>OW121847.1:108794349-113794349 GCA_933228895.1 Platycnemis pennipes
CAAAATGGTTTTTGCTGTCGGTAATAGGCAAAAGATTTTCAGTGGCATCAAAATCTTATTATTATGAAGAAAGAAGAGATATGTTTCAATTTGTTGTAAAACAGTCTTGTGGCTTCAAATTCAGGTAACCATCTTAGGACAGCTGATAGTGACCAACCTGTTGATGGAACCAGTGGACCTTCAGATTCCATTTGATAGCTGGCAGTTGGAGGATGATAGTGGTGCTGAAGAGGAAAAAAGAGAAAAGAAAGAAGTCACTCAAGCTCTTATGGTGTCAGTTGGTGCCAAAAGCACACCAGCTTCAATTCTACCTCCATTGCTTACCACTACTCAAGCATCATTTTTCAGGATTAGATTCCAAGGAACCAGTGAAGGCCTCGCAAATGGAGCATGGTCTGGAAAGGTTCCTTTGTTACCAGATTGCAAGAGAGACTTTGTCCCTTATCCAGTTAAAGGTATATTGATAATGCTGTAACAGTTTGAGGTGTTATGTCTTAGAAATTGTTGCAAATGTTTCCTCAATATTTGAGTTAACTGACTAGTGTTATGTATTGAGAAGCTTTTATTCCCTTAAAATTTGGTTAATCAAAATCAAGCTAGATGTACAGTATGAATGTGATTATTTTGTTGCTAGTCTTAGAAATGCATGAAGTAAAAATCTGATCACATCTAGGTAACTCTGATGGCATTTGATGTGATTTCTGCGAAAAAGGGTGAGACATTTGGCCAAAGAATCTTCTAATATCTCAATGAGTAATTATTTTAAATGCCATGTTTCAGTTCCACTTCATGAAAGAAATCATTATTATTGTGTGTGGTGCCGGGTAGTATACCAGAGAGTTGAAAATGTTAGAAGAATTTTGGTAAGTGTGATATGGCTGGTTAGTTTTAAGTTGACACATCATTTTGATATATCTGTGACAAAGTTTGTGTTTTTTAAACTTGCAATCTTTTTAACCTCCATTGGGAGAGAATGATATATTTAAGTGAATGTGATTTTTTGAAAATGTTGAGTCAGATTTGTTTTTAGTAGGGATGGTTCATTCAAATTTTCGTATCCTTGAATCCAATGAGTTTCGCCTTGAATCTGAATCCCTAAAAATCCGAGTCACTTTCATCCCCAGTAACGAAAATCTTGCATTCATTTTAATTCAACTTTATCGCCACCACCTGTGATCATAATCGAAAGCTTTGATTTGAGAGCCCTGTTTGCCTGATGATGGCTTGTGGCATGACAGGGCACTCTTTGTGTCATGTGGGCTGAAAGAGCACTGGAGATCAATCATCCACAGAAGCATAAAGAAATCCTATGTCGCAGAATACATCCTCCGTAGGTCCAGGCAGAGTACATAATATTTTACCGGAAAAGGCATGGGTAATGGCAAAAGAACCTCGCTACTACTATATGGATGGCGGTCGAAATAGAGAAATGTCCATAGAACTTCAACCATTACAATGACATGAAACACCTCTCTGCACATGAGAAACTTCTGTCTGCCACCCAGGAAAAGTCCTCCAAAACACCCGGGGCCCAGGTCAGGTCTTCTGATGTGAGCAGGGAAATTGTAAATGAGAAACAATTCCTAATAAGGCTAAGAACAGTAAGGGAGGGTGCATGCCTCCCCGATAAATAGCTGAGACTTCCTCTTTGTTATTTTAATCCTGATGATGCAGCCCATAATGGACAAGAAAGTTTGGATAGCAAAGCTCCACACACAGCAGCTCCCGAAAGAGACTAATGGAAACTCATGCAGCACATTGCTTCTGCTCTTTTGTTCATGATATCTGTTATTGGTATTACAATGAGAAAAGCATTTTCTGCCCAATGGGTCAAGTGTACTTCTTCAGCATTCTGGACATACTGGTAAGTAAGTCTGTGGATTTCACCATAGTTCGTGCACTTTAGGTTGCACCATGTTAGGCTTTTTTTTTTGTTCTTCTCCCACTTCTGTTACTCCGAGTTCAGTTCATTCTAGAGTCAACTTCATGACTGGGAATAGTAAGTCAGTAAATCTGAAATTAGACTTTGTAATTCCATTTGGAACTTACAACTAGGGATGGTCAGATCAGATCCGTCGTATGCAAAGATCTGCGGATCTTTCATTTTACTCGGTTCTGGATTCGGATCCAAAGACAATGAGTAAAACTGGATATAGATCATAAATTTTAAATTTTCATGGGCTAGCAATTGAAGCGCCCCTTGAATGGAATGTAGGTGCGGTAGATATTGGCAAGGAGAGGTTTGTCTAACTCAGGTCACCAAATTAGGTGAAAATTTTTCTGTGCAACTAGAAGCGAAATAAAGAAATATGACTTTTTTTCTCATTACCCCAGAATCGCGAGAAAAGAAAGACATAGAATGCCATGGGGGTAGCCTACATTCACCAGACTCGCATGAACTGATGATAGTGTAGTTGTTAAAAATGAGAGCCAGTCCATATATTCCTTGGGTAAGGCAAGCAGGCAGTTAAAAACAGTAGATTATCAGAAATTTCATGTCAATTTATAAGTCAGAAAATTAAAGATAAAAATAATAAACTTTGGCATTAGTGAAAGTGATTAGAAAAATATTTTATTACAGAATTATATTCATGGAAATATTATTAAATTAACAAAGTATTTTTGAGTGATGCATTTGCAAATCTAGTTTGAAGTACAAAAAAGTCAGTATCCATATACAAGGGTTGGAAATTAAGGATGATAAAATTTTTGATTCCATGGCTGAAAGAAAAATTTTAAATCGATAGGAATTGAACTTTGTTACCTGCAGTACACTCCCCACTCTGCTATTGTCGGCTTACCCGAATTCGGAGAATGCAGAGAATGCAAGTTATTCTACTTTTTTTCTCACGAACCTGGGCCAATGAAGAAAAAAGCGGAGACACATATTTCTTAATTTTGCTTCTAGTTCCATGGAAAAAGGCTCATCTCATTTCATGATCCAAGTTACACAACCTCTCCTTATGAGTAATTAAACTTAATAGCAAACTAATCAAACTTAATAGTTTAGCAGCTTGAGATAATCTATGATAACTTTTTCATCTTAAAAATGGAATCCCCACATATTCCATGAATGGAATATCCTAGCTGCATTATTTTTTTGTGTTTCTAAAAAAGAATTTGAATGTATTCAAGATTTGCAATAGCAACCCAAGTTAATGTAAACCCATTGTGCGTTGAATTGATTTAAGGTTTTTGGTTTTGTTTATTATTATAATTCTATATTATATTATTCTTGGCATGTGATATGCTCGGAAGTCTTTTTTTCTATAGTTAAATTAAGACCTTTCTGGATAGAGGGTGATAAAATATGGCATCACTAGGATCTTATATTTTGGAAAATAAATCAAATATTATTGACAACGAACTTATAATTTTTCTTTTAACTGTTCTCTAAAGAATAGTTCTACAGGTTTAAAAATGTATTATTTGATAAGTATGTGATAAGGATGAGTTTGTGATAACGTTTAGGTATTGCATTCTGTAAATCTTGATCCAGGAAAATTCTATCCACAGAGATGATGGGGAGTTGATTTTTTCTACAATAAATTTACTTGCTTTTTGGGGATACTATTGCTGGTGTTTTTCTGTATATGTTAAAAATGTAGGATTAGAAAAGGAATAAAATTCAGCACCCAGTATCTGAAACTAAGGATCCAAAACTGAAACAAAGATCCGAAACCAAGGAAAGGATCCGGTTCTGGATCCGAAAAAAACCTGGATCCATACAGACTTACAAATTTTCGTGTGTGGCCTTGCATGCAACAATAATGATTTTGATTGAATATCAAGAGAATATTCCACAAAGGTATGACAATTTTCTGGTTTCCTACGTATTTTCCCGATTAAAATCCATTTTATTGCTACAATATTTGTTGCTGTGATGTATGTAGAGCTCAAGAAAGTCTGGTAATGTGCAGGAGTAATTGTGTTAAATCAACGTCTTGTATTCCAAATAATTACATATAACATGAAATTTAATGTCATGAACCAAAAATAAAACAATGGTTCAATGAAGTGAGTGAAAATATCATTTTTAATAGCTATCTTGACAGTATCTTTATGCCATTCACCCAAAACACCCTCAATATTGGTTAAACTAGAGTTAAATACATAGTTAGGAATGATTTGGAATGATTTTTGAAAATATTTTTGGTAGTTCGAGAGTTCAATTTAGCAAGTGATCTTTGGCTCCTGAAAGCTCTCAGTATGTAGAGACTGCTGTACTATGAAAACTGGCTAGGAAGTACCTTTCAGCACCACCTGCAACAGAGGACTAAGAGAGGCAGTTCAGCGCAGCTGGCTTTATTTGTGATAAAATGAGAAATCAGCTTGATTCAGAATGTTAAAATTCTTGTTTTGAAATTGAAATTTTAAATCA
Source organism: Platycnemis pennipes (assembly GCA_933228895.1). NCBI lineage: Eukaryota > Metazoa > Arthropoda > Insecta > Odonata > Platycnemididae > Platycnemis > Platycnemis pennipes. The sequence goes on from OW121847.1 coordinate 108,798,731, forward strand.
ATAAAATGTTTTATACTTGTAGTTGGGTTGTGTAATTCAATTGTATGTGTAAAATTAATATAAGATTTCAAAATAAATTATAAGATCAAGGAGAAAAAAAGGATTTGGCTTTGAAAACATATACATATATGTATGTAATTCAAGGAAAATGTAACATTTAGATTTTATACCAAATTTAGGATTAAGGTAAAAATAACATTCGGATTCAAAATGAGATTTGAGGGTGAGTTTAAGATTTGGATTTGAGATTCTGATTCAAGAGAAACTGGATTTAACCCTACTAGTTTTTAGAAAAAATAGTTTTGTCTCCAATTTTCATGTTGTGAACATTTTTTCATTAGTATTTATCTTTGGAATGAGAGATATATATAATTACATTTTTATAGGTGGTCCTCTGCCCTCTGTTTGCTGTAAGGTCATTTTTACCCATTAGCGCTGAAGTTGAAGTGGCGACTCCTGAAATGCGAGTCACAATGCATACTGTTGCTAGGGGGCGAGGGACTGACCAAGAGCTTTATTGTCCTGGCACCACAGAAACTAGTCATGTCTTGACATTTAACTTGGAGTAAGTACACTAGGTGCACATTGCATTTTTTATCTGGAAGACATTTGAAAGACTAAATTTGGGCTGGTTAAGTTTAGAAAAAATCATTTTTTAAATAATTAAATGACAAGTGATTGATAATGAACTTTTTTTAAATTGGAGTGTATATCTTCCTCTCGGTGAAGCCATCAAATAAGGAATTCCATATGTTTATGTGATTGTTTTCTTTAAAGATTCAGTATTCTTCAAAATTGTATTACCCTAGGTTCCTAATCTGCAAGTACCCGCCTTTTAATTGCGATTCAGCTTTGGATAAGTGATATTCCTCAAGCTCTGACATTGATAGCTTTGTCAGTGTGATTTCATTTTCAGAATAACAACTTGTATTTGGTGTTAGTTGAAAATCTGGCAGAAATGAGAATTTTTCCTCAATTTTTTGTAGATGTTCATAAATTGCCTATGCTACTTCAGTGTAAAAATGTGTAATAATAAAAATTGAGGTAGTGAAAATGTTGGTGGCAAATAAATTGGGTTGTATAATATAATCCTCAGGATGGTAAATGTAGTCTTTGATATATATATGACATTATTCATAGTTTTTTAGGCTAGGAAAATCATATTTTGCACCCTTATTTATGCTATTTTCTACTCCTCTCTTTTGGCACAGTGAATATCTAATCAAGGCTGAAAGTTTTGTTGTTTTTCAACCATCCTAAAATTGTGCAAGAAGTACACTTACTTCAAAGTTTTCGTATAATTCTTACTACATGATTTTTTGTAGCCATATTATTATAAGTTTTAGAATAAGTTCAACGCATTGGTACTTATGCATTGATAATTATATTACAAATATTTTAGGGATCAACATAGATTTGATGTCCCACTATCCTACCAAATGCTTAAGAAGAATCAACAGAATCAAGAAGAATCTGAACTTAGCAAGAATAGTTCAAAAACTGTAATCATTGAAGAAATACTGAAACAACTTTGGCAGTCATTTAGGGAACCAGAACCACGATGGCCATATGTTGGAGAAGAGTTTAATGGCATTGATTGGGTTGCTGGTCCCCTTTCACAGACAGATATTGAGGTATTTTACAGGATATTGTGTGTATTACAAGTGTGATTAAACCAAGGGCTTTTTTTAAACTTCCATTTCACACTTTTTACCCTATTGAAACTTTTTAATGCTTGAGAATAATGCTATTTCTGTGACCATTGCTGATTTTCTGGAACTCTAAAAGTTTGACTTGCCTTTTTGTGCACAAAACATGAGAACATTTTGTATGTTAAATGGCATTAGATATTCCTTGGTGCTGACTGATATTTTTTCAATTTTTATTGATAGACTTATGATGACTTTCATTTTCTTTTAGATATCATATGTAAATCCATGCTATCATTGCAACACATTATTGGTGCAAGTCTGCCCCAAAGTTTTGTTGGTGAATGTGTTGGGTGTGGAAATTTATCTTACTTCAGAAGTGGAAGAAGTAGTAATTGAAGATGATCGTTTGGAAACTATAAGGAGAGTAAGCCGGGTGCACACAAGGCAAACCCTGTGCAGTGTACCTCATCATGGTGTAATTGCTGCTCCAAAGCTTGAGGTTAGACATCCCAATTGTTTTATTATTAATAGCCTATGTTTAATTGTAATGCAATGATATGTTCTTCAAAAATTGTTGGAAATATTGTAGTTGTAATTTTTTTTGAGCATTTTTATGTGGCGAGCACTACTGTAAGAACTTCTGTGCAGAAAAGTCATCATAGTGTAGGTAAATGCTTTTTCCATTGCAAAAGTTATGAAGTCATGGAATGAGTTCTCTGAGAAGTTGTGTGTTTATGATAGAAAGACACCTAATTTTATGTTCATGCAATGATTCAAACTAAGAATTCAATGAAGTTGGTTTTAATTCAATCAAGTTGCCTCGAATTTCATGTGTGATATTTAAAGAAAAGCAATTTAGTGACCCTGAAAGAGTGAATCTCACAGACTTCCGTTGGCCCTGGAATTTATGGGTTAAAGCTCTGAAAATGGACATTACTTTGGAGAAAAGTACTGTGTAAAGAATCATGTTTGCATGAAAAAATATCATGGAGGATTTATATTCACTTGAAGCACACAATTTAAATCCAGTAAATATGAAATTCTGAATTGGAGTGAAAAATATTTAAACTCAGATTCAAAGCCTTAAAGTAGCTAAGAAAAGGTTCACGTCAGGATATGAATTTAATCAAATATTGGATTTTACCCCTTACTATTTAAAATGATTTAGAGGACACTTCATCAACTCATAAATCCACCTTAAAATGTCTGATGCAATTGAAATGCTAATTTAAAGCACCAGTTATGAATCATACTTATTCATGTTGTACATTTTTTTCCACTTGAGTCAAGGTTTTTAATCTTAATTTTATTTTCGATTGTAGCTAATCATGAAAATATTCTTTGGGGTATAAATTGATTGATATATTTCAGGGTATATTTCATTTGGGAATACGATTAATGGAACATGATGATGAGACAGATGATGAAGAAAAAACAAGAGAGGAAGACAGGAGTGGAGAGATGTTTTTCTCACCACCTTTACAACTTTCTACTGATGAATGGGCTGGCAACAAACCTCACATCTCTGGAGTTGTTCCCCTTGAAGGAAGTGCACGGACCAAAATATTTTGTGGGAAATATGTTAGTTATATTTTTTTAAAAGTGTAATGTAATGATTGATTTAAATCATTAATAACTGTGAGAGTTGTCATAGTTCTATCGAAATTCTCTGGTTGAAACTTCAAATGAGACATTCAAAATGAATAACAATGCTCAATAGCAGAAATTCCACTGAGATTCTTTCTTGACCGGGACTTGAACCCAAATTCGTTATTCCCTGGGTTTAAGTCTTGGTCAAGGCAAATGATTTTTTCTCAGTAGAATTTCTGATATTGTGCAATTTCTGTGGGTAATGCTGTTAAGGTTTTCACAGCAAGTTTGTGATCATTAATTTGGTAATAACAATGCTAATTGGCTATGAGGTTATAAAAGTGTTCCTTCCCTAATTTCATCACTTTTATAGTATTTAGCCAGAGCTATTAGCCATTTAGCCTTAACTGTTAGCTCTGAGGCATTACACAGTACTTGTTGTTTGTGATTGGGCATAGGGGAAAAATAGTTTTTTCCTTTATGGAGATATTTGATTTAGAGAAGATTTAGGGTGATCATAGATGAAAATCAACAGAAATATGAATGCTCGGAAATATTTTCATTTTTGATTCTTGAACCACTGATATCTTACTTCAGCAATGGTATAAATATTTTGTTAATCAATGATATATCATTCAGTTAACACGTTCGCTGCGGCGTGACCCACCGGTGGGTCACGCTAATCCTTCTAGCGCCGCGGCCTTTTACAGTAAAACCTCTATCTAGTGAACCTCTTCATATCGTAAACCTCCGTTTTTCGTAATAACTTCTTGGTCCCGCCAAAATTTGTATGTAATTATATAGAGAAACCTCTCTATATCGCACCTCTATGTTTTCGAAAAACCTCTGCTCTTCGTACTGAGAATACACCCCCATGACGAGCCAACTACCTCCATGGAATGAAATATTCAGCCGGTGCCAGCCGCAGAAAGTTCCGTCCGGCCGTTCCGACTTTTCTACGTTGGGAGCGCGAAAACCCGCAGCGCTTGAAAAGTGAAGCTTAGCTGGGCAGCCGTTAGTGTGTTTGTTATTAATCATATGCGTCAAAGACTTATGTTCATCGATTTGCATTGCTTGCGTTTTGTATATACATCATTAAAACATCCATATATAAATATTTACGACTAATGTCCTGCTGGATTTAGACCCGGGGTCCTAATAGTTTTTACAACTCCCAGACTGATTTATGCGGTAAAATGGTTTAATTCTTAGGTTTAAATAATCACGAATGACACCACTGCATATTGTATTTGTATTTACCCTCACCAATCCTTAACGTCACAGAAAACTTAACTCCGATGCTATCGCATACGATACACATTTGCAATTAAGTTGTTCAAGCGCAAGTGACTGAATAATGTCTTAATCTAGATAGTTTAGTTAAACATATATACGATTCTTCTTCGACACTGACTTAATATTAACAAATAACAGGATTTGGCGACTGAGTTCATATTTTTTGTCATTGAAGTTACTTCTTAAAATAATGGTGTTCCAAGTCAGCGAGTGTGCAGATGGAATTTTAAACATTCTGGTGGCGACTCATAATACTTGCATATTTATTTTACTGTATGTAGACATGATTTAACTCAGTTATAATCAAATACTAATGCGATATGTACAGAATTGCAGTGAGTTCGCGGCTGATTTATCGAAACGCTTATCGCTTTTCGTTTGTTTCCGCAACGCGGGGTTATGAAAGCCTGCTGCTCGCGATAACGCAACGCCGAGCTATGAAAGAGCCCATACCTACGTACGAGATTAACATCTGATGCGACTATTGTACCGTTTCGGAAGAATTTGTTATATTTTAGCGTTCAACGCAACGCCGAGCTATGAAAGACCCATACCCACGTACGAGATTAACATCTGATGCGACTATTGTACCGTATCGGAAGATTTGTTATATTTTAGCGTTCAAATGATCTTTTAAGGAGAATTTAGCCTATTCTGTTTCATTTTTGAACTATTCATTTCAAGTTTAATTCACTATGAACACTCGATATTATTACGGCCGTACCAGAATGATCGCATTTTTTTCATGCTATCGCCTCGAGGCAGTCGTCTTTTACTTTTGGATATTGTCGCCGCGAATTGTAACTCGACCATTCTATTATCTTTCAATCCGTAACAATGGTGCATTACCGTCCCCCCTCATACAACATTGTTAGTTATTTGAGCCACAATTTTGTAGTTTAAGACATCGGTCGGTGAAATACGCCTAACTTCTGTGTAAGTTTACAGTCTATTTAAAAAATATTTAAAAAACGTAAAGAAACTGAAGATGCAGCACATCGAGGATGCATAAATAAAAAGTTGCGGGCAGTGAAAAGTGAACAATTAGACAGACACATATTTGATTGGTTGATGGAAGGTAGAGCCAGAAATATTGCTGTTTCTGGACCTTTTCTACAGCAAAAGGCAAGAGAAGTGGCAGTGAAAATGGGCATTGAACATTTTAATGCATCGAATGGGTGGCTTCAAAAGTTTAAAGTGCGGTGGAATATCAAAACTTTGAAGATGAGTGGAGAAAAAGCTTCTGTAAGTGACACAGTGGTAGAAGAGTGGAAAAAAGCTTTCCAGACGATTTTAGCCTGGTATAAACCACGAGACATTTTTAATGCAGATGAGGCAGAATTTTTTTTTATAACTTGGTTCCAGACAGAACTTTAGTAGTTAGAGGCCAATCATGCCATGGAGGAAAAAAAGCAAAGAAAGATTCACAGTGCTTTTCTGTGCTAATTTTGATGGCTCAGAGAAATTGAAGCCTCTTGTGATTGGAAAATATAAAAAGCCTAGATGCTTTAAAAATATTAAGAAACTTCCTTGCTCATACAAAAACTTAAAAAACTCTTGGATGACAGCATCTTTATTCTATGAGTGGTTGACCATGCTGCACTCAAAGATGGGAGTGAGAAACTGGAAAAAAGTTCTCTTCATTGATCAGTGCACAGCACATAAAGTTGAAGGGATTGCGTTACGACACGTCAAAGTAGTATATTTTCCTCCAAACACCAGCAGCAAATTGCAACCACTTGATCGAGTAATAATTTCCATTGTGAAGAGACATTACAGGCAGCAACGTGTCATACATGTTGCAAACAGTTGAGGAGAAAAATGACTTGAAAAAGTGTTCTTGGAACATAATTCAGGCCATGCACAGGCTCTGTCTTTCGTGGACTTGTTTGAAGGCAGAAGTTATTGAAAAATGTTTTAAAATGGCTGGATTTATGGGGGACAGCAGTGAGGAAGATATTTTGTATGAGGACAAACCGACAGAATGGCTTGAAATAAACAAAATAATTAATGTTCAGTCATCATTTGGTGACTTCATTAATGTTGACAATGTCTTGCTAACATGTGCCCCAAATGAGGGAGAGGTGTTTTAAGAAATGGAGGAAGAAGCTGGCAGGGAATCTCCACTAGAAGTGCATAACATGGAAGAAGAAGAGAGTGATAGTGAGGATTTTATGCCAAAGCCAACCAAAAAAGAGGGGCAGGATGCTTAGGGTGTGATGGAAAGATTTTTTTTTAATATGGAGGACTGCAGCAGTGAAAATATACTATTATTAAATAAGATAGAAGATATCATCTCAAAAGAATTTGAAAAAAAATGAAACAAACAGAAATTACAAATTTTTTTTCGGCGGAGAGTGCTTAAGTAATTTTTTGTACCCTTGTTTTTATTATTATAAACATTAAAACTATGAAAAAGTATAATTGCATATATTTAAATATACAAATATAGTAATCAAAGAGAAAGCAGCACATTTTACTACCAAAAAGTTTCATAAGGCGGAAATATGTGTTCATTTTGCTAAAACCTCTTTATAATGAACCTCCACTTATCAAAATGACTAAAAAATTGGTCCCTTCCATTTCGATATAGAGAGGTTTTACTGTAATTCTTTGAATTGTCTCAACTTGCGAGGAGTATTGTGAGAGTAGGAATCGAGATCTTCTCGAGTGACTTCACCCAGAGGTTAGTCACAGTTCAAATAACATACTGCTATGTGTCACTTAGTGTGACCCACCGGTGGGTCACGCCGCCCCTCCTGAAACTTTTTTCAGCGTGAGCGGTGTGACCCACCGGTGGGTCACGAACAAATTTACATATTAGCGTAATATATCCAAAATACGTTTATTTTTTGCTTTCTTTTTGGTTTTTTTTCATGTTTATGCGATGTTTATACATAAGGATGAACAATACTCGATATAGTAAAACATATCAACTTATTAAAAATAATGAAAATGTTTAGGACAATTTTTTCTCCTCAACCTCTTGGCTGTCCGTCAGTTGTTCGAAACTAAACAGCCCGAACTGCACTCGCCACGCTGTGTGAGAGATTGAGACTCTCTCTTCCCTTCCTCCCCCCCCCTCTACGAATGGGCAATTGGGAAAGGGTCACGTAGCGTTCTTGAGCCAATCCCTCAGTGGTGGATGAGTGACCGTGCCCTTGCCGGGTGAACGTCTTCCGAAATGCAGAGACACTACTTTTTTCTGAGTGAGACAAACCACTATGTACTCTTTTCAAAGGTTCCCCCTTCCCTTTTCTCAGAGTGTGAGCAAGACTGGGGAATCGGTACGCACGGACGGGCGTCTACGTCTCACAGACGGGCGCGAACAAGGGCAGGCGCAATAAACAGAGACGGGTGGGAGTCTCCTGGGTTTTCCGAACGTCAGCAATTCTTTACCACATGCATTGTATTCTTGGCCCTCTCTTCCCCCATCCCAACCCAGGGTCTAGCTGATAGCGTGCCCCACGTGGCCGGGGGAGGGGTGATCTGGGGGCGAAGCTGGGAGTAGCCTCCCCCAGCCTTCCTCTAATCTCAGGAAACAGCTGAATATTGCTGCTTCAACCACCATCCCTCGGCAGTGGCCAGAAGCACGGAAGGACTGTGACCCACCGGTGGGTCACACCGCCCATGCAAAAGGCTGAGTGTGACCCACCGGTGGGTCACGCCGCGCTGTGAGGAGTAGGGCTTTAAACAGCTCCGCAGTGAACGTGTTAAAGGTGGTCTTCTTTATGAGGAGGATTTGATTACATTTTCAGTGCAAGTAAAATAATTATTTTTGAAAACATAAATTTTACTTAATCTTCTTGTGTACTCCCCTTAACAAGCAGAGAATAAGTTTCATGGAACCAGTTATGCACATAGCATCGAGCATTTGAAGGTATTGCCCTGTGCATGATTTTTGGAATCATTTATGTAACATATGGGGTTTACCATCTGGATACATTTCTGTAACTGACTGAATGCCTTGATATGCCCTGCTATTGCAGGTATTTGCACATGAATTCTCTCGTTGGCACCAGTTGGATTATCCTTATATTTTCAGGTCTGCTTTTTGGTGGTAACATCTGTGATGACTTCATTTGGTGTGAGAGTGCTGACAGTTCGCCCCATGTACACCATATGTAACCACACTCTTGAAAGGTTTCGCTTGTCAGCACTGTGTGTTGTATGTAGTCAAACAGATGAGACTAAAAAAAGGATGGTTGTTCCTCACTCATCAGCACTTATGGATATTCCTCCTGGAGAGGGAGAGAGTAATGGTGAGAAATTTATTTACTCTTTATTAGATCTTAACCCTACAACCCAATTGTCAAAGGTGTTGTGTTTTATTTGAAACGTTAATACATAGTGGAATCATTCATCTTTTCCATTTAATGTAATCTGCTGCTGTGTATTGACCTCTGAGCCATCACAAGGATGGGTGGAATGAGTATTAGATAATTTACCATGGATATGGGGAGGAGAAGAAAAATTGAATCTAGAAATAAAATTTAATGGAAAGGGAAATGTATTGCACGGTGTTGATCTATGTTTATATGGTTGTTTTGGATGGTGCCTGAGGGTAAATGAATTTTTGAATCCTTTTGTCCAATGGTTCATCTAACTCATCCATTTTGTATGCTGATGTAGAATGGGGTGATAGTCTACCATGTATCACCTTCATACTCCTGTTTTAACCCATTGGCATAGTATTTTTTACTCATTTTTGCAACTTATTTCACTATTTTTTATTGAAATCATATTTTTATTTGTTTTTAATCAATTATAAACATTTTACAGCCCTTACATGGATTTTTTTCATCAATTGAATATTAAATATCCATTAATTAATTCATACATTAATCAAGTATCCGGCTCTTTAACCCATTTTCGGACAAAGGTGCGAAAACTAACCATTTTTGTTTTAGTTAATAACAAATTCATTATGAAGAATTCTCCACCTTTTCTTTTATTTATTCTATATAAGGTACTAAACTTATTTTTCAAGGCATTTTATTTTTGATTCTAGCTAAAGTCCTTTTGTTATTGATTTTTAAGTTTTCTGAAATTCAGGGTCAATGAAGGGTGATTAAATAATTTATTTTATAAAAATTACAATGCATGCATATGAATAATTGAAGTCAGCAAAATAGAGTACTCATAATCCCACATCACAAAATGATTCATATAATTATTTATTTTGTCATTGAATAAAAAAAATTGTTTATTGATATAATAGTGCATTTTTGCACCTTTGGCAAGAGCAGGGTACAATGGCAGGCAGGTTCTGGAAGGAAAGATTGGCAACCGTGGTCTTATAACAGTGTATATCATTATGCAATGGTGTAATGGCATCTAGTTTATTTAGAATGCATGCAATGTTAAAGTTAAACTGACAATGATAGCTTTACACATAATTTTTTTAAATGCAGAGTACTCTCTAATGCAACAGAATTGCATCGAATGAAGCGAAATGATCACATAAAAAACCAATATCAAACCGTAAGCAGTTGTCTCACATTTTATGGCAGTTTTTTTTACCAGAGCTGCCTGATATTATGCTTGGAAGATACTCCTTCTGCCAAGCAGCTGGGTATAATGGTGTGTTCATGGGGGAATGTAGGAAAGACGCGTGACTCCCTCCACCAACTCCATCTAGGAAATTCAGCCTGCACAGAAGTCCTTGTTCACTCTTATTCCTAGAATATCAGATGCAGAAGGACACCTAGGTCACCGTCAAATAATATGTGGTTTCATCCCTATTCTCACCCTTTCCACGATATGTCGGGTGGGTTTTTCAGAGAGCGCGTGGTGGTGGTTCGGCGCGAGTGTGTGTAGTCATAACAATATAGATGTACAAGGATCTTCATTCTCCAGAGACTGCAAGAGAAAAGAACCTGAAGAATAAACCGGAGCAATTAGGATTTCAATTATGGTGTCTCTGCTCTTCCGAAGGGTACCTTTTCCAGGTGTTTTCAAATGGAGGGACAAGGGCAAACCCTGATGGGCTGCAGTTAGGTTTGGGAACTCAGGTTGTTTCAGATTTCTTGAAAGTTATTCCTGATCCGTCGCATCAACGATTTTTATTGATACATTTTTTGTTCTCCTTGTTTCGTGCCTATCTTGAAAAACTGATATTTTTTGCAACTAGCACAGTTCAGGGAAATAGTACTGGATAATGTCTACCAGAAGATTCAAAGACCAATCGAAGAAAACCTTGTGGATGTTTTGATTATGTTGTGAAATGGAATTATAATACAGTTGTCATTGTCACAAGAAACAATGTTCCAGTTTTTCCACGACAAAGTGCAAAAAGATTTAGCTGTAAGAGGAGCCTTTTAACCCCCCACCTCATGTGATAGGGAAGTACAATAAGTAGGATACCTCGGAGTAGGCCTTCACAGCAATGCAAATGCAAACTACTGAGTAAAATCAGGGGAAAGAAGTGGTGGTGGCCATTATTTATTTATCAATTGGCCAGTGTATGTACAAATTCCTGGAAAATTTTATCAATTGGCCAGTGTATGTACAAATTCTTGGAAAATATACCGAAAAGCTACAGGGAATAATATGTCACAAATTGAGTTTATATCGTATGTTGAACAATGAAAAGAATGTCTACGGCTGTATGCAAATAACAAATGAAGAAAAATATCCCCAAAGCCATATTCTTAAGGGGAAGAGGAATAAAAAAGGGGGGAGGGGGAGAGAGGGAGAAGGAAGGAGTATATACAAAGTAAGGGAGCTCTCATTCACTCTAACAAAATCAAGCATGCAAAGAAATTTAAATGGAAGTAATGACATAGTCGCACACTCACTCATATTGTTACAAACAATCGTCACACTCAAAATTACGGGAATCAAGATTAAATAAAAACGAATAGTGACTCATAGAATCACTCAGGTTTGTATGCTAAATACAGTCACCTTCGTGAGTTAATCATACACACAAGCAGGGTTTACGAGGATTTCTCCAATGCCAGTGACCCATCATACCCGCTAGATAAAAATAAAAGTGGGGGATAGTAAGTTGAATAGAATAAAAAGGAAAACTAAATAAAATAAAATTTCTTTCTGAGCTGAAAAAAAAAATAAAAAAATGACTTTCAACCTCTCATTCACGTGGGTTTGCATATGATACACAGAGTCACCCTTGTAATTCTCATTCACACATACACATACATGCAGGGTTCAGGGACTTTTTCCTCAATCACGCACTCCGGTTTGTACAATCACAGAGTAGTACCCCCTCATGAATCACATTCACACACACAAAATAAGGGTTTACGAGGAATCTCATTCGCCAGTGACCCATCATACACACAGGAGAAAGGAGTAAGGATGCCCAGCATCAGAAACTTATTATAAGTTGCGCTGATCCAAATGAAAAGTAATAAACTAATGTTGGTCAAGGAGCAGGAATTTCATGAAACCCAAAAATAGGTAGGCTATTGCGTTTGTCCTTACCACTGTGCATAAGAAAAGATGAAGTAGGTCATCTAATTCAGGAAAATGAATCCAGGAGAAGGTACAGGTAATGCAAAACTCACACAATATTCATATGTGTAAAACGTACCCCTGCATCCAAAATACTTTCTTGATTTTCACCCATAAAAAGGCCACAGTTATGAACCCTTTGCTTTCCAAAACTATTGTAATCATTCTTAGTAAGTATATACACTATTATAAAACGTTTAATTTCTCAAGTTATGACTATAAATGCAAATAAATAGAGCAAAATAAATTATCATTTTACTATCACCTCAGCACCCAAGAACTCTAAAACTGCCAAGGGTGCAAAAACACACCATTATTTTTTTGCATAAACAATTCTTTTAGGGCATCTATTTTGTCATGTTTTCTTTTCTGGCATATATTGAGAAGGAATATGAAGAAAAAAGTTGAATTTTCAGTGTAATAATGACCTTGGCCTTAAATGGGTTAATGGAAGGCCAAGTTCTGCCAGCCGGCGAATCACTGTCTCTTTAAGCCAATGGGTTAATGTTATTCAGTATCTTTGGTATTATATTTAACTTTCAAGTCCCCAGAGGCACCTTCCCAAGTCCTATATATGGCTTAGTACATTTTAGTACTGTACATCCACAGTTTTTACAAAATGTGCTGATGTTGGGGAAATTTGCCTTCTAAATGCACATTGCCCCTTGGACAAGATTTTTTAGCACATGTAATGCATGCCTAATATTATTCCTGTTACTTTGAAGGGCATTTGATTGCATTGAAAGCTGCGGCAAGAAAGGAAGAAAAAGTAATTATAAACTAGGGATGAAACTTCATATCTTTCGATTTTAGGGCCTCTATAGGAACCATTTCTCATAAAGCATTCAGTTTATTGAGCAGGACACTCAGAAAGCAAAAGTGGGCTTGACAGAAGCCACTGTCCAAAAGGATATATCTCATAGATTATTTCTGATGAAGGTCTGGATTGGTAATCAAACACCATGTAGTGAGATCTAGTTTTTATAGGTACCACTTAAATTTGCTTTTAGGATCATAAATTCTGGGCAGAATAGTGATCTAAGTATGGCAAGGTAAGTTATGTGTCCATGGTTCAATTACTAGTTCAGAACATGACCTCTGAAAATTTTCGTCATACAATCTTGCAGACATGGAGGATATTAGGAATTTTAAATACCGCCTCCAAGTTCATTATCTTGTTAAACTTTTTGCTGAATCATAATGTAATACCTTTTCAAGTTATTTTTTTGGTGAACTCTGAAAGATAAATGTAGTGTAAGGAAATATCAGAACATTTTGTAGTTGAGTATTTTTCTTTATATTTTGTTTTTCTCAAAAGTCTCACTGGTTGGTTTCACACTTTGTGTTTCTCCTGCAATACTAATATTCATACCTTTTCTTTCAGTTACCCATGATGGCAAAGTTGGGGAAAAATGTCATATTCTTGGATGGCCAATAATTTTGTGGTCATTAATTCAACCTAGCAGCCATTTGCCCAGGCATGATGGTTATTCTAGACTTGTTGGAGAGCAGAATCTTGAGCCATACATTCAGTTGGGTATGGATGGAGCCTCTGGCGATCTTGTCTTTGGCTGCCCCTTGAAGGTTGGAATGTCTCCAGAGAATCCTGGTCTTGGTGGGGTTCCACTAAGCTCCCAGCCTAGACGTATGAGTTTCACTCTCCCACTACCATGTATTGAAGAGAAAGATGATAGAATAACAAGATTAATCAAAAGCCGGGCTGGATATCCAGTGGAGAGTGTGCTTCAAGTAGCAAATCGTCCTTTTGTGATGACAATGCATGAAAAGGAAGGTCAGAGTTTTCTACTCATCCATGATGATCCATGCCCTCAAATAGAGGTGCGCAATTTGTGTAGCTTTGATATTTTAATTGGACAAGCTGAGAAAAGCATTCCAAATTTAGGGCCATCTGATGCAGAACATCTTCAGTGGTTGACAGTGATTCAGTCTGGAACTTCAGCCTTTTATAGTCTTCCCAGTCGCTCTTCAAATTTTCCAGATATATATTCACCAGGTGATCAGCCCCCTGTTGTTTTCGCTGGGGGTGACTTCCCCCTGGATGAGGACATTCCACTGGACATGTGGAGTGAATGTATCCAAATAGATAACTTGCATTTATCAGAGCCTGAGGGGCAATTCCTTCGTCTATTTCCTGGACGTGATGTTAGAGTTCGTGTGGAGGAACGTCAGGGTCAGTCATCCTGCGAATGGGGAAAATCATGTCTAATACTGCTTACAGTTGAGCCAGCTCCAAGAGCATCTGTCCTGGCTAAAGATGTGAGAGAACGTTTAGGAGCTACTCTTGAGCCATCAAATCCAACGTATATGGCTACTAAACTTGAAACTTCACAGCCTTACACAACTGGCACATCAGCTGTGACATCATTAATGTCAACAAATGATGGAGTTTCTAACATTTCCAATGTAGTAGCTGCCACCAGTTCCACTACAATGTATGTGGACTCATTTGAATGCCAGTATTTATCATTTCTTCCTTATTCTCTTTCCTTCTTTCTGTCAGCTTATAGTTTTGAGCCACAGATCCATGCTAATGAAAAGAAAAAGTGGCAAATGAATTTTACATGCCTATTGAGTAGAGCGTGTGTTTCTCTCATGGATGATTTGCATCCCCCATGGGAAAAAAAGGAAGTTATTCTTCTGTCACTCAGTGATATTAGTGTTACATCTGAACCCGCAGATGCTGGATCTGTGAACTTGTTAAATGTGATAATTTCTATTGGTGATTGCCAGCTAGACAACCAGCAAAATGTGAATTATGATTTCCCAGTTATACTTGTGCGTGATGGCTTGCCATACAATCCCTGTCTTGTGAACTCTGTGACTTCTTTTGCTTTGCTATCAAAGCCCCAATCCCTAGTCACAGAAGCCCGCAAAGAAGCATTATTTACTGTGATAGCTGGTGTGAAATTAGGGGACAGTTTACATCCCACTTCTCTACTTAAAACAGTGGAGGTAAGTTGCTTTGTTAATTATGTCTTCCTTTCTTTAGTATTTCAGGCAACCAAACTGACTGTTGCCTCTTAGTCCTTACCATCTTCAGAGCAAAGGCATGCATGTGAACTATGTATACAAATTGGGTCAAAGTTTGATGCATGTATTTGGTTGGTCGCAGGCTAATATACACTTATTCTAGGTATATTTTTGGTGATAGGTTGATTTTTTTCTGTATGGACATTAATTTTGCTGCATTAATTTACTTTTTACTGCATGTGAATAGCTTGAGGTATAATAGAGTATTTGCATACTTTTGGGAAGCAACGTCAAAAAAATCTATCTATACTTCAGACACTAAATTTTCATTCTGATGTTCGATAGGCTTATCGTTAATTTTTTATCAGCAAACAAAGTCTAATAAATTATTATTGTGCCGAAACACTGGTCTGCAATGTTTAGTGGGCTCTGGCGTCATCTCCCATTCTCGACCATTTGTTGATTTGGAGATAGTGTGATAATGTAGTCTTGGCGTACAATTGTTTTGATATTGATCCTGCTAACGTTATTGACACGATTTCTGTTGCTGTGTGAAATACATTGCAATGGAAGAAGGCAGTTATTCTAGCAATGAAATTATAGCTAGAAAGATGAGAGACGATGAGGATTTGTTCTGCTGTGTTAGGAGTTTGAGAGTGACAACACCCGAAAAGATTTTCTTAAACGCTTCAGATAATCCTGTATGAAAAAGAAACTGGTTAATTTCCACTCAAAAAGACCTGAAAACCATGTCATTTCTGGATCATCTCATCTGTGCTGTTGTGCTGATCTCTTTTATGCAAGTGTAGTGCAAATTTACTTAACACATTCAGTGCTACGCCTGCCCATCGGCGGGCTTAGCACTGAATGTTTCAGCTTACAGTTTCAATTTCAGCTTAGCAGCGAATGTGTTAAGAAATAAGTTATCAGTTTTTTTATAGGCATAATTGTGTAACACAATTCATTGTTAGGCGTTACTTTGCTTAAACTGTAATTATAAACTTTTTATGCTATACTTTTGTTGTTCTAATTGAAATTTCGGAACATTTAAGGCAATTTAATCGTTCATGAAAATAGTATTGCAGCTGGTTAAACTGATCAGTATCGTTTGGACTTATGGCTTTATTTTGGTTTCCTATGCCATATTTAAATGACTTATTTTGTTGCATTACGATAATTAGGTCATATCTTTTACTTGTCATTTTTGAACGGTTTTCATTATATCTTTTCCTTTTTAAGTGGTTCAAAATATCGTATTACTACCCTAATGATATCATTGCAATTAATGTCATATTCAAATGGTTAAGTATGTCATATTTAAACTGACAATAATGTTTTATTACTAAATTATTCTCATATTTAAAGTAGTACATTTGTTTTTCTAAACATAACAGTAATATCTGTATTTATTTGATACAGATGTGCTAAGACTTGAGGAAAAGTAGTTACATTTCGTTTGTTAAATATATATTATTCCATTTTCAGTCGGAAGAGAATGCTGTCAATTATATGAGATGGAAAATAATGGGTGGCCTACTCCGAATCAAAAAAAGTGTTGTGCCTCATCTGTTTGAGTGCAAGTCTAGGCCTTCAAATGTGCCTTTGACTGAGAGGCCTGTTCTTAAGAAGAGGAAGGTGATAGGACTACTTAGAACTGTTCCAATACCAGCACAACAACTACGATAGCTGTAGAGTATTTGGACTTCCTCCAAATGAAGATGCATCCTCTCCAGTTAGGCAGCAACAGGAGATCATATTATTATTATATTGTTACAAGTAGTAACTTCCACCTCTGAGTCTCCGGCTAGCATCAGGTTTTGTTGCGTCATAATTGCTGGAGACTCGAGAGGGGTCGCACCTAAGGGTAGCCACATCCGCCACCGGTGGATAGGTGGCTACCCGGCATTAGGGTCATGCGCACGAAGCAGGCAGAGAGACCCGAGAAGGACAGCCTTCTGCATTGCACTGGCAAGTGCATCTGCTCACGCCCTGCATGCCGGAATGCACTTGAGATTTTCGACATGAAGAGGACTAACAGTTTCACAGAGTAGCCCGCGTACATTTGCCGGAGTTCGCACAGCATATCTTGATATTTTGTCCTTTTTTTCAATCTCCTTCCCTGCCATGTTCGTTTCAGCCGGTGCCAAAAACTCTATCACAAACATGGCATGAGAGATTGTCGAGGAGAACGATATCAGGCTTCGTCGCCTCCAATTCGCCTTCGGCATGCTCTGCATCTCGTGTCCGTCACGTTTGCCCCAAAGATGAGGCGATGGTACACAAGGGTGTTGATGACACCATCTTGGCACGCGAGCACGAATCCCTTGGTTTCGGACTTCAGACCTGCAGAGCGCAGGAAGGCAAACGTGAGCTCCTTCGATAGCCCATGCGTTTCCAAGTTTCGATAGAAACTTCCATGCATGGGCTTCTCGGTATGTTTGCGGAGCAGGATCTTTTGCTCCGCATTCCTTATTTCGAGCTTTAACACGTCCGCCTTCAGCGACAAGATTGATTTGTCGCACACTTCTCCACTGGAAGTAAGGTCCAAGTCCAAACCAAGGCCGTCTGCTGCCCTTTTCACCACCTGGAATAGGAATGCACCTTTGCCAACACTCTTGTGTTTCTTTACGAGCAGTATAAGGGGTTCCGTGCTGTGGAACACGTGGCAAGCCATATTAAGGACTACTCTGTCATGAAGGCACTCCAGGCTTATCAGCCCTCTACCACCTAGCCTTCTCGGGAGATACAATCTGGCGACGGAAGACTTCGGATGAAGACTATGATAGATGGTCATCATTTTCCTCGTTCCCCTGTCGAAGTTTTGCAGCTCGTTGACATTCCATTTGATGCAACCGAAGGTGTAGAACAGTGTTGGAACCGCGAAGATGTTGGTCACAAGAACCTTGTTCCTGACAGACAGGTCAGAGCTCCAGATTCGCCTGAGAGTCTGCCTGTATTTGGCTGTAAGCCTTTCCTTCACTACTCTCACCTACTACATCTGGCACTGGGGGATGCCAAGATATTCGTATGCCTCGTCATCATCAAGATGACGAATGCCGTTTCCGTCAACGATCTACACGTCTTCCTGGTCTTCTTTCCTTTCGCCAGATGGAAGGTCATGCACTTGTCCAATCCGAATTCCATCCCGATATTGAATTGAATTGAATTCCGCTTCAATATCCTCACTGTATCTGCATACGGTGTCCAACGCCAGGCGCAGGTCTTTCACGCTTGAAGCATAAAGCTTCAGGTCATCCATATAGAAAAGATGGGTAACCTTATGCTCCCTTTTTGATGGGACACCGCACATATATCCCCTACCTCGTCACATATATAATTGTCATGTACATATCTTCTATACTCAACCCTGAAGAGGCTACAACTGCCTAAACCAGGGTCGCCTCGTTGTGAATCTATTAACTATTGTATTATATTTACCATCTTATTGTACTCCTGCACAGCGTTGGCTGAATTAACACTTTAAATTCAAATTTCACTGAACGGACAGTGGGAGGAGAGATGAACAGAACAGGAGGGAACAGAGGCTATCGCCTTGAAAAACGCCACGGTGGTATGTTACCAAATCCGTGTAGACTGTCTTCTTGCCAGACGGTATAGTGAAGTGCGTCTTCCACATTGGTAACGCGTTCGATGCAGGACACAACCTCTGGGTGGACTTTCATGTACCTCAGCATGGCTATAATCAGCTCATGAGAGGTGGTATCAAAAGCCTTCTTATAGTCCACCCAGCACATTGACAGGTTACGCTTGTATTGACAAGCTTCTGGCCCACACACCTATCAATGAGCAGGTTGTCCTTGCATCCCGCGATGCCTTTCTTCGAGCCCCTCTGCTCGTACACTTATTCCCATACCGGTTGGACGTGGCGGAGGATAAAGTCATTCAAGATGGAAGTGAACACCTTGTATACAGTGTTGAGACAGGTTATAGGGTGGTAATTCTTCGGATCAGACAAGTCTCCCTTTTACGGTATTAGGACCGTTTGCCCCTCAGTCAGCCAGGACGGAATTGGCTCCGTCCCTGACAGGAAGGATGTGAAGATTCTGGCAAGATGTTTGTGCGTGGAAGAGAACTTTTTCCACCAGAAGTTATTCACTGCGTCCATTCCTGGAGCAGTGAAGTTCTTCTTACCAGAGAAGGCCTTCTTCACATCACTTTCCGTGACTGAGATGGGACGATCCATATCTTCTAGGTGGTGGTCACAAAACTCTTTAAAGTGGGCAATAGCTGGAGTACCTTCGTTGAATGGCTTCCTAGTCTTGTAGATGTCCTTCCAGAAACGTTCCACCTCCGGGACAGTTGGTGGTGTTTGAACAACAGGTGGAGGGGGTCGGAAGAGGCGGGACGGCTGAAAGGAGAAGGTGGAGTTCTCTTTCCTGGCGTTGGTCCTTTTGACCAACTTCTTCCTCGCCGTTGTAAGTGCCCGCACTCTATCCACCTCGTGCTGCTTAAGGATAAGCAGCACTCTTTTGTTTAGTGTGTGGTGGTCTCTCTCTGGATTGCTTGTGCAATGCACTTGACCTTCGGTGTAAAGGCCCGACCAGAGGAAAGGTAATCCATCACACACTGAAATCTCAACACCTGTTGTCTTGCCAGCGTGATTTTGGCATTAAGCTTTTTAAACCTGTTTGCTGCTTTAGTCTCCCAAGTGGCAGACACTCAGGGAGAGGCCAACAGTGTGGCAGCAGCATATACCATGGAGTCTATTTCACAGAGGCAACTCGTTTCAGTCAGGATCATATCTATGATGCCATTCAACTGGGACAGCTGTTGGTCCCGCAGAGAAATTTTATGATGAATTTATATATTTCTCTGCCTGGTAGTCGTCTCATCATAGTTTATCATGCTTTCCAACTGCTTAAGTAGATTAGAATCGGCCTTCGGCTCGTCTCCCTTCACCGAAAGTTCGGCGGAAGCACTGGCAGTAGGAGGAGGTATATCTGCCTTTGTAGGAAATAGAGCCTTGGCCGGTGGTGTACTACTCTGATCTTGCGGTTGGGGTGTCGTTTTCTTGCGCAGGTGATTGGCGTAGTCGCGCAGATTCTGCTGCGACAGATGGTTATATTCAGGATGCATCTCACACCACAAAGAGTGCATCCTCGCCATGTATCTCCTGCGACTTGGCTCACTGGCAGCATGGCAAGCTAGAAGGTCTCCCCTCAAGGTTCCCATCCACTCCATGCAAGCTCCTTTCTTAGATGGCATAGATTTGCCACACCCAACTTTTCTAGGGCCCTCATCCAAAAAGGGCCGTTTGTGGGTGGCTTTCCTGGTATTCTCCTTCGGAACCAGTAGAACCACAAGTGGGGTGGTTAGCCCCACAAGCAGATGGCCACCATTAGCTGACCGAAGCCGTTACCGGTGACGCCACGAGGAGGCTGGTGGTCCATTTTTGACCCCATAATAATAATATTATTATTATCAACTGTGACAACTGACTACCGTTATCGATTGCTGATAGAATTCAAACTTGCTCTCCTTATTCCTCCTTGGAAAAGGGAAGCTTAAACCTGCAGGGAAATATGAGTTATATATTTAGTGATCACAACTCTGTAAATCAAATTTGTACTAAAACTAAGGGTTTCTTTAATAAAACACAGGCCATTTCCTGTAAAATACAATACTGAAGGATATGAACTTCGTTTATTAGTAGTCACAAAAGCAAGAACCATCCCATAATTAATAAATTAAATTGAAATGAATGTCATTCACGTCATGCGGTATTACTCTAATTCAGCTACCTCAAGGTTTAACAGTGCACTGCTCAGAAAAGCTAAATTAGCTATTTAGTAGAGCTTAGGTAAAATTTAAGGCTTTCTTTCGGCAAATACATAACGGAAGGCATAATTCATGGTTTACTACATAATATAACGCAATAATAATAATAATACTGTACCGTGATAATTTTACGCCTCGCTGCTCACGTCCAACATAGTCTGCATTTTTGCTTGCATCTGCGAATCCAACTTCCATGAACAAAAACTCAGTTTCATGTCAAATAATGAAAAAACTTCAAAAAGGCTAAGAATATTACCACCCTCAATGCAGGGCTAGGCTATTTCGCTACTGTTAGTATGGGAGATGACGTCATACTACGAAGAGCCAATGGTTGGGCATTAAGACCTTGGCATTTTCGATGCTAAAACAATGCATATTAAAAGTTATTTATGACGTCATACTACGAAGAACCAATGGTTGGGCATTAAGACCTTGGCATTTTCGATGCTAAAACAATGTATATTAAAAGTTATTTCTTAAATTAATTAGTTGGAATTATAAGTCGGAATTTTGAACGTGGCATTTCGAAACCAAACATTACTCGCTACACTAAATTTCAACAAAATACCTCACGCAAATACTCTATTATATAAATAACCTCAGTGTCATATTTTTAAGTTTAGAATTTTGAATGAAAAGATACTATGCACTTTTCTACATCCCTGGTGTGTAACATAGCTTGGAATGTGTGTGCACTGTATAGATATATGATATATGTAATGCTTTTATGAATGTGTATCCATCAAAGTTCTTTGAAATTCTGGAGTAAGTTATTATTTGATAGAAATACCATGTTTACTCTTGTAAGCCATGCATCTTTTTTCCTGAAAACCTGGTGAAAAAAGTTGTGTGGCTTAGACGGATCATCTGGATTCTTGTAAACCTGCACCTTTTCTTAAATTCCTATTGTTTGCTTCGAAAATTTTTTCTCAAATTCCTATTCCTTGTTTTTCAACCTATTCCTATTGCATCAATTTTTTAAAAAATATTGGGTTTTGGGTTAAAACGAAAGTGGCAAGCACAAGGATAGAAAATTAATTTTTTGACTAAAATTTTTTCCTCATGAACCTGCCAAAAAATTGGGGTGTGTGGGATATATGAGGACACAGCTTACATGAGTAAATACTGTATTTTATTCTTTTTCCTTTCAAAGCATATTTTTATCATATAATTCTCTCTCAATTCAATTCAAATTCAAAAGAAATTATTTGAGTATTTGATTGTGTATCTCCATGAGGCTTTGGGCTAGGTGTAGGATTAATTTTATTTTTGTTTGTAATATATCAGTGGCAGATCTTTGCGAGGGCAGTGTCATAAGGGTATAAAGGTTTCCTTTAATTTTTTTACCTTGGATTCTTATTTGTTTGCTACAATGAAAATGTTTTATCCTAACTTAACTGTTGATAAGCTATGTAGTGTATAATGTTGTTTCATCCATTTTATGTGAATGATTTCAAAATATTTTGTTAGATCCTTATGGATCATTCTATTTATCAATTCTTTTTTCTCTTTCAGGTTAATACAAGACCTTTGAAGTTGTACTTGGAAGATACATTTGATCTTTACCTTATGGATATATGTTTGAGTCTTCTCCCTTCTAGTCTAATATTCCATCCTAATCTTTGCAAAGCCGCAGCATCACCATTATTTTCAGATTCTAGGGATTACATTTCTGCTGACCAATTTCCTCCTCACTCTCCCTGGTCCCCTGGACACACATTTCTTCCACAAGGACCTTTCCTGGAGTCCTTAGCAGTTGCCAAGCCACTTCGACTGAAGAAACTTTCATTGAGCCCTGCATCAGTTCTAGTCAGTCTTCACACATATGCAGGTGTTTACATAGCAGCAAACCACTCTCCTCTTCAGTTCTCAACGTTTGTGAGGACTCAGCTCTTCACCTCAAGTTATGAGCTTGGCCGGGCTCTAACTATGCATTACCGTTCTGGTGTGTTACTTTGTGCTGGTAAGTATCGACAGAGCCTTTCTATTATGGTACTACCATTTTGAATCAGTATTGTTTTCAAATTATGATTCACATTTTATTAAGTGGTTGCTTACATGTTTACATGGAATGTCACATGGCAACTCTTATGTAACATCTAATTTATTGGGTTCCTTTGATGTGGATATGATGGAAATGGGTGAGATGGTTAGGAAGGTAAGGAGGGTCAAGGTTGTGATTTATATATTTTTAAATGGCCTATTGCATGATGAGGGCTTGTCTGTCATCGCACTGAAAGTATCTATTGCAGTAATGATGAGATAGTGATAAAAAGGTATGGAAATCATGAGTTAGTAGCATCAGGGATATCCAAGGGATGGCATCAGTCGTTAAGTTGTTGGTCTTTTCCAGAATCCTCATCAGAAGAAACACTCCATTCTTGAGGTTTATTAAAGTTGCATTTCAATCACCATCTGTACCATCTGCATCATAGATGACCAGATCCTCTTCCTAATTAATATGACTGAAAATCATCTCATGCATATTAGTATCATCATGAATTAGAAAACACAATAATGATTCTATTACAAGAGGCTGCTAAAGGAAAGGAGATCTATTGAAAAAATTTTCCTTGGAAGGCATGCATATGACGTCTTCATAAGCATAAATTTTAAACAGACCACTAGAAGGCCACTAGAAACCTTTCAGCCAAAGTAAATTCCCTCTTAAGTTCATTACTCCAGTACAAGTTCAACGAATATGGCTAAAAATTACCTGTTGATGACACTACTGCCTGCAGTTGTGTATCTTCAGGGAAGGAGAGACTTGCCTTCAGATGAAACAAGATGTAGAAAATAAGCAATGCTTTAAGTAAGAATCGATCGATGTAAATCAGTACTAATTGAAA
Source organism: Platycnemis pennipes (assembly GCA_933228895.1). Taxonomy (NCBI): domain Eukaryota; kingdom Metazoa; phylum Arthropoda; class Insecta; order Odonata; family Platycnemididae; genus Platycnemis; species Platycnemis pennipes. The sequence continues at coordinate 108,822,387 of OW121847.1, forward strand.
CATTGCTTGGAAAATATACATTGTAAACATTGAATAATTACTTTCATGAAATGAACGTCCACTATGAGAGACAGCTTCAATAATATGTATGTAGTATGTTATGCATCACCAGAATCATGTGTATAATCAATATTATTAGGAAAAAGAATGAATTTATAAAGTGTCTTTCTTGCAACATAATGGAAGACTAAATCCCTGCCCCCCCAACTTTCTCTTTGATAGTGTTTCATAATAGTGGCTCTACACCTCACCCCCCCACCCCCTATAGTATTGTGGATTATATGAACAACCCCCAACCCCCATAGGCAAAGTTATAGCCATGAATTCAACTGATGTGTAATGTAAGTGGTGGTTGCTTGGAGCTTGAGGAATTAACATGTTAAATTAATAAGCTGTAATCGAGAATTGTAGGGGGTTGTGGTTGGGAATGAATTGAAAGAATAATTTAATAATAAGAATTGAAATAAGGATAGTTGTATGTATGTAACCATGGGTTCGTGAGGATCAAAGTTCATAGTTGGGTCATATTAATATATTTAGATTAATTATTTAATTGGGCATCTTTCCATTGATTTCAGGATGGGTGCTAGGTTCCTTGGAGCTGCTGGGAAGCCCAGGTGGTTTAGCCTGTACTGTAGGAAGAGGCATTCGTGATTTTCTTCACCTTCCATTGGCTGGGATTCTTCAAGGGCCTTGGGGTTTTGTTCTTGGTGTGATCCATGGGTCCACATCATTAATGAAGCACATTACTGCTGGTGTGTCCCTTGCTATATTTGAAATTGCCTGATAGTTGTAATTTCTGGAACATGTTTGTAAAATTAGCTCATTCATCCGTGTAGTGGATGCATGATTTTTGTTTCCTCTCCATATCTTTGATTGCTTTTAAGAAAATATCCAAAGAAAAGTGTCCTGATTGTTAATTTTTTACATATATTGGAAGTATTCACATACTTATGTAAGACTGCTAAAATCCATGTTATAAGATTTAAAAAAATTACAGAATTTGTTTTCCTTGCTTTCATACTTATTTCTGAATAAGGTGTTGTTCTTTTTTTTAACCATTTTTCTTATTTATTTTATTCATATTCTATAATTCTTCAAATTGATTGTAGGTTTATGCTACCTCAGAAATTATAACAAAATAGGTGGATGACTAAGTTTCTAAGTGATTTATTTATCCTGGGGTTGTAAAATTTGCTGTTTTTGGGTGTAGAGGAATAGTGGATAGGGTTTTGTTTGGTTGAGGAAAAAAAAATTGTAAAATTAAGAATTAAATGTTAACTCATTGAAAATAATACATACACATTATGCTTATGTCCCTATTTACACTTTCAAGAACCATTAGAAAAATTCTGTCATCCTTTTTAATGCTTCATCTCATCATTTTTAGGTACAGTAACTTCTGTCACGATGTTGGCTGATAGTGTTGCTCGCAATTTAGATCAGTTGACTTTGGATGAAGAGCATAGGAGGTGGAGTGAGGAAGTTCGTCGAAGACCTCCAAAAGGTGTTGCCCAAGGACTTCTCAGAGGCCTTACTGGGCTGGGAATCAGCCTCTTAGGTAACAATATCTGCCCATACATTTTTCATTCAGTTTAATTCTTAAGTGAAATATGTACCTAAATACAGGTTGTAAATGAAATACTTAACGTGTTTGTATCCAGTGGCAGATAATTTTGATCATTCACTGTAGTTCATTGGTTTGGATAGTATCAAAGAAACATTTTTAATGTCAATCAGTGCCATGATATGACTGTAAGTACGTGGAGTCGTAAATGGTTGGGTGAAAAATGTATTCTCCTAGCATTCATCCCAAACATTAGTGTTTATACCCTATTTGCTGGGGACTCGGTTGTAATGCTCTTTAAGCAACACCTTACCTTTTGCTGTGAAAGCTTCTGCAGTGAAATACAGTAAACTCCTGATTTTCTGTGCTAATGACTGGTAAAGGGTGCACGGATAATTGGGAAACATGGATAATCCACTGTTTGGTTCTTTCTGGGTTCATTTCTCTACAGTGCACTGCCAAAATAAATAAACTCACTAAGAAAATAACTGTGTCTGCCAATGAAAAGATCCTCACTGTATATAAAAGCATTTTATGGCAAAAAAGAATCCAGCATAGCTGTCCCGGACACAATTGAATGTTTGCAAGCCTCGGGAGTCGACACGAAGCCTGGCATAAGACATTGGAACAGTTTTTAGGGCCGTAGTGAAAGTCATGATCGAAGGAAAATAACAAAAGTTTACTTACCTTTGAGACCACTGCAGATACAGTAAATAGATAGGCAATGCACTGATAATCTGCAGCCTGGATAACGCGCACACGGATAATCTGGAGTTTACTGTAGTGAAGTTGAATTTCTTCTGGGATATCGCCTGTATCCATATTGCTTGGACAACCATTTTGCCAGCATTGCAGTCACCATCTATCAGGTCAAAGAGTTAAAATAGTGGTTATTGCCTGGCATATAAAGGCCTACTGTCCAGTCACTTTGGCTTTTAGTTTGCTGATATTATTTACTTCTTTCTTATAGCAAGAACATTAAGTGTGTGTTGGTGAAGAAACTCGGAGAAGATGACAACCAGGTTATTCCTCCAGCAGATAATGTCAATGCAATGATGGTGGTGGTCTTAGATAATTATTATTGGCACAAAATTGTCAATTTTATAGAAAAAACCATACCAATGGTGTAAAGTAGAGGTGGGATGAATCCTAAATTTTCTCGAATCCGAACCCGAATCCGAATCCTAAGAGGTTCTCGAATCTTTCGAATACCTCGAATCTCTCGAATCCTACATATAAAGTTGATAATAACAGAAAAGAAAAGACTTTAGCAGCTGCATTTAATGAAAAACAAATTTAAGAATAGTTTTCAAAAATACAACTCTTTATTGCAATAATACAAATAAGATTTGAAGAGCTAAAATAGATAAGTAATAAACATGATACACAAAATTTTTTGCATGAAATGAAAGCATATGAATGTTCTAGGAGGCATAGCGATGATATGTTTCCAAAGAGTTATTAAACTGATACTGAATTGCATGTTTAAAAAATGATATCTTTTTTCCAATATTGTCGTGTCTTCAAGACTCATTCACAGCGATAGACGAGCTGCTTGCAGGAGAATATTCATCATGTGTTAAACATTGTATTCATTGTATGCAGGGGGGCACGGGGAAATATATCATGTAACTAGATTACATATGGTTGGGCCAAGATTAGGAACAGTGTGAAAAAATTGTAGTTTTAAATCGGAGAGAATATCAGGAATTAGTTTACAGGTGTATGAGGAAAGATGCAGAAAAGCAAGCAGTATGGTGCAGTAGACACAAGAGTGGTCAAGACACACTGGGTGTTGGCACAAACTATGGAGGAAATTGAGGAATGATGGAAATAGAAAGATTTAAACACAGCAAGGCGAAATAAAATTTAAGGAAATAAGCAAAAGACTTAGGAGGGGTATGAAGAGTGTGAGAGAAAAGTGGCAAAAAGGTCAATGTAAATAGGTTGAGAGGTTCCAGAGAGAGGGAGAAATAGGCGCCCTGTACTGAAAAGTTAGAAGGTTATTCAGCAGCAAGAAGTGGAATACGATATTGTGCATTAGTGTTAAGTCAGGAGAGCTGCTGCTAGAACTTACAAGAGATTCAGCATAGGGGTAATGAATACGTGGCAAGAACTGCATGGCACTAACAATAGACAAGGGAACTTGGGAATAGAAGAGAAGGATATAGATAAGGATGAACTGGGACCAGGAGTCCAGCCATGCTAGTAAGTTAGGGTAAACATTACGAGAAAAGAAGGTGTTAGAGACTATAATGTTATCCTATCAAAGCTACTTAAGAATCGAGGTTGAGAAGAACGTGATGATTTTACTGGTTTGTTCGCAGGATGTTTGAGGATGAAGTCTGGCTGGAGGATTTTTTTAAAATCTGTATTAATACCTAACCAAAAAAGAAAGAGAAGGCCGCAAATGCTGAAAAGCATACACTTCTTAAATGAAAAAAAAATTCATCACCTATGCGATAGCATCAGCCGATCCGCGAGTTATGCAACCCGGACAACAATCGCGACAAAAATTACGTACGTGTACCGTAATTTCTCACGGCATTACAATTCCACAGATGACTGAGGTCACGATAACTGGTCGTACATCTGAGAAAATTTTACTTATCTTTCATAGTGGTAACTTACTGCATGAGTTTTTACTTTGTCTTTCACTGAGCGTTGAGTCCATCCACCAGTTATGCAACCAGGACGACAATCACGGCAAAATCGTCTCGTAAAACGCAAATGGCGAACCATTCAAAAATTTGCTAGCGTAAATAAAGGGAAGATGTTACTTGCGGACATATGAAAATTATTAGCACTTGAAGGAAAAGTCGTTAATGGCGGGAAAACGTAAATTGCGGGGACGTAAAAGCGAGGTTTAATATTATTTGTAATGAACGTTTTTATCGGTCGAAACTAATCTGTTCTAAGTTATTACATAAAGAATTCGGTGTTTATTTATATTTTAGGATTCGAATGATTAAAATAGCACAAAGATTCGAGAATTCGAATCTCGAATCTTTTTCAAGATTCGAGGGATTCGAGGATTCGAAGATTCGAATGTCCCATCTCTAGTGTAAAGTCAATCCCGCAGCTAACATTTGACTGTAAACAAAAGCCATGCTCTACTAGTCTTCCATCCCACAGGAAAAACTGAAGCAACTCCTTGAACTAACTCTAAAACTGTTATGGTAGTAAATATTCTCTGTAATGCCATGGATCATAAGCTAGCAGAAATATAAAGTGGCAAGTACAACATGAAATGCAGTTGTGGAAGCTTATATATTGGATTGACTTCCAGGGTGCTGAAGCATTCTGTACAAGAGCACCCGATTGCTAAAAATAACAGACATTTATGTTTCGCTGGCCATTGTATAACAAGCAGTAAACACCAAAGGAGCAGTTGGAGTGTACAAAGAAATTTCAACTTGGCTGCTTCAACATGTGATTATATTGTTTCTGGCATTGATTTTGATACAGAGTATAATTATCAAGGTGAATTCCATGAAAATGAGAACACTATATATACCCTCTCTCCCACCGGAACAATGCCTACCCAAGCACCTAGCCCAAGCACCTAACCCAGCCACCTATCCCTTACATCCCCTTAACCATCCCCTCAGCACCCCCCCTACCTCCCTTCCCACGTTACTTGCCTATATATGGTGTCCTCTTTTTCATGGAATTCACCTGATAATGATACTCTGCATCAAAACCATGGCCGGAAACAATAAAATCACATGTGGAAACAGCCAAGTTGAAATTTCTTTAAATGCTCCAACCATGAAGGAATTCCATAAGTTATGCCCGCTACCATTACTTATACCATAGTAACACCTTGAGCTGAATGCTGGCCGCAACACTGGTGAAACTTTTGATCAAACAATATGGACCAGTTTGGGAGGTACCCTGTAAGAAATTCAACTTTATCACCTTTTCTTGCTAGCATATCCATTTCTTAAGCTTCCTACCCTCCCACTCAAAGTAAATCCTTAATCCCCTCCAACTTTAATAAAAGATTGACTTTTTACAGAAAAAATTTAAACTTCTCTGAAGCTTCTGCCATCAAAATTATTTACTATAAATGAAAATGTGTGGGTAATGGCAATGTGTAGGTTGCTCTGCATCAAAAATGTGCATGTAATCATGAAATCATAGTAATGAAAAGGTGGATTCTATTCATCAAGTTAACATTTATGTTTTGTGCAATTCAGGTGCTGTTGGTGGAATTGTTTATCACCCAATGCAGTCCATGGTCAATGAAGGCTCCCAGAGCATAGTTTCTGGGGTTGGAAAAGGTTTAGTTGGTGTAATCACCAAGCCATTATCTGGAGCAGCTGAGTTAGTTGCTCTAACTGGTCAGGGCCTACTACATGGCACAGGCTGGACAAGTCTTCCACTTGTGAGCAAATTTATTTTTAAGTTATCCCATTTTATTAGTGATATTAGCATTTTCTGACTAGAGGTGTAATGTTGTGATGGATAAGCATTGGTAATAATCAGCTGTTGGGAATTGCCTGCTTCAAGAAGATTTAATGTTGCTTGCTGATAATAGTATACCTGCATTCTGGGATCAAGATCATTTATATTGGGGATGAATTCCTCATGTTCATGGTTGCAAGGAGAAGGTGGAATACTGCACAAAGCTGGAAAACTCCCCAAAGCTGGAAGAGAACTCACAGCATTGGTAAATTCTAGGCAATCCTTGGCTATGTAAAAATAAAAATGTTGCTCTTTTGAACATACATATTTCCGTATGAATCATATGCTGGAAAAAATGCATGTTGTTAAGAACTAGACTTTGGTGCTGTCAAAGCATAATAAATGGATCCTTTTTCAAAGTCAAATAATGTCTGTCCCTGTGGGGAACCAAGCGTATTAGTGTAAGTACACTATTAGGGCCGGTTTTATAATGTCTGGTTCAACTTCTAGTTAGTTAACGTGGACGTTAAGTTGAGGTGAAGTTTAACCTGAGGATGGGTTTTATAAACATAAACAGACCTCCGGTTAGTTGACTAGAACCCTAGAGACGGATGTGTGTACTTAAGACAATTCTCATACAGTGAATACGTCAGAACTGGCCAAAACAAATGAAAAACGATTTTAAAAATCGCCGTGACGAAAGCATTTTAAAGTTGTAAACTTACGACACAAAAATTAATTATCACCAATTCACCGTATTTCTACCACATATATCTCATTAGTCAGTGTCTTTATTTATAATTTCCTTGGACAATTATTTTAAATTTCCTCACTGAATGAAAATGGCCAAGAAAGTTCAGACATAATGATTCCCACCCAATTCATTTCCTCTTTTTTTCTCGAACTTCTAGCTGTCTTCCTAACAGTGGTAAAAATATCAGCAATATAATAGCTAGGAATTACATTAATTTAGAAGATGGAAAAAATTGTTTTCATGTAGAGGGTTTATTTTACAATTTTTGGCTATGGTAAAGGTGTTATTTTCAGTGAAGTAATCAATGGCAAGAGTGAAAGAACACTATATTACCAATTTCTAATTCATCAGATGTAACATTGCGCTCCAGAATTCTTAGCATCTTAGCCAATGACGCTGGCCCAGTAATTTCATCCAGATATCTTACCTTTGCATGTACAACTATATCATTACATAAAAACTCTTACCGATTAACAATGGTGAAACGATTTCTGCCAGTTGCCTCCCATGAAAAGCTACATGAATACAGATTCTTTATCATGATTTTAATCTCCTACAATAGCTGACCCTCTGACCAATAGGAATGATTTATTTAAAGAAATGTAGGTATCTGTTCACTCTAGGGAGTTTTAAGAGCCTAATTCTCCATGTATCATGTCAATTAATTGGTTTTGTATGGTCATTGTGTGTGACAATGAATCAAGTAAATAGGAGAATTAGAAAAAGGGGAGTAAAGTATAAAAATCTGTACAGATAATTCCTCATTATAAACAGATTAACTCACAACACAAATAAATTGTTAATAATCAAGGTTTAATTACTATACTCATTCGAGAAAAATTCATCCACATATTAGTATGCCTTATTTAATAATATTTTGATCTTTGACGCATTTGTGGAGGCTATTACAATGGTATAATGAAGCTGATATTGCACATCATTGCGATTGAAACACCATTTACCTTCTAGGTACAAAAAAGTGAATGTTTAAAAATGCATATTGGCAGCTTTCTTGTGTTGTAATTATTTACCATGAAAGTATTTAAGTTTCTTTTACTAAAGATGACAAAACATGAAATGTAAACATTGTTAGTACCTTTGTGCCATGACGAAGATTATAATCTATACATATAAGTACTATCTACAAATCATAATTTGCCAGGGATATGAAAAGAAACACCTAATATTGCACTTTTACCAGGAAAATATTTTTCTAGAAAGTCCTGATTTCCCCCAAAGATTAAGAAATATGAGAGAATGGAATGCATTATGCCGCAATAAAAATTTAAGAAATTCAGTTGATACATTTGGTGTCCACTGTCTAATTATAAAGTAAATTGAAGGAATTTTCTGACATAGTAAAATGACGTGATCATTTGTCAGGGTTTACATGAAATATAGTTAAGATAATATATTATCATGGAAATTTGTCACAAGGAGGTATTCCTTAGCTTCAGTAGTTGGCTGGTATTATGACTTCCAAATATGAAGTGTCTGAGCTATTTATATTACTTTTAGGTTTATTGTTTTCACACAGTTTAGGCATTTCATTTGCAGAAGTTTGCATATGTGACCAAGTTATAATCACAATAAATAACAAATGTAAAATATCAGCGCTGACAAACCAAATAGATGATTGCCTCTTAATCAAATTACCTCATTTATGACACATCATGGAAATATTGTGAAGAGCAACACTTATGTTTGACTGGAATAAAATATGGCACTAGACAATAAGTATTGATAGGTACCAGCTTGATTGGTGTTAATACACAGTAACATGAATGAAGACTTCAGTGGAACTTGACCATCTTGCTTTGACATGACCCGTACACATTGAAGAAATGCAGCAGATTCAAGAAAAATAGCCTATTCTGTATTTCAACCCTCTCTTTTCACTGACTCCTGAGAGGTGAATCAGACATAATTGACAATTCTTTAAATCTAAGATAGATTATCTTCTTCTTTCAGGAAATACTTTTAATTAGAATCTCACTCAATTCCTTGCATTGTCTTAAAATGTTCTGATTAATTAGTTGAGAGTAGAACTTGGCAGTATGTTTATGCCTAATATATGCTCATTCAATAACTTCTAACTGTAATTTACCTACATACCTTTAATTAAAGGCAGGTAAACGTTTTTGTTCAAATATGCCTAAAAACATCATTAGGAATTATATTCCATGCCCTACATACATGACAAGTTTTCTAAATTCCTGACTGCAAAAGAATAGATGTACTATTCCACTGTATAGTAAATATTCACCCTACTATCAATACAAGGTTGTCTTTGTAAAACACATTAGATCATTCATTAGCCTTAATCATTCATAATCCTTGGAGGGAGAAATGCATCTATTTCTCAAAGAAATTATCACAGGTTAAAATATGAAAGGTACAGATAATGATCTATCACAAATTTATTCCACATTATATACTCTCTGTCTATGCTTATTCATAGCTAAATAAACTTTTATCAAGGCAATAGAAAAGTATGGTAATAACACTAGAGATAAACTTGAGAAACAAATCCTGGGGGGCTTGCTATAATGCATGAAAAATGTAAACAAAATGTCATGCCATATATACTCATTTTTAATCACAACGAATTTATCAAATTCATGAGTTTCAATACATAATAACTCATTGAAAATACATCTAACTATATAGTGGTATCACTCTGTGATAAAAATTAGTTAAATATTCAAACACACTAAAATTTCACAGCACCTAGAGCAATTGAAACACAGGACTCTACAGAACAACATACGAAATTAACCTCGGCATCTAAAGTAAATGCCCTTGCAATCTAAAAAATCATCACATCGGTCCTTGTTATTATTTAGAATCACAAAGCGTTGTAATTACCTATATTCTACCTTATGTGGAAGTGAATATAGTAGTCTTCCAGCATCAAATTCATGAGTTTCAATACATAACAAATCAATGGAAATACATATAACGATATACTTAGTTGACACACATACTTTCTGGGTTAAAATTTAGGTACTCATTCGAACACAATAACATTTCACTTCGCCTAGTACAATTGAATCACTGGGTTAAAATAGAACAACATGCAAAACTAACATCTACGTCTGAAGTAAATGTCATTCTAATCCAAATAACGTTCACATAGGTCGTAAACTTGCTATTACTTCACATCACAAAACGTTGTAATTATATTCTATCTCATGTTGAAGTGATTATAGTTATCTAACAGGACTCATTGTAAGGTTTGACACAACATAATCATTAATTAATTGTTCCTAGGTTTTAAAAAGTTTTTACATGCCTTGTTGATGGCGTTATATAAACGCTTATGGTATAACTTGAGTAGTAGCACAGGAAAAATGAAGGAATTAATGAAAAATGAAAAACGAACTATCGCTGATATTTGTATAAACAAAGGAATTCTCAACTAAATCCTAACCCACTCACTTCCTTGTGTGGGGCAAATAATGTTTAGAATAGCTCTCATTGCTTGCACGAACTAGTATTATTCGGCATATGCCGTTATATAAACGCCCATTTAATCTTCTATACTTCCGTATTCACCTGTATTCCGAATACTTCACTCAAAACTCATTATCTTCCGTTATATTACATCACCTAATACCAGTATACCATAACAGAAAGAAAATCACAACCCAACACCATCAACACAAGAGCACAAAATGAGGCAGCAGTGGATGTATCCCAAACGTTGCCTAACTTCACACTTTCAAGGGGTAAATCCCGCTCAACTCCGGACGCCTAGAATATGATCAAACATTTTAACGTAGATTAGAGGGTACATAACGTAAACTCTGGATCTTAGTGTAACTTCAGTCTATCCTAAATCACCTTGAAAGCTCAGAAACCTGTTGGTTTAAAATCTAATTCCATCGATGGTAATCACCAATAACGTATTTACGTTTTTATCCGCTGGCTTTTGAGAGACGAAACCTTCCAAAACACTGCATCACTCAAAATTACCAAAACTAATTCGAATTAGAATTGCAATGCCGTATTTTTTTAATTCTTCGTCTTCAAAATCTTCATCCGTAGCAAGAGTCCCGTCAGTATCTTCTAGTTAACCCTTGGACATCCGTCGTTACGATAACTAGCGCTTTGACTACCAGATTAGACCTAACGACCGATTGTAAAACTGAATTTTCGGCTTAAGCGTCGGTTAACTCTAACGTCCAGTTTAACTAGACATTATAAAACCGGCCCTTAGTGTATCTACTCTGCATTTGAAACCAGACTTTTTGAAACCAAATTTTTGGGCAGAAAATTGGGGGTTTAACTATGTATGATTGTTACTTTTCAGGGATGGAAAGGTGCCTGAAGTGCTGAAGACTGGATTTATATCATGTTATAAATCATAAAAAGACCAACAAAATTAATTACCATTACTTAATCACTGCATTTATCTCTCTTGTGTGTCATGTTGGCATATCTCATCTAAAAGGAGAGGCTGGAGAGAATGCCCTGTACTTTGAAGGACACAATGCTTGTAAACCTGTCCATGTATTGCTTTACAAAAATAATCAGCTAATATCAAATCATAGTGTATTGTTTATAGGCTCTAGAATGTGCCATCATCACCCATTGCAAGATTTGTTTCACTCAGCTCTCAAGTTGATTCTTCTATTGGCTGACCTATTTGTATTGATAATATTATGATTTTATTTTCTTTTTTATATGGATATCATGTCATCATATCAATATCAGAAGTAATGTGATTTAATTTAATATTTTTACATTCATATATGTATTATTAATTTGATTTTGACTATATATTTAAAAAATATAAGAAGTCTATTGTGCATTTGACTCCCACTTCAACAAAAATCGAATTATATTTTCATGAAATCTGGGTCCAGCCATATCAGCGATGTTGAAAAACATCCGAATTCTTGTTGAGAAATCAGGGGTTGAACTATAAGTACAGGCTGTACAGTCAGAGTAACATCTGACAGTCAGAGTAGAGATTGCTATGATAAGTAAATACTCTCTGCTCTCTTCAGATTAAACCAACTGCTATAACTAACCTGCTATATGTTGAATTTATTAGTCACTTGAAACTCTCTGGACTAGTGTTATGATGAAGTTTGAATAAGTTTTGCAAGGGAGGGGTTTCAATTTATTTTTTGATCTCTTGGTAACATATTTGAAAAATAGTAAAATATTTGGAAATTTTTTTTTTACATGTACTTGTATGTGAAACGTGTATCTATCTCTTCACATGTTAGCAGTTTGATGCTTACCATTTGTTTCGATTTATTTTTCAGCCAAGACAGTCACCTCTGATAGAGTCTATATGTGATTCAAGTGATTCTCAGCTCAAATACATTTGGAAAATATTACCTCTCTCCCTAAAATCATGTTCCTTTCTTCCTCCAACATTGTTTCCAAATGTCTCTGAAATTTCTCTGACATATGCTGACATTAAAGGATTCAAATGCTTCATGATAATGGAGGCCATGTCTGTTAGCCCTGTAGGAGTCTACAGCCCAGTGACAATAATTCTCACTGCAGAGGTATTTAAGTTATTGCTTACTATTGATCACCTTGCTTTGCCAATGCCATTTCAGATTTGCTATGGTCATTTTTTATAGTTGAGTTATTTTTTTATGTTGTGTGGAACTGCATTTTTTTGCACTATGACTATTAGGTTTTTATTACCTATTTGCTGTTTGAAGATTGAGGGAAATGTTTCGCTCTTCATTTTACTAGTGTATCTCAGTATCATTAATACACATTACTATGTAATTTCTTTGCTAACTTTTTATGCTATAATTTGCTCATAGCACAAGCTTTGTTAAAGTCTGTTTGGTAAACATTTAAAAACATTATGTTTTAGGGGCTTCTAATAGTCAAATTGGAAGAGCAGAAAGAAACCAATAGTAACTTGCAAGAAAAACCAAGTGATTACTTTTGGATATCTCTCAGGGAAGTCAATGGGATGGAACCCTCTTCCTCAGATCCTACATTGCTAAGGCTTCAGCTGACGCATACAATCGAACCAGTGACTGGGGTAAGCTTTTAATGTGTTGGTCCTTTTGGATTATGAAATCCATATTTAGTATTTTAATTTTAAATTTCATTTCAGGAGTTAATTTCCATGATATATGACAAGCTGAACACCAAAAAGTACTTCTGAAATTCCAGTTAGTCATGCTAGACTTGCCATTTGTTTTTTATTTATGTACTGAACTCCTAGAATAGTTTCATAAAAATATCTGAGGTTAAATTTATCTATGTATTGAATTAGTTGGCACTTAATTCAGTGGCCATGGATCTATAATTCTCATTTACTAGCCCAGCTGGCCCAAGCCATTCCATCAATTTTTTGGATTTTGGAAAAAGTGTTTTGAAGAGGGCCTCGATCTTAGAAATAATCATGTCTTTGAAGTGATGATCCAAGGCATTTTGAAGAGGAATGTCTTTGATGCATGTTCTATAGAGCAATGCTGAAGTGATGAAATAACTGTTACTTTTAGATTGCAATCATGGTTGAGATGCGGCACATCATCATCAGGTGTCAATACATCCTGAGTTGGACCTTATAAACAAAAGGGTGGCTAGGCAATATATTGCCTTTAAACAGCAATTAATTATTGCCCCCAAATTATGGTGGACTGTATTTTTTTGGGAGAAATTGAGAGAGAGAACGCTCCAGTATCGCTGCTACCTTATCGTAGGACACAGAAGTAGTCCTCTTCTCATTTTCTCCTTGTTCTGGCCGTCTGCTCGTCACCAACTCACTATTTGCACTCTTCCATTCGGACTCCTCCCTATTGTTGATCCCTCCACCTAATAGAGGGTGTTTTTTGTAGGCCACAACACCTGTCGGCCTCTCTCTCAAACATTACGAAACTCAGGGTGAGGAAGAGAGGGGAAATTTGAGAGGATGGATGGGATTTTGGTTACATACCATAGGATTTAGGATGGATTAGCCAATTCACTTAAGCAATTTAAGAGTGGGAGCAAGCAGGCTTTTCTAATCACAATCACAACAGCAACTTTGTGCCACTAATGCATAATATACATACAGGAGAAAGTCTGTAATTGGATGCATTGGACGAGCTCAAAATATGTCAATTTTTTGGATTGGTCAGAATAAGTACACAGTGCTGAGTTTCTCAGATTTTATATAATAACGGATTTAATACAAAGTGATGGGGGAGTGTGTAATGAACTGTCATGCAGGGAGAGTGAGAGAGAGGGAAGCCTGATGACAATTGCCAGCCCAAATGGCAGTGGGGTAAACCCCTCCCTGCTAATCCCAGGGTCGCATGTTTGAATCCCACCCAGGGAGGATTTTCACTGCCAGGAGCATGGATGTCTGTGCTTGTGTGATAGTTAATAGTTAGGTGCCCGATGTAAAGACCATCTGTGTTTTTTTCGGTTCATTTAAAAAATAAATAAAGTGGCTGCACTTAATTCTTGCCAAGGAAGCTGGAGTTAATTCCACTGATGGAATACTGTCGACCCACCCAATTTTTGAGAATGAACTCCTGTAGTGATCTCATGTACTACACTCCTCGAATGCTAGCAGCATCTCAGTATATATACATAAGACCAAGCGAAGGTGAAACTTTCCATCTCTTAGGAGACAAATAGGCATTTGTCTTGTAGACAATCAAGCTCCGCAAAATATGGAAAATCCCAAAGAGGGAAGGAGTAGGGGCAAGTAACAACTTTTTGTCCTTGTTTTCATCTATCTTTCTGTCACCATATTCCGGCTCATATCAAATGCATAGCTAATTCCACATTTTTAAAATGGCTTTACAATAATCCCACTTTTAATATACTGCTATGACTTTTCCATCTGTTTGGAGTCATCAGAAATTGAAGGCCATTGGCATTACATGAGTTGGTGTCTCAAACTTGTTCACCTACTGTAACATTACTCTTCATGCTTAAATTCCTGGAATGGTTAATTGGTTGAAATGTCAATTGTCTGTAAATAATTGGTTAATCCACCTGGAATCACCGCAAGATGGATCTTCATTTCAGTAGCAATATTTTTTGCTGACTCTGTGATGTGTGCTATAAACTGACAACACTGATGAGTTTACAGCCCAGCACATTGATAATTTCTTTGGAAGACCTCAATACTTGATCACTCCTTCTGTACACATTCCTTCTTTATAGATGTGCCCTTAAAGGGTTACATGGGATCTAGTTTCATGTTAACCCTCAGGGGTAAACATATAACCCAATTACAGGCAGTTGGCGATCATAGCTGTGTCAGATAAATTTAAATTGAAATTAGCTTTTAAAGGCCGCTTTACATGATACAATTTTTAAAACAATTTCTTGTACAAACTCTTGTATGAGGAAATCGTACCGTGTAAAGTGGCAAATTGTACAAACGATTGTGCGATTGTCTGAATGACTGAACAGGAAATAGAACCTGTTCGAATTCCATTCAGAGAAACGTACAATTTCGTTTAGTTCATACAAGCATTTGTACAAAAAATTGTATCGTGTAAAGCGGCCTTAAGTGTTTGCAGGCATTTATTTTGTGCTTAACGATTATTTCAACCAAAATTCTAGAAAATGTCCATTATATGCACTGTAACAGAATGAGGTAATCATTAACAGGCTATGTTTTTATTCATGTCATAATTAAGTTAGGCCTAACCACAAATGAATGTAGTTCAGAAGGTAAGATTCCCAGTCTGAAAGGTCATATGAACTTGATGGTGGTTGCACTCAATACTATGCTGTGTAACAATGTGGAAACTCATGGTCAAATAAATAATCTAACAACCATGATTATTTCCATTTAAATTTATTCAATATAACTAGTTTCAAGCTGTACCTGAAGATGATGCCTATGCATTGAAACTAGTTGTACCGAATAAATTTAAGTGGAAATATGCATAGTTGTTGGATTCTTTATTTGTATGATGGTTCTAAGCCAATAGGTCTATGTTTGAGAACAATGAATTTGGGTAACTCTCTGGTATTAGGATAAAATTAGTGGCTTTTGAAAATCTCTGTAGCATATTACCAACTACAGTAGCTTTCAGAAAAAAAATATTTTCACAAAAAACAGTTTCCAAAATTTGATGCATCTGTCTTTTCAGGCTGATGTTCCTCCAGTTTCTGCCCGGTCCCGTATAGCAGAGTATGTGAGAGATTCCTCTCTCCATGTATGTCCTGTGCAAATCTCTGGAGCTTTTGGTTCAACTACCATTAATGACTGGGTCTGCGTTCCACCTGCTCCAGAACCAGCTTCTGTTTCATGCTCTGCTCAGAATGTCTCTCAAGCTTCCTCAGGTTCCCAGTCACCATCACATCACCCACCACCTCGCTCTTCATCACCTGTGCCCTCAACTTCCTCTGCTCGGTCATCTCTTCCTTCTCTGGTGGAAAAGAGTGGCTCATGTAGCGGAGAACTCAGTGATCAGCATATACCCACCTATAGCGATAACATATGTAAGATTCAGGATATGGTGGTTCAACCAGGATTACCTCTGATGTTCCATGTGGCCCCAGCTGCTGGGGTTCATTTTCTATCCCTTTTGGAGCTTATTAAGAGGCAATCCCTAGGAAAAGGGTATCCTGTGTTGTGATAAGTTTTTTACCCTATTTTGATAGGGAACATCCATTAGGGTGTCTTAAGCCATTGTGCCACATGAACAGTTTTATATTTATTTTGACCTCTTGTTGTGATATCTTGTGTCTATTTATGTATATTGCTTGCTTATTTCCTTGGGAATGAAATGGGACCATTCACACTGCACTTTTTGGAAGACCTTGCATTGTGCATTAATTATTGTTTTGGTTTAAATGTTTACATCACTCATTTTTGTAATTCAAAATGTTGTTAATAACTATATTGAGATGTTCATATCCTTGGAAAATTATTGAAAGACCTGTAAATGGAGATGATAAAGAAGTTATGTAAATCAGGGGCATATTGCACACTACCTTTTACCATTGTTCAATTTTGTGTGAAGTATATTCTTGTTGATTGAAAAAAAATCAAAGATTATTGATTTTCTCCGTTGAGTTTTATTGTGAGTCCATAACATTTTATAAAGCAATTTAAGTTTGCAAGCTCTAGTTTTTTAATGACTACAGGTGACATGAAAGCTTTTCTAGTTTTTAAATCTTTATGCCATGAGGTCATTTTCCTTGGCAATACCAGGACCTTAGCTTTCTTTTTTTGGTGTTCTCCCCTTATAGCCTTTGATTTTCCCGATTATATTATCTATCGTACCCTTATTATTATTCACATTTGCCATTTTCTGGTCTCCTTTTGTCACGTTTCCCATTTCATTTGTATCTTTTTTGTGCATCACCAAACTATTCTTATCCTGGTACCAGGTAATTTTGTTTAGGAAATATTATGGTGTAAATTTGTTGATTGGCTCTAGATTTGATTTGAGAAAGTAATTTCTTATGAAGAATTATGCAAATACTTACTTATTGCTCACTGCAAATACTTACTGCTACTATTGATGCTATTGCTTACTGTTAATACTTACGTAATGCAAATACTTACTTACCTGAACTGAAGTCGTAGTGGGACAACACTTCCGTGTTAGAGAGTATCCAGGACAACTGATTCTTGAATACAGTTGTTTGCCCCTCAATTTACTGCGTACCTACCTACCTTTATTCATCGTTTGTATTTTGTATTATCAAAGCATGTGTAAATGGCTTAGGGGTTGAAAGATTAGTTATGAATGTGAATATGGACTCTGAGGACTTAGCCAATTTATTCATTTGACTTATTTTTCATTATTTCTATTTTTCAGCTCCAATGCTTCCTACTTTTTGTACATTTTAAATGCCTCTTTTTTCCGTTTTACCTCAGATTCTCTCTTCAGTCTTTACTTGCAGCTTTCCTTTGCCTCTTATCACATTCTATATCTGCCTCTAATGCTGAATGGCTCTAGTTGCTCTTGTTCTTCCCAGTTTATTGTGAGTAATTCTGTCTTTTATTTTTTTTCTTCTTTGCATTTTTATCTTTTCCAAAGGCACTTAAGGTTACATAATAATCCATTGCCCTACTCTAATCAAAGTGTTCATTAATCCTTTACTTGATTCTATGATTACTGTCTGTATCCAATATTTTCCAGCATCCATACCTCTTACTTAATGTAATACTGTCTATTTTTGTCCAAAACTCTACCTACATAAGTATATTCTACCATTTTCTCAACCCAAGTTTACTCATTCACCTAGCTTAAGGCTTAGTTGATGACATGCTTGTTTTAGAGAGCCCTGAGTTAATAGATATTTGTGTTATCTCCCTTTACAGTAATCTCACATTTTTCGTGTAATTATTTTATCAATAGAGATTTTGTTATCTCCATTGAAAAATACACGTGTGACATTGTATCTGCCAGACCAGTTCTTGTGATCGCTTGGGCATTTTGGACTTAGCCCACATAGTCGAAGTCAAAAGGAAAGATACGTAGCCGGTGAAACGTGACCAAATCTAAAATTCTACTTTGTATAGTATATTATGTTATGCATAGTGTTGCATGTTAATCCAATCCAGTCTTTCTCATAAATGACTTATTGAGACACTCTGATTTTTATGGCAGAAAGTGATTTTGCTCCTGGATTGGTGATTTAGCTGACATTGATCTGTTTATGAGAAGATTTTCAATCCCGTTTGCATCTAGAAGACAGTTAAGTTGTAGTTGCATGATTTTTGTGCACACATATATTATGTTTGTATATTAGGCTTAAAATATTCTATTTAAGCCTATTGCTTCAAGTGTTTAGTGGAACTTGTTTTTAAAATTAACTTTTTGAATTTGGTAAAAACTCTTTTGCTGCCAGTGGGCTGATTAATCAGATAGCTCTTGCTGAGGGTAAACTGTCAGCCTCTTAAACCTGAAATACATAGTCAACATTGAGATCAATACATACTTAACTTTAAATTAAGTAGTTAAAATAATGTCCGAAAGGTTCTCCGTTAGTTCACATTTGTGATACTTCGGAAAAGTCCATCGAATATCTTCGGGTTGGGCCTCTCTCTTTATCTCTCATGCACAGGCGGTCGACCCTCGCCCGTATTTTGCCCCTGTGTGCAGGTCTCTCGTATCTTTATCTCTTTTTCCGAGCTTGAAGGAGGGGGTGGGTGGATGGCGTCATGAAATGTCTTGGAGGTTGCTTCCCAGAATCCTAGTTAAACTCTATTATTAATAAGTTAGTTGACTAAATCTTCAAAGCTTTGAGATACAACACTTCCTCTCCTGGGGGGCACGTGAGGGTGCTGATTGGAATCGCTTCGGGTGTTGAGTGGAATGGGGAGGGTCAGGGATGCAGCGTCCTTCGCTATCAGGTAGGTCTTCGAACCCTCCTCTCACACTCTGACACCTCTAGACCATCTCCTTCGCTTCCCCCCCATATCCCTCGAAGATCCACCTGTAAGCAAAGGACACCTCATCCCTGACCCCCCCATTCCACTCAGCTCCTGAAGTAGTTCCAATAAAATACCTACAATGTTATTCCCCCACCCCCTTCAAGCTCAGCAAGACTGATAAAGATACACCTGCAACTGGGATCTTTCCTCTCCACAATCCCACGCACCGTAAACCCAAACTCCCTGGCCGTCCTTGAGGAGACGATGTGGAAAATATGCTGAATCACGCTCCATTTGTCATCAAGGTCTTAGTAGTAGAAAAAGAACAATATTGCCTCCCAAATTCTTTTTTTCCGCTGACGATATGGAGTACGCTACAAGCTGCCATCATAACAGCGTGGATGTTTGAAGCACATGTCTGTTTTTAGCGTCCATACTAGATTCCCCTCTACTGACAATCTGGAAAATAAAATTCCTATTACAAAATGTTCAACTTTTGTTTGTACACGTTTTCGATCTCGGGACAAAATTTTGCCAACACCACAATCACAGACTTTAAAGCATTGACATAGGAAATACAAGTATGTACTTCTTTTACGATCTTATAAGACCTGCGTCTTTTAAAATGCTTTCATGAACGACCACAGAAGCTATAATATGTTGCCGAAGGGAACAAAAGTTAGAGAAAACGAAGATAAAATTTTTTCACGACTTTTTTAAAATGTTCTAAATTACGAAGTGTCGATTTTCCGGTCCCGCTGACTATGTATTATCGAGAGTTTACTCTAGCAGTTTGCACACGGTTTTTTAGTTTATAAAATTGGCTGGTGGTAAAAGGGTTAAAGGAGAATGGAGAAATATGGATAGTTAAGTTTTTTTTTCCTTCACATCATATAGGAATTAGATTTTGATTTGAGCTTGCTGTAGTAGACAAGTTGGTAATGCTTGTCTGGCAACCCAAATGCCACAGGGTCGAATGACCAGCATGGGCATGGTTGAAATGAATGACAAATTTACTTTGTAAAATTCAGACATGATACCACAAAAGAAACGTGGTTATATACCACCCTTTTTAGTACCTATAAGTATACCTACTCAACTGGCTTTGACCTTTTCAGGTCATTGTAAAGAGTAGAAGTGCAGAGTCGAAAACTATATGGGTGCATATATATGTATACACGCACATACTTAGATGATGGGAATTTGGGGAAACTATTCGGTGAGGGGAAGATAGGAAGTAATTTAGCAGGTAATCATCATGCACATTAAACTAGGTAAGACAAAATGTTTCTGTACCTAACCATGCTATATATGTACCCTTCCTGCTCAGTACAGTTTTACTCTTGACGATAACATTAACAGATGGAAACTGTTTGGGTGTACATACAATAAAATTGAGTGAAATATAACCAAGTTTGTGATATCAAACCAGACGTGGATATATTGTTTTCTTTAGGGTTAAGTTTATGTTGGATGAGTTGATATAACCGTAGCTGGACTACATAAAAGATGAATTCTTTTTATCGTCTATATGTTACTTGTTTAACACTAAATGAGTGGAGAACTCAGAGCAGATGTTAGTATATTTTACCATCCTCTCTTCGATACCCAATCAACACGTAGGAGTCCTATATGACCTCATAAAGAGGTCTTAGGAATTTGTAGGAGTCTTACGAGACACTCCTAAAGACCTCACGATGAGATACTTAAGACGTCAGATGCAACACTATAGGAGTCTTTTATGAGGTCCTTTAAGAGCTCCCTAATGAGCTCCTACATGAATTTTCATATGACCTGTACAAGACTTCCCTACGATTGTGGTGCCACCTAGTGGATTTTGAACGAACTACGAACGAGTATGCCACCTATTGGGTTATGGTAGAACTATGAACTAGTGGTGTCACCTAGTTTGCAATCCTACAATTACGAATGATCTGATTCAAATATTCAGTCCAGTAATTTTACAAAAGTCTACAAATATTTGAAACATAACTGGAAGAAAACCTGTGATTGAAAATTATAGACATTAGAACATTTTTTGAGAATCTGATTTCACTAGCAAATTCCACAAACTGCATAGTGGTTGAGCTGTAGCCGAAAGTGCACATACCATTAGATTATTCAAATTCTAATAGGAAGAGGATCAAGATGATGGGAATTACTTCAGTAAGAACAGTTTATAAGATCAAAACATTCATATAATAGAGACCTAGCTCTTACTTCAATACAGAGTTTATGAAACAATAATACATAAATGATATCTTAGCACTTGAAAATTGGCTTGAAAAACATCATTAAATTATGAGAGTGGAAGACTATTAAAAATTAAACTTCTTCATTGTCAGTCCTCTTCTTTTCTGCATATTTAATGCGATCCCCTGCATATTGCAGCCACTGTTTAGCCACCCTCTCCAGGCTGACGATTGTGGTCATTGGGTGGGACTCCAGAACGGTGGCTGGAAAATACACAAATGTATTTTTAAAAATGTTTTGTAGGAAATTACTACTTAATCTTTTCTTAGCAATATCTGATTTAAGATGTAAAAAGAAAAGGAAGACACAAATCATATGAACTGCTGGCACTAAGTAAGTCTCTCCATACCTATAAGGATGACTGAAAATTTAGTTCTGCTTAGGCACAGTCTCTTTTGAGCATCCTCCCTTTTTAGAGCCATGTTGCGGACCCATCCATGTTAAATCATAGGCTAAATTATTTGATAGGAATGATGATAATGTTTTCCTCAGATAGGCTTCACCATTGACTCCACCGATCATTTTCACTTTCAGCTTCTGCAAAGTATCAAAAGTATCTCACTTCATTTGAGTGCTTTGAATTAGCAGTGGATATTTCCTAAATATCAATCACTGATTTTAAGAAAAAAATGCAATGGTGATATGATGACTTAAAGATAATCAAGAAAGGGAAATCTTCAGTAATAGTGTACTCTTACTATAAATAATTAGAAGAATCACTCACCAATTGCTTCCGGGCTTCCTCTGCATTTTGGAGTTTACCCTCAAATTTTTTTAGCTCCCACATTGCTGTTAAGGGTAAACTTGGAAGTTCATCTAGACTTGTCCTTGTAGTAGAACTCATAATTCCTAGATCAGGGTCTTCTCTAAGTGCCAGCAGGAAATCCAATTTATTTTCAATGACTTCCTGCTTTCTTTCAATCCTCTCCAGTCTTGAATGCAATTTCTCAAATTCTTTATTTATCAAGTTAGCCATGTCATTTTCTGAAAGAGTTGATTTTTACTTTAGCCTTCTGATAAATGGAAAATTCAGGCATAAATTTGATTTTTCTGTCACAGTTGGATGAAAAACGAAAAAATCAATACGTACCACCATCAGATCCATTGGCTTCCGATGAAGAAGGCACTATTGCTCTCTGCCTGTCGGTTGCAATGCCTGAGCCAGGATACTAATGAAACAACAAATATAAAATAGTTCATATAAATATGTGAAATTATTTCTCCAATCTAAAGCACAACATCCAGTTCACCTTACCTCGGCTGTTGGTAGAGGTTGAGCTCCTCTGGCACGTGAACTTGATATCTGCAAAACTATTATGTAACCCATTTGATTTTGAATTGTAGGCAATAATTATATTATCTTAGAAAGCAAGCACTTTTCAATTTAATTACAATAGTCCATACCAGTTGCCACTACATGTTCATTTACTTTTGATCCCTTATCAGATGCAGTTTTTAAATTAATTTTTGCAAGGAAAAGTAAATTATTTCAACCATTCAAGCATCCACCTCTTCACAGAGACAAAAAAGTGCAAGTTTCAATAAAGTCAAATTGTCATAATTTTATTACTCTACTGGTGACCACTTTACCTATGGGTATTTCATCATTGATGCCCTCTACCTCAGTTGCAATTCGTGGGACTTGGAATGAAGCTGGAGGAGCCGGCAACTCATCTAATGTATCATTTCCTACCCAAAATAGGAATATTAAAGAACATGTACTCCAATAATATCAAAGGATAAGTTGAGCTGTATTTACAGAAAATAATTCACATTGGACCACAAGCATACCTTCAGTTCCCTGCTCAATGATATAATCATCAAAATTTTCCGCTTCACACGCCTCTTCCATTTACTCCCTTGTGAAGCCCATTGGATGTGCTCTTCATCTTCAGTACTAAACTCAGCCATTCTGACCTCAACTTCTCTAGCCTCCTTTAGGGTATCTGCAGAAAAGTACATATGCTACTACAACTCCACTTAACTCAATATTCACCAAATTAAAAACCATTCACACCAATATACCGTAAGGTCCTAATACTCTGTCATACTTGTCAGCATGCCAGGAAGCATCAGGCTCTAGGTTACGACAAATAGCCACTCTTATCCTTTCATTTCTTGGCCATTTATAGATGCCTTGTTCCTCGTCAATCCAAGAACCTGGAATTGCAGCGCACCAGTTTTCTGCCAATAACACGAAGTAGGACATCTGTAATTAAATGACATGTTGTAATATTATACAAATGCGTGGCAAAACAGATCAATGGATTAATCATTAAACTAACTACTAACCAGATGGCATTAGTTCACACTCCCTGAATAGTATAGCTATGCCCCACCCAACTGCACTAAAAAAATTATTAATGTAATTGAGTGTGCAGCATAGGGAAAAAGCAGTCCTCTGCACTGTTATATGGTAGGCGCACTGCCTTGGATAAAATTTGGCTAACATTAATGGTTTTATCAGTGCTCCATTTTCCACCAAGGTGAATATCCATGGAACGAGAATCTAATGGATAAAATAACATGTCTTTTGAGCCCTGTAGAACATTGCCAATAATAACAGGAGTACCATTGTTTAGGCCTATGGCTTTTATATACACTATTTCCTTAGTTCTGAAATAACAGCAATTGTTTGCTGGACTCTTGCTGGAGAGAACAAAATTTTGAAATCTTATTTTTTCATACACAGAACTCAATCCAGCTACAGCAGTCTTCACAGGTTTCTGCATAATTTGGTACTAAGTAGCCACATCGTTGCTACTGCACTGACTTCCTACACACATGTATTCACACTTAATTTTCACGACTTTCGAGAAATGATTTTAAAACGAAGCAGCTGTAGATGCAAACATTTATTAGTATTCCTTCTAAATTCAATTATTTCATTCACTTGACTATCCGTACCACATTAAACATGCGTTTCAACATACTACGCGTCTTCTCAAAGAAAACCAGTATGACAGCACACGACACGAGAATAGATAGAATTGAGATAGCTTTTGCATAACACCAACAACACAACTTTAATTTTATTTGTTCTTCGTATTTAATGACCAAAGTTATTTTTAATACACTTTCGTCTCACAATCAGTAATGTACATACCTAACTACATTTTCCCGAGAGGAAGTTCTTTTAAATGGTTTCAACACTCGTCGCTGCACTAAGGTCAATCAACAATTCCGACGTTTTCACGTTCATATATGCTCTATAGTTGAATTATGTCCTCGTTAGCTCATTCTAAAATGCCGAATACGGTAATAATATAACATGTCTGAAAGAAGAAATAGAATTGTCGTTACTACTCGAGGCAGGAATCCAATGAAAAACATTGGAAGGGTTATTAAAAACATTGACAAATTGATGACTTTTCTTCAACAACACCTATTTTCAATTACGTAAATAATTATACTCGCCGTACCTGAATGCTCGAACATGATCATCGATGATAGGATGATCATCCCATTATCAAATTAAGCTGTCGTGAACACCAATAGCTTAAAATGCAATTTAGCGAGGAGTTTACTCTGACGAACTCCCACATTCGTTTCTCAACATAATACGCCGCCGCTCTGCTTTGCGATGTTGTTATACCCTTTCCAAACGCCGCGAAATATGAGATGAACGTTGAGCTAAATAAACACAATTATGAACATACAACACAGTTATTTACTATCATTAACATTAATTTAGGTACGGTACAAAAACCATCGACATACCGACGAAATTAAGCGCGACGATGATGGCAATATTGGTTATGATCAGTTATCGTAACATGACTGAACACGATCGTGGACTGGTAAATTCAACTCAAAACTGCAAAGTTGTGAGTTATGGAAACGTATAAATAAACATGTCTATCAATTAACAATGAGCTATTTCCACCAAAATATTTTAGACATGTTCTATGAACATATGCTAAAAATATGTTGAGCACATAACATCAAATTTTTTCTACCGTATGCTAGAAATATGCGGACTGCATGTTATAAAATGAGTGGCTCTTAAAATGACATGAAAACATTTTTAGCATATGCTCACAATATGATTCGAAAATGTTTCCTTGATCAGAATGAAAATGCCGTGTGCATGTGCTCAGCATCTTTTGTGCTACTAGGAATGCTGATAAGAAAAATATTGGGGCGATGAGTAACACTCTTTTGAATAATTAATGTAAAAATTAAAAGTGATGCAATAAAACGGCAAAATGTTACAAAAGGTAGCAAGAGTTGTGTTGGCCGTAAGTGCCTAAATTAGAATCATATTATGGTTGTTTTATTAAAATTGGAATGAGGGTGATAAGTGCATAACAGATAAGCAATGGAATATTATTAGTGGAATTAGAACCAGATCGAGTAACCACGTTAAATGAGTCAGCGTATTCAAAGCAAACCTCGCATTTCTCCGCGCTATGAGTTCTCATCGGATCACTCTCGTGACACGTACCATAGAAATGAGTGTCAAGCCTGTAAATCGAGACTGCCTTGACATATCCCACCCTCTGCAATTAACATATGATATAAGTACTGTATGAACGTTACTCACCTTGGTTTTTAGCTCGATGTACACTTTCTGCGAACCAGACAAGGTGCGCGATGCACACGATCGCGTCCAACAAAAGTCAATCCCATGAAAAACGGGTCGAAACAAAGCCAGATCAGTAGAGTGTACCAAAGCAGGTATAATTTTTTTAGGAATCCGAATGAATACCAAAGAAGGTTGATCCAAATAAATGTCCAGATTCTGTGAAGATTTCAAAAGCAGGGCGAGAACAAAATGAGTAACGTAAATATATTTCATTGCGAACTAAACATAATAAACAGTAGGTATTATAAATAAGGCAAAAGGAGTGCATACAAACAAAATTTACCTTGAAATTCAGGACGATGTCCGTGCACGAACACTACTCACACACGCCGTACGGACACGTGCCACAATTGGTCTACCAATTTTAGAACAAACCCAGAAAAATTGGGTAAGTTATTCGATGGATAAAATTCAGGCAGGATCAAATAAATCAGCGTCCAAAGAAAGTCCGAAGGAGGCAGGGTCAATGTAAATATAACTGTGCGGATAGTCCAAACGGTGCTCAGGGTCGAAAACGGGAGAGTGAGGTCCAAAGTATGCTCGAAGGCAGCAATTCCGTCAGGGTAATCCAATCAGGTGCAGAGGTCAAAACAGGAGAGCGAAGTCCAAACGAACCGGGGGCCAAAAAATATAAAGAAGCCGAGTCGCAAAAAACACACCGAATCACCGGGAAACACGCGCCAACTGCCAACTGAAGGTGTAGTTTCCGTGGTCTACCACTAGGTGGATCATAAAATAGGTCATACAGCACGAGTCGCGAACACCTCTTTAAGACCTCCTACTGGCGAATCGTAAAGAGGTCACACAGCACGAGTCGCGGAGGCCTCCTACAGTCGAGTTGAAAAGAGGTCATACAGTAAGAGTCGCGTAGACCTCTAGAAGAGCTCCTACAGTCGAGTCGAAAAGATGTCCCACGTATGACCTCTTATATGACCTCTTCACGACGCCTGTGTTGACTGGGTATGTCCATATAAACAAAATGTTTATGAAGTAGGTAGCTGCTGCATCTGATTTTTTAGAATTCATCATCTCAATTAATACGCACTTATGGGTTGCTATTGTGAATGATTTTGTGACAGCACGATGAGCTAAAATAACGACGCACTAATCGGCAAAAAAAAACGACTGAGTTGCTAATTTAAAGCGCGGTCGCTAAATCATTCAGAAAAGCAGCCGTGGTATTTGTTAGTTTGGATTTATTAAATTGATTATCGTACCCAAAGTAGGTATACTTTTATCTAAGATTTTTATTGTGTCTTTCAGCGTATTTTATATGAAAGCCAATCTTCAAACCCTTAATTTAACTTGTACTACATGACGCACCATAATCCTAGGCTTTTTCTTGGTTACAGCTTTTATTTTTTGAAAATCTCCAAATTTCCTAAAATAATTAGACAATCTTAACACATATGCCTAGACTGTGCTACAGGTGAAATATCATGCCCTAAAAGTTCATAGCTAACAATAAGTGGAACTTCCGCCAACCGTTGCGAGGCAGTGTGGGTAGACAAAGAAGCGTCGGTAACGATAGGAAAACTGTAATGGGTAGTGACCACGGTCGTAGTGAAGAGACTGTGTGACCACGGTCGTCTAAGGTCTTTATCTCGTGTTCTGCCCAACAATATGGTCTTGTAGACGCATATGCTAAATAAGGTACTTGTCATTAATATTCTTGTGTTTGCTAATCCCGGTCTTCTGAAGCAAGTCTGTTAATATCATTAGTGTTTTTACCACATTCAGACATTAAGCCGCATAAAAATATATGCTTTATGCAGCTTTAAGTAGTGAAATGCAGACTTGCATTAAACGATTTATTCTCTTTAGGATATGCATTTTTCTGAATACAGAGGTTTATCCTTTAAAGTTATGTGTCTCTTGTGTGTGTAAAAATTACTAATTGTTCTTCACTGCCTTCACGACTTGAAGAACCCGGGTTCAATAGGAAGGCCCAAAAAGGTCTTTTTGTGTGTTCCTTTTGAGATATATTCTAGTATTGATGTGTAATACGATGTAATGCATTCTCCTCATTCGATCACTCGCAAAATAAACCGTTCTATTCCTCCTGATTATTCACTCAACCGGATTTAAGGTCATTATCGAGAGAACAATGGAGAGTTATATTACTCGAGTGGAGGGTTTTCTACTGTTTCTATTCTAGTAAAGAGGATCGAGATTCTACTCTTGATAACGACCTAAAGAGGTTGAAACCGTTTGAGTGATTGATAAAATCGTGTGGATTATTACAGTTCATTTTTTGAGTAAGTAATGTCCTTAGACCACAAAGTTAACTTGTCCACTATTGCTATAACTGTTCAGTATATGTTCGAATCATGGGTTAACCATGCTCAATGTTAATTCTATTAGGTTAAGCAAAGGAGGCCATGGTTAGACAGTTGATTATTATATTTCAAATTTGCATTTAGGGTGGTCAATTTTTCTTTGCCTTCCCTTATAAAGGGTAGGTCGAAGGGGTAGAGAATTGGAAAATGAAAATCTTTTGCTGCGCGGTAGGTCATCCGAAAAATGCTGATTGTGCATTGGGTACAGTTGTGTCCAAGAGAAAATAATCACAGGTAGTCTTATGCTGGTTTTGCTCCTCCCTTCGAGACATTCCTGCGTCCCAGGCCTGACCTATAACCGGTAGCCAAGGTATTTCCGAACGACGAGCAAAATGTCAACGAGTTGTTTCTTTTGAGCGCTAATTAAGTACATAAACCGAGAGATGCTATCATTTTCCATTCCTCCTCCCATTCCCCTGCCCTAGTGGTGTAGGTACCTGGAAAACGGATCCTACGCAAGGCTAATCTTATTTGTGCGTTTCGGGCCTTCGTTATCCAAAGCCCTCAGAGGGAATGCGACTAATATAGTACTTAATCCCTTGGAATAAATTCGTTCGTACGAAAACCACGTTTCAGTTTACGGGATGCGGCTCAGGCGTTGGCCTTCTTCCCGCAGGACGCACGACTAGTTTAGCTAGATTGGTGCGATGCTTTCTACCAAATCCCCCTGATACCTGCCCACCAAAGTTTTATGGTATCAAAGTGAATAATGTGTAGTACGGTGTTCAAATATCTGTGGTTTTCAACGACTTCCTATGGGTCACTCCCTGACGCTTGCCATCATGCAGCGCTGGGACCGAGCGGTTGCCAGGGAGGCCTTCCGACGTTACAAAAGTACCAAAAGCAACTAACTTACACATTTATTGGTTCTAATCGTTCTAATGCCCGGTCTCACTAAAACAAAATCGCAAAGTTTGGCGTATTCCGCCCAGGTGCTGACAACACAACAAACTCATTTTTAATACCGTGCATCCTAACACTACCTGCAGTGGCGTGAATTGGGGACAAGCTAGGTAAGCTGCACTTGCCCAGGCAGCGATGAAAAAATTTACATATCGTCTTCACTCAAACATACATAGGGTCTTCTTCGTTACTTTTCGTTTAGAGATATTATTCTGAAGTTATACGCAGTATTCAATACACGCCAGTGCGTCGCGTCATCCAGTTTCCGCAAGTTTTCGCCGTGGGCACGGTCATGGTACTATGTATTAGTACCATGGGCACGGTCGCAGCTTTGCGGTCCGCCGGACGCAGATTCCCCAAGCACTCTCTCTCTATCTCTCGCTCTCAATACTCGCACTCAGCCTGCGGCTCGGCCGGGAGGTAGAGGAGGACAGCGACGCGAACGCCGCCGGCAACTGTGTGCCATACCATGGGAAAAAAGGAGCGGTAGGCTACGACCATGCTACGACCTACGCTACGACACTAACCGCTTACGAGTTTTCATGCAAATTATTTTTGTCGTCAAAATCCATTCTTCTCGACTAATGCAAAGCCTACAGCGTTGAGTAAGGTACCAATGGATAGGATTTTTTACTGACTAATGGCATAGCATAGGTACTGAGCTTACGTCAGAACAAATTGTTTATAATTTAAGTTAAAAGAATCTTTTCGGTAAAAAGCGCAAAGAGAAAGGAAGGCCCCATAGAGATACGTTGTAAATAGACAATGAGGAAAAGAGGATTATAGTCGGCAGGAAATGTGTTTTTTTTTTGGGTAAATAAATAAATAATAAGAGGTATTGTAAACTGTAAATATGTTCATATTAATAAACTGTCTTTGCTTTTTTATACACACACACTTTCTAACTACTTCATTTCAACAATCCAACAGAAGATTAAATTATTTTTAAAGGAAAGGTAGTATGTCCGAATGTTTCGCACAGTTTTAAAAGAAAATAACACGCATTTAATGTTCTACATACAAAACAGTGAATAAATAACGATTTCGGAATGCTGGAAATACCAAGTTTAAAGTGCAAATTTTTCCAAATAAATTCTTGTTAACAGACTTCTTTAACGTTGTATTTTTGTTTTTGCTGTCTCTGCTTTGCTTTTCCTTGTTCTAGTTTCAGTTGCTCTTTGACAGGAGTATCTGTCAAAATGGCGACTTCCTCTTCTTCCTTCTTTCTTTTGTTTCTTTCTTTTCTTTTGTATTGATGTAAGCATTCCCTAACCCAGGACCTATTTATTATGCTGAAGGTTATGCGGCTTTGCAAGGCCCTTTAGAGTTTTTTTTTGTTTATTGATTACCCATCTGATGTTGTTGCATGGGAGGACAACCAGGCAATGCTGGATACCATGAATTAGGGAAATCGTCTTTTGTTTTCGCAAGGTGGATTTGTGATTATGTACCTTGCACTAATAAAGAATTCGCCATCCAACGTGGCCTGGAATTACGTCCCCTCAGAGGCCAACCCGGCCGACGCGTCGGCGACGGACCTTCCCGGACGGTACCTACTCTCCCTATGAGGTATGTCAGACCGACCGTAATTGGTTGGCCTGGCGTGCCTGCATAGCGGAGTGGCAGTTCCGGTGGACAGTCGAATTGACTCGGAGATCCTTTCCCTTCCATTGCCATTGCCATACCTTTCCTCCCCGTCTTAAGAGCCTATTAGTGGCGAAACAGACTTGAAAACACCCATGTAACGGCGGACAGTCGATTCGCGAATTGGGCGAGGAAGGGACCTACCGACAATCTTACTTAGTCAATGCGCTTGCCGTCAATGAGAACTTGGAAAAAAATCATGAATCAATGCATGCAGATGACATGGAAGTTCGTTGGGATTTCTACGTCTACCAGCAAAAATGGAATACCCTTCCTAATAATAAAATATGTTCATCCTGTCTAAATCGTATACATTTTGAATATTGCGGAATCTTCCTTTGCAGTTATCCGTGTTTTAATGAATTTCATGTTGAGGAATATACTCTTCATAACTCTTAACATTTGTCTCAATTAATGGGTGTGCTTTAGAATTTCACTAAGCTTTACAAATCATTATTTAAAGACAAATGGAGGCTCTGATTTTTCCTCTTGCAGAATTTTCTGTATTTCTCCTTGTTCTTTTTACGAGTGAAATTCAACCAGTCTGAGATAGTTTGTATTGATGTCTTTTTTCTGGGAAATATTATTTTGTTTATGCCCCGTGAACTAACCTAAAGTTTCCCTAAAACTACTCATTTATCGCAAATTTAGTGCAATTAGAAGTTGCGGTGTAAAAGGTTTACCAATTACATAAGAGATCCGGTGTTTTCCCGGCGTCTAATGCTGGTCGAAACGTCGGCATTAGCCGTTTCCCTGACCCGGTGGAGAACCCGTGAAGACTTCACCCGAATTACATAAGAATTCGCTCCTTATTATGAACGTTATTTAGCAAATGTTTTCAATTGTCTAGGTAAAATTTTAATCGTGCAATTAAATATTTACTTTACCTTTCATCCTAATAACAACCATTTAGATACCCTCCCGCAGTGTTTATCGATACTGTAAAGTTTCATGTTTTCTGCTGTCTGCATTCGCAGTCGTATTGTCCCCTAAAGTGAAACGGCGTGGTGAAGAGGAAAAACATGGAGAAAGCAACTTGAGGGTCGGTTCAATTTGCGGGAGACCTGTTCACGCGGTACTTAAAAACCTTTAAGAATATAAATCTGTAGCCTCAGTAAAAATACTTGACGGTCACTCTTTGGCCGATCGTATATCGGAGTAGGATTAATTTCGTCTCTGAAGGGTAATTTTCTTTTGACGACCTTTCGCTTAGAGCCTCGACGCTATTGAAAACCATACTTTTCTCGGAGGAATATTTTCGTTCAACCTCCGAAGGATGGAACGATTTTTCTCTTCATATACTATGCAGCGAGAAACACCGTGGAGGGGAACATTCCTCCCCCGCTATCCTTCACCCCCGCATTCCTTCAAGATTTATCTTCCAAAATTTCCTGCAACAATTCCGAATTGGGTAGGTCTGCGTCGCCCGAGGCAATTAATATGCGTCGGCGTAATGAAATTGGGGAAGAGGAGGGGGGGGGGGGGGCGAGCGGCGGTTAAAGGAATCGGGGTGGGGAGAGTGGAGGAAGAGAGATGGGGAAGTGGAAGAGGGATGGAAGCTTGAGAAGGGTGATGTGATGCTGGAGTTGAGAGGAGAGTGGGAGAACGGATCCTCCAGGGTTCTTCCTCGTATCTGTACTCATCCCATTCTGCGACAGACGAGAAGATGGTTGGTTGTGTTGTGTGGAACATGCCGCCTTCGCGTCTTTTTTGTTTTATAGAAACTTCCTTCACCATTAGTTGCGCCTTCCTCTCCCTTGTCCTCCTGCCTAACCCCGGTTTTACGGAACTACCCCTCGCCTTGTCTCGTCTTTCTCTTTCTTTCTCCAAACTTTGTGCTTTATTAATATCCCTTTTGAGGAGAGAATAATAAAAAATGGAAAAGGGGATGGGTCTTAGGATACGACTTTTTTCTTGTTCCCAGCGAAAGCAGTTTTATTCTAGTTGTATTACATTGGAGGCGAAGGGAGAGGGAGCGGAAGACCGAAATATTGTGGGTATTTCAAGAGGTGAGATGTGGAAAGTAATGCCTGGAAGTTGGCTGTAATTACTTGTTCCTCCACGACGGCGTTACTTCCTTCCGGACCCCTCCCATGGGAGCTGCATCGCGAGAACAATTAAGTGGCACATCAAGTTAAAGATGTCGTGTTATGTCCGTGCGTTATAAAATCCCCATCTTCTCCAAAACATGCTTGCATATTGATGTCTGTTTGCGACATTGCTATGAACCCTTTGATTTTTATTCCAATATCCAATACAAGCTTTGCCTGTTGCGTAATTTTTTATGATTGCTTTTTCAAATTCAGTGTAAGTTCAAGGAGCATCCTCACTAGGTAACTATCAGCATTAGACATTATGTCCACAAAAGTAAAACATCTTGTTTCTGAAAGAATATATTAATTTTGTCGTGATTCAAGGAAAACTGGCATTCCCCTTTGGATCTTTGGATATCATCGACTTTTCGTGTCGTTGATGTCGTTTTAAAATGGGATAAAACATGTAACTCAGTGGATGATGCGTGTATTAATATTACAAACCCAAGCATGCACTGAAAAAAAGGTTTTCTTAAATCGAGAGGCGCCCTCTTGATTTAAGAGTAGATCCCACTTAAATATGTGCCCAGTATATTTTCTTAACTTAAGAGGGGATCCCACTAGAGTGGTAGCCACAAGAAAAATATTCTTAAATTAAGAATATTCTCTTAACATGGAATAGCGTCCTGTATTCTTAAATTAAGAATGCCCTCTTGGGAGATAAGTATCCCAGATAGCACAATTGTACAAAGGAGCTGTACCAATGTACCTAGAGAAAGAAATTAGTTTTCACAAA
The DNA here is from genome assembly GCA_933228895.1 of Platycnemis pennipes. Taxonomy (NCBI): domain Eukaryota; kingdom Metazoa; phylum Arthropoda; class Insecta; order Odonata; family Platycnemididae; genus Platycnemis; species Platycnemis pennipes. The sequence continues at coordinate 108,856,005 of OW121847.1, forward strand.
AAAAATCACTACTTGCATGAGTACACGTATAGTATCAAAATTTAAAAAGAAAATGATTACTACAGGTTTACCTGCATTTTTAATGCGCAAGTTAATATTCTTAACCATTGACGCACACGTTTATGTTTACCCTACCTGTCGTATCAACTTCACCTAATCGACCTAACGAACCAATTTCTGACGACCGCTACCCAGCGCTTCTTCGTTAACGACCGATAGATGGGAGGTCGTATATATACAGCTGCTGGCTTGCATGAATTCGTTAGTGATAATTAACTTTACAACATATGGACACTGGTATTTGCACCATTAAAACATTTCCCCAATTACCATTTTGTGGCTAAAAGTAAGCATGACCTTTATGAATATGCATAACTGATATTCTTTCAACTCCAGGAGAGATAAATATGAGTTTCCTCAGTAATGTACGTCAATCGCCATATTCATCGGATGGGCCGCGGTATCCTCGGCGATACAAGTAGGAACCGTGACGTCATTACCACTGTGTTCTGTACTCAATCATGCTTACTTTTATCTACAAAATGGTAATTGGGGAAATGTTTTAATGGTACAAATACCCGTGTCCATATGTTGTAAAGTCAATTATCACTAACGATAGCGATTACAAAAATATTATAGCATTGAGAATATTTTCTTAAACCTTGTAAGTTTCCGGCCATGACCGCTAGATGGCAGTAGTTCCGACTCACTCAAGTAAGAAAATCCTCTAAAATCTAGAATATCGTCTTACATGACAGCTGTAAGAATATTTTCCTCTTAATTTAAGAATACTTTTTTTTCAGTGTAGTAGGTAAATACATAAAAATATTTAAATAAATGCCATTATAACCAATAATCCCTATCCCTATATTACTATGTAGATAGTCACCATCTAGTTACATGTGACCCTATTATCTAACATGTTACCATGTAGTACCTTAGTTTCATGTCAAAAGTGCATGTTTGGTGATCTTCACTCCCTGCCACACACCCTCAAAGTGGCTTGCAGGATATTGCGGAGATGTGGATGTAAAACCTTAGCAAACATTATTCGATTGTATGTTCTTTTGAGTCATTTTCTTAATGGGATTGAGCCAATGATGGCGACAGTTGCAGAACAGGATATACTAGAAGCATTCTAAAGGAGGTATTTTAGAGGAATGATAAAGCACAAGATGATAGTCTGAGTAACCGACGAAGAGGTTCCAAGAATAATGGGAAAAAAGTAAATCTAATCAGTCGCTTTAAGAATTCTTAATTAAAGAACATTAATGTTCGAGGGGATGCTGATACTGAGACCATGTTGATAGCTTTGTTGTGGGAATCCTACAGGCAGTTATATTTGAACACCTAAGTTATCCTTCCTATAGTTCTGTGGTTGTAGGTTTTGTTCTGGAAAAAAGGCTCGATGAGCCAATCTTATGGGGCTCTTTTCTTTTATCATTACAACCTGAGTAGCTCATATGGCATGGTTTAACCTGAAATAATATTTCATAAGGGATATTTTTTCTTCCTTTTAATTTTTCACTCCGAGTTTTCTGAGTCGGCTGTGTGCATGGCATTTTCGAAAAACAATCACGAGGTTAATTAATAATGTAATTAACAAAAAGTCATCTTCCTTTAGCGGGCTGTATCTTAGAAATAGGTGGATCTTTGGAGGTGGGCGGTTTTGCGACTTTATGAATTTTCCTATCGTCGTGTTTTTCTTTGATGGTTGCTCAATTGTTCCTTTTATCTGTGTTAAATTTCCATTCTCAAGATACCGTGGACCCTTAATTTTGCCTAGTTCATTGTTATTTACTCTTTTCATGTCACTTTATATTTTGAAATACCGTATGGCAAAACGTTGAGAATACAGTTAAAAGGCGAATAGCCGTTGATTTTAGGAACTTTTCGTTATATCTTCCGTATTAGGTAGCCTAATATGGCTTAAAACAAGTTGCGATATATACATTTAAAATTATAGTATTAAATAATAGCCACAGTGTGATGGCAGTTATGGAATTTTATTTAATAATAATGGAATAGTAATAGTTAGCCTCCCGCTAATATGCACATTAAGAGACTATCCAAGTTTTGAACGTACATACATTATATGTACTCGATATCATGGTGACACGACGGACATCAATCTTATATTCAAATTCTTGCCACACGCTTCCGGCATATCGCGATCGATTGCAGTGTGCATATTCAATCCTTTTTTGAACTTGATTCCTAAATTTACAAGTTCCCAATGTAACTTATTAAAAATCCAAACTTGAATATCCTCTTCGTGTACTGGCATGCTATTTTTACTGTATCTTCTGTAGTTATTAAGTGCGTAATAAACCTTCAAATTTCCGGAATCAATTTTGAATTACCCTATATATTGACTCTATTGGAGGAAGTGACGTATCTTAAGAAAAGGGTGACTCTCCAGATGGCTTGTATAGAAAGATGATCAAGTTTAGATTACTCAAGCACAGTGAACATGGACATTTGTGGTTAGGTACGTGGCCAGAAATTTCCTTCGGGGGGGAGGCTAAGTCTTGCGAAACTTGAAACAAATAAGTCTTACCCATTCGGTGCCGACATGTTTCAAGTCTCTTGCCTTAATTTTCAGTGCTTGATTTTAACTTTTACAGTGCCCATACTTATCTCTTGTCACTGGTAAAGTTTACTGCTAAAATCAGAACAACAAAATTATTGGGAAAAAAATTTCGGGGAGGGGGGGGGGGTCTAAGCACCAGAAGCACCCTGGCTACACGGCTGTTTGTGGTAGGGTCAGAGCTAAAATTGCTTGTACTTCTTCTGTCCGCTGCAAAATAGTTTATCTGAGTTTCAGTGCGATCTGAATTATAAACGCTGTCTGATTTTACGGTAGTGGTCTAAATTTAAGGCTCGTCATGCATGAAAATTAGATACACCTCCGTCTTATTTTAAGAACTTAACAACTGCATATTGAAAATAAGATGGTTATGATCTGAAATTCAGACCACCCGGGCTGAAAATAAGCACGCCTTGGTTACCTCGTTAAGTAAGATAAGTTACCTCGTCTCTTCTTAAGGTTTTAATAAGACTTCTCGTTTTAACCCACTTTTATTAGTACTTCAGTCAGTCTCTCGGATACAATAGTAGGGTACAAAATTAGAAAATATTTAAACCAAAATTGATGAAAGTAACTATAGATATTTTATGGTGTGAGAGAAGGTCAGTGAGAGTTGACTACTGTAGTGAGACTTATGAATATTTTTTTAAAAAGGTGGGTAAAGGAATCAACGAAAACTAGCTGTACGTTTGAATGCTAAGCTAAGAAGGGTAGTGAAGATAGACCGGGTGAGGAAGAGAGTAAAATCATTGAAACTATCACCGTGTGATACGCACCCGGTAACCTTAGCTGTACCATCAAGTACGGAAAGGAAAGCATTGACAATAAATGCGACTGCTTGAATTAAAAACAAGGAACGTTCCGGAAAGTAAATCAAGCCTTTCACTCAAATGATTGCTGTAGTGTCAAAAGCGCAAAAGAATATGTTTTCTCTTATTCTAAACATAAATTAATGTTGAGTATAAGTTGATAAAGTTTGCTTCTGGCATAATTATTAAATAGACATTGAAATATTATTTCGTCTTTTGCATTTTAGTTACTGTGATGCTACTAATATGTAAGTGATATCATCATTTCTCGCTCTGAGGAAAAAGAGAAAGAGACGTTATAGAGTGCCTACATGCTATGGCTTATAATGCAGAGGAGGTGGGAGATGAAACGAGGGATAGACGCTCTCCGAAGAATCGACGATCTGGAGGAAATTATACTGCGTTACTGCCACCTTAAAGTAAGAATAGGACATATTCATTCAATCATTTGATAGTTTTTACAACAGAATTGATTTTAATGCCTCATCATCATCATCATCGGTCAACAATCCTAAGATTGATTTCACGCAGCTCTCCACTCTATTCTCTTATCGGTTAACGTCTTCAACTGAATATAATTCTTCTCTTTCATGTCCTTAACGACTTGTTCCATACATCTCATCCTAAGCCTACCTTTTCCATTCCTCCCGTTCACTTGTCACTCGACGATCGTCTTCATCAGGCCATCGTGTCTTGAGATATGGCTGATTTAGTTGCCCCGTCTTCCCTTTTTAGTTTTTAGCAGACCTCTTTTCTTCCACACTTCTTAAGACTTATTCGTTTGCCACTCGGTTAATACATTTTATCTTCCTCATTCTTCGGTAGTGCCACATTTCTAATGCTTCCAATTTCACTTTTCTGCTGCTGCTATGGTACATGCTTCTCTGCCATAAAGAAGTATGATGCAGATGTATGTTCCGACCAAATATGTTTCTTTCTTCATGATTTATGTGCCTACTTATTAGGAATGTGAAGATTAGCGGACTATTTTGTAGATTTAAGGATTGACCTTTATTACTGCAACAATTTCCTAAAATTTACTCATATGTAGTTGTATTATTATTATTTTTATTGGATGCTTCGATGGTATAGGTCGTTTCACACCGCGAATAAGCAATATTTACTGTATACATCACCAGGAGCGCAGCCAGGAATATATTTTAGTGGGGGGTTCACCTGCATTGGATGGTAGACTGGCGGTCTATCTCTACTTAGGATTAGCGTCTTGTGATGTGTGTACCTTGACCATATATTTTGTGTCAAGTGGACCTTTTATCTCATTAATATTATATCTGAAATATTGATATTCTGGCATTTCAAACTAAAATATTATTTTTAAGTTTTATTTTATTGCAAAATTTAAGAAAACTCAAAGGTTAGTTATTTAAAAAATAGTGTTTTATTTAAATTTGAAGAAGATTATAGTGCCAGAAGATTCATAATAATCGTGACAAACGAGCGTCAATCATACATTGAAGGAATACAATTATATCACACCGAGAAAATTTAAATGATGCATGCATAATTTATCATGTCCAAAGAGTAGGTGTTATTTAAATACTTAGGTTGTAGGTTAGCACAAACAGTAAGTTTTTCAAAAGGAAAGAAAGTCTGTTTGTTTACAGTACAAAGAAATGTCAAGCATTCAGATGTCTCAACTAGTCTACGTGATTTCTAAAGTCTACGTGATTTTTTAGCAAATTCGCCACAATTTTTTTGTTTCTCTGGAAGGGGAAAATTTATCGAAATATAATTCAATAGCAATTCATACTTTTATCGTAGAGTACTGATTTTGGTTAAAATTACTGGAACTTTGAAGATTTTTGCCGAACTTTCTGAAATTTTACCGTTTAAACAGCCGTTTTCAATGGTGACCGAAGGCTTTGTTTACAAATAAGTTTGATATGATTCGTCGACTGAGACGTTTGCATGTGCTTCTATACTTATTCCTTTGAATTATTTGTGCAGATTTATTGCTACTACTGCTCGTTTGTGTGCCTGAATTTGATTTTTCTCTGCTGGTTGTAGTCTATATTGTGAGTATTAATTCCTTTCATTTCCTATTCTTGTTTAATCCCTGATAACATATCTTCGGTGTAAATGTAGGTTTCTCCGTTTTCCCGCTGAAATTTAAAAATTACTTCTACTTTGAACATACTTTCAACCATATAATGCCACGAAAGCGTCAAGGGATGATTGGTAACAAAAATGCAAAGCGAATGAAACTTATGCGTCAGAATGAAGATAGAGCGACAGTACAGGCAAATTCAACGTTGTAAAATAAATTAATTTAAGATGTTAGGTATAAGATTCTTTCCTGTAAAATCACAACTGCTCCGTTATTTCCTTCTTTTATCCATCCCGTTGATAATCAACGGGTACCTTCCGCAAGTAATAGATATATAGAGGCCACCTGGTTAAGAAAATAATCTAGATTTTAGGCTTTTTGGTATGCCTTCATGTAAACTTTTAATATGAAACGCTTAAGAGCAATTGTTCCAGATATCTCTTTGATGTTTGACCCATTATTAGAAAGTTAAAAAAATATTTGTTGGGTACCTATCCATAATAACTTCAGTTTGAGGTAAGAGGCGTTATTGCGCATAAAGTCGCCTTGTTCCCTTCGTAAATGACTTTTGTTGGCGGTGAAACCTTTAGCATTGTCACTAACAGTATAATTGTGTACTCACCGATAGTGAACAACTGGCGTCGAGACACCCCCTTCCACACACCATTGAGGTGACACTTGGAGACAGTGCTCTGCCATCGGATGGAACGTTCAACCACGGCCTCCTTGACGCCTATCATCACTTCCTCTGTTTCCCGAAAAAATCTTACCTATACCCAGTTACTCACCTATCCTAAATTACTCAAATGATTGAAGCTGACCCTTCCCTCAAACAATTTACCCACTAACTAAGAATCCTAAATGTCATTCGGATTTTATTACTCTATTATATAATAGCCCTGAGAAATATAAAAAAATGCCAATGCAAATATTTCTTCATTTTCCTGTAAATAATTAAATGAATTGGGCTCCATTTGGGGGAAGAGGGGATGCGTTCAGCCAGTGGCGATCGACCGCTCCCGCTGCAATATCGGTCGAAGTGTTTCAATAAGAACCATATCAACGTGTGGGGAGAGACGAAATAAATTGATAAACTCTTCGTTGTCCAGCTCAAACGGGTCGTGTGATTCCCTCCACTCTCGTCTCCAGGCACGCTGTCGTCTACTTTCTCCGTTTTTCATAAACATTTGATCTAAAGCAAGATATCCCTCTGCCATTCTGCCTCTGATAATTTAAAAACACCAGCAACTCTGATATAAAATGCATTACTAGTCTAACGATAAAGCCTCTACCGTAAAACATTTAAATATATCAAACTGCAATTCCGTATAAATATTATAGTAATTGCAGTGAAAATATACCTAGTACATAGAAAATTTAAAATAAAACTATTTGTATTTAATAAAGGTTAGAAGAACTTAAATCACCTATCACTCTCCGCACTTTGGACACTTTAAAGCAAACGTGCTTTGGATGCGCTAATTTTGCAAATTAAAGACGAATATAACTAAGTACGAATTATATCGTTAATATTGCCGCTTAATGGTAATATGAAAATGTAAATAAAGGACAATCACAGTTCTCAGAAAAACTGCCAATTTGCACAAGTCACTTACTCAATGCATACATAAACATATGTCCGTTGCTAGGCGTAGACCGATCTTTCACTGTTTTTACCCAGCATGCACTTGGCGAAGAGAAGAAATACATGTCGATACATCTACATCCAACCGATATCCTGCAAGCCACCGCGAGGGTGTGTAGCAGGGGGTGAAGATCACCAAGCATGTACTACTGACATGCATTCAAGCATAGGGTCTCATGCAACTAGATTGTTAGTATCTGTAGTATTTAAGGGGTTAATACATGCATCGTGCACTACAGACTACTCTAAATATTTCCCCTACCTATCCCATTGCTATGCTGCCTATTCTGTTCTCTTATAGTACGGGGGAAAAATGCCATTTTGAATCTATCAGTACCCTTCCATGAATGAATGAATCCATCTCTAATGAATCTTCCAATGAATCCATCTCTATAATCTTATTTATCTGATCGAATCTAGCATAATACGTACCTAATGTGTGCCTACACTATGTGCCTAACATCTTCAGTAAAGCTATCCGATTGAAATTTCTTCAATAGATTTAATCTGTACTTTAACCTACGCTCTGATAATGATTCCCACCCTAATTCTTTTATTAATTCTGAAACACTACTCAACCTATCGTAATACCTTTTAACGAACCTAGCTGCTCTACGCTGTACACTGCCTAGTTCTCTGATTAAACCTATTTCATTAGGATCCCATACATTGGCTGCATACTCAAGGTGGGGCCTAACTAGTGAAAAGTAACATCGCTCTTTTGTCTTCTCATCACATTTCACAATTACTCTTTTTATAAATCCTAGCTTTCTCTTCGCTCGGCCGCATATTTCCCGGATGTGTCTTCCCCACGATAAATCTTTAGCGATTGTTACCCCTAAATATCTTATGGTTTCAACGTTTTCGATCTTCGTGTTATTAATTTTATAGGATCGCTCTATCGAATTATTCCTCCTCCAAAAATTGATAGCTACATAATTTTTAAGGTAAAGTTCTAACAGCCATTTGTCGCACCTCTCTTGAATTGCATCTACTATAAATGGCAGTAAATAAAATCTACTATAATAAACCCTTGCTAAGCGATTTCCTGTCTTCTTCTTTTGGTATACCCCTCTACACTACCGCATCGTCTGCAAAAAGTCTAAGCTTACTACTAACTACGGTACCCAAATCGTTTATGTATAAAAGAAATAGAAGCAGACCCACTACGCTACCCTGGGAAACTCCCGATGTGACTTTGATTGTGTCCGACATGATACCATCTATGACAACCCTCTGCTCTCGCCCACTTAAGAATTCTTTTACCCAACATACAACGTCTTTATTCACACCAAAACTCTCTAACTTCAAGATTAATTTATCTGAGGAACTTTATCGAATGCCTTTTTAAAATATAAAAATATCGCATCAACTTCAGTACTGTTTACGCCGTAGACTAAAATATCGTGTACGAATAAAGCTAATTGTGTCTCGCAAGATCTACCTTTCCGGAACCCATGTTGGCTGTTTATGAGTAATCCCTGACTATCCAAATGCACCATGATCGAACTGACTACAATGTATTAAAATATCTTACAAGAGATTGACGTGAGTGAAATGGGTCTGTAGTTACTAGGTTCTTATCACCGCTTTTAAAATAGGCGTAATGTTAGCTACTTTCCAATCCTTGGGTACTGTGTGGTTCTTTAGTGTTTCATTGAATATTATTTCTAGATAGGGGGCTATTTCAGAAGCTAATGTTTTATATACTCTGGAAGGAATTTGATCGGGACCTGGTGATTTGTTATTACTAATGCTTTTTTACTGCTGCTCTATTCCGCGACATGAAATGTTTATTTCGGGCATTTGCTCACTGAAAGTGTCCGGCGGTGGTTCCACTGCGTTGTTTGACGATGGGTTGAATACGCTTTGGAAGAATGTGTTAAAAGTATTGACTTTTTCTACACTGCTGGTGACTCTAATTCCTTTATCGTCTTTAAGTGTGTGCACTGTGGACCTATTTCCCTGAAGCTCTCCCACATATGACCAAAACGCTTTAGGATTGCTATCTAAATATTCTCCTTACATCTTCATATTGAAATGTGATAACGCTTGCCGACATGATTTCCTTGCTAATACTCTCGATTTTTTTATAGTTTTGAACTAACTCATTTTTTTCCTCTACCAATAGACCCCGTCCTGCATTTTTCATCCTAGCGTGGCATACCCTTTGTCGCTTTAGTGATTTCCTAACCTCCGCGGTAAGGCCTAGCGAGGGTTTGGAAGTCGTCGGTAGGCTCACTCGTCGTTACCGACAAGTATCGGTAAAATTAACAAGTGTCGGTAGAATGCGTCACCGGAATCGCTCTCACCGACATTTTTCGGTCGGGGGAGTTAGCTACACCGAAAGGTTTCGCTAGGATGTATAGAATTCCACCCGTATCCTCTTGGACAGGGTTTCCCAACTTTTAGTCTTGCGTCCCACCTTCCATCGTCAGCAAAGTGGGATTTGGGTGTGGAAAAGAATGATAGAAAGTGAGATTGAATAAAAGGAAGAAGAATAATTAGGCAAGGGGGTAAACAGAAACCTTCTGGAGACGTTAAGAATAGATATATTTCATATTCACTTAAGCTGACCAAATCCGGTAGGACTCGTTTCTTATCCAGCTTTCAACTAGTCCAGACGTATTAACTTTTATTTATATTTTATAATTTATATTTCAGTTTATTTACTAAGATTTTCCTTTATTTTTCCATGGTTATAAAGAAATAGTAGTAGAGGTTTGCCAGTTTATTTCTATGACAGTATTGTTAGAAACGCCTAATGTGATGCTAATTACTCGTATTTTTTTAAATTCTGCATAAGGTACTTTTGGTAAAACCTGTATTTAATATGTCTCGATAAAAATTGCATGGGTTTATTGCGAAAATCATTTACAACTTCTCAATTCCTCGATATGAATTCTTGTCTACGTCACGACACCACTTACTCTTTATGGTTTATAGCACTGTGCTTCGCCGAATGTGTGTCTCGGTGAGCCTTCAATCATTCACCAGTTAGATACGTCTTTATCAAAAGCTCCAAAAAGAGAGAGTTAGCAATGAGCTAAGATGTTAAGACAGCTAGGTATCGTCAGAAATATTCACGCATACTCCCTCATATTTGGATGAGTAAAAAACTTTAGCACTTTTCCACAATGGATTTAAAACAATAAAATTACACAACACGTGTTTCGGCTTACTAAACGGGAAGGGGATAGGTACAGGGGAAAGTGGTTGGGGGTGGATAGGAGGGAATGACTAGATGGTGAGTGGGGGGGGGGGGCGAGGAGAGAATTAAGGAAAGTAAAGAAATTGTATGAAGCACTCTAAGGAGTTTGTCTTTGGGACTGGGTTAGGGAAGTGGTGGGTTATTTGAAAAAGGAATAGAAAGCAATGGGGAATGGATCCGGAAAAGTTGGTCATTCAACAACAGGTTATTATCACCATGTATAATTTCCCACTGTTCCCATGCGTCCAATCTTGGCCCTTTTCTTTCAATATGCAGAATTTTACGGATCAAAGAGGCAGTGGTGCGATGTCTCCAGGAGGTGCTTGGCCAGCAGTGACGATTTGTCTCCCTTATCCAAACACCTTCGATGCTCTTGAAGTCTGGTGGTAAAATCCCTGCCCGTTTGTCCAACATAATATTTATCACAGCTGAGGCAATTGACTTTGTAGACGCCTGGTGTTATTTTATTGTTTTAAATACATTGTGGAAAAGTGCTAAAGTTTTTTACTCATCCAATGTCTCACTTCCACTGCGTGACACCTGATACTGTGAACAATATCCCTCATATTTATCAACAAATCAGTTGCTAACTCAGTTGTAGGTACAGCATTGAATGGGAAGCTGTAAATTTGCTTACTCAGCCTATTAGACGTACCCTAATCGAATATATATTTGTGGAAATGTTTTTTTTTTCAAACAGCCTGTTACGTATATCATTACTTGCTATCATAATCATCATCATCATTAATATTATATTCGATATAGTTTGATTTTTAGTTTAACGGCGCTGGAACTCTTCTCTCTGATTGAAATGTACATTTTTGCTCATAGTTTATGGATATGTTTTGACCTCTCTTGTTTGACATATACTTATGAAGGTTATGAAGGTCTATAAACATGTATACAAATGTTTTGGATTGTAGCTTGCAACTTAATCCTGAAAGAAAATCTCTGCCAGCGATTCAAACTCCCGTAAAAGAGCTATGTTATTTATTGAATAAATACCGATCCTGAAAAAACATATATGGAAAATCACCTATAGCGCATACACAATAATTCTATGAGTATGCTATTATATAGCGTGTTGTAGTTGCTTTCTATTTTTTACAAGCTCTTTTAACTCATTTTGATTTCGGAACATGACTGACGTGTTGCTGCCACGTTTAATTTACAAAATGAGAATAAATGCTCAATCCCGCTAATACGTATCCTAAAATAGGTTAAATATTTTATTACTTGGTTTTAAACTATTCCATTGCTAATACAACTCTTTGTTTTGAATTTTATTAATATTCATATTTTTGAAAATTTTGTGGCAACAATGATGCTGCTACCATTTGGAAGCATTGGTATTAATTACACCATGTCAATATCCAATGAAACATTTAAATTACAAAAAAATGTCAGAAGGATCTTGGTAAGGTATATTCCTAAATTAAGTTAGTAAATAGGCTTGTAAGCACATTCCGTCACAAGTACCGTTGCCAATTATAACAAAATACTGTAGCGCCACTTTCATGTAACTAATGCTTTTCTGCTTTTTTCGTGCAAACATTTATTAATATCAATTAAACAAGTGTGGTAAGGCGAGCACTTTTTCACAATGCTAAATTCTACATAAAATTTCGCATCTTATATTAGTTTTTCGTCAAAACGACATTTCTCTTCACATCATTGATCTGCATATTTTACTGCAAAAGCCATGCTCTGCCGTAAAACCACGTATAAAATAGCTGATTTTCGAAGTGTTTGTTCTTCAAATATATGATGGAAAGGCCTCTTTATTTGATTGCCAATCGATAGAAGGGCCAAAAAATTAACTGTCCTGATATTTTCACAAAAATGACATCTACTTCATAATTCGGTGGAGCCTCCTTAAATCAGGTCAGCATCATCACAATCCCGGCTACCATATGCATTTCATATTCATTTCTTATCTATCATTTCGTTTCAGGATGTCCATGGCAGTATATTGTCACCGTTTGTATTTTTCATTCTTGTTTAACTCCTTTGTAAGATATATATGAGCCCTCAGACGCCACATTTACCGCGTCTCTTTGTCCTGATATTCATTTACTCCTTTACTCGTTCCTCAACTCTGAGGGCGGTAGGGGGTAACGGCACCCATTCGTCGTCTCCAGGTCAAAAAAGTAGGGCAATGGGTTTACAGATACCCACTTTGGTTGAAGAGCTTACTGGTCGAGCCTTGGTCGCAAAATATTTTGCACGTGTCTCGATTAAAGGTTCTTTTACCCATACTTATGTCCGGAATCGCTATCCGTTCGCCTTCAAAAGAATTGTGACCGTCTGTTATCGATTATTTTCCGTGGCGTACCTCCGAAAACTAGTGTTCTTGCCATATTCAAGCAGAATCAGCTACAGATTGTAACGTAGTCTTCCATTTTAATCCTTCGCCAGTGATGTTTATGATATAAAATGTTTATGATATGAAAAAAAGTTCTACATTACATATTATATTTTACAAGTATATACAAAGGTGGGAAAGACTTAGTTACACGGATTTTTATACAGATATTCCCTGTATTTTTCTTTGAACAAGTATGGATTGCGTACAAGTTAGGCTCGTGGGTAGGAATTCCATATTTTAATTGCATTTCTAACAAGTTTTTTCATATACATTGCTCTTGTGTGGTGGGTAGTAAAAATAAATTTGTTGTCTATATTTTAAGGAGCATTCACTTGTTTGTCCTTTAGGAAACATATCAAGCAAGTAGGCTGGCTTATGATTACTGAGCAACCTAAATATAAATCAGAAAGAAAAAAAAATTGCAATTACCACATAAAAAGAAACTTTATTCCGACCCGGGCTTCGTTGGCTCTGCAACATCGTCAGGTGACAAATAACATCAATGGTGCGCTTATATATGTAATATGCGGGGATGTGAGGGGTGGCGAAGGGGTAGGAGGGAAAAGGGGGAGCGAGCGGGGGAAAGCCTATTGGCGGGCAGAGGAAAGAGACGTGAATGGGAGGGCCAGAGTGCAGGGGGTACGGTATGAGGAGGAAGCTGAGGAGGGGGGTGGGTCATAAACTCATCAACTGGCGTTAAACCCAGAATTTTGAAAAGGTCTCATAGTGGAAAGGGTTTTCACACTTGGAAGCATTGTCACGGCTTCAACTAAGGTGCCACGTGGTGCGACTTATTGTCATTGGGGAAACAAGGGTCGAGGTCCCGGGGCTGGACGGGACATCGTCACTGGCCATGGTCGATATGTTGCCGCATGGGCGGATTCTGGAGTGGGCGCCGGTCATCTAAGTCCTCGAAGACGGTGGAGGGTGGCTGGGGTGGCAGAGGCCGATTTGGTCTCGAAGCGTAGTATAAAATAGGGGGGGAGGTTAGGGACGTAGGGCAGGGGGGGGATTAAGGACGTAGGGGGGGTCACTATGGGAAACTGATGGAGAGAAGGGAAGAACTGGTGCTGAACACATGATCGTTGAGGAGGGAAATCTTCTTCTTCTGTCGTTGCATTATTTCAATTTGTTCTAGGGCGTCTAACTCCCTTCCTTTGGTTTGAATATGGAGCTCTTTCGCCTCGAAATCACAATTGTGGTTCTTCTCTAATAAGTGTTTTGCTACCATAGAGTAGGAGTTGCCTTGGATCGTGCATTGTCTGTATTCCTTTGATCTTGTTTTGAAATCTCTACCCGTCTGGCCGATATAGCTGGCACCGCAATCACAAGTGATCTTATAGACTCCTTCCGCTATCTAAATTGTGTATTGGAGATAAAGGGGTATAGCAGCATTGATGACAGAAGGAAAATTGTATTGGCAAGATAAGCTTTTAGTTGTAGACGTGAACTGTTGACAGGGGCGTTAAGTAGGGAAGTAAAGAAAATTCTAGTGAAAAGTTTGATATGGAGCGTGGCACTATATGACGCTAAAACATAGGCTTCATGGAACGAAGATGGAAATATACTCAGAGCTTTTAAGATGTAAGTATGGAGAAGGATGGAGAAATTAAAGTGGTCAAGAGAAGGACAAATGATGATGAAGAGGAATTCATTCTAAATATAAATAATCCCAGGAAATATTTTCTCCTGAGAGTGACTGATAGCCACCTAAGTTCTCGTAGGTATGGACTGATGTGTTCAGATTTCCTGAAGCCATATATGAATCTGGCACATGAGTTCATTAGCCGTTGGAGTTTTAAGTAACTAGGCAGCAGTAATCCAGATGAGGAAAAATCAACGAAATAAGTTTCTCTCTGGTGTCTGTGGGAAGGAAATGTTTATAAATTTTCTACTGATATACAGTGGAATTCATTCTGTTCTTAATTTTATCTGTATTAGGTCAATATCAATACGCTGAAGCATGCGTGTGCCTCCCATAATTAGGGATTTAATTTTGGCACCATTTAAAATTAAGTTAATTGATGCAGCCCACGATTGCAGTTTCTGCACGTCAGAGTTCACTTTGATTACGGCCTCTGCTATATCTTGGGGTCTACAGTAGTAGTATATCTGAAAGTCGCCTGCATAGAGCATATATCTACAATATTTCAGTTGCTGAGGCAAATCTAGAATGTAAATTGAAAAGAGAAGTGGCCCAAGAACAGAACTCTGGGAAACTCCAAGTGTGACAGATTTCCATTCTGATAATTTTACGTCATGACCCTTGACTGCTTGTTTCCTACCAATAAGGTAAGACATAAACCAGTTTAAGGTGGTACAAGATAATTTCAGTGATTTAGGTTTTGAAACAAAACTTAGTATGATCGACACGATCAAAGGCCTTACTGAAGTCAAAGAAAGCAATGACAGTGACCATTCTGTTTTCCATTGCTAGTCTAATATCATCAGTTACTTTAAGCAGTGCAGTTTGGGTGACGAAACACTTACGGAAACCAGACTGATAAGGGTTATACGGATTCCGATTTTCCGAGTATTCACTGACTTGACTGTAAACTATTTTTTCTAAACATTTTGAAAGGAAATATAAAATGGAGATTGGGTGATAATGTGATACATCTGAGGGGTTTTTTGATCTTTTTTTATGGGGCAAACCATGCTATATTTCCATTCAGTTGGGAATATGGACATTGATAAAGGAAAGTTGATAATCTCAGTTACAGCAGGGAGAATTACTGACATTGACATTCAAATGTATGAAGGAGAGATATTGTCAGTTCCAGTCGCTTTTGATTTCGATTCAAACAAGAACTTTTTTATGTCTCTTGGAGTAACGTGACGAAAGTAAAAATTGCTATCATCAAATGGTACTAGGGGATCAATGGAATGATGACTATCAGATAATGTTAATTGGGGGGTTGAAGGCAGCGTGAAATGATCATTGACTTGATTTAACGTTATCTTCGGAATAATAAAGCTATCTTTGTTTCGAAGTAGACCAATATGTATGTTAAAAAAAGGAAACCTGAACATTAGAGCGCCCCAATTAACATTGATTAATTGGGTTCTGTATGTTCGTTATACGCAAGACTCCACTATATAACGAACATGAAATGATTTAGTAAAGTGATGCTGGAGAATAATATATGCACTAAAACGTGATGAGCAGGCCAATTTTATGAGGTAAATGTCAATTAAGGGTTGAACTGTTCCACTGCAGCCGAATGGGATATGCTTGTTATCATCATAATTTGTTATTAAATGTAATATTGGCTTAATATAGATCCTCACTCGACTCAACGACTCACTTCAGGTTACTATCATGTCTCCAGATGTGTCAAATAAGATCGTTTTCCTCCCAGAATTTCTTTGAAGCTTTTTCAGTCTCCTCTTAGAATTCATCCTTTAGCTACCAGAGATGGGATGACTGCAAAAAAAGTAATTGGGCTCAGTTACAGTTACATTCCTTTATTTGTAACCAGTTACAAGTATCAAGTACATTTTTTGAAAGTAACTAGTTACAGTTACAAGTAGAACACAGTTACTTTTTAAATATATTCAGAAATGTATGAGGTCAGTGCTAGAGGATCTATTACATGCTGTTTTTTACATCGCTTTATTGTTTTAACACTCTGTATTTAATTCATATATTTAATGCATATTTTCATTAGTTCACTACTCGAGCAGTTGTATATCTGTAGTATGCACTTGTGGTGCCTACGATGAATTAATTGGCCACATTTTTCGAGATAAGTTTTCATATCATAGCAATAGATTTACCTAAAACTGACCCAATTACTTAATACGTTTTTCTATATTACAATAAATCTATTGGAAGGTGTTCATAGCTACTGACATCATTACATTTTAATCGACAAATTAAACTAAATGCACGGATTCTGTAAAAGTAAGTAGCCTCACGAACACGTACGTAAAAACCTTAGCTCCAATGGCAACTTCGTATTTCATAGTCGTATTTTCGGTGCTCGTGTCCTCAGTTAATTGAAAATAGGGTTCTAAATACCCAAAAGAGGTATCCATTCTTTATCTCGGCTATGGCAGGTTACTGATGGAAAAGATTCGGCAAGATGGAAGTATGGCGAGATATGATTGAAATGAATTTTGTAAATCACAAAATATCAAAAGAAACTTATAGCTTCACTATGTATATTGAAGCTATAAGATAGCTTCACTATCTATAGTGCCGGCGCCATCGACTTCCGAAAGCAGAAGAGAATCTGCCAAATTGAGTATAAACGTATCATGCCAAACACAAATCAAGAAAGTAACGATTACTTTCGGAAAGCCATGAGTAGATTACAGGTAACAGTTAAATTTTTTATGACAACAAGGAAAATTTACTAGTGAATAGTGAAAATCTACTGGTGAAAATACCTATAAAGTAATCGATACAGGTAACTCAATTACTCCCCATCACTGTTAGCTACACAGTACACCTCTACTTCATCATGGTAGCATTTAAGGTGGGTTATTCATTAGATGTGTGGTCTTTTTCATGAGCATTTATTATTCGGAGATATTTTGAATTGTTGATATTTTTTTATTTCAAAAATTTTCCGAAATATTTTTACTTATTTATATTAATTTTATTTCACGGAGTTCCGTGTGGCGTCGCCAAGATTGTGTGAACAGTCGTGTGAAACGTGCACCTTTGAATGCGCTTAAAAAATTCTTGTTTCCCATTTCTATCCTTTTTCGGTGGCATATAAAATTTAGCGGGAAGCTCGGGAGAATGCGATCAGTATTTTCCCCACGAGATGGCAGGAGTAGTTTCATCTGGACGGAGCTGCGGGGACCACGAAGTTCCAATTTTGACCAGAGATGGCAATAATGTTGACGTTCTCGCTCCCGCGGTCCCTCGCAACGCGCTGATTTAATCCTTTTTTCCCTTCTCTCTCTCTCTCTCTTTATTCTCTCTTTATTCTCTCCTCTCTCTCTTCGTTTATCTCTTACGTACGTAAGCGTTTTGAGTTGCGCAGAAGCTCAAAAATCATACCCCTCCGAAATGCGCATGGGGTTCAGCGATGGAATGAGGACTAGGTCCATGGAAGGCTGGAGGAGGGTGAGCGTGGGCTGGGCGGAGGGGAGGTGGGACTCCCTTTATATTTTTCATTCCCTCTCTCTCTTACTCTCGTCATCTCCCTCTCTATTTCTCTCTCTCTCTCTCACTTCGTGACGTCACAACCGCTTGAGACCCGTCGTCCAATCGGATCATGCCTCCGCCGCCATCCACAATGGGAGATGGGGGAGATTTCTGGATGAGTTGCGGGGGTGGAATGGGGCGCGGTTGGGGGCGGTAGTGCGGGGGGGTGGAGGGTTTACAAGGGGGAAGGGGAAGAGACGGGTAGGAAGGGTCGGGTGGGGGTGGGGTGGTACGTCAGAGAGAGAAGGAAAGATATATAGAGAGAGAGAGACTTCCTGAAATGGGTGTGGGTATTGCAGCGTTACACATACGGGCGAGTGGTATGGGGTGATGGAGCGGTGCGGGGGTGTTGTCGGGAGGGGCCGGAGGGGAGGGAAGTGGAGTGGGTAGGGTTGTGCAGGCGCGCGCAGCCCCTCCCCTTCCGTCCCGGTCCCTCTCTCACCCCACCCGCCCTTTACCGATCCATCGCTCTCCCGCCCCCTGTTCCCGGTCTCCACCCCCTACTACCCTCTCCCCCTTTCGCATCGCCCCTTTCTCGCCCACTCTCTCGCTCACCTATGCCTCCCTGGACGCCCCACCTCCCTCCTGCCCCCGCCCCCTCCATCCCCTCTCCACCAGACCCGGCCTGTGTTCAACGCCTCGCTTTTGTTAGTGGAAGCCGGCATCTCCTCGTTTGCCCGCCGCAGTGTCGTAGTCGCTTCGGTCGAGGGCTGGCAGCGGTGGCGCGCGAGAGGGCCAGAGATTAGTGAGACTGTCGGCGCCGGTAGTAGTGGTAGTTAGTGCGCGGTCGTCCTGCCTGCCCGATCAATTGATTCCCGTATGCACATACACAATTAGTATATGTTGAATATTCACTGGTATTAGCTCGTCTATGTCCTACGTGTATGCTGTTGTATTTTTTTGGATGTGAGCAGCCTTTTCCCCACGGGAGGAGCACGCGAAACTGCGCGACACTGTTGTAATAATCGTTTCGGGTGATTTCTCCGCAAAGGAAAAAAATCTGTAGACGCATTAGGAGGCCTGAGTGAGATCTTCTCTCCCAATTTCTCTCTCTCCGGAAGGAAGAGGCAATCGCACCTCGAGACGCAGAGAGGAGTCGTCTTGAGCAGGGAGCACAGCACGGGAGAGTGCGCGGGGAGCGTCCGACGATATACGCGAGTGCTTCGTTCATCTTATTGTGAGAGTGAGTGAGTGTTTGGAGCCCGTGTACAAGGATTTCGATCCATCGCGATCTCCCATCGTCGGTTCCACGGCAGAGGAGAAGGAGATCGTTGCAGGAGAAGGAACGAGGAGTGGATTGCGGGAGGCTGGAGAGGGAACACCCGCGAGGGAAGTAAATCTATCGTCAATCGACGGATAGACCTGTTTCTCGCGTTTTCCTCATCTTCACTGCCTGCTTGAGCAAGATCCAGGACAGCGATTTCGCAAGTAATAAGAAGTGATCGTGATCTCCTGTTTGGGAAAAAAATCGTAGTCAATCCGACGGAGAGCGAAAAACAAATAGATTCCCAGCGAAAGAAAGAAACACTTCGGTGAGAGAGATTTTTGTAGCAATCCGATTCCACGAGTGATTGTGTTTGTGTGAGTTGTAAATTTATAAGTATTCCCGCCAGTCAAAAAAATACAAGATATACATACACATGTGGAATTATCCAAGGGTTTGAGGAATAAATGCTCTTGAAGTTCGACCGAGCAACACTATATCCAAGTGTCCAAGTGAGAGAGAGAGAGGAAGCCGTAATCGCATCACACGTAAGTTTCCCCGAGGTGAAATAAGTATTTTCGCATTCCCGATTGCTAATTTGTAGCCGGGAGGATACTAATTGGTCCAAATTCCTTCCGAGAGGGAATAAGCGAGGGAGAGCTGCTAGTCGAACCCATGATCCTTTAGCCTGCCATTCCACCACGCAGTCATTTATACCTCCGACCATCACCGCACTCCGGTTTATTTTCTGCCGGCTTTAATACGACATCCCCTTTAGTGACGAGGGAGAGCAAGAGAGAAGCAGAAGTAGGGAAGAGCAGTGGACGAGGGAGTGTGCTTGGAGGAGGAAATTCTGGGGAAGATAGAGGGTGAAAAGAAGGGGAAATTTGAAAACCGTTTCTCCATATCAAAAGGCCGACTCATATCTTTCGTCCCGTCGGGTAAGGAAAGGGTTACAGCAGCTCGCTAATCCGCGGTTGATCGCGGCCACTCTTCTATTTTTTGGGAAAAAAAGTCCCCGGGTTTCCCGCGGCTTTAGCCCTGAAAAAAAACCGCGATCCCTTCACTGGTGTCCAACTCCCGCCTGTAACCCCTTAGAAAATAGTGCTTTTTTGATATTTTGTCTTTGAAAATCAAAAGTCCATTAAGTTCCCACTTATTTCTTGTAACGTTGCCTCTCTCTCCGTCGCCTTAGGTTTCCAACGTGCGCTCAAGAGACTCTACCACATATCCTCCTCACATGACACATCGCTCGCGCACAAAAGAGTGAAACGCATCCACGTGAGCCGGTCGATTTAATCAACAAGAGTGGGATCTTTCGGGAGCAGCGACGAAGAGAAAGCTAGAAACGGTAGAGGAAGCGGAAGAGGGGGATTCTTGTAGCCCGGCGAAGAAGCAGCTCACTCCCGGGTGTGGGATAGGGAACGGCGGTCGCCGGCACGGCCAAGATCTCCGGCGAGAAGAATCTCCGCAATTCGGGGCCATGGAACCGCAGACCCAGGACAGCGTGGCTGGAGGAGGATCGCCGGCAGAAGTCCCCAACGACCCAGGGTGAGTGTAAACATAGGAGAACGTGTGTCTGTGCGGGAATGAGGGGTCCCAAAAGCCGGAGCGAGTCGGCCGTGGGGGGAGGGTCGTTGTCTGCCGAGGGTTGCGGCGGCGGCGGCGACGATGGTTCGGTCCTCGCCTTGGGAGGAGGGAAAGGGCCTCGGCCCGACTTCTCCGGGCCCGGGGGCGGCGGCTGCGGCGTCGGGGCTTGTGGGTCCTCCCTCTCTCCCACACTCTCCCGGCGCTGCCGCCGAAGGAAGCCGGCCGACCCAATGGAGGTCATTCCTTCTTCACTCCCTCTTCTTCTTCTTCTTCCTCTTTCCCACCCGCTCTGCCTCGGACGAAAGAGATCCCTTTTCCCACGGAACTCGCCCTTTAAAAAATTCCTCCCGATTTTTTTTGTTTGTGGCCGTTCCTCAATTCGGAAACTCGCTCCGTGAACGGGAAGGGGCGAGAAAAGAAGGTTTATTTCATTCGGCATGGTCTTTTTATCGCTGATCTACAGAGTTATTTGGATTGAACTGATTCTTAAATCTGGATTTGGCTATCTGATGTTAGATTTACTCGGCCGAAAAACTACTCAGCGCAGAATATTGTCGGGGTATTTAAAGTGGTGTTTTCCCGGCATTGACCGTTGTGTGGTACTTAATTGAGAACTGCTTTCCTGTTTCTCTGTATGAGTGACAGTTTTTATGCACGCGTAAATGTTTTTCCGTTACCGCGAAAAGTGGGCCTGGCGTTAGTAGTTTATTGTTAATAGGCTCTCTGAACTTGTCCTACTGCGTACAATATTGTTGATATAGTTGCTGATGCTATTGAAAGTTTCATTGAAATTTCTTTATGGAAGTTGAATCGGTTATTTTTTCCGAAACACTTTTTCTTGGTGAGGAGCACTAGAAATAACCAAAGGGAAATAAATCGGGACATAATATGATATAAATCTCAGTTTCCGTTGTATCATTGCTTTTGTGACTGAATAGCTCCTGCATGAGTTTGAAATTTTCGAAACTTTTGATCGCGTTAAGTATGCTGGGAAATTTGAAAGAAAAAAAGAATCTGTGATGTAAGAAAACGGAAGTTATATGTACTGAACGAATAGTTTTGCAAATAAAATCCAAAATATGTACTCTGAATTTATAGTGAACCCTGAATAGTTTATGATTGTTAATGATAACCATAAAATATTCGAGGTTCTTCTTGTTCGTGAAAGTGATATTTCGTGATTCAGAAGCATTTCACATCAGCGAGGCAGGAGTTAGTTACTAATTGAAACGCTGTCCAGTCTCGTAAATTTGGAAACAATTTGGAAAATTCAATTTATTTCCATCAACGACCGTTAAGACGTCATTCGTATATGTCACAGCATGGGAAAATTTGGGCAAATTCGCAAAACTACATGCCGCGGAATCAAATGAGAAACAAATTAGTATCTTTGCCGCTTTTCTGTAAATTCTTGAATTGCAATCGATTTTTTAGTGCCATACACCCTGAGTGGTCTGAAACATTTGTCGTCAGAAATGTGAAATATCAAAAGAAACAAGACTAATTTATACAGAGATATAATTCACTACCCAGCTGAACGAAAGGTCATGTGCCCGAATCTCGCTTGAAAAGTGGCATTTCAGCTATATGGCGAAACGTCATTTAATGGTAGAGCAGTGGCGCGAAGTGGCCGTAGTCTAGGCTCCTTCAATGCGAATCTTTCATCGCTGATTATCCTCTTCTATGCAACTTTTTCCGCGACCGAACTTGTAAGTCTATCTCCCAAGTTATTGTCTCTATAAGCCTTCACTTAATACTGATGCAAATCCGCCCTCCTCCCCTTTCTCGATTGCAGTTTTATCGTAAACCCTATATTCCCGTCCTCTGTCCGCGTATTTCATCTCATTTAATGCATAATTTCTCGCTGTATGGTCGCACCTCCGTTACTTCCTTCCCTGGAGAGCGTTCTTTGGTCTTATGGGTGCCATTAGGGCAATGGGGTGTTGGCGGGACACTGAGAATTTGATCAATGCCAACCGTAATCATTGACGCGAATTATTGGAGTCAAAGAGAAAACTGAATTTCCCCTGCGCTCGTTCAAATAATAGTTAGTCGGCCCAGGGGAAATCATTTCGTTTGTGACCAGGTAACTGCTCGAATCATCATCATCTCGTCCGAATCCTTGCACTGATGCTGTTAAATGGTAGTCTTGATATCCTCCATCCTCAATCCTGTCAATGAGATGCGCACTATTTGTTATTATTCCACTTTTATTTCGCCGCGGAATACCTGCTCGTGTCTGGATTTACTCTGCGTTCTCAATAGTCAATGTAAATTGAGGATGTCGCAACATTTCCGACTTTTTCAGACACCCGGTTTCAGTACGCACTTTCAAATAGACAGAGCGTATTGAAGTTCATCTCGTTATACCCAGCTTAGCGAAATGAACATTGACCCCGCGCCATGATCATTCTCTCTTGAGAAATACAGTGCCATGATACTTTCTATGACAGTAAAAATATAATGTTCCCCCTTCAGAAGAGTTAGATAAGTCTTTGCGGAATACTATTCTAAGATGCTCATTATTTTTTACCAGGATGGCTATCATTCAACTCGTGGGAGACATTTTTTTTGTATTTTAATGTAGCTTAGTAATGATACCGTGTGATTGTACTCGTTAGCCTAGCAGAATTTCTGAGAAGTGTCTCACCTCCCCATTAATTTAAATTATAACCCTCGTAGCAAAATTATTTTATATTAATATTTGAATCATCATGCCGATGGGGGCTTCCTGGGAAACTCGATGTTATTGGTATAAACTTACTGATTAAGTTTATTTACATACTCCAGCTTTCTTAAACGAGGCTTCATCTTCATCAATACAATACCGTGAAAGACGCCACGAGGGTGTGTCACAGGGGATGAACCTATTCCAGGATGCGTAATATCAAGAATGTTCTACTTATATTTTTTGCTTTAATTACATTCATTTAAATCTTGTTCCTCAATTCCGTAACGCGTATATTCTTTGCTTCTGCTCACTTTTGTAACAACATTATGATGGTATTTACGACCACACTACTTCAGTAATTTTTACGGGCATTGGCATTGTATGGTTACCTACCGGAAAACCTGAATATGCTATCGTGTGTTCATTCTTCGGAACAAGTCAGTGTTATCACGCTGAGCCTAAGTGTTTAATTTCACACATTTTGAGGTGAGTAATTCATTACCATTGACGACTGTTGCGAGTTACATTCCTTTCGTTCCATATTCTTCCCTCGCGCAACTGGAATGTAATGTTGATGTTCCACTCGCGGTGACGCTATGATGATTGTGTACATAAACCCGATGGGGTTGTTGAACTCTCCTTGGTTGGTTAATTTCGCACGATGAATATGGATTTTGAAATCCCAGCGAAATAAAGCGGTAGCTGACGCTGTTTTCTGTCTTGTTCACGGACTTCTAAGCCGGGTGAGTGTCGATAACGATCTATTTTTTGTATTCCCAAACGTTTTGTCTCTTTGATTCTCTAGGGATATTATAAATTTCCTTTGATTACAGAGATTTTTTACATTCCTAGCTGTTTTCAAATCGACGCATGTTACACTTTCTGTGCTGTATTAACTCTTAAATTTATTGGGAGCCGAGTATTTCCTCGCAACATGAAAGATTCGTGTGAACTATCACTCTTTGGTGCATCTGTAGATCATGTCTGGAATATGTTTTCTCGAATCAATGGATGAAACGAGGATTGTTTGACGTAGGAGAGAAAATAAATGATTTTGTCTCTCCTATTTCTAACAAAACAGCAATATATACGGGCCCTCATCTCCACTCTGCTAGTGGCGCAATTTCGGCATGCTTGCCTAAGGTGATATTTTAGGATGCGTCGTCAGTAACTAATCTGAGTGCTTATTTGATTCCCTCATAGTCATGGTCCAGAATGTGTTTGCGTAAAAAAGATCGAAGTATGAAATTGGTGCCGAGTTTGATGATGCTTGTTTGGTATCGGAGCCGCTAAGTAAACAGATTTTGAAGGAAGTGGTTGAATCATAATTTATCAATTCTTTTACGATGGAAGATAACTTTTGTTGAATATTTCTCCGCCACTGAAGTCTCTGGAAGTTTGATTCTATCATCTCTCTCCTTACCGCTTTTGTGTTCTTCATCGAAGAATTCCTTGAGACTACTAATCCTTCATCATCTTCATCAGGTCTAAAAACATTCTTGGAACTTTATGCCATTTTTACCATGAAAAAGGTTTCTCGTATACTGCGAAACTATTTACTCAAACACGTACATGCCTTGATTTTATGTTGACCACGTGTATCTGAACGCAATACATTTCATGCTATGCGTTATATTATAATTACATTGAAAGATGTGTTGAAGAGGCCGTCCGCCCATTTGCCAAGTGGCCGTAGCTTCAGAGTACACGCTTAAGTAATTGGAGCCTCGTAAAGCGCTAGCTGCACGAGGGAAAGCGGCAGTCCACGTTCTTCCCTACTGCCTTTCTTCGTATGTGATATCACTATAAGCAACTTGTCATCCCAAAATTACTCCGTTAGAGAAAAGATTTAACAAAAAAGAGATAAACTGAATGCTGAGGTATGTACAAGAAGTGGAAGAACACTCCGGCTCCGCGCAGAGTTGCATACATGACACTTATGTATTCTTTACTTTAATAAATATTTTTCACTTAATTTCTAGACTTCCTGAAAAGTTGAAGTTACGAAACATCTCTAAATAGGCATAAAATTGTATAATATTAAGGAACGCTAAGATAGTGTCTTCATGACGTTAGAGCCGATGCTCGGAAAAGTCTGAGATGTATCATACGTATGCGTCAACATATTTGTGCAGCCTGATAATCGAGTTGATTTAATGGAGTAGTTATGAGGGCATTTTCAATTTTAAAATGTAAATTCCGACGCAATCCAGGCATGCGGTAATGGTAAATCGTAGCTGCCCCTCTGAACAAAAGAGCCAAACGATGGTATGGAAATGAAAGGGTAATGTAACCTCAATTACGCCTAATGCGTAAATGATCAATGCTCAAGTTACGGAAGAAACCAAATTAAGAAGCTCTGGAGTCACATCGTGGAGGAATCAATTTCCTTTTCTCCATCATTTTGCATCCTCCTCAGTCGAACGAGGTGTCGCAAATTTCTATTTTCGGAGAACTTTACTTAATTTTATGTATTTATTTTTAATAGAATATTCTTACTTGGTCGGCCCTGTCTTGTTTTCTGCCAGTGTTTTCTCGTTAAATGGATAGTAACATCCCACAAAAATTCGTGGTCACCGGTAGTCTTTTTTTCAACGCACTGAAAGATATTCGGAGGAAATCCACGAACGATGAAAAAACGTGGGAGATGTTGGCTATGTTCCGCAAGAAAAGTTTTCAAGGCCTGAGTAACATTTTTTTGATACTAGAAAAAGTTTTTTTTTAATGTATAGCCTGTCATAATACTAGTTTACCGTCGAGCTTCGTCTTTCAGAGAAGTCTCTTGGCTCTTTATCTAATCTCTGTGGATAGACCGAGGTAGATCGCGTATCTTGACGAGAAACTCGTCTTAAAAAATACATGCCTCCGCTTCTCTTTCCCTTGTGGTATGTAAAACTCGAAGTCGGGAGTTTTCAAATCTCCAGTCTTTATGACTCGTAAATGAATATCAGTGCCCTCTTCCAATAGCTTTTTAATCTTCCTTAACCCTCCGCAGTTCTCCTTCCTTCATTATCTTTCAGCGTTCACACATTTTAATTTCCCTCCCCCGTCGAGGTCCGACTACTCTGAACTGTCTTGGCCTTCGTCAGACTCGCTTGGATGTCAGACTACTTTCTAGTGTGCCGTCGTAGGTCGTATTTTGATCGCTTCCTTGTGAATAGCTGTTAAGGTCAGATTGAATTTAAGATATTACCGCCATTGCCTCTGCAGCCGTTGGAGATTTCACAGCGTCATACATTCTGGTTACTTCACGTCCTTATTCATTCATATTGGACAAAGGTCGATTTATAGCCGAGAACGGAAGCTCTCTGGAAGGATCTTGTCCTGTTATGCATCTGTATCGTGTGCGATTCCAGATCCGAATCCGTACCACTGCGATACATCTGCTCTGGGAAACCAGATAAATAACACTCTGAGCCCCATGTACTCATTTTCTACGTGTAGATCCAGGAATTTCTTTCTTTTGCTAGGATCCTAATTATCATTAATCTGCAGGGCTACCGGTGTATTTTCCCACGTTTTTTCGGGATGCAAAGTTTTTACTTGGAGTGGAAAACTTGTTATTTTCCTAACTCGTATACCGTATTTCGTGGTATTGCGGGAGGCCACTTTATGTGGTCATGCACTCATGCGGAAGTTGCATACTGGGGAGAATCTGTATTACAGTGATTGTATGCTAAGTAGACGTAATATAGTGGCAGTGGAGGATGTGGTGGATGGAATGGAGTGCATTCACGGACCGTCCGGACGGACAACTTTTTTCCGTTCCGTCTCGCGGTTCACCTCCTTTCCAGGAAGGGAGGGAATAAAACCCAGTTTTATTTTTTTTCCTGCGGCGTTTTGGAGGAAAGCTAAATCTCTTCCTGCATTGCTGTTCCGTTCGCCCACTCAAGGGGAGTCTTCTCTCCTCTAAATGTGTAATTATAATCTTTCCTGTTGCGGTGTAGGTGGAATTCTGTGGGTCGCCTGCTGAATTGCGATGTTAGCGCGGGGTGCGAAGGCGCCCAGTTCCGTGGGCGGCGTTGCATCGCAAATGTTTCGGGGTGAACTGATCCCAACTCTTGTTGGGCTGGCCGGGATATTGGATGTAATTAGACAGTTTTACTTGAACGTTCTAAAACTTACAGGTATTACTTGAGATTTTAGGTTGGATTAACTCATCCGTATATCGTTACCTTAACGTATCGTTACTGGAACACGGAGGATTTCATCTTTCCCGGATTGGACATTCTTAAGCTAAAACAGTGCTTATTTCTTGATACCGCAGCTAAGTAAATTGCAAGTCATTCTGAAAATTTCCGTATATAATAGTTTATCATTTTTTAGTATTTTTTTCGCGAACGCTATTAATGTGAAATACTCATTTTAGCGCATCAGTGGTTGCTTGATGTGTGGGTGATTATCTCGATCAGGGTGAAAAGGAACAACTTTAATGCTAGTATAGTTTTGTGAGTTTAACAAGTGTGTCAGATTTATGAGATCTTACAGCTTTGACACTCAGTGAGAATTCCTGTGAAATGAGTTTTTATTTTCGGCTAGGGGCTGTCTTTCAGCTTGATGAATTGAGCGTCTAAAATATTTGTATCACATCATTCCATCGATATATTTTTTTACCGGCGTAGATTTTCCTTTCGACTGAGACCAGCTACCAACATCTCGGTAAAATATCTGTCTCTCTGAAATGTTAGCAATTCAACGATGGCCATTTGACCATTCTTCCTTGACCGTGTAAATGAGCAAAAGGCTGAAGTCACGGTTATAATAAAATATGATCAAAAAATCACACGTTAAAATTCTAGTTTTTCACATTTGATTAAAGAATATCCACTAACTTTCTTAGAGATTGTAAAGGCAATCTCCTCGTCTCATATACGAGTAAAATGACATTTTCTTTTCTCAGGTTTTTCTCTAACGAAACTTTGGTTTCTGAAGACCGCAAAGAGATTTTATTTGGGAAGTTTTCATTACTGTGGCCCATTATCTTCTTAGCTCTTCATCGTAATGTTCTTAAGTAGGGGATGAGAGTGCTGGAAAGTGCCAATGAACCCTATCCCTTTCATTGTGAAACCCCGGAGAGAATTTCCTCTCTTCAGTCGGCGCTGTAAACCGATATCGAAACTCGTATATATTTCTTTAAGGCTAGGTTTTACGAGATTGATCTTAGCGTGTATGGGTCACAGAGCGACATTGTCTTATCGAGAAACATTTTACGAGATTGGGGTCATTTCCTGCTCACAAAAACCTCTAGAACCTTCGAAAAGAATAGATTGCTCTGCTTTCAATCTCGTTTCATTATCAAGGGCTGGAATACTACTGGTTAGTAGTTTTTCATTAAACTTATTTGTCGGTTAATAAACGTGTTACAGAGAAAATTCTGCCAAATATTTTCATTTTTATGTTTTCATCCTATGCTAGCTCAAGTGTAGTTATAGTTATAGCTGATACGTACATAGCTATAAATGGTACGGCAATTTTCTACTAATTCTATTTTCCATTAGTTGGCTTATATATGCTAACGAGACCCTTAAAAAAATAATTGATAAAAATGGAATGTTTCATTTTGTATAAATTCTACAAATAATTGATACAATTTCAGAACATTTGAAGGTAAAATACCGTGGGTAGTAGAAAGGGGTAAAATGCTTTGTTTTATTAATCCGTATGCTTAGGATATTCATTAGGCCTAGCTGGTACCTGAATTATTTCCTAGTCAATTATAGTAATGAAGATGGCGACTTCTTGCTGTCCGCGGGCATCTGTATTAACTGGTAGTTTATCACTAACCTTCTGTTTAACAGTAATTGGTGAATGTTCTCGCTCAGTAAAGTGCAACGCAGTTACCGACGACGTGGGTGATGTTATATTTCCCCGGTTAGAGGGCTACTGTTTCAACATTCCGGTAATGCAACCAAGACTTTATTTCTCAGTTTTCATAGTCATTATATTTTTTTTAGTGTTTTGCGTTCGAATCAGCATTTTTGTAAAATTAAGGAATCTCGTTTGCAGTTGAAACTAAAATATGTATTTGAATCCACGTTAAAAACAAAGTGAAACCGCAGCTAAATGAGAATATCCCCTGATTACCATATCTGAATGCAATATTTTTTTATATTTTTTTTTACAAATTCTAGAGATGAAAATGCGTTTAGAAATCTATAAATTGGTAGTGAGGTTTCTGTGATGATTGGTTATTTTCCCAGCCATGGTGTCTTTCCGTACTTTTTTCCTTGCGGAGCCAAGAGTGGCTTCACTGCAGTTCTTTATGTGCTAATCCACTCACCAATGTTTTTCTTCCATCTTATAATACAGCAGACTTTCTTTCGTAATAAGATAGTGTATTCTAGAGTTGATGTTTCTTATTATTATTCATAGCATCTCTAGTCTTTGGGAAAGCCACTTTCTGACGACAAAAGAAATCATGAATTGACGAAAAATCATAAATATTAAGCTCTTTCAGCTTCCTATGCTGGATAGATAAACGGCTAATCCAAGGCGTTTTAACTATATGTACGTCAGTGTGTGCTAGATTAATTTGATCGTACATCACACGAGGTAAATATTATTTGCGTTGACTTTTATCTCTTGGTACGGAAAGTTTCTACAAATTCTGTTTTAGATTCATTGGCTTATAAATACTAACGAGGGTAAGTGACAAAAATCGTTAGATAATTATGTATGTGTTTTAATTAATCGTATGTAAGTTTGTGTGTATGACATCTATATCATATATTCTCAACCCCTCAAACAGTGACGATTCGATTTGAAAATATGTTAGCGCATCCATAACCAATCACCAGTGGGTGATAGACTCCAATCGCTCACATGATTTTTAATGACTTTTTCTGCTATCCACGTCGCCAACACCTCTTTCAGATCGTACTTATGAAGAGGTTCGGAGGAGTTTCTCCACAACCTTATTTAAGAATTCAGTTTTATAACTCGCGCCCCGTTCTCTGTTTTCCCATTCTTTTCTAATTCATTTATTCTCACTTTAGAATTATTTCCGTAAAGAAATGGCTGAAGTTTATTTTTCGTAACTCTTGAGCTTCTTTTGGGCATTTGTCTTCTTGTTGTCATCGTCTTCCCCATCCACATTGCCATTTACTTTTTTCTGTCTCACTTTCATTTTGATTTTGCAGGTACGTAAAAAATCTCTGGAATGCATTCCTAATAAATGTAGGAATGGGATAGTCTTGGAATCCTTTTCGTTAAAAAAAAGTCCAGTGTGCCCCGCCGTGTTTTTTTTGTTTCACGTGTCACTTTATTGAGTGCCAAGGCTGTTTTGTTTATCTGCGCGTATTCCTCGGAAAAAATATCCTCCTCAAATTGCTGGTTTGTCCCTAGATTACTTTGTGGCAACTGATTAATTGCACTGGAATCCAAACCAAAATCTCAGTATCTGTAATTAAATGTTGGTAAGTAAAAACGTTCGCGTATTTTGGTTCAGACTATGCGGTAGTACCTAAGATGAACTTATTATTGAATTATATGTGGAAAGAAAAGGTTGATGGTGGCAAGAGCAAGTGTAAGTCGTCCATGAAAAAGTACTCGGAAAACGAGACCACCGCTAATCTAATTTAACAGCTTAAAGAAGGGAATCATGCTTAAAATTATCATCCCCAAAAAAGGATGAAAATTTGGAATATATGCGAAGGACTTTCTGTATCTTTTTATTTGATACTTACGATGACTAGAGGTTTTAATTATCAAATAATGTCTAAATAAATGAAATCAACGTCAGGAATTTAATAAGTAAAGTTTCGATTACCTTCACTAAATAGCTACCATATATTATCGTATCGTTATTATTCTCCCAAGTTCTCCGCATACGTGGTCTGATCAGAATCTTATATTTATTACATTTTCCAAACGGAAGAAGGGAAGTTCAGGAAATACGCGGGAAAGGAATGTGAAATATGTTGAGCCTTGATTGAGAGTGTGTGTATTGGACAATATTTTACGGTTATTATTCGGTAGATTCTTACTATTGCAACCGTAAGCCTCATACTTGCGAAGCTTCTGGCTAACTAGTGATTTCGAAAATTTTTGTTGATTATTATTCAGCCTTAACCCTAGTTCCTTTATTGGAATGCCTTAATTTAAGCCAACTCAACAGAACTTTTACACTGATAATGCAATAAGATAGGAAATTGGTTGATAGTAATATAAGTGTTAGTGATGCCTCAGTTTCAAAATCTCACCATCCATTGGACATGGTGTTATTTTGAAACGGTTTGAATTCTTCTGTTTGAATAATTACGTGGAAGTCATTCTTAAGAACGTCACTCAGTATTTATTTGCAGGGTCATTTATATTCAACTTTGTTGTTTTTGCACTGTTTGTTTTTACAAACTTGCAACAATTCTTCTGCATTGCAATGTTCGCGCAAAATTATTTGCGGGTACCAATTCTAGTTCTTTTCAGTAACTTCTAAGGGCACATAGGGGCTGTATTAGCGTGTGTCGCTACAAATCCCATTCCAGGTACATATTTCGCTACCTTGACGCTAGGGAAGCGGTCGCTAAGGCCCCCTAGCAACGGGTAAACAAGGAAAACTTTTTCCGTTTGTACAAGCGGTAGCTAAGTCGTCGCTATGGCTCATCTTCGTGTCGCTAATCATAAGCTCGCTGTACAGTGCTAGATTCAAGATTAATTAGTGAAGAGAATACGTCAAACATAATTTAGAAGCCCAAAACTGAAATTTATACGGTGAGAGTAATTTAAGTTCTTAATAATTTATTGATCATGATCAAGTTGCAACATCTTAATCAATGGCATTGGTTAAAAATCGTGTAGCTGATACTCTCATATATTTTTTTTAGAGTCAATGGCTATTGAGTTTGTGTTCCTCTCAGTATCATGAGTTTTTTTTATCATCTTTGTTGCTTTTTGAAACCTGTGTTCCTGTAGGACAATTGTCTTCTATTTTATTAATCTTTTCATCCTGTTTTTCTACGTGCATAGTTATATTTTTATTTGCCATAATTATTTATGCTTTCTATCCAGTGCTGTGATTTGACGAACTTATGCAATGTAGTTATTAACTGAAAATGCAAAATGCTATTTTTAATGTCTCGAAAATGATATTTCCACGACGAAACCATCTTGAGTGCACGTAGTGAGAAATGTGACGTAAAAATCCCCGGGGTATCATAGGTACGACTTTCATTAGCAATATTTAGTGACGGTATTTGATTTGATTATCATCTTATTTACAAAATAACAATACCCTGGTAACTATTTATAATCAGCCTGTTCGTAGACAAAATCGAAGATTTCCCAAAATCAGACGCATGCTAATGGTATGTACCGTGAGTTAATGTGCATAAATATTAAGCGTGTGATTTGTTTATGCCATATTTGATGTGAAATACTTATCATCTTTAACAATTGGGTATTTTAAAATCGAAATATGTAATTATCAAATGCAACGTTTAGTGGTATTTCGTGATTAAGTCCTGCGCACTACATATTTACTATGCTGGCAGGTAGAATGCTGTACTTCGTCCGTTTCTTAATTGCTATGAATAATAAATTCCATTAAGGATCGAGGAATAATACGGGAATACTTATTTACGGTTCTTTTAGCCCCAACAAAGCAAAATCTTTTCACGTAATAGATACTGATTTCGATAGCAACATGTTAGCACCCTGTACAATAGTGAATAATACATGTAGGGAAGTATTTATTAAGAAACGTAAAAATAGACGGAAAAGAATTTGATGATAATCGGAAATGTAATTTGCACAATGGCCAAATCGAATCAGTTATTATAACTGAATTTCCGCGGTAACTATGACAACCATGTTATCGAATCCCGTTCGATTTCTCCTCATTTTATTGGTTGATGTGAATGAAGTCGCTGACTGCTTAGCATTCATCGCTAATTTCCCGAACTTCTCTGAACCTTTGCGGTTGCTAATTTAGCCAGAACCAGAATCGGGTTGATCCATAGCATTCGCTAACTCGCAGCGACGGATGAAACAGTATTGACGCACTGTTGTCAGTATCCCTTTTTCTTAACTAATGCAGATAGCGATGGGAATAGGATTTTACACTGACTTCTGGTATTGCATACTTTGTTTACGTTAAAACACATTGTTTGATTATAATTTATCTTAAAAAAAGAAATGTCTTTTAGCGTAACGAAACAGTGATTCCCCCATGGAGACGTAAAAAAAACAACGAAGATGAAAGGACTATTCAAGACTTTAGACATACCTGTATGTGGCTTTTAATTTCACGAATAAACGACTAATAAAAGGTACTGTAAACTGTAAATACGTTCACATTAATAAACTGTCATTCCTATTTTGTAAGTAGACTAAGGAAGTTGCATGTTCGAAACTTTTGTACAGGTTTACTGGTACAAGCATATTTATGTAAATATCGCCACAATACAACTGCGCATTTCTATCAGCAGTGTGGGAATAAAATACGTTCGAGTTAAGAGAAAAGCATTTTCCGGAAACCCCACGTGACATGAATACACATCCTGTAATTGGAATTTTAACGAATTCACTTTTCATATGAACCAAAATTCAATTGCGTGATACCTAAATATCTGTCCAATTCCATCGCTCAACGTTACAGATGTTTGACTTAAATTAAGTCCTGAAATTAAAATTGTAAAGATCACCAAGGTTCTTATTATGTTCGTAATAAATGTGAACTGTTCTTTTATAATCCAAGAGGATGGAGGCCACTACGGAAAGCATAGCCATACATCGTGACGATTACTTAGGGGAGTGTTTGCGAACGAAAATAAGCATGAATAAAGTCCTGATGGATTTCGTACTTTCTTGACGGTGAAATTTGTCATATATATATCCTAATCATTTGTTATGGGCCTATGTTTCCCATATAGTTTCATGAATGTCGAGTTCAACAATGCCTTTGGTAGTAAAGTTGATGGTTTTTCAAAAGCGAAACATTTTACCAAATATCTGGAATGTTTATCAACATGTAAGTAACTTCGAAAGTAAAACTGTATTTCATGATAAAATTAAGATTATTTGTAATATTTTTCTTATAGTGGTGTTTGTTTTGCCTTCCTACGACAATTATTGCTAATATATTAATGCAAAAGAAGAAAGGACTACAATCAATCAAAACGAATATTACGTGCATTTCTTTTGAAAGCGTCTCGGGTCAGGGAGTCGATCCAGGGAGACTTTTGATAATAAGTAACATCGTTGGTAATAGCCCCTAATGCCTTGCTATACTCTATAGACGCCGGAATTATATGTTAGATGATATTAAAACGTGATAACCGCCGTTTTAGAAGCAGTAATTAATTATTAAACCACGCCGAATGGACATGTAAGTGGGAATCTTAATAACCCATCGCTATCTTGGAATTTGGAGAGAGAGGATGTTGATGGGATTTCTACGCCATGACTTCGTATTCACAAGGGCGACAGCAAAAAAAAGTTTTTCTTAATTTTTTGAAACTTGATTCATTGAATTTTCGAGAGAGGAACGAAAAAAGTGGACGTACATGAGGCGTTGAAATAGTTGCGGAGTCACCAAAGGAAGACTGACTTGCATGTGACACGAAGTGGGATAATCTGGTCTCCTTCAAGGAGTCGATTGATGTTTTATGCAAATTTATTGCGGCGGAACATGTTGAGGAATGGCCGCCGATCCATGTAATTTATTCTCTTCCCTGCCACCGTTTTTCAGGCGGTAGAACTGTCCTTATGGCATGCATCGTCGTTAGCGAAACGGCCGCCTCTTTGTGATGAGGTACAATTTACTGGGTGAGCGCACGGGACCCTTATTAAAAGGCTATCTTCAAATTTTCTTCGCAGAAATTTAATGGAGCGTCCAATCATCGGGTGTCGAACAAATTTGTTTATTATGTTGCCCCTCCGCACTTTAGGAGAGATTGGAGCGAAGGAAAAGTTTTTATTCGTTTGCTTTTCAGGAGTACTTATCTCAGGATACCAAAACACTATTTTGATGAAACGAAATAGATTTATCTTGCTCATCGAGGAGAAAATAATTGGCGTTCTGACTTCAATTATTTGCCATGTTTTTATGCAGTAATTTTTTTATAACCGGTGGAGTATTATTTCTCTATTTGTATTTTTCCACAAAATATTTCTCCATATAAGATACGAATCCTACGTAGTATGTAGAGGTTACGCTATATAAATCGATATAGTCTTGTCATTTTTTTATTAAAATAATGGGATAACCTTATAATGTGCTATTCAGTGCCTAATAATTCACATAATTACATCGATGTGCAAATTATTGTTTGAATTGAGTCAGTCATCATCAGTATTTGTTCCTTTGATGGGAAGGCATTTATTATCTCGTTCGACCAATTTTGTCGCCTAGTGATCCGTTTGTTTGCACCATTCTTTTATCTCTTCATGCGTAGCGCTACTTAGTTTACGTAGATAGGACATGGCGGCAGTCTATGGCGTTATTTGCCATGGTAAAAATATGCGGTGATGTCATTGCTTTTGATGATGACCGTCTTCATTTCAGCTATGCTTACACTGATATCTTCAGTTTACATCTTGTTCGGCCCCAAGAGGAAGGTAATGAGTAGGGTTTTCAATTAGCACGTAATGTTTTAAGTAATGGGGCAAATTGACGTTTTTCATTTTTTTCTCGAGATTTATTACCTTAATTCGTTGCGTTGCGGCGTACTATGCGGAGAGGGCGCCCGGGCGTAACTCATCATTTTCGTTCACGGGTCTCATGTTCTTCCTTGGAGGTCCCGTCGTCCACCTTTCCGTGCCGTGAGACGATAAATGAATCAAGTTAAGACATGCACGCCCGCCTTACTTCCCACCCTTCCCGTTTCCGCAGCGCCTTCCCAGAGAGCGCGACCCGGATTCGGGTGACCACGAAAGGACTCCGCACCGCCGCCTTCAGTCTGGGCTGGCTCCCTCACGTTTTTGTGGGGGTTTTTTCTTTCTGGGCCTCGTGGCTTCTGGTTGAGGGAGGAACACACCGGCGTGTGTGTTTCGGAAGGGGAGGCGGGCGGGCGCAGAGATCGGATTCCAGGAAACGAACTGGCGGACTATAGGTCGGAGGAGAAATCTCCCTGGAGGGGAAGGAAGGGGGTTGGAATAGCGAAGGCACGCACTCTTCCTTCGTTCGTGCGACCGTCGCTCGAACGCGCGACGACGTTCTTCCTTTTCGTTGGAACGGAACGCATCGCGCCGTTTCGTCCTGTTCCTCCTCCCCCCTCCCCTTTCCCCCCCCTCCGCATCTCACTTCGACGGGCGAATTCTACGCCCCCGCGTTCGTCGCCTCCTCGCGTCGGTCAAATCTTCAATTCGGTGTCCAAATCCTTTATGGCCTTCGATTCCAATATTTTTGACTTATTCGTTTCGTGCGAAAAGGATTGTATTTAACGTCGATCACAGTAAACAGAAACGTCCGCTGTGCGTTAATTTAAAATGACCACGATACACCCAGTTTTATCCGATCAAAATTGAGCGTGAAGTTGCTGGATCGAGCTCCTGTAAAAAATCGGAATATGAGCATTTAGCTCATGGATTCCTTTGAATTTAGCGAAATCACGGCAGCCTTGGGTCAATGTGGTTGAGGCTAAAGAGCTCACTTGGTACTGTGTCGAAATCTCCGCAACCACTGCGCTACATCGCTGTGGCATCCCCACTGATAAGTGTGGAATTTGCGCATTCAGGGCATACTTCCCTATATTTGTGCTTACTATTGTTTTTCAGTCGTCTGTAGGAACCCAAGGAAGTCTGGCACTGTAATGTGACTGACTTCACGGATGTCTGGTTTCGTTGGGTTCTAGTTTTCCGTTGGCATCAAATGGAATAGAACATGGAACCTTCAAATAGGTAGCTTATCCTCACCCCTTCTTAGTGTAGGCATGTTGAGTGATTTACTTAGTACTATTCTGTTTTAGCTTGCCACGGTAGACAAATTGGTAATCGCTGGCCATGTAATCTAAGTTCGGATCCCGTCTCAGGCGTGGACATTGAAGCTCGTACACTTGGATAGGTCTCTGAAATATAGCTCGCTATGTTAATGGCTATTTGGTGGAGCCCTCGAGAGCTGACCGGAAGGTCAAACTCAAGGTCCAGTTGCAAGGATGTGCGTCGGGACCCAGCGAAACATAGTGGGCGAGGAGGCGGAACCAGCGGGAATCGTCCATGCCATCTATTCTCCGGAAGACTTTTT
The DNA here is from genome assembly GCA_933228895.1 of Platycnemis pennipes. Taxonomy (NCBI): domain Eukaryota; kingdom Metazoa; phylum Arthropoda; class Insecta; order Odonata; family Platycnemididae; genus Platycnemis; species Platycnemis pennipes. The sequence goes on from OW121847.1 coordinate 108,893,504, forward strand.
CCAGCCACCCGAGTGCTCACTTTGGTAACTCGAACTAAATTATTAACGTAGCGCTTCCAAACAAATTAAACGCCTCGATGAGTGCCGAGAAGTCACACTTGATATGCATGAATTATTGAATAACATCCCTATAAATATTTCCTAATTCAGCAATGATATACAAACGAAATAAAATGATGAGCATATTATATTTATGGCAAAATTATATTTATATGTAATGGCAAAAGAAATGTAAACATCTGTGGCATTGAATATAACGAGTTATATGCATTCGTAAATGTCCCTGTCCCGTAATATCATGTATATATCTTAAAATGGTGAACTCTGTAGTTGCCCGATAACTTAAGATCAATGCTCACAAATTACATGGCTCGCGGATTTTATGACGCCTTTAAAATAAATTTAAGGACATCAGGACAGGATAATTTCGCTTGTTTAAAAGTTTATGCGGTATAATTTTCTGGCAAACAAAGTGCAATACCTTAACCTCGTTCTTGATGTATATTTTAACTCAGCCCATTTTTCATTCTTCTCGGATATTTGTTTTTGTCTTGACACATTCTTCGGAGCCATGGAATCTGAAGTGGATATCAAGTTCGAAATATGATTTGTGGGTTAAAATTTTGCTACAATCATGAAAACGAATCATCAAATGTCGAGAGTCACTAGAGAGTCAGTAGAAATAAATAAGACATTTAAAACAAATAATTATAGTGGCCATAGATAAATATCGGAATCCTCTGAAAGCGTTCTTATTTCAGTGTACTTACTACTAATATACTTACTTCAAGCCAAGCCTTCCCTTTTCCTTGAAACACATTTACAAGGTGGTGTTTATTAACCGATTGTATCTCTGCAACGGAATTCTCTTGGTGCTAAAATATCTGAGTAACCACGTGTGGCTGAGGGAAGAGAACTATTTTTAGTTATTTCGTCAACGAAAGCTAATTGTTACGTCTACGAATTTATTTGCTAGCGCGAAATTATCATTATTATTTATAATTTAGTGCGACATAGGTGGATAGCCTTTAAAATAAGATACTGAAGATATCAATGAGTGAAATACCGGCCTCTGTAGACAGGTCGTTCACTCGCCAGCTTGACAGCCCAAAGTTAGCGGGTTTCGAATTCCTCCTTGTTCATGGGCGCTTGTTTTTCTTCGCATTATGCTTAGTATCAAGTTAGGTTAAAAGGTTTTATATAGCATTAGCAGATGGAGCGCCTGAAAAAATACTACCACTTTGTGATAATCACAAAAATAATTATTTTGTGAACGTAGTATTCCCCATTTTATGGCCGCATTCTCATTCAGGTGAAATTCGGAATTCTCTTAAATTCCTGCAGCTTTTAAGATTGTATTGAACAATCAGACAGGTTAATTTTTAAACGTTCCCTGCATTCGTTCTCGAGGCGGTGTGCACCCACGATCCAGTGGAAACGTAACCCTGTGGACTTGCCCAGTGGACACATTACCAAACTGTCTATCACTGCCGGCATTCGCATTTCCTTACACTTTTTGTGAATTTTCAGCTCGAAATTGATAATTGGCTGAGCATGGAAATTGGGGGGGAAAAATGGCAGGATAGGAACAAAATAGGATTATGTATGCCGTTGGAAACAGGTATAACTGCAAACTCATTTTTCTGTGAGAAAAGTTCTTCGTCAAATGTTTAAGGGAACATTACTGCGAATAATTATGCAAAATTATTATGAGAGTGAATAAATAACGGGAAGTTGTTTTTCGGTCGTGGTCATCAGGCTGGCAAAACACCTGTAGTGGAAAAAAATGACCACGGATTCGAATCCAGCTTAGGTCTTGGACACTATATTTGTGGCGTCCATGCGGTGTATCCATGATGGGTGAAACACCTAAAAACCTAATTTTACGGCTAAAAATTAGATCCGTAACTTGTGCATTGGCATAGCGTGAATTTTATCTCGCTTCATTTTCCTCATTTGGAGGTCTCAAATTGTAGAGACTTATTCAATGTACATAGCTATCATATGGTATCATTTTATGTTCACGTGTTCGCCCAGCTGAGATCACATCTCCGTATATTGACGTTACTATTGAGCATACGCGCTCTATAATGTCGCTAACTTATATTTCGTTGATTTTGATCGCAAAATTGAACGAAATCCATCTGTCTAAACTTAATTCGAATAGTTTTCACTCCGGCGTCAGATTAACTTGTCTGGCCTTCCAAAAGTTCCTCTGTGTCAAGGTGTGGCCTCTGCGACAGATTTTTTAATGGATTTCAGTTCACCGTGGCATCGTACGCAAACGTTTCCAACGTCTCCTCCCCATCTTTGCATCCCGATCTTGCATTTACTCTTCCGAGGGACTTTCTTCTTGCCTTACACTCCCCGCGTTATTTTTTTTGGCACTCCTCCTGAGTGAACGTTGGGCCCCGTGACGACGTCGCGCACACAACCCCACCCCCAAAGAAAACTTTCGATCTCCTCATTTTTTCACCTTTCTAAACTCGTAGTCTTTTCCGAGATCTTCTTCCTTTCCCAGAAATTTGCTTTCCCCACCTCGGTTTGGCATGCAGGAGTTGTGAGGGGGTGAGGTAGGGTAGGAGGAGTGGGGCGATTATGAGAAGGGGAGAGAGTGAGAGACAGTCTTGGTGCTAAGGGCGACGGAGCGTTTGTTTGCTCTCGTTTGGGTCCCTAGTGACGCCTTAGTGCATCTATCCCCTCTCCAATGCTCCACGCCTCTGCCCCTTCTCACGCTTCACCCCTTCCGTCAAACAATTTCGGGACTCACATTCCTCCCCCCATCACAAATAACCCTTTCCTGTTCATTCCTTCCTTCCACACATTTTCGACTCGTTCGAAATTTCATCGACAAGGAAAGGCCAGCGAAACGGCAGCTATATTTATTTATGTTTTTTACGTCGGAGATTTTGTTGCTGTTGACCGCTCGAGACTTTTCAGTGGACCGTGATGAAAAAACGGAGAGTGATGAAGCCAACTCAACTCCTGTTATCAACTTCATCTTAATTTCATTTGACGCAAGTTAAGGCTCAAGCAGAAATGTTTGCAACTATCGTTTGAAGAGTTGAACTGTGTTCAGCGCATCAAAAATACGATGTACGGCATTGTTATCCATAATACTTTCTGCTTCATTGACGAGTTATGTGCCTAGATAATTTTACGGCTAATGGGTGGTATTCAATTCGAAGCATGTTTTGCGTTTATCTCGTTCATAAATAACCCACTGTTATTGATACTTGGTGAATTTGATTGACGGCCAAAATTGATCAAGGTCGTGAGTGAGCATTGAGAGTAAATAATGCTCACCGAAGTGGTTTGTGAGATCTACTTGAGGAAAAAAGAATTGTTGAGATGGAGGAATTTTAATTTCTGATGCATCTAATTCATATAGGTAGTAGAAATATGGTAATATTTATCTTTAAAAGGAGTGGATAAAATCTCTTGTCTCACTCTCATTCAAGGCGAGGAACGTGTATATCTCCAAGTAAGCAAAGACTCTAAGGAACTGTTACTTTGCTCTGTTATTTGTATGGTTACGTCTGATCATTGGTATGAAATCAAAGGGGTGAGTTAGGTGCATGCAATCCGAGGATCCCGATGGCGGCCATCCGCATTGCTCGCATTAGCGTTGTCTTTCACCGAGGCTTCTTGTAGTGAGTCACGTGGAAAATCCCCGTGCTCCTTCGGCACTACTGTGTCCCGCAGAGTACTTGTGTTATTGCCAATCGCTTCCCATATTATATTTGCCCATGTTTTGATGACATAGGAAATGGAAACAGCAGCTTTAGCAAGCGATTCTTAATTTGCTTAATGGTTTAAGTAGAAATCGTTGAACAGCGTATGTAGTACAGTTCCGGTGTGCTTTCAATATCTCCGAAAACGTTGTGGGAAAACATTTCCTCATTGATAATAGAGAATGTTCTTGTACATGAAAGTGAATGAACCTCACTAGAGGAAAAGTAATTTTTTCATTAATACTATCATATTATGTACCTATTCCTCTTCGTATTATATATTCGTATTCCTCCATTAGTTTTAGTTGTAACTGTTAAGGTTATATTATAAGAAAAGTGTGCATAGAAATTTCTCGGCATATTTTATTTACTGATTTTTATTTATTTTTTTCAGAAAAATGTTCATCGGTGGGCTGAGCTGGCAAACTACACCAGGTAAGGCTGAAAGCAATTATTTATTTGAAACTCAGCCCCATTTGTGTGGAAAACATTAATATTTAGCCATTTGATGCACATTAGCACATTTATTTGCACAAATGCTGAATACAAAATAATGAAGCGTCGAAATATGTTGGCCATTGATCAAGATATTGGGAAAGATTAATTCATTTTATTTGTCTAATCGTTGTATTAATTTGCTTAGAATATCAGCTGTTTAATGAGGGTGCTTGGCCAAATTGAGATCGTCAATTTTGCATCAGAACTACCTACAATTTAAGGACTACCTCCTGCTAAATTTAATTGCTTTTTGCTGTATTTTACTGATTAATTTCGTTCTCGTTAATCGTTTCATTAATGTTAAGGAGGTTTGGCGGTTCCCGGAGTAAAAGCATCAACTTAAAAAAATAATACTTCAACATCCCGGCAATACTGTCATGTTTTTTGCTCAATGTTAAGCCTTTCAGGTGGAACCTTTTTCGTGGAAAACATTCGTGTGAAGTGCAGCAGATGCATGAAAAACAAGACTTCGCCACGAAAGGCTGTGCGGAACCTCCTTGTGGCGTCGTTAATACCTTTCTAAGGGTATACTACGCGTGGCGGTTTCAGCGGTGCATAGCCGGGCAGGAAGTGAGGCAACGCTTTTATTTTGCTCCGCGCACTGCGCTCTCTTTGCTTCGCTAAAAGGATTTCGCAACGTCCGTGCCTAAGGACGGACGCGTTGGAGAGCCTGCGATGCGATAATAATGTGCTGACCGCCTTTGTGGCCGTAGCTCGAGCACCTATGCAGCCCAGTTCGATACATTGTTTGAAGTTGTGAGCGAAGTGGTCTCTAGGTTACGCACGAATATGTGCGCTCCTCCTCCCTCCGGCGATGAGAAACGATCGTGGTTTTCCACGCAATGCGAAGTCATTACCGTGATGAATATCATCGTGAACTCTCCTAAGTAACCCACATAACTAAATCTAGTGTAAACGAGGACGTGGATGTGGAATGGGAATCAACAGTAACTACTTTAACTTTGAAATTATAATTATTAAATTGCGTACCGATTTTTTATCGAATCCGAAGATTCGCGAAATACTGACAATGTAGAAGGAAAAATATAATGGAATTAGTCCAGCTTATAAAAAATAATTCAATCCTCTTTTCCATTCAAGTATATGGCCCATAACACATTGATCAAGAACTTAATTAGATGGCGAACTACGAAAGGTAACGTCGTTAATTTGAAAGATATCTCGGAGGAGCCCTTCAGCTATTCTTTTGAATTGTACTGGAAACGAACCCACACCTTGTAAGTGATAGTGGAAATATTTCCATAAATTGACTGTATAACATGCTCATGAACCCTCATTGATCATGTATGAACATCGAATTCCGTTATTTTTCTATCAGCAGGGCATAAAGGGTCATAAAGTTACCTTCATCGCTATCCTAAAAGACTGGTGATAAAATTTCCATCATGTTGGTTTTTGGGAGCATGCACCTGTCATTTTAATATTCATGTTATAAATTTATTCGTACTAAATACCTAATCCACTATGCCTGACTCCTAATTCATTTACCCTTTCTGCGTAGGAAAGATATTTATGTAAGTTAATTAACGATTTCCTTAGGCACACGAATACGGATTTGTAAAGTTGATACGAGCGAATTATTATTGTGTCATTCCAATTTATGGTCGAGATTTTTATTTTTCATTTTAACCTTTTTGTAATGAATGTTCGTGGGGAACGTTGGCCATATGTCCTCGCATTAGCTTGAAATAAACTTCCTACGCACTTCGCGACTGAATCCCTGAGGATAATTCATTGCGATCCTGGATAAAAATGTGTAAATGTACACATTTATTATTCAAATGCTGCGGAACGTGGCATCGGAGGGAGGCATTAAGGTGTTTGTCTGCTAAAAATCATCGTCAAAGTGGTTGGGGAGAGGAGAGGAGAGGGGTGAGTGCGTCCGACGAGGGAATGTGTGAAACTTGTAGGTTAAGATTAGTGGGATTGAGCAAACGGCGGGAGACAGCCCCTTGCCGATGAAGAAGAAGACGAGTGCGTGTGAGGATTTTCCGTGAATGCCGACATTTCCAGGGCGCCCACCGCGCGATTCCAGCCGCCTCGCCCGGGGGGGCTGTGACCCACTTCTCGCGGTTTTGTGTCCGAGCGTTCGGCGTTTTTCCTCACTTTTTGAAAAGTCACTCTTGAGCTGCGCATGACATCGGCAGGTTATTTATGCCGCCGCGTAATTTTTTTTTTACTTTTTCTCGCCGATTTTTTCTCAGCCCGTCCGGGGAAAAATTCCTGACGCGAATTGCACGTTTAATTCTTTGTAATATTCGTCGGTAGATGTTTATTTTGCGATCTCCGAAAGTTTATGGCCCTGCCCCGCCCGTATTTATTTTTCGTCGTCCACCCTCTTTCCATCTCAGTGCCATATTGGAAAATTTTCGCAATTGATTTATTCCCCCCGTTTCACGGATTGAAGCAACTACCCCTTGGCCAAGCGTGTGTGTGTGTGTATGTTGGACAGTGCCTTTTTGATTTTAACCTCCGACGCTTTCGTGTAGGGATTTTTGAGCGTGTGTCGGAGATAGACGGGCAAATGATTTTGTCTGATTCGTTTGTCGGTGCAGCTGAACGGAATGACTGCGGCGTTGGAGTTCATTTGTTTATTTTTCAAAAACGATTTTGTTCGCCTCGTTGCCCTACCAGCCTTGGTCGACGCTGTCTCGATTGTGTTTTATTTTGCCTGCGCCATGAAAAATCTTTGATGCGAGTGATCAATTCTGCCAATAGGACGAGCTACAAAATTTTTGAGGTCTTAGCAGTCATTTCTCTTGAAGTTTTTCAGAACTGTGGTCCGTTGTATTTTGTGGCTTCCAGTACAGTGAAGGAATATAGCGAACGATTGAAATAGGATAATTTGGATGATTGCCCACTGTGATTATAGCACCTTCGCATTGATGGTCACACTTTAAACAGTGTACATGTCGGTTGGGGAGTGTTAAACGAGAGATCAACTATTGTTCAGACGAGAGAACGACCTTCGTCGTAAAGGTCGCTCCTTTGAGAGAGGGAAGATTATGAAAAAGTCAAATTCATTCCCTGCATTGAGTGGTCAGCATTAAATTGTTATTATCACATCCGTGAACTGTTTGCATGTGTGTCCTGTATATCTGCGTTCCTTTTCTAGATCGAGTGTTTTTCATCCTTTATTTAAATATTTTGGCGGTAATGGACTTCCCTTTCAAGTACGTCCGTAGGGAATTCTTGTATCATACGTTTTATCAAATTTTAGTTTTGAAATTGCCAAACGTCTATTGTAACAAGAAAGAATAGCCGATATCATCGACGCCATCAATAATTTCCAGCTCTTTTTAAAGTTTATGGTGAAGAGTGATTGCAGTCGTGTGTGGCTGCGCATTGCCGCAAAGCACAACGCGAAAATTACGTGAAGAGAGACGTGCTTTTTCCTTCGTTTGGCTCATCACCGCTTCGCTCATCTATTGCTTTAAAGTGACCGCGTTCGGTTTATGGTGTTTTTGCTTGTTCTTATGCTTCATTTTAGAATATTGACGAAGTGAGGATATTCACTTCATGCTTATTTTTGAAGGTAAGTCACTGAAAGCAGTCTCCGTCCTGAGCCGATCAGACGAATGTACCCCAACCAACCACCCACCCTCTTTCCGAGGATGTTTTCAAAAGCGCCGAACACTGGGGAGGATGCGGTCGGCACCGAGGACTGAAGGAGAGGGAGAAACAAGCGACAACAGGGGAGTGGAAGGAAAGAGAGGGTGAATGTGGAATAGACACTATCCCCGACGAGGCGAACGCAACAATGGCCGACCCAGAGCTCTCCCCTTAAACCACGCGATTGCATTCGAGAGTAGGGTGGGGTGGGGGATAAGATGGAACCCCGTCCGTATGTGTGCACGCACGATGCGCTGCGGCAGACCCGGGTGAACCACATACCCACACGAGTCCCGTTTCACCCTCTAGCCTTCCTTGGCTCTTGCTGTCGAAGTGGATCGCTCGCAGGTGCAGTCCGAGGTCCTCTCTCTCTCTCCTCGATGGCATTAGGCAGAAGGGGAGTGGTGGCGGCGGCGGGGCGGGGTGAGCCGGCGGAGGTGGGGGAAAGAAAAGAGTTCTCTTTCCTCGTCTGTCCCCCGCCGCCGTCGCCTCCCTCCTCACATCCCCGAGAGGGGGCCTTCTCGTTACCCAGACGGCGATTTATTTTAACATTAGAGTCGCGTGATGCGTCGGCCCGAGCGAGCGGCAAGGGCGGAAGCAAGTTAAGTACCGGGGGAGCGCGCCGTGGCTGCTGCTTGCCTTTTTCCTTCTCTTTCCCTCTCCCCCCCCCCCTTCCTCGTCATTTCTCTCCCTCTTTCTCTCGCCCCCAGCTCCTCTCGGGCTTCTATCTCCTCTTTCCCCCACTAAGCCTCCTCTCTCTCACTCCCATTACGCGAGGCAATTCTTTCGGTCGCGCGGGCGATTCGTTCGTTGCGTCCGCGCTCCGGTTTCGCAATCCCGCAATCCTCCTCTTTGGCTCTCGGGCTGCGCTCTCTCACGACTCGGCTCCGGCCCAGAGTTTCGGGAGCAGTCAAGGTCCCGGCCGGCGCGTTCAAGCGCGAAGATTGAGGTTTCACCAAGTGTCGTGCCTTTAAAAAAAATTGTAAATTCCAATTCATGGACGATTTGTTTCTCAGGTTTTGGACTCTCGAAATAATTTTTATGAATTGATTGGATGCTTGGTGAATTGCCCTGATTATTTGGATAGTTTATTTCGTGGCGTCAATAGTACGTTTTAGGAAATTTATCCAGCCACATAGTATTCCATGTGCGATTCTTGCTTTAGTTACAGATCTTGATGGAATTTTCCGCTCTGTCATCATCGTTAAGACTCATACCGAAATAAGTTCCAGTTGGACAGTCTGCCCAACTGGAAAGGTCGTTGATGTTTATTTTATGTTTCTTGCCACATTTAACATCTCATAGTCTGCGATATTTTCCCCGTTCGTTTTTGATACCTTCTATTCTCACAATACCTTTCTTTTTCTTCCCTCCTACCCTGTCTCTCATATTTCCCGCTCTCGTGGTCTCCAACTCCGTTTCTCCTGGAGAATTTACATTCTATACTCCATGAAACATGGAAAGCTTAAATATATGCAAGCTCGTAGGCTTAATCGCGGCCGCTATCCCCAAAAGGCTGTGCTACATATTTCGTTTGTAAGTTTCCTTTCCGTTCGGATGCCCTGTTTCTGGCTACTCTGTCAGGTGAGGTATGATTAGATCTACTGAAGTGATTACACTGTTCTGTAGTCAGTTGATGAAAATGGTGCAGTTTTCATTGTCAAGGCAGGACGTTCTCTCTAGTATTGTGACCTCGATGCACAATGGGAGGTTGCCAATCCGGCAATGACTGGTAGGAAAACCCACAGCCACCACTCCACTCTCTCTACGTCATTCGTCGATTCACGCACGCACCGTTGCAATCACTTCTGTCCGCAGTGCGTGCAATAATTGAAATATATCCGGTGCTTCTTGCATTGCGGTACGAGGTTGGTTTGTGTGGGGAAAGAGATCTTTTTAATTTTGTTTTAGGCTTCGCCCAACGCCGATGGCGCATGGAATAAAAATAAATTCTTCCGAAGGCCTCGCTCGTTTGATTGTCACGTTGCCTTGGGCTACGTATCCTTGGTGAACCAACCCACCCGAGACGATGTATAGACGACGCCCGTTCGCAATTGAGGGCGGGGAAGAGGGGGTTTTGTGGGAGACCAAAGAACGGTTTACATAACTCCTTTATCGCAAGTCAATAAAGCAGCAGTATCCGTATCACCATTTTTTTCTCCCTTCACCCCTCGGTCGCAAACACCGTCGCCACCTCATCTCCCCACCCCCTCCTCCCGTCTCCACTCCCACCTCTACTCACCACCCCCTCCCTCCCCTTCTCCCCTACGTCGCCCTCTCCCATCTCACCTACACCTAGTATCCGGCTTATTGCGTTTTAGGTATCGCTCGTCATTACGACGATGCGTTCCCGCTCGGAGTTGGAGAACGCGACGCGCTCCAGGAAGGTCGTTCGTTGGCGCAGGAGGAAGTCTTTTTTTCATTTTTTTGAGAGGGGAGTTGGGAGGGAAAACCAAGGGATTATTGGACGAGGAGGTCACAATGGGAGAAGTGATGTGACGCCGAATCATCATCATGAGGTACGGCAGTGATTGGATTTCTTTTCCCGCGGAATGGCCGTCCATGTAGAAGCGGCGCAGACGATTGGGGGGGCGTGGCTGTTTATCGGCGTGGAACTTACAGGAAGTGCACGCCGTTGGCGCAGATTGTGGGATTCGGAAAGTTTAGAGATGTTCGCTCCCTGTCCTGGATCAAATGTCATTTCACGGTTGTGGTCGAGCGGAGTAATTCTTGAAGGAAGTGAAGCATTTGCCTTGAACATGCCCGTTGAGTCGCATGCCGTAGGTCTAAATCATATGCCCAAAAACGTACTTTTGAGGAACGTATTTTCTGTCGGTGTATTAATTAATTGGCATTTAAGGAGAAAAGCTCCCTTTTATGGTTAGTGTTTGTTTGTTTGTTATTTTGTTTTATTCACAAAATCAACACGTCTTGATGCTCAAAGGGAATAATAAACTCAAGATACTTGAGTAGAATGCTCGGTAATTGATCATCGAAAAACGTGTGAATGAGATCGAAAGGGAACACTAGGAAGATGATGGTTACATTCATAGGGAAAATGGTGAACTGGTGACAATATTCATATAATTGGAAATTTTTCGTAGTTTTTTTCTCAAATGTATGAGCTGATGTGGAATGTGATAGTGAAAATGCCCCTTTTGTAGAATTTTTGTCTGTGGCAGCCCTATTTCTTTTTTGCTTGCGGTAATTTTTTATGGTGGCGAGGAGTAGCAGTATCCTATTTAAGGCTTTAGTGTACTGATGCATATGTCCAGACGTATGTTTTTGTGAAATTTACTGCAACGTTATCACTTTGGCTATTGTTCGACCTGCCTTGAATATTTATGGCTAGGTATGCAACTCGGTCTCCTCTAGTCGACCGTGTTCTCGCGTCGTGTACCTTATTTTTTTCTTTCTTTCACGAAGTCGTGACGCGCTATTTATTTTTGGGCGGACAAAAACGCTTCAGAATCCCTCCGAAGCACACAATGTGCTTGTCGCAACATCCTCATCTCGTCCACCCATAATCTGGCGCTTAAGTGCGTGCCAAGTCCTCTCTCTCTCTGTCAATCAACCTCGACGTCTTCGTTGACCCCATTACACCACTGTGTATGTTCATCCACACATCCGTGGTCCATCGCTTTGAAATTTTTCCCCTGATTTGTAATCTGGTGCTCCCTATCATTTTTAGTAGTAGCGTTATTAGAAGTTTGTGTTTTATGAGTGGCTACTCCGATTGCTTATTACTTTTTGTAGAACCGTAGTAACCTGGCTCAAGAATTTTCGATTTTATGAGCCAGGTTTTATCTTTCTTTAGCGTCATTAACAATGAGTGAACGTAACCGAAATGATTTATCTTTCATAAGGGTTGAGTCAAGTTCATTATTCTCATTCTTGTAGCTGAGATAAAGCAATTTCAGACTGACGCCTGATAGTCCTATTGGTCTGTGAAGACTATGATCCATTGTGAGAGTACACGCTGACTTAGGTGTATTTTATCTTTTTAATTTGATGCCAATTACTTATTTTTTCGAAGCCGGGGCATTGTTTCTGTGTTTATGTTCTTCGTAATTGCGGAGAACGCGTGAAGTAGGACTTCGGATGGAGGAAGTATATCGCGGTGAGGAAAGTGAGAAGTATGGGAGTGGCGAACTTCAGGAAAACAACCTTTTTCTTGCTTGCGTGTGTTGAAATATTCCTTCTTTCTTTTCCTGATGTCGCATAGAAATATGCTGCCTTAGTATTACACGTTATGATTTATTAAATATCTACAAACATTCATCTACATCCGGATCGGGTTTGCATAGTGGTTGAGGCTTCTCCTCCGTCTTCTGTTGAGAGCTGGTAATTGCCGTAGCCGAATTTCTCTTCACCCTGTAATTAATTATCTAAATCCCACCGCCAACCAATCCTCAATGACTTAAATGGCGTTAGCATCCTGTCGCCTACCGCTAATGAATAACTAACTGATCAGATATAGATCGATGGGTACTGGACTCATTTTTTAGGTGAAAACGTCTAGGAAATCTTCACCTGAGATGTAATTAATTAATTTAAAGGCATAGAGCCTTGTAGCCTTATCCACAACCTCCAACCGCGTCCGTCTTCAGCCACTCTCTTCATTTCAACATACGCGCTGCATCCCATTTCCGTATCCATACTTTTAAATACGAAGTTCTTGGTCGCCCTCTCAGTTTTTTCGCAAGAATTTTTTCCCAGTTTTTGCCCTCCAAAATATTTTTTATGAAGGTGTCATGCCGGAGTGTGTACGATGATTTTCTTTCCTTGATAGTTTTCAATAGTTCTCTTTCCGTATGAACTTAATTTAGCACTTGCTCGTTTGTTTTTCTATCGGTCCACCTAGTTCTTGATACTCTCCTCGAAAACCACATTTCTGCAGCTTCAAGTTTGGTGGTTTCACTCTTTCTTAGTGCCCATAGCTCACATTCATATGTTAGCAAGCTAATTACAAAACTTTTCAAAATTTTTTCTTAGTCTCAGTATTAATATTGTTATTTACCAAGAGACTTTTCTTTGTTTGGTAGGCTTTCTTAGCTAAAATTATTCTTCTCTTGACCTCTGAGGAGCAGCTGATATCTTTTTGCGGTATGCTACCTAAGTAGCAGAACTCCTTTACTTCTTCCATCCTCACTCCTCTTACACGTTTGCCTTTTTTCCACTTTCCTTCTTTTCTACCACCATACTTTTTGTTTCCTTGGTGTTTATTTCAAGCTTAAGTTTTAGTAAGTTGTTATTCAGGATTTGAAGCGTTCGACTTAGTTCTTTTTCTGAATCTGCTACTAGAGCTATATCGTCTGCAAATCTAATGCAATGAATTTGTTGGCCATTAATATTAATTTCTCTCGCATTTGCTTTCATTCCAGATACAGCTTCTTCTATGTATAAGTTAAACAATCAAGGGCAACCTTGTCGCAGACCTCTTCGTATTTGGCTTCTTTTTTGTTGCCATTAACTTCGATCTCCATACATTGGCTTTTGTAGAGGTTTAAAATTAGTTTTTTGTCCCTCCAATCCAACCCTCTTCAGCACATCGCTTGATCAGGCATCTCCAGTCAACCTTATCGAAAGCCTTTTCCAAATCTACAAAGACAATGTACGTTTTCCTGTTAATCTCTAGTCTCCTTTCTATAATTTGTCGTAATGCCAATATTGCCCCATCGGGTGTCTTTTCCTGATCTAAAGCACATTGATCAATATCTAATTTCATTCCAATTTTATTTTTTATTCTATCTTTTATTATCATCAATAAAATCTTTGAAGCATGGGGCAAGAGTGCTATTGTTCTGCAACTCATACAATCCTTTGCATTGCCTTTATTGGGAATTGTAACGATACTTTTTGTGAAATCAGATGGTACTATTCCTTCCTCATAGCATTTTGATACAACAACATAAAGATTATTCTTTATTGTTCCAACACTACTTTGAAGAAGCTCACTGCATTGCCATCCACACCAGTTGCTTTGTTTTTCTTTAATTTACTCACAGAGTTGTCGAACTCAGCTCTTGCTATGGGTGGCTCTTTGCTATCAGTGTCAATTGAGTTTTCCTCCTCAATATACTCTTCTAACTTCCCATTTTCCACACCATCATAGAATTCTTCAATATATTCTTTCCAACTATCACACACCACTACTTGTATAAATAAAAATTTCCCATTTTTATCTTTCACAGTGTTGCTCATGGTTTTCGGCCTGTATTGCAATACTTTAAATTTGCTGTAGGCTTTGTCAAGTTTTCCCTCACTTAAATATTTCTCAATTTCTTTCTTATTTCATCCATCCATATTTCATTATGTAACCTGCAAAATGTTGCTATCTTGTTTTTGACTAACTTGTATTTATGGCCCTTAACCTATTCCTTTCTTAATGAGTTCTAAAATCTCCTGAGTCATCCATGATTTCTTAGGTTCCAGTTTCTTTACTTTTAGGACTTCATTAGCGGCAGTTATTAAACCGGATTTGATGCTGTCCCAATTATCACTCTCTTTTGCTAGTTTACTGGCTATTTCTTGAAATTCTTGTAGTGTGTCAGCATCTTTTAGCTTATGTAAGCACCATTTTCTATGATGTAAGTGGTGATATTATCATCTCCAGAATGTCTCAAGAATCCGGTCCTTCTAATATGAATGCTTGAAGTTTTTTCGCCTTTGGGTTTAGTAATTAGCGATTGCCTTTATCTCACTAATTGGCCCTAGGATTGGTCACTTTTGAGTTAAGTTGGTGGGGTACGTAGTGCCCTTGTTTTGCTAAAAAAGCAGAAGTATCTTCAAGACAACCAACAGATGGCTTAGTCCCCTCTATTACAGCCTTTCCAGCGCCGCAGTGTGCTCATTACCTTCGGTGACATCTTTGCCGTTTGTTTCTTTCCTCATGGGGAATGGGAGGAGGAGGTATTTCTCCTTAGCGTGATCTTCTCTTGCAATCGGGTTTTCTTCCTCGCCGCTCTCAGCTCCTCTGCTTTCGCCACTCGCTCCTCCTCTCACATTCCCGATTTCCGCTCACATCTCACGTTGGGAATCATATTTTCGCGATTCCCTATGCCCTTTTCCTCCCCCACTCACCTGTCATCTCTCTTCGCCGCCTCCTCCTCCCCCATCCGGCTGCCTTGCCATCCCCGCCCCATCTCCCCTCTCCCCCCCCCCCCCCCCTCCACCGCTCAACTCCCTTGACGTAATCCTCCGCGCGTGTTCCATTACATCGGATTTTGCGTCGGAAAACTTGAAAGCGACTTCCATTGTGAGGGTGGGCGAGGACTGTTGAGGATGCGGGGGGGAGAGAGGGGTTGCGTAATGTCGGTGGAGGAGGGTGTCGCGGAGGAAGCTTTGAACGGGAAGGAGTTGGGGAGATGCGTCTGGAGAGACACCGGGAGGACCTGAGCGTTTAGCTGGAATGGGTGGGTTGGCGGGGGTGGGGGGAGGCAGATGTTTTCGGATGGGCTGGGAGGGTGCTCGAATGAGTGGGCTGCATGAATGGGGGATATAGGCGGGGCGGGGAAATAATGGTTTTGGAATTCTCCCCGTGGCCAAAAATGAAAAATAACACAGTTAACCGGGATAGCGGAGTGAGTAAATAAGTTGATGCTTCCTGACAGAAGCGAAGGCAGTGGAAAGGTCGAATTCCGGAAGTGGGGCCACCATTTTTTTTATTTTTCTTATATCCACGAATATAGTTCCAATGCTTTGCCCCATTTATCACTTTCTGCTTCTGTGTCCCTGTCAAAGAATTCCATTATGTGGTAAATGTTGGGCGTCTGAAAACACTGGTTGTTTTATTTCATCATTTAGTCTTGCTTCACTTGCCATTCGACGATTATTTTTATTCTCTCTGCGCGGGTGAGTATTGAGTCAACTTGGTAAATGCTGAATAATCCCTCTCACCCCAGAAGTTAGGCAATCATTTTATCTCAACCTTCTGTAGGCACCTGCTCTGGTTCTTCTGTAGAATTAATATAAAAAAAATAATATGGATATTAGTGCTATTAATGATTTAATTTTTCGATGTCTCTGAAATGAAGAAAGGATGTAATAATCTTTTCCGTTCACCTTAGCTTTTCCTATTCATTTCTTCTCCGTCATGTCGTCTCATTCCATTATGTTGGGATCTTCCTTCTTACCTACCTTATTTCACTCAATTACGTTAACCAGTGGTATAGAATCACTGTCTCACTCTTATTGGCTGATTTTTTAAAAATCGCAATTACTACATTTTCGAACTGAAGCCCAATTCTTTATTTTTCAAACATCGGGCCCGGAATTCCACGGAATGCCTTTAATCGACCTTTATTGCATTGTTATAAGCTAGTTTGCTAGACATCATTCTAATTGAAGATCTAAATTTCGAGTCTCGATTTTATTTGGTCATTGAGGTTTAGCCGTGCAATTGTGTAAACATACGATGGAAGGGTGAGTTATCTCGGAAACACTTGGTCTGGTAGATCTATGTTTTTTAAATCCTCTAGGATGAGTGTTTGAATGGTACTTATTGCTTGGAAAATTGCCAATGGCAATGCATATTTTTTCGTGCGTTGCGGCGCGATCAAAGGCGTCGCATCTCTTAAAACCCAATAACTATGACGAGGGAAGGTGTATGTGGTACGTCACATTATCCTGGATTGGCACATTTCGTCGTGTAAATTATAAATAGAGAATGGTAACCGCTGAGGAATTAATTATTCATTGCAAATGAGATCTCTTTTTGGCTCCTTCACGACTCGCAGATGCTGTATGCCGTGCGTGAACTCGTCTAATGGCGCACTCAGGGAGGAAGAGGTCCTGGTGGTGAAGGCTCGCCTCCGGAAAAACCCTAACCTCGGGAGTGCTTCGTGTAACGCCCGCATTCGACCGTGCCTCCGCAGAGCACCTAGCCCTTCACATGCCGACCGACGTGCCGCCAAATAATTCAGCGCTATTATCTGGATATCCTTCCCTCCGCGCACGAGCCCTTCCCTTCTCGCGGCCTTTCGGCGTCCCCCCGCCCTCCCCTCCGTCTCTCCTGCTTGCTTCCTGCCCCCTCACCCCACTCCCCTTCCAACCTGCTCCGACTCCCACATTTCACCCGGCCTGCGTTGTTACGTGCATGTGTATATGCATGTATTCTTGTGTGCGATACGCGTGGCGACGCCGCCGCACTCTCTGCCTGTGGCGCCGCATTTCGTCTGATGGGAAACCCTCGCGTATAGAGTCATAACACTTAGAGCTGAAATGTTAAACCCCCGTCGGCTCCCACAGGTGAACATTCCCGCAGTGGTGGCTTTTACTCCGATTCTTTCGTCGGCAAATCTTCCGTTGGACAGCGTTTGCAAAGGAATTTCTATATTTCGGACGAGCCGTTTCTAGTTCCCCGGACCTTAAACGTGCATTTTTTCACCGTGATCGGTCTTGTTTCTCTGTATCACATGTGCCTTTTCCGATCACCGAGCTGATAAGTTATTACGCTTATCTGCATTTTGCATACACGCTGTATTTACAATAATACGTCAGTGTGTCGTGAAAATATAACGCATTGGACTCCGTAGCAGTTTGCGTAGTTTTGTTTAGGATCTCTTTCGTGTTACTTTGCGGATAAATCATGTAGTTACATCTTAATGGAATATTAATTGTTAATCCATTCATTAAAATCATTTGTAAGAAACAAAGGCGGTGTTTCATATTTCATATTCAGTTGAAAATCTTCGGGTTCGAGTTGACGTAGGTATTGGTGAACATTTAAGCATGGCATGAAATTCTTTACTCTCGAGTTAAGTGTTGTCGAGTTGTTGTATGTAGTTTTGTGGTTAGTAGTGTGACTTATTTTATTATAAAGGCAATTTTATGTATAGTCTTGATGGATGAAAATGTTTTGCGTCTTTGGTTTAGGATAAAACCAATCAAGAGATTTCTATGTAAGTACATCTGTTGATAATGGAAACAGGTATTGAACGTACCGTGCTATATGCATTATGTTTTGTGTTAATACTAAAATCCGAGAAACGGAATCATTAGAATGTGATTAGCACTTTTTACTATTATATTCAAAAAAACTTTTGCTTCGTACAGTCAACAATCAATATATACTTTAAGCGTTTATACAAACAATACTTATTGAATACTTACTACATCGCGAATAAAGCGCTTTTAGGCTGTTAAATTGTTGCATAATTCTTCATCGGTCAGAGGTGAAATTACTTGAGCAAATAAGACCATTCAAATGCAGTTATCTCCGTAGTCCCTTGGATTGAGGAACTGGGCTGTGGTTTGCTAGTGGGCAAGCTCTAGCGTTAGAAATTACAGCCACTTGTCATGGGGCAATGAAATACGGCAGATTTACATAGAGAGTGAGAGAGAGGGAGAGGCGTAGCGAAGTCAGATTGCTGTATTCTGGGGATTATGCGTGTCGTGGTCGGGTAAATGGACGAGGCGTTGTCTGTGCCGGGCATTGTCTTTCGCTAGGATGCTATTATGCATTAATCATGTGGTTCTTCTTTTCGAGGAGAACGTGAAAGCTATTGACTCCATGTTGAGTATTTTAATGGCGAGAGGTGTGCATTACGACGTTGAGACTACCTCTCTTTTGCTTGGTGGTCAGGCATTATTTCGAAGAGGGCTATTCCGCCATCAGCTATCTCAGCGGATTTAGAGATTTTCGCTCGTTCACGGAAGAGCGTCGTAACGACCCGTCTTACTCCTCGCCGAAATCCGTCGACTCGGCTGCGCTTACGTGTCCTCTATCCTTCCATTCCCACCCTTTTCTACGACACCGACTTCGCTTCCCAGCTCTCCATGCCCTGCCGTCTATTCCTCCTCCTCCCCGCGGTTAGCTGCGGCACTGCTATTTCCGAGTCACGCTTCGTCACCCTCCGGGTAACACGTTTCGAGTCCAGAGAGATCCCATACACTCACACATTCATGCACAATGCTCGCTGTCTCTCTCCCCACTTTCCTTTCGCCCGAATCCCTTCCTCGCAGCACCGCCCATCCGAGGTCCGTCCAGCAATGGACCTCATTCTCTTTCTCCCTCGCACGCATTCACTAAGCCTTCAACAAAACCCATATCCCTCTCTCTCCCCAAGTTCCTCATCTACCTACCCATCTCTCAACATGCTAGAGAGATGCATAGAGAGTTTGTTTAACTGTGCGTGAGAAGGATAGAAGGTGGATGATGGGTGGAGGGGGAGAGGAAGACAGACGGACTCACCACGTACGTAACCCATTATGGCGGATCGATCTGTTAGCTCAGGGTTTAAAACGTAAGTCAACAGCCTCCGGGGCTGTTTTGGGGATTAAAACCTACCTCGGATGAATTATTTGGAGAGTTTATTGACTAATCTATCTGCGAGGGGGTTGGATTCGAAGGGGCGAAATGAACTAAGTTGCGAGCGAGCTGACAGAGATAGAGAGAGAGTTTCTGGGGAGAAATGAAGTCTGGGATTAATCCAAAGTCGTGATGACTGACTGCGTCTGAGTGGGAACGTAAGGATGCTTTTGGATTATTGGCGAATCGCGCGATCCGTGAATTTGGGCATCCGTGATCCGCCCCTCCCTCCCATCCAACCACTTTTGTCGAGCGATTCTCGTTTCGGTATTCGTAAGCTAGATCAAACGCATTATCTCTTTGTGTGTTGATCATTCAATTTTTTAGGTAGATAGGTTTTGTAGGCAGACATTGGCGAAGGCGTTGAATTTTGTTGTTAGTTAAATACCTATTGCATGGAATTCGCCGTGTAAGTAAGTTATCTCATTTTAGATTTAATGCCAGTTCAGTGTATTAACTCGCTCCCGACATGAGTTTACGTGCAAAAATTCGGAAACTTTGTATATCTATCATTATTTATTGTAATTCGTTGCCGCGAATGTTATATCATTAATTATGACTACGCTTTCGGCTTGAATCGTTAAGTATAGAGAATATATTATTACCATGGATAGTTAATGCAGTTTTATAGTTAGAATATAGTGAGGTTTTCTTTTCTAATACTTAGGCCAACTTTAAATTTTGAAATCATTGAGATAATTTAATTTTCAAATGATGCTTTCCACGCCTCGATGATTTTTCAATATGGAATACTAAGCTTACAACGAGGGAATTAAACTTTAAAATGGTCGATTTTTCCGGTGAAAAGTGTTTTTACTTAGGCATCCTACCACGAGTTCTTCAGTGGTAAATAATTCATTGACAAATTGGCAGAAGTAGGTAATTGAAATCGAACTCAAATTGATTAGAAAACGATTAGGGCTGAAAGACGCGGGTTGACATCTTGCTAATTTACACTACGTGGGGAAACGCCTGCTGTGCAACGAACGCTCGGGGATCTGCGGACGTGTAGCTGTGGTCGAGTTGAAATCCGTGACGGCAGCGATTTTTGAAGTTGGTGAAGCGGTGCATGAGCCGGGAATGCATCATCGGGATCGCTTTGTTCCTTTTCCCTCAGCGAGACGCATCTCTCCTTGTACGGTCACGTAGGGCGCTGCTGGCCAAATATATTTGGCCCTCCTGCCAACTGGATCGCGCTGGAGAGGGAGAAAATGACGGACGAAATCTGCAGTGAAGTCTCGGTTGGAATAATCAAAAAAACACGGGGGCGGAGGGGATGGATGGATGGGTTGGTGGAGGAGAAGGGGTCCGCGCGGTCTTCTGTACGCTATTTATTTTCTCTCTCCCTACTGCCACTTCGTTAAACCCCGACCCATTACCATTTGGCCTCCCTCCACCCCCGCCAAGTCGACCGTGCCTCCCACACCAATCAATGCGACATGTGCCCCAACCACCTCATCGACATCAACCCTCCCGTTCTCTCCATTCTCTCTCGCCCCCCCGCAATGCACCCTTTCGGACCCTTTCTGCTGCGGGAATCCGATGCAGATAAGGTGCCCTCTCCCGTCCCTCAAGACAAGGTGGTCAATGTGTGGTGGGCGAAATGCGAAGGGAGTGAGTGGGAGGTCATCGTGGCCTCCCTGGGGAAACGGGGGGTTAGGACGGTATAATGGGTGTAATGACTTGATGGGGAGGGGGGAATATGGTTCGGTAGAGGATAGCCGAGCGGGGAGAAAGGGCCTCGGATCTGAGAGGATTATAATGGGGAAGGAACAAAGTGGAGTCCGCCCATGGGTGAGATACCGCGGCCGCATTAGCGTAACGGCAGGCTGACCGTTACCCCATATTCGAATACAGTGACGATTTTAATCAAGCACTCAGATTCCTTTCCTGTCCTCCGATGTTATCAGTTTTTGAGGACCACCGAAGTGGCCGAGCGCGTCACCCAAGTTCGCGACCCCGTTGGTTGTAGGCGTTGCTATCCAGGTCGATGCTCATACCTCTTTTCGTACGTTTGCTCTGACTTATTTAACGTCGTTACTCGCGCAATAAGGGGTGTGGTCTCTAATACATCTTGCACGTATTGGCTGTTCAAGGTACAGACTCCCACGCTGTGAACACTCTGCGGTTATATCTCAATCTACTATCTCCGTGATGTGAAATTCGGTAAACGAAATACCAACACGGTGATATGGCATGTATTTACTGCAGCTGAAAGCAACGATGTAGAGAATAAGCGTGTTTTGAAGGAACCTAATGAGGCCGATCTTCGCGCTTCACCGTTGGACACTGGATTCATCTCTCGCGACGGACGATGAAGGGCGAGGGAAACCAACGGAATTGGACGACGGATAAGAGTAGCGCGAAGAGGGGACGTGCGTGGAAAGGAGAAGACGGACTTCATCGGCCACTACCCCCGCTAGCTCTCTCCACGGCGAGAGGGGATGGGGGTTGAGGAGCCAGTTTGCTGGAAATTTTCCCTCCCCGAGCCCCTGGGAGATGGTCCATGGGGGATTGGACGGTGCCCCGCCCACCCCCGGGTCATCGGAGAGAGATCGGTCGAGACGTGCCACCCTCCCCCGACGACGGTCATCAGCGGAGTTTCAGATTGTCGCAATGTTCATGGGAATTGGGTGGGAACGTCTGGAGTGATGTGGGGCGGGGTGGCGGCGGGGGCGTGAACTGGGAACGGCGGGGTGGGGAGCAGGGACGGGGTAATGAAGGGGGAGAAGATTGGGTGCCCAAAGGGTGGGTGGAGGCGACGGCGGCGGCGTTTTGTATCGAGGGCCGTGCGGGAGGGTCGTGAGGTGAAGTATAATGGGAGAGGCCTGACCGAGGTGGGGTGTTGGGGTTGGGGAATGTGGGAGAGAGTTCAGGGGAGTCCGAATGGCAGCGGGGTGTGGGTCTGGGGAAGGGTTTGCAGAAACCCCGTGGGTGGGGAGCGGTGCCGTGTCGTCGTGGGCCGCTCCCGCTGCTCGTCTGCGGAGGACACAATCATCAGAGGGCATTCAGTGGAGACTTAGGAACCGCACCCGACCCTTCCCCATCGGAACCCTTTTGTCTACTCTGCCCCTTCCCTGCCGCTCCTATGCCATTCCCTGCCCATATCCTCCCTCTCCTCGCGAATGCCCCAGTCCGTCCGCAATTCTACTCCCTTCGTCGGTCCCTCCAGATCCTCCTCCTTCCTTCCTCGCCAACCCCCTGGATCGCCCTAATCCACGCGCATACCCCTTCTGCCCTCCTCGTTTCGCGCCTGTCTCGGCGCGTGCCTTTGACCTCTCCATCCCCTCTCCCCCCCGCAATCGCCAACCCATCCGAGTCGTTTTGCATTTGCTCACCCCATGCGCTCTCTCCCTCGCTCTGTCTCCGTGTACTTCTATCCATCCCTTCGCCCACGCTTCCTTCCTCTCTCTCTCCTTCCCTCGGTCTCTCCTATCTTCTTCACACTCTCCCTTGCCTGGCTGTCCCTCCGCTCACTCGTTGATACCCCTGATGCGATTCAGTCCCTCCTGGGATCTCCCTCGTGCGGCACCCTTCCTTCTGTGCGATCCCTCGCCCTCTCACTCCCTTTCTTCCTCCCTGCGAAGCTTCCTCTCGCATTATTATTCTGGAGATCTTTATGGGAATTCAAATGGTTTTTATCTAAATCTGCGTGCATTACGAACAATCGCTATCCTTTTGGTTCTTGTATCCTACCTCGTTTCTTCTCTGTTTCTCTCTCTCCCAATAACCCACCCCAATCTCCTTTCTCTCCTCTCATACCCTTCCTGATTGTGGAGTGCCGAATCGTAGGAATATAGCGGGTAAATTAAGGGTGGTATTATGGGTCGCTATGGTAAATTATTATTTGTGAAATATTATTTCCCCACATATAACCGTAAATAGTAAATTTTTCATCGCTATATCCATTACTTTTATTCATCACAAAGGTCTACTTAAGCCAGAATTGTATTTTATCTTGTGTGTACTGTCTTCTGCTAGTTGTGATTCTTGTAGAGAAAAAATATGTAATCAATTTTCATTTTATTCGCCATCTCATTGTTTCAGTTCTCGACTGAAAAACATTTTTGAAGTCCGTACCTTAGGGTGTAATGATGTGTCTTTAAAATAAATATTTTGAGCATTCCATCCTCCCCCTTCAGTATCACGGCAGCAGTATTTAGTTTGACTATTTGCTATGTGAGGACTTTCATCTGCCTGAAGTTTCCTATTCTACAATTTTAATACGTGAAGAATGATGGTTTTGTATTTTCTTCGTGCCTAATGCATATCGCAAACCGGTATTGGAACCGAATATGAGACGATCTAGGTGTCTCCGTCGCGGTAGGTACTTGCTGGTGACACTTTCCGTGATCTCAAACCATGAAGGGCAAAGGTTTTCGGTTTCCTTGGCTTTCTCTGTCACACAACACCTCGCTTATGTCTGTCATTGAAGTCCTCGTTCCGCTCTCTTAATCAGTTGCTAAGGTTTCACCTTTGCGCGGCTACCTTCTCATCAAGAGCGAATTCTTTTTCCTCCGTCATCTTTGCGACATGATGTGGGGCTTATGTAAATGCCCATTCTGGTATTTGTCGTGTGAGTTTGAATACATATGTTTTGTATTTGATTTACTGTTAAGTTAAATAGTATGCGCTCTTGTGACTTAGCATTTCTGTTGTTTGAGCCTGGTATGATCTCTTCACGTATTGAATTTGAATGACTTAGTCGCTGAGCGTCTTCTTAGCATTAAAATGCTGTATTCGTCATGCATGATGTTAAAGTTCACAGCATTGTGTGTTGAACTTGCAGGTAAGAGAAATGGAAAGTCCTAGTTTTGGCTATTTTTGCCATAACATAACAAGGCTCTCATCTAAGCATTCTCCAAGAATTTCTTATCAACTTTGACATCAATCTATTTTTCCATGAATTTTGAGATCACATTGGTAAGAGGCAGATTGTCTTTGGTGATACTTTGAGGTGGATGGTATTATGCCTTGATATTTTTTCGTCGGCAGTAGTTACCTCAAATCAGTATAAAATACATCGTATTATTTCTAACCCATTTGTACTCGTTAAATTAGTTGTGATCACTTGCCACCGAATTTTATTCTTATCTTTTCAATTATTCTCTTTTATGCAATTTGCAGACGAATAAGCTTTTCAGCAGTTGTAATCCTTGCGAAGTAAGTTTGACATACTATCTTCTCGGTAAAGTTCCGTGAGGATTGATACTTAGTGGAAATTAAATGACTGCATTTCTCAACTGTTTTGTGGTTGTGCTAAATTTATGATCTTGTTACCTGATCAAGCAAACTAAAAAAAAACTTAAATTGAGTCCTTTTGATACTGACGTAGAGGTGTTGAAACCGTTAGAGGTGAATAAAATGGGTGGGAAAAATTACAAAGGTTTTAAGTTGCAATTGTTTTATTGTTCCACAAAGTTAGTACGTCAATGATTATTCTTATCAGATATTTAGAACATGTGCTGCAGCATTTTTGTAGTAAAATCCTGTTGCTAGCTGAACGAATATGGGCCCATTTTGTTTTGTCCACCTGAATTAATTATACTGTGTCCGTACTTAGAAAATACATTGTTACAAACGTTAGGTACGCCTTATGCGCTCTAACTTAACTAAAATTTACGAGAAAAAGTATTTATCCTTTCCGCTGATGTAGAAATAATTGCAGATTCCGCTCTTATCAAAATTTAAACAGCAGAGTTCACACATTATATCACATGAAGACGTGCAATAAATTACGGTGTTTATGGAGGAAAGCCAAAAACCGGTACGTGATGAGACCGCCGAAGAAAATTCAATGTAGAATCATAGATTATAAAATTCGAATATCAAACATTTATTACCAAATCGTCTTCTTTCAGTTTGTAAAGTTAGACATAGGTTGCTTCTTTTGTGTGATTCAAAGTTGTGATTTTCCTTATTTTTAATAGTAGTTATTAGTAATATAGTAGATAAGATTATTTACTTTTGACAATTAGGTACCCTTACCGTTAGTAGCATTGATGAAGTTAAGGCTCTGTTGATTGTGCGTTTTCGAGCCACGGTATTCGTAGTCCGTTGTCGTTTTACCCTCTGTTTATGTGTTGAGAACTTGGAACGAAGAAGGCAGTTCGGTGTATGGCATTTCAGTTCAGCGGTGAGCGAACAAATCCTCCTGACACGTGTCTAACTTCATCATCATGCAATTGTATGCGCGTGTGTTTTTATTCCCTAGAGGGTGTCCTAGCAAATGCTGAAACTTTAGAAACATGACGCTATTGGATGTGAAGCGTCTTTAATTTTGAGATGGGCGCTTCCTCATGGTGCTTAATTTTCTTGTTCCCGAGGCATTGCTCTTCTTTCGCCTCGCCATCCTATCGTAATTTTCCATGCTTTCACATTCCTATTCTCTCACTTTCTTCTTCCCTTACTTCTGTTCCCCTTTCTTATTTTCTGCCCCTCCCCCTCTCTCCTGAACCAGCCCTTTCTAACTCCTAACCCATCCCGCTCACATTTTTTACCTTCGTCTTTTCTTCGGCTCCTTCTATTCTCGATTGATCCCGTCTCATTTCCTCTTCGAAATTACCTCTATCGTTTGCGTCTTACTCTTTCAACCCGTCGCCAGTCATTTGAACTGCTTTGTACCATCACGCCATTTCTCAAGCCCAAAATGAGGTGTTTTCAAGTTCTTATTCTTATTTCATCACCCATAAACATTTTCTATGTTTGATAAGAATTGTCCCTCTTACGCATTATTTGGCGTTAAATTTTACATTACTGTCGTCTCGATTTTATTTTGATACCTTTATTTTTTGTCAGATAATTAGCTGCGGATCAAATGAATTCCAGAAGTCTCTGCGTATCGATTTTTCGTCCTTACCGTCGACCGTCATACTCGACCCTACCTCGTGATATCACACGATTCCTTTGGAGCCATCGCTTTTACGACAACCCTTTGACTGGTGTAGTGTGACAATGGTCCATGGTTATTTTTCAGCCTTAAAAATATCCTCCCTATATTCTCAAATGGCCGTAAAATGAGTTACGATTCTCGGATATTTCCAAGGCAGCCACCTTATTTTGGGAGTTTTAGACGTTGCTGAGCGACGCTCAGGTTATCATCAATGGTGTCTTTTGTGATTTCGCCCTTCTGAAGAATGGATTCGGAAATGTGTGCCTCGGGACATTTTTCAGTCAAAGCGCAAAAGCGTCATTTTTTTATTTACGATCCTACGTTCAAAGGAGACACGATTGAAGGTAGAACTCCTCCCAGACGGTATTCGCCCGTGGCTGTGGTGGATTTCGTTACTCTGGTGCTAGTCGTTTGATCGTTGATAAGTTGTATCTTTTATGCGCTGTGACGTGTGCACCAAAAATGGCACTCCTCAACTCCCAGGGAAATGGATTTATGCTTCCGCAGTTGCTCACGGCTCATTTTCATCTGCAGCTGTACCCCGAATTCAGTGTCATTTTTCTTTTGGGGGCACATAATTGTATGGCAGTGCATATTTCGGAACTTTATTGAGTTATTAACTTCGCGATGAATTGGCTATAATCCTTGACAACGAATTGAAACATTTGCTTCTTTGGCTTTTGGACGTTCTCAATCGTGTCGTAAAATTTGGAGTTTGCCACCGCATTTCATTTCGGCTTCGTCAAAAAGGATAAAAGCACCATCTTTTGGGTGTGAAAAGTTTTTACCCCGCGGTTATCGTTTTCAGACGTCATAAAAGTTCGTTTCTAAAGAGTCAAAATGGATGCCACCCGAGTTGAGGAGGCGGTTACCGTAAAAATCATCCGTTTGTCGTTTCCTATGACCTCCTTTTTTTAAAAGGCCATTTCGCTTCTTGCTCGTGGTCTGGTAAGGCGAGTTACATTAAATACTCTTAAATGCGTCTGTATCAAATTTTTACGAAGCACTGGATGACTTTCCATTCCTTGGGGGGGGGAGGAGGGGGGAATGGTTCTCATCTCACTCCTTCCTTTCTTATCGTATTCCGTATCCATCGTTATTCCACTCGTCTACAGGATGGGTTTATGGAGGAGCACGAGCATTTTAGCAGGCAAAACTTAATATACGTGCCGATTAGGAGCCTCACGTATCTTCCCCTTAAAGGGGATTTCGGTTATTTCAAAGTTGATGCGAGTCTTATTACTTCTATGTCGCAGCGAACGCTGGAAAGTTCTGCTTGATACATATTTTCCTACTGATAGTGAGACTATATGCATTCATGTTGGCGGGCGTCTGGACTTGCAAATAGTCTCATCCACCTTTGTATGCTTGGAACTTGGTAAGGAAAAGTTTTAGCGGCACGTCCTTTGTTTTGCCATTAACCCATTTGCAAGCCGAGAAGAGTTTTACTTTATTTTACGGTACCGGATAATTGCTCACGTAATATTTTTTTTACTTGGTTAGTCAGTGGAAATCCGTGACTCGCCTGCTGAAGTAAGGCTATTGTGAACTTAAAAATGGTAAATGGCCGAAATAACGATATTATTAAAATTGCATTGGAATTCCATATTTCTTACTTAGATCATTTTACAAATCTTACTCTTATCGTGCACCTATTTTAAACGTTTCTAGTTAGGTGAAATATTAATCTAATTATCACGTGATGAAGTCATAAGAACCCTTGACAAGTAACTACTACTCTTCCGCTGCGGATAGACACGCTGAAGGTATTGTGGCCTGAAGTGTAGATCGATTGGCTTTTTTAACTACGAATGAGGATCTCGGAACTTTGATTCTGTGGGTTGTTATTACGTTCGAATTTCTCCGGGAGGGCCAAGGGATTAGTTGTGCATGATAGCGTTTAGTTGATGATTGACAGCCATACATGTGAATATATACCAAGTTTTTTATTGGAATCCAATCCAATAGTAACTAAGATTTTGACCATTGTGGTGAAACGAGTTAATAATATTTTCAGCAGACTAGTTTTCTGTAGTTTGAATGATTGGTTATAGAAGAATCTTGGTAGCTGTTTAACTGGATTGGGCGGGTTATTTTCTTTTCATGTGACTTGTGGTGCTGAAATAATGGCAGTCAGATAACTTTGTAATTTGAAACAAGCCTGTTTTATAGCAACGAAGCCATTAATGTTAAGTCCTCTCCCTTGCTTCGCTCTGATTTAATAGCGGCATATTATACAGCCTGAGAATACTCTTAACGCTGGATAAGTATGATAAGTTTGTATAAAACCCAAGTAACCGTGATTAAATCTACTGTGGAAAAGAAAGAATAAGAAAAGGAGTGAGAAAAGGTTGTGCACTGTCTCCCGTAATTTTTAATGCTTACACCGAGGCAGCCGACAATGAAATCCAAGTGATGTCTTCTGTAGTGAATATCCACGGAGAAAAAAATTAGCATGCTGCGATTCTCCGATGACATAGCACTCATAGCAGAGATCTGAATAAGATTTTTATAACCATGGAAAGGAAAATGGCCAGATATCAACTGAAGATCAATAAGAAGAAGGCTAAGATACTGGTATGCAGCAAGAGAGAAGAGGCTTAAGCCAACGTTAAACTAGGAAAGCAAAAACTGGAAGAGGTGAAAGAGTTCTGTTACCTGGGAAGTCAAGTAACCAGCGACGGACGAAGCAAGAAATATATAGTTAGTACATTAGCCCAGGCAAAGAGGGCATTCTATCAAAAGAAGAAACTACTTATAACTGAAAATACAAGCGTAGAAATAAGGAAAAAAGTTATTAGAACGTACATCTGGAGCGTGATTCTTTATGGCAGTGAGGCATAGACAATGGGAGCAGCGGAGAAGAAAGGGGTAGAAGCATTCGAAATGTGGTGCTGCAGGAGAATGATGAAGATTAAATGGATCGACCGAGTAAGCAATGATGAAGTCCTTAGAAGAGTGGGAGAAAAGAGAAGTCATGCCATGCTTGTGTTTTTGTTCATAATTTTCTCTCGTAGTATTCACTCACCAAGAAATAATTTTTCTGAAGTTTCATCTTCGAGTCAATAATGATGATTACGATGCTGTTTTACGTAGATATGTAGAAAAAGATACATACTTGCGATCTCTCGAAAGACAGACTACCATATACCTAATCTACTATTTCAAGTTGCTATAGATTGAGCGTGACAAATGGCCGTGACAGCCAGATTTGCGCCTTCCTGGCCAGTCTAAGGTCACTGTTTCGAATCCCTCCCAAAATATGGGTGTTATGTTTGTCCTACGTTGGTTTTGATTAATTTATTAGGTTAGACGGTACGATATAACTTCAGTCATTGGATCACCTGAAACTCAAGGCTACTACTTTGGAAGTGATTGAATTTACTGATTGGAATCAGTTTTTGGACCAAACCACATATTTAAGTGTAAATGGTGCTCTATTTCTCTCTCAGTATTTTATGCAATTGGATCGTCTCTTTTGGTTGATTCTCAAGGTTGATTGCATTTGACTGTGGTAATCGGAGATAGATCTCTCTCCGGGGGGGTTGTGTTGGAAACCTGTCGGGATTATCTCGAATAGGTAACCAAGGAGTCACGTGGTACAAACACGAATGGTTTGCAAATTGATTGTGTCTGAATATCTCATTACAATATCATTAATTGTTTCCGAGTTTTTCTCGTCAGTCTCGACCGTCTCGACTATAGAGCCCCCATATGAGATGAAACACAACTGGTAACAATGAATGAGGTTGTATACAGTGGTTTAAACGCACCAAATTGTGAACCATTCGTGTTTATACCACGTGACTCCTTAGTTACCTATTCGAGATAATTCCAACGGTTTCAAACACAGCCCCCCGGATATCGATACCGAAATATCGTCTGCATATAAACTGCGGCTCTATATCACACCATAATTTGGCAAATGCCTTCACTAAAGTTTTCTTCACCTTTCACTAAGCCGATTTAATTCCCTATCAGCGCCTATTATTTATAACCTACTGTGTTTCCTTGCGGAACACGAAGCGGAGCGCGAGTTTCTGAGAAGCATTCGCTTCTTTCCTATCTTGTTCTCTCGTCCTTCGTGGCGAATGCCTCGCTCCCTACACCCGAACCTCCCTCGTCTCCCCCCTTACTTTCCTTTTCTTCGAGGAATCTCCGTCGTAATGTTCCGGTCTGATGGACTGGTTTTCCAGTCGTGGCATTCAATGCTCAGCCGAGATCCTTTCATTGTTTTGAATTGGAAGCGGGGAAAATCTTTTGCCTTCTGTCGGAAAAGCACCTGCTCCATCATTCGAGTTATACCTACCATCCCCACTGTCGGATGCCACTCGGGGACGACTGTCGTGTGAAAGGTAATCAACGTTGTCGCGGACTGTTGTTTTTTGAGGGTTTCCGATACCTTTGAGACAACTTTTCTTCTTATTAAGAATGGCTAAGTAACCGCGAAGGATACCCCGACTGCCGCCAAGAGGAATCGGGGGAGTGGGTAAATTTCGTTTTTCATCATAACGGAGGGTGGGGCCTTTCGTTTATCGTGTGACCTGTGTTTTTATACCTTATTCTTCGCTGTTCCTTTCGTTTTAATTATACGGTTGGCTGAGAAAGGAATGGGAAGAATGCATGGGAACTATCTGAAGCTTATCAAAGATCCAACCACTACCTCCAGACGTGAGGTGCGATAGCCTTTTGAGACTCAGGAGAACAAGCCGCTGACGCGAATACGAGTGAAAAAATTAAAACTTTGTCGTAACGCATGAATTGTTTAATAATATTCTTCGTAAGTTAACATAATATGTGAAGTATATTCTAATATTGTTAATAAAACTGTTGTATAGAAACTAATAAATAAGAGCCAGAGTTAAATAAGAGCATATCCTAGTTTTCGTCACCAAGTTGTATATTCTCAACGTCCAGTTTATTTATTTGGTGGTTTTTATGGTTGTAAATATTCCTTGCCTTACCTTGGCAATAATAATAGGAATACTGTCGTGGAGCTCGTACGAATCTGTGTCTTTCCGGGAAAATTGTCGTTGTGAGGAAAAGGGTGTCCAGCTCATAGATGTCATGGCATATCATTACCGATTTCTAACTTAAATTTTAGTGTAACTGAACAGTCAAATTTAATGGAACTTGGTTGTGCAACCGATATCACCTTGGCAATAATAATAGGAATACTGTCGTGGAGCTCGTACGAATCTGTGTCTCTCCGGGAAAAGTGTCGTTGTGAGGAATAGGGTGTCCAGCTCATAGATGTCATGGCATATCATTACCGATTTCTAACTTAAATTTTAGTGTAACTGAACAGTCAAATTTAATGGAACTTGGTTGTGCAACCGATATCACAAATTCGAGGGATTAGTGCAGTAATGTAGCCTTTGATTGACCTAATTACGCCCTGTTCTGTTCTGACTAATTAGTCGTGTTGCTGATCTAACTTTCGGTGTCCAGCGATGAGTATGTGAGGAATGATTTTCCCTTTATCCTAAATGTACCATAAGTAACGGAATAATAATATATTCACTTTATACCGTATCTGTCATTTAAATAGGCCCTATTGAACATCTTATTGCCAAGGCCTATGCGGAAATATATGTACATACCTTATTCATGTCGACATTAAGATGAAACCACTTTTCGTGGCTCTGGATAACTCTTGACTTCTGGAAATCCTTGACTGTAGTGCCCTAATAATACTGAGGCTAAGGATCAAATTCATTTATGATTAAATATCAACTCAAACCGCGAAAAAGCTGCTGGAATATCGGTTTTTATTTAACCATCGGAAGATCTGTACTTCTTAAGAATTCAAGTTATTGTATAATATTCGATTCGAAGTTACTTGAAGAACCGTGGCTACATATACTAATAACGTCCCATTTTTATCGAAATGTTTCATCATTTACTTCGACTCTAAGCTATAAACAGGTTTTTACTCTTTTAATTATCCTGGTTGATCTCGCTCCCGCAGTGGTGAGGCAAGAATTCTTCCCTCTTACATTATTTTAGGCTCCTGCCTTTTCATTACCTCTCGCGCTCTTAAAAATGCTTCCTTTCAAAACATCTCTTTCCCGACGCTGTTTCCGTTCGACATCTCCCCTTCTCATTCTTCTCCCTCGCATTTTCCTTTGTTTCTCTCCTTCCTCCGCTCTTTTAATTTTTGCCTCTCTTACTCCTGGCCGTCTCCTCTCTTTGCACAAAACCTCTTTTCTAACTCTCTGCCTCCTGTGTCACTCTCACTATCGCAACTTATATTTGGGTCGCATTACCTCGTGCTCTTCTGTTTTGTCCGTTTTCTTGGCCACTTCCGCTGTGTGCCTTCCTGTCCGCGCCCTCTCCACGCCGACGTCCATATATGTACCCACTCTCCCACACATAGGTATATCTCTCCTCTAAGAGTTCTGTCCAACCTCGTCACCACCTACCCGCAGCATATCCCTCGTAACAGCCACTTTGTTTCGTCATTCCCGTCGTCCTTAAGCCCTTCTCCGGCCCCTTAGCTGTCCCCCACTCGTCCTCCCCCTGCCCATTCCATCGTCCCCGACCCTTCCATCACAACCCTTCCTTCCGCATGTACACATTCCCTACACAAGGATGCTCAGATCTCCTCTTCCTCTGCTACGTGACCCTCTCTTCCGTACCTCATGCTCCCATTCCACCCCTCCGTCCTTTTGCTTCTCCCACTTAAAACCCTGCCATCTCTCCACCCCCCCTCGCCTCCCCTGGCTCTCCCTCACAAGCTTTCTTTCCTCCCGCTTCGGCCCTCTTTAATTCCCAATCCGATAGCACACTAACCTTACCAGATGTCGGGGAAATCGGATCTTTATTCCTCTCGCCGCAAATTCCTCGGCCGTTCCCTCTCCCTTCGTGCTCGCCCTTTCCTTCCAGGTCAGTATTTCATCTTCTTATCCCCTCCTCCTCCCAAAACTCTCGCTGCGCTCCCTCGATCCCCCTTCTCCTTCTCCCTGACACCTCCTCTTCTCCTTCCCACTTGTCTTCGTGCCATTAATATATATTTGTTTTTATTCTTTCCCGTCGTCCTCTTCTCGCCGGCCAGAACGTATATTATTCCTCCTCTCTAGCCGCCCCACCCTCTTTTGTCCTCCCCCCTCCTCATCAAATGCCCTTTCCTCCTCTTCTTCTTCTCTTCGATTGGATCCGCCTATTTCTCTCGTCTCTTCCCCAGGCTATATTTCCTCGTTCTTCTTTTACAGATCTGCTCCTTCTCCCACCCTCCATCTCTCTCATACTCGTGCCTGCGCGAGTGTCTGTGTGTGATTCGCATAAATCATCTCTTTCGATCTCCGTCTCCCTCCCCCATCTCCCGCCGTTGAGGTTTTCCTCTGGGCCTTACAGAGAGAGAGGGAGAGGAGATTCATCCTTTCGGTGCCTCACGATTCCGAGAGCTCGCTCTGCTCGAATTGTGCGTGCGCGACCAAAGGGGAATCATTGATTCGCTCTTGTGTCTCTCTTTCCTCTTGAAGCAAGGTCGTGTTGCCTCCGGCGTCGCGTCCGCGACGCATGTATGGATATGGATATATATATATATATTTTTTTTTTTGTCGTTTGCCCCGGGGGGGAGGAGTGGGGGTGGTAAGGGGGAGGGATGAGCCGGGAGGTATATACGTGGCGGCGCTGGTTGAATTGCCTCGTTGCCCCCCGAAACGTTTTCTTCAACGTGACGATTGTAATTTTTGACCTGCGTTTACTGTGTCTCTCTCTATACCGACGAGGATCAGCTACGGCGCTTTTGATGCTAAGAAGAATTGAACACACTCAGCACGTACCGATGATGATATATGGAGCTGAGCGCGGCAATAAATTTCCGGAAATGCGTTTTTATGTGATAGGAAGAAATTTTTTTCGCCTCGCAATATTTTAGAAGATAGTAACGGGAAACACGGAGTTTTCCATTTCTCATTTTGGAATGGGTGTCATTAGGTTATGAGAGATATTGTGGTGAAAGTGACTGTCATTTTTACCGACTCCACTCCAATGGCTACATAAATGAGGAAAAGGATTCTCTAAGAATTGAGTAATTACATTCATCAAACGGAATGCGTTTTGATTCACAGACGCTTTAGTAACGTTGTATATTTTGAAAAGCCTTCCACTCGGAGCACATCGCTTGTTGAACGTCAAACTTTGTAATTAGAGGAATACCCTAGATAGCGCGGTGAATTCGTAATCGTGAGGTCC
This sequence comes from Platycnemis pennipes, assembly GCA_933228895.1. Lineage (NCBI taxonomy): Eukaryota > Metazoa > Arthropoda > Insecta > Odonata > Platycnemididae > Platycnemis > Platycnemis pennipes. The sequence goes on from OW121847.1 coordinate 108,927,771, forward strand.
ACTACAATTTCAACTTCTCTTGTTCTGAACGCCACCTGTGCTCATGCAGCTCAGGCCAATGATTATCTCCGTATAATTTCCGTCTAAATATTAGCATCAAGTCCATCGCTCCACTTCCACTGCTAGATAGGTCAGATCTCCGGCAATAGTGCACATCCTTGGACTTATCCTGTTGAAATCCCTTGGCGATAATTCCTTACGACTCATCTCTATTTCTCTCTTTCCATTTTCTCCTTTGTCCTCCCCTCCTGCCTTCGCTGACCCTCATCCTTTCGCCCTCTCGTCTCCATCTCGCAGGCCATCTTTTAAGTTCGTATGTCCATTTCCAAGAGCATCTCCCCCACGGGCTCCCTTCCCACAGCACAACCCTCCTTCCGCCTTGAACTTCTTTTCTTTCTCCCCGTCCCACCACTTCCACGGCCCCCAACCGCCGCTTTGACTCCTCCGTCTCCACGTCCAGCCGACTGGCTGTCCTTTGGATTCGGCTGGCCGCCAACAGATGGCCAATTGACTCCCTAGTCACGCACCGACCAGAAATCGCTCACTCTCCCCCGTGCCATCCTATTTCCACTCCCCTTTCCCGTCTCCCTCCCTCCCTTTCTCTCTCTCTTTCTCCCTTCCTCCAATCCTTCCTCTTTCATTTGTCTGTCCACCCGCCAACAGCCCTTTCCATCCCTTTGTGCCCATTTTTCCCACTCCACTGCATCCTTTCCTCCTCCCATCTCTCCATACTCTCTCTACTTCCCCTCTCGGATTTTTCTTCCGCAATATCGTCCCCTTCCTCCTCTCCCTTACCCACGAGGAATACACGCGTTCTCAACCCCCCCCCCCTCCCCACCTTCCGCCGTCCGTCGAATCTCTTTGCTCTCGAAGGATTTCCCAACTACCAACTCCGTGATGGAGCGTCCATTGCTGGATGCCTCTTTGTAGTCTTGTCATTCTGGAATGCGCTCTCTTTGGACTATATCATGATTCAGTTCCTCAGCTGTAGTGTCTTAATCCCTTCATCTCCAGAAGATAATGAGAACAGTGTCTTCCTCAACATTCTCGCCGTTTGGCATTTCAATGTCTGATCGTATTACGCGATACGATGTCTCTGCGTTGTGTTTCATGTTCGATTCTTATCGCATGAATCTTGTTTCCATTCAATTGCTTGTTTGCTCTACGAAAGCATACTGCATTGCGGGACCTCATTAAAGTGAGAATTTTTTGTTAACACTCCACTATGTTAGATCTATCTATTAGTCGATAATAAAATTGAATTGCCGTTTGAGTATAATTGACATGAGTTACTTGGGAAAACTGGAGAAATCCGTTTCTTATGATATACGCATTATTATATTAGTGATATATCTGAGCCAGGATTGTGAATAATTAATACATAATAATTCCGGTTGCTTCTTTGATTATAAACTCTTAATAATAGATTTAAATAGGAGTCAGAAATGCCATTGAATTAGAATGCCAAAGGAAAGTAACTTTCGTATTTTTTCGTACCGAATCTCAAGCTTTTTCATTATATCAGTTCCTCTGGAATCCTTAAGAGTTCAAGCATAATTTTCTATGCCGCGAGTTAGCGAAGGGATGTAATTTTGTCGTACTCCTCATGGTTTTTCCTGATTCCTATCCAATACATTCCCTCACTCCCTCCGTTGATCCATCGGTCAAACATGAAGAATGACTGCGGCCCTCGGTGGGATCTTGGTCGGAGACGTGAGGCAATAATAAATCAATAGGACAGCCGCATATTACCCCTAATTTCCCTCATAATGTCTACGTCAACTCTGTGGCTGCCAGCGGGACTCGCCTCCTCTGTCTTCTTTTCTCTTCAAGGTTTCTCTCGTTTACTATCCACCATGAATTCTTTTCCTTCCCATCTTCATGCATGGCCACTGTCAGAGTATCTCCATCATCTCCAGCTCTCGGTTTATTTATTTCTATCTTACATTGGTCAGTAAATGGTGAGGAAGTAATTAAATTCTTACGCCGATTTTCAAGCATTGAGCTCCGGTTGTTAAGCTTATTCTTCTGTTCCAACAATGCTATAAATAAATTTCGCGGCAATTCAACAACGAATAAGGTTTGGACAGAGTTTTTTTAGATGAAGTGTATGCGTTCTAAATCATGATAATCATAACATTTGAATAGCTATTACTTAATATAAGAGTTTAATGGAACAGTAGGTTTAGTTCGTGGCATTGCTATTTTTTAGTTATTTATTATTTTTAAGAAAGCGATCCGGCCTTTGCTGGGAGGGATACCACCTCAGAGACCCATCTTTTCGAGCATAAAATCTGGCGTTGGGTTTGTAGGTTTGTGGTCGGCTGACGTGGTTTAATTTCCTCGGAATAAAATTTTACCTGTGAATTGCCGGCAACTTGCTTGTGATCCAAAAAGGTTTTAACTCTAGCGTTGAGAGATGGTTTGTGAAGGAAGATCGACAAATGTTGACTGTTGCCGCTTTATGTTTATATTTATGTCCTCTCTAATCTCGTTGGAGTCGTAACGCTCTAATATGCAAATGAGCATGTTAAAACAAATCCTCCTATGTATCCTGCAGGACTAAATTATCCATGCAAATTGACTATCCAAGTGTGAATCTTTTTATATTTAACACCGATGTACTATTATTCAAGCGCAAATCTACGATTTCATCTCGTATGTCTGTTTTTTAAGATCAATGTTCATATGACTAATCATGTCTATGTCCCTCAGCCGCCTTTGCTTAATTCTCATTCCTTTTACTCCCGGTTGCTTCTGTCTTTCCTTACTTGGGCTTCAACCCTACCAATACCCTCTTTATTTCATTCTGACCCTACCTATCCATTTAAACCTCCATTTCAAATTCGCATTTCTTTTATTTCTTTCACTCACGCCCTGTGCCTTTAATTCCTCGAGATAACCTCTTTATTTTTGTCGCCCCTTCGCGCTTCATTTTATCTGCATCCGCGCAAGTTCTCTCACTCCATTTTTCCCTCTCCTTCCCCACTCCGCCCTATCATTATTTGTTTTTTGCCTCCCTCTCTCCTGACCCCTTTCCTTTCGCTCACTACTACTTCCCATTTCTATTCGTCCTTTCCCCCTCTCCATCCATCTCGGGCTGTCCTTGCTCTTTTCCTCGACTCTCGGATAACCACTTCCATCCGTCTCTCCGCCAACCCCCTCTTTCCTTTCCGCGCATGAAGTTTCGTGTCCGCTGACCCCCGTTCGACCCGAGATACGCCGTTGTCCACCCGTGGCAGTTCGTGGCCGCAATTTCTCTCCTATCCAACTCCAGGTCCCTCGTTAAACACCTCCTCCTCGCTCCCGCACACTCTGACCCCCACGCCTCCCTCTCGAACGCACTTTGCCGCAACTCCCTCTCGCCGCCGCCCCCACTCACGCCCTCTTTAGGCCTTTCCTTTCCTTGCCTTACTTCTTTCCACGCCGTCCTCTTTCTAACTTCACACACACGGCTCGTCTCTTTCTTTCGCTTCTTCGCGTCTTCCCGAGTTACTTCCTTCCTTCTCTCCGGCTCCACCTCTTTCAATCCCCCTCGCGAGCTTCCGTCCGCCCTCCATTCCCGCCGCCGACGCCCGTCACTTCCTCGTCGTCTTTTGCCTCATGCTTCCTTTTCCCTCCTCAATCCTTTTGGCCGTCTGGCAATATCCACGCCTCAGGCCTCTCTCTCCCTCCGGCTGGCACTTTCCCCCATTTCGTCCGACGCAGTGTGTGCGGGGATATGGTGGGCGGTTGACGTGGTGAGGGAGGGTGGACTCACCGTACGGGATGCGTTTCATTAAAAATGTTGTAGGCGTTCTTTCCCTCCTTCCCCCTTTCCCTCGACGAGCAAGAAATGTCCGTTTAAATGTCAGGACCGAGCTTTGCAACATAGCCCGGCGGCGATGCCGGGTTTGTAATTTTGTTTGCGTTATGCTAACTTTTTGCTCCCAATGTGCATTTTTTGGAGACTCGGGATTGGTAATATTGTGGCATCCAATTTATTTTAGAGCCACTTGAGCGTCAATATGACATTATTTTCTTTTTATAAAAAAATGGAAATAGATTAAGGTAGATTTTTCCAGCCTTTTAAGAGTTTTGAATAATGAAAAATTGAGAGGACCTGTTTACTACCCTTCGTTTCCATTCTCTTGTGATTTTACTATACAGATTGCTTTATTAAATTTATGTAATGTGAGCTTTGTTTTTATCCGGCTAGAGGAAAGGATAAACATAAACTTGCCCTACTCTTCTTGTCTGGGGATAATTCACGCTTCAGTATCGCACCCAAGGTGCAATCGCAGTCTAAAGTGGCAGCGTTGAAGAGCTGCACTTCAGCCCGTCGTCCGTACGTCCAACTGCCATTAATTCACTCTCGTCATTACCACCGCATCATTGTCCCGGACTGCTTTCGAGGAGTCCGAGGGGCAATTTCTTTCCGTGTTCGCCGTTTATTAAGTTTTGTTACAGCCCGCAGCGGGAAGTCTCGGAGAAAAAAAATGCTCTCGATCCCCGACACATCTTCACTGTCTGGGAGAGCTCCCGCGCCCATCTTCTTTCCATCACGTTCCCTTTCCCCTGGCCCATCTCCCACGCGTGATATCTGCTCTCACCCCCAACCCCCCCCCTCTCACGCCGGGCCGCCTCCTCTTCGAACAATAGACCACAAGTTTTTCTCCGTCCACCACGACTCTCTCTGGCAACCTTGCACATCTTCCTGTCCTCTCCCTTTCTCTCTCTTTCCTCTAGTGTCTTTCTCATTCCGTCCTCGCTTTTCATTCACTCCCAGGTCTTCTCCCTTCACCTCCGTCCACCGTCTCCATCCTCATTAGCCATATCCGAAAACCTTCGTTCCCCGTTCTCCGCTCCCTTAATGTCATTACACGCACCTCATGTATTTCCTTACAATGTGCGTCCCTTCTTTTCCCGCTTAATTCTTTTTTGGTGGACAAAGGGTGTTAAAATATATTCCCTTTTCCCATTCCACGATTCTCGCCCGCCTCGTCGTATTTTCTCTCTCTTGTTCTCTCTTTCATTTGCCTCGTCTTTTGTCTGAGTTCAAAATTTATTTTCTTATTTTTAAACACAATACTTTGTCCTTGGTCAAATTTCCATTTGTGCAAGTTCTTACTTTCCTGTTTCCCAAATTTATAGTTCCTATCTTTTTTGGCTGCGAATTGCTATTAAATGTCTTTGATATTAGCGTCTTTGAATAACTGTGGTTTCATGGTTGCCTTTAGGGCACAGGAGACACATCAGGAGCTTTGGGTTCATGTCTAATATTTGCAGATACCTTTTTAAGGGCATATTTCAGTTTAAATAGTAATGAATAACTTAATACGGACCATTTTTTAAATTATCAATTTGAACAGCATAGTTTTTGAACTAATTGCCATTTTCGATGTTGCGTAGAAAATTACCAGGTCGTCAAAATGTGGGCCATTGCATTAAAAAACGTTGGGATACTTTTTTAAAAGACTTTCTTTTTGTGAGTACTTCGGTTTTTCCACTATTTTTCAGAGATGTCCACACTCCATAAGATACAAGAAATGTTGTCTAATTTTCGTACACTAATTATGCAAGAATATGAGATTAAAACAATCTTTGCTGACAACGTTCATGAAGCAATTGAGACAAGTGGTGACCTCCACAGGGTATCAATTACGTATTGCTCTGCGGTCTTATGAAGTTTCATTCATGTACGAGACTAGTTACTCGTATCGCAGCCGTTGTTCTTTTTTCATAGTTCTTGGTCGAGTTGTAATTAATGGCTTCCGGCATAACTCGGTGGAATTGATGCATGGTGAATAAATATGAAACAAAACTTTGTAATTCCACGTAAAAATGTGCTTTAATGCGATCTAGTGAAATCTAGATCGCATGAAAGCTTATTTTCATATGAAATTACAAAGGTTTGTTTCATTGCGATTCTTCATGGCCGAGATTTATATGAGTATAAACGTAATTAAATTTTTTGTTCCTTTGAAGAACCTATGGGTTTTGCATTACACAGATAAGCCATTTATAATTATATCCTTCATCGACATTTGTAACTGGTGACATGTTTTTATTTTATATGTTTTAGACAGTTCACGTCCCTGTCCTTGCGTTTATTTGCCGCTGTGCGAGCTAATCAAAGGCCTTTCCTTCGTGTTATTTTTAGCGGTTTAAAGGAAAAACAAGCTGGTGGGTGACGTAATTTTCCGTTAAGTGCCGTGATAAATGAAGAAATTGGTGGTTGATTGGTATTGTCACACTTTTCGTTTCCCCAAAGAGTGCTGGAAACAAAAGGATGGCGTATATTCTCAGATTAATATCACTGTGGTTTTAAAGATATAACGATTGTAAGAATTGTTTTATCTAAAGAATTATCATTAATATGGCTTTTTGCCTTATTCCAGTAGAAAATATTCTCCCGAATATCCCTAAATGGGCCAAGCCTAAATATTCTATTTCTAAGGTACGTATACCACAAAAATCAAATGAAGGATCATACGCCTAATTTCTGCGTGAATCGCTTGTTTTCTCTTTCAGTATCTCGTTTTCGAAAAAAATTATAAATGATATGCGTGTGATATCGTGATTACCGGTTTATTTTGAATGAGGAGTTTTTATGGTTGATTGATTTATCAGTTTACATGCTTTTATTGGATTTATCATTTAGATGGTATTATATCGAATTTTGGTGAAAAAAGTGGTTTACTAATGTGTAAACTATAATAGAGTTTGTTATGCCTGGATGAGAGCGAAGGTCTGAAGAAAATTTGGAACCATGAGCGATTCTCTCGTGAACAGACGTTTTTATCGTTAGAAAATCACTGGATAGCCGACTGCGTTTCAGATGAGAGCACGGATGTTTTCGGCTTTGACGATGGCCTAAACAGCCTGTATTATTTTCTATTTTTTAAGTAGCTCTTTTCTTGTTCTCTACATTTTTATAATATTAAAGATATGTAATAGCTTACAGTAAAAATCCGATTTAATTATGATTAGGAAAATTATCTCACCTATTCTTACGATTATGCGGAAGAGAGTGCCATCCTGTATAAAATCGACGGAAGGGATACATTCAGGGAGTTGGTCTGATTGAAGTAATACTAATGGGATTACCGTGTAATTATATCTCCATCGTATTCTACCCTAGCTCTTTCGGAAATTTGTTCAGTGTATCTTCTCATGTACGATCTCTTTTATCATATATTAATTGTTAAGGAAACGGTCTTGTTACTCGACACATAATGCTTAATTTTATTTTCGAAGTGAGATAGGTATTATCTTGTTTAACAGTAGTTAACATCAACACCGTAATGAGAAAAAATTGCTTCAATTTGGAATGGAAAATGTTTGTCTTCATAGTAAAGCTCTATTGAAGTGGAATTTTGGTTTATATCTGCATATTATTGGAAGCATTGAGTTATTTTTTCCTAAAAAGTCCTAGAATTAAATTTCTCCCTCATTATTGCTTTCGATGAATGAGACAGGTTTACGCTAAGAAATCTCATAAAATGCATTAATTGGTTGGATGTTAAGTTTCAACTGTTAAGAGATTTATTAATGAGGTTATTATTTATTTTCCTAGCATTTTCGCTGCAAGTCCTATCATAATTGACTTTATTTTAATGTTTCCCAGAGAAACTTAGGCATAATCTTTTCAAAATGCTCACAGAACTTTATTTCTCAGCTCACAAATGCAGGAATACCTGTTTATTTTTTGGAGATGTCTGTCAAGGTTTTCGCGTCGATTTCGTTTTGGTTTCTATTATTCCATTTCCCCGTGGCCACCTCACTCCAGCCCCGAGCGACAAATGAAATTGTTTAAAAAATTCCCCTCCACCGCCTTACCCACTTAACCTGCGACTCAAAACCGCTCTGCGTGCATACTTCCTCTGTCTCGCTCGCCGCCACTCCTTCATTGTCAATCTGCCTCCACCCTCCCTTGCCCAACCCCACTCCCCCTTGCCCAACCCCACCTCTTTACATGCCCCTCACCCCCCGTCTTTCGTACCCTCACTCCCGACGCCCTCCGCCCTTTCGGTTTTATTTCCCCTCAATTGCATCTACGCCCATTCCTACTCCTCCCATGCCTCCCCCCTCTTCCCACGCCCCCGCCCCCTCCCCCTTTCCCGACCGGTCACTCTCTTCTCTCTCTCTCCATCCTCCTACTCCCCCGCACACACACACATACTGCCCTCCACCTCCCACTCGTCTCTCCCCCCTCACCATCTTATTATTTCCTCCCCGCCTCGCCGCCCGTCCTGCCTCCCCAACACCTCAACCTCTTGGTATCCCCTCCACGTACCGACTCGCTCTTCACTCTCCTCCTCTCCTCTCCGCCGACCTCATTCTCCCCCTAATCATCCTCTTCAGCTGTGCCGCCCTCTCTCGTACTGCGGCCACGTCAATTGCTCGCCCTCCTCCCCCGCCCCTCCCGCCTCCCTCACGGCAGTCGCCGCCTCTCGTCCTTCCCTCATCTCTTTCTCTCTGTCCCGGCGTGCATTTCAGCCTATGTCTCTTGCGCTCGCATTACTCTCCTCGCCCTTCTCCCCTTGCCGTCCTGCGAGTATCCGACCGCTCCATTCCCTTCCCGTTCTCTCTGCTCATGAGAGTCCATCTCGCTATTATTTTAGTAGTATCGCTGAAAACTAGATTACTTTTTTTTGAGTGTTAGACCATGCATACAATCTCGGCGATGGATATGAGACAACCAATTTAGTATTGTACTTAACCCCAGGATGTTAATCGTATGACTACTTGAGATGTGGAGGATTAAATCCTGGTCCCCCTCTGGTCACACGTAAACGACAAAAGGAGGTTGATATACGATCAAAGATATGTGTTCACGAGGCAGGTTTTCTTTCCAGAAATCATGACATTTCATCGATATTGATTGGTTTTCTTTTGCGCGTAAATGAAGATCCTTTTTATTTTCGTTCATTTTTCCGTTCATCTTCCCCACCTCGCTATGTGTTGTCGCTCTCCCTGCCAGTTGTTCCAGCAAGTAGTGTGTTACATCATTTAGCCTCCTGCGGTTTTCGTGTTTCCGGAATTCCGCCGTGTTGATCTAGTTTTAATTTCCCTCCGTTGGATTTTTTCTCTTCCCCTTTTTCGAGCCTCTCTCGTTTCATTTTCTTCTCTCCCATCCCCTTTCGTCATTAAACCATTTCCACCGTCGGGGACAGAGAAAGAGAGATCCTTCTGCAATTACTCCCACTCCTTCTGTTTTATCTTCCATGCCTTTACACTCCATATCCAATGGCCGACTCCACCCTCCCGTATTGCCTAGTTATTACCTCGCGACCCGGCCAGCCGGCCGACGACTTCTGATTCAGAACGCAATTCATTTCTGTTTCCATCCCCCCTTCATTTCCCTCCCTTCTGGATTCTCCATCCATGGCTTTTCCGCTACGTTCATCGCAATTTCAGATCGCCGCAATCGCTGTGGACTTGTTTCACTATTTGGCTCCGATGCCTGGCTTTCAATTGATCTACACCCACACGTCAGAGCGTGGGCCTTTGCATTTTTCTCGTATAACTTCCCACCCTTTTCGCACGACCTATTCAGCCTCTCCCCCAGGCCTCCCTTCTCATTTCCTCCCTTTCATGTCGCTGTTTAACATCACTCGTGTGTGTGTGTTTACGAGTGAGTGTGCGCACGTGTAAGTCCGTCTGTAGTCATGTCAGCGAGGAGTTCTTTCAGTTACTAAGTACATTTTTACTCTCCCGGTGTTTAGTATCTCTTCGGCCGCCCCTCCTTCCATTATGTGCCTTAATTGTCGCTGGTTGTCCTGTTTGTCAATCCTCATAATTTTTATTCACGTTATAAGACTACGGTGTGCTGGCATGGATTCGAAAAAATCCCATTGGTTCACGTTCTAACGGTTTGTCGTGATTTTACGTTACCTATGCCTTTTTTTAGCACTCGTGATTTCCTTTTTTTATTTGACAATGTTGTTTTCATTCAGTGACCTAGCTATCACTGATGCCCCGTACAAGTTAGCTGTGTCATTAAATCGAGGGATTTGACAGCGGAACACTTCTAAATTATAATCTGTGAAGCCTCCTTTGCGGTCTATTAAATGCTTAACGTTTTGGAAAATAGTAGAGATATAATCGCAGGAAATCATTAATTACGGGCACCTCTCGTCTTTTCGAGACTTTCTCGTTCTGCCTCTTTATATTTCTTGAGAGACAAAAACATTTTAATTTGTTTGTTAAGAACTCTCTTATGTGCTTGCGGGGAGTGCAGAAAAAACAATCTTTAAAATAGCTGTGAAATATAAATTCATATAGAAAATTAATTCGATGATAGATACGATTTTGTTCTTTTGTACTTCTCGCGTCTGACGTTCAATTCCTTCTACGATAAAATTTCGCCACACATTTTGTGATCTATTTTCCGCGCGGTCATAAAAACGAGTTTTCTGCGACCAGGAACCAACACCGTTATTTGCCATTTTCCAAACAGTGGCATCAAAAAATTTGACCGCAAAGCGAGAGACGGTCGAACTTTTTTTCCCTTCCCATTTGAAGCGATGATCTCGCGGTTTGGGAGATTGATCCCGTTCCTTTCTCTTCCCCCCGAGTCTTACACTTCGTATTTTTCTTCCCCCCTCCCTCCCCTCTCGTCCCTCAGTGGTTTGAATGGCTTATGTACACGGATCGAGATGCTAACGTCGGCCCACCCATCGTTCTCACCGCGGCTGCTCCCCGCTCCGATATGCACCTCCAGCCCCGAGTGCGGCGGAGGGAGATTTCGTCGCAGATCGAATGAAAATAAATCATTCCAACGTCGTTCCCCTTTCCAGTCCCCAGAGATCTCGCCGTCGTGTCAAAATTTTATGGCCCGAATCCACGAAACAATGACGCTATCTCTGACACGTGCTTTCTTTTCTCCCCCTCCCTCCTTCGCCTCCCTTCGTATTTTCCGTCAATTCTTCCCTTTATCCCTCCATCACACCTCTGGCTCTCTCCCGTCGCCCCGATCGACCCCGAGGCCCAACCCCGTAACCCCGTCTCTCTACTGCCCTCCTTCCTCTCCTGCTTCGGTCTCAAGTCCCTCCATCTGAGCCCCCCTGACTCTTCTCTCCGTATTGCCACCCTCCGTCCCTGCCCGTGACTCAATGCGACGTTTTTTTCTTCCCCCGAATATTCATCCGTCCCGCGGAATTTCGGAGTTTCCACGCTCGCTAGCGTGCCGCTTTTGTTGGATTTTATAGTAGGATATTATTTCCTCGCGAGATTGAATTCTAATATATCATTTCCCTGCTTACCAAGCTCGTGAAAAACAGAGTATGGATCGGTATTTTGTTTTATATCGGTTATATTTTCTCACCTCGTGGGTTTGATTGATGGAAATTTTTTGAGCTTTGGGCGTGACGATCATTATGAATTCTTGTGAACAAACTGGTGGAAAGGCATTGACTGAGGGCTAATTTGAAGAAAATTATTTGCATGGCCGGCATACGATCCATCCGCAGAGATAACATTTTCGGCTATTTATTGACAGCGCTAGGCCTTTTTAAAATTTTATTACTATTATATTAGTATATTGAGCTCGATCAGGACTAAATAGAAGAAAATTGGTAATGTGGTAGGCATATGATTTGCTTGTAAGGATAACATTTTTCAGGAATTTTTTGCCGGAAGTCGACGGTTTAAAAAACTCAAAAATATAATATATGCTTACCAAATGTTTTGAGGATCCAAGGAAGTGGCTGGAAATACGCCGGTTGCTTTTATTCAGTGCAATTTATTGTTGAATTTTTGCACGGGGAGGCGACCGATTTCTGAGGTCTTCTGTGCTACTTGAGAAACGTTGGTATTTGGAAAATGGCAGAAATTCGGGAAATGGAGGAAGGTTGGAGAGAAAACCGGCGTTAGCATCAGCCTACTTTGAACGATAGGTGTCAAGAGATCCACTGCTTTACATCCCATTCAACGGATAGGGTCCAGTTTGAAATTTTATCCTTACCGCACTGTTGTAGGAATCAATGGAATACCTCGATGGGATTTGAAGCCGGAATCTCAGGAATGATAGTTTTAGAGGCCAGTACCTACTCTATCCCTAATTACCTAATTTTTTCTATTCTTTTTTGTTGTCGTTTGCCTTCGTTAATTTTTATAGACCTTGGTGTAGTATTCGCTCATACTTTTGCTTATTCTCGCCTCCATCGCTAATGAATCTGCCTAAGTTTTCTCCTTATGAGAAAGTCACGGATACGTGCTCCCAGGTTTCTTTCCTCCTTCTCTCCCTCTCTTTCCTATCTCTCCGTTTCGTTTTTGTCCCCTTGTTCGTCAAACTACCTCTCCTCTCCGTCATCCGTTGCCCGTGACGACGACAGCGAAACGCCTCAAGTGGAAAGCGCGAGCTCCGATAGAAAAAGAGAGAGGGTGGATGGATGTGGGTAGGAAGGGGTCGCACGGTAGTCGGAAGGAGGAAAGAGAGTAAAATTATAGAGGGGTTGAGGAGAGGGGTGGGACAGACGGCGGCTGTTGGCAGGGGCGGGAGACAGAAAGAGGTTTTCTGTGCCCCAAAAGAGAGAGGATTGTCAAACGGGAAAATGGAGGACAGGAAGGGAAAATAGCGCGGGATGGAAGGAGGAAAAAACCAAAGGGAACGTGTGCCGGAGTTGGGCGGGACGCCGAGCCTCGACTGCGCGAGTGAGGCTATGGGTCCCGGAGAAATGGACGAAATTAGAGGATTAAAAGCGCACGGCGTCAGCGTGCGCAACGCTCAACTCGTATAAAAGGAAAAAAACACGCATAATGAATGCGGCGGGCAGAAAAGAGGCCTTTTTAATGATATCCTTCGTTTTTCATCGGGAAATAATGAATTTTCCAAGGGGTGGGGGAGGATGATATTAAAATTGATGTGGGCAGTATCGTTCGAGCGCAAATGAACGGCTTTCTGCGCGATGTTTGGGTAATAGCGCTGTTCTGTCGACTCATTTGAAACTCTGGATTATTTTTTTGTCGCCTTATGTCGTGAGGAGATGGTTGTCTTTCAAAAAGGCGGGTGTGGATGTGGCACAAGTCTTGCAGAAGATGTGGTTCCTTATTTCCACCACACGTTTAAGGGTGGAGGCATTACGCTCTTTGTCACATTTAAGGGAAAAGTAAAAAGAAATTTGTCACTCAAGTAAGAGAGAAATGCGGGTTGAACAATGGTAAGTTGGGCTTTTTGTTGAAAATGCGTGGATAGAGTCGCATTTACTCTCAGTTCACTCGGAAATCGGCTCACATGCAACAGTGCAGCGAAAGAAAGAAAATCTTGTGTAGCGCAATAGTCGCGCTTCCCTCCCCCTAGGAAATGCCCCTTTTAACAAAGACATTTGAATGAAAATGCGCGGTCATTCTTTATCTCGTTTTCTCCTCCCGAAGTAAATAAAAAAACCCTCGCCGTGCAAATGGGCCGGCTCTATGCGCCGCTCTCATTTCAAACACAAACGCACACTCATCCGCAGAAGGACCGAGCATTAGGCGAAGGCAAGAGGGGGCCTGAGGGACGGAGGCTTCGGCCTTGTTCCGCTCTTTATTCCCTCCCCCCCCCCCTCTCTCTCTCGCTCCTTCCATCCCGCTCGTGAATTTGTTCGCCAGTCACGGAGCAATGCGTAAGCGACAGTTTAGCTTCCATTTCTTTTTCGAATCCGATTTCTCACTCTTTCTCACCCTCTCCATCACGTCGCCGGGCATCGTGTCATCCCTTCCGCCTCAGCTTCGTTCGCCGCCTCTCACTCCACCTTCATCCACCCTCTTACCTACTATCCCCTCTGCCCGTTCCCGTATAGTTCCCTTCTGAAGATTTTTGGGGGAGCTCGCGGGGATTTTGAACACTGCGGAGTGCGCGCGTTGGAGTGGACCTCGAGGGAGTGCCGATGGACACGTGACTGCCCCGAAGGATGAGCCAAACAAGGCGGGAGTGGGAGCCGGAGAGATTTTTGTGTATCGCCGTGTCGCAGCGGCTCCTTCGGCAGGGGGATCGCCAGTGGGAGTGTGCAGTGGAACGAAGGGGAAGTGAGCAAGCGAGAGAGGGGGGAGATTCTGGGACGTCAAGAGGGAGAGAATTGTCAGGGGTTTGCGGAATGGGGGGAAGGTTTTAGGGATTTTGATTGGAGCGATGTTGCGGCCTTTTCCGAGAGCGTGCTTGGCGAGAGGGGGAAGAGAGCTCTTGTGCCGTGCATGGTGATGATCGAGGGGAAAGGGGAAGCCATGAAAGTCTCTTCGGAGCCGGACGGCCTCGCGCTGCTACTCTCGCCTCTTGGTTTCGGTCCGAGGGTTCGAACTGGAGAGATTTCGATTTGGAGGGAGCGGGTGTGGGAGTGGTCCACGAGCTCGTTTGGTAATGCTGTAGTTGGACTAGGGTGGCGGTGTTGCGGGCTATAGGCGAGGAATGAAAAGGACGAGCGAGGTTGATGATGAAGAAGAGGGAGAATAGGGCAGGAAGGGTGATAGAAAAGAGAGAGGGAGGAAGGGAAAAAACTGGAGGCGGAGTACACTCCACTGTTATCGAACGACCGTGGAGAGAGTACGAGAAATGATGGGGAGGAGAAGTCGCAGATGGAAAGGGAAGAACGGAAGAGGAACGATGTTGAAGGGATGGGTAGGGACGCAAGGGGAAGGGAGGGAAAAGGGTGCGAGTAGGAGGAGATGTAGAGGGGGGAGGAGGACGGCCAAGAAGAGCAGGGCGGGAGAAATCCTGCGCGGAAGACTCTTTGTTCCATCCATCCTCCCTTCCTGCCACCTTATTCCCTCCCCATCCACGCGGAGGCACCCGTCTCTTCCCCTCCCACTATCCCTTCTCACCGATCTCCCTCCCTCTCCACTCCACTTTTGCTTAATCCCAGAGATTTCATTCATGACGGATCGCCGGGTGGGGGGCCGGTGCACAGGAGTGAGGGGGTGAATGGAGAGGGAGTGGAGTTGGGAGTCGTACGGGGAGGGCGTAGGGTTTTTTTGAGGGAAGTAAAGTGTGGCGGAAGAGGAATGGTGAGAGAGAGAAGTACTGTGAGGTGTTGCGGGGGATTTTGCGCAGGGAGGGGAGACGGGCGACCCTGGCGGCTCAATCATCGCCGCGACGGTCCTTGTTTTTCGTCACTCGCTCCACCTCTCACACGCCCCTACACCCCCCACTTTCCCACGCACTCTTCTCTTCCTCGTCGTACCACAGCCTCCTCCTCGTCTCACCTCTCCGTCTATTTCCTCTTGGCGCATTCCCTTCTCTCCGGTGGCGAGATTAAATGACGGGGGAATGCATTGTAGTGCCTCAAAAATCCGCGCGCAACCGGAAGATTGCTCTCCGTGGCGAGATTGCGGCGTTAGTTTTCCCTCGAAATTCCTGCTTCTGCATGTTTGATCGATTGATTCCTGCCGCCACCCTCTGCCACGGACCACCCTTCATCCTTTCCCTTCACCTGCCAAGACACATTTTTTTTTCGTTTTGGATCCCCGCCCTCCCCCACCGCAATGTAGGTGGCGTTTTCCTTGGCTCCAGTCCTCGCCATCTCACGTTCTTTCTTTCGCTTCTTCCCGTCCCACGTCTTTTGACTACTCCTTTTCTCTTCATCTTCTCTTCTCATCTTTTGTTCCTCGCCCGGTTTGTTTGCTTGCCCCTTTTGTCGCATTCCGTATCCCCTGAGGCCGTGAGTATGGAATAAGGTTTTTAGGGGGTGTGGATTGCTGGGTAGTAAGGGACCTTCCGAGCCCTACCTTATGTCCCCCAGCCAGCCCTCCCGCAGCCGACGAGAAAAGCTCCTCCATCTTCCATCCATCAGCTCTAGTTCGCGTCCCCCCACTTTTTCGCCTGCTTGGATAGAATTCTGGTGATATTGTGGCTTTTTCCCCGTCTCGCTGCCGCGAGAATCTATTTCGGGCTTGTTTCTCCATGGCCCCGAGTATAGGCGCCTGAAAATGGGCGTTTCCCCTTCGGTGCCCGAGAGTGGAGAGCATGTTTCATGTCCTCGTTTTTCCTCGTCTAACAACTCAGCCGAAGAAGTGTTGGATCGTCATCATGGTGCATAATCACTAGCTCACATTCACGTGAAATGAATTGTGGGACTTCATGATGAGAATCATGCAGTATGTTTTTTTATTACTAGATATGCAATGCAATTCTGCTCTTGCCAACGGAGGTTATTCTTTTACCAGCGTAATCAATCAATTTGTTATTTGTAACATGGTTTTTGAATTATCGCATGAATTTTGAATTTGAATTTTGAGAATTATCCCATGGTGGCTCTTAAAAGGGGTTAATACTTTGGGTTCAGCGTTAATCGCCTCTTGCTAAAATAATCTTTTTGATGATAGATTAGTTTTTGATGATTGAGTGTTTCTCTTCTGTCGAGAGCAGCAATTTTCAGGCATTTAAGACTCATTTTCGTGTCTATGAATCGGTAGTATTGATTTTTTGTGAAAGTGGCTCGTCAATTTATGTTTTTCCTCTCTCATGCTTAGAGGAAGACTGCGTACCTGATAAATTACTTTCTTCCGTCACAGGTCTTATTTCGTCTTCCTCTACATCTTCCCCTTTCTTCTCTCTGTCTTTTCTTCTGAAATAAATAAAGGTAATCCTTAGATTCACTCAGAATGTTTCCTTAGTCCCAATTTCTTCACTCTTTCCGTCCACACTCTCTCTCTCTATCACATGTAGACCTGTCCCCTGACTTTCTCATTTTCTTCCCTCCTTTATTCGCTTGCTCCTCGTAGTCAAAACATCTCTTTCACCCGCTCCGTATCCGGACAAATATTTTCGCTGTCTCTGACGCTGCCTATTGTGAAATCCCTATCATTTGCTCCTCCAGCATGTTTCCCTATTTCCTTCCGTGATCTTTACCGATTTGCAATAATGTAGCATTCTTCTATTTATTCGTTCAGCTGGATGATTTCCTCTCTAAGTATTTTTCAACCCGACCGATTGATTTTGATAGTAATTATTTATTTCTCAAAATATTTTAATCAACTGGTTTGTATTAATTGCACTCTTTCCCTAAGTGACTAAATTCTGCCGTTTAAATAGTAAAAAAAAGTTCATGTTGATAACACTGCGCAGTGTGTTTTTTTGTTCTTCACTTCCAGCTTCGCTTATTCTTCTAATGATATCGGTGTAAATTTTCTCTTGTCGATTCTCGCCAATTTTTAAAAATTCCTTGTGTCCTATTGTTGAGGCAATGCAAGAATGTCTAGTGGAGAAGTCGCTATAAATAGATGGGAATTGCCCTGTTGAATATCAATTTATTACATTTTATTTCCTATTTTTAATTGCGTTTGGAAAATTACTCACTCAGTGATTCAACCCGAAGGTTGGTTTTGATAGGTGAGGGTAGAGCTCACCTCGGACCAAGCCACATGCGTGTGAATTTCACACATTCTGGAAAGGGTGGCTACTTCCTTTCCCTGGTCCACCTCGCACAAGATTTTTCGTTCGGGGGCGTCCAAAGGCTTCACCCGGATTTGAACCCGGGACCCTTCAATCAGCAGCCAAGCGCTCTACCCTCTAGGTCACCACGCTCACTAATTGGAAAATTACTGTGCATATTCTAATTGAGTCTTCTCCTTGACACGTCCTATTAATGCATAGTTATTTGAAGGAGCCGCGGGTACATGCGTGTCTAATTCTATGTGCTATCGTATGTGGTGTTGAATGTATCAAATGGAGTAATAGTGTGGTGGTTTAATGACCAAATCGTGCAAGAAAATGGAAACTCAACCCTTAACAATATAGATTGGGTATTCTGCAACCCAGCTGTATATGCTGTATTTACTTTTTCTATTACATGCACTTGTAATTTGTATCTAATACTTAAGTCGATAGACTGTTTAAGTTAATCATGGGGACACAAATGTTAGAAGTATTTGGATGTAGACTCTTGTTGCTAATTTGCTCTTTTTTCTCAAAAATATGCGTGGCAATCATTTTAAGCAAGGTGTTGTTCTTTGAGGGATCGAATGGGTAGGCAATATTCCGCTTGAAATAAAAGATTTCATTACAACCTAGGTTTTGATTTATTACATCATCGTTATGTTCGGAAGATGAAGATGCAGTAAGTCGAAACCTGGTTTGCTAAAAACAGTTCATTTTAGTGGAAAAATAGCTTGTCATTTGAGGTATATATTGTATTATTTTCGCCAAATCTCACCGGATACTTCCTTATCAAATATATAGTTTCATTTTACCAAATCTTTTCCTTTTATTTACAAGTGTATTGTTTCCTGGAAATGCATATTTAAGGCCCTCTATGACAGGAGTTTGATTCAACAAAAAAATCCAACAAATATGTTCGGATCGAATTAAAAAAGTTATGAATTGTTTCTGGATTTATTAATCAATGAGGCATAATAATTGTATAATTTTTATTAGGTAGACACGATCTAAGAAATTATTCTGGTACGTCCAATCAGACCCTTGCGATTTTTTTGGATATGTTCTTGCATGGCAATATATGGAAACCATTTTGTGCCAAAATATTATCGTACTATCAAAATAGGCGCCACCGTGGCATCGTGGTAAACATCACCATGACCTATTTGCAAATGCATACTCGTTAACGTATTAATTGGTGTGAAGTTAATCCGGAAGTGGTAGCAGCTGAAGGCATGGGAAAATATTTTAGACTAGTTTAGCACTCTATTTTCCTTCAGAAATCCTTCGTGCCATCAATCTTGCCACAGTTTATTGACGTTACAAGAATATAAGGGAAGCATGAAAACTTGAAGAACAAATTTGGAATTGCTTTCCCCGGAGAGTAACATTAGTGTTTTTCTTCTTGTGTTCACTCTTCTTGCTGCCATTAACTCTGTGTACTCTGTTTAATTTTTCTCTTATTATTCATGTTCTGTCCAGTTTTTATGCGATATTTCTCATGAGGGACCAAAAGTAGACTGCGGAAATGAAATAGTCGGGTCCTTGCTCTCTTCTCCTGTCCCTCGTTCCGTTCTCGTCTCGACCTTCGTCCTCATCCTTCTCCGCTCCCAACATCTCGCTCGCTCTCTCCCTCCGACCCATTCCACCCGGGAAAACAACTGCCGAACAGCTGTCGCAGGGAGCACATGGGGATCAATCACGGGCAACACTCTTTCCATTATGAGGGCGTCCTCTCTCTTTTAGACCCTGCGTGTTCGCCGACTTGTTTTCCGGCGGAGTGCGAGGACCGAGGGAGCGGCGAAGTGTGCGTGTGCGCGCGCGTGTGTGTGGAAAACAGAGGGAGTGGATGCGAGGGGGGGAGAAGAGCGAGTGAATGAGCCTCCGCAGATGGGGAAATGGATTGATTGGGCGGCCTGCGGAGTGAATGGGAAATGGGAGGCGGGCGAGAGGGAAGGGATCAAGCAGTGCGTCTCTCGCACGGAGGGAAATAGTCGGGCGCGGCGTACTTACTCTGCGGACCGCCCGTACCGGTGGATTTCCCTTCGCCGGCGACGATTTCGGGCGTCTGGTTAGCATCGCCCCGTAATAGAAAGAACAGCGTTCCCCGTCTCCATTGTTTTGACTCGCGAGAGAGAGAGGGAGGGAAGGAATATCTAGGGGGATATTTTTTTTTCTGCCTGCTAAGAGCGCCTCAGTGCACGGACTGGGAATAATACTAGGAAATGAAGGAATCGACGAGGGGGAGGGCGGAATGAGTCACGGGCAGGGTGATTACTAAAAGGCATAAGGCTTCAGACCAAAAGAGGGCATCGGCGTAAATGTACGAAGCAAGAGTCTCACTAAAGTGCGTGGTGGCTGGATACTGCCGTGGGAAAAAGACAGTGGGGCTTTAGAAAGGGAAAATACGTTGGACAGAGAGGAAGGCGTAGCGAGGAGGAGGTAAGAAAATCCTGGGGGAGAGAGAGAGAGAGGGTAGGGCTGGCAACAGATGGAACGGGTGGGGGGGTAGTGGATAAGGGGAGGGGGCGTCGATATGCGGAAATGGACGAGGGTGTAGGGGTAGGAGGGACGGACGGGTGTTCTCGCGTGTGGGAGGGAGTGAGAGTCTTCATATAATGTTTATAGAGTGGGCGTCTTCGTGAGACGGGGGGTCAAGTGGGCGAGGTCATGCGATGCACTTGCGTGGGAAGGGTGACCGTCTGCTGCTTGCAAGCGGAGGTATCGTAGGGAAAACTTCGGAACTTGCAATCCTGGATATGAGGGTGGTAGGTAGTCCGGGGAAAGGATGGTTGAAGTTAGGTTGGGGATTTGGGAGAGGGAGCTGGAGATCGAGTGTACATTTCGTAGGTACATTCTTCCGCTACATTCCTCGTACATTCGAGGAAGTTGGACAGACGGAGTTGGTGGAGAGAGTAGATACAAGGAGAGAGTGAAAATGCCGTCCTTATGGGATACACTTAGTGTATGGTGTAACGCATTAGTCCCGGGAATATCCGCACTGCGAGAGACTTGTGCTAGTCGTCATCAAAATTATCGGTGGACTTGTAGAAAACTACTTGACGACTTTTCCTAATCTTGAAATCTATATAATAACAATTATTACTTTTATTCCTCTCATATGGTAGTAGTGTGTTTATTTCGCTCACTTTTTGAGTATCACCCATTCAGTGAAATGCCGAATAACATCCATGCGTATTTCGAGAATAGTTTTGAAGAGCTTCTCTGATCTCAATCAGGGATTTGTTATAATCCTCCCGGTGCCTAAAATGATCGCGATGTAGGATTACTTGTTGGGTAACCCTAGTAGGCATTTGTCGTAAGAAAATTGCCAAACATGTCCTGCATCAGTCCGGCGAAAGCCGTACATTCTCAATTTGAAAGCATGTATGCCCCTACAAGCATCTCTGTTTTTATATAATCTTAAATTTATTTTTTTCTAAATAAGGTCTTGTATGCGATGCTACTGATCGATATTGGCGTTGTGTCTAAAAAAGACACTTAACACGACGTTCTCGTTATTGCAATAGCGATAACTATTTTAACGCGAAGGTTCGGGGAAAAGCCATGCACCTGAAATTTTCCGATTGTAAAAATTTTTTATTTTCATTGATAAAGTTCATTGTGCCTTTGAGCATGTCTTTTCCTCGGTGTCTTCTTGGCGTAACTCTTTCACTCAAAATATGAGCCCTGTTACCGTGCTCTCATCGTATTTTTTTCTCTTCTGGTTTTCCATCTCTTCCCATAGTAAATGAGGAAAAGAGGAGAGCGAAGAAGGACGATGGGATGCGAATCATTTGAATTCACGGCTTGCTTATCAATTGGGATGGTTTAAAGAATGGAGGGAAATATGGTGAAGGGTGTTTTTAGGTTTGCGGAGTGCGTAGGATTCATTGGAATGGGGGAGAAATAAGAGGGAGATGTGGGATGAAGGAAGGGTTGCAACGCTCGGAATATCTGGATTCATTTCACCGACGGGAGCGTGAAATAATATCGAACGTGATAACGGAACTTGTGTATTCAAACGAAGAGTGGGAGGAGTGGTTCACTATTTCTGCGCTATCTTCTTCGTATTTTATATGAGGCCAATATGATACCCCACTTATTCGGTCTCCATCATTCATGATATTTTTCAGCGATTGATTTTAAGTATTTGAATACCGATGGGTATAAATTCGTTTAGGACGTGACTATGATTATTATAATTTTCCCACATGTGGGATAGTTCCATCTTTCATACTTCTGTTTTTGTATCAGTGGTGATAATATAGATGATAGAAAACACCTTGTGCAGTTCCACAGTGTATTGATGAAATCCATATAGAATTAATGAATTCACATATATTTCGAAAGCCATTTAGCTTTCGACATTATCAAGGATAAGTGAGTCGAGTCGTCTAAACTTAACTGATCTCCAGTGAAGTTGTTTTCTTCTTAGAAATTGGCTTCGTTTCATATTATCATTAACCGTTTAATTAGGAGGAGCTTAGTTAATTACCACATCCTGAACAACAGCTTAATCGAGCGTCATCGCTGTGGAGAAAGTTTATTTGTTAAATCCCTTTCATCTCATTTTAATATAGTCGTTTTCTCGTGGAATGGTGTTGAAACATTCTTACTTCATCATTCAAGAGCAAGGTCACTCCTCCTCTCGTGCCTTTAGCGCATGGTGTTTCTGCAGGACCGGTTTTGGAGAGGTCCTCTCTCTTTAATGGGAATCTAAAAATGCTGGAGGAGGAGAGATTGGAATTTGTGAGTGTTCGAATGCGAAGACCTGCGTGTGGCCACGCCTTTTCTTTTGAGACAAGGCTAAGGTGCACGATCTTGGGGAAGGTTATACAGCATCGTAAGCAACATTTCTGGCCTATAGTCGAAAAATCGGAGGCCATAAATTTACATTGACGATAATATAAATGTATTCGATGATTAGAGACCTAATTTATTAACTGAAGCTTAGTAGAATTCACAGAAGTATATTTATGATTTATGTAGGTATTATATAATTATGTACCATGCATCATAAATATTTATATAATACGACCGGTTTTGTTGAATTGTCGACATCATCAGGTCTGATGTCAAGTCGTTGAATAGTGGGCACTTCCTGACTATTCGACGAAACCAGTCGTCCGGATATGTGATCTCTGCAAAGTTCAGTATAAAACTTTATTTTTATTTCATTCATGAAGGAAAGAGGTTTACGCTAAAAAATTATGTTGTTAGGTTAGAGCACTAAGTATAAAAAAAAGAAATACGGTATTAGCTTCCGCTGTTCTTTTGGTAAGAAAATAATTTTTCATATTGTTTCGACTTGAGGAATAAAATTTGGAGACAGGTATCTAAGCTTGTCGTTAAGGGTAGAAGAGAAAATCTAGGGTGTAGTACATCTTTTTTGTACAAGGTGGCTAATCGAATGATGGTCAAGCTGCACTTTCAAATATTGCGGAAAACACTGATCTCGAGAATGGATGGAAATGTGGTGGAGGGGATGCAATGCTCTAATGATCGCAAACAGGATTATAATCCAGATTGTATTACGCCCGACCGATTTTGCTTATTAGATCCCGCATTCACGAAACCGTTGTCAAGATTCCTCTTGGGTCCATTTATATCGATCAATGGTATCTGATTCATTCCCTAATCTTGATGCAAACTGGTATCAGGATCCCAAAAATTCCAGGCATTTGGGATTACAGATTGGCAGTCGGTTCATGAAAATCAATAGCATCAGTCAAAATATAACCATCGTCAAATTGTCGTGGACAATAAAGTTCAGCTTTTACTTGGCCTTGTTATGTTAAACTTATCTATTTTTTAATTCCATGCCTCTGTCGTCGTGAAATGGCTACGAACGCCGACTTCTGCTGATTTCAATATCGGAGGCCGTAAACGACGGATTGTTATTTTTCAAAACACATGGCGAACTCTTCGGAAGGGGGAGAGGGGAAGGGCTGAATAAACTTGCAATTCAAATTTCAACTCTCTTTCGAATTCAAAGCGCGCGATGCTCTAACGCAGCGCAGCCGAAAAATAAGCAAACAA
This sequence comes from Platycnemis pennipes, assembly GCA_933228895.1. NCBI lineage: Eukaryota > Metazoa > Arthropoda > Insecta > Odonata > Platycnemididae > Platycnemis > Platycnemis pennipes. The sequence continues at coordinate 108,951,145 of OW121847.1, forward strand.
TCGGATAGAGATTCGAGCGTCCGTTTTCAGCGGAGCAGAAGGACTGGGATGAGGGTGGGGATAGCGACTACGGCGGAGTGGTATGGGTGGTCGGGATGGTTGAAGCGGAAAGGTTGGCAAAAGGATATAGGAAAAATCAATCTATACATTCCTGGTAGAGAACTGTTGGATAATGCAGTTTGATATCTAATGAAGATATTCATTCCACCGCGGCCTAGTCTTGGGAGGGATGTGAAGAGGGTTGGGTGGGTGAGCTATTGCGGGAGAGGTGTTCATGGAGGAGAAGTGTGGGGAAATTGAGGATTGGCGAGAGAGGAAATGGATAATGATTGGAAATGAGAAGGAAGAATGGTGAGAAGGGATAGGGTGGAGATCTGTGAATAAGGGGAAACAGGAAGAGGGAAAGAGTGGCGATGCTTCAATTCCTCTTCGAAATTTCGGCAAAGGGAGTCAGTAAAGGGTCGGGGAAAAAGAAGGATCAATGTAGGAAAAGTACATACCTATAGGAGGAGAAGCGAATTTGTTTGGTACAGGATCATAGATGGGTACGAAGGAGACGGCGTTGAGAAATTTTATTTATTAAAGGAATCGAAAATCAATCGGGAATTAGAGAAGTTAAAACAAACGTAGCCTACAAGATGATACCAACGCGGAGTACCACAGAAAAAAATGCCTTATTCGTAGTGAAGGCAATTTTATGCGTAGTCATTGATAAGTAAATGCTTCGTTTGATATTTATCTGCGCTAAATTAGTGAATCAGCTTAATTTAGAAAAAATGTTATGATACAGATGGTAAGTAAGTGAAAGAAATTAATCTGTTTTCACTGCCGTTTAAAATTCTCACAATGCAAAACTTGATGTGCTAGAAATAGCCCCAAGGAAATGATTGGAAAGGAACAAAACAGATATTTACATAGAGAAAAGGAAAGGATTAAACTGTAATAAGCTGTCATGATGGAATAGTTTGATGAATCTGGTAAAATTTGGCGAGAGAAAAAGGAAGAGTCACGAAGAGAAATGGGGGCTCGTCAAAGCGTAGTTCCTAAGGTCACATTGTCGATTTCTTGTATGTACAGGTTTTCATTTTCCCGTTGCTCGCAACTGAATTTTTTGAACTTACTAGTCCGACTATTATACATCTACATCTACATAATACCCTGCAAGCCACCATAAAGGTGTGTGGCAGGGGAAAATGGTTTGATGGATAGTCAAACAATGAACGTGTTTTCCAGCTCTTGAATGCAGAGGGGGCTATTTTCAGGAATGATTGTTTACTCTTGATTTTTCTTCAAATACTAGAACCTATAAAATCCATTTTATAGGAACAATTTTTAAAAGTCATTTCTTCGCTCAAGAAAACTGTAAACAGTTCAACACTGCGAAGGTAAATCTACTAGAACAATGGCTGGAAAATAACTGTCATTAATCATCACATCAGATTCAGTGTCAATAAAGGCAAAACTGTGGGAGAATGCATTAGAAGACATGCCCTTCATGTAAATAACGAAAGTGATTTTTGGCGTCATTTGACACCGGGGAGGGGTCAGGAGTTGTTTATACAACACTGAAATTGATTATTTTTGTCCTTCTATGAACCGGTTTCGACAAGTACAAATTCATTAACTACCGGAAATTACTCCTAATTCTCAACCATTATAAACACAATAACGTCGGAAAAATCAATGCTCTAACTCCCTTAAATTACTACAGAAATAAAATGCTAAACCTGGGCAAGCAAGGGTAGAAAATTATGTTCTTGAATACTTGATCTTCTGATATGATCACACCTGCCGTCCTAAAACATTTTATCGGGGAAATGTAAATCTAATACAATATTGACTCTAACGAACTATAACAACTAATGAAATGTTTTTATCCAGCCTCAACTAATGAATGTAAAAGAAGAAAGCTGTAACCAAACTTGATTGCATATAGTTGACGAGCAGAAAAGAGACAAAAAGTTATAGAAATTGAGAAGATGTTGTATGCAACCATTAGGTAGTGAAAATAAATATTACTTGTTAACTGGAATTCCCACAAAAAACAACTAACTTTAAAAACAGATACATCAATTATTAACATTACTCGCAGATCTAAAGTTGGCTTCTGAAACATCTGGTAGCGGATCTTTGGTACAAGGATAAATTGACGCACTTCATTAGGGTTATTCTCAACAGAACAAGGCATTATATACGAAGCTTGTCATCGAGCTTTGTCTTTATTTTATCATATTATGTATCGGACCGTAGTTTATAAGAAACGAAGAATGAGACAATATCCCAAGGCAAAAATATTCGTGTTTGCTTAGCGGGGTAAACACAGTTCTGCTTTCTAAAAGCCGGCGTGGTATAAAAACATGGAATCTGAAGGATGAAGACCGAAATCTGGAGGTTGTTGGCGAGGAAAGGAATGGTGGAGGGGTGAGATCGAAGGAACGGAAAGATGGGATGTGGGGAAGGAGCGAAGAAGGAAGGAAAGGAAACCAAAGGAGGAGAAGGGGGGATGCAGGGAAATAGGGAATTGAGGAAAAGGAAAAGAAAATTATTAGTTTTCCCGGTGCATGTCGGAAATCGATGTCTCATTCGAAAAACCTGGCAAATGACGGCTGTTGCTGGTTTATTGTTTGTTGTTTGGATGGCTGAGTTTAAAGGGACAGGAGGTAAAGGCCTGAGATGAGTGTTATAAGTGACGGAAACATCGATGAAGGGCATGAATTCACCTAAGGATGGGTTTAAGACAGCATGCGACGATAGTCACTAATTCTAATACATCGGCGATATATGCAATTTTTGAGAGTTATATATGTGACTGTAGTGTGGAATTAGAATAAGGGATGTATATAACTGGTTTAAGCATTTAAAAAAATTCTAGTACCAAGATATTATCTGATGATGTCGAAAGAAATCGGCAATGAAATAAAAATTACCATTTGTGTGAAAGGAATGGTTTAAAGTGAGAATAGGTGTTATTTCACGAAATGAGATTCGTTGAGATTTGCAAGAAATAGCTTTTAATAGTGAAGCCGTCGTTACTTTTATTCGTTATTGCGCTGTTAACCAATCTGAGAACATGTTACCCTTTAAAGGGACATTTGGAAAGCCATTAGGCTGGTTTCTGGCCTGTTAGAAACATGATATTTCAGCTGAGTAATCGTAGGGAGTGCAATACTTTGAAAAGAATGGAAGATGAAAATGTATTTATTCTCAGTCGTCTTTTCCGTGGTCACGTTATATGTTTATTTTTTCAAGTATTTTAAAATATTTTCTACTCCTTAGTTTTTTTCAGAACATGGAGTGGCTCTAATACACTGGCGAGAGTGAAGCATTTGGCTTGTTCTCCTTCATAGTATTTGATCTTGAGTAGGTAACTCGATGAAATTATGCCAGTCGCCTGAAAAAAATCTGTTCTGTAATGTTGTAGGATATTGTTACCTCGGGGTCCCGAAATATTACAACACCTTCGGAGAAAATATCGTCCAAAGTCAGTTAGAGAGGGATTCACGTAACTTTTCGTTCGTAAATCATATTAGGAATATTTTGAGAATGACCTTAATCCAATTCCATTTCGAGAGGCGTCAATACTGTGTTCATCAACTTTTTCTTAAAATTTTGAAAATTTTGCCTTACTAGGTGGACGACTTTTCATTTGATGTGATGAAAATGTGGTCATTCATAGTGCCCGGAACATATCCGATACATAACTCGACTCCCATAAGCTGAGATTTTGTTTAATTACATCTTTTGTCGCTTTTCAGAATCATTCCCATATTTTGTGATGCATGGTCCTGTTTTGTCCAGATAATGTTTGGGTCTCAGTCTATCCTTTTGTTATATAACTCCCTACAAGTAGATGTATTCAGTATTGTACTTGGTACATCTAATACCGATGCGGAGCGTCGTTCCTTATCTTTTGAGCCGCGCCCATTTTTGACAAGAATTACTTGATCATGAATCTCTCCTAAGAGTCCGGGAGTCCAATAATTAAAATCGAATCTTGTGTTTACAGCAGCGATTTTGCAAACAAGGACGCTAATGAGATTGTATCCATGGCCCTGCCTCACAAGCATCCCAACGCGTGATGCCTTTGCAAGTGCGGAGCCTCACGAGTCTTTCGATTTAACACTGCCACTACTTCTGAAATGCGTTCGCTACTCGACTTCCATTAACGTGCATGGCCGTAACAATTTCGGAATGCATCTCATCTCTCCCTTCCCTTCCTCTCTCTATTTCTCTTTCCCCGTGCCCCTCTACTCTCCTCTCGTCGTGCTTGCATAACATTTTAGCGCGCTCGTATTACCGCCTTGCTTTTTAGCGCGCACATGCATTTGCGCGACCGGGGAAAAATAATAATTTTACCGGAATTTTAGGAGCTGGAGGTACGAAAAAAAGTGACGACTACGGGAAAGGAAACTTGAGCTCCAAGGCGTTGTATCATCATCACTACTCATCCGAAGTTTCGCAGTCAGACGGACTAAACTGACTGTTATAGAAGAGCTCAATGGGATCATGGATGCGCGAAGGCTTGTGCGCGTCTTCGAGCCGAAAGCACAAAAGTACAAAGGGGTTTTAGAGCAGGAGGGGGAGAGGACGAGTGGGTTGCAGGAGGCGAAGGAGTGGGGTGTCGACGAGAGCGGAGGCTGTGTGTATGTGTGTGGGTGGAGCGGGAGAACTGTGAATACGAGTGTGTTTGTGCATGCGAGAGGGAACAAGGGAGTTATCTGCATGGAGGGCTGGGGGATGGGAGGAGGGCCGGAGGGGAGACGTCCCTGGGAGGCACGGGGAGGGATTCATTCCTCGTGCCGCCTATGTGAGTGGAGAAGGTGGAAAAGAGGGTGGTGGGAAGAATTTTGGGGAGAAAAATGTGGTTCAGATCTTGAGGTTTGAGGAATACTGGAGAATGAGAACGCTACGTGACGAGGATCGAAGGGGGGAAAGAAAAACAAAACCGTCTTTCGGAGAAAGGTTGGCAATAGTTTGGTGGAACCGATTCGTCGGATTTTCGGTGCCTACGAGGAAGGAAGGATCATATCTCACTCTCGCTCAGGCCAGCTCGGAGTCTGAACACATCGCATCCCAATCCCGAGATGGATGCGAATCCCTCTCTTAATGACGGTTGAACTACTCTACCAACTGGATTTTGAAAGTGAGGGAAGCAAACCCGTTTTCAGAATAGAAGAATCTCAATGATTACTTGCGCCATATTTCTGGTTAAATAGGTATGAAACACATTATTCTTCAGTACGTAAATAGGTGTCCTCAGTCATCGTTTTGTGGTTCTCTCACCATACAAAGGAATTGCTAATACTTGCCGATTTTCAATAGGATATTTAATTGGAGACAGGATTATAAGTGTAAATTTTATTGAGCGCCGTAATTGTCACTATTCGGTTTCGAATGATGACTGTACTGCTCATGTTACATCCTTTGAATCGCAGCACTTCGTGAGCTACAATTTGGGCACCTTAGTCTACACCGTCTACACACAATTACTATGTTCGTAATTTAATTATGATGTTAATTTCATTCGCTGGGATTGATTTATGAATGTTAGATTAGATAATGCAAGAAATGGGACATTTCGGCACTGAATAATAGTTTATCGAGGTTTTTATTTTGCTACAGAGCATGGAATAGGAAACGGTACAGAAAAGAAGAGCGGAAACGGAGTTGCATGCGAAATGAGGCTGCACTTTGCTCTTATTTTGTCTCAGCGGATTTTGATGCGTTTAAATTATGTCCAATCTCGTAATCGCCTGGCTCATTGAATTCTCGGTGCACGGTCTAACCTGCCATCTCGCATCACTGATGAGGTATGTGGGTCAGCTTCCAGAATCATCAATCGAACCTACAAGCCGTGTAAGAGTGACTTGAAACTGAGAGGAGTCGCCTTGAGACTAGCTGGAGTAGAGAGCTGCTGTAAGGATAGTTGCCCGCCATGGATGTGTAACGTACGCAGGGTAAGAGAGAGAGAGAGAGACACGAAGAGAGTCGAGACGACTGGATTCCCAGTGTGGTGGGGAAACAAGGAGATGGGATACAAAACCCAAGTGATGCGGAACGCATTGGGGGATGGCAAGGGACATAAATAAGGGGGAGGTCAGGAGGGGAAACGGCGAGAAGGCCGCAGGAATGCGTGAAAGAGGATAGGGAGAAACTGTAGCGAGAGAAAAGGGGGAGGGAAGAGTTTAGGAGAGGGGAGGCAAGAGCAGGGCGATAAAGAGGTGGAGATGCGAGGGACATGGAGAGGAAGGGTAGGAAAGAGGAGGGGTATTCGGTCTCCGCCGTGAGAAATCTGTGATCAATAACTTAACTCCGCCCTACCCTCCTTTTCCACAAATTTCCCTACGCCGTTTTTACCCCATTCCTCGCTCTTACACGTTCCTCACAGGACGAGGCGCGTCACCTCACCACTCAGATTCGGTGCGCGCACACGACGACTACCAAAGACATATTTTATGTATGTACACACACACACACACACACACATATATATAAACACACATAACTCCTCTCCATCGCCATGACCATTCCTCCCCTCTCTTTCCTTCCCCCCACTATCCGCTCCTCATACGCCCATTTTTCTCTCTCCTCTCCCGACCTGCCACTTTTTATTCGGTTTCATTGTCTTTTACGTCATCCTTATCCCTTTCCACTGGTGCATTTCCCCTATTTCCCCTCTCCACTCCTCCCCCCCTCTTCTTCGCGACCCCTCACCCCCCTCCCCTTCTCATCCCGGTCGTGTTCACAATTTCGGAGATGCGAAACAGTCACACGCATTTAAATAATGAGCGAGGTAAAAATCCCTTGCGACGCTCCACCTATCTCGCCCTCCCTTTTCCTTCTCTCTTCCCTCTCTCTCTCACTCCAAATTCTCTCTCCGTTATTCTGTTCTCCTTCCCGTGCCTATTTTTTGTCGCCTCTTTTTTCCCCCGTTATTCCCCTCCCCACCCTTTGCCCTTGATATTTATATCCCAATCTCTGTCTCACTCTCGGCGTCGGCTGGAGGATAAACATTGCGGACACGTGAAAATTCCGTAACGCCTCGTATGCTCTGGCGGATTGCATTTCCACCGTTTTATGTGCTTATTTTTTTGTCATCCTTGCCGTCGCGGGCTTGCACCTTACCCGGGCTCTTTCTGGAGATTGAATCGTGCGCTGCGTGTCACCTATCTTTTCTAATTTCCCTTCCTTTTCTCCTCCCTCCCGTTTTCTCTCCGCTTTTTTTTACTCCACGCTCGTGTCCTTTCTTTTTTCCGCATCGCCAGAGTTCTCCCCATATTATATATTTTTCCCCGAGTGCTTTATCATAATAGCATTGGCATGTCCTTTGAGGGAATAGTTCACCGTTTTCCCATTATAATTTTCTTATTTTGGCCGATTCCGTCGTGTTATCGGCACCGGGTGCTTTTTGTGACCGTGTGTCAATCAGGGTCCGGCGACAGCCTTCTCGACCTGCTTCCTGTCCCCATTTCGGGAGAAAGGAATAGGTGGGCCACGGGGGAGGGATAGGAAAGGGCTCGGGAGTTTCGAGGTTCTACGTCGGAAGCACTGAGGTGGCTTTTGCGGAATGGCTCTCTCGCCATTTTTCCTCGGAAATGCTAGGAGACCGTTTGTTATTTTTAATGCATTCAGGAGGTCGAGCGAATACTTTCTTTGATGGCAGGAGCGGGAGCTGTGGATAGACTTGTTATCCAAACTTACCAAACCTCAGATTCTCGACCTAAATTTTGCATTGGAATAGCAAGATGCCGTTCCGCTCAGACTTATAAATAGCTTGTCGTCTGATAGATGCCCTTCTATGCCGTGTACTATCGTGACAAGTGAAGGAGTAAGAAACATTTTGGTTGACGTATATTCCGTGATGAAAGAGGCTGATGCCATAGAAACGCGGTGAAAAAATATCCGGAGTGGGAAATCAATTCTACTGCGCTTAGTTTTGATGACTTCCTTGTCATGCTAGCGCCTTAGTTTTTTAAACACAATTGTAGAAGAGAGGTTATGTGTACGAATCCCAGGCATATATCTAAATCGATTGCTCGTCATTTAACTATGCGTAACATTAACACTGGAATTATATCAATTCCACCATAAAACTCGGGGTAAATTATGATTAATTCCGCACTAAATTACAATAATAATGACTTTTCATGACCCTAAGGCCCTTTAACAATACATATTTTATCCCTTTCTTTAAGGTTCTCTTTTTGATGTGAAATATGTAATGTTGAGTTAGGATGAGGGTGAAAATCCGGCAAAATGCTAAGAAATGTGGACAGTGATTCTTTGAGCGAAAGAGTAAGTGGGGTAACCTAATTTTCAACTTAAATGTCTCGGAGATACAAAACAATATAGGTCACGGAATTTTCCCTTCCTCTTTGTCTCGGTGTCGGAAATAGTGAACCTTCTATACCAACGAAGAAGGTGCCTCCTATAAAGTACTTTTTCATGAAGCTCTGCATTTATGTAATATATGCGTAGCTTTTTGAACTTAGTGGATTAGCTGGAAGTATAAACGGCTATGATTTTAGGTCTTTCTCCAAAAGTTCACTCACGGTATTCATTCCATGCTGTTCGCTTGCCAGTACACTAGACGCATAGATATATATACCGATTTCCTAATTTATTCGTATTTATATTCAAATCAGTTATTTACTCCTTTGAAAGTGGCTCATATTAAGAATTAAATTTCCTTCATTTCCTTTTTATTATCTCATTTTTCATTTATCTTTTCTAGTGGACTTCATTCTCGTTCCGTTTCAGTTATCTAATCCATCCTGGATAATATTGGTTTCACTTTCTTTGAGGCTACTTGGTATCTTCTTTATATAGTTTTGCTTAAACAACATTGCCTCGGTTCCATCTACACCCTCGATTTAGCTCTTTAATGTTTTAATTTCCCCTCTCTTTGCGCCCGTCTCTTTTGATGGCGAGGCTCTCTGCCCTTTAATAAAGGGAACCTCTCTTCGCGAATGACTTCTCTCTATTCCTACGCTAGCTCATTTAGCTAGTCTTTTGAAGCTCTCTCTCTATATTTTCGTTTAGCATTGTTCAGTTCTTTTTGAGCGTATACTTCTATATTCCTACGGTACCATGACAACGTAGCATTTTTCAACGGTTTAAATACTTCATTATTAGTTATAGATTGATTATCCAGCACCAAATGTACTTTTAAATCATGCTCTAAGATAGTTCCAATTATTGCAAACACTCTCTAGGAACTACGATTAACAAAATAACTGATTAGAGTGGTTTAAGTTATTCATAATACCTACCACTTTGTATCATACTTAATCAATAATATATTTTTATAAGGTAGCGTAAAAATTTTACCTTTGTTATGAAATGTGAAGTTACTGAAAAAATTTTTCCAGTGGTATTTGAGTCAAATATTTACTAAAGAAGTGAACGTTTCAGTAATGCGAGTATAGTATGTAATGGAACTCCCTGGAAAGAAAAATTAATATTTTTCGTGCTCGGAATTCATGAAATAACCGATGGAGAACTGATGGATTGAGCTTAAGTGAGGAATACATTGCATGAATGTGTGTTCCTTCTCGTTTTCAAAAAAAATTGAGCGATTTAAAATCTTAAAATTGTGAAGTTGTGGATTGAGAAATTTCTGCGAAGGAAACACAAATGCCATTGATATAATGTTGATAGTAAATAATATACCTGAAAAAGTGGTGAGAATGGGAAAAAAGTTGATGGGTAGAGGATAAAAGAAAAGTGACATAAGCGCTCTACAGCTCAAGATTTATTTGGTTGAGTAGTTCATTGGTAAGTTATTCTTACAAGATATGTCAAAGATACTTGTTCTTCTTTCTATTAATTTCTGTAGCCATACAGTTTTTGCACTTTTATTGTTAACTAGCTGAAGGTGCCCGTTGAAATTCAACGAGAGGGAGAAATATAATAATTACAAATTGTATTAAGAAATTTAACAAACTTGTGTTATGGAGTTAGCTACGGCTCCAAGTCACTATCGGAACCATAAATATAATTTAAACCAATGTAAACATATAATTACTACCTGAACTCACCTGGGCCTTTACAAACATAAGAATTTTATTTAGGAACTTTCAGACCAGAAGATACAAAGTAGGTTAGAAGGGAGGGTGCATGCCAATGTCTGTCTGTCTATTATTGACAATGAGGGCGAATTCGGGTTTTTGGGAATGTTAGCTCCCACCTTTTTGGCAAAAAAAATTTCTCTGGCCTTTTATGTTTGTTATGTTTATCTCAATTCTCCAACTTCATGACAATGGCACTCAATGAATTTCCTAAGGATAGGTATTAATGCATTTTATTCCAATTAAAGTAAATTCTACTCTTATTACCTAGCACAGATTTAGCTTACTTAAACCAGTTTTTTGTCGCTCAGTTGCGTATATTAACACCTTCTACTGTGTATTTGACCTATAACTATATTACAATTTTTTTCATCATACCACTCTTATTTTTGATTAGACTTAAGTTTTTTATCACTTCATTGTGTCTCAAAAGACAAAAATTTTGAAAGCGGTTCACTTCGGAATATGGTATAAATCATAAAAGTATTCACCTTTTGAACCCCGCAGAAACTTTCATTTAAATACTCTTTAGTTTTTATATAGCCTATAGTGTATACGCTAGAATCCTACAAAATTTCAGCTCAATCGATTCAGTAGTTTTTGAGGAGATGTGTAACATAAATCTGGCAGACAGACAGACAGACAGACACCACCTCATTTTTATATATTACTATGATTATGCGTAGCAGTAGCCCAGTTGATGGAGTATTGAGCCTTAGGTTTCGGGTTGGAATTCGGGAGACGCTTCTGGACATGTCCAGCTGAACCAAGGCTTGTTTGATTTCCTGGGTTCCAGATTTTCTTGGGAATCCCGATGAGACATAGAAAAATAAACTGCCCTTATTACCCTGATATGTGACTATTACGTTCCGTATGACATCTGATATGGACAAATTCATTGCTGAAAAGTCACAGCCGAGTGATGTAAAAGTAACAGAAATTAAAGAATGCAAGTTTTGCCACTCAGTAAATTATATCACCAGCAAACAACAAGCATCGGCTTGTGCTTAGACATTAGGATCAGGACAGGATCTGGGTCAGGACATTAGGATCTCAGTATTATATTAGACTATATAAAACAATTATCAACATGTAAGTATCAGTCTCTGTATATAGCTAATAGTGGCTACTTCTTGGGAAAGTAAGCAAAGAGGATGGGAAAATGAGGCTAAAATAATGAACGGAGAAATATAAACGAGAGCGCGAAATGTATTTCTTTATAGTTATTGGTATTGTAAAGCGTGATTACTACACCCACGCCGGGCTGAAGGTTAACTTGAGATCTAAACTCTCAATTTGCATCTAATTTGCAACCTAAAAACTGCAAATGGGTTTGTAGCTTAGCACCAATTACTATCAAACATGCACTGCATTGATGCACTAATACATGCAAGTTTACCTTATAAGAGACTCAATGAACTCTCTCAATATGAACGGAAGTTATTTTGTTATAATATTTAGAGGACGTATTTGCATTTCATTTTCCGTTAATTTACCGACAATTATTATCTCTCAGGGGTATAATAATTGCCGATGTAGGTAACCTACTTTTCCATTCAGTTGGAAAAACGCTCTATCTCTCTATCTAAAAACGTCTAATCTATCATATATGCCGAGAGTTCTCCTATTTATCATTGATGTTTTCCAGTGAGCATTTGCATTGTTGTCGGTCTCTTGAATAACTAAATGCGTTAATGTGACAAACGATGAGTTAATGTGACATTTAATCATGTATTCATACATGTATTCATGTAATCATGCTTCTGTAAATCATTAATCAGGATATTTGTGACGTTTGAGCAAACGTTTATGTTTTTTATGGAAAATCGTTGTATGTCTCTGTCAGCATCGACATTAAGCGTGATAATGAAATAAACGTTAGATTCCCTGCCGTCTGTCTCTGTCGAGCTAGTGAATAATAATGTATCGTTTTTAGAAAAAATTCTGATGACTGACTCTCTTTATACGATATTTACCGATTAAAGCTCCAATCAGAATCAAGTGTATTTTGGGGTGGCAGAATATACAAGTTTCAAGTTTTGCCGATCATTTCGCGTTATCATGCAAGTTGCAAGTTTTCCAGAGATGATCCTTCCTTATATTTGTTTACCAACTCGCTGTGAACTATTCGGAAACACTTATGTCAGGACAGGGCAAAGGATGAACCATTATGGTACGACCAAATATTTCATACCCCAAAACTTTTTTTGACGCTGAATTTGTATGATTTTTAATGAAATAGTTAGAATTCAAGAGAAAAGAACACGAATATTTTGGGAAATCGATCCTTGCGTGTTGCCTACTTTTCTTTATATCACGAATAGGAAGAAAACGTTGATAAGTCCAATATTAATGGAATTAACTGGGAGAAGATATATTATTGATGTGCTTTTAGTGTCCATTGCTCCAACTAATAAAACAAAATGCGCATCATCGGGGATGCGCATCATGCGCATCTCCGATGCTCATGATAGCTATAAAGCTTATAATAATGCGGATTATATGCTTATTATTATAAGCTTTATATAGGTGATGAATAATGGTCACTACCTACAATAATTCATTTTTCGGTCATTTCGGGTTATTAAAAAAATATAGGTATTTACGTAGCCATGGAGGAAAAGGTGCTGTCACCCCCTACATTTAAACATTTGAAAGAAATCAGAGGCGCATATTGATTTAAAGTTATCGTTCAACCGTTTATCTGGGATCGAAATATCCCCGGAGCGAAGTGCATCTGCTCGCGCTAACCATTCCAGTCGGAAATTACGCTTCTGCGGGGTACGTGCGGCCTCCGTTGTTTAACCGCCTCTGTAAATAAATTTAAATGGCACCCCAAGCCCCGTGAATAAATTTTCATTGAGATGCGGGCGTGAGTGTTTCTCTCTCGCTCTCAATCTAGTTGCTTGCACAGTTTTCGGGTATCCAGAATACGAGGAATCTTACATCTCTTCGAGGGGCAACCCCCCCCGCTTTCCCCCCTGCTGGCAAACAGACCTCCGCTAGGCTTCTTTCCATCATCCCCTTGGGGCTCTCCCCGTTCCTCCCTCAGTCGTCCTAGATGTGTGTGCGTATATGAGGAGGAAGACTCAGCTGGTGGTCGGTCATCGTCCCTCCCGAACCTCCCTCGGCACTCCTCTCCTGCACGCCCTTGCCAGCATCCTTTCATGCCCCTCCCCCCGCCCCTTGCTCTAGTCCTCGCCGTCCGTAATACACGTCTTTCGCTCCATCACTCATTCCTTTCCCTTTTTAATGACCCTTTTTCCTCTTTTCCCATACGCCTTTCTCTCTCTGACCGCTCCTCTCTCTAGTTCTCGCTCTTTGTTTGCGCCGCAGGGGCAGTTCCATTCAAACCACCCTCTAGCCTTATCTCCTCTATTTCAACTTTTTCTTCGTTTTTTCAGTTCTGTCGCTCTATCCCTATCCATCGCCTTAGAAATGTGAGATGAAAGGTTTATTTCATTTCACGGTCTCACTAGATTTCTAATCTCGTTCATAATTGTGGTGAATCCCTGGAGTTTAGCATGGATTGATGAATACTTGTGTTTTCAATGGTTTCATTAACTACATCTACATCATCTACATCTAAATAATACCCTGCTAGCCACCATAAAGGTGTGTGGCAGGGGGTGAATTCTCACCAAACATGCACTACATATCATGCATAAAATAGGATTAATATTAATATATTAGTCTAAACTTCACTATTTAAAAAGATAAAAATAGCTAAGTAAGCATGCAAAAACATTCTGTTAGTTGGGTTACCTTCAAGTCCTTTTACCAACATGCAACTACCTGTGCTATACATTGATTCACTCGTATTGGACATATTTACCGCTATTCATTTCCCTTAACTGCAAGTTCGTTGGATAAACTGCCAATTACTTCACCAAGGGTCGAAAAAAGCAAGTTATATAAGATCGTGCCTGGGAATGTAGCATTAAGATCGTTTAATGGGCGTTATTGAATTTTGAGCTATTGAAATTAGCAAACTGAAACACTCAGCTGCCTTATAGTTCCTCTTTCAATGAGACCTTTCTACCTTCTCTATTTTGAGAGCTGAAATAATTGGTAGATCGTTTCTCGGACCATAAATCATTCCAGTGGTGCACCGGAGATCAAGGGTTAATATCCGGGTCCGAGAATAGAACAAACTGTCAGCTCCATAAATTGTTGACGAAATACCCGCGGTGATTGTTTAACCCCTGCCCTTCAAAACATCTTTCGGTGGGTTAGGGATTCATGTGCCACTATGCGTCTGCAAGTTTCAATAATTGTATTTATCTATTGAATATTCTCTTAGATACTGCACGCGCACTCTGCGTGTTGGGAAACAATCCAATGTAAATGAGTTAAATGTCAAGTTCAATTACAACACTGAATTATTGTCTGATAATAGAGTCATATGCAGTTGTTATCTCCCTAATTGGTAAACTTGGAGATGAAATAAATGTCAAATGTTTTATACCTTATCCTTGGATGTATTTGACAATATTTCCTTTTCTTTACAGGTAAGCGGTGAAACAAACCTCTTGAGGCTTTTGGAATAGTATCGAGTCCTAGTAAGTGAAAAGTTTCTCCATTCTATTTGTATTTCTATCGTATAGGAGCATATTGACTAATGGCTACATTTTACCCTGCAATTTTGGAAAAAGCTATTTTAGCGATTTTTCTTCGTTTACCAGTGCCTAGATAAAGGCAAGCTGAGAGCGAAACTATGGTTGATACATATTGGAAAAGGGGTAAACTTTCGACCTTCCTGGTTTACTCTTTGAGTAGCCTCTCGTATCGAAATGTGGTTTTGTAATAGTGTTGACAGTTTCTCGTAAAATGTTTCTTTGGAACAGTATTAATTTCTGATATATTGGCGGCACTAACAATAAGGCCCTAACTTAATTGTGATCCAGAAGTATTTTGTACTTGATTTCACGATTTCCTACTCGAATGATTTCTTTTTTGGTCACGAGGAAGCTCATTTGCTGATGCACGTAGCAAACGGTCAAAATTTCCGATTATTAACTGCTGACTCTTGAGGAAAAGCAGTTTATCAGTGCTTGTTTACCGTACATGATTTTAGTAACCTATTAGTATGTGGGCCGGGATTGACCTGTGCTATTCTCCCATACAAAGTGTTATTAAGGGAGGGCCATCACTAAATTGATTCGTCTCCTCGGAACCTATCAAGTAGCATAGGAGAAGAGTCTTCACGATGGTTTCGGGTATTAGGTTTCGGATGGATCGTGGGAGGATGGATTTCTCCTCTCATTCCTCAATTTTTGGTAGTTGCCTTGACGGAGGATACGGGGCAAAGTTTGGAGAATGATTCTGTTCAGGAGTAAATTGTTCGTGAGGAGGCAGAGGACGGTGCGGAGGAAGGAGAGAGCGAGGCCATCCTAAAATGTAGGAGAAATTGTGGCGGAGGTCGGTGAGCTCTGGCGGGATAGGAAACAGAGACGCGATGAACCGCGGGACTTTTCTGAGGATTCCGCTGGTGTGGGAGTGGGTGGGAAGGGGGAGCGTCTATTTATGGAGTAGTTTGTTGCGAAGGAGACGAAAGAAGTCGGAGCCTTGATGATGATGATGACGACGATGAGAGTACGGGAGAGTCAAAAGGGAGAGATTGATGAATACTGCGAGAAATGGAGGGGAGATAATGGTGGGACAAAGAGAGGGAGGGATGTTGTCAAAGTGGAAAGGGTGGGGGTGGCGGACGGTTTTTGCGTAGGAGTAAAGGAGCGAGGTTGGCTTTTCGAGTGGGAGTGGAGTGAGTCCTTTCTGGCACTGGCGGCGGCGTTTGCTCTCAAGGAAGGGAGGGATGGTATATACTACTACTCTCCCTCCCACCAAAACATCGCCGTTGCCTCCCGTAATTTATGCTTCATCTCCGCGGTGACGTAATATCTCTGGTTCTCGGGTCGGCCGCCGCGCAGACTTTTTCCTTTCCCTCTCTCGCGCTCCCTCATTCCTCGTCTCGTTGTATCAGTCCCGTGGCAGGGGTCAGTGCCAACTTTTTGGGGAGTGTTACATCTGTTAGCCGGGCTCTGAATTAGCAGACCCGATTTTCCGCGCCATTTGAGTGGATGAAAAGGCGCCGGGTGTTCATTCACGTGAGGCAGATGAAGAGCGACGGTCGAACATTTCCGAGGTCAAAAGAGTGGGATGGACTTCGTGTACGTTTACCTTTGTACGCGTACGAAAGTGTGCGCTTCGTCTCTATATCACTGAAGAATACGCGGAGTTTTTTTTATACCTTCCTACAACTCGAGCAGTCGCGCATTCCCGGTGAGATGTTTTCCCTTCTCACTCACTAGCTTTAACGGAATGCTTACCTACTTCCTTCCTTCCTCGAGCGTACTCTTCCTACTTTTGCCGAAAGACGCAATCATACACTTTGCGTCCATGAGCTGTATTTCATACGATATAGGTGTGATTTACTGCGTCTTTTGTTGTCTTTCGTCCAAGGGTGCTTGAGGGCTGATTATAAAAGCGTTTTACAATATCAGGTAACAGCGCAGATAGTAATGCTTTAATCGGGATTTCGTCATTTGTGAGTGTTCAATTCCTATGACAGGCAGTGTTAGCTAATGTTGACGAAGACATTCTTGCTTGAGATGTTCTATTCTAATGCTACATTCCCTCTTTCATGTTGACGTATCTTGAAAGAATAACTGACCACTGAACTACTCAACCGAGTAAATCTTGAGCTGTTGAGCGCTTAGGTCACTTTTCTTTTATGTATTCCTTTTCTTTCATGTATTTCATGAGATTAATTCGTCCAAGCCGACCGTAGTAGCCAGGTCCTTAGTCATGTAGCGTACACGGTGTAATCTTATGACATTTTCACACTTTCACTTTTTGTTTAATACGGGATTGGGGATACTATGATAATTAATGAATTGAACATTTCAGCACTTTTAGGTTAATTTTTTATATTCGCCCATTGAAATTCGTTTTTTGCTACGTTTTAGAAATACGTACTTGTGGGAGGGGCCTTGAGGATGTACCTATTATTGGTGCCACTGCCTTGTGATTATTGATAATGTAATTTTCAATAGGAATGTTGATGTAATTAAATCCTCAGTATGATATGGATATATTCTTGACTTAGACCTCCATTTTTATAGCTGTTTGAACTGTAAAAGTTGCTAAAATTACAAAGAAATGGGAAAAGAAAAGAAGCGAAATAGTTGGTCATCTATTTGGCTTATTCACCCTTTCCGTTAGTGTAGTATATGTATGGCATTATTCTGGAAGAAAATATTTTTAGCTTTTTCTGGCTTCTAATTCTGCAAACTGTTGCAAAACTGGAAAGAAGAGGATCTGAAACCAATGAGCAAGGAAAGAAACATTTACCCTCGTACGTCGCAGGGAGGGTGGAAATGCTTGTTGATTCAGAGAGGGGAACTGGCTTGGTGTACTGGCTAGAGTACTGCCTTACCAGTCATAAGATCGTGGTTCAATTCCCAGAAGTAGCAGATTTTCCAATGTAGTTACAGCCCTCACACGGGCGCCGTGTGGGTTCTAGGCCAGTGTCTCGTCCGTCTGAGGGGATGTTAAGTTGAACACTTCTCGGCGCCATTTAACGGTAGGATATATCTGGCGTTGAGTTTCCTTCCGTCATTCTTCCTCCGTTCCATGAATTTCTCCCTCCTCCGCAACGGCAAGTACCCCATGGTCCCAGTGACCTCAGTTGTCGGTCACCTTCCCCAGTAACAACAGCGAAAGTGAGGATGATAGAGAATAGAGGATGAAGAAAGAGAAAATAATTTGAAGTAGGCCCGAATCTTGTACACGTACCTTACTCCTCACCAGTTATGCATTTTTTTATGATACTCGGTCGCATTGCCATCTTCTCCAGGACTTCCTTCGCTTTTTTTCCTTAAAACAATTTCAATAGCCTCGGGCATTTAAGCAAGACACCCCTGGTAAATTATCTTGCTGCATTTGGAGAGCGACGTGCCATGTAAGTGTTCTCTGCGATCTTCATTCATGATAGGCTCCCATCTTCGGTCTCACGTCAGATTGCTGGGGAGGGGGTGGTCCTTTGCGTCAATTAAACCAAACAATGGATAGAATGTAAATGAGGGTTTTCTTCACATTGTTTCTTTCTTTGCATCCCATGGATGCCAGTGAGTTTGTTAATATTTAAATTAGGCTTTGTTCAGTCCCACGATGTGTATGGCGCCACGATGCGCTGATTGGAGTGGTATTCTCTTAAGTAATTTCTGTAATGGATTTGTTAGCTCTCCCCTCGTTGGCAGGACATAGTTATTTGTGGCAGGATCATTTGCAGCGACCTTGAATTCACCGTAAGGATTCAAAAGTGGTCTGACCTATTTCATTTCCTTTTGAATTACTACAAGTTTCCACTTGGTCACCTCATAAACATCTTTTCAGCAAACTTCTCGAGATTGCCTTGGGTGCACAAACGGAAGCCAGTGACTAGGATTTAGCAGGTATTTTTTTCACTTCACTTTGGTCTTTAAAATGCGTTTCCATTCTGTCTTTGGTGGGAATTTAATTATCCCTCCATTTATTTCGCCCTATTCAGTAAAATAACTGTCTTTTGGAGCCTACTTACTGCACACTTTTCCTTAAATGTAATCGTCTCCTTTATTTTCTCGATTGAGAATCTTTGGATACGTCTCATATGATTATTGTAGAGAGAGAGAGTTTTTTTTGCTGATAAACGGAAGAACGTATTTTCTCGATTGAGAATCTTTGGATACGTCTCATATGATTATTATAGAGAGAGAGAGAGAGTTTTTTTTGCTGATAAACGGAAGAAAGTAGTTTAAGTTACTTCCCATTATTAATATGTACTATCCGAATTAGTTTCCACTCGTTGGTTTTTCATTGTCAAGGTACTCATTTTGGCACGAGGACTCGCTTTTTTTACGGAGAAACTCAACTATATTTCGCCCATTTTATGCAAGAAAAGTTTTTCAAAATTTAGGCAGCTCATTTTGTTACGTGTGCACACACCAACGGCCATTGAAACACATGACTCCGTGTTATCTTGCCATAATCCACCGAATGGAACCACATGCTCAAAAACACACGCTTTCACACAAAATCACACCCCCTCCTCCCACGCGCAGCTCTCTATCATGCGCCCAGCCGTCGCCGCACCCTTTTCCGCCTCTTACAAAATGTTTTTCGGGTGTGGTCCTCTCAATTTGTATTCCGCTGAGCTGCCTCCAGCACTTCCGGCGTCATAGCGCTCCCTATCCTGGGGATGAAGGGCGATTCGTAAAGGGGTTGTGTGTCCGTGCGTGTGTATGTACGTTCGTGTGTTCACGTCTGTGAGGGCGAATGTTTCCGAAAATCCCCGAAAGGAGTCCTCCTCCCTCGTATATATCTTCTTTTTTCCTTCCCCCCTTGGCTTTCCACCCCCGTCGCTCTTGCTCCTGCGTCTCATTCCACGAAAGCTGCCAGCGCCATCTCTTCTCTGCGCCTCGTCCCACTCGGTGCTTGTAAACAATTTGTATGAGTGTGAGGAGAGAGGACGGGGATAGAAGTTCACCCTCCCCGATCTCCTTTCAGCTCTGTTACTCGAGTGGGGATGACCTTTGATGCCGACCAGCAGAATACCGCCACCACCTCGGGGGACGGATTCGGTGTGTGTCGGGAATTAAGGCGTTGTTCCTGTTCCTTCAGAAGCCCCTCCAGTAAAGTCGCTCGTGGTTGTCATTTTATTCTTAGCGCTCAGGCTGGGGAGTTCATTTCTCACCGCGCGAGAATTTCCACGCCGACGACAGTTCCATCACTGAACATGTCCGCGACTCTGGAAAGAAGTGACTACCTTCCTGTCGGCTGTCGAGCTCCAAATTCACTTTTCTCTTCTGGCTACACTGACTTTCGACAATGAGATTAAATTTCAGTAATTTGTCAAATGAAGCCTTGTACCGAATACATTTGCTTCGCATGGTAGATACGGAGGGCTCAAGTGTCCTTTAGTGCCTTTGTTGAAGTAACAACTCCCATCGTTGAACTCTACCTTCTTCATCTCAATTAAGCGTTGGATTGATTTTTTCTTGCGTGTTCTGTATAGTGATTCAGTTAATTACAGAGGGAGTTTGAGACTCTATGGTCTACCCTGCATTATTTAATAAGTTAGAAGTCTCGGGAACGGATTTGAAAGGCACTTATCCGCCGTATCATATATTATATTGTGTATATTACGAGTTAGGTTACTACTCACTGAATTGCGTTGTTCTCAGAAACGCAGTTCTAGGCTTCGTGGACTAGCTCAATATATATTCCGGTGTATGCATTTGAATCAAGCTACGTCTATCCATTAGATGGAAGATGTTGAATTTATGCGATCCCATTCATAAACATTGCCCGATTGTTGACGATAATCGGGCCATCGGGCCCGATTATCGTCAAGGACGCTACTGGACTAGTGAAGTAATCTCGACGATAGAAGCAATTTTGCGGTTACCATTGCTTTATCTGTCAAGTAGGCGTTCTTTGCCAAGGCCGTCTTCGTGACTCATTTCGTAAGCATTTTTTTAATCCCCTTACAAGAACCGCAGAACCCGCGAAGATTGCCACTGGCTTTGTCTGCGGCCCACGCGGGCCACCGTGCTATTTTGGGATTCACCCCGAGGCTGAGACGCGCACCCATCACACCTGGAGACGCCCTAAATCCAGAAAAAGTGATTCCCTTCCACGTTCGAACGATCTGAGGCGCGCTAATATCAAAATCTCGGATCTTTCTCCGTCTCTCGCGTTTACGCACAGCGGACGGGTGAGAGGAGGTACAATGGGGGGGAGGCGGAAATTTCCCTCTTTAGGGGATTCGAAGAAAGAAAATTACGGCGGATTAGCTGCGGTTGTGGTTCATGAAGGAATTCTGGGGTTAAAATCTCTTACTCACTTCCTCTGTCTCTCTCTATATTCTCTCCTCTAATTCCATCTCTCCCGCGGCTAGGGTAGTGTGGGAAAGGGAGGGGTGGAATGATGGGGAGATTCGTGGAGGGGGGTTGGTGGGGAGCGAGAGTGCGTGAGACGAAATACGTATAATCAGCGGGGCACATTTGTTGCTTTCGGAATGCAGTGGTGGGATGCGAGGCGGCTGGGGGAAAGAGGGAATGGCGAAGAAGGGAAATCCCCACCACCACCACACCGATTTCCCCTCTGCTTTACTCAGTTCTTGAGAGCGATTGTACAGGTCAAGGTCGAGTGCGAGTGGTGTTGTAGTAATCTCGCGCCCCCGCCGCCGCAGGGGAGACTGTGCGCGTGTCGCCATCTTCATACGACAACTCCCGCCGTGGATATTATAGTTTCCCTCGGGAGGGAGTCTATGTTCCCCTACTTGTATGCAAACTCTTTCCAGGGTTGGCGGTGGATCAGATAGTCTCTCCATAAACAACTTCGACTTTTCGCGTCCCCGAACCACGATTTTTTCCCGTGGAGAACGATCCTCATCCGAGCACCAACGTGAACGTGCCTTTATTCTTCGAGAGGGATTGAGACGTAAGAAAACTAAGAATGTTCCTGTCGTCGCTACTCTGGTTTTACGCTCATCATGCACATGTTTCCTCATCCTAATGATGCGTTGGGAGAAAGAAATCTTTTAAAATTTTTCATGGGCATAAATTTGAGATTTATTTTGATACCTTTTTATTTACGCGACATCAAATTTTACCCTTGGGTTGCTGAGCTACAAAGAGCTTCGTTGAATAGTCAATTGCCTTTTTATTGGTCTGCTCTTCAAGGCGCTGTCGGGTAATCATTAGATAAATTTGTGATTTTTGCATAAGGCGATTGTTAAGTTTTATGCCCGGGTGCGGTATTCTAACGTCGCTGCAATAAAAATGATTGGTAGTCATGGTTAACATCGGTTGTATTATAGTTAAGATTATACTCCTTATATTAGGTGTTTTAACGTAGCATAAATTCTGAGTCACTAAGCTTAAGTGGACATTATTGCCGATGAGGATAGTAAATCCTAAATCTCTTTTTAGATCTAAAGTTGCATTGAAATTCTGAATTTTAGTTTAGTTTAATCCTGCTATTGATTTTATTTCTTTTAATTGTGATTTCTTCATTGTTATAGATACATATAAACATAGTGGTCAATGGTTTAAAAGGAGTGTAGATGTATGTGAGCTTGTGGAATTAATAGTAGTTTAAAAGCCACGTTTTACATGAGTGCTTCTAGCAACCGCTCCACTCGACGTTGCTGAGACTTTCCTGTTTACGGAAAGCAATTGATTAGAAGTTCAGTGTTGAATGCATAATCTAGATTTTGTTGGTTGACTGGTGGAATACGGTTTTACGGATGATACCTGTAGTAATGAGCTATGAGCTGAGCAATGAACATGGTTAATAGGAACATTGCAGTATCATTTTACAGAAATTCGATTGACAAATATGGTTTTCGTCTCTCGGCCATCCGTAAAAGTAAGGGGGATGTTACTGATGTTCCTTGTTATCTGTTAACTTAAGAGTACACTCTTCTGTGTCTTCATTTACTCATCTAAAATTCAATTTTTCTCTCAAAAATCCCTGTCGTACTTTCTGTTGGTAACTTTATCTCTCTCAGTTTTTATCACCCAGTCCTTAATTATTTGGAATGAAGAATTTTCTCCATCAAATTATAGATGAAGGTTAGGCTAATACGGTCTTTTTTTTTTGTTCCGACGATGGTTGAGTACGGAATATGTGAGGGAATTTAACAAAGAACTCGTTGTACTTAGTGCTCTACGCGGAAGAAAAGGTGAGCTGAGGCAAGTTTGAATAACCGTGTTTCCTCTAAATTCGCTGCGGCCATTAGGATAAAAATAGCGGGACTTGGGGTTTTTATTTTATGCAAATGGAAAATACAGCTAAGGTTATTTCCTGTGAGCAAGGTTCGAGCGGGCGTGTTAATAGTCCATCTATCCACATGCATATTTTATCCGGCGGACACTTGCAAACACGGAAGGAAATGAAAACGAAAACTCTTGCCAAGAAATAGAGCGGTCTCGTACCCGTTCTTTCTCTTCCCCCCCACCCCCCTCCATTCCTCCTCCACCCAACTCTCCCTTCCCACCCTCTCGTCCCCTTTCCCAATCTCCTACAGACTCCTACGTTCCTCACGACTCCGCTGCACCTTCCCTCCCGACGCGAAACGGAGGACGACGACGTTTCCACTGGATTAGTCATGCCAGTCGAGGAATACCGCCGGGTCCATCCTGCAGAGACTTGGAGGGGAAAGTATAGGCCGTGAGGTGGCGGGAGCAAGTAGATCCGGTAATGTGGGTGGGGAGGATTGAGTCGAGTGAGGGTGGGGGGCGCAGGCAGGGAGCGGGCGGTGAGGTAATCCCCCTCCACTCGCATAATTAGAAGGAGGAGCTGGGCAAATCGGGTAAAAAGCGGGTTGGGGGAACAGGAGGGGAGAGAGAGAGAGGGAAGGAGGGAGGTGGGTGGTCGAGAAAAGACTCTCCCTCCCTCGCACCGTTGTCCTGGGGAAGAATGTGGAGTGAACACGGAGAGCAGCAGAGTGAAAGGGAGGGTTGCGACGGAGGCGGCGAGGGGGAATGGAGAGAGTGGAAAGAGAGAGAGAGATAAAAAAAATACGGCAGAGACTGAAGAGGATGGGGCGAGGTCGTGAGGAGTGCGAGGGATAGAGAGGAGGAGGTTGCCGCTATTGTGGGAAAGGAGAGGTTGCGAGGGAGTGAAAAAGGAAGGTGAACGGGGGAGAGGGATAAGCCCTGCCGGCCGTAGCGTTGGGGCTCGCCGGCTTTCGAGATGGCCCGGAGTCCGGCGGCGGTCGTGGGTGTAGTGGGCGTGTGTTATACCATGCACCGGGCCGGCGTGTTTTCACGCATGTGGTTTCCCGTGTGCATGTGGGGATGGACGGTTGGTTTTGTGTACTACCGTGCGGGAAGGTGAGAGGGTTGTGGTGGGAGGGGAAGGGGGGGCGGGCAGCCCCGAGTTGCGTCGAGGAGACGAGAAAGGGGTTAGGTTGGCGAAAACCGGTTTTCTGCTCCGACCTTCTTCCTCTCTCCCCCCCCCTTTTCGCCTTCCCCCACCTCTCGATAGGTACTCCCTCAAGAGTATCCCAGCCTCCCCCGCGGCGGTCCATCACGCTTCCCGCTCTCATCCTTCCTTCTCCCTCGTTTCAGACCCTCCTCTTGGCGGCTATTCTTCTTCCGTCTCTCCTTCCCGCTCCCTCTCTCTCTATCATACATTTCCTTTTTATTCTTTTCGTCCCCGCTTCTTATCTTTTTTTCTCATCCTATCCTTCCCAGCGCATGTAACATTCCCCGATCCTGTCGCCCCCTATAATTTTCCTCGTCCTCCTCTCAGTCCGCTCTGCCCCTTGTCAATGCATCCCGGTTGCATGAGAAGAGGTGCATCCCCTTATTAAGTATAACTCCCGTCTTCCTGTCCTCGTGGCTTCGCTCTCTATCTTGATCCTGAATCTCATTTGGTTTTTCTGCATCTCTTGAAATCTAATTTCCATCTACGATGGGATAATATATTCCTCTGTTTTCCTTCGTCGTTCGCTTGCACGTGTATTAAACATTTTAATTCTTTACTGGTGTATTTCTTCTTAGTAAACTATTAACATAGTTGGGGATCAGACAAAAAAATACTATTCTCACCCGAGACAAGGTACGTCTTCATGGTTTTTCTAGTCTTAGCCATTAATCTAGTTGTTGTTTCATATTTCCGTCTACTCGTCATCCTTTTCCAACTCGATTACGCATCCTCTAAACGTTCGCGCTCCAATATTCTGGTTCATCGAATTATTTAACCGACTCCCATGCGTTTGGAGACATTCCTCTCGCTGTCCCTTCACACGTTTTTTTGCTTTTACCTGTCTTTCAAGGAAGAGTTTATGTGTCGCAATATCTCTGTTTCCTCTTCTCTCGTGCCTTCGTCTCCCACATCGATCCTGTATTTCCTTTCTCTTCCTTCCGACCCGCCCTCCTTCGTTCTTCCTTTTCTTGCCGGCTTCCCACTCTCCACTCTCTCGAGGGCATCGGGACTCAAGATCATGAGTCTACTGTTTTTATTCAGAGGAAGGAAAAAAGAAACACGACATATCCTGTGGTGATCTTCCCCTCTCAGCTCCTCCCTTTCCCCTCTCAGCTCACATCTCCTCCCTTTCATCCTGCTGAGGTTTTGCTTTTATTTTCCATTCCCCTCCTCCATGCTTAGTTCCACGGGGGCACAACGAGATGCACAGCTCGGGGTGAAAACCTGACGGGGAATTTTGTTAGCATTGGCTATTCCTCCGTGGTCTTGATTGCTTGTCGATTACGAGACCACTTTGGAAGCATGTTTTGTTCGGAGGTAACGGTGAGAGTGGCGTGAGGGGACTTCATGCTGAAATATCCTTGGATAGTGTCCGGACTTAAATATCGTAGATGGTAGCTTCATTTTTTTGCATGGAGGTTTCCAGCAGGAAATAAGGTAACGATCGCAGGGGAACAGGAACATATTGCCCATCAGATCGTCGGCAGAAATGATGTATCGAATGCAGCTAAAAGAGGCATTTTTTTCTTCTTTTGAGGCGGCGCTCTCATGTTTATCTTCATCTTTTCCGATATCTGGCATTTTTTGCTTATTAAGCGCACCCTTGAACTTATTTATGCGCTACCCCAACTGTAAAGCTGATTAGTTTGAAAGATACGGCTTTTTCTCTATGAGCTATGCCCGGAGTTGGGGTTGGCTCAAATTATTCGTTAATACAGGAATCTGATTCGTCGCTCAAGGTTGTTTACTTTTTATAAACGGTTTCAAACATTTTTTACGACACTTAATATCCGAGGATGCAAACAGTTCTGATTAGACGTTTAATTTTCAGTACGCAAAGGTAGCGAAAATTCCTCTACGCTTGTGTGCTTCTCTTCTGTTCTCTTATTTACCTTTTTTATTTCATTTCCATTTATCGGGCTTTAATATTATTTCCTTTCTACTCATTAATTTTTCGTGAGTCTCATTCTGCTTTTAATTTAGGCTCCCTTATTTTCCCTCGTGTAGTCTAGACCGATAAATTCATGGGCGCATTTAAAAAGAGGGAATTGAATTCATTTACTTCTCTTTTGCTACTTTACGCTACGAGATCTGTAGTTATTTTATCTAATAATCGAATGTATCTTATTCTCTCGTAAGTTGAAAGTCAATCACAAAACATTAACTGTATTAAACGTTTTTCAAGATGAAAATACTTTTATAACTTTTATACTGTGACCTCAGTGTAATACTGAATCAATAATTAATTCAATAGGCCTTTTGCTTTTTTGTATTAGTGTTTTATGTTGAGTCGATGTGTTTTATGCTGTTTGGTAGGATCGTCTTTCACAAAATTGGCTTGAGCAGCATAAAATAATGTTATTGGTCAGAATTTGTGGAATTAATTGTTTGTTCCGTGCTGTATAGTGTGAATATTTGCACATCTCCAGTGAACATAATTCAATATGTGTAATCTGTAACTATAATTTCACCGCAGAGCAAGCTATTGGTTGCACGATACAATGCTGAGTTCATCCGTATACACTCCCGGTTTCCCCCAGTATCCATGAAATTATCATCCTAGAACATTTCGGAACCAGTACTCATTTTAAAACGATATTACGAATTTAAATCGCCCATTAATTTGAAGACCTCCACTGTTCAACTACAGTTGGACATGTTCTGGTCTTGAATATCATCGTCGCTGGGTTGAAAACCCAAAATAACTATTCAAAATCCGAGCCTGCTCATGATTGTGTGTCAACTCATCCGCGTGGCCCGTGTCACGTCCATTTATCTTAAGACAGCTAATTTTCCGTTGGGCATTATTCCTCGTCCGTTTTGCTTCCATTTCAGATGACTGCCTCTGTTCCCACTTCTCCAAAGAAGGTGGAGGGAGAGAACAAAATAAAGTTTGTGAGTAATCATAAGGAATGTGAGGGCAAAAGGCTACGAGGCAAGCGGAGGATCTTGGGACGAGGGAGGGAGGGAGATTGAGTAAGTGAGTGGGTGAGATAGGGTTCAGGGAGAAGGGTTGGAATGAGAGGGGGTGAAGGGTGCAAGTTTTCCGAAAAATCTCGTTTCTAATTTTCAAGTCGTTAAGAAAAGGAGCGGCGTTTTCTGATAAAGTTTCCTCGTCCACGGCGACCGTATTCATCTCCCATCCAATTCTACTGTCGTCGTGAGGAGATCCAGGACAAACTAAGAGGAAAAAAAGGCGAAGAGCATTTCGGTGGGAAGAGGAGGAGTGTGGGAACGTTAGGTGGGTTGGAAGGAGAGAGACGCCTGGACGACCAGCGAAGGAGGGAAGCTTCTCCATCCTCCCACGAAAGGGAGACTTGCATTTTATTGCCAAGTTTTTAAAGTTTGCTAAGTGCATCCATCATAAGCTCTCGAAAACCGTGGGGTGAGGGCCGAGATTTTTTTTCTCGGTCTCCCATAGTGTTTTATTTCGATGCTCTTTTCGTCCATCTAATCTTTTTTTCCCCCTCCTAAATTTTTTTCACCGTTTCTTTTCGGGTGACTGGGTAAAAAAATAACGGTCCCGCGCACGAAGTAAAGTTCTTTCTAAACTCACGAGTTGACTCCGTTGCCCCTAAACAGTCTCTCTCTCCGCTTCCCTGGCAACCCGTATCGCCATCCCTTTCCCTACCCGCTGTTGCTTCCCATGCTAAATATCCTCCTTTCCCTGCCACTTTTCTATATCTTCCGCTTTTTTCTTCCGTTGTATCCGTTTCCCTCTCAGTGGTCCTCCCCCTTCCAATCCTCGCAATGCCCTATTCCACTTATCACCAGAAAGGCTCTAATTTTTCTCTCCGCTCCCTGGTTCCCGATTTGCCCTTCACCCCACAATGCTCACCTCATCCACCGGGGAAAAAAGGGTCACAGAACTTTAAAAACCAATAAATATTCAACAACTCCACTTTGAAATTTTTCTTTGGATTCTTTTAAGTTGCCCCGATGAAGAAATTAGTGCATTCTGGCGTGAGATTGGATTGCCCTCGCTGGAGTTGTAAATGTGTGTTCTCGATTAATTACGCAGTCGTCAGGAGTGCTGGTACAATTCCGCTTCCAAGAGAGAAAAAACAGTTTCTAGGTAATTTTGTTCACTGTAATACAACATTTCCTAGATGTTTTTGAGCTGATTCAAGTGTTACTCTAGATGACTACTGTTGAAATCCAGTTTTACGTCAGAACTTGATTTTTAAAATTTGTTTTATTATTCCAATTTTAATATGCATTGATGGACTTAACTTCTTTTCCTGATATCTCCTACGAGTAATGAGGGAAATCATTGCAAATTTTAATCTTTCGCAAGATCCTTGTCAGTGACGCTTGGACTTATTAGTGGTATAAAGTGCATGAATTCCTTGCATTACCTCTGTCACTTAGAATGCTTTTCGTAGTGTGATTTGGGAACATTTGTTTCTGGATTTTCACGATCGATTAACGAGGTCAATGTATAATTTTGGAAATAACTATGTAGCAGATATGTGATTGATGGCTGTTATCATTGTTGTTGATTATTCAGCAACTTATGAGCCGTTGATGGTCGTTGTACTCTCCCCGCTTCCGTTCAGAAATTTCCTTTTGCCTGTTTATTTTTTGTTTCCTAGTTTCTTCAGTGGAATCTCGAAATAAGTTAATAATTAATATTGTTAGGGCTAAGATCTTCCAATTTGATCTTCAACGTAATGTTCGTTATTCTTGCTGATTTTCTGAAAGGTCATTACTTAAGTGGTAGCGACCGCGTAACGCAGAAATAATCTGGAGCGAGCAAACAAAGAGAGGTCATCGCGTCAAAAACTATCGACAATAGAATATGGCGAAACGATTTATGCTTTCCTCAAAACAGATTGGGCAGACACTGGTCTACGAATTTTAACACTTTCAACTAGAGGATTTAGAGGGGGGAGGTAGGTTTTATGGCCTCCCATTCACACATACTGATTTTTTGGGAAATCCAAAATTCATTTCCTCCACGCGCTTCCGTCAATTCTAGAACAATCAACGTATGCTGATCGAGATACGTGAAACATGCTCGACGAGATACGTGCTCGACGCGTGATAAGGTCGAATTGACTGATTTTCCAAATCTCAGCGTTAAGTCCCGTGGGACTGAATGAGATATCATTTGAGAATGATAAAATACGATAATAAACGAAGTGGATGCGATATCTTTGAGATGCGTTCCGTCACTGAAGGCTTGAAGCTCTTCGTTCGCGACATACGTACACCCGAATTGAAGGGTTTGAACTGTGTTGCCGCGAGTAATGCACCGTCCAGAATAATTGGAAAATTAGTTCTTCAAATCCCACTTCTGCCGTTAGGGTATCTCGAAGGTAGAATATAATAACTGATGCTATCTAAAATTCAGATGATTCTACCCTCCTAGAATTTAATACTTCTTTTACGCATCACGCTACGAGAGTAGTATTCATTTTTTTAAGATAAAAATCTTGATTCTTACCCTTTTCATTGATGAAATAATTAAGTATAAAATATAAATAATAAGGTTTAGAGTAACGAAACCGAAGTCGGTATTCTCATTTTCTGTCGTCCCGAAACTATTGGTAGTATGTCTCCGTCATCAACTATAGTTTTTTTTTGCTTATCTCGTCCTTATAAATGCCAGCGTGTGACAGTGTGTATGCGTAAAGTTAACCTTTAATCAGAAAAAAATAAGTCTCTTCATTAGTGGGGCATTATGTCGTTCATTGAGATTTATCAAGGTGTTGAGTCGTTCAGCTCTCTCTCTCTCACACACACACTCTACTGCAGCAGCAGTCTTCAGCAACTATTTTCTCAGGAGTTGCAAAATTCTTAGGTTGCCCTTACTGTATCCGTGAGTGGCCCTCGTGTCCTCTTCCTCTTGGAGGTGTCGGTCATTTTCCTCGGGGTAGGGATTGGGGAGAGAGGGGTGTGATTGATGCATGGGCGGCCATTTCACGTCCATGCTGCTCTGCTCTTTCTCCCCTTGCCCGAGCGAACCCTCACTGTCTCATCCTCAGCCGCTATCGCCAAACGGAGGAAGCTGCCTCCCTTTTTATGGGAAACGCTTGGCTTCGGATGCCGAGGAGGGAAGGTCATGCACGGCCTGCCTTGCGGGGCGAGATGGTGGAGAACCAAATGCAGTATTCGGAGGGTTCCGAAGCGGAGGAAATCACGGCTGGCGTTATCTGCGACCACTTTCGTCGTGGGGGTGGGAGCAAGACTCCTCCGTGCCCGTCCACCTTGTCCCATCTTTTCGTGCACCGCTTTCTCGTCGCCGGCTATTGTTTTATTCCTGCCGGTTTGTGAAGATGAGCTTAGCGCAGGCGATTCCTTTTCCTCGAATCCTCCTTCCCTTCTCTCGGCAGATCGCGACCTTGAAACATTTTTTCAAGATGAAGTGTCATAGTAGGTGAGATTTTGTTCCGTCGGAGAATACCGTTCGATACCAAAAATTCGTTTCCTTTCCCTTCTTATGCTCACCCTTGTTATAGTAGGTATCTGAGGTAGGCCACCGAGAGCTTATGCCATATGCGCCATTTAAGGAAAGGTGAATAATTGGATATGGGTATAAATTTTCAAGGAACGGAGGAGGGGTGGAGTAAAACCCGGCGTGGGAATTAGCCTGTTCTTGACGAAAGACACCAAGGGGTCAATGCTCATCCGGCGGATGGAGTAATAAAGTGCTGTGGGCTATACACAGCACCCAATTGTAGACTGGTATACCAATGAAAAATCTGCCTCAGCCGGGATTCAAATCCGGTGATGGGAACACCTCCCTGTATCTCGCTCTCATATCCGGGCTTCACTCCTGTTATCCCGTGTAGGTAGGCTGGGCTGGTGTGATAGATGGAGTATCGGCTCCTTTTTATAAAAACCTGGGTTTAATTTCCGCTGGAGAAGGAGATTTTTCAGTGCATACAGGCACTTGAGTACCTACCTTTTGGAGAGTCATGACTTCTTCCCTTATTTCGTTGCAAAAACATTTCTTTCATCGCTCTTCA
This sequence comes from Platycnemis pennipes, assembly GCA_933228895.1. Classification (NCBI taxonomy): domain Eukaryota; kingdom Metazoa; phylum Arthropoda; class Insecta; order Odonata; family Platycnemididae; genus Platycnemis; species Platycnemis pennipes. The sequence continues at coordinate 108,982,169 of OW121847.1, forward strand.
TGCTCTCTTTTCCTTATTATTCATTCTTCGTATTAATTTTGTCATTAGTGTTCTCTGTAGCTATCCCTTCCAGCGCGGTTTCCACTTCGGGTGTTTGGTGTTGATTTTTACGCAAATATCTTAGCGTTTCCGAGCATGATCTTTACTTTGCCTTATCTATATCACTGTTTAGGCAGTTTCTCCCATCCGCTGCTAAGCGGTACTTCAGGGTGCCGGGAAAACAGCATGGGGTGTCGCGAGTATATAGCTGGAAAATAAAAAATGTTTATCAGGACTAACTTCTGAAATTGCTATTCTTATGCCCGACAGAAGGTCAATTACATCTACATAACACTCAGCAAGCCACCACAGATGTGTGTAGCAGGAGGTAACTTCTTCCAGGCTAAGGACTAATTATTATTAAGCGCCGATTATCCTTGGTAATGGTTAGGGAAGCCCAATCGGATAAATAAAGAAAACTAAGAAGGGTGCCCGAAGATAGTAACCTCAGTCTGAAAGGTGCCGCGAACGTGTAGGTTTGGAATCACTGCTCCAAGAATAGGGACTAAACATCTAAAATACTGATTGTATTCGTCTTGTGCCGAAGATTCGCGTTACATTTAACAAGCGCGTTGTAGATGCGTTGTAGATGTTCTGCTTAATCAATTTGGATTATGATATACTAATTTTTATGACTATTGATTTTATCATGCTATCTGTGTCCTCCACGTCTTTGGTTGAAATTCGTTCTTGAAAGTTGATTAATTTCGGCAATAAGTGTTAACCTTTACTCAACAGAACGCTCTCGCTCGCTTTCTGCCTCGGACACACTCCACGCATTTGCCTGGATTGCCACATGGCCACCACTGGTGGCCTGGGAGCAGAGCAGTATTTCCTTTACTCGGGCCTCGCTTTATTGCCCAGATTGCTTTTACTGAGAAAAATTGCTCGGTCTAAGATGGATCGTAGAGGACTGGAAGTATTCCCTCGGCTTTATCTCGTGGACCGTCGTTAAGGGGAAAATGGTTTTCCCGTGGTACTTCCGTTATTTTAAAAGCAGCGTAAGGTTCTGGAGCACGTATTTTGAGGAATGTTTTCCACGCATCCATTTTGTCTGCATTTTGCTCCAAAGCATATTCAAACCGCATACCCTCTTCCAGTGCGCATTTTCTTATGCTCTACTTTCTTTAAAATAATACCAGTAAAGCACTGAAGTTCCCAATAGTTATATTTATATATGAATTGAAAATGGCTGGAAAGGAGAGAAGATTGTTGCTAGAAATCAGTAGAAGGTCATTATTGTTGGTAGAATGCTGGGTATGCGAGGGCGAAGAAGAAAGGGAAAATATATAAATAATAGTATGAATGAAGGTGGGGGGGAGGATATATACCAACTTGATGTGAGTTAGCGTGAGGATAGAACCGATAGATGAATGCAAAGCTTAGAAAAGTGGGAACACCCCATCAAAATCTACCGGTATGAATCAATCAATCGATCAAGTCATCACGTCTATTGACTCGAAGTAAACATAGAAAATCAAAGTGGTAAAAATATAACACTCAGAAGACATTACATTTACATTTGAATACGTTAGAAAATATAAAGATCCAGCACTACCAGATGGGTAACATCTGATGTTGTGAACTCATATGCAATAGGGTCATTACCACACAAACCATAGGCAAAGACCTCTTTTGGTGAATTGAGTGGTACAAACAGGAATTTTATTTACTAATCACTCGATTAAAATTGTGTAGTGCTCTATTTCTGGAGATAAGTTTGAAATCATTGGGAATATTCTCCATCGGTGGCTTCAAGTAGTATTCTTAGCCATTTTAGACGTTGTCTATATCTAAATCAGTCCCTCATGAAAGAACTTTCGTGTCGTCGATGGTGCGTGTAGTAGAACCCCGCTATATCCATCCCATTCGGCCATGACACCTGTTTCAGTGCAGCCATCTGGATTTTCTAACAAATAATGTCTTCTTTTTTCGCGCCTGAGGTAGTCTTCGGAACGATCCAGCTCCTGCCCCGTCACCCTCAATTTCCCATCGCACGCTCTCCTTGTCTTCCCTCCCTTAATAACGCCTTTAGCTTTCCTTCATCGTCATCTGTTTATGGTGGCGTCCGTCAGGCCGTGCTTGGTGACGACGTGACGCCTAAGCTATGTGGGAGATGGTTCCACGGCAGACTCGTGGTGTGTGTGGTTCCGCTGCGTTGTATTCGCTCTTGCCCGGCTAATGTAGCTTCTGTCAGGGGTGCGCGTTTAAGACCGGGGGAAGGAGAGGGGGGTGGGGGAGAGAGAGAGAGGAGGACTGGGTAGGGCTGTAAGTGGTCGGGATTGGAATGGCGGGGAGAATGGTGTTGAATAAAAAGATGTCGAGGCTAAATAAGAGGTCGGGAATGAAAATCGAGAAGGGATGCTAACACAGGCAGGGACGATTGGAGGGATGGGGGAACGTGTTGTGTAGAAGCGGTTCGTTCCTGGGGTTTTTGCCGTGGCATTCACCCACTCTTCAGCCCCTCCTCTCCTCTCTCAGTCCTTGCATCCCCAGCCCGAATCGGCCCTTTCGCCCAATGCCAGCGAACTTTACCCCCCCTCATCCCACCTTACCTCCAAAACACCATCTCCCACTCTCTTTTATTCTCTCCCTTTCCTTCCCCAGACCCTCCCTCCCAGTCGCTCCCAAATGTTCTCTTTTAAACACTCCCCCCGCACCAAAACGATCATTCCCCTGCCACTTATCCCCCATCCCTCCATATTTCTCCAAGGATCGAAATATCTCCCGCTCAGACGTCAGGCAAAACGCCGGAATGGAATGTTCCTTCGGCGTAGATTTTCGTCGTGGACCCTGTTGCCATTATCTGAGGTGTCAGGAGATCTTCTTTCTCCCGAAGCGTTGAAGTTTTAGGACTTACAACCTGAGAACCAGCTTTGTATTTTTTTTCAGCGCCTAATTGACGGAAACTCACTCTATTGCATCAATGTGAAAATGTGTATAAACCTCCGGGACTTGCTGGTATTCTCGGCTCAACGAATCATGTGATGTCTTGCAAATGTTTGTTGGTTCTTTCGCTGAGTCCTCTCTCGTTTCAGTTGATAAGAAGCATCGACCTCTGTTTTTTTTGCATACCATTTGTTGGTAGATTGCTTACGGACGATGTCTCATTGGTTGTCAAAGAATTTTCACCAACGGCACGTCGGCATTACATCAGTAAATTTTTTTCAATTGCGTCGGCAGGTTTGTCACCTGAATACACATCATTGGTTTCTGTTGCCAATTGCCGTTGGTAATTTTTCGTCCGTGAAAAATGGAGATTCGGTCGCATTTGCATCGGGGTATTCGGTGATTGGGTAGGCATCCGTATTTGCGAGGATCGTCCCCTGTTTCGCAGTCTTTTCTCTTTTCTCCATGCCATCGTGAGCCACTTAATTCCAGCCTCCTCATCCCCGGCCCGTCCGTCCTCGCCAAACCCTTTACCTCATCCTCCCCTCTGCTTCTCTCTCTCTCTCTCTCTCCCTCCCTCGTGGGAATTCACTGGGGTCGAATATCTCGACTGGGGAGCGGATATTCCGACCTTTCCTCCCCGTCCACCTCTGCAAGATCCACTTTGGAGGATGAGGAGGGACGAGAAAAAGTGTATTAAAAGAGAGCGCGGTATTTCCCTGCGGGAAGGGAGCGGGAAGCTGTACACCCCCCCCCTCGTTTCTTGCTACTCCTGCCGCACCCCCTTCTATTGCTAAACTCGTCCTCCGTGGACCCCCTTCCGTTATTCAATTTGGACTCATTTTCTCCTCCACTTACCTCAATTCTCGGGGAAATTACAGGAAAAGTATCGATTTTGCGGAAAATTTTCATCTTTCCGAGTTAATGTTTTCGTGCGGTATAAGTTAGGGGACCATGAGAATGTGGTGCATAGTTATTGAAAAGGAAATGAAGTTTTGTAGAATTTTTTGATCCTGGGAGAAGGGAGTGTGTATTTTATAATTTTTTGTCCTCTTTCCTTCATCCATTTTTTTGCGGTGAAGACATATTTCCCGAAAGCTTAGGGTAGTCGCTTGACTAATTCTATAATGAAGCAAACTTCGGGTAGTAAACATTGGATTCGAATGTGTTTGGACCATCAACGGTATGAAATTTTATCACTTCGAGGCTAACTTTTGCTCTTTGTTTTATTGTTTTTCTTGTCTTTCTTTGTGAAAAATTCATTGAGTAATTGAAGTGAAATTTTGAAAATTTCTCAGTTGTAGGAACACGTTGTTATTATAAGTATGTAATCTACCTAGAACTCTAGGCTTTTAGACAGCTTCAGATTTAGAAACCTTCTTCTTCATCTCGTTTCATCTTCTGTACATTGGTAGCTGTTCTAGCTGTTCTTTTCACTCAGTAGTGAGTATGCCTCACGTTACGCCCTCCATATACTCTTCGTATTTTCTAGCTGATTTTTTCTGTCCAAAATCTAATTTCTTACAATTACGTTACGCCCTCCATATACTCTTCGTATTTCCTAGCTGATTTTTTCTGTCCAAAATCTAATTTCTTACATTATGTCCTTCCCTCTTATCACTTCATTCTCTTTATCATTGGCTTCCATTATTTTCATTTTTTCACCTCCTTAGAATTGCCCTCAATTACTTCCTTATCACTCCATCCTTATCTCAGGTCATATTCGTCTCTACCCATCTTGCTTTACATTCCCATCTTTAAATTCCCTTCTCAAACCATTTTATCTGGGTTTATTATCCTTTCTTGTCGAAATAGTTTGAAATATACTTAATAATACTCTCCTCATAAGTCATTTTAGAATCGTAGCTAATAGTCCATAGTATGTAGCTTCATCTCTTCGAAAATCGCATTCTTTTAAGAAAATAATTATTTTCTTATACATCCATGCTACCAAGTCAAGTTTAATCCAGAATTGTACATTGATATGCAATTTTTACCCCTTCATTGCTGTACAAACCTTTCATTTTTAACGTTTAGCCTAGTCTTTCTACTTCTGTAACATTTCTATCAATTTATTTTTCTGTAATTAATCGTTTACCTATCTTTCTCACAGCCACCCAGTAACACGATTGACATTAACTGTAGTCCTTTGCGTTACTATCTGACGCTTGTGCATCAGCAAATTTGACTTAATGCCTCCAGAACTTCTTTCAGTCATATTTAAAGCGCATCCCATGACTCCCTCACCTTTCCAGAGAGTGTAGTTTAATAACGCTGACGATAGTAGGCAGCCATATCCTACTCCAGTGCCTGTAAAGCCCACATTAATTGCCCAACTACTGCCAGAATTGCGCGTAGTTTAAAATGTAAGCAAAATTTCAATGGGATGCGTATCATTCTGGAGAAATCGTAATTCCTACCACACGTTCATGAACGTTACCCAGACTGTCCAGTGAAAAAGTCTTCTCGAAATCCACGCGACAGATATGTCATGATTATAACGTTTATTCCTCTATAACAGTAGTCGGCAGCAAGCCACATGCAGCTCCTCAGTTAGGTACGCACACATAGCTCTGAAGTGACACTGAAAATGAATTGAAACTATAACGAAGTTTCGTTTACACCGTTGAGTGTGCCTAATTCACTCGTTAAAACTTTGTCAAATGTTTATTTATGAATCAGCATAAATGAAGCGAGTAAAATGAAATGAAGCCAAACTTCAGTCGTACCTATCCTTTCATGAATAGCTCATGCGACGAAACTTTCTGTTTTGATTTATGAGTGACTTGGACGTATTAACTCAGCGTAAAGTATCTCCAGGATATAGGACGTAATTTTTGTCCTGTTTGGAACTCTGATTGCCTTCCTCACTACACGATATTGGCTATTGAAATATTTATCACGATGAAAGGAACCATCTCATACGCGTAACATCCTTGTTTAACTTATTGTCGGTGTCTGCGACGCTGGACTACAATGCTGTGGTGACCGATTTGTTGGGCGGAGGAGATTTGAAAATCTGGACGTGAAAGACGTGCTGGAAAATTGCGAGTGTTTTCTTACAGAATTGTCTAACGAGCTTCCGGGATGCATTATTAATGAATAAACCCGTTCCTTCCAAAAGTACTTAGGCATGGGTAATTGTGGCGTTCAGTGTTCCAGTATCCTTATATACGAGTGAGTTTATAAGTTCTCTAAAAACAGAGAGGTGCCTTATCCACCTCCAAATGATGTTATGTAAAGTGTGGACTGATTTGCCAGCAGTGCCTCAAAATATTTAAATTAAAAGTAAATAAATGCATGAGGAGACTAGAATATAGCATCGATGGGTAATTTGACTAGAAGTTTTCGAAAATGGGTACCTAGTTCATGTGCGTGAGGAACAACGTAGCCTTTGTATGTGTGGTGGGATCGCATAGCTAGTTCACGGAAGGGTTCTGAATTCCGGGGCTATGCATTTTGTCAAGCATGACAGTGGAAGTTAGCTATTTAATTTTACTTTATATGGAAATGGCGAGTTTTCTGACTTCTTTGTATCTGACTTTTGAATTAAGGTCTTATCATGGTATTTTTTCTTCCCTAGAATATTATGCTTATTTTTTGTGGATCGTTATTTCTGCTCAGTTGTACCCTTTGGAATGTTTTTCTCGCAATTTCCATTTAAAGTAGCTTCCTGCCCCTACCATCTATCTCTTACTATCTGTTATTTTCTTTCGTTTGTCATGAACTCAAAAACTTTCAAATACTTCATGCAGGCTATATATTTTTTCTCCATTTACTAACCATTCCTCCTTTAATTCATTCATATGTTTTCATCTCGTTCCATTGCCCCCTTCGTATTTGCAGATTTTTCTAGCCTTTTAATATATTTCACTCTATCAATTTCCCTGCTACTTAAAAGTATTCTTTTTTCTATTTTGTTTACCTTCACAGACTGGGACAACATCAAACCATTTCCATTCTTGTTTTCTCTTTTGCTTTGTATTCCGCCTTATGTTCAACAAATAATTCCACTAAACCATGGGCTCTCAAAGGGTGTGCCGTGAAATTGTTGGACTGTGCCGCGAAAAAATTGAAATATTTTAGTAATAATATTTATTAATATTACAGACTGGCGTAAGCCTACATGCACTAAGAACTCAAAAAATAAGTAACTCAAATAATCTCTATCTTTTGGGACTGCTCTGTAGCGTTCAAAATTCCTCTAAAACAGGCATAGTTACGTGTACGTTGGGGTGTGCCGCTATATTCAGCATAGCGAAACAATGTGCCGTGAACCAAAAAAGTTTGAGAACCCCTGCGCTAAACAAATCATCAAGTTGTGCATATCTGATAGCATAATAGGGTTGTTGTGGGGTTCTATTTTATGTAATCTTTTCCTTGCTTCGCACTTGTGTTTCCGTATTGTACTGGTTGACTTAGTACTTTATGCATTCACTTTCCTCGCGATCGACATGAATATGAATAGGATTGAAACTTTTCTCCTCTCACAAGATTGTATTTGGAAATCCCAGCTTCTTTGGTTGATGCTCTTGAAATAAATTATTCCTCGATCGCTATTTCAGCCCTTTATCTCTCTCAGAATCCTTTTCTTGTATTTGTCTTTAATTTTTCGTTCTTTGTTGGGCTGAGACTGACACGCCTAGTGTCTAACTTGTGGACCGTTATTTCAGTTCTGTCTTAGGCATGGAGTGGTAATGTATTGGAGTTTGTGAATATTAGTAATGTCAGAATGTGAATTTTGATTCAAAATACATATATCAATGGAGCGCGCTAAATTATTGACTAAATGTTTTATATTTTTCTGATTGACTCATCAGTGTCCAACCAAGGTAAGATGAAATGGAATGCATTTCCATTTCTCGCGTGGATTTACTTACTTCCAGCGGTATTTATTTCAAATTTTTAAATCGTTATATATTTAAAATATAATAATTGCTGGCATGACGTAGGTACAATTTGTCTTTTGGTATGAACTTTTTCCAAATCTCACAGTGATTCGTTCCCTCACCTGGCGATAATTTCACATTTTTTTTACGCGATCAGAGCTAACTTCAATTAATGTATGGGGATATAAATCAATCTCATTGTGCTTGTCTACATCTAATTTAGTAATTGCAGCTAATTAATGTCCTGTCGTAATAATGTCGTAATTTTCTTCAGATACCTTTCAATGTAACTTTATTGTTTCTCTAACACAGTGCACACGATATCATCAATCATTCATTTGATCAGCTATTCTATTTCTCCTTGTAAGGTTTTTCCGCATGTTTTTCGTCACCTTAAATGAACAGTTTGAGATGAATTATTTTTAAGGCTTCAATTTGGTGTTAAATGTGCTTTTGTTAGAATTTCCTGGTTAAAAGCATACTATCAGCCTCCTTAATCTTAAAGCTTTATACACTCATCTCATAAAAACTGGACTTATCGTAAAGAAACCCTGAAGATTTCCCGCTTAGGTTTAAAAACACTCCTCAATAGCTGATTGAATATGCATTTGCCTTTTATCTTTACGATGAACTTTTTATCTTCATATTTTCTGTGCATATACTTTTCCCATATCCATACCTGCCGACCAATTTGAACCTCCAGACACGCTAACGCCGAATCCTCTCTTCCTCTAGTCCCTCATTCCTTACAATTTAACGCTCGCGGGGCACATCCTGCGATACGGTCTCATCCATTCTCCCAGGTTCATCGGGAATTCTTTTTTTTAACTCCGTAGCCCGCGTTTTATGCGCACTTAAACGATCAACTGAACGGGCGGACCTCCTTGTCAGCGCCTCTTCCCTGCTCTCGGTACCCAGGGAAAACGGACAGAAGGAGATAGGAGGAACGGTATTCAGTGAGGAATGAAGTAGAAGGAGAGAGATAGTGAGAGAGGTGTAGAGGCTGCGGAGGGTAGTGGGAAGGCGATTTTTGCAATCATTCCACCTCCCTCCTCCAATCGCTCGCGTAGATATCTGGGACCGTAGAACGGGAAGCGTGGTTGCGTGGAAGCTGGGAGGGAGGGAGTCCACGAACCGTCTTCCCGGGAACAGGGAAAAAGGGAGTAATGCGCCCACGAGGAAGGGAGATGGAAAGGAGGAGACAAGGAAAATAAGAATCGGTCGAAGAAGAGAAAGGAAAAAGGAACGGCCATTAGCATCTCCCTGCCCTCGCGAGTTTCTGCGGGTTAAGGTTGAGGTGGAGAAGGGGAGGGCTGAGAAGCGTTATGAGACTTGCGTATGCGTGTGGGAGGGGCTGGCCTTCCCTTTCGTTAGAATTTCCTATTCCTTTGTGCCTTTTTGCATTGTTCCGTGCCCTTCGCGACCACTCTCTCAACGCTCGCCACTATCTGTTCTCTTCCTCGTGCTCTTTCAGGGGTTCCTTTCGTCCTTCTCTCCCTCGTTTTCCCACCGAATCCTTTCACCCCTCTACGATTCTTCTCCTCGTCTGAGACACATTTCTCCGCCCGAGAACAATGCATTCCTTCCTCATCCCTTTTATTTATGGGTGGGTTTATTATTTTTGTCCTTGTGCTAGTGTGTATATCATTGCATGTGTGTAAAATAATATGCTCTTTACATGCATTGTATCATACATATTATGTAACCACAAGCTCAATTGAAAATGCAGTAAAAAGAAACACGTTTAATATGGAAAATTTTCTTTGGAACAATTATCTTCCTCAGTTCCTCATTTCTTTTGGAACTCGCGTGGCAGTTTTTTCTTTCGCTTGCCTTCCCCCTAGTTTGTTTGTGTTTCTTTCCACATTTATTCGAACATTCTCATATTCCCCCTTCTTTACTTTCTTGTTATTTTCTCATGCTTTACGTTACTATCACTTCCCTCTGTCCTCGCAGGCTGGATAGTGCACAGTGAGTTTTCTCTTGCTTTAGGATAGCACTATCACATAGGTACCTATCTTCTCCATGCAATTTTATTCTCTCGCATCTTCCTCCGTGGTTTTCCCATCTGACCCCACCCATCCGTCCTCCACCTCTTCCATCGACCCCGCACTTCCATCTTACTTCCCTCCTGTTTAACCTTTCACCTTAACGCTACTATTTTCTCTCTCAGCCCTGTCCAATCTTCACCACGCCTTTCTTTCAGTGACTTTATTAACTGCCACCTACCGAGAGGAGAAATACCTCGTCTATTCTTTCCGCCGGGTCTTTTATTCAGTAACCACCGCTTTCCCGTGCTATGTCGTTCGAAAAACTTTGGCCTCCGACTACCCATCGATCGCCATCACTTCACTCAGTTTCTGAATTCGTGTCTACCGTTTGTTTTTTTGGGATCCCTTTATAATGTACAGCTCCGCAGATAGGCTCTCGCATTATGTTAGCCCCTTTCCCCATTCATTAATGCCTCTTTTGATTATTTTTACTTTTATGTCAAGTGGTTTTGTTTTCTGTAATGAAAAGTTTACTGTGATATAGATTTTATTTTCTCAAACCTCTTTCATTCCTTATTAAACTTGATGACTTATTGATTTACGGAAATACCGTAACCAATGGTTTATCACTTGTTTTATTCGTTTTATCATCGTGAATTAATGAACGACTGAAATTATATTGTAACCCTTCAGTTGTACAACGTCTAACTTGTGTATTTAATATCAGTAGAATTTATTCAGAATGAGTTGCTTCATTCAATTTTAACCAAGCGACATTGTTTTATTTTAAATGTGCTTTACGCAATTATATCGTCATTATTCTTTCCATTGTCATTAGCAGCTAAGAAAAATGAAAAGTTTTATTCTGCGATAATTCAAGTCATAGCGGAGGATGAGAGAGGACTTTAGCTAAATTATTAAACAAGTCTTTTATGGACCTCCTATCGATTTTTTTCTCCTGCTATTTCAATAAAAATCCTTTATTTGAGTCCGTGTAGGACATACTTTCCATCTCGCTCTCATTTGTGAAACTATCGCTAATTCGTGAATTCTGAAGTTATTAAAGAGTTTACATTCCTACTTCAGGTATCGTGACTTACGCAATTTTTTATTTTGCGTAAACAAGTTAAAAATTCATAACCCATATCCGGAAATGCTGATTACGTGCAAGCAAACCAAAGTCGCGAATCAAGACGCGGATTGAGACATTGATCCAGTCTTCCAAGGATGGGATTTAAGGCGAAGGCTCGATCGCGGATAAAAATCGAGTGAATACCGAGCTGAGGAATTTTTCCCTAGGGAGGTGGTGGATTAATTGCGCTGCTACTCTATTTAAAAACGTGCGCTTATCGCTCCATCTCCATGTGCCTGCCTCGTTATATACCACCCTTCCACCTCCTTATTTCTCCTCCTAGCATTCCCATTTCCCTTTCTGTGCGTGCGTATAAGTTTGTGCGTCTCTCTCCCTACCTCCCCTTACATCTCCCTTCTCCCGCTGTACTCCTCTCTCTCTCCCCTTCCCTCTCTTTCTCCCACACGAAAAATCAATAGCGACAGAACGGAGGAGGTAGGAGAAGGGTGAGGATGAGGGAGGGGAAGAGGCCGGCGGGGGAGGGAAGAGAGGGGGTGAGGTGGCGCGCGAAGGGAAGAGTGGTAGGAGGGGAGGGGGTGCGGGTGGGGGGGAAATGAAACTGAGTGGCAGAAAAAAAATTTTGAGCGCATAGATAGATATGCATATTTATACATTAGTGTATGTTTACGAATGTACACAAACACTTCTTTTGAGTGGAAAAAAGTGTTAATTTTCAAAAATTAAAGTTTTATAACCCGGTTAAATAAAATCGTCGCATTCGTGCAAGTTTTAGTCTACACTTAGGGTACGAGGAGAGGGAAGGTGTTGATTGCTTGAGGGAGAACTGTGGTCGGTGGGTATGTGGTTGGGAATTTAGGATCTTGCTCCAATTTTTGATGCCCTAGTGGTTCCAGCCGAACTTATGCACCCTTACCGCTCCTAAACAGCGTCCAACCTTTCGTCAACGTGCTGCTCGTGGCAAGGGTTCTAGGGAAATAGGGGGGTGGCGGTGAGTGAGAGTAGAGGGATGGGGCGATTGGTGGAGGAGGGCAGGAACACATTTATGTTTTCTTTTTTTATATTCACGTGTAATTTTTTTATCCCTCCCACTACCCCTACCTTTCGCTTCCATTTCGAACCATGCGTGCACGTCGTTGCGAATTGGATTATATAAACGAGGCGGGTGCGCAGTTATGTATATAGCGTACTCACACAAGCAATCGGGTACATTGGGGGTGGGTGTACCGGGCGGAAGAAAATTCCTTTGTGGTGCCCAGAGTACTTGGTACGCATACATGTGCCGGGCATTTAAGAGATGGGTCGGGGGGGTTGAGAGAGCAAGGAATTTTAAGCGTGATAGTTTACTCACGTGCTTTCCCCGCCATTCGCCACCTCCGCCAGCTGGGCGCGAGGGTGTCGGGGCTGTATAGGGATCAGGGGAGGGGGGGAAGAGTCAGGGACGTGCGCGCGGCGGTGGGGTCTCCCCTGGGCGGACGACTGGAGGCGGCGGGGGACGGAGAGGGTTAGGGTCAGGGGGAGGCGGACCAGGGGGGTCGTTGGAGTTTTGGGCGCTGCCGAGGGCGCTCTCTCTCTCTCGTATATTCGCGTGGGAGAGAGTGGCGGTGGGGGTCGAATTTGGGTGGAGAGGTTGGTTGGTTTGGGGTGTGTGTGTGTGTTAGAGTTCAAGTTCGGCAGGGTGTGTTTCCAGGGCACGAGGGAGAGAAAGAGAGAGAGAGTAGGAAGATTGTGCGCCGGTGTGTGGGTTTAAAGGGGAAATAATAGGTGGTCTTGGGAGGGATTTCGTTGTAGCGGCTGAGAAGAGTTAAAAAGGAGTTTTTTGTGAGGTTTGGGAGTCGGGGGGTTTCCGAAAGGGGCTCACGGGTTGAGGGGGGGTCTATGTGTCTATATCTACATCTCACCCCTTCGATCCCACACATCGAGCGTGTTACAGAAGGTTTCGGGGAAAGCATCCATTAAAATGTTTCTTCTCGACGTATGCATCAATTTATCACCATGAAATCCGCCTCAAGGGTGTGTGTTTTTTTTGTTAAACAAAGAAATTCCAACGAATACGGTGAGCCCAGAATGCGATTTATGAGAATGAATTTGCGCGTGGAAGGTGAATATCGCCGTTTTCATGAATGAATTTATGTACTCAGACTTTTAAGTCTTCAGACTCAATCCGTTATCAACGCGCTGCTTCCGTTTCGGTATGGAATTACTTGTGCGAAGTTGGAAGCATGGGATGAAATAGGACGGGACTAATAGGAGGCATTTTGGTCGAAGGTGTGTTGTCCACCAAGGGCGGGAAGTTTTCTTGGAAGCTGTGGGGGCGTGTGGGGGAACAGCCGTCTTGGCGAGAAGGAAGAATGAGCGGGGTAGGACGAGGAAATGAGAGGGAATAGGGGAGGGGCGGGGGCGGACTACGGAAGCAGCGGGGTAAGTCCTAACGCCGTGGTCGAGGGAGGAGATAGGGGAGAGGCGGAGTGAAACAAGTGGAGGACGGAGTGAGCGGGCATCGTAGAATCCGAGGGGGCGGTTAGGAGTGGGGAGGCAGAGGAACTGTGCGTAATGGATGAGGGTGTGGAGTGGGAGGGAGGTGGAAGGAAAGTTGGCGTGTAAGCTGCTTTAAAAGAGAGGACTTCGGAGGGAGAGAGAGAGAGAGTGAGGTGGAGGGACAGTGAATGTATGTGTGCTGAATGGGGCGAGAGAGTTCGGAGGGAGGGTAAGGGTGTGGGAGTAGGAAGGGAAAGGGGTCGTGAGGAATAGAGGAGTGGTGTGGGGGAGTGGGTTCGGGAGTGCCACTGGTCCAAAAGGGCGGGGCTTCCTCGCGGAGGGGAGGGAGGGGTGGAGGAGAGGTAGAGAATGACACGATGGGAGATCGTTTTGATTGATTTTTTCCAGCCTTGACGCCCACTTCATACATTTAACATATTTCCCCACCCTCTCCCTTTTTTATTTGGAAGATGGAGGTGTGCGGGTGATTATTCTTCGAGGCAGACAGTCCTGCTTTTATTTTCCCGAATTAACGTTGTCGGTCGCAAACATTTAATGAAACTGAGCTCGAGTCATTCCTTTTTTTTTTTGATTGCGCTTTCTCATCCATAAAAAGGAGGGGAATCGAAAACGTGACCTTGGTGGCACGCGAAAGGTTGCGACCTCACCCCCTTCGCTAGAATCCTATTATTTGGGAATTGCTCGACGTTTTTAGTGCCGTGTATATTTTTAGCGCGTCAGAGTAGCCCCCCTCCCACTAAATGTCGCTTTCCGGCCATTCTCTAGTTGTATTTAATTTTAGTCCCAACGTGAGTGAAGGTATTGCGTGTTTATGCCAATGGATGCCTCGAATATTCCGAGATTTTTGTTCTTTTCACAAACAGAAGTCCACGACAATCAATAGCAGATGTGCGGTTCAATAGTGCCGCTTTAAGTGGAGGGATAGTCACCATTTCATTCATAAACACCTTTTTTCTCATAATGGCGCTTGAGACAACGCTTAATTTTTCCTGGCGTTTCTCTCGGGGATAGGAAATTCATTGCTGAGCTCGTCTGAAGATTTCTCCCGTAAAATGTAATCAATCCGAAATGTTTGTAGGAAGCCAGTAAACTAATGTGATTTTGTGCACGCCATGACAGAGCACGGGCACTGATGCGAGTCCGCCTCCGTCTGTCATCTTGCACTCGCATCCATTCCGAGTGCTCTGCGCCGTCGTCTTCTCTTTGCCACGGGAATTCCTGCTAACTAGCCGCCCGTGGGGTTCCACCTGACTCCTGTGCTCGCTTCGCTGCGCGGCCCGGCCTTCCTCGGTGTAGGTTGGCTTTGTTCGGCGAGGATAACGCTCACGCTGCGCCTCGGAAGTCGGAACGATATTATTTCCATTCCACTTAATTCAAAAAGACGGATTAAAGGGCACCCATCCGCCCGCGGTTGAGCTTCAGGTGCGTTGATTTATCCGTAGGGGATCTCACGTCTCACGCGGGAACCGCGGTGGAGGAACACGGGTCATAATTTTATCGCCGGCCGTATCCTTATCGCATGCCGTACGTGCTGCGTTTAGGAGTCGCCGGGCTTGGGGGGCTGGTGGCATGAGGGTTTGGGGAATGTTGGGAGTGGCTCGTGGGGAATGGGACTGAAATGGAAAAAAAAATTAAACTGGAAGAGGTTCCCGAGAGAACGCGGCAGGGAGCAGGAGCTGCTGTCTTTGTGCTTTTTCTCCTTTCTTTATCATTTGAAGCCGAAAGTGAACCGCCTGGAGGCTAGAGGACCGTGGGTCAATAACTTGTGAGAGCTGTGTGTGCGCCGTGTGGAGGTGGGAGGGCGAAGGTGGAGGGCGCGGTGAGGGCGAAAGGGGAAAAGGTGGCGAGAGGAAGAGAAACTGAGGAAGCTGCAGCTAGTGGGGAGGGAAATGTGGGTGGCACACATGGTGAGGTGTGGATTTCGACGAATGAGGTAGTCCTCGGGGTTACCTTTTTCCGGGGTGGCGACGGAAGGGAACTGTAAAACTCTGAAGAACTGTGGGGAATCTCGGGTAAATTTGTGGATATTAATAACAGCTCACGGAAAGTGGTGGAGAAGACACGGCAAGCCACGAGTTGCGGTACAGTGGAGCGTTCCCTTGGTCATTGCCTACTGATGATTCATCTTATGTGCGATTATCGTGGAAAAATCGAAACTCGTGCGAATATTGACGCCAACGGTAATACATTTATAGAGAATGCGTGAGAGGAGAAAAGAAGGCTGTATCAAAAGTGGCGATAAAACATCATGACTCAGTAACATTCGGGAAAAATGACGGTCAGAGTAAGAAAACTCGGAGAATATTTCCTTCCAGATTCCTTCCTCTTAGTTCCACTGCTTAACCGCACCCAATTTTCTGTATACCCTCGTGATATCCTTACTGACCTTTTTTCCTCGTTTGTTTGTTGACCTCCTAAGAGGGTGTCCTGTGAAGGTCATCCCTTGTAGATCTCTAATTAGAAGTTTTTTCCATTTATCTCCATCCCCTCCCTAATTATTTTCCCCTCCTCGTTTTGCATCCTTCGGGTCACTAGTGCCAGGGCTCAGTCGCCCTTACTTTTTTTCGCCCTCGGGCACTCTCACCCCTTCTATTCTCACCCCTTTCGTCTTCCGTGATGCGCCACCGCTCGGAAAACCGATCCTCCTGCATTCACGGGCATTCGCTCCTTCTGCTCCCTCCCGCCGTCACTTCCGGAAGCGGAGGAACAGGGGGTCGAGAGGGGTAAATCAGGCGAAACTAAACCACTCATTTGCTCCAATCGCTCCCCTGGGGTGTTTAAGTGTGTCATTTCATTGAATACGAGGGTGGAAACCGGGCGGGTACCCTAGGGGCAGGGTATTGGTGCGTGTGTGTGTATGGAGTGTGGGGTTTTGAGAGATTTCGGACTG
Source organism: Platycnemis pennipes (assembly GCA_933228895.1). Lineage (NCBI taxonomy): Eukaryota > Metazoa > Arthropoda > Insecta > Odonata > Platycnemididae > Platycnemis > Platycnemis pennipes. Next base: position 108,998,456 of record OW121847.1, read on the forward strand.
TGAAGAGTGGGGAAAGATTCTAAAAGGTCCAAGGGAGTGGGAGGGATTTGTTGTTGGGGTGTAAGGGATGGAATAGTTGGGTGGAACGTGTGGGTGTGTGTATTCGTGCGCATGTTTGCCGGTCTGTTTATAAGGGTTGCGGAGGACCAGGGTGAAGAGGGGGGTTTGTACAGGGGGGGGGGGTTTGCGCAGGCGGCAGGGGTGTGTGTCAGCCCCTGACGGTAAGAGCATCGGGGCGAGAGGAAGGACTTGGGATTACGTTCGAGTCTCAAAATGGCTGCGGGACATGGGGAAAAGGGGTAGGGCGTACGGTTACGGGGGATGGGAGTGAAAGGGCTCGGTCGATTTGGACGTTTGGTAAGATTTCATTCATTCTGGGGCTCGGGGTAGTCTGGTGCTGCGAGTGCTTCTGGAGTTTCTCCGGTTCGGATTTCGTGGTAGTCGGACCGTGAGCGGGGCAGGGAGGGAAAGAGAGAGGGTTAAGGCTTCGTTGTGAGGGTTTGAGAAGGGTGTGCGTATGGCGACCATCCTGTATACTTCCCGTCGTTTCCTTCGCTTTGATGTCGCATCTCTTCGTGGTGGTGGTGAAAGGGGCTGGGTGATGTTGATGATGCGGTGTCCCATTTGTGTTCTTTCCCCGTGATTTACTTGAGGCTTTACATTTCACCCCGGAATATTTTGACCTCACGCTCCGCGCTTATTTTCATTAACTTTTGGGTCCCTCGTCCCCGCATCCCGGCCGCTTCCAACCCCCATGGCCCTGATGCACCAATTCGCCGTGAGTGGATGAATGTTTTTCGCGAATTAACAAGGAGCGGACGCTTACTGTATCACGGTTTTCCCCTCGTGTTTTCGTTGGAAAAGGGACGTTTGGGCTTTGTTTTGATTTCCTTGATTGATTTTCCACGTCATCCGTTTTTTCTGATGTTGCTCTTCCGTTAATAATTCTAACTGGGACGTTTTCGTGGCATTCGTTGTTTTAACAAGCTTGCTTAAATTCCTGTTGTCTTATTTTTCTTAGCAAAGGCACGCTATTGGATTTCTCCTAAGGAGGATACCTAAGTGCCATCAAACTGTCGTCAAATGAAACAATGAGAATAAAATCGCGACTAATTGCCTTTTAAAAGTAACTTCGACTGCATATAGACACATCTTGAATAAGTGAACTTTCAATTCTTTGCTTTGCCCCGAAATTATCAATTTTCTAAAATTTTTCTTTTTTATTCGTATCATACTCATTACTTATGTCTTTTATATCCGACAGAAGTAAATTCTCTCCGTTCCTCTGAACCCATATTGGTCTTCGTTGCGTTCAATATTTATTACCCGACTTTCGCTATTCATATCGTTCACATGTGTCTCTTTTTGATCGGTAACTTCTCTTTTTTCTTTCGCTGCAGAAATTCCATATGGCAAGTCAATCTTAATGAGAACGACTTGAAGAAGACTTTTCCCGAATATTAATGAAACATAAAGCTCTAAGATGGGAAGTTAATCTCCCTTGAAATTCCTTCTATGTATAACGGAACTCAGTAGTTAGTAGGGATACACCCACTCTATTTCGTAGCGCGTGTTTACAAGTAATCGCCCCCGCGATCCCGCTTTACTCCTCCATGTATACCCAAGCTCGGAATCCCTGACATGATTTTGGTTTCTAAGGTTTGACGGAAGAATTACTGTTGGTCGCTTCATTTAACTGGTGAGAAGCATCAAACTACACTCTCATTCTAATTGTGAAGATTGGCTAACTCTCTTCTCTTCCCTCTCCAGCATTTGCATAGTTGTGGGTAATATCTTCCGAATGTACTAAGAGAGTTTTGCACGCTTCATAGACCGATTCGATGTGAAAATTTCTCAGGCTATCATTAAGAAAGAAATCATAAAAATATCAGCGAATATGATGCCAGACACGGTGGGAAGCCGATGGATGAACTGTAGGAAACCTTGGAATGAATTGAGATAAATTCTTGCATGGCGATGTATAAATAAATTGTTTCATGGGAAACTCATGAACTGAGTGTAGTAGGGTTAGTAAAACGTTTGTTTGGAAAACGAGTGAGAACCGGCGAAGTAACTCAAGTTTTTGGGGACTTTTTCTAGTTATTTTTCTTTTGTACACCCTTGATCACATGATAGATGCCGGTTGGTCAGCCACTTGGTGGATCTTTCGCGAGAATTCTCCAAATCACCGGGAAAGGACGGTAGCATTCTTTTCGTCCATACGGGTAAAATATCTCTTCGGGGAGATCATAGCAGATTCTTTTGTAGACGTCATAGGGGACCATTTTCGTATTTCCTCCCGGAAGAGCAGATTCGTCCTCATTTTCATGCAATCTTCTAAGTGTTTTGTGATAAAATCTTGGACTACGAATGTTTTTACCTCTTAAATATAGGATGGTAATTGTCTCCTTGCCTTGAAGATATTCGAGGGTTTTTTGAGATCATTTATTGATCATGTAAATAGAGTGCAAAAGGACATGTCGCATCCAGCTGACGGCCTGCCATCAAGACTCGATGACCTCAAAAAGATCGAGGTCATGAAATCACAACCTCGACAATGGGGAACATGCACTATTGATATATAACTCTTTGAATGCGAAGTTTATTAACTAAAATGTGCTTACCGAAAATTTTGCTGTAGAATTAAGCTGTATTACAAAGGTATTACTCTTTAAAAACCGCACCTTTTCGGGAGCGGGAAAACACGACGTCATCGCATGACGTCACGGCACGGTATCACTATGGGCGTTGCTTATCTGTTGTAAGTGGGGGTAAGTTATTTCATGAATACTTGGCGAAAACGGATGTATCTCAATTTTTTATTTAATTAATATGGATCGTAACGAGAAAATCGTCCATAAATAGTAAAATAGCGGTATAGTACAATAGTATAATACTCCAAGAATCTCTGCTATGACAAAGCAATTACAGTTATTTAAAGAAGAGGACCAAAGGCAAATTGTCGGATTGTGCTTTTTTAAGTCCCTTTTTCAATCATGGTTCCGATCTAGGGACGGCTAAAAACCCCAACACAATACATTCGCTTCTTTTTCTTCTAAAATAAACGTCTGTTTCAGTAGCAATATGGAACCTATACCGTGCAGTGACGTCAGAAGACGTTTAGGTCACGTGACTTTCGTCAATTTTTGGGAACTTTTTAATAGCGTTTAATAATCTTTGTGGTTGGTGTAGAAACTTTTGGCTCATATATTTGAATCTGTGAGAAAATTTCGCATCAAGTACGTCATTGATACACTAAAAACAAATTTTATTGCATATTCCCCGCTCTCGATTTTTTTGAATTTAATAGTTGATATCTGTCAGTACTGTGACGTTAGCATTTTGCCCTTCACGGGAGCAGAAATGAGTCTTACTGAATGAGGCTAAAAAAATGTGGCGTTGGTCAATATTTAAGCTGTCATGACTTACGCATTGTTATAACTGTTATCACATGCTGAGATCATTTCATAATGCACGGTACAATGAAAGGTGGAAAACTAACACGCGGAAGGAATGAGTTTCTTACAAATGACTCAATGGTCGCGAAATTTGCAAATGCCTTCGGATTGAGAGAGGCACTAGGTTTTAGTCTAGGATGTATTTTCCTCATTCCGCTGCTGCGTCGTCGGTATCGTGATGCATGATATGTGTGCTGTGGTGTTCAAGGAAATGCATGCATGGCCCTCGTCTCGGAAATAAATAACCAAGTGCCCTCTCAATCAGCCTCCGTTGCGTATTTCTCCTTCCTCGTTCTTTCCCTCCCACTCCGTGTCCCCATTTCGTCAAATCTCCTATTTCGCCGCCAACTCCTGTCCTATAGTTTCTCCTCATGCCCCTCTGATCCCCTCTTCAGAAGAGGTGGGAGTGGGGTTTCCCTTACGACTTACCCAGCTCTCCGCCCCCTCCCCAAGTTAGTTATCCACCCGCCCACCACCTCTGATGCCCGTTCCCACGGTCCTTAATCGCTTAGAGTGGGACAAAATTGAGGCTGCTCCTCCGGCGGGCTAGAGTCCTTAAATTCGGCATCAAGTAGGTATTCTAAATTCTAATGAAACCTCGCCTCGAGACCCGTTTCAAAAAGAGAAGGAGAGAGGAATGAATGTATATATATATGTATGTATATCTTATGTGCGGACAGATAAGAAGAGGGGGGCGGAATTAGGGTAGAGAGTAGGAGAGGGGGGGGGGGGGAGGAAACCCCTGCACAACCTCCGTCACAAAGGGAAAAGGGGGAAGTGTGTATCTCCTTCGGTGGAAACGGTCGTGCGTTTTCTTTTTCGGCGAGTCGTTGTCACAGGAGGGGAAGGAAGCAATTCCTCTTTTCGAGCACTGCATTTCAGTCCCTTTATTTCTTCCTTCCGTAGTATTACTCAAATTATTCTTTTATGCCCGTCCGAGGAAAGGATGTCACGCGTTGTTTCTCGCTTTTATCCTCTATTCAGGCCGTGCACGCGTAGCCAGTTATTTCAGCCTTGGACCATAAATAAATGTGCATTCGGGCAGTAGAATTTTGGCTATTCTAATTACAGTGCCATTAGTCGGTGATTTGAATTCGAGACTCGCCGATTATTAAAACTAAACGAATGCCAATTTATTTATCGATACTTTCATTTAGCTTCAATAAATAAATAAGCGGAAACAGCAAACACTGCTATTCATTAAACATGTGTTGAAAATGCTGTTCCAGTACCTCTGGTTGCGAATACGCTTTTATTAAATAATGGCTGCCTGCCACTTTTGTGAGTACATCAATTAACTTGATCCCCGGTGTTATATCCAGTGTAATGATTTTGAATAATTACTTGCTAGTAATTCTTAATTACTGAACTTACTCAAAAGTATGATAATGCCTGCTTTTTCCGTTGGGTTTTTATTTAAAAAATGTTTGCATACCAGAGTATTAAATATGTATCATATATTCCGAAGGCTTATCAGCTGTTCAACTACAGAAGATATTCTAGAAAAAGTGACCCAGAGCCTACTAGTTTTTATTAATAGTATTATAGTTAGCATTAATTTCGATAATATGCTGATGATAAAGCTGATATCTCCAAGGTGGGGTTTCTTTGTGCATGGCGCATAGGTGACGGATTGATTACCATGGCATCTAAGAAAATAGAGAAATGAATTAAAGAAGTGTCTCCTGTGTGTAACAGTGGAACGAAAGTAACCTCGTGGAAATTTTTAAGTTTCATCCCAATTTCCTATTGATCCTTATTTTCATTATTGTATGACCTGAATTTCATGGAAACTTGAATGAGTTACTTCCTAGAGTTACTTCCTAGAGTCCTTCCGTAGGTATGGCAGTTTGTGTTTCAAGTCATCTTATTCATGCGTTGCGTAGCCTTGAACAATGGTGCCAATGGTGCGCATGTCCTTGTACTTAGGTATGCGTGTGATTGAACCTGGTTGCTTAGAAGGCCTGCCAGGGGTCGGCTCCTCCGGGGAGGGAACACTTTGACTGGGCGTGAAGCCATTCGAATCGGAGGAATGGCACTCTTGCGAATGTCTGCGTGAGTTTGGGCGAGCGAGAGAATATGAGAGAGTTGGGATACTCCTTTCGGAGGTTCACCTTTTTTTCTTCCATCATTCCTTTCTTCCTCGCTCAGCTTCTCGTGGCCTCCTTCCCACCCCTAATCCCCTACCCCCCCAACTAACCCTGCCTTGCTTCGGAAGAACCCTCCTTTTTTCGGCCGGTTGTTTCGCGAGGGTTAAGGGCCTCTCGAGGTTGAACCGAGGGACATGAGCGGAAGCACAGCGGAGGAATCGGGTTGGAGGGTTTTCGCGGAGCGTCGAGGAGAATTTAGGGGGAGGGCCGCTGGGTGGAGATTGAAGGCGGGGGCCACCGGTGGTGTTACGGGGGCCCGAAAGATGGAGAAAAACGGGGGGACTTGTCGAGGGGTGGGGGAAGGGATGGAGGGTTGATGCTTATTCGGCGGGAAGGGGCGGTTCCTCAGGTTTGGGAGGGTTTGCCGGACTGAGGAGAGATATTGGAAGGAGAAAAAAAGAAGGGTAGAGATGGGGGGAGAGGTGTGAGTGGAAGAATGAGAGGAGGGAACGGGAGTAAGAAGGCGAAGGGTCGAGGATTGGGAAGGGACGGGTCAAGAGGAATGAGATGGACAGGAGAATGAGGGAGGATGGTGCCCGGTGGATGAGGTCTGTTGAGGCCTGAGGGTAGGGGAAATAAGAAGAGAATGGGGGTGCGGGCTTATAGTTTGAGGTGTGTGGGGGTGCTGGTCGGGGAAGGGAACGGGAAGTCTGTGTAGCATGTTGGACGGAAAGTGGAAGGGTTGAGGGCATTAAGGGACTGACGTCGGCCTCCTAGGTCCTCCTTTGGGGCGAAGAAATTGCAGGAAAAACTCGCGCCCCATCCATTCGCTAGTCTCTCTGGCAGCACACACTTCTTTCCCCTTCTCTCTCACCCTCACACCTTGTACGCTACTCACCCTCTCCCTCCGTTTCTCTACGGTCCATCTACCGTGCTCGCCTTGTTTTTTCCATCCCTTGTTTTTACTGGCCCAGTCCCTTCCCCGCGTGCCGTGCTTGAGCAGTCTCTTCCTTCCATCTTCATCTTAGCCTCTCTCGTTTCATACCCCGTACATTTTTCGCGTGTTATTCATTTGTTGGTTTAACTCTGGGCTAATGCTGTCATCGGATACTTTCTGATTTTGTATGTACCTATTGAGTTCAAGAAATCGTGCATTTTGGACGTATTTTCTTAAATCCTTTGGTTTGCGATTCGAATTATGCTATATTTTATTTATATTATCAATTATGCTATTATTGTTATTAAACTTAATTATTCAAATGTTATTTACTTGGTATAGATTCAATGCATTTAATGCGACAGTTTGTCCATTTTGGCGTTCCAAATTTTATCTTACCATCTTGTTGGCAATGGTTGATCGTCTGTGGTAAAAATGACAAAGAATTTTTATCCTTGCTGGGAGTAGGCATAGAAAAAAATCCACATGAAGAAGGTAAGCCATTTTAGAGAAATGTACGTTAGGTATAGTAAAAGCTGTTATTGTGGGAAGTGACCGACAGGTTAGTTCATTTGCGAAATTAAGGATTTGTGAGTAGATAAGTATTGAAAGATTTTTGAAAAAGAAAGAAAGAAAAGAATTATGGAAGCAGACTAAGGGTGGAGAGAAACTTGGAGTCATCATTAGCCTTCTTGTAACTAAAAAAAGCCACGGTTTAAGTCCTACTCGCTGGAGGAAGTGGTGAACTTGAAGCGCTTAACAATTTTTCAAGTATGGAAAAGTGTATCTACGAACGATTTTGACCACTACCATGTTGAGAATCCTGCCTAATGGTATGAGAAGGCAGTAATTTGATCGCCGCCATAGCTGAGTCCCCGAACGCAAAACGATTGAGCGTGAGGCGTTTGATCGGGTGTAGAGCGTTTAATCTACGAGCACCATTTTTCGTATTGTTTCGATTCTTTCTGGCCTCACCACAAACCTATTTAAATGGAATAGAGCGGAAATTTCACAAGTCTATTCTGGTTTATTCTACCTGATGAATTTCCTTGATGTGGAATTATTTTATGCCGAACTAAAAGAAATATTGGAAACTTAGGGAAATTACCGCACGTCCAACATGGATAAAATATGCTCATCATAGTTGTTTTTTAAATTGCTAATGGTGTCATAACTCAGGCCAATGTTGTGAGGTGAGGTGTGGAAAGAATGCCTGCCGAGTATTTCATCTTTCCTTTAAGTATCGCGAAGTGTTTCATTGCGCTTTCACTTTTTTACTGGCCTCCTAATAAATATTTTTACGTTCTTCCTCCCAATCAAAGTGTTTATGATCTATAATGATTTTTTGTCTCGGAAATACACTACCGTTAATGTGTGTATCTTATCAGAAATGAAAGTTGGTTTCTTTATTTGAAGCCAAATATTACATCTTCTACTAGACAATTTTGTCCATAAGAGTCCAGTTTAAAATATGTTTGTTATAATCATATTAGCCAGGTGTCCAAATCTCTAACAGTCGAAAGAAAAGTATTAAAATTGTATACGTGTTATTCTCATCTTATACTCTCTACACTTACACGAGTATCCGATTAGGCCATTTATGAAATTGTGGAACACTTTTGCTTTTAAACAGTGTGTAAACGTATCTCTCGGCATCATTTGGCTTTTAAACGCCATATTGGCAACGCCACTTACTCTGAAATACGCGGAGAGATATTAACTCGGGTCTTTTCCGTGCTTCCCTTACCGCCATTGCTCCATCCCGTAGAGCAAATGCAGTCGCAGTTTCTCAATGGCCAGACCGTCTGAGAATGCCGTTGCCTCTGCCTTAATTTCATGCATACGTAACCTCAAATCCAGCGAAAAAAACAATTAGAAAAAGTTTTCACTGTAGATAGTTTCCATTTTCCCTATCCATAATCGGAAGCTGCTGGGAGATTTGCGATTCGCTGGAGATTTCTGCTGGAAACAAAAGGGGGTTACGGCCAATGCAGTTCCTTTCTTTTTACCGGTCCCATTTGCTTACCGTGCCGCGCCGCTCCTCTAACTGCCTACTTCCTCTACTCTTTCTCTCTCACACACACACACAAACACAGGCGCACTCCTCGCTTTCATTTCCTGCTGAGCAAACGAAACGAGAGAGAAACGGAGGTGGAACTGGAGAGGAGTTGAGGATAAGGGAGAGAAAGAGCTTTGTTTAATCCCTATCTTGCGTTACCTCCCGAAACCGTTTCCCTCCAAACCAGTCCCGTCCTCATGTCCTTCGTACCTCTGCATAATTTCGCCATATTCCTACCCGCCCCCGCCTTGCTGCCAGGCCACTTACTTCATTCCCCGCTCTCTATACTCTTTCCTAATTACCCAACAATTATTATAGTCGCCATCTTTTTTTAATGGTAACTGCTCGCAAGCTACGTGACGGAGAATACGTAAGACCTTGAATGCAGTGGTGGGAGGGTCCTTTGTACTCCTAAAATCTTTCCTTCTCCTCAAACTCCCCCCGGAAAATCCCAACCGAGGGCCGTGTTCTCCCAATTTTTCAACCGTTTACGTGGGCATAAAAACATGGACTGGGAAGGGGGAGAGTGTTTGTTTGTCCGGGTGTTTTTTGCTGATCGGACAAACGGTAGACGTGGCAGTGTTCTCTCGGCCTGGGGCATGTCCCTTCCGCTTCATGCCGCTCTAGAAATTTTATCCTTCAGCGGTATTTTGTTCCAAAACTCCATTTTTCCAAAAAGGAATCCACGCTTTCTTGGCAGTAAGAGCCATTCTCCGATTCCGCGGAGTTTGCTGACGCACATGAGGAATGAAAATCCCCGTTATCTCTTCTTTTAGTTAATATGCGCGGGAGTTTATGGTCTTCTTCCTTTGTGTGCGGGTCCGTTACGATTACATATATGCCGAAAATATTTTCCCTCTTTTTACCTATATCAGTAATTACAGATGCCTCATGTTTAATATGCTTCAAAACTGTGAAGAATATTAAGAAGAAATTAAAAAATATTTTTCGTAAACTAAAATTCTAGAGCTTTAAAGAAAACTATGGGGATAGAGCTAAAGTTGTTCTCCGGTCTTAATTGCCGAATACCGTTATCAATAAACTAATCGAATACAGTGTTCCCTCTGCATTTGAGATATTGGTTTGGATGAGGATGCATAGTGTAAAGCTGGTTTAATAAAGAGATGCACGGTTTGCGTGAGTTTGGCGTGATTGAGGAGGAAAGAAAGTGTTTAGAAAAATTGATTTTGACCTAAATTTGGAAGGAGTGAACAATGAGGCAACAGACTACTACAGCGTACGATGAAGGGGAGAATTCTGGTGAAGAGGGAAATGTCGAAATGGAAAGAGATTTTTGTGGCATGATTTTAATGCTATGAAGAATTTTATAGGCAAGTGATTTGTAGTGTGTATTATGTTGAATAACAGGAATGCCTTCGAGTATTTCGGCGAGTGATGAATACTGTAGCAGCAAATTAGACAGGAACTATTCTATATCCTACCGCTGATGGCAATAACTTTGCGGTATGGTACCATTTCCTACGTAAATAATACGACACACGATTATGCTGGGGAACGAGTTCGCGTTTGGTTATAGTAGTGGCCTCCTAATCCAACGACTCGAGTTCGAATATTGGTATTGGTAGATCTTTCATTGGAATACCAGTCCATACATGTATCGTAGAGGGCACTTACCGCCCTTCACATAGTTCACTACACCGCCCTTCGGATGCGTCATTAAATCGTGGATCCTTTGGAGCGTTTCATTTAGAACAGCCCGGGTATCTATCCACCCTTCCTCCAAATCCTAAATTCCTACCTCTTCCCTAATAATCATCTATCGTTAATGGTGCAAATGGCCTTATTTGTCGGCAACCTACCTAATAACAACATTAACGTGTATGATTTATTGTTATTCAAGCGATTCTTGGGCTCTCCCTCTCCATTGCTTGTCATCAAAAAATCATTCAATTTCTCAACTCTTGTTATTTGATGACGACACGGGTAACGAGGCATCGTGATGGAATCATTCCCATTCTCACTTCCAGGATACCTATTTTTGGAAATGAAATTCCGTAGGAATATGCATATTATGGCACAGAAACGCATTCGGGTTAGCCCCGAAGAATTCGCAGCTCGCAGACTGGATAGAAAATTATTCCGATGTGTGAACTCTCGCCCTAATTTACATCTTTGAATCAAATGCCGAATGCGTTTCATTCCTCTCAAATTAAAGAGATTCGCTTGTTTCATGCTAATCATCCCCGCAATATATTCACGGTCTCGCTTTCGCATTCCGTCTCTCCGTTTCGCGCGCGAGCAAATGGGAAAAAGTGGAAAATCAGGAAGAAAAATTACGCTATCCAATCAGATCCCCGGAGGCCCTTGCAACGTCGTCGGTTGCTAATTCCTCCCCTTAAGTAGCGTGTTGGGGCGGCTGAAATTTGCATACGTGCAATTTGAGTGGAACCTCGCGCGGGGTGTGTGTGGGGCGGGGGGGGGGGGGGGAGGGTGGGTGGGAGGGGAGGTTGTTGAAGGAGGATGAAGGTTGGGAAGGGTTCTAGAGGGGTGGGAGTGGTGGGAAGGGAGTAGCGAGCAGGGTTGATAGGAGGTGGAACGGCATTCCCTCAATCGCGACTTCCGTTTTCCGCCGCCTCGACCACCTTGCCTCGGAAATTTTTTCTGCCGCCTATTATCACCTCTACCACTGAGGCCTAAGGTTAAGGGCGGTTCATACATGACGTTTAATAGGGTCAGGCGTTAGGCTGGCACATCATGAATTAATATGTCTGGGTAAATGAGGCGGAAGATAATTAGATTTAAATGGGTGAGTTGTTCGCCTGTGCGGCGTCCGCCATCAATGCTGGTTTGGGGCGCATTAATCGGCTGTCATTGTTGATAAATGTTTTGAGCGAGCGAGCAATGTTCGGAGCTTTGAGCTCAAAGCGTTGCTCGCTATTATTCTTGTTGTTTTTGAATTGGTATTATTAATCCAAGCGGTTAAAATGAGAGGTCGAATAAAAGGATGGTATGTAAATGTATTTGATATCAGTTAACCCAATCATTTCTTATATTTCCACGAATTGTTAAAATATAATGTCTATAAACCTTTTCCATCAAGATTTTGAGCATTTCAGTGGAATGCTGATCCATAGATTTTCCTAAAATATGAAATATCTGAAAATATACCATTACTCAACCACTCAACCACTTTTTCCCATTTGTGAGCTCATTAGTCTGGTATGGTTATTGATCGACTTTGCTCGGTTATTAGTCTATTTGTTTGCTAATTTCAGGTATATTAATTTCATAAAATACTGAATGGAATATGGCAGTGACTTACTGAAAAGATAAACTGTGAATTAGTTTGAAAAAGATGTGGCTTTAAATATTTATTTACTTACATGCTTCTTAGTTCATAATTTTAACAAGTCTTATAATTTACTTATTTTCTTTCCAGGTGGGTGTCTTTTGTTACCGTTGGACGTTGTGATCATGGAATGGTAATGTACAGAATGATTTTTCAATGTAGCATACTTTTAAATTTTTCGTCAGCAGCCTATTTTAGAAAACATCTCTATTGTTATTCATCGGTGTGGGAACGACGACTGAATTAAGCCCTATTAAAACTACCTTAATATGTCGTACCTATATAGCTAGACGTTTTTGCAAGAATAGACATTTAACATTTTTAAGCACTTTTTTTAAATTTTCATAATGAAATCAAAAGTTTCCAAGAGGTACTTCTATATTTTTTAAATAATAACCATGAAATAGCGTAAAAGTGGAATTCGATTAAAGATCTTCCTTTACCTGTGTATCACCCTCCTTTTCGAGTTGACTGTTATTTCTATCACCTTTCCAATTACTAATTGCTGACGAAAGCCCTTTTGAGAATTGGAAATAAAGAATACGATCTTGGGAGGATAAAAAAAAATACATTGGAAGCAAACTCCGGCCGTGAATCAGGAAATTTAATGTTGGGCGTCGGACGCGAGAGGAAACGAAGTTTTGACTCATAATGAAATTCGTTTTCCAAGCGCACGGGCGGGGAGAGCTCGAAAGGATGCATTCGAGAGACGAGTGCGAAAGAAATGAGGCACTGGAGAGCATTGGAGCGAAGGGGCGGTGGGTGGGGTGAGGCAGGGGATAAGGGTGTTGTAGGGGGGAGGGGGGGCGGAGGGTAACCTCCCTTCTCTCGCTCCATCCAACCCTCATCTCGTCCCATCCTCCGCCTCATGACTTTTGGAGACCACCTATTTACTTCGAGTGCTCATCCCCCGAGCATGATTCGCAATAATCCCCAGGCTGGAAACCCACGCACATTTCGTGACCCAAAGGATTTCCAATAGCTCCGCGCCTTGCAGTGGTGTGAGAGAGAAGATTAGAGAGGAGGGGGTGGGGTAGAGTTCGTGGAGGGATTCGAGCCGGAGGGTGGGTCGGGGGAGTGGGGCTGGCACCCAATGAGGTGACTTGAGCTATCGCCCCGTTCGAATGGAGAAGAGGGAGATGATGGGAGGGAATGCTCTTGAGGAGGGGGAGGAGGCATTCACCCCGCATCCCTACTGGCTGACTGCATACCGTAACTGACTAAAAGGCAACGAATGAGGCGGGAGATAAGCATTCTTACGTGGTTGCGCCCTTTTAAAAATAGGTTGAATATTTTTGATGAGGGAGAGAGGTTGGGAGGGGGTGGCACGAGTTTGGCAAGGATGGTGCAAAAAAAATTGAAGATTGCTCGATAGGTTCTTTTTATCGAAGAATGGACACTCTCGCTCCCTCCTGCTCGGCTTGCCTACTAACAACTTTGCCGCCACCCTCTTATCCCCCCTCCGTCCCCCTTGGTCTCTTCACGTGCGCTGGCGTTAACCCCGCAGTTATTGCCCTCTCCAGCCTTTACACAACGCGAGGGCGCCTCTTCCTCTTCACCTCGTTCGCTTCTCTTTCTTCTTCCCGCCCGTCACCCTCCTCCTAGCGTCGAGCCCCGCAGTACCACGCAACACTCTTTAACCCTTATCTCGCACAGCCCAGGCCCCCCCGCGGGTACAATCAATCTGCTCATCTGCCCGCCCTTCTCCTCCCCCACCCACGTTCCATCTCTCTCCCCGCTACTTCCACCCGAGTCCAAGGCAACCCCCGCAACACCTCTTCCATTCCATTCTCCGGCACCTCTCTTATCGTTTTTATTTTGTTATATATTTTTTCCTCTCTCACAACTCCTTTGCTGTCGAAAGAATTGCCTCCCCCCCTGTATCTTTTCTTTCAACCATTGAACCTTTCAACCATCCATTGAAATTTCCCTCCTTCACTCAGCTCTCCTCATATGTGCTCATGATAAAAAAGTCTTAGGGCTCTTTACTAGCATAGTGGCCGCATTGCTTAAGTTTCCGCACTCGCCTCAGTCTCGCTTCCCAGTTAGTTAGCTATGAGCTGTTCACAACTCCTTTTTTACTGGTTCTTCACGACTGGTCCCTGTTGTACTGAATATATGTTGTGTGAGATAGCGAGGGGTTTATGCAATGTGTTCTTAATGCCAAATTACTTATGTTCCAATCGTGCCCATTTCAAATTGCTGATTGGGGGAAACCCGCCGGTTGTGTAGTCAGTTCCCTGCCTGCAAGACAGTGTTGTCTTTTGCCTTGTGTATCATTATCGTGCGTCTTTGGTTGGGAGACGGAGACGCTTGGATACACTTTACATTTTGGTCGTTATCACTCATAACTACTCATGCTAATTACATTAATGTGTTTAAATACCCAAAGTATTATATACTGCATCAACTTCCTTCAATAGACATTGTTGCCTCTTATCCAAATGTCAGAGCACTTTTCCTCCTGTCAGTCCAAGGGATTCGGACACTTCGTAGCCCAGCGATGTTTGGAACAAACTCGTCATGTACAGGCCCCGCTATTCAATCAGCAGAACATTGGTTTTCGGGTGAGTGTAGCACTGCAGAATAATTATGCTCCCAAATATTTCAATCCGTTAAGCCTTGCTTGTTCATATAATTGACATTCTAGAAATGTTACTCTCATCGCTTTGACTATAAAAATGGATGCTCGATAAACGTGATCCAAGGTCGGTAAATCAATGTCGGACTTCTCCTCTGCCTCTTGTGGTGCTTTCATTGCTTTGAAACAATTTTTCACATTAAAATCATCTTTTAATTTTTATATCTTGCTTTATAACTTTTATTTGGCGTTCTACAGATGAATTAATTTGAGTTAGATTAGAAATATTATTAGATTTGTAACCGATTGACGATTATCTTCTTACGTTACCTTTTCAAAGTAGCACTTAGCCGTCCAATTTGAGGAAGAGATTTCTATATTGTTAAAAGCATAGGTGACGGATTGTTATTGAAAATTACCCAATTATGACTAAATTGTGTTGAAAACAAATAAGAATCACTCAGAAATCATACTCTAGAAATAGATACAGAACATTCCCGATTTTCCGTGCTAATGATTGGTAAAGGGTGCACAGATATTCGGGAAACACGGATAATACTCTGTTTGGTTCCTTCTGGATTCATTTCTCTACGTTGCGCCACCAAAATAAATAAACTCCTTAAGAAAATAACACAATATGCCAATGAAAAGATTCACGCTGTACATAATAGCATGTTATGACAAAAAATAATCCAGTAGAGCTGTCCCGGCTGCAATTTAATTCTCAGCCTAGGGTGGCGGCACGAAGCCTGGGCGTAAGATATCGGACCAGTTTGTAGGGCCGTAGTGAAAGTCACGATTGGAGGAAATTAATAAAAGTTTACTTACCTATGAGACCGCTGTTGATACACTAAATAGATTAGCGATGCACGGATAATCCGCAGCCCGGATAACGTGCTCACGCATAATCACGAGTTTACTCTACTTTGTTGACATTGTGTTATATTATTTGTTATATTTCGTCCATGATAAGAAAGCTTTTTGTCCCAGGTTATTTTTTTATGTGAGGTCGAGGTGAGTATTGAAAAGTAATGATGGAATAACGGGAACCCGAGAATGAAATGATACTGCACTGTACCTATTTGTAATATTAGTCAAGATTTTGAACTCGTGCTTTTTAAATTGCTTACGTTTCAGTTTAATGTAACAAAAGGAATTATTCATACAGGCTGGAGTGTGAGAAATACAATTAATGGGTTAAATGTAGATAGAATTGAAAAGTTTTTGCTTCTAAGATGGTGATTTAGATTTCGACTGTTACTTGAATATGTCTATGTGCGTTATGAATGATGGTATTTATTTTATTCCTTTTTTAAATTTCTCATAATTATTTCTTCTCGTGTTTTTGTCTGCAAACGGTCACGCATTGGGAGTGGAATAATATTTTGAAATGTTGCTGGTGGTGGGTGGTAAAAACCCTCAAGTTCTTGACAGACATGCTCTTTACGACTTCTTTGAACGGAGAAAAAGTGAGCGATGCCCCGCGAAGGTTTTTTCTGCTGTACCTATCCGTTATTATCCTCTTCTTCCGCTGAGTCCCCCGGGATATTCGTTCTTAATCTCCGACGCCGAAAAACCGAATCGATTTTGATTGCTCTTCTTCGTCTCTCCCAGCGACCGAAATACCCATGGGTGGAGGCTCTGCCTTTCGTAATTTTTTTATTACTATTTCATCTGTTCCGTAGGGATAACTTGGATAATGGTGCCGTCTTATGATTTTTTCTCCTAAAAAAGTGGGTCACAAGAATGACCTTAATTCCTTCGAAGACCGATGGCTCGACTGAAAAATAGCGTTGTCTACGATGCGATAGTAGCAATGAGGATGAGCTTCTCGGTGAGGGAAGGAAAATGACCGAGGAAAGAAACGTGGTCGTCTTCTGAATAAGTCAGTTTGGGTGCCTCGCTGTGTCCATTGGTTTTCGATAATAGTGCCATCCCTTTCTCCCTTTATGAGCACGAAGCGCATGCTCTTGTGGGAGTTATGCTGGGGACAGCTTTCTATCTGAGCTGGAGTTTTATGGAATTCCATCGGTTCCTCGGCGATTCTTATCCTTTTTTATCAACATACGGGAGAGTTATCTAGTTCTGTTGCTGGCATAGGTATTTGCGATTTTTCTGTAGCTGTATGCCAGCGCAAGAGTACGTGGTATCAATACATTACACTTCCTTAATTTCATCCCCACCTTAAATATTTGAATAATGTAGGTAAATAGCATATTTAATAATACTTATGTTCGTAACGAAGAGGTGACTATATTTCATGAGAAATTAGACAATATCTTGAGAATTAAGGGTTTTCAATTGAGCAATAGGAATTCCAGCGGCGTGCATTTTTTCTTTCGTATTTCCAATGTTGAGTGTCTTTGTCCCTGGGAATACATTTTTATCGTGAATTAAAGGAAAAATTCGGATGCATTGTTTTAGTATTATTAGTTCCATGTCATCAAAGTGTGTTTCAGTAAAGAATCCGTGCCTCCCAAGGTTTTTATTCTCTTTATTGCTTTACATTTAATCGTTGTCATTCTATTTATATTCCTGCTATCGATCTTAAATGATAGTATTGAAAATGTACGTATTTTGTCACTAAATCAGTTTGCTTTCTCTTCTGTAACTTTACCTTGTACTCATATTTTAATATTAATGACGTTCGATTAAAACTTTAAATGAAGAAGTTGCAATGGAAAAGGATCATTTGCTACGCCTTATTTTATTTCATTCTTTAAATTTTTAACTAACGCTCGCTCATTCCTGTTGCTTATACTGTACCGTGATGGATCTTCCTGCTTCTCTTTGATTTATAAACTCTTTTAGGGAATTGTCATTTATTCAGTGTTGTGCGCAACTCTTATTTGTACAAAATTTCTATTCCAAAGAATTTCTTGATGTATATTTTATCTGCGTATACAGCCGCTAGTTTCTTCGGAGATATTGGACCCTGAAATCTCTCTTTCTGAAGAATCCCTTCCTATCTCTCCTCTATCCCTATCTTCCTATCCTTCCTCTCGTGTTTCTGTAATTATTCCGTGTTTGTTCGAATCTCTGCTGTTTTGGTTTAATTATTGCATACATATACTTATGATAGTATGATATGAACTTTAGGAAGGAAATTTACTAAACTAAATATTGGGATTTTCTTTTAGGCGAGCATGATTATTCTCCTATTAGGAATAGCTTGTATGGGATAATATTACTTAATGAAGATGCCAAAAATATTCCCGGAGTAAAGAAATTAACTCGACATATTTTAAACGACACGATACATTTCTAGGGTAGCAAATTAAATTATGCATCGTCACATTTAGAGTGCAAGGTAGTTTTATATCATCTTTTTGCCATTATTTCCATATCTATCATCCTTGATTGGGAACTGGGAAGTTCATAGTGGCTCTGTAGAAGCGTTCTCTCAATTTCAGTCAGCATCTTGCCTTCCAAACGTCGTCGCTCTGTCTCTGCGCAATATGCCTGCGGAATTGAATGAACTTGCCCGCCGTATATAGATATGAACTCTGCGTGCACATAGGGTGTCTAGCCTTTCGGACGAAGCCGTCGTCTTGGGCGAGGTCTTCCTCGGCTCCATCCTTTCCCATCTCCCTATCGCTCTCGCCCTCAGCCTCTCTCTCTTGCCAGCCGGCAATTGACATTTCCGATATTCCCGTTCCCTCTCTTCCCTCCCCTCTGCGTGAGCTCGTGTACTCCACGACTCGCCACACCCTTTCATCCACCCCTTCCGCACCTATCGGGACGTCCTGCACGGTTGGTGCTCGCCTCTCTCTCTCTCTCCCCCTAAGCCGTCTTCCCGGGCCAACCATCCCTTTCTTTCGCTCGCCTCCCACTCCGTCCCTTCTCATTTTCCTCCTCAACTCTCCTCACCAAAAATCTTCCTCCCCTCTGTTTTCTCCCTCCCGTTTCGCTGTCTTCGATTTTTTTCATCGACCCTCTGAAATTCTTCCTGTTTTAGTATTTTTCGTTTTTATTGGGCCAAGTCCTGGATATTACCCGGTGGAAATATTTTCTCTCTCCCGTTTCTTCTTGTGTTTATACGGCTGTCGCCGTAGATATCAGTGCTCGGCTGGCATGGAGTGATGGAAGGGAATAGTCCTGAGGGTTGAGAACTTCTTTGGCCGCTTGTTTAAAAATTTGATTTTGCCGAGCACATATGAATCAGCAATAGCCTGCTCACAAATTTATTGATCGGCGTTATTTAATATTTCCCTCACTGTGGTTTTTATTTGACTATCTTTTTGTTTGTTCGCTTTCATCTTCCTTAATTCATCGCGAGGTTTTTTCGCTTCATCAATTTATATTTAGCATTATTTTTCGCATCATCGTGTCCCCACCCTTATTTACTTTCAATAAAATTGATAATAATATCATTTGGCTTATGTAATTGATCTGATTTTAGCCTTAACTAACAGTAAAGGTTGAATTTTTTGTAGGTAGTCTAGTCCATGGCTTTCCCGTGGCGCTGCATTACGATGCCGTTACGAAAATATTTTCCCCTTGTAAGAAATTCCCCTACGCTGTAGTGATTGCCTCGTTCATCTGAGCATCTTGCCCGCATCCAACGATCCGGCCCCTATTATCTTGTTCCCAACATTGCCGCTATTCCTGCGTATTGTTTCCACCTCACCTCTGGTAGCAACAGAGGTTGGCGTGACTAATTGTCAGGCCACCTGGCCGTGCTATTTCAAAATCGTGTGCGATTATTCTCCGTCGCTCTATGAATTGCATGCACTTCTCTCCCTTTTCTGCCCTCTTATTTTGCATCAGTTCATTCTTCTTATTCTTAGTGCGCCTCTTCTTGGGACGATTCATCATTCTTTGGTATTGTTGTTGCTGGGTTCTTACAATTATTCCAAAATTAATTACAATATGTACTGTCCAACTTGACTCATTGATTTAGGTGGAAATATTTTGCGGGTATATCTTTATGCGAAGTTTTATGATTTCAAACATGTTATCGGTTTTTACAAAGAATTTACTCTATGCAAGGTATTCTTTTCAAGCGAAATCTTCCCTCTGCTTTTAATGTCTTAATAAATGTGTTTGCTAAATTTCTGACGATGGAAACCTTTTGGCTATTCCGAGAGAAAATTGATATCTATTGCCAGTAGCTTTTTAGTTGAATTATGAATGCAGTAATTTGCTCTTAAGACGCGATGGCTTAATGAAGACAATCGTCGAGCGAAAAGTGAATGGGAAGAATGGAAAAGGCATTTCATCTCATCTCGTATGAGATGTATGGAGGAAGCTGTGAAGTATTTAAAAGAGGAAAATTACCTTGATATGAAGAGGTTGGCCGATAGAAGAATGGAGTGGGGGGATAAGTCAAACCAATCCTAGGATTGTTGACTGATGACGATGAACGTGCTTGTGTTTTAATTTTTTTCCATCGTTGATCATTTTTTAGGACAGTAATAGTTATCTATAAGCATTCGTAGAAAATATTAAGGTGGATTTGGGATGACACCGGAGTTGATGAACTGAAATGCGCTCGTCGTTATTGCCTGGTTTAAAATAGGGTTAGAGCCAGAAGCATCCCGCCGCATGAAGACAAGGCTTTTTCTAAGTTGGGAGAGTGAAGGCTTGGAAAGTGGAGTTGTGGGTCCTGTGGTTAAAACTGGGTCTGAAAGCAAACGCGTGATACCTCATTTAAAGTTTTTCAACGGCTTGCGTTAAAGTTATCTGATCCAAAGTTAGTGGTAGAATGAGAACATATGTATGTATGAGGCATGAGCCACGAAGTATTAACGTCAGAATTGTTGGTGTTAATATGATAGTCTTCTGTGTGTGTATTGAAGGCAGTTGAATGTGTTGAAATTTATCATATGCGTCAACCTCGGCTCAACCTACTAAGCGTATGTGATTCGGAAATATTTTACCCGCATTCCTGGGACATGACTTCCCTAAACATAGCTCCGTCTTGTGTTAATAATTTATTATTGTCGTCATTAAATTTAAAAAATGGGAATGTATTTCGCGAACTCATTTGTTGCAGGAGGGCAAGGATTTGCTGAGGTACTTACTGCTTTCTCTTAGCTGATGGAAATCTCTTCTTCAAAATCGTTGAGAATATTATACCCAGACTCTAGTATTTTACAGTAATGTTGTCCCATCGAGTTTCCCGTGTACTTTCCCTTTCCTGTTTTCTTCAGTCATTGCGATCCATCGCGAGACCTATGCACGTGTTTCATCCCCTTCTTCCCGCATACATTTCCCGTCTTCTCCCTTCTTGAGATCCCTCCTCCGGACGTACCCGACATAACCGGCTTGGCTTGTATCATTCCCTGGGGGCACAGCTCTTCCATCTCCGTCTCCTCTCTCTCTATCTCCCTCCCTCTCCCTCCCTCTCCCTCCTTCCCTCTTGCGGCACACGGGGATAATAGTTCTTCGAGAGATTCCCTCGCCTTCCCCCGCGCGGGGGTGGGAAGAAGACTGAGGCGATGGAAGAGGCATTCGAGTGAGTCGGGGTGTGGGAAGAGTAAGAAGAATGGCTGGCCACGAGACACGCACACATACACGCTAACCCATAGCGTTTTTGCATCTCCCTTTGCCTCTCTTCGTCTTGTCATTTGGCTTTCAAGCCCCCATATCACGATTGCCATTGTGGATAATTCTCTGAGAGTTCATCCTCTTCTGTTTCGCGAATCACCTGACTTCCTCATTTGCGCTGGGTGTGTAATTCCCCGGAGCCGACTTCTCATCCTCTTCTTATGCGTTCTGTTTGGAGCATTCTTTTTAAATTCCCTGTATCCACGTCTATTTTTCCCATTTTTTCATTCCGTCCTGCCTCAATACTTTTAAAATCTTCCTTACAATCTTTTCCGTTCTACCGCCTTGTCAGCGTATCTGCTGTTATTTTCGTTTTTGAAGTGCATGTGGTGATGGATTTGACGGTTGGGACCGCTTTGAATTATGGTCACTCTTCAATTTTGGTCCTCATATTCACAGTGTATAAGCCTAATTAATGTGGAGTGGAACTACTAGACGTTTTAGTGTTCGTTATTCCGTATTATTTTTGTGTTCTATTCTCATTTTTTTCTTGCCAATCTCCATCACTGCTTTCTATTAAACCGGCGTTACTGGGTAAAAGTAGTTGCTTACCTCATTCATTAATATCCTACGCAACTTGTGCCGTCATTTATCGTGTTTTCTCCATAGAAATGTCGATTAAAAACGAAAATTTTGACTATTAATCTTGGGAAGAGTATTTTTAGAGGTATAATTGAAGAACGAAACTTTAGGTTGGGTTTGTGAGAGAAATTATCTCGTTTCTGCGTACCGAGGCTACTATGGCTTGTTCGCTGAAATATTGTGTTCATGCACGGGCATGGTGAAGAAATTACCCCGATTTTATCATACTAGCTTTATTTTATTTGTCTTAATTATTAACGAAATGTATATCTTTTTTGCTGCCTTATTCTCATTCACTTGAGAATTGGAGGAGAAATTATTTCATAGGCTTTTCAATTTCCCTCTCAAATCCAAAAATATCGCGATGGGTACTTTCTTCCCTTTGCATGTTTTTTCCATTGTGATCTTTTTATTTCGCTACTCAGTAGGTAACTTGCTTCTTGTTCTTCACTCCAAATTAGTCATGCTCTTCACTTCAGGTCATGTGTCATAGCATACGATTTCAAAATCACCAAAGGATTTCTTCCCAGTCGTCTGATTGCTGGAGAAAGTAAAAAAAATAGTCGATCTATATAATATCTAAACACGTTCACCTTTAAATATTAATTATCATTTCTCTCATTTCCCCCACATGATAATTGTTGGGGATTTTTGAAAGCGCAAAGTGGAAAAACGAAGGTGGAAAACGGGCGTTGGGAGTGACCATCGCGGACGAAATAAGTTGGAGCATTGAAGGTGAGAAACGGCTCAAAGAGATGAGGGTAAAGTGCTTGGCATGGAAAGAGGGGTGGGAGGAGGGAGATTCACTTTCAAGAACAGGACGATACAAATTTATGGAGCTTAAAAGAGTCGAGAGGAGGCGAAGGATGTTGTTTATCAAGCGCGGTCCGTTTTGAGAGAGAGGTCGATGGATGCGTCTGTTTGCTCACGTCTTCGTTCCTTTTTTTCCTGCCGAAGCAGACTTATTATCGTTTGTGAGTCGATATAATTGAGTTGTTTTCCCACTCCGTCCCCGCGTTCGCGCTCCGAGAGCGATAAATTAAAAATAAATACACACCTTGTGTGAGAATCTCGTAGCCTTTTATCTTTTTCCTTGGCCCATGGCAACCTACGGGAACCTTCCGATTTCGTGGACCGGTGCGCCTCCAGTTGAGTGTGATGGCTCTATGTCGGAGGCGGCGTGGGAACGTTGGGTTCGACTGCCTTGCCTGCTCGGGGAAAACATTCGGAAATAAATTCTCCCGAACGTTGAAGTAAGAAATATCCGCGGAACGTGCCCATGAGATCTTTTCGGTGATTTTGCTCTGTTGTCAGGCAGTTGTTTTGTGCGATGCTATTGAAATCCCAAATTTTTTCTTCATCGTGCCCTTTCATCAGAGATTTTTCTACATTGCGGTGGTTTGCGACTGGAAAGTCTGCCCTGCATAAAATTTTGCCGAAATGGCAATGTCAGACTCCATAGCAGTGTCAGTTCATTCTTCTGAAGCTAATGGTGATTAAGTAAACCACTTATATGACTTTTTCACCCTGTATAACTGTGGTTTTTGTCTCTTGCATCCTCATGAAGCTCACCTGTATATTGACATAACTTTAATATAGCCTGAAAATGGTAAGCAATGGTTTATTTTTTTACCATGAAGGGTCCAAAATTTCTTCAAGTTTACGCGCCATATTACTTTTTTGGGATCTTATAATCTATGGCTTATGAATGTTGTATTTGGGACGTCTGGGAGTTATGCGTCTAACATTAAATCAACGTTTTCGGCCTGTAAACGTATCCGTATTTAATCGTTTTAACTCGGAGATTTTAACTTTGGATCAAAAATAACCTTTTTCATGAATATGTTGTTACAGGAATATAGAATGTATGATGTCAAACGTTTATTATTCCACTCTTCTGACATTTCTTCAAAATATCCCTCCCGTGTCCCATGTCACGGCCACATGGTGGGTTTTCCCTATTTTAAATTTCTTCGTTAAATATGGTAGCGAACAAAGAGGATCCCGAGGTAACGCGAGTGGATATTTGAACGACCCCTTTCTGACTTTTTCCCTTCTAGTCATTAGCATTTTAAAAAAATCTTGTAAAATCATGATCGTCGCCGGTATTATTCTGAATGGGCTCGTAGATTTTACGTTACATTTTCTATTTTTACATTTCTTTCACGGTGTATGTACATATTTTCTCGGTAGTGTGCGATTCTTGATCTACTAATTTGATGAAACATTAATATCATATTATTAAGGTCTAACCAACTCAAGTCCTCCTTGGAACAAGGAAGACCTGAGTTGGTTTGGAATGATCCTGCGATTGAAAAAGAAAATTTCTCGATGAATTAGAAGTCTTATAGGAATGCGGTAGATCAGGGAGGATAAGTTAGCACCGTTCTTATCTAATGTGAATCCTCAAGTTGGAACAGTTGAGGCGGAATAGTTGTTGAATGAAGCTCACATTGCCGTATCTGAAGAAATAGCTTAGTCCTGCTGGAAACTGGGACAGTGTGAGACCTGTAGTTACTCGTTACAATTCCGTACATAAGGGAAAGGGCTATTGGGAAGTTTACTTTGCTCTACAGAAGATGAGCACGTGTTAAACTTAAAATCTTATAATCAGTCTAATTGTCTGCGGCGCCTACTTTGCGTGTGTTGCAGTAAATCCGTTAGAAATTCTATAGAAACCGCTATACTCGAAATCCATTCATCCTCTCAGGTGTTTTCCGCTAAATGACTGCATTTCATGCCTTGACGTATCCAAAATGGCCTGTGACAATCGTATTGGGTCGAATAGTGGTATAATACTCTAAATTGGATTTCAGATTAGATATTTTTTCATAAAAATCATATTTTTATGCAGGCAGGGATATTACCGTACTCTGTAGTGGTGGAAAGTTACTTGCGTGGATTTTTCAGGAACTAAGCTCAAGATGGAAATGAAGCTTTCCCTACGTGCTTACAAATCCATAAAACCGTTGTAGCTCTCATCAAATTCGTGTGATTTTTTTCATACCTTCGTGGAATCACGTATTTTCCGTCTTCCGACTCGGAAAATATGTTGCCATTTCCCATGATCGTGAAACTATACATTTTAAATAGCTTTTATGTTCGTAATCGCCCTACGGAGTAATCTGATTGCTTTTAATCGTCCCGCCCACATTTTTTTTACCTTGTCCCTGATTTGATAAAGAGTTATCGTTCTCTTAAAAATGATGTTCGTGATCATTTCTTCCAACTACTCGTCTATAGCTCCTGCCTCGCGCTGCAATTCCGCTCACATCTGAGCACCCCCCCCCCCCCCCCCCACTCCTTAATGGAGCCTCCGGGGTGCAGAATACCACCCTGCTTCATTTGAAGACCGCCGCCGTAGCATTTCGGAGGAGGCTAATTACCTCGTCACACATTAAATCCCCTGGTAACGGTCGTTATCTAGACGAGAATGAGATTGTCGGTGCGGCGGTAGTCTCCTCCTCTTAGGACAACCGGAACAACCACCACCACCCTCGAGCGAGTCAAGTGGCTTCGGCGCCGTAGAAACGGTGATTTCGGCTTCGGGAGAGGGAACCAGTGAGAGAAAGAAAGGTGGGAAGGGAATGGTTGATCGGTACTGTGTGGGTGGAGCAAAAAATTATTCTCGAGCGCCTTTCCTAACAAAGAGTGTGCGAGGGCAAGTCGATGGCGGCGGACTTAGAGAGGCCATGTCCTGGTGCATCCGATTAGGTGACTGCAGTGGGAGGGTCGTTGCCACTGACTCGCCGCCTTCTCTCCTGCCCTTCCCTTATCTCTCTATCTCTCTTCTTCTCTCTTTGTCCCTTCTTTGACCGTTACTACTCACGTAGTGGACTCCGTATTACTTGAGTTGACGGTCATTGGTGAAGCACATGCAGTCTTAGTAGTCAACGTACACTCACATATAGAGGGAGAATAGGAAGAGGTATAGAATATCATAGAATATAATTTTGAACAAATATATGCATGGCGTCCCCTCCCTCTGGTCTCCTCTAAAAGCTCACATCTTAAATGAGAATATTCGGGGGTCGGAAGGGAAGTTGAGGTGGGTGTCGTAGCGCTGGGCGTCTCTCTTTCTCTCTCTCGCACTTATTCCTTTCACTGTGGACCGCTCGTGCACGTGCATAAATTTTATCTCGGCCGTGTATCTTCTTTCTTTGTGTGCGGGGGGAATCTGGCGTCATGTGGTTGGGGGACCGCCGGGGAAAAATAAAAATCTGGCTGCGCCAGAGAATAAAGTGTAGCGTCGTTCTACTGTGTGAGCGGGGATAATTGGGTGGGCAGTCGCCATCGGTGTGACATTCAGCGCGGGTGGTTTTTTTCGGTCCTTTTCCATCCGCGGCGTTGGTTTGGACGGGCGACGTTTTCTGCGGCGCCTGAGGTGGGACGAGAGGGAGTGTTGTGGTGGTCGAGGGTGGGTGTGGCGAGGGAGGGAGGCAAAGAAGAGGGCGCCGTTCGAGTTGCCCGAAATCGAACGTTTTTCGTATCCCACCCTCAAGCCTCAAAGGAATGATTTGCATGCGTTCGTTGTTTGGGCATGGGGATTTGCTTAGCCGAATTTCTGTTAAACTTTAAATTGGCTACAAAGCTAAATAATGCCGGAGATCGTGAAAAAGTTCTTGATTTATGTTGGTGATGAAAATACCTGTGCGAGCGAAGTTGCAGAAAACGATACGGAATCCAAGCAAGGTTATAGCATCCAATCTCATTAATTTGATTGTGATTTAGATTTTTTATGCTTGGAAGAATAGCGAATATTTTACACCCCCTATTACTTTGAATACTTGTGATTTTCTTTGGCTTAGTTCTCGTTTTTGCGTATACTCCATTTCCTCAAGTTGGTTTTCTAACGCGTGACTTTTTAACTGCTTATATCGCTACGATGCGAATGTGTTTGAGTATAACTGATTTCTAGCACCAGAGTGAGGTTTTTAAAAAGTCATATCGTTATATCGTAGATTTGGTTGGGGGATCTACGCGTCAGCAAGGGCAATGGACACAAACGTAGAAGAACTGGGGATGCTGGAAAAGCTTGAGAGAAGTTGATCTATCAGTCAGTCAGGACTATCGATATCTCGATAGTTTAAAAAAATTACAATTTATTTATAAAATTGTAAGAAAATTTTCGTTTTCGAAGGATCTGGGTATTAACAGTAAAGAAAGAGGGAATTGGCTTACATCAAACTTGTTTTGATTCAGAAACAATAACATGTAAACGTTTTTCTGTTTCCTGTTGGTCCTTATATTTGATATGATTAGTACATCTTTGCTGACAATTCGTTCTGATGGCACAGAAGTGGCAGGAACACAAAGGTACTACAGTGTACATCTTTGAAGTGAAGCAAACTCATGGCCATTCACCTAGATAAAAAAATATTGGTGTAATGAGTACGATGGAAGAGCATCTTGAACAACAAGATTAAGGGAATGTGCTAAGCACTGGTGATGTATAATCTTCAATGCATCACAACTACATGCTTTTACAATGTTAGGTACATTGTTTATAACGACACATGCCGCTTTCTTCTTGAGATCTCACTCAAATAACACATCACTAACAGTTAAAGCTAAATTTTCGGCTGTATGACAAGTGTTTTGTGAGCAATTCGGAATATATTCATGAAAAAAGTGGCAGGTTACTGTAAGATAGCTATCACTTGCCCCAGAAGTCCAAAGATCACATGTTACACTTGCATACTCGACTTCTTGTAACTTAATTTTTAATTCTGATTTTATCTCCTCCTAAAAGTTGAAGAGATAACGATTTCGCAAGGTTCCTTTGCTGGGTAAATTGTACTTAGGATCTAACAATTTCACAAAACTTGTACATCCTTTGTCCTCGACAATTCGAAAAGGCTGAAAATCAGTAGCAATCATATATACTAAAGCTTTGTCCAGTTCTTTTTTCCTTGAACTGTTAGCGTGATTAGAGTTTTGACGGCTAAAATACTCTGGAAGAGATCTTGTTAACGCCGATGATGAGCTCTGAATACCGGCCTTATCAGAATCACTCTGATGTCCAAGTTCTGAATTTTCTGACGTATTCTCGTTCAACAAATTACTATGTTCTCTTTTAGCATGGTCAGACAAGTTACTAGTATTCACACGTTTTATACTCTTTACCACAGGTACAATAAAAATGCACTTAGCAATTTTTTTGTCTTTGCTTCGTTCAAACCATTTCCACACTTGCGGTATTTTACATTTCGGCAATCTTAGAGCCGTTGAACCACTAAACATAATCTAAAAGAGAACAAGCTTAAATAGGAACATTAATGAGATGAAAGACGCAAGAAAACGTAAGAAACGAAGACTACATAAACTTCGCACGCTGTTAAAGAGCTAAGTTTTTTGTAACTGATTATCGGATACTACCGATAGTAAGCGATAGTCGGAACTATCGATAGTGCTATCGATAGTTTTACGCCCCTAGTCTGGAGTCATTCAGTCGTCTAGTCTATGGATTAAAGGTTGTAATAAATGTATATGCCTTAAGAGGTTGCAGCTAGCGTTTTCCGTTTCTGATGGAGAGTTTTCCCATCGCATTGATCGCAAATCATTTCCGAGAATGCATCTCACAATCCGAAGGGCAGGGACGTTTGAACGCAGGGATGTGGTAGGGAGTAAATAATAAAGGGGCGTCAGCATTCGTCTATCCCTTGAATCGAAGTCGCGCTCTTCATTCTCTCTCCCCCCTGGAGAAAGGCCGCGGAGATAAGATCGAGAAGATCGAGGGCATTTGAAGGAGAGTGTGGAGAGAGAGAGAGATTGAGAAAGAGGGAGAGCGAGATGGATAGAGAGGGGAAGTGGTGGAGGATAAATCGGAAGCTACGACCTCCGTAACGGGAATAGACGTGGAGGGAGGTGAGGGGGGAGAGAGAGAAGTGGCTTGAAGTACGAATTGACCGAATGTGTGACCGTTATTAACCTCAATTAGGTCGTTTTCATCCTTGGTAGGAAAGAGATCTCATAACCCGGGGCAATGCATGGGGCGAGAAGGATTAGATGTTTTGTGAATATGCCGGTCCGCGGTTGTTCAACAAGAGTCGTCGTTGTGTACTCGCTTGGGGTCGTGACCTTTCCTTTAACTAAAAAAAATACCTTTCTTTTTTAATAACGTTCGGTTGCACTTACAGTAAACCATTCGCTCTTATTGCGAATACTGTCCGTACGATCAAATGAAGTCAGTGAAGATTCCTTGGGGTACTGAAACAAGAGCCAATGCGACTAAGTTTCGTACCTTTAGTCAACGAAACTGTAAGGGTCGATAAGCCGCCACCATCTTATCCGACATAGCTGCCTAGTTGACGTCATCACTCTACGTTGTAGTAACCGTTGGTTTTACGCGTATTTTGATATAATTCTTTGTTCGGTGAATGGCGATTGACCGAAATCTTTAAAATACTCTCATTTTATTTTAATTTTAAACACTGAAGTTGTTGCGTAGAATCTTGGTGGCAATCATTCTCCATCCAAAATCGTGCGAGTACTCATAAATGTATTTTGTACATCGCAGAGGCTAAAAACTTCAGGAGCAGGACATGCTTTATTAATTATTTAAACATACTTCCCTATGGACTGAAACAGTTACAATCATATTAGGTGAAATTATACCAATAAACCAATAATTTTCTTTCTTTCCCAAGTTGGTTTAAAGTTAACGACCCCCTTATAATGATTAAGTTATTGGCATTAGTAAATTGGGAAGCTAGTTTATTGCAGACGGTTTTCACCATTTAAGTTATTGGTGTCGTTAAAGGGGGTTCTCAAACAAAACTGTTTGCAGCCACAGATTATTTTGCTGCAGGCTGTCAAAAGGAGTGGGGGCAGTATTATTACTCATTCCGATTTGCCTTCGCTATTCACCTCGCTTAAAGAATAAAGCTTCGAATAAAGACAACCATTTAGCACCAGGGTTTCCGGAGCATAAACTTTTTTGTGATGGTTGAAGATATATCCAGTCTTGCATGATGTACGGATGGAGGTTGGAAGATTTGGAAGGATGAAACGGTATGGCTATCGCTTGGCAAAATGCCGTGTTTTTACTACTCCCCGTCGATTGAAAGCCACACCTCAGTTTCCTGGTGAATCGTTTATGGCATCAAGATTTCTCTCCCCTGATATTGAAGTTGTAGTTCTTGCTGCATATAATGATCGTAAACTTTAAATGAATTAGAATAATACTATCTAATAAAATATATACTATCTTGGTGATTCCATATCCAATGATTAAGGGGCTAAGTAGCATTGCTTTATTCCGTACGCAACGCATATTAAACACACTTTTTTGTTTATTATTATTATTATGTTTTTGCGTTTCCAGATGGCACTCCAACTTATTAATCCTTAGTCTTGAATCTGAAAATTTCATAATTTTATGTTTTATCCCCTGAGCTGTTACCTTTATTATTGAGGGGCATCATTTTATAGTTCAGTTTCCGTGTTTTTTTGGTTGATTTAAAATTTTTTATGCAAGGAAAGTTGTTGACGGCTAGCAAAGCAGGTGGGGTACTTTTTTGCGTTTTACGCTGCCCAATTACGATCTCATACAGTTAATTTTACTCTCTGGAACGTCTGAGAGTTTTAGACATTACATAAATCCAAACGAATTTTATTAGGAATGAAGTGGCTCTGACGAAACATACTGCTTAGGACGTCTCATTTGTACAAATTCAGTTTATGAGAGATACTATCTACCTAAGGGGTGTAAGTCTAATATACTTGATGTTACCTCTTAATGATCCTCTACCCTTCCATTCCTACCCTTAAAACCATTTCTCCCGATCTAAAGCGCCTTAAAGTGCGGGTACAGACTAGAAAACCGCAGGGAATTGACTTGTCGTAATATGTAGACTCCTATTAGCATATTGTTTCTATGTTAGTTTTGGGTCTTGAGAATTGAAAAAAAACCTGATGTTGCGCCCCAGCTGTTTCTCGGTGATAATATTTTTATACCATTTTTCTCTGTTATCATTTAAAAAAATTAAATGAAACATAATAATTCAAACTGGAATTAATTTTTGATACTTTTTGATTTTAGGAGTAATTGGAAAATGCTCTCATGCTGTAAATGAAAGTAAAATGACAGGTTATTTCTTCGTTTTATGAAATAAATTAATATTGTGCTGTTTTACCTCTAGGTTATGGTGAATAAATGTGATTCTTCTGTAGACATTCGTTTTAAACCCTAACTTAGATTATAATATTGAATTTACTATATCGAGCACAAAGCTGATTTTACGAATTTTTTTATCTTTTGTTGTTAGTAACGGTATATGTACATACATACATAGGGTGCGAAATATATTTTGTCATACTTTACAATTATTCCTTTTGTTGCTATAACTTACCTATAGAGGATTCCCGAAGAAAATTATTCCTTTTGTTGCTATATGTTACCTATAGAGGATTCCCGAAGAAAAGTCATACAGTGGCGTTTGAATGGAAATCAATTTTAATCCACGATTAGGGATCTTTGGTTTTTAATATATCTAATATTCTTAGCATTATTTAGAAGAAGAAATGATCCAACTACTTTGCGTAGAAAATGAGGTGGTGTTAATAAAAAGGCACTGAAAATTGGTTGAAATATTACTTATTTGCAAACAATGGGAAGCAAACACATTTGGCATGCTTTTTCGAGTTCCATGTGGTTTGGGTCAAACTGCTCCAAAATTATTATTTATGGCTTGCGAATTAAATGTAGCTATATCTAGCATTCGGAAAAATGATTATTTGGTTTTGATATGCCCGGAAGAGCTTTTCTTGAATTATTTAATTGTACCCTAGCATATTTCTTATGACTCTGGTCATAAATTTTCACGTTTGGTAATAATGACTGGCGGTCTTAAAAGCTGTTTAAAATTATTCGGATTGTAATCTTCAAACACTTCATTAGAGTAAGGCGTGATGTATTCATTAAGAACCAGAAAAGTCCCTTAGTTGTGTTTTTTGTTGTGTAAAAAAGCAGAGACGCGCTTCAGTTGATACGCACGTAGTTAGATCTTGCAAAACCTTGAGATAAATTGATCGTTTGACTGATTCCTCGCATTCTTATCACTGTGGAGTCGATGTCCTGCTGCCAGGTACAGGTGCTGTCTTCTGTCTTAGGCAATATACTGATTTGTCTCCTCAGGTATTGCAAAAGGAAGGGGGTAGTGTTTCTCTAATCATTCTGGCGGTGTGCTCAGTAACAACTCTGGTTATTAAAACCGTCCAGTTTTTCGAAGTGTCTTTCCATTTGCTTAATGCCATCTTCAATTCATCTGCTGTACGTATTTCCCGAAGTGATCTCTTCCAATGCTAGCTTCATCGTTGACTTGAATCTTTACCCTCTTCACTGAAAAAAATCGCTTCAGAGTCTTCCATTATCTATAACTCGTTCTCCACCGGATTTTCAATGCCGTCTTCCTTTTGAGACTCTTTTACCTCCCTCTTCTGAGGCCCATTAAGAATTCCACCCCCTTACTACTGTCTGCCTTTGTCCATAAAAGAGTGCTTTATTGTGGTAGGATGAGTGTAACCTGTTGGCCAGGAAAGGAAAGAGGCGAGGGTTGCGGATTGAGGGATGGGGTTTGTCGTAATACGCGCACTCGGGGATCGCGGTGGTAGTTAAAACTATTGTAACGTTCTATTGAGGATACCTTGAGCGATGAACTATGGCAATATGATATGCATGGCTGGCGTTTGAAGTTTGTTTCATTTTCTTAGATCATGTTACCTTACTGGTGGAGTTTTATAGGCCGTTAATAGTATGAACTGAAAGTTTACCTCTTGAGCCGAAGGTGGAACGGTCAAATGATGTCGTAATGTAAGCAATAGTGTTCCTACCTATTATGTTTTGATCAAGGCATATGTTTCAAATTACAACATTGTTTAAGTGAATGCCAATCTCTCATTTATATTTTCTCATCGCAATATAAAATCACTGAATAAATTGATATGATCCTCATCGAGCACATATTCACATCTAGGGATACTCATTTACTAGGAGGTTTACGTACCCCACAGTAATTATGATCATTTTTATGTAATTGTCTTGCTAATTACGATACAATTTAAGCTGCATTCGTTGTATTTTAATGCATCACCCCATCATATAACAAGTTAATATTTTCTACCATGTATTGTTCCTGTCGAAACGCAACTTAAATAACTCGAAGAATACGTCTAAAGCTTCATTCAAGACGCCATCTGAGTACACAACTTATTAACTACAGTGTTTGTGTGTGTGCTTGTGGCAGGCAAAAAAAGTGGCCGAAAGCGGTGAAAGGTCGCTCACTGAGAACACGACTTGCATTCAAGTAGGACCGTCGTGGGAGAGATTGGAGTGATTTTATGAGGGAATGACGGCCAAACTTGAAAGGGATGGAGAAATACCGCCTCTTCATTCGTAGCCATGCGTGGGAGATCCTACCAGACTGGACGCAGACGAGTTTTATTTCCTTCTAACCCTCAAACCCCGCTCCGCCTACCTCTCCCACCATTCCGTCTCTCTGCGTCCTTTTTCATCCATCTCGTACCGCTTGCTGCTCTTTGGTCTCTTTAGGTCTCTTACTAGCCAGCTCCTCAACTCTGCTGAAAATAATCGCGCAACTGCCTTTTCTCTATGATTTTGCGTTTTTCTTTCCTACTCGTCTATCTATTTCTACCCTCGCTCAAAGTGCGGTTTCCCCGTCTGTCTTCAAGCGTGCATTCAATCTTGTGCAACCCTCTCTTTACGCTTCT
Source organism: Platycnemis pennipes (assembly GCA_933228895.1). Taxonomy (NCBI): domain Eukaryota; kingdom Metazoa; phylum Arthropoda; class Insecta; order Odonata; family Platycnemididae; genus Platycnemis; species Platycnemis pennipes. Next base: position 109,031,755 of record OW121847.1, read on the forward strand.
CTCATCGACTCACATTCTGTCTTGGAAGGGTTTAAACTGCTGTGCCACGCGTGCTCGTCGTTTGTTTTTTCTCTCAATGCCTTACTCTTCTGGCTATGGAGATTACGTTTTTTTGTTCCTCCGCTTCAGCCCCCTTGTAATGGCCGCATGCTGAGAAGCGGGCTACGGGGTATGAGAGAAAAAAGGGATATTACCGACGCGTGTCAATCTTTCACACTTCTTCACATGTGCTGCGTATAACCTCTGTTGGTTTTGTGTCACTCTCTGTTTAATGGTTTGATCCGATAGTGCACTCCAAATTTGTGATGTTCTCCACCCGTTGAATCCAATTGATGAGTAATTTGGAAAGTTATATATTGAGTAGGTGACGTTATCTTTTCTGTCACCAATATTTATACTCGAGAATCGTGCAAGATTTAGCTAATGAGGTCATGTGTTATGGAAGTGTTGACAATTCATCCCTATGGCGTTGCTAGGTGGGAACAATGAAAATATCCGATAAAAAGAACATAAAAACTATGTATCTTTGTTTGGTCTAGCAAATATTGAAAATTAATTGAACTCCATCCTACGTGTTTATTTAGCAATGCGGATATGAGGGTCGCTAGGAATGCCCTCGTGCGCCACATTAGACATACGTTCAGTTGGTCACTTTGGTTATTCATTCGAAATTTGTGCATGGCATGTATTCTGTGCATCCCGGAAAATCTCGTAGCGGTCGGCGTGCGTCCGCTTCGCATGTTTTCCCAACCGTTTCTCTGGAAACGCAAATATTCAGTCACATCTCATACGTCCGCATAGTAATTGTATAAACATTTACCCTGAACGCTATGGGACACGTTTATTTTACCATTGTTACTAGTATGGGAGTTAAATTCTCGTATTTCATATATCTTGGTACTTTATTTATGTCGTATTTCATGCTATGTTTTTACTTGAATGACTTTTGTTTCGTGTCTGTTATTAGTGTACCTTACTATTTTCGGGGTTGTCTGAATCTATGTTCTTTGCTGTCCCTCAGACTGATTCCAAATTTTACTCGAGAGGTTCCTAGGCTGCTTTGGTTATAAAGAAATTATACTTTAAAATTGATGCTTTAGGAAAATGGGTAATGGCTAAATATTAAAATGCGACAAGGGTTATTATACAGTACCTAATCGAGTCATCAGTTCGTTCATGTGAAGTCGAAGAAATTTGTGACCTCTTGTTAATTAATCATGAATTATTTATATTAATTCGACGATAAGAATATAATCCGTGGGATGTCTTACTAAAATATAATAAACATCATTAATCTACTGTTTACGTTAGATTACCTTCCCCGTTTCTGTGATTTCATGTCTTACTTTTTTCACTTGCTGTATTTTTACCGATTTACTGAATAGCTTGCGATTTCCCGCTGTGAACTTACTGTCATGATTAAAATTGATTAGAAGTTTTTGGGACTTGCGTATTTATTTTTCCAAAAGCTGTGAGCTTGCGTCCCAGCGCTCAATTGTTTCATTCCCGCTGCTGGTGTAGCCTCGGATGATACGAAGATAAGTCGAGGAATCGATCGTCGTGGTCGAGAGGCGGAAGAAATCGATGGCTTCCCTCCGGCGCTGCGACGACCGGCTTGTGTTAGTTCTGCCGCCAGTGTTGGCGCTTAACGTGTTCACCCTTTGTTCCCTATCACAGTGATTTTTTTCCGAACGGAAGGATTTGCTCGGTAAATGGGAAACGTTCATTACGACTTGTGCAGGTATAGAATGAGAGAATACTCTGCTTCGATACTGATTGCAATATATGTATTTATCGGATTATACTTATGTGGACGCAAATTTTATGCCTGGAAGTTAAATGTAGAACGTTGCTGAGAGATATGAGATTCGATGTATCCGGCTTAAGTCGAGTATTTTCGTTCCTGAATTCTTATTGCAGTTAGGATTTTCAGTGAGTGCCGGTGAACTACTCGAGCTGTGAAGGGGAAGAGGAATAACCGTGTGCTATTACTAGTTTGCATATGACCATATATTTTTCGTGCGTTGCAATATTATGAGTCCGTTTTTCTTCCTAATGAACTTGTGAATTCTTTCTTTTCCCCCGTTCGGGGAAGTGATTACCAGCGTGGGAGAATGAAATTAAAATGGCTCGGGGGAAGTTGAAAGGGGAGGCATGTTTGGAAGGGTTGTCGGCGGTTACAATGTTCGGTAAGAGGGCTACTGTTTGCCGGATGAGCGTGAGGGTGAGTGACGTGGTGGAGGAAGGGAAAGCCGTGGAGGAGAAAGAGGAGGAAGAGGGTTGGAGAGACTGGGTGGTCGGAGGAGGATGGTATGGGGGCGAATAGTGTGGGGGTGTTCGAGAGTTGGAAAGGGAGGAGGGGAGAAGGAAGGAGGGAGATGTTAAATGGAGGGGGCAGTGAGGGCGCGCAAAGCCGACGAATCGGTTGGGGGGAGTGAACGGAACGGAGTGAGAGACAGATGCAACGGGGGGGAGGGGCGGCGGCGGCAACATTAGCAAGCGGCGGCATCAAGAATGTTGGGAGAGGTCGTGTACATCCCGACTTCATATAGTCCTCTTGGGGCGGAACACCCCTTCTCAGCAGCTTCAAGCCCAGCCGGAAGGGTAAAGGCGTTTATTTTGATGGAAATTATGAGTGTGTGGGTGAGGGGGTGCCGGAGAATTAAGTAAGATAGTGTTGTGAAGTGGAGGATGACGGGGGAATGGAGACAGGAAGTTAGGTTTAGAAATGGGCGGGAATAGTTTGGGGCATGGGTGTGGACGGTAACCCAGGGTTGAGCTATTCGTAGGCTCTTTCTATGTTCTTTCTTGTGTGCCTATAGAGCTTTGCGTCTCCTTTGATCTTTGCTGGTTTTTGTCATGTTTCAGGGCTGCAACACCAGGGTTGTGAGGGTGCCTGAGTCAAAGAACGTTTATTCTGAAAAAAGCACCTACGCTTTGGTAACAGTACAAATTACGTGAGCCACGGAGCGTATATTACCGGCCATATTGGCGTTCAAATTCGTGCAACAACCGTCTATCCATTGTGCTCTCATTGAATTAGATCGGAATTCCGAATGTAGTCCTCAAAGTTTAAATTAACATTTTAAAGTATGTGATGAATACTAGTTCTAAATTCGTCATAAAATAAATAGTAATTGACGGTGCCGTCGCTAGTTTTTGCAGTTTATAATTATTTATCTATCCTCTATTTCTTTTTATTTTCTGTGTTGAATCTAAATCGCTTGATTTAAGCCGTTCTAGTATCAATTACGTAATACCAAGTCGGTACGTCTGGGGACTTTGAAAGATATCCAATGCTACCAGTAAAGCTCAATTAAAAAGTCAATTTGGAGGGTTATCATTAGCATAGAAGCGTTGGAAATTGGGAAAATTTTTCCAAAGGTGAATTCTACCTGAATCCGAATTGCATGGTTTATAAATGTTATTTGCTAGGTTTGCTGGGAGTGAAGGCAAACAGTAAATGCTTTGCCTCTCTATCGATGCAGAGCATCCGTTGTGACGAGTTTACGCAGTGTAAACACTGTATAGCTAAATGCTCTCTTCTAAAGGGAAATCATGGACTGAGTGCATGTCTCTCTAATATTATTGGTGTACATAAATAGTTTATTTTTCTTAAATAAATCCTTACTTCATGCTCTAACACTGCAAACTGTTTCTTTGATATTTTTCGCCATACATCTTCCCTTATTCAATTAAAATTATTCATCAAGAGTGATTTTCTAACGCACGTAACTAATCTGTTTTATTTTTAATTTCTCAAATATTACCTAAGAGCCGAATAATATTTGTTGTTGAACTTACCGTATTTCCTTAAAGCCTGATCAATGGTTAGGCTTTAGTTACCGGATATAATAATAAAATATTGCTGCACAGTATTTTAAAGCATATTTAATTTTTAAATGATAGTAAAATTTAATAGTCTTACCTTAGAGTATGTGGACGTGTATCTCGATACGTTACCGAAAGATCTACGAGTACTTTTACTGATGATTTTTTAGGACGCTATAATGTTCGTCGTTAAGGCTTGAGGAGGATTATCTGCACCTTTATTCTTACAAGTTTTATGTTTTGTTCATATTCAATTCAGCCTTCACTTAAGCAAGGAAATATTAAATAATGAATGACAAGGTCTATTCAATAAGTAATCGAACTTTTTTATTGCACGCGAACGGAATAGTCTGTGAATTCGTACGCATTTGGTTTATAATTTACAAAAAATGGTATAGTTATGAGAATTTGCTGATGAAAACTATAAAATCAGATAATTTCGCTCAAAAATGATGCTTGCATTGTTTAAAGTAAGCATTCATTTCAATTCGTATCACGTTTCGTGCGAGTACAATGTCCGGCGTGCTCTATTAAGTGGCGCTGGCAGTGAACGAGGGAAGTGGTTGAAATGATGGGTTGGACATTGAGACATATGGGGGCCTTCTGCATAACACCACATTACTGCCCTAACTAGCCTATCCTCCTTTTTCTCTTGGAGTTCCTTACAGCGATGCCATGTCTCATCCCTTTTGGGTGTAGGCGGGCCCATTGATGATTAACATCGTTACAGAACAGGACTCTATCCTATTAACGTATCTCATTGAGCGCGAAATGATAGCTAGTGCTCATTTCTTTAGCGGCGCAACAGCGATGACATGTCATTCAAATAGATATAGAAGAAGTCTTTCCAGTTGATCATAGATTTTGCATCTGTGTTAGGCACTGATCACTGCTATTGAACAATTATGTATCATTTCTTGGTTTCCTGATGTAAAATTGTTTTGTAGAAATCTTTCAGGACAGCGTATAAAGTAGGATTATAGGCTGGAAGCATCACATTAGAATAAAGATCGAAAGGACACGTGTACCTTATCATATATTTGTCAATAAGATGCTGCACGGCAAATGACGGGATGTTTATCGGATTTAAAATGCTAAAATATTTGGTTGTAAACATTAAATATGAAAAAGTAAATGCAGGAGTATACTTCGGTCTGACAAAAAAGTAATATACTTTCCTCTTTTCCACACTTGGTGGGTAAAATATATTCTCCCGTATTATCACTTCAAGCTTATTAGTTGTACACCAACCAATTTCTCAATCGTCTTAACAAAGAGATACACACACATGCTAAAGTTTATATTCTGTGTATCTATTTGTGCGCTATTATGTTAGCAGTAGTATAGATAAAGTGGGAGAGAATTTCGCTAAAATGAATTATGTATAGTCGAAATTGGAGGCCGTCTATGACTTTCATTGAACGTTTTACATTATTTCCATCTTTCGAGGTTTCTCTGAGGACTGTTTATTTTAGTCCTGCTAAAAACCGGCCTAAGCTCTTAATGGAGAAGTAGATCTGCGAAGAGGCACGTTTTCTTTTAGTTTGAAGGCCTTGTTAAATTCCGTGTAATTGCTGGCTTTAATTACCGCGAAACGCACTGAAAAGCCTGCATGTATTTATGCGGATATCCCCCCCCCCCAAGTGTTGACGTTCGCTCAACCCTTCAATGACACATGCTCTTCCCCGTAATTATTTTCGCTGTTAATTGCGGCCGAGTTGTACACCTTTTTCATCATCCTTTTTTGACATCTTCCGACTCCTCTCATTCGACTTCCTCATCCTCTGACCTGTTTATTCCGGGCTCATTTCTGCACAAGCTTAAAATTCTGTTTATCGCCGTAATTCGGCAAAAGAATACTCTTTCATTTATCCTAGGCTTAAAAGTTTACAATCCACCTTCTTGATCGTCTAACATGGAATCAAATGCTTCTCTCTTTTTTATTTGCATTCCATCGATGGATCTCATATGGCATTGAAATTTTAACAAAATATCTATCCCATTCTTCGCTAGGTGCGTCTAATGCCCGGAAATCCTGCCATTTGTCGCCGAGAGAGTGAGGGACAAGAGAGTGGAGCGTGAGGATTTCGTCGTAAAAGCGGCGGAAGCAGTGATTTGGTCGCCGTGAAATAATATCCACGCCGGGAAACAGTCCGCTGAGCGTACAGGAGGGAATTCAAAGGGAGATGTGCAAATACCTGTATCCCATTGCGCGGGCCTACTTTTCGACGCACCGCGCTAAAGGGGAGACGCATTCGTGTACACACAGACGTGCATTTGAGGCTGCTCCTGGTGGATTGTATCCCCGTCGCTTCGCTTAATTTCTGAAATTCCGAAAAGTAAATAACGGCCGAAATAATCTATCTGGAGGAAAAAAATGCGCCTCCATTTCGAAGGAATCTGACTAATCTCTTTTTTTTCCCTTCACGAATGCGCTCAAGACCACAGAAAATAATTAAATATCGAGCGCGGGGGACTTGTTTCTTTTTCCTGAAAGAGAAACGCGCTCACGCACGCTCCCGCTCTCCGTCGAAAACATCCATGCGCATTGTTCCCTTCTCTCTTTCCATTTCATTTCATCCTCCCCCACAGTCCTCCAACCTCCTGCTCCTTCGCGTTGCGTGTCTTGTATTCTTTTATTTCCGAACGCTATTGGTGTTTTGATTATTGTTCCTAATGATCCCGTTACCGTAACTTCATTCTCCGTCCTTACGTCTGCGCATCCCTCGCTCTCCTTGAGATTCTCAGTCTCACCGCGCATTTTTTATTGAATTCATTCTATTGAAGTGACGAGCAACCACTTGTATTGCGTATAATATATTTTATTTCACGTAGCGTTTCGACAGTTTTCGTCATTTCAAAGCGTCGAAACACGTTATGTAATAAATTTGATTTTGGAATGTACAAGTGATTGTTCCTTTATTCAATACTGATTTATCTGTTACAAGGCATCACTCGAATACCAATAAGTTGATTTGCACTTTTATAGCCTTGCCTTGTTTTTCGTTTTGTTCTAAAAATATAGGTTCTGCGATTTAAATTTACCCCTCAGAACGAGAAAATTTGTGAGTGGAAGCATTGCTAATACATTATTTATCCTGTCAACAACTTATTCAACTGGCATTTTCCCTTTCTTCACGGGACATCTATAGTCAACAGCTGATACAGAAGTTATTTTTTGATGGCGATTGTGAGTAAATTTTGAATATCGGCGAAACCTTAAATCCAGAGATTGCGTTTGGAGATATATTCATTTTCGTCAAATGGGAGGTGGAGGGAAGTTCAATGCCGTTTCGGTGTGCCTATCAAATTCGTATGTATGTATAGTCGCATATATGAGTAGATGCAAACGTCATAAGAACGAGCGTAATGGAAGGATAGGTACCCACTTCCGAAGGCATTCATCATATTTTGAGAATTTCCCGGGCTCCATTACCGCAGTGTGCTGTGCTGTGGCGTCTTCATTGAATGATATCATCAAATGTTGTCGGCGTGCTTTCCTGTGTGCCCGTGGATATGAACATTTTACGTCATTCTCCAAAAGACGGTTTATATTCGGTGAATCATACGAAACGGTCGTTGTGTGGTGAGCCGAATCGGGCCATAAAGGTTAGATCGTACGAAACGAATTACGCCAGAGCGTAAATTGTGGTGGGACGGAACTGGCCTGTGGGCTCATCCTTTACGCGACTCTTCTAAAAGGCCATCAAGAGTTATCGTGATTCTCGAGAACGAATCATTTTGGATGAAAAACGATGGAAGCCTCGAAATCTGGTTTTTGAAAATCCAGGGTTAGTTACATTCCGAAGCGTGGCATTGTTGGAAACTGAATTATGGATATAGGCTTTAATTGAAGATTTAATGCTTTTTGTTTAATCCATTATATCCGCCAAATGAGCTTATATTCTTGATTAATATAATCGTTAAATTAAAGTTGGCTGAAATAAATATATCCTCAGTTACATTGCTCTAACTAACACGTCTGGCCTCGACATTGGCCGACTTGACCTAATCAAAGAGGACTTTCTTATTCTGTCATCGGAGAGATTTAAAAACAGGGTGCGTAGCATCAATGGACTGGCCAAATTATTTATAATAATTGGGATGGCTAGGTTCTGACTCATCACCCGTCCACTGGTATTTAAAGTGGGAATCCTTAGATTAACATATTCCCAGCTAACTGAATGACGGGGCGTGATGGCTTTCAAGAATGAATGGTAATGTGAAATCTGTATATTCCCTAGTTATGGGAGAAAAAAATGTATACTTTCCCTTATTGACGAAAACTGTGGCAAAGCCGACGTAGCCAATGATAATTAAGTACACATACGGAATTCTACTATTAGAATAAACCTAGAAAATGGCTAAGGACTAGAACGTTATGGTGTAGAATTTCCGCGTTTAGTAATGTTAAGGGTAAGATTCTTCGGAGAGCAAATATTAAACGAAGAGGAGTGGCCGAGAACAGGAAGACGTCAATGATGAGGCGTCCTTTTTGAGTGGGGAAACATGATAGGTGAAATTGCGATACTGAAGAAGTTGCTCATGAAGAATTGCTTTGTTGTTAACGTTTTTCGTACTGAAACTGGGTGGAAGTGTTCGGAGCAGGTCGTCACCGAGCTGAGGGCGTGGGAGGCAGTCGCGGTGACAGCGGGGAGGGAGAGAGGTCGTGCGGTGTGGTACTGTCAAGGGGTGTGGGAGGACACAGGAAGGAATATGTGCGCGTCAGTGCGCACTTCGAGAGCGGCGGGACTGAGGGGAGTAGGGTGGAGGGAATGGGAAATAGAGCGAGCGACAAAGAGAGATGGAATGAGGAGGGAGGGAGGGAGACCGAGGGTTGGGATGTGCCGCGCTGAGCGCTCGGGAAGGGAGCGCACGAGACTCGTTGAAGGAGTAGAAGAGGTCAAAGTTATAAAGCTCTCGCGATGAAACTGTGGCGGATGGAGGGGTCAGGGCAGTGGCGCATACAGAGCGGGGGTGGGGGTCGGAGGGGGAATGGCTCTGGTGTTGTTGTGAGGGCTTGGAAGAGGATTGGGGAAGGGACGCGAAGGTCGTCGTCAGGAGCCATCATCCACGGGCATGCTAGGGCAGGCGAGTAGGAGTAGTTCAGCGGGAGAAGACTGCGCCCAAGAAACATTGAGAACTTCAGTACTCCTTCGCCGGTGTGAGCTATCGCGAGGCTTGCCGTCACTGAAAGAAGTGGGGAAATATTATTTATGAGCAGCAATAGAACGTTTTAGATGCTCGAGCGGAGATGGCGTTAGTGGTGTGGAAAGGGAAAGACGACAACCTTAACCAAATGAGACGGAAGTGTTGATAAAGGCACTGAAAACTGAAAGCCATGCCTGTGAGATGGCGACAGCTCTTTCTTTGGTGCGCATTTTGTTACATCATTCACTGCGTTTCTCTTTTAGAGGATGCGGCTGCTTGGCACATGAAAGCTCCTAATTATTCGGTCAAAAAATCATATTTTGAGAATTAAGCACAGCATTTGTAAGCCACCTTGGGTGCTTGTGTCGGAGAATTACCGGAATCCACAAACAGGCGCAAACAAATAGATAGATGCTGCCAAAGTGGGAGCAAAAATCGCCTTGTCCAAGCCATTGCCTACTCAACAATTAATGTTTACCGTAGCTTCTGTCTGTTAAAGTTCTTTACGCTATGTACTCTCATTAGCAGGCTTTTAAACTCAAACAATATTTTAAATTAAAATTAAGATTTGCCGATTTTTATCTCAAATTTTAAATGCGATACTTTAACCTTAATGTAAATATCTTCTACACTGGCGATAGTTTTCTTAAGAATTTTTGCGTGCTTTACGACGGAACTATTTTTTTTGGGCCCTAACTCAGAAACCAAACTATTTTAACATTTTTGGAAGGCAATCTGCTTTTAGGAAGATAGTCTACGCCATGCATAAATGAACCAAAAATTATGAAATATGTTTGATGAAAGTGGTGAAATTTAATGTTTGATTCCGAGCATTAGTTGGTGAAAATTAGATCTGTATTCTTTTGAGGTGAGGGGATCTTGTGGTTGGGGAGTATCGTGCTCAGGCAACCTCTGGCTAACTGGAATCTTTATCCGCCATTTCCTTCACGGGTTGGACTCGCTCCTAGATATTATTTTCCAAGTCATTTGCATGCATTTCTAACCTTTGACCCATAATGGTTTTTCATTATCTGCGCGACTAACCTTACATTTCGGCATCAGTTGATGGTTCCGAATTTCCACTATGATAATCCAACGCATATGTTCCCGGAGAGGAATTCGGAGGAAGTTTAAGAGGTAGGGGCACATGAAAGCGGAGGAAAGAACCAATGTGTAGAAAAGAAGGCGATCGTTGGGGAGAGGTCAGGAGGTAGTAGAAGAAGCAGCCAAGGAGACGGGCGGATGAGAGAAAGGAAGCAGAGAGGGAGGCAGAACGTGGTCTTTTGACTGGTCGTATGAGAATTTAGTCACGTCGGAAAGTCTTCAAGGCGTGTGCCAGAAATGGCTTTATTGAATGACCGCGGGAGATGTTCACGCCTCCGCTGGTTGGTGGATGATTTGCGGAAGAAGGGGAAAGGGTTCAGCAGCTGACTGTGTGAAGGGTCGGGGAGATTTTTCGGCGACGATTTCAATTACTACGGTGGCGGGACGACTTTTATCGTGCTGTAAAAGGATCTAATTATTCTCTCATAGCTGTGATTGTTTATATGACCTACTAGGAGACACTTACGTAATGACTTTTACTCGATATCACATATTTGCGTTTATGTAGGCTGTGGCGTCAAAACTTAGGCGATACAAATTTCAAATGTGTCTCCCATATAGGATCCTTTGCTACTTTCGGGAATATTTGTAGTGAGTTTTACTTTTTTTAGAGGGATAAGGTCTTGCTGAATGAGGTGAATGTAATCAAAAGCTTCCTTATTTAGAGTAAGGAAAGAATGATTACTGATCGTTTTGCCATGGTCTTTTTCCAGCAGTAAGATATTTATTTTTCTTACATTTTTATATTCAATTTACATGTATATTTTTATGTAGTGGAAAATTGAAATTTGTATTCTGTATTATACAGGAATTTTACAAAATAACGCGTGATACCTCTATTTTCGTTTTTATATTCAAGTTTGGAAAAAAATTAATTAGTGTTGAATAATCTCGCCCTCTCTTATTTTGTATTTATTCAGGCAACGCGAATCCTACTGTTCTACCACTGTGATTCTTAGCGTCAAGGAAAGCATACAAGAAGATGTTGAAAATATAGGTCTCCTTTTTTGGGAGTTCTCTATTAGTTACACTAAATAAATTAATATGATGTTCCAAAAATACAGAGAAATCCGGCGTCGTTGTTTTTTGGGTAAACCCGCGTCACAGTATAAAAATGACCAACAGTTTTGTCTCCGCTGCTGGAGACTTCCTCAGGGTAATGACATTGCTTGGTTTGCGCGTAGATTTATATTCTCACGGTGGTGGAGGTGGGGGAGTGGATGAGGGTGGGGGTTTCTCGATTTTTCTTTTGGTTCTCGAAATAACTGGAAGCCAGGATGAGCTTACCATTTGTCCTTGGTCTCTATTAAAATTTCTTGCATACTTCCTAATTTCGAGGGCCTCTTTTATTAACCTCGTCTTGAAATGTTTTTCCCTTGCTATGACTTCTGCGTTGGTCACGTCGATTTCGTGTCCTTCGGCGGCGTGTTCTGCGACCGCTGATTTTTCGAAGTGGCCCAGTCGAATGGCGGTTCCATGTTCTTTTATTCTTGTCCGTATTGCTCTGCCCGTCTCTCCTACGTACACCTTATCACACGATCGGCAGCTTAATTTGTAGACTCCTTCCGTCTCTAACATATCTTTTTCTTTTACGCTGCGTAAGAAGTCTTTAATTTGCCTTCGAGGTTTGAATATAGATCTTATGTCATACTTCTGTAAGATTCTGGCTATCTTATCGCTGGTCCCTTTGATGTAAGGCAGGTATGCTTTTTTCTTGTCGGCATTTTCTTCGTCCAATGGTCGAGGTGAAGATTTTAGTTTTCGCGAAATGGTTTTTTGTATTTCTGTCCTTTCGTACCCGTTATTTACGAGGATTTCCGTTATTTTATTCAATTCTTCTTCTTTGTAGTGTTCATCGCTCAGATTGATTGATTGGTGGATCATAGTGGCCATTACCCCTCTAATTTGTGATGGATGGTGATGCGAACTGGCTAGAAGGGGTCTATTGGTGTTGGTTGGTTTCCTGCATACTGAATGGCCCAGGGTCCCATCTCTTCTCGTAACGAGGACAATGAGGAAGGGGAGCTTCCCTTCAATTTCTTCTTCTCTCGTGAATTGGATGTTGTCGTCTATTGTATTTAGATAGCTGTGGAATTCTTCTAGTTTTTCTCTGCCATGTTTCCATATAACGAACGTATCGTCTACGTATCTAACCCACATTGATGGCTTGTGAATGGCGTTTTCCAGCGCTGTCTCTTCGAAATGATCCATATATATATTTGCAACAGCCGGGGAGATGGGAGATCCCATTGGTGATCATTCTGTGTGTTCATAGAACTCTCCTTTCCACTTGAAATAGGTATTTTGTAAGTATATCTCAGCCAAATTCGTTGTATTGACGTCATATTTGTCCCTCATGATGCTGATGGCTTTTTCCGTATGTATCTTGGTAAAAAGAGACACTACATCAAAACTGACTAGCATGTCTTCGGGTCTTATGCCGCGGATGCGATCGAGGAAATGCTGAGCGTTCTTAACGTAAGATTTTGCCTTTTCGACCTTGGGTTGCACCGTAGACGAGATGTATTAGGCTAATTTATACGTGGGGGAGTCTATGGAGCTGATGATTGGTCTCAGAGGGATGCCTTCTTTATGTATCTTAGGTAATCCGTAGATATAAGGTGTCTTCGGATCTTGTGGCGTGATGGATTTCCTGATTTGTGGGTCAGCGATGCTCTTCTTGATTAATTCAGTGGTCCTCCGCTTCTTCCATTGGATTCTTCTTTAGTTTTTTGTATGGACCATCCTCCAACAACTTCTTCATTTTATTTTCGTAGTCCTCGGTATCCATGACAACTGTGGCTTTGCCTTTATCAGCGGGTAAGATGACAATGCTCATGTTCTGCCTTAGTGCTCCCAAGGCTCTCCTCTCTTCTCTTGTAATATTTGGTCGCGGTGGTTGCTTCCTCACGTTGCGTAGAACTCTCGCTGTGTCCTGCCTGATTTCTTCGGCCTCTTCTCTCGGTAAGTGGTTGATGGCTGCTTCTAAGTGGCTGATAATTTCTTATGGAACAACTTATGGTGTGACCGCGAAGTTCAGCCCTCTTCTTAACATTGCAGTTGTCCCTTCGTCCAATAGTCTGAGAGAGGTTTACGGTCACCTCTTGTCCTGTTTTTTCGGTATCATTATTCTGCATTGCTGCTACGTGTTGAACCGCGAAAGTTTTAACGAATACAGAGAAATATCGAAGTTTTTGAAATCAATTTATCATGTGGTGAAATTCTTCCCCAGCCAGAATTCTCTACTTAATAATAGATATATGTAGGTGTTGATAATATTGTAACTCTATGATACTTCGGTGCAACTCCATGTCTGTAATGATATCCTATTTCTTGGTCATTATTGGCGCTTCGCGAAGTTTTATATGATATTAATTTGAAATGGTTGGAATAGGAAAACAACTCTTTTAAGCTTATTTTCCTTGAAAAATTAGGATTCCATGCTGGAGGAAAGAAGTGTGAGAAGCCGAAGTCATGGTTGCTTTTTGCACCATCGAGCTTGACTCTTCAATGGGAAGTGGAAAAGTAAAAGTCATTGCTTCTAATTTTACTATCATCTCCGTATATGTTACATGCTGTAACCATTATTCGTACGTATTCTCCTCCAGCGAGTTCTGGTCACTCGATACTTCGTGCACGAAGCCACCATAATTGGAGCTATTAATCAATTTAATGCTTCGTAAAAGGCTTCCATCTGAGGAAGATTCAAGGGGTGAATCGGCCAGCCAACTATATAGCCTTCTTTCCGTTTATTTCTGGTTAAGAAAACTCGTCTCTTAATGTTCCGATGTGAAAAATTTATGACCAGAGTTATTCATACTGTGTACTCTAGAATGGAATCTTTAACGGCTGAGAACTTTTAAAATGTGTGAATGATGTCATTTGTAAATTATGTAGTCATGTTTCAATGAACCTTGTCGAGTTATTTACGACTTTCTACCACTCGTGAACGTTTCCTTACAGCGCATATCAATCGTGGCTCTAAGATGTTACAAAGCAAAAGTGTAAGCTGCAGTTTTTCTGTCTTTATGTTTTTGTGTACTCTAAATGCTTTTGATCGTTTGCAGTTGACGTAAGTTACCACTTTGGAAACTCCGCTAGTTGTGTGATCATTATGTTGACTCCTTTCTGTCATTAATATTGCCAATTGATGCTTTGAGTGGAGTTTCTGCACAATGCCCTGAAATGAGTTGGTCCAAGGATGTTTTCGATTTGTATGAATATTTTTATTTTCAATTCCTATATTTTTCCGCAGGAAACAGTAAGAATAAACTTGATTCTCTGTTTCAATATGATTATTGATGGTGAGGAGGGAAGTGGAATATTATTTATCCACAAAGAGCAGAATATTTATATTTGGCCCATTTTTTGGAGTTAATGCAGATTTCTAAGCCTTTTATGATTTGCATTTCATATTTTCAGTTGTCTCTTCATCTTATGTGAAGGAAAGTAAATGAGGGAAGCCAAAATCATGTTTTATAAATCATTGAGAAAGGGGAAAATACAAACTTGAAAATAAATGGTAGGAAAGACCATACGCCACGCCGCAGTTCTATAGTGCTAGAAATTACCCCAATTCCATCCCTATTATATTTCCAATTATAATCCAAAAAAGCACAGAAGGAAATAGGTGTTAGCGCAATGACGGGCGTGGAGTTATGCAGATTTGGTGAAAATTTCCCGTAGATGCTATGTTATCTGAAATTACATATGTTGAATGGTGTATTATGAAATATGTGCAAGCAGTGTCTACGGGTGGTTGAAAGGTAAAAGATAGTGATAACATATAAAGAGTATAGATTCAGGATGAATGTAGTATAAAGAATTAGTCGTAAGTACATAAACTTCCTCTGTGTATAAGACTTAAAAAAATTGCCCATAATCATCATTAGGTAAAAAAATCGTTTAGAGAGAGCCGGTCGTGGTAGCCAAGATCTAGCGTGCTTGCCTGGCAACCCAAAGGTCACGGATTCTAATCCCACTGAAGGAATGGATGTTGTATTGTTCTAGGATTAAGATCTTAGTTTAGACGGTATGAGGTAACCTCAGTCGCTAAGGCACCAAAAACACTAGACTACTACTGAAAAGAGATAAAATGCATAAACAGCATTCCTCTCTTTAAATGTACCATTGATAGTTATTTACAAAAAAATGTGGAATGAGTGGAGAAAAAATATTCTTGGAACATCATCTAAACAGTGAAAAAAGGAGGTGGATGAGTTACGCAGAAAATTAGGCATAACGAAATCTTGTTCCATAGGAAGAGACACCCGAAAGTCACAGGAATTGTCCTATGGGTTTAAAATTGTTAATGACTCGTATTCTTTGAAACACTGCGCGCGTCAATTTTCCTCAAAAGCAACACTTAGAATAAATAATAAACTAAACGCTGTATTTTAGCGTAGACGAATGTTATTTTGCCTTAGATAATTGTTTATTTCCTGTTAGTGCATCTATTTTTCATGGAATCTTAGATGTGTGCAAAGCTAATTACAGAGCGCTGATTTTGAGGACAAAATCAGTGAACTAGAATTTATTTTCATTAGTGTCTCTCTGACTATGAAAACTACAATTATAATACGGCCCCAGGCGTCGCATAGCTAATTATTTCCCTCTGAATCTCTTTAGTACCCTCGGGAAAACTTGTAAAAGAGTTGGTAAATTTTAATTTCATTACACGGAATGTCGTGTCGAATGTTTTACTGCATATTCAAAGCATGAGATGAATGCAAAGTTAGGGTATTAGTTGCAATAAAGCCGCTTATTCATTTTAGTAATCATTCCAAACATTGTGCATGGACAAAGGATGCGAAGGGATGTGAAATCGTAAATACATTTCTCTTCAAAACGTTGCCGACACGTCGCGACGGAGGGAAACTCATCTGCTATCGCTTATTTTTTCTAGTTATGCGTTAAATATTATATTCAATTTCATCAGTCATTATCCTCCAATATTGATGATATTATTAGCATATATTTGTGTAGATGATATATTTTGTTAATGGATAGCATGAATCATGGCTTCTGGTTTTAGAGCAGAATAAAAAACGTATATAAAAATGATAATAAAAATCGATGTTTATACTAATTGTTTCAATGTGTCATGAATGACAGTTTTATTCATTTCACTCTTTGAATGTTTAATTTAATCTCTTGCTGCGTGAATTGTGAGTAGATGCAGTAGTTTGTTAATGGCATGACTCAATCGAGGTTGTATTTTCCAAACGCGCTTATTTTAATATATTTATCAACACATTTTCGGAGTGGCGTCTCAATTTTAAGGATTTTTTAGCATTTTATCAGGCCCATTTTCCGGTAATTTTGTCTCATTCCATTATTCGTTATAAATCTCGCCTTAATAAATTATTCATGGCCGGTGAATGTTTTAAAACTATTTTGATTATATATCAGAATAGTTGGTGATGAGCTTATTATTATTTATATACAAATTTCGCGTACAAAAAGCCGTATCTAAATAACTCTTGTGAACAATTGTTTTATGACTTGCACAATTGGTGTTAATAAACAGTCGTAAGGGAGTCTTTGGTTGCGATTATTTGTTTAAGACTCCAATTATTGTTTCATGATGTAAACTCTCGTCTCCGTTGGCACAGGACACAACCGATTTACTAGTTTGCGTTGCAATATTGAGCAAAAATGTGTATCAATGCCCTTTCTATTTTTAGTTTCGAATTGCATCAATTGATTTTTGAAAGCGAACCTCTAGTAGAACTATGCGTTGATATAATAAGGTGACTTAATTTTTCTGACGTAATTTTCAGAAGGTCATTTCAGTTTAACGTCGCAGATTTTAGAACATTTTAATTTAATCAAATTATCCACACCTCATAACTCAGATGCTCTCAGAATTTCCGAATTTAATGAATGCGAGAAACGACGTGAGTGTTTTGGCCAGCGAGGCTTCTTTGTGCATTAAAATGTTAAGTGTTAAAACTAATTTGAAGCGAATTCTGGATTCTTCAAGTTTTATGTATATAATGGAGAGTTTTCGATCGTTTGCGTGTTGGTAGTTACCTATTATTGATTTGCGTATTTTTAACTGCATTGATTAAATCTTCTATTGGTCCTGAATTCATAGAAACACGCTATTGAATTATCTTCATCCTAAAAAAAACTTTGATTTTCCTTTTAAACTTTTTTCAGTACGCCATTTGTAAGATCGTAGAAAAACTTACTGGAGGCCTACCTGATTTCGTATTTTAGTAAAATGTGCTCCTCTTTAATAAAATAAAATATTCAAGTTTTACGTTTTAATTATTTATTTGTTAAATGATTATATATTTTGATTTTGATCGTTGTACTCCATTACCCTTAGTGGAACATTTGTCATTGATTGTATTTGTCCAATTAATTTTGTGTCCAAGTAATTATTATCTATTTTTCGTCTTTTCAACATTTTTCCTTTTTGATGCAGGTAATAGTGGACAACATTAATCTTCTCCAATCGCATCGTAATCAAGGGAGATTTTGACATTTTAATTATGTTCACACCTACTAACAAATACAAGACGTGCAACTTATTTCACTAGATCTTTTTCTGTTAATGATGTTTTGGGCCAATCGAGTTGATTCTTGATCATTCTTTGTAAAAGGTAATGGCGTGGCCGTGGGTGAAAGTTAATCTGCATTTTTCACGAGTACCTAGGGCAAAAAATTAGGTGTTCTGACTTTTTCCAGCAGTCATCACGATGAAATGCAATTTTTGTAACAAAATATAACGTACTGATAAAATGATAGCCTCTTTCTTACCTGCATTTCTGCGGATATTGTACGTAACTGTTACTTCGGAGGCTGCCAAAGAAATGCAAGTCTCAACTTTGATTCCTGGAGGAATTCCATCCGTTGAACGAACGATCCTGCTCACACGCCCCGCGCATTCTAGAGGAATTCACTCGAGGAGGAGGTCTTGATCCACTCTTACGCCGTCTTTGGAAGGATCTCGGGAAGAAGCGAAATAGAATATTATCTCCTCGGTTTCCGAGGGAAGCCGAGAGATCCTCGCATCGGTGATAGCAGGCGGCGCGGCGGGCAGGTCGGGCACCTCCGTGGACCCACTCGGGAAAAAATTGCAGGCTTGGATGGTGGTGGGTGGGTGGCATCGAGGTGGATAGGGTTCCGTTGGAGTTGGGTGGGCGGCGAGGCGGAGGCCTGGGAGGGGGGTCGCGGAAGAAGACTGGGAAGAGGAGGAGGGAGGAAGGGAGAGACGATCACGCATGGCAGAGAAACGAGAGCTGCAGCCGCGTCGGGAAGACTCGTGAGATGAGGGCACGCCGCCGCTAGGAGCATGGCGGACGGGCGAGAGGTGGGGCGGGGAAGTGCTTGCTCTATCGGAGGAGGGAGGGAGGACTTGTGGAGGGGAAACGGGGTGTGGGGAGAAGGACCGAATGGGATGGAACGGGGATGGGCTGGCTGGCCTCAAGGACGACCTCTTGAGTGATGACGGGGATAAGAAGATTGGTAGAGGAGGCGGGGGAAGTTTTCTGTGCGGGCGTTACAGATGAAGAAAACGAGGGAGGGTAGCTGGGAGAGATAGGGAGGGGTTGGGAGGTATAGGATAGGGTTGAAGGCGAGGGGAATGAAGAAGGGTATCAGACTGGGAAGGGGTTGAAATAAAAAAGGTTGGAAAATAAAAAAGGGAGGAGGTAGAGAGAGTCGACGGAGGACGAAGCCTCGAGGTTCGGAAGTACGAGTTTTTCAAAAGTGGGGAGGGCATGAGGGTCGAAGGATAATGAGAGGGCAAGAGGTGTTGCCAGGAGAAGCGAGCATAAGAGGAAACGATAACTGCTTCAAGAGAGTTTACACCTCTATTTTCGTGACTGCGATTGCAGCGGACGGGGACGGAGGAGGAGGCAGAATGTTTTGGAGGGTAGGAATGTTGAAGGAGGTGGGATGAGGATCAAGGCTGCGCGTGCGGAGATAAAACTCACGCATACTCTGCTGATACAGCTTTTCGGGAGTGCTTTGTGCATCGTTTTATTCTCTATAATAACAGAAGGGGGGAGCGCCGGCAGGAGCTGGCGAAAAGGATGCGAGGGAAGTCACATTTCGAAGCGCTTCTTTGTTTTAAACGGGAATGCGGCAGAGTTACTCATCTTTCACGTCGGAGTCGAGGAACTCTGGGGCGAATTCACATGAGATTGTGGTTCTCCGATTTGCATTTCATGGCATCATTTAGTGGGGGAAGGTTTTATTGCACTTGGGAGGTGGTGCAACTGAAGGGAATTTAGATATATTGGCTCCCTGGCTTTGGTACAAACTTTCTGGTTTTTAATTATGGGCTCCTTCATCTCCTAAACTCCGTCCGTATTTTTTATTGCTTTTATTGGTAAAAATTCGCTTATATAGCTCCGTGAATAAAAAGTAGTTAACAATGCAGGTTTAAGACTGAATTTATTATGAAATACCTTGAAATAATGTTTTATGTGTATGGCCTAATAATAAGAGGCTTAATGAAGAGCTAAAGTACTGAAGTAAATACGCATTCCTAATTGAGGAATTCTATCTTGACTTAATGTTACAAATATTATTTTCTTAGGCGGAAATTAAAGAGCTCTAATCCTGGTGCAATTTGGAAATATGCTCCATCGCTTAATTTATGGGAAAACATTGAGATATGCTTAATATTTTAGCAGCTGTTAGTAAATATGATTGGAGAGAAATTTTTGCAAAAATATGGAACAAGAGATCCCCACATCTTGCTTATACTTTAAGAAAATGGCTTGATTGCTTACTTTTGCCAGCACTTTTACGAGTGTGTTTTGACTCTTTTTTACGAATTCCATAAAAGGCGAGTCAAACTGTCTTTTCTTGGTTATAAACTCATTCTAAGAAGACATAGATGCACTTTTGAGAGCGCTTTACGCCAATGTACAATTCAGTAAGATTACAGACATGCATATTTAAAGAGGGTGAAATTTGTGCCACGATTACCTTCATGCCAGATAGTATCATGCACATTTCCAGTTTCATCAAGTAGTTCAGGTTGAACCACCTGGCCAGTGTGGCACAGGTAAAGTAAGAGTTTACTTTAGTCATAACGGAAATTTTTTCCCTCCAATATTACCCGTATTGGAGTAGAATTTTTTTGTTTTTTAAAATGTTGTTACGCACTTTAGCCGACCCTTTATATGTTGCATCCTTAAATGACAGGTGAAAACATGATATTCCACGGTCTCAAGAGAGCTATAGAAAATAAATAGCAGCTTAATCAATTGAACTGGAAGCCTGAATATATTGAGGCACCTTTTTTTTACAGCACCATTATCTACGCCATTTCACTACACCAGTAGCTCATTTCAATGTATATTTAGGCGCAATACAAAAAATATTCATATACCAAGTATCGAAATTTGTGAAAAGTTCGTTCAAAATTTAGCCAGGAAAAAATCTGCCATCCTAGGTAGGACTTGACAGGTGTCATTCGAGGCCTAGGCTGCGCTTTGTGTGGTGTCTTTCCTGCAAAAATCGTTTGCTGTTACTATATTATCAATTTAAGCAATTTCTGTGCCCTGAAGAGCATCAGAATAAACTTATTCTTTCCATGTAAAAGTGTAATTCAGCCATTCTATTTCGAATGATACTCTCAGGCCACATGATCCCTTTAAAATATTGATGAAAGCAAGTGACTAGAAACTAACTTGTGTATGGTAATTTTTTTCACGATTTATACAAGTTATGTTGATGGTGGAAAAAGCGTCGTTGTGCATACATATTCTGCCTAAGTGGGCTATCAAGCATAAAAAATCAATTATTTGAACTTGAGCGCTTTGTGAGGTGATATTAGCGTCAATTTTTTATTTCTTGCTTTCAAAGTTTAAGACTATAGGCGACAATTGCCTGCATTTATTACGTGGCCACCGGCGCCATCCCTCCTCTGTCTCAATTGTTTTCTATTACGATCAGTAGTGTGAGAGGCTATCCCCAAGGAAGTAGAAATCCAGCCACTCTCCTTACCTACTCCTCCTACTGACTCCTCCTGCTACTCCTTCTACTGAATCCTCCTGCTACTCCTCCTACTGACTCCTCCTGCTACTCCTCCTACTGACTCCTCCTGCTACTCCTCCTGCTGACTCCTCCTGTTACTCCTCCTACTGACTCCTCCTGCTACTCCTCCTGCTATTCCTCCTGCTCGGTGATAAGAAATGTCCCTTTCATATCCTTGTACTTTCTGAGCTGGGCTGTATTCTCAGGTTTTGGTTTTTGTTTTGCCTCCGTTGCACACCAATTAGGAGCTGACTTTTTTCAATTACTCTTCTTCATTATTGCCAAAATGGCTTAATTTATTTTGAGATAATCACAAGAATTAAATTTATGCAAATATTAATTAATTGGTCACCGTGGATGAAGAAAAAAGATCGCTAGGCACTGTGGCCTAGCGTTAGCGGTGATCGCTAGGTTTTTAATATGTTCAATTGTGTTTATTATTTCTTTCTTATTTAATTAAAGGAAGGGTAAATATCAATCGCTTTGATTTGAAGATAGTGTTTTCCAGTGCCTTCAATTCGTTATCACGACATCGTTATCATGGTGTGATCGAATTCCTTTGACAACGGAGGAATAGAATGCTAAGCCTCGCAATCTGGTTTTTGTGCGGCGCTGACGCATTCCTTGTTAATTGCAATTTCCTGAAACGCGTTAAAAACATATTTATGACGTAATAAAGTAGGATGCAACATCTATTGTTTCATGCACTGGTGTATTGCCGGAATAGTAGATGCTGGTGAAACATACTCCCCGCTATTATGAAAATTTGTACATTTTATTTTGATTAATTTCACTGTAATTTTAATGCTAAATGTAAAACATTTTTCGTGGTCATCTCTCATACATGCATGATGATGCTGGATAATCAATACTGTTTATATATTAATACTACTTTTATGTGGTGTCTATCCTGCACCATATTTCCAACCAAATATTTTTAATTATTATGAAGTGAACAGTAGTTGAGCGGTACGATTTAAATTCTTATTTAGGTAGTTGTACGGTTGATTGATTGATATAGTTAACTGGCATTAATATCGTTTCAGCGAAATTTTCATTCATCAGTGCATTGCAAATAAACGCAGCATTAGAAATGAAATTTAATATACAGCTCCCGAAATAGCAACAGATACATCCATGCGAGATAAAGCGCTCGCAGCTGTTATTGCGCGCACTAGTCGAATTATCTTATTCTGAATTTTACTTCATCCAATGTCGTTGCGTGTGCAAAATGTACTGATGATTTATAAATTTTGGCCCATCGCGTCCTGGGATTTCGTTATTGGGTATGGTGTTTCTGTGGCAACGAAATTGGTGAATAAAACATGAATGTGTAATTTCCGCCTTTAATGAACGCTTTATCTGCAAACGACAACTCAGTGAACCAATGAAACCATTCCTAGTTGACCCATTGATAATTGAGGTCATGTTACTGACCTACTATCTGTTTCCACTTTTTTCATGAATGCTCTTTCTCTTGATAACATTGTTTACCATGAATCAAGCGATCAAATGGCCGGAGACAACTTCTTCCGCCTGCTGAAAGATAAGGAAATGCATTGATTTCTACTGTACTCCATAATGCAGCAATGAAAGATGGCTACGTCTTATTCGATAATGAACGAGATAGTTGTATTTGTTTTTGTGTGCATACTGTCCAAAATAAAATCTCATTGGGCAATTGTGGGATGCCACAAAGATTAAAAATGACGGATAATTAATTTGGTAGGACTGACTGTAGTGAAAATAATCATATTACTACATAAGACCGTATAAGGTTTTTAAATTCACACAACCTGTCAGCATTTTGGTTCTCCATTCCTTTTGCGTGCATAGGATTTCATGCCGTTTTTAATTTCCCCATTTCGATGGCTTGCTCTTAATTATTTCTGTTGAAATAATGCGCGTTGTGTTCTGATAATGCGGGCAATTATTGGCATCTGTTTTTCATTCAGTACAAGATTCCCGGAGGTTGAGTCAAAGTTCATCTTTTCCTCCCCATCGCTTTGATTCTCACGATTACTCATTCTCTTCGAACTTGATCGTGACCATTCGATCAGCCTCAGTTCAATTTATTCCCCTCTTCAAATCATCCTTGTGACCTCTGTTAGAAGGCTGTAGCTATTGCCTCACGTATCACGAGACAGCCATAGAACTTCCGATTTATAGACTATTCACATTCTTCTTTGTTATAATCCTAATTGCGCCTATTGAGGGCACTTCAGAGAATTACCCATGCTCTATTTTTGTTGCCTTTAGGCAGTGGAAAATTGCATCATCATTTTCCTTTTAGAATCTCTTTGCAGAGGCTATAATCGCTCTGTACATGTAGTGATCACTCTCGGAAATTAACCACAATGAATTGATTTTTATTAATGAAACATTTTATATAGAATTCCTCATCGGCAAAAAAACCTTCGGGTTTCAGTAAGTTTATTTTGACCATGCGTAGAATACTGATCAACAAAAATGTTTACTTTCTTACTCCTTCATAAAATGGAGCTTTCGATAAGCGTCGCTTTCTTTCTCAGCCCAGAGGAAACTATGAGCTGTAGGAGGACAGGGTATTTCAGAGTGGAAAGGGAAAGGATAGGAAGAAGGAAGTGGGGAGGGGAAGTAGTGAGGATACAATGTAATCACATTGCATACAAGTGTTGGTTAAAAGGACACATTGAGCCCAGGGGCGGGGCATGCCTTTAGTAGCAATATGCATGGTAACTCAAGGTTGACGGCAGAATTTGAGGGGGGAGGGAGGCTATGATTAAAACATTGGTTGAAGAGTGCGGCGTTGTGAGAAGACGCGTGTTTAGGTACTGGTAAAGATGAGTGAGGGGATGACGGAGTGCAGGAAGCGCGTGATTATTAATTCTGATGTTAAGGTGGAAACAAGTGGATGAAGGAAAAATTGGAAGAGACTTGAGTGTGGAAAGGAAAGAGGCAGGAGGAGAAGAGAATATAGGGCAGGTCTTGCATCTCGGACGCTTGCAAGTAGAGGGGGGGACGTTGGTGTATGGCAGGGATTTGAGAAGCGGGCGGGTAGTTTTTAAAGATGCTGCTTAAATTTGGCGGTCTTTTGTATGCAATGCGGGGACATTTAGGGAAAAGTTTTGAGGTGGAATTGTGGTCTGAAAGAATAGGGAAAAGATCTTGTAGGATTCGTTGTAAGGAATGCGCGTCTGGGAAGTAGGTAGTGAGAAGAGAAGGGGAGTTGTGTTCTTTGGTGTGAGTTTGTTGTGGGATGTAAGGATTTTTTAGAATTATTTTTTGGAGAAGGTTTTCTTGGTAGCCACGACAGAGAAGAGAGGAGTGTAGGTTAGTGCATGATCCACTTTTTGCTTTTTATGCATTTCCGGGAATGTCGAGCGAAAGATTACCTTAAATTGTAATTATCCAAGTGCGTCAGGATTATTATATTCTGATGTGTCTCTTTGAGGTGTGACTAAATATCCAAAGTTCAGGGAATCCAATTGACTTGATGCGTCAGTTCTGAAGTCATTACGAAACTTCAACACGTGCTTTTACAGATATGCAATCATAGCTTCCAAAAGAAAAATGAACGAGCTTCTACGCGTAAAAGCCGTTAGTGTCGTGGCCCTTGATAATATCCTCTTCCTGGAGCGAGGAGCGAAAGAGATTTATCTCGCGGTAATGATTGTGGAGATGTGATAAGCACCACAAATTCCCTGGAAAGGTGTTCCATCGGTGGGAATAAAGTTGTAGGATGAGCGCGAGAAGAGATTAGGAAGACGAGCGGGCGCGAAGAGCCGAGTCAGTATAGCGCCAGCATATGCTCACCTCTTGGTATACTGTTACATATGTACACCATATATTCGTATGTACACATTTATATGTGTATACCCATGTAATCAAACAATCCACTCTCATTTGCGCCGCTTTTTGTTAAATTTGTGTCGACGGGCGATGTCGGGGGGCATGTCGTGCCTGTCGCCCGTCCAACAAACTGCTTCCCTAGGATCACTTAAAAAGACGGGCACGGAGGGTGGGTGGGTGGGTTGGGGAAGGGCATCCTAAGGGGAAAGGGTTCAAGAGGATAAAAAGGAACACGAGGAAGATGAGGCACGGAGAGAGAGGGCGAGGAAGGGAAAGGGTGGGAGGGAGAGTGGAAAAGAGCGTGGCTTTGCAGACGCTGCTGCTCCCTCGGCCAACGCCCTCTCACGGAAGCCCTGCGCAGTGATGCAATGCGTGTGTACCTCCTCCCTTTCTCTCCTTCTCTCCCTCCTGTTTCCCTCCCCTCTTTTCTCTCCTTCTCTCTTCTCCTTCAATCGCGCTTCCTCTCTCCCTCTCACGGCGAAACCCCTCTCTCCTTCTCATCTCTCCCTCGCTCCCACGTTCCCACCGCACGCGCGCACACACACACTCCCTTCCCTGTGCTCAGACTCGCCAACCCGAGGCTCAGCGTGCCGATTCTTCCCTAGTCAAGCGCCATGCCTCTCTTTCCATCTATTATTCTTCACCCTCCCAGTGTCGCTGCCGCCGCCGCCGCCGCGCCGGCCCCGCGTCCCAACCGTTGTACCCCTCTTCACTCCCCACACATACATATAACCCTTGTTCCGTCCCAGTCACACCGCCCGGAACCCCCCCCCCCCCACCCTTCCCCAATGGCTTTCCTACCATCACTGGTCCCCCACCTCCCCCTGAGGCCACCCCAACCCCGTCGCCGTATACCCGCACCCGCCCCCGCTGCACCCAAGTGTCATTGTAAACGCAAAACAACTGCCTCCGTAGTCGGTTGGAATTTTATGGCACCCGTCATCGATTCGGAACGAGTTTTGCGTTCCCGCCCTCCTTCACTCCCCTACTCCTCCTTCTTCCGCCCCACCCTCTCCTCCCTCCCCCTCAATGTGGACAAACGAGCAGTGTAGTGCGCCCCGTAATCTCTGCGTCGATTTTCTTCCGAAAATCCTGGGGTTTATCTCCGTGGAGTATTCGCGGTGCTCGTATTAATAAAGTCCGCGTGTCGCACAAAAACAAGCCGTGACTGCCAAGATTTTGTATGGTTTTAATTCGGATAGTTTAATTGCTTGAAAAAATCGCCGTATAGCTTTAATTCATTTTTTTACCATCGAAACAGTTCTATTTTATCGTCCAACAGAGGTTTATACAAAAAATTGACTTATTTTCGTTTCTTCTTTCTTGGTTGATGTAGATCACATTGACCGTGGCGATTCCTCCTGTTAGCGAAGTCACCGACTGTCGAGGAAAAGTTTTCATTAGTCATTTAGAATTAGTGTGAGGTTGACAGAGCGTGGATATTTTCCGAGAACCTATAACTGTCAATTTTTTCGGAAAGTAAATGAACCATTTGAATGCAGAAAATAACTGAAATGCCGTTGAAAATCAGTCTGTCGTTAGTGGTACACGCTGCTTTCCTTGATCATGCGAGTGGCGAGTGGATGGAGGACGAGAAGTAGAGGTGGCTGGTGGTTGGACGGATTGACGGTTAGGGGTCGAAAAATTAGAGCCAACTTATGCGCTGCCATCTTTCTAGATAAAACAGGAGTCGTTTCGTCGAGCCGCAGTTATTAAGACCTCAGTGGGGAAGAGTGATTGTGTTTTGATACGGCGCGGAAGCAGTGAGAGGAGACAGTAATTTTCCGATTTTTCCATCCCTCCGTCTACCCCTTACTGCGCCCTCCCCATAAACCCCTTTTTCACCCGTCACCTCCCCTCCTTTTACCCCCTCGTCGTCCCCTCTCCCCCCTCCCCCGTCCCCCTTTCCAACTCCCGATGCTGAGCTTCCAGCCCCTTCTCCTCGCCCGCCCCACCCCCTTTATACACCGTCTCCGCGCTCCTAATCCCGGTGCACGCCGACCCGTGTGGACACGATGATCGATGCTCACGTCTGCACCTCTCATGCGAGGCCGAGGTATGCCGGGAGTGAGGGAGAAAAAAAGAAAGGTCTCGTGCGAGTTCCGAGGGAGGTTTTTGATGGAGAGCGTGCGCTCTGTTGATGGTCTCCACTCCCGTCTTATTCAGCTTAAATCCATTGGCACGTTCGTGACCGGATTATCTGTCGTAATTGGACCAATTTCTCCCCGCTTTAATGGCGTCTGTTCTGTCTGTTGGGCTTCTGGGTATTTGCGGTGACGGCCTAGGGTGGTGGTGGCGAGTGGATTATTTCTTCATTGCAGAACCGAATTCACTTCCAGTCTATTGTGAGTCGCAGGACGATGACTGGAATTGGGGTGCATATTTTCTGCTTTCAAGAGATGGAAAAAGTTGCGTTAACGAAATGGACTCCTGAAGCGTAAAAACGGAATTAATCGACTTCACCGTCCGTTGTGGTAACATACCAAGTGTTCTTAATTTGTCATGTGATACTTTTTCTTGTGGAATATCTTAGAAAGAAGTGTAAAAATCAATGGGCCCCGTAAATTGACTAACAAATAATTGATTGTATCTGCAGGTAAGCCGATATAAATGTAAAGGCTTGTTGTGTAACTCATTTTTATTTTTATCCGGAATAGAGGTTGTGTATCGCGTGACGTTGACGTTTGGATTTTGTAATAATTTATTGGAATTTGGGATCAATCAATCGCTGGTCCCATTAGTAGATATTATCTAAAGCATGGTTCTCCTAGTGAACTGGAAAGCCCACGAAAATAATTATTTCGGGCTGAATATTACAGTCATTTAAAATATTCTTTACAACATTTTTGATGTACAAGCGTTTACGATAAACCGTAGTCGTAGAACGTGTGTAAATAATTTCTGTGGTAAAATTAAAATATTCTAACTAAACTAAACTTTGCAGTGGAAAGCAATGTTTCAAGCCGTGTAATGCGTTCGAGATGAATGACTTTTGTATCATATTTTTCAGTTTGCCGACTCATGATGTGAAACGGTATGAATGAATCCTGAAAAATTCATATCCTCGAGCATTGGAGTGGCACACTTTGCTGGACATGGGAAAACATTGATTTTTGTGGGCATGTTATTCCTTTCGACCTTGACTTATTTTCCCTTCTCCCATAAAAAAGTAAACGGTCTCCCCTAGCCTCGCATATTTCCGCGATGATCGATGAAGCTCCACGCCAAGCCAACACTGGCGTTCCATTCCATCTCCGGGTGTTTGGTTTCTGCCGCGCGCACCCCGCCCCCTCCCTCCCTCTCCTCAGCAGGCGACGGAACGTAAGTCAGGTGGTTGCGTACGTACACTCCTTCGAACCCATGGCCTGCCTGCCTCCTCTCATCGACCTTATTCCGGTAGAGAATTCAATCTTTGCTCCACCCCTCTCCTGCCCGCCTCCGCCCCGCTCACGTCTTCGGGGATACGGCGCAGGGAAAGAGGTTGTAAAGGGCGGGGATGCGGGCGGCCTTTTAGAGCGGGGGCCGCTCTCGTAAAGGGGGAGAGGAGAGGGGCAGCGGGTGGAGACTAGCCGGGGGGGAGGAGGAGGGGGGCTTTAAAGGGTGGACGGGGTCGGCAGTGAGAGGTATATAGAGGGCAGGAGATGGAGCGGGCGTGGGCTGCTTGCTGCTCCTGATGGGTGAGGCCCTGCGGAGGATCCCCAACCCCACCTCCCCCCTTCTCGGGCCTAATCTAATGCGATTCAATTAGCTCCTTTATTTCGCATGCCATGGTCGCATCCCCCCGCTCGTTCTCTAACCCTCCCTTCCCCCGCTCGGCTTATCCGCACGCCCGTCCTCTTCCACCTCCTGATTCTTCTTCCTCTCTATCTCCCTATCCTCCCGTCTCCCTCTCTCTTTGTCTCTCCCACTGCACCGCGCTCTTCCTCTGCCTCCCGCAAATCTCTCGGGGACTTCCCTGGGCCTTCCGCTCGGTTGCGACCGCGGATGGGAGCGTGGGGACTCACGAGGGAAGGAGATTTGGGGTCGGGGATAGGGGCGGAGCGATACTGGGAAGGGAATAGGGTTTTAAAGAGTGTGGGGGGTGGGGATTGTGTGGAATCGGGTAATGGAAGGAGTTTCGGATGTTGCCAGAATCTTTCTCGGGGACAGCTCTCCTCCTGAGCGGAAGTATGCGAATGGGGCGCGGAAGGGAGGCGAAGGACGGAGTCTGGAAGGGTCTCCTCTTCGAATTGAGTCGTCGGCCATTATTGTCGAATTAGGTAGTCCGCTGTGGTTTTATATACCCAGTCTTATTGGTCGTTGCTAGAAGGATGCCGATAAATGGATTTGAGGAATTTTCGGATGATGTTGAAGTTTAAAGGTCGCAGTAAGGTGATAAAGCAATTTAGTCGCGTCGCTGTGTGAAATTTTCAGTCGCTCGTAATTAATTGATCAATTTGTTGAAGAACCTCACGATTAGATTCTGAAATAGAGAGCTATTTCTTTGTAGAGGCAATGCTCCTTTTTCTGGAACTTCGTGGCGTTTTCTGGAACACCAACCGCGATGGTGGTGGAAATCAACAATTTATTTTCCTTGACCTAAAAATGATTTGCGAATTAATTATGTTATGTAGGATAATAGTAATTCCCTTGTCCATTTCTATTCAGCTTTGAAGCGATCGATCCATGACTTTTGAATTTTTCTTTCGGAAGAGTGGTTACAGAGCGCATATGTTATGATTATTTATTTTCTAATGCTTCGAACCTCTTGGTGTTCGTGCAAAGGTATTGATTTGTTTGTTAATGTTACAAAAATGTTAAATATGTAATAAGGATAATTTTCTTGAATATTTTGAATTTTAGCACCTTCGAGACCCTTACTCATCTCTGCATCTTGCATTTCTGACGTATGAATTTGTAAAATTTTATTTTTGCATCTTCGGCAGTGACAAATATTTTTTGTCTTTGAAAACGCTTATTGATGAATAAAGTAGTGATTGTGACCGTTATGTTTTACCTTCTTGAAGGATATCTGAGCTAGTGAGTTGACTAATTAGTCTGTAGTTAAGTGATAGATAGCGGGATAAGGGTGATAATGTCGGATTGAACTCTTCTATTAGAAAATCGTCATTAAGAAAATGTAGTCCTTCGGGAAATATTTATCTCTCCATTCATTTCAGTTTCTGTCGCTGGCATTCATTGATACTGAGAAGTAAATGCATTTCGTGTAGGTGTGCAGCCAAGATACATCTCTCACAACTCTACTCCGTACTCCGGAAAAGCATTTAAGTAGTTTCTCTGAGACTCATTTCCAGTGCTGATTCTGTTGAGAGTCGTGATGGTGTACCCTCCACTGCTGAAAGACCTCAAGGTAGACCGCGATAGAGTCGCAGAACGTCACGTGTTTTGTTTCATGCATCTTGCTCCTCCTCTAAAGCCTAGCGTAGAAATTTAAAAAAGTGCGCTAAGGCTGTTGCGATTACCTTGATGCGTGCATGTCTCGCATGGCACCGCGGATTGCCGCCTTGCTATGTCATGGGTATGCTCCTCCGAGGACATAGATGTGTAGGTCCCCGTGTAGGGGCCCGCCTCTTTCTTAACCTCTCCTCCTCCTCCCACCTCCCTCACCCACTCTCTGGATCGGTGGTGGAACAGTTGAAACGCGCCTCACTCCGTGTGCTCGCCGCCACCTGAGACCATCACTCAAGTTCCGCGCACGATTCACTCCACCGCTCTTCCACCTCCCCACCCTCCCCCATCATTGTTCTTTTCTTCCTCTCCCCCTTCCGAAAGTCGTCGTCTCACGAGGACGTTCCGTGTCGTACGTGAGCATCCATGCACGGATCACGTGCGTGCGTGGAAGCGTGCGGGTGCGTGTGTTGCAGAGGGGGTGAGGGAGGTTGGGTAGTGGTCGCGAAGGATGAAGGTTGGAACGTTGTGCAGGAAACCAAAGTATGAGGTGGTGCTGGTGTTGGGCGTCTGGTAGAGGAAGGAAGAGTGGCGTGTGGTGTTGGCCGGAGACTCTCGCGGTGCGAGGGGGCGGGTGGAGTGGGAATCGAGAGTGAGTCTGGGTTGGATGGAGAGAGGAGGAGCTGAAGACAGACATCCACGCCTGCGTCGTACTCTGCAAGCCACCGGAAGGATGTCCGGCGGGTAGTGTTTGCCTCACCGGACAGGCTCCGCGTTTCATGTTGGCGATGTTTAGCTACTGGTTGGGAGCCTTACATGAATGGAACACGCATAATTATCAGGGTGGCGACAAAACCGAGAAACTAAGGAATTGTACTAGAACTCTAGAAGGACACTCGGAAAGATTTAGGAAGATATCAAAAAAATTCCGGAAAGTTTACTTGAAATCGGAACAATTCATGGAGAGGGCAAATTATCCTCACTTTCTGCGGTCTGTCATCAACCCCGTTTCTTCAGGCCTTATCCAGTGTTGAAAATTCATGACCCATGAGAGTACGTTGCCGAAGGCGATTTACTGATAGAATATGTGTAATAATGCACCAAAGAAGAAGTAGGAGAACTGTGCTGTGCTGTCCAAAGTGCTGAATATTTAAAAAGAAAGGGAATATTTTAAAAAATCCTCAGGGAATCTAATCTCACGGATTGCTATTCTACTGTCATCGTCATGATCACTACTGAAAGCAGTTAATTTTAGGGAATCACTTCATTTTCTAGTAAGCCATTTGGCTTCTTGTGCTTAAAATTGAAAAGAATTATAAAGGAGATGTAACTTCAACAGCCTTGAACGAGGAACCGGCGAGTTGGGAAAGGACGTTCTTGGAAAAAGTAGGAAATAAGTAGCGTGATAGGGTAGACTGAAAGGATTCGGAAGAAAGAAAGGTAGGAAGATTGAAGGGTGTGTTCGTTGTTTTCATTAGTCGGATTGGAGAAGATGCGCGGGGAAAGGGAGAAGGAGGCGCGGGGGAAACGAATTTTCTTGTAAAGCCTTGCGTCGAAGAGAGAGAAGGCGAGGAGAGACTGAAAGGAGAAGTCAAGCAGATTGATCCGTGGACGCGCGATGGTAGGAAGGGTTGAGGAAGACCTCAGAGGGTGGGAAATCGGGAGCTAGGGGAAACGGCATGTTGGAAAGGGAAGAGGCTAGCATCGGAGTTCCCTACTCTTCTTCTCCATGCGACAGGGGTGAGGAGAAGGGGGTAGATGGCGAAGGCTGCAGGTATGGTGTTCACGAGGGATGGGGGACGACTGACCAGTGTCCATGTGAGTGTGTGTGTGTGTGCTTTTGTGGGTGGGTGTAGTGGAAAAGGGGGTTCCGTCGTGGAAGGAGCTGAGGATCGCCGGGGAGGAGGGATACGAGAGCGAGTTATTGCGGGAAATGGTTAGAGTTACTCGAAGGAGGGATGTGGAAGGGGAGGCTGCGAGCATTCCCGTGTGGGATGGTTGCGGATGGTTGGACGCAAAGAGTGTGGGGAGAAGGTGGTGGTGGCCCGTTGTGGGATGAGGGAGCGGCGGACGACTGGGACGGGTTTTTCTCATTCCTGGCCGGAGGAAAGGAGCTGTGATGGTGGCGTCGTGGAACAACGAATTGGCAATATGGGGTTACAGTACGACGCGGCGTTCAGTAACGGAGTATCCGTCTCGCTCTCTATCTCTCTTTCTATTTGGTGTGTCGCTGCTTCTCATTTGCCGGCTCGCGGTTGGGTGTCCCTCACCAGATGTGGGAATGGACGTTGGTGTCGAAATTTATCTCTCGCTTGCTCCCGTCTTTTGTTCCTCGACTCTTTCAGTCGTCATGGCAATGATCGCGAACTTATTTGCTGCTATAAATTTTAGTGCACGAACTTAAGTGCATCGCATTTCCGTTTTACAGGCGAAGAAGTTACCCCTGGTTCACCAAGCCCTCGCTTGTTAGGAAACGCTCGGCCTAGTTGGAACAAAAACTGGAGACAACTCTCGATTTTGATGTGTTGTTGAACATCCATTGTGAAATTGTATTGATAAAAAGTATGTTGCCAAGAACAGGGGCGTGATTTCTTCCCATTACCTTATGGTAGCTTTGATCTTGTTTAAAATTTCTCAGTTGATATTCCCATTATTTCCAATGCTGGTTGAGTGTTCTATGAGAGAGATCACACATGCGTATACGAGCGGAGATATGTCTTGAAATGATAGTCCCCACCAATCGACCATATCCTGAAATATGATGGCTGATGAAGACGATTGTCGAAGGAAAAGTGAAGAATGGAAAAGGAAGGGCTTGCATGAAATATATGGAAAAGTTGTGAAGGATGTGAAAAGGAAGAGTTATGTAGGTATGAAGAGGTTAGCTAATAGGCGAATCGAATTTAGAGCGGCGTCAAACAAGTTTTAGGTCTGTTGATTTATGATATTGACCATCGTTGTAGGTAGGTATTGTGATTTTCAGATTTGAAATACATAAAATCGTACTTCGCCGTAAATATTATACAAATAAACCAACTTCTTTGTGGCATAACGGACGTTGGAGTATTAGTTTTCACACTGGGAAATTCGGGAAAAATATAGAAAAGATCTACCATTGTCACTACTTTATTCATTACCAGTTTATTTTCAGATATGTCTGTAGGTATATCATTTGTAATACCTACTTCAATGATCACATAACACACTCACTCTCTTTTCATTATTAGTCATAATTCATACATGCGTACTCATGATATGGTATCGATACTTGTGGCGGTGTTGGCGAAATTATACTGAGTCAGAAAAAATTAAAAAACCCTTTTCGTTTTACTTTTTCATACGTTCTGAAAATCAAATGCAGTAATATGTGTATTGTGATGAATTTGAGAATGGAAATGCCCATCAGGGATGATTGGAACGGTTGGCTAATGCTTGTTGCCCGGGCTCCAAAAAAACCTACTTGATATGCTCGTAAAATTTTCACTGCTCAGAAATCGAAGTAATTAAAATCGCACTTCGTAGTTTAATTACAGCTGGATCACAGTCAAATGTAATGAAGTCTGTAGTTAATTTTGTTGCGTGATCCATGAAGCTCTAGCCCATACGCGTTGTAAATTGCTCTGTTTGAGTACTCCCTTAAGCTTTTTTAGCGATTTTTCTAAAAATCTAAAATTCTACGTAAGTACCTCTTTTTAAGCATTTAATTGTTATAATAAGCTGAATTAAAATTTTTGTAATAGAAATATGGCAAAAGTTAAAAGTCTTCACTGTTGAATTACTTTATACAATGAGGTTTCGATTTAACATTGTTATTGCAGTACTAAAATGCGTGGAAAACTTGATACTGTGTAATGTAGATAGTACCTCATTTCTGTACTTTAGTATTGAAATGGCAGAGGTTTGTAGGCATATAATTTTGTACTATTTTTTACGTAAGGAAAATAATGCGACTAAGTACGTATCTTCAAATTGTTATTATGACTTTCAAATGCTTCTCTCATACGTAGAGTTATGAATTATAGTCCAGATCCACATTGCGGAGAAGTAGAGGACTAAATTACGCATTACTTCTTGAATTTCATTCATTTCCGCATTGATGCTTACTGTGTCTTGTACTATCATCGAGATAGAAATCAACTGCGGATTTTTTATGACCCTCCCTCGTTAATCTTGGCTAGTATTGAAGTATGCATTTAGATATGAGGAAGACTCTTCGAGGATACATTCATGGTGATTCAAGTATGTTTTTTGCCTGTTGGACGACAACATTTTCAATATTTGGAGATAGCGATTGAGGATGCGGTGGGAGTGTAGGGGTTAGTTTACGTTTGGTAGCATGAGAAGACTTGGCGACCTAGGGAAAGGAAAGGGGAACCGATGAACTCCCGGCGTATAAAAGGTAAGGAGAAATTTGGTAGCGTAAGATTTTTGGAGTTTTCGAAAGGTTGGTACGGCGGTGGCTGGCGAAGGACGAGGGATGATTTCAGGAGGGGATGTGGAAACGGGAGTGACTCCCCTCCTGAGCACTCCACGGAGAGGAAGTTCCAAAATAACGGGGGAGGAGGGAGCGAGAGAATTAGGAGGCGATCTTTGCGGGGAAGGCAGCGAGCTCGTGGAAAAAGTGGAGCCGTCGTCGGTCGGTGTATGGTGGCGCCTGAAGAAGGGAGCGAGGTGGGAGCAGAGGAGAGGTCGTGAGGATGTTGACGAGGGCTTGTTAGTGGGAAGGCAAGCGGCTTGTGTCGGAAGGTGGTTGAAAGGGCAGAGAAGGGGCGCAGGGTTAGAGAGAGGGTAGAGGGGGGAGAGAGAGAGAGAGAGAGAGGAGAATAAAAAAAGGAAGTCGCGTATGTGAGCATATGTTTGTGTGTGTGTGAGTGCGTGGTGTCTTGGCCGGAGTTGAGATACATTGTCTGGGTATGAATTTGAGGGTCTTCTCGAGGTTTTGGAAGCATGGGTCGTGGAACGGAGAGAAACTGTTAGTGGTGCGCTCGGCAGAAACGCGATGGAGACTGTAAGGCTTTCT
Organism: Platycnemis pennipes; assembly: GCA_933228895.1. Lineage (NCBI taxonomy): Eukaryota > Metazoa > Arthropoda > Insecta > Odonata > Platycnemididae > Platycnemis > Platycnemis pennipes. The sequence continues at coordinate 109,067,084 of OW121847.1, forward strand.
ATGTGAAAGGAATGGAAAAGGGTAAAAAAAATGTAACTTATTTCCGACATGAAACACGCGATAAGGCTTCCCTTCTCCATATGAGGCAACTGTGGTGTTTCAGAAGACATTACACGGCATCGCTGCCTATGGTTGTTTGTATCTATCACACCACCTGGTTCTGGCCCTATCGTTAGCTTTTTGAGTTCTATCATGCGGAATAGCCTCTAGATAGGTGTATTTCAGGAGCTTCAAAAGGTCGAAGGCATGGACGTCAATCTGGTTTTAAAACGGGAAATAAAATGAGTAATAACATGCGTACAATATGGAATTAATAACCAGAAAAGCATAATGAAATTAAGTACCAAGTAGTTTTGCATTAAGATCAGCATCTTTCGAAATACGTCATGGAACACAACCACTACAACTTATATCTGTCATTTTGGCTTTGAACTTGCCAACACATCTTGGCTGTATAGATAAGATGCTTTGCATATTATTGTATAGTTCCCTCGTTTGCCAGCAGAAATAAGCAGTTAAGCTCTGACAATGCATCTGAATACACCATGGATAAATAGTCAATATTTGGAAAACTTAGTTCTTAATTTCATAATGACAAAACCGGCATTAGGCGCCTAAGGTATTTCAGAGTAAATATCGGTTTTCAAACCTTTTTAGATACGATAAATGATTATTCCAAGTTCACCTGCAATTGATTATGGCCCTGCACATGAAGGAACCTTGAAAAACTTATTTTTGATTGTTCTGTAACATTATGTATTAACTTATTTAGGGCTCTCAATTGTTATTGTTTTTGTTTACTGAGAAATCGACCTTATTCCACTGCAAGAACACATCAAAAGGTATTTACCTTATTCTATCTATTACGTCTATTAATTTTAATTCAATCAACTTCTTAACTTGAAAGCAGCCGATGTAAATCTGTAAGCCAACGGTTTAATGGTGTTTGCAGAAATTAATTGAGTGAGGGAAATATTTCATTAATGTGAAGGAAAAGAGCAAAAACATTCTGCGGAAGCCATACATTTATACATTTACTTTGGGTATGGGATTTTCATGATGAATCATATGAAAGCGTATTACCACATTAATGGAAAGTGCGCGTCATCGAAAAATCAAATTACAGATATTGGTCCCAGTTTGAATAATTGCTTTTAGAGTTTTAATGATGATATGGACGTTCGTTGCAAGTATTGTTGTCGAACCTATATGGCTAAGGAGCAGGTAAGGTATGTAATGTGGGAAAAATTGCTGAGTTGATGGATTTAAGAGGACGCCAAGTTCCAGAATGTATTTGATTTATTATTTGTCGGCGATGGATTAAGAAGAAAATGACAGCGGTGTTCAATAAATTTTATACCCCGTTTATCTGGGAAGCGTACGAGATAGTACTTGCACTTAGCAGAACGAATTATTTTGCTAAAAATATTTTGTACAGTTCTTTGCTCAATATGTAGATGAGGAATCTAAGCTCGCATAAAAGACTGTTCGGGCGGATCTCCGTACTTCAGCAACGTTATGACGTTATTACCTATCCGTGAACATGAATTACGAGCGTGGGCACGGACAACTTATTTTCCGCAGACCCTCTTGCAGATGCCGTCTGCCAGTTCACCCTTCACTTGTCTAACATTACTCTCATGCACGTCGGCGCAAGTTAGGAAGGCTTCTCTGTACAGTCCAAGGTAATTTAAATTTCTTGTTGCAATTAGATACTATAGCTGACGCAGCCGGGCATGATCATTGGATGAGTTATGAAGGAAAAAGGAAGAAATGCGGGGATGATCCTAACGCTGGACTATGAATGATCTGTCTTCATTTATCTTTGTGGAAAAATAAACATTTACCCTCACCTGTATCGCTACTGTTATTTTCATTAAGGTAGGATACCGATAGATTTAGCTTTTTGTGCCTTACTGGATAATTGGGAATGGCATTTTTGAGAGAGAAGGCGGGGTGGGGATGAACCTCGCCTCGACATAAGTTTATGTTTAACAAAAAACGACAGCGGCTTACTGTTATTACATCCATTCTATAAGGTGAATACTACTACGAAATTGCACTCCTCACGGCGCTCGAATAGGGACTGGGATGGCCGAACGCATATTGGATCCCCTATACATTTTCCATTGGATAATCTTTATGTATTGGGGCTTGAACGGGGCTCTCTGGATTGGGGGCTAATTCTGTAGCCACCCCTCCGGACACGGTTTCTTGCTGTTCTATACATTTTTCATTTGTGTCAAGAGATGATGCACCTAAAATATTTTTCATTATTGGTACCTACTTAGCCAAACGAGAGTTTTTGTCCACTTATTTCTTCCCGTTCTCCGCTCCTACATAATGCTGGCTAAGTCACACGGTAGCGTTGTCTGACTTTTGGATAAAACCTCGTCTCTAATACGTATTCTCTTTGTGACTGGGATGTGATCGAGAACAAAAGGGCTAATTCGTCTCCAGAGGCAGAAGAGTAGCAATCTCTCTCAGCGATTCATCTGCCGAAAATTTCTTATATCTTAGAAGCATGCGAGTTATAAATTCCGGGTGCTGTACCTCACAGGTTACATGCACATTCAAAGTCAAGGGTGAATTGAGTGATAGAAATGGAATGGGGGCATTGGTTCCAGAGCATCTCAGCGTGTTTTTCAAGGTAGGAAAGAGACACCAACCATCGGGGAAAATTATCCAGAGTTCTATTTACATTCCCTTTTGGAGGGTGGTTGAAATCTATGTATGCATGCATATAAATATGTACCCGTTTAGTTGAAGAAAAACGTGCTGGTCACCTTTTTATTCCCGCGGTGTAGCTATTCCTCTGGAGCAGTCTTCCCGCCCGGATTCTCCGCCCTCCTCCTGTTCGCCCAAATTGGCTCGCAAGCTCGCTCAGTGCCTGGTTTTGTTACCGCCGTTGTCCTCCACTGCCTTATGGGATCGTGGGAGGGATGAGGGCAATTCTCAAGGTCGATCGGTCTCTTGAAAAGAAAAAAACTCTTGAGCGTCAAGTTGTGCGTCATGATCCAGTTCGAACTGAGCAGCCTGCATGTCGTGAGCTGGAGACTTCGATGGTATTCCGTCGATAACCCCTCGTCAGTGACGTGCGGTTCCTTTCTTTTCGTTATTCGTGATGCAGCGCGAAGCAGCAAGCTCGCGTTCCTCATTTCTAATAATCGACCCGGCCTCGTCGTGATTTCTTAAAATTTAAAGCTCTCTAGCACGCCTCTTCCGGAAGGATCGCGGTCCATTGGATCGCCTCAGGCGTGTTCACGCCTCACGCTCGTGGGGCGCGCTCACGCCCAACAGTGCTCTGTCGGCTTGGTTGGGAAGAGGCGTGCGAAGGCACATATTCACATGACCTTCCGAGGGAAGCTGTTGGTTGAGCGCGAGTTTTAATTACTTCACCTTATCCCCTTCCAGGTGTCGTTGATTCATCAATGGTGCGGTCATTTGTTAGATTTCATTTTGTGGAAGTGGTTATGTATTTTGCGAAGGTTCTCTCTTATCCTTGGTTTTGAATGGTGTTGTTGAAAATCTGACAAATGGAATGTTATTTAATATTTTTACAGACCCCAGAAGTCATGTTACAATGATTGGATCTCGTAATGTTAATGTAGTATGCTAGAAATTCATGGCCAACTTTCCATATTTCCCTTATAATAATAAGCCACATCACGAAAATGATTATTAGATATTGTTTACCTTCGATAGTCAGATTTCGATTCATTAGATTTATCATATCAAGACTCTTTCTGTTTCTTGAATATTAATAGGAGTTTCGTGCTTATAATTAAACAATGGTATTCGCATCATTAAGGATTGAATCATTTCTAACTTTAGATGGAAAAAGCGATTGGAATGACTAATATTATTCGTCTTCATACCCCACATTTATTTTTTTATATGGCGTCACAAAATCGTTATACGGATATGAAATTTGGTCCTTGCGGAACGTTGAATGAGTCTGCATCAGTCGTTTTCGGAAGCCGCTGCGTGTGGCCCCTTAAGAACCAAGCTTTCTTGGACTTTACAGGTAGCAACTTTGTATGAGTCTTTTGAAATGTAGATGGATAAATGACTGGTTGTAGAGGAGTGCATTTTGAGAAATTTTGAAGGCTGTTGAAGAGGGTATAAAATACGTACCAAGGTAGATTGGAAGAGCTTAAGAGTGAATCAGCAAAAATTAAAGTTGGCTCTGATTGTGAGATCATTCATTCGCTCGATTTAAATTCCAATGGCTGCAGAATTGATTCCCACCTAGGGCATAACTCTCGTAACGTAAGTTTGATAGTGCAGGACTTCAGCGGTCGGTACCCTTAAACCGAAAACTTCTTGTCCTACCTAGGAAAAAAGATAACTTCACAGTGAAAAATATATCGTTATGAGGAAGGGAATCAAAAGGCAGGTCGTTCCAAGTCTTATCTCTGGTAGTAGAGCAACCATGACGATGATGATGCCCGTTTTAACAATATTCATGTGCAGCGTTGAGAGCATACTTTGCATCGCCCTGGCACGCACCATATCGCTCACGAGAGGGAAACGATCAAAGGGCGATCTTCGGCACACCATCACGATACAATCATTACATCAGATTCTGACATTTGCCCATCGAATGATAGAGCATCTGTCGATGTTCTCCGGCGCTAAATTGCCTGCTTCCCGAGAGCAAAACTCAAACGATTGGGGTATGGCTGTTGAAAAATCGTGTGAATCTAGTTAGAGACCCAATGAAAAAAAGGAAATTGCGCGAGGTCTTGTTGGAAAGGAAGAATGAAGAAAGAATGAATGAGTATGGGACGTCGCAGGTATTGACTCCATTCACGAGCCACAAGGTGGGAAATGGGAATCGGCGGCCGGGCTTTACAAGGAACACCCCTTGAAAACTCCCTCTGCTCGAGACGTCATTGTACAGGCCTAGCTTTGCCGGTTAGGGAGAGGCTTAAAACCATGTTCCTTTCTTTCACAGTCTCTTTAATTGTGGATATTAACAGAGGAAAGAGAGGGGAAGGACAGAGTGGTCGATTGGGAGAAGGTAGGGGGAAAGAAGGCGATTGAGTAGGATGTAAGGAAAGGACGGATTTGCGGTCTCCTGAGGGACGGGCGGAGGAGAGATATGTTCCCGCCGTCCCTTCGTCCTTGTCGGGGAACAAGGCGGGAGGATATCGTCCGGAGAGGGCTATAGGGTTACGCTTACCCTTCTCACGCTGGAGGAGGCTGAAGCAACGAGGAGAAACCCCCTTTCCTTTTTGTTCTCTTTCACGAAGAGCGTGCGCACCCACGCGGAGAGTCACGGAACTAACCCCTCCGTGACGCTTGCTCTTTTTTCTGTCTCGCGGTCCGGCGCATAACCTCATCCCTCAACATCCTACCACCTCCTTCCCCCCACCCATCCCTTCCTCTCATCCTCATCCCCTCAACTCATGGTTCTCCTCTTCCTCGACATAGCCTCCTGCTTCCTTCCTCTCCTTCGTTGGTTGATGCCCTCGCTTCCCTCAACCGACCTGTAGTCGGAAAATTTCCTTGTATCTTATTCCGCACCATTCCTCACCTTTCATAATACCTGCAGTTCGAGGTTTTCAATTGTGCGAGCGAAGAGTTGGCGCGAGTAAACGGATACACTCGCGGAATTGTACTGGGTAAACACCCAAATTTGCGCGAATGCACCAACCCATGCCCGAAAATAAGTCCCTGAATTTTCAAATCCTAGTAATTCGTTCCTGGAATATCTTGTCACGAGCCTATTGAATACGCTAACATTCAAGCATCTGATTTTGATATTAAGTGCTTCAGATGAGCAAACCTTCATGGTGAATTCGACATGCGAAGGCCTTATAGCGTTGAGGTACTGAGCTTTCGGAATAAAAATCGAATTGACAATGATCTGTTCCTCATTTTACCATGAAAACGTATGTTTTTTTTAATAAAATATATTTACCATAGGTAGTGGTCAAAGTTAGGTCGTCTGCAGTGGCCACGAAATCAATAGGTACGATGATTTATACCCACATTCAAGCAAGGGTGTTGGAAAACGGTTCGTTGGTATGTCTGCTGTCAACGTAAAGGTCATTTCCGACAAATGGAGCACTGCACTTGCAATGCCCTCCAGTAAGCACTCAAGTAGAGATCCCTTAACCACTGAAAAATCTGCCGCTTATGGAAATCGAATCCGGGCACTCGAGGTGGAAAGCCAATACTCTAATCACCACTCCAACCCGATTCCCAGATGATGAATTACAATTCATGAAAGCGATCGAGAAAATATGCTATGCTATTTACCTGAACAAATTCAAGGCTTGCAGTGTAAACTCTTTCGCCATTTCCGTATTGCGGGTTTTCCCTCTTCTGTTCAGTCTCCGTTCCTTTAGAATCCGTCACCCAGTTTTCTACTTCCGACGCTCCATTTGCCTCTTCTCACTCATCCTCTCAGCTCTTCGTAGCATCCGCCCACCCCTCTCCTGCCGTCAACGTCCCCCTGCCTCACTTTTTACTTGGTTCTCACCGGATGGGCTCCTCGCTTTGTTCGGGCCGCGCACTTGTGCACTCACTGATGCCCTCTGCAATTGTCTGTTAGGGAACTGGAACCCGCACGGCAGTGGCGCGATCTAAAGGAACTCGTGCACGGAAATTTCGGTCGCGTCCAGTTTTTATGGTTTTTTTTTCTCGCCCCCGCAATATACCCCAAGATGTTTTTACGCGTCTGAACCTCTCGCAGAGGATGGATTGAGCGAGAGCCTTCTGAGGACTCTGTCCTGTCCTTCGAAGGTTTTATTTGGTTTCCACCATTTTCTTCTTATTTTGCGTTTTTAAATGTATGACAGTGGCCTGTAACAGTTGATGATGGCCTAGCCTAGCGGTGGAAACCGGCTGTATGGCCTAAATACATTGTGGAGGATACAAATTTGAATTTTTTTGGTTATGTTTCACCGTGTGATATGCTGCTGCGTTTAATCCCCTTACCTCTCCTGAAAATCATATTTTATAGCTCATCATTTATAAAGTTTTAGATTTGTGTTAGAGAAGGAATATCGTTTCCCAAGTCTTAATTTGGAGGTGCACTTAAACTTTTGGCGTGATGATGTATCTTCCCTGCGCATCAGCCCCTATCGTCCTCCATTTTGTGAACCTCCTCTGAAGTTACTTCTTCATTACACCCTTATTCGCAATTCGCTCTGCTTATGGAAGCTACCGATGCTAATTGAAAAAAAAGTGAAGGGCGGTGATAATTTTTTATGGTCTCGTGTGTCGAACGAAACAAATAAGATCTTGATAGTACGTGAATTATCAAGATATGTGCCAACGTTCCCGTGTAGCAGCTTGTTTTTGTCTATTTCAATCGAATGATTGATGTGCGAACTCGTAGGTGCCATTATATCCTTATCCTTTTTGATTATGCATCCGTACGTAAGGTACTCGTTAGGCACTTTCAATGGCACCAGTCGAACACGGCTTGGAAAATTACTCATCTACGTGCACATTGTGCCCTGCCAGCCCCCACAGGGGTGTGTGGCTTGGGATGTTCCACACCAGTCATGCATTATCGACGAGTAAAGAATTGTGATGATAGTCAATACACTACTCTCCTCTATCCATTTGGAGGTGTGTATTTTTACAGTTGGTTCGCATGCCCCTGTAAAATTTTTAATTTCATGGTTTTTACGTTAAATGAAAACGTCTGATGAAAAAATTAAATCTGCGGGAAGTGGCCAATTGTTCTCATGCACCTACGTCGTAAGTGATTGTTTAATATTACACGTTTTTGACTTTCTTATATAATCCTGTCCGTGGATTCAATCTTTGTTGCTAAATGTGTGGTATCGAAATTGAGAATACGTTTATCGTGAGTCTTTGAATCAGTAAAGTGCCGAAGGTTTTCTCTACTCTCTCAAGTGTTTCGGACGGTTGAACAGATATATTAATCTACTTTCGCCAAAGACTATTGAATTTTTTGGTGCCTTTTGAAGGGAGATTAGTCATGAATTTAGGCTTTCTGAATGTATGGATTCCGCTCTTGTTCCTCCTCCTTTTATACATTCTCTTAATATTCTGTCGGAAGTGTCCTCGCGTCTTCTTCGTTCCCTCGACGTGAGAATACCTTGCTCTTCAGCTCGTCGGAGTTATATCTATTTTAAGTCTCTCTTGTTCTCTACTTGCTCCTACTTGGAGTAGAGGGAAAAGAGTTATTTCCGTTCTGCTTCCACATGCTTCCGGCGCCCCGTCGTTGACAAGCGGCGTCTATAATGATACGACGCGTGCCATGGAAAGGAAATCTTTTGTCTCTATAATTCCGCCTCTATTTTCTCCTTGTGAGCATATTTCGGGCCCCACCTACCATCATTCCCTGCGTTCTGCTGGGGACTAAAAAGTTAGGGAAAGAGTGAGTTTTTGTGTTTCGAAACGACATGCGTGCGATGAGGAAAACTCCCTTTTGCTAACATCAAGGCCCTGGTGCATTCAACGTAATCTTTTATGGTCACGAGGAAAGATGCTCAGTCCATTAGAAATTTATGAACCGGGTATTTTTAGTGAAGTCTCTACTAGTAGTAGTATCCTGCATTGCATATAGCTTGCCATTGCATTACGATGCTTTACGATTGCCCTTGTTGGATAACCTTTACGGAGTCCACTGAGAGGATAAATTCTACTAACTAATAAATTCTTATCCCGCTTTTTGAAGGCAGTAATAGAGGATAGGGTAATTTGAATGATTTTTCAAATTATCATTTTAGGCATCACATCTTTTTATTTAATAGTACTCATTTTCCTCAGATATTTAGCAATAAGAAGGTAAGGGATTGGATTCTTACAATTCTCCTTCATGCACGTATTATGTGCCTCTAGATGTATACTGTAATAAGTAAGAGCCCTGAAGTTACCCCTTAAGTCTCTATTTTCATTTTCATTCATTAGAAAGCATGCAGCAATGCTGTTTCGCTATCAATGTATGTTTAAAACCTAAGAGAATATGAAAATTTGTTTTACTATTCTAGTTCCCGTTTTTTAATTAATATTTCTTTTTCATTTTTTTCAGGTGAGCCAATCATAGAAGTGTTTCACGGAAGATAAGCCTGCAGCAATTTGGTAATGTGCCCGTTTTTGTCATCCTTAACTTTGTCGAGTTCTATCCAAAGTTTTTCACTAGTTTGGACACGTGCTCCGCAGTATCTTTGCTTTCAAGCCCTCGTCATCATCGCTAATGAGCTCGTTCAGCATCAGCATTGCCGATGTATACATTAGGGTTTATACTTATAAATGCGACATGCGTGTTGAAAAATAATATTTAGGGCTATGTCACAGGGCACATTGATCCCTTTAAGGAATATCCCAACGCGCTGTGGAATTAAAATACAGGGCATCATAATCCGGCTCGAAGAATAACCGAGCCTAGACAATGACGCCGAAGAGCTGCTCATCGTACTTTGTTTCGCGATCTACGCCGCTAAAACGTTTTCCACCCAAAGACTTCGTCGTCGTATTCGTTGCTCATGGCGCACGTTTTTGCGTGAATTGTGTATGTCTCTCCAAACCTCCGCCGTTATTGTGAGCCCGTACTCCTGGATAACCGAGGGAGCTTATTGCTCTGTCCGATAGAAAACCATCCGAAACGGAATAATTTATGCATCTCTCTCTCTCTCTCCCCCCCACCATCTCACTTGCCTCTCGACTCCCTCCGCATCCATAAATGTGTCAGGACTCATAGAATTGAAGAATACAGGCGCGGAGAGTGTGGGGAGGTCAGAGGAGCCCCATACGCGGTTGTGTAAGAGGGGGGTGGAAGAGCGAGAGGAGCGACAGATAGGGACGATATATACGCACACACACCATGCGCGAACGAACGTACCTTCACGAGAAGGAACGCACACTCATACACAAACACATACAGGCGGACTCGCACAGTAGTTTCGATGCAGGGTCAGAGGAATGCGAAGGCCCACGTAATCGAGTTAGGGCAAACACTAGCGCGTGCAGGTCAACCGGGTTTCGCCGGCAGGAACTAGAACGGAGCGGAACTCTGGGAATTACCTGAGTATGCGTGATGGGTTAGAGGACGTAAATAATGATGTAAGTAGCCTTTAGTCGTGCTCTCCCCTCCGCATCTTTGATCTGGGGAATTTAGTTCGGGGCAAAAGAATTCCCCTGGCCTTTCTACTCACGCTGGGTGAAGTATTTGTACTCGCCTCTCAGTTTTCGGAAGAGTCGTATTTTGACTTAGAAATGGGTGGAAATGTGAGGTGGAGAGGGAGGTAGTTGCTAATATTTTCAATCTTTAGTAGCTCCACGTATACAAGGTTAGTGTTTCAGGACGAGTGCCTTGTTGGAAATTAATGTCGTTTCATCGATATCCATGTAATACGTCTCGTGATAGGGATGACGATTTTTATGCCATCTTAGCTGTTATGTGCGGGTTGTTTGTCGTGCTTCGTAGACTTACTCTCAAGACTAAAATTTAAATGTAAGGATGGAATTTAAATATTACAAATCGTTACTTCGTTTTCCTAATAACAAAAACTGTACATTGACAAATAATGAACTTAACCTTTTAACGTTACTGAAATAATTTTGGTTCTAAAACTATGTCTTCTACTGATGTATACTGATCATTAATCTTTCTATCGTACTTACTGGAAGACAATGGATCAGAAGACGGCTTTTGATATTTTCTGTCGGCGGCTTGGTATCAAATTCTATAGTAGTGTCGTTACGTGTAAATTGAAGATAGGCGCAGCGTGGCAAATTGACAGATCATTGAAAATAATCACTGTAGAGATTTTTTAAAGTTTGAAATTCCGTGATAAAATTCTCACTGGATTTTTTGCTTAACATTCCTCACAATTCCTGTTGAAATTTTCTTCATCCTGCTCGAAGGACGCCTCAGACTTGATGCTTTTCTGAGCAGTCTTTTCATCCTCTTGAAAGAATGAGCTTGTGGATCTCGGGTCTTCGTGTTCCTGGAGAGTCATTTTTCCTAGAAGTGATTGATTGTGAAATGACTGCATTTACGTAATGATAGGCCGGTATTAAATGAACCGTTATCGACTCTCGGTATATCTGTCATTTAAATATATCGTATTATGCGAAGGACATTCGGTGAAAGAGCTGGGAAAGCTTCTCATTCATCAGGAAATTGACTTGATTTTGCATACATTTTGAGAAATACTTGATCAAAAGAGAATTTCAAGATTAGGCACTGCACTCAGTTCCTTAAGGGCACACTGATTTAAGAAATCGTTATTGCCTGCTGCGCACTCGTACCTTCCATACTATTCGTTCAAGTTAAAAGTCGACATGAATTGTAACGTGTGCGAGAGTCAGACTTTATTCTGCAGAACAAAATAATGTGGTCGTTAGATCTGCTGATTTTTAAACAGATTTAAGTGTGCACAATGGCCTAAAATGAGAAACTGAGCTTCTTAGAAAATTACCATCAATATATACAGCGCCCCATATGTTTTTAAATAATACTTGCCTTGATGGCTTTTTTTCTTTAACATACCAATTAATTTGTTTAATAAGCACTTACTAAGTGCAAAGTTTCTATATTTCATCAATGTTTCATAGTTTATCATATGTGTAAGCCTTTCATTTGGTCCCGACTGGCTAATTAGGCCAATTAATTATAATTTCCTTGTTTGTCAGTATTTATTTCTTCAAGTGCGATTCTAAAGTTTATTTGGTACTACAGACAATTGAGCGCCGTTTCTCCCATTGAGAGTGGTATCTACAAGTGAATTCTCTCTCTTGAAATCTTGTTTCTGAGAATGATTCCGTATTTCAATTCATTTGAGAGTTTCCTAATGACGCGGAATGGATTTTCAACCCATTCGCTTGATGTGTAAAATCGAAAACTCAATTTGAAAAGATATTCATTTAAAAGTTTCCGTCCGAAGAATCATCAAAGAAAAAGGTTTGAATATTCATTTTTTCCGAGCGATGTCTCCAAATAATTCACGCATTGTTTAGCCTTCCCCACTATCCCTGCCGTGCGGTGAAATACTCTTGGGTAGCGCTTTGGAGAGTTGGCTTCGGCTTGCCTGAGTTTTCTTTGGTCCTCCTCAATTCTTTCGATGCTGAAGAACTCCGTCCAGCCTCCCACCCTCCTTCTCATCAACCGTCACCACCACTCGCCCTCACCCGCAACCAAAAAATACATCTTTTCCACAACACTCGATGTCGCCTATATCTTCGTCCGTGAAGCGTCTCCCGTCGGAGAGAAAAAAAGGAGAAGTGGCATCCTCCTCCTTCCGCCCACATTCTCCTCGACTTCCATTTTCATTTCCCGAGCCGTTCCACCTCCCCTCCTTCACTCGTTTTTTTACTCCCCTTTTTTATGTTCTTCGGGAAAAGTCGTCCATTCGGCTCCAGGTCCTTACTCTCCCAATAACAATCTGAAAATAAAAACTAGAGTGGATTCACTTTTGAGTTATACCATATCTCCTTCCTCGCCGCCTCGTCCCGGCCAAACGTTCCTTTGGCCGATGGCCGATTGTTACTTCCTGCGACCACTTTTATTTTCCCTTTCCTCCCCTCCACCCCTAGCCTCCTCTCCCGTCCCACTCATGTCCTGAACCATGAGCGCTGATCGCCCCCGTGGAAACCCCGCCACCCAACAAATTTCTACATTCCAAGTCCCTACTCATCCGCTCGATCGCCCCACCGGTTACATTCTGCGCAATAGAACTGGAACTTCCCATTTGTCCTGAATCCCTTCCTTTTGCCCTCTGGAATCTGTCATACCCATTCCTCTTACCTTGGATGCGGTCTTTTTCATTTTGCTTCATCCTCCTGCCCCTATTTTTTTCCTCTTCCACTCTCCGGTCATATCCTTTATTCTCCATCACTACTAATTCTTTCTTAAACACCGGACACACTTCTCCAAATTCAAAAGATGGCATCTTATTAAGGATTGAGATTCTGCCCGTTTTCTTTTTGCCGTTTCCTGAAGCATTGTAGTGTCATGCTAGCCATTATATTTTCGTGAATATTAATCAATGTATCTACTAGTAATAATGTATGAGAATCATTCGCAAATGCAAGAAATAAATCTTTTTAGAATTTTACAAAACTGTATCATCTGAATCATAACACTTCATATATTTTAATGATGGTGAATATTGTAGTACAAATATATATATAATAATATATATTTTAATGATGGTGAATATTGTAGTACAAATATGCACCGATTTCTATTGTGCTAGGAAAATGTTTTCCTGAGTCCTCTGCGTGCTCTTTCTCGCCCTATCGCCTTCATTATCCAACCTTCTGGAAGAGTTTTCGCGCAAGAATTCAAATATACGTTGATAGATTTTTCCCTTCTCTCTTCATAGCATAGCGTCTTGCCTGTTTTCCTGTTAGCGTTTATTAAATTTGCGCCTTTAAAATTGATATTTTGTCTCCCTGTTGGTATCTTCTCCTGCATTTAGAGTCTTAATTAGCTTAATGTCAGCTGTTTAAGCATGTATAACCCCCTCTTTCTTTCCTTCCTTCTTTTTAAGATCATGCACTTTGTGTTTTTTTGGTCCTCTTCATCGTCACCCACTTCAATTTTACGCCACCCACGTCATTATTTTTTTCCTGATTCGATCACACTTTACGTACAGAAGAGTTCCTGCTTCCCGCGGATCCGTCAAAACTGGATTAATACGGAAATCCGTCTATAGTACCTACGCTCTTCCGGGAGCCTTTAAAGCTGCGGATACTGATTGATTCGTATATATGGCATGATATAATTAGGAGAGGAATGTTTTATTGTCTAACTTGAAGAAAATGCCCTTAGCTGAGAGAGCAGAGGAAGTAATTTTGGAACCAGGCATCTCTTAGTTTATCGCAACGGTCCAATTTGCATCCAACCGTCGTTGATTCACGGTAAAAATGGAAATGAATATTATATGCGTGAACTATCGGTTTTTATGCGTCTTGTCTTTTTAAAATTTAATATAATTTGAAATAAATTATAATATTCCCGCAATGACACGATTTCCTTTTTTTACGCAGGTCATAGTCTATAAAAACGGATGATACTTTTCCGCAAAGGACCGGATATGGTGTTTTATTGCTTATGCAATTTGGCTCGTGATTGCGGAGCATGTAGTGTCGGGAAACATGCGCCTCTTTTTTATTTACAGCAGGAGTTTCGAAGTTATTCTTTGATTTTCTGCTTTTTTTCATGGGTTGTTAAAAATAATGCCGTAGTTGGCTTGTCGGAATAAATTGGATGCCTGAATACAAAAGCCTGTGCATGTATCGTTTTTATGATGATAGAAATCGTAAGTCAAGCTACCTATACCGTTGGGGAAATTGTTGTCATGTCATTACAAGGCCTTGGGCTAAAAATACGCGTCTCTTGACATTCTTTATTTTTCCAATGTGTAATGCCACCTATCTGCTTTTATCTGCAAATGAGTGGAAAAGTGACTTCGCTTCTTTTCGAGATTAATTTTTATATTGTCGTAGGCAATCCCTGTTTCTAATCTCCTGATACATTAACACAGGCAATTTGAATGGCTTTATATGCACTCAGGTATACCTGTCTTTTTCCAGAGTTATGGTCTCACTTGATGCTTTCCCTGTCCTACATGATTATGAACTGCATGACCACTTCATTTTTAAAATGGATATTTTTGTATGGTGAATATGAAATTGACGGTGAGACCAAACTATAGTTATTAATTCTTTCCCAAGCATCATTTGACTTTGAACATTGTCTGTGCCACCTTCACCATTACCTGCTTTCAATCGAGAGTTTTTCATACTGTTCTCCCGTTTTCTTAACTCTCTTATCTCATTTCCTTTATTTTGTTGTCTTTCCGTTTTATCGTTCGTAACTTTTAAAGTGTTACATTTAATGCGTGATATTTGGTTCATCAGTTTTTTCTTTTGCCCTACTTAAATCGTGCCATCAATATTGCGTACATTATGCCAGTAAGTGATGGTTTTCTAGTGAAGATTTTTTTTGCTGCTGTGTTTTTCTACTTTTTAGAGAAATTTTAGCCAAAATGTTTCCGTGGAAATCTAACCGTCAAGAAACCGTAGTTAGGCAAAAAATACAAAATTTTTACTTCGCTCACGTTTTTGAGTCACGATTTCCTTATCTCTCGAATTCATGGGTGCCTCTGAATATTTGATTCAATAAATAAATCTCAGGCTACATCTGTTGCCTAAAAGCTATAAAATCATCGACGGTATGTCAAGTTATCGTCGGTGTAAGCGAGGAGAGTATGGTACCCTTCTTTTTCTGTTGCCCTCAATCGTTTTTTTCACGAAACACGTGCTGCTTTTGCATCGATGAGTTGGAATACGGATGCCTTGATAAAATATGCACTCCGAAATAGAGCGGAAGCCGACTTTAGGCAGACATTAATTTTTTCACCTCTCTTCCACTTATCCTTATGCTCACCCTTCACCAAGGGGCCTTCACTAAGGAGGATAAAAATGATTCCCGAAAACGAAAATCTGTGTGTGAAAGTGAGTGACTGCATTTATCCTACTCCCTCGCTCAATCCATTTCCACCGTTATCACTCCCACGTCTGCACCCACGCGTTGACCTCCAGCTCAATCTTTCCGCTCTTTCCACACCCCCGCCGCGGCCGTACCCCACTTGGTCCTCGTCCTGCTATAGCAGGACGACTTTTTTTTATTTGTCCTTCCCGTGGCCACATTCACGAGAACGTATCCTCAACCCATCTTTTAAGACTCTCCTTCCCCTCGGTTCTCTCTCTCTCTGATCCTCCTCCATCGTCGCTGCAAACCCCTCCCTACTCTTGAGCCAAATTCTATTCCGGAG
Organism: Platycnemis pennipes; assembly: GCA_933228895.1. NCBI lineage: Eukaryota > Metazoa > Arthropoda > Insecta > Odonata > Platycnemididae > Platycnemis > Platycnemis pennipes. The sequence continues at coordinate 109,082,860 of OW121847.1, forward strand.
CAAGGGTGTTCACTCCTCCCTCAACATTTGCCCCATTCCCTCTCTCTTGTCCTCGTCCTCTCGCCCTCCCTCCTCCGCCCCCTCATTCCTCATGCCCTCCAACACCACTTGCTCAGCTTCGCCCTGAAAGCACTCTTCGTTAAACTCCTCCCTCCTTCGCCAAAAGCCATCGCTATTTCAGCATCCGTTGAATTTTCATTAGGGAATCCAGAAATTTTTTCCTCGCTCTAACTCATCTCTCGCCCCCGTCCCTTTTCTCAGTCGCTGACCGCACCCTCTTCTGTTTCTTCTCTTCCCCTTCCATACATGAGGCTTTCAAACTCTCTCCGACTAAACCTCACACTCCTCCCCCCTCGAATTTTTCCCGTGGTTTTCCATCTCCATCTCTGGCTATCTCTCTCTCTCTCTCTCTCATAGTTTTTTTATCCAGTCCCATCGTGTGCTTTGACGGCTTTCGCTCTTGACGATGAGTGGGTGAGATGGAATAGAACGAGCTTTGAATCCGGGCACCCTTTTATTCCTTTTCTTACGGCGTCCCTCTTTTCTTTCCAGGCCTTCAAGTTCCAAAGATTTTTCCCACACTTGCACTTTTTGAGTTTTCTCAGCATTGTAATCATCTCATGGTTTTGTTTTGGGTATGAAATGGGTCCTTTCCTCGTTTCTTATTTTTTAGTGTATCTTGGTGGTATCCTCTAATAAGTCATGCTTTTGTTGTGGCCTCTAAGTCAGACTGATGTACCTGTAAGGTAACCCTTCTGTAGAGGGTTGAGCGTGGATTATTTTGAGGATATAGATCACTTTCTCACATTTGTTGTGATAGAGGAGGAGATCATGTGGCTTCAAATGTACGGTGGCTCTCCTCTGACACTAAACCGATCGACTCTTCTGCGAGAATTTTGAGTTTCGGCGTTGGCAAAAAACATGTGACATTTTAACCCAACATCATGTTATTTTGAAAAGGGCAATTGTTTTGTGAGAAGCGGGTGACTCACCTGATTGTTATTGTCTGGGTCTAATTCGTAAGTCAAGAGTCCCATTCACCCGTAGGCTTTATTGTCATGCGAATTCTTTTTTGACTGGCGAAATATAGTGCAATATCTCCCTGCTGATGGGGGACATAAACCCCTTGGGGAAACTCGTTCGGGGCAATCAAGTTTTATGGTGAAGCTGTTACCCTTTCTCCGATTGCGGACTGGTTATTACTTGAATGCATAATCTACTAAAAGTAATTTTAGAGAAAAAAACCCAGGCTATTAGTTACTGGCCCAAAATGTTCGGGATCAGAAGTAATTGAAATAAATGAAGCCGCCGTAAATATGATATATTAAAAAATAGGTTTTAATAAGATCAGGAGCAAGCAGGTGTGCAATTTTCAGCTGTTTTTGGAAAACAAACTGTTGGCTTTATGCTTGAAGGAAGTGAAGTACATATATTGAAGAAATTTGGGAATTTAATGATAAAATAGTAATTGATATGGCCCATGTGTTATTAAGGTCAGTTGTTCAAAGAGAAATGGTGTATGTATTTAGTACAGAGAGTGACATATACTGGAATGAGCCATTTTCGGGATACCATGGCTTTAGATTGGCTTGGATATGAAAGAAGTAAATTTGGAAACATATGTCCCATGGTAATCTTCTTCTGAAGGCTTCCCCATGATAATCTTCTTCAGAAGTACTAGAGGATTATGATTCAGTTTTTGTAGGTGGAGAGGTGAGAGGTTACGTAGTGAGTTTGTAACTGCAGCCCGTATACCATTGGTCGTGTATTTTTTACGTGTATTCATCTGCTTCTAGCTTGTTTTGTCCCACCGTCAACTCTAGATTACTACTTTTGTTGCAGATGGCATTATCTTATATACATCTGGACTTCATCCTTGCTTTCTTAGAAGTCCTACACTGTGGACACCCAAGAGGAGGAAATTCTGGGAGGGAGACGATTCTCTAGCATACTTAGTCTATGTTGAAGAATGTTTTTCCTTTGGATTTCCGTACCACATTTTACGTTGAACCTCGGTAAAATTGTCAAGGGAATTAAGGATCCTGGGTAGCGTAGTAGTCTGCGCAGTGGCCCGGAAAGCCAAAGGTCCGTGGTTCGATTCCCGGACCAGGTGAATTTTTTCTCATGGCAATTAATGGGAATTACACCGCTGTTCACGCGGCAGGCTTGAAAAATCCTACACCCGGAAATAGTTTCGGGTTCCATCGCCATTAGTCTATTGGAAAATAACTGCCTTAAGCAATCAATGTATTCAATACCGTGAATTTCTAGAGGATTAGACACGATCTTACTGATTGGTATGAGATCTATGATACACAATTTATAAACGTTGTGTTGGCATCGTTTTGTAAGTTAAGCTGTATTTATTCACATCAGCATTGCGAAGAATTGCGGAGTTAAGCTATTTTAGGCCTATAAAATTCTGTTGTGAAATTAATTAGTTTTTTTGTAGCTAAGGTATTTAAGGAACAAAAATGGTTCGATGCATGAAAATAATTTTCAACATTTTCAAATCTCACTAAATGACGTTACCATCAATTGTCCCGTAAATGTTGCATGGTTACCAGAGGGGAATAATTTGCATTTATGGAAAAGTCGTAGAATGGAAAATAATGAATAACAAGCCAAGGTAAAGCTTAATATTACCTCTCGATCCCCACTTCTTTTCATGGATTTGTTAAGTATCTAAAAGTGGCATCAGCTAATGAGTCCGAATCAGTCATGGAATAATAGCTAACTAAGAAATAGCTTGCTTATCCAGAATTAGTGGAGGTATTAAGCCCTGGGTGCCTTTGCCAGAGTTTTTAGTTGCCAGAGCCAGTTCTTAGATATCGAAGTGAAAATTTTTCCCATTTTTCAACTCATGATCAATTTACCTCAGTTATTGACTATTACGGCGGTCGTGGTGGCCTAGTGGGCAGACTACTGGGTTACAGACCGTATGTCCGGAGTCCAAATCCTGGGCAGACGTTTTCTAGACACCCCACCTTAAAATCGCGATTCGCGATTCTATTTTCTGTGCATCAGAACTGCGGAAATCAGGTGGCCCTGGAAAAGGAATTGGCCTACTCTGAATATGTGAATTTCATACGTTGATGGTTGGGCAAATGTACGGGGTGAGCTCTACCCTCACCTATCAAAAACCAACCTTCAGGTTGAACACTGATTGATCATCACGCTAGTATTTATTTTGAGCGTTGTATGATATCACTTGGATTGTATTTAAAATTTTCGCTAGAGTACCATACAGTTCAGTTACGCGAATGGTAATATTTTCTGTGTGTTAGACCTTCATAAATTTTCCTCAGCATCCCTGATATTATGTATCTATAGTGAGTTTTTTTATTCCTTTTCTACGTAACCATTCGTGATCATGTTTTTGGGTTTTAAGTGGAACTCTACTAGGCGGTGGTTCTCTGGTCGGAAGTATTGCGAGAGATATTTCCCCGCCGTGATTGCGCTGGCTCTCGTCATGAGATGAAATTTTTGCTCGGGCGGGAGGTGTTTCTCTTCCAAAAGCATTTTGACTCCATCGTTAACCCCTCAGCCGCCATATCGCCTTCCCTCCACGGATCCTCTGGGCCCGCTGCATTCATAACCACTTCACCACGAGCACTCCCCGCGCGAAAGCGTTTCTCCTCTCGGCATGCGCAATTCGGCTTTCATCTCTTCCGGCCCCCTCTCTTTTTCATTTGTCGACTCCAGCCCAACCTTCTCTGGCTCAAACCTTTATAAAGCCTCCCTTCCACGATTCACGCGCCACTTACCATTTGACGTGCGCTTAATGTGCCAATGCTTTCGAGTGAAACTAAACGTTGAGTACGCTTCTAAGTATTATTTCGCCACATTTTGTCCTCTCCCTTCCCTCTGTTTATGAACCTTCTCTAGCGCTGTTTCCTTGCACCAGAGTCTTCTACCTCCGCTTCCCCAACGGCTGACTGGTTAATATGCCGCCACTGCTTTCTCGCTGATGGTTCGATTTATTTTTTTTCGGTACCAGTGTGATGGGCCCTTAAAAAAATAGAAAGAATGGGAGGGAAGAATCCCGCACCTCTCTCAAGCTCCCGCCACGGCGCCCCACCGTCATTTCCTGCTCGCTTCCCTTCCTCGACACACATTTCCTCCGGTCTCATCACACGCCTGTTCCTTCAGCCGGCACACCGGCCATTTTAAGTCACTGCCGGCGTCGAGGCCCTTCAATCCTTCCCGGCCCGGCGTGGGAGGGATGCCTGCCGTCTTATTTGTTTGCTCTCGCGGCCTCTTCCCTCTCGCACCGCCTCGAGGCACCGTCGAGAGTTCGTTCCGTGGGTCACGTTGGATGCTCTCGTGCTGTGGAATATTCACTCACTCCCCTGGCTTCCTTCCTCCTGTCGCTGCGTCCGGGCTTGCTCTTGCCTAAGCCTAGCTTGCTCCTCACCTCCGTCCCGCCTACGTGCATGCATTCATTTTAGGCTCTGTATCAATATCGCCCATGGAGGAATTATGATAACCCGTATCCAAAGTCGAGGGTACTGCACCGCGAGGAACTGCATCTCGATTCTCGTTTGTATTGCCATCTCGCCCACCCATTTTCGTAATGTGGAGGGAGTTCGTGAAGAAGGAGGTTTATGATTGAAATCAGTGGTTCTCGTCCTGCACTTTATGACTTATCGCTGAGGTGTGTAAAATATGGGGGAAAGCCTGATCCTTAGCCGAAAAGCTCACTGAAATGATATTAATACCATGCTATACGATGGATACTTCAGAGGGTAGAAGGAGTACGTTGGTGGGTATCCTTGGCAGTCCAGTTATGGTTACCAGAAATAGATCTTTCATTTTAAGAATAGGAGAGAACTGCTGTCAATTTTTGCTCTCTTTGCGCCTTTAGTAATTTTTAATATTTAAACATTTTTGCTTTTTTGGATGCATCATTTAACATGGAAAAGTATCTCCTACAGTACATATTCATTATATTAAAGACGTACTCAAAGGCTAGGCAAGGTATGCTAGGGAATACTTGTATGACACATGATATTAATAGGTATATGATGTTTTCCTGCCTCGAGATATTTTTGTGGGATACTATTAACCCTCGGGAATTCTCTCAAACACCTGTGAATGAGTTTTCTATCGCCGTGGGGAATATTTATTCATCATTTCCTCGCTCATTGTTGTCGTGAGAAGTTATCGGTGTTTTGGCGTTAAGAGTTGAGTTGATTTGGCTCGGGGACGAATACGACATTTCACTGTAAAAAGTAGATCTGATTTTAAGGTACAAAAGCGATCTGAATTTCAGATGCAACAATTTTAAGACAGGGTATGTTGAATTTCAGCATTATTATCTTGTCTAAAAATAAGGCAGGTGAATGACTGAAAATCAGACCATCCAGAATCCTGCTCCCTCTGCTTCCTGCTTAACTGCTCCTGCACCAACCATCCATGTTCCTGCCTCTTCCGCACCTTGAATCCGTGTTCCTGCCTTACAACCAGACAGCGCTTAAATTCAGATCGCACTGAAAATCAGATCAACTTTTTACAGTGTTCCCAAGATCGGAAGGGTCAAAGGCAATAAGTTATCGAAGGTAGGAGCAAGGAACACCCTTCTGGGATGAAAACCAATCGCCCGTTCCAGAATTCAAGGCTCATCTCTTCGCCAGCCACCCTGAGGGCTTCTCCCTCTCTCATCGATACGCGGAAATCGAATGAAAACAGTTTTCCATTTTCTCCTCCGTCCGTCACACCCCCATCCTCGAGCAAATACACCCTCCATCTCCCGGCTTCCGAGAATTGTATACTCTACCCATACGCACCGTATTTTAGTCGTGATCCAATGGTGTATACTTTAATAGAGCGCCCTTTCCCTGCTATGGTGGATGAAATAACTGTGCTAATCCACTTTTCCTGTTTTCATGTACATTTCTTTGATATAAATAAAATACAGCTATTGCTTAAATGCGAGAAAATGGAGGTCCGGCTCCCTTAATTAATAAATCTAATACATTTAGAACGATGGTAACATTCATTTAATCTTGAATTTAGCAAAAAAATAAATACTCTCTCTTCCACTATGGTTTAACCACATTTAAGGTCAAATGATGATTGTTTAAACTGAGAATAAAAAGGGACTGATTTGATCTTCAAATCCGTGGCACTGCCATTCTGCTGGAAAACGAATACTTTTTATTTCAAAGATTTCTTATCTCCTTCATGTAAATGGTAAAACTTCAATTTGACATTCCGGTAAGGTTTTACCACTTAAAATAACGCAGTTCGCAACGAAAGGAAAGTATTTTGACTGATAACCTACGGGATCAAATGAACAAAGCACTTTATGCTCTTTTAAATAAGTCAACGAAGATTATTTGTTTTAATTGTGTAGAAAATGACCGGAATAATTAAATTTTATGATTAATCGATTCTGGAAAGCACACGAAAAAGCTATGGAAAACCAATGTCCATATTTTTCCGTGGCAGACATTATGTGGACTGAACTTTCGAGTGTGCCTCGACGGCAGAAGCTGCGGAAAGCATGTTTATGCATCCAAAGCTTGGAATAATACGCTCATAACGCTTTCCCGAGAGCGCAATCCGGCGAAAGAAGGAAGGCGCAGGCAAAACTCCAGGGGGGGAGACAAAAGGATCCGGCGACGTAATTAAGGAGCTGGAACGCAGCAGATGTTTTGAGCTCAGCGGCACTGCTTACGGCGATTCTGGGGTTTCGTGAGGGGGCGAAAAATATTGATACCGATTCCTCTTGAGGCACTGAAATGAGGGCATGCTGCAGGCTTGGCGTTCAGGAACGTAAAAGGGACCTGCCTCCGGTAGGTAAACAGGCAGATGTCCCTGCGACATAATTAATAGCGCGAGGATTTGGAGAGTGCGAAGGAGAGCGGAATATCAAAATAGAGATGGGAGGGGTAGAAGTCGGAGCTTAGGTTAATTGAATGACGCCCGTGGGACTTTTACGGGAGCTTTTCCGTGGACCAAACGGGCAGTTTGGGTCGTCGGTGTGGATACGGAAGTCATTGAGCTCCGTGGAAGAGGCATCTACGCATCGACCAAAAGAAGGTGCATATATTCTTCGCTCATTCAGTGTTGACTCGGGTCCTGCGTAATGGCTTAGGGTACGCTGCGCAATGAGCGCCCTGCAATGGAAGTATTTCTCAGGAAAAAATACAATTGACTTCCAATGGCGTCCAATCCCCGTTTTTTCCTTTTTTTAATATTATCCGTCAGAAAGTCTTTTACGAAGACATTTTATGAATACTCCGAAATATACGCCAGTTGGTAATTAAGGAAGCGATATTTCATTTCCTTACGGAAAAATTTTGTTCAAAGTGAAAAAAATAAGTGAAGAATTTTGCAAAAACTACGAAGGGCTACTTCGCTTTTTGGTGAGTTCTCTAAGGTGATTTTGATTTTTTTCTACTATTCATTATGTCATTAATGTTCGAAGGAGCCATGGAAAAATGCATGGCCCTGCATTGCTCGTTGAGGTTTTGGTTTATTTCGTAAATGAAGACATTGGCGTTTTGCTGTTGTGCCATCGTTCTTCGCACTTTTTTATGATAGGCGTTATGGTTTTGTGTATAACCTGTTAGCGTTTTACATTCGGCTACCGCCTATTTTAGCATTTAATTACTTTAAGGGACATTAAATAACTAAAAACAATATCGTCATGTCCTATAATGAGCTGTCATGCGACAAATTATACATTTATTTTTTAATCACATGTCTTCGAAGCTGCCTAGTCATCTTACTTAAGTTATTTTAGAATTTCGAAATCTCAAGCTATGATGTCTTTGTGATTGCGGTTTTTAAGTGGTAAAGGCAATTCTTGTAATTGAACTAGTATGGATTGATTCATTGATGGAAGAGAAGTTGCACTGCACTTATTTTTTAGTTTAGAAGAGTTTCATGGCCTCTGGATTTCTTAGAAAAGTGCTGTCGCGATGTATACGTTCGTATTTTTGGTGGTCTGCATTCATGTTTGCAGTAGTGATGCACATTTCCCTTCTGTGATGTTTTGCCTGAATTACTTCATAAAAGGAATGACATGATATTTCAGGTGGTAAAAGGCTTGCGTACTCGTTTGCCTTTCTGCAATTTTATTATGAGGAAGATCGATTTTCGTATTATTAAATTTATTATGCGCAACATTTCTCTCGTGTAAAATCGCCGTCAGAAGCGAGTAAAATTCAGTTATTTTTACCCGTAAGTACTTCATTACCGGTTTTACCATTGATGCATTTTTCTAGGTTGATTGAATAATTTCAATGAAACAGCCTTTGTTAGCCCTGTCTTTTAATCTCAAATTCTGGTTGCTATTTGTAGCTGAAAGCAGTAATGTGTAGCAGTAATTGGTCGCAGTACTTGCTGCAGATTTATTGTCACCATTGACTTACTTTCCTATCTCGTATTGAACTTCTCATTATTCATTTTAAAGTACATCTATACTATACTCTATAGTGTAAGCTCATACTTTGAATCAGAGAAATTGTCCATTTATAGAGAGACGCGGTCGGCTTCACCTTCATTTAATTCCGTACCTTGAGTCTACCAAGCTATGGTGATGATAGTGTTCCCAATTATCTATTTTCCCAATGGTCTTTGAATTCTGAACCTTATCTGCTTTTATTCCACTACAGTCCTGCATTACGGTTAAAAATATCAGATTCCGATGTCATTTACTTATCCTTTGCTCTAGAATCATGCCATGCGCAAGCTTACCCTCATACATTATTCCTCTCGTCTTCCTAATGTTCGAAACAGAAAAAAAACCACTCAATTTCAGGTCTCTCACTTTTAATGGAAAACTTACCTAATTCTATTTTTATTTGTTTTTCCTACCCAACTCACTTCGCCAGGTTTATTTAGCATTGCACACCCCAACCTTCTTCTCAAAGAATTTCATTCCATTCTCTTTTTTATTTCTCTGTTTTATTTTGATATTTTTTCATTTTCTTTTGCAGCACAGGAAGACAATCATAAGAAGGCGTGACGTATTTTATGGTGATTTTTTTGGATTAGAATTGATAATGTTAAAGAAAGATTAAAAATTAGATCTTCCATCATAAATGGATGGAGAAATGCGCGTTCAAAGATACCGTTTTCCGTTATCCCAATGCGATCGATGAAAAACATCTCGTTAGCATAATTTTCAGCCGTTCAACTTAGTCAGGTCGATAACGCTCGTGCCTGCTACCTCTAAGGTCCTGGGCTCATTTTCCAATGCGAGCATGGCGTTGTAAAATTGTGGGGATTTGGTCAACGACAAACTTGATCAAGCGAGAGATATTCAAATCCTTGGTGGGATCTGCATACAATAAATTCAGTATGGCTGAAGATATGCACTTTTAACCCGGCAGTCTGTTCTCGCTCGCTTCTAGTTCGTCGCCACCGTTCGATTTGTTTAGCCGTCCAGGATAGCTGAGATGACTAATGAAACATGGCTAATTCCTAAATGAATCCGGACGTGGCTAGAGAGAACGGGAAGGAGGGATAAAGATAGGGCTAAAAGTGGCGACGACCTTTTCATTCAGGACGGCCAACTTCTCTGCAGTGCCCTTTTCCTCCACCTCTTGGCGCTGCTGTCGACCTTCCTTTTCCGAACTCCATTGTTCTTTAGCCCGGGACATCCTGCGGGGGAGAAGAAATATGTGGGAGGAGGAGGGAGGTCGGGAAGTTGTAGGGTGGGGGCAGGGAATGGGAGAGCGGGTGAAATGCTCGGTTATGAAAAGTGCAAGAGGAGGGAGATAGGGAGAAAGGGGGAGAAAGTAGAATGGGCCAAGTTTTTGGCGAGGGATAGGAAGGGAAAAGAGGAGGGTCGCAGGGAGGGGAAAGTAAGGGTGTAGTGCGAGTGAGGGAGGTTTCAGTTTTGCGAAGGCGAAGGAAGAGGTGGCGTGGAGGAGTTTGCGGGCAGGAAGTTGAGGAGGTGAATGCTTTTGTCATCGTCCGCGGGAAAGTTACAAAATTTTCCTCCCCTTCATATATCCCCCTCTCTCATTTCTCTCCCGTATCCATTCTCTCCTCCTTCCTCCTCCTTCCCCTCTCCCCTCCGCCCATTTTTTCCCTCCCCCTCCCACCCATCCATCTCCTATCCGGGCCCTCCCCTTTACGGCGACTGCACACGAACTTCACCCGTCCCTGAATCTCCGTCCTCCTCCACGTCCTCGTGTGTTCCCTCCCCGCGCTCTGCCTTCCCTATCTTTTGGCAATCTTTTACCACTCTTCGTCCTCTCCTCGTCCTCCTTCTCTTCCAACTTCTCGATTCCTTTATCTTCTCTCTCTCTCTCCGCTCTCATATCCTACATGAGCATCTATCTCCCCATTTACTTCCTGACCCCTTTTATTCTCCTTCTCACTCCCGTTCTGTCATTTCGTCCCGCGCCAACCTAACTTGGTCCCCCTCCATCCAACCCTCCCCCCTGTATTTCCCTCCCCGTTCTCGTAATCCCCGCACCCCTTCATTTTCTTTCGCCCCCACCCTCCGGCTCTTCATTTCCTTCGCCAACTCCCTTTCCTCCTCTCCCGCCCCGCGCGCGAGGCCTGCGTAAACTTCTCTCCTCCCGCCCTTCCTCCGTCTCTCCTACCCTCGGAGACTTACTGAGGCCCCCGAACCCTCTCAGCCGCCCCGCTCCCTCCCTCCCCTTCCCTTAGTCCCCCTTCCCGTCAATCCTCTGTGTTTAGTCCCAAACGAGATTCCTTACTTTTTGCTTCTTGAAGCGTGGATGTTGAAATACAAGCAAAGCCTTGTGTTTGCACTAGTTAACGGCGTAACTTCGGGCCTACTTTGATGATTGTGTTTCCGGGCGCATGGTCGCCTGCCCTTATATAGTGGAGTGTGGGATTGTGTTTTAGGCGGGGTGACACGATGAGTGAAAAATGTGTGTTTGTGTGCGTATATATATATATATATATATATATTCATATTGTATATGTTGTGCGCATAAAAAGTTGTGGTTGTAATAAGCCCCGAAATCTTATTTTACGGGAGGGAAAATTAGATGGAGATGTGGCCTGGATGCGAAGAAAAGGAGGTTTTCGAGCGCAGTTGATTTGGGCTCGAACACTCACGCTGGGTCTCAATTCTTTCTCTGGGGAAAAAAGTTTCATACTTTTTATTCCCGATGGACAGTTGAGGTCAATGCTGCCGGCGATTTGGCGTCGTTTATTTTTTTTTACGTAAGCTCATTCGTTTTCCCAGTCTTTGCCATAAAAATATGTAAACATTGTAATAAAGTAGTAATAATGAAAAAATTATAATTTTCCTAGCTTCCACAGATATATCTCCAGCCGGAAAATTGGCAATCTTTCTTGCCTAGTTGGTGCCTTGATTTCTTTTACATAGATTACGAGATTCGGTTCCACATGAATTCCCATGCGATAACGGATATTTACGTTCAGGCGTTAGAATTTTTGAACGAAACGAAAATCTTTCAATTCATGGCCTTAGCATCATCGTACTAATTTATCCTTACCTTACAGGTTGGCGTGATCTATATTTGGTCCCCAGTTCGTCTACCCCCGTTCCTCAAGGTATTTGCGTTAGGCGAAGTTCGATAGGCTTATACCCTCCCCTAGAAGCTTTAATATAAATCGACTGATTGATACGGGCAAAACCTAATTAAAGCGTCAGGTCCTAGCTGTGATATCTACACGTCAAATAAAATACCATATCTTTTGCCAAGAGGCGTTAAAGAATGGCTAATCATAATTGATCGTTCCATCTTTGTGCGCATTCCATCTTGCGTTGAAAGTTTCGGAGGGTGAGTGTCCTTAAGCTTTTCCAATCTCTCGCTTTGATTAGTACTTCAAAATCTCCAATTTTTCACTTTCAATCGCTAGTTATACCCTTGAACCACCTACATTTTATTACTATAATGTAATGCAATGATTCCTTTAATATAAATGTAGACATTTTCTCCTTAAATTTCATCGCCTCAGTGAGTTATTACAATTCGTATAGTGATTCAAGAATGACTATGTGAGTAAAATATTTTTTTTTTAATATATATAAATGGTGTTCTGTTGAGATAGACGTGCCGTGATACGGGACACCTGAGAAACGTACTCCGATATGGAATCGACATCCAACCGTAGTTATGATCTCTTAAATTCGGATAAACCTTGACCCAGAATTAGGTCTCATAAAGGTATGTAACCATATTCTTTTAAAATTAAATGAATTAAGGAATGACGTGTGCTTAAGGTAATGGATATACTGATTTTTAACAAAATTTTATGACACTTTTAGGTGTAGGATAGGAAATATGAGTTATAATTAGATAATTGGCCATGAATATTACACAGCGGTGTTCGGCGCTATCTATTTAGTGTGCCATTTCTGTATTAAATTTATTTCGATACGTTCAAATTAGCGAATGCCGTTTTATTGTTGGATGTCATCCCATTTACTAACCTTTTTTCGTAAGTCATGAAATGGGTTTATCTTTGGACCTTATAGAATGTCCAGTTATATTTATGCTACAATTATTCGAAAGTGACGAGCGCCTGCGTAATTCGATGTAAATCTCAGCACAACCGTAAAAATTAGCAATGACAACCGAAGCATAAATCTGGTATGGATAAGCATGGCTTTCAAAACAAAGGAAGACGAGTTGTGATCGCAATGGATCCGTAAATTTCGTTAGGCCCTCCCTGTCTTGATGTCCTTCCTGAATTGGCACCTTAATTTTCGGAAAACTGCCTGTAGCGGAGGCATTATTGTGCACCGAGATGCGGGAATTATTAGAAATTCAGGTAACCTAGGTGTAGTTAGGCGGCTGATCTCTAGAAAGGGGTTAGTGTGGTTGGAACGGACTAAGGGAGAGGGAAATGTGGTCGGCGTGGCCGAGTATTACGCCGTTCATCTTTAGCGTCTCCGCCTTTCTCGCTAGCTTTCTTCCGAGGGGAAATGGACTCGGTTGCAACGGGGAGGTCGTGGAGAAGGGGTCTAGTGGGGTGGGGCGAGGGGAGGGGGTTGGCTGGCAACCGGGTGTGTGTGGGTGGAGTCGCTGACTTTTCCCTCCGCCGCCGCCGGTGCCCTCCCATTCACATTCGTCCGCCCTTTCCTCGCGACTTCCTCTGCCTCGTCGTTCAAGCGTGCATGGTTCGTTCCGGTCGTCGACTCAAAACCCTTTTCTGCCCATCTCCCTGCTCCTTTATTTACCAAGAAACAGCGAAAGATTGGTGGGGGAAGACTCCAACGATAGCAACAGCAAACATTTTCCACTTTCCTAGCATTCTCCGCTCCGCTTCGCGCACAGAACTGCACTCTCTCTCTCTCTTTCTTATCGCCATTTTCTACCCATTCCCGCTCTACTCAGTACCTACTTTTTGTTTCTCGCCAGTGTCGAAGTACATATTTCGGCGAGAATATCTATCCTTGAGGTCGCAGAGCTTAGTCCCTCCGGCCGCTGGCTCCCCAACCGAAGTTACCTTTTCGTGCCCCCTTTCCATCTCCAGATCGCCCGGCCCATTTAGATCCCGCCACTTCCTTTTCCGCAAACAGCTCGACTATTTGCTCCCGTTCCCCCTCTCTGGACCCGCTCTACTTTCCGTTCGCTCCCATCCCCGTCTATTTCAATGCCTCCCCTTTATTCTCCCTCAGAACTTGGCCTCCGACTCCGCTTCCTTTCTTCCTCGCTCGCTTCCACCCGCATCCTAGCATCCCTCCGTCCTCCCAGGACCCTGCCTTTTCTCCCTCCTGCCACTTATCACCCGCCCCTATCTTAACTCTTGTCCTGTTCCAAACCCCGCCTGCTCTCTGAGCTCTCTACCCAGGCCTTACGTGCACCGTCCCCGTCCCCTCTCCTCTTTCCTTCTCATTAGTTTACGTATTCCATTTCACGCTCGCTTCCCTATCCTTTGAGCCGAGGGTTCCTTGTACTTTGTGAGCTGCTTTAATGCCTTAGAATATTTTTAGGGCGTGCCGGTGCATTGATAGACAAGCCCTTCCGCTGGACGTCCCACCAAGGGTTGATATTAGTTGTTCTGGCGAATGATTACTCTGTACAATATTAAAAAACGGAAACGAACTCAGGATACGTTTTTCACCGTATGAAAATGGATATAAATACTCCTTTCTGGGAAGTTTAATCATTGCTGCTCATTTCTGCAATATTGGTTCTCGACTCTGCGTGCCTAATGTATTTTCCTGGAGATCTCTTTTTACACACCAGGATCAGCTGGTGAACTGGCCAGGAAATAGGACCCGATAAATTCCAAGCTACTTAAAGTGTTCGCGGTGGGCGTGTTCATTTCTGCGAGAAGTTTCCCTCTAATCGTCCTTTAACCCTTCTCATGATATGTTGCCGCGCTTATAAAAGCAAACACTCATACTCTAAATTCTCCCTTATTACACGAAAGGGAGATTTTGTACGCGCTGATGCTACAGCGATTCTGTGGAAATAGGGAACCAAAATATTAATGTAATCCTTTCTTCTCCGTCTCCCAAGCTCTCTGTGTGCATTTCATTAAAACGTGTTTCATATCTTCGGTTACAATTTATTCCACTGCAATCAAAGGCGATTTTCTTTGAATTACTGAAGCGTTTTAGTTAAAATTGGTATAAAATGCGTCAAATTACGATTATAACTTAGAATGTAGGATACATTAATTTGTAGCTTAATGTTGTTAACATCATAAAAGTTGAGAGTTTTTAAGTATATTAGTGGGGTTGGAAGAGTATGTCTTTTAAGTAATATTCAACATGTTTTCTCAAAAGACAGTATTTTAACTGGGTTATTCACGTAATGATAATTTCCACCGTTTTTGATCAGGACCTGTATCGTATACCATAAAACTGTATTTATGTTGGAGTTTATGTTATTCTTTCGTCACCCGTGTCAAATTTATTAGGTGATAAAGTTTCTACGATTTTTACGGTGTTGCTCTTTGTGTCAAACTACTGTTAGATCCCGTTCGTAGTTGCACTTTCGGCCAAAGGTTTTATTAAGTGAAAGATGTTTTGTGTTCATATTTTTGTTTTTAGCGGTGAACTATCAATTCGCATAGTATATCATCAAAAAATATGTTAAAATCCATCGATCAGGCAATTAAAAAAAAACAGTTGAAAAGGTGGTGTTCATTATTTTTCCATGAATTTATGCTCAAATATTCAGTGCATTACGAGCAAAATGTCTCAACTATTTTACTTGCCCACGAGTCTTCGCTTTGAAGTGCCTATTTCTGCCGGCTCTAGGGAGCTCGGCAATCTTCTCTTGTGTAGAACAGAAGTTATTTCTCGTTCGTCTTCTCTGTCCGAAGGGAATTTGAACGACCCCTTGGTCGTTTTTGTTTTTTTTTGTTCAGGGGACGGACGCATCTGCGTTTTGCTTTTGTCCGTCGGAAAATGCTCCTCAAGGTTAGTCTCTTCTTACTCGAACTTGGCGCACAGCTCTTTGTTTCTCAACCCGGTGTCCCCTTTTCTTTTATCCAGGAGCTGTTGGGAGTGTGCCTTGATGTGGCATACTGATGACTGTTTGTTCTACGGTCTTATGCGGCCTCTTTCGTTCCTCTGCTGGAAGTGCGCGGCAACGCCATATTGCGCTGTTAAGTGACATCCGGGGTGCGGTTATGCCTTAATGTTGTTTGCGCTCTAGCGAAGCGTGGTCGCCAATGACCTTCGTCTCAATGGGAGTCGCTCATGTCCCTCAGTCGCCCCTCCCAACCGTCTCTTCTCCTCAACCAAGTATTCGGATAATAGCCAATGAGATTCACGCTTCACGGCTCAGGTTGCTGTTGGCTCACATAAAGGGTCTCACATAAAACATAAAGGGATAAGGTGGGATTACGATAGTTTTAACTTCTGAATGACTGCTCCTTCGAGTAACCACCCATAAACGCTCAATGTGTGGCGCAATAAGCTGAGTAGTTTTCATTCATCGGCTGAGTGCTTTTCTTTCGTTAATATGTGTCTAGTAAAAACTAATAGCTTGAGTGTGCATGCTAAATTTTCAGAATTTTTCTTGCTACTCATATTCCACTAGCTGTCTGCCATTTTCACTTACTGTATTCATATGTAAGCGATAACTATTTTTTAATGTTGAAGAATTAAAATATCAAATAAAAGCATTCTTAATCTGTCAGGTAGCAGCGTTGTTCCTTCTCAGAAACTTTTATTTCTGCAGCACTTTTATTTTCATAGCGACATAGCTATTTATAAATATTAGACGAATATATTAGATAATGCTCTCATGTTACCTTCCCGTCAGTAAATATTTCTCAGTGAAGGTAAATTTGATACTTTAACTTAATATTTCCATGCATGTTTGTAATAAAAATTTACATACAGTTTTAAAATAATAGGTGAATTATCTTGCCCCAGTGATTGAAGAGCGGATTTCTGTTTGTAACTTCTTTATTTCATATTTACGTATCTCGGCGACAGAAATAATCGCCTTCTATCAGATTTAATTGAAAATTTACGATCGATCTATTCTCTTATTTTCTACGGAGATTATATAAATTTTACCATCAGCCGATCTTTTCTCAAAAATGTGATTTTGATAGCTTAAGAAGCGGTAGGATAGAAGTGAGTTGCACGTTTTTGCTAATATCTTCAAAATTGGAAATCATAGAAATTTATAGAACTATCACATCATCATAAAATATTTTGTTTGGAATAGTCATAGGAATGCATCTTCGTATCCCGTTTTTTGTTCCTTAATCCTTAACCAGAGTAAGTAGTCCAGCGACAATATCAACCTCAGCCCGTTAGAAAAATTTCGAAGCACGCATTTTTCGAATGACTGCAGGTATGTAGTGGAGCTATTGCATTTCATCCAACTCTTTCAATTATATTTATCCGCGGTCATTTCTTTGTTGTAGCACTGCACTAGGAGAAAAAAAGGAAATACTAGTACAGTAGACGGTGTGTGAGAGCGGATTATGCAATGGTTGTAAGGTCTTCCTTGAAACCTAACGTCTCCGTTTTTTTCCTTTCATTCCCTCCCCCACCTCTTGGCACTTTTTCTCGGGCAGTCTTGAGGGTACGAGCGAGCGAACCACGTAGTGTTCGTCCGTGCTTTCTCTCTCTCTCTCACGTCCCTCACACAAGCGTCCCTTCGGACAGGACCTTTTATTTTTTTCTCCGCGTGTAACGTTGGCTGAGGCAAAGAGGGAGAAAGCAAGCCATTCCGATCGATCGGTCCTGCTTCCCTGTGGCTCCTTCTCGAACCATTTCTTCCGCTCGCCTTCTTTTTTTCTGATAAAAAAATAAAGACTTCCGACCGGCACACACCGCGCTCCATTCCCTCTTATCTCGCCCGCACCTTATTCCCTCTCTCCCTCGCCCAAGTCAGGCAGAGTTGCACTTCTCTCTCTCTCACACACACACCCTCATCCTTCTTCTCTTATCCTCCTTCCTTTTGGCCCCGGGCTTATGTGAGAGACTGCCTACGTGTGCCGATCGTTTAGACTGTTCGCATCGGAAAGCCCGCGGCCAAGTAATATCCGCGGTTGCCCCGAGCCGAAAAGCGCATGTAGCGTTCATTTCATTCTTCGAAATGTGCCCATTTTAGGATTGTCCTTTCTCACTTTCCTGCATAAAATATGCACCCTGTCTAAATCTGGGTCAATTCTTGTGCTTTTCTTTCCCAGGAAGGGTGCTTTCTGATCCTGATCAAATATTTAATCTTTATAATCTTGTC
Source organism: Platycnemis pennipes (assembly GCA_933228895.1). Classification (NCBI taxonomy): domain Eukaryota; kingdom Metazoa; phylum Arthropoda; class Insecta; order Odonata; family Platycnemididae; genus Platycnemis; species Platycnemis pennipes. Next base: position 109,100,493 of record OW121847.1, read on the forward strand.
ATGTGACGTGCGTTTCGTAGTACGTTCGTCTGACGTGTGGAAGCTCGAATTTTGCAAATAGCGCTCGCATCAGCGTCACGAAATCACAAGCCATTTGTGTGCAAGATAGATGACGCCATTTTAAAGGCGGGACAATTCACTCCGCCGCTGCTGATGGAACGTCGCGAGCTCAAGCGGAGTTTCCCTCGGAAATAATCCTATTTTCATGGATTTCTCGTGCATATTCCTCTGCTCCCTGTGCGGTACGTTTTTTTCAGTCCTTCCCTTCACAGATTTCGTTCTTCTTCCCTCCCTGTATTTTTCAATTTTAAAATATTCCCCTTTCATTTGCATCTCTTGTTTCCTCCATCTCTGGAGCTCGCCCTCATTTTTTTCCCTGAGGGATCCAAGGGAAGAGCTTGGGGTCAGACTTAGAGAGGGCGAATCTCTCTTTCTCCCCCTCCTCTGTGAAAAGGGGCGAAGGGAAAGAAAGACTGCTTTATATCGGAAACGGCTTCGTCTCGTTTTAATTGGGGCGCAGAGAATGAGAGGAGAAAGAGACGGGTAGGATGCGAAGGGTTTAGGGTCTCCAGGTTTGGGGAGCAGCCGGGTTGGGGAAGGGGGTCGTGAGGTATCGTTCGGCGAGTAATGTTGTGGATCTCGAAGGAGCAGCCGTGATAACGACACCCAGAGATGTGATGCGTTGTGTAGAAACTTCAGGAAATATTTTTGTATATATGTCTAATACAGGGAATGTATAGATTTGTGACTCGAACGCCCGAACTTACTGTGTTTATGTGCTAATATTTGGCGTCTTGATTCGAAAGCCTAATCTTTCTTAAGTCTATTTTTTCATTATCTCTACACCATCGATTTGCTCATCACGTACAGTCACTGCATATCCTTCTGTTGGAACTCTTTGTTGCTGATGAGAATTGCCTATGCTAGAAGTGAAATGTTATTCACCACATGCTTCAATTTGGGTCGAGATACTAAGGATTCCCAAACTAAAGTCTATGCCAGTGACATCAATACTGGCTTAGGAAGATTTCTGACGGAATATTCCATTTTGATGCTGCTGAAGTCATTCGTAACTAACCATTGTTTTCAAATTTTGGTGGAAAAAATTTTTATCTATATTTATAATCATTAATTGGAAAACTTGAGGCAAAGAGGTAAAAGGAATTAGATTTTATATTTAGACTCATGTCAGATACAGCGTGTTTTTTCTCTGTAAAGTTGACGGATTGACGGAATAATTACGGATACTAAGGGTTGATTATACAAAAATATACGTAATTGAGGAAGTGTATGCCTTGAGAGACTCGGGGAATTTTGTACTCGGTAGATTAATAAACTTAAGAAAGACAGTGTGAGGTTTTGGAAATCGCAATCGTGATGCTCACGGATAAAGGATGAGGACAGATTGATCTATTTTGAGCACCGATGTGAGAGAGATTGGAGAAAATGTACCGAAAAATTCATTTTCGTTCAATTAGATTGAAAGATGACATTTTTAAAACAATAATCACAGAGCGGAAGAGAGTGAGTGACATGATATCTATATGTATGAATAGGACATTGAAAATTTACATCAGTGAGGTAAATTATGTGTAATCAGGGTATGAAGTAACAATGAAAAGTTGAAATTTAGTTGAAGAAGGATAAGTGTATGATAGTAGGCATTTAGGTTTTACGTGAGTGATTTTGATATTTACGCCTTTTAAAATACTTTTATCGGGAACTATACGGGACCTACTCTTGTAATTATTAAAAAGCTTAGGCGTGTAACATTTTATCACAAAAATGTTGGTAGTGAAAGCATTAGTAATTTGCATCTGTATACGGAAATGAATGAAGCTGGAATAGGTACGTCTTCTTTTTTGAAATGATTATTGGAGATATATTATGAATAATTTGCATCCGTATACTGTTGAGTAGCTCTAGAATACATTTTACTCTTTTGAGGTGATTTGATGTACACTCATCCGCTATTTTTGGTTTTCTTTTCACATCCTCGTCTCATTTGTGATTCTATTTTTCACTTTTAATTCTCAAGGTAAAAGAGAACTGAGTTAGTAGGAACTGGATTATTTCTGATTGAAAGTAAAAGATGGCCGATAGAAAGTAAAAGATGGCCGATAGAAAGTAAAGGATAGGATCGAATGGAAACAGTGATTTAGAATCGGTCTTTTGTCTTCCTTCTCCGACACAATTAAAGTCGCCATATAATTTATAACGGCAGAGGTTCTGCATGGGGGACGAGAAGGCGTGCACTTTCCCACAGTGTTTTCGGAATTTCTGAGCCAAGTGCGGATGGTTGCTTGCTCTTTCGAGAAAATCTGTTGCTTCCTTCATGCTCGGCATCTTCACTCCGCCTACCCCTCCGTCTCTCTTCCTATCTTCCTCATTCCGTCATCCGTCTCTCACACGCTCTTGAGACCGCCGAGATGACGTTTTGGACTCCAGAAGCGGGCGTGGGTGGATGGATGAAAGGAGGTGAGGCGGGGCCGATATTTTTTTTCCCTCTTACAGGGGTGGGAGGAGACAAGGAGCTAGTAATGGGAGTCTTTTGTGAGACGAGATAAAGAGAGTGGGAGAATGCAAAGTTAATTTGCTTCTAACAATTTTTCCCCCTTCTAGGATTCTCTTCAACGCTGCTTCTTCCCATTTGATTACTCACCTTTCCGGAGACAATTCGGGGAGGAATGGATGATTGTGGGGGCGTGCTGTGGGACGGGGAGGGGGGAAGGGGCGGTTTTAAGAGTGGGATTGAGGGTTGGTGGGAGAAGAATGAGGTTTGGTCGGTCGGTTGCTCGACCTGGCGATGTGGGCCCTGGGGTATTTCCCTCCTCTGGAGAACGGGGACGGTGATACCCGATTCTCCCTCCTTTTCCTTCTTGCGCACTCCCCTCTTCCTTATTTCTGTCCGCCCCCCAACCCTTTCTGCCCTTCCCATCTGCCCCTCTTACCTTCCCACGTTACGTGTGAATCTGTCTGCGTCTGAGTGTGTGTGCGTGGGAGGAAAATTCTTGTGGGTCAAGGCCGTCAACTGCTCTGAACTCCTGAGAAACGCGCTTCCGCCGCCACGATCTTTCACCGCGGTGGCCGGGGCCGTCTTGGCCTGCGGACCTCTTCATCTCCCTACCTCTCTTTCTCCGACGCCCAAACGCCCATTTTCCAAGTGGCAGTGCTTCTGTTGTGTGGAAGGCCGGTGGCCAGGGGTCAGTGGACCGGGAGGTAGGAAAAGGTTTTTAATAGGAGACAAAGTCCAGGAGGGAATCATCCAATGCGGGCTTTCGCGTTCTTGGGCGTATTCCCGATGGATAAATGTTGTAATAGAAATATTCTAATTAAAGTGCTTCCTATCCTTATTTTACATCAAACCATATGGCATAATCTCTTAAATCTGAAGACATCCTTAGCATCAGTACCCGAAATGGGATTAGAATCCACTATCCTAAGCACAGCCGGCAAGTTACTGCCTTGACTTCCACGGGCAGAAAACGATTGAGTCCTAAGAAGTAATAAGGATAGAGTGGAGGTCTTAAGACTTGATATATTATTCTTGTCCTGATGTACCTAAAGTTGAAAATCAGTTGGTAGAGGAAGAAACATATTCTTACAATACTACCCCATTAAATCAAGATATGTAGTTTATTTACTCACCGTGTATTTTGACCCCTATAATTAACACAAACTTGTCCCTTAAAACTTGAAACTCTCATCCATTTCTTTCTATGATGGATTACCTTAATTCAGTAGGTCCCTTGCTTATCTGCAGTGCGCTCCACAGTAGTATCGATTTTTAATATCTGAATAATTGAAGCATCATAAAGCAAAGACATGTTCCAAGTTTCCTATCCCTTCCACTGAGGTTGTTCTTAGTCCGAGCTATTTATCTGAGATTCGTATTCCCTTTTCGAAATGACACGTGTCATTTCAGTATGAGACGGTATTCTTCAGTAATTTCGCCATCTATTATTTTTACATTATCTCGAAATGAGATTTAGAATACTCTTGGTCAATACTGTCTTTTCTTGAGTCAAACTTATGCCAACCGCTCCCTTAACGTAACGTTAATAGTCATTTTTTTAAATTCGTTTCGACTCGTTCTTGTTTTCGCACCACTGTTTTCGTGTACAGAATTTCAAGACTCTCATACAGATTTTCTCATTTTTTGAATTGGAATATTATCGATCTAGTCTTCTAGCCAATTTCCTCAGAGTCAAGTTTTTGATAAAAAATCTGCTGTTTATTTTATCCCTTGTGTTCGTTAGTAAAATCTGCTGGGGAACGTCTTTGTTGCAGTTCAGTTAGTTATTTCCTTTTTTTCTGAAATTATAAGTTTTAGTTTTTTCCCTACCTTTTCGTCCATTACTGTTAGGTTTAAAAGTTTTTCACGAGCCATAGTAATTAATCCATTTATTTCTATCTTGGCCTTCTTTCTCAAATTTTCATTCAAATATTCGTTCGACTTTTTTTATTGCGCTCAAACTTTTTCCGCTTTCTCCAGTTTCATTAAATTTATTTTTGTGATATCTTTCACTTCTTACTTCTTGTTGTTTCGTCTGCTGTTATAGTTATCCCTACCATTTGAATTTCCGACAATTACTGTCTCATTATGACTTCATATGAAATCATTCCAAATTCGCCGCAGTCTTCTTGCATTTTGCTTTCCTTTCCGAGTTACGTATTTCATTACCAAGACTATTCTACGTGGATTTTAAATGCAATGTTACTCTCACTCTAAGTTATGCTCGTAGTCTGGATATAGAATTTTACGTATTTTCGTGGTTTAGATAATTTTCTACCTCTTAGGGTAGTTTTGAAACTCAACTACGTTTTATTAATCTTTCGGCTCCATCTCTATGCTATCTCTCTCTTAAATCGGAATCAACTTCGAATCCCTAAAAATTTTTCTTTTTGCTACTAGACCTATGATTGTGTTTATATCATGTCGTCTTAATTTATACATATATTAATTGTTCTGGAGAATTGTTGCTTTATGGACACTCTGATAAATATATCTCATCGTTATTATGCCAAATGTTATTATATGATTCAAGTTTTGTCACCCACATTCTTCTTGAACAAATTGAACCTTCCGTCTCCTTCTTTTCTTTCCCACAATCAAAGGGGTAACAATAATTTTCTCAGCATGGCGGTAACCTACCAGTTTTAGTACTTTTTCATCCTTTGGTCTAATTGTCTAATGATGAAAGCTTAGTTATGGAGCTATTGCAGATGATAACGACCTTCGAAGCCTCGCCTTTCTCTTTACCTGGAAAGAAATTTTTTCAGTTATGTATACTTATGCCATATTATTGTTTCATAATGCTATAATCTGGCTCCAACACGTTTTTTTCCTGAAAGGGAATATAAGCAGTTATCATTTACCTTTGTAATAGTGTTTTTAACTAGTAGGTAATCATTATTTTTATGCCTGTCCTACTTGCACCAGATGCTTTTCCAACAGCTTCATTTAAGTAACCCAGACTTTTTTCATATGATTTATGGCCTTAAATCTTTCTTGCTTGCCAAGAATAGCAATTGCTTCTGTTTTCACACTGTTTTATGCCATCAGAGCCCCTCAGGTTGCTACCTACGTTTAAATAGTGGAAATGGGATACAGAACTCATAGAAGGCGGAGGAAGTTGTGCTGCTTCTAAAATTAATTATTGCTAACCTGAGGAGGACATGTGTAAGAGACATATTTGCAGCCCATGGAAATTGGATGGTAAAATTCACTATCGCGTTGCAGTTACATACTTACCTTTGCAGTACTTGCCATCAGAAGGGAATTTGGAAGCATTAATAATTGCCGTCTAACTGAGAATCCCTAATGATTGAATTGTACTCGATAAGTCAACTGCGTGCCTCATATCAACCTGCTTGTCGTTCAAAATATTTTTTCGGGTATGAGACTAGTAGGGACTAGTGGAGAGCAATTTCCGATCCACTCGCACCGATTCCTTTGACGCCCGCCTCCGACAAAAAATGCCTCCCGATCTTTCCTTGCCTCTCTCTCCCCCCCCCCTTCCCTCCGTGCTTGCGCAGAAGCGACTTGAATGGGGAACCCATTCGCGAGGCGTGCACTCCTGAAAATCCGCTGACCTAACACGCCTTTGCTGAGAGAATGAGACAGGCAGGATCGGGCGGTTCAGCGGGGTTTCGAATCCCACCATCAACTCAACCACCGCACCCCATCAGCGCCGACCCTTATGGAAAATAATGCCGCGCATCCGAGCGCAATCCCCTCATTCCTCCCCCACCCCCCCGCCATCCTCCACCCTCGAGTTCAGCCATCCATTTGCCGTCCATGCTTCACCTGACTCCCTGACATCTCGCCTCGCTTCCTTAATCGCGATTCCGCAGTCGGTGTGGCGGCGGGGTCTGGGGGCGGGAGCGGTGGGTCGGGGCGCGGTTGAGGGATCTCGAACGGGGGCGGGGGCGTTGAGGCTCCCGTTTGGTGCTAGGGGGGGGGGGGAGAGGGAGGAGGGGTGCAGGGGACCTGAGTGGCAACAGCTGCGGATGGGAAGCGCGAGTACAGTCATCAACCGGACGTGCCTTCGGTGTGTTGCGGGGGCGGGGCAGGAAGGCCCCCGGGAGGCAGCGGGGGAGGGTCGCGGGGGTTGGTCGGCGAGGTTGCGCCACTGTTGGGGATGGGGCCCCGTGTGCATCCCAGGCGTTTGACCTCCGCTCACGAAGCAGACCCCACCCCGCGTGCACCTCCCTTTGCATCCTGCGTGATTCCACGGCGCGGCCGGCGGTGACTTCGGTATTCCGCGTAGCGGGAGCGCGTCGCATCCCTCCCGTGTCTGCAAGCATCCCCGCATCACCCCCGTCGTCGGCCTTAAGAACCGGCAGTTAGCCTATCTGTCTATACGTCTCTCTCTCGCTCGGCGCCGATCTCGCCTTCTCTCATCCTTCGATTCCAATTGCATCGCATTGTGTGAGGTCCCCCGCGGCCTTAATCGAAGTTGCGTGCTTGAGTGTAACATCTGGTTTTGAGGATGTCTCCTCCCGTTCTCCTTTCCCTATCCCTGACAGATGTTGAGTGCACTCCTGGAGTGTCGTCTGATTGTGTGCTGTGATGGGGGTCTGCACGACCTGGGGGATGCCTTGGCTTCTAACTTAATTGTTCGTAAGACATGTGTAGAGACGTTAGCTGGGTAATAGCTGTACAAAAATGCGTTGGTTCTTTCCACTAGTCTTCGATGTGTTTAAAAATCATCTGGAATCATCTTATGCATCTTATATTTGACTGGGATTAGCCATGACATTTTTAATGGGCAAGCTTGCTGACGAATGTGCCACCATAGACAACGAAATACAATGCAATCCACATTACCGTGGTTAGAATTTTCCTGCCGAATGAAAATGGGAATGCTTAACCTACCTGTATTTTCACTGGAATAAAACAATGCGAAACAATGTTAAATGAAATTAAATTTCATTCTAGAGTTTTTACGTTCTGCCTAATTTTATAACAAATCATCATCAACAGCCAAACATTCAACGAATATGAATATACTCGGAGTGAAGTGACTCATCATACTTATCTTTGCCTCTCGGGTTATTTGCTTATTCGAATGTTTTTATTGGTATTTGCATGTTTGCAATTATATACAATTATTTTTGTGGCATTAAGCAGGCATGATTTGTCGTAAAATGTAAGTAGAAAAGGTTTCTTGCTATTATCTTACTCCGTGCGGAAGAGGCACTACAGAAAATAAATGGTGATCTTTTAGTGTCGAACTAAGCGAGATCATATATTTTTTAATTAAAGATTTTGAAAGTGTAAGAAGTACAGAAAGGGGAACTACAGAAAATAAATGGCGATCTTTTATTGTCGAATTAGCGAGATCGTATATTTTTTTAATTAAAGATTTTGAAAGTGTAATAAGCGGTCTACTAGCGTCGTACTCTGGAGGTTTACGGAACTCAATAGTAAATTATGCCCCTTTCATCATATACAGTGAGGTTTAAAGTTGTGAGTCTGTAAAGTTGTAAAGGTTTAGAAATAACTTGATTTTGTTTTATATTTTACACAAATACAATTTGTTTCAGGACTTTGCAATAGTGTTTATGTAGTAATTAGCCGTTTCCGTGGGACTTATCGTCTAACGGGTAGTATTTTTTTGGTAAACTACTTTTGGACCTCAGGATTACTGTTTGGAGTGATTCATTGAATCCTCACTTTTGCTAATCCTTTCTGTCCTTTCTTTCACTCTCCTCCTCCTCAAAACACGGGCGTACGATCCGGAGTAATTCTTCCCGTTGGAAGAAGCAGTTATGCTCTTAATTTATGCAGATTATCCTGCGACTGCCGGTCATGGTCGTCTGTGGTTTCAAAATGCGGCTTAATTACTCCAGTGTTACCGTCGTCAAAGGAGGAACTGTTCATAGGAAAGCATTCTCGAACTGAAATCGACTTATACCAAGTAATTTAACGAAAGGCTAACGAGTGCTCACTCGATGGGCGTTACTTCAGTTAGCCTCATCTCCCTGCCACATTTTTACGACTTTTGTCTCATTTTCCTTCTTTTTGTACAGTATCCACATGTGTGTCATATCCACTATGGGGTTGAATATTTTTTTAGACTTAATAATTGCGGGGTACATTTGTAAAGCAGTATTGCGAAAGGTTGAACGAAAAAAATATTCACGCGTGCCGTTTCATTTAGATGCAGCAGAGGAGATTGATGTGTAGTTAAAGAGGCTTCTTTTTTTTCTTTTGAATTTTTTGCGTTTCCCATTGTCTTTCACCACCGCAGACTTTTAAATGTAAATGCGAGGGAGGTGGTGGCGTGGTGAGCCACTTTGCAACGCCTAGGAGCAAAGACGGAATTGCATATAATCTGTCTCTCTCTTCCCTTCCCTCCCTGGAAACAATGTGGCGTAAGGGGTTTCAGGCGAACCATTAAGTTTTTTTCTTTTCATTTTTTATTTTGGAATCCAATTAAGAGTCATAAGGATTCCTTGCAGTGGGATGTTTGGGAAAGGTTTTCAATTTTTTGCCCATTGCGTGCACCACATTCCCCTCTCCGTTCTCTTACATTTTCAAACAGGTGTTGTTCACATTGGGAGCTAAAACACAATCATCGGTGTCCTAGGGTTGTAAAAGTGCTGTATATGTGGAGTGCAGTTATACTTTTTGACATTTAATAATAAATTTAGGGTGACTGAATTGTTATGTTTATGAACTGGAAAGATGAACTTGCGACTTTCGATGTGCGTAATTTTCATAAGCATGACGATCAAGAAAGTCATTGAGTAATTCAGTAAAAATTCAAATAAATAATGATTCTCATCATGCTGGAAGTTTAAACGCCATGATAAATCTAAACATTTCTAATATTATATCACAGATAATAGTTTAGGGGCACAAAAGTATGACCAGCCGCTATTTTCTCATCCATATTTTTTATGGACTCTTTTTTATGATAGTATTAAATTTTACGTCTACTCAACCAGAGAGCTCAATTTTCTCTCTCTAATAATTCCACTTTTTCCAAATGACGTTCATTTTCATGTCATGCTGGCCTGTTAGGAATCTATCGGGAATTTGAAGTCTTTTCATTCTTTCATTTTCTTATTTGGGTTTATGTTGCATTTGTCTGAGAAAAAATCGTGTGGAAACGTCAAATAGTTTCTGTATTGAATCACTAATAGGCCAGGGAGAGCGTAATGCCTTGTGGGAAACGTTAAACGAGACTCACAAGCATTCCATCCTCATGCCGACAGCCTATTCGTGGTCAACCCTTTCTGGATTCCCATATCGTGCTGTGCGCGGTAGCGAGCGCAGAATGCCCTCTTACCTCTCCGGACTCGACTCTAGAAGGGGGAGGCTTTCGCCGGCACATACCAATTTCTTCTGCACCCGCTCATACCCACATATTCTCCTCCTCCCACTCACCCTCATCCGCCATTTTCTCCCAAGAATGAAATGGCGAACGCTCTTACATGTGCGGTCGTCTCTTGAACGGCTTCCCTCTCTAGTCTGAAAGTCGCTGCTGCTGGGCTATGGGATTTCCAGACGTTATCTGGCGGCGGCTGTCGCTTCTGTCTGTCGCATATTTCTCCTGCCGTTCCCCTTATCTCGTCATTTTCTCAACCGTCCATCTGTCCTAGTTTTTGACGGGCTTCGAATGGTGCTGTACTTGCCTTTTTCTTCTCCATCCAGGCGTCACTATGTGGGCAATTCCACTTAAGGTTTGAGGGCTCACATAACGCTCGGGTTTCATTATATGTGATAAATTAGTTTTCCCTGAAAAATGTGTCACAGATGATGGAGGTTGCTTAGTGTTCAACGAGAATTAAAATGTCAATAATAATTGAACTATCATATATTTTCTAATCAACTCGGATAAAATTTAATCTCCTTGCGACACTTGTACCTTAGTATGGGTTATAAATTTATTTTAAGTTTGATGTTGATGTTTATAAAAAATGAATTTAAAATGAAATAATTGTAAAATGCTGACTTTTAGACCAGCCTGATCTGCCTTAAATAATAATAATAATAATTATCCGGGAGTATAACCAGCCTATCTACGGTCTAAAGTTCTCATGGCCTTTAAGCTACATAAAACATTTTCAAATTCATGCAAAATATCAGTATGGTGATGATGATTGTAGAACGGACAAATCGTAAATGTTATAAATTATTGTGGATCCGTTAAGAAACCTCACGTTGCCAGATGCACCTTTGTAAACGTTATGCAATACTCTTAGATTTTTACAGATATTTAAATATTATTTTCAAGTTCTAAAGATAAGTACCTGAACTACTTCTCCCTCTGGTGTACTTGTTGTGGATCGCAATGATTAATTTCACTAAATAACTGAAGTGATAAAATTTATGGGAACCAGTATTGTTTTTTTCTCTATCACATAACTGGGGAAAAAGATTCACTAAAATGGTTATTGTTCAACGAGTATTAAAATGACAATAATAATTTAACTATCATATGATTTCATTATTGAGTAAAATAGTTCTTCCTTCTGCTACCGGATTGAATATAGGTACCAGTTGAAATGTTTTTTTACTAATTGGCTAATATTACTGGGTGTCCTGAGCTCGCACTCTTGAAGACACACTTTATGATCTAAGATCGCGTCTTATCTGTAGCTTTTCGTGCTTAGATCCTCTACTGATAGTTAGACGTTAGTAAAAGTTTTTAAAAGAATCCATCAAAGTAGTGGATACTATTTCTGCTTCCTGCCATTGTTCTCTGAATTCAACCTTTGGGATGTCTGGCGAGTTACTTGTCTGTCGAAATTTTGGCAAAGTTCTATACCTCCTTGACTTCGTTCGCCGTTCTCCTCCTTGCTCCTCGAATGCATTTATTTGGAGTGCACGTTGATTTCGGAAGGAGTTCCTGCAGACTCATCGTCCGCTTAATCCCCGTTTTCGCTCCGCATGGTCCGTTTGCGCGCCAGTGTGAAAAAGCTGGAAAAGTGAAGGTTGTGCGCAGGTTGAAAGTCCCCGACTTTCCGTCATTAACCGCTTATTATGTGCTTCGTTCGTCCGTACCACGGTAAAAAAATCTGGGAGCCTAGGTTCATTTTTGGGTTTATGAGCGTAGAAAAAAGAAATGGACTGATGCTGTGTCTGTGTTTACGATTATTCTTGGAATGCGGTATTATGACAGTCGAGTGTCATTCACCTGTGTAAATTTTATTACGAAAATTTTGTGCTTTAGACCTCATATATTCCGACAAAGGTAGTGCAGCAAAATTGCTGCGGCAGATAATGAAGGATAGTTGGTGGGGGAATCATATTTGAAATACGAATGTAATGCATAGCGTTGAAGAGGCTAGTATTTGATAGAAGAATCATGAGGAAAACTACTGGAGCGAAAACGTTAAAGAGAAATATTATTTCACGCTAGTAATGCTTACGTTAAAGAGAAATATTAGTTCGCGCTAGTAATGCTTCACCTGGAGTATGAATGCACTAGCATTTGGGATCCAGTGAATTAAAAATTATCTGGAATTGAATAAGATATGAAGGAAAATAGCGTGTTTCGTAACAAATTACTAAGTATGTACGGAAAGTGCGGCTTGGCTCTTCTTAGGACTTTGTTGCGAAATCCTTGAGACCATAAGGTCGTTCGTAAGATTAAATTTGCTTAAAAATTCAATTCACTCGAATTGGAATGAAATACTGCAGGCATATTTCTCTCCATTACATTCAGTCAACAGGATTGTCATAAATAACAAATTAAGATGAATCAGCTGTCGGAACAAGATATACAAGAAGTTTTTTCCCAACACCTGTGCAAAATGCAAATAAGCTATGATGCGTTCCAAAAATAGTACGGATTACTATATCATTCTTTCCTAAAAAGATTTTCCTTCCCTTTTCAATATGTGGCATTTGATATTACCACTTCAGAGATGAGCACTGACAGACTGGAGAATTTGGTTACCGTAGATGCATTAAGTAAATTGATAAATTACTGTAGTAAACATTTTGACCATAAAATAAAAAATGTGCACATGAAATTGAGCATTGGAAGGGTTTTCAAGTATGTCTGCTTTGTGCTAAAAATAATTTCTCATGTAAATTCCCCATAGTAAATAAAATGATTACTTGGTAAGATTCCACAAATTTATTTTTCACCGACCTAGGTTTCGATTCTTTGACAACAATCAAGGTCCTGGATAATGATTGTCAAACAATCGAATCCTAGGTCGGTGAAAAATAAATTTGTGGAATCTTGCCAAGTAATCATTTTATTTACTATCATGCGGTTCCACCAAGTGAAGCCTGAGGATTTCCTCTTTAATTTCCCCATGGTATTTCAAATTTTTATTAATGTGAACTTTTTAAAGTGACCTTCAAAAAGTTTAAAACTGAAATTTAGTTCAACTGGCAACATATTACAAGGCAGATTCATAGAATTGGTCAAAGAAGGACCCTCTTGCGTGCGTTTTTATTGAATCAGGCGAAGCTATAAGCATATACGAAACCGCTGCTTTGCTCTCGAATCATCGTCTCCTTTCCATGATACGAATTATTTTGAGTCCATAATACCCAGTGGCCACTCAACCAAAATAATTTTCCCTATGTAGTACTTGTAATATTAAAATATTTGCCACATTATGATTATTAATTACGGCTTAATCGGTCAGTTACGCTTTTTTTTGTAGTTTTGTCGAATAATGAACGGGTTCACGAACGAAACAATGAACTAATACTTGCTTCATTGAAATTGTTTTATTTTTTGCATTGTTTTGAATTTTTCGCACACTTTCTCTTTCATTACGTTTTACGTATTCAATTAAACTCTCATTATTTTTTTTCGTTTCAAAGATTTACATTTAACATGGCTCCGCAGTTAAAATTCAATACAATTTCTTATATTTTTGGTTTTAAATCAAATGGCTACTAGATTCATTGAGGCAAATAATTCGTTATGAAATTAAATAGTTCAGATTGATTCAGACCTTCTTTTTGGAGGGTTGCTAAAATTACCCTTCGGCGGAATTTCAGGTTTGGGAGAACTAATTGCTCTTTTTCTTGGTTACTACCATCACCACCATGTGATCAAAGATCGGTCCGCTCGGTGAAAGCAAAGCTAACCAAGTGCCAACTCTATAAACTCTAGGCGTGTAAATTTCAGGCTACATAATTAGGGGTCGAATTCTTTCCCCTCTGCCACCTGTGGTATTTTAGAAAGGTGAAAGATTATATCTGTATAGCAGGTATCGCATCAAATCTGTGCGTTTATGAACGGTTTAGAACAAGCTAGAAACGTCCGTTTGATTCTGTGACTGAATTAAAAATTATGTTCATTTTCACTGCTCTAAGCAATTCAGTGTGTAAAAATGCAATTTACCGTCGTAAAACGGCGTGAAGAACTTAATGATTGCTTTTTATTTCACATTTCGACACTGTATACCAGCCTTGAGTTTAAAGTTCATTTTATTTCTTCTATGGTGAGATTTCATTTTTGTGGTGTAATCCATACCCGCTCGCTTGCGACAGTATGAAGAGCTAGGGAAGTTTCGCATTATGAACCTTATCACCTTTGTTATTCCCTTTGAGATCCTAGTCCTCGAATTAATGCCGGAAATCCGTATCAACCTTAGCATGTCATGTTTTGGGTGTATTGATTAAATGCTCCCCTTATCTTTATGGTTGCATTGTACTTAATGTTACTTGCAAATATTGTTGAAGGATGTAGTTGAATGAGTTTTAATATTTTTATAACAAAACCATATCCGAGCTAATTTAATGTAAGGTGTGATTTGATTCACTCTTGTTTATGTCATTAATCACGGAAATTTATCGAGGACTCAAGTTTTTTAGCTATTTAATTTTTTACCCTTACTCCAACTTTTATATTTCTTGTGCATGTATCTGTCGAAAAGAATGCTCGGCCATTGATTCCTTCCATTCCATTGTATATGAGGACGGCGGGGTACTCTTGTGCCGCCTAATGTTGAATTCCATTACACGTACCTATCTGTCAATAATGCAATTAGGGGCCAAAATAATTTGATGTGGGTGCTTTACGTATCATCTTACCACTGATCAACTGTCAGGTAAATCTGTTGCAATGCTTTTCTTCTCTCCTACTCTCTAACTTTCTAATTTTTTTGCCGAGATTAGCTGAATAAGCTTTCCAGTTTCGAATTAAATCTAACACTCCTTAAAACAAATAAAGTTGGAATATGAATAAAAGAAGAGGGCGATGGAGGGGAAGATCTAACGAGGTAATAAGAATGTCTCCAAATAACGTGCAATTCCACGCAGGAGAGCTTTCTCCGCGTGAGAGGATTTGCAATAGGTTGGAAAAGATTTGGTTGCTGTACTCAATCAGTTTTCTGGTTTAAGAGAGCTAATTAATGAGAATTTTTGAATGGGAGAATATGTTGTGATTAACAGCTTGTGGAGAATTATTATGCGGCAAGATACATTTATAATATAACCTCTCAAGAACTTAAGTTTGAAGAACATTTTTTGCTACAACGTCCAATGAACCAAGCACACAATTGGTAATAATTATCCTTTCTTTTACCTATTACTGTTTTAATCTAGGCAACTTCTTCCCACGCCCAATCGTCATACTTATCTCGTTTCTGTACTAATAATACGGCCCTAAATTACTAGTAGTTTAGTTATTAAATTATTTATTTTCATGGTCGGAAACTTGCCGTTTCTCTCACCACTTCATTTGAATTACGCACTGAAAAGATTGTTAACAATGAGCGTTTCTGAGTAGAAGTTTTCTTCCTTAATATACTTTTTGTAGTACTTCCATTGGTAATTGATAGAAGAAAGAATGTGGTATCGCCTAGGAAATGAATCTAATTTTCTCATTTGTTCAAAATTTCCGTATATATCTGAGATGACTTCCCTCCTCTAGAATTTTAGATATGGCGTTGTGTGATTTTTGCTTTTCACGTATATCATCGGTTCCTTTCCACGACTCTGAGCCATGTGTGCACCTAGCACGAACTCTTCGATTTTTGAAAAGCATTTTTTTTTTAAAGATCGGATAATTTGCCTTTTGTCCTGTATCCAATGATTACCCAGCGCACATTCCTTCTTAAACTGAGTGGTACGAGATCCTGATGACAGATAATGAGGCTCGCATGGTCTTTATTGCCCCACTTTTCTTTTTATGCGTCCCCTTTCGTGCAAAGGACGGGAAATCCTCGAAACAAACAACGTTCCCAAAGGGTTTAAAGGAGTTAAATCGTGCGGAGTGTGTTTTTTTTCAGGAATTGATCTACTACTAGCTGGCTGTAGCAAAGACACAGTTCTTTGCGTCTCATCGATCTTAAACTTGGCTGAAGGCAGTTGAATAGTGTTGTTCAACGCCTAGGTAAGGGATTTTGGAAGTGAAGTTGGAGATTAATGATCGTTTTGCCTTGAAGATTTATTTTTACTATTGGTGGGCGAAATAAGAGATGGCGGGAGAATAATATTTATATTTTAGTGTCTCTCTGTTACCTCTTAGAAGGTAAAAATCCTAAAGAATGATCTTCAAGCATAGTATGACCAGCAAGAAATTTTAGCCAGGATGCCAACGTTTTTTTTGTGTCCTTTTACTTGGATGCTACTTTGGAAAGTGGTCATATTTTATGATCACCTATTCGCCACAGTTCCAGCTCATATAATTTCACAAAAACTTCGCCTCAAAGTTTCCCATTCATGAATTCAAGACATTCATGAATGGCATGCCATGATTGAACGAAAATATTTCAGCTCCATATTCACTGTAAAAAAATCTCTAATACCTTAGATGAGAATAATGGTACATGACGGGAGGTTAATGAGAAAACTAGAAGTAAAGAATCGCCCAGAGCGCTGAGGACATTTTTCACGAGTGAAGAGTATTAGTAGTTCCACACAATATAGGGAACAGGGTTCTGATTGATGAGCCTCGAGCTGGAATCGAACCTCATCGTCTAGGTTGCCTTTACGTTGAAGGGCAAGATGGGGATTCTATCATCGATTTGCATGCAATGTGTCTGCGTCTAAGGGCACATTTTCCTGTCGGCAAGGCTCCGGAGCGCACGATGGTGCTTTTGGCCTTTTCGGTGAACTTCAATACATCTACATCTACATTTATACGATACCCTGCAAGCCACCGCGAGGGTGTGTGGCAGGGGGTGAAGATCACCAGGCATGCACTACTAACATTCAAACTAGCAACTATATTGTCTCATGCAACTTGATTGTTAGTGTCTACAATATTTTGTGTCTGTGATTCATTTACGGTTATACGATAAGTAAAATGTCTCCTCCGAACTTCCCCATGTCGTTGTGGAATCGAGATTCTCAACGAATTCTCAACGTATATGTTGAGAATTATCATTAGCTCTGTAGCCATCAAGATAGTTGAAAATACCCTCAATGAGAGTACATACTTAGGGGATGAAACTGTTTACCTCTTGAGTTTTACGATTTCAGTATTTGCATACGTTTTCTTTTGGATCTGGAAGTCTCATAGATCCTGCTTTATTAAAGTATTAAGAGAAGTTTGTTT
This sequence comes from Platycnemis pennipes, assembly GCA_933228895.1. NCBI lineage: Eukaryota > Metazoa > Arthropoda > Insecta > Odonata > Platycnemididae > Platycnemis > Platycnemis pennipes. Next base: position 109,117,487 of record OW121847.1, read on the forward strand.
GGAAGTATTCCAATAAAAATTTAATAGAGCTCGTAGTATTGTAGATTTTATTGCGATATAATTATTATATCTCATACCTTATTGAGGCTTCCGCGGAGTGTCTGGTTTGAGGATCCATTCCTTTCGGGATTTCTTCCGCGTGTGTCCATTCTGGGGTGACAACAGTTTCGCCAACGTTTCAGTTGGCGTCTTCTGGTCTAAAGTCAACCCTGAAGACGCGAACTGAAACGTTGGCGAAACTGTTAACACCCCAGAATGGACACACGCGGAAGAAATATTGTATCTCATACTTTAAAATGCGTGTAAAACGGGTGATAGTATAGGTAATTACTTCAGAAAAACAAGTAATCTCATTTAAATTCCTATTATTTAATAAGGGTATGTACATTTAGGATACTATTAGAGTTCTTTATCCTCAGGTAGCCTGAAAAACTTATTTAAGTAGGCTGTAAAACATTATTTTGAACCTGCATGCTGCGCAGTATTGAAAGTTCCTGCTTGAATGGCATTTATGACTTCAAATATGTATGGCTTGAATTTAACTTCAGCCTGGCAAAAAGATGAGGAATTGAACGGGGTCTTGATTAGCAAGGAGATGCAGCTTAGTTACAAGAGAGGATTACAAAAGTACCAACGTATTCTCGATTATTTTTGTTTCCATGCTCCAAATGTATGTCATTCCATTCTCTTGCCAAGCATTCCTGTTTTTTCCTACTTCTCCGCGCGTTTTTCACCCCCTCTTCAAAATCCCAATGCATTATTACCATCGCTCTTTTAGGCTTGCGCCGTTCTATGGGTCCTCAATATGCCATCCAACCCCATCCCCATTGATTCCATTCCTCTACGCCTTCTCACCCTCTTCCCCCCCCCCGTCCATGCCTCCCCTGCCACTCCTTTCTCGTGTTTCTGTCACCCCCGGCTTCACCGGCTTATAATCCTCGCGGGCGCGAAAAGAAGACGAGAGGAGGAAAGAGAATGGTTTGTCGGTCCTCGACCCCATCCTCTTCTGCTTTCTCCCCCCTCTGTTTTTTTTCTTTTGCTTCCCCATCGCGAGCGCAGACAACGGTGCGAGTTGACGTCTTGATCCCCCCTTTGCATCGTGCGCGGGAGAAGCACTGGTGGGTTAGGGCTGGCGCGTGGTTGGGGTGTCAACAAATAAATGAAGTCAAAAGCGGACCCCCAACGGGAAGAAGGCGAGAGAATTCCATGTTCTCGGGAGGCGAAAATGAGTGAATGAACGCCCGAGAGCGGCGAATCGGGACGAGCAAAAATAAGTTCTTCCTTTGGATTGGCCTGGCACTTGCCTCCACCCTTCAAAACTTATTCCGCCGTCGTCGAGAATATCTCCTGATTCTTTTTCTCTGCTCTGCCTAGAATTCAAGTTCAATTTTCATCACTTTTTCATTTCCGCACATCGACAGCATGGCTTACGGCTGTACCATCTCCCTTATCATTCAAGATATTTCCCCATGTGTTCCCACCATAGTTCTACTCTAGATATGTGGTATGCTACATTTTCATCATCTTTTATTCCTTTCCCTGTTGAGCTACTCCTGATTGTCTTCGGAGTAAACGGCGTCTTTTATTCGAGGGGTACATTTCATTTCGCTGGAAGGTATCGTCGTTGGTTACGCCAGAAGCACCATTTTCTTTATATCATGCATTTATAACTGAAGTCTTGTCCCTCAGCGGGTGAACTTTTGTTTATTTTTTAACCTGTATTGAAAAGGTTATTTTACTACTCAGATTTTGTATTTTAGAAAGTACTGTGATTTTATATTTTCCCGTCAACCAAGCTTCGCATCTAGAAAATTGCTTCGTACTGTGCATCAACAGTCAATCATATGGCTATCATAAAGTTTTAAAAGTGTAAATATTAAAATAATGATGCGGCTAGAATTATTTAGCGCGTGGTTAATTTTTCCCATGACCAACCTTTCTCCTTTACGGTTACTTGAAAGTCTGGCAACCACTTCGTCGGAACCAGAAATCGTTGCCGGTGTCTTTAACAACTTAGTGCTCACAGTTGAAAGTTTGAGGCTTTACTTTGTGGAACCACTCGATTGGAAATGAAAAACCACTTTGTACGTTCCACACAAAGATTTTATTGGGTTCGACCATGGTTTCGACAAAATATGTCATTATCAAGGTGCTCACCTACCTTTTTGATTGCGACATTTTCTTCACTTTTCTCTGTGTCTCTGTATTTCTCTTTTCCGTCTCACATTTCTTACTCCGAATCGTTTTCCTCCTTGTATCGGCGCCCACAACTGCCATTTTTCATTGCATTCCCTCTTTCTCCGTTCTCGCGCCACCTCCTCATTCACAGTTTCTACATTTTCGTGTTTCCCGTCCATTTTTTGCCATGTTTTTATACCATCAGACCTTTCGTTCTGGGTTTGCACGCAGTCGGTTAATTTTTTTGTTCCCACACTCGCGTTCCCCTTCTCTCTAATCCTCCCGAGTCTATTCTCTGCCTCTCTCCCCACCCCTATTTTTCTCCGCCCACCTCCCACAGTTCCCTTTAAATCGCGCTCCTCCTTCCACTTCCTCCGTCTTCTCACTGTTCCCTCTTTACCCTTCCCCGCGATCTCGTCCTCAGTGTCTCTCCTTTTCCCCCTCCCGCTCTCTCTCTCTCTCTGAGCACATTCTATCTCTCTCTTCCCTCACTGGCTTTCTTCTTCTTTTTGCTGACCTCTTCCATTGCAATCCCCTGAACTCGAAGCTTCCTCCCTCCCCACAACCTTATCCTCTTCCCACCTTCGGGCACCGCCACACCTGACGTCTTCTCAACCCCCAACTCACCCTCTCTTTTCTCTCACTCTTTTCCTCCCAGCCCCTCCCTCCTCTTAAAACGAATCGCGCTCGGTACTCTCCGTTCAGTTCTTTTACCTCCTGCCTGTCAGCCTCCCTCCCTCTCCTATCCTCGGGGGACCCAGCGATACAAGTGCGCGCTGGAGAATTTCTCCGAATTGACGCGCAGGAACTCTCGTCTCTCCCTCTCTCCCCATCCATCCTCCACTTTTCCCTCACCCTTCCCCCCGTGCTCTTTCTTCCTCCTCAGCCGTGCTTCCTTCCCTTTATCCGCCCGTGGCCGGCCATCATCCCACCGCTGCACGCCTCGACTGCCTCTTTTCCTTGCTCGCGGAGCTCATCAATCACCCACTCGCTCATTCCCCTCATACGCGGTTGCCGGCACGCGGGGCTTCTTTTTGCCCGGCCGGTGTGTTGGTTCGCCACGTATGTAACTATGTACAAAGGGCAGAGTGGAATCACGCCCACCCGCTTTCCAAATGAATTGGTTTTTAAGCCCCAACGGTATTATCCTCCACATTTCTCCTCCTCTTCCCTGCCCTCTCCTCTTCCCATATCCGTCATCTCTCACGCCCATTCTCGGAGGAGTGTGTGCGCGTATGTGCGCGCATGGGACTCCTACCGTTAAAATGCGATTAATCAGCGGCCACGGACATCCGCAGGAGCTCACGTCATATTCGTTTACGATATATTTCTCAAGGAGGTGCGCACTCGTTTAATTGACGCGTCGGACAATGGTTGCGGCCTTTCTCTTCTTCTGCCTCTCCCGTGCCATATTTTTCTCGTCTCACTTTTCTTCGAGGGGGGTGATTTTCTCCCTACCATATCTCACCACATGGGAATCAGTATGATGGATGATGAATGGAGGTAGTTAAAGTAAACCTCCATATTTTTTCCCGACGAAGTGGTATATTTATGGATGTATCATTATCTACTTGAACGGTGCAGGATATTGCAGCATGCCCTCGTTTGAAGTTTTATTCAAGGTGGGCTGGTATAAGTGTTCCGTGTTTGTTTAGTGAATTATCGCTACTTTTTATCCGAGTGCCTTTGAGTGCAGCTCAAGGTTTCACGGGGCCTTAAGAATTTGCATCTCATGAGACATTTGAAGAGGAAATGGGAATGGGAATATGTAAAATGGAAATGCTTTCGGGGGTTGTTTATGCGAGTGAAACTTTTACCCGGATGTCGCGCAAAAAATTATTTTCCAATAATCTGGAGCTGATATCGACATTTTCAATATGACTATGCCTAGCATATTTTTGCCATAAGTGTGCAAACTATTCAGAATTTGGTCTGTCCTGCTACTGACTTTTGTATTCACCTCAGTAAATTAATCATTATTCAAATGAAATTGTAGTGTCATTCCTTATTATAGCCGTATCTGTTACTTGCAATATGATCAGTGATTTTGACTTTTAATGACGTTTTAATGATGCAGAAATATGCAATAACGCAAATATAAAATTGTAAATTTTAATGTCTATAAACCTTCCTGAAGCTCTCATCAAGCACATTTCATAGTTAATTCGCAAATGTGCATTTTAAAATTTTGCTTCTTTTAGTAATGTGTATTATTGTGGAGTATTCAATCCTTTCAGGCGTAACCTTGTGGAAGTCCATTATGAATAATGACAAAAGAAACTGTTTCAATCCACAGCGTTTTTTTATCAGGTACGACTAGTTTCAACGCGTCACGGCGTCATCATCAGGTACAAGCATTACAATCATAGCCAGAGGTATATATACTCAAAAAGCAGATTGGAGAGGGGGAGAATTATCCCCTGCCACCCTCCCCTTTTGCCATTATTCTATTGTGGAGTATTTTCAGCGTATATGGAAACATTCAATTTTGAGGCAGCATTTGGAAGAATTTCATTCGCTACTCACTTAAAGTTCGTGCAGGTATCTCAAATCGGGAAAAAACCGGATAAGGTGTTGAATAAATTGTTTTCCTAGACCTTGCTTTCGGTATTTTTATTTTCTGAGGTCTCACTTTCATATCTCAACGTGTGTGCGCGGGCTATATATTTTCAGTTCCCCGCCGCTGTAATTTCTCCGTATGCATCTCTTTACATCTCATTCGTGTTGAAAAGGTGGCGGTGTGAAGGTAGCGCAAAAATGTTTTGTGTTCAGTGTCCGGGGAACATTTGTTCTCGAAATACAGTGTGGACTTTTTTTTTGCTTGGGGCGCCGACAGCGATAAAAATCTCGCAAGGATTTCTCGCAGAATAAATAGTCGTAAATGGAATTGGGAGAGCGGGAAAGGAAGGGGAGAGGGTTGGTTATCGAGGGAGTGCACGCTCCCCACTCTTTCCCACCTTATTCTCAACCTCGGAGTACCAGGCGTGTCACGCGTAGGCAGCGTGAACGACTTGACTCTCCCGAAAGGCAGGCATGCAAGCGTCTCGGTGCAGACGGTGATTTACGGCGCTGTTTATTTGCAATAGTATCTTTCAGGATTCTTTTTATCTCTCGTAAGGGCATCGAGGGGTTGTGCTGGCTGAGATTCGGAGCTGAATCCTGCGAAGAGACTCACGGGATATGTAGTATGCCAGTTCTCATTGGTTTAATGCGTTCGGATGAGATATCTCGTCGCTCTAGAGTTAACTTGCATCGGTTAGACCTCGAACTAGTGGTTTTTCACTATATGCTGTCGTTATCCTCTTCATTAAAGCCCTTTTTAATGAACACATTTGCCCATTGATGTCGAAAAATTATTTGTGGTAGTGTCCTATAAATGAAAAATGACTGTAAATATCCTTAACTATCCATTATATCTATTCATTAGGAATGTTTGGAAAACCATCGCTCTTTTACTTGCAGCTTCAGTTCTGCAGTCATTTTGAGAGCACTCATGGATTCAGGCATTTTCGCCTATGGATGATCTTGGTCTGAGAGTTTTCTAGGGGTAAGGTAACACATTCGAAATATATGAGAATACTCTGCTACATTTATGTTGTGTAAATATAGCAGTGTGTTTTGGACAGAATGTGCTCAATGTCGTAATGGAACTTGCTCAAATGAAAGAACTGACAACGAAACTCTTTCAGGAGTAACTATTATTGTCTCCTGATTGTGCTTAGTTTCATAGTCGGTGTGAATAACCTCTCTGCGAATAGGATAGCATGCTTCATGACGTTGAAATCTATCCATCCCCATTCCATTGCTCATTTGCCTAGATTATAGATAGATTTGCCTAGATTGCCTAGATACTTGTCACGTAAATATGTATTTTCTATGAGCAATCGCAGTGAATTAGATTTGCCTATGGTAGTAAGAGGACTAATTAGCTTTCATAGTGACTGGATAAAATTGATTTCTCTTGAATTATATTCTTCGCGACTTTTATCAATTATTTTAAGTTTAATAAGCTTTTGTGACGAAAGCTTTACAGGTAATTAAGATTGCGGCAAATATTTTTTATATGTCAAAAGGCCACGAATGCCTGAAAGAGCTTGGCATGTTAGATTCCATCAGGTAAGGAAAGAAGTAATTGGTAAAAGAAGAAAGCTCTCAACTTTACCATCGTCAGGTAGCTATTTAAAAGATAAAAGCAAGGACCCATTGTCTATCAACTTAAGCGAGGAATTTTTCGTTAAATTTGTTTTCAGTGGAGGTTGTATCAATAACGATATGTTAAAATGCTCTTTATGAGACGGTAACGTTGTTCTCCGTATTTTATTAAACAAATATTAGATGTCTTATTGTTTGGCGCTCTTTCCTTATAAATGTTATGCGTCAATGATCGGCTGTAAAACTTGGTACCTCAAGCCCACATCCATGAGGGGTCTTAATGTGGTCTACTCCTGTTTCCTGATGACCAGGTATTAGGACCATACACATCCAAAACACCCAACAATTTATTCTTAGTAGCCACTTTTCATGGCCATCAACTCATAAATTCATATAAACGATGTTCTTGCAAACGAAGTTCATATCCTCTTACGATAGTGCAAGAGTTTGTTCATAATACGGGTGAAAGACGCAAGAATATTCTACCGCATGTTTCACTCCTCACCGTGAAAAAATGACCTTTATTATTTTAGTTTGCACGTCTTTCGTCATTTATAAATTCACCTTGCGCATGTTTCCCATAAAATCAGTCGCTGCCATTCTCGCTTGCTGAATTTGATAGGTTGAAGTCAATCCAATTGATGCCAATAATGCTCGTAAATATTGATTTGTTGAAGTTTTACTCAGTCTATCAAATGAAAGTTTCTCACTCAACATAATGACATTTGATCCACGCGCATTTGGAAACATCCCCGATTTTTATCGGTTAATGTTGGCATTGTGAACTACAGGCGCTAAACGCAGTCCATTTTTTCGTCTAACAATTGTGAAATTTTCTTTAAAATATAACTCAACAAGCCGAATATGTCACACTCCAGTCGCCGGATTAATTAAGGTTCTTTACGAAGTGTTTGCTTGAGGTCTTATAACCCTGAAAAAATCGATAATAATGCTGGATGAATGTGCTGCTTGTTTGTTTCGCATTTTTCTTTAGATTCGGCTGTCACATATTTAGAAATTTTACTCAATGTAGCTTCTATATAATACCATTCATTTTCTAGCAATATTTATTTTATCTACAAAGAGTTTAACAAAAAGTTTAGCGTGTTAATCCAACTGTGAAAATTTTTCGTTCTTGCAATTTCCACTCGGAGAGAAAGAAACTGTCAGTTTCGTACACTCGTGTCTGTAGCGCACGGGATGGATACGTCTTGGGTTTATTTCTCGTGAAATACTTCCTTACAGTTTTTTCACACGACATTTTTTGTTCTAAATGGAGAGAATATGACACATATGTATTATCGCGAGTGCGCTCCTCGTCCGCATTTTCGGATCCATTGTCGTGCGAACAAGGAGACGCATTATCACGCGGTTGAATGCAATTCTCTGACGAGTTGAGTATTTCGCATCACGTTTGTAATCTGCTTCTCGCGGTTCTGCATTTCGCAACGTACCTAACGATTGGCACTTTGAATGCTTTTGTGCATTCGTTACGTTCATTGTGCCGAATTTATTTTTTTAGTTAGCGTGGGTGATTATTTACGTGGTTTCTATTCATCTTTGATTCCCTCAGCTTTCAGAGATTCCTTCGCCGGTATGTGGAATGAATATCTCTATTTCCAGATTTTCTCTTTCCCACTCACACCTACTTGCGATAACGGGCCTAGGTTCTTATTGATGCTTTGATTTTCAAAGCTACTGCGGAGTAGTAGAACTTGTGAGCGGTTTGGTGCAGCTTCCTGTAAAGAAACACGTAAATATTTTTCGCTTGACATGAATGATGTCCTGATTCAATTTCGAACGTTCCACGTTGCCAAAAATTTTTGCATGGTATTATGGAGCTCATATTTCAGTATTCTATTTTTCAATTACATCATTTGGTTCCAGTATCCACTGGTGAACTTCAGATGATTTCCACTGTGTCCTTTAGTAAGAATTTTGGGACAGTAATCACGTTGTCCATGTTGCACGTATTGCCTGAATGTTTTTTTGTCTTCTTTGATCGTTACTATTGTGTTTCTTATCCATCATTTAGGTGTTCCGACTCTGATAGGTGTTAGGAATACTGTTTCCGTGAATTTATCTCTGAGACAGGCCTACATTGCAGGTCCATTTAAAATCTTTCACTCAAAATAATACAAACGTCCATACAAATGCCCTTTTTAATCTTTATTTGTATGCCTATAATGTCATTTGTATGCCTTACACAGTTGATCGTTCCCTTTCCAAGTCACCTATTAATTTCCTTTTCTCTCCTAGTCTTGGTATAGAATCATCAGTCCTTTTTTCGGAGCTTATCCTCTTTTTTTTCTTCCCATAAACGATTCTCAAAAGGTCTTCAGTCTCAGCTAATTTTCTTTCCCAACACCGAGGTCTAAATCACTGCGTAATTACTCCAGTAGCAACCGCATACCTTTCATCTATATGAGCGTACCTTACTTTACCTAATCCTCTCTTGTCTTGATCTTGCAAAACATTTGCCAGATTTCCATTCATGAAGGTAGTCTTTGAAAGTAGCTTCCATTCACTAACTGCCGCTTTCCTCTTTTGTCTATTATTTTCTACTACTCTCTAGCATTCTTCGCTGCTATGCATTGATTAAATATTGACCGCACTACTAGTAGACTCAATTCCTCTTCTACCAAGCAAGATATTTCATGTCTGTTGTTATCATCTCTAAGATGCATCTGTTGCAGCAGGATTTAAGCCTATTGATGTTCTCAGTATTTTTCATGGAATAAACAGCTGTAGTTATTTTCCCTTCGCTTGCTCAGCTAAAGATATTAACCCAAATGCGGTCCGAATGTGGCTAGATGTAATTTCGTTGATCTGTACGCTGCTGAGGAACAGTCACTGTGTGTTTTACTGACTTTCGTTTGGCTCCTTCTTCTACACCTATCTCGCATGGGTGACTACTCTCCTAGGAGGTGAGAATATTACATGGTATTGCCCCATAGTCCCCATGGTATAGCTTTATAGCACAGAGGAATGCGCCGGGCCTTCCAGCGCACCAAGGTTGTTGTCCATGGTGAGGGCATTTCGTTTCATTCCGGGGAATTTAGAAGGCGTGTTCCGCGCTTCTGTCCCGAGGTTTCCCATCCCTTCGCCTCCAGTCGTCTCCCGCGGTCTCATTTGTCTCCTGTCATTCTCTCTAACAATTTTCTCACCGGTTTTGTCGCATGCGAGGCTCAAACGTGCATTTTCCTTTTAGCCCCACGTCTTTTGTCTCTAACCCATCGTTTTTTCATAACATCCTCACCCTTCTCTCCCTTCTTTTTCTCTCTCACCCCACTCTCCGCGGCCGCTCACCTTCTTTTGTTTCTTTTTTTTTCACGCCCTCGCCGTCCCTCTCCCACCTCCCCTCCCCCACGGCCCTCCTGCCACCACCGACGATTCAACTCCTTCCTTCGCACGATATCTTATTCCGCTTCGGAAAAAGTGCGCGACCTGGTTTCTCCAGCGAGAGGGAAAGAGGCAGGGGAACGGTTGTGGGGTGGAGCTCCCCCCAACTCCCTCCACTCCTTCTCTCTTCCGACTCCGATCCTCAGACACTGCGGTTTGGATCCAAATTGAAATTGCGGGGGACTTGCCGTACCCTTCTCCCGCTCAGACTCTTTTCCCATCTCCCTGCCCCCTCCCGGCCTCTCATTCGTCGCCCCGGTTGTCCTCGGCGCGCTTAGTCCCCGGGAAAAAGTATTGCGGATCCAGCGCCGAGACTGCGAAAGCAATAGGCGCCCTCGAGTGAGAGAGGGTAGGGGGGGACGACGTTGCAGCGTCGTCGCGCGTCGAGTGTGCAGGAGGCTGGCGATATGTTCCGCGCGCGCTTCCTTCTCCATTTCTCCGCTGCCCCACCTCCATCTCCGCTCTTCTCTGACCCTCTCCCGATGGTGGGATGCGTCTTGTAGTGCTGGCTTAGGAGATTGGGCACCGCTGATTCGTAATCCACCTTTATAAGGCTTTGCTCCAAATGCCGTAAGCAATCGGGATGTAGCGGCGGCCCAGCTCCCGCTTCTTCCGCCTTCCCGGTTCGCTCCCGGCGTTCCCCGCCCTTCTGGGATTACGCCCTCTCCTCCTCGTGTCTCTTCCCCATCCCCTTTTCCTCCCGCATGTGCCAGTCCTCCTCTCGGCGTTCCTTTCAAGAGGTGCATCCTCTCCTCACTCCATCCTCCCTCCGGCTCCGAAACCGCCATCTCAAAGCATTTCGATTCCAGTCCCCGAGGCGGACAAACTCTTTTAACTCGGAATGTTACGTGGAGGATTCCGTGATGCGGAGGAATAAACCGTCTAGAGGCAAAAGAAGCCGAGTCCCTAACTTGTCATTTAAAGGAGCTGCAAATGTCACAGTTACTGTTTTTCGGCGCGTATAGAATGTGGGAGTGGGATCCTGAATTTGTGACTTTCCGAAGTTGAGGAAGGGAAGATGATTCGATCATGTTGAGTTATTTCGCATGCTCCGGTGATCGACGGTGGAGATTTGCCTTCGCGAGAGAATATTTGTATTTATATTTAATACGGAGGGTGATGATGGATCTGCATCCTCTAATTAAGGTATGATTTTAGAATGTATCCGTTTGAAATCGAAGCCTCGGAATGTCGGATCTAATTGGAATGAGTTGATTTAAATTTAAAATGCAGCTGAAAACTATTTGAATGACCTGCATCCTCTATTTCACTAAGATATTCTCGCAAAGCGTTTGGTACTTCATATTGTGTCACATTTAAAAATGATTCTGAATATTCATAAGCCTTTGTTTTATTTACTCACTGATTTTCAATTTTTAATGTTTTCTCTAGCGTGAAATGAATATTAAATTTCTGTAATTATTTGAATCCTTCAAAGTTTTTCTGAGATTTCTAATTTTAATCTCTCATTTTGCAATCTTTATCCATTGGAGAATTTTTTTTTCACATTAAGTGGTACTTAACTTGTGATAGTTTGTTGTTTAATCAGCTATTATGTTTTCTTATACTTTATGTATTCCTTTCGTAGTTATTTTGTGTAAATATGGCTAAAATGAGATAAAATGTTGTTAAAATTAATGTCAAAAATTAAACATGTCGAGTCCTTTCAGAGAGGTTTTCATGTCATATTTGTTGACTTCCCTACAAACTCTTATTAGATGAATTCATTTTTAATGCAATACCAACGTTTTGACAGTCAAAATTAATTTTATTTCGCATCATTTATAAATGGCCTCATCGCTAATATTCAGATGATGAGATAAAGGTGATCGGAGGATCAATGCGAAGCACCATGCCTGAGCGAGTGTGTGATATATAATTTTTTCTTTTCTAATGAAACACTTTTTCTCTGTATTAGAAACTACTCGAGTTTCTCCTATGTCAAATGCACCTTATCTTCTTAGACTATTATAACGCATGAACCCAGATCTTCATTTTAGTTTCTGTTTCGCAGTTGGTCTAAGTTTGATGAGTAAAACGGACCCATCAGATGGATAAGTTGTGCTCATTAAATATTCGAATGGTTTAGTTTGCGCCTACACTACACATTGCCACTGGGCCTCCTGCGGTGACGTTTTCTTCCGCTTTTGCAGAGTAGTGGCCTACCTTGACGTCGGGGAATGACCGCATTTGTTAACAGGAGTGTGAGAATTCGTGCGACTCGTCAGACGAGAAGCTCCGCCTGCGGTTTTCTCGCTGAGCTTTCCAACCATGCCTTCGAACGTCTCGCCACCCATCCCGTCCGTATCCGTGCTTGGAGGGGATGTATATGAGCAAGGGGTGAGAAATAAAAATAATCGTGAGGCATAGGGACGGAGGCGAGATGGGAAGGAGGGAGTCGTAATCAAATCCGCGTGTAGGGAGGCGTGCGTAGTCCTCGGGACGCTCGCGAGTCCTCCAAGAAATTGCGGATTCCGAATCCGTCCGAAACGCCTCCATGCCTAAACCTCGCGGCGACAGCGGGAAAAAATTCCCTCTTCTCACCCTCGTGAAAACGGTTTTTTTTTTTCCGGAAAAAATTCTTCCCCCGCCCTCCCTCTTCTCCAGGGCGGAGTGGGCGGGCGGGTGAGGTGACGGCGTGTGGGTGTAGGGGAGTTTGGTGTGGGTTTGCAGGAAGGGGCACGACGGTATAGTGAGGAGGAAGAGGGACGGGTTCCTGTGGGTGTTCGTTGGCCCAGGGAAGGCGGGTGGCACTACTCTTGCTTGTGGCCACGGGCGTGCGAGGGAGTTGCGCGAGCGAGAGTTGAGGGAGGAAAATGAAAAGGGTTAGGTTTAGTCCAGGGAGAGTGAGGGTAGGAGAAGTGGGAGGGGGGCATGGACGTGATGGGAACTATGCTGTTCTCTTTTCCTGTCGATTCTTTACAAAATCGATATTCGAGAGTGAGTTTCGAGTTGCGTGACGAGTCTTATCGATCGTGCCGCACTCCTCTCTCCCTCTTTCCCTTCCTCCTCCACATTTTCCTTTCTTCGCTAGCCCGAGAACCTCTCCCTCTCTTTCTCCTCACCCTCCCATCCACCCCTCTCTTCCCCCTTGCCCGTACTAATCTCGCCACTTCTGGGTCTGATCAGCCTCGTGCCCGAGAAAAAAAATCCGTTGCCTCAAAAAACTCCATCATTACTGGCCGTGAACGCATTTCCCACGTTTTCGTCGTCGAAGGGGCCCCTTATTGGAGGAGGCCCTTCGTGGCGACCCCTCCCTCCTGCCCTCTACCACCCTTGTCCTCCGTCCCACTCTTTTCCCTCGTCTCCAATCCCCCTAGCTCATAGCCGCTGACTTAATTATCCCCGCGGGTGACCAGAGGTAATTCCGTAGCCATGAACACGCATGGAAACTGCCGTATTGCCGTCTTAAGCAAATGTAATGACAACGGTTGTCATTATTTATTTATTCCCCTTCGACGTGGATGCATATGTGGAAACGGGGATAAAGAGACGGCAAGAGTAACGCGGGCGAACGAAGAAAGCATTCCATTGCTCAATGTGGAACATTTTTCGGAAATCTCGTAGCTAATCGCTGTGCCAGTGAATTAAAAGCAATTCTCGTACACGTTTTTAAAAAGTTTCTATGACTATAAAGCCTCTAAATTTTATGTTTCCTAGCCTTTGGTACATTTCGCATGAATGATGTGTAAAACGGTGTAATTGATTACAACCCTTTTAATTGCGAGTTCATTCAATGGGTAGTCCTGTCGATTCATTTTTTGGCCATAACCAAATGATATAGCTTTCGTTATCTTTCGGGCATATTTGATCAGCAGTGACAATAATAAGAAATTATGTTGTATCATTCTAATCCATTCTAGTATAGGCACACATAATTATAGTGTCATCCTAATCCATCCAATCCATGCTATTCCAATATGCTACGATGGCCATTCTTAAATAAAATAAATATGTGTCTAGGAATGGGAAATAATTAGCGAGTGCGATTATTTTCCCTTTTTTAAGACACGCATCAAATCTGATTTATGTCATAGTATGTGCTTGTGCTTGATTTTGCTATCGATTTCCAAGTAGCCTTAACGTTTCAATATTCGCATCTACAGCTCATAAAATTATACTAACTATAATCGTACTATAATTAATTTTCATTGCGTGCGTTTTCTGTGCGATTCTTGTGATTCCTTTAGTATTCTTGCGATTCCTCTTGGTACCATTTTCCCTTAATCATTAATCTCATTTGACCGGCTTATTCATTTCACTTGTTAATATTTGACATTCTCTTGATTTATATTTTTACGAAGCATTTAAAGTGGGGTAAATTGGACAAAGGATGGAAAAATAATTTTTTAAAGGAATACAAAGAGCGTTTCGCTGACGCATGTATTCGTATGTTCTTTTGTATGTATAGATGTTTTTTTCTAGTGGCTGATATCAATGCTGAAGAAGAATCATATCATTTGTTGGAATGAATTTAGATATTATTACCACCTGCGGTGATTTCGATATTTTATAGTATGCTATCGAGATTCATTCTAATGGTTTGAAGCTGTGTACACTGTAACATAGCATCACAATTATTCATTAGTAGTTCATAAATTCTAAAATACATTTATCGGTGTAGCCATGAATATTTATGTGTCAGAGATATTTTTCAAGCTTAAATGTTGGGATTTTATAGAGGAGATATCAGGCGATGTTATCATTTTGATTGATATGAGAGCATTTTCACTGGGCGCATTAAATTTTATCTTGCTTATTATCTTGATCGTTTAAACAGAAGAATAATTAATGCTCCAAATGAAATATGCATAATCTTCTACTGGTCATTCATTTTGAACAAATATTAAGGCTGATTAAGAAATACAAAAATATATTGTACCGGGCAGTATTATATCCCAGTGAAACAATTTTCTGTCGAATAAATTGACTTGCAAATGGAGTTATAGCGCTAGCGTAATCGTAAGCTACATGATTAAAAAATTTAAAGTAAGATATTAACCGTGTTTAGTTTTTTTATGCATTTCGTAATATTTTACATTGCGTAAATTGCTATAATTATTGAATTAATGGATGAAGGCGATACTTTGTGGAAATTACGAACGTTAAACATGGTAAATGAAACAAACTTTGTACTTTCCACACAGCTTTATATATTCCCCGATCGATTTCAACGACTAAGCGTCATTTTCAGTTGGAGTTGCCCCCCCTTGAAAATGACGCTTAGTCGTTGAAATCGATCGGGGAATATATAAAACTGTGTGGAAAGTACAAAGTTTGTTTCATTTACTATGTTTAACGTTGCTATAATTATGCTTGATTTTAAACCTGCCTGAGGAAATACGATAGGAATATTTTAAAATAATCTAAGTGTCGTGCAGGTTTTACTCTTTACCGTTAATAGTTTAGTTTTTGAAAAACAGATAATACCCTGAGGCTGAAAAGCTCTCCTAATTATGAATTGCGAAGTTACATATTTTTTGAAATGTTAACAGATTGAATTGATAAATGTCAACAAAATCCTTGGAATTTAAACAATAATTTTGAAGTACGTCCATTTGATGTAAATTTTGAATGGAATTCCATGCACGAAATGAAGGTGTTTCTATTTTTATGGCAGAATCGTCATGCATTTATAATCCCTCAGTGAAATTAATTTCTCTTTCGGACATAATTTTTTCTTCCTTTTTATAGTCTTTTTTTCCAGATGCGTTTGGATTTTATCTCTTTATAGATAGTGCTGTTAGTTAATGTTAAGGTATTAATGTTCAGACAAATCCCAGGTCGAATATCAAGGAAATGCAAATTTAAGTATGCTCTCTCCAATGTAGAACACTGCTCGATTGCTTTTGTATTGCTGCTTATTGTTCGTATTAGTTTGCTATTTGGCCCTTGTTATGTTTACAGCTTGGAGCGTAACAGTTGATCTCGAATGGTCAATGAAAGAATTCTTTTTATTTACATTTATTTATATGAAGAAGTTTAATTGAGATTGATGATACGTTAGAGTACTTTTATTGTGGAAATTGTTTGCAAGTAAAAAAATGTATGTGCAGCAGATTTTTGAAGATACTTCACGCGATCCTTTGGATATAATTTTATTTGCAAACCTTTGCCCTACTATTTTTAAAAACATTTCTTTACTATTAAAACGGGAGCAAAACTGCATCAAAATGTTTGTTTCCTGTCTTCGTGCGTCCCTTTCATCTATTAGGATTTAATACTTTGCTTTATTTTTTTCATCAAGCCATTTCCATTTATTGCAGATCGATACATGTACTACGAAGCATACCCCGCGCACATTTGAGAGCATTTTAAATAAACGATCGCCATCTCGTAGTGGATTCTGAGAACTATCTTGATTTTGGCGATGTCGCGGGAGTTTCAGATTGCCCTTTTTGTAAACCATTATGTCAAACTGTTGGTAATGTATCTCGATGTATCTTCTTGGTTCAACTTATGATTTTTTACGCCTCCGTATGTATCTTATCATCCGTTTCGTAATGTTTAATGGAACCCAATGTATATGTTTATTCTGGAAGACGGCAGTTTTATTATGAATTACTTGGATTGACTTTGCGAGCTATTAATTTGTGGTTTATACTTGTTAGACAAGTATTCGTTTCGTTGTTGTCTACCAAAAATCTATTAATTTCTGATGGAATTAATATTTATTACTACTACATGACAATCTGATTAGTATAGTTTTGTTGGCAATCATTTGAGACAACTACGGAATGAAATTTGTTCTTTATATTTACTGAAACTATTTTTATATTCTATAAATTACTATTTTGATTTTTAAAGTAACAAATTAGATTTTCACTAATGAAGTATGCATAGAATTGCTCGCTTGTGCTTCAATATCTAATTCTTTTCCATTTGTTTACAGGTAAGGACAATTACCATTTCGTGAACTGCTGCTGTGTTAATTATGTGAGTATCACGTTTATTGGTCATTTGAAAAAACAAGAGTTCTCTGGACCCACGTTATTTTGAGCCCAGTAATGTCCGGTTCTGTGTTTGTTGTTACTGACTTTTATGTATGCTAAAATCGTTTATAACGTCTGTCTAATTGAACCGATAATCATATAAAATGTTTCCCCGTATCAGAAACGCTCAAGTCAGATATCCATGGTTACATTTAACCTAATGCGACACTGATAAGTGTTTAAACAAGAGAGAAATGATGAATATTTGTGTACCTATCCAAGTTTATTCGTTACACGTTGTCGCTCCCACTTCAATAGGAATCTGACAATGATGAATTTAGCTTAATGTAAAAATTAGCTTATCACTAATGACTTGCATGTATAAAAACAACCTCATTCTTCTATTTTAATTGAATACACTTTTATGATTATTGTTTTTTTATCAGTATTTCATATTAAGTTACGTTTTATAGCGCTTTTATAGAATAATTTTACGTTTAGGGTTGCTCAAATGCGTTGAGTTCTCCTACTCAATTAATTTATATACTTAGTGGAATGACGCGATTTGAAAATTTAATGTGCCATTTGGAACCAAAGCATCATTATACTTGTAACTTTTGGTTTCACCATGAAATAACAAGATTTGATTCCATTTATCAATTAATAACGATTTCTAGGTATTCCGTAATCTAAAGCCGAGCTAACCTCTGCCAATCATTTTATTACTCAACCATAATGTCAAATTGGCTGAATGTTATCCAGTGGGTTAACTCTAAAATCAGCTTAATTGGATCTTTCTGGAAGCCTACCAATTGTTAGTTTCGTATAAAATTCTGACCATACTCCTCCCATCTGCTCTTATTTAACCGTGTAAAGGCCGTAAGCATTGTCTAGTAACTTTGATTTACGTTTAAGCCCGAGTAGCCGTGCCACAGGAGGCTTTTTTCGCATCGAAATTGCTGAAGATAACTAAAGAAAAAAAGCGTCGGGCGTTTGTTTGGGACTCGAGTGGCCATAGTCATCTGTCGATATTTATAACGACTTTCCCTTTTATTCTGTATTCACGGCTCCCATGCGGGGTATCTGGCGAGGGGAGTGTGGGCCGGGAAAGAGGCCTCGGATGCAAAAGCGGCACCCTCCACGATCCAACCCAACCCTCTTGCAAACGCCTCGCATAAAAAAACTGTGCTTATCTGAGACTATTTTGTGGCGCGGGATGGCACTTTCCTTTCTCTCTCTCTCTCGTTCTTTTTTTGTTAACTGTATCGATTAACCAAAGGGAATGCTTTGGAGGTGGGAAGGGGCTGCGTGGGATTTTCATCATTCGATTTTACCCCTCTCTTCCGCCGAAGCTCTCCCTCTTTCTCTGCCCCCTCTCTTTTCACCGTCCTCCCGCCTCTTCCCGTTCGTTCGAGATATGGAAGTGCGGCGCTGAGGAGAGACGAGGAAGAGGTTCACGAGGACGGAGGCAGGGGGGTTATTAAGGAAGCGGTAACTGCTCCCTTGCACCCTCTCCACTCCTTTCCCATCGCGCGGGCGAAACAAACGGCTTGTTATATGTACGCACTCACGGTCGCAGGGAGCTGAGAATGGCTCTGTTGGTGGGTGGGGGGCGAGGAGAGTGGTGGCAGAGTTGGGGTGGAGGAATGCGCCTCCGAAACGATCTTCTTTTCTTTTTCTCCCCATTCTCGCTCCTTTTGTGCTCTGTGGCCATGCGACAGCCAAGGTATAAAGCGCTCTCCTCAAGAGGGAAGGAGATTTATCGCGCTGAAATATGGGTTACGCGTCCCGGTCGGAAAAAAATATTAAGGGCACGTTTTATCTTATTTTTTCCTCTGTTGGCTGTCGCATAAAAAGGGCTTGTTTATGGATTTTAATGATGTACGCGATTTGGCTAAACGCGGCAGCGTTTAGCCTTTAAGTGGCTTGTTGGGTGAGTGCTTGTAAGGTGATAAGGAGATCCGAGCGAGGTGGGATTATGAAAAGGAGCGTGTATTGGACCGAGAGGTGGATGGAAGATGGGGTTGGAAGTGATGGATTTTATTTTTCCCCGGTTGGGTTTTTCGAGAGCCACAGTTTTCTGTGATTCGATTAATGGGTGTAATTTCCTCATTCTTAACTGTCACTGTAAACTCCGATGGGCAGTGATTTCCATTTGCTATTTCTTTATTTCGTGAAAGCGCATCCATTCTATATCAATTTTTGTGGGAGGAGGGGTCACATAGGAAGAACGTTAACATCTATTTTAAATCGCGTTAGGATTTTTACGATAGAGAGTAAAAAAAGTGTGAAAAATGTGTAGAGCGTCGTAAATTCGAATGTTTGATTATCTATCAAGTTTTTTTACGAGTTAGTTCATTTAAATCGAAGAACTTCCCGGAATAATGGATTGCGGTAAAAAAATAAAGCGCATTTGTTCCTCGTGTGAATTTACATTTTGTGAAATTTCTGATCGAGTTAAACATAGGCGTCATTGGTTGGCTCTGTCCTTCCCAAAATGAAGATTCGAAGCATCCAAAAGAATTCATAGCTATGGATAAAACTTTATCTTTGGTGCTAATATGTAGAAACCAATGTGGAGAATTCAAATGGGTATTGTATCAATATAGGGCGAATTCGTTTCATCTTTGAGATATGATTCTGTGTTTATAATAGGAAAAATGAGGACGCCGTGTTATTTTTTTCATAAAAAGTTCTGAATTTATTAAACTTTCCGCACTAACAAACGCAAAAAACTTGTGTGTTTAATCCTTAAGATTCGTCATCCCAGTAAAAGTATGTGTTATTTTGTAATTTTGTAGTAAAGGGATTACGAGCAGACATGCTGTGGCAGATATCATGTTTTTCCTCAATGATATCTCATTCCACGTGCTTTTTAATTCTTTACCGTAAGAAATACTACCCGTGTCCATTTTGCATTCGAGGATGGGATTTTATGGTAGAGAAGATCGACTTTTCTTTTCTCAATGTAATTGCAATTAGTACTCTACCTCCGTCCCCTCTTCCTTGTTGGAAATGATGACCACTTTTGTTCTTCATTGCTCTCTTCTCGTTAGTGTGACGTAAGTGTGATGAAATTGCGTTTCGTCATTATTTATCTTACGATTATTTTTTTAATTCCTCTCACGAAGTTTTATTTTACTAACATTTTATTGCATCACCTGTGCAGGTATCAGATGGAAAAACGAGCACATTTGCTCTAACTATGAATAATAAATTATATAAAATCCTAAGATTTTCATGAATTCGTTTTTATTTGCCAGAAAACAGAATTTCCACTTGTAGGGGTTAAAATATTTATAAGCCATAGTAGATATAGGTTTTTAGGTGCTCCAATCGTTCAGGCTTTATCGTACTCTCGAGTCTAAATTTTAGTCAAACACACAAAAAACAAAATGAAGGAACATTCTTCCCCGTGGGAAGTAGGCTTGGCAAACAGCGACATTTAAATCTAATGGTCGGCGCGTTTATCGTTCTCAGGATGCCGTACGTACCTACTTCAATTCTTTTCTCCAAATTGTAGCTAAGATTATAGAAATCAATTTGATTCATTATTATTAATACTCAAAAACAATACCATGATAGGAAGATTGAAAAAAATGATTAATTGGTGAATTTGTGGACCCCAAGTTTGTTGGCGGATTTTCCTGTCATGTGAAAATACTTTTTGGTGAAGAAGCAATGTATCATTCCTTCCCTTGTAAGAGAGAAGTATTCGTTTGGTGATAAATTGATATTAGTGAGTATTTCGTTTTCGACATGGAAAGTGGATGCATTTATCACATAGATGTTTCATAATAATTTTGGTTCTTGGACATATATTTACTTTGCTATCGCGAGTAATATAATTGATATCTTATTGGAGATCAAATGACAACCAGTATGAAGGGAATGTCTAAACATCATCCAAGGGTTCAGGAAAACTTGTAGCCAGTGAATGGAATTCTTTTCTCTCTTGTTTAAGTATTTTCGCATCTTTATTGAACTAATTACTTTCCCAATGTTGACTTTAGCCTTCCCCCTATATATCTGTCTTGGATGAAATAAGGACTGAATAGGTAGGTCTAAATCTTTGTTTATGTGAGAAACGCGCTAAACTAATGGAACGTGAAGATTTTTAATGAAGCAAGCATTATCTCTTTCCATTTTCTCTGAAAGATGAGAAGAGAGAACTCGTAAAAATTAGGTAGCGCGAAATATCACGAAACTCTACCCATGCGTGCTTTAGTTAATGCAGCGAGTTTGACGGGAAAAGCTGAAGCCGTGGTTTTTACTTTGATTTTGGTACCTCTGCTTTAGAATTCAATCAAGTAACTAGTTAAACAGTTTTGAGGGAGTAACCCGGAAAGGTTTTTCAATGAATGAAGAGAAGAGGTACATACAAAGAAATAGTCATCATACTGGGAGGGTTAAAAGGTCATATCTGAGAGAGTTTCCGGATTCGATCAAAACACCCTTCGTGTACACTTGTCGCAGTTGGGGAAACGACGCTTTTAGTCACGCGACCTCGCTCCCATCTGGGATGTAAATATAAAATTAGTAGAAAAAGGTGTGGTAGGCCTGATCGTCTTGAATGTTCTCATCAAACATGGTTGAATACCGGGCTGTAGAAAACGTAGTGGAAATAGAAAAAAAGTTCTGTGAGCAATTTGCGAAGATTAGCTCTCCTCGTTGACGACGCGTGAGAATAAAAAAAGGACGGGATTTAATATTGCATCTAAAGCACTCAGAATGTTGTACGCTCTTTGAAATTCATGGATTTTAACATCCACTTAATATAATAAGTGGCCTGCAGCATTAAATTTTCCTTTATATAATTACTTTTAATGATCGGGTTATGAATTTTACGCATTTTTATTCAGTCTTATTTCCATGGTTACTGTAGTAGAATATCATTTAATAGCTTTTGAATTGAATTATTCCATAACAATTCCTAATATTACATGTAGGAAATGCTCATGGCATATGTACACGAAGTCAGAGTGGCTTATTGCGCGATTAAACTTCTTTTCAATCCTTTTTGGTTCGTAATTGCTGACAGTGTTTGTGAAGTACATTTAACACATTATTTTTTGGGCGTTATTGCTTTTTTATTGCACTGATACCAACGAATATCTTGAAGAAAGGTATTTTTTTGAGTATGAAATGGTGCAAGTACACGTGTGGAGTATAAATCGCATTTGATTCCCCTTAAGTTTTAGATAGGAGAGTGATCCCTTATCTCTGTATCCACCTTGGTCAGCCTCTTTTCTTCTAAAAATCCCTCTCTAAATTCTCTAATACCGGAAATCCATGCCATCGATATCATGGGGGATTCTTGCATCTCTCGTGAATATCGTGCACCGCATCTCCGAGCGAAACGGAAAGAGTAGCGTTAGGGAAACCTCGTACCTATGATGTCGATGTCAAAGCCCTTCGCGGCGAAATGTTCTTCCCTCCCCAC
This sequence comes from Platycnemis pennipes, assembly GCA_933228895.1. NCBI lineage: Eukaryota > Metazoa > Arthropoda > Insecta > Odonata > Platycnemididae > Platycnemis > Platycnemis pennipes. The sequence goes on from OW121847.1 coordinate 109,139,594, forward strand.
GCCTCCTCCCTCGCCCTGTTCTTCCGCGGCAACGGAGACAAATCAGCGCTGATGGTTTTCGGGGCAGAGCCGAAAAAGCTCCGGGAGTGAGGCAGAGTACCCACCTCAGAGCGTCTTCGTCTTCCACGGCCGACAGGTCATGCTCGACGGGGTTAAGTGGCTTACGCTGCCTGATTGGATGGGCTTTGCGTGTGCGGGCGCCTTCCATTCTTGCGGGTTTGCGTGTCGAGGGAAATCACATTCTAGTCGCTGGGCAGGGTTGGGGAGGGGGGTGAGATGAGTGTTTTCGAGTTATGCTCGACTGTCTGGGTATGTCGTTCCATCCGCGACGCTTTTACCCTCTACTGTCCCGGCTTTCAGAGCGGGCTCTTGGCAGCGTGTCTGTATCCGAGAACTCGCACCGCATTGCCGGTAAACGAAGTATTTTCAGTCGTGGTGTTCTGGCTAGTTGAGTTTGTTCTGATTATACTTCATGTTCCAGATGTATAGCAGAAAATTCATCCAACGCTTGCTTCCTACCATGCAGATGGCCGTGTTAGTAGGTACTACCCTTGCGTGCACGCGTTGAGCCGTTTTATGTCATCGGCTGCCCTTAGCGTTTACTCGTCCACATTTTCACTATAAAATGCTTAACGCCTTTCTTGCAAGTGCGAAAATAAGGTCAGGACGTACGACCTATTCCATATGAGCCTTATTATCGCCCTAAATAGCATCAATATTCAGGCGTTCGGTCATAGAAGTTACTAATAGCAGTCGTAGTTTGAACCTATTCTTGAAACTGAATTGCATGTTGCTTCTTAGATTCACATTTAACGAAATTCTTCCTATTATTAATACCTTGTCACAAAAGTGTCTCTGCGAATGTCTTTCCAGTACTCTCAAAGTTGATTTTACCTTGAAATTATGGAGGTGAGTGCATACATTAGACATTTCTCAGCATTCCGAGTCTTTTGGGCCCTATGGAGTAATTGCTAGTTTATCCGGTGGCATACCTCCTGGCTTGATGGAAATATATTTTTTCCCATGGCTATGCGAATGCTGTTGAAAGGTATTTGTTTCAGTTCCTTAGCTTTCCGAAGTGTGGATGGTTTGATTATATTACCTACCTCTCCTTTTGTTAAATGTTAATAATTTCCCAATCTTCTCCGTAGAGTTGTTAATCTTACGCTTACAGATCGCGAATACGAATCCCAACCAGGAAGTAGAGTCGTTTTGTAATATTTCGTATGATAAATAATGTCCTCAGCTTTTGGCTTTATGAAAGCCACAATGTGATAGACACTGAATTCCCCATATGTTACAACTTTTTGGTCCTGTATAACGGTAATTGAGATTTATGATTCTATATCATTAGACGCGTCTTCAATCTATTGTATTATACAATACACTCAATCCCGAAATCCCGAAACGAATGGATCCTCAAACCAGTCACTCCGCGGAAGTCTAATAAGGTATTTGCAAATTGTAGTTAAGTATTGATATGTGGCACTCATCAATGTGGCTTTGCAAGCTAATGGCATATGCTTTCTTTCTTTTCCCGTATTGTCGTCAACCACGGAAAAAGCTTGTAAAAAGATGTGATGGTGATAGGGCATCTTGAATACATTTTATTATGCAGCAAAACAAAATACGATGAAATTCTCGATAAGCTTTCGCCGTTACTTAAGCTCTTAATTAGTTCACTAATTTTTGCTTCCGTTATTCATGCATGCTAATTCAAGCGGCTGGCGCCGAATTTTCCAAAGCTATTTGAGATACCAAATACCTCTCCGTGAGAAAATTCGGTATAATTTGCGAGACCACTAATTTATAGTTGTCGTTATGGAAGCACGTGCATATTTACTAGATCCGCGCGTGGGCCTCCTTGCGCGCCTTGAAATCCTCCCTATATCAGGCAGAGCGAAATACGTAATAAAGAAATACAGGTTCCAATTTTAGCGTCGGCCTTTAAGAATCCGAGCTATTTTCTCCTCTCCTCCACGAGTTTAGCACGCGCAAGTTTTGGGCACGAAGGCTATTTGCCTCGGACGTCGTGGAGGTGGAGTGCATTTCTCTCGCCCACGTAATACAGAAGTGTTTTCACGGCCGTCTCGGTCCTCCCAAAATAACGTGCGCGACCAAATGTTCAGCGTCTCTGTTTCCCCCGCGAGTGGCCGACGCCATTCCTCCTGCCACGTCTTCTCCTTTCGCCTAGCCGGCGACGTCTAGCTCGTCGCACGCGCGCCCCGAGTTCACCGCTTTCACACATGCATCTCGCCGTTTGACCCTTTGTGTGTCCCCCCTCCCCCCCGCAGGATTTTCCTCGTTCGCAGGAGGAACGTTATTTGCGGTCAGCATTTCGAGGTCCGAGATAGCGAGCGGGGCCATAACTCCCGGAGTGGCCGTTCAGCCCGCGTCAATGCGAACGGGCGATCTCTCGGGGAGAAGAGGCTTGGTTTGTCAGTGGCTGTGCGGGAAGGGACTCTAGCTCTCGACGCGAGAGGGGTGGAGAGGGTGTTGAGGTTGGTTGAAAGCGACCAATTGTGGGGGATTGTGTGTACAAGTAAAGGGGGGAGGGGAGATGATTTAAAAATTGGTGAACGAGGTATAGACGAGAGGACACTAGAGATGCCTGGCCTAAGATAGAGTTGGATTCCAGCTTTGGGACGTTATACTTTAGGAATTGATTTGCGAGTGAAATATGGAAACGTAATTTTAGCTATAGAAATAGATATTTAGGCGTTTCGGCTGATTATGGGTTACATCGCACCATCTTAACTCAGGTTATACCAGAAGGCATACATAATATCCATGCTGCAGTCTGTATTCAAACCTGTGAACCTCGCACCTTCTTTACCTTATTTACCAAGCCCTAGTGGTTGTCAAATGTTATTTTTGCTGGTATATTTCGCTAAGGCCCTAGACCAAGTCATTTGTACGAATGTTTGAGACTTAATATCGTTACGAGGACGACAATTTTGCAAATGATGAACTTAATCACTAAATGTCTGTTCCTCCCCTAAGAGCTAGGATTTGATTATATGTGCTCCAACTGCTGTGGCTTGATTGTGCTGTCCAATTACTTATTATTATAAGTTGTTAACTGGTGAAGTTAGATTTGAATGGATTTTTAATCCTTTTTACGACCCCTGCATTTCACACAATGTCCCTCTTCAGCCTCTCAGCTCTTCTTCCTATGCCTCCCATCAGTCTATCCTAACTACCCTTTCTTCTCCTCCCTGTACCCCGCTTGCCCAACATTCTTCCCACTATCACGTCCAGGTTGCTACGTCGCCCTTTATTACCTTCCCGGTCCAGATTCTCAAATATCCTCGCCTAAATGTTTATATTGCATTTTCCATATTTCTGTTCATAATTATAGGCACGACATTTGCTTGAATAAAATTTATCGTCTTAGAATCCTCCCATTCCTTTGTTACCATCGTTTTCGGTTCAGATAATAGCATAGTTTTCACAAAGTCGTCAGGCAAAACTCCCTCATAGTGTATCCTAAGAGCAAGACCATAAAATATCTTGCTTCCACCTTTTCCTGATTTCTTCAGTACTGCGCGGCTAGCGTACCTGTAGTACCACTCTTAGTGTAAGATTAAAGGTAGAAAGAGGGAACAGACCATCAAAATTAGCCTATTTGTAACGTCTATCTCAATGGAGAAATAAGAATTACTTGAATGCTCTCTCCGTACGACATCCAAACATGAATCTAAATGCCAATGGAGAATCTCTGCCACGGCCGGGTATGAAGCAAGCAATAAATATGCTAGGCAACACATCAAATCTAAATCCTTCTAAAGTCAAATCAGTCTAATGAAGTGAACAATTCTCATGGCTGTCTCAAGTCTGTTTCCTGGTTGAGGATCAACTGGGTAGTTTTTATAACGCTTTACCTAATGATAAAAAAGTATTATATCATTTAATTTGGTCTCTTTTATTTGACTTTGCGCAATCAAAATTTGTTCATTCGCGTAAAATTCTTGATGCGCCGATCTCATCGTCATTTGCTCCTCGGTTTTTGCACCTCAAATTCACGTACTTTCGAAAGGCTATGTAAGCAAGTAAACGTTTTGAACGGATAGCAACGAGTGCTCGAGACAGAGAGAGAGATAAGGGAAGGGAGGGAGCTAGCGAGACCATGCGCTGAAGCAGTATTCTCGCAGAGCCGAGTACACCCCTCTACCTTAAGGTCATTACCTTACTTTTGTGCGTGTATGCGCTGCCGTAATCCCCGACACAAGCGACTTGACGTGCCCCGAAATTTTCTGCTCCGGTCGGGGGAGAGCGAAAGGAGATTGCGGGGGAGGCGGAGCGAGGCGGACGGAGCAGCGGGGCGGAGTGTGCTCTCGGAAGAAAGTTGAGACGACGTCGACGACGCGCCGTGGAGGTTTTCGGAGTGGGGGAGCGGTTTTCGTCGGGGGAGGTTGCTTGTGCGAGAGTGAGGGCGGAAGGATGGCTCAGACTCACAAATGGCTTTGCTATTCGAACGAAATGGGCACCGCACATCCTCGGCGTGCGAGAGGAGGAGATGTAGCAGGAGAGAAGGCGAGAAAGGAGATAAAGCCAATAATGGGGGAGAGGGGGGAAAGAGGATTGCAGGAGAGAGAGAGAAGAAAGATAGAGAAGAATGGTGAATTGGTATTGGAAGGCACCGTCGCTTAGCAACCTGTCCGCGAGGTTAACTAATTCAGAACCGTCCAATGGACACGCGACGCGGAAATGGTTTTACAAAGAGGAACTTCAGTGGGGGCGGGGATGGGGGCTCAAGGTTGGTTGGGAGGGAGAGAGAAGAGAGAGGCAAAGAGGAAGGAGTTTGCGGGAATGGGAGGGATATGCAAGTAGGGAGTGAGGGGTGGGGTGTCGGGAGAAGAGAGGGTAATGTTAGGAGACGGAAGGAAGAGCCCGGGGGGGAGGAGGGGGGGTTGGATGGAGTCGTGAGGGAAGGGACGGGAAAGGGAAGACGTCTCCGAGAAGCGGGAAAATGAGGAGAGAGGGAGGCTGAAACCTTCGCGGGGTATTAAGGAAGGGCGTAGGGGAAAGGGGGAGAAATATTGTATGGCGGGAGGGGGGTGGGGAGGTGCTTGGGAAAGCGCGCAGGCGGGGGGGGGGGAGTGTGTGGGTGGAGGATACGCGTGATAATGGAAGAGACGGCCGCGGAATGGGCATTAAGGGCCAACGTCTAGGCGATGGGAGGCGAAAGAGGGCCGTGTTGAGAGGATGGTGGGAGGGCGTTGGAAGGCGGAACTGGAGTGTTTGAGAGGGGATGGGAGTGTGGGAGGGTTGAGTGTGTTCCAGGGCACTTTGAGGCGAGGAGAAGGGGTGGAGAGGCGAAGAGGAATGACTCTCTTTTCCCTCAGCCTCTTCCTCATGCTTCCCTTCGCTCTCGCCTATTTTTTCCTTCTGCACACTCGTCGACTTCACCTCTTCCCACCACCCCCCTTACACTTGAGACCTAAGGTGACCGGGCGTCAGGAAGAGGTTATGCAAGCCCGGAAGTGATGCGCGTACTGCGCCGGTGCCGAACGGCACGCTCCTTGAACGTGCGTGCTTTCCCATTTGAAGGCCATTGACAGATTTATTCATGGGAGGAAAGGAATGAATGCATTGATAAATCATCTTCTCAAGCCAAGAGTGTATTAATTTCAGTGTTGGTGTATGTTTTCGGCTTTTAATTGTTCAGATGAAGAAATCAAATTTCAGGGGTGGTGAATGCGCTGGGGTTACATCACGCGAAACGCTTAGCATAAAGGAAGGGCAGCTCATGGCCGTATACTTTTATTATGGATGCTCTTTCCCTCTATAATGTACCTTGGTCACGAATGTGCTTTTCGTCCAGGTGGTACCGTAGTGGAGGGGAAAGGATTACGTTATTCTTCTGTTTTCTTCTTTGATTCATTCGGAGCCAAAAATATGAATACCATTACGTAGAAACGTAGCGATTACGCTATGGCTGTCCACCTTTGAAGTTTCAAGTCCTTAATTGATTCACGAGACGCATTCTTTTTCCCTAATTCCACGTTTCAAATGCAGACGGCCTCCGTTTCATGCTGTAGAGATCGCGATTAAGAACTGTGGGTACTGAATGGTGCTCGGATGGTGCGACACGCTCACCGAGAAATGCATCATTGGAGTAGCGATATCCGAACAGTTATACGTATACGCTGTCCGTAGGCATTCATATCTTTTAGTGGATTCTCATGCTCTCACGCAAACGCTTTCCGTGGAAGCGGAAATAATGCGAGGGCTGAAGTTTTTATTTTCCATAACTCCACTCCCGTCTCATACATACAAATGTCATTACAAGCTGTAACTCCAAATTCACGCTCATTCCTCGCCGTCGGGATTCCGGGAGTGGGGAGAGAGGATAAAAACAAAACGCTCGCCCGTCTACGGAATTCCTTTTCCTCGGTGGGTGGCCATGAAATCCGGAAGGAGGGGAAAACAAAAGTGAGCTCACAAAAAGCCCGCCGACTGGGATGAAGGGGAAAAAAGCGTCGCTGGGAAAAGGAATGGTGAGAGGAAGGAGTGGGAGGAGCTGCGGAGGAGGAGAGGAAGGGAGGGATAAGGAATTAGCGCGAAGGGGGACCGTGGGAGCACGTATAGTTCCCATGCATCTCCATCCGAAAAAACCGTCTTACCTCGCTCACACCAACGCACGCTCAGGAGTATTCTTCCCTCTCCTCCTTTCCCGGATTCCACCTCAGGAGGACCAGACTTCTCGTTCGTTCGTTCCGTCTCCCCCGCCCTGTTTCCCTTCCTTCTTTCGGATCGAGGGATCGCACGAGTGTCTTCTCGTTTCGCTGCTCTGTCCGCCGCGTCCTTTGCTTCTCCTCCCGTGAGGTTGGGGGTTGGCGGAGAGTGAGTGGGGTGGTGAGGGTGGAGGGAGGCCCTTCGTGCATCGGCGCGTGTCCTCCTCCTCGCATCCTTGAGAATCGGTCCATCAGGCCGTCGGCGGACCTTCTTCCTGGAGGGGGCATCGCGTGACCAAAGCACTTCCTTCTCTCACTCCCTACCTTTCCCACCTCCTTCTTTCTCATTTTCCCTCGCGTCCTCCCGCTTTTTCCGCCCTCCACCCCTCCCTTTCCCCCTGCTCTCTTCCTACCTTTCTTTATCCCCGCGCTAATCTCTTTCCTCTACCCCGCCTGTGCTCAGAGCTCTCAGGAGGGTGGGGTCACCGAGTAGGGATTTTTTTCCTCGCCCGGGAATCGAGATTTTTCTTTCCTACCGGGTGGAACGGTGTTTTATTCACTCCCGGAGAATGTTTTACTTCGGTGTTGCTCACTAAGGGAGCGGAGAAGTTACTCCCGTGCTTCTCCCCGGAAGTTGGTTGGGGATATGCGAAATTCGAACGAGGTCAAATCACTCAAGATGTTTCCACTCATAATTTCGTTGCAGTGCCCGTAATTTTTCGAGCAGGGAAGGGAAAGCACGTCTTGTGCTGAACTTAATAACTCTGCACGCTTAAAATCGCTCGAAACACAGAAATTCTGTACGAATAACTTGCTGCTAATAACTTCAATGAATTTTAAGTTCTTGTAAACGGTAACCATTACCTACTACTTTCAAATTACAATTTGTGTGTAAAAACCACGTTTTCATATAAAACCCAAATGTATTTCCAGTATTTGCCATAAAAAATTATATCCAAAATATATGTGCTTTATTTTTATGAAGTCATGCATGAAATTGCATCTTCGTATTTTAGATTTTTGAAGTATACCAGGGTAGTTTATTATTCACCGCCGTCTCAATTGGGCAGAATTCACGTTTACTTTATTTATTACGAAGCCTCTTTCCGAGTTATCTTGATGCATATATAATGGCTTCCATTATAATTTTTTTCCTGTTTCCCTACTGTTTACTGCAAATGGTAAGAATGCCTTAAATTGTAATTTTATTATCCGACAACTCAAATGATTTAATTGGTTCGGAACAAATTTTCTTCCCCCTTGCTTTCTGCTTTGTCCTTGTTTCCTTTCTCTAATTTCCGTCTCCTCTCTCCCTTTCGCAATTCCCTTTCAGCACCCCGATTGGCCCCGACCGCCTCATAACCCCATCGCATTCTCCCCCGAGAGAAATATATATCTATCCTCGCTTCCGAGACACTTCCTGCATGAATGGAAATTCGAGTTGGGAGCGGTTGGCGAGGAGGGGAAGGTGAAGGCGGAGGGAGAAAGAGAGACGAAGAAGGAGGGGTAGATTTGAGAGGCAGAGATGTAAGAAAGAAAGGGGTGGAGAGAGGGAGAGTGTGCCCGGGACCTTGCCCGGTGTGTTCCGGATCCCATTGGTCGATCGCGTAGTGGGGTGAGGGGCGGGAGGTCGGAGGTGGAGGAGGTTTGCCCTCCTCGACTCCGTACCTAACTTCTCCGACCCACAAACCTTCTCCCGGGTCCCAAGTTCAGCGTGGAGGGGGAGAGGTGTGCGGTGGAGAAGCGTGAAAAGGGGAGAAAGGAAATTTTGTGGAGGGGTTTCGGTGGAGATGGTGTGGCTACAGTCCTCCTCTCCTCTTCTCATTCACTCTCTCCTCTTTTAACTTCTTTCCTTCCTCCCTTATTCACTCCCCCCTCTCTATCCGTCACTTTATCCCCTCTCTTCGCCTCTTTCGCTCTCTTTCTTCTATCTTCTCGCTCTTCTCCCGAACCTAAAATCCTTTCCCGTCCAATTCGATTGTGTTCTCCGGGAGGAAGGTAGAGAGAACACGGTAACGATGGGTAATGGCACAAGATGATGGGGATCCGAGTAGAATGGGATTGGGGGAGGTGGCAGAGGGGAGATGAGGAGGAAGGGGTGGTGGAACGGATGGGCAGGGAGGGTTGGAGAGGTGGTATGCGGGGCGGGTTGCGCGGCCGGGTCGGGAAGACCTCGCCGGCCGCGGGAGGATCCGGCTCCATGCTCTCGGAGCCTCAGCGAAGGTCGGCGCGGATGTGCTCCCTCGTACGCGGTGCCGGGAGAGGACGGATTAATTTTAAGAGTGGGCGTGGCGTGTGAGAGCTGGGGGTGGTTTATGAGCAACTTGCGTCACGGGACGAGGTTAAGCCCCGCATGACTTGATGTCGCTCGATAGAATTTGAGCGCGCGGATGATTGGACGCAAGTGCTCCGCGCTACACTTCCTCACTCCCGCCTCCTTCTCCTCTCGTCAGTCGTCGTCGTCTGACCCGCCCGTTCCTCCGTCCACTTGAACTCTAGCGATTCCGGATCAATGCCACGGATCCATCCCTCTTGGTGGACGGTGAATATTTTCGGGAGGCCAGAAATCCCTTTCCTTCCATCCAAACCGCCTCATACACGTGGGGAGGTAAACGGGTAGCTCATGTGGCCGCGCGGTGGAGGCCAAGGTTTGCCGGAAGTGAAACGACGAAACGATAGTCATTCCATCCTTTTTTCATCCAAGCGGTAACTTTTCATTTTTTGGGCATCAATTTCATGCTGGCTCATTTTGATGTTAAAACCTCGTTATCAATCATTTTAGACTATCTTTTTGTTTTTGTTTATTTACTGTCTTATAGCGTTTTTTATTAAAAAGGTGACCACTAGAAAAAGTTTAACAGGTCTTCCTTACTTATGATATTTTATTCGTTACACACGTTTATAAGGTAGCCAACTTCGAGTGGTTCTTAATTTTTGGCTTAAGAAAAGAATATTTTGGTTCTCAGGTGAGAAAATCCCACCTTTATAACCAAAATGGTAGTGCCATGCAACTTTTCTTTAAAAAATTGCGTGTAGTAAGTAAAAAATGGGTTGCTTTAATTCTGATGCCTAATTCTGAACACCAATGATATAGATGAAGACATTAATACCTTTAACCGTTTATAATGTCATGAAATATACCAATTATTTGACTTAAAGCAAATTTATGTATTTTAAGTAATCCTCATCTTAAGATTTAAAATAATATTTCATTTATTTTTATTATTTCGAAATCGAAAATGAATTAACTCTATCCTGAGTTATAATAAGCATCTGCCTATACAATAAAATTAATTCGAGAAGTAAGCTCAGAGGATATCATGTAATGCATGTCTCCCGCTAATTTTCAAATTGTTTTTGCAAAAAATTATGAAGATTAAATAAAAGTATGCTGCACTCATTGAGTCTGCATAGACTCTTAATAAACTCAATTTAACCGTATCCATTTGAGATCAGCATCCATGAAAATATGCAGCCGCGGGGATAAATGTACCGAATTGATCGCGTTAGCGATTATTCTGTGATTCACGCCGTGATGGCTTTGATAGCTATTAGGAGAGTTTCCAGAAATACAGGGAGAGATATAATATGCTTTGGGGAAGAGGGAGTAAGTTTGATGGTGGAGTGAGAGAGAAAAAAAGTGGAGGCAGTTGGCAAGGGGGTAGAGAGTCGTTGGGAAAGAGAGGAGACGCTTAAGCGGTTTCTCCAATTGGCGATGATGGCGGACTGGAGAAAAAAAGAGGACAACGAAAATGCTCAATCGCTTCCGATCGACTGATTCGAAAGGTTTTCTCCGCCCCTCTTCCTCCACAGCTTACTTCCTCCATTGGATAGAGCCATCGAATCGACTTCTATGGCCGACGTTATATTCCTTAAGGCCACTAGCCGTTCTGTGCCATCGCCTCTTCTCTTACATAGGTATCTTTCTTCCTCGCCTTGTTTGTTATCGCATGCATTGAATCCGAACCTAGTAGATTCCTTCCATTCTCATAGTCTGAAGTCTTCTAGATCAATTTTGGCTGGCATTGCTAAGTTAAACTGTTCATTTCCTGCATGAGCAATAGAATTCCTTTGTGATGTTATCTTAGTATCAATTATCATAAAATTCTATCCTCTTCAGTGCAGTAATTTATGGTCTTTGAGTATTAGCATCCTAATATTTTTACCATTGCACTAAAATACATTGCGGTATGGCATTAGATCTATAAAGAAGTTTTTCACTGCTAAGTGTATAAAATTTGTAGTTTCTTTATGCGTTGATATTCGTTGTGAAAAGCGTGGGACTTTTATAGATTTTTTATTTATTTCCATTTCCAAGACCGATAAAATTAATATTTCGTCTACGTATACTACTCGTCAATATTTTAGAGATGAAAATGTTGATAAAATACCTTTTTGGAGTTGAGCCATTCTTTCTAGGGTGAAGGTATATTTAAGAATTCTCTAACATAAAGTATTTATTGGTTTTTCATGGGATTGGATTATCCAATATTATGTAGTGAATCCGCCATAATACAATACGAATGAGTGTAAAATTAATAATGTTGCAAAGGTATGCTTTACTATTAATTGCGTTAACGCAATTTTATGCTTCGTTAATTTTAAGAAACACTGGAGGCCTAAAAAAGGATAATTTCTGCTTAATAGATCTTGAGTGATACCCTCCATATGTAAGTTCATTATTTTCTTTTCTGTGACGCAGAAGCGGACCTAAATTTATATTATTTTTCTGATTAACGGGACTGAGTTTTCAGCTGCTTTATTTTTCACGCTCTTGAGGGACGATCTTTCTTTTGTACTCCGATGCTCTGGTGATCGGGCTAGTCCTGAAAGGTTAGTTCATCACGAAATTCATCTTAATGAATTGCATATTGCATTTAAAAGAGGCTATCCCATTTAAACAGAAATGAGATTGTTTTACTTAAATGTATCATACTTCTGTGAGATGAATTCCTGATCCTTTCTTCGGCAAAACCATGATGCTAAATATAAATCATCTGTTGCTAATATTCAGACTAAAGGAAAGCAGCTTATGCTTGTTGGTTCAGCAGATAAACTTTAGTCTAGGCTCTATTGCAGAGGAAATAAATGGAAGATCTGTTTGTGACACTGTTTTACCTATTCAGGGCACTTCGTGCCATGATGAAGAGCTCTACTATCGCTATATGAAAATGAGCCTTCAACTGTTTCGTGGAGATCAAACTAATTCCAGGAATCAGTAGATTAGTGATGGGTGTTTGAGCTGATTTAGATTGATAGAATGAGAGCGTAAAACGTGGAGACAAGGTAAGGGAAATGAGTGTGCGCGCGAACAGTGACTTTCGGTGCTATATTGCTCCCGGATCGGAGGCTGAGAACAAGGGAATGAGAAGGGGGCATGTGGAATCAGTCACCTGACTGGAGGCGGTCGAGTTCCTTCTGGAATTCGGCGAGCCCTAACATGACGGGGCGCGTGGGCGCATTAGAGAATAGAGATCTCAATGAGGAGGCGAAGTTGGAGATGAGAGGGCCGTTAGGATGACCTGAAGTTGATTTCTCGGGAGGAGCGGAGGACCTGAGGGGGTGCGGGCGGGGGAATAATCGTCGGGGGATGAAGAGCGGATGGGAGAGGCAGCGGAAGCTGAGAGATCGTGCGCTGTTGGAGGCGGGAAAACGTACGGACGGGAATCGGCGCACCCTGTGAGGAGGGAGGATGGCCTGGAGGAAAGGGCGCCGGGGAGCAGGCCGAATGCGGAATGCAAGGAAAAGAGGGAAGGAAGGAAGGAATGACGGGAGATATGGAGTGCGGAGGGAATGAGGGCTCAGATGGAAAAGAAGTTTTTCTGTGGAGGAGCGAGGAAGAGGGTGGAGAACTCGGTTGGGCGATGCGGGGAAGAGGGGTCATAGGGGTACATTCGGTAGGAAATGGGGCGGGGGTTGTTTGCGTGAGAGGAGTCTGAATATCTCGCGTGCTTGTGGTCGGTTTCTGTTTTGATTAACAGAGAGTGGCGGATCGAACTCTTTTCGTGGGGTGGGGGATGGGGCAATGGTTGGGCTGAGGAAGTTGGAGGGACAGGTGGAGAGGATATAAGGGGGTAACAAAGGAGCGGGAGAGGGAGTAGAAGACGTCTAAAGGGGGTTGGTGGAAGGAATGGAGAGCGGAGGGGATGGTTTGGAGGGCAGAACGGATTCTCGAAGGACGCTGGAATGGCTGGCTTTCGCCTTGCTTGTGTGCGTAGAGTGGGTTGGAAGGGCCTTAAGAGAGTTTTGTGAGTGGAGATAGGGGGTGGTGAAGGCTGGCTGGCATGTCATGCTCGAAGTCTGGGGTGGATACGGGGGTTTTATTATGTCTTGGATGTGCCTGAAGGAGGAGGCGTGCGTGCACGAAACTGATAGATTTCGACTGTTCTTTCTTTATCTGTTATTTTATGACTCAACGTTAGTGTTTGACTGCAGTATCTTCTCTGCATTCAACGTCGGGGCATTTTTCAGGCCTTATTCTGGCGGTGGAAGTATCCTTGATTGTTCTCTCCCCATAGTCTCTCATGGAGAAGACTTACCCAGAATGTTCCTTGACGTGTTAAATGCTCGCAATTTTTTTTAGCACTTCTATCTCGTCGCCAGACTCTAGGGAATGAATGCGCTCTGTCGCAGACTCTTTTTATGTGGCGCAAAGGCCTTTACTCCGGCATCGTTTCAACGAATCCATGGCAGTGAGTTATCGATTCAGCTCCGCCGCCCATCGCACGCACCCAGTGACCGGTCAGTTAAATTATCCTGGGTAGGGGCAGAAACTTGACCGTTGATACGCGGCTGAAAAAATTGGGTTCATCACGTGCGCGGCTATTAAGTTTAGGCCGGAATATCATGGAATGCTCAAAGATTAAAAAAAAGGTGGAATGTTTTGAATAATTCAGGATTTCTCTCGCGAAGCCGTTAGGATTTTATTTGTCGTTATTATTTTTTCACAGGCATCTAGTTCACGTCCGACGGAATAATGCATGTCAGCGAAGCCCACTGCTGCGGAGGTCCCAGTGAGCCGGTGCGTCGGTGCGTAATTTCTCAGCAAGAGCAAAAATGAACCAGGATGATCCGTCTAACGCGTCCCCTCCTCCTCCCGCCCAACACTAATCTGAAACGACGAGCTGCATCCAAAACAATTTGCGCGGGCCTCCTGAGCCCTCTCTTTTCCCTCCTCCTCCATCATTCCGCCTATCTTTTTCCACCTTTTTCAAAACTCTATATCTCGTTGGCTGGCCTCGTTTTCTCCCTCCCCCGGCGCGCTCCCTTTTCGGACGCCCTTTGGACGTTCGAGGGAGGCGGCAACGCTGACGACGCATTCCGTAATTTCAAAAAAGCCCCACCAGCCACACGAGGTTTGAGGCTTGATGTGTAGGTGCAAGGACGGAGAAATAAACGAATCCCGTCCCTCCGCCGCCGCCCCCGCCGCCGCCCCCGCCGCCTTTCCCCGCCCGGGGCTTCGGACGAGGGAGAGGGTAAGGCTCGTGCGAAAAAAAGGAAGCGTAAAGGAGCGCTAGGCAAACAAAGTCGGACGGTTTGGGTGGGGGAGAGAGATAGAGAGAGGTGTGAGGAGGGAAGGAAAAAAGTAAAGGGAAAAGCCAAACGTGGAGATATCGCCGGTCCCGTGCGCTTATAAAAAGGCATTAAAAGGGATAAAACAGGGAGGGAAAGAGAAAGAGGGTCGGGAGATGGGTCGGATTAAGTAGAGCCGGGTGAGGAGTGTAAGTTGGAGCCGGACGGGCGAGGGAGTAGTATGTCGGGGAATGCAAGGTGGGTTGGTCGGTGGCGAAGTGGGAAGAGGAGGGCGGAGTCAAACGAGAGAGGAAGGAGATGAGCGGTGAACTCTCGCGCTAAAGGACGAGTCCTCGGCGAGAGACGGGGAAGGTTGGTGGGAGCAAAAAGGGTTGAGGGGAGGTGAAAAAAAAGGCATGCGTTAAGAGCGTAATGATTTAAACCGAGCGGATAATTACACGGGTGGCACCCGGGGCGGGCCGTCGGGGTTGGATGGAAGAAATTAAGGGGGAGGGGGCGGCGACCAGAATCGGAGGGTTGGGACTGGGAGATCCTGCAGGGGAGCGAAGGTGTGGAACCTTGGGCGGGGAGGCAAGGAGAGGAGAAAAAAAATGAGAGTGGGGTAGGAATGAATGCTGGAACTATCTTTTTCGTTCCGGGGCCATACCGGAAGAAAGCTTTGGATATTATCTGACGGAAGGATTCCGCCCGTCCGTCAACCCCTGTGCCCCTCTTCCACCCTTCCTCTTTCCACTCTGCCCCTCCGTCTACACATCTCTCCCGGTGCTCGGGCGATGAATGTTTTAGAATGAATTAGTGTGAAATGAGAGGTCACGAAAGAAGTGGGAAGCTCCGTCGCATGAAAAATAATTGAATTTACAGTAGGGGATAAACACAGTGTGTGTGTGTGTGTGTGTGTCTGTGCGCACACGGAAGGGTGCTGACGCAGGGTGCGGGGAGGGGAGATTGGGGGAGGGGGCATGTGACGCAGCTTCCGTCAGCCGCCGCCACTGCTGTCTTCGCGTACCTGTCTGCTCTTGTCCCTATCTCGTCCCTAACTCGGAAAAGGGCTGCCTTTTGCATGGGTATTCTTCTCGTCTTTTTCCTTGCTTGCCGTTCGTGTGTGTGCTTGTATCAGGTAGGCGTACCTCCCCAAATCCTCTCTCGCGTCATCCTGGCTATATTTCAGTCCAAGCGAGCGAACTCTCGTGCGAATTAAAGGGATCTCTCTCGTTTTCTTTGTACTCTTGTTTTATTTTAACGCTTTTTCGTGGGACGAACGAGTTCGGCTTTGAATTGCTTTTGACCTTGTATCCCTCCAATTTTTTGGGCTACGGATTAAGTATCTAGGATGCTAGTGCATTCCGATGCTCCCTAGTTTAGACAAACACTCCTGTCGTGTATATCCCTTGCGCACATTAGGGGCAGAGAGGCAAAGTGACAGACAGTGGCACTTGAATCATTTTCGTTTTTCGCAATTCACGTAATTAATTTGCTGGATGGCCTAGTTAATATACTCTTTATTTGTATGCAATATTCTTTAAGTGATGAACTATTCTGTTTGTCAATAATGCCTTTTTGTGGGAATGCTGTTCTCCGAAAACGTGGTTGAATTACAGTTTAAGCGTATAATTACTGTGGCGCGTATGCCAGTTTTAGGAGAATTTTTTTAAATTCTGGGTATAATATGGAATATATACTAGTATTTAATTATTTTTTTTCAAAATCCTCTTGATTAATAATGGCGGATTTTCGTATTTCAGTTCAATTCTCTTCAATGCTTTTTAAAAAGAATACTCGTTTTTAATTGACCAGTAAGTTGTATAAGCAACTTTAATAGACACTCAATGGCCATTTCACTCGGTGACATTCTACGAGATTATTTGATGCTAAGTCATATTAATTACGTGCCAAAAGTGTCTCGCAGCTTCTGCATTTTTCCCTTCCCTACTTTCCACAACGTGTACCTTTTCTCCTGCTCCCTCATCCAATTATTGGCATTTCCGTTGCTTAATTATCCGCTATCCTTTCTTCTGACCTCAACTGGCAATGTACCTTTTCCACGTTTCGTTAATTTTTTGTTGCAAGCTGGCAGTCGCCGGGATTTTCCTCTTTTCCCCGGATTGAACGCTTCAAAATCCTTCCGCGCAAATTCGCTGCTTGGCTACGGCGAGCGAATACGCATTCTGTTCTGGCCCAATGGAGATAGAGAATAAGCCTCTCTTCTCTGCGTTGCGTTAATTATAATAGGCTTGAGACAAACAAGCAATACGACAATTTCTTAATTAGAAGACATTTTTATTTACTATTCTATTGCTCTGGTCTAAAGATTCCGCTTGTCTCATAGATCTTTTCTTCGTGAATTAAATTGTATTGGAATCTAATTGTAGAGCAGTGGGGAGTTTGAAGCTAAAGAATATTAACGCAGAAACCGTATATTTCTCTTATTTATTTTTTCCTATTGATTGTGTAGTTTAATTTTTACAGATGGAAAAAGATGGGATTTAGATGTCGAAAGGATAAGGTGAGATGAGATAATTTTCCTATTTGTGGAAAAAGAATTCTTTCAGTTTAACCTATCCCTCACAGTTGCTTATTAAGCATATGACTGTAACATAATAAAGGCCAATATATTTCTTAGGGACCTGACTTGAAAAATATTGCTTCCAAATTATTGATAAAACATTTGAGTTATTGGTTGGACGAATTTGAATATGTTTTTAAAAAATTCTCTTCTATGCATTACAGTCATGCGTGGGAAAAGTGTTGCTGAATCAGACCTTGTTGTCAGTTTTTGCTTGTAAATCGCTCTTGGTATTGTTCATGATTTCTTATTTACTTTAAGGTCATGATTTTGAAATTAATATCATTCCTTGTGAGTTGCGCTGAAGTTTGATCAAATAATTTTCTTCTCAGAAGGACATGTAAGTGCTTAGATTATGTTGCGTGCATCCCAATACGTGGGTATTGAGTGATTTGTATCAGTTAGTTGACCTTGTTTGGCTGTCACGGATAGATAACTCTCGTCCACGTAGTAAAGCAATTAGCCCATCTTTCCTATTCACTTTTTATAACTTTCTCTCATTCCCCTCTGACCTATGGTTTTCTTTCGTTATTTCCTGCATCAAGAGTTCGTGTGGCTATAATCCTTGTATGCTATGCATATTTCCATGGCATTATTATCCGTCTGAGTACGATTCAAGTTCGCTTCACGTCTGCCTCATTACAGCCTAGCCTGTCTCAATCGTCAACCTAGCCTGTTTCAAACTGTATTCAGTACTGCTCTTAGAGATTCTGAGAGGATTTGTGGACAGTAAGAATCCTCATAACAACTTCAAAAAGGGCTTGAATTATGTAATCCGTTGCGCGGGTTTTGAACTTTAATTCCTATTGAGAAACTGAGACTGTGTCATTTTCTCCCAAATCGATATCGTTTAAAAATTTGGCTATATTTTACTAAGTTCTTTAAAAGTCTCCTGCCACTCCTTACTTACAAAACTCTCATTTCATGAGAGGAGGGTTGGTAATCTTTCTAATAGGTATTATCATTTGTGAACTTCATAAATCTTGGCTTCTAAACGCCTACTAAAGTTTTATAACTTTTATAAACCTTTAATTTTTTTCCACTAGGGTGCCAATAAAGTTATTGTTTACTGGAGGATGCGCTAATAATATAGCGGAATTTAGACGCGCTAGATCTGCATAATAATGGATCGGTGAGCATTTTTATCTTTGAATGATAATTTTCCTAGCCTTATGCCCCCTTCCCGCATTTAGCAAGTTGTTCCATCATGCGACACCCGTATTTCATTTTATTTCGCATTCCCACCCTCCTTTTTTTTTCTTTTTCTCCTAACGCTGAGGCTTTCCCTCTGCTCCCGTCCGTCTTTCCTGCGTCACTCCTAGTCTTAACCGAAAGAGCGAGGGAAATAGGGATGGAGGCAATACGGGAATGTGGAAGAGGGGGTTGGGAGGGGAGAAAAGTGGAAGGGGGGACGGCTGTAGTCGAATGGGAAGTCGCGATGGGTTAGGAATGGGCGGAGTTGGTGGATGGAAAAGAGAAAGAAGCCCTGGCTGGTCCCAGTTGCTCCCGAGACTCTTTTGTAAGCCTCTAATGAGGAAAGAACGGGGCTGAAATGACTAGGAGAGCGAGAAGGAAAGAGGGAGAGAGAGGGGGAGGGATGGTAGCTGTTGGAGGAGGGTGAGGAGGTGGAGGGATTTCCGTGAAATGGGGGTGGGGATGTCGGCTGGAGGAAAATGGATATGACGAGGGCAGGGGGGAGATTTAGGGACGCATAAGGATTTCTCTTTAGCGACGAGCAAATGTGGAGGGGGTATCGTCCCCGGTTGAAGGGGGTTTGATGGGGATGGGGATTGTGATGGGAGAGGGGGTGGTGGAAAAGATGCGAGATAAAAAAAGGGTAGAGGTCTCTTTTTCTCCTTGGGAGTAGAGATGAAAGAAAGGATTTTTTGGATGGGGCAAATGACGAGTAAGACGTTTGCCCGCCCCAGGAGTCTCCTATGGTGCGCGCATAATGAAGATGAGGAGAAAGGGAGGAATGAAACATATCATATTACGCCAGAAGGGGGAATTTTCAGGGAGGAATTAAATTAAGCTGCGGTACGTGCATAAATTTCCCCCCTCATTTCCTCCTCTGCACGGCGTTCTCTGTGTTTGTGTGTGGTTCTTGGATCCCCGTGTTTTCAAATTCTGTCCCACTAATCCTATTTTTCCTCCGTACGTAATGCAGTAACTTTTCCGTTTGAAGGCCAGAGCTCTTAATATCTTGTAATAACGCCAGTGTCCAATCCAGTTGTTATATAAGGTTAAATACGTTAGTGTGCGCCCTCAGTTTCATGTCGAAACAATTTTATTATTTTCAAAAGTATTCTATGATTGAATACGCATTTATAGTCCTACATTATAAAAGGCTAATGTTTTATCTATGCTAACGTACAAGCATATGCAGGGAACTAGAGAAATAGTTATACATTTAAATTTCTATAATTTATGATATAATTAATTTCCTTTTCCTATTTATAATAATTTTTCTTTGGCGTTTGGCCTTTAGTCTGCATCGTTTCTGTGAGATCCGTTTCTCATGAGCAACATACTATTTTGTGAACCTGAACAAAAAGGTTTTACATTTTATGGTCTGTGGTTCGCTGCTATCGTTGTCATAAGCTGCAATAAATTTGAAGAATACATTTATTGACTGCAAGAATAAGGAATTGTGTGGAGATGATACATCGTACATAATTTTTTGCTTGCTGTTGTGTATTGTAAAATTTTACATTGTTTGCTTCTATTTTTGAAATTTTAAATTTACACATGAGCTAATAATTTTAAATATCAATAATAATATTTTCGTGGATTATACTCGTGAGGACCTAGTTATTTTATACCTAGTTAGTTATTTGAATATTCATTAATTGGCATCTTAGAAATTAAAAATGAAATAGAGTGATGGGATGTGATGAGTTTTTCGATGAACTAATTTAATTCATCTGTGCGTGTGGTAAATTTTTAACTTACCAGAAAATTGTCCATTATATTGCTGTATTCAGTGAATATGATTAATTGGGTTATATTTGTGCAAGTTTGATATATTTCTTTTAGTAGCTAATAGCTCTTCATTAATTATCGTTCAATAACTTAGACAAGTGCTTGTTAGAGAATAAAATTATTATTTAAATACAGGCTTTCATTTTGAGCTGTTTAATTTGTGGATACCATAAAAATGTAGGCAACAGAAAATCGTTATCAGGAAGGTGAATTGCGACGTAAGATTCGAGGGAAAGGTATCGATTGAATGTAGGTGGGGCTTTTATTGGTTGGGGGCGTGGCTAGCGGAAGGAATGCAGGACAGGAAAGGTGAGGTACTACGGAAGTATTGATGGGAAAGACGTCTATAGCATATTAAGCATGTTATGAAGAAAGAAAATCAAAGTGCCAACTAGGAGTGATGCGTGGATTTTACTACAGGTCCACTAAGCCTTGATAAACACGCGCAGAAGTCGCCAGGGAAATTACTCGCAAGACAGTCCTTTCATACTATTTCCGGTCTGGAAAACATAGAAGCTACTCTACTTGTGTTAAGTATAGGTATATAGAGCTTAAATGATTTAATTTCCACTGATTGAATTCGTTTCTTATACACGTCAGGCGATCTTAGTTCATAACACATTATCATAACACATTAGCTCGTCTACCATTTTTATCAATCTTTCTATAGTTTCTCAAAACTCATTGTCGATCAATTTTATTAAATTTTCGTATAATAAAGTGTTTCTCTTTGTCTTTTTAAATATGTTTATTACGAGGAATGAAGTAGTAATCGCACTATGTGCAGTACTATGATTATTGATATGATTATTTGGTTCATATTAGTAATATGAACCAAATAAAAAAGGTACGTAAAAGTGACGCCGTTTTAGGGCACTGATTGCTGAAATTATTTCGCCGTTAATAAAAAGTGTAAATTTAAAAACTTGAAATTTTAGCTAAAATAATTTTTTGTGGCACGATGAGGATCCGAAAACTGCTTATTAATTCAAAGGGTGGTTTTCCATTGATTTAATCATGTTAAAAAATGAACCGAGTTATAGCAACGATGAGTACTGCATTGAATAAGGAAGGTGATGAATAATAAGAAGAACATAGAAGCTACTCTAAGAGAGTTAAAGAGAGGCATAATTTTTCTATTGAACTACCGCAAAATTTCGCCCCAACGGAAAGTATGTGTATTTGGGATAACCATGCATTGTTAGCGTGCGACTCTTAATTCCTTTTTGCAAAAATCCAGCGTAGCAATCAATTGCCCGAGTCTGAAATTCTCGTCTGAAGGCTGCGGTGCTGCTAAACATTTTCAATTCGGGAGGCAATAAATCGGGTTGCGAAATGAGTTCTCGCAGTCATGATTCACGACTGGATTGCATTCGAAATTAACGAAATCCCAATCAGATAGCGGAGTCATAGCTCACGCCCACCGCGATTGTTCCAGAACCATGGACGTTAACTCTTTTTACGCATTCCCAGAATTCGGAAAGCATACCGAGCGGGGGTGGCTAAGGGTATCCGGCCGTAGCGGCCGCCGCTGCCGCCTCGGAACAGGAGAGCTCGCTGGCAAAGGAGACGGGTGTGAGGGTTCGAACGAGTCGCTAGAATTTAGATATCGAGGGAGAATCTCCTGCGGAGGGCTCATGGCTATGCGAGAGAGAGGGTTGGAGAAGGGAGGGGCCGGGCATTAATGGCAGTATTGTTCTTTATTGCGGGGACTGCGCTGATATATTTTGATTCCGTGTTGGATCCGTCGGTCACATCAGAGAGGTCAAGTGAGGAGGGAGTTTGGATGCTGGCGGTGCATCGCGAGGGACGGAGAGAGGGAAAGGGAGAGTGCGAGAGAAGGCCTGTGTGCACGGAAGACCGGAGAAAGCACGTGAATGATAAAAGAAAGGGGAACGAGGGGGAGGGAGAAGGGTAATGTGCCGTGGGGAGGTGGTGGTGTTCGGAGAAGGAGATACGGGAGATTTTTGTAAGGCGAGTGGACGGACGGAGAGCACACGGGGCCAGAAATAGCGGAGAATGAGGAGACGCGTTAACATTTCCCTTCTCCATTCGTTTCCTATATACAGCCCTGCCCCAGCTCTTTCCTTCGCTCCATTTTACTAACCCTTCCTTCTGGTTTTCCCTCCAAGGACGATTTCTCGACGAGAGAAATTTTGGTATCGGATCCTTGAAATAATCAAGCGTATATCGTCTCGGTGACTTCTGAATTTTTCGTTTCTCTATCATAATTGATTCATTGAGTGAGCATAAGATGTAGAAGAAGCACAAGGATTGTCGAGAGTAGAAACCCTATAGGCTTCCAAATTTGGTTTGCGTCATTCCAACATCCTTGTTATGTGATGGGATGGATGCCTTTTTCAGGTCTTGAATATGTAAAAAATGACTCATATTGGGTACAAGGGTTTGAGGAGTGAATTTAAGAAGGGTAAGGAATGGCAGTTGATAATACTACAGGATCTTTTTTTCTGTCAGAAAACACGAGAACTACTGGTGGGCCCTATCTGTATCTAAAATTGTCATCTGCTTCTGTCATTTATTTTTCAATAGGCCGTCAAATGTTGCTTTTTCATTAAATTATTTTCCTTACGTTACATGCTTGAAAATGTTGACCATCTACATTCACATGTATCGTGGAGATGTGCCAACTAAGGATAGTTCATGTGCGCTTTAAAAACTAAGACCGCTTGCTATCATATTCTTTAGTGGATTTTCACGCATTTAGTCACTTTTACACAGAATCATTCGGAAACCACGGTCAGGAAGTAATGAATTGGCCAAGTGGATATTTCACCCCAATTACGTTGCTGAAACTTCTTACACTTTCCTCTAGCGAGGAAGTTCTTATTTTTTAAGGAATTAACGGCAGACGATGTGATTATTACCCATGAAGTTGCTGAAACAGACTGGCAATTATTAGAGGATTCTAAATAATATTGAGTGATGACTGCTGTGGATTTTCCCATTTTATTAGAATTAACATTGTATCGGAATTTCGGTTTCATTGTAAGCCTTCTGTTATTCTTCCTATAACATTTCGTGGTATTATATGCTTTAATTATTCACCTCCAGTGTGTCAGAATATTAGAACCTACGCGTCTTATAATATCCTTTGAGCAAATAATAATAATTAACCTATTTCTTGACGAGTTATGAACTGTATGCAAAGTAAATAAGGAAACTTGATGATTGCTTCAATCCCTCGCTCTCTCTTTCACCCATTTCGTGTGTTGTTTGATCTTGCCAACTTCGCTCATAACCTTATAATCTTGTTCTTATAACCTCCGCGTTCATTCCAACTCGGTAAATGTCTAAAGCAGTCTCGCTTACTTTCCCTTCTATTAAGCAGCTCCGTTCTATCGTTTTCTTACCTCGTTTAATCTCCCATTCCTCGTCTTCCTAATTCCGACTAACATTTTCGCCGTGCGTTCTACTCCTTTGTCGACCTCTATGCCATGTTCTCTCTCTCTCTGTCTTCCCTTTCCTTCCTCTCTCTCTCTATCCTTCCATTTCCCTCTCCCGGGCGAAGGAATCCCCTCGCCCCACGGCCGACAAGGACGAATCGATGAGAGCGCACGGCCCTTTGTAACGCCCTGGGGGCGCGCGCGAGAGAGCCCCGCCCGTCCCCCCCCCTCCTCCCCCAAGCCAACCAGCCACCCCCCCTCGCGCACCACTCCTCCCGTGCCCTGCCGGCCTCTTCTCTTCCTCCCACCCTCTCTCTCTCCCCTTTTTCCTCTCCCCTTCTCAACCTCTCACTGACTCTCTCTCTCTCCTCGTGTGCGTGAGAGAGTACGGAATGGGCCCCGATGGATGGGAAAGGAGGGATCTCGGGGAGGAACAAACACGCACTGCGGAGGAAACGGATGGAATTGTGCGAATGAGTGAGGGATGGAGTTGGGTTGGACCGGGGGGTGTCGGGTAGGTGCGAGGTGAGCGGGTGGGTGTCGGGGGAGGTCGGCAGCAGTTGGGCTTTTCGAGAGGAAAGGGTGAGTGGTGCAAATTCTGGGTGCCTTCCTTGCCTATCGCGCTGGGAAACTCGCGGGCCTGTATTCTTTTTTTCCTTATTTTATTTTCGTCTTGTTTCGCTATCTGCCGCCCTTACATCCTTACCTTATAAGATGTCCTCCTAGTAGGCATTTCGTATCCTCACTCCTTCCTTGCCGGAAAAGAGACAAGTGAGAAGAGGTGAGGGAAAGAATACTCCGTGGACGAAAGTTGAAAATGTTTCGGGCTTTCATAGCTGTGGAAATAATGCGACTTGGGTTATGAGTTGCGGAATTCCAGGTAGAATGGCACACTCCCTCCTAGGGAATACTTTTCCTTCGGCAAAAAAGGTTCCGGTTTTTCATAGATAAAATTAGATAGAGATAGATAAAGATACCGTCATCTTTCTGCGATGAATACTCTGGTGTGATTTTATCTTTCACTTTCATTGAACTTTTTCTCCCATATCATTTGTGGACAAAGCAATAAGCCAATCTTTCATTCGAAATATTATTATGTTGAGGACAGAAAAGATGTGATGCCTATTCTTTGGGAATAAGGCTTATGATAATAAATAATATCATGGGTGGTAAATGGCATATATTTTTATGTCAAAATATGTGTAATATGGGCAGAAAGATCCTAAATATAAGATTCGGAAGTGCGTGGAGTAGATTTGAAAACGCATGCAAAATCGGAGAAATCTCAATATCGATTGTGTGTATCCAGATTTGTGCATATTTCCGCCAAGGCGTCTGAATTAGGTGCAACGTGTGGATAAACAGGTTATTTTATTTTCGATCCTGAATTTCTTAAATAATCTAGCAATTTATGAACTCGTAGATCCTCTAAAAGCCGTTAACATTCAGAGATGGCTGCTCAATGGCTTAACTATTGGTTTGTCGGCATCGAATATTCATCCTGTCTGGTTATTTCCTTGATATTAGATAGAGTCAGCCGTCCTCTCCATTCATGTATTCGTCAAACTCTTCAGACTTTTCTGACATATTAGATTATTTCTTCTTTTTGACAATCATTCAGCACTTGCATTTATCCTATGGTCTTTATCTTATGTTCATCTGATTTACTTCTTCTTCGACGATTGTCTTCATGATAACATCTTATTTGAAGGTATTTTGAATGAGATGATCCCTTCTAAAAACTTCATTAGATCTTTAAAAAATTGCCAATCCTAGGAACTAGTCTTATATTATTTGTCGCAACTAGAAACCCGACTAATTTATAAAACTATTCTACATTGAAAGTCATTGGTATACCCTCGATTACTATTTTATTTATTTTCGAATTCATTTGGGATTTTTATGTAATACACCGTAATTCCCAATATATTTTGTCTAAGGTCTTTTGGCATTACGCACGTTTTATTTTTCAGGGATATACTCCTTCGAACATGTATCTTTTCGATACGAATCTCTCATCTCGCCTTTAACCATGGTCAAATTAACGTGGCCATATTCCTTTCATATCATTTTTTTTACCGAGGCACCCTTCTTTCTTTCATGACACTCGCATTAGTCACACGTTGGCTCAAATGTTTACCGACAAGCGCTTCTTGATTATTCAGGACTCACCGCTTCAGCTGATTCAAACTTATTGCTATACACTCACGTTTTATTAGAATTCTGTGAAGAGGATTCGCGCAAAATTTTGTTATACTTGCCTGTCTAATGTCTTTTTTTATACGCTCCTTATGCTGCCAACTTCACCTCCTTTGAAACAATTTGCTTTATTCCGTTCCATCAGTCCTTATTTTTATGAACTTAGAAGGCACCCTACATGTTTCAATCGTCCAAATAAGATCCGCTATCACCTCTTCCATTCTGTAAATGGGAATCGTTTGCTGATTTTGGAGACGCTTGCTCTCCTATTTCATACGGCTCTTTGTTCCGGGGGCGAATATTTCCATCCAGTTTTTGCTATGAGAATAAGTGATACCGATTAGTAACTACAAGTGTATTGAATCGTTTTGCATTGGAACCCGAGGTATTTAAACTCATACATTTGGGCTTATTCTTTGTAACAATCTTAGCACCCGCCATGCAGCATTGATTGCCATTTTGAGTCGAATCAACGTCTACTTTAAAAATTGCAGCTAAAAAAAGACTATTGCGGGAACGACTTTACCCCATGCCTTGCTTCCTCTTATTGTCTTTCTTCCTTTCAACTATCGTGAGCATTTCACGGGATATTCCGCTTGGAATTCAAAAAGCGGATGAATATGGAGAAAAGACGGAATTATAATGGTGCATGAACATTTCTACCAATTGAGGGAATTCTCGAAACCTCTTTATGCAGACCGGATAGGTACGCAAATCAGGCTCTCATGAATACCTTTGACTCTGAAGCTCTCGAGTAGGTGAAATAGAATTTAACGCTGGGAAGGAAGTTACATTATGCGTGCCTCCACTTTTGGGGACATTTCACGAGAAAAGAACGTTTTCACATCCTTTCCTCATGAGAGGCGGTGGAATAATGCCATGGGAACTTGTAATCCTTGGATGTATTCGATGTGCCGAAAGAATTTACCTTTGAAATTCTGCGCATCATAGGCAGCGAGAGCGCCAAGGTGGAGTGATTGCAAAAAAATGTGCGCAGCATTCATGCAGGATCGTCAGGAAGAGGGCTATCCGACGGTGGTCTTTGAAAAGGGAATAGAGGATTATGTTGGAGTATTCACGCCTTGTTCCCGCTCATCAGCTCTGACAACCTCTTGGCCTCTTTTGTGCGCGTATCCGGAGTATTTGTTTGCCTATCCCCCACTCAGTTCGCCCGCCAATACTTACGCATATTTCATATCCAAATGCGTCGCGTAGTCCAAAACTTTCCGTGTTGTAAACGAACCCCATCTAAATGCATTGGACTAGACGAGACACCTGAACTTGCTTTCTCAGTGAACGTGGCGGCACCCATGGTACTTCCTCTCCGCACTCCAACGATCGTCGGATTCGAGTGCGTGTAAATATCTTTCTCTCTCCCTCTCCCTTCTTTCATTCTCTCTCCTCTCGTCTTTTGTATCTTATTCCCGAGGGGAATTGACTCTCAGTTATGCCTCATTCATTTCTCTCTACAAGTTTCAGCGGAAAACCTCATCATTGCGTTTAAACTCGTATTCCGGGTCTTGATATACTAAATTTATGTGGAAATTGATGTGTGGCAGTTTTTTTTCTCTGTGAATCGGCTGTTTGCAAGTTACGCCCGAGATGAAGGATTCATTTTTTTCCTCGTTTCATTAAAAAAATAATAATTTCGAGTCATACCAGAGGTTAAAACGATACTCCCGTTCCCTGTGGTGAGATGAGAAATTCCCGGGGTTATGCCCCAAGGAGGGGTTTGGCTCGTGTTTTCGTGTTGAAGGGGGGTTATGGGTGGTCGTCGGAATAACTTTCCCTCCCTCTTCCCGCGTCCGGCTCATTTCCTCCCCCTTTCTCACTTAAGCTCTCGCTTCGCCCCCACCCATCCAGTTCCACCCCCCCCTTCCAGCATCCCCATTCCCACCATCCCCCTCTCCAGAACACTCCCGGGCAATATGTCCCCTTGCTGCGTCCGACCCGACTTTACCCCCCTCTCCACCTCCTAGTGCATCCTCCCTGGCTGTGTAAAGCACTGCTGGTTTGCGAACCGTAACTGCTTTGTGAAAGCGGCTTTGTTGCCCCGGCTTAGGGGATAGGAATGTGGAGCAACTCAGGGCACGAGATGGCTGTGCGGCGCCGGGTAGGCCGTGTGGTGGTGGAATCCTCCTGCTTCAAAGGGATGAATGGCTGGAATCGGTCGGGGGATGCATGGATTAGACAAATTACATCTAGATAAAGGCGTGGGGCCATTCATAATGCGAGCCGATGGAATGGTTATGTCCGCCCCGCATCCGAAATTCTTCCCCATCCCCCTCCCCCGCACTCAAGCCTTAACCGGTTATCCCTGCGCGCTACAGTCCTGTAATTCGGCAGAGGTGGGATTGGGGGCAGCAAAAGTGTTCTGAGGATAACCGCGAATGTTTCCACGAATACCATTTGCGGAAGGAGTGTGTGGATTATTTTCATTTTTCGGATGCGTCTTTTGAAACACCCCGCTTGCGTAAGTACCCCAATTTCATCAGCGTCATTCTGGCCGCACAAAGGGTCGTTCCAGTTGATTGTTCCCTGTGATCAAGGGATGCCTCATTGGTTGCCGTTTGAGTGCATGCATCAGGATTGCGAGGATGTTTCTCGCGGAGAGGAGGGGGTTCTGTGATTTTTACCTTCCGCAAATAATACACTTTCACAACGCGGAAGAATGTGCATTACCATTGCACTAAAAGCTACATTCGTTGCCGTCTAAAACATCTCCCATGTTGCATCCAATGAAAAATTAAAAGATAGATCAGTGTGTGACATGATGAAATGAAATTACTTTTTCCTTTTTAATGCATCAGACATCATTTCCATACGTGGGTATAGGTGTTGAAATCTTAATGCACTGTTCCCTGGATCTCTATTTCAGGTATCGGAAGTAAGAAAATGGGATTTTGTTGTGGTAGATGGTTTAAAAAGTCTCTTTGTGCGTAGTATTTCTTTGTTCATGTTTCGTAGCGGTAATGGACCTTCAGGTTGGATACCTCCCATAAGACCCTCATCTTAGCGTGATATAAGAATGGTCATAAGGACCAACAATCCCTCCAGCCAACGGAGTTAGCAAAGACGCGTCGACGCTCACATTGATGCTCAGCACGAGAAAAAAATCTTTGGCGAGATATTTCGAAGTTATCGTACAAGAGACAGTTTTGGGAACGAAATAGTTTCGGGCTGAAATCTTCTCTTCCCACTTCCCTTGTACTACTGGCAGGTCTGAAGCTGGGTGATGGAGGCTTGAGTAGTGGCCCCATACTTTAGCTTTATGATGGACGGTAAAGTTCAAGTAGACACAGCAACTCCTCCGAGAAACTGAAGACCGGCGGCGGTAGGCACGTTGCTCAGCTACTCTTTTTGTGCTCGTAGAGAATGGGTTCGTTGACGACCGGCGCCGTGCGCATCGTAAAATAATGTGCCCTCTTGTCGGCAGGGCGCGATGAAAACCGCCGTGTTGGTCCGACTCACTAGCCGCTAAGCTGTCGATAGCATTTATGTTACCTCGTTTTTCTATCAGAATAAATTTGCACTCACCTTTTTTAAATCATTTTTACTACATTTGTTGAAATTATTTTGTTACTTATCCTATCAGTTCATTTCTAAATATGAGGACTCACCCTGAAGTTAACACTTACTCTTTCCAGATAAACGGATCATATTCGGACTCAGCGATAGTTTTACTCATCTCATTTTATAGTTGATTTCTTCGTTTAGTTGATTTTGTGTTATTCAAATCCCTGATTTTAAATTGAGTCTTCAGTCACTTTAATCCCAACATGTACTTACCATTCTATTTCTAGGGTGTATCCTTACACTTATTCTAGTTAGCAGCAACATTATTTGTACTTTTGTTCTCTAACTCTATTTTCATATTTTTCAGTTCCCATTCACTTTGGTAGTAATAGTCATTCAATCTCTCTTGGTTTCAATTACGCTAAAACATTTTTACCATTTTAAATCTGCGGATGGTTTTCTCCAATACTGAAAAAAGTCTTTCTCTTTCAATAATAGTCTTTCCAATAATTTCTCCTGATCCCTGCTCAGTATTCTCACTAATTATATTATACTCAAATACACGTAAGGGGATGAAAGTTGTGAACTCCCAAAAACATATCTAGCATGCTTGTCGGCCTTCCAAGCGCCCGTATTTGTCCATGAGCTATTTCTTGTACCATTGTGTTGAGTAAGCTTAAAGTTTACGCAATAAGCGAGCCCTTGTGGGGCTCGAACAATTGACCTTTGAGTTAGAATTCTGTATTTATCTCTGTATCAGTCCAGCCAGCCGATGAACGATGATAGTCGAGTTTCTTGCTTGCTTGAATTTCTCTTAGAGCAAATGAAGAACTTGAGCACAACCGTTGGATTCAATACTCTTTTCTTTTACGAATTGAATACTCTTTCTTTTACGACAGTGACGGTATCGCAAAAATGGGCCATTCGTTGTGCGGTGTTACGACTTGGTGTGCAATGTTAACATGTCTGAATAGTGTAATCGATATTATCTTTTTCAATGCTATCGACGCAAACCCTCGAGTCAAAACTGCGATCATAGATCGGTCGCAATTTCACAAATGGTCAAATTTTAGGTGATGAAAGCTGATTCCACAGCTTTCTATTGTTTCTATTGCAATTGAATCAACGGCACATAGAGGCTATTCACGGAGGCGTCAATGACGTCTTGGACGATTAGACAAATTGCCGCCGGCCAAGATAGAGATTTCACATGCCAAGGGTGGAGCAAAACCCGGCGTCGGCATGAGCCTACTATTAACGAAAGGCGCCAAGGGGACCACGGCTTAACGTCCCAACTGAACTTGAAATGCCCTCCCCTAGGAACTCAAGTGGCGACCGGTTTTCCTCTGAAAAATCCACCACTACCGGATCCAGTACTCTAGCTACCCGTTCCCCGGCAAGTTTCTTTGGGGGTGCCAGATTCGTGTGATTTTTTTCATTCGTCCTGCGATCTCCGATGTGAGGAACTAAGATAATGGAGTGCATGAAAAACTTCAAAGGCCGAGAACTTGAAAATACGAGGGCCAGTCGGAACATGGGCCACCTTCGAGCGTGAGAGGGTTGGAAGCTGAAGGTGCTATGCTGTGTACGGCGAAACGTCGATGGTGGGTGTCGGAAGGGTGAAGGCGTTGACC
This sequence comes from Platycnemis pennipes, assembly GCA_933228895.1. Classification (NCBI taxonomy): domain Eukaryota; kingdom Metazoa; phylum Arthropoda; class Insecta; order Odonata; family Platycnemididae; genus Platycnemis; species Platycnemis pennipes. The sequence continues at coordinate 109,170,105 of OW121847.1, forward strand.
TTCTTCAAATGGTGTAGTATATTCCCTCGTCGAAAGTGCGCTTGAGCTGCCCATGGTTGCCAGTCCTGTTTAAGTATGTTTGCGTAAGCTACGTGGGATTTAGGGCATCGAATCGTTTCGGGCACTCCGCTGGAGTACTTCGTCGTCCTATTTGTGTCCTTAAAATGAGCGGCATTCGTGATGGGATTTAGATGTTCGGTAAACGTCAAGCGGGCAACCCTCCGTAAGCTTCTGGGGTCATAGACTTGGATTGATTGGCATTTTTCCACATTGGCATTATTATGTGGGAGAGTATTTTTAGAGTTGTGCGTATCAAATACTATTTTCATGGCTCCTCACTTTCCTTCAATTACTCGCATTGTCTTTGTTCATTGGAATATGTTTCACTCTATCTTATTTATTCGAGCTGAGCATCCAAAACCATCCCTTTTAATTCGCGTAATTTAAAGAAGTAGGAGGTAATGAGTTTCTGGAAGAAATTCATCTATCCCGGCCAGCGAAGGAAAATATACTTTATGATGTTTTGTAAATGTGCGTTGGCAACCTTAGTCTCATTGAGCAGTTCATGACTGTGCTGCATCTCAAAAAACCATGCAGTGTTTGAGTTTGGTATTTGCTTTTTGTTTTAAAGCGTTATGAATGCAGAATAGGAATCTTTGAATCGCATAAGTACTATATGTCACTTGCAGTGGCAGTGTCGTCCTTGCACCGATGGTCCCAGGTTTTCATAATAAATGCGAGGAAAGAGAACGCCATTCATCGGAGTTATTTTTTGCATTTTAATTCCACGAAAACATAATGAATGATGAAGATAAAATAAAGACTGAGATGGAGGATTTGAATCTTCCACGGTCAAAATATGGGGAGGGCTTGCGTAACAATGGTGTCTCATACTTCGTCGATTCCTTCCCTTTTGTTTTCCTCTCTCCTCCCCCTTGTACCGCTATGGAGAGAAATTAAGTCGAAGAGCGTAAGAGGGAGGAAGAAAATTCGTCCCAACTTTTAACTCTATTTTTTTTCTCGCCGGGAGGGAAATGCGCAGAGTGGATTGCCCTCAGGAACAACGAAAGAGAGTGTGAATAAGGTATAGTTGTAGAACAAGAAAAGGCCTCTGGAATATGACACGGGTGGGTCTGAACTTTTTTTACGTAATTTATTTTTTTCCTTCCATCCCAGAATGGTATATGGAATGAACGAGTGTTTTCCTCCTTCTCTCTCTCTCTCTTGAAAGGTGCAGAAATAATAGGGAAAGGTTTCGAGGGTGGTGTGGAAAAGATGTGTTTGTGTGCACGCGCCGAGACGGTGGGGATGAGGGGATATTTCTTCGAAAATGGTTGGGGTACATGTGTGAAAGGGAGAGAGAGGAAAGTTTGCTGAGTTGGATGCGGAGGAATGGATATAATACAGCATTTAGCTGCAGAGTTATGTGCGCGTGGATTCGTGACGCACGGTAGCCGTGGAGGAGTGGGAGGGGCGCGCCTGTAATGGGAGACTGAGAGAGAGGAAGTCGGCGCTCTCGGGTGGTCGGGGCTCGGAGGCGTGGACGTGGTGCGGAGGCCGTGGTCGTGGGTTTTGGAGTGGAGAGTATCATTCTGGGAAGGTAAATACGCACCTCTTGCAGACCTATCTCTCTTGTAAGGTGATAAGATAGCATCCTCTCTCTCTCTCGAGACAAGTCGGGCGCGACCCCCCTCTCAGACCACCGTGCCTTCTTCCCTGCTTCTTTTTCCCTGCTTCTTTTTCCCTCGTTGCCCCCTCCTTCCCCAGGGGGCTCTGTTCCCCCCTCTCCTTCCTTGCCATCCCTCATACTCTACGGTCTGCCTCGCTTCTTCCCCGAGCGCTCTAGCCTCTCCATTCCAAGACACTCTTCGCCATCTCCTTCCTATATCTCACTCCTATATGTCTCCGTGTTTCACCTCGCTCCTTTCCCTCACCAATTCTCATTACTATTTTGTCTTTCCGCCGGGCACTTTGTTCTCTTTCTCGTCTTTACCTCCTTGTGTTGTTTTGGATATTATATGTCTCAAGCAACACTAGGTACCTCAGTCAACTCCCAATGCAATGTGTACTAGTTTTGGATTGCTCAAAATTAAATGTTGCAGTAAAATAAAACCAGTTGTGAACAGATTCTATAGTTAGTGGAAAATTCCAATTGTAACTTATTACAGATCCATTCTACTAAATTGTAAATCTGAAACAATATTGCATAGCATATATCTCAGTATCATATCGACCAATCTATGGAACAATTACCCGTGGTGAAAAATTGTTTTTTGGAATATTCGAAGAATGAGTTTCATGCTTACAACCTTAGGTTTTTTGATACAGCTACGGACTAGAGGTTGTATTTACCCAGTGCAACGAGGGAAATGCCGATTTTTTGCTGAATCAAGGTTAACAGCAAAATTTTGTTAATTGCCATTTGGTATAAATGATGTTATATTATAGTTGCGTACATCCTGACAAGATTAGTATTATTTTCTTATTTTTGCAATAATTTTCTCGCACTTTTAATTTCATTTGGTAATAGATGAAATCATTTAAATAGCAAAACCTTTTTTCAAATAACACATTACGAGAGTAGTGAATCACTTCATTTGTGGTTTATGAGGTCTTTGAAGAGGCACGTGTAACTGGAAGTCAGTTAATTAGCACTAAACTTTATCAGTCATCGGTTTGTCTGCTGACTTTGCTGTAGAGTTTGCCGGAGAAAGAGAAGTTTTGTAGACGACCCAGCGCAATGAGGTCGAGCCATGCATTAAATCATCTAACGTGCTGAGCTAATATCCTCTAATTCGTGGCAGCGTAAAAGTTTAAGGGATTGTGGCGCTTTATATCAGTACTTTTCGGTCAGGGGATTCGTGCGTGCGTTCCTTTTTTTTTTAGTAGGTCGTAATTGCGATGCGTAGGTAAGTCGGCGTGGATTATGCCGAAAGATGCGCAGTGCAGAGCGCGTCAGAGCGAAGGGGTTGCTTGGCTTGAATGTGCTGTGTTGGTCGGAGGGAAGAAGAGGAGAAGAATGCATTTCACTGTGGGGAATTTGTGTGCTTTGTGATAAGCGGACCTTGTTTGACCGCCCGAGCATGCTTCCCACTCTCCCCGCTCCGCCTCTCTCTCTCCGGCCGTATTTCCCAGCTCAATCTCCGAACAATTTCTCTTCGGGGCCTTACCCGCTGCCATCGTGTTAAGCATTCTGTTGGTATCACTGAGCTGTGGTAGGCGATCCCTCCGCACGGAGGTGAATTCTCGGGAAAACCGACCGCTTTGGGTTTGACATGGAACAGGACTATGCCGGTCTCGAATAGAACTTATTGAAGGTGGTTAAGAGGTGTGGAAGCCGAAAAGAACTCCCAGGAGCAGCTTTCAGTGACGTTGAATTTCATTCCGTCCTGGGACGAAATTCAAAACACTGCTGTGAAATAAAATGTTCAATTCGTGTTTCGGTTTCACACTCAGTTTATTTTTATGTTTCGCAGCCGTAGTTATTGATAGGTAAGACATATTAGCTACGACAATTCTTTCTAAACCATCGGCGCACTACTCCATCGATCTGCTAATGCGTGATTCCCCATATTTCCTTCGTCATTACAAATCATAGAAGTGTGTGAATCTTCTCTGTGTTTAAAATTATAAATTTTGCTTTCTGGGCCAAAACAATGTTACACCATGAACTGTTCTCAGAAACATGAAATCCATATATTTTGAACGCAATCCTCTTTTTCGCATTATATGTTTAAAATGCCATTTTTATTAGCTTGCATAGTCACTTTTCTTTATATAATTATTATCCTTTCCCTTTTTACTCAAAATCCCCCCGTGTGGAAAGAAAAATGTCGATTGCTTTACTGACACTCGTTCAGGCTTTTGTATTTTCCCCAAATAACAACAATAATTATTCGACTGCCAATCTTTATTATCTATAGTCTCCCGCAACTACTTATCCGTGCATAATTCAGGAAGCATGAGAATATATTATTCCGCAGCACTCCAAGCACTCCATACGTTGTCTCAGGACCGTTGGATCCTTGGTGTTTCGTCCTGATGAGTTTACATATGTCTTCCCGTGCGGTCATTCCACCGCTACACGAAATCATTGAAACCCATTTTATTTCTATATCGTATTATTAAGATAGGATTTGGATTAATGGTACTTCTTGAAGAAGGCTTTTGGTAGTTAGGGAGACAATACCTATGGCTGGTATGGCTCTTGGACTTTTTGTGGGCATCTGGTCGTTCGGGAGGAATAGCGCAGCTGATGATAATGTTGGCATGAGGGTGGTGGGATATGCTGGCGTACAAAATGGGGAAAATTAGTACCTAAATGCTATAGTTTCCATCAGAAGTACTTCACTTTTTTTAAGCGCTGAGAAGGGAAATGACGAAACTGATTTTTCTCTCTTTGTCGGATGCTTCATTAGATTTTGCATGTAGCTCGCTTGAATTATTATATTTTTGGTGCCATTACGTTTTATTAGCATAAAAAATTAAATAGTTATCTTCCAAAAGGATGTATGGCGGAAGGTCATTCCTCACCAAGTATGCATAAACCGTGGTTTTCTAAATCCTATTTTTGGGAACTGCATAACTGATTCTGATTTTGAATCAGCTGAATTCACCTGGGAACTAAAACACCTTTCTGTGCAGTGGGGCTTCCATTTTAAAAATATCATCTTACGTGCCGAATACAGAAGTGATAGAATTGTTTTTGGTCACATGCTAATCATGAGTCGAAATGTCTAAAGCATCTACCCTTTAATATTATACGTTAAGAGTATTATGCAGCTGCACAAAATAAGCCTCTAAACAACGCTTACTTTCCTAAATGTTTTAGTGGGCAACTTCCATCTAATTTATTATTTACCGTTATTACATACGGAAAAGGTGACGTTTTTAAATTCGCAGTAAACGGTTTCCCTCTCTGATTACATCTTTGAAGAAACCCTTTTGCGATATAACCTACCGATTTATGGTGGGGGTTTTAATGTTTTTATCATCTTCGGGAAAGCTAAGACGTCTTTAATGTCCACCGGAGATTTAGCCTAAACCTTTCCCTGGCTGTCATTAGGAAGAGGCGATCGAGAGCTGAGGTCATTTGCATTATTACGGTTCGCGTGTGAAGGGGGGTTTAAGTTGGATTTATAGGGAAAGACGAAGGGTGAGGACGAACCCGCCATCAGCGTAATCCTACCCTTAAGAGAAGGTACCTAGTGGTCCACAGTTTAACGTCCCCTCTGACAGCCAGGATACGGGCTTCAGAGTGTTCGTTAAACAGGGTTCAAGTAGGAATTGTAATTCTGATGCCAAAATATCTGTACTGTTTAGATTTACCTTTGTCTCTGCTGGGAAATTTGTTTTGTAGCCACCACATGGATCCAAACCCCAATTTTAATGCTTCACTTGATGAAAATATCCTTGAGACGGCGAGAGAAGTTCTTTTAACTTAAAAATGACAAGGAGTGGACAGAAAACATTACAAATTATGAGGTTGCTCACAAAACACGCCCACCGCTCTGACCGGAACTCCTGCGAGCTCAGAGACATCTTCTAGGTAGCCAAGTTGCGGTAGAATTCCGTTTTGAGGTGCTTACAACTGCTCAAGTTGCATCGCTCCGTCCAATCTAAACCCAAGCCGTATTCGAATTCACCAAGTTGGTACTTAAATGCTCCCTTTGAAGGCAAGGTGTTTATCTTGAGGGATGACTGCTTTCATTAGGCATCAATTTAGCTGCCGACTCAAGTCATTTACTACTCATGTCCCTCAAGCGAGACATTCCTTTTCCGACACCATGAAGGAGTTTGAGACATTAATTATAGCTAGTTTTCTTCTGGGTCTATTTTTAACACCAGAATATGAACTATGTGAGAAGCAAATAAAAATGCTGCTATATTTCTCTTAAAATGGAAGTATCATTTGGACGAGTTATGGCACTTCCAAACGTAGGTGTCGTTTTTCGTTCTAATAAAAGAATTGTCATTGCTAAAAATCTCTATCCGCCTATATTTAGTGATCATTCTTTTTTATGAAGGAATTATAATAATCGATTATTTCTATTATATTGGACGCAGTTTAGTCATATGACAAGCGCAACAACCATGCGCTGGGAGAGAAACCGAACCCGGGATCTCTTTGTTGTCTGGCCTACGCAACACCGACCTAGCTACCGTTTGGTCTGCAGCTCCGTCTGTTGTTTCTTTGCCCTCACTATCGCTCCTACTTCCTTTCTCTCTCTCTTGAAATTCGGAAAGAGATGGTGCTTCCATTGTGCACGCACATACACAAGAGGGAGGAGCATACATAATATATAACTTTTAAAGCGAGGGAGAGGAGTGGGGATTGGTGGGAGAGAGAGAGAGAGTTGGAAAATTAGGAGCGTAAGAGGCAGGCGGAGCGAAAGGTGAATGGTTCCTTTCGGTGGCGGTGAGAGAGGGATATCTCCCTTCATACGTACGCTCAAACATAAATGTGTATACACTCTCGCGAGCGTAGGGTATAATGCGAGCAGGGGAAGGGAATGAGGCGGGAGGGACGCGAGACCTGGCAGAGGGGGTAGGAAATGGGAAACGACGAGAGAGAAAGAGGCGAAGGAGGTGTCTGGAGATAGTGGAGGCGGATAGTGTAAAAGGATGGTGTGGAAGGAGAGGAGGAGGCTACAGAGATATTTGCATGAATTACCGTTACCCCCAGCGAACTGATTTACGATGCTTGCGTTGAGAAACTCGGGTGGAATTTACGTCACCAACACCGGAGGGGGGAAAGAGGGCCGAGGATTGAGGGGAGGGGAAACGATCCTCGAGGCAGGGATGAGTAAAGGAAGGAAGAAAAGAGAGGAAAGAGAGAGGGGAGATGAAAACGGGGAGGAGGCTGGGATGGAGGCCACAAGGCGATCGGGATGGGAAGAGGAGACGGAAATTATAACAGAAAGACTAGATACATTCACGCAACAGCGGAAAGATACTGGGAGGTGATGTCTCCTGCCGTGCAGGAGGGTGGAGTACAACAGCTGCAAATTTTGTTTCTCTCTCCCGGCAAATAGCATAAGTGTCATAAATAGTATACAGTCCTCTTTTGGACCCTAGTAATGAGACAATGCTTCCATCTTCCATAAGCGTGATTTCTTTGCGCCAGGAGAAAGAATTCACTCACCACCAAACTTCGCCGACCTCCATGAGCATAGTTCTAAAGAGAGATACTTAAGTATGCGTATTTCTCTGCCTCATTTTGTGCCCGTGACATTGAAATGGATTTGAGCGCGTTGTCATGCTCAAATTTGGAACTTTAAACTTTAGATGGCCATGGCAAAAATGCTAGGAATGGAAGCGGGAACTATGCAAATGCCCGCTCGGGGTGGGATGCCTCCGCGGGAATTAAAGACTCGCAAAATAAAGAAGAGAGAAAAAAAGGGAAGTCGTACGACCCCCTTATTTATGGGGACTCGCGAGCAATGAGACACATAGCGGTGTGGAGAAAGCCGAGGCATGATAACATGCACACGATCCCCCTGAGCAAAAAAATGAGGGATGAGCGATGAGGGGGGTGAGGGGAGGTTGGGGGTGGGGGGCGAGAGCCAGGCAAGGAATGGCGGGAAGGAGGAGAGATGGAAGGCGACGTTTCGTTGGAGGAAGAGCAGAAACCGAGGAAGAGAGAGAGAAAGAGAGTGGGATAATAAGTCGGGTGATGATGATGCAGTACGAGAAAAGTCGCGGCGGGGTTGCAGAGAGGGGGAGGGGCGAGTGCTGTGAGGGTAGCTAGGAAGGAAATACGGAGCAAACGAGAGAGAAATGCGAGTTTTGGACTTGGTGTGTGAGGAAGCGAGTTCATCCCCGCCTCCCGTTTCCCACTCCGGGAAAACCTCCCGGCAAACGACTGCTTGTGCAAGCGGGGGGAAAGGTTTGTTGGGTGGAGGAGTAGAAGCTGGGTCGGGAGGTGGTGGTGGTTTTTAAGTCTCAGCCTGTGGGCGACGGGTCATCTTTTTCAGGCTTGATAAGGGGTTGAGAGAGAGAGGGAGAGGAAACTCTCCGGAGCGGAAGTGCTCGAGGTGGGATGGGTCGTGTGCTCCCTCTGGGGAGTGTGATCCGAAGCGTGCGGGCCAATGTGGCGTGCTCCACTTGCATTTATTCCTCAAAGAAACGAGAGCGTTCCCCAAGCTTGTGTGTGTGGGAGAGTTCCGTCTCTGCTTGTGTCTCCTCCCTCCCCTTTCTCCTCCTCCCTACGCCATTCCAGGAAACTTTGCATGACTTAACCCGCGCCCGGCGAAATTTGTTGAATTGAATGCCATCTTGTGACCGGAGTCGAGGAATCTCTCTCTCTCTCTGTCTCTCCACCGTGCCGGAAGACTGAGGATTGATTTGAGTCTGTCCGCGGGAAGAAGAAAACAAGATCCTTTGGCTCGGTCGGTGTTCTTTCCTGATTGCACGCCAAACTGAGCAAAGCACGTCAAGGGTGCTGCGTTGGTCTCACTCAGTTCTGTTCCTTGGGCCATGCCCTTGACGGCGTGTATGCGTGTGAGGGTGTGCCTGTTTTGCGGTCCATATTGTGTCTGATGTCCGGATCGTTCCGTCTCTGCGTCCAGTGGGAAGCCGATTTTGCGTCCATTTTGAAGAACCCGTCCACCAAAGTGCAGTCCAGGAATTTACTGACATTTCGTGTGTTATGGTTTACTAAAGTAGTTCAGGACAGTTCAGGGCCATAGCAAATAGTGGTAACAAAGTGAGGAATGAAAATTTTACCGTGATTCCCACTTGTTTGATAACAGGGCGTCCGTCGGTTTATTCGTGTTACTTCTAGCTTAGAAAACTGGTAGCACTACCGTGTTTTTCGAAATACTGGATGATGTTGAGGAAAATACGTCTTCCGTACAGTGGTAACCTGGTAAAAGACGCGACAGGAAAGTAAATTACATGGCCTGGCATAATATGAATAGAGTGCAGCTAATGTGTTTATTTTTATGATTGTATTATGGACTTTAGCAAATTAATGATAAATAATCAGCTAAATATCTTGTTTGAGTATTATTTAGACTATCTAATTGCGTTTCAGTAGCTTCTATCGGTGGGGTAACTTAACTAAATATAACCTTGGGTAATTATGGAAAGGCGAATCTGAAAGAAAAGGCCAATGCTTGCAAGTATAAAAGCAGAGGCTGAAAAGGCCAGGATGGAAAAAAGGCTCCAGTTTTTGACTGTGGGAACTATGTTGTTATTTTGCAATACATTTATTGCCTTTGATTGGTATTCTTTCTTTTGGAAGAATAAATATAGGTGACGAGAAACCTGATAAACCTTAGCGGTCTCAAAACATTGCATGTCTGGGAATATTGTCCATCATCATCATCATCATTGGTCAACAATCCTAGGATTGGTATGACGAAGCTTTTCACTCGATTCTTCTATCGGCCAACCTTTTCATTGTGACGTAATTCTTCTCTTTTACATCCCTCACTACATGTTCCATGTATCTCATACGAGGCCTGTCTTTTCCAATCTTCCCGTTCACTTTTCCCTCGACGATAGTCTTCATCAGGCCATCGAGTCTCGAGATATGGCCAATTAAGTTGTCCCTTCTTCTTTTTAGAGATGTCAGCAGACTTATCGTTTCTTCCACTCTTCTTAGCACTTCCTCGATACTTAAACGGTCGATCCATTTTATCTTCATCATTCTTCTGTAGCACATGTCGAATGCTTCTATCCTTTTTCTCCGCTGCTGTCATCGTCCATGCCTCACTGCCGTAAAGAAACATGCTCGAGATGTATGTTCTGATGAATTGTTTCCTTACTTCTACGCTTGTATTTCCAGCTGTAAGGAGAGTCTTCTTTTGATAGAATGCCCTCTTTGCCTGGGCTATTCTACTAACTATTTCTTTCTTGCTCCGTCCATCGTTGGTTACTCGGCTTCCTAGGTAACAAAACTCTTTCACCTCATCAAGTGTTTGTTTTCCTAGTTTGACATTGGTTTTGGCCTCTTCTTTCTTGCTGCACACCAATATGTTAGTCTTCTTCCTATTTATCTTCAGCTGATATCTGGCCATTGTCCTCTCCATGGTTACTAGAATCTTGTTCAGATCCCTCTCTCTCTCTGCTGTGAGTGCTATGTCATCAGGGAATCGCAGGATGCTTATTTTTTCTCCGTGGATAGTCACTCCAGAAGACTTCTCTTTGATTTAGTTGATGGCTCTCTCGATGTAAACATTAAAAATATCGGGAGACAGTGCACAGCCGTGTGTCACTCCTTTCCTTATTCTTGCCTCTTCACAGATGGGTCCAGATTTAATCACAGCTTCTTGGTTTTTGTACAGACTGTGTATAATTCTTCGGTCACTGTGGGACACTCCAATTCCCTTCAGAATTCCAAGCATTGAATCCCAATCCACGTTGTCAAAAGCCTTCTCTAAATCCACAAATGCAATAAACGTCGGCTTGTTCTTCTCCGTTCTTTTCTCTATGAGCAGCCTAAGGGCCAATATTGCTTTCCTTGTACCCTTACTTTTCCTGGATACGAATTGACTTCATCCAGGAATTCCTCGGCTTTTCGTTGTATTCTTCTGTAGATGATCCTGGTCAGTATCTTCGATGCATGTGTCGCCAGGCTTATAGTCCTAAAATTTTCGCATTTCTCCGCTCTCTTCGTCTTGGGAATAGGAGTGATGATGTTTTTCTCGAAGTCCCTTGGAATTTCTCCTATTGAGTACATGTCGCAGATGGTTCTGTAAAGATGAGTTAGTGTCTTCTCTCCTGCATTTTTAATTAGTTTTGCAGTAACATAATTAATACCAGAAGCCTTATTCATCCGAAGGTCCCTTACTGTAGCGTCGAATTCCGATCTTAATATTGATGCTCCCATATCATCCTTTTCCACTTCGCTTTCCTCTTCAATAGCTTTTGTGCTGAGATTGTTTCCGTTGTATAACTCTTCCAGATATTCTTACCATCTCTTAACTTTGTCCTCATTTTCAATCAAAATATCTTCATTCTTTTCCTTTATGGCATTGCATTTTGCGCTCCGTTCCTTGAAATGGTTCGTCACTATCCTGTTGGTAGCTTCCACATTTCCAAGTGCAAGGTTGCTTTGTAAATCTTCGCATAGATTCTTGATCCACATCTCTCTAGCTTTCCTTGCTCTGCGACTTATTTCGTTCCTTATTCTTTTGTTACAAAGCTGCCTTCTTCAGTTTTCACATTCTTGTACTTTCTTCTTTCTTCAATCAAGTCTAAGACTTCCTCCGTGATCCATGGCTTATTCTTGGCAAATTTGATTCTTCCAAGAACTTCCTTTACGGCTTCCTGTAGTCCACATTTAATGTTTTCTCAACGCTCTACCACTGATTTCTTATTCAGATTCTCTCCTATGTTGTTTCCCATTGTTTTTTGAAATGCCAGCTGATGTTGAGCCTCCTTTAGTTTTTCTACTTGCCATATATTCTTCTTTGTTTTCTTCAATTTCATGAATTTTAGATGGAATTTCATCATCACTAAATTATGGCCACTGTCGATGTCTGCCCCAGGGTAGCTTTTGCAGTTCTTCACTTGGTTTCTAAATATCTGCTTCACTAAAATGTAGTCTATTTGACATCTTTCTCTGTCTCCTGGCATTTTCCATGTGTATCTTCTTCGGTTGTAATTTTTAAACAATGTGTTGGTGACCATTAACTTATGTTGTGTGTAGAGGTCCATCAGTCTTTCTCCTCTTTCGTTTCGGTTTCCCAATCCGTATTTTCCAGTTATTCTTCCATCTTGATCTTCGCCGACGATAGCGTTCCAGTCTCCTAAAATTATTAGGTTTTCTTCTCCTCTTACGTGTTTTATAACTTCCGTAATATCTATGTAGACGTCTTCCACTTCTTCGTCTTCATAGTCCGTCGTGGGCATGTAAACCTGCACTACTACGGTATCTAGAGGTTTGGATTTGATCTTCACCATTATTATCCTTTCATTGTACTGCAGGAAGCTCTTTACACACATTCCGGCGCTCTTTCTGAGTATGATCCGTACTCCAGCATTACCATTTCCCGTATGTATAATCCTGTAGCTTCCACTCCAAACTCTCCATCTTCGGGCCACTCCATTTGCTGATTCCTAATACGTCGAGGTCCATTCTTCGCATTTCTACCTTCAGGTTCTCCAGTCTTCCACAGGTCCGAAGCAATCTCATGTTCCACGTTCCTACCCTAAAATGTTTATGACATTTGACTGATGTACTCTCTCGGGTAGTCCCCGCCCGGAGATCCGAATGTGGGACTATTTTACCTCCGGAATATTTTACTCGAGGGGGTTCCATCACGTCTTGATAAGAAAGAAAAGAGTGAAGTAGTTGCGACTCCTCGGGATAATAATGTGTTGGTTTCCCCTTGCCTTCCACATCGCAGTACTACAGCCGTTAAAGTAAATGTTACCACGCCTGTAGTGAAATGAGTGTCGCTGTACTGACCACTGTGGTCTCCACGTACACCATGAAGAAGAGCTGTTGCCCTCTCCTCCGGGTGATGAGAAGCGTAATTATTGGGGCCTCCCGTTGCCAAGTCACGGCATCTTCACAGGTTCTTTATTATTTAAAGGCCTACCTTACCCAGAAATAGACCAATACCCTCTCGAAATGCCGTCACTTTTTGCCCACGACTGCTTATTCGACGATTAAACTCGCTTATCTCGCATATAACCTCTATATCTAGAGGTCGACCCACCATCCGCAACCCGGTGGACGCACTTGGTGGCTTTAAGCTCAACCGCGAGAATATTGTCCATACCTATTGTTAAATGTTTTTAAAAGCTTGAAATTGGTAATCCATAATGATATGCGTCTTTCATGTGTCTCTGCTGAATTACTGTTATTTCGTGCAATCTTACTATGTTTTTGTGGTTGTATGTAATATGCATGCATGTAATAATTAATGTTGTATGCATGTAATATTTATGTAATATGTAGAGGATCCGGAATGCGATTCCTTTGATATCTACCTTTTTCTCGTGATGTCTTCTTCTTGGGTTTAAGTACATATACTAACTTAAACCTGTGAGTGACATTCTTAACTTGTATTGCTCTTTAATTCCTCTAAATGTCACCTTTGAGCTTGAGATTTTGTGGGATTGTGTTCACATGAAATTTATTCCTTGCTCTTTTCTCCGTAAATGAGAAAGCAGTCAGCAAAGAAATGTTTCTACGTGGCTGTTTGTTCCCAGTTTCTAAATATATGAGCTTGGTCGAGTTTAATAGCAGTAAAAATTTATTCGATGGTAAGAGTATTACACTGAGAAAAGGGATCATGTTAGAATTCATTAACTTTCCTGTACAAGTGGAGAATTTTATTTACACTTTGTGTGGAATTCTTTAAGGGCTAAGAGCTTGGGAGCAAACGTTTTTAGAATCCCTAAGGTTCACTTCAGTAACCTGTTTTTTTTGTTAACTCGTGATGGAAAGAATTTTTATATTTAATTCCACCTTTAGGGGAAATATTGATGAAAAATCGCTGCCTCTGTTGATATACTTTTGAAATCTATTACCACAGCCTGTGCCTACTTTATCGTTTAAGAGAAAATATTCTGAAATGGTCTGAAGCTACCCATCTGAATAAAGCTGTTAGACTGGGGGTGTATTTTTCACGCTACACGGGACGGACTTCATTTTTAATACTTTGGCATATGTTAAAATCGCGGACCTACATTTTTGCCATAAATTCATTATATATTTTATCGGCTTTACGCGTACACACGTTTAAAGAATATCATGATAACAATTGAGTTTATGTTACCGTGAGTAGGAATTCCAGTATTTTCTTTTGCTTTGATATTTCATTTGTAAGGAAATCGCAATATTGCGATCGAATTTAGATCACTTTTTCCTCGCATTTTTCGGTGGCAACATGAACGCGATACAAAAACCATGCTATTGAATCTCTGAAGAGCCCTTGCACCTGTATAGGCTGGGCAATGACTCCAAAGGTTGTTATTTTAAAATAAAAACCTTTTAATCAACGGGGGAGCAATTAAACACTACCCCGCGAGTTTCCTTCCCTCACGTTTTCAATTATCGGCGCCATGTTCTCGCATCTTCTCCCCTCCCTCTCGCCTCAGCCTCTCTCCTCGCCAAACAATCCACTCCGCCCCCTTGGGTTCGTTTCGTGGCTTCTCCCCGCCTCCTCGCGTCAGTCATGGGGGCTCCGTCCTTCGCAAATGATTATCGAAGGCGTTAATTATCGCTCGTCTTCTGTTAGAGCCTTCACAGTGCTTGCGCCGCTGCCGGCCTAACGAACGCAGCGGTCCCTCCTATGACGATGGCCATGGTGACGATAATAGGGCAACACGCGTTGGGATTCCGTGGGGAGGCGAACCGTTTTGGGGATGTTGTTGAGCGACGCTAAATTGCGTTCCATCGGTGGCTGTCGTGAGGCTGGTAGGTCAGGGTGACCGCCTCTATACGTTCATGGTGCTGCGATTTTTCAGGGAAAAAAACATTATCGAGGCTGGTGGCTAAGCGTGTGTTGGCCAATTGATCAGTCCCTCTCCGTACGGGAGAGCGCGGTCCAAAAGACCGACCCCAAGTGCGGCAAAGCCTGTTGCCTTTGGGTAATAAGTTGACCGTCAAGAGGAGCAAAACCGTCCGTGCTTGAATGTGGTACTTTCTCAGGTAATTGACATCAGTACCCGCGCGTTTTATTTGAGCCATCCTTCCTGGTCCTTGGATGAGCTCCGTGGGTTGATTTAATCGAATCGAGGCTTGTGGTCGACGTTACTTTGAGCCAATGCCATGACTGATCGATTAGTCCAGAATTCGTTTCCCGCTCGACTGCCTTTGCCAAAGAAAATTCATTCGCATCATTCTATTTCAACGTAGGCAGTCAGGTATACTGTTGTGTTAGCGGAGCCTAAGAGGCTTTTTTGTTGTCTTGTTTCACAAAAACCTATAATTATTAGATTGATATTCTCTTCGAGAAGTCTGTTTATTTTAACACTGAATGATGATTAGAATTCATGCAATAATGAAAAAATCTTATAATAGTTCTGCACTGTATAGTTTTGATAATGGTAATAAAGGAATAAGATGGAAATAAGTAGGTATTCAAATATTTCTATGATAGTAATAATGAGTAGTCATTACACGAAAAGGACTTCGCATGATTTGAGAAAAATTTAGCTTTGGGTGTTTTTATGGAATGCAGGATTTATTATAGATAGCTAATACGTATTATGCTAACAATAAGATATTTTCTTTGAAGAAGTCCGATGGAAATTCTAGTTTTGAATATCTGTCACAAAAAGTTTCTGTCCAAGACATTTTGGAAGTCACAAGAGAAAGATGATAGGAAGGTTTTCATGATAACTTTTAGATCCCTTTAACGATTTAGGAAAATTCAACCATCTCTCGCTTTCGAATATTTAGCTGTAATACTTAAGAATGTTTCTTTGTTGTTCCTCTTTCCGATTCCTGCATTTGTATTTGGCATCTATTATATCTTCAATGGTAACTTTACATGTGTTTTAATTAAAATAACAAGTGCTTCGGGTGAAATAATATGACTTTTTTTCACATGGAAGAGAACGTTTAGGTATAATCATGGCATAATATTATGAATATCACTGAAAAGAATGGGAAGTTCTCTTGGAAGAAAGGTTATTTTTTGTTACTGTAAGTGCCTTCTTAATTATTGAGCTTTGACTGCGAGGTTATTTTTGAGTTATTTCATCGCAAAGAGAATCAACAAGAAAAAACTGCACTCTGCTTAATGCAGTGCGTGTATATGCCGCTAAATATTAAATGAACAATACCTAATGGAAGGAGCCTCTCAAAATTTAGCTAGAAAAGGCGTTGTAGTGAGGTGAGAGGGGCACGGTATGGATATAATCATCCATATCGCTCGCTTCATTGCTGTCGCCATGGGAACATCGCCATCAATTTCGCCGATAAGTCGCGGCTCAAACAACTGGACGGAAAATCGGCGCATCCGTCGATGGCACGACGGTGTCACTATCAGCGTGTGCTGCGCGCCCTAAAAACTAAGCCTAAGTGCCCCGACATGAGAACTTACGAAATATAACGTGGAATAATCAATTTGCTGAGCGATAAATTAAGCATTCGTGAAGTGTAACAACTCGATTGCATTATGAGCGAAACGCTTAGAAACGTTCAGTGCACTGTACCTTCAAACGGATAGTTGTGGGGTTTTCGTCGTGGAGGTTACTTGATGACGATCGCGTTTTACGCCCGCGGGAGGTGTTTGCTGACATTTTATTTTTTTCCCTCTATATCTCTCTCTCTCTCATACCCCCTTTCCGCCCACCCCCGTTCGAAATGCGGCTCTGCGAAAATGATGCAGCGCTCCCGAGTGACGTCGCAGACGTGACTTTTCTTCCCCGCACTCAAGCGGAATCGTGCATAGTTAATCGTATGTAAAAAGCGCGCGTTATGGCGTGTGCACGGGCGGCGAGCGTGTTTGTTTGCACCCGCGAAATGTGCTGGTGGTGCGGGAGGATGAGAAGGTGGGGTGAGAGAGACGGTTGGAGTCGGGGGATGAGGTGGCGGCGGCTCCGTGTATTTGTTTGCGCCTGTGTGTGTAGTGGAAGGGGGCGACGAGGGGAGGATGGCGAAAGGGTGGAACGTCATGAGAGGGAAGGGAAAGGGTTTTGGATGAGCCTGGGAGTAGGAGGAGGTGGTGTTTTACTGAGAGACCTGGAGTGCAAACAGCGTTGTGGCGGGCACGCGAAGATATTAAAGCCGCCGGGGTTTACTGGAGGAATGGAATAAGAGAAGCTGAAGGGGGAGGAGAGTGAGAGAGAAAAGAGGTTAACAGAGGAGAGGAGACGGGCGAGGTGGGTCGCCCGTGGTCGTGTGGGAACGTGAGAGGAGAAGAGACGGAGGGAGATAGGTTTTGGAGTGGTGTCTGAGGCTCTCAGGAAAGAGTATCATCGGTAATGGTGCTCGAATGATGGAGGAAGTAGACGTGTACATGTATGTGTGCACGCTGAGAGAGGCAGATTGAAATAAGCATGGCGTGAGAGATATTATGGGGGTTGAAATGTGGGACAAGGAGGTCCAAGATGGAATGAGGGTTGGAGGTGCTATAGCGAGTCTATCCGCGTAGGTGCCTCTCCAGCTTACGGAAACCAATTCCCCCGACCCCCGGCGCTCTAAATTAGCTCTCTTTCACTTTCTCCAAACCGCCAATCCATCCAGCCTTCCATTATCGTTCCGACTTGCATAATTCGACTGCGGATGCTGGTGGGCGCTGGATTTTCGGAACGGCGAGCATCGGTATCCGGAAATAATATTTTGCATCGCTCCACTCGCCGATAATGAGTCATTAAGCATCTGCCCGGAGGGGGTTAGGTGGCTTTTATGGACGGCAAAGGACAACGACGTCATCGGCATCGGGTATGGATTGATGGGGGAGGGGGAGGCGCCCCCGCGCTTCAGTTTTGCGTGTTGTAAGCCTCGTTTGCACGACCGGGCGTAATGCACCGGTGCATAATGCTGCAGACATCGGTGCAATTAAGTGCATGCATGATTACAGTGTACCCGTGTTCTTTTCTTCCTCTCCACTGGGATGCTAATCCCCGTGTGGTCCATTCGGGGACTTCGCTTTTGCCAATTGCCTAGCCGTGCATTACACCTAATTCGAAAGTGCTTATGGCATTGCACCAAAAGTATAATTCCGGAAGTGCACGGGGGAATTACAGTAAAAAAATCTCTCATCAAAACTATGCCCGAGTAGTAGTGATGGTTTTTATTTGCATACTGAGCTGATCTATACGTGTTCGACTTACATAATTTTGGCACCAGTAAATTATTAGGTGAGAACAACAGATACGGACATTATCGTCATCAAGGATTCGGATATCTTTCGGTTAACGCAAGTGTTTACGAAAATTGTGGAAGGATTGAAAGAAGCCCCGGGCATTCAATAATTCAAATAATCCATTTTCCTGCGAAATGCGCTCGTACGACGAATAAGATGATGCGCTTGAAGCACCTTTCTGTCACTCTCGAAAATATCTGCCTCTCAGGTTTTTAACAAGTTTCTCACCGTGTGGGTTTGCACTTAACCTGTGGCTCCAATCGAATACAGTGTTTTTAAAATTTGCAATTAAAATTTGCTACTACCGTATTTACTCGTGTAAGCCGCGCCCTCGTGTATCCCGCGCACCCCTATTTTCGGGAAGGCTCGTGAGGAAAAAAATTATTTGTCAGAAAATTATTTGTCAGAAAATTATTTTTTTTGCTCTTGAATCTGCATCATTTTGTCATAACATAAATGCACGATTTTTAAGAGAAATGCTGTGCCTATATTACATGTACGTCTTTCTCATTAATTGATTTAATTACGTGTTAATATCGTCACCGCGTCGTGCATCTACGCATGGCCTCTTTTGCTATGCATCTTTTTCTCGTAGCATCTCACAGTAATCACAGTTACATACGACACATCATCCAACTATAAAAAACGGCATCTTTTCAAAATAACATCTAACTGGAATAATTGCAGAAATATGTACAATTTCAACCCGTGATTACTTTATTATTACTGAAATCCGTTGGCATATCAACAAATAAAAGCAGAACGCCATCCGTACCATAGCGGTGGTCTCGTCTGCTCTCTGCGCAGTAGTTGTGGACTTGGACGATTTAACAACACCGGAAAGTCTTGGGAACACACGGAAACAACTAAGCTCAATTTAATAACAATTATAATTCTTATAAAACTAAAGAAAAACATATTCGCGGAAATAAAATCGTAAATCACTAATGAATATTCATATCATAATAGTTCCCATTTTTAGTTTTCGTCACTGCTAGATTCAGATACACCATATTTCCTTCCTGCCGCTCGATTTTCTACTTTTTCGGCATCGCTTATATTATGTTGTTTTGTAATCACGGGAAACGATCGCAATTTCATATCTGAATTCATTTTTAGGGTGATAATTGCAAATTATTTTAAAATGCTAAATGATCGATTCGAACTCGTTTACAACACTTACGCACGGATAGTAAGAAGGTATTATCTCTCAGCATACGACTCTTGTCACTATGTAACAAATTCCTTGTCGTGTCTTTGCAATGTAGCTTTAATGTGTACACAAAAGGAGCTATCTATCGCGTAAAAATGTTGCTACAGATACGTGACACTGAAACAAACTCCGCTTACGACTTTGAAAATACATAAAGACGTCGACCCCTTGTGGCAGTTTACAGGATACAATGTAGATTTAAGTACATATAAGTGCTACAAAGTGTTTTCCTAAGTACGATCTATACACGATAAATCTATTAATTTGTCAAGTGGTGTTTCGGATCTAGCGGTTCTTCGGATCTAGCGTTTTCAAGTACCGTCGTACGCTCCGACTTTTGGATTTTTATTACAAATTACTTCGAAATTTCAGAATACTTTACATTGTACGATTTACTACTAGACCATACTTACCAATTAACGTCGATATGTTTACGAATGTGAATGCGAAACTTAGGAGGAAAAAACAACAGGAATTTGAGGAAAAATAGTGCGCGGTTTACACGAAAATCTGGAGGATGCGTGTAAACCGCGCACCCCTATTTTTTCACCGGTGTTTCGGGAAAAAAGGTGCGCGGCTTACACGAGTAAATACGGTACATTAACTACGAGTAGGTATATGCGGAAAACGCCGGGGCATCCGCTACGTAGGATTCAGCAGTAGGCCAGTGTCCCCCGAAAATTGAAGTAGCAACATTGTTGCGCGAACAATTAAAGCCAGAATCCTTCGAAGGCTGTGAATATAATAGACGACATTGAGGAGACATTACAATAAGCCAGGTCTACGGTAGAGCCGCTAAATATGGATCTTACGAGTCTCTCAGAAGGTTCAATTCTCGTCTCGGAATTGAATTTTGTGTTTGTCTTAATGTCGCTTTACATGATACAATTTTTTGTAAAATGTCTTGTACAAACGCTTGTATGAGGAAATTGTACAGTGTAATGCGACTGACTGTGAACGCTTGTGCAAATGTCTGAATGACTGAACGGAAAATAGAACCTGTTCTAATTCCATTCAGACAAACATACAATTTCGTTCAGTATAATGTGTGATCAAAACAATGTGGGCACATTAAGCTTAATTGTACTAATACCAACTATCAAAGTAAACTCCTGTACGGAATAGGCTTGTTTTTTAAATCCCGATTCGGTTTCGTGGGGAAAACATTACTTATACCCACGTGAAATGTCTCATCTCGTCATAACTTCGAATCTTTCCTTAGCCTAGAAGGAAGAGTCCACACGTTGGCGAAGATGGGAATCGGGGCTGGAGAGAGGGAAGGAGGGAAGAATGAATAGCCTGAGGGAAGGAAATCCGTGATCAGTTTGACATCTGCGTACGGGGAAGTTGGGGGGAGTGAAAGGGGAAAGGATGACGAGTTATCACGAAACACAGTGACAACCCTGGGCGCGAAAGCCACGACGCGCCCCGCGGCGCCAGAAACAAAAACTGACGTTCGATCCGATTTGCTCGCGATTATATTATGATCCCTCGACTATGGGGCGCGCCGGAAGCACGCGTGGAGGGCTGGTGGACGTAGAGGGTGTGGGTGAGGGAGGGGACGGGTGTGGAGATGAGGGCGCGGATGCCAGGAGAACGTGTCATGGCGTTGGAGAAGGGTCCGGAAGAGATCCAGGAGTGTGATCGAGCTTTCGCTGAAGGCAGAACGCGAGAATCGGCGATATGAGTGCGACTTGATTTAGTAGTTTCGGAATCAATGACAGCTTTATGGCAACCCTTGAGGAGCGCATTTTTACATATATGTATATCTATATATACATATGCACGCACACTCACAGAGAGGCGCACACAGAGGTGGATTAGGAGGAAGAGGAAGCAAGAATGATGGTGTCGAAGTTGATGGTTCCCTCGGCAAACAGTGACGGCAAACCGAGGAGATACCCATCTAGTGAGTGCAATGAGCGCAAAATATGGTAAATGGGAAACTGAAGTATTGCGGGCTCGTACCGTGGGGGTACCACTGCCGTTGAAATGTCAAGACTTACGTTCGGAGATTACATAAGTTATTTAATCTCCCACTTAATCTGTATGCAGGGAGCTCTGCTGCTAACCGAATGGGAATACGTTTTATGTTCTGTGTCACTCTCCTGAGGACATTGAGGATGCCTCAAGGAATTTAGGCGTATGAATTTGCTGAGTAAAAGTAACTCTTCTAGTGAGTGATTTTTACTTAATTTTTACTACGAGATTTCATGATCATTAGTAACGAATCGACCATCTCTTTAATTATTGTTCTGAACGAATTTACGGGATTTTTATTCGAGGAAGCAGCCCACGTGTTTAATTTTGAATGCGCAATTAGTTGCAAATTTTCATCAATCCAGTCAGGTTTTTATTCTGAAACACTTTCTATGCACAAGCACTTTTCTATCTGAAACATTCTTTCCTGAAGTTTTCTGTTAGTTAACTAGCCGAACATAAAATAGCCTTATTTATTTTAAGACGGGAAATGGTTGACCCAATTTTATTCCCTCACAATCCTAAAAAAACTTTCTAATTATGCTACTTAGCATGAATATCAATCTTCTCTTTTCTCCACGGGGGATCAAATCCCAAAGCATGGGCCATTATGAAAAGGGGAATGTACTTTTACTGAGAATATTTAAAAACTTCTTCGCACAGGACAGATTCCCAGGGTATTGATCATGCCAGGACAGGTTCCAAGGGTATTGATTATGCCAGGAAGAATAACATTGAAAGGATAATTTATGATACCAAATAATCGTGCCTTTTGCCCTTTAAATATTGCCATGCTATTGAACAAGCCACCAATATAGTAGGAAAGGGGACGAACGATAGTAGTGATTCCAATTCTCGTTCCTTTCATGTAAGATACTCCCCCATGGGCAATGAAAAATGTATGCTTTTGAGAAAATTACTGAAAAAAGGGAGTGTTACGTGCGAGTCCCATAACATCCACTTGCCTCCTTACGACCCTCTCTCGTCCACCATTCCGACGGCGTTAATGTTTTAGCCGCAGCGCCCCGGATTTCCGTCCCTCCCTGAAATTTACCGAATGTCATCACCCGACGGATATGGCCCGCGCTCAAACGAGGCGGGCCTCGCGATCATCGGTTCCCCTTTCTCTCTCCGTCGAGGGAGGAAACTCAAACCGCGTACGGGGGCCTGGGCGTCGACGGCGTGAAATGAATTTCACACGGCCGCCGCGGTGATCGCTGAATTTTAATGGAGCGTCAACGCATCAAGGAAGCCAGCCCGTTCTCCCGAGCCCACCCCATATTAAAGAAACGCCATGAAACACCATTTCTCTTAAAAGAAAAAATGGGTCAATAAGTGTGTGTGTGTGCTTAGGGGTTGGGGTTGATAGCGCAAGGTTTTGGGCGAAAGAAGTCGCGGGTGGGGGGGGGGATGGGGGGAGTCGAGGAGATGGACGATTTCATGGGACGTAGCGGAAGCCAAGGGTATGTGTTAATATGAAGACTCCATGGGGTAAGGGGGTCCATCAACGATACGGATTCTTGTAAGCGTCGAGAACACAACGCTGACTCAACATTCTCGTGATGACCGTGGAGTGAGGGATTAACTCCATCTCTCTCTCCCTTGCGCGGATGCAATATGTGCGACCCGAAAAAAATAAGCGGTTAATGTGGGAGGAGGGAAAATATGGCAGGGGAAGGGGTGGAGGAACGAGCGGTCGGATGCGTGTTTGTGCAAGGGTAGGAGTAGGGAATGAGAGGGTTGGAGTATGAAGAGTAAAGACCCGGGCAGGAGGATGGCCATTATCATTTATCCCCTTTTATCCCCATTTAAGCCCATCCTCCTAACCCCCAGCGCTGTGGCGTGGATCGCTGCGAGTAGAGAGATAAGGCGGTATCTCACTGGAGAGAGGCACTAATTTTTATCTATTGGCCGGTAAAACACACCTTTACCCCTGATGGGGCTTGGGCTTCCATGTTATTTCGACATATCGATATCGGCTTTCGTAAGTCGTTTGGAGTTCGATGTGTGCGAATGGTGTTGACATCGATACCTCGGGCCCAATGCGTTTATGCCCTTGTGTCGTGTTTGACGCATGCTGATATTAACTTCTTTGACGTTCGCAAACAACCAGCCACCGTCAGCACGACGATATTATCCTGGTCGCCAGGTTCCGCAGATATTATGCCATCGATACTTAAAAGTGTTGACTTGTTGCCGATTAATATTTGATATGCGGATGCGAAATCCCTCCGCAATATTTTTGTAGACTCAAACCTTCCCTTTTTCATGCAGCACCGTTCACGCCACTTGCGGAATGCCATCCATGAGTGTCGTGTAAGTGCGTCAACTTGATTCCAATATTAGGAAAGGAAACTATTTTTATAGTCACTGTTAATCCACTC
The DNA here is from genome assembly GCA_933228895.1 of Platycnemis pennipes. Taxonomy (NCBI): domain Eukaryota; kingdom Metazoa; phylum Arthropoda; class Insecta; order Odonata; family Platycnemididae; genus Platycnemis; species Platycnemis pennipes. The sequence continues at coordinate 109,193,462 of OW121847.1, forward strand.
AATACCAACGAAGATATGCAGAATTCCTCATTGAATCTATGACGTCATTCCTACTGCTACGGACGTATGAGGAGTAAAAATGTAGCAATGGTAAAGATAAATAAAAGTGAGCTGAAGTCTGTACTTAATTCAGAGCTTCAAGGAAGAGAAAGGGAACTTTTATCCTCGTTGGAGTAGAAAAAACACCTTAGCATTTTTACATTCCAATTTTATTTGTCTATAGTAGGACGTGGATAATTATTTTTCAATCTAAGCTATGATTTTAATTTATTTTAACTAATTTTGCCGACCAAAATGCTAATTTATTTTATTAACTATGGACAATTGAAGCATCAACAATTGTGGCCGACAGGTGGGTGGCCGACTCTGGAAGTCTAGATGATGGAGCGTAATAGGTGAATTATCACCGGCCATTGCTACATATATGCTTTTTATAAAGTTTTGCTATTATTCAGTGAAATTTATTTTGTGATATACACATAAGTAAATTTTAGTAATTATGTATAGGCACGAATGGACATGAAAATACGAAGGACTGTACAAATATTAACCCTTTGGCTCACAAAGACGGCGATTCGCCGGCCTCTCGAAAATGGCCTCCGCTTACATAGCGGTCTTGTGATTTATTTTTTTCAATCATAATAATTATTGATAATTACCTATAAAATACTTATCACTAGACGAATTTGTAAAAAAAGGAGATATTTTTGGGGGTGAGCATTCAGAAAAAATATAAAGTCATTGGGGACTTCATTATGTTTTGTTTTAAATACGTTGAAATTTACAAATAATTTTTGAATCTTTGTTACAGGTAAGGCCCTCCTTGTGAATGACTGCTTCATCTAGCCCCGTACGGGTGTAGGTCAATCAGGTACATGTGAGTCCTAATTTTAACATTTCATGTACCGACAAAGCTCTTGGTATGTTTAGTCTGCCTTTGTAAAGTGACTATGATTCGCGCATATCGATGGTGAGTTATTTATTTTGCACTGCTCAAAGACGGTGATTTAGAGGGGAAATAGTCAAGGCTACAGATCTAGCTACTTTATTTATCTAAATCCGGTCAGAGTAATTAATTTAGATTGGAAAGATTTGAAAAATTTTTCTATCGATCTTGTCGCACAAAATTATGGGTAGAAAGTATGCAATTAGAATCTTCTTTGAAACTCGTGAAGTGTGTCACTCTAATATACAGATAAATAGATAATGGTTGCATGATTTGCAGCAATATAGATCGGTGAGTGGACGGCAACTTAAGTAATTAAATGTTAAAAAACTCTAGGTAGGTACCTTGGCATACGTTTTTGCAACAAACAGTGGGCATGTGATTCATGGATGCTCCCTTTAATGAATGAATGGTCATCCAATGCGAATCTCACGATTAATGTTGTGGACAGGTTACAAACGCGTAGTACATCCAATCTTGTGCCTGCGTAAGGGTGAATTATGAGGATTTTTTGATATCTGGATTGTCTATTCAAAGATTTCAGCCGCAATATCGGTGAGATTTCCGCTCTCAAACACTGAAGACCGTATTTTGACCAATTTGCAAGTTGCTAATATTGCTTGATCTTTGGGAAAAAAAGTTGGAAAAAATATTTCTGAATAGGGGAAGAATAGCATTGATAAGCAAAAATACTATATTTAATTATGCATGTAAAAATATCTTATGATATTTTTACATGCATTTGGAATCAAAACCTGTTAACTTTGTCCTAATTTTTGTCAACTTTTTATAAATTTTTTTGAGAGAACTTACTGGCTTTGTTTCATATGCCATATGGTATCTTACAAAATTAAGTTTGAAATTCTTTCTTAAATCTATTGCAGCTAAATTAAATGGCAATGCGTTCTATCGCTGGATAACACAGTTGTGACATAGTAAGTATTTGTACGACCATCTGTGGTGACAGAGCTTATCAGTTGCGACATCTCTCTCGTTTTTATCATCATCTTGAATCGAAACGGAAATAAAGTGTTAAATAAGTGCGATATTTAAGTATCACAGGTATATAGTATAACCTGATAACGCCAAATTTACATCGGGAGCATCTATAAAATAGATATGATCCTATGAAAGCAAACTTTTCATTGGTAGCTCCCTGTGGAAACGGTTGTCTTTAATGCTGGTTTATTGGCAAAACGTGCCCTTTGTGCTGTGTTTTTAAGGAAACTACTTTGTTGAGCTCGTTGAAGAGTTCACCGAATGCTTCTGTATTCTTAGTGATGTTAAGTGCTCCTCCTTCGCTCCCCATATCCTTTTTTACGGCCCTCTTTAGGGACGACTGCCGTGCTTTTAATGCTCACCGACAAGTCACCGAGCCGCGCTGTATGCGCGACCTTGGCCAGGCATGTTATGCGTTGAAATCACGCTCAACTTAGCCAAATAGCCGTAGAATGTGTCTCGATTTCCTGGATTTTATCATTTTTACTGCAGGAGTTCCCAGAAGGGTGTTGCGAATATTTCTGAGAGAGGGCGCCCGCTCGTAATCTCGTTTAGCTATTACGTTGGATAGCACTCGTCAACGATTAGCACCGGCCTACTCATCAAAGCTTCTGCATGGAAAAAATTGTTAGTTTGGTTTTTTATCTTTGCCGTTTTATTGTTCTCTGGGTGAAGCAAGCGTTTTACTGCATGTTACTTTTGGTCTCTGCGCTCCCGCGTGAAGTCTTTGGATGACGATTATAAGTCTTGAGGTAAAGAAAACGGATTGTGTGCTTGAACCAGATCCCCATCCCTTCCATACCTATCCTTATGCCTTTCCTCCCGGTCTGAAGCGCCTATTAGTGCGGAAACAGACTTGAAAACACCCATGATTGTGTGCTCTATTTGTATGGGGAATTAGGCGAATTTGTGGGTTGATATCATGATTGTAGGTTTAAATTGTACAAGAGAAAGGGTTTGTTTTTCGTGTCTAATAGTCTCTGTAAATACATGTTAGCGTTAGCGATCGGTGTGGTATTTGGTGGCCATTTATAATTTGACTGGTGTTGGTATATCATCAAAAATAAGAATTCATATCCAGAACTCTCCATGTTCATAAACACCATGCTCTGGTAGAGTTGCATACGGAAATGAATCATGTTATTGTAATAAATGCATTCTATTTAGGATGAATCCAAAACAGGCGTAGTCGAGGTGCCAATATTTTTCCCTTTCTACAGCTTAATTTGATTCGGGAAAAGTTAGCGTTTTACTGACGCGGTTTTCTCCCAATGTGCATCATTTAATCAAAAAAGAAAATTTGGAGCCTGTTTCTCAGTGTGAGTAATAATTAGTGTCCTTTGGGATTGGGTTTGCTTTCCTACTGAGTTGGTATTTGTTTCCTCAATTAATGCCATTTAAGAATAGAACGTATTTGGCCTATTGTTGCCGATGAGAGATTTTTATTTCTTCTTCCGTACTTGCTATATTTTCTCATTCAGACTGCAACCTCGCCATTCAGAATTCCACAATGTTACGACAACCCATTCCAAGCTTTCTTCTTATCAGAAGCCTTGGCTAATGAAGGAATTTTCTGGTGCGCTCCCTACGATCTTATTTTATTTGAATGTAAAAATCTATCAATCTCCGTTAGCCCATCACGCTTATTTAGCTGTTTAGAGCTGTTTATATAGTAGGTACCTTATTCCATTTTTTGCCTTCCATTATCAACTGAACTGCCTCACTCATTACTTTTTTATCCCGTGAACAAACCTCCCTCGAAGATCATGTGCACCAATTTGAAGTTCTTCAAACCAAACGCTTCCTGTAGTTTTGTTTTAAACTGTGGAAACTTTGATGGTAATCTCTTTTTCGTGAATGCGGAGTGAATCTGTGGTGGTCTTTGTTTCACTTAGGGCGTAATCAAGGGTGTTTCCCGGCCTTTGTGGTGATAAAATTTCTTCCTCGCTGGCCTATAAAAGAAAACTTGACATGGTCGTTGTCCGCTGTCGGTCCCAAATATCGGTCTTCCTTAAAGGAGAAGCCTCAGCTTTCCCGTCAGAGTTTTCATTTTTCCTCGCTCTCTTAATTCTCACCTTCCCTGAGAAAAGGGAGCGTTTAAAATAACCTCCCCCTCCCACGCCTTGATATCTGTTTTCGCTCCCCGTTCCGATTAGAGGCGCCCTTTATCAACGTCCTTTTATTTTTCTCCATAGGCGACTCGCAAACACACACGCCCGCGAAAGTCGATTCACTCCGCCACTCTCGTGCCCCCCACCTCAAAACTTCATCTCCTCCCGCTCGTCTCCCTTTTACTCGACGGACTAGTCGTACGAGTCTCTCTCTCTCTTTCCGTCTTCAGAACTGGGTTGGGGTGGGTCAGTATAAATCTGGCTCTTCACCAAGTCCGGTCGGTGTGTGTTGGTACTCTTTCCCTTTCCCCCTTAATCTCTCTCACTCTCAACCAACGGGGCTTCTTCACCCCGCCCTCTCCCCGTGCCTCTAGCTTCCTCACGCAGTCATCCGCTCCCTCCTTCGCCTATTCACTCTGTCCACTCTCTCCCCCTCGCTATTCTCCCCAAATATCTTTTTTCGCCTTCTTTCCTATTCCTTGGCTTCATCCCCGCCTCACTCGCCCATCCTTCTCCCCGTTGCCTCATCTTCCGCGCCGTACACATTCCCGCCTCACCAAGTTCCTTACCACTCCGTCTCGCCTTCCTCTTCCTCATCTCCTTCTCCTTCTTCCACTCCTCCCCGCCCTTTCCGCGTCACCTTCTTCGCTATGGTCAAGGATTCAGACGCTGTTGTTGCCGTAGTCGAGAGTTTAAGGATTTTCGGCTGGAATAAAAAAACGCGCGAAGCCAAGTGTGGTTGTATTATGTGAGCGGAATGGAGTTTAATGGAGGAGCGGCCTCGAAAAACTTCGGCGCCGCCTTTCTGATTCTACCGCGTGCCCCGGGCGGCCGCGCTTCTTTCTCTCTGTCGGCTTGGAGTGACGCACCGTGATGAGAGGATATGGGAGAAGACAGATGGAAAGGAAGCGAGACTGGGGAGAAGTGGACAAGAAATTCGAGTCATCGCGGGGAATTGTGTGTGCTGGGCGCGGCCTATTTCTCCTTTCATGGCGTTTTTAAGTGGCATAACTGGATGGGCCGCATGACAACACTGCCTCATCTCCATTCTACTCTTTTCTCTCCCTTTCGGTGCTTTTCCTTCCCATGAATGGCATATAAATGGGGGGCGACGTGCAGCTGGTCATCCGTGTCCATGGATTTTGTTGTACTTTGGCTGTCATTTGTAATTTCCAGTGGCACGGAGGAGTTGTTAAAAAAAGTACGGCGCTTGTGATCCGCCTGAAGGCACACCTTTCCCTTTGTCTGACACTTTGTTAATAATTTTGATGCATAATCCACAGCTGTCGAAAGAACGTCAGGCGTTTTATTTTGGATCAGTTAATGCGATGTGACTACATTTTATCCTGAGGTAAACTAGGAAATTAATTCAAGGATTGTGAACTAGTTCCGAAAAACATTAGTGGAGTTACCCTGCTATATGCGCAATTGCAAGATTTTCTTGGAGAAAAATCATCGACTTTGACCAAAATTCGAACCCGAATCTCTCATTTGAAGTCATCGTATAGCCTTATTAATTACTATGTGCTTGCGCAATAAAAAGTAGAAAGAATATGCCGGTACTTATAGCCGTCATGTAAAGATGCAATATTAGATGTAATGAGAGTATAACTGACAATGCCTCATGCGTAAGGAGTAGATGTGTTTGAGGCTCACAAATTTAGTATGCGTCACAAACTCTGATTATATCACCATCCGATCCCAGTTTTATGACAAGGTACAAATATTCCTCAGCTGTTCCCTATGTAATTTACGTCAACCAACAGGAGCATCTTAGGCATCCGACTTAAGCTTGGCTCAGTTAAAGTAACCACATACGTTTAAACAGCAGATGAGTAGCATGTGAACATAGGTTTGCTCTTTTAGTGCATCTCCAGCATTGTTGCGAAGTATTTACTTTTTTATTTTGACTGTAGTGCCTAAGATATCCTTAATGAAGCACCTGGCTTCATAACACATTGAAAGAGTGAACAAAGCATTTGAAGAAGCGTGTAACAGTTTTAGTTGCGGCTAGCGTTTACCGTGCATATATTCTTTCTGTTTCTACCAATTAGGTCGACCACTTCTCTGTTTAGCTGCCTTCAAGGTCATCTAACATCTGAGAGAGGTTCAAATTTCGGGAAGGCTGGGGATTTCAATACGCGTGACGGGTTGTTTCGCGGGGTAGTGTTGCTGCATTTGTACGGCGATTAGGGAACGAGATAGGAGAAAATTTGTTTTGCCTTTTCCGTGAAAATTGCCTTCACGTCGCTTGGAATGTCCATACTCTTCCTCTTGGGGTTTTCAAATGATCATAATGCGTTTAGTACATGTTATTTTAGGAGACGTGGTTTTACAGAGCAGAGCGCTGAGCTACCGAACGGAGGGTTCCGGGTTCAGATCCCGCGTAGAATCCATTCTGAACACCCTCACCTAAAATCCTTGTGAATCGATTTTCTGCATGTCAGAACTTCGTAGGAAATCGCAGGAGGCCCAGGGAAAGGAACTGCTCCCCCCTTCTGAATTCGTGAATTTCACACGCCAAGCCATGTGGAGTGAGCTCTATCCTCACCTATCAGAAGCAGACCTCCGGGTTGAACACTAATTGTTACATGTTATTTTATCTGCGTATCCGCTGCGTGTTCCGAGAAACATTATTTTTCAATTAATGAACGAGTACTAATGTAATCATAGTCCTCTCTTAGTTGACCTTCCACAGTGTAAGCCTGTCAACGTTTGAATGACTAACCAAGCTTGTTTTCTTAAAACTTTGATCTACATTTACATAATACTCTACAAGCCACCATAAAGGTGTGTGGCAAACTCACACCAAACATTCGTTACATATCATCCTTCCTTTCCTTCTTTCGAACGCCGCTACCCCCACTTCTCCCCCACCTCTACTCTTCCCCGCCTCCTCCCTCCTCCGCCCACAAGCCATCGCGTCCAAGAGTAAAATCACCCTGTTGTTGTTTACCCTTGTTTTTCACGGCCTCCTCTACCTTCCTCCCCGTATCCCTCCCCCTCGTCCCCAACCCTCCCAGCCACCCTCCCACTCGCCTCGAATCCGTGCTCCAGAGCCCACTCCCAGCTCGGTCACACGCTACCGTCCTCCTCCTCACCCGTCCCGCTCCAATGCATTACAGTATGTATCGCCGTCGCCGTACACACCCATCTCTTTTCCCGGCAATACATCTCGTCCATTCCGTTCCGACCGATTCTCTCGCCCTCGATCCTCTGCGCACTCCCCTTCTCTCCTCTCCTCTGCTCTCTTGGAATCTCATTCACTGCCCTCTCTCTCCTCTCCTCACCCACCTCCCTCTCACGCCTCTCTGAAAATTTTCCCCTCGCTCCGCCTCCCTTCGTCTGGAAATCGCTCCCTCTTAGCGCAACGCTCATAACGATTCTCGTTCACGCATGTTAACACACGAGTTCGTCAGAGTCTCCCTCCCTCCTCTCTCTCTCTCTCTCTCTCTCTCTCTCTCTTCCTCTCTTTATATCTTTCCCTCCCTTTCTCCTTCCATCTTTCCTTGTCCCAGCCCACCGCTAACGCCCAGAGGTATCAATTTGATCCCTCTTATGGGTAAGAGGGAGCGAAGGAGAGGATCCTGTGGGGGAGTTGAAAAGCTGTTTTATGAAATTAATACGTAGCCGAAGGGAAATAATGTAAAAATGCGGTTACGAGTTTCTTCAGCAATATCTACTGTTATTTAAGGTTATTTTTTGGTATGTTCCCACCCTTCTCTCTCACTAATGTCGCAGCGATGGAATGTTTACGCCTCAGTTGTTCGATGTTAACAGGAGTGCGTACGACCAAAGATTAATCCCATGAAATGATATAACTTAGCACAATTTGAGAGAGTGAGAAAGATCTAATCACTTAGGGAGATTAGATAAAGTAGTGAGGGTCAGGGAAATAGAATGTGGAACTAAATGCTTGAAAGAGCATCCCTATATCCATTTTGAGCGTATTGGCTTTATTTGATCGAGTACTTTATCGTTGAATCAGTGGTAATGATTTCTTCATCAAACTTAATGGTTATGGTATACCTAAAATGTACGTAAATATGACTATACATCCTTCTAGTTTAAGTTACATGATTTAACTGTTGGAACACAGGCAGCGCCCAACTATTCAAAGGTTTTGCTAACTATCTTTTTGTGCTAAAAACACCACATTTTGCCATGGCAAGTAGCCTTTTAGTTCCTAAAAATATGCACTACCTCTAATATCTTTTGACTCAGTAGGGGAAGTAAAAATATAATGTGTAGACACGTAAAATGAGGTCAGAATGAGGTCATATTTATCCCAAGGAGAAGAGTATTATCCCACGTAACGAGTTCGATAGCCACTTTCCGAGTAGATTCTTGTTGATATTGGTAGAAGTAGACAATGGTTGGGATTTTGCCAATGGATTCCACAGTCCACTTTCTGTCAGAACTTTTTGGCCTGATAAACGAACTTCAGAATTACAAGGCGTCCATTTGACATTAACTAACCCGAGGAAGGCAGTGGGAAAAGAAAGCAAATTTCATAATACCTATGTATTTCCGTAGATTCTGGCGATATTGCGTGGTATTTGAACATATCAGAAAGAAGACAAAATTTGCAATTTACCACATAAAAACTTTATTCCGACCCGGGTTTCGTTGGCACTGCAACTTCGTCAGGTCAGTGATCATGCTTTCCCTCCCTTTCTCCTTCCATCTTTACTTGTCCCAGCCCACCGCTAATGCCCAGAGGTATCAATTTGATCCCTCTTATGGGTAAGAGGAAGTTATTTCCCTCCTATTTCACGGTGACCTGACAATGTTGCAGTGCCAACGAAACCCGGGTCGGAATAAAGTTTTTATGTGGTAAATTGCAAATTTTGTCTTCTTTCTGACACCTATGTATTTACCTATGAATCTATAAGAATGCAACGATGGCCTATTCTTCTCATAATGTCAAATCGTCATCCTCTGTTCTTTCCTTAATCCTTCTGGCTGACTCCACATTTTCTATCTTTTCACATACAGATGTCACCGTAGCCTTTTAAAACACAAATTATTATATATTGGGCACCGGCAATTATAGTGCTGCTTTACGCAAAGAATTTTTTCAGCATTGAGCTCTGTTGATGATGCGAGTAAAATTTTCTCATGATGAAATGCATTTATCATTTCAAATATTTGCTTTAATATCTGTTTTCTTTCCATGGATTTTATTTACATGATTTTATAATTGAAGCACACCTCTTAAAAACTGAGAATACGTTAAAAATTAGATTTTTAGAAACGCAGAATCATTATATATGTTTACTGTTTCGTTACAATTTAATAATTGATGCAAATAGTTGGATCAAATTATATTAGCCACAGAAAATAAAAGCATGGTGGAAAATCGGAGGTCAAATTGGTTTATAGGATTTCCATTTGGGCTTTCCAATTAGCAGTGATGGTTAATTATTTCCTTCCGAAAGTAGATATTTCGTGGTTGACATGCTTGTCACTTAAAAGGACGACTCAAAGGTGAGGTGAAATGGTTAAAAACTATCTGATTGATCATTTTTCTCTAGCGGGAACCAGAATAATATTTTCATGAATTATTAATTAGTGTTTTTCGTACTTTTTCGACTTATCTTTGTTTGTCTCTTACCCACCTGTAATTTATATGTAACTTTACCAATATTGAGTCTTCATGTAAGTACATTTTAATACAAAGAGAGTCAGGTATAGTTTGATAGACCGGATTAAACTCTTGACAACTGAGGCATTTATTAATGAATATTTTTGTTATTTAAGTTGATATGATATCAATAGTTTCTTCTGTGTCTTAAAACAAACCTTTGCTCTTGGGAGAGTACTTTATCAAAGGTTAAGAAATCACCCTCGTTTCAGTTTATTGTTAAATGGAATCGTATTAATCACTTATTATAGATCTTTTTATTTGAAATCAAATGCCTTATAAAATACATCTAGTTACATCATTTGACGTTTGCAGCTTGGTGATATTGTTTGTAGATTTCTTCTCTGCCTAAGTGATACCCTAAGAGTTAGTGGAACTCCTAGCATGACTAACTCAAAAATATACCCACAGAGAAACCTAGCAGACCTGCCAGATTGCGGTTCACAAACAGTTAACAAACATTGTACATTTGAAAAAGTGTATATGTAAGGCCACATTTATCAAATGTTCATCTACCTCCATATAATACCCTGCAAACCACCATGAAGATGTGTGGCAGGGGTTGAATTCACACCAGACATGTATTACATATCATGCTTAAAAAGGATTAGCAAATATTTTCTTGTCTAAAATTAACAATTTAAAGAAGATAAAAGTGGTAAAGCAATCATGTACAATCACGCTGTTAATTGGGTTAGCTTAAAGTTCTTACAACAACATGCAACTACCCATGTAATCCACTGATACACTTGTATTTATACTAATTCATATATGTACTACTATTATATCCCTAATTGTACGAGGAAAGGATATTTTGAATCTGTCAGTTCGGCAATCAATTTCTCTAATTTTATGATTACGGTCCAGTCTACCATTGGAGGTCACAAAATATTTTTAACAGTTAGTGGGGAACATTGCAATAGAATGTTGTGTTAAGAAGTAGTTGTTCTATTAGGCTGAAAGTTAAGAATCAGGTACATGTTATACATATCAGTAATGGCCGGAGGTACGGTGACTTTCCATTGTCAAGTTGGTGAATTTACCAGATAGAACTATTGATATGCCATGAAAATAATAGGAGTACCTCGATTTTAGTACCTAATATTTCATTATTTTCTTAATTGTGAAAGAGTACTCATGGCACTTTTGCTTATTCAGTGCTGCAATTGAGTCAAAACAACCAGGGTGGAGACGGCCAAGAAGTGCCAATAGAGAGATTCATATTCCAGACACAGTTATCTGTAAGAATGGTAGTATCTGGAATAAGTCTACCTTTCTTGAAAGTTTAGTGACAAACGAGAGAAGACTTGATGTGGATTTAATTCTGTGATGCATCTGATGTACAATTAATGCTATACCTATAACGTTAGTGGCATCGTGAAAGACGCTGCTTCATTCCACAGACTGTAACTTTATTAAACTCAAATTTCCGACGTGGCCGTGGAACTTTAGCGGCATTACCCGCTGAAATTGCACAATAGCAATTATTCCACAGAGAAAAAATTTATTAGCCTTGACCGGGACTCGAACCCTTGATATCCGGCCAAATGCTCTACCAGTTGAGCAACTAAGGCGTCCTGATTCTCTGTGGAAATTATAAATGCTTTAAAGGAACAGTCAGGGGGTCCGGGTTTGAGTCCCGGTCAAGGCGAATGATTTTTTTCCTCTGTGGAATATTTGCCATTGTCACTTCATTCCTTTTCGACGGAGGCAGTCATGAAGTTTGCGCCAAGTATATATAAGAGTGCAAGTTTGTCAATCGTAGAGGTGCGTTCTAAATGTGATTTATTCAATACATACACGACGAATGTATATCTTCCATGATCAAGTTTCTTGACGTACGAATGTGTTTAAAGTTTTTTCCGTACAGTACTGAGCTGTGTATATATAGTATGCCCTAGATTTGCGTGCTCATATATGCACTGATTGTCTTAGATGTATGTTGACTGATCTTCAGAGCAATTTTCGATTTTGTAGTAGCTGCGTAACGTAAAAGTATTAAATGTGGATCTACATACAGTTTTGTAAATAGTACTAAACGCTACTTGGTGAATAAGGCGAGGGAGACGATGTCATATGATCAGGATTGAATAAGCATTACTCGTATTCTTTGGGAAGGAGCACTGGTTTAATGTTGAACACTTTAAACGGTGATTTGAATAGAAATTGCCGATTCTGAGATCGTTGACCAATGATAGATCTGACATTAGTCGTTCCCTTCACATATATTTTATCTGTGCTTCTCATTTTGGAATCCATTTTTCGCTTGCACATTTCGAAGCTATCGATATTGTGCTCGAAGAAATCCTGTCTTCACATCGAATCCGGATTTGTATTTCTTCCATTCATTTCGCCCCACTTTTTTTCGAGGATGTGTGCTCGTGAATTTTTATCCCCGTAAACTTCCAAACGTTCCCGCGGTTAGACTCCGTCAATTCATCAATCTTGCGGATCCCCACTCGAGGAGGTGGGAGGGATGGTGGTGGGTGTGTGGGGGAGGATGCGGGAACGGACGCGTGTGTGCAAGACGTTAAGGGGTGGGTAGGCGGAGGGGTGAGGGAAACAGAGTGATGTTGGGCAAGAGAAAGGGAAACCATTTTTATTCCCTCCGCCCATTTCTCTTCCACGTCCCCATCTCTTGTATTCCCAAGGGGAATAGAGGAGGTGATATTTTTGAGGATGCGGGAGGAGAATGGAAAGGAAAAGTTACATCCCACCCAACGCCATTTCTCACGTCCCCGTTGCAAAAGTATGAAATAGTTGTCGCATCCGGAAGCTGTCTCTATTTCCCTGTCTCCATTGCACGAAGTGAAGAGGATAGAATTGGTGTAGTGGCTCTAGTATTATCCTTCCATCTCAGTGGCTTATATTCGAATTGCGGCCGTGATAAAGGGACGTCGTCCATCGAATGGGAGGGAGGAACAGAGGACCCAATGTCCCCTGTTCATTAAGGTTAGGCCATTGTGTACCGCACGTTTATGTTTACTCTTTCTGTGCTCCTTAAAATCACATATAACCAAATCATGTTATTACCCATCATTAAAGAGTAAATCATCTATGTTCTTGGTCACCTAATTTATAAGGACAGTGATAAACAACTGAAAGGAAATTTCTTTTTGCGAGGTTTAGTGCTGTAAATGAGCAAAATTTAAGTAAAATATTGGCGAAAGGAGAATTAATAAATTTTGTGATTTACACAAAACACATTTAGTCGTTTAACTTATTACGTAGTTCTAAAATAATTTTATTTAGTTAATTGAAACTAAAGTAATAAGATTAAAGTCTCAAAACACGAACCTTTGCTTCCCGAGGCTGTCGCAATAACCTATGTTATATTGTTTTGGTTAATAATGGGGATAGGGATGACAAGCGATAATATAATTCAACGGGTCTCTTTGCCGAAACAGCGTCGAGCCCCGAAATACAAGCTTGCGTTACTCATTCACTGAGCAAATATAGCGAATTGAATATTACCGTAAAAAATGCTTTTCAAAGCTTTTAATTAGGTTTCAAATGGTGGGTCTGCAGTTCAGCATATCATACAAGTTGATTGAGCTAATAGCCAAATAGTGTTTATCTTGGGGTAGTTATGTGCAGTAGTTTCATTTTTGTAAAAACTCGGTAACGATTTTCCAGTTTTTTTATGTCATAGTAGCCCTTTGCAATAATAAAATACGCACTTACACAAAATACATTTAGTCGTTTCACTCATTAGGTGACACAGCTATATACATATACGCTCACTTGCAAATGAAGTTTTAAATAATAATTAAATGGAAAGATCACTAACTAAATTAAACTTGTGATACTGACTTTTTGAATCGTTAAAACGCAACGCCGAAGGGACTTCCATACTAAAAATGAGGTTACACCTATAAAACCTATACTGCAGATGAGCTACGCTCTCGCGGCTAAGCTTTCTGCAATCAATCTTCCCCGCACAATTTGGAGGGAACATGCGCATATAGTGCATAAAGTTGGATTTTCTTTGCCTGCCATTAAGCCTTATATAATCATTTATTCCCTCGCTATCCTTAAGCACCTCGAAGAGCGTTTTGCTTTATGTATATTCGGATAAAGGGCTTGAAAGTTCTTTCTTTCGTAAAAGGGGTACTCCAATATGAGAGAGAAGCGGGGGATTTTGGGAGGACGGAGAATAAAACGGGTGGAATGGGTGTGTGGCAGGGGCACGGGGAAAGGTAAAAGAGTGGAGATTAGAGGGCGAGTGCTTGGGGTGGAGAGTGAGGACCGGGATAGGTGGAAGCAAATGCAGGGAGAATGAAAGCGGTCGATGGAACGAGAAGGCGGGAAGTATAACGGAAAGGAACGGCTGGGCTGGGAGGCCAAGGAGGGCAGGATAGTGTGGAATAGAAGGAATGATAGTAATATTGTCCGTATTTTTTTCTCGAGACGCAGGTATACCCTACTCTTTTGGACGCATCAGCCCTCTCTGACAATTTTAGCATACGTTATCAACAGCCATACCCGTGACACATCCTATCGGCTTGCTGGGGAACGAATCCCTCTCCTAGCTATTCAATCGTGGGTATGATGGTAATAATGACGATGCTTGACCCCCCCCCCCCCCATCCCCGGTACCTGAGTACGATTCTCGGCAGATTTTTCATTGGTATACCCTACTTAAGTGAAGTGCACTTCGAGGTCAGTACCACGTCTGTCGTATGGAGCGGTAAACCGTTAACCCCTTTCGTTAAGAGTAGGCTACTAGGACTAATGCTTAACGCCGGGTTTTGCTTAATCCCTCATCTTTTTTGTCTGAAAAATTCCCAATTCTACCCAATCAGCCACCTATTCTAATGACCTCAGCTGTTCGTCGCTTTCAGCGAATAACTATACAACATTCGAATGGGCTAAAATGGTTGGAATTGGAGTGCAAAATGGCGAAGAAAAATATCAGCGCTTGGGATTAATGCCGCGAGGTCACAGTCGAGTGGAAAGGAAGGAGGTAAAGAGGCATGGACGGCGAGAAACAAGAGGCCTGATGACAAGCACGGAGGTGAGGAGAGAGAAGGTAGAGATGTGGTGAAGATGATGGGGAATGGAAGTGGAGGTTCGAGGGAAGAGGGGCACGAAGTGGAAGGAATTCGAGGTGGGGGTTTTTAGGCTCAAATGGGTTGGGGATCCTGGAAGAAGAAGGAAGTGAAGGGGGTGGGCGACCGCGGAACGGGAGAAAACGAGAGAGGGACGTTAAAATGAGGAGCAGGTGTTTGGGTTGAGTCTGAAGGGGTAGGGTATGGGGATGGAGGAAGGGAAAGGAGAAGGGATGGAGTGCCTGTGTGTGGGTTAGATTATTGTATCTAAATCTGTTTAAAAGGAAGCTTGGAGAAAGAGAGACTATATGGAGGTGAACGATCAGTGGCTAGTCTTGCATAGTAGGATTCGCGTGTCGTGAACTCCTGTGGCATTAAAAGGAGAGATATATCTCTTGTGGAAACATGGAGTTTTTTAAGTTCTCTCTGAGACTAACCAGGAGGGAGTTTAGTCAGGAGCTATGGGCATTTCATGGGGACGTAAATTGAATGAAGCTATTTATTTTGGGAGCGATATGGTTAAGGCGAATGAATATTGAAGAGTATCGCGCAATAAGTATTTACTCCTGAGAAGCTAGATATCCATTCGTTGGTGATGGATTCCTCCGCTCCTGAAAAGTACTATGTAAAACGTTAGGAGTGTGCGGAACATGAAGACTGAGGCCTTTAAATATGGGCCGATAAAAATTGGTACTGGATAATTTCTGGCGTGACGGCGGAATTTCATTTCAGCACACAGCTATGGAATTTGTAGGACCCACTCCGATAAAAATTCTATTCAACGTGGGTATCGACTTAACTCTTATCAGTTCTATCTGGAGGCACAAGAAGCTTTGAAGTCAGCCTGGGGAAAATTATCTGTTAATTTATAAAGAAAAAAATTAATTGGAAGCCATCGTAGATTCGGGATAGGAAGATTCATAAAATTTGGAAAATATTTTGCACTCTATTTTGAATACTGGGCTGTATCTTGGCTTCATTCATGGCCGAAGAGCATTGGTTGGCCTAAGGTTAGTTTTTACAACTCTGGGATGAGATTAGCAATCTATTTCAATGGGGCAGTCTCTAGTGAGTATTAAAGATAATATGTAATTTTATACAATTTCAATGTATTATCATTGGGAGGAATGATGTAATAGAATTTCAGCTACCTAACATTGGGCTCCTTGTTGAAATGTGTCATTCTTTCAGATAATCAATTTTCCAGATCCCAGAGCTTAGTGACAAATCGCTGATAACACGATAAAAAGAATCACCCACTTAACACGGGAATAATAATAAAAATACCTTCAGGTTAAAATGATAGGGCACTCCATGGAAAATCTCTCGTACATGATCCATACTATTCGAATCATCGCATTGGATAACAATTTTCTAAGCATGGCGTAGGGAGGGTATTAATATGGGCGAAAGCTTCATTCCGCCTGATTGTAGCCAATTGGAAAATGGCAATTAGAAGACAGGCAGTGACGGCTCAAGTACCTCAAACAGATAAGAAGTTTTCGATTTTAAGGTGTGAGGAGGCATGAGTTCGCGAAAGAAGAGACATGAGTTCTACGCTTGAATATTTTTTCCTTTATTTTTTCAGGAGTCTCGTGAGCAAATATTGGCATATCTTGAGTCAGTTCAACTTTCAAGGGTGGAAAGGAATAAAAAGTTAAGCGAAAGTGTAGGGCTGAGGTGGCTTACTCCAGAACTTCTTACGCGTCATAAGTTTTCGACATTTGCCTGAGGGAAATTGCAAATATGTTGCGAAGGTTTCATTTTCGTCTACGGGAAAGGGCTTCTTACTCCGTGAGATTTCCACGAGGTTGTGCGTAGTTTGAATTCAAAATGTGTTAACTCTTATGTTGTTTCAAATACTTGTTAAACCAGAAACCTTTCGGGTTACCACTCTTTCCTGAGGCCATTCCTCTCATGGAATTCTGATGGCATTTTGCATAGATTGTTTAAGAAAGCGGAAGAATGAAAGAATCTTGATAAGGGATGTAATTTTATTTTTCCTACAACGGTTATCATGATTATTATGATAATTTTACGTAGCCATTACCTTTCTCTTAGTCCACTATTGTACCTAATCTCTCTTTCTTTTTGAAGTATTAATGTTGTAATTATTATATTAAGCACACGATTAAAAATGAAAGTATTGACTTTATGTTTCGCTACCAACATCTGAAAATCAGAATTTTAACCCTGAAATTCGTTACTGGTTCACGACATGCATGTGGATTGAAGGCTACTTAAATCGGTATTGATCTAAATCGGAGCAGTATACATTTTTCGATTTGAGTTCATCTGTTTAATCATGACAATCGTCGGACCTCTGTGACCATAGAAGGAAAAGTGGATGTAGATGAAGACAACAAAGATACCAAACGTTTTGATATAACGAAAACGATATTACTGAGGGAAATAATCACCCTTCCTTTTATATTTTCTTGTCCCGTAGCACGGAACCAGACTGAGTGATATCATCTCGTTCCACTTACAATATTTGCTCAATAAAAGCGGCCGAAGACCGTTGATGATTATGATGGAAAGCCTGGGGTTTTTCGTCAGGGAACACGAAGCAGTGAGGCCCCAAGAAGGGGAAAAACAAGGAGTGAGGCCACGAAGATGGAAGGTCGTCGGGGTGGTAATAGGGGTCGCTCGTGAGAGTTGAGGGGGTTGAATAGGCGGGAGAGAAATGGAGGACTTCGGTAAGGGGAAGTTTTTTATTCGGGTCCCGAAACATCTTCCCCCACACAGATTTTTTTAAAACGAAAAATGCTGTGAAAGGACGTGATACGCTCGGGCTTGGGGTGGTTGTGGTGGTGAGAGGAAGGGGGTGAGTTTTGGGGTGGAGAAGGAACGCGATATGACAGATGTATGAGTGGATAGAGAGGGAAGGGAGTAGTTTTTTCCGGGGCGGAGTGAGGGGAATAAGGGGAAAAGGGGAGTCGGGAACAGAGGAGGGGGGTGAAGGGTGTTCCTGGTTTGATGGGGTGAGGGGGCAGGACTCGCCGCGTTTTCGGTGGAAAGGGTTTTTATTTTTGTGCAAAAATATGGGGAAGAGAGCTTGGGGAGGGAGTAGAAAGGGGAGCGTGGCTTGGCAGGGGAGTTTTGTATGCGGTCGAGGAAGCCGGGTTGGACGCCAGGGGGTCGGAGAGGTGGGGAAACGGTTGAGGGGGTGGCAGGGAAACCCCCAGGGGGGGTGAGAGAGGCGGGTGGGACGGGGAACGATCTCCGACAGATGAAAGAGCCGCACGCTGCTCGCTGTCGCGCGTGCGTGAGCTCGTGAGTCGTCCGGTGACGTCAGCATCCTTGTGACGTAGAGGGGGGCTTCTTTCGATCTCGATTCTTCGCTTCGAAAGAGGTAGTGAAAAAAAATTAAATAAAAAATAAAGAAGTGCGCTCCCTTTCGCCAAAACCCTTCCTGCCTATTCACCTCGCCTCGGTATCCCTCCATCTTCCCCGTTCCCTGCCTTCTTCCGCAAAACGTTCCCACCCACCCAGCTTAGTTGGCGGGAGGAGAGCGCCCACTCGAAATCTCTTCATTCCTGCCGTCTTTCGTCCCCTCTTCACCTTCCTTCTCCTGCGCCCCTCATCGTCTTCCTTTTCGGCCCTGTCATCTCTTTCCTCCCACGATCACGACCGGCTATCTTTTTATTTTTTTTAATTCTCCGGAGCGCAGGAGTCCACTCCTCGTCCCCGTCCTCCACTCTTGTCCCGCGGCGGAAGCGTACATCGTGCACACGGAGTTGCGCATCCTCACGGGGGAACGGTGTAATGAGAGTGAGTGAGGCAGTGGCAGGCGCTCTAACCACCGCACGCCGGGTGGGTCTTCTTCCCGCACGGGAGACCTAAGTCCCAGCTCTATCTATCTTTGAGGGACTCTCTTTCTGCCGTTAGTGTCGATGCCGAGTGGACCCATGCGCGACTGCCTGGAGTGCGCCCTAGAATTTTTCTCAATGATCCAATATCCCGTAGTTTCAAAGTGATGTTCCATTTCGGCTCAGGGAGATCGTATCGCGACCCCGTGAACTAAAATACTTGAAAATACCCACCTATTTATTCCTGCCTTTCAAAAAAAAAGTTTATGGCTAATTGAATCAGGTGCGAATTCGTGTAAGTTATCATATCCTTATTGTAGGAAGGCAAAACACGTTAAAA
The DNA here is from genome assembly GCA_933228895.1 of Platycnemis pennipes. Classification (NCBI taxonomy): domain Eukaryota; kingdom Metazoa; phylum Arthropoda; class Insecta; order Odonata; family Platycnemididae; genus Platycnemis; species Platycnemis pennipes. The sequence goes on from OW121847.1 coordinate 109,212,368, forward strand.
CGCCCTGATATCATTTTTTTTTCTTTCCCATAACACCATGAGTTATTGATGGCGAGGCAACACATTTTCCGGTAAGTCACCAAATAATGCTTTCTGCAATTTGGCCTTCATTCTGTAATACATCCATGTATCCTTCTTATTTGTGGTCTTCATCGGTAATTCCTAGCAGTATTATCAGTTGATTATTAAGGTACTTCGTCTACTTAGGCCATTTGCCCCTTATGTAATCCGTTCAATACACATTTCCGTCAATAATTGTCCGCTCGGGGTCAGTAAAAAATTTTAAGATTCGATTGTTCCACATTTTTTCTGAACTTTTATGAGATTTATTTATGCTCTTTTGCTTGCTTTATCAGTTACTCGGTCAATTTCATCTGAATATAGTTTCAGTGATGCAGAAAAAAATCAAATTATTTTCTCGTAAGTGTCACTAATTTGAAATAAGGGATGTGTTATAATTTTACTATCCACCTCACGTTAAATATAATCTCTTCAACTGCTTTTCATTGTGCCGATAGTCATACTGAAACTTCGCATATTTCCTTTTTTCTACGTCGCGTACCATTCTGTGATTTTTCATTTAACTTCTTGGTTTAGGAACTCTATAATCACTTGGTTGATGTTTCCAATATTGCATTCATTACCATGTCGTATCCCTCATAATTCGACATTGTCTATCGAGTCTCTCTCTCTCTCTCTCTTTGATCAATCTCTGATTTGTTTCTTCGCTTTTCTCAAATAACGATTAATCATATATATCGAGATGTTTGTCGTTTATATTTCGTGCAAGTTACCAGTGTAACTTAAGTTTTTTATTTCAGTGTTGATTTCATATAAAATAGGCTCATATTTATCTGCATGACATTATTCTATATAGTATCAGACAGCTTTTATTTTCCCAGTGGTTTCAATTTGCGTACGAATATAAACCTTTTCTGTGCCTGAGAATTAGATCATTCATGATCTTTTTTCTGTTCAGAAAATGCTTTTTATTTTTGCTCACTATCATTGACGAGTCTTGTACTCAACCTCTGAATGTTTTATCATACTTATTTTTGTATTTTACTTGTTGACCAATGCGAAGAAATCTTCATTTACACGAGTATGCCCGTCATTCTTTACTAGATTTCACTTCGTTTTCGTGAATGGAAGAGTTCCATTATTATTTATAATGGAATTCCATTTCACAATTATTTCTCAAAATTGACTTCCATCTCTCTCCTGAATATCAGTGCTTTTACTTTATTTAGGGTATTTTAGAACGTTTTTGTCTCATCCCAAGAATTTTGCTGCATCGCAGCGCGGGAGATTTTGACTGATATTTTTAAAGCTTGAAAAATTCAACTGCCACGTCGTCCAAAAAAGAAGTCGCCCGAGTGTGTTACCATGAGCTCTCTGGCGTAGAGATTCTTCTAAAGCTCAAGAGTGTGTCGTTTCCCCTCTTCTTCATTTATCTCCACTCTCTCAACCTAATCTCGGCAGTTTAAAAAAAGAAAACTTGGTGGGAGGGGGCTCTGGAGAAAAACGTCCCTACCACCTCTCCCCAGTGTCTCGTGACAGGCATTTGTGGCAGGACCCACGTGACCCTTTCGTCAGAGAAAGAAACACGCTACGCGCGTGATAGGTGTGGCACAAGTGCGTGTTTGAGTACGGAAGCGAGGTTAAATACGCTTGTGAGTATTCGTGTTTTAATCCGGAAATATGTCGCGAAGTGCTCCCCCACTACCTCGCTATATAATTAGCCACATATAACGTAATCCTCTGTAATAATATATCTTTTCTAAGCCGTCCAGAACACACTCTTCTCTTCTGCTTTCTGCCTCCAAATAAATCTCAAGTTTCTCAATCCCCCTTGATGTTCAAAAACTTGTTGTATTGTTTGTTAATAAGCGTTGATTGACAAGAATGAGCTTCATTCGTATGGGAATGGGTTCCACTTTTGTGAACAGATTTTCTTGGATGCCGTTCCATTGTGTTATTTTGCTAAACTATGTGATACGGGATACTATTAATAACATTAGTTAGTACGTTATGGCTTTAAAATATAAAACTACATAGAGAAGCGAAACTTAAGCATATAAATTGTAGCCGTAATATGTTCCGAGGATTGAACGTCTAGTTATTAAAATTATAATTATCTGCTTCTCCATACTCAATTTTTTGATAAATTTACACGTATTCCAGAAGTTTATGGGAGTCATTTGTCAGGGTATTATTGCGATGGACTAATTTAAGCAACTTAAGCTTCATTTCAGTAATTTTCATTCATATATGTTACATGAAGCTAATAACTTTAGCAGTAGAACGAAGTTGTTTTTAGTTGCACTTTGGTGAGATACGCCTTCTTTAGTTACGCTGATTTGCTGCCACCATAATTCACGTGCTGACGAAAGAGCTTTTGGCATACGTTAGAATTGTTGAATCAAGGGACTATCGTTTTGATATTTTGAGTGCAATAAATTTAATTGTGAGTACATATTTATTTATTCTGAGTACTCTATAAACTATTTTTCTGTTGTTTGAACTGTTTCCATTCATATATGTGAATACATCTTGCATGGTTACAATGCAAGATGTGAATACATAACTGTTCTAGATCATATCCAGCTGTTTGTCTCCCGGAAATAACTGCATTTTCTTGCACTCACGATTCGTCCTGGGTACAAGGTGCTCAAAGGGTATTTAACGGTAAGTGGATTGATTCCCAGGTTTAATATTCATATGACGCGTCATCAATATCATTGAAGTGTTGCGTCACACGCATTTATTTTATGTGTTTGATATTTTATTCGATATACTCTCAGCGATTATTCGTTTGTGGATCTTTAAAGGTCCGTGCGTCATGCGGATGACGTCACCGGATGTGGGCATATTTTGTGGCAATCCGTTTATACCACGCAATCGAATGATTAGTGGTGATTTCATTTTTTCAGTGGACGACATGTGATTCGGCGTGGGTCATTTCGATCATGTATCATTGATGTCCAGACTAGATAAACAAACATTTGAGGCAACCTGGAAGCCGAATGGATTGATAGAGATAAAGGAAAAACAAGCGTGCAGATTTATTGGGTCCCTACGTTTTACAGCGGTTGTCACGAACGTTTGCGGTCCTTTAAATTGGATACTATAATTTTATCCATTTAAGGTAAATGCCATTTCCGAATATTTGTTGTCATTTACTTTTAATGAATTTTTTCCTCCAAGCTTATATTTCGTTCAAGTATTGACGGTGAATGTAATTTATGCTCCAGAATCTCAGACTTGGACAACTCGCGTAGGATTCATTTCTCATGTCCGGATATGATGTAAATGTTTATGAATCATATCCTCCGGTAACATATTAGGTGAGTTACATAAAACTACGCTAAATATTAGCGATAAATATGCTTAATCTATCTTACAATGGTGTAATCTTCTGAGCACATGCCGGTTACCCGGAAACTTAATGTAACCATTTAACTTGTGTCATTGATAAAGGAAACTTATCTCGAGGAAAGGTGAACGTCTTAATGTATGAGTTTGAATCTTTTTCCACTAATAATTAGCAAGAAATATCGAATAAATATTTCTTCTCTATCCGTCCTCCAACACGTTTGGATAAAGCCCTCTTTAGTAAAACCATTCTCGAGTGTGGGTCTGTCCATGAACTTGAGGCAGTTATCGGCTCGTTCACGAATAAATTGTGAAAATATGGAAATGGAAGGAAAATGGTGAGGTTTAGAGATTCAATTTTCCCCACGATGTGGAATTGTATATAAAAAAGAAATGTATTCGTTACGGCTCACTGGCTTACGCCAACGTTCCCTTTGCATTCGTCTCGCCTTCATCTTGCGTTCGTTACCCTGCACGCATCTTCGCACTTGCCTTCCCTCCTTCCCATTAGCTCTCGGGCTCTCCTCCACCCACTTCAAGAGGCCAAACGCAGTGATGAGTAAGTGGCGAGAAAGCGGTGGGGGATGGGATGCTTTTCCGCCATAAAACTCCGAATACTCCACCGGCAGATCCCACGCCTGGATCCTCCTCCATCCAGGCAGAGGAAGTCGAGGAGTGAAGTGATGGGGAATGTGAGGCGAGAGTACCCGGGTGGAGAAAGTGCATGGGAGGGGAAGAGAGTATGTTGAATCTGGAGGATCGTCCGGGAAACAGAGAATAAGATTTTAGTGGTTTTTGGCGATAGAAGAGGGAACGAGTCTAGGTTCGCCGTTCTAATTATAAGACCGGCGCGGCATCATGACACGATGGAGGACAACCGGAAGAATATCGACGGATTCATTGTCGAGTTCAATGTAACTCTGATGACATTTGGTGAGCAAGGCTATGGAAACTGATGTAAAATGATTTTTATAAGCTGAAGATTATTTAGTTCCACACGCTATTACCGTTGATAATAATTCCTAAAATCCTTGTTCATATTGGTAATGGCTAGGTAAAGTATTTGCGTGCTTTAAATGCGTGGTATAGAAGGGGTGTTTTACCCATATCTACAGGTATGGGTGTAATCTCCCTTGATGCGTTGCCAATGTCATTCTTAGAAAGCTGTTGGATTATGTGAAGTATTATTTTAATTCATCTCCAAGCATTTGGTTTAGTTTTTGTCCTTATGCGTTGGTTGTTCTTATGATGAATAAAGCCGAAGAAATAAAAAGATAGAGAAGCCCCAGGACAGTTGGGAATTGGGAACGGCCGGCCAACTATTTGAGTAAACCTGGCCACAGACGCCAGGTCAGTGACGGACAGGCGAGACAAACCAAAGGTCAGGTTCATATTTCATCCTAGGGAATTGGTGTAGTGTCAAGTATTGAGGTTGGGTAACTTTTTGGTTAACGGTACGATGTACTCTTAGCTTTTAGAGCACGTTGAAACCTAAATAATATATTTCTACTCTGAATAGCGTCGCAGCATGGTGAGATGAGAATATTCTCTAAAGAATATTCTCTAAGATATGAGAATATTGGCTAAATGTTGACACTGCCCTTAGGACCAGTCCCGCCCCTGTTAGAAAAATCAGCGGGAAAGAGAAAGAGGGGAAGCAGAAGTTAGCTAAATGAAAGTTTTTCGCTCATCGATCGAGGAGAAAGGAGGCGCTGGAAGTATAATACTCGGAGAAAGAAAGTGCTCCAGACGTCTGCCTCTCCGAACGCGGGGCTGCTGCCACATCGCTCGGAAAGAAGGCATGGAAGGAGGAGGACTACGACCGGGAAAGAAAAGAGAACGTCAGAATAAAGGGGTTATTTACATTGTGTAGCCTATAGCATTGGTCTCACTCCGGAAAGCGTCGATAGCTAATGCTGGAGAGCTTTTGATGAGGGTCTCTGCAAGAAGGAGAGAGTAAAAGTAGTTGTTGCGGAGAAGGAAGGGTGAATGGGGTGAGGGTGGTGCGGAGGGGATATGTGTGATGTGGAGGGAGAACGGGTCGGCTCTCTGGTAAGGCGTTGTTGCACATAAATAGGTGGTGGCAGATGTTTTCAAGCATTTTCGAGGGCCTTAAAAACTGAGCCAGGCTCCCAGTCTTGTTCTTATTTAGGGTGTAGGAGGTAACGTTTTCAAATGGCTGTCCGCTCCCATTCCTGGGGATCAACTGTCGGGTAGGAACTGTGGGAGGAAATGAAAGGGAATAGAACTTTATAAAAGAATTTTATGGATAGTCTACGTATCTTTCGCCGATGCTATACACATTTTCCAGTTGTAAAAAAATCAAGTTTTGCTCAAATTGAGTTAATAAATTATCAGTCTCAAGAACGAAAATGAAAGCATGTAACTATATCCGTTTCTTACTGCTCTCTTGAGCGTTAATAAGAATTGCATAGAATCATTTGTTTAAGTCCATGAAAAGGAGTTGATCATACTTTTTCATATCCATGCATACTTTGCTGGTCATTCGCTCGTATTAAACGTTTTACCAACTTTCTGTGTTTAGCATTCTTGCCTTTGTCCGTCGATTTATTACGTCTGAATAAAAGTCCTGTACATGGGATTGGTAGTAACCATGTGAGGAAGCAAAGGAAAGACAATACTAAGCATAAATTACTTCGTTCAGCGCTCCGTATTTTAAGTGTATTTGCTGATAGAAGTTATTTTTATGAGGTAGTAACGGGAGTAAGTATCGGATCTATTTTATTTTTGTATTATTTACTTACCCATGGCTATTGCTTTAAATTTACTGTCTTACTGGAAAGTGTAGTATTTGACAAACTCTGCGATGGTACATTGCAGCGGGTTACTCAGCTAAGGTACCTATTCGCGACTAGTTCGCAATACTTGAATCAACAAATATATTTCATTTGTATCACCCTAAAATAGGGGCTGTAAATTGATTTCTTAGGAATAGAAATTATCGCAGGAGAGGGCCGCAGAAATGATCATTAACTCACAAATTATCAGCCTACATACATAATATTGAAGAGAATAACTGAGAAAATGACTCAGGACGTATTCAATTCAAAGTTTGAGCGCAGGTAAATGACCGCCAATCACTTCCCGCCAGCTAACCTCTGTAGTGTGACAGCATTTCTCGGGCTAGCTTATAAGCAATAACCAGAGGCATGTGTTCTTTGCGATAGACGGGGAGCCAGGCGACTGGTACCCAGGGAGTGGTTAGAGTATTAATCAGTCGCTGGTAGGAAAGGCACTCCAGGAAAAGGGGTATCGGTATCGTGCGGTAAGCTGAGGTCAATGGATATGAGATTTCCTTTGGGTGCTGTCAGAATCGAGGGAGGGGGATGATGGGAGAAGAGGAGTGAAATAAGCGATGCAGGCGGCCAAGGAATTACGAAGAGTCGATAAAAAAGTTGGAAAGGTCTTTTCAAGCCTTGAATTACTCGTTTTAGTTTCAGGAAGTGAATGAGAATCATTCTTAGCCCAAGAGGAATATACTCCTTCCCTTCTTTTCCCGTTTATAGCACGTTCTAAATTCTTCTATTCTAAATGAAGAGCACGTCCTCTTGTTCCTGCCATTGAACTCCAGTATACAATGCCCTCATTTTATCGAAGTTGTCTTGTGTTGCAGTTCATCAGATCGTTCAGCCAATTTTTTTCCGAAGCCGCATTGAACTACGGGTGATGGACCGAAGGTGCAAACCTTTGTGTTAATACGTTGGTACACGCTTAGCTCGAGAGAGAGGATGACGAGTGGACGCGACGAGAAATTCCACGTCAGGAGCATGGGCTTCAATGTTGATCCATTTCCCTTCGTGCCCTCGAGGATGGACTTTGTTTATTTTTATCATTTGTCCGGGAGAAACAAAGTGCTTCCTCACGGACTGTTTGTAGTACTCTTTAACTCTACCCATGTTTTCTACTATCTCTTCGCTCGAGCGAACAAGTGTGAAGAATTACACCTATTGTGATTTGAATTATTATTCTTTCCGTCACCTATCTCTCGCTGGAAAGGTATCGAAGAAGATTTTTAGAGACTTCGCGTAAGGCTGGAAGAATGTATATTCATGAAGTAAAATTAATTCTACTTCATTGAGTCGTCGTTGCGGGCACATCAAGATCACAATTTCATGTGCTTACAGTTGGTTGTAGGCAGAAAAAAATGTGAAAGTCACGACGCGGTATGGCTTCCATTTCGATAGTTTCATTCCATGAAGGAATTTTTTCTTCTATTTGTTTAGGTCCTCAAATGCCCCAAAAATAGTCCTTATTTGATTGATATTTAATCCTTTCCTGCATACGTTTCTTTATGTTCCTTGCTTCCGTTATCAATGTGATAGATCCCCTTTGCCAATAAATCACGGATCCCTACTCTCAAATTCACCTTGACATAGCGCTGTATTAATTCCAGCTTACATTCATAAGGAACAAGTTGCACGCTTCGCCTTGACAATATGATCCCGCCTCTCTTTGCTCAAAAACGGAGGATACCCAGCCGGCAGCAATGTGTTCCCGCGTGTGAAACACAAGCGTGCATTTCCTTTCTACCGCGCGTCCATTAATCTCAGGCGCCTATATTTCCTTCTAAATTCTAACTCCCATAAATCCCAGTCCACTCTCTCCATCACTCCCGTCCCATTCCTTCCCTCCCTCCCTCTCCCCATCTTCCCTTCTAAAGCGGCAGCCGGTATCGGACGACTTTGTCCGATCACAATTCCTTCCATTCCCCGTTGCCGTATACTCCCTCGCTTCCCACCCACCTTCTAAACATTCTTCTCTCTCTCTCCTTCTTCGATATATTCTCCCTTCAGCTCCCACACACTCCCGGCCTCCCCTCAACTCTTTCCCCAATAACCCCTTCCCACCCCGCCCGCGACCTCATACACACTTTCTTCCCTTTTATATACAGGGAAGAGGGGGAGGGTGACGCGGCAGCTGTGTACACATGTAATCACCGCCGAAGGCTGTGTCGAAGGGGAGAGAGTAGTGAAGGGCGCGCGGATTGGAGTGGGAGGGGAATGCCGGTGGGTGGGAGGGGGGGGGAAGCGGATGCGTAATGATGGAACGGTGGTGTGGGGGCACTGAAGGGAGTTGGTTCGTTGTATGAAGTCTTGGAAGGCGAGGAGGAAGGTTGGGGCGCACGGTGGACTATTTGAAAATCTGTTTTCCTCTCGAGGAGTTGGAAAAGCGTGGAGAGAAGACTTCGGAGTATTTATTTTACGCATAGTTCCTCTCTCAAGTCCCCTGTTTGCCCTCGAGCTTTGCGGCCTCCTCTCAAGTGCGAACGGGTTCGGGGAAGAGGCCAGCGCTCCGCCCACATGAATGTATAAACCGTCAATCTTTTTTAGAGAGGTGCAGTGCGAAGGTGTTCGGAAAATCCGAGCGTGATGTGGGGTTGCGGTAATATGATGATGGGATAAGGCGTGCGGAGCGATGCTGTTGGACAAGGAGGTGACATGTACGGCTTTGCGAAAGGAAGAGGACTTGGAGATGGGGAATGCGAACTCGGCTGGGGAACGTGAAACTGGTTGGGAAAGTTACGGCATGTTATTGGAGACGGCCTGTGACGAAAATCGAGTCTGAGTGGACGCAAACGGCAACCAAACTAAGTAACGCGTAATCAAATTTTCCCCTGGAAAGCACCTCCTGAAATTAATCCCAAATGAGCCAATTTCCTTTGGGAACACTTTCCATGCTTTTGAATCGAACAAATTTAAAGTCAGTATTTTTATCATCCAGGTTTCTGATGCAAGCAAGGAATACATGTAGACCTACTTCCGTCATAAATTAGTATTAACTGTCTAATGAAAGGGCAGAATATTGGTTACTGTTTTGAAAAAAAAGTTGCGAGAATTAACAAGGAAAGTTTTAGGATGCATTGATATCCGATTTGTTTGCTTGAATGGCTGCATTCGTAATGGCTTCAATTTTTTTCATAATGCACGCATATATTAAAAGTCCGCCGTTAAGCAATCAGACATGTCTTCTCCTATATAAGCTAAATTTACATGATTTGCTATGATCAAAGAAAAAATATATATCTTGCTGTGTTCGATAGTTAAAGTGTAGCTTTTATTTTTTTATCAGTATCCAAAATTCTCTGTAAGAAGCTTGTTTTCTTTCCCTCCATTTTATCTTTATCATCACCTCAATTCTGCACAGTTCCAGAGAAACGTGTCGAGGTGTACATGTTCTCCTAGTGTGTTGTTTTTTTTCGCCTTTTTCTTCTTCTCTGTCCGCTCTGTCCACACGTCATTAAGGAGCACGCGGATGATTGGTTCCTTCCCCTTTGTTTGGTCCGTCGCCAAGGAAACGGCGGCCGGCGTTTCAACTCGCCAGATGTCACCGAAATGCCACATGCGCCGAGCTGTGTAGAGGGAATGAGAAATGGCACTTTTCGAGACTCGTAAATAGAACACGAAATGACCCATTTTTTCTTTTATTTTATGCAAAACGGACAAATGAACGAGTAGTTGAAATAAAACTAATAAAAAATATAGTTTTTTTCATCTTTCATAAAGGTCTCTCGTGCAACTTGTCGCACGTCTCTCAGGTTAGCGGTATTCGTTGGAGTCTTGTGATGTGAAATGAAGATTTTATGAGAATATTGTTTTCTGCCATCATCTGGTCCTCATATTTGTAGGAACAAATTTTGTACAGCATTGGATTCATATTGTCCGCAAACATATTTTTTATACTTTTAAAATGTACGTCGAGTTTCGCCACCAAAGAGAAGAGAAGCGTACCTATTATTTAATGCCGTATTAATGATTAAAAAAGATGATTTAAATGCAACGAGTGTTTTCGTAAGTCTCTTTCATGATCACTCTAGTTACAGAAGTTTGATTTGATTTATTCTTTTCATTATGCATTTCACTTGTGTACCCGATAAATCTTTTTCCTCGAATGTTATAAAATTTTTTGAATTATTTCTAACTTCAACCTTAGTTTTTCATCATTGGAATTTGAGCATAGCATAAACAGTGTATTGGGGGATGATGAATGCGAATGCTAAATTTGTGCCTGCCCATCTCTTAGTTTTTAGACCGAAGCTAGCGGAGATTCTTTCTCTGGTTTGCGCTGCTCGTTGACTTCCTCAGCGTTCAGATATTAACACCTCTTTCAAAGGGCGCCATGCTTTATTAATCATGAAGCAGGGGAGGCATGTTAGAACTTTCGTGCAAATTAGCAGCTAGCGTAGTCTTATCTTCAATATTGGGGGCGCTGGAAGTATGGCTGAATGTTTGTAACTATGATGGGCTTCCAAGGCTTTGAGTTTGGTTGAAGTTGAAGAGTGGAAGTAATGTCGGCAAGTAATGTCGACGTTTGTGATACAAGCGTATTTACTATCTTCGCGGTTGTCGCTTACTTCTGGATTTTATAAAAGTGAATATATATGAGACCAGCAGAGTCGATTTACTGTTTGGAAAGATGATCTACTTAAAAGGTTAAATATATGGTATATATAATCTTGCTCGAATTATGACGCTTATGACTATTAGCCGAATCTTCGATCTAACCGAATCAAAACATATTACTTACTGCTATACTTCAATGGTACATCTCTTATTTAGTTCATCTACGCCCAACATTGATTTGATAACTGTTGCTACTTCTTTAAACATCATTCCACCGTACTGTGCATTTACTTTTAATGATTTTCTTCGGATACTTGAGAAAACATTTGGCAGTCAACTTGGAATTGCCAAGTCTTTCCCTACCTCAAAGGCTCCTCAGACCTGGAGGAGGGGTTTTGTAGAATGAATAATCATAGAATGGGAATGGGAATATATTGCAAGGGAGAATAAAAAGGGTAGAGGGAAACCATGCGTGAATATAATTTAACTCCAAAGGAAAAGTCATTGTCTAAAGCTTTTGGTCCCTCAGACGAATGAGTGATCTTGAAATTCCCTCCGCACGGCACTTAAGTAGGAATTGAAAATCTGCTGAAAAAGCAATGATACTGGCTGGATACGAACCTGAACCATCGGGACCGGAAGTCAGTTGTTACGTGGCCGCAAAACCTGATCCTCTAATTATTATTAGAGGATCAGTCATGTAAATGTTAAGTACATATTAAGTATGTACTGCCACGGGTGTCATAAAATTACTTTCCTTCTGGAAGGTACTCTTATCTATATCCTAGGTATTTGTATTATTTACCGTGCACGCGTCAGACTATATCGAAGTCTATATGAAATATTTGATAGTGGTCCTACTGCGGTGTCCTGCTTTTTTCGCATGTTTTTGTTTGGGACGCAGGAAGGTGCGACTCGTGAACGCATTGCCATCTCTTAGGCATACGTGAAACTACGGTGATGGAAGATCCATCGTTTACGAGGCATCCCGTTCAACAAGGTGAAATAAGTAATGCCAAATGCCATTCTGTGGGCTACGTGGAGGGTGAAATCGGGCTCACAAGTCCATTCTCGTGCCCTCACACAGGTGACCGTCACTCAGCGGGGCACAATGGCCAAATAGCGATAATAATAATCTTTTAAATCCTCCCTTTGTCAAGCGCTCTCGCCCGTGTCGTCGCTGATTGTGTTGGTCCAGCGGGAGTTCAGACCACACATACAATGGGACGACGTGACAAGGGTGAGCCCATAAACACATCAAAAATGCCTTCGTGCCCATTATTCTCCTCAATGGAGGAGCATTTACATTTTTAATCGGCGTAAATATAGTCCGTCGTCCCGCGGCTGCTCGTCTTTCACGTGAGGATATGCGTTTGGATCTTGGCATATTCCAACCGCGCGCTCTCTCAAGCCACAATCGTGGGATTGTTAGTATCTCGGGAGCGGAATAGAGAGAGAAGAGAGGGAAGAGAGACAACTTTGTTTGAGTGCCACGCAGGCCCTGAATGGGACGATGAGGAACGGTTTGAGGACTTTCCAAACCATTTCTCCACCGTCCTCACCAGCATTTAAACAACGTTACCCTTCTATTCTAAGCTATCTTCTCTTTCTCTCTCTCTTTCCATCCTTCTCCTGGTCTCTCTCACTGATTCACTCGAGGCAGGCTTCCGGTGAGGATAACTTGTTCAAAGCGCCGCCGCCGCTACCACCACCTTAGATGCGCTCGCTTTTTCTTCCATCTCAGGCTTGCATTCACGTTCGTCTCCTCCACGAAACCTGCTCGCTCATCCCTCCTGCCGAAACCACCCCCGTTGGGTCACCACCCACCCCATGGATTCCGTCTCCCTGCCCCTCGGGCTATGATATACTAGTCTCACCGCGTTGCCTCGGAAGATTTAAGGTGGAGACGCCGAGGAAAACAAAAATGACCCCCGCCGGGAGGGAGGGCGCCCGTCCCACCACCACCCGCCGTCCCGGCGACGTTATTTATTCACGCGCTCCCAAAGGACGGTGTCTTTCCCTTTGTGTTTTTCGTCCATTCCGTCGCTTCCGCCTCCGAGGAGGTTGGTCTCCCTGGGCGGGGTTGCGGCCATGAAAGATGGACGCCGACGTGAGTGGGAGGAGGTGCGTGCTCGGCAGGATATATGTATTACGGCCGGAGAAGGCGGGAGGCGGTGGAAATTAGGCGAACGGTAGCTAATTCGAACGGTGGTGGCATGTTAGGCGACTGGTTTCGGGCATGGGAGGAGGGGAAAAAGGTTGTTTGGGAGTTATTAAGGTGAGACACAGCGAGGATTCATGTGGAGGGAAGGTGCTGGGTTCCGGGGCGAAATCTGTATTTTTTTGCGTCTTGATGTTGAGCATGCCGTTTTAAGTATTCCCCTGTTCGCTCCTGACCACCTCAGTCCTCAGTCTCTCTGCAATCATATTGTTAGTATTTTATCTGTATTGGCAGGTTGTTCCATGCCTCCCACCTTCATTACCTCTCTTTCTGGGTCTTCATGCCGTTTCTCTACCATCTTGTTACTAAAATCCATAGTGTTTTCCTTACTATTCCGAAGTGGCCAAGCATTGTCCCGTGGTATCTTGTCCATCCTCTTCCTCCTTTTCATGAGTTGAGTCAATTTCCTATCTCTCCATTGATTCGTCTCTTCACCCACACCTCAATCTGCGACCATTAACTCGTCGCAACTACAGAGTTTCTGTTCTGTAAGATTACTCTAATATGCATTAGAGTATTTACTAATATTATTTTAACGCTTGGGTGGAGAACCACTCCCGTTCCAACAGCTCTCTTAGCGCTTCCTTGCTGCTGAATGTGCACACTGTATTCTAGCAAAATGTAAGTAAATTGTACTAATGTAAATGGATACTAATGATGCCTGCGATTAATATTTTTACGATGATTAGTTGTGCTCATTCATACGCATAATTTGATTCTTATTCATGGACAAGGCTTTGGAAAATACCAAGTAATGTCTGGCTGAATTGGAGATGTTTTTGAATAAAACGTATATAATTAATCGATGGAATCTATATTGGCATGAATTGACGTATTAGTCCCTTTTTATAGTATTTTTTCTTCTCTTCTCAGGTAAGGAACCACCACGTTCATGCGTTTTCCGTTTCAAAGTGTATTTAGTTTAAAAAGTGTATTATTTGTGCTGGAGAATTACTGTGTCCTGTAGGTACATATTTTCCATCTAGATCTTGAAAATCGTTAGTGGAAATCTTGTGTATTAAAAATAATTTTCTACTTACTCACATGATTTATTGGTTCTCTAGCAGAGGAGTCGATAAACTTGGAAACTATAGAATTTCCGTGAATCAGATAAGAAGTATGAAAATTGCACACCACCGTATACTTCTAGCGTCAAATGTTCGTTCGGAAAATACCATGCGGTTGTAACTACTCTACAATTGGTCGTCTTTTGTCTTATACATCTCCGGCTGACAGTGCGCAAATGCTAGAGAAGGAAACTCATTTGTTATCCAAATGCAATGCTATATATTCGTTGTCCCACGCCGTCCGAAAGGTGACGTTAATCGGACGTTTAACGATCCTTCGTGTGAAATATTATGATTGATTGCCCCCCTAACCTTGCCAATTCTCCATCCTAGCATCCTCTGACGTCGTTTCGGCGTGTTTTGCATGAGTTTTGGATAAATCTAATCGTTAATTTGTTTTTGATGGCTAAATACAGTTGAGAAAAGAGAAAATAACTTGGGAATTTTGAATCTAGCAATGAAATCCATCTCGAAGGAAAGTTGAAAGATACATATTCATTGCTAAGCTGCAAATATTTCTTGCTGCCTAAGATGGAAATGATAAGGCAATCTTTGCACTTAGTTTTAGCTCTCATCTTATCCATGGCTAACCATTTTTTGGGCCTATCTTGATATAGTATATATCTTTCAGCATAAAGTCCCTTTCGTTATCCATAAATTTTCCGTGGAATTAATTCAATAGTCCTGGGGAAAAGATCAATAATTTTTAAGAATCCAATTTTACTTGAGACAGTTCTTGAAATTTATAAATTTCCCGTGAGGTCTTAGTAGCTTTAGATACTTGAATATTACTTTTAAATCACCATTTTATTACCCGAAATTTGCTTTCCAGAATTTGACAAAAGGAAAAATGATGTTATACTGATCATTAACGATGTAACCCATTTTTCACCGAAACTCGACACATTTACTTTTCCCTGGGGCCGTAAAATCAATCATTGTCACGAAATTAGATGGATATCATTTTTATGCATTGGATATCACTCGGATTTATCCTGTTTTCATTCTGCTGCTTACTCTACTGAATATTATTTAATTATGGAGAATGTTACGTAACACGTAAAAAACTGCGCGTCTTGAATGTGGGAAAATTTATCGTAAACGATTATATGAAGAAGAGATGGATGCGTAAAAGATCAAGTCTTTCCAATCTCATTACATATCTGCAATCTTTTTACGAAATAATACCCTTGTCAGAAAATATTTATAAAGTGAGAATTTTAGCTTTAATTAAGCTAAATCTCGTAGATCTTCCACCTTGGTGAAACTTTCATGTCAGAGATAATTAAACTTAACATTCTTGCAAAAATATGTCTTCCACGTAAGTTTACGCTTACCATGAAAGTTCTTGAAACCGTGGCCAATTAAAATTACTTTGTTCTCAGTCTCGCAAGTCAAACTATCAAGATCTGTTTAACGATGCATCACCTACCGTAGCATTTGATGCGTGAATGAAACTTCGAGAATATTTATTTATTTCAACTACCGTAGGAAGAGGAGGTGTACGCAAAAGTTGAAATGAATATTTTCGGAAATACCTTCCGTAAGAGGTCTCTCACGCATTTATGGGACTTCAAAAGGCCCTAAATTCTCCGAGTTTCACCGTGCATTTATTGCAAAAATAATAACGCGAGGAATTGGGAGAGCAATAAATGGTATTTTCGGATAGTATGAGGGATGCCGGAAAAAGTTTGCGCCCCGCCGCCGGAAGAATTTACACGCCAAATGGGATTCGGGAAAATAAAATGGAGAATGACGTGCCGCCGGGTTAAGGAGAGAGGAAGTTTGTGAAAGGGTTGGAAAGGGTTAAGGGGGGAGGCGATGAGGAAGAACGATGGGGTGAAGGGGAAATAGTGTAGTGGGGCGGACTGGAGGGCAGGAGTTTGGAGATACATCTCTTCAGGGAGGGCTAGGACAAGCCGAAGTATTCCACGGAGAGTGGAGGGTGGATATTTATGGAATAGTATGAGTGAGAAAATAGGGGGGGGGGGCGGAGAACTGCTACGGATTGAATAAGTTGAGGTAATTAGGAAAATGCCTCCAAAAAGCCGTGAAATTGTGAGACCGTGTAGGAAAATATGTTTATTTTCAATAGAAATATGTTCATTTAGGAACGAGACAGAAGAGTCTTTAATAATACGTGCATGTGAAATCAGTTGATAAATAAAAAGTAACAACTATTATCACTCGTTCGTGGCCCTCGGTAAGCCGCACTAAACCCGAGCAGAAAGAGAAATTCCACGATAATTTAAGAAAATCATCAACGTCCGCTACCTTCAGGATTTCTCTTCATAGAATTGTGGCGGTACTATTGGGGATATGCATTTAGAAGGTAGGTAATACGATCTAACCCTGTGATTGCTTACGAGAAATTAAATTCCTCGCCAGTGTAAAAGCAGGTGTCGCGCACATTATCTAAAATATTTACTCGAATTTAGCGAGTCTTATATAGGATACTGCTAAAAGGTCACAGTCAAGCATGCACGGAGAGAGTGCGGAGGAATTTGATGGCAATTTTAACCCAGTGCCAGGGAGTGACTCGCAGTCACGGCTAAGGTGCCATATTCTGGTAGTGGAGATGAGTAGAATATACGTGCGTGGGTCTCCCTGTGCTGTAGACCCTCGTAATCGTTCGTCGCTGGAGAAGGGCGGTGATAATAAATTAGAGGTGCGCTCGCTCTATCACGAGTACGTGTTTTCTTTCTCGTGGTGAATGGTATAGGGTTTAAACGGAGAGCAAGGCCGATTGTGGTGTCAAGATCTGGGGTCTGAGATGTGGAGGGTGCGAAGAAGGAGATCTTTCGCATCGAATGTATGGCGGAGGACAGTAAATTTCTGTGATCTAGGGATTTGGTGGGGATGAAGGCGTCCTCGGCGGTACATGAACCTGGTTTAGAGTTACAGTTTTCGGTGATGCTGTTGGTTTATAGGGCGAAAGTTGTGTAGGAATGAGCGGGCCTTGCATAGAGGGAGGCTCTTGGGATTGTGTGGTATGCATGAGTGGGAGCCGATGAATCTATTTTATTTACATGTCGCTTCGACTGCTGCAGGATTGCCCATCGAGCAGGAAGAATTATATGTCTTGGCTTGGAGACTGCTTATTGATTGAGTCCCAGGGTGGGATCACGCCTTGGAAATATGTAGTCCGGTGAAGATATTCTGAGGTCATGTGCTTGCATCGTGCCCTCCCACTTCACAGGAACTTCAGCACTTCGTTATGCTTCCTTCCGTCTGTAGTATAAGTTAGCCAGGGAGGACTGTCAACTAATAGAAATGTGTACACTTTTAATGGGTGCCTAGGGGGTCCTCAATTTGAAATCCCATCCGACAAACGGTGTACGGAATTTGCAATGCTTTCCATTGGGCACTGTTGGACGGACAGAATTCCACTAAAATTCACAGATGCCTTCACAAATCGGACCTTTAGGTTGGACAACCTAGTACTCTTGCTGAAGTGCAATGCAATACAGTTCACAAGATAAATTCTCTTAGAAGAAAGTGAAAGAGTATTGATCTACATCTATGTCTACGCACCCTGCAAGCCACCGCGAGGGTGTGTGGCAGGGGGTAAGCATGCAAGTAAGCATGACCAAATATGCACTATTGACATGTAAACAAGGTAATATAGGGTCTCATGCAACTTGATTGTTAGTATCTATAGTAATTATTTGATTAATATATGAATCATACACTACTGACTACTTCTACAATATCATGCACTACAGAGTTTGATAAATAAATGTAAGGCATCGCCACTTTTCCTGTTAGTGTTAGCTATTTTCTTGGGGAGTTCATGTGCCGTTGGAGCTCAGTTTTAATATCGTAATTCCCGAAAACAGGCGATGTGAAAGGGAACTTGCCCAGAAAATATGGAAATGCCTTAAAAATATATGCCTCTACCTTATTTCAGGATTACTGATTTTCAAATTTATTATCTGCTCGTTCTGTTTTGTTTGTTCTGGCATTTAAATTACTACAATAGTTACATTTCTAACTAATTCTCTACAGTCAATCATATCCACTCAATTTGTGTAACGTGGGTTTTTCTTTTCTTCCAATATCCGTTTCCCAATTTCAGGAATAATTATTCCCTAAAAGTTGTTAATTGAAGCCTCATTTGGAATAACTTTTCACCTTAATTTTCGGTTTCCGTAATCGAAGAAATATACGATCGTAACTACGATTCAACATTTGAAAGTTGCTTTCGGTTGATGTCTTTGCTGTTCTTAGTTGATTATTCACTGTGCTGTAGCCATGCGTGCCCATTAATACGTTCAATTTCAAATTCAATACTTTTCGCAATGATGGTTCTGTCGTGAAAATATTACTGAATCAGAGGTTATAGAACGTTAAAAATCTTCAGTAAAAGAGCATTCATTAACATTGAATGCGCGCTTTCTCCATAATTGGCAGCAAATTGATGGTAGCCGATGACATTAATTCAATTCAGTATCCATGAATACACTTTAATCACCAATAAAATGCTTAATCCATTAAATCACTAACGTGAACACATATCGTGGAACTCATATCAGGAAACCTTAAAAGTCCATCAGATATTAAAGTAAGCGATTCCTAATCCCGCGAAAGTATTCATGCATTTTTCCCCAGCCATAAAATAAAAGCTAAAAAAGGGTGCGGTTTCCCATCCCAGAGTATGTAAAGATCTCAAATTAATAGGCGGCGGGCACTTACTTTCGATGGTTTTATTCGGTAGTCTGTAAAGCTGGCGATTTACATGGTAGGGTCTACTTGTTTCGGGGATGAGGATTTTTTTGCAAATTCGGTTGAACGTTTTAATTAACTAATTAGTACGGCTAGTATAAGCAATTTAATGCTTCACGCTCGTATGTGCGCCGAATACTATCGGCCGTTGATGGACGGAATGGTCACGGCCCGCCGTAAAATATTGAGTCACCCGCTTGCCATGCTACCTAAAATGATAATCCCCATACGTTTTGCATGCGAGCAATGGGAAAAAGAGCAGTTTGACGCCGTCCGTTGCATCGTGGTTTCGGAGCGGAGCGACGACACAAGTGAACGGTCGGCGGCGGCGGTCACAGGAATATGATGTGGGGAGGAACGTGGGAGGTGAGATGAGGGTTAAAGTCATTCCCGAGAGCGTATCCGCCCGACTCTCCCTGTTGTACAACCCGCCCACTTTCTCCCATCCCCACGCGGCATGAGTTTCACCAATGGCCGGCAGTTATTCCGTCGGCTCCGGCTAAGTTCAATTAACCCTCCGAGGTTTTTGCGGTGCGCTCTCCGTCCTTCCCCGAATAATCCTTCTCAAATGAGGCTATTGACGTCTTTGAGCTATGGCCGGAGGGGGTCAACCGAGGAGTACAAGGGGGTATGAACGTTTAAACGGCCAATTTCGGTGCCCAAATCCGAATGCTCATTTAGTTTTCCAGAGCCGTGAACATCTCCGTCCACTCGCTCCTGCGCTGTTTAGGTAAAGCCAACCTCCCCTTCCCCCTTTACTGCAAAGGCTTCGTTCAATTTTTTTTCCTTCCGCCACGCTCGTATGGTCGTCGACTCACGCAATCTCGTTCGTGGCGTCACGTGTGCCGACATCAGTCAAAGCGACGATATTCGTGGCCATCCGTGAGAGCAGTAGTTTATTTGTGTCTCTTTCATTGTATTTTTTCCGTTGGTAGAGTTAAGGTTTTGCCGATAGCATGTATTTCTCTGCAGGGGGATCATGTATCTATTTTTTAATTTATTTAGAGATAGGTTTTTGAAACACTGCTGTTTTCTCGCCGCTCCACTCGGCTGGGATCCATTTTCGTTTTTCGCCCAGGGTTTTAATGGCACCCCGTGTTTTTGCTTCATTCTAAATTTTTAATTTTTCTCCAAATCGCCTGATGGAAACACCCGCTCGCACCCAGAGGAGGAATTGGAATCGAGTGGAGCTCACGCCGCTAAGCGAGTCTTTATGATCCCGAAATCGGATTAGCCACTGGAGAATTAATCCCCACTGATGCCCTACCCGACCACCCATACCATCATCCCCCTATCTGCTATGTCCCTCCCGCTGCCTACGGTCCCGATCCACCCCTCGTTTCCCCAACCCCTTGGTCTCCATCGAGTCGCCATAACCACCGTTCGACCTCTCTCTTCGTGTCTCCCCCCCTTGAGCGTGACCCACGACACAGTCGCTCGTAGCTACCCTCTCTCTCTCACCCCGCTCTTCCTCCCGCTGTTGCCCTCCTCCGTTGGAGACCTCCCATCCCCATCCCCTGCCCCACACAGCAAGATAGTAGAGAGAGCTTCTGTTTCATTCCTTCTCCGTCCCAGCAAGCCGTCCGCCCACCCGCAGTACCGCATATCTTCTTCGCTTCCGCCTTGTTCCTCTCTCCCTCTCGCTCCCTTCTCCTGTTCGCGTTCCATCCTCTCGTTCATTCCTCTGCCTTCCTTTCGCGTTCGTCCGATCCTCTCCATCCACCCAATCCCCTCATTTCTGCTCACGTGTTCTTTATGTGACTTTTTATTCGGAAGGGCGGTTAAGTCTCTTTTATGTGACTAGTATTACCGGTTATAATGCGATTCCGTCGCTGGCCGTTTAACTTGTTTATCTCTGTCTCTTCCCTGCACGGCACTGAAAGTCTGTGGTCATATTTTGACACGTAGTAAAAAATAGAACGCGATGTACCGGGCTTATTTTTTTAACAATTTTTATATCGCTCTCGTCGGGAGCGACCAAAATGCTTACAACGCACTCCGCCAGTGAAATTTGCAAGGAGTGGTGCAGGCAAACTTTACATGAAAACTGCGGTACCGGTAAAGTGGATACATGTTTTGGAAATTTTTTTTTTTGCAAATTGATTAATGCCAGACTGATTGAGAATGATGAGAAATGGCGCTAAAATGTTTATGAAATGGAAATGTTTATGAAAATAAAAATCAGCGAAAATATTGGTGTCGAGGAAAGAAGCAACGTATCGAAGAAAATCAATATGAGATTTTCAAGTATAATGGTCTAGACTCTAGAGGTTCAACGGTTGCGACACTTCCTGCCATAATCTACAGAAAAAGTGGTAAATGGCATGATAGTATCCATTGTTTGTATATAAAATAACGTGGTTCATTATTTATTTTCCTGATGGTATTCAGACTGTAATGGGCTAAATGTAGGTATCTCCTCTTGGATATATCCTGCCAGATTTGTCACCTTATTCAGCCAATCTGGACTTTAAAAACAGGCGAATGTTCCCAATTGCTCTAATCAGTTCATTTGCTTACATTTTCATTTATTGATTTTTCGTTTTCGACATTTCATTTTCTGTATCGATTTCATTCCTGTGGGAGCGATTTTTGGACAAATATCTCGGTCTGGCATATTACAACCGAATGCTGATTTTGGTGAACATTCTTGCCATCTGAAACTTTAAGTATATACATTGTCAGCAACACTCAGTCATGCTCCGAATGGTGGTCTTCGTAGCCACCAAGTCTTTTATCAGCTCTGCCGTCTCTTACCTTCCCGAGATTTTTCTTAGCGCACTTTTTGCTTTAGGTATTTTCGGGTGCTCTTTCATACGTCTTTTAAAATTATCATTTGGATATTACTGCAATTGGGTAGTTTCTCGTCCGCGCTTATCACAGTTATTTTTATGATATTTATACGGAAACCACTTGCAGTGATCGGGATCCCATATAAATAACTAATTGTAACAACTGGAAGGATTTCTAGTCCCTCCCCAACTTTTGTCCGCATGAAAAAATAACAAAATCTCATTTTCCTCCAGCTCCCAGTCCCAGTGCATCCACAAATCACACTTAATCTTACCCAGAACTTAAAAAAAACCTTTCGAGTTAGTAATTTAGGAATCAGTATCCTGATTCATTCGCTTCTAACTTCCTTTTTTGTAATTCTTTCCCTATCGCGAATGAACCAGAATGCCTTCCACCCAATTCTCTCTCTCTCTCTTTCTATCTCTCACTTTGCCATTATCTCCTCAGCCCATTACCATAGCCTCGGCCCACCATTTTTAATCTCCGTCTACTCATTCCATCCAAGGGGAGGAGGGAATTAATCCCTTAGCCGATGACCGCTTTCCATTTAATTCGTCATTTGACCCAGAAACCCTTATAAAATCCTCGTAGAGCATGTTGCTCCTAGTGAACTGGTGCAACTGTTGTCATGCAATGCTTGCCAAATTATGCTATTGCCGTCGCCGTTGTCAATCCCTCTTCAACCTTTATGATCTCTTCCGTCACTGTTTGTCAATGCTTCTCGTAATGCTCTAAATAAAACTTTTTATTTTGCAAAATTATTGTCGGGCACCGTCCCATATGTCGAAGGGCCTCGTTTCGTTGTCATTTTACCAAGGTTACCGAGCGAAAAAGGTCTATGCGTATAATGTACGATCAAGCATAACCGAAATAAGGCACGCATGTACTAATACGCCTATATTGAAATATAATTCAGGAGTCACGTGTCGTCGTGTAATCAAGGGAGCGAGGTGGCCTAGTGAGTAGGGCGCTTGGTTACTGATCGAAGGGTCCCGGGTTCAAATCCGGGTGAAGCCTTTGGACGCCCCCGAACGAAAAATCCTCGGATTGCGAGGTGGCCCAGGGAAAGGAACTGGCCTCCATACCCTCAATGTGTAAAATTCACATGCCTGTGGCTTAGTCCGGGATGTGCTCTACCCTCACTTAACAAAACCAACCTTCGCCTTGAATCACTGAATGAGTGAGTGAGCGTCACAATCGAAAATGTGTAAAGTATGACTTGAGTTATTTTTACTTATCCTCTCATGTGCCGTTTTAGTATGCATAGTTTCATTTATTTTTATTTTCGGGAACCTTGTGTTAGAGAATGAAATTTGCTATCACAATGGCTGGGAAATGGTGAGTTTGCTGAAACGGCAATGTGACGTGAAATATTTCCAGAAGGTCTAGTTTACCTTGTTATCAGCGCTCAAGATAATACTGCCTAATTAGGTAGGCTGGATATAAATGAAGATACTTCTTCTAAGAATATCAAAACAAAATTCTATTCTTCCTTGCGCTTTTTTCGCATCAAAGTCTGGTAAATTGAACACTGAGAATAATGTGCACTGCTTCTCTTGGCAGATGCGCGCCATCGCAATAACAAGCCGAGGGCAGAGCTCCTTCCCATAAGGAATCTAGCTTCGCTATAAACATAGCACGGAAACCCCGTTGCCGCCACCTGGCGTGTGAAATGCCGAACGATCCCCGTCCTCTTCCCCACACACATAACACACACAGTTATACACACGCATTCACATTACATCCCTTGCGGGTGCTAGATCTCAAACCTGCCAACGCCTGCCGCCATCAGGTGCTTAAGGGGAACTCGTAATTACCTAGCGCTTTAGGGATTCCGTAGGGGTGTGAGTGGTGGAGGTATGGGAGACCGACGTGTAGGGTGGGAAGGGGGGCGATGGCGGACCCGGAGTGAGGCGAGTTTTTTGGGGTGTCGGGTCGGAGGATGGGAGTCGTAATGAACTCAGTTCCATTTCACCTTCCTACCTCTCGCTCCTGCTCCCCATGGCCCAAATCCCACCTCCGCCTCTTCAGCCTTTTACCCTCTTCTAAATCCTTCCATCATCCATTCCTCTCTTTACGATCAAGTGCTTAATTATTCCCCCGCCACATCCCATCTCTCATCTCCTTCTCCGACGGGATCTGGGGAACACAAGCGAAATGTTTCATATGCGTACAGAATAGTTAGGTATAATCGCCCGCAGTCGTTTTGTAGTAATTCCCACGCTGCGGAAGGTAATTAGTTCTATGCCTTCTTGTATTTTTTGCGAGGAAGGGATTTATTTTGTTTATTATTTTCAGCCGCGTAGCCTTACTCCCTTTGTTTGGCCTATTTGATGGCTATCTTTAATTTAAGTAAGTTATTAATGGCTCATTGTATTTGTGAGATTTTGACCGCCGATCTTTAGGCAGTCGTTTAACAATGCTGCAGTTTTCACTAATGTAAAGAATCGCATTTTAGTGAACCAACCGTAGAACCAGGTGAATTCCTATCGGGAAATTCAGATGTTTGTTATCCTAACGATTGTCCCAATCCACGATTTTTCACCCCCAAAATACCATTAACTAGGACAATCTCTGAGAATGAGAATTTTCAAAGAAAGAGATTAATTAAGAGCTGTGTTACCATGTGCCATCTCATTTAGAAATTGTATAACTCTAAAATATCTCCATTTGTGAAATGGCAAACAACAGACGTGCCAAAATTAAACTCATACTTGTCATTACCTCTATTCTATAGGAACGTACCAATATTCAAGTCTTCAATATCGTCAAAGATCAAGTGGAAAAATTCCATATTTTAAGGTCTCGCTTTAGTACTTTTTCAATTTTCTCATTGGACCGTTTACATGTATTGTTTTAAAAGAAACACTGCTTGGTTATTTTAGAATTCTGCGTTCGATAGAGTAATATACGTCGGTGTTAATAGTTACGATTCTCAATAGTCTCTCTTTGCCTATTTGTGGAAATTAAACTCGGAAATGTAAATCGTGCTACTTATATTTTCATTTTTATACCCAGCTCATTTTTAAGACTGCATAATTTTGAAATAGGTACTACTCTTGTCATCTTGGAAGGTTCTTATAATTTTTTCTTTATATAAGTGTGCATTAGAAATCGTCGCAAAATGTCCCACAGTTTATCCGGTGCACCAACTTTACACACTATAGTAATGCACTTAAGTGTATTTTGAAAGCGTAGCTGAAAAACGGAAAGCACTTTTGTGACTTTATTTTTTCTACGTGGCATTTGTTGAATACTGACACCCTGCTCGATGTCAAGAGGTCCGGCTTTCTAAGAAATCGGCGTCCGCAACTTGTTTTGCGTCTCCATTGAACCCGCGTTTATTTTTTTTCTCCCCACTCTCTGTAGGTTCCCATGCATTTATGACTATAAGAAGACTGCTCATGAGATTTAGAAATAAGAATTAGCATAAGAGTGCCGCGAATAGAAGAGTGGGCATAATTATATGGAGATGTGGTGGTTACTCGGCAGCGCATTTTATGTGACTATTATATCCTCCATCACCCTTCTCGTATGATGACCACACCTGACTGGTTGGCAAATTTGTTAAGTTGCTACAATGTTTTATATGTCGAAATCCCAAAGCAGAAAATGCAACTTATGCTTATTATTTTGATGGTGTATGAGGGTCCCACGCCGAGCTTCGGGCATCATATTGCAGGGGCAAGGCTCCCATCCCCTGTAATTTCTTTCCAAATTGCTTTCCTGCGGTGATGAAAGTTCCAACATAAGTTCAAACGCATCCGTGCTCCCAAGATGAGATGTCAATGGGACGGAGCCTCAAGCCACTGCCTCGAAAGTGGGAGAGTTGCTTTCATCATCGGGAAATTTGTGTCGCTTTATCGGGATCTCGCGGGATGAGTTGCCGTCGGGAAGCGAACGGCCAAAGAGTGTAAAAAGTGGGAGGGATGTAGGGCGGGGCGGCGGCGTTAGGTGAGCGCTGTCAGCGGTGGAGGAAGCAGAGGAGGGAGGGCGACAGGAAATGAGACTGCCGTGATTGAATGAGAGCGGGGACGGAGGTGATTGAACCCACGGAGCGCGGGCACCTCGCACCGAACCGACGACCAAGTAGTACACCCTCCTTCGCCCTCACGCCTCGTCACCTCCTTTGCTTTTTTTTATTAATCCAATAGCCGGCACCCGGCCCCTTGTCAAAAGTCCCTTAATCCTCTTCCGAACCCTGACTTTTCCCCTCCGTTGCCCCGCTCCTTACTTATCAGTCCTCATCCCATTACTTCTCCCCCCCTGTCCTCGGTCGTGAGCTCATCCCTGTTTCATCCTCGGGAGTGCGGTGACGGCACGCTATCAGCCGAGTCCTATCTTTCTTATTCTGTGTGTCTCTCTCTCTTTCCATTTGCGCTTTTTCCCCGTCGACTCGATGTGCATACCTTGCTAGGCATACGACGGTCATTTTTCACCGCACGGGAGCGCTGGGAGAAAAGAGAGGACTTCCCTTTCTACTCCTCTTCTTTTTGTTCCTCCCGCAGAGTGCGTCGTCTCCTTCTCTTCGGAATTGTTTCCCTGGTGCGTGGGCTTGAGAACTGGAGGCTGTAAATCTCAAGACGGCGTCATTGAAACGGCTAGGGGGGGAAATAAAGGGCGAAATAGAAATATCGCCTGTTTTATAGGCTGAGAGGAGCGAAAATTATGTTAGGAATCCTCAAGTGGCTGCCGCAAAGACTTTGTTGCAATCGGAAAAACTGTATAAGAGAACCAAGTACGCATCATTTTTGGTCGGAAAAGGATTAATTTTTCCTATTTTTTGTCATACCTGAAAAGCCCCATCCAAGTTTTCATATTTCCCTGAAGTCTTTTTTGAAATGAAGTGGCGTCAAATGCACACATTTATTTTTGCGAGTCAGCAAAATCCATTTATGATTGGATTTTCGTTGTCCTATTTTATGGTTGAGAGCGAATAGAGGATTACTAAGAAAATCCTTTAGCTATTTATTCATTGACGGTTCTATCTATTCAAGTACGGTTGCTAAAAATACGCAGATTATTTCTTTCTCATTTATGTGAACATGCACATTGTGACAAGTTTGGACATAGACGATATTCTGTACGATTATGTATACGGTACGATATACCATTGTATACATGTATACATTTTTGGATTGTTGTTGTAAGAAGACCTAATTGAAAGTTACCTATCATGTTTATGTCTTCCCTTGGATATTTGTTCTGCTATATTTCAATTTTTTTATTGCAATTGTGGCCAATGAATATACTATTTAGGCCTGAATTTCTATCTTATCTTTAATATATGCAATTAAGACAAATTTGTTGAGAAACTATCTATTTCTGGGCTATTTCTGTGCGTTTTTAAAACTTGAAAATTTAACAAAAAAATTCAGGGATTAATGTATTCGCCAATACAAACGAATAAGTATAATCAACCCATTATGTGTTTATGCCTCTTGATTACAGTATTATCACTGGTATTCAATTTCAGTTCATATTTTGTTGTTGTTATTAGTTAAGTACAGTATTCCTTTCGTATTTTGCATGTCATTTCCTATTTTGTTGTTGTTATTAGTTAAGTAAATTATTCCTTTCGTATCAGTGTCTTTGTTGTTGTCAGCATGGTTGAGTTGTGCCCTCGCGCTCGGTATTGGAAAGAGGGTGTGGCTCTAGAAAGAAGTCATAGGAAATGCATGGATCGAAGTACATCTTAGAAGCAGTTAAATGGATCCATTCATAAATGAAATTGCTTACTCAATAACTTTCGGGGCAGTTGTGTTCCCATTACCTTGCTTCTTCCCGATTACAACGCAGGCAGCACCTGCAAATGTTGGGCTATTTTACTGAGCTCCTACTTAATTCAATGAAGCCTATCCGGATGAAAAATAACCAATTGCTGCTTAGTAGTACCTATTCGGGAATTTTATTTTTCTCGTTAGGTTTATCTTCAATGTGGTTGTTTATAATTCGTAAAGGGCTATTTCTACGATTCTCGGCCTCAACTGTGTTCCTCCTAATGCTCTTTTAAGGACTTTAAACTCTTTAGACGAGTATCTTCATGATTCCATGCACACATTTTTCCTTTAATTTTCCTGCCTTTTATATTTCACTGCTGTTATTTATGAGTTAAAATGTAGCCAAAATTTGACCGTGTATGGTGTGAAGCTATAATGCAAGCAGATCATCTTACCCTCTTCTAAGCCAAAATGTCGCGCCTGTGGTTGCGAGTGTCATGATAATTTTTCGAACAGCCATGCGCAGCATTTTTCTATTTTTCCGAAAGGGTATTAAGAGGATCCTCTCGCTGCTAGTACCAAGCAAGCGTCAGTAATACCCACTGCAAATTTGTCGGGCTGAATATACTCGTATAGGCACATCAGCTGATCTTGCAATTCTGAAGCGCGGCTTATTTTGCGTTAAAATAAGTAGATTTTTCATCCATATATGGAGCTGTTCCCGGAACCTCGCCCGGCCATCCCTTCCCGAAGAATTTTATCTTTCACATTTCCCTTTATCCACTTCTGGCGAATTCCACTTATATTCCACATTCCTTCCAAAGCCTCCCTCCTCGGCTTCCTCATTACGGGTACAGAAATGGAAGGGGATGGAGCGGGCAGGGAAGGCGGAGGGAGACCTTTCTGTAAACCCGGGTTGATTTATGGTAACCGAGTCCGAATCCCTGCAGGAAGAACATCCCGGAGGAAGTGCGAGAAGGACCCGAAAGGGAGGGAGGGAGCGAAACCCAGATCTGTGCGCAGGGGTTGGAAGAGGAAGGGGTGTGTAGGGAGGGGCGGGTCCGAGGCATGCTGAGGATGGACCGGGGAAAGAGGGTTTGCTTGCGGGGAGGCGGCCTGGAGTGGGGAGATAGAGGTGTATATGTATGTAAGAGGTAAAAAAAGGACGTCGGGGTGTGCGGAGCGAAGGAAGTGGTGGTGGGTTGGCGGATGAGAGGAGGATCGGGAATGGGAGAGACCCGTCGAGGAAGCAAGGGCATCCCTTTCGGGAAGAGAGTGTGCACCCTGGGGAGCGTTAAGGATAGGAGCGGGGGAGCGGGATGGCGGGGAGGAATGGGGACGGGAGAAGGAGAGACGTTGGGGGGAGAGGGGGGGGGGAGGGGGGGGGGGGGGCTGGAAGAGGGTGTTGGGGATCTGGTATTGGCGTGCATGGTGGCATCGGTGGCTGAAGGAGGGTAGGTTTCGGGATTGGGGGATGAGGGAAGGACTGGAGGCATCAGGCAGTCTCATCTCTCGCCAACAATGGCGGCAAACGAGCACCTCTCCCGCCGGGAGGCGAAAGAGTTTCTTGGCGTCCTGCGGGGAAGAGAAAAAAGGAGAAATGGGAGGAGGAAGAGCAGGCAGACCGGGGCGGCGAACGAGGAGGTGTGCGCGTGTCAATATTCGTAGGCACATACATATATATATGCATGCGTACATATCTTTCTCTCCTCTCTAAGCATCAGTATGTAGCGCAGTGTTCATGTTGAGAGCACGCGCGACGTGTTTTCATGTTCGTGTCCGAGGCGGATTTCGACCTATGATCGAAAGAAAAACTACATGCTCTTCCTAAGCCTGCACGACTCTACATTTTTTTCCTTTCAAGTGTTGAAGATCTCAAAAAAATGATTATGTTATCGCGTTTCATCATCAAAAGAATTCGTGCATCTCCGCGAATCTAACGCTTTCCACCCTGCTTTCGTCGCTGTCAGTTACAGGTAGTTTATTCCGGGAGTATTGCAAGCGGCTAATAGTTGTTCTGGTGTGAGCTGGGAATGAAGTCCACACTGATAGTAATGCAGAAAGGAAGATGCGTGGTGTTGTCCACAACATAAAGAAATAAATACAAATGTTGCCCATCGCAGGAAGTTGGAAGCATTATAAGTAATTTTCTGGTCTCGGATAGTATAGGAGGCGATGCGGGTAGTGAGTGCACTTAAAAGGAGAATATTGGACAAGAAAGGAAGGAAACGTGTTGTGGATTTCGGAAGGATGGGGTGTATTCGGGGATGAATTGGTAGTGTAACGCTTTTTCGTGAAATTGAGGGAGAGGTTATAGAGGGGAATTTGGTATGTAGCGAGAAAGTGGGAAATAGTTCACGGAGAAAGAAAATATGAAAAGTTATGCTTTGGTAATAGACGTTATTTGGGAATGTGTTCGACAGCTGACGTTGCTTGCAAGGTGAGTTTATGCCGGCATTTTTTTTGGTAACGGAAGAAAGCTGAGTGAAGTCCAGGATGGCACGAGCGAATTCTATGGAAATGCCACGGGAGGTCCTCAGTTTCAATTTCCACTCGACAGACCGAGTTTCTACTCTTGTTATACTCACCACACCACAGTAAAATAGGGCCCAGTGCAGTAATGTAAAATCTCTGTCACTGCGAGGATTCGTATCAGGGCCCTGAATGGAAAAAACAGTTTTATCCCCACCACTTTAAATCAGATTTAAGAGGCTTTGGTCATTTACGAATATTTAAATGTAATGTAAATTGGAGGGGTGAGCGGGGGCCTTCTGGAGTCCTCCTGGCACTTAGACCTCTTTAGATCCATTGTGCCAACCCACATTTAACCTTCCCGCCACTTGCAGGCAGGGGACAAGAGCACCACGGTAGAGGTATGGAGGGGGGCTACTCATCCAACCCCGTCCGGGCCTAACTTCGGTGATCTGACGGGAACCGGTGTATCAACGTGGCTAGGCCCTTGCCCTACGAATATTTAACTCGGAAAGTTAATTTTTGGCATGGCATTAAGTTCCATTAACTACAATTCATGCATTACTCTTTTATTTATTTGTTAACTTAGCTTTAATCTAAAGCATTGCCGCCCATCGACACACCTACGCTGAAATAAGAAGTCATGATATGGTGCCGGGAAATAGTATTTTTCCAGTTGTAATTGATTTTAACTTTCGAATATATTTTCATGCGCACCGAATTTGTGATAAGGTATTTGTTAGGACATTTCCCCCGGGGGCTGAAACATAACTTGTGGAGTCGTTTAGTTTCACTATTCGAGATAATTGCAACCATCTTACATCGTTCAAATACTCCTCCTATGCACGCCTATCTCCTATAAATTTAATAAAAGTGAAGGTATGCAAATGTACTTAATGTTAAATACTAATTAAAAAAATATCTTAATAGAAGCACATGCAGTTTAGTTTGAAGTATAAAGTCTTTCCTTCGTCGTAGAAGGCAATCATTGAATCCAGGAAAGGTTGTTTGCTCCTGTCTTAGGAAATGCAAATCATTCTGCCTGACTGAAGGCCTTTGGACCTGGTGGATTAAGTTTTGTAGTTCTTCCTTATTGGTGTACCACTTTATAGTGCTCCGTTTCTACATGGATTGGTGGCCTGTTCGCATTTCATGAATCGGTTCCAAAAGGCCGAGTGAAGTAAAGAAGAATTAAATTTTATATTTCCAAAAAGCCGAGTGAAGTAAAGAAGAATTAAATTTTATAGCGCTACGACTGCTACAGATGCATAGAACTGCCTAAACGTGATCATTAGACGAGCAAGACATACATGCCCGAGGGGGGATTTAGTCCCTTGACGTCAGTGCCTGGTTGGCGTACTATCCACTGGGCAACCACGGCGGGTGTGAATAAGTACGGAGATAATGCGCTTCGTGCCCTATTGTAATAACATGTACCACCAGTCACCTATCAATTGGCCGTTTTGTTGAAGTTCCTAGAATTTTTGTGGTTAACGAAAATACTGAAATGTAGGAAAGAAGTGAGAGATTATTTGTTTATCATGTTCTGTGATATAAAAGTGCAAGTCACGAATCTCGTCCCTTAATTTGGTTTTATATCTCCCGTTAACTCTTAAATTTGCAGTAAAATTTTGCAGTGAAAATTTGCAGTAACCAACATTGATTAAGCTTGGTGCACAGTCTTCTAAATTTCGTTCTGGATTAAACTTCAGAAAATCTGATTGACGCTTCCAGAAAGCTTTGATTATAGGTTTCTGGGCTTCATAAATGAGTCTAAACCCGAAAGTTTTGTGTAAAAATGACCTTGTTGAATGAGTACCTTCCTTACCAAAGCTTATCTCACCGATGCATCCTGGAAGACATCCAATTTCCCCATACTTCGGAATGGTGATTATATGCTCCGTCCCTTTTCTCTTCGTTTTTACGCCCATCTCCTTCCCATCTCTCCATTGACTCGAACTATCCATTTCCTTCGCCCATATTGCTCGTTCTGCGGCCGCGCCCAATGTTGGGTCCCATTCGCGAATCGATTCATCCCCTTCGCATCTCCCCGTTCCAATTCCCCGCCTACCCCATCTCCGCCACATCTCGCTCCCACCCCATTCCCTGCGACGTTCTCCTCCTCCTCCTCCCACCGCCCTCGGAGAATCCCCGATCCTTTACTCTTAAGAAGCCGTTACCACGCGCCATTCTCTACCCCCCCGCACTCCCCCTTCATACCCCACGGGACCATCTCGGCACAAATTTCGTGTACCTGCTTTCATCAATCTTTCCTCCCCCAAGCCTCCACCCTTCCTTTCACTTCAGCCCGTCGTTCCAGCTCCTCCTCGTCCACCCTTCCACTTGGAACCTGCTCTCTTTTCTCTGCCCGCTTTTACCATCACAACCCCTCCCCCACCGGCACCTACGCGTACTCACGCTCCTCACACGCGGGTTCCCATCACCGTTCAACTCCTTCTCCCTCCCCCTCAACTCTCTCTCCCTTCCCCGCCCTCGTGAAAGACGCCTTGCCATATTCTGCATGAGATTGGCCGCGTGTAGCCATGGGAGGTTCAATCAATCACATTTTTATTCCATCCCCCTCCCCCTTTTTATTTCTACCTTCTCTTTTTTTTACACATTTTCCCACCCGTGCGCTCTTTAGCGTTCTTCAGCGCGCGCAATATAGTCTCATCTACCACACCCCCTTCGCTTGCCACCCACCCAGACACGCCGTCCTCGTTTCCTCCTTCCAAGGGTGCCTTTACCTCTTCCAAATTCTTCGCTCAGCCGCGGCGATTCTACATTGAGGATTCCCCTTTCATCGCCTCTCAGCTCATCCACCTTGTCCTCTCGGTCGTCCTCCTCTTCAATTTTTCCGTTTCTTTCTCCTCGCCCCAACCTAATCGTATGAGAACTCCGCTCGACGCTACTTATACCCTACCCAGTCTTGAGAAGTCCGCATTGGCTGGCGGAATGTTTAATGTCCCCGGATTTCAGGGCTTATAGCTCGCGTGGAAAAGTTTTTTTTTTTATACACCTGGGGTTTCCGCCTCGCCAATTTAGTTCACGGGTCTCTACAGCTGTCGCATATCCCTTGAGAGATGACTCGCCATCAAGTTCTCCCTGATCGCTTCGGTATAGCACGTGGCGCGGGATTGCGTCTCGGCTGCTTTTATGCCCCTCGGCGCGTATAAAAAATTGTCGATACGATCTCCTCAGGAAAAATTGCTGTTTAACATTTTTATTGCTCAAATTTTAAGCCGCATTCTGGTTTTGATAATAACTGTGTGTGTGCAGTGTTGTAAATAATTAACAGTGCCAAATAGTGATTTTCTCGAGTCTTAGGCCTAAGGATCAGTTTTATCTCTTTCTCCACGGAAATGAGCAAAAACGATCTAGCAATAAGAGAAAATTAATTCTTAAGTTTGCTATCCATTCTGTGATTCTTTTTTTTCTTCCATAGTATGTCTATACTTTTGACCTTTTTATTTATAAATGAGATCTCTATTCAATTTCGAATTATATTTGCCAGTATTTCAATATGCCAATATTTCAATAAATTGGTGTTGCCCTGCTAACGCACTAATTTCCTTATGATTATTTGAAGCACCCAGATTACGACAGTATTTGCATTGTATGATTCAGGTTTCTCATATTCTTAAACGCTGATTTTCCTTGCCATTTACATCTCACCCCTTTTTTTCTACCACTCATGATAACGCTTGAGAAGTCATTTGTCGTTGTGAACTCGCAGAATCCACCAACCTCGATGGAAATGGTGTTAAAAATGTAATTCAACAAAATATTATTCGCTAGGAAACATTTTGTTGAAGTTCCGCATTCGTGTCAGTTTTACTACTACGGTATAAGCTATCGTGGAGCTTAAGTTGCTACGGCCTGAAACTTATAATATTAAACTGCATTAGGAATTTTTCCTCTACTATAAAACTCAATTCCTGGAAACCTCGCTTAACATCCGCGAAGAACGAAGTTTCTTTTCCTCGTCATCTTCCCCCTTCCCTCTATCCTCCCTTTACCAAGCGTTTTCTCACTCCCCTTTTTCCCATCCCTTCAAACCTTTTCACTTTCACTTAACTTTTTACTTCCTTAGTCCCTCCTCCACCCCGACCTGCGTAATGCCATTCTCCTCCTCTCTTTTTGTTCTCTTCCCTCTCCGCTCCCCTCTCTTCCCCTTTCTTTGGGAAAATCTTCTCGAAACATTTTTTCCCCCTTTGTTTTCCGTGAGGGGGCGGTCCATTTCGATTTCTCCTCCTTTTAGTAATCTATGCAAATCCAATCTACCAACTCCCGTAGCTTCTTTTCAAATTCTTTATGACGTGACGGGAAATTTATAAGGTCCTCACTCTTCCCTTCTCCCAATTCCTATCCATCTCGCTCCCCCCTCCTATCCCATCCGCTCTTCCCTCATTTTTGATGAGCTGATTCTCGTGTGGCAATCTTTGCCGTCCTTCCTTTCCCTCTCGTATCTCTCCTACGTCGCCCCCTCTTAATCCATTACGTCGTACACCCTCGCTTCCTAATACCCTGCCATGAAATCCATTTCTGCATCCTCTTTTTCCTTTTCTTGTCTCTCTGAAGGGCCACCTCCCTCTCTCTTTCCCTGCATCCATTAGGATGATTTCAGTGAAAATTTCAATTTGCTGTTTCTTTTTTCAACAAGGAAGCTTTACTTACACCGCCTAAAGCAATTGACCTTTTTTCTGTCATTTTCAGCGTATGTATGTATTTTATGTATTTTTTTCTTGACCGAGGACGTAAGCTTACGGTCGGTTGGTTTAGCTTTTACCGATTGTCACACCTTACCGATGTTGGAGTGCCAATCACGGGAATAAATACTGCTGTTGGAAGAAAGTAGTGTAAGTTTAGGAGGTGCACATATATTTCCGGTACGAGGTATTATCATCGTTATCCTCCTGTATTATTCCTGAGAAATAGTATGTCGTCAAGGAGGTGTGAAGCTTCTTCTTGTTCGGCGCTCTTCGGTGTCAAAAATAAGGCGTCAAGCTCCATCCGAAAACCTTTCTGTGTCTTTCGGCTCGCCCTTGAATTGAAACAGGCCAACGGAGCAAGCTGGTCGATATCCCTCTCTCTTCACTTTCTCGGCCCTCGCCCTCCGTGCCGCAGCTGCATTGCTAACGAAGGGAGCAGCAAGACTTCTTCTTCGTGGAAAGAACCAAAACTCTACGCCCAATGCGCACACACAGGACCAGGATGGGAAAAAATAGGAGGAGAAAAAAAACTTTCTCGTTCTCCTCGGAATGGTGTCGCCTACATGCTTGAACGGGGTGTGGGAGTGAACTTTCTGCCTTGCATTTTTTAGCGTTCTCTTCCCACGTAGGGTTTGGGCACAAAAAGGTGCGAGGTAGCTAGGTGAATTCCATTTCCGTTGGTAGTTCCATTGGTGTTCCATTTCCATTCTCTTATACTTGTTGAATCAAATAATCAAACCAAGCCTCATCGAGTTCTTATGAACCCCATCCAACTTTTGGGATTCTGCGACATGCAATTTAAGATTATTGTGTGTGAAATGAAGGCTGTACCGTCGGCTGCTAACGCTCACTTTGTCCCCCTGTAATGGAATATTGGAATGATTAGTAATTACGTCTTCATTGAAGTTTATTTCTTTTCAAGAATACTTTTCACGGAGGAAATCTGTCCGCTAATTAATACATTTGTGCCTCAAAATTCGAATTCACTCATAACGTTTTCACCGAGATAATTTACGGCGAGGAAACGTATGCATTCCTCTTCATGCGATCTTCTTTATAAATAAAAAATGCAAGATAAGTTAAATGTGGTTTTCGTTTTGGTGTCTTATTTTTGGATTTCCTGTTAATCTACTAGTTTAGTTTAGAGGCTGTGAGCGGCCTCAGGTGGATTCCGTCATCGTATATATCCGCGCGTGTGGTCTTGCGCAGCGTAGTTTGGGTGAAAATCTGCTATCAGCATGTCCGCTCATGTCTCTGCTTTTGAAGGGGTACGAGATGTAATTTGGACACTCAATAAATCTTTCTCAAAAAACGATTGCCAACTCTTATGAATTTTCTCTAAAAAATGTAATGCAAGATTTTTGAATACCTTGTTGCTATGATCATCTTGAAAACCTTATTCGAAAATGGAAAGTTTATGTAAATTAGCAGCCAAGACCTGCTAAATTGCCTGCTGGTAAAGTCCCGTTGCTTAGTGTCGAGGCGAATTGTCTTAGTTATGGCATGTAAATATTGTTAATGACAATATATTTTCATCATTCATGAAAATGCTTAATGAGATAAAAAATACCTTAGACAGATGTGTTGAAGAGTTATTCATTGATAATAGAACTGAAGATGATCTGTTTTTGAATAGTTCATTGCCTCAAGGAATCGTGTTGCGGTTTTTCTAATTGTCATTATTCTTTCGTATCTCGTGCATCCTTCACCTCTGCACGAATATTTCTTTACCTTCTTTTTTTCTGTTGACATATCTAATCCATTTGTTCAAGCGCTCATTCGGAAAGAAGCATTGTTTCCTCGCTGTATGAGTGGGCATGAAGGAGTTAGGAAAGAGGGAACCAGTCGATGAATGGACGGTATCGATTGGCTCTATCAGCAGAGGGAACCTTATTGCCATCTATTTCTTTTTATTGTTATTCGGAATTTTTCGACCGAGAGCGAGACGTAGAAAGCGGCTGTAATAAGGTGGAAAACGGGTAAGGGTGCGTGTGAGGGAAAGGGGGGAAAATTGAGGCGATTTGGGGAAAAACGGCAGGGGAGTGATAGGGGCTCTCCGCCGAGAGGTTTTTTGGGTGTAAATTATCTCTCGCGTGAGCGATTTTTCGAGGGGATTATTCGGACATTTCGTTGATTTGGGTATATATATATATTATATACGCGTGTGTGGTCTTGCGCAGCGTAGTTTGGGTGAAAATCTGTTATCAGCATTTCCTCTCATGTCTCTGCATTTGAAGGGGTACGAGATGTAATTTGGACACTCAATAAATCTTTCTCAAAACACGATTGCCAACCCTTAGAAGCTGTAAGGATTCTGAACTCTTTGGAAACACCTGTAAGCATTGCAATCATGTGGAGATGATATATTCAGTTTACTTTATGTAATAAGTCTTGTTGTTAAATTATGCAGCAAAATTTTTCTCCTATAATACCTAAATGCATTTTCAGTGGATTAGTTGCTGGAGAGGTAAAATATAATCTAGCGTATTTTCATTGGATACTCATAGAAAGCTCTAAATTTCTCTGTTTCTCACAGAGTTTCATGTGTTAAAGAAGTATTGTACAATGTGTCTTTATTTGGCTTGGTTACTTTACCACGATATAATGTCTTGTTCAAACCTGTTGCGAAAATCATAGAGTAAATATTCTTACCGTATGATTAAATGCAATTAGACAATATTTCTTGAACTGATGAGCAAATCATCTCATAACGGAATTTCACCACTTTCCTTGTGAAGCGTTGTGTACTTGTGGGTAATTGTGTGCACATATATTATCCTCGCCTGGTGAAACACTGGAATGTATCTTGTTGTTTCACTCAGGTGCTGAGAATCAACGAAAAGAGCGGTTTTATTTAATACGAGGAGACTTTGTTCCATCAAGTTATCACAAATATAGGGAGCTGCAATATGATACAATATTTAATGACTTTACTTTGTCTCCACCTTACTTTGGAGGAAATTTTCTTCGTAATATCCGATGCTAAGAGTCTATTTGGAACTAGCTGCGGTTTTCACCTCCGTTTATGGGCAACAGTTGTTTTAACTGTTCGAAATGTGTGGCTCCTTTTCACTCATGAATGAATACGAGTTATTTGTAGATATTTTCCGGGAGTGAGTTAGTTAGCTAGGTTTTAGGTACCGATATTAACTGGAATGGTATTGGAATAATATTGTGATATTACATTTTATATGAGTGTTCATATCATGATGTGGAATAAAATTTTGAAATACACTTTGAGTCAACCATAAAACCTTTGTATTGTAAGTTGGTCAAATTAATTGCAACCAATCCAATAGGGCTGATATATACCTTTAGTTGTATACATGCTTTACTAATAGCTATATTCTTTTATTTTCTTTCACACTCTTTTCATTCTATTATTTTCTATGTAGATTAGACTGCCCTCTCATCAACTTTCTGTATTATTTCTTGGTTGCATATCTCGTACAGGCATGAGCTATTTTTCTGCTCGGTAGTTATGATGTGACAACAAAAAAAACTTGAGGAGCTGCATTAGTTGATTTGGACGAGTTAATTTAATTTGAGTGAAAAGTTCTGTACCGCCATTAATAACGTCAATCTGATGAGTGGACAGCCAAAGGGTAGTAGAATACACGCCGTGTGCATGACGTTCTTATTTGAGATGATAGATGGTGATGGGTTTCTCCTTCCTAATGTTTCATCCAGCGTTTTATTGCTGGAAAACTCGTTAATGCTGGTTCGGAATCCGAACTGAATAACTCAAAAGCCAAACGACAAAACGGAATTCCATTGATTGCGATGCCAGCTTCCCATTCTTTTTTCATCCGAGGGTATAACCTCTCGCTGAGCAATCGCTCGGAAATATTCGGTATTGAGTGACCGTGTCACGAAAACGAGAAACCTGGGAGTTGGTGGGGTGACCCACCCAACCACAGGGTTGAGGAATGGGAGATGAAGCTGGATATCCTGCTTTCAGCGATTATTGTTCGAAGTATCTAAAGGGTTGGGGGAAAGAGCATGTATCGCGTCGCTTTTGCCAGAATATGACGCCTCGTTAAGGTGACGACATGTAATTGTCACGCCCCCATTGCAGCCCATTCCTATCTCTCTCTCTCTATTCCCCTTTCGTTCTCACCCCTTACGGTCGATGACACGAGAACACGTCGCATACTACCGACTAATCTTTTCTTCCATCTCTATTGCCGGAGCGAGTTCCGTGCATGCATTCCATACCTCGTTCCACGCGTTCAAACACACAGCCAGACACCCCCGCTTTCCTCGCTCCCTCTCCTGTCGCACGCGCTCGCAATGCCATCGCCAACCTTTTCCGAAAGGAAGCGAAAGTGAGAGGGAGGGAGGGATTTTCGGGCAGGAGGCGTGCGCTAGTGTCCGTCCCTCCTCGCTCCGGTTTCGCATTCACCACCGGATCGGCCCTTCCATTCTGCCCGATTGTCCAAAAGCGACAGCGGGGTGGTTGTGGTAGGGGTGGACAGGGATATTGGGATAAGAGGGGATGGAGAGAGAGATGGAAGTGAGGGTGGGGGCAGTTATTTCATCTGAATGGCCAGAGGAAAGGAGAAAGTGGGGACCGATGAGCAATACATAAATATGTATTTACATGCACGCGTATCCACATCCATAACCAATGAGGTACAGCCGTGACGCATCACGATTGTTACTGACGCAATTGACAGATTTATATTTATTTTAACTTTTGATATTCGCACTCGGGCTGTCTCCTTTGCCTTCCGAATATTTATTCATTAATTTACTCAATTGTAAAGCGATTTCACTTTTGTGCGAATTAGCATTTTAATGTGGCTTTTTTCCCGCTTGTACGGGAATCTAAAAAAAAAATTTGTTCCTAATGGTTCTTGCGTCTCCGACGAGTTATAATTTTTTCTCCTCTTTTCTCTCCTTTCAGGTGGGTGAACAAATTATTGTCGCCGAACAATTGAGCGTCGGAGACCCCTGCATCATCTCCCCTTTCGCATCGTATCTTGGTATTGGTGGGTGAGTTGTAAAATCGACTTCTGGATTCCCCCTTCCTTTGTCGGAGTGAGTGGTCATGCGTGATTCCTGGGTATGCGGGACAGAGGAGAGGGCAGGGTGTTGGGGGATGGATCCTGCGGGTTTACGTGGTTTATGTCTGAATGGACGGCATGTGCGGGTTTTAATGAAGTGTGGTCACATCTTTTTGCCCGTTGTCGTGCTGTGGGCATTTGGCAAATCCCTTCAAAACAATTACGCCATTAATATCCGCGGATTACTGGCAGATTACGACGTTGTTATTTAGTGCTGGAATGGGGGGAATGCGTGTGGGTACACGTTTTTCTTTATGCTGCGAACATAAAACAGCAAGTTGTGCCGCAAACCTTGCGTCATTTTCCTTATTGATGAACTAATTTCATTCCAGTGAATATATTATTCCTTTAAATTTATGAGTTTTGTATCTGTGGATGGCTGTAGCGTCGATAAATAGTGAAATCCGAGGGAATTTCCAAGATTTAATTTCGAAGTCGGATTCCTTTGAAAAGATTAAGCACTTGGTCAGTTTACCAAATGACATTCTTCGGTGCATATTTCTATCGCTTTTGAAATAAAAAAGCATGAATGTACATGGGTGGGACCACAATACTATGAGTGAGCCACATGCGTGCAAAGGATATTGATGATAAAAAAGCGACAAAGCTATTAATCGCCGAATTTCAAGGTGAAGCCCAATTAACAGATTATATTTACTAATATCAATTATCTTATATTAATTACTTATATCAAAAGATTTGTTGAGTAGAAACTCCCAAGATTTGGTCATTTTTGTCGTGTGAAATCGTGGATAATTTATCGTAAGATGTTGCATAACATTTTTCTCCACTTGTGTTCATTCTTCGCCATTTTTCGCAAAAGTTGCTACACATGCAATGGTGATGGACCATTTCAGAATGTTAAATCATGAATTATGCGAATGGACCTCGCGGTAAGTCACATGGCAACGACATCTCTTGTACCCTGTAAGATTTATGACCCCCTCATTGCTCGTTCACCGGTGTATTCCCGCTCACAAACATATTAGACGTACCGTCATTAGACTACCAGAATAAACTGTTTCCGTAAAGAAATGATTTTTCAATGAACTCAACGTTGGTACTGAATTACTGCATGGTGATTTTTTCCATAGTTTGGTAGTACCTGCATAGAGGTTATCTTAGGAAAACGTCCTGGAATATTCGCGGAGTTCTCAAGTTAGATCATTAAGATATCTCTAGTCGCTTTCAGGTCCCATGTTTATAAATTGAAGGTAGAAAAAAATCACGAGTATTGGCAAAAATAAAATTTCCTGTTTTCAGAAGAGCACCTAGTGGAGGATTTGCCGCAGTTTGTAACAGCGGTATGTCTGGGAGCGCGGCTGAAATGGGGGAGTCAGCAAGAATTGTTGAAATGGTTGGTGATTGCCGGAATAGTTTACATGGTTGAGGTGGCGGAGGAGGGAGAGGGAGTGTTGAGGGGGAGGGCTTTGGACAAAGGAATGAAAGCTGTATCCGGGATTCAGGGAAAGGAGCACTCTTATTTGAAGCGATGGAATTTCTGAGTCCGTTCCCTTTGCGAGAACTGCATCCCGTCCACATCAGTAAAACACCTCCCGCAGCCAGAGCGATGCTTGTGGTTCCACGTGGAGAGAAATGGAAAGCGGTTTTAAAAGAGGAATCCGTTGGCACTTTCTGGCGTGGTTTTCCCTTAAGAATTATGGCGATATGCAAATACGCTTGCTGTTACCTTTGTTTTCCCTTGTGACGCAAGGCAGGAGTTTTTGGTCGACAGGTGCTTGGGGCTAGGATTCTTTTTCCTTGTGCGTTACCGCAGCTCGTGTTTTCTCTGCAGGAATTGTACGGGTGAGAGCCGCCTTCTGGTAATGCGGTGCACGATTTATTTAACGCTAGAATGTTCTACTGTGGCGAAGGAAGTACTTCTACAAGAGTTTTTTATTGCGTCGGAAGTAATGGCGAAATTAAATGCTGTTGCCTCCAAGGCTCCTAACTGTTGGTGCTCAAGTGTTGAGACTGCAATATCGGCCGCAATGTCCCATGGGCTCTCAGTTGTAGCAGCATATGTCAGTTACAAAGCAGGGAAAATATTAAAATGATATAATTTTTGGTCAATCAAGCGGAATATCTGACGCTTAACGGACTGGATGATGTACCTCACGACAGTCATGTTCAAAGCCAAATTGGTGCGCTCTGCTTTAAATGAGTATACTTGCGCAGTTACTGAAGTAAATAAATGAAGAATACACTTATAATGCCCGGTAAAGAGTGCGCGTAACGCTAGTTGATGCACAAGGACTTTATTGCGGCATTGTTTATGGTCCTGGAAGCCACTCATACTGCATGTAGAGAGTGGTAGACTTCTAAGCTAATCAGTAATCTAAGGGTCTCTTTGAAATGAGAGTATTTCAAAGATACTATTGAGTAGAAGATACTAGAAGTAAGCGAAGACTAAAAGAAGCTGTCCTCTCCATTATTAGTCTATTTACTATAGATGCATCGTTTAGTCTTTATCATATTTTACCTCAGTGCTTTCACTGCGTGAAGTATTCATTTATTATAGATTCGCTATTACATCATTCCATAATGTAGGTCTCTACGAGGCCTATCAAATTAACCATATTTTTTAGAATACGTGCGAGGGAAAATCACTCGATTCTTACGGAAGAAGGAGAAAGCGGAGGAGGAAGGTGGCGAATAGGTACGTGGAGTGAAAGGAAAAATGAACAATGTAAATGATGGCAGTTTTCCATGTGAAAACCTTGAGAATCTCACGTGACAGTGGTGTAACGAAGTAAGAGAGAGAGAGAAATTGGACGTGAGTGGAGCGGAATATAAGTTTTCGGCGCGAATTTCGGGAGAACGCCGTGGCAGTAGCGAGAGAATGGGAGCAACGGATGTGAGCTCTTAACAAAGTTTGGTGCATTTAAAGAATTATTACCTCTCGTACCAAGTTTATTACTTTCCTTCCTTTCTGCGCGATGTGTCTTCCCATCCCTTCTCGCTTTCCTGCCCCCATTCTTGCCTACCTACTCTTGGCTCCCCCTCTCTCCACCCTGTCGTTGCACACTTCGCCTTCATCTTCACCTCTTCTCCTTCCGACCATTCCACCGAGAAAGGTCTTGTTATCCGCCGTTTTCTGGAATTGCCCTCTGCGTTCTCTCTTCCCTTCACCCCAGTTTCTCTTTCCTGAAATGATCTTTTCATCTCAAATATCCTCCCCCGCTCTCTCACTTTGTTACCCTCCGCCGACGCCAGGATTCGCCGTTTCGCAGTCTCCGAATCGCGCGGGACAGAAGTACGGTTCCTTTTAGGA
Source organism: Platycnemis pennipes (assembly GCA_933228895.1). Taxonomy (NCBI): domain Eukaryota; kingdom Metazoa; phylum Arthropoda; class Insecta; order Odonata; family Platycnemididae; genus Platycnemis; species Platycnemis pennipes. The sequence goes on from OW121847.1 coordinate 109,255,157, forward strand.
TTTATCTTATGCTGTTTGGCCCCTGTCATGTTACTTTTGATTTAATATTTTTACCTTCGCGGTTTTTCGCTCTGTTTAAATAATTGTGGCTTCCGTTTCATAGCATATTGCTTTTAATCATTCAGTAGTTTTGGTTTTCCCCCACATGTACTTAAATTGAAGTCACTTTTTTTAATAGTAGTATTAGTTTCTTGCGCCAACTACTCTAATCATGCTTTCGTTTGATCTTCATCCAAATCAAATGGCGAGGTAGATTTAATTAGTTTAGTGAGTGAGTTAATCCACTTAGATTTTAATATTCGTTATTCTAAGCCAGTAATGGACATTGGACATTTGGATGATTAGCTTAGAAGTCTACCACTTTCTACATGCAGTAAGAGTGGCTTCCAGGAGCATAAACAATACAGCAATAAAGTCCTTGAGCATCAAATTGGACCCTTCGTCGTATTTCAATGATACATTCTATAGCTTTCTGCGTGCATTAATGGTCTTTAGTCAGGGAAATAGGGTTACCAAAGTTGAAATTTCCCTATGACTGTTACTGAATGGTGTAATGTGATTTTTACTATAGTTCTCTGAAATGGGGTTTTAGATCCATCTTCAGAAAACTCATCTTCATGACCTTTTTAAGACCTTGTTTTCTTTCCGGTCTCTTTTTCATTCACCTCCCTTGTGATCCTAGGTTACGCTCCCAACCAACTAGAACGTCTATCTACCATGCATAGAATACATTTCTTTCATCAAAACTGACCTTACACTGTAAAAAGTTGATCTGATTTTCAGTGCGATCTGAATTTAAGCGCTGTCTGGTTTAAGGCAGGAACACGGATGCAAGGTGCGGAAGAGGCAGGAACATGGATGGTTGGTACAGGAGCAGTTAAGCAGGAAGCAGAGGAAGCAGGATTCTGGATGGTCTGATTTTCAGTCGTTCACCTGCCTTATTTTTAGACAAGATATTACTGCTGAAATTCAACATACCCTGTCTTAAAATTGTTGCATCTGAAATTCAGATCGCTTTTGTACCTTAAAATCAGATCTACTTTTTACAGTGTACTATTAGCAATTATACTGTTAGCAATCATTACACTATCATGTTTAAGCTATCCGGAAATGAGCGTTTAGCACCCAGATCTCCTGATTAAATGAGGAAATATGAGACCAGCATTCTTTTGGGTTGCGTCCGCGTACGTTTTTTCTCCACAACAGTTTTGCCAGCTCTCCTGCTGGTGAAACTGTAGTGTACGTGACCCGAAAGATTGGTAGTCTCAACTGTTCAGCTTCACGGATTGAACACGAGGAAAAATTTTTTTTGCTGCTTTGTAAAAGAAACTAACTCCTTCCGTTTTAAATCTTGGCCATGCACAATGGGCATACTTTTCCTGATTTTGTCTGCGTTTACGTAGTGTCATGTATCGACATTGCTTTGCTAATACCCTGTAGTTTTTTTCCTTCATCTCCTTTTCGCTTTCTTTTTAATTAGCATCATTCCCCTGTAGCTCGTAGTAATCCTGTAGAATGCCCTCGGACTTCCCTCTTTCTCGCATATAAGGACCCGCTAAGGAGTGTCCTAATACCGTTTGATGTGTTTTACTAGTTTGACCTGGGTGAGTCTATTGTTTTCGAATGCTTTTCATGTGATTGTACATTAAGAAGAGGCCCGCCGATCTGCACTTAACTGGTCTCATAAACTATCTTCCGAGTCCGTTTCCCACCAATTATATGACGTCCAGTAAGGGTATACCTAGTGTTGGTCGGCTGCCTTACGCTCCCCTCTCTCTACGTTATGGTATATTACTTTATGTTACTCTCAATGTTCCTTCAAATTATTTTCCGAAAAAATTGAGATAATATTTGCGCTTGCCGAGATTATTTTAATTTGCTTTGCACGAAATTTTAGTAATTCTTATTTGCCAATATTTACTTATAACCACAGGAAATTCCCGTTATTTTATAAAAACATTTTGGGTTCCCATTTTGAATTTTCTATCAAATTCTTCGTCACATCCTTGCTGCTGGTAAGACTAGAATGCGAAACATCTCTTTAAGCAGGTAAATATGCAAGCATATGCTTATTAGGCCGGAGTTTTTCTCGATAAAATGTGGCTAGATACTTATAAAGAATTATTTTACATTTATTAACTACTGTAATATATAGCGCTATTGTTTACAAAAAGGTGCTTAAGGATTGAGTGCTGAATTTTGAGTCGCTATTTAGATTTCTCACTTTCTTTGGAAAAAGTTTATAAAGTCCAACATAATATTCACCTGATGAATTTGAACTAGATCTTTATGTCTCTACTTGGATTTCGATAGCTATATGACATAGTGATGTCGAACCCTATTTCGTAGAATGAATATACCATTGTAATAGTTTTATTTGTGACAAAGTTTATCTTTTACACAATTAAATTTGCGTTACGGCTTGGAACAGGTTTAGTCAAGTAAATTAACGCATTAGTATTATGATTCCCTTTTACCGTAAAGGCATTTATTTATGAATCATAGCCATGCCATTATTCTTATTTGTATTTCTCAGTTCTGTTGGGATGGAAAAACTCCTGGCATAGCAGATTGTTCGTAGATCCCTTTGATTTATCAGCAGACGTACTTTAATGCGAACCAAACATGTTTTCCTTTCTTTGAGGGCGTTTCCTTGGTGTCTTCTAAGATTGGGTCAACAAAAGTGGAGAGTGGAAGAACAACACTGAAGCCACACCGGGCGCAATATGTATTCTTGAATGGATTCCAATTGGCTATTTTATGGTAAAGAAACATACTTGGAATAGGTTACATGTTTTAGCAGTTTGATACTTGAGGAAGTGATTGATTTTTTTCCACCAGATGAATATTAGCCTCAAGTGTTTTTTCCTCTGACCACACATTTACGTGTGAGGACAGAATCGTAGAATACTTGCTATGCGTTCACAATTCTGTTTTGGTACTGATATCATTAAGTGTTCTTTGAAGATAAATAGCCCTATGTTCCTTTAGAGAGCATATTTTTTTAAACGTCTCTGTCATTATTTTAAAATAAAATTTATGATGCATCAACTTTTGCGTTAATGTCATCACTAGCTGAATATGTTTAGGAATGTTCTTCATACTTTGTGTGCATCTAGAAGAGGCATTTTAATTGAATTCTGGTCATAGTGCTTGTCTAATTTGACCATTTATAAAATGCTAGAAAATATTCAAAACAATTACTGTTTTGCAATATACTATTGTATTATCGTGTGTGCTCGGAAAAAGTCTCAAATGTACGTTACATACCCCAAATAATAATCTACCGTGGTAACCACAATTCAATCTATTGTTGTCCAATAGTATGCGCTGCTACTATTGTCTATAATTTTCTCAGCTTTTATTTAAAATGTACTCTTACCATATAAACCGGAGTTCATAAAATAAGTTGGTTAACATGTCAATGAAAGCTATGTGCCTTAGATACTATTGGAGATCCGCTCTCAAATACAACCTACGATCTAATAATTATGTAATACTTGATCAGCCCTAGAGGATTATTATTCGGGTGCTTTCTAGTATGCTCACCTGAATTGTGGAAAGTGGGGTGTGTTTTATTTTTTGAGAGGGAAATATAACGTCCCCGTACTCGGAAAGATATTCCTCCAGTATCGTGTTAGTTGGGCAGCAGACTTCGGTCGCCGCGGATGGATGTGGCCTTGCCTCTCGAGACCTCTCCCGCCCCGACATGCACTCCACGCCCCCGTCCCACTTGCACCCCCCCTTCCCACTTTGTCCCCCGCTCCGTCCCCACCCCCAACCCTGTGGCCATTCACTCAAACCCACCCCTCCAGCTGCAACCGGCGACTCGGCCCGCATCCCGCGCCCGCCGCGCCTCCCTCTCTCCCCCGGCCGAGAAAGGCAAGCAATGCTCCTTGTTTACCTTTAGGTTCCCGTTCGGCGTCGCGCATTAGCATTGAAAATCGCATCAGTACCCTCCTTGCCCCCCGCTCCTCTCACCCTCCCCCAGTCCCTCATTTCTGCCCCTTTGGCTACCATCCGCCCCAACTTCGCCCAGTCTCCGCTCCATCCACGCTTCCCCACGGGCGTCCCCGCTTCTTTCGCTAGGCGCAGCCGTGCCTACGACTAATTCCCTATTCCTCATCCCCTGCGTGTCTCTCTCCTGTGTCTGCCGCGTCCCGTCTCCCTCCCTTCCACTGCCGCCCCAAGCGAGCCACATTCCTCCTCCTGCTACTTCCACCCGACTTCTCTCTCTCCTCTCCGTCCGGGATTGTCCAGACGTATCCGTCCCTTTCCGTCTCACTTCGTTTTCCTCAGTGTTTGAGTCGCCCTCTTCTTTTATGGTGCCCAAGTATTCACAAAGGGCCCTAGTTTATATTATTATCTACTTACTTTGGCCCCGATTTTTATCATTAATAATAGTGTCACGTTGAAGATCTTTGTCTGTCATTGTCTGTATTATCGAGTCTAAACTAACTCAAGTTCTGTTTGCAATAAACCCATTAGTTTTTAATTTTGTTACTCATCTGGCGTGGTTAATGCCGAAGTTAATGCAGAACACTATTAGTTGCCAAAAGAATTTGTTTCACTGATAGAAAATGAGTCCTGGGCATTATATTTCTGAATTGCGCTAAATCAGTCAGCAGAAGACTTAATATTACGACATTATTATTATTTAGAGGTGCGAATATCATGTTAATGAAAGGCAAATAATACTTAATGAAATATGATGAAGCATCAATGGTGTTGTAATATTTTATGTTGCCGTTATTCACAGCAAGCATGTTGAAAATTACCAGAGAAAAAAGGCGCATCGTGGTTTGGTTCCCGGTCAAGGAAACCTTTTTCCTCTGGCAATTTTCAAAACATTATTGGTGTTAATGAAAAATGGCTTAATATTTCCGTTGTTTTACATTTCCAGAAGCTCATAAATGGCTTATTCCAAAGCTTTTCGTAAACGGCTTCATTTCGTTGCTGCACTTGATCGTGCCTCGTCCTCATGTCCTCTTCAGTATATGCATGTGTATAAATTCCAGTTTAAATTAATATCAGTCGTTCAAAAGATGAAAGGAAAAAAATTGTATCCCACGTGCACAACGCGTATCCATAAAGTTTTACGTACCTTCACCTGGGATGTCTGAAACATACCTGATGGCTCGGTTTTCTGCCAAATACACTTTGAAATTAGAGCCTCTAACACCTATGCCACCTCAGTGAGCGGATCTCCCTTTCTTCGCATCCAGTTAGTTAGTTCGCTTCGTGGAGGTCGCATTCCATGTGGTGGACTCCCTCGATTGCCTTTGTTTGCCAGCTCGTTTCGGATCTTGTTTGTGAGTGTGTGTATATTTGGTGACTTCGTGTTATTTCGCCCCTTTGACCGTCGTCATAGGAAGACCCTTTGTTAGTTGCGACGGTGGAGACGGCGCACGAGAGAGCAGGGGTCGTTGGAAGGAGAGGAAAAGGACGAAGGATTCTTTATGCAAGGTGGAAGATAAAAAATGTCAATTCCTTTTGAGCTCAATGATTCTTAGTCTCGCCCGCAGGATTTCATTAGGATTTGATGTATATGTCGTCCGAGTACAAAGGAATCAGTACCTTGAGGGATGTTTGGCTTGGTTATTTGTTCCATCAGAAAGACTAATGGAGAATTTGTTGGCTACTTCAATTGAACTACGTTCGTTGGGATCGCTTACGAATTTCCGTACAGTGAAATCAGCTTTAAATGAACTGAAAAGATGTGAGGCCGGACTCACAAAGGTCAGATGGATTTAAAATTCTTTTGGCTCAGGCTTGTAATCAGAGAGGTTGTTTGCCGTTAAAGATTTTAGCTCAGAGGTATCGAACGGATAGGGAAAAGAGGGAAAATCTGTTGGAGTTGAGCTGTTGGAAAAAGAGACTTGGCTTTCCCTCACTTTCGGATATTTGCATTAACTGATCACCTAGGGTTCGTAGCAAGGGACCTAAACAAGCCTGACCTTTACTCTTTGCTCATCTGAAGTCGTCCCGTTCTGATAAACTACTAAGCCAACCCCATTTTTAATGAAGACTATCACGGTTATCTCTATTTTTAAAAGTAGTTAATTGTTTATCTTATTATTCTATTATCCCTTCAACAGGTAACACATTTCATTGCATTAAAAACACATTTTGCTTATATTGGAGAGAAGAGTAATTAATTTATTTGTCAGAGAAGCATTGGTGATCGCAATCATATCTCGTCTATGGATTACATTAAAATAATCAAACCTCAGGGCCTCTATGAATAATATTTAGATCTCCTCCTTGTTTCTCTGGAATTTAAAGTAGCCCTTTAAATTCTTCATCAGTCTACTTCTTTTTCTTTTTCCATGCGTTGATGCTCTGGATCACCAATTGCATTCGAGTACATTTTTAATAACAATTATTAGCAACATATTTGGCCAGAAATTCCGAAGACTCGGTATATTCAGCTGGGTCTTGTTCAGACATACTTATTGATTTTATTAGCATTATTTTTTGAAAAAAAAGGGTTAAATCTTTGTCGTACAATTGTTTAATAATCAAAGTGTCTATGGTTTCACACGGGGATCTACTTCTATCCGTAGTAACGTAGTAATCAGAATTGATAATCCTGCCCATGTGCTATGTAGATGAGATGTATTTGGTGCAAGTTGGCCACTACACTTGCTTGGTTGATGGCTAGATGAGAATGGTGATCATTCCACTGATACATGTTCCGAATGTGGAATAAACGGCTTTCGCACGAAATTCATGAGAGTGGACTAGGGTGTAATTCTATCGGGCAACGGACTAGTGGCTCTCGAGACTTCGTTTAAGGGTCACGTATGCATATTTCGGATTCCGCGGGCGGGGAAGGAGTAAGAAATGGATTCAGCGTGTCAGAATAGACGGGTGGTGGCGTGTTAAGAGCCGTGCGTACATAATGCCTCCTTGTTGTCTCCTCCTCCCCTACCGTGCCGCCATTTCCAAACGGAATGGTGGATACACTGGAGAAGGCCGGGCAGCAGCAGGGGAGGATCAGAGACAGGTGTACGCTTTTGGAATACTAATAGGGTTTTACCCTTTTGATTTTCACTTTGGCGTACGGTTATCCACGATTCAGAGAGCAGTAGTCGGCGCCTGTAGCATTGCCTTGCTCTACTGATAGGGCGAGGCTTGCTCTTCCTGTGGGAATGGAAATGCTAAACTACTGTGGGTGAGGATTTGGTGAGTGTGAAATTGCACGACCCAGGATTGAACGAGAAGCAGCCCAGCGATATCTTTTCATCTGTATGTGTCGTTAAAACAATCTTTCAATTCAAGGCTCCACACTCGTTCTGCAAATAAATTTATTATTATAGAGCTTAATTGGATGCTCTCCATTAATGTTTGGCGCTGGGAAATCATCATTTAGTTTAATCATCATTTTTACGATTTTTCATCCTTCTCTCTTCACTAGGTCGCGCGTCTTGGCATTAACTTAGAAGAAAAAAATTATAATTTAGTTTTGAAAAGATTTATCTTCACCGCTAGTGAATTAGACTCGATTAACGTTTTGGCTTATGCGGCTTGTTTGATCGCCTTAACGTTATTGATTAATAAGTGATATGAGCAATACAGTCAATACTATTGTAATTGATTGATGGTAACTAATATTACATCATTATCATCATCTTTGGTAAATGAACCCGGGGTTCTTTTCATAAAATTCTCCACTATATTGGTGTGTTAGAATCCGTAATGGGGTCGTTTACCATAATTTTTATTGCCGAATATGATAGAGTTTGTAAAATAAAAATACCCGTATTTTTCCGTTTTTTGATCCGTCAATTATTTCTCGAGTTATAAGCGGCGAAAAACTGATGTTTTTAACCCTTTCGGAAAAGTGGGTGTGGTGCAACCTCTGACGTATACTGACTTCGTCCAATCACAACTGAGCCCGCAAAGCCACTTCGCCTTATCGCAAAGGGGGGGACACAGCTGGCTCTCCCAATGGGAACGACTGCGACAGGATCTGTGCGAGCAGACCTTCCGAGAAACCCCTCCACTCCCTTCGCTTCCAAGAAAAGCAGTCAAGGACGGGAGGAAAATGACGTGAATGTAATCATAGCAGCTTTTTCGGTGGGCGTCACCTTTTGCTTATTTTGATTTTTGATTTATGAGTTAATGGTTGTGGTTAGAAGATTAATTTTTTCACTAAAATTCTTTTTTTGTTTCCATCTAATGATTTCGGTTCCGAGTAAACGCCCCCATTGTATCGAGATATCTCCTTCACACATTTCCTCACTTAGACCATCCATATCATCCATGGCCTTCTTTCGCATTTTTCCTTCTTCAATTTTCCCTCGATGATTGCCATGCCTCGGTGATTTAACCATAGTGTTTCAGGATGCGTCCCATAAGGTTGTCCGGTATTTTTTAAAAGTGTTTTCGTTAGATTTCTGTTTCATTGTTCTCTTCCTGTTGGCCCTTCATAAGTGGTTCGGTCTCCCCATTAGGCCACTGTCACTTCTCCGTCGTCGAATCATCTTTTTCCGCTTGTAATTTGAGTAAGTGATAGATAAATGCCTGCATACTAGTATTGAACTATTAGGACATATTATACTCTAAGTTGTTATGATGAGTGAGGAAAATGCGTCGTACGAGATTGAATGAAGGACAAAGTACTGGAAAACAGCGGACTCGTTACAGCAACGTGCGCCATTTCCTCGAAAGTAGATCAAGGCTGGGGGCTCACTCGCATGTTTAGGAGTCCCGAGCACGAGAACGTACGGGCCCGTATTTATGTATCAATTCGCGCGCGGCCCGTTCGTTTTTCTGCTCTCTTACCCACTGGGGGCCGGGGGAAGGGGGCAGGAGTCAGAGCACACAGAAGTAGTGAGGAGGGGGAAGAGGTTGAGAGTGGGGCGAGGATTTAAAATTCAATCCTTCTTTCGCTCCCTCCATATCCTGCTTCGCCGCCTCCCGGGCTTCGCCTGCGTACGTGTGTTCGAGTCCCTCCCCCTCCGTGTGTGTATGCTCTTGCTTATGTAGAGAGGCACCAAAGGCTGATATCTTCAACCCCGGCCCTCCTTGCCCCACACCTCACCCTGCCCTCTCTATCTCGGCGATGCATCCATTTTCCCATGCTTCGTCATACCCCAAACCTCTCGCCTCTTTCACTCTCACCTCTTCTCCCTCTCGCGAACCTTCCGCGCTCCCCTTTTGCCATTTCCCCTGCATTCACCCCGAAAACACCGCTTTTCCCTTCCCTCCCTGCCTTCCGCCTCTCTCTCCCTCGTTCTTTTCCCTGTCAATATTTGTCGTTTTCCGTCACGGGCATGTGCCCATAAGAGTGGGGAAAGGTAAACCTTAGTTAGCGAGGGGGGGGAGAGAGGGAAGGTGTGGCGGAGATATTTCGTGCGAGTGTGTTTGTGCGGAAGAGGGTGGAACCATTCCTTCTTTTATCGCGCGTGCATCAGACTACCCCGACGCGTTTTCTCCTCGAATGACTATGCTCTAAATAAATGCAACCCCTAAAAATCCGTCCACTTTTGTTTCTCGGGAATTTGTTGACATTGGACGGTCATATGCGGATGGATGTTCTCCGTCTCGGATTCGAGGGGTAGTCGTCAGTCAATAGGCTACATTTATATGCATAAAACATGTCTCCATTGTTCTTGAGTACTTTTAATGGTTCAAAATTTTTGTTCCAAGAAGGCTAAAAATGAATATAGCCATTGTTATACCCCACTGCTCTGGCAAAGTAGCTTCTTACAGAAGATTTTCTATTAATCAACTAATACATCCTCTGGTCCTTCCCACAGGCCAAGACAATAAAAGTAGGGGACTATTAACTAGAGCGGTACTTTCTTGGTTAATGTCTTGCAGAAAAATGAGCATAGTTCCAGGGATATTACACTGAAAAAAAAAACTTGATTGAATTTATCATATTTTGATACATTTTATCAAAATGTTCAGCTCATATGAAACATTGAATTGCACAGTTATTAGTATGAAGACTGTTCGATAAAAAAAAATTACTGAAAATAATCAATGTGTATGATAAAATTTATCAAGAAAAACTAGCCTTCTCGGTTAATTTTACGAAACTTGATCGGTATTATGGAGGTTATTATTAAATTTATCGAACAAAAATTAGCCTTTTTAGTTTATTTTACCAAACTATTTGATTGTCTAAAAAGGTAATATGGTCAAATTTATCGAACAGAGTAGTTATCGCGATTTATCACACCTAATCAATCTCTAAACTAATCAAACATATTTAATGTTCAGAAGTTATAAAATTTGAATTAGTGAATGGCAATTAAATTTTGAAATTATTGTAATATAAGATACCAACTATTAATAACCTAATAAAGACTCCGCCAACTCTGGGGAACCCCAGGACATCAGCAGGCTTCGCAGCTCTTCTTCTATCGTACACTCAAACAAGAGGTTGGATGAGGCATCCGATTTTAATTGGATAATAAATAGTTGGCCCGAATATCAATTGTAATGGATACAACAGCCAAGATGGCTGGATGGACCATCCAATTTAATTTCATTCCCTGGTAAAGGGTCTAGTTCCAACTAGGTGGATGGGACAGCCACTGATATTGTTAACCCGTTCTGCAGTGCAGTACTTCCGAAGCGCACGGCTCCGTTTCTATGAACAATGTTACAATAGACATATTTCTGTAAACAGCGAGACTATCATGCAAGACAGTAAAATCTATCGAACAGAATCTCGACGAGTCAGATGTTTTAAAGCCAGCGCTTAGTCGGGCCTTGGAATTTACCGAAAGCTTGGTGAAGATTATCAAACTCTTACGACTATCGAGCCGATGCAATAACTTGAGCCTAAATGATTCGTGTTTTCAAGTCAATTCTTAACTACCAAAATTTTTAATAATTGGGTACCAAATTGTTCAGTAAATTTTATCTATCGCACGGTTATTTTCATTGAAAATATAATAATTTTAATCGAAAAGTGTCCTATCAAACATGTTCGGTTTTCTGTGCATGAGGAGGATCGGGTAAGCGAAAATGCATGCACCCGCAGGATAGAACAGATGACTGAGACCTCGGATGAAGATTGTAAGAAAAGACTCTTGAAAAGTGTGGCATTGAGTCGACCTCAATCTGAAAAAAAAACAATTATATTACCAGCTTATAGATGCTGTCAAGCTATAGACGAGTTGAAATTTACCCTTTCCTCTCCAATATATATCGATAGCAACTTATTTGTGCAACATTATAAATAAAAGCGACTAGTTTCGAATTGGCACATTTCTCGATACCCATTTAAAATACGAAAGTTAAGCTAACTTTAAATTATATATGTCCAAGACATCGAATAAGTAAGCCAAAGGATTGCGGAGGTTCCGTGTATGCATAATTTTCATGATAGCATCATTATCAGTAGATTCACTCCTGAAGGATGTTTCTGAAAAAAGAAACTACGAGGGTACCTTACGAATTTTTTTATAGACAGAGGCTGTCGCATTACTCCATGCTCAAGTCATGAAATATAGCATGCATGAAATGTGGAGGAAACAGTCACGCAGTTGGTTCATGCGTGGGTATTGTGCGTATTGCTGAATAATGAAACTATTTATTAGAGCTTGTTCTATTGAGTTTTATTTTCGACATAATTTGGTTTTGGAAACAAACGTTGCCAAAGGTATTTCTCCGTTTGGATGGCGCTGCGCGTTTGTCCGTCGCGGTCGTAGTAATATTGCAATTCCATGCATGGGCTTTATTGAGTCTCGATGCAATCCACTGCGGAGTCCGGCGGTCGCAGGAAGCGAGTCCCTCCCTGGGCTTCGTAATCCTCGAAACGCCCGTTACTTGGGACTCAACCTAAATCCCGAGCGCCGCACTTGCCTGGCGGCGGTAGCAAAATGGCGACGGCCGGCGTGCATATGCACATGCCGCATTACGTTTTTTGCTCTCTCTAAACCAATTATCCAATATTGAGAGAGTGGGAGATTACCATTTGAGGGATTGTTCTAAGCATAAATCATCGCCAATCTGTAAGTTTTGGCCACCTTGAGAGAAAGGGGGTCCTCAATTTGACTGGTGGTCTTGTTTACAAGTTAGCGACGGCTTTTTTTTAATCGATCGTGGAACCTCATAAACGGATGGTAAGCTAATGAATACGGGGATATATGTGTAGATGATTTTATGTAACTGTGCATTAATTTAGCGCATGGGTGCTTTGGTAATGCATAACTCTCTCCTCTTCTCCCCCTCTCTCTCTCTCCTATTACCTCCTCATTCTCTTTTTTAGCCCAGTATAGCGCTGCTTAGTTCAGCATGGTATGCTGGAAATAGGAATTTCGTGGAGTAAAAAGAAAAAGCGTCGCGCGGGGAGACTGAGGGGAAACTTATGTTTACTAATTCTCTTATGTGTCACGCTAGTTGGGATTTTTTTTACCCATTGTGCTACTTTTGTTTTATTAAAACTCCCTTTGTCCTCCTCTCCTCCCGGCGGCTTCACAAAAAGAACAAAAATGAAACTTTTCTGTACAAGGTTTTGAGTGAGAGCCTTTGTCACGGCTTTTGTTGTTGCAGTGCCTGGCTGATGAGGGTGGTTGAAGGGAGGTGAAAGGGCTTGTGGGAAGAGTTTTAGTGAGGGTTTAGGGCATGCAAGTTGATTTGTTACGACTCTTCTCGGACTAGAAGTGACTCTTTGACGTCTGTATAAAAAATAATCTGATTCCCTACCACGTGGAATCCGTTGCACAAGAGAAAACAGGACGGAAGCTGGCAAGCACGGTTTTAAATCTTGTTGTCGCAAGAGATCAACGATTCATTCACGCCAAAGGCATGTTTCACTTTGTTTCCTGAATCACGTTTAACTGGTTGCCTGTGTTCATTTCGACATGCTCCCTTAATAAAATCCCTAGCCTACTCCCCATTGATTGATATTTTTTCAGTGTCTGATTTTTTTGCCTTAAAATGGTGAAGTAAATGAAGAGGAAAAGATTTTTTTAACACTTGCGTGACTGCTGTACGAAATCCCCTAAAAAGTCCTCCATAGTAGACTATTTACTCAAAAATTCTTCTTCTTCCTCATCTCGCGTTGCGCAGTTTAAAATACCAATAGAAACTTTAGTACTTCGAATGATAATTAGAACAAAGTTTGTGTCAGAAGTCTTAACTCGTGATTGATTTACGTGGTAGACATCTATTAACTTTTTTATGGAATTTTGAAACATACTAGTATACTATCATCATTCACCTTCTAACTTGTAGGTATTTTTAATTTTTTCGGGAGTTCTAACTTTGAGTCTTGCGCGTTCCATTTCCCGTTGATTATCCAGTTTTCCACATTAGGAGCAACATGGCAAGTATATATCACGTACACGTCTTTTCTTTGTAGAAGTCACTTCCACTGAAAATTTCTTCCGCTTCCAAAGTGCGTGAAAATGAGTTTCTTTTTGTGGATCAAACATTTCCTGCTCACGTCACGGATGAAGTGAGTAAACGGGCCGGGTCAATGGAAAGAGACTGCATGCGGTATGCTCGGCGGAATGGAGAGGAAGAGAGAGAGAGAGAGAGAGATCTATCCACCGGCTGAAGATTTCCGAGGTGGGGGTGATTTTTGTGGAGCGTGGAATGGACGTTCCGGAGGTCAGGCGCATGACCAGCCAATCGGGATGGAGTTGAAGGCCATCGGGCTTTGGGATGCTACCAGGAGGAGGGAGTGGAGATGGTGGGGACACAAAAGGTGTCGAGGATGAGCTGAGGAGGAGGGATGCGGTAGGGACGGCGAGGCTCCTATCTGGGGGAAGCTCGTGAAATGTGTTCGTAGGGCGGCCAGAAGGGGAGAAAGGCGGGGAAAGAAGTTCCGAGCCGAGCGCGGTGGCATTTTTCGTCACTCGAGGGAAAAATATGCGTGAAAGACTCACCATTAGGGTCGGGGAGGAGAGGGTTGAGAACAAAGAGGTCGGGAAATGCAAGGAGAGAGAACAGTTTGTACAATACTCCTTTAATTTGCTGAAGGTGTGAACTAAATTTTGTCGCTGTAAAAGCGGTGCTACTGTTTGGGAAAGTTCCTATTAGAAGTGCGGAACAGGTATAACGGTTTGCTCCTTTAGAGCTCGCTGGGTGGAAGTATTTTATCACAACGGTATGACGAAGTAAGAAAATATTACAGTAAATGGAATTGGGTGGAACTACTGAGAAAGATATCGCGTAGTTCTTTGTCCACCTTTTATTGAGGATAAGTGTATCCCCTTGATCTTATATTCGTGACCCCCTTAAAATTCTGTTTTCCTCTTTATTGCTTGGGTTATCCAGATAAAAAGGAATATCTCTTTCTTTTTGGGAAGAATAATAAATGTGAATAATATCATTTGGTGAGGTCTGAAATTCCAAAGGAGGCGGTGAATGGTTTTCGATCGATTACCTGCTTGAAGTATCAGTCACTTCTTCTACTTCTTTAGAGATATTTCCATGTCTAGTTTGAACGCCATCTCGTTTAATCGTGCCTGTAGTTCAACTTTTTGCGGGCAGTTATAATCGTTAAAGTATGCCAATACTCCTAATATTGCCTCCATGTTCCTCGCCGCTTAAATTGAGTTCTAAGGAGGAATAGTTTTAAGGCGTTAGGGAAAGAAGAAACCCTATTCGTCTCTTTGTTTCAGTAATTAATTCGATGAAGAATTATTGATTTCTTACATAAAAGTAAATTAAACCCTTGAAAGCAACTATAAATTAAAAATCGATAGATTTCGTTGTCCTTAACATCTTAAACTCTATGAGTTATGGAGATAGAAATCATAAAACTTTCTTGATTTGCATGGAATTTTACAAAACTATGAATAATGATGCGCATCCCGTAATATCGGCAATATTTCTTTGACGGTTGAGTAAATGTGTTGCTTGGGTTGTTTGTCATTTCCTTAGAAAATCACGAAGGATAAGTGTACTTACTTATCGAGCCATCTTATCGCTACAGCTGCCTGTCATTTATTTTAATTTCCGCGATAATTTCTCCGACGATATTTGCCGCTGAGTTTTAGCAGCGCTGTGGAAAAGCGAAGTGAAGAATAAATGAGCAAGAGAGGTTGCTTAATGTGGAATAGGCTTTTCGGTCTTGACGCCATCCATATTTTCATCAACGCCGCGAAAAAAGGAGCAATCGCCGGAAGCAATTTTCTTTAGTGCCTCCCTCTCTTGAAAACAAACAAATGAATACCCGTGTGCCGGCTACGCATATATAAGCGGCGGTCCCCGTCCTAAACAACTCGTTTCGCACCGTTATACTGCTGTGCAAGCGAAAAGTGGACTTCGCCATCAAAATTCCTCGTCGCACTTTTTCGTATCTCCCAGCTCTGAAAAATCCGTAAAATTACGGGTTGGAAGCGCCAAAAGATTTGCATTCCATCGCATTCCTCATTCCCCTATTTTCCTCTTCCCGTCTTCTCTCCTTATCCTCTCTCTCTCTTTCCCTCTGTCATTCCAGTCGACTCATCATTTGTTTATGCTTGAATTTTGTCGTATTTCCCTTATTCTATCCGCCTAGCATGTATTCCGGTCGTTAAACCGGTCATTAAAACAGATTGACCACTGGTCTCGTTGTTCCGTCCCCGTTATTAAGACATCCTATTCTTAACACACGGTACATGGAATGACAGTCCTTTTAAGCTGCATGTATGTACTATTAACGTATTATTTTTTATGGCATACTGTAAGTGTGGCAAAATGGTGATAAAAAATTAAGGGTTCTTAGCTTATTCCTGATGACGTCAACAAATACCCATCCTTCCTGATTTCTGCTTTCTATAAATATCGTAGATACAATGTGGGTATCAGAAATCAAGTTCTTTGGAAATTGGACTAATTATAATAGGCTATGAGTTTTTGCTTTATTAAGTTTCTCTTAATGTAGATGGCTAGATTGGTTCAATTTTGTTGGTTTGCTCTGTTTGTTGTTCTCGTTTTGAGTTATCCGTAACCACGAAATCACAGCATTTGGATTTTTTGTATGATTGTTTCTATGTAATAATTTTTGCGGAGCTAGTACCTTAGTTCAGCTTCTTGGAAACATCCACGCATATTCAACATGTAGCTACCGCAGTACAACAAAAAACTCCTAGTGTAAATTCCTTTTGGTTCTTCTTTTCCTGTCTGAATATTCCTAGATTGTGGGCATTGATTTCGAGGGTATTTAACGGTTCTATGGTAAGAGATATTATACAGTAAACTGCTCCTTAGTGAAACAATTACTTCAATAAGCTGGTTTCATAACAGTATTTAACCCTTTGATTCAAAATTTAAGAAATAATATATCTGAAATTTCAGAAGCAAGTAATGGCCCTTGTTATAGGTAGACTTCGTGTCCTATGAGAGAAATCAACATCATATGTGGTTTCTCTATTTTTTATTTGAGTTTATTAAACAAAAGTTGATTTTGTGTTTGTAAATGTGGTACAGAATGAGTTAAATTTTTTATTTCTTCTTCGAAGGAAAGTTAATGATATTTGAGTAGTGTGTAAATTTCTCGCTACGTTTTTAATTAATATTTGATTTTTCATATTTTCTCATGCGAAAGGAGCAAGCTTTATAACTTTTATAACTTATTTCAGAAAAAAGCAAAAAATTAATTTTCTCTAGCCAAAGCCAGGAGTCCATGAGGGTTATCGATATTTCCCTCCTGGGATGGTGGTTTTTATTGTGTCCATTCGCAGGGACGTCATAGTATCGTTTGATGAGGTATCGTATTAATGCCAGAGAATGGGGAAGGGCTCCACTTAAAAATTTTTTTGAGAGCTCACGGTTAAAAATGACTTCCCATCAAATATTTTTCTTCTCCATGCTGTTCTTCCTCAATGGCGTTGCAATAAAGTATTCCCTTATTTCGTGTAGTCCCACTGGGATCGATCGTGGACGCATCTACAAGGGCCGTATATTTGAAAATTCCCCAACGTTGAATTTCACGCGTTATTTTTTAATTATGCAATATCACTTTTCGACTTCATTTTCATCCAGCGCCGACCTTTCTTCGTTCCGCACCTTGTTGCCTTGGAGCTCTCAAAGCGAAAGCTAAAATGTCGGACGGAAAAATATCCTCTCTTACTCCATGCATTTTTCACACTGGCGTGCTTCGCTCCAATTCACTCAGTCCCATTAATTCGTCACCGAATGTCTTATTCATCACGCCCACCCCCCTACCCCAGTTGGTATTTCTTTTACCCGGAAAAGGGACATCTCTGCACCCGAACGGGGGCGGGGCAGAGGGTGGAAGGAGAGAAGGGTGGGCAAAACAGGGGAGTTGACGCTGGACCCTCATTTTTGCAGTTTTCCATCCTTTTTTTCCTCCCCTCGCTCGTTTTCCATCCGCATCCCTTCAGCTTCAGTTCCTCGCATTTCCATCGGAATGGGTGGGATTTGCCCGTTATATGGCGGCCTTCCGCTTCCCTCTCACCCCCTACGTCCAACCTCGGGTATGTGGCTGCCATGCGCTCGGCGGCCTTACCTCACGTGTTGTGTTACTCCCCAATTCGTGCCCCGACACGGGCGATGGCGGTCCGCGCCGGGAGGGACTCGCGCGGCTGCCGGCACCGCGCACACATGGCGTGTTCCGTCTCACGCATGCGACAAGTCCTCACACCTCCGATGCTGGTAATCGCGTCTCATCCCTCCTCCACCCTTTGGTACATGGGTGACCGGGGGAGAGGAGAAGAAGAGGGGAGAGGAGGTGGACTCGGATTCGCCTGTTCACGTCCTCGTCGCTGCTGTTGCAGCTTGTCACCAGGTCAAAGTTCGAGACATACCTTTTGGAGAGCGGGGCGGAGTGGACGGATCCCCGGCAATGTGGGCTTGCAATGCAATTAGAAAGCGTTGTGCGACACTGCCCCTCTTTGATTTCCCATTTCCAGGTGGCACCGCGGACGAGGGCTTGCATGCTCGGCATATTCAAGACCTTGGCTGGCTCTTTCTGAAGCGCGAGTTAAATCGGTCGGCTCTCGAGCCCTGTGCGAAACGGGAAGAATCTTGTGTGTTCGTAGTACTTATTTGTAGCATTTAGACCGTGAAAGAGTTCTCTTCCGTACCATTACATGGTGTGAACAAAGTGGAATGAATTTTTCAATCCCACGTGAGTCTGAATATTTGTTTTACTGGAGCAACATTAGTGCAGGATTGCTGTAAATCTAGGTCTCTTATATGAAGGATTGTTATTTTTAAATTTAATTTCCATTATACTTGCTTCCCGAATCGTGTTTTAATGCATTCTTAAGTCCTTAGATTGCTTTCTCTGATCCCTTATTCCTTTTCATTCTGTTGTAGATCTCTGACGAGTCATACGTATGTGTTGCTCATCGCGTCTCTATTTTGGGTGTAATCATTTGCCTCGTCCTCATGGGGACATTCTGAAGTTTAGAATTTGAACTGCGCTAACAAGTTCTCCAGCTTTCTTTTGATGCTCAATCCATCTGCATCTATTTGTCTGTGTATTTCTCCGTAAGGGATATTCTCCTCATACTCTCCCACTGATTTACTTCCGTCCTAACTTTTTGTTTCGAAAATTGATGCTGGCATTGGATCGTTTTAAGTTGCCTCATTCTCTCTAAGGAGTATTCAAGTCATCTAAATTTTTCAGGTTTTACCCATTTTATTCTTCATGGAACAGTTTTCCGAATAGTTGCTCGCCGCGCACAAAATTTTAATCTTTTGCCCGGTTCCGTAGACGGTGTCGTTCTAATCCCAGCATTGCGTTTCTGGTCGCTTGAAGCATGCGGTGGAGTGTTTGCTCTCGTCCTCTCTCCCCATCTCATTCCCCCTCTCCCTCTTTGTTCGCCATCGATGAGGCCAAGGGTTCGGACAACAGAGGCGCGATGTCTTTTTGTTTGTTGCCTCGACCGTTTGTCGGTATTCGGTACACCGCCGTTGATTGCTTTGCATTGGGGCTCCCGCTTTCGAATATCGTGCTCAGCAGCGGCTTCGCCGAGCGCACACATTCTTTCGCATACGTGTGCACCATGTAGCACGCCATCCATGTACCATCCCTAGCTTGACTTTTTAACTTTTAATCGCCCTGAATAGAACAGTGCCGTGGGAAGTTAGGCAGTACGCCGATCGGCCCCGGAACCACCCTTGTCACATCTTGTCTGCTCTCCGCTTATATCTATGCAATGCTTAATGGCCATTAATAATCTCAAGTTCAGGTCACTACTGTTCGTTCTGTCTTCTGATTCAAGTATTCTGCCGTGTTAATTTCTTTTTCCTGCTATTCAAAAATGTTTTTCTATAACAGCCTAAATAACAAATTATTTTCCTTTTTTTCTGCTGTTCATCGTAAAGCTCTTACAGTTGCATTATTTCCTACGCTACTGTTTCAATATTAATTTCTTACCTTGACATGGACGGGTTCCCTCCAGGTACCGATTGACATGCATTAGCAAATAGATACCGCCCATGATTCTGGCAATAGAAGTTTTCCGTTTCCCCTTATTTTTCTGCAATACGCCATGCAAGCTGGCTTCCTTCCTCTGCCGTCGATCACGATGAGCGCTGCGTATGCCTAGGGATGTAACGGATGTTGATTTTCGTATTCCCCGCGTGACATCGTCGTCGTGCAAGGGAACATGTGGAACGTGGACGTCCCCATCAGAGCAATCATCTGTAGTGGTGTCCATCACTATGGTGCAGGAGGATGCAATGGCTATGGGAGCCATTTTTTCCTTCTGGCGAAGAGTATGGCTGACCGGTTGAACTGCACTGTGATGAGGTCCTGAGTGGAAAGTTAGAAAAGTGAACAACGGAATATTTATGGACTGTAGAGAGAGGATGCGCGAGGGAACAAGTGGCGCCTTGTATTCATTTGGTGAGGAAATTAATAGGGTATGCTTAGAGACTTTTTATTGACTGAAGTATGTGATATTTAATTCATGGATTTTTATTTTTGACACCCTGAATTTCACATTTAATTTGGCGTATTAAATACAATCTTAATATAAATAATTTTTCGGTGGAAAAGAAAGCCTTGGAAGGGAGATAAAATCTCTATAGTGACGCATGATTATATTTAGAATAAATTAGAGTAAAATAATGCTATATTGACATGACTCTTAGCATTGGAATATAAATTTCTGCGTGAATATAAATTTAAAGCTCACATAAAACTACTGTGGTAATTCCTATTGTGTGTAAGAATTTGATAAGTTTTGGTTAAGTGGTTGAGTGGAAGTAAGTAAAGATCGTTATTGAGGATACCTAGCTACACATTCATGAGGGGTATAGTAATGTCGTAAGTGGTTGTCAAATGTAAATTCACATGCAGTAAGCAGTTTGTTGGTTCAAGTAAAAACTTATGAAAAGAAATTGATTTATAAAAGAAACCTGTACCTCACTATCAGTAGAAAACAAAGTGATCTGAGGCGAACCTAGTTTCATGAGTTCTTGACGTGTTAGCCTAAACCACAGAGAATATGACCAAGTGACGTCGATGAATAATGTGTGAAAGCTAGTGAAGAATGGAGAATGTGTGAAACGGGAGTTTTATTAAAATACCAAAGGGAAGCCAACATTCTCAAAAGATATTATAACATTTCCTTATTCAGGTTTCGTTGTACTATGTCTTTGAGCTGGGAGTTTTGGAAAACATTATGTTCTTCAATGACAGGAATGCAAGTAACAAGTTTGCTCCAGGAATTTTTCATCATACTGGCTTAGTTATTTACTCTGCATGATTACTAACTTCTGATGCAGTTTCTACGTTCTTTTTAGGGTGCGGCATTAATATTTTATCCAGTACATATTAGACTACTGTATATAAACCTCTTCCATTTGTACCCAGCGACTGGCGCGTAGGCATTGCTTGCAAATTTTGCAAACATTAGTGATTTTGAGGCAGGGCTCATGTATATTCTTATCACGTTACTTCTAAATTTGATTAAAATATACCTATACATAAACATTTATATTGATTTAGGTCATTTTAACACATTCCCATTGAAGAAGATTTGCGTGTGTTTTTTATTTATGGGTGACATTGTACAATTTTGCCGTGGTTACAGGTCTCAATTACTTGAAAATTTAGTTTCCGAAAGCATACAATTTTGACCAACATGGAAATATTTTCCGTGTAGTTTTTGGGATGAAATACCAACAATACTTAAAAAAAATGGCCATCTTTTTATAGTGCACGTTGGTCCTCCAATTAATGTGCACGCAAGTCAAGAAACCTGTAAATAGGACTCATTAAAAATTCAAGTGACTCGAAGTTGCGGCTCGCGTGAAAAAAATGTGTTGCAGTGGCGGTAACAGTTTATTTTTTTGTGCTCCCGAGTGGAGAACGAGGCCGTCGAAGTGAACAGCGGTAATTAATTTCTCGCCCCCAAATGCGGAACGAGTCTTCTTTTTATCCCGGCGCTAGCGAACGCCAAAGATTGTTCTCGTCCCGCGTCATGTAGTGCATCTCCCGATGCATGCATACCTCGCCCAACATCCTCCCTTCCTTTCCCCCGCCGTTGCTCCTTTCGTTCCCCTTCCTACCTCTTTTGCAGCAATTAATCTTTCACCGTGGTGACGAGTAACGTGCGGGACGAGGAGGGAGGATAATGGGCGGCGGGAAAATATAGAAAGGTATCTTCTCCATGAAACGTACCTCTCTATTTTTCTGTTTGACGGCTGATCTCCATACGCCTTCCGAGCCGAGGAAATAAATGATGGGCGTGGAGTTTGGGGATGGGAGATGTGCCTGACGACTTGGGTCGCCCCGAGCGTCTAATCGCTCCTCGCTTTCCTCTTTTCTTTCCCTGCACACATCTCATTGCGTTTCGTCAACCTATTTTCATAACAATCTGCTTTTTCTCTTTCTCCCTTCCATTCAATGCTCGTTTGCCTCCCTCGTCTTTGCTTCCCCCTATGTTGACATTTTGTATGCTCGCGCAACACCCCATATTGATCTACTCTTGCAAATCCACTACGAGTAAATAACAATGTATCTCCGAAGGTGGCTAGCACCAAATCATCAGTCAGGTTTCTAAATTGAATGAAGCCAAATAAAGAATCCAGTCATTATACCTAGAGAGTTTGCAGTTTCACCCAAGCGACCCCTCGAATTACCACCTCTGGTGATGAGAAGGTCGTACGTAGGTGTTGTAGATATATGTAACGCTTTAAGGGGAGTGGAATGGCCCATTCTTCCAAAATGCATGGTCAAATGAATTTATTTAACCGTGGTACGCTTTGACTTTGACAATAGGATTTTTGGACAGCTTACCTCGTAATGAGATGAAAGTTGTTATTCATTTATTGAAATCCATTTGAAATTTAACCGCATAAAATTTCCTTACATACGACCGTAACACTTTCCAAGGTCGTCTCTATTTACCATGCTCTTAGCATGCACGAAAGATCGTGTATTCATCTCCTTCTCGTGCATCATTGTGACTTCTTCCATATTCTCCTAAGTAAATTACTCATTCCATGTGGTGCACTTATTTATTTTCTTAAAAGGTATAAATTGCGGAAGCGGCATTCGTTTCCGCAATTTCTAGCGAGTTTCCTCTCACCCCTTCCAGCGGCTCATTACAGTTCGGTGCCATTCTAATCCATCCCTCTTATTTTCTTCTTCCTCCCGTGTTTTTTTTTCCAATTCCTCCCTTTTCCATCCCCACCCTTCCGATCTCCACACCCTTCCCCATTTTCCATTTCTCCTTTTCTCCTCTCCGTCCTATTCCCGCCCCGCCCTCCGGGTTCCTCTCCCTTCCATTCTACCCCGGGCCTTCCCCCCCTCCCCCGTTAAAGTCCCTCTCTTTATCGCCCCTCAGGTCGCAGCAACCAATATCCCGAACTCGTTGTCTCACTCCGCGAATCTGGCACAATGGAAGGCGAAGCATCGGCAAACAGAGTTGGGCAAGCACTATGATCGCTCGCTTCCTCCTCTTCCCCCTGCTCCCCATTCTGGGCTGGAGGTGAGGAAGCAGAGAGAGAGAGAAAAGGGACGTCCTTCTCTTTCATTCCTCTTCTTCGTGCGCTCGGTATTGGGATGAGGGAAAGAGCGCTTTAAAATGAAGGAGGAAAGGATAGGCTTGCAGCAAAAATGTGTCGATTCCTCTTCTGCCGCTTCCTCTCCTTCTCGTCCCTGCGTGGCGGTTGGCGGCGGAAGTGGTGCTCCTGGGGCGATGGGCTGCGTGGCATCGGTCTAGTGTTTTTGCTTGCCTCGAAGTCCGTGCATTTCCTCGATAGTGTTTTGTTCTCGAATTTGAAATGAGCATTTCAGGGTACAAGCGAGCTCTGAAGAAAGCGGCGCCATTCTCTCAGAAGACGACTTGGATCGATTTGGTCATGATTCTTGGGTGAGGACGGGCAATATTTGTTAGATTTTTATCGCTATTCGTATTTTTAACGTAAATATCAATGGGGGAATTGGCAATTTCCATGATGCGATCATTTTATGAATCTTAATTAGGAACTCTTAGTAACCATTTAGCTCTAACTTCACATTGAATGCAATTAATTCATTGAGTTAAGTTATTATCATATGGAGCAAGTGATGAAGAATGTGAACGAGAAGAAATACGTAAATATGAAAAGATTGGCCATTGAAGAATTCAGTGGAGAGATGCATCAAACGAATCCCAGGATTGCTGACTAATGATGATGGTTAAGTTTGCCGTGGTCACTATATTTTACGTTAGCGTCAATTTTTGTGCTTGAAAGTACGTGTTAGTAAAGTGAACGGGAAGAATGGAAAAGGCAGGCCTCGTATGTGGTACATGAAGCAAGTTGTGATGGATGTCAAGGAGTGGAGCTACGCCAAATGAAGAGGTTGGCCGATAAAAGAATCGAGTGGAGGGCTGCGTCAAACCAATCCTAGGATTGTTGACCGATGATGATGATGATCAAGTTTTGAATTGCCTTTGCAATTTAATTGGAAAAGTAAATGCTGCAGTCCCTGATGCTGATAAGTGGCCAATATTTCCGAAAATCGGACTAAAAGTGCAAAAATACATTTTTTCCTTTTATCTAGCTCATTTAGAAGAAACCGCTTAACATGCGTCATGCCATAGCTTCTACGATTCCAAAATGAAAGTGAAAATCCATACTCGTTTACAAGTCGCTATTACTGGAGAGAGAGCGGAAGTTGAATATCTCTCGAATGCATGTTTTGTGGTTGAGTTTCGATTATTTCCATCCTTAAGTAACACTAAGACGAGAAGAGAATAGAGCGCGCGTTGGAATAATGCCTTTCGCCGTCGACCTTTAAAATCATGACGTCATTCCTATGAAATCCTAATGGAATGGAACTGAATTAAATGGCGAATAAATTCATAAATAATTTTCGCAATGAATTGGATTTTCGAGAAAAAATCAATCAAGCCCTCTCATTTTCCTCCCTCTCTCGATGCATATTCACCAAAGGCGATTTCAATGAGCATGGAGTGGCGCGGGCTGGTCACCCAGGCCTCTCCGATCTCCCGTTTCCCGATCTGCTTAATTTCCCTCGGGATGACCGCTCCGAAATGAATTTCACGCAGGAATGCCGTGGATATTTCCCTCACTCTCCCTCTCGCGTGTAGCCGTCATCCCAATCAATTTTTCCTGTTGCCCACCTGATTACTTTTTATCCGCGCCGTGTGCCCGGCGCTCTGGCTGCTGAACAAGAGGCCGTTGCTAGCCGACGTCTCTCCCCTTAGCCCCAGCCCCCACCCTTTGCTGCAATCATTCGCCCTGCTCCAGCATCCGTGTCAGTTTAGTTGTTTTCTTTTTTTTTAACGTCCCTTTTTTCCTTCATATTCTCTTTCCCGACCCTCGCCGAGGGTTGTTTAATTAATCAGATCTTGCGCGTGCGTGGAAATCGCTCGCCGTAGGATATTTTTATGTTATTTGCGGATGATGTAATGCGTACGATATGGGGATGCGGGCATGCGGGGTGATTTCTTCCGTCGGGAGAGCGAGGTCACCCATTAGTATATTATGTGCGGTTTGTCGAGATGATAAGAGAATTGGGGACGGGAGTTGTAAAATTAATCGTTGGATGTTGTGAATTCAATTAACTTTTAGGCGCATGTTTGAAATTTCGGTCGGGTTCGTAGTTTTGTAAGCGTGATGACGTTTTTATAAGCCAATAAAATCATTTGCTTGCGAAATGTGAGATGACTTGGGGCGAAATGAACTCGTTACAAACCCATGTTCGTCAATGAATACCCTTAATTTTTGAGTTGATGTTTTGCTCTTTTGATTGAATGAAAAATAGAAGCTGCTTCTGTTCGCAGTATCCATCATGCAGGTGTCATGATCATGGAAGGCAAAATGTCTAATCTGAATACATTTCAAGAGCAACCTCAACAGAAAGCTAGTCTGTGCTGTGTAAATTGCATGATATGGTTGTACCTGGCCTTTGACGTTGAGGCTTGAGGCTGCTCCTTAACTCTGTAAAATACACGTCAGTAAAATGTAATATGGATACTAATTGAGTCATTTGTCCTCATACCATCCTTCGAGACTGAGAAACTTAACCCATTTGGTCAATTGTGGATTTAATCTCCCCTGTATATGTATATTTGAATATTGCACTGCCACTCATATAAGGCATGTGAATGGGGTTTTTAGTCACCAATAGCAGAAAAGGTAAATGAAAACAGATGAAAATAAGGAACTTTTTTTCCGATGTATTTTATACACTAGTTCAGTCTTAAGTTTGAAACCATTTAGAGTACCTGATAACTCAAGTCGCAATAAAATCCATTGCTCGTTTATGCTAAACATTTTGATGCAACATGGTGAATTATTAACCAGCTGCCGTTTATAATACTTCCACGAGAAATTTCCTAACGGAGTCACCTGCAAAGGCAGAGATTTGACAACAAATACCTTCCCACTCCTTCGCATCCCAGAGCAACCTCAGATGCGACCACAGAACGGCCTTCCCCTCCAGTATTGACGCCCATGATCCTCTGAGAGATACTAACATATGGGCGTATGTGCGCTTTGGCAAGTAGTACACGTACTGCTAATGCGTCCCACGGCGCTTGCGTGCGAGCCTATTAGTTCTTTTAGTCGAGGTCGTTCCGTGTACGTGGTGTTAGTAGACCTCGGGGCGTTGCTCGCGCAGATATATGGTACTCCGGTATTGGAGAGTTTAAAGCCCACCTCTTGGCTTGGCCCTAACCCTTTCTGTTCGCGCACATACCTCCGGGAGAGAGAGAGATAAAGAGTAGTGTTTGGTC
The DNA here is from genome assembly GCA_933228895.1 of Platycnemis pennipes. NCBI lineage: Eukaryota > Metazoa > Arthropoda > Insecta > Odonata > Platycnemididae > Platycnemis > Platycnemis pennipes. Next base: position 109,281,289 of record OW121847.1, read on the forward strand.
CTTCTCTGCCCCTTCCCCTTGTCTACCCCATCGGCCTCCTTCCTCGATCCTATCCCTCGTCCACCGCCTTCCTTCCTTCCTTCCGACCTCAGTTACCGAAGACCCCAGCGCACCATTATCCAGGTTCAAGCAACGATTTGCAAATTGCTCTTGTGCCAATCCTGTCCGGCAGTTATCCTCGACCGGTACACTAGGTGGGATTCATTCCCCGCCCACTACAAATCCTGGGCTTCCAGGGATTGGGTCGACTAGTATGTTTGCATTTGTCTCAGTGTGTTTGGATGCATCCACGAGCTGTGGATCGGCTGTAGTCTCGGCTGTAAAACGTGCCCACATGCATTCTTTAATAGGTTCATAATTCACAGCCGCAGTTAACCTTCAAAAAATACAAAAATACAAAAGTTTTTCAAGATTTTTTCGTTCATCGTGGAGGAATTGAAGGTGATTTTGTGACTTATTTTTTTAAAATAGCATTCGTGTCTTTCCCTCGGTGGAGTCCGAGTGTTGATATGGGAACTTATATTGCACTTACTTTGCCGCAAGACTGCCAGTACGTCGTTGTATCATGAAATGTTTCAATATGAATAATGGGAGATTTTCCCGTAGTTTTTGCCATTTTCGTATTTATCACAGATGGAATAACAGACATCGTTTTAAGAAATATATTCTACGAATATAAAACTCATTATGGTAATTCTTTCACTTTTAATTTTCCAAATTACCATTAATATTTATAGAAAAATAATTTTTACGCTTACGAGCGCAACAAATAGTTTATGTAGAGTAATTGAATCTCGGATTAATTATTTTATCCTCATGCAATGTCTAGTCATCGTGGAGGATGAATGTGTCGCCTCTCAGGATCACTTCTTAAGATTACTTTATGTATAAAAGGCAAGTATAATTTTGAGGCATCATGACGTGCAAAAAAGACAAAAACTGAAATATTTACGGAGCAGTCATTTTTTCCAATGAGTATATGGATCGAGGTCACTCGTTAGAGATCCTTGTGTAAGCAGGTTAAGTCACGTATTTCGTGTAATTAAAATTGAAGATGGAGCGGACAATGAGTACCGGGAATGGCTTACGTTAAGAGCACTCCATACGCACTCCTCCACGTACGGGCGTGGACCCCGGATTCGAGCAAACAATACAAAAAACAGTGCGCCATAGAGGATTCATCTTAGCGGCCGCGCACTTCACATCTCACGCTCACGTGCTGGGGAAGCAGCCTCAGATGATAATAGGGAACGAAAAAAGGGAGAAGGATGGGGGTGGGATTCGTGGGAAGGGAAACAAAGGAACATTGTCCTAGTCGTCGATTGATTGTAGGGAGAGGGAGGAGCATCGTTGTGAAAAAAGTAGGAGATACGAGAGGAGCGGACCTCGATAGGGGGTGAGAGAGAGAGGGAGGGCATTGAAGTACATCCGAAAATGGTCATGTCCTTTCCTTACCCTACTTCCTCCCCCATCCGAACCTCCAAACCCGTGCCTAACCCAGACCTCCTCAAAAACCAGCAGCTATTGCTTCCGTCGACGAATGCCGAGATGGGCAAAATAAAAAATATTACGGTCGGATTTCGGAGGGTGTTGTTGGTAGGAGTAAGGGGAGGGTATCGAGGGAATGGGGAGGGAGGGAGGCACGATGAATGCATTTTGTGGCTTCGAACTCGGGCATATTTGGCAGAATGCCAAGAGCGTGTATATGCGTGTAAGGGAGGGAGAGAGAAGGGATCGAGGAGGGCGCGCGTTCTCTTCTGTAGTGGTTGGAATCACGGAGGCTGGTTGATATGCGCCTGACAGAGGGGCCCTTTATGGCTCCGGAAGGGATATGGGGGTATAAGAGGCGGTTTGTTGCCTGAGGTGGGGAAGGAAGTGGGAAAGCATGAAACGGGAAAAAATCGAATCGGGAGTACAGGAGGAGTGCAGAAGGGAATTTCGAAAATTAATCAATCGGTGCATTCTCCAGGTGTAGTGTAGTTTGCTTCGTTGGCCGTTGTCCCAATTTTCGTGCGCTAAAGTTAAGAGCGTGTCTAAACACAGCCTCCATTTCATAAGGCTTTCTCATCCTTTCTCCGCCTTAAAAAAAATATTACGCCTTTGTGTTGGTGCTCTGGCCTCGTAGTTGATTTATGCACTCAGTGGATACGAGACGTGAAACTCCGGAAAAGTGGGCCAGAGAGGAACGAAGCCTTCGAACCATAGTTACCTTTAATGTAAATCGAATTTATTGCTAAACATTAGAAGAACTGTACCTACTTAAGAGCCGATGAGGAACGAGGAGCACTCTATAGGGCTATCGAGGTTATAATTATGCATGTAGAGGGTGGGAGAAACGGATAGGGATTGTATAAAAGCATGTGAGAAGGTAGAAGATATGAAGAGTGTGATAGATTTATGTTTTGTTACGTTAACTCAATGAACAACTTCTGTTTAGGGAGGGAGTAGATCGGGTGGGAATCAACCAAGAACCTACCATTTTTGGTAAAACCTGGTGATTTGGAAAGAGTTAATGGCCAGATAGAGGTTTTTGCTATTGACAAAGAAGTAATCGTATGAAATGAGCACGCAAGGAATAGGTACGGCTTCATAATGAACATTTTAGTAAGGATATATGGTGAGAGCTATACAGGAGAAACACCCGGAGACGAATTTTTATGCCAAGATGAATGTAATCAAGAAGACCCAGCGATCAGGACCGAAGGCAATCAGCGTTAGACGAGGTAGATTTTCGGGCTGATGTCCGGAAAACTTTCGTGTAATGGGAATTATGACGAATCAATTCACCGAAATTACTACTTGCTGTACCGACATGGTTTCCGAAGGATTTTTTTTCGACTTCTTATCCGAACTTCCTTTATAATGAGAGGATGGGGAAATGTAACGTGACCCGCAACATCTTATACTATTTTGGGGTGGGACCGCACGTTTTCGTCGCCGTAAACGACGTTCGTAGTGCGACGATTGTTTGCGCGTGTAGAATTTGAGATTGGATGCAGAATACTCCTGTAGTTTCGGCGCGCTCGACCACTATCCTGAATCGGAGGAATTCGATTGCGGGCCGGTTCGCACTCCGGCTGTGGAAGGGAAACAACCCGACTTCCCGCCACCACCCTCTGTAATGGAATGGGCGGGGAGGCTGCGCGGATGTATTTGCGCTCCGCCGAGAGTAAACTTTACTAAGAAAGATGGAGAGAAGGGAATACGCGGTGTGGGAGAGGGGCAAAGGTGGAGGTGGGTGATGGGGCAGAAGGGACCCCCGTGTTGTGTGCGTGCGTTGCTTGCGTGAAATGGTTCGCTGCGCTAGGCGTGTGAGCGCTGATGCTCCAGTAATGGTGGGGGATGACGAGAGGCCGCTGGTGAGTAACGGAGGTGGAGGGACTCGAGTGCATTATAGCTCGATGATGGCTTGTGTGTGTGTGTTTGGGAGGGATTAGCAGCAGCGCGAAGCATTGGAGGGGAGGGCATGGAAAGGTATGCGAGTTGGCGGTTGACGACAAAAGAGTGTAGGACACGCGGGAGACGAATGTGGATTGGAGGAAAAGTACGTGGAATGAAAAACAATAGATAGTGAACGAATTGGAATAGGTGGATTTAAGAGCAGAAAAATGTTTATTTTCTCTAGGTACACATACGCTTATAATGCGCATGATCATGCCCATAACAATTGTGACGCGTACATAAGTGAATACGTCCTAATAAGCGCATATGAATTCGAGCACAAATTCACGTTCAAGCGTGTGCGAATAAAAGTAGCTTCACCGGTACATTTATTCGAAACATTACAGGCATTGAAATAAACTTTTGACCAAATGCGAATAAATTGATGAATGCGCGCGATAATAAACGCATGCACATTTATTCGTATGTGCCTATACGTATTCATTTATTAATGCCTCATAAAATCGCATTCTTGCAAGGAGACAATGTGTCTCTTCTTGAGGGTGATGGAAGAAAGGTTTTGGGATGGGCGGACACAAACACGTCGGCAGCACGCAATTTATTCACGTACTTAGCCGCATCGCAGAAAAATCCGTGCTCCATTTTTCGCCGAGCCTCTTCTACCCACTTGGAGCAAACCAACCATTGCTCCCTCCCTCCCTTTTTCCTCAGTGCTGCTTGGGGTGTGCTCTTGCCGCTATCGTCCCTCCTGTTTTACCCCACGCCACCCCCGCAGGCCTATGTTAAGTATTCCATCCCATGTCCCAGATGAATCTCTTTCCTCCCCGTTTTTGTGAACTCTCTGATATTCTTTTTTAATGCCTTTCACGTGGGTAGCGATGTCAAGACCATTGCGCTAGAGGTAAACGTAACACGTTTTATTTCAAGGGAGGGAGAGGGAATGAACGTAAAGGGTGGTGAAGTAAAAAAAATTATAATTTACTTTCTTTGTAATTGTTTTTCGAGCTTTTCCGGTAATAATGAGCGTCAATTTTACCAAATTGTAAGTAACGTTGGAGCGGAAAAGCGGAATTTTGTATTTAATGTATTTGAAAGCTTAAATTATTGCGTTGTTAATGGATTTCAAAAGATGATGTAGTGCGATGAGTCGTGAAATTTTTCGTCCAACAGTTTTAAAGAGTCAAATGCATAATCCCCATGCATTTTTACTAGAGATTTTATTTCTGTATTGCAGCCTATTAACGCCCGGGCATTACAAATGAAATAAATTGGCTTACGCGGTGGTGGGCAAATTTATTTTACTCGCGCTATCCCGACGAGCTTTGTGTGAGCAGTTCTCAGCAATGTTTATTTTTAGACAAAATCTATTATGTTTTATCGTTTGATTAATAAAGGTATTATGTGGCTAAATGTACTTAAAATGATTTATTATTGGTTATTTTAAATTATTATGATAGGTTTAATTCTGCGTTGCTTGGATAGATTACCATGGCATGTTCATTTAATTTTCAATCCATGTTTTTCGCATGGTTTAGGGATTTTGTGGTGGATACGTCCTAATTCTGACGCTGATTTTTTAAAAGTATTTGTGTTTATAGTGAAGTCGCGATTACTTTACAAAATTATGAATGCTTTTCGTGAACAACCTGATGTGGTTATCCCATAAGTTGCACAGTTTTCGTCGTTTTAGCATTTGGAACCCATGCTCGTTGAAAATGAACTATAAATGACAATTTACTGCAATATTTGTGGATACAGTTGCTACTAATAAGCATAATTAGTCAGATACGCTGTTTAGTCTGTAACCCGCTATAGTTTTGAGTACTCACAAAATGGTCTTAGTTCAGTGATGATATCATCTCCAACTGTAATAATTCATGTCCACCTGCGGATTTTAGCTGACGATTGAGAAAAAATATGTCTCTTTGCAAGTCAAATTACTATAATTATAGCATATTTTACGAAGAATATGTGGTGGATTACATGCGTAGATCAATGCCTTTGTTATCGTAATTTATGATTATAAACCTAAACGAATAGTTATTCGTTTCCTCGTTTCAATTGAAAAATCTTAAGAAACACATAGAAAAGAAGCAGGTTTAAATAATGATAAAATTATCGCATAGAATATTGACTTTTTTTATTTGTTACAAACAAAAAATTGGCTGCTGTGATTTCATAGAAGTAGATTTCTACATTTTCTCTTCAGCGGTACAATTTCGGAGTTTGTATATGCGAACTAGAAGCAGAGAGTGTGGATCGCATCCGGAAGACAATTGTCCTTTTCTCGGTGAGGCTACTCTCCTGGCGCTGCCAATTCTTTACTCACGAAAGCTTCGGGAGAATGGTCTAAACATTACTTCGAAACAAGCTCCCCTAGATCCCAAGAGTGTTTTTTTTAACAAATGCATTTATTTACTCTGCTTAGGTGCCAGCTCATGTCCACTATTGTTCTGCATTTTATATACTTTAATTACTTTATTGTTACACTTATTACATTAAACTTTTTAATGATGCAGATGAAAATCCATTTATCACTATTCATTTACCATGGGATTAGCATTGCTATAGATAGATATTGGCCCATAGCTTCATGAAGAGTGTATATTCTCAGGGAGCATTCATTAAGTATTATGGATTAACGTACACTGTACCAAGACTATTCCCGTCCATACTTAAATATCACTTTTTATGATGAAAAATTAAGTCAACTACTTTTTTGACCCGACTATCCATTTCCTTGCGCGAATCACTGTTTGAATCCGTATTTCGTAAGGTCTCATTTCCGCGTTCGGGTTGTAAATAAAAGCGTCTCTTCCTTCCCAATGTGCTCAACCTTGGACCTTTCTATCATCCTCTCCATTTCCGGTTATCCTGAATCTTCTTCTGTCATTCTTTTCTTCATTCTGAGTGGAGCAAATGAGAAAATGTAGCGCTTGTTTTAGCAAAATTTTCCCAAGTCTCAGCTTACCGTCGTGTATTTCCCTGTAGGAATTACCCTCACCTAGGACACACTTCCATCACTCCTCTCTGCCTTGCCTTTATCCTTTCGAGTACCGCTTCTCATTGCGTTTTAATAATCCTCCTCGCCTCATCTCATTTCTTTCTCCTTCTCTTAATATTCCCTCATCGCAGGCGCCATAACCGGTTTTTTCCAACCCTCGTGGCCTTCCCCCTCCCGCGGACCCTTCATTCTTTCCTCTCCCATCATCCTATTCCTGCCCTCTCTCTCACCAATCTCGACCCTCCTTTATTAATATCCTCGCTCAAAACAATTCAGTTCGGGGAGTTAATAAAAGAATACGCCATGAGATATGCAGGAAGTGGAGAATGGCTTTGTGCTTGCACGTGGGTGTGGGGAGGTGATGGAGTGGATGGGGGATGAGCGAGGAGGCAGGGGGACAGGGTCACGAGGATCGGGGAGGAGGGAATGGGAAGGGCGGCGGTTGAGGGATGGTGAGGGAGAGAGTTGGCTGCCCCGCGGTCCATGTCCTCCCTCCTCCCACCGTATCCTCCTCCCATCGTATCCTCCTCCCTCGATTCCATTCCTCCCGGATCCAGTTCTTTTCCCGAACAACTTTCGTCCAACTCCCCCGAATCGCTCTCGCTCATCCCAAGTCTTTTTGCTCCACTCCTTTCTCGCTCCGCGGAATGGGGCATCGTTATTCGGGGAGCTAATGCACGGATTTGAGGGCGGGGATTTTCGTTTGGATTCCGTGCGGCGGGGCCCGCACGCACAAATGGTTTTGGCGCCCCGGACTCCCCATCTACCCCCCGGCGGCGGGTCGAGTGCGCCCTCGCCCCCGTTTCTCCCGCACGTCTCGACCCCTGGCTTCTGCGGTGGTGGCCCCCACCCCTCCCTTCCCCCCTACCCGATGGGTACTTGCTCATGCCTCGATATGCATTCGGGCTCGTGTGTGTGTCTGTGTAGGCGGGGGGAGGACGGCGGCGGTCTGAACCGGCGGAGGTTGGCGGGAAAGGGATTTCGCGGTGAGGGCAAAGCGGACCGAACCGAAGCGGGGGTATGGGTTGCGTGTGGGGTGGAGGGAAATGAGTTTTTCGAGGACGAGATGAGAGTGTTGGGGGGGGGGGGGGAGAGGGCGGGAACTGTTGGAAGGGAAATGAATGAGGACGGAGGAGATGGGGAAAAGAGAGAGGCGTATTAAGTGAGAGAAATGTTGTGGTCAGCGGTGTAGGAAAATATGAGGGGAATTAATACGGGTTGATTTGCGACCCTTTATTTTGAAAATCACGAGCTATTTATATTCCCCGCAATTGGGGCTCGGTCATTTCCCGTCCTTGCGAGCGTATATTATGCAGGGCAGCCTCGCCGCAAAATTTTCTACGGAGGAGTCAAATTGTTTCACTATTTCTCCAAGTGAATGCGCTCGGTGTAATTTGAGGCCCGCCCGATCCACGTGACCGTCGCCGCCTATTTTTGAGCCGGGATCGCCGGGATATAACCGGTGATATTGGGGTTGCATAAGCGGGAATTAAAATTATCCCCAGCGCGCTTTGTCCGCTCTCGCGTGAGAAACGAGATGCTTTCGCCGGCAGCTCGGATGTTCTTGCTCTGAAAGGGCGTTTCCGTTCATTGGTTACCTCACACGAGGGGTGTTCCGATATGAATGGAATGTGGAAAGTACGTTGTTTGGTTTGATGCAGAGGCAAACAGTGTGGGAAGGTCGAGGCGTGGAGGGAGCATAAATTTGGAGCGTTTGAAGGGGAAAGGCACACGAAGGGAAAGGGCACAGCGGGATGGAAAGATTTGTGGGGATCGGAATCTAATTTCATTTATATTGGAGAGGGTGTGAAAGATACTAGCTCACCGAACTGCAGTTGGGTTATCTGTCGGGAGGATTTCGAAGTCTGGATTTCCTCGACTTTCCCTTCTGATTATGGTAGTCCTTGCTGAAAATGTATTATTCTGTTGTAAGCAGAATTGTTTTGGCTGTTTTTTTTACTGGAGTATGTATTTGTTTCGTTGTTTTTGGTGTTTGTAGGACAGACGACTGACCGCTTACGTATTCTTACTTAGAATTGAGAGTTGGATAGGTGGGTGCAAGTAGAATTTTCGTTGAGAAGGGAGGAGGGGTAGAAAGAAATATGGCGTCAGAATTGACCATACTCTTGAAGAAAGACGCAGAGGGTACTACTGTTTAACGTTCTATCTGGCAGACAAAAAGTGTGAAATGTAAACCATTTGGCATCAAGAAGGGACCGTGAAAGCACTAAAAAATGTCTGTCCCTGTGGGATTGGGACTAGTGCCGTAGGGATAGAAGTGCAGTACTCTAAACACCGCTAAAGCGTATCACCGAAGAGGTTCCGAACCATTCTTATGTCATCATCGCCATTTTTTTGTGAAACTTAAGGATAGGCTTAATCATGTGTCATATGTCGCGGGGTGTTGCTAGTTATGCCCAATTTTTGTCCTTTACTGCAAGACTTTTGAGCGATGCACTTTGTGCGATTCTCGTTTTTAGAGTGGTGCGTTTCATTACATTATTGCTCGGCGTTAGTCAGGAGGATGGTTTCAGCCGCATCTTATGCACACCGCACTCAGCGGGAATATGATCCCAATTCATACGTTGGAATAATTTTGCAGATAGTTCTGGAGCATTAGTTATGCAAAATTTACGTACAACGCTAGAATGCTTCCACTCCGCAAAATGAGAACGGGCATCACATCTGTTTCAATTACGAAAACTTGTACTCCTGTGGCTTTGGATTTCATCACGCATTACCGAGAGAAATTTAATATCCTTGTCGTATGATGTTGAATATCAATGAGTCGTCAGACATGCCGACCCGAGCTAACCTCGTAACTTTTGGAGTTCGTGGTTGCAATTTCGAGCTGAAACTTGGAAAAGATAATCGCTGAATAATTAACCACTTGTAGGCAACTAGATACGCAATAATGTAAGGGTGCATTGTAGAGGGAATTGGTCAGGTATGCCTCAAGATTAATTTATCAGGATATCCCTCGAGGCTTATCCATTTCGTACTCAGCTTGATAATATTTTCGCATATACGCTGTTGGCATAGTAGCTTTCATCATTTAATCAGTACTTGGCTATATCACCTTAAATATGATTTCAAAAAAATGCGATAGAATTGCAATTCACTGGTTGTTTGTCATTATTCATGGACGTTTTTTTGGTGCGGGTTTTACTACTAGGTGACTCGAACAGTTGCTGGATGGAAGAGACTGCATTTTCATCAGTGGATTAATTTTTTTATTCCCGACATTGTTTTCGTACGTCATGTTTCGGTCTTTCAGATTCAAACCCAAATAGGTTTTTGAATCTAGAGCTCCTGAGAGAATTCCAATTCAAGCGCGACCTTGATCGTTTTTGATGGCAACGGAGTGAAAATTGATTCCATTCGCATGTTGTGCAGAGGCAATGCAATGGGTCGAATCGGGACTCGAGGCGCAAGGGAACTTGAGTATTTCTGACTGTAAACACGGGCGAATGCGTCGCGAGGCTTCGCTTGCGGGCGGAAGAGTGCTTCGTTCGGGGGTGGTGATCGCGCTCGGATGACAGAATGCGTGGAATATGGCGTGAGAGGAGGTCGTGGAGGGGGAACGGGAGGAATGGCCGTGTGAGTATTGCAGGAATGGTAGGGAAGTAGAGAAGAAAACTTGAAGGATATTGAATATTCGCCGGCCGTTACGCCTCCATTTTACATCTCACCTCGCCGGTCTCCCTCCCATCGCCACATGGTGATTCCTTACGCTCTTCTACCTCTTTTGCTATTTATTTGTCACTTGGGGATATGGGGGAGGGTGCTGCGTGAGTAAAGACTCTGGTTGGGTGGTCCCTCTTGCTGGTAAACTACTGTAGGATATAGGTATGGGTTAAATTTCGGAATGATGAGATGTGTCGAGGAAGTGGCTGAAGGTATACTGTAACTTGAACGGAAAAATCTAGTTGGCACAGAAATATATACCGGTAGAATCTTTTCTATTTTATACCATGCATATCAGCTTTTATCTAGAAGGCTGAATGAAGAAACCATTTTTGAAGCAAGAGAATAAGTAAATGCTTTTTCAGATGTGAGGTTGTGTAGAAAAATGAATAAAATAAATTCAGCAGAAACAGTAGGCGAATTATTAGGCATAAAAGCTTATGACTGGATCTTAATGAAAGTGACCGAAGAAGATTTGGTTGATCCAATCCATCAACTGCGAAGATGCGGCGGATTCTCGGTGGTAATGATTGAAAGGAAAGAGTTAGGATAGCGGCAGGGACATTTTAATTTAATTGAATGGTGGTGAGAAGTTAATGAGAGGGAAGTAAAATAATGTAGGGCAATAGGTGTGTTTGTTGAAAAAACGCACATTTGGAAGAAGTCCTTAGATTTTTATTCGCTACGTATTTTTTATTTTGAATTATGTAATAAGAAGGTTAAAAAATTCTTTCTCTCAACTTTGGAAAAATGGTGAGGAAAAGCGTTGAGTGACAAGAGAATTTAAAGTACCTGCGTTCTCTTTTTTATGTGAAGTTGAATCAGGGCACTTCACTTTAGCATATGCATTCTGGTCTCTTATCTGAATCTATCTTCCCGGCATTTAATAGAGTATCATTCCCGGTCTACACTTTGCCTCCATTTCTTCTTTCCTGCCTATTGCTCGTTTCCTTTGCGGCGTGGATTTTTGAGCATGTGAGTCAAATTGTTCGGAATCACTTGATCTTTGCATTGACCTCTCCCGTAGTCTCTTCTGCTCCAGAAGCATTGAAGCACCTCTTCGATATTCTGCCCTTTTCCATGATTCAATTTGATCACGATTACTTTATTTGTTTTAGAGAGCCTCGATTTTCATCTCAGTCAAATACCCTCCTTCCCATACCTACCCTTGTCACCGTCAACTTTTCTGGTCCAATCTCATTGCGAATGGAATGCCATGGCGATAAACGCTCGGAATATAGGGGAGAGATGCTAATAATCCTCCTTCGAATGTCACGCACGTCTCGCAGCGAGTGGTAGTGGGGAACGACGGAGAGGGGAGGGGCTGAGTGTCGGTAGGATTGGAGCGAGGGACGAGCAAAATGGTTTGATAGCGGGGAATGTGACCGCGCCATTCCCACTGCCATCATCCCAATGCCTTACATTTCCTTATGACCGTCCTCTTTTTTGTCTTCTTCCCTTTCACGCCGTATGCCGTATTTTTTCCCGTTCGAAATTTTTTTTCGTCGATGATCCGAATATGTACCCCATTTTTTTATAAGACTTATGATCATTCACAGATGTTATTGTCCTTGCTGAGTTTTGAAGCTTTCCTTATTTTAATTTAATTGTCGAATGCTGAATTTAAATTTTACCTTGAAAATGACAATAGAAATGTGCAAGTTGGTGCTCCGCGGAAGACTTGCGATAAAAAGACCCTGAGATCTGCCACTTCTGATGACGGCTTTTGCAAAGTGTGCTTATGTGTATTTCCCTCAATTGAAAACAGCGTGAGTGGTCAAAACGCGTGTACAATTAATTCCCAAAGGTTTTAATTTGAATTTAGGTTCCACGTAGCTAACGCTTGTATTCGGATTTTTTATTTGATTGATAGACGTAAGCTAGTTATTAGGGAACACACCCCTTGTTAGTCACTGCAGTCTCTTTGACTGCAGTGATTACATGGAGTGATGGAACAACTGTTAGGGGTTGTGTACTTCAGTTTGAGTTGCTCCGGCAAATAAGGATTTTATCCGTCGCTGTTCTACTTGAACTCCTAATCCTAAGATAGACACGACTTTCATGCCCGTTACGTGATTCAAACTTGTAATATTTAGGTAGTAGTCCACCCGCTTTAAGAACCTACCTCGCTGCGGCTCTTTAGAAATCATGCATTAATCCTTCAGTCAAACTGCATACTTGTCATTTTACCTCTTGTTTTTTTCACATTTACTCATGGTTATAAGATATGTGTGATGAGCTTCCGGTCATAGATCCCATAGATCATTTCCAATTTAGTGAGTTACATTGTCTATCTAGCTGGGGAACACTTCCTGTTCGAGCAAACTGAATTTTTGTCATCCGGCTGAAAGCTCACCCTTCCCACACAGATTCCTCGTCAGAGGCCTAATCTCAGAAAATCGTCTTAATCTATGTTGACGTGCGAATTGCATTTGTTTTTCCGGCTGGCTAATGCTTTAATTGAATCCGTTCATTCTGTCCCCGCCATTGTATCGTTCTTAATATTCTCCCCGCCTCCCCGCGGCCGTACGCAGTACTCGGAGAGGACTGAATAATTCCGGCATTCACATCACGTCATCTTGTTTGGTAGCCGGGGTGGAGGAGATGTTTTACATAAATACCTTTTAGCTCCTAATTAGTGCGGCGGTGGCCTCGACGAGGGAATACGCGTCCTGTCCCGCCCTTTCCACGCCTCCCTCTCTCCTTCCCCGACCCGTGCCCTCACGTCCTAGCACAATCTTCCCACGACCCTCCTCTCCACCGCGCTCCAGTTTCCGATGCTCGCTTAATCTTGGGCTCTCCCTTGAACCCATCATTCTCGCCCCACCAACAAATCTCCCGAAGATCCATGCCCCTCATTATAATCCGACTCGCCCCATGTTTTTCCCTTACTTCTCGCCGAGCATCTCCTGGACCTTCCTTTCTTTCTCCCCGTTTGCTCGCTTCTCTCTTTTCCCCCCGCGTCGCTTTGAGTTTTTATCCTACCAGGTCTTCTTATTTCCTCGTCCTCTCTCTCTGATATCCTCGGCTGGAACGGATTCAACGGCCGACCCTCGCCCGGGAATCCATTACTTGCATTCTACCCCATTCGATTCCGAAATTCAAATCGTCTTTCAGTAACCCCTCACCTCGCACAATCGCCTTAACTCCGTTAGCTCTCTTCCCGGCCCCTCCTCCCTCTCTGTCTCTTCTCTCTCCCTCTCTCTCTCTGTCGTGGAGTTGGGCCTCGGGTTGAAATGCCTCCATGACCGATAAGAGGCGTGATTGCCGTGGCTAATGGAATGCGTGCGGGGATGATAAGGAAGAGCGTGAACGAGGGAGAGAAAGGTGACTCAGAGAGACAATGGCTGGCATGGGAAGGGAGGACGCTGGGTTTCGTAGGGGAGTGAGGAGAGGACGATATTTTGCATTTGTTTGGCAGAAGGAGCAGGCTGCGGGTGGGAGCTAGATGGAGGAGGAAAAGAAGTTATCCCGGTGGAAGGAAGGAGGCCATCATGGAAGGGAATGGGGTCTCCTGAAAGAGGTTTAAGTCCAGGGAGAGAAAACCCCGAAGGTGAGAGGCGATTAGATAACGGATATATTGCGCGGATGGAGCAATGAAGGGGCTGAATAGAAATGTGAAGGAAGGCCTTGGAAAATGTATGCCTAAACTCTCCATTTTCTTCGGCGTAGTTTATTGTGGGTCATTTTATTTTCCGGACGGAGAAGATGGGATTCGGCTGAAAAGTCAAAAGCTCCGAAAAGGTTTTTCGGAGAAAACGTATGGTAAATGATCTTCCGGGTTAAGTCCAATCAGATGTTGTAATTAACATTTAAGTGGTCTAAGTCATATTTTTTCTCAAGTTCAATGAATAAATGAACATTCAATGATTTATTGCGAAGCGAGTGCTAACTCGCAGAAATCCACTCCATAGGATGATTCCCGCCTTCACAAATGTTGACTTAGAGGAATCGTTCATGTAATTCGAATCCGGACATAGTAATGTTTTAGGGCTGCAGCGCTCTTCTTAATTTGGAATTTAGTAGGCATAACATAGGTATAATGTCCCGATTTGAGAACGTTGCATGGATATTAATGGCCTTGACGGTCGAATTCTTATGGAATTATTAGTTAACTTTGCCCTATCGAAATTAATCCATGAGGTTGTATGCCAACATATGCGCCTCTATGGCATTACAATGTCTAGGTATAACAGTTGCGTGCGGTAAACAAACCCTTAGGCTAATAACAATACCATTCTAAGGATATCATTGTTGCTGTAGTAAACCAACTGTGGAAAAGGAAAGAAGATACTTAATATCATGCGAGAAATCATTATCATTTCGTATCATCTCTTTCAACTATTCATAATTACTTTTGAAACCCAATTTTTCAGAACGTAGGAGCATCGTTTTTGCTCAAGTAAATTGAAAAAATGTACATGTTGGGCAAATTTCATCTCGAAAAACGAGTTTGGAATCAATAAGTTGCTGGGAACAAATCGTTAGAGAGGAAATGAGGAGAATGTGCAATGCGGTGGCAGTGCCATTTATCAGTAATCATCCTTTGGAGTGGATCGTACTACTTTAAATATTTTTTTTCATGTAATTTAATATTGGACACCCACGATAGTTTTTCTCGTTGAATATCGTGTCCATGGAATTCGTGCAACTTTCGTACATTCATGCAACTTGCAAGTTCACACTTAGTACAGCATTTATTTTTTACTTAGTTTTTTTTGTTATTTTTTTCATAGTTTGGGTTGAAAAAGAAAAAGCTGTTTATATGTTATTTCTAAATGTGAATTTTTTAAATTCTACGAAAAGTGTGGAATTGCTCTCATAGTGAAAAAAATGGTTTATGCCGACAAAAAAAAAAGAGAAGCGTTCTCGCGCGGTGCGAATTTGCAGTTTTTCTCGAACCTCCTCGACGGAACCGCCCGGGAATCTCGCACCGCTCCCAATCCCTTACTACGGTACCGGGCCTGGTACCGTAGTATGGGATTGGGAGAGAGGGTTTGAACGTAAGGGAGAGGGAAATAGGCCGGAAGGAGATCGGAGGTAAAAGGCTCGAGGAGTCCGCCACTCCGAAATGGGGAAATCGGGAGAGGCTGCTGGGAGACGAGTGGGAGATTGTGTGTGTGAGTACCGGTCGGAAGTGGGAGGGGGGAACAGGGGAATCGCCGGATTTAAAAGGGCCAGGAGGAAAGCGGTTTTGAAGAGATTACCGAAGGATGCGGGATGGAGGCGTATCCCCAGGGATCGTTTCGTTTTAGTCGAAAATTAAACTCCATTACGCTCGTTGGCGATATGGCGCGTCGATGACTGTGCCTCCCCCGAAGCGTACCTTCCAAACCAGGCCTGTGGTGCCCGCCGTGCGTGAAAAGGTGCGTGGGATAGGGGGAGTGGGAGGTCATTTGGAAAAACCCTCCCCTCCCGTTCCGCATGTGCGAGGAATATTCAGTGGGCGTGCCGAGGTCCCCTGAGCAATTAGCCGAAGGTGGGAATCTTTCCTGCGGAGGGAACCCTGCTACTCCTGGAGGACCCCGTACTAAGGGAGAGCTCCGCATGGTCCGCACCCAAAGCTAGCGAGAAGCAATAAATCTCTTATTCCCGCGGCTCATTTTATGCAATTAATTTCCGCTAATTGATGCGCGGCTAGGGTAACGCTGGACTCCGGTCATCATTCGTAGTCAAAAGGTTTTCAATTTCAGTGGTGCGGGCTCGAGCTTTCACCTCGCCTTATCTGTCGTGTAATTTGGGCCTGGTTAAGTGAAAATCATTAATCTGGTCCGACTTCGCGTGTGACGTATAGGCGTGATGTGTGTGATGCTCAATAGAAATGGCGTTATCAATTTGTGGCGTGATTTATCGCCCGGGGCGGGGTATTCGGTTCGGTACGTTTGGCTTACTGTTTTATCGGCGTAATGAAATTATTTTGCGCGGGAAAAAGGGCGTTGGATTGGCGTTATGCGAGAGGCCATTGTTGATGTTGTTGTTTGAACGAACGGCGGTTCCATGGGATTTTTGCTTCCTGGGTGGGGCGGAGAGTGGCATCGCTTGGACGCGGGAACAACCTGAAAGAGTTGAAAAACTGGTTAGGCTCTGAAAAAGTTGGATGCGAGGAAACAGGCTGACGGGTTGAAAGGATGGGAAAAAGACGAAAATGTCGATTCGGTTTGTTTTGGAAGAGTGAGCAAGTGACACTCGGAGGGGAGGGGGTGGAGGGGTGATGAGCACGGAAGGGACAGAGGGTTTTTGATCTGGGGGGGGGGGGGGGGGGGGGGGAGGGAGGACGAGGGTGCTGGAGGATAGGTCGTCGTGCATTGGGGTGTGGGGGACTGGAAGGGTTGAGCATTCGTCCGTTCAGGCGAAAGGGAGGGTAAAAGGGTTTGCCTGTTTGTTTTTTCTTTCACGGGAAATATGAGAGAGCAAATGCGATTACATTTTTTGGCGTCCCCACAATGCCAGAATTTCTATAACACGCTAGTGAGTTTGCTTCGTTTTGTGCGAAGTTTTGTGAAGCCGGGGGTGTGTTTCTTATGGAAAAAACTTGTTTGTGTCTCGGCTCCGAAGACCGCATTCTCAGAGAGTGGGTGTAAGAAATTCTTCGATGCTGTCTCGTATCCACTGGACATCTAAGAATATTGAATTACTCTGTGGTATTCATTTTAAATTTACCTCGATAGAATCATAGCTACACACTGAAGATTACGTCAATTATACGTTATATGCATCGTCTTCATTATTGTGGGTATGTTCATACCGATTTTTGTGAAGTACTTGGAACATTTTTTCACGTAAACAATTTCATTAACATTTTGTGATTGTGGATTTTCTTCCGATAAATTCTAAAATAGTTTCTCATCACTTCAAACATTGTGAATCTCATGCAGGCCTTTATGTATGAAAGTCTATCGTTCACCCGAGGTAGTTGAAGAATATTAGATTACGAGGCTAATATAGACTTATAATTTCAGCCTAAATATGAGTCAAATATCATCATTTCAACTCATCCCTACTGCAATTATATCCTTCAGCTTTTCAGTCCCATGTACGCTTCACAGTAACTATAGATAATGTGCCCTAAATGTGCTTATCCTTCAACGAGGTATTTTTCTAGTATTGTTTCGGTAGTAAGGGCTGATGATCAAATGGTTTTAATTCGAGACGGGTGTGAAAAAGGGAATGAACCTAGTAATGCATTAGTTGAAACAGAAAGTGGTATGGATAGCTTCTATGGGCAACAAAATACCTTATTTGGGTATTCTAATAACTTCAGTGGGAAATGCTTTTATCTTTGAACGTTCATCCTAAAAATAAGCATAATTGTTCCTTGGTATGCATTCATCTCAGTACCTGTTTGAGCAGAATGATATTTTACAAGAAATATAGCTCTCAGAGCATAAATTATACCCTCTAGAGATGTTTTCAAGTGGAAATGGAGTCCTGAGCACCTTCTAGTCGAGCACGTCTTCAATGGAGACCATGGGAGAGGGCTGCAGCCCGGAACGGGAAAACGGGATAGGCTTTCATGTTTTGTGGAGTAAAATAGTAAAGAAGAGCGTCTGTTTTCTGGGAAGCACATTCATGGGTCGGTGGAAGAGGGAGTGGCTGATGGGGAAGGGAAAGCTATGTGGAATTAGTCGCACTGGGGTCGGGCCCTGCGTTGCAGTAGCGCACTCTGAGGAATGTCGGGAATCTGAAAATGCACAGATGGAGCGCACGGGTTATTTTCGGAGGCCTCTCACCAAGTGTGGTGGCCGTCGTCGACGCTGTTCGTTGGCTGCGAAACCCTGAGGGGCAGGAGGGGGGCGAAGGATTAGGAGGAGGAGGACCTGATTGGTTGTCGAGAGGCCGATCTCGAAGGGATGGATGAGGTTACCCACTTCTAGAGTGGACGTGCGAGGAGAGCGTGGGGCTCATGGCGGAGAGAGAGGAAAGAGTCGGGTTGGAAACTGCCGAAGAGGCACTTCGTCGAGCCGAGGGAGTCAGAGCGGGGAGAGGGTTAAAAGGGAGCGTGTTTCCGAATGACCATAAAAAAAAGTGGACATTGTGTCGGTTGGCGGGTGGGGAATGTTAAAGGCTATGCTGAATAACGAGGCCATTTTCATTTTACGGTCAGTGACTCGTTTCATTAAGGGATGGTTTTGTGCGAGCGTTTTCGTTAAAAGGTAATGTATTCCGTCATTAATTATGCGTCATTATTTCGCCCGCAAATCAGAATTGCCTAGCGGGCGGAGGTAAGCGCGGGAGGGGGTTTTGTGCGATATGTTTAACGCATGGAACGATTTATAAATTATCTTGAAAGTGCTGGTGTGTGCAGTATGAGATGGACCGCGAAAATTGTGAGCATCGCAGTTTCTAGCGAAATATGGTGAGCTCTCGCGACAAACTCCCTGTATGATTCATGTGTATGTCAGCGATGATATTATCATGTCGTTTGTTATGCATTCAGAATTAGGCAAACGCTCTCAAAACGTGAGCATTAAACTTCATTCAGCGGAAAGTAGTGGTGCCCTTGTTCACTTCTCTCTTTTGACACTTGGAGGATGGGAATGCTTCCGAACGGATGGTGTTAGGCTGCCTAATCAGCCTGAAATTATGAAACACGAATTTGGGACTTGCGCGGGGCATGAATTTGTCTTCCTCCTATTTACATCCACTTCCAGCTAATGAGACACAAACTTCTGTTAGAACTAGAATTCTATGCCAGGAAAAACACCAAAAAATGTGACATTCTAATGGAGTTGGTGATGCTTAAATAGCAGGCCATTGATAGTCAATTTGTAAGCATTTCGGTTTTTCACTTTCTTCGCGTTTAATGTGGTCATCATGCTCCTAGCGGTATGTCTACATCTGAGCAGGATTGGGTTTTGATTTCCTCCATCCAGTCTTCTTTCTCTGCAATTTCCTCTCATATGTCAATTTGCATTTATTTACTCTGTAGATCATCTTGTGTGCCCACATAGTCTATCCTGTAAGCCCCGATGGTGTTTGGCTCCAAACAAATCAATTATAAAAGATTTTCGAATATCTTTTCAGCACAGCTAGTATAATTTTCGATACGGTAATAACGTAGTATATATCACAATTCACGTAATATGCATATTACTTTTAAAACTTTTATTACCACTCATTAAAATTAATTCCATTAATTTGGCCTATCTACTTTTAAAATATGTTGTAGGGGTTGTTAAGTAGAAACTAAGTCCAAAACTAAACAATTAAAACGTTTCGTAGTGGACTCATCTTTTCTTTTTATGGGGCAGTTTTACCACGTGACGAAAAAATCGCTTATGCATTGAGTTATATATTTGGAAAAGGAATAACTAGTATATGTATTTTCTCCTGCTACTGGAAATGGTACTTAGTGAGAAAACTTCAGGGTTATAACATAGAAGGAGTGACCTCTTAAATATATAAGTTTTAGTTTTAAAATTTCAATGCGTAAAATAGTATTTACAATTTTTAAATTAGTATTTTGAACTTCAAAGGGTGCTTTGAAAAATCTCCCTGTGTCAAAGATGTAAATGTAGGCTTAATATCGTATTAATCTTCCATGAAGGCGTCGGCACTTCGTTCATATGTTACGCAAGGAAGATAATAATTAATTAATTCAATCAGCCATAAGAAAGATCGAATCAGTGGTTATTATTGGTAGTAACCGCTGTTTGCATTCATTTTCGCTGCTGATCGAGGTCGATTTCTTTGCCGAGCGTTTAACAAATGACTTCAGTTTTTTCAGCGAAGGCACGCTTTATGTTCCTGTAATGACTAATTCAACTGTATTCATGTCACTCTCTTATTATCTTAAGGGTCTTATATATACCCAATTTTCATTTTTATATCACATTTCTATATCACATTTTTATTTCCTTGTGTGAATGAATGCTTCGGTACCATGAGGAGATGCTGTGGGATGAAAATAGCATGCGGTAAAAGTGGAAATAACTTGTATTTTCTTCTCGGATGTGGATAACCTTTCCCTTTCTATCTCAATATCCCCCTAATATGGAACTCACGGATCTCTTTCACCTATTTTGTGATCCGCCCTATTTTCGCTCTTGAGGTTTACGGCCGGGTACCCCTCGTTTACCTTGAACCCGGATTTCTGTCTTGTTGTGCTGGGACGTCTTTTTCCCTAGCGATCCCTCTTCTGTCGCTTCTGTCTTCTGCTGTGTGCGTGGGCGAATTACACAGCCTGAGATACAAGAGGCTCGCGGGTGTTGAAGGAGAGAGCATCGTCATTTAGCCGCCTCAAGGGAGCTAATGATGGTGAATGGGAAGGGACTGCGCATGCGCCGTGCGAAGTGAAGGGGAAGGCTTTTTTCTCAAAACCAAGAGTGAATTTTCGCGCGGAGACTATTTAGCTGATTTGGAAGGAAGCGGAAGGGGACAGGTTGAAGCGGGTTGGAGAGTTTGGAAGGTGGCATTTTGGCTTGCGGGGAAACCCGAGGAGGGGATCATCAAAATCGATCTCCTAGCCGTAAATTTTGAAGTGTTCCGTTTTTTTTTGCGTTGAATATTTACGGAATTACTACGTGGTATTGACACGCCGTCCTACCGCAGATTTAAACTCATTTACGTTATAGTTCATTGGGCGGTACATGAAACGAACTAATATTCAAGTTTTGCATTTGTTCCAATGTATTTTCTAGTTCTTTACAGGGTGCTTTTAGCATTTTCCTTTTTCACTGTCATTAAATTTTTCATTATGGATATGATTAAACTGCCCCTGCTTCCGTTCTTTCTTCATTGAGAAATATGAGGCATTGAGTGAAGCAATGTGGGGATGGGACTTATGTGCGATAAAAGGGTACGGAATAATGATAACCTAATGATAAATATGTTTTGTGAAATGAACACTTGGTTGTTACGTCATATTGCTAAATTATGAGCATTAGTGATGCTTAAGTTTCTCCTCTATCAGATTTTGCCGATAATATCTCTGGGAAGACATTACACTTTTATT
Organism: Platycnemis pennipes; assembly: GCA_933228895.1. Taxonomy (NCBI): domain Eukaryota; kingdom Metazoa; phylum Arthropoda; class Insecta; order Odonata; family Platycnemididae; genus Platycnemis; species Platycnemis pennipes. The sequence continues at coordinate 109,302,336 of OW121847.1, forward strand.
ATCTTTTTACTTATAGGGCTGCACGTTTTTTGGTAATGTTGATGAAAAATTGATTGCATCACTCCCAGTCTTAAGTTGATCCACTTTATTGCTTTCTTTGGTGAAAAAGATAAGCCACCACATTTCGTAAATAACGGGATCCGTAGAATCGTGAATAACGGGAAATATTCTGCACGTGATAACTTTTTGCGTGGGTTAATAATATTTCCACGTAGTTGTCAGTGTTCTAAATGCCCTATTATAATTTTCAAGTGTTAATTAAGAAACTTTTAGATCTTTTCATAGATACCAACGTTCTTTCGCCATTATATCTTTTTTATCGCGAGCAGCTCTTCACCCCGGGATATTTCTCTTTTCCGTATCCTTTGGGTCAATCTCAGGGGCGGCCAACTGGAATCACTGCGCAAGGATCTGCAATCGACCGGAAGATTTTAACTACATGGGGAGTAAATGTGTTTTTACGGTAACGTGGATTATCGGAGTTTAAGGAAAGTTAAATATTACGAGGCGTGTTTTCTCCGTTTTGTGGGTAAACGGTGGGTTTCTGTTACCCACGTATCATTCAAGCAAGCGATGGGAGAGAATCAAGTAGGCGCTTGCAATACCAGAGGTCTGCTACATTCATCAATTACTTTCCACTCAGTGTGATCGAGACTGATACAGCTGGGGTCCCGAGAGGTTAATAATTTATTATCTGGAATTAGTTAGTTAATTATTTGGAGGAGGCGATCGACAGCTAAGGTTATTTGTGCCATTCAGGGTTTGCGTGTAGTTGTATATGGGTTGGATTTTTTCAAGGAATGGAGGAAGGATGAAAGGAAAACCAACGTTGGCATTAACATATTCTTAACGAAAAGCGCAAAGGGCGCCACGTCTCAATGTCCCATCCAACGGACGGAGTACTGAACTCGAAGTTCTCTCCACACCGCTAGGAACCGGTAAACCAATGAAAACTACCTTACCTTGGATTAGAATCCAGACCCTCAAGATGAGAAGTACTCTAGCTACCACACCAACCAAATCCCCATGATTATATGTATCTTATAACTTGTAATTGGTGATGTGATAAATCTGTCAGTTGCTCTTTATGAATTCAGAAAAACAGCTTGTATAAATGATTACTTTTACAATTGATGACAAAGTAGATTTTGTTGGTGTGGGTCTTTAAATTATGAATAGTTTAAATGAAACCTATTCAAATCAAATTGAAGTATATCGCTATGAAAGCGGAGATATTGATTATTATAATTGCTATTCCTCCTGTTGTTTTCAAAGGGGTTTTCACTTACCATGACTAAGCCTTTCCTTAATCAATAGTCTAGAGCGTGATTGGATGAGAAGAATAAGGTAATAAAACAGAGAAAAGGGATAAAGTAGGAACACCACCCTTGTGATTATCTCAGCATGAATATTAGCGTGGAAAATGCAAGTTATGTGTAATCAATTCGGATAAGTGTCTGAAATATTATATTCCATCTTATATGATATTTCATATCCTCCTATTTTTCAATCAACGTTATGGAGAATACACATTTATTTCACTTGGTGGCCTAGAATATCAAGCGTACAGTCTTCCTTGTTCTCGACTTACCGGCAAGGTCCTAAATTAATTTTGGTGACTTAATATATTCCTTATATTGATGTTAAGGTATTAAGCTCCACGATTAAGTCCTTTTGCGCCTAATTATTTGTTAGTTTTGACAGACGAGGGTGTTATCACTTCTAAATTTAAAAACTCTACCCTGACGTTGATAGCTTTTCTTGCTATTGGCAATATGGAGATTTTTCATGATATTAGATAGGCAAACCTTTGAATTTGTTTTTTTTATTATTCTTTAATCTTGCCGTCGTTATTCAGATTATCTCTTGTTTTTTTATCGTTTTACTCTTTTCTCTCCTCCTACCCGCATTACATCCCTTCGTGCTATTTAAAGCATTATGCGCCCGGTTTTATCGATGTAATTAATATCGATCTAATCCTCAATCAAGTTACTTAATCAATATTCATTCTTAAATATCATCGTTTACCAGTCCAGCGATTTCGATTATCTTCTCGTATTTCCTGTACCTTGTAACTTATTCATCCTTCTCACTCATGCGTTTTGGCCTGTTAATCAGTAATATCTTCTGTACTATTTAACTTTGTGGTAGAAGTGTATGAAAAGTGATTATTTTATTCTATTCATCTTCCTTAGAAAAATGTATTTTAACATCATTAAAGGTGCAGTGTTGCTCCTTCACTTGCTCTATGATCAGATTTTCAAAGTAATCTAATATATTTTGTACTTTCATCGGATTTTGGCCTCAAAATCATTCTGAAGTAAATTTCGCTTTTCTTTCGGCTACTCCACCGATATTATCAGGTCTTCATCATTTTATTCTTTAGCCATTGTCTTCAAATGACTTCTACGTTTAATTTTTCACGCACTTATCTCTTTAGATGATTATTTTCCTTCCCGTCAATGCTCTCTCTCTTTGTTTTATCGTAGCTTTACCCTTGGAGTTCTATTACCCCTCTTCCATTCTCGTCATTTACGATTCTCCACCTTTGCCGCGTTGCTGTCATTTTCCTCCTTTCTTTCCCAATTCATTTGAGATCCCCTGCCTTAGCTATCCTTTTATTTATTTCTCGCTCGGTGATTATACGTTACTTTCCAAAGACTTCCATCCTTAAGGACTCTTTCTGTCCCTTCCCCAATCCATATCCAATCTGCTCTTCTCATTAATCGCCCTTAAATCCCCCTTATCCACCCCACTCTTTCCCTCCAATTTTCTCTCGCCCTCATCTTCCCTTCTTATTCAATCGTAACCTTTAGTTTTAACTAACTCTCCATTTTACCTCTCTTCCTTCTCACTTTACCTAGGCCTTCAACAATTTTTACTCGCTTTTTTCGCTCTCCACCACCTTTATTTCCCTCTCTCCCGCTCTACATCATCTTCTCATTCCACCTTTCCCCTTCTCTGCCTATCCATTCGCTCATATCCGCTCTCCCAGTCTAAGTCCTTTTCTCGTTGCATAGCCCACTCCACCTTCAGCTTCCTACCTCTCTCTCCTCTCCCTTCTTGCCTTCCTCTCCGCGAGACCCTCCCACGCACCTCCTTCAAATTGAAGCAATTTCGGATCAAGCGGGGGTGGGCGGAAGGAACCCGTCCGTTTCCAAGGTAACGGCTTGTCGCGGGGGGATGGAGGGGGAGATGTGGCAGCGGTTTAAGAGAGAGCGAGGAAGGTGGTATGGGGGCCAAACGAAGGAGAGATGGGGAGAGGGATGGTGGTGTGGGATATAGCGGGTAAGAGGCAGTCCGGAAGGAGAAGGCAAGGTGTGCGTCTCGCCGGAGGTGTGGCTGCGGCGCGGGAGGGAGGGTGTGGGGGGAGACTCCTCCTCTAAGTGATGCAGGAACAGGGGGAGCCGTGAGCGGGGAATATGGTGGCTGGGCGAAGGAAAAAGTGGGAGCTAGGAGAAGGGTGCTTTCTTTCCCCTCTTTTTACATTTTCTCAGAAATTGCATTTTTTATTTCTTTTCTTTTGGTGTGAACTTAAGCGTGTGAGATTAAAAGATGTGAGGTGGAGGGAAGGGACGAAAGTTTGGTGGGGGTGGGGATGGATAAGGTGGGAGAGGAAGAATATAGGGTGGGGAGAGGAGGTAGCCGGTGGGTTGGAGAGAAGGGAATAACGGCTCGATACCTCTGGGAGGAAAGAATACTTGAGTCAGATGGGAGGTAAGGGGACCCTGGGTGGGAGGAATTACTACTAGTAGGAAGGGTGTGTGTGTGTGAGGAAATTCGGTCGGTGGAGGTTTAGCGATCCATTTCTCTCGCCCTCTAGCGCCGTTAGTTGCTGGCGGAGGAAATGTTTTCCTGAAGGAACGTTATGGAGGTTGCACAGAATGGTGAGATGTCGTATAAAAGAGAGGGATTTCTTTTTTCACTCGAGCACACAAAAAAGGCTAAAAAAGAGCGAGTTTTTTCTGTTTATAATCCTGCCAGAAATTGACTTGGAATGTGATTTTATTTTTTTATCCGAACGACGCCGTTATGTCTTCACTTGATTGATACTACCAGAGTTCAGTGTTCTTCGGGTTGGGAAAACGTCAGATGTGATTAAAATGCGTTCATAAAAATGATGGAAGGCACTTTGGGTTGCAAGGTTGATTTGAAGGTAAAATGTGGGGATATTGGGTTTTCCGAAACGATTTTCTTGAGCACTGGGTTCTTGTGGATGGATGTCGTATTTACCGTGCTTGGCTGGACTGGGAATATATAGTGTTGCCCCTAAAGCCAATATCATTTAGCATTTGACTTAGGTCATCGCTTTACTCATAATCCTGCTGTTCTTAACGGAGCGCTATTCATCTTGAAAGGAGAGCATTGAACTTGAATTGCGAATGAATGTTTCTTTGGCTTTTAAAGCTCTGGTTTAGTTGATTTTCTTAAATTTAGGTGATAAAATTGGATCGCAATGACTAAAAGATTCAATTAAAGTTAGAAAGCAAGCACAGTGAAACTTCTTGACAGATTTAATCCATGAAATATTAGTTTTCTGTTGCTTGAAATGTATCTGATGAGAGAGAAACTTATCTAAGAAATAAATTTGGAATATCCAATACTACCTACTAGGCATATGTTGAACAGCCATATTTCTATCGTCGTTTACTAACTTTAGATTGGGTACGTTGATAAAATCACTATCGTTATACATTTGATTAACTATTGGATATATGATCAACAAAGCTCGTAATTGATGAACTGATAACTGGAGAGGAAATGATGTTTGCACTGAGTACGGGATTGGGTGATAGTTTCGTGTCTCATTTGCTAGGCACTGCTGCACTCGTGCTTTACCTGTGTAAGCTTGTCGCAGGCTTAAGGACCTAATGAACCTTGAGCTTGGGTGTAAACTTATTTCTTAGATTAGCATTCACTTTTCTTCTACTATTTTAAAATTTGAACAAGATTATTGAATGTTGTTCGGGTAGAGAGTGATATAGATGTCGGGAGTGGTTATTAATGGGTGTTAGGTGTGTTATTTGCTGTTCACATAATTTGCAATTAAAATTCGAGGTTCTTGTGATTGCCAGTTTTTCGTGGTTAGCATTTGACTGTCATTTCTCGAGAAGAAACTTTCTGAGGCGTAATATACATGAGATATATAAAGAGTCTACTCAAGTACAGAGGTTTAACCGTTTGGCTTTATTATGAATTTGACTAGGAGTTTCTCTTTTTCAGTTAAATGGGTCTCTGAATTATACTAAGGACCATTTTACTTGCACTAAGGGAGCATTGTTTATCAGCAAAAGGTGTATCATTCATCTCCTGACATTTCTTGAGGGTGTCTCCTACTTCAGAAGTGAGAACAGGATCCATCAAGAGATGGTACTAGGTATGAGTATTAGTACGTCCAGTGACTAGAAGGCAATTAGTACTACATTGCTCATCTAACGCTTCGACTCTGCCTTGGTTCACTGGCAAAGTGTTTGGCTATGATTGCTCGCGAGTGAGGAAATTTAGAGAAATTACCATAGGAGTGGTAGAATTATCATGAAGGAGTGGTAGAATTTTTCCGATCGTTACGGATCGGCAAGGCTAACGCGAGAATATGTAAATTAGAGGGGTGGGTGGGAGCCTTCTGGAGCACCCTGACACTTAGAACTCTTTTGATCCATTGTGCCAACCCACATTTAACCTGCCTGCCACTCGCAGACAGGGGACAAGAACACTGTGTTAGAGGTATGAAGGGGTCACCCATCCAACCCCCGTCCCTCCCGTTGCTTAACTTCAGTGATCTTAAGGGAACCGGTGTGACAACTTGGCTAGGCCCTTACCCACGCGGGAATATAGTCAAATTGAGATCTGGACTGAAGAAAACATTCTGATGGCGGATAGTAATGGGCATTTAGAGGCTAAAGGAGTGAGAGAGCGCGCAGATAATATAGTCAAATTTCGGAAAATGGGCGCTCAGTCGACAGTTGGAGCCGGATTTGGCTAACACATTTTGCAACCGCAGATGAAAACCAATGGTTGCATAAATGCAAATATCTTCAAATAAATATTTTGACCAAGCAATGGAAATGAACAGATCAGCAACAATCGACTTTTTACAAGCGCAATATTAGGTACTATGGAGTATATACTTAACTTGCGTAATTATCGTTATCCGTGGTAAATTAATAAATTCTCGTACGGTTAAACCATGGACGTTAGGCTTAAAATATACTTTTGTCATGAAGGAAAAGAACTGAAGAACTTTTCATTTGAAGGAGTGGATTGATTGTAATGGTTACCAGTATTTTTGTGCGATGAGTGATTTTCGAAGGTTAATGCATTTCAAATATGTGAATCGTGACTTAGTTAAGGTATTAAGACGTAAGGCTGTGACAGTAATGTTAGTGCACCTTACCTTCGCTTACGAAATCGTTGTCTCTCTTTGGGGTTCAGTAGGTATTTTACATTTATTTTCCTCTCTCCGTCATTCATCCTAGTTCCGTTACTCTCTATCAATTTCCCGATAATCATGCTGTAACATCCTTGCCCTCACTCTGATCTCGCTTGATGATATTATCGTGACAACAGTGGCCTTTTAAGGGTAATGCACATTGTGCGTGTTGAGGCTTCGTGTTTATGAAAGGAGATTATTCAATTTTTCCTCCCCGTCAATCTTCCTCATCTTTTCTTCCATTTACTCTCTTCGGCTTTCTCACATTGGTTGCCCGCGGGGGAAGCAAATTATTTTTATCACCTTTATTGTCCGGTGTTTAGTTACGCCGCTAAACTTTTTTTTCCCTTTTGCCTCCTTCGAGGGGAGGAAAATCTGAAGACATATCATTACGTATGAAGTTAATTTTTTTCATGTTTCCTCGTGTTATAAATGATTGGTGATTGTCCCTCACCTTGCTTAATCGCGGAAAATGATCTTTGAGCATAATTTTAGTTTTTATCAAAATGCAGACCTCAAAAAAAAACTGTAACACGCACAGATAACTGTAAAGCTAATGGGAGGGGAAGATTTATTTCTAATCAATTTTCTGCTACGTTTTTAGAAGAGTACTAATTTTTGTCTTTGACGATTGAAAAATTCCGGGCACATAATCCTTTCGCTTATGTATTACGTTTTTAAAATGCCTTTTTATCCCGCCAAATATTTGTTATTATTAGTTACCTGAGTTTTTTTATCAAAAATGAGAATAATGTGTGCGATATGGAATTATTATATGACGGTTCTCAGTGCAAAATTATTATTAGTTGCCTATCCTAATACATATGGTTATCAAAAATTTTGTTACTCCTCTTATAAAGTCTTATTTTCAATTTAAAATCTCCAAATAAAAATACGGTAATCGTTTGGAAAACTATGAGACCCTAAGTCGTCGCTCAGCCTTACGCCTGACAAATCCTTGATAAAAATCCTCTATTTTCATGCTTGGTCAAGCTCAAAAGATACATATCTACCGTTAAAATAACCTCAGGGCCTCCCCAAATAGCAAAAAAGAAACATTTTTATGAGACTGACGATATATCCTATCAAACGCTTTCTTTTGGCGAGACCATTCCACTCCTCCTCTTTCCGATCCGTGCTCCCACTTGGGCGATCGAGGAAAGAATAAAAATGCATATGAAAAGCAATATGTTCCGCGATGGTTAGTTCCCGACGAGGTACCATATGGGAGGCGGAGTGAGGCGAGGGCTCTTTCGCGGGCCGGGCGGGGACGGGGGGCCGTTGAGAGGGCGAGCGGGGACGGAGGAGAGGAGGGGGGGCGAGCGAAAAAGGGAAAGGGGCGCCCGCTTTAGGGAGAATGGAAAAGCGGCACACGAGGGCCGCATACAGGCGAAGAGAGAGGAGTGGAGGCAGTATCGGTCCTCAAGGGAGTCCGTAAAAGCCCTTCTTATAAGGAGTATGCGTGGGGAAGGGGAAAGAGAAAGTGGTGGGGAGGAGGACGGGAGAGAAGAGTCGGACGTGGTAGGAGCCTTCTTCGTGTGGCCTCCAGGTGGGGGCAGAGAAAGGGGAAGGGTGAGGGAGTTAGCGGGACGGGAGAGGGGTTTGGTGATGGGAGATGGGCACATAAGAGATGGAGAGAATGGGCAGCGGTAAGGGTGGAACGAGGCAATAGCGGAGGGGAAAGTGGACAGGGTGTAGTGGCTTCGGTGAGAAATGGAGCAATAAGGGGGATGAAGGAAGGGGGCGTGGGAGGAGGAAGAGGAGGGTTTGGAACCAAAGGTGGGAGAGAAACCCTCTCACGTGGTCGAGGTGGAAGTTGGAGGGAAAGAAGATGATGGTGGAAAGTGAAGCTGGAGGGAAGAGTGAGGTAAAGCTTCCCAGTGTTCGAGATCCTTTTTTTCCGGAATAGGTAATTCGGGAGGTTGTGGAGGGTCGAGTTCGAGGGACGGGAAATGGAGGAAAGGTGTCGGTCGTCCCATGGTTGCTGCAGCGGGAAGGAGGGTGAGACGGAGAAGTAAGGTACGAAGGAGAAGTGGGAGCGATTGCACCAAAGGAGTAACGGTCAAGGATAAAGGAAAGATGCGATAAAGTATATTCGGAGAGGGAATACGATAAGGATTGGGGGAAGGGAGGCAAGTCGACTCGATGGATAGGCCGGGAAATGGGAAGATAAGATTGTGGGGGAAGAATAATTGCTTTCAGTTGGGTTTTGGGAGGGTTGGAGGAGAGTTTGGTGATGGATGGGGAATCGGAGGGTGGACGTGAGGCAAGGCGAGGCGACAGTGGTGTAGTGTCCGGGAAATAGACCTAGGCAGCGGTGGATGGAATACAGGTGCTTATGGAGTTCTCAGGAAGCATACGCTTGGGAGGCAGCAAAAAACATATTCAGCTGATCAGTGTGCGTTGACTATGTAAATCGATAGAACTCCACTTCATGTCGTCTGTTTTTACAAGATATAGCCTTTTTTCGCTTCTGATCATCACATTTGATGACTGCGTTATCCTAGTGTATGGTAGTTAATTTTAATTCGTATACTATATAAAGTTGAAACTAATATCCTTTCCTCTTGTTATCCTATCAGATTAGTATAGTAGGCATTAAACGCTCTATTTTATTTTCATCTTAAAGCTGTGAAAATAATGACGTAGCATAATTTGTATTCAAACTAAATTGAATTTACAGCGATGTCTCACAGAATATATTTTTAGAGACCGATTTCTAAAATGAAGAGCTTGTATGAAGACGAGGGCAATGAGTTTTTCGAAAAGGATCTGATGTAAAAATATGCACTGTTATTAAGAGAGAGAATTTTAAAATACTAATATACGTTGATTAACCTTTCAAGAGAGGAACTGTTCATCGGTATTGTTACTCTAACGTAACTATGTTTCATCATCTAATTTCTATTACCATCCATTCCCTTCATGATGCATTGAAATGTATACATTTCACGCGTACACTCCGCTTTTGGTGAGCCACGACCATTAAGATACATCCACGATTCACTGCTGTCTAACTCCCTCCCCACCTTTTATTACCAAGTTACGTGCATGCCTCCCTCCGCAGCAGGGCTAGATTTCCAAAGGCTCTTGGGGAAATGGGGGTGAAAATTTTAAATTTATTTATTTTTTAACGCGTCGGAGAATAAATCCAACTGATTAGGGCGAGCCGGAGGAGCGATGACGTCCTGAGGACGTGTGGAGGGAGGAGGGTGTGCCGTAAAAAGTGCCCAGAGACGAGAGCAACGCGAGCGATAGGGGAAGAAGGAAAAGGAAGAGGCGTGGGAGGGGAGTCAGCGCACGTGAATCGCACATGGAGGGAAACGCCTCCCGCGGCCCTAGGGGGCGGGGAGGTTGGTGATGGAGGAAGGCGGGCAGTGCTGAGGAGGGAAACGAAGGGGTGGACGGTGCGAGGGGAGGAACGTTTCGAGAATTTCAATAGCGGTGATTTTGCACTCATTTGTGCTCCGGGAGGGGGTATTCTAACACAAAAAAGGGAAGGAGTTTCATCCAGAGAGAGAGAGAGAGAGAGAATGGGATGGATGGGAAAAACTCGCGTGTGACTGGATTCAGATGGACACATTAATGCAACTCTCTTCAGAGATGTATGGCGCCGAGGGGTTGGGGATTAAAGTTGGGCAGACCAGTTTCACATTATTTTTGTCCCGCTAAATTAGCCTCGATTCGTGACTACATTTCCAAATTGGCGCTTTTTATTCTGAAATTTTTCTGCCCGCTTGGAGCATTGTTTCCGTTCTATTCTTTGCGCTCTCGGATTTGTAGTTTCATTTTTGATCGTGTCCTTGCAAGACCTCGTATATCTAGCTCTAGGTCTTGTGCAAAAATGTTGATTCTGCAAATTCATTATAATTTTTTTGCTACGCTATGTACATAATGAACCAGTTGAGCGAATCGGGTGATGCCTGCGATTAAATGGCAATGCATGGCTTGCGAAAGGTGAATGTTATTGCATTTTTTCTTTTACTATTCTAAATAGATCTTGATTACTAAGCTTTACCTTTTAGGCGTTGTGATTAAATTATCCCCTGACCCACATGATATTGATAGGTTCAAATATTTATTTTTGAAATCAGAACGACGTTTTGGCACTGAGCTGTAGATATCTTCCCTTATTCCTCTACTTTTATGAGCACTCGGTCGGGAAAATTGTGCATGCTAAACATGCATGCCCTAGACATTTTTACACCTTCAACGACCCTGAACGAGGGTTGGGCATTGGGTCAATTCTTTTAGCGCTTCTGTCGGAAGAAGGATGACGCTCCTATGTTCTCCGCGTAAAAGAGAAATGAGGGCCCACCCCTACCTCCCTCACCTACATAGAAAAAGGGAGAAAGAAAGGTGTAAAATGAAAGCTTCGGCGAGAAGGCCCGAAGAATAACGAGTGAACAGACTGGGGGAGTGTAGTGCGAGAAAGAGCTAGAGGTACATAGGAGGGTGGAAGAGGGGAGTTCGGGAATTTATGGTGGAGCGGGAGAGGGGGATGGAAGGTAAAATGAATGTTGAATGTAATAGGAAAGGAAAGGGTGGACGAGGGGAGATGGAGAGAGGTGCCAACTGGAATGGGAGTGCGTGGGTGAGATGAGGAGGTCGGCACGAAAGAAGAGAGCAGGACAAAAGAGGAAGGACGTGGATGTGAATGGAAACGTGTGTTGGTGGCTCGGGGAAAGAATCGCACGCTTGAAATGTATATAAGTACATGTAGGCATTATCAATATATATGCATTGTATATGTCACATGTATATATACATGTATTACATATATTTATAGATATGTATTACTAACATATATGTTGAGCGGGACGTCGGTCGGTCGTCGAGCCTAGTGAAATTGGGGGCGGGAGAATAAAATGGGAAGGAATGAAGGGTGTTGTGAGCGGAGTTCCAAGGTTTTGAGAGATTTAGTGGTCAAAACTGCCCCCGTATTGTGCGTAGAACTGTCAGGAAGGGGGACTCAGGAAAGAGGGGAACGTGATGGTGAAAAAACGGAGGGAAAATGAGAAGAATAGGAAATAGAGATGCCGCGTGGAGTGATGGAGTGTGTGCCTTGCATGCGTTTATTTCACGTGGATTAAAACCGTGAAATCAGAGGATACTGCCCTCCAGGATACATACGCAGCACTGAGTATGGTATTTACGACTTGAATCACTTCTTCAATCGATAGTTGCTTGAAGTCATTGACAGTTTACTCTCTGTTTTTTATGGCTATGTGCATTTTGCCTCCGGAGTACTTACTATTGCTCTCACTTAATCTCTTTACCCGAGTTTCCTCTCGTGATGAAAACATATTCTGAGACAATATGATTTGAGTGCAGAAATATTCCATCCTTTCCCACTTGCAGAAAGCGCCCACTGGATCTGCGCACGATGCGTGCGGGTGCGTAGGGGTGGATGTGAGAAAGCTTTCCGGGTGAAGCGGGGTAAGTGGCCCGTCGCCTCGCGCGTGTACTTTTGGTTGCATTAGGCGCCACGGGAAAGAGGGAGAGGGTTGTGAGGAGATGAGTTGCGACCGAGAGGAGGCGGGGGAAGTGTTTGCGAAGGGTGCAGGATTAAAAGATCCGCAGGTTGGGGGTAGATATGGCAGGGGGAATGGGAGAATGCTTGGTTCCGGGGGCAGGGGTTTGAGTGGAAGTGGGTGAGATAGAGGAGTGTTGAGGCTGTGAGGGTGGCGAGAGGAACGGAATAGTGAGTCGGGCGCGGAAGAGGTGGGTACGGCGAGGAAAATTTCTCCGGGTGTGGGAAAGGTGGAGGTTGTGAGCGAAATGGCGGAAAAACACGAGGAATTTCGGTGGAGAGCGGGTGGAGGGAGGCGGTCAGGGTTTTGCGGGACGTGAATGGGGATGTGTGTGTGTTAAGTTTAGCGGGGAGGCGTGGCGGGATGAGGGAGGGAGAGGTAAAGCGAGAGTGTGGCGGGCTTAGTTTACGGCTTGGAACCCCTCTGTGCAGAGTTTGCCGGAAGTGAGAGGCAACCTTTTTAAGTGAATGGCTGTATGCGCGGCCTTCCGCTTGGTTATATATCCATTCTGGGGCATTAGCGGTCGTGCCCAGGTGGGAGGGATTTGGTCTCTTTGGTATTTGTCCTTGCGCGTAATCTAGCCATCTGGATCTTTTTGCTTTGGTAAATATGGCGAAGGCTCATCGCTTCATAATCTCCCAGAAGAATATTTCATGACACCTTTCTGGCTGCTTTTGTTGGAAATCCCGCAGTGAACACTCTTAACCTTCTTATTCAAGCTCAATTAACTGTAGAACTTATAACTTTTTATGTTTTTCGTCTACTTTTAAGCGCCACTGTTGTGCCTTTTCATATGGTTTTCTTGTCTCAGTCCTCTTGGCTATCTCCGTTGATTTGCCCATTTTACGGCTTCCAGCTTTTTTAGTATCATTTTGAGATGCAGCTCGGTTAGAATTCATAACCCTCTCCTCCCAGGAATAAAATACCTTTGCTCCGCTAGGATTTCCACTGTTCCAATGGACTTTTGGAACGGCTGTCGATCGACAAAATAAATTATCAATGCAAATTTAATTGATATTCTCGATATGGTTGCACTCCGAGGTGTGACGACATTAATTCTGTGAAAGAGGATGAGAGATATCCCCTCTGAATGAAAATGAAAGAGAAAGATAGTAAAAGATCCATGTATCCAAAAAGGTGGCAAAACCTGTGAAAGGAGTGCCATTAAGTTGGGATGCGCGCGCACGAATCTAAACTTCTCCCGGGCCATTTTTTCCCCGAGGTCCCCTCTTCCCCTTTTTTTCTTGTAGAATTCCGTTTTGTTGCCTCGGAATGGTAATAACCTTGCAAAACACAATTCCCAGAAAATAATGGAGAATGTTTGGAGAGAGGAAGGAAAGAGAGAGAAAGAGAGGGAGGGGGAGAGAAGAGGGAAAGAGGGGTTTGTGGGAGTTCCCTCCTCTCCCCCCGTCTGCAGTTTCTTTTCTCAGCTCCTCTTCCTGCTCACTCCTCCCGCTCCCCTCCTCTCTTCTTTTCAACCCCATTTCCCAATTTCATATCCTTTCCTTCAGATTCCCATTTATATTCCTCTCACTTCCATTAGCCTACTCGCTTCTCTCCCTCTCTCTTTCCAACCTTCCTCTTCCACTTACATCCACTCGCCTGCGATCTACTCCTTCCCTCCATTCCCCTCCCCCGCAGTCTCGTCAAGAGCTTTCTCAAATGTTCCCTTTCCGTGAGCTCTACACCTTCCCTGCCGTTTTCTTAACCCCACCATTTATTTCCCCGGCAGTCCGTTTCTATTTTCCGTTAGAGCGTGCTTAGAATAAAAAAATGGTTCTGGTGCTCCAATTAGTGATAGTGTGCTCTCAGATGTTCTTAACCGGAGTATTATATGCTTATGTAGACAGTCGCTATTTTATTTTCTATATCGAAGGAGCCTTAGTGAAGGAGCTAATGTGCCTTACGGTTCAAATGCGCCAGAATTGTCGTTATACTAATTCTTCTCACCTATACAACCACTTAATGATTTATTTATCATGAAGTGTTATCTATGTATCAACAAGGCTGTATCGCAAGGCTGTCTCAAAGACATTGGATTGTAGCTTGTGTTTTAGTAGTGCATGAAAAGTAACCTTGAAGAACCCATTGGGTATACATTTAATGTAGAACTATGTAGACATAGTACTTGATTAAAACTATCAGCAAGTGTATTGCTATTCTCTAAAATATGCGGAACTATTTGTTTTGCTGTTGTATGTTTTATGCTAGGCTATGGGACCCCCGGCATATTGATTACAGTGTACTTTGTCGCATATAAGCAGACTTAAATAATGTTAAGCCAGTCTTCAGTGGTCGCGATTAATAAAATATTAATAATTGAATCGGAAGGATACTGTAGTTGTGATTTTGATTTTTTACTCTACACTTGCAACTATTTGTCATGTGTTTGTTTTTTAGTCATATTTTACACTCCTTTTCTTCTAATACACCGTCGTTAGTTATATTATTTTTTATACTAGCAATCATACCAAGTTTCCAGCTATATGAGTACCTGATTGTCCTATTTAAACACCTTGCACTTCGCAAACGATAGTAGGTACGTCTCAAATTTCCTTTAGAGGTTTTCTAGTTCCGAAGTTTTTAGCCTGAGTTGCTAACCAAAAGAGTAAAGAGATGAGAGTGACTGAATACTTGACATGACTTATTAGAATGAAAATTAATTAATTGCACGGCGGAAGTCGTGAAACAGATATAAAATCCTGGATTATGTCTAAGTGAAAGCTTGCGAAATTCGAATTTTTTAGCTTATACCGAATGCCTTAAATCGCTAATGGTAAATAAATAATTGAAATGTTCTTCACGATGCGTGGTAATATCCTTTTATTTTCATTGAAAATAAACGTACTACTCGTAATACGCCGGAATTAGTCTCTTTGAAAACTTCTTTTAGAACGTGGTTGGATATTGTGTAATGGAGTTTGGGATTATGAAATTAAATTAAGACAGCGCATAGTTAACGATGAATTTAGTGTGAAGAAAAACTTTTGGAGGAGCGTCTCCTTGAGATCGTATTATCGATGCGCCTTCTGGAAAGAAATACCTAGAATCCACTGCTCATACACTCGTATTTCTGAAACATCAATTGCGCAGTTCCTTCCGTGTATTTTCGGATTCTCGCTGCCCATTCCCCCATATTCATCCTCGCCCTAACTCCACAAATGCGAGTGTTCAGATTTGTTTACTGAACTTATAATTCCCGTAGCTATGTTATACCGCTGTTGATAATTGAATTTCGTCAATACCATGTAATGAAACTCAATGAGCGCTCTTCATATGTATGTGATCATTGTCGTGTGGTTTTTCTCTATTCTTTTGTTATGGTACCTAAACGTTAGGTATCCTATGTTTTCCGGCTACGGGGGTCGATTTAAAATGTTCACTTTCTTGTGATACACATGTGTATCATCCGCTTTGGTGTTTAGTGTGCAGATCCATATTCGATACGTAGGACCTACTGATCTGTGAGAAGTGTACCCGGAAGGTTCAAAACCGAGCCAGCATATGCACCATAGCCTGATCGGATCCCAATCAGACTTCAGACACAACAGAGACTTTCGTCACTCTCCAGTGCTACCGTTAATCACGGAGTCCCTCTGTTCCCAGCCTCCCACCATTTTCTCGCCTTTTTCTTCTTCTACCTTTCCGGCGTTCACATCTTTCTCACTCCGTTCTTCAAGGATGAGGGATGTCGTCGAGCGGGTGGATTCCTGATACACCTCGTCCGTTAGTGCAGGACTTGGGCGTTGTTCCCTTGGCAGGCAGGGTGGGATCCTCGTTAGAGGAGCAGGAACAGGGGAGACCAGAGGGATTTTGATGGGAGGCGAGATTGATGGTATGCCCTGAGCGGTTGGTGACGGGAAGCACTCGATGAGCGAAGGTTGGGAAAGGGGGAGGAGTAATGTGGGAGGTATGGAAATATGTGGACTACTGGCTTGAGGAGTGCCTCAGCGAGAGAGTGGTGGAAAGTGAGATGGAAGTATTTCGTTCCCTTTGATATGTGGCGTTTTGACCACGCTGTGACCTCGTCACGCTCTCCGCAGGTAGTCTCACTCTCGGGATGCGAATAGGAAATAGGCGCGAAGAGGCGAGCTGATGTATTATGTTCGCGATTAAAAGCGGATCGTAATCCACAGTTTTCGTGCTCAATTTTTCTCCTATCATTTTTAATCGACTTTTACCTTGTATGTGGTGAAAAGCATCAAAAGAAAACATTTCCAGTGTTAGACTATTTTATACCACCTTTGTGAGATACTCCATTCGGAGTCGCCGTGACCTCAGTCAAATTCGTACTCCAGACAACTTGATTTGTGAACAATTGGGAAAAAAAACGTTTACCTTCAATAAAATAGTGTTCATGTTGATAGCGATCCGCTAGAGAGATCTCCTTTATTGAGGAAATTACGGTATTCCGCATGCTTAAGATTTTTCAGCAATGATCATTTCCTGGTGTCTTATGTTCTTTCTTAAGTGATTACTTATTTTATCCCATTTACAAAGTTAAGCCTAATTCACGTGATTCCTTGTGAAATACATGATTCCTATGCATATCGTTTAAATTCTTTTTAAATGCATTCTTGTGTCAACTTTTTGAGGGCCTCGAATTCGGATAATCAAGTAAAATACCGTGCGGAGGGGACAATAGTCGTATTCTTGCTAGATGGAGGCTTGAAACATGCTTGAAATATGTGTATTTGAGCTTAAATACGGAAAACTGTAAAGATCATGAGTGGTTTTGTAATTCCACTTAGTTGGTGTTTCTCACTTCTTTTTTTTGCCATGATAGGTTCGTGGAAACTGTCGTGCCAGTGCACTGTTAAATGTAGAAAATGTTTTCCTATTTATTAAGTTTCCAGGGGAAGTCACCCCTTGTTTTGAGGAGTTTCTAGCATTTTGTAAAATGTTATCGAAAGTCAAAAATGGGAGTCGAGTGTTGAAGGCAAGGTGTTGCGTCAATTTTACTTTTGACTTTCAATTATTGGCTACGTTTGTTTTACGTACATGTAATTATACGTAAAACAAACTACATGTAACTATTCATCATCAAAAAATCTAATATCTATGCTTCCTTTTTATTTTTCAGGTGAGTCCTCAGTTTTAAATTTAGCCCGTTGACGAGAGGTCAAAAGATAATTGGTGAGTGCATAATTTTGGTATTCGCACTAACTTAATTAATAAAGAATTTTTGATAGAGTCCATAAATTCATAAAATTGAACCCTGAAGAACGAAGGCAGTTAGTGAAGTTGGTCTGAATCAATTACTTTCAGAAGGTGTTTTCTTATTTTTACGCCGTGATTGACCTGAAAAATGATAATTTTGACTTCTGTGGCTCAGGAAATTTCCCCTGAAAGGTGGATTTACATTCGCTAAGTTATGTACCGTAGTGGATAGAGTTCTTTGTTTCAACAAACAAAACGCACATGATGGAAGTATTTTATCGGTAATATTACACCTGGTTTTGTAGATGTTCCTCAACATAATCACTTGACCGGCATGATGATGCAATACTGTCTTTGATCAATCTGTTATGTGGATAATATTGCTAAAAATTGATAATATTATGAGTTTCACTGCACAAGTCGAAAGTCATCTAACGTTGCGATTTGTGTTGTGTTCATTGCTAATTAAAATAGAATTTCCTTTAGATAAGGTTGTTTCTGTAGTTTGCATCCTGTGAGGGTTAGAAGGGAATTCCATCCTAAGGAAATCCCAAAGTAGCTGTTGGAGGGAACATCGTGGTAGGATGATGTAGACACTTTCCTTAGTACCATTTGCTCAATTTTCGTTTAAGATTGATGATAATGGCCAAAGAAGCGACGGATGATTGAGGAGAGAAGTACCTCTTCGTGTGAAATTCGACGAATAGGGTCTGGGGGAAAATGAGCCCTAAATCGGTAGGCAGATGGGGATAGCGCGGAAGAATTTCAGCCCTTAGAACTCACACAATGTGGTGCTCTTAATTGAATCGTCCCTTACCGTATTCTCTCCTTTTCCCACTCCCTTCGGTAACGCTTGGGAACAGTTGAGGCTCCAGAATAGTATTGGAAGGAACTACACGTAATTTTATCTATGCCGAAACTAATACGTAAAATCTTCTTGCTGATGGAATATTTAAAAAGGGTTACATTCGTTGGACCTATAAAGTACTTCAGTCTAAATATTACGGAAAAGAGTGATAACTATCGTACCTACTTCCTCTTTTCATGCTGTTTATTCTTTAGTTTTCATCAAACTTTTTAGTGATTTTCATGGGTATTTTCATGTCTGTTTCCGCACTAATAGGCGCTTCAGACCGGGAGGAAAGGTATAAGGATAGGAATGGAAGGAATTTTTTATTCATCATTCAGTTCCAACAAGCAAAATATATTATACCAATGTTTAACCAATTACCCAGGGTCTCAATATTTAAAATTTTTTAATGGGCGACTGAAAACTAATCGAAGGAAAATTTAGGTAAATCTTTGTTGATAAATAGTTTTTAAATAATTTGATACGAAGTTCATCAGCTTATGACCAGGGATTGGTATAATTTATGTTTACGCCACCGAAATCTATAGTAGACTGTTACACATCTTCATTTATCACCACTGCGGTGTTTTAGTATTCATTCTGGAGGAAGAGAAAGTATCAGAGTACAGAATAGTGTGAAGTCCTGTGTGTTGGAAAAGAGAGGAAAGGTGCAGGCACCCAAAGGCCATTCTCTACTATGCCATTGCTATTCTTTAGATTGCTTCTGAATGCACTGGTTCACAAAGATTGCCTTCTTCCACCACAGACTTATAATATCAATTATTGATTGAAGTGGACGTTTACTGAGCCACGTCAAAAAACAGAGCAAACAACTTTTTTCATGGTTCTTGGACGTGAAAAACAGGTACATCGCCGCGGCCCGTCCGCTAATTCCAAAAGCTGTTTGGCTCTTCGTCCCAATCTCTAAACCCTCAATCGGAAGTATTGTAAATGGAAACTTTCCTACCCACTCGGACCAATCCATACAATTCCCAATCCAATCCGTTCCTCCGTCTTCTCTCAATATCACTGTGCGTTTCTTTCGAAGGGCTTTGCGATATCTAGGATTGCAGTCACATGGTGGAGTATAGCCTCAAAAGAGAAGGCAGAGAACTCAGGAGTGATGAGCAAGCAATCGAAGAGAGGGTAGGAGCGAGTGATATGAGCGGACGCGGAAAGTTAAGGCATGCGTCGGCGAGGATTAATGAAGAGAGAGGGAAAGCGAGGAGGCTTTTGCACCGGCATTTTGCCGAGTGTGAGAGAGACACTCCCATTGGGCGGGGAGCGAGCGACTGGTGGAAGGAGACGAGAGGCCCCCGCGGGATGCCCGCGTAAGCGTGCATGGACGCGGTTAATGGACTTTTCGAGGAGGGTCGTTGGGGGTGCGGGGGAGGAGGGGGGGGATGGGAGGGAGTTGGGCGACGCGGAGGGCAGCGGGCTAAGTGCACGGACGCGTGCTTGCGTGTGGAAAGTACTAAGGCGGCGACGGTGAAGCCTCGCGGTGATCCCCCCCCTCCCGCCCCACAAAGGGAGAGCGAAAAGGCCACTCGTGTGAAGTTTACGGGTAGACGGTCGGGAAGCGGGGGACGGTCATAAGGGGTAAGGATGAAGATGCTGTGTTCGCAGTGGCTTCGAACTGGTGGAAAGAGGCGGGCGGGGTATCTGAAAGGGGGTGGCAGGAAAATAAGGGAGAGGAGGGGGGTTTGTTAGTAAAAGCAGGGGGGGGGAGGGAGGAGAAGGGGGAGGGTGTGGAAGGCACGGGGGGAAGGGGTTGGGTTTGGGTCACGCTTCAGGTAATAGTCCTTGGAGTGGATATAGCGCCACCGGTGTGCGGTCGCTGGTGTGCGGGAGTGGTATGTTGAGAGGCCTGTTGTCATGGCGACGGGCAGCGGCGGTGTGCGAGATACGCTCCACGAAATGGGTTTGGAGAGATATTGAGAGTGAGAGAGAGTGAGGGATCTGAAAGAGACGGGAATTTCAGGTTGGCGAAAGGCAGTCATGTTGTCCGTGAGTGTAGTGTGTTGAAGAATTCCCCATTCATTCATGCGTGGGGCAGTCTTGTAAAGGAAAGGGGACTACTATAGTCGTGTGATTCTAAGTGCGAGGTTGACACGTGATGGGGGTTTCATCGCTTATTGTGCGTTAGTTTTCATGAGTTTACCTTATATGTGGCTGAATGTCGTAATTCATGGCACTGAGACACGGAAGGCCAAGTTCAACTGATATGAAAGGATGGATGTGAGCACACGTGAGACGGGATCGAGACTTCTTACGTCTTTCCAAATATTTTACCTATTTTTCCATTTTCGCTTTGTTCATTTTGAAGCGCGTTTTCCAGGTCTTTAATGGTTATTGCAGAATTTCCTTAAGGAAAATAGTCCACCTCGATTGAGACTCGAACCCAGAATACCTGGCCGGAGAGTACCTGGACGGTTATCTGGGGGTTCCGGGTTTGATTTCTGGTAGAGGTGGATTTTTCCCTGTGAAAATTCCGCTAATGTGCATTTCAGCTGGTGACTTCGTTACGTGGCTAGTTCGCAATCCTTGAATTTTGTATTGATACTTTAGGCCTAGGTATTTTCTAAAACCTGATATTTAATCCTCTTTTGAAAATCAATTACCAGTTGAGGAAAGGGTTTGTTGATGCTCCTAATGGCGGGGGTACGCTTTTCATTTCCTAACCTTGTATTCTCTCTTCTTTTTTTTATGGTCTGGGAAATTGAGGAATGATTTATAGAATAATTTGCGCTCTTTAATACGCACAAGTAATTCTGGTTTAATGTACGATATTTTACCGAAGTGATTAGTCGTACTTTAGACGAGATATACCGAATGCGCGTCCAGTTTAAATCTTTTCATACGAATTAAACTGCACATTGATCCTATATATTCCCGTGTTTAATGTTTTCGGCTTTCATTTCCGTCTCGGGAAAATGACGTGGAAAGATGCGAGGGAAGGGGTAACGCGATGGATGCTTAGAGCAGGTAGGTGACCATATAGCGTCACTCTTTCTGTCACAGAGCCGGATGCGAAAACGGACCTTGGCACTTTTGCTGCGTAACGACAGTCTCGCCTCGGTCGTTCCATTCAGACCGGGCCTGAATGCGCTGTCGAAAATTTATCGAGACCAGACCAGCCCAAACAAAAAATGTTCACGTACACGACACGACTTTTTATTGTACTTTGGAACTGCATTGCATGACGACCCCTATAGCCGCGAACTTGATGGGAAGGAATTGAGGACATTGAGGCTTGCGCGCGTGTAGCATGGCATGCAAAAGTCAAATCTTTTGACTTCCGCGTGAAGTAAAGATGAGTTTCACTCATGGGAATTAAAATCATGCCCTGCTAACTGCAGGCTTACTAAACCGTGGGCTTGAAGGGCACGCACACTTAGGAGACTGAATGAAATTGCCTCATTATGATTCCTCATTCAATCCATAGTAGTGAAGTGGGCTCCTGACGAATATGTAGAGTCTTATCTGTTACGATTTCCTTATGATGGAATTAAGAATAATTAAAGAAATTAATTCGTGTGACTATCCCTCAGCTTCCAAAAGTAACGCCTGCCGCGGTAAAGTACTGAAAACACGTTATCGGAGTTATCGTTTCTTGTGACGTTACTGACTTATTTTACGGTTCATCCCTCGTGTTTTTTTGCTGCGAGCTTTTATTGGGACTCAGTGGGCTACTTTATCAAGTTTCTTTTTGAGAGGTCCAGAAGGGTTTGGGATTTGTTTTTTTGTGCGTTATCTCTCTTATCTTTGAGCATGCTTGGTAAAAGTTTGAGACGGAAGAGCCAAATCCTATTGTATTCCAACGTTTGAAAATAATTCAAGAACCATGAATGCATTTTTGTGAATAGGGAATATATTAGTACCTATACATATTATTGTATCTTAGCTAACCAGTGGCTTTTAATCTAAAGCACTATACCAAGTAGGTGTTACAAACGTTACCATGATATACAGGCCCAAATCGCCACATGTGGCTTGCGAGCCCTAGTTTGCCGACCCCTGTCTAGAGCAGTATACATAATTTCTTCAACATAATTTGCTGCATCACGTAACATGAATGACTAATTTCTATTCATCTCGTCAATAATTATGGTATTTTGTATAAAAGTCTTGTCTAGTTACGTGTAATCAAAGCATTTTGACGCAAGTTTATCCTAATTGGATGAATTATATCTGGTATTAACAGAAGAAAGAATACAATGACGCAGTCTGTAAGTGAAGCTAAGATTATCAGGTAAAATATGCAGTGAATAATTGGCCTGTAAACAGCTCCTTTCAATATTTTCATGCTCTAAGTTAATTTTAATGTTGTTTTGGAATTAATCTAAAAATGAGTTTGATCATGAGGGACAAATGCTAAAAGAAGTAAATGAAGGAAGACACTTCTCCAAAAATACACTCCCGCAAAATTAAATTTATTTGTCATCGCTTAAGACATAACGATTTCTTTATGAAATTAATGGATGGAAATATGATGGGGGAAGACAAGAGGTGAGCACTAGACTTTCCCTACCGCACACGGTGTGATGAAAATTACCAACTGCAGTTTTCTCGAGGAGATGACGTCAGCGGCTGCGAACAGAGACCGGTGGCTCCAAGACAGCGACAAAGTACCTTGTTTTGAGGAATAAGTTCATTTATAGTGGGAAATTGAGTACGTCGGTGTCGGTCACTTTTTGGTGTAATGGGATTTAAATGACGCTCTCCAAAACCCCCGTGACGTAAAATTTTTTGTCAACTCTAGCCAATTGAGAACGATAATCCGACGACGCTGATGGAATGCATTACGTTGGCCAAATACCTAGTCATAAACTCATCTCACTTCATCGAAAAAAAAGAAAATTAGTTAAGTGAATGCTTCTGGTTCTATGCCTGGAAAGAGGATATTTTATTCATGATTGCTCAGTGACATAGCTTTTTAAATTTTGGACATGACTCTAATGGAAGGTAATTAGTAGTCTCTTTAATTTTAGTGAAGTATACTTTTGCCCCTGCCTGTCACCGTAAAAAAAGCCTTCATGCTTTGATGGCCCTGCATTATGCCCAGAGTGATTTGGTCCCTACAAATAAAAAGAACCTTCCTCTCTTGAACGATCTGTCGGGTGATTTGGACATTTCGAAAAAGAGCTCGGGAATGGATGTGGCCGGTTAAAAGAATCAAGATGGCGTAGCGTTTTTACCATCTGTTGACCGTATTTTTTCCTCTCGAGGCTCGTTTCCTTAACCCCCGCACATATTTCACCGTTGATTTGCATTTATTTCCCCTCTAAACCCCTACCGACCCCCCGAGAAGCGTCGTCATTTAAAAATATTTCGCAATTAAAAAATCTCCGGGCGTATGGTTCCTTCCCTCGACCCCACCCGCCCTCTTCTTCTCTCTTCTCATCCACTTATAAATCCTTTCGAATGGTGCTCTTGAAAAATTCAATTGGACGATATGCGGCGTCTTTCTTTCCTCCTGCTTCTCTTTTTTTTACATCTGTTTTTTTTTGCTTTTTTTCCCCTTGGCGAAATTGCAGCGCCGGCAGAAATGTGTACTTTTGTATTCGTTCCGTTGGCTCGTGCCCAGGCTCACGCGCGAGTGCGGGTGGGAGGGAGGGCGTGGGAAGGAAAGTTGGATGGGCGGGGCGTGTGCAGGGGGAAGGGTTGGATGTATTTGGAGGGGACCCGCAGGGATTGCCGACCAGGGGGGTGGGCGAGAGGGGGTGGTGAAGGAGGGGGGGGGGAAGGAAATGGGCAAGAATAACTGCCCCGAGGAAAGGCCCGCATGCACATTTCATCATTGGACCTTTTCTTCCACACTGTTGAGCCCTTTGAGTTACCAGAGTTTCCGTTTGACGCTGTTTATGGTATATAGATGGAAGGACGGTGGGGTATTTTCAAAGAAATAACATCCTGCAGTGGAATAAAATTCGCCGCCTTCCACCGAGTGAGTATTGATTTACCTCCCTCCAGGAAGCATTCCAGCGATGCGAATGAGTGATGCGATTTCCCCGATAGCCTCTCTCTCTCTCTCTATCTCTCCCTCTCTCTCTATGCATTTTCGAGATTTCAGTGTAAACCGCATTACCTTATCCAAATGTTATCATTGTTTTCTTCGCGCTTCGTCGTCTCCGACTCCCTTGATGTGGGTCTGTGCTCTTGACTGCGTGAAACTTCCCTTCGTTGAGGAATAGGGTTCAATATTGCTGGATGGTGATTTTGTCATGAGAACGGCGGAACTTGACCGTGACAGATGTGCTAACAACTCGTGAAGTCGATAAACTGGTGAATATTTATTGGTTTCCATCCATCAAGTTTTAAATGACTTTGTAAAAACATGCAGGACACTTTGCCTATGAATGTAATTCGTGTATATACTCTACATCTAATTCAGCTTCAAACATACGATTAGTTGTTAAAAATGTTTTGTTAAAAATGTCTGGAGTCTGGTTTTTTTGCGCAAGAATTATTCATTTCAAGTAATACTTGCGCATCCATAGCAATAGAGTTAAATTAATTTTCTGTAAAGCACACCAAAACCAATTTTCGTCCATGTACGAAGCGCTTGTAAAGTAAATAATATTTACAACTTCAGATATTTATTTTTTATGGCAGTAAAATATCCGCGTAAAAGTTTTATTTGAGATTGAAAAGAATACGCATCGCAAAAAGCGGTGGAGAAATAAAATTGCGTTTATTCGAATGGTAGTATATCATTTTTAGCCTTTTGTGTGCACAAGTGCTCCGCGGAAGCATTGCTCGAGTTTCATTATCGATGTAGGTCACGGATTGCATCTTCTCCCTTTTATCTCTCTATCTACTTTATCTGCTCAGAGACCAATCAAATGTAGTGCTCGTCCGTCACAATGTCCACGGCATGCTTGGAAGAAAGACAAAGTGGAGTGATCTACCGCTCTTCCCTCGAAATGCGAAGAATAAAAGGTCGCCCGCCTCACTCGCATTTTCCATCGCGAGTGGAACCACTGAATTTTCTCATTGAAATTTAAAAAGATATATGTATATATATTTTGTGTCTTTACTGACGTAGATTCTTTCAGGAGATGAGTCGGAGAATTTTGACTAATCTGAAGGCATAATCGGAGAAGAGAAAGAAGCAGAAAGAGAAGCACGTATCTAGTGCGAACTTAAAACGATAGTTCCAGGGAGTGCGAATATTATAACAAATTAGTCGCGTGTAAATCTTTAAGTACTTTGTGACACGTTTCGTGAAGCTGAATCGCGATCGAATTGTTTCCTGGAAATGAAAATAAATGGAAGAATGGTCGAGTTACAAGGCGTTGGAAGTAAATGACTAATAATACTTATTTGCTTTACCTTAATGTAATGATTTGTTCAGGCAGCAATGTATTAAATATTGCAAACAATACCCGTTAATTATTTTACTAACGCTTGTGTAGATGGAAATGTTGCATTTTTATGAATTCAATTCGGAATTATTCTCGATAGGTATTCTTATTGTCTCCTACGTTGCTTTCTTCTCAAGGTAGGACTTTGGAAGATAAATACTCTATATAAGAGTTAATGCGATAAAACAGAGGACCACCACTAGGGGCAAAAAGATTTACGCCGTGAATCGTGGTGTGGGCGAGGGAGATCCAGGCTTGGAATGAAATTTCGTCGCTGCGATGGCCGTAGACAAATGAGCGAGGTGTCAAGGGAGCCGGGCTCGGGTTTGAGGGAAGGGAGAGAGGCAGACCGAAGAAGCCGCAGATCTACATCCGCACTTGGGCCCTGCGGTTTAGGGTGAGAGTAGCGAGAGCAATGGGCTTGACTCACGGGAGGAATGGGCACTTCAGTCCGCGGTATGTGTTTGAGCGAGAGTTAAGAATCTTGAGAATCGTCTGAGATGTAGCTCGAGTGGGTTGTTTAACTTCTCTCGAGTTGAAGTTCGAGTTGAGACGTGACGAGTGTATCCGCGGCGAGTCTCGAGATTGGGAACGGCCCTGTTGTGGGTCATTCATCTCTCTCTTTCTCTCTCTCTCTGTAAAACTACTCTTCTTCCATCTTCTCTGTGGCAGCGAAGGAAGTCACAGATAAGGCGAGCACTTTTTTCTATTAAGCTTGAAAACTGAAGAGATGCTCAACATAAAATGTTGTGCATGCGGAATTGGGTGTGGTGTTTCGACAAAACCTTGAGTATTATTTCGAAACTGGCTTGATTGGTTGAAGTATAAGGTGGAAGAATACAGTGTAGTGCTCCAATTCTTTCCCACGCAAGTCTCTTGTCCCCATCTTTCCTTGTCAGGAATGAGCGTGAAGAAAAAAAGGGACCTAACCCTATTGTCGAAAAGTGTTGAGATACCCGGCGGATTCCTCCAAATCCTCCTCTTCCTGCTCTCACCTCCCGTTTCTCGCCGCGCCCAAACGCACACACACCACACTGGGGTGCAGGCGTATGAACTGGCGCCTCCAACGCGTGGGAGACTCGCGGTCTCGTCCACACCCAACCCGCTCGCTCTCGGGAGGCGGAGCGGGGTGAAACCGGATGCGTGTCCGCTCAGGGTGCCTCTCCTATATCGCCGGGAAGGGAACTTTGCGTGTGAAGGGTGGACGGGAGGAGGATGTGGTGTGGAGGTGGTGGGAAGGGAGGAGGGGTCTGTTGAGTCCACCCGGGAGGAGGCCGGCGCGGGGTTCCGTGGTGTGGTTTTCAAAGGAAGTGTGAGCGGGTGCACTTTTTCCACGCCCCTGCGAGCGGCGTGGCTGGACGCTGGGGTGTTTGATGGAGCGAATGCACACGGTGGGCGGTGGCGTGGTGGCCAGCGCAGGGGGAGGGGGAGGCGGTAAGTGATGGGAGGGGGGATCGGAAGGGCGAAAGAGGGATGGGAGAGGAGGGAGTTGGGTGAGTTTCCCTGGATCGAGTCCAAGGTGTCCGTCCGCCAGCTAACCTCCACCCCTTCCTTCCCTTTTATAAGCAAGCCTATGCCCTCCCTTCCGCGCGCACCCCTGTGGGCACGGACTGCACTGCCGTCGCCAAAAGGTGCCATTTTGCTCGCACCATTCCCCCGCGCCCGGCGACGCACATTTCAGACCTTCACGCAGGATAAAGTTCGCCGGTTCGCCTTCCCTCCCGGCATCCCCGCAACCCTTCTCCCCGTCATTTCACCCCGCGCACCCTCGGGGCCCTTGTCCTCCGCGAAATCCCCTTTCCCTCACCGCTCTTTTCGCCTCCAGCTCCTTTCCCACCCGTCGCACTGAAACCGCGCGCATCCGCTCCTTTCCAACTCACCTCCCCCCCCATCTCATCTTTCACGCCTTGCCGCTCCGTGTGAGCCAGCCACCGTCGTTTCTGTCATCTTCGCACCCTCTCGATCACTTCCAAGTAGACGGGGGCTTGGTCGCTCGGTGCGTTGATCGCATATCGCCTCTTAAAAATCATTATTATACGTTGCCTGTCTCGTATGATGTGATCTTAAATTTCTCTTCAGTACCTATGTTTTCTAGCACTGTTTGTCGCTAACGCAATACTTCATCATACCTCAGTTTTCTATTCTCTCCTAGCATTATTACTTAATTTTTTCTTATCTGCTCTAATGGCATATTATTTGTCGTTTTACATTTCTCGTCCTTCACACATGTATTCAATGTGATGTTTATTTTCTGTCAACATATTGTTCCTATGAAGAAAGTGCCTCCTCAGCTAATTGTTGTTATCTTGAAATTTGCAGTCTCTCAATCGATTTTTCCATTGAATTTATCATATTTTTAAATATTTTAACGTTTTTTGTGGAGTAAATCTCCTTCGCTGCAACTGTTCGAGAGTTTTCCGTGTCCCGGATTTATTAAAGTTATTTCTCAATTTGCATGGAATATCTCAACTAAACGATCGCAAAAAAAACTGGCAGTAGGTGAGAAGAAGGGAAACTTTCCCATGTAAATGAATGGGCATAAAACCAATTATAGAATTTTGACAGTGCAAAAGTTATTATTCACTGCAAAACTGATGGCTGAAATGAATTGAACCTTGTAAATTAAGTTATTAAGTGAATTATAAACTATTATTATTATTTGATATTAATTAAACAATAATTAATAATCCATAAAGCCCTTGCTTTTAATCGACTGGGCTATGGATTCTCTTCCTTTTCATTCCTATTAGTCTACGCTATCAGCTACACTTTCAGCCTAAAAATAAAGTGCGTGATGAAGTGTCTATCATAAACTGAGATGTTGCATAAAGAGTTGCCAAGCGTAAATGATGCCCTCTTGAGAACGTTGTACCTGAGCGGGGCGTTTGAAAAAAGTTGCTTCGCTCTAAGAATAGAGCAAATTCATACATCCTAGGACTGAGTAATTATTTCTCTTCATTTACTTATTAAAAGGCTGTAGTCCGACGTTGGCTGCACTTCACTCGGGCACTTTGAGTTACTGTACTTACTCTAATGATGTTCTCGGCTTCATGCTTCTATGGCGCGTTCATAACTTTATAATGGATCTTTTAAATATTAACATTATTCCTCATAGTAATTATTTTTCAACTTATCCAGACATTTTTACTTAAAAATGTAGACCTTCACTTAGGTTATAGCGTTATAAAAAAGCACTTCAGTGGACTGTTTTATTTCTAGCTAAGGTCTGTTCGTAGCTTAAATAGAATCTGGTTTTGGTAACTTGACCGACAATGAATAGATGAGGATGGATATGCGGTTCTCAAGAGGAATAGGAAGAGCTGCGGTGTGATCTGCCCGCAGGCTTCTGAACTTCTCTGCATTTATTTATTTAAACGTGTGTTGGTACCCTGAAAAAGCTTTCGCGCGATTGGATTTTGCCGTTTCAAGTTTCTTTTTTCGGTAACTAGCAACCTCTCTATTCTCTCTTTTCCGTTCCTATTTCGTTCTTACCTTGTCAATTTTGTTTGGCTTTGTGTCAGTTTGCAGCATTTAAGGCGATTTGACCAATTAGTTGCCTTTGTTTTACTTCTAAACCGGTGCATGTAATTTTGCTGTAGTGTCTGTGAAATGTCTCAGTAGGGAATCTTAATTTATTTTCAAAGGTTTTACTGATACACTGGAAGCATAATTCAGTTTAAAACCTAGTATGTTACGTTCTCGTCGCATATATTTCAGCGATCCCGCATGTGGTGTAATTCTGTTTCTCCAGTGGCCACTTTACAATTAGATCCACGTGCATATTTAATCTTTTAGCTGAATTTGTGCAATGAGAAGCTTTTCAGTGACTTCTTTAATGAAGCCTTATGAAACGTAACTCACCCATACCAGAAACATCTGGTGTCGTGCATTGTACAGTACGTACGCTTCTTTTCCATCGTAACGAGCTGCGTAGGATGCTCACGAGGGAAACTTGTAATTTGCTAATGAACATTTGTCAGCATTTAACAGCCACTGTCATCTGCGTGCCGTAAGAGATGAGCACAATGAATGCGGAGGTATTTTCCTCTCTCTCCCCCACGCTGCCTATGCCTCGATACGCTTGTCATCAACTCCGGCGCATTACGGGGCCAAATCGCTTAGTTAATGCTGTCATGGAAGCAGCGTTACTGTGTTTTCGTCCACATCATCATTTCTCTCACGGGAAGCGGGATACGTCAAAACCATTACGAGGGCTCTAGTCCGCGGGAGAGTGGCGAGGACAGACAGGAGGGGGAAGAAGGCAAGGAAATGTCGCTCTTTCTTCCTTCTTATGATGTGCAATTATTGCTAAGAGTTTTGTCGGGGTATGATGCTCACCTTGCATTCACGGGACGACGAGGAAGTTACGGCAGGCCTCCGAGTGAGGGAATGGGTGAACTAAGAGGGCTATGCGGCAAGACTTAAGAGGAGAGATTTCAGGGAAATGTTCAAAGGAAAAGATAATTACAGGAAGCTCTGCTCTAATAAAGCAAGGGATAAGTAACGCCGTGACGTGAACAAAACTTCTGCGGCGGTTTATTTATTCTTGAACATGCTCCAGAGAGGCACGGGGAGGGGGTCGTGTGGGTGTGTGTAGATTATGCGAAGGTGGGTAGGAAATGGAGGGGGGGCTGGATTGTGCATCGGCGGGGCGATGTGTTCATGAGAGAGGGAGAAGGTGTTAGAGGGCCGGAGGTGTGGGGCCTGAACAAATGGGATTAAAGTGAAGGGTAAAATGGGGAGGATGGGGGAGAAGGTATCCTGGAGGAATTTTTTAGATGACACGGAGGTTTAAAAGAGGCGCGGAGACGAGGGATGGGAAAGGGAAAAGGGAGGAGAGAGGGAGCGCGTGGGGAGTTAGTGAAGAGGTGATGACGCAAAAGAAGGGTTTTACCGTCGAGGTAACGGGGTTGGCGATGGTCGGAATTAGCTCAACAAAAGACGGAGGAAATTACATTTCGCGGCTTGTAACCTGTCCGCATTACTGCTAGCTCGGGGGTATCAGTGTTTTATGCGCGGGGGCGAGTCGTGCGTATTCCTTCACCCTCCCCATCTCCTCTTCCGCACACATACACCGTCCTCGGCCCTCTTCCTCGCTTCCCGGCGTCTCTTTGCTTCGCCTCGCAGCCAGAGCCGCTGCAACCTCTCACCTGAAGTGTCAACGCGCAGAAGCCTCCCTTCACTTTCTCGCATCGCAAGGCGTGTGTATTAATATGTATTTTTCTTTCCGGGGCTCGGAGACAGGGGGAGCCTCTTGCGAAATGGTTGCTCGTGGACGTTATTTATGGGCGGGCATATCTCAGAGTTTGCATTTCATAGGATGGAGGGGAGCTTTGCGGGATATTTTAGTATGCATTAGGGTTAAAGTATCGGTACCAAGACAAAGGACTAAGGAATTAGTTTATCAACGGGCATTAATCGTTGAGGGTTGCTCGGGACAAGGGGTTACTTGATTATAGAACGTTCACTGTTTTTATTCCTAGTCTATTCGAACTGTTAGAACATTTATATGTCATTCTCGATGTTTAGAGGCTTACCTCTTACTCGACGGCTTTTGAAGGATAGTAGTCCAAATCCTCTGGTCTCTTTCTGAAAGGTTTCTGCTGGTATATGCTTGCTTTCCTAGGCTTTCCCTAATCTAAATGCAAAATGATATGCGGCCCATTTCGGTGTTTTGTCTAATCCATCAAATTGTTTGGTTTTTAATATGCATTCATGTTTAAATGGGTTCTTCACCCGAGCTGCAGTCGTTACGTTCTCATCTCTCATGGATAATAATTTTTTTTCTTATCATGAGGCACTTACGAGGTATAATAAATTTTCTTTGACATTTTTTTCCAATTCTGGCGCCGGTTGGTGATGGGGAATGCGATGAGAGTTATGCATGTGGCGGAAAACCTTATATGTTTGCGTTTATGGCAACTTTGTCATCATTCTTCCCGCGTGTTAACTTTTTCTCCTTGCTCATCTCATTGTTCTTGATATCTTCAGTGTAATTTGGTTGTTGGCGCGGTCTAATTGCCTTTGGGAAATGATTTCCTAGTGGTAGCGGAGCATGATTTTCGCAACTAGTGCATTAAAGGGAACTTTTAATAACCTGCATAATTCCATTTTCTTATTTTCACCTTTCTAAATTTATTTGCCGTGGAAAAATGCAAGCGCAATGCAATAAATCATGATAATTACAAATACTCAGCTGTATATGTTAGTTAATATGTGTTTCCCTATGGTATTGCAAATAATTAGAATGATAGTGACTCTTTTATTTCAATCACGATCTTTCCTCCGTTTTATGCTCGTTGGAACTCTATATACCCTTGGAATTATTTTTCTTGTAATAGAAGAATTCCTCTGCCGGAACATATGAGAGATCATTTGGAAAACTGGCCGGAGAAAATACATCCGTGTCCGCCACGCGAAGATATCGTCCATTTTGCAACGCTCACTCGAAAATAAGTTGAGTGATTGTGTGCGTGATAGATATAAAAAAATAGCATCGTCATATCTTTCAGTCTTCTCGAAGCAATGGTATCTGCAGGAATGGAGAAGAGTCCTGGAAGAATAAAAAGAATCTTCCTTCTCCTTGCGTGTAATCTCTTACCCAAGCGTTTTCTCACCCACCCTCCCTCCCTCTTCAATTCTTTGCTGGCAGGCGCTCATCACTGCTTTGAAGGAAACTGCTACTGAGGGAGCAGTAGCAAAAAGCCGATGGATGAAAAAAAAGAAAGAGAGGAAGACAAACAGGGGGGTGTATGCGGGGTGGGGTACAGGAGAGGGAAAAGGGTTTGGAGGACCAAGTCGTGTAATTCCAACCCAATCCACTTCTCCCTCAATCCCTCCAATATCCCGAGCTGGCGCCTTTTACCCCATCGTTCCTCGTTTGAGCAAACGGCTCTCATGGCCTTTCTGGAGCGTTCCCTACCAGGCCCTGACCGGTCCTCCACCCTTCACTCCCCTTTTGTCCCGCTCTCGCTTCTTCATATGTTCGTCCGCACTTCATCCGTGGCCCGTCGTTCTGTTTCTTTACTCTCCTTACAATCCGTGACTCATCATGTTTTTCTTCCACTTCATCTCCTACTATCCCCTCATTCTCTTTTTGAACCAATCTTCTGCTCCTACCGTTAGCCTTTTTTCCTGCCAACATATTTATTTTAGAGTCACCACCAACTCTTCTCGGCATAATCGTGCAGTTCATACATTTGGTGTGTCCGAAGTTGACCAATTTTAATGACGGTTCACTTGAATTACTTGTTGTTTACTCCAGTTTCAATTTCTTAGCACGGGTAGGTTCCTTAGCTCAAGATTTGACATTACCTTCTCATACCTGAGGACCTGATTATTTCATCTGGGCACAATTAAATCCAGTCTGCATCATTACGTTCAGTCATTTTTCCGTTTCCCAATCCCATGTTTTTAACTGACCGTGGTTTCCTTTCAGTTATAATTACTAGTTCACCCCCTCTTGTACTTCCTTGTAAATTTTACATTATATATCATATTATTCTTCCATCAAATACCTTTTGCCCGGAATGTCTTGTCAATATTACTCGCTTGCCTCCTCATCTTATTCTAACTACACACATGACACTTCCTTTTTGCTCACATTGGTCTCTTATTCAAAGCAAGAACAGTCTTTTGAATGAAGACTGTCGTGAAGAGTCATTAACATTTTTTCCAACTCTCTCGCCTGATTATATTCGTGGATGCAATGAAAAATGGTGAAAGAAGATCTTACGCGTTGGTAGTAGTAGTACTTAAGTTTTATGTGCTCCAACGATCGAACGAATAATCTAAGACGTTGGAGTGCCTATAAACCAAGTCCCTCCTACGGTTGAGGTGATATAGCACCATCTGACGTAAGATCTTAATCCTAGGACAAAAAGAACATTTATGCTCGTAAAAATCGAATCCACGACCTTTGAGTTTCCATGTCGGAGCGTTACCGACCTAGCCACTGCGGCCGGTATCTTAAGTGAATCCTCCCCTTCTTGAGCGTATGTTTGCCAATTTTTCTCTCCGGTTATGATAGCCACGTAGAGTCTTTCTTCTTTTGAAAAATATTAATATTAACTGAATGGATGAACATGTGAAACAATTGATTCTATGATGTTCAGCATTTCAATAAGAATCTGATACCCATTGCTCCATCGGTTTCTATTGAGTAATGAACTGCTGGTTACCATTAATATCTCTTCTATTGAGTTCTCATGCTAGCAATTGATTTCGTGATTTTACAATATTCCAAAAAGTACCATTACCCACACTCTTTCTCTTCGAGCTATATGCTCACCACGAATAAAAATTTTTTCCTCACCATTTTGGATTTCATGACATACTTTTTACTTTTTGGGTATCGCTTTCTTGAGCTCCAACTTTAAGCTACCGCATTGCTTTCTATTGTTTCATCTTCGGTTTCTCGTTTTTTTGTAGCATTTATTCACTTTTGGATTGGCGTGCATTCTCCTTAAGTTACAGAAGTATTCATGACTTCCTTGTTGCAGACTAGGATCTTTTTCTAGTTTCTTAAAAGTCTTAAAATATTCCACTTTATATCTTCCCCTCTTCCTTCGATGGCATATAGATTTGTTGGACTTCTCCGACTCATTTACGCCATGACGTGACACTATTTGGTTTTTGCTACTTATTAATTTTGGTTATCAAAGGAATTGGTAAAAACAAGCTGGAGGGAAATCCATTTGCCCACAGGTTTTTCATCGATTAGCAAGCTTTATTTGATTTCTGGTGCTCCAGATTCTCGTTGTGATCACCGTTGAAATCAATGTGGCCCTGAAGTCTAAATTTCTCCACGCCTCGAATCAATACCCTCACGAGACAGAAGAGGTCAGTGTAGTTGGAAGCTCTATCACTTTGCTATCTGCGAATCCCTCGCGTAGAGTGATTTTAGCGACACGCCGTAATTATGCACACGCATGCTCCCGCTCGTGCTTCTCTACCACCCCCATTTCGCGCGTGTGTACGCCCTTTAATGCTTTCCCTATCCGAAAATCACCAGGCATTAGCGATGGCGGTGGACCGTCCTCGTCAAAATTCCGGCTTGGGAACATGCATTATGGCCATCACTCGTCCCACACAGAATAAGGAAATCGACCCGCCATCCCGCCATCCCTCTCTTTTTCTGCGAGGCGGCTGCATCGTCCGCGGTTCCGCCCCAACGGGCCCTATAACGAGAGCAGAGGTGGAGATGAGGGTGGGGGGGGGGGGTGTGTCTCAAACTTGCCCCTGTCCCCACACCAAATCCACTCTCGCCTTCTTTCCATCGCCCCTAACCCCATCCCAACTCCCTACCCTTTCTCGCAACTCGCAACGTCGACATCCATCCCGCACCGCCACCGACGGCGTCCGTGGCCGCCCCGTAACCCTTTCCTCTTCCTCCACTCCCCGTCTTCGCTTCCCGTCTCTCCCTCATTTTCCATATCTCCGATTAATGATAATGCCTATGGGTTTGCGCGCCGAGTGGGGCGGGCCCGAGTAGGGAGGTAGGTATGGGCTAAGGTTGCGTTATGAGAGGGGAGGAATTTCCTCTCTCTCTCTCCCCGCGGAACGACCAGAATTGGAAAACTTTCATCGTGGAGGAGGGGAGCGAGTGTGTTTTGGGCCGGACTAACCACACGAGCAATATCCTTTCGTGGAACGCAATTTGGTCAAAGGGAAGACGAGGCCGGGGGAGGGGGCATGTGTGCGTGCCGAAGGAAGAGTGAGAGGGTGAGAAATAGAGATGGATAGAGGAGGGAAGTCCCTCCACACCCCATTTTCCCACCTCCTTCGCTTCAACCTCCTTTTCTCCACGACTCAGACTCTCCTTTCACGGCTCAACCTCTCCCTCTGTTTGTCTCTTTGTGCACCTGCTCCTCACTCCCTGCCATTGATATATTCACGAGACGATAAGGAGCATAAATGACCTCTCGAAAATATTACTACTAGAAAATGTTATGCAATGTCTTTACATCGTTTTCAGTCGTAATGTTTTATTAAACGGTGCATTCCATAATACTTTTGCTTTTATCCATGTTAGGTTTATCATGCATTTCCACTGGTGCAAACCGAACATTTGGCCTTGCAAAATATGTCTGGAACGTTGTTCCATGCTCTTAGCCACCCAAAATTTTTCTGTCATTCGGAGGCCTTATCCCCTCTATCTTCTCCTGTCCTATCTTCCCTCACTATTTCCAGGAATGCATATCTTAAAAATGTCCGTAAATTATGTTAGTATTGCCTCCTTTTTTTGGTCTCACGGGATGGAGATAGTAAGGGTGGGAACTCTCCGGATTTACAAGGATCCTTCTTCCACTCATTATTACTGTTTTTAGGTCCAGCGAATGGCTTGTGTGGAATGAGTTAGGAGGAAAGGGAAGTGTGGTGAAGGGCGTGAGAAAGAAGGGAGGTCATGTGGAGGGAGGATGGGGAGAAGGGGAAGGGAGGCGGGTGCTGGGACGGCTAGCGGGCTGTTGCAGGGTCCTCACTGGCCTGAAGAAAGGTCACTGGGAAGGGTCAAGGGAGATAGGATAGGGCTGTCTATGTGGTTTGTCCCGGCTTATAGGGGGCATGCGAAGGAGAGCTCTCAGGTAGAGCTGGTAGAAGAGAGAGGAAGAGGACTGCGCAAAGGCCATAAGGAGGGCTGCGGCCCGGGCATGGGTGTGTAGGAAAAGGAAGATGGGCGGGTACATCCCTATGGATGTCCGTTTTTCGGTATGAAAAGGCTGGTTGCCGTCCGGTTCTCCTGCCTCTGTTAACGCCCGCGGGGAGGAAAGGAAATTCAGTTGCACGTTTGAGTGAGGGTGGACTGTTGAACGAAAGGGGTTAGGGGGCCACTGGAGAATGTGTGCCCCACGATGGACGAGGGTGCGAAGCGGATAGCTTTCAAGTGGGCGTTCGTTTAAGTAACTTTACTGCTGACATCTCGCCGGTGTGAAATGTTGGAGTAAATATAAGACTGTCGACTACTGTTCCTTGAGCTTTAAATTTTAAGCGAGTAAATTCGAGTGTTATTATGGTTTTCACGTAGGTTCTTATGAATTGCACTCGAAAAGAGCTCCATTGTGTCTGATGCGTATAGCAGCCGTAAAATTTACCACTTTTGAAAGCACAAAATAATTATACATGAGGCAAAATCATAATAAGTTTTCATTCATTTTTATGACCTATGGCAAAGCACTTTTCTGTCGTTTTATTTGCAATTAGCCCCCTCCATTCGCCAATTATTTATTGGACTATATTTGATACAATTAAAAAGGTGACTATATTCAATGGTGGGATATACAATGATTATTGGACATTGAGTAATTAACTCACCATTATTAATTACACCTCAGAGTATTTTAAAGTAGAAGCAGTTCACGTGTGATATTTCAATCAAATTCAGTTAATCGAATGTTTAATAAAATATTTCATATCGTAATTAATTATTTTTAAATAATTATTTATTCACTACTTATATACCCACTCTTATCTCGCCGCCCTTTGGTGACCCGTCAAAGTAAAAACTCACTTTATATTTATGCTGTTATAATGCAATTTAATATGACCTCGTCGTATACTAATGTGACAAAATGCATAAAATAAATAAATAAATAAATAATATGCTACCCACAGCCTAGTTTGTGTGGAAGCCCTGTGAATATCCCGCAACGTTGCTGGTTCTCGGCAAAGGTGATCAACGCTGGTTTTCACCAAACACAAATCGGACTGTCGTAGGTTCCCCGTGTGATACACTTCTTTATTGAAGATGGACTCCTCCAGTCTACGTTCACCCCTCAATATATACGATTACAATACCGTTTTATCAAATATCTACCGCGTTGTTTATACAGAATTCGCCGAAATTGAGGTGGCGTTGTTGCCCTGAGAAGAACCTTCCATTGATCTTAATGCCTTTTTCGTGTGGGTGTGATCATTGCATGTGGTTCCCAATTGTTATGTTACAATATAATGGATTCGTTCGTAAAATTATTTATTTCTGCTAGTGTTTTAATGCTCCGCAATTATGGTGGGAAGTGGATGGGAAGGTTTTGCCAAAATATTTTCCATTAATTCGTTTTTGCTAGATTTGAGGTGAGATTGTACTCATAATGCAGTTCGTGAGCTTATTGTAAAAATTGCTCAAAGAATGGTCTTCTAAGGATTATGTTAATAACTTTATTTACTTTCGTATTGCTTGTGGCTGTCAAGTAAACTGTGATGTTAATCATTAAATTCGAGAGTTTTTGGCCCTCAGAACGAAAGTCATTTTGAAATGATGAATTAAAAATGAAGAAGATCAGTAATGAACAAAAAATTTTCTGAGGCGGTGTATCGAGTATCTAATGAATA
Source organism: Platycnemis pennipes (assembly GCA_933228895.1). Lineage (NCBI taxonomy): Eukaryota > Metazoa > Arthropoda > Insecta > Odonata > Platycnemididae > Platycnemis > Platycnemis pennipes. The sequence continues at coordinate 109,340,004 of OW121847.1, forward strand.
TTAATTGTTCTTTAAGGGCTTGTTAACTGCTGAGAAAATACATTTTCTTCCATTTAGATGGGACTTTTTAAATGCTATTAACTTCTGAAAATTGGCAATTATCTTTTAACCCAAAGTTATTCTCCCGCTTCAACCATGTATCAAGCTAGCCCACCAGAAGTATGTTTCACGAGGAACAAAATAATTATATCAAAATATAAGTTCACCTTAAGTGAACCATTAATGTATCTCATCATGTTCTATGTTGATTTCCTCATATCGTACTATCGTTCAAGTGAATAAAGAATTCGAAATTCCAATGGTGCTGATTTATGCAATGTACTCAAATGTGCTGGAATTATTGGTGGAAAACAATCCGTGAGCATATTTAATATTCCTACGCTTCCAAATGTTAATCAAAAAATGTCCCTTCTGACTCCTCAGCTTGAAAGTCTTTGCTGATGTGTGAGTGAGACTGCCGGAAACTCACGATAGATGTTGGAGAATATATGTGAACTCGAATCACGATTAAGAAGAAATAGAAACTTGATTGATGATTTGAACTAGAAATCACGTGTAGTACAAGCATCAATTTCCGTCACCATTTATCTCCATGTTCCGCGACACTTTTGCTCTCATGGCGTTTTGTTTTAGGATTTTTTTCGCCTTAACCCTTCGGCAACTTGCCTAACTTTCAAGGGAAAGGATGTAAAGGCCTTCCGCATTGAGATATCTCGGGTGCAAAGTGCGGCGCTCAGTGAACAAGGAGGGAAAACTTAAAGAGGTGAAGATGTTGCGGCGTAGGGATATTGCGCGAGAGTGGGTTTCGAGGAAGAAGAGCTTGGAGAAGGGAAAGAGAGAACGGGAGAATTGTTGGGGTGCACGCCTTCAGATAACTTCCTAGCGTAGCTCAAACCCCGCTATAAAATGTTTCGGCGGACCGCGTCGCAAGCTCCTAGAAGAGATAGGAAAGTTTTCCGGAATTACGAGGAAGTGGTGCGATAGGAAGCTGCAGACTGGTAGGAGAGGAGGGGTAAGGGTTGGGGGTATATTAGGGAACTTCGAGAGATGCGGAGATGGGATAGGCGGTGAAAAATGAAGGGAAGAAAGTGTTGAGTGGGGAAGGGTTTTCCATTATTCCGAGGAAGGGAAGGGGCAAGATAAGATGGCGGAATTCGGGGGAGGAAGAGAAAGTTCTTGGTCTATATTTGCGGTTTGTTTTTGACAAAGTGTCGGAGGAAAAGTAAAAAAGTAGGCTTTGTGGTGGAAAATGCGGTTGGAATATGTTTTCATAAATGAAGTGGATCTCTTAGGAGAGGAATGTGATAAAGGACACAGCCTCGCAGTGAAACGTTTTTGAGGGAAAACGCATTAAATACTTTTTAGCACAATTTAGGCTCGTGACCACAGTAAAATATTTGTCTGCAGGGGCTAAAAATGTGCGCAGCTCTAGATTTATATTCACATGTGCGTATAGTTATGCGCCAATTCGTAGGCATATGTAATCTTATTTGCTTCTTGACGTGAACTTGACAACTGATCCCCCGGTGGTCACATTGTTAGCGTCCATTTCTTTTCTGTTGTTCTGGAAGTTGCGTGCATTTTACCACCAGACAAGATCCCAGCAGAAAAAGTGGTGTACAAATAAGTGCGGGAAATATTGAGATATTAATTCAGTATGTACTTATTTCGTATACGTTGCGTGTATTGAAAGAATAATTGAAACGCTTTAATTTATTTTCATCAATTCCCAAACTTTAAACTAAGCGCAGTGGGCGACCTAAAGTCATCTAGAACATATTTTATCAGTGTTTTCTTGAGAAGAGTTATTTATTTCGATGTATGCAAGGCAAAAAAGGAAGTGAGTAGATGCTGAGCGGCTTAAGATGTTTTAAGGTATTATATTATTGACACGATGGTAAGGCAAGGAAAAATAATCTTACTAACTGCACGTTCAGCCAACTTTTTCGGGAGTTTTGGTTTTTTTCTCCTTTAAATCATTCTAGATACAATTTTCTGCTACAAAATATTTTGTTCTTTGATAGCTCTCATTCTTTTGACATGGTAAAACTCTAATTGATAACTTTTCTGTAAACTGAAGGCATCCTAACTTTCTAAGGCATTTTTGACTAATTATTTACGTTTGCAATTCTTCTATACCGTTAATAAGCCGTTCGTATTTAAATTTACACTTAGTTTACATCATATGCTTTAATATTTTACCAAGTTATTCATGAAATTAAAGCAGTAGTAATTTCTAGCAATCAAAAGAGGTATTTTCAGACGTGAAATGAGGGCGGAATGAATTTTTGAGATTCAGATTTCTCATCGGTTTTAGAAGTAATTAAATACTCAGATATCTATGAGACATACTTTCCACTTATCTCAAAAGAAAGTTTTATACAACTTCAAACAAAAGATCCTCTCAGGCGAGAGTAATTGCGCGGCACATTTCTCCCTTGAAATGGGAACCAAGAAAATGGAATGCATTAATTTACATTCTTCTCTCGACTGAAGTTATTGTGTGACTATCTCCGTAAGACTGCTGCCCACAGCATGAGGTTATCTTTTTGTTTATCCCATTCTTGAATGCGTGCTTTTTGTGACCAAGTTAGAATCATACTACCTCAAGGGTGCCGCATGATATCCTCCACTAACGATAGCGAGAATACTTGGTTGCATGCCAGTTTGAGGCAAAAAATAAGAGGACTTGATATCTTTGGGAAGTTTTTGAATACACTTAAATCCTCGTGAACAAAAATTTTGAAGAGCAGGGATTCAGGGAAAAGGGAGAGAAGAGGTAAATTTGCGTGAGGGGTGGAAGCCATTCTAGGAAGCTAAATCACCAAGCATAATATATACGTAATCATTGGAGGGGGAAATTAATGTTTTTCTCTGCTAATTTTGTGAGTGAAAATTTCTGCATCTTCTCGACTCGAGTTAGATTGATCTAACTTTATCTTTTTAAATGGGTTGCTATATTGTTTGTCGGTGTGCAATTTACAAACAATTTTCCTGGGTTTACGAGTAATCTGGTGACTTCGGGTGTTCAAATTTTATTCAGTCAATTTGTGTTCGAGGAAATAATATTCGGCGAACGTGGGAGTTGTTAAATCAGACTTTATAAAATATATAATTTAAAATATTATCGAATTTTGTGGATCAATGGCTCCTCATTCAATAGTAAGGAACATTCATATCGGATGAGATATGAGATTAATATGATGGCATGAGATTCATTTTGCGTGAAAGTAGTCGACGGGGTTCTTTTGTGAACGCACCAAATTGCCTCTTTAAAACCCTTTTCTTAGTATTCATGCATTTTATCATATATGCCTTCTGTCGTTCTCTTTCCCTCTGTAATTTAGTCACATTACCTCAGAAAACTCACCTAAATATACCCTACCCATTGAAAAATCATGTCTATATCCAGGGTGCTTCATTTATACCCCGCAATTCCTTCTTTGGAGCGTGGTCGCTTAGTGGGTAGATCGCTTGGCTACTGATCGTAGGGTCCCGGGTTCAAATCCGGGTGAAGACTTTGGACGCCCCCGAACGAAAAATCCTCGGAGTGCGAGGTGGCCCAGGGAAAGGAACTGGCCCCCCTACCGTGAATGTGTGAAATTCACGCGCCTGTGGCTTAGTCCGGGGTGAGCTCTACCCTGACCTATCAAAGTCAACCTTCCGGTTGAATCACCGAGTGAGTGAATTCCTTCTTTCCAGCTTAGTCTCATTGTCCGCTTCAACCAACCCATGTGCCGTAGATGACCATTGTTTTCTACTATAAAATTTGATCAGTCTTATAAGTAGCAATGTTTTGTCTCATAGTGGCTAATGCGGCAGAAGATTATTCCTTCGCATTTATTTTTCCTCAATTTGAGAGGCACTAAAGTCACGCATGTTGAACACAGAATTGAGATTACGAAGAATTAGACAAACGATCTGACATTAGAGATGCATTTTTTCTGTATTAGGCTTTAACCTAGCACACATTAATTGATGGTTGAAGTTTCTACTTCACTCTATAGAGTATGTGTTCGTTTTTTTGATTTTTATTGCAATTTTTAATTATCTTGCAATGCGAAGCTCAGTATGAAAAAGTTCTAGATTGTAATTTATTTAAAGTTGAGGAAATTCGTGTTATAAAAGAATGTATGTACGTTAGAGTGGTAGGCAATGCCTGAATTAATTCATAACTGTCAAAGTAGTACAACTTTTTATTCACCCTATAAGGGCCAATATTTGGATTTATAATTACAGCAGGTTTTGAAATGAGCTTCACTTTCTTATAAGATATTTCAAGGTATGTGTATCTACTTTATCCTTGTGAATTAAGTAAACAGATGCATTATGTCGTGTGTGAGTGATTCTATTTCTGAAATATAAGGACCAAGTTGAGACAAATTGGGAAAGATTACTATGATACTGCAATTAATGTCCAGGTTGCTCGTATGCGATATTATCTCAAATATGAAGCCAAGTTTCTTGTATCTCTAAAAGCCTCATTTTCACGTCATGAAGAGTCGAGAGATGCTGAAATATTGTGCATCGCAAACCTTCATCCTGTTCCCACAAAACCACCAGGGGGTGCTGAATGAGAAAAACGTGGGCTTGAAGAGGAGGAAGCGCAGTGATGAGAAAGAAAGGCAAAGGGACAAGCAAGTACATTACATTCGTTCATGTGCTGCACAGCAGAGCGCCTATTAAAAACCCTTCAGGCCTGCAAATCCAAGCCGTTAACGACTTTTCAAGGGTCGTTTTGCTGAGCGGTTGTTGGTCATTTGTTTATAAAACATGTGTCATGGGCAGTGAGACTGGAGGAAGGGGATCTGGAAGCCTGAGGAGGGAAGGAGAGAGGCTAGGGACGAGTTCCAGGATATGTGTTGGGAAGAAGGAGATTACGGTGCAGTCCAGTCCGAAGTGTGGGCACAGGAGTACGTATATTTATGTGCGGAGAGAGAATCCGGGAACTACACGAAAATGAGGCCTGATGAGTGCGTTGTCACAGTTTACGAGGAGGGTGGCAGATGAAGCGTTTCCGGATCTTTCTCTCTCATTCCATTCCCTTCTCCTTCTCCACTCCCTCCCTCTTACCTCCCTTTTCCCTATCTCCCTCGCGAGAAACGATTCTTTTGTCGATTATTTCGGTTTCCTACGGCGTTTCATCCAGGGATGAGTTCTTCCCAGCTTTATGAAGACACGTGTGTATGTCTTGGTAGGAATTTTGAAAAGGCTTAGCAAAACTGATTGAATAAACGGATAAAAATGGAGAGTTTGTAATAAATAAGTTGGATTGTACTAGTTTCTTCGGGCAGTAAAGGACTCGACATGACTTTTTAATTTTGAGTAGAAGCAGTGTGCATGCATTCCGTCCGCTTCGTAGCATTACTTTAATTGAAGTCCTTATTCTTTGTAATGTGATAAATGGGGCATCTGTAACCTTTATTCCAGTTGTTCAATGGTTTATAAGTTATTAGTCCCACTTCTCAAAGTAAGTGACGCTTCATATTTTCATTTGCATCCTCAGCCATTTTTCTGTATAAATCTCATTATTTTCGAATTATTTTGAAGTTAAATGTCGCTTGAAGTGCGGTACTTTAAAGGAGAAGTAGTTTTGTTTTCAGAGTTTGTCTGGATAGAAGTGGGTGTAAAGTTAATCTTGTATAAATTAAAATTCACGGATTCAGGCGCAGAACCAGGTGAAAGTTCATAATAATGGAAGAGACGTTAGACATTTGTGTCTTTCCATGCAATTAAACACGACGCAATTTCATTTATGTTTTCATCATTATTTTTATTGTTATTACATAAAGTTAACCTGATGATGACGTGAATATACATCGAAATGCGGCTTGTTTAAATAAATTGTGGAAAAAATGGTGTTACGTCTCTTATGTAAGTTTTTAATACCTTCAGATGGGACTGAAGGCGTCACTTTGTGGTAATGAGAAATATTCATTGTTACGAATAAAAATGAATGAAAATATAGGTACTTTTAGGTAATTTCACACAACTTTAATTTATCCGACCTAGGTTTTGACAAGTTTTCTAACTATCAAGGTACAAAAATATATCTGAGCAAAAGCCTTACATGTCTACTAGGTCATTTAGCCGTGTCAATATCGGGATGTATAAGGCTGTTGCTCACCTATGTTTGTGCCTTGATAATGGCAAAACTTGTCGAAACCTAGGTCAGATCTATTTAATACCTTCCCGTTCGCATTTATGAAAACAAAATTAATTTTTGATTTAATTTACATAATATTACTAGGCGCCTTATACCGAACAGAGTGATTGCAGATAATTATAGTGTGGTACTTTCTGTTAAAAACCTTAGAAAAATCGCAGTGTTGAAGAAAAATTGGATTGCATCGGAGCCACGATGGAGAAATAAAGACCTTCTCTTGCCTTAGTACAATTTCGTATGTACCTACCATTGATGCCATTTTTGCTCTGCTCAGCGACTAAAATTTTAGTGCGTAGTAATGAAAGGCAAATGCGTATCTCAGGGTAATAAAATTAACGGAGTTCTTATTTCCAAACGGATCGTCTCCCTTACTAACTTCAGCGACATTTCTTTTCGGCAGGGGGATTTTAAACTAAAGATTTGGAGGAAACGGACGTGTGTCAGCGGAATTACGTCGACAGTGAAGAGGAGGGAGCGAGTGAATAGAAGCGGAAACCGATAAAAAAATCAAGACTCAAGGGTGTGGGAAGAACCCTTTCATGATAAAATTGGAAAACGATTGTGAAGGGAAAGTGAAATCGACGAACGGTATAGGTCAAAGCGGTGGAAGTACTCGATAAAGAGACTCGTATAAACGGGATGACGGAGGAGCAGTTTTAGAGCTGAAACAAAAGAAGTTGGGAGCGTGTTATTGCGCCAAGGAGTGTCTGGGTGGAATAGCTGAAGAAGTGTAGCATGGAAGACAGAGAGTAGAATGTAATGAAGGGATTAGGACAAAGGCGAGGGGGGTTGAGAAAGGGAAGGGTTAGAATCGGAAGGGATAGGGAATGACGGGAGTTTAGAGAGGGAGAGGATAGTGAGTGCCAAAGAAGGGATTCAGGTTATTGCGGGAAATGCCGGGCAGCAAGAGGGGTTATACGATCATTTGAGCTGGGAGTTAATTCCTTAAGTGTTTTACTGTTGTCGTAACTCGACGGTGAACTCCCTTAAATTGTTCTTCCATCAGGCGTTTCTAAACTTCGCTCTTCTTTATTTGCATTGAGTCCTATTCGTCCCGCAAGCTTTCCATTCCGATCGCCCGCCATTTCTCCACGTCCCTTAATGGAAGATTCTACTAGTTTAATATGATGGCCGGAGTTAAACTTCCTCACTTCACTTCGATGCTAAATCTTCGTATGTTATGCTTCCCCTTATGTATACATTGCATAATATCCCTTCAGTCTGCGCATCAAATGAAGATTTTTGTCGGTGTGTTTCTACCGCTGAATAAACAACTACTTCAGCGTTTCTCCTCCTCTACTTGTTGTGAAAATTTAGAGCGGGTACCGAGATGATGGATCATCTTACTCTTGGGAAAATATCAAAGTATTGCTGAAGCTCTTAAGTTCAGTCCAAACGTCGAACTATCTTTTTGAGCCATATCCCCATTTCCCAACCTTTCTACGTCACTGACTGAGAAGCCAAGCAATTTGGTATAATTATGTCCAGTACCGTTTATTGTTTAGGGCATCCATTTTTCATGTGTTGGAAAGATTTGGTCATTTAGTAGTAATCCTATTGAGTATTTATTGGGCTAATTTGATGCGCATGTATTAGAATTGTATGCGCAGCCGTAAATATGAGATTGAGTCTATCATGTACGACGAAACACGTGAGGAAAGATTTTATTTTGGATGTTTTGGCAAAAGTTTGAAATATAGTCGTGTTTTCAATCCTGATTAGCTATTTGAAAAAATTTGATCATTAAGTTACATAAAATGCCCACAGTAAAATATTATTTCACATAAACGAGCCTAAAAATTACCCTATGTAAATGAAGTATCTAATTTTACTTTTACTTACCAGTTATTACACCAACGAATATAATTTCCAAATGCTATAGAGAAGTAGCTGTTACTCTGCAATAACAGTTCAACGTGTCGAAGTGGCAGGAATTTTTTGCATAGGTAAAATGGAAACAAGTAAACACCGTTAGTATAAGTAACGGAATCAATCTTTAAGCCGACCACAGAAGAGTTACTTGCCATAGTGCGACTAGAAGTTTCTTTAGGGTACTTTATCTTTGATGTTTACCTAGGTGGATTGGTTGCGATACTTAGCAGCAAAAGGTGGTAGTCTTGGCTTTGAAGAAGTGGATACTCTTACCGGGTCAGGCCTTGGTATATGGATATTTTCTAGTTGTGTCTAATTCCAGTCAATCATAATCTTTACGAGTCGCCTTATTTCCTCAATGTGGCTGGTATCTCTTGGAATGAGTCGGCGTCTATTACAATACAGTAAAAGCATGTTGGCACATTACAACCTTATAATGCACGAAATGGAGCTGGGCTGGACATACTCCTTGCTTCTATTTAAAGGATAATGTAAAATGAAGACTTAAAAATATTTGTGGATTGGTTTCTTGAGGTAGCGGTTTTAATGATATTACGTTGTCCCACTCCTAAAGACGCTTCAGACCAGGTTTTCAAATGAGAGGAAGGAAATAGGAAGGGAAAGAAGGAGGATTGAAGATACTCGGCGTCGAAATTAGTCTACTCTTGGCGAAGGGTGCTTAGAGGCCCGCTATTTTATGCCCCTTCCGATAGACGGATTGCTGAATTGGAATGTTCCCTGCTTAAAATCTTAGTGGGGATGCGTTGAAATACATACTGGACTCGAAGTCGGGTCCTTTCACAGAGAAGCAGGTTCTCTTGCTATATCTCCAAAACAAAATCATCAGTGTTTTCAAGTCTGTGCCAACACTAATAGACGCTTTAGACCGGGGGGTAAAGTACAGGTATGGGAATGGAAAGGAAAGGAGGAAGAGTGGAGAGAAACCCGGCGGCCCTGATGTCAAAACATATTTCTATGTGAAAATTATTGTCTACTTGTTAGGAAGTTCATTTTCGCTGTTGAATATTGCATCGAAATCATTCTTTTTAGCTCTCCAGGTGTCAGAGCTTGCTCTTAATAATAGAATTTATTTTAATGAGGCAAAGTCGTCACTCGCTCATCACGGAGAGCATAAGCGAAGCGCGTAATCGCAATCCCTGTGTTTAATCTCGCGCCATCTCCCTCCATGAGCCAGTAATAGACCTGGTCCAATTATTCCTCTCCTCTTATGGCTTGGATGAGTGGTCTGTTCGTTAGGTAGGGCACAACATTATTGGGGGAGGGGTGAGGTAGCGATGGATTGCAAAGGACCTCGTGGAAGCAAAGAACCGAAGTAGATAGATTGGCTCGGGACGTAAATATGAAATTGGCATGCGACTAACTGGAGCTGACGTTGAATTTACGACTCATCAAACGTTGTGAACACTGCCAATTCCCCCTCTTACGGCTCGAATTTGTTTTCGTCACCCGTTGCATAGCCCCCGCCGTTCCAAATATCTCGTGCCTGCATGCTTTCGTGCGTGTCTGTCCACAACTGTGGCTATTTTCTGCGTGCCCCCTTTTCAGCTTCCGCTGCATCCAGGAATTGCCAGTGGCGCATTTAAAATCATAGGGAATATCGATGGGAATAAATGAATGGCCGATCGATGAAAGGTCTCATCAACTTAAAAGGCTCGTTTTTTTACAACCGTCAGCGATTTATTGCAAAACCTTGAAATTACATTAAAGTCAAATTCATCCTATTATAGTATGCTTTTGGAATGGGTGCTTTTGGTGATTTTACTGTTCCATTATAGCACTGCGGACTTTGGTTAAAAAGGCCATGGAAGGCATTATATTGAAGCTCAGGAAAACACTCAAGCCTTTGATTTCTTATTTAGTAATGTGCAAGGTCTTCTTAGGAGTAGCCTTGATTTTGGGGATTGATTTAGCCCGGGTGTTAGCACGCCTTCAAACCTAATTTAGGAATTACTAGAAAATAATGTTGGGAATCATCCTTAGTTTGATATAACTGGCAGAATAATCAAAGTTGGAAAATTGAATGCATAAGTAGAACAGTTTCTAATAACGAAAAATAATGCTATGGAAATTCCAAAACCACCTTCAGCTCCCATTTTAATGAATTCTTAAAAGTTAAACACCATTGTTAATGTTTAGAGCAGAGAATTCAACATTGGTTTGCGTTTTCGATATGAATATTATCCCGTTAAATGTTGTGAACCACCTAGTCCCACTTATTGGAATCTTCAATATCCATCAATACTTAATTGAGTTCATTGGCAGACCCAGCCTCTCCCCAAAGGGTCTGATTGAAATAATTTATTATGCAAATTTCACTAGCATTTTTTCCACGATAGGCTTATCTTATATGCTATGATAGGCTTTCATAATAGTATTTACGATAGTAATATGCGACCACGAGCAACATTGAATTATCACCTAAAGCGTTATCGTTGGAGGCTTTCGGGTGCAGCTGCGTATGGCGCGTTGTCGGAGTGGAAGTAGGGAGGGATTGATATGTATAAGACTTTTCCAATTTTTATCATTGCCTGGTGGTGCGTCCTGTAATAGCTGCGAAAGCTTGCACTCCGAGACGCGCCATACGCAGCTGCACCCGAAAGCCTCCGACGAAAATGAATTTCGCTGCAAAAACCTGTTCCTAATTCACCGATAGCGTTATGTTAATTTTTTCACTTTTTATCTCACATCAGTGATATGCTATCTGAATTATTTTCATTTACCGTGTCTGTAGATGATATGTAATCCGTATGAAATTCTGTAGCTTCGATATGTTGTGATTTGTTCTTTTTCATTACTGAAATTAAGTGATAAAAGGTATTTTCGGATGAACGCCAACTTAAAAAGATAGTTAGTCCAACTTTTTTCCTTCTGCGTGAAGCAATGAAAGTAGGGCGCGTAGCAACCCAGTGATAGCCCAAGGAAAAATCCCTTTTAAGTGCCAGTCGTGTGGTGTTGATAGTTAAGAGACTAGAGCATTGGTGAGAGACTGCCTTGAGTGGATTGAAGAGAAAGGAGCCGGAGGATTGGTGTTGATCGGGTGTCGAAACGATTGACGGACGCAAAGCAGGAGGCCGAGGAGAGCACAAGATGAGAGAGCGGCGGAAGGAGAGGTGTGGGAGAGAGAGAGAGAGAGAGAGAGAGAGAGAGAGAGAGAGAATTGGCGTTGGAAGAGTGAGGGAAGGTGAACCCAAAGGAAGTAAGCTCTAAAGAAAAGAAATGATGATGGGAGAACTTTAGGCATTGATATGAAAAGTAGGTATTTATGTCAGCTTTTAAGAATGTTGATAGATCGCATATGATAGGCACAATTTGACATACGTTGACAAATATGGAAAGATATGGTAGAGTAACATTAAAATTAAATTCATAATATTGAGCAATTAAGAATATGCTAATTCTTTTGGTTACTTGAAAGAAGTGATTGTGAAATTCATGAATGGTAGAAGCTCAAAAATAGTATAAAATAATAAGTAGATGTATCTAAATGCCGGCCGTGGTAGTGAGATCGGTAACGCGACGTCTTGACAATCGTCACGGATTTGAATACCACCGAGGACATAGATGTTGAGTTTTTCAAAGGATTAGATTAGGTATTAAGTTAGGTTAGACGCAATAACATTAGCAGATTGTGCTTTACATTTTGGAGGTTTTTCTATACTGTACATTCTTATTTGTGGCTGGGAGGGAGAAAAGGGGGAGAGAAGGCTAGATGATCCCAGAGAAAGGAAAATGGGAATGCTATTGCGGACGTTCAATTGGGATGGGCAGCAGCAAAGGAGTTGTGGCTTTTACATGGGTGGAGTCCACAGAAGACAAAGGTATCTGGTCACTGGGGATGTATGTAGGTGCGTGAGTAAGGGGTTGGAAAGGAGGCTGTAATAGGCGACAGTGGGATACGGGAATGAGTTTTGGGGATGGGGGAGTCGGAGGCTGGAATAAAAGGAGCTAGCAATTGGTGGCTATTGGAGAGGTTTGGGGCATTGACTGCGCTGAGGAAGTGTGTGTTCGAATCCTGCCTTATATCCGTTCCGACCACCTTTACGCCCCGTTACTAACCCCAATCTTCCTTTTCATCGTCAGCAACCTTCGTTTTTTGGTGCGTGCTAACGCGGGACGGCGGAGGTCTTCCGGTTGGAGGGATGAACGCGCCCCGCATTGAATTTTCCTTCGCCTTGACAATGGTCGGCGATCCATCGGCGGAGATTGCCGCGGCAAATAAGGCAATCGGAATCCCCCGGCTGTAATCGCAATTACGTTCAATGCGCCCGAAATATCCTCCTGTTGGGACGTTTGAGCGCTTTAACCGGGGGATTAGGGGAGGGAGGTGAATTCATGAGGATCTTATTTTGTGATCGCCCATATAGGCTCATAAAGTAAGGGCATTAAAGGAAGTACCCATTCAGTGCGGATAATGCTCGAATAATATTCCTGGGTAGAGAAAGGTTGTAATTATATAAACTGATATCGAGGGGCGTAGCAGTAAGGTCATTTTTTTGTGAGAGAATAATGGAATTTTGGCCATGAATCAATCTTTTCGTTCATCCCCGTAGCAAGATAGGGTAGATTTCCTTCTGAATAGTTAGGTAAATGATATATCCAAGTTTAAAGAGACAACCAACCATTTATTGGCGAAATCATTCTGAGAATTCGTTTTTGAGGAGCTCCATCCCTGGGGCTAAAATGTGGGTACCGACTTACCTAAGGTTTATCTTTTAGAGGAATGCGACATTCATGTCCAAGACGGTATTTGGACAAACGTTCTACGGATTGTGTGGCTGGCGCGTTACCAACGTAGCCTCCGCGGCCGGCAAGAATATTGTTTTGATTGATATATTCGAGCGCTGTGCACGATGATACGGATGTTTTCAATCTCATGGTCTGTCATTGGGCGGGAGAAGGGAGTGTTTGATTTTTGCTGAGCGGGAATATTAACGAAGGAAGAGCGGCCGGCTCCGCTGCGCATTTTTGAGCCCGGTGACTTCGTTAGCTCGAGGATTCTATTGTTGCGGCCGAGCGCCGCGTAGTCTGCGGGAACGGAGCGAGAAAGTAAGGAGGGGGGGTGAGAAGGTGAGAAGCGAGAGCGCTGGCTGGGGAAAAAGCACGTGGGAGAGAGAGAGAGAGAGAGGCAGGAATCGCGAACGTTGGTTTGTTTTTTTTTGCATGCAAGAACGGTTCCATATCGCACACGTTCTGGCGGGAAGAGGGGAGGGGGAACCTTTTTCCTTCCTTTTGTCTGCTACTAGCGCGCACTTCCGTTCGCTTCCGCTCTGTGTTTTTCGGTGCTTCTCCGCCACCTTCCTCCGCGAAAAAGTTTTGTAGGCACAACACTGCTACTGCTGCTCGCTGCGCCTAACGTCGAAAACGGACGTGTCGCCGATCGATGATGGGAGACAAAAAATAAAGTAAAATGGCGTTGGGGAAGAGAGAAGGAGAGGAAGGCAGAGGTGGTGTTCGAGGGGATGGAGATGGGGGAGAGAGAGAGAGCAGATCGAGAGAAGGGGGTTCAGTGTGGGTGGTGGTGATGTGGGAGGAACGAGGAGATGTATCGCGTTCTGTACAACACATTGATTTCCGCGAATCCGAGTAGATTCTTTTCGTGTAGCGGAGGTTTTCGATTTTTTTCCTGGCGCACGAGGAGCTTTCTTTATCCATCTCACTGTCCCTCTCTCTCTCTTTCACTCTCTCGTCTCTCTCGGGAGCACTGTAGACCTCGTCATCGCACACATTCGTTTCCGGGATAATGATGTTGTTCTTCTGTATTGTTCCTGCCGGTAAATGAAAACGGCAAACCCAACCCCTCCTCCGTTCCGGAGTTTTACTCCCATCCTTTGCCTCATCCCGCGGACAAATAGATAGGCACTCTTCCGAATATACTTCGCCCGTTTGATTAGTGTCTGCGTGAAAATATTTTTACGGCGTGTAATTCCATTATATATTCTTAATTAAGGCCTTGCAACGGTGACACGGTCGTTGCATGGCGGCGATTTATCCGTAGAGATAAAAAATGGCGAACAGATTACGCGGGCACCTCTCGCTCTAAAACACTCTGCTGTTCAATCTCGTTTCGATTGTCACTCGAGACCGTGTTGGCTTTTTTTTTTATACCAGCAGGCCTCAAGTTTATTTTTCAATTTGGGACAAGAGGAGGTGGTGGAGGTGGAGGATGAGAAAGAAAAGCTGATGATTCGCGGACTGCGGTGTCATTTTCGCGAGCAATCCGTTATCGCTGTCCGCGGGCCGGGAAGATAATCACAGCTGCTGGGGTGAACAGATCGCATGCTAATGGAATTTTTAATCACTCGCGCCTCGGGGCTTGAACTTTGGGAATACTATTCCCGAGCGTTCACGTCACGCAAGCGACTTCAAAGCCCCTGAATTATCCCCAGGGATCGGGGTGGGAATTATCTTTATGCCTCCCCATGTCTTTCAGCTGGGCAATTTTCTTGAGCGCGGAAAGCAAGGGTTGCGTCGCGGATGAGGCAGTGTCAGGTGTTAGTTATTAATCGTGGAGAAGTTACTGGCCGCTATTCTTCATCCCCCGACGTCGGAGGCAGTGAGAGTACCGGGAAATGCCCTCTCTCCACCATGCGGTAGGGGAAGGGGGAGGGTGAGCTGTGGGTGAGGGGGGACAGTGGCAGGGGATGGAAGACCTCCATCTCCCCTGATTCACCTTCTGGAAGACCTTCGCGTGATGTTTTGCGAGAGGAGGTGGCTGGTGGGGTGGGAGGAGGGGTGGTGCGTGCGAGGGATTTGAGGGGGCGGAAGGGGTATGCGGGGGAGGAAATAAAGGTCGGGTGCAGACGAGGGGGAGATGAGAGTGGAAAGGGGAGTGGTGCAGGTTGAGTAGATTTTTCGGTGAGGGAGGGACAGGGGTTTGCGGCGAGGGTAAAGGCGTGGAAGCTCAAGCTATCCTCTGGCACGGGTTGGGGGGAAGCGAGAGTCGTGATGGGGAGACAAAGGGGGCGCTAGGCGGACTCGTCCTGCGTGTCTAGTGCCCTCGCCGAATCGAGGAAGGAGGGTGAGGTAGCACGAGGTCGAGGGAGGGGGGGTGAGACGTGGGAGGTTGGTTTCCCGAAGGTGTGTATACGGTATTATGGAGTGAGGAACTCGTGGGGAAGGTGTGGAGTTTGGACTGGCAGGTGGGGAGAGGTTTGCTGTGCGAGTGTGTTGGAGTTGGCGGGGAGATTGAGAGGGAAAGGGTTACGCTTCATTTCTGAGAGTGAATTCGAGCGAAAAGAGTGCGTGAGACTGGCGGTGTGCGTGTGTCGGGGTTATGGTTCTATGGTAGGGAGAGTGACAGAGGTGGAGATTAGGGAGGGGCGGGGAATTTCTGGTGGTTTTTGTCCGACTTGGTAGTGGGTGTGAGTGTCGAAGGAACATGTTACATGGGGTTAGAGCTGTGATTTTGTGTCGAGTGGCTGACCGGTGGAGGACAGGCACGCTGAAACTGAGCGCGTACGGCTTCATTTCTCTTCTCTCGTCATTCCACGTCCTGTGCTTCTCTCGGCTCT
Organism: Platycnemis pennipes; assembly: GCA_933228895.1. Taxonomy (NCBI): domain Eukaryota; kingdom Metazoa; phylum Arthropoda; class Insecta; order Odonata; family Platycnemididae; genus Platycnemis; species Platycnemis pennipes. Next base: position 109,355,574 of record OW121847.1, read on the forward strand.
TCTTTCACGTCTAATTCCTCCCCGTTCTTGTCCTGCAGGAGATGTTTTCCCCCTTTATTTTTCCTTCATTCATTCTCGACTGCTGGTCTTGAGTGTTCCCCTCTCTCTTGTTTTTATTCGACGGGACCACGCCGCTGAATTGACGCACGTGTGATCCTCGATCAATTTCAGTTTCTTGCGGAAAGCCCTGGTGTTCATGGTCGTGCAATGGCAATGTGCCATCAAGCGTCTGGGACGGGCGCCACAATGTGCAGGCGCCTTCGCTATCTTCTGAATGTTGACGGCGAAAAATATATTGGAAATTCCGAGGACGCCGGAGCGGCCTAGGCCATAAATTTTGTATCGCCGAATGTCGTTCGGTAACTTCATATTTTTACGTGAACGAAGCTTTTTTCAGTCTAATAACCATGATTTTATGAACCAGTGTCCTAGAACAATGAAGACATATGATATTGAATCGAAGGATTGTATTTGATGAAAGTAAATGAAAAGCCTGCAGTTAGCAGATATTTAGCATGGTTTTATGTTTTGTGTAGTCTCGTTAATTAGGTATTTATACATTTTTAGCGTGTATTTTCAGCCTATGAAGCCTCTAAATTCCCGGCTTTATGCCTTTTTAAATGCCATTAATCTAAGTACCGACCAACTTTAATAAACCTGACATGTCAGATTGACTGGGGTAAATAGATCACCTACTGTAAAACGCGTGACCGTCACGCTTTGAGGGATAGTTCGTTTCTCAGGGGCAACTATGTATCGTTTTTCAGATTAATGTAGCACGCGACTCTTTTGGTTGTCTGATTGAGTGTTGAGATATGCTTCGAATAGGGAAAGGAAAACGCCCAGCTGCAACCGAATACTTTTCCACGCAGACATCATTAATGGCGAAATTATGTTGAACGCTTTGGCTGCCCACGAATGAATCGACGTTTTGGATTTTCTGAACCATTACTGGAAACTTCGATGTAACATTCAGAACCTTGGAATACTTCTCATCGTTTCACATGACATACATTGTGGAATCTTCACCTTGAATTCAGTATCGTATTCCTTTTATTCCCTCGTGAAGTATCTCGTTGGTCAAAAATATATCGCGGGATAATTTACCACCTTTTGTATGTATAAACAAACAAGTTATTATCCTACCTTAACAATCGCGTGTTCTTTGAAGTGAACACGGCCGTTTTCCTCAACCCCTGCGCAATGTGAGTGGGACATGCTTCTCGTAAAAATGCCAGAACGTCGCTCAGGAGATGTCCCATCCAACTGAAATAGCAATTTTATATCACCCTTTACCTACGAAACAATGAAAAAAGCGGAAGCACCACCATTTTCCCCGCAAGTTTCTTTTTATTTTGAATCGGATAGAATGAGAGAGTTATCTCTACCATGAGGGGGTAAAAAAAAATCTTCGCATTCATTCAGGTCTCGTCCCTCTGTCGTTTTTGCTCCTCGCCATTGTTAAAAGTCGGTGTTTTGGTTCGGCGTTCCCTTCGCGCTATCGTTATCGTCATAGCTCTCGAGTTGCCGTAGGGTTTGAATGCCTGAATAAATATTTGCCTCTTATTTTTTTAGGGGGGGGGGGGGGGGGGGGGGCGCAGTTATTGTTCTCTAGAGTCATTCCTGACCCGAGGAGAAGTGTTCCGTTTGGTACATTCCCCTTCACGAATGCCCCACAATTCCTCTTCTCTTTCCCCACCATCGGTTCGCTTTTATTTGTTTCATCATGCACCGCCGACAAAAAAATAAACCTCCCATGTCCCACCACTAACGCTTCGGGGACACTGGAGGGAATGCTTTATGTATTGCGCATTTTCACCATGAAAATGCATCAAGTACGCGTTAATCAGCTCCTTTTGACACTCTTTTTGATCTCAAGTTGCGATCTCAATGCGAAAGCAAAAGTAGCAATTTGTGGTTTTTGCGTAAATTTTGAGCATTAATACTTTTGAAGTTCGTATGATTCCGCATTATTTTGGTGATTACGGATCATTCAATCTTTATCGCGGATAATTTAGAACCAATTGCCGTTTGTGTTGAGAAATATCTTTGTACGTTAAACTTCCAATTTAACCGTGTTCCGTATTGCTTAGATTATGCGTGAATCCTGAACACTCAGCGAAGCAATTTTTTTCATATGCGCTTCTCGTCGTGGGTGGTAATTAGTTGTGAAAATAAATCCCAAATTGTTTCTAGAACGCGTCGGCGTTGCTCAGTCTCACGAACTTCCCTCACTCCCCCCACCCCTTCTGCTGAAATGTTTACGCATAAAACGACCCCGTTTGTATGGCGTTATTTTTTACATTTCTGAAGGGTGTACGGCCCCGCGAGGTGGCAGGAAAGGGAGAATGGGGACTAAGATTTCTTTTTCTACCGCCGCTCAGCAAGCTCCAATTTGTGTTAGTTTTGCGTTGTAAATGCGACGCCGGACTCGCCGCCGCATCTGTCGCCAATTCATTTCGGGCCACATTCAAGGCACTCGGGAGGCCATTTCTCGTCCTCTTCTCTGTCCCGGTCCGTACACATCATACGCCCCACACCACCCACACCACGCCACCGCTACGGCGCGCTGCTGCTGGAAAAGCTGCTGCCGCCGCCGCCGCCGCTGCTGCCCTCTCTTGGAATTCCGTTCCACTCGCGGTGTAGTGAGGGAGAGCGGGGGTGTTTGGCGCGGGAGAGAGGAATGACTGCTTGCTTCCTCTTTTATGTTCCCCTACCTCAACTTCCTCACTTCTCTTCCATTCCTCGCATTCTCCCACTCCCGAGAGTTGGGACGTACTTTGTCTTTTACTTATTTTTTTCATTATATTTTCCCTTTTTCCTCCGACTCGAAGCCTCCGCACCATAAGCTAATTTTCACGATTCGGTGTTTTTCCCTGTGATTCCATTAAAAAATCAAATTCTGCGAGACGACATTGTGTGGAAATCAAGCCATTGCCCCCGGCGTCGCGCGGTCGTATTCCTTGCCGTTTCCATGACGATGCACTTTGTGCTCTTTCTCCGTCTGTGTGTGTGTGTGCATTCGTACGTGTATGTGTGAGTGTGTGATTGCTCGCGAGTGGTATTGGGCGGGCTGGTATCGTTTTCGCGACGGAATTGAATTCGTGATTCCCAATGAAAACCACACGCCCTTTTGCCCCCCCCCCTCCGCGTGAGTACTTTTCGATTATTTTGAATGATGACACTTTTGTTCCTCGCGGTGCGCGTATCGTGTGCATGCAATTGGATTTTACGCAAAACGATATTTGTTTAATTGCGGCGGGAGAGGAGCGGAAACGAGCTTGTGGTTTCATTTCCATCAATAAGAAATGTGGAGTCGGTATCGGCGGTGTGGTTGTCAAGGGATTAGAGCCAGCGCGATTCACCTACTTTCAGTCTAGACTCCCGTTTGTGGATATTTAAGGTAGGTGAATAAAAACTGCTGATGGTCATGCTTTTAATTTTTTCAATCACGTTTGGAATTTTCTCCTACTTAGTGTTTTATTTGAGGGAAATAATGAGTTTTGACTTGCGGCACTACTTCGGATAAAGCAGTCAATGGGTGGTGCAAACATATTTAAAGGAACAAATCTTCTCCCTTTAATTTCTCCAGTATGGTTGGCAGGATAAATGATGGATTTATATGACTAGGCGCTGCTAATAACAATTCTTTTACGGCAGAATGAAGGATAAGCTGCAAGAGTTGATGTCAGTCAAGCACAAGAATACCTATTGCGTAACTGTTCGAGGTATCTCGTCGTGCACTCATTTGGTCTTTCATAAAGCAAATTTCATGATGTTCTAAAAAAAGCATGTTTACGAAGTTTAATGCTGTTTGGATTAAATATATAGACCGTATATTTTTTTCTACTTTGATTTCCTAATTCTTTTTATTTCACAAAAATATTGGCTTTATCCGGTTAAGGAAAGAGAAGCCATCCGTGTATATTTTCATTGTTAGATTACCAAGGGAATGAATCCTTTACAGAGTTATAATTTACTGAATTTTTCTCCCAGTGTTACGCGAGAGGTAATTGGAAACAGGTTTTCTGCAACTTTTCACCTTCAAACAGACCTTCTTCGCCTACGCTGCATCAAAGAATTTCTTTCACGGGCCTCTCACAGTCCAATGCGATCAACATCGGGGCCCTTTGGATTCATTATCTCGGCAGGCTCTCTTCTGTGACGCTTAGTGGAATATACAGTCAAAGGATTTCTTTAAAGTCATCACAGCTTCTTGCTTGAATCACTGGAGAACATTAATATTTCCCTTATGTGAATCATTACTCATTCCTAACCGTTATTCAAACAATTGATCTTTGGAGGAGCAAACGTTTCAATATTTTTTTATTCTGTATCACTGATTGAATTCTACCTTCAGAAAATTGTTAAGACGCCCTTTTTAAATTGATAAAACTGTTTTTCCCTTTGAGCATCTTGTGTGAAGACTGCCGTTATTTTGCTGCTTTTATTGCGTGTTAATAGACAGAAGTTTTAAAAATCTCATTTAGCCATGTGGAGATGAAGGAAAAAAGGAAATATTTCCTCCATTTATCGGTAAATCTAATAGAAAGCCCAATGCTTCAATGGACAATGCCCAAGCTTCTGTACTCTGTTCAGTAACGTATCTGATCGGTATTTCAGTAATAAATCACATACATATATGTAACTAAATATGTTTAAAAAGTATATTTTAAAATTGATTTGGTAATATATTTTGAAAGTGGAAAAGGTAATGGACGTTTTTGGAGTTTTGTGTCCAGACAGTATATGGAATGGATTGAAATACGTAATGCCAGTTCGGAATGAGTAAATATTAATTAGTGCATTTCTAAATTTACTGTAAATTATACCATCCTTAATAAACTTTGCCTCAACTTAACCTAATTTTAATTTTACAAAGAAAAATAGCTTTTCCAGATTTATTTTACTTATTTGCTACGGCTTGAAAAAACATATTGTGTCAGTGATAAAACTTCCGTGCGCATATGTATATATTGCTACTTCCCTCACTAGAATGTCATTGGAATAAACGTTCCCATTTCGACTTTGGATTAGTTTTATTATGTTCGGCAGAGAAAGCTGATTTTACGCCAGGGAAAAGGTTCTAAATTTTGTTTTATGCTATTAAAGTGAAAATAATTTTGTTTTATACTAATAATATGAAAATAATTGTATATATATAAATATGCGTCATTGAAATTTAGTTCATCATCATCAGTCAACAATCCTTGGATTGTTGACTGATGGATCCTTGGATCCTTGGATTGTTGACTGATGATGCACTCTTTTACATCCCACTCAACTTGCTCCATATACCTCATACGAGGCCTGCCTTTTCCACTCTTCCCGCTCACTTTTCCCTCGACGATTGTCTTCATCAGGCAATCGTGTCTCAAGATGTGCCCCATTAAGTAGTCCCGTCTTCTTTTTAATGTTTTTAGTAGACATCTCTTCTCGCCCAATCTTCTTAAGACTTCTTCGTTTGTCACTCGATCGATCCATTTTATCTTCATCATTCTTCGGTAGCACCACATTTCAAATGCTTCCAGCCAGGATTTCTCTACTGCTGTTGCTGTCCATGCTTCGCTGCCATATAGTATAATGCTCCAGATATATGTTCTAATAGAATGTTTCCTCACTTCAACGCTTGTATTTGCAGCTGTAAGAAGAATCTTCTTCTGGTAAAATGCCCTTTTCGCTTGGGAAATTCTACTGGCAATTTCTCTTTTACTTCGTCCATCGCTGATTTCTCGGCTTCCTAGGTAACAGAACTCTTTCACCTCCTCGGTTCTAAGTTTGACATTGGTCCTGGGTTCCTTTCTCCTACTGCATACCAAGAAATTTAGTTACAGTTGAGAAATACCTTACAGCACTGCAGTCATTAGGGGCGCATGGTAGGATAAATGTTAGGATAATTAGGATACGAGGTTAACATGGAAATGATAAAACATCGTTTATGTGACATCACGGCCCATACTTATTTAAGGGATATAAATTTTGTTTAGCTTGTGACGGAATTTGAGCATGGAGGACGTCAAAATGTTTCATGCAGCAATTAAAATTCTTACGAAATTATTCTTTTTAGCAGAATTTCGCAATCTCCGCAAACCTACCGTTGTGATAGCTAACCTTGTCTCAATAGAGTCCTTGGAAATATTTATTTTCACCTAATTGATTCTCGGATTTTTCTGACCAAAAAGTCATCAATTACTTGTAAATTTCATATTAAGATGCGTAGCTTTAACTGCGAAAAAGATTATTCGATACATCATGCTTTAGTAAATTCATTCAAGAATACAGTGGATTGCAAATACAATAATTTCCAGAGCTATTGAAAATTTTTCGCGCAATATCGCATACTTAGCGGTAATGATTGCGCTCTGTGAAACTGGTATCGTGACTGTTAGCACGTCCTGAAAGTTAGAAAAGAAGATGATACCCTATATTCGGATGTAAATTGTGCTGAGATCCCTCATTGCATTTTTAAAAAGAGCTTTCGTTCGATGTTTTTATTCCTTCATTTCCGCGACTGGGTTTTTACATTTTCCCACCCAAAAAATTAAGCACACGCAAGAGGTTGTTGTTTTGTCAGTGATTCGTTTCCGGTGAGCGAGTGAGGGCATAGGGGGGTGGGGACTGGGTTGGAAGGGTGGTTTGGGGAGGGAGGTAGGGAGGAGAGGGGTAGGGATGGGCGGAAGACAGGCGAAAAGGGGGTGAGGAGGAGCAGTAGACCGGTGGTGCATGTGTAAACTTTCGTGCCGCCGCTATGATAAAAACAAACTTAAGTTTCGCGAAGTTTTTAATTAGTGCACGTAGTGTACTTCAGAGTGCTTAGTTGAGTCACGCAAAGCAATAATGAGTATTTATCGACCTTGTCGTAACCTTCTCTCTTTTTTATCTGTGCCTGGTTAGGATGTTGTCGAGTCAAAACTTAACCTTTAGGTTGGGTTTATTATTAGGCTTTTCGTGCTAATTTTTGTACCGGCCGTGTATCATTTAATATGATTGCTTCTACATTCAAGCGCACCTGATTGCAATCGCGTCGAGTTTTTCAGTGCCTATGAATATTTAGGGAAAATATTTATTGTCAGCATATGCGGTACTTTTATTCACCTTGTTCACTATTTCGTGATGATTAGGATAAGTGCATTTTGTCAATGAGAGTGATATTTACTTCATTTTGGGTGATATTTACTAATATCATTGCCTTTACTAATTTCATTACCTTCATAAATAATGAAAAATATGGTAATTAGAGGCATGACGATGAATATGAATATCAGAATGCCTACTACTTACCGTTCACGTGAATTGAGTCTATCCTTCTTTTTTAAGTACCGTAATAAAAAGCGCATCTAATTATTAACTAACAAACTGTAATTTTTTCTTGGGTTCTAGCATATGTCCATTCCATATAACTCTGTGACTTTTTAAGCCGTCACTGGGAAAATAAATATATGCATCGTAGTAACTTGTAATGAATACTTAGCCGGTAGGGTCAATGTTTGAATAACATTTTAGAAAATTTGCGGCTTATAATAAATAAGAATAAAATGAGAAATAAAATAATAAATAAGAAATAAAATAATAAATAAGAAATAAAATAATAAATAAGAAATAAAATAATAAATAAGAAATAAAATAATAAATAAGAAATAAAATAATAAATAAGAAATAAAATAATAAATAAGAAATAAAATAATAAATAAGAAATAAAATAATAAATAAGAAATAAAATAATAAATAAGAAATAAAATAATAAATAAGAAATAAAATAATAAATAAGAAATAAAATAATAAATAAGAAATAAAATAATAAATAAGAAATAAAATAAAAAAGTACTGCTAATAATGTGTTTTTGAGGGAATCATGTGCCACGTTTATTCCAATGACCAATAATTTGAAGGAAAATTTTCTTGGCATATGTAACCGATCAACGTCGATTTGATGCCTATGACTTTTGTGATTAATGCTGAGATAAAGGCCGATTTTGTCATTGTTGATCTCATGCCTGTTATTGCGTTTCGTATTGAAATGAAGAAGAATTTTGATCAGTTGCGGTACCAACTACAAATATTGTCATTTCAACCATTTCGCTGCCTTCGAGCTTAGTCGATCACAAGTCCCTCGAGTTGTATGACCAGTGAGGGTTGCATATTTGGGAGAGGGCAGAAGTTCCTTTCGTTCCTGCTAGGTACGATTGTTCGAGAGACACATTGGTGTCCGTGGTCAGGGGCCCCTGATGGGACGGGGCAATGTGTGTACGTCGTAGGATTTTCGCCTACGTTCCCGCCCGATGGAGAGCGCAAGTGCTCGCACCGATGAGCTCCCGCAGAGGGGCGGACCTCGGGGGCATCGAACGCTCAGCGAAGCCTGAAAAGAGAGATGCCCTACGTAGGTGGTGAAAGAAGCACCAAGAGGGCAAAAAGAAAGGTTCAGGGGGCGAAGTCAGCTCACAGTTGGAGGTAGCGGGGCCGGACCTAGAGTGAAGCCTCTAAGGAGACCAAAGACAGTAGAAGAGCATTCGTCGGCAGAAGTTCTGAAGCGCCGAAATATTTTTTATTTTGGATTTGAGCACGTTTAACCGCCTTAAAAGGTGCACGTCCTTAAGCTACCGCGGTGAATGCGTTATAAAAATAAAGCTTCTCTGCTCGAAGTTCTGTTCACAAAGCGTCGATGTCTCGGGATCGATTCGTTACCAGTCTGCCAATCAGAACTTAAGCTTAGCGAGTTTATGGAGTTACGAGTGGCTCAAGAAAATAGTAAGGTATGGGGTAGGCTAATGATTGATATGCTGTTAGCTGTACTGATTTATTTGAGTACTGATTTCTTGTATTGATTTCCATTGAGGCTAGTGCTTTATAAATACGTTTCTAACCAGAACTTTGCGAGGCATATTATTTGTCTTAATTTAATCCTCAAATCATTTATATGCTGTATGTGTCAGCTAACAATTTGTTGTCATCTCACTTTCCATTCCTCTTTTTCGTTCAACCTCTAAAGCCACATTGCCCACTAAAGGCGAAAATGTTCTATTATTCATTAAAAAGAAACTTATTTTTGACTTATAGAAAAAGTGAATAAGGGTTAAAAGTAGCTTAACACCAATGCAACCAACTCAGGGATTCAAATTCACAAAACAGAAAGGATTTCGGGATATGTCAGCGACTGCTTCTTCAGATAAATACGCAATTTACCACCAGAGCAGAGGTCATTCACCTTGACATAACTTTTTCTCACGAAGTTCTGAAAATTATACTTTTGATATCCTGCTAAGGAGTAAAAACACAAACTTGAACTTGAATTCCTCAATACCTCTCTGCCCATCGTTTTGGCTCTCACGTCAATACTCTGACTCGACATGCTCTCTGCCTTCCATATTATTCGGGTTCTAGTTTTCCGTACAGCTCTAATGTCTTTTGTTGTCGGTAATTTAAATCCATTTCTCCTATTCTCTCCCCTCCTAGTAGTTATCTTGGCTTGAGGGAATATCGACCTTGAGTTTTAGTTTCCTTCCAATGTGCCCAAACCTTTCTAACATCCACCGTCCTGTTGCTACTACAGCAGACACCCAGAGAGTTTGTTTCCGACACCCAGATCCTTTTTCTATCTCCCTTTCTGCCTTCTTTACTTCCTTCCCAGTTCTTCCCTCCGATTTTTCGTTCCCTCGCCTAGAAAGAATTTCTCTTCCGAATTTTGTTCAGCACTGATACGCATTTCTTCCTCACTCTATTGGATCTATCCTTCACTTAATGCTTTAGAGATGAACTGAGGATAGAGCCCGTATATCCAATTTGGTCCAATACAGACCCTTGTTTGTTCGTCTTCAGGCACTCCACCCTACCTAATCCTTTCTCTATCCTCCAAGGTTTCCTTTTTCCTTCTGTTTAGTTCTCTCCTTCGTTTTCCTGCGGTTTTTTGTTGAGCTTGAAGCATTTTTATTTGTTTTAAGTGCACTTTCTTGTATGTAATTCCCCCTTTTTAATCATTTAGTTTATTTTGCCATCAATGTAAATCATGTCGGTTAGCTCTCTGATACTCAAGGCTCCAACGCCTCATTTCTCCTTTATGCACTGGCATTTACTTGAAATTAATGTCAGTCTCATCTAATAACTATCTACGCCGTTTCAGACTATTGCAAGTGTTCAACATATTTTCATTTCAAATCCTTTTGAAATGGCTGGTCTCGTATTTTGCCATTGGATCATTTATGCTTAAAATGATACTTATATGAAGTTTTCCATAGTTGAGGGCAGATTTTTGCCTTACTATTTATCTCTTGCACAGCTTCTTTCTTTTTATTGAGCATAGTTACTGAACTATTCTCTCAAAATTAAAATTTTAATCTTGTTTTAATATTCTTAATATTATTTTTATTCTAACTCTTATTCATTTATTCTAATTTTTTGTTCTGATTCTTATTTATTTATTCTAATTCTTATTTATTCATTCTAATTCTTAATATTCTTTCTATCCTTTTTATTATTCTTATTATTATTTAATATTCTTTTTATTAACTTTATAGTTTAAGGTTTTCCTCTAACTTCACTTTTTTTTGGGTGGAGATGTGTAGTGTGTTTGTTTTACTTTTGGCGTTGACATTCACATTTTTAGGAATTCTGACGATTTGTTCGCCGCCGTAGAAAAGATAATAACCAAATGACTCCATATAGCGAGTAGCGAGGAAAGTAAATTTTTTACTCCCGCTCATCCCACGCATTTGTTGAAAATATTATACTTGGTTAATCCTCATGAGATTTACGTCAGTTCTTCTTGCCTCAATTCTTAAAATCCTTGGTCCTCATTCTTCTGCTTATCCATTCAGACGAAATACTTGAAAATTGATCTCCTCTTCGCCTAAAAATTACGTTGAAAAAGAAAACCGGTGATTCCTTTTCCTTCGCAGGAGTAATGGATTGTGCTGAAAATTCACACCGAAATTTTTCTCCAAAGGCTTGCTGAAGGAAAATAATTATTTTTTCTCTCGAATCATCATAGTCCTATCTCTTCATATTTTCGACATAAAATTTCACCTTCTGCAAATTTGAAAATTCCGCATCCTTTCTCAGCCTATTATGCGGGCAGGATCCATTTCTCCCAATGGATTTCCGTAGTATTCTTGTAGCTCGAATTTATCAGAATTTAGCTTCGTGTTATCCTTTCTATATCTTACGATTTGTAATGATGTTTAAGTAAAATTTGAGATCTCAAGGCAAAATGACCATTCTCAACGTTGTAATTGTAGATACTGCTCTGTGGTAAAACGCTTGTCAAAAGCTCCTATCGAGAGAAATGGCATTTATGGATCGTGGAGAGGTAGAAGGTAAGATACACTTTTTCATGCACGTGGAACGATGCGTAGTGAATGTACCAAAGAATTTTGTTAGGTGACATCTCTATCACACCTTGGCTGATATTTCATATTCGATGATGTCTTGAGAAGTCGGTTCAAATGCATATGAAAATATAAATGCAAATTCAAATATATATGCAAATAGACTGCACACTACAGACCTTGAGAGTTGATCATACTCCCAAGGCGATTTGCCTACTTTCCATCTGGAGTAAAAAGTGCAAACGTTTTGACGCGAGGCTTGACATAATCAACCTTTTTCTTAACAATCTAGAACCGTTGGGATATTTGTGAAAAAATTAATTGCCTTAATATGTTTGGCAGCCTTTTAGAGTGCCTACCTTACATTCTTCCCAGTATTCTTCAGTGTCACCGTGATTTTAACATAAAATATGCTAGATTTTCAACTTTTTGCTTTTAATTCTTCGGGCTTGGTAATGAGGTTGGCAAACCACCGGCTTAGGCCACATGTTTGAATTTCTATAGTAAGTTGATGTTGTGGCCGACTTGATTAAGAGATTATAGCTTCGGCAAAGCGTTAAATAATCATGAGTTGGAGTTCACAAAGGTAATGTTATTAAAGTGTCTTTAATATTTGCCGTCAGAACCGAATCGCATAATTTGTATGCTCAAATTGATGTTTTCCATCCTTACATATAGCATTTTATGCAGCGTATTAGTCTGACGACTCTTCGTAGTTCTCTCACAATTGCAACATTATAGTTCATGCTGCCTATAGTTGCTGATTTTATTTTGTTTTTTGACTTTAATTTTTTTGTATTTAGTTTTTGTGACCTTTGGACCACTCCCACGATTTTTATGGATCCCAGGTTCGCTTTCTGGTTGAGAATAAACGTCTCTCACACTTTATCCTTGATCCTACATTTTCTACGCCTTTTGTACGACCTAGCCGCTGCCTTCCCGCGACCCCTGCGCAGTCTAGAGTGAAGGAGTCGGCGGCACTGCCTATAAAGTACTGTTTTGTGCGCGCGGTATTCCACTTCTTTTTTTCCGTCTCTCGCTCTTTCTTTCTACCCCTGAAAATCCGACTAAGGTCGCGGAGGGCAATCGGATGGATTTATTTCTCTCTTTCACAGTATGCCTCTCCCTCATCGCGCGCCTTGATTTTTTTTCCACCGCCGTTTTGTTTAATTCCGTCTCGCGTGTGTATGGCCTTGCCAATTCGATCGATTTCTTTTCACTTTATTTTCTTTTCGATTTTTATCCTCATGGTTAAAACTCGACGCGCCTCGTAACCCTTCTCTCCATCTTCAGCCGCCGCAGCGGCTCGTTTCAACGTAACACACACTGCCCTCTTTTCTTTGAATGCTCTTTCTTCTCCATTCTCCCTCACATCAACCGTCGGTTTTCAATGCTAGTGGCATAAATTCTCAGTCCTTTTCAACTCCAGCCTTGAGTATTTTAAATATAATTAGGTATTCGTCGTTTCTGTTTTTATAAGCTCAAAATCCTTCCAAGTCTGCTGCGTTTCATAATGCCTTTGATATATCATGTAGACTCATGTTTTGAACATTCTCCTTTCGATATCATCCTCCTGTATAGTTCTCTGTCTTTCTGACGCTGCAAATTAATTGTATTTCGGATGATTTTTTTGACGTGAAGTGTAGATATATGAAAGCTTTATCGTAGCCTCCACGCACTGATTCTGATTAAGTTTGCTGCATAATGTACATGGAACCGTTAGTAGCTTTTGATTTAATTCCGTCATTTTAAAGTGGTAATTAAGACGGATGTGAGAAGGTTTGATATTATTTTTCGAATTCACAATGGTAATTTAAATCTTTGGGAAAGGAAGAATATAAATATTAATAGATACTTAATTTCTTCATTGATGTTGAGTATTAATGATCAGTGTGAAGTGTCCTATTTTTAGGCTCATATATATTTATTGGTTTATTGACACCATTTTTTTCCTTGCAGGTGAGCCTTTGACCAGACGGGCGGTGGAACCATGTTTATGAATTGTGCAAAAACGTTGGCTATATAACTAAAATCTCTGTAACCAATTCAGGTATGTGCTCATTACTATCAAATTTCAAAAACAGCCGATACGGAGTGGACCACGGGGAACTTTTTAGTAGAATGAACCGAAGTGATGGCATTTTTGGCCACTGGATACACATCGAATCGTTACAAAAAAATTATTTTGGGATTTTTGAAAGCCATCCATTTTTTGGTATTGGTTAGTGTTGTGTGGTTTCCAGATAAGTCAGGGAACAAATCCGTCGGCATTTCTTTCAATAGATTCCTCAATTTGACTCTCAATGAAATAGTTTGCAACGCTAAGTAATTACTAAAAAGCTATCGATTCATACTTCCTTCAGATGTGACGTGGATTTGTGTGTTTAAAACAGGGTACTGCTCGGAAAATCGTAATAATTTGTTACACTTGGATATTTTAGTGCATAGAAACATTTTGCGCGTAAAAATTTGCATGTATATTTTGCGAGACAGATTTATTTTATCTGTATTACCTTTTGTAGTTTAAAGTTAGATGCCATACGCCGTTAGAGCTCAAATAATGGGTCGTAAATTCTTCATTTTTAACGCAGTAATAACTTTCGGCGTGAAACCTTTTAAAATTCCTTCAGTGGTTTTAAATGGCTAATGTAATTAGCTTTGCACCATTGCTTTGTTTAGAATGTAGTATACGACTTATTTGAATGTTGATGAACCGAATACTTAATGATTCAAATTATTGAGAATAAAGGAGTGAGTCTTTGTTTAGGATCGTTTGCCACTAAGGTATCTATGAGCCGAGAATGAGAATATTGTAACCGTAGGCCTCAGTGCGGGGGTGTATTTTGTATGGCTCATAAACGAGTGTCATTTGATTTATGGGAGGCATTTTTACCTTTTTTAAGCTATCATAAAATTTTTTTTCCATACGTTACGATCCTATCCGGATGAAGTCTTTTGGCGCATAAAATTTTGATTAACGACCCATTAAAAGCAGTTATCTGTCAGAGTCCCTTATTTACACCGTCATCTTATGTAGCATTCCTTAAAAAACAAAATGTTATAGATCCAAACAGTTTAAGTTTCAGAAATGTAAAGGCGGAGAATAGAATGGGGATACAAAATTAACTTATGATGGGTTTTTGAAGTGGGTACTCAAGCGAAAGTTTGCGGAGTACTATCCAGGTTACTCTGTGGACTAAAAAATGATAGATCTTATTACAGATGGTAATGTATAGAGCATTTTTAACTAACTAGAGCATTTTTACGTTCCGGGTATATTCATTGATTGCACTTGGGCAACATTGTCAAATTAGGCTCGGATTGAATCGAGTCGAAATTGTACCCATCAGTGGAATATTTCATTGACAGTTCGAATCTAGGGTTAGGAAAACGCCGAGCAATATTTTTAGCATTAGTTAACTTGATATTTTGACCTTTCTCCCCAACAAGTTCTCCGGAATCTTTCGGTGGAGGTATATGATCAAGTTTCTGAAGTTCACATGCTTTTTAATTTACTAATTAGGAAATTACTCTTTCCTTTTTTATTCATTGCGTACTCTCTTTCGAAATCTTTATTCTAATTTAATATGTCGACGGGGTTGAAACATTATATGTAACAATGCTCGTGATACCATCGTCGTTGCTTGTGATATATGGAAGCAGCGAGGGAAAACCATCTCGTAGGAAATTTCAATGGGAACATTCTACCTCCTCTCCCCTTCGTTATTTTCCTCCTCATTCCTTCACTTTCCCGCTGTTCAGGCACCATCCTTCCTCTCTTCATCTCGAATGCTTCCCCTTTCATCCCGAAACTATTCAATCAGGTTTCCCTTTTATGTGGCCCAAGTTCTGCCATTTGTTCCTCCTCCCCCGTTTCCCACCCTTGGCATTTTTTTCTTGTCTCTCTCCTATCCCCACCTGCACCATTCTTCTAAGCCTTTTTTCGCCATGCGTCCCTCGTCCCCCCCTTCCCGCTTGCGCTTCGTGTTCCTCTACCTCCAACATCTCTAACTCTCTCTCCCTCCTTCCGTTCCTCCCTTCTCCCTTACCGCCTTTATGTTTATAC
Source organism: Platycnemis pennipes (assembly GCA_933228895.1). Classification (NCBI taxonomy): domain Eukaryota; kingdom Metazoa; phylum Arthropoda; class Insecta; order Odonata; family Platycnemididae; genus Platycnemis; species Platycnemis pennipes. Next base: position 109,370,958 of record OW121847.1, read on the forward strand.
TCCCCCCACCCTCTTGCCGCAATGCGCGCTCCTCTTTGCTTCTGACGTCGTGTATCATTTTTTTTTAATTTTATACTCTCTTTCAATTTTTTGTTTGGGTCTCCCATTTTTAGCATTTTGCGGAGGTTCTTTATTGCCACCATTTCATTTCAAATTTTGTTCAATCGGTGACCTAAATGATTCCAGCTGGCAGCATTGCGTCCTTTGTATCGCATTATTCTCGTGCCTCGTTTTTCTTGTATCAGAAGTGGGTTCGAACATCACTGGAAGTTATTTTGAACATTATAAAAAAAAGCTAGGCAGGCCACGATGTCAAGTTTTTCTTGGCTACTTCGACTTGTGATATCGGTACTTTTGTGCATAAAATACTTTGAAGTTCTAGGAGTTAACTTGTGGCCACGCTTTAAAGGTCGTCTGGACGAATCTCATTGTGTCTGCTACTAAAGCTTCCCCAAATGTGATTTATTCTCATTGAACAGCGGTAGCATAAGGCTATACCCGCTCCTTGTATGCAAAGGTCTGTTGGTATATATCTCTACATGGATTTAACCCTGGTGCTTGCCCTCATCAATATCACATCGGTCTACCAATTTGACGGCAAAGATGCCGCGATAAATTTCATTCTAGTGCCTTCGCCCCGTGCTTCTCCTCTCGCAGTGGCTCATAAACTGATAAATACATGCTCCGGGTCAACCCACTGCCGCCGCCACTGTCACTATTTCTTTGGAAATTGCTACTGTCGATCTGAGGCAAGTGCTCCATGACTTGCTCTGGTAGAACTTCCTCCTTGGCCTTCACATTTAGTATCTTCACGCTGTCTTCACACTAATGGCCGCCGCTTTCCATTTAAAATAACTTTGTCGTATACTTTCGCACACCTCCCCTGAATTTTCTTCTGTACACGGTAGCATTATTTTTCGTTTAATCGCGTCGCTTTATAAAGAATGCACAGCGTAGCTGCTACCTTATTGTACCTCTTTTTTGTGCAAACCACTCTCCAGCTTGTTTTTTAAGGCGCTCACTCTTCTCACTGCGCCAGGTATCTAGATAATAATGTGCATTAATGTAATATTAGTCATGGAGACATCGCCAGAAATTATTCTACACAATCTTTCCTTACTCACTCGAACTTTGTGCACAGTTGGCCATTATAACTTATTTATTATTCGTCAGTAGAGGAAAATATCATGCCTCTTACGCAGAGAATTCAATTAATTTTGATTGAATTAAGTAATCACCAAAATGTTTAAGTGTAAGTGAACGTATTCAGGATTTTCTTAATTATATAGTGTACCTTTTAGTGGTGACATTTCTGTGAACGTTTTTTGTTGTCCCTCTCACAGATTACCAGAGAATTGTGCACATGCTTTTTTTCATGTGGTACGAACTTAAGTTTCGTAAACTTAAGTTAGCTGCCACATGAAAGTGGATAAAAATTAAGCCATCTGTGCCATGATAATTTTTGAAATGGAAATCTGCTTTCCTCGTGCTGTTTCTTTTTCGAGGAAATCATCTCCATAGTAACACCCTTGAATTTAATTCGATCAGTTCTGCAACATTCTCCTCGACGCGACTCCCCGCCGTCATCATTTAATTCATAACTTTGGTGCGTCATTGCCTTTTCCCCACTTATCCTCGTCTTCCCTTTTAACCTGCAGCCCGTCTCGCCCCACCTCTTCTCACCTGATCATGTTCTCCCGGTCTCATCTTCCAGTACCTTCCCGTTCTCCATTTCTCTCTCCCTCCTCCCGGCGTCGCCCTAAATTTATGGCGCCCCTTAACAAGGCCTCGGAGACTGCTTGCCACGACGCCGCCATGAGAATCACCCCTTATGCCGCCGCCCCTGCCCTCCCTATCTCCCTGTGTGTCTCCAGGGCGGCAATGGCTGATTGGTGAGGGTTGACTCCCCTCTCTCTCTCTCTCTCTCGGGCCGCAAGGAACACAAGGCTGATGGTGAAAGGGTGAATTCAATCCGGCCATTGTAAGCGTTGCTTTAACGAGGAATAATGACTGTTTGAGGAGGGTGGGCGGAAGAGAGGGAGGGAAGGATGGATGTAGTGTCCTGGCGTGAACTAGTAGCTATAGAATGAAACTCAGAGCGCTATAGACAGAGTTTGAGTTGCTTATCTTTCCGCCGAATAAGTGGATGGAGGATAAAGGGACCAGTTCCCTAATAATTGATAGTTATAGCTTACGCTCTCTTAAAATTTTATGTTCACATACTTTGGACCTGCTGTGAGGGAGTTATTAAAAATATATTTTCAACTTCTGCCTAGATACGTAAGGCCCTTCTCCTCATTTTCGTTGACAACTACTGCTTTTCCTAGTCATTTTTATGAGTCATATTTTGCCTTTGTATTGGCACTTTCTTTATTAAGTAATTCTTCCGTGAGGATAGAAATGGTGGTTATTTTTGATTCATGTAATCAAAGATTTGGCGCAATCACCGTTATTCACTATTTGAACTCGTAAGCTTTGTCATATTCTGGCACATTACTATCTTATTACTTTTTTGTTCTTCGTATCGAAGAGCAGCCATGAAAATTGTCTTTGAAAAAAATATGTATACTTTGTATCAATGATTAAAATAGTTTTATATCGTCATTTGATCATTTTAATTAGCTCTCTGCCCTTAGCCATAATGGACATGGGCTAGTTTGGGAAGAGAAAAATGAAAGCCGACAAATGCTTTTTTTGCGGATTTTGGTTATTTCTTTCATTATTAAAATTATATTTGATTGATTTATGCATATTTACTTTACAACTCCGGTTATGTTGTTGAAAGTGATAGCAACACCCTTTTCTTTGTTCTTGTAGGATAATTCATCATTAAAAATATATGATACTGCTCCAGCGCTCTGGAAACTGCATCACATGTAGTTTGGTTCTAGTTCTAGCTTGAAAAATTCGTTCGAGGCCACTTTACATCCTCTATATGCAATGTCCTCATATGACTGAATTTGTTTATCTTTTTCTTTGGTTTGTGAAGAGTTTGGGAAGAGAAAAATGAAAGTTTAGTTTGGGAAGAGAAAAATGAAAGCCGACAAATGCTTTTTTTGCGGATTTTGGTTATTTCTTTCATTATTAAAATTATATTTGATTGATTTATGCATATTTACTTTACAACTCCGGTTATGTTGTTGAAAGTGATAGCAACACCCTTTTCTTTGTTCTTGTAGGATAATTCATCATTAAAAATATATGATACTGCTCCAGCGCTCTGGAAACTGCATCACATGTAGTTTGGTTCTAGTTCTAGCTTGAAAAATTCGTTCGAGGCCACTTTACATCCTCTATATGCAATGTCCTCATATGACTGAATTTGTTTATCATCAACCTCGAAGAAAAATACCGTACAACAGTGCTCTCTGAATCGATTGTTTGCAAAATTTTACTGTGGAGAAATTTTAGTCGTTTTCTTTTCAACTGAACATCTATTTAGTGTATGATTTTGTTCTAATAATAATAATAATCTATTTAGTAATTTGCAATCCAAAGTTTTAAATTTAGACCTCCAGTCCTCGACCTAGCCATTCTTCTCGTGTTTTGCTCTATTAGGAATATGAACGTAGACTCTTTGCAAAATACTGGTGTTTCCCTTCATATTTAGTTTCGTTAATTTTGTACTAATTTACTATTCATTTATTGCGGCTTACTCACAATGCCTATATTTTCATATGCATTGAAGAGACAACTTAGATCAGATGAATGAAGCATTATTCACGCCTTACTCTTCATTATTAGCTAGATTGTGTTAAACACACGAAAAGTAGAAGCAAAAAAATATCAAATTTATCTTGTGATTACACTGATGTTGTTATTAGTGTATTCTTCAACTTTTAATAATTGCAGAAATCAAAGAAAACTATACATTATGATGGCCCACGCAAAAGAGTTACTTCAGCGATTGTTTATTGTCATGTAAAAAATGCTGTAAGTTATAAGTATTTGTCTCCGCCGATTTTCGTTTGCGATGAAAATTCTCCGTATTCAAGGTATGTTTAAAATCAGAAAGTCTACGCTCTCGAGATCCAGTTAATCTTCAAAGAAGGGTGATATTAATAGAATTATTCATTGGATAGTGTTACTAATTAGAATCGGGGGCCTAAATGGATGATATATTTTTTACATTTGAATTGCTAGAGTGGGGAAATAAATATCTACGCTGAGTTGTAAGACCTCAGAGTCGAATTGTAACGCCCAATCACGCTTGCAGTTTTGAGATGACGGCCAGTCATGTCGTGAAAAAAGGTCAACGCAAATTTTTGCGCCAGTTTTAAAGTGACGAAGCCGAAATCGCCTAGCGTCGCCCGCTTCCCACCGAGAGTGTTGTGACGAAGTGGTCCGCATAACGCATGGGGGGCACCAAGTTGGGTGCGAATCGCTTAGGACGTTGGATCTAATCATTGTCGTAAAGTGTGCGCAGTGGGATCGGGTATTCATCCAAATGCGCCACCTCTTGGTCGTGAATTCTGCTTATCTTGTGCCCGCGCCACCTTTTTTTTTAACCCTCTTACCACCCTATTCTTTTTCTTTCTACTTTTTTCTTTTCTCGGAAGTACCGATGGGAAAGTTGCAACCGAGGTGTGGCGCGAGAAGAGCCGAGATTACTCGTTGAGAGGCGATGAGTGAAAGAGTAAAATAAAACTCTCGGAGCGGGGGGTGGCGAGTAGATATTGGGAGGGGGAGGAGAGGGAGTTGTGGAGGATGAGAATGGGATGGGATGTGGTAAGGAGGGGCGGGTAGGAGGAGCGGAGCGAGGAATAATAGATGAGCGAAGAAGTTATGCGGAAGGTGTGGAAGTTCAAAGGGTGGCGTGGAACGGAGGCGGAGTCGCGGGGAGGGGTGGGAGTTTTTGGTGGAGGGGAGTTAAGAAAGCCTCGGGGAAGCGGGGTCGGTGCTGGATTAGAGTGGCGGTTGAATGAGGGGTGAGGAGCGCCGTGCACAGTTTGCCGGCTTGCGTCGCGAGGTCAGAATTGTGATGTATTTTCTTCAGTCATGCTATCGCGCTTGTGCTATCATTCTGCCACTTTCGCCCATTGAAAGCGGCATCTCTTGGAACGTATTTTCATTTTGTGCGTGATGTTCTCCCTTACAGACTTGGACTATCGCATTGTATTTCGTCCGCAAGATATCAAGAATTCCATCTGTGCATTTGAATCTCAACTCCTGATCTAGGCTGTTAATGATTCCTTAGGCTGTTGATGATTCCGTATCAGTTACCTCACGCTGTACACATTTTCTGGAAAGGGTAGAAGAGGTTAATCATAGTTATGGGTGAGTTCGATGAGGTGAAGTGTAATTGTAAAAAAAATGAAAGTGTGGTAAAAGTAAGTGGTAGCAAGGATAAAGTATTCCTTCTCTGTTATTATTTTTACTGGGAAATACAGCTCTTGGGCTAGGCAGAGAAAGTATCGGGAGTCGTGAAGGGCAGAGGATGGTGCTCTGCGCAGCTGGGAAATTTGAGATGGCGGTTGAGGGCTTGTGATGCGTACAGGGAAGATGGAGGAAGGCTCTTTGAGAGGAATAGGAAGAGAAGGAGGAGTGTATAACGCGAGATAAGGGGTGGAGCTGGAGGAATTATGGAGGGGAGTGAGGATTAAGACCCCGTGAAGTGGGAGAGGAGATTGAGAGCGGGTAATAAAGTTGCCGGGAGAGAAAGAAAATGGCGTAGGGACGAAAATTCCTGTCGACATGAGGGAAAGGTCGAGGGGGAAAATGCTCTTTTCTTTTTTTTTGGAGTAGGTGGTGGTGGGAGGTGGGCGAAGCATGACGCTATTGAGCATATTCCCTTAAAGGTGAGAGTGGGAATTGGGGAGGTGGGGTTGAGTGTAGGATGGCGGCGGAGTTGTGGACCGGGGTGGATCGCAGAGGTGGTTATACGGGAATTAAGTGCCTACCTATCGCGCGTTGCGGAGACAGGAAGAACGGGCGTCGGAGACGAAGAATGGATGAGGGCGGGATCGAGGTGCCCAAAGCGTATAAAAATGGAGGAGTTATAAGGGAAGGGTAGATGGTGAAGAGTCGTGGTACAAAAGTGGATGGTGCAGAAATGAATGGAAAATACGAGGGGGTAGTTGGGTGGGATTAGGTCGTGGGACGGGAGGTTATTTTTTTCAAAGAGGGGAACGAGGGAGGGAACAAGGTGGAAATGGTTCTCCGAAGGCTTGACTACCCGATGCCCACTGTTCGCACTAGCCCATCATTTTGGCCGTGTCTTATGCGATTCCGCTTTCTTTTCCCGCGATAAGGGAGAGCTTGAGAAGAGGGAAAACCTTGAGTCGTCATACCTTTGAATAATTTATACCGCGGGATCGTATCGACTGTCACCCGAAAAGAAAATATTCATGACTCCGGAGCGTTTTAAATGTGGGGTATTGATTCTGGGTCCTGAAAGTGGAGACGATAAATATTGCATTAGTGCATTACAATTGGAGGAGGCGATAATATCTAGGAATTTAGACTCACATTATGTAAGGGAAGGGGTTAAATTCCTGGGAGAGGAGAAAATGGGATGTGAGTTGGGATTTTCTTGGAAAATATCTAGCGTAGCGTGTGAACCTTTTTAAGGAGACACCGGGAGCGAGCAAGGGAGTGGAACAAAGCGTGCAATTAGATTACGATTAGGGAAAATGTGCGAATAATGCCTAAAGGAATGACAAGGAGAGCGGTAAGTGGTGGAAGGGTGGTTGGTGGGAGCTGGTAGTGGGGTCGGTTAGTCGGCGGAACAAAGGAATGAAAGGGGAGGGATTAGGAAACGAGGGTACGGAAACATTTCCTTTCGTTGGTTCCCCACCCACCCCGCCTACTTTACATTTAATTGAAATAATTGGTTTCTCAATGAGCGCTTCATCTGCGCCGGAATGGCTGGCCGTCTTGGAGGTCTGGGATGAACGGCAGTGGAATTAAAAGAAGAGATCGAAGTAATGTCACGAGATCCGAGTTACGAATGAAGTCGTTTGTCTGAAAGTAAAGATCCAATTTGAATCCTTACTTTATTTCAATAGAAAATGACATGTATACTTACATTGGTTTAATTTTCCATGTAAAATAATAACATTATAGTTTATTACTTTCAGTGAATCAATTACGAAGTGAAAAGCTTGCGGAAACCTTTCTAGAATTATGAGTAAATATTACCTATCTATATAAATCTACGGAAGATAACGTCGATTGCACGTCGGGCTGGTAACTCAACGGTGGCTTTTTCTTAAAATTAAGACCTTAAGGTATACAGTGCAATGTTACCACAGCCATTGGTGTACCCTAAACTGAGGTCTAACACTATGAGATTAGCTTCCTTAGATAGAAATAACTATTCGGTGCGGTAGTGCCTTTCTGGAAGGTTCGTCCATTTTCTACACTTTGGAGTAGGACATATTGCATATAATTGCATTTGCATCGATTCTTAGCAATATTTCTACGATGACAACTATAGCATATTGTCAGATTTTCCCACTGTTTATCTCTCAATATTGTTTTACTCAAAAGAGAAACCCAGTTTGTGATTTAAATTGGCTGTATCAGGCGTTACGTAGTGGAACAGTATTTCCAGACATAAATTAAACTCAAGAGTTGTACTGTCCACTTCATTTAATATACAATAATACACTACAATAGTTCGTACGCCTCAAGCGTCATCAAGACGTATGTAGTTTAAGCTCAATTTTTGATTTTTCGTAAAATGTGCACCCTTGTAAGTTTAGAAGACATATAGTAGGGAAAGGCGAGGAATATACCCTCATGTATGAGAGGTTTTCCATTTACAATCCCTTATATTTGCAATTATATTTGTGGTATTTTATGAGGCTGGAGATTTAGAATTTGAGAGTAGTTGACCTAATCATCTGGAGAACTGAATTCTCGCCGCAGTCTCAAAATGCTCGAATCGATGTACATACATACCTGAATTGTGTCTACGTTAAGTAGTTAATTACCGCATGTAAATACGCTAGCGCTTAAAAACGTTTCTTCGCCATCTTCAATGGAGGAATATGAATAATTTCATTCATAAAGAATTTAAGCCAGTTAAATTTTTGCCGTCGAAAATTAAACGCATAGACATTTAATGTGGTTACCTAAAAAATGCTATCAGAATATTTCGGCCTCGGCATCAAAAAATGCTATCAGAAACATTTTTTATAATGCCGATGAAGTTGAGAGGTCTCCTACAAACGTTTTTGTAATTAAAAATATTTAATGCCAGTGAATTGCGATGTTTCTCTCCGTTTAATAATTTTTGAGGACATATGTGTTGCATAGGGGTCAATATAATGGATCGATATTAACTTCTATAATATTGATCTTATTTCAGTGTGGTGGATTGGATTTCTTAACAGTCACTCATGAAAAACAAAAATGTTATGAAACTATTAATATTTATTGATTAAGGATTGGAAACGTCTGTAGAGATCAACTCATGGTGGCAAGCTTCGTGCCTGTCCTCGTATAAGGCCGGCGGATAGTTTTTCATAGACTCAAGAAATGTTCATAAACGGTGCGGGACACTGTTGTAACATTGTCGCGAATCGTTTGATGGCATTGCATTCTTTATTCGCCCCTTTGTGGATTATTCATCGCTCATCATTCACTTTATTTTCCTTTTCCTCCCTCGTCTTCTATTTACACGCACGTTAAACCCGTCGTTTTTTTATAAGCCCGAAGCAAAAATGACCGGCCATGTTTTTTCTTCGCCTTTTCGAGAGACTAATCGTATAATCTAACACCCAACCGTCCCCCTATCATATCTTCTCTTGCAAGGCAGCTCACCATTCCTTCGCCTAGATGACACCGTTCCCTTCGTGTCTCCACCTCGAGCATGGTCGTCCCCTGGGTCCTCTTCCGCTTGCCCGTCCACATTTAAATATAAACCACTCGAACGCATAAAGGAAGGTCTTTCATCGAATGGCCTCCGTTGGAGGCGCTCTTGTCACGCTGCTGTCCCTGTCGCTCTATTTATTGCGCATCTCCGCCTCCCTGCTCTCCTCTCCTTCCCCGATTCCACCTCCTCACTTCTGCTCAGTATATTCATTCACCTTACCTTCAGCCTTTCGTCATTAATGGATACTCTTTTTCCCTCTGGCGTCTTTTAGTAGCGTTTTAGGAGATTTTCCTGCGAATTTCCACCGAAAAGTGGTCTATTCTTTATCTCCGAGTCTTGGAGAGGTTTAATGTTTTTGTTCTTCTTATTTCTTGTATGAGGAAATGCTGGTTTATTGGCTGTTTATCTTCTATCTGATTTGCCACATCGTGTTATGTAGCTTCTTTGGCACACGTTGTGAAATGGAGGGGGGGAGGAACTTAGCAGTACACCCCTCTACTTTGTTCATTTCTTTAATATTCTTTATTTATTCTTCTTTTCTTTATTTCCTCTTAGATTTTCTGTTTACGTTTGAACTCCGTCTTTTGCAGCCAAATTACTTTTTTAGTCGCATAAATCCAATATTTTATTTTTTTTGGTGCCTTAAGTTGTACTTATTTTTGAGGCAGGTTTTGAAAACACCAATTTATTCATGGTTTTGGGAAATAAATGTGTGAGATCTGAATTGTCATTTTGTTTCGATCATAAGTGATATTAACTATACTTTTATTTCAGCATGAATTGTTTGATATACTATTACAGGAGCATGAGTAATGTATTCATGAAATAAACTTTTTCTTAGCGCTTGCAAACCAGGTTCTTAGATGCGACGACAGCCGGCGGATGAGTTATGATGTGGAGTTGGAGTAAAAAAGTAAATATATTGCTTAAAAGAATAACGGCGGATCCCTATTTTTTTAAGTGAGCATATACGGCCATTTGCGGATGTTACTCCGCGACGCTCCTCAATTCTTTTCCGCTGTCAGTCGCAACGGAGGATTGCATTTACGTCTCCTCCCCTCTCGTCCCGATATAAGCTTTTCTGAGTTTACTTCTCACAGCTTCCACATGTTTTTTCTGCCGCGTGAACTTCGGAAAAAGGTTTCCCTGGGAGAGAGGAGATTCCGCCCGTGGCATACCCCCAGCGACACACGCTCTTCCCACGCCTCCCTTCCCCGACGTGCAACAGAGATGCGAGCATGTGTGTGTGTGTTAGCCCCTTATCTATCCTTCCTCCCCACCCCCCGTCCATTGTCGCATTTCCCCCGTCTCCTTCTTCGCATGCACTCTCCTCCTTGACCTTATTAAGCCACGTAAAACGTTTCCTTTCCCGCGTCGCTCGCACGTCTCGCTCCCTCCGCAGCGAATTCCCCGAAGGCCCTCGCTCTTCCCTCCGCAGACGATATCATCCCCCGCTACGCTGCTTGGACTCCTTCGGAAATGCTCTTTTCCTTGGCTTTTTGCGGCGGCGCCACGCGGCGCATTGTGTACGCCGTAATGGTGTAGTAGCAGAAATGTTAGGTAAACTTCGGGGCCTAGTTGGCTTGTGTTTGCAAAGCGGTGTTTGCGTTATTTTATGCTTCCCCCATCGCGATGAGGAGTTTGGAGGTTTGCTCTGTAACAGCTCCAATGCTTAAGCTGTCGTCAGAATTCCTCCGACGAAATTAGGAGCTGTGTTTTCGGCGAGGTGTGCACTTTTTATTGCGAGAAGTTCTAGTCTTTGGAACGGGAGTGGCGTGTTTTAACAGGCTGAAAACATGATTAGCTGTTCTCAAACTATGATCGCCCAAGTTAAGCAATTAATAGTGTACTACTTTCTTGAGATTATCCTGAGTAGTTTTCGCTGCGCAAACGTGGGGTAGCTCTTTTAAAATGCTAAAAATTACGATCTCAAATATTTTCTACTTTAATGTACCAATTTTTAATCATTTCTCCCCGGGAAAGTTTCATAATGAAGAGCCAGTAAATATTGTCAGCCATCAGGGATTAATATTTGATGTTTTATTTGTAATGAATTGGTTAATATTGCTTGAGCATGAAAATATGTAAGGCTATCTCTCCCTCTTCAGGCCTCAGAATACGGTTCCAGCAATGTGGGTTCTGAATTGGAGTGCGTTTGAAAAGATGGACTGCATTTTTAAACAATTTCTGTGGTGATTGCAATTTCTGAAACCAAACGGAACGGGACGTAGATGGGTGTATGAATACTAATTCGAAACCGTTGTTTCCGATGACGTTGGAGATATTTGCCTGTTTTTACATTCTCTTGTTACGGAAAGAAGATTTTATAGTACCTAAGAACAGGTTACAACGATTTTACGAGCACATTAAAAAATTAGTGGATCAGAATAGTGGATAGGAAGGTTTAAATGTTAGTAAATTAGTTTGTTAGTTTCCTCAAAAACGTTGCTAACTCTGTTAACGTGTGCTGTATGCACTTTCGCGAGACTGATGTAAAGACTATAGCGCATTGTAATTAGTACTTGAATTTTGTAATGGAGATATCTTTTCGTCAAAGTTATGTAGTTTATTTGTAGCATGTGCGTTGTTAATGTCTCACCAAACCAAGTTATTTTTAGCTTGTGGTTACAAATGTTTTAGCTGCGCGCCCCCAGTATATCTTACTTTTATTAATTCCCTGCCACGGTTTCTCAACGTGACTTGCAAGTACCTCTGTTCATGTATGGCTTGCGAAAAAAAACACTTGAGGGCGCGTTTTCGATCAAAACCGGAGAGTTGGAGTGCTTTCATCCCATTAGAGGTGGTAATTGGTTGGGCTGTGCTTTTCGCGGATGTGCCTTCCGCTTGCCTGATGTTCGCCCCACGGAAACCGGCGGCCTCAAAATTCTATTCCCTCGCCTGTTTTCTGTGACTCTTTTTCTCTCTGTTCTCGTTGCCTACAATAGCTAGCACTGAGCAACCTAGAGTTCACATTAGAAAGCATGATTATAGAATCTGAATTCAAAAGTAGCTACTAAAAGTTTCTTATACATGTATTCTATGCACTATAGCGAATGATGAGAAACCACAATGAAATCGAATAAGGCATATCCTACAATAATGACGTTAATAGTTGTAGAATTATATTTTCAGGAGCTGCAGCTACTGAGCAAACATCGCACCATAATATCTATATCACAGATATCATTATGATCCATATTCAGTCTTGAAACAAACACGGCATGATTTTATTTATGACCTTAACTGGATTAAAACCCAAGACCTGTGGTTTGATAGGCCGGCTCGTTATCGGCCTGTCAACCACTGCCAGTTCACAAGACCGCGGTAGGAAGGAAATACGATTCTGCCTCGGCCTTTTTCCGCGCCGTCTCTCTGTCGCGGAGCACCAACCCGTACACTCCCTCTCCACGGCCACATCCAACCCCGAGCATCTCTTTGCCCCCCACTATCGTGTCGCGTGTCATCGTCACGGATTTCTGCGGAAAGCGGGCGTGAAAATCTGCTCTCTCACCAGCTCGGCTATGCTAGCAGAGAAGGCAGACAAGGGGCTGGAAAGAATGAAGGGAAAGGGACATATATATATATATTCTACGTATGTTTTTGCAAGGTGAGGGGGAGGTGTTCAAGCCATGGGATGGGAAGGGTGTGTGGCTGGAGGGAAGATTGAGGCGAGCTAGTTTGTTCTTTGCGCCAGGGAATCAGGAGTTAAGAGACGGGGATCGTGTGGAAAGGAGGCGAGGAGAGTTTGTGTAGCGGCGAGGACTCGAGGAAGGAGGATAAGCGGTGTCGGCATAGGAGATCATAGGTTGAATGAAGATATTGCCGCATTGAGGAGGAGATTCCTTTCGGGGCGGTGGGATCAAAAGTGTGGGAGGGTTGAGAGAGCGTATCGGGGGAGAGGGGATCTGGGAGGGGGGAGGATCCGAGCGGTGGGAACGAGATCCGGGGAGAACGAGTGTGAGTGGTCCCGAAATCCCGCGTCGAGTCCTCGCGGAGGGATCCGTTTCTCTTCCCCGTGAAAAGGGGATTGCTTTGCTTTCGGAGGGCACTAGGGCTGAGTTGCGAGCGAGGGTGAGGGAGGAGGCAAGACTGGTGGAGAGGTCGCGGGGATTGAGGCGAGGAAGGAGATGGAGCGGAGGTGGATCACTGAGTGATAAGTTCGGAAGAGTAGGGTAACTAATGGATGTCGGAGGATAAATGGAATCGGATGTTTCCGTTGAAGTTTATTGAAGAGGTCCGCGGATCTCCACTCCCGCCTCCTCTTCCACCCTCACGATACGTTTTGATGCAATGCGCTTTCCTGCCTTCCCATCTGCCTCACTTTTCCCCCTCCGCCACCTCCTCCTCCGATCCCAAACTTCACCCACCTACGCTCGCGTGGGATCTTTTATTTCGTTTTCTATTGTCATTCCTTTTATTTATTTTTCCACAAAAGCAGGCATTTTAATTCGATTTATTTCTTTTCGGTGGGAAAGGTTCTCCATAAATCAAAGGGAGACGACTCGGGAGGGTTGAAAAGGAAGAAGGGAAAAGAACGGTAGGGGAAGGGATACGTACTCCTGTTGCTCTGATAGTATTTCAATTGTTATTTTAGTGGATTTATCGACGTTCGGTTTTTTTGTCATTATTTATTCCCCGTCCCCCGCCTCGGTAGAGGGATTTATACTAATGGCTGGGTGATCCGTTTGCGCGTGGATTGATGATCGCGGAGACTTTGTAGGGAATTTTCGATGCAACCCCTAAGCGAAATGTTTTATTTTCAAATCAGTTACACGCGTCAGATTTGGCGTATGGATGACGCCATTCATGGCGATTTGTGTAAAACTTCAAAGTGAAATGAGCGCATTTGCTGTGTTATCTATACTAGTAACTGATGTAAGATAAGGGTATATTTACTATGAACATGCAGTATAAAGCCTCTTATGATACAGTTTCATCCTAGAACTATAAGCTTGATTTCATTTTTATATGTTCTTAAGCTTCTTTCATCGTTGTTGAAATATGTTTAAGTAGATGACTTCATGTGGATTTTCACACATGCTAGGATCCATGCTTGAAACACTCTGCTTCATGGTACAAGTAGAATGTTCTGGCAGTCACTACGTTAAATACTTTAATATCAATGACTCGGTTGACTGTAGATCGCTTTTCAAGATTATGACCGCTGTAGGCAATGCACTGCGAAGCGGGCATTGATGAACAGTGTCCGATATTTTACGTTTCGTAAAATAGTCAAATATATACTCTGTTTTGAAAATAGGGTATACATGGTTATGGAACTTCTCGCTTATCGTTGAATTTATGAGGTGCTTAAAAAAAAGCACTCCAATACGAAGGTTTTATGGCCAGGAAAAAAATAGATAGGCCTAGGTGTCTAGGGAGATACGTATGAAATAGGTATTAGCGTGGGGTGTATTAGGTATATTTGTCAAAGGTTTCACTGCTTTTTTTGGCCATTTTACTGTCGATTTTATCTCTTTTGGTGTTTAAATGACAAAAACGGTTTACCACGTTGACGTCTCGTATAAGTATCCGATGAAAATTGCTCTTTTCTTTATATGAAGAGGAAGCCAAGATTCAAAACGTTGGCGCTTAACTATCGGCTATATTTCTTCTCTAACCATTTCCTGGTCTTTTAAAATGGTATTCTTGATGGACTTTAAAATTACCTAGTTACTGGCTTATGAGCTGTTTTCTGTTTCCACATTCAGTTCTTTTATTCGTGTAAATGGTGAGCGATAATATTTACATTATTCATACCTTGATATTCATGCCAAATTTATCATTGCGTGATAGTTTAATGCCCACATTAAACTGGAAATTTTGTTACTTTTGCCTAAACGTTTTTCTTGAAGTTTTGAAATCATTAATCAGCAGGTCTATTTCCAGGCCCCTGTTCCGCTTCGTCTGAAAGTTGAACCCAGGATATGCGGCCACGTGTATCTTCCAATTCACGTTTCTTAATAGTTCGCATTTTTTTAAGTGCTGCTGGAGGAGAAATCCGTAATTTCCGAAATTTTTTTGGGGCAGGATTCGATTTTTATAATTGGCAATGCTATTCCGATTCTGTGATTTAATGTGCGGAGAGATGTGGATGCTATTTCTGGGGGAACCCCACAGGCGGAGTACGTGCCATATTCGCTCTCCTCCTTTATCATTCCCTCCTCTGCCGGAAGGCGTTTTTCTCTCCGGATCAACGGGGGATGTTTGTAGCACGTGCGGGCATTCCTTCTGTTCATCTTCGGTCCAAGGACCTCTGCGGCGCGCCTTCACCCGCCCAATGCGTGTATTTATTCATGCAGCAAATATCAACATTCTCACGCCACATTAATCCGTCCCTGACACTCGAGTGCGCATGCAGTGATACTAATACCAGCAGCAGCCGTTCGTCTGTCTTGTTGAGATATCGCTCCGCTCTTTGGCCTCTGGGATTACTTCGTTGTAAACTTCCTTGCTTGCGTGCTTTGTTGAATTCCGTATTAGTATGTTATAATGTTATTGCCTCCGTGAAATGTGGATATTCTACCTACTAACGGGACACTGAGTGTCCTTGAAGGTAATTATCTGTTTCTCAAGCCTATTATGTTTTTTTTATCACGTGTGGTGATGGAACGTTTGGAACCCAATTTAGTGGCACGGAACTAATCCCTTCTTAAAGAGAGAGGCTTCTAAAGGTGGCACAAAAAATTCCTTGACGTTCTGGTATTTGGCAGGGATCCCCTTCGCAACAGTCGCTGAAGATGAGCCAGGGTTAGTGCGTCACACATGCGGAAATCGTGAAATGATATAGCACAAGGGTCATGCCTGGCTGCTGAGGTCTTATATCGCTGGATGCTCGACGGAGGGTATTCTTCTCTGGTATCTAATTCTACCCTCCCTTGTAACCCATCGAACACAAAATTTTCTCGATAAGTTCTTGAAGTTTAATTTTAACTGTGGCTGAGGCTGCCATGAATAAAACTTTGTTTGCTCCCAAATAATACGGTTAAAGTTGTACTGATGCGGAAGTGAAACTGCTGTTCTGCATTGTAAAAAGATAGTTCATGAATGAAATAATAACTTTTGTTTTCAAAAGATTAATTTGTATATACTTTAGTGGTCTGAAAATTTTCAAGGGAACTTTATGCATTTAATTTCTGTTAAACAGAAGGTGAGACAAAGTGGAAATATGTTGCCAATGATTTACTTTATGAAATTAGCTAACTCAGACTTTATGTTCTAGAATCCTCCATAACGTTGTAAAATATAAATAGATCTTGGTATATTTTACAATACATTTTGTCTAGCAAGTTTTTAAATTAACTCTTACCTGAATGAAGTTTTAAGAACCATATATTTAGTGGATATGGTTCCAGCCCAAGTATTTTCCACTAGGTACATTTATAAATCAGCTTTATGAAACTTTTTTGCATCATTTTCTACTTTCTTATAACTTCCTAATAGCGAACAGTAAAACAGCGATGAATACGTGGCCTACCTAATGGTTTGTACATTATGAAAAAAGTGTGATTTATATTGAGGTCTCTGTTAATTTATTGCTAATGTAGAGAGAGAATCATCCCTCGCTGGTACCATCAGAAAGGGGTAGAGTATGATTTTCTCGAGAGGAGGGTTGTGTGGAAATGTAGGGATGGGAGAAGGAATGTATATGTTTTTGCTCTTTCATTAGACGGCGGACAGAAGGGGCTTGACTCTGTCAAGGTACGGTTCCTATGAATGGAAAGTTGTGGGTGTTGGCGAGACGGGAGCGGGACTTGGTTGGCTCACAGATCCGCCTTGTAGCGGAGTTGGGGTGGGACGAGGGGGAGAAAATCCTCCTCCTCTTTCCTCTTGGGCATTACAATGAATTGAAGTGAACTCTCTTGCTCACATTTTTGGAACAACATTCTCTCGCGAGCTCCTCTGTCTTAGCACTCGCAGATTTGGTAGGTTTATTTAGGATAGAAGAGAATGCACGATGCTTGTGTGCTGTTGCATTTTTCCTGCTGGCTTTCTTAGCTAAGTTATATCACTGGTCTTACATAATGCTTTAGTTTAAAACAATGTGGCTTGAGATTATGCTCACGTGGAATCATTCGCTCAAAAGTCACTATGAAATATTAAATGTTTTTCTGAATTACCTGGCTCATGTATTATCATGAATTTAGTCGTGAATGATTGATTAGGAATGGCAAATTATCCGTCTATAAGTGTAATTTTTTTATCTCTCCTATTTCGACGTAAGACTTTTCATTAATGGAGGATAAAAACCAAACCTCATTTTAAGAAAACATTGCCAGGGAATTTGCGTGAAATTGGAATAGAGTCCGCAGAAAGCAGCGGCTGATGAACAAATTATTTTTTATTTTTTATTATTTTGAATTTGACTGAACTTATGCCATGCCGTTGTTTTTGTATTTCTG
The DNA here is from genome assembly GCA_933228895.1 of Platycnemis pennipes. Classification (NCBI taxonomy): domain Eukaryota; kingdom Metazoa; phylum Arthropoda; class Insecta; order Odonata; family Platycnemididae; genus Platycnemis; species Platycnemis pennipes. The sequence goes on from OW121847.1 coordinate 109,388,181, forward strand.
AGACTTGAGAGTATTTATAGAAAGCAATTTATTTGAGCAATCTTACTCGGCTCTGTTGTAAGAACTCATGGGCCATCTATAATAGCCTCTAATAATTTAATTGTTTATGAAATTATTCGTATGTAAAGGATTCATTACTTTACGCATTTATTTTGTTCCTCATAGAGCATGAATTTTATTTTATTTTTTGACTGATAAAAGTGCTATGAATTTCGTGTGGTGTAAACAACACAATTCGTCATAATTTAGCAATAATACAAAGCGTGTGTAATGGTTACGAATAGGTTTATCGTTGGCTTTATCACGCCAGTTGTATTAATGCAGCAAAATGTGGTGAAAAACTGAAAACACAAGGTTTAGTAAAACACCCTCTATTGGTTTTAGTTTCTTTTCGACACTTCACGGTGCACTTGCGACCCAAAACAGTGTAGCGAACGGATTGAATAAGTGGTTGGTGTGAGATAAGGTATAGGGTGGGGGATAAGGTATAGGGGGATGATTTGAGATTCGAGAGGAAGCCGAGTGCCTTTGGTGGGGCTCATTCGTGTATGTGGAAATCGCGAGATAGACGTGTCGAAAAGGCTCGCTATTCTCGTTGCCCTTACCCCTTCACCTCCCCTTTCCTCTGACATCCTTCCCACCCACAAAACCGCCCCTTCCGCTCCGCACCTCCTCTAGATCCCCCGGGACGGCAAACGCTCCCCCTCCCCGCACGCCGAAGGGAGGAAGAAAACTCCTGCGAACAAACTCTCATCCTGCTGTCTCCATACCTCCGGAGGCCTCTCTTCCTCCCATGATTTATAATGCACGCGTGTGGGATGGTCGGCAGAGAGGATCGCACGGCAGTGTCCGCCCACCCACGCACACACTCGCACACGGCCGTGCACGCACGCTGCTCTCTCACTCAGCGCCCCCCTCCCCCTTTTCTCCTCCTGCCCCCACCCCCTATCCTCCCATCCGCCACACAGGGGTAGGGATGCAAAGGACTGGAAAGATGGATGAGAGGAGTGTGGGTGTCGCGGTGAGTTGGGGGATGGGTGGTCTGGAAAAGGGTGACCGGGAAATGGGCGGCTGTGAAAGAGAGAGAAGGGAGGGAGACACTGGATCGTGAGTGGGTGATGGAGAAGGCGGAAAATGTGGGAGCTGGACGGCAGGTGCATCCGAGAAATGTCTTACCTGCATAGCTAGACGGTTGTGTCTTGCGGATCCGGTGGCTCTCATATCTTCCGCTAAAACTAGTTCACAGGCTTTCACCCTTGAGCCAGAAGGATCAAGAATACTGCTGACAAATTACTTTGTTTGAAATGAACAAAATAGTTTGGTTATGAACCTTTGGGGGAAGATGTTACGTAACCACCGTGTCTTACGTAACCTGTTTCACAGCCGCTTTTATGATGACATTTTTAATATATTTGACGAGTGAACTTGTAATCGGTAATTAATGATAAACCGTAACGATATTTTAAGTTTCGAAATTTTATATGGGATGGATTACTTTCTGTACTAAGGTTTATTTATATGCCTCAAAGGACCTTGAAAGTTGTGTAAGACGAATATGGAAGAAAATTTCATTGCTCAGTATACAAAAAGCAACGATGCAACCTGACAGAAATATTAAAAAACTAAAATGAATTATTATGACATAAAAGTCGAATATTTAAGCATGTTGAGAAACTGGTGTATAAGACTGGCTAATTATCTTCCCCATAGGGCATTTAAGTACTGTTTTCTGATTTGCTTACCTCAAGATACTACGAGGGTGCAGCAGCAAGGATTTGTTCATCATACCTATTCCTCTAAACTGCGCGCTTTTTTTTCAAGACCAATCTGAATATTTTGTGCCTGCGCCCATTTTGGTATATGACTGCTTGCAGTATTCCCCCATACTGCCTTCTTTAAAATAATATTTTAAAGGAACTCGGGGAGAAAGAGGGAGCTAGATTTCATTGCCCACTGTGTCTGACTCACAAGTAGTCTCCGAAGGCTTAACTGGGTGGGAGATATACTGCTTCCCCCACTGCGCCATTTCGTCTTTCGTGTAGGGGATATATTGGGTCCCGTTGATACAATTGGTGCCTCATGACGCACCCCCTTTGGTCTATGCGAAGCCACAAATATTTATAATTGGGATGGGCCGTTATATTGGAAGTTAATGTGACCCTATCTTTTCGTCCCTGCTATAATTCTATCCCGGAGACCAGTGTGCGCCGTTACTTCTGTGGACGATTCTGGAAGAAGTAATGCCTGTGACCACTCCGTAGACCATGCCGAGTCTCCTAAAAATTCCTCCGATTCGGAGGGAGTGGGAGTAGCCGAGGCTTAGGAGGTGGGGATGAGGGGTTGGAGAATATCCACGTACCTGGAGGGAAGGGTGAATGAGTTGCGAAGGGCGTATGAAGAAGGGATGGGCGGGTGGAAGAGGATACAGTGATCTCCGTGGAGGGAGGAGTGGCGGAGGATGTGTGGCGGCGAACATAAATACATCCACGCGTTATTTAAAGCCGTTCCGAGAGTGGCGTTTGAAGGGCGGGCGTAGAACCTCTCCCCTGTCCCGTCTTTCCCCTGCTTCCTTCCTCCCGAGCTCCCCCTTCGGTCGGCGAAGGAAGGAGTTCTGGTGAATTGGTGGCGCCATTGGCCCAGGGTTGTGGTGTTCTTCAAGTACTGTAGATACGGGCTTGAATTTATGTGCGCCCAGAGCGTAAGAGCACGAGACTTCTCCCGAGGTGTTGTCCATACGGTTGAGATCGAAACTTTTGAATTGGCGCGAAGGTTTTTGAAGGAGTTTATTAATTCAAACTGTTCACAGACTAATATTTCTTGTCTAAACTAGTCATTGCTCGTGATCCGTCATCCGGAATATAAATTCTGGTACAATGCCTTAGTGAGTACATAATAATGTCAATAAGACGAGTTTTGTCGGCGAAATGGAATAAACATCATTAGCTGATGAAACTTAGGTGCATTAATGCACTATGGTATGCATCGCAAGCGGAAAAATTTCAAAGTAAATCGGAACACGGCTTCATCAGTTGCGCTCGCAGATACTCAGACATCTTTTTTCTCGTAGGTATAATGCCCATGCATCACGCTCTTAAAAGGCTTGGCCTGATGTTTCATCGGCTACGGTTAGAAAAGTTATGGACTCAAAAAAAAAAACTTTCATGGCAGCTTAACTTTGCCAAAGACTTTATATTGAAGGAAATAAATCAAATTGGTGCCATCGGAAGCTATTATTGCTTCTAAAATTGACTAGATTTTTGATTATAATTTTATGCTGTGCGTTTGAATTCTTTAAATGTCACTTTTAAAACATTTCTGATTTTTAAGCATTAGAGTGACAGATTTAAAGAATTGGTAGTCGCTATCCATTCCCATAGTATATAATATGGATATAAGTTGCATAAAAGTCTTATTCCATTTCATTTTTTTCATTTTATTTCTGCTGGCCAGTGGTAATACATAGTTGGTTTTTAGTTATAGAAGTAAGAATATTTTGAGTGAGTTAATTTCAGAATCAGTGACATGGATTCCCACAATTTCGTTGAGTACGTTAATTCAGAGGTGGTAAATGAATAATTTACTAACCATGACGTAGTTCTTGCTCCCGGAAACGTTCTACATTGAATCAATTTCTTAGTAATGGTCTTTATTTTATTTTATGCATATAAATAAATATATATATATATATATTGATGCAATCTGGCCGCGAATTAAACTTTAAAAACACTTAAATATGCTGAGCAAATAATGCTTCTAATCCAAGCAGCGCTACTAATTTCAGCTCGTTTAGTTGCCGGAAGAAATTACTGGTAAACTTTAGTGAATTCTGTCTGCCTTCTGTGGACAGAATATGGTGATGACTTATCATTAACATCTGGCTATAACCTTCCGCCAAAAGTTGTGGGGTGGAGGGACTCTGGAGGGAAATGGTGAGTGGATGCTCGGTGAATACGGAACAAGGAGCATTCATAAAAAATTCCACTCCTTAATCGCGCCCAAGAAGGTAGTGAAATTCAGAGAAAGCGAAAGCCGAGCCGTATTTTTTCGTTTTAAATTGGTAAGAATGACCTTTTTATTACCACAGTAAACCTTGTATAATTCCCCTCTTCAAGGCGCCTTTTGTTTTGCGAATTAAAGTCACGCCGCCGTCAGCTTGAATCGCGAGCGATGCCGGAAGCGAGAGAGGGGGAGCTGGGGTGGTTGGGGTGGGGTGGTGGTATAGAGAGCATTCATGGGGAGCCGGGGGATGAAGGGAGTAAAGGTACTGAGGGGAACGGGAAGGGAGTGAATAGTTGTTTGAGGAAAGGAGAGGATGTTTTTTTACAGGGTAGGGAGAGGTGGGGAGAGTAATTTGGGATATTTTGGCCATAAAATGAGGGCCGTAGTGCACGGGCGAGAAGGAGACACGGGGGTGTGCAGCGGTAGTCGGGACAGAAGAGAGAGTGATTTTGTCTCTTTTTTCTCCTCTTTGGGAAATGGCTGAGGAGGGGGGGACGGAACCACCCCCCTTGTTCCTATGGCGCACACAAAAGGCGTTTCTGAACGAGGCATAAAGTGATATCAGCGACGTTTAGGAGCGGGCCACGGGTAGAGGGGGGAGAGGGAAGGGACCCTATTTGGGGGGAGTAAGGAAGGAATGGGAGAGATGCGTGGGTGGGGGTGGATCAATGGTGTGGCGGGGACGGAACAACGACTGTTGGCTGCTCACGCCCGGGAAAAAGTCCTTTGGGTTGGAAAAATAAAGAGTCATTCTTTTACTTTGCCACCCCACGCCCTCCCTCCGCTCTTCTCCGCACCGTCCCCCTCCTCTCTCTCTTCCACCCCTCGGAATGTCAACCTCATCCACCACTCCTCTCCTCCCTCTCACCCCTTAAGCACTGCAGACGCCAAGGTGGAGGAACAGTGCGCGGACTTTCCACTCCGCTCGTGATGAGTTTAATCGATGTCTTCAATTAGCCACTGAAATTTCGACAGATTAAGGCGGCGAGTGAGGTTTTCGCTAATATTTATAGTCAGGCAGACCATTTTTATCGTTAACACTCATCCTTCGTATACTGCCAATAGGATCACCCTTAAACCAATATCCTTCTCTAACTACGGAAAGGATCGCCCCAAATCCAATGGATGATCCTACGAAAAAGGATGACTACATACATTTTCCTTCATTGTGTGATATTATATCTTAGCCAGTCATGCCTATAACGTGCTTTTTAAAACAAGTACTTAGGAATGCAGAAGCTTATTATATAGTTTTGTGACCTTTTCGCTTGGAAGGTAAATTTCTCAGTCAAAAATTCACTAAGTTGCATCATCTTATGCTGACAAAAGGAGAGCAGAATACAATTGTCGGCACTCATGATGATCCGATCTTCAAAAAGCTACAAAAATTACATGTAACTAGCTATGTTAAGTGACGTAGAGGAATCCTGGAATCATGGTTAAGTAACTTAGAGGAATGGATATAAACTGGGGACTACGTTGAAGATGATCGCTGAAATTCTGCGATATGATGCTCGTTATTAATCCCTGTTCGCAGCATTGTATCCTCATCCGAAATTAGTGTCTCGTGACGGTGCCAATCTAATGCTTGAGCACCCTTTCCCTTTCACGAGTAAACTGAAGCCTATCTAAGCCTCGAAGCCATTAGCTGGAGCACGTAGCCTGAGCCATAAGCGCGTAGGAAGATATGATGTGGGCTTCATGGCATGCTTACTGGCATATCATCCGGTCGTCGAAGCCAATCAGGCTTAGAAGAAGCGTGCGTGAAGATTCAGGCATTCAGATTTCAGGCTTGTGTTTGCACCCGCTGTAACTGTCGGGTGTTTTTCTAGGCGATTGGTTTTCGCCATGTTCTCCCCCGTAACGTTGAAGCTGCTTTATTGTAGTACCCTTTTTGGTAGATTTACCTGATTACGGAACACCTCTAAAAATTTCTCTTTTAAAACTGATATCGTGTTCCTTTCTCGTGTGCTTCTCCGCAAACGCGTGAAGCTACGTCGAGGAAACTTTACGTTGGATTCATTTGCTTCTGAAGATGCGAGAATATTCTGAAGAAGAATATGAGATGAGAGAATATTAGATAGAAGAGATATTCTGAAGTGAAAATCTCGCGCGTATACTGAGGCTAGAGAGATAAGTCCTCCTGGTCCCAAAATAGTCGTTTCTGATTACGTTTTAGCCCTAGTGATTTGTATTATCGCTCATCAGTTCCATTACCATTTTTCCACTGGACTGATAGCTATTGCGTGAGGGAATTACGTTGATTAGTGTGTAAAGGAATGTGATAACCGATTTAAGCACTAGATTATTATCATTAAGAGGACATTTTCTACGTACACATATTTGATGGAAAAGAAAACATTTAGTCTGTGCTACCATTTTTATTTAATACCAAGTCATCGTTTAAAATCTTGATTTAGAAATTGCAAAGTGACTATCATTTACCAGCAAATGGCTCAACAGCTACGCATGTCATCATTCAATGACGGTCAGTGACCATCAGAACGGTTAGTAAGGCATAAATATACCTGAAGACCAACGGAAACCGACGTCTCCATGATCATAAAATTTACCCTCTACATCCAAGATGCATGTAAAGTGGCGGAGCGGAACCAAAATTCACAGTGGAAACGTGATTCGGATGACTGACCGATGTCATCGCCCCTGAGGTCTCGCGCACTGTACGAGCATCCAATCGGTTGGGCTGTGACGTATTTGGTCGCCTAACCTCTATTGGCTAATGTCTGTAAGGCATATAAATTATTGCCTTTGTTTTTCGCCGGAACCTCAGCCCCCCACAGCCTCGTGATTAATGACGTATTCTGGGAGAGAGAGAAAGTGAGACAGCCGTGATTATGACCCTGCGATATTTGCAAAAAGTCAGAGGCTACGACTGAGATGAAAATTCATGTCTTTCGTCGTGGTGTTGCGACCGTCAAAACTCAAGCCCAAGCCCTGCGGTCTCCGTATTCCACGAAGGCTCTATCGAGAGAGATTTTTCCCACGCCTCCACAGTGGAGGACTGGTTGCGTCGAGAGTGAGGGAGATGAAGTTGAGAGGGAACGGGTTTTGGTGTGTGTTCGTTTTGATGAGGGAGGAGTACGCGCGACGGAGAAAGAGGAGACTTGGCAAAGGGGATGTTGGGGGTGGTGGTTTGGCGTAGGGATGGAGGGCTGTTGAAGGGACGAAGGAAGTGGAGGACGGCGGAAGAAGATCGGCGTATTTGGTTCAAATGGGGAAGGGATGGCGAGCGAGCTTGTGTACGTCGTTGCGGATGGAGAAGTGCCGCTTCCAGGGCAAGTGCGTGAGCGTAAGCGAGTTAGTTAACGGCGGGGCGCCGCGACGCGCCGGTTTGGGATGCTGTTGAGGGCAGAAAGGGGATTGAGACAGTTGCGAGGAAAGGAGGAAATGGGGAAGTCGAATAGAGTCATGGAGAAAATAAGTGAGAAAGTGGTAATGTGGTTTGGAGGCGTATATGTTATGGTCGTCATGGAGACATTCTTTTTAAGAGCCCTTGGGGGTAGGGATTGGTGGGTGGCCCCTCGGTGGATCTGGTCCTGGAGAATCGGAGTTCGTACTGTTGGCTCAAACTACATTTTCAGAAGCTGCAGCTTCTGCTTTCTCTCATGGAGATAATGATGCAGAGAACACCTATTAACCCCCTCTTGCGATCCATAATTCCTGACCTTCGTCTGCGTGTACTTTGCTTTTTTTTGTTACTCCTGTTTTATGATATCCAAACCATTTTGTTGTCTTCTTCAGTTGACATTTTTCTAAAATAAAGTTTTTGTTCCCTCACAGAGCTTCATTAATGAAAGCCGTAATATGGCATCCTGAAAAGGAAGGAATGCTTCCGCATGCCCCAAATCAAACTCAAGTTATTTTCCGTTCCTCAGTTTGTGGTGTGTGAAATTAATTTATTTTTCTTAAGCAGGATTAAATCTTTGTCCTATAGAAGTCTTGCTTATATCTGGGCTAAAATTAATTGTTTGATTAATACATATTATGCGTGTGTTTATATAATATCACCCGAACATTTTTTGTATTTTCCAATTAGATGAGGCAAAAAGCAAAATCAGGATTCCAAAGCAATAAGAGACGCAGAGGAAATTGGTATCATGAGCATCAACGTATATGGCGAAGAAATTAACATGCTAATGCTTGCTGATGACATCGCAGTTGTAGCAGAAATTCGAGAGGACCTGCAAGCATCCCTAACCAAAATGGACCATAATATAATATGATCATCAACAAGAAAACTAAATCCTAGTGTGCGGAAGAGAGAAGCTTAGGGCAAATATCACAATTCGAGGAGTAAAATTGGAACAAGTGGAGAACTTTACCTACCTCAGGCGCACTATAACTTGGGATGGAAGAAACTCGGCGGACATCAAGTGAAGAATAGGACAAGCTAAGGAGGCGTTTATGAAGAAGAGACAATGCTCAAAGAAACTACGGCTGCACTGGAAGCACTTCATCAAAAAATTCGTATGGAGCGTGGCACCCTATGGATCAGAGACATGGAAATTCGGGAAAGCAGACCAACGAAGAATTGAAGCCCTCGAAACATGGTGCTAGAGGAGAATGTTGAAGACTAAATGAACAGATCAAGTGAGGAACGAAGAGGTGTACATAAGGGCAGATGAGAAAAGGACAATATGGAAAACCCTACGGCAAAGAAAAACCAGATGGATTGGACGTACCTAGAGGCACAATGAATTAGTTAGAAATATAATAGAAGGGAATACTGAAGGGAAGGTCCTGCGAGGAAGACCAAGGGACAAATATATAGGGCAAATAAAGAAGGACGTGAAAGAGAAAACATACCAGGGAGTGGGGGAATTAACACTGAATAGGGCAGAATGGAGGGCTGCAATAAACCAATCCTAGGATTGAAATACTGATGATGATGATGAATAAGATCAGGGTTGCGCCCTGCATTCAAGTACGTTTCCCGTTTTTTTCTGAATGTTACCCCGAATATTTAGTAAATTTCTACTAGCTTCCTATTTAAGCTACTTAAAGTCCACTGCCATTAAATTTACTATATTTCGTCCCCTAGGTACTGTATAATGTAAAATAGTAAGAATTTTCGGACAATTTTAAATACTATTTTTGCACAAGAAGTTGGCGTAAACCATAATATATATCTATATCTACGACATACCCTGCAAACCACCTAGAGGGTGTGTGGCAGGGGATATCAATGGCTCTGCCACTGATGTGTTATGAAAATTACGGGTATTTAAGGTTTTGCTATTTCAAGTATTTTATTAGTTAATTCTTCTCGTGATGTGCATAATTACCTTGCAGCATTTTTGCCGTTTTGAAAAATTTCTCATTACATTTTGTCCTAAAATATAAGTCCATATATATATTTCTTGGCTCATTAGTGAAAAAATGAAGAAGTCATTGTAAAGTAAGGAGTTATATTTTTTTGTATCCGAATAATGATAGATAATGATGCATTGTAGACCCCAGGTGTATGCATTTTCCCTCGTTAGAATGTCCAATAAAGTCGCCGAACGTCGATGAACAAGGCATCTTCGTCTTTTCTGGCTAATCATAATATTTCTGTGTACAATAGCGGTAATATGTATATGACTTGAATACCAGCATGCATGCATAGTTTGAGTTCACTTTTGGTAGAAATATTCTTTTGCATTTGTCTATTTTAAACGATAAGTATTTTTTAAAATATCGATTCATGCACGTCAAAAAGTGCAATGTTGAGTAATTTATTTTTCACGTCCTCTCCGTATCTCATTATTCAGCGTTAGATGAAAATTTATTGGTTAAATTGTTAACCTTCCTTTTCTTTCCGTAACGCATTTCCATCTGCAAAAATGTGTACCCCTGATTTCCTGCGTAATTAGTCGCATTCATCTGTTTGAGCAGATTCCTGTGTTTGGACTAAGGGCTGAAATATGTGTCTTCGCAAGTCGTCAACTGTAACCCATTACCCAGTTCTGCCTTATTTCGCCATTGCTTTGATTATTAGTTAAACATTTCCAATTAATTTTTATGCCTTTTATGATATTTGTTATTTTCATTTCTCTTTTTTATCTTTCGTTCACATTTATCTGAGTTCTAATCATACTTTCCCATAACGTTTCCGTGCTCTTATAATCGCTTTTACCATATTTGTTTCGTAAAGACTGGTAGAGAAAATAATGGGGCATGACAAAATGGGTTCAAGGACTATTCCTTCGGTGAAAAAATTCACTGCTGAGTATAGGTTAAACTCAGTAACATGACTGTTGCTTTTCTTTCGTTTTTTCGTTTTGATTTCCATATCTGTAGATATAATAAGGAATTTGCTATAACATACGTGAATTGACTTCCCTATATTTATTATTTCTCGTGCTGGACCTGATAATCCTTTGTTCTAGGCAGAACTCTTGAAATTGAGAATTACTTGAGTAGAAGACATGAAGTAAGTGATGTCCTTGGTGACATACAGCAGTCTCCACTAGTATGCTAACCTATTTTGCGAACGTAAGTTACTGCTGATGAAGGAAAATAAAAATTATATCGTGTACTTATTTAAGATCTTTAATTGTGTCAAAAGTTTGAACTTAAATAGTTTATCAGTCCCTCGGGTACGATATGATGAAGTATTTGTTTACGACCTGGGAGAAAGCAAGCCCGATTCGACCTACTTTACGCTCCTAATTTATACTTTATTTCCGGCAGGACGCGGTGCGCAAACCTTAAGAATGCCAGCGCAACAGTAGCCGAATGGGACGTAAATATCACCCCGGTAACAGGTTTCATAGATGAAGGTTAGCACAACGGCTGATCCACGAATATCCTTGGCGGCATCAATCACCTTTTCTTATTTAATGGGTTTTATTCAGAGATCGAAAGGAGGACGTCGAGTCTGGGAGGAAAAATAACGGCGGAAGGGTTTCAGGAGGGTGGGTGGACGCGGATGGAGCTCCTCCGGCTGTGGATTGGTCGTCGAGTGACGGCTGCAGATGATGGGCGTGTGCGACGCTCGAGGTAGAGGGGCGAGCAGAGGCTTAGATGTATGGGCCTCGGAGCTAAGAGTAGGGTGTCGCGGAGGAGAGGGTAGTCAAGGGGGGATATATTATGATCGAATCCGGGTCTTGAGATGGAGTAGGGGTGTGCAGATGAAAGAGCGGGCGATGATTGACAAGTTTTTAGAGGAGCCGACGAGCCACGGGTGGCAAAGAAGCAGCTGATGAGGGCGTGGAGGATGGGGGTGGGATAATAATATTTTGAGGGAATTTTGTGGTGTGTAGGGCAAAGAATGAATGCGATAGGAGTTCAAAGAGGCAAGGGGTCGTGGTAAGTAAGATTGTATGTTGCTAATCAGTAAACGAATTGAAGATTAGTCTTCTAATATCACCTTTTTAACATGCAAGTTATTCATTCTGTAACTTTTTAACGAGTTTAACATGAAGGATAATTAATTTTTACGTGAAGAGTAAAAGACACAGATGTCATATTTATTCGATGATTAAAAATGGTTGTCTCCCTTTAATATCATAGCATCATTATTTTAATAGCCTAGCTTGGAAAACTCGGACTCCGAAAATGAGAAATTATGGACTCGAGGGACTAAATTGATAGCAAGTGCCCGTTAGCATAAAACGTCCGGGGCTGCTACCGATACTTTTTTTCTTGTATTGTGGTTACGTTTCACTCATGAGTGAGGTGCATGTTTCTACAAATCTCTTCTAATTTGCAATGAGATGTTGTGGTAACAAATTGAGGATGAGGCTGAATATCGCGAACTCTTTGACCGACTTAATACCAGAAAACGGAAACGATCCTCTTCGCATCAAATTTGGAGTGATGGTTGTCTCTTTTGTCGCTAAGTTTTTACGACGTCTTGAAGCAGCTCACGACTTCAAATATTATGCATACCTTTGCGGGTATTAATTCTTCGTCTCGCCTCTATCTCCTCGCACAGACTTCTTAGTCTCATCCTTCTCCTCTTATCACGCGGGAAGGCCTCCTCCGGGCCGTGCTCTTGAAGATGCCACCGTCTTACCTCCCCTGCCTCCCAGCCCTAAGGCTTCGCGGGATTGTCTTGCCTTGCCTTCTCCTCATCAGCAGCCCACATCTCTGACGCCTCCTTCCGTCCCCCGTATTCTCCCTCCACGCCAGCTCCTCTTGCCAACGTCCTTCCCCTCGCTCCCTCTCCTCTCCCGTATCCTCCAGGGCGTCTCTGGTCGCTCAGAATTTCCTCTCATTTTATTATCATTTCTACCAACGCGCGATTCTCATCTCCCTCTAATTTCTTTCCTCCCGGCGTTTTAAATCGTAATGGTGCAATTTTTTTCCGTGTGGAAATCTTGCTATTGTGCATATCTTCATATTCTTCCGTTAAGGTTTCTTTGTCAACGACCTTTATCATCTTATCCGCGTCATATCGTTGTTGAAGGAGAGTGATATTTTTAATGAAATACGAATTGCATTTCAATTATTTATCTTTGACCTTTTAAGATGAATTTTTATTTTAGTTCGATGTAAAAGATTGTGTGTGGTGCAAAATGACCCTAGTTGTCGAAAAACCATTAAATCTAAACTTACTTACCTATCTGTTGAGAATTTTCGCGGCTAGTTCACATTCCTTGAATTTATAATCGTCGACAGTCATCAGATTGTCAGGGTGTCAGCAGTCATCACGCACTTTTCCTGTTTGTTAGTTTTCATGTTTCAACCCTTTCTTTCCTTTTGTGGATGCCTATGGTGTGTCAAATCCTTCGCTGAATCGGGCCTTGTGCTATACCGGAGTTTCCCTTTTCGCAAAATTATTTTATCTGTTTTTGCCGGTTGGAATACTTTTTCGAGTGGAAACAATTTGATTATTTTCCTTTGCCTTCCGTTTATCGTGTTTTATGGTGAACTTTGTGACTTATCCTGTTTCACTATTTACATGCTTGTTATTATTTCCAAAGTAAAGGGTATTAAATCATTTGAAATTTGATCTCTGTCATCATATTGTCCCTAGGTTCACGGATTAGTTTAGTTTGGCAGTCTATTTGTTGCATTTAAAATGCTGGCAAATAAAAAGATGTTTTATTTCATAAAGTGAAATTCCAGAGCTAACTTCGTATTTCGAAGTTCTCTCTCACCCTCTTCTTAAATTCTCTCTCTTCCTTAAATTCGTTTTCCCTTCTTGACTTGCCTCGTCGTGTGTGTGATGCCTCATTTTCCTACCGCGGGCTCTTCTCAGTGTCTTCAACCCCATCTCACCTTCCATCTACTTCCAAATGCGGGAGACGCTTTACCTCTCTATCCATCTCAAGAACTCCTCCACCGCCTTCCCGCCGAGGCACTAACCCCAATAGTCTACCGCAGGCATCTACTCGACGTCTAAAACTCTCCATCTCCCAATCTTCCTCTCCTCTCGCTTGCTCTCTCTCGATCCTCCAGCTCCCATCACTACCGACTTTTCTCACTCCCTCTAAAATTCTCCACCCCATCTCTCCACTTGGGTCGTGCTCCCAAGGAATGAACTCCTATTTCTTTCTTCCTCATCCTCCCTCTCCCACCCTTTCTCTTTCTCTCCATCTCGCGTTTTTCCTCTTTCACTTCCCATATCTCTCTTCCTCCCTCCCCCCTATCTCCCTCCACCCCTTCTCCTTTGCAGAAATTGAGTTACCAAAACACGTAAATGCAATTTGCGGTCCGTAGGTGTGTGCGAGGGAGGGAGGAGGGGTGTGAGTAGCAAGAGGAGCGGAAGGAGTTCCAAGAGGTGGGAGGTAAGATGAGAGACTCCGGGAGCAACAAGGAAAGGTGAATGGGGGGCGGTGTTGCCGATGTTGAAGGTTTTGGGATAAAGAGTGGTTGGAAAGCGACAAATCGGGGGGGGGGAGGGATGGGGTGGGGGTTAGGATAGAGTGATAGAGAAGGGGGTGACACACGGAAGAGGATCTGATGGGGGCGTGGGCTCGGAGGATGAGAGGAGAAGGTGAGGAGGAATTTTTCAAGATTCAATTCTTCCCCAGAGGGTCCAGATTCCAAGATTTCACTCCTTGGTGGCGTGCGCTTTATGACGTGTTATATACACTTCCTCTTTCGTACTCAAGTGTGAGTGTGTATTGACAGTGCTCTCCCGTTGCTTTTAACTCCCACTCGCGCGAATATCGACTACATTGTCTTCTTAAGTTGGTGGTTATAGTGTTGTCACAAATTTTCCGTAGAGTAATTTGACAGTTCTGAATTTTGCCATTTTGGACTCCAAATCAGCCGTGCTGTAAAGAATTGCCTCTGATATAACTGTGTTCGTTCGTACTAAATGAGAGTGGAATGAAATGTATATTATACCTTTATTTACTCTTGTATGGTACTTGTAGTAATCCTAGTATCATCATCAGTGTTATAACTGTGTTCATAACCACCTTGAAATATATTAATATATTCTTTATACTAAAAAAATCTATTTCCGAGAGAGGATAGATAAGCTATATCTAGGAACATGGTAGTGATCATTGTTCATCCGCAGAATTATGCATTCGAAAATAATTTTCATGTTAGATACTTTGTCTTCTGAAGACTTCTAGAAAGGGAAGACGCCATGAAAATAAGGTCATATCATTATTTATTTTGGCCATGGTAAGATAGTGTGTTGTAAACGCATGGAATGCAGGTGTGGGAAGAGATATGGGGGACGTGAGACAGAGGGGGGCAGGGCAAAGCTTTCGTTAGTGGGGCAAAGGTACTAGATTCGAGAGGAGAGACGTATGACTTTGACGTGCTCTGGATTTTGTTAACCTTCGGCTTCACCTTCCTTGTACATCCCGTCGAGCGACCAGCCAGAAGTCTTGTCCATGTTTTTCAACTACCTTTTCTGTCGATTGGATCTTTCTGCGCGCTTTTGCAAGCTGGACATGCGTTAAAATATCACGGTTTGTGGATAAATACACTCCAATGCACTTTTATGCCTTGGTTTTTATCTCGGGGTCTCAAGACAAGTAGGCAATCTTGCAGTTTTTAGACTCTTTTAGTTCTTTACGAGGTGCAAATAATCAGGCAATCTTGCAGTTTTTAGACTCTTTTAGTTCTTTACGAGGTGCAAATAATCAGTCATTATGGCATGTACTTCCTTACGTATCTTGTATTTTATCAATAGAGTTTCGTTTCCTTCATTGCCCCTATTAGATTATTTCCTAAACTATCAGAATATTTACATTTAAAGTACACTCATGCATATATATATATATATATATATATATATATATATATATTGAAAAACACGGTTGTAACAAATATATGCGTAGCCTGAAGTTTGTGAAGTTTCAAATTTCCAAATGGTACAAAAAAGGGCTTGCCATGAACCATCCTTGCGGATGTACTGTTTTCCCTCATCAGACATACTGTTTTCCTTGACAAACTTTCTTAATTTTGCCAACTTTATCTAAGATACGTATTGACATAACGAGGGGTAATATACGATAGCATACATGAATATGCAATAACATTTTCCGGGAAAATGATGAAATCGCTTCGGTCCCACGTATAAAAATCTATTTTGTACTCGGATAGGTTTGGAAAAACACACACGACAATAGTTTCGTATTTGTGCCTTTCAGAGTTTAAAGGACGATGAATAACCACTCCTAACGTGAAACAACCTTTTAACTTAACTCAAAATTGAAGTGGAGTACACTGTAGGCGGTGACATGCTTCCTTGGATGTCTGGAGTTCGGTGCGGAGGTTTGACTGTCGCTTGAATAGCGTGAACTTATGCGTACCGATTTGAAGTTGACTCCTTCGACATCCGCCTCGGAGTCCTTCTATTTCCCGTCTTTGTTTCCTCCCCATTAAAGGAAAAAACCTATCGCGAGGTCCTCGTCGGGAGTTGTTCCAGGGCTCGAGGGGGGGGGGGAGGGGGGGGGAGCGCGAGCGTGTAGCTATGGCAACGGTGGTGGGAAGGAACGAGGTGCGACAGTGACGCAGAAGGGAGATGAGTCGAGGAGTGGGGTCGTGTGAGTCTTTCGCGGGAGTGGAAGTCTTTTCCTGCACTTAGGTTCCTCTCTCTTACCGTCTGCCACCCCCCATCTCCTCCTCCCCTTACTTCGCTATCTCTTGCATGCATTTGCGATAAGACTGGCGGGAAAGGTTCCTCTTACTTCCCGGAGAGAGACTTGTTTCGTCTCACGACATTTCATCGCTAGCTGTCACACTCCATTTCTTTCCTCTGGCACTTGTGTTTGGGGACGGTGAGGACATAGTAGTTTTTCAGGTGATCGTGAGCTTTCCATTATTGGTAGGTCGCCTCAAGTCGGTTTGCACTGATTTTAAAAACTTGTAAACAATTTGTTATATTTGTATTGAAGGTGAATACGCAAGAGTGGGATCCATAATCATGGTTCAACTGTGTTTTACCTTATGATTAATTGCATTTTCTATATTATTGTGTTGTCTTTGTATTTTAGATATCATATTTTCTCTTATGGTGCTGTTGATAATTTAAATTGATTAGATCAACTGAAGTATACTTCATGAAAAGAGCTTAGGAAGAACAGTTTCCGATTCAAGTTTCGCGGAAAGCTGCTTAATGAACACTCTTGGAATTTGCTGATTGTGCCATTATCAGTTTAGAAAATCACTTTCGCCCCGGTATGTTTGCTCTTCAGTTATGCCTCTTTGATTTTGAAGTGTGGTCTAAGGCTTTAGATTGTCATCGTGGATCATGACATGTCATGAATTTTAAGAATTGGTGAAATTGATATCAGAATCAATTATCATTTTTATGGATTGTGGGTGATCTAAATAGCTTTCTAAACGCTTAGATGTACGGTCAGGCGGATTATTTATGCATGATATAATTTATACCTTAATAATTGAGTGCGTTTTGTCATAATTGATTCACTGGGTCGCAGTCATAACTTTGAAGGGAAAGGAGAGGGCTATGTTTTTGTGAATATATCGGGATGAGAGTGATCAATAGGTCATTTATCATCGGGAGGGAGAAATATGTGAAATTGGGTTCAAGATTAATCATGAATTCAGATAACTAAGTGGAGCGGAAAACATGGGATGAAAATACATGCATATGGAATGCATGTATTGATTAAGCATCTGACATGATCCCCGCGTTATTTGTTTGCCGTGAGATATGCCCTATAATTAATACCCGCGATGTTAAATTATTAATAATTCTCTGTAAGTTGTGGCTTATTCAACGTCCTAAAGTCGATGGACGAGTTTCCCTTCGAAACGAATGTCCTGAAGGATCTAACTAAGTGAAGAACCCAAATAACCTTCACCCAGGTGGTACGCTGGGAAAACAACCAATCTTACTCTCATGTGATTCTTCTGCGTCAGTAAATGTATTCAAGAATTTAAATGTTGTTAATCAGAGTTAAAACCATTTCCTTGATTTCATCTTAATTGGTTGACAGTTTTACTCATGCGTATCTATGTTTTGAAAAAAATAATCCATTCGGTATTAGGAGAAAAGGAAAGGGCGGGCATTCTCCAGGAATATAATATGAGTCCTCAGACATAATGTCATTTGAGAATCTGAATAGAAACTTACTAGTTCATAAAAAGAACAGCTTTTCCTCATTTTTATGTTCATAATCGATTTCATTATTCAGTTGACAGTATCTATGAACAACCAATATCTTAGGAATAAAGAGAAACATTTGAATTTATGGGCTGAATACCTTCATATATTTTAATTCTCCCTATGTTTTGACTCTTCGGATCGTTCTCATCGCGGTGTTGAACTAATAAATGGCTGACCGCGTATAGTATTAGAGTAAGGTTCGAATTTGCACGCATTAATAATTTCGTCGTATATTTTAAGTTTACAATTAACATTCGAAGGACTTGAAAACTTTTACGTTTGCAAAAATATTTCAATATGCTCATCTATCTCTTTGTTTTATTTTGCAGAGAGCCTCAGAGAATACTTTGCCAAATATGGGGATATAACGGAGGTGATGGTAATGAAAGATCCAACTACTAGACGGTCGAGGTGAGTACAATAATATTCTCATTTTATTTTTAAATTGTAATTAGATTAATTGAATATATTTTGAGTCTGAATTGTAAACTAATAATTATAAGACTTTCCCGTTACTTTCCCGAAATGGTGATATAATAGGGTGCCCTGTAATTGATATTTTTATGTGCGCTTGTTATTGAAGCACTGTGTGCCTCTACTGGATGTCTTGAATATGTATGGATGGACTGGTGCGTGTTTTCTCTGGCTGTCCTAAAACCCTTAAGGAGTTCCTGTCATCCTCTTGCTTTTTTTCTTTCAACCTATTTTGATAAATTCGCTCAAGATAAATCATAAGTTTAGATTACTAAATGAAGCGGAAAACATGGAATCAAAAAATATAGACTGCTTGGATTCATTAAGTAACGGACATATTCCCTACGTATTCTTTTGGCTATATATCCTATAATTAATATCCCCGATTTTAAATTATTCATTTCTCTTTATAAGTTGTAGCAGTTCTGGTTTCGTAGATAACTTCACGATTTGCCTTCATTGGGACATTTTTAATAAATTCGGTTCTATCATCCGAGCGTTGACGTCGCACAAGCGTACCTTTCGATCAAGTAATGCCTCTCATTCATTGCCAAACACTGTTTTTTTTATAAATATATTCGTTTTTTTATCACTCAAGCTTAGCTCATACCATGCGGCTTTTGGGAAGTGGTGTTTTCGGGAAGCGCGGCTGCGTGTGACGGACCGAAAAAGAATCGCTCGTTAACGATTTCTCCGTTACTGAACGCACCTCCCTCTTTCTTTCCCCCTCTTTCTAACCCCGGGGGATACGTTAGGTGCCTGTTTTTTTATGACGCAGATTATATATTTTTCTCCTCCTTCCCTCCCTCCTGAAAGCAATAACCGCCACTTCTTCCACGTGCCTCAGTTGAGTGCCCCTGCGCATGTTTGCGCGTAAAAGAGCGAAAAGTCGCCGGGCCCACTTCCTTCATCTTTCCTTGCCGGAGAGGAGGGTGCGGCGGGTTCAGGAGGGAGAAAGGGGGTAGAGGAGGAAGCGGTGGATGAGGAGGTGGGCGCTGGAAAGTTATCTCCAAAGACGACTCGCGCGAAGACTGCCCGATATCCTCGTGTTCTCACCTTTCCTTCCTAGTCGTCTTCCTCCATCCGAGTTTGGACAAGATAAAAATTAAGGCACGTGCATTGGAGAGGGTCTAGTATTGACTAGGGGAAAGCAACCCTAGCCCTTGCTTGAAAAATGTAAGGCTCTCTGTGAGTGATTTTGGGAGATTAAATGTCATTTTCAAGAGGCGTATTTTCTTTTAATTGGCCAATACTCTTCAGGGGGAGGGGGAGATGGCAGGGAAAAGTGTCCTATAAATGCCTCGCCGACCGTCTCAAAAGATCCGAGACGCTCACCCGCCTTCCTCTCTTCCTTGGAGCTTTTGAATCCAGAGTTTCATCCACCCGTCTATGAATATTAGCTTAGCAGGAAGGGAACTGGGAACATATGGCAAGGAGGGCTGTCAAGCGGGGTGATGGATACCCCTGATGAATGTATCGACCGCTGGCCACGGGGACGCCGCAGTATAAATATGCTCTTTGTGTAATATCAATGGGTCTTGACTGGAATTTTGGGCTTTCCTGGATTCTGGATTTTTAAAGTTATTTATATGCTTCGTATTCCAGGTGCAATTTTTAAAGCCAAAAATTAATTAAAATTAGATAAGATGGAAAGGGTTTCCGTTTTTGAATTCGATCAAAAAGGTGTTTGGGTTTACCCGATTCTGGCACTTAGTAATCAAATCATAATTTCTGAACTCTTATGCGTATTTTTTTTGCTATTTCTCTGGCTATCCATCCTCTCCCCCCGGTTATTTCAACGATTAACCATAAGTTGGCTGCTTTGCGAAGAATTCTAGACGTTTGCATGAATCAGATTCTTGTTATTTAAAAATTAGAGTTATGGAAACGTAATACTCCCATTGCCTTTTTGAGAGTCTATAAACAGTTTAATTTTCGTCCTGACGTCTGTTCAAGCTCATTTTTTACTCGAAAACTCAAATACGTGCATCAAGTTCTATAAAGCTGACAAAATATACAGAGTGCTTCCTCGGTGATATTGTTACAGAAACAAAAAAGAGTCTTGGATTCATTTCATATTATTTAAGAAACTTCGAGCATAAAAATGAAAACCCTCGAATCTTATACGGATAATCAGCACCTGCTGAAGATCAATAAAAAGAAAAAAACTAAGGTATTCGTATGCAGTAGGAGAAAGGAAGCCAGGACCATTATAAAACTAGGAAAACACAAATCGAGGAGGTGGAAGAGCTCTGCTACCTGGGAAGCCGAGTAACCAGCGATAGACGAAGCAAAAGAGAAATTGCCAGTAGAATTGCCCAAGCAAAAAAGAAAATTTTACCAGAAGAAGATTCTGCTTACAGCTGCAAATACAAGCGTTGAAGTGAGGAAACATTTTATTAGAACATACATCTGGAGCATCATAAGTACCTACTATATGGCAGTGAAGCATGAAATATAACAGCAGCAGAGAAGTCCAGGCTGGAAGCATTTGAAATGTGGTGCTACCGAAGAATGATTAAGATAAAATGGATCGATCGAGTGACAAACGAAGAAGTCTTAAGAAGAATGGGAGAGAAGAGATGTCTACTAAAAACATTAAAAAGAAGACGGGACTACTTAATGGGGCACATCTTGAGACACGATGGCCTGATGAAGACAATCGTCGAGGGAAAAGTGAACGGGAGGAATGGAAATGGCAGGCCTCGTATGAGGTATATGGAGCAAGTTGAGTAGGATATAAAAGAGAGGAGCTACGTCAATATGAAGAGGTTGGCCGGTAGAAGAATCGAGTGGAGGGCTGCGTCAAACCAATCCTAGGATTGTTCACCGATGATGATGAATCAGCACCTGAATGAAATTCATCAGTAATTATTGATTATTTTAAGGTATAGGAATCCCTGTAGTATGTGCGGGATATGACTTCCTGTGTATTTTTAGATAAATTCCATTACGATTGAAATGGGTCCGTTTAAAGTGAGGAAAGAATTTGTCATTTTAATGGGAAATAAACAGGCGCCATTCAGTAAATGCGTATTGTACTCTCTTTTTACTCCAAACTCTTTATCTATTTTTTATGCGTCAATTTTTGTGCTTTGCAAAAGCTAAATGTCGGCGGAGGCTTCATGCTCGGATTTTTCTGTGAATTTCGGTCGCACGCGATAATGTGACCACGCAGTTAAACCCGCACCGTGAAATATGTGCTCGATGAGTCCAAATCGATAAAATCGCTCTGGATATAAAGGGAGGAGTGTACAAAAAAAGTGAAAAGAGAAAGAGGGTGAAAGAGAGAGAGAGACAAAGGTTATTTCCTGTGTTTGCGCGCGCGCGCACGGCTATCTTGCATCACCGTGCTGGCACTGTTCCACCCACTCACGACCTCGTGGACGAATAGGAAGGCAAGGGGTTGGGGAGAATATGTGTGGAGGAGGGGAGGGTGGAAAGAGGAAGAGGAGGGCGTGACGTGAAGGGGGGAGACCACAAAGGAAAGAGGAAGAGAAGAATGGAAAAATACGGTCGATGGGGAAGGGGAATGGGTGGGACATTTGAACTCATTGTACGCACGCGGCTAAAAGTTCAGGCAGTTGAAAGACGGGTTGGCCATTTTCAGAGATGCATTTTGCGGAGAGCCTCTTGTGGTTGAAATGGGAGAGTTATTCCGTTTGAAGCGTAGTTTTCATGTCTTAGCTCTACATTCCCATTGCTACAGATTTTCCCCTTCGGCTTGCGCTGAAATTCTGTGCGAAATCGGCGAGTTCTTCCACTTAAATGACTAGTGCTTGCGTTAAGAACGAGAAATGATGGCACATAACGAGAAAAATCGTTAGGACTGGCGATACTAAAATAAATACTTCGTATTTTCATTCTTTCTTTTCACTGTCGGGATGGTAGTTAATACATTTATTATGCCTAAAACATCAGGAATTCTTGGCTTCCGGATATCAAAATACTATAAAATCATGCCTTGTTATCTATAATAGAGCCCTGATCACATGCCCCACTCTTTTTATCGCAGTAGTTTTGAACGTTCTTTAAAAAACTCCATTTATGTGTGCTATTTATTTATCCCCAAGAATTGGCAGAAGAGATCGGTTGGATAACATCGTGGATAACATCATGTGTAAAGACTTGTCTCAATGGAGAACCCGAGAAAACTCATTACTCTTTAACCATTTTTTCTCGCTTTGTCTAATAATACGTTCTATTGCTGCGCATTAATTAATTTAAATGTTGTGGTCTTGGTAATAATTTATCAATGTTTCTTGTACGTATCAGAAATGGGATGGCTATAATCAATAGTATATTTGAAGGTGAGTGGGTTGGTGTTGCCAATTGAAATTATTTGCTCTTTGCTCATTGGAAACAGAATAATGTAATGCTTTGGCTTTTTTCGAGAAAAATCGGACCACGACAATCAGTGTGTACATGAAGTTGCTAAAATGCAGCTTATCCGTTCGTGAATTTTAAAATTTTTGTCGGTAAAATAGGAAGAAATCTTGGCTCCGTTTTGTGGAATTTCTCTATACTATTCAATCTTTTTTCTACCTCTACCAATCTCATTGCAGGCCATCCACTCACTCATCCTCATATATCCTTTCGGCACTCCTTCCTCTCCACCTGTCATGTCGTCTTGCCATCCCCACGCTGACTATTCCTCCTTCTCGTCATAGTTCGCCGACTGTGTCCGGCTTCTCCATCCTAAGACGATCCCCGATGGCGCCTTATCAATCCCTTCTTAGTCAGTGCCCTTTGCCCTCATCCCCGGCCTTCTTCCCTCCCCCCTCCCCTCCTGATTCGTCCGTCCCCTTTCATTTCTCATCTTCCCCATTCCACTCTTCTTCCTCCTCGGCTGAGGGAGGGAGTCATCTGCACTGTTTTGTCGGACCGCTCATTTGAAGCTTAGCCAAGAGACTCTCGGGAGGAAAAAGAATGGACGGATGGCTCGCGTCGGGACTGGAGGATGTGGGGGGGCTTGGGGAGGCAGGGGGAGGCCTGGTGTCATAGCACAAAAGGAAGTGGGAGGGAGGGAGGAGTTGAAAGGTGGGGAATAGGGCCGCGGGGGAGAGGCTTGGGGGGGGGGCTGGCTTTGAGTGAGGAGGGAGAAGGGGTGCAGGGTCGACGGTGAAAAGTCGGATCACTAATTCCAAAGGATGCGGTGCAAATGGGAGAAAAAGGAAGGAAGGGAAAAGACGACGGGTGGACGCGGGTGAACTAGTTGGTTTCGTGAGCGTTTATGCGTTCGAAGTGTGTGTGTGTGTCTGCTTATATGAATCTCAAAGAATGTGTGCGCTCGTGGAGCGAGCGTAGGGAGGGTGGTAGTAAAATGCGGTCTGGGGCTTCCGTGGGCGGGAAGGATTTCGGTCGGATGGACGCAGGAGACTCTAAAAAGGGGCTTTTAAAACTCAATCTGTGCTTTCTCTCCTCCCCTTCCCACCTCATAGACCTTTCTTTTTACGCATTTTAATAGCACTTTATTATCTTCTTTTCTTCTGACGCACGCCGATGTTATTTTCAAATATGGTGTCGCACGTGTAAGGGGTGATGTCTCCAGGGTTTATAGGGAAATTAAAATAGAATCGTCAATGCCCTGAAAAGGTGGGTGGGGACTTTTAAATTGTCTTTTGGTTGACTGTGACTCTGATTTGTATGGTGTGTATGCGAATAATGAGCTCAAATCTTTCAAAATCTATACTATATTTGATTTCCCTTCAGTAGCATATGTGGTTGTTTCATTGATGTCTCCCAATTTCTTTTGAAACTACAATTATTGTTACTTATCGTGGTAGCCTGGTTGATAGCGTGTCAGCCTGGCAAAACAAAGTATGCAAGCGGGTCTCGCAATGTTCATTTCATGACTGATTTTAGGTAAAGTGTGGGGTAACCTCAGCAGGTAGTATGCCAAGTCTAATTCTACTGTTACTACTGCCAATCATCCATTGGTTACCACTGGCAACGTAATTACCCTAATTACCCATCTAAACCTCCCCTCCACGAACTCTTGCGGTGGTGTTCAAGGTATTACGTAGATGTCGATCAATTAGGTGGAAAGGCTACTGAAACTTGGTGTGGTGGCCTAATAGCGGTTCAAGGCCGGGATTACTTCTAGGTGTACACTAATGCATATTAGGTATTTAAAAATATATTACGTTATTAATACTTTTATAACTGCCCTTGTCCTTTTAATCAAACAAAATACAGTCTATACGGTTTGGATCTCAGACATCTGGTATTACTTGTGATGTCTTGGGCACCTGTTTTTGTTGGATTTCCTTTCATAATCATTGCCTCTTTCTGCCCATGTTTTCATATCCTCGCTAGTTGCTTGCTTCATAGCTTTCTGTAGAGGATTAAGGACTCTTTTTCCCTCTCTCCATGGCCTCGGGCGCCCTTTCAAATCCCCTCTTCTTTATCAATGGAATAGCTCTCCCTAGTCGTATATTGTTCACGGCTCATTCCAAAGATTTCCTTTGCGTGTTCGTAAATAACCTAGGGATTTTTATTTTAATTCTTCGGTAAAGCAGTTGATAAATTTACTGCGCTTCTTTATCCTCCGCTTTCGTTAATTTTAACTTTAAAATGAATAGAACTCCTCGCTGATGAGTAAATTATGATATCCATTGCGTTCAGGTGAGTAGATGCTGGATTTCATCAATTTTGTTTGCGCGTCCCTGACGGTTCGATAGTTGTTCCGTTCTTCCACCTAACTTTTGAATATAGTAAATAATAGGTCGTCATCATAAGGGCGCAGAGTAGAAAAGAATGATGAACTTCTCGCGACGAAAAGAATGGTAAACATTGACTTTGTGATAACTTGTTGCCGCGATTCCCACAACTCTTAAAATTTGTACGTACTAATAGTCACCATCCAATTTTGAGAAATGCTTGGCATATTCATTCTGCTAAAAAAAAATACCGCAATGTATTGTTTATTATGAGGCTCTGAAACTAAGGAGTTCATTTTGTGAAAGAGTGAGATGGTTGTCCTCCCACTTTTGATGGAATTTAGATTTCATTTCATATTCTTGCTTGGCGTCATCATCATGCAATCTCCAGGTAATCTTGATTTTTGTGATAAATTACTGTAGGTAATCTGTTCATCGGTGCGTTATGCTTATATTCGCTTGGCATCGTCAGTACAAAGTCAGGTAATTCACATCAGTTTCCCAATTGCGTGACCATTGAGCACTGATCTTGACTATAATTAATTTAGAATATCACCATGTCATCCTACCCCACCCCTGAACTGTATTCACCTTTGATAAATTGATAAAATATCGAGAAAGACAGCTGGTATTTATGGAAACGTTGGTATTTGATCAAATTGTTGAATTTATCGAATGTATTCATTCGATTTTCTATTTTGTTTTTCGAAATATCATTATCTCGTTGCTTAAGTGGAAGGCCAATCATTTCGTATCCATTCTCGGGCTAAAATAAGCATTTGCTTCATCATAAGGGTCTTTCAAATGCTTCACCGAATCGAAAGGTAAATCAAGAGGGCTCCGTGGACACGAGATAGATGGGCTGCCTGGGAATAAATACAGCCCTTGTGTTATTTCGGGGGAATCTTCCCGTCATAAACATCCCGCTTGAGCTTTCCCATCCTATCTACCCTTTGATCAACCTCCGCCTCCTACCGCCTGTCCTTATCGGATTCGCATTCTCTCCCGGTTGCTCCGCCCCCGACGATCAAAACTACCGCACGATTCCTCCATTTCTGCTCCTCGATCACGCTCCTCTCCCGCTCATCCAGTAGATTCCGTCCCTACCCCTTCCCCGAATACTTTAACCACTCACAATCCCTGCCGTTGTCGTCATTCTCCGATTCACTTCCATATTTCCGTCGGCCGAAATTCAGGCGCGTCTCACGCTCCCCCGGTCCTTTAGTTCATTCCGCAGCTATCTCCATGAGGCAGTCAGAAAGCTCCCTACCACGTCTCCACTACTTTCCTCCCTTTTTACCCCTCCTGTCCCGATATCCCATCCATCGCTTTATCTCCACAGGTTTTACACACCTCCTGCTACCTCGTGAGAGCTCCACCTTCAACTCTCCTCTTCTACACCTGTCTTCTACGTCTTAAGTCTTTGGAAGTGGCGGTAGGGTTGGTGTAGTGGCTAGAATACCTGTTTCTCACCCCGAAGGCCCGGTTTGCATCCCGTCAATGGCTTGGCTTTTTAATTTTTAAACCAATTTCTGAACAAGTGGTGTATGTAAAATGCCACAAGTTCATCACTCGATTCGTCGAATGGAACGTTAAACCGTAGTCGCCCTGTCACCCTTCGTTTAGAGCAGGTTAATGCCGACCCTAGGTTTCCGTCCACGCCTCCTCAAAACCTTAAATATCTATATGTATATTGTCAGTATAAAACATCCCCTAACATTTTCGAACTTTTTGTCTCCATGGCTCATTATCGTTGCAGAAATTCTCTTCCAACCCTTCACTTGAATTTATCTATTCCATTTCTTCAGCTCCTCCTAGGTGTTCCTCATATTTTCCTTTGTGATGTCAATGTAATAACTTGCTCAGGAAGTCTTTTCTCTATCATTCTGCTCATGCCCAAACTAGCTTAACCGTTAGCCATTATGTCATCTATTATACTATGGTTGACTCCCATAATTTTGCATATTCCTTTGTGTCTCTCTCAATCCTAGATCTTTAAGCAGTACGCCTCTACAAGTTCTTCTCTGTGAGTCTTCACACCTTTTCAGTCCGTCATAAATTTCTATATCTATTTAAAATTTCAGTATACAATCGTATAAATTATTTGAGTCGTCAGTCACCTTTCTCTAATAAGTAATACTGCTACTTACGAGGAACTGTTCCCGCATCTCCACGTTCCCGTCCCCGTGCCATGTGGCCTTCCCACGCTTTGTCAATCCTATCTCCAAGCCGTCCCCCATCTCCTCTTAGCACCCCGGCCATGGTGCTGTGGCAGCATCCTTTCAGCTTCTGTGGAACGTCTTCCCCTCATTCCCTTCCGCTTCCTATCATGTCCCGTAAGGAGAAGCCTTTAATCTCCTGCTCTTTGTTACATCCTGACGGGGGAGCAACTCGGTCAAATCGCATTTGAGTCCCACTCCTGCGTGTGTCCTTCTTTCTCATCCTCATTGTCCGTGGATTTTTCGCGTACATTTTTCTCGTCTCTCTCTCTCTCTCTGAGAGAATGGATAATCCCTGCACCCCTTCGAATTCCTGCAAAATAGTGAGTTATTTTTTCTTCTCTTCCGTGATGAGTGAGTGATGGTGGCATGGGTCATAATCATTACGCAGCCTTTACAGTCTGTGGAGGAAGCGAAAGGCATGACTAAGTGGAGTTTAATTCCATTAGCTGTTTGAAAACACGAGCGTGTGGCTTTTATTTTGATAAAGCTGTGAATCCAAGTACGCTATTAACAGCCCATAATGGATAGATTCCCTCAAAGAATAACAGTTTGACCTTTATAATTATTATATCAGGGAAATGCATTTTGGAACAAGGATTAGAGATTGTGGAAGTAGTTTTTAACAGGAAACCAGCTCGCTAATGTATTTTTACTGCCACGGCCTTACTTTAAACGACATTTTAACCTTTATTTATTGTATCATTTTTGTTGGCTGTTTCTTTTGAAGGGGCAATTTTCTTGAAGGAATCATATTACTACAAGCGAGGTTACGATTATAGCCAAAATCTTTTAACTAAGAATGAAAGGTTGTGCGTTTTGCAAGAATGAAATGTTTTGGTTAAAAAAAATATTTTACTCCACTAACGATAGATTGGTATATTCCGTCTGTGCAGCATCTGGTGGCATTTAACAAAAAATGCTATACATCATTTCTTTCTCTCTTTCTTCCAATTGCTAGTTGTTTGCCCTCCAGGATTTCTCCAGGGTAGAATCGTTTATCTGCATGCTAAAGTACAGCCTCAAATTATCCCTCCCTGTCACTCCGAAGGTTATCTGCCATCTCCTTGCCTGTCGAGTCGGGGAGGATTTTTACGGCATGACGACGTATTCACGAAAAAGACGACAGCACGGGTTTATTACTGGCATCCCTTCCCACAAACGCTCCCCTGTGTACGTTTCTATATTTACTCTTGCATGTATTCGCGTCCATATCGCCACGTCCATCAAAAAGAGAACCCCCTCCGCACCCCATTTCGACCTCGCTCTTGCACGCACTAACGCAACTTCGCACGCACACGCCGATGCTTCTCTTAAGAACCATTCTTCCTTATAAAGATGCCATGCTTCCCTCCCATTCATCATTTCGACCCGAAGAAAGATTTTTGTCTGCGAACCTGTCTCTTTTCCCCTCCTCGTTGATTCCTCTCTCTTCCTCCGCTTCTATTTTCTACTCCTCCACCTCCATGAGCCACATTTGCTCCACCTTCTCCCACCCCCATGCCTCTTTCCGTTCTGACCGAGTCCTGCAGTCAGCAGCCAGTGTTCCTTTCTGTTCCATTCCCTTCCATTCCTCTGGCGCAGTGATGTGTTTTATGTATTTTATGTTAGAGTTGCGTCTATTTGGGGGCTTCGCCCTCAGTACTTTTTGTTTGGAGAGCTGCTTTGAATGTCCCGTGTGAGGAGGATAATATTTTCGACTAGCCATGGAGATGAACGGGCTCTTACCAAATAGTGATATGTTCTCCGGGAAAGACACACACTTGGTGAACTTTATGTAAACAATGAACAAAATTTTTACCTACTATCTTCCATTTGTGTTCTTTTCTCTTTCTCTCTCAGCATATTTTCTTCTCACCTTAAAGTTTACTCCTCTTTTTTCATCTAGAATATTTTAATGGCTAGCACACTTGGCGTAAGTTTTTTTCTCGTCGTAAAGGGAAAAATTTGTTTTTTTTTTACTTTTTCAAAGTTTTATCATTTCCATCTAGTACGCACTTTTTTCTTAATTGTTGCTTATTTACTTTCTTTCATTTCATTTCTCCATACTCCACTAGCACTGGCTTATAGTTACAGCCCAGAGGATAATGATACTGGGGCCATTAGCTTAGGTTAGAGTATGACCGGCATTAGATTCGAGTATAGCCAGCGTTTATTTTTCTCCACGTTTGTTCATGTTTTCCGGTATAACTGTGTTATATTATCTCTTGAATCGGAATACTCCGTTACGTCTCATTTAATACATCTCTTTATCTACAAGGGGTGTGTTATCTAAATGGGCGAAGCGGTGAATTCTTCTCAGGCAACGTGAGGTATCCAGTGTGAATGCAGTCATGAGTTACAAACGGAAAACTGGTTTCTAAGGCAAATTTATGAAAATGAGTGCAGTGCTTGCTTCCTGATTCACCAGAGATAATTTGTGATGATTACTTCATTGAACCTGTTACAGGAAAATACCTTTGCTTTCTGATACCTACATTACTATTTTACTTCTTCCCATGCGGTGTCCGGTAAACTTTCGCAATTCTATTTTTCGATCATTTGATGAGAAAAAGATCCCGTTTTCTCTTACGTAGGTATTCAATTGATACATGGTCAATATCATCCAATGCCATACCGCGATTCTCTTTTCACTGGAGCACATTAAGGTAATGTTCATAGTCATAAGATCAAAAATGTTCCCAAAAATGGCTGAATAATTCTAAAATTCATATAATTCATAGTTATGACTGACCGGGAGTAAATTATGGGCATATCAGGCGTTCATTAATTGAAGGAATAAAGGTGATCCATAATAATTAGCGGAATTTCAGGTACACAAATCTGTAAGAATTTACTGTGAAAAATTGACTTGAATGGGAATTACAACCGTTATGTTATTATAAGGAGTTTTAGCCAGTAAGACCAGCAAAGTCTATAAATCCTCACCGAAATCCAGATTTGCCGCTTTTCCATTTACGGGTAATTTTCATCAGAAAATATTCTCTACATTTTCTCCTTGGTTGCAAGTGAGCATATCCGTTCCTTAAGAGAGACCCGTGATTAATCCTTCAAATCCTCTCTTTCCTATTACACGACACACCCACCTACCTCAGTTTTTCCTTTTGCTGGGTTCTTCCTCTGGCCGCAGAAAACCAAATTCCGTTCCGGGAACACCACGGAGTGTCCTGAATATTTTCCCTACCCCTCATGAATGCTGGAAGACTACTCCCCATCCCACGCTGCCTCCCCCATTTCTCCCTTGCTTTTGTCTCCTCGGAATCCATTCCGTGATTCTCTCATTTATTCTCTCCATCCCTTCCCTAATTTTTTTCCGCAACGCGTGTTGCATTATCTGGATATTTTTCTTTTCACTCCCCAGTGTTTCCACATTTACCCGACGTGCCATGCGCGCCCCACGCAGAAATCCTCATCTGAGCAATCCTTCCTTCCCCGTTCTTGTCCGCAAGTATTTCTCCTTCCCCGCTCCTCATTCCCACTCCCTCAAGGCTCCCCTCCTTTTTTCTCCGTTAACTGTTGAGTTTTTCATCTCTACCCTCTCCTTTCTTCTCCTCATCCCCTAAATCTCCTCTTCCTCTCTCCCTTTTCCTTTTCTTCTATCTCTATATCATTACACAGCTGTTCCATTCAGTCAAAAGTCTTCTTCCGCCCATTCCCCCAAAGCCCTTTCATTCCCGCAGCTGCGCTGATACCCAGGATCTCCTCGCCGCCCTTCCATTCCCGGTCCATTCCCTACTTCCCACCTATTCCTCCCTCCTCATTCCTCCTCTCACCTACCACTGTCCCCGACTGGAGCTCACAGAGTCCTCCTCTCTACCACTTCCATAATCCCCTCTCGCCATCCAACAAACGTCCCCTCACCCTCTTCTATTCCTTGACTTCCCTCTCTCGCTCTCTCATCAGCTCCGCATCCTCGTGTCGCGAGGACCCACTCCCCTTCCACGAGTACTCCTTCTCTCCCTCCAGTTCCTCCTTTTCCTCTCGACTATTTTCACCCTGGCGATCCTCTTTTACTCTCCTGCCACTTTCGGCTTCCCGCCTAACCCCTCCTCTCTCCTTACTCCCTCTTCTCCTCGACCCTGCCACCCACGCGTCTTTCAACTCTCCCCGAAATAAAAGAACTCCCCCCCCCCCCTACTGAGACGTGAATACCCTTTTTCTCTCTCGCATCCTCTTACTAACTCTCTCTATCTATCCTGATACTTCTCTCTCTCCCTCACTTATTTTCTCCAAAATGCATCTCTCACATCCCTCTCAGAGTGGAATCCGGTCGGTTTCGCTTCACGGAATGCAATCCTGCAGGTCGCTGTGGGATTCGTCAACGTTTACCGTTCCTCGCGAGTGGAATTAGTTTCATGGCGCTCCACTCGCGATTCACCCACTACCGTGTTTCCCTGTCCAAAATATTCCCGCGTTTTCCTTCTTTTAGAAAATTCACATCCGTCGACGAAAGAAAACTTTGTGGGAGGGTTTCTGTCTTATTTCGCCGTCGCCCGATGTTATCGCCGTCGTTGTATCCTCTCATCATTATGCTAAGTTCTTGCATTGGCATACATTTATTTGACTCGCGTTTATTGTGAATGTTTTTATATCGATTACAGTGAAAATTGCGTCATAAAAGAAAACAATTTCACTTCGTCACGAAATTTACCAAAGCTTTATTGCAAAACAAATAGGATCAATAATTCAGCCGAATTTCAGCGGAGACGTTTTATATGTGACCGGTTATTTTGAATTGGGATTAAGCTTCCATTTTCATCCATTTTACGAGGGAAGTGGAAAATTCACACCAAAAGTCACGCATAAGGCTGTAATCTCCGTAGCAAAGAAGAAGGCGTCTATCAAATTAACAGTAAAAGGGTGCCAAATAATTTTCTTTTCTCGGTTTCTGGGATTGAATTCCAATTATACCCGGACGTTTAACAATTTGAATTGATGGCTTTTGCACTCTCTCAAATTCCATTTTATTTTATCAACGTGCAGGAAAACACCGCTCCTACCCCTCCTCAACTCAATAAACCCATCCATTCCCCCTCACCGCCTTACCTTTCTCTTTCTCTCTCTCTCCCTTTCGACCCAATTTTCTCTTCGCTATCACTTCCCAGTATTTTGAGGTAGCCGAGCGTGAAAAAGCACTTATGGGAGAGAGGCGGAGGATGAGGGAGCGTTTTGGTAGCTTAAAGGGAGAAGACGACATGATTCCACCCCTGTGGGGGAGGGAGGGTGGGCACAGGGACGTGAGGGATGGGTGGTATGAGGAAGGGATGAAGGTGGGGATGGGGTTTATGGTCCGGGTGAAGGGGTGAGCGTGAGGCACGTGAGGTGGGGGTCAAGTTGGGGGTGGAAGGACTTCACGGGGATTTAAGGGGGCGTCGGGGTTTGGTCATGACGGTGGACAAGGCGCGTGGAGCGAGTGAAGGGGTTGGAAGGGGGAACAGGGTTCCTTGAGGATGGCAGGGGAGATGGGAAGGGTTTTCTTGGACGGGGTGCGGTCGACGCCAACTGCTAAGGGGGTGCGGTGGCGCCGCCGTACGTGACGATGCTACAAATGCCCTACGTGGGTCCGTCGCCGTTGGGTCGGACCTCCCTTCATTCCTCCTTGCCGTCCATATCTCCTCCTCCTCTTCGGCCCTCGCACACTCTCGCAACACCTACCTCATCCACCCACGCTCACTGGGATGGGGGCGTGTGTCAGCGTTTTAGGGCACGCCCGAGGGAGAATGCCTGTGACATAAAAAACACGGGATACAATTTTTACCCTCTCCCTCCCCGGCGATACGGAGGACTTTTGTCTCGGGAACACGCGTTCTTCCGCCTAGGGTGTGGGTCATGTAGGTGGAGTGGGAATTGTGACGGTGAAGTGTGTTCTGTCAGGAAGACTACTTTCGGGTGTGGAGGCTGAAGTGGCCAGGGAGGAGGTGTTCGCGAACATCCGTCGTTCCTCTTCCTAACACTTGACCGTCTCCATTTCCATGTTCATCTTCACCTTATTCCCGCCCATCTCCTGCCTATATCCTTCTCTTCGAGTCGAGAAGTCTATCCTGGTTATATCCAGCGTGACCATGAACTCTAGGCTATTCTGTGATCTCTCATTATTAGATAAAATGTAGAACTATGTTCGCATTTGCCATTTTTTTCTTTCTGGCGAATATTTTTTTAACACCGCTCTCTCTCTACAGTAGGTAGGTATTCATTTCCTTTTTGCGTCCTTTTCCCTTGTTCTTCATCGGTCGCTTTTTTGTAACTGCCGACTTCCTCCTGGATATCTCCGGCATTCCTTCCGAAGTGACTCCATGGGATTTGATAAATATACGAGCATCAAAGGGTTATTTCCATAGCAGATTTTTTATTTAAAAATGTGTATGAAGTTAATGAAGATGGATTATTTGTCATGCTATTGGATGAGAATTCTTATTCATTTTACACGAACTGTGTGAATGTCACATCATAAATTTCATTCTAATGTGCTAACTCTCATTTCAGAACATTATTATGGTTACTTCTTAATGCACATTTGTCTTAGATTCGGGAGTAATACAACGCTTTCGTAATGAGTGGTTTTCTAAGAGGTTTTATTCCATTCTTGTAGCATCAAGTATATATTTAAACTTGAATTCATATGTACAGTATTTTTTCCATTTCTTTTCCATTTTAGATAAAACAATTAATGTGTAATCTGTTGATAATATCTCAATCCTAATCAGATTTGGGTTTTAATCATAGTCTACAATGGTAAACTCCATGGTTCCACATTTGGATCCGAATCCATCTTGCTGAGGACTTGGCTTGCACAAAGTGATTACTATATTGACTTGACTGGTACGGGAGGCTGGGCATTAGTTGCCGGTGTTCTATATCCTCAACTTATCTTCGTCAGGCGCTCCCTCTTTACTGATTCACCGGAGTGTCCGCAGCAGATAATTGTCCACCAAAATGCTTGTCCTAAATATCCTGCGTGCCATTTAAGAAATTTTTGTTTTTCTTGGCAGTGTCCGATTTTGTTTGTGGATTTCATGAACTTAGCATATTTTAAGTGAAATCGGGGGACTTGAATGATGAAGCTCATCTGCACGAACAAATTACCATGTGCTGTTGCTTGCGGTATATTGAATGCAATTGTACTGGACATAATTAATAGACTTATCAACACCAAACTAGCTATGGGCTTTTAGCATGCTTTATTCTAAGAATTGTCTTACTGATAAAAAAATTGTCAATTCTGGCAAAAATAGCTTTGGATGATGAATGTTTCATTATTATATGCTTGCTATAAGCAAAGGTTGCTCCTCATCGTGTAATAGTTTTTATTCGGGAGCTCACAAAAAGCATTTACTTATCAAAGAGCGTATGCGAACTGGCAGCAGTTCACGATGAAGCACGCTTCTGTCACTTCTTAAATTTTTACTACTTGGGCATGCCTTTCCGCTCATTCTTCCACGATATCATGCGGAGGAAAGGCAGCACCATGTGACTCAAAATTAGTCCTTCCTCTCGTCTTAACTAGAACTCCAAGGCTGCTGGCGCCTCAACTTCTCAAGCGTATTCTATATCTAGTCCTTTGCTCTTCGTCAGTTACGCCCTCTCTTACACCTTCTTCATCCCTTCCCTCGTGACGCCTCGTTCCAACCTTGCCCAACCCCTCTTCCTCGACGCTCCTTCCCTTCCTCCTTCCGCCGTTGAGAGAACCGTACCTCCCCTTTCTCCCTCACTCCTCATGACTGCCCTCTCCGGGTAAAACCCCAATTCAGTTATTTTAAACTTCCCCTCGGAATTCCGGGCGCCTTGCCCATATTGATAATTTTTTAAAAGGGTCCACCCCTCCCCACGTCTCCAGGACCTTTCCCCTCTCCCCTCCTCCCCATGCCCTTTTCTCCCCCTCTCCCCCTCCCAATTTCAAGACTCTATCCCCCCTCCCACTGCTCGCTCCACAGTCTCTTTTTATCAGCAGGAGTCGTGGTCCGGATTTCACCCTCTTTAAAGTTTACTTTCTCCCCATGATTTGTTATTTTTTTATCCATTACCGTCTGTAGCTTCCTCTTTCCTCCCTTTTCCTGTTTATTTTTATTGCCGACTTACTTCTCTCTTCTCTCGGACACTTCATTTAAAAATGTTGAATATTACGTCTTTTATGGTTCACTCTACTTCTTCCTTTCCAAGTGTGTTCATATAGATTAAGATCCGTGTCGAGCTTGCAATGTGCGTCCTAGACTTTTAGGTTTCTTTTTTAGTTTGAGTTCCACCCAAATAACTTTGATAGTAAGGTTCAAATTCCTGACACTGCGATAGAGCTTTATTTGAATCTTACTAACGTTTTTCGTTTTGACCCTAATTTGAGTTTGAGGATGTGGATAGTAGATTTAATGCTATTGACTGATATTCCAATGGACTTATTTTTTTTTCTAGCTGAAGAATTTAAAATGGCTCTTTTTTCTTTTGGATGTGCGGCATATGCATAACTGTACCCCACAAAATTAAGTTAAACCATAGCTCTACAACATCTTGTAGTTTTCAAGTTAAAATATTAATGGTTATTGCTGTGAAAATTTAAAGAACCATCGTATTTGTTTTCAATTTCCCCACTCCCTGGATTTGTAATTTCTCATATGCTAGGTACTCCATGCTTATGAAATATTCAAGTTTAAACGCTCTTCTTTCTTAAGGAATGTTAGGAAGGCCCTTTTTTGCCAAATTTTATTTGTGAGCTGAAGAAAAATTATTTGTCAGTGAAGAAAAATGAGGAACTGGCTGAGAAATAATCTGGTAACTGGATTATATGACGCGAATTGGCAATACATACTCCACTCCTCAACAAGGGACTCGTCGTCTCCTCATCTTGCTGTTTTTATATTCTCTCTCAAATCCAACCATGACTGCCTCTCTTTTTTTCCTCATCAAAAGCGAATTTGCAGACGGCAAAATAAGAAAGATTAAAGGGAAAAGGCATATTTCGAGTGAGAGGAGTGTTTAATATGAGACAAAAGATGTTTGCCGCATGATCATCTTTTTGGAAGTGGGATATACTTGGGAATAAATCTCAAAAGGGCTCGAGGAATAATGCAATTGCTGGACATTGTTTCTTTGAAAGCGTATTTCGAAAATATAATCATTCGGATGGAAAATCTCAAGGACGATTTGGTTGAGCGCTTCACGGTACGTTCCCTTTGTTGGCTGGAAAAGATTATGCCCATGAGCATAGAAAAATAAAGTACATAATAATATCTTCGGTAAAGTTTTCCGACTTATAAGGAGATGATATTTTTTATTTCGCTTCAGAAATAGTTTGATGATAGCGAGATTAGAAGACAGACAAGCTGTATTTGCGTTTACTTCTTATAATACTTAAGTCTGGCTGAAATTATAATTCAAAGTGACTTAATAAATCTACGCCACAGTAAATTCGTGCAATTGAGGTAAGTAAGAATTCTGCTTATCATAAATAATACTATTCGTAAAGGAGAATCTCTTTTGCCAATATTTAAACAGGCGTACGAAATGGAAATAAACCGTAAGTTAATAAAGCATATCAAATAATTCATTGACGAAAAATGAACACCGACTGGTATTTCAGAAATCCGTAGAAAACAGTATGGGAAAGGATTGTGAAATCAGCGGCAGAAAGGTGGGAAAACGTAAACAACTGGCTACACAAATCCACAAAAAGTTCTGCGGAGAAGAAAAGTTGTTTAGACGAATGTATCACAGAAGTCTTAGACCTGATTAATAATGAGACAGGAAAATTCAAGAATGGAAAACGAAAGAACAACTATGCTACAAAAGAATAAGAAATGTATTAATTCATAAAGAGAGAAAAGTGTGATAAATGTGGATGAAGAACTTCTGTGACAACGTACAAAACTAACTCACTCAGGGAAAGGTGGAGGTTTCATGCAGGGTGTTTAAAATCAAAGAACAAGATGTAATGTCTCAAGTGATAGCAATAGAGAATATTTAATTGAAAAATGAAGATGCACTAAAGACGTGTAATAAATAATTGGAGCAATTATATTATGGAAAGGATCTCAGAGTAAAAGCAAACGCAGAGGAAAATGAAGTTGAAAAGGATGATATAGGAGCCTCAATTTTACGATAGGAATTTGACGCAGTAGCAACCGGCTTACGGATAAATGAATCTGCCGAAATTGACGATATTTCTGCGTAATTAATTAAAAAACAGGAGCTGTGATCTGTCAAAATCTGTGATGTTTACTCAACAGGAAAGATATCCAAGAACATTGAGAAGAACGTCATCATCCATCCCTGTTCCAAAAAAGACAAGGGAACTGTGCAAATTTGAGGACCATATGTCTGACGACACACGCCTCGAAGATACTGGCAAGGGTCATATATAGAAGAGTAGACCGAAAACAAGAGGACTTTTTGGATGAAGACAATTAGGATGTAGAAAAGCTAGGGTACAAGGAAGCGATTTTGGCCTCAATGCTTCTTATAGAGAAGAAAGTGATGAAAAACAAACCGATGTTTATTGCGTTTCCTGATTTGGAGAAAACTTCAACCTTTGGATTGGAATTCAATGCTCAGGATTCCAAAACAATAATTGGAGTGTCATACAGTGATAACAAATTACCCACGGTTTTTATACAAATGAGTTGGCTGTAATAAAAATCGTAGGAACTGTGATATTAAGTTCCCCAAATAATATTAATCCTAATAGATTAAATAATACAGTAGTATTATATCAAGATTTTCACTGTATGGCTCGATACTTATGAGCACTCATTTTTACAAACATTGAGATCCTTTTATAATCCTTGAGAGATTTAAAAACAAAGTATTACCCCTACAAATAAAGTCACACTTCTACGATTTTTTCTTGTTCATTCAGTAACGTTTTGCTCTTTAGTCTATGAGGAAAGGCTCTAGGTTGGGAATATGTGAGAATGGGTCAGAGGCATCCCAGGAAGTGAAACCTACACGTAACAGCCAGGTGGGTCCACTTAAATCCCCTTTCGAGGTAACATAGCTTGATGTACAATAAAATTCTTTGAATCGACTTGCCCATTGAGCTTTTTCAGAAACTCGGACTCAAAGCTTTTACCTGAATGGAGATCCTACTTCGCTCTTACGAGTTTCGCGACGAACGTAATTTTGCGTTTTTATCTCTCCGGGTCTGACGAAGTGCAGAATCTGGGGACATTCCCAGTGTTTTCTACATATTACGCCGACCTAAATTCACAGTCAGGGTGAGGGCATTTCCCCCCATGAGCTTTGGGAATACCAATTTTGACGCCCTAACTCTACGCAACTTTTCCCTCAGCTTACCGTGAGACCCCAGGGGTCGAGGAGCCGGCTCCGGGCGGAGCAAACCGCTTCAATTAGCATTTGATGGCTTCCGAGTGCAATAGCCGTCGTGGGAGAGTGCGAGAACATCGGGGACCTCCTCCCGTGGAGCGTCGTGGAATATATCCGAGTGGGAAA
This sequence comes from Platycnemis pennipes, assembly GCA_933228895.1. Taxonomy (NCBI): domain Eukaryota; kingdom Metazoa; phylum Arthropoda; class Insecta; order Odonata; family Platycnemididae; genus Platycnemis; species Platycnemis pennipes. Next base: position 109,426,526 of record OW121847.1, read on the forward strand.
TTGTCTCATGGTCCTTTATGAGTGTGAGTGACGGTTATGCACTTCTGAAGACCCTCCTGGATAAACAGTGTAGGAAAATACATGCGACGTTCCCGTCCGTCTCTCCTCTCCGAGATGATAACACTTTTGAGCCTTATGGTCGGTGACGAAGGGGGGCGAGCGGATTAAAACCCTTGGGGAGGAAAGCAGTTAGATGGTTCGCTGAGTGGCGTGGCCCGGGGAGTGATTTTTGTACGGGTCATATTACATGTGCTTTAAGCTCTTTGGATGTTATTCTGCGGCGTGGAATATTCTCCTCCGGGTGGTAACCTGCGGTCATGCAAAAACTTGTGCCTTGATTGCCATACATGCGCGCCGTAACAGCGATGCGGAACGATGACGCATAAAGGAGTCGGAGTTATTGGTCGCGGCGGGATCCTGATAACGACGGAGTATCACCCAGATGGAAGGTTCGCGGCGCACGTCAGCGGACATCGTGCGGGATTAGGGAATAGAACAAGGGAAAAAAGAGGTTATTCCGCAGGACAAGGAGCATGTGTCGGCGAGCACTAGGGCACCACCGTGAAATTTTGAGCAGAAGGGAAGAGACTAGTAGTGAGAGGGGGGAAGGAAGCGGGCGAGGTCCGGAGGATGGGTAGAGGGGGTTGGAGGAAGTGGTCCTTTTTTCGGGCGGAGTGTGTTTCGTGGGGGAGAGAGACACACCCGAAGAGTGACGTGGTGGGACGGAAGGGAATAGCCGCGGATGACTCGTGTGAGGTCGACGAGATGCAAAAAAGATGGGGAAGGGTCGAGGAATAGAGGCTAGCGGGGGAGATTTTGGGGTAACATGGGGTGGGACATGGGAGGACAAGGAGAGGAGATGGGTGTACGTGTGCTTGGGATGGGAGGAGGAGAACTGCCGGGTGGCGCTGGTCAGAAATGCTGACGCCCTTTTGGAGCCATGAATATGCAAGTGCTCTCCCTCTTGCACGGGTATGTGTGTGGCTCTCCCTCCCCCCCCCCCCCCCCCTTACACGCTCCTTCTCTCTGTCGCTAAAGGTGCAATCGCCCCCTCCCCCGTGGCCTCCTATGCTCAGCCTCCCCCCTCTTCAATTCCTGCCTGCACCTCTCTATTCCCGGCTCACGCGCCCTCTCTACCGCCCATCTTCCGTCTCCCCTCCTAGTCCGCTCTCTCTCATCCGGTTGTCCTCGGCTTAATGCGTGGAGTGCGGAACGGGAGGAGAAGCGAGGTAGTGGATGCGGGAGCAGGGGAGGGAAAATGGAAAAGTGAGGCGACGGGCAGCCTAGGAGAATTGCCTTCCTGCGCTTGCATTGTACGAGGCCCTCGTAATGTGAAGGGTTTTGGAGGGAAGGAGTTTGCATTTTGCATCTCGCAGCAGTTATTCGTCTTTTTTTGTCTTTTAATACTCGTTGACCGCGCCACCCGACTGCGCGGCGTGAGATAACAGAAAAAAGGATTACACCTCGAGATATAAAAGTGCGATAAGGTGGAGGCGGACGTCGAATGCCTCGTATCGCAGCGGGGGCGAAATCTTAAAATAATTACGGTGGGTGCTCAATGAAACGCGGGGAGTGGGAGGGTGAACATCGGAGGTGTAAAAACAAACGTTTTGAATTATGCAAAAACCTTGATTACAAATATGGCAAGAGGGATGAATTATTTAAATAAATGAAAGAGGACGAGGAGCGGAGCGGGTTCAGCTGGCGAACGTAGAGCCGCGGAAAAGAATTCCTCGCTATTTTTTGAGTGAAACTTTATGTGGGGATTAAATTGCTGAATTGGAGGCGGGAACTTGGTCCCGTTAACTTTTGTATTCCGCATCACAACAGAGACGATGGTGTTGGACGTGAGAGACACTCATCTTCCTCTATCTTCGCCTTACTTTAGGAAGTATTTTGAATGGAGAAACTCTAGTGTAAAAAGGTGGTTTTTGACTAGAACTCACCTTTTAAATATTATTTTCGGCACATATTTGGGTGACGGAAAGAAGGATTGCAAACAAAATTAAGCCGGAAGTTTAGTGCCAGGCTTATAGAATCACGTATCATGGCGTCATTATTTCTTTGCATTCTGTAATGAGATTTAGTAAGAATTATAGTAGCGCGCATCTCGTTGCTGACAGGCCAGTCGAACGCAGAATCATTCCATATCTCTTCTCATCCTCGGAACCATTCTCGTTATCTATTACTGGCAAATTATATGTTTCAAAATCCACCGCCATGATATTATTCCTAGCGATGAGTTAGTGCATCGATTTTGTGTTTATCCGCGCTGCCCCACAAGTGACTATACTTTATGCAGTTGGAGTTACAATGCATAATCGATTAATTCATAATGCTTCACTCCTCGATATGTGTGTATGGAATAATCATATTGTGGAAAACTTTTATTATTTGATGACCTTCGATTTGTACTCTATGATGGGGTTCCTGACGCTTAGGATCCTTAAAATTGTATTTTCGCTCTTTCCTTTCTGTCCTAAAAATAGTTCTTTACTTGTATAGTTTATTGCATGCCCTTTATCTAAATCGTTTTCGTTTGTTTCTCAAATACGTATTCGTTCAATTAATACTTTGTCAAGCTCCGAAGAAACCTTAGCCTCAATTTATGCAAACGATCCACCTGGTTGTCTTGCAGTCAACCTTTTACTCCATGGGTTCTTGTAGAGGATAATTATGCGTCATCACTTCAATTTCTCATGCACCGTAAACTCTCCTCGTGGCTGAATATTTGGAGTGCCACCAATTCTCAATGAATATTTTCATTCTCCTTTGCCCTTCTCAGAAAGATTTGGAATCATGGAATGGCATGTGTATGTATATATATATATATATTTGCCTCTGAGTCACTCGCGATGCGGAAGGGGGACCTGAGACCCGTGGGCGGTCTTCTTAATATCTCACCACATATCTCATGAGTCAGGCGGAAAACGGTCGCGATGTGGGAATAAATAGTCGGCGAGGAGGAGGTCCATTCTGCGGGTCATCTCCTCCCCTCCCTTTTATCCATCGACCGAGGAATTGAGGAAGGAGAGAGGAGTGGGAATAAGGTTTGAGTCAAGGCCACATGTCTCCCCGGCTTGGCGAGTGGATGGAAGGGGCGTCGGCCGGCCACGACGCATTTTGGCTCCGTATCAAATTTTATCCTTTTTTTCATGGAGGGTGAGAAGTTTCCCAATCCCGATCATCGCGAGGGCACCAGCCTCTTCCATCGTTCCCTTTCACCCTTCTTCATTTGGCTCCACGTGAGCGTCGGGGGAGGGGGAATGCATGTGTGACGCGAGTGGAGTGGGGAAGGAGGGATATGATGGAGAGGGAGGAGGCGGCGGATGGGCGTTTCGATGGCCCCGGGAGGCCCTCCCGGGGAGGAGCGCGAGCGCGGAACGGGCCCTGGAAAGGGTAGCGCCGCATACTTTTGCTTCTCCAGACGAAGCAATAAGAGATTAGGGTACCTCGGAGAGTTTCTTTCGGCGAGATAGGAACAGGAAATGGGTTGATTCCGTCGATTGGGATGGAATAAGGCGTTGATGGAGTGGGGGACGGGAGTCGCCGGGATCTCATCGGTAGTCTTGAGGGTGGAGGGGAGGGGGGGGGGGTTGGGTGGGCGAGTGGTAGTGGGACCCCGGAGAAAACACCCCACGGCTAATATAAACTCTAATGCGCTTCCTTCCCTTCTTCCTCGTCTATTCCCCGTCCTCGTTTATCCTTTCTCATTCCCCGTCTCATTCATCTTTAATTATTTGTCTCCGTCTCTCTATTTACCGAATACGCTCTTGGGGGTGTTTTTGTGTCCCTGCGCCGAGCTTCGTTGAAAATGTATCGAATCTAGTCTAAGTATCTCTCCAAAGTAATTTGAATAATTGCATTGACCTGGTCATCTGGGGAATGTATGTGGCAAATGGAGGTCTCTCTTTCGTCAGTGTTCGACTTGGGCTCGAATCTAAGGCTTGAATCGCTACTTCGTTTCGAAGTTGCGATTCAAGTCTTAGATTTTTTTGTCTTGTTATTAGCAATAGCAATAGGTTTTGTATAAGTTATTATATGATTTTCATTTTAATCATTGCTGGAATTAATTTTATATTTTCTCGAAGTGCGGTAAAGGTGACAATTTTATTTTGTCAGAACTATAATTTATGAGTCAGAAAAAAACTGCTTAGATAGTATCGTGATTAATAGCTAATTTCCCCAAAATTAGTTAGTTATTATTAGCTCTTTTCTGATTATAACAGTCCAGATTTTAGCGAGGGAAAATTATCAAATATTAAATATATTTTAATAAAATTTGTCATGAGAATATTGATCTTCCCTTATGAGGTCAAGCCGAATAAAATTAATTTGTAGTTATATCTTTCATGTTCCCTCTATTGTAAGGTGTATTTTATAGGTCTGAAAAAACCTTCGTTTTGTTATTATTTGGGCACTAACTGTAGAACAGAAATTTTCCCCTATTTTAATTGAACTTATTTTAATTTGTATTTGAAGACAAGTTATGGATAGTTTTAGCGCAGCGGCATGTATTTAAAATTATAATGGGTATCGCATATCCTCGATTCTCCCATACGCCAGTCGTTCTTTTTAGCTCCATGTTTAATAATATGAGATGTGAATAAAATAGCGGCAAATAGTCCCTAAGAAGCTAGAGTCGGACATAGTTCAATTCTAAATTATTTTGTTTTCATCCAAAATTGCATATGCGCTTACACTACACTATATTTTGGAATGCAGTGACTTGGCTATTTCATAATTGTCATTGATTCTACATTGTTGTAATTGCTATTTCATTGTTTTTCTTCTATTTCATGTACTATAGGCGAATAGTTTTATTATTTATCAGCGAAAACAATGAAGAGATCAGAGATTTGTCCCCGTTTGAAGTTTCGAGAACGATATTTATATTCCATGCCCTTTTTTAGTGGCACAGGTGAGGGGAGGGTCGCAGTAGTGGTCGGATGGACCCATGTTGTGGATAAAGCGTGGTCAAACAAAGAGACGTGGCCATGTATCCCGCATTGTGCTGCTATCGAGATGAATTCCCGATTCTCAATTCCCTCCCCCCACGCCAACGGACGGTCCTCTCCTTTGTCGTATATGGATTGCGGCCAGTGTAAAAGGGAGGGATTTCTGACTGTAGGGTCAGAGGACGAGAGTTAAGACGCAGCAAACATCAACTGAGTAATGCTTTGACCTTCGTGTTGCACCGAAAAGTAGTCGTCAGAGAATCGATTGGAACAGTACCTTTCCTGCCCGTTGAATTCAATTCCGGGAACATTCCTATAGTTTGCGGAAACGGGTGGTCAATAAGATTATTTTTTCCTGCATTATTCATTCCGTTTTCAATGGCACATTTCGAGACGATGCCAAAACCAGTGACGACAGCCAAAATGGAGTGTAAATGCAATCCATTATAGTACTACTACATTCTCGAATAAAAAAAATAAAACCGGCGTCTTAAAACCCCTGCACGCGCCCATACGACAGTGTACATGGGGTATGACATAATGCTAGAATATTACTCTAGGAAGAAGGCTTTGTCCATCTTTGCGATCCATAATGGAATCTATCGTCGATAGGCTGTAGGATATAATGTTTTTTGGAGCCAAAGAGAACAAGTTCCTATATATCCTCGTTAAATGACTTTGGTATTAGGAATCCTAGCTATCGTAGAGGTTTCTACAGCGTTCCGGCAAGCCAATTCGATTCCTGACCCAAGAAACCTTTTGTCTTTTCATGATTTTCACCCCAGTGACCATTCATCGCGATAGCGATTATATCTTGCATAGCGGCTTGTAGACATTGAACATATCGCTTTTCTCTTGTACCCAGTTCATAAGTAATTTATAGGATCTATTTGACGTTTTCATCCGGCTGCGTTTCGTTCAGCACATCAAAGTGGATTCGTTGGCGATTCACATTTTGCCGAGTAGCGAGGAATGGAGAGCAGGGGAGACACGGCTCTACACGAACTGTCTTGCCTTAATATTCCCGCGAGAGAACAAACGAGGAGCGCGGCGATGCCCTCGCGACCGTGGTGAGGACGCTCTCTTGTCTGTTATTTCGGGATATAATACTCAAATTCGCGCCCGTGATCCCGCTAGGCTGGAATGGTGGGGGAAGGGGGGGGGGGGGGCGGGGGGGGGGGGGGGAGCGGGTAAGTATTAGCGTGGGAGTGACAGTGGGGAATTTTGTGGGTCGCAAAGTCGAGGTTTAAAGGCGAGAAGGGAGCGCTGGTTGAAAACAAAAGGGTGAGTGGATTTTTGGGAAAAAGGGCGTTTGAGGAGCTGTTTGTTTTATTTATTTTTAATCGAAAGGGTCGGGTGAGCAGTGAGTTCGCACGTTGGGTAGGGGGAGTGAGAAGGGGGGGGGGAGGCACGGGGCGATAGGAAAGGGAGAGAGAGCGAGAGGGTGGGGAGGTGAAGGGAGTGTTTTCCTGGGGATAATTCATATGAATGAGAACGGGGTGCCTCTGGAGTGCTCTTAACAAAGAGTCGAGTCGGAATTGTAGGGTAGGTTGCGCGCGCCGCGGCGCTGGAGTGTGAAGTCAATGGTGACTGGGTAAGGAGCATTCCTTGAGGACCCTGGGGAAATTCGCTCTTAATAATACTCGGCCTCCACTTAAAGTGGTATAAATCGCACCCCTTTCCTTCCCTCTGTCACTTTCGCCACGTTTTTCAAGCTACCATAGGTTTCCGATTGAGTTCGTCCTTAAAATCTTAACCATTTCAGTTTCACAATGACCGGAAAGGAATAAATCTGGAATCAAAGGCTGCTCAGAGCCATAAAATTTGAATGCAAAATTATGTTTTGATCTTTGAGCCTGACAGCGAAATAAGTTATCTGTACGTGATATTATTAACATATTCGCATTTCATTCTCAAACTTTTGTTTTCTTTTTTACACGTATGTTATAAGTAGTACTTCAAAATCAATATACTTTAGAATGCAGAAATGTTTCTCGGGCTTGACACCGGTTTATAGGCACCATTACTGCCGTAATGGAGCCTATTAACCGGTGTCAAGCCCGAGAAACATTTATGCAAACTATTCGCCGGGAAAGCACTAGATCTTATAATACTGTAGAGTGTTTCCTACATGAATATATGCATCGTTGATAACATTTTTGTAATAGCATTGTCAATGTTACGAGATGCTTTGTATTTTTGTTTGGAGTATCAGAATATTTGTTGTACAAAATGACTACATTTGATTTTGAAGTGATTTTTGTCACCCAAATAGTATTTTCTCAGTTTCGTTTGCCTTTTGGTATCATTTGGCAATCGAAACGTTGGCACAATTTTATGAGCTACATTGAGATTCATTGATCCATGTCATAACATAGGGGTTCATGCTTTATTTTTTAGGTATTATTTTTGTCAGAATAAATTACTTAAAATTGAGTATAAATTTAAGAGAGATTATAACATATCGCTAACGGTATGAATTAATTGCGTATCAAGAAGTTGAGTCCAAGAACAAACACTCTTTCAGTTGCTTCTAGCTGTTCATGATAGATTTACCAGTAAGGAGAAATTAATAGCATTGTATTCCCAAAAATACGTTCAGTGTGTCTTTTTCAAACATTCTAATCATATGAAATTATTTATTGCAAGCTAACCTGGTGACGATTAGCATTGTTTGTTTGATGGTAGGTTCACGTAGGAAATCTTTCGAGTAGTTGAAGCCCCCATCCTACGGCCAGTTTTCGGTGGTCGTCACTATCTTTCTAATGCCATTCGGTGTCCACAGCTCTGGTTTCCTTTCTAGAGGATGCATACGGTGAATCTCCACCCCCAAAATGTCTCGAAAATTTTCAATATCACTTCTGGAGTTGCCTTTTGTAGCCACACACGTTTTGCGTCGTTGAGGACGGAAACAAAGTACCTCTCCTCTCGAAGTGGACTCTAACAAAGGCGGAAGGCGCAGTAGGTTAAGGCATGTGGTTTTTATTCCCTTTTCGTTTTTGGTTTTAACGGGTCCAATATCTGGGCGTCGATGATGCTCCAGATATGTTGATTTCGAGCAGTTCGGGCTTGATGCGGGCTCCGGTAAGGAGGCCTTTGATCCCTGTAGCTGCTTAATTCCTCATCCGGAAACTGGAGCTCCTCCTACGTTTCATCAGAATGAGTGCTGATTTCCCAGCGTTCCCTCCCCTTTTATGTGTCCCTCCACCCCTGTCTTCTCCCGCGTTCACCTCTCTGATTTCCCTCCCTCCTCAACTCCTCTCCTCCTTGCTCCGAACAAGAACGAGACAAAGGAGCCCTTATTCATCGCAGCTAAATGCGCTGCCCCTTCCCAAAACAAAAAGCGTCTCAGTGTCTCAGACGCTGGTCGAAAAATACTCTTTTCGTGCTATAAGCGCTTTTTATGGTAATACTTTTTTTTTAGTTAACGATTCTCTCTATCACTTGCTCTCTCTCACTATGCAAGCTTCCCATTGTTTTAAGAAGCCAGGGTACCTGCGGGTGCCGTCATTCAGCTTTACTCTCTGCTAACGTTAGTGGCACTACGCTGTGATTCATCTCTCTTTCAGTGCGATTTCAATATTTTATGAGTGGCCTTTGTGCGTATCCGGTGGTGATTGTCATAGTATGGTATTTCTGTATCTTGCCCTTTTCCCGCTATTGCTTTGGAGAGTTAAATATTTCTTGTACTACTGAACTTAGCCGATTATCGTGTCTGGGGCTAAATCCCAACATCAGACGAGGAAAATGTCACTGTGGTGCATTTATTTTAATCTCCGTTGTTGTGTAACCGAAACGTTTCATTTTCTTATGAAAATTTGCTTGCAGTCTCTCTCTCTCTATACTCAAATATAAGAAATAAAACATGTTCTGAATGAATCTAATTTTAATATTAGTAATCACGGATTTTAATTGCGCAATTATGTGTGAGCAACGTAGTAATGTACTCTGAACTCAATAGCACTACGGTCTCCATATCAAGTGTTCAATTCTTTAAGGAGTTGGAGGATTTAATCTCAAATCAACTTTAGAGAAGAACACATTTGATAATCATGCAAAACCTTTTCAACTGTCTTATATTTTACCGTGGCATTACGCGGAATATACAACGGAAACACTTGCCATTGCATTCACATTGATGGATCCCTACTGAATCATTCATTACGAAAGGTGTGCTTTTTTCTTTTCTCATTTCCCATGTTTCCTAAACGGAAAAACGTGAATAATGTTTCCTTCAAGGTTGAGAACCGATGAATGCGCATAACTATCTCCATTGTCGGTGGAGTGGAAGGTTGCACGTATGCATAATAGACGAGATGATCCGATTGTCATTTCTTCTTCTTCTTGCCTCTTTGTACTCCTTCTGTATTATCTTCTCTCCGTAACAATTCATACGTTTACTGTCTTCAGTTACCGCTATTTATGGATAGATATTCTTAAGCGATTTGAAGGAAAAAAAACAAATATTGATTTGCATGTTTTTGCTGATATCACATTTCTCTTTGATATAATGTTACCTTTCCATCAAATCGGAACATGTAGAACACAATTTTCATTAAAATGTGGTAAATTATTTCTTTAAGTCCTAGTCATCAGGTCATAAAGGTTAGAATGATTGAGTTGAAGTAATGCAAACTTTCATTAAAAAAGATATAACGCACCTTATATATTTCATTGACTCTATTTAGTGCTTTCTTTGACTTTTAGTGACACAACTTTAGATATGACCGCGACAATTAACGTTTGTATCTTGGGCATTCTATGCTTCTCATTTTGAAAATCGGTGCATTGCAGAATTAATCTGAAGCATTAGGACAATGCTTGGGTGTCGTGCGAAGAATAGATTTTATTTTATTTTAGGTAGTTAAAATGATACACTATGGAGATGAAGTAATATGTTTGAACGTACTTTTCATATATTTACTTATTATTTTGGTCCGGGGGGCTGTTATGTTCAGTCAAGGGAATGCCCAGTATTTATTGTTTCTCGACTTATTGATTGTGTGCGAAATGAAGTGGTTATCGCGCTTCAATTGCGGAATAAAAATAAACTGACTTGACTTTAAAATATAAGTACTGTGTTTCTCCGCATTCCTTCATGTAAGTTTTACTTTTATTGCCCATTAAGTGTTGGCAGTGTTCTCAAAATGATTCATGTCATAACGCAAGATGGTTTTTTGCTTTGCCTCTGTTTTGATTTTTGTTTATCTTCCCATTGGTTGGGAAAATGATGGAAAAAGCAATTTTTTGAGCAGTTGCGTTGCTCCATAACGTTATAGAAAATACCTCCCAGCACTTTCCGTAAACGTGGTAATTATCCTAATTTGTACCCTTATAATATGTAATGATCATGTTCCTTCATGACCTGATCTTGTCTCGTGGTACCTGAATGAATCTTAACTCATCCATCGAATGTATTTTAAATAAAATTCACCATTAGCGAGTGCATATATTTGTAAGAAGAGGCTCATTTAAAAATTCCAGATATTTTTGCCCATATCGGTGATAATCGGCAAGGGAATAGAAATATGCTGCGCAATATTTTCCTTTTGTGGAAGTAATTGAGGTGTTATGGGCGACGGAGCAAGAGCGTATTTGGTAACGTAAGGGCCTTTAAGGCTCCGCTGTTCTCGACATTTTTTGTTCCCATCCCTTCCCAACTTTTAGAGCCCCTCTGAACCTTTAGAAACATCCACTTCCCCCTTCCCTTCTTTGCTCGCTCTCTCTTCGTCTCATACGACAACCGAGAATTCCACGTTCTAACCTCCCGTCCCCATCCCGTGCTCTACCTCGATCCAATCTCCCATCCCTATTTCTTTGTCGCACACAACATAGTCTGCTTGCCTTTTTCGTCCGTGTTCTCGTTCCGCTCCCTTGGTGAAAAAAAATCCACCCCATACTAACCATCGAAAAATCTTACCGGTGAACCCCTCTTTTTCCTTCTTCGGTCTCCTCCACTACCTTTTACGCTGTTTTGCCCACGTATACACTCTGATATTGTTTCCACCCGAGGTTTATGCCCTATGTCTCCTTCACCCCCTTTCTGTACCACCGTGATATCCTTTCATATCTCTTTTCATTTCTTTGTGCCCTCCCCTCTTTTCTCCTTCCCTCTTTACTTCATAATAGGCTCTTCGCTCGAAGTATGGGCACTGGAAGCCGGGCTTCTGTCCTCTTTTATTTGAGTATTCATAGTTAAATTGGTGGAAATTCACCCGTAGCCACTTTTTGAAATCTTTTTTCCAAAATGATCTGATTATTGATCAAGCTTTATTTCTTTATTAGATCGGTAAGATACTCTAATTCGTATTATTTAATACAGCTCATCTAATTTCTACCTTGGGAAATTCTAGTTTTGAAAGGTTTTACTATCATAATTTTTTTTGTTAAACATATCGCATTCTTCTCAGCATTGATCAAGGTGGAACACTAAAACTACGGGCTTTAATTAAAAAATAACGGTGCAGTATGGATCTTAATTTAATTGAGTTAAAAGTATCCAAATTAATTTTTGAATGCGTTCTGTATCCATAAATTCTTGGGTTGCATCAGAAACTGAGTGATTTTGGCATGGTGATGAGCACTTTCCATCGGAATGTTTTGAGTACCGTGTCGTTAATTTGCTGGGAAACTAAACGTATGGTGCGTCTTCCGAATAACATGCATCTTTAACGGCCTCCTTTTATTCGTTTTTTTCCAGAACTGTTTCGTCTATTACTTTCCTTACCCCTCTTCTTATTGCCCCTATCGCTCTCGTACTCAATGGAAATGTACGGGATTTCGGAGATGTTCCGTCATTTTCCTCCCACATTGCTCTCCGTAGCCTATCCCATTCTTTTCCCTCACCCATGTCCGACTCTCTTCTATCAGCACTAGTGGGTCTTTTTGTTTTATGGTTTCCTTTTTCGCTTAGTTGCCCCATCCGTCTTTCGTCTTCGATTCAGAATTTTCCCTCGTTAAAATGAGCGGTCCCATCATCCTGCATCAGTGAGTCTAATTCATGTCTTGGAATTCAAGGGCGTGAGTGTGAATCGGAAACGGTATCCCATTTATCGTGCTTCTGACCTAGGAGGGTATGAAGTAAGCCCGTTCTATGGGATTAAGCCAGCCGTTTCGATTTCGAGATGAAGGTCGGACCAACATTTATTCAACGGCGGAGTCGGGAAGAGTAGTGATGAAGGATTGATGAGGCTATGCTAAATCAGGACACGACATTGGAAATGTAACGCTGGTTGATTGAGTTCTTAAGTTTAATCCTTGTCTCGTACTGCAGAATATCATCTAAATTTTTGTATGTGTTATTGTATTTCATCTGATAATGTTGAAATTGAAATAAAGCGAAATTTAACGGCGTCTTCATAAGCATATTCAAAAGTAATGATCAAATTTACGCTGTGTGAATTTAACGCTAAATAGCTCCGAAAATTCTTTATTTTCAGCTGCCATTGAATTTTCAGCAGTTTTTACCTCCAAAATTAGCATTAAGATTGTTCATATCTCCATGTTCTATTGCTTTACTAAATGTGAAGAACATTCTAAATTTGTGACGTTTCTGAGCACATTCAAGCTTCGATAAACTCAGAAGTTTTGAATTTGACTTTAGCCATTGGTATATTTTGGTGCATCTCTTGCTCTTTCACGTGAGAGAGTATGTTAAGTGATTTGGGAATTACAACACTTCATAGAAAACTTAAAATATATAGCAAGGCATCAAAATAAGTGATGACAGTTTTTAACGATGGGTCAAAACATCACACGAGTTGTGGTAGAAATAAGGTTTATTTTAACAACAACTCCCGTCCCATTTTTTTGCCCGGTTTTCTCTACAAAACTTTTCATGCCTCTCAATCGGATTGATGCAACTTTGCCCATAACAGTCTTTTTCTTATTTCTTTCCGTAATCTCTCCGGAGTAAAATTTCGTCATCTATACCCCTTATTTGCCGCGCGTATGGGCTCTGTCTACCAATTCTTTTCCTTATTTCGTATTCTACTCCCCTGTTCATCTTTTAAAAATTTTCTTCCGCGTATTTTGCTTCTCAATACATTCGATTTTGCCGAAATGTCTTCAAAAGTTCGCCTTGCAATTTCCCCCCTCTTCTTTTTCCCCTTATGCTTCCCCGGTTCCAATTCTTCACCCTTTACGTTCCCATTCCCTCCATCCTCTCACTCCACCGCCTCCGTCTCCTCACGTCACTCTCCTCCTCTCTCGCTCTTCGCGGCTCTCAGAGGCCGCCCAGTCTTTCCTCTTTCGCTCTCTCTCCGTCCCTGCGCCACCGACTCCCCTTACGCGTTCCCTCCGACTCCAGCCCGGCCGCTCTTCTCTCTCGAGACCCACATGACTCGATCCCTTTCTTTGAAAGCCCGCGATCAAAGTAACGACCGTGTTATTGGAAGACTGGAGTGAGGGAGCTTTGGTGTTTTTCTCGCTCTCTGAACCTTTCCCCCACCTCTCTTTCTCTCTGTCTCTCTCCGCCTCCCTGCGTTTTTTTCCTTCTCCTGATACCTCCCACCCCTTCGCCGCCGATACTTCCATTTTCCGCCCTCCCGCTGCCACTCAATACAGCATCGTCTGTTTGTCGCGTGCCTTTCCTCATTTTGTCCTTTTTTATTCCTTTCTCTTTCATATGCTTTTCTTCCATCTGCTTTGGCATTCTCATCGGTGTCTCCCGAGGGCAAGGAGCCCGCTCTCTTTTTCCTCGCTCTTCGTCTTCACCTGTGAGACTGTCAACATGTCATCCACCTCGCCCTTCCATATTTCCTACCTTCTTCATCTTCGATTGCAGGAACGCCGTTTAGAAAAAATTCTTCCTAGCTCAATCGGTATTACCGCGTCATTGTTTCATTTGTGAGACCCTCTCTTTGTAAGTATGCAAATAAATGTCATGAATAAATAGGTTTAACCAAGAAATATTTGTGTCGTGATCATATTTTCATTTATCCAGATATGGTGGGTGTATTATCGTCCCTAACTCTTTTACAGTCTCTTTACTTACGTAATTATTTCTGAAATAGAGAAAATATTGACATGCATATTCATGCCGCTGTGTCTTTTTCTACGATTCGAGCTAAAGCCTCTAGAGTGATGTTTCAGCTAAAATGGAATATATTTGTGTTATTCGTTTGATGAAAAAGAATTCTATGGTAATTCATGACGTCCTCGTGCGTTAGCCGCTCTTCAGAACCTTCACCAAATTATTCACCGTCTCGTTGTTGCCGCACATCTTCTTTGTTCATTCATCAGAACATCATTGCTTAAAGGATACCGGTGATAATTTTACGGCGTAGGGGAGGGGGTGAACGGTGTCTTCGTACACCAAAGCCTACCATTCATCTTCCCACCCTCCGTCTCACGTTCGTCTCTTCCTTTGTGTTCGCTGCTTTTAACAGTTCACCCCTCAAAGCTCTCGGTTTCCGTCTATTAGTCTTCTCCCTCAGATTACGTTAAAGTGGCTTTCCTGAAGAATTCTTGGTACAAAGTAGGTACAAGTAATTTATGCACTTGTACTTTGACCTAACCTTCGTCTGTCCTACCTTTTTCCTGATTACCCTGTAAGATATCAACAACTGAGACAAAAGCGTAAAAGTGTATGAAATAATATACATGAATAGTAATAGACAATAAAAGACAGACATATAGTGCCATCACCCCGGCATTGTCCTTTCGAAATATGTATTACATTTTTAATATTTCAGGAGCCGGCTTGGCTCAATATTATTGAGGTATAATAAATGGAAGTGTTGCTGACATTTGAAAATTGAGATCTTATTTGTGGCATGCAACATTTTTACCTGATTGGTAGAGTTTTGGAATCGTGAAAAAAGATTTTTTCATGAATCCCATGCCTCTTTCCAGTTTTTTTCAACCTTATCACCCATATTCCCCCCTTACATTTTCCACCTTCCTCTCTCATTGTTGTCGTGACATTCGTGGCTCTCCTGCCTTGCTTTGTTTCCTCACTTCTTACTCTGGGAGGGTTCCTACCGAATAATTCCAACGGTGTTTTTTCCCTCCCTATGTACCTGGAATTTTTCGTTTCTCTAATCACTGAACCGCTTCTCCCTTCCTTCCTCCCCTTATTGTTCACATTCCCCTTTCCTCTTTTCTGACGTCCTTCCCCCTCATCAGAGGGAGTTTCCTTCCGCTTTCCAACCCCGCCTTCGTTCCTCTCCACCTCCGTCGTCTTCATATCCGAAAACGCTTCTTCCCTACCACTCTCCGCCCACCTTAATCCGTTCCCCCGCTTTACTTCCCCCCTCTTCCTACCGCCGGCTCTCAGGGCCGTACGAGCCACCAACCCCATACGCGGACGACTCCGAACCCCCTCCCGATCAATCGATTCCCCTTTTCTTTTAATGACTTTCCAGCGTTCGTTGTTTATTTCGATTGCTAAATCTTTTAAAGGGCCGGGCTCCCCCAAACCCAGGAGTGCTCTTTTTTATACCCAATCACAGCGTGAAGATATAACCTACCTTTGTAACATTTCAGATCAATCTTATGAGGGGGCTGTTTTTTGTTCGGGGAAAAAGAGTCTCCCCGATATCCCTTTGAGAAGAAGTGTTTCCTTTATGCCGGCTTCCATATGATCCGAAGGATCTAGAATTTACTGTAGGGTGTATACGTTTCTGCGGTCCCCGTATTTATTGAGAAATGAACTTTTTGTGTGAGAAGTGTGTTGGATGCAGTCGTTGTACGAGAATACTATCAGGTATCAATTAATCCCCATGAAGTATTGTTTTGAGAGAGAAAATGCGACGTTGGTGCCACAGATTTCAGCAGAATGAAGAACAAAGTACAAAGAACAAAATCTGGGTAAAAGTTTTAGAAAACTGATATATTTGATGAAGTTTTAGAGTCTAATAAGGATCATTAACATTTTATTTCTCGCTGGATTTGATTTTATTTTCTGAAAATGATCGTCTTTCCCTGGTTCTTTTATTTTAGTGCTTGTAATGTATCCATTAAGCATAAAAAGGGCACGTATGTTCTCTGTAATTTTACGGACAAATTCCGAACGGAACTTCGTAGGATGTGTCTAGTTGTGGCTATTCAGATAACCCACCGGCCTGGTCTGGTTTTCGGATTCTGGCTTGGACATGGAAGTTTTGTGGTTAGTTTAGACCGTGCAATATAACCTCAGCATTTATAGTAGGTACCATTAAAGCAAATTGTAATATAACTATTGAGTCATCTCAAATTGATGCTTCCATACAGCAGTATTTCGACCCTCTCATTCGACTTGGTGCCACCAAGTCAACGGCTGAAGGCGAATCATTGCACGTATCGACCCGGCCGAATTCAAGCCGTCCGTTATCCCTGAGTGATTCTAATTTTATTGAACTTACGGACGTTCTTGAACGTTCCCCATTCGCTTACTTTATGCGTACACAACACAAACATTGTCCTCCGATGCGAGACGCCCACTACAGCGTGTCTGAGTTCCCCCAACTTGCTGCATACAATTCCGGTTCTCTCCTTCCCCCATCCCCGGTGCTTTCCTCAGTTTCTCATCCGCTCAATACTCAACGACCAACCTTGCCTTGCGTCTTCACAACCAATTTATTTCCCTCTCCTACTCCATTCTCCTTTCATCGCACTCGGCCGTACCCTTCCGGGAATTAATGCCGACCTTGTTTCCTTCTCTCTTCCATTCCTCCTCCGATCCCCCCTTCCCCACCTTGCGCTTCTCCCCTTTGCCCTCCCGCGGCCGACTATTTCTCCCCAACCTCCTCGTTCACCCGTCCCAACTCCTTCCCTTCCTCGCAGAAAACCCATTCAGCGTCTTATATACCTCACGTTCCTTGCTCCTCGTCAAGCCCTCGCTCTATCTCTTATTCCAATACTCTATCCCCGGCTCCCTCTCCTCGTCCTTAAATCCCTGTACCACCTGACTTCGGCTCCTTCCACCCACGAGGCCCCATTCCTCTTCAGGTTTCCCTCAACAATCCTTGTCCTTACCTCTCCTTCTTTCCCTCATTTCACTCGCTTTAGGCTTCTCCCATTGCATGTTCACGTTCCTCGTGTTTGCTTCGCTCCTCCACCATATTATTGTCTCAATTCATGCCCTCCGTCTTCGTCTCCTCTTCCTCACCCGATCCTTCATCTTCCTTCCTTCCTCATCAGTTTTAATCACTCACTTCCAACCAAACGGCTTTCCGGTCCATTGTTTCCCGCTGAACAGCGTAGTTGCCCTGTTCTTTCTCCTTCAGCCCTTGTCCTTCCGCAGGTCATCCTTCCTCGTCCATTTTTACCCCATCGGTCCTTCAAGACAACCTTTCTTTCCAGGCTATGCAAATATTCCATAAACGATGAAGTCGGTCCATCGTCAAAGAATTATCCTTCCATTTCCTTCTAGAAGTGGAATGAGGGCGAGGATGTTGCCTCTAGCTTAGAACCGCCCCATAAGAACTTGGCCTTTCGACAGCTGTTTACGAGATAATCGTTGTCATTTAGCTCGCGTTATCGACGGACAATGCCTCGTGATTCCGATCCGCGGGAGTCCTCGACACCTCTCCCTCATCCGCTCGCCTTCTTCTTCGGAAGCCTCAGCTTGTCGTGCTATCTTAACCCGTTGTATTATGTCGGATGATATGTATCCGTTTCATCCGGTCTCGATCATTTCCTTCAGAATAGCGCTCCACTGGTTTCCCAGAGCTCTTACATAAGCGTTTCTCTCGCTTTTCTTGTCTCCATTCTTATTATTCGCGGGAGCAAATCACTCGATTACGCAGGATGCGGGTCCCCGCGACGCGGCGTTTCCTCAGTCATCGTTTTCCTCAAGCCTTTTACTGTGCACAGAGTAGTTCTCTCTTGTATGTAGGTATGTACCACCATTGATAACGCATCGTTCCTTTGCGTTATTAATCACGGATTGTCTCCCTGAACTTTATCGTCCCTTCTTTACTTTTATTGGGCCCTCGTAGCCTCGCCTTTATAACTTTCCTGCTACGTTTCTCTCTCTTTTTTATTCCACTCTCGTTCTTTCTTCATATACCTTATTGTGGCTCCGGGAAAAACCCTCCTAGGAACATAAAAAAGACTTTCGTTTCTATCCAATTCCTTCCTTTCCCTCTGTCCTTATATTCTTTCTCGTATCCTCCATTAAATCCCACTTTCTTTTACCTTCCTTCCATTGCCATTTCTTCTTCCTGCAGTTTTATTCCATTTTATTTCCTCTCTTATTGCCACCATCGTCATCTCGGCCATTTTTTTATTTTACAATCTTGCTGCAACGAGGTGGTCTTCTTTAGGTTTTACGCAGTCAAATGCCATTCAAAGGAAGACATCCGTATTTGTAGCTCAGCCATTTGTAGATATTTTCAGCCAGACAGTGTTTTGCGAGGGAAATTTCAGTGTAGTTAACTAAGGGTTACGACGAGGAATTCACTCCTTGATGATTTACGCAACAATTTCACAACTTCATGATTTACGCAAGTTGTAACTTGCTCCACGTACTCATGTATAGTTTGGGCATTGATAGCTTAAGTATACGTGGATAGGGGAATCATTCACTTTATTACTTTTGCTATTTCCACTGAAACCACTGTACGCCCCTGGATCTCAGGTGCAGTAATTGATGTTTTTGTCTACTTTTCTGGAAGAGACTGATTTATCAAAGAAGTACTATTAGTTTCGAGAGAAGATTGATGAAATTTCTGTTTTAAGCATCGATTTTGGCGCGTTTCCCTGTCTTGTCGTCTCAAGTGCGGGTCAGCTATACAAATCTCATCAATGCTTGAACTCGAGCAATAAAAGTCTTTCGTCAAGCAGCCCTAAAATATCGGATATTTTCAATTAGTTTTTGCTCCAATAAGCAATAAAACTTAGTGTAATCGTCGTCTAGTCATATCTATCGTCGTATATAACCGTCTAGCCGTATGTTTTAAACTCTTCCACCGGATAAAAACTAACGCGGGTCTTGTATTTTACGTCCACTCCTATGTCCGTCCAGACCCAACTAGTGAACCGCCCTTTCCAGTTCTCTCCCACCCTGACTATCTCTTCCTCTTTGATAAACTGCTCAAGCATCCGCTTCGAATCATACGGCACTTTCTTCTCTCTCTCTCCCGCTCCTTCACTAAACACAGTCTACTCGCTGCCGATATTTCCTCTCGTGCGTTCCCTCTTCCGGTTCGTCATCTTACTTCCCTCTCTTCCTCGCAGGCTTACTATGCAGAAAGCAATCCCCTCCCGTCCACCGCACCCCCTCGTATCCGTACTCCCATTCGGCCCGATTCCGCGCCCCCTCTTCAGGTCCCTTACAACCGAGCCCTGCGCGCACCCATTCGCTCTCTCCGCTGCCGCCGCATACCATTGTGGCGTGAGGGAGGTTCCCCCAGCGCCCCCGAACGTACTTCCTTCTCCAGTCTCCCGCCGACGTCTGCGTGTGCCTTTGCCTTCCATTTGTATCTAATATCTTTTACTCGTCCTCCCCACCCACCACTTCTGCTCGTGGTGGGCGCGTGAGCCCCGCCCCTCCACGGCGCAGCGCTCCTTTTATTTCCCATCTCGTATCTCCACCCTCTCCCCCCTCTTACTACGTGTTCCTCTTCCTTCTCCCCCACTTACCCCCTCCCTCCCCCCCGGTCCAACCCTCTGCTCGGAATCGGAGACGTGTGCTGAGTGGATTTCCGCCCGAAAAGGGGATGTATATTACCTTTTGCTTTATGAGCGCGTGCGCTGCTAAGTGTTCTGCGAGAACAGTTTGCTAAGTCGGCATTAATTATAGTCCTCAAGGTGTGCCCTTAGGCAATTTATGAACCGTTAGCTATAACTGCATTTCATGGCTTTGGGGGCTCGAAAATTGTAATCTCCATATGGTTGCCTTTGGGTCGTCGCACTCCTTGCTTAAAAAAAAGGGTGTTAACCGAGATGCCCGGTCACCCGTAGCGCACAACTGTTTTCGTGAGGATCTCCTGGACATATATTATCAATCTATGTCCTATTTTGGCTTACAGATTCGAGACAATTAGGGTAATCAGTACGAGTAAGAGAGGTTTTTTCTCCTGTCACAACTCGCTACTTTTTTCTACAGCCCCACCTTTTACGAAATCTTCCCCGTGATTACTCTGGGCGGACGCTGATTGCTTCCATGTACGCCTCTTGGACACTTGCCTACCATAAACGTCCTAGGAGCCATTCTCATTTGCAGTCCTCTCTTTTTAATGCGTACCTGCGCGGGAACTTAAATCCACTTCCTCTCCATTAGCCATTATCCCCTGCTTGCGTAAAATTTTCTAACTCACAAGTACTTCATTGCCCCATAATGTCCCCTTTGCAAAGCGCCAACTTAACCGTTTACAGTCCAATGTTCCCATTTGGGAACAGTGTCGATCCTTGCGTTGTTCACACTCTAGGGGAAGAAGAAGGAAAAGAGTTTTCATCTGGGACTGGGATTCAGTTAATTTTCCGTCAGTTTGTTCCATCTTTCCCTTCATTGGTAGGTTTTGTCTTATTTTAGAAGCACATCGCGACCTTGGTGGTGGATATGGAGTATATAGATTTAAAATCTTTCCATTATCTCCCACATTGCAGCATCTAACTATGACCATATAGCTTTACACATCCTTCCCCTACGTCCCCTTGCCTACTCCAGTTGCCGTCGCAGAGTGTGTTTTTCATTGATATCCTCAGCGTTCCATCGACTGGATGGCTTTCTCCAGACGCGACTCACCTACGGGATCAACCTGCTCTAGCGTCTAGGACCATGGCTCTGTGCTAGCTTCCCTAATTCGCACGTCGCACCCTTTGTGTGACCTTGTCCGTCACCCTGTTTGGTTGCCCGCTTTCAGAAAGGAAGCTTCCCTGAGCTCAAAGGTCTGACATCCCCGTTCCTCTTTTTCCTCGCTGCCTGCACGTGTGCTCCAGTGCTCGCTCGCTACTCCGTTGTCTTTTTCTCTCACGTGCCGGAGTATTCTCCGAGGGAATCACGAGGAGTGCATTTCCCGTCATCCTCCCCGAAATTCACGGCTCACTTCCCGCTCTTCCGAGCCATTTCTGACTTTGCAGGCTCAACGTATGCATTCCTTCCTTTCCAAATCTCTCCGTTCCTGGCCGCTTACCACATTAGATTCTCCCCCTCAACAGCCAGCGCAGCGCCCCCTCTCCTCGCCCAAGCTCAGCGCCATCGTCCCCTTTTGCGAATGGGCTTACGACCTCACGTGGAAATTCACGCCGCTGCTATAGTTATCCCCAGTAAGGTGGGCGTGTGTTTTTGTTCTCCGAGCACGTGCGCGTAATGAGTGGCTATTGACGTGGCTGAAACCGAAAGGATAATTTATAGAAGCCATAACTGCCGGTTGAGTGCACCTCTGTGCTCGGTGAGTCCGGGAAACACGTGATCGTGTTAGTTTTACTCCAGGCCATATCGGCTGTAATATTAATGGATACGGGGGAGTAGAACTTTCTTCTTATTGGTATATCTTCCCTAGTACCCCACTTAATAGCTTCTCTTTTTGCTCAGCACGTGAGACCACGATCCCAAATGTTGGCGATGAGCAATTCCAGCTTGTGGTTGGTAAGCATAAAATAATTGTCCATTCCTTCATTATTCTGCCGTGAAATAAAACAATATTTTATGCTGCTGAGCTTTCACGGACGGTGTGTTTATACTCAAGTATTTCTGTTAAAAGAAATTTTAAAATTAATAAATGATGAGTATGTAAGCTAAGTGCAAGTTTTTATTGGTACCTATACTTTGTATAGGGCTAAGAAACTTGTTATTTTACTGCTTTATTAATGGTAATTTCAGCACCCAAGTTTCCTCTTACCATTAAGGAAGCTTGCAAAGATAACAAGCATAAATATTTGAACTAAGTTAACCAAATATTATTAACATATTGTTGTCAGGGTATGAAGATAAGAAAGATGGCTTTGGTCGCCCGTTGTTTATTTTGTTGCCAAAAGACTAATGTCTTTTTTTGTATGAAATTAAATTTCGTTTGTGTTATACTTATTTTATCATTCTTTATGAAAGCGATCTGTTAAGTGCAATAATTAATCTTCTAATCTCTCCGGTAAAATCAGTTCATGCTCGCGCTAGCCCAGCAATTGTAAGCATCTTCCATTCGCCCAGTATCTTACCTGGTGTGCCAGCATTCAGAAGCAGTGGAGAAAATCAGTCTTTCCCCTTCGGATATATATGCTCGTTGTGGAGCGACAAGCATTTCCGTCACATCTTTCCGCATTGTTTTTCTTTTTTCTGCCCAAAGCTTTTGGAAGGCATTTTTTTTTGGCGACGAAGATTTCTGGTCGAAAGATTTCGTTTCAAAAGGTCCCTCCTTCGTTCCGAGAGAGGGAATAAATAAATAAATGAAGGAGCGACTCCCACGAGAGGTCGAAGAAACCGAAAGGAGAGGCAATCGAGACGGAAAGGACAGCCCGCGCCTCGGGCGGAGACGACCTATTCTCCGCGGGAGACCTTTGTAAACATGGCCCACAGCGATACATACAACCTCCATTCTCATCGTGTCGCGAGAGGAGGGGGGATTAGAAGAGAGGATTCCCTCCCAACACTGGGTGTACTGCTTTTAAATGTGTGTGTGTGTTAGTCAGGGTGTGCCCCGTCTCTTGGCTGGATTTATATATGCACACGTGTCTGCATTGCAACGTCCTTTTCTTGTGAAATCCTCGCCTCCCCTCCTCCTCCCTCCCAACACTTTTCAATCCCTTTCCTTCGCTCCAAGTCCGCGGTATCCCTTGCCTCTCGGAGTCCCCCGTCCCCTCCCCAAACCCTCTCTCTTTCTCTCCACCCTTCGCCGCCCCACGACGCTTGCAGGCGTAAACATACGTCGAGTCTCGCCGATGCTCCTCACCTGGGAGCTACGAAACCGCGACGTCGCAACCTCTTCTCTCTCTGTCTCGGAAGTGTTCCGTCTGAATTCGGGTCACCTCCCTCGCATGCCTTCCACCACCTGCCCAGATTGCTTTACCCGTCTGTCGCGAGCTACAGGAAGAGATTTGAGGCGCCACTAGATTTCTGTCGCGCCGTATAACCTGATGTCAATCCATGAAAATCACAAACATGTGACCGAGGCGGGGTTCAAACTCTCTAGCCTATGGTGGACGGTATGTTAGCGAGCCGAAAACCATGTTGCTCGTGGGTCCCTAGCTGACTGAGTGAGTCGCGAGCCTTGTACAGTTTTTGGTGATATTTTACGCGACACGTCAAACGGCAGGTAATTGATTTTAATGAATCTCACTTCGTACCTACTGTTGGATGGTGCGATCATTCTTTCTGTCAATTTTCCGCCCCTAATCGAACGATGGAATGTGACGGGCGATAAGTGGAAGGAATGAAGAGAGAAACTCGGGAAAGTATCCCACCACCTTCGCCCTCTTACGCCCTAAGTTCACCTGCCGAACTCTTTCCTTTAAACTAAGATGTTCTTCATTTACTAGATTTACTCGATTACCTTTTTCGCCGTACCTCGAGTCGTAGACTACCGGGCGAAAGAGTATTGGTTAGGTGCCCCCTTTTAGCCTCTCCCTCTCTTGTCCATTTTTCTCTTTCACCTTCTCTCTCTCTCTCTCACTCACTCTCACGCCGAGAGCCCGAAAGCCCTGCGTTTTTCAGTCTCCCAGGAGAAATGCCATTCCATTCTGAAAAGGGATTCTTTTTGGCATTTGCCGTTTATTTATTTATTTTCGTTCCTTGCCCTTTGCGTTTGCTCTTTTCTTTCCTCTGGTCGTGTTTATCTTATAGCTTTCGAGCTATCTCAGCTTTCGCTGCCTTATTTTTCGTTTTCTCACTCTTTTAATAAGTCGTTTCCTCATCGTGCTCTACAAGAACTTTCGAGCATCCTATTGCCGTGTTTCGCCTTAATATTCTGCAAATTGCTTCTGAAATGTTTTTTCTTTCTTTATTGTTACTTAACCTTAGATCATAAGTTATTAGCTAATCTAATAGCGTATTCTCATAGTTGCCAGGTCGATATGAGTTCGTATGGCTACCTGGAGGCCGTGGGTTCGGTACCGCTACCAGCATGGATGTTATGCTTTTCCTATGATTGAGGTTAGAGTAGACAGTGTTCTTATAATTTTCAATTAGCCGGCTCTAGACTGGAAGAGATACTTCTTGCCTCTCGTCGTATTTCAGCGGCTAAATATTTTATTTCCCACATGAAAAATATTTTTCTTTCTAATAAGTTTTTCGTGTTTAGTTGCACCTGTAAAGCATTGTGAATACTGCATTGAAAAGCTTTACTTTAGAATACATTTGAAAGGCACAACAAAATTTTGATGTCATTTCCCTCGTAATTCGATTTAGTTTTGGATATGCTCAAATAATTCAACGAGAGATTCAGTAGTTATAATTAATGAAGTTTTGTCGAGTGTACTTTTATTTCAGTCTCAGTGGATTTCGATCTATCCTCAGTGCGTATGTCTGTAGTATGTATGCATTGCCAGCGTGTCGTGATTCCTTAATATATTACTTTTAGCCAAAATCATAGCCAGCCATAATGGCCGTGGTGTAATTTTCGTACTTTTAATATGCTGTACCAGCTAATGTCATATTTAATTTTGGAATCTCAATTTTGAACCTTTCTCTCGCTCTTTTGATTCGAACATTTCATGACATGTGCTCTGGTAGGGGACTTGAAACACTTCGCTGCGGATCCCTTACGAAGACTTACCGCGATGCAGCGAAATTTTCTTTCGGATTCACACCTTCATGTTCTTATTCTCATAGATATTATTTATATTCTTCTTCCTTCAAATAAAACTTTAACTATACACATATGTTATCACGTTATCAAATCTTAAATCAATCGAGAGAGGAATTTACATAACCTTTAAGACAAGGAGCAATCACCTGTGTGCTGTAACGGTAATGTTATTTCTTCTAAAATTCTAGTTACATGAGAGCGTTTTGAGAAGACTTTGCAAATACTTGTTTTCTGTCCTTGATATTGGGCTCCTTAAATGGTCTTTATCTCCGTTCCGAATTCGTTGTAACCTGCTCTTGAAATGCTGTGGTGAAACTCGCCAATTATTCCTGGCTACTCATTTCTGCCTTGAAATCTCACATCGCGTCCTTTACCGAATTTTTCCTCTCGTTTCATCTTTCCGCGATATTTGTATGGTGAGTACTTCCGTTATCATCCTTATTTCATCACGTTTCTATTTTATTTCATTCTCTCCACCCAGTCCCTTCACTTCTCACTTCTTTCCCGCCTAATTTGTCTTCTTTTCTTCTCTATCGCTCCTTTTTATCAGCCACATCTCCCTCGCAACTTCTTATTCTTACATCGTCAACGCCTACAGCATGTCGTTCATCTTCCATCTCTCCTCATCCCATCAAACCAAAGGGGGACGGTGGCGATGGAGGAAAAGTGGAGGTGGGGATTCCATCCCCTGGTCTCCCGCAATGGACCCCGGCTGAGAAGAGCGCAGCATCTGCGAACTGCAGTTACCCGCATCCCAG
Source organism: Platycnemis pennipes (assembly GCA_933228895.1). Lineage (NCBI taxonomy): Eukaryota > Metazoa > Arthropoda > Insecta > Odonata > Platycnemididae > Platycnemis > Platycnemis pennipes. Next base: position 109,451,909 of record OW121847.1, read on the forward strand.
TTCCGCGCCTCCGTACGCATTCCATTCTGCATCGTTTTTTCGTGATGCATCCTTTTAACCATACCCTCCCATCCTACGCCGACCGCTTGCTCTCCTTCGTCTACGTTCTGAGCATTTCTCTCTTCCCCGTTGACCCAACCACTTCTCATCTCCATCCGTCCATCCCACTTCCTGCCTCCTGAAACCAACCCCCTGCCTTTAGTGGAATTCCGTCCTCACCCTCTTTCCTTCCCACCCCCTCAGGATCATCATTCCTGGAACGCTTACTGTTGAACTTTGTGTCTTTGGAGCCGTCCGTCCGTCCGTAGCTTTCGCTCGTTAGCTGGTGGGCCGTTCCACGGGATTGATTTTGCGATTGTATATCGGCACTAAGGTTTTGTATCTGTTTATTTCGGCATTCTCTCTCTAGGCTCTAGATTTTACTTTGGAAGGCACGAGTGTAATGGCTCCCATAATTCACGGAGGTGAGTATTCTGTGGGAAATTCGTGGTCCCCTCGTCACCTTTCGGCAAGCATGATAATGCTAATCTCGGGTTTCCCTCCACCTTTTCTTTCTCGCCCCTCTATTCTATCCTTGAAATTTTCCTCCCGGTCTAAAGCGGGTAAATACTTGAAATTAATGACGAGTCATCGACATTAAAAGTTTTTTATGGAACACGATTTTGTTGAGGAAGCTTATTCACCTCCTACCTTTGGGGTTAATTTTTTTGGGTGCAATTTCGGCATCCTATTCGTTATAATCGCGGCGTTTATTTCATTTGGATAAATTTCTAAGTTCTGTACTCTAGTGAAATGGATGGGATCTCTACGTCGTTAATTTTTTGGAGCCTTTCGTTGATATAAGACTAAAGCCGATGCTGCGTTTCTTTCCAATCTTCCATTGCCTTCCAAACCCCATCGTAACCTCTCTCCCTCCGGTATGATGCACCATTAAGTGCGTGAAAAACTGGAACCACCGATGATTTTAATGCGTAGTTGTAGTCTTGTTGCTGAATGGAGTCCAGATGATCTTAGAATTGAATGCTGTGTTTCAAACTAAAATTTTGAATTGAAATACTCTAGCGTAAAATAAATGGAGGAAGGTCCGTGATTTATACACTTATGTAATAATTTTACGCATAAATGAGGTGAGTGATGTCCTTCAAAGACATTTTTCTTGTCCACTGTTATTCTGTTGGAGGGTCGCTGAACAACTTCAGCAACTGAATAACTTCAAATGAAATGAAAGGGTTTGATGACTTTTTTTCCTTTCTTCGTTGTTTACTGGAGGGTTCTTCTCATGGTCTTTCCCAGTCCTCGGCCTCTTATGCCCTGGGACGCATTAACAGGAGAATACACCTTCGGCCGTGCCCCTCCGTAGTTAGGTACGAGCGTGTTGGATCCAGCGTGCCCTTCCAGCGTCTTGTCGCTTCACTCCGCCGCCGTGCTCTCCTAAAAGAGTCAGAATTATTATTTTTCCCTTCGTTCTCCACGCTACCGTACGTTGCAGCGCTCTCGTCCAAGAGCATTTCTCCTCTCTCTACAGCCATGCGTCTTCCTCCCTCCCCCGACCGAATGATGTTTGAGATGATTAAGAGGCGGGCGGGGCGGAGTGGGGAGGGAGCACTGCCTCTTCTTCCCTTGTCCCCTCGCTGGCCCTTCGTGCGTTGACGTCCTCTCTGCCTGCCCCCTTGTTGCAGCAGTTCATGGCGGATTCCGTGATTGTGTGTGTGTGTCACTTCACTTCCCGCGGTTGAAAGCGGCAAAAATCCGGGTCACGTCCCGCGCACTGACGTTTATTCTCGTGGAAACACTTGTCTGCTGTCAAAAAAAAAGGAACGATCGTGGATCCCCTTTGGGTTTTTCGGCCCTTCCACTTCTTCCTCTTCACTTGCATTCTCTTACTCTACTTTTTTATACGTTCTCTCTCTATTTGGTCCTCCTGCCCTGTCTTTGCCGTTATTCTTTCCATGCGTTGAATGGGTGTATTTTCACGGCTTATCCATTACGAGGGCCTGTAACGACTCAGTAATTTTGACCGTGTGTTTTTGAGTGCGCCGAGGAAATGGCTGCTTGGCATCTCGTGGCTCGTGTGACATCTGATTCTTCGTCAAATTCGTGGATATCCTACGCAGATGTCTGACATAATTTGTTTTGATGAGCATTTGACATCCACTGCCATCATTGCAACGTGCATCAATAATTCATGTCCATTTAGTCGTTTTGACAGAGCTATAATGAAGGAGCGTGAAATTGATTTGTGCTCTCTTAATTTTCATGTTTCACCCATCAGTAGGTTGCTCTTTTACATTTAGTCGCTAAGGAAAATTCAGCTAAGTTAAGGATGTCATACTCCAGTCGTGACAAGTAAACTTATCTAATTAAATAAATTTTTGAGATTGAGTCCATCGTGTAGTGATACCTAGAGGTACTTTTAGCAACGTTCTCGAATTCACAAATACTGAATGTGTAGAAAACGATGATAGAGTACATCCTAAACGTCAGATTCTTGCTTTACTATAGAATATCGGTGGGAAATATGTTGCTGAAACGTGATAGTAGGTCTTCTTCTCTCTTGTTCGCATTTGCTTCGCTAGAAGTTGATACAATCAATGCCTAAGTGGAATAAATATTGAGTATATTTTGGTTGGTAATCGTGAGTATTTATAATCCAGAGTATAAAATCTGTTGTAATTCATTTCATCCTTTTAATAATAAATGCTTTCAGAGGGAACCTGCTCTTTCCGAGGTCGCTTCCTTACCGCTTCCCTCTAAAGATAAGGGAATCGCTTAACTTTGCATTTGCCACAACTTCACAGTGTGTGCATCAACTTCAAAAGTCTGGAAGGAGATCACTCTCTTTTAAAAACTCTTCTCAAACTCCCATTTTCGCGCGCCAACTTCGAAAAATTGCCTCCCACCCTACTCGCTCTCTCCTCCTAACATTTCTCGCCATCGTTTTACTCACCCCGCCACGAACATCTCTCCCCGTCTCATTTTAGCCCATTTTCCACTTCACCCTCTCCCTGTCCCTCGGCTACATCCCTCGTCCCGCCCAGCACCCCCTCACCCACTCTTTTTTCACGGTCAACCCCTATCATCCCCTTTCTAATCCCTCACTCATCCTGCCAGCCAACCAGTCTCCTCTCCACAACGTACCTCGCTCTCTCTTCTTTCTACTGCAGAAGCTGACGCTTCATAGCAACTCCTTGATGTGAGTTTGGTAACTGGAAGTCATTTGAACTGAGTGAGTGGATTGTGGGGGATAGGGGGGTGGAGGGAACGGGGTACGGGTATTGCCGGGGTCGGGTGGGGGGGGCGGGTGGGGGCGAGAGTGGGGTCAGATCGTTGCGGAATGGATTGCCCGTGTAGAGAGGGAAAAAAATTGAGGGTATTGGGATAGGAAAAGATAGGAAATACTTGAATGCAACGGAGGAGACGGGGTGGATAGGAGGGTGGTGGTGGTGGTGAAGAGGAGAAGTCAAAGAGACTTGGGGATGAGGTAGGCGTGACAGAAGAGGCACTGTAGAGCGTGAAAATTTACACTCGGAAAAAGGCTTGAAAAAATATATCCATTAGCGTAAGGCATCAACAGAAACTTCTCGAGAATGGGCTAAGTTGCAGAACCCATAAGAACCGTAATATGATCGTTTTAATGCCTTTAGACATAAGCACAACTCACAGAGGAGGGAGTTAAGAAGGGAATATTATCTTCAAGATGGGTTTGAAACAAAATTTTCAAGTGCAGAAGGAGATGAGTTAAAACGATAAATAAAACGTGAGAAGTTAAAAATTAAATCTTCGTATTGGTAATGTGTTCCTCCTATGCTTGGCGTTAAAGCAGTATTAACAGGTTCAAGGTATTATAATGGAGTTGCTCCGCGAAACAAAAAAATTCACCTGAATCATGTGTTGTAAAATATCCCAGTGAAATACTTAAAATCATCTGTGAAATCCTTAGCAAAGCTTGTACGCCACTATGATATGTTTTTCTCGATAAATCACTTTTTTCATTACCGTACCTGCGCTAAAAATATATTATAAGGTTCTTCCAAATTTTGAGCACAGTAAAAAATAATATTTGAAGCATGCACTTTCTTACATTCACCATCGTTGCTTCACATTGTCGTTGTGAACGCTTTACGTCTTTGCAGCATAAAAAGAAATTACTTTGATTTTTCCTCTTCCTGTGACACATCCGTTCTCTATTCATGGTTTTTTGTCTCCCGCAGCGTGCTTCGGCCGGATATGTTACTTCCCGCGTTCCTTTTTGCCTCATATTCATCTTTGGCATGTAAAATCTCTCGCCGTCGGCCATCTTGCTATTGTGCTTGCCGCACCCGTTTCATCGGCTCGTTATTCTGCCGGTTGATTGATGGTGGGCCATCGACGGCGCTCGCAAGGCGACGCGGTGGAGGAGGGTACCTTCATGCATCATGGTGACGATGCATTTCTCTCCTCGGTCTGTATTTTTTCCTCCTAACGTTCTCTGTTTTCCGCTCGCTCCCGCCGTTTCTGTCCTGCCCCTGCTGCTACGCCCCCGTTGCTACCAGACGTACTCCCCTTGTTTTTCATCACTTATTCCACCCTCATGGAATGGCGAGAAATTTTTTTGGCAAGTGATGCGGAGATATGATGTTGAAAAGTACAGTTTGGTGAAAATATATTGAATAAAGATTCGCTTTATTTGTTTTTAAATACAGTTCGTGCCGTGCCTGCATTGAAGTTAACGTCTTTGTGGAACAAGCATCGGAATCAGCGTATCTTATTATCTTAAGTCGAATATTTTTGCTGAACCAAGAATCATTAATTTCTTCCGCTGACGTTTATCTGTTAATAATCACGTTGAGAATCACCCGCTATTGGGAGCGGGGAAACTCGTTTATATTATGGTAACTTGGAGTACGTAGTGGAGCGAATGAACCTGACGGTTGTGGAAGTGTGAGATAGGAATCTGTGATTAATTTACCTCGTAAAACTTTGTGTGAGCATCTGGTATACTTACTCAACTTTGGTACATTATTGTCTCCGCGTAGTGGTGGACATATTGGTTTTCTCGGGTTCAGGATTTGAGCAATAAGCTGTGAATTTCATAAACTGTCTCGCGTTTTGATTATTGACTCCATTCTTCGGATAAGTAAAGAAATTTTCATGTTATACTGCTCAACTGAAAATGCGTGCACAATGATTGTGATTTAAACTGTCAATTTTAGCCTCTTTCGTTATATGGTGAGCCTGATTTCAAATTTGCACCTCAAGTACATACATACATGACAGATTTTTGAATGGTTCTTACGAAAGAAACTTCTATTTTTTAGTGTTCGTTAGAGCAGGTATTTGTATGCAGGTATGTGATAGAATAACATTTTAGAAGAAGAACATAAAGGACACTTCGGTTGTTTTCTTACATTTTGGGTCGTAATTAGGTTTAGATAATGTCAGCGACTGATTCAGCTTGGTTCACGGACCTAGTAAGGTATTGGAAGTGATAAAATTGAGTGGTAACAAATCTTTTAATATTTTATTTGGGTACATAGATGGTGTAAAAACATTTTTATCGACAATGTCTACAACGGAGATAATATTTTGTTTCTCTGTGCTGTTTCTTCGTCAGGATAGGCGCGTTACAAATGATTGCGAGTTATCTTCGGAGTCATACTTGTTTAGCACAAACTTATGTTGACTAATCTATTTCTTAGCTTATTGCACTTAAGTGCTTAAGCGCCAAACTCTGTTTCGCTTCGCCAGTTGAACCATTTCCTCTGAATGTATACAGTCTCCATTATTTAGTTCCTCACTGAGGGTCATTCGGAACTCGTCGGATCCTTTAATCCACTCCTTTTGATCTTTCCCCATTTTCCTCCTCGGTCCGCCCACTTTTCTTCCTAACGCACGGGATTTATTATTTTTCCTTCTCGGGAGGATGGCGATGGGGTAGCCTCGCCCTCGGTCTCCTTCTGTAGGGTGGCCACCCTCAATCCCAATCTACTCATCCCACACCCTCCATTTGGCTTCGTCCCCAACGATTGCGGTTAGGGTGTTAAGAAACCCTTCTCCTTCCTTCCTACGTCTCTCCCTTTCGTTAGGACTATTGAGGGGAACGGACGTGCGGGGAACATCGCTGTTTCAGCGAATCGCCAGCCTGTACCAAATACTGAGACTGTAAAAGGCCGTGTTGGGAACTTAAGAGGATTATTATTGCGGCTTTGGTAGAAAGGTTGCGACGAGACTCCTAGAAATGGAGAGGGTGATGGGGGAGAGAGAGTGTGTCGTGGGGTGAAGAAGTGGAGGACTGTTGGGAGGGAACGGAGGGGGAGATAGGATTGGTTTTGGGGAGGGTGTGGAACATTAAGGGGGAGTGGAGGAGCGGGGAGGTGGGAAAGGGTGGTGGAGCCATCGAGTCTGAAGGTGGTTCATGTGGGAGTTTCCATTCGACGTGAAAGCGCTAAAGGTGAGAACGTCACCCTTAAAGTTGCGCATGCCCGTGTCCCCGCAGTGATTAAGGGAAATAAGTTGGGTAGTTTAGCACGTAGTCCGATTAGTTCTGATATTTTCGGGGAGTTTTACGTGAGCCACCTACTAATACCTGGCTGGCGAAAGATGAGATGTACTCACTGCACTCTTACGGCTGCAATACGTGCTAGTCATTGAAAAGACGTTTGAGCACTGCCCTGATTCCGAGGTATTTCACATAATATTGAGCATAGGGGCATTATTATTTCATCCATAACGTTAATAATTGGTGAATAAATGTAATGGGAGGGATTATAGGCTATTAAGCTATTACGTTTGCCCATTTTACATGTTAAATGAATATTTCTGGCTATTTTAACCTTTGGCTCGCTCAGAGTGTAAAGCCGGCATGTTTCATACTGGTCTCTATAGATAGCTATAATTAAACTTCGGTAGTTATTATAACCTATTGTTTCGATTTATTTTTAAATTTAATCTTTATACACACACAATCAGAGTAACGTGGTAGTACGTAACGTGGCCTCTTAATGTTTCCAAGTTATATACGTACAAAGTCCTGATTTTCTTATTAAATCCATAAGGGCTTCTAGACAACTGTTTACATATATCCTGTTCAACATTTCCATTCTGTTCCCTCGCGTCCCTTGTCTCCCTTCCCGCCCAGATCTTAGTATTCCAATTCCTTTGGTGCAAATCGGTCCAGCGGCTAGGGAACTACCCACCATTGATCCCTTCAAACTCTATTCCAATTACGGTGCTCCCAATTATCTTCATATCTCCATCCTCTGCTCCTCAACCGAGCCAAATGCAACTCAATACCCCATACGCGCTCCCCCACAGTCTAGTTCCTTCGCCTGCATCCGTATCCCTCATGAGCCGAAGTCCAATCAGGATTGTGTTTGCGATACATACAGCACGCGCCCTTACCGATCACCGCGGCTCCTCAATCTCCGACTCGTTGCTGCATCCAGTACATGCATTCAGTACATCCATACATACAGTCCAGGCGTTCCCGCTAGCCTCTTCCCTCAAGGAACCCCCCCTCCTCCTCATACGATCGGCAGTCCCGTCATCCACCTTTGACCGTTTCATAAGGAGGAAGGTTTGCCATTCCCGCTGTGTAAACGCACCCTGCGGGCGACTGCGTCTAAGAGACGCGTTCGGAGGATGTCGGGCTCGGTGGTACTGCGTTTGTGAGCCAAGGGAATCATGGGGTGAGATAGGTGCACGATTTGTGGCCTTGGCTCAACCCAGTGATATTGCACGATAGAGCTTAAGGGTATGCAATCTACTGAGGATGCCTAAAATCATCATTTGCAAGAGTCCTCATTTTTCAGTTTCGAAAAACAGTTTCTCTACGCAGGTCACGTTGAGACAAAATGCTATTACAGTATCTTAGTATTCGTAATACCAGTGATGCATGCCCCTTATTTTGATTTATGGTTAATGAAATATGCGGTGGTATCATCCCATGATAAGGAAAAAAATATGTTCGGAGAACACAAGAATCTAGGTTCTGCTCATTATTTTGGTTTTGCTTCAATTATTAAAACTTTCATAAGTATTGTAAGGAATTTAACGCCTAAAAATTCTGAATTTTTGTTGCTCCAGGAGGTTTTTCGACTCTAAGGGCGGATATAGTAATTTAAAATTTTTTTATGATTCACTGATACAATTTTCCACTTTAAATAGTCTCAATCTTTAATTGTTTTAATTTATTGTTGCGTTAAAGGCTTCATTTGAAATTTTTAAATAATTTTAACAGACTCATAGTAAAATGATGAAAGAATACCGCGTTGTGTAATCCGTACAAATACTCCGTCCTGTATCATTGTTAGCTTTCTAGCTAGCTTGTATTGCGCAATAATGTTCATTTAGCGATCGTAAAGAATTAGTCTCTGTAGCGTAAATAGCCCAAGAAGTCACCGTTATTAGAGGAAGAGCGATTGTGAACGAGTTTGCGATGACAAACTTCATATTTTCTAATACGTACGTTATTTTTTACGCCACCATTTTGAGGACATGTTCGAGCGTGCCACTAAATGCATTCGTTTCCCCGACGAAATCATTTTCATCAAGTTCATACGGAGGAGATTCGTTTTCAGAAGCGACCGATACAGGCATAGCGGCGTACGTTCTGAAAATTTTCAGGACGCTTGGACTCCTTATTCAGCGAGTGGGAAGAGTGGCGGATTGGAGGATAATTTTTTGGAGCTTGTCTAACTTGGCTCTCGGTGAACAACGGAAGAGCAACTCGGCTGAAATCTCAAAAAAAAATCTTACCTCGCCCCAAGTTCGCTATCCGGACCAATAAGAAACAAGAAAGAGCGAACATTGAAACGTACATTGGAAGAGCGCTACGTGCTCTTCTTTTCATCGCGGTCGTCCGCCGATTCGGAAGCCCGTCATTGTTGAGCATAATCACTCCCAATGCCCCTTTGACTGCGGATTTTGAAAGAGAAATGAAAATTGCTGAGGACTTGTACGCCCGGGAGTTTTCGACGAGGCTCGGCAAATCCTTCCAACCCTTCCGGCTCCCCCCCTCTTCCACTGCTCGATCCCCCGCTGGGAGTGTCGTTCCCTTCCTCTCTCTCCCGCATCTGGAATACGCGAGTCCTTCTGGTTGATGTTGCAGACTATTGTTTCCTCCGTCCATTCTTTGCGGGAGGAGAGAGGGAGGTTTTTGTTCTAACTGCTGACCCACTTCGGTAAAATCTCTGTCACGTGAGCGGAGCGTGTGCTGTTCTTCTTGGGTGGCCGTCTTTAGCGAGTTTCTTGCGACAATGCACCCGAGTTCCGTGCGACGGTTCTTCGCGTCCCTGCTTTCCATCCTTTTCACTGCTGCTGCACGCTGTATCCCTTGTGCTAGTTTTTCCACCATGGGTTGGTAATGCGCTCACACAATGCGTAAAATATACCCATAGTAATACATTATAGCGCTGGAATTAGCTCCAAAATGGTCCATTTGTTTCTAGATATTCATCATCGCGATAATCTTGTGTACTCAGCCCACTCACTGAGTTATCTGTGCGTTAAATATTGTGGATTAAAATTAACGTGATAGTTTTAAGCAGGTATTCATGTTGTTTGTTAGCCAGAACATATTCTGAAAATGGATTTGGACATAGTCTTGCATTTTCGTTGATATCACCTCTTTATTTGGGAGCGCTCACATTCCAATTACTTGAATGCAGTCTGTAAAGCAGAAAAAAAACATTAAATTAAATTATTATTTTTTATGAATTCTGCACCCTACATGGATTTATTGGAAGTTAAAATATTGTGATTTTGTTTGTATTGTAGGTATCTGATAATATGTTGACGAGATTGAGAGGTCTTTCATGGGAAATTCGTAGTACGATATGTTTGAATATCTTGCCGTCACATAGTCCTCGCTACTCTTTTAGCGTAGGCACCATTTTTTCATGGAAAATATTTTGCCAGCTCTGATACATAAAACTGTTGATTTTGAAGGTTTGCATTGAGCAAGGGACATATAGTTGTATTTTCCGTGCTATTCAAGTTTCAAGAGTATTTTATAAGTTTATATATTCTTGTTGATTGTAACCTACCCGGTAACACATCCTGGTGAACTCTTATTAGGTATAAAAATGATAACTTCAGTGCTGGCAGAAACTTGCATAGATTTTTTGTGGAGTACTCCGGAAACCGATTCCTGGAGAGAGGGTGGCTCAGTCCCCTCCATCTCTACTGTGTTCCTATTGAATTATAGTGCATCAGAATGATCAGTCGTTACGTGGGAGAGAACGACCACGGCACGATTTCAGCCCCATGGAAGTTGCCATTTGACGGAATGATTTTAATATTATCATGGCGTTTAAAGGGAGGAAGGAAGTAGTTTCCTGGGATTCTGGGTCTTCTCTTTTGTACTCGGAGAATAACATCTCTTTTTGAGGTCCAGATTTCATCGCTTTGACCAACACCTACTTCTCTTCGCCGCTAGTTACGCTCTCCTCGATGCTACTGGATGGTAATTGCCGGCGGGCGTGAGGTTCCCCTTCGTTGCAGGCCGTTGGCATCGCAGAAATGTTGCTGCCTGTACAGGAGTTCAGTGGCTGCTCCGCATTGTAAAGATGAAGGGCTTCACGAAGTCTCATCCGCCACGGTGTCCCACACTCCCATACTCTCCTGTGGTAGTATATGCCCACGGCGATGTTTGGAGTAAGAGAAATATGAATTTGCCCACGCACAGAACGTGAATTTTGCCGTACCCATGGAAATTCTCTGAGTGCAACATCCATAGAAATGAGGTAAAAAGCCCTTGAGGCATGACATAGGGTTGAAAGATCAATGCTTCAATGGAAACTGAAGGGGTCGTGTGAATTTCCCTCTGCTACCATAAGGCAGGGCGCTAGGACAAGGTTAGCGGTGATTGATTAATCGAGAACACAGTTATACCACAGTAACATTATGTGAACATTTTGGGGGTGGTAGGATGCATGCGAGTTTAATAGGAATCCGATGCAGACACTTTTACCTCTGCGGTGGAAACAAAAGAAGTGTAAAATGAAAAAAAAAGAATAAACCGTCAAGAAAAAGTCGTTTGCCCCTCTGCCTGCTCCCAAGTGGGGGGGGGGGGGGCATATTTACGACGCCGGCAACTTTGAGGGCGACGATTTCTATCCAATGGGGGTAAGAAGGTGACGTGAGAACATAAATAGGCGACGGAAAATCAGAACGGACGGTAGCAGGCGAGTAGTGTGAAACAGCGGTGCTGTCTGCCGGTGGATTGGCTGGTGAGAATGCATGGAGGTAGGGGGTGGGGGTGCGAGGCGGTTAAGGACCTTTAAATACAGACATCACGACGCGGCGCCACGGTGTTCGAAAATCTCCATCGTCCTTCTCTTTTCAGCACACTTCTGTTAACTACTGCTGCCTCGACGCGACGTCTCCCTCCCCACACCCATGTACGTTGTCGCCTCGCAGTCAACTCCGCAACCTTCACACGTCTGCCCCCCTCATTTCTCCTCCCTGACTCGCTCCACCCCCTTCACTTTCTTCCTCCTCACCTCCTCCGAGACTGTTTCGCTGCCTTGCGGGCCCCCAGAATACGCAAGTCTGAATCCATGCCCATCAAGGCCCAACTTCGAGGTCCTCACTAATCTCCCCACCTAGTAACTCTCGCGCCCGAGATGCAGCCGTGATCGTTTACGGGTGCACATTAAATTTCAGTGTCCCCATTCACGTTTTCTATTCTTTTTCTCTCGATTCTTTTGGCTGCGTTGATGTATTATTCTTTGAATAGGTCCAAAAATCGTAATTTCTCCTTTCAATAGTTAATGACCTATTGCAGAATTTTCATGGGAATAACTACATATAGCATGATGTGAGTCAAGATTATTTTGGTTATTCATTGGGATACTGAATGGCATGTTTTAAAGCCCCCTTGTATTTGATAAGCACTCTGTCATGATTTTTCTGACGGCATTATTTACTCGCTTAAATTCCATAATTTCTGTTTCTTAGCCGCCATGACTCATGATGGAAAAGCTATTGGAATAAAGTGTTAATGTATGTAAAGGTATGTGAAGTAGCGCACCTTGAAACACTTCCCGTTATTGTTTGATTATATTTCACAGATATAGTAAGTGATCTGAAAGAAGTTTTATTGGCTGATGGACTTCGTGAAGAGTGAAGCCTGACATTTCTCAAATTTGCTTCATTGAAATACTTACCCTTTCACTGGTTGGTGTACAACTGACAGTTTTTCCCTATCCGAGACGCTAACTGTCAGCATTAGCTAACCTTTACTAATATTTGATTGCCTTGGGTGAACTCCATGCATATTATTATACTCCATTATATCATTCAGGTTATCCGTTTTTGGCGTGTGATCTAGTTAGCTGCAAATAATACAATTGTTGGTACCTTTCCGTTAAATGACAATGTCTCCATTTTTGAGTAAATGTGTGGTTTAAATCGATAGGAAGTTAGCGATGGATGCTCCGACGGCTAAGGTTATATCGCACAATTTGATTGGAAATAAGGCAAAGCATGCCATTATTAGAGTTTGTTTGAAGTATAGTGCAAATTCTATGGTGGAGGGTATGTTTGTAACGAACGAAAATCAGTGGACTTGCTAAATTGTAAAAAAAACCGTGAAAACATTTCCCTTGCCATGCGAATAAAATATTCATGGCTATTCTGCATGTCTCTTTAGAGTTTTTCAGCCTATACTCGGTGCTCTGTAATCCTCCGGCAGTTAATTTAAAATGTGGAAAAATATTTATAACGATTCAAATAATGGAATTCTAGAGGCAAGGAATTAACAAAAAGAAAGCTTCGTTGTAATTTTTATTATTCTCTCATAATACTCTTACGTTGTGTTGGCATTTTGTCAAATCAGCTTAAAATTTTAAGCGATCAGATATTTTTTGAGCCATGCGTGTCTTTTTCCAAGGGTAAGCTTTTAACAAAGAGAAGAAAAACAAATTGCTGTTTTAGAATGCCCTCTAGCCAATATGCGTTTCGAATCGTCCTAACTAAAAGTCGCATCATGGATCCTTTTATTTTCCATCTTTTTTTTCAGCTTCGCTCGAACAACCTGCTAAACAAGTTTTCCTTTCTCATTCCGGCGATAAATTTCCAGTTAACCCTTTTTTGTAAACGCTTTTCGTAATTGTAGCGCCAGCCTCTCCTTTCTGCCTCCCACCCTCCACCCAAACTCTCTACCCTTTCCTTTTCCCTTTCTCCCGCATAGCAACACACGAACACCCAGCCTCTTTAGGACCGCATCTTCTTTCTCCCCATGCTTCTAGCTCTCCGCCCTTTTTATTCCTCCTCTCGTTTTGTTTGTTTCGGAAGTCTAACCGACCCCGAGGTTTGAACTTTTCACGCGAATGGCTCACTTGCTCGCGTGGCTCAGCGGCCCTAAAACTCTACGGGCGCCTTCTTATTGTTCCCGCTAACCATGCCGCACTCGCTGTTTTACGTACCCATTTATCTGTCTGGGTTTAGCCTCTGTCACTGTGGAGTTGGAGTGTACATTTCCACGACCGGGAGTGGGCCGGCTGTGAGCAAGATAAGGGGATGACGAAGAGGAGTGGTGGTGAGGAGGCGAAATTAAAAATGAAAATAAAGTTACCGCCGGCCCAACCCCCCTCACCCACTTGATCATTGTAGGACTGCTTGCGTCAGCGTTTAAATGTCGACTAAAAATCTGGCCTCGTCGACTTTCGAATGGTAACCTCTCCATAAGCGCTAAATTCTTCGTGTTATTTTTGTGGAAATAGATATTTTTTCTTTTTCTCCTGATTCAAAGTGTTGCGAGATAGAAAAAAAAAAGAATTTAGTTCCTGTTGCGCATTTGGAATATTCACGGGGAATGGATAACCTGGGTAATGAGCATGGCGCCCATTTATACTCGTTATGTTTTCTTGTTGACTCTTTTTGTTATCATACAAACTGTGCGCTAAAATCACTTTCAAGCAAGCCCTTGTTATTGCTGGCACGTACATGCATTTGCATGGACAGTTAATCATGGCGACTGAAAGTGTCTTTTGCTAGGATAAACGAGGACCATTCTGGTGCTCTATTTGATAGCCGAGTATAATAACCATATTTATGGCTCTTTCCGTTTATTATGGCAGGAAAATATTTTCATCTACGTACCGCCGGAAGGTAACGACCTTTTTATTCTCCTTTGATGAGGTTTTGCATATTAATTCATTTTCTCATTTCTGAGTGTCATTTTTCATTCTCTCTTACCCAATTTCCTTTTGCGTTCCTCAACTTCATCTCCGTCCTCACCATTCTGCCCTTTTTGTGATTATGAATCTTTTATCGCGTCTTTTTGCGTTCTATTTTATTCATAGAATGGAGTTATTTCTACTCCTAAATTTTCTATTATTGGTAATTGATGATCTCTTTGTTCATGATGAATTGTTCACGAGAATTATGTTACTTTTGTTCTTTTCTTCCGAGATGCTTCCCCTTCTCTTCCCGTGCACAGTTTATTCCCATGCTTGCATTTAATCTCTAGAAAACGTTGAAAGTGTAATTACTAGGTTTATATTTACTGCCTATTGTGGAGGCATCATTCATTGTATTGCGGGATAAAGTGAAATTACAGTTTTTCTTGCGGCAGGAAACAGTCGCTGAATTCTTTCAAATGTATTTTTATTTCACTGTGATAAGTATGTTTTGGTCAATATTCCAGCTCTTTTTCTTGAATTAATTTATTTTTTTCAATTTAATCTTTGATCAAATTCTCTCAGAAAGTATTAATTTAAGTTTTTAATATGCTTCCCTTGCGTTTTTCCAAAATGTGATCGACTTGGACATTCTTGTAGTCTTCAAAATTTGAGTAATTCATAATGCTTCCTCAATATGTGGCTATCCATGATCTTATTTTTTAGTATAGATAGCATTTATGCCATCCTTGATACGTGATATATTTTCAGTTTATCACATTTTAGCGGAAAAGTTAGCTGGCTCGAATAACTTTTTTATTGTCAGTGTCATTCTTAAACTTCAGGTTGAACCATGGGTGCAAATTATGGAGTCCATATTTTACATTACAAACATCACATCACATCACATTTACATTACAAACGAGTCACTATTGACTTGAATGAAATGAGATGTTCGAGGAAACGAAATTATCATGGCACTGGAAACGAAATAGGATACCTTAATAGGAAAAATCTACTTCTGTGACAAGGAAATTTTTTTTAATATTCAAAGAAACGCCCGCGCAAGTTTCATTTCTCTCAAATGCGTTCGCTCTCAGTCGGTCGCTGCTTCGGATTACATTTGCTGCATTGCGTTGGCGTTATGGTCGAGAAAGGCTTTATCTCCTTTTAGTGCGTTTTTCACCCTTCGGAATCTCTCTTGTTACTCGGGAGATAATCACTTCCTTTTTTTATGAGAGTCCGCGTTGCCCCTTCCTTCCTCCCTGTAGGGCGCCACTCCCCCATCCCTTCGGCTTCCCTCGCCTCCGACACGCCTGCCCCTGCTGCTCCACTTTTATTATCCAACTCTCCCTCGCACATTTCTCTCCCCCGTCCTCCGATTTCTGTTTGTCTGCACCCCCTTAAACCGACAAACAATCAACTTACACGTAGCGCCTCCTCCTGCGACCCTCCCTTGCCCTCTCTCTCTCTACCCATCCCCTCCTCGGACTCCCTTACACTCTACGCCACACCCCCTCGCAAATTAAAGAATGAAAAAGGGTGCGCGGCGCAAGAAAGAGGAGTTTTATACGGTGGAGTAATGTAAGGAAGCGGGGAGAGAGAGGGGGAGGGAGACCGGGACGCTCAAATGAAATTCCATTGTGCTCGTATAACAGAGAGGTTAATGCCTAGTCGGTGGGATGGTGCGCGATCACTCTGCTCTCGAGCGAGCAGGACGAGAGGTTCCTCAGTCGCACGGCCCGTATTTCACTCCCCCCAATCCGCCTTTTCCTCTTCCTCGTTCCTCTCCTGCCCGCCCCCGCTCCGACCTGGCTCCTTCATTCTGCACACCATAACTTCTCTTCTTTATCTCCGAGTCGGAAAAACGTATTTCTGTGCATGCCTTCCTTCCCTTCTCGGCCTTAGCGCTAATTTTTTTCCTCGTCTTATTCGCAGTTCTCTGCATAAGCCCTTTTAACCCTCCCTTCCATTCCCCTCGGTCATCCCTCCATCGCTTTAAAACTCTGCTCAAATTTCTCCCCAACTCTGATGCCTCCATTTTTCCGGCACGTTTTTTCCCCTTAAGACGCATTAAGTGTCATCGGATCCGCTTAATTACGTCGCCGCCTTTCCACGCTTTCCTCGTCACTTGTGTATTCGATGATCGAGGGCACGGCTTAAAATTTTTTTCTCTCTTTTTTACGTTCCCTGTACAGATGGCCTCGCGCCGCCTATCGTGACGGGTATTTACCTTAGGATTGCGGTCGATGGTTTGATACCAGTTTGTTGTTTAGTGTACTAATGAGGTGCTAATCCTTTCGCTGTATGGAACGTAAGTGGGAGCATACTCGTTTTACGTGTGGCCTACATCTCACTATCAAATTGCATTTCTTTTTCAAATTCCTCGCACTTTTTACTGAGGTTTATACTTGTAGTGTTAAATCAGCGACGGAAATAGAACCTTCGGTAAATTACACTATTCTGGTCCCTTGCTCTGGATGTTTTCAGCAGTGTAAGTGGAGTCTGAAGTATACAGTAGTTATGATCAATTTTAATTTCAATATTACTAAAAAGAGCCAATGAAATTAGTTAACACGCTGAGCATCGGAGCAAGACACACCGACGCCACAGAAGAAAGTCCATAGATTTGTCATTTTCATTATCTGCTAAGTAATTAAATGCGCTTAATAGCCCTGGAACGCTACATAATTACAAAGATAGTACTAAAACGGATTTTTTGGGATAAATAATACATTTTTTTCTGTTATACTAAATTTTTTTAATTATATGTGTTTTGTAGACTGCTAGCCACTTTAAATTTGAAAACTTGATCAGTATGTTTTCGGCAATACTTCATTATTTACGGATTATGATGTTTTATCCAACAGAAAGACGAATGGCTTGCTAAAGACCTCGCCTCGTCTGGAATATAGCAATCGTGAAGTTCTATTATTTTCTCAATACAACCGCCCATTACAAAAAATTCACTCCAGCACGTTACGGTCGTCGAGTAAAGATTCCCTTTCCTGAAATGGACCTCCCATGGCTATATACGTGTCAAACATGGCCTTTGTGCTGTAACCTACTTCATCACACAGTAGTGGGATTGGTCATTGAGGCTATTGGTGGCAGAGAGAGAGAGAGGGTGGGTGGTTTGGTAGGCGAAGGTTGAAAGGGAGGCGGGACGTGGGAGAGTAGAGAGTATTGGTGAGGGCCTCAAGAGACCACCGACAAGCGCCTTCTTTTATTCCAGAAGCTATGGGGAGGGTGAGGGAAGAGGGTGGTGATGGTCGTGTCGGGAGGCACGCGGCAAGACATCCGTTGCGACACTTTGTCTGGCGGTTAGAATCGCAGATCTAACGGATCACTGGCCCCTCTGGAGGTCATCCAAGCGGACCACCGTCGGCTCAGACGGACGCTGAAGGACTACTACTCTGTCCACGCCAACCCCTTGATGGTGGCGTTTAGATAAGGAAGGGAGAATGAGGGGGGATAGGGAGTAGGCAGTTTGGGAAATGGACGTCGGCGGTGGACGCGGTCGGGAGCGTAGCGATAGGCCTGCGTACCGAAATGTGTGTGAGAGATTGTACATATGTACATTCATGGGTACATAAACACACGAATGTCGGCGCAAGGACATGATGGGTTGCGGGGAGAGTGATTGGCTGAGGAAGCGGATTGGTGGGATGGGACAGGTCTCGGAGAGCGAGGTCGGGCAGACGTTCCCGTGGCACGGTTTGTGGTGTTGCGGGGGCGACGGGAGCCCGATGGATGCCGTTGCATGCCACATACGCGGCGCACTACAACGATGGTTACGTCCGGTAGACGACAGCCATGATCCCGGCGGAAAGGAAAAAAAAATTGAGGAGAAAATGCGGAGCGCATTCGTGTGGTCATATGTCCCGCCGACACCGACATCAAACTTTCCGTTTTTGTTCGACCCCTACCATTTTTCCCATACGCCCCCCTCCCCCCAATCCCTCTCCCGCCCCAAAACTACCCCGCCGCCACGCATATGTTTAACATAGATTGTTTGTGAGAGTTTGTTTGTATTTCGGAGGCGGCGGCTCCCCTGTTGTTTTATGGATGTCGATGTATGCATGGAAAGGAAACGAGGAAAATCGTGTGTGTGTGTTTGTGTGTGTGAGGGCGTAGGGTGGTGTCTATCGGTCGGGTCGACGGGTGAAGGCCCTCACATTCCAGGTGGGGGGTGGGTCGCAGAGGTGATGGGGTTGGTATGGATGGGAAGATTTTTGTGGAAGTGTGAGAGTTGAGGGGTGACGTCGGATTTGGAAGACCATGGGACGGTAAGTTGTTTTTACGGATCGGTCGAGAGTGTGTGCGTGGTAGTTGGGGTCGCGCTGTGGCTGTTATGCACTCTCCCAGAAATCGGAGCAGGTGTGTGTGTGGGGAGACCGTGATTATTTTTGTGCCCGACGCGAGATGGTGCTCCGGGGTGGAAACATCCCTTCGCCTCCCTCAACCAACCTCCCCCTCCTCGACTCCTCTCAATGGCCACCGACTCATAGCATGCCGGATTTTATTTGTTGATGTCTGATGTGGCGGGGTGAGTCGGAGTGAAGGGTTTTGTCCCTCGCGGGTCCCGTCCTGTAAGTGGATCGAATTGCCGTCCGCGTAACCTTTGGTCATCGGGCTTGCGGGGGCGCCTCCGCAGTGTTGTCTTTTCGTCCCCGACCATCTTTTCCTCCCTCATTCCATCGTGGGAATCCCGGAGTGGTACGAGAATATTTTGGGCATCCGAGAGCAATATTGTCGCAATCGAAGCAAGGGTCGGTTTGAGCAAAGGTCGCAGATTTTGAGCTGGAAACTGGCTGCCGTCACTATGAAATATATTCGACTGTTTTCTGAATCGCGAAAATTAATGATGGACTGGAGCGGGCTGCTAGGGTCTTAAGGTCGTATTTTGTTTTCCAAATAAAATCTGCTGATGAAGAAACTGATCAGTTCAGTGAGAGAAGTATAACATATGTCAAACTTTACTGAACAATATATATTGCTCTGTCAGGGATTTGCCTTGCTATTTCGGATCCCAGATTAACATCCCCCATGATAATAGAACGTGCAAATGCGAAGCATAGATGTATTTTGAAGGAGGAGAGGAGGAAAAATATGGATCTGCCTTTAATATCCTTAAAATTCATATGAAACCTCAGAATCATATTCAGGCGGTATCTTATTGTTGTTGAGATACTATCCCAAGTTATATATTTCTAGGAGATTGGGAAGTGTAATAACATGTCCATTTTATCGGCCCAAATCATAGCGTTATCTTTTATAAACGTCGCTGCTCTTTCCAAGACACTGTTGCAAAACCTTTCTCGTCATTCAGCCTCCAAATTTGTGTCTTCTCCCGGGTTGATGTTCGACAAAATTGGCTACCTGTCCGTTGCAACCCGCCTGCCATTATATTCTCATCCTTCACCCTCTGTGCGGACGCTGTCTCTTCCCGCTGCTGGCGAACGCGTTCCCAGCGCGCACACAATGCTCGCCAATGTCCCCTTCCCGCCGATGTTTTTTAGGATGTGCTTGGCACTTGTAAACCTCCTCCACTGTCTAGTCTCCGCCACTGGGGCAATGGCATCCGTGGCCAGAAAAATATTTTGCGAAACAATCTTTTAGCCATCTCTCATGGGAGTAAGCAAAGTAAACTTGCTTGCCGGAGAGCCATGTGACCACCTCCTGTGTTTCTCATCGGGGTAATGTTTTATAGTCGAGCCGATCGTACTTTTGGTGTCTGCTCCTCGCGATTGGAAACAGTGTTGCTCCATCTGTATTTTATTTTCACACCTTTGTTCATTCAAGTTCTTTTACTCATTCATCAACGAGTGTATGCTTTTTACCATAAATGGCCCCTTAGTATTGTCGCCAAATGAAGCTCATGGAAAATTATTGCAACATATTTTGTACTTTTGTCTTCAATGGAATCAGGTACTTTGGTGATTTAAAATTTATTTCTTCACAATATTTTATGCTTACAAATTCTCCAGTAATTTTATGCAGGGACTCATATGATCTGTTAACAATTGGTGGGCAATTTCTGCTACCTCATTTTGATTATTACTTCGAAATCAGAATATTTATTTGCATGGCTAGGTTGTGTCATATCGAATTTCAGTTGCTGCAGCCCATCCTGCGGATAACATGATGACGGGGAGTACACGGAGAAGTAATGCAGCAGTTTGTGTTTTAAACGATTGAGTCATGGAGATTTTAATATACACTTAGAATATTTAAATAACATGATTTAATTCGTCATCCATGGATCATTGAGACCATTATGGGGTGATTTATCTCCATAAATGTCCGTTAACTGAGTACCGCCGTTATAGTGAATCCATATTTAATTCATGTTGCTTTCTGTTAGCTAAAATATTTTTTCGGCTTACTCTTTGCTTCCTTTACTAAATCCTTCACATTCTTGCATTTCAAAGACTCGTCCTAATCGTTATAACATTCTGTGCCACCCCGTAGAGAAAATCGATTTCTCGTCATGTTTTTTCCACGTAAACAAATTAAGCCAAATCCAGCTCTGGATCGACCTGCTACTTTTCGTTTGTTTCCCTCTTATTTTTTTATTCCTATTTTTAAATCGCATTAAAGGGTCCAACGCTTGTGGAAGAGAATATTGTGATATCCGTTTCGCCCTCTCAAAGGCGCGTGTTTGTTTGTGCTCATCTATTTCTTTTTCCTCTTGTCTCCCTCCCCGCCCCTCTATGTCCCTCCCCCTCTATCCCTCCGTCCTCCTGTCCTCCTCCCTCTTTCTCCTTCACTTATGCCCGACCTCCCTCCTCCTCTCCGCCTCATGCGTCCCCTCTCAACCTCCTCTCTCCTTCGCCTCCCTGCTGCGTGCTAATGAAGGAAGCTCTTGGGTCACGGGAGGGAGTGGCGGTGGCGTGGTAGGAAGGGGTGGCTCTGGGGTGGAGAACGAGGTGCTTGGGAGGCTTGGGAGGCGCGGGAGAGGAAGGAATAAAGGGGTCGCAATTGAAGAGGTCGGACGTCTCGACGTCTTGGAATATCTCGAGTCGTCGTCGACGACGACGTCTTGACTTTTCTCTTCAAGGGCACAAAAGTTTCCTCCTCGTCCATTGTATATGAGATACGAGTGGATTAGCATATATGTTTTTACATGGGTTCGAAGATTATATGTAGGTATGTATAGAGAGATAGGCCGGTAGAGAGTGATTTTTTTCCCTCGCCGTGAATGAGATATTCAGTGCAGTAAGGAAAAAGTCCAGGTGTGCTGGCGAGCGTTGCAGGAAATCCCTCACTTCATTCAGTTGAGGCAAGTTTTCAATTTGTTGACGCTAAGGATCGACAGATTGTGAGTTGAAGTGGAACAGCTTGATTTAACCGTTTTTAGTACCATGTACTTCGTAGGTTTAAGTTTAACCATTGTAATTAATGAAAAATGGAGTTTCCGTGCATTTATTTATCACCATCTGGAATGAAAACTAACTTTTAAAGCGGATACTTTTTTATCCTTTATGCATAGGTATTTACATAATACAAGATTATCTTTTAAATTCTATCACTACTCAAAAGCGTGTAATTTAAACGAACCTTCACCAAATAATGCTCTTGGCTAGATATTGCGTCTCACACAATGAGAAACATTTGTAATTGTTCGATTAACCATCTTTTGTTAGATGTGTTATTTATTTCGTGTAAAGCGTAATCTTATATTACCTATATTTATGATAATTATTTGTATTTATTATGCCAGATGATTATGATTTTTCCCTGAGTAAAGCTTTGTTAACCGTAGAGAGCGAAAAATTCAACTTTAATTCGTTTTAAAAACAGGAACGTTGCTAATAAGGGAGCATAAACTTTATTTTGGCTTGGAAGGTAACTTTATATCTTGCTTAAATAAGCCTCGGGCGTAAAAATAATCCAAAAAATTTGGATTTATTTTTTCATTCGTTCGAAAAGTATAACTCTGGTTATTAGTTCAGAAAACCATATGTACATACGTTGTCCGATTTCCGGTCCAGACCTTTTATGTCTGGTAATGTTCAATGAATTAAGTTGTTTAAAAATAATGGTACCCAAAACAAGCCAAAATGTATGATAATGGCAAAAAACATGGTTTTTAGCCATTATCATACATTTTGCTCACAATTGCCCCAGTAAAAAAATCTCGTATTATATCATACTCTGGAAAAAACTACCTACTTTACGTGCAGAAATAAACGTAATGTATTTAACTCATGGAAAGGAAAGCGTATTAAATCGAGATTTATATTTTGAAATTTAATTGCTCGCCACTGTGGTAATTTCCTCTCTCTTCCTGCTAAATAAGTTCCATTGGTGTGTCTCTGAAAAAAAAGGAAATTTTTGGTCGAGGCAATAACTGGAGCCGTAATATTAATCAGGGTAATTTTTATCCCGCGTTATGTATATGCGGCTTGGGTTGCATGCGGTCAGTGAAAACAGGTGTTGTTGCTCGTAAGTATTTTGACTATGTGACACTATTTACGGGAAAATTGCTCTCAGATGGTGCAGTTTTTGAGAAATTATTGCCTAAAACTGGGAAAACACGCTAGGGCTCTTTCACTGAACATGTAAACGTTTGCTCGCATTCGTGGCGCGGTCTCAACCAGGTACCTACTCAGGTGTGATTTAATTGCCAACATTTTATTAAACGTTTCTCTTTTACCCGATGTGAGAGCCGTGACTTTCAAAGTGAAGCACGTGGCGTTTCGGGAATCGATGGATAAAATTGAAACACCACCCCCTTTCGATATGCATTCCAATTGAAGACCGAGCATATCCGACCGAGTATAATCGTGACGGGAAGCGGCGGAAGCGAGCGGTCATGAATATTTTGACGCTGTTTCCACCATTTTGCCGCAATTTTCGAAGAAAGTGTTAGCACGGGATGTGAACGACGATGGAATCATAGTTCGGCGCCGATTTGACCTGCGAAACACCTCGCCACCCACCTACCTGCGCGGTGGGATGATCCGAATCGGCGAGCACGGGCTTTTAGCGTTCGGGATATTTTTATGGTTTAGACGAGCGAACAAAGTACTTCTCGTGATGTGGTTGTCAAGAGTTTTTGGTTGCATCAGCGAGTATCATTACTTTCCGAACGAGTGGGGGTGTTTCGTGTGTGTGAGAGTGTGAATCGGACGGTGGAGCGTGGTGCGGCTTTAGAAATTAATCCAGTCGGGGGGTCGTAAGGACGGCAGCGGGGAAACGGGCGACCATCGAGGGTTTCGCCGTTGCCAGGGAAACGGGGTCAATGTGGCAGAACTTTTTAATACCTTTTCCACTGGCTCGGTTCAAGCGTCATTATTCCTGCTCCCGCGCCCTGCCGATGGAATTTCCCCAAACGCCGATTTTCGCCACTCTCCCCCACACTGCGCGATTACACAGATCTACATCTCCCTGCCTTTTATTTTGCACCCCCCCGTACCTTTATATTTCACCGTCATTTTTTCATCCGTATTGCCTGAATTATTTTTCTACCTCGCTCTCTCCCTCTCCAGCAGCCACCCTTGGATCATTTTTTCTCCCCTCTCCTGCCAAAAAGCCCGTATCCCCGCGATCCCTCATCCTTTCGCTGGATCGGCGATATGAAGTCCCCCGCCTCTCACCAGCGGCTTGTTTGTATTCCTCATTAAGCGATCTAATCCCCGCATCCCGGTGCTGCCGCGCCCCGAACTTGCGGCCCGTCCCCTTCACCCTTTCAGCCCCGACCGCTCCCCTGTCGTCTCTCCTGAGACCTTCTCCGGATCACCAGCTAACCCCATGCACCTTCACGCTTTCCAAATGCCCCGCCTCTTCTGTGCCATCCCGTGGCCCTTCCACTCGTCCTTTTCACTTCCTTTCCAGTCCCTAGTTTTCATGGCCTGACACAATATAGGTACGTATCTACATCCAATGGGTGATTATTTCAGAGTGAAAAAGATTTTTGGCACATCGCTGCTTAATGCATGTGCCAGCCAATGAGAGGAAAGAATGGAATTAACAGGAAGAGTGGTGCGAGCTAAGCCATCAGACATGACTCAAAAACCGTGAAAGGAATATTTCAGGGGTGACGGCACCGCAGTCATATTTGCTGGTAAAAAAGTAGGAAAACAGACTTCCTTTTCTCGTTTGCAAAATTATGTCGTAATGCATGACATGTGTTCATTGATAACTTACGAGACATACTAGATCGATTAAATGTGTTAAAAATGAAATGAAAAACTGGAAGGATGAAATCTTATCATGCTCTGTTTTGAAATTCTATTTTTATCTAATTTCAAACTTGTAAATGGGCATATCACATCTTTTACAGTATCTGAAACAGATGTTCTCAGCTTATTCCATGTTGAGGATACACTTTATTTCGCACCATTCACTTTATGGAATCAGCACTGCTCGCATCCTTTTTTGCATCTCAAATCGCTGGCGTTTGAGTGGACAGTTATTCCTATTAAAGCATATGAAGGCATTTTTCTGAAGCCTCTACCTGCACTTATAAACACTTAAGATCGGGAGAAAATGTGTAGTGATGGAAATGGAAAGGCAAGGATGGAGGTTGGAGAGAAACTCGGTGTCAGTTTAAGCCTGTTTTTGACGAAAGAACCGCGGCTAGGTGTTCCTTCAGACGGAAGGACATTATTCCTCTTCATTTCTGGCTATTGTTTATTTACCCGCAGTGCCGGTCCGTCACGGGTGTCACCTTTCGAGTGTTGGAATGTGGGGCAAGCCACGGCGGGGGATTGGGCGAAGTGGGAAGAGAAAATGAGAAGGAAGGGTTGGAATTTTTTATGTGCGCGATACATGGGCACAAAGACCCTTGCTGAATTATGCCTTCATGGATTTCGGCTATCGCACGCCCGAAATATCCTCACCCTTATTCTCCAATCGGAACTTCCCATTTCCTTCCTCAACCATCTTTTTTACGTATTGCGTGGCGGCATTCGGAAAATATTTGTAAGAGAATTTGCGCGTACGTGTGCGAAGGTTGGGTTTGGTGCGCGTGGGAAGGATAACGGTAACCCCGACTTTTTTTCGAGTCATTGCGTGTGGCGTTCAGGGGAGTGAGAGTGAAAAGGGTGAAGAGAGTTCGGGGGAAGGGGATGTAGAGAAAGGGGTGGCTTATGGGGAAGGATGTGGGAAGGGAGAGAGAGATTCCACTCGGGGCTTTTGCGCGTCGCAAAATCCGATTTACGCGCTGCTCTGCTCCTGTCTACCCGTTCCCCCCTTCCCCTTGCCCTACACTCCGCCCGTCCTCCTAACTCTTGATTTGCTTCCGTTGATGTTAAATGGAGATGATGAGGACGTAGTTTTCTGAGGACCGCTATATAATCAAGCCTGACTTTTAATTTAACGTATACCGAGAAAAACGAGTTTCCTGTCAGTACCTTTCAAGTTGTAATCAACTCTATCAGAGTACTTCAAAGTTTTCTTCAACGCAATAAATTTGATTGTTCAAAGGACACGATGGATCCATTATTGTGTGCTACAGGCTTCTATTATCCCTTTACATGAGGAACTTCTACCGTTGACGTTCACTGGTTACTTTTAATCGATGTTTTATATTCCTACGGCCTTGCTAGAAATAATGTGTTTTTTTTGTATAAAACCAAATTATCCAGACCATACTATCGGAAAGAGAAGGGAATTTTAAAATGACATCTTCCTAATGCATAATCTATATCCAACAGAGCAAACACATGTAAAACAGTTCAATGCAGTAATGTATTGAATATGATTACCAAATTACCCTAGAATTAATTTCCTCTTGGCAATGGGGGGTGGGCAGAATCGTCACGTTTTCATCACATAGAAACTACAATGTGTTCTGCCTGTGGTAATTGTGGTGCACATGCAGTTATGTTACATTCCACCCTCAGACTCCGTTTTAATGCACATACGTTTCTCAGCAGAAGCTTCCACATTTATCTCGCAGAAAATAATAAAAAGTTTCCCTTGGATTTCACCCATGGGCTCTGCAGTGTGGTTTGTGGAAGATTCTACTATATTCCTGGATTTTTTCTCAAAACTCGATACACAACTGGCCATATTCGCCCGCACGCAGAAGAGATGCGTTTACGTGAGTGGAATGGGGATAAACTTGGGGAGGAAGTGGAAGGAAAACTTTTGGGTAAAGTTGATGAGGCAATGGGCATTGGGTTTCAGAGACGACACATGACTCCAATACTTGCAAATAAGAATACTTTTATTCAGTGGAAGCCGAGTATCTGGTTTTTTATCGCGTTTTTCTTAATACAGACTTATTTCCTTAGAGAAAAATTGGGCAAGGTTTTATGGTACACATGTGTGAAGAGAGAATACTACTGGTGATCATTAAAAAATGGTGCGGTAATGTTCACAATGCAGTAAATAGGACTTAATTGATGTGAGGTTTTGGTGATTTATATTTAGATAAAGCTACTTTAAGTTAGGTCCTGAGGTTTATAGGCTTAAAGATGATTAGAACTATTTTTACATTGGTTTATTTATTCTTCACAGTATACAAATTAACTCAAGTACAAGTTATCATTTGATAAATACAGTTTAAGTCATCCTGAGCCACTGGCTCGTCAGGAGCTGCTTATGTAGACAAGAAATATGTATTACAGAGCATTAGTGGAGTTAATCTCCATCAGTATAATTTTTGGTGAAATTACATATGTTAATCAAGTACAATCTACTGCCACACTGTAAAAACTCATATTAAATAAATTATAGACCGTTTATTTCACGTTTATGTTAGTATTAGTACTTATTCGAAAGGTTGTAAGAGCTGGCAATCTTTTGTTTTTTAGATGATCGAAAGCTCTCTATAGACGGCCCTAGAAATTGTATTCTCATGGTCATATAATCATGAGCAGAAGATCCATATCCATAAGTATCCACATATATCTCACGTTACATTTCATAAATAGCACCTTGAGGTAAAGAAAAATGTTATAGTTATAGTTTTTAATTGAATAATGCGTATGCCATTTAAGAGACGTAATTTGAATTACATTCTTTGAGTCGTTTATTGCATTATTTTTTATATTTTATTTCGCTTATGTGATGAGCGTGTTAATCGAACTTAGGATCGATTTCGACTAAACTTGCTTACTTCCCTAAAACTCCTCTCGGGAGTTAAGGATAATTGCCATTTGCAATATTTCCTGACATCCTTCTTGCAGTATTGTAGAATTTTTTTCGTTTAAAATGCATTCCCCCAACTCCCGAACGAAGATGGAGACCATGGTTAAATGGGGACCCTACTCGTTGCTCGAGCTTGAATTCTAACCCGAGGAAGACTTAACTCCCTGACGCCTTATTACCCCCCTCTATTTCTCAATCTCATTTCCTTTACCGTACCAAGAGCTCGCGCAATCTCGGCGTCCTAATGGGGGCGAAATGTAGTTGAAGACGAGGAGAGGAGTAAGTTCTAATGGAGACGGAGCGGTTTAAGCGTGGACTGGATTACGTTCAAGAATGGTAATTGAAGCAGTGCCCGGGGATTTAAAGAGGCCCCTCGAAAAAGAGAGGACGGTCTCCTGGGAGGAAACGCGAGCGGTGCGTTTTAATCGACTCCGGCCTCGAGGAGTAGGAAACAAAACAAGCTGATAAAGTGCTGCCGGCTTCACTCCATGCAATAATCTTTTTATTTACTTATTTTTTGAAAGTTTTTCTCAGTATTTTCTTTTCTCGCGTCTAAAGAGTACGCCGATGTTATTACGCGGATGCGCGTCGGGATGCTTCGTTTGCTTTCGAGTAATTTCTAAGAGCGGGCGATGATCGCCCTGTACTTGCTGTGTTCTTTTTATACCCATACCCCGGTGAATCTCGGAGGGGCGCGTTTATATTATTTTGAGGGGTAAAAATTTGCCGGCATCGTATTTTAACGGACGCTGTGTTTGCTGCCAAGGACTGCGGGAATCTTCCCGCCTACCAATATAGAACCATTATTACAAAGCTGTTATAAAAATCTGCCCCTGCCATATGTTTTTTTAAATATAGAATATCTCGACCATTAGCTATCCTTCGGTTTCTTACGGCTGTCTTTCTGGCGCCTCAATAGTTGACTCATTCCCGTCGGTATATTAACCCAATTACGTATCTTCCTTTGAGACGCTATCCTGACACTCTTGAGGGTGAACAATTTAACTCAAATTCTTGCATTATTTTATTTCGTTTTTTCCTCGTTGTCCCATTTTTCATATTAAACCTAATAGCTCTGGACGAAATAATATTTTTCCTGTCATGTTGTTATGTTCAATCTTTGATCTTTGATATAAGCATAGTGGGGCGATATGAAGAGCTCTCCGTGTAAATGTCGAAAATGGATTTCTGGCTTCCAATCTTTTTCAGCTACGAATCGAGAAGATGTAATTTGTGTGCGACACGTGTGGATTTCCTCCCACAGGATCTCGGTCCCGAGATGAGGATTTGGACGGGCGTGGTTGGATGACTGTGGATTGCGTCTGGTGGGGGTCAAATGAGAGGGGACATTTTCTGGAAGGGTGGTGGTGTCGAGTAATGAGCGTGGCTGCCGCTGCCGCGTTATGAGCTCCTCCTTACCCCATCTCCGGGATCCGGTAATGCTCCATTCACGAAACTGAGCTAGTCAAAAAAAGAAGAAAAAAGTCGACTTGCCTCTTACAAAAATTTTAGCCACGGACTCTTCACCCTCCTCCCTTTATCCTGTCTTGTTTCCATCCCCGTCCTTTCGACCCCCTCCCCCATCTCCTCTCTCTCCCTTTCCTCTTCGTCTTTTCCTCACATGCCGTTAATAATGCTCATCAACTCCAACCCGGCTAACTACCTTTCTCTTCTTAAACCTTTAACCCTTAACCTTCCGCCGGTCCCGTCTCCTAACTCTTACCCCGTGCTTCTCCCCGGTCATTACTTCGCCCATACCGGTCTGCCATTACTTGCCACCACCGCCGCCTCCGTCATCACTGTCACCGCTTTTTCTTGGCCGCTCATATTTGTCTTTCCGCCCCGTCTTTCCTTATCGTTTTTGTCGATGCATGTTCCCTTTGGAATAATTGTATCGTTTATTTCCATAAAACCTAGCATTATTTCACAATTTATCAATCTTATTACCCGTGTCTTCACCCCTGAATGCAGACTGGCGGCATTATTCAGCGTCTATCACTGTAAAATTACGTTCTAGGGCGGGGGTGGCAAACCTATGGCACGCGTGCCCAATGTGGCACGCGGAGCAATTATTTCGGCACACGGAGCTGGGAGGGCGCTCGATCGAGATCGTCTATCTCACTCGATGGGTTGGCACGCGAGTCGAGCGAGTATACTCTTATTTCATAAACTTTGGCACTCAATTGCCAAAAGGTTCTCCACTCTGTTCTAGGGTATTTTGATCTTTACTTTCTAAGGATTTGTATTTTGTTATATTTTTTACCGATTTTTTACCAAAATGGTGGTGGATGAACTATATATTTTGCTGCTGACTTAATATCTTCATTGACAGTTTGGAGGATGGACTACTCTCAAGTTTTCCGTGATTAACTCACAATCATTACGCTTTGATTTATAGCGACGTGTTTGCTTACATGGATATTTAGCCCTTATAGATTAAAGGAGCTTTGCTGTGAAGGTCAAGTGCGCTCTTTAATCGTCGGTAAAGCTATGCTGCAACTTCTAGTCAGTGGCATTTTCCGTCAGGCATATAAGAAGCTGGAGCTGTAATTTTCAGAGATTAAGAGGAAACGAGCGGGAAGACTAAGGTTCTATATTCAACCAGAGAAATAACATTTAGCTGTCATTTAAAGCCATTAGTGTAGATAACCTAGGACCGCAGGAGACTGTAGGTACCCTAGAGTTGATCTAAAACCTTATTATTTATAAGTTACCTGTTCGTAAAGGAAGTTTTATTTACCTGTAATTTTCACCCATTTTTCAACACCTTTTCCTCGTACTTTCCTTCACTTTCCTTTTGTCATCATTTCACTTCGTGGTCTCGGTGGGAAGAGAAAGCTAGTAATAAATTTCTCTCCTCTTTCTGCAATGTTAAATAAACGAGTTGTGAGCTTATGAAAGATTTGCCCTTTTAATATGATTATTATGGGTTAAGTCTACTTCGATGCCCTATCAAACATGGTGCTGTTTGCAAAAACAGACGACAAAAGAGTCAATACTGTAGTCGAAAACTTTAAACGAAAAGTATTTTTTAACCACACGTACCCGCTGAACTTTCTTGTACGGCGTCAGATAAGTTCCCTGTGCACACTTGAAAAGGTTTGATTCGACTCATCATCTCACGCTTCCAGGCACCAGTACTAGGGAGTAACACGAGCAAAATAGTTGGAAGTAACTCGACGAAATCGAGGGTGGGAAACGTTGGCCTATTTTCTTTTGGAAAGCTAGGAAGGATAATATAAGGTGAGAGGCTGGGAAAGAAAAGATGAGAGTTCATTTCATCTCCCCTCCAGTGAAGTGGAAGAGGCTGTTTAACTTGGTAAACAATTTGGAAGCGCTCCTTTCATACCGGGGATAGGGCCTCATGCATGCTTTGGAATTTGCGGTCAGCAGTTTAAAAAATCGTAGCATTTCCCGGGTGAAAAGACTAGGAACTGAAGGCAAAAAGTAATCCTATAGGGATTGCGTTTTCCCGATGGAAGTGGAAATTATTTTTCCTCATGCGTCAATTTTTATTTCATACGTAAGAACAAGAAGGGGAAGGGGAGAAAGTTAGACTTCGTTTCTTTATTATATTATGCAGAGTAATGAAATATTTTATGCAGAGTAATGTGTGTATTGTATGCGCAATAATGTTTCATTAATCGTTCACTCGTGTTAAATTACATTATAAAATTTATAATGTTTACAGGAACAAATGTAAAAATTATAAATTATAATATCTGCTCGTGGAGGATGATGGTACCTTTTATTT
The DNA here is from genome assembly GCA_933228895.1 of Platycnemis pennipes. NCBI lineage: Eukaryota > Metazoa > Arthropoda > Insecta > Odonata > Platycnemididae > Platycnemis > Platycnemis pennipes. Next base: position 109,482,875 of record OW121847.1, read on the forward strand.
ACTCTAGCGTATTCAGCAACGCAATTATGTTGTCTTTCCTTCAAAAAGCCTTGTGAAATCATCTAGTTTTGATAGTGAACAGCGTTTCTGCCTTGAGATGATAAGTTCTTTTTTCCATATCGTGAGTTTTATTGCAGTTAAAAATAAGGGGTATATTATGCCGGCCCTTAATTCTTTTGGTCATTGAGTCGATGTCTCTTCCTTCGGTCGCTTCATTTTGGGCCTCTCCGAATCGAGCATCCTGTTTCTTGGCTTTGCGCCCAAAGAATTGCTGGTGGGCAAAGATGCCATGAGTAAGTTTGTGGTGAGATTGACTAGAGATTTGATTCTGAGCGCGTGAAGTAATGGGAGTCGAGCGATTTGGAGAACAAAATTAACTCTGGACACCATGATGGTGAAGCAGGTCCATAACATTTGTTGGAAAATATGAAAAATTCAGGTGCGTGTTATCGCAGTGGGGCAGATATCCGATAACCCCTCCCCCCGAAGAAATTAGCATTATGTGTATTGAACGAGTGTTGGCTCTGGTTGTTTGCTGCCAGTGTGTGGCGTCGAGGAATGGTAGGAACGAGTGGTGAATAAGTCAGCGGGGGAAGCGACAGGGATCTCCCCATCTCGCCCTCCATTGCTACCAGATGCGAGGTGAACGCTTCCTCCGGCGTTTTCCTGCGAAAGATAAGAAGAGAAACCTCAAAATAACATGGTATCTCCCATCTCCTGGCCTCATCCGCACAAAAAAGTGTCAACCCCAGTGCCATCCTGCATTCGTCTGCCGCCTTCCTATGGCGAGTCTCGTCATTTTTACTCGTCGCAACGTCTTCACTGTACGTGGCTCATACTCTTTCTTCCCCACCAACCATGTCTCCACACTGCTACTCTATGGTACACATTGGGGGCAGACGATTTACAGGAGTGTAAGACTGGTGCTCGGCACACTTTCGCATTTCTCCCCGTGAACAGCTGAAGTGCACTGTTTTAGTATAAGGAGTGGATTCCAGGATCCTTAGTATAAGGAGTGGATTCCAGGATCCTTAGTATAAGGAGTGGATTCCAGGATCCTTAGTATAAGGAGTGGATTCCAGGATCCTCTCCTTCCCCTCTCGTCACTCAATCTCTCCACTTCCGGCCATCTATCCGTTCTCGCTCGCCATTCGTTATGCACGCGAGGGAATTTTTCCTCCGCACCACTTCCCGACACGCCTCGTTTCTTAAGCCCCCTTTCCTTAAGCGTTAACCTTGCCTCGTCGCGAGAGGGCCCCTCTGTCGCTGCTCACTCCCTCGTCGGTCCGTCCTTCCACTCCCGAACGTTTTTATTCCTCATTGGCAGAGTCCCAAAGTCACTCACGGGCTCACTCAGCCAGTCAAATGTCACGCTCCGCCGCCGGCACGCGTTTTGTTTGCTTTAGGAAAGCAATCGCTGGTATTGTGAGTGGCCTCGAGCTAGTTCGCGGTGCCGATATCGCAGACGGGATTATTTTTTTCGTAGCGCAGCGCAGACAGGTGTGGCGGGCAGAGGTTTGGCCGGCTGGATGTCAGAGGGTCTTGCTCGAAAGGTCGGGAGATCATAGGCACCCTTTTTTTAAGGACGAGGGTGAGATTAGAATAGACCGTTTGGATAAGGCTCAGGGCTGGTAAAAATAGATGATACCTTCGAAATTTGCGTCAGTTCAAAGGCTGACTCATTCGTAGCTGATGTGTCGTGTGCAGATTTTAACCATCTGCCGCTTAATCCTCCCACCGAGTTGTGCCTTGAAAAATGACAACGCAGGCCGCGATCGCCAGGTTAATATACCCATCATTCTGGCCGCCTAGATATCGAGATACAAATTGTACTAGAATTACGTTTAAGGTGCTCCTACTGTTGAGATAATACCACACCGTCTAGCCAAAGCTTATCCTCAGGCACATGCGACATTTTTACTTAATGAGGAGTTCGAACCCGCGACCATTAAATTTCCAGGCAAACGTCGCGCTGCAGTGTAGCGGGCTTTGGTGCTAATTTCGCTCCAAGAATGGTTGTCATCTACATCTACATCTACGCGATACCCTGCAAGCCACCGCGAGGGTGAGTGGCAGGGGGTGAAGATCACCAATGCAAACAAGCAACTATAGGGTCCCATGCAACTAGATTGTTAGTAACTATAGTGTTTAAGGGATTAATACATGCATCATGCACTACAGACTATTCTAAAATATTTCCCCTACCTATCACTTTGCTATTCTGCCTATTGGGTTCTCTTATAGTACGGGGGAAAAAAGACCTTTGTCATGTTTATCAGGAGGCACATCATTATCATCATCAGTCAACAGTCCTGAGATTGGTTTGACGCAGCTCTCCGCTCAATTCTCGTATCAGTCAATCTCTTCATATTTACGTATTTCTTCTCTTTCACATCCTTCATTACTTGTTCTGTACACCTCAAACAAGGTCTTCATCTGCCATTCTTCCCGTTGACTTCTCCTTCGACGACTGACTTCATCATGCCATCGTGTCTCATGATGTGGCCGATTAAGTTGTCTCGTCTTCTTCTTAGAGTTTTTAGAAGTCTTCTCTTTTCTCCCACTCTTCTTAGGACTTTCTCGTTAATCACTGAGTAAATCCATTTAATATACATCATTCCTCTGTAGCACCATATTTAGAATACCCCACCCTGTAAGTTAGTTAATGTAGTGAGGTATTTGTGGTATACTTAAATTTAACTTGTCCATTTCTATGAAGAAAACAAGATCCCTCTGACTGCTTCAGAAGTGCTTATCATCGTTCTAAACCTCGATCTACTGATCAAACACCCATTTGGTTGATATGTAGATTGAGGTTTACTGATTCTGCATGTGCCCTGAAGTCATTTCTAAATATGAGAGAAAATTTCCATCATCGCTTGTGCAGGTCGACCCTAGAGATGTCATCAGAAATCAGATTTTCTCATGCAAACACCTCAATGAAACTTCAATTCTTTCTTGTCCTGTAACCATCGGAGGACATTCATTGCTGGATTCATTTCGCTCATTGTAACCGGTGGAATTTTCTCGTTTCCCAATTTAGCCGCTGCTTCAGTGTCAAATTAAGGCCCCGGAGGATAGCCTTCTCCCTGCTCTCCTTTTTTCTAAAGGTAGCCAAGTGGAGGACGTTAAGATCGATTGCCGGAAGAAGTAACGAGGGGTCGGGTGGGGGGAAATGGGGTGGGCGCACAGGAGGGTGGACGCCTCAGGAGTCCGTTTTCAAAGACTGCGTAGGGTCGAGTCGGGCGATTCGCCTTTTTTCCCTCCTCCACCGGCTACCGCAAACCGCCCGAAACTGCGGAGGGGCCGATCGCGGGGCGCTGAAAATGCCTGCGTCCGGGCGGGAGAGGAGTGATTGAAGGGGGCGGGGGAAGAGCGCGAATGCGTCGGAGGGAGGATTTGGGAGGTAAAGTGGGTAGCGGCCACGCCCCGATTATGCATGGGTTAGCGGGATGGGGAGGATTTTTTTTGCGGGGAGGGGTTGAGGTGTGTAGGAGGATGGGGTGGGTAAGAATGAAAGGGAGGAAGGGAGGGCTCCGAATTTTCATTCGTCCATCCATCTTCCCTCCTCTCGCCCGGGTATTTTTCCACGTCACGGCCAAAGCCCTAAATTGCCGCCATCCCCCCCACCCACGCTTCCTTCACACGACTACGTTACAACCTCTTCCCCAACAACACCACTGGCACCGCTCTCCTCCATTTTCCCAGATCTCCCCTTAGCTTCTCCCACCTCTCTCTCATCTCTCCCTCCCCGTGACCTCCCCGAAACTCCCCGGCACCCTTTTCCCACCTCCCTCGCCCTCTCTTTCCTGGCCTCCGAACACAACACGGTGCCATCCCTCTCAACCCACCTCTTCCCCCGAAATTCTCACCCGTTCGGCGAGTCAACCTCAAACCCCTTCCAAAAACTTCGTTGGGAGCCATCATTAATCTGCTCCCATCCTATTTCACCCCTCCCGTGCACTTTCTCCCCGTTTATCTCCACGCCCGCTCGATCCTCGTCGTCTTTCGGGACACTTCTGTCGTTTACCTTCGGCCCTCTCTCTCATTTTCTCTTCCTCTTTGGCCGGCGTCTCGTTTCCTTTCCGTCCTCACCCACTTCGTCTTTCTCTATGTCGCCGTCGTTTCCTAGATACGACAGCGAATGTGAGACTGCGCTTGATGTTTCGATACCGCCTTTATTAGCGCCCCATCTCCATGCGGCGCTTCCCACGTCTCCTCCATTCATGTGTCGTTTCTCCCCGCTGCCGTCCCCTCACGTGACATGATCGTCTGCGCAATTCTTGCACAATAGCCGATGACACGGTAACGGTTGCCAGTTCGTGGCATGAATTCGTCTTTTGGGCCGGTTGAGGAATTTATTAGTTCATGCTCACGGAGCTCAAGGCCTTTTGGAGCGGAGAAAGATCCATGTGGCTTTAGAGATTGGCCATGGAGAAATAAAATGTATGGAACTTTGTACGAGGATTCAGTTTTCTTTGACATGTAAAGCACATTGATGTATCTATGGAAACAGGGAGCCTAATTCACACTTAGCACTGGATATTGACAGTCGTCAACGTGCCCGAAATGAATCGCAATTTGATTTCTGCTCCTGTTATGTGCACTGTACTTAGTGGTATCATTTTAACAAAAATTGTTATTCATGATATATATGTGGAATAGTTTTAAAAATAGCCGCAAAGAGTTATCGAAGGATATTAAAATAGCACTTCTAAAATTTAATATAAGGAAATATGTACTCAATAATATTCTATTATTAAAAAAAAGGTGAATTATTTTTCCCCATGATATTTCAAAAATACTTTTAACCGGCTGCATTTACTTATTTGGAAATCGAAATTTTTGGCAGTTAAAAATTATATCTATTATTCATAAAGGTTTGATGTGCATGCTTCTGATGTGAAATGACTTTCCTCAAAAATATTTATTTTTAACGCAAGTGTTCTTTTAGGGGTGTTGGAAGGAATAAGATGGGGAAGGGAGGAATAAGATGGGGAGGAACTCTGGGAGGTGGGGTCTCCGGAGTTCACAGGTACGTGGAGTCCACTCTCCCATGAAGTGATTTCCAATGACGCTGTGCTCAGTGTGTGCGGAGGTTTATGCATGTGCTGGTCCTGGAGCACTTAAATTACTCTCCGACCGCTGGTGGCAAGCCGCAGCTTCTTCATTGCCTCCTATGAACCCCTTTGAGGGAGGGAGGGAGGGAGCAAAAGAGATGTCCGAGCGCCCTCTCCAACGCTGAAACCTTTTGAGCCCCCTGCCACCCGCCGGCAGCCAGCCTCCTCTCTCCCGTGAATTCTCTCCATCCTTCTCCACCCTGACTCACCGTCTTCAACTCCTATTCCTCCACCACTTTGCGTCCCAAAAACCAATTTCCCTTGCCATGACTCCTATTTTCCCTACCAATTGACTATCCCGACCGCCTTCCTTCAGATCCCTCCCCCCAGAGCGACGGCCAGTTCCAGCCAGTCCCTATCTGCAACTCAGTATTTTCTCCCACCCACAACACTCTCCATATATCCCAAAGAATTGATCCCACTCCACTCAGAGCGTCCCCACCCGTGATTCACGTCCTTATCCCCGCCCATAATTTGGGAGCACATTATTTTCTCTCGCTCTCTTATCATTCCGTTCCTCCCTTCCTTCCCCAAAGCCCTCTCTTCTCGTGCCCATCCCGCACCCGACTCACCTTCCAGTTCCCCCTCCTCCTCCACCTCACGTAGTTCTACGACCCATCCACAGCCCATTTCCCTCCCCCCCTCCACCCAGCCGTCTATCCGACATATGCCGCCCCACCCAAATTCATAAAGTTTGCTCCGACCCTCCCGCGTTCGATTTCCGACGACATTACTACTTTACCCGTGCAATCCGGGATTCTCTCATCTGCTCGGTAATTTGATTTCATTACGCTCCCCCTCTCCTCCTCCTACCTTCCTCTCGGTCTTCCCCTAGACTTCGCCGCCCTCCCACTCCAGTCTTCCTTCCACCCTCCTCCCTGCGTCCGCTGGGCCGCCTTTAGTGCCCCATACCTCTTCACCGCCCCCCTAGCCCTTTGTGGTACAGCTGGGGGCATTACGTCCCCCGTCCGCCCACCTCTTCGCTAGCGAGCCTAAGTCTTTCACGTTCCTCCGTGTCCCATTTTCCTTATTTCCTCTCGATGTATTTATATCTCCATGTCATTCATTACTTGTCCTCTTCTGTCTCCTTCTAATCAATCTCCCTCTCCCCATCAATCACGCGCGTCTCTCTCCCATTCTGAAAGATTTTCTCCCACCAGGGAAACATCCCATTCTGTTCGGCGTTTTAATTCCTCACTGCCGCCCGTGAGAGTCATGTTTGTCTGTCATGTCACTCGATCGCTGCTTGTCATTGTCTATTTTTTCAATTCCGTAAAGCTTTATTAGCCTCTACTGGGTAATGCCCCTCCAAAGTGTTTGATCAACCCTGGCATTCTAAAATATCGCTAGGAAATCTGCGTCAATAAGTCTCGGTGAGGTGCTCCCTACTGTTCTGTTAGCATTTTTCGAAAATCCATTTCTTGCCTCCGTGGGCAGCTCTTTTCATCTACCTCATGCCTCTATCGCATGATAAGAAAAATGCGTTTGATGCTGTTATTGTAGCATACAAGCATTGATTTAGTACGTTATCATACCTAAGTAAATGTGTTGTTTGACTGTGTATGCCATTACTTTAATATGAATGATTAAGATAAATTGAAGGAAGAATAATTTAGAAGAAGAATTAAGAACTTTATCGGGTGCATGTGGAGACACATTGGTCGCCAGGGTACAAGCACGGAGGAAAATTGAGTGGGGGGCAATACTGTGTATTAGAACGGTGTCGGTATATGGAGATAGTATTATGAAAGGCATAAAATAGAAGAAATACGCTTATAAGAATGGCTTGGGCATTAAACATCAAATGAATCAGTGTTTCGCAAAAATTTTAATATTGATAATTAATTATGCTGACGATAATGGGAGAAAAAATAAATTTCCAGCTTAGAATATAACAGGTAGTCTAATATTTGCGGTATCGCAATTCTGTAAATGACTGGTGCTGCTGCTTATAATGGTTGGCAGAAAAGAAATGTATTTTTAATTATTTTGGGAACTATGCCGTGGAGGAAGCTAAATTAAATATATTAAGGAAGAATCTGATATTTGTGGACGCAAAAGTGGCGAAGGACTTGAGGTGTGGTTATATATAATTAGTAAAATGGCCTCTTCAAGCTCTTGGATTGAAGGCTATCTAAATTCATACAAATGATTACTATTCTTCATGGCCTAATATATTCAAACTCCTCATAATTGTAGGTAAGAGAGAAGATTGCCATTCTTTGGTAGGATTTTTAAAGTTATGGCTATTGGGCTTTTGAACTTGCCCACATGGAGATTAGTATTGCTCCTAAAGCCATTTTTGTGAGGTTTATTCAATCCCCCAGTTCATTGAGTCGTTGATTGGTTTATGAACGCTTCAGGTGAAATAGCTTTGCTCTCAACGCAGCCGCAAATAATTTCCTCAATTAAGAATCCATCTCCGCCTCCTTTAAATGACAGCTTCAGTCATTCGATCCAATGCTCATTTTCGATTTTATGGCTTATTTCGCTGAAAGTGGGCCTTCTCTCTAGCATGAACGCAGTGGGAAAGTGGAGGTGTGGCAGCTAATGCCTACTCAAATGAAATTCGCTCCTTTGTGAGCCAAGGGATATGATTTTCCCTTCTGATTTTATAATATTTACGTCTCTCGTAAATTAATAATTTTGTAATTAACTAGGGAAGTGAAATTACATGCATCCAATCAAAATGTAGTAAGTATCAAACTGAACTATTTGTGCCCATCGAATTTCCATCACACCCATGGATGCGGAAATGATTGATGGGAAGATACGTCATTGATATTTGATAGCCCGTAATGGATTCTGATGCGTCTTCGAAGAGAACTAGCCGAACATTATTCTTCATATCCAAATACATGAAGCTGTGTGATGGTAACGTCTTACTCGCATTGTGTGGAGATTAGTAATAGGTCCTAATAATTCTTAATGTCTTAATCTGATCGCCTCCCAATTGTTTTTCATAAAGTGCGGGGCTCACTTTCCCAAAGTAAATGCGATATGCATCTCCGCTTCATTCCCTGCCCTCTCAAAAATATTTCCTCGCCCCACCCGTTCCTTCCTCCTTATTCTCTGGCCTATCCATCGAAGTGTCTTATCATCCCCTTGCTGCCAATCCTTCCTCGTTTGTCTTTTTTTTCCTCCGGGGCGTACCCCATTTTCCCCCCCTAGTATCCCCCACACCCCTTCTCCTCCTCTCTCTCCCCGTCCCCGGCACGCCCAATTACCTCCGAATTCGATTTCCTCAACGCCCTTCCTATAACAAGTCCGCACAAACCTACGAACACAATCACACGTAGAAACACGCACACTCAAACAATCACATTCGCCCATACGCGCACCCTGCGCTTTGCCGTCCCCCCTCTTTCATCCTTCCTCCCCCATTTTTTTCATTTCCCCATTCTCTTCCATCTCCATTTCCGATTTATTCCTCGTCAATTTTACGTCCCATCTTTTTGTTTCTCGTCTCATTCATTCGGCTGGCTGTGCCCTGCGTCGTTCTTCCTTCCGTGAGAGCGGAGTATGGATTTTTCGTGCCCCTTTCTCTGATTTGAGCTTCCCACCGCGTTCTTTTCCATCTATCCTTCTCTCCTGTTTCTCGCCATCTTCGCCGCTATCATCGTTCACTTTCTTCTCCTATACTCGTTCCTTTCATCAAGCCTCTCCCCTGCCCCTCCCCGGCGAAAATCAAATCGTTTTCCCGTTTATGCGCCCTGTGGGCTCTGGCTCACGGCGGCTACACCCATGCCCTCAAAATGTCCCTCATTTCCCTTATATAACAGATCGACTGCTTCCCCTCATCCACCCCCTCCCACCCACTCCTACCCCGTTTCGCTTTTCGTCTCCGCCCTCTCTCGTTCTTACCCCCCCCCCCCCCCCCCCAGCCCTCCCTCTGTAAACGTCTCCGCTTTTCTCCTCGCCACTCTTTCGCTAGCCAACGGGCCCCTCGAGACGTATCTCATCCTGTTAACCCATTTTCCACCCTTGTATATGGAGTTTTGATTTTCCTCGCTCTTGTTTTTCGGGGAATAGCCTTTTCGTCCAACGATAAGGTCAGATTGGTCGTTTTCTGAATTTATAAATGGCCTCAAGCTCTACGGGATGCACGAATTTCCCACAACGGTGTTTATCCAGCAGAGTATGTGGTTAGGAACGGTTGTGATAAGTACTCTTTCGCAAAATCATATTTGATGGATGTCCTAACGTTATTTATTTTCTTTTCGGGGCGTACTGCTGTGGTTTAAAATTATTTTCAATCGCGCGAATCGTTCTAAAAATAGGATCACGCGATGTTGTTTCACAACGAGTTTCCTTCCATGCTTGCACTGTTTGTCAAACGTGACCGTTTCCGACGTAAATAATGTGCTCCTATCGAAGAAACCTATTTCTTATTATGTCGTTTTCTAAATTCCTTCTTTTCAAGGTGCAAACCATGGAAACCTAAGGTAGATCGATGAATGAATATATGTAGTAGAAGACTTGGGTTTCAAGGACTCTAACAGCCAAGAGTATATTGTACTTCCCAGTCTAAGCTCGTAATCCTATGATTTACTCAACATTCTTATCCAAGGAGGGATTTGCAGGAGTGATATCTGAGTTGATTATTCGATCGCGATAACCATGTTGGTATTCCGGCATGAGCATTTCTTAGGGGATATTTATTTTATAGTGCTTGTAGATGCTCATGTTTGGGGACAGTGGAGAAAACGTTGTCCTATCACCACAATTTTAGTTCAGATAACTATGCAGCCATTAAAAATATTAAAAGAAAACATCAGCTCCGATGCCGGAAGGTGAGAAACTTAATTTTTAAATAAATATGTATCGCTATTCTTAACCCCAATAAAATTGGTGATATGTACTTCGTTTCCTTGTGGTTTGACATTCAACCATTGTATCTCGTTTTTCTTTGCCTCCTTGCCCTCCTCGTGAACCCTCGATAAGCCTTGGCTTTTGGCACCTTTCCTTGATATATTCCCCCGCTCACACTTCACCCAACTTCCTACACACCCCTATACCCCCATCACCCCTCCTCCTCCCCGCCGCCGCGCCCATCCCGGGCCCGCGACCCTCGGGCCGCGGCCCTCTCTTCGCAATCCACCTCTTCCCTCGCCCCCTCCTCCCGTCCTCTTTCCCTCACCCTTTCCATTCTCGCCTCTGGCCTTTCTTCCCTCTCCAGCAACCCCCGATCCACTCCAGCCACTCAATTTCCTTCTGCCCCGTCTCTCCCTCACTCTAAGGCCCTTGATTGGCTTTCGGCTCGATGGAAAAGAGTGAAAGGAGGAGATGGAGGGGTAGAGAGAGAGAGGGGGGGAAGTGGGGATGGGATAGGGGGCACTGAGTGCTATGGGGCGCGGGATCGGAGGGGGGGGCGGACTTCGGAGAGAGGTGTGTGGACGGAGCGCAAGAGGGATGAGATGGGTTGGACCAGCAACTCCAATGCTGGAAGGTGAGAAACGTGAGTTTCACCACGGACTTTTGGCGGGGAAGAATTAGTATAGGTAGGGACGCTGTTTCTGGGAAGGGGTAATAAATACCTAGGGAACGGCCCGACTGCTATGGGGGGTGGGGGGGGGGTGGTAGGTATGGATCCATAATTCGATATTCTTCGCCAGAGTGAAACTGGAAGTTGAAAAAAAGGAATATGCTTAGCGCTGCCGTGAGGCCTGAAGAGTAAAGTTGGAAATGTTGGGTGTAAGGAATCGTGTATCTATCGCAGGAATCGTGGGTAGGGCGGATGGAGAGGCGCGTGGTGCTGCATTCTTGCAGGGGACAGGAATGCCGGTAAGTTGAGGATGTGCCAGGTTGAAAGCGAGTAGTTCAAGGGAGCGAGGGATATCGACTTGGGAATCAAAGACCGAAGGGAGGAAAGAAAGCAGGCTTGCTGGCGTGATGGAAAAGATCGTGGAGGAAGGGACGGACGGAAGGTGTGAAAAATCTAATGAATTCGCCCGGACGAGGGGGGGGGTTAAGAATTTTTGACATTGCTTTTCCCGCGTGGGATTGGCTGGAGAGGAATGAAGGGAGAGAGAACGGAAGGGAGGCAGTGAGTGAGTGTTGCGGATGGAAGTGGCCGTGCAGGGAAGGAGGCAGCGAAGGGGCGGCCGAGGTGGGGAGGCCTGAGCGGGTCAGGGGCCCTGGGAGGGTCGGTTGATGAAAGGGAGGCGAGAGAGTGTGAAAGGGAAAATTGAAAAGCGTTTGGCGATGAGAGTCTCGGGGCGGGAAAGGGATGGCGTCGGAAAGGAGTATGTCGGAGAAACACTTTCGTGGAAATTAACTTTTGCTGCTCCTCTCTTCCCCACCTCCCTCGGAGAAAGAGTTTTCCTTAATTGAGTCCATCTCGGCGGAGGTCGAATATCAATTCAGAATTCTGCCTTACCCTTTCCGTCTCGATTATTTAATTATTTTTCCCTCGGCTTATGCCGAATGGTTTGTTCTTCCTTCAGCATTAATTTGCATTTCATTTATCCTGAATTTTCCATTTCCGAGGAGTTCATGAAGCATTTGTCAATACTTTATGCAAATTGTTCCTGACCATTTGGGGGCATAATTGTATGCATTTCAAGCCATCATATTGCCGTGATTTATGTTATTTACCAACATGAGTCTGAGGCATCATTAACCACTATCTCACGAAATATTAATAGATCTATCTTGGAAATTAGTGGCAGTACCTGCTTGGGTACCCTGGAAGGCGCCACAGAAAATTGTCATTCGTGAACTTAAATCAGTCATTTAATACGGGAGTTGTAACTCATTCTTAATTGAGCTGGGAGGATTAGAGTTATAATCAATAGCCGTCTACTATTTCAAGCCAAAATATCTTATTGCGATAAAAGTGTCATGCATAAAGTTACGCTGCCTAAAAAATTGCGTGTATATATTAATCAGTTCTGACAGAGAAAAGATTTCGTAAATGACCTGGCAGAATTTGTTCTCGGATCGAGGAGGGAAGAGGCTAATAGGGTTTTGGCGTACGGCGTCAATCAATAACTCCCAACCAGCTCCCTTTGGTGTGAGGCTCGCACCACGCTGTGGCTTGGGGCGTTTGTGTTGAACGCAATTGGGTTCCCTTGAATATCGGCCAGATAACGCCAGTTTCGAGGATGGCGGGAGAAACGGAGAGGAAAGGGAATTTTGTGAAGGACTCGCTGGAGCAGCGAGCAAAAACCATAACGGAGAAACGATGCCGAACAATTAATCTTGGCGCTCGACTAACTAGCGTTCCATCGTGATTTATTCCCCCCACCTAGTCAAATTAATTAGGGTGATGGCAGTGGCTATGATAATTTTTCATATTATTTTTACTAATAGCAATCATCCGCTCAAGTTTTACGCCATAACGAGGGCGAGTTTGTGCCAGAGTATATGTGTGCGCGCGCACGGGGAGCAGATTTCAGATATGACGGGATAGGCAGACATTTTTTCTCCTGCTTTAATATATCTCTTTTGCATTTCATTTTTCACTCAATGACAACGGCCGGGTGTCCCTCCATAAATCCTTTTGGGGCCATAAATTAAAGTGCGGGGGATACACTCTCGATGGAATGAGTGTTAATAATTTTTATATAAATATTTCTCTTCCCGTCATATTTTTCACTCCCTATCACGTTCCCCTGCGTGACCGTGGGCATCCGAGGCCGTGTCGCCTCTGTCGTTCCAGCTATTTCGAGATAAATTGAACCCTTCGGATAAATTTGTTGGATGTCAAAATCACTTCTCATCTGCCTCCGTTCGACAATTTTTCACCCATCCCTCCCCTTCCCCTAGCTCCCCTCATCCTCTTCTTCATCCTGCCTCCCGATCTCAATTTCCATGCCTCTCTTCGTTTTACGTTAGTTTTGGAGCCGCCCTGCAGTGTTTTGAAACGCTGCTTCTTCCGGCAGTCAGTTCAGGTTCGTTTCTTCCTCAGTGCTCTCCTGCTCTTGATTATTTTATTTCATTTATCCCTTTTCTCTCGGAATTGGCGTTCGTTACCGTTAAGTTTGCCGTACATCAATTACTTCATTTTCGTTCATTCTCTTCAGCAAGCAGAAGGTCTTCCTGTCTTCCGAAGGCCGGAGGGTACCGTATATGTTGTCCGGAAAAATAATGACCTCCATGTATCGACTCCAGAGAGACACGAACACATACCCTTTTTGCATCTCGTGGAGTTGGGACAAGATCAAGTCTAGAAAAAATGGGGGAGGAAAGATGTAATTTGCCCTTGAAAAATAAGAGGAGCCTTTTCTCCTACTCGCCAAGCAGCATTTCTCAATTAACCTTGCACTCGCTGGCCTTTTTGACTTTTCCACTTCTATTCCATTAACTAGTCAATTCGCCTTATTTTCACATACGTATCTCGTCTCGATCGCCGCTACCCAGCATGCCGTTCTCGTATAATCCCTCCGTAATGATTAAAGTGACGCTCATCCCCTCCTCCCTCTCGCCTGCACAAAGTGCCCAAATTCCCTCACTATCTTCCTTGCCGAGTCGTGGCGTTAGATACTGTGAGGTTGGAATTCTCCGGTCCCTTTCATCATCATCGTTGAAGCAACTTCCGCTTTGTGGAGAGCAATCCGAGGGGCAGGGGATCGTATTCGCCGCCTTGAAATGCGCGTGGATTATTACGGTGGTCAAATCTTCTCTTTTCATATTGTCCCCGCTCCGTAATCCATCAACCTGCTCCCAGTATTTTCCCGACTCCGATTTTCTATCACCTATTCCAGTCTCCTCATCTACCACCACACTCTCTCTCTCTCTTTCTCTTCCTCCCGACTCCGTCAGACTCTTTTTCGCTGCGATCCAATCACGTAGAGGTACTTTCTGGAGGAAACGACCTAATAGATCAATCACGAAGCGTCAACCGGTTCCGATTGGTTTCCGCGGATGCGTCGGACGCTTGACGATCGAAACCTGGGCGGGGGAGTCCCGCTCGGCTCCCACGGAAACAGGTTTCGTTTGTTTTTCATTCCCGGAGGAAGTTTTATTTTTAGCGTTATTTTCTCACTCATTCCAGGATAGCTGTCGGTAATTTCAGTCTATTGCGGTCCGTCGCGCGCGCGGTGTCTTTTATCTGCTTTGCGTTTACTGTCGCCGCTGTCAGGATCACGCCCCAACGCTTGAGTTAGGTGAGGCCATTTGTTTTATTCCCTGTGATTAAAACTCCGTGGCAACTCAAGGAATTGTAAAAGACTAACTTTTGAGAACGGATCGGGTTATTAAGACGAGTTCAAAATTGATTTTATAGTCAACACAATCTTTGCAATGGTGATAGCTTATCTGTCTTCCCTTTGCGCGGTAATTTAAACTTCTTAACTTTTCAGTTTTATCCGAAAAATGCATCTCCATCTTAATTATTTTAGAACTATTTTTTTGCGCATTTAGATCAATCGTTTGGTAAAAAATCGTGGCTTTGCGTGCTATTGCAAGAGATGTGGCGTGTTACCTTTGCCGCACACTAGAATTCTCCTCCTGATTACATAAACACAGTGTTGCATGTGAAATATTTAAATAGGCGTGTACTTTGTTGATAATTTGCCTGTCTTTAATACACACATGATCAATCAACCTCTAGGCTCCGTTTCTCTCCATTACGTCTTAAAACATTGAGGACTTTTTTTGCGAATTTATCGTTCGCTATTCGTACGCTAATGAATACAAATTCTTCCTCCAACATATTTCTTTTTAAAAGATGAATATGCGTTGCGTAAATCTGATATGGATGACTCTTAAATATATTGGCGAGTCAAAGAGTGTTGTCACTTATAATTAGGAAGCTGTAAATACATTGGTAAAGAAGAATGAAATTAATTACCATGTTTTTCTTACTTTGTGAGCATTTAAATAAATCTTATTGCTAAACTGATTACTTATTGAATTATATAATTGGATGTTGTGATGCGCAAATTATTAATGCCCTCGTGTGCTGTCCACCAAAAAAGCAAGGATCGAATCAATATTTGATCACTCTTTAATTTTGGAAATGTTAGTGAAATCATTGTGATTATAGTTAAATTATAATTTAAATTCATGTGCGTATTTTTTGTTTACTTATTATGTGTTATAATGATTCTCAAAACATTTTGTAAAGTAAACAACGATGATTATACAATTAATACGTATTGATTCAAGGTTTTGTTCAAACTCGCCATCGGAAGAAAATAACTTTTTCAAATTATTTTCACCCATGGCCATTAGTCATGTGACTCGTGAAGGTTTTTTTCTCTTTGAGAAGACATTTCCACTCTGAGCGCCTTAACCCTTACCATCACCTCGCCTTTACTGTTCTGTTTCATGGGAGAACCATTTTGCTCACGTTCCTCGGGAGTCTTCAGTGTCCTTCTCTGTCATGGGCCCTCTAGGTTTACTCTTCACCTCTTTTCAATTTGAAACTCTTTCCTTTTCATACCACCGCATATATGAAACCGCAGCCGTGAAGAATATCCAGCTCTTCTTGCCCCTTCTGTTACTCTTTCCCGCTCTGATAACTTCACCTTTACTACCTTCTCCCTTCCTGAATGAACCTTCACCCCCTTTTTTCCTTCTGCTCTTCTTGAAATCCTTAATATCTAGCAATCCCTTTCCCTTCCTTTCTTCCCTTCACCCCTCTCGCCCCGTGCCCAAATTCTTCATCCTCAGCGCCGCAATCTCCTTCCACCCTTCTCTCTGGATGTGTCCCGTTGGTCTCTTTCCCCTTGTTCCTTCCATCTTGCCCTCTTTCTCCATAAAGGCGGATAACTCCGTTCTCATCTTCTTTGGAGCCGTTATTATATGTGCCCTCCTATTCCTTCGCTCCCCTTCCCCCTTCATTCGTTTCCTCGGAGAGGAAGCAGTCCGCTCTGAGTTTCTTTGAGAAAAACTGCCTGTCTCGCTTTCTGGCGTCGCATGATCCACCGTCTCTCCGCTTATGGTTGTCTTACCCTTAAAAATCGGGCGCTCCCCCTTCCCCTTTTATTCCTTTATGCCCGCGGAAGAGAGGGGCCGGGCCCTCGTGAATCCTCATATCGCGTGTTCTCGTAGTTTTGTGGCGCTATCGCCGGAGGGTGAGTCAAGTTTTTATTTGGGCGTAGCGCGGGATCCTCCGACACGACTGTAAACTCAATTTCCCTTCTCCTCGGCGCTTTCTCGCCCCCCTTCCGCAAGCCATCGCGTTTCATCAAGTCACGACTCTTTGCTCTAGCTTCGTTTCCCCGCTCTTGAATATTCCAGCGCTCTCCTTGCACTCTTCCCTAACCATAGGTCGCCCGCCTCTGTAATTCTCACGCTCATCCTCTCGTACGTTTTCAACTCTGGGAACACGTGCGTTTATTTTTCCGCCATCCTGTTCTCCTCTCCCCCGCATCCCGTCTTCATTCTGCCTCATTTTTCATGCATGTATATTCAAGAGGACTCAAGTCGCAGGGTGAAAGGGGCATGATGCGTGTTGCAGTAGGTGGTGGCAAATGTGCATTGGCGTTGATGATAAGAGCTTGTTTACGTCACAGTATCAAGGCTGTAAAGAGCTAGAGATTTTTGGAAGGGACGTGGAATAAGTGGGAGGGGAGCAGTTTCAAGGAGAATGCTTGGACGTGGAATTTCAATTATGATTATTTCATGATCACGTGTTACCGTACATTTATCCCTTTTATTGCGGAAATCCATTTTCCTGAGCAGTTGCATTCGAATAATAGGCCCGCATCGTACCAAATAAATGAGTGATGTAAGTTCACGTTATTATTTTGTGATTACAGCATGGTATAACAATTCGATATTACCCTCCCCTGGAAAGATACATATCATTGTTGTCGGCTAAATATGAAGTTGTTGGATAGCAAATAATAATATCTAGTTGTTTAAAGTATGCGAACTTGCTATCTGTCTTGCTATCTAGTGATCTAGTAGAAGGGTCAGTGGGTTTAACTAGAGTCTATTTGTTTAATTTTTTCAAGGTCGTCAATTTTCAAGATGGAGGTAAGGACGATGACTTTACTTTCGAATTATATGCATATTGCTAGCATGAAGAAGTGAGAATAAATATTTCTAATCTTTAGAAAGCCACCTTATAGCACTTAAACATTTGAAAAAAGCTATGTATTGCTGTAAGCTACCTACCAATCACGCTAAAGGATATGCAGCAAGATTACCGTTCCATGATGTGAGTATATTCAATTTTCATAATGGACCCAGGAGGTTAGCTGCCATTCTTTTGTCTAATGGGAATGGACGAGGGGTATATTGATTTTCTGCGATGTTGTGGAGCTGTCTTCTCTGTACCACTATTACGCCATTAAAACAACGAAGAATTCGCCGCAGTGCTTTAGTGCCGATTTGATTGCGGCGTGCCAGGTTCCTAGCTTTATCGACAGGTGCTCGTATCAATTCCAGAGCGCCACGAGTCACCAGCATATTTTAGGAATGCTCTTGGAGGAAAACATATTCATTTTGCCTCCCGCTCTGAGTTATCTTTTTCCCATTCTTCGGCTGATCCGCTGAGAAAAAAAGGGAAGGAGCGCGGTCTTACAGTTTTAGATGCGTTTTTTATTTCCATATCTCATTTTTAAGGGCGGGTGGGATATGAATAAAAAAAATATCCCGCTGCCTTGACGAGCCTCTCTCCCGAACCCCTGAGCGTAAGCGCCCGCCTCTCCCTTTCCTCCCTCTCCTCCTCTGCCTGCCACCCCACACCCTCCCAACCTCTCCCACCCACATTACCTCCAATATTCACACGCTCACACACACACACACACACTCTTCCTCACGCACCCACACAAAGGCGAAATGTTTTCCCTTTCCTCCTAGGCCGACGGATAACCCCGCCAGAGAGCGACTCGCATCCCCGCGCGTATAAATGAAGGAGCGCGCGCTAAGTGATAAAGCCCCAACTTTTAGGCCGTAAAAATATTGAAGCCGAAATTTCGAGTGCGCTACGGAAACAAAAGGTGGAGTTTAAAAAAATAGAGGAAACTAATAATAAAATGATACAGGAGTAATATGCAATAAAACTTTTTATTTTTGTTATCTCTTTTGCGTTGTTTTTTCCTCAATATCTCTCTCTCTTTCTGTGTCTCTGAACCCCAGGGAGAGAATTGAGGAGGATGGGCACGGTGTTAGCGTGCTAGTATTTTTGTGTGTTCGCTGGCGAGTTGAGAAAGGGTCGTAAACGGGTCTTTTTTTACGGAATGGGGTTTCGAGGCCCTCCTGAAAATAACGCGGTTGGGGAAGGGGTGGGGAATCCCCTCGGCGCAGATAAAAGTCGTTCTTTTCCAGCTCTCGAATGTGAGGAAGATGAGTACAAGCATTTATTTACATAATCATATCCCCCGCGCTTAAAATATTCTCTTTTATGGTCCTCCAGGAGTGTATTCCTATTGGGGCCTTATGCATCTTATGGGTGCGTACATTTTTAGCCTTCTTTTCTGAAATCCTTTTTCATCTTTCCGATGCCCGTAGGTAATACATTCACGTTCTCCTCTCTATGAAATCAATGAGGTTCCTTTCTGGGGAAGTAGGTTATTGTCGTTGGTTTAGCGCGTAGTAATGATAAAATTAATTTCGAAAAAATTGATCCATTTACGGAATACTGGGGCTCCTTGCAGTTGTATAAGTAGAAGGTGGATTCCATTATGAATTTTCGTTTTTTCCGGGGCAGATGACAACATTGAAAATGCTGTAATCTTCTCACTTTTATTTTAAGGCTAGCATACGGTGTATGGAAATTTATCGGAGAATAATTTGCGTCTTAATTTAATTCTTCATTTACCATTCGTCTGCAATGGTGGATATATTTATAACAATACAATCTCATACTTCAGTTTAGTTCTGAGAAGTTTATAAAATTGTATTTCACAGTGCAACGGCCTTGCATGCTAATATTTACTCCTGCATTCGGGAATATTGAATCGGATCCAACCCCCCTAGAAGAATACTTGTGGATATATTTCCGAGCTCCTCTTGCAGTTTAGTGATCCTGTTCCAGGAATGCATAGTATTTTTAGGCCTCTTACACTTTTCCCGAATATCGTTAACCCTTGAGAACCCATCAGTCTCACCTAATGTGATTCCCTTCTCTTTATAAAATGATAGCTGTTTAAAAAATCAATGTCGTAATCATGCTTTAGGTTAAAACATGAAATTTGACTTATCGAATTCGTTAAGAGTGAAATGTATGTTTCTCGGAGCGGAATATAATACATTATTTTGGATTTTTGTTTTATAGTTTAGTTTTGGCCTCGAGTTCCAGGGTTTTGGAAATAAGTGAAAAGTAAAAATCTAAAATGAAGTCAGCGATTATACCTACCTCTACGTTGGACTTTATTCTGATCCTTACGCTTCTTTCTGAGGTGTGCTTTCATTTCTCTCACGTAGGGACGCCTAAATATTTTCACACAGGCCTAAATCATCTCGAAATGCACGCGTATTTGGACTTTCTTGGGCTTTAGACTTGTCTTTGGCTCTCTCATTCCTCAGAAATAGATTTTGTCAGTCGATTAAGGAATGAAGTCAAGGAGCGTAATATTTATTAAATTTAATTTACTGTTTGGTCTACTGCTCCGTAACATTCTTGAGGGTCTCTCAGTGTTCCTAATGTCTGAGTGTTTCTCTGGTTAGGTAACATCTATGCTTGCAGCTATATGCGTGCTGTTATAAGCTGAATATCTGGGATTTATTCGATGTATGTCATGAACATTTTGCGTGAAATACGAGTGGTCTTGATTTCCCTCATTCAAGTCGTGAATTCTGCTGAAGCAGAGTGAGATGGGAAGTGATAACTTCTCCCTTTGGTCAAAGAAACCTTTAGTTTAAATCCAGATGGGCCATAAATTTAATTAAATATTACACTTATAACATGTTTCTATTTACAAGGGTGCACCACTTTGTCTGAAACTTACTCCCAAAACTCTTTTTTTGCTATCATACAGAGGGCACCAATTATCTCTCAAAACGTTTTGCAAAACATTCCTATTACAATTTTACAGTTCTTTGAACTTTCCGGGAGAGAAATAGTATTTTCTCATTGTTTTTAAATTGATTGAGCAAAATTCCTTCAATTTAGGGCTTAAATTTTTTCCTTGTTTAATAAATGACTGATGCAGGTCCTTAAATTTTCCATTTTTATTTCATTCCAACTCTCAAATTATAATACCACAAAAGCTTTCCTTCTATCCCTCGAAAAAAACTCGAGTTTTGACTTATTCAGGTTAAATGAAGCGGGGTTGGCGTGTATTTTTGTGTTCCCGACTCCCCCTTGGGCCTATGGTGGACTACCCTCATTGATCCGTGTGGACGTAAACACGAGCTCCACCGGGAAGGTTTCATTTCTCAGCGGAGGGGGTGAAGGTCTAAGTCTTGTGGAGACATTTTTAAGTTGAGCATCAGATTCAAGATATTATGTAATATTCAGATATTTAAATTCTTTGCTAATACGGAATAGAGATGATATGGTGGCTATATGGATGGCCTAGCATCTCATGAACCTGTGTTTGAAGTAAGTTGATTAGAATCCTACAGTGGCAGTACGCTGAGTGAAATCCTGATCCCTACTTTATTGCTCCGTGGATGGTACAGTACTGGGTACATTGAATGGGAAGAAAAACCGTGGAGCCCTTAGAGCCTTTCTTAAATTCTAGGGTAACGCCGAAGCCGGGGAGAGTGAAGTTCTTTCACTTTTTCCAATTTCTCCCATATAGTTAATCTCGCATTTGACCTCAGCCGTCGTTCTCCTAACTCCATAACTGCTACTATGGCAGTAATTCTCATATTTGACGTAGGTGCTCAATTTGAATATAGGCTCAAAATTATTGTATGCTTGAGCAAACAGCCTCTTGAGGTTCCATTATTGGTAATTTGCGATAATTTTGTCGTACATAACTTCTTATCATCTGCATAATAACGTCCAATGAGAACAGAAGATCGATTACAGTAAGCAGTGTTTATGCCATGCATATTCATTGACAGGGTATGAAATGGCTATTTGCGTGTTTTTTCCTCATTAGTGGTCCAGTCCATAAAATTGGCGAACTTAAAGTATTAACAAGAATGTAACTTAACAAGAATGCGGGGGGGGGGGGAGGTGATCATTTTGTGCCATAAAGATAATGAAATATAACACTCAAGTAAGGCGCTACAAAGTTCGCGATCTAATTTTCACTTTTCCCAGCGAGAGAGACGCTCGAGTATTTCTTAATTAACTGAAAGTTTCAGTCCAAATGCATTTATTATCTTCCCTCGAAATCTTCTTCTTCCTCTGTTTACTGAGTGCGATAAGAATTTCGATGCCGCGACGTACGCACTTTGTGTGGTGGAACTTCAGTTATGAGTTGCAGTTGTGTAATTTAACATTTTCTCCCCTAACTCAATCTTCTACCCACTCCAAGGCGCTCTCCCGAGTATGTCCTTAAGCTGTTGCTGTCGTAATCATCCAAAAGTGGACTTTGATAACCTCACCCCTCCCTTGCACTCTGCCTCCCTCCTTCCGTATCTGCTCCTCCCCTCCCCTCCCGCCTCCTTCCCTCGCCTCACACTCTCCTGTCCTCCCAGCATTCCCTCATCCAGCTTCCCCCCCTCTCGCTCACTCTTTCGCTCTGCGGCGTGGATCCCTGCGTCGGTCGGTCGTTAAGGCAACACTCATCTTCCCTCAAACCACAGCTATCTCATTTCTCGGCCGGTAGAGGCGCTGTTAGCATTATAATACATGCACCCGGTGCCGCCGCAACGGAAGCGCCACTTTGTGTCCTCCTTTTCCCCTTTCTCTCTCTATCGTCTCTTCTCTCTCCTCTATTGTATCATGGCACCATGCTTCCCTCCTTTACCACCAATTTCGTTTACTTCTACCTCTTTTCTCTTCTTCCTCCATCTTCCTTCCTTTTTCTCTTCTCCTCTTTTGCCCAATATAGGTTTTATCTATGTTCCTAAATCGTTCTCTTTTCATTAATTTTATTGAAGATGTGTTTATCTGGGGTTATTATCATCCAGAAAAATTATTAATTATTAATTATCTGTTATTCTCTTCTAACTCTTAAATTGGTTATCTTCATTTTCAATGGTATTCCTGTCGAGATAACGTCCTAAACAGAATAGCAATACCTCAAGCTTTATTTTTTATAGCGATATCGTTATCAGTTTAGGTGAGTGAAGATTTCATATGGAGTGCATCTTAGTGTCGTGCTTGATTCTGTAATTAGCCATTCATTTTCTTTTATTATTACGATCTGAAAAGCTGGTGTTTCTCCATTCGCTCCAGTCTTCGTGCATTCCTCTTCCCTCGTACCGAACCTTTAGATTCTTGATTTTATCGTGTCTTTTTTTTCATTCCGTTATCTTTGTCGGCCATTCAAGAGACCCCTCCGGCCTCTCCCACGCCAGACTGGCCGTACTCGCCACTCGTGGGTCCCCTCTCCCTCGTTGTCTTCCTCCCCCTTCTTCTTCCTTTCCCTTCCACCCCTCTCCCCTTCGCAGTCTTCTCTCGCCCGGCCTGCTTTTCTTACCTTCCCTCTCTCACCCCCTCAACACCCGCCCGACGGTCGTTCTTTCCCGGTGCCTTTAATGTAAACGCAATCCAGCTCGACACTTCCATTAAGGGGTCGCTTCCACACACCCTCTTCTTTCTCCCTTTCCCCAAATAACCAACACGTTACACCGGCTCTGTTATCATTTTTAAATCGCGCCGTAAATATTGCTTCTCCGTGGACCAAAGGAAACTAGTGCGTAAAGACTAGTTTTTTTTAATGAAAGTTGAAAGCGAAGTGGAATTAAGTTCATAGTCTAGGCGTATTCCTTTTGCTGTTTCTATCCCTAAATGCTGTCCACTTCTTCGGTGATTTTAAGATGCAGTTTTGATAGCGGCAACAAGATAAATAATTTCAATCACATACTTGTAAGCTTTTTGAAACATGATGAAAACAGCATTCAACTTAGCTTTAACTTCAAAAACTTGAGATTGATATTCATCTGTTTAATGAAGTTCATTTGTGGTTATTAATGTTATTAATATTCATGCTAAATTTGTCATCTATCATAGTATCTGTTATAGATTCACGTCCTGAACTACACATTTAACGTTGTGGAGTATCTTGGAAGCACTCTTAGAGTTCATTTCACTATAATTGTCTCTTTGTTCTTGAATAGAACTGCAATTATTTTCATCCATTGAAATATCCGCAATGCCTTTCGGAATTCTTTACATCCGCGCGTAGTTGCAACCCGCTTCTTCTATCCCTTTTCTCGGAATTATCTTTCGGGTACCTAATCGACCCCATCTCGTTCTCCCCCTCTCAAATGTTCCTCGACCCTCGCTATTCGGGAGCGTAATCCAAAACTGCTTCACTTCCACTCCGGCCGTGAGAGAGCGGGGGCGGGGGAAGGGTAGGAGAGGTGAGGAGTTTCTGGGAAGGCGAGGGACGGAACGTGGGGAGCCTCCTCTCGCTCACCCGCCCCTCGAAAATCCGGAAACTTTTCGAGCCATCCCCCTCTCGTCCAAATGTATGTGCACCGCAAATGCTGATGTTGCGGGATTTCGACCATGTTTTATTCTTGTTTGTCTTCGCCCCAAAATCTTTCCGTCCCTCGCCGTCCTCTCCTTCCTATCAGTGCTTCCCTTTCCCCGATCGCTCCGTCTTTCTCCGCTCCGGTGAGCTCAAAAACCCTCTATTCTTGTTTGTGGTGAGGAAGAGGAATCTTTCGTTGGGGAAAAGATGAGAACCGAGAGGAAAAAGTGAGAGCGCGATTGGGTTGGGTTAGTACAAGGTTGTGCATCGGGCTCTCATTGCGTCCATCTCCACGCGTGCGTGAATGCGTCTCTTGCTACCTCACGTGCTGTGTTCCTCTCAGTATCTACGCAAAAAGTTTTCCTTTCAGTCCCTTGTTTCTTCGGTGTTTGCTGAAGGGTTCTGTTATCACTAGCTGGTCGAATTGTCGATGAAACATACTTGCGTAAATAGATGCACGATTTTTGTTCCATGTCGCTGTTGTCATTTTGGAATGAAAATAAATGCTAAGACGTTATAGATGCAGAAGATTGAGAATTAAGGTTACACTATAATTTCGTATTGATGAATTTAATGGAGTTTGAAAACACCACATTCTTTAGGTATGTTTTGCATATAAATAATGATATTGCGTCCGCATAGGTTGGGGATATAGATTAATAAGTCGATACCTTGTTGAAAAGTTCCAACATAAGTTTTAAAAATCAATTTGGACATTACTTTTCAAATCTATTCTGCTACAAATACACAACAAATCGAAAGTGAAAATTTCCTCAAAGTGTTAAGATTGATTAAGGGCATCATAGTAACTCTGCGTCCAAACTTTTTCGATTTCTTTCTTTTCTCATAAAACACGCTGCGCTCGCTTTGTCGGAAGATAAGTAATGATATCTCTTCGACCGTCTCCGTTGGACTGCGAAGCATCAATGGCCGTTATAGTCTGTTCGACGGCGCACAAAGCACACGGGTGGATGGCCCTTAGTGTCATCCTCACTCTCTCTCTCTCTCTTCCTCCGGAAGAGTTATGGGTGACGGTGTGTGAGCAATCGGTGCGGTCAAAGATGTCACGCTGCCGGTGAGGGAACGGGGGTGGGAGCGGAGGCGGAGTGGAACGGAGCGAGGTGAGATGGAATGGGGTGGGAGGAGGAGGGGCGTGGGAGGCGGCCGGGGAATGGCTTCTGAAGACTAGCAGGGCGAAGAATGGCGGGGGGGCGGTGGTTAGTCCACCCAAGGGTGCCATGGGCCGAGGTGGCTGAGGGGGGGGGGGGAGGGTTGAGGAGGGGGAGGGGGCGAGTCTTTCGGTGAGGGAACGGGTGGGCATTAGCGAGGAATGAACACTTTGGGTAAATTTCCGTCTCATGCGTAATTGGGTCATGCGGCGGCAACGGCGTGCGCCAAACCGATCCCTCGACTGTTTGAGACGCTTTGAAATCCTTGGACAATTGGCGGTAGCCCGTGTGGCGGAATATAGGGTGGAGGAAGATGAAAGGGGTGTCCGTTGCATGTTACGACGTGGAGATGAGAAAAAGGGGGAGGGAGGGCAAACGCTCAACTGTGGAATGCTCTCAGTAATGGTGGCGAATATCTTTCATCCCGACGTGGTGGAGTTGCGTAAATATTACGTAGTATTCAACGTCAGTATAATCCCCGTTGAAAGCAAGCGATGGTTTTGCATTATATCTTAAGCCCACATTACGGGTTTTTTCTTCATTATTCAACGTTATTTTCCGTACTATCACTTTCATGCTATTTAAAATGGCAACAAAACCTCTTTAAAGGTCTGAAGTTTTCTAGATATTAATGTAATAAGAAATCAAGTACCGATTAACAGCTTAAAGTGGTAAAGCTGCAGTGTGTAGTGGATGATATTTATGACCAATTTATGAAGTATTATTTAAATATTTTGATAATTTATACTTTTTCTATGAATAATCTTTGTTTTATTCCTTGAATTTACTTTTTTTAAGATTTTATGCACACACTTCGCTAGATGATTGGGAGGGTTTGAGTGGCACCAGAGTTTTTGGTCAGTTCTTAGGATTTTTTCAATGTCTATGACCTACATTAAAATAACCTAGTCCGTGTAGGGGTGGAGTGAATATATTTCTGCACTTAAAGGAAGCAATTAATCGCTTTGGAGGGGAAATAGGTTTGTTATAGAACTAATTGCTGAAGTGGGCAAGCCAGTAAGCCATATTACCCTCCACATCCTAGGTAGTTTAATAGTACAGCTTATACTTCTACCATTATTTCATTCTTTCTAATGAGGTTATTTAAAACTATATAGAAGCATTATTGAGTTACGACAATTGATAGGAAAGGTTAAACAACCAAGTAGTATTCGTGGATAATATTCTGATATCTCGGAAAAGTATACAAGGATATGATTTGAGGCATGAGAGCAATTCCTGAAAAATATAGTTAATGATGGGTAAAATCCCATCTTAAGCTTGAATGGCAGTCTGTACCGGACTTCGCAGGATTATAGAAAGATGCACCCGAAAAAAAGCAAAGAAAAAACCTCATTCGCCTCAGAACCCTACGAGATTGAGCTTACGAGTGGGTCAAAGTGGAAATGGCGGGAGGAAGAGGGCAGCATCAGCCTCAAGGGGTTCCCAGAACTCAAGTTGGAAATTAACGCTTTCATTGTAGGTTCTATTTTAACACGATTTGCATATTCAAAACCCCTTTCCATTAACCCCTCTAGGGCGGAGAAGGAAAGAAGGGAGCAAGAGAATTTCCATTTAGAAAAAGGTTTTTGTTTTTCACGCCGGTGAAGAATAACTCCGACTCTCTTTTCCTTCCTTTAACTGGAGAAATGTATCCCCGAGGAGGTAGAAATTGGAGTTGAGAATCTTTGTTTAAAGAGACTGTTTTAATTGTGTTAGACATCGGCCAGCTATGATGCTTATCTTACTTTTCTACCCGAGCTATTGTAGAATATTTCCCTTTTTATCCAAAAAGTAGTTAGGGCAGAATTACGAGCCAAAGACTACGGGAGAGGGAGAAAATGTTACAAAATTGCACCAGTGAACGGATATCTTAAGACACGATCCCCTCTAGGAAAAGATAATGTTCTAGAGTGTAACAGAGACAGAGAGATTTGAATCTAATTAGTGCCGTAGATGTAAGGCTCGTATCCTCCATTCATTGGAATTTAGGAAGCCAATAGCACTAAGGAAGCTGGGCGGGTGTCTGGATGTTGGCCTTAATGAGCTTGGAAAATCTCGTAAGGTTATCCTCATTGTGTGTGTCTGGCAATGATGAGGCAGTTTAACTTAAGGACAGTAGGTGGATATTATTCACCTAATTGCATTCCCTTAGGTTTTATCCCTTACCCAGAGGATTCGCTAAAGCTATATTTTACAGCTACGATAAGAGTAGTCTGGAATGAGTCCAATGCAGAAATTATTTAGCAGGGCTACAAAAAACACATAACGATACCTACAGTCTAATTTATTATGTTACCATCGGCGCAAAAAAATATCATATGCCGGGAGCAATTTGTGAATTGGCAACGAGGCAACGATTACAGTGATCATTAAATGAATGCCTCGGAATATTGATTCGGTTGAGCGAAATGCGTCTTCAAATGGAGGATTTCGCTGAAAAATTAAGCTTCGATAAAATAAAACGTTTATGTCATTCGTTCTCGTTGCGCCGGATGTTAACTCCGGTCACTGTCTCCTGTAATTTCATGCCCAATGATTTTATTATTTGATAAACAAATGTGCCGTTTGAATTTTACTCGTGAATGTGGCTTGCCTGTGTGTGCCTTTTCGGAGAGTGCTGGTGTGCTTCAGCCGTACGAGTGTTTGTGTTCAGGGACGACGATTCATTCCCTTTCTCTTTTTAAATGGAAAAATCATTTTTCATAATTTTTATGTTACCCACTTCCCGATTCCCAACTACCCGTCCCTAAGCTCTCTGTCTTCCCCTCCACCCTTCCCTTCCCCCAGCACTCTGGCCACCCTCTCGTCCTTCGCCCTTCCTCCTCATTCTCCACGGGCAATATTTCGTCGACTCGTGACTTGCATTCAGAACCGCGAGCAGGGTGTCCCAGGAACCTTCAAAGGGGGATCGCATTTGATAAACGATTTTCAGATAAGCGAGTGTGCCCAAGTGGAGGGGATATGGGGGTGAAAGGAATGGGGAGAGGCGTAAGGTGAGAGAAAGCACCTGTGGGGGAGTCAGAAGGGAGTTGTGGGGGGTGAGTAACGGGAAATGATAGCAGAACGCGGGGGTCCTTTGTTTGAAATAATCCCGGACCAGAGAAAATTCCTGGGATTTTGTTTTTAATGCTTAGTAAAACAAGTGAGATTTATAAGCAGCTATTCTCTTGGCACACAATTCGCGTCGGGTAGTAAGTTTTCCATAGGTGCGGTGTAGCATTATTCTAGTTTGCTTATTCCTCATGTCAGAATATAGCTGCTCACATGCGTCAACCGTTATAATTAGTATAATTGCATTTTATTGGTTCATACGAGACCACTAGAATTCTTATTAAAATTGGAGGACTGATACGTTTAAATTCGCCACTCTTTCCAGCTACAAAGCGCAAAGGCATATATCAGAAGATTGCATGTGTATGAAAAATTAATCTCTCTCCTATCCAGTGACATTTCATGCACCCAGATCTGAGAAACATAATAATGTCCTAATTTTTATCTGTTATACTAAGAATTAATGTAAATCTCTTATTTTAGGATATGATCTCATCTACTGTCTCTTCCAGGGATCTCTCCCTATGCTCTTTCAATGAATTTGGGAGATATTTATAATTTTATTAAATAAAATCTGATTTCTCACATCAGCTATGTTGTATATGTCATTGATTTACACAGACTCCATCTTGTCCATTGTTTTTTCTTTACAAAGTTCATCTTTATAACCCCTTAACGGTCAGTTTAATGTCTGGCGCCTGTGTAAATGAATTTCAGAACGGGTATATGTGAAAGGATAATTTAATGTAAAACATAATGCTCTTTTAACAATATAAATAATAACTCGGGTTAATTTAACAGTGCAACGCCAAATGTTTGATTATGTCCGGTATGTGGCCTAGATCTAAAAGGCGAATATACTGTATTGTTGGCTCATTTCGGAAATGCGATATCACTTCCTTTTAAGACTTCCTTTCACACATTGCCCCAAGTAACTGATCACTTCATGTTGTTTTTTATTTTCTGTTGATTTATTTGTGTTGGTTATTTTACAAAAACTTCATCTTACGAACTCTTTTTTGTTCACACTTCCAAGTACGTCTTGACGTGGGATAATGAGCGCCTTCTCTCCTACGCTCTCTTCTTGATCGCTCGCCGCCATGCCCAAGGAATTAATATATTTACGACGGCGAGACGGCCAACATACAGCTGAGGACTGAGAAAAATCGGTAGATTTTTCAATTGCGAGTTTAACTTAGATGCCAGTGTTTATCTTTTGTCTTGTGTAATGTTCAGGTACAGTCTATTAGGTTTCGAGAAATTAGCGTATTAGAGAGTGTATGTATTTCTTTGATAAATATAATTTTGTCTTTTTTCCTTAACTTAGTTTTTTCTGCTCATATCATAGGAGATTTAACAATATAGGCATATTTGAGACTATGCATTTTTGTATGTCTAGAGTTTTTCTTAGGGCCTTTAAATATTTTTATTTGGCATGATCCATAGGATATTAATCTTATAGGTAAAAATGTTGAGTTTTATTTTAAAACTCGTACCATAATATAGCTCTTATAACTAGGTATCTTGAGCGTCTGTCCTTCTGGGTGAATAGCGTGGAATTAAGAACCTTCTTTCCTTCTTCATTTCCCTATGGTGTGAGATTGACTGAGTGTTTGTGCGAGTGCTGTTAAGGGTGCATTTGAACTTTTAATGCAAGATGATATTCAAATTTTCTTGTGTGTGCGTGTGTGTGTGTGTGCATTTTTGGAAAATATTCTGTGTTTTGTCATAGTTTTCGTGGAAATGAAAATGTACATTAAAAATGTCTTTAAAAAATTCCACGTTGTATTTTTCATTAGTTGGCACAGTCATTGTAGATGTCTTGTCGTTTACAATTACTCTCTGATTATATTTATTTACATGGTATCTGTAATAACCGATTTTGAAATGTTTTGATAAGTTAAATCGGTTGATCTTGTAAACTTTCTTTAGTGTTTGTGCATTTTTAATCGTACGTAGTGCTGTGTTAGTAATGACTATAATTTGTGTTTTTAGGGGCTTCGGGTTTATCACCTTCGCCGACCCGGCTAGCGTAGATAAGGTTTTAGCTCAAGGCAGTCATGAGCTAGACGGTAAAAAGGTACCGTAGAACATTTTTTAACTAATAAATAGTAGTTAATACTTATGAACCATAATTGATTCAGGATGAATTTTCAGGTCAGACGATTGTGAATTGGCCATTTTAATTATGATAAAATTATTCCTAATCTGTGCGATTGTGAATAAATTCAAAATTATTTTTTTTTTTGCTTGGTATGCTGTCCAAATAGTCGGCGTGACATGAAAATGACTCTGAATCAAATTGTTATTTAATGTTGGTGTAACATGATTTATCTCTCTCTTCATTGAAAAGGACTCAAAACGGTTGACATAATCTTGCTTGATACGTCTTAGAAAAGTCCTTTTCTGAGGGGTAGTGAATCAAGTTCATGTGATGTTAATTTTAACATGTATTTCTTTAGATTTTAATAACAGAGTAGTTTAATGAAATGTTTACGTATTTTTGATATACTCGTTGTGTAGAAATGCAAAACAAGCCTCTAAACTAAAAAAAGGCTGTAATTTTTAGTTAGATAGTTATAAATCTAGAAAAATACATGTAAGTAAAACTAAATATAGTGATGGTGGCTGCCCATAGTTTTGCCTTAGAGAAGAGATTTTTAGAGTGAAAAAAAGACCTCAAAATAATAACATATGAAGAAATGAGGTTTTGCTTTTTAGAAGAAATCTAAAACTAAATATATAGAATTTAAATATCTGATTTATCGAGTAGAAAAAATGTGGGTTTTGGCAAATATTATTTCACATTAGTATAGAGCTCTTAATGTAATTTATTAATCTCTGTTGATGGTTATACTTGGAACATGCACGTCAAGGGTAGAAGATAAAGTAACTGCTTGACAGTTATTTATTTTAGCCACCTGAAGTTAAGGAAACATTGTAGAGCATTTGGAATGGTATGGGAGTTTTAGGAAATCGATTGATAATTTATTTATTTGCCCTAAATTGGCATTCCATTTTGAAGATTCCTGTAATTGGAGCGGCAGAGGAAAAACAGGTATTGTGGCAAATAGTGGCAGAGTACTATTGGAAAAAATTTTGATTTGACAATGAGAATTTTATTACAGAATATTTATTATTTAATATTGATGCCTGTATGAATTACATTTTGTCACCGAAGTGTCATTTTTACTCTCACCATTGTTTCCAAATTGTACCCTATTAATGAGATGATTGGCATCGAGTTTCAAATAATAATTTGCAAAATTTAATCAAATGTGCTACAAAGTATAGCTTCTAACATTTTTCTTGTGCAATGTGATTTTCTTTACAGGTAAGAATCTTGTGGGTAGCATATATGTTTTAAATCTCGTATTCAACTTTTCTAAACTGCCCATGGGCTAATATGTCATCTTTTGGTGGGAAATTTCTATGCTTCGAATTATGATGCAAAGTTTCTGATGATATATTTATTTTAGTTTTTCTCGTGAAATAGCAGTATATAACCAGCTGCAAGTAGAAGCATTTCATAATAAACATATGGCATGGAATATGTATATGACATGCCTGCACTTATATGACGCAACATCTACCGGGCACAACTCATGATAGGCTGGGCGATAAGGGAGCCAACAACGTTTGTATGTTAATCAGTACAATCTGCTTTTCCCTACATGCGCCGGGTTGGCCACGCTTTTTCAAGGAAACCCCTTATAACACTGTTTAGTAGGTCATTCCATTTTATAGCATCGTGTTCTTAGCATACTAAACATTTTCTGTAGGGGCAAATTCCGACGCAGATAGGTTTTGTCAGTATAAATAAGAGAGAACGGCACCAAATCGCATTTTACTACCATGATTTATTGTGATTCCCTAGCGGTTTTGCATATATAGAACCGTTAAAATGTTCCGTTTAGCATTCACAATGTTTTGCGATGTTGCCTGGAAGAACCTTAGGAAGCGTTGCCGTGGTTTTCGTCCGAGAACAAAATTGGCATCGTCATCCATTTCCGATCCCTTATTTTCGTGATCGACAGCGTGATTGAGCAAGAAGGAATTCCTGCAAATAGCTTTAAAAATGTGGGGAGGAGAGAAAGTATGAAATTACGCGGGGGAGGTGAGGGGAATGACGGGATGAAAAATACATAGCCGGATATCGCAGAAATCCCTTCCCCGGCGGAACTTTTCCATTTGTCAGGAAAAAAACGATGTACCGTAGGGCGGCATGTTATGGGTTCGGGAGCTCCCGACGGAGAAAATTCTTACCATTTAGAAAATTTCTCCCCGGGACCCGGTTCATTGAAGGGTAAAAACCCATTGCTATTGCAAGGGTAATGTGTGTGAGGAAACCGTTTGGATAAGTTGCTGCCCGTTCCTCCCTCCCTTTCCTTCGGTGCACCCTTTGGCCTTCTCCCTGGGCACTTCCTCCGAATCCTTCCTCCACCCCTTCCTTGATCCAAGTCGGGGAAAACAGTGAAAGTAAGTTCACCCCCCCCCCCCCTCCCCTAAGTCCGACCAAGTCACTCCTGGTTCGCCGCTGCAGACCCTACTTCCTCCACAGCGGAAAGCATGCGGGACAACGGCGGGGTGTGTTTTCGATGGTGTGGAAGGAGCGGAGGGAGACCGGAACGGGGTTTGGCCGGGGAGATGGCGTTTGTATGGGCTCGAGGGGGGTGTGGGGGGGTAGGGTAGCATATCTGGGCTCTGCTGCTCTCCTTCCTAGCCATCGGAAATATGGGCAGGGGTTTTGTGGGGCTGGGCAGGAGGTATGTGCGGGGGAGATGGGATTGGGAGCCAAAACTTTAGACCCCCTCCCCATCCTTTTCGATACTTATCCTCCATCTTTCTTCGAATCCCCGTTCATGCCTCTCCGGAATCTCTTATTCTTTTTCAGTATTTATCTGCCACGAGTTTTTCCTTCGCCTCCACCCTTCTCACCCAACCTCCTGGACCCTGGCTCCCTTGTTCTTCCTCTTTCTCCCTCTTCCGGCCCCCCAACTCCCTTTAATCCCTCGCCCGAGAAATGGCTTTCGGCCAAAAAAGGGGAGAGCCCTTCTCGCCCTTTCCCTCCACCCCTAACATCTTTTTGCCTCCTTCCGGATGCCCTCTCTCTTTTGCGAGGAGAGAAATTCGGCATATCGAAGGATATTGACTTGCTAGATATCGCCGGCCTCCGATCTTAGAGAGTAGGTTTAAGAAATGGTCGATTGCATTGGGTGTGCACTTTCCAAGTTGCATGATGGCTCCTTTACCGGATCTACCGGGGCAACCACAGGTGGTGATGTAATGTGAATATGACCTCGTGCATAGATATGGAAATTCCCCATGATCTCGAAGATTATGCCGGCCTAACTCCTCTCTCATAAAATCCTCCTTCAGATTAAATACAGTGGGAGGCAACATTATTTTCCCGTAAGGTGCAAATATTTTTGATAATTAAGGGATGTGTGTTACGCTTATGCATCTAAAATAACTTTTTGTACCAATGTGTATTATTTTGGTTGCTTATGGAAAATTCTTCAGGCAATTTTCTTCTTCAGGCAGTCAGTCTTCAGCTGTAAAATGTTGATACACATATTTGATGCATTTTTACCTGAATCAAATAGACGCTGGCATCCACTCATCTCACTGCATGCCCAGGGCTCTTAAAAACACCAAAGACATTATGACGGTTCTTTAGTAGTTTTTGTTCATCCGAAACTTTTTTGTAAGGAAGTAGCATTCCAGGATGCATAATTATTTTAATGGAAGCCGGTAAAACTCAAACCTTAATTTTAATGCACAAAATAAAATGTTTATCCGTATTTTTACGTAAAAAGTGGGTAATTTTGTAGGCGAACATGGTAAAGGAAATTGCTAGAAATAAATATGTTAAAGAAGGCATTACAGAATTTATATCTAATAGTTCACATTTTCAGGTTTTCATCCATTTTGTTAGTAGTAGAGGAGAGTGGGGCTAAATGGACCGCAATTGATATCTTCAATTTTAATTTGCGCGCATACTTTATGAGCTGGAGAGTTCAAATTTTAACTGTAGACGGCTTATGGCACCGCTAAGAAACGTCAGCCATTTTGCGCCAGTTGTGGTAGTGCAAATCCATTTGTATTTTGGTGTTCGTTATCACGTGGTCACTCAAAATATTTTGTGTTCTGAAGGTTTTCATTGATAAGAGTTTTTGTAAAGTTTTTATTGTGAATTTTTGTACAGTACGAAAAAAAATGGAGTTAAGAGGATCAACTCGTGGATTTCTGTTGTGCGCCTTTGCCACTGCAAAAACTAGCTGTATGGCTAAATGGTCCGCATGTTTTGCATGCATTTCGGCGTTCCTTGCTTTTATGGAAAAGGAAATCATGGAGGATCTATTAGATGAGCAGGACGCCACGGAGGCCCGCAAAAGTGCACCCGCAACTCCGAGGAAGCGCTGTCGCCCACCGAAAATCCACGCAAAAATTAAGTGCAACATATTTGTGTCGATAAACTAAATATACAGTGTCCCATTGATCGTGTGTCATTTTGTCCGGTAATTTTTGACACTTTCTTTCATGCCACAAGGATGAAATTTTGTACCAGGGTAGAAAAAGGTTGTAAGTTTTGTGGAGTCCAATCAAAATTTTAAAAATATGATCTTGTGAGCCCAGAAATAAGGTCCAACCTAAAATCCAAATTTTGCCTTACGAGATTTCAATGTTAAAATATTTGAAATACAAAAAAGGATGAATTGTTTACCGAAACTTTCAACTATGAAGTTGTTGTCACGAAAAACACGATAGAAGAACTTTCGATTTCCAAAATGCAACGGTGACCCCTGAAATGGCACAGTCAAGGTGACAACGGTTGCAAAAAGTGAATCGAAGCTACAAAAGTATCGAGTCATAGGTTTAAAAAGGCGGCAAGGTTGATTGTAAGGTCTTCAAATTCCTCTTATCATCCCTTGACCATCGAGGGTTACTCAGGGGTCAAAGGTCACTATGTAGACATAACGTAAATTGAAGCTGCAAACGTATCGAATCATAGGTTTAAAAAGGTGCCAAGGTAGATGGTAAGGTCTTCAGATCACTCTTATCATCACTTGACAAGGGTTACTAATGGGTCAAAGGTTACAGGGTAACAATAAGCGAGGTTGAAAATGTATCAAATCATGGGCTTAAAAAGGTGCCATGGTCGGTGGTAAGGTCTTCAAATTCCCAGGTTGTAATCCATAGACTTTCACAAATTACTCAGGGGTGACAAAATGTGAATCGGGATTACAACAGTGTCGAATCACTTGTTTCAAAAGGTGCCCAATACTATGTTAAAGTCCCTCCAGGAATTATCTGACCTTGAACGGTTGGGCAGGTGCCAAAGGTGTAGCCTATAATATCAGGGCAACAGACGCTTCAAATTATAGCTACTAAATGGTGAAAAATTAAATGATGTTTCTTGGTCCTGTTTGACGCCTCCTGACCTTCAAGGACTAAGCTGAGATAAATGGTCACAGATATTAGAAATGGCAAGACGAGGTAACAAAGAAGATGAATCGTTGATTTCGAGTTCACAAATCAATGAAAACTTGCAATTGTAATTTCAAGTTAATTCCCATTACTCAATTAAATATATTTTATCATACTTTTATTCAAAAAATATTTTTAATATAAAAAATTCACTCAATATCAAAATTTAAAACGAAAATATCGAAGAAATAAGAATGAAAAATCAATTCTTATTCATTCTACGTGTCCTCCATTCCGTGCCCAGCAGAATTGAATTCGCCCGATAAAAGCGTGTGTGAAGGTGTCTTTCAGCATATTTGAGGATATGAACTCAGCACACGTAATTACTTTCTTCAGTTCTTCGATTCACGGAAATGTTTCCTGGGCTACACCTGATGACCTTTGGTACCTGCCCAAGCGTTCAAGGTCAGAAAATTCCTGGTTTGATTTTACTATCGTTTTGGGCAGTTCGGAAGCAAGTGATTCAACACTGTTGTAATCCCGATTCACGTTTTGTCACCCCTGAGTAATTCGTGTAGATCAAGGGATGATCTTCACGAATAAGAGTAATCTGAAGGCCTTACCATCGACCTTGACACCTTTTTAAACCTATGATTCGATACGTTTGTAGCTTCGATTCACTTTTTGCAACCCCTGTGACCTTGACTGTGCCATTTCAGGGGTCACCGTTGCATTTTGGAAATCGAAAGTTCTTCTATCGTGTTTTTCGCGACAACAACTTCATAGTTGAAAGTTTCGGTAAACAATTCATCCTTTTTTGTATTTCAAATATTTTAACATTGAAATCTCGTAAGGCAAAATTTGGATTTTAGGTTGGACCTTATTTCTGGGCTCACAAGATCATATTTTTAAAATTTTGATTGGACTCCACAAAACTTACAACCTTTTTCTACCCTGGTACAAAATTTCATCCTTGTGGCATGAAAGAAAGTGTCAAAAATTACCGGACAAAATGACACACGATCAATGGGACACTGTATATTTAGTTTATCGACACAAATATGTTGTACTTAATTGCGTGGATTTTCGGTGGGCGACAGCGCTTCTTTGGAGTTGCGGGTGCACTTTTCTGCGGGTGCGTGCCTCCGTGGCATCCTGCTCATAGCTTCTACCCAGTTACCAAATTTCATCCTTGTGGCAAGAAGAAAGTCTATAATTACTGCTCAAAAGTTATACACGATCAATTGGACACTGTATATCAATGAATGACATATGTTAGCAAAATCGCTCATTTTATTTTTAATTAACTTAATTTTTTGCTACTCCCTTTGAAAAAGTCTCGAAACATATTTTCTACAAGATAGACCGTTTTTCGGAAGTAAAATTGCCTAAATCCGCCTACCAGGACGCTGCAAACGAAAGCGGTATATTTAGTCCCACCCTACCCTATACATAATAGTTGACGCAACTAATCAATGAATTCATGTGTTTTGGCATTTCCGTGTGGGTGATAAATGTTTTATGCAATGAGTTATTTCCTTACAACTCGTTGATGAGAAAATGTTGCAGTTGATGTTATAAGCTACTTCTTGCAGCTGTTCATGTTATAAGAATTCTACCCCAAACTTGAGTGCATGAACAATAGATTATATCTTGAGGAGTTTGATGCCATTTTTTTCAGAATAAAATCTCATTTGATTACTTATCCCAGAATGTTCGAAAACCTAGATTTAGCATTACTTTCATCAAAAACCAATTACTTTATCATCTCTACTCCGCTTTCCGTTGTATAAATTTCATTTATTTGCTAGCTCTAAGCCCCCTTCCACTCAACTTGACATTTTCCCACACACTTAGGTGTTTCTTGTTCTTTCGAGATCTTATTCTCAAAATGGGATCTCTCTTCGCGGGAGCTGTAGCTTTCTCAGGGTGAATGCTTTCCCAGTATCTCGAAATTTTCTCCTTTTTTTCCTTTTCCTCTTTTCATGTTCTAGTTTTCCTTTCCTTCCTTTTCGTTCCTGAAATTCCCTTCTCACCAATCCCCGCTACCTCAATTCAATCTACCTTCCTACAAACCATGCGGACCTCATGGAATGCGACGTAATTTCCTTTGTGGCACCTTTACCTTCCCTTACCTTTTCCTTGCCCTCGTCCATCCCCGCCCTCTCTTCTCCCTGGCCAATGCTTGATATACAATTTTTTTCTTTTTTCTCTTATTTACATTGTACTTTTTTATTCTTTATTTTATTTAATGCTGTACAATGAAACAAACATTTAGGTTTTAGCCATTCCAGATTTTACCATATTTTTCATATGTAATCGTGAAAGCCATATAATCCCCCTTGATTAAAAATCTCCCCTCTGTAAGTACAGCAGTGAATGCTGTTTTAGAGGAAATAATACCCCCCAAACAAGATCTAAAACTGCTTTAGTTAAATTTTCCCTTCCTGTTCTGGTATACATTAGACAAGAGTGAGCGAGTCTCCAATATTCCCATTTTTGCTTTTTTACTTTCTGATTTTTTATTTCAGCAATTTTGTTTTAATTTTTTACTTAACTAGGTTCCTTGAGTTAAGATTTAAGACTTAATGTGTGAAAAATTGCAGATCCTGTCCTTCCTGTTTCATTTGCCTTCCATTTTCCATATCTCTGCTATAGTTTTAGAGATTGTTTCCTTTTCAAGGGCATTTTTCTGTTGCATTTTATACTGGAGGCACTCATTTTCCTCCCAATCGTATTAAGCTACAGTCGCTTGGGGAGTGAAGGGCCACCACTTCAAATAGTCTAGGCTAAAATCTCAAAAAGAGCTTCCGTTATGAGTCTAGGGGTATTTCGTATGAACAACAATTGGGCAAAAGCCTTCTCCCCCTATATCGACCCCGCTGAATCCGAAAATCGCTTTTGACCAGCTGAAAAATGGACGGAAGTGAGATTTTCAAGATGGCGTCTAAGTTAAAAACATACACTTTTCTCTTACATGTTGCAGTAATCGATAATTATTGATTGCAGGAAATTGATTATATTTAAGCAATGTTTATTGTGACTTATTTCAATGAACATCAAATAATTCCTCAGACCGTCTTTTATGCATTTACTTATTCCTACCCCGGGTTTTGCTTTTTTTCTCAGTAACTTCGAACGTGCCCGTCATGAATTATTCATATAGCCAATATTGTTTTGTTTCTCTTATGGATTTTGACTTGAGAGGCCCAACCTCCAAGAGAAAGAATGTATACTGCCAGTCGAATTTGACGCCTGATAAAGGCATACCAGCATTAATCTATTGCATGCCGGGTTGCATAACAATAAAGGATAGGTATTAAGCCGGAGGAAAAATTCGACACCACCTTTCGATGGATTTACCTGGATATGTACCGCAAGATTACTTAAGCAAATATTTCACCGAATTCGTTCATTTTTTTACACATGAAAATAAAAAAATTGAAACCCACTTCATTCAACCATATTTTATCCTGCTGATAGAATTTGTGGACGCTTTGAAACTTTGGAGAGATTAGCGTTGTTTTGGTTAGGTGCTAGGTTCTTCCTTATTTTTTTCTTAAATTTGGCTATACATTTCTTTGACTGTCAAAACACAAAGCAGACCTGGATCCTGTGGTAAACACAACGAAATCCATAAGCCTAAAAAGCAATACAGTATAATGGTACATATATAGTTTATTCATTATACCAATATTGCCGATTTATTTGTCCACTTCTTCATAAATTGATTTTTGAATCCATTTAAGTAATCGGTAAACCAAACGCCCAACCTTTTATTCCTTATTAATGTATATAATTCATATTGTAAGACGGTGAAGACGTAATGCATACTGATATCCATTGTCCATACTCCTATAACTGATCAAAATCTTTCTTTCACTTGTTTCACAACTCTCGGGAAATTCCTTCGTACGTAGCTGGCCAAGTTTATGAAGTTTGCTGAATTGCTGGTTATCACTTCAATTTAAAGATTTCTTGATCACATCATGTTATATTCTCTCGTTAATGATCAATCACACATCGTCATTCTCTTCTTTGACTTCTATATTATGTAGATGTTTTCCAAGTGATGCAATTTTTAACTATGCCTTGTAGAAAGTTACGGTTTTTAAATTGTTTTACATTTTACATTTCATTCAAAATACACTTTTCTCAATTTATGGTGTGGTTGCATAGATAAGTAATCGGATTTTTACTGCATGCAACTGGTCAATCTAGAGAGAATCTCCTCATTTCACTAATGCGTCCATCATTCTTTTTTATAATTAAATGTAGCATTTATTTATTTTGTAATATATAAAATTCAATCTTTTAAATCCTTTTTCGTGCTCCTGTGCATAAATTGCTCTCATGTGTAGCGACGGGAAACATGTAAGGTTCCTCCTAACCATCATTCCGTGAAATTTATTTTGCCATAATTCACTTGCGTTCCTTTGACTTCGACCTTCCTCTTTCGAACATTTCCAATTCTCATCGTTTCAAGTTTAGTTTCTGTCATCGGTTTTTGTATGTGAGGAGAGTGTTCTCGGGAAAAATTGTTTGCTATTTTTATGTGAGTAGCATTAGACTTGATCCTTGAACTTTTCAACGGAGTTTGTGTTTGTTCATTTGAAAAAGGGATAAGACAACATTTTGGGGGTCGAAAGTGGACCGCAAAAAATACTGGGCCA
Organism: Platycnemis pennipes; assembly: GCA_933228895.1. NCBI lineage: Eukaryota > Metazoa > Arthropoda > Insecta > Odonata > Platycnemididae > Platycnemis > Platycnemis pennipes. The sequence continues at coordinate 109,522,765 of OW121847.1, forward strand.
GTTATCTCATTATTTCGACTGCCTTATCCATCTCCATTTCTCAGAGCGATTCTTATGTCCAGTATTTTCGTCAAAATTACAGTTTCCATTGTCATTCATTTTCTTTTTTCCTCTCCCGGGTATATCTATCTCATCGTATTACCACTTATTTCTCCATCTCTTCTTTATGATACCTTCACCCGTGTTACTCTGGTCACTCTAATCTTCGCTCGCTAAGTTACGATGCATGCAGCCATCAGATGCTCTTTGGGTCTCACCCACTTATATTTACTCACAGGTTTCCTAAAGCTTAAAATATTTACTTCTCTTTCATTTTGAAATTCATCTGCATCTGCAATTTATCCTCTGAGTAATCGCAAGGGGGTGAGGCAGGGTGTTGTAGCCCACTAGCCGTGACATTTATTTGAGCTGAATAAAGTTTGTTTATTAATAACGAAGCATAATGTGGTAATGTACCTGAAAGAATATTAAATTGTTTGCGTTATAGTCGTATATTGTGTGTGGGAAAAATGAAAACTTGTTTCGCCCGGTGCGGCAGTTATTTTCTTTTAATTCATCGTTTCTGTTCTGTTGTGATGTGGGATTGGGCAGGGTAGAATTTGTCTGCATAAATTCGTGTGAGTTGAATTGTCAAGTAACTTAAATTTGATGAACGTCATTTCGGTACCTAGGGTTTCCCAACCAAGCTCTTCTTAGATCGGAGTTCTGTGTGTTCTTTGGGATTTGTTATAAAAAGCGCCACTTTTCTTAGTACCCTGTTCAGTTCCCGAATAGAATATTTATTCATTGGGTCCTAAATGCGTACTCAAAGTGAGATCTTACAAGTTCGAATCACATTTTTTTTACTTTTCTACTTGAACGCTTACCACAGAATGTTTAATAAAACGCATTATCGTCAGCGCTGTGCATTTCGAATATGATTCCCACATGTTATGCATCTTTGTTGTAAGAATGATTCCCATGTATTAATATCCATTTGCCTCACTTGATGCCTAATCTGGCGTTATTATATAATGCACCCTGCTAAACACCTTTATGGTGGGTTCGAGGGTAATATGTACGAGTAGTTGTATAGTTTTGAGGTTCTTTTAATTTTCAGCCATAATATGCTACTGTGCATATTTTCATATATAGTTCCAGTATCTATTCTTAACACCAAGAATTGATACAATGAAGATCAGTTGCGGGAGACATAGTCTGTTTCTTTACTCATTCCTCGATAAATGATCGCATTGTCAGCAAATGATGTTAGATTGCTGGAATTGTTGTTGATGATTTCTTTGTGTAATTGTCTTCTTGATATTCAAAAATTCAAAATCTTGAGAACTTGCATTTCACCTTGTGTTTATCGCTGAGCTCGGTGGAAAGAATATTTTTATCATTCACCGTTAATCATAAAAGGCTAGATTCTGTTTATTTTCTGATAATTTTTCATTTTCTTTTCTTTAATGCCTCATTTTATTTTTCTGCATTGTCTGCGTGCAATGTTTTGCAGTTTTAACAAGGTTGCAACACTATTCAAGATCTCATAGCTCTCGTAATTTTTCCATATTCTTTCTTGAGCTAAGTTTTTTACTAGAGAAATCTTCTGATAACTTTATCTTTGTAGATGAATATTTATTTTAACTTCAGTATAATATATTTTTTTGTTTTTTCACTTATTGGGTCCATTACTCCTTTGTCATACCCTTCCCCGAGCCCATTTACGCATTAATGCATTTGATGCTTGGCCGTGATCCTTGTACCATTTATTCTTCTTCTTCGTCATTCTTTGGACTATGTCTCAAAGACTTGCCGGCAATTCCAATCCATGTTCTTTGCCTTCGCTCGACCTCTCTTCGGTGATTTTTTGTGGTACCTTGTACCGGCCAGCGTTTGATGGGTGAACTATTTTCGGTCCCCGATGAAATTTCTTTCACCGCCTTAACCTCCTACTTTAAGAAGTCCGATTGCCGTTCTCCTTTTCTCCATCCTGCCCCACAGCCGCTCCGACCCATCGTTCTCCGGCTTCGTCTCCCATCCAGCCAGCCACGGTCCCTGTTCCCCCATTGTCCCCACCCGGCCCGGCAATCGCAGTCGCCCGGACTTGCTCCTCTTCGATTTTTTTTCACTACACCGTTCACTTGTCCTGCATCTTTCTCGGCTGTCCCATCCTTTCCATATCCTTCCCTCCCGCGGATCTCCGACCCGCTGCCATCCAACATACTCCTTGCGCTGCGAACTCTTTACTTTCGCGCCTAGCCAACCCTTTAGAGTCTCCCCATCTCTGTCTGCCCCGTCATCCATGAATTCCTCCCCCTCCTTCAAAAATACTTTTCGTTCCTCACCGCCGATTCACGACCACTCCATGTCTCCCGCCTCCCTCTGTTCCCTCTCTGTTCCCTTCCCGTGCCCATACCACCTTCTTTTCTCCTCCCACTTCCCTGGACCGGTGACCTAGACCCATCAGGCAAGCCTGAGGGCACGGTGCAGGAAGGAGTTGGACTATGGGAAGGACGAGTGGTATTCTAAATGCCTTACCAGCTAAATAAATTGGGTCGCTACGTCTAGACTCGGTGTGCTCTGCGTCCCGCAGTACTCAAACTGCCTTGTTAGTACCATTCCGTCCTCCACTCGCAGGAGGAATGGAACTCCATCCTGTGTACTCGTGCCGACTGTTTTATTTGCAACATCTAATACAACAAAAGTCGTATTATATCTCCTGACAGCAATTAAAAAGACGTACTCGTATAATTTCAATGGTACACTTTTAAGGTGGTGTATAAAAAAATACGAGAAATAAAACCATTTATTGCTTTTAAGCCCGAATGAAAGAAAATAATAAGGCATTCACTCTATCCCTAACTAAATTGGTGACTTTTAATAAATTTTTCCTACTATTCACTGTCTTCAACTTTTTTGTGTAATAACGAGTATATTTTGTAAACTTTCTGTATGGATAATCGTTTCGGCTCTTTGGTATTTATTGTACTGCCCTGCAAGAAGATTTTAAAACTCCCTAGGGTTTTGTTATGCGTATTAAAAATGTACAAAAACGGTCACTGTTCATGAGTGGCCAGTTTAGTTAGTGGCAATGAGTATTTCTGTTATTTATTGAGTTTAGGTCTTCTGCTCCTCTTTTTCTGACGTCTGACAAATAATTCTGTACAAAATATGTGTTTAAATATAAAATGCTGACATGGATACTTCTTTCGCAATGTCGCTTTAAATCAACCAAAAAAATAGATTGTATGCTAAAGTTCATCAGTGTATCAGTTCATTGTTTTATAATGGGAATTATATTTGGGATCCAATACCCTGAATCAGAGAAATCGGCAACTTTCCTCAAGACAATAAAAGGAAGTCCTCCGGCTTTACTTGGTGGAACCGCATGGTTCTAGCAACGAGGAAAAACAACTTTGTAAGATTCCACAAAATTTATTGAGACACCGACCTAGGTTTCGATAGTAGTACAAGATGAAGATGATTGTACTACAATCTAAACCTAGGTCTATGTCTCAATAAAGTTTGTAGAATCTTACAAAGTGGTTTTTTATTCTTCCTACATTCCTCAAGACACTGAAACTCATTTAAACTAGAAGTTATTTCATGTCCAGGCATGTGCTACTTCAACACTTGAAATGACAGAGTATGTATGTAGGAGGAATTGATAGAGCAGAATATGGCAAAGATTTTATCTGGCTGAAGTTCAATTATAATCGCGTCTCTGTACTTTACTCGTAGGAATCATTTGTATTTTAATTTTTGAGAGTGTGTAATAGAACTTTTATTTCATTTTTGAACAAAAAAAATGGCTGAAGGAATACTTTTTTGTACATCCATTTGAAGCACCATAATAAAAATGGAATAGGAAAGAAAAATATTTTGGACTCCACTTATCCACCTTCATTGGATTGTGTACCCCCTCAGCCATCAAATTTGATTCTCTTTTCCTTCAGCCAGTGCCTCCCTCTCCCCTTCTCAATCCACCGCCCTCCGATTTAGCCCCCCTTTCTGAGTATCCGCGCCTCCGGCAGTTACCGTTCGTTTCATATCACGACGTTCGACCGCATCGATTCAACTGCTTTTTCAGCCGCCGCCACTGCTCCAGGTTTTTCGATCACCGTCCCTTCACGACCTTCTTCGACTCTCTTTCTCTCCTTCATTCCATACAACTCGCAACGCACTCTCGTTTTCCCACCGCAAGCCCTTAAAACAGTCCTCGACCCGTTTCCCCACCCCGTACGCCCGCACGCAAGCACCCCTGCTCCCTCGTGCCGACATATCCCGCCCCAGTCCCATTAACCCCCTACTTCTCCCTCCCCCCTATGCTCACCTCGTATTCCCCGGGCGGGAAATTCACTGCCCAATTGAAGTCCATTTCGGTGTGTTTGTTTCAGGTTGTTAGGCTTTTGTATTCCCTTCCAAGCTGGCCTTGCCTCGCACCACTCCCCATTCCAGTCCTACCTGCCTCCCTGGGCATTCATGGCTATTCTCCCGCATCTTACAGCCGCACGCCTTTTCCCTCTCGTCCCTACCGGCTTTTTACCGATCGCTGTCCCAACGCATTGCGTTTGATTCTTATTTTCTGTTATTTTTTCGGTGCTGCATCTATGGGCTATTTCCCTTGTCTTCCTCCTCGTCCATCATTTACTTTTCCCGTGGTGAATTTATTCGTGCCTTCCTCCCCTTCTACCTCTCCCTCCTCTCTTTAGCGTATCTTCCTCGACTTTCGATAGAATTTCCCTCCTATATGCGTTATTGTTTTTCTTTGCTACAATTCCACTCTTATCTCCACTCATGCGTTTTTTTTCCACTTGGAGTCGAGGAACATGGTCTCTCCATAACCTTTTCTCCCCTTTTTTTACTTTTTTGAGTCACCTATCTCTTTCTTTATCACAAAGTGGTGTAAAATATAAGCCAATTACTAATTAGGTGCACTTGAATCCCGCGTAACAAACTTACTTATCGTTTTCACTTGAGTATTATCCAATCGGTGGGCACTATACTCGATCCAGGGGTTCATTTAGGGTATATAGGAGTATATTCGCTCCCGGCAAGCTTCATGTTTACTTATATCAGTTCTTTCGCACTAAAAAAAAGACTTATCATTTCTACTTTCTTGATTTCGTCTGTAAGTATGGTAAGCATTTTAACACGTTAATACTGCGACTTTGTGTTTTGATTATTGGATACTCTGCGCCGTTACGTGAATTTCTTTGTTTCTTTACTAAGCTCGCTTTTTCAGGGCAGACCTTGATTTCCGGTGGTACGTTTCTCCCTGAGCGGGTATTTTGCATGACCTCCATTTCGGAGGTTTAGTAACGGTGTATTGCTTTTTGCAGCCGCTCTCATTGATGTTTGCTCGCAACAGTAATTATGATATTGCTCAAAATTAACTGAAACCAGCTTAATAAAAATTTTCAGCTCATAAAATATCTTCCGGGGCGCTATTCATTGAATTAAGGGCTATTGAAATTTTCTTCCGGGCTTGCTCTCTACCGACTCCCTCCGTTCATCTTTCCTGTGATTAATTTCCCACCAATATTGGATTTGATTAGCCGGCGAGAGCATAAAACATGACGCCAACGAGCGAGGGACACGTTACTGTAACAATTTTTATTGGGTTATTGAGCCGGAAATGCCGCACGGTGGTGTTTTGCTTTTCATAAAGGAAAAATAACTTCCACTCAAAACAACGCAAATGATTCCAATATCCTGTTGTTATTTCTCGCCATAATGAACAAAAGCGCGGAAAGAAATACATTTTATTGATGCACCATTATTTTTGTCTTGACATGGAACCCCAGTGGATACGGATTCTTGATTTTTGAGAAAAAATCAAACTACGAAAACGTTAAAATATATTGACATTACGTGCCAAAAGTTCAAATTTTTAGTCCTTCTATTACGTAAATTTTTATGATTCTTTTTAAGAGAGGATGTAATTGATTTCATAGGTGATATTTGAAGTGCAATGTGGTGGTGACTTTCTCTTCAAAATTAAAAGGAGAATAACTAGGTTCGACGCCATTCGACCACGAATTGCGTCCAGATCGTGGACGTCGCACACGACCGTATTGATTATAATTAGTTAAGCTTATAAAGTGAAGTAGATCAGGTGATAGAGGTAACTGAAAAACTACTTCTGGTTTCATGTACTCCAGGCAATTAGATTACATTAGTCATGAAGGTTATGAATACTTATGAACCCTCATTCATGTGTTTTTTCGTGTTTTCGTGAGCTCAAGACTGAATATCAAGGGAGTCATGCGGCAGCTGTGTGCGCTGGCTCGTTGGTGAGGTATTTTTTTACCGCGAAAGAGGATGAAAGCGTAGGAGAGGGAGAAGACTTGCGGTTGAGCTCTCGAGAGAAAGAGAGGGAAAGGGACAGACGGACAGGAGGCAAAGGTAGGGAGTGAGCCACGGTGGAAACACAAACAAATGCCAACTAATCCTCTGTGCGAGAACAAATGAGGGTTCAGATGCGGTCCGTGGCTCTAGGAGGTCCTTTTTTGGAAGAGGGGGGGGGAGGGGAGACGGAGAGAATGGGAACGTGGGAGACCTGCCAAAAAAGAATTTTTGGGTGTCGGACGGCGAAGAGGAGGAAGACGTGGACGTCGGTGGGTTCGAGTGCCACGGCTGCTGCCTCCCCTCCCCCCCCTTCCCTTCACCCATGAGTTTTGCGGTGAGCTGCTAGGGTGGGCGAGGGTGGAGGAAAAGGGCTGAGCGCGAGCGGACGCTAGCTCTGATCTCGTAATGAACGGGAAAGGGCTCGGGAGGGAAGGAAGAGGAGTTTGACGTAAGGGGAGAAGGAAGGGCCGTCTGCTAATGAGCGTGACGCTGATGGGTTCGGCTGTCGCAAAGGGAAAAGATGCCTACAAATGGGTTTCCGCCGAGGCTATATGGATATTCACTGTTTATCTGGACCAGAAACCATTATATTCCCTTTTCCACTTCTCTTCCTCATTTCCAACCCCCTTTTCTCTCTCTCTCTCATCTCCTCCCTCACTCTCTCCCTCGCCGTATATTCAGCGTCTGGCCCCTGCAAATGAGAGCGTTTGCTTCTCTAAGCCCCTTTTGTATTCCATGTCTCCAGTTGTCGCCCTCCCTCCCTACCCAAGTCCATTTGTCCGACCGCCGCCAATTCATGCACAGACTCCTCATTCATTTCCTCATTCCGTCGAGGAACCGCTCCCTTGGAACGAAATATTTGGCTGAGAGAAATTCTCTGTGTTTGTCAATCCTGTCTTATAATCGGGTACGCTGAGAATGGGTTAGTGACGATCCGCGTTCACATCATCAGGTACGTGATGAAACTCACTGAAAAACAATGGCATTTTCCTGAAGAAAGTCATTAGCATGGTAACTATTTTTCTTGCCTGAATTTTCTTGACGTATTTATGGATGAATTCTACCCGTGAGTGACGAGTCTGTGGGTTGTTTTTGTCGTTGTCTTGTGACAAGTAAGACGTGTTATCTAATTTTAAACGTTTTATTTTACGGGTATTCAGTTGTACTTTGGTTACCAGGTAGCGGATAAGAAATTTTTTTAAGAAATGTAGAAATGATGCATTGATGTTAAAGCAATTGAGATTCAAATCATTTTCCTGTATTCCTTGCAATTTTCAAGGGTTCTACTATTATTTGAACGACCCAGAAGTCGGAGAAATTACTGTGGTTAAATAAAATTCCGAAGAATTGCTCGGCGTAGGATATCTCGTCTATAATTTTTAAGTGCAGAAAATAAATCATTCTTTACCCACTAGTCCATGATAGTAGCTTTCTTTTTTAGCTATTTATCATTCCTTTCTAATGATAGCAGGTAACATTTTTTACCTGTAATCTATGAAACAAAATGAATAATTCTAACTTGAGTATTAATTATCCCGATTATACGGATTGGTTTTTTCATTCTCTGGATCAATTGACTGTAGTCATTTTCCTCAATGACGTCGGCTTTTACATGACGCATTGAAGAGAAAAACAACCATCTTTCTTGCTCTCGAACTTCAACTGTTCCACGGAGACAGCAGAAAACAGAAACTTCATGGTCATAACATTCCGTTACCTTCAAACGTGTTCTGTTTCAGTTGCCGTTGGAAAGAAATGTTACCCTCACGAAAGATTTTTTCCGCACTTCAGGAAAATGCTAAAGGCTACGCACGAGTGCTCTTTTTACTACTGCATGGCAGTAGTTAGAGGAAATTTAGAAACATGTGATAGCGGGAGTTAGCCTCCTTTCGGCATACATTTGTAGCATCAAGGCATATTTACTATATTTGCCATTGTATAGCTTTAAACCCCACGTGATGCGAACACCGATATGCTTCACTTGATTTTGAACGGAACTACTCAGTTTAAATTGTAACCTATTTGTCCACGGCCGCAACGGCACCACTGCTCTGTCGTCAAAATATTTTGAAATTCGTCGAGTAACTATTAAAGCTCCGTGCTCTTTTGAGTCACTCATAAATTAGGGATTTTAATTATGCTGTCCCGCGCAGAGACGTCTCTCCGACCTTGCGAGCGTCGCGTGGAAGGCGAAGTAGGGATTATGAGGTGGGGGGAGGGTATGTTTAGCGAGAGAGAAATAACGCCGACGCCGAGGAGAGACCTCGGGTGGAGAAATTTACCGCCATCCCCTAATTCCAGTTCCTCTCTGCCCTCAATCTTTCCGTTCGGCCTTCTCCGGGTGTGTGTGCTCACCCGACCTCTTGCCGTTCCCGCATCTCTCGCCCACTCATTCCCTCCGCTGTAATTCCATGCCTCCTCCTAAAACCCATCTGCCCTCTTTCGCGTCGTCCCGCTTACTTTCTCGGTTCCCATCCCCCACACAAACCCTCCATATTCGTTTCCATGCTCTTCCTCCCATTACTGTGCACACGCACTTTGTCTTTGTCTCGCGTCTTGATCCCGGCCTCTCACCTACGTCATCAGCATAGCAACCGTCCTCAGCCCTTTTGCAACGATGTTCGCGGCGGACGGTATATCCCGCTTGACGTTGTATACCACGCGTCCATATTCTCCCGTAAGAATTTTGCCCAGTGGGGTTCATCGGGTGCGCAAAGCAAATGTTTCTTTTTTTTCCTTTTTAAAGGCACGAGAGAAATATCGTTTTCCATCATTTTTGTGCCTAGCCATCGTTGATTGGAATAGATTTTATTGAATTAAAGACTTGAAAAATTTGGGATTGAAACTAAGTTGTGATCGATCTACATTTTAAGCCTCTCAAACTGATAAGGTTATAGAGCCTACGTCTACATTGTACCCCGTAAGACACTAGGGCATTGAATTAGGATGAACCCACTCTAGGCCTGCGTAATAGACGAGTAAAATATTGAAGTGTGAGGCTGCACTACTGTCTCCCCTGTTAAATACTAATACCCAGAATAGGCGATACCTCCTCGCGAATTACATCTTCATGCCGTAAACTAACATGAAGCCGGACAGATTACACACATACATTGCGAAGATTTAGGGCACAAGCAAGGCATATAATGAGGTATAATAAAGCAATTAACCTCCATATATCTGAGCGCATATCATAAATATTTTATTAGACAAATCAAAAGCCATGCTCGGCGTTAGATTCGAGCCCGACCTTTAGGTTTTCCAGCCAGCGCCTTTATTAGCTGGCTAATGCTGCCGGTTCTAAACGTGACCGTCAATTAGTTCAGTTCTATATTTACCGGCTTATATATTCACGCTGATGCGCTCAGGGACCTAAAGAGCCGTGTGCCGTAGTTATGGCAGCAAGACGCTTGTTTTTCGCGAATATCGGGAGTTCTAATTGCGATTGTGGCATAATTGTCGTGTTTCCCTTACGGTTACGCGCAGACAGTGTGATAAATATAACCGTATGGCACGAGAACCTAACTCAAATTTTCACCATCTCTCGTGGAGAGAAAAAAATACAAACCTCTGCGCTTACTCTTTTGCTGAAGTTTATGAATCTTTGCTGGTCACGTTCCTTTGCGTTAATTTTTTTAATTTCTCGTATATTCTGAGAATTTACGCATGAGGAAGGATTCCTGCACCAGAGGCTAGCCAGTCGCGCTAAAATTGAGTAAAAAGCACAGATGACGACTGACCCTAATCCACGCTCAATCCCTCCTTCGGTTTTTTGCATCAAAAAAGGAGGTATCCGAAAATCTTCACGATGAGATGGGGCCGTGCGATATTTTCTTTTCCTCGAATTGAAAGTGAATTTCATAAGTGAGGTGAAAAAAGTCTGCATCGTACTTTGGATTACGAGGAGATGCAAACATTTGGGATGTCCTTCGAGGGGGAGATCACGTGTACGTACATGATGACTCCGAGGAGAGAGTTGTCTCGTAGATTCCCAGGATACGGATTCACCCGACCGCGGGCCATTCTCCATTTTTTTTCTTCCCGGCTTTCAACTAAATTTTCCTTGCCAAAATGTTTGAACCCACAAAATTGCAAATACTTTATTTAACGCCAGAGCATGCATCAAAACAATGGAGATTTTGATTCATAATAAAGGACGGTAATTCATTTCAGAGCTCTTTCACGGCGAAGTGACAGTACGACAATGGGAACTCGGCAAATTTACGCTCTGTATTATGCCCACGCAAAAGACTCCATTGTTTCGAAAACAACAAAATTTCATTCGGAATAATGGTCCTTTCATTTTCACGGGATTTTCGGAATAAAAATTATACCTATAAAATTCGAGCGTCCTTTTGTCTTGACAGCTCTACCCGTCATCTTTTACTTTTATTTACCGAAAAGCGAACAAATTGCCGCTTAAATAAATCCTACATTAAAATAAACTGTCCTCTACATTATGCGAGGTAATCATATAATTTTGAAATCAAATTGACTTCCGATTAATCATTGTCCTTCTGTGCATTAATCCTCATGCGCAAATGAATTTTCCCTAATTTAATGAAGTGCTTACTCTAAAAATCTACTGCTGTTAGTCCAACTATGGCTTCTCAAAAAAGTAGGGGAAGTAATTTATATCAAACTTATTATTATGAGCACGGTGCGTGTAACGTTTCTTTTAGCGTGAGTGAACGGCTAAACTTTTCATCGGCTATGTAAATGTAGAAATTAAACGAAATCTCTCCAACAATCAGGTTGATAATTCTTTCAGTATTCCGACACTGGTAGTCATTGTTAAAAGTAAACAATCTTTTGTCTTTTTACTGTGGATAAATTCTTTTCAAAACTAACTGGTTGTCCAGTTAGCTCTGATCAGAGATTTAGCTGCCTAGTAATACGCCAAGTGATAGAATTATAGCGAACAAATGCAATTTCAAAATACTTCAATTTTAAATGTTATCCTCGAGAATATTTTTGCGTCTATCAATGGTATCTCTTGACTTCCCCAACTTTTTCCCCAACTTGCAATATTTCATGTGAATGAAAAATATTATTGTAGTAAAATAAATTCAAGAATCGTATCTTTTATTGGACTCTCGAGTATATTTTACGTTTAATAAAGCTAACCTTCTCAGATAACTAAAATATCTACCTCTGGTTTGGAGAATTATGAGCTATTATGTTTTAAAGTTGAGAATTCTCTGTAACAACAATATTTGTCCGTTACGAATCTTTTCTTGGCTGTGAAAGATTTAGTAAAAATTTCAAACACCTCTTACCTTGCACAATACTCTGAAAATGAAACAATACTATCCCATACATATTGCTTGTTAATGCATTCATTGTAATTGTTCTTGGAGATGTTTCAGGGTTGTTAACTATTGTGGAACATGTGCATTTCTCGTATTTAGTTGTCAGGTAATTTCCGTGGAACACTGCAGTCTGGCTTCTATATTTTTTCACTTGACGTGCTCTGAGTTGTGCATCTTTATTGTATGTTTTGGCAATATAGTCTAAATCAGGTGTTCATAATCAACTGTAACCGCATGAAAATTTTTATTAAAAGCGGTTGGGTATGCTGGGTTAACGTTTATCGTTATGTAAGTGATAGTAAAGGAGTTTTTTTTCGATATCAGTTCCAAGAAAAGTCGTCAGTAATATTTTGTAAAATTTATTAGCTATCACTCATTTTCCTGTTTGTATTAAGTTACTTTTTTCTTAAGATTTCGGAAACCATTAGTTTAAAAGTATTTGGTATAGCACCTATTTTCCTCTGTTTCATATCAATTTTCTATTTATTCCATAATTTTTCTTCTTCTTCTCAAGCATTACCTCTCATTCCGCACATCTAAGACCGTCGCGTGCTATCTCCCACAACCCATCTTTCACCCCAAATCCCTCTCTTGGCTGCTTTCATATTTTCTTCCTGTCTTCGCCGTCCCATTGGCCAAACTAAACTTCTTCCAGCATCCCTTGCCTTCTCTTTTCACTTATCGTTTCGATATCCTCACCATTTGTAAGGGACCTCCGAAACTTCGGCTATTTATCCTCTTTTCCTGACTGTACTTTGATTTTATTGCTTCTTTTGCTGTCCCTGCAGATGCTAGTTTCCTCGTGTTTTCATCCAAACAGGAGCTTTCAGATGCCTCTTTCTTTTATTGGTAAACTTTATGAATTACCAGGTAGTGCATTATGTGCCTGGTTGAATTTGTCGATATAACTGGAACCGAAAAACTGGAAAATATATTGCTGTTTTCCGAATTGATAGAATATATTTTATTCCCGTAACAGTTTCCTGTTGACAATTTCATTCATTTCATCCAGTACTTAAAATACGTTATCTTCTCCATTCAGCGCTCTTTATCATATCTCATTGCTATAAATCACTTAGATATTCACTATGCCGCCAATTTTCAAGAAAAAAGTCAAAAAATAAACCAAATTACTAAATGCAGAGTTCGGAACTCCTCCCTAAAATATATGAAATTCTCTATTTTGATCTTTACATTGTTGATAATATTTGCATTGCTACTTTAATGTGATTCTGTGAGGCAAATGACGAATGACATTTAATCGGTGTACGTGTATTTCATAGGCATGTTCATGGAATTTGTGTTAAACATGAGTTTAAGGAAAATATAGTAAAACTACAGTGTCTCGTGCGTGGAAGTAGGCATTTAATTACTAGCGACTTTTCTCTTGGCATCGGGAAATAAGCTGTGGAAAGGGAGACACTGCGAGAGTGAAAAAATTCCACCACCTCCTGTTTGGAAAATGATACCTAAAGTCGTATTTGTGCGACATTTTACGTCCGTTCCTCTCCCATCCAGTCCGACGTAGGTTTCACCCAAAACTGACTCCACCGGGTGAGCGGTCGAAGCATGTGCTGGTTTTGAGTAGAGCGAGAGTGGGTGGATGGAGGAGGACACTGTCGTGGCAGGATTGCTTATCCAAGTGGGCAGCGGCCCAGGAAGCTCTCGCGATTCTAGCCGTGGCCATCTCTCTCTTGGGCGAATCCTCGTCGGTGGCTGTGTGCGGGCACTCCGTCATCGTTGAATGGCGGCGGCGCTTTGGACCCTTTGCCTCGGTCACTCCCGCTCTCGATGTGTGGCCCTTGCTGAGGCGGGTGGGGGAGCCACCAAGTTTGACAGCATGGCAATATGGAGGCATATGCAAAGGGACGGGGAAAAGTAAACGGATGCGGGGCTTTTACTCTCCGCCTCGGGTCTGAGGAAATTTATCCGACGATAAATTTACTCAGGCCCGGATATTTTTATGGGTGTTCGTCGTCACCAACCCAATCCACAAGCTGGAATAGGTTTTCCCTATTTTACTTTCATGAAAAAAGGACGAACTTGCGAAATCGTTGGTGGTATTTTTTTCAGGAGCCTCCCAACGTGAGCATTGGTTTTTAACCTATAAAGAGAAATAACGTTGGTGATAACTTTTCTGGTCTTATGTTCACTAAGTTCAAGCGTTTATTCATTCTTACCTACAGTCGCTAGTTTGGCGGCCTTAGAAACACTCACGAATATTACCATTTTCTCATTTGCCTACAGCTCTTATTGTATTTTCCCAGTGATTTGCGTACGTTAAATAGCATTGTATAACTTCAGTAAGTGCGTGCCATTGAATTTGCGAATTTTCAATGTGTTTTATACGTGCTCCAAAGTTTTTCTGCCATTGAATCCTATTGTAAAGATCCTACAATTATCTCATGACAATATTATCATAAAATTCCAAAAATAACCAGGTGTATCATATAACCTTTAACCCACTTATAAAATGAACGAAAAAAAAAAACTGGTAATTCTTCAGCTAGTTCGCCGGGAAAACCTACGATCTTAAAAAAACCTAGTTCGGCAAAAATATATATTGATTGAGTTAATGCCCTGTGGTCCTTGTTAATAATACATATCAGAACATATAACACATGCTATTTAATAACTAATAATCAATTAGAAGATACATATATGTTTTTAAAACAGTTACTCCTATAAATTCTCTCTAATTACTAAAATTTATTTTTAACATTATTTGGTAGATAGGTCTCCCGCAAGTTATCAGCAATAATTGTTTATCAGAACCAAAATATGGCAGTGTACGTGGTACTTATCTCACTATTGAACCAATCCTACTGCCTCTGAGATCACGATTAAATACAAAATATGTAAGGAAGAATTTTGATAACAAATGGTAACGTCAATAAATGTTTCCTGACTGATTATAGAAATGACAGATTAGTTATAAAAAGCGAGTTACTTTTCAAAGTATAAACAAAATTATGACATAAAAAATGGAATAGTTATCCTCAGCAGGAGAGAACTCATTGCCAAATATAAAGGCAAACTTTAAAGGTTTGTTGCAAGTTTTGTATGGAATGATAAGGAATTTTTATGAATGCATCCAGTTAGTAAAAAAGTAGATATTAACAATTAAAACATCCATTAAAACCCAAACCTATAAAAGTCAGTGCTCATACTTCAAGCCTTGTGCATCAATGGTTGGTTTTTGTAATATAGCATGAGACTGGCATATCGTGATCTCATTGAACGAGCTAAACGGAAAGGAAGCATTATAAAAAAATATTACCATATATAATAGTAAAATAATGCCTGTATAAATATAGAAGTCAACGGCCCAGCATGTAGTAAAAGACGCGTTCAACTTCAACGGTCATCAAATCTCAACAAATACCGGTTATCTTAAGCAGAATTAGATTCAATTGTTTTACCCGCCTTATTCTCACATATTGGAATGGATAACCTTAAAATTACTTATCTTAACACACTTAAAATTTTTTTTCGAAAAATACAATGATATTTTAGGCAAACCGGAGTCGGAATTTTCCATTGATATTTTCTGTAGTAATCTAGCAAACAATATTTTCCAATGAATAATGTGTAACTTTTCTAATACGTTTTACATTGTATAGTTTAAATTAAACTCGTTTTCTGTTTCAGTATTATTTGCCAAATTTACTGCCAAAAACAGCAACTCAACCTCCGGCTATCAAAACCTTTATTCTAAATTTCTAATGAAACGCAATGCACAGCAGGTACTCTGGTAAATCTTCAGTAATTCATTACAATACCAAAATGGCTCGTCTTATATCAAAGTAGCTGATGTAATGTCGAATGCACCGTCTTAACTCTCTTATTTTATCGCTTAGTCTCGGTTTTTGGTTGTACGTTTCGTATAGATACGTCCCTTTCGCTCTATAAATTCTCAGTTTTCTTTAGAAGGAGAGTTTAGTTACTTCTTAAGTTTACTATGAACTCATCGCCTTTCTTGGATGTAATTCGTTGAATTCACTTCGAGAATTATACGTATTCATCATACGCAATATTTGTGAGGCAATGGCGCTATGAACTTATGTAGCTTTTCAGGGGGACACAGTACTATACACAGTTTGCTCTGATTCACGTCTGTCCGTGTAAACTGTTCATCCTGTTTTATTACCTTAGATAATTTTTCAAGTCTGGCTTTTCAATCCCGATCTCAAATACAATTTTTTTACCTGTAAGTGATCATCTCTATTTTCTAGTAGTATCTTGGCTCAAGCTAGAAAAGGGTGGAGCATAGTTGTAGATGATTGATAGTTCGTGTGTACCGTGCATTCAATCATATGGGCAGAGGTTCTTTGAGAATCCTTCAAATTGTCTCATGCTCATTTTTTGGATCATCTGGATGCTTTCGGGGGCCTTCGTTTCTCGTCGTTTTTTGTTGTCCTTGTCAACGTTCTTCGACGTTCAAATATCCCTGGCACTGCCTTCCTCCGATACCTTTCAAATCCGCTTGTATCGTACGCAATACCCCGCCCACTCTTTTATTTCTTTTCATTCGACTGCCATTTTTATGCCTCTTTCGATCTCCTCTTAGCATACCAAAGCCTTTTTTCCTCCACTTCCTTCCCTTTTCTGAGCACCTACTTCCTTTTCCACGCCCATATCTTGCTATAAAGATTGGCCATCCGCCTGTGCCAGCTCACCAACTCCCACATATCAACGTTTTTCACCTCACTCCTTACCTGTTCTTACAGCCCACATCCTCACCACCCACTTCCTATCGATTGGTAGCCTTTCAAAACCTTTCTGAGAGAAAGGTTCCGCTCTTTTCGAGTAATCGACTTCTCCTCGTATCTTCCGACTTCCTGAACACAGGCTCCCTTATACATTAATACTGTGATAAAAGTAGAGCATTTCTACGGTGTTCTGTCCACTTTGCTAATTTAGATGCATTAGAATGGATATGTATTACATTTCAGACACTAGTGCGTGTTTTGGGTAACTTCGTGCATAGCAGCAAAGCCTTACTCAGGAAAATGTTTCTCCTTTTGTAGACACTTTCTTAGACAATCGGTATGTATTCCCTTTCACCGTGCTATAGCACGGTGTAATAACAATCCTTTTCCCAGGAATAGGTACTGAAGAAGTGTCTCAGTATCATTTTATTCGAAATACGTACGGTATTCATTTAAATATATTTTTAGACGATGTCGGTATCGTTTTATAACGAAATAGAAATTGGGTATTCTTCAGCACCTTTTGAAAGCTTCAATTGTCACCGGAGCAAAATTCCTTTTGAACAAAACTGGGAGCTTAGCAATGCGTTCAGTTTGGAGTTTTAGGTTCTGGTGGCTTAGTGGAAAACAAAGTTATTCTGAGGGCAAACGTAGCTCTTGGCTCAAAAGACCTGTTTGCGAGAAAATAATTGTGATGTCAACATTCGGCCGAAACTTTCTTAAAGTGACGCCATCCCCATCGTTCTCCAAAAAATTGAGATGCGTTTAGAGCGTCTAAAATGGAGTTCCGTCCTAAGTTTCCGCGGCGGCGAGCGGCCAGGAATAATTTCCTAAGAGTTGCTGGTTCCTGTCTGAACATGTATATTATTCCCGATTAGAAGTTTCTGCCGGTGGCACGAGTGACATGGCCGTTCGGTCATATACTCCATATACTCGCGGCCTTGTCTCTTTCATTACACGGAAATAACACTTCACTTGACGAATTAAGGAGGTTTTCCGTGGAAGTGAGACGAACGTCATGATGATTGAGATTCGAGTGTGAGAGGAATGAAATGTGCGCTCAAGGAGACGACGCGGGAATTCGGACGGCGAGCGTCTTCCGATTCACCGATCCGAGGTCCTGCTGGCTCCAAGAGAGAGCGGGGGAGGTGTGGATATTAGGGAAAGGGATGGCGTGTGCAGGGGAAGGGATTGAGAGAAGGGCTTTTCTTTTTGTTGCTGCTTGCCGGAGGAAAAAAAACCCTTTCAGCCACATACGTCCGCACAATGAGTTCCCTTTCTCAAAGTGTGAAAAGTGTTACGATCCGTCTTCTCGCCGGACGCGCTACTCCAGGTCTTTCTTTTTTCCCTCTATCCTCCCCCTACTCTCTCGGTGTGTTTGCTTTTTTCCCTCCGTATTCATTCGTGTGTGCTGGATGAGGTTGTGCGAGGAACGGCATCCCATTTGTGGGATAAAAGAGGGATGAGAGAGGGAGAGATGGCAAGTGTTGGGGAGCAAGAAGGGAAGGAGGATAAAAAGCGGCGTGAAAGAGTTTATTTTTTCCGTGGAAAAGGTTTTATTTGGTCTTTGTGCGAAATAATATGGAAGAGTGGGAGAGAGGAACGAATAGAGAGGGAGAGAAGAACGGAGGAGGCATGCACAGGAGCGTTTGAAGGAGAACAAACAGCGCTGATGAGATAGACTGTTCCGGTGAATGGCTCGCGATCAAGATCACCGTGCCGTTCTCGTGATTTCTTCTACCAAAACCGCCTTCGTGTCCCTCGTATTTCATTTCGCAGGAGTAAAAATTTGAAGAAAACTAATTTCTCGCATTCAAATAATGTTTTGATAATAATCGCTCGATCGCCAGGGGGGTCCCTTCACGAGTTCTGCTAGTTTTGTGCGAGTCGTGAAAATCTCATCGGCCATAATGTGTTTGTTATGCGTTGGTTTCCGGGCGCTTTGTACTCCCTCGACACCTGTTTTTCTCCCTCTCTTTCTGTCGTCGCACCGCGCAGAGATGGAACTTTTGGAAGCAAAATGACCGACCTCGATTTTTTTGTAAAAATATGACGCTATCCTATGACTCTTTTATGTCATCCAGAAGTGGAAGAAATGGAGCAGAATGAGAGGGAGATGGACTCTAAGGGGGTGGGAAAAAGATTGGAGAGAGAGAGAGATAAAAAGAATAAAAAGAGAGTGGTGGAGGAATGAAAAGGCACAAAATGGAACATGAAATCCCTGAGATGAGGAGCGATGTCGGACCGTGGGGTCGGAGGAGACGCGGTGACAATATGGACGTCTTGCAGGCCGTGAGTGTGAGCCGGGAGGGAGGAAAGGGAAGGGAGGTTAGGGGTGGAGGATTAGAATGGTCGCAAAGGAAGGTGTGTGCGCGTGGTAGGGGGTTGACGAGCGGAAGGAGCGGGAGGTGGAGGGAAAGAGAGCGTGGGACTGCGATGAGTGGGTGGGAATCCGAGGTGGACACGTATTCCGTCTCTCTCGGCTCCAGAATCCGATTTGCCAATCCACTTGGAGATTCCTTACATCCTTTTTCTCCATTCTTTTCCCCCTTTCCCGTAAAATTCTCGAAACTGACGGCTGTTCTCGAGCGGTAGGTCAAATTCCCGCCTCTGTTGACGATTTGCGAACGCCAGAGTGGTGCTTCTTTATCTTCATTCTCTTCGTGGAAATATTTTTTCCTTTTAATCTATTCAGATGGAAGTCTCATGCTACACTCAAATAGTTCAGATTCGTAAGTGGGTTTTGTGGGCTCCTCAAGGTCTGCCTTTTGGAATATAAGAAAATATCAGTATATTTGTTTAGGGTATCTTTAAAAGAAATAACGATATAGTTAGTGTGATTTTAATTCTATGCGTATCTCCATATTCGTCCGGTATCTATGGAGTACTATTTGGGAATCAAATGTAAACTAATGGTGGCATACGATAACAGATAACACATGGCGATTTTACTGCCATGTAGTTTTTGTATTTGCAACCATATAAATTTTCCTTTTATTATTTCTTTGCTATATGCTTTATTCTCTTGCCTGCGATTCTCAAAATTTGGACTTTTTCTGGTCCTAGTCTTCAACAGATGAGCATTTCAATGGCAGAATATCCATCTTAACTAATAGGAGGATGATCAATATTGGTTCACTTGTAATGCATAAGAGAAAATTAGTATTAGCACAACTAGGCTTCGTTTGAGACATTTAACAGCAACTCATTCTCCACAATCACATTATTAACGTGATGGTATTATGACACGCCCAATCACCTAGGTTTCCTTTCCTGATTTTTTTTCTTCTTAACATCAGACCTAATCTAAGGTTTGGGCATCCATTCCCTCATCATGTATTCCAACTCTAGACCGCACAATTCCACGACATCTAATATTAACTCGCGCGATGATTGGTCGGCTAACGTGGCATTAATGTACGCCCATCGTGCCGGCGTCATCGGGCAATCCTCTCCCATTATTCCATCTGCCTGCGTTCTCGCCTCTTAAGTACGTGGACAGCCGATGGCCGTTGGAATCACGTGCGCAGTGAGCATCTCTCCCTGCGACTGTTCGTAAGACCTCACTTTGCATAATGCCATTATACTTGTAAAGCTATTACGTCGGGCACGTAATCTTAAGGATGAGAGGTAGGGGAGTAGTGCATTATTTATTGAGCTTAGAATGAAGGTTTCGAGGAGTTACTGTCTTCGTCCCCTATCTCACTATCATTTACCAAAATTATCAGGATAAATATTTTATTCTTCAAAAGTAGGAGGCACTCATTTTTGAAAATCCGGTTTTCCGCTTTCCCGCGCTGTAAACGTTTCGCAATTCCTGCGATATTATCAATACTTTGCCCATCGATGTGATACTCACGGAATATCTTAAGTGTGGTGCTTGAAATTTACTCTCCGCTTGAAAATTTCAGTGTCCATGTCCAACAACTACGATCCTGGGGGGGTGAACTAAATTCATGTGCGTTAAATTCCCTGCCTTCCACCCTCTATGGTTAATTTTGTTGCTATTTTCTTACCTTGAGAGTTGTGCGTGGCTCGTCGTATCCGCTGTTTCTCCTACTTATTTACTCTCCGGGATTCATAAAAGAATGTTCGTTCTAAGGTTTCCGCGGCGTGGCAATGAATGGCTCTGCATTTATTTCGGGATTGCTCCGCGTATGTTGATTTCACTTGACAACAGTTTAGCCGGCATTCCAGCTGGCGTCTTCAGGTCAACTGCAGTCGATTTTCACCACCCATGGCATGGCTGTGTGTGTTGTGTATCTACTATTTGTTATCAAGCTTGGTGTACAATGGTCATATGAGATTTATTCGGGCCCATAAAAGTAAAAAAAAATAAGTTTGGGAGTTTTGAGAATTGAGGGAAATTCAACGTCGTTTATGCAAATAACTGCGGTTGGGTTGAAAATTCTTGTTGTTACTTCTAATGCTCTTGACTAGCTATCCATTATTTACGGTATAAAAGTAAAAAATTCACTTATAATCTTTGGGATTTTTAGTGACGAATGGTAACAGTTTGAACTCATCGTAGAAAAAAACGTCATTTTAATAATTTTACGATTATTTATGCAGAATAAAACACTTTTTATTTTAAGATAAACTATTCATACGGATGATTTTTATGTTTAAAGTTTAATAAATGTGTTATCTGTAATTAATATATGGTGTCAACCTCTGAGATTGCATAATTATTTCGATTATGTTAATACGTATCTTTACTTTGAGAATTTGTTTTCAGAGGTATGCTATATTTTATCATAGTGTCACCTTTATCCAATCCAATAAAATTCTTTTCTATTTTGCAGATTGACCCGAAGGTAGCCTTTCCAAGGAGAGCTCATCCAAAGGTAAGCTGGTTAGCTTAACAACTTAGACAAATGTTGATCAAAAATGCTAGATTTTAACACTCCTCTTTGTTACAAAGTTTAGCAAAACTAATCTCATTACGTAAAAAGCATGACGAATTTACTTTTTTACCTGGCGTATTTGAGGTTCAGTTAAAAAAATTTGGCCTTTCGTGCAGTTTACTTGGATGAAAGTGGTTAGTTGAAATTCACCTACTCGTGGCTTTATTTATGTAAAATACTTATTTTAAACTATATACAGATTACCTACTGTTTTCGAACTGCAAGATGTAGAGCGTAAACTCTTCTAATGCTTGCATTTACTATCCTGAAATTTCAAGATGATTCCGAAACATGGTCTTATCGTATTAAAATTATTGTCAAGGATCGAACCAAAGTAAAAATTATCATTTCAAGTGAGTTAAAGTGAAATGTGATGACACCGTAATGAAGCGTAATTTCGTGTGCATACCATAAATTTTTGAAAAAATCACTTATTTATAATAAAAAAAGTTAGTCTTAGCAAAAGTCCTTAGTTTTGTCTTTGCAGTGCCATTCCCTTTGTAGATGTTCAGCGTGAAATAGGTCAAAATAAAAAAAAGACAGAAACCTTGTAGTGGAGATTAAAGATCCCATAGATGTGTTATGAAAACTATTCTTAGTTATAGACTTTTCCCGTCTGATTAAACCTGAAAACGAGCACATATATAGTGTCGAAGGTTGGTAGTTGAGGTGTGCATAGAGTGACGCAATTGGAGTCGTGGGCTGAGTTGATTGCATATTAATCTACTGACAGTAACTTAATTTGAAGCTCGCCATTCGTTTTTGGAGTGCGGTCGATGATGTTACCCTTGATCTTGATCAATGCACATATGCTATTCTCATGATTGAGATATCATATTCTCATTATTCCTCAATCCTTCTTTGCTACTTTATCTGATTTCCTTGTCAACATCATTATATCGCTAGGCATGTCTGATGATACATTTCTGTATTCGGCTACTTTTACTTCCATTGCTTAGAACACAGTCAGCCAAAACTTTAGGGAAGTCGATCGTACTAGGAGTAAAGGTTCCTACTTATAGTTTCCACGTAGACATTAATTAGATACGACTCATCATACCAAGCAAACGTTTATATGGTAATTTGTTGGATCAATTACTTCTTTCCGATTTATTTTTTCGTGAAATAATATACGTTATTCTCTTGGAATGTAGATTTAAGTCTTTATATTGTTTTCCTTCAGTTTCATCAAGTTAGAAATGAAATTAGATTTGTGCAGTGAGGATGAACTGTATTAATATGACTTTGGTTAAGGAAGCCAGCGTAATTAAATTTTTAGTACTCTCTCCCTTACTCTGGAACAGATAATATGGGACATAACCGATTCATAAATGTTAACTTTTTGGTATTTCATTTATCACCGGCAAACAAAGAAATAAACTATCTAAAGACATTCAGGTTCTCATCAAATAAGCTGAGTTGGAAACATACAAATAAAGTGGGTCGCGGTTGATTCCATTTTGTGTTGATTCCATGAATGCCTTTGAATTAATCTTCGATTATATGGTGAAATCATCTCAGCATTTTGGATCACCATTTGGATCATCTTAACTTATCTACTGTTATGAAATACCTTAATAAATGAGAAATATTGAAATACCTTCATTAATAAATGAGAATTGTATTATTTCATATTCTGTGTTTGGCGCAACTTCTTTCAAAATCATCTCGTATTTTTTTTCTCTATGCTACCGAACATTTCCCTTTAGAGTAGGCTCAGACTATTGCTTATTTGGTAATTGTTGGCAAGGCTCAGAATATTGTTTATTTGGACTCCATTCAATGCCTTCATAAACAATTCCGTAATTCGATCCTACGTCTATGTAAAGTATTAAAGTTCATATTTTTTCTCTTACCATCCAATCACCCCCACCTGTGAAACGAATTCTCTCTAGAGTCCCATTTTTCATGTTTGAGATTCTGGTTTCAGTGTCTTTGATTTATTAATTGCAGTTGATTGGTTATTAATTGATCAATTGAAACACTGACAACTTTTCCTTAGGAAGGAAGGAATACCTCTCTTGAGACCCTCTGGCTCTCCCACTTACC
The DNA here is from genome assembly GCA_933228895.1 of Platycnemis pennipes. NCBI lineage: Eukaryota > Metazoa > Arthropoda > Insecta > Odonata > Platycnemididae > Platycnemis > Platycnemis pennipes. Next base: position 109,546,078 of record OW121847.1, read on the forward strand.
TTCGGTGACCTATTGAAATGATCCTGCTTCCACGTCGTCCTCCATTTTCCTTCTTGCTTTCTTAAAGTCAAATGTTTGCGTTCTAAATCTGATTTCACGGCGTTTCATAAAGTGTATGTACATTTTTATCGTCTTCCTCATGCTTCCAGTCTCTTTCATAGCCGATATTTTCCCTGATCCATTACTTGTTTTTGGGACTGCGAATTGTACATTTTCATTGGGCTGCCAATTGCTTCAAACAACAGTCCGTAGTAGGAGTAGCGCCTGTCACTCAAAAATGACAATTTTTAAATGTTGTGTGGTCGTAGCAATGGCGAAATAGTGATAAAATTTCAGTAAGGAATGAACTTCAAGGACAAGTGGTAACGCGCCGTGAAGGAAATAATATTCCTTTCCTTATAACAAGCAAAAAATTCTACCTCTCCACTCGAATGTCGAATGAAAACATTTCGCGTGAGTCCGCTGCTTGAGAATGTTTTACAATTTTATGTGAAAGAAATTGCGCCGTGCGTAGCACTTTTCTTGGCATTTTCTTAAAACTCGTAAGAGTGAGAGGGAGGTAGAGGAACCGGGAGGTGGAGTGAGGAGGGAAAGACGGACCCGGCCCGTAAATGTGATTCAAAATTTTTCGCTCCAAAGTCCTGTCCCTTCTCTTCGCCCTCTCAGCGCTTTCTCCCACCGAGTATTTTTTCCGCACTCTTCCATTGACATTCCGTGCGGAACATTTCGAGTGCTCAAGGGTCCTCATCCTCCGTGCCCCCGCTCCTTCGAACGCCTCTCTCTCTCTTCCCCTCCATTTCTTTCTATTCCGTTTTAATGCGGGCAAAGATTATAAACGATGCAGTGTAAAAAAATCTTAATAATGACAATTATCTCAAAGATGGAGTATCATTAACTTCTTTTCGGAGCAATGGAAAAAAAGAGGTAGGAATCGCAGTTTGGGGAATGGAAGGGGCGAAAAGTTGGACATCATGGAGTAAAACTCAGAGATGTGCGTGGAAGGTTGACGGGGGCAAGAAAGTGGAGGCAGTGTCGGGGTTAGGGCTGGTATTTTTCCAAGGGGGAAGGTGGTTGGGAGGGGAGATGTGGTATTAAAGGAGGGGATGTTCCTTTTTTTGTCGCCGTACCCATTTTACTCGTGCATATCTTTTCCACGTGAGTCTCGCAACCCTTTTAGTCCTCATCTCGGCCATGTTTTTTCCATTATTTTCATTTTTGCGCGAATACATTGTCCTCCGCTTTCCTTTTCTTGCATTCAAGCCTCCATGGCTGCCTGGCTGCCACGCCCACCTCCGTCTTTTCCCTGCCCCCACCTTACCAGCCTTCTTTAAGGCATTTCCCTACCCGTGCCCGGCTGGTGCACGCATTCATCCACGTGTACGTTTGCGAAACCTTTTCTTCCCTCCCACCCTCGCTTACGACGGCCACCAGCACCACACCGCCGCGCCTGAACCCACTTCCGATCTCCCTCCTACCCTCAACCGCGTAAGAATCCAGACCTCCTTGCCCTGCGCCAACTGTTCTTGCTTAGTCTCTGTACCCCGACCCCCACCTCTGCAATTATTCCGGGGAACCAATCCGTTTCCCCAACCTCGTTTCATTCTTTGCCCCGCGCGTCCTGCTTCGCCTCCACCATTTCCGATTTTCGTGCCTCGCCAGCTATCTCTTATTTGGGTGCATACATTAGCCCCGCACTACTGAACCCGTCTTTTATTTCTCCCACTCTTTACTATTCTTTTACCTTCTCGTCAAATCCGTCCTCCACCTTCCCCGACCATCCTCGTCTCCCGCCAGGGTGTGTGGCACATCATTTTCGTGTCCTCCCATCGGCTGGGCTCTGGGGAAGAGGGTAGGAAGCGGGGGCACTTGGCGGGGGAAGGGAGAATGGGTGGAAGAGAGGAAATTTTCTTCGCAGTCTCTCCTTCCCTTGCCCGCGGGTGGGTTCGCAAGGAGGAGGCGAGCTCGTGCAGTGCCGTGCGAGCATCGGCCTGGGGGTCGTGAGAGGAGCAGCTTGATGAGACGGGCGGGGAATGGATTTTAACGGGAGACGGGGTCGCGTTAGTGTCGAAGGAGTGAGCTTAGATGGAGGAAGAGAGCTTTGCCGTGGGCGGGGTGGGGGGCGAGAGAGAGAGGAGGGAGTCTCTCTCACGGTCGGTTGGTGGGGGAGCGGGTGCGGGAAGAAAATGAGCATCGGTAAAAAGGGATTTCTGGAGGGCGCTGCTGTGCGAAATCTCTCCTGCTCACTCGCTGCTTCGGGTTGCCGGAGGGGGGGGTGGGGGGGGGGGGGGGGTCGTCGAGCGTGCCTCTGGAAAATGCAACGCCATTTGTGTGTTGGTATCGGGGGGGAGGGGGCGGTCGCTAGGGTGGTAGGGGGTGGCCTTGTGTCTGTGTGTGAAGGAAATGCGGGAGGTGGAGTGGGTTGTTTGTTCGAGGGCTCCTTGTGACAATGCAGTCTACGTCATCGCCTGCATTTTATGTCCCACTACTGTGTCACTTGTACATTGTGTGCAACCCTTCCAATGCCTTATTTTTTTCTAACTCGTTCTGCGCTTTTCTTACGCTTCGCGTTTCTGTTCAGGTTTTGGATGTTCATTTATCTCCAGATCTTTGTTGTCTACTGTGGTTAAACGTCATAGGAGAATGATTTCTCTCCATTTGACTCAATGTAGAATGAAGAACACATTCTTGGAAGTCATTAAATGACCTAAGGTTTAGGTCCATTTTGAATCATATTACAATCTTCGAGTTTAGGGCGCTTTCAGTGCAGAAACCTTCAGCGTTCAAAGTTTTCAACTTTTGAATTAAAAAAATTGCAGTTCAACAGGCTACCTCATATCCTTGTCTATTTTATAAAAAGTATTTAGTACAATTTTTTTCTAAAACTAGAGCCGATATATCGGCACCTTGAGCTTTTTAAGGCAAATATGATAAGCCAATATATCGGCACCTTGAGCTTCTAAGGGTTAACTGTGCCCGGCGTAACTTTGTAGTAGTCCATATTAACACAGAAAGTAATACGCATTTCCACACAAACGGTTATGCACTCGTACGCCCGGTTTTATGTACCTGATGATACCCTAGCGAGTGAAACCGGTCGTGCGAGTATATGACCGCTGGTGTGGAAATACAAAGTTTACTTCCTTTGCTAATTTTGAGAAATAGTTTACTAGTTAGCAGTAACTTGTATCCTTTATGCGCGAACTAGGAAAGCTTTATAGGAGGTTATTAATCGTGATCTCCTCCTCGCCAGCCATAAAATATATAAAATATTTTGCAGAATTGCTCAAGAATAAACTTGCCGATGGCTGGGAAAACAATGCCTCCAAATTTAGCGTGATTATAATTTATCTGGTAGCTAATGTAAGCCACCATAATATAGCACTCCTTTGCCGATATAAAATCTGTGTCCGCATATATTTCTATTTTTTCAGACGTAACGAAAAAATCACTAAGAAGGAAACGTCATTTCATAATTTAGTTTCTAAAATCGATGGAAATTGTATTTTACTGAAATATTTTAATATTTCCGGGTAACTACGATGTCAAGCCATGCCTGCGAATAACTCGGTTTTTCATGTAATTGAATGTGAATTCCATGTTATCTATTCTCTTTAGCGTAAAAGTGAAGTAATGCGGTTTCATAGACTCCCCCAAATTGCTTATATTGGCAAAGCGTATCTATCTATTGTCCCATGTCCCATATTAATGGGGAAAATGCGAGAAATATATGGACGCTGAGCAAATTGTGTTCGGGAGTAACTTACGATAGTGGCTACCAGTTATGCCCGCTTGTGCATAATTTATGCGATGGGTTCTTCTTCTTCTATACTTAACTCCACTATTATCCTCCGAGATCCCAAGGGAAGATTTTCTCCTCCGAGAATTGAGGTCGTATCGAAGACGCATCTATGGGGCTCAACTCCTGCTGCTGTTGCATTCAACTCCTGCGCCTAGTTTCTGTGCCACATATGAAGTATAGGAATCTATGAACAAATTATAGCTCTTGAGAATAATTTTAGTTCATTTTTTGTCAACATGTTGCTATCATGGAGTGGAAAATGCTGTTCTAAAAACTACTTGATCAACATTTTTAATCCATAGTCATTTTTTTAAGGGAGGATTGTGTATCCTGTATGAAATCAATCCGTTCGAAATAAATAAAACAAATGAGCTTTTGGGCCATAGCAGGGATAAATAATTCTCCTAACCAGCAAGTTGATTATTAATGGTTCCCCGAAGGCCCTTAGTGGTAAATTCTGAAGGGACGGCAATTCAGAGGTGTGGTCGCGTGTGTAGAGCTAAAAAGCACTGGCAAGTGACGGCATTGCAATTTAGCCACCGCTGGAGGATGAGTGTAATGGTATTAATCAGTTGTTAGACTACAACTGAGTAGTGCCTAAATTTAAATTTTAAGACAAATATAACCTCCATATTCGTGACGGGATTCAAACCCGTTTTTGGCATTTTGGTTCCCAGGCGCGTTATTGACCTGGCCGTCAAGTTCGTCTCGGAGGACGGACGTTGTGGAAAAGTGGCAAGAGAGGCGGCTAAGGAAGTATGTCGGGTCGATTTGAGATATCGGAGTTTCCGAGGTGTTTTCTCTGAGGGTGAGTGTTTGTTTGTTGGGACGTGGCCGAGGGCACGGTGGCGGGTGGGAGAGAGAGGAAGAGGTAGGAAAAGTGGTGAGCCCGCTGGGCGAGGACTTGTATTTTGTCATTCGAGGAAGAGAGCGGTTGTGCGTTGAAGAAGGAAGAGAAGCTTTTATTTTCCGGGTTTGATCTCACGGTGAGCTTGTGCCAAAGTTGTTAGCACAGGAGAGTGGCGCGGCTTCGTCGTATTCCGATGAAACAGTAAAATTCGGGAGACTTTTGCTTTAGCCCAGTTCGTTTTAACTCCAAACATCTTGATTGAGTGGGTCAGATGGCGTAGATGGGCGTTGAATCGCTTTAAAATTTTAACTCGAAATTTTAGTTCGTCGCCATGATTTTCTATAAATCGCGCCACTTTCCTACCTTAAATGCATTAACTTGCCATTTGGTTTCTTTTTAGGACCTGGAAAGGGTCCCTCTTGATATGCTAGTGAATAGCTTGTCAATTTTCCAAGTATTTCAATGCCATTGAAATTTAATGCCAATAAAAAGTAGGAAAAATCCTAACCGCTGATCATAAAAAATTGTTAATTTAGTTGAGTGAAGCGGGCATTAATTATTTTCTGGTTCCGAATATTTATTTTCTAAATTTCGTGAATAAAACAGCTGTGTGATAATAATTATTCTTAGTAACAGAGGTGAGTTTACTCAGTTCAAATGTTACTCTCCAAAGCAAATATTTCCAAACGAATATTGAGAAGTTAACCAACATCATTACTTGGCGCGGTGCGTGAGAACTATGTGGGAAAGGAGAAAAAACCCTTCTTTTCCTCGTCTTTGGAGGGCTGAAGGTTTAGAGTAGAGGAATAGAGGTGAACTAAATCGGGTCTATTGATGCGTCGCCCGTATATTTGAGTTTCCATCGTCTGACCAGAACAGCCCTAGCCAAGTGTTGAATATTTGAAAGGAAAAATTGTTACTCGGCGTTAACAGCAGTGTATTTAATGGCCCGGGCTCTTTTTCTCTTTTTGGTTTCGTCCAGTTGAAATATTTTGGCATTTTAATGAAATTGTCTGCAATGTTTGGCTTATACTCCATTTTCCCTGGCGTTTTGCGAAAAGAAATACGCTAGGCATTTCTAATAATCCAGTGTTCAAAATACACATTTCAACTACAAACAGCGTGACGGCAATCAAAGATTTATTCATTTCGGTAAAATTGCCGGACGAAAATTATTTCTGACGGCATCCAATAGAAATATTTGGCGCCGCTCTACAAGCCTGGACGTTACGTATGAATACTCTGTGGTTATTTATGTATGACTCTTATAGATTCGTTTGCATTTTTTCTCGCACCAGTTTTTTTACGTGTTAATAAAATGTGTAAAACTCTGAAGTGGGTCGGCATTTAATTTTTCGGGGAATATAAAGGTACAGATTAAAATTCACACCATTATTTGCACTCTTTGCCTAATATAATCGTCGCTCCAATTAATATGCTGAACATTTTCTCAGTTTTAATTCAACGGTTTTGATTAATCTTTTAATTTTGGTTGCCCCTGATTTGTAGTAGAACTTTTATGATACATCCAAGTTTAATTGAAAATTCTGCCGTTAGAGAAGAACAAAGAGATGCCTAATAATTTATGCAATAATCCTTAATGTCCCCTCAGTAATTAATACAGGCTTCTAAAATATTTATAGCCATTAAATGGATGGAATATTTTGCCAGATTAAAACATTGGATCTACTGGAAAATTACAATGGTTATTATGTGTCTGGAGAAAGTTGTTAACCAGACGACAGTGTGTTTAATCTCTTTATGAATCATGTATTAAGTACGCACGTTGTGCGGTCGCTACACATAATAAAGTCAAAGTAACTTGTTACGATAGGAGCTTAATATTCTACAACTCATTCAAATTATCTCCCTTCTGTGCAGCGCAGTTACTTTTTATCCAGCAATATATGTCAATTTTTAATTCATAACCTGAAATATGTAAGGAAATTTTAATCTAATGAGTACTTAATGTATGGCGGGATGATGGTCTCCATTAAAAATATGAACGTAAGAATCAAAATTACCTTTTGAAGAAACAGCTGCTTCCAAGTTTAAAAGCCAGTATTCAAAATATGTATGCGAGAGTCTAAGAATTTACGCTTGCCAAAAAGTGCATTTATAAATGGATTTTGAATTTAAGCCGTCCGGGTGTGTGACCTGATTTATACAAACTATTAAGTTTTAAAAAAAAAATTACAATATGACTGGGAGAAAAAGACCGTGGTCAGTAAACATTCCACTTGATCGTCGTTCGCAGACTGACGAAAGATGATGCCCATCCAGTTTGAGGGTGGCGAGGGGGTGGCGAGTCAAATGGAAGGAAAGTACCGCAAGGCAATTGCATCTTTGCCGGCGGAGAAAGGTGGGAGGGACGGAAGGCCTCGCCTCGCGAAGACAAGCTCGGAGGCGAATGGGAAGACAAACGGGTAGTAAGACGCTCGGGGAGCCAGTGGACGGGTTTAGGTGTTCGGAGGGAAGAGCAAGGAGTGGGGAGAGTGAGCTTAAAGAGAGGGTGTACACGATGAGGGGCTGATTGAAGAGAAGGAATTGCTTGGACTAGTGTCTGTGCAGGGATTGAATTCCCTCCCGCTACAATGCTGGAAGCCAAATATCTTTTACCATTAATTTATTGTATCATTCATTCATGGTTCATTTTATTATCACGTTAAGCAGTATTAATTACGTACATTTACCTTTTGGATATCCTTACTTTCCACCGGTAAGGAACATTTTTAAGAATCTTCTTACATACTCTCGCCACACTGGGACCGCGCTATCTTAACCGTACTTCCTTTTTGCATTAAATATTCTTCCTACCTCTCTCCTTGCCATTAAAGTGACATCAATTCCTCCATATTCTTACTTTGTTGAATGTTCTTCTACCTTCCGTGGACGCCTTCATCATCCGCAAACTCTGCGAAATAAATCTCTTACTATGTAAACTAGTTCCCTTTACCTCCCAATTAAATTGATCTATTTTCTGCCATCGTATAACGTGAAGATACTCTTTTCTCAGTGGTAGTTGGTGCCGGAGTAAGCATAAGAAACGACGAAGCTTGTTGGGGTTTCGTGACGGAGGTACGTTGATGGGAGAGCGATGCTAGCTGGTGGAATGGAAGATGCCTCGCGGAAAAGAGACTTATTTTGGGAAGAAGGAGAAAAGATAGAGTCTGGATTGGAGGGTTGGGTGGGTAATGGAAGGGAGGAAATTTGAGAGGGTAGGTGCATGAAGAAGATGGGGAGAGAATTCCGGAGCGGGTAGGGAGGGACGGGGAAACAAGGGTCAAAGGGCGAAGATAGCAGTTAGGGGGTAGCGGAAAGGGGTAATGGATAGATTCAGGAAAGAAAGCGTGTGCATAAGTGGGGACGTGACGTGGGAGAGGGAGGTTAGCGTGGGAGGGAGGGGAGGAAGCGTTCGTAAGGGAGATCAGCCGGAGAGAGGGGGGTGGGACGAGGTGCGTCGGGTGGATGGGAAGCGGAGGGATGGACGGCGCAAGAGACTGCCGCGGCCGCACCGTCGTTAATATTCATGCAGCCAGCTCGCCGTGCCTCAAATATTAATTTCTCAATTACCGGTTTTATTCAGGAACGCGAGGGGGTAGCGGCGGCGGTAGCGGGGGAGGACGGGGGGCGTTCGGAGTGCGCGCGTTGTGAAGCCGTGGCTAGCATCCCTCCCTCCGGTCGGTCGGTTGGGGGGGATGGGGTGGCGAGTGGGGGTCAGAGGAAGGGGGTTGCGAAGGGATTGGAGAGAGAAGAGAAGGGTGGAGCGCTTGGCGAGGGTTCGGGGGAGGAGTGGCGCCAGGACTAATGTGGGAATGGGAGAAATGTGACAGAGGTAGATTAAGATTTTCCCGTGGAAAGCCCGGGAATCAAAAACTTTGAAGGAAAGGCGAAGCTTGTTTAACACGATACTTGGGCTTGTTTTCCTCCGAGCTCTTTTTATACCAACATCTAAAACATCTATCGAATGAGTTGTTAATAAGGATCGCATAGCTGATGACAACAAACTTGTCTGGAAAGCACCAGGGATTTGCGGTGATTATAACCTTGTCATTTATGGAAGAATATTATGGAACTTTTCTAATGTTCGCGCAACGTTATTTCAGATGACATGGCGTACAAAGTGCTGTGACTTGTACGAAAAATAAATTTAATAGGTGAGATAAAATTATAGTTGCCACTGTAATAATCTTGTTTATATTATCCTAGCAGCCAGTATCACATTCGTGATTTTTACCCGTCTACACCTTGATGGACCCTTAAGTTCAGCTTCACACCTCCCCCTCCCCTTGTACACTTTCCGATTATCATAACATTAACTAACATAAAGATCTCGTAATTGAATTAAATACAAATTTATAGAAGATGATACCTTCTTTTGTGATAGTACAAGTCCTCATATACCTCGCGTACAATCTATAATGCATTGACTTTGAAACGTTGGGGGCTCACTATTATCCGGCTATATGAAATTAGATAACTGAGATGCTTGCGTTAGCTGTGATGTGAAGCTGTTTGCGTTCAATGTGAAGGATCTTCATATAACCATAATCATATTTCATTTTTTGAGCAGGTCGTTTTCAGTGACTCCCCTCTGCTCCACCCCCTCCACCAATCAATATCCCGTTGCAACCAGAGATCAAGTTAGAAGGGTAACAGCGAAAGCGAGGGCTCTTTGCCTTATTCATTGTCTTGAACTAAAAATGTCGCGGGGTTACTTTGAGGATGTTTTTTTCCCACTCCGTCCCAACGCTTCTCCCCACTCACTGATTATTCTTTTACGGCATTCCTAACATGCCTCGTACTCGGACCGTCCAAACCAGTACCATGCCACTGGCAAAGATTTCCTATATTCTGATGTACCTACTCCCTCGAGAAAAAGTTCTCCTTAGCCCTCTTTCATCACTTATTCTTTTGGTTTATTTTGTGGGAACTGATGGCCACTGGAAACTGCTAAAATAATATTATCACATCCCTGTGAGCCAAAATTACTATAGTTAATCTCACAGCATACTTGATGGAAAAGAATTCTAACCTTCCAGCCATTTTTTAGCTAATTTTATTGTTTGGATTTGACCGAGTGAAAATGTTTTTTTGAGTTATTTTAAAAATGAACCCCCTTGCAGTAAGTATATATATTCTTTCATTTCTAGCAATGAACGCGGGATTGGTAGTTTTGTAGCAAAATGAGCGGAATTATCAACCGATAGTGGTTAAAATTTTATATTACATACTTGTTTCAACTATCTTGATTGGGTTACAACCGGGGTAAGCATTGTAACCAGGAGTTGCGACTGCTTTGATGCGGCTTAAGCTTCCTCTCGCTCCTCTTTTCTTCGTTGCGTTAACCTAAGCTAAAACTTGTAGGCAAGATATTCCGTTTTTATTTTTGTATATTTTTCAAAATAAGTTTGGTAGAGTAGTCCTTGAGGCCAAATATATTTTTATAGTACGTTTTGAACACAATAATTACACCATGGCACTTTGGTTGAGTCATAATTTTTTTGTAGTTCATTAGATGAAAAGTTTCAGTTAGGCTCATATTCGATATTTGATAGGTATAGAAGGCATAGACATAAAGTACCCCATGAAGTTCTTGTGTAGGCTTCCGCGGGTTGATTGTAGTGAAGATGCATGTCTTCCGGATTTTCCTCCGCGTTGGTCCATGATTACTGGGACAACAGTTTCGCTGACGTTGCAGTCGGCTTCTTCAGGTCAAGTCCTGTTGTCCCAGGAATCATTGACCAAAATGGAGGAAAACCCGGAAGACCTGCATCTTTACACCATGAAGTTTATTTATTTGGTGGGTGCCATCTTTACACGTGTCCGACAGGATAAATGGCTAGAGTATAATAGTTATAAATAAAGAGGAAAGGTGCAGGTAACGCAGTAAAGATACCTACTCCTATATTTTACTACTGCCCCAAATTTATTTATATAGTTCATATGTATCGACCGCCCGTTCCAATATTTTTATACTTACCATCCTGCAATCCATGGGTTCAGTTATAATTAATTCTAGATTTTTCACATACTCTATAGTTATACATTTGATGAAGAGTGTGTACTTGTCGCTGAAATTTGATAAATTCTCCTTGTACACCGGGTGTATTTATATTTATAGAGATAGTTTAAAGATAAATATTGATACTGGGTTTCAGTGGGCTAAGAATCACGATAAGGAGATGAATGCTCTTAGTGAGAGAAGGAAAATGACGCTAGGGAGGTACATTAAAGATTCCGTTAAACGCAGTCGACGGCATTTCGAAAAGGCAAGAAATAAGGAGTTACTAGCGAGTTGGAGTGGAGAATGTGATTTCATTGAGTGCTAAGCAAAAGGAAATTACTTCCGCGAATGACGAAATTGACGACGAAGAAGGCACCTGGGGAAGATTTGGAAAATAAAGAATTTATATCTAGCGGGATCCCTCAACCCTAAGCCTGCCTTCATTACCTCATTGTTCCCTCTCTTCCCCGTCTGAGTCTTTCTCTGTAACAACTCAACTCGGCGATATATGGACGCTCAACCTGAGAAGTAATTTCTCGGCGCAAAGAAGGCTTCACTATATTTTAGAACTGAGAAATGAGGGAGGCATTTAGGCGGATGCCATGCGGTGCTGGCGAAGAGGCAAAATAAGCATCTTACTCTCGGTCTATAAAAGAGGCATCTAGTAAGGAAAGTCAATGTACTTGCGGTGAAATAATGTTTTGATTGAAATACTACTTATTTAATCAATACTACACAATATGAGCCATGCGGAGTGTGGACATGCTGCCTAGGTATGCTTTTGCCATTGGTTTTCACATCACCGGTTCTAAAAATCAATTCCGTCTCGGAATTACTCAACCAGTGACTTCAAGTTAACAAAGAGCAAAGTATTTTCAAATAAGCGATGAAGCTGCATTCGTTGCAAATAAATATGATATGTTATTTTTACTTATGCGCAAAAACCATCAGCTACCGCAGGGGAGATAGCGTTCTCGCTTTTGTGTATTGCTTACATCTACAAATTGGTGACGAGGAATCAGCGTGATGTTTAAGTGCATGAGAAGGTCTCTCTCGGAAATCAAGTGCATTAAATCATTGCCGCGGCAGTATAGACAAAGCTGCTTAGCACCACTTCGTCGAGTGACTGAGATATTCTCAAGAGTAAACACGGGGCAAGTTAAAAGGGAATGAGGATTGTTAGATGGGGACCATTTTGAAATCTGTGCAGAGTACGGGAAGGGATTAAGTGGGGATGGCATGGAGGCGGATGATAATGAGATAGCGGACCGGTGGAAGCGTCATCCCGGAGGGGCCACGGGAGAGGAGGGTGGAATGGTGGCCGAATGCGGAGTGTCGGGGAGGAGAGGGATGAAGAAAGCTTTGGGTTCATTTTTGCCCTAAGTGGGTCGCCTCCATTTGGAAGACGTAAAAAAAAACAATTGACGGGTAAATAAAAGGACTAGTAGGTCCATATGCTTGGAGTGGATTTATTCGGAAGCAATGCAGTGGCAATGAAGTGAAAGAGAGCGTAGGGTAAATAAGACGTGGTTAAAGCTATAGAGGGAACAGATTAAGAGCATGGATGGAGGAAAATGATAGCCGGTAGGATTATGCATTAGAGCGGATATACTTTAACATTGTGGCTATCATACTAGGTTTGGTAGTATCAATGAGTGTGTATTATTGAAATAATATGGATAATATTCCCAATTGTTGCTGGTCAGGAGAGAATTTTCCATTACGGTGCCCATATGATTTCCAGGACATGTGATCCTTAACACAGATACTTAATTTGTTGACGGCTAATGTTTCTGCATGGTTTCTTCCAGTGGTGGGAATGTGGGACCTGACCAATTTAATCTACTGTAAATTTCTGTGCACGTATCAAACCCTTTTATGAATTCTCAGGACGTAGAGTCATGCATCAGATGAAATTATTTATATTGAGCAAATTGTATATGAATGGCATTTTACTGCTGACATCTTCACATTTTTTACCGTTAGAGTGGATATGGAGTAATACAGAGAATGCAATATACAGTTGGCTATACGGTAGTTAGCTCTAAGTTTTAATCATACCATATGTGTCAATCCAAAGAGGAGAATGATTAAAAAAAAAGTTTATAGTGGAAACTAATGCCCATTGGTAGGCGCAGAACAGTCAGTTCTATAACGATCAATCCAAGCGAGTTGTTATTTTTTGTGTACGCAATCTTTCAATTAGATTCAATAAATAACTAGCATTGTTGCGAATAATATTAAAAGTTATTATTATTCATATTTTACTCGCATGTGCGCAAACGAATTTTTTCTCTCCCGAGAGACTCCCGAGGAATGATAATGGGTGTTATTCGAATTTTCGCCGTGTTATATTCCAACGGTTGATTTGTTATTAAATAGTTTGTATTGGTAATATCTTGGTTGCATATTTAGAACTCATTATATATTTTATAAAGACTTCAAGAATAACAGCTTTGTTTCCGTATCAAAATGTGTGCATTGTTATAAGAAGCTATTCAAAAATATTTTGAGTAAATTTAGCCTGCTCTTTAATTAGTTCTAATGTTTGTCATTAAAATTTTAATGAATAGCGAAGGGGATATGCAACATTATTAAGTGATTGACATTATTAAATATTGAAAATTATGTTGCTTGCAGGACGAACTTGAAGAGCTGGAATCTCCCAGCGGCTGCGTAAGTAGATACGAGTAAAAATATTGATGGGTGCAGTGCAATTTAGGTGGTGACTACTATTATTAACTGTCTCATTGAGCTATCGTAAACGCAATCCATCATTTAATGCTAAACACGTCATTATATTTTTAAATAGCATCAGGAAAAGAATCATATGTTTTGGATATCTATTTAGCGACTGATTAAATGGAACGCTTTGTCACGTACCATTCTCTTTTTTCAAACTAGAGCATATTTCAATGAAAAATTACCGTCAATGTACATGTTATGATTTATTTCGCACACCCGAAAATCCACTCAGTTTTATTATTTTTCGCAATAATGCATTGATAACTTGGCATTAACCTTGTGAAAATATCTCTTAATTCTAGCTGCTATTATTTGGAACGCTTTGATTTTTACGATCCGTGTTCATATTTTACTGCCTGTAAATATTTATATAGGTCTTATAGATATTAGCTTATTTGTAGTTAGTGATTTTTTACTGTTTCGTCTAAATCATATCGAGAAAGCGGGTGGACATTTTGCGCAATAGAGTTCACTCACTCTTTGTTATTTCCATTAGCTGGAAAACGGATCATTAAGATTTTTTACTTCCCACGATTAGGAGTATTGCATAGAGCAACCAGCGAATATTTTTTAAAGTTGATGAAATAATACATCATCCTTTCGCATACAAATTAGAACTTCTACCTAACCCAGAGTAAGATGACTAACCTCTGGCAAGAGGATTTTCTCAGCTCTGCGTAGTATTGTATGAGTTTGTCATCTCTTCTTATATGCTTTACGCGTAAGAAAAGAGTAGAATGCTTTTAAAATGACTAAAAATGATGAAAATACTGTCTCAAAATGGGTCTTTGGTATTGATATAAACGACGCTTTAGCACGGCGCCTTCATTTTTTTTGGAGCGCGTATTTACAGGGTATACGTAGTGTATTTGCCGCGGGACGCGCGTTACAATTCGTCTCGTACTTCACACGGACCAAAGCGTTAGCTTCAAGGCTTAGCTTGGCTCTAGCGCAGTTTTCCACGGGGAGAAATGAACTCTGTGTTCCCGGTCCGAGCCGCCTTCGCGACACCATTTGCCGACCCCTTCTCTCCAAATCCATGTTTCTCTCCATCGACCTTTGCCCCCACACCTCACGGCGCCATTCCCTTTCTCTTTGGTCGCGCGCCCTCCATTTCCTTCCCCGTGCGCTTCATCATCTTGTTGTTGAGGATCTCCTTGCGTGAGTGAATGCGAAGATGTTTGGATATGGTAGGGCGCGCGGGAAAGGAAGGAAAAGAGAGAGATAGAAAGGAAGGTTTTTTGGGAATGGAGGAGGAGGAGGGAGTTTTCCCGAGGAGTGAGAGGGAGGTTTGAGAGGACTTGTGCGGGACACGAAAGGCACAGATGGACGAGAGAGAGGGAGGAATAAGGTGAGGTTGAGGCGGGATCATGGAGGGTCTCGCGGTGGCTTCGAGGAGGAGACCTCAAATGAGAAATGGAGGATGGATGGGGAAAGGAGGAGGTAAAGGGTGGGAGGAGATGGTTTCCCTGGTTTAGAGGAGCTGGGAGTATCCCGAGAGAGACAGAGAAGGGTTTTTCGGGGGGAAGGGGTGGTAGCGAGGACGGGGAAAGGGTTTATTGCGTTGCTTGCGTCATTGGGGTAGTGCAGTCGTGCGGGGGCTGAAAGTGGCGACGCGGGAGGAGTTTCGGCGGAGGTGAGATTGAAGTAGGCGCTTGGTTAGCTCTGTCCCCTCCCACCACGCTCCCTGAGGGACGGAGTGGCTGGGGGTTAGGGTACAGAAGGTCGAGGGGGCTGGGGGAAGAGGTGAGCGGGTATTAAGGAAGGGAGGGAAGGCGGGACAATGCTGTAAGGTGAGGAACAAGCGGTGGGGTGGAAGATACCGTCGGGGTGAAATCGGGCGAAATTCGGCATGGGCAGAGAAGCGGAAAACTGAGGGGGTGGTTCGGGTGATAACTGTCTGGGAGGGAATACTTTGACTCTCGAAGGGCAGTGGGAATGAACCAGTTCTCTCTCGCAACCGAATGAAAAGTTGCTCGAGAGTTTTTTAAGGTTTCATTTTGTTTGCTTAATTTTCCCTCCCCTCTAAAATCGCCCGTTGTGTAAGGCCTGCAGTATTTAGATAAAGAAATAATATTCTGGGAAGGAGCTTGCCCCAGCGATTCTATTTCTCCCATTCAAACCTAATCAGGGAGCGCATGTGATCCCACGGGAGTGGAGAGGAAAATTCTGTGGACTTCCTCGTATTAGATTTCTTTTTATTCTTAATAGTGAAGTCTTTTTACAGTCACCGCCCTTCGCACCATGCACACCTAAAGGAGGTCACATGAGTCCAACGTAATATTCTGGGTGGAGTTTAAGAAATTTCTTTGTATGTAAACGTGCAGAATTAAAGCGCTTCTTGTAAATTCTCATGAGCAAAAATGAAATCGCTAGAAACATGAAATGAGCTTACACACTTAAAATATACAAATTTTATATCTTGTTGATCTTCATGAATCTACGCTTTTGCCTTGCAAGAAATTTCATTTAACTCTACATACACATAACTCCATATGTAACTTGCAAATTGTATGTGCAAATGTTGCATTTTTTACTTAGGCTAACCTATGGAAACCACTTAGCATCTAAAATAGTAGCCTACCATTATTAAAGTTATGCATCGCTTACCATTAATAATACTTTTGAATGTGGCATATATTGAACTTCTACCTCACTTTGGAACTGTTAATAACACTTCATTTGAGTGATCTCATCAAGCGTTAAATAAAATTGTCGTAATGCCAGCAACTAATGACCATGCCCCTTTAAAAGTTTATTTCCGGGTAGGGCTGCTGATAGAAGGCATTTAGTACAATTAATGCCCTATTGTTTCACGATGAATCATAATTTGATTTTGGCAGTGATTTGGCAGTTAACTGATGATTTTTAGGTTAAAATAAAAATGGTGTTAAATTTTATCATTTTAAAAATATATTTATAATAACGCAGGTTGAAATATTTTAAAGACATTGGGAATATCTAAGAAATAATGGGTTGCTATTTTAATCGTTCATCGCAAAACAGTTCTTTTTTGATGAATTTCCTACGCACGTGTAGATTAGGGAATCGATTAGCTAACGGGTATGCTTCTTTTCCTGAGAATGATGTGACAGTTGTAAAAATATTCCCATCTTCATTGCAGTGTACATTAAATTAAGGCTTAGAAACATTCCACTATCATACAGCATATTCTTTTTATTTTGTCTTGTCCTTGTATTGCATTGTTGATGTTCAATAGATTTGGCTATGTAATTGTTTTGGCATGCACAGTAGTCTGTTTCATTTAACGTTTTCTCGTAATTTGACATGTTTTTCGTTAATTCATCCATTAATTTTTGGCTTTCTCACCGGGAGTGTAATAATTTTGCTGCATATTTAACTTAGAACCCGGTAAATTATTTCTTGGTTTGTGTCTTTTTAATTCTGAGGTGTTTAGTGTGCTTTTAGTTTCTCTTTTGATTAGTGCCTGTCTATGGATACTTTTTAGAGATACAACTATCTTTGTTTTGCATTTCATCATCCCAGAAACAAAGAGAGGCAGATCATAGGCCAATACCTGATCCAGCTATAGCGTTTCATTAATTTCTCAGGACAGTGTGGACACACATCCTCAAAAATTGATCTCTTCAGTAAGTCTTATTAAGATAAGCAAATTACCATCTTGTTCATAGTTTCCAATTTACTGATTCGGCATTGCGTAGCCACTTGTAATAAAGTGCGATTACACCCTAATGTAATCGTGCTCGTAGAAGATGACGCCATCTTCCCATTTTTAACGTTCAAAATCTCTTCTGCCTGTGCCATAATCGCATGTTTCTCCTATCAAATCGACTTTCCTAACCGTTAGGGTCCTTTGAGGTCCTCTGTCGCCCTCCCCTTTTCGTCGTCCCCCGCCTCCTCCGTCGTGACCTCTCCTCCTTCGGACAAGGAGCGGAAGAGAGAGAGAGAGTACTTTCTCCCTTTCATCTTCCAAACAAGATTCGCTGCCCTCCCTCTCTTTCCACTCCACTCTCCCGATCTTCTGGCTGGCGCATTTCTGCTCCTCCTCATTTTTCCTTTCCATCTTCCCCAATTTCTCCGCCCTCCCACTCGTTCGTACCTACTCCCCTGCCTTCCCCGTCGACGCGCCGCAATTTCCTACCAAAGGCTTCATCTCCCCATCTTCCCTAGACCGCGAATTCTCATCCCCTCACATACTCCCTTATTTCTCCTTTCAGTCAAAACCTCTTCCCAAATTTTCACTCCTATTTTCTTCTCGAGATCCAGATTCTTTTCCTTGCGGAAAACAATCGCTCTCCCCTTTCCCACGTAGTTCCAGTCGAGTATACTCCGCATCCCCCATGCTCTCGTCTTCCAGCATCGCCCCTTCGTTCTTTTGCATCCCTCACCACACCACCACCTCCTCAAATCCTATATTTTCATCTTCCCATCATATTTTCGCGGGTCCACTACCCTCCTCCCCTCTCGACCCCAGGCCAGGAGAACGTAGTGCGCGAGGCGGATTCAGCATTCGCGTAGGAGCGGAAATTGGAGCATGTGGTGGGGAGAGGAAGGCACCCAACTTCGGCATTATGGGATCCGGAGCTCACTCCACCTGTCTCTTTCTCTCTCTCGAAGGAAGTCAGGTCGGGAGAGGAACGATGGCGGAGCCTACAGGCGGCTCCGTGATGGTAAAGAATGGCGAGGAGGGCAAAGAGGGGGAAAGTGAAGTAGTGGGATTGAGGGTTAAGTCGGAAGATTTTCTTCGGGAGAGGGTCGGAATTTAGATGTATCTTCGTCCGACGTTGACGCCTCTCTTCCTTTTTCCTTCTAGTCTATTTTTCACTGCATTTAGAGTCTCAGTGGTGACCGTGTGGACGATGCAATAGCAGTGGAGTTTAGAATTTTGTTTCTTTTAAGTTGTGTCGGGCGATAGAGGTTCGCTTATCGGCCGCGTGGTTACCCACGATCCAAGGGCGTAAATTCTGCTTCCGAGTGTATCGGCAGCGTTAAGTTCTCTCTCCACTCTCAGTTTGAGAAAAGAAGCCCGCGTTAGCAGTGACCGAATGATATATTATATGAGCTGGGTGTCTTTAATGAACATTTTAACCCATAAGAGCTGTTAAGCCATGTGTGTTAATCGAGATGCCTGTCGAAGAATTTCAAAATTCATCGTTTTCCCCCCGTTCCTAAATGAGAGATTTATTCGCCACACAGCTGTAAATGCCTCTCGCTCCTAATTAATTATTGAAACGTAAAGCTGATTGGGCTCATGCTATTAATGATCCCTAAATACTTAATTGAATTTGTGATAGCAATTCTATTCTAACTTTCATGCGCAACATTGATCTCTACGGCTATGGAGTGAGAAAATTCCAAATGCCATTGCTTTTATGACGACCTTCCGTTAGGTGCGGGAAATGGTGGCCAAATTTCCCGAAAATTATAAGGGCCGTAAAACCCACATCATCTGCGCATACTGCGAAAAATACACCCTTATCTGGTGGTGCGATCCAATCGGCGTTTCAGTCACAGCTTCAACAAACGTAAAGTTTCAGGGCCCTCTCTTTTCCTCTTCTTCCTTTCCCGAGTGACGCGGAGATATTTTAAGGCGGCCCATATTTCTTTTCGCTTCGCAAAGTACACATACCCGGCTTCAAAAACTCACACGCGGACGGCGTCCGAAGCACTCTGGAGATGGGGTCGCATCCCCAGCCCCTCGCCCGTAAGTGTCATAAGGCCCGTTTGGAAGGGCATGTCTGCGCCCATATCTTGCCTGCTCTCGTTTGCCTTTACGAAGCCGTGGCCCATCGCATGCGACAGACGTCCCGCCCCCTCTCTCAGTGGCCCGGAAGTCAATATTGGCGGTTTTTGTCGTCGGACATGCACCCCCTCTATCTCCCCCACTGAATGTCCCCGCCGCGCTCTAACTTCCGACGTCTACTCCTCCCTCTCCAATCCTCCCTGCACGCCGCCTCCCCTTTTCTCGATCCCACTTTCCAGCACCTTATTTTCCCTCCCACGTCCCCCCTCACCGCGAAAGTATTGCTTTCCAAGGCACTATCGGAAGTGTGTTGACTTTTGTTTTTCTCGCGTGATGCTTTGCGTCTCCTTTTTTAAAAAGAGTGGATGTGGCAGGCAAAGGAAGGGGTTCTCACGTCTGAATCTCCAATATCACTCAATAAGGCACAAACACACTCAAGTATGCGTATAATATCCGAGAATTTTTTCGGATTAGACTCACGTACCAGGAAAAGTAAACTCTCTGTAGCTATATGCTGTGAGTTTTGACTTCGTGTCACAGTTTAATTCCGAGATATAGAGAAAAATGGATTGTGATAGGAGAGTATTTAGTTGAAATTTTGGGAAACAACATTGTTTAGACTTTGTGGGCGATTTTTCTAGAGTGGAGGTTTCACTTCAGCTGTTTCACTTGCAGTATTCAAATGTTTCATTTCTGCTATTCTTTGATAGTTATTGTCTAAAATCAGAGTCCACTTTATCCTCCCTAATTTAAATAGTGTATATGAAATCAAAGGAAGCAATAAATATAATTGATAGGCCATGGTCAATTTTGTACGGTATAGATTCAAGAATCGAGCTTGAAGGTGCCAAGTAATATCGTGGGAGGAGGACATATTGAATATGAAAGAATGGTTTCATCAATAGTTACAATTGATTGAAATGTGAAAATCTAATAATATCACGTCATAATTATTAAAATCATATTGATACTTGAACTATTTTTTAGAATAATGCATGGTTTTATAAAATTATATAATTCAAATTGTACACTATGAAAATTAATAATGTGGCTGAACATTAAGGAGAGCAATTTGCGAATTAGATTGCCACCCGATGCTCTCAGCATGAAGAATATCTTTTGACTTCTTAATTAATGTGATTCTAGAATGAACGGCAAGCATTTCCTCGGAGAACCAGTGAATGATGCTGGGCATTCAATACATTGTTAGCAAACGCTGCCTCCTTGACTCGGAAGAAACAATTTCTGATTCCCTCGCGAAAACTCGATCTCCCTCTGTTTTTACGGTCTCTTGATTCTCGAGGACTACCCCTTTCCGGACCTCTCACCCTCCCCTCCTCCGCTATCCCAACCGACACAAAACCACCTCCGTCTCCTTGCGGAAAGAATCTTCGTGGATTGAGTTTTCCTTGGGTCTCTGAAGATGGCCAGGGAATTTAGCAAATGGAAAGGGTTCACGGATAGGGACAGAGTGTGTGGCTCGCATGTGGTCTGTTGGGGGTGGGGAATAGTGGGGGGAGGAGGAAATCTCCTAGGAGGGAAGAGTTTTGGGGGTGGGGTGGTGGAGGGAGCAGTGGAGCTGGGTTGAGTTCAAGGGACGAAGGGGAGGAGCAGCAGGGAGAGAAGGGGTGGAGGGGAGTGAGGGAATCGTCGTCTCATGGGTTAGTATAGGGAGGACGAAAGTGGGGGATTTCGTATCCTCCTGCCTTCCCACTGCTGCCCTAAAATTCTGCCCAAGTCGGTTCGAATCTGTCCCTCGCTCCCCCTCCTTAGCCGTCCCTTCACCCTGCAATCACTGCATTAATCCCTTCGCATCCTTCCCCCTTATCCCCTTCCAACCTTCCCCCTCATCCTTTATTTAGTTTTCTGACCTCTTCCTCCCTCCCTTCCTCTCCAGCCTTTTGATTGATTAAAGATCCCCCCCCCCTCTATCTCACTGTTATTTCAGGGGTCCTATAAGGCATTTAACTCCCGCTGCTTATTTCTTGTCATTCTGTTTGTAGGGATTACGTCTTTATTCAAAGAGGGAGAGGTTCGTCTTTTCATTTTAATCCTAAGTGGATCGATATTTCAGAGGTGGTTTGTATATTTTATATTTCGGGATTCTTTAACTTCTGTGGCGGACGGAAAAAAAAGATTAGCTTTAGTGGTTAGCGACGAGGAGTGGAATTGGTATGAATGTTTACTCTGGATTAGGGGAATAGATGTTCCAAGTTTTTCCCCCTCATTCGCACACTCATGGTGGAGAAAAATTATCATTTCAAAGATATTTTATTCTGAGGTTAGTATCCTTCATCATCATCGGTCTACAATCGTAGGATTGGTTTGACGTAGCTTTCCACTCGATTCTTCTATTGGCCAACCTTTTCATTGTGACTTAATTCTTCTATTTTACATTCTTCACATCCTGTTCCAAGTATCTCATACGAGGCCTGCCTTTTCCAATCTTCCTGTTCACTTTTCCCTCAACGATAGTCTTCATCAGGCCATCATGTCTCAAGATATGGCCGATTAAGTTGACCCTTCTTCTTTTTAGAGTTGTCAGCAGACTTCTCTTTTCTCCTACTCTTCTTAGGACTTCCTCGTTACTTACTCGGTCGATCCATTTAATCTTCAGCATTCTTTTGTAGCACCACATTTCGAATGCTTCCACCCTTTTCTTCTCCACTGCTCTCATCGTCCATGCCTCACTGCCGTAAAGAAACATGCTCCAGATGTATGTTCTTATAAACTGTTTCCTTACTTCTACGCTTGTATCTCCAGCTATAAGTAGATTCTTCTTTTGATAGAATGCCCTCTTTTCCTGGGCTATTCTACTAACTATTTCTTTCTTGCTTCGTCCATCGTTGGTTATTCAGCTTACTAGGCAGCAGAACTCTTTCACCTCTTCAAGTTTTTATTTTTTTAGTTCGACATTGGTTTTGGTCTCTTCTTTCTTGCTGCACACCAATATCTTAGTCTTCTTCTTATTGATATTCAGCTGATGTCTGGACATTGCCCTTTCCATGGTTACTCGAATCTTGTTCAGATCCCTCTCTGTCTCTGCTATGAGTGCTATGTCATCAGCGAATCGCAGCATGCTTATTTTTTCTCCATGGATAGTCACTCCAGAAGACTTCTCTTTGATTTCATTGATGGCTCTCTCAATGTAAATATTAAAAATTACCGGAGACAGTGCACAGCCTTGTCTCACTCCTTTCCCTTATTCTTGCCTCTTCACAGCTGGGTCCAGATTTAATCACTGCTACTTGGTTTTTATACAAACTGTGTATAATTCTTCGGTCGTTGTACGACACTCCAATTCCCTTCAGAGTTGCAAGCATTGAATCTCAATCCACGTTATCAAAAGCCTTCTCTTAATCTACAAACGCAATGAAGGTCGGTTTGTTCTTCTCCATTCTCTTCTCTATGAGCAGTCTAAGGGCCAATATTTCTTCCCTTGTACCCTTACTTTTCCTAAATCCGAATTAATCTTCATCCAGGAACTCCTCTGCTTTTCGTTATATTCTTCTGTAGATGATCCTGGTCAGTACCTTCGATGCATGTGTCGTCAGGCTTATAGTCCTAAAATTTTCACATTTATCCGCTCTCCTTTACTTGGGAATAGGAATGATGATGTTTTTCTCGAAGTCCCTTGGAATTTCTCCTGTTGAGTACATGTCGCAGATGGTTTTGTAAAGATGGGTTAATGTCTTCTCTCCTGCATTTTAAATTAGTTCTGCAGGGACATGATCAGTACCAGAAGCCGTATTCATCCGAAGTCCCTTGAAGCGTCGAATTCCGATCTTAATATTGATGCTCCCATATCAGCCTTTTCCACTTCGCTTTCCTCTTCAATAGCTTTTGTGCTGAGATTTTTTCCGTTGCATAACTCTTCCAGATATTCTTTCCATCTCTTCACTTTGTATTCGTTTTCAATCAAAATTTCTCCATTCTTGTCCCTTTGGCATTGCATCTTGTGCTCCGTTCCTTGAAGTGGTTCCTCACTATCCTGTAGGCAGCTTCCACCTTTCCAAGTGCAAGGTTGCTTTGTACATATTCGCATAGATTCTTCATCCACATCTCTCTAGCTTTCCTTGCCTGGCGACTTTTTTCGTACCTTATTCTTTTGTAGCTAAGATGCCCTTCTTCAGTTTTCGCATTCTTGTACTTTCTTCTTTCTTCAATCAAGTCTAAGACTTCCTCCGTGATCCATGGCTTCTTCTTGCCAACTTTTCTTCTTCCAAGAACTTCTTTTGCGGCTTCCTGTAGTCCACATTTAATGTTTTCCCAACGCTCTTCCACTGAATTCTCATTCAGATTCTCTCCTATGTTGTTTCCCACTGTTTTTTGAAACGTCAGCTGATGTTCAGCCTCCTTTAGTTTTTCTACTTGCCATATATTCTTCTTTGTTTTCTTCAATTTCATGAATTTTAGATGGCATTTCATCATCACTAAATTATGGTCACTGTCGATGTTTGCCACAGGATAGCTTTTGCAGTCCTTCACTTTGTTTCTAAATCTCTGCTTCACTAAAATGTAGTCTATTTGGCACCTTTTTCTGTCTCCTGGCATTTTTCATGTGTATCTTCTTCGGTTGTAATTTTTAAACATTGTGTTAACGACCACTAACTTATGTTGTGTGCAGAACTGTATCAGTCTTTCTCCTCTTTCGTTTCGGATTCCATATCAGTATTTTCCAGTTATTCTTCCATCTTGACCTTCGCCGACGATAGCGTTCCAGTCTCCTAAAATAATTAGGTTTTCTTCTCCTCTTACCTGTTTCATAACTTCAGTGATATCTTCGTAGACGTCTTCCTCTTCTTCATCTTCATAGTCCGTCGTAGGTAATTAAACCCTCACCACAGCGGTATCTACAGGTTTGGTTTCGATCTTCACCATTATTATCCTTTAATTGTGCTGCAGGAAGCTCTTCGCACGCATTCCGGCGCTCTTTCTGAGTGTGATCCAAACTCAAGTATTACCATTTAATTATCCCGTATGTATAATCCTGTAGCTTCCTCGCCAAAAGTCTCCTTCTTCGGGCCACTTCATTTCGCTGATTCCCAGTACGTAAGGGTCCATTCTTCGCATTTCCACCTTCAGGTTCTCTTTAGCATCCTTAGGTAGGAGAATGTATATTTTCTACTTTTTCCCTCTCATCATTTTTATTTTCCCTCAGAATCTTCATGTTTGCACTGAAAATCAACGTTTACGTCATTTAGCGTTCCCTACATTTAAAGAATGGTTGTTTAAAATAAGATAAATTTGACGATTATATTTAACGGAAGTGTAAGATATTCCTTTGCTTCAATGGAATTTCTGACTGATATTTGTTTATTCCCCATCCGAGTTTTCATAATACACACGAAATGAGGTGATACTTTTTTTATTGTTACCAACAATACCAACAATCTGTTAAGAGCTTTATAAATTATTTCATCTTGCATCACGTGCGCAGGTAACTCTTTTATTTGAGTAATGCTTGAAATCTACATGGGTATTAGCTATCTAGCATAACATTATTCTGTAATTAATTTAATTTCAATCATTCAATTTAAATCACTAAAATTAACGTTTAACATTTTTTGTTTTATTTTCATGGTCTCCGTAACGCTTTCGTTCTATTTCATCTATCCCATTCCTTTTTATTCAATTTCTGCGTACTCACTGAGGCCGGGCTATCTTTCTTCTCCAACTCGGGAGAAAACGAGGAGGTGGAGATAACAAATCCTTTCTCTTCTCTTAATGCTGCGATCCGTCTTATTAAATACGCGGGATTAAGCTGTAAGGGTGAAGCGTGCAGTGGTGACCATTATCGTGGCGGTAGCGGAGCACTTAGTAGTTGGGGATAGGGAGAAATCGTGTACACTGATGGAGCAGGAGAGGTGGGTAAAGACTTCTCCAGAAGTCTCAAGACTTCTTAAGGATCATGTTGAGCTCTTTCCTGGAGTGGCTTATCCCTGAATCCACAAAACATTTCCGAGAGTTGGAAACTATTGCAAGTGTAAGGGAGATAAAAGTGCAGATATGGAAGTGGAGGCTGGACTGCGTAAATAAATGGGTGCTCTTAGCTCCGAAATAAATTTTGTCTTCTACACTGTTTTAAGTAACGTAGAGAGGAGAATCATTTTTTAATGATATTATTTGATTGTTTTGTTGTCAGTTTCCTAATTTTCCGTGCCAGGCGTTGACTCGATTTCCGAGAGTGTTATTTTGCGTTAGCTTTTTTTATCTTTAAATATTTTAAAATTGCTGCCGGTCAATACTTTTTTCTTTTTTTCCTATATTTTGATCTCATCAATATGTACCTTGATTTATAAGTAGGTAATTAACGGCTTCCTTTTCTTTTACAATTTTTATTAATGATTATTATTTGATTAATTGGATTAAATCCGTATCCTTTAAAAGGCATTTCAAAAGAGGAATAATGGCTGTGGTAGCTGGAATTGTAGGGCTGGGTATTTCTATATGTTTTGTATTGGAGAGATCTTTAAAAAGCGTACCAGTGCAGATATCGAGAAGTTTTGCGGTCTGTGAATTTATGCGATGCAGTCACGTAAAAAGAACGAGATCACGCAATTTCCGACGAACTCTAATCCTTCCTCGTTTCATTGGGCTTCGAGAGGTTTTTCTAAGTTTTCCCTTTCCAGTCGCAAGGGGCAATATGTATGTGCAAACGTCTAACCACACGCTTTGCCATGTTTTTTCCTTTGAACCGAAACTGCAACAAATATTTAGCCGGGCGGAACCTTTTGGCTTGAACTCACGTGCAAAAGGAAAGAGATGAAAAGTCCTTCGGATATAGGTTCTTATGTAGTTGATGGGTTGGAGTGGGGGAGTATTTTTCAAGAGACCGTATCGAAGGAAACTCAAAGTCGCTGGGATTGAGAAGGAAACAAGGATTGAAGGAGCAACAGAACGTGTTGGTCGCCCTAAGTCAGAGAAAACTCGCGTAAAGGCAAAAGGAAGGGGAGAATGTCTCTTTTAGACCAACGATGCTTTCATTCTGTGTGGGTATCGTGGTAGGTTATTCAGAAAGTAAAGCTGCATATAATGTAATCTAGATTGCTCAGTTAATTTCGGTCGAAGTATGAGAGGGTGACTTAATGAAAATAGATGACGCTATTACTTAGTCCGAAACACGTGAAATACTATATGCTGCTCTACTTTCTCTGAATTTACTGCTATTTTGTATCTTTGCGTAGCATTTTTTCGTGAAGCAGTTTATACATATCAATATTTTCATCTTTTTGCCTAACTGTGTAATATTCCTTTATTTTCTACCCAAAATCATACACTTTTTGTTGTTGTAAATGAAATAATCATCATCTAACTATCACATGAGTGGTATTGCACCGTTCTTTTATTGCTTGTATTTTCTAACTTTGAAGAGTGTATGACACTATCATGGGTCTCGCATCTCCATCTTCTTATTCCATTAAAAACTTTTGGGGCATGATAAAAATGACTTTTCGCAAAGACAACTGGATGCGAGGAATTTGGATGCCTCCGTCTGGCAATGCTTGCATACGCTACCCCCTAAAGGGCATTCTTTGCCTCTCACCAGCCGTAGAATTTCAACGGCGGTTGACGGCCGTTTTGTCGGCAGCCCCAAAAGGCAAGGCATAATGGATAGGGCTGGTTAAGGACAAGGGTCGGGCGTCGTACTCGACGCCGAAGGTTTGCCGTGCCGAGATATTTTAGACGGGGATTTAAAAAAAAGGAGGCGAAAATCTGGGAGGAATAGGGAGATGTTGAGTGAGCGGAGCGGTCAGCGGTCGTAGTTGGTTGAGTAAGAAGGGAACAGGAGTTGTGGCAGGGTTGGGGCGTTCTTTTTCGTGGGGCGATAAGAGAGCAAAGGTCCCGTCGGACTGGTCCAGTGGTGGTGGGGATTCTGAGATGGGGAGAGTAAGGCGTGGGTGGAGAAATGGAGGGAAGTGCGAGCAAGGGAACGTAACCGAATGCCATTAACTGCCTCATGATAATTACATATGAATGTCCCGTGAGAGCACGCTGGACGACCATAGGAAGGCGGGTTTAGGGTTGGGCAAAGGGTTGGGCTCTCTTGTGGCTCGACTTGCTTGAATGCCCGGCCCGAGGATGAGGGAGAGATTCCGCCTCGGGGATGTGTATGTGTATGTGGTGAGATGCGATGGGCTGGAGAGAAAGGGAGAAGGCGGAGTGGGGTCCACCGCGGATGGGGCCAAGATGCTAGGCTTCGTGGGTGGACGAGAGTGGCGTCAGAGAAATAAAAATGGCAGGAGGTTATTTTTGCAGGCTTTCGCCGGCACGGAAAGGGTCAGAGCATTGAATATTGAAACCTACTTCTGCTGAAATATTCACCTTGCCCAGTCCTGCCCAACTCGTTTGGTGGGCAAATTTCAGTGCTAAATACTGGCGGTAAACTGTGAGAAAACCTTGTGGTGTTAGGAGGGCAAAGTAGCGTACATTTTCTCACAACTTAAAATTGCGCTGGACGGTGCATTACTTGTGATATTTTAGCCATGTCAATGAGGAACAGCAGAACTGAATTATCTGGATAAGGTTTGACGGCAATAGTTGTCATTTAGTTGCATTATTTGTTTTATGTCTAGCAGCAATGTTGACGATAGAGGTTGGGTGGCGTAAGTTAAGGTAAGCGCAAATTTATGTGTTGATAAATAGACCTAAATAACTGTCAATAGTATCCATTGTGGCTTTAATGAAATGCAATATTCTTTCCGAATGTAGAGAGTAAAATTGATTTCTTGTGCCCCAGAAAAATTTTCCTCCTTTTCAACTAAATCAGCCCAAAACACTCAAAGTTGCTGGATCACATTCGTTTTACAACCTCCATTTTCCTTTCAAACCTATGTAAATAAATTCTGGTGTAGGGAGTTTTCTAATTACCATAAATGGAATGAAGTAAGACGATTTATATCCCTCGTTCACTCATCTAGCCTCTTTTACAATATGTATATATATATATATATATATATATATATATATATATAAAATATGTAGAAGAGAGAGAAGAGATGTCCTAATAAATGCTAGCAACAAGGTGTTGAGGGTGGGGGTGAAGGAAAGGATAATCAGTGGACACTTACCAGTAGATGACCCATGGAGAGCCTGGTGTCCACTGCGCTTTGGAGCTTTCGGGTCACGAACCCTTCTTCAGCTGGAGGAGATCACTACTGGGGTGTCACACTGGAGTCAAGGGTTTCGGTTGGTGTGTGAAAAGGGGATTGGCTAGGGTAAAAAGGAGGGAGGGGGAAGAGGGTGGACTACAAATAAATTCGCACCCTAGCCTAAAATTCACCTCCCACTCTTCCACCTCGCTCATTACATTCTTAGATGTAGACATCCACTTACATGATAGGACAATAAGCACATCGGTCCACGTGAAACCTACGAACTTGCAGCAGTACTTACACTGGGATAGCTGCCATCCCGAACACTGCAAGCGCTCCCTACCATACTCTTTGGCACGTCGAGGTCGCCGTATCTGTTCTGAAACCTATTTCTTCCTCAATTATTTAAAAGACCTGGAATCAGCCTTCCTCAACCGTGGTTACCCACCCTCAATAGTCCGAGAGCAGCTAGCCAAGGCGTGCGCTCCCCGCAACGGGCCACGCTCAACAGCAGAGCCAGAAGAAATATCACCAAATAATCTTACCATCTTCGCCACCACGTTTCATCCGGGCCTAGATTTTGCATTAAAAACTATCTTTAAGTCAGCCCAATGTATTCTTTTATCTTCCCCCTTAACTTCCTCACTTATCCCGAGACCTCCCGTGCTTTCCTTTCGTCGTCCTACCAATCTCCAAAACAGCCTTTGGATTCGCGAGATACAACTACCATCATCAGTTTGTGCCTCCGATCTCCAACCGATTGGCTCACATCCCTGTAACAAACCCAGATGCCTCACATGCCCCATTAACTCCCATTCCCACTCCTTTATCAGCCCGGTTACAAACGTCACATACCAAATACATTCTCGAGGAACCTGCTCTTCGAGTAATGTAATTTATGAAATTTCCTGTAATCACTGCCAGGCCTTCTATATAGGACTGACGACCACCTCTTTTAATATGCGAATCAATAACCATAGGAGCAGTGTCACCCGACATTTAAGGTTGCCAGTAGCCGAGCACGCCAATTCTCATAACCTTCCCTTCAATGACTGCTTCAGAGTGAAGGTAATCAGAGCATTCCCACCTGAAACATCTACGTTAGAGCTCCGTCACTGGGAGCTCGCCTATATTTCCATATTAAAATCAACCACTTCTCCCGGCATCAACATTCGCTAGCTTTCTCCACCCGTCCAATTTCCCTCTCCATTTCCCCTTCCTAGTCCACCCTCTTCCCCCTCCCTCCTTTTTACCCTAGCCAATCCCCTTTTCACACACCAACCGAAACCCTTGACTCCAGTGTGACACCCCAGTAGTGATCTCCTCCAGCTGAAGAAGGGTTCGTGACCCGAAAGCTCCAAAGCGCAGTGGACACCAGGCTCTCCATGGGTCATCTACTGGTAAGTGTCCACTGATTATCCTTTCCTTCACCCCCACCCTCAACACCTTGTTGCTAGCATTTATTAGGACATCTCTTCTCTCTCTTCTACATATTTTATATTATTTATTCTCTTTTCTCGTTATCACTACTCACTTTCTTCTTTTATTTCTTAGAATTCTCTTTCCTTTGCCTTTCTTTACCCATATTTTCTAGTCACAATGGAGTCTATACAACAATTGAGATACCATCTCGATAAACTCTCATCTCTCTCTTGTCATATTGAATTCCTTGCCTCCTGCCTACAACTCGGCATATCCCCCAACGGTCTCACCGTTCGTCTCCCTCTATCTGGCCTGAACTCTGAATGTCGTCAATCGCTTGCTATCCTCCAATACAGCTTTTCATTGTCCGTGACACGTGCTGTGCTCTCTCAGTACCGGACGATGGCCAAGTTCCACTCGGAAAACGTTAATAAACTAAAGCAAGTGACCCGTATGAACGGAATAGACACAACGAGAATATTCTCTCGCGCGTCTTCCCAAAAACGTAAGCACCGACTTGCCCTCACAAAAAAACTCTCAAACCTTTGTCTCCAGCACTTGCGGCTAGGCCTCCCCCTCCCCTTTTCTCTCGGACAACCCATTTCCACTAGTGCACCCCTCTTCGCCGAAAGGCCTTGCTTGGCGGACCTATTAGGTCTGCCCACCCCCGCTCCGCGACAGCTCAAGCACCATAAAATACCCAAAAAACCCAGGACCTCCTTTCCATCTGGTGACCAGACGCAGAATCCCTGCGACCAGCGCTCTAAGGAGGCCGTCGTCAATTTATCCTCCCACTCACTCACCCTCTCAGAATCGTCCCTTCTGTCCAAGGGTCTCTCCTTCTGCCCCACCCCTAGGTTCGACCACTTCCGCCTCCTTTCTGACTTTCATGCCTTCGCGCGGAACATAAGACTAAATTATTACTTCGCTAACTGCTCCATCGCCGCACTCAATGCCAACGAGGAGGGAAATTTTCCACCGCAAAATCCTCTTTCAAAATTTAAGGAACCATCGTCTTTCTGCCCGCCCACTCTTCCCGCTAATCACCCTATTGAATTATACCTAAATTATATTTCCTCTCAGTTAGCGTCCCAAGAATTTTCCAATTCCCTCCCGACCTCTAAGAATATTTCGCGGGACGAACTACATGCCCTTATCTCCCTTAGAAAGAACCAAAAAATAATCATCCTTCCTGCCGACAAGGGCTCCACAACAGTCGTAATGGACCGGCAGAAATACGAGGAGGAAGCGAATCGCCAACTGAGCGACATCTCTTCCTACAAATCTCTTCCCTCAGATCCAACCCCCGAGTATCTCACTGTAGTTGCGCGGAAGCTACGCTCTGAGGGCCCTAAGGAAGGTCTCTCAAAAAGTGAGATCTCCCTCCTTATTCCCCCGAACCCCCGCACCCCCACCTTCTACTTACTCCCCAAAATACACAAGCCTGGCACCCCTGGTCGCCCGATAGTCTCTAGTTACAACTCCCCCACCGAAAGAATCTCTGCCCTAATTGACTTCCATCTCCAGCCATTCGTCCGCAACTTGCCGTCCTTCGTGCGTGACACAAATCATTTTCTTGAAAAACTAAAACTCCTCCACTCACCTCTTCCTCCCGGCTCCATCCTGGTCACAATAGATGTGTGCTCCTTGTACACCAACATACTCCATAAAGAAGGCCTGGCAGCCGCAAAAGAATTTTTAATCAGCAGACCCACGGAATCACGTCCCTCCACCGAATTCCTCCTTGATCTGATGAAAATGGTGCTCACAAAAAACAACTTCACCTTTGGAGGACGCCATTTTCTTCAGGTCAGGGGTACGGCCATGGGAACGAGGATGGCACCTTCCTACGCGTCCTGTTTTCTAGGTAAATGGGAGGAAAAACTTCTATCCTCATCTCCCCTTAAACCCTTAATCTGGCTCCGCTACATAGACGACATCTTCATGATTTGGACGCATGGCACTGACACCCTAAACAATTTCATTCAACAAATAAATTCGCACCCTAGCCTAAAATTCACCTCCCACTCTTCCACCTCGCTCATTACATTCTTAGATGTAGACATCCACTTACATGATAGGACAATAAGCACATCGGTCCACGTGAAACCTACGAACTTGCAGCAGTACTTACACTGGGATAGCTGCCATCCCGAACACTGCAAGCGCTCCCTACCATACTCTTTGGCACGTCGAGGTCGCCGTATCTGTTCTGAAACCTATTTCTTCCTCAATTATTTAAAAGACCTGGAATCAGCCTTCCTCAACCGTGGTTACCCACCCTCAATAGTCCGAGAGCAGCTAGCCAAGGCGTGCGCTCCCCGCAACGGGCCACGCTCAACAGCAGAGCCAGAAGAAATATCACCAAATAATCTTACCATCTTCGCCACCACGTTTCATCCGGGCCTAGATTTTGCATTAAAAACTATCTTTAAGTCAGCCCAATGTATTCTTTTATCTTCCCCCTTAACTTCCTCACTTATCCCGAGACCTCCCGTGCTTTCCTTTCGTCGTCCTACCAATCTCCAAAACAGCCTTTGGATTCGCGAGATACAACTACCATCATCAGTTTGTGCCTCCGATCTCCAACCGATTGGCTCACATCCCTGTAACAAACCCAGATGCCTCACATGCCCCATTAACTCCCATTCCCACTCCTTTATCAGCCCGGTTACAAACGTCACATACCAAATACATTCTCGAGGAACCTGCTCTTCGAGTAATGTAATTTATGAAATTTCCTGTAATCACTGCCAGGCCTTCTATATAGGACTGACGACCACCTCTTTTAATATGCGAATCAATAACCATAGGAGCAGTGTCACCCGACATTTAAGGTTGCCAGTAGCCGAGCACGCCAATTCTCATAACCTTCCCTTCAATGACTGCTTCAGAGTGAAGGTAATCAGAGCATTCCCACCTGAAACATCTACGTTAGAGCTCCGTCACTGGGAGCTCGCCTATATTTCCATATTAAAATCAACCACTTCTCCCGGCATCAACATTCGCTAGCTTTCTCCACCCGTCCAATTTCCCTCTCCATTTCCCCTTCCTAGTCCACCCTCTTCCCCCTCCCTCCTTTTTACCCTAGCCAATCCCCTTTTCACACACCAACCGAAACCCTTGACTCCAGTGTGACACCCCAGTAGTGATCTCCTCCAGCTGAAGAAGGGTTCGTGACCCGAAAGCTCCAAAGCGCAGTGGACACCAGGCTCTCCATGGGTCATCTACTGGTAAGTGTCCACTGATTATCCTTTCCTTCACCCCCACCCTCAACACCTTGTTGCTAGCATTTATATATATATATATATATATATATATATATAATCGCCAGAAAAGCGCACTACGCAGTCATAATAAATACAAAATAAAACAGACGACGAAAACATAGAAACACGCAAAAGAGACACTCACAAAAGTTTGGACGTTTCCGCGGTCATGCCGCCTTTTTCAACGGAAGAGGGTTGACTGCCGTTGGCTGCTGGCTGAGTCCTCTTCGTGAGTGAAAGAGTGGGGGGGGGGGGGGGTGGTAAGAATGGGTACAGGAGTGGGGCGGGAGACAGTGGAGGAGGTAAGGAAGTGGTGGCCTCTAGTGGGAGATGTTCAAGCCTGGCTTTTGATATGATCTTTCGAGCCAGATTCGCGCCAATTCACGAGACCTCACCTCAATGCTAGTGGCATTTTCGGAAAGTACTTCCACTATGGCGAGGGAAAAACAGTTGTCAAAAGTTTGATTATGGTGGGCAGTATGTTTCGGGATAGGTTCGTGGAAGGGAGGAATTTTGGTGGAATGCCGGTGGTTGTTCATCCTGATAGCTAGTGGTGTAGTGCACTCTCCAATGTAGAAGGAGGGGCAGAAATTGCAGGAGAGGCGGTAAACTACATTGGTGGAGGTGCAGGAGGGTGTAGAGGAGGATTTGTTAAGGACTGATGAGGAGGCTGAGCGGAGTAGAAAGCAACATTTGCATCTCGGGCGTTTGCAAGGTGAAGAGAAATTGGAAGGAAGGGGAGCATGGAGAAGAGTGGGTCGGGTGGATCTGAGAATATTGCTGAGATTGGGTGCTTTTCTGTAAGTAACGGAAGGGCAGGCGGGAAGGAGATTTGATGTTGTATGGTTGGTATTTATGATGGGGTAAAGATCTCTCAGGATGCTATTTATTTTGTGTGAGCCGGGAAAAAATTTGGTGATGAAATTTAATCGGCCGGGAGGGTTATTTTTGATGCGGGGTGTGTAATTGGCGGTAGGGGATAGAATTTTCTTTCTGAGGAGAGGCTCTGGGTAACCACGTTTCTGGAGGGCGTGATGGAGGTTATCTATGGCTTGGTGTAGGGAGGGGGCATTGTTGCAAAGACGGTGAGCCCGGACGGAGAGAGAGTATGGAATGGATTGTTTGGTGTGTGGCGGGTGGCAACTAGTATAATGCAAATATTGTTCGTGGTTGGTGGGCTTTTTGTGGATAGAGGTGATGAATTTGGTGTCTTCAAGGAGAATGTTGATATCAAGGAAGGTGGCGGATGAATCAGAGATGGAGGAGGTGAACGTGATAGAGGAAGAAGAGTTGAGAGAAGAGATAAAAGAGGTGAGAGAGTATATATATATATATATATATATATATATATATATATATATATATATATATATATATATATATATATATATATGGATTGTGATGGCTGCTAGAGTTGAGGATAGAACATTGTGGTGGGAAGGGGAAGTAAACTGGTGGATGTGATTGAACTTGAAGGTTCACCTTCCATCGTCGTAGTAGCCGTGAATTTTAATGGTAATACGAGCCGTCCTGAAGTGACTGTCACTGCCTTCCCTCCCCATAAAGGGTAGCCGCCTAAAGTATTTCGTAAATCTACGTGTAGTGTGGTCTAGTTTTTTTTCCTCATTGTACTCCAACACCGCACTCGCGGTTCACCTCATTGTCTCCTCTGTCCACTTCATTCCAAGTGACCAAAGGCTCTCGGCTTTCCTAAGGACGAGGTCCCCGCGCCCTCTAATTATCGGTTGAAAACTAATCGCTCCCTCTCTCTCTCACTCTTACCCACCTTCAGTCAATTTCCACATAACCACGGTCCTGCACTTTCCATTGGTCCTTCATCCCTTCTTTTCGCCAGACCGTTCACGCCCATCTCTGCTACGATTCCACTCTGCAAGTCTCTAATGTCTAGACTTCCTGGATTCTAGAATTTAGATTTCTTGGATTTGTGGCTTGTGTTGGAAATATGTACTTATTACCCGCTCGACTCCGCAGTTATATTGCGTTTCTCGTAATCTGGTGAGCTAGTCGTGCGACGTCAAAAAATATTTGATCTATGGTTTTCCTTTCTCAACTAAGTGTATTTGAAATTAATATCTTAACTTTTTGACTTTGTGACTATAAAAACATTTGATCCGGTAGATTCTTTGCGATCTCTCTCAGGAATAAACACCGTTTTATTGGCCGTAATGTGTGGAATGCGGGCTTGTGAAAGCTATCTGATTTAGTGAACGGTAATAAACTTCAGTTAAATGAAAGGACTCTTATGGGACGGAAGTGAGGTGATATTTCAGATTACTGCGCACCTTATGAAATAGTCGGTGGAATTGCCCAGGCAAAGAGAGCTTCTGAAGTCCTCTGAATCCTGTAAGAAGAAGACGGGATAACTTAATCGGCTACATCATGACACATGATGGCCTGATGAAGAGTAATGGTAGGACAAGTAGACGGATAGAACGGCAAAGGAAGGCCTCGTATGAGATATATAGAACAGGTGATGTAGGATGTGAAAGAGAATAAATACCTAAATATGAAGATTATAGCTGATGGAAGAATTCAGTGGAGAGCTGCCTCCAACCAATCTCAGGATTGCTGTCTATAGATGATGATGATGCGCACCTTAGATTTATCTAAAGGGCTGTGGAATTTTTTTAATACCATTAGCTGGATAATTATCATTACACTATGTCAAACACCGTATTGCACAATTTGGATGATATTTGGTGCTATTTTTCAACGAATTCTTGCTAAATTTTCAGCTCATGCAAACAGTTTGACGGCAGAATTATGACGATAACTTTACCGTGTAATAGTTTCGCAATGTGGTCTTCTCATATGTCCTCCTCAGTTTGGAGGGTGGGAATGCTTTTCTCTCTGATGGACCCTTCCCCGTAGAAATCCCTTCGGGATTGTCCGACTCATACTACGGGAAAGGCGTTACCTGAGGAGAAGTATCCCCAGTGGCACACTTCCGCAGGGGTATGCGTCGCAATTGGAGCATCTGCACGGATCTCAGGAATATATATATATTAATCATTTACGGGGATGGAGGACGCTTCCATTGCCCTCTTTGCGGCACCAGATGACCCCTTAGCCCTAACGCCGTTCCCCGCTCTTGTCTCCTCTTTTCACACTCCCCCGTAATCGTCCTCGCAACATCACTGCATCAATTCCAACCTTCTCCTCGGGTATCTCTCTGGAAAATTCCTTCCTCCCTTTTTATCTATCCTCGCTCCAGCTCTCCCAACTTGGTGACCGCCGTCGAAGCGTCTCCCAGCTCCTCTCCTCTCTCAGCTGACCTCGTCATCGCCCGCGTGTAACTCAATCCGTGCGCCGCAGACGCCTCTGCCCTCTCATGCCAGCATCGTCGTCATACCACTCTGACCTTTCCATTGCGTCAATAACCGTGCATTTGCTTGTCCCGCGGCGGTTCGGCTTCATGGCGTACTGAAAAATGGTCTTCGCGACTTCTATCCACTCTATATTTCGTTCATTGGTATCTAGTCTTGCCCTTCCTTTCCCGTTCTCCATTTCACTCTCGAGGGGAACTGATAATTTTCGCTTTATTCACTTGCCAACTTCCTATGATAATTTGAAGCCCGTCAAACCCTTCTGGCGATACCGTGAGCGTCTTGAGGAATGCGTGACTTGGCTTTTTACCCGGGGAAGGTATTTTGCGTAATTCCATACGGTTAAAAATCCACGTCACATATATTCAGTCGTCTATTCTCCAATCTCCTGTAATTTTAACTCAAGAACGAGCGAGTAGTTTTGTTTGGTGTTTTACGATTTTTTTTCGTCGGTAGATGTGGTAGACGCCTTAGTCAAGGGCTAAGGTCAACCCACTTGGAAATGATGGTGAAAAATCATGGAATACCATCAATTTGGTTGTCATACGGCTCATCATAAATTTTTCAAGTCAAGGAAATATGGGATTTGGGTATCCTTTTAGGTGGCCGGAGCATGGAAACAGATAATTTGAGGCGAAATTGTGGACTTGAACAACAAAACTTGTGAACATTAAGTTGAATGCATCTTAGCTCCAAAAATAGTTTCTTTTCTCTTACAGTTTCCGTTTGATCCGTTATTTACTTTACTCTTAATGGCTCACATGATAATTGCGGTAGTATTTATCTTTTTCCTCAACTTATCTTACTGTGTCAACCGTGATACCTTAATGATCCCTTGTTTCGCTTATTCTTGTTTTAAGGTTAATTAATTCTTGAATTTAGTCATTCCCGTCACATTTGTGTAGTGTAGAGTGTATTTTTTCTTAGCCGGGAGCTCTGAGGCTTTCACTCATCACAGTTCATTTCCGTTGAAGTTTGCGCTCCATAAAAAATGTGCACGATTCAAATTTCTCATGCTCTCTTGCCGGAGGAAGGACTCCAATTTAAAAGACACCCATTCCGTTTGAAACGGCACAGGGGTGCTGTATATAAAAAGACTCAAATATTTCGAGCCACCCCGAGGTTTTTCTGCGCGGGCTTCTTGTTCCCCACATCTTTCATCCCTCCTCCTTCCACCACTATTCTTCCACCACGGCCACCTACCTCCCTCTCTCCCATCCCCCTGTGCCCGCGGAAGGGAAGCGGAAAGGCTGTCACCCCAATGCCCCGCACACCGCCTCAATTCCTCCGCCCCCTCTTTATTTACACGCCACTAGACACTCCACCTGTCCGACATTGCTCCCAGGGATGAAAATAGCCGCGTTCAAAAACCTGTTCCCTCTCCTTATTCCACTCATCCTTCCCTCATCGCGCATTCCTGCACCCCGTCCCCTCCTCCTCGCCCTTCCTCTCGCATTCAGCTCCGACGCCCCTTTTCCTTAACCTTTAGTGAGGAGGGCCGTCTGTTTTTGAGACATTATAACATCAGCGGTCCAAGTCGTCTCTTTTCCCTCCGCAAGCCCTACCGTCGGGAAAACTGAGAATATGTTTTTTCTGTGGTGCCGCCTGTGGTTCTTGTTGTTCTGCTAAGGTCTGACGTGAGTTTTCCGTCCCAATCCGTCCACTTAGTGTTGTCTCCTCGTCTGTGTGTTCTAAATTTTTTGTCCCTTTTCACCTCTCTGAGGAATTTGAACTTCTGAATTTTGCTCCTATGTTCGTGATGAGATCCTGAAAGAATTTATGTCCGAGGATTCTCGATCGCCTTTTCCTTTGCCTAACTTTGAATAATGTTAAGGAAAGAAATAGTACTAATTTTAATCCCTTTGTCATGAGAAAAATAGGTTGTCACTTTTTATTTTACTGAGATATTATGTTAAATGCCATAATTTTCCAATTGATCGGCTAACTTAACAGGTTAGAATGTATATTTCACCTTGAGTCTTACAGTACCTTTCATTAATATCCTCTAGTTTGCTTCTTCTCATTATATCTCTTCAGTGTTGCCAAGGAATTAATTTTATTTTTAATTTTTTATCTAGGAATTAATTAGCTCTAAAATATATGGTTTCATCATGAATGACAGAAACATGCCTTTTCAAAGAAAAACAATTGTTGTCAACTAATAAGAAATCTTAGTCATTCCACAGGATTTTATTTAACATGGTATGTTAAATAAAATCCTGTGGAAGTGACTAAGGTTTCTTATTAGTTGACATCATGACAACCTTCGACCACGTCAATGCTTCGAACTTTGATTTTAAAAACAATTGTATTAGTTACCTAATCATGTTCATCATCTTCAAGTTTATCATGAAAAGAATCTTTCATTCACAATTTTTCTTCATATGTTGTTTTTCCCGCAGTCCGTTCATGTTTTTCAGTCTAAAATAGTTACAGGTTGCGAACGTTACACTCATAAAGAATCCTATGACAATGGAGGTGAAAAAATGCTTTTTCATCAAATTTTGACTCCAAACACCCCATTACTATTGTTTTATCGCCGTAATTTTTTATTATTTAACTGTAGAAAAGCTGAGGCGATGATTACATTTTTCAATTGTTGCCGTGAGGAATTCCAATGTATTTATTTATATTTGCTATTGACCAACTTAGTTAAATGGAGGGAAATGTTAGTTTACTTTCCTTTAAAATTTAACGCCTACAACCTAATTGACTCGATCATGTGCTGATTTGATAGCTGACATCAGCGTGAGGTGTGAGTTTAACGGCGAGTTTTACACTTCCAACACAAGTCACTACCACTACAACTATGTGTTGATGTATTTTAGATGCCAAACATGTTGCCTAATAGCACTATATGTGAGAATGAACAGATTTTTATTTTTCACCGCCGATGTTTCTGTTACCGAAAACTACGATCAACATGTGTACAGCATCTATAATTGAAAGTGATTCAGTCTATATTCTACTCTCGACGTAGCTCATTCATCTAATAGGCGAAATCCTAAAATATAATATGCTGGTAAAGCCAAGATTATTTTCCTCGAATATTTGTTTTTAAAATTCCTTATTTTACCCTTAGTAGTAGTTATGGCATTTTCCGAATCCCTTTCGAATAAAATAAATCTAATAAGAAATAGCCATAAAATGTATATTTTCATCGACCAAGCGTTTGCTCTCTGTGATGTCAAATCCTTTCAGAGATCTCTGTTTGTTGTGAATAATTTCCGGGAAAGGCATTGATGAAAATACAACAGATAGGACTCACCCAGTCCCTACGGGAATTAGCTTAGTCCCTGTCATTTGTGATTACTTGCTGCAGATCTAGTCACTATTGACGGACGGAGAGGGAAGACTACCTTCAAAGTCCCTGGACCCATATGTCCAATGCACTTCTCCACTGTGCCTCGCATGCCACTTCCGATTGAATATGTAATATGCTTTTGAACTAGGGTGATCATAATCCACTTAAAAAGCTTGGATTCAGTGATATGTCTAGAGTTGTCAATGAACTCAGTTTCAGATATTGCAAAGAAAACATAACTCAGACATTCAAAATGCATTGTTCATTAAATATTCCCGTTATGATATTGTGTTTTGCTATTTTCTCATTTTTCAAAATAATCTCGAAGATAGTTTTATTGAATAATTTGTAAGAAATTGATCACTAATGATGTCATACGTCACGTTCACTAAGAGTGATCGTGACGTACGCTATCCGAGGCACAGTATAGTATTTCTTTAAATAAATTGTTTTAATTTGCATATCAGTTCAAATGTTACTTAAATCGAATCGGTTACACCCCTTTAGGTGTTCAAGTGTTTATTATTTGGGTTTCACTACTGTAAAAAAAATAAAATATAAATGTACTGAAAAATTAATAATTTAAAATAAAAATTAAATAATATCCATGTTTCCAATCAGATATGAGTGTATTCATGTTTTTGAGGGTCAGGCACGTAGCCAAAAATTTGCTTCGAGGGGTCTAATTCTAGTGTAGAGTAACTTGAAACAAATCAGCCTTGCCCTTTCGGTGCCGACATGTTACAAATCTCTTCCCATTATTTTCAGTGCTTGGTATTTATTTTCACAGTGCCCATTCCTATCTCTTCTCATTGGTAAAGTTCACTGCTTGCATTGTTATGAAGCAGTTAATTTGAACGGCCCCTAGAACAGAAGTTCAACGTATGCATACACATAAGATTGCTGAGAACAATTATTAACCACATATATACATGTAACCAGTGATCATGTTTCTATATACTTAACACTTGAATTAACGCAGTGTAATCTGGATTATTATACCCAGTTAAAATCAGAACAACAAAATTATTGTAAAAATATTTCGTGGGGGGTTGACTCCCCAGAAGCCCCCCACCCCTGGCTACGTGCCTGTTGTGGGTGAGTAATGAAATGATGGCAGAGCAAGTTTAAATAGACAAACCTTGAGAAGTGATGCCCTGTGGTGACTTAAATGACGCATCGATAAATACGCGTACAAGCAGTTGACATAAAAAGCAATCTCGGCGCTCCATCAGAAAAGGGGATAAGCGGGTGTGCGGCGGAATGCCGGAACGGGATCAAAACAAAAAAGAAATTCGCATTAATCGAGGCATTTTGGGGGAGGAGGGTTTAGTCCGTACTCTCGTTCGGTCGCGTGCATGCTCGGAAGGAGACGAGGGTGAGGGGTGCGCAACACACGCTCCTCCAGGGTATCCTCCGCTCGGATTCCTCTTCCCCCGAACTGTCAGTCCCGTTCGTCGTCTCCGCGGTACCCCGACGGTCTCTTCCCTTCGTTTTTCACCTCATTCGCCTCTAATTTCATCCGACTTCCTCCCTTTGGCCGACTCCGACCCTAATCGCTCCCCCTCCGCCCGGAAGAAAACCATGCCAAGCTCGAGACATCATCCCCCTCCTTCTTCCGTCTTCTTCCTCCCTCTCTTACTCCCTTTAACCCTCGGGCACGCGCTCTCCTGCACCTGTCCGACCCCTCAGACCCTCTCTCCAGATCCTCCAGACTTTTTTTCCCGCGCTCCGCCAACTGGCCTCTTCATCTGCTGCTCTCTCCCCTTTGGAAATGTCCCGTGGCCAGCCCCCACTAGGCATCTCCCCCAACCCTCCTAGCCGGAGAAGATTCCCTCCCCTCCCCAAGTCTTCGTAACAACGTTGTTTCCCCACTTCATCCCTCTCGTTAACTCCGGGCCGATCCCTTTGGCACCCGCCTTTCCTCTCGAGTTATTCCTGTGCGTCCCGTGATCATTTCCGTCCTCACTTCCTTACTACGTTGTCCGTTATTAGGCCTGTTTTTGTGTCATCATGTGCGCCGCCGTGGCATTTTCCAGTCTGTGTTATTTCCAGGTTTTCGTCCTGCCCGCAACGCATGGATCCTTTGCGGTCGTTAATCCCGATTAAATTTTGTTCTCATTATTTTTAATGGGTTGGTCGTTAGCTACGATCATCAACGCTCTCATTTATCCCTCTATGTTTAACGTCAAGTGGCCGCGCTTCTATTTCACATGTTATTTTTTCCTGAATCGGTAGGTTATTCAGCAATTTCTTATCGCGTGAAACAGATTCGTGGTGATGGAATCACAGTCTGGTATTCTTGCTCTAAGCAGAGCGAGGTCAGTTACTTTATCGTGGATCCCTAGATATAGTGTACTGAGAATAAGGGATACCCTCAAATGAATTTCACAGTTTTATTTCTATTTTAAGACTCTAACCTTTCAAGGAATAGGAAATAGCCACGATAATCTTAACGGAGCTGCCCGCTGATATACGCAATAGCAGAATATCCACAGAGAATAAAAACATTTACGATACCAATGATTCCGGGGTTCCAGGTTCGATTCTCGGTCTAGGCGAATGATAATTTCCCTTTGGAAATTCTGCAAGGTTCCTTAAACCTTATTGTTGCCTCAATTTCTGTGTCGATCGTTAGTATCACCATGAGTGGGAGTCACTATTGCTATTGCTTATCTTTCTCTGCTCACAAATATCTACTTAAATTATTTTTCTCCTTTAAATTTGCCGCTCCATGCCCTTCATGTATTTTACGGCTTCATTTGTTTTACAGTTTTTCACACCTTTTTCACTTCAAAATTTTTTTCATGAAGCTGTAGAGCTTTAAGATTGGGTTATACCCTCTTTACATTAATATTATCATCTGGTTTATTTTTATCCTACTCTTCATAATATTTTTTCGTTACTCGCTCTCTCTCACTATCTTTGTTCTTCACTGTCATGTAGCAACACTTCATACGCTTTCAATCTTTCTTTACGCAGGTTGCTATCGTCCGTGACTAACATAAAGGAGCATGCTCCAATTCTACGTTCAGTGTAAATGATTCCTTATTTTCAGACCGATTTCTGTAGTAAACACTATATCTGGTTGAAGTTCCTCTTTTTTTCAATTCTATCTTGGTGCTTCAATCGCTGGTTCTTCTGCTTCCGAGGTTCTATTATGTAAAACTCAAAATAAGCTATGGCCTGCAGGTTGTTTTAATCCAAGATACTGAATTTTACTCGATAGGAAACTTAATTTTGCCTAACATAAGCTTTACTGTCATCATTTCATGTATTGTTTGAATCTTAACTCCTGCTACAATTATATCCGACCGGGCTTTCACGTAAAATTCCAGAATTCTATTTAATTCTATGTATTCAGTTCGATTACCGTTACTTTTACTTCACAAATATCTCCTTATATATCACCTTATTGCTGAAGAAAATTAACCTTTCCTTTCACAAAAGATCGGTTGAATGTAATGTAGAATTTATGATAACTACATATTTATGT
Organism: Platycnemis pennipes; assembly: GCA_933228895.1. NCBI lineage: Eukaryota > Metazoa > Arthropoda > Insecta > Odonata > Platycnemididae > Platycnemis > Platycnemis pennipes. The sequence continues at coordinate 109,589,137 of OW121847.1, forward strand.
AAGCCATCAATTGAGGAGAGTGAGTTTCTGATTTTGGGAGCTATTACCTACTCTAGTCGAAATTTCTATTTCGACCATTGCGTGATTTTTAGAGCGTTTCCTCAAAAGTTGTCGTACAAAGAGAAAGTTTTTTTCGCATTGGTTCTCTTTCACTGGATACCTGAATATATTCAACGGTATATCTTCAGTTTCTATTTCTTTCACTTACTTTCGGTAGATGTCTATCGATGCTTCCACTCGGGCCCATTTTATCCGATCAATTTATCTAGAGAAATACCCACACCTCACATTCTTCTCAGAATTCCGAGGGAATGTCAAGCTTATTACTTTTTCTTGTACTTTTATCTTTTTTTCTACCTTGCCTATAAGTTTTCTCTGCCGGTCTTACTCGTTGCTTTGTTTCTGTCCCTCAAGGAAGGGATTTTATGCATTATTTTAAGAGACCCTTTATCTTAATTCTGTCTTTTTCAGCGATAAATAAATGGATTTTTGAGGGGATACTAGGGCTAATATCGTTTCACCAAGTATCACTTTGCTACGTATAGCTTGAATTAAAAATTTGAGGTATTTAAAAAATATTTGATGAGGTAAAACACATGAGAAAATATTATCGGTATTAATTGTTTTATTTTGGTGTTGTGTTCTGTGTGCAAATTTGAGTACTTCTTAATATTACCCATGGCGTGTATCAAGCACGAATTACTTTTATTTTATTCGCTTTATTATTTTTCCCTTGCTGAGCATAATATTAATTTTTTTAATTACTCTTCTTAGTAGCGATTTTTTCATTATACTATTGCATAATATTTTTTTACAATGGTCGTAATCTCGACCCTCAGTAACTTTATACGAATACTTTGGAAGTTAAACTACTCATCTTGTTAAAAGAAAGGTGGTCATACAGACATATATGTATAATATTAAATGTTAATGACATTTTAAGTTTCCTATATTTATTCGTTGTTTTGATAGCAAGATTTCTCCAAATATGCAGAAAGTTTTTTTTCTGTATCGTCTAGCAGGGGAATTTTGCAGACTCGGTGGTAACTGTTAATGGTTCTTCATACAAGTAAAATAAAAATAAGAGATAGAGGTTCTGATAGCTTTCATGTAACACCAATTGACTCTAAGATCAATTTTACAATATTATTGGTTCTTTTTCTTTACAGGTAAGTTGTCTTTACTGGTTATGCGGCTTTGATTTGCGTCGGAGTAATGTGAGTTAATATTGAAGTTATAGTCAAGTGTGTACTTTGTAATGCCTCTTAAGTACCCTCATGCGTATATAGAAGATAGCTTTGTACATATAAGTAACATTATTCTACTTTTTTAAAGTTGTAGGAACGCGTATTAACTCAACGCTCAATATAAATGGTTTGAGCGTAGCGTAGTGAAAGAATGATAGGCTAACTTTGATGATGACTCAATGAAATTATTTATGCATCCATCAGGTTTTTGCGCGAGTCTTTATGTAGGTGCTGAAGTCAAATTTATGATAGTATAAAATGATAAAAATAAACTTTGTTCCTTTAGTGACAGGTTAGAAAAATTTAAAACTTTAAAATGGCTGTCGGGGTGAAACAAGAGTATAGTATTATGTTAACTATTGATAATAAAACAAGATGGCTCTTTTTTCACAACTTCCACAAAGTGCCATCTTGTTTTATTATCAATATGTATACTTTCCACTTCATCTCGCCTGCCTCAGTCAATATTAATGTTAACTAGTTTAAACTCCGATAGGAACCTGAGGGATAAGAATTTGCCAAAGAAAAACGTTCCATTGCTCAACTTCCGCGTCCGTAATTAAGTAAGGAACATTGTGTCCCCGTCGTTTTCATGATTTGAACATGGGCGGTGTCATTTTGCAGCCAGCGTATTGTTTCGCGGGCTTATGTAAACTTTTGGTTCGGAAAATATTTAGTGGCCTCTGGAGACAGTCATAATGGAAGATGATACTGGAATTTATCATGTGAGCAGGATGTTTGTTTCTTTTCGTCTCGGTATCCTGAAAATCTCCGCGGACTTCAGCGTTTTAATTTATCAGGTCGTCCATTAATCCCGACGCTCCACTGCGGGAACTTCCCTGGCGGACGAGGAGGGATGCCGTAGTACGCCTTATCGTCTTCCACTCCCACGGCGCTGACTCGGGCACTCTCCCACAACAGTGGCTACAAGCCCCCAACCCACTAATCTGCCCACCACGCGCGCCTTGCTCGTTTTTTTCCCTGCGTCCCTCCCCCGTCTTAAGCCCCAAGAACCATTCTCCATCTCCTCCCCACCTCTTCCCCCCAAAGATACGCCAGCCTTCAGCCCTCAAGACGATTGTTCTCCTTACCCTCCGGGTGAACCTCAGACCCGCCTGCTCCTCCCTTCCCTCGGCCAACCCCTACCTCAACCCCTCTCGCCGCTTATCTGCTAATTACTGTATCACACTCGCCGACTTCCTCCCTCTCTTCGACTTCTCCATTTCCCGCCCCTCCGTGGCGAGGAACACATACACTGTCCTCTATTTTTTCTCCCTTTCTCCTCCTTTTTGGGTTCCCCCGAACCTTCGACTCCGCCCGCCTCCTCCCACCTTCCCTCGCCTTCTCCCTCGAAATTCCCACGGGAGTCTGTTTATTCTCCCGCAGGAAGCGTTATCTGGCGCGCGTTGGAATTTATTTCGTGGCAGTTAAAGCTCGGGTGAAGAGTTTCATTTTTTTCCCCTTTGCTCGTAAGGAGTTGGAGGCGTGGGTGAGAATGTGGAAAGGGAGGTGGAAGGAGGAGCGGAGGATGATGGAGGAAGGTGTGTGCGGGTGTGTAGTGAGGTCGGGGGCTGGAAGAGGCGTGCGTGCTTCACGCTGGAGTAATCCATTTAGTTCGCGGTTTTGCCTCACTTCCTCGCTTCCACTTGGTGGCGTCTGTCAGCTTCGAAAATTATTAAGTTTTTTATCGAGCCTCAGCCATGTTTATGGTGGTTCAAGTGGAAAATGTTTTTTTAAATTTATACGCTTGTGTCCAATATTAGCGTCGTAGATTATTCCATCTTCTCTGTGTTTTCATTTGAGTAATTAAAATGAAATAATTGGATGCATCAGTCTCCAATGACGGACACCGGAGTTGAGATTCCCGTTTTCGCTCATCTTCAGTTGATATACATCACCTCAGGTGTAGAATATTAATTGTGTAAGGAAGGAGCTATTAGCAAAACAATGTGAGATCACATATTTGCGTACCCTCTGGAGGTAATGCAATCTCTTCCTCCTATAATTTCATTGCCACATACCATGATGCTTGGCTTTTTTGTTTTGACCATGTAGATGCCATCATACTCTGCTATTCCATCTTCCGTGAAGTAGCATGCACCAAACATGGTAGGATTTAAAAATTATTTTTTGACTATCCTTACCGTAAACCTTCCATGTATTCTTCTCATCACGGTAAATTTTCTTACCGGTAACTCTACCAGCATAGGGAAATAGCTGTATGCCGTTGCATTTTACCCAATGTCAATTTGATCGTTGTTTTACTGTGTACTAAGGTTCAATTTAATTTCAAGAGTAATTTACTATTATAATCTTGTGTCATTTTACGATTCATACTGGTCATCATTGTTCTCATTTGTATATGCTGAGAAAACTCTGGAGACAAAGTTTAGTTCTGATAAATAACAAACCAATCGTCATTAACTTTTTAAAAAAAGTTAATGACGATTGACCCCGTCAAAAAAGTTGTGACCTTGTTAGCTAAAAGTAATCAGTTTACAGCTGATCGCTAGCGCATGTCAATCAGCAGTCAGCTGATTGACATGCGCCGTGCAAAAAAGTTACAATTTTTAATTTAAAAACAGTCTGATAATTTTTACTGCAAGTCGTTTTCTAGCATACCGAGGTATTCATGCACCTATCTGTTAGGTTCTTGAAGTCTGAATAATGCCTTTTTCAAAGAGTTGATGTTTAACTGCAGATGCCTCATGCGTGAGTGACAGAATTCTTTCCATGAAGTAAGAACTATGTTTTGATGTAATTCGTGCCTTTCCCACAGTAAAATAATCCATATGTGCGTCAGTTTGATCCGTGAAAATTTCCTATTCCTTATATTTTTGGATATGGAAAGCTTTCTCCTTACCGAATCGTAATTATGAAATAGGTATAAATTGTTTAGAAAAATACGCTTAGGCAATTCTTGCTAAAGTAAGCCCGTTAAATTACTCTTTTTGCGTAGAATCCTTAATCGTTAACATTCAAGAAATGCCCATCCATTAACCAGTGCTAATCACAAGTTTTGTTTTTAATCCCAATCGGCGATTTTGTATTTACTGATAATGAGGTGCTAGTTGATGAAATGTGAACACACGTGCAAGTGCTAATGCAACTGCGCCGTAACAAAGCAGAAGGTTCTTTTTATCACGGATCGAGCTGTGCTCCGCATTAATGGAAATATCACTTTGAATTTAATTAAAACCAAAAATCGTCGACCCCTTTGCATTCACTGCCACCGTAAGCCATCTGATGAAACAGTCGTTTGGCGAATATTAACGGTAGCGCATGTCCCTTCAGTCCATTCAAGCCGTATGCGATCAAAATCCCACTAATTGGTTAGTTACGAATGATTATCGTGGAATCAGGATCATCCCAATGGGAGCAGGGAAATCCCTTACCTCCCCCTTTTGCTTCCCTCCTTAATAAAACCACCCAGCTGTCCCAAAACCCTCCCAATGGAATCCCTGCGACGGTTCTCGGCCCTCCTTTCCTCGCTACCCCGCCCGCAACTACCCCATGGCTCCTCTGTCCAGCTCGGTCCTTTAGTCGGGAGAGAAGAGGTTTAGGGCCCCTCGCGTTTGGTTTTATAAGGCAGATCAGAGGGGATTCCAAGGGGGGGAAGAGAGTGGAGCAGAGAGATTGGAAGGTAAATCGTAGGGAAGAAAGAGGGTGGAGTGGAGAGGGGGTGGATAGGGGTGGAAGCGAAAGTAGCGGGTCTGCAGTTTGAGTGGTAGGAGTGAAGAGGGAATGGGGGTAGGGAGAGGGTTAGTCGGGAGAGTAGTTTATGGAGGTGGTGGGAGGATAGAAGGAATAGTCGATGGCGTCAGGGGACTGTTCAGGGGACGGATTGGGGAAGGAGAAAAGGAAGTTTGCCCGGTGGTTCCATTGGCTGTGGGCGAAGGAGAGTGGACGGAGGGAAACAGTTCGTAGGAGAATGTGGATAAGGATTGGAAGAAAAGTGAGAAAGGCAATTGGAAAAGGGGCTGTTTTAATTGTGATCGCGATAAGATGGGGGTATCTAATGAATTCCTCGAATGTGGCTTCGAGAAGTACCTCACAGATAACTCCCAAAAGATCAGAGACTGAGATAATGCCCCAGGTTCATACAAATGAAATGCATGTATTTATATATACACCCACCCACATACCTATTTCGATGAGTATCCGGTCCTATTGAAATGGGAAAGCAAGCTGCTCCCACAAGAAATTTTTATAGCCAAAGGAGATAGGAGGGGGTGCAGAGGAGGAATAGTTAAGTATGTTCATTTTCGAGAGGTGGCGTGGAGTGTCAGGCGGATCCTTTGACCAGGACCTTTTCGAGCTAAGAGGTTTAGTGAAAAGATAGAAAATTTTTAGGGTCAAGGAAACATGGGGAACCTTTTTTGGGATTGCGTCATGCAAAATCGCAACTCGAAAAGGTCATAGTAATTTTTATTTTTCAAATCCGCATACGGTCCCTCTTCTCCACATTCTCCCTTGCCCCCTCGCCTTTCTCCCCGAGCCATTCCCCTCTCTCGATAGATTGGAGGAGGGATGGAGGGATATGTACTCGAGTGTGCGAGTTTCGACCTCCGATACGCTCTCACCGGTCTCCCCGGCTTTGTCTTTTATAGCTCCCGATTTAAACCCCTTCCCCATACACCCTGTCCACCCCTCCCCTTTCTCTTTCTCTCCCGCCCCCTCGCCCTCCTCTTCCCTTGGTCTCTTTTTGCCCGAAATCCCGCCACCGCGAACTTTTGGCCGTTTTCGAAAAACGTTCATCCGGTTTGAACTTCCGACCTAATCGCCGTCGAGGAATAAAAATAAAAGGGGAATAATCGCCGCGGGATCAAAAGATCGTATTGATGTGTTTTGAAAGTTTAACTTGCGCGGATCGGTTATCTTTGCCGCCCTCGACAGTGGGCGCTCTCTCTCCCTTCCCTTTTTGCCTCTCTCTCTCTCTCGTTTCCGAACGATTTTTCTCTCCTTTATTTCTTCGACGTCGCGGAGTTAAATCCCCTGAAACCACATGAATTTTATTTCTGCGACGGCCATTTGCTGCCGGCTATTTTATTTGCTTGTTTGTTTGTTTGCCGTCCGTCGCTTTCAGAGGTCGTCATTGCACACGAAGTATTCCTTTCCGTTAATTTTTTCATTCAATAAATTATTCATGCCCTTTATTTATTTCTGATGAAGAGTTATTTCTCATTCCCACGACGTTAAGCTTCGCATGCCAAACAGTGTATACACTATAGATAGGCTGAGGACCGTGAGAGTTTTATTACCGGAGAGGTCTAAATGCCAAAAATAATGCAGAGTCCTAGGGTACATTTGAAACAAATTATTTTCTGTCAGTGTATTGCTCGTAAGTTACGGCTTTTTGTGGTTGTTTTGGACGATAGAAATTTTATTCGGAATCTGTTTTTGCTGCGTAACACACGAGATATTTGTGTTGCTAATACCATCGTCTCTCTTTTATGAACGGTAATCACCTTTAATGGCGATTCCCAGGTTATTATGCAAAATGTATTCGAGTAGAAATGCCTGTTTTATTTTGCATGCTACGTCGTTTTATTTCTTCACAGGGAGTCAATTCATCATGACCACGAGAACTTTCTCAACAATTGCCCTCTTGAATTATGTCCTCAAATTCGGTGATATCCGTAGTGTTCATCCTGAGAATAAGATATTGTACAAGTACTTAATCCTCTTTTTAGTACTCTGTTAATATCTTGGCATAATGAATGGAATCGTTGCTGGCAGAAAGTATTTCACGTGAAATTCGCCTAATTCAAAGGTTTATCAGGAAAATTCTAAGAAATATTACCTGTTTCATTCGGTCCCTTTACCTTAGTTGGTCCCTTATAGTTCAAAATGTGGAATGCTTTGTGGAGATATTCTATCAGTTTTCTCAGACCACATTCAATAACATGAAATGAAAGCTTAAGTGAGTTCCCCTGTTGTTATTATGTCAGGATAAACTAAGTTTCATGATTATTTTTTTATTAAGAAACGTTTATCGATAGTTCGTTATATGACAGCGTGTTTCTCCTTCGCGTCGCACTGGGCCCAAGACATAGTGATTTTTGGACTGCTGCAGCGGAAGCGGGAAGGCTTTTAGTTCCCTAGTTAAGTTACACCTCGAGAGACTTCTCCCGAGGGAGCTGGTGTCTCGTACATCATGCATGCATATTTCTCCTCTCTGTCACTCCCTGGTGCCCTCGTTTCCTTCCTCCGGGCATCCCTCCCTCACCCGTTCCTTGCGGCTCCCCTTGTCCTCCACCCGAACCTTTTGTCCCTCCCGTCTTCCCCGAACCAACGTAGACAAGCGTCCTCGCACCCGCATCCGGGGAACCGGCGCTTCCGCGCTCCCCTTCCCCCGCCACTCAAATCCCTCTGCTTCCGGAATACGATCGCAATCTAACAAACTGGGTCCGTGGACAATGGAAGCGTACACGGCGAGTATCTCTCGTCCTCCCGAACACAATCGGGGGAGGAGGGAATGAGGGGGTGGTGAAGAGGCCCTCCAACACTCTCCCCATTCTCACCTCCCCGCAACTGTCTCGCAGTGTTCTCGGCCGCATTAAAAAAACTTATTCCCGTCTCTGCCGCTCCCCGGCGGCGGCCTACCGAGCGCGTGACGCCGGGGTCCGTGTTCTGGGGACAACCGCGAGGTGTCCTTCTAGTCCCTCGGGCCGTGTCTCCACCACCCGGCTCCTTCCAATCAAGCAGGGTGCACCTAGTCCGGTTCCCTCGGAAATAAGTCCCTGGGACGTGGGCAGTTCCCGGAGTGGCTTGCGCCGACCACTATGTGAGGGAGGGGGAGAGCAACTTGTGCCCGATCATGTAAATTAGCGAGCGAGCATACCGGATGTTACAATTATTAGGCCTCCCCAGAACTTGTAAGCATGATGCAGGATGATGTTATATTGCCTATGATATACGAGACAAGTGATGGGGAATTTTCGAAGGTGGGCTCAAGAGACAAAAGCAAAAGCGAAGCTTGAGGCTCACAACATGCAATATAATTTCGCCTCTCGAGGTATTTGAGAACCCGACGCATAGTACTAAATGTCATGAGTTAATGGATCCGTTAATGAAAGTTACGGTGTCCACATTTAGTGCTCGTATCATGTGATTTATAATATTTAGGGTCTACTACTTTCAGAAGCAATTGGAACGCCAAAATCTTAGTTGCCTCTTCAATTCTCAATATTGATTTCCGCAAATTATCGGCCTTATCCATCAAATATATATTTGATTTCTATTATTCGTAGAATTTTACTTTTTGGTCATATCTTCGGTATCTTCCAGGAATTCCAATATGGCGTCGCTGTAGGTTACACTGACGCTCACGTGGATTCTTTCGTTTACGACAAAAATATGACTAAATTCGATGACTGAATTGATGCCTGAAGAATTCGAGCACACATCAAGATGGCTCCCTCCCTTCGAAGGGTGCAGCAGCCTAATTGGCGAACTCGGCTTCGAAAATTTCTCCTTCGTTCCAGTCACGTGCTCGCATTCATTCCCCCCTCGTTCCTTTTGGAGCGGAGTATCCCACGCTGACGCGCGGGTGCTTCGCTCGCGTGGTGGCGGACGGCGGCGGGGGCGTCGGGCGTGGGCGTACGTGGGGACGGTGGAGGGGGATGATGATGGGGCGTGCGTATGCGGGGGTGGACGAGGGGGATGGGATGGGGGTCGCGGGCAGGCCAGTGCGGACCGTGGGGGACCGGGAGAGGGCGTGTGGGGGAGAGGCGGCGTCTTGTGACGCCATACCCGTCGCCATGACAACCGGCGTCGCCGTTCGGGAACTCCCGAAACGTCGTTTTCTTTCCCCCGTTCCACCGGCGATGGTCTTCCTCCCTCTCTCGCTCCCGCCCCGCCCCGTCCTCCTTTATTTATACGCGGCCGACTGCCACTCCTCCGTCCCTCTTGCTCTTCTCTCCTCTCGTGCTATCTCCTTACTACCCTGTCCCTCCTTTCCCCTTCCGGTCCCATCCGGCGCGATTAATGCCTCCCTCTCTCTTCCCCTCCTTCCCCCTGCCCTTGCTAGGACGATCCCTCCTACTCCTCGTCCTGCTCGTTCCTTTACGCTCCTATCCAAATGCGAGAGGCAATCTCTTCTCTTTCTCTCCCTCAACCCCCTCCTTTTCTCGCCCTCTTATGATTTAGTGGCGTGACAGCATATTGACGGTTCCTGTTCTTTTTCGTGAGTTGAGTCCAGTAGCGAATAAGATGATACTATCGACAAGATGAGTGGGGCGATTCTTTCGATGTCACTGCGTGGATGATACCTTCAATCGAAAACACTCAATTGCCTCGATTCGTCTGGCATTGCTTCATTCGATCATCGTCGCATTGTCATCGCCGATAGGTTGATATTTGTTTCGTATCGAGGAGCGATAGCCCAAGTCGACTATCCCGCGGTTCTCGTCTCCCTACCGGTATCTCTCGCCGACCTCCTCTACGCACGCTACCTCCGCGAATCGCCGACACCCCCTTTCCCCTTCTCCCTCTCTCGCTCTCCCCTCCCCCGCGTCCTTCCCCACACTCCCTCCTCACCTTCCGACTTTTCCCTCCACGTGGAAGGCGGTTTGTTCGCCTATCGATTTCCTCTCTCTCTCATACCCTCTCCTTTTCCCCACAAAAATGAGTCTCTCACGCACGTAGGATACGAGTGCGATAAATCCCAATTTTACTCCATCCGTTAAAAATATCCCGTGCGTTCGCCGAAGGGCTCCGCGGGTTTACATCTATCCGTGACCGTTGTCTTGGAGTGTCCGTGATCAATAATTAAACGTGTTGTAATGGTGGGCGGTAATCTCTCTTCCTCGATCCATCGCGTTGACGCACGGCGATCGGCGTGCCAGGGGACCGGTGTTGGGTGGCTCAGGTTGGAGGCTGGACTCCGCGGTCGTCCTGCCCTCATTTGGTAATGTCTGTGTTTACCACAGCCTGCTAATCTTATGGCTTGTAACCATGGGGTATTTGCTGGAGATTACCATTTGATCAATCGACTTCCCCTGCGCATCTCGCTATGTAATTCGTAAAGTGTACTCGGAAAAATTTAGTACTGTAATCATTTATTTACTCACGTGGCAGGTTACTCTCAAGTCAATTTCGCATTTAATGGAAAAAAAGGGTTGGGAAGAATACGGACGCTCATGCTAAATTAAATTTCCTTAAGAGCAGTGGGTGCTCAAAAACAACAAAAACTAGGGCTTATTCTCGACATTGTTTTTCCAATCTCAAAGACGCTGCTTTCTGCAATTAGTTCTAGTGCAAAGAATGGCCATCAAATGCGTAATGCTCTTAATTGTAGGTAACAAATAATGGATTTACATGCTTGTGCGAGTAGTTATACTCATTTTATTCTCTGGTAATCCTGTAAGGTTTTGAACTTTCAGGCTTAAAATTAGCCGAAAACAACCGTGAGGAAGTATATCACATAAATCACGATAAATAGCAAATGTCAAGGGCTTCAGGGTTAACCGCTTGCGGGACGATCGTAGAATTGGATACGTAAATTTGAGAACAAGATTGTCAAATATGTACAACTATGTAGAATGAACAGTGGCAATCAACTATGATCATTAATGATTAATGGTACTCTATAGATGTTTCAAACTCGCGATAATATATTATTCTGATTGTGAATAAGATAATCCACGTTAGCAGGGATAATGTAGAACTATTATTGCACCCGTTACTACATTGGAAGGACGTTTGATATTAAACTTTTTTTCTCTGTTTCGTTAAAAAGTAGCCTTCTTTGGATTGGAGATGTATAATAAGCCATTTAATTCCATGGAGGGATATTGCGTAATATCATTTTCCGCAGTTCAAAAGAATAATTATATTTACATGCACGTCTTTGATTCTTATCTGGTAGAATTCCGTGCTTCTCTTCTGTTTCAAACGACTCACGCATCATTGTAATGTAATATTGAGTGATTGATATTATTAGTGTCCCCTACCGTGCCTGTTTTGATTTTCTACCCACTAATTGGTTATTTGTTGAATGAATCACTAGTATCAATTAACAGTCACTCATTGATTTAAAATACCTGATAATCTTTTACGGAAGATATATTTTCATTTATTTCCTCTTTATCATGCAAAATGTCACGCATTTGCAGCAATTGCATGCGTCAAAATTAGCCTATATACTATAAAAGTAATACGCTCAGTGTTGTAGCATTTACATAGTGAAGATCTTTGGATCGCAAATTGCTGATCTCCTCATTCCGTTCATGACAAACTAGTCCCTTTATATGAATCACCCCTCGTACTAGATTGAATAAATCCTCGTCCGGTCATGTGTCACGCGGCATTTACTTTCCGAATGCCTAAACGCCATAAAGTTACGATCCCGGGGAGAGAGTGAATCGGGAATAAAATTGGATGTATCGAGAAACTTATTGAGAGCAAATGACGGCGATGAAGGGGGGAGAGACGTGAAGAGGGAGATTGATGGTGGGGAAGAGGAGGGACCGACCGAGCGGGGATGAGGGAGGGGAAGGCCGGAAAGGATGCGGAATGTGAGGGAGAGAGGGGCGGTGGTCGATTTGGGAGGGGGAGGGTGGCGAGGGAAGGAGTTTTGTATATCGCGTGAGTGAATATTCCCATCTTATATCCGATTACCCTGTCTCAAAAAATACCTTCCATCCCACTCTTCCACCCACCCTCATCCGCCGCCGCCGCGTCTTCTTCCCTTCTCCCGACGGACCAGCAATCACGAAAGCCATGAAATAGGAATGAGGGACTGGGGGATGCGGAGAGGTTTGGGACATTGGGGAGGGGAAGGAGAGGAGACGGAGAAGAAGGGTATTCCTTTCGAGCCGGTGGGGTGAGTGGGAGATCCCCTCCCTCTTTTTTTTGGGATAAGAGTCCGTCGGGCACGTGTTTTGCGTTCCTTAAAAAATAATAAAAGAAGGGAGGGAGAGATCGTCGTGACCGTCAAAGCTCTTCCTTCTTTCTTAATGCCACTTTCCAGTACCATTCTCCCCGTTTCCCGATCGCTGCTTTTGTTCCACCTTCCGCCCACCCACCCTTCACGTCTCCTCTCCTCCCCGCTCTCCTCTCATCCGCGAGAGAGCGGTAAGAGTATCCTATTTAGTTTCATAACCGCTCCCACTCACCCTTGAATGATCGATCCTTGGGGGAATAGCATCACGCACTCGCCCTGTCCGTTGGAAACCAGTGTCTAATTCGATCTTCTGTCCCTGCTCTCCATTTTCCTTCAGTGTTTTACGATGCCGTTACCTTGCACTCCATTTTTTCTCTTGTACCCCCGTATTTTCCGTCTCTTCCCTTTAGTGTTTTCCCTCCTTCGATGTTTTTTTTCTGCCATACTGCCCATTTAGCTGACAATCATCTGATGTATTCTACCACCATGCGTTAATGTTAGTTGAATAGCTCGTGATTGAAACAGAATTTTCGATCTTTATCGTCAGAAACAGTCTATATTATTTCGGGTCGTGATCGGGTCCTCGTGTCTAGGGTTTCTTTATTATAATATTTTTTTTACCTTTGGCTTGGAATCGTTCGTTACGTAATACTTTGGCCATGGTTTATGCACAAGAACATTCTGTAGATTGCTTCCCGGTAATCCTTTGGGGTTCTTTTTATTCCCTGTGTTCTCGGCTATACTGAGGCTGCAAGGTAGGGGAGTGCGCTGAAAAAATAAAATTGGTTCGGGGATTGATTGCTATTATATGGTATTCCTGTGCATGAGGAACAATGAAATGAAAGATGTATTTTGTAGGTTTTATTTTTTTATGGGCACAGAAGGAAATATTAATGTACGGGTTATTTATCATTTATTGTTTGGAAAATGATGATTTGATAAGGACATGACTTACTTGTTTTCTATTACTTATCGTGACTTTTTATTAACTTATAAGTATCATTACCTCAGGTGGTTCAGAAAATGTGCGTTTTAAGTCCATTTTCAGTTAGTTCTTAAATCTGCTAACGTACATTAATGCTCAAGATTTGATAAAATCTTAAAGCTCAGCCTGAATTAAATGTATTTGATAGATAAAGCCAACTGTATATAATGCCAGAATCCAGACGAAATCGTTGATAATCATTCATTACTCGTTACGCATATTTGTAGCGGGGGTATTTCTCTCTCAAAAGATTGGCATCTGTTGAGAGTAGCGTATATTCAAAGCTGGTGGATATTACACGCAGGTAATATTTGGTGTAGCGAAGCGGAAGAATGTCCTGAGGATTTGTATCGCAATTGCAGTGCTCGAAATCCGGCAACCGATTGAATATATTCCGCTGGTGAATTTTGGTACTATTTGAAAATTCTTCGCCGAAGTTGGATGTCGTTTCCTTATTTTGTTTTAACACTCATTGGAATGAATTCTTATCCTATCTTTTACTTGCCGCTGAATTCAGTGCTAGATGCTAGTTTCATTGGTAAAATTCATACTTATTTTTAGCTGGAGAAGTAGTATTCTGCTCGGCCAAAGATTCTGGGGCATTATTCGTCCCCAACACTTATTTTTTTAAAGTGTGTTCGTGTTTCCTCTACAATTATCTCTCTTTGGTCATTAGTCATTATTCGTCTAATACTTGTAACCACAGAACAAATTTACCTCTCCATCCGTTAGTATAGCTTAGTCTTGGCTCTTTTTACTTGGAATATCCCCATGTCTTGAAAGGTTTTCCAGCTTTGCATACTATTATCTCGTGTCAATGAAAATCTATATTTTCCCCAGGTAACATAAGTGTCTTTTCTCGAGGCACTCGAATGAGCGTGGTTTTATAAAGCGGCAGTTAGAAGTTGCTGGATTTTGATAGATGGAGGAAGCCGACCGCCTCTCTCTCTCATCTGCCGCCTCGTACACCCCTCTTCGCCATTTCATCTGCTTAACAATTACTTGTTATTTGTTTCTGTTGTTCCCCGTTTACAAATATCTTGTTTTTTTGCGTCGGATTTGGTTGGCTGAAAAATCGAGGGGGAAAGGGACTTTTCCCGTTTATTTTTTTACGCCTCCCTTCCGAAACGACGCCGGTTATTTCGATTTTTCTCCAGTCCTCTTCCCGCCAGTATTTTTTTCCCTTTTCTCCTCTGCCTCCCTTCCTCCCTCGCTCCTGCAATTCCCTTCAACCGTCTCCCTCCTTCCACTCCCTTCTCTCCTTCCTTTTACCCGTTCCGCCCTTACGCCTCCCACGGCTTGGAATTCCTACCCTGCTCGCCACCATCCCCTCGCCTTTATTCCTGCAGAGGAATTTCCCCATTTATATTTTCTTTATGCGAGCAGTAGATCGTCCTGTCTTACCACTCCGTCACTGCTTTCTTCCCATTGGCAGGGAAAAAGCGTTTGGAATTTGTTTCGTTAAGAGTCCTTGGTTTTTGCGAGAGTTTTTTCTCTCCCCCCACCGCCCCCTGCCGCCTTAATTCACCCCCTCCTCCCCCCGCTCGCCATCGTCATCCCTAATACTTCCCTTCGTTTCCGATTCCCTCTCTCTTCCTCCTTAACATGATCCCCTAGACGGCGGCCGTCGCCGCTTTGATGATGAAACACAAGAGTTTCCCTTCTTCCCATACACACGCATGACGTCAGGCTTGAAACCATGCTCTACTTTCGTTTCCCGAGTGCATTAAATGGAAAACGCGAACATATTCGCTTTATTATGCGCAGAGAGGATAATAATGTCGAGTATTTAGGAATATGACCGCCAAAAATAAGCGTCGTTCGTCGATTGAGGAACTATATACATCCCCTCCCTGAGTCTTCAGCATTCAGATTTCTTTTCTCTATTTCTGCTACTTCTTCTCGATCAAGGATATCATTCTGCCTCGAAGAGAGGGTTTTAATGCCCACAATAGTGAGTGATGTTTCAGTCGCAGTACTGGTTCACAGTCAGAGAGAAACAGCTCACGCTTTAATGCTTACGCATCTATCTCTTTATGTGCATTCCGAGACATAAATTGATTTTTCCGTCTCCCTTTCGCCCCGCAGCATAAAGCCAGATTTGTTTGAGGGAGAGAAGACTCGGACCGCCATTCACTCGCATAGGATAAGCGGGTAGCAGCGGGAATATAAGGCGGTATCATCATGGAATGCGCATATGAATACCCTGCATGCCTATAGCTCGGCGTCCTTATTTTCTCCATCCCCCTTCAGTCTGTCTACCATACTTACGATGCGCAACCGTAATGCTCCGTTTTATTTACATTTTACGTCCCCGTGTATGAAGGCCTTTCTTGATATGAGCGCGGTGGAGCATAATCCATGTCGCTATCGTAAAGATATTCCTGATAACACTTTGGAGCATCGGATGTGAAATTCTTTTCAACTTTACTCTATATATTGTTATTGATTTCCATTGTACAGCCCACCAAACCATTTAAATAATCTATGTGAATCAAGCACACTGCACTCCGCTATTTTTAGTGTTCTCACTCCCAATTCTTTCAGTGCGAGATTATTCCCAATTCTTTCAGTGAGGTATTATCCTCGTTATTAAACCACGACCGAGGTACGTCTTCTCATTCAATCAGTTGAATCGCATTCTAAAGCCGAGTTCTATTAAACCCTGAGCTGTAGGGAAATTATGATGCTAATCTGCAATGGTCTTGTACTCACGGAAATACCCTACTTTCTATGAAAATATAATTGAAGTACAATGGTATGAATCTTTAGAATAATTGGATGTACCTTATCTTATGACCATACGAAAAAATATTTAAAAAATTGCGGTCATTCAGAATGAGTACGAGTCAGAAGGTTGACCAAAATGTGTGCAGAAAACGTTGTAGTTGTAGTTAATTGCGGCAGGTGATAGATAGCTTGGCAAAAAGGGTATTTGTTTTAATATAATTCTTGTCATTGTCATTAACCACTGCGGTATGACCTAATAAACCTCACGCTTAGATACTAAAAATATTTCGACGAGGAAAACGTTAGCTGTCTCACTGAACAATAACACATCCCATAATGTCGTAGATTATGGCCGAAAAAGTGAAGAATATTTTGTGTTATTATAATAACCACTTGCAAAGCGTAAATGAAATTTTAATGCCAAAAATACTTTTTCCATTTGAACGCATTGAGTTTGCTTTGCAAAAAAAAAGCTTATTGAAGACTCGAAAAGTATTTATCGCACCGAAGGGGGTTTACAAATTTCATTTTACTTTTTAATTAACGCGGAAACGTTATCCTCCTAGGAAGCCCAACTTATTGAATTCAATCCCGCACTTACCCACTGTCTAACTCCTCCTCCCTCAGCGCGTTTTCCTCTTTATTATTTTTTGCATTTCCAGCGTCTGCCGCTCACATTTTATGCAAAAAAAATAATATCGTTGGGAAAACACGTGGCATCTTCCCCGCATTTTTCATTCCGATAAGTCGGAGAGGACAACTGTGAGGGCAAGGCAATCCTCTCGCCGCATGTCCGTACCAGAGAGAGAGCCGGGAGTTGGGCGTGGGTGGGCGCATGAGGTCTATGGCGGGGGAAGAGGAGGGGGAGGGAATACGGGTGATTCGGGTTGTGTGGGTATGTGTGTCGGAGTAGTCATGTGTAGTTGCGCGGGTTTTTCGGAGAAGGGGAGGCAGAGGAGCCGGGAGGAAGGGAGAGAGAGGAGGGACAAGCTTCGTGGAAAGGGGGACGTCAGAGGGTTGAAGTGAGACGGGGGTAAGGTTGGAGAGGGAAAGGATGACGAGAGGCGGCAAGGGAGGCACCTCGCGGATATCTCTCCTCAGGGAGGAGGGGGAGGACGGGGGAGGAGAGTTGGGGGAATAGGGCATGGGGAGAGAGTGGAGTGGATGTGTTAGGGTCCAAGGGTCGTGTTTGGTGTTTGCTAGCGCTCTCTCCTCCTCCCTCTTCTCTCCTCTCCTCCGTCTCCTCTTCCTCCTGGGAAAGGGATAACACTCCGTGTCGCTCATGGACGTGAAGCGGAAGGGAGGAGGAGGACGTGAAGAGAGGTGGTCGGGCGAGAGTTTCGTAGAGGGTGGATGCCTCGGAAGTGCGTGGGAGAGGGCGAAGGGAAATTAGGGAGAGGTAGGCGAAGAGGAGGGACGGTGGGAATTCTCTGAGGGGGGAATCGAAATCAAGGAAGGAGAGAGGGTGTGGGCGCAGAAAATGTAAAAATTTGTTGTGTGTACGAGCGTGTGCTTATGTGAGCATATGCATGCTTGTACCATCGTTCGTAGGTTTTATGTTTTATTGCCATCAGCATTAGTATTTTCCCACCTGGATATATGCGCGAGTGTATGTAATCGTGTACTTGTACCCAAATGTACTAATAGTGTAGCTTCTTTTCATATCCTGAAATTAATATTTATCGTACACTGTGATAAACTATTTGTGTGCATATTAATGTATTTTTTTGTTAGTGTACATTTCTAGTGATGTATTAATGATCATTTTGGATGTTACATCAACTCGAAAAATCGGGTAGATATTTGCAGTTACATTTCTTTCAAATTCAATTCTTTTGTTCTTGTTCTTTTACCTGTAATCTATCCGTTTTATATATTCATACGGTGTTCGTATATATGCGAAGTTCGTATACATTTGTATGTGGAATCTGTTGTGGAAAGGCGGCAAAATTCTAATTTAGAGTGAAAGAAAAATTTAGATGTGCGAGCATATTTCTAGCCACAGAGAAAGTATATGTATGGAAGGAAAAAGGAATAAGAAAACACCGATGCCGTCTCCCGTTGGGAGCCTTGAAAGAAGTAACAGTGTGGGATTATCTTATCACTTGGGCTTGTGTTGTCTGGAATTGGGAAGGCTTTAACTGCCTTTCCGATAACTCGGCTCACTGCTAATGGCGATTGTAAAAGAATTTTCAAAACTTTTTCGCATATTGAATATATTTGCTGACCACGTTCCGCGCTGGAATTCTTCTTTTCCCAAAATGAGGTCTCCGTGCCACCATGTGCTTGCAAATATTTCTTAGCATGTAATAAGCTAATTTTCTCTTGTGAAAAATATCCTTGATGCGATAGTGAGGATTTTTTATTGGAATATTTCTTTAAATAATGTTTGCGTTTTTTGACAAAGATATATACTCTCTGGATCTCGTGTTTTCTCGGCGTATAATTCGGGCGAAGACTTCGACAGGATATATGATCTCCATCCTACAATTTTTATTAATTTAATACGTATATTATTATTTTTTATTCTAATAAAATATTTTAAGACAATACTGGTAATATTTGTTTGAGGTGATGAAAATGTCGGAGCACCCTTGGATGGAGCTTAAGTGTGTATAATAAGCCTAAGTGCCATAATGCGAAAATAAATTTGAGGGATGATGTATTATTTTCTTCGTTACAGCTAGTGTAGCTTCGTTACAGCTCGGATGCGAGAATGCACTAGAGTATTAAAAGATTCTCGGTTAATCTCTTTACTTGTAAAATAGTGGCTTTTTAATGTTACCGTTATAAAAGACGTGTAAGTTAATATATTTTAATAAAATATATCTGAATAACGAGTCTCTGTCTCACTGCATTCATGGAGAACGATTGAATGTCTAGCATACATTCAAGCAACCCGGTAATAAGTAAGGCAAATGACTTCAGAAATTTTATATTCTTAATGCACTTAAACTCCCTTAAGTCTAGAGTTATTGACATACAGGGAAATTAAATATTTCATTCCTCCTTTATTGAATTAAGTTCAGGTGTGGGTCTCTGCTTCTCCAATCGTTATGTAAAATCACTCACCATCTTTTACTCGAAGTTCAGAGCACGTTACTTGTGCCGCCTTTTTGAACTATGTTTTCTTCAAATGAGGACAAGTATGCGCTGCATTTAGGACAGAACATGCGAGTTGACTCGCGTGTGCATTATTAATCTCGCGCGTGCACATGATTGCCAGTCATTTCTCACGACCCCGAACGTCGTGTTTTTTACCCTTACAAGTTTCATTGAAAAAAATAGGGATTTTTTCCTCATCCCCCTAAATGCCACGATAAGTTTGAAATGGGCATCCTCCCCCCTTAGCTTAATGGAGTAACGAGTTTGAGCGTGATTGCCCTTGGATCAGACTTGAACTCGGGTTGAGAGCGACCGGAATGGAGTCACGGTCGTGATTAAGTAAGTGGCGGTCATAGTTCGTCCGATAGCCTTAGAGGGACGGGAAGAGTCCCTCCGAGTACTCGCTTGAGCCTTGAGTGCGTGGGCGTTGTGATCGCCTGAGCCGCCCTTATCGCATCGCAAACTTTTAAACCCGCTCCTTTCTCGTCCCCTTTCCTTTCTTCGCCTCCATACCCTCACTCTCGTCCGCATCCGCCCTCTCCTCCGTATTTGCCTCCCCATCCCCCTGCCCTCCTCACGCCATTCATCCCGGAGACTCGCAATCAGCGGGAAAACTGGGAGCATAATTTGTTTTGGTTTAATTAACAGTGGCGCCCCCCTTGTGGACCCATCTTTTTTTCCACCCTTCCCCCCTTTCTCCTCCTCACTCACCCGCTCAGAAACGCGCGCGCCCCTCCTCCCCAACTCCCGTGTGCTTCACTCCTCCACGTAACCCTTCCTTTCTTCTTCCTCAGAATCTTTTGCTTCCCCTCTCTCTCGCTTTCCCTCCTTCGGTCGCTCTATTCTCTCTCCTCCTTTCGTTCCCGATGCCTCTCGCTCTGCCCCAATATCTTTTGCCGCCCCCCTCACTTCTCTTGTTTTTTTTCTGCTACCTCTTTCCCAAATTCGCCTTCCCCGTCTCCTCTCTCTCTCTTTTTGCTCGCCGTGGGCTTTTTCAAGCCATTGGTGAGGTCGTGCCCTCGCCTCTGTACACCCTTTACCTTCCCCCTCTCCTCCCTTTTCTTCCCCTCTGCCCTCACCGTTTCCACCCTTTCCATCATTTCTCTGCCCCCCGCCTCTTTTTCTTCCCTTCTCACCTTCCCCACGAATCCATCCCGCCACTTTCGGTTCCCTTGATATTATTCCGTTGATGTTTCCACCATCGCAGTTTGTTTTCTTTTCCTTTCTTTTGTCGCTCTTTTTTCCTTTAAAGACTCCATTAATCGTTTAATTTTATACCTTCCCAGCTCTACTCTTTTGGCGCACTTAGTCCAGGAGTTATCTTTCCAAACAAAATCATAATCGTACCGTTCCTCATGCCAGATTTTGTCAGCTAACTAGCGGGTAATTCGTCTATCAGCCGCTGGTTTTTCATTTTATGAGCGACATACTTTAGTTTCATTTCGTGAATGTGGTGGCTTAAAGAGGCGTTCGAGAAAGAAAGGCACTAGTCAAGGAAATGAATTGACTCCTGGTGATGGTTTGGAGGAATTCGAAGTGATTCGGTCATTCATGATCATGATCGTTTTTGAAATGTGAAGTAATAATGAAAGGAACAAAAATTGCCTTGGAGAAATTAGAGCATTTCTACATTAATGGCACATACAGTGCAGTCAAAAATGATGTTTATAAGTCCATAACGTCTGAGAATTTAATCGTGCGTGGGCTCATTCCGGTTCACCACGACCGAAAATATGTCAGAGGTGCATCGTTAGTAGCAACCTTTTTTCTCGTTATTTATGTGAGTCGTGTTGATATATTCGGTATTCAATGCTGGAAGTCGCATTAATTATTCTTCCTTATTACCTTCATCAGTCAATATTTCTGCCGCTGCATAAAATATTTTACACATATAGCTCGCCAATAATTATTGAATTGAGATCTCGGTTCTTGTTATATTTCCATTTGCTTTAAATATTATTCAAATAATCCATGATGTGAAAGAAATTAATTTTTGTTACCTTTCAATTTAATTTTAAATAATTTTATAAGTTTTATTATCATTATGCTGGCTGCAGCAGATTAAACATTGATTGAAATCACCACTTATTCCTCAATGCCTGGCCATTGAGATCCTGTTTTATATTGGCTGTCAACATCAAATATCAATTAATGCAGATGCTGAGGTAATTTGGCAGTTGAGAAAAATTCTGGATACAAATGTGATAGTCAAATGCACTATGTTATGCACAAATGTTAGTTGACTTTTACAGAGGGAGAGCATATCCGTAATTATTTTCAAGTCTTAGAAAAATATTAACTCGATATAAAAACCAGTGGTTTAGGGATTTACAAATATTGAGTTTCTCTAGTTATTCTTACCAGTGAATATAAAGTTATTGTTTGAGGCGTAAGCATGGATCTACCATATTTTCTGTTACTGGTCAAAACTAACTTTCCTTTATGTATGATGAGGCCTTTCTCCTTCTTCCACTCAGGCGTCTCTTCACCAAGCAGTTTGTTCGACTTCACCGGTATCAAGTGCGACTCTGGCGCTCCTCCGTCTTCCCCTCTTCACGGTTTCCTCGTCCGGGATTGAGAGACCCTCAGGTCGTCACTCGGGAAGGGGTCAGACAGGGCAAAGGGTTATTCATATATTTTTTTAACGCACGCGTGCGGGGCCAGGTGCCAGAGGCGGCCCGCCGGCGGCGGCAGCGAGAGAGAGCGATGCGTGTGGACGCATGGGCGTGGTGCGTGAAGGGCGGGCAGGCGGTCGTGTGATTGGAAGAGCCCTCGGATCAAAGGGGAAGTAGGCGGCGGCAGGGGGGCGGTGTTTGGGGAGGGTGGTGGGATGGCTGAAAGGGAGTAGGTGTGTAGTGGAGTGGGATGGGATGACGTAAAGGAACAGCAGTGGCGGTATGGAGTCGAAATGCCAGCAGGCCGTTCTCCGCCCGGCCGACCCCCGCGGTCCATCCAAATGGGACGACCCCCCGCGGCCATTGATTTGCCAAAGCCTGTCAAAGTTTTCCCTTTCCCGCCTCCTTTTACCCCGGCCGCTTTCCTCTCTCATATTATTTTTTTCGTGAGATTTTTTTTATCATCTGCTTTCCCTCCCTGACCCCTTTTTTATTCCCTCTCCTGCGCCCTTCTCCATTTGCTATCTCCCTCTCTATTTTTTATTACCACTTTTTTCGGCTCCCTCGCTCTCCTCTCCAGCACGCGGGCCTAATCCATCCTTCAGCCAGCACGCAATGCCGTCTCTTTCGTCCGCGATCCGGATTCCGCCGAAGTGATTGAATAAATCAGGCTGATGTATTTCACTCGAGCGCCCTCCGATGAGCTCGATACTATCTGTCGCTATCTGCGCAACTTCTGTGTGGAGGTGAAAGGCACGCTTCGGAGTAATGGACCGCGATAAATGGAGTTTCGGCGGTCAAGTGAGTGCCTGCCTAGTCGACTAAAATGAGGTGTTTTAATTTATGAGAGTTTTCGTGCCACGAATGATGGAATTCTTTCATTAGCATTCATGCGTTATGACTAATCGTATGATTATTTCATTAATGTAGTTTTCGTTTGAGTTTAAGATATCTAGTGGGCGTTAGCGAACGCTATATTTTTCCTCAAATAAGGGATTTTGAGTTATCTGGCATAAATTCGTTTCCAAAACTAATCCTTGAATTTTACGTGGACATTTTGTGAGTTTTTAGTTGTCCTAATCATTAAGTGGATTTGAGGTAAATTACACATGATGTTGTTGCTAAGCCAAATTGGAACATAATTTTTTTTATTAAAGTCTGTTTATAGTTTTTTTGTTTTATATCATAAATTACTTTTTACGTTTAAATTAGCAGGGTTATTTAGTGTTGTTGGTATCACGTAATTTTCATTTTTATTGCAATCATATCATAATGAAAAGTTACCATTATTAATAAAGTAGTACTTGCAATTCTCCAACAATCTTTACCATATTTCTTCCTCTTCCAAATCACTGGAACAATCTTGTCTTTTTTTTCGGAAGGGAATACTTATGTTGAGGGAATAATCCTCCTGTTACCTTCAAAACTTAAGTGGCGCGGTGAGTCAACAAGCCCAAAAACTTATCCTTCTTGCTGCTTGCACGTGATGATATTTCATGCGGCATCCACCGAGACGTGTGATCTGTTTTCCAATTGACCGTTGTCGTCTTATTCTTTTTCGAATTCTTGCTTAATCAATTATTTGACCCCTCCATACGTCATGAGATGTTTCCTTGACCTCAGTGCGTCCATGAAATGTAAGCGATGCTGATCGAAGTCGTAACCCGCTGTCTCCAAGCAGACTTGGATGCTATGCAAAGCTCTTAGTGTGTGAAAGAGACATGTGTCACAGAAATGAAATATGGAGGGTTACTTCACTGTTTTCTAATTTGTATAACCATGATGGCCAACATTACAAAGAGTACTTTTATTATTTTATGGAGGTTTCTTTTGTTTTTAGGTAGTATTAAATCAATCAGTAGCCATGGAACCCGTTGTATAGCAAAGTTTTATGACAACTTGCGTTTTGTGGAAGGTAAATACTGTGTTTTGATTAACTTGAGCAGATACTTTTCGTTTTGTATGAAAAATGTTTCATTTTTGCTGTTAAAGCACAAATTTTGCCTGCAATTAAAAATTTACTTTCGTACTAAATATTACTTCAAATTATTTCTCACAGAAACGTCACCACTGTATTGACGTTACCATCTAAAATTTTTTACTATAATCGGTGGCTTCTAGCCTTTGTTCCTACCTATTACCGCCAGCACATTTATTTTACAGAGGAAAGTTTTATGTACTAATCGAAGTATAAATTTTGTAAATCAGTTAACCAAATTGATAGCGCTCTATGGAGTATGCTAATGCCATAGGGGCCAACGTGCCCCTAATTCAATTTTTATTTTCATATATTACTAGCCAAAGGTGCCCGTTAAAATTCAACAAGAGGGAGAAATATAATAAATACAAATTGTATTAAGAAATTTAAACATTTTTCATGAAGGGGCGAAAACAAACCTGTTATTTCAAACGTATAGGGGCCAACGTGCCCCTAATTCATTTTTTCATTTTGATATAATACTAGCCAAAGGTGCCCGTTAAAATTCAACGAAAGGGAGAAATACAAAATATATTAAGAAATTTAAACATTTTTCATGAAGGGGCGAAAACAAACCTGTTATTTCAAACGGACACTGTATTTATTCGCCTGATCTGTATTTGTGCAGATTTCCTTTCCTTCATTTTTGTGATCTTATAGACGGCGTCAATGTAAATATCTCGCCTCACAGTAATGGAATTGGAGAAATGGCTGAAGGCAGGGATTGACCCTCGTCGGCGTGTCTACCTTATCGCAGTTGATTGCTGAACTTACCTTCTCCATTCACAATCTGCCTCTCATTGTCCTCCACGACTTAAGCGCTTTTCTTGGAAATCCCAGCTGGGATATCTGGTTGAGGGGGCTGAATTATTTGACTGAGAGCTTGAACGTCACATTTGGCGATGCAGTGTTGCATCGTCTGGAAAGACTAATTAAGATACTTCCCATTTCCTTCCTTGTGTATTTCTTCCATCGATTCCATAAACTTTGTGCCTCTAGCAGAATTTAATGTAAGACATTCGTGCTCCGTGCCATTCAGTTGCCGCCTCTCGCCATTTGTGCTAATTTTGGGTGTGCTAGATGTGCATGAGGAAAATTATTTAAGCTGTTTCCTCCCAGAGAAAGATCGGCCAAAGATTATTTGGCGTTGTTATGCAATACGATGATCTTCGGCTTTCTCGGTGTTTATAGCGCTATCAGAGGTGTAGCCAGCGTGTTGTAAAACAAACCAGCCGCACAATGTGCCATAGCATCTTCATTTATGTTTTTCAGATCGTCTTAATTTAAATGTAATTTCTGAAAGTGACTTGTAAGCAGCCTCTTCCTCCATTTTCGTGGCCCATGTCGATGATCCGCATCACCCTATCCAACGTGCGGAAACGAAAGGATTGTGTTTCTCTCCTTCCCCGTCACTTGGGAGTTGCTTTCGACCCTCCTCCTCAGCCTCTACTGGGTCCTCCTCCCCATTTCCTCCTCTCCTCCCTCTTCATTTGTTGTCGCCTCCCCAGGCTATTGTGCGCTTCTCTACTGCCCCGCGGCATATTAGTTCGCTCCTACCCTCCGCGGATGTGGAATATCTCTCACCCATTGTTACGTGAACGGAGCGCCCCCTCTGCGTGCGTCCTCGGAAAACCCGCCTAATCACTGTGGCAACCGAGCTACTAATCTTGGCTCTGCCAGCGGGGGGCTGGTTTCTTTGCCGCCTTTGCTAACCCACCCCCCACACCATCCCCCTCGAGCCCTCCCCGCGGTTGAACGCCACCAGCCCCTCCTACCTCTCCCCCTGTCCCCACCAAACTCACCGAGGCTTTTCTCCTCCTCCCCGAATACTCAGTCTCTTCAGTTCATTTCTTTCTTTTCTCCATGCCTCAAGATTCCATAATATTCGAGCAGCCTATATCTGCCACATATATTTTTCAGCTTTTAGATTAGTCCTTTCTTTTTTTTACCCCCAAAAGGGAGATTGGCGGGAAAAAAATCACCGACTGTCATCCTCACGGCTCGAAGACATTTTCTCGCTGCTAAAAAATAATGATTTCAAGATCATCTCGGGCTGGAATGTAAGAATAGCGTGGACGTGCCGAAGAATGGAGTTAATCATAACGGCGAGGGAAAAAAGGAGTTCAAAGCAGTCAAAAAATACCAAGGTTTTTTCCTCTCGAGTAAGCCTTACGTCAATGTAAACAATGCTGAGCGATTCTACTCGAAGTAAGCTGACGGTTGCAAATGTTCTTTGGAGAAAAAGCGATGTTACTGCGGGAGAAACAACCTTCTATTTGACGTCATGTAAAATTTATATTTGGCTCGTAATGGAATGTGAAGGCTCCAGATTTTCGCCGTAAGTTCATGGCAAACATTTATCGGCTCTATGCAGTTAATTAAAAGATAGTGACTCAATTTAAATGCCCTTCTTCATAGGAATATATCACTGAGGTCAAATTAACAATGTTTATTCCTATAATTTTGAGAAATACATGATACTTTCATGCCTTTCCTTATTCCTCTTAGAAATGCTTGGTTAAGAATGTTTCCTTATTGTTTTTAGTTACGAGGTTTAAATTTTTCCGAATGAGTTTGTGATTTTGGCATGGTTTTGATATTCCCCTGATTGTAAAAAATGACTTGAGGGCCCGGTTTATTCACCAGCAAGGAGATTTATCCCTGTTTCTAAAACAGGCCTTAAAGTTTTTGGAGGAGCGTAGGAACATAATTGCATCG
The DNA here is from genome assembly GCA_933228895.1 of Platycnemis pennipes. Lineage (NCBI taxonomy): Eukaryota > Metazoa > Arthropoda > Insecta > Odonata > Platycnemididae > Platycnemis > Platycnemis pennipes. The sequence goes on from OW121847.1 coordinate 109,615,403, forward strand.
CCCTCGCCGTATCTTCTTGTAGTCATTAGACTTAATTTCATCGGAATCCCCTCCTCGCTCCATCTTAAGTTGCGATTCCTCCTGTCCGCCTATTACCCCCACTTCCGTCACCCTAGTACATTCACCGAGCGTTGACTTTCTGTTGTCTTCTTCCTCTTTCCTACTCTTTCTCCTCTTCCATGGCCATTAAAAAAATTCATCGCTTTGTGCCGTATTTTTTGTAATTCCCAACAGCTCTTGTCTGCGACCAAGTCTTAATTATGGACCGACGTCCCTTATCCGGCACCTTTCCCCAACACACCCGCAACACCAGCTTTCTTTTCTCCCTAATTCCCATGGCTGGAGCCCCATCTCCCTACCTATATCCCTCCTTCTTTTCTGATCCAGCCCCTTTTCCGCTCACCGACACCTCCCCAGCGGCTCCTCCTCTCTTCTCTCCCCAACCCCGCTATCTCTCTTCCTGCGCAGCAGGCAAACAAGCGCCCAAAATCTACCACTTCTCTTCCCCCCCAAAGTCTTCCGTCCCCCTCCTCCCCGCTCCCCATCGCCCAGAAAACAAACCTACTACTTGGGGCGGGATAATTAGTCCGTCGCTTGCATCTTCTCTCCGCCTCCTACTTATCCCTTTTTCCGGAATAGATTTGTCTTCCAAAATTCCTAATGGTCTCCGTCTTAATTTTCTGCATGGTGGCGGCGCCAACGAGGGAAGTGGGAGTTTTGAGGGCCAGGTGGAGCGAGGAGGGGGAGCGGTAAATATATATGTACCTGGAGGGCGCGGAGAACGCTTATCGAGGGCGAGTTCCCATGAGCTCTGCGGATGCACTGAGGTGCAGTGGTGATCCTGGCTGTGGAGAGGCAACGGTGATGGATTGTCACGTAGCGTCGAGATGTGTCCGGACATTTTCACGCGGAAACTGATACGTCCGCGCTCCGGAACGCGCCTTGCGATTTAATTTCTATGATGGGAGCATTTTCAACCGAGCAGAAATTATAAGGAGGGGGGAAACGTTGAGACGTGCGAACAGGCATAAAAAAAAGACTGCCCCTCGCGCTCGCGGTACAATTTCTCGCCCATTGTTTAGCTTGTCTCCCAAGGGACCGTCTCAAATTCATTCCTTCGCTCATCCTCCCGTCCAAAAGAATGATCTTTCTTCTCCGGCATGTCACCCTTCTCAAATAGGGTGGAACCCTTCTCGGAATATTTCTCACTGTTTTATCTCCGAAGAGTGTTGAAAACCTCTCTCGCTCCCTCACTTTTTATTTGCTCTCCTAGATCTTTATATTCCATTCCATCCCCTTTCTCCCTAACACGTCCATCCGCTTTTCCCCTACCCTCCCACACCATCAGCCAGTCTCACGCTTGCTAATCCTTTATTTCCGCATCCACTGGAGGAACATTAACTGCTGAGAGATGCATCTGTAACCGCTATCCCATTCCCACTCCTTACGGGCCTTCACTTTTTTTGCCTCCTCATTCGGCGGCGGCTGGGAGTTTTCTCCCTAATCAAGTCTGCGGTGTTATACCTCGGGACTGGGATTTTTTGAAGGGTAAAAAAAAGGTTGATTAAGTTCGTGCACGCTCCTCTACTTCTGGGTCCTCCTTTTTCTTCCCAGTTGAATCCTCTAAGTATTCCTTATCTCTCATGGAGACATAATTGGGTGATTTGTTGGGAATTTATTCCACGACCAGCCCTCGATTTTCCATCTTAAAATAAATGCGTTGCTTACCTAGGGTTTGAACGGATGTCATCAGCTACTTCCACTTGAATTTTCTCTTCCGCAGATTGTTGTATCCAGAGGTAATATTTGAGCACCGTCACCGCGTTGAGTTCATCATTTATATGCACTGTACGTAATCCGTACAGTTATTTGTTTTAGCTTATCTAGTTAAGCGTGTACCCATGCAAGCATCGTGTAGTTTTAAAGTGTTTCAGAATACGCATGCTTTTTCCTATTCGCTCTTAATAATGTGATCGTTGCGATTATTAAAAAGTAATATCTATTTCCTGTAAATGAATCTTTTTTGTCATTTTAAATAAGGAATATTAGTTTTTTCATTATTGGTGAGGCGTGTTAAAGCATTCTTGATGACCTATCATGATAGCTATCAGAATATAGGCATGTATTTATGCCCAATATGGTATATAAGGATATTGTGTTTTAATTTCTGGTTGCATGTATACAGCGTGTTAATTATTAGGTACTATGTTTTCTCGGTGTTGGGAGCACCTGCGTATACTACTACCTTTAGTGGTATTAATGCGTAACGGTAGATTCTCAGTAGAACAGACGTTCAGCTATGGAGTATTACTGACTCTTAAATCAAAGTTTAACTTAAGAAATCTGTTAAAAATGTGCGATAATTAGAAGTTAGGCATTTAATTTTCCTCTTATAATGCCTATTCCTTTGAGAATTGACTGGAAATTAACATTAAACATGATAATGGGTCTCAAACATCGAACTGTTAATTTTTTAGATCGCTTTATCGCTTGCTAGCAAATTAGTAGACTTTCGGAAACGATACATTTTCCTCATATTTTGATCCTCGAGGATACCTTATTAACTGATATTATACGGTGGGGCCTATTTATTCATCTAAAGTCATGTTTTGCTGAAATTAGAGTGCGGTATCAGCTTTTTAAGCCGGCTTTGGTGGTAGCTAGTTGCGAAACTCACAGTAGCATTACCGAAACTGATGTGGATCACTCTGGAGTCATCTGAGAGCCGTGAATTACATTCCAAGGACCGAACTCGATTAAAGCGTCAGCTCTGGAAATTAGAAAGGAAGACAGCTCCTACATTCCTCATTTGAAATCAATTTCGAGCTTTTCCGCGGGGGCATTTTTTTCATCAAAAAAAGAGTTAAATGCGACAAAAATGGAGATTAGTGCGTGCGACTCATCCATTGCAAAAACATTCTTGGCATAGTTGATGATATAAAACGTGGGACGAATAGGATGGGGGGAGTGGAGCGTCCGTTATCCTCGGAGGCAGCAGGCGCCGCGAGAACCCGTGCGTAAAAAAAGATATATGCATGCGTAAGCGGGGTGCAGTAACTAATGCTTAGCTTTAGGGGGCAACCGGAAAACTGGGAGGAACGTGGTGGGAGGTGGGAGAAGAGTCTTGAAGATAAACGACAGGCTTAAAAGACCTTCCCTCGAGGGTCCTTGAAGCAGTTGGAGGAAAATGTGACAGCTGATGGGATAGGAGGAGGGGGGTGGGAGTAGGGAGGGGGTTGAGAGAAGTAAGAAGGAGAGAATGGCGGAGGAGACGAGTCTCGTTGGGAGGAAGGGGGAAGCGTAGGGGACGCTTGGGAACACTAGACTAAAAGTAGAACGACACTTTAAGGGAAGAAAGAACCGAGGAGAGCGGGGGAGACGAGAGAGTGTAAGGAGATGGTTCTTAGGACGCCCGAGAATGAGGTGGGAGGGGTCGACGGTGCAGGGAGGAAATGGAGAATTAGGGAGGGGAGGGTGAAAACAGGAAGTTAGCGTTTAAATGTGCTCCTGGAGAGAAGGATTATGGCGAGTTAAGGAGTTATCAAGCTTCAGTGGATGCAGACTCAGGATGAAATATAAGATTTGCACTTTTACGGGAGTGTTAAATCCTAGGTGATGTGCGTAAGCCGTTCTCGCTCGAGGTTTTTGTGGAATAAAGCGCATAAATTTTTCTAGGCTTGCTCTTTTCAAGGGTTCATCCCCAATAATTAAGAGCTTGCTTGCATCGGTATTTGTGCAGGACTTAAAATTGTTGCTGATAAACCTCAGAAATGTTTCTTTGAGAGTTTTTACACCTATATTAAATTTTAATAAACTACACCGACTGAAAGGGAAGAATGAATACTTTCATGATACACCGACTGGGTGTAAAACCAAAATTATGTGGAGCACAAGACAATGCAGTTATTCATGCTCGTCGTCACATTCAAGTGATGTGGATTTTGAATTGTGGGAATTGTTTTTCTTTTTTCCATGCATGTTTTATCTTTACAGTAACGATTTAGTGTAGATAGTTTTTTATCTTCCATTGAGTACACTTGATCGATTAGTATATATCTCAAGTCCGTTGAAAAAACTTACAATCTCGTCTGTTTACGCTTTCCTCCGACCGTCACACTGACATGTCTACAAAAGGATTCAACCTATGAAGATTATCCCGCTAACCCATCTTGTACACAATGGCCGAATTAAAATATTTTAATTTATTTTTGGTGATTCATGGATTATTGTGCTGGAATTAATCGATACACTTACTGACCATGGTAGTTATGTCGGTTTATCACCAGTTTATCACCACAATCCAAGGGTCCCTGGTTTTTATCCCACCTCGGATATGGGTGTAGTGTGTCCCAGTGGATGAGGCTCCGGGTTAAATTAGGTTAGACCGCGTGATTTAGATTTAATATTTGGAACATCTTGAAACCTACTGCTTCATAGATAATAGTAGAAATAGGAAGTTAAAAATATGTTCTGATGAACGCTAATGTATGCTATGGCCTGTGCCATTTTGCCGTATTCCAAGAAATATTTTCCGTTTTTGAATTTTATAACATACGAAAAACAACCATGTATGAATTACCTCGTTTTTATCTACACTCAAATCATATCCCGAACGTTGTGGATGGCATCGTATAATTTCTTAGGAATAAACCCGCAGAAACTCCGACAAGCGTTGCGCAATGCTTGGTGCGAATATTCTCGTCAACGGAAGACATTCGTCACATTTTTTTCTTTTTCGTGGCGAAGTACCGACGCCAGGCGTCTCTGTGAGCTTTTGAGTCAACAGCTTGTGTCGTTAGCGAAGGGCGTAGCGTGAGACGTAGGAGAGAAGAGGTGGGGCTTATATTATAAGGAGATAACTTTTGGCCGAGATGAAGCCAAGTGAGAGCAGGAGAACGGAAGGGAGAGTTCACTGGTGTGGGTGGTGGAAGGGGGCTCGCCGGGAGGTCACGGAAGTGAAGGGAAGAAGGAAAACAGAAACATCGGAGAACACGCCTTCGAAAGGAGCTAAGTCAACGCGGGAGGAAGGCTTAAGGAGTTGAGCGGTTCCTCAGCTAACCTGGAACAAGAGGCCAGTATTAGCGGAGGATCTCTTGAGAGAGAGGGCAGGGAGGCGGTAAGGACCAAGAACGGAGCGTTCGGGAAGTATAGGGGTTTGGGGGTGGGGCATAGGACTTTTGGGGCCGGGGAAAGGGGGTTGTATGCGGGGGGGAGGGGGGGTCCAGACAGGGAAGCGTAGGTGGAGGAACTGGTGGGATAAGGGAATTTAGCGGGGTGAGGGGAGAAGAGAGTCAGCGTGTATTTGTGTTTGTGTGTGTGTTTTAAGGTTGAGCGGAGGGACATGGATGGTGGAAGGAGGCTTGGGGGGGAAATGCGTTGGAGGTTGGATTAAATTGATGAAGCTTATACATCCTAACGTATTATGCCAGCTCATACGCACACCTCAGGAGAAAGAGAGAGTATGATGGGCGGTTTTTATCCCGTGGTTAGTAGGGGTCCGCAAAGTATGAAGCGAACGATCCCGCGACGGCTTCATTGCTTTCGGGGTGGCTAAATGGATGATGCAAGTGGCATGGGGTGTACTACATGGCCGTTATTTCATCTTTCGAGAAAGTCAATGCGGTTAGGAATGGATTACAGAGTGAGGTATGGAGATATATTTTATGTTCGGGATGCGGTTGGGAAGTATGAAGACCAGCTCTTATCCTCTCGAGGATCGGTCCATATTCTAGAGTCTTCCATCTAGGTTCTATTCTATGATGTACCCCATGGTCTCTGTCCACTTCCTTTTGTGCTTAATCTTGTCATATTTCTACAACCACCTGCCTCTTTCATCTTATCTTCAAGCAAAGGTTATTACTGTCCATGTTGATCAACAAAACTGCACTATCTCATGTACGTAAATTTTTCCACCATAGGCAAGCTAATCATTTCTTTTTGCTAGGTAAAATTCTTGTGTGATGAGTATTTTTTTCGTTGATTCATACTTTTGCATCTAGTGTGTTTTTGATTCCATAATCAGGTAAAAAAGAGCAACTCATATTTTATCTTTTCAACATCTTAGTACGTTTTTTTGAAAACCTCTATACTCAGCCCTTAACAATAACAAGTGTGCTAAAAGTCCGGAATTTTTGTAACTATGATCTAATTAAACATGTTAAAAGATGAATCTCTCTTCTTTAGTGCGTATTGATTTTTAGAAGGAAAAATGTTTTATGAATGACATCATTCTCTGCGAATAATGAGTATGCCATTTTCATTATCCCTAAAGACATTCAAACTTTGGGCTTGAAAATAAATCCCTTAATGAGTTATAACTTAACTCTCTCCGTCTTTTGTACATATTGACGGTATTAAACTCATAATTTTCAAGCCTGTGGGACAAGTAATATGGATGGCGAGGCTAATGATTATTTAAGCAACGAAAAGGTTTGGGAAAACCTTGGGGAATTGTTAGGCTCCTTTAGAGACTTTTTGTACCTACCTAGGATTTATAGTCAAAATTAAATAAAATCAGGGATGGCCTGAGGCACCAGACTTCCTAATTGTATCATTAAATACGGCAAAATCGTATTGGCAAGCAAAATTAATAATCTTTTTTGCACACTTTCACGCGGAAGATCTATATTTTTCGTATTTTGAGAGAGTATGAAGACAAATATTAATTAGGCTGATATATCGTTCGCGCGAAGGGTGTGTGAGATGCATTATTAAGTAGTTTTTTATGAATGAAAGTGTCAAATGAATAACACAAAACACTCTTTGCATTTCTAGTTAGATTTTTGCTGTTTCGTAGCAATCCTTGTTTCTGAAAGAAAACGAATTCCGATGATCGTTGGTTTTATTGAACGCGAGCATGCATAGGAGTTGAAGGCTTCTTCTATCTCGTTACCTTTTTCCGGAGAAATATGCTACTCAACTTTCTACAGTCACTAGGTTGATAGTGTTTCATTAGGTGCGAAAGCGAGGCAATTTCCTCGTATTAAATAAAATACATACTTCTAAACTAGTATTTCTTCATTTTGCGTACAAAATCATACTAAAACAGTTTCAATCAGTGAAAGTTTAAACTCTTACGCAATGTGTCATTATTTGGTGACATCAAGAAAAAAATAGCGAAAGTTTAGAACAAATTAACAATTTGTTCTAAAATATCCTTTAACGGCAAAAATAAACTGAAATTGAGAAATTAACCTAATATATTGCATTTTACTGTAGATAAAAGGGTATAGTTTTTAAAAATTAATTTGTGAAATGGCTTCCACGTCGCCAAGTTCATACACGTGCCAATAAAGGTTGAAATTCTACCACGAGGTAAAATTAGCATCCATCACGCCATACTTGCCGAATTATATGTGGAGAAAACATTGGATCGTAGAGAAATTCTATCAATTATCGCATCTCTGCTCTCTATTCCGCCAGGTGTACAGTAAGCCAATGTCAGCTTCTTTTTTTCTTCTTACCCTGTAAACTCAACCCAGAAGCTAATTTCGGTCATCTTTTTACCGATGCCGCAATTTCAATTTCATCATATATTATTTCTTATGGTGCTCACGCATTCCAGTGGTCGAGGATTAGCAGTGTGTGCTTCGTGTTCAAGGGGTGTGGGCGTAGGAAGCCCGGTTGCGCGTTAGTAGGGAAGCAGAGAGGAGCGGGTGCTTTGGGTTGACATCCGCGTTTTGTTTGTCCGAGGGGCCCTCTCCTTCTCTCTTCGGCGGGGTTAAGTCTTTATCCTCCTGGCGGCGGAGGAGGCGGCTTTCCGAAGAAGGTGGAAGGGGAGGGAGGGGTTTACGCGTGGGGCATGTGGGGGAGTAAAGTCTCTCGTCATGAGTTGCGGAGCAAAGAGGATACGGGGCGAGAGCGGGGTACGCGGTGAGGGTCGCGGTGGAGTGGGAGGTAGGATGTTCAGCCGTACAAGGGGGAGGATAGTCTCAAGATTTGGCCGGAGGAATCGACGAAGGATTATACCTTAATTCCCTCCTCACCCCGGATCCCCCCCCCTCTCCTCCTCAATCCCTTTCCCTCATCCCTCTCTCTCTCCGTTCCAAGCTCCCAGCACCGCTCCGCAAGGAGTATGCACTAAAACCTTCACCGTCCCCTCAGCGTCCTCTATGCTCGTACACATACACGGTGCCCTCGTTCACCGCAAAACAAGAGAGAGGGTGGTGTGGGGTGGAGGGCGTTTAAACTGCTCGAAAAGGATGGCTTTTTTTCAGTCGAAAGTTTTGCAGGGGTGCCCTTCTCTCCCTCCCTCTCACTGCCTCTCTCTCTTTCTCCTTCCTGCTCCTGCCGAGGAGAATCTGCTCCATCACCATAACTCGACCTCCCACACCCTCCCAGGCACCGCGCATTGGCTCCTTTCCTTCCGTTTCACCGACTCTCTTCCTCTACTCCATCGCCTCCTCTTACGCCTTCTCCACTCTCTCCTCCCTCGCAAAACCCCTAGGAATCAAGTGTGAGACTCACTTAATGGGGCCTTCTGGAGATGGTGCTTGCATCTTGAGTCAGAGAATTGGACTCTGCAATTTAGGAAACTTATTCACTGTTTGTCGGATTGCGTGTCGGCATCGTCGTCTTTTCCTGTGCACTGGGTTCCCTTGCCTTCAATCCCATTCAAAACTGGTGTATATATAGTCTTGCACATTTAAACAGGGTCTTTCACTTCTGGTTTCGATGCGTTCCTTATAATTACACATCTACAAGTGAACCACCATACTAGGATGCTCCTTTGATAGTATATTAATTTATTTTGAAGCTCTCTTCAGGAAATTCTTTCGCTGTTACTATTTTGACTTTCCTGGTCCTGGACAAATTTAGTTTCGTTAAATCCTATGTCCATGTTCCATTTGATTTCTTTTCTACTTTATTCTTCGTATGGTTATTTTGGAACACATTGCCCATTGGTTTACCATTGAATCAATCGGTCGAATCTTATTAAAATGATTTAACTTAGCAGGTGGAACTTATCCTTGTTCACGTGTAATCCTACTTATCAAGTCACTTATTTTAGTCATTGGTGGCAGTGCCATTATTGTTGATTAGAAACGACGTGTTTTTCCCGTCCTCTTTCGCCTTTGGCACGAGTAGGATCTAAACCTTCAATTCACTCGGCCATTTCCACCCTAGTGCTCATGCCTTCCCCCGTCTTCTTGATTTGATACTGGCTGCAGAGAAATATAGAGATGTTCGGAGCGAAGACTTTGCGGTGTAGCCGGATTGAGAGCTAGGGGAGGCCACACCCTTTGGAACGAACCCCACGAGGGAGGAGGGCAACCTCCAACCCTCTCCCGCCCCTTTCTCGGTTCCCGTTGCGACTCACAATCCACCCTCGCCTTGCTCCCCCATCCCTTCAACCGTTCCAAACCCCCCTCCCCCTCCGCGATCTCCCGGCAGGAGGATGGAGTTCGCCGACGCCCGCCGTCGCCCAAGGACCCCGCCCTGCCGGAGCCGTTCCTGCCGACGTACCCTACTCGAGTTCCCCTTGGCTTCTTCCTCCCCTCCTCATCTCCTAAGCAGTCTACACTTCCCTCGGTCCCCTCCGCCCTCACGTTGGGGTACTTTTCAAAACTCTCCACCCATCCAGCCCTTTTCCCATCCCTCTTTTCCGCAGCCCGATCTCACCCGCTCCCTCTTCCCTTCTCTCTCCTTCCCCCTGGAGCAGGGTATCCCGGTGGGTGACGCCTGGTAGACGCCAGCTTCATCATCCGCCCTCTTTCGTGGGGACGGGGAAGGGTGTAAGGGGGTGGGTAAGGATTGCTGGGGTAGAGAAGGAGAGTTCAGGATTTTTTCCCCGATGGAGAAGTTCTCCTTCGCATTCCCTCGTCTTTTTTCTCCCGCTCTTCCGACCCCCATCCCACTCTCTGTCAGTGCAGTGGTTCCCAGTTCTGTTTGAGGTTTTTCCGTTAATTTCTTGAATTTTCTTTCCCACACCCTTTGGCTTTTATGACCCACCGGGATTCCTTCATCCTCCCACTCTCAACCCAGGTGCCCTTTGCAATCGTTCATTTTTTCCCCTTGTTTTCACCGTGTCTCCCACCCTCCTCCAGCGAGGCATCTTCGTCTTACTTCCGCATCTCGAGGGAGGTGGAAGAGAAACACTACCTAAGCTCTTCTCCCGCAGGATGGCAGATATAGTACTCAGGTAAAAAAATAAGCGATGATTCTTGTTCCTCCGGAATGTCTTCCTCCCTCAGCCGCCCGCCGCTCCAACACGTCGTCTAATTCCTTCCTCCTATTCACCCTCCCTGCTCCCGCATCCACCCCAGGGCGGACTCCCCCTCCGGAATTTCCATTTTTCTGAAGGAAAAACCCCGAGCGTAGCCGAGCGTCATTCTGTTCGTCCCGCGGACCAAAGAGACAAACGAATATGGCGCAAGTTAGGAGGAGCGGAAAGGGTGCGGTTTATGGGGGTGGAAGAGAGCAGGAGAGAGGTCGGCGGAGGAGGAGGAAGAAGATGGGGCAAGAGGGTGATTATGGATCCCCACTCTCCCCCAACCTCAGCGGTCCTCAACCCCTGGCCCGGACCTCCCTTTCCTCGTGTGACAGAAAAGCAAGCCGTACATTATCAATGAGGGCGAGGCCGGGGAGACGAAGGTGGAGTCAGTGCGGGATATTCCGGAGGAGGGAACGTGGTGAGGGAGCCGCGGATGGGGTTGGGGAGTCTGGAAGTCCTGAGGGACGAATTAAGCGACAGAAAGGGAAATCGAGCGGAATGTTGAATTCGCATACGGATGGGAAAGAGGACGGAACTCCCTCTTGCTTATAATCTTCTCCCTTGATTTCGGAGACGTGTCTCATTTTTTATCGTCGCGTTAGGACGGTTCACTGCTTAATGTGGCTGTTTCTAATGCCATATTTCTTTCTCATTCTCTCTCGATGTCGTATATTCGTGTGATCTGGGTATAATCCTGTGCGCATTATTTATTTGGCCCAGCTCGGGTCCCTGAAGGACGCTTTAGTGCGTATCTGCGTAAGGTTAATGAAATGGGAACCGAATAATTCTCTAGTAAGGCTCAATCCCTTGGTTAGTATTGATAAATAACGCATAACATTATTTGGAAATATTTTCTCATATTTTTTCCTGTTTATAGCTGCATCTCTGTTAGGATTATATTATTTATAGTATTATATGTCAGCATAATCGAATGACTAATAGATATACGTCATTGTTTATTTCCATTAATGTCACCATGTCATCAAATATGTACGAAAACCCTTTTTGATCCTGAAGGGCTGCTGAGAACATCTAGCCCTAAAAATAAAAAAAATACCTCATATAGATAGCAAGAGGAAACAAATTTACATCAGAGTTCTCGTTTGTTTAATATTTCCTGTTTTTTTAGTGATTCGGCTACCTACTCCAGGGGTGTTTTATTTTTAATGAAATTCATTGAAATTCTCATGGGAACTTTTGTCCATGCTAAGATCTTTCCGGCAGCTAATTGCCCTACACAAGGAAACTAAAATTGAAATTTCCCATTATGTTTAGCTTTCTTCAACCTTCAACATTTCTAGTTTGCAAATGCACTTACTAACCAGCGGCACTGTAACCTCGACTCTAGCAGAATATTTCTGTCGAACTGCGGATGAAAGATGCTACCTATCCTTTACCCAGTTTCATCTTTTTCGTGAGAGGTCATGGGGAAAACGGGAATGAGGAGAAGAGTCGGTGAGGAGGAGTGGCTTTGGTTGAAGACGAACCTGAAACGATCGGGTGTGAAGCATTGGATCAGCCTGTGTTTGCATTTCCCGCGTTATTGGTGTCACTCGGAGGGGACGCATTTCTCCCCATTGAATAGCAACCCCCGCCGCTCTTGAAACTGCATAAACCCTACCACACCACGCCCTCTCCTTCTCAATCTTCTACCGCTCTCGCACTCAGTCCTTCGCACCCGTCTTAATCCCTATACGCACATATAACCCCTCGTCTCACACTCTCTCCCTCCCAGAACCTCCCCACGCTTATCTCTTACCTATCATTCCTTCTATTCCGCCCAAAGACGCCCCCGCCGACTTAGCGTGTCAGCACCCTCATTATGCGAACATAGTCACGCCCAAGGGTTGATATTATGCCTCCAACACCGCCTTCCATGTGAGAAATGAATCGCGAAGTAGTGAAAGGGATATTGAGATATCTGTTGACTATGCTCGTTTTGTGCTCCCGGCGATAGTTAAGGGAGGGATGGAGGAATAAAATAGGGAGCAGAAGGGAGTGGTGGGGAGGGGGAGAGAGAATGCTTTCTTGGTTGCTTTTCCCCGGATGAGATGGTTTTAGGCGGGGGGGATGGTTGGGAATGGAGGTGCACGTGATCCCGCCGAAATTCAGAGAAGCTCAACTACTCCTCGTGTTTCGGTGATAAAGGAATATGTGTTATGCATGGGGCGTAATAGGGTTTATGTGCCATGTGCAAATCTCAATGGTGGCTTTGTTTGAATGTGTGACAAAATGTTCATTATTAACGCCTTGGGACAGCATTTGGTATCTTTCCATAAACAGTTGGCTGTTGCTAATTTATGCAAGGCATTAAGTTGCTATTAACGAGAGCTTATATGCTATTAGTACCTTATTACTCGTTTGCGGCCTCAATACGTATTTCTACCGCGAGAGCCGATCTCTTGTCATCAGAGAATATTTGTCTCGATTTCACTTACTTTGATTTTAGTTGCTATCAAATCAAATGTGAGTTACCATCCTTGCTTGCGTGAGTGTTCTGTAACATCATCATCATGGGTCAACAATACTTTGGATTTGCTCATGATATATTGCTGAAGTTCTCTGTATTTAGTGATAATATTGAAAGAAATTTGGGAATTTAACTTTAGACTTTGATTAGAACCTGCTTTTTATCTAATTATTTTTATTCATCTATCTAGAAGAAACAGGCAGCAACAAAAATTCACTGTTATTCCTTATGTAACTTGTATGATTACTGTGAAATTTTTATGTACTTTATTTTTCTACTTTCCGTCAAGATAATATAATTCCACATACTCAGGCTTCAAATGATTTAAATATGTAGTACCTATTGCAGTGTAGCCGTAGTCTCGTTAAGTCGTGCATTGAAATGTTTACCTTTTCTCTGCTTTTAATTGTTGTCTTTTTTCATCCTGAGAATTCGCATTTTTTGCCAATTGGTAATTATTAGTACGCATGCTAAATATGCGTATTTTGGGAAAAATATTTAAATACGTAGGTACTTTTTGTCCTTGACGTCTCACAGTTTCACTAGCATCAGTTAAACTTTCCGCATCCTCTATCATCATATTCATTCATGGTCTTTTGATACTCCACATAATTAAGGACGGATTCCGACGACAGCAGTCGCATCACAAGGTTGTTGTTGCTTCTTTCAAATTTTTTGTGTCATTTTTCTGCTTGCTACTTTTCATCTGAAACGTCGCCTTTCCTGGTTCCATATTCCTCACTTCTCCCCCATTCTCGGCATGGTAATTCTGCCTTTCCATAACGTTACCGCCCTCATTTTTGTCAAGCTAATTGCCTTCCACATTTCCCTTTCATGCTGTCTCCCTCGGCTCGGGCCCCTCCTCCTCGGGCAAATTCCTTCTCTACGCCAACATCCTTCATCCTCCTCGGCAAAACTCCTCAAAAAAGGAGCAAAAGCAATTTCCCTCTTCTTCATCTTTTTTCTCGCCGACACTTTATGAACCTTCTGAAGACATCCATTAGCGTTTTAGCTTCTCCGATATCTGGGAAATTACCTATCAATTCCCGTCTCTGCCTTACTTCTTTTCACCAGTCTCCTTAGTCCCTTAGCGGAAAAATAATTCATCTTAGTGTAATGCAGCCGAATATCGCCAAGTCTTTCCCGTAGTACCTCCCACAACGTCACTCCTGAATCTTTTTTACCTTCATTATACGATAATTCTGTTCTTTCTACGATCTTTTCCGAACACGCAATATTGAGGTGCGTGAGTTAAGTAAGCAAGAAGTCACTTGTGATAAAATAGTTTGGCTACAGTTATGCCTGAGTCAACACTTAAAAATATCACGTATGGATGTAAAATACTCTCATAAATGATTTTTATTACTAGTGATATCTTCTCAGCATTTTAAATAGTTTGAAACCGCATAGGAAATTTTGCAAACAAGATGGAAAGCCAGGTAAAAAAATACTGGCTTTTTCTTGAGTGTAATGCCGCTTACAGTCTCCGCTATGGTATTCATATAATTTGGGCTCAAAGTAAAAAGGGTATGAGAGAAGTGGTTGGATAATGAGCCCCTTGTGAACTTAAATGACGATTTAAGTGTTTTAGAAGCAGATAACATTTTTATTGAATACTTTCTTGTATTTAGGTATCCCTAGTTAATTACTTGACTACGCCAAAAGCTTATTATTATCAGAGACTCAAAACTCTCTAGTCAAGCGAACTTACTGATTAATAGCTTTAAATCTTTAAATCCTTGTGATGAATCAGTTGCGTATTCCTTCAGTATTATCTTTTACGACATTAAAATCATTATTGGTATTGATATGCAATTGAAGAGGGATTCTACCGGAGAATTTTAACTCATATAGTTTTTTAGAAGATGGCGTGAGAACTTCCTAGAGAATGGCAGTGGAATTGTGTGGTGTATGGAATCGGGGTCGGGAGGCTGAGCAAGGATTTCTCATCTCATACTAATTACGTGGTCGAGGGCAAGAGGGACCTCTAGCCATATGCATCGCGGTTTCGTAGTCGATTCCGGGAGTGGGGCGTATTTGGTTTGCAGAGGTGAGCGCGAAAGAGACTGTCTAGCGGGCGGGATTCCTATGCGCGCATTGCAACGGGTTTTTGGGTCAAACGTTGAAGTGGTTTCCGGAGATTAATGACGTGAAGTGTGCACAGACCTGTGTTGTGGAAGAGAGACGTTAGGGAAACCGAGCCAGCCGAGGTGGTGGCGCATATGCAACGCACGTTTGAAATCTGCTTTGGGAAAAAGCGATCCTGAACTGGCAATCGAACCCCGGAACTTTGGCTTGCCGGACAAATGCGCAGATTACCACGATACCTAGATTTCCCGATCGTAATGGCAGCTATTAGGAGGATCCAAAGGAGCTAGATTTCATCTGGATTTCTGGATGCATGGGAACTAGCTCAGTATCTCTCGTTTTCAGGAGTATCTTATTGGTGCTAGATGAATGCTTATCAAGACAAAGATACGTGGTTTAATACCCGGGCCAAGGATTATTTTTCCTCTGGTGCTTTTCGAGGAACTCACCTGCCGATCAGAATGGTAGAGAGGATATCTTGGAGAGAAGTCCATTTCTTTATTTTCTGCGTAGCGCAATCGGGGGCTCTGAGCGAGCAGAAACGTGGCACGGGAGAGGCGGAAGAAGATAATCGGCTCGACGTGATGGACGTGGTTCTCGGGCGCCAAGGGAAAGTCTTCGAGTGCTGAGTCTAATGATGCCTTAAGGCAGTGCGAAATTCTGTCCATGTTTTTCACCTCCCATTACCTCTTCATTTCCCACCCTTGAAGTGCTTCTTCCTCGCCTAAGCTATCAGTGGATTAGGGCTGGAAGAGGGGTTTCCTTCGTCACTGCCTAGAAACCTGAGAAGGAAGGGGTTAGAATGGCTGCAACTGCTGAGGCGGAAGGGACTCGCGATAGTCAAAATGGCGGAGTGCGCGGTGCGGGTTGAGTGGGCGATTTCCACGAAAGAGAATTCATGAGACGGAGCTGGTGGTGGGCGTGTACTCCACCCTTGTGCTTTGTGTTTGGAGATAATTAGGGGTTGCAAGATTAATGGAATGGGAGATGGTAGCAAGAAGAACTCGGGCCCTCGCGGGTGGATTTTGAATGGTATCGAGCGCGAGCATTAAAGTCAATTTTGCAGTCAATTTTTGCATGTGAAATGTTGGCATTCAAGGTAGGCATGAGTCTCTTAGTATGTTCATGTGTGCTAAGAATAGTTGCGGCTGCCATTAAGGCGAATAGTAACAGATAAGATACATTCTCCCCATCAAGGACAGGTGGGGTCATCATCATTTTAGTTTTATAACTCTATTTCTCACATAACGGCACCTCTGACTGGAGGAAATGCATAACGATGTGAATGGAAGGGATAGAAGGAAGAGCGGAAAGAATCCCGGGATAGAAGCATGAAACATTAGCCTGCTCTTAACAAATTGCTCCGATTAACGTGCAAACGTGGGGGGGAGTACCTACTGCTCTCGAAGTGTTTTTTCCACACACACTCAAACAGTGACCGGTAAATTAATGTAAAAATAACTCTTCCATGTACGGTCTTCGAACTCGAAACATCGGGATGTGAAGCCAGCCTCATCACCATCCCAACCCCAAGTGGGAAATAATACTAATGTTGAGTGTCTGATAGGACCCAGAGACTTCGTCATATAATTTGTAAACGGTAGGTTTTTGACTTATATACATATATCGCCTCCTTCTTCACTAGGCCAGTAGAAGGAGACATCTACTCAAGAATGAGAGAAATTTCTGCAGAATCTCGTTTTATAACTCTGGCAGTTACTAATGAAACAGCGATTGTAGTTCAAACAGTTAGTTATGATTAATTAAAAATTAGCAAGGCTAAATGATTTGTATTGCATATGATTTAATTTTTCATACCTATTAATTTTTTTATGAACTCATGACCAGAACCTTGAGCAAATAGGTATGTCAGTAGAAGGTCAGTGTTGAGCGCGATCCGGATCTTGAAGTTTCTAGGTTCCATCTGTCCCCACTGCGTCAGGAAATGAGTACTATTGAGTTGCTTTGCGCTAATTTTTCGCGCAAGGGCTTGCTAACTGTGAATGAAGAGGTCTATTAAGAGAGAATTGACTCCCCTCGCGCGAAGCGAAAAACATCGAATATCCCCACCGTTTCCCATCTCATACCTCCCCGTTCTCAATTCGATACTCCACCCCACTTCCTTCCTCCAGAATGGGTTTGAATAAACCCCAGAAAACGTTAACGCTGATTTATTATTGCGAAAAATACGACCAATTTGGGCTTTCAGGTCGTCAACTCCAGACGACTCGCCTTATCACTTTTGCTTCAACTTCCGCTCGCTGCCGTCATTCCGCGCATCCTCGTTTTCTTTGATCCAGGTCTGCGGGTTTTTTTTCCTCCCACCCGTCCCCACCTCCCGTCGTCTCACCCCCACTCTCCGTTCCCACACCGTCATCTCCCCCACCCACTCTCCTTCACTCCACCTCAACCCCTTTTACCCTCCCGTTCGTCTTCGTCGCCCATCCCCTCCTACCGCGGATCTCCATTCATGTAATTTTCCCATTAATTTCACCTCCTCGACCCAGAAGTCTCTCTCTCTCTGTTAATGAATTTCCCTCCAACCCTTTCCACAATCCCGTCTCCTTCCCTTCCTGCCTCCTCCCTATACTCCTCCCCTCTCCCACCGCATCCCTTTTTGTATCCGTCAGCACCACCTTCCTCTCCCTATCTTTCCTCCTTTCGTCCTCCTTTCCTGCTAAGTGCGTGCTTTTCTTACGCTCCCGTCGCACGAAAAAGTATTTATCCTCTGCGCCATAACCACTGGGACTTCTTGTGCGCCTCGATATCCTCGTTAATGTTGAGCGCGGCGTCTCTTTCTTTTCCGTTCGGGTGCGTACTTGTGCGCCGCCTCTGCGAGAAGGTGGTAATTATTTTGGGACGTTTGCTTTCTTTAGCACGCAATCCCTCGTGGAGTGCTCTTTTTCCCAGACATAAACCGGCATTACTGCGTCGTGCATTATCTTGCCTCGGTTTTCCTGGTTTCGGGAAACTGGGGGAACTTTCATAGGCGGGGAGCGGAATAGGAAAAAGTCGGTGGTGGGTAAGCCAGAGGGGTTGGCTTAGCATTTTTTTCTAAAACCAAAGTTAAAGGGCCAATCAGAGCTATTAACTCTCAGGAAATGGATGAAATAGGTCGTTTTGTAAAAGTTTGGTGTGTATGTTGGAAGCTAGAAGTAAGGTAAATGTGCGCACCATTACGCAATGGATTGCGTTTGGATTTAATTTAGATTTGTTCAAACTTTGTGCTCCACTCCTGAATGAATGCGAATGAAAGTTTGAGGCCTTACATACGACGCAACTTCGTAAAATTCAGCATTTTCAAATTATTTTGAGTCCGTGAAATGCCCTCCATAACATATTACCGCCATTTACTCAGTTATAAACCTGCCGTGCCCCGTTTAATCGACCGTGACGACCAATTATCCTGCAGCACTTGAAATATAAATGGCTGAAAGCCTGCTCAATTGTGCAAGAGGTTATGTATTGGTAAGCCCTCGTTAGATTTGTTCCAGTCTGCGAAAATGAACGTGTATTTCCGATTCAGATTCATCTTGCCAAAATTCGCGTCGCTATAGATGGCAGTAGTTGACAACACTGATTTGCTATGCGCCCCCCTCCTATTTAAATATCTTGGAAGGCTAGTATCATAAATCGCAGGATAACGATCAACTCGTAAATATTTCGCTCGTTTGATATCCGCTCATAACCTGGGATAAAAAGATTTCCGCGTTCACGTGTACTGTCGTAAATTACACGCGTGCGCCTTTGTAGTCATCTTCAGCGAATCATCACCGTTGAGTTCATTCCCGATTTAAGCCGTCCGCTTTATGCACGCTCTTAGCAACCGCGCTGGCTGTCCACAAAGGTCGGCGGACTCTTCCCCCTTCCGTATAATTTTCCGCGGTCTTCCTATCGGAGCAGGCGCGCATTCGTGTTTCGACTCCCGCACTAATTGATCACGCTCGGTCCGTGTTTATATTGTCGGAGCGCGCGGATGGAGCGGATTAGCGAGATGTGGTGGGTTGTGGCGGAGGCGTGTCGGACGCAAACGGGCGGAAATCGAATGGGCGTCGAAGAAAACGCACTGGTGGGTGGAGGGTGGGAAACGAGATCACTGGTTTATGAACAAGTGGAGGAATCGTTTTCTTACCCAATAATGTATTTGCTACAAAGATAAATACGCAGGCTATTAAATATAATGAAATTATCAGTCGAGAGAAATTCCGGTAGTCTATTTTGAAATATGATTACCGTTTAGTATGTCATTGGGGTTAGCGTTGCGACGGGATTTTAATATTGAAGCATCTAGATAAAGGTAGTGATCAAAGATAATATTTGTAGTTACCATGGTGAGCCGTATCAGGGAAGTATTCATTGCTCCAGCGACAGGGGCACTGATTGCCAATCCAATCTTTCCAGCACCTCCAACACACGGGAGAGAAATCCTGCTCATTTAGGGCCCTTCGAATAACTTGTTATTTCAAAGCTCAAGCTTCGGGAATGTAAGCCAGAGAACGAATAAACGGTGCTCTTCGTGCCGAGGGGATTATGAACCGGAAGAGATGCCGAGCAAGGGAGGGAAGAGCGAAGTAAATGGCCAGGAATGAGAGGGAGGGATAGAGAGAGAGATGGTGAGGTCCACATAGTACGCAGCTGGTTGGGTTTGTGTTTTCGTACGGCGCCGAATGAGGACGATTGGGGAGATTGGAAGCGGTTCTCTTCCCAGACGGAAGGGAAGGCAAAAGATTTTGCAGTGGTCGGAGCGGGGCACCCTGCGGGAGGAGGCAGGTATTTTCACTTCCGAGCACAAAGGAGCGGCGTGCGCGGCTGCGGAGAGGAGGTGCGGTCGAGCTGGGGAAGAAAGGGGATCGTCTTCAAGAGGAAGCATGAGATGATTGCTTGTTTTCCCTCCCCGGCCGCCGCAAGGAAAGGGCTTCCATGACACGAGCGATGCTGGAGATGGGCGAAGGAGGAGGAGGAGAAGCGTGAGGATCCGTCGAGATAAGGGACCTAGTTTTTGACGCTCTCCGTGATAATATTACATTTGTATTTTTCAGAGCCGTGGGGGGTTTTGGGTGATTAGCGCACTCTGGCCCACGAGGAGAAAGGGTGCTGGCAGAGGGGATTTTTGGAGCTCCGATGAGGAAAGGGGGATTTCAAAATGTTTGCACTTGCTATAGGCGGGGGCGAGAAACTCTCTCCTCTCCCCCTCTCATCGTGTAGCTGCATGCGCGGTCGGGTATTTTGTTAATCGCGGGCGAGGGAGAAGTAAACCTCACAGTATCAGTCCTGCGTGGGAGGAGGACGTTTTCGAGGGAAAGGGAACGAGGGAAAGGATAGCGGGTGGGATGTTTGGAATTGTGGGAAGGCGAGGCGAAATGTTTCCGCGGGGTTGGGTCGACGGGTCGGTCGGAGTAGGAGGGGGGGGGGCGTGTGAGCGGGCGAGGTCTGTGGGTCGGGAAGCTCGTGAGGGATCCGCATAATTGAACGTGTGGGTGTGTGCCCTACAGTCAACTTCATGCAGGGACCAGCGCGAGTGGCTGCTTGCGCATTTGGGTGCGTCTCTGTGTGGGGCGAGTGCGTAATGGGAAAGGGTGAGGGCCGACACTTTCTCGATTGCCAAATCGCGTCGTTGGCAGGAAAAATAAAAGGCTAACGACGTTCTCGGAGTAATGGGAGAAGACGACGAACCAGTGTTTTAAACAGATTTCACTCCCCCCCTGTCTCCTGATCGAACTTCTTGCGACTTGGTTCTGAGCACTTCTGGCTCCATGCTTTTGTGGTGTTCTTAAAAAAAGCACGCACGAATCGGCAGCTAGATTTGAGGGTTAATGAGCTTTGAAAACTAACACTGAAAAACACTTTGGATATGAGAATCGTAGGTTTGGATGTCACACCAAAACCTGAGGTGAAGGAAAGGACTTGTCCATACATTTGGATGTGTCATCCAAACGGAAAGGGTGATGAGAAGTTGGATGTACCACCTACTTCTTTGGTTGCTGCATCCAAAGAAGATGGACGAGTACTTTGGGTGTGAGAATCAAAGTGTTGGGTAGCTCATCAGAGCAGCGTTTGGTTACCGGATGAAAACTTTAGATGACCAACCCTCAGGCATGTGCCCCTACCCTCCCTCCTTTTAAGCCCTTCTACCCTATAATATTTTTCTTTTTCAATCCCTTTTGAAATAGGGCAGTAGGACAGTGCAACTAGAAAAATGAGAAAACTTGGCTCTGTGGTTGTTATGATATCTATTATCACATAATTCGTCTGCATATTACAAAAAGTGCACAAAACATAAAAAATTAACACAATTATCAAATTTTATGTCAATAACATAAAAATATTATTGAAATACAATCATGACATAACACAAAATATGATCAGGAAATACAAGAAATACATAAAAATACTGAATTTTCCTTACAGCGTATGTCTCAGAGATACATAGGAACGTGAGACAACCTCAATAACAGAAAGAAAGTTCAATGCTTATAAGCACAGCAGCACTGTCGACAAAATATGATATGAGAGTTTGAACTTTGTTTGTAATAAGCACATAGAGATAACAATGGGAATCTGCAAAAGAAATCATAAGCAAAGGCTGGTAGTGTAGGCATGAGAATTAACACAAAATGGCCGCGCAATTTCAGTGCAACTTACCAGCGAACACCTGGATATATGAATACCGAAAGGCTCCAAGTCCAGCCTTCAATAGGAAATCCTTCGTCCCCTCGTCCCTAATCTCTTCGAGCAGCAGGATCAGTGAAGTAGACGCGGCAGAAGAGTCACAACAAAGTTCGCCTGTTTTGCCCAGAACAAGTCCACACGTGTCGACGGCTTGCAAGGCTGAACACGGAATTGCGGGTGCTATAGAGCTTCCTGAGAGCGCCACCAGAGCGCGCTATTATAGATTTAGATTTCGCAACTAAACCAGCAGAGTGCAGCAACTACAACTTTGGGTCTCCCATCCAAAGGACGTTGACTAGACGTGTTTGGTGTGACACTCTTTGCCTTTGGTTCTCACATCCAAATAATTAGTTCTGACGTCGTATCATTCTTGATGGCGCATCCATACCTCCCCGCCCAAAAGAGTTTAGGGTGTAGCATCCAAACCTGTTCTCTCAGTGAAATTTATTTAGTTTCCACTACTTCTCACGTGATGGTGCCGTCATTAGAGTCTATTGTGTGTGTGTGTGGGAAGTTCTTTCTTCTTGCTAAAAATGTTGTCTTCTTTTTTTCCAACTGATTTTTTTATCTCCCTCTCTTTCTCTACAGGGCCATGAAATAAGCAATCCCTGGTTTACGAGGGAGTAAACATAACGGATTTTTAGAATGGCTTTGCTGAGGTGAGAGTGAAGAACTTTTAACTAGAAATGCGAGCACAGTGCCCCCGAAGAGTTTTTCACTCCCAATGATTCAAAGTCACGCATAGCGTGCTGGTGATTCGTTTTCCAGGGAAATCAAGGCCGTCAATTGGCCTCCAGGATTAGAATACATTTGTATAGTCAAATGTGCTTAATGCCTCGGCTACGTATTTCTAGTGTCATGAGTAGCTACCGCTGCCTTACGCACACTATAAATTGCACGTAATGCATTGAATACACGGCAGTGTCAATCTATGAGACCACGTTTGGTCATCGCGAATTCGGCTCGATTTACAGTCTCCTAATCCGCATTTGCAAGCAAGCATTGCTCAATGGGAAGCTTTGATTACTTATACTGAAGGGCATTAATTATGGGGCTAACGTGCTTTCAAATAGCCTGACGGATCACTCGAGTCTTCATTTGGCCGACGGCTGTAAGTTGACTCAACGATCAACTATCGACCGACTAATCCCTTTTGCCTGTGTCCCTCGTTAGAAACGGAAGAGTGATTGAGAAAGCGAGGGCTTGGGAGTTGGATCAAACTGATACAATAAGGAGAACTCTAAACCATTTAGCTGTTAAGAGCTCGTTCATAGTAGGCTCCGGTCAAGGTCCAATGTTGATGGGACGAACTAGGATCACGCACCGTTAGATTGAGGGAAATAAAAGGAGTATGAGGTATTGACTCATTGCAAGAGCCTGCGCATGTGGCACGACACCCATGAGGCACTAAAAAATTGAATTCCTCTTTCCAAGCCCTTACCGTTAAATGGCTTATTTATTTAGGAAGCTTGAGAAAATAAAGTAGAGTTGCTGAACCATGTGTGACAAATGATAAGCCGAACCTTGAATATATTAGTTCCTGATTATCCAGCATTTTAAAAATAATTAATGGATTTTTTCTTGCGTGGGCTTGTTGAACCATTTTCGTCTTTCATAAATAGTTTTCCCAATCACAGGTGCATACAAATAAAGGAATTCCTATTGCGTGAATTAATGAATACAACTTATCCGATCTCGGTCATAAGTTAATCATATCTCACTATTGAAACTGTAAGTGTGACGTAAAAGGTATTTGTTGATTTTACGTTCACTGCGATTATTTTCGGATTATCCATGGCATGTGTTTTAGAGCTACTATTTTACCTGGAATTTTAGAATGAGAAACTTAAGGTGGCGTCATTTTTTTCTGGTGATGAATTGCTTGTCATAATGTTTTCTCAAGACTTTCTTTCAGTTTTACCTTCAGGCCTGCAAAGTTTTTGTAGTCCTTTTTACAATCAGGGTGTATTTTCCATTTAAAAAAATAAAACTTAATGACTGCGTACTCCTGTTGTGGAATTTTTCCATAATTATATAGAGATATAAACTTGTAAATTCCACTGGTTTATTGCTGATACAACCGGCTTCAACCATTGGGCCATCATATAGGTACATGCAAAAATATTTTTTTTTACTCGAGGCACTCAACATAAACCAGCAATCAGTTGGTTGTACCAGCAATAAAACAGTGGAATTCACAAGTCTATCTCTATATCACTGTGTATTTTTCTATACATTTCTCACCAAATTAGCTCTACGTGTTCATTCAATATAATTTATCATTTTTAACGCTCTGGTGGGGCTCAGCTTAGGGATTACTAAATGGATTTGGAAACATTGAATTCTACCTAGTGGCTGCTAACATGAATAAAGAATTAAATATATGCGGTTCAATCTCTTGTTTACGGTGCGGATTGTTAAGGGTACCCTTTTATTTTATCAGGTATTGAGTCCCGTATTAAAAGAGAAGTTTCTTTGAGCATTACGATGCTGTCGTAATTTAAATAAATGAAAAGTAAATACGTGAACGGAGTTATGAATTGGAAGAAATCTTATGTTACCCAAGTTAGTTAGTACCACACTGTTACCTAGTTACCTAGTTATGTTACCTAGTTAGTACCACATAAAATAGCACCACATCTCCATGAGTTCTAATCAGATTTGCTCTCTCACATTTCGTGCGGAATGTAATTTTTACGAAGTTCACGGAAAAGGTAGAGAAGTGCCATTGGTAATAACATGAAGGCAGTATGGGAGTTGTTAAAATATTTATTGGATTTTATTCAGAAGGGAGTGATTCGCTTGGAGACCAAGGGAGAAATCTCAGGCACCTCGGTGTCTTGTTTTTATCCACGAAAAGATTAATGAGATTAAACGATTTGTTACCCACAGGGAGAGATTACATCCAAGGGAAATTTGGTAAGCTAACAGCGTCTCATCAGGCCCCATCCTTCCTTCCTTTTCCCGTTCTTCTCTCTTATGAGCACCCAAGAATTCATTAGTATTTCTTTCGCCTTTTCATTTTTCCTGTCGCAATTTATATGTCGCCTTTATTTTCCGCGGCGTTTCCCTGGGAATGACGTCATATACTAAATTCCTTCCAAATGTTTTTTCCCCCTCTGAATTTTTTCATCACCCCTAATTTTTCCCAAGCCGTCTCTCTCTTTCCATCTACCCTCATCTTGGGCTCCATTTTTCGCAGAGAGCATTTTTCCCCATTCTTCCAAATCTATTTGGGCTTTCTTCCACTTGTAATTTTACACCGCATCATACTTTTTCCCGTACGACGATATTTTCTTCATATATGGTAAATTCGATTTCTACAATCAGCGTGATGATTGTTATTTCTAAGCTTACTCACTATAAAGGCCTAAAATTTTATTTACTTATTCGATAACTCAGTGCAGGAAGTTTGCCATTCCGATTTTACCAACACCGAATTCTTCCGTGTTTCTTCTCCATTTTAGTTCCGCTTTCTCTTCTAATGTTAATTTTCATTCACTAGAACTAATGATGTTTGCTCTGCTGTGACGTTCTATGTGTGTAACTTTCTTGAACTAGGTACTCGTCTAGTCCTTAAGCTGAGAGTAAATTTCAAGGTGGAAGGAAATCAATCGATGTCGTCATAGGCCATTGTATTTTTTCTCCGATGTATTCCGTTTCTCCAGCACAGCCATGGAAATCTACTCAGTATCTGATATATTAGAGGCCAAATACTTTTCACGTATGTGACTTAGTCTCTTTGGATAAGCAATGTGAGTGCAATGATCCTCAAACGGTTCAGTAATTTGTGAGCCTTAATTTTTGATACATCCAAATTAAAGCTTTGATTCTCTGTACAGTGGTACTATGATTGTGTGAATACTGTATAAATGGATCTAAACATCTGCAGCCGTAGTTTGTACTAACATGACTAACTAACGTGACACGTTTGTTCTAACGTGACTAACTAACGATTTAGTGAAGTTTCTAGGAAAATATTGGCGAAAGGGTGTACTGGTCACATATTAATCTAATATCTTGAGCCGTTGAGGAAGGTTTCCTACTCACTGTGTAGAGGAAATGTGTGTTATATTTTCAAATTGTATAATAAAAATTCTTTTCATCGCTCACTTTTTTTTCCTGTTATCATCCTTTATAAATGTTATCGCAGTATCGTCGTAATTTCAGTGTGGTAATTAATATACTTGTTGTTGCGGAAGCAGAAAAAAGTGCTACTTTATAAGGAATACACTTTGCCTATCAGCTAACCTACATTCAATCCATGCTAAAATATAGCTCTCATACCCGAGTCTATACAGTAACCCGTGATTTGTGTCATCAGGACGGCGAATTGCCGACGCGGCTATCCTGTCCACCCGTAAAGTGAATCCTTGTCATATTCTTATCTGTATTTTTTGATGGTGAAATATGCGTTGTAGCAGATGATAAATCTAGGGATGTCCCTTGTGCAGTAATTGGTTGATTTTTTTCAATTGCCACGACTGATGCAATAGTTGCTCAGGGGAGTCGAACGTTAACTAAGGTTATTTGTACCAGCAAGGACCAGGTAGGTATATATGCGTATAGATAAGATTTATGAGAATGAAGGGAGGCTCAGTAGAAGTCTAATATCAGCCCACACATAAAAAAGATGCCAAAGATTCGACGTATTAACGGCCAATGTGACCTACTGAGTGCTGAACATGGGTTACCCTCAGCAAAATTAAATTGCATTAGCCTAGAAATATGAAACGGCAATGTAAAGGAGATTATGGAAAAAGTTTTTTATACATATCTCTTTCTACCCTCGTATGTTTTTTTTGTGAAATAAACTGTTTTGTTGCTCTATGCGTAATCACGTGTCACTATTCAAGCGCTTATACGTTTGTGAGCCTCCGTATCTTCCAGGTCCCCTTGATCCGCTTCCCTCTCTCTCTCTCTCCACTCTCACCCCGTTTCTACCCTCCCCCCTACCCATCATCCTGTCCCTCCCCCACGGAATGTTCCTCCTGTTTTTTCCCTCCCCCGTACGCCCTTTTTCCGAATCCGGATTGCGTTATTATGCGCGGCTGTTGCGGATGGCACGGTCCAGAGTTATGGTTGGACGTACTGCAGCAAATCTGCTCGACCTCTCTCACTCTCCACCTCCCTCCTCCCTTGTATGTCGTGTGTAGGTGGGGATTGAGGGTGTGAGTGTGCTGGAACCGAGGGGTATGAAACGACGGCGTGTCGGCAGGGGCGGTGGCGTTGTCGAAGGGATGAGCGGGGGAGGAGCACGAGTGGGGAGGGGTTGAATGGCGGTGCGGAGAGGACCGGGAGAAGTGGTCGAGGACGGTTTTGAGGTGGAGAGATTAGTGGGGTGAGCGAGAGAAGAGGTGGGGAGGATGAAAGGGTGGAAGAGCTGGATGGAGATGGAGGAGGTAAAGAAACGAGGAGATGAAAGGGGAGGTTGGGTGGTTTAAGTGAGAGCGTTGGTGTGGTCCCAATGGAGGCGTGCCGGCTGGAGAATGTGGAGAAGAAGACGAAGGAAAATGGATGTAGTGGGAGTTGGGAAGGGGCGTGTGAGGTTAATGGCCCAAAAGAATTGTGGTTCCCGATGACTAATATTTTTCTCGCGATCCTGATGCACGACCTCGTTCGCTTTTTGTACCCTCACCTCTCCCGAACGCTCTCTTTCCCCCTCGCTATTCTTTTGTTTCCCCGGCGATCATCCTTCATCCTCGGGCGGCAGTGGAATTGCGTGAAAGAACCGAGGGTGGGTCAAGGAGTCCACTCTCTCGCCGAGTCTCACTGGGAAGCTCATCAGAAGTCACGGGAAGTCCAGCACGATGCGTGTCCTCCAAGGAGAGAGTCTTGGAGAGTCTTGCGCCCACGTTTCCCTAGTTTTCTCCGTCGTTATTGAGATTCGGTGTGTTATAAAGTATACGTAGTCCTTATTTTCCTTGATGCTCAGTTGGAGTACAATTCGAATCCAAGGCTCTTGATCACTCTACGACGAAATTATTTACACGATATTTTATTTAATATAGCAATCAAAGTTTTCACCATATGAAGGTAGTTCGATAACTATTGGGAGGAATATAACACGGGTTATTTTTTATGTACAGTTGTCTATCGGAAAAATGTTAACTGTTAAATCATGTTCTTAAAATAAAGGTCATATGAATTTAATTCTCATTACCTTTCTTTTCAATTTTAGCAATTTCTCTCCTTGCCTTATTTTTGCATAAAATCCTACTCGGATGACATCCATCCAGATACAGCACGTTAGTAATTTAAGGATAAAAGTCCTTAAATTGAGTACCCTTTACGATGCTAGTGTGATTTTTCCTACGTGGTGAATATTCTGGTCTCCTCTGCATCTGAATTAGAAGTCATATTCTGAAAGTGTCATAATTTTTCTTAGTATTTCGCTCGATAATTTTGATTTTGCCTCTGAAATAAAAAGTAACCATATTTAAATATAGTTTGTGTATACATATCAGGAAAATTGACTCGACGAATTGACTTTTTCAATGTAGGAAATATCTACAGAGAACTACTTTTTTAATGCGGCATCTGCCCGATTCTCGCGGAACCTACAGTTGGTGTGCTAATCTGTTTTCAACTCGAGAAATAATTTTATAGTTCATGCCATTCAGGTGCATACTATGTGGAAAATAGGGGTTAGAGTTCCGACCCACATGTCAACACCAGCCCGCTTCCAAAATTTGAATGGAGTGATGCGTTTACCCTAGCCTGTGCTTGTCCCATCCTTCTCAGCCGTAGTGAATACGACGCTCCAATCGTTCATTTCGCGCAACGCTCACACCCCTCGCCTTGCCTCTGGGCCTTCCGGGGAAGAATTCACGCCGCGAAGCCCTCTCTGACCCCCGCGCTAGAATTACTTAAAAAATATCCATTTTCAAGAATCCAGCGATAGCCAGTCAGCTCTCCCTCCCGAACCCCTTTCTTTCTTCTCCTATCTCATCCATTCCTCGCATCCAAGTACAATCTTGCTCCCTCTTTCCCTCCCCCATTTGGATATTCCGCCGGACGGACGTCACCAACGCTTTACGAGCGACACTTCGAACAGCTACTCCATCCATTCGTCCCCGCCCGCCTTATAACCGCCCTTGCCGAAGCCCTCCAAAACACCACCCATTCTCCACCCCCACACTATCTCCTCCTCACCCTCTCTGTTCCCCTCCTCCTACCCAGCCCCACCCTCCCCCACACCCCCGCCATCCCTACTACACCAGCCATCCCATATTCCCTCGCCTCCCGGGCCGTAGACTCACGCATTCTGGAAAGGACATTCAATGCGCCCATTAAAAGAGGGGGAACGACGAGGAGGTGGCCGACGTCGATGGAGGGATGAGGAGTGCTTCATGTGAAGGGACCGCGTTGGGTTGGTTTCGCCCGTTTCATGGCAGGCTTTTGTGGGAGTGGTAGTCGAGGAGTGTAGAGGGAGAATGAGTGAAGGAACGATGGAATTCCGAACAGGGGGGATGGACTTCAGGATTTCTTGGTGGTGGGAGAAGGGGACTAGAGAGAACCCTTCCCATCGGTGTTTTGCGGTATTGTGAAAAAAGAAGGGGTAGAAGGTCAGTGAGGATGGGTTTTGGGTAGGGGGCTTAAAAGAGGGCTTGTTGACGGATTCGGGTCAAGGATGCGAGAAGATGACCATGGTTCGGTCGGGGAGGTTCATAAAGTCTTGGGGGTAGAGTTCCCAGAGCTTGAGCCCGGCACCGGACTGACATGCATCGCAAGAATCTCGCTGTACTTTCCATACGAAGAGAAAAGGGTTGTTGGGGGAGGAAATACGAAAACAGTTGGGAAGGTGGTGTGTGTGCGTTGCAATAAAAATATGAGTGGGAGGGTTGAGTCGGACGAGCACTGCACAATAGGAACATTAGGAAAGGTTTCGCGGTATAGGCAAGGTCCACGGATGATTTGATTGGTTCCCTAGGCATAAAGTATGCCGGTGATGGTATTTGTTCAGGGTTTAGTCAACGTCAGAGGAGGAAGATCGAGGAGGGAAAGGGAACGGACGAAAAGGGAAAGAGGAGGTGAGGGATTGCAGGAATAAATACTCGAGGCTGGGAAGATTTACGGGTGGGAACTTCAAATCGGATTCCGGAGCTTGCGCCTCTCCTGTGATCTCTCGCCAGTCCTTTGAATGCCACCGTGCCACCCGACAAAAGAAGTGCCTAAAAAGGATAGTCGTTCGTCTACTTGATGGCTTTTGACTTTTCCATTGTGATTCTTTCATTTAATCTCTTTCTCTCATTTATTAGTCAGGCGCAACTGTACACAGGGGTCAAAACACTGCTAGAAGTATTTCATTGACTGAGATCATATCCTTCCTGGTTTTGCAGCATACGTGTGTTCAGTAGTTGAGATCGAAACTAAGATTTAGACTATAAGCCAGCATGGATAATCTGCTTTGTGCCATCATGAATTCACATAATGTCTTGGTAAGAGGTCACTGTGCTTTCTTCTTTTGCTCTCGAGCCGGCCCTGTATTTCCTACCGCACGAAGTCTGATGACCCTCGCTCGCAGAAAGCAAACATTCATTGTTAGTCGAGTCCACAGAATTTTGCGACGTCATACAGAAGCAGAGTTCTTTGTTCGCGTTGGCGAACAAAGTAGAAAATTTTCATTCCATCTCCCTCAGATACATTTTACTTCCTCTCGTATGCTTAAATCAAGGTTGCTCTGGTCCTTTTCATTCTGGAAGAATGAAAAAAATAAATAGGCTCGGCGCTTTTTTTAACGCTCCGCCCAACGACGCGCACGCACATACACAAATGTCATTGCCACAAGAGGGTGGCGACCACGAGGAGGCATGGGGGATATGAGGCTAGTGGTTGGAGGGAATGGGAACGTGGTGGCCGTCTAGAAATATTTTCGAGTGTACTCGGTATATATTTTCCTGCTCGATAGTTTTTCAATTTTTTTATCCTGTCACGAGTTTATAGGCAGGTGGTGCGGTACGGTAAACAGAGGAGGGGTTGAAAAAGAAGGAACGAGGGCTTCTGTGTGTGTAGGAGGTGGGCGAGGAGTTGGACGAGGTGGAGGGGGACAAGAGTGGGACACTAAAGCCGTTCCCTATCAAATGCTCGCGGATGGACGCCAACCATCTCCCGTTCGCATCCCATGGAGATTATGACATCTGGCGGATTTCGCGAAAGTAAAGCTGGGAACGAAGGGAAGGCATTAATGCCAGATGGGCTTCCCTCTGCGTATTTATACCACCCCACTCTCCCTCTCTCTCATTTTTCCCTCTCTCTCTATGCACACATTTCCTTCTTTCTCCTCTCTCTCTTCGTATCTGTCTCTCCCTCTATTTTCCCATATCACTCCACTCTTTTCCATTTGCCGCTCCCCGCGCATAAATGCATTTTTTCGTCTCTCCATCTCTCACTGGCAGAATTTTTCGTTCAAATGTGCTCCAACGTGCGGATTAACGGAGAAAAAAGATATCTGGTAGCCGTGGACGTTAGTTGAGCATTCTCGGCATTATAAAGTTGTGCTTCTATTCTTTCGCTTCCGCGAAACGCTGCTTATCCGTGTTAGTAGTAATTATTAATTATGGGAGCTTTAAAATATATATTCCTCACTGAAGCTAATAATGGGACAAAACCTATTCACATCCTAGTCAATTTTGCACTGCTCACATCTTAATCTTCTATTTTCCCGTTCCCGGGATTACGAGTAAATATCCACAATTCAAAAAAGTGTAGAAACTTGACATTACGAAACAAGTAATGTGCATCAACTGGCTGTTTGTAGTTACAGCAAGTGCCCAAAAGTATCATTGCTTATGCTGCAGGAGGAAAGTGCCCTACGTTTTACTGTATTGAACCACAACCAAGCGTAGTTTTTTTCATAAAAATATGGCAAAAGTAATGGATTGAAGCCTTCCAGATGCGAAATTGAATTTTTCCACTAGAACTTGCTTTTAGTGTATTGGAGGGGCGTTGAAGTACATTTTTACCAATTTAATAGATGGATATTGTTGTTTATCTTCGTTTACACGTAATCCTACATGAATATTTAGAAGGCACTGAAGTATTAATAGTAGCATCAGTCTAGCTGTTTTGATTCTTTTTTGTCGTTCGTTTTGTTGGCAATATTGGCATTTTTTAAAAGTCAAGTGCGGCAAAAAGTGTATTATTCCTGTTTCATCACATTGGCTTTATTCCCATTCCACAAATATAATACCCATTATACATTTTGACCAGGTTTTTACCCATATCGCCGGTCCTCAAAGGAAGACTAAAATGTAAAGATCACTACTCTTCCAGATGTACTTATTTTGTCATTTGCATTTTGATCAGGTAAATTGTAAAATGTCTTTCGGGGTCAAATATTTAGATATAAGGCCTCAAAGCTCAGGAATACCATTCACATGATTTTTATCAGAGGTGTCATTGCTCTAATAGCATAAACTACCATAAGTGAATTCTCTTTTGACTTATATACAAATATGCACTGCAGCATGACTTTTTTGTTTTTTCCTCAAAAGAGAACTTCCATGCTGATCACGCATTTCAGACCTGCTCAGAATCATTATGTTACACGTAAACGTGATATGCTTATATTCGCTAGTAGATTTTTCCTTCGCCTTTAGATGTTATGCATAAATAATTCGTTCTTTACTAGTGAATTTTAAAAGGCCGGGAATAATATTCAATATCTGCTTAATTTTGAAGAAGGCCAACTTGAATGGAAATATGTTCATGGCTTAGTTAATCTAAAATTCTGTCTTTTGTTTTTTCTGATGATCATGAAAATGGTTTTTAGACGGCTGTGTTTGTGTTCTTTAAATATCGATTCTAATACATACAGGAAACTGACGGCGCTACTCTTGATTTGAGTTTGGTTGTAAGAGGAATATTTTCATGATCGATGAATGAAGTATAAACGACCCCAATGGATTGGCCGTAGGGTGTTAAGAGTATAATTTCAAGGACATAAAGTAGGTAACGGCTCACGTGATTCCCAATGAATTTGGAAGAATGATTTTCCGAAGTCTTTATGAATTTCAGGAGTCTACAAAAGTATTTTATGTGATCGCTTGATTGCTAATTTATGATACTTTTTTGAGTAGTCATGAATTGCTTGCATCCATTTGAAATCCTGAAACATATTTTTGATAATTTTTATTGAAAACCCGTTTATCACTTTGATATTCACTCTTCTGCGTATCACACTAGTATCTGCACGTACGTGTTTTGATCTGCGAACACATACTTTTTATTCGAGCCTCCCTCCAAAGAGTTCGAGGATTGAAGTGAGCTTGGGTATTAAAAATGGAAAATAAGAAAAATACTAAAGACGTTCGTATGGGATGACTTCATGCGGAACCGAATTCCTTGGCAGACACCCAAAGCCTCTCCCCACCCCACTTCACTCTTCTCTCTTTCTCGGCACTTGGAAGAAAGGGATGAAAAGGGCCTCCTTTTCGAACCCCACTCAGGAAGGCCTATGGAAGAGCAAAAGTGGGATTCTTCCACTCCCTATCCCTTCTCGTCTCCCAAAGGCTTTAAGGATATAATAAACCCTTCCATGCCCCAACCGTCTCCTCCCACCTATCAGCTCTCTCTCTCTCCTCCTCTCCCTTTCCACTCCTACAAAATCCCACCTCACTCTCACTCACATCCCACTCCACCTTTTTCCGTCACCCGCTGCGGTCTCAGAATTTCGTTGAGCGCCCTTATATTTATCGGGTTGTCTTCGACTGCTCTGCTCATTTCTCATACCCTTTCTCCTTTTCTCTCTCACTTGCAGATGGTGACCCGGACGAAGAAGATATTCGTCGGAGGTCTGTCCGCGCCGACCACACTAGAAGACGTCAAGAACTACTTCGAGCAGTTCGGACCGGTGAGTGTGCATTGATCCTTATCCTAGGTGACACTGCAACGGCAGTGAAAGGGACATCCAGTCCGTCAATATTATCTAGTGAATCTTATTTTTGTCCAATTCTTAGTGAAATGCTCTGTTAATTGCAGGAATAATAAATGCAATGAAAAATGATGCATACGCGATGTTTTTCAACGCCTTTAATTATATTTGTGTGTGATGAAATTAAGGTAAATTTCCAAGAATTTGATTTGTACGGTAGATTTTGTGCTGAGAATTAAACCTGGAAACTAAAAGTGCAGGTTAATACGTGTCCCCTTCGGGCTAATTAATGTGGAACTTTCAGAGAGATATGTGTCGTAGGACTCATTTGCTTGAAATTGTAATAATTTCACACCAAGTAGTCGCATTTTTTTAAGATAAATTTAGTCATCAGAAACAGATGACACCATTGGATTTGTTTGGATTGGTGAACATTTTCAAATTTAGCATATTATTTCATTCCCTTAAGTTTTTAAAATTTGCACTATCGTGATATTTTTTAAGTCGTGATCGATACATAATCATGTTGCACGAAATATTAGGTATATTGCTAAATCCTCATCGGAACTATGAACGATAATCACATTAGGAGCAGCCATTGATGCGCTATATTCATTCATTATGAGCCTCCCTCATAGCATCACCAACGAACCTTGCTGTTAGTTTTGTGGGCGATACACGGGTAGTATTCTCTCATTCCCACTCGAGCCACTTTCATTCCTTTCTTTTCGCAATGCGTCGTTGCCCTTGGGATGTCCCAGGGGTTCTCTGGGGGAATAAAGAGGGAAAGAAAATGGCGGTGGGAGGGAGACGTTTTTGGGGCGCCCGCCTCTCGCCCATACCTCGCTTTCAAGAAGCTCTTAATCGTCTCTTCAAACGCCTTTAAACTCCCCCCCCCCCCCTCCTTGCGCCGTCGCTTTTAGATGAGGTCTCAGATCCTCCCCAGCCTGTTCCCCTGCGGGTTTTTATCTGGGCGGTGCTGCGCGCTCTTGGGAGCGGCGTTCCCAGACCCTTGCTCGCCTTCCCCCACCTCCTACAACCCGCCCTCCCCCTTAAGCGCCGGCGTCCATTAAAGGCCCACCCCGCTCCTTGCCGCTTCATTCTCACCTCTCCCTTAATGATATCTCCTCGAAACCTCTGCGCCGCCCACCTATGTCTGCACATCGCCCCGTCGACTGTGAAATATTCTGCATCCCCGCACGATCCCCGCCTCGACCTCTTCTCCTCCGCTCAATTTGTATCCCGCGCGTGAATGGTGGTCTCATCATGAACCGGGCGGATTATCTGCATTTTCCCGAGATACGCGTTCCCGAAGACAGGTAATTCGTCTTGCTTTCAGCTAGATGCTCAAGTTCTCATTCCAGTGTACCCGAGAGATGAAAGCAAACGCTTTCGATGAAAGCTCGCCCTCTTTCTACTCTGTCCATGTATATTAATTCAGTTCCCGAGTTATTTTGAAAGGTTCTTTTTGACGATACGCTCTCGATATGAACGGAATGCGATCCTTTTTTATTTTGTCTACCTTTCATACAATTCTAAGCCTTTACATCTACTGATCGTTTTTGAGAGCATGCTCTATGGTTAATTAGAATTTCAGCCACGGATTCATTTGTACATTTTCTGATGGACGCGGTTTTCTAAGGGTTTGCTGACATGATTAATGTAAACTTGATACTTTAAAGTTAAAAATTTTATTGTTTATCGATTTAGGTAATCGCTTTTGATTTAAATTTTTGAATTCTCTGTAGCTTAATCCGATGCCAAGGAGCATGACAAAGGTCGCCGCCACCAATTTATATCTAATCGACGGGGTGAACTCGCAACGTTGTGTTTCATTCCACTCTGCCGATTCGTATCACAAACTTTATCCTAAACTCCCTGGCCACTTGACCGCTCCCCGCCTGAGCGGTCTATTGTTTGGAGCCGGCCGATCCCTCGGCCATCGAGAGCAACCCCTCGCCAAACTTTGATGTTCAACCCCTTTTATCAGCCGGGAGAAAATGTTTCCCCGTCCGCAGATGACGGATCCCTTCGTGGGCCTTTCTCCAGCCCCGAAAGCGCGTACCACCCGTCAGCTCTCCCTCCCCCGTTCCACACATCTTCCGCCAGGGATCCATTTCCTCTCCCTCGCCGCCGTACACCACTCCC
This sequence comes from Platycnemis pennipes, assembly GCA_933228895.1. Classification (NCBI taxonomy): domain Eukaryota; kingdom Metazoa; phylum Arthropoda; class Insecta; order Odonata; family Platycnemididae; genus Platycnemis; species Platycnemis pennipes. Next base: position 109,650,866 of record OW121847.1, read on the forward strand.
TCAGCTCCCTCGTCATCTCTTTCTGCTTCACTCTCCCGAAGCCTGTATCTTCTCCCCGCTCACCTTGTCTGCCCCATCCACGTATATGTTTTCTCGGCTCCGTAGGTCGCCCTCACGTACACGGGGCAGATCGCGATTATCCATTTTGGCGTTTGCCTCCTCCTCCTCGGTCGGCCTCTCCCATCTCTTCACCCGGGGGCCAAAGGGACGGAGTGTGCAGTAAGGGTAGGAGGAGAAAGGGGGGATGTCTTCAGTGCCCATCTCTCGACCAAGTCCAGCTCTCCGACACTATCATCTTCAGCTCCTCGCCGCACCTCCGTCCGCAATTAGCGTGGCGCTGCCAGCTTCCCTAAGCGAAGATGATGTTTGGAGATTAGTGGGCGCCGTTTGCCCCTTTCGCCTACTACCCTCCCTCCTCAACGTCTCCCCGAAACCCCTACATCCCTTCCTGCCACTAGCCAGCATCACTTCCCTATGCTGATACTCCTTACTTAACCTCGTCCATTTCTCATCTCGCTATCTCTTCCTATTTAGCTCGAATATGTACCAACCATCATAAGGTAGTACACGACTTCTTACTTGCTTACTCACTTTATTTTAGATTTGAGCTCATGTCTCCTACCATCTCTTTTGTCTTCTCTTTAATGCAAACTGTCTAGGAGACTTAAGACTAATGGTACGAGTTTCATGTGAATCTCACGAGTTCTTTTCTTTCGGCAAATTTTATTCATCCACTGTAGCGCAATGTTTTATAACGATGAATTAATCACTGTAGGCTGGGCCCACCTTGTAGATTGTGAGTGAACTATTCATGGAGTTCCCCCTTCCACTTTATGGAATCAGTTATTAAATTGTTAAACGGATAAACCACGTACAAATAATGGGACTGCTGTATTCACCTGTCTTACAATATGAAATTTACTGTCAACATTTTTATTACAAGTGCGTCTCGTGTTCAACTCAGTCTTATTTCACGGGCTTCGTTCAGGGTGCGTATAAATGCCTCAAACGCGCTCTTTTGTGGTGGTATTCCAGAATGTGTTTTAATTTCTATTCATACGAAACACTCAAAATACTTTCCGAAATTTAAATTACTTCGTAACGGTGTTAGATAGAAATACTCTGAATTTCGTGCTCTATCATTTATCCGTAAATTTCACTACTGCCTTTCCATTGGCTAATAGGTTACCTGACGCTTGATATAAGTGTGATATCCGATTTTATTCTTAGAATACATGTCTAGCTGTTTAAACACGACGTTTTGGTCAGTATCAGACTCAACAGCTGTTTTCGGGCTCGAGGCAATAGGTGCCAAAGCTACTCACAAATTCATTAGGCAATAGGTAGATGAGAAGCGACTTTATATTCTCCTTTACCCGAATGGTTCAATATTTGACGGTGTGAAGCTGTATATTATGGAAGTGGGCTCGTAGAATTATTCGTTTTTTCTGCCCCCTCGAATCCTTTGCTGTTAAATATAATTTGGAGTCATATCATGTTTACGTTCGTCAACTTTTTTTGTACCATTGGTCTATGTTGATATAGTTGTCAAGTCCCTTGTGATATATCTTGTATTTCTTTCATTTTTATATGGGTCAATATTTAACGGGAAATACTCTCTGTCCTAGTTTATTGATAATGCAAGGAGAGGATATTATTTATACACTTTAACTGCCCACGCTCCATTTTCGAGTTTCTCAATTCGTTGTTCGGTAAATTCTAGGGCAACGTCTCGATGTAACTACGCTCTTCCTCATTGGTTTAATGTTGCTGCCATCAGCCCATTAGATTTTATTCTATTATTCATGCATCCTCATCCAATGGGTGACCCTTGGAATGCGAACACATCTACGTAGATATTTATGCACCTATTTGACATTCAGGGGATGTCTATTGCTTGTGAGATAACCTTGACCGATACCTATGGTCCATTCCTCTTGAATCTAACCAAGCGAGTTAATGCTATTACGAGCCCACCGTCGGCATGAATCAAGCCCCTGAACTGGACATAGCTTATCTGTTCACAATAAGATAAATGTTCGCCCGCGTTGGTCAGTACAGCTGGTAATGTGCTAGAGCGTTTCTTGACCCTTAATTTCTCTTCTGGGAAGAGCAGTTATTTGATATGAATATTATGTAACCAACTTGGTTCACATTTGAATTTTTAGTACTTTTAATAATTTTGTACTTAGTTATAAAAATAGCAGAGCTGATGTGGATTGGTCCACTGTTCGGAACTTATTTTTTCCATGTTGTAATTGGAATCCGAATAGAAAGTAGGAGTTGCACATTTGCTATGCTAAACAATACTGCGAAATCATTGATAGAGGCAGTGGATGAAAATATTAGATGTATGTGTAAGAGATTAATTTGCGGCCATTTAGATAATTTCTACACAGCGAAACGAACCATGAGATTGATAATCCGTGAAAAACGTGAAAGCAAGGGAATGAGATCTGCATGAAAGATGTAGGGAAGAAAGGGAATGAAGTGCAGATAGATGGCGTCAAAAAGTGGTCCAAGGGAGGAATAAGAAAGGAAGCGAAATTAGGGTCCTCTTCCGATCCCCTTGGATCCCTTACTCAGCCGTCGCGAGGCAACTCACAAAACCCTTTTTTCCCTTCTGTACCGCTTCTGACCTCCCATGGACCTTTGGCACGGCCTACCATCGCTCACCCTGGCCAGTCCTCCCGTTGGTCCCCGCTGGTGCCTTGGGTCCTTCGCCCCATCGTCACTCCCCGAAGCCTCTTCCATCCTTTCGTGCGTTTCACCGTCAGTCGGTTTTATCCCTGCGCGGCCTCATCCCATTGGTATGCCTTTCCCCATCCCCTGAAGGGATTTTATGTTCCCGATTATCCGATTTAGTATCTCATTATCTGAAGAACTTTCGGTCCCACGACCGGTTTATTCGGTAATGTACTGCACTGAAGCATGGATTTGTAGCAAATAGACTTAAATAATGTTTCTACTTTACACTAAGTCTCAAAATCATGCACGAATGCTCACTCTCATTTATACTGCGGTTGGCTGCGCCTCTGTCATTGCTCAGTTTTTGGCGTTGAGTTTCCTAATGACCTACAATACCACGTTGGGGGTGCAGTAACTTACCAGGGAAAACTAAAGAAAGGCAGAAACCAAAATTCCTGTGGTTTTAAACGCATAGACTTGTCTTCTGTGCTGACAACGTTCGCTCCAGACCAACCTTGTTCATGTTCGCCGTCCAAGCGACCCCATGCACTGCGGCATGCCTCTCCTGTTCCATTTTGGAGGATTTCCCGTTCTTTTTTCCTGTGGGGTTGAACAGCTAGCAGCTCCGCAAAGTTTGCATCAACCCACTTCCCCCGTTCCCGTCCTTGCTTCCCGAATCCAGCCCCTTTCCTGGACCCTTGCGCTTCGTTTATCCCCTCTCTCTGCTCCTCTCTCTCTCCCTTTCCGTTCCATTCTCTTCATCACTTCCTCTCTTCCCTCTGTGGCTCCCTTTCTCATCTCCCTCTCTCTCTCTCTTGCTCCCCTCGTTTTTTGTGTGCCGGAATTCCGCTCCACCTACCACCCCTCCCTCCCCACTCACGTGCCTTCCCTAGGCTTCGGAACCCCTTAATCCTTTTCCAAATCTCTCGACCCCGATTTATTACTGTTATCAATTCTCTCTGTAGGGAGACTCATCTCATTCTTCACTTTCCGCGTCATATAATTTTCCCTGATCAAAGTTGCTCCCGCTCGGATTCATTAATATGTTGCGTATTATGTAGGGATAAGCATTTTATCGTAAGGCCATTTCTTACAGATGCTAGGGGTGGGGAGATAGAACACTTCCTCCCGCCTCGCCGTTCCCCTTTCCTGCGACCCCTCTCGAACTCATGCCCCCACGCGGCCTCACACAATTCCTCCACGTCGCCCGCCCCCTCCTTCCTCATCGCCTCCCTCTCTCTGGGCTATCCTTTCTCTCATTCCGTTTAGCTTTTTAACTCTTTCTGTTGTTTCTCTCTCTCTCTCTCTTGACGCCAATCCGGTCTGCATCAGCGGTTCTGGCTTGCAGATTGCTTGCCTCCCCGGGAGTTTTATTCGAATCTTTCCTCTCACTGAACTGATTTAAATGAAGTTTTTGTTTCTGTGGTTTCCATCTGTAAGTTATTTTTTTATAAAATGCTTGGATATGTTTTTTGCTCGATTCCCGCTAAATCAGTATCAATTTGGGGATGTTTTTTGGGGTACTTCAAAAGGGTTTTTTGCGCGCTCCTTTCCTTCTAAAATTGGCCATTAGGGATGCCCTTGATATTTTATTAAATGGTAGTTTTTTTAGCAGACGGGTAAAACAGGAGATAAGACTTTACTTTTCGCGAAACGCGTTGATTGATCCAGCAGAGAATATACGCTGGTGAAGAGATATTAAGATAGTTCAAATAGTACCTACATGCTGGTGTTCATTGATTACTTGGAATGATGTTCGGGTGAGGAGATTCCTCAGGCATTGATGAGAATCGTCCCTTTGGTGATGCCAACATCATCAGTATTTGGTTTCGTAGTTCAAAATTACGATCCTTCGCATTCGGAAACAATCCCGAGTATGTTGATTCCTGATTACTTGCTCTATATTGGCAAATAGGTTGTGCGAGTTGAAGTCGATTAACGAGGTTTCGAATCCTGCGAGGGAAACATTTGTTGTTTTGATATCGATGTTTAAGTTGATTCGTGTTTTCGGTGCGAATGAGACTGGATTGCATCGCCTGAAAAAAATGCGCCGAGCCGTGTCCTATCCGATTGAATTCGCATCAGCTGGTGATTGGAACGCGCTTTCGATCGGAGAATAGTGTGTGTAGGAATTTTTTATACCTTTTCAGTCCAACGGAAATGTTGTGCATAAAATTATTTCTCGCCAGACGCCGAATTCGTCTTAATGGCTGCCTTTATTTCTTTGTCAGATTTTTTAGGCTTTGAATCCTGTGGAATCAGGGGTATCAGATGGGTGTTGATGCCCTTGCAGCGATGGACAATGGCATCTTTTTCTTTCAGCCGGACATATGCTATAATGGTCACATTAGTTGTTGAGAATACTTGATACTTCTATTATTTGAAGCTTATCACTTTTCAACCTGCGGGATTATTCTCCGAGTAGTTGCCATCTCATCGTCCTCGTTGTAATATATTTTCCGCTGGCCAACACAGCTTGTTCTCTTTTGGCTGTACGTTTTAGGAAATCGCATTATGATCATCGGTGACCAGCCTGACCTAAGTTGGCTAGCGACTCGGCAGAGCTACGACTCAATTTCCTTGGATTCATGCTTCCTTAGCCTTTCTCATCACTTTTCAAGCTTGCAGAAATGACTGAGTTAGACCGTGAAGAGATCCCTAGCGCCTTCTAATCCAGGCTACGCTCTCCGCGTAGATGAGTGGAGGGGGATGTGAGAGAGATATCGTGCAGTACTCCCGGTAGAACTTTAAACCCTGCCACCCCCTGGGCTTCTTCCTCCTCAGCTCCTCGGTCTCTCTCTCTCTCTCCTTCGTCCCACCCCTGGTTCTACACGCAAACACCAAGACACGCACGCACGCACACACGCGCGCGCTCTCGTCCCTCCTCCCCTCACACCCCCTCCCCCCACGCCTCCCTTGCCCTTCATCCACTAATGACCTCTCCCTGCAAACCTCCCTCCCTCCGCCATTTTGAGAGCCCCCTTACTCCATCTAGCCGCTGAATGCGGAAGTGGCCGAGGAGATTGGGAAGCCGTTTGGGAGATGGATGGACGGTGCCGGAGGATGAAGAAGAGAGGGGGAGGAGTCAGGGGGAAGGTGAGGAAAGCTAGATGCTGGGACGAGCCGAGGAGGTGTGTGAAGGTCCCCGCGAAATAGTGCCCACCGCTACGAAATGCAATGGGCTATTTCAATCCCGGATGGGTATGATGGGACGCCATGATAACTGAGATCAAGCCTCGGGAGTCCGTTTTTGCGTGCCCTCGGTCGAGTGTCCATTCTTGCCTCGTAATCATCTTGGCAACGGTGAAAGTGAGCTCAAAAGGGGTATGATGAGGTGTCGTCTGTCATCTCGAGTTTTTTTCCCACTCCTCGAGACACCGATAGTGGACAGTGTATACAGTTGTATGCACAAAATCCTTGTGCCACCGGGGATTTACGAGGTGGTTTAGAAATCCACTTCTGGATTGTGATGGTTCTCGCTGAGAAATGTAATTCAAATTCAGAATGCCATGCGCTTGAAATATGCATGGAAATGTGGGAACAAAGATCATAAAATGTTGGGACCGTGTTGGTGTGATTTGTGCGGTATCGATATCCTATTCAAGGGACCGGGTTCAGATACCCGCTGTACAGAGATTTATATGTGGGATCCAGTATTTTATTTGACTGCACTGTAGAGAGCACTTCTAAATGAGTACTTCTTAGGCCGGGATATTGAACCCTAGACGCAGTGGCATTTTCCTTTAGAATTGGCTTATACCGATGCAGATTCTTTTCCTTCTTTTTCCAATTCCTCAAGAATCAATACCTATCTATTACATACATACAATTCACGTATCCTGTTGTGTATCGTTGATAATATTGACCGTAGCTTCCAGTCTCATTTGCAGTCTGATCTATTGGTTCCAAGAAAAATGTATTAGTCTAGAGTAGAAAAGTGGCTTATTGCTTTTGATCCATGGCATAAATTTGTGGGTAGACACTTTTACTTAATCTCATGGTCTAGCGGCATGGAAGTAATCGGTATCGTTACCTGCGAGACAGGATGGATATGTTGGAAACGAAGGAGATGAAATGAAGATGAATGGAAAGAAGGGTAACAGTGGCGCGGGTTGCAACATTAGCGAAACTACTGCTTTTCACTTTAAAAGAGACAAAATAATGCAATGGAAATGTGAATGGAATGGAAATGTGAATGGAATGGAAATGTGAATCCAATGGAAATGGAAATGTCCATTAGTTAATGTTGCGAGTTACTAATAATATAAGGTGATTTGCGCCAAATAGAATTGGTCAGCATTTGAAAGAGGCAGGATTTACGCAAGCGGAAGAGGAGTGGAAAAAGTTTTTTATTGGATTTACTCTACTTTTGATAAAGGTGTCTATGTTATGCGCCCTATCCCTCGGGAATGCTGTCTTTTGAATTTCCTCCACACAGAGCAAAAGCACCAGTGTGCCGTTGGAATAACTGCCACACTCAGGATTCAAGCATCGACTCTTGAATAGGGATTCAAGTACTTTGGCGACTTCATCAACTCCATCTTCAGTTAAAGAAAGTTGAACAAGAGAGAGAGAGAGTAGCTGGGTTTAAATGTGATGGTTAAAGTGAAAGGATTATTGGGAGGGAAAAGAAAATATGAACTGTGGAAAGATTCTTTCGAATAAGGTGTGGTAGGAACTCTAAACTAAGTAGAACGCGCTGAGGCCAGGAAACTGTTGGTAGTTTTTCTTACCTCGACACATGCCGTGCATCGGAGGTTGCCATCGACCACTCGATGGATGGCCGAGAGTTTGGGGGTTCGGGTGTGGGGAAGTGGAGCGATTTCGAGCAGGTGTGTGCGCTGGTATGCACACGCACTCCTGCCCTGGTACGCACGCAGTCCAAATTCTCGAAAACCATTCACTTCTTCCGCAAGATTCCAGGAAAGTCCGTTGGTATCGACTGCTGAAGGATGAGAAATTGCCCTCGTGAGCCAGGACTTGGCACAAAAGGATTTACCCCTCTCGTTTAACTTGCCCTTCTTTGCGGTGAGGATGGTCCTTTCCACGCACCAGATGAGAGTGAAAGACTGGCAGCCACTGAGAGAATTGAGCACGGTGGCCATAAATACACGAACCAACCATATACGAATTTCAGTTCGGCTTCATTGAAGTTATTTAATTTTTTGCCACTTTCTTCGTAAACTATCTTATCGTAATATCAATCCTCACTCGTAATTCATCCATTTTACAGCTACGATGTTATTAATAGTGTGTTTTCGTGGTTTTTGGTTAAAATTTTCCTCGCATGCCCAAAAGAGGAATCACGAGAAAAGTAACGTTTCCAATGAGATTTGCGGAGCGAAATTACTTCTACCACAAGTGGCCGACCAAAGTAAAATAAAAGGTTTTTTGGACGCATAAAAGACTAACTTTCCCTGTTTCATGGTTATTTCTCGTTATTTTTATTTTCGAGGACCATTCATGGTTACAAATAGTCCTACATTTCATCAGAAAAGCATGCGCTACGTTATTCGACTACTATTGTAGGCCATGAAAATTATCCCATAGAATAGGAGGAATGAGTCAGGGAAGGAGATAATTTCGATGAATTTCGTTGATATTCTTGTCTTTTTTATGAAGACCTAAATACTTCCTGGGACACACCATTCTTAAACCCATCTGTTGAATATCTTTCCATATTTATTTAACTGTTGGCTTACCTGCAGTTTTAGCCTTTGTGTTTCACTAAAATCCAGATAATAATGTTATATGATATGCATTTGATGGAAAAATTCTTTGAGGAATGGATAAGAGCTGGATAGTGAGTTGTTCTGGGGGTACGACGACTAGCTTAGGCTATTGTAAACAACAAGGATTGGTAGGTTGTATGATGTTGGCAGAATTTCAATTGGAATGGTGCAACGGTATACATACACGGACTCACCTCTTTGCCTCCTCATGACAAAAGACATGACGGGTCCACGATTTTTTCCCGTCCGATAGAGTACGGACCTTGAAGTGCTCTGTGCAGAGTAATCAAACGTTACCAGTGTGCCTAAGAAAAATATCTACTACTGCCGGGACTTAAGCACAGACTCGCGGTAAGAGAAGCCACTCTGGCTACCTCACCAACACAATCACCAGTAAAATATTTTGATGAAAAAATAAATCAGTTACCATAATCATATTTTTCTTCGATTAATAGCTGTGAGGCTAAACTGATGACGCTTTGCCTTTTTGAAAACAGTTTCGGGACAGTGAGTCCGTGGGCTGAGTTGTATCGTTCCGCCATTAAAATAATTGTATCCTCATTGTTTTCCCATGGTATGATTATTCTATACCTCTTGGACCACCATAATTGGTAGCTTTTAATGTAAATCCTATTCCTTTCCTCTTCCTTCTGGTAATCTGTCGGTTAATTCCGTGACAGTTTATTTCGTGCAAATAAGTAAATTTATTTCTCTCTACTGTTAAGTTTCTTGTGGGTCAAAAATTTTCAAAAGGAAGAGCCATCAATGCATTCATATGAGCACTAAATGTGTATGATAAAAATATATTGAGCCTAATGATTTCTGTCTCACATAATTGTATGTCATTATCTCGATACAGTGCCAATGTTGTATTTGTTTTGTTGTTGATTCAGTAACAACCTTGAACCTCTTATAATTCAGTGTATGTTGCCGGACAGCTACAAAAATGTTCAGTGTGAAGAAGAAAATGATGTAGTTTTTCTAGAGAATGGATTGAGTTATTGATGAATAATCGAGCACTCCCGCTATTTGAAACTACGCATTCCGACTGAAAACTCAGAACGTAATTATTGTGATCGTCTGTTTGCCAGGTACTTCTCTCATTCCATCTTATTCTTTTGTTCTTCTCCAGAAAATGCGATTAGTTCTGCATTTCTAGTGCCTTCCTGCCCATTCTCTCCATAGCTGGACACATGTGCTTTTCCTCCAAAACTATTCCGATGGCTAACCTCTTTCACTGGATTTCCGCCAGACGACAAGTTCCTCCACTGCTCCTTCACTCTTTCCGTCCGTTCTCATCACACTTAAAATACGCTCGCCATACCCTGTTCCATTTATTCCATTCCAAGAGCCTTGCTTTTCCTTGTTCACACGAGGAAACGCAATTAATTATTCCATTCCATCCGCAATTTCGCTGAGTTAAGAAAACGGCTTTACCAGCTTTGAGAAACTTTTTTTAATCCTTTTCCCCTTCGATCGTGTATTTTTCTTTCTTTTTCTACCTTTCCTCCCCATAGCTTGTTGTCGAAGCAATGCAAAATCCTTCAAAAACTTTTCACTTTGCCATCCTTTCCTTATATTCTCGATCTCAGTGCCAAGTTTCCATCCTCTTCCCTCTGCTGGAAGTCGAATAAAAAGCATAGGCTTTTCTTATTTTTTTCTTCTCTTTACGCATCCTCTTTCCCATTGATTAAGCCCGGAGTGAGGCTCGCTACGCATTACTTCTCGGTTGCTCAGCGAAAAAAGAAGTATTCCGCCTGAATTATTCATTTCGAATGCGAAGCCTTTGACGGCGCCAAAGGAGAGAAAAAAACTGTTTCCTTCGTCGGCAATGTGTCCTTAATTCTTCGTAAGGAATCCGTTTACTTTACTTCTTGTTTTGACCTCGGGTGTCCTAATTATTGACGTAGACGTTAGCAAAGTGAAATGTAGTCCCCATTTATACGTTCTATTTAGAGAAATTGCTTTCTTTGTAAGAGGGAGGATATATCTTGTAAAGTTGTTCTTGTTTTTAAATTTCGTTGCAAGATTACGTGTTATGCTGTCAAGTGATGTATGTCTGTAAATTATGATGATCAATAATATTTACTTGTTTTCTGAGAATAGTAATTTCGTTTCCTTTGGTGACTTCTCATTTCTTGTGCAAACGTTGTTACTCTGGGATATTTTGTTTCAAAAGAGCCACCATATAGTAATTCATAAAACATATTCTCTTTTTATTAATATCGTGTCTTGAATGAAATATTTGTAATAATAGACTTAATTACTGGTTCCATCTTAATAAAATTAGTTAGCTTGATTGACATGTCCATGTCAAAGCCTTATCAAAATTTTAAATGAAAAAATACTTAGTTGACACAGACTTTCACTTTTCATGTACAGCAAGGAAAGTGAAGGCTCAGAATGTTGGCCATCACTTCATGGAAAATAAGACTTAATTCAATCCACGAGACTCATTCCCAATTTTTTAGACTTAGAGAATGCTACACCATGACAAAATAAAGGTTTTTTCTTCTGTAATATTTATGTTTATGCAGTGATTCACAAATAAATCTTCTGGAAATTCCATGACTGCAGGCAATTGACTGTAAATTTGTCGTCACTCCTGAAAATGATTTTAATCACCCTTATTTATCGGTTACTCATGCTTATGATTATTGGAATAAGCTCTATAATATTATTGGCATAAAATTAATATGATTTTATATTACTTTATTTAGTCGTACTCTTTCATCTACAACTCCTCTAACCTTTTCTCATTTAGCAGTTCATTTTATAATGTTTACTGATAATGTTATTGGCCAAAATACACCACTTGTACCTTATGTAAAACATAGATCATTATTCATAAGTCACTGACATAACAGAGAGAAGGAGAGATAAATTCATTTAAATTGATGATATCAGATAATTTGGGTTTATTTCATCTACATCTACATAATACCATGCTAGCCACCACAAAGGTGTGTGGCAGGGGGTGATTTCTCACCAAACATGCACCACATATCATGCATAAAAAAGGAATAGTTTAATTTACTAGTCAGAACTTCACTATTTAAAAAAAGATAGAAATTGCAAAGCAAACATGCAAAAAAATTCTGTTAGTAGGGTTAGCTTTAAGTACTCATACCAACATGCAGCTACGAATGCTATCCATTGCTATTCTCCGATTGGAAATATTTACCGTTATTCGTATTTCTAATTGTACGAGGGAAAAAGGACATTTTGAATCTATCAGTTCGGCAATCAATTTCTCTAATTTTATGATTATGGTCCAGTCTGCCATAGTAAGTTGGGGTTCGCAAGATATTTTTAACATCATCACTGAAAATATTGTCTTGGAATTTATTTGAGAGATTAAGTCTAAATTTCAACCTGTGATCTGACAATGATTCCCATTTTAATTCATTTAATAGACTGGTTACGCTAATATAATTATCGTATCGTCCCTTTACAAATCTTGCCGATCTTCGCTGCACACGTTCAAGTTCATTATTTAGACCGATTTCATACAGATCCCATACACTGGCAGCATATTCCAAATGAGGTCTAATAAGGGAAAAGTAGCTGATTTCTTGTACATGATCGTCACATTTACCCAGTACTCTTTTGATGAATCCCAGTTTACGATTAGCTTGACCCATTATTTTACGTATGTGTTTACCCCAGGAAAGATCATTTGTCAGTCTTATTCCAAGATATTTAATGGATTCCACGTTTGTTATTTCAGTTTGTTTTTTGTTTAGTGTGAGGAATATTCGTTTATTATGGTAAAGAAGGGCCTCCTAAAAATGTGGATTACGGGTTCAACTTGTGCCATTGGCTTCATTTAACTCTCATTACCACATGTAATTAGTCTTTGTTAACATTTATAGAATTCGTACAATTGCATATCGTTAGGTTTTTCAGAGAATTTTTGTTATAATGGTCTTGTGCCGTAATCAGTATTTTTCTCAAATGCTTGATATCGACTTAGCATCCAGCCTTCCCTCGTCCGCGAGAGACAGTTTAGAAGATATTGTCATTCATAGCATTGGTATGTTATACGTCCATGTTTCTTGTACAAGAAAAAGATTCGACTTCGTCATTTCCTCTGGTTATTTTTTCTTTGTAATGCAATTAATTTGGCGTAGGGAAAGTACAAAACATATCTGCCTAGATACAGTCTATCATCGTGATTAGCACCCTTATCCATCCATGTGGGAGGAAATCTCGTATTTGATGAGGCAAAGGATGAAATTTGAATCAATTAATTCTTAAATGAAATCAATCTTTTTTTCAGAATTCTTGGTACTACATTAAGCGAAGCCAAAAGGTACTCAGTTCCATGTTTTAAGGTAACCGTTGCGTTCGTTGACCGCGTGATAAACTGGTTGTAGTAGATTGATTGTTGGGATGTAACCGACTATCCGCATTTCGTCTGATGGCTAATACCTTCATTTGTGTCAAGATAACATCTTTAACTTCAGTGCTTGCATGAGAAAAAATATCCATTCCAGCAACGGATTTTGCGAATTGGTACGTTAACCTTTCACGCCTGAGTCTCCGCTCTTCACTCTATAATCTTGCTCAGTTATCCTTCTTCTTCTTATCTACATCGCTCCGTCCCATCCGCCTTTCTCTTTTTCCTCCACTAATTGCGAGCACCTGGGAACCAAACCGAATGGCATGGCTTTTGCGTACTCTCGAGCTCTCGCCCTCACCCTCGTACGTCGCTTGCCTCTTCCTTGTTCCCTTCCACCCTCGTTTACATCCGCCCAATCCTTCGTTACTTCCTCCCTGCGTGCCCTTATCCTACAAGAACGAGGCCGCTAATCCCGGGAGTAATCCGGGCTTCCACCTCATCTTTTTCTCCCAAGAAAGACTTCGTATAGGCCTTTTCATCTTGCTTCCTTTCCCCGATCGGAGTTAGAAAAAAAATTAACATACATGCTTATATATGTATGCTTAATTTTTTCTGCCTGAGCTGCCTATGTATAAAGAGCTTAACATCGATCGAATACTGAGGGACGAGTCATGTGAAAGGTTTTGGAAGGTCAATATACAAACGGGATTTGAAAGGGATAAAATTTAGCGATAAATGTGAGGAGAGGGGGTAGGGAGAAGGAGGAAGGAAAGGTCCCCACCAGGAATGGGAGGAGGAAGCATCGTGATGCCGGGGGACTATTCATTCGTGTGACTGCGTGTGGGGGTGGGGAGGAAAACGAGGAGAGGGAGTGGGCTAAGTTGGTTGGGAAAAGGTGATGGAACCGACTACCGCTATTCGCTTTCCGCGCCTGCGCGTTAGGAGGCTAAGAGGCGGGATTTAAGAGTGATCGATTACCGAACAAAAGCGAGAAACTGCATTGAGTCAACCCAAAATCCGGGGTAATTAAACCGGAGAATGTATGGATTCCTTCCATCCGTGAGGCCATTAAGGTTGGCTGCATTAAATGATCGTTCGCTGAGCTAAAATACTGCCTAAATCACTTCGGGATGGAGGGTGTGAGGGAGGGTTGGGAGAGCGGGGAAAGGCGTAAAAAACATAACCGCGCTCCCTTCTGCCTCCCCTTCGTTCGCATCCAGATTCCCCGGTCTTCGAATTCCAACAAAAAGCACTTTAATTTAGTTAATCGTCGGGATTCCACGCAGCGCGTTGGTTTTATTCGCGGCAATCGCGAGAGCGGGAAGGAGGGTAGACGTTTGACGGCGGTTAATGCGGTTCAAGTTAGCATTCTCAAATAACGAGTGGTTATAACAAGCCTCTCGTGTTTGAAAAACAAGGGAAGTCTTCAAAGGAAAAGTATTCTTCCACCAGGGACGCCCTATCGTGGCGATGTAATTGTCGCAAATTTCTCTTTGAGTGACTGAGGTTGCTAATCCTTGTTGGTGAATGTAGCCCACGTCGTGTAAAATTCGGATTGGTGAACTGGATGCCATTTTTAACTGTCGTCCCTCATTGAGTAATAATTTAATAAATGAACGTGAGTAGTTGCTGGCATTTGAGGAGTCAAAGACTTAAGAAAGAGATTGGATGTTTTGAGTGAAATTGTAAATTGCTCCTGTTTATTATTAACCCTGTTTAACCACGGAAAATACCAAATATTGCAGTGGCATTAGATAGTAAAAAATGTAACTTTCATTAATGACCCAATTTTCTCGTCTTTCCCCTACCACCCTCATGGATTCAGTAATTACAATATCGGGACCTTAATAGTAGTCATATACGGTGATATCCTCCCGCTATTTATCGAGAAAAATTTTGGAAACATCTTGAACAGTTACGTTCACGATAGAGAGCCGTGGAAAACTATTATATTATGTTATTCAGTGAAAACATCTACTCGTGGAGTGGCTGAAAATTTTGGGTTGAATATGAGTGGCTTAGTACCTCCACAGAATGGTATCAGTGGGAGGGAAAATCAGGGATGACGTGACTATGTTTGCTTGAGAGTCCTATGACATGTATAGTGTTCGCAGGGTGGACGTACGTGGGAAATAGTTGATCCTGTGGCGTGATACGCCAGCCGGCAGATAGAAGGGTGGGAATAGGGAAAGGGTTTGGCCTTGTATGGAGATAGGGCAAGTGGGATAGAAAGAGACAGTTAACCTGAGAGGCGAAAAGGAGAGGGTGGGGGGAGAAAAAGCTGTGCGAGGATAGGAAGAGAGGAACGCCCTCGTGGAACCCCTAGGATTCTGGGAAGACAAAATGTTCGCATACAGAGATTAAAGGGATTGGGTTCCAGGGCTACAATGGAGAACGTTAAGGATTTTACGTCAGTAGTGGGTGGGAGAGGGGAGGGGTGAGGGGAAAAGACCCCCCACACGCGTGGGATGCGATAGGCATCGGGACAGTGGTCCGAGAGGGTGGGAGGGGAAGAAAAGGGCTGTAGGTGTGAAGGAGTGGGGGAGAATTTGGGAAGGGGAACGTTGGAGTGAAACGGAGAAGCAACACGGGGGGTAGTGGGAGCGATCGAGATGGAAGAGCGGGGATGGTTTGGAGGCTGTACTCCTACTTGGGAGAAGTGGGCTGCGGGAAGGAGGGTGGAGTGAGAAGAAGAGGAGAGAGGTTTCGGGGGATAGGGAAGGGTAAAAGTAGGGGGGGAAGTTAAGGGATTAGCGAAGGAATTTGGACGACAAAGGTACGCAAACGGAATGCGTGCTTAGGGAATGGCCTACGAGGGAAGGCGCAAGGATGAAGGGCAAAAGCAAACGGAATACCTGATAGGCGGATGAGAAATTTCAGGGAAAGTCTTTGGGCTTTATGATTGTTGGGGAGAGTGTTCCCGGGAGGAGGGGAGTGGGGTGAGATAAAGGGGTGAGGAGTTAGAGTGAGAGAAAGAGGCACAGACAGAGGTTTCGAAGGGAAAACGGAGGGAGTGAGGGGGAGGCAAGGTGAGAGCTCAGTATTCAAGGGGGACAGGGGAGCGTAGGGAGTGGTGGAAAGACGGCAAGAAGGAAGGATCTCACGGCTTTTCCGAAGGGAGGGGTGGACTCGGGTTAAGCTATTTCTTTAACAATTATGAGTCATCCACGGCGTTTTGAAGAATATTGCCGAAACAAATCTGGTGGAAAAATTGAATTAAGGAAATGGTGCCTCAAACGGACGATTAACTGCAAAGCTTAAAGGAGGCGATGCAGTAATTTTAGTGCACACTAGGAGGGTTATGACGGGATGAAGAGGCCGTTTTACGTTAAGGCGAGACGTCAGTGCTGTATCGGAAAGCAACGGTAATTAGCAACCCGCAGTTAAGCGGCAGTACTTAAGCAGTTTGGGAAGTGTATTGTTTCCATCGAAAGGTATGTTTTTAAGAGCTCTTGGAGTTTTAATTGCCCTAGAAAATTTATCTTTGCCCATAAAGACGGGATGTCGAGTGTCTAAGCCGCCGTCTTCGAATCTAATTTTTTATACATAATCTAAATACTCGGAATAATTTAAACGTTTTACATGAGAGATATGATACTGCTTGTTGAAAGCAATCGATCAACGTAAAAGCATATTTCACTATCTCTATATTGCCTGCTTTTCTTTTCTCTAAGTTTAACACACTGAGGATTCCTATCCTTAGGATTTATGTTTATGAGAAAACCATAGCTTACCAAGAATATCATTTTTTTGGTGATAAAATCTACTTTTGCGTGAAATCACTATGCATTTATTATCAGACATTATCTGTAAGGCCCCGATAAATTAACAAAGAATGCACCTTCCGATGGAGCTGTGGTTACCTTGAATTGTAGAGTACGAAACCCGGTCGTGCCACTTAGATGCCTTAACCTCTCGATATTTCATCCACGAACCAGTAATTATTTTCGATTTGGCATATTATTACTTTGCTGCTGATGGAGTTATGAATATGGTCTTTTTCTTTATATATTGGGTTAAGAAAATACCATGGGTGTAAATCCGCTTCGTTATTCATCCATGATGCCTGACTATGAGAAGCTCGGTAAAATGGTTCTTAGGTTTATAGCAAATTGCTAGGCTTGACTTTGTGGAACCACATATTGATGACGTAAATGAATTCACTTTGTAAAATTCCACAGATTTTTATTTAAACCGACCTACGTTTCGACTTACACAGTCATTATCAAGGTCCTTGATAATGACTGTGTTTACAAGGTTCTTAGGTGATCAAGAGAGGAGGAGAAAAATACGAAAAGTGAGAACTTAATGATGAGATAAATTAAATGTCTTGGGATTGACTCTATGTATTACCTTTTTTTATAATAAGAAAGTAGGGAGACAAAGAGCCTACCTTTTGCGTTACGATGGATGCCTCGGTTCTAAAACTGTGCCACACATCGATAATGTTGCTTATACTCTTTAATTACTTCCGGATCGACATGTCCTCTATGATGATGGATGAATATTGTTCTCTTACACTCCTTCAAATTGGTATGTACTCTTTTTCAGATGATTTTCTTCACACAGTCAATGCGTCTATGCCCATGATTTATATAGAAATTCTTCTTATATGGTTTCGTATAAATTTATTTGTTCTAATTCCTTTCGGTGTGTTTATACATTTCTACCACCCCGTTTATGTTAAAGTAAATACCGAATATGTTTTAACAGAATTTTTATTTACTGGTCCCCCTGTGAAAGTATGAATGTAATGAGAAGGTTACATGTATGATAGGAGTTCTCGAACTGTAAATACCTTGAACTGGCTGAATCGGGGGTCGTGCGCTGGGGTTACTTAAGCTCGGAAATCGTATCTACTCTCATTCTGCTCCAAGTAAAATCGTGACAGACGCACTACAGATGCGCCAATCGGATGTTCTGCACAATTGTGAGTGAATCCGCGGACCTGCCGGCTCGAGTGCACCGAGGTGGAGACAGTCCCTCGGTCGCGCAGCCCTCGAAGAGGTGAAATTCCTCGCGGTAGTGAGTGAACAAAGGTGGTGGAGAGGGAGTCGAGTTGAGAGAGAGAGAGAGAGAGAGGGGGGGATAGAGTGGAGAGAGAGGAGGAAGGGTTGAAGTGTCTCCCCCAGGCGCAGGCGGGATAAGGCAGTGCGTCCCCGCTTCCCGTTCTAAAAATAAAAATGCATCCACGTCCTCCCATCGTGCGTTCCCTCCCCTCAAACACCACGGCACCACTTCCCTACTCCCTCCACCTCTCTTCCACCGTTACGTTCCCCCCGCGGTCTCCTACACCGTCTCCGCCGCTCGCCCGCCACCCTCCCTTCCCATCCACCCCAATACTCCATCCTCCGCCAGCCACCTCCGTTCCCCTCCCCCTCCCTGTCCCGCCCCCCTTCCCTCTTCGAGCCCCTCACCTTAATGACGGTGTTCCAAAAGCAGCGCAGGTGACGCAGACCGGGGTTTGGATCCAAAAGGGCCGGGAGGAAGCGGGGGAGAGTGGGATGTGGACGTCGAAGGGGAGGTTTCGGTGGGGGATGTGGTGGGTGAGGGAGGAAGGTAGCGGTAGGGATGTGTTTTTGGAGGGTTGCAGGGGGTGTGAGGGAGAGATTATTGGGGGTGGGAGCGGGGAGGAGAGACGGGGGTTGAGGTTCAGCACGCAGCAGGGAAGGCTGCCACTGTGCTAGCCCAGATGAGACCCTCTTGGGTAACGGCCAGGCGGCATGGAATGGCCTTATGGATGTGCGCGGAGGAGTGGGGCGGAGAGATTCGGGGGAAAGTATAATGGGAATAGAGAGAAGAGAGTGGGAGAGAGTGATAGCGAGGAAGGAGAGGGAGATTTTGCGGGCTCCTCCAAAGGGGAAGGAGAGCGAAGATGGAGTGGCGAAAATAAAGGAATGGGAAGGATGGCAATCTAGGGGGCAGTGTACAGGAAGATGAACGAAGGGTTCTCACCTACGTGTTCACTCGTAGATTGGATTGAATTGGGGTGGTGGGACTAGGAGCTTCGTCTCTGAGCTCCCAACACCGTGGAGGCGTTTGTACCCGAAGTTCGAATTGAACACGAGATCTTTTGGTCGTGAGCCAAGCCCTGGTACAACGCAGCCGGCTGTATGATGACCGAAAGAAACGATGGGAATGGAAGCAAAGAGAGCAAGGATGGGGTTCCTTAGTGGATCCCACGAATTTGTGGAGGAAAATTAGGGCAAAGAAAGGATGAGCGATGGGAAAGGGAGTTGTGGAAAGAAAAGGACTCCTAATAAGATGAACAAATCTGTTTAGAATTCATTTTAGTCTCTCACTCTCGAGTATTATTATTTTTACGTTCTTGACGGCAGACGCCTTCTTTTTCAGCCCGCAAATGTGCCTTGAAGTATGATAATCTCATTAAAATTTGGCAGTTTCATATATATGACACTGTAATTCGAAGCTTGGAAAATGTTATGAAAACTTTGTTGCATAAGTATTAGAGTAATATACATCACTGCATAGTATAGAATGTGTTTTGCATACTGTAGAATGGTTCAATCCTTGCTTATCTAAATGAACGCATAATTTTACAATTGGATCTAGTATATATGTAAAATGCCTATTTTTTATAGTTGCAGAAACGAGCGTGGTACCTCTTTGATATTAAGCTTTTTATGGGTAAGATGGAGCATCATAAAATTACTTTGTGTGAATACATCCCCAGTGGGAGACATAAAATGCAAGGGAGTGGTTTTACTGCTACCATATACCCATAATCATATTTGCATCTGCGTTATCCTTAAAATGGGAACCTTTGTGGAAAGTAATTGAAGGTACGATGCCTGCAGTCCTCGGGAGCCGGGGACGAGGTTTGGTGGGCAGGTTACTTCTCGGCGTTATTCTCGCAACTCAAGTAATCCTATCCCTTCAGAAACTCCATCGATAAATACGCTCCTCCCCCGAAACGATCACCACAAAGCCCTTGACCGCTTCCTCCCGCAAACCCCTTTGCTCTCCTCCCCGACTACATCCATTCCAACCACCCCTCGTTCTCTTTCCCCTCCCCATCCCGTTTTTAATTTGTGCAGGACGAACGACCGAGGGGTTTTTAAAGGGACTTTAATCTCGGGCCGACCGGAGAAGGGGGCGGGGACACTGGGAGGGGAGAGGGAGACGTGCGCGCCTGCACGCCAGTGTACACACATTCACGTGCACACACACACACACACTGCCGAGAAAGCGCCCGGCGTTCACGTTATTGGAAGTGTCGTGGCATCCCGTTGGCAGCAAAAGCAGTCCCTACATCCCGCCTATCCCCGGCCGCCTCGATGCCGCGAGGGAAGGCCGTAACCTCCCTGCGCCTTAATATCTCTCGCGGCAACCCTCCTGCCCTCCTTCTTCCCCTTTCCCTCTCTCTCTCTCTCTCTCCTCTTCCTCTGCCAAATACCCTCTCCATGCGCGTTGCTCTCCCTTAACGCCCTCGTCCGCCCCCGGCGACGGCTAATAAGGGTCGCCGCCCCGCCAGATTCACTACCGGCCGTGGGCTTATGGTTGTTAGTGTACACTAAACGCGTGGAACGTCCGTGGAGGAATACGGTGGCCTTCGCGTTCCTCCGCCTACTCCTCTTCCGCCAAGACGGGAGCGTTAGCGTTGGCCTCCTGCTCTGCTCCGGTCCCCCCTCTCTCCTCTGGACCGTCCCCCGCCCTCCGCGTACATTTTATTTCCCTCCGATCCCGGAGTCTCCCCGGAACCGGGGAAACCGGAGGAGGTCCAAAGCCGGCAGCGCACACACCCGGCCCCCGCCGACGTTCACAAATTCATACCGCCCTCCTTCCTCACTCTCCCATCCCTTTTTCCCCAAACCGCGATTTTGATCCATGCAATAAATTCGCGATAACGTTGCCAGGGAGTCCGGGGGCGTTAATTTTTATCCCATTGTCTCTTGGGCGCCATATTCCACGGTAACCTCTACCTTTTATGGCGCATAACCTGACGGTGTGTTCCCATCTCTCTCTCTCTCCCCCCTTATATTTACTATCCCCTTTCTCCTCCCATCTGCAGGCTCTCTCTTCCTCCGTCCCTCCCCCCTTCCCCTCGTACATTGAGCACCCTTCCTCTCTGTTCCCTGCGCCAGCCTCCTTTTACTCCCCAGTCACCCCCTCCTCCCCTCTGGGCATAAATGCTCGACTCATAAATGCCTCGACTTAAAGCGAAGGCGGGGCCCGTTTTAAGAGAGTGGACTGAATATGCCGGCCGCCCCTTTTAGGAGTGAGTGAGTAGGTGCGCGATGGGTTCTTGTCGGGGAGCATTGGCGGGCGACCGAGTCTAAGCCTTCATCCACCGCTCTCCTTTCTCACTCCCCGTTTAGCTAGTCGCTCTGGCGTCACTCTCTCAAGTGCGAATCGCATCGACCCTACGGCGTATTATGGCGCTCTTGAACCGTAGGCTGCCCTGATATCTTTGGTTATATCCCCAGCAGGCCTTTATCGCCCCTCATGGCTTCTTTTCCATCGATTTCATATCACTGTTAGCATTTTTTCACTTAATGACTTTGATGAAGACACCCCAGTTATTTCGTTTTGGACGTCAGCAAGAGAAAATTACTGGAAGTATCTCCGGTTATGTAATTGTAAAAGTTCTGTTTTCATTTGTTTCTCTTATAATAAATTACTGGATATTAATGTATTTATCTGACTATCTCCTATTACTTTCCCATTCATTTTCTCATCTTAAATAACGTGCATTAGGAACGATGCTTTTCTTAAATTTTAACTAGCACTAACTCTTTTTATTTATCACTATTTACAAAGAAAACGTATCTACCTATGAGAAAAATATAATAATGCGTTTTACAGAGCTATCTAATGAGACGAAAAAATATTATTTGTGAGTGAATTCCATCGTAGACAAGGTACGCAAATTGTTGTTTTAATCCCAGTTATGGCAATACATGCTCGCACGGAGGTTAAGCTGAAAATCATTTTTCAAAGTCATTTGGAGTTTAAAAGTAGTAATAAAATTTCCTCTTTGTTTGCTAATAATGGCGACAGTTCCTTATATTTTTTTAAAGTCAATTCTTCATTTCTGCCTGGCATCGAAACTTTGACAGCAAGGGTTTCTTGACCCGGTCGGGAAAGCATGGGAGCAGTCACTGATTACTTTTAACCTCCAAGGTTCCACTGATTCATTAAATATATTTGTTTACTGCATTCTAAGAGCTGTAAACTGTATAATTTATTTGTCGATATTTGCCATCGTATTCATGAAAATTCTTAATTCTAAGTTTTAATGCATTTGATGAAACTTGGTTAATAATATTCACAAGATGAAACTTAGAATTGGAGGATAAAGGGTGGAATGGGACGGATTTTGCTATATTTTTTGATAATACATCCAAGACTTTTACGATTTACTAGGTGATAAGAAATACCAGTTCCAGGGGTATTCATGATTCAGTGAGGTTGCATGTCGTTCAGAGAAAGACTTTATGAGCATGTTGGTTGAGGCAGAAGCGAATTTCACTCCCTCTGTCAACTTGAGCCGGATTAGGAGTTAGAAAAATGTTGGCATCAATGTGTCAAATATTTGGTTGGATAGTAAATAGAGGCGTAGTACGAAATACCGATATATTGGCGAAGAATGAAAGAAAAAAAGATGGAAATATCCCAGAAAAATGATGTTTATCCAGTCTTCAGACTCGAAGACAGCATGTTAGAGGTAATCTGAAATTGGAACAGAATGATTCACATTTTCTTGGCATAAGCACGATTTCACCTTGCTTCAGAGCAAAAATTTGGATATAATTAGGGCCATGCCTCTTTGATGAGAATATTGAAGGTGAATGTTTTCTCCTTAATATGTTTATTTTATGCGTGGAATCTTTTAGAGTAAATTTTTCTGTGATGCCTTTAGAAGTACGTTATACGTGTGACTTGCTCATTATTTTTGCTTTGTATATTTTAGGAGGAGTAAGAAATTGAAATTAATCTATTCATTTTGCTTTTCATAAGTTACAATACTTATTTTAACGATTATATCAAATTCAGCTTGATTATAATCTAGTTAGATAGTAAGTAATATTAATTTTATTTAGTTTATGGGCTACAACAAAAACTCTTGCGTTTTGTGCAAACTGTTGATGTTTTGATCTAACAACGTCTTCAGAAGTGCTGTACATGGATTAACCTTGATATTATTTTGCCATGGGTAAGCGTAAGATTATAAATAGGCCACAAAAATGAATATGCTTATATGAATGAAGAAAGGGCAGATTTGATGTAAACTTAGGTAATAAAAATAAGAATTTGGGATCGTTCACTTCCGCTAAATATCAAGAACATGAATTTTCGACCAACATACAAAAAATAAACGTCCCCGAGCTATTCTTCCTTCTATAATCAAGGCATTGGTTGAATAAATATGTTGGACAAATTCTTGGAAAAATTCGCCATTTTATTCCTTAATCCTCCTTAGTCTCATATTCAACTTTTGAATTACATCTCCGGAAAAAATTTGTCTTAAAATATACACTCTAGTTGGGACATCAAAAAGATATTTTGTGGTACAGTTGGATTTTAATTTCAAGTAATCAAATATTTTTCGAGAGCACGGAGTCCTAATAGTGAAAAAAATACATCTAGGGTTTTATTCTTTTCTTCACGCCACACAAATCCACTTGTGGTGGGTGGCAAATTTTTAAAGTTAACCAAAATAATAGCCCTTTGAAAGAAATTTCAACGCTTGAGGTCAAGCAAACCTTCAGTGCTAATTCCACGGCAAAGAGTTCTGAGGAAGGAAGTTAAATTAACAGTAGCAAGGCTTTCGGACCGAGAGAGAATCAAGGGTAGTAATAATAATAATAAGCCTTAACGACAGACTTAAATTGTGACGACAAGACTCTTCATTTGCATGGGGGCCTGGAATGGTTGCGAGAGAGACGAGAGAAAGAATGAGGCGGGCGGGACAAGTGTAAAACCGCGGGGGAATTGCCTTTTGAGGTATGGTGATGGAAAAGCCTGGGGAAAGTAGGGGTAAGTTGGGAACGAGAGGCGCTTGGTAGTTGTGGCCTGTAATTTCGGAGGTGAAACAGCGCCCGTTGCCCTAAGTGGACTGGATTGAGTCGGTGCTCTCCTCCATTCCCTACGCGGATCTCTTCATTTCCCTCTCTCTCTTCATCCATCGCCCTTCCCTCCGACATCCTCAACTATCCCTCGTTTGGAGTCTTCCAAAAGCCGTCCCGGGATCATATCGGGGAAGTCGAGTAGTCCGTAGATTTAACCTTTTGGAATTAATTCCCATGTCTATCTTCCTACCGTTAACGATGCACTAACCTCCAGTGATGTGATTCCATGTATTGAATCTATTAAATACGTAGAATGAGTTATTTTGCCTCTCTGTCTCCTAAGCCGTAAACGTTTTATCCATGTCCTTTCTTACCCTCAGTGATCATATCACAATTTTAATACTTAATTATTCGCTCTGAAAGTTTGTTAGAGAATATGCAGAACAAACTTCACCATGCATAATATGTTAACTATGGTTTCATAAAATGTAGTTGTATAGTAGTCGAGACTACGCATCCATATAATGATAGGATTCTCTCAGGAATACATAACAAGATATGTATGAGTTTACAGCACAGTTCGTAGTTGATGCTATAATGGACTCCGTTTAGACTCATTTAAAGAAGATTTTAAAAAGGCGCCAGAATAAATTGATTTGGGTACTTTTGTAGGGTACTCTTCTTAGTATGGAACCATCTGAGTGGTTTTATCATGCCAGAGTCGCCTGTCTAAATATTTAATTATGTCTTAATTAGGTGCGGGTATAGTTTAAATGTGGATATATTAATGCTGTGCTTATTGTTTGCCTTCAATGAAGTTCACATCGAACTTAGATTACATGGATAAATTCATCAGCTTCTTAGCTAGGTACCAAGGTAGTTGTCAGTTAGCATGTGTCACTCATTGATTAATTTGCTACTTCTAAAAATATGACCCATGAGTGATTTTATCATGCGCCATTTTTAGCCATGAACTTGGTTTTTCAGTTAGGTATACAATTATTGCTCTTTTCTCTATAATGAAAGGAATTTTTTTGCTATAATTTGCGCCTCAATGAAAGTCAAAAATAATCATCGTAATGTGAGCAAGAAATTCCTGAAGTAATTAATGTCCTGAAATAATTAATGAACGTAGAAACTAGGATTAATTTGGTACGCATTACAAACCGATTGTGTTTTTTCAAGATATTTCTCGCGAGAGTTTTATTTTTCCTGATCCTCGCCTCGCGGAAATAATTTGGAGTGGACTTAAAACACAAGGTCCATCTCGAAACAAGTGGAAATTATTGCCAATAATTAAATATCAGTTATGCTTGATTTTATGTCCGCAGCGGCTCGGCAGATATGGAAATTAGTCGTTGTGTAAGCTCGCCGGTTTCAATAAATGATTTCCCGAAAATAATTGCTTTTTAAATATTTATATCCCACAGAGGAAGAGTAGCATCAAAACACAAGCTTTTTGAAAATTAGTTTCTTTTAGTGAATCTTGTCATTTTAATTTCACATCCTCTTCAGTGCGGATCCTCTTGAATTCCGACAGCGAAATTTCTGCCTTTCGTTTGGCACGCACTGCGTACGAATAAATATTTATCGACGAGCTCTTTAGAACGAGATTACATGGAAAGCAAATCCATTGAGCTAAGGTCTCAGGGTTGTGGCAAACATTATCGTTTTCTCTTAACCATCCCCTCCTCCCTCGTATACCCGCGGGAATGGTGCTGATTCCGATTCATTTCCGGCTGATCGCGTCAGCATCCCATTGCTTTGCCAATCCATATTACCTACGATACCGCCGGAGCCATTTTATACCGCGTCGGGCAGCAGGGATGTTTATTCGTCATGATTCGGGAAATACTTGTTTTGATTTTACCGAAGCTCCGGCATTTACTTTTTTGGTGAGCAGAAAAAGTGGCCCCCAGCTTCAGTAATGAATTTCTTTATGATTTTCTCATTTTCATATCCGTGGCTTTATGCACCCGGAAATACCAACATTCTGGGAGCATGATGAGGAGAAAGCGGGTACACTGAAAAAATGGTGGCGTGAATTCGAGTCGGAGGCGGAACCTGATCATTATTCCGATGTCGTTATTTTATTACCGAATCGTGCTCATTAAGTGAAATCGCCAAAATGTTGTACCGCAATTTACAGCATCTGCCTGTGTATGTTGCGTTATTCATTGCCATCACATCAGTTGCCTTCTGGACGAATTTTATATTCACGCTATTTAGTGTTCTTACAGCATAAAGACATACAAATGCATCGTATATATCTCCGAATATTAATACAACTCTTTTTTTAGTATTTTTATCCATATTAAAAAGTTTATTCTGGCGTACCAAGCCTAGTAGTCTTTCAAAAATATATTCCTTTATTTAAATATAAATTAAATTAGTTTTTCACATGTTCAGATTGCGAGGAAAAGTGCAGTCATTTTTTCTCAATACCGCATCCACACTCAATTTTGACCGTCTTTAAAAAAATTCAATGAAGTCAATTTTTTTCCCTACCATATAGTGCAGGCATTACTTGTATCTCCGCACAACGCAACAACTGAGGTAGAAAAATCTTAAGTCTGCAATAATCTTTGAGGGGACTTCAATTCAGGCGCAACTTACATAAAGATTTCGCGGCAAAAAACAATTTATCATCTTAAGCACGCATCCTCATCAGTGTATTCATTTCTCTTTATTGCTTCCAAATCACTGATTGCGTTTTGGTAATGCTTCTCTTATTACTATAGCCCGTTACTGTCTACTCTTTCACGCCTTGTCTCTCACGTCTATGCTTTACAGGAATGTCTCTTGTTGTCTTACAAGATTGAATACCTGTGTAATTTAATTACATTTTCAACTAGGGCATCATTAGAATTTTCGCTCTCTTGCGAGAAATTGTTCCTGCAAAATGATTATTCAAGGCTTTTAAGAAAAGTTCCGAGTAGTAGTAATCCAATTTCAGAGGTTTTATGCATTCTTTCCTATTTTCGAATCTTCGAGCTACTCAATTGAAAATTTGTGCATGCATGTATCACATGTGCTTGGTCATTACTCTCCATCTTCCATTCACTTACGAGGCCGCATGTTAGGCATATCAGGGCTTGATAGTGGCAACGTAAACATTTATAATTTTGCAGTGATTCATGCTGGGGTAAGTGTGTGACTTGTGGGAGGCAGTCGATTTTCGTGTAATAAATGTGACTGAATTAGACGCGAAATTGATTATTTTCGGGTACTTTACAGATCTATTGAGACTTCTATTCAATTAGAGTGTCGAAAGTCGAGAGCGGCGTTCGAAATTCTAGCGCACATCCACACGCTTGTGCGCCGTCTCCTTTTCCTCACTTCCCACGCCCAGCTCCATCATCTCCCTCCACGCGAGCCCTCAAGTTCCCTCCGCCTCCCCTTTCTTTTTTCTCTCGCTTCCTTTTTCTTTTCCCCCGGAGGTCTCTATCCTCTTGTTCCGCGTGTCACTATTTCCCTCGCGTGGGGTCGAGGTTAGGTGGGCCGCGGGGGTCGGGCACTCCAGGAGGAGGGAATGGGAGTGGAGGAATGCGGGAAGTAGCAGTTTCTGCGAGGGGAACACGGGTGCGGGGAAGAAGGCCGAAGGTGGGGAGGGGGCGTGCGACGGATTGCGTTGTGGAGGCGTGAGGACCTGGAGGCCCTGGAGGAGGCGGAGGGAGGCTCCGGGGCGCGGGGGTAGAGGGGACGACAGGAGGGGGAGGAAGGATTGCGTGGGAGGCGTAAAGGACTCGGGAGGGGAAAGTGGGCGTAACCCGTGCTATGGCAGCCGGATTTCGGGCACGAGGATGTGCCTTGCCGGGCTGTAAGGGGCGGAGGGGGAGAGCGAAGGGGGGGGGAGGGGGGGGGGGGGGAGAAAGGTCGGTTTGAGAGATGGAGAGGGGGGCGGGGTTCGGAACGGGGCCTGGCACGGCGTCCCCATGAAACTCAGCAAGGGTTTGCCTGGATAGACCCTGGGAGAGAGCTGGCCGTAGGGAGCGGGAGGGGCAAGGGGAGCGTGCGGGCGTGCCTGAGGAGGAGAAGCGGTGGAGGCCCTGGGCGGAGGGAGGGTTTTCCGTGCGAGGGTACGCCGGTGGTGCCACTGAGGGGGGGGGCTTATGGTGCGAGGTACTGGCATTCCCATAGACGCATTACGTACCGCTCTCTAATTGTAAAGGAACTCTGGACTGTTGGGGGATTGCGCGGTGAAATGCAGTTGCTTCTTCCCAGCGAGTGCAAAAGATGGAACACTATTGTACCAGTCCTCTGCTTGGAGTGATCAAAGTCTCAGTAGGAATCTTTTAGTGGCTAGAGAAGACCACTTCGATGGATTGCGCCGTTTACGCATAGATACTTGCAATTCGCTTAGAGGACGTTTTGGCCGAAAAGGAGAGGCGGTTTTGGATATTATTCATTTTCTTTCACGTTAAAATTCCTTCAAAGAGCAAGTTCAAGACACTCCCCTATATGGTGGGGATATTTTTCGCATTTATTTAAGAAAATATTGTTTGAAATGGAATGTTTTTACGCGATTAGGAAAGAAAATTCCAAAATACTTTGATATATATCTCATTTTCGTAGGGGATGAGAAGTTCAGCGAATTCAGAGATGATTTTTAAGCTTTTAAAATGGTTCATCATGAAATTAAAAGGCCCTGCTCATAGCTGGTAAACCAGTTTATTGCTTTGCGTTTTCATTTTTGTAGTATTGAAGAATACCGTGAGTTGCTATAGGTACTGAAATGCTTGGAAACTAATAGTTGGAAATTTAATGTTACATTTCTCCGTAGTATTAATTTTTTTGCTAAATTTCGAGCATTTGTGTTCCGTAGAGCATTTTTTGATGACAAAAATATTTTGCCTCTCTACTTTAAAATCGAAAGAGCGAATGTTTTGGTCACATTTCATGAAAGTGATTTTTTGTACAGAAGCATTAACAAAAACCAATTGTACGTTCTCAAGTAAAAGTTTTTCTCAATTTCTCTTGAACTCCACTTGTAAAATCGGTTTAGAAATATTACGTCTGCATCAGCTTAGCCCTAAAATGTGCATTGACGTGTTTCACTATATATAAGTAAAAGTGATCAAACAAAGAAAATTAACACTGGATTATTACTTATTAACGAATTAACTGGGCCTTTAACTCTTATTTAGGTATATTATGATAAAAAGGAAAGTAAATTGGAATGTTTTGAATGTTGACGAAGAGACTCTCTCAATTAATCACATTACCTTTCTGAATTGCAATTAGTTTTCATGTATTTTCCAAGCCGTTGGAGGAGTGAAATTTAAAATATGATGATGTAAAAATCTGCATTCCCTTATTAGTCATTATTCAAATACTCTTGCCTCTTGCCTGATTAACCTTTAAGCTTTCCTTTCCTATTTCAAGGTCTTTTCAAACACCAGCAAAATATTTTGCCTGCATAACGTGAATTTAAGTGCAAAAAAACTAAAAAAATTCCTAACACCCTTGTTGGAATAGCCAGGCTAGCCTGGAATCCTAAAAGTCGTGGGATCCAAATCTTGCCTCGGGCACTTATATTGTGAAAAAAAGAAAGTACTTAGTTAATTCCAAGATTTATTTTGAATGACTCGACCGGTTTCAACCTATGCAGGTCATCATCAGGAGTACTCCTACTAAGTACTTTCTTTTTTCACTATTTGTATTTGTTTTAGAATGCTTTTCCACTTAATTTTCGTGATAAGACATCAATCGTCAGGGTATCTTCAGCCAAACTACTACGGATGAATTAAGTCGCGTTGAATTAACAGAAGTACGTTTTATTTTATGGCCCTCAAATTTTCCGCTGCCTCCTGGTGATGTCTGCAATGAACCGAAATGGAATATTCTCCTAACTGAACTTCGCATTAATGTCTTTGCATATTATTTCTGTGATCCTTATGATGAATTGCTTCTGTTCTCGAGTCAAGAGCTCACTTTCTTTGCTGCATCCATGAATTCCTGCACTACGATATCGGGCTGAATGGTCTACTTAATTTTTTCCGATTTTTCGTAACGTGGAGTAGGATTAAAATAGAGAGTAAGTACATTAAATGCTGGACCATAAATTGTTCATTGCCATGACCTTTCCTCCTCTTCCTCATTCCGCTATTCCTGCTTACACTTTTTCTTTCTTTACACCATCTCAGTCATCTCTTTCTTAATTCTCTCTCCGTGGCTTCCTCAGCTACATTCATCCAGCGCTCATTCCTCCTTGGCCATCCTCTATTCTCCCTCTTCTCCATCCTTTTTGTGACTCCTGGGAAGAACTTTCACTTTGCTAACTTCGCTAAAAATCTCCTTTCCGTCTTTTATTTTTTGGGCCTCCTCCCCATGCACGCACGCACATCCCATGCCACTTTCCCCTTCTCTCCTTTCCCTCACATTCCCCCTTCGCACGCTTTCTCTTTTATCCCTTATCCTCCCACTTCCCCCCACCAGAACTCCAGCACTCTCTCATTCTCCTTTCCCCCTCTTACTTTATCTTATCCTCTGTGAAATCCTCCCTGCCCCTCCGTCCATTCCTTTCAGGTTCATTCATTATTCCCATCCATTTCCTGAGCCGCGGCCGCACAAATTTTCATATTTAATCTCAGTCGCCGCCATCAAAAAACTTTTGTGGTTTCACCACGAGAAATCGTAAAAGTATTCCTTTTCATTTTATCACCCTCCACACGGTCGCTCACTCACTCGCTCTCCTCTCTTCCACTCTTGCCGTCGCTCTCTAGCCACTCGCTCATAATCCCCTCTCTCTCCACCGCGTTTTGCCGGATTGTTATTTTATTCCCGGCCAAGTAGGGAGGAGGCCGTGGGATGGGCGGAGATGAGAGCGTAGCGTAACGTGAGCGAATCCCCTCCCTGCGCGGGGCGAGTGGGAGGTGCAGATTAGTCGTTTTTTTACGTCTTTCTGTTTCGAATTCCATTTCCAACCGGGAAATTGAATCCGAATGACTTATTGATGGCGTTGATTTTACG
Organism: Platycnemis pennipes; assembly: GCA_933228895.1. Lineage (NCBI taxonomy): Eukaryota > Metazoa > Arthropoda > Insecta > Odonata > Platycnemididae > Platycnemis > Platycnemis pennipes. Next base: position 109,681,636 of record OW121847.1, read on the forward strand.
CGGCCCTTGCGTAATTCGCGTTACGGCTTTCAAAGCGTGATAGGTGATATTATCCCTCGGTATCATTCTGTATTCCGCCGGATAGCTTATCATTCGTCTGCCAAACACCGAGACGCCAGGATAGTGCGCCGCGCTGTGATCTGATGGTTTTCTCTGGTACATCCGTGTGCTGGTGAAAAGGGGTTTAGAGTAAAAATCGTTACAACTGAAATTATTATTATTTTCCGGATCTCCGATAAATTGGATCTTTTCGTTAGTTGTATATCCGTGTTAATGTACTAATCGAGTGAGGACTGTTAGATCAGGGGGTGAATAGATAATTTCCTCTTGGTCAAGCTGAAGTCTAAATTAGTGAATCGTGTAGGCGTAATGCCACCGGTGAAAGAAGACCGGTAATGAAAGTTGGACATTATTTCCTTTCTGCTCACTCAATCAGCGGTGGAAAACACATCATTATTTTTGTTCTCATTTTGTGGCGTATTTCCACGAATCAAGATGGGGCATGGTATTTTCTAAAGGCCATTTAATGAAGGAATCTCATTATTTTCACTATTTTTATTTCCTGGTGTAAAGTGGTGGCCTGCGGTGCCATTTTTCCTCATTAATTAAGTCCCTTTTCCTGACGTATTTATATTAAACTATGGCTCATAATCAATTAAATGAATGCTGTCCGCGTATGTTCAACGACAATTACTTTTTTCATCTTGGTTAGTGAAAATTTTCCCGGGCAATAGATTAGTTGTTATTTGATACCTCCAAGACTTGTAAATATAGTGTAATATAATTTGGAGCTCGCTAACTTTTAAATACATATATTGTCACATCTCCAACTTAACTTTACTAGCCTCCTAATGCATCATCATCATCATTGTTCAACAATCCTAGGATTGGTTTGACTCAGCTTTCCTCCTGATTCTTCTATCGGCCAACCTTTTCATTGTGTCCTAATTCATATCTGGAATTTATAAAGTAGAAATTTTCTGCTTCATAGTATCGATGCTCTACATCTTCTCTTACCTTCTTTCAAGTCTACTTCATCTTTCACCTCCATCACCGATGTGTGTTCTTGTCTGCCCTATTTTATCCATATCATTATTCAAAGTTCATTCCTTTTTTCTCTTGTGAATCTAGGCATTTTAATTACTCAATAACACAATAATATTTGTGCAAATCACTATTTAAATTTTAACTCGAGTTTCTCGGCAGGTAATCAATTTTAAACGTTAATGATTAAAGCTCTCATGCAAATATTTCCTTTCCCATTACGTGTGTACATTCAAGTGGGAATACCTTCAATATTGCGACATCTTAAGTTGAAAAGCATCACATGCTAGTTGCTGTAATATTCGTTTTGGGCTGTAATTTTAATCGTGAATAGATTTATGCATTTCTATGCATATTTCATATCTATGCTTTTAATACGGCTCTTTACGACATAATCAGTTTTTCACCATTCGCACTAAATTATTCAAATTCTTTTCCACAATTAGGCGATAAGCAAAAAGGTGCTCCCAAGAAGCTCAGTCATAACGTGCTTATTGTCCTCCTAATAATTCCAAGTCTACCTAACAAAACTCTCGTCTTCATCTTTTTTCCTACAAGGAATTTCTTTTCTCAGTTTCTTGGAACAAAGTCATATCTCTCCGTCATGTGGAATAATATCCGCGTTCATTTTGTACCATAACTGGAAATATGACTTCTCCTCTGCTATATTTTGGTATCTTGATCCAGAGTGATCTGTTCGAAGGATGTTTTTGTACCCATAACTCTTTTATTACTTTCGAATCTTGGAGAGGGAGAAAAAAAGTGTTCTAACCCCTTTTAAGAGAAGAAATGCGTCACATTATGTCCACTTCTACATCTCCACCACAATTACAGATTTTGATATCCCCTTTTCGTGAGCTCCATTCGCTTTTTTTTGAGCCACCTCTTCCGGTCCTTTTCTCACATTACTTCCTCAATTCTCCTTCTCTTACTTCACGAAAGGTAGTTAGTCCTCTTCCGTTTTCCACCTTCCACTCGCGTCTGTCCATATACATTCTTGCGCCCCACCCACATGGAGTATCCCCTGTACCGAACGCCAAAGACGTATCTTTCGCTCGTTTCCCCGGAAAGTCCGGCGAGGGAGGATGTGGGATTTTCTTCTCCCTTTGCCTTCCCTCTTCTACTGCCTCCCTCGGTTTCGAATCATTCTTTTCTCCACCAATAGTGGCCATTTCCTCGGCCGTTCTACCCCCGATCGCCTTTCTCACTTTTACCCACTCCCTCTTCGTCCGCTGCGCCCCTTTCTCCTTAACAGCGACCAGCCACCCCCTCGGTCCCTGCACGTCGCTGACTGTCCGTCCATCCTCGCTTGCGAAATTTACGATCCCATGACCACTCATTTCGACTTTCTGCACATTTTCACGGGCCAGGCGGTCATACAAACGTCGGAGGTTTGCGGAATCAGAAATTGAGCTCCCAGTCAATTTTTTTCCGATTCTTCCTCTCTTTTAACGTAGGCATCATGTCCACTTCCTGGTGTTACTTTTCGCGCGTTTCCGCCTCCAAGTCCGACTTTCTCCCAATTGCTTCTTTTTTATCCTTTCCCGGATTGACATTTCTCTCGGCTTCCTTCCTTTTCTTCTTTTGTCTCCAGATAATAGAGATCTTCAGCGTCTTCTGTCTGTTGTACACGTCATTATTTCAAAGCTGAATCCTTCTCCTCAATGCTGTACTGTATCTGGCTTCCTTGGTATAATTTCATAGTGAATACATTTTGTTCTTGTTCATTACTACAGGTAAACAAATGCTGATCCTTAAAACAAATGCTGATCACCGATCACGAAAATTTCTGGCTTAGGTTATATTCTTCGTCTACTAACGCTACTCGGTTACAGATTTTTTCTGTTTTCATTTTTCCGGTTCGTCCAAGTCTAGCATTAGTTTCTTTACTGAGAAACTGCTCTTGGTTTTTAGCTTGTTGTATGTTATATAAAGTATATAAAGTAATGTTTGTGAAGTATGCTTGTTTCCTTTCTCAGTACTCGAGAAATTGGTCATTTGCTCATTCACTAAAACGAAAAGTAGACTACTGTTGTAGGCTAAGGGCATGTCGGTGTAAAATATTTTATTATTATTTTCGATTATATTTAACGTTAAAAAGAGTTTCAATGCTGAAAGCTCTGCTATTGCTTACTGTAGCTGACTATACATATAGGTGTATCTTGGTACTGTACACATAAAAGATCAACTATTATTTGGTAACCCTGGGATTTTGCCATATTTTATCCATTATATTCTCAATTAACAGTGAAAGTAATAGAAAACTATATGCTTGAGTGCTTCTTTCATTATTTCAGCACTATGGCTCTCTGCCATCTGTTTAGCGTTCAAGTGTTATCAGGTTCTGTTTGCTTTGTCAGCTGCAAACTCAGCCTCTCATGTTTCTTGGAATTCGATTCCGCTTCCCAGAACTCAATGAAAGGGAGCGGGAAAAAATCAAAGAATAGTGCACCAGAATTGAAAAATATTCATTCAAACAGTAAGTCCTGTCTTACATCGTTTTTCACTCATATCTCAGTGCATGCATTCGGGTTTTCTTCAACGCAATTCACAATTGTGCATTGACTCTTCTGATGAGCATCATGGGTTGAGATTTTCTGTTATCCATTTCCTGTTTGGTGCAAGTGCGGGAAATGTTGATGAAAACAAACACTCTCCACACATATTTAAGAATTTCTGATTCGTATCTGGTAATTTTTATGTCCCTATTTGACACCGATCTCGAAGATTACAGACTTGGTAAAGTATACTTGTCGACGTTCTTCAAAAATCACAGTTGTGATATAAATTGGTTGCTATAATTTTTTATTTTAATTGCATTGGAGTAGCTAATGTCGATTCAGATTTTATAGCGTATGAAATGTATCAAGGAAATAGTAAAGGATGTAAAAGAAAGTACCAATGGAAATATGAAGAGATTACCCGATAGGAGAATGAAGTCTGCCTCAAACTAACTCAGGATTGATGAATGGTGATGATAAGATATAATGAATCTGTGTGTAGTTGACGCAAAGGATCTGGGTATATTTCCGGACATCTTTATGCGTGAATGCTCATAATTTCGAATATTGAAAATAAGTTCGTAGGTCGAGCTGTAATGTGTTCGTTGTCGTTTACAGAGAGGTATCTACGCCTCAGTTTCTGAGAGTAGCGTAGTGAAATTCTCTGGCCATTATAATATATGAGTATTTTGTGTGCTATTCGCAGATCTCTAACCACCACATAAACCCGAACCATTGGGCTATTACTTTTAAAAACTTATCATGTCTTATTTAGGTACAAAATATAGCACTGCTCATCGTGAACATGCATAATTTGTTGCCAAATGCAATTTTTCGAATATATTTTACAGTGCGTTTGTCTTCGTTTATTCACTTTGATTAAAATATAGCATCAAGTCCTCCCAAATCCCTCATTTTTCTCGGGATTAAGCAAAAATAGAATGCGCAAGAATCATAATATCCGATTCTTGCCTCATCTGCGCAATAAAATCCGCCCCTTGAGGAGACGTCGAGTCTGAAATTCGATCCTCATCCCGGTGAAGGAAAACGGCGCCTTGTACTGCGGCACGAAACGCAAAGACCAAATCAACCTAGCCGACCCCATTCGCCGCCCCGCTCCCTAATTTTCCTCGAAGAAATCAAGCCATTAAGCGGATTTAAGAAGCGCTCGCATGGGTGCCATATTTCTACCCCGCGCGCTTGATTATTCACGAGCCATAGAATAAGGTCGAGACTGGAGATTTCGAGATAGAGAGAGGGAGAGTATTAAAGTCCATAATGACTGCTTCCTGATGAGTTAACAGAGGGACAACAAAGGCTAATAGGAGATGCCCTTTTTGAGAATTCTTTAGTGCCACGGTTTCCTGTGATCTTCCACCTTTTTTCCCTGGAATGGGTGGAGGGCGTGTGAGGGAAGGAGGAGAGGGAAGTGTCGGCCGAAGGGAAGAGGCAATCCGCGGAGGTCACGCTGATCAAAAAGGGGTAGGACGGAGGGGATGGTGGGAGGGGGAGGGAGAAAAAGGGAGGAGTGGGGAAAATCAGAAGGGAAAGGGCGGAATGAGCGGAGGGACCTCGCCCCAGATGCATTATGGATGATAATAATCAAACCTCCCGCCTACTATGCCCCCTACCACCTCTCGTGCCTTCACGACTTCCCTTTTTCAACCACCCCCCGGTTCCCTTAACCCCCATCTTAATCCCCGCAATCCCTGTACTCACCCGCCTCCACCGTCTAGCTTCCCTCCGTGCCCGCGGACTGACGCCATCTCCTCACATATTTATTTCTACCCTTTCTGCACTGCTTTTCTCCACCTCAGAGTTTTTGCGCCGGCCAGCCGAGCCCCCTTCCCCCACCTTATGCGTCGGGATCTCCTTCCTCAAGCCGCTCAGCATCGCCCTTCTCCCCTAAAACCTCCCTTTTCCACGCTTCTAAGCCATATTTTCCTCCCCAGTCCTCCCACCGGCACTCTCCAAGTCCCCCTTCTCATCCTTCATATTTTTTCCCTATCCTTCCTCTTCCCTGCCTCCTTCCCTCCACGCTACAAATGCGTTAATCCCAATCTTTCATACCTTCACATTTTTAACCTCCACCCCATCCCCTCAATTTCCTCCGCCTCTTTTTTTTCTCTCTCTCTCTCTCTTTCTCCCTTTCTCCCCGGAGCCAGAGCCTAACTTCTTTCACTCACTCCTCCGAGCCCCTTTGCGTCTTTCCCCCTCTCTCTTGTCCCTCGCGCAGCCTCGCAAGCCCCTTTATCATCCTCGCTTACGTTTTTGGAGTTATTAGAGTCGGGAAAATGAGGGTTGGCCGGGATTCCGTCCACTTAAGGGACTGAAATATTCAAAGGCATCGTTGAAAAATGAAAGCGGATGAATGAAGTGTTGCCATGTTGGGCATTTGGACACTTCCCTCACTTTTTCGCCGCGGAGTCCCCTTCCTTACCAGTACCCCCACATGCTTCCTACCTCCCCTCTGTTCTCCCTTAATGCTCAACCTCCTCTGACCTACCTCCCTTCCGCTTTTCCTTCATAAAAGTGAAAACCACAAATAAATACGTTGGTGGTCATCCGAGAGGAGGTGAATCCGCCACCTCTCGTGTAGCCTCGCACTTCCCCCCATTTTTGCCTTAGCTTGCCTTCTTTTTATTACATGATGGATGAAGGTCAAGCCAAGCGTTATTCATTTCCCTCCCCGCACTTGTTTCAGGAAACGGGGCAAATGAGTTTAGGATCGATCTCCGGTTCTAGATGCTTATTATATTACATGGGGGTTTTCGAAAACTTATGATTGTAGCTCAGCGGATTGTGCATTATTGCCTCGGTAGGGGCTCTGGATCAGTAATCTCATTTACCTTAATGCGTCAGAATTTATTAGCACACATAATGTTAATCAAATTTCCATTTTCTTTTCTTTCATTACTTGTCTACTTGTATAGATGTATACGTTGAAGAAGTGTTTTGATTCCCCTTTCTTCAGCGTTTTCATGCATGGTGGAGCTCGAATTTCAATTACATGATATGAGTAGACGGTAAACAAATGTGATCTAAATGTGAATAGTTTCAGTTTTCAGTTATCTCAAGTCATGAAATTTGACTGAAGATCCTCTCCATTTCCTTCATTTTGCCTTCATAATTTCTTCATATATCTCAATTCTCACAGGTACCTTTTCATTAATTTTATTCATAATTTAATTTTAACCAAAGGCAGTAAAACATATTAGGGGTTGGATTGAAAACTAGAAAAAATACATAACTTTTTATTTCGTGACAACACAAATAATCTAATTACCTTGGAAAATCCCGTGGGTCATAACTACAGAGTGCTCTCGAACATCTTCACGTTCATCAACACATTTCAAAGTATAAACTGGACAAAGAAAAAGGAAGAGGCGCCAAGCCTTTCGCCCGCCTCCCCTCGCGATGCCCTGTCTCAACTGTATATATTCCTGAGACCCCGATTCTCTTGCGCATTTCCCGTTCTCGGAGGGGAGTGGCAAAGCCTTCGTGACCTTTTCACCTTCCTCCGTCCCTGCCTCCATTTCGCCATTTGTTCTACCAAAGGGGTCACCGCTTTAAGCATTCCTACCTCGTTCCCCACGTGAGGGATCGTATTCGAGGCAAAACGGAGAGAGAGAGAGAGGGAGAGAAAAGAGTAGATACCCATCCACGACTGTCTTAAGGTCCATTAAACATCCAGCGAGTTGGAGGGGTTGGCGGGGAGTGTGAGGTGTGGCGGAGAAGTGTCTTACGGGTTGGAGTGAGAGGGAGGTTGGAGGGTCGGTTATATTTTGGTGGAATTCCTCGTTTTCTGGATCGGGGTGGGAACGCGAGTTCACTTTCAACCCCCTCCCCCAATCCAGCCCTCTTTCTCACTCCCTCCATCCACACTTTCCACGCCCAAAGACCTTTTTTTCCGCGCGGTGGTGATTCGAGCTCCACCTCACGTGCAAATTGATAACTGCTCGACGCTAAAGTTTTTGAGAGCCGATCATCCATTACCGTCCGCCCCTCAGACACACATCCTCCTCCTCTCCCCGTGAACCCAACTCCGCCCAATCCAGACCTCCTAACTCTCCCCCTCCATTGGCTCTTACCTCATTTGGTCTAGTCAATTTTCTCTCTCTCTCTCGCTCCCTTCCTGGATCTATCTTCCCACTGAGGGTCGAGTTTTTTCATGATCTCTATTTTTCCTCGAGTCGCTCTCACTCTTTCCCCTTCCTTCTTCCCTTCTCCTCCTCAGCCTGCGCGGGAAATTCGGCTTCCCTCCCCACCTCATTCCCTCTCCGCCCTTATAAAAGTTTCCGTGGCTCATTTTGAATGATGAAAAGACATTACTCTCGCGTCAGTGTTTGCCCGGAATGATATAGTAGTACCGGGGGAAAAAATCATGATAATATTTACTACTATCTTTTTTTTACGATTTTAAGAGAGTTGTCACGCTTTTGCCGGCTGACTGCCATTCCATACTTTTATATGAGGGTGGCGGAGGGGGAGTAATGTATATGTTTTTGCGTCACAGCTGCTTCCATGGGCATTTTATTCCTTCCCCTGAGCTCTTTCTGGAACTTTTATTCAAATTCGTTCTTGTCCAAGAGTCGCATCACGCATCGTCTCGCATAATTAACATCGTTTATAGTTGAGCAACCTTAAAAAAATGTGAATATAGTAATTTGAGAAATGGTTAAATTTGTTCTGTGCTTTTATGCATGTGAATGCTTCAAACTGGCTAATTTCTTAAAATATTAATTGACATTAGTGTGATATATCTAAATAATTACATGTTCATTGGCCATTATGTACTTGTAATTTAACTTTAAGTTTTAACTTGCCATCTTACGCATTTCTTGTTCTCGTGAGTTTTCAAAATATTTCTCTATATATGGAGTGATTTTTATTCACCGAACAACCTGAAGTGAGTTTGTGTGAGTGCCACATCGAATATGGTCGCCAGGGTGTAAATCAGTGCTATTTGCGAATACCAAAAAGTCCGCATTTTCGGAGAAAATCGCTGGCCTTCTCATTTCCTGGTCACCAATTTTTGCGTAAATTCCGTATGAAAATGATAGAGGTATCTTGATATCGGTGTATTCGTCGTAAATTCCTCGCCCAAATAGGGAAAAAAATATTTTTAACAAAATATTTCCCATTCCATTTGTCATCCAGGCGTCAATGCCGCGAAATATTTGCATCGGGAGGAAAGAAGGGGAGGGGCATGTATGGTTTCATTTTCAGAATCATTTTTTGCTCCTCTCCTCTCTCCCTTCCCTGAGGAAGAATTCAGCGCTCCCAGATATGTCGTATCAGTGTCAAGCAGTTTTCAATTCCATAAGATCCATTATCCCGAATGGAGTGTGGCACGACATTGCCTCTTCTCCCCCATTCCCGCCTCGTTCCCCGCAAACCGCAAGCCTCCGCATCCTTCGGTGCCTTCGGCCCGATGCTACAGTCTCCCACCTCCGCCACATTTTCATTCCCGTTACTTCAGTGTTTCCCCCCATCCATTTAATTTCAGAAGAAAACTTTTCTTCGTGCCTTTTGCAACGCACCGACCCCCTTCCCTCCTTCTCTCCCCGTTTCCTTCAATCACTCCTCGAACTTTGTCTTTTTATCAAATCTCGTCTTTAATTTTCTCTCCGCAATTCCACCAGTCGTCCTTTACCCGTCTCGGGCCAGAATGAGAGAGATTCCCTCGTGTCTCCTTTCACTGTTTCCGTTTCCATTGGCGCAAATTTCCCTTTCTCCCTTTCACACGTCCCTAGTAAGACCACTATTGAGTCAGCGTCCTTCGTCTCTGAACTCATCCGCGCCAATTAAGGGGCTCGTTCGGCAAAGTGGGTTAATTATTTCTATAAGGTGCATTTATAATAGGAGTTGCAGTTGTTTTCGGGGTTGCGACTGACAAATAGCCGTTACGATTGGTTGTCATTGGAATTAAAATAGGATATACATGGCTGAGGGAAATCGTGGATCGGTGGAGAGAAACTCTGCATCGTCATAAGCCCGATATTAGTTAGTGTGTACAAAATCCTTTCGGCGAACAAGGCTCTGAACATAGGGCCCTTAATACGGAACTCAATTGAAAAGCTCGGGATACAATTTTGGGTCTTAAGGATAGGTGGTGGATTCTTTCGCTGCAACATGAACCCTAATATCAAATGCTTGCAGTAAAAGTTATATGGTCGAGACTCAGCGATAGGTTTTCTCAACGTTTTACTTTACTAGAGAATTTTTGCTAGAGAATTATTCGTTCATGAAGTAATTTTTCATTGGGATCGCCATCCCTTCCTGTCTTTAACGCTATAACTTGTTCAGCGCCGTTCATGTTCGGTATTTTCCCGTTTTTTTGCCGCTTCCTGTTCATCATCGCTTTGAAATCCGCCGTCTCATCTGATAAGCATGTTTCTAGTCTGACCGAACGCAGCCCGTCCATCACCCCGTTCCCCAATATCCCACCTTTGCCCTTCCCCAAGACCTCCACCACTATCCCTTTAATTTCCTCCCCCTTCCTCGACGAATCTCCTCTCCTTAGTCTTCTCCTTTCTACGTCATGTGGCGTCATTGCCGCCCCGTGCTTCATTCATCCCCCCCTCTTCTCACCCTCCTCTTTCGTCGCCTATCCCTCTCATTCTTCCTTCCTCCGTCTTTCCGGCATTTTCTCCCATTCCCGACGCACCCATTCTTCCTTGCCCTTTCCTTCCCCAATCTCCCTCCCTCCCGAACACCTTGCCATCCCTCTCGGGTCCCCTTCTTCCGTCAGACATTCAATTCTTTCTCTCCCTCTCTCCTTCTTTCCCTCCTCTTCTCTTCCCGCAAACCGTTCCCAGACCTCCCACACATTCCCCCTCCAATCTCCCTTCCCTTCACTCCCTCCCTCTCTCTCTCTCACTGACCCCGCTTCCCTCCGAATCATTCTCTCTCTCTCTCTCTTCCTCTCCTCTCCTTCCTCTACCCTTTTATAACCGGGCTCTTCTTCCCTGGCGCCAATCCGGCGGGTTGCCCACCTCCGTGGGGGAAAAGGGAATGGGGGAGTGTCGGGCGGGGAGGGAATTGAGGCAAGGGATGCGTAGTGGAAGAAGGGTAGTAGGAGAGGGAGGGAAAAAAGAGTGAGAAGATGAATTTTTCACGCGCTACCGACTGAGTTCTCCCTGATACCCCCACTCTCTCTCTCCCTCTCTCTCTCTCCACGGTTTCCTCCTATGCCGGCGCTTCCCATCCGCCCCTCTCATTCCCTATATCACTTCGTACCCGAAATACCCTCACTCCAGCTCCTCTCATTCTCTTTCTTTCTCCCTCAGGCTCAAACGTACTTCCCTTTACCTCCTTCCCCAGACCTACCAGACCTCCTTCCTGAGCTACATCCCATCGGTCGTTCTTACCCCACCCTTATTCTCCCCCGTTCGAATCCTCCGCACTTCCTCGCTCCGCAAAATCCTGTCCCTAACCCCCCTTTACTCTCTCTCTCTCACTCCCCCTCAATTTCGTCCCCTCAGAAACTCCAGTCCCCGATAGCTTCTCTCCTTTCTTTCCTTCTTTCTCTCGATCACTCTGCGTTACGTCTCTCTCTCTCTTCCTCTTCCAACCCTCTTTCCCTCCAACCCTCTTTCCCGTCCCTATCTTATTCCTTATTCTTTGGATACACTCCTGTTCTCCCAGTTCCCGTTTCCATTTTCTCGTTTCTACCTTTCTATGTTTTACCTGTTTCCTCTCCGTCTTCCATTCTTCTGCCCATTCGGTTTTTTTATGGTGTGCCAGTCCGTTCGTTGTATTATAGAAGGCGAGGAAATCCGCTTTACTATTTTATCAGCAAGGAACTGTTAACGTTTTACTTTCGTATGGGAGCGTGGCACTGGCGCGTCTGTTTTCCTATGTTTGAAGAGGATGTCAGGGAACAAGAAGCTGCACTGGTGCACGCTGTTGTGCGGTTTTGCATCAGAAAATGCCTCAATTTTGTTTTTTCACATAACTGAGCAATGATCCTGCATTTCTACATGCGGTATTCCATTTAAATCATATATGTATAGTGGAAATTATACGTAGTTGTTGAAATAGATAAAAACACCTTTGTGACTTCCACAGTTTAATAACACAGGTCCAAACCTGATGATAGCCTAACACCCAAAACTATTTTGTGTTATTAAACTGTGGAAGTCACAAAAGTGTTTTCATTTGTTTCAGTGATGACGCTCTTCCACCGCGTACAACCTTCGCCATTAGAAGCTATAGGAAATCATAGTATTTTGACTGTATGTTCCTTAGTTTTATGAGGAAGCTTTACGAGCATGATATGATAAATTAAACTAAAATATATGTACGTGATGGATCTAACACCTTTCGATGTCATTGACCATGTGTCCTATTATAGTACCTATATTTTTTCCAAATTTGAACTTAAAAATAAATGGATGGAAATTAATAAACGGACTTGAAACTGAAGGCTAACAAATCACAGAGGAGTATATACTCTCAGGTTATTGAGGAAATGGATCTATTTGGTCAAAACTGGGTTTAAAGTTAGTTATTTCTGGAATCTTTTCCTAAATTCATTTGGCTTACAAAATCCTATTCTTATACTCAGGTGATAAACTTCTGAAATCACTAATAACAAGTGGAATAGCAAAGAATTCGTGCCAATTACAGGTGACAAGTGGCACTATATTGTAGCGAAGTTCTTTCACTGATCTCCCCGACCGACCTTGCGCTGGTGGCTCTGAGGTGTAAGGAGCAGCCGCAGTGGCATTTTTGGCGCCCTCATAATATTTTCTGTATTTGTTTTCTCGTGCGTTGTTTAGATTTATTCCTTATCCGCCGTTTATCATTTCCTTTTGTCTTTCCCCGGGATTGTCTTCATCCCAGCGTAGGCCTCATTCCTTTTAAAGCGGTCATTTAGGATCGAGCACCTCGAAGACTTATGGCCTGTAGAAGACTGCAGGGAGGGAATGGTATCACAAGGGAGGGTGGCGAACGGTTTGAGACGCTCAAGGAGTGAGTGTGGGCCGAGGAGGGAAAGACATTGGCGGAGCCAGGCAAGCCCTCGAGAAACGTGGATATACGAGGTATTATTAATTGTGAGTTAGAATTTCATGAGGTTTCATACTCTAGCGCCTTCTGGGTGGGCTTTACTTCTTCCTGCATCCTACGGCCGCCTCGCCAAGGAGCTCTCCGCTCCGCGTCTGGAAGTTACGGCTGGACAAACTCCTTCCTTACCGCCGCCCGCCCACTTGCCACCACCTTACCTTCTCCTCACGTTCCTTATTCTCACTTCTCTCTCCTCTCACTATTTTCCCCAGTTCTCCCCTGCCCACCTCGCCATCCCTGTAGTTTTCTCACCTCCACCTACGGATCCTCATTTCACCCCGAAACCAATTCAGCCATCCCCAGCATTGAAGGGGAAAAATCTACATATTAAATTTCCTTCCCCTTTTCGTGTTTTTTTCTCCCTACCCTTTCGCCTTCTCTCCCTCCATATTTTTTATACCTTCTGACTCAAATGATATTTCGCCCCCATGCCGTTTCTCACCCCTCACCTCGTTGACTTTTCTTGCCACCCCCCTACCTCTCTCCCATGGTCTCACCTCTGCTCTTCTCATCATCTTCCGGCTTTTTTTTCTCTCTCTCTCCACTCACATTCTTCATTTATGCTTATCCATACGCCCGTGCTTGAGACCCTACCCGTCTCCGACTGAGCTCAATGTGAGGAAAACTCTTTCGGGGAAATTATGGGGGGAAATTCTAGGTGTGAAGGGATGGTAGAAGGCATGCATGGCATCTCATTAATGTTTTTTTACACACTCCGCCATGAAGTTTACGGCCGGGTCGTTTGCTCACATAATTCACAAGATTTTCACCCCGGTGGAAAGAAAGAAATGGCGCGCGGCTGCTACCCAATTCTAATGGCGAACTGTTTACGGTCATCTGGCGAGCAAAAAGCTCCGCTTACGCGTACTTTAGGCTTTTCTGCTTTCATTTATTGTCACTGATTATGGGATTTGTGGTAATTAAAACAACTTATGATTTAACAAGTTTTTAGAGCAAAACATAAATATTTAGGTACTCATGGTTTCTCAAGCACAGGATTGAACAGTTAAGTGTTCGCGATTGCCACCTTACTTGAAACCGGCTTTTAAAAATTGTGTATTAATGCTATGAATTACGATGATAAAATAGAGAGCAATTATGGTTATTCTTCCAGTATATATTTATTCATAGTTGTTCATAAATATAGTGTATAATTTGACAGTTTACTTATGAAGTATTCCACATGGGTGTCTTGTAGGGAATAATTCAACGATTGGGTCACCTGGTGACTTTGCAGAAATTCTAAATTAACTGTTTTTGTCTTCTAACGCAGCACCGATTTTCAAATACTTCGTTATTTTTTTATTTACTCCGTTGTCTTAGTTTAAGAAATAATACATAGCTTTGATTTGCGTCTAAATGAAAACGTTTGGAAATTAATCGGCTGGATTATACAAAAATACAGTTTGCCTAAATATTTCTCTCCATACCGCTGGCCATAATGATTTTCTTACGATATCTGTACTTCTCATGGGTATTTTGTTATATTCTTTGGAGTGTTATGTTTAGCTTTTATTGGGACACTTAATGCCATCCCTAATTATCTTGTCGTCAGCTCTGACAGTTTAGTATCGAAGGATCCCTTCTTGAATTCAGATCACCCTTGTCACAAAATGCGCCATCGCATGCCTTTATTCAAGAATTTCCCCCTGTTAGTATTCTAATATAAAATATGCAGACTACATGCTGCCATGCTGGAAATTGATTTTGAATTGAACAATTCTGGAATATTTTTGGTAAATATACATTATTCGTATTATAATTTTCCTTATGCCACTGTAGAAATTCACTCTCGAATAATACGCGAAAAAGCTGAAAATATTCTTTTTTGCAAGATTATTTGAATAATTTTAAAAATTTTATTTTAATGAAGTGGCACTCATTTAATCTATAGTTATTCGAAAGTTATTATATGGTTTGTAACTACGCGCCTTTCGTTTGCTCCGAGTGCCATGCGGCATATCACACTTTCCGCCCTCGTCTTAGGTCAAACCATCCCACTCGCACAAGTCTGCCCGTCATTCTGATTTTTCTGCTTGTCTTGTCCAAGGCGGCCGGCGTCTTAGGTTTTTTTCTTCCCCTTCTTACTCCTCTAAGGGGTTCTGTCTCCCTTTCTCCCTCTTTCTTTCTCTCCCCACCTCCTATCGCTCTTCAATCTTCCTCCCTCCTTCCCTTTTATGCCGTCCATTTCTTCCCATGGGACTTCCCGCCTTTGCTCGTATCTCTAGACCCCTTATTCCTGTTCCTTCGCTCCTCCGTCCATTTTATTCGCGATTGGATTCGGGGAATACGTTCATTTCTTCTCCTACGCCATCGCATGGCCCTCGTTCCTGAGTCACCTTAACCATCGCAAACCTTGTCCCCGGCTTTGTCCCTTATGTGATCTTTCCATTCCACTGTTCGCACTCTACAGGGATGCTTCAAAGTACTGCGTAGTGAGAGAATTTCTCTTTCGTAAAGTTTGAGGGGTTTCGCTCAGGATTGAAGTGAATATTGTTACTTGTAGTAGAATCGGAGATGTGGTAGTAGTAGTAGATAGCTGATAAAATTAATAAGAGGATCAAATGACCTAGCGTTAATTTGACTGGAAACCTCGGAGGAACCATCGTCCGGCGTATTACAATTTCGTCATGCGGGAGTTTTTTTATGAAGAGTTTATCATGAGAAAATTCGAATAACGTGATTTCTCAAAACGAGAGAAAATAGGTTAATTTTTATATATGGTAAGGCATGGACTTCTTTAAGTAGAGGAATTAACTTTTCGCATGTTTTTCCTGACGATAATTGATTTATTATCAGCAGAATAATTGCGGTTTCAGCGAGTGATATTTATCATCAGAAAAGAAATGAAGCCTTGAGTGATGATCTTAAGAAAAGACCTAAAAAGAGCTTAATATGCCTTGCGTTTCATGGGTCGGAGGTCTCGGCATTTATTTGAGAGAATTAAAGGAAACTGAAGACGCTTGAGATGTGTGTCTGAAGAAGGTTAAAGGGGAATTGGGAGGAAAAAAATGGCTTTTGAAAGTGAAAAAAGACCCGAGAAACGAATTCCCGTTGTGTTTATTATGGGTGTTGAAAAGCATGTGGAAGCATTTTAATGTCCATTCATAACGTTCATTAATCATGAGACCTCTATAATTAATCAAAGTCCTCATTTCATTGTGAGGGAAAAGTGAATGATGAAATTGATGATTTTTACGCTTGCCATTCATTTAATATAAATAATCCTACTATTGAATTCGTGCTTTATTTTGAATAACAATGCTGATTTTTAAAATAAAGCAACCATTGGGTAGATGAACATCCATTCTTCGCCATTGTTGTATATTCGTATAATTTATCGGATTTTCGTTGAATATCATTTTCATTTACGTGCACACCACGGAGTAGACATTTTTAATAATTTTTTTGAACCCGTTGGTAGTCAAATTTTCGTCACTATTAACTGATAGTAATAAGGAGAATGAAAATTGTGAATTCCACTGGTTTTATTATTGGTACAAGCGGTTTCAGCCGTTAGGCCATCCTCATGTACCTGAGGATTGCCTAACGGCTGAAACCGGTTGTACCAATAATAAAACCAGTGGAATTCAAAATTTTCATTCTCCTTGTTACTATGGAAAAATTCCACAAAATAAGTACGTGGTCACTAAGTTTTACTATTAACTGATAGTCCATTATCAGGAAATTTTTTCTTATGATCCTCTCAGCGTGTCACGTGGATTTAGAATTATTCACGTCAAAATGTGATCTCTTGCAATATTTGTCCTTGGCAAATAGCTTATTATTAATTAGCATCACTATAAATGGGAACTTGCTCGGATTCCCCAGGTTGATGTGAAATATTTTACTTTGAATAAAGAGTGTTTTGCGAAATTTTACCAAGAAAGTTTAATGATTCACAAGGTGTGGCGCCGTGAAATATTTTCACTCTGTTGAATGGCCTCAAGCGAATGCCTGAAAACGTTTGAATACCGTCGCGCTTCTGCCCTAGTTGTCCGGAATCTCTGTCTCTCCTGCCCATGTATTTTTCCCTTCCTTACGGACCTGCCCAGTGTTCAATAACTTAACATTTCCGACGGGCGAAATAATGACGCAGAACTTCCAATTAGCCGAGAGCGTGGCCAGCGGAACGCACGTCATGGTGAGTGGACGTGTCGGGTGGTCGGAGAGGAAGCCTCTTCCTCCAAATTGTCTCTCCGCTTGGAGATCAACACACACACAAACACACGTAGAGAGAGACAGAGAGACGCTCTCCCTCGTGTATGTGCGAGCCAGCGTCCACAACTCCTCTGAATCAATTACGACGTTGAAGAAAATCTAATGGCCGTCACCTCTTCCAACGTTCGGTACGACTCGGCCGTCCGCTTTTTTGTGAGGGTAAAGGCTGCTCTCAAATGCTACCGTCGGTCTCCAGTGGTATCTTTTTTTTGCGTTTTCTCGCACCAACCCTGCTTCCTCCCGGTCATTATTCACTGGTGAATCGAAGGCAGTGAAGATTTTGATCCCACTGAGCCCATTCCCGCTCGCGTTAGAATTTCGTGGGAAGGGGGGAATCGCAGCAAGTAAATGCACCTCGGGCTCCGTAATTAGGCGGGCGCTTTGGCCGTGCGGAGAGTGCAGCGCGTCATCGGAAATAGCTCTGGATCCCCCGCCGTAGCGTTGACGTCTAAAGCAAAGGCGACTAAAATCCTATGAAGTTTCGTTTTGAAGAAATTAGTGAAAAAGTTCAACGGTACTGGTGTTAATTTGATCTTTCTCACTGACAACCATGGTGGTTTGTTCCGTACCATTGGTATTTGGGGCAAGGTGTAAAACGTCATGGTAGTATATTAAGAGACTGCTAAATAACTTATGGGAGGAAGATAAAGGCACGTTTCTGATATTGCATCTAAAGTATGAGTATCAGTTTTCAAAAAGTGCACTGTATAACAATTGAACGAATAAATAATAGATATTCACTTCACCTATGGCACGTATTGGGTTTTTATGTTTTTTTTAATGACTGAGTATCTTACAAGATCCTCTGTTGATCAATAGGATTTACATCTTCAGGGTAGGAAAGTAAGGTCTTTCCTAAGTTTTTCCTCGTTAGTTAACGTACGGAAAAAATAGCAGTAATGTTAAACTGTAAGCGTCTGAATAGTATTCCAGCGTCGCCTTTCCTCATCACACATATTTGAGCACTGTTCTTACGGCGCTACCGTGTCTTATCATCCATACAGATTGTTATATTCCCCGATAAATTTTAGCTTTTTATCTAATGCAAGTAAGCGTTTGATTTTATTGCATAATGCTATTAATAAACTGGCTACCTACTACTTTTTACAATTTCTCGGCCAACCTATATTTTTATGAAATAAATTAAAATGCTCACCGATCATGCAATACATAGTCACATTTTGCGCCAAAATGATTACATTACTCATGAAATTGGTTTAATTTGACTATACGGTGTGTTACTTTGCTCAAAACTCTCTTCTGAACTTCTCTTTAGTATGTTGGACCGAAGTTCAGTATGCATTTAATAGTTGAGATGTTTCTATTTTAACCCTCCTCATTGATATAAATGGCTGTAGTTCATTGAAAATGTTTTCAACTGGATTTATTATATTTATGTCCTTTAAATTTTGAAAACTTGGCCATAACATGTTTTAATATACGCAAGTACGGAGCTTGTGACAGTAATTTTCATCAAATGATACTTTGCTTACTTCTGTCTGACCTGTATTATTTTCGTTTTCAGGTAAGTGCTGATAATCAGTTGGCATCACTACATTGAGCTGGTGTGTAAGTATTTGCTACAAAATACTATATGCATAGTTTCACTCATTATATGCGTATAAAAATTTGCGCTTAATATGTACCCACGTTTTTCGAGCGTAATTCATGCATTTTGTATCCATACGCATACACTTAAAATGAATAGTCTTTTGTAGCCCTTGCCGATCTGGGTGTCGTATACCGTGCTAACAATGACGATGTGTTTAAAGTCGTAGTGTCACTAAATGATTGTTTATTCTATTTATCATTAATTCATTTTTACCAATATCTACTGGATCACTCCAGCGGTGATGACGAGTATTGTTCAATTTTTTCCCGCGTCCTGGTGAAAAAATTGAGCGTATCTGAATTTGGTAACTGATACTATAGGATTCCAAACCTTACAAAGGTTTCTATGCCATTAGAGCTTGAAGTTACATGTAAAATACATTGACCTCATGATATAATTCAATTCTCCATGAATGGATTATTCGTAAAGGAAAGGAAGGGAATTATCACATAATTATGCTTGCCTCGGTAGGTTGGGTTCAGGGGAAATCGCCGATCGCTTTTAAGAAAATAAATTCTAAGTAATCACATTCTGGGGCACGGGTGAAATTTGTCGTGCAGTTTTATTTTTAATGCTCAAATTGCATCTTAGAGATCGGTAAATGCCTTACCATGTACCGAAGAAATATTCGTTGCTTGAGCGAGGTTCGAACTCGGGCGTCAAAGGAGCTGGGGAACGCGCAAAGTGAAGAGCGTCAAAAGGAGGGATGGAGAGGTCGGGAATGGAGAGGAGCGGTTGTTTCGGGGGAAGGGTCCTTGCGGCCGAGAGGTGCGCGAGTTACGGAGGTTGACAGGAGAGGGTAAGGAAGGGTGTTAGAGTTTGCCGGGCTTAGGAGGAGGAGATGAAGTTGGGGGAAAAGGCAGCTTTAAGCGTTGGGGGAGGGGGGTGGTGGAGGTGGGGATGGGGATGTAGTGCGGGGCGATTTCTGGGGGACTGCTGGAGTAGTTCTAGAGCGAAGATTTAGGCCGGGCAAAGGCGAATTCGGCAGCTGCTGTTTTTTCCCATGCCACCCAGAGGGGAAGGAAAATGGCCCTTCTCTGCTACATTCCCAGCACCCTCTCTCTCTCTCCCTCTCCCCATTCGTTCTTCCTCTATCACCCCTCCTGTTCTTTTTTGCCTCTGCTCTTCTTCCAATTCCTTCCTCCGCATTCTCTCTGCCGTTTTCCTCGCACTTTCCGGATATTTTTTTTCTATTTAATCCTTAATCCTCCGTAAAATTCACTGTCATCTTCTCACCTTAACTCGACATAAATCCCGAAAATGCCACTTGACCGTTCTTGAAGGATCTTGAGCATTAGCCCAAAGGGGTGTAATTACATTTTATTTTACGTGAAGCAATGAAAAGTACACCCTTGAGGGACCTTGTTCCAATCCAATGGGGGACTTGAAAGAGTGAGCCTGAAATGTATTACTGTGCACTGTTTTCTCAGTCATGGCTACATGCACTACTTTGTGTATTTATTGCCGGCCAAACTTTCGGCACATAGTGTGGTAAATGAATATTTGAGGGTTTCATAGAAAGTATGGTATATCTGGTACCAATTCAAAAAGACAATATATCCCATTGGTTTACGAGTGGCAGCTACTTATCTCCCTCCGCTGACTTAATTTCTCTCAGAAATTCAATGTGCTCCCTTTTCCCAGTTTCCATGCTCCAGTCCATTCCTTTTCTTGCTTCAGCCTGGGCTGCCTTCCCTTTTATGAGACATTTTTCTTCCCTTTGTAACATTCCAGATGCCTCTTTGGATTAATATTAATTCACGCCGCAATCCTTTCTCATGGACCTCTTTTTTTCCTTTCTCTTCTGCAATACTAGTTCGCTCCCCTTGTCTCTGCAGAATAATGCCCTCGGCATTTGAATGCTATTTTGTCTTCAGTTTCATGTTTTTGTCCAATGAAAACGACTTTATTTCAGCATATTTACTTATTGTGTACATCATTCTTATCAATGTAGTTGGAGTCGTTGGGGAACATAAAAATCGTGTTTTTATCGTTGCTTGTGTTATATTCAAATGTTATCTTAATATTCCCGAAGAAATAGTGGATTACAAAATTTAAATTCATCACCAAACGTTTTGAATACGACTGTGGTTTCATTGTAATAACGCAACTAAGTGATTATGATATAGGTGTTAACTAAATTTAATATATGCTTGCAGTGTCGTTATTACCCTCTTTCTTCTCAGTGGAATGAATTTCACGTGTTTAAATCTTAGACAAAATTTTAATTTTCTAGATATCTTATGACTTCGCGTACATTTCTCGCGGTCGTATGATAAAGTCCTTCCACGTGGAAATAAAACTGAGAAATCATCGTTTTATGCGCATTTTACGCTTTATTTAATCAGCGAAAGCTCTTGCCTGGGGCATAAAACATCTTCGTATCCATTGCAAAATAAATGCGCATCCTGTGGCAGGGCAGCTTCGAGCATTGACGATATCCCCCCTCGCTTCTTCTCGAGTTAATTTCTACGCCAACCAAACGCGTAAGCAGTTTCGTTTATGGCGCTATAAATTGCCAACGCTCTCCGCAGAAATATTCTCCTTGCATCCATTATATTTCCACTTAAGCCCGACTCCTCTCATATTTCCGTAACCACCACTTTCCAATCCCGTGCTTTTTTTCGCCGCTCTCCAAACCGACCCTCCTTCATTTCTCCCCGCCTCGGCTCCACCCGCCTGCCCGCTTCCCTCATCTCAGTCTCACCATTTTCCCCCGCAAGGATTCTTCACTCTTTTTTTTTCAAACACCCTTAACCACTTCCTCAGCCCGCTTCCTTTGAGGGATCCATGCGGACCACCTCCGCCCAACAACTGCCCCTCATTTCCCCAGAATCCTCTCTCCTCCCTACCCCTTCGTATCTATCCCGTTGCCCACTATTTTAAGAAAAAATACCCTTCTCGCCCTTCCTTTCATACCCCTCCCTAGCCTTCCCTACCCATAATCGCAACGTTCCGTCCCCACCGCCCCCTTCCCCATTTACATCCGTGCTTCCTCCTCATCGCACGCGCCTGCTTTAAGGGCTGACCGGTTCATCTCCCTTCCGGAGCACATAAATATAGAAGATCCATTAGGCTAAAAATTTTCCAACCAGTATTCTGGATGGTGAGATACGGCTTCAAAAGAACGAGGGGCTTCCGTCGGTAAAAGGAAGTGCGCAAGAGGTAATAACGCCCCTGAAGAATGGCTCGACGCGAGGTCGAGGGAATGGATGTTAGGGGCAGTGGATGGATCGCAGGCCCGGACGTGTGTTATTGGAGAATGTAGAGGTGGTCACCAGATTATTATGATGATTTTTGGGACACAAATCCACGGTAGATATAAGTTAATAGTTATTATCCACCTTAATTACTCTTGGTTTATGTTTTAGGAACGTGAGATTTTAGGGAAGCTCAATTTGTTAAGCAAGCTGTAGCCGAACTGGTATTAGAAACATTTTTACCTTTGACGAGAGTCGTGGCTAGTAAAAACATTTTTATTCCGGATCGTCTTTGAAATGACTTTAGCCCAGTTTTACCTATCTTGCCTATATAAACCGTTTATGGTTATCCCATCCTTTTATGTGAATCTGGCATGTGAATTCGTCGCTTTTACCATTCGCTTCAGGTTTGAAATTGCAAGTTTTGACTATAATACTATTTGATTGTTACTAGGCAAGAAAATACTTAGGTTTATTCAATATCTCATTGCATTTTTCTGAAATCCAGTCATCCGATACTGAATTTAGGAAATGCAGAAATTTTTTTATTCCCGGAGCAGCGCGACTGGGTGCAAAGGAGATATTGTACTAATTTTCCATAGCCATAGTACTTATTAATAGTCTACCAAAGTTCACATTTTACCGAAGTGTCCTGTCCTCTAACAGTCATTCTGAATTAGATTTGACTTGGTTTCCTGCAAAACCAACTCTTGAGTTCTGGGTCTAACGCAGGAATACGAGTGGATATTTTTCTCTCTCCGCTTTCATTCTTTAAAGTCTTATCGCATCCCCCATGCCTCTGTGGCCATAATTTTCCTTCCTTTCATGCCTGACTTCATCTCATTTTCCCCGCCGTTCATTCCACCCCATTCGTATCCTGGCCTTTTCCCTTTTCATTCTTTCATCCTAATCGTTGCCTCCACGTTTGCCTCTTTGTCTCCGGTGATATTTTTTATCTCTCCCCGCTGTCTATTTCATCTCGCATTCACTCCTAATGCCGTTTTTCACCCGCTTCCTCTGCTGAGTTTGCAGCTTGAATCTTTTTCCTTCCTGACCCGCCATCTATCTCTTCCCACCCCCAGCACTCTTCGCTAACACCCCTAAACTTTCATTTCATGATGCTCATATTTTATTCGATTCCATGGCCGTAATGAACAGTTCCGGATGTATAGAAGACTTGATGCTTAGCCTTACTCTTGATTTTCTCGTGCACCAAGCGTCATCCATTCCGTAATGCACTCTGTAACCGTTCCATTTGTGCGATTAGAATTGAATTTCATCGGAATGCCCCTTTCTGGTATGTCGCTTTGAGAAATGCCTTTCTCCGTAGGAATATATTTCCATTTTTTTATTCTTTTCTTTTTAAGTGGTTTCAGAGTTGAATATCTATTGTCTTGCTTTTTTATCTTATGCATTCTCCTTTTGCTCGACCAGCGGTATCTAACAGAAAAAGCACTTGCATCCCATTAAAAATTTAAAAATTATATTAGCGTTTTGGTATATCCTTTTTCAATACCTTGTGCTAGGGTTGGAATATAGCGCAATCATATCTGTGGTGTAGTGCCGGAAATCACGAGTGAAAAATTGACGCTGATTGGTGCTGACAGACTTTTAAGATTTGACCACTTGTGAAAGAGGTTATTGGGGGATATGTACTATTAATTTCTTCTTTCATAGATAAGCAAACGGATTTTATTTACTCTCATTATAAGTAGTGTGCCATCTCATCGACAGTGCATTTCAGTATTAGTTTTCTCGTCATAAATATATCTGGAAGGCCCTTTATTGCTTCATGATTTTCTCAGGAGAGGCTCATCGACGTGACACGCTCTCCCGCACACTTCCACTCACACGAGAAATCCTCACAAACCCGTTGTCTAGGGAGGTCATATAATCCTTTTCATTCCCTCTTGCCCTCCTTTTTCTTTCAATATCCATCCGTCCATCTTCCAATTTTCGCCCCACTCCGCACATCCCATCGTGTCCGTCTCTGGATCCCCCTGATGGCCAAATACATATATGCCCCTTGAACTCCCCATTTCGTTCGGTAATCCCATCACTGCTCCGCTGTCTTCTTCCTTCTCCCCCCCCCCCTTCCGTCACCTTCCCTCGACTTACTCTCCCCCCCAGTCCTCGTCCCCCGAGCCAAGTGCGAGCCATTATCCCTCCACTTCCTCCTCTACCCGTCCGCGCCTCTCTTCCACCATCCCCATTGTCCCAATCCTTCTCTTCCATCGTATTTTTTTCTGGACAGAAGATATGTCGCGTCGTGGCAATTTTCTATCTCGCACGCCTGTTAGTTCATCCACTGCCATATCCGTTGGTCTCTTTTACCACGTCCTGAGAGTGTTCCCTTCGTATTGATGAGTCTCTGGGTTGGTACTTTGTGGGTTCAATCCTGCATGTAATGGCAATATGAGACATGATCTTCTCATCTCCTGCTTGACTTTTTGCCTCGACGCGCTGTGGTAATTGCAATTCTTTTCGTCTGACTAGTTCATTTTCTACTTCATAATGTACAAATTATGCCATTTTTGCCATTCAAACATGTACTCAGTATAGATATATTTTTGTAAGCTGAGGGCTGCTAAGCATACGTTTCATTGAAATTACCTGGTGCTTCTATAGTACTCCTTCCTTGCTACAGTTTCATGTAGAAACTGGCTCACAATTTCATTTGAATTCGCGTTTTTGAGTACAAAATACTGACACGATTCATAACCAATGTTGGAGTAATGGAACGTCTTGTGAGTTCGGGCATCGTTTTCCGGTATGTGCTTCACATTAAGTTGAACTTAGCATGCGCGTTTCGGGTGCAAATTACTACACTTATCAGTTTCATATCGTGCAGACATAAAGGCAAAAATAAACATACCGAAAATGTCACCCATTCGATCATAACCGATTATCACCGCGCCATCGCGTGCTTGCTCAGGCCCTAGATAAATAAGAGCGTTCTAATCAGGTTTGGCCACTCACACCCACGGGCCCGGTTTTTGCGCGAAGTTATCGTATTTGTTCTCCGTGAGAGAATGTTTTAACAAATTATCGCACATCCCTTACCCTCCGTGCTATCTCTGGCGTGAGGATCCGCCATCCTCCCACCGTGGCCCTATCACCATCTGCAACGCCCCCCAATGGGCCCCACCCCCGATCCCCTCTCCCCATCCGCGCTTCCATGTTAAATGGCCTAGTGGCTCCGGGTCTTTGGGAGTCAACATAGTTCAGCCCTCGCATTTATCAAGCGGGTAGCAGACCGCCCGAACGGGTCCAGCTCTTCCTCCCCCTGCCTCCCCCCCGAGTACCTTCCCATCGCTCTTCCCGGTCATCCTCCTCGGCCTCGTCACGCCTCCCGACTATTCTATTCATGCAGGACGGAAGAGACGGAGGAATCAGGGCCGTAGTTCCTTGGCGCGGGGATTTGTCTCCGTATCCGAGGTGCCTTACCCATGTCGGATGCCATTCATGTGCATGAGTGAGAACCGCTGATTAGCTGATCGGATTATGCGAGTATAGCAGTCTCGATTCCTCCTCCTGCCTTCCACCTCCCGCTTCACGACCGCTCACCCCAGCCTCTTCCCCCACTCCCTTCGCTTATCTTCCTCCTCGTGCTAAGGAAGTGATTTCGGATTTGCGCCCGAGGATCGTATTTGTCCAGAGTCAGCAGTTCATTTATTCAGCGCCTGACGCGATGTGAGAGGGTTTGAAACTTAAGCAGCCTGTTCCTGCGCCAGCCTTAATCCAAGTTATGGAATTATTATCGTATTTGGTGAGCTTTTCGTACGATGAAATCAGTTCGCCTTAGTATTGGGAGAATTTTTACTGGATCACCCTCTAGCACGATACACTACGATGTTATATTCATTGGTATAGTTTTTTTTAATTTAAAGTAAAGTGTAGGATTTTATGTAGATTTACGCGGACTGTAGCAATTAAACCATTTCTCTCGTATAGCATCAGTACCCTCTAGGCCGCGTTTAAAATTTTATCCCTCCTTCAGCGAAAAATTTGGTAAGAAGTAGTTACTCAACTAAGTCTTGGGTAATCCCCAATATTGATGTTCCTGAAGAAGGAAGCGGGCATGGTGATCAACGAGCTATATTGTGGGTGACGAATCATTGCCCAAATGTAGGATTATAAGCGAAATACGATTTGATGTGATTGCAAACTTTTTGATATTTAAAATGAATATATCTCTTCTTGGTCTGATATATTCATTTTTCTCATTAATTTTGTACATGGAGAAACTAATAAGTTTTCCTCATCGGAGATGATTGCTAAAAATGATGCGACTGGTCTATGCTTAGTTTAAACTGATGAAAAATTTAATACTGAACAAGTTGATTATTTTCCCTCAAAACCCATCGATTGTTTAATATCAAGTATCATTTAGTCAATTTAGTTAGTAACAATAATGATAGTTATTATTAGTTTTATACAGGTGAAGGTAGGTATAGACATTCAATCATTCTCGCAATCTTCATATGTCGTATCATATCCCTTTTCAGGCCCTCTTTCCCCCTGCCCTCCATCGTTTTAAACAATCCACCAGTCCTTCTCCTCACTTATTATCTTCTCCATCCAGGCTTTTTGCCTTCTCCTAACTTCCTCAAAACTTATTTGAATTCCTTTGTTACCCTCTTATCCGGTAAAGATATTAGTACGGTTTTTACAAACTCCTTCGGCCAAACTCCCTCCTTACACATATATCCTACGAAGAAGCCCATAAAATGTCCTTTCTGTTTACTCACTGTTATTATCAGCCCGTATTTATCATTTTCCCCCTTTCCTTAACTGCTACTCTTTCTCCTCTTCCTTTGTGCATTTGTCCACCAATTCCTGATATTCCCTCACTTTGCTCCAATCACGATCCATAAGTTGCAGTTTTGTTATCCTCCCTCCTATTTTCAAATTTTTTAACCTGACCTCACCTGTCATCACCACCAATTTATGGTCGGAGTCTGCATCTGCTTCCGAGAAACTATGTGAGTTCCTCTCGCTATTCGTATGTCTTTACCTAACCATGATATAATCTAGCTGATATATCTCTGTATGCCCAGGAATTTTCCATGTGTGGTCCCTGGGCCTGGCTTGGTATTTAAACCGTATGTTTGTAATCATTAAATTATTCCTTCTATAGAACATCACTGCTTTCCTGCAGCGGTCATTTCTTGAACTTGGCCCATACCCCGTTGAATCACTTCCATCGCTCCCTTCCCCGAATTCGACGTTGCAATCTTCCATAAGTATTATATTCTTCCTATCATTAAATTTCCCAATTATTTCTTCCAGCTGATAAAATAATTAATTTGTTTCGTTTTGTTTATTTACCCTAGTCTGCAAGTAAACCTGAACGGCAACTAATTAACACAGTTTTTATTTCTATTTCAAAGCTTCTATCTACCACGTGCTCTACACTCTCTTTCTATTTTTGCATTCTTCGCTAATGTTACTCACAACTGACTCTCTTTCCGTTCTCTGCATAATACACAACTTTCATTCCAGACCTCCTAGTTCTTTCGTCTTACTTCACTTAATTCTAAAAAATCCTCGTTATTTTGTGATTTATGTTTCCAAGTGTTTTTACTCTCGACATCTTTTTTACATTCATTGTTCCAATTCTCAAAGTTTTTCCTCTCTACTCTGATTTCTTCTTCATCGCTACCATTACCATAGTTGTTGCATCTCTTTTCGCGCCAGGATTTTGTGAGATGACGACCTCAGAGATCTTTCTTCCCCTGTTTTCAGGCACGACGCCCGCCCCACCCACTTGGGACTGTGCTCTGTAATCACCTGGATTTAAATCTCTATTGCTCATATCTATTATGTTTTGGAAGAGTTAACTGTAGGTTGTCATCCGTTGCCTGTCTCATTATTGTGTTTAATGTTACATCATCACTTAAAAGGCCTCCCCACTGGGACCAGATGCCTTCTCACTGCTGCCTAACAGAGACAGGCACTGCTAGTACGGCTCGTGAATGACCATTCGTTACTGTCCTACCGATTTGGGGCCATACCAGGGGCAACATCCATTGCTTCCGCCGCGCAGTCCTTGGGGTCTGCTATACTTAGGCCCCTCTCATCACGACAAGAATTATTGCATGAGAAGGGGAATAAAATACTATTGAACCTCTATTCAACCGCATTATTTTAACAGTTCACTGATTTGTCTGATTTTTACCTTTAAAACACGCTTCATTCGAGCTTCGAATTTGAATTCCTAAAGTTTACTTTTTTAATTGTAAAGAATAACCCAGATAATAAGTTTTCAGTTGTTGATTTTGTAGGAAATGTGTGTAAGGGGAAAGGCCTGACTTCATTACCTCAGACGTATAGGAATCCCCGGTCGACTGCAGAAAGCATAATGCCTTCGTAGCTTCTTTATTCTAACTTCATATAAGATGCAAGCGACCGTTCCTCCAACCCACGCTCGAATTTATTTTCTTCCCTCCCTTCCTTAGCAGCCGCTCTCACTCCGCTGCTGCTTCTTAAAGCCTCACTTTCTTCCCATCCGGTACTCATTGAAATTCACGTGCCGTCTCCTCTCCTTCAAACTCAGTCCCTCCACCCGCATAGGTATCTCTCCTCCCCAACCCGCCTGAAACGTCTCCATTCGACGTCAAAAATCTCCTCTTAGCGAGAGACCCCTCTCCTTTTAACGTCCATCCGTCCAGACCACGGCTGCTCCACCCACCCCATCGCCTCATCTTCCATTCTCTGGCTCCCGTCGTCCGTCTGTCTCCTCGTGCTCCCTCTGCACATGCACCACCACTCCGAAATTCACCCGCGAATACCCCCTCATGAACACGCACAAAAGGGCACCAGCGGTTCCCCTTGGACCCACCCCCTTTTACTCCCACCCCGTTTCTTCTTTTTTCCCCAGCCTCCCCTCCCCCTTCCGAGCACGCCATTTCATCAGACAAACACGCATTCGCGGCGCAGGAAGTCAATAATACATAATTTGGCCCTTTTTTACGCGTCGGCCTATTTTTTCTTTAGCAAAGCACCTCCCACCGGCGTTGAGCGAACGTTTTCCGACGGCCCTCGGTCCATTGTGTGCCCCACAATATCCCGGCCGTCGCTAATGCATTTCTTCCTGTATTGAAAACGTTTGCGCTGTTCTTTTCCCCTGAAATTATTTCATCGCACTTAGTACCGATGAACGTATGGCCTGGGAAGTATGCGATGTGAAAACCGGAGATCATGAAATTTAGGCCTTCGTGAATATTGTGGTATTACGCTTCTTAGTTTTAACTCCAATTCTATTTCATTTGGAGTGTCAAATATTCGATGGACTACATTGTATGAACTATATTCCGAAAGTAGTATGCGATCACCATCAAAGGTTTTCCGCTAGCCATTATAGTAATTTACTTATAAATTAGTCTTACATAATTTTTTGCCCTTAAATATGAATGACCAGCCTCATCGAGTCAGTGTTTGTTTCATTTAGAAAGACCTCTGATGCGGTGCAAATGAATGTTCGATAATATATGGTAGGTAAGTGAAACTACGTACTTGTATTTGCTCAAGGTAATCTACGACACCCTGTTATTCGGAGATAAATCTTTTCCGTTACTGAATGTGTGCAATGTATTGTGCAAGGAGTATGTATTATGCCGAGGTTTTACTTTATCAAACTTTCATGCATCATTACTTGTTTGCTTAGTGCTTTAAATATTCACAAGTTGTTTTTTCAATAATATTATTCAAAACTGTATGTAGCGTCCTTTAACCTGCTACATTTGTTCGTGTAGCAGCCATGGATCCGAAAATATCAGACGGAACCATATCCCAACGCTTATGCATCTGTGATATTCTCTGACAAGTATGTTTTTAATCTTTGCCAGCCCCAGCGTAGAATAAAAGGCATTTCTAGACCATATTGCTCTCTCTCCTGAGGTAAATTCTCCCCTTTTGTCCCAGGTCCCTCGTCTTGAACAAATCTCATCCCTCTTCTTCTCCCCTCTTCCCCACGGTTGAGCACTCCACTGGCGCCCTGCATCACCCTCTCCGTGTCCCGCCATAAGCGAAGAAATGTTCGCACTTGATTCCCGGGTTTCGTCACCAAATTCCTTGATCCATGGCCTACCTCACTGCAAGCCGCCGCCCCAATCTCTTCCGCACCCCCACCAACCAACCGGCTTGCTCACCACCTCTTCCCCGTGCACCACCATCCATCCAGCCCTCCCCTACCCTCGACCCGAAACCCCGAATTCCTCCCCCAGAGCACGCGCTCCGCATCCTCACCCCCAATTTCAACCAGTCGGTTCCTTCACCTCCTCTCGGGATTGGTTTTTCTCGGGTCCCGCTCACACCCCACCCTGTTGCCTCAGCTCACTCCCTTCTCCAACCCCCTTCTCCTCCCGAGAGGACTTCCATCCCGGGGCCACACACACCCTCTCCCATTTTCCTCCTGGTTTTAATCTGCCTAATGCTTCCCCATATCCACCGCTGCCCTCCATCCCCCCCCCCCCCAACGTCACCCACCCGCTCGCCGCGGGGCCGAGGGCTGCCGGGGGCGGGGGGTGCTAGAGGTGGGGGAGTTGCGTTGTGGGTCGACCCGTGGGTATGGGAGAGATGGGGGGAGAGGGAAGAACTTGCGAAGCCTGAGCACTGAGTGGGTGGTAACAATGAATATGATAGGGGGGAGGGCAGTGAGAGGGCAGATTTATGCAAAGGTGGAAGGGGCGTTCATCGCCCAGCGAGGTAGAGAAGGGTTTCAGGGTTCATTTTATACCTGGTACGGTAAAAGGGGTATTTTATACCGCTTATGCATGGGTGTGTACGAATTCATTGGATGGGATAGTATGCCTTATTTAAGAGGGGTATAGGATGCCTTGAATTTTTCCTGGGGTAAGTTTCGCAGTAATCCTTTCCATTTCCAGCCCGTCTTAGTTTTGTATTCATTACACTTACGTGCTGAAGCTTAGCGTGAAAAATATGCTATGTACCTGGCACGAGTAGAATATTATTCATCAATGAAGTGTATGACCTCATATAATTTTCCACCGCATGTCAATTGAACACTTGCAGTTTTATGTTTGAAAGCTAAGTTATGCAGTAATTAAAATTTGTATGTTGCAGTTTTAATTATTGATTAGATATTTCAATCTCATTCATAAAATTCTGTTTATTGATGTGCAAGATCAAAACAAGTTGACGTAATGGTATTCATTTTTAGCTGTTTGTCTATTGATACGTTTCATATCCATCAAACGTATTTGAACCTGTTTTATGGAATTTTTCGCCAAGCGAGTTTTACATAAAAAGGCGATCTCGGTCGGGATCATTCGCGCCTGGGTCACTAATTCTCTCGAATTTAAATGCAGGCCCACATCGCTATTTTTACGCCCACGCTGCGCGTCAATTCCAGCCCGTCCTTGGAGAGCCATCTCAACCGCTAGTGTAAACTGTCTTTGACGGCACGAGTGAAAGGATTGGAGTTACCCGCGTGAAGGTTATGAGCATGGGGAAAACGGGGCAACATAATATCGGAAAAGCGATAGGAAGAGCAAGGGAGGGAGGTCGCATGGTCGAAAACGGAGGAGACGAAAGGAGACGTAGAGAGAGAGAGAGAGAGAGAGAGAGAGAGAGGAAGAGGATAACAACGTGGAGATTCGTCGGGGAGGAGGAAAATAGAATCGGCGGGGAAGGGGTGAGGAGGGAGAAGGGAAATTGAAAGATTCGAGGATAAGGGAAGGCGGCGAGGAGAGATCGTGTCTCTCATTTCCTGCGTGTAAAGCGAGGGGCCGCGGAGCGTAGCAAATAACGAGGGGAAAGGGGTCGTTGGGGGTTGGCGGAGGGAGAGGAGGGGGTGGGCGCCGGGAACTGCGAGTGCCGACGTGCGGGGGCGTGTCGGAGGGTGGGTGGCGGTGGGAAGGGGTGGTCGGCTGGCTGCGCCGGGGGCCGGTGTGAGCCGTGGGGGGCGCCTCCGGGTGGGTGTCGTAGCCGGGGGGTCTGCTCGCCGTGTCTCGTCCGGGGACGCCATCCGTCCCCGGGCGCGTGCTTCTGCGTACGCCAGGAACGGGTTATGGATTGCCCTCTCGGCTCTCCCTCAGTGATATCTTAGTCTTCCCCTCTCTTTCTCCTCATGTAGTTTCGCTTTTTTTGCCTCTCTCCCGGTAGCAAGGTTTTAGGGACGCGGGAAGATTGGTGAGAGGGTTACGCGATGAGCTCCAAATGGAGATTTCTTTCAACATCGCGTGCGAATTCTCACGCTCACTGTTTTTGCTAAGTAATGTTAAACTTTGACTCCTGTGCGGTTGTTACAATTCGCACAGTATCATGATTTCCGTGCAACGCCTACGCCGAAATACTCTGGCTGAAGAATTGGTAATAGAAGCACGTGCTCATTTATCGTGCCCTTATAATACTGAGGGTGATTTGTGCCCTTTTGGATGAAAGTGATGATTAGGAACTACGGGCTCAATCCAATTTGCTTGAGTTCGTATCAGGGTATTATGGAAATGACGAGTAGAAGAGACCAACTCTTCTCTCAGCCTTGAACGACTGTATTTTTTTATACTCGGAGTAAATTTTTTAGATAATCCTATTACCTTGCAAACCATTGTAATTATATATTTTGTGTAATTAGCTTCCACGCTATTACAACAGCATGCACTGATAAAGGTGTCAAATCCCAACGAATCCTCCTCTCTGTCAAAAAGTCCTCAACGAGAATGAAACGCTGCCTGCGGGTCGAAGAATGACATGGTGATTTTTTTAGAAAACCACTGTTGAAGGAGAAGAAGACAAAATGGAGAAATATCAGAGGGGGAAATGCCGGGGATCAAGACAGGAGACGAAAATTGAAGCGGGCGTGTGGGGGATGGATGGTGAGAGGCCGATAGCAAAGGGGGTTGGTGGGCGGGTGGAGTTGATGGGAACGGGGAGAAGGAGGAGACGTGAAACGTGCGCAGAGGAGGAGAAGAGGGCTCGGGCCAAGTGACGGCATCGGTCAGAACGGAACGGCGATCCCAGGGACGGGCGTAATACTTTAAGTGCGACGTAACAGATACCGCGCCTCACATCCCTCGATGGAATAGGGAAAGAAGTGAGGTAGGAGGCCAAGTGTCGGAGGGACGGGCATCGGAGGGGAAAGGGGGTGGGAGAAGGCTGCGTGGGATGAGGTGTAGGGAGCGGAACGGAATGGATGTCCAGGTTACCGTGGAAGGTTTTGTCGGGCGGGAGTGGAGGCGAGTGCTGGAAGGGCGCGTGGAAAGTGAAACGGGCCGTGGGAGGGCGGGGGAGTGTAATAGAAAGGGGAGGAGGCTAAAGGATGGAGAGGCGTTCCGAACGGGAGGATAGGGTGGGGAGCGTTATGGCGATTGAAAGGATTGGAGTCGCAAGTGGGAGAGTGGAAACTTTTTGGAGAAATGGACGTAGTTGGGAGTGTGGTAATACAGGCCATAAATAAAATTGAGGAGCAGTCGATCGCTTCGGTGGTGGAGATGAGGAAGGGGGGAAAGAAGCCAAGGGGCGCTATAACTCGTGCAGCCCTCCTTCTGAATCACGTGAAAATTACTGTCGGCAATTGCCTAGACTGATGTTTACGAATGAATTTTACCGCGAATAAGTGTCATAGAGTGAATTTCATATTTAATACTGCGGATGCTAGAAACCTGTTATTGTTCAAAATATGGTGGTGTATTTATGAGATCGTGGTGCTGCGTCATTTGGCACTGAAGGTAATCTAGACTGAGTTTTTATTTACTATTGATTATTCCTTGCGCGGTGGAAGCTCTAATATTCTCACTATTTAGCATGCCAATAGCTATCTGTAAATAATTAATTTTACGTTTATAAGTGGGCTGCTTTCTATTACAAAGAATTCTATCAAAACTAATGTTAATGAGGAATTGTTCTATCCGAAAAGGTTTAAACATGGAGCACGGAAAATACTTATTGTTAGTTTTTTTCCAACGAGCTTTGGCCCATGTACGGGACTCGGAAGAGAAAACATATATGGGGAATATACATGGAATCATAAAGGAAAAAGGGAAATGGAATTCCAACAAAGAAGAAGACTTATAAAGTCCAATTGGGCTAGAATGGTTTATCGATTCCACGGTTATCACTGAAAAGTCTTGTAAAGATTCCAATTTACGAGTCGTCCTCAATGTCAACCTACTTGCTTGCGGGTAAAGTTTGATTGAAAGAATCTAACTTTATTATGAGATTCCTCTGTACATGGATTCTTCTGATTTTTCCTCTGCGTCTTTTATCTAAGTTAATGTTCCCAAAAATATGTCGCCGCAGCATTTTCTCACTCCCTCTTTATAACTATGTAACACATTCTTTTTAATTCGGCATAAGTGATGGTTTGATTTGAAAATAATTCATTTTTTCGTGTACGATGCCTTCTGATCCATTTCACGTTGAACTGGATAATACAGGGGGTAGTACGTCTGCAACGCTATCGTAATTTTGAAATAGTTTCTTCTCTATCAAATATCTCCAAACTTGACACACAACAAAATAACTTTGGAGATAGTTTTACGAATACATTTCAATTTGTTTGAAAAATTGGGTTTCGTAGATGTGAAATTTTCCGGAAGATGCTTTTCTCTGTAACTTTCTTCCCAGGTTATTGGAACTCATGATTTTTTGTATTAATTTCTTCACATTTCATGTTACGAACAATTTTTTCTTCTTAGTTATTTACTTTATTGCGTGCCTTCTTTAATTCAGCGTGGAGTTGAGTTATTGATTTAATTGTAATTTAGTAACCTTATTGCGAGTTCAGTTATAATTTTAGATTCGATATCGACGAAAATAGATCTCTTGGACTTCTCACTGTTAAACTCGAAAAAATCTCGAAATAAAAACAAAGGTATTGGCACAAAATTCTTGTTATTACACTACGTTTTTATCTTCCATAATTATTTTTTTGTTACCGCCTTATTTATGTTATTTCAGTTGAATGACTAAAGTGTCTAAATCGAAGATTCATTTTAAATTATTCGATGCAATGGCCAGTGTAGCTAATACATATAGTCTTTTCTGATCGTAATTATAGATATCTGATATCATATATCTTTTCGCCGCAGTTTTGGTGTAATTCTTAGAATGCCAAAGCCCGTTTCAAAAGCGTATAACAAACGCATTAAAGGATAGTCTTCTGCATTAGTATGAGTGAATTTCATACTCTGTATTAAACAAGTATCCGGAGTAGGTTGAATTAAAGTACGAGAGCCTGTGCTCGTTCAGGTGCCAGACCACCTCGTTTCTCTTCTATTTTTTGGTAGGAAAATGAGGTCGGCATTTTAAAAACCCAAGGATGCCCTGGGGTGTAGAGGGTGCAGCATTGCTGCGGGACGGGAAAGACCCTGGCCGTTCTGAACGGTTTCCATTGAATCCTTTTATGTTTCAATTACATGAGACCCAGAGTGACTCCCACACTTACCCTCTCAACGTTCTTGGGCTAGAGGGAAGGGAGGCGCATTCGTAGTCATTTCGAGCCCACCCCTCCGGACCGTCCTCTCCCCTCCCTCCTCGCGCCTCCTCTCCCTCCAATTCTCCTTGCGTTCCCTCAAGCCTCTTTAGCCTTCTCCGCCCCGCCCTTTTTGATCACCTTGGCGGCTTTTGTTCGTGGGAGGAGGGGAGAAAGATGCGGTCTGCAGGAAGATCGTTCAGAATTTCAGAGGTCCTCGGGAGAGTGAGGAAGAGAGGCGTAGAGAAGAGGGTAAGGGAGGACGAGGTGACGCTGAAGGATGGAATTGAGGGAGGAGGGAAGTTTTCTGAGCAACTGGGCTGGTGGGTTCTCTCACTCAACCGTCTCCTTCCTCTTTCCTCTCCTTCTCTTGCTCAGTCGAGTTCCCACTAACCGAGTGGAGGAATCAAGGGATTTTGGAGACAAAGAGGGCAAGCCGATGGGTGGAACTGGAAGGAGCCAGGGGGGTGGGTGCGAAATGGAACAAAGCCAAAAGGATTTTGAATACCCGAGCGCGATGGAGTTAGGGAAATCATGAAATACGACATCAGGACCGAATTTTAGGGAAGGGTTATATCTCCTTGCCATTTTGAGGTCGCACTCCATGCCTCCCATATTGTCGAGGAATGGCATTCAAGTGGCTGAAAAATGCGGTGGAAAGATGATGATTCGTGAGATTGTCTTAACAGTTTTGAGTGCAAATTGATTAATGAAAGCGTTATGCCAGTCTTGGTGTGAACCAATAATCTGAATCCTCTTTCAGAGCAAATCTGCAACTGACGTTAAAGCGTTTAAATTTGTGTGTATGTGTGTGGGTGGGGTGACGTAATGGTATGCGTTAATGAGTGAAAACACGTCTTGGATAACGGAGTAACAATTAATGGGATTTAGTAATGATGGAGTCGGGATGGGAAAAATGATACCCAAGGGAGTAGAGAAAGTGTTACCGGGGGAGGAGTTGAACTGGTGATTAAACGAAGTTCGACGGGGCGAAAACTGAAATTGGTGAGGGGAATGAGTTCGCCACTCTGCAGATCCATTACCCATGATGGGTCATGTAAAGAGAAAATGGCTTTCTATTATTGTGGGTCTTTGTTTTGGAGCAAGAATGAAAAAACTTCATGATATGGTCAATGAACGTTTGGTGTACAAGTATATGTTGAGATTTTTCCTGTATAAGTACTCTGAATTAGAGCGTCTGGATAATGTGGGCTAAATGATTTTTAATAGGAACAGGAGCAAATGTGGATCGGCTAATGTTGAAGCTTACTTACTGCCTTCCCATTTCGATATTCTGGGTTCGAACCCGTCCATTTTCAGGAGTGTCCATACCTGTCCCAACTTGATTACTATGTGGAGTACTTTGAGTTCAGCACTACCTCCTTCGGATGGGACGTTGAACTATGGGACCTCTGTTGCCTTTCACTAAGAGCAGACTAATGCCGACCTAGTATCTCTCCAACCTTCTTCGGTTTTCTTAAATAATTCTTCAAATAACATTAGCTATCGGTAACTCCTCTCATATAAATTACCCGTCAGAAGAAAATGAATGGCAGCTGTTTGCCAATTTAAGCCTCTCTATAAGTTTAGGTCTGTGATGCATTTGTTGGCCGAGTCCACCTTGTGGTTTAGAACATGAACTATAATAATCTTTTGAGTGAGGACAAGAGTTATTTGGGTGCATTGAGGGAGGGAGTAAATTAATATTGATATCTGGTAGTCGGATTTTCATTCTTTTATTTGATTCGTTTTGCACATCTGTTGGCGGCTTTACCTCCATCCTCACTAGGGATGTTAGCGAGGGGAAAAAATGCAGAGGGGGAATAAAGGAAATTTGCAAAGAATGGAAAATGGATGGGAAGGGGCGAGCGAAGTAAAGAGGGGTGTGACGGAGAGCGTAACCCTAGAGTCGGAAAGTGATGTAGTGAAACAGACAGCAACTCTGAATGCTAATCGGGAGGACGAGTGAGGAGACTCCTTTCCGACCATTCTACCACTCACCCCTCCTCTCAACCCTGCCACTTCCACTTGGTTTCGCTCAACTATTTCCTCCCCACCTTCTTAGTCCTCCAAACTGCTTCACCTGCATTAAACCTCGCCTCCCTCTCCTTCCCTCTCCCCTTCCTCCTCACTCTCTCTTCCTCCCCTCTCCTCCCCCTGTCTCCTCATCGCTCCGAAGTTTGAAGCACTTTTGACTTCCCAATCTCTTCGAGTGCAACTTGCTCTTTTGGGAATGCAGCATCAAGGCTTTCGGCGGACTTTGCTTACCCGTTAAATGTAACCCATTTCCCCTCCCTGTCTCATCGACCTCTTCTCCTACCCTCTGTGATTCTGGATCCGCCGGATGCATTAGCGTCCTCCGTGAAGGATTAATGTAAAGTGAGCGAGCAAGGTGTTCTCCTGCCTCGATGTGACTCTGTGGCTCTCGTCCTAAGCGCTTTGGCAGGCGAGAAAATAAAGTAGTTCCTCGATTCAAAAATTTATGGGTCATTGTCTCACGCCTGATGCTGAAAGTCAGAGAAAATCGGAAATACAATTAGGAGGGTAGAAATATAGTTTTATTCATCGCGTGTTAATCCTAGAATCTCGTCGCTTTTCATGCTTCACTCCTCCATTTATCGTAGGTACTTTTCCTTCCTTACTTCAGTAAATATGAAAAGCTTGCTCTTTTTCTCCCTCTATCAGACATGCCTAATTTTTTCCCTTCCATAACTGCCTTCAGGCTACGTTTGTCTTTTGTTTTCTATTTTCTACCTCTTATTTAGTAGCAGGTATTCGTGCAAGGGGACCAAAAACGGGGTCCTGTGTGCCTTTTACTGCATAAGTTGGGAATTTTCAGATGAATAAATTGTTTGGGAGGACTGGAAGAGCTAATACTACCTCTACTTATTACGAAAGGCGCCAAGGAGGCCACGGTGGTTTATCCTGTGTTATACCAAGCGATAGAGAACTGAATTTCTCCACTTAGCTCTCGTGTGTACGGGCAAGTATATATCCGAAAAGTTTTTGCCATTTCTGGGAGTCGATTGCGGGTCTTTGAAATGGAAAAAATTCTAGTCTCTATACCAATCCGATCGCCTGCACCTCCTACTTCGCCTTCTAATTTTCATCAAAAATTCCTTTTCTGTTATATCCTTCTCTCTGTAATGGTATATCTTATTTCCAACTTCTATCCTGATCCTTACATGTGTCCTCCAACTCTGAATAATCTGAACGCCTTTGAATCAGTATAGTAGAAAAGTTTTCTTATCCCACATTTCAGGTCGTCTCACTTTGTACAATATTTGAGAAATCGATTATTGCGTCCTTGATTTTGAATTTTGAAGCTGATTGCATCTACATCTATGTAATACTCTGCGAGCCACCACGAGGGTGTGTGGCAGGGGATGAAAATCACCAAACATGCACTATTGACATGCAACTAGGATATTTAATGGAGACATGCTAGATAATAGGGTCATAAGCAGCTAGATGGTTAGTATTTATATAAAAAGAAAGGGATTATTGGTTGTTATTACATGCATCATTCACTACTGACTACTCTAACTATATTTCACGTACCTATCCCTTTGCTACGCTGCCTTTTGTGCTCTCTTATGGTACGCGGGAACAATGAAATTTTAAATCTATCGGTACGACAATCTATCTAATCTTGTTAATCTGATCAAACCTAGCTTAATACACAGGGGTTATTAATATATATCTAATGTCATCTGTGAACAAATCGGTTTGGAACTTACTTAGGAGTTTAACCTAAATTTTAACCTGCGTTCTGATAGTAATTCCCATCCTTGTTCTTCTATTAAACTCGTAACACTTATCGTAACACTTAAACTCGTACAATTATCATAACGGCCTTTAACAAATCTAACGGATCTCCTTTGCACATGCTCTAATTATTTTATCATACCTTCCTCGTACGGATCCCATATACTAGCGGCATATTTTAAATGAGGCCTGATGTATAATATGTAAAATAGCTTCTTTCTCGTACTCTCTCACGCTTTTGCCTAGAACCCTTTTTATGAATTATAATCTACGGTTTGCTACACTAGTTATTTCCCTGATGTGTTTCCCCCATGACATGTCTTCAGTGATGGCGACGCCTAAATATTTAATAGATTCTACGTTAAATATTTTCTTTTCTTTGACGCAATAATTATTCCTTGGAAAGCTATTCTTTTTCCAAAAGTTCATTATCGCGCATTTCTTCAAATTTAATTCTAGCTGCCAACTAAAACACTAATCATCAATCGCATCTAAATCCTTAGCTAAATAATGACTGTCCTCTTCATTTCTAATTTCCTTATACACTACTGCAACATCGGCAATAAAACGGAGTTTGTTATTTTTAACTACTGCATTAGTCATTTATTAGATGTGGAAGAAGGCACAATTATTTTTGTGATTCTTATAGTAAATACGCACAAATTTACTGTGTGTAAACTTGTTACAGCTCAAGAATAAGTAAATATGTGGAGGATATTTACTTAGATTTTCCATTCCAGACGTGGCAGCCAGGTCAGCATGGGCCGATCTGCTAATCCAATCCTCATATGTTCAAATCCAGGTCATGGATGTTGTGTAAACCCTAGGGTTAAGATCGTAGGTTAGATGGTGTGTTGTAACCTTAACCGATGAAGAAGCTAAAACACAAGACTACTACTACTAAGTTATATACCTATATTGAGTACGAAATTACTTTTAAAGAATTTTTGATTTTACTTTATCTCTAATGACGTTCTTTTTAGACTTTTACGTAAAATTTGCAGCTAGTCTGCATTTACCTAGTATTGAAATTATTACCAGTTCGTTAATGCATATTTTAAATGCGCGTTTGAACAAGTTTCACAGAATTCAAGAGCCCATATCATTCACGACTCTTCGGCAAACAATTTTCACCCGAACGTATTTTATTCCCGAGTTTTCCAGCGTTCAGAAAAATTAACGACTCCGATGCCATCAGCAGTTTTCCGTTCCACCGCCGAGTGCAGCGGCGGGGAAGTATCGTACGCAGCGACTCTCATTCGTTGCCGCCACTCCCTTTAGTGCTCCCCAAACCCTCCAGTTTTAGCGTGTAGTGCAAACATTTTAAACCTCTGAATATGATAAGGGTGGGGATAGTGGTGGGCGTTATGAGGGCAAGCGGCGAAATTATCATTTATGTGCATGCGGAGGAATGCTTCCGTATCGTGGGGGCGTGGGAGAGTTGGAGGAGGGGAGGCGGCAGATAGAAGGGCCGGCAAGGGTTTTCCCCTTGGTTGAGATGCGGGTATTTTCGCTGGTGGACAGGGCATCGGCGACAGGGAGAAGCCCAGCGTAGCGACTCTGTCCGTGTTGTAGTGTGCTCTGAGGGTCCTCCTTTGCCGCAGAGGTCTCCCTATCTCTCTATCTCCTACCTCACTCTCGCTAACACCCTCTTTTTCTCCATCTCTAGCAGACTTACGGGTGGTTTATCCCACATTATACCTCTAAGGAAAAAAGCTTGGATCTCATGTTTTCCCGGCGAATATTGCTGGTGGAGTCTTCGCGGGATCTCCATTGGTTCAGGGATTTGGTGACTGCCGATGTTTCGGCGGCTGACACTGCCGTCATCTTTAAGGCTATGAGTGTCGGTTCCAAGGAATTACCGGGTTTATATATCATTTCACCCCGCTCAGGTCACCGCTGATTGGTTCGCTACAATCATATCTCTATCTCCACGAATTTTCAGGAGGACCTGCGAAGCTCCTCAACAGCAATGGTAGGTATATAAACACGGTAATATTCCTCGGATCCGATACTCATTGACTTGAAGATGACTGCAGTGTCAGCCGTCAAAACGTCGGAAGTCGCTGAATCCCTGACCCGGTGGAGACCCAGCAAAGACTTCAACAGAAAATAGCTTGTTAAGCTCCGATTTTGTTAAATATATCATTGGGAATACTGTCAATTCAAGATGATTTGTGGTTGAATTTGTGGTTTTGATGAAATGGTGGCCTCGCTGCGCAAAACGTGTTTCAAAATTGCCCACTTATTTAGTCTATTTCTCATCAGTGTTACAATGTAGTCGTACCATTCATTAGCTAATTTGAAGTACTACCTACTGTTTCTGATAATTGTTCACTTCAGGGCGGAAATGTATATTTTATTATTCCTCAGTTAATTAGGTGAACAGGTATATAGATAAGGAATAATTGTGAATTTTAGGACCCTACTATCACCCATATTCTCTCCAACCATTGGTGAAGCCTACTAAGTAAAAATCTACTAGTGAAGTTCACGTATCCTTTTATCCGTCTATCCTGTCAATCTATCGCGTGGTCATGAGTGTGGTACTCTGCGTGCACTCGTGGGTTTGAGTGATGGCTTGCTGTTTGTGCGTGCGTGCGCTAGCAAGTCCGCTCCTCTGCGTATGGTGCATGTTTTAGTGGCTTTCTGGAACAGGGGGGCGTGCCAGAATTTTCCTCCGCACTCCGACTCGTTCCACCATCGTTGATCCACTGGATGGGTGGAGGCAGAGGGTGGCTGGAGACACGGCCAGCTCGGAAGGAGAGTTGAGCATAGAAAATGGCGAGAGGTGGAGGGAACAGTTGTCGAGCTGGGAAGTGGGGGCGTGGTGTTGTTGTGGGAGGGGGTACTCCTGTGAGACTCCG
Source organism: Platycnemis pennipes (assembly GCA_933228895.1). Taxonomy (NCBI): domain Eukaryota; kingdom Metazoa; phylum Arthropoda; class Insecta; order Odonata; family Platycnemididae; genus Platycnemis; species Platycnemis pennipes. The sequence continues at coordinate 109,723,356 of OW121847.1, forward strand.
GGGGGGATCGGTTCACGTAGTAATGCCGCGCGCGCGGACTCCGCAAATTGAAACGAACCGCAGAGGGACTATTAGCTCGGAACTGCGAACACAGTTTCACGATCATCACGATGATGAGACGGACCCCGTCCCCCTTTTGCCCTCCTCACCCCCCATGAAAAGTCCGGTCCCCATCGCACGGGTGACCCGTCCGCCTCGCACTCCTTAACACGCCGCCCGTCTCTCGATCCCGCCCCGTCCCTCGTGTACTGCCGTCATGTCCTTCTCTCCCCTCCTCTCCTCGGCGAATGGCACTCCGAAATTTTTGCTGCCCTCCCTCCCCCGGCCGACGCGGTTGATTTTATTTTGCGCCGACGATGTCGACGGACGAATCATCATCCTTTGGCAACACGTGGGATCCTGAATGCGGGTTGTTGAATGTTTATCTTTCGTTGCATAGGTCGCCGACGAATAGTATCGGCCGGCTGCACTGTGATGCTTCGAGATTTTTTTTCCTTAGGTGATTAAAATCTGTGAACGGGCCTCACAAAAAATGATCGATGTGTCATCTCCATTTTCACAGCGTTCAGCCCGGATGACAGAAAGTACGTTCGTAATTCACTCATTCAACGGGGAATAATAAATAAATAACTTAATGGTTGACTCTGTTATCAATGCAAATTACTCTACTTATTTCATATTTCCGCATTTTTGTACTTACGAATAATTTAATAACTTTTAACGCCACTCCAGGGCACATATTACATTTTCCCAAACTCATTTCTTTTTAATATTTTCGGTAGAATAAAATTTTATATCGCTTCTGTTTGACTTTCCGCATGGTATTAGGGGTCAGATTGACCTTTGTGCGCTAATTTATAAGTATTTAACACGAAACAGTCATTAATTTGCATTAAAACCACACATAGCTCGGTTATTATCTTGATGGGTAGGTAAAATTGTAGTCAAATCATTACCTTCATCCGCATAAATGTAAAGCCTTTATGCTGTTCAAAACAGTTTTTTTGACGCTCCAAATTCGGTGACGAAAACGACCAATTGTCGTGAGAAAGATCGAAATAAATCTTTAGAAATCACCCCGGTTGCCTTGCTTTACTTTTTCAACCTTTATTTTTGGATCGAGAGCCGTACTTCAAAGGTATTCTAAGCGCCTGGAATAGAGGAACCATCGATGTAAATTTTCGAGCGCTTGAAAAGCAAAACAAAAACCTTCCCCGCGTCTGAAAAAAATTAAAACCGTGAGAAAAAAATGTGCGGTGCGGAAAACGATTTCGGTGTAGTGCGATCGCATAAAAACCTTGCTTTAATTTTTTTTCGGGAGACCAGAGTAAGGGGCAGTATAAATATATCGAAACCTCTCCCTCCCTCCCTCCCCTTTCTCTCCCTCTTTACTACCTTTCGGGCGAGAGAGAGATATTGTGTTTGTGTGTGGCTGCCGTGATAGGGAACGTGGGGAAAAGCATGGGGTCAAACGGCGAAGAGGAGACTTGGGGGTGCTGCGGTGCCGGTGGTTTGGGAGCCGTGTGTATTCACCGGAGGAAAGGAAGAAGAGGATGCGCTCCGTGGGAAGGGAAGCAGGAACCGACAACGAGATATAGATAGGGCTTTAGTGTGTAGATGATATTGAGTGCGCGAGAAGGGTGAGAAAATGAGGAAGAAGAGAATAAGGGTTCTTCTGGTGTCAGGAGGAGGAGGAAGGGAGGTCGTGGTGGCGGAGAGAAGAGAGTCTAGGAAGGAAGAGTGAGAGGCGGGAGGCTAACAGCGCGAAGCGAGCGAATGCAGCAGGATACGCGGATGTGTGTGTGATCAAGGTATTCGGGTGATGCTGAATGTAGAAGTGAGGCCGCGCGCGAAAGGGTGAGTGTGCCTGGAGGGAGGGTGGCGGGAAAAATAGAGTGGGAGGGCCAGGAGGAAGTGGGAGAGGGGGGGTAGCGAAGACATAATTTTTCGTATGTCGACTCCGTTATCTGGCCCTCGCGTTAGCTGGTGGTAACGGGGTGGGTCGGGGAGGAGGAGAGGGTGTGGAATGCGGCGTGGGTGGGGACGGCGGAGAAGGGAGCGTGGGTGGGTCGTTCGAGAGGTCGCGTTGTTGCCCCAGGCACCCATAGTTTTCGCTGTCCCCGCGATTGAAGTGGGGATGGGGAGGTGAAGAGGAGGAAAGGCGGGCAGGGTTGGAGGGGACAAATGTACGAGGAGGCTGGAATTGCTCCTTTGCGGGTGGGATTGGTGTCGAAACATGGAAATGAAAGCGGTGGGATAATAACTTTTTGTAGCTTGGAATTAGATGGATGACCATGAAACGAGGATGATTTTGTGCCGGTCAGCATAATGCGTGGAATTGATAATGTGATTTGGCAGTAATTGGAAATCATCAGTTTTATTAACATTGGCGGACTTAGGTTTACCGACAATGTGTGACTTGATGTAAATGGCGAACGTACAATTTGGGTCATGCATCAAAAAGTCATGAATGTTAATTTTATTGGCAATGGTTGTCTGAATTTCCTTAGCTAAAAGTATCATCCCATATATAGAAAGACATCCTAAAAAAGGTTTATTTCAGTATAGTTGAGTCGTGTACCTACGAATAAATTAGGAAACATGATCAAACTAGTGTCTTTTCGATATCAATCGCCGACTTTAACATCCAGGTTAGGAACCTGACCAGGCAGGGATAGTGGACTTGAGCTTCTCCACGGAAATGGATCTTCTATTTATTTTGTGTTTAAGTTTATGATAGTTTCTGTATTCTAAAGGAATCCGTGAGTGTCTTAATAAAATTGATCACCCCTTTTTTTGTTGTCACCTATTGTGGAACGGGTGAGGGGGTAATGTATGAATTAAAAAACACAATTAGTAGAGAATCCATTCCATATTGGGAGCGAACTTGAGAATAAGTGGTTATAAACAACAAACTGTTTTGTACGTAAATTATCTTTTTAGTTGCTGAAATAAACGTGTTTGGTAAAGGATTTGGCTATCATGACGATCACTGGTTCCATTAGGCCTAGTAAGAATGTTATACACACATGCAATGAATTTATGAAGCGACTTCTGTTCTTATTCGACGGAACATATAGAAAATCGTTATTAATACGTCTCTGTTGAATCTATCAATGGGGTAATTTTATTCCTAAAGCATAGATTAATGTTGCGTGTGATTGCAGAACTATCCAGTTTCAGTGACGATGCCGATGAGTATAAGTAAGCCTGTAAGTAAATGGGTAGATGAGGCATCATCATTGACCTCGTCTTTGATGTCACTGGTGAGTCTCCAGGACGAAGTCCATGACAATAACCTGAAAATGAAAACCCGTAGAATGAGTCCTCAAAATTAGTTGTTAGAAAATCGATGAGTGAAAAATTTGCCTTGTAGGGACAAATCCGTGGAAGGCCGAAGTATGTTTAATGAGGCCTCTTGGGGTAGAAGTCTGCGGACAAACAGCGCTATCGTGCATGCGTGTTGTGTTCAACCCGAAGGTTATTTTTTGATTGGTGAGGGTAGAGCTCACCCCTCACTAAGCCATCGGCGTGTGGAATACATACATCAGGGTAAGGGGGCCAGTTCCTTTCCCTGGGCCACTTGCTATTTCCTACGAAGTTCTGTCACGCAGAAAATCAATTCGCGAGGATTTTAGATGGGGGTGTCCATAAAGGCTCCTGCCTAGCATTGGAACCCGGCACCCTCCGGTCAGTAGCTCAGCGCTCTGCCCACTAAGCCACCATGACCCCGTGAATTCGTAGGGGAGTGGAAATTTTCTTAAGCGAGGGTAGCATTGGTGATGCTGGCAAATCACCGTGAGATGAAGAGCCACGTGGAGTGCGAGAGGATACTAGTGAAAAAAAAGGAAAAGGATGATGGGATGGCGTTTATGCTGAACGGAGGGGATGCGAGAGAATTTCGTGTCATCTGTGCAAAGAATTCTTCTGTGGAAAAATCATCCTGCCAGACCAGAACTCGATTCCGGCCTGGGTATGATATTGGATGATGGCAATCATAGGGTGACCTCATTCAGGCATTTTTTGGCCAGTTAGTGGTTCCTGAACTTTGTGAAAAATAGAGCACTTGATGTATTCAATGATACAAGGTAATAAATGAGTTAACGCAAGTAATGTTCGTGAACTCAACCATTGTTTTAAAACGAAATAGTGACCGAGAGAGTTGGAGTTTTCCTTGAGAAAAGGTGTAGCCTTCGCTGCATGAAATTCGGAGGTTTTTGTGAGTCCATGATATTCCATACGTGCACTCCAGTATTTTGTGACTCCAAAAAAGTGAACAGTAGATGTTTGCAACAGTATGTTGGGAGGCGTTTCTTTATATTGTGGGATTCACATTCATTGTCATAAAAGTTGTTAACTCCATCTAGTTTCCAAACGTAGGAAGGAGACGGTGAGTCACTGGAAGGACGAAAGGTGCGGGGATGAGTATGGACATTTCGGCGGTCACGGAGTAGCAGAGTCATTCGCCTGCTCGTTACAAGGTAGGACAGTAGCAGAAAATAAAAAAAATAATAATGTGTGGGTGAGAGGAAGGCATAAAAGAGGTAGTTCAGGGTGCCGGTGAGGGGGAGGATGGTGCTTGAAGACGTGGGTCCAGGAAAGAGGAGATAATATAAGACCGGAAGGTAGAAAGAGAGAGTGAGCGATGGAGACAGTGGGGGAGTTGAGGGGGGTGGTGGCGAGAGTGAGGAGAGAGGGGGATGTGGTCAATGGCGGGAAGTGGAGAGAGAGAGAGGTAAAGGGGGTGGAGTGAATTGTAGCGAGCGGCGAAAAAGAGTCGCGGGGCGTGGAGGGCAGTTGAGGGGGAGGAGTGGGACGGGAAGTAGGAAACTCCGTGACCCGACATTATCGGAGTGATAGATAGTCCAAAAGCCACCGCAAAACGCCGGGGAAGGGGGAGGGTGATGCTGCTTGAGGGAAAGGGGACGTAATAGAGAGACGGAACGAGATAAAAAGAAAGCGGACATTTTAAAAATGCGAACGAGCTCCGCCGGGGTATTTCGTCTTTTTTTATATATTGTAACGAAAAGACGAGCGGGTGTGTATCTAAACCGCCCCATTTTTCTTTTATTATCGCTCAAAAATGATAAATATTTTCGAGCTCCCACGCACGATGATATTTATGGACACGAGCAAAAATTCTCCCTCGTCTCTTTTGTCGTTCCTCTTTCCTTTACCCGTTTTTGTCGCCAAAAGGACCCAGATAGAGAAAGAGAGAGATAGAGAGAGACAGTATATCTAGTCTCCTGCGAGCTCTGTCCAGTTTTATGTTTCCATTGCATATTTCCGCGTAATTTTTGCCCGATTCCTTTCCCTACGTTCCACTTTGGTTCGTCGCGTATATGCCACTCTGTCTCTCTTTTTCTTCGTTCCTTTATTTTCTCTTTCTGTGGGCGTGCAAGAGACACTTTCTCTCTAAATCTTTCCATCGCAGGGTGTTGCGGGATAAAAGATGGGGGAAAGCGAGGCGGTGGTAGTCGGAGAAGGGGGAGGGGAGGCTCCAAGGGAGAGGAAGAGAGAGAGAGGAAGGGGTGCAGGAAAGGAGACCGCGGGGACTGGCCGCCGGAGATAGCCGAGGAGAGGCCGTAAATTGAGATGTTCCAATTGGGACGATCGTCCTCGCTCCGGCCGCCCCGTCGGCCTCGAAGCATCCTCCACCCACCAAACCCTACCGCCCGCCCTAATCCCCCCGTGTCAGCACGTCCATCCCTCTTCACGCCTCCCCCGCTATCTCCCTCTCTCTCTCCCCCTCCATCCTTCGTGCCACTTCACGAGCGCACGATCGAAGTGATTCACACCTCTTTCCGCTTTCACTCATATCTCCCTCGCCTTGCGTATGCCCGTATTTTTCCTCACCCACGTGACAAATTTCCCTCTTTCATTTACGTGCATTTTTCCCCTCTTCATCCTTTTTAGGCTTTCCATTCGATTGATCGATCGTATTTGAGTGATTTAGTCGAGATCTTATTGGCTCTGTGGCTAGAGAACTGACATGTAAAGCCAAGAACTCCGGTCTTAATCTGGCATGCCGGAATCATAAAAAGGTTTTCGTCGAAATGCAAGTCTCTACTTAAGTAGAGAGCATTTCGAGTCGGGTCAGCTTTGTCCGTCGGATGGGACGTTAAACCTTGTGTCTCTTGGTGACTATCGTTAAAAGCAGGCTTAAGCCGACTGATTTTTCTCCACTGTTCCAAGTACTTTCCAGATACCCACCTATACTAAATGGCACTAATGACCTTATCTCATAGTGACCTTCTCCGAAAAATTCTACTACTAACATGGCGTCTTTCGATAAATGCTATCGACACCGGGTTTCTTCCAACTTTTCTCTGTTCCCTGGAAAAATTCCTGCCCAGACGCAATTACTCACCATTCCTAAATGCCTTAATGAGCTAAGTAGTCTGTTGTCTCCACCGACTAACTAACAGGCCCTTTGCCGTTTCTTTACAGAGCTGGGAGTTTTCATCTTTAACGTACATCTCTTTCAAACCTGGACTTCTTTATATCCTATTCTTGGTGAAATATTATAGATCACTTTCTCGAATAACAGATCTCCACTTCTCGGGTAATGTTTAGGAAATCTTATAGCGTTTTCCATAGTTTGTTGTAATTTCATAGCTCCAACTAGAGTCCGTCCATCGGCTATCTATTTAGTATCAGTATGATTTAAAACGAAATACCTAAGGAAACATGTGAAATCTCTTCGTGAATTTAATAGCAACAGAAGATGACTTCAGTTAGAAAATAAAATTTATCTCAGTAGGTTCAGGTGTATGTGCTTGAAAGTGTGAGTTAAAGGAAAAGGGGTTCTGCTTTTCTTCGCTCCAGTTTCTTCAATTCCTTAATTTCGTTTATCACAAACATTATTCTTGCGCGGATCCTAATTTTTCCTCTCGCCTTTCTTCCATCGAAATCAATCACCTCCCGTATCCCAAACTTTGCTCTTCCATTTTCTCCTACGACCAGTTCGGAAAAGGGGAGAAGAAACTTTGCTCCCCGTATCTCGCTTTGTCATTGCAGCCCCTCTCTCCGTCCCCATTGAACGATTTTTCTCCGGGCTTCTTTCTTGATAAATATTGACGCGAGCCGTCGAATGAAAAAAAAGGGAAAGCCATCAAAAAACGGGGAGGAGGGAATGCCTAAAATCAGGTAAAAAGTGGGAGGGAAACCCTCCTTCCCCGGAGGACAAAAGGCAATCCCGCTCACGTGAAATTGGAATAAAAATAAATTCATATCTTTTATTCGTCTTTTTCGGACTTTAACGCCGGCCAAGTTTATATCCCAGAGAAAAATGACGAGTGTCTTGAGCTAGTACGCTTGGAGCTCTACCTTTAGCGTTTTCTTTTCGCCATGCGAGTCCTGTACGTCACAACTTATAGGAGTATTTGCAAAGACTGTAGTGTTCCAGAATGATTTTAGCCTTTTTCACTACTTTTCAGTCAGTTTTATTTGTGATGCTATTGTGATGAAATACAGTGAGAGAAAATCTCAGAGTAATAATTCCGATCGAGAAAATGCGCTCGGGGCATAAAAAGGGAGAGACCAATGGACGCTAAGGGAGGCTAAGGCGTTAGCGGATATACCTCTCGTCAATGTCTTCAGCAATGCGGTTTGTATTATATTAAGGATATTGCCTCCCCTGGCTTATCGGTGCGTAGTGCCATTTTTTTGTTGTATGAGGGATCATTGAGATTCGAGTAGTGATATATATTTGTTACATTTGGGCTTTTGGTGATCTACCCGCTTTAGTCGAATCCAGTGTCCAATCTCCGCTTAGTGCTGAAACAGACACGAAATCCAAGCCAAACATGGGTTCGAATCCCGATAAGTGGTCGTCTCTACCACCAGCCAGGGACTCAGTTATTAATTGTTGGGGATAAAACAAAAATTCGAACTATTTACTAGCAGATTACTTAGTTCACTTAGCAAAACGCTGCTCATACGTCTACAAATAAACTTCTATCGTTTACCACAGTAACATTTTCGTACATTCTTCTCTTTTCCTAAATCTCGCTTACATGTTTCTAGATTTAATCCACCTCTTACTCTTTACGAATCTCTCAGAATATATTCTGTGATTTATTTAACCGTTATGGGTTTTTGTCTCCTTTCATTTTCTATTTGATATCCGAGTATTAGCATAAAATTTCTCATGCTGAGAAAACTGCGCCGCACTCTTTGTTATATATGTTTGGTTTTGATATTATGTACATTTTTGGGCAACATTCATTCAATTTACCTTGTTCTTTCATGTTCTCTATGGATAATTATCTTGTCCCGAGGAATGTGGAATGTTATCAGACCACCACGTTTATGTCATTAATTATAATTATGACTCCAAATGTCACTCACTTTTTCATAGTTCCTGGATTCTTAAGAGTCCTTATTAACTGGGTTCACTAATCCTTAATATTTTCCAAAGTTCACAGTTTCCTTTTTTATTTTATTATATTCCTTAACGTTTCGGAGAAATAGTTTTATCCTTCGTATTTGCACGCTAATTATCCTTTCCAAAAATCCTCTCTTGCGCTTTTAAATGTATAAAATACTTTGAAAAAATATAATCAAAACGTTAACCTATTAATATGGAAATGTGGTGATTAAATACCTTTCAGATAATCATTTCCTTCTTCAGCATTTTCCTGAGGTAATGTATAGTGAAATGATCTGATGCGAGCAGAAAGGTTACTTTTCTTCGTGTAGTTAGGACTGGGTTAAGTGTTAAAATAAGGTTTACCACCTCAAAAAGCTCTCCTCTCAATTATCATCCTCATTATTAATAAAATAAGCATCGAATGCCTAACGTTTGCCTGAGGAAAACCTGGTTTCACAATAAAGGAAGCGTTAGATTAGTTTATTGAGTGGCGTAAGAGATAAGGTGCTAGCTCGGAGGCAGCGAGATGGATGTAATGAATGTTTGTACTGCCAAGTATTTTATAGGTAATGGGCGTTCCTATCGGCTACCTTCATTTCCGAAGGGCGAAGCTCAAACTGTTCTAAAAGGAAAGTTTCTTTTTATCGAGTTGAGCGAAACATAATCCCTTGCCCTCTTCCCATCCTATTCCCTCCGCATTCTCCTCCTTACACTTGGAAACCTCCCCCAGTGGACGTGTCCTTTCGTCCGGAATAAAACGGAAAACTTGACGACTCACCCTTCGTTCAGGCTTTTTCCATCATCGCCATTTCCCTCTATCTTGTTCTCTCGATTTTCCTCTCCGTTCACCATTCGCCTCTTTACAATTTTCGTCCGGAATAAGTCACTTCATCTGCAACCGCTCTCACGAAGACCTTTTTTGAGTCCTCCTCCGTGATTTATTTGAGTGTACCTACTGCTTTTTCTCCGAGGACTTATTTGCCCTTAAAAAGCACACATTTTTAGAATCTGAGCATTATTACGTGATTCGTTAACCTTTTATTCGTCAAATCTCTCTTCACGAATACAGATATACCTGCTCTTTTTTTTGCATTGCCTACTCGATACCTTTTTTTTACACTTTTGTCGACTTCACCTGAATATTACTGATTATATTTCATGTAGGTATCTGTTTTGTCCGATTCGTCTTGACTTCTCCATTTCGTCTCTTCCCTATCGCTGTCTATCCCATGTCCATCGACAATGGACTCGCTGTCAAGAGATAAAGAAAGGCCTTCCTCACCCTTCTATCGTTGAGGTTATGGCTATATTTATCTCTTGAATCCTCCCATCTCACTTAATATTTTCCGTTTCATCATATATCATTCCTCATTCATACCTCTCACCTGCGTTATCTGTACACGTGTGGTCTCATGAAAAAAAAACCTGCAAACGTTGTCGTTTGCTTTTTCCCACGTTGAACTTTTTCCATTTTCCCTCGCTGTCTCTTTTCTGTCATGACTTGGCAGTTCAGTTCAGAATCATTATTTAGTCAGTTAACTACATTTCACTCTGAATCATTGATTTTATAGCCCCTAAGCCATCAAGTTTCATGTTTTACTTTTCTGGTAATATCTCTTGCTCTAGCAAGGGGGCATAAAGGGCTTTCCCAGTTCATTTATTAGTTTCTTGTTAATATTATTATACCAATAATCATAATTCTCATGTCCCTTTATGTCATCTTTTACTATCAGGTTAGCTTGACAGAAATCCCCTTCATTTTTAGCATATGTACTTCTACCCATAAATGTAATGCCTTATGTTACCTTCTCAACTTGTATCTCCTTTGAACGCAATTCATCTCTCCGGAAAATACATCGTAAGCGTATGCGTTTCATAGCACTCATACGTTGCCAAATTTTTTGGCAAAGTAATGCAGTATAAGTAACATTAGCTTCGCAGTTTCCTGAAAAAGAACTACTTAGGCACGATAGCAACGTGATCTTTGAATTCGTTTCAAGTAACTAGGCTCGCTTTATACTTAAGAGCATAGTATAGGCATGCTAAAAAGCCTTTTGTGTAGGTATATCATTGGATAACTTTCATTATTTTATAATCCCTGCATTTATCTCTTAAAACATTTCTCTTTTTCGGTAAATACTTGGTTATAGTTTTTTAAGTAGCTCTCGAGAATACTATAAGTGTTCATAATAGTTACTTGAATTTCGTGTTTTAATACTTATATAACTGCTGAAACGTTGATATGCTAAGATTTTATTCGATCATACCTATTGACACTTCTTTAGTAATGCATTTAATGTACGGAATGGGAGTACAATCATGACTTATTGGTTGATCTTGGATGATTGGATCTTATCTGAGATGATCGATGAACATTGGGCGCATTAGCATCAAGAACTCTGAATGAAAAAATGGAGGTGGAGCGTGGAAGAGATTTTTGTAGAACTAATGATCTGTGTTTGGCAGCACCGTTACCCTATTCTTCCTAATATCCTACATTTTTGAAAAATATATATTTTTCCTTGCGTCATTTTTTTAGGATTCTATTTTGCTTCCTGCCACCCCATTTTTTTCCTTCAGCTCCTCATATCCTTCACTCGTGACAATGTGGAACGAGTCCGAATTATCCTTCCCCCAACCCCACGATATTAATGCTATTAGACGAATGAAAGGAACAAGAGTACACGTAACAAAACTGTGTCCTTCCTTTTCCCATCTCCCCACTCCTATTCATAAAAGCCTTGCCGTTAACTTGGCTTTGAGCGCGTATCGCACAGCAGCAACGGTCCACCGGGCAATTCTCTTTTAATCATATCACGTTTTAGTTCACGCAACCGTGTCCATTGGCCATAGGGAAGGAAAAAAAAGAATTGACGGAAAAAATGTGAGTGTAGATATATATAAGTGTAAATGTATGTGTGTGTGTGTATATATATTTATTTATGTATTTACTTTACTTCTCCACTGAAACAGTTTTTACGACTTCCAAGTTTTGCTTCCCCTCGCGAATTTCCGTTCCCTTCCACGCATTTTCTCGTTTTCCCTCCCTTTTTCTATTCTCTCTTTTCTTGTTATTGCTCAAAACAATCGCGGCTTTTAGTGTGTCTGTGGCTGTCGCCGGGATCTCTTCAGTGGCATCTCCCATTTTTGAGTGCGGTGGTGTTTTATGTGGGGGGTGAGGAGGCAGGGGATGGATATGAGGGTGGTGGATAGATTGGCGAGTAGTATCGAGAAAGGTTTTATAGATGGGATGTGGAGGCAGGAGGTCGCTGAAGATGAGGAAGGAGAATGGAGTCGTTGGAAATTGGAGGGGCGGAATGGAAAGAAGGGGGGAGCTGTTCTATTTCTCCTTCGGTGAGGCAAGTGTGGAAGGTTTCCCACAGGTCCACCTTCGTTTAAAGGGAGGTTCGGTCGAGATCTAAGGTTAGACAATGATTAAGGAGATGGAGAATCCTGGAGATAGGTTTTTGAGAACCTGAAATAAGATTCACGGAAAGATACCCCAACTCCTTGTCATTGAGATGGCCTTCGGAATGGAAGGGAATGATGTAGCTGTATTGCAAGTAGGGAATGATTTTGAAGGCTCTGTGACCAGATATAGAATGTTTTACCTGATTAGTATACTGTTTTCTCCATACATTAGCGCTGTGAGAGAAGGTATAATTTATGGACCTATTTGTTTTTTTTTCCTTTTAGGCGAAATTGTATTTATTAATGCTATCGAATCAACATCAATCTTGATTTTTTACAATACTGAAAGGTCTTGGCATTCATTGTTATCTTTGGACAATGAAGAGAATATTATTTTCTTCTTTTTAAAATATGTTAAGTCCCTTTCATGAACTTTAATGGTAAAAAAAATATGTGGAGATTATAACTTTTAATTTTTTTCCACTGGTTACTTTTTCTCTCACACGTTTTGACCTTTTCATCCGTTGAGCCCTAAAGGGATTATTTTACAAGTAGTAGGAAAGGTTTTATTTGATCAATGGTTAGAATATTCGATTCTTTGAAACTAAATACGATTTTTCTCTTGAGTAATCATTTCCAAGACGAAATGACTTTGTAATTTGGATTCATTATTCCTTTGAGCGGAGAAATGAGCTATTCGCATTAAATGAAATGGAGATTAATGTTAGGAATGCGCTCTGCTAGGGTTATTATATTTATTTAGCTCCGAAAGGGATTTCATATTGTGGCCATAGAAAGATAAAATATGTTTCCTCTCTGAAAAATTTCAGAGGCAACAATTCGCTCGGCACGACAATCAGATTCTTTTAAGATGCTCGAGCTATTAATGAAGACGGGGCCGAAAAAGGAGGGGGGAGGAGAGAGAGAGAGAAAGAGGATGAGGGTCAACAGAGAGGATGCGCAGAGCAATCATCCGACTGGATTCCCGCGCCTGAAATCGCGCATAATCGCCTTCTCTCTCTCTCTCTCTGTATGCCCTCCTGCCTCCCCCTCCCCCAACCGGGTCCCGTCTTCTTTTCCCGCCTCCCCCTCTCACCCCCTTTCCATCGCGGAAACGTACTCTCGAAGCAATTATTTTCCCATCGAGGCCTCCAGAAAGGAAACACATTTTGGACCCTCTACCGAGTGAGTGAGCGAGTCTTTTCCTTCTATCCATCTCTAGAAGGGATCCTTTTTCAAGTTTTAATTTAGAGAGCCCCATTACATCTCACTCACCATCTCAGAGAGGGAAAGGTGGGGGGGAGGGTTTTCAGGATTGGAGGGCAGGGAGGAGGAGGATTATTTCCTTCGCGCCAGATCTACGCTGAAAACGCTTCCTTCGCCGTCGCGATGAGAAGGGAGGGGGGAACATGGGGCCCCGGAGACCTGAACGAGGAGGAGATCCTGGGGGGAGGGAAGGCTGGGCTGGTGGGATAGCTCCTCCAGCAACCGATTGGAACTTTAAAATGGAAGTCCTTGTTTGGTATAAGGAGTTATTTTGAAAGAAAGAGAGAAAAAATGCGAGTGAGGCAAAGAGGTGGGGATGAAAGAGAGTTGCAGATAGTGAGGGAGCACAGAATTCGTAGGTTCTCTGGAATTGGGATGAGAGAGGTAGAGGAATGGCATAATAGAACAATGGGCCATTTGAGAGTGCGACACCGCACTGCTCGGTGGGGAAAAAAGTGGTTGGATGGCACCGTATCTCAAAAGCAAATCGCCAAAGCGTGCTCGAAGTTCTGGAAGTAGAGGAAATTGTACGTTAAGGATTTACGAAAAATATACTTTTAAATTTTACCGCACGAGATTCTTTTGAGAACCTAGCCAAAATGCTACCAGGTCAGATAAAACCGATCATAATAGAAAGGATTGGTTCTCGGGACAGAAGAATGGAGAAGATTCAAAAGGGGTGGAGAATAAATTGGTAAGAGGTCTGTTCGAGTATAATGGAAGAGAAAGAGGAATTGCGGGCGTGATGTTGAATTGTTTTAGGTTTGCAAAGTGGGGATGAGATGGTAGCGACAGTATTGGCAGGGATATTTGTCGTGGGAGACGGGGAAGAGGATGAAATAAGGCGATGGAAGGCCGACGGGGTTGTCTCTAGAGAAAGAAAGGAAGAAGAGATTCTTTGGAGGAGTGGGGAGAGGAGTAAGTGGAAGGGGTTTGGGGACGAGGGGGAGGCGTTTCCAAATCACCGCCGTGGTCCCGGGGGCGCCAGTACCGAGCGTAGGGCCTCTGGGCGTCAGGGGATTGGGAGGAGCGGTGGCAAGGAGAAGGGAGGAAAGGTCGGTGGGGAAATGGGAAGGCTTGGGCTTTAGGTAGGCGTGGGAGGAAAGGAAGGCGGCGGAAAAGCGAGTAGGATCCACAGGGAATGAAGAGGATCGCCTGAGATCAGTTTGAGGGAAGGGGTGGGGGCAGGAGGGTCGGGGATACAAAAGAGGAAGGGAGAAGGAGATGGATGGGGGAGGGAACTCTCTCTTTCCGCAAAGCGATGGAGTCCCACTCGGCAAAGTGTGTGTTTGTGTGTGTGTGTGCAAGGGAGCACAATTGGTGTGGTGGGGGAATAAGAGAAGAATAATCACAAAGATAAGCGAGATGGGGTTGAAATTCGGATTGGGCGGGAGGGGGCCAAGTGGAGGAATGTGGGAGTTGGTGTGGTGTGCCGGCAGGGCTCGCGGGGAGAGGCAGGAGTGTAGTAGTTGGGAATATTTTGGTAGTTGCGGACGCCAAACGGCAGAGAGTGGGGAGGGTGTGTGGGCTGGCAGTGGAAGTTGTTTGGTTTTGGACGCCTCGTGATGAAATTATTGTTCCAGTTGGGTGTGCTTTGGGGATTAAGGGAGAGAGAGAGAGAGCGAGAGCAATAAGAGAGGAAATCTTTCTCAGCCATGAGACAGAGTTCTTCTTCCGGTGTCCGAATGAGTCGTGGAATACTTGAATTTTATGCAACCATTTTCAGGTTTACCTATGAAAACACTGCTTTCATTGGCTTTTAATTGCAAGGAATAAGCTCATAGCACCTCAGCTTCCGTCATGCGCATTTATCATATTTAGTCTCTTTCTCTGAGCCTTTGGATATTTTTTATAAATCTGAATTACGAAAGGGTAACAAGGTCCTGTGTCACTTTGATTTCATTGAAGGGATTAACTCGCTCGTAAAGATAGGTTTATAGAAATTTATTTGGTGCTATCATAGTGGGACTGGGTATTTCATTGTTAAATATGCCTTTATTTCGTTTCTGTGATTTGAGGGAGCAAAAAGGCAAACTGCAGAGAATTAATCGACCCCGCGACTTTATATTTACTCTACGATTGTAGAATCCCCTCTTTTTGTTCATGTTAGTAGAGGGTACTCGTGGATAATTGTTTTTGCGTATATTAGTTTTTTTACACGGTCATGTAACAGTATTGTGAGAATGGAGTTGTACATAATGTATTAGCAGAATTTACGAAATCAGTATATCTCCTTATCTCCTCAAAATTATCGTAGTTAGCTAAATATTTCTGTGGTGAATTTGAAATCAAAACCTTAGCTATCATCGACAATTATGCCTAATTATTGGTTACATGGGCTTGGATTTGGATGGGTATGGGCTTGGATACGCAAATGAGTGCAATTTGTTTATAATAAATGTTAGTTGTCATTTTAAAACTTTATATCCTTCATCACTTGTCGTTGTTCTATTCCAAAAATTGCATTTTTATTGCGTTCTTGTTATGCATTCATTCTCCTCTGTCCACTACTTTCTTTCTTATCGTCAATCGAGAGTTGTTGTCGCCCTACATTCGACACTAGTGCGTATCCATTTTACTCTTAGCTTAATATATTGTAATGCTTAGCTCCGTCATTCCGATAACCTATTGTGTTTAAATAAACAAAGATGATGTATCCCTTACTATTTACTTTATTTTTTACGTAATTAATGTGGCAATTTATCTTTAAAGATTTTGAAATAATATTTTTTATTGACTTCCTGCCTCTAAATACTGTACATTCCCTCGATGGACCAGCGTTATTACATTAAAAAACATCTAATATTGTTTGACGGCAGGAATTGTTGCGATTTGATTTCCAAAAAAATTAATTTTCTTGTTTGCATTCATATTGCCATATTTATTTTTAATCAAAGTCACAAAGACTCTTGATCGATATCTGCTCGGAAACTTTCAGCGAAATTGATTCCCTTTTTTTTCATGGAGGGGATAAAAGTGTCCGCATAGGGAGTGGTAAAGCGGTAGGATATTTGACCAGGGAAAGGACACAAAGTGTCAAAGCGAGCGAAAGCTTTGGAACATGCGTCGCCGATCTGAAATATGAGGGAAGTCTTCAATGAGTGTTCTCTTGCTCAAACCTCATATTCTTCCGAGTAGTACCCTCCTCTGACTGTCCCTCATTCTATCTATCACTCCCACGCACCTCACAATTGTCCCCACTCGCGTTATTTCCGTCGTTTCCCTACCTCCTCATACCGCCAAGCTCCCCATCCCACTCCCGGCTCATTCCCTCTCTCTCTTTACATTTTTTTTATAAAACCACACCCCGCTCATCCTGTTTACGTCAGCAGTGTTCCGGGGCTGTGCGGTTCCGAAGGGAGGAGCAGCGAGCGAGAGGGGGTTTTGTAGAGAGAGAGTGGGTGGAGAAGGGAACGGGAGCACGACATTTCCTTCGTTGCGAGGTGGTTTGGGGACGGCAAACGACCCGGATCCCATTTTGCTGGGGTATTCCCTTAGCCCTGGGGAGAGGCTAGGGAAGGGCGTGGTGGTTTTGGTGGTGCCGGTGTTGGCGCGGCTGCAGTGGTAGCGACGGGCGAGTGTGTATGATAGCTAGCAGGTACTAAGCGGTGCAGTGTTGGTGGCGTTCGCAGTGGTCTGGAGCTAGGAGAAGAACCCGCGCTATCACCGAGGACAATCGTTATGGATGAGGCCGGTCTTATTCCCTTGCCTCCCCCACATCCCCCCCCCCCCTTGCTCGAAGCGACCCTCGTGCACATACACGCACTCGAACTAGGAGATATATTTTTTTTCCCGAACCCGCTTCGAGATGGCTTTGGCAGGGTGACCGAGCCCTCCGTGGTAATAACCATTTTGGTTGAGGACTGTTCGTCCGGAATGAAGGTTCAGGGAAATGGGTCTTCCTTTATCCTCCCCCAGTGAGAAAATACTGAAAAGGAAAAAATTTTTGTCGGGCTGGAAAAGATATAAGCTTTTGATAAGGGTCTCCTCTGATACTTGAATTGAGTTAAATGGATCAGGTATTGAGGAGGAATTGTTAGTGAATGTAGGAGCTGGGGTCATTTGTTTCTAAGTTGAATTTCCAAGCCTAAAATATTTTCTGAAATATGATCAGTAGTTTTGCGCGAGATTTAATGCGAAGACATTATTGATTTTGCTTCTTACTTTAGATAGCTTTTCTGTATTATATATGCTGGATCGACAACAGTTTGATGCATTTTAATACTTTCAAAGTATTATTGCGTTAATTTTATGTTCATAACTAATTTAATTATTATCATATTGTTATTTTAGTTATAAGCTTTTTTGTGATAATTTAACCTTTAAAGGTAGCTGACCAGATAACTAACTGAATATTTTTACTCTTTTCAGGTAAGTTAGCTGGGTCCATGTCGTTGATCAGTGAGTCAGACGTTCAAGATATTTTCCCTTTACGCATAATGTTTACTAGTAAATAGAAGTTCTCCCAATGTAAGACAGATATTCACAACATAATTTTTTTTCATCTCAGGGAGTTTGAATAGATTCTCATGCGCATGCATTTGTCATTTTTAAATTTTCACCTAGAGAGTGATTTCTCACCACTAATGCTATAACTAAACGTTTGCAAGTAACGTTCAGTTTTCTGAGCGCAAAAATGTTTGGAGCCCCACTGTAACCTCATACCCTGAAATATAAATCTTTATGGTGTGAGACAGAGGAGGAAAACTTACACTCCAGATCTGGAGTGCAGTGATTCGTATTGTATATTTTTCTGAGGAAATCTTTTTTGCGACTGAAGTCATCCAATGAATTGCTTTTTAACGATTCTAATGCACTAGATTTAGAGGCCATGAATATTGGTATCACTTATGACTGAAGATGTGCCATTGATGGCATTCCCTAGCTCTTTGTGATGGAATCTCATTGAGTTGGAAATCAAGAGTTCTTCGCTTGATTTTGATCCACCCAGGTAAAATTCATTCTGTTATACAAAACACATTCGTAGGACCTCGAATGTTGTGGATCATATCGAGAGACTGTAACCAATTCGCACAAATTTTAGTAATTTTGACAAGAAATTTTAATACCTGTAAGTGCAATATATGTCTGCGTAGTTTGCCCCATTCTCTTAAGCGTGATTTATGTGTGAGAAAAGATAATCTTTTATGAATGGTATGCTTTACCAGAGAAATAACTGTGATTGAATCAATAATTAAACTTGTTACTGAGACTGTATATCCATTACTGAGTTGATGAAACGCTAAATATTTGACTCAAGTGAAAGTTAGTCATTGGTAGATCTGATGCTCTTCCGGCGAATCGCTGTGGTGAAGGCTGTTCAGGTCTTCGACTGGGTCAGGAACTGTATTGCTACCGACGTTTCGGAAACCGAGTCGCTCTCCATCCTCTGGCCTGAACTCAGCCCTGAGGACGGAGAACGTATCGGTCTCCAAAACGTCGCCAGCAATGCAGTTCCTGACCCGGTCGAAGACTGAGCAGCCTTCACTGCACGTTCGTTATTGGTTAGCAGTTCGTTCATTGACTTGTTTGTTTTAAGTATTCATTCCTATATTCACTTTTCTTATCAATTTATTTAGAAGCTAATGTACATGAACATTTCTTCGCAATTCCTGACTTTTGCATGATCTAACTATGTCTCAACTCGTTGTTTAATAATATTGTTGCGCTTAAATTGCTAGATGTTTGGTTTTGAGAACTTTTGCATTTCATTTGCAATCCATAATAACGTTCCGAAAGTTCGTTTACATACGCTTTCGCAAATTTATGTTAAGTGAATACATCAGCTGACTTGAAGTGGAATGAATTTACAGCCAAATCTATCACGGATTTAATTTCAAAATAATCTGAATCTAGTTTGGGATATTGCTAGCTTTTTTTAGGTATTTCGCTCGCTTCTATTGTTTTTTCTAAATTACCTTTAATCATGTATGATTTTCGATCCAGTAAAATGCACGCAGTATGTATTTATGGCTTCCAGGACAAGTTTCAAGGCATTCAAACAATTAAAAGGTTCAAAAATAAGAGCACCCAGTAATCATGAGAGTAAACGCAAGGGCCGAACGCGTCAGCATTAAATCCTTTATGAAAGGAGATGGAAATTCATCCGTGCATCAAGATGAAAAATGCATGCGAGCATTCCGTTTAATCTACGCCAATATTATCTTTGTGGATAGAGCCGCTTTAACTCGGCCGGCCGGAAATTTTCAAATTTAGTTTTTGCCACCGATCACCGAAGTTGATTAGGGGTGCTCCGAACAAAATACGGCTCCCACTTCGGAAGTGGACGGTTCCCCACGCTTCAGATCTATCCCGAGCGATCTCCAGATTTCACGGTTTACCGTCCACCTCCGGACGTTGATAAAAGGTATTCCCTGAATTACAGCTTCATCATGGTATCAAGCGGATGGGGTGGGATGGTAACTCTACCCCAACGGCAACGCAGCGTTGGATGAAGGTAGCGTTGCTTGTATGTGAGGCTCCAATGCTTATATGTACGAGGAGAGCGGATTTAACCCACGATCACGATGGATCCCACGAAATAATAACGTAGTAGTGGTAGTAATTTTAGCGAGAAAAGATTCGATGCAAGATTTGGCTAAAAGTCTATAACTTGAATATTAAAGTTTAATTCACCTTAAGCATGGTATTTATGGAACAGTGAATCTGAATCATGGTATTTTATTTACAGTGTAACTATTTTGATTACAACCTTAACTCAATCACTCAATTTCGCCACAGTTAGTCGTGCTTGATATTTTAAAGAGATTTTTTCTGGAAAATAATAATATTACATCAGTTTACCCTCATGGTGTAAATGCGAAGTAGGTCACTCGTTAATACGTCTATAAGATCTAATGGCCATCAAATGTATTTCCCAAAAATTTCAGCTTATATTTGAGGTTTTTCAAAAACATTCATTAGAGATGTAAAGGAAATATATTTTCGCCTAAAACTGGACTATGTAAATCAAAATCGATAAAATACTCCGCATAAAATGGCAGTATGTGTATCGTGTATATTTCAATTTTTTCTGGGGAAATGGAGTGAAAATGTTCATTTTAAACGAAGAAAATTTTTAACCTTTTCGAGGAAAGGAAATTCTGATTAATTTGTTAAAAAATCTAATTTTTGCTCTTGGTGCATTACCTTATCATCCGCCCATTGTTGCTTATTCAATGATTTAGCAATTTTCTGGTTTTGCTGTAATTTTGACAAACTAGCGCTTCATGTGGGAAGTCTTTCGAGATGTTTTTAAATTCTTGTTATGTATTTTCTTATCGCATGCCCATTGACGTGAAATAACCCCGATAATACTCATCCGTCTCCCGGAAAAACACATTCTGATGAATTCTCGCAAACTGTCGAGCATCGCGTTGACCCATAGAGGAGAGGGTGAGAGGGGTGATATGCGAGAGGATGTGGAACCACACGCAGAAGCGGGTGCGGCCTGACAGAGCGCACTGAAGCAATCGCGATTCTCCCTACTGGAGAGGGCAGTCCTGTGAAGCTGCCGGGCTGCAAGTGAGAGGGGATGGGTGGTCGAGGGGACTGGAGGGAGAGCGAAGGACTAGGGTTTTAAGGGGTCAGGAGAGCGGAGGGAGGTGGAGTGGAGCGGTAGTGGAAGGGGAAAAGGTTATATCGGCGCCTGAGAAGCTATTTCCCGCTCCAATGGAGATTTTGGTCGCTTGGCGACGCTTGGGATATGAGGTAGGGAAATCTTGAGGGGATGAGGGTGAGAGCGGCGAGGGTCGACGGAGGGGGAGGGGAGGGCAAAGAGAGGCCGGAGGGAAGTGACTTAGGGGAGCGTGGGGATTGCCGGGATGGGATATGAGGGGAGTTGAGACGGTGAGGAGGTTTTGCTCCGAGGGAAGAACAGAGGAGCAAAGAGGAGGATTAAGGAAGAGAGTGGCCCACGTGGGTGGAATTTGAGTGTTGCGCGCGCGCCCGTAGAGAAATATCCGACTTTAGATGCTGCAAGGTTTCCCGAAAGAAGGAGTATGGAAGAGGTAGGTTAAATGGCGGGTGCAGGGATATTAGCAGGGAGTTTTGCAAGGAGGCGGGGGGTTAAAAAGGATCGGTTCTCAAAATGTGGTGTGCGGGAGGCATTCGGAAGGATTGGTACTGAAATTTTAGACATTGCTCCTTTCTTTCCGTTCCTTTCTTTCATACGATGATGCTATTGGGTGATCTGGAAGAACCAGCAAGTCATAAACTATCATTTTTACCAAAAAAACACCCCTTGGGCCGACATTTAAGGTGTGTGCAAATGAATTCGGGACTGAAAGGACAATCAGATTTTCCCGTAGTTTGGTGGAAAGAGCAAAATTTACAATTTAGGAAGGAATATAATATATCATGGCTTTGAAATCTAAAGTGCAGAAAGGGGCTCTAACGTACTTGACCTCCGTGCAGACATTTCTTTTCCTTCGTGAGCGAAGTTTGTACGGTTATGCATTCTATTTCCTCGAACGAATAGGCAGGGTGGAAGGAAGCGGGTGGATCAGATGGGTTCAGCTCACGCGAGGAAGGTGGAAATTTGTCTAGAAAAGGAAGTAAAAATGAGCAACGGAAAACGTAGCTGGGGCGGTGTGAAAACTGAGGTGTCTTTTCGTCGAAAAACTGGTGTCTAAAATTTCACGGTACATGAGCGTAACGAGCAGTAACTATTATGGGTTACTATCTGATTTTTTATATTTTCCTGGCGAAGACGGAGCCTGTAGACAACTTGAGCCTGTGGAGAAGCTACTGTGCATTCCGGATTGGTAAAAATGCACCCGATAGCTCCATTCTAAAGGTTGCTTGATGAGACCTCTGCACATAACGCCATCAGAATTGAAGGCCCTTTCAATCTCATTCTCAGGCAGCTTCATTTAATTGACACGTTTTAAGGAGTAAGAGGATATTTTTTTTAGGTTTTTCATTAATTTTTTGACATTCACTAAAAAATGACCCCTCAGAAGAGGTGAACAAAGCGTAAACTAAAACCCATTTCATCAAGTAGTTTGCTAGGCGGGTTACGTTAATGGTACAAAAACATCGAAAATATTATAAAAAAGAGGAAATTATTTCAATGTTGATTGACTATCATTACCGCATTTCAGTTTTCATGATTGAAGTATTATAATGAATTTTATTTCTGAGACCTTTTCTTGAAAGAGAAACTTTAACATCCCAATGAAAACATTTCGTCGTCGTGCTCAATTTGTTTAAGTATCTACTTAGATTTGTATTATCAATGAATATCTCTAATTGGGTGAAAAAGAAAGGGAATGAATGTTACGTGTAAATACGGAAGGTGGCGAGTAAGAAGTGCCAGTGAAGACATTACTTGCGTAGAAATGGAAATGCGCGAATACGCGAGTTGTTCTATGATCTGGGTCTCATTTTACTGCAGGCATTTTTCTTCTTTCTTTTTCCTAGAAACATTTCTCTTATTCCTAGCGTAACATTGCGCGTTGCTTTTTTATTCACAACACTGCATTATTCCCTTTCGCGTGTAGTCCTTTTAATCTTCTCCTCTCTTCTAACGTCTTTTTAAGCATCCAAAGGGAAGTCTATCTTTTATTCATCAATCGGAAGAAAATACGACGGAGTAGGATGGGAGATTGTTGGGATAACGCTTTGAGCTATGGCGTGAATTTATCGGGAATTCAGCGGCAGTGACGCTCGGTGACGGCCGGTCTTGAAAATACTGATTATTTTTTCACTGCCCGGCGGTTCATATATAATCTGTGAAATACACATTTCTACCCAAATTGAGGAAGAAATAAAGTTTTTGTTTCGGATCTACAGCCCCTTATTTTTATTTTATTATCCTTTTTTATTTCGAATCAGTTTTTTTAACCCTTAATAAGTATTTTTCAAAATAAAAATGCCGTTTTGACGTATTTTTGTAGCTGGAAATGAAAGATTCAGATAGATTCAAACGATTTCTTCGGATAAAAAAACATATTGAAGCGCTGATCGCTGTGGTACAAGTTTGGAACGTAAAAAGTTCTAAATATTTTTTTGCCACGCTCCTGATTTTGCTTCGAAACTGTTTGCCTTTTTCTCTTCATTCATCAGTATCCTTTTCATATTTCTTGTGGGGTTTGCAGGCGTTTAAAGAAGGGAAAGTAAACAAACCACGCTCTTGTGCTAGTACGCCTCAGTGCTATTGATATTAATCTAGTTAATTGGCACCCAGTATTAATGCTTTAGTGGTTTACATTGAGAACCTATTATAAGGGATTGAAGGCATGAAAGGTTATTCGAAAGTATTTGAGAGAGAGAGAGATACGGGGAGAGAGGATTTTGCCGAGGAAATAAGCAGGGAAAGAGCGTGAAGGTCAAATATCAACCCTGCTTCTTTGCTGTCAATTGCCAGACAGTAGTAAGAGAGGGTAAATGAGAGCTAGAGGGAGAAAAAAGTAGGTGGGTCGTCCGGAAGGGGAGAACAAAGTTGAGGAACGGCTGATAAATTACCAAACTCTTCGACCGGTGGCAGGTATTCACGGGTGAGAGGAGCCGCACAGTGAGGGAAAATTCGACTTTTACTTACATCCATACTTCCTCGTCGCACCTCCCTTCCCTTGCTCGATGTAACTCGTCCTATTCCTCCACCCTTCGTCTTCCTTGCCAATGTAAATCCCTTAATCCTTCCCTACTTTTTTTCCTACTCTTTCGTTTGCAGTTTAGATAATATCCTGAAAGTTTTAACCCAAATCATTATTCTGGCTCAGTAGCTATGATTTAATACTTCTCTACGGAAATAGTTTGAGGATTTTCCTCAGCTCTTCAAATAGTGATCATTATTTAAGCTCATTAGAATTTTAGTGCTAACTTAAACGTCGTTGGCTTAGCCTTATATTATTATAGATTAGAAACAACATTTATTGACCTACGAGCGATTGCTCCTATTGGGCAGTAGTTTACATCATAACATAATTTTCTTGCAAGGAAAAAAATATAATGCATAACATAAAATACATAAATAAAAAATAGTTGTTTCAGTTTCATATGTTATAAATTGATATGCAAGGTTCATGTTAGGAGATATTAAATTGTGAGCTGATTTGCCTAATTTATAGAAACACAGGATGTAAGTACAACGGATTATTACAATACACACCTTAACATATTACAACAATATTTATATCTTACATACAGTATATATTACATACCTTAGATATTACAACAATCATACCTTAAACTTAAGCATATCAAATCATGACATAACATCCAGACAAATATATAAGTGATTAGCATTTTTTTAAAAATTTTGGTTATCAAAATCAATTTCAATTTTCAATATTTAATTTATTATGTATCATGCATTATGGTTACTTATGTCTGATTCCTATACTATGTTTTCATTTTCTTTTACATAGTTAAATAGTAGGTATTTTAATACAATGATTGAGGTAGTGTTATTTATATTGTCTGGTAATTTATTCCGAAACTGACACGATTTTACTCTGAATGATTTCTGGAAAATTGTTGTATGGTGCGATGGTACAAGTAGATTTTCGGTTATTTTCGTTGTTCTCACCTTTATATCATTTTTATTTTGAATCATGTTGCTATAGAGGTAGGTTGGTTTCCCAGTTTCCAGAAGTTTGTACATGAAGTGCCCCAATTGATACAGTCTACGAGATTCGACTTTTAGAATATTTAATCTGTTTGTGATTTTATGAATATTTAATTTATTTACGTGAAATATGGCGTTACGTGCTCCCGGCCATTATATTATATTATAGTCAAAACGTGTATATGATATCGATCACTTGGTACCAGTGATGTAATACTCTGTCGCTTCTTTCATACGTATAATTCGATTTGTTTAAGATTTAATGTTTTGATAATAAATGCATCTTTGAAGTATGACATTTTTCTTTTTGAATGAGCATCTTCCTTCAAGAAAATCTTGCCTTATGAACCAAAATCGTGGAAGAAAGACGAAAACTTTGGAAAATTACACCACAACTTGATTATACTTGTTTTAAGTTATTTATTATAGTGATGAAATTATTTTTCGCGTTCTTGGAGTAGTTGTAACATTTACCTGTATTACTCCTGCGAGGATTTTTCCTTCCGTAAACTACTTTCATGCCCTTGGTAAGAAAAGCACGATTCAGTTGGTTTTACTGCATAAAGCAACGCGCATCTTGAGCTTTTTTCTTTCTTTACCAATAAATTCCACGTTTATCACACTCCTTCAGTACTGAACTGAGGAGGCATCGGGTCGTCATTTAATTTCTCAAAAAAGCACTTCTATAACCCTGGACCGGTAATCTAATCACACCCATTCTCTTCCGTCAAGGCTATTTCGTTTGTTTCCTGCGTTTCACGCTCTCTGGAATTAGCGCCGCGAGCAAATTATCGGATTACCCGTGATTGATTATCTCCTGCGTAGCCTGGGACCACTCTGAGCATTTACGATCCACTAAACCCACTCTGGTAATTCCGGGGAAAATTTTTTTCCATCTTCCCTTTATTCTCAGGTTTATTTCTGTCGCCTTAACCAAATAGCCGAGAGCAGCGACGTAATCTGATTTCTTTTTCCTGCATCGCTCGTTGTACGAACGATGTCTCCATGATTTCGTCGAGGATGCCAAGGTGATTTGATTCCTTTCCCCAACTCTACTATTTTGTGGAGGATATTTGCTTTCGCATCGAGTATTCAGGGATTCAGACACGATTGAGGTTTTCGTACTTTTCATTATTTCGTTGGTACTCCTTGAGGCAATCTTTAATGAGAGGACAAGCTGAATTGAAACTGGAATCGCTCTAGACCATTGCTAGTGATGAGGAGCCTTGTTTTATTAATTAGCGATGACAATTATGGTGGTGTACCGTATGACAATTTTTCATTTTTAATGGAGTGTCTGTATGTATTAATCATATCACTAAATTTTTATTTCAAGCGTTTATTTATCGTCAATATTTTTCCATTTTCAGAGAACTTAGCTTCCGAATTGAGCTCCTACTTGTCTTTTAGGTGGACACACGATGAATGGTATCCGGAATCCATCCCCGGGGTTAAATCGTAAACCTCCTCACAAATAGGTTCCCTGTAATTAGATGCATCAATTCGATCTCACTGCTGACGCGGCGCAAGGAAAAGCCTCATGCCCACCTCCTCCCTCCCCCCCGCCCTCTCTTCGACACCGTCGCCCCCTCATCTGGAATGCGTGATGCGGAAATTAAATCCAGTCGTGCGCGCGTGAGCGATGCTTCGCGAGAGAGGGAAAGAACGTTCTGGGGTGAAATTCGCGGAGACTTTAATTAATGGCGCGTGAATCGCGATGAAATATGGCCACGGATAGGAAGGGATTGACAATGAGAAGGGAAGATTGTGGGCCGGAGTCCATTTCGTCCCTTTGCTTTCTCTTTCCTACACTATTCCTTCCTCTCCCATTCTCTACCTCGCTCTCTCTTTCTCTCTCTCTCTCTCTCCCTCCCCGTGCCTCATTTCCTCTCTCGCCCAGACCCCCTTTTGAGCCTGGACGGAAAGCGAAGTGAACGATTCATCGCTCGAATTCAGCAACGCATGCATTGCAAGGTGATCGTACAGCATAGAATCTGACATCGTGGCATTAAATCATATCTCTGACGTGTATTTATATTTCATCACGCATCCATGTTGTTTCAGCTTATCGCATGATATCTCTTGTGGATATGAATTACCTGTTCGAGGATGAGTTTTCACGAAGCCGTTTTTCTATCGTACATGTCAGAATTACTATCGCAAATTCCGACTTAAAAGTCATTTAAGTGTCCTCCACGTGACACGTTAAATAGTTGAATCCTCCTTTTTTAGAATTCATTCTTAATAAAAAAGGTTTCTATACAATATAACAATGAATGGAACCATTGTATCTACGTCTCAAAAATATCATTTTAATAATATTCTTTCAAGATCAATGCTATATCAATGATTCCACTCCACGGAAAAATTAAAGTGTCCACTTTTCTGCTCAATGCCAATGCATGCGGCTGAATTTCATTGAGATTTCACTTCATTAGAAAACATGATCAATCTCTTGATTCGAGGTCAACATTAATCTGCTTCGTATGTTGCTACGCTAACTATGCCAATGATTGTTTTCCTATATGCAGGATCAACGTCCAATTGAAGATAGTCACCTAAATAGATTGTGGTGTATATAATTTGATATATCTCGTGGTCGTACACTCTTCACCTGCCTCTTGACTCCGTTCATCGCGAGGAGATGAGCCGTGTTTTAAAGAGAATAATAATGAAGGCTGAAGGGAGGTTGGCACGATGCGTGGAAGTCGACTGCTTTATCTATCACACGCAGTAGATATTGCTTGAATAACGCGAGTTACATTCAACGCATCGCAATATTACTGGCTGTTCCATCCATTCCCGAGTTCGGGAAGACGTAGGAGAATGAGGCAAGACGCGAGATGGAGAATTGGGTATAGGAGTGGGAGGTTGATGGAATCCTCAGAGAGAAGAACGAAGTACTGGGGGCTAGGAGGGCCTGGTGTGGGCCCACAACCGTTCCTCGTGAAGGATCGAGTGAGAAAGCGAGGGGCCCGTGGGTGGGAACGGCGGCGGAGGCCGGTCCGCATGAGGGAGGAGATATGGCTCGGATTTTAGAGGGAAAATTTTTATGAGGAGCGGAGCGGGTAGGGGGTGGTTTCGGGGTGCGTGGGGGTAAGAAAAGGAGCTCGGTTGGGGAAGGGGGTGGAGGTGGGGGAGAGTGGGGTAGGATGGGCGAGCCCGGAGGATCTGGGGAAGAGGAATGAGTGGCAGGAAGATCTCCATTAAAATTTCAGGGTTCTCTGGAAACGAACAAATTGAGATAGTTGACGGGAATGGGGGAGGGAATGTGCGGGGTGGGGAGGAGGGGAGGGTGAAGAATTGAAGGGAGGCCGGGTGTGGGGGTCGCGGGTCAGAGTGGTGGGGGCGGAATGCGGAGCTCACGAGTTGGATGGAGGACTGGGAGAGGGTGGGTGAGGGTTAGATGGAGAAACTTTTTGGTGGGGTTACCGGAAGGACATGCAAAAGAGTGCGTCGCTCGAGGTGGAGGGTTGGAGCGGAAAGTGGGCAGTGTGTGGAGGTGCCGTGGTTGTGCACGGCGCGTGGAAGTTAGGGTGAGATGATGGGAAGAGAAGAGATTCGGGTCCAAGGGTTAACCACCATGGGAGCTGGGTCTCGACGGCTTGTGTCAAAGACCATACAGAAGTTCTTCTTTTAATCATGCCATTGTAATAAATACTGCCATCGGGGAGTTATGTTGAGTCCCAAAAATTCATGGTAACCATTAAAATGTTTTTCTTAGAGTTTAATCTTCTCAGTCCATGGTGCTGAATGAATTCACTTGCACATGTTCCAGTCACATTCCTAGCCATTAGCTATTACTCTTTCTGGTCATTTATCGAATCATAGTCATATATTCTGACATCATTAAACGGCCTTCATCTCAAATATGGATTTAAAACTTAGTGATTTGATTTTACTGCAAAAAGTACGATGGTAGGTGTCATTAAACTGTCGGAAATTTACTGCTTAGAAGGAAATATGTCCTTTTTCAAAGTCTCACCGTAGTGACTTGTTGGTGAAGTATTAGAAAAATCATAATTTTCCCCTATGGACGTATGTAGGAGTGAGCTTGAATCGTTCGAGATCTATTCGGCCTGTAACTAAGGACTCACTCAATTGCTTTTACATTGCGTTTGTGATTATTCCGTACCGGAGTCAATCTCGAACGATTCAAGCACACCCCCTGGGCTTTGACATGTATCTAATTGCTAGTAAGATTTGTGGGAGGTGCTGTGTAGGAAGTTTTCATCGTGTAGTCTTAAGAGAATATAGGGCAGACCATTTTCTTACAAAAGATATTTATTTAAAACACTGCTCTATCAATTTAATCTCACTATTCTTTCGCTTTGATACGGTGCTGGAAGCTCTTCGTTTCACGAGGGAACGGTAGCGATTGAAGAGGCACAGAGAAGAAATTGACGAGAGATATAGAGGAGGTATAGTGACGGCCACTTTGCTCGAGGCTTGGAATTGTACATCCAGACGATTGAAAAGACCCGCTTACAATCTCTAACACAGAATGTAGAAACTGTTGTCATGCCCGCGTGCACAAAACCGGAAACCCTGTCCAAACGCTGAGAACAGGCCCCCACGTAATTTACTGCCGTAAGGCGATTGAATACTCATTTATCTATCTTCTCGCTCAATCACACGCCTCGTGTAAACATGTTTCCCACGTTTACGGGCTGGGAGGAATAGCGGGTAAAGCGAATGGAAGTGTGGAGGAAATTAGGATAAGAGGAGGGGAGGAGAGTATCAGTCGGGAGATGGGGAGGTGATGCTCAGACTATAATGACTATAATTATGTCGTTAGGTCGCTAATCTCGTTGGATAGATCTTCTCGTTTACCCACCGGAGAAGTTTCTGGAGGGTGAGCGAGACGTGGAAAAAAGATGAGAGCAAGGTAGCCATTGCAGTCACATTAATGGGGATAGTTTACTTCGTCTTTTTTTCCCGCTGCGTTATCGACTTTCCGTTACGAGGTTTGTTTACCCCCCAGTCATCAAAGAAGAATTCCTTCTTTTTCATCGGCGAATTTAAGAAGCGCTCTCGTCGATAATTATCTCGTAACTCTTCAGTGCAGTAATTATGGATTTATAAATTAATCACATTATTTTGGATTCTCGTGTACAATAACATTTTCTATTTAGCTCCAAGAAAAAGGTATTTTATATATCATTCATTGCTGCATGTTGTTTTCAATCTCTACTTTTTAGAAATGGCATAATAAGCATTCCCATACATAATAACTTTTGTTCCACAAAATTTGCAATCAGTTGTGGAATAAGTCTTTTTATTGCCGTATTTAGTCTTCTCGTTGATTCGAGGTTATGCTAAGTTGAATGTTTGAACGAGGAACGCACTTGTATCAAGGAAGTATCAGAATACCACAGTGCTTGTGAATTCAGTTCCTTATTTGAGCATTTCCTCAGCAATACCTTTAACTCATATACACCGGATTGAAATTATTAGCATTTTCATATAATTGTTGTAAGTATTTACGCATTACGTAAAAACCTTGTTTTAATATTTATTTATTCGCTGAGGTCTCTACCCCTTTTAAAATTCTCCCAAACTGTAACCTTATGATTTTACAATTTCATATTATGAAGGTTCATTAATGTTCCATGTGATGAATAAAGGTTGATTAGCACTTTTTACGGGCAAGCTATCATAATTTCTGTTTAAAGCCCTAAGTTAGGTTACAAAAGAGTTTTTCCTTGGATTAAAGAGTCCCTTTTTCCGTTTAATTCTGTCACTTTTCTACAAAGTGCTCCCTTTAGTTACAATATGCGATGCTCGTAACCTTCTAAAAATAAAGGTAAATGGTGTACTTCTTGAAATAGTATAGCTGCCATGTTTAAACCAAAGCATTGCATAAGTTTACGATCATTACAATGACGAAACATACGAAGTTCTGCGTAGAAAAAAGCTGAAAAGAATACTTTATTTAGTGGTTCTCGATGAAAATTTTGCAAGAAGAAAATATTTGCGATGATTATATAAATTGATATGTAATGTTTTGTAAATATGTCTTCAAATAATGAAAACGTGCAAAAGATTTTACATTGATTTTTTTATATATCCATACTCTATTATCACATGTTGTCGCCAACTATTGAGAACGTTAAGAAGTTGCTTCATAGAGTTATTCTCCAATGGGAAATTCATTTATCATTGAATTCAAAAGGACCAACTAATGAGTGAATCTATGAAACGGCCAATAGTTGTGAGTTAGAACGCAGAGTATTTTCATGAATATCTCACAGCTAAGTACAGAACTCTGTAAGAGTCGCTTCTTATTCTTTGGCACACGCAACGTCCCAATCTACTAATAATGCTCAATTCCTTACCATCCGAGCCCTTTTAAAAAGGGACGTCCCATGTACCCAATCTGCGCATCGAGGACCGCGGTTCCATCCCATTTTTCCCACCCCACCCGCTGCAAACTCTTATCTTCCCCAATCCATACTCCATATCCATTCATTCTCCCCTACTCCTCACTCCTGCTCGAGCTTCATATCCTCAGTCCCCTGTTGCGACTTTTCCCGTACCCACGCTCCCCAGCCTTGCCTTGTACGGGAGCCTATCTCTCGCTCGGGTGCCTCACTCCCTCCTTACTCCATCTCTTACTCCATCTCTTACTCCATCTCTTCCCCCCCTCCCTTTTCTGTCTGCGACTCATAATCCAATTCTTTCCGAACGCGGGGCGGAGGTCGGATTGGGGGTTGGTGGAGAGGGGCTGAGTGGAGCATGGAGAGGTGGAGAAGAAAAAAAGATTGAAATGAGCGTAAAGCTTTCTGAGACTGGGTTACCTTTTATCTACCTTTATCGTCTCATTCTTTGCTTCTCTCTCCCGGCCATCCGTACCCGCGGCGCCACCGCTTTCTGTGCGAAATGCCAGTATTAGTTCCAACCCACCTCGTTCGTGACCCCTCCTTTCTCCCACCACGTCTTTCTCACAGATTCACTCTTCAGCCCCCAATCTTCACCTTCACAACCCTCCTCGCCGTAGTCTCATACATATATTCTCCTGGGTCATATTTCTTGTTTCAGGGAATTAAAACAAAAAAATAAGCTCCCTTACTTCCCGTCTAATTTCCTATCCATCTTTTTCTCGTTATCTTCGATTCATAATTCGAAACCTCCTCGTACCATTGTCCTTCAGCTCTTCTCCTGATTATTACGGTTACCTTTTGTTAAAATGTGGCACCTACTTAGAGCCTTTTAGGTTTAGCAACACCCAAATCGCATTTTAGGGGGATATCGGTATGAGGAAATAAGAGTATTTTAGCGAGGAGTTCATCTCCAAGTTAGCGATAACCGGTCCTTTTGGACCAGAGTATTTCCACTCAGTTTCCCAGTACCTTATTCGCCAAAATTTTATTCACTCTATGTTTACCCTCTAATAAAAAAATATTATTATGTAAAACATCATCAATCGTGGGTCATTTTATTTTGTTTATTGTCATTTGTCGGATGTGTGCCTGACAGTTTATATATTCAAAGAATTCAAATCCATTCGTGAATAGATGTCGTGCTTTTCTAAGAGTTGATTTTTAGATTAAGGAAGTCATGCATTACGATATCATATTAGTAATTGGAGAGCAATAAAATCCAATTTTACCACTAGATGTTGTCAACTGCACCGCTTCATTCTTTCCTATTCATTTTTGCGTTAGCTCACCTATAGCATGGTAGAATCCTACCTCGTTTTTTGAAATTATTTTTTCACTCCTTATTCTCTTTGAAAATAATTCATTTGCCGTGAATTGTACGCATCCAACCAAGCAAAATGTTTTCTCTTCACTTACTCCTGCACATTCTGCATTTACTAATCCTTTTACTCACGCTTTTTAGCCTCGTTATTTCAAAGAGTTTTATCGCTATTCAATCCTTTGCTACCGTTTCAAGGAGTCAAATCCCAGTGTTTTAATTTAGAAAGTCTCATTTGTTTTTTTTAGACCCATGCCGTTTTTAATTTTCTTATTTCCCATTCCATTTTCAGCCTCTCTGTTGTTTTAATTGCCTCTGTTTGACTTTCCTTTTTACCCTGGATTTCATGTTCAAAATATTTCCTTCAATCAGAAATGGTGGTAACAAGGACTAATACTCCGAAACTAGAAATTTTTATGGCATTCAATTAGAAATGCGTTGCTTTAATATCTTTTTAAATCCCTTTAGCAGTCTAATTCGCTGGGTAAGTCGTAATGTTCGTGTTGTCCTTTCTGTTTTGATTCGAGTTTCGTCTTTTTCTACGGTAGATTTAAAGTCTAATAACTGTATATCAAAGTGCAAAAAATTACCATAAATCACTCAGCGAATAGTTTCCGTGTTAATCATAATCATCAGCTATGATTTAAAGAGCTTTCACTCTCATTAAAAATATTAAGTACTTACGAGTTCACCCTATAATTATCAATTGTCTTCTTAGGAGACTAAACATCCTCATCACCTCGTTTTCTATATATGAGCACATTTCATGGTACAAATTGGTCTACGACTTTACATCTTATATTTTGTTTTGGTTTATGTGACATGATGAGACCAGATACCTGTTTGTAGTGAGTGCGCTCAATATTTCAGGATTGTTTTTAAACTGATACTTATAATTGTTCATAATAAAATATTCAATGGAGCAGATGCTTCTAAATTCCGATTTGCAATGTGTATTTGCTTACATTCTTCTGAAAAAATGGTACATAATATTCACTCTTGCGTTTTGGAAGAAATTCATTTTAAATTCACCTAAACAGATTTTCTTACAACTACGTCTCTGCTTTTTTCCTTTCCTCGAATCACTGTCTTTATTTTGGAAATTGAAGCTTATCTTAATTTATCATGTTTAACTCAGTGAATTAAAGTGGAATAACGATGTGCAGCGCTTCACACGTCAACTTAAAAACCGCTTTAGGTAATTAGTTGATTGAAAAATGAATTTGGGCATAGCCTGAAGGAGCAGTATTCGATAGATTTACGGTATATCACCTTCATACGGTATGTCTTTTCATCCCTCTCTCGGGCACTTCCCTTGACGTCTTTCCTACAACACTGACTCATGAAGTGCCCCACTTATCCCCTTAGATCGTTCGAAAGACTCGTCTTCCCCTGCCAAGTCCTCCTCTTTTCCTTATTCTCTCCGTACACCGTTCCAGTCCTCTAGCCTCTCTTTTCCTCTCTTAATCTTCCCTCTCTGCATTCCCATCCACCATCGATTTCCCCTCCACCTCTTCGCCATCCCATTACCTACGTCGCTTTGAATGGATCGAGAGGATGGCATGTGATTGACCGCAGTTCGAGGAGAATGCCAGTGCTTGTACGTCGGCTTGGAGGAGTTTGAGAGATAGAGGAGAAAGAGAGGAAGGTGGAGAGATGTAGAGGGAAGAGAGGGAATCATTGAATAGACTGTAAAGGGAGGGAGGGGATGTTGGAGACTTATATGCGAGAGTAGAGAAATAGAGAGTTGGGTGGAGGAGGGATTTGTTGGGACAGAAGTTTGATGAACGGAGAGCTGTGTTGCGTAATGGTTCTCCGGTGTAAACAATCTAGGAAGAAATGTGCTGAAAAGGATGATGAGGAGAATTTGCTGTGGCAAATATGTTCTTGAGACGGTTAGCTAAGCACTCCCCCAATGAATGACTCGGTGGCAGATTTGGAGGAGAGAAATATGTTCTATTTCCGTCGTTAAGAATGTTGCAACGTTGGAGCGTGAGTAAAATGATAATTAGGCAGTCAAGGGTCAGAGTGGGGTTTGTATACGTGAGTTGGCTCTCGATTTGAGGGGAATAGTGGATGTTAAGACAGGTATCTGGAAGGATGGTGGGGATGAGTAGTCGGTGATTAGAGTGAATGGACCTAATGAGGTAGTGGCGTGCCAAAAACAGAAGATTCTCAAGTGTAGGCTGTTTGCAGCTGAAGACTTCCGCAACCATCGGTGGAGCCTGTCAAACCCGGTTACATTTTACCCAAAATGACTTTTAAAAGCGATACCCGTGACATAATTGTGTCTCTTCATCAACTCAACTTTCTCATCAACTAGGTGAGGGTGTAATTTAGCGTTATTTCTATGTACCTTGTTGATTCTTAAATTATTAGCCTAAACACATACGATTTAATAGTAAAAGTAGGTTGATATCAGCTGGTAGAAGGGTAAATAATTGATTTTTTTAACATAGTTTATCGTGCGTATGGTAACGAAGACTTTTTAATATTTAATGCTCTCGTTTCAGTTCTCGCTAGAGCAACTCTCCTCATAAGTGTTGCACAACGCTTAACGATCACGTAAATGTTCCTAACCCCATTTCTTTTCAGGTAAAGAATTTTAAAATTCGTTAATTTGAACTTGCATCCATCTGTGAAAACACTTGTTATTTTACTGTCCCCATCAAAGACATAATCATTATATCTTCTTGTGAAAAAATCATTAGTAGAAAATGTATGGAAAATACAAGGAATAAGAGGTGGATGGGATAGGATAAAAAAAATTATCATTATGTCAAATATGTGAGAACAAATATTGGGAAAATAGCGGTGAATGTTAGAATTGTTAGTGTGTGAGAATTATTATTGACCCAATAGACATGATTCCACTGTACTAAGCAAAAAAAAAGATATTCTGTATTTTAAGAAACTATAAACTACTGCTTCTCATTCATGTTAATTTTATCCACGTATTATCTAATCTAGACTTTTTGTGTATCAAATTTGTAATGGCCTGTTAGTTTTAGCCATTATAATTCATCCACCACCGGTCTCAACTTTTACAGAACATCAAAGGTACTCGTTGTCATCTGAGAGGAGAGTCTTATGCAATAAATTAGTTCTCGTTTTTGGTAAATTTGAACTATCAAGAATAAGGCTAAGCATTCAGTTTAGTCTGCATCGTTTCACCCAAGGTCGTCGTCATCATTCGAGAATAGTTCGCGGAGACGGGTAGGCGCGGAAATTGCACACGATTTATTCTCTGGACTGCGAAGACATTCCTCCGGTTCTGGTACGGGAGGGGCAGGAGGTGGGCGACACACCGGGCAGAGTAAAAGGCTCCACTCAAAGAGTTGATGGATTGGTGGACAGGTGTGCCAGGATGGAAGAAGGAAAGAAGCTGGCAGAAAGGTAGACGTTGAAATGGATGTTCAAGAGTGCTGGATAGGTGTGGTGCAGAGAGAGCATGGGAAAGGAAGACAGTCGAAGGTGAGGAAGGAGCCTGATACGAGGTGAAGGGTGAACGTCCATTGAAAGCATAGGTCGTTGATCATGAGAAGGATAAGGTACGAATGGAGTTTCGCTGATGGTTGTCTTTTGGGGTATGAGAGAGTAGTATTCACGCCAAGTCTTACAGATCCAGTACATGTGGCTATATGTGTTTGTGTGGGATTGCTTGTATTATGTAGGTATTAGGGAACGTGGTTTTGGCGTAAGCCGGGTGCGCGACTCCCGCTTTTGTCTGTGTCTCCCTCTCTCTTCGTGTAGGGGTGAGAAGCTCCCACATCACAGCAAAGGAGAAGAGAAGATGGAGTGCCGGAGTCACTTGGGATGGTATTTCACAACGGGGTTGGAAGAGAGTTCCCCTTGATCACCTCGAATGGTGCATGGGTTAGAATCATATTTCAAACTTTGATTGACAAGGCTGAGCACTTAGGCGGGCGGGAATGCTTCCGATAGCTGGCACTCTGGGAACACATTGCGTTCCAAATTACTCCCAAACTGAATTTGCGATGGAGCATGTGAAGCCGATCACATTGCTCTTGCGAGGTGGGTGAGGTCAACGACTATAATCGTTCGAATGAAATTTTTTAACACTGTTCATTTCACGCCCTCCTTATGTACATTTATCCCCAACATATTAATTCCGCAGTGAGGAATTTAAATGACTGAGCCAGTGGCAGGCTTCTTCTCAGTTTCTACGATTCTATGCCACGCAGCATATTATGATAATTTGCTTAATGATTTGAAATAAGTTTGATACAACATCATGAAACTGATCCAAGGAACTTGATCGTGCAAAGGGTTTTATAACTCCATAATTTTCATGTGCTAGGCTGTTACTGATAAAATAGATGATTTTAAATTTTCCCTAGATTCTCTTCTATGAAAACAGGGAGTAAATCCTCCTTCAGTGAAAACGGGGAGTAAATTTTAATGTTGAACTGAATAGTATTT
Organism: Platycnemis pennipes; assembly: GCA_933228895.1. Lineage (NCBI taxonomy): Eukaryota > Metazoa > Arthropoda > Insecta > Odonata > Platycnemididae > Platycnemis > Platycnemis pennipes. The sequence continues at coordinate 109,760,123 of OW121847.1, forward strand.
TATTTCATTTTTTATGTTATATTTTCCGAAACGCTGGAGTTTTGTTTGGGTTTACTCAATATTAAATACTTTTTCCAGAAGGGCAGCATAACTCTAACTTCTCTCTCCTTGTAACTCGACTTATGTATGTTGACGCACACGCACACGTCATACGTGAAATTAACATAGAAGTGTAATTGGTTCCACACGACTGTTACGCATACTTATAGGAAATGCGAAATGCTCTCTGAAGTGCCAAATTGGTGTTGCTCTAAAATATGTGAGAAGGCGAATCAGTTCCTTTCCAAATAGGACGCCACGTGGGCGCAGGTTAAAAATGGATGCATTCTCGTCGACTGATTCATGTGATCCTTGGCCCTATCCTGTGAGAGAGTTTGATGCAACCCGCATTAAATAAATGTCTCTCGGCTGCCTAATATTCAGGAATGACTCTTTGGTATTTTACCATTCTTGTGTTCGAAATGGGTTTATGTGCGTAATGGATGATTTTTCTATTATTTAATACATTGAAATTGAATGCTTATCCTGTTCATCAGTTTTTTATACTGCCTAGAGAAAGCCGGAATAAAATTGACCTGAATCAAAAATATGTTTATCTGAAGTTGTTATTTTGTATTAAGGCCATGTTACATCATATCTGATTTATTGAACCCAGCATCATGGAAGTTTAACGTTATGTAGAAAATCCATATTTATTAATATTTTCCTATTTCTAATAATTATTCGAACGATTATAATCGTTGGAATGAAATTTATTAACGCTGTTTGAATATTTTTATGAATAAGAAATGCACAAAATGGGTCTGTTAAATGAAAAAAAACCCGTTCAATCTCCGCTCAAGTTGAACTAAACATGTAAGTGTTGTTGTTGTGATTAAAACCAATTCTTCATTAACCATCCTTCTAATTAACATTTCAGAAAAAGAAACCAATATTTTTCATCTTGCAATGAATCATTTACCTTGATCGGAACAAATTACTCTAGAGGAATGGATATTGTTGCCGGAAAAAATAATAATCTAAGGCTTCTACTGAGACGTCAAGTGGAGGCACATTTTTATTTCGAAGTCGCTTCCTTAATTATTTCAGAAATATCGGAAAACAAATGAGAAACAGTTTGAGCCTCTCCGTTACAATCCGCCCGTTGAAAGCTCATCAAGGAGGAGCGCTATATTTTCGGAATTAATGATCTCTGAGGGAAAATAATCCTTTTCCTTATCTCGTAACGTACACCTCCTTCGTCATCTTCGCTCTCGCGTAATGCGGGAGAATATCAGCCTATCTACCCCGCCTCTATCTTCCCTCGTCAAGAGTTCCTCTTTGGAAATGTATCCAGAACTTCTCATTCCTTACATCCCTCTTACTTATTTCCTCCTTTCCGTCTCCCCTTCGCACTCCTTCCACCTTTAACCAAAAGTTTTTCTTTTTCTTAATTTTAGGTTCTCCTCCTTCTATTAATTTTAACCCCATGAGTTTCCTTATTTCTTCTCAGTTTTACTCCATTTCAGTATTCATTCAAATCCTTGTCTCTCTTATCTTATGTCTCGTAATCAAGTGTGCTCTGTAACTAGCTCTACATTCTCTCCCCTTTGCCGTAAATCCGTGGTTTTTGAGCTTGCTGAGGATGGAGATATAGTTACAAATTATTTGAATATGAGTATCAGGAAATGCAATAGCGTAAGATGTGATATTATCACGCTCTGTCGAGCAAGTCATTTTTGCAGGACCAATTTGCTTCTCATGGAGCAGTCATTTTCCCTAAGTCAATGGCGGTTGCCCTCCAGGTGAGATTCTGGGTAAATTGACGTAAATATTGACTTTAGCTTGAATCAGTTTGATCACTTCGAATTTATCGGCTGGATTCATACAATTAATCACATTTTAAAATATAATATATATTTTCGATGTATTTTGTGATAAATACGCCATTCTTTACTGCTAAATTGAAGTAACGTGCTTTTTATTCTATATTTATCTTGGTCTTTGTGACCCCTTCAAAGTTTTTATTACTGTGAAAACCTAAATGAGTGTTTTTTTCATTTTCTGTCGCATTTTAACAAATAATTAAGACGAAATTTCACTGAAAAAAAGTTGGAAGTCTTGAAGTGAGAAGAGAGTCTTGAAGTTTTTCGTAGCCTTACAAATATAATTATAACTCTGATTTAATGCCGTTGCGATTTACCTAAGTTATTCATTGACATAATCCCTTAACTTTTTACCTGTTTTTCATGATTGTACGACCATATAATTTTGTTTTCGATAGTCTATACATTATATGATGGCATAAAAATGTCTCCATCTGATAAAAAATTAGCTTATAACAGTTAGAATGAGGTAATAAAAATCTTCCTTTCCAAACCAGTGCTGTTCGAAATATGGTGTTGTCAATGAAATTTGCTGGAAACAATGTCCAACTTATTAATTTCCATTCCCACTAGCGATTTTTTTATTCCGCTGCGGTGGATTCTGAGCACACACCCTCATTTTCCAAAACTTTCCCTATCAATCACGTCATTTTTATTATCTCTTTAGTTCTCGCGAAGTCTCTCTTGGCCTTACTCTCTTCCCTTCCGTTCTCCTTCGCGATCTTACCGTCATATATTTTGCTGGCGACCTTTCCTGCTTCATCTCCGAAACCAGTCCCTTACGTGATTCCTTCTTACTTTCCCATCTTGAACCACAGTCCTCCTCCTTTCTTTCCGTCTATATCTCCCACGCCGTTTTCGCAGTCTTTTCTTTGGGGCGTGCGGAGTGATTAATGAAAGTTCGTTCCTCAAAAGAAGACTGCTTTCGGCCCGAGGAGATGGAGGGGGTGGGAAGTTTGGCAGGAGGAGGTGATGGCTGAATGAGTGAGTGAGCTCATTGGACCAAGGTGGATACGGAAGGGAGCCTTGCAGAGGGCCGGCGGCGTGCGGAGATCGGGGAAGGGGAGGCTTTCGGGCTGGAAGGAACGTGTGAAATGGATACCACTTCGACGGGTTAGATGGACGCCGTTGAAGTTGGGGAAAGGGAGTGGTGGATGAGAGATATTGGTGGGAGTGAAACTGGAACACCAACTCCCTTAGATAGTGGGGACTACATAGGGTGGTAGTTTTTCCCCGAACTCAGTTTCGATGGTTAAATTGGTTATTTTTGTGCGTGGAAATTCTCTAAATAATTTTTTTACTTTTCATCCTTGCTGTCTTATAAACCACCGCTGTATTTCTCTAGTGATAAAAGTTTTCCTTTCTTTTCTTATAGACCCCCTACTCTTTCCCCTTATCATTATTTTTATCTCACTTAGTATAACAAGCCAGAAAGTCTCTCACTTGATAATACATTTGATCGCATGGCATAGATAATTATCTTATTCTTTGATAGTAATAATTTATTTATTGCTTACGGGTTCCCCTAATTACAAGCAAATTAATATATGGACGTAACATATTTAATAACACCCATGCCCTGGATAGGTATTTTTACCCAGACGGGCCGCGAACCCGCAACCTTCGGTTTGGCAGGCGAGGATTTAACCCCACTGCCAACGAAGCCTTTATATCGAGCCTCGGACATTTTCTATGAACCAAACGTAAGGTTTGTTATGTGGGTGTAATATAATTTCACTCTTAATGGAATGGCATAAATGATTCCTAACTTTTTCGCTAGTAGTTAAAAGGCGAAGTATGGAGAATAAATCAGTAAGGTCAATTGAATGAATTACATGTAAATTTGTTCTATTGAATACAATTCTCGAGCTATTTCTTCTTAGTAGAGATATATTGTCCACTTTTTACTTCCAGGTCATGGCCAGTGCTCTCTTGAGTCATAATCACAAATTTTCTTCCCTTATAAATGTCAATTCTTTGCTCTCGTTCCACGTCATCTCCCCTGTCACGAACACTCGTGCTTGCAGAGTAAAATGTAGATGTTGATATGTGCAAGTATCTTGTAAGGCATAGTGCTAGAGTATTAGAAGTTTAAATGCATTCTTGTGCTGTGAGTTCACTCATAAAAGAATATGAGAATATATTCATGTAAAATATATATTTTAATAGTTGCGCGATGCTTTCATATGAAGACTCTTTTGTCATCCTTTTAATATGACTGACAGTCCATGGAGCAGTATCATTGGCCAAAGGCTTCGGCAACGCTCATATTTTTTTCTGTTTGGCTAAATTCAATCCGGAATACACGCTTTATTTATCCCCATGAGTACTTTTATGGGGTAATAAAGTGCTTGAGCTATGATGAAGCATCAAAAATCTTTTTAAACGTGTGTTTTTTAATTCTACTCCTCGTTTCTGACATTGACATTCGGAAGCTCATTTCTGTGTACAAGGTTTTCAAATCAGCTCCCCAAGGAGACGTTTAAACGAGGAGCCTCTATCAAATTCTATATTGACTTTTTGTTTTCTCATGTCAGTAAATTTGGGTGGACCACTTTGGTGGAGCGACACTTTCTAATAATATAGTATGTATTACTCTTTGCTTATTCTATGTTTGTTTATTCTTTTTGCATGTTATTTATGTCTTTGTTAGAATAACATATGGTTTGTAAATAAAAGACTACTTGTCAATGGAGAAATTTCCTAGGAAACAGAATGCGCGAAATTTTTTAAAGATTTTTTACTTTCATATGCGCCTGCAATGTTGAGACCTTTACATACATTTTCGATAGGGTTGATTTAAATGTAAATTTAAAGGAGTAGAATTATATAAACATACGTTTAAAAATATTTTAGATCCTTCATCATAGCTCAAGCACTTTATTAGCCCATAACATAAATAAAAAGATTTAAATGTTAATTTACTGATTTATTAAATGACATTTTTTTGTTTAAATTAGGGAACTAATGTCATCTGGAAAAGCATTTCGGCGATGAAATACGACCATTTTTAGGTTGACGTATAATTCTGTTGTTTTATTGGGAAATAGAACCAAAACTGTATTTTTTCTAGGTAGAAGCTTTTCTGTTGAAGTAAATGTCAAATTAATTGGTGGGAAAAACTTAGTCGTGCTTTTCTTGGCGGTGGAATGTCCGAGGTGGTTATTCTACGAAGAAAGGAAATTGGTGTGTTGGATGTAACGGATGATGGAACGGAAGAAGATGGAACGGGGCCGAAGGAAAGAAAACGGAGGACAGAGGAGAAATTGCTTGAAACTCTTTAGTAGAGTAGTTGACAGATTAGCGTCGCGTGCGTTGTCTAAGATCCAGGAAAAGTGACGGAGACGAGTGAGTGGAATGGGAGGCCACGAGGAAGAAATCTTGGCCGGAGTGGACGAAAGAGAGAGAAAGAATGGGTGGCCAAAAAGATTAAGAGATCGTTTTTTCTTGGGAGAAGGGAGACGGATGAGAAGAATCACTGGTGGTTCATACGCGCGAGTCAAGGAAGGGTGTGAGAAATATGGTGATGGTGGGTTTCGTCCACGGCACAATGCATGTAAATTCTGCAATATGAAAGACGCCAGATATTATTATTCTTTATGGATTCTGAGATTCGCCAATAGCACTTCGATTAGATTGCATAAGAAGAAATTCAATGTCATAGCGATAAACTCTGGTGTCCGTATTCGATATTATTAATCCATAATATCTAAGTGAGGAAAATGTGGAGAAAATTATAGAGACCAAGATCTCGTTGAATTTTGTGGCTGCAATAAATTTGAACTACTTTAGGAGGGGTGATTAACTCGCTCTAAGTGCTCGCTCATTCATTGTTTACCTTTAGTCCGTTGCAAATTGATTTATATTTTTCAGAATCAGTATTTCCACTAATCACTAGTCAATTGTAGGATACCATGGGAATATTGTTTTGGTTGGCATCTTTATCCCCCTTTTGTGATACTTATGACATCCCTTTTCGTAAGAATCAAATATATTCAGTTGGAATAATATATAATTATTGACTGATGACTTCAGAAGCATTTAAAAATTGTCTTTTTCGTGATTGCATGGAGGTTTGGTTGAGAAGGTCAAATGATGGACTATTATTTGCATCCAAGGAGGCGTTATGACTACATTTAATTTTTTTAATATGATTAGAATAATAGTTATATGCATAGCATCAAAATGTGCTGAATATTAAGGAGTATTTATGCGATATTAAATAGTGAAATAACCCTCTTTAATATTTAATTATAGAGAGTATTTATGTATAACCATTTATCATGGGAATACTGGAAAGACAATATACCAGTGATTTAGTGGTTTCAAAAATTTTAAGAAACCAATAATATTTATTAAATATTGTGGAAATTTACTGTCACTTGTATTTTTTTGTATTTTTATTTCTTTCCATTTATTCACTCCTAAAAACGTTCAGTTATATATGAGAATGTTTTGGAAAGAAGAATGGTTCTTAGGGAAATATTACTTGAGCGAGCCGACTTCGGAAAAAGAGTTAAGAAATTATCATAGAATATCTTTCATGGATCATAGCTAATCATTTCATGAATTTCCAGTAATATTTCAATATAATACGCTAATTCTCGTGGGGATTTTGAAAAATTAGTTATTATTGCGTGATTTAAGGGACAAACACAGCGCCATTTGAACGCAAAATTAACCGAATCGCGAGGAATGATCAAAACAGACCTCAATGGCTGTCATAACCGTACATTGCGCTCCGCGATGTGTTGGACCGGGCTTAACAATTTCCGCCTAAATTAAACCGTGAGAGAGCTTCGGATTTATTTTCAACGTTGCGGATGTGATGAAACTCTGTGAACTCCGTGAATAAGAGAGAGAGAAAGAGAATGGCTAGCGGGATATCGAAACAAAAAAAAATAGGAGGAAGAAGAGGGATTGATTTTCTCACTTGATACAAGATGCCCTCAAGAGGCAGGAAATGAAAAAATAAAACGAACGGATGCCGTATTGCGTGCCCTCGTGCGTGTGTGTGTTTGTGAGTGTGCTGCGTATCTGTCCGAGTTCGTGTGTGTTTGTGTATGGGAGAGAGAGGTAGCGTGTGGAAGCTCGGGGGCGGTGGGAGGGAGGGGGAAGTTCTGTTTGGGAGAGAAAGGAAGGGAAACAAATTGTGTATCGACTGGGTGGAAAATTGGATGAAGGCTGGCATCAGATGGACGTCCAACTGTCGGATTATTTGTCGGGAGCGAGCAGCGAGAGGAGGAGAATCGGGGAAGCTGTGAAACTGACGCTGTTGATGTAGAGGGAAATGACGAATGGGGGTGAAAATACGCGCTCGGATGGAAATATTTTCGTTTTTATCGTAAAGCCTGCCTCTCTCACGGAATTGTTCCCTTTGAGTCGCTTGGTTTTAACATTTACTTGCACGTTCGATAAATTGTGAAAAGATTTCCTATTGGCTTGATCGAAAGAAATTTGGCATGTTTCAGTTTCAGAAACTCAGACACCTATTCCCTCGGATAATTTTAACGTCATCGACCGATCTGTGAACTCTTTTATATTATTTTTTATCGTGCATGGAAGTTTAACATCCGTAGCGGTTGATTGGTTTATATCGTCATTTAAATGTGAGCTTTTCTCTCGAAATAAGTCAATAAGTATTAATTAAATTGTGATAGATATAAGTACGATTTAAACGCTGGCTTCCTGACGAAAGATATTTCCTTGACCTGATACTTTTTCATTAATTACGTTAACCTATGATCACATAATATTGAATTTTTGTTTAATTTTTCAATTCATATGAAGTGCACGATTGTATGAATAAAAATTGGAATTATGGAATGGAATAGTTTTCTCCTAAATAAAGATGCGCCTTTGATGAGAAAATAAAGGGTGGTGGAAAAATACGATCTTGCTGTAAGTCTCGGGTTCAAATTCACTCCGAATTTTCTTAGCTGGTGTTTCATTGCATTTTTATGTGAAATAAACTCGGTCAATTTACTTTAAATTCTATTTCATCTTTAACTCTGATAATAAAAAATGTTGATGCATATAAATATTTTTGTAATTTTTATACTTGAATATACTTAGTCAATTTTCCACTCGGGAATTCAGTTGGAAAATTGTAAATGTGACTTTGATGTTTAAATACATAAATATACCTGAGTGTCTATTCTGGTTTCTCATAAATCTGTATGTATCTAGTATTCATGGCGCTTTTCAGCCTCACGAAAATACGTTCCATTTTAATATTGGCTAGAGGTTTGGCAACCCACTAACTTCGCTGGTAAGCGATTTTCGATGTACCAGAAATCAATTTTCCCCTCGGAGCTCTGTTTCCAGCTTCGAAACAGCTTGCCAGGCATAATTATTTTCCGATTTGGCCGCTGCAAGTAGCAGATGCCTTGATTGCCCGCGATTATACAATCAGTGATCGTGCAACATCATATTACAACAACGTGGTTGTTTAAACTACGATTGTAGTGGGACTTTTTCCCTACAAGCGTCTCTTCTGTATGGCTTGCTATTGTGAGGTTCAATTGCCTTTTTTATATTATATTCCGTTATAAGACTACTAGTACTACTATATAGAAAATCTTTCAAAGATCCACAATTGTTTTAATATCTGCCTCTTTATTTGTTCCCGTTGATAATATTTTGAGTTCAAATATCTTAAAGAATAGTATTGTAACCAAAATAGGAAATATATTGTCACATATATTTTACTTTTCGATTTTGACTATCTCTTTACCTTCCATTGATTTTTATTTTGCGTGTGATGAGTACAATAAGTATGCGCAGATACCACGATTTTCCGCCGCTAGAAATTTTGCCTCGTGGAATTATTATTTCATCATTAAAATACTTATAAAGCGACTGAAGATGAATATTTACAAATTGAATACAATAAAACTAGTTGGAACATACAACAAAGATGCTGGAAGTCTGATGAACTCGCCGCAACTTCTCTGTATTGAACGGAGCGTGCATATTTTTGTTTTTGTGACCCCGAACATTTTTTTCGGAAAACGCCAGTGGGCTCGAAATGTAAGGAATCAAATGGTGACGATCTCACTCGAAATTAGATCCTCGGGAGGCCATTTCCCTGGAATTAATCAACGCGGTTGTCACTAGAAAACCTAATCAGACTTTTTTTCCGGGGAGGTTCATTCCGTGGGCGACTTTCCGCCCGATAGAATGTTAGGGACTGTTGAAAAACAAATGAAAAGGGGAAAGCGATTCGCTCATTTCCGCTCACCGTTTCATATCGTTCGAGTATCCACTTGCCCATTCCTTCTTTCTTCCTCCGGGCTTCAGGGCTTCAGGTCCTAATCTACCTTCGCGCGTTTTCCTCGTGCCTCATGTTAAATGGATATGGGTTTTTGGTCCGTTTCCTGGATAACACACCAAATGGCCGGCGCTACGGGTTTTTTGGATAACGTATTACGGCGCGCTTGAGTTTTTTTTTCGCAAAGCATACGTTTAAAATAAAATGGAGAGGAAATTGGTCGATAAATCGCCACCCCATCTTGGTCATCCGCTACTTCACACTGTGCAGGAGTCGTCCTATAGATACTGCGGACTTCCTCTCAAATTTTAAAAGTTTCAACTTACAAGACATTTTAGAGCTTCGTTTAATTGGTATACGGTAGCAGTACGCGTGTTGTGAGCGGTGACATCTGTAAAAATTATTCGGAAACAGACTAAGAAGGTAACGCCCTTGATGCCTGATAGGTGACAGCGCTAGTTAAAACCACTCCTGCGACAATAATAGCGCATTCAAAGCCTTGACCGAGAAGTGCGGAAACTTCTCGGGGGGAACGGGTTGTCATGTCGCTCTAGTTTAATCGGGGTAGAAAGTCGCATAATGACTAAACCAAAATTATGTACGGGTGCGGGTGGGAGGCAAAAGGGATTAGAGATTCTTCTTGTTAGAGGCGAGTGAAATTGTCGAGGAGGTAAGGAGAAGAAAATGTAGAGGTCGCTCGGTATTCCAGCGTGGAGTCCACGGCCTGACAGTAATTTGGGAGCCTCCGCCACGTTTTTGTTCAACACGGCATCCTGTAATTCTCATGGTGCACGACATCTTCGGGGTGGAGTGATTTCGTCGGTTTTGTTTCCTCCCTTTTTCCCCTCCATCCCACCCCTCCCCCCCCCTACTCGCGGGTGGCAACAATTGCGAGGGGCATTTATCAACGCAGACTCCCGGGAGGTAAGAAAGGAAATAGAGTTTCCACGGGGAGAGAGAGGTAGAGAACGTACAAGTCGCAGGTGAACGAAGCACAGAGGGGAGGGACTACAATCGGGTTGATATCTTTCCGCAGAGCGCGGTATTGGTACAAAATGGTTCTTTCGTGTGCTTAATTACGTTGCGTCGAGGATTAGTGGTGGGTATATGGAGAAAGTCTGGCGTGAATGGAGATAAAACGTGTACCCTACTGACTGAGCACCTGAGAAATTAATTGCTTTAGTAATGTTAGTCATCGGTATGGACTATTTTTATGATCTCTCGTCAGTCAATTTACGTCCATTCGATGGATGAAATTGATTTTCCAAAGATTTTCTTGAAGTTGTTGAAAGAAAAGACAATCAAAGTCGCTAAAATAATGGATGGAATAAATTCTAACCCCATTTCAACGTGTTTATAAAAACTTGGAAAAATATTTGATGCGTACTCCTTTATCAGCATTGTTCAACGACCCTAAGATTACCAATTGGTCCCAATCTTGGCAGCTTCCCAATCAAATTGTTTTTGGGTTAGCAGTTTTCCCAATTCATCATCCAATGCTTGGTAAATATATCCTAAATCATCATGTTTAGTCATTTAACCCTCTCACACTCCCACCATTATGCCTCTGAATCCATGGAAATTGAAATCTGTCCACAAATGTGAAGGAGCAGCTGAAGTATGCACGTAATATTTTGTTGTGATTGGTTTGCAAAATATGCGTTTCTGTGGTTGAATAAAAGCTGTGAAACGAGGAAGACAACGGGAGAATACCTATCTGAGAGAAGGGAATCCGGATGAAAGCAAGGAGGGAGGAAATACTGGAACGGAAGCATACAGGAGGGCATGGAAGTGAATTGGAAATGGGATGAGTGTGAGAGTGTCTGCTCGGGGGTTGAAAGCGTTAGCAGGAACGTGTTGTTCCTGCCGTTTTAAAGAGGGACGAAACACCAGAAAAGCTCTCCGGGTGCCGAGTGAAATACGTCCCTAGATTTGCATGAGGTCAGTTGGCAGTGTATCCCAGGCGCTTTAATGGAATGTTATTACCAAGTCCCACGTCCTCTCCACCTCCCTATCCCATCTCACCATCTTCTCCTACTCTCTTTGCCTCTCTCTCACTTCACTCTTTTCCTCCTTTTTTGCTCAATTAGATTAGGCGTAGACGCGCGCTAAAGGGTTATAATTTTAATCGCTCTTAATCCTCTTACTCCCCATATTTTCCAACCCTTCCCCGTCCGGAGATTCACGGGGAGGTTTGCAGGAATTGAATTAGGTGGAGCGTGGTTTTAAGAGGGAGAGAGTAATATACTGCACCGTCTCCTTCCATTTGAACCAAACGTTTTAGGAATTTGTGAAGTACTTTCCACCAGAATAATCTAAAGTGACCCGGCTCCCCACTTTCAAGCAAGGGTTTCGGTTCTCCAGTTCCTATGGTTTCGTTCCCGATGGGTGGTCATGAAGTTTATAAGCCTGAAGGAATTTTCTTCTCGGCTTTCACGGTACTTTCGCCATAATGTGTCTCTGTTTTCCGCTAAGTGGGCGATTATGACCGGTTGCGAATGAGTGCGTTTAATTCTACATGTTAAACAAGAGTTGCTTTGGAAGCAAATGTCTTGTAACTTGATTTGTATACCTGTCCAAAGGAGCCACGTTAATAATCTGTGGTTTCAAAAAAGCCTTTGTTAGTGGCCTTGTCCACGCGTCTACGCTTCCTTAAGCTGGCTAAAAAGTATCAAAATAGATCCATGAAATGTTATTCTAAGAATTAATTTTCATTTAATTATAATCCTTTGCCATTTTGTTCTTGTGACACGAGTTTTAATTTAATGATGCAGTAAAGGAGTTAAATGTTACTACCTCTCGACTCAGATAACTGGTGAATGTATTGCTTGGACATAAATGTCATCGTATCGCCTGAATTAGCGTTATATTAATCATGTTTTTTTAACCTGAGCCTGTTTACGCAATTTAACTCACTCTCGTCTAAATTATACCTTTGTACTTTAAAGTTATTCTAACTAGGATAGTTCATTTAAAGCAATATAGGAGGCTCATATTCTGCTTAGTATAGAAATAAGTCGGTAATCAGCAAGTGCACTGTTTTATGATAAAAATCCATTAAAAAGCTAAATAGTGCCCACATGGAAGAGTTATCAGTATTAGATTGCGACTGCATTGCGAAATCCAGCCTCAGCGAGCCGTAGTAACATTTGAAAGCCATCAACCATGGAGCCCTTTCAAGTCAAATCAGGCCGACCAGTGAGCATCGAAACCTTTTAAAGCTTTCGTCAAAATTGCCTCTACATACATTCCCCGTTACTCACCCTCTCCGTCAATGAGTTGGTGAAAAGTCAGCAAATAGTACCGCAGTGCTCTCATTTCTGTCTGATCCCTCGCTCATCCTTCACCTCTTCTTCTACCACCTCCCCTTCCTCTGTGCCTCTCTTCCACTCTCAACCACATGGCAACCTCTCGCCGATCACCCCGACTCCTCAACCCCGTGCTCCTTGAGGCAGGGCGTCGACACCACCGCCTAGGATGTCCTTCTCTGCAAGAGGCTCCCTTGCCAAAAGGGGGAAGGGTGGCCTTCACCACGGGCGAACAGAAAACAAAACACTAAAGAGCCGTGCCCCTATCACTCTCCCAGAGACTTCCCTCGCCCCTTAGCCACCCGCCCGCCGCCTCCGCACTTTCTCCCGTTTTCGCCGGAGCGGGAAACATATGTGAACGCACGGCACATGCACCATTTCTTCATAATCTTTCCCTCCCTTCTCCTACACCTCCACCCACCCTCACTCTCTCTTTTGTGTTTTAAATGCGTCCAAAGGCCTTCACTACCGTATCCGCGCCATTCCTTTGGAAATCCTACGCCAAAAAAAATTGCACTTTGGCCCAGTGTGTATACATATATAACTGAATGTATCTGTACATGTGCTCACACGAATTGAACGGGGAAGGAGAGTAATTCGTACACTGGGATGTTTGTCAATGTCTCTGGGATGAAAATTCGGAAGGGAGCAGCAGACGAGAACGAAATCCTGTATCAGAGCTATCTACCAGCCGAGGTATTTTTTGAATAAGTTTTAATTTTGCATTCACGTGATGCTGATTATCTCGCCAATTTCCAGAGGCATGAAGGTCGGTGGCTAAAATCTGTGGTATTTCTTTTTATCTCACTTACCGTCTCCTCTCTGTATTCTCCGCCGAGCTCACCCTCTTCCATTCAATTTTATCTTCTTGAAATACCGCTCACTCGTGGGTAATAGGGATGTTTCATTCCTTCGTCCCTCTGAGCGGGCCTTCTACCGTCTCTCATTCCTCGCACACCACGACAAATTTCTCCGTCCACCCCCCTTGTACCCTCGTTTATCTCTCTTGCTCAATCCCGTAAGGCAGTCATGCGAAGGATACGAAGACTCGCACGACGCTTTTCAACAGATTCCATTTTCACCCTCCGCACAAGTTGATTTCCGTCCAAAAGTCTCTTCAGTATTTAATGTGCTTTTCTCTCCTATTCCAAAACACGGTCGTTGTCCTGGGCAAACATTCTTTTTGGTGTCTCAGCCCCTGTTGTTTATAGCTTTGGCTTCGCCTCGGGTGGTGTTTACGTTTTTGGGCGCACACCTGTCGTAATTATTGGTGTTAGATCAATGGTTTGGTTTCTTCAATGGTCCAAAGTTGAAAGAGTTGGCAGAATAAGCAGTTCTTGCGCGTTCATGCTCATTGCTCTTGAGTCACGGTGTATAATATTCTATAAATCAATTTTTTAACGCCATAACGTTACTTTTTGATAATTTCTAATTTCTCTTTTCAAAGCTTGATTATACTGGATAGTAAAACACACAAAATTAAATTAAACTAGTAGCACTGCCTTGGAAATATTTAAGTTCACTTAAGCTTAAGTGAACTTAAGCTTAAGTGAAGATCACTTCACTTAAGCATATTTATCCTATTGTCAGCAGTCGTTCAAGTAGAAGTTGGTTTTTCACTCTCCTCCATGGTTTCGATTAATGTAAGTGGAGGATGGTGGGGCATGGTCATTCATAGTGCGAATGGTTCATAGGTTCCAATCTAAATTGGTTCGTAATATGACTACTAATTGCATTACTGCTGATCGCCTGAGAGGCACATAATCGCAATCAGTAAGTTTCGCAGGTCCCGATTTAGGAGGCTATCCATTCCCACGACGGTCGATTTTAATCTGTTAAATTGAATTCATGATTCATTTTCACTCTCCTTTCTGTGAATCGTAAGTTATGGTGGGAATAGATTGCTGATCCAATCGGAAATCGAATATGAAATCAACCTTGGAATTAATCCCTTTCCCACTACGCATCCGTTTCTCCCTTCCACCCTCCCCTACCAGAGCTCTCTTCGGCTCGCCCTTCCTTCTCCACCTCTTTGCCCACCGGTCCTTGATCCCTAAATCGATATAATCCTATTTCGGCACATACCATATTTAGCCCTTACATGCCGCTCCTTTATACTCTGTCCATCTGATGGATGAAGGGTACATATGATGTATCCTTCGTGGTAAAGGTGAAAGTCACAAGACTCATTTCACTACTAATCCTAAAACTACCCTTACCGAATCTCATAATTATTTTTGCCCTTAGTCAGGTTAAACTACATAAATGTGGACTTAGCCTACTGTTTCACGGTTTATCATCTTATAGAAATATTTTGTACATCTATTAGAACCTAATACATGTTTTTCGTTAGTTTATATGCTCTCTGAAGGAAAACATTCAGTATATTAATTGCGAAAATTATGATCTGATTGCAAATAAGTAGTAAGTTGGGGAAAATAGTTTGTCAATTCATTGTTTCTGATAAACAAACTCAGAAATTCAGGAGTAAAAGAACAATACCAATGTTTGGCGGAATATTTTCAGGTTAAATGGAGAAGATTAGTACTGTCGTCATAATATTGCCATAAGAAACCATTGGATCATATAAGTTCGTAATATTCCCGTTTCCATTTAAGCATCAGTTAAAAGTAGTACCAGCTATCCAATTGAGATCTACACCTACAACTACATAATACCCTGTAAGCCACCATAAAGGTGTGTGGCAGGGATTGAACTCACACCAAACATGCATTACATATCGTGAATAAAAAGGGTTAGCAATAATATTCTCGTCTAAACTTCAGCATTGAAAAAAATAGCAAAGCAGGCATGCAAAAACATTCTGTTAATTGGGTTACCTTAAAGTCTTTATAACAGCATGCAACTACCTATTCTATCCATTGATGTACATAGTTGTAATCATAATAACATAATACACAATTGTATTTATACTATTAGCTATATTTACTCGCGGCTGAGCTTAAAGCCGCCGAGTGCGTCCACCGGGTTGCGGATGGTGGGTCGACCTCTAGATATAGAGGTTAGCTGCGAGATAAGCGAGTTTACTCGTCGAATAAGCAGTCGTGGACAAAAAGCGACGGCATTCCGAGGGGGTATTGGTCTATCCCTGGGTAAGATAGGCCTCTAAGTAATACAGAACCTGTGAAGATGCCGTGACTTGGCGACGGGAGGCCGCCAAAAATTACGCTTCTCATCACCCGGAGGAGAGGGCAGCAGCTCTTCTTCACATGAGTGAAGGTGGAGACCACAGTGGTCGGTACAGCGACACTCATTTCACTACAGGCGTGGTAACATTTACTTTAACGGCTGTAGTACTGCGATGTGGAAGGCAAGGGGAAACCACCACATTAATATCCCGAGGAGTCGCAGCTACTCCACTCTTTCCTTTATTATCAAGACGTGATGGCACCCTCTCGAGTAAAATATTCCGGAGGTAAAATAGTCCCCCATTCGGATCTCCGGGCGGGGACTACCCGAGAGAGTACATCAGTCAAATGTGATACACTTTTTAGGGTAGGAACATGGAACGTGAGATCGCTTCGGACCTGTGGAAGACTGGAGAACCTGAAGGTAGAAATGCGGAGAATGGACCTCGACGTATTAGGAATCAGCGAAATGAAGTGGCCCGAAGAAGGCGACTTTTGGAGTGGAAGCTACAGGATTATACATACAGGATCATTAAATGGTAATGCTGGAGTAGGGATCATACTCAGAAAGAGCGCCGGAATGCGTGTCAAGAGCTTCCTGCAGTACAATGAAAGGATAATAATGGTGAAGATCGAGACCAAACCTGTAGATACCGTGGTGGTGCAGGTTTACATGCCTACGACTGACTATGAAGATGAAGAAGTGGAAGACGTCTACGAAGATATCACGGAAGTTATAAAACAGGTAAGAGGAGAAGAAAACCTAATTATTTTAGGGGACTGGAACGCTATCGTCGGCGAAGGTCAAGATGGAAGAATAACTGGAAAATACGGATTGGGAAACCGAAACGAAAGAGGAGAAAGGCTGCTGGAGTTCTGCACTCAACATAAGTTAGTGGTTGCCAACACATTGTTTAAAAATCACAACCGCAGAAGATACACATGGAAAATGCCAGGAGACAGAAGAAGATGCCAAATAGACTACATTTTAGTGAAGCAGAGATTTAGAAACCAAGTGAAGGACTGCAAAAGCTACCCTGGGGCAGACATCGACAGTGACCATAATTTAGTGATGATGAAATGCCATCTAAAATTCAAGAAATTGAAGAAAACAAAGAAGAATATATGGCAAGTAGAAAAACTAAAGGAGGCTCAACATCAGCTGGCATTTCAAAAAGCAGTGGGAAACAACATAGGAGAGAACCTGAATGAGAAATCAGTGGAAGAGCGTTGGGAAAACATTAAATGTGGACTACAGGAAGCCGCAAAAGAAGTTCTTGGAAGAAGAAAAGTTGCCAAGAAGAAGCCATGGATCACGGAGGAAGTCTTAGAATTGATTGAAGAAAGAAGAAAGTACAAGAATGCGAAAACTGAAGAAGGGCAGCTCTGCTACAAAAGAATAAGGAACGAAATAAGTCGCAAAGCAAGGAAAGCTAGAGAGCTGTGGTTGAAAAATCTTTGCGAAGATGTACAAAGCAACCTTGCACTTGGAAAGGTGGAAGCGGCCTACAGCATAGTGAGGAACCACTTCAAGGAACGGAGCGCAAGAGGCAATGCCATAAGGGACAAGAATGGAGGAATTTTGATTGAAAACGAGGAAAAAGTGAAGAGATGGAAAGAATATCTGGAAGAGCTATACAATGGAAAAAATCTCAGCACAACAGCTATTGAAGAGGAAAGCGAAGTGGAAATAGATGATATGGGTGCATCAATATTAAGATCGGAATTCGACGCTGCAGTAAGGGATCTTCGGATGAATAAGGCCTCAGGTATTGATGATGTCCCTGCAGAACTAATTAAAAATGCAGGAGAGAAGACATTAATTCATCTCTACAAAACCATCTGCGACATGTATTCAACAGGGGAAATTCCAAGGGACTTCGAGAAAAACATCATCATTCCTATTCCCAAGAAGAAGAGAGCGGATAAATGCGAAAATTTTAGGACTATAAGCCTGACGACACATGCATCAAAGATACTGACCAGGATCATCTACAGAAGAATAGAACGAAAAGCAGAGGAGTTCCTGGATGAAGATCAATTCGGATTCAGGAAAAGTAAGGGTACAAGGGAAGCAATATTGGCCCTTAGGCTACTCATAGAGAAGAGAATGGAGAAGAACAAACCGACCTTCATTGCATTTGTGGATTTAGAGAAGGCCTTTGACAACGTGGATTGGGATTCAATGCTTGGAATTCTGAAGGGAATTGGAGTGTCCTACAATGACCGAAGAATTATACATAGTCTGTACAAAAACCAAGTTGCTGTGATTAAATCTGGACCCAGCTGTGAAGAGGCAAGAATAAGGAAAGGAGTGAGACAAGGCTGCGCACTGTCTCCCGTAATTTTTAATGTTTACATCGAGAGAGCCATAAATGAAGTCAAGGAGAAGTGTTCTGGAGTGAAAATCCACGGAGAAACAATCAGTATGCTACGATTCGCTGATGACATAGCTCTCATAGCAGAGACAGAGAAGGAGCTGAATAAGATGCTAACGACCCTGGAAAGGACTATGGCCAGATATCAGCTGAAGATCAATAAGAAGAAGACTAAGATATTGGTGTGCAGCAAAAGAGAAGAGGCGAAAACCAACGTTAAACTAGGAAAACAGAAACTGGAAGAGGTGAAAGAGTTCTGTTACCTGGGAAGCAGAGTAACCAACGATGGACGAAGCAAGAAAGAAATAGTGAGTAGAATAGCCCAGGCAAAGAGGGCATTCTTTCAGAAGAAGAATCTACTTACAGCAGGAAATACAAGCATAGAAGTAAGGAAACAGTTCATCAGAACATACATCTGGAGCATTTTTCTTTACGGCAGTGAATCATGGACGATGACAGCAGCGGAGAAGAAAAGGGTAGAAGCATTTGAAATGTGGTGTTACAGAAGAATGCTGAAGATTAAATGGATCGACCGAGTAAGTAACGAGGAAGTGCTGAGAAGAGTAGGAGAAAAGAGAAGTCTGCTGACAACTCTAAAAAGAAGAAGGGAAAACTTAATCGGTCATATCTTGAGACACGATGGCCTGATGAAGACTATCGTCGAGGGAAAAGTGAACGGGAAGATTGGAAAAGGCAGGCCTCGTATGAGATACATGGAACAGGTCGTGAAGAATGTAAAAGAGAAGAATTACGTCACAATGAAAAGGTTGGCCGATAGAAGAAACGAGTGGAAAGCTGCGTCAAACCAATCCTAGGATTGTTGACCAATGATGATGATGATGAGCTATATTTACAGTTATTCATATCTTTAATCTAATGAACGTATATCTTATTAACTAAGAAGTTAAACTACAGTGTAGTTAAACTTCTTCGGAATCTACGCTTCTTACATGTATGCAATAATATCACATGAAAATTGCTGTTTATAGTACGAACATAATTATCAAATGTCAAATATTTTTCCTTTCAGAAGTGGTATGAATGGTCAATCATCATACTGCATGAAATAAATTCCAGCATCAGTAACGGAATGGGGTATTGTTGAATGAGGTAGCATCAGAAGCAAGCATTTTTAAGTTAAATTGTTTTCCATCATTCACTCAACAGTTGAAGCCCATTCATTTTTGCACTAATACTTCGAAGTTTCAGTTTTTTATAGACAAATATGGGTTGAGCTGTGGAAAATGGTGCAGCCCTAACATTAATTCTCCTACTCAAGATTTTCGATCGTATCATCAAAATGTTTGTTTCCCTCAAAGAATCCCCAATAGGGGAATGTGAAAATATTTATGTAAGTTTTTACACTCCGATTCTACGTACTGGAAACTGGCCTATCATTAATACAATCAAGAGCAAGATACAAGTGGTAACATTTGCATCGTTACATAAATTTTAAATCACTTAACCGAGTGTGCTATCTGTGAATATGAATTTTTGTTCCTCTACCGCCTTAATTCGTTAGCAAGTTATAGAGGAACATGTACATTTAATTCTGAATAAAAATAATGCATGCTATTAAATCTACGCTTACGAAAGACTAATTTACTGTGGTTAGAAGTATTATAATCATAAAACCAAAGCCAATAAAATCATTGCCTATTAAGTACAAATTTTAACCATGTTTCTTATGATCCATTTACTAAGAGTTTTTGCTTTTTTCACTCTATTTTATCCACGAAGCTCGAACGATGACTTCTCAATTTTTTTGTTATTTTCTATGTAGATAGATAATTCTATGTAGAACGTAAACTTTTCACTTACTTTACTTATTTACTTAAGTATGATATATATTATCACGAAGTACCTATCATAACGAAGCCAAGTCATTGATAGTTAGTAGTCCAACAATGATAGTCTTACCAGTAGCGTGTCAGGGTATTGAGCCTCAGTTTTGAATCTCATCTCAAATAAATATTCTTTATATCCTTTAAAAGCGTTACTGGCAAGTGGATAGTATCGTATAGCCTCAAAAGTTGGGAAATTGCTATCGAATTCTACTACAAATGGATTAGTTTCTCAATAAAATTCTTCATCATACGTGCAGGTGACCTGTATTTGATGAGTTACCGGCGTCGTTTAAATACTGAAGGAAAGCATGCTTACCGTAACCCTTGTCACCAAAAACGGTATAAATCTGACCCAAACACAGCTCACAGCGCCGAAATTTGCCAATCCATCTCACAGTGTGGAGGAATTTATAACAAAAGAGGGTTGCTTAGAATGTTTCAACAGTCTCGACTCAAAATCAATGCATCCTAAAGAAACGAAGCAAAGTAATTAGAATTACTCGATATTGAAAATATATGAGATTGAATTTGGAAAGGAAAAGAAATTCTGAATCTGGAGAGGAACTGGAGGTTAAAAAAAGAAACTCGAGGAGAAAAAAGATAGTGGAGGAATAAAGTTTAAATATGAAAGTGCTCCGGATTGGACGAGGGTGGGGGAAGTTCGGAGATGTGGAAGGCAGAGGGATGGAGAGGGAAAGAGAAATGGAAGGAGGCGAAAAGGTGGGAGGGAGGAAATGAAAGTCGCCTTCTCGAGGATCGCATAAATTAGCAAACTCTTCGAGTTAAAACGGTCGACAAATCGGGAAGGATGTGAACTGAGTTGGACGGCGAACTCTTTTCGCATCCTAATGCCGAAAAAATGGGGAAGGAAAGAAGCAGGAGCGCCACCCTCACTTCTTTCCCTTCTAATCCCTCATTCCATTTCTCTTTCCAGCTCCCAAGAAGCCCACTCTTCTTCTCTCTCCTGTTCCGCGCAACCCATACCGCCATCTTTTTTATATTAATATTCTCGGCGGCATCTTCTCCTTTTCTCTTCCTCCCCCGCACTCTCCCTCGCTCCCCTATCCTCAACACTCACTTTTCCTTCTCTCACTAAGAGTTCCTTCCGACTCAGACTCCTGCTCCCATTCATCCGTGTGTATGCATGAAAACGGTTCCAGTCAAAAATCTCAAACCCCACCACCTCCTGCCCCTGCCCGCCGAGCTTGAAATTCAGTCCTCCTCTCGAAACGGTCCTTCCTTTGTTTTCCGCGCGGTTCTCTCCTCTCCCTTCTTTATCCTCTTGTCTACCACGAATATATTTGCTTTTCTAGCAGGGATCTGCTGAGATGAGTGAAGGTTTTCACTCTTCCAAATCTTTTGATTATGTGGTATTCTCAGTTTTTGTCGTGTGGATGGATCACTATTGAATGAGCAATCTATAAAAAGTCGCACAAATTTTAATGCTACACTCACTATTGGTTTTCAAACCTGTCTGAATGGGTTATTTTGCTATAGTACGCCTTGAAAACCGTAGTTTGGAGAAACATGTATGTAAGGAATGTAATTAAGCCTGATTCGAGGTACACGAGCATCGAGCTGAATATTACGAAATTCTTAATTGTTAGTTAGGCCGTTTCTAAGACCTATTATTTTGAAATAGATTTACGTGGATGTTAACAAAATCGGTGATATTTTCATGAAATTGATCATGGGATGAAAATCCGTGGACGAAAAGGAGGAAGTAAACGCGCTCATGATATAAGGATCGTTACTTACCGGATAGAAGTTACACTCCAGGACCATGTGGAATCGTTTCTGAATTTCCTGAATACGCTGGCAAAGGCTGCATCTGCCTTTGCTTACATGCTATATAGTATGCTAAGTGATCTGCCAAAATTCCTATGCCAATTGATCACAGTCAAAAAAGCAATATTATCCTGGTAGAGGAAGTAGACCACTATTTCGTCCCATTCAGTCGTTCTAACATAACAATTGTCGTTGACCTCGGCAAGAATCATCTGCATCTACGCAAGGAAATGTATCGATTATTAGAATTTGACGGTGAAAAGCCATTTCGGGTCCTTAAAAGGTACAACTCAAGGGTAACTCTTGAGTGTCTCCCTGAGGAAGGAAAAAGAAAACCTTTTCGTGTGAAGAGAAAAAATTACGTTTACACTATCATTAGTCATGAGAAAACCTCCCATGATCTGAAGGACATGATATGTTTGATGATAATCAAGAACTTCGAATAAACTAAAAACCATCTCTTTTGAAGCCTCACAGATGTCATTTGAACGTTACGTCCAGACGAGCATTCCCGTAATGAATAGCGGATAATGAAATATACTAGCCGAATATGGGAGAACGATTAATGCGAGAATTGAAGAAAACTTAATAAAACCAAGCTAAAAATAAGATTAGAAAAACTTTGGACGTATGTTCCGGCGGACATTTTGAACTAGATCGGATGAAAAAATTTCCATGCTTAACCGTTCAAACGCGCCAGATTTAGATGTCGAGAAGGGCCGCTATTCAGCAATATTTTTGCTGTTACATCCATATCTATTTCTACTGACTTCCCTGCCAGCCACCTCTGTGGTGTGCGGCAGGGGGTGAGTATCACAAAACATGTACTGTGTACATGCAATAAAGTTCAGTTATACTTCGTACCTAAGGATAGAGTTCTGTGGATATTATTTGAGACATTTTGCAGTTCTACTTTTCCTCCAACCTGTTAAGAAACATTTCCAAAGTATTTTCTTTACTGACTTCAAAAATTATCTTTGCAAAAGGATTATTGCAGGTATACTTAAAAATGTGCTAAAATAAGTTCATTGACTGCAAATTTTGGAGCGTAATTCCAGGAGAAATAATTGGTTGTGCTCCTTAATGCATAGGACTCTAACAATAAGTGGCGAAGGAATGAGTTCAGAGAATTACATAAGTATATATCGAAAGGGTAACATTTTTAAACCCTTGGTATGTTTAGGCATGATGTCAAAATGTGGTCTTATGTAACTGGCTGATGACTTTTTCGAAAATAATTGTAAAAATAAATTGTAAATAAAGTCATAATGAAGTAGTAATATGCCAATGAGCTGTGGTGTAAGATGCAGTATCGATAATATTTTATAATATTAAGTCATCCATTGCTATAGGGTTTCGATTAGAAAACAAATGGGATTCGTCAAATCAATGTAATGTTTAAAATCTGTTGATGGTGGAGAGTTTTAAAATGGTATGGTTTTATCTCAAAACATTTTTCCATATATTCTCTAATATATTTTATCTTTTTTTACTTGCAGATCGAAGACGCGATGCTTATGTTTGACAAGCAGACCAACAGGCACAGAGGTGAGTACAGCTCATATTACAGTTTGGGTTATATTCTTGTATTGTTAATGTAACTCTTCGTGAAAATAGAAACGATCAACTTCCCCTGAAAGTGGGGAAGGTTTTAAATCCGAGTTGTGATAAGACATGTAAATGTGCATGAACCTACGTAGTGGTGATTGCAAATTTGGATCACTACTTGTATTTTCTTGATAAAATGACAAAGCAATATGTATGGGTGGTGAGTTTTCCAGGTGAGTGATTAATCTTCGTGAGAGACCGTAAAGCGATGATTAATATTTTTAGTGTATCTCGCGCTTTAAAAATAGACGAAAATCCGTTTAAATCATCCAATCAGTTCACACTGAGTGAAGCATAAATAATTTGAAAGATACATGACAGGATCTAAGACTATTTTCACTAAACTATTTCAACCTTGAAAATGGCCCGGCACTTAAAAAAAGGGCCCGCATTTTTTGCTAATAGGGGGGATTAGAGACTAGAGCGATAAAAGAGCATATTTAGTTGTGAGAACATGCGTCAGAAAGTACCCGCTTAGACTGAAAGGGCACGGGGAAAAGTTCTGGGGAGGGGGGTCTTTCGGCCCCTCCTGCTTCCGACGCCGCTGACCTCTTGCGTTTATATTTTACCAAATCTCTACCGTGTCTACCACCCCACGCTTATCATTAATTCTCCTCCTTTACCTATGATAAATCACTGCGAATTATCTCCAAATGCTTCTCGTTCCTTTTCTTGATCTTTACTGCTCCAATGACTTGCTTTTTTTCCTTTTGGTTGTGACACTCTGGTATCGTCTGCCACTGATACAATAAAAAAATATCAGATGAATTTTGTTAAACTCTGTATAAATGGAAATAGATCAAAATACATGCCCAAGAAAATGAAGCGCATATTCTCCTGTCTTTCATTTCCTTTAAGAGTAAAATCCTCTCTTAGAATTTTTAATTTAGGTGCATATAAAGTGTTAAACTATTGATGTCCGGCACGTTTTGTCTTAAATTCGTCTGTGTTTCCACTCGAAATGAATAGAATTACTCCGGAGAATTGAATTTTCGGCAAATAAAATGTGAAGCCATTTCTTTCGGATATTTGCATGGGTGTTGCCTGAATAAATATTCAGAAAAAGTGAAAAAAACCATAGATAGGTACATGTAAATACGTGCCAATCATTTGAAGCGAGCATTCATGGCACATGTTAGGATTTAAATGAATTTCGTTCCTCAAATTTCAAGGATAAAAAGAAGGTTTCACAAAGCTCGTAAACGTCAAATGTGAAACTAACAGCATTTTTTACGCATATATTTTCAAAATCAAATCAACATCCGTATTTTGTTGCTACGTGCGTGTGCTGAGGAATGATTAAAATCGACCACAAAAAAAAACAGCGATGATGCATATGCTTTCTAAAAAGAGGAGTGGGCCCTGGCTGAATAATTAATCCATCTCGAAGTGATGCAAAAATCTTCAATTCGCGGACTCGACGGCCGAAATTGATCGCATTAGTATTCCCCGCGTAATGGTTTTCATGAGTTTTGATAAACGAATTAAAATGGAGCTTGACAGTTACACGCGAAATCGGACCTGTCTCGAGAATATGTGCAGCGGCCCTCCCTGTCGGGGGCTGGGAGGGAAAAGAAGAAGAGTATGGAGGCGAGAGAACTATTCTCTCTCACGTGAATATATAACAAGACTGCTACACTTGGCGAAAAAAAGCGAAGTCGCGAAGGGGACCAACCTAGCCTTGTCGCTCCCTCAAAGATCTTCTCTGGTGATAGAAACCTCGAGTTCCGTTGATGTGATAAAGGAGCCGCTAATTTTAGCCCGCGACGCTGGCACAAGGGGGTAGTATGTGAGGCCGGACGGTTGGATCTCTTACGCAGGTGAAAAGGGGGAAGAAAGAGAGGGAGTCGAGGGGTCACGGAGGAAGGATATGGAGAAGGGATGGGGAGGAAGAGGGGCGATGGGGTTGGCGAGGTTGGGAGTTCAACTCCCGAGAGGTGAAAAGAGCTCAGCAAGGGGGCCTCGAGCAAATGGAGACACAACAAGAGGAAACAAAGGTAGTCGCGGGGAAGAAGGGGAGGCGCGGAGGAGGTAGAGGATGGGGTTGACCAGCGAGCACGGAGTGTCGAATTGGAGGGGGGAGAAATAGGAGGAGGGGTCTTAGGAAACAGATGAGAGCAGACGATGAGATGGCGGTAGGGCAGTTGCGAAACATTTCGCGAAAACAGGGTAAGGAAGAGGCGAGAGAGATGGGGGAAGGAGGAGAAGAATGAGGGGAAATGGAAGGAGTAGTCTTAGGAAACAGATGAGAGCAGGGGGCGGCGAACTTGAAGCTCGTTCCTCTCCGTTCGTCTAGCCGAGGCCACGGTGGTTTAAAGATAGTGCACCGAGAGATATGAAGTGAGAGACCGCGTATGTGTGCGTGGGGCAGAGCGGGAGAGGAGATGAGAGGCGAAGAGGGAGGGAACTTAGATAGAATTGCGGAGGGATGAAGAACGAACACGGGCTGAGAAACTAACGAGGACGGGTAGAGAGGGGTGGAAGTAGAGATCGTTTCGCCATGACTGGATGCGAGCGCTGTGCGGCGGCAGACGGCAGGGCCCTTGCTGAAATCACCCCTTCTGCAGCAACTATGAGAGGGGAAGTCGCGCTTTTTTTAAGATTATATCGCACGCAGAAATATTTCAGTCGCGTACCCCCCGCACAAAAACGAGGGGGTACATTATATCTGATTGGCAGGCAGGTGTGAATATTTGGAGGATTCAGAAAAATATGTTTATAATTATGTTTCCACGACTTGGAAACCTCACAGAAGGGGGATCCGAGAAATTAGCAAGAAAAAAAAGAGCGAGAAAAGGAATTGCCGTCGTTAAATTAAGTAAGAGGTGACCGTGATGAGTTTCCTTCGCCGGCGCGACGTGTTTACTCGCAACCTAACTGATAATTAGGGAAATATCGGCCTAAATAACCATAACTCCCGATGTCGGCCACTTGCGTTCCCTTGTAAACCTTCCATTTGATTGATGTGATATCCGAGTGGTTTCACGTTTGGGACGTAATTGTTTCAAAGCAGCCCTCTCTGTCTCTCTCCTTTCCCTTCCTGGGGCCTGACCTCTTACGCTCGAACCCTGTTTCCCTCCTACCCCGCATCGCCAGCCACCATGGTGATCCACTCGATGTTTATCGCGGGTCCGTGCGCGCAAATATAACGCCGCCGTCGCGTGCTCAGTTTTGTGAACCTTGGGCCTGTTTTAAAGCTCGCTTCGGGGGTCGAGAGTCAGTAGTTTCGCTTGACGTTTTCGAGATAGAGGCATAGCCGGCATGGGAGGTAGGGCGCGGAGGAAAGTCATGATGAATGCTGAAGCGGAGGATGGGGTTAAGAAGTGAAGGGGAAGGGTTTAATTTTAAGGAAGAACGCGATATTTAGGTTTTGAATTAGCCCGAGCAACGTGAGATATGCATGCCCTTCCTGCGCAGAAGATAGTGGTGAGAGACAAGAGCACCTGCACAACAGATTGGGAAGTACCGAAGAAGTCTTGAGCTGAACCATAAGTGGAAAACGGAAATGAGGTGTCAAGTTATGCCGGGATCAAATTTTGGAGTTAAAATCCGACTTGGTCGTAATCAAAGGGAGTGACTCGCAAAATGTGATGTGTCGCTCATCACAGTCTAGACGAAATGTGATTACTGTGGAGATGCAAGGGAATTTATCTTAATTTAACAACAGCGCTGATGTTAGGTTTTAAGAGATATGCTTATTGATAAATTACGGTTAAGAGCATGAATGTTATTATTATGAGTTGTCTCTCCTCTTGGTTGAACTTTTCTTATCATACAATACTTGAAATATGGAAATTAGGGTTTGATCAACCACGTAAGCACCGTCGAGTGACGTGAGAGGTAAGGGGCCTTGAGTTACGACATTGTGTGGGATGATATAAATTTGTAGTCGGGAGAGAAAGGAATGGGGCCGATGGCTCTGGAATCGGAAAGCGAGTGAGAAAGCAGGGAAGGGAGTTACTAGTTTCCCTCTGATATATCTTCTTTCCTGCTCTTCTCCCCTACCAAGAAGTTGACAAGGAAATGGCAGCGGTGGTCTCGGATGACGTCGGGATGTTCCCTACAGGGGAGTAGGTGAAGAGGTTGAGGGGGAAGTTTGGGGCAAGCGAAAGGGAGAGGGGTGGGCAAAAGGGTTTTTCGGGCCTGAGCAAAGGAGGAGATGGCTATCGCGACGGTAGTATTCAACGGCAAGCGTGTGCGAGTTCCCCGCCCGCCTGCCTTCTCTCCAGCTGTCTAAGAGGAGGAGCGAGTATAAATATGCGGCCGGAGGAAGGGGTTAGGGACACGGGACGGGGAAACTGAGGGGAAGGGGTTAGGCCGGTTGTCTTCTAAACGTGTGCGTGACCATTACACGTGTGTGCGTGCGTGTGTTTCCTGGCGCCATTTGGAGGTGGAATTGGAGTGGAGGGGGTAGTTGGTCCTGACAGATTTGGCTGCGAAGAGGGAAAATGGTCACCGGGTGTAGTGATAGCAATTTCATCGTGGAATTAAAGTTCTTCTCTTGCTGTTTCTTTCGTAATCATTACGCTTTTCATTTATTCTACTTTTTATAGCTTTGTAAAAGGGCACTTATTATTCATTTTGGAAATTAATATTCTACGTTAATGTACGATGAGGGTAAATAAACCCTACCTTTGCCACATGTAATCGTCTTTTGATTTATTCAGTTAACTTACAAAAATATTTTCCAAGCGCAACTTAGTGTATTATAGCGTAACGCGAAATTTTCATAAGCCTCAAGTTTTAGACAAATTACTCAAACGTGTTCTGAAAGGTGACTCCTCATATTTCGGTTAGTTTAACTCTTATATATTTCTCTTGCATTGATGTAAATTAAAAACTCTTCTTTGCTTTTACCTTATGTCTTAATGTGAGGTGCACATTCTAGGTGTGAATGTAGGCCATCTTATAGGAATATCTTCTCTCAGTAACTTTGACTTTGGAACTTCGGGCGTTATATTATTGCAGGCCACTCAATATTTTTTTGTGAAACTTATTAACTGTGTACCGTTCCTCGCTTTCTCTATGCAATCTTTACTCTTATATTTTTCACTTTTCACTGATGCTTAGTTTGAATCCTGCGTTTTTTTAAGCCTGGTGTTGATTCCACATTTCCTAAACGTCGACCATAAACTTCCACTGTCGTAGCCGCATAAGGTCGAATCCTTTTCCCTCCATCACGCTGTAATCTTGGGCATTATTCTTTTCTACATCTGCGTGTAAGGATTTATTTGCTGACACCGCCTCAAATTAAGTGGTAGTTTGTACGCTGCACTGAAAAATTGTATTATTTACGGACCTCAATAAATAGAAGTCACGCGACTTTACACGTCTTTCATTTGCTTCCTCTTTTGCCCCAGCGTACAATTGTCAAACATAACTTTCATTAAACACGTTTTTCACGCAAGGAATCATATGCACCTCTTGTGTGTATTTCTGTAGCTACGGTTATTTGTATTCCATATTTTACCCAGGTATGCTAAAAACCCGCACTTGCCTTTGCTCTCCGTACCGACCTGATTAATGGACGCAGCACCTGCTTGTGGTCGTTGCGGTTTCTCAGTGCAATCTATTGTTTTCATGTGGTTTCCAGCGAAATGAAGAATATGTGGAGTCTGCCTCCTTTCACTTATTCATGCAATGGAGTTAATTTCACGTCACCTTTTTTACCATTTGACAGCGCAATTAATATCGGTAACTAGCAATTTATACCGTTTATTTAGGGCCTGTGGAATTGAAGATACTGTACTGAGGTCGCGCCATGCATGACTTCCATTTTGCTTGACTTCGTTTTAATAAAAGTTTTGGCGCACGATCATTTTTTTAATTTGTGTCGCCAGCACAGTATAATTGCAGCTTTTAGCGAGTCGTCCTCGCACTTTTTGCTAATACGGGTGCATGTCAAAATTAATGAAACTTTTTAAATTCATTGGATTTTGCATTTTTAGCTTTGAAATTCGTATTTTAAAAGTTTGGCGTATCATGTTATTTTGCCGAGGTATTTTTTACAAGATAACAAATTAATGTAATTAATTTCTCGTGGTCGTTTCAAACGTTCCCTTTGTTAATTCATTAAATAAACGATTGCTGTGCTTGGATTCATTGAAAACATATAAAAATCATCCAGCTGACATTTAATTTCCGTGATTCATCTCCTCTGGTAAATGCGTAATTGGACGGAGGAAGGCATATATTTCCATTTAAAAACACCTCGTCGAGTTATATGCAGGTTATTTAATATGAGATGTTCGTCGGGTTGCTTCCTTCATTTCAAGCGAGTCATGCTCTGTTCGATTCACTTCTGTCTGGTGCCACAAAGAATGGATTTCTGGAATCTTTCTTTGTAGGGCGGCGAAGCGGAGCTCTGTTTGAGGAAAATAAACTTCAGTCATCGCTGCCATCTTGAGAAGAGCATACCTTCTCCGGATGCTCGCATGTCTTCGGGAAATTTTAATACTCCGTGGCAGAACCAGACGGACGGAATCTTCGGGTAGTTCTGTGATAACAGTTTTCCCGTCCTCCCTCCCCCACGCGAAAAACACGACGCATGAAAGGAACCTCGTGGGACAAGTGTAGGGGAAGGGTTTCTACACCCCCGTCAATCCATCCAAACCCGCCCGTCTCCGTCAGTCCGAGCGGCTCGCCGACCAACCTTATGCCTCGATCACGCACTTTTTCGAAATACCCTTCCTCGTCATCCTCGATCCCTTGACCTCTGTCCGTCTAATCCAGGCCCCTGC
This sequence comes from Platycnemis pennipes, assembly GCA_933228895.1. Taxonomy (NCBI): domain Eukaryota; kingdom Metazoa; phylum Arthropoda; class Insecta; order Odonata; family Platycnemididae; genus Platycnemis; species Platycnemis pennipes. The sequence goes on from OW121847.1 coordinate 109,790,079, forward strand.
TCACGTCTCGGTCACTCTCATGGTCACTTCGGCCAATCCATCCCCTCTTTCCCTTCCTTTCGACAAGTCCCCGCTAGAAGTAAAAAAAGAGAGAAAACTGAACGCTCGTCCAATCTCGTCTCTTCTGGGTTGTCCTTTGTGAGGCACCCCTCAACGCTCCATATCGCGCGCGTGTGTTTTGAAAGTGCCCCCTCTCCCTCGACCTCCCTCCGGTTGCAGGCGTAAAAGAATTCTTTCTCGACGGCACATATCCTTCCGAGTGTTCACCCATATGTTATTTTAGTGGAAAACGTTCTCGTGCCAAATGGAATGGTGCGTTTTCTGACATATTTGTTGATGGGTTTTGTGCGGATAAGTGTCACGCACACTGCCTTTCAGATATTTCATCGTAACCGTCTTGTTTGCATCACCTTGAGGGATCTGAGTCCTAATTATTTAAGGTTACTGGATTTTTGCCTCAGTAAATTAAATGATTCATGTGCAGTACGTTTTTAGAGTGAGTTAATTTTCTTATCCTCCGGTACTAAATGTTGAAAAGAAACGTGACGGCATAATTTATATTATTTGTGCGTTATTACCGTGAACTCTGCTGCAATAATTTATTTTGAACATGTTAGTAGTCGCATGGTAGCGCCGACCTGGCAACCCCAAGACCTCAGTTTTGATTCTCTCATGTGTTATGATTGTCATGCTTCTATTAAACTTAAGTTTGAATTAGATGGTGCGGCATAGCCTCGACAGTACCGAAAAATAAATAAACGTATCTGCTACAGTGGATCGGTTTCAATGGGTTAAATATTTAGTTTGTTACACAGCCATGGATAAATAACCCAAAATAGTCTTTTGTTAGTCTTAGGTGTTAGTGTTTATTTTTATATGGTTTTTGCCACCTTGTGATGTATCAGATTGATGAACTAAAACACTTCAGATTTTGCGTAATTTTCACGGGGTTTTGTTCTGTTGGCAACGGTAGCTACATATCTTCTGACCAAAATTATAGAGGCAGATGGAAAGAGGTAAGACATTTCTTGGCGTAATTACTTATGAGAAAATTTTCATTTGGTGCCGAAGAAAATATATACGTACCTTTACGCTCATCAACCTATCACTCCGCGCTGGTTGAGGAAACAATAATAACCAGGTTCATACCTATTGTTTGTCTCCTCAGTAACTCTCGCACACAATACCTTTCATTTCTCTTCCACAGCAAAATCATTTGACAATATTGAAATTATGTATTTCATATTTCACACGTTTCTCTTTTCCGCACGTCGCAGGACGTTAAGGTAATTACTCGCTTCGAGTACATGATGTTCTCGATTGAAGTGACCCTGTCTTCAATTCCCTCAATTTCCGACGTTTTTTATGCATTTCTCGGTCCTTTACGTTCCTGCCAACTCCAACGCCATCTTTGCTCTGTCCGTGGCTGTCCCCATGAACCTCCATTGACATTCCATTCCAACTTGTCTGAACAGTTGAATGAACGCTCCTTCCTCAAACCCTCTCTCTCTTTCCCCGGTAATATTTTCATTTTTGTCTAATCTCCTCGCGAATCTTTTTTTTCCTTCTCCGTTTTTTCCATTTCCAATTTTTGGCTACGCCGAATACGGACTTTTGAACCGTAAAATGATGTCGACAACGCGCCCCACGTCTTGGGAACGTCACTCACCTCGAATCGGTTCATTCTGCGGTGCCGCGCGTTCCTCCCCATAAAGAAAAGTGGATACAAAGCTCTTGTCATTGGATTCTACTCATCGTACTTTTTTACGGGAATTTTTCTCCTGTGACGGAAAGTACAGATCACTTTTTAAAAAACGGGGTAGTGAGTAAAAATTATATATTTTGATGCAAATAACGAATTCAGTGGCCTTCCACACTATTAATACTTTTTAGCATGAATAAATCCAAATCTTGACATAAACTAAGATTAATCTACAATCACTAAATGTAAATGAATCGATGATTATTATTAAAATAGTGCAGTGGCACGCCATTCAACTTGTGATTTTTTAGTGAACCTACACTAGCAAGCCGGCGTTACATTTTACCACCCTTTATCCATTCATATTATCACATCGATGTCATAATAGTTAGTTTGTTCCAGCTCAACTGGTGACTAGCAACTATATCTGATGATTTTTAATAATTCTTCTCTCTATTATTCATAGTTTATGAATATCTGGCCTTGTGGATCCATATCAGATTCATGTACATGACTTATTTTCGATACTCCATAACCATATTTAAATATTTAATTTTTACTGTTTCGTTATCTCATCTCATTCAGTCTTCTTATGCCAAGGAGAAATTTCATCAATTTATGAAAATTCACTATTAATTGGATTAAGATCATAGCAATCCTCTGTCCTTCATCCAAATTCATTCATAATCATAAGCATTTTTTAAATATTACTTAATGATGTAAAGTTAGATAATTCTGTAATTGGGAGAAGAACTAATTAAAGCAGCCTGATATTTCCATTTCCATCTTTGGTAGGCATTCAGTCAGTTTTCTTTGTTCGGTCAATCTTTTTGATATATCCGTTACGCTACATCAAATCTCCGAGAATATGCATTTACTATTCTCGCGTTCCTGTTTTTGAAACGTGAAATCCGCACGTGCGGTTTATTTATCACATAGGTAATGCAACTCTACGCATGAATGCGATGCCCTATTTCCCGAGGCTATGCAGCAATGGAAATCGCTTTCCGTAAATTTGAGAATCTGGAAAATTTATTCGGAGAGCGTGTGAAAGAGCGATAATTTCCTCCGCCAAAATGTTTACTAAATTTAATGTTAACAAAATTCCCTAAAATCAGCTGTAAGGCGATAGGTTGTGATTATTTTCCTTCCGATCATGTCACCGCAGTGCATATCATGTTTCCTTAAGCATGTCGAGCAGTTTTAGTTCGTGAGGACTGAATGGCATAGCCATCCCCAGGAAAATGAAAAACACTCGGCAAAGATATGACGAAAATAACATTTCACAAAGGCACGCGGGGATCCTCTCCCGGTGGGATTGACGTAGTCAAACCTTCCCCTCCACGTACCGACGTTTCGCCGACTCCCTTCCCGCCTCCGAGAATTCGATTTCCGATTGTTTCCGTTTTAATCCGGATGCGCTGGCGATCCAAACATCTGCACCTACTCGAAAAGTGTATTCAACGGTTTGAAGTCGTTAAAATTTCCCGAACCAATTCGTCAATTCGGGTCGTCCGGCGGTGCGAACAGTGGCGAACTTCATATGTGTTGGAGCGCATGGTGCTGAGCATTTATTTTTAGTTCTGTCGGTGCAAAAGGCATGCAATGCGAAGCCCCTCCCCGCCGGGCAACCTTTTACAACCGGGACCCGGTAACACCACGCATGGCGTCCGGAGGATTAATAAAAAAAAACGTAAAGGCCAGTGGCGAAAATAGTGGGGAGCAAAAAAAAAAGGAGAAGCGAAAGCGGCCGCATCATTTTTGCGCTTTCCGAACGGCTTTTGTTCGCGATTCGAGTGCGAGGCGATAGTTTTCCGCGGTCTCGCGGCCGGGCGTCATTCGGAATGAATGGCGAGAGAATGCACGGGGTTTTTGGGGTGGGTTGGCGAGTCCGTGGAAAGGGGGTTGGAACCGCACGGAGGTGAGGGGGGACGCGCCGAGTTCGGACGCGCCGCGTCAATTTTTCCACGGGCCCTTTTATAAACGGCTGAAACGGCGTGGAATTAACGAGAGTGGCGTTCAGGATAGGTCACGTAAGGTTTTGGAGCGCGGCGCCATATCCCTGCGCCCTGCGGTAGGAAATCGCGTGGGGAGGGGGAGGGTGAGCGGCTACAACCGCTGTTACGTGGGATATTTTCGCATTTGACCGGTTCGCGCGGAGAAGTGGTGTCTCGCCTGCGCTCTCGTATCAGTGGGAAACGTGTGCCGCGTGTGAGTGTGTTGGACACGAGCGCGCATGTGTGCGTTCGTGTATTCGTTTTACTATTTCGGACGGGAAAGAAAATAGGTGCGACGCAATGCGCGTGTATCCATTGGAAAGGGATGGGGAAAAAATGACGGGGAGGTAGAAAAAAAGCGAAGAGAGTAAATGGGGAGTGGTGCTCTCTCACAGTTAATACTGCAGATGCCGCGCGGGCAGCGGCAGCCGTCGTCTCTTTTGATGGTCGCGGAAACGGTCCGTCGAATGATCACTTTGATTCGCACGCGAAAGTTCAATATGCGCTTCAATTCGAGGAGATTTAGTTTTCGCTGCTCGGCTCGGATGGGTCAACACCGACAGGAGCCCGTTATTATTTTTCGAGTTGGGCGGTGAGGGGAAATGTAGGGAGGGGGTTGGAAGGTGGTTTAGGTGGAAAGGGTGAGGAGGAATCGAAAAATGTCCGCGCGCGTCCATTTTTGCAGCGAGTGACGGAAACTGCGGTGAGGCCACGGTCGGCGTCGGGATTATTTTTCTCCGTCGAATATTCAATTTTAACGCCTGACTTAATGAATTCACCCCGGTAAATCACGACAATGTGCATTTTTCCGTGTGGATAGGCTCGTTATGGGGCACTAGCGATAAAATGTTTTCTACCAGTAATTCATAATGGGTTATTCACGCTCACGTGGAGAATAAATTTACTGCATCCACTTCTAACTCTGTGAAAATTCGTTGCGTGTTACTACTGCTATCTCAGCCACCCTTGCCAAGGCAGCCACCGCTATTGCCAGGATAACCATATTTTATCGTGTTGCGGTGTGACAGTGCTCATACTCCTCGAGAATTTAAAATAAAATTTCAAGTCCGCCTAACCTTTTCGGTCGGACAGCCATTGAGAAGGCTGTAATATCCTTCCACCGCAATGTGTCGTCGGCTGCTGATAGAGCATTTAACCGGGGACAATGTAGCTTTTACATCTCATATAAGCGCACGCGACTAGCTGAAAGTTGGTAATTATTTTGAGGAATTAACTTCCCCTCGTCTGAAGAATAATCAGTTTGTCCCTTGCGGATACACATTTTTCCTGTGGTTTATACAAACTTTCGTGAGATGCCGTGGGTATTTGTCATCTATCCTCGCTATCATTAGGCGTACGATATAACTTCTGAGGAATACCTAATAGGTATATAATTAGAATACTCCATCTATGTCAGCTGATGCTTCGATAAGCTAGAGTAGAGAACTGACGTTGCATGCGGTCACTGCAATGATAATTTGTGAATGGCCACGATATGTATCTCTCATGCCGAAACATTTGGAAGCATATACCAAAGGTTTGTCGGCCACTTGTGCAAGTAGCGGACGCGCTGTATTCAATTTTATTCGTCACCATCATGAGGATCCTATCTCTTTCAACCGGAATCGTATCCGTTAGTGTTGTTTCGGACGAAAAACATGATCGTTTTAATAAAGTTAAGCTCCCAGCCTTCCCCGCGCGGGCTTCCCTCCGAATCGCCGAGTTCCCCATCGCCTCTCTCGCCCCGACCCTCGGGCATTACCCACCCGCCTGCCACAATTTTCTCCTCTCCCTCTCTCTACCTCCACTCTCTCTCTCTCCTCATCTTCTCTCTCTCTCTCCCACTCTCATTCCGGCCCCCAACACCGCGGTCTCTTCCTCCCCTCCCCTCTTTTAATCCGCCTCGTCCCGCTCCTCTCTCTCTTTCTCTCTCTCCATCCTCGCCCCGCGTCACAGTTTTCCTCGACATCCGCCGCCGTTCGTCACTCACCAGCCCTTTCAACTCATGTCGCCCACGTGTCCACTTTCATTTCATCCCTCCGTCGGAATAGGCGTGGTGCGAACGAGTCCGTCCCCCTCCCCACTTTACTCCCCGGACAACCCCACATAACCTTCGCCGCCTCCCTCTTTTCCGACCCCGATTTTTCTTTCGGATTCCGCAATTCCGTCCCTTTCCCTCTCTCCGGAGGTGCTTCTCTCTCTCTTCCCCTCTTTCTCTTCTCAACTCCACCCTTTCCTTCCACACAACCGCTCTCCCGCGCACTTTGCGTTGGCGACAGCAGCAACATCGCCCCCATACCATCAACAACACCGTCGCGGCGTCAGCTGTGCTTACGGTCGGCCGTGGTAATCATGTAGGGCGGACGTGGGGTTTGAGGGCGGTCCGGTGGAGGGTTTGCCAGTAAGGTGCGGGTGGTATGTACTACTTCCAGCGAGGATGTGGCTCTGGGACCCCGGATTTTGAAGATATGGCTCTGGGCGTTTGTCGCCAAGGGTGGCCAGCAGAAGAGTGGCTGACGCAACAGCACGCCGCCGGTACAGAGGAGGGGGGAAGAGAATGCCAAGATAGTGGCAGGGGATGCGTTACTAAGGCATGCCTTCCTAAACACTGAAAGAGTGGTAGAAAATGATCCACACGGGTGAATAATCATGAACTTTAAATTACAATGTGAATAAATTTGTCTCCTTCATTAAGTTATTGAAATATATGTTAATGTCATTATTAATTACGTTCTATGTTCTATGTTTTGGGGTTCGTTCACTGTATGAGCTTTTCATGCTATTTAGAGAAATTATTTTGGAAAAAAAGTCTGTTCTAGACACTTTCAATATTGATGAAACGCTGCTTTCTAGTTTTTGCCCGCTCGTATCCAGCACCCTTTTTTCCACGGACTTCAGCTCTCAAAAATTCCATCCCGGTTAATGTTATCGTTGACAATCTTTCCGAAAAATGTGACGCTCACGGTGAAGGCGTCGCAATATAATTTGCATTTAGTGGCAGTCGAGGCGAGATGAAGGTGATTGGCACCGACGAAGGGCGAAAGTTTGAGGTTAAATGAAAAATTGTAGCGAGATATCGCGCGCGCAGGTGTTACAGAGCGCGCCGCCCGGTCCCGACGACGGCTGCCCTGTCCATCCCCCGGCCGCCAAAATCCCAAAGGGCTCGTAACCAAACTTAACTGGAGGCTGGCAGATGGGGGCGCAGAAGGGAGGGCGGTGTTTGTGGGGCATGGATTAGGGGAATGGCCAGTCTCGGAGGGTTGACTTGAGGTGAGAAATATTGCGCTATACAATATTTATTTACACCGTGTCCGGTCGTGGCTGCTGTTGCAGAGAACGCCGAAAGCCGTATGAAAATGACGGTCTAGATTCCCCACGCATTTGCTACGGGGAAGTAGACGTTGACAGGATGAAAGAGAAACAAAATAATACAGCGTGTGAATCCTCGAAAGAATGGGTCATAATCACTCTGGATCACTCCGAAAGCGGGCGAATGCATACCATAAGGGAAGGGGAATCAACGTACAAACGTATCGCGGGGAAGGTTGGGGGAACGCGACAATGAGATCAAACAAAACTCACTGAGAACATTTCGGAATGACCGTTCGTGGTGGTGGGGAAATTTTCGGGACGGTGAAAGCACGTGTGCTCCCAGAGTATGTCCCTGGACTCATGGGGAGTTGGAGAGGAGGCATGTTTTCATGTGTGCTCGCGGGGACCTATCCGCGTTGGCGGGTCCGTCTGCTTGAAATTTGTGACCTCGTTTTCGGCGTTGCTGTTGGTGGTGGGTGGAGTGGGGGGGGGGGGGCAGTAGATGGAGGACGTCGATAGGCTTTTGCGTGGCGTGGCGACACTGGCGTGTGTGGGCAAATACGGCTCGCCCAGCGGAAGAGGGTCGGTTCAGACGGTTAGTGCCGTGCGGTTTTCGAGTCTCGCACAGCAGGCGGCGTCCGTGAACCACGTCACGCGCCCCGACAATTGGCAGTGGTAAATGACCTGGGGGGGGGGGGGGGGGGGGGGGGGTTGCAGCCGTGGAGGAAGGGAGTGTGCGAGGGGTTTGGGTGAGGGAGGGTCAGGTGGGCCAGTTTAGCCGCGTGAGTGGGTGAGTCGTGTGCAAGGCGGACGTGAAGGTCCCCTCCACCCTCTGAAATCATGCGAACGAATCACCCTCTCACACGGCCGTTCCTCTCTTTTCCCTTCGCCACGTTATTAGTGTAATTGCGCCGTATTTTTTTTCCTCCTCCCCTATCCAATCGTTAACGAGGGAATTATCGCGCGCTCCCATTTGCGTGAGACGCCTTCGGGACGTCGTTGACCGCCGCTGCGTAATCGGAGACGATTTTCCGTAACGCGCCGGCGCGCAATTAATGCTTTCTGGCGGACGTGGGCCATTGTTAGGCCAAATCTGGGAATAGTCAGCTATAATTTTTTTCTCATGCTCTCTTAACCCGCACGTCATTCAGTGATCCTGGCTGTGGGCTGTCGATACCGTTGAAATGCTGAAGCCGTCCTAAAAGGGATGGAGATTGCTTCCCGTTCGTCCGAGATATGAAAACGAAAATTCATAGCCATATATTCCGGTGAGATAGCCACGGGTGGTATGAGGATAACCGGTTGCTTGATGCCAAATCCTCCGAATTCGATTACGCAGTATTCATGGTTCTAATCATTAAAGCCAGTCAATTTGCGTTTTAATTAGGTATTACTGCGTCGACGCTGGGTGATGGAATATTTTTTTTTCCTTCAATCCCATTTAGAATCGTATTTCCTGCCTTGTGACGTGAAAATTTGTCATTGAAATAGATAATCCCTCTATGACCGGAGTACATAACCCTCCATCTGATTTATTGAATATTTTTATTAATATATGGACTTTATCGTGTTCGTTTTTTTCTAGACAGAACATTTTACGATACATTAAGGTATCAGAGTATTTTATGAGGTTTTGATAGCAGGGAAAAATATTTGCTACATTTATGGTATGTATACATATAAACACACACAGAGTATTTCACTGTTCAACAGCGCATTTCGAAGTTGTGATGTTACTCCATAACATTTATATTTAAAAGGTGGGCTATGTATAATCCTTTCGAATAATTCTGTTCATCTTTGAACTCTTCTCTTGTATTTTGAGTTTACATTTGAATTATTCTGTAAAAACCATGCAAAAAAACTTATTTTTTACTCGGATGAATCTTTTTATGACGAGATGACCGTGAGTTTCATAGTATGTACAACGATGTTGTTATATTCAAATCTTACTCTTTCCGTTTTGCCTTCGGTGAATCTTGGCAAGTTTGGGTTTAAGAATAAGTGAATGATTATATTTACAAGGCCTCACATTTGTCTTAGAAAGCGAATTTTTTACCAGCAATGTGCTTAAATTATGTTTCTCTTTTTGAGTGAACCAGAAAGGCCTTTAATTTAGTGTATAATAGTCTCTTCTACCTCTCAACCTCTTCAGGTTGATTTCTCGATCAGATGAAAATTTGAGGACCAAGCAGTGCGGAAAATGAGAAATATTTTCATTTTGAATATGTTATTTCGATTGTTTTCACGTTACAAGTGTGAGTAACATGATTCGTTGTTGTGGTAATTTATGCAAACATTATACATACGTATAATGTTCTCATGGTTCCCCATACTAATTAATCCATGATACGAAAAAAAATAAGAGCTGTTTTTTTTTAGCAGGTAGGATTCAGATTGGTCTTCTATGGCTGTTTCATTTCCTCTGCGGCAGCAATCGTTCTTATGAGTTGAGATTTCATGTCATAGAATGGGAGAGGTGAAGGAACCGAAGCCTTTCTTCGTCATGATCAAAAACATAATATTTGGGATAAGTCTCCGTGGATGATTCCTCCAAGAAATTGTAAGCGTGGGCGGAAATAAAGAGTGGTGGTGGTATTGGATGATGCTTTGATGACGAGAACTTCTCTCGGGTTTAAACTTCAGATCACCAGCAGAGATCCCATATCCAGGGATCGAGCAAATCGTGTGAGCGGAATTGCTGTAGTAAGCACAGTGGAGGTCTGAGATGGGGGTGAGACGAGAAAATGAGCCGGCCGTCGGCTGTGGTGAGGGCGGAAATCCCATGGCGTGTTTTTTCCCTACACCTTCCAGCTTTTTAACCCTCCATGAAAGCGCTTGACACCGTTCGTAGATAATCTCTCCGATAAGGGAAAGGTGTGAAGTGTTTCTGTATTTATAATGGACTCCTGCGGTCGCCCGTTAAGCTTTCTTAGGTGATACGAGAGGGAAGCATGAGTGGATTTCTGGTTTTACAGTATAGGACAGGGAGTGAAAAAGGAGAAACATTGGTCCGCCAAATACTGGGGATAAGAAAGTCAAATTCTTTTAACAACTTTGTGGGACGCTATTCCTGCTTTAAATCCATAAGGTTTTTTGTGGTGATCGTTCCTTTCCTATTTTTATCTCAAAGATTGCCCATTACCTTTTCCTTCATTACCAATTTTCCTTCATCGTGGTATTTTCAAGTTTTGGCTCATTTGGCACAGGTTTTACGCCCTAATGGCCAATATGTTTTTAAATATGATACCTTACAGGTATAAACTTCGGTACTGCGATTGTTTAATATGGATACTGGTAAATATGTGTATTAATTCGTATTGATTTCTTCGCTAAAAGAAGTCATTATCCATGTATTAGAATGTTTTCTCAATTTTCTTATTTTATAAAACAAATTTCAATCCGCTATGATGGTAACATAATGTTAGTTTTTTTCATTCTCCACTGTCTTCAAGGATTTATTTGGTGCGGATTTAGTCAAAGCTCTTTTTCGATCGCTTTTCATGACCGCAGATTACTAAATTACTGATAAATTCACAAAATATGTAATTGTATTTTTATTTTGTTTCACAGGGTATTGAAGTAATTTTTACCCAATTAGTGGTCTATGCGTTTCAATGTTTACAATCAACAGGGCATTTCACAATTAATGGTTTAGAAATGGGCTATAATCGTATTGCAATTAACTTCATAATATAAGTGTGTATGGGCTGTCAGAATAAAATAAAAAGTATAAGCATAGCAATTAATGAAAGTATCTTTGCGAACCCGATAGTATATAGTACACTCCACAAATTTGCCATCTTTAACCTAATACCAAGTTTTCTGCGCGACAGCTTTTCTCCTGCTGTTGATGTGTGGATGGTGATCGTCAGTTCCCCAAAAAGGAACAGAAGCACACTTTCACCAAGCAATCAGAAATATTTATTGCCTTGGGTACAGAAATCCAAGCCCGCATCATTTGTATTGGAAACCAAGAAAAATGTCTGAAACTTCAACTAGAAGAAACGCTGATAAAATGTCGATCAAGGGAGTGGAAGACAGGATGAAGGAGAAGGGCGTTTTGGCGAGAGTGGAGGAGATAAATAGGGACAGCTGTATAAAAATGGAAGGAACGCTTAAGTTATTCACGATCCGTCTGTCATATTCCTTACAAAAGGCGACGGCGGTAAAATCTCGCCTACCGAATCTGGCACGTTTTGTTGTCAAAATTTTCTTATTTCATTTCTCATTCTTCCGGGAGCTCAAGCCTCACCGTCTCCTCGTCTCTCGCATGCGGTTCCTTTTCACGCTCACAAACTCTCGTCCGTCTTATCTCTCCTGCTCTTCTTCTTCTACCTACACCCCAGCCCCACTGGTCTCTTTTCAGCCTCTCGCCATTGACTTATGAGGGAACGTTTTCGATTTGCACCTCTCTCAGCGGACGTGCGTCAACAAAGTGTCAAGCTGAAAGAGAAGATGTGTCTCTCTTGCGACTGGGTTTGGAATGAGGTCGATGGAGGAGTTAATTTTGAATTCTCGCGATCGTTTTCAGATGAACACGCAGAGACATTACCTGAGGCAGTTGAATAGGGGTGGTAAAGTTCAATCAGGTAAAGGTCCGAGTTCATTTGTGAATAGTGATATTCACCGTTACTGTTTTTCCAAGTATTTGAAACCACAGTGGCCTCGTTACATCAACGGGATAGTAATTACTTTGTGTCAATTTTGACAGACCTCGGTGGAAAAGACGTTTCATTGAAATGCACTAAGTAATGTAATATCTCATTTGGATTAACATTCACTGAAATATCCGTAATTCACGCTCATCAATGAGTTTCAATTTTTCTCAAACGGAGTCTGAAACCATGCTTAATTGAAAATTTTATATTTTGATAAACTTTTGCAACTGATCAATTATTTTTTATCTATATTATTTAAATTTAAATTTCTTAGTCGTTTCAAAGGTCATCCGTGATAAAATTAATCCCACCTGAAAAAACACTCCTTCAGTACCTATCTTTTATTTTTATCTTTTGCTTTATTTGAAATAACACTTTCTCAAACTCCCTAAGCCATAATGCGGGTCTCATGAGTATTTCATCGTGGCGATGGATGTCATTCTAACGCTTTTGGAGCAGTACTAGATAAATCATCTTTTCCTCTTACCATAATTCCTTATTCAGAGGAGTTTTCCTGTACAAGCTCTAAAATGTACTAATAATACTCTTTTATTTCCTTTTCTCGCGGGTTTATTTTTGTATGTGATCCCACTAGTCAACTTTCCTACTTTCTCCATCTCTTTTTGATTCCCACAAAACACACCCAGTCCTTAAATTTCCCGTCTCTCTTTATTCCCTGTGTTTATTCTATGTTCCTCCATTCTCATCCCCTCATTCCTTTTTTGTTTCTCCTTTCCCGTCGTAATTCATGAATCCATATACTTCCTTCCATTCCCTCGCTTACCCTCGGAGCCAACTTCTTCCTTCGTACACTTCCTTACTATACTCTATATCTCTCCCAACCCCACTCCTTGTCAGTTGTTACAGTTTATTCGTCTCACTCACTTTTCTCCCTCTCGAGCTTTTGGATCTCGTATATATATATAAACTCCCCCTTTCCACCCTCCCAATTCCCTTCGCTCACCCCTTTCTCCGTACCCAACCCCTTCGGAATTCCTCCTTTCCCGCTCCCCCCTGGCCGGGGAAAACCGTCATTCTTCACCCACGCACCCTTAAGCAGTCATCCGTAACCACGCCTTCTCCTATTTTTCCACACTCCTTCCCTCCCGTCTCACAAAATCCTCCTCCACCACCTCGCCCTTTCTCCCGGTCTCTTCCCCCAACCCCTCCCTCTTGCTCTCCCACCACCAAATACCTCTGAGCAGCAGCAGCGATGGCGGTTTTTTTTCCAACATGGAGTTGGAAGAGTGAGCGCGCACTCTCTCTGTCTCTCTCACACACAGTTCCAAACAAAACTTGTTCAGTTTCCACAGTTTGTCTTCTTCTCCTCTTCGCCTCTGATTTTTTTCATCTCTTCTTCTCCTCCTTCCCTACCCTTCTCTATCTCTCTCCCCCTTCTCTTTTTTGCTGGAAAAATAGGATTCTGCCCTCTCTTTTTCCACTTTTTCCTCCCGTATCACCTCTCCTCTCGCTCATACATCTTACCCACTCGGAGTTCACTCACTTGGCCATCTCCTTCCTGTACTCTCTTTTCTTCCTATCTTCTTCCGACTCTTTTCTCTCTCATCTCTGACCGAACGTATTCCCGTTAGAAAAAGAACGTGGTTGATGCTGCGTCATGCGATTTTCATGTTCTTCACAAAAGTGGAAGTGTGGAAAAGGAGTACTTTATAGGGTTTAAATAATTAAGGTATTGGGATTAAGGATCTCAAATAGCGTGCCTCTCGGTTTCATCTTCCTTTCTTTTCTTCTTCCTCCTTCCCTCGGGAGAGAATCGTAGAAACGAGTATATATTTGGCTTCAAATTTCACGTTTCCTGAACTCCATATTCTTGTGGTTTTGCCAGGCGTACATGCATGGATGAACGTCTTTCCATCACATTTACCTTACAGTAGGCATCCTCAAAGCCACGCTTTTTTTCTCTTTCCGGCGTCTTTGTTCGGCTTATCCCAGAGGATGTCCTTATGATGGTGTTCCGATGCTAACGTATGACTGGAATTTTTATATGGCATGAAGAAGGTGAGGCTTAATTCCAACTCGTGAATTCTTTGATGGGCACCAAGGAAAGTAACTAAAATTTGTATGCAATGATAAAGTAGCAGCTAATCAAGTCTCTACATGTCTATGATTCTCCACAGACCTTTCGACGTTTGTGGCACAAATCATAATATACTAAATTGTGAAATATTATGCTGAGGATAATGGATTGGTCTTATCGTTTTTTGTTGTAAAACAGTCTGGGCACTTAGTCCACTTTTTCTTTGAGAATCAAATATTTTTATTTGCACTGCAATTTTTATCGATTCACTAGTAGAGTACTTAGGAACTTAGATACTAGAAAGAGTATTTAGGAATAACGAAAAAGTTCAACAATCATTGGACAAAATGTCAAAGCATCATGTGTTATGATGTGTCCTCAGAAAAAAAATATATTTTTCAAACCACACCGTGAGCAGTGTTTGGAAGCCTCTGCTATGGCCGTCCGCGGGGTTTCTGGAAGGACAAATAACGAAACAATGAAGGGCATAGGGTGCCAAGCGTAGCGTTGCCTCGAAATAATTTTTTTCGTTCCCCCGAATCTGTGCATTTTTTCTTCCTCCTATTCTCCCACCCTTCCTGCTTCGATTGTTCAACTCCATGGGCAGAGGACGCATGGTGTGCGTGGGTGAGATTTGGGAATAAGAAGTGGCAAGTGCGAGAGTTCTTGCTGTTTAGCCCGGTGCCCACGCCCCTCGACCGCACGCTTCCTCTCTCTCCCTTCTAACCGCTCTCAGCTCCTTCCCCACGCCGCCGCAAAGAGGAGACTGGCTGCTCCTCCGCTTAGACCGCCCTCCTCCAAAGGCTTCTCCAGGCCAGCCAGCTTGGCTCGCACGCGAATTCATGCAAGAGACAGGGTCACTTCCTTGAAAACGTGAGGATATTCTAAGTCATCCCAGGCTTCCCCCTTCTCCCGTCCGCTTCCAATTGTACCTTCCATCCCAAACTCCCCCTTGGCCAGCCCCCCCATCCGCTCCCAGCCCCCGAAATTTCTCCCGCCTCCACCCCTCTGCTCATCCTCTCTCTCTTCCCCCTAGCCCCTTGCTCCTCGCGCCTCTCGTTCCAACCGCCCGAGGCTTCCAATTTCAAGCGCCTCGCACAGACGTCAACCGCGCATATCCCATTCGTATTCTACTTCATTGTGTGCTCTCTCGCCCCCCTCCCTCACCCCCGCGCCGCTCCAACTCTTCCTCTCACCCTCACCCCCACCCTCCTTCGGTCTCATCCTTCCCATCAGCTCCTTCTCCTCCCATCCTCCTCTCCCCACCCCTCCCAATACCTTCCTCGTATATCCCACTCTTCCTCCCTCCGCTGCCACCTACTCTCGGACCTCATTCCAGCGACTGCTGGGAAAGTGGGTGTGAGGTGACGGGAGGGGATGGGGATGTAGCAGGGAGGCGCTTATGGTGAGAGTGAGATGCCGCGGGTGTCGCGGAAAAAGGGAACTGGAGGAAGAGTGAGGGAAGGAGGGGGGGTGGGGGGGTTCGGCTGGGCCGGGTAAGGTTCGGGAAGGTGGTAAGCGTGAGGATACGGGGTGGATTTTTTTTCAAGATTTTGGGTCGGCGGGTGGGAGAAGAATTCGTATGAAACTGTGACGAGGAGGACGTCGGAGATGGAAGCGAAGCCTTTTTTATCCGCCGTCGATGGGAGACGGAGAGTAAAAATGGGGCGCGAAGTCCTCGCAACCATACCATTTGTACACTTTTTTATTCTTTTTCTGCAGTCCTCAGTTTCTTTCGCATTCTAACTCTTCGGCGTCCGCCCTCACCCTTTTTCTCTTCCACCTTCTAAAGAACGCGATCTTCAATGAGGAACGTGCGTATTCTTGTTAAAAAAAAAGGGAAAATGGTTGCCCTCGGTATTAGCGCTCTGGAGATTGATATGAGAAAAGCAACGGTTGGCGGTGGTTGGGTGTGTTTCTCTGAGCGTGAGGATAAATAAGACTGGTGGAATGATAGGGTGAGGGGAGCTTGCGTCCCCTTCTCCCCTCTACACGCAACCTATCTCTCTCCTCCGACTCGCTCGTTTCTCTCTCCTTCCAGAGGAAGGAAGGAAAAGATTGGGTCGGGAATGAGAGCGAGCCGGGGAGAAAAAAATGTTGGGGGTTGGACGGAGGCTATTTGGCTTGTTTCTGTTGTGTGCGTGTGAGAAAAAGGGCATTTCCTCTCGCCATCTCGCCTCTTCTCTCTTGTCCCATGCGACACGAAATATTTCTTTCATTTGCAGTTTTTTCATTTCATTATCAGTCACCTCTCTCCTTTTCCCGCGCTTCCCTATTTATTTCGTCAGCGCCGTCCGGATTAAATTACTGGGAGGGAATCGAAATGACGATTCTGCCACAAAACCAGGCACGTATTTGCTTGTTTTTCGCTGTGCATCTTGTAAAATGAGTTTTAAAATGGAAGGAAATAGGTTTAAATTTGATTCTACGTTGATTATTGGCTTCTTTAGTTTTCTTTACCTTGCAGTAATTGTCATTGGCCTTTCATATAGTAGTACAATGTGTGTACTTCGGTGAAGTGCAGATTACAGTGGATTGATATATGCATTAATCGGCTATTATTTTATTATTTTCTCCTCAATGATTTCTACCTGGTCTACAAAGTACTCTTTTTCCAAAATTGTTGATACTCGAATCTGGTGTCGAGTAGGAAGTTCAACAGTAATATTCTCCGGTAACTAATGAGCTTAAATATCTATCTTGACCTTTAGGTACATAAAAACAAAAGAATTTCGTTGTACCTTTATTATTTAAACTTCGCTTAAAAGGGAAGGCTTAAAACTTATTCCATTGCGGGAATTTACCTTATTATCTATATATAAATAAATATATATATATATATATATATAATATTTATTTATTTATTATATTTAAACTTATAAGGGCTTCATGCTCCGTCTTTGGTTTTCACTTTTCCATTATGTACTCTGTTCTCCCATTTCAATTCGTTTACAAAAGAATGTACTCTTTTCCAGTACTGCCCCAAATTTTGGAGAATAGGGTGGAAAGCTTGGCAAAGCGAAATTTTGGGTTTAGTTAGGAGAGACGAAGCATTGTTCTTCCTTACAAGGGATAGGACAACACACTTTTATTGTTACCAACTACCCTTATTTTTTCTTGACCATCACTTTTCGTCCCGCCTGTCATTATTGTCTGTCATCAACTAATTTTATTTATCTTATCTGTACTCTTCTTTCTTATCTATGAACTATTAGGTAAGCGTAATGCGTCGACTGACGCGTATTTGATCAGAAAAAATGTATTCAACACAAAGAATATGTTTTAGGAAGAATTTAATTCAACTGCATGAGGTGAATATGTTCAGTAATCAGTAATCTTGAGTGGTAATGCGTGGAAGTGAGAAATATTTTTTTTAAATTTTATCCGTCGCATATTAAAAGAAAATACTTCTCACCTTTTCCAGTCTTCGCCGGCTGTCCCATGCGCTCAATGCCTCTCTACCATGGCCTGAAAAAATTATAATAATTTAAATTCTTGTTCACAGTATTAACTTAAGTGGGTGAAAAACCGTGGGAATTCAACTATAGCTGATGATACCTCTACTTATAACGTTCTGGAGTTGAATCATTTCCCTCTTCGCCCTCCATCGTGTGCCAATTTAGTTTCTGTTACGATTTCAAGATCCCGGTCGCTTTTCTTGCCTCCCTTCTCCCCCACCATCCTCTTTCTCCCCCGTCTTGTCTACAATTCCCATTAATTTATATTCCGACGTATACTCCCCCACCCTCTCGATATCTCACTCTTGAAAAATCATCCCGCATCTTCCCCCCATCCTCTCCGGCCTCCCTTCCCTTCCCGCCCACCTCGGCCGCCGTTTCCGCGAGCACGGTGCTTCCACTCAATCCTCCCCCACGATCCCCGCAGAATCGCACCCCCTTCACTTTCTCTCTCTCCCTCCGCATCCCCTGTCAAGTTCCCTTTCTCTTGATAGAACTGCTACCGTATCACAGCTCCACGGGGGTTAAGACCGGTCGAGGCGGGGCGCAGGGGGCGGACGACGGGGCAGAGAGAGGGAGAGAGAAGAGGGTGTGAGGAGAGGACGATAGGGGAATGGGAGGGCGAGAATGGGAGAGATAGTGTAGAGGGTTGAAAGCGGAAGGAAGCGAAGGCTGGATGGCGGTTTGGGAATTGATGGGAGACAGAGAGAGTGATGAGTAATCTTTGAGGAAGAGTGAGGGTTTCGCCGCTGGGAGAGGGGAAGGGAGTGGGGGGTAGAATGTGGCAGGAGTTTTGAGAGGGAGGAAGGAGAAGCTCCGAGAAGAGACGAAGCGAATGGATGGATGGATGTGGTGGGGAGGGGTGGGACGAAAGGGGTGGTGGCTCTGAAGAGGAGAGGGGTGGGAGTGGGAGATGTGTGCGGGTGGGGTGGTGTGACGGGGGGGTGCGGAAGGCCTGGGTTTAAAGCCGGTGGAAAGGGATGTGGGCGGATGATAGAGGCACGAGGTGGGTGGACCGGGTAGAGGGGACGAGGGTTATCATGCAGAGTTCATAGATTTAGAAATGTAGTCGAAATTGTTTGGAGCGATTTGTGTCACTTTGCGGGCGGGGTGAATGAGGGATTCCATTTCCGTGGCGCGTTCGGCTGTGCGAATAAAATTAATGTCCATGGAACCATATACGACGCTCAAACTAAAAGGAGAAGGGAACGTGTATGGATTTATATCAAGAAGTTCTTTGGTTTGATATCATAAACGGATAAATGTTTCTTGAAGTAGATAAAATACCGTCCTTAGAATACCCATAATTTAGAAGTGAGGTAATGCATTAAATATGAATGTAATCGTTATATTTTATGCTCCATGTCGCTCATAGATTAGCTGAATTTTGAAGGTATGATATCAAACTGAGGTGCTAATAAGTTATTGTATTAGCTAATGGAATTTTATGGCACAGTAAGAAGTTGCTATCTGTAGGTTACCGTATAATGATATGGTAGTTATTACAGGGATCGTGAATTTTTCTTAAAATTGGCTTATTTATGGTGACAGAAAGTTCTGAACGAGGCGATAGGTGTGATTAAAAATCAAATCGAAAATGATTTATTTCCATTCTATAATTGAAATAATTGGAAACGGTATTTTCTTATTAATGGAAATTTTAATAGATATATGATGAAACACATGTACATGTGACTGCAGTATTAGTGATAATTATTTTATGTGAATTTCAAATAACTCTCGTGCTCCGAATTGTAATAATTTGGCATCAAGTTAGGATAAATTTGGAGATGTACTCAATTTCGGTCTTTACTTACAGCTACGTAAAATATCTTTCTCCATTTTTCGAATGCAAATTCACCTGGTCTCTCAGTCTAGGCATCTTTTGATCTACCCTTCACGCACATGTGCTGCGTCATCGTTTCACAACCGCGGTTCTCCAATCGGTGGTAGCACTAATGATCAAAGGGTGAGTGATGACGGCAATTACCCGTGTAGGATATTTCTCTTCTCTCAACAGTTCTCCTAACGAGTAGCTTGCGCGTTTTAGCATTTCCGTAGTACTCACACCCTCACCATTGACAATGAAGTGGCTCTGTGCCACCCTGCATTAATCACATACATTCGCCCTGTCAATGCTGCTAGGATTATATCTGTTCTTGGAGTCGGATATTCTTGCATTAAAAGTGAATTTAAAAAACAATGTTGTTTTTCCCCAGTTATATATTTGGAAGAAAAAATTTCCATGAAGTTGCCTTGGTGAAAATTGAACTTGCGAATGGGGGTGTACATTTGTTGTGAAAAATTTTAATGTGATGAGAAGACAAAAGAGCGATGTTACTTTTCAGTAGCTAGGTCCCACCTTGAGTATGTAGCCAGTGTATGGGATCCGAATGAATTAGGTTTGATCAGAGAACTAGACAGTGTGCAGCGTAGAGCAGCTAGGTTCGTTAAAAGGTGTTACGATAGGTTGAGTAATGTATCAGAATTAATACAAGAATTATGGTGGGAATCATTACCAGAGCGTAGGTTAAACCACAGATTAAATCTAATAGAGAAATTTCAATCATATAGCCTTACTGAAGATGTTAGGCATATCTTAAAAAACACCAGCGTGTTATGCTAGATTCGACCAAATAAATAAAATTAGAGAGATAGATTGTCGTACTGATAGATTCAAAATGACATTTTTCCCCGTACTATGAGAGAACACAATAGGCAGCATAGCAAAGGGATAGGTAGGGGAAATATTTTATAGTCTATAGTGCATGAGACCCCGTAGTTCCTTATTTGCATGTCAATAGTGCATGCTTGGTGATCTTCACCCCCTGCCACACACCCTCGCGGTGGCTTGCAGGGTACCTCGTAGATATAGATGGAGATGAATGTTAGGTTTAGCTTCAAATTATGATGAGGACTTAAATGACTAAAATGCGTCATTTAAGCTGCAATTGTCGTGATTCCAATAAAAGAGCTTTTTCAAAAATCTATAGCCTAATTTAAATGAATTTTACAATGTGCAGAAATTTTCCTCCATTCAAATGGATATATTGATAATAATAACCCGCTTTGACATCCCTTGTTGCATAACAACAGTGACTGGTTAAAAAGTGTCATTACGGTCGGATACATTAGATTTTTAAATATATTCACCAATTCAAGCAAAACGGAACAAATGTTTACATGCCATTTTTCACATCGAAGTTCTGTGAATGAAATAGTACAAGACCTCAAGCCCTAGGGTTGATTTATTTTTACTATCAGGTTTCGGCATATATTATTATACAATTAAGCGCCGGTATAATTGTTGTATTGTATGAACCACTGAACCACGCATGCATTATTGGTGTTAAATATTTTTGGATAGCCAATGGGTACATCCCACGGTGATAAGATCAGTCGTCTAGGCTACGTATGCAGCAACATGTCCTTCCATTAAAATTTCAAAGCTTTGCCACAACATGGATCTAACAGCGTGTTCGATCCCCCTCGAGTTTCCCGTGCCTCTTTTTTATCCCTAATCCTGAAAAGCATTCGCCGAGCGTGTTCCGTCGCTCGCTCTCTCTCTCTCTCTCTCTCTCTCTCTCTAACATTTCCCTTCTCCCTCGTTGGCGTAGGACGTGTTGCGTTTTACAGCATGTTCCCTTTTAAATCGGGGCCATCTGTAAGCCATCCTTATGAGTAATATTTCCCTTGCAAATTTCAGGGTAACCCCCCATTGCTCCCGACCCGTTGAGCGAGGGACGGAAAGGGCGGGGATCTGGAGGGACTCTTAAGGGCAGGAGGACGGAGGGGTCGTGGGTGGCTGGGCCGAAGGGCTCGGGGGTACCGATGTTAATCATGGCCTCGTGATTTGTGTACAGTCTCTCCCTTGCCTGCAATGGCGGAGGCAATGGTGGGTAGCTAGTTCAGTGGTAGGTTCGGGAGAGGGCTGGAGGGCGTGGGAGGGAGAAAGACGGGGGAATGGGGAGGGGGTGAAAGTTAGAGGGGGGCGTATGGAGAGATAGCGGTTATGCTCCCTGTATTTTGGAATGAGAGATTCGAGAACTTGAGATGTAAGATATTAGGAGCAGGTTCACGGTCACCACTCAACCACGAGCGTCTGGCTAGTCGCAAATTAAAATAAACACGAAAAAAATCAGGCTTAATCCTTAGTTTTCTCAATTTTTCTTATGGTTACATTCTTGTCATGTTCCCAGATTGATAGTGGAACTTTGAGAAGAGTATGTTTTATTCATCCTTTCAAATATCGCGCGCTGCACTCTATCATTATGTAATATGCTTGCACTTTAGATTCAATATTAACCTTGCTCATATGGTCTTTTCATTGAATTTTACTTCACTTGTTGATATTGACGACCAGTCCATGATGAATCCTGTGATAAGATAATTTTCAGTTAGTGGAAGAGAGATATCTTAGCGATATCTCTCTTCCACTCGTTATGTTAGGATTTATATTGTATCCTCAGTATTAAAAATCATTAAGTTTCAGCTTTTTATTTGAATGTTGAATACTCGATGTGATGCCCATTACTTCCTTATAGGATAGTTTTGCTATACTGTGATTCATCACCCTACGCGCAGCAAATTGCAATATAAAGTGATAGAAGTAGATAACTCAAAGAGTAGAATTCAGGTCTTGAATATATGCGACCAAACACGAATTCACCAATCAATTGGCCATGGATTGAGTTGTGGGTTGAGAAGTGGTGGGTATTCATAAGTTTTCTACATACTTGAACATTCTAAACGACTTAAACTATTAAATGACACATTGTTGCATTGTTGAAGTTAAAGTTCCTACTGTGTTTCGAAAATATTTTAAATCTATTGAGGTGATTAATTTTTTTATTTTTACCAGAAAAAAGCAAGTGACCTGCATCATACATGTTTCCTCTGTGTTTTGAGTCGTACTCAAAGAAAAATAGTGAATAAGTATTAAACTACGAGACCTTACCGCTTTTAAATATGACCTATCTTTAACTATAGGTGTGAAATATATATGCCGGTTGTTATGCAAGGGTCGTATGTAAAGGCATGCTTCAATACCGTGTTTGGACTAAAAGAAAAGGAGGGATAGCGATCCTGAGACGAGACGATCTCTGGATGAGTCCTGCGGAGGCCTGGGAGTAATGTCTGGTGTCCTGGAGGAGGTTGGTGCTAAGGGAGCGGGGAAATGTTCCCCGAGGGTAGAGGGGCATTTGTAGGGGTCTGTGCAAGGGCTGAAGGACGATGGGAGCGGGTTTTGAGTTTTAACGTATCGGCTGCTGAGGGAGGGAGAGGATGGACGGGTTAGTATTAGGGGTGGTTGGCTGGGCGTGGAAATGGTGGGCAGGTCTTGTCGTTGCAAATGGCCCAGATGGGAGAGATACGAGGTCGGCATCGGGGTGGGATGTTGGGGGTGGAGCGTGGGTAGCTGGGCGGGAGAGGGATGAATGGGCGCTGTTTGTGCGGAGGGAGCGCTCTCCCTGAACGCTCCCTCGGTTTTAAGGGATTGCGGAGAAATTGATGGAGACTTTACACCACGAGGGCCGTTCTACTCACTTATTTCGTTTCGCGGCCGATGATCAAGCCCACGAGAAAGTTTCCCGCGCGGTGGTGGTGTCCTTGCAAATTCCTAACCCCCCATCCGCCCTTCCCCGACACGCCGTGAATCGGTTTTGGTGGTTAATGGCCGGGATTTCGGAGGAGCAGTGAGTCTTCTCTCTCTTGGTGGCCTGAAAGTTTATTTCTCAAGGCGTGGTTAGGGCTAGTTAGTTGGGTAAAACGGGAGAAGGAAGGCTAACGTCGTCTTATTGAGAGAGACTTGAGCACCGATGAGTGACTTGGTGAGTGGTTTAGACATTTAAGGGTTCGATATGGAGGGTGAGGGTAACACACGGAGGTTTTTTTTAGAGGTTTACGGTTGGCGTCTAGGGACACGGAGATAGGGCGTGAAATGCCATGGTGTGCCCTGAAACCCTTTTTTTTAAGGCCACGTTGGGTCTCCTCCTCCTCTGTTGGGGGTGTGGGTGGTTGTTGATGGATGGCGCACGTGGGCCGATCGTAAGGGGCGACATGACAGCTGATCCCCGCTCCCGCCTCCCCCTCGGTTCCAAACTGTCCACGTTCCACATCCCTCGCCATCCCCCGTTCCCGCGATCCGACCACCATCATCCCGCTCCTCGAGCACGTCCCCCGGTCCGTGCTTCCCAACTCCCAAAGTGAGGAGATTGAGGGGCTGAAGCAAGCCCCTCAATCTCCTCACCACCTTCCGGTCATCCAGGTTAACGATGGGGGTAACCTCTGGCCATCACCGAGCATTGAGTCTCCCAGAGACCTCGGGACCGACACGTAACGTGTTCTCTCTCTCTCTGTCTCTCTCTCTCTCTCTCCCTCTCTCTCTCTCTCTCTCTCTCTCCTCCTTGGACGTCTCCGCCCGGCCAGAGTGCTCCCTGACGTGGCATAATTTTCACTGGGCGATGCGCATGTCTCCTGCGTGTTGAGGACATGCATTTGCATAAGCGTTCTTGGCCTAAAAAAATTGCAATTTTCATCTTCAATCACCCAGTTAGGCAACCTCAATGGTGTGTAATAAGGGTTGAATCTCGATCTCGCGTGCCCTACGATATGTTAGGCCGTAAAATTAGGCTCTTGATTGCAATTTATATTTTTGTAACGGTTGACAAATGATTAAACATTCGCTTCAGTTTTAAAATTTGGATGAGTGCAGCCCAATGGAAGTGGTTACGTTGAACATTATTAATATAATAAGCAGACTTTACGGAGTTTATAAACATTACACTCTTACATTTACAGTAACCGATGTTTTTGTTAGCTTCATGCTCCATTATACATCTCGGTGGAAAAATTCCGTTTTCTTGATAACATCCATTTGAGAGACATATGTCTTATTGAAAACTTGTGATCGAATGCACCTAACTCGAAAAGTGATTCTCAAAATATATCTGACATCTTAGGATAGCAGTTCCGCAAAAATATATTGATTAGATCCTTATTGCAGCCAAGCCTTGTGTCTGATAGTGATCGCCGTCCAAGTTCTTGTCTTAATCTTAAGATTTTACGAGTATTATCTATTGTATTGTCGGTTTTTAATGAAGCCACGTCAGAATTCTAAGGCCTTCCCCCTTCAGTCTTCCCTGAACACAGCGAGGTTTTGGAAGGTACTCAAATCTCACTGATCTTCGTGAATGTTAGTCTGCAATGTATGCCTACACTCACGATCGAGGAATGCAATATTTTCTTAAATTATCTTGATTTTTGTTAAACCGTCCTTCCGCACTTTATTTACGCCGCGTAGTAAAATGCACCGCGCATTGGATCCAATCCGAAAGGGGGCGAAGACGTGCGTTTGCACAGGGCGCACTCTTTCTTCCTGTTGTGTGTGTTGTGTTTCTTTCCCTGTTTTTCGCTGATCTAGGGGAGAGCTCTCCCGAAAAACCCACATTGCAGGGATGTAAAAATAAAATAGTTCCAGGCGTTGGAAGCTTTTCTACTTTTTCCTCTTTTAGCGACTGGGCAACGCTTGCATCGGAATTTACGACACGCTGTAAAATGTTTCTGCGTAGTTGTACGTCGCTTTGATTCTAGATTTTTTCTTTGCTTTCCAAATAGAACTAAGTCGTAGTACCTGGTCTGTACCTTGATTGTTCTAATAGGGCTTCACCAATATTGTACGTCTGTTAAGCTATCAAAGGAATGTACTGCGGTGATACTTATAAATTGTTTTGAAGAGGCAAGGAATATATTTAAAAATATCTTTATAACGTTTCTTCAGTGAATAATTTTTGCATCAAATCAGCATTCCCTCTGCATCCTTATTCCCCAGCACCTAATATGGTGTTGGTGTTGCCCCATTTCCTTTCTGTGCCCTCGTCAAATCCTTGGAAACGTGCAAAAGCATGACTGCCGATGTCGTGGAAAATACGTAACAGTAGCTATAGCGTTGGTATTCCGGTCTAAATTTTGAAAGAGCATTTTACATGCACTCACACTATATTTGTGTGGTATGTATTCACAATAATGCTACTTTTAGGAATTCATGGTTCATACCTTTATCATGACTTCACTTAGAAGGAAATTGTCGTGGCTTTTAGGTATTCCAAATTTATATCGCGTATTATGCATGAAGAGTGTGTTTGGTAGGGGTACATTGTGGAAAACGCTGATACCTACCTTTTAGTGATTTTGAAACCGGGAAAATATCTAGTTTCTCCTCGAGCTATAAATGTTGGAATTTCCCCGCCCCCACTTCTTATTTTGTACGGTGACTGGAACAACGGGGTGGAAAAAGACGATGCCATAAACTGGACATCGATTGAGGAGTAAAACAAAAATATGTCGGCGGCACGCAAGCATACGCGCAAATATACGGCGGCGTATCTTGTGTCGAGGATACGATGGTCATGAATATCGGACGACCCAAAAACTCCACTCTGAAAATGAGTCGTAAAATATTTTATATGCGTACTCTATTTACTGAGTGATGTACTTAAGTTAAAGCATGGTATTCCAATTTGGTAATAGAATCATGAGAAAAGAAATTCTGGGAACTCTTTTCTTACAGGGAATGCGAAATAGATTTTCATTTATATTATAGTGCATCACTATCTGCCCGTGTCGTCTTGAATGCTAAAATAAAGTGCAAAATAATTCTGTTCACAATCAGTTTGCGGATGAACCTCGTTTCTCCTTCTTCCACTTAAGTAGTTATAATGGAAACGTCACTGATGACATTACAATCAATTATGTCACATTTGTCATAATGTCAATTATAGACCTCACATTATAATCAATTTATTGTGCTAAGGGTCATCAACAGTCATATTTCTAGGAAAAGATAGTATATTATGGTTTGTAGATGCTTAGAGTGTCACTCAAATGTTTCCTCGCCGTTGATGCTAATTAATGTTTAATCCATTAGAAATTAAATGGTGTTTCGTTATTTACGTTTTTGGGGCGCCATTAGGATGCTTAATTTTCTTTTCTAAGTTAAGTTATTTTTGATTTATCACAAAACGTCGGTACTAAATTTCCAGTTTCTTAATGAAACTTAAGTGCACAGCTTGTAAGATTTCACTGATTTGAGGTCGTTTGCCAGAGTACTAGGATCGCAGTCCCAAGTACAGATTCGAGTTATCGTGCATATGTCTGCTAATGTGACCCTGTCCAGAACTTCGCCCTACGGATGAGACGTATGCTGTGAAATTCTTGGCATGTTTCGTTTGCAGCAGACTGATTCCAACATCGAGTGTTGATTACTCCAATCTTTTCCCTTCTAATCCCATCCTTACTCCTCTCCGGTACGATACGCTTTAATCATCTATCTTATAGACTGACGGGAAAACAGTTGAATATTCTGAGTAAAGTTCCTATTTCTTCCATTTTTCGCTTCGCTTCGTCGATTCAAAGTATTTCCTTGCCGTCACCTGACCTTAGTAATTTTACATATTTATACTGATACATGTTCTAGCCACGTAAATGTAAATTCTGCAGATGAAGAATTAAATTAAAGCTCGCACCAAAACGCTCAATTTATCCAATTTTTATCCCTGGGATCCAAGTTTATTAGTCATAAGTATGTTAAGCCTCTCATAGACTAATCAGGGAGAATTTGCCAGTTGCAAGCCGCCAGAGCCCCAGAGGTTCAGGGAGATAATAAATATAACGCCGAGATCTCAAGGGGCCGGAGTGAAGTGGTATACCAAACCAACCCGACCACCCACCGATCCGGAGCCTTCGCGGATTGCCCAGGGAATTGGGTGGGGGACAGAGAGATGCTACATGCTGGTAGGGAGATGAATAGGGAGGTAGGTGGATGTGTGGAGAGAGACTTTGGGGGAAAGAGGCAGGAGCTCGCGTGTGTATCGAGCTCAGGGGCTGAGAATGGGTCGAGGGATTGGTTTGGCCGTGTAGGGTCGGCAGGGGAGGACGGGAGGAGGGGCTCGGTGTCGTTTCAAACGGCGGAGGCTTTGGGAGCGGCCCCCAACCCCCAACGACATTGACAAATATACTGCGGTGGGATGCCGAACCTGCCTCGATCTTCCTCGATCCTTCCCCTGCCCTTCCGACTTACTTCCCGTGGCATGTGAGAGGAAAAAAGCATTCCTCCCCCTCGTTCGTCTTTCCTTCTTCGTCCATCCTGTCCAGCCTCTTCCCTGCCAATCCCCTGTCTTTCTTTATCCTGTCCTCTCCTCGCTCTCACTCTTTCACTCCTTGGTCTTCGTTTACGCCGGGCCAAGTCTGACCACACTTAATGTCCCTTCCTCCCAAACCTAGAGCCGGCACTTTCCTCCCCCGCTCTTCAACCTGATGGAGCTGGCAATGCCCCTTTTCGTCCCTTAAATTCCCTCGCCGAGCGAGGAAATCCCTCCCTTCAATCACCTAGTACCCTCGCCATCTTTTTCCTTCGCTCGGCCTGCCCTTCCGCCCACGCTCCTGAAATCCTTTTCGCCTAAAAAGTTCCCCTCAGCTCCCCTGGCCGACGACGACGGTTAAACCGCCGGTCACCGCGCGACACCGTCACACGTTTTCGCAGAACTCCTGCCGACGCCGCCGCACGGGACCTCGTCCGCTCGTACGCTTCCCCACTCTTCTCCGGTTTTTCATCCACCCTTTCGGATATCCGCATCCCCCATCACCTCACCACCCTCGTACGTCCGCCCATCCATGCGCAAGCACTCCCAACCACATGCCCACCCTCCGGGAGCCCTCCCAACGTCTAACCCTCCCTCCTCACCTCCCCTTCCCCCTCCCCCGCGAGGTAGCGATATTCCCTTCACGTTACATCCAAAATCGGCTCCGCTCTCCGTGCCTCCATTTGCTCCAGCCTTTAACCCCACTTTTTGCCACGTCTCTGCATCTCCCCCCTGCCCTCACCCCCTCCAATCCAGCTCTCCAAACCGCCAGGTCCAAAGTCTTTCTCCGCTCCCGCGTAAACAATATCCTCTCCCCTGCTCCTTCCTCTGCGCTCCATTACTCCAATTTTCCTTTCCCGGCGCTCCCCCCCTCCTTACCCCCTCACACCAGCTCCTCCCTGCGGATTCCTTCCCTACTCCCCCGTACCATCCCTCCCTTCAATCCCCTTCATCCATCTCTTATTCTCGTAAATCATGTCGATTTTTTTTGGCCGTCACTCTTTTTTTTCCATGCCCTCCCCACCTCTTCCCATTCCCACCTCTCCTAACCGCCCACACCCTCATCCCCTCTCCTCCAAAAACCTATCCCTATCTTTCTGTCCCTGAGGCTGACAGATTCTTCGCCGTGCCCGGTTTTTCTTCCTTTCCTTCTCATCCGAGCCCGACCTCCCCAGCACTTCCCACTGACGTTGCCGATACTCCGGACACTGGCTGCAATTTTCCATTGCCCTTACCGCCGCTCAAGCCGACAGATTCTTAATTAGCTAACAAGGGTGGTTCAATTCAGCCAGCCTTTTTTGCCGCCCTTTTTTCACGTGGACGTTTGCGCCTGAACCAATTTTTTATATCAAACGCTAAGTTTTACATCGTGTGTTTGGCCGTTTAGCATAGTTTCTTTTATATGCATATTCACCACAATCATCTGAATCATTATCCATCTTTTCTTTCTTGGAATAATTTCACTTCCCTCAAGAAATGTGAACATCTATTGTTTCATATCTCCATCACAGAGAAAAGGTATTTTATTCATGCATTACTCAAGTATAGTAATCTATTTCCCGGTCCTCACGTAAGCGAAGGTGCTTTATTATCATATAATTCATAAGGTGCTTTATTATCATATTATTCGTAATACCTACTATATGGTGAAGTTAACGATTGTAAAATTTTAATTTGCTTGTGAGGTCAATTAAAGTGAAATATGGGTTTTTTTGGTAATGTATGGCAATATTCCTGCTTTTTCATTCAGGTTACTCTAGTACTCATTAAAATAAATCTCTAATAATGGCATAAAACAGTGGCATCTATGTTCTAATCTTATTTTAAACTGTTTATAGGAGCCCTATACTAATATACTGTTATCCTTATCGTAGTGTCTCCTTCATTCATTCAAACATTCCATTTCCATCAATCTCAAACGTTGGTCAGTTCCACTCCCTTCATCTATTTCGAGAGTTTTTCACGTCGGTCGATTCCACTCCTCGCCAAAAATTCATTTCCAAATAGCTCAAAGGCCTCGGAGATCACTTTTCAAGAGATACGGTTTCCATCTGGCCGCCGCTTAAAACGGGAAGCAAAGAGGCGCATGCATTCTAATTACATTCCGATTGCCCTGGGCTCTCCCTGAGATCATTCTCCCCACTCGATGTCCCTGCCCTTTCCTTCAATGAACCCTCCACCCCACCTCAGCCCACAGTTATCACCCATCGTTCTCTTCGCTTCTCACCGGTCTTTCGCGCTCCTTATCCGACGTATTTGCCCTTCCGAGAAACCCGTTTCTCTTTCCTACCTTCGGCAGACATTGCCCATTCCTTAATACTTACCTTTGCTTCCCTCCTCTCCACCACCTTCCTCAGTGTATCCATCGTGGAGCGCCTCTCTTTAACCACCCAACATTTTCCGTGCTAAACCTTTTCTCCGGACTCGAAGACGTTCCTCCCTCTTACTTATTTTACCTTCCTCCCCACCCTCTCCGCATAACTCTCTCCTATTCATACGAAAACCCTTCACGGAATGGCTAATTGTGGAGAGTTATATCTCAAATTAAAACCCTTGATTAAACTGGAGGAAATGAATGAGCAGGAGGGTGGGGGGGTTGGCTCAGGGAGTTTGAGGAGCGAGTGAAAATGATGAGAGCTGCGAGGAGGGAGGTGAGCAGGCGCTGGGGTGGCCGCTCGCACTGGGGGGTTTGTGGGTGGGATCGTTTCTTCTAGCCAGGAATGGATGGGGAGAAAGAGGGGTCGGATCGCGACGCTTTGGGGAGCGGGACGGGTGGGCTGAACCTAAGAATTAAGACGACGCTGAGGAATTGGGTGAAGGGCGCTTGGGGAAGGAGAGGGATCAGCTTGAGGGAGAGAGAATGGGAAGGCCCGTGGGTGAGTGAAGGTAAAATGAAGCGCAGAGGGATGAAGGGAGGGCGCCACTTAGTACCGTCGTTTGGGTAGGATCTCTCGGAAATGAATGGGAGTCGAACTTGAAGAGAGTAACGGGGAGATATGGAGAGAAAGATACTGAGGGGCATGAATATACCGAGAGAAAATAGGGCTGGCAGAAACAGAAATGGGTGAGTATTGAGGAGTAAGCATTGGGGGAGGAGATTTTAGTTCGGAAGAGTACTGAAAATATAGCCGGGACGATGGAAAAACCGGTGAAGGCGGTTTGGTGAAGAGTTCAGACGGCGAGCGAGAAGGAAGGAAGTGGAGTATGAGCCGTGAGAGATGAGAGTTCCGACAACGGGAGCGCGTGGATAAGTACATCGGGGAGGGGGCATTAGGGGCGGGCGCGTGAAGAGGAGTGGGTGGCGTTTGAGGAAGGCGTCCGTGGGCGTGCGGGTTGTGCGTGTGCGAGCTCTGCCGACGCTATGTAACGGCGGTGGGTATCTTCGTCTTTCTCACGCGCCTCTTCGCCACCGTCCCACTTCCTCTGTCTGGTGAGGTGCGACTCAGAACGACGACTTTCAACCTTGAGGCACCGTTAGCGTAGGATGTTATGCGATGGATCTCTTCCTGTTAAAAAAATGGCGCTTTGAGTTATCGATGGTATTCACCGTACTGTCATCAGCTGTCTTTCATCTTGCGGTGCATCAAGCATTCATTACGGCGGAATTAAATTACAGTTTAACGAGTGAAATAGATCATGTTTAGGGATGATGATAGGGTATAGTAAATCTTTTGTAAGGACACTTCGTCGAGGTTTCATCATTATAATGAAACACCCTTTTTATTCATGCTTTACATATTTTTTCTATTATTCAAAATTAATAGTTGTATTTATCCACCCTCTATGACCACTTAAGTGATCTTCAACGTGGACGATAGTGTTTTCTTCATTCGAAGGGAAATTATTAGCAAAATATTTTGGTGAATCCACTTCCTCTTATTTTCTTAGCTTTCCCGCCTTTGTCATATGAGAGGAGACCTTCAGTTAAATGAGAAAGAATACGGGACAGAATCTATGGGATTTAAACAAAATATTACTTACTTTAATTGTTACGTACGCAAAGTGTGCTTGCATGGATACTTTTTTATTTATTCATTAAAAGTTGTGAAGTGAACAAGTAGTACGCCAGTCGTCCACTGAGTTGGACGACTGGCGTACTACTTGTTGGCGGGTTGCTCAGATGTGGGAGTAATTATATTTATCATGAGGATATAAGGTGTGCCTAGGGAGGTATCCTTGATGCGTGGCAACTGATTAGGGCGGACATAGATTTCTATATATTACTACTTTCTTTTTGTTCCTTTCTACATTGTCATATGAATTAACTTACTATCCTTCAGTTATTTGACTTGAACTGTACTACAGGCTAGCATTTATTTCTTTTGTTTTTGTATCTCCACTGATGACTCTCTCCGTCCCCATCGAATTCAATGAACGCCCATATTAAGGACATAATGTACGCTAAAGATTCGAATGATTTTTTTCCTTTAATTTGAACCTTTTTCAGCAACTTCTCTCCGTTCCTACTTCTCTATCTCGTCAGTTTTCCGGAGTCCATCGTTCGCGGTTTTCCCCCTTCCAAATCTCTTTGCATCCCAGACGTTTATTCCAGCAAGGTTATCTCTTTCTCCCTCGACTCCAGGTCTTTCCTCATTTTCTTCCAAATCCAATGACTCCCGTGGCTGTGTGATCTCCGTCCATTTCGTATTCCCATTGCCATCCACAAAATCAGTCGCGATCGTCAGTGATGCGAAGAAGGTGCAAAACCTGACCCTCGCAGGGCCTTTCCAGAAGGACCAATCAAATTGGCGGAGCAGAACCGCAATACATTAGGATTTTGCCGCGCACCGCGAGTGCCTTTTGCCCTCGCCCTTTTTCCCAATTCGTTAATCCTTATTTTTACTTTATGCTGGGGCCTTAAATCCTCTCTAGTCGGCGTTTTAAGGCATTATGTCCTACTGCGCTTGTGTGAATCTCGCGTGGGTGTGTGTTTTTTCGAATATCAGAGGTGTGGGCGCCACCTGCAATCGTATGCGAAAGGATTTTCCGGCACCTTTAGTATGTTAGGAAATTTAAAATATTGCCATCATTAAAGTGAAGGAAAAAATTGTTGGACCTGCAGCAATTTAATTTTTACGACCCTTACTTTCCTGGCATAACCCTTAACCAGAACTTTATGGCCATGCTTACAGCTCCGTCTGTATTTTCAAGGGATTACGTCGTTTGACTCCCGAATCATCCCTACCGTGAAATTTTGAAATGCATTTACGAGCAGCTCATGTGGAATCGCCGGACCCTGATAAGGTTTAATGTCTCGATGCATTGTACTCAAAACGTTCACCTTTTCACGCGGCGTCGAGGGAAAGGTTGCGTGTTTTCTCTGCTGCTTCGGATTTTCGGTTTTGTGAAATGCACTCATCTTAATATATTTTCCTCTAGCTTTTTCCCGATGGATCTCAGATCAAAATACCACTTTGCTCATAACGAATCTCTCACGTGCCTCCATGCCATTGTTCCGGAGGGAATTTTCGTCGCGCGGGGTTTTTCACGTCTTCCTCGATCAACGGGAAAAGTCGGTGGGAGGGGAAGCGAGCATATTGTGCATCGCGCGTGGGTGTGCACTCGCCAAGGAAGCGGAGAAAGGAGGTGAATTGGGCAGGATGACAAAGGGCAGGGTAAGTTGAGCTTCAACTGATATCTGTCACCGAAATGAATTCAGGCGAAAAGTTTTATGGAGGGAGTCGCCGTCGCCGGCCGAGGAGTGCAGCGGGCGTTTGGCCTGGTGTATGTTCGAGGGAGCACGATAGAGGGAGAAAAGAGGTGGCGCGGATGAAGTTGACAAGGTTTTCGGTGAGCGCGCCGTTGCAGACGATGGAGTGAATTTAAAGTGGCGCTGTGGAGCGGAGTGGAAAAAGTTTTATTTTTTCAGCAAGAGAAGTGCGCGGGAACGGGAGGGGGGGGGGAAGAAGTAAGGCGTCCCCGAAGAATTGCAATGTGCTGCGAAAGGATATGGAAAAAGATCTTACTTTGTGTCTAATGGCGAAAATTTGAGCTCACTTGCTTGAATAACTGAACCGTGATGGATCTTAGTTCAGAAAGAGTTTTTGGAATCAGTTCTCGGCGCTATGGGTCTCGTACGGGTCTGCTTTTGTGCGGCTGCGTCCGGGATCCGGATTTTTATGCGTAATATACTTCTGAATACATCTTAGTTCACAGTGTCGCTGCTGCAGGGATAATTGGGCGGTGCTGGCATGCGAAGGTTTCCTTGTCAAATTACTTTGAACTTTATAACAGGGCCAAGAATTATACTATTTTTATGCGGTATCACTTTTGTCTGCGAGTATTTGCGTTGACTATAGGAAAGGTTTCGCTGATGATTTGAGCTCAATGGTTGGTCATAAAAGATCACGTTGATACTACCATTTTATTATATGGATGGTTCTGACGTGCCAAGAGTCGTACAGGGCTTGTATATTCTTCAGTAGATATTAAAACTTTTGCGAAGGCATGCAGTGACTTGGAAAGTTCTAATTTAGTGGTAAATAATAATATAGTAAAATATAAATACGCACAGTTCTATAATTGCTTTGACTGTTTACTATTAATGGAGGTGTTTACACGTGTTTCAGACGAGTGGCTATCTTTTAAAAGTAAAGATGCTTTATAAATATTCATGATAGTGCATTTCTCAAGATGAACCTTTTTTAGCGGATAATTCCACTCTGTAGCATTTTAATGCAGCATCCCTTTGGCTTAGTTTTGGGCCAAGATGAAACTGTGGACGATGCAGGAAAATAAGTACAAATTTGACATAAGAATGAAAAATAATTGAAAATCAACCCGTAAGAATTTTAAGATGACAGTGTTTGGAGATGGAGAAAGAGCTTCGGGCTCCCTTCTACGGCCGATTTTCCGCTGCCAGAAGTGTTTGCTTGAGTTGAAGCCACGTTTGAAATAAAGATGAAGGGCGGAAATTATATTTTATCTTCATTTTCACTTCAGACCAAAAGACGAGATAAGTTTTGTTCTGGAGACCCGAAAGAACACTAAAGGGAGGTAGGGTATGCAGTGCTGTCAGAAAAAAAATCTTTATCTCTCAAAAGTCGGAAGGAAGTCTCTGTTCTTCCGCCTGCCCTCAACTTTTAACCTTCTTCCCCCTGTATCTCTGATTGCTTCGTTGAATAGCATTATCTTTTACCTCTGGATAACTTTAG
This sequence comes from Platycnemis pennipes, assembly GCA_933228895.1. NCBI lineage: Eukaryota > Metazoa > Arthropoda > Insecta > Odonata > Platycnemididae > Platycnemis > Platycnemis pennipes. The sequence continues at coordinate 109,824,537 of OW121847.1, forward strand.
TGGAATACACAGAAAGAACTCAAAACATAAAGAATCACATTTTTTTCTGTCCTATCATGACATTCCTTCCAGAAACAAAGAATGTCTTTTTGTCGAAGTACTATCTCTTAAAAGGTATGGTACGTAATTTTTTTCCCGTGGTGACAATTTACGTTATCTCATTTCTATTCTGGGAGTTTCCATTCCCAGGACAATATGCTCATCGGATACAGCTCCATCATTAATGCCCGCGATGTGAATAAATGAAAGACATCTTGTTTTTGATTTTAATGGAAATTTGCATTGGAAAAATTCTGTATCCCGTATTTTTTCCACTTATTGACTATTTAACCTTATTGTTTTGCTCAGTTTTACCTCAGCATACTAGCGTCATCTGATCCTTAGGCCTCCCAGTACTATGGTTATTTCTCATGACAATTAGTAAAACATTTTTCATAACCATCCAGTTTATCCATCCTCCGAGGACGCTATTGCTTTTACCCTTTTACCTCTCGTCATCCTTCGTCTGTTAGAGCAAAAACCCCCCCTCCTCCATTCACCCTCTTCTTTCCTTCCTTTTTCTTTGCTCCCTAAATCATTTATTTTTCCCTGGAAGACCTCCCGTGCCTCGTTTCCCGTTCTACAGGGTGTTTTTACTTCCTTCGGAGAACCACGCCCTTGCTCTCTGTCTCCACTAATTTATTTAGCTCCCTAAGCCAATCAAAATGGATCGCCTTTTCGTGTCATGCTGTCAGGTGGATGTTGTTTTTTTGTTCCCTTCAGAGAAAATGCAAATAACGATCGTTTAATCTCTTCGGATGACGCCGCTTTTCGAATGTCATGAGGGAATCCTACCCAGCGAGCTGACGACTTATTGGCGCTCCAGGAATTAATCTGGATGAATCAGTAGATGTAGTGAAGGAAAATAAAAGCAGCGGTCGTCGCTGATTTTACGTTGAGAGTATTTCGGAATAAGATACCTAAACCGGCCAGTCTGTCGTAGGCTGTTGTTACCAGTATTCCTCTAAATGCATTTACTATCATGAGCATTTTGCATAAGATACATTGTGGCAAATCGCATCAATATTCAGGTCGACCTGAAGATGGTGTAACTGCTGAAACCGGTCGTTTGTGAAATAAAATTCTGTGGAAGTGACTAAGACTACTCATTAACAGACATCATGACAACCTTCCACCATGTCAATGCTTCGAACTTTGATTTTATTAACATCAATGTTCCTAAAGATGAACTTATTTCCGAATTCTGCTGCCGATACACTTTTATAATTAATTAAGTTTCATGCTTGCGTTGATTATTTGCATTGTCTTCATATAATGTATTCGTATAAAAATGTTTTACCGCAAAAAGAATATTAAGCATTATTTTAAGTCTTCTGTATGATTAATTATTAATTTTAGGTGATCGGTTCTTGAATAGATAAAATTAATTTGGACAAATCAGTTTCGGGCTAAGAATAGTTTGGAAACAGGGCAGGGGTCTATTGTAAAATATAATATTTACTTTTGTCGCTGATTTGAGCCATAAATAAAAATATTAATTGTCCCTTGCCTATGAAAAGGTGATTTCGAACGAGGACTGAAAGCGATAACGGGAGGTAATGCACTTAGCGAAGGGGAAAAATACATCGTACAGGGCGATCAGTTTCTCGGAGATGACATTCGAATCTTCTTAGCCTGCTCTCCCCTCATTAACCAGATTATTGAGTCGTCAACCCTCGCCATTTCCTCGACACACGGAGGCGACGTCGCACACATCCCGACACGATCCCCGCGGAAGCGCCGACTATCGCCCGTTGCTCGCGGCATAAGCCAGTTTTGCCGCCCTCGGCCTTCCATCTTCGATTCACTCCCACGCCTCTCCCCCGGCTCGCACCCCCCCCTTCCTCCCTCCCATTTGCGTCCTTCCCTCTCGCCCCCACACGCCTCCGTCCTCTCCCTCACCATCCCCCCGCTAATCGACACTTCTCTCGCGTCGCACCGCCGCCGCCCGCAGCCGACACTACCCTTCTTCCCCCATAGTTTCTAATCACTTTACGCATTAACTCCTTCCTCAACAACCTTCTCTCTCTGTCTTCCACCACCGTCGTCGTCGCCGCCTCCCTTCGCATCTCTCTCCGCCTCCCGCCACCACCCAGCCGTGAGCGCATTATCGCGTTCTTTTATTCTATCCCGGGACGCCCGGATGCCGGCACGGTGCGAGATTGCCCTCATTTCACCCATATCCCCCCGTGTATTCCTCTGGTGATTTTAATTCGTCCCTGCGACACCTATTCCTCCTATTATCTCCGGCTGTAGACGCAATTTCCCCCTCTCTCTCTCACTCACTCACTCTTCCGCATTTCATCTCGTTCCACCCGTGCGCTTCCCTTTCTCTTCTCGACAGTTCTGCCAGAACTAGCGGCCCATCCGTCCGACTCCCCTCCCCCTTTCCAACTCTCCCTCCCACTCCCTATCCTCAAATGCATTAGCCTTATTAGTACCGGATCCCTCTCTCTCTCAGCCGATTTCTCTCGCTCCCCCTCTCACCTCCTCCACTTCTTCCTCCCTCCCCACCCGATATTTCTCTTTCCGCCCACGCTCTAAATCCCTATCTCTTCCATATATTCCCAATCCTTCCTCCTTCCACCCGCCATTTCCCATTCCACTTCCCTCGCCGGCTGTAATCTCTCCCCGCGGTCTTTTTTACTCTCCTTCCTCATCCCATGCATCTCTCTTTCTCTCTCCCATACCCTTCGTCCCATTCGACTCGGCTACATATCCTACAGCTCCGCCTCACACCACACTCCTTCACCCGCCCCGCTTCCCCACGCTTTATTTATACACACAAACTGCTGCTGCATTGGGCCCTATATACGTGGACTGGGATTGATGGCTCGGAGATTTCCTCCGGCATTGATTGCTAGGGCCCTCCTCTTCTTTTAAGCCCTCTCCGTTCCTCAAGCCGGGTCTGAGCTAAATAAGGGAAGTGAAGAGAGTGGGGGGTCAGGGACTGGGGTCGAGGTTGGGAAGGAATGCTACTTTGTCCCTGGGATCTCATCGCCGCTCTGTTTATCCCAGCCTCCCTCCCCCACCCCATACCAACGTCGCCGCCCCACCCCACCATCCTCCTCCATTTATTGGTTCCACCTAATTTGAATCCACCGCCGTTAGTTTTATGGTCCGATTTTCTTTTTGGCCATCGCCTTTTCGGTATCTCGTACCGAGACCTAAACATACGGAACCACTCCCTCCTTATGAGAGAGGTTTTGAGCGATCCGCATTAATTTGAGTAATTATTGGAACTCGGACCGATTGAAATGGTGGCTGGGATATCATTTTCGGTTTACCTCCATAGTTTGGGCATGCCGTTCTGTTAAAATTAAACGTTTAAGGTTTGTTCATTCAGCGGCAATCTCGATTTCAGGGGAATGAAATCTACCTCCGACGCCATTCATCTCCTCATCCTATTTTTATAGGCGCCTATCATTTGGGAATGACCGATAAAAAACGAACTTTAAGTCACAACGTGGTCGCTTACTGTATGTGGTCGTTTATTCTCCTTTTTATTATTATTAGGTTTTTTTGTGAGCGCATTTACTATCGTAATGAATCCCAGGGCGGGGCTGTTTACCTCGAGTTTTATCCGCGCACTGTGAATTGCTCTTTTCATCACAAAGTGCATTTCTCATTATAAAGGCATTCTGTACATTATTAGATGTTTTCCTTTACACGTGAACCAAATCTTTCTTTCTGAAAGGTGGATAAAGAGAAATATACCTGTCTTTTGTTTCGCCAAGTATATTTTTCTAAATCTATGCGTAGATGATTCAGTTGGAATCTTCCCGTGGAACCATGGCGTTTCTAAGATGGCTTCTTGAGGTGGCAATTAGAAATCACTTTTTAAGGTATTTTTGCGATACCATCCCATGGAACCACATGCTTCAATAGTGTGTGTGTTGGTCAGAACTAGTGGTCCTAACCGTTTGCACTGAAACTGTTTCCAGTAAATAATAAATCGTGGAAATAAAAATGCTAGTCTCTTTGCCATGGACAATACCTAGACGTTGGTTTTCATTTTTTCAGTGTTACGAGTGCATAGCTAAATTCAATTAATTCAGACATGTTATTATTTTCAAAGATTAAGTAACAAGCACTGCAAATAAATTGTTGCTGCTTTGAGATTAAACATTAATCCGCATGTTACTAGGATTCTGCGAGGGTGATAACTTCCTATTTTTCGTTATTCTTAGAGAAATATATAAGCTTCTGTGCCGCAAACGGATATTCTAAGTGTGCAGTATGATAGTTCTTGGCGTATATTATTCGTTGTGGAGGTGAAATGGGCAGTTCGGTGGGAAGAATGGTAGAAGCTTGGAGAGAGCCAATTTCGTTCTCTTAGTCGTCTAGAACAGTTGGGCCGTGGGTGATGGCCAGCCGAGAGGGCCATTGCGTGATTCTTCCCCTGATCGATTGTCCCTTCGTGCCTTATGATGATCAATCTACTCACTCCCATCTTTCACCCCCTCCCCACTCTCTCACTTGCCCGGTGACCCCAAACTCCCTCCCTTTCCCCACTCCCACGTTAACCTTCTCGCTCAAGTTCCTTCATCCTCTATCTTTCTCCCTCTCCGTGCCTCTATATTTCTCATTCTGTCTCCCGCCCTCCTCGCCTCCCATGATATTTTTACCTTTGCCCTTCAGCGTACTCTATTCTTAAGTCATCATATTCTGGCCGGCTCCGTCTTACTCTGCCTCGCTATGGGCTTGCGCGAATACAACCAAGCCGTTCACTGACTGTCTTGATTCTGCAGATATCTTGGTATCTTTGTAGGACTTATTCGTCCTTTATTTGTCCACCGAAACCGACTTAATGTTAGCCATAAATTATGAAGATCACGGTAGGTATAATGTTAGTCCTTCCAGCCTTCATTCCTCTAAAATAATTCATAATAATATTCAACGACTTAGACTTCTTTACCTAACAATTTTCATGAATGTTTGGCTTAACGTTCTCGAAGAAGTTGTTGAAGAACGTTTAAAATAGTTTTTCTGTGCAGAGCATAGTCTCAATATAGATTTTCCAAAAATTTTTATATCATATCCATTTTGTAATTCGCCATTAAATAGTGAAGCGATCCTTAAAGTTTAACGGAAATCTCCATCCATGCTGGTTGCGACTTAATCCGTCAGAGCAAAAACTGCCACTAAAATATATGCTTAATGTTTAAATAAGGAGTTTAAAATGTTAGTGGGTGGAAGTGATTCTCATATTTTACGCATTTAAATATTTAGTGAGAAAAAGTATATTTAGCTCTTTGTGATCAATTTACGTTTTATATGTCATAATTGAAATTTAAGCATAAAGGTACATTAATAAATAATTGCAAGGTAATGTGTGGTTTACATTTTTTATACTCTTCCAAATATATATTTAAGGGCACTTTCTTCAAATTACAGCTGCGATATTTATGATTGATGGGCTGTAGCCATTTAAAAGTGCGAAAACTAGAATAATTTTCCATACACGACCAGAATAACGATATTTTTTTAGCCTTTTAACAGTTTTATATATGGTCTATAACCGGTTTTCTCCGGATGTATAAATAAGAACTCTCAACCCAACTACTGATAAATATTGACGTATTTCCTGGCGTTGTTATCGTATCTCTTAGTCCAATGTCGTTATCTCTTAGCATCAAACAAATTTTAATTTGGCGTTACGCGAAATCATAATCTACTCATGGTCCACCCCCACATCTCCTTTCCCAAATGAACAAGTTTCCTTCTTGCGTTTCATGAAAGATCGTCCCTTATATTTCCCCTAAATCCTCTTTTTTCCTCCACACCCCCCACCCCTGGAAGTTCTTTTCACAAATTTTATTAAATATTCACTCTCGCTCTCTAGCGCCACTCTCCCAGCCTCGCCTTCGTCAACAAACGCTTTTCAAAATGTTTTTCATCTCGGCTCTTTCCAGCTCCTTCAACTCTCGTGCGACTACTTTCGTCAATTCCTAAACCAAGCCCCACTCTCGCTGCATTGTCGAGCTTCCAATAAAATCATAAATGTGCTTCGTCTTGCTTTTATCATTCCTCCATCTCTCAGGTTTGAAGCACGTTCCATCCATTCATTTTCCACTCATTTCTCTCTATAGGAAAAAAACAAGGAGGCACAAGTTTGCTCGTCCCTAGCATTAACGCTGTTGGTCCTGTGAATAATGTAAGTGTTAATATCGTATCAAAACGAAGTTGATGATATACAGATTCGTGTTTAGATTCCCGTTCCAGTAAATATTTTTTCTGTAACTCGTGGGTAGTGGTAGAGGAAATATCATAAGACAATAATGCAATATATACGTGATATTCTTTCGAGCAAATAGAAGGCATACGTGGATTTGAGATGGTGAAGAAAACTGCTTATTTTTGTCAATATATCCTCCAAATTCTGCTTAATAATTCTAAACCATTTACATTTGTCTATTGGCAAAATCCGTGGGGGGACACTGAATCACGAAAAAAAAGACAGAGTGCATAAAAATTTTATTTATCTATTGTTAACTTTCCTTTTACTAAATATTCGTTAGCATTCTTTTTATCAATCCATTTATCTCATGTGGACACACTGCCTTTTGCGTTTGAAACTCAAGTATTCGCGCTGCAGAAATCAAGACTCCTATCTCTGTTACAATTTTTTCCAACTCTCTGTTTCAAACCGAAGATTCCACATTTTCACCTTCTCTCTCTTCATCTTTTTCCCTATTTCTTCACTCGATTCCAAGATTATAAAACTCACGACAAATAAATTTTTTTAGGATTACTTAATTTACTCTTTTTGATAAAAAATCCTTTGAATTTCCTTTCTACGCCTGGTAGTATTACCGTGAGGAAAATTAAGGTTATCATATAGTTAATGTGCTGGAACAGGTGACGCTAACAATTTCACAGAGTCTGTTCCTCCCCAAGTTATAGTAATGTAAATTTAAATTTAGTTGAGAGGGGGCAGCCTTGGCGCTTAAAACGTCTCATTTATTGTCGCCAAAAGCGTGGGCCGTCTGCAAGTCTGTCCAGTTGGTTTTAACGCAGTCTCGGCGGCGCGTCGCTTTCTGTTCGGTTCCAATCTCCCCCGGCTGCGGCGGCTGTCGCCGGTTGCGAGGTGTGACAGTTGGCCAAAATATGGATGCGTGTTCGTTGTATTGTGGCGAGTGGACCGACTTTCACGAGCATATCGGTGATGAAGTTTAGGTGAGGACCATCATGCGCAGCTAGTCACCCAGTGACGAATAGCTGGAGACTCGTTGAAAGGCATTAGATTGGGATCGGGAAACTAGTGGTAGGATAGTAAATTGAACTTCATGATTGAAAAGCCATCTTTATTATTTCGATATTTTCTCTCCTACTTGTTTAGTTTTCCATTCTCCAACCATCGGAGCTAAGACTTTGAAGCATATTTGTTGCGTTTCTCATTTTTTCTCTAAGAATTTCCTGTAATGCCTCCACCTCATTATCTGCATTATTATTTGTAATTTATGACATCAGCTCGAGAAAAAAGTGCGTCAGCGTTTTACTCCTAAAAGCAAACACAAAGCCGAAAGAGTTGAAGTTATCAACAATAAGCTATGCGTATTGCTTTCTTTTTAGATCCAGATCTAATTTATTTTTATTTATTTAAGTCTTCATTCAATTGTAGTACTCTAGCACTCTATCATTAGATCAATTGGAATTATTCTCTCAATTACAGATATGACCTCGTCAATTGTTACTCAGTGGGATAAGTTTATATACACACATTCCTTTTAATGAAGAGAAAAATTAAATTTCGTCGCCAGCCATGTGTAAAAAATTCCATTTTCTGAAAGAGATTACATCATTTATTGCTGTTGAATGCCGAACAAGAGGTATGGGATCGGCTACCAGTTGGAAGCACATACTCAGTCAACTTCCATTCCTTCCGCAAGAGATGTCTCTCGCTCTATCCCTTCCACCCCTAGCGACGAACTCCACTTCACCAACCCTACTCATCAAGTAGTGTTGGGGATACAATGCAGATGACTCTGGCCCAGCGCGAGTGCGTGCAAATGTGGCGAAGGTTGGGGTAAGACTACTTTCATCCTCATTTGGGCTAGGCTAAGCTTCAGAAAGGAGGACATGGGTGTCAGTTCCATCCTTGCTACCTCCCGTACTCAATTAACTGCTGCACCACATCGCTTGTGGTTGCAAACAGGGATGCGAGATTCAGTTCATGTGCCGAAAATGACCGGCGTATGAATGAATCTTGGTTTGAAAGCATTATATGGGCCACGTGTGTAAGTACATTACCAGCAATCCGCAAGCATAAAGTAATGTTTTCATATTTGATTTATCTTTTCTAAACATTCAATAGAATTTGGATAGTAGTGGCTCAATTTCCTTCCAATGCTCCCCTCAACTCCTTTAACTCGATTGCTAAAAACGATAACTACGCAGCTATTTCCGAGAGTGTTTAAAAGTAATGCTTATTTGAATCTTTGGTGAACGGTTTCGTTAAGGAATTCCATTCCTGAGACTAAGTTCAAGGCAGATTTTCGGACGTGGAATTCATGGTCACCGATGGTGACCCCTGTTAAGTTATTTTGTGCTCCATCTTAAAATTCCAGTGCTATAAGAAAGTATGACTTTGAATATTTCCCAATAATTGAAATTCTTTGGTCCTTCGTTCTGCTTTTATCTTAACACCCATGCGGGGGAATTGTATGAGAGTTTACTTGAGTCGTAAGCCGTTTTCACCGAATAGTCTATACGAATTTTTCTCGCGTTGAGTAATTTTCGACCCGCTACCCCGGAATGGCACACGTCGTCATCCTTCCCCTCTTTACTATTTACTGAGGTATGAGAAGTTTACAAGATTTTAATTTCTTACATATTTTTTTTCATTCGTTTCCTGTTCATTTATAAATCTTGGCGTGCCATGGCCTTTCATCCCAATCCATCCCAACCCTCTCGCCAATTCTTCCGGAGAATTTGCCCCTCCCTTTATCGCAGTTAGTTCGTGTCATCCTTCTTCCACGGTCCCGAATTCAAGATCCACTCGTCCGTCTCTCTCTCTCCTCGCTTCTTTGACTGTCTTTCCAGCCCCTCTATTCGTCCCGCTTCATCTCATCTTCCTCCCACATCTCCTCCCCCTTTCCTTTTTCCCTTTCCAACCCTTCATGCTTTCTCGTTTTCCCCATGATTCACCTCCCGCTTTTTCTCTCCACCTAATTTTTGGGCTAATTTTTTCCCTTTGAGATTTCTTCCCTCCTCGTTTTCGCTGCCATTTGTTATTCACTGTGAGCTCGCATTCCCAAGCCGACCCTCTTTCTCCATTTCTCTCTCCCACTGTCTTACCTCCAGGTCCTCGGGTTTTCTTTTGAGTTTTAATTCATCCACCCAACCTCCCTCGCTCCTCCTTAACCCTGCCCTTACCCCACCCTTCCCAATTCCTCCTTTTCCAGTTTCTTGTTTCTTCCTCGTGGCTTTTTCTTTCACACCGGGCTCGTCGTCGTTCAGTTACACTCGGTGACAAACCAGTTCTTTCTTTTTGTTTCTGCCTCAGGGTATCATTATTATCCGTTTAATTACCTCCATCGTGTTACCGTTTCAGCGTATTTTCTTTTGTTTCCATTCCCCAGTGATATTTACCGTCTCTTTTTCCCTTTGTCGACCGTGAGGTTTTTTCAAAAACATGGAGGTCTCCATCATCGCTTTATAATTAGAGATTAATATTTTAACTCTCTCTCTCACTCACTTTTTTCCCTTATCCTTTCTCCTGACCAACGCATTTGAGGAGTTAACTTGGAAACAGCTTCCGCCTCGCTTCGTTTCAATTGTCGTTTCATGACTCCCCGGCGCTGAACTCTGCCCTGTCCTATTGGTCGGTTCATGTCCCATTCCAGTCGGGGATTATTTTCCACGTTACTCTGCTTTGCGTTATTTTTGTGCTTGTTGTTGTATGTGTGCACCGCCGCCGAAAAATATTTTCCCGGCATTTGTTTGTCGCTTATTTGCTTGCCCTTTTCCCGTCCCGTACCCGCTCCCGGAACACGACTTTCATCATTCTTTTCTCAAGCTCCCGACGCCCTCTGAAATTCCACGTGCTGCAGACTGCCTTTTCATTTCGTCCCTCCCTCTCGCCCTGCTCCACCCACTCCTGCACAACCCCCCCGGATCCACATCCAACTCCCACGCCGTTACTCCGGCCTCTTTCCTTCCATCCGCATTCCCCACCTTCTCTGCCCTCCCCACCACTCCCCATTCCCACCGTCCTCACCTTCTCCCCCCCCCCTCCCTCTACCCCCACCTTTCCAGGTCTTCTTCCCAACCGGGTTCGGGATTCGACCTCATCAGAATTGCAAAACTCTCATTTTGCCAATTCAATATATCTCTTTCTCTCCTCCCTCCCGTCTCTTCTTCCCCGTTCCCTCGTCTCCCCCTTCCCCTTTCGCCTCATCTCCCTTTCCTTTCTCGCATTCCAGTGCTCCCACAGTGGTGCCTACACACTCTGCGAGCATCCCGTCGCATCAATAAAAAAAAAAGAAAAAAATGTAACCTCGCGTTTTCGAGCGCCAGTGATCATTTGTTCTTGCCCTGCTCCGAATTCAATTTCCACCTTGTTGTTTAATGTCCCTCCCGAGTGCATTATTGCACGAAAAATCACGTAGAATTGATCGCCTGGACAGTTAAATGGAGCAATATTTTGTGTGAGGTGATTATTAACGTGGTCAGTGGTGGCAGCTATCCCAGGCAAATTTATTCGTCAAAATGTCATTATTATTTTCGTATTTCGATAAATGAAGCAATTCTTCTGTTGATGTTGGTCACTACGTTCCGGTACTAACTAAATACTTCATTACGTCCATTATTGGAATCCAGACCTAATGTGGGATTTATTAGAAATATATCAGTGAAATTTATTTATTTTTTGGTATGCTGTTGCTTTTGATTATAATTAAGCGTGCGTCGTATTTTCCTTGGTCAAACTCATCAATTATTTTCTAACACTAACTCTATAATTGAGAGTTATAATCTGCAATATTTGTATCTCTCAATCATCGTAATCAGTATATTTTTCGATTTTAGGCCAGAGATGACTTGAAGCTCTAGCCAAGAATTAGTGTTGTTACTTAAATCTTGCACACTTATACTGCTCGTTTGATCTCGATCGATTTTTTCAACTAATTATAAATTTCGTATGATCTCAGTGCAGGATCAAAATACCTATCCAGAAAAGAAAATGATAGTAGTGTTGAAATGTAAGGAATTGAATAAATTTGTTCATCCTAAATAGAGTTCGTGTTTTTTGAAATACTTATTCCATAGGATGAATAATTCTCATGATAAGTTCCTGCCCCTCTGAATGCGTGTAAAACTTTTTGTAGGAAGGATCTTCAAAAGCCTCTATATGGGCGCGATCCGTCCTTCTATTCCTGGAGCTTGCTGTCGTCACGATCCTTGGAAACCACATCAAACTATTGGAGATGTTTATGAAATATTACGCCCCCAAGATATATTATATCTTTATCCTTTACCCTAGGGTAGCTAGCCCTGTGGATAAAGAGAAACCAGGAATATCCATGTAGTGACTAGTGAATGATATACCCGGGATATTTGAATTGGTATAGATGGGTTATACGAGACTGACGAGGCAGGCAAAGGCAAAAGTATTATGCCGTTTTTTATACTGGAATGAGTCCCCGCCCCCCACCCCCGGGGTATAAAATTAAGTCAAGCGATCCATCTTCTGTTTTTTTTCCTTCATTGTTGCAAAGCTAAATACGAGCAGATGAGGCAACCATTCCGGGGGAACGTTAGGATGTTCAATCCGTTCCTATGGGGAGGTATTGGAGGACAAACGGTGTAGCAGAGCGTTCTGGGGAAACTGATTGATCCATCGGCCGGAAGATAGAGAACGGGACGCTGTCCTTGTAATCCATTTACGAACGAGATAACGCGACGAAACTTAATTGGGCTGGAGTGGAGTTTTCATTTGCGATGTGGTTTGGTGAGAGGAAGAGGTATGGATGGGATCAGGGGACTTTATTGTTAGTTGTACATAGTTTGTCTGTATGACTGCCGTGAGGAGACGGTGGAAGATGGCGTAGTGGAGAGAATGAGAAACATCGGACAGAAAAGCAGACAGAATGGAATAGATATTGAATATGGTCGAGTTGTGTGAGAATGGCAAAACTGGAGAAGTATCGGGGCATGAACTGTAGGAAAGTTGTTCTTTATCTTTAGTCTTCTCGACAAAAGTTTGCTTTGTAAGAGTAAAGTGCAGAGTTGAGAGTCCCATCACCTTCGAGTGATTATTTTATCTCACGATTTAGTTGCAGTTCATTTGCCCTGATATTGGCTCGTGAGGTAGTAATATATTTATTAATACAAGAAACATCTTTGCTTAACGAGGATGAAGTTGGCTGAATCTTCATTGCGGAATATGTCCTGAGAAAAATGTTAAAATATCAGTGCACATAGTTTAAAATGTCAGTTCATTGCTGTCTAAAATCTTGTTTTTTATTTATCAATTTATATAAAAAATAAAGCTTCATTAGGTTTCTATATTTCAAGCTGTAAATGTTGATTGGAATATTTGCTTGGAAGATGCTTTAGGACAAAATATAACATTTCCATTTTTTGAATGAGCAAAAAACATTAGAGGAAAAAATACAGCTAAGTTTGAAATGAAAATGTATGAGGTTGTACAAAATGTGGAAGAGTTATTTTATCTTGGAACATAATGGGTTACAAAATGCTTGCAAATATCATGCTGTATTACTTTTGGAAGCAATTATTTTAGCAATAAAAGTTTAAAATAAACATCTCTGCCACGTATGTCATTTTATGAATTGCGGAATTCATTTAATACTTAATTGATAACCTTTACTCAAGAATTATAAATATTTTAGGCAGATTTTAGCTGCTTTAAAACCGTGGTAACATTCTCTATGAGTACTTTTTTCAGTACCTATGGGTGAGGTTCTCTCGTTCATTGACTGCATCACAGAATTAAGCAGTAATCATTATCATTTACCTTTCCCATCCATTCCCAAATATTCGCTCCTAAAATACGGTTTTCAACATCTCGTTTTTCCGAGACTAAGGCTCGGTTTCGTCGAGTTTGTCAACGTTAATATCATCAATTAAGAATCATGAACCGATGCTAAGTTAATGTTGACTGACATAATAAGTCATATATATTAAATCAGAGAGACGTTTATTTTCCATGAACGTAAATGGGATAAAAAATTTCTTTCAACCCTCGAAAATTTCCTTACGTTATGAAACTGGATGTGTAAATCATCATATGTTAAAATAAATTTATTAACCAAATATATTATGTTGACTGTGATAGTATTAGGTTCCTAAACCATCAAATTTGTCTCCTGCGTAGAATCAAGCAGAACTTGTTTTTTAAGGTGGTTACCATTAAATGTTAAATGAAAATTCATAGCTACCTTGCATATGTGACGTGGATGTTAATAAATAAAAGATATCTTCGGAATAAATCGCCGAATATAACGTATTATGAATATTCCATCGAAGTAATTTCCAAACATTGCATATCTCGCCTTTCAATTATAAGATTAATTGGAGGTGTCTGGTGGTTTTTTACTTTTCAAATGCGAAAACAAGCGACTCCGGCGTGAGGAGTAAGATCACTAAATGTATCAGTTCATCCGGTGGTGCATAAATTGAATTAAATCATTAACGGAAAGATCAGATGTCATCATGCAGCCACGAACTCTTTCAAATTCGTATTTTCAGCGTTAACTGTTTCTTTTCTTCCCTTTCCTAGATATCTTGGTCTTCCCCACTTCAATAGCATCTGTTTAAGCCTCGAAACTCCTCAAGGAAACTCTTTTGGAACTTATATTAATCCCTTTGTTTATTCACTGGTCCTTCAAAGGCGGCCGTTGCCGTTATAGACCCTTCGTCCGTTCGCTCTCAACCCCTCTCCGCCACCCCGCCATCTCTCTCCCTCTTACTCTTCCTGCTCCCCTGCCCTAAGTTCTATCCCTTTGGCGGCCCCCTAGTGAGTCCTTACCCTTCCCCTTTGCGTGCTATATTGCTGCCCGGCCCTAACGCCCATTCCGGCAGTCATTCCCTCCAGCTATCGCCCATTCCATCCATATACTCGCAAGGCTCGTTCTAATTAGGTGCGCCCGGAAGTCCCGCCAATCAAATTATTTTCCGGGTGCCGACTTTGGGGGTCAGAAGTCTCGAGGCGATCAGTTGAACTACAAGGGGTGATGATCCTCTGAGAGGGAGGGAGAGAATGGGGGATGAAAGTATGGGGGTAGGGAGGGATCGGAATTGGGGCGAGAAAAATTTTGACGGTTCGGGTGGAAGAGGAGGGGACGTTTGAAAGGAGTCGGTGGGAATCCGCATGGGGAGTGTGAGGGGTAGGCGTGTGCGGGACCGGTTTGCAAGGGGGGTGGGGATGGTGAGGGTGTGCTCAGGGTTTAAGAATCGAGGTACAGGGGGGAGGAGAAGGGAGAATAGGGAGGAATGGGATAGGGAGGTATGAGTGTGAGAGAGTAGGGGGGTGGGGGAAGAAGTGGGCGAGGGAAAGGATTAGGCGAAAGTAAAGGAGGCCATTACAATTTTGCGGTTCGGCCATGGGAAGCGAAGTTGAAGAAAGTCCTGGAATTGGAGAATAGGGGTTCGGCAGAGTTTCCGTGAGGCGGAGGAATGTGGAAGGAGAGGGTAGTGGGAGGGGGGTAGCTTCCGCGGAAGAAGTGGAACAAGGAGTGGGAGAACTTGGGAGGATGGGGAGTCGGGAGAGCATGAAAGGAAGGTTTAAAGCGCTAGGAAGAGGATTAAGGAACACTAAAGTGAAGGGGAGGTTAAGAGAGGTGAGCCGCACGACTGGCTACTCACATTAACTTCACTCCCATTCCCCCTCCCCTTCTTTACCACGCAAACTGGGGGCACTAATTTTATTCTTTCTCATTATCGTACTGTAGTTTCTAACTTTAGGTGCTTAGCCGTCGTGTCTAATTTGGAGATTTTTTTTCAATTACATTTAGGTCGCATTTGATGTCGTTTTTGGCAAATTTGCTGAGTTTATTCGTCTTCAATCCTCTATCCATTTCTCGCTCTTAGATAATTACTCTCAAATCTTCCCAGTCGTGCTGTAATTGTTTTATTTACACTTGACGCAGTGAGACGCAGATTTCATTTATACTTTAGTCAATTGATTCCTATTTAGTTTCTGTCTTCAATTTGATTATGATTTGTTTGCACCAAGATTTTACGTGTAGACATGATTTCATAGTTGATTTTTAAGGTGCTATGATTTTTCTACCGGTTTGGGTAGGTTTAGATCGAGTATCCCTACTCTTCTTTGCATTGTATTTTCCGATTGAATTCTACCATTCACTATTTCGGTGATTCTTATGAGTTCATTACGTACCTTTCAGCGTACTAACTAAAATTATTTTTTCCTTCTCTTCCTCTCTCAGAAAACCTTATACCCTCAATCGCGGTCTTTTAGCTACATTAACCTAATCTTTTGTTACATCCACCAGCTCTCTCCTCCCAGTTTCCGCCAACTTTCTTCCTATCACAGAATTTGCAGCTCTCTTTGGGCCTCCCGTTTCGTCGTCCATCGTACCTCTACCATTATTCTCCGTACTCATCTCAAAAGCCTCCTAACTATTCTCGTCACCCCTCCCGTCTATACCCATACTTACTGCCTTGCAAGTCACCTCGAGGATGTGTAGCATGGGGGGAATTATCACAGGATGGCGATCGTCAGGGAAAACCGGGAAAACCTGGAATAGTCAGGGAATCACGGAAATCTAGAAATGCCAGGGAATAATCAGGGAATTCTCGTAACAGTCAGGAAGAAACGGATAGAAAATTCTTGTTATTTTTCTACCATTACGTTTACCGGGCAGTCTTTCCCGCCCTTTATTTCACCAACTAAAACTAATGTCCGTCGCCGAAGTGCATAGAATAAACCCCGTAAATTCGTTTAACATTCAGTTGTGAATCTTAGTTATTTAGTTTTGAATCAGTCGTAAAATGTATCCCTTTTGTATATTCTAAATGCGATACTTACCTAGTATTGTTAAAATTCACGATCACCATGTATTCTGCTCATCACAAGGAATCCTAGGCTATGTTGTTCGGAAGATTATGCCCCGCGTTTTTTTAACTTCCGAGACTCAGGTCGAGAGGTAGCCGGAGAACACCAGCCTGTAGTAAATACGTGCTTGCAGTTCTAAAAATACAAGACGATGATTATTAAAACGGTAATTCAAGTACAATTATACGTGTAAACAAAATCTTACGTAAGATCATCTTCGATTTCCATACCCCCATTCGCGAGACCATAAGAAGAGGTCTCCCCTCCCCACCTTTCTCGCTCGACGCAATTATTGAATGGCTTCCTTAGCTCCCTCTTCAAGCAATTTATTCAGGTCACAAACCACCTCAAATAAAATATTCCTAAATATGACGCTGCCGTTGCTAATTGCCCTCTGTTTTCGCTCGCCGTGGCGCGATTACGTTTTGCTTGTTTATACAAATATTCTTACATTTTTGGTTCACTCTTACAATCAAGGGGTTATAACACGTTAATCAAATTGTTATTCACTTTTAAAGGTCACTCGTGCATTCCGAGTTTGATCAGGTCCAACAACTTGGCTTTGGTTTGTATTTTTTTTCAGTGATACCTGTGCCGGAGTCCGCCAGTAAATTGGCCATTAACTTTCTCTTCGATGCCTTTTCAGTAGCCTTCAACTTCTCTGAACTACCACGACACGCCACTTCTTCCTTGAAAATTAGACATTGTCAATTTGTAATTTTACCGAAGGAAACATACATGGCCACGGAAATACGATACATGGCTGCGAAAAATTTATTAAAAGTGTGTACAATTTTTGAGAGAGCTTAACGTGTGAAGGTTTAATGTATTTTTTCACTAGGGCGGTGGTTCAATATAGTTTTTCATTCTTATAGCCTTTAATGTATTGATTTCAGCTTTTAACATAATCTGCATTTTGACGAACGTTTAATTCGGCAGAAATAAAATATTCCGATAATAGGAGACCTTTTGGCGATCGGTAAGGAAAGTGGTATAGCCGTCAGGGAAAATCAGGGAATTTGAAAATTGGTTATCAGTAGCCACCCTGTATCACCAAACTGGTGCTAAAGTTTACAAGTATGACCTACTTACATCTATCTATGCGGAATCCCTTGAGTCAAAATGTCAGATCCATAGTTTGTCCCACTCCGTGTGAAGCTAAGTATGAGTTTTTATATGTATCTTTGCTAAGGGTTCTCTCAGGAACATATCTTCTGTTTGAAAAATGCATCATTGAATTGTGAAACTGGAAACAGATAAAATATTGACGTCGATGGAGTAATCCTTCCCCGTTATCATATCATTGTTACTATACCCGCCGAATGAAGCAAAGTGATTCATATGTTCTAGCCTATTCCCTCCTAGTTTTATGCCCAGCTTTCCTCCCTATTCTAATTCCATCATTTTAGCTTCATAATGGTAATATATTCTTAATATGACTGAAAAAATGAACTTTCCAATTGATTCTCATTTCCCTTCGTTAAGAGCATCAAATGAGACAAATTTTTTGGTGTAGAATACGGAAGTAATTGCGGTGTCATGCGCAACTCAATATTGAGTCATATATGACCTGAACCCATTTTTGGGCCGGATAGTTTCCTATATTGATGGTGAACACGATAATTGAAATCCAAACAATGTTATAATTATCTTATGGTTCCCGTATTGTAATTCTGATGGGTATTACAGAATGAAAAATTTCTTGATGACCTAGATTAATGTACTATTTCAACGAATCCCTGTCCACATGCTTTTAAAATCCAAGATTGTGTTTCTTATTTTAAATTAACTCACAAAGCTCTATTTTATAATACTATTTTACTTTTATCTGACTTCTGCATTCATTATAGGCCTATTAAAAAATTTAAATGACTCAACATGTACCATCCATAATTCTCATCAACTATTATGTAGCACGAAAATCGGTATGTACTCATTAAATATATTAAATTAAGGTTAAATCATTTTCCCTACCGCTTTCTAAATTTACTCTCTAATGTGCAGGCAAACATCAGCTATGATAAGTAATATACAGTAGCAGATCTCCAGATGCATTTAATTGATTAGCATTATACTTAAAGATTTACCTTTATTAGTATAACATATACATCTCATAGCGTTTTAAGATTGAAAACCAAAATCAGCAGGTTTGAATTCTACTCATCTAGATTTTTCATTTAAAACTGTTTATTAGTTCTCAACGGATTTTCATCGTGAGCAGAAAGGAAAACGGTTCTCTCCTAAAATATTTCCATTTGTCGTTATATATAGAGATTTAAATTGGAGTTAAATAATACATTTTGATTTACAAAAATGAAAATGTATTTTTGTCAGTGTTAAAATATGTACTTCTATGTACTCCATAATGTTTTGCAAAACCTGCCAAAAAGATTTATTGTAAGCAGAATTTCATGTGTCTTTGCATGTACATATTTTATCACTAATATAGTATTGTTCTTCCATTTCAGGTGAGTACTCAAGGACAGCACTCCATGTAACAGAATACATCCTGATTAAAGTTTGTAAACTCTTTAGCTTTTATTTTTACTTGGGGAACTTACTTTTGTCTTATCATGGATAATACGAGCTCAATCTTATTCTCGAGGTAATAATAGCTTAGTCTTATTCTCTTACGTACACTTTAGGCATGAATTTTAATTGGTGTTTCTTAATCGAATATTGCTTTATAATCTTTTCATGTAATTCATTCTAATATAATTGTAAGTTCCTTCATGTCCCCCCATTCCCCATTTCAATTCCACTCTTTTTCGCACTCACATCTTTTGATTTTATTTTTATTTATCGGAAAAGAATTTGCTTATGAGTGAGAAATGGCTGATGGTATATCTCTAACTCTAACCTATGCTAAAACCTATGTCGTGTATGACTTCTATGCCCAAGGTGGATTTCTTCTGGAACTCTTGACGTGTAGGTTTCTGTAGCCTGTAGATCATAACCCACCCGGCTTCACTCCGCACTTCTACGGTTGAGTTTTCCTGTTGGATTGTTTTAAGCATGCCGCGTGATTTTAAATCTTACAGATTCCAGTAATCCTATATGCTTGTAATGAAAGTCCCATGAAATGGTGCACCCCTATCTTCTGCTTGTGATAATGTTTAGATCCGTTTTTATTTCCTCACTCTCAGTATTTCCGCATTCATTTTTCAGCCATGGTACTGTCATGGAGTCTATATTTCTTGCCATATTTTTCCTTTCCCCTTTTACCATAGTCGGTTCTCTTTCTACGCCTCACCCATTCCTCTACTTTCCCTGCCACGGCACTCCGTTACCTCATTTCTCGGATCCTCAGCTCCCCTGCTCCTCTTTCCTTCTTTCGGCAGAAATATCGGAGACGAGTACACATCTGTCGTCTTCCTCTCGGTCTCCTCCCTCTCACCACTCCTACAACCGATTCCTATCCCCCCACTCCCTCTGGCCTTTTCTCCTCCTTCTCCCCCGCACCCGCGACCCTCTCGCAATCTTTCCCCGAAAACAGAAGCCTCTCCTCGTGACAGGCGAACTCCTGATAAAGTTCCGTCACACAAGTTTTCATTTCCCGGGCGAAATCTTAATTGAAGTGAGGATTGAAACTCTTGTTCCCCTCTTGCCTCCGCCCCTCCCGTCTGACTCCCCTCAACCGCTGCCGCCTCCCTCTTTTATGCCCTTTCTTGCCTGCCATCCGATTCTTCCTCCGCTTTTCTCTATCTTCCCCGCGACGTCTTGTCTCCGAACTGCCAACTTCTCCACCCACCCCGCCCAGCTTGGCCAACCCCTTCCCTCCCACTTCCAGATCAGCCCTTCGAGCTTTATCTCAACCCTAACCTTTTCCTTCCCCCCTCTAACCCCATCAACCCCCTGTCTTTCTCTCTCTCGCCCCCATTCTTCATCTCTCCGAGGAAGATAGACCCTTACACCTCTCTCGCTCTCCCCCTCTCGCGAGCCTCTTATAACGATTCCTTTGTTTTTGCCCCCAGCCTCTCCCTTCCTCATCCCTCTCCCCTCCGCACTCTCGCCCCTTAGGCCCCCAATCCACTTCTCCGTCAGCATCTACATAAAATCGTCACGCCTTCCATCCCCCGTTGCCTCATCCGGCCAAGGGCACTTGGCGTGCACGCGTTTGCTCTGCGCGATATTATTCCCTTCCCTGTTTCCACATCTGTATTCCCCTCCGCCGTTTCGCCCAGGCATGCCCCTTACCTTATCGGCGTATCTCTCCAGTCCTCTCCTTTTCCACTATTCATTATTTTCCTCTATCTGCCGTTTTGCCGGGCCCCTCCGCCCTACCGTGCCCGCTCACCTCTTTATTGCCTTTCCTTATCCGTCAACTGTTCCTCATTCTCCCCTGTATGTTTAGGAAGGTTCAATCTGGTAGTTTCAATATTGTTTTAGCTCTAACTCCCTGCCATTCGGTTAGATTCATGAAGTAGAAGTATTTTTGGCGTATTATTGATAGCCTTTCCATGCTTTCTTACGCCTATCTCTACCGTCACGAAAGTTTTATGCTACCCATGCGAAATACCCTTGCACAAAATTCACCGATACTTGATGTTAAAATGATTGACACGATACACTTTGGGTATACTAGGGTATAAGATGGAAGAGGTAACTTCTTCCCATTGCCAATCCTGCTGGTCAACAGATAGACCCTTGCGTACCACTCTATCGATATGATGTGATCTTTCGTGATCATGATGTAAAATATGATGCTTCACATCTTGGCTCTGTTGTGTGTGAAAATAATGCACTTCTGCCAAGAAATATATATTTTCTTCCGGAGTGAGTTTGATAGGATTCCTTGATTTTTATAAGTGCCCAGAAGTAACTAGTTAAATCATTAAATTTTGCGCGGCTGACTTGAAAGTTTCAATGCGATATAATCTCAGCCGTTTTACGCCTTCCTTGATTTTTATAAGTGCCCAGAAGTATCTAGTTAAATCATTAAATTTTGCGCGGCTGACTTGAAAGTTTCAATGCAATATAATCTCAGCCGTTTTACGCCTACCCATAAAGAGTATTCGTTGACGTCTGATACAGAGTGAAATATCGTAATGTTGTTATATTTAGAGCTCGGTAAAGTGCTTACATCTGAGAAATCGGATCATTTCGAATTTCCACGGGAATTCAGTGAAACGTCAGGCAAGAGTTATTTCCATTGCAGAGTTTCGTTTTGCTCACGCCCGCAGCAGGAAAGGGGGCCTGTTTTTCCGTCCTGCCTCCCCCACCCGTCCTTTTACTTTCTCCCTATTAGGCCGCATGCCGGTCTCCATCCCCCCTCCTCTCGAAACAGCCATTTCCTGCCTACGCAGCCCCTTTCACCCACTCTCCCACGGCTCCCCGCCCTCACATTCCTCCATATCCAACCCGGTGCATAACCTGTAATCTCTTCCTTTCGCTCCACTGCGATTTCGGATAATCCGATACCCCGGGCTGACGCCGGAATGAGGGCGGAGAGGTTGGGAGGGCGGGAAAAAGTGCGAAGGGTTGGGTGGGATGTTTTTGGGGACGAAGGGAGTTCCCTCGTCTATCTTAAGAGAGGGGGAGAGATGGAGGTAATTGTTAACCGAGGCTTGTTTCGCTTTATTTCTCTTTCCAGTCATTCTCCTTTTTGTTCACTTTCTCAATTCCTCGTGTCGCACAACCCCTCAAATGACTTGTGTCTTACCGTTCGCGAAGAGGAGCTTGTACGGTTTTTGTTTCTCCATTTGAGCCGCTTGGTCCCTGCTTAATGTTTCTTGTAGTTATCGTGTCGTCCGTCTATAAAGCGTTTCTATTGCAAGGAACGTGAAAGTTTTTACCTGCTCCCTAGTCATGAGTAAGTGGCAGGATTTTTGAGGCAGGCCTTTACGGATTTTTGAGTCAGGCTGGGAGCCATTCCTAAAGAAACATACCTAATGAACAGTTAAAGGTGAGGAACTAGTGTTAAAGATGAAATCCTAGCATGAAACCTGCTATTACTAGTTTGAAAGTTCTCACAGTGCCAAAAAGGTCATCAAAATGAAGCATCTAGTTTCATGATTATAATGAAATATCTACTTAAATGGGATTGTTTTTTTAACAGACACTGTCTGATACAATAGCAAGTAAATAATTGTTTGTCATAATAATGCATGACATGGTTTTGGCTCACGTTTCAGCTTATGCTTGTTTTCCCTTACATATCTAACTAACTCTCTGATGGATTTGCCTCACCCCTACCTGCCGCCTTCTGATAGCCTTTTGTTGGTTGCAATATGTCCAATATCCCTTTTTCATAAAGTCCCATGACAACTCCTTCATTAACTACCTGCTAAGTTCTAGTATTTTTTTCTCTCCTGTTCTTAGTCAAAGGGAGTGTCCTTATAGATTCAGCGTTTTGTTTAAAAAAACTCTTTCGTGAAATTTGATCAACACATTTTGGAATAAGTATATTATTAAATCACTGCATATGACTGTAGAATTAAAAACGAAATCCCTGAGTAATTTATGCAACAGAGAAATGTACTTCGGTGCTTTTTCTGTCTATGATGGTGACTGAAATTTACTATCCCATTCCATATGGAGTGAAATATTTTACCACCGATTAGTTATTTCAATTTGAGAGTCAATGGTTAGTCTTTTTTTAGCCCCCCCCCCCTGCATCCGAACTCGGAAAGACTTGCGTAAACGTTATAAATGTAAAGATATTAAGCAACCAGCACAGCAGATGCCTACGATTTGTTTGGTCCTAATATTCCTCAGGGCTCAGCTTATAATGCCATGATAGTTTCTGCCTGTGATAAATATTTTCACTGTTGAATTATCAATTCTATTAACTGATTAATCTGATGAAATATTCCGGGTTAATGATTTTAGGAAAGCAGCTAATAGTAATCACAGCCCCACATCCATCGCGGTAAAACCCTGAAAATCCTCTCTGCTCGCGATTTGACGGCGAGGCTTTCTAGAACACTTTATTGGATGAAATCCGTGGTGAAGTGTTAGCCTAGGAGAATTCCCAGACATCAAAGCTCGCTGGCCGGATTAGCTTTGATTCATGGTCCATCGCCTGCCATTTGCGAAAGAAATATTAATGGTAACTGAAATGGTCGCTTTTCATGAATGTGACATAAATAAATTGATTTTTTTTTAGCTTCCTGAAATGAGGAAGCTTGGAGGTTTAGGGGCTCACAAAAAAAGGATCGCTGTCACTCAGACAACTTTTCCGTCATTTAGCGAAAGTATGACTTTTGAAAATTGGTATTAGTTATTAGGGGATTGGGGAAAATATAGAAACGTTGATTAAGGCTCTCAGTAGTTTTAATTGAAAAATTCTGCTGGGGTATTTCACAACAGTCTAGTCAATTAAACGTTGTTACATTTTTAGCTTTATTCCTGCGCCGTGGTTTGAAAGTTCAGCACTGAAAAGAGAAGGTACAGGTTAAAAAAATAATTTTATGCATATAAATTGTTAGCACAGAGAGATCGGTTGTCCTGGATGGAATGGATGGATGAAACTGGATGGCGAAGACATTAAGTTAAAAGTCGCCAAATATTTTAATCTCAAGGATGTGCTAGAATGAATTTTGCGTACTTGCTTGTTTCTCATTGTTTATGAAATAGGCAATTTGAACTAGACGAGCGTCTAGTTCAAATTTCTACGCACAACTTGGTGACCTTCTTGTTGAGGGAGGGGGGGGTGGCATGAATATTTATCACATCCCGAGTTGAATGAAGGACTTTTGAAATCTCACTGAAATTCACTTTCCTGGGAGTCTGAAAACTTAATGCGCTATTTCTTTGTCGCAAATTTGTGATCCGAGTACGGTGGAGGAGGAGTAGGGTTGGGGGTGTCACATCTTTTGTCTCTCGCGTTCACCCTTGGCTCGTCGTAGTCGCCCCGGCAGGTTGTGCGCCCGTCCCATTCATCATCCTCTTCGGAAGCTCTTCAACCCCATATGCCTCATCCTCTCTTCACTCCGGTTTGACCCATCCGAGGGACCTTTCACTCTCCGCCCCCTTGGCTTTTGATCAGCAGCCTAAATAGACGCTCACCACACAGCTCGCGCCCATCTTCCCAGGGCCACGCCAAAACCTATCAATCATCTCTCGAACATCGCGCGTCACGGCCGGACACACATTTTTTCCCCTCCTCTCTCTCTTTGTGACTGTTTGTCTCTCCTCCCGCTGCCCCCGCTCTCGCACACATTGTCCATCCCCACCACACCACCTACCACCGCGTATCTCGATGAAAAAAATGAATTATTTCATCGAGCATTTTAGCGTGAGCGCGTCCCTTTCTCTCCGGTCTTTTACATTAATTCAGGATTTCTGTTTATTTTTGATTGCTCGGCTTATTTTTTATTCGCACAGCCACTTTGCGGAAATCGAAGGTGAAAGCGTTAGAACTACCATCGGTCGATTTAAATTAAAATGTATTCTCTCCTGCCTCTGGAAGAGCATCAGGGGTGTTTGGTAGTAAGCGTTGAAACCCGGAGGTGATATGTTAGCAATCTGGTGATATTTTAATCTCTCATTTCGTCTAAATTTGAACATTTTCTCTCTTGCATTTGAATATTTTTTAGCTTTTCGCGCAAAACTAACTCGCTGCTGGCAAAAGGCTATAGGATTCCCATCTTAGTTTGTATAAGTACCGTATTTATTTATTTGCTTGGGTAATGCTTCAGCGCGAGTAAACGATTCTTGTCCAAATCACTGTTAATCTCGTAAGTTTCCTTATTTAATTTTCAAGTAAATTTCAATCATGGTAGCTCCAATATTTCACGTCGGAATGCATATTACCATTTTTACTTCATCATGATAATAATGCATCAGTTTGCAGATGTAGTGGACGTCGGTTGATGACGTCAACCTCAATTTAGCGTCTTCCGTAGGTAAAAACGTGCATAATTTTGTTTTTTGTAAAAAGTGATGAAGATTTTGGTCTGAATCTCGGAAAAAATCCTTCGGATCTATGTTTTTGAATGTTCTCTGAAGGAAAAATATCGGAATCGTTTTGCCTTGTAGGCATTTCTTGTATTGAATTGTTTCTTTGTAGCTATTATTTCTCCTGTTACGATTGGACAAGTATTAATTGGTCTCTCCAATCGGACTTTTCTCGTAGAGCCGACCATTTTCATTAGTTTGAAAGTGCAGCACGGAGTATTCGACCAGTACTTCTACCATTTTCTATTTTTGAGTTGAAACTAATACCTCTACTGCCCTTTCGTCTTCAACGCCGGCGTCGTATCGTGTTATTTCCCGCAATGTCCATCTTGCTCTTCTCATCCTCTCGATTTCAATCCATCCCTCCCGTTTCCCATGTCAATCCTCTCCCATAAATCTTCATTCTCTACACATTTGCTTAACGGCCCAATCCCCTTCCCTTCCCCACCCTTCCTACCATTTTATCCTCCCCTCCCCGCCACTGCCATGTGACCTGATCCTTAGTACCTTTTGCCATCTCGCCGTTCTAAACGCTTGCATCAACCATCACTCCATTCCCTGGTAAATTTCATTTCAATGCCGTAACCGGCGCTACATCTCTAGAAGCGGTAACTTCAACTGTGGTAAGCGCTCATTATCGCATCTGTCTCTCCCTCTCCCACGCTTCCCCTTGGAAACGATTTTCCCTTGGAATGAAAGAATTACGGTTTATGGAAAATACGTGGCCAGTATGTCCACGGTATTTAAAATTTCTAACACAGTGTTAGCTTCTATATATATGTTGAAACATTAATAGCATCAGGAATTATGAACTGATATAACTAGATGACTGAATTCATGATGACGGAGTGTACTTTATCTGCTTCTAGGCCTCAATATCTAAGTACCAGGCAAAGCATAGTCTACAGTTTTCACTCACCAGTATCAACTGCCATAAAGAGCTTATTATAATATCCGAGCTACGTAAGAAAATATTTGCTAATACCGGTTTCGACACTCTCGTGTCATTGTCAAGGGTATTCTCAATCAGGCAGGGACAATGTCGAGGGAAAATGACACGAGAGTGTCTAAACCGGTAGTGTTTTACTCAATAAAAAGTGTAAAAAATACATCGTCAAGTTTTCTTACATCATGTCACTTTTTCACAAAGTATCGCCTGATTCCATTAAATTTATAGCTCTTTGAAGTTGAGGTATCTTATATTTGTTCAACTTTTTTGCATATTAAACTAACCATGATGTGATGAGCCTAACTTCTAAACAGAAAAGTTTAATTAGGCTTTCCGCAAGCTTGAAAAACTCCTTCATATAAAATTGCATTCTTCCGAAACTTGGCGTAATTTTATAGCACATAATACATTGCTGGATTATATTTTGTTGCATTATCATTGAAATGTTTGAAAGGTGCCCTAAAAATATAAAAATATTTAAAAGACGTTTTTATGAATTAGTAACTTGATGGGATTTGATGTTCTCAAATGGCTTTACAAAATGTGACTGAATATACTTGCCAATGAGAATGGTTCATAGGCCACATAATAAGGAACATTTTGAACAACGGCTACAGCTGGCTAGCTCTACATAAAACCACTTGTGAAAAAAAACAGTAAATAATTCGTTGGGCCTTATTGAAACCAAGATATAATTTTCCTTCCTTGCATAAAAGAATCTCCGCAAGATTATTTCTTGCATAAAAGATCTCCGCAACTTAGATGAATGGGGATGATTTGTAATCTTTAATGGGCCATTACCCATGATACTAATATTACCAAAACCGCAGAAATACTTCTTGCGTAATTTATCTTCATTCATTTATTGAAAAATAAAAATAAATCCTTTAATATCCTTTTCTATTATTTTTATTACTTTTCTATATGAAACGTATGTCACTACTATTTTCTCTCATAGTTGTTGTCGGATTGTGAGTAATATTTTTAGCCATGACAAGAGATTGTGTGGGTTGATTGTTTTTATCTCAAATTCGTCTCATATACATTGAATGCCCAATCGACGTTTCTGCTTTTTTTCGTAGTTTCAAACCAGCATTTTAAACATTTTTTATTCCGTGAACAACAAGTTTTTTTTATCATCACAACCGTGTGACTTGGATTTTTCCTCCAAAACTCGGTTTCTTTAATGTACAGATATCAGCCTTTTTGTCTTACTTTCCACGCTGTTGATTTGGCACCCTCAAATTTAAGTCGCTACGTTCGCAGCAACTATTCTCATCTTCGACGCCTGACGTATAATTCAATAAAAAACGCCTCTTGAAAAGCAATGCCCTTGTGTATCCGGGCGTCGCATTTTTTCCGATTGTTGAATGCATGGCAAGCGGTGCAACCGATTCACGATGTGAGTAAAATTCCTCTCTCAACTGGCAATAACTCCAATTATAATTCGTCCAAAAGCTAGTTTTATTTTCCCCCATAGGAAAAACGAGGAAAAATGTCACTCTAGCGTGAAATAAAAGTCAGTTAAGCCTCCTTTCAATCCTCTGCAGAGTGGCTTTTAAAATTTCATCCGTCTCCATCCATCGCGACTCCTCTACCACGTCCCGTTTCTTCACGCATTCCCTTGCCACTCTTTCCCCCTATCCCTCAGTCCTCCCTCTTCATGTTTCCTTCCTCCTCCCCCCGAGACCCCCACAAGTCTCTCCCTCCCAACTAGGAAGAGGAGCCGGCCTTATTTTTTATCGGTTTCGAGCGATATCTCTCCTTATTTTTCTCAATCTCACCCTTCCCGCAACTTCCATTTATCCTGGTTTGATACCCGTTCCAGCGTTTTGGCTCGCGCAAAGTCCCCTCTCGCCTGCCCTCTGCCCCTGCCACTCTGGAATATAGACATCCTCCCCTCTTCATCATTCGCCCTGCCGCCTCCTCCTCCCCGTGTCCTTTCCCCTTCTTCTTCCTTGCGTTTCCCTCGCCGGGCTCTCTCTCTCTCTTCCTCTTCCCCTCCCTCCCACCATTGTGTCCTCCTCATTAATCTCCGTTCCTCCCAAAAGTCCTCCTTGCGTTCGAAACTTCTCGCCCTGTCGCCGTGATACCGATTTCCTTTTTATTTTTCGTTCTCGTTCTTCTTTTTTATTATAAAGGCCTCCGCTCCTCCATTTCACGCACGCTTAATTTCGAGCGTCTTTTGTCTCCTCCTCTCTCACGTCTTTTAAACCATCTTTCCCTTGCTCTTATTCCACTCTGTCCGTCTCGCCGTCGCCTCCTCAGTCATTCCCCGCCGCGCTTCCGTCGTTCCGTATCTACTGCCGCTCATCCGTCTCCAGTTCGTTTTTCAAGACCGTTCATTTGTGTACAGTGCTTGCAGTTTTAAAGCACCACTTTTCTCCGGCCTCTGTGTAAAATTTTCGAGCACCTTTCACGGTGGGCTGGTAATCCTGCACTTGTGCCTGGGTGAAGGAATGTAGGATGGAGCTGAATCTCCATCCTCATTCTTTATTCATTTGGAGTATTATCTCAAGATCTCAGCCGTTGCTGAGAAAGTTCGAGGGCAGGTCACCAAATGATGCCTCCTAAATGTTGCTCTTGGTCGAGTCAGTATGTCTTCAATTTTCCGTCCATTTTTCTCCTTCTAGCTCGCTTTTGAGGCGCCTTTCTCCCCATCGTAGTTCTGTTCTCTCCTATCATTTCTCCGATTTATTTTCGCAATCCAACGTTGTTCCGTCCCTAATATCTCCTCGCCAGCCCTTCGCCATTCCCCATTTCTCCAATTCACTATCGCTCCGATGCTGTCTTCCTCGTCACTGACTCGAGGGGCCTGACATCGCTTTTCTTCCAAGCATGACTGCCCTCCGAAAATTCACGTCTCCGCTGAGTACAATCTATTCTTTTCACCCCCTCCTCTTTTGCCCCGTCTTTCCCGTCCTCGTTTCCTCCCTCCTTCTCTGAGGCATTCTACTCCCTCGCTTCCGCTTCTCTTTCCGCCGCACCCCTTTTGTTCCTTCCCCATGAATGTCAAAAGCAATGTAATCATTACCTACGCATTCAGATTTTCCCATCCACGTTGCGGCTCATCCCCGTAAGGCTCTATTCTCTGTCAATGTGAAATAAGTGTCGGAGTGAATAATTATTTAGAAGTATTATGAGGATTTACTATGTTGAGTGAATACGATAGTTGGCATTGCTACTGAAGTGGATGCGTAGGAGAGTGTTTTTTGGGAATTTTAAGGAAATTGGCTTGTCTTTATTGAAAATTGTCCTTGACGTGCTTGTAGGGATTGTCTCTGATAACACAACTAAATTCTCGATATCATTAAGTTTGATCAATATGAATTAATAGAATATTAGGTGGTTGATATTTATTTTCATAATCCATGACATGGTAACAATCAACTACCGTTTTGTGCGTACGTATATTCTCGCGGGAAAAATTTCTTACGGTGGCAATATATCCTATGCTGTAGTATATCTAAGTACTTAAGTTCTCTTCAGTGCCGTTAACGCCGCAGATTAAGAGAATATATGAGAAGTATGAGACATTCGAATTTACTCTGGAACTTTAAAGTCACATGCTAATTATTGTTTTACGTGAATTTAATGACTATAACTATTGTACGATGAGAGACCTCACATCATCTAACATAGTTAAGCATTTGGGTGTAAAATAATTCTTAAATATCATCTGGAGTAATCTGTCCTACACTATGTATTAATAACACAACCCGGGAATATTGTATTTGGCCTTTGGCATAACTGTAAAAATGTTTATCCAAGGATGCTTGTTGACAAAATTGCCGTCTCAAAGCTCTCATTTATAATGTTTGAAATGGATATTTGCTTCATTATATCTTTCGTAGCGCTTTATAACTTATCGAATGGGGTTTTCTGTTCGGTTGCGTGAAGGTTTTTTTCCGATCAGGCATTGAATGGACGTGAATATGTTTAGCATAAATGAATGAGTTCACTTAAAAGGTGCAGTAGGCTGCTGGCTCGGGGAGACTCGTAATATGAGACTTAGTGCCGCCATATACTGTTCTATTTCAGTCTGCTACTTGTTTATTTAATTCTTTTGTAGCAAAGGTGAAGCGCGGGAGTCGTGAAAACTATTGCTTACCAAGAATTTGGTGGAGTCTCGTAGAACATACGGATGTGTAGGTGAATGATAAATGGTAAAATTCGGTCAGAATATTAGTTTAAATTGGATTGGCATTAATTTGGTTCATGGCGAATTACCTTTTCTAAATAGCCTCTTAGGTTTTTTGGATAATAATTATGGTCACTCAGTTGAACACATTTCAGTGCATATCTCTTGGATCAAGCTTGAGATAACCGTTTGCTTTCCATTAAGAAGATTAAGCACTATATGTTCTCCAGTATGTCAGTATTTCAGAAACCCACAAATGGTAGCTTTGAAGGCGAAGGTCTTACATCTTGAATTCTTGGTATTATGAGGCTATAATTGATTTTGAAACTGATGTATTGCTATATAGAAGATAATGGAAATTTCTTATAAATAGAAGGTCTTAATGATGGATAAACTGTGATCGTTATTCATAAAGTCAATGGAAGTTTCATTATGCTCCGACAATGGATGGTTGCTCGTGTGAAAGACAAGAGGAAAGATATACAGAGGAATGAGGGATGGATGTTGGGTGCGATCCTGAGGGGATTTGGGCTGTCGTGGGAAGAGGAGAGGGTGGGCGGGAGAAAGGCGCGCACGCAGAAATGAGATTCGAAAATGAGAGATCAAAGGTTCAAGTGCGATGAAGTTTCAGGGAGCGTTATACCGGTTTTCGGGACGCGGTGGGGGATGGGATGGGACGACTGCGTAGGGGTTTATGAGAGAGACAGAAGGGGGGGATAGGGACTTTGATGGCGGGTGGAGGGAGGCATCCCCAGAGTGTCGGAGAGGGGTGGACGCGAGGGAGGTTTAATAGGAGAGAGCCGCGGGAGGAGGGGGGGGGGGGGGGGGGGGGGGGAGCGTCCGTGAGGGCGGAGCGGTTAGCGGGCTCGAAGGAGGGGTGAGGGAGACGGAGGAAGAAACGACGAGAAAATAGCACACCTGTCGGCGGTTAAAGAGGAATTAATGCCAGTCCATTGCCTAAGTCCGCTCTCAACTCCGTGGCAAATGGGGTTTGCGGAAGAAGTGGAGTTGGTGTGTGCTCGAATGTGCGCGCGAGTGCGTCCTGTGTTCTGGTGCCTGTGTGCGGGTGCGGTAGGCTGCTAGCTCGGGAAGGGAAGGAAACGGATAGAATTGGGGCGTGGAGAAAGGGTTACGTGAGGGGCGGAGACCGTGCGAGGAAGGACGGGCGGTTGGGCGAAGACGCGGTGAAGAACACGGGAAGAGTTTCGAGAGAAAAGATTGGCAGTGCGCGAGTGGGGGAGGGGGTGAGAAGAGCCGGTTTTCGGCGGAAACAAGGGGGTGAGTGGCACATATCAGAGCCGGTGAAGGAACAAGGGGAGTGTGCCGCGGAGATAAAGTAAGGTGGAGTGGAGGGGAGGAGCGGAAAGAGAGGGATGGATAAGGTTCGGGGTGGAGGGCCAACGGGGAAGGGAGGATTGGGTGAAGTAGAGAGGGAGTCTTTCTTTTTTTCTCCTCTCACGGATGGGAGGGAAGTGGGATGGAACAGGAGAAGGCGGGAAAAAGGGGGGTTTGGGATGAAATGGAGAAATGGGGTGAGAGGGGGGTATAGGGGGAGGAGACGGAATGAGAGAGTAGTGGAGTTGGGAAGACGCACGGGGGAACTTTGAAGGCCTCCCTCTCTCTCAACCTCCCTCCCGCTTGCACTGAAGTCGTGAGAGTTTGCTCGGAAACTTTGGTAAAGCTGGAAATAGAGGGTGGAGCGTGCGATGTGTGTGTGTTTGTGTGTCGAAGCGCGCGCGTGTGTGAGATGTGGGTGAGCCTCTGAGGTGGGAGGGATATGGTTGGGAGTGGAGAGAGATCGGGAATACGGGCGGAATGGTTTAAAGTGCTGGGGAAGAAGAGAGGATGGGTGAGTGAGGAAGACTAGGTGGCGTGAGTAGCTCGGGAGGCGGTTTAGTTTTTCGGGGTGAGGGCAGGAACGGAGGGGTTTGAAGGGAGTCTCACTCTTTTAGTTTTTGGTGGAGGTGGGTGTGTGTTCGGAGGCAAGGCGGAGGTGTGGGGGAGGGAGTGGGGTGGAGGGGTTGTCGTCTACCATTGTAATGTTTGGCCGAACCGAGAGGTATCGCCCCAGAATTCAACCCCTACCTTTCCCTCCCATTTCCACTGCGTTCCCACTCATTCTCTCCTCCCATACTCACTGCTCGTTTCACTCACAAACGAACCTGCATGTGTAACCCCCTCTTGCTCTCTCTCCCTCTCCTCCACTCACTCCGCCGTCGCTTCCGTCTCAAGGAGGGCTCCGATTGGGGAGGGAGGGGAGGGATCTTCGAAGTGGGGACCTTAACGCGAACTGATTTCAGGGAATACCTCGCACTAATGTAATAAGTTACTTGGCTCTGAGTACTCGAAGATTTTGGGTCTAACGGGTACTAACGAGGTCCCGTTGGGTAATTTATTGTCCTGGAGTGAAATTCACTGCTATTTCCTGCAGCTTCCCTGTGGAGGATTAGCTTTTTTTCTTCTGTCGAGTAAGTTTCGGCTGTGTTCCCTTAATTCACTTTTCTCAAGTTTTCCTTCATCTGGTGAAATAATATTTGTCACGGTTATGTGCAGAAGATCAACCCATGTGGTGTAGTCTTTCAACGGAGATATTCAGCGTCTGAAATAATTGTTGTATTCAGTGAGTTATACTTGTCATATAATAGCACAACAACGTATTTTGGCATGTTCCATGCATAATTTTGCTTATAAGGAGTAAGCTATTTTCTTGATGAAAAGAAGGATTTTCATTCTGCGCATTACTTTTTAATGAATTTTATTATTTTAGTATCAGGATTTTAAGTGTAGTTTTGTTTAATCTAATGTTTGGCAAAGCTTGAATGTATCTTTAACTGAGTGCCATTATGTTAATTAGTATTCATGAATCTTGGAATGGACTAAGATCAAATATGAGATTTGTACTTTCGCAGAAAATATTTGGATGTAATAAACTCTTGTTGTCAAGAGAGGAGTCTAGTTAACTTTTCCTGCATTATTCAAGTGCAGTAGAAAATTAGTGTTCAATGAATAATTTCTTTTAGGGACCTTCTCTCACTGTGCGAAGAGCCATTTCTAGGGAAATGTCCAGAGAAGACTCCTATGGTTCGCACCCAGTAGCACGAGAAATTGGCCAAGATGATATCAATGTCTTTCATGCCTCCTCTTATTATACCTCGAGCCACTTGGCCCATTAAGGCCTGCGGTAGATTGAACCACCGGTGCGGCCGCCTTGCGCCGTCTGTCCGTCAGTTCGTACACCCTAACCCCTTCCACCCTCCTCCATCCCTCCAGTGCCCTTCCTCGCGCCCCTCTTCCGCCCGCCGTCGCCCCTTGCGGCTCCCTGACTGATTTATTACTTCGTACCCATTCCCGGTCGCGTAGACGTGGAGTGGGATAGTAAATTAGATAAAAATTTGCAGGCCAAGGATAGCGTATTGGTGCGGAAAATGTATTTTTTTTGTAGGATCTGGCTTGCGGTTAGTCTGAGATTAGTTTTGGAATTCTGGAAGTGATAGCCTACAATCACATATTCTTTCGCTAACGGTTATGTTTCAAGGTGTTTTACATCCATAGAAATGCATCCTAGACCTCATTGAAAAATTTATTCGTGTAAATACATTGGAAAATCTATTCGTGCAGCGAGTGGTGAAGACAAGTTTCCGTAAAAAGGTCTTAATTAACCACGTGCTTTGAAGCATTCTTCACTTTGTCTGCTTTTAAATGAAATGCATGTGCAGTATATTCCTTTATATTTTCTCGTTTCTTCTGTTGAATGTTATATTGTTTCCGTTTATTGGAAATAACTGCATTACACATTCATCGCCTGTAATCGTTATCAGTACTCACTTGTAATGAGCAAACATCCAAAAGGATGCTTGACTAAACATTTCTTTGGATTATTCATATTATTTGGAAATTTCGAAACGCTAGCAAGTTCAAAATGATCAAACGAGCTGTAAGGAGTTCACACAGTAATAACAGCACCTCGTCTCATATTTGTGCCTTGAGTGCTTCTTTTTTAAATGGAATGTCCGGCGTCCATTGAAATTCGATTTATTGAAACCACTGCACATCAGAAAGCCACATCATAGGTTTCCGTTGTTTTCATTTGCTAATTTTCCTCTACTGCACTTGCAATCGAATTTTATATCACTGCTTGCATATTATTGGCAACCGCAGTGTTCATCCTAATGGTTTGTTGCCCGGAATCCAAGACCATAATGGAAAATGCATTTAATTCGGTGCGCCTTTAGCTTCTCGTATGTGAGGAATGGCCGTTTTTGGTCTATCAGAGCACTAATATTGGCCGATTAAGATTTGCGCATATATATTTTGTTAATCCAAGTATAGGGTCTAAATTTTTCCCCCTTTTATCAGTGATTTTCTCTCCCGTTTTCGTAGTTTCTTGTTCACATTAAATTTGCATGAATTATTTTTGCCCTTTAGTCGGATTTTAACTTCAATAGGTCGATTTTCTGTGACCTCTTTCCATCTCATTTTAGTCAATGTTACCATTAAGGTAATTATTGCAGTAAATGAATGCTCAATTATAAATATATTATCGTTTGTCAAAATAATTTTAGTTCCGAATCCATTGGACCTTTCATTAAGTCAAAGCGGTAAAGCATCATGGCTCGAATATGCCTGATAGTATACAACTATCCTTTAGAAAAATAAGAGTACTTGATGTATGTGTTTTAATTTTAACTATTTAAGTAAGTGAAAATGTTGTTTTTCGGAATATTTTGTTCAGTATACGTATAATTTAAATATGCAGTATTTAATTGGATTCTGTGAAATACTGGTGGCCGGAAATTTTCTTATTATCTTCTAATCAATTAGTCATTTACATACTGTTATCACATTTACGTACGGTTACACGTAAAGATGCCTACGTTGTTTTTTGAGATCACTTTTTCTTGGACTTTGCTTAATGTAATTACAATAAGCAATAGCCGATCAACTAATATTAGCATGAGAACAATACGTAATTCACATAGTAAAACTAAGACTTTGCGTCGAAGCTTGGCGAGTAGATATTGGTTAAATCTTCGGAAAAACCATTTGGACGTATGCAATGTATGTAGAAACCTGATTATTTTGAAATAAATAGACGTGAATGGCCAAAGAAAAGATATATTTTGGGCTGGTCATCTTGAGTCTGGTGAGAGTAAGCCTGGCCGTATATGGGTATAATTTTAAATTTTGAAATCATAGGATATCAATGCTGCGTGGATATGTGCTTTTTAGCGAGCGATTGGGATTTCCTGCTCTAACTAAGATGGGAATATTATAAATCAACGGCGACAATGATGAATGACGGAATCGAATTCCAAATTATAGATTACGTCGGTTTTGCGGCGTCATCATATATTCCGAAGGTTTAACCCGAACGTGAATTACCCGACCGAGCAAAGTGATTGCGATTCCAAATGAGTGATTAATGATGTTTTAAGGCCTCTATCAATAATTCCCTGCTACAATTTGAATTGAAAGTGGCAAACGGATTTCAGATGCATTCACGAAAAGGTTTCCGCGTGAGCGGTGGATTCGAGGTTATATTTTCGAGTGGAAGCAATCACAGTGACAAATTTTGAATGAATCCTTTATCCCTATTATCGTCAGAAAACAGGGAATCCCATGAGGAAATCCTTGCAGTACTGCTCGCTTAGTGATCAATCCTGCGTTGGACTTGGCGATGAATAGAGGAATTTTGGAAGATATCTGTGAAAATATGAAATAAGTATAGATATGAAGGGACATTATGACTCGACTAAAATGAGCAATTTGCTTTTGTTACTCTTCCATTGCCTTCTCAGAACTCTTTGAGTGGTGCGAATGGGTCTTGCACTTGATTCGAATTAAAATTCCGCTAAGCCCTAGTTACTTTTGCTATGTTTTCGTGTTGCACATGCCTATTGCTTTCACTGCCTCCAGATTGAATTATATTGTGGATGAGATTGCCGAATTGAATCTTTTAAAAATCATTCTCCGGCTAGTAGTGTCTCATGCATAATTGGTTAAGGCCTAGGAAAATAACGTTATTCTCTACGTAGCGGACAAACCGAAAGTTTGATTATGTGAGCTTTGCTAAACTAACCCTGAACTCTTTTGTGTGTTTGTGTGATAATTCAAGCAAGTACTAAAAAATTGCCATCGAGGTTTTTCTAAACAAATTCAGCGAAAATTTGGGCCCACTTTGATGGAACGGTTGGGTGTTTTCTCTCTTTATAGAATCCAAGCAACAGTATTGTTTTGGATTTTATATCTCTACATAATGGTGATTCTTTCACGAATTTTAATGTACTTTGCCCACTTATTTAAGTTATTTCCTTATTTCGGCCTCTTAGATAGCTTTATTTATATTAAATTTGGCGGTTTTTACTCAGTGATTTTAAGCAGTTATCAAAACATTAAATTTTGTGTAAGTGTAAGACCATCCATTGGTATTTGAAGCTGACACATTTTTTACCTAAATTGTTGCCTGTTGTTTAATAGCTCTTTTTTTCCTCACAACATCCATATATTTCCGCTGTTTTAAATTGTTTTCCTTCCGCCTCTAGCATCACGGAATAGTAGGTAATGCCCCTGGAATACCGTATACCCCGCCGGTCATATGTGGAATCAGGCTGCATAACACGCAGGCTCACTTGAAGGCTGTGATTCAACGACCGTTGTTGACAATATGCTTCCCTGTATTTGAAGTCTCCCGGTCACCTGGCTTCCAAACATCCTTCTTTCAACGTTCCTCTTGGTGCTTGTATGGAATGAATATAACTTTTAATCATCACTTCGTTTGGATGTCAATATAAATACCTTTACGCATGACCCTATAGATAAAAAGAGTTCACGTTATATGCATATTATTTTATGCCTACGCATTCAATTAAAATGGGAAAAAAAAACGCCAGAAAAAATAATAATTTATAGAATGTGAGTGTTATCGGTGCACATTTGTGGAATAGTGAAAGAAAAATTTCAAATCAGTTGAGATTCAGGAAAAAGTCCTTTCTTCCATCTAACAACAATAGTCGTTGAAATAAAACAGCCATTGGAGGTAATTTGACAGTGGTGTTTAAGACTGAATGTCACGCTTTCGTGTAAGAGGGACAGAATGAATAACCATACTGGATGATTTGACTAGAGAAAAGTGGGAAGCAAGTGGAAGTGAAGAAGATACTTAAGATAGATACACAGTTCAAAGTTTGAGGCTTTACATACCTTGATAATGACATATTTTGTCGAAACCAATAAAATCTTTGTGTGGAACGTACAAAGTGAATTTTAATTTCCAATTCTAAGATAGATAGTTTTCGAATTTTAAATTGGAGGTGTATATGCCCATGTGACTATGGAAAAATATAACATTTGGCATTAAAAAATGAAATTATTCGCTTTTGAAATGGGCATAAAAATAATATTGGAATCGTGGAAGCTTTTACTAGTTTATGTGTGCCGTTGGATTCTTATGACCCTTTTCCACACCTGATTTATCAACGAGCCACAACGGCTTATCAGCCATGTGGGCTAACATTCGAGACCTGTTTCATAAAAGTATGAATTTTATGTAGAAATGCCTACATTTCGTAAAAGCTTATGTGGCAGTGGCCTTTCAGATTCCCCGCCTTCAAACACCTAAATTACTCCTCCGAAATGTGTAAAAGTTTTGCGTTTATAGCTTACCTCAGAATGTGCTTGGAATTCAGTATTCATTTGATAAATCTTAAAACCTCTTCAAATGTGCGTTTATCGTCCGTTATAATCCGTTTTGTCTTCTCTAACTCTTGTATTCTCCCCTCTTGTACCTTAAAAATATTTTTGGCGACTATTCAATATGCTCTGAATAGGATAGTTTGATGTTCTTAGTTGCTTAGCTTGTGTTTTATTAACGCGGCTTCTGATGCTAAAGCATTATTCTTCATTGCTACCTCTCATGCGCTGGCTACGTTTTGCCATCGAGGGAAAAATTTTCTATAAATTAATTTTTGTCACCTTGTCGCTTTGTCTTCATCTTCTTCCTCTATCAGGGCTATTTCTTAATTTTGAAAGGACATACTTTTATCACTGTGGCTTAAGTTTAAGTCACTTTAGAATAACTTCTATTTAAACTTTGGCCGGAAAATGCATATGGAAATATTTATATTTAGAGAAACTTATAGTAAAAATTGAAAACGTCAAAAATGTTCTATCATGTGGCTACTTTCCAGTACACATCTTCATGAGCCGTAAATTGCTGGCATCACTTTTCTTTCCTACGCCTTATTCCTGACGGCTTGCATGGTTGAATGCTATGTTTCCTTCTCGACAGGTGCTAAGTTTGACGAGTAAATATTTCAACCCCCGTCCGCTAAACGGAAGAGCAGTTCACTTTTGCATTCCTCTCCTCTATCCCCTCTGCCATCCTCAGCTTCGAGCCCTCTTGTGCACCCCCGTCCCTCCTGTTGAGGAGGGAAAGATTTGATTTACCTTGGAAACCAGGCAGGGCCTTATTGTTTCGGTCGAGGTCCCTGCAATATTTCACGAGGGCCGCGACGGGAAGATTGCTATAGTCATTCGTGTCCGACGTCGCGCGGCTCTCTTCTCCTAATTTCTCTCTCTCTCCCTCGCCATGGGCCTTCATTTCGCCACACTTCCGGCTCGCACACACGTTTTCTCTCCTCTTCCACTTCCTTCTACAGCCGCCTCCCTTCACGTCCCCGCCTCCGACGAACAGCCAGGCGTCGACTTGGATTTATAAGCGGATGGAAAACTAGGCGTTTCCACCTTCCCCCACTCCCACTTACCCCGACTCTTTCTATATCCTTCCCCTCTCGGATCTTCTCTCCACCTCTTTCCATTACGATCTCTTGTCTGCCCATCCTACGGACGTTCTCTGCAAACTTTACCTCCGACGATCCCCCACCTTTCTCGTCAAATCCTCCTCCCTCTCCTGACAGTTCCGTTGTTACCCCAAATATAAATCCCTCACCTCACCCTTCTTCCTCCCATAGTGCACACTCACTCACACATGCGCACTTCTCTCCCATTCGTTTGCTGCTATCCCATAACCCTCGTACAATATCCCTCAACTTAACATCTAAGCGGGTCTCATGTGCTTTCATTTTCTTTTTCCTTTCTTATTCTCTATTCTTCTGCGCTTCCCCTGCTCCCATCCCTTTAATTTCAGCTGTTCCGTTTCAAAATCTGTCTCACTCTTCAGATTCTTCCTGCGTGTTATGTTGTTCTCCTATTTTTCTCTCGAGATTTCTCTCCCCAGGTTTTTTTCAACCTCGTGAATGGGGAAAGTCGTATAGAGAGCTTGGGGAGAGAGAGGCAAGTGGGGGGAGGCGTGTTTGTATGTAGAAGTGGACTAAGATGCCCGCGCGTGTGTTTGGTTTCGTTTCCTGAAACTTTCGATCTCGCAAACACGAGAGATGGTGTTTTTGCCTTTCCATTTTGTCGTCCTACACGACGGAGTTTTCTTCATAGCAAAAACATATCTAGTTGTTTTCGTTACAGTCGACAGGGAGAAGGGAATAGCCGGCTTTTTTCCTCCGTAATTTATTGCGTACGATTCGTCTCAACGCGTCCCTGAAGGATTAAGGTGTTGGGGTCTACTCGTTGTTAGTACACGTGTGGCAGTGGAAGTGCCGGAAATTTTTTAATTTGCTCTCCCAACTAACTTAATGCCCTGTTATCAAGCCTTTGAGCCCATATACGTCCTGATTTTCTGCCATTAATAATCGATTTTGATGATTTTTGAAAGATATTTATGTAAGGTATTTTTGCTGAAACTGTCATCCTTTAGCTTTTTCACTATGAATTTTAATTTATTAAGTTAATTGATTGATGATATCGGTATTTGATAGATTTCACCATCAAGCAATTCCCTGTAATGCATTACTTATTGCATCATGAAAAGATCATTTATAAAAAAATAATTTGTGACTTGTCAGTTAATGGACGAGGGTAGAAGGTAGGTCAGTTAATGGTCTCTCACCTTCTGTAGTAATACAACATAACCTAGATCAAATTTTTTTATCCAAAGAAATTGGAAGGTTGATGATTTTTAGAGTAGAGAGAATATTTTTTTTTAGATGTAATGCAGATAACGCATGATTATAACTTACCGTAGCATGAAATTCCCGTGTCGTCTTCGGCAACGAACTTTTAGATAGCAAGTATTATCATAATGATTATTTTGTGTTGATAGTATTGGTTATCCTTGAAATGGGACGGAGGTATGAAGCATTTTGCTTCACTAAGATAGACTGGTAGTAGGGTGATGGTAGGTTTTTTAAGAAAAGGAGAATTGTTGGAATACTGTCGTCGACTTACTTGTAGAAAAAAATTCTCTATGGGAACTCGGTTTAACGTCTCATTGGACGGAAGAAGTGATGAACTTGCTCTCTGCATTAATTTCAATTTTGGATCGGTATTCCGTTGAAAAATCCCTTTATTCTTTGAAACCAAACTCATTTTCTCACATTTTACGATAAATTTCTCCTTTATGCTTGGTGTAGATTTTGCTTACGATTCCATACTCTGCTTTTATTGAATCAATAGGAGAGGTTATAATCATTTTTTATTTACGGAACATAACGTGTATTTTAAATCGTAACCTGTTCTTCTTTAGGAATGAGTATCTGGCGTTTTTGTGTACTTTTTATTTTTTCATATTGTTTCCTAATTCCTACTTCTACTTTTTTTCATTGTTCTCGGCCAAATTGTCCATCTTCGGTCCATTTTGTGCCTCTGGACGGTGCAATCTCTTACATGGAAACACCACGAGAACACTCACTCTAGCAGACCAACGCACACACTTCCATCCCGGCACTTTTTCGGGGCTGGTAGGGCGGTTGCCCCCCAGGGGGAGAGCGGCGGCCGGAGGATCTCGATCCCTCCGTCCAATTCCTTTCCCCATTTCGCCTTCCACTTTGTCCAAAGGCCATTTTATATCCCTCGCTCCCGCCCCTCACCCACCGCCTCGGGTGTCTCCCACTTGCCTCCTACTTACTCGTGGATATGTAGAGAAGAGGATGGGTGGGTGGGACGGGGGAGGGAGTGCGAGCCACTGTCCAAGACTTGATCCTCTCTCTCTTTTCCCCGCTGCTCTACGCCGACCACCTCTCCAACCCCGTGACCTGCCCCCGGGGCACTACTCTCTCCCTCTCTCCTTCTCTCACGCTTTCCATCTCTCGGAGAGAGTGCGAGGGACGACTCCTCCGAGTCTACTCGTAGCACAGCACCCCTTCCCTCGCTGCTCCACCTCTTCTCGTCCCGTGGGCCACACCGTCTATTCCCTTTTCCTTCTACTCCGTTACACCAAGGGCCGTGCGGTTTTCTGCCGCATCGATGGCGGAATGAGATATCCGTGTAAAGTCGCCGCGAGATGTTGGACCCTTGGAAAGAACGAAACATTCCTCTTCAGCGTGTTGTGATTTAATGTCTATTTTTAATGTTCCCTCCTGATGCAATTTTAACTCCGTATCATTTGTGTATTTAATTCCGTATGCATTACAAATATGGTAAATCTCCTGCTTTCACTACCATGCGATGAGGGATGTAAACATTTAAGGTTCCGAAGACCCGTTATGAGCGGCTAGGGATGTAAGACACTTATATACTCGTAATTCTGAGAGTATATAATATATGTGATACTACGAAATAGGTAGTATTATTTCGATGGGTTGCGACGCATAGTCGTGCAGTACGAGACAGTTTACGTCTCGTTGTCGAATATTGAGCATTTATTAGGTTTATTCTAAAAATCACACTGTGATATCCAGTTATCGTATATTCCTATTGCTGACCCACCCTCCCACATATTTCACC
Organism: Platycnemis pennipes; assembly: GCA_933228895.1. Lineage (NCBI taxonomy): Eukaryota > Metazoa > Arthropoda > Insecta > Odonata > Platycnemididae > Platycnemis > Platycnemis pennipes. The sequence goes on from OW121847.1 coordinate 109,866,405, forward strand.
GAATTTTACTAAATTTTCCTTTCTTTCGCGCATCCTCCCGTCCGCAGGTCCTTGCTATCTTCCTCTCTTATCTGCTTCTTTTCTTCTCACCAATGTCCTCCCACGCGCATGTTGCTTGCATCGAGAACACCCAGGGACGTCCGGGGCAATTTCAAATGTCCCAGCCCCCACTCTCCTGGCAAGAGAAGCTGTTCGGGAGGGATTATGAGAAAAAATTCAGCGGCTAGGGATGTGTGCTTGTGTGCGACGTGATAGTGGTTGCATCCACGGCTAGAACTCCTGACCGAATTGGTTATTGTAAAGATTCCCTAACGTTATTTTATTTTTTCTGTCCCTTGAATTGTTTTCTATCCTCCCTGGAAACGTTTACTATGGGATCTGTTTCGCAGGCAGTCCCAAAATGCTCTGGCCTCCTGCCTCTCCTTATTTTCCCCAGAATCTTTTACTTTCCCCTTTATCTGTTTCCGTTTTTGAAAGGAAAATTGTCCGTATATTTGTTCGTTCGATTCCAAGGCAAAGTTTACGTTTTTGATCTCACAATGTGTCTTTAAAAACCAGACACCTTATTAGGTATTTGCAAACTGCGTCCATTTATTAGCACATTAATAGCGCGATAATTCGTTGATTAGTATTAATTGTGCGATATCTGTATATAGTTTTCAGAGCAGAAATAACTGGTGGATGAACTAATGTGAATTGTTTCTTTGTCAGTTGAAATCACTTTCATTTACGAATAATTTACGCACATTCCAGGTGCACCCATTTGAAAATATATATCTCTATCACTGAGAAACTTCATGTTTTAAGTTTAACCGAACCCTGTCGTATTAAATTTATTTTTTATACTTGCCTACGGATTGGAACGATCTGCTTTTATGTAAAACCTAATTGTGAAGCTCGTTAGACTTATTTTATAGCTTTGCGATAGTTTACTGATGTTATTTTACAGCATACTTGCCTTTCATAGTCATTGGTTTTATCTTATAGGTACTTATTATGAATATAGTGATTCATATTGTCATCTCGTGAAGTTCCTTATATTATATTGGTATTAGCGATACTGCGTAGCGCAACGTAGTATCGATACTACCAACTACTATCGATACGACCCAACCAGTTCTTTCACTACTTTGAGAAATAAACAGATCCACATGAACGGGAGAGGATGACATCATCTTCCACGCGACTTTGATTAAATCCACGAAAAAAAAACTACCGGGACCTGGCGCTCTTCATGTGAAGAAAAACATGTTATTGAAATGACTATGCTTTCGATGGAAAGGATAGCAATCTTGGCTTATTCCAACACGACTGCCTGCCTGCCTTGTGACACATTTTTCTCGTTGCTCTATGAACTGCGTCAAATTCGGGTATTTGCCGGGAACCAATTCCACCTCACATTTTCCCAGAAAGTTCTGCTTCCCAACAGCGATGCATTTATTGTTATGTTTGGTGTCTTACACATGAGAGAAATTCTTCCAGAAAACCCTTAATACCCCGTAAAAAAATGTTTTGCCGTGGGCCTCTCTGATTTTCTCTTCCTTGTCTACTAAGACTTGTCTTATGTTTCCCCAGAACTTCAACTTTCAGAAACGGCACGATATTTATGATACTCTGTAGATGGAATAGAAAGATAAATTGGAAGGAAGGTAGTGGAGATGGAAGTGGGTGTAGGAAGGAAAGGTATTCTGATGGAAATTGATGGAGAGGAAACGCCAGTCTAACACCCGGAATACAATTCGTAACGATATACTTGAGATGAAATGAAAGTCTCTTCTATTGTAATTTTTGCCACCTTATTTGCCAATTTTATCCAGTGACTCAGATAGAGCAAGGGGGAGATAAAGTACAACCTTGCTTGCTTTATTCCTTCAATACCCGGAGATGGATCTCCATTCCTTTCGTCGTCCCGATCAACCACTTTTTATCATTCCGTTCCTTAGCCGTTTAACACCGCTCCCGGCCGCCCGTGGACAGGTCCCCCGCTCATTTGTCGGGAACCCCCGAGGTACCATTACGCCTTTTCCCATCTCCCAGTGCCCCCGACGCAGAACCCAAAGGAGACAGGCATCAGTCGTCGTAAACTCTGGAGGATCTCTTCCTCACTCCCCCTTCCTACCCACCTCCACCCGCCGGGTCCCGTCCCGTCTAACAGTCCTCATTTGTTTGCCTCCCCGCGCAGAAATCTTCCCGACTTCCTTTCTCCCCGTCCTCTTCCGCCCTCTATTATTTTTCCCCTCCAGGGGGCCGAGAGCAATGTGCTGTGCCCCCGCCCTCCCCACCCCCCTCGCCACGTCCATCCTCATCTTCCCACCATTACGTCCCCTCCTTATCCATCACGCACGATTCCGCGCGGGGCCCCCATGGGTCTTCCCGCACCCCTTTGCTCGGGAGAGCTGTCAATTACCTTCTCACTTCCCACCTTGCCGTCGGGGTAGAGATGGCTCATGAACCATTTCGCTCCTGTCCACCCAACCAACCACCGGTCCCGTGCCACTCTGAACCCACCGCTTCCTAATCCGCCACTCTTCCCTCCTCTAGTCGCGCGCTCGTTATCTCACCGTGGAGTCAAGTCATTCCGTCCAAATTGGAGGTCACTCGGGCGGGTTATTTGGGTGGCCATTTGATTGTTTGTGCTTTTCGGCTTTCTGGACTCCGGGGTGGGTGGGGAATGCGGATGTGCTGGACTCTCCAGGTGACACCCTCCGGCCCCGATTTGTCTCCCGCCCGTGGAACGAGCTCCCGCTCACGGTGAGCCATCGGTGCGGTCGCCGTGTGATGAAATGGTGGGAAGAGTTGAAAGGGGATGGAAACGTGCAGGGAGAAAATTTCCATGATTCGGTGAGGAATCTCTCGTCACTTGAGTCATCCTGACTTCGTTAACGTTTGTAGGCTGACGGTGGAAGTGGAGCGTGTTTGTTTTTTTTTTCATCGCTGGCTCGGTTCAAAGCGTCCGTGCATTAAATGAGTTTACGTTTGCTCCACCTCGATATCTTCGTTCGAGGAGAATCCGAACTCTTAACCCCTCAGTTACTGCGAGCATAAAAAATTGCACATTCCTCAAGGTTTTTCCGTTTTCATAAAGGCAGATAAAGCAGTTTCGGAAACCTATTTTCGTCCTTCATTATATAGAATATTTACTTTTTTTTAAAATTTAAGATTTTTTGTTTGTTGGTCAAAAATCCATTGGAAGTATCCTCCGAAACTGGTCTCATATAATTCACATTAATTTAAAGATAGTCATACCATATAAAACTTCATTTATGGTCGAGGTAATACCTACCTCAACTATGGGTGTTCGTGCGTTATTACTCATAGAATAAATTTGTGTATTTTATTCTAGAATTAAGCGGCGATGAGTTGAAGAGAAATTTTATTGAAGCTAATTATCCGTGAAGTGAAATCCTGCTAAAACAACTTTTGGCGATGACTTTACAAACAACCTATGAATAAAACAGCGATGTCTTGTGTAAACAGATCAATATTGCAACGCGTAATCGGGCCGAAAGTCAGATAATGATGGAGTTCCCACTCAGCAAACTTTCACTCGGTATTTACCCAGGAAAAGTTTTTCTATTCTATGCAAAGATTTTTAAATCAATGCCTTATGAGGTTTTGTACTTTTTGACATGACATTTGTTGGAAATTCCAGTGACTGATATTAATAAGCCTCTATAAATGAATAGATTCATAAAATGTTAAGTCATTTTTGCCTGAAATACCGCCTCTTAATAAAAGGTGAAACCCTTGAGCCGAATCCTAAGTCAAACTGAAGTTCTGAGGAAACATCGATTATTCGTCCAGTTTTCTTGCCTAGTTTTGGATGAAAGTCATCATCCTCTTTCGTCGAATTGAATTGAGAAGTGATTATGTGAAATTTTACCTTTACAATTGAAAGCGATGTATTTGAACAGCAGCTGTTATTATTATCACAGAGGTTATGTCGTTCCCCTTCAGCGAATTCAATCAGATTTGAATTCAATAATTCATCCATATATTTTCCACGCGAGTACCAAACTGAATGGATAAAATAAATTGTCAATCGATGAAATTTCAACATAATAGAGCTAAAGAGAATGATCAAATGGAAACAAAGTTGCCATTTTTCTGTAACGGAAAGCAAACACAGTGAAATTCAAGGAAGAGACTTAGCAAAGGGATATGTGTAGTGAACGAGGGAGAGGCACGAAGCAATGGAACGTGCCATTATTTAACTAATGACTTGATTTGCACCTCTGACTGCACCAACATTCGGGGTGGACGGGGTAATCAATTTCTCCAAGAGTGACCTGATAAAATGTGGCGCAAGGTTTCGACGATGGATTTTGTCTACTGGGGGCGGCACAAAGTGGGAAGCGTGAGGAAGGCTTTGGGGGTGGAGGTTTGGTAAGGAGGGTGGAAACCAAGGTGGGGTGACTGGTATAATGGAGTGAGAGAGGGAGGGGATAGATTGAGGGGAGAAAAGAATGCTTGCTCCTTTTTTGATGGAACGCCTTCGCAAACGCGACTGATGGTTTGTATCGCGCCGCCGTTGCATTTAACGAGCGCCACTACCGAGTAGTGTGGACCCAAGGCGAAACACCCTCGCGTCCATATTGATTGCCTCCTATTTTCCCTCCCCTACGCTCCCCTGCTCATTCTCCTCCCACACGCCAAAGGCTTTCCCTTCCACCATAACCACCCTCCTCGCTCCCACCCCCTCGACCGGCTCTCCCACATCGGAGCACGAGCGTTCCGAGGGACGGCATAGGGGCACCGGCAAGTAATTGATACCTCTCCCTCTCGTTTCGGAGTAGACAACCGAAATAGGTGACGTTGAGCTACGGATTCCCTCTGCGAGACGGCATTCGAAAGCGCCGAGCAACCCTCTTCAGAGCCCCTTGGACTGTGGAAGCGGGCTTAATGATATGGGGATGCACTAGGGTTTGGGGGATGGGGAGGAAGGGGGTGGATGAGTGGCTCCCCCTTGTGGGGCGGTTGGAGGGAGAGTGAGGTGTGGAGTTGGGAGGAGAAACATGTCTCAGGTCCCTGGATCTGAGAGCATACCATCGTAACTTGCTCGGGAAAATTGCATTCTGGAATTTCTCTTATCTAAGATTAGTGATCACTTAGTGCGCCTAAGCCCGTTTATCTCTGAAAAGTGTGGTAATTTTGCCAAACTTACACTGCTTATCTTTCAGTGAAATTAATCTATCAATTCGTTTCGAGAAACTATAGATCTATAGTTTATTACTTATTCTTTTTCCCGATCAGCATTAAAATTTTCACCTTTAAAAATATTAATCCAATACAATACTTTTCCTCTCGAATGTCAATCATATATGCGGCCAGTGGTTAAGTGTATCCTTTATTGGCGCAAAGGCTTCTGCGGTTCGATGACAATGAAGGCTACATCTTCCAGGTTTCACCACTCAGTCGTTGAGGTGATAACAGTTTCAGCTGTGAAGAGTGTAATAACAACGATCAACGACCTGAAGACGCCTGCTGGAATGTAGTCGCAACTGTTGTCATCTCAATGATTACGCGGAGGAACTCGGAAGATGCAGTCTTTATTGTCTCCTTTACGCCTTACTTATGTATATTAATGTTGTGCCCCGACGATCGTGAGTATCGTGAGTGTCGAGTAACCTGCGGGTTATAGCTCGATTACACCTCCTTTACCGATTGATGAGTTTTAAACCCTCAAAAAAAGGAGCATAAATGTCTTTTGAAAATGCAGTATTGTATGCTTTCAATGAATTAAAAGAATATTATTTATTATTTATGAATTGCTGAAATATAAATATTTTTGTTTTTGTTATGCCTGCTCGCTCGTGTAGGTATATGAATGTTTGTAGATGAGCGGAAACTATGGAGCGAATGGGACTGTTTACAGTTACTTATTAGGCATAATTTAATTGAATTACTGAAACAGCACTTTTATTATTCTGATATAATCCTTACTGCTACAAAGAAAGATTTAATTGTCAGTAGGTGTGGAGAAACGACTCGGGTTTTCCTTCCATTGGCCTCTTCAAAACTAGTCAACACAACGTGCATTAGTTCAACTTATGAACTCATGAGCATTAACCAAAGAAGTGTAGCTGAGAGTACATAACTCTCCTCATATGGGAGAGAGAGTGATGGAAGATGTCACTGCGCTTCACCGTATTTCACAATTAAAATGCTCGGATACGTCTCTGCTCGGGAGGCAAGGATGAGGAGAGTGTATTTGTGGGTGGAAGGAATGCTACTCGGAAGAAATAGCTTCGGCGTTTTAGTCGAAGACTCCGTTTTCTGTTGGGAAAGCTGAGTAAATGGTTCGAAACAGCTGGGGAAATTTTGTAAACCAGTGGTAGGGGAATATATTTTCCGGAGATGTGAATGGAAAATTCTGGAGAGAGAGAAAGATCTGAAATAAGGGAGCTATAAATAGGGGAAATATAATGCGGAGGGAGACGAGAGAGAGAGAGAGATTCGGTGGAAAGGATTTAAATCTCTTATGTAGGGGAGAATGTGGGATGAAGGGAAAGGTCGGCTCTGAAAGAGTGTGTAGTATATGTGTGTAAGAGAGAGAGGGAGAAATAGTGCCGGGAGGGAAGGCGTATAGGGTGCCCATGCGACGACTGAGAATCGCACCCTCCACGTTTCTTTTATTCTGTCGCCTCGCTTTTATTTTTGGCCACCTCGTCCGCCGTAAATCTCTCCGATTCTCGACCCGAAGAGTAATGGGTCTTTACATAATTGCTCCGAAAGCGGGGCGGGAAGGGAAGCTCAGGATTGGCGAGAGCGCAGCAGGGGAAAAAGAAGCGAAAGAATATTTTTGGGAATAGCGAAAAATAAAAATGTAGCATAATAACAGCGGGCGAACTGGTTGGCGCGGCGCAGAGCATAGGGTAGCAGATAGGAAAGGGGAGGGAGATTCAAGGGAATATATTCACTCCCTTAATGACTCAATAATCACCGAAGAAGCATTCCCAAAGCTCCGTCCTCTCCATCTCCCTTGTGAATATATTTATCTTATTTTTGTCGCTCATTTATCTCTTGTAATTTTCAGTCTGGCACTAGGAATATTTTTCGTATTTCCATATTTTCCTTCCTCCTCTCTGGTAAGGCAAATTGAAAAATTATGGATAATCTTGAGCTCAGAGACATTTTCAAGGCTATTCTTGAGTTAATAACCCTGGGTGGCCAGTTTAAATATTTTTACCGGTGCATATTTGAATTTTAACACCTTAAAATTTACGAAATGATAAAATTATGGTGATAAACACCAGTCAAATTTCTCGCTTGTAAGATTTCACTACTGATGCAATGTTCTTCTCTGTAATGGTTTCTCATGCTTTATTTTTTATGTTTAAGCTGACTTATAGCTTACGTTTAATGGCAGTTGGCTTGTATATGAATATGATTGTCGTGATGAATTTCTTTTTATGCGTGTTGTAATAGTACAATTGGTTGATTATTAAAATATTTAGTTATAATATAATATATGCCATTCCAATTTTAGGTTAATAAATATTATTTTCTTTCGTTTTCAGGTATGATCTTACTTTCCTGATATCCGAATGCCTTTTGAAAGTGACGGACGTAAGTAAGCAATGTAATGTTGCCAAAATAGTCGCCCGTTTTGTAGGGCACTCTGTCAATCTAGGTTCAAAATCTCTTCATATTTACTTAGGTACACTTGTTAGGTGGAAAATAATGAGTATAAAGTTGGAGTTGCAATAACACTAGTTTCTTTGTTATCCGAATCGGTCGCTTTCGTTCTGTAACTTGGTTTTAACATTTGGTTGTCGTTGCAGGATATTTTCTTGCCCTTGTTCATGAATGATTTTATCTCCTTGGTGTCACCTGGTGCTTGCTTACGGTTGTCTTGACCTCCGTTCAACAATGTAACTGACACTATTCTCTCTGACGAAGCCTCCAAACTATCTTTAATGTGTGTTACACGAAGCAAGAATTCAGGCTTAAGTTCCAGAGATCACTGCTGGATTAACAAACCGCACTACAGCCGTACTTCCGCAAAATTCGCCAATTTCATGTTATCACCCTCTAAGAATCCCCTTCATCCAATCTCTTTGGGCAAAATTTCTGAACTCTGCTCTATTTAAAGACTGGGGTGTGTGGATGGGGTGAGTTAAAGCTCTTTAAAATTAATTCCCAATGTCAAACAAGGGATACGAATCCGTAAACATATACACAGGCCGGCGTTTGATCGCAGGCGCTTCAAAGTCCCCCTCTATAAAGTTTCCCCCATCTCCCTCAAACTCTCTCGACTCACCTACTCGTTTAATTCCCGCATCTGTTCCCATGGTCTTGCTCGTTAGTGCTTCATTAGAAACGCCGCCTAGAAGCCAGGTCCGGTTTACCTTTGCCGCCCTTCTCTCTCCTTTCCCTCCTCGCCACTCCTTGCAAGTGGTCATCCAATTGAATATAATCCGCCCTTTACGCTCCCCCTGTCGGTGGCGTCGCATCCTACCCACCCCTTTATCCCTCCTCTCCACTTTTCCTTTGGCGGACCACAGTGTTGCCTGCGAATCTACGGCCATTCTCATTCTTGCCTAGAAAGTGCAAATTTATTCGCTTCACGGGAGTTCCTCTAGAACGCTATTATCATTTCTTCTTTTGTCTTGTAGCCTCTTAGATTTCGTTTTTTTCCTCACCCACACGCAGTACGCTCCGCCTCACACGTATGTGTATAAAAGTTGGTACGAGGAATCTGACCGTTACGTTTGAGTTTATGTTTTTATTAACGCACAATTTTTACTTCTTGTCTTTAACATATATATATTCGAGATTTAATCTTTATCATTACTTGCGTCATGCATGAGGTATCTTCGATGGTGTCACCACATGGTATTCAAATAAGTTCCTCTATTTATCGGTGTCTTTAATACCACTTACTTGGTTGCTAAGGTATTAGCGAGGTTATCTAACTTTCAAGTTGAGGAATTGGATTGCCTTTAAATTAACTTTTTCCTCATTATTTTTTCGTATTATTTTTATTGATAATCACTTTACTCTTAAGGAACCTAAAATATCAGTTATCTATGAAGCTACTGCTGAATCCTGCGGTAGTTCTTTTTGTTTGGGATGATTTATTATAATTTTAATTCTATTTTTCTGCACTCGCCTTTAATCTAATTTGGCATTGGAAATTTAATGCCTTTAAAATTAGACGTTTGTGACAATCTCAATAGCTGTTTTTGGTCTTTTTGGTCCATTATCTTTCTGTAATTTCTTTAGGCAACAATGTGTCCATTATTTATTTGGGTATATCCCCCTATTTAATTTCCTTGAGAAAATCTTCATTTAAAATTCTTCTTCGGTTGAAACATGTGGCTTCATAACTGGATTCATTTAGGGCAAAGTAAAAGAAAATTTTGAAAATATGTTGACCGTTTGTGTCCCCATTAAACCGGAATACAGACCTTGGTTTTTCTTTTCACTTTCTTAAAGCAATGTATGTTTAAATGAATAATTTCGGACGCAGATTCCTTTCTTCTTTAATTAGAATCTACTGCTTCCCGCGCCTGTGAAAGTTCACTAGACCTCTACAAAACCACTCTCTGTTCATTGGTAAAATATTATCAATGTTTCGAGATGAAGGAGCTAAAGCTTTCCTCCGACAAGTCTGATTTCCGCAAAGCTTGATATTTCTCGCCTTTAATTAATTCAACTCCTTTGGTCGACCTCGCGAAGTAAAAATGTTATCACTGATCCAATGAACTGTTTCTCGCTCTCCTTTCTAGTTAGTTCCTCGGCGACGAGCGTAAATCCCTCCTCAAGTCCAAAAACTCACTTCCAAACTTTTAACTCTGAGCATGCGGCACCCAATCTCTCCACTCTCTCGCTCGCTTATCTCTCCCTCTGCCACCGCACAAGGTACGAATCCCACTTCCAATGAGGTCATTAAAGTGGTTGCGGCCGCCGGACTCCCACGGACGACTAGCTGAATTTATACTTGCTTCCGGGAACTAATGTAAACTTACGGAATGAAATTAATCGTGGCTGAAGTTCCCAGTCGCTTTTCATCGAAGAGAACACCGATGCTGTGTTTATTTTGGACACGGTGCGAATCAAACTGAAATCCTTAGGCCCTTTGTGAATATTTCCGATAGTTTATTTTCGATTAATTGGCTTTCCGTTATCTTTGTAAAGATAAATTGAAAGATTAATTAATTTGAGATCCTCTACTTCAAACTGGTTTGGCAAATGGAAATTTGAGCCTCAGTGGTTTGTTATTAATTTTTTTTAGTCTTGTTTATTTGGCTATATATATATGAAAACATGTAGGTGGTTGCACCAATTGAAATTTTTTTAGAGAATCAGTCATCGGTACATAATTTTTATAATGCTGGTATGAGTTGGATCTTACATTAATTTCCTGCTTGGTAGATGGTGTTATCGGCCGTGACATGGTGGAAACGATTCAGTGTAATATAAATGAATAAACTTGATTTTTCCACAATTTTATTTCCCTCCACTACCCAGGTTTTGACTGTTAAGTCATCATCAGGTTTATACTAGAGAAACATTTTTTTCCAGCAAGTATATATACTTGCTGGACTTCTTCACTTTTTGTATATATACTAGCTGGAAAAAATTGTTTCTGTCGTATACATCTGATGATCACTTAACAGTCGAAACCTGGGTAGTGCTGGTAAATAAAATTGTGGAAAAATCAAGTTTATTCATTTATATTTTTGCTTGGCTTTTGCAATGATGTTCGATGATTGTCACTGTTGTTCATGGCTTATATGCGTAAATAAGCCAAGGAGAGTAGAAATTCTATCAAAACCTAACCGCAGCGGATAGAAAACTACGACATCAAAATCAAAATAAACAAATATTATACCTAGGTGAGTGAGATACTGACGACTTCAGAGGTGGTTGAATCTCTAATGGTTCCCCTGTATTATATCAACAATTGTTGCATAAATAATTTTTGCTGAAATATAGTTGATTATAATTGATCATGCATAGTATTGCCAAACTGATTTGACTGGCTGTTCAATATGAAATATATTTTAACTATGCCTCTGACACTCTGGAAGCATTCTATTCGTGTATCAGTTATTTCTTCATTTTTAGAGATGAAATCCTTCGTAAAGCAAGTTGATTTATTGCTTTATGTCTTATCAGATCTGTCTCATAGATGCTGAAATAGTCTCTCCCCTGGAAATTTGAATTCGTGAATTATTTTGTGACTTGACGAATTTCTCGGGCGAGAAAAACATACCTGCTCAGTAACTATTTCGCACCGCCTACAAATATTTGTCATACACATCGCAGGAGCTTTTTCTGAAAGACCTGCATTCCTAATTTTTCTCGTGGCCCTCATACGCTCGGCCCGTTCATCATCCCGTCACCGCAGTCCCATCCATTTAAAGGCCATATTGTCCCTTGTCTTCCACCCACGGGCAAAGGGCCCCGCTCCTCCAGAATTCCTCATCCTCCCTGCCCACCCTCACTAGAATACTCGCACAATACCCGCCCTCCCCGACCCCACCCCCTCTTTCTCCTTATCCCTCCCCGTTTCCCTTTCTTTATTAGCAACGGAATGCCACTCCCCCTTCTCTTTCCATTACGCCCTGGCACTCAGAAAACCCTCCTCCATTCCCTCCTGGGCTCCCATCGGCCCCTCCCTCCATTTTACCACCCCACTCACCCCATTCTCATTTATCAGAACCCTACCAAAACTCTTACTTCCCTTTCTCCCGACTAAAACCGCTCAATATCGCAGATTTCCTTATCCTCTTTGTCTCGCTCCCTCTCTTCGATCCTGCCTCCTCACTCTCCTCTCTTATCTTCCTTACCCATGCTGCCTCCTCTCCTTCGCCCGTTCTCACTTAATCCCCGCTCCGATGATGCTATCCGTTTTCCCACGCACAGAGCGGCACGGCCATCGGGAGAAAACTCTTACCGGCCTTCCGCCGCTCCCTGCGCCGTCCAGCCGTCTGCTTCCCTCTCCTCCTCGAGTCCCTACTCTTGAAATCCTTCACTTTGTTCCCGGACCCCATCCCCTCGGCTGGACCCTGAACTTATCTGCCCACTTGACCCGGCCCCCGACTCTTCCTTCCCCTCCCCCCTCGTTACTCCTTTGTACCCTTTCCCTGCACGAAACCACGAAGACGTCCCTTTTCCGTAAAATCTCACTCCACTGCCCGTTCCCCACCCCTGCTTTTATATAAACCCCTTTTTTTTCTCCCGCACCCCGTCTACTCTTGAGCTCCTCATTCTTCCGCGCTCTTTATGTAATTCGCCCTCTTTTTTTCTCTCAACTCCTTCTAATCTCCCTATCTCTTACCTCGCACACTTTCCCGCTCGAATATTCCCATCCTCTCGCCCCTACCGCTCGCCGCCTCCGGCTCGCCCTTTTCCGCCACTCCCCCACTCCCGCCGCAGAGCGCCCCTCGGCTTCCTCCCGCGGGTGCCCACCCGTTCTTCCCCGTGGACCGACGGCGGCGGCCTTTCCACTTCCCCCCTCTTTCTCTCCCAGCCCACGACTTCCCCCTCCCGAGCTCCCCGAGACTTCTCCCGCCCTCCCATCTCCGAAAGCGCGCCCATCCCCCTACCTCTCCCGCACCCCGCATTCCCTCTCTTCTCGTGTACCCTTTTGCGGATAAACTAATCGGCTAGTTTCCGCGACCGTATGAGGCCGCAAGTTGAACTTAGTTTGAGCATGGTCCGGGCACATGCCGTGGCCGCCCCACCCCCTCGTTCCTGACCCCGCCTCTCCGCTCCCCTTCAACACCCAACCCTCGGACTCCCTTTGCCTTGCTCTTCGTGTGTGCCGATTCCGTCCCACCGCGCCCCGCTGAGAGGGAGCGAGCCGCCCCAACTCCCACCGCAACCAGGCCGGCTTCCCGAAAAACCAGCCTCTCCCCCGTCCCATCCGCTCTCTCCCTCTCTGGGGACGCCGCCTTCCCGGCGTGGGGCGCTCCCGTTTTCCCCGCCGCCTCCTACCCAACCCTTCTCTGCCCCCGTGGTATTCCCTCGACTCCTCCCGTTCCCAAACACTCCCTTTTTGGGGAACATGGAATCCGACTGCCCGCAACGGGTAGTGAGAAGGTGGGTGCGGTCCTCTCTCCCGCTCAGAAGCCTGTCCTCCACCCCTTACGCAACCCTACCCCTCTCCGCTCTTCTGGAATCTCGTTCCCCACTTCGACTTGCATCTTCCGCCATCCCCCTATCCCTCGTGTATCCAGCATCGTTCTCCGACCTCTCCCTCGCCTCAAACCCCCTTCCCTCTTTCCGCTTCATCGTAAAACTCGTGTTTTCCTGCCGTCGCCCCTCCGCACCCGACAAATGATGCGGGTGGTTGGATTCATTGGTGTGGGCCTTATCGCTCCCGAACGCTGCCACTTCCATCCCAGCCTCTCCTTGCCCCGATAACCTCCTCAACCCATTCTCCCTTCCCTGCCACTCATTTCCACCTCTCCTTCTCTCCTCCCTTCTTACGCGTCTCGTGCCCAGCTTGACGAGACTCCTCGCTTCCCCGATGCAGTATAGACGCCAGGGTGAGTTTCTGTCATATGACCCCTCGAGCAGCTTCCCAACCCCCTCACTATCCCGTCCTTAGTCCTCGGTTCCCACGTGTAAGTCCTGTAATCCTCGGCGATGGAACCTAGTTCCCCCTACCCTTCGATGCAGCACCGCTATTTGCTCAAGCGTAAGACACCAGGAGGCCTCCCTCTCAAGAGAATCGTGACATCTGCTCGTGGTACATTTTGCGGTGTTTCCGTATCTTCGTCGCGTGAGGGGATGGATATTTGACGCAGCCTTAATGGCGAACCCTCATGGACTTCCATTCCAACTATGTGTGCGTATAAGATTTGTCGATCAACGGAATGTAATGGTATTTCCATCTCATTAATCCGAATGGCTTGATTTTTCATCTCTGGCGCTCCACACTCATGCTCGCGGCCACATAATGTTCACCTGCAAAAAATCTTCTTTTTTCATTAAAGTATTCGTGAGGGTAACTGATAACTGTAGAAATAGTCTTGACTCAGTTTTCTCAGATTCCTGTTTTTTATCACCTTTGCTGTATAGCCTAATGAATTTAGAGCTAAACGTTATGTTCACTCAGATTATATTGATATGGAAATACTGTATACATGGAAATACTCATGCACCAAATTCATTTCCTTAATTTTCCTGTTATAGATTCATCTTAAAATCTCTTCAGTCGTTTCAATGACAATATTATAGGTCACAAATGAGAGAATGAATTAATATTCAATTCTCTGACTTTTACCTTACTTTCTGCGGTCAGGAGATGAAAACAATACGTGGAAATCAAAGCACACGCCTTTTTATTCCTAGAAATGATCAATTCACTAAAACATGGTAAATGACGCATAGTCGTTGAAATCGATCGGGGAATATATAGAGCTGTGTGGAAAGTACAAAGTGTGTTTCATTTGCCATGTTTTACGTTCGTAATTTCCACAGAGTATCACCTTCATCCATTAATTTAATCAATTCATTACCTTGAAAATTTCAGGAGTTCCTCGTTGTCGTTGAGCTTTTGTTAAAGTAGCATTGTCAATCTTTGTAGTGTGGAGTCTGTAAAAGGTGAACCAAGCTTAGGTGGCCTATATAATCACCTCAAATTCATCCCCTTCATCCTTCAGGAAAAATTGAAACATTATTATAGTTCACATTCCTACCCGAACATTTATTCTTTTATTGTGCTACTGTACCAGTTGTGATTGCAATTCACTATAGGATTATAACTGACGTTCATAGTTATTTTGAATGGATAATCCTTTTAAAGAAAATGAAGTTACCCTATAGCACATGTAATTTTTAAAATTTTATCATTGTATTTTCAACCGAAATGTTTACGTCTCCTAAATTTACTAAGTCATCATAGCGCGTTTTAAGGATCCTCACTCATGAATATGGTACGGTAAATAATTCAATGCCCTCGTATGTAGGGGACTAAAATGTAATTGGGATATTTTTTCGTTTGAAGTCTTTGTTGTAATACCACTACTTGTGATTTCAACTGTTTTTGATTTTGTGATTTGGCAATAAGGTATGCATTTGATCCCGCGGTTTCCGTGAAGCATTGGATTGATCTCTCCCACACACGATTGCACCGTGCGGGGCAATAATTTTGCAGCTTAACCTTCATAAACACGTGGTCTATCAGATCCTTTGGAATCAATGTGCCGTCGGTTCCTCTCAAGCATCCATGCGTAAATGCATTTTCGATTGCGCCAGCCAAAATCAAAGGCTATAGACGCCGAGGCCTTTTTTGGTCACTTTTCAGGAGTTTTTTTCCGACTTGTGAGGCACGTCAGCGGTTAGCCTTTCTCATACATCCTTCCCGCCCATGTTATTTCATAGCTCACACACACACACACAAATAAACCGCTGTCCCTGGGGGGCACTCTTCTCGTGCTTCGCTTACGCCCGCCCTTCTCCCAACCCACGCCGAAACTCGCCTTTAGACCCTCCCAGGACGCCTTCTGACTAAGAGAAGGAAAATGTCAGGCCACGTGGAGGGTGGCGAGATGAAATGTCATCATGTGAGCGCCATGTATAGCCATCCCCCAATGGGCCGCTTTGCTCCTTCACTGTCCCACCTCCTCCCCCCCTACGTCCAACATCCCTCCCCCCTTCTCTCCTCTGTCACAATTTCCCTCCACCCGCCAATTCCGCCCTGACCTTCTGCTTTTGCTTCGCTCTCTCCTAGCATTAGCCCGTCTCCTTTAAGCCCTCACTCACTCTCCAACGCACAATTTGTAAGCTAACAAAGCGAGAGTTGAAACTGTGAAGATATTATCTCTTGTCAATTTAGTTCCCCTGCAACGGTTCATGATGCGTTTACGTGTCTTTTAAACGGGAAGGCCCGGAAAAATGTGAAGTTGTTTCATCATGAGATCTTTCTCTTCAATCTTTCTTGCGTATTTAACGCTTCCGAGAAGTGTCTGCGTGAGTGACGAAAGGAAAGATTCTTATCACCCCAAGAATAAAATCATTTGAAGCAAACGAGTACTAGGGAGTATTTGTGTTCGACAGCAACCTTGGTTGTCGTTTGAGGAACATAATATCATAACGGTGTCTTCCAACTTATCGCTTCTTGCATTGATTCAATAGCCCTAAAATATATAAACTCGAAATTCAGAAGTTTCATCGACGGTTAGGTATTAGCTGGCACCGAGTCAGCTGGTGTTTAGGGTACTGAGTTCAAATAGAAACCAATTCCTACTGACAAACCTACATAAATGCTGCTAAACACCTTGCTACTGAGTGAGACCCTTGGAAACGCAGGTAAACATGTTAGGCCTTTACAATAATCTCTGACAGTTGGGTATCACGTGTGTGATGAGAAATTATCGATCACCTGACCTATGAAACCAAAGTATGTTATCGTACTTTTATCACACGTCTAACTCGGCTTTTAGGTGACGGTTAATGTGGAAAAAGTAAAATATATATCTGACAGTACATTGTTGGTTGGTTATTCAGGGGAGGCGACCGACAACTGAGGTCATTTGCGCCATTTAGGATAGGTGAGTAATTGAGTAATGGTAGGAGTTCTCAGGGAACGGAGGAAGGGTGGAGAGAAACCCGGCGTCGTCTAGTTAAGAGTGGGCATTAGACTACTCTTAATTAACGAAAGACGCCAGGCATTAGCCTACTTTTAACGAAAGGCGCCAAGGGACGGACGGAGTACTGAACTTCAAATGCACTCCACTAGGTACTCATGTGGGGACCGGTTTTGCACTGAAAAATCCGCCACAGCCGGGAATCGAACCCGGGCCCTTAGGATGGGAGGCCAGTACTCTAGCCAACACACGAACCCGATCCCTCCGTACATTGTTGTTTCTCATAATAAACCCGTAGTGATAAAAGTCGACTAACGTTGTAGGACTTGTACACTATCTCCCGTAACATTTGGGTAACTGGAAATGAGACTGATTTGCAGATAGCATCTCCGCAATACTCTGCTAGTCACCATAAAGGTATGTGGCAGGGGATGAATCACACCAAAAACGCCTTACACTTTATGCTTTAAAATAACCAGTAGCTATATTCCAGTAAAAACAGCAATTGCATAAAAAAATCAAATAAAAAAGCAAGCATACACAATCATGCTGTTAATTGTGTTGCCACAAACTCCTTCGTTCATGATGTAAATACCTAGGCAATACGATTGAAAAACTAGTTTATATGTATTAATGAATGTTTTCAAAACTATGCATATCCCATAACGACGGAAGGTATATGAAAACCCTGCCCCGGAGTCACCATACCACTAGCAAGAGAGGTACCACTGTGCCCACTGGCTAATGCTCCTTCTGAAAGACTTACCTGGAGCTTGTTTCCTAGCTGCATTCCGGTAGGCAGGGTATTTCATGCAAAACATTTATATAAATGCTGAAAATTGATCCAGGGGACTGGTAATATGAAGGCTTAATTTTTCTCCACGGTTATCCAACTGTTTTTTTTATAGCCTCGAATCACGCCTCCCATTCCCACCCTCGGTAGAACTTCATTGAGACGCGGCCTTGTGTTTTTCTCGTTCCTCCCGCTGTCATACCTTCCCCTCATTCCCAGTTGCTCCTAGATGACATTAATGCCCATAGAGACTATTCTTGGATCTCCTTGCGCCGTCACCATCCTTCCCATCTCATTTTCCTTCTCATTGGATACCGCGAATTCGCTCATCTCCCCGTATTCCACCTCTCTCAAACCTCCTCACCTCCGCGTAGCTCGTTATTCCATTAGTAGAAGGTTTCTTGGAGTACCGTAGTGAAAAATGGAGCGGATGCTCTTTTCCTTAGCCGCTGCCAAGATGTAATAACTGTTTTCCAACGGTGAGTCAAATGTGGTGGCGAGTACCTACAGTAAAAGATTTTCGCTCCTTTCGGAACGCTTATTCTCGCCTAAGATGCCTCTCATATTCTCTGATAAAGTCTTCCCTCGGTCTTCTAGTCAATATTTTTTTGTCGAGGCTTTTGTCAAAAGGGTGTTTGATATGGTCCAGCACTTTAACTTTTATCCTCCTTTTTTCACATTGATGAGTTTTTTTATTTCAGGAGTTTAGTTCCAAGCATATTTCAATGTCAACTGTAAATGGTTTTAAAGAATTGTGGATTTGACTCGTATAGCTTGAAATTTCATAACTTCTGTATTGTGGAAATTGTATTTCGCTTACTAGGTATTAACGATTCAATTTTAGATTTTATATGGGTATTCTTCGGCAGGGGTAAGAAAAATTGGTTTCATGACTAAAAATACTTCAAGCAGAATCCTAGTTAAGTTCATGTTAAATTTAATTTTATCAATTCTTTTTCTTCTAATGAGCTTCATTAAGTTTAGGAACGTGTATCAAGATTTAAGTAACAGTTGTATTACCGTTATTTAGCTGAATTGCTGAAAAAGTCCCCATTTACTGTAATAGCATTAAACCCGTCCGTTCGGACGA
This sequence comes from Platycnemis pennipes, assembly GCA_933228895.1. Classification (NCBI taxonomy): domain Eukaryota; kingdom Metazoa; phylum Arthropoda; class Insecta; order Odonata; family Platycnemididae; genus Platycnemis; species Platycnemis pennipes. The sequence continues at coordinate 109,884,838 of OW121847.1, forward strand.
ATTTGATGAGTGTATTTATCAAAACATGTAATGGAAGTTAAGTATTTTACTCAATATTAAATTTATCTGTTTGCAGGTATGTTTAGTGGGCTTCTCTCAGCAGGAATTAATACTTCGTCTCGTAAATCTAATGCTGAAAAGATATCCCTTCTTGATATTTTATAGAATAGGTGGGCTGACAATGATTAAATTCATTGCGCAGGAGGAGTGGCTTTTACCTCAAATATCTTATTTCCGCAACAATTATTTTGCGTGCAGTTAATGAATACCACATTCAGTGAATTTAATGTGACCAAAGATCGGTTAAGCATAAAAACATGTCATACCAGTAATATATTGTACCTTGTATACTTCCAGTTGTAAAATGACATGTTTGTCAATAAATATTCTCTTATGGTACCAAACCCGTTTCAGCGCTTTCGAACCTTCCGCGAGCCTTCTGATTTATTATAGCCATAGCTGCACTGTAGGTCCCATGTTACAAAAGAAATCTCATGTTTAAATCTTTTTATTTATGCCCCCCTTTCTGTGGTCCTGTCTTTGTAAATATCTTTGGCTTGCCGAAGCCCGAAGGGAGCGAGACGTGGGATCTCTTGGAATAAAAATACTCTTTATTTCTCCATAGGAAGGTGGAGTGGAGCGAGAGTAAAAAGGGCGCTTTCAAGAGCAGTCGATACCGACTTTATGGCCCTTCATGAGCATAAAAATATGCATAAAGGGATATAAGTTTGTGATGAAAAAGAAATTTATGTTGGAGTGGCAGGCCATGGGTGAGTGAGGATGGAATATGGAAAAGCAGAAAGGGGGGAAATTTATCGAGGGAATCAATGGCGTTCCTGTAGAAAGAATATGATGTAGAAATGAAAGACATGTAAGTCATAGTAATAGATTGAAATATATTTTAGAACAGGCTTCCAAGGTGCAAAAATAAGCGAGATTCATTGCGAGTGGACATAAAATATATCCGATCCTGCTCCACATCTGAACGGAAATATTGAGCAATTAACAGCTCATCTACCAATTACTGAGGAATTTCCTGCCATCTTCAGCTAACTGCTAATCCGCAATGTTTTTTCGCAACCAGGGATTTGTTATTTACCAATTATGTTACTTGGTCTAAGGAGAAAATGATGAATTTTTGCCGGAGAAACATTTTCAAATTGGGCTTTTAAAGTTCACCTTTCAATTTTCACATCAGCTCAATTGGAACCAGTAGTCATTGTATCCTCACAGCGTTAGGTTCTCAGGATTCATGATGATATGGGTAAATATGTCTGCAAAACGCTGCATGGACTAGGTACCTACTTTTCCATTGGAGGATCCAAAGTTAGAATTCTTACACTCGATTTCGAATATTATTCCTTTTGTTCTGCTATTAATATCTATGAAAAATATTATGACTTTTCATGGGCGTATCAACTTATTTACTCGAAATATAGACTTCATATTTATGAGAACGGGCCAGAACACTTTAGTTTGAAATCTCCACATTTAGTTTGTGTAATTTTTTAACTTTGATGTGAAGGATGCGCATCTTTATAATTTTGAAGACCGATTTAAGTACACATTAATAATAAAAAGACATACGCATTGGTAAAAAAATCCTTGGTAATAACTAGGAAAACATGGTGAATCAGCCAAAAAAAATTTAATGTCACTGGTTCGATTTTAAGACTAATGCTCCTGGACATTGATTATCGGTTATTTTATGGGTACCTCCTGCATCATTAGAAAAAAATCCAACCACCCATAGCTCGCTAAGAAACGTCAGTTCACTTAAATTTTTAATTCATTAATATTTTCTACGATAATCCTTATATTAGATATTGATACAAAATTCTACGTGCGTACCTATTGTAATAGGCGATTGCGGTATCTGAGCATTCCTGCCCCCTACATGTAGGGTCACTGAACTTACCTTTTTAGCTAACCGTCATTTTTAGAGTAATATCATCCTCTTTTCATGTGAGAATAGTTATATAAGCAAGGCGAAGTAAGTTAATGCATGTCAGTACTCTCTCGAATTTATCTGTGTAGCTTTGAAGATGGTGGCCTGGAAGCCGTCATATTTTACTGTTGGTAGAAGTGGCTTTCAGGTGCTCCAACTGATAAAGTTTTATTGCAGCATCTTCCTAACTTACTCCTAAGCTCCATCCTGCGACAAACATTACATTAATGCCCGATTAAGGATTAGAGACCACTACCCATGAGTTACCAGTCTGTTACGTTACGGGATTGACTTCTGCGAACGATATCTCGAGAAGTGATTAAACTTTTCGTCACGGCTAATGTAATGGAAACATCGTACTCACGTGAATGCTGACATTTCTTTGTGTTTCAATTATTATTAATTAGTGTCACAATGCTTAATAGTGTCATTTTTGCCAATGATATGGCATTGTTGAGAAACAAAAACCTTCATTGCGTGAATATAACTCACCCGCATCCAACTTGTGAGTGGCATTTGCTAGTGCGTGTTTCAATCATTCAGCGAGATGGAATTCGGATTTTGAATTCTGGTGATATTACTGAAAATTTCGTTACGTCGTGCGTGGGCGATCGGTTTAAGTTCAAAGGGAAAGAGCAGTGACACATCATCCGGGAAATCGGTGGTGGATTGCGAGAACCCTGTGTTTGTGTGTGAGAGAGATAGAGAGAAGCATACGTCCGTTCCTCTGGGTCAGGGGAAAAGGGATCTCGGTCGTCAGTCCGCGTGGAGGAATCCACGCCCGTCGAGATGGAGACATATGGAGCACTCGAAGCCCCCTTTTCGACACTCTCCTCTCCGCAGTCCCTCTCCTTTTTTTCGAGGGGCCAAATGCCATCCGGGGATCCATCTCACTCACTGCCCCATCTCACTAACCCCTTGTTTCTCTCACCTCGTGCCCTCCCCCCTCTTCATCTTGACTCACTTTTCTCTTACCTTTCCCTCCCTTGCGACCTCGAGCACACTCCTATGTCTTCGTTTTCGGCTGACAAGCTAGCGGGTCGGCTCTCAATGGGTCGCTTTTTATGCATCCTAATCATCTCTCCTGACCACCTCTCAAGCATCATGTGGTCGTATCATCTCCTCTGCTGCGCCTCGACCTGATATAATGCTACCGTGTATGACATTTTTTCTAGGATAATTCAATAAGTGTTGCACTGTATGAAAATTCAAATTTGATCTCATGTGAAGGGAGAAAAATATATATTGTTATGCTATTAATTATTTTATTTAAATTTTGTATGTCCTATTTCAATTCATTCAATTCAGTCTCCCGTTTCAATTGTGAATTTCCGGCAACTTATTTCCTTTGATAATATTTTTTTACGCTCATGTTCTCATACTCTTAGTTTTAGCAGTGATGGGAGCTCAAGAACTTTCCTCAAAGCCCTTAACGTCTGGTTTCGCTCACTCACCACTCGATCGAAGAGGAAGATAACGTAGGGCCGAGCATGACCTGTCAGGATGCGAAGGGTGTCACATTTGCATGTATCACTAAATAGGTTCATACCATCGACGGATTTCCCCTTAAAACAGAAGACCGAATAAGCTCTGTTATCGCAAGTTGAGAGTCTTTCAGTGATTAATTCATGCACGGTATATTTTTAGTGAAGAGATCGTGACCAGGTTCCTTTGATCTTCCCATCAAATCCTAGCAAGTTGTTCATTCATTTCAGTCTCCCGTTTCTTATTCCGTTTCCTATTTCTCGTGCATTTTTTAATGGAAACCGGGATAAAATATTCTTGAATATTTTCAGGATTATTATTTCACCATTGGATAAAACTTCCAAGTCGTGGGTCCATTTTCTTAACCCCATAAATATTCATCGCGCTCTAAATTAGAAAGATCATTCGATTACTCAGTACTCCCTCACTCCAGGCCGACCACCTACCACTTCTTAACGTCCGTCGCCTCCTAAACCCCGCCCCCTGTCTTTCTTACTCCCCTGCCGCCTCGTCCGCGACCTCCAAGGAACGCTCCCATCAAGTGCTCTCTAAAGCCTCCTATAATATCCTTTGCGCCCGTTTATTCGCTCATGGAACCACCTCGTGATCTCCTCCAGATTCTCCCGCCCCGTGTTTCGACGCGAAATGTCTCGAAATCTCACCCAAGGAGTCGCCCGGCCGTAAAGTGAGATTTTAACGGCGCTGTAAAAAAGTTGGAGGCATGGAGGAAAAATCTCGGGGCTGAAGTGGAGAGTGAGTAAGTGAGAGGAGAAGAGATATGAGAGAGAGAGAGAGGAGGGTAAAGATGGGGAGGTAGAAGGAGAGGAAGAGTCGGAGATAAGTCGGGGAGGTAGGAGAAGGCCGACGTGATGCATGCGGAAACGTACGCGCGTTGTATCTGCTCGCGCGGAATAAGATTTGAGGGGAGAGGGAAGAGTGTGGGAAGAGACTGAAATGGCGCAGTAAACAGGTGAATGGGGGGGAATATAAATGTGGTCTGGAGAGCGGGTCGGTATTGATTCTCCCGCCCGGAATGAATTGGAAGTGGAGGTGAATTTGTTTGCATAAATGTGTGCATCTCGCTCGTGCTTCCCCTCGGGGAGATAATCTATGACCATCCCGGGGGAGACATGCAATTTACTCCACCGTGAGGATTTTACTGTCGCCGCAATGAGTCGCGAAAATCTTTCTCTTTATTTATCTCTCACTCTCCCGCTCTTGCTATACATTTTGACCGTTTGAAGAGCGACACTTTTGCAGTCTTCGCCGGGAGCGAATGTAGGGAAGATCTTTTCGAGTGGAGTGGGAAATGTTAGGTGTTGCGGATGCGTATTGTTTGAACGCGGCCTTTTAACCCGCTTTAACTTCCCGCGCACAGCACACCCATTCAGGTAAAATATTTCTGGAGTTTCAAAGTGCTTATCCACCCGATATCCACCTGTCCTGTCCTTACTTAAAGTGCGGCTAAGCCACCGCAGTCATAAGCTTTGAAATTACGCGAGTAACTTAGGGGATTAGGAGCTAACTGTAGGTTTAGTGGTGCGGTTGCGGTATGGGAGGATGGTAACTACTTGATGTTAACCCTCGTGCGGTACAGTGGTGAGAGACGAAATAGAAGGTACGGTCGGGTCGGATCCGACCCGAACTCTTTTTGATGAGGTTTAGTATAGAAATAAGTGCGCAGTTAGCATTTTTATTGCATAATAATATTTACTAACCGAAAATTATGAAGACGCACCTGTTTCTAGTTAAGAGAAGACTTTGTATTTTCAGTCGATATTTATTTCGTCGACCGTGGTCATCACCCTTCCCTTTCCATCGACCTCTCCCTACTCTGTGCATCTAGATAATAAACTCTTGAACAATGTTGTCTTGAAAATGACGCCGTAGCGTTGGTAGCGTCGAAACCGCGGTGGACGACATAAATACCGTGTGGTTGGGTGTGAAAAGCTGCAATTCCACTACGTACAGCCTGAAACCTTTGAAGACGTCCAAACTCCTCCGCTCACTAAATATGTGTCTGAAAACACCGAGTCAATTTCCACCGAAACGACCGGCCACATCTGTGAATTATTCGCATCTTTTTTGACATTTTATGTCAATGTAACATCAGTTGTACAAGTGAAAATTCCATGCGGCTCCAAGTGGTACATAGTCGACCATCGAACTACCCTCATCCCCTCTCGTCACCTTCTCAGAACATTGTCTTATTTGCATCGTTTACTCCAATATGAAAACCCATTCATGGTATTTACAGACGAAAAGTATTACTCAAAACGACCCCGCCTTACCAAAAATTGTGGCAAAGATTACACTGATAACAATACTTAGCCATTAACATAGTTCCTGTATCAACTCATGAAGTGAACCAATTATCGGCTGCGACATTTCGATTACTCCCAGTAACTGATTCTGTGATCCGTGGAACAGACTGAGTTGGTAAGGGTAAATCGCCCCTCTTTTTCGTTTTATCTTAGCCAACATTTGGTATGCCTGAGACGAAAATGAATGTCCTGGCTTCACACAGTGACAATTTTTAAACCATACTTGTCGGGTTTTGATGGTATGAACATCTTGGAGGGGCATCGACCTCGGAAACTAAGCAATGTTTCATCCACCGTCAAACATTCTGAAGGGCTATAATACATCAGACAGCTAACGAACGTATTCCATGTCTCTCGACAAGCAAAAAATTTATCTTTAGCCATTCTTGACTCCTTACTCTTCTTACCATCAAATTTCAAATTTTGCAGAAGGAATGCTAATTTCTTGTGAGACATAGTGCAACGAAAGATAGGTGGTCCATAAATGTCTACGAACATATCATCTTTGTTCAAACCAGAATCCTTCAAGAAACCACTCATAAACAAAAGACCTCTGAGTGCTTCCATCTCAGCCACGTCTGTAGGACGTAAAAAGGAAAGGGTACGTCAGAATAATTGAGATGAGAGAGCTCTATTTCGTCATTAGTGTGACGAGCAATAATTCCTATCATTTCATCAGTTATGAAATATAAAAGTAATTTTTCTTCATCTGTTACTCCTCGAGCATCCTCTTTCAGCCCAGGCAAATGAGTAATCACGTTCAAAGATGAGGTTCGCGAAAATTTTGAGCGTAATGGCTCATCCGTCCCCAATGTTTCTTCGTCTTTCCCTAGCTCAAAATTCCTATTATCTGACATACCTTCGTCATTATTTGGTTCTACATTTCTCTCGAAGTTCTCATTCTCTTCAACACAGTCGAAAACATCTTATTCGATATCACTGTACATCAGAATTTCATCCTCCGATTCTGAGACAGATTCCTCCTGACCAGGTACGTCCTCTCTTTCATCGTCAGAGTCTATAGTCTGCTGACGAAGTAACACGGCTAACACGTCCTCAGGGGTTCGAAATATTTATTTTGAAGCGATTTTGTGGGCAGAACTACGAAAAAGAGTAAAGCGTATAAAGAGAAAATTTTGTAACATTAACGGTACGGTAGGGTCGGATGCGACCCAAAACAAGAGAGCGCATGGGAAAACTGAATGTAGGTAGCCAAATTCACTTAGCAGGTTGCTGAAACCACTCCTACACATTTAGCACGACTGACTGATAGGGTTCCTGGCCAACTCATCCTCCTAAGAAGAGAGGGGGGGACAGGGGCTCGGAAAATTAAATGCTCGGGTCGGATCCGACCCCCACCGTACCGTTTGAGGGTTAAGGTGTATGGGATGGGAATGGTGAGAGAGGAGGGCGGTAGGAGAGGAGAGAGGGGGGTCCTGTGGGTTCAGACACTGTAGATTCCGGCTGCCACAGACCCTCTTACTAGTCAGGAACCGTTTGGATATTGGAAGTTGCGGTTTTAACAAGCATGTGGTGCCTTTAAGTGCATTGTTGGCATCGTAGAATCCGCTACTTATTACACTTCCGCCGTTTGGCTAAAATTATCCGTGCGAGATCACCGCACGCAAAATTTAGCTTACCGGGTTCCCTCGGGGGTGGATCCTATAGGAGAAAGGATGGATGACCATCCACTTTTGTTTCCCTTTCAGGTGAAAGTGGAGAAAATCTACCCGAAATAACCGTTCCCTTTATGAGGTTCTTTTGAAGTTATAAGTGGTTTGCAAGCATAGATTAAAAGTCTCGCGTGAAATTAAATTATTCACTGTCTCGTAGTCTTCGTGCCCACGAAAATCTGTATTATAATCCATTTCAGAGTAGATTCTTTAGACATATATATTTAAGTAATTGCCAATTTACTCCAGGTTCTCCGGGAACGGTGGAAGGGTGGAGAGAAATCCTGCGTCGGCATTAGCTTACTCTTAACGAAAGGCTCCAAGGGGACCACGGCTTTTCGTCCCATCCGACGGACGGAGTACTGAACTTGAAATGCCCTCCACTAGGCACTCAGATTGGAAAAATCTGAGTGCCCACTGAAAAATCCGTCACAGCCGGGAATCGAACCCAGGCCCTCGGGATGGGAGGCCAGTACTCTAGCCACCTCACCAACCCGATCTCCCTTTTATTTGGTTTTTCACTTCCTGTAATTTTCTTTCCACTCTAGCGTAGTCATGTAAGTTGAAGGAAAAGAATGGGCTGAGTACTTTTGTCCTTAGCAACGACAATAATTTATATAATGTAAAGTGTGTTGCGTTTATTCGATTAGGCCTATTTACCCAAATGTATTATAACGTTCTGCTCTTGGAAATTTTAGTGCTAGTAATAATTTACTAATTTCAAATGGTTCCCTCAAATGTAAAATCATAATCAAAATGTCTTAATCAAGACTAACTTTTCGCTAAATTATGTTATACCTACTTAGGAATGGTAAAAATCTTGGGCTTACTCAACAATGAGTAAGTTGTTATTGGTTGGTGACAGTAATTCTCGAAACAAAATAAAATAGCAACATTTCGTTGGCATAGTATAAAGGTTCGTATGAAAGGTACAAATTTTGTTAGCGTTTGCGCGTGGATTTGACGTAGAATCCGGGCGCCTGAAGAGGAAATTCGGAGTGAGAGAATTGCATCATTTTTCACATTGCACCATGAGTTTTCTGAGATGATCTGGCAATCGCCAGTCCCAATTGTGGTTGCAAGCGTACTTAAGACACTACTACACATCAAGGAATTTCATTGAAACCGTGAACTGTGTCTAAGTGTTTTCCGGTCGGAGACGTTACGGAAGACTTTTTTCCTCCATTTTTGTTCTCATGTGGTATCTGAAACCAGAAATTTTAGAAATAAATGGCTATACGAATAATTATATGGATAAAAATAGACTAAAAATAGACCTGTAGTTGAAAGTGCTGTCGTTTTTCTATTTGAACGACAGATTGCAAAGGAAATAAAAGATGAAAATATCGTTTCGCGTATCGTATATGAACGCCCTTTCATGCGCCACTCTGAAGATTTATTTTACCAGTTATTCTTGTGTAAATAGAAGAAAGTATTGAAAGTCCCCAATTATGATTTTTACCAAGCCATCGTGACGTGAGTTTAATCCTTTGACAAATGTGGCATCATGGCCTGAGAGAGATCCAAACTCTTTCCCTCTCAGGAATATACTAATCCCGCCAGGATTAGCCCGATCTCCTTGCCTCCTTAAAACCCTTCCTGTATGCATGTCATAATTGTCTGTGCTTTCAAGTCTATTTCCGCACTAATAGGCGCTTTAGACCGGGAGGGATGGAACATGGATTGGAATGAAAGTGAAAGGAGGAAGGGTGGAGAGAAACCCGGCGTCGGCATTAGCCTGTTCTTAACGAAAAGATGCCAAGGGGACCGCAGGCTTCTTTGCTGGCTTAGCACCTTGTTGCACATGCACTCTAAGGATATTTCTTTTTTTTTGCCTCTTGCTTACGCTTTGTTTTCCTAAACCGGAATATCAGTCTGTTTTCGTTTCTCCCTTCAAAGTGCTCCTTATGAGTAAAGCTTAACGTCAAATTTTCAGTTCATATGCATTTTTGTGCACATTTCTTAATATGTTTCGTTACTTTGGCCTGCGAAATGTTTCGTGTGGCACTCAATTTAGATAGATGTCTTTGGTCTTGTTCAGTAATTCAAGCTCTAATTTATTCTTGGCACGTGAAATTTGGATCCACCTCGTTGATATCGCGTGAAAACTTGTAATCGACCGAAACTCGAGCAACAGTTTAAGTTCACAAAAGGTCTATGTCAGATGCCAAGGGAGGAGATTATCCTTCAAATGAAACCTTTTTTTTCCGCTTGGAATACCTGCTTACCTTTCCCCCTTCTGTGCGGAAATACGTTAATTGTTACGCCCAAGATGGAGAGGAGGAGGATATGGGGGAACTGGGGGTGAGGAGATGGAGAATCGGGGAGATTCGTTACTGGTTTTGAGCTCAACCCCCAACAACCTCCTCCCTACCCAGAAATATCGGGCTGTATTGGAGGCAAGCGGTTGAATTGTCGTCAGGAGGCAAAGAAAGGAGGGGAGGCTTTACGGTTTGAAGACGCGTCGAAGCGACCAGATTGCTAGTACCTCTCAGGAGGAGGTTCACGGGATAGGGTGGAGGAGGCGACGCATACACCCCACCGCTTCAACCCTCCACCCACCCCCCAAAATATCCCACGCCTCCAACCCAAAACCCACTCCAACCCACTCCCCAAGACCTTCGCGAGACCTCATTGTACGAGAAAGGGAATGGTGGGTGGAGACGACTGTGCTTCCACCTGGTTGCACCTCAATATCTCCTCAGACTCCCGTCCCGCGCGCACCAATTCTCGGCACTACTCTTTTCCGAACTCACCTTCCTGGGATCCACCAACACCACCACCGTCGCAGCTCCGTCTTCCCACCCCAAACCCTCACCGCCCCCTGCAACACTTCTCACGCCCCCATTCCCTCGTCCCGTCGCGACGCCTTCGCTATCCCTCTCCTGTTCTCTACTTCGTCCGCCTCAAACCTTTCTGCCGCGTACTTCCGTTCGTAGCCATCCCAGCGCGAGAATCGGCAACCCCTTCCCTCCCTGTTCCTCTCTTTCTACTCTCCTCTCTGTCTTCTTTGGCCTCGTAATGTTCATCTTGCAGCGTGTCTCGATTCTCCGATTCCCTCGCACCTCTTCCCCGTTCGCTCACCTTTGGTCGTTCTCCGACTCTTCTTATCATGCTCTCTCTCCATCTTTCTCTTGTGTCGTGGGCTTCCATCCCCAGGACCCTTCGATCCCTTTTCCCTCCGCTCCAATACTTTTCAGCACTTCTTTCGCTCGTTTTAAAACCTGCGTGCCCGGCTCATTTTTTTCCGCACATCCACCTTCTTCCTCCCCTCTCCACGGAAGAAGTCTTTTTCTTCACTGCCGTCTCCCCCCCTCCCCCTCGAATCCCCCCTACACTCTCTCCCGCGATGACGTTATTTCCTTTTCACTCTGCACCGATCTGCTGTCATCCGATTTCATCTCTTGTCCCCCATCCTCCCCCTCCCCTGCGAGTGTCTTTCATTTTTCGTGGAGCGCCATTACTTCCTTTATTCCTTCCATCCTTCCCGAACATTTCCTTCACTTTTTCGATCTCCCGCTTTCAATTATTATCCTCCCTTTCCATTTCCATGGTCTTGCGCTTCCTTTATCTGGCTTTTGAGCTTCTATGCCCCAATTATGGATCCTGGAAAAAATACTCGACACTAAAGATATGCTTATTCCTGCTAGTTGGCTTAAAAATCCGCATAATTGACTCTTCAGGGTAATTTTTGAAACGGATTCTAGCCTAATTTTGGTCATTGTTGATAAATATTATGATAACAATACTTAGTAAGTTGATTACGAAATATCGTCTTCTATATTTGTCCTCTTGTGTGCCCAATTAAATAATAGCAGGGACATTAAATTTAACTATTTTATGAAATCAGCTTGTAGTTCTACAGAGATTAATGCTTGAAACTCCCCTGAGTAAAATGACATGTTTATCACGATTGAAAGTTGCATTTAATTGTTTTTATATTATAAAATTATTTCATGAACACTATTGTACGTAAGATTTTGGGAAGTATTTAGAGTGAATGGTTTTCCTGCATGTAGTTATTTCTTTAGTTTTACAGTTGGCCTTTCCAATTTTTAAAGCTATTCATGTCAATGGCTGTTTTAAATGAGGAACCTCATTCAGGGTACTATGTTTATATATGAACAGGAATTCGTGAAATCCTTTTCTGGTACTACCTTCGATAAATATGCACATTTTCAAAAACGTGGCCATTGTAGTCCTACATTTTACTTCAAATGGATGGAGATTAAGTCTTGCATGAACTTTAATTTATACTCATTGCCAGTTAATTTATCAAGTATTTCTAATCATGCCCGTTGCTTCCAAGTCTATTGATATCAGTTCGAAGCTAAGCGAATTTTTTTGCCTTCCCTGTGACTTCTTTGTGTCGTAGTTTGCCAAAGCACTATCTAAGTCCCAGCGCTTATTCCTCGCTCGCCCTTGTTTCTCCGTGGTAGTTTCTCGTTTTTTTTTATTGCTTCCATTCTTCTTCCCCTTTCTATTTCTTGTATTTCCTTCCACGGATCTTTTGTATCGTATTCCCCTCTTATCAACCCCTCTTTTACCCTCATTTCTTTCTTCCGCAAAGTACTTGTTTCGCCATCCCCTCGTCTCTCGCACACCTACGGCTCCCTACGGGATCCTTCGTAGGACATTTCATGTGTATCTTACACATCTCCCCAAAGTGAAATGACGTCGTACTCCCACTGCGTGGAGTGATTTTAGTCGACCAACTACCCTGTTAACCCTCCTTCTCTCCGCCATCCAACTCCCACTCTGATAATTTCGGTGCTAAACCGTGCAAATTTGTTCATTTTTACTCAGGGAGTAGTGAATTGATAATACTGGCTAAATGAAAAGGTGAACCGTCCGAATGGAAATTGATTTTTAAGATAAGGTTTTTTTGAAGATTTTAAATATATTTTAAGATAAGAATTTAATTGGAAGCAAATTATCTTTACAGGTCGTAAGTTAGAAAGATTTTCTCGCATTATATTTGCAACACTAGGTTCCTTTTTCTTGCAAGTGACAGAATTTGGATACTTTCCAATATTTCTTCCGGTCTTCTTTGAATATGAGATGAAAACTGTTGTGGATATTACTTGTCTTCTGTTTACACTTTGCAGGTCTATCTAAGGCCAATTGTGCCATTAAGGTCGAACTTTACGAGTATAAGTGAATTAATTAGTTCGGCTTAATATGTTCCGGCAACGTCTGCGGATCCAGGATTTCCTGAGATACTCTCATTTGATTACTTGTGGAAACTTTACTGTCAGTAAATTTATAATCCTTGCGTGACGATTTTTAGAAAACTCAACCCCCGACTAATGTGGCCTTTAGATGGAGATGAACTAGAGAGATTTTCAAACTTTCCTTGTGTAACTTTTCTAATTCCTTGAAATTTAGTTTAAATAATGAACGCATTCCGAAATGACTCAATGGGTTAGAGTACTCTTGCATTCAATTTGGTTTCAAGGGTAATGTATCACTAACCATATCATGGAGGATGTTAAACTAACCGTTGCGAAAGTATTACAGTCATGTCTTAATTTTGTTAAAGCCTTCCTTTGCCATCCTCTGATAGTTTGCTTCTTTTACTCTGATTACCCTCTTTATATAAGCCTATCCATTGCTGGTAATATGCTTATAAGACTCTCCGCGTCTTTAATTTATCTCTATGATTAATAAAATGTTTCTATTTGATCCCATTGACACCATAACAAGATTGATTTGGGTGCTAGATTTTGTTTATTTCATCCGTGATCCATTTCCTTACGTTAATGATATCACGGTGCCTTTCTTAATCTCCTGTATCAAAAATATTCTACGCGTCCAGAGAACTGGATTTGATGGATAATCGCACTGTTTAGTCCCGGAACACGACCCTGTAAAACGCCTTTCCAGGGCTCCCACGCACATTCCTGAACAAGCCCATCCCTTCGAATCTTCTAACCCGTCCTCGATCTCTCTAATCCATATTCCACTTTCGGCGGAAGTGTCCCTGGACCCCTTTTTCTCAATGCACCTTTCCTTATCTCCACCCCTATCCCCTCCTCACGCCTCCTCTCCAAGTCCCCGCCATTGCTTCCGTGGACCCAACCAGCCCCTCCCACTCGGAGGCAGGAGTCCAGCATTCCCTCCCTCCCTTCTCTTCTCACGCCGGCCACGTACCCGGGAATCTGATTCTCTATTTACTGCCACGCTGATCAGAGTTCTGGGGTGGAGAGCACGGGTTCGCTGCGGTCTGGGAATGGAGTGGAGGAGAGGGAGAATGAGAGGGAAAGAAAGAGAGAGAGCGAAGGACAGGGAAAGGGGGTTGCTCTTGGAGGAGGATCGTGTTCCAGCATGGTTTGGCGGTGGGTGGAGAGTGCCATCGATGGTGGTGGGAGGGGATTTCGAAGGGGAGGGTATGTTGGAATCGGTAGGAGGGGGGACCCTTTCGAAGGTAGAGGAGGGTGGAACCGGTTGGGTGTGGGAAAGTGGGTTGATGTGGGAGGTGGAAAAAATTGGGGAGTGAAGGGGGAAAGAGTTTTAGGGATGGCCTGGGTCTTCCGGTGAGGGTCGGAGGCAAGGAGGAGGGGAGAGAGGGCTCTTAAGGGTGTGAAGGAGTCAGGATGCGTGTGTACCCTCAGATTGGTGCGTGGAAGACCGGGAACCCTTCCTTGTACCTCTTTCCCACTGTCCTTATTCTTCTGGTGCTACTCTCTCTTTCTCTCCCTCTCTCGCTATCCTCCTCGTCCCTTTCCACCACCCGGAGGCATCATCCTTCCACCCGAGACCGACCTTCCTTTTTTTCTTCCTTTTCGAAAATCCTGGCGAGCGATTTTCCTCTAGAAGTCCTCCCTCGCATCGTTCTACGCGGACCCTCCTATCTTTCCATTTCACCCTCGATCCTTTCACTTTCTTCCCATGTCTCCCTCCGCATTCTTTTCTTCCCGCTTTCCCTCCCCTCCCCCTCTTGGCCTGTATCTTTCTCTTTGTGTCGTAATAGGAGTGTGCTCGGCCGTTGCCACCCCAGTTGAATGCGTCCAAATGAGTCGGATACTGACGCCTTTAGGGGAGGTTTTTATAGCTTTGGTCAGATTGCTTCATCTTAGCATCGATTGGGAGACGAAAGGGAGGGATTTTTCTCCACGCCAGCTGTGTCGCAAGAATTTTAACCGGGCTGTGTCATCTATTCCTGGTTCCTCTCAATTTACTGCGTAGGGGATGTGACAAATTTTTAGTGGGGTTATACCAACCTTCAAACCGACCCGCAAACCACCACTCCAGCATTCGGGTCGATCGCTTACTAAAAGACTGAATTAAACACATGAGACAATGGAATCATGCTAAATTTAATGCAATCATTTCCCTTGATGTTTCCTCGGTTGATTTTTAGGTGGCATTTGGAATAAAGTGAAAGCCATTGATTGACGCAAGGAAACTTTTTTTTTTCTCGCAAGATTATTTTTTTATCACTTGAGAGGTTAAATTTTCAACTACTTACCCATGGAATGAGCGAAAATCTTCCCGATTCTAATCTCTCTGGAGAGGGATCTCAACCTTCCTCATTGCCGAGGGGACAGCATGAGCCGCTGGAAATATTAGCTTGCTTGCCTTTGCAGCGGTGTGCTTGGGAGCGAAAAGTGAGAGAACGCCGTAAGTCTCCGGAGAATTCAGATTGTTTAAATTTCCCCGAGAAATCCCCGGCGCTATCTTTTCAAAGATATCTCTTCTACCCACCTCTGTCTTTCCCTCTTGCCTTCCGCTTTATTTGAATTCTATAAAGGCTGTGATTCTTCCCTGGGTGACGCTTACACCTCTCCCAATCATTCCGGTGGCAGGGGAATCCTCACCTCTCCCCCACCGACCGCCACTCCGAGTTCTCTTTTACCAGCCTCCCCCACACGTTCCGTTTCATTCTGAAAAGACCGCCACCTACCTCCATCTCCTTATTCCCATGCACCCTTTGCTATCTCCCCGGGAGATAGCGAGGTGGTGGAGAGGGAGTGAGTTCCGCCCCGCCATTCATCCCCCTCCCTTGCTAACTCCGACTTTGCCTCTGTCCCTTTCTTATCTCCCTCCCTTTCTTCCTTTATCCTCTTCCAAATCCCCAACCCTCTCCCTCCAGCCTCCCATCCATCCCACCTACGTCCCTCGTCTCACTTCATCCTCTCCTCAGCCCTTCCTCACCGAGCCGAAACCACAATATTGCTTCCACGCCCGCTCCTTTACCTTCACGCCCGCCTCCTTCCGGATGTTCCCTCCATCTCTTCCCCTCTCCGTATCTCTCCCTCCGAATCTGTCCTCTCCTCAAACATCCGATCCGTCCCAAGCCACGTCCCCCTCCTCCTATTTTCTTCCTTCTTCACCCTCTTCCCCTGTCGCCCATCCCTTGCCTCTCTTGATATCTCATTCTGCCTTTCTAATACTCTCTTGCCTCCCTCGCCAAAGCTCTCCTCTTCCTTCCTCTCTCGTTTTTTTATCCTCCTTCTGATGTTTCTCTTCCCGAGGACGGCTTAGCAGGATATTTGGAGTCGGGGCTTTTTCTCTTCCATGATAGTATGCTGTCTTTCTTCTTCAGCAATTTACATCTTATTCCCGCGTCCCACCGCTTCGACGCCTCCCTTGTGTACTCAGGATGGTATTCGGTAGAATCCGTGAATTATCCTGGTTTTTTTGCGTAGGCTAATTTTGAAAGTGACTTCATGAGGCTAATGAATGGCCGTATTTATGCAGTAGCGCTGGCTTAGTAATTTTCTTGGCTGGTCTGTATTGGATTAGTTTCATCACCTTATAACAGAGATATTTTAGCATAAAGTAATAATTTTACAATGTTTTTCTCCATCCTTGTTTTACCTCTTTTAAATCATCTTGCTTCGACTATTAATTTTATTTTCTAGTCCTGTAGGCCCATTAAAATCAAATGACATTTCAAGTATTTCCGAGCTTAATAGATCTTATTTAGGGAGTTATAGATCAGTTTAGTTTATATGTCGTCATGGTTTCTTTTCATTGGAGTTGATTTATTACCATGATTAATGGGTTTTTATTTTTCATAAAAATCTTATTTCTCACAGTCTAGCTAAATATGTCTTTGGGCAATTTCTCCTGATTTGAATGAATTCACTCAGCTAGGTATTACTTTTAATAAGGTTTTCCTTAGAATTGTTGAGGACTCCGTGTTTCTCGTGGCAATTGGATTACTTCTCGTTTTTCTTCGGTAAGCTGAAACGCAGTCCACCTTGCATTATACTTTCCTAACTTTTGAATTACTTATACCTTCTTAATATCAGCACCTGGTTTTAGAGTTGGTGGCGTTGGAGTCGTTTAAATTGAACGTGTAGAGAATGCAGTATTACAGTCAATCATGATTTCTATTTCTGTTGATTACCTCACTAGGTTATTTATTTGAAACGAAAATTGGGCCAAGTCATCGCCTTTCAGTCTTTTAATCATGTATGGGTACATCAATTGGTCGCGAATGCCGTTTGTTCCTTTATTCATTCTTGTTCCTTCTATCCTTCCAAGAATGCCGGGTGACCCGAAGTCAATCCAAAGTGCTTTGCCCTCTCTCTCTACGGCGCCACCCCCGCGGATGCGACATATCATTAGTTCGCCGCCGAAGGCGGATCATCGTGTGTGTTACTTCACTTGAACGCACCGCACAGTTCCGTTCCCCGTCCTCTTTTCTTCCTCTTCTTGATCGTGGCAAGGAGGTTCACGTGTCCTCCGAAAACAATATCTACCCGGCGCGCCCCTTCCTGCTGCGCCTCCCTCTCTGTCCATTCCCGTTTCTTCCTTACCGCTCCTCCACCCCACACCCTTAGGGATGCATTTGCAGAAACACCCCCGAGAAACATCGTCTCCCGCATCCCCCTTTTTCCACTGCCCCATCCTCCTCTTTTTATGTCGTTATTTTCATTCCTTCCCTTCCGCACCCGATCACAACCGCTCCTATCTCTCGGTCTTGCTGCTCCCGCCCGAAATTTCGGCAGCCCCCTCGATTCAAATTCGCGCTTCCCCATCGAGGATAGCCCCAGGGGCAGGGATGCTCTGACTTCAAAGTCATCTTTATCCCTCCCGCTACTCAATTTCTTCAATCCTCTCTCCTCTCCGACCCTTACTCCCGCTCCCTTACCCCTCGTTTGATTCCTCCTCCCTCTTCCAACCCGACCGGCGATCTGAAAACTTCCGGAACTGAAATAATGAGAAATTCGATGGATGATTTGTTGAACGTAGGCTTCTATGTAAGTTTTCTCAATAGCATGGTTGCAGCCGCAAGATTTTTCCCCAAGTTTTTCGAGTCACTTTTTGTTTTCATCTGGCCGGGGGCATAGAAACGGGAGAATAAATATGACGATCTCCCCGCGTGATATGGGTAACCTGTGGTTCAGTTTATTCAGATAATAGCATTCATTATTAGCGTTACCACTTCAGCTGGGAGAAGTTTGTGTGCTTTATGGATGTACGCTAGAAAATTTTGCTTAATTTGATGCTAAAACTATACAATCGTTATGTAAGAGCATGATACTTTAACTTTTGGGTGCTTCAGAGACATCACGCACAAGTTCATAAAGTACATACATGCGAGAGTGGCATTGGTGAAAGTAATTAGGGTAAATGGAGAGTGACTTTTAACGTGCTTAATCTGATAAAGTTTGAAAATGTCAGCGTAGAAAATGTAGGAGAAAAGAACTCTTCATTTGATGGTCTCTGAAAAAATGAGGAATCGAGGTCTTAAGGAAATAAATGCAAAAAGAGCAACAAAAAGGATATTAGTGTATAGGAGATTCGGAAGTGAAGGAAGAGTAAAGGAGCAAAAAGAACAATTATGAAGAAGAAAGACTGGATTACTCGAAAAGAAAGTTAAGGAGTTACGAAACTGGTGTTTGCTAGTTACACCTGTGCATCAGCACATTTCATAGCATAAGTTGAGGTAAATATTCCAGTAATAAGTAGAATCAACGGTATCTAAACAAAAAAAATTCGGATCAAGTTTTTTCACGCTAAATTGGCATTGAAAAGAAGATCTTAGAGGGTATAAGTCAGGAAATGATAGGAAACACCCGAAATGAAGGTAGTGCCGATTAGAATGCATATCCGCGTCTACCGTCTTCTTTGCGGCGGCCGATCTTCTTACCTCACGGTGTATGTTTAATTAATGAGTCGAGGAAATAAGGGGTTGGCGCAGTTTTTAAGGATTCCTTTCCGTGCAAAGCAGTGTATGTTAATTTAATGAGATCCGAATACATATTAAGTTCCGGAAAAGGTGGAAAAGGAATGAAAAATGACTTCTATCGTTCCCAATAGCATAGATTCGTCAAGAACTTTGAGGCGGGATTCAATTATTTTTTCTTTGCCGTCCTGAACTCCCTCACCTCCTTCTCCCACCCTGAGACGGTCGAGAAGACTAGAGGATCGAGACGAGAAATCGCATCAAATTAATATTCATTGCGCTGTTAAATTTATTGATTCCTCGGAGCCCCAGAATTATTTCTTCTTTGATTTCAATCCCCTCTCGTCATATGCCAACGCGTTGAAATTAATTCGGACTTGAAATTTAGGACGGAATTCCTTAACTTGTGACGAACCAACCAAATGACTTTTTCGTCGGATTTCACAAAATCCCCTCCGTCCGCCAAAAGTGCTCCCAACCAATGGAGTAAAGAAACGTGAGTCATTTTGTAAGGATTCTGACTCACAGCCTCCGTGACCCGAACTAATTTTCATTCGATTTAACCGATTCCCTCGGCTCAGGAGTAATTACCCCTCTCACCGGGCGCCCAATGGCCCACATTAGAATAATTTTCGTTGGCTATGAATCTCTCTAGGAACGATTTTCCCCATTCTAGATCCCTCCACCCTTTTCCTCCCCTCTTTCACGGAGGGAGTAGTTCGGCTCCCAGGGTGCGGGATGGGAAATGGCTTTCGTCACGGCACCCGCATCGCGCACTCGCGAACTGAACTCTCGTGGCGTGTAAAAGATACAAGCGTCCCACCTCCTCCTCAGCTCTCCCCCACCCCCAATGTCTCTGGCAGCAGAAAGAAGTTGTTCTTCCTCGCGTGCCGAGTCCCCTTCGGAAACCATTCCTTCCTTCCCGGAGGCGAGGGAAGGAAGAGAGGAGAGATGGAAAGACGAAGTGGGAGGCTCCAGGGCGGAGGGAAGAGGTGTCGGCCGGGGGGTATCTTGATTGCGGTCTTCGAGCCGGCGTAATTTGGCCGAGGGCTCCTCCTCCCCAACCCGGGAAGGTGTGGCGACGAGGAGGGAACGTAGAGACCAGGGCTGCTCAAGGGAGTCACGGACACACACGTGCAAGGAGGAGCCTCTTTGACCCAATCCTTACACACACGCCCGACACCGCCACCATCGTCCACTGTATACACTCGGTCAACGCTTCTTCCTGCCCGACACCTCCCTCGCACCCGGGCCTTGCTCACCCAAACCCCCGCCACCCTCTCTTCCTCATAATCCTTCCCCAGCTCTCTATCCACATCCCCCATCCCCGCTCCAGTTCCCACCCGCGTATCCTCCCAGGCCCCCTTTTCGCTCACACCCCGCTCCCTCTCCTACGGTTCGTCCTTCTCTCTCTTCCGAAATTTGAATAACGGATGAATCCTTCGAGGGATATATCCAGGGAAGGCATGGTTGTGTGCCCTCGGGGTGGTTGTGGAGGGGAGGTGAGCTGGCGGGCATTCGGCGTAGCATGGAGAGCGAGGGAGAGAAATAGAGCGAGGAGGAGGCGGCATAAAGCGGGAGGGCATGGTTCTCTCCCTCGATTGGGAGGGGAGGCGTAACCATGAGGAGAGGGGAGGAAAGGGCGGAGGGTGGCATTTTACAAGACGATGGGTCGGGGAATGGGGGAGGAATAGCGCCAGGAAGGAAGTTGGAGGAGGAGAGGGAAGAACAGACATTGTGGATGTTGGGAGGGAAAGGGAGAGGATAAGGGTTGGAGTGGAACGAATTTCGGGATAGGGGAGAAGGTTAAGGAGAGGGGGGGTGGAATGGTGTGCCGCAAGGGGTGAGGGTGGTGGAGTTGAGGGAGGAAGGCGTGACAGCGGCGGAGAGGGGTCGCGGGAGAAGATGAAAGACTCCAGGCGTAGATTTCACGTTCCGACGCTGCTGGGCGGCGAGGTGGGTTCTCGAGGGTACGAGCGAAGGAGGCGAAGTGTTTCACAGCACGAGCGAGATGAAAGGTTGCGTGGTGGAATGGCGGGGGGTGGGGGCGGGAGAGCAAGTCCCCGGTAAAGTCAATGACGGAGGTGAATGGGATCGAAGGAGTTGGCGCGTCTTGTGCATTTGAACGGGAAGGAGGGATGCGAACATCTAATGTCCTGGAATTAGAGGTCATCTTTCGGATATATATTTCAATAATCGCTTAATTCCTTTTGATATTCCATTATCCTCCTTGCATTTGGCACCTATTTCTGTAGTATAGTCGGGGGATTTCGGGAGCAAAAATTTGAGTTTGGAGCCAAATCTCCTCCATATCAGGAGCGTCTTTTGAATGGAGAACATGGTATACAAGTCTTCCATTATGAGTAATGATAATTCTAATCTCATTCGTCCTATTTCCATACCAACTTTGGGGAAATAATCACTAGTGTAAATAGGTTTTTAGCTGCTCCAGCTGGTACGATTATATACTGAGGAATTATCGCGACTAAATGAAAGCATTGACCCTAAAAGACACATAGGATATATCTGAAAGCCCTACGCTCAAAAGAAGTAGAAGTCAGTAAGCTAATGAAAATTTATTTCACCAAATATCAAATCAAATACATATTCTTTTTATAGGCTAAAAGGCTTCTATCAGATTGTATTGGGTTAAAGTAGCATCGGGACAAAATCAGTAAATCACGCTTCGGGATAGTAAATGAACTTTGGGAATGATATAACGTCAGTTATCGCCTGTTATGTCATTGGATATTTGAAAAAAAATATGAGTGGTGAACATTGCCAAATATCTGTCACACCTGAATAAAGACGCATTCCGGCGATCTCTAAACAAGAGTCCAATGCGGATATCATTCAGCTTCGAGAGGATCTGTTTTCCATTCCGATGGCCGACGGAAGGTCCAACTCCTTTAGTTTTGTCTGTTTATATACCGTTGCCCTCACACAAGAGAGAAAATGTAGCACTTAGAGAAGACTTTTATGGACGGGAGGTCATATAAGGATGGTTGCTTGGGATTTCCCTCCACCACGAAATGAGAACTTGGAGTGGAAAGAGAGGGCGGAGCTATCGAGTACTTTGGTGCCTTCGAAGTCGAACCGATGGCGGTGTTGGGATGGTTTGATGGCCAACGGGGGAGAAGGTGCATTATGAGCTGGAACACGCACTTTCAAATGACTGCGTGAGTTGTTTATGAGATTTTTGGGGGAGGGACGAGAGGAGTGATGTGCGTGTGAGGGCGATGGAGAATTGGGGGATGGGAGGGAGGGAGAGGACGCGCAAGGAGCGAGAGACGTTTACGATCGCAGTGGGTGGAGCAGATCGCTCCGCCTGGATCAGGTGCGTCAAACTTGGCGTGTCCGTAGGCCAGCTGCGGCCGAGATAATGTGCGGCTGGCTGGCCTGGTTGCTGCTAGAGCGTGGGCAATGAAATTTTAGTCCCGGTGGAATAATTTGCACATTGGTGGTATCGAGATGAAACCCAACCAACGGTAATGCGTTATCTCACATTACTCTCAAAACTTGCACGTACGCGCAGGCTTCCTACGAATGCCATAGCGTATTATGTATGATAACTTTAGCTCATTGAATCACTTATCAACGGGAATGTATTAATAACATTTACGCAATGGTGATGTTGTAATAGTAATTTTTGGAGGAAGTCCACAGTTGAGGTCATATGCAATATTAGGAATAGATGGTTAGATGGTTGCTTGATTATAGTCGAAAAATATTAGAAACGTTGAAGACACGTGGACACCCTCCGACTTGTTGCAAAAGTCCCAGGTTGAGTCTTCACCTCAGTTGCACATTTTTCCCTACGGATTCAGTACTGTTTCTCAAGTACTTTCCACGCGTCAATCAAGCAGAGATTTGTCTACTCTAGTAAATACATTCTCATGGACTCTGGTAAATACATACTCATAAATCCGGTTCCCTGTCGTGAGCAGCTATAGCGTGGACCACTACCAGAACTCAAGGCCCTTTGACGGTAAAAGTATCACTAAGCAACCTAATATTTGAAATTTCATTAAATGGGCGTTATGTTATCTATACTGCTCTATTAGTTCCATGTTCCAAAAACGAGGAATGGTAAATATTCTCCTCAGGTGATGAATATTATTTCAGGAAACTGTTTCGAAGAGTTTCGCGTCGCCGAAAGATGGACGGAGTTTTTTTCCGGACGTAAAGGGGCTGGCACACATCTACTAATGGCGCGTTGTCGACTCCTTGCCGCACCGACCGGCTAAAAATCCCGCCTCGAATCGTCAGATACCTTTTATGTGTAATTCGCGGCGCTGTCACCGCGATACAACCAAAATTCGAGTCATCTTTTATTCGCCGCGTCCCATATGATCGCCAGAACGGGAGGTGGGGGTGGGGAGAGGGAATATTTTATGGGGGATAATGAGCCATCCCGCGCTCGAACGCGGGCCCTAAAAAGATCCCCTGCACGGCACTCGCAAACCGTAAAACATAACATCCGTGCGGCCCTCAGCCATGGGCGTGTAAGAAAACCCTCCCCCCTCTCCCACCCACACACCTCACCCCTCCCAGCCCTTGATCGATCAAGACGGCGGGCCTCTCGGTTAAGCGGGGGGAGGGAGAGGGGAGGAGGGTGGATGAGTGTTTGAGTGAGCTTGGCTGTTTTGAGTCGGCCGGCCACGAAGGTTTCGGTCGCGTCCGGCCCCCCTCCACCGTGCACCTCGAGTGGATGGCCTTACGCGATTGCCGCCCCCGATAAAGAGTAAACTGATGGCGTCTGCGCCGCTGTTATTCTCTCATAGCGCTCGCCCTTTTTTTTCACTCTCATTGGTCGCTTTTACTACCGAAGGAAGGCCGCCGCCGGACTTGGCCACGCCCACCAGAGAAATGGAGAACTATGTGATAGTGTGCGGGATGGAGTGTGTCTTCTTCCTGTTCTCGCCTCCCTCTTTATGTCCCCCCGAGGGGCCGGGGGGTGGCGCTATAAAAAATATTGCGATGGCGGGAAACTTGCAATCTTGATATCTTTCAAAAAGGCATGTATCAAGCGCATTACTTCCCTCCCGTTTGAGGGAAGTAACCCTGAAACTGTAAAGGTCAGACGAACCAAGTATAGTTTCGCTGTTTATTCCACGTAGTTAATCAATCATTTGGACTGAAAGAAGTCTTAGTTATCGTGACTATAAATAACCTAGATGAGATGCAGGTAAAAAGTAAACCCTTGATGGGTGTTTGGAATTAGGCCGGCGATAGAGATTTGTAATGCAACACATTAAACTCCAATTTAGATGCATGCCAGCGCATAAGTAATAAATCGCCGGCAGAAATCATCTCATCGAAATTTTTCTGTCAAACTTAAATCAATATCTATCAAATAGCAATACGAATATGTTCTTTGTTTTTGCTAGAGCAGAGAACTTGTTGGGGTAAACACCTTAGGATGATGCTAAAGTGAAATTCACGAAGTTTATAGATTTCTTCTTTTCTCCATGCATAAAGTCCAGAAAGTCATGCCTGGCACCTCTCAGTTCTTCCGTTGAGGGTAGATGTAACATGATATTTTGGCTTGTTAAAACATTTAAAATACTTCTAATTGGAAGAATTGCATAAGCAGATAAATTTAAAATATGCACATTAATTGATATCTACCAAATTTCAAACAAAATCATGCACTTTTTTTTCTATAATTTCCGGGAGAATATTTTTCCTTTTATTTTTCTATAATGCAATCAAAATTGAATGCCATTATGATTGGTCTTCTATATTTTACAGTAAATGGAGGCTTAGAAATTAAATACTTATTATATACTGCGCCCTATAGCAACGTTCGCGGCCATGTCAAATCCATAGGATTGTTTTACTCCTTTCCGGCCCACGGGAAAAAATACCTGACAGCCTCTCGGGTACAATAAATTTACGGTCGTATCCAGACGTGCTCTTCCGATTCGTGGCCTTTGAAAGGCCTTTCGCAGACAATCCCGGCAACCCACAGACGAACACGAACACATACACACACCCTACTATTTCCAATCCCGTTCGTAGCTACCCAGTCGAGCCTTTCGCCGGACCTGACAACTTTTGAAGGGGCCTCTTTCTGCCTTCAGGGCACGCAGAGTCTTAGAAAAGCACGTATCTTATATCCATGCCTCCGTAACCTCTCACTTTCCTCCGAGCCATGACTTTATTTCCGCGCCGCAGCCCTCTCTTTCTCCCCTTTTATCTTCTCTCATCTCCTCCCCTTGTTCTCCCCATAAAAATCACGCAAGTCTTTCACGAGTCGTTCTTTTCTTAGCCTTGATACCTCGTTAGCTCTCCTCTGCTCGCTATATTCCCACATTTCAATTCTCATGGACACCGAAGTGACCATTCAGTCATGATGCCATAATGTGTTTTGCTGTTTTGGAACGTTTTGTATTAATCGTACATGTTTCCAGTCTGAAGTGAAACCATTCGCGATCATTCATGCTCGCTAAATTTTGCAATCATAATTTGTGAAAGGCTTCATTAAGAATACTTAGCAAATGTACGTGTTCCCTTTTCGAAAATGATGGACGTTTAATGAGAACATTAATAATAGTGAGTGGTTTCATTAGTGACCTTATACGGTGTGGTGACCTCTGAACGGCCATTGCGTCAGAGTTATGAGAAAAGCTTGACCAAACCATGATATTGCAAGAAGGTAGGCTAAAGTTGGATTTATTGATGCACGATGATACTGACCACTGCGGCTGATGAACCTGTTTCAACACTTTTGACTCTGCCTTGGTGGCTCTCCCTCTCCCGCCAACCCCATTTGTGGCTTTATCTTCCTCTTTTCCTCATTTCCCGCCACCTCCTAATAAATTATCCCTCGGACATCTTTTGCGTCCCTTTCGCGTTACACCCCTTCCCTCGACCCCGAGATGCCCGAGTTGATCGGTGAAACTTTTTCTCTCGCGAGCGCCTCGCTTGAGGTGATTCGGTCCACGCCAATCCCGACCCCAAAATATCGCGCATCGAATGGTGTCTGCTATCTCCCCCAGCACCGTGCGGCCTTGCTCGGGTGCGGGTTAAAACCCGGGCGCCTCTCTCCGAGACATTTCCTTGCCCCCACTCCCCGTGGCCTCCCTCGGTTGCATTCTCTCGAGTCTCCTCACACTCCTCACGCCTTCCCCCAACCTTACATCTCTCAGACTTTTTACCCGCCCTCCGGCCCTCCTCCTCCCCTATCACCTACTTGAGATGCATTGGCCTCCTAACTGTCAGTCTTGAAATATAGCCGAGAGAGAGAACGCTCCCTCGCAAACAAAATCCCTCCCACGTATCCACCTCAGTACATCTCTCCCGAAGTCGTGTTCTGTTTAATTCCTATTCTATTCAGCCACTTTTCCCATCCATTTCGTCTCCCCTCTTTCTCTTGCTTTCTTTCTCTCTCTTCCCTTCGGCTCTCCCGAGCTCAGGACTAACCCGCTGCCGACTCTGCCTGGTTTTCTCATTACACTCTTTGGCTGACCTCTTTACCCCCTCCTTCATCCCTCAAACTCATTCCAATCCACCTTCATTCGCCCCTCCCGAATTGGACTTTATTGCACACAGATTTCCACACCCCCTCTCCTATTTTCGTAACCTTTGGGTCCACCTCCTTGCATTTTTATTCCACGGCGCCTACACACCCACGACCCACAAAGGCTCACCTCCTCTGGTATTCGCCGATGAGCATAAATAAGAGTAATCTCTCTTTTTTCTCAACCACAGTTGTGCTACTTAGTGTTCGCGCCTTCCTCTTCCTTCGACGCCGTCGCTGCAGTCTGGGAGATAAGTCCTTTGAAGGAGGGAAAATTGGGAGAGTGGTGTGGGATGGGAGGGCGGGGGAGGGAAGCGAGAATTAGAGGTTCCGTAAAGATTGAAAATTCCGGAGAAGGTGGGCATCTGGTGGATGAAGGGGGAGAGTAGGGAGACATGGGGGAGGAGGGTAAGAAGTAGTAGGGGCGCGGTTTCCCTTGTGTCTAATTAATACATTTGCTTCTTTTTAAACTTTCGCAGAGTCTGCATTCTTTTTTCCCCAGTCGGTTCTCTAATTAAGCCAGAAAAGGGCATGGGAGTTTTATTTTTTTTAAACTTCTCCGTATTTTTCCCCATTTCTGGTCTTCTAAATCGGAATTTCTCCTCCGTTTGAAAAGTTTCCTTCTCCTTGCAATATCATTCGGATTAATATATTCTTAAAATAACTCAATTGTCTTTTCCTTCTTAGCTCGGGTAACTGAAAAGGAGCCTTATATCATGCATGCACATTTCAATAATTACGCTTTCACTACCCTTGAAATACGACTAAAAATGTTAAGATCTTCGTAGATCTGACTTCTGGGCAAGTATATCATTAGGTTATTTCTGTGTCAATGCACGTCATACCCTTGGATTAATAATTATCCTTGGTTATAAGGATTAGCAAACTTGTCCATCTTTTCTTACAGAACTAGACGTTTGAGAAATGGGTCAATTTCATTCAATTCATCGTGGAACTGCTAAAGCCCAGTTTAATGAGGTTGGGTGTTTCTTGCTTGCATACCCTCGGTATCAGTTAGTCGTTTTCCATTTTACAGGCTAGTAACGAAGCTTTTAATTTGATTATTTCTTACTGTTTCTTTCGCAATTTGATTACTTTGGCCTAAATCGTCAGTATTATCTACTCTTTATTCGGTCTTTCGACTCAAATGGAAATTTAGCGCCGCTCATAATGATTTTGTGGAAAATAATTACTGCGCTTTTAATATTTTACGAGCTAAATGTTTTTTAAGGCTCCGCCTTCAAGTTTTTTAGTCGCGCAACACATTTTTTTCCGTTATCAAGGAGGCCTTTTCATCATGGTTTTACCTGATTTAGACTCTTTACAATGACGTTTTTCCGTTTTAATCCCTTTGAAATGTAGATCGTTATAGTAAGATTTTATTGATTCTTATATTTTTAATGGAGACTGAATTTGATCCTATACAAAATTTTGAAATGCAGGGTAAACCAGTTTTGTTCTAGTTAAGCCTGTTTTTCACTTCTTCCGTGAAGGAAAATAATTTTTCATCCAAAATCCAATCCCATTTTAACGTTGGAAATTCCTTTTGAACGGGTTCCAAGATGCCTTTCTTTTCGGTCTAAGTCCTGAGGGAAAAGCACTACAAACCTTTATTCACATTACTAATCAATGTGTAATATTTAACTTCACCGTTTGACCTTAATATATGCAAAATAATATGCTTGTCAATAGCAATGAAATGGGTTTTATGCTAAAGGAAAACCATTACAAAATTGTATTTTGAAGTAAAAATAAGTAACAATTTTCATTGATAGCTTTTAGCCAGTGAAACTAATGCTTCATTAGTTTATTTGAGGTTATGTTCAAATTCTATTAGCGCGTCCCATTTTTAGTGATATTTAGGCTTTACCACTAGATTACGGATAATGATTTTATAGATATTATTTAATTTACCCCAATCGAATAATAAAAATAAAATTAGGTGTGTGTGCACGTGCTGGCAATCAGCGATGCCGACGGGGAAATCAAGAGGATCCACATCGCATATTGATTTTATTCTGCCGCGCGTGCTTGTGTTCGCGTCAGAGATTTTTTCCACTATTTCAAATACAAACCAAGCTCTCTAGTGGTTCCGTCATTTACGTATAATGGAATTCATATTCGAATCCCGAGCACAATGGGTGCGCGTCACTAATGATGGCTCAGAAGACGTTCAATCCAGAGTGCGTCTCCGTCGCCATTCTTACCCACCGGGACGGAGTTCTCGACATTTCCAGGAACACAACAATTTCTCCTCCTTCGCATTTGATAGTACTGCTACCATTTTCTTCGTTGTTTATCTCCTTGGGGTGAATCATTTTTCGTCGTTTATTCACTAGCGAGCAATCCTAAGATTGCTGTTACGCAGCTCTTCATTTGGTTCTTCTATCAGCGGAACTCTTCATTTTCACTCGAGATTTTTATTTAGCATCACTCACTACGTGTTTCATAATTCTAATTAGAGCTCTATTAATCCTCTGTGGTTCTTTCCATCTACTTTCCCTTCGACATTATCACCATAAGATCATTATGTCTCAAGATATACCCGATTAATTTGTCCTATCCTCTTTTTATTAGTTTTTAGCCGGATTCTCTTTTCTCCGACTCTTCGAAGGACTTCTCCATCATTTTTTCGCCTATCCATGTTTCTCCATCTTCAAATTATAACTCCACAATTCTGATGCTTCCAGCCTGGATACATCCGCTGCTTTTATCGACTATGCCTCACTGCCATTTAAGAGGCTCTCTCCAGTTATAATACTAATATAGGGATTCCTTATTTCTTTCGTAGACGTTGTTAGAGCTGAATTTGTCCCGATATTTTATTTGCGGTGACTAACCTATTCTAAATCCTGAGACAGACGAAACATCCATTTCCCAAGCTGGTTTCAATCCCCTGACGTTTGGTTTGCCTTGCCGGCTCTTTACCAACCTGGCTAACATGCTACGTTCTTTCGTCCGTTTTACGTGGCAATTACGTAATTTCTCTATTTTCTATTTGTGTCACGTTTGAGGACGTAAATATATTTCCCTTATACCCAGCCAGACCTCCCGACGGACGACATCATCGACCTGTCCGGGTGCGTGTGACTCCCAAATATTCCGTCCCTCGTTAGTAGCCGGCAAAACTGACAAACCTCCGGTTTACGTCTCGCCTTGCAACCCGCCTCCCACTGCCCCATCCCCTTCGCCCAGCCCTCCCTTTCCTACCCCCGTCCCCTTTCATCCCCCTCGTATACTCCCTCGCATCCGAAAAAAAATATCCCCCACTCTTTGCCCAACCCTCTCATCCGGAGAGCCGTCCCTAACCGCCTTGCAAACCAATTCCCCACACTCTTTCCCCTTTTCAGCACATCCGCGACGGCAGTTTTTGACACTCCCGAGCTCCCAAATCTACGGCGGCGCCACTGTCTGCCTAATGAGGACCTCTACGTAGTCTTCCCCCCCACTCTACCCCCACCCGCCTACGTCTCCCTCCTCGCTACCCGCACTCTCGGAGTGCCCCGCGCCTCCTCTCGCGTCAGTTAATGCCTTCCTCCTTCTCGGTCCCCTACTCCTGTCTCCTCCAGCAGAAACCACCCACTCACCCCACCATCATTCCCTTCTTGCCCATCTCCCTCCACTCCATTCTTCCCCACCTCCCCCTCTTCTCACACGCTCAGTCTTCCCGAGCACCTTCCTTGTTTCACCCACCAGTCTCTTAACCCTCTTGTTTCTTTTTCTTCTATCGTTCTACTCGACGATCGTCATTTTTTTTCCCTTCCCTTCAGTCTGCGATCGCACTCACCACCACCACTGTCTATCCTTCCTTCCTTCCTCCGTCTTGTCTTCCAGGTTTTATGCCCCTCTGCCATCTTCCGGGACATCGACTTCTTCTTCCCTTCAGAAAACCCCTGCCTGGGCTCAAACCTTCCCCCCGCCCTGCTCCTCCTGTCGCTGCAGTCCCACCCTCGGCTCCCTCGTCCTCTAACCCTCACTCCCTTCACCCCCTTGCACCTCCCTTCCCGTCGGTCGCATGGGTGGCCCCGATGTTGGCAGGCCGTGATCCGTCGGGATGACTGATTCGATTATGGGTGGGGATTGGTGTTTTTCGAGCGGATGGGCGTGCGAGGGGGATTTTACAGGCTGCTCCCAATTGCCGTGAGCAAAGAGGATGAGCCCTGTTTCGCGTTTGCTGAGAGATCAATCACATCGTTAGTTTGCAAATATTTCCCCGGCGAAACATTTCTCCCACCCGTGTTTGCTTTCGCGATTATTGGACCTAAAATAAGGCATCGTGTGTTGTTGAAGGAGAAATCGTTCCGAGAATCACTATTTTTATTTCGGTAGCCCTCAGTTATCTGTTTCGAAAGAAGTCTATGGATAGTTTTAATTTGGTATATTTTCTCAATTATTGAACCTAGTAGCACTGATATTTAATGTAAGCCTGAGACTATTTGCAAACAGTTTTCTTACAGTATCGTCTTGTCTGGATAGAATGAGCTCATGAAGGGTAAGAAAGTTTCTGGCAACCGTGGTGGCCATTGGACGAATTATATATTGTTCCTATCGGAATATAGGTCATGAGTAGTTAATGCAGCAAAAAGTGTCCTGGAGTTGTGAATATGCCAAACGCGAAGTAGCGTACGATATAGTACAAGACTCCTGCAAATGATCCTTCGACACGGCCCTTGATACGTCTTGCGTGGTTTGCCGATCTGTCGGGCATACTCCTACAACTCGATGATTATTTATTATCGTGATAAAAACTTTCGGTCAAACCGTCTCCCTTGATGAAAAGCAAACTGCATGTTATCGACCTCATCAACTTTTCAGTCGAAAGTCGCTGTTTGGGGGGATTAGTTTGGATAATGGGCCCATTAAGATAAAAACACCGCTCCAATTTATGGAATAAAAGAGGAAAATAAAAGATTTTATTTTTAACCTGAGGAAAAAAATTCTCCTCTCCCCCATTGGAGCCACGAGACAGGGTTAAGAGTGCAGAGGTTTTGGGAAAGTACGAGTGGTGGGGTGGAAAGGACCTAATATGTGCGGAGGGTGGAAGGGGTGGTGGTGGTGGTGTTGGTGTCGAGGAGTGGTGAGGTTTTAGGGTAGCGAAGGGCGTGAGTGAAAGGGAGGGGTGCTTGGGGCACAGCGTAAAATAGAAAATAAAAACGGGATGAGTTGGGTGGGAAAAATAACGAGACGGTGGGGTTGGTAACGGAGCATGTGAGGGGTGGAGGGAGTAAGAGAACGCCATCCGAAAACGACGAGGTAAATTAGGAGCAGACTTCTAGGTGGTTTCGGGGAAAAGGCGAAGAGTTTAACTGGATAGGGTGGGAGTAGGGATCGGAGAGAGTGAGTGATGCGAGGAGACCCTGAGGTCGCGGACGAGAAGGAAGAATTGGAGGGACAGGGGTGGTAAGGGTTTGCAGAGAAGAGGAGTCGGGGGTACACATGAGTGACGAGAGCGTGGTGGGAAGGAGATAGAGAGGAAAGAATATTTTTTTTTCTGGGACGAGCTGTGCGGGAGGAGAGTGTGTTCGTAGTATGAGGGGTGCGTGGATATGAGGGTCGGAAGGGGTTGGAACAGCGTTTGAGGGAGAGAAGAACAAGGGAGAGAGAGTAGGGATCGGTGGGAGTGTGTGAAGGGGTCGGGGGCATTTCCAGTGGCGGTGAGGAGGTTGACGCAGTTTCGGGAAAGGGTAGTCCCCGTTTCACCCTCCGCACCCCCCTTGTGCCCTCTCTTCATCGGAAGGGTGGAGGGGGTGTGGAGTGGTATTAAGGCTACCGGAGAGGAGACGGAACGGAGTGTCAGTGGAGGAGGGTTTAAGGGCATTTTTTTTATTCTTCCTCTCGCCTCTCCCCCTTCGTCCGCGGCCCGTACCTTTTCCTCGCTCGTCATTTCCCCTTTCACCCTTGCTCCCTCTTCGTTACCTCCTTTTTATTCCCTCACCCTACACCCTCAGCATTCCATCTCTCCCCCTTTACCACACCCTTCTCTTCCCGCCCCCGTTCCGCGGCCCTGGCCACCCTTTGTACCGCCGAGTTAAGGGCAGCGAGGCCTTTTCTGTGTGGGAGCAGATGTGACAAAATGCCCCCAAAACAGGGAGAGATGGATGGAAACTGAAATGGAAGGAAGGGGGTGTGCGGATGGTGAGGGCCTAAAGATTTGGATGGTCGGAGGAGAAGGGGTGAAGGGATTACGAGGAGCGGGCCTAGCGAGGAAATTTCCCGGGTCCAAGTGCTCGGGACAGAAGAACTGGGGCGATTTTGGGGAAGAATAGTGTAGTTTGCAGCAAGGGCGTCAAAGAGGTCAGCTCCCAGATTTGTTCGCTTTTTGTCGGTGCCGTTAACTGCGCGGGACTCCGCCGTGCTGTGCTTCGCCACGAATTTTTGCCGCAAGATTGCTCCGTTTTGGAAATCAAATGCATCCGCACCCTAAATTTTCCCAGTTTTCAAAGAAGATTTCGTTTTGATTAAGATCCCTCCCCAATTCCCTCGGTTTCTTAAATTTGGAGATATGTAGTAGATATATGCTCATGTTCACCGTTTGAAGGCTTAAGGTTCTTTTAGAAGTAATTTATAGAGTTTGAAAATAAATTTGTATTTTCTCACCTTTGGGTTCACTTTTATGTAATCTAACGTCTTGAAATTTAGCCTTGAATCAGTCGTTTTCATTTGAATCTACAATTTCCCTGTGAATATTACACTGAATAGTTCATTCAAAGGGCTGCACTCAAGTTTCATAATTTGTTGTGTCTTGAACCTCATATCTGCCTGAAATTGTTCACCATACATCATCAAACCTCTTTCCAATTTAAAACTATTACACATGTTTGAGGTAATTGAGGAATATGTGGCAAATATTCCGAAGCAAAATGACTAGAAAGGAATGGAGAGTGTAATATGCGCTGAGAGAATGCTATATATCCGTAGTATCCGTATTTGGATGAAATAGATTTTAAAGATAATTCCAAGATTTGGTGAAGTTCATGGAATCAGTAATTTCATTATAACTCAGGTACAGTTTAGTATAATTTTTATGCTTTTTTGAAGTATAATTTTTTATTTTCTAATAATCTAATAGTTATTTTCTATCGCAGCGACTGACGTCTCAGAAATGAAGTGGAGGTAGCATATGCTTTTTGGCATATTGGTGCAGTGTACTTCAGTACGCTGCCGATCCGATTACATTGAATAGGTACCTAGTACAGTGAAGTAGCGCAGCCAGCGCTCGATGCCTCTTAATCTTGGATTTCCCCGTTACTCACATTCAGGAGTTTGACTTACAATTAGATTAGGCGGGCTCATGGTTTCGTGAGGCACAGACAGCACTCCCTCAATGAAACAGCGAGCACCGTTTATTGGATATGCACTAGGTTTATAGCGCTGCGATCCGCGGTAGCATAATGCAGGAGCCAGATGAAAGACATCGGAAATGGATGTCCTGAACACTCGCCCATCTTTTTGGGGAGACTGGGCGCATAAAAACCCTGCGGTACTTTTCTCCGTGCGCCCTCTTCGGGTGTAGACATTATACGCGGGCCGATTCAGAGCGTCGTTGGAGAAACTGCTCGCCGGAACTTAAGACGCAAAATAACTTCCCAAATTCCGGGGAGGAGGACGGATGCCTTCTTCATGCGAGGAAATCGACGGGGAAACCATTCAGCGCCTAATTTATTTTTTGACCGGCATGATCCTCCCGTCGGAGTCTGCACACGAGCGTCGTGAAGCCTCTCTCAATTCGTGACCGTGCGCGCACGCCACCCTGTCTCATCGATAATCCCCAACCCCCCCCTCCCGCCCGTACACGCCCACACACCCCTTTGGCCTCCCCACTTACTTAACTATTCCGGATAGCGGTTTTGTGGGAGCGGTGAAACAAAAGAGTGGGAGAAGGGGAGCGAAGATATATCTCTCCGAAGTAGGGGACGGGGGTGGGAAAGGGAACGCGGCGGAGAGACGGGCGGGAGGTTGGGAAGGGGTGGTGAATAGGAGCGCGGGAAGCGAAAGGGTGGAGAAGGGGAGAGGGTGCACCTTGAGTAGCTGAGTCGACGGTTATTCCCGAAGAGGGAGAGGGAAAGAGAAAAAAAGGTCCTGGTGCTTAAGAAGGTCTGCGGTGAATGGGGTAGTGAAGAAGGCTGGCCTGAGGAGGAGGAGTCAGGTTGAGGAGGGAGTATCCCCTGCACACAACTCCTACCTCCAACCCCCCAGATCCCCGTTCCACATCCTCACCCCGCCGTACAACCTCCTCCTCCCCTCTTTGGCCTTTGTTCCTTCAGGGAGTGGAGGAGTGTGAGGGAATGGGGTAGGGTTGGACTGGCGCGTGGTGGAGAGTTTTAAGGGATCCGGCTGTTCTTCGGAGTGAGGGAGGAACCGCGTTGGAAGGGAAGTGAAGGAGCTGAGGTGGTGGGGAGCGGGAGAGCTCCGTAAAAGCTGCGAGGGAGTGATAGTGCCGAGGAATAATCTACATCCGAATTTGGTCCCCGAATTCCGTTTGATGGCTGAGCTTTTTGGCGTAGGAAGTCTGGGAAGGGAGTGTGTGGAAATGCCGTCATATGTCCAATATGGCTTTGCAGTGGAAATGGAAATTGTTCGGGAAGAGGGCTGGAGAAGGAGGAAAAATGCAGTGTCACTCGAATCGTTCTTACGTTCTCATTAGACGAGGGGATGACTTTATTTTAGTCCCTGTAGGCGGGGTCTGCGTGAATGTTTGAAACAGGAAAAGGAGATTTTTATGAACGGGCAGGATGAAATCGCAAAATGTTAATGGACCTTTCTTGCTCAAATATTTGGGAAGGGTAATATCAATACATTTCTCACTTGAACCATTTATGTGGTGCATTTTTTTGTTGATGCTATTTTAAAATTGCCTTTCGGATACGTGTTTTGGAATATTTATGTTATGTATTTCTGCGAAATTAATTTTGATCGACAACTCAATATCATTAATAACCATAATACTCACCATTATGGGACATCATTAATTATTATATGGCAAAATTGATAAGAAATTCCCGTAATATTCTCCCGCAACGCGCTATTTGATTTAAACTTTAATTTTTTAAATTGGACGTGAAGTACTGAGATTGAAAATGCTCTTAGCAAAGAAAGTGAATTAGCTTATTTAATTGTGCACTCATTCACCATTCGGTCATTTAGAAACTAAGCCTATTGGCAGTGATACATTAAGTTAATCCTGAACGTGGAATACAGTTCCCCGGAGGGAATAATGATCCACATTTACGTACATTATCCGTTAAAACCAGTAATTTTACGTCCTACCCCGGCAGTTTCCTCTCTAGGATTTATTTTCTCGTGCATTGAATGTCACCACTGTCGGAAGGGTGAATTGAGTTGCCTATGGAATCAGGATATGATGAATTGATAAGCTTCTTGCGGGTAGAACGCGATAAGACTCTAATTACACCACGGCCTGATCAAAGATTCGGGAATATATTGGCTTCAGTTGTTTTTTCTCACCCTTTCTATCCGTTGTGTCTCTGTTCCGTTCCTATTCTCTGACGACGAAGCTTTTTCTGCGGATGACTAATGGGCGATCATGCGAGGGACGATGAAAGCAATCCCATGTCTGCGCAACCGTCAAACCGTTGTTGTCGATGATTGATTGGCTAATTAGTTAATCGATATTCCCTTAATGACCGCTTCTGAAACTCACTTCCGCGGCCATCCCCATTAATCGTCGGCAACCTCCTTCCTCCCTTTCGCATGCCTCTCTATCTGCGCTTAAATATTCGAAATGCGAGTGTGTCCGTGTGGAGTTCTAGGTGATTGATTGGCAGAAAACAGTGTCGGGTAACAGCTGCGTTGATAGCTGAGCTGAGGCTAGGTGAGCAGTGATGTGCATTTTAGGGATATCGTCCTCGCGTAGGCATATGCACGCGGAAGAACTTCGTTGCGTATACGTGCGATTAAACTATAGCTCTTTGTTACACGTGTAATTTTAGTGCCTCGGCTCGTCGCTCCTTGTTATCATTTGCTACCAAAAAAATGGTTTGAAATGATTAAAAACGATTTTGCTGGAATTTAATCGTGTGGATTCATTTTTTATTCGTCCACATTTTGAGTTCACCCCGGTAGTTATTTTTATTTTTCTCCCAAATAATCAATTTTCTGCCTGGAAATGAAATTGAGTGGTCATCCACGAGAAGTCCTTAATTTTAAAATTGGCGAAAGTTTCAAGTACCCTCGTAAAATATAGATGAGCAGCTTTGCTCTTTATTGCACGTCACATGGAAATGTTTTTAGCAGCGTGGATTTGCTTCCAGGGCAATCTGTTCGTGGAAAATAGTTTGGGTCGTAACTACCTACTTATGCTATTGATTTTACGTTGACATTAACCTTGTTTATACAA
Organism: Platycnemis pennipes; assembly: GCA_933228895.1. Lineage (NCBI taxonomy): Eukaryota > Metazoa > Arthropoda > Insecta > Odonata > Platycnemididae > Platycnemis > Platycnemis pennipes. The sequence goes on from OW121847.1 coordinate 109,921,293, forward strand.
ATAGGCATTTTGGTAAAAGTGATAATAGGAAGGTGGCAAAATATCCACTGTGTAAGGCGAGGAAATTTACTAGCATGAAGTGTTTATTTATTCGATTAAAAAATATATCTCTTTGAAATGTTGCATATCTGTGCGGCACAAAAAGATAAACTCACGTTGAAAACAACCATTTTTCTCGTATCTTCTTTCATGGATTTATTCATGAGGATAGAGTGGGCCAGGGCAATATGAACTTTTTGATTTTTACTTCTGTGTCTTACCTATCAAGCCAATTATTGAAGCTTTTGAATAGGAAATGCTGTCCTAAGAAGGCAATAACTGATGCTTGGTCAAGTAAAGAACCCATTATTGAACGTCTCCAAGATAGTAGAGTTGATTTTGCTCTCTGTTGTGACCACATATCCGATTTTATGGTGACGGCCGTGACGGTGATCACCAGTGGGTGCTTCTTATCTAGTCCGTTGGCTTCTGGTCAGTCTAGTTTATGAAGGAGGTAAATCTCCCTTGCCAAATAAAAGCATCAGCCATTGCAAAATGAAACATGTGTACCAGTGTCGCTCCAGACTCATTTTGGTGTTGGTAATTTTATTGGCAAACATTTCTTTGAGAGACTGTGGAGGTAAATAATAAATAAGTAGCCAGTTAGAAGTCACTCTAACTTACTACAGAAAATGCTGACTGAGATTCGATAGTCTTAATATTCGAAAATCCTATTATCCCTTGGTAACGAGAAATAGCTCCGAAATGTTGTTTTTGGTTACCTAAAAAAACGATGTGCGAACAATTTAACGTTTGCTGCAGTCCACTCATTAAATTCTAAGGCAATATGTGAATATTTACCTTTTAAGTTTTGGTTTCACTTATTTTCCTTGGAGATTAAGAATTCTTGTTTGAAACTAATTTGGTACCTAACTCCCTTTAAACGATCCACGAGGGTGCCCAGTAATTTAAAGTTACGCTGTCATAATGTTCAGTGAATCCTCCTAACCCTCTGCAATTAATGGGAATGCTAATGAAGATGCTTTTCCATATCACTTGTCTTACATTAGCTTTTCTTCTCGACCGGTCCACCTCTTGTACAAGCCGCGCTTACTTCCCTGCAGCAATGGAGTCGCACTGTCTGCGGATTTCCCCGCCATCGCTCACTTTCTATCTATCCTCATCCCTTCTCTTATTCTACCTCCCTCCGTAACTTCTTAAGCCGATTGTATGAGGAAGGAGTTGATTTATGGCGGGAATAAAAGCACGCACGTCTGACAAGCTGCAACGGAAAGAAAAAAAAAACAATGGTGGAGCTCGAAGACTGGCATCGGCCCATTGAAAAAGTTTGCAGCATAAGACTTTTGAACAACTGCGCCTCTCCCTCATTCAGCTTGCATCCTCTCCCTTTACTTGCCCTCCCACCTGTCTCCAATCTCTCTCTTATTCTCTCTCTCAATTGCTCGTGAGAGAATGGGGAAGCGGTGGCGTCCTCATCAACTTGAGCGGAAAAAGGGAGAATAAACCTTAACCCTTACGTCACCTGGAGCACGTCACTCCAGGTTTCCCCTTCCCTCGTTTGAATCCCTCCCCTTTCTCCCCCCTCGTTTTTTGCCGTAACCAGTTTTCTTTCTTTCCTCGGTCGCCTCATCTGACTGCTCGATAACTGGAAAAAATTAATTCTCCTCAGCTTTCGAATATTTCCGATGGATTCAGTATTGGACTAGACGGCGTGGCGGATGCATCTGAATTCCCCTTTCCAGTTTCACGGTCTCCCTCTTTCGGCTATTCACTTTATCAGTGCAGTTTCTTCGAAAGAAAATAACGACATTCTTTTTCTGAAGTCCTCTTCCTGGTGCCAACTCTCCAATATAGTATTTCATTTATATCGTATTGTCTACTTTCGTCCCTATCGTAACGCCGTAGGTTTTCTCATTTCGTTCCCAGTCTGTGAGTCTGAACTTGACTTGTCCGAGTACCTGTTCAGGCTCCTCGAACCACTATGTCTCCTGTCCATCTCCGTGTGCACTTTTACTTCTCTACTCCCCCAATATTCTTAGTCTCTACCCACGGCCATTGCTCAACGCAGAACTTAGCCTTCTCCTCTTTCTTTCTGTCCCAGCAAGACCCCTTCTCTCTCCAAAACTCTTCTCACGAGGGCGACAAGTTCTCCCGTGTTCGACCGCGTGCAAGGGAAGCTCTTTTCTCGATCCAACCTCCTCCACACGGCTCCACAGTGGTGGTGGTCCTCAAGCTAGAGCTCTCTCTCTCTCTCCCTGATCCTTCTCTCGCCTTTTTTTCCTAGTCCCCAAGGATCACTACGTCCTGCCTCACCACTCTGCTCGGTCTCTCTCTCACCCCTCATCCTCTCCCAAATCGCACTCCGCCGCAATCCTGGGTCTTTTAAAGCGAGCTAAATGCTGAATGGGAGCGGTGGGGTGACGGGCAAGTGGGTGTGGGTCATGCGAGGAGACGGGACTACGGAGGGAGTGGAGTCCATCGCGGAGAGTGAGAGAGAGACGCGAGTGGGTAGGCGTCCAGGTTGCGTAGAATGGTCCGAGGAGGTGCAGCGGTTTGGAGGGAAGAGGCTGCTGGAAGGAAGGGGCGAGCACTTGGAGAAGCGACCGAGGAGAAGAGAGGGAGGGAAGAGGAAGGACATGGAGGAGGAGAAAAAGAAAAAGTTTCTGCGGTGATGTGGAGGGGGAGAGATGAGTGGGTTATAAGGACCGCAGGGGTCGCTTTGGGTGCCCTCCTCCTCCGCCTCCGCTTCTTCCTCCTCCGCCTCCCATTTGAGGCTTGGCTGTGCAGGGCAAGGTGGTGCGCGAGGGGACAGGGGTTCTGAGGCGAAGGAAAAGGGCAGACAGCGCGTGGCTTAGCTCAGCAAAAGTCTGCCATCTCCTCCCCTTTATCCCCCCCCCCGCACCACCTCTTCCTTCTGTCCTCCCTCACGCCCGTCCCCCCTTCTTCCCGGCCGCCCCTTCTCACCCTCTTCCTTTTTATCTCTCCTGATTTTTTTTATTCTCTCTCCGCTCTGGCTCTTCACGCGGAGCACGCCGCTTCGCCGGACTCCCACAATGCGGCGCCACTCTCGCGTCGTGGTTCCCAAAATGGCGGGAATCGGGGAGGGGTTCGAAAATGGGGCCTTTCCAGAACTCCAGCATCCTCTTTTCTATCTCCCTCTCTCGCTTCTTTCCTCGATTCACTGTCTCTTTCTCCCACACTCAAGCCATGGGTCTCTCGTGTTCCCCAATCAATCTGTCCCCTATTCTTTGACTTTTCGGGCCTCCAATCAGTGCACAGCTCTGCCCCTATTCGTATTGGAGAAGGCGGTCTTTCAAGCCGTAGTACCCCAGGCTAATACACTTCCTTGCACTTCTTAACTATTTCCCGAGAGCGCACCATCACTCACGCCTCTCGGGCGTGCTGAAGCCCGGTGCCTTGCCTCCTTTCGACTCATTTTTTTTAGAGCCGTGGAACTGCTTTTTGGACTTATCTCGAGATCGTGCCCCATGCAATCGATTGCAAGTCCAAATTCCACCAATCATCGTCCAAATTGCTGTCATAATCATCCTTCGCTGTCTGGAATGCTCCGTCTTTTTATTTGTTCATGCCCATTCATAAAATAAAATCGGGTTCTTGAATACACCGTTAATATCGGAATAACTTGAAGTCTGAAATATGTAGTGTGTGTAAAAGATTGTATGTTAAACCACTATTTGAGATATTATTTGGTAACATTTTATAAACATATAGGCGTTAATTGTACTTTTCTTAAGACAGCCTTTTCTTCTGTATTTGCTCCTGCACCTGTTCATAAAATGTGTTCATATTCGCATAATGTACTTCATTCATAGTAGGTACTATTCCATTTCTAGCCATGTTTAGTTACGATGAATACTTGTGTTCCTCAAAAATTAAAGTTTTATTGTAAATCATGTGGTAGAACATATTAAATACTGGGCATATTTAAGTGTATTAATGTTCTATTACTATTTCAGAGATTATTTGGTAACATTTTACAAACATGTAGGTGTTAAAACGTACTTTTCTTAAGACATAGACTTTTCTTCTGCATTTGCTCCTGCACCAGTTTATAAAACGTGCTCATATTCACTTAATTTACTTCATTCATACTAGGTACTATTACATTTCTGGCCATATTAAATACTGGGCATATTTAAGCGTATTAATGTGCAAAAATTTGTTTGTTAATTATTTGATAATCACCGTTGATTTTATGTGAAATTGATCAGCTCTAGCATTAATACTTTTTTGATTATGTTAGTGATAGCGAATCAACCCGCAGGTGCTGAAATATGAGGAGTATCACCCTCATCCTTGTTTCAACATGAAAACGTTTCTGTCCTTGGATTATGGCGGCTATTTTTTTCCCCTTCCACGTCTTAAATTTGACACGTAGCTCCTTCGCTTCAAACTTCTTGGTTCTACAACTGGCATCCATTTCTTCATTAAAAACACGTTCTTGAAAAAAGAAAGCATTCCCTCTCCCTCTCGTCCTGCTTCTTTTGTTTTGTTGACATTTCCTGTCGGCATTTTATATATTTTTTTAGCCTTCCTCCGACGCCCCCCTTCCCGCATCCCCTTGTGCTCCCTTCGTTTTCAATCGACATCGCCAAAAAGTTCCCTTCCGCCCTCTGGCTACCACTATCGCCATTCTTCTTCCGACCCCACCCACCCCAATCCTCCTCCCCATCCCACTGGGTTTCGCCTCCTTCCCAGTCCTTCTGCTTGCCATTTTATTTTTTCCCCCGACTCGCATTCCCCGCTTTAAAGCTAAATGGTTTCTGATTTCGTTTTAGATAGTTCCGTCGTCTTTTTCCTCCTCTCTTGCACGGCCCACCACTGTATCCAACGCAGTAACTCTTTCCACTCGCCTCTCTCTCTTTTCTTCCCACCTCCCCTGCTCCATTCACCCCTCTAGTGTTTATCTCGGAAAAACTTCTCTCGGTGCTGCACTGCAGTTACTTTTAACTTTCGTCTCACCCCTGAAGTACTGCACTGAAAGATCAACAAACTTACACGAAATGTGGACCCCGTGCGCGTCATTCTTTTTCATTTTTTTCCCCTTCCTCTTTGACTGTTTTTCAAATCAGGGGAGCGTTCGGATAGGCTGTCCATCTAAAATGTATAGGGAAGTTACGATGATTACCCTCAGCACGTTATATCTTTTGATATTTAAATAATTTCTCTTATTGGTCATCTGATACTTTGCATTGATTTTCAGTTATCCTACTATTTTTTTGTGCATTCGGTGAAATAATTTTATTCGAGTTCTCTTTTTTCCGCCAAAATTTGGAATTCACACTCCTCAGTATACGTTGATTCATAAGTGAAAATTTTTGGCAAGTGAGAATCTATTGTTTAAGCATGTGATTCTTGGGTCATTAATAATACTTACATCATTTGAAATTGTAGTCATATTTGAGTATAAGTTGACTTTTAGACATACTACTCAAAATGGAGCTACATGCTTAGAGAAATAGTTATTCTGCTCTACTTGATGAAACTTTTTATTCATCCCAAATAATGAATTTATTGTTTTACAGGTTTTGAAATCGATTTTGATTCATAGAGATACGAAGATGCAATTGATTACCAGTGAGTGATTGACTCCATAACCTCGTTTAAGGTTCTTCTATGAATGATCTCGTCTTTGTTGGCAGAATTTGTTCCATTATTACTTGAAATAATATGTTATTCCAGTTGCGGTCATTCTTTACAATTCGGATGCAGTAAGCAAATTTCGACGCCCTTTAGTTACATCCACCTATTATTATCTTATTGCAAATTAAAATTTTCTGGAAAAATTTAGCTGTTTTTGTTTTGTTGTTTTTTTGTTATGTGGAACATTTACGATCTAATAGATAATTAACCTGCAGCATTTGTGGTCATGGGAGTATATTTATTGCATATACATCGTGATTATATCGCTGTATCCTGCAATTATTTGTTGAGTCATGTATTGCAGTCATGGAATTAAAATATTATTCACCCAATTATTCAAAGAGTGTATGTGTGGATCACGTTTTTTTAATCGATAACCGTGTGACCGAAATAAGGGCATCGTACACCGACGTAATATTTAATAGAGTAACTCTCTTTAATTTCCAAGGTATATACGTGCATTTTTTAAATCAAGCTTGAGTTACTCTTAAGTGTTAAGTAAAGTGAAATATCCGTTGACTCTTTATGTCAGCTATTTATGTATATAACCCCTCACATTTTCCTTAACCGCTATTTGCGTCTCTCTGGAATTGTTTCTGAAATGAGCTGAATAAAAAATATGCTCACTCTGCGCAGTACGAACTCCGAGACAGGCATCGGTAATGCCCGAACAGTGGAGGCTGAGCGCTGCCTGCAGCCCTGCTACGGGAAGTAATTTAGTGACTCTTATTGGAAGTGGATCCGCTCTGCTCCGCTATCTCACTCAAACGGCTGAAGAAGACAGCGCTGCGCTGATTCAGCTCCTTGCAATACATACCTGGCTAGGTTTCCACGACATTCCTTCCCGTAAGGATCTGGAACAGAAGTAGGGTGCGTTTATTTCAGTGTGTTTGCGTGGCTGCCCAGGAAAATACGTGTATGTCCCCTCCACTCTTTATATCCTCCCGCTTTGGATGGAACGGGAAGTGGCGACTCCGTGAAGCGGCATTTTGGTTTCCAGGCGTGAAGATACTAAAAAAGGGCGATGCGGTGTAGTGCACGGGGTAGAAGTAATGGACGGAGGTGGGAGTTTGCGCGGGAAAATAAAAGAGAAGCGATGGGCGTAGTAGAGATGGAGGTATCCGGTGTGGCAAAACAAAGGCGTGCGTGAGAAAAAGAGAAAAAAAAGGTATATCGAGAATAACGATGGTCTTGAATATTTAAACACGGGGCCGGGGGCATTTCGCGGAAGTCATAGATATTTTTAGAAATTTTATGTTGTATCGGCCAAAAACCTGCCTCATGATACGGATTTTGAAACAATGAAGACTATTGTTTCCCTCCACTATTTAATCATCCATCCTTTTAATCCATAGATCTTTCGCTGAAAATGCACTAGGTTTTACATTCATTCAGAAAACAAATTTGCCTTTTATATATTCTATTGGTGCCTGAAATTTACTTATAGACGCACAAGAGCATGATTTACAGAGAGAAAAAAATTCATCTACCTTGACCCGGATGTCTGTTTCGTTCCAAGTTAGTAATCATAAAATTAATAATAGAAAGTGGAAATAAATATCCTAATTAGATAGGTTTTTCATTAGATTCGATATAATGCGTATATTATATTAAATTTAACATAATGAATTTTCCTTCCCTGTTATCTACATATACATTTATGAGTTTAATATAGCAAAATTAATTCCTAAAGTTATATGATTGTTTTTAATTAAAGGAGCTCACTATACTTTTTTAATCTTTATCCTTGAAATATTTATTAAAAATTGACGATAGTTCTGAGTCCTCGTCCATGTCAATACTGTATATTGAAGTGATCATAGAGGAAGAATTTACCGTAGAAAAACTTTTATGCAACTTTTTTATACAAAATCCAAGTTCCACTAGCCGTGGTATGCTACCTGAAGGTTTGCTGACATCACAAAAAAACTGCTCTTCGATACCTTGCGGATTACGTGATATGGGCTTCAGCCTCCCTCAAACTCAAATCCTTCCGTTGAGTAAAATTATCCTTTTAATCTCGGCGTTACGGGTTGCCGGGCTCTCGAAAGCAGGCAAAGCAGGAGCATAATGACCCTCCGAGCACTCGCGTATTCTGGAAATCTAAAAAGGCGCGGCGCAGCAGGAGTTCCCCTCGACTTTTGAACCACGCCGCGAAACGCCATTCGCCCATTTCCTCGACGGCATAATCATCTCATGACCCAAAGTATCAAAACGATTTCCGCCCGAGGAAAACAAATGAATGGGGGTCCCCCGAAATCCCCCCTCCACCGCTGCCTCCCCCACCGCGGTGAGTACGGCGCTGCCCTTTTCATCGCACTAAAATCCCGTTTCCGGGAGGAAACCAATCCAATCAAACCGTCCCACCTTTTCGGTTATCCTCAACACCGGGACCGCAAATGGTGCCCTTAAACCTTCCGCTCCCATCCCTCGGATCTCTTTCCTCTCTCTCTTCCCTCCATCTCTACGTTTCTCCCACCCTTCCCACGCCTCGTTCCTCCGCATTCCCCGGCGTGTGGTTCTCCTCCGGACCGGCGAGCCCTCTCGACGTGAGAGCGGCGTATCGAGCCCATCACCCGGCCCCGCCCACCACCAGGAACCCCACGGCCGCCCGCCCTCCGAGCCCGTTTCTTCCTGCCCTCCGGGTCCCTTTTTTCTTCCCACGCGCCACGGAAGTAAAATAAATATATAAAATGAGGGAGGACAGAAGAAAGTCGTGGTGACCTCACTCGAGACTGCAGGGACTCTTAGGGACGGAAAGGAGAGAGAGACAGGAAAAAAATGCATAGACTTTGAAGTAAGGTCAAGAGGACGGAGAGAGAGAGAGAGAGACCTCCGGGTAGGAAGCTATTTGACCGGGTCAGGTCGCTTGACCAACTCCAATCCACGCGTCCTTCCCATTCCTCCCCACCCCAACCTGACCGGACACTCTCTTTCTCTTCGGAGGGCTTGGAAGAGTGCAGGGGAGGAAGGCGATTGGTGGACGGGGTCAAAGTCGGTCGCCGGCGGCGGTCGAGGCCGCCCGGAAGGGGAGCGAGGACCTGCCTGGTCCTCTCGAACTCGGTAAAGCCGAGGAATTGCAATTTCGTGTCGGGGTCTTTCCCCCTTCGATCAGTTCGCATGTCCACGCCACGGTCGCAACCACCCCCTCGCTCTCCTCTTGTCTCTCCGTTGTTCCCATCTCTCTTTCTGTCTCTCCTAAACCCCGCTTAACCCTCGGAATTAACCTCGCCGCCCCTTTCCTTCTCACCTCTCTCTGTTCCGTCTCCGCTGCCCTTCCGTGCGGATTTTGCGGTGACCTCCCGCCCGATTCCTCGGCGTGCATGTCGGCGTGAATCGGATTGCTGCGGAATGATGGGGTGGCTCGCATCCACTCTCGTCGAAATCCTCCCTCCCCCTGCGTGTCCACCCTCGTACACATACTACTTGGGCACACGCCCGAACCGTAAGCCGCATTCGCCGCCGCCACCAAATTCTCCCCGATCCTCTCTGGCATCGTAACACCCCACCCCCCCGCTTCTTGCCCACCCTCCTGCCCAACAATGGTTTCTTCGCACCTCGATGCAACTCGCTACCACCCCCTTCCCCTCCTCCCCATACTTCTGACCTCCAGGGCTGGCACGTACGCTTCTTGTCCCTTTTTCGTGTTTCGTCTTACCTCAGAAACGCATTCTCTTTGTCCTGCTCATGCCGTGCCGAGGAACCTCTGTCAAATCCTCCGTTGCCGAAAGTTAGAGGCACGAAACATTCGTGATGAAGTACGGCAAGTTCTCTATTCGCGTTGATCGGGGCATAATGTTTTATTCATCCTCTTGCGAGATGGTATGTCACCTAGTTGAAGCATCAACAAACCGACTTTCCGGAGTTGTCCTCTATTACAGTACCTACCCTCCTTCTTTAAAGAAAGTATCGACAGGACATATATGTGCACATTGTGAAGACTTCACATGTATTGTGAGAGGCGAACATGATGATAGTTTCCCCAAGTTTTAGCTTACAAAGTTGGCGACAATTTACCTTACAATAGATGAGGTAATGATAACCCAACTCTGTAATAGTCACAAAAATGTCTTTGTCCATTGGCCATTAATCCCTAAAACTGACTCAATAGCAGGTAAAGTATTCTTCATTTCATTCCTCTACAATGTTCTATACGTTGCTGTGATGCTTGATTTATGTCCCATGTGAGTATTGATTAATCTTTAAAGTAGTGAGGGAATATCAGATAACACCGAAGGCGTCACTTTGTGGAAATTTGTAATATTCATGGTAACGAATAAAATAATAAAACTTTTAGTCAACGTAGTTTTACTAAACAGTGTGGAATTGACTAAAAGTTTTATTATTTTATTCGTTACCATGAGTAGTGAGGGACTTGCATTTTTAATAGTCCGTATCTGTGAAAAGAATAAAATTCTTGCCCATAATTTCGACTGCATTACTGTCAATGTAGTACGTGCCTGATTTCACCTTCGCTCTTTATATTCGATTGGTGTGACTTGACGCTACTAATACCACCTTAGTGTTATCTCACTCCCGCGATATCACCACTCGCCTGCTTCTCTCTTCAATGGCAGCTGACGTTCAGGCTGCTTAGTTTCAGAGTAGCGTGAGTGCAATGGAAGGGAAAAGGCGATTGGCAAAGCAGTGTTTTGTCGTGGTTTCAAGATTGTCAAACATGCTGTCGTTCTACTGATTTTTCTCCCGTAACATAGTCTCATGCGCCTCTCAATACGATAAAAGTCTCCGAAGCTTCGGGTCTTACACAGAAGTCTTACACTCGACACTGAAACTCACCCCAAATGTCTTCCGCACCCAAGCAGTCTCTCCCACTTTTGGTTCCCCCTAACTTTCCTTTACGGCCAATCAGCATGGTCTCACCAATCTTCCCCACCTTAGGGCGCCCATCCTGTCAACCATCCCTCCACTGACGTTGTTCTTCCGCCAACCCTTCCCCCTGTAGCCATTGTCACTGTCGTTGTCATTGTCTCTCCCTCCAGAGAGTGGAGATCCTAGACACCCCTTGAAAGAAGCGTCGTCCTTTTCTATTCTCTCCTGCGCACAGTTGAAGGGTGAGAGGTGGAAGTAGGCTAGTAACATTGTTGATGAAATTGTTACGTGTGAGGATTGAAAAATATACAATTTGCAGCTTTCGTGGCTCTAGAACTTCTCACTTTATGTGACCACAAAAAACAATCGGAGATATATTTTTCATTTTATCCCAACTGCAATCGATCCGACCCAGCGATTGATTCATTGCAGGTTTTTCCAGTTCCCTCTCCGCTACGCACAAATCTCTGGCCATTCCTTTTTTCTTCCCTGCCCTCGTATCCAACACCCCTTGCTCTCCTCCCGGTCCATCCTCTTCCCTCGCCACTTCCCTCATTCCTTCCCTGAATGTTTAATGGTGTGGAAGGAATTAAAGGATGGCATGCATTGAATTTGGAAATAGGGTTAATTTATTGCCAATGATTATTTTTTGTTGACGCTGATATATTTATCTAATCTAGATGCATTCTCTTTTCAGGATTCGGCTTTGTGACGTTCCAGAGTGAAGACGTGGTGGACAAAGTCTGTGAAATACACTTTCACGAAATAAATAATAAAATGGTGAGTTTTTTTCTGAATACTTTCGTACACGTTTTAAACTAACACCTCGCCTTCAAATATTGACCAATTTTCTCTGAAAAACTGTGCAGGAGAATAGTTGCCAAAAATATTATTTTTATTGTATTACTGTTACTATTGTATTATTGTTATTATTGTGAATGGGTTACTGTTTGTTTATGGTGTGTTTAAAATCATAATGCAGCATTTATCAGGCAAAAAATATTTTTATCCTTATTAAAAATATGTTTTCGTATTGAGATACAATGTTTCTGTTAAGATGCAACGTCATCTAATTATTTTTCATCAATTTGCTTCTTAGATTATCATAGGGAAAGAACTACCTAACTGCTCGTACATATCTCGGATAGTTGAATTTCCTCTGAAAAAGTTGATTTTGGTGTGATAAGTATAGCATTTTTTTAAATATTGAAAACTATTTTCAATCTTTTAATGCACAATAAAACATGATTTTCATTAAAATGCCAACACATACAACCAGTACATTTTTGTACCCTATTTGAAGACACCTTAAATATATTTCCGCCGCAACTATTTTCTTCCACTTCCAGTTATAAATGGCGGAATTGTTTTCTGAACGTTCCAGGGTATGGTAAAACAGACGGAAACAATTTCTCACTGCATGGTGCACTTTGTAGTTCCGTGTCGTCCTCTCGGAAAAGGAATAGGTACTTGGCGCGTGAACTTCATTTGCGAGGGATTTACTCTAAGTTGTAGCCCCACTTGAGTCAAAGGTGAATTGCATTGAGCGGGAAGAGGATTAGAAGAATTTCAGGGAATACGGGATAAGAAGAGGCAGCCGGGCGAGTGAAGGGGAGGGAAAAGAGGAGAGAGAGAGTGCGTACGATAAAGTACCGAGGGTTTCGGGTTGGGATGGGGGAGCGGGGGAACGCGAGGACTTGGAGTGGATTTGAAAGTTTAAAACAGTGGGCGGAGTCGGTTGAGAGGGGAGCAGAGGGAGAGAGAGGTTCCAAGCCACCACGCCAGATGTCTCTCCCACGCTAAGGTTTCCTTCCCTTCCTCTTCCCTCCCTCTCTCTCTCTCCCCACGAATTCCGCACGTTTACCACCTCCTGGTCCCATTCTTTATTCCACTGCGACCCCTTCGATTTTTCCCGTCGTTACGTTTCGTCCTACTCCACCCGCTCCTCTCCTTCCAACCGCCCCATTTTACCCTCGGAAGTTGAAAAGAGTGAACCGAGCCGAAGAGGGATTAATCATATGAGTGGGAAGTTCCGTGGAGATTGTCAAAGAATGCGGGAGGGGTTATTTATGGCGCCGAAACCGTCGCTGTCGCTTCGGTATTTCACTCGGCTCAAATTTCCCTCAACTTCCCATCCCTCGCCACGTTTTCTGTGGCGGCGTAGAGCGATCCACTGTTTTGCGCGGTCCGGAGTTCCCTCCCATCCACGCCACGGGGGGAATTGCCATCATTATCTGACGAAGACACAAGTTTCCGGCGTGTTGAGTCGCCTGCGAAGTACTTTTTTTTCGATTGCTATGAACATTCGAATCTAATTTCGGAGTGATTAGCGATGTTCAATGCGCAGGTACAGGAGACAGGGTGCGTGCGTGCATAAATCTGCGCATGTCACCGTGCCCCCATCGCGTCATATAGGATTAGAGTGTGCCGTTCACTGAAAGATGCTTGGGAGGTGACTCCAGTTGCTCGAAATGTATGTCTTCGATTCAATGCGCCCAGAGTTCGGAGCACATAGCTTTGACGAGATTCCCTAATGCAGCCCTCTAAACTTTCATGAAAGCCCAGAGAGCTCAACAGAAGAGCTTATTTCTAGGGTTCAATTTATTTCATATTTGCTGATCTCAGTAAGAACTAATAGAATTATGGCCCTCGTTAGCTATTTTTTTCGTTAAAAATAGTTTTTTTAAGATTTCGTGGATGATTTGAGCAGTCAAATGAACAAGATGAACGATACGCTAAAACTGAAAGTAAATAATAGGTAATATATTCCTCACCCGAATCTTGTATCATAAAGCAGTGGTGTGGAATATTGAATTGAAAATTTAATTTAAATCAATCCTTAGGCGAAGTATTAAAGTACTTTGTAGTTTGGTGCTTGTACGTCTCATGCAATCATAGATGTGTTCCCATTACGCTCTGACCAACGAAACGTAGACTGCGCGGTAACCAGAGTATTATCTCAAAAAATGAAGTCACATATAATTTTGATCAAAGGCAACCAATGGTTCATCGTTGTTTGGGTTCAATTCTATAAAGTGTGGAATATGGATAAAATTTTCATTTAATTTTCAGTTTCAGTCAGCGGAGAGTACTGGCCTCCCGTCCCAAAGGCTTCGTATCGAATTCCAGCAGTGGCATTTATTATTTATTGTTATGCCGGTCCCTTCTTGGCTGCTGTCGGAATAATACTTTGGGTTCAGTAGGTACTCTGTCCATCGGACGGATTGTTAAAATGTGGACCCCTTAGCGCATTTTGTTAAGAGAAAGCTAATGCCATGATGGGATTAGTCTGCTCCTGCCTCGACCCTTCTTCCTCCGTTCCATGAAAACGTCATGATTCTACCAAATTACTCTTCATTTTCAAATGACGAAATTGACCTTAGTTGTCTGTCACGTCCGCAGAATAAATACTGTCCTGGACCCCTCAAGGTAGATAGTCCATCCGTATTAATTCCTTTCCTTATCGGATTCAACGCTAAAACCCACCTTCCGCCATTGAGGCATCAAATACGGGAATTTGCATGCATCTCTCTGCCGAGGACCACCTCGGTTCATTATCGGACCCATTGACTACGCAATAATCAGGCATATATAAACTGCTCAAATCACCTCGTTTTCATTTGATTTGCCCTCACTATTTCATATTCAATATTGCCTCCCAATCACCTCCGCAATGGTGACCTCATGCTTATTTCATTTACAACCCGAGGTTTGTGGCTATCATTGTCACGTCGCGTCGTCGATACTGTGCGATGTTAGTGCTCCAAGCTATTCGTTAGCCCAAGTTCCAATCACGACACTGGTGTTTTGGTTACAGTCGAGGTCGAGAAAGTCGGGTAACTTTTCATTCCGTTCCATCGCTGGTCCCCCCCCTCTCCTCCCCATTGCTTTGTGCCCGAAAAAAGATGCGAGTCCTCGTCGATTGATTGTCCCTTGCTTTCACTACGGTCGGGAGACGTGACAGTCTCATCCTCCATCGGGAAAACTCCCGCGTGAACCGAACGCCAGAGGAGAGAGAGAGGGCGGAAGGGAAAAGAGAATCCCCATTCCTCTCAGGAAATCAAGTCACTCCCGATATTGTGAGCGCACCTCCGGGTCGAAACACGCGAAACGCTCTCCTTTTCCTCGGGAACATTTCGGTGCAAACCAGATAGATGATGAGGGGTGGGGATGACGGGGAGGGGAGACGAGGAGCGAGGGACGGAGATGAGTTGGGGGTGGGAGGATGATGCTGGAAGGGCAGGAAGGGAAGGGAGAGATAGAATATCCGCGAATGGATCCGCGCGGCATCCCTCGCTTGTTCGTGGTCCCATTTCGTGTCATCATCCTTTTCCTTCCCCGCCTGCCCCTCCTTTATTTAATACCGGCAAAACACCTATCCCGCCCTACATCGGTTATGAGCTCCATATATCTCTCCCTTTCTACCCTTGTATCTCCTCTTATCTCTCCATCCTCGTTGTCCTTCGCTTGCCGTTGGTACGTCATCTCCCTACGCCCCCGCGCTTCGTCCGTGTCACGCCGCTGGCCCATCCTCGTCCCACGCTGGACCCGCTCCTCCCTGGGGTGCGCCACCCCACGACTCCCGCCCCCAGCTCACGCATGCTTTCCCTCCCCCCGACGCACCCAACGTTTCCACGCCCTTTCCTCTCTCCATCGGTCGTATCGCCCGACGGCTCATCACCTTTCCAACCCCCCCAAGCTCACACGCACGCACACATACGCAGCTTCAGCGCTATCTCCCTCGCTCTCTTTCCCTCCTATCACTCACCTCCGCACCCCGGCGTCCACCCCCCCCTACCCCGACCCAACGCACTCTCGAGCCGTTCCCTCGGCTTCTCTTTAAAGCGTAAAGCTCTCACTCCCTTAAAACTCCTCATTTATTTATTTATCCATTTCCTTTTTTTATTTGATCTCGCAGAAAAAGTGTTGTGCGTGGAATCCACCGGAAAAAATGGTTCGTTTCAGGAGAGGATGGGTGAGAAGTGCGTCATTGGGCGTGAACCCGTCCCCCCCCCCCCCCCCCCCACCTCCCATCCAACCTCTCTTCCCCACTTTCCCTTCTCCTCCGATTCGGTTCCAAGCGAGCTGCCCATTTGCAACCCCCTGTCATTCGCCTTTTCCTCTCTCTCTCTCTCACCCCCTTCCTCTCCGTCACACGGCAAAGGTGTGACTTTTAATCGGAATTCTTAATACGTTTGACCACGAGTGGCCACCACGCGCCACTTGTACGAGTCCCTTGTTGCTCGCTGGAGTGTCTCTTTACATGTAAGAAAGTACCGAAGATAAACTATTCTGGGTTAATACATAAAACTCAAATTCAGTGGTTTAAGGGAGATGAGAAAATTGTGTTGTTATTGAATTATGAAGGCGAAGATCGCAGCATGATTTTTTGATTTCGCAGTCACCAGGATTTCGGGCGAGGGACAGAGCAAGTATTAATTGGTAATAATGAAGAAGCAATGCGTCAAAGATAATTGTAAACACATTGTCTTTTCATCACAAACAGAAAATGGTGAATGACTGTAGATTTTCCTTTAGTTTCTTGTCAAAATTTTACTTTTATCTTTGACTGTAAATATAACGGGCCTTATTTTCAAACAAATGACTACCTAACAGTATGTAACCTTCGTTGTCAACTCAAACTTATATCTGACTAAGAGGTATCATTGTGTCTGGCTCACAAATTTTAAGTGCACTCTTATTCTCAAGCGTTTCTAAGTCTTAAAAACATTACATCCAGTCTAGCAGAATTGGTAGGAATGTTTTTATTTACGTGTGTCGGAACTCGGTGCATATTTATAGCGTTATAAATTTGAAGAGTAGCAAAAATCATTTTATATCTTAAAATGCTTCCTTTCTGATATCAAGGAGCCTACTCCTTAGTCTCTCAACCTCGTACATCCATTCCCGGGAATAAAGCAAATTTTAATGTAAAGCACATGCTTGACTCGTACTTTTTTTATGAAACTGGCGGATTTCCGATGCTAGTAGTAACTGAGGAAAAATTAATGAAAAAGGAGAGGCGAAAGGGAGATAAATCTCTGACAACGACTGCGCACCGCGTGGCGCAAGTTATTTACTTACCTCGCAAAGAAAAGAACGGGAGAAAAATATTCCACGTGGAAATGAGAGAATCAAAAGAGTGGCCCCGATAAGAAACATACTGTAAAGATGAGATGTAAATAGCTTGGTAAGCTCCTGGCAACAGTGTTCGGAGACTGATAGCCGCGGACGGTGATAAATATGGAAGGCGTGAGTGAAAAATCAACATTAGAGTCCACTCGAGTATGAGGGTAGGAATTCGGAAATCAGTGACGAAGGTTGCCGATGAGGTCGCGGCATCTCATCTCCCAACCCCATGTCATCCCTCCTTCTGCTGCACGCTGCTTATGCGAATCCGCACTTTACTCCTCGCCCATCCATCCCCCACGTGCCTCACCCGATGACCTTCTCCCTAAATCCCTCACCGAACGCCAGCGCATATTCCGTGCTCAACTCAACGCACTAGTCCCTTCATTGTCACTCTCGCGAACCTTGTCCGAGTGGAGATAATTACGCAGATATATTCTTTCCCTGCTTCGTTCCAGTAGAACCCGTCCCAATTCTCCCCCTCCCCTTTCGTGAAAGTATTGCTGATATTTTTGAGCGATCTCTACTCTTTCCCAGAAACGCTGACCATAATTATAATTCCTCTGTCTTTACCACGTGGTCGCACTAGAAATGGCAAATCGTGATTGAGTACTTTCATGTGCAGAATTTTTTCTGAATTATTTTGATGAATCTTATTTATTGAAAAACTAAAAAAAAGTCTATGAAGCTACCATAGAATTTGACCATCTGGTAATCGATGCGGAGTTAGTTTCTTTATTTACGAGTTACAAGTTTTTGTTGCATTGCTTTTAAAACGAGTTTGATTTTAAGACGAGTTTGAGCGAGAAAACTAGCGCAAGAATGATTGTTAAGCTATGCTGTCTTGAGGCCGATTTGTGCGTAAAAGAAATTTTCTTAGATTACGAACTCTGCTAATCTCTGCCTATACCGAGTCTATCCAACTTTTTCTGACATTTGAGTAAATAAAATTATAGTTATTCGTGAAAGTGTCATTTGTGTTGCTTTATAGCATTTTTAGTGTAGATACACACCATCCTTGCTCTTTTACTTCATATCTGTCTTTTTCTCTACTATTTTCGAATCAGATCTGCTGCTTCTGTCATTATTTAAAAAAATATATTATTCAAACCATTCTTCCTCCAGACAATGGGTACTTCATTTCGCTATACAGAATCTTTAGGGCCTTAAATGCATTCTACATTCCCATACCTTCTCTCCTATTCTTCTCTGCCTCATAGGCTGCATTTCGAGGCGACGTATATTCCGGTCTCCCGTGGCTATCGATTGTGTTGTTTGTCTTTCCATCTCCCCTCCGCCACCTTAATTCCCCATCCGTTATATTCATGACGCTCCCGCGATCGAATGTGTTTTGGAAAACTTTTGAGGGCTAAAGAGAAACAGCTTATCCGCAGATTGCCTCGCGTGCATTTGATTTTCATCCCCGGCTAATGTTTGCCAAGGGTTATGCATGGGGCAAATGACTTGTGAATACCGCGAGGTGAGTGGGACAAACCGAAGGGATTTGCTCTGATGGCTACGCGCTGAATTAGGGACTCGAGGATGATCCCCGATCCGGTCCGAGCATCCCACCGGAACGACTTTTAATTGGTTTATCTGCTACATCATCTGCTATATGGGGAAGGCGCTGGGAAGATTTTCATTCACTCTAGCTACTATCGTAGTCATGTATAGCCAAAAAAACTTCTGGACAACTATCGCAGTCACTATCATTGCCATTCCCTAATGTTTCGAAACTGATGTTTTGGATTTTTATCACGAAGTTATTGCTTTGATGATTGAAAACTCCCGCATAAAACACTAATGCCACTTTTAAAACTGAGAAAGTTTGACAGTTACTTCTTTTTTCTCGATATTTCTCTGTTTGAGAATAAAAAATCAAGTTACCGGATTGTTAACTGTAAATCGGATAAGATTTCGAGTAATCTTATATTTTTATAATTATTAAAAAGTAAACTTAATTTTCCACTCCCATTTCCTCACAGAAATGAACATCTAGTGGTGTTTAATAACCGTACTCTTCTCAACTCTCCCAAACATGTGCTCACAATGATTGTGAATGCCCCATGTGGCCAAATACCAATCCTGCTAACATTAGCTTCCTTGAGAAAACTTCGCTTTTCTTTAACCTCGCCTCTCTGGGCCAAATAAAGTCAAATATTCCTCTCTCTATATATCTGTTCCTTTCTCTCACCCTCCCTTCCCTACCACCACAACTCACCCATCGGGAGCTGCGCTTTCCCGAAAGACCCCACATTTGGAAGAAGCCTACCTTTAACCCTCCCCCAACTCCGGCCCCTTCAGTTCCCAAACCCAAAAATCCTCCACATCCGCACTCTCCCCTTCTTCCCTATCTCCCACCCCCTTCCGCTCAACTCCCCACAGACCCATTACGGAATCGTAAAAGCCTTTTGCCTCCCGACTCCCCTCAAGCCCTACATCCTCCCCAAACCCTCCTCCACTCGCCCCTCAAGTAATGCAACCCCCGCACCATTCCCACGCTCCCCACCACTTCGACACCCTTTCTGCTCGCCCTGCAGAGGCCCTTACGCCAGCCCCATCCGTGGCCCTCGCCACGGTACTGCCAGTGCTCGATTTTTCCCGTGTCTGCCAAACGAGCCTCGTTTTTACCTCCACCTCGCCTTTCCACTTCCTCCCCCCACCGCCTTCCTCCAATTCTCCTTCCCGAATCCCTCCTTCCCTCCCCATTGCTCAGGTCACCTCCCACCAGCTGCAGTCATATATATTTTTTTATTTTCCTCATTGGCTCAATCCCTCAAAAGTGCTCTCGGGGCCTACGTTTTTGTTTCAGAAAGATTTCCCCTCTTTATTATACTTTTTTCATTGTTGTGTATTTTCTTCAAAATTTTTTAACCTCCCCGGATGTTCCGCAACGCATCCTTTTCAGAAAATTCTCGGTGGATTCGAGATTTGACTTTCTTTTGCCATTCTTTATTTTGTTGGCTGAAACGTCCTCCCCGAGGAGGTTTGTAAACAGAGTGGTGCTATAAAATTTGTAGGAGGCTAAGCAAGGCAGGAGAAAGAACGCATTCGCGGGAAGGCCTTTAATTCGTGTCTGTCTCTCTTGATCGAGGTGACACTCGCAAACACTCGTGGGGATAGACCTCACTTTGCGCATGGGATGAATGTAGCTTTCGTGTGAGTCGTTTGGTTTTTCCTCTCAAAAGATTGCATCTGCGTGTCAAAAATGGAGATGATACGGTAAAATGTTTCAGCTATAATTTTTCATCCTTGTATGCAAATTATTTTGGGGGTTTATTCTCCAGTGATTATTAATACGAGGTGTTGTGTGTGTAACTGCTCATTGTAAATATACTCGGCCTGTATCTAGGTGATTTGGTAACACTTAAAGATGAATGCATTCAGTAAAGCACAGGATTCTTTTCAGAATTTTGTTTATCGTTAAGCACGTTTTGGCCTTCAAGCCATGCGCAAGTGACGGTATCCGGATATTTATACACGGCCAGCAATCTTCGGGCACAAAGACATTCACGGTGAAATTTGACCGACCACGTATGTCTAGGCAGCGATGTGAATAGAAGTTAAATTCAGAGGGTAGATGATTACTCAGAGTTACTGAGACGTTACTCTGGAAAGGAGAGAGAATTTTTGGGGTCATTCAAATTTTCCTTCTGATCGTCAGGTAAAATTTCTAAATGCTTCCATCGGTGGGCTCTCTTTTCAATATGCAAGATACGTGGTACAAATTTGTCATGGTGAAAAGTTTCTAAGATTTTTTTTCCATTGCAATGTACGTTTCACCATTCTTCCAGCTCATTAATCCTGATCACTGGGTTCCTTTAATATGTTCGTCGTAACATATGCCACAATATTCGCATTTGCATCCGTATTTCCCTTTCCCTTCCTCAACGATAATTTTTCTGTGAGAAAAGTTTTAACAATTTTCAGTGGACCGGAGACCGTGATTATTCCACTCAGCAAACAGTGGTCTGGGTGACTATTTCTTCTAAAGCAAATTTAAATTGAAATGTCGGTGGAATTCCATAATATCCTCACCAGCCTTACCGTCCGCGTTTTGAGAAATGTACCCTTGTCAGCATTGATTGTTATTGAACCTACCGACCTCTTTTATCCTGAGCCCTATTTCCTCGCTGAGGATGCATTTTAGAGATTACTTGATGGAACGTTTGAGAGATTTTCTACAAATTTCCAGATCCCTAAAATAGCGCGCGAGACAATGGTTCCTTTTCAGCCTTTCCGGCGTCCGCACACTCCACCCACTCACAATTCGAGACTTTACCAATCTTGCTGACGTCTCCATCATCCTGTTTTTCGCATCGCTTCGAAATTATTCTCAACCTCGAGCTCCGTAATGAAACGTGAAAGCTTTATCCCGTAGTCCATCGCAATCTCCCTTGATCCTCTCCGCTGTCTTTTTTTTCTCTCTCTTCGCCCCCATCCAGCCACAATATTTTCTTCTCCCCTTTGTTTTCACAGTACTAATTCGGCCCTATCTCCTCCTCCCCGCCCCTCCCACGCCCTCGCTGTGTATCGAGCCTCCACTGTCTGAAAGAGGCAGTCAAAAGAGCGGAGCACACACTTCCGTCCTGCATTACCTCTCCCGACGAAGCGACAAGCCATTCTCGCATCCGTCTCCCCCTGCACTTCTTCCTTCCTTCCCCCCTTACCTGCTTAAAAACCATCCATCGGAATCTCTTAACGGATTGCTTTCTCCACCACGCTCCCTCTAAGAATTCTCCCCGCTCTCCTGATCCCGCATCCATCGTCGCATCCGAAAACCCGCTCGCGGTGACGTCCCCTCCCCTCGCTAATGGAGGACACAATGGAGATGACGTTCCTTTTTTGCAGCGGCAAGAACACGCCTTCCTGCGCGGGTTGGAGAGCGTCCCTGATCTCCGTTGTCGCTGCTCTATTCCTTTCTTCGTCCCCCTCTCTCTTATGCTATCTGAGCGTGCAGGAGCAGTCACGTGGTCGTGTCGCGTGGGTATCCTCGCCCCAGCGACGTTCGTGCACCGTGATTTTCGAGCCTGCCTCCCTCCTCACATACACTTTGCCTTCCAAACACCCCATTGTGTCCCACAAGCCTGAATGTCGTCCGCATGCTTGGAGTATTTCACATAGTGGAGGCGAACAGATTTCTGCCCCTTTGCCATTGAATTTTTCTGTTAGCAGGAAATGGGAGGTGAATGGCGGCGAGTGTGCACTAGCGACTATTATCATTTTATTGGACTCGGAAATAAATAGCGGTGTTCTAATGTAACAACATTAGGTACTTTTCTTTTACTTTCAGACTATTCTCTCTGAGGATTCGTTAAAATCCCAGTCTATAACTCAAGCCGTGTTCCTGCCTTGGCTACATTATTCCTTCTAATTTTTCTTGCACATGCTTTTTGCACACTATTTTTTTTCTATTGCTTCAATAGTTTTCCACTTCAAAAGCATTCCTTGTGCCCCATGGAGTTAATAGTTATGATTGGAAGATGTATTCCATAGCATTCTAAAAGAAACCTGGAAATAGAAATGGGATTAACTTATAATTTCATAACTTCCTACCGAAATGTTTCAAACCTTAATTTTGGGGTATTTTGTTTAACGAATGGAAACGACCAATAATTGACTAAAAATATCACCCAAACGCTAAATACTTATAATGATATGCCAGAAAATCCATTTTTGGTAAGGTCTTGAGAAGAAAAAATACTTTAATGCATACTTATTATTACTTTTGTAAAAAAAGTGTAGTTGTAATATTATGGGAATGGTAGAGAGAGTAAAAGTATACATATTTAACGCTTTCGATCCTAGGTTGCAATTAAATTGTAAGAAAATAAATAAAGCCCTGACATTGAATGCTATTGATTTGAAAACATATTAAGAATGCTAATGCTCAATGCAAAGGGTCCATGTAAAGTGAATGAATTTTCTTCCAGCCAAATAACCATCCGGAATTTTACGATCTCTCCGCAGGTTGAGTGCAAGAAGGCACAGCCCAAGGAAGTCATGTTGCCCGCGAACTTGGCCAAAACAAGAGCCGCCGGAAGGGGAGCATACGGTGAGTTACTCATGCTCAATCCGGGCCTCCCGACTCTCGCTGCGGCTTACCGCTACTCCCCGTACACGGTCCCGAGCAGCGTGAGCGCGGTCGGACCCTCCGCCGCCTCCTCCGCCTCCTCCTCCTCCTCCGCCGCCGCTGCTGCAGCCGCCGCCGCCGCTGCAGCCGCCGCCGCCGTCTCCTCCGGCGTGCCCCCGGCCGCCGCCTCCTCCACCTCCTCCGCCGCCGCCGCCGCAGTGGCCGCTGCCGCCGCCGCCGGCCTCGTGGGCCTGGGAGGACTCGTGGCGGGGGGCGGGCACGGAGGCACCAACGCCCAAGGGGCGATCGCCCACGCAGGCCTCACCATCCCAGCACACCACTTGGCCCACCATCACGCCCACCTCTTAGCCGGGGGCTCCGTGCCCTCTTCCTCCGCCTCCACCGCCATCATCCCCGTCTCTTCGGCCGCCTCCTCCGCCCCGCTCACCTCCTCAGCGGCGACGTCCGCGGCCAATCACAACGCCGCTGCGGCCGCAGCCGCCGCCGCCGCCGCCTTCGGCCTTGGGCCGTCGGCGATGTACGCTTCGGCGCTATACGACGCCGCTGCCGCAGCCGCAGGGTGCAAGAGGGCGCTGGCGGCTGCGGCGGCGGCGGCGGCCATGCCCTCCACACCCCGCCACCATCCCCCACACCACCACGCCCCACACCACCATGCCCACACGCACCCCATCCCGCTTACGGCCTACTCTATGAGCGACCTCATGGGGGTCCAGGGTTTGGATCTGTCCATGTACCAGCCTATCCCCGTAGGGCTCTGACCCGTGCTGGCGCACCTTCCGCGCCCCCAGTGAGGAGCTTAGCTCGTGGGGGCGGCGGGCCCTCTCCACCCGCCTTCCCCACCCCAGTACCCCCGATTTCGCTGGCGCCACCACGAATTGGGGGTAGAAGTGGTTAGCTATTACCGAGCGGTAGGTCCTCACCTCTTCAGAGATGTCAGATTCTCTGGGTCTGGGATGTCTATGGGTCACTGCGCAAAAATTCTGAAAATTTTGAGTTATCATTTTTTGGTAGCGTGGGGAGCGTAATTTTTTAAAATTGTTCTGTGATTATTGTTTCTACCCATTATACGTACAAGTATTCAATATGTTTTCTTTTATTATAAAAAGTATTAATGTTCTTCCATCCATCATCCAAATGAAAAAATTCCTACGGTAATAATTACCAAGAATGGCTTATTTTGACTCAGTCATTTTTGGCGTGAATGTTGTCATTTTAAGGTTAAAATGTCTGACATTTTTGCCTGTATTCTTTCAAATTAAACGAAAATTATGTGCGTAGGAGTAGGAATGCAATTCATAAGTAATGATTTTTTCTACTGTCATGTGAAATGAATATTGGTATGATATTTTTTCTTAGGTGTATTCCAAGGAGTCACACAACTGAGAAATATGCACAACGGTTCCGAAAGAATCCATGTCGATTTCATGTGAATTAAAGTATCAATGTATTTGAAGGCCCATGCTCAAAAAGATCACAAACACGAATAAAATAGGTGGCTAACAAAAAGTATTGCTTGTAAATTCGATTTCGAAAGTGAATATGGCGGAACGAACATGTCAGGTGATTGGGCACAAAACTTAAAATGGAAGTAAGACCATACCCACGCAATGTCGTTATTTTTATTTTCCGGCTTTTCACTGAACTGAAGTAATGTATTTTTAACGTCTTCTTTTATTTAACCGTTGCTTGGACTCAAAAGGGAAATAGGAGAGTGGTTATCAGTGCTTCCTTTTTTAATAACTTAAGTTTAGAATTTCTACGCTCTTTTAGTTTTTTGTGACATAATAAGGACCCTTTATTCATGAAATGCTTTCTCAATACAGTTTGGAACTAATCAGTGAAAAAGCAAGTTTTTTATTTCTCTACTAATGAATTTTTCAAATCATCCCTTGAACACTCATTGAATTACCAGTTTTACGAACCCCTCTGGCTACCTGAGACTGTGCCAGTTCCATTTCAACTCTCAATTCCTCAAGTGCCTCATTTTTGGAGATTAAAATGATAGAATAGATGCGAAATTTAGTTCCACTACTAATTAGGTTTCAGGTTAGTCCTAACTTTTGACAGCCGTTGAGATCACCACCTCACTTAAGGCTTCAGCCTTACCCTATTTACCCCTCATGTGCCTTCTATTCAATGAATCGCGAGAATTTGCGTGACTACTGAGTGTTTCCGTTGACCTCGTAATGTGAATTCACCTACTAACTGAGACACATTTATAGGCCGATGTTCACTACCTGTAAAACTATCGCCTAAATTTTATTCATTGAAATAAAAGTTTTATTGTATTTTTCTTTATCTATCTAGCCTATTTTTATGTCGTCAGTCTCGGAATATTTGCTGTTCATTAGGTGGTATTCATTTGGAGAAATTGACTTTGTGTCATCGCTGAATCATTCATAATCCTCAGGTGAGAGTATGTTTTTCGTGTAATTATTAGTTTTCATAATTTTTCTTTCGAAGTACTATTAATTCATTGTGAATAATTGCTCAGCCAAATATTTTAAGGGTGTATTTAGATTTAAATTTCATAGTGTTGAAATTTTACACGACTGAATATTAAATCAAACTTCAGCTTTTAGCAAACAATGAAAAAAGACTGCTAATGACAAGGCCTTAAAACATTAGAGATTATTATGAGATTTTTCGGCCTGTATACATTGTTATATTTGCTCAAAAATTTAATGATAGATTAGTTGTGTTGCTCAAATGTTGTAGTTTTTTCTAGATCATTTCAAAATGGATTAGCTAGTGGATATTCCAGAGCCAGGCGATAGTTAGCTAAATTTTGGCATTATTCAGGTATTTTGAAATCATATTTATAATTGGTGACACATTATTCCGGACTTACGAGGTCGTATGGCCATTTTGGACTTGAATTAGGCTATTTTTAGAGTGATCTTAAAATGGAAAAACAATAATCCAGGTGGTGAATCTCAACACGCTCATACTTTAAAAATTTTAAGTAGGAAATTTCCAACATTCATAAGCATTTCTGCGCAAGTTCGTGCCGTAAAGTAGTTACCGAATAGGCCAACCGTCGAATGAAGCGAAAAATGATGCGTTTTTATTTTGCAATCTTTAACAAACCTTAAGTATTTTACGTTATTTCTGAGGAATCGAAAGCAAGGGTTTTTGCACGCTGTTGTTATTGTCCCGTAAAGGTAATTCTATACCCTGTTATAGTATTTGAGAGGTTTAACAAGCGGAAAACTTCAATGACAATCATTCTCCTGGGCCCCATCGTTTCCTGCTTTTTCTCAAGCCTTTACCCATTCACCTGTCTCCCTCCTCTCCGTTACTTCCTACCAGAACCTGTCAACCCCCGGCTATTTTTAATGCTCTCTATTATTTCACACAAGATTACATTGACATGTACTAATCCAAGTGTGTTCTTATGCTCCGCTGGAAAGTATTTCAGGGAAATTACTGTGATCGATTCCTAATCATTATTCAACTACCATTGTCCAGCCGTCAAAACAACCCGATTTCAGAGTAGTATTTGTAGTACTGTAGATTTTATAGGATCTCAACTAGTCTTTTGTATTGTTGATAGAATGCTAGTGGAAAGATAGACAGGGAGAGGAAAATTATTTTTTAACGAAGTAGTTGTAGTTAACTAAATTTGTCTAGTTTTCTGAAACAGAGTAAATTTTTAAAAATAATTATTATTAGTTGTTGTTATAGCTGCATTTACATTTGAAAATAGCGGAGCAGTGGAACCTTTAATGTAAAGTATCATCGATTTGTTTGTACGTAGTGATTGAATATTTTTTATATAGTGAAACGACTGTTATGCGGGGAGTTTCCCGTGCCTGGGACTGTTCTCTTAATATCCTATGATAAATCAAGGATCGGCCATAGTTGCCTTGGGATTAATTGGGGCTGTGCAGTTAACTTATAATATCGTGTGTGTGAGGGAAAGACGTTGAATCGCAAGCATGGGGTGTAATTTGTAAATGAACTGATTCGAGAGATAACTACATATGTCGGGCCTGTTTGAATTGGTGAATCAAAGTTGAATTGATCTGTTTGAAAAATTCGCGACGACGGATATTTTAACCGCGGAACTGAATATGAGCGTTTATATCCTCCCCTAAAAAATCAATCATCCTAGCCGTTGCAGAATATCAATACACCTTTCTTTTTCCTTATGCTAAAACTTAACAAGTATTTAGGAGTCTTCGCAACTCTTTATTGAATTGACAACATAGCAGTTTTTGTCGATTTTACTCGTGATTGGTACCAACAGTATCAAGGGTGATGTGTACAATCCTTGGCATTCCAAATGGAAACATTCATCGATATTATGGTGTATTTTATGAAAGGATAAATATACATATATATTCTGTGTCTACTACAGTATATGCATTAAAATATGATAAAGTTAATCTCTGGGTGTTGATTCAGTATTATCTACTGCATATTATTTGTTCAATTCTGTCAACTGTGCTTATATTGGTATTATAAAGAGTTGGAAAAATTATGTGTCATTTATAAGTGTCTGTAAAATTGTGTGAATATTGATCATGTTGAAGCTCTTGAGGTACGAAACCATGCCCGTCATGCTCATTGGATGTCTTTATTGTCCAATTCATTGAAACAGCACGTTTCATGTGGGGAACAAGGCATTTGGAAAGCGTTTCTCTTATTGAAACCTGAAACCAAAGGTTTACTTTAAAAAAACAAAGAATGTGAAATTTCGAAGAATATCATTTGAAAAGGCTTATGGTATTTGGCGTTCCAATGCATGAAGGGTATGGTTTTAAGTCCTTAGGCATGTATTCCCAAGCCTCTCCAAATGGAACATTGTATGTGTTTTTAATCACTTCTGTGCTTGTTTATTTTCACTTTATTTTCTGTTGGCGTTACAAATCAAACTTTCATGAAATTTCATAATATTTAGCCAAGTATTTTGCAAGCCATTGATCATCTTCACTGTCACTAGTGTGCCTGTGTGTGTGTGTGATTAAAAACAAAAGATTTAACTCTTGCTAATGTTGTCACTACTTGCTGCTTATAATACTCCACTACTTTACTACTAAATACTACTACTATTACTACTACTGTGTGCCTAGGATTCTCTAAAGTAGACGAGAAACTTGTTTTTCTTTTTTCATACGAACGCTGGATGTTTACAGTGTTTCTTATTGAGGTGTCGTGGGCTTGACCACGGATAAAGGGATTGGGTTGTTAGAAGGGTTGGGTTTTCACAAAGGAAAATGTAAAGGTACTTAAGTGCCGCCGCGAGGATATCTCTTGAACAGCATTTTGCTACGCGTGGAAGTTATAGCATGCAAATAATCTGGAAGGGAGGATTTTGCGACAGGGCGTTAAAAAAAATCCCTTACAAAATAATCAGGAGGTGAAGGGAATATATCATTGCCAATGCGTGACTTAGGAAATGGTAGTTCCGTTGTTTGGTTCGACGGGATTCTTTCCCAGTGGTAGTGTTTATACAAATGTAGTGGTAGTGCCGTGATTTTTTTAATTTCCTCCATTTGATATTGTTGCTAGCAGTTGAGAACACTTAGAGTTCCTTAGCGTAAAGCAGTAATGATTTTATTCTCATTTATTAACGTGCGAACCGTCATCGTTCACCTTTTTGGCGTTGGCGGCTTCGGACCATATCGAAAACGGGACGAATTGTTTCATAGTTATTGTTCCTAGCTTGTTGGGCCGGGATTTTTAGACGGTATTTTTTTCTATTTGTAGCGTGTAGGTTTTTACATGCCAAAGAGAGATGATGTGAATATTTATTTTGTACGTTTTTCCTATGATTGCCTTTTGGCCGCTCCGTTTGCAGCGGCGCTAAGAGTATGCCCTCCAGCCCTCGCCTGTCTCAAATAATAGCAGGCGATAGAAAAGACGCCTCACAAATTGGAATGATTGTTGCCGTGGTCAGCGGCACTGCTGCCCGAGTTATACTATCAGTAACAATAATCATTAATAATAACAATATATAATAATTATATTGAATAACAATTTTAACATTATGCTATGCAATTTAAGATATATCAAAACAAATGTGTAGCTCAGATATTCCTAACAATTGTTGTTAATATTTTTTCCATTCATATTGTCAGAATATGGTTATCGTGAATGTTGTAACATATGTAAATGGCTGTTTGAGAAGGTGGAAGAATAATAGGTAAATGGAAGATTTAAAATTTTAAAACATTTCTTCCTTGATTCATCCAATCAGGAATCTTAAAAATGTGATGTACTTTTTCTTATGCATTATGATAATGGTTGTGGATTCTAGAAATCGTTATAATTTATATTTACAGATTTAAAAACTCATAACGTGCAATTGTTTTAAAATTGATTATAATTTTTTTTCTATTTTGCTTTTAAAGGCTGAAACATCCATAACTCTGTAGTAGTTTAGTCATCAAGGACTGTAACTCATCTGTTTTCTAGAATAAAATTCCGTTTTTGAATCCATCCATACTTTGTTGTCTATTTTACACACTTAGAGTAGAAGCTGTAGAATAGATCCGTATTAGGCTAGATAATACGGAGACGTAGAAAAAAAACCGTGTAGTTTATAAATAGTTAGCGAGTAGCCAGTAACCTCAAGAAAAAGGATTGAAACAGCGTGTTGAAGCCACATGAGTCGACAAGTCGATGTACGGGGCCAAAAGAGACCAATTAAAAAGAAACTAGGAAAGATTTTCAACGCCTAACAAAAGTGGTGCTTTAAGACCAAAATTAAATACTTTGAGTAAGTTCTCTTTAACAGAAGACTTAATTTCATTCCCTTTAACTAATATCTCAAAATCATTCTACCTTAAAGGTGATTGGAGAAAAAAACTCATTTCAAATTAAATCCTTCAATCATTTTTGGATGTGTAACAGTGTGTATGTGTGGTCGTGTGAGTAAAAGATTTGGGTTTATTATTTTCTGTTTTTTCCAAATCGCTGCTTTCCTACGCAACTTCCAGAAAGAGAAAGGAGATAAATGCCTATCTCTGTCTCTCCACTGTATCTTTCTTTCTCGACTGTCGTCATCATGAGAAGTTTCGAGGTGACGACGCTACATACAGGGTTAAGTGCGAGCACAACTGGGAAACCGCGGTAACAATAGATTATCAAATTAAATGTAAAATTGGAAATGAAATAGAAAACTAATCAGAAAATCTAGCATTGTTTCACTAGTGGCAAAATTTCTATTAACCTGTTGTTTTTCTTGAAAAAAGACAGCATATAGTCTTCTTAAAAGAAATAACAGTAGAGTAAAAAGTTAAAAGTAAATTTTGTGTTGCCTCTTCTGAAGTACGTATTTATCATTCTTTGTTTTTTCTCTCTCTCTCTATATATATATATACATATCACAATCCAAGTTTGTAAATTCATTCTCTTGTAAAAAGTAGCGATAATGTAGTTAAACATTCATCATATTAGTTATGAAATTTCATGGATGCTGTGTTTCTTGATTATTTCTAACCCCTTTCCTTTTCCCTTAATTACTTTTTACTCCATTACTACTCTGTACATCTTTAGGGTATTTAGACAATGACTTAATCTGATGGGGAGTCATAAGCATCACTTTCCTCCATTTTCAAGTAGTCACCTTCATTCTGCATTATTTGTCTCATTGCCTCATGCGTTGGACGAACAAGCCTTTAATTTCACTCTGACTTGAGTCACTTTAAGTTAAATCTTGACATGAACTCAAGTAATGAAAATTAATTTAATATGCAATCTCAAATTTTCAGTCAGTGTTACTGAAAACATTTTTGGCCATTGGAAAAAACAATTTTCAATTACTTGAAATTATTTTAATCACAGTTTTGATGTCTCTGATTCTTATTTTTTCTTTCTTTTTGGGTTTCTAGATTTTATGTGGTCTTTGGGAGCTTTGCCTGACGGTGAGTAGAAAATATATTCACTACTATTTATAACTATGCATATATCCTGCTTTTTTGATGAGGCATTATATTGGCAGCTTCTTTCCTATAAATATTGGTAATTTTTTTGTTTGCATATACAGCTGCCGTTTATAATGACCATTTTTGTTCTACCACTCGTTGAACACTTAACATCACCCACAGAGTTGTTAAATATTGCTATTATTTTATTTATATTCGAGCATGAAATCAATAACCCTTGGCCAGTTTAATTTTTTTGTAGATTATATGTCCATATTTTCCTTAGTGGTCACCATATGAGTTGACAACGTTTTTATCCCATTTATTTTAGAATTAGCATTAGTGATTCTCAATGAATATTTTCCCCAGTACTTTTCGTTTGTAACTTTTCTCTTAGTGATTGCTCACTTTTTTAAGGAACTGTTTCGGAAGGAGAGAGCCGATATTTTTTTTCAAAACGCAATCAAAAGCGTTGAGTGTCAATCGTTCTATGTGGTTTTTTCCGGGAGTTGAAGCGCATTCGACTGCCACGGCAACAGCTTTGCTTTCCTTTGTGTTTTTCTTCCCGTGCTCATTTTCCCAAGTGCTCTCCACGTCCTCCGTGATGGCCCCATTCAATGCCTCCTGCGACATCCCCCAATGACCATCTCATCAAAACTCCTCAGTCGATGATAAATTCACCGATAGTGACGCGGACGCTCCCCCGACCGTCAATAGCAATGAACGCATCTATCGAATTACGTTCATCCTCCATCCCCTCCCCTATTTCTATCAATCTCCGCTCTCTCGTTCCGTCAACGGCAGTTTCTATCCCTCCCTAGCACCTTGTTCCCTCCCCAAGGCATCTTTTAACGCATACCTCCCTTTCTTCTCTCTCATCCCTCTCCCCTCACGCACGTTTGTGCATACCCATCAATGTACACACTCCCTCCGCCTTTCTCTCACTCTCTTTCCTCTACCGCTCTCCCCATTTCACCCCCAAACACCCCACTTTCCTGAAATGCCTGCCAACCCCCTCCCTCCCGCAGGATTCCCAGCGGCGGCCTATGCAGCCTACGCAGCCGGCCGAAGCTATTCCGGCTATCCAAGTTTCGGACTCCCATACCCGACAGGTAATGGATTTAAATTCTATTGCACGTTGGGATTGTTTTTTTGCTCATGCTCCCACATTTCTTTCCTCTTCTCCTTCTCGGTGGTTATTCGTTGTCTCTTGGGCTCGAGAGGGGTGGGTGGAAATATGCGAGTGCGTGAATGTGTGTCTTCTGCAGTGTGCGTCGCCTTGAGTCGGTCTGTTGTTCAATTGGGTGGCGGGGTGAGGGCACGGCATGGGGTGGCGTGGGGTCGTGCTCCCGCCCCAGCTTGTCCTCCAGGGTGCGTGAGAGCACCCACCCCTCTGAGTCCATCCCTTCCTTTTTCAATATTTAATGTATGTATATATATGTATCGTAATGTTAAATTTATAGTGCTATTGTGTAAATTGTCGCACCGACTGGCCCACACAGCGGAGCACTCGTTTTACTTTTGTAGGGTAAGGGAGGCGCGAGGAGGTGATCCTCTCGGCTTCAAGCCATTCAGCGTTCATTGGGAGTTCAAATGGCTATTGTTACTGTCGCATCACTCAAACTATTGAGAAACGTGGGCCAGTTGCGCCTCCTTGCTTCTTACCTCGGGGTGGAATATCATTCAGTGAGCAATATGACCTCTACCGCGCAATCCAGCGGCTTTAATCAGGAGGTTTGAGTCCTTCTTTTAGCTGTTTCGGTCTACTATTTTGTTCAGTCGTGTGGAGATGTTTAATTTGAAATATTCTTTCAGTTATTCTAGCTTTTATCATGAAAATATATCTTTTAATGATGTTAATTCTTTTAATGATATAAGAACAAAGAACATAAACAATGATATGTCGTCATTATAAATGGTACATTTGTATCTATGCCATTCATGAGTGAAGCACGTTTAAGCATAGGTAGTCATAATTTTGCAAAACTTTCATATGGATTCGTTAAAATTATTCATGTACGACGATTCTTAACTGTGGGAGGGTTTTACTCAAAAATATGCTTTTCTCCTGTCATCAAAAGTTGGCTATACGAAAATATATCCATTTCCAGTAAAGAATATTATGATTTCAAATAATGTTTTGAGTATGCCTCTTACTAATTTGTTTCGGTGTAAGATGTTTAAATCGATTTATATTTTCATTTAGCGCCTTCATCGAGTCCATCCTGCCTTTCTCTGAGGCGCCTGACCTTTTGCAGTAATTTTTTTTCCTCGATTTTAACTCTTTAGCGAAAGGAAATATTTTGGTTTGATGACGATTTTACTAACTGATGGATTATTTACTACCTAAAAAACATGCTCAGGTATCGAAGGTTCCCGGATCAATAGAGTTTGTTGATTTTTTAATGTTTGTTGATTTTGATAGCTTAATGTGATAAGCCCATTATATGTAGTGCATAATGAAATATGATAAGTTTGTGTGATTTCTTCTCTCTCCTTCCTCTACAAAAAACGTATCTAACGCTTCATCAATCTGCAAGATGCTTTTAAATTTTGTATTGAAAAAATAATGGTTGATTATCCCAAAGCCATATGCGATGGAATTATTTCGACTTTTATCAACCAGGAATGAAAAGAGCATCGTCATTATAGATTTTAAGACCAATCGCTTATACTTAGTCGTAGTCCACTATGAATGCATCTCATTGTACAGAGTTCTGGGGAACTAAGAGTAACTATATTGCTATCCATTAATATTATTGTAATCTTAGCTTATAGCGTGTTGTTCTCATTGATAATAGCAATTTTGGTGAGCAATTTCCTTCACGGCAAAAAGGTATGTGGTCATGTGTGCTCTGTAATTTTAGATATGGCAGAGCCGTGTCCCTAAAGACGCCCTCTATCCTCTTTGCCGCCATGCTCCGTGTCTGATTCTTCCTTTTCTTTCTTTCTCTTTCCTCTCTCTATCCTCTTTCTCTCCCATTCTCTCTTTCTCAGGTATGGTTGGGGTCATACCAGATAACAGAATTCTACTCGGCGAATATGTAAACGTCAATATGGTGGGCCACTCGTGAAAAAACGTTGGCTCTATGCATAAAAAAGGTCCTCCGCCAATTTGTTCCCACGTTTCCCGTTCCCCTCAACACCCAACGCATCGCTGTTCTATTTAGGAAATGGTATTTCTTTGGTGACCTCTCCCCGTAAAGTTGAAGATACACACTCGAATACGACAACCATCGCATTCGGAATGTCAGTAATCATCAGCCCCTCCTGTTAAAAAGAATTAATGGGACAACAATATCTCTGTTATCATTTTTAGGTGCATTGGAAACTTGTCGTTTCTTCACTCTTTTGGCAGATATGAAGAATAAAGGGACAACTTGAAAAATCCAGCTGATCCCACATGTAATATAACCTCCGACATCGAATGTTTTTCTCCCCCAAAAACCACACGCACATAAGGCCTAAGTAAGAAAATATCCAATATCAGACCCTGTAGAATTTCACAGCACCTCAGTCTTCACTCAAAATGCTTCCGACAAGGACACTTGCACCTACTACACTGGTGTGCACATTGGTTTTGTTTGCCGATGATGTCCCCGACACCTCTCCTCATTTACTATTGGAGAAATTTTGAGGGGTTAATGCTATAATTGAAGTGGAAAAATTGCAAGTAATGAACAGAAACCATATATATACATGTAATTGGAATACCCAGTTCGGGCGTTTTACAGCTGATCAAGGAAATCATAATAATGTAATTGGAGAGAACTCTCCCACTATTAAAAAAGAACGTTCTCTGTTGTTATTTGATGCAGAATTGGTGATAATTTGTGTACTGCACCAAAAGTATTATGTTGAATGCGTGGTGGTGATGCTGCATTGAGTTGAACTTGTTATGTTGCTCTCGTGCTGGTTCTGTTGACCAAAAATTGACAATTGAATATTATAACGGAAATATTATATAAATGTTTAACACGTTATTATTGCTGTACAGGTATTGTATCGGAATCCATTATCCAGAGAAAATATCCTGAAATGATCCCCGGATGAACCAAATCCCTCTTCGCTTTTCTCTTCTTCGTTCCCTCGTGTACGTCAAAAAAAACGTATAATTAAAAATAACGTCTAAAACGCACTCATTTTGATATTTGGCTTAAAGTTATATGCTATTTTTTTTAATTTGCTCGCGAAGATGAAAAAAAACTAAACCCCTTCATCCTTTCTCATCCTTATTAACTTTATTTTTTAATTTTCGTGCAAATGTATGCTCCTTGTGACGTTCAGCCTATCCTATGAGGTCCCTGGAAACTTTTTTGGACCAATGTAACGTGGAGAGGTCGATCGCGATGTTGATTGAAAAAAACTTCTTGTAGAAACTGTTAACTTTGACATCCTCGTAGAGTAATGAAATTCTTCTTGGATAATATGTAGATGTGATTCATAGTAAATATAGTAGTTTCGTAGTAATTTTTAGGTAGAAGTTGATCCAAAAACGTGGTTACTTCTTTATTCATACGATTCTGGTTCTATGCAGTTGTTGTTACGTGACAAACAATCTCTTGTAGCCGGTGATTTACATTTTTTCGACTCTTAAAAGACTTAAAATTCATTTTCGAGTGGTAGAGTTTGTGTAAACTTTTCATGGGTAGCCGTTGATCCTTTAAATATCATAATCTCCCCTGGTATATCCTTTCAGTCTCTAAGAAAATATTACTAATAGATGAAACCGCCTGGTGTAAAGTTTATTTATTCCAGTAGTTGTTTCTTGTACTGATTTCTTTCTTGACCACATTTTCCAGACATTATGATAGCAGTAGACAGACTATTAAGCGAACCGATATTCAAAGTAAAAATTGGAAAGAACCATTTAAGCCTTCGACAAAATTTCTCCACAAGAAAGCACACATTCGTTGTCCTTCTTTCGCCATTCCATGTTTAAACAATTTATGAATATATATAATATATATACGAATATTTTTCACGCATTGTAATATATTTGTGCGTGGAAAACGACATTCAAATGAGGATCCACTGCTGTCCATTTATTTTTGTTAATTTTTCTCTAACGGTCATCAGTCCTCCCTTCGGATTCTCAGACTAATCTCTCTGCTTTTCAGTTTTTATTCCAACCGGACATGTGAAGTGATTCTTTCTCCATAAACAGCACCAATGCCGTTAATTCTCTCACCTAATGTGGGTGCGACTTAGCTTCGTCTGCCTACAACATAAATGCGCAATTTTCCTTCGCTACGCGCCTATTGCTAAGTGCTACTTTCATGGTATTCGTCCTATTTACTATTACCATGTGTCTAAATATTTGTATACTCGTAAAATTTGATTGCTAGTACAACCATACTATGAGTTATGCGAGTTCTAGGTACAAATTTGGTCGAGTACGCTAGACGCACTTGTCAGGTGTTAGCTTTTTCATTAATAAATCGCGAAACTTGCTTGTGTATATGTTGTCATTATATGTTGATACAGAAAAGTAAAATAGTTTTGGTTTTTGGTGAAGTTGATTATATCAGCGTTAATAGTCACGTAATATGTTTCAATTTTAAGAACCTGCGAGTTAACTTTCTTTTTGTAATTGTTACTTTAATTCTATTTGAAGCTCTGATTCCCATCCGTCCAATGGATTTTGAAGGTACAAAGTTTAATACTTTGATTCCTTCTTTGTGAATATTTTGGCCTTATTTTTATACTTATTTATTATAATTAAGCGTGAAGCACTCACATACGTCCGCTTTGTATATCAAAACTAATTACTTGCGCTGTGATATCAATGTCATAGAGGATTGAAGGCAATGTTGAAATCGTAATTATTTGTTGAATTCGGTATTTTGAATTCTATCATGCACATAAAGAATATTTCATCCACTTGCATTGCGACCTGATTTATAATTTCATCGACATTTTGTAAACTACATCTTTCTATTATAATGAGAAAAAGTGTCTCAGTTATTTGTAAATAAAAGCAAAAACACTGATCTCACGCACGAGGAAATGCTTTTTGGAAGTATTGCGATTTTGTAAAACGCCTGATCGTCGGCTCAGTTTTCAATGGTGTGACACCGCGACTAGAGTCTACAATTTAATAACCATCCTAACTACATTATATGTGATTTGCCTTGTAAACATTACCGAGGAAAGTACACACTTGGCAATGTGGTGTAGAGCGAATGAAACAATGTCAGGGTAAGTTAAAATTGAAACACTTCCCTAACCGTCAAATTTCGGGAATCATATGTGATCTACCCAGTCGCCTGTTCTCCCTCTCCCGGCTCCCTTTCTGGCCCTCTAAAAAAAAATTACCTTCCGTGCCAAAATTACTTTCTTCTTCCCGTCGTATTCCATTTTTGTTCGGGCATTCTGCGTTAGATTATTAACTTCTAGAGGTCGCGTCCCTTTTGTTGACCCTTCCTCTCTTTCACGCTGCGGAGCAACGACGAGTATTGGAAGGAGGTGAGGCAAAGGATGTATACAGTCTGGGGGGAATTAATTAAGGAAGAGAAAGGAGGAGAACGAGAAAGAGGGGGGTAGGGAAAGCGGGAGCCGCACGATTGTTCTCTCTTCCTTCACACGCTGAGGGTAGAGAGAAATTGCAAGACGGGACTCCGTGTAACAAACGCCGAGTCGTTCGGCTCGCGGAAACGGCAATGACGTCTCTTTTTTAATTCAACTATTCCCGCGTGTTTTTATTTTTTTCTCGTTCCCTTTCCTCCCTTGGCAATTAATCGCCAGAGGACCGCTCATGCGGGAATCTCTCGACTCCCAGAGAAATTTATTTCTCCCCATTCATCCCCCCCTCCATTGTCACTCTCTCTACGCCATTCTCCGCCGGCGCGTCCACGCAACCGCCGCCGCGAACGCTCGTCAGCGTTGCAAAAGTTGACCAAAAACGCTTCACTTCCTCCGCGATAACCGACCACGTCAGCTTAGCGATTTCCTCCGAGGCGGTGGATCGTCGCCCACCCACGCTAACGCATTGCACTGGCTTTGTTTAGCGCTATACCTTGTTAACGTCAGATCACACCGGTGGACCACTCGGTCCCGGAATAATCAACTAATTATCAGAAGCAGAGAGGCGAGGACTGAGAATCCTAGAGCTCGTCAGGCAAAATGACAGTGAATAACATTATTTACGAAAAAAACACAAATGTTTATGCCCACATAAATACACACGAGCACAGACACACACTTACCTATGAATGGAAGTTAATGCTATTTATAATGAAACATTACACTCGCGAATACACTCCTGACACATTAACACGTGCCAAAACATATACTCACACACACACACATACACACACGTACATGCTCACACAATTATACTCACATAAAGTAAAAAAACACGCATACTTATCATTACGAAACGGATACACAGCAGATTATGGTAATATAAAAACAATATGTGAAACTCCCACTCTTATGTGTAAATCTATGCATATATAGCTGTGTTACGTACGTGTCTATTAGGGGGGAGGGGTGAAAAAACTCACGCGCTATTTAAGATAATCTCGCCAACAAATCCTAATGAGCCAACCTTACCGTGCCTCAATCAACTCCTCCCGCTCACCTGTACTACTCCGTAAGGAACCAACTGATCCCAGGTCCCCGTCTCCCTTTTTCTCCCTCATGTGCACCCTCCCTTCTACTCCCCATTGTCCCCATTGTTCATTCACCCCGATGTGAATTATATATGAATATATTTAAATCTTGTTTTTAACTCTCTGAAAATATAAAAAATTGAATAAAACTTATATTGCAAAATGTTTTTTTTAAGCTTGCTCTTGAGACAGTTATGGGATGGATATTTGATGGTCTGAAAAAATAAATGAAATAAACATGACATTTTCGTGTAGATCATTGTGTACTCCCCGTTTCCTTTCATTAATGGAGGCGAAGTCATATCTTGTGTTTGAAGCTGATTTTGCACACAGCACACCCCCATTCATTTCAGCTAATGCAGTGACCTTCGCTAAGTCAGGTGCTTTATATAACATTTTTCTAGCACTATCACATATCAAAACTCATAATTTACACGATTGGAGTTCTATTCCCTTGTTTTTGTTGCCTAAAAAGTGTTAATTGCTGAGTTAGAGCTCTACAAAAACTCATTTGTGTGTATTAATTTTAGAACTAAAGAGTTGCCTAGATACCTACATAAACGTTAAAGTTAACCTCAACGGCAATTGGAAGTTAAAGTTTTTGAATTAATTGATTTTATAATTCTTGCATATAAAATCATTTAAACTGTTTTACCTAATTATCTTTCGGCAATTAATAATTGCATCTCATATCACCCAAAGTTTCACCTCTATATTTTAGTTTCACGTTGCTGACTGCCATAAAGGTACATAGTTTTAGTTTTAACTTGTAGCAATGAACTCATCAGATTAGAAATTTTGTGTTCATATTTGTTTTCTTTTTGTCCTTACATTTAAATGCGTAAAATAATTATATTTTTTATTACTCAGCGTTATCTTCTAAGTACATTTCATTCGTTAATAAATTCACTAACTTAAATAACAAATATTTCTTATTGTTAAACATCCAGCTCGCTTCAAAAATTAATGTCTTCTATTCCCTTTACAATAATTTTATTTCTTCGTTCCAAATCTCGTTTTTATATATTTTATCATTCCCACAACACTACTGAATGGTATTTATTCATGATCATTATTATATTAAGTAATGACTTAATTCCCCAACCTATCTACGACTCCACTCTTCAGTAATTTTAATTCCTATTTACAGAATATAATTTCCCTGATATCTGTTTAGAGTGTTTTTGCGAGTTCATCCGTTCGAGCTTGTACTCTCTATGTTTTGTGAAGCAAAACGTTTCCTCCCTCACCCTTCTCTTTTGTGGTTTCTCTGCGAAGTGACAATCATATCTGTTGATTAATTTCCTGTTACGTGAATTTTAAATGAATTAATTTCGCAGTCATTTGCCATCGTGGTTGCCTCCTCCGTATCAATATTTCTACACGCAATCCTGCCATACCGATCGGGATTACGGTCATCGCTCCTCTCTTCCTTCAACATCCGGTTCTCTGTCCTGTTGCGCCACCTAGGCCAACTCAAGGGTAACCCCGAGACCGTCCCAACAGTTTGCGAGTCGCATTAACATTTCACGTCGAGCGAGACTCTGTAGCAAATGGATAGGTTT
Organism: Platycnemis pennipes; assembly: GCA_933228895.1. Taxonomy (NCBI): domain Eukaryota; kingdom Metazoa; phylum Arthropoda; class Insecta; order Odonata; family Platycnemididae; genus Platycnemis; species Platycnemis pennipes. The sequence goes on from OW121847.1 coordinate 109,961,065, forward strand.
TTTCCATCTCGACATTTCTCGGTCGACATGTCAAAGATGTAGTCAGGTTGAGTTGCGTTGGAAAATCCAATGTCATCGCGCATTCATGCGAACTTGCCGGCTCTCGTCTCGTCAGCGTCCACCCAGAGACCCTGCGGAACGGGACGCAATGCGCTCGCCTCCTGCGGCGCTCGTGCGTCTCCTGCTAGCCGAGAGCGCCCGTCGGTTTCCTCGGGAGTCAGCGTCGAGGAGTGGCCGCTTCTTTTCTCGCGTGCGGCCCCGTCCGCGGCAATTTCTCCACGCCTCGCAACTGTCCCGCACCCTTCGTGGACTCCTCTGTTATCCGCGTGTGAACAGCGTCTCCGCAGTCGACCCCTTCCGAGATCCGTCCCGTCACAGTGAAAGCCGAAAGATGTTTTCACCGACGGCAGCCGTTTCATTCTCTACCGTCATTTCAATCGCGGCGTTCAAGTTGGATGGGAAGTGTAGCCAGGGGAGGAGGTACCTATTTTGGCCGTGGCGCGATGCTGTTTTCTGGGCGGGAGAATCGGCTGTTGTCGCGTGCAATGGCGCGGGTGGTATTTATTTTTTTTAGGACCCTTCCCCCTCTCCCTTTCACCATAGGGTGAAGTTATGTGCTGGGGAGGGATGGAATTCCGTTGGGCAGTGCGTGGGTGTGTCCTTCACCGCTCTCGTGTTCCGGGGAGAGTGGTGAGAAAGCATTCCTCCGCCCCGCGATCGATCTGTCAATTTTAGTTCCTCGCTGCTTTTTTCTGCTGATTTATGCCCGGCAGATTATCATTTAGTCTGACCGGGCAGCTCGGACCGTCGCAATTTATCTCCTTTGGAAGGAAATGTGAGCTGCCTCACAATTCGCAGGAAATTGAATGTGCAGTTTTTCAAGCTCCGACTGTAAATAGCGTTAGTTACGGTTTGGAGCAATTTTTTATGAAGGGATTCCACTCCCGAACAGCATCTAGCTTTTTGAGTGATGAGTTAGGCGCAGAGTCCATTTCACTCTCACGATATATATGCCTTGCAAAGTATTAGCTCGAATGATCGCAATGGGTTTATGGTTCCAATTACTGACTATAATGTAATACATACACAGCCATAAAACTATAATGTTTTCTATTTTTTAAACTGATTTGCTAATTCTTAAATTGATGTACCCATGAAAATGATGGATAACTCCATATATTAGAAGAAACTTCTCAGTGACTTAGTAAAGAATATGAGAGTTACAGGCACAACATTTTTAGGCGTACTCATACATGTAAATGTCGATTGCATTTGAGTATGAAATGCAGATTACTCTTTGAAGTATTGTCAGTTCTTGTGCTAGAAATGCCAATGTCTGCTACTGCAACTGCGCAATTCACTTAGATCATGGAAAGCATAATTAAGTCGGGATTGTAAGATTGATTTTCAATGGTGACGGTAAACAAGATTTCTCTGGTCTTATTTGATTGTATTGAACTCACGATTCGTACACGATTGTTCCTCGATATAATGGGAGTCCTTCGAAATACTTCGTACTAATGGTAACAGTTGTGTTTTAGGGCAGGAAACATGTGTAGGCTATTGCAGGTTGGAGGTGAGGAAACGTTTGAACTCCATCTATGAAATCACTGTATCATCGTGTTTTCACCCTGACCTCATTTTTGCCCAATCACCTAATCACCCGAGATAGATACATATTCTTGTTATCCATATGCATTTACCCAGTCCTCATATATGAAAATTCAATATCAGCAAAATTAATAATGTAACATTTTCAATGAGAATAGGGCGATAGGCACGCTCCCAATTCAGTTCTTCACTTTAAATAAATAATCAGATTCACCGGTTGATTACCAAACTCTATTGTCGATAAATAAGTTATGATTGTAGGGAAATGACAAATACAAAGGTCAAATCTAAACTAGGTTTTCCCACACCATTTTAAAACATGATATCCGTATAATTTAGGTTGCTATAGAAATTATTATCTATTTTATTGGAGGACGGTGTATACAGTCAAGTTAAATTGATAGCTTTTTTGTCTTTGGGAGAAATGTTCATTTGTGGAAATTTATTTCCTTTACTCAGTCAAATTTACCGAAATTCTACAATTAGAGCATAATGAAAAGCTGTTTGCACGTTTATAATTCCCTCTCCTGAATGGTAAGGATATATTAATAAATACAGTAATAAATGTGATAGGCTCATGGATTCTTATTATGATCTTACGGTGCTATTTATCTTCGGTACGCTCAATAATTCCTCTAAATATCCTAATCCAAGCGTGTTTCTATGACATATTTCTCCTGTTTTATTTCTGAAGCCAAGCGTGCATCACTTTAGCTGATTCCTTCCACTTCCGTTCCGCTGGTCGCGTTATATTGTCGCCACAGCCTCTTTCTCATTTCGGCGCCTGCCGAATCTTCACCCAGGACTCATGACTCATGACTCTTACTCACCTATGCCTCCTTTCTGCTCACGTAAGAAGGACTCCAAGCTTATTTACCCCTTAATAGATAATTTTTTGGCCCCGATAGGTTGTTATTGTTGCCATTCAGTACATACAAATACAACAATTTACAATTTTTAGTATGTTGTTTACAAGGAGGAGCCCGGCGTGCTTGATCATTTTTGTGGCTTTCAGTGACCGTCTCTCTCGTCGATGTCTGTTGTCTTTGACACTTATGGGAACTGATTAGCTCTTTGTTTTAGCAGCTGCGTAGTTTTCTGAGATATTCACTATCCACCAGTGTGCATTGATGGAAATTAACTTCGTATTCAGTATACGTATAATTGCATAGTTTATGCTGTCTTTGGCCTTACTTTGGATGGCCTTGGATAGTGGCGCTCGATATTAATATACCCAAGAGTAGAGTACAAAAGAGGAACGTGATTTTCTCTGACATTTTTTGTTTGGGGGTTTCTATTTAAGAATTGTAAGAAAACTTTCGAAGGGGCGAGTTCAAAAGAGTATTATCGTAAATTCTGTTTTGTGTACTCATTTCATTTTATCCATTTCGAGTAATACCCATTTGACATTATTTTTTGCGTTCTTCGATTTATTTACCAACCGCTCAATTTTATTACAATAAAAAAATGTCTTTTATGTGCTAGAATTTCAACAAAATCCTGGCGAATCTTTTACGTAGGATCCCCACCTTAGTGCTGAAAACTTTGCCTTTTAAGCTATATCTTCTGTTAAGCTTGAAGTATTCGTAAATAATATTGTCCCTGTTGCTTTGCTTGCCTATTTCTCCAGCAATATGTTTATATAATTGTACTGGAATATTGCTCCATATGGTTCTGCCTAAAAAATCATTTTGTATTTATTTTAAACCTGTCCAAACATGAACCACAACCTCCACATCGCACTTAGGGTTTATATGACTTTATTTAAGTGTAGCTTTACGCTTAGAGCAGATGTATACGGATTTTTTTTATTCCTCGACTTAAATTTTAAAAGTGTATAATGTTAAAACCATATTTTTACTTGCTTAATCGACTTAAATCGATGTTTGTTTAGGAGAAAATGGCAATTTTTACGTGATCAACCTACTTCGCATATTTTGCATTTAGTATTGCCTTTATAAAGAGAAAAATGGCCTTATCTAAACGTAAGCAGGTGAGAAGAACTTTCTATCTCCCAATAACTGTTTTTTGTTTTATTTGAAAATACCGTGTAATGTTTTGGCAGTGTGGTTTTTTTACATCACACTGAATCATTTACTTTGATCCGTTACCTCGTATGCTTGTGATCCACTGTATTTTAGGCCCTAAGGGATTGATTGAGATTTTTTTTTACGATCTGATCCTAGCAGGACTGTTCTATTCCCAGCCGTTGCACTGACATAATTCACTGTGCCCACCTATGTCCGTCCGCATGAGTTGGCTAGCCACCATGACGGAAAATATCTCCCCCCAAATAATACCCCCCACCGCGTGGGAGTGGTCCCAGCCTATTCCACCCCGTCGCCCCATCATCCCTCTCTCTCAAACCCCCCTTCCCCTTACAACGGGCACCCGCTGACTCTCATTTTGGTCCCTTCTGCCTCTCCGTCCTCGCTTACGCCTCCTTGTTCTGTCGTTACAAGGGCTCACCTTGGCCACCACGGCCCTTCTCCCGCCCTCCATCGGCTACGGTAGGGCGCGGAGCAGTGTTCGCTCATCTGCCACCAGATGTCTCACGAACCTGCCGGCCGGTAAGCCTCCTCCTCCTCTCTGTCTTTCTCACATTTCCTTCTTTCCCCTGTGCCATTACCCGTGTTTTTGTTTCGATTCCCTCTCTTTTCCCACCCTTCTGTTCATCCCACTTTTCTTTACACCAGTATTAAAGAAACCTTCACCGTATAAAAGTTTCTTGTCCAACTCTCCTTTAGGCTTCTTACCTACCGTAGAAAAGCCCTCTGTTATCCTTTACTTTTAAAGTCTTCCTGTTACAAATGATGTCTAATTAGGTCGTCGTAGAAGGATGCGTTTGTCTTGTGGTACGTACGTAGATTTTTGTCGGATCGTATGTTAATGAAGATTGTATGGTACAAGTACATATTATCCTTCTTTTTTTCGTTCTCCTATTTCCTATCTTTTACATAGAGAGCCATTAAGAAAATAATTAGGACATTTGTCGCTTATCTTTATTCTAAAAAATTTAATTAGGCGCAGTCCTTAGAAACCCAGTAACATTTCCTTCTCCTCATACTTATCCACCCACTGTTGTTGTTGGTATCTTGCAGTGCACCAGCCTTTCTTTGCCGCAACCCATTTTCCCGGCCCTCTACAATCGGCGTCCTCTTTGACAGCCCGATTGCGCTGGCCGGGTAATTAGGTAGACGACATTTAAAAAAATAATAAAGAGTAGTCAACCTTAACCAGAGTTGAGTAGTTTTTGCAGAAATTTTAATGCTCTTATTCTATTTATTACTTAGTGCTTGTTAAGTATCGCCGGCTGAGCTGCTGATTTACACTAGCGCACACACACATATACACATCCACATATGCTTGCACATGATGGTTTTAGCGTACTGTAATGACACATCCGTACGGAGACGTGCGGACATCTGCCCCCACCGCCTCACAATCCTCAGCGAAAATCTCCCGAACGCAGACCTGGGATACTTATTACGGATTTTAAATAGCGGTCTTTCCTCCCTTCTGTCCCCCCTTCCATTCCCCCCAGGTCACTCCCACCACTGGTCATCCCGTATCCCTCGCCGCCTAACCTCAACTCCTCATACGAGTATCCCCCTCTACCTCTCATCCCCGCATTGCAGCTGGTTCTTAGTCGGTATATTTATAGAAAGTGCACCACTGGCGTGACCCATCCACTCATAGCCGACCTTTTTGCCATACTCTCATTTCTTTGCCTCATGGTTTGCGGAGAGGGCACCACTGCTTACGACGTTTATTTTCCTTTCCCTCCCCCGTGTGAGTTGTGGACGTCCCAGGCGTTGAAGTAACTTGCCCTCTCAACCATGAGAGCGAGATGGGGGACCTCTCAACTTTCGGCAACAACTCCTCCACCTCTTTCCTTATTTTATGTGTATCCCCCCCCTAAATTTCTGTTCGCGCCCTTTTTGTAGCGTGCTGGATGTATTTAGGGAGTAACATAATCCTTTTGTTATCTTTTGAATCATTTTTCATCCGTGTACTATCAATCGTATACGTATCAATAAAACCTTAAAATCAATACTAGCCGCGTTAAACGTTTCCACCACTCCTGATATGTGTTTCACGTACCGTGTATCACCTATCAGAATATTTATTATACAAATCCAAAACAATTAGCGCGTAGGCAATCAGTGGCGCAGTACTCGTGAGCTATTCTCATTTAATCAAATCCAACTCAGCAAATAACTGACTAGAATGTTTTAGAGAGGCCCCTCCACACACAACACATTCTCCGAAACCTCTTGTGCCTTAAAAAGAAGCACCTCAGTGAAAATTTGGAATCGAATATCTTTAAATGGAATGCATCCATACATTAGAACAAGTTAAGCCCTGTCCTTTAACCAGACTAACTGGCAAGTAGAACGAAGTCCTAATATTTAAGGTCACCAACCAATGCTAAATATACTTGAATTCCTGTGAAATAACCTTGGTGGTGTAAACTCTCGTCTCAACCCATCTCACTTTCTATTGAAAACAGAAAAAATTATTGTTTTATTATAGCAATAATGATGCCTTGCTCAATACCACGTTCTGTTAAAAAATCTCCGATAAACTTTACCATACTTCTCTATATCTGCCTTCTATTTGCCGTCAGATTTGTTTTTGTTGGTTAGTGTGCGATGGCAGTTTAAAAAAACTCAATTCTTTTCCTTGCATTTCACGGTGATTCAATTTTAAACTCCAGTCACTCAAAACTGGAAACTGGAAACCAAGGATGTGAACTTTTGGGGAAGTATCTCTAAGTCATATTCATCCATGGGTCCATGATTAAGTGTATTGGTGTGAAAGACCATCTGGTTGGCGTAATTGCTACTATACCTGTCGTTACTCCCGTCCTAAACGGCTTGAACGTATTCTCATCAGGCTTTGGGAGAACGGAACTGCGAAGAAGTGCGAGTGAGATGAGATTGGTAGACGAAAGTTTTTCACGGCCGATCGGAGACATAGAGAGAACTCTACCTTTAATACATTACTTATATGAATAAAATAAATACAAACATTTGTTTAGAAGTTCTGAGGAGGTGAAGAAGGGGCGCGGGAACACTTCTCGCAGGGGTAGCGTGGGTTGTACAAAAATAAAAAGCTAATATAATAATAATAATAGTAATAAAACTCGCAAGAATGGTGCGTGCTTGCAAATGGTGTGAGTGTGTGAGTGTTTGAGTGTGTGTTGCAAAAGGACTCTCGCTAAGTGGAGGTAAAAAGGCGACGATGATGATGCGGCAGCTGTTCGGCGGCCAGTGTGACACAGGGAGAGAGAGAGAGAGAGAGGGAGGAGAATGAGACTCTCAGGCAGGCAGAGATTGAATGCAGTCACCCCGTGGGAAAAAGGCGCCACGTCTCCTCACTCTCCACGTCACATCTGTCTTTGGAAGGGGCGAGTAGTCGTGATACGGTGTCTCCCTGCTCATGAAAAAAAGAAAAGGGAGGGCCATTTTGATATTACCCCCGCATTTTTTTATCCCCCTGTTCTTCTTTCTCCACCTCCTCCTTACCCCATTCACCTCTCCCTCACCACCGCCACCATGTCTACCTGTCACCGCTCAACCTGATCAAATCTCCCGTTTCGATTTTTTATCACCCCGCCCTCAAAACTTCCCCTAGATTGTCACTGAATTCAAACCCTCTTACCAAATGCCTTTGTTTTTTTACTCGGTATGAATTAAAAAGTAAACACACTAAAATTGTCTTGATTTGAGCCTTTGTTTTCTTCGTTTTTGTTTTCCTCGTTTTCGCTGTAAATAGGTTTGATCGTCATTTTTCCCGTTGTTACTTTTAATCAGTTTTCTTCTCTCTCGTACGTAATTTTTGTGTGTTTCCAACTTCCTTGGCTTATTTTTTGTGGAATTCTGACTCTTGTATTTTCGCTTTTGTTGCTTTATTTCGGATTTCGTTCGCTCACGTGTTCAAATCTTTTACCTTTTCGGTCTTTGGTCCGTTTTGTTTGACATATTTTGATTTTGTTTGGTTGCCATATGTTTATGTTTTTAAAACCGCTGTCTCTTTGAGCCCCATCTTGAGCCTCATTCAATGCCCCCCTTACCCATTTTACATGGAAAACCTTTTAATTAGTTTCAGCAGCAGCCTTAGAAATAATTAATCTCAATATTTTAATGACATTTTAACTATTGCCTCTTTTCGTTCGTTTACATCATATTTAGTAGTGTGCAGAGTCGTGCTAGTGTACCCCATCTTACTTGGGAGTAAAATATCCTCTATATATTTTTTGGTGTACTATTTGTGTGTGAGAATGTGTTTTATGTAATTTTCATTCTTAAATAGCTTTATTAATTAGCAAAAGTTGAAAGCAGCCAGCCTTCGATTTTACCGTATGTCTGTGTGCGTAAGTGACTTTAGCGTGAGAGTGGCTGGTTGAATCGATCTCACTTACTAACTCTCAGTGTTTTCTCCTCTTTCTACTTCTCTCCCCATAGTTGAGTTTACCGTAATAAATATGTATTAATACAATGTGTGCGTGTGTGTGTGTATGAGTAGTGTGTGGTTTTTTATAACTCTCTAAGCCTCTTTAGGACACCTAGACGACAGTCATAGAAGATGTCTCTTAGTTAATTAATTTGGTGTCAAGGGGAGAAATCAAACCCTTCTTAGATAGAATATAATTTCATACTCGTATGTTCATTCCTAGAATGACCGCAGCTTCTTCACTAGACCTAACAAGCATCCGCCTTTTTGGGGCCGAGGAGATATTTGGAGATGGTTTTTTGATATTTATATGTGTGTATGGTATTTGGATATTATTTTTATTAATACTAACGAACTTAGCTTGTAGAAATTTGAAACTCGTATAGAATTTCATCCTTAATGTAGTAGCTTAGAGTGTGTGTTCTAATAGCTTAGGAGTGGTTTTAAAAATGACATGGATGGCCCATAAACATGGTATGTTACACTGATGAAGAGAGGTGCCTATGTTTTTGGGTTGTCTTTTGAATAATATAGCTGCAAAATTTGGCGGTAGTGGCCATTAACTCCAAAACTGTGTGCAGTTCTACTTAGCTGAGTTTCTTTTGAACTAGATATGTTTGCGTCTAAAATATTAAAAATATTAAAAACCATAGAATTATTAGAGTAAATCCTCTAAGGACGTAGTAGTTTGTAGTCCATTAGACGTGCTAGCTTATGGTGGCATATGTGTTACATGTTAAAACTGAGTGTAATGGCGTGTAGTGAGTTGTAATATTGATAACTAATAACTTTTGAAAAAGGGAATATTTGTAATAGCCTTGCTTTTGTAACTTGCAATTTATTTGAACATAAAGCTATAGCTTTTTTACTCTTGATAATATTCCACTCATGGCAAGTGGTTCTTTTAGACCATGCCTTGATTTTATTGAATTACTATTCATATTTCCTAATGACATTAATGCATTCATCTATTTCAAATTTCACTCTCAGTATATATATATTTAAATTATCCTGCCTTATATGCCCAATGTGTGTGAGAAGTTTCTGATTTTTAGCGTGCCGTATCATTCATTTTCTTAGTAGGCACCCGGTGTGGAAAAAGTCAACGCTTAATTCTTACTTTTCCATCTCTGATGTTCCCATTCTTGGCTAAGAATGGCCGGCTCTCTGGGCCGCAAATTGTGCAAAGTTCAAAGCAATCTTGCGAAAGTTTCCGATCCGTCGAGTACTTTTAAATGTAAGTCGGGAGGGGAGATGGAAGTGTTAGCGAATCTGCAGAGTAGAGAAGTCACATTCGGGGTGGGAATTTTTTGCCTCTGCCTTCGAAGGTTCCCCAACTGTGTCAAACCTGCTTACTCCACCTAGCAACCAACCTCCGGGGCGGTGCAATCCTCAGCGAGGATTGACTGTTGCGTATTTTCCCATCATCGTCCTCACGCAAGGGCATCAAGAGGCGTGTTAAGGTTTGCCAATTGGCACTTAGGGAAGTCCCCAAAGTCTTCACTAACCTTGGTACTCCTGACTTTTCCGGTCAGTTTGGATGGGAACGTCGGAAAGAGGCTTTGGGGTCGAAGGAATGGTGACACTGCACCAGGGAAGATATGTGTGAAAGAGAGAGTGTGTGCTTTTACACGTCCATGGGAGGATTTCGAACGGTCACATGACTTCTTCGGGAGTTTTATCGCACAATGGGAGTCATTCTAGCGAGGTACTTTGGAAGGTTACGGAGGTCAAGAACAAGGTAGAGTGCAGGGTGGACGACAGGTCGAGAAGTGGAAAGTTCTGAGATTGAAAGCCTACGTGACTCCAATTGGCAAATGAAAGGGCACACAAGTTGCACTTAGTTGCTGTAAGGGGGAATACACGGATCACTGGACCGGTATCCCTGTCTTTTACTGTGAGCAAATAAGCGCCATAAGAATATAAAACTGATAAGACTGGCCCTCCTTTCAGTTCGCGAGAGCAAGTGCTCTTATGGCAGTCCAGTTACGATATTCTTCGCGTGGAAACTATTTTCTCGAGGGAGAAATACGTTTTCCGTCTTTTTTTAATTATAACTCCCTTTACTCTCATTTACTTTAGGACGAATATTTTAAGTTCGTAAGTATAAACTTAGTTATGTTTTCACGTGAAATACCATAAAAGAGCGTAAGTTATTATCATTTAGAGTTGTACGAGAAAGCTAACGCATGAAGTGGTTCTAAAATTATGATAAAATACTCTCTGTAGTCCCATAATTTAATATATGCGGTTAAAAAATAAATAAATTTTGCTTGCTAAGGTTAGTAATTAATAATCGTAATTTTAGTAATATCCCAAAATATGCCTTATCTCTCTCAAGCGTTATCTCTCTGAAGTTTAAAATTTAGGTCTCCTTTCTCGGCGTTTTTTTGTTAAATTAAGATTGAACTATTTTACCAGGTTCATCACATCAATCGCTTATCAGATTTTGGCTCTTTGTTTATATTTATGTGGATTCTTATCAACGATCTCCTCGAATGACATCTTGTAACAAATCAAAGCGATATGATATAAAATCATTTATTTAAATAATATGATAAAAAAATTTCTTAAACTCGTAGATATTTCACATATTTTTTCCGTTGGTAGAAACACCCTTTGCTTAATTAGAATCCAGTAGAGCGTAGTAATAACTATTGAACTTATTGAAGTAGATATTTTCGTATTTTAATTGAAATTGTTCCAGCTTGTTCGAATAGAATATATGGTATTGTATAAATTCGAGAGTAGATGGCCCGTTTACTTCACCTGGTAACTACCTCTCATTTTTCATGATGTCTGGTTGTCGCCATTTTTAAATTTGTACCTTATCTAAATTCTTATCGAGTAAATCGTAGATCTTTCATAAATACTATAGACTATCTTCGTGGTCGCGTAAGTTAACCCATTTTGATATAGACAACCCCTCTCCTAGTAAACGTATTTCTTGTCTCCTGGAAAATCTTTCTATACTCTTCCTAGTTCTCTTCGTGTTGTCCCCTTTTTATCTACTCCCATTGCCTCTTGCCGTCGTACCCTACCTATTACAGGACCTTTGACCTCTGGCTTCATATTCATCCATCACATCGCCTGCCCCGCCTTGCGACCCTCAAGAGTCTATTCGAATATACAAGCATTCACGCAAGCCCAATCTCTCGGTAAAGCAAATCTCTCCAATAGTTTCTTCCTTAACCGCTGCAGTTTAGGAAATAGACACCTAAAACGTCATCTCTCACCGCATGCACTTTATACTCGGGCACTTAAGTATAAAAATGATCAATATTCACTTAATTGTTTTTTTTCCCTCCGCACCTCAGTTGTTTCTGATAAATCATTGCTTGTTACCCTTCAATTCTTCAGTCTAGAGCATAATCTACTAGTTTCGTCCACCGAACTTACGAGATCCCTCGTTTTCTTCATTGACTAGCAATAAAGGGTTGAAAAGTAACAGTTCTGAGTACCCATCCCCACATTTTCTGTATTTAATTTATCCACATCTACATTTTATCTGGAGAAGTTATATGGCATTCTTTTATAGCAATAAAATTGGATTTTCCATGCACTTTTTATTAGATTAATGCAAAATCAATCAGGAGATTATTGACAGATTATATCGTCACCCTCATTGTTTAGACTAAGACCAATCTGTAAGACAGTTAATACTTATCGTTTAAATTCTGCACCTTCACAATACTGATTTCATTTACGATTATGTTAGATACGTCATGCTTTTTTCTCTATGAACTGGAGTTGAACTCACGATGAATTCCGTTTCTAAAAGTGGATGTTTGCACTTGGTAAACGACGCCTTAATTGAATTTGTTTTTTCCTTGTGCGTTTAGATTTGTAGTTCAGTATTGATTAATGCTCATTTCTTCTCTCTACGTTTTTGAATGATGACCCTTTTGGTGCCTGTAACTTTCTCTCACTATCATTCCTTACTGAAAAATGCATATTTTTTGTTACATACCTCAAGTTTCGTGACTAATTTGTTTTATGTATATGACTTCGTCCTTTGCCCATTTGAATTTTATGTTAGGTTTCAAATCGAGCTGTTTATGTTAAGTGGTACTTCAAAGCATATCCTCAAATATTTGAAAGCTCATAGATTGACCCCAAAATAGCCTATCAAGTTTAATCAACCTCAATATCTTTTTCAGTTTACATTTATGTTCTCTGAACAGTTCCGTTTTTCCTCGTAATGACATCTAGTAATAGGAATGTGCAATTATACCCACCTATAATTTAGTGAATGCTCATTTCTTCGATACGTGAGGTTCAAGATTTGTAATTATTATAACTATCATTTCTTCGCCATTAAGAGAAAGCGAGACGAAACGTAATCGAATGCATGAAATTTATTCGCAACGAATCTTTAACCTCTGGAAATGAATGAGTTTGTATGATCTACTGTGCCTTTGAAAGAGAGATTGGGTGCCCGTGTGAATTAACTTCAATATTAGTCTGCAAATCTGTGGTTCGGAGAGAATTATTCCCCAAAATGGGCCTGAGTAAATTTCGAGGAAAGCCTGTGAACTGTTATTCACTGAACACCTTTCCTTCCTGCTTTATTTTCTCTCAGTTATTCTTCTCTCTTCTTAATGAGAGCAATCATTTCCCATATCTAATCAACTCCCTAAGTAGAAAAGCCTTTCAATAGATTTAAGTAAGACTCACATTTAATTGTTCCCATGCTTGACTAGGTGACATTTTCATGGGTGCTCTCCTGCATAATTATGCAAATATTATCATGAAGGCTGTGATGAATATTACAATAAAGTGAACAGTCCGGATTTTTTTACGAGGCAAAGGTGTCACTGGTTACCTCAGTTCAAGTTATGAAGCCCTGCCTTAGAATCGCAACTCTTTACCCCGGGCAAATAATATTCCAATAATGTAGCATGATTATTTTAAACTAAACATTATGATTATAATACATCATTAGCTCACTGCAGGCCTTCCCGGGATTAAAACAAATCCGGCAAATCTAGAGTTCTTTTTTCCTTCTCAAGCAAATCGGTATTTATTTTCAAACTTTTCACTTCTTTTTCCAAACCGCGAGTTTGATATCATAACTCCAGCGCAAAACTCCGGACTTGACTCCCGGGAACGCCCCACTCTCTTGAATAAGAAATACTTGCGGGATGCACTGGGAGCTGTGCAGAAAATGGTAGCGACCTGTCATTTGTAGACAATCGGTCTAGATGAAAAGAGAGGAGTTGAGAAAAGAAAAGAAGCGATTAGCTCTTCCGATCTTGACTCTTTTAACTGTCCCTCTCTCGTCCCCCTTCCTCCCTCCCTCACCTTACCGTACCTCCCCTCGAAAAACATTGCCCCATCATTCTTCTCTTTCTCTCTCTCGTTCGTCTCTCGGCCTCCAACCCCCTCCTGCCCGCCCTCTCTCCACTCCTTCGCAGGCTTCCCCGGCTTCGGCTACTTCCCTAATGCGAACGTGGCAGCCGCCGCCGCCGCCGCCGCTGGCGCCGGCCACGTATCAGAAGCGGTGCGGGTGCCCCTGGGTGGGTGCGATCCCGCCATGTCCGCAAACGGTGAGGGAGGAGACGGAGGAGGAGGAGAGGGCGGCGGCGTGTTGGGTTTGGCTCACATGACGGCCAACGGGGTCGGGGGTGGAGGTGGTGATGGCATTGGAACAAGCGGAGGAGCCATGGGTTTCGAGGGTGGAGGGGTTGGACCTCCCCAGCACCACCACCAACAGCACCACCAGCATTCCGGTACCACGTATTACGACTATGCCGCGGCCGTGGCGGCGGCGGCCCAGCAACAACAGCAGCAGCAGCAACAGCTCCACTCGGCTCGAGGGGACCACCAACTCCAGCAGCGACACCAGTACCCCAACCCCCACCACCACCACCAACAACATCACCACCACCACCACCAAAACCACCACCAACCCAACACCCTCCAACAGGACCCGGCGGCCGCCGCGGCTCGGGCGGCTGCCGCGGCCGCACAGGCCGTCGCCGCGTTCCACCACCACAACTCGCGAGCTAATCCCGGTTCCCAGAGTAAGGGAGGGAGAACCGTTTTGCGTGTGCCTGTGCGTGTGTCTGCCTTAGGACGCGTGCGCGTGTGTGTGTGGAGTGAGAGAGAGAGTGGTTGCGAGAGGGAGGGAGAGAATGTGCTCCCAAGTCCATTGAATACGTTTGCCTCTCGAGGACCTGGGAGGAAAGGGGTGAGGGAGAAGGAGATAGGGAGGGAGGTCAAAGCTCCGTCGCATGTTTCCTCCCGGACCTTGACTCCAGTGCCCGGTCCGACGGTCTCTGTTCTCCCTCCCATCTTTTTTCCTCTCCTTCTCGATCGAAAACGATAATGAAATCGCACCCGATCCGCTTGTCCCTTCCTCGGTTCTGGAGTTGGTAATGGCGAGGGCGTCGCGAGAGACGAGCGTCTTCGAGGTGGCGACCGAGGGACTGACTCCCCTCACCTTCTCTCCTCCCCTTTTGCGCTGCCCGGATCATATCCCCTCCCTCAACCTCCCTCTGCTCTTATTATTGCTCCTGCATGAATGCGTTGGTGTAAGCTGCGGACGTAAAGAATGACCCCTAGCGTGAATGCTCTATGTGCTAAGAATGTTGATCCGAGTGGTTGAGTCACCGCGTAGGAATGAATGTGAGAGTGCGCTGAGCGTTTGTTAACAGGCTTTTTGTAGAATTGATGTTTAAAACCGCTGCTTATGAGGCAAAAATTTGGGCTTTTTTTACCACATCCCAGTGAGTGTACCCGCTCTAGAGTCTTCGTCCATCGGTGCGATTCATGTATTAGTACAGTTTCGCTGTGCTTCCCTTATATCCTTAGCAATTATAGAATGTTTTCAGTATTAGAGAGCTCTTGGTTGCGTAAATGAGAGCGCCGCTGTCTGTGTCCCACGCTATCGCAGCTCTACGTATTCGCAGTGAAATTAAGCTATATGGGGCCGTAATAATTACTCAACCAGAAGGTAGAAAGTGTGTTAGGCAAATATTTTTGAAGGCATTTTGATTCGTGCTTGTTACCTCCCACCACCTAGATGATATGTATCGTATATGTGTTATAATATTTTATTCTGTAGGCATAAAGTATCTGGTGTTCAGCAATATGAATCCGTTCGTGCTAAAACCATGCATAAGCGCACTCTTGGAGGTTTTCGTCATCTCCTCACTTGACCTTTCGTCTCTCCTCAATTGAAGCATTTCATCTCTCAATCGTTTCATGTGACGAAAAAATTATTTTAGAGCCTTCTCTATGCACTATAATTGCATTTTAAGAACTAAACATTGGGCATATAGGGATTCTTTGTTTCAATTTATTAACTTTTTCAATGATCATAGATTTTTTAGTCTTGAACTTCCCTAATGTCTTTTCTCTTTCTTTCTCTTTACGCTTTCCGTTGGTAACGTGGAAACGTCCTGTTGATGTCCACTTCACAACCAACAGTGGACATCACGAATGGTCAGCTGACTCCGAACAATAACACCCCGCTGCTTACCCAAGCACTCTCAGGTGAGGCATCTGTCCGACTAACAGCTTTACTTCTCTTTCTCTGTCTCTATTTTTTCCGTCTTTTCATTTCCGCTTTCATATCTTCTCTCGGTCTATGACACTTTAAGTGATCGTCATTGAATGTTTGAAATGTTGATATATTTTTGTAACATTTTTTGCCTAGTGAAGATGGGAAAGTAAGTAAATATATTATAAATAATTGGGCAATCTTCTACGAAATGAAGTTACCAATTTATTTTATTCAAGGTAAAATACGATAAAAGTTAATGAAAATCCTCAGGCCTTCAATGCTTTGGCACATTTTTTTTGTCTATTGCACGGCTTTGAAGGATATAAAAATATCTTTGAAAAATTAAATGGGTTTTTACAGTTAAGCAGTGGATATGTGCTTCAACCTGATACAAAAACTTTCATCTTCCTTGATAATATTTCGAACTAAATAGTTATCAATTATGTATTTGGTCGATAGTTTTCCGTATATAAATTCAATGCTGGTACTTAGCTGTTCACATGTAAATTGAGTTCATATACATCCTTAGGGAAGTATCCCTTACATTTTACTGTCATAAGAACATTATTATTTGAGAGACTTAGCAATGATCGATGAATTGACCGGATTTCATTGTATTTATTTCAAGAGGGAAATTTACGTTAATAGAGTTACGTTTTGTTTTCATAAACTTTATTTCAAGAAGAAGATATACGAATTAATGGTTTTTACATCACTATCATAAAGATTAGGGTGCAAAATAACCAATTTAGGAAAGTAGTAAGATATTCGATGTGTCTCAACGACTTATACTCGAACTAACAATATGAAGTAGTGATTTACATATCGTGGTGGTAATACGAATGAATAAGGCGAAACATAAGTATTTGAGTTTCGAAATGGTGAACGTTGTAAATTTTGCTCTATTAACTCATGCTATTTCTCGTTGAATGCCGAGGCTTCGATTGCCATCTTGGGTATGGATTTTATGTTTGTATTAGGATTAATTCATGTAAAATGGTGTGGTATAGTCTCACTAGTTAGAGCATCGTGAAACCCTATTCTACCACTACCCATTTGCCGAATGTGGCTGCATGAAGCAGGAACTGGAAACTTATCTCGTGTGCGGTGCATTCCTTTTTTTGCATTCTCGTCTCCCGCAACCCTCGCGGAGTAAAGTCAGTTAAAAGGTTTTGCAGAAACCAATACGGCTTAAAACCTTAAACTGTTATCTTTCACTCCTCGATCGGCCGACGTGGGTAATTAGCAACGTGGCCAGACTCGAAATTAGGAGGGTAAGACGGACGCCATGAGGGTACGGTGAGGCAAAGAAGTAGTTGAGATAGTCACGGGTAAGGCGTAAAATCGTATAGAGCCCGGAGGACGAAACTTATTTTTTTCCCCGCAAATGCCGGAGAGTTTGAGCCTGAGGAGGCATGCGGGTGGGAAGAAAACATCCCAAGAGTAACATCTCCGCGGAGGAAGACGTTTCGTTAAGAAATGGGCGAAATAAGGAGTCTGGAAGAGTGGTGGCATGGAGCGGGTGGTTGTGGATTTGACTTTTGGAGAGACTTCCCGGCACTAATGAACGGCTGAGGGAGGAGGCAGAGGGTTCCGGAACGAGATACGCCGGGGGGGTAGGTAGGAAAAGGTGGCGGTGGGAAATGAAGTGGTTTTCTTTGGAACATTCGACCCTTGGGTGCAGTTTACTTTCCCTGCTCACCGTGAATGTGGTCCAAGGCATGCGAAACTCTTTGCCTGTGGTGCGGGTTGCATCCCTCACGAAGGGAGCCGTAAACTAAGCCCATCTCCCCATGAACTCACCCCTTTTCAACACCGCCTCTATTTCACTCACCCGCTCGCTAAAGCTCAATTTACGAGCCCTCATTGGCGAACGGGGCGAAGGGGCCCTGGAAATAGATTTTCGGCCGTAGCCATTACTCGAGCACGGTTATTTTTATATCACCGGTGACGCTCGATTTACTCCAGTTGAATTGACGCCCTTCCATTTCAGTGCAGATCACGATGGGAATTTGTGGCGCGTTAACTACGCCATGAGCTCGCTGGAAATATTAGGAGAATTGGAAGGAAAAATATCAGCATCTAGAACTGCCGCTCAATCAAGAGGGTTTTTCCTGATCTGTAAATAGTCCTTTCAGGGCTTGGAGATTGTGTCCCTTCCCTACTGCTACAGGGTCGTAGTAACGTTTGACACAGCACCTAAGCGTGAATAATAATTTATCTTATTTTTCTGAGTGCTAAAGCCAGTGGGATCTTGTATTATTAGCAAATTCCAAATGGCATTCCGATATTTTGATAATTATGACGTTTTGAAGTTGTTATTGAAATGATGGTCATCGATTTTCTAAAGTAATGTATTAAGAAGACCGATGGGAGGTGCTTGGATAAATTTCACGCGCATTTCGCATGCCATATTTTGCTGTAATTAAATGATAGTGCTCGCAGAGTTGAGTAGTTTTCAATTATTTGATGAAATCGAGTGCCGACCTTTTAGTTCGTTCGCGTGCCCGAAACTTAATTTTGTTCGCGCCGGCGATGAAAGTGCACATTCCGCACTGCGTCGTTACCGGAGTAAACTTTTCGTGCCCACGAACTCTCAGACCAGAAAAAATGAGTAATGAATGACGCACTCGTTGGATCAGTTTTTTGCGTATCGTAACTCTGGAGGAAGGAGGGGGCGGGGAAACCTTTAACAATACACGCTTTCCACGCGGGGCATTCGTTTCAAATGCATTTTTGCACCGCAGAATTAAAACACACGGACCAGCATCCTTAAATTTTTTACATCCGGTCCGCCGAATCATTTCGTTTCAATTTTGCGGTTCGTTGCTATGGCATGCACGGAACTGCGACGATTTCTCATTCGAAAATAGTCAAAGGCATCCGTGCATCGCCCTCCTTTATATGGTATCTCCTCCCCTTTCCCTCTCTCTTTCTCTTTCCTACCCTCTTCACATTCTCCTCGCTTCCGTCCGACCCCACGTCGTCCCAAAACGCAATCCCAGCTTCGGCTCATCCGCCGCATCGTTCAATACACTTCGAAGACATCGTTACCGGGTCCATTGTGCAGCCACGCTTACCGGCCGGAGAGAGGTTTTATTTTGTTTCTCTTTTTCTTTTAGTTCCACCCCTTTGATTGCCGCTATCCCGCTCTTCCTCATTTCTCACGTCCCACCTTCCCCCTACGGTCCCTACCCAGGTCATCCCATAGCCGTTCCTCGCTCCCGAGGGACACTCTGCTACCATCTTCATCTTCCCCTGCCCTACGGAACCTCCCACTGGTTCATTAAAGTGCCAAATCACTCCTCTTTCCGTTCCACGCGATTTTTTTCTCTCCCCTCCGTATCATCATTCGTACCGAAAGTTTTTCCACCGGTCCTCTTTGCAAACCCGCCAAATGTGATCAAAAATCCCCTCCTCGACTGCGGGACGGTCCGTTGTCCAGACTACCGTTCGTTCACTGGAAAGGTTGCAGGTGTAAGGAAACACAATACCGGGAAACCTCAGTTCCACCTCCTATCGGTCATTAAACAATTTAGCGGTATAAAATCTCATTTGTTTACACTACAGTTGTATGGCTGTATGTTAGCGAGAAATGGAAGTTTAAAATCCATGGGATGTTGATTTACTCACTAATACTATTTAACCAATGTACAGAATTTCCCGTCTTGGAACTAAACATCTCGGGTAGTGACGATTTGAGGCAATTATAGGAAAAGCCAAAGGTAGGATAGTGCTTTAGTTAGGCGTAGCCCCTTTTTCCTCTGTTACACGATTTTTGGATATCCTACGAATTTTTGCATCTTATGGTGTTTTTCGGTCTATTTTTTCATTCAGTTTGAATTTTCATTAATTGTGAAATTTTATAATCATCTTTAATTTATTCAAAACTTCATATTAGTAACCAAATATAGATGAAAATATAACGCTTTAATTGAAAAAGCTAGTTCCGATATCGACGATATGAAAAATATTTTTTAAAGAAGAGGAAGGGACTTCCACAAAAAGGTCGTTGGGGTTATTCGGCCCGCACGCGAACGTTGTCAGTCGTCGTGGTACCGCAGTTCGATACAGGGCAGGAGACCCGTTCCGTTCTCTCCCTCTGTCTCTGTCGTTTTTTTCTGTTTCTGCTGCGGAGGCGGGGGCTCGACGCTCCTCTTCTATTCAAGTGGTAAAAATTCGACGGGTGTCATTTATCCGGGGACTGGTCTCCGAGGGAATTGGCGGGAATAAATGGAGCTGTTTGCGGTGCGCTCAATTCGTCCATCCTGAACTCGTCCCGGTCGCGACGTTGTGACCGTTTTCGGACACGGTCCTCATGTTCGCCTCTAACGCCTTTCCCGGATGAGCCGCCGTTGGGAATGCACGGCTGTTTACGTACGACCCAATCCATGTCATCATAGGTCCGGTGTTTCATTCGTTTCTTTTCCCTTTCCTCTTATTTGGATGGCTTCAGCCTCCTATATTGTGTGCGCCAAAAGTGCCGCGGAAGTACTGGACACTATCACCCCTCGAGTACCGCCGATTTTTCTTTCGACTTACTAACATGTGTTCTGTTGCTGTTATTCCTTCATCGTGTATGCCTCCTCACAATACACATTAAGTGAATATATTAATATTACGGCTTGCACCTTGAATCGGAAAATATTCTACGGAATCCATTGCTAAGACTCATATATGAGCTTTTTTTTGTGGTATTACTGTGTGTGGTGATGACAATTTATCCATGTAATACATGATATGACCTCATTTCATGCTTCAGAAATTTTCATCTTAGTTCCGTTTAATTTTCTGCATGCAAAGGCCCCACTGGTGTTTCTTATTTGTTGCCTTTATTCTGAAAACTCGAGGAATAGTATCACACTAGATAGTTGCCGCTATGACCAGCTTGATTGTCCAAGTTTTGTTCATCGATACCAACGCTGCTGTTTAAATCTCATTAGTTCTATAAATTAGATAGTAATTTAACAAAAATGCTTCAAAAATTAAGTTCTATCATTGGGAATACCTGAAAACTATAGTCGATAATAAAATGAAACAAGTGAATACCGTAATTAAATCGAATCTCCGCTGTATAATAATTTTCATTTGCTTGCCTAACTGTTTTCCGATTATTACCATTTTATTTCCTCACGAGGGTTTCAAATATTTGATTGGACTAGTAGGTTTGGGATTACGGGTGCGTCGACGACTAAGGTCATTAGCACCCTTCGATTGGATCACCTACACTTGTTTTCTCCTCTGCCTCTCAACATCTTAACTGTCATATTTTCTAATGTCGCAGGGTACTGAGTGTGTATAAAAATGTCAAAAATTAAGGGTTCCTTCATCAAAAAATGTTGAGGAATTGTGTGAAATATCTGTTAAACATAACTGGAGGAGAAAGTCATTCCATTACATTTGGGTGTGTGGCCTCGGACATTGAAAATTTAGACCACGTATATCTGTGTGCATACATTTTTTTTCTCGTGCGTATGACTCAAACGTCTCACATGTTAAGCTCACCTGTGTATTTGCTTTTTTCTCTCCCTTATTCCCCGTCTCCCCATGTAGTGATGAGCAACTACGCGCCTCCCCCACCACCGCCCCCGCACCCGCACCACCAGGGTTTCCCCGCAGTGGGTGCGTCGGCCGCAGCGGCGGCGGCGGCTGCAGCCGCGGCTGCGGCGGCCAGCTCCCGAGGATTTGTGCCCAACGCCGGCTCGCCCGGCCCCATGGACATGTACGGCGGCGCCGGAGGCGGCGGCACCGGGGGTGGAGGCGGTGGCACCGGCGGAGGCGGAAACCAAGGAGGCGTGACGGGAGCGGGGGCGGCGGAGGCGGCAGCAGCGGCGGCGGCGGCGGCGGGCGTGGGCTACGTCCAGGCCGCCTCCCCACAGCCGTCAGGGTTTCCCGCCATCGCGGTGAGTCGCGCACCGCTCGCCTACAGCCCAGTAAGTGTGACCTTGAGTACTCTCTTGTCCCCCTATTAATGGGGCTAGCTAGTTTTGTTTTCGTCGTTCGATAGTGGCATGTGAGCCGTCGGGGCGGTCTTCGGCGATGCGCTCTTGTTCCTGACTTTCCTTAGTGGTCCCCGCATGCTTTCCCGTCCATTCCAGCAACGTTCCTGAAGTGATCTTTCTTGGACACCGACCCTGTTCTCGGCTAATTTTTGAAATATTATTTTATCATTGCGAATTTTGTTTTTGAGATCAATGCGATCGCGATACTCTTAATCTCGCATTCTCGTGTGCGTAAATTTTGCTTTGAAGGTTTTATCTATCGTAGTTGTGGAAAAAGCGTTAACGTTTTTTTTTAATTTGGCTCACACCATTGTTTGGTTGGACACTTTTGTCGGAATTGTCATGCGTTTGTCGAGGCATTTTTTTATTATAGATCAAGAGTCTTGTAGATTAGTTTTTCTTAATTTTTGGTTGTATTCCATTCCTTTTTCGTTACTTTTGTGAAAAACGATACTACATAGATGACTGAAAAGGTAAAATCTTGTATTGTCTTGGCACTGTGTATGCCCTCATATCCCCTTCGTTTTAACGTGTGCTCGTGAGTTTAAGGTGCTTTTAATGTATCAATCAAACTAATTACAGTTAGCAATGCATATTTGGCGTTTAGTTTTTTGAATTTATTTCCACAATACACTGTCGTGTAATTACTTTATCGCTTTATTTTTGGCTAAATAAAGAACATATAAGCTCCTCTAGGCGTTAACGATAAAGCTACTTCCGTTCCTACTCAAAAACATGTTTCGGAGTGTATTTAATTCATAAAATCCTTGTTAATGTCCTAAAAGCAGGGGCGAAACAATTTCGCACAGTCACAGTTTTAGTCCGGGCAATTTTCTCCACTTTTAACTTGAAAGAATCTAAATATCGCCTTCCGGTTAAGCTGTGGACTGTAGTGGGACACTCGAAGCGTCGCTCCTCGTTATCATAAAAGATGCTAGGGAAGCCATTTAGACTGTACGGAATACATGGGTCGATCCCATTTTGCCCTCCGGGAGTGGGCGGTCAAAATTTCCGACGGTAGTATAACTTTCAAGACCAACTGTTACACTCTTTTCAATTTCCTCTCAAGAACCAATTTTCTCCTCGTACGTTTGCATAGGGATCCCGGGTGGACAGGGAAGCGGGTGGCGGGACTGGTCGCGGGGCAGGGGGCGGGTAGGAGGCGGGATTGCGAGAAGAGAAGAGGTGCGGAGAAGAAAGGTGCGGGAGACTTCTGGCCGGACTTGAAAGACGAGGCGAGGGTAGAGACAGGGTAGGGGATGGAAGGGAAAGAAAAGGATCCCGGGGAGCATAAAGGGTTGGGGTGGAGAATGTTTTTTTTTTTTTGCCGCGATGGTTGCCGGAGAATCTCCCAGAGTTATACGCACAATAAAGGTAAGAGAAAAGTGCGCTTAGTTGGGTTTTCCTTTTTTTGGGGAGGGGGATTTTCAGAGGGTAAATTCCCGTTTTTACCCCCTGCCCTGCCACTCGTCTCCTCCCCCACACTTATGCTCTACATATTCTTTTCTGGGGATTTGGTTTCTTCATAAACACTCAGTCGGCGCCATTAAACCGTAAGTGGGATTTTCAATGGAAATTAGTATGTGATCCTTTTTTTAATAGGCTCCGGATAAAATCCCCGGGATTTATCCGCGTGGGGCTTACGGTGATGGCGTTTGTTTCTCCCCCACCCTTCGTATTCCTCCCCTACCCCCACGTTTTTCCTGCTCGCTTCCCCTTTTCCTCTCTCCCGCTCCATTCCTGCTCTCTCTCTCCCCAGGGTCAGTTCGCGTCGGAATGTATGATGGTGCAGGGGCGTTGTGGTGGTGTGCAGAAAGGGGTTGGGACGGTTATTGTGGGGTCGTGGGCCCCTCTGTGCGAGGAAGGATCGGTGTGCCTGGAAAAGAGGCCGAGGGAGAGAGAGAGGGGGTTGGAGAAAAGAGGAGGAGGGATGGTAGGCGCTGGGGGTGAGGTGGGAAGCGAAGCAGCGAATGAATATCAGCCAGTTTTTATTGAGAGCATAAGTTGTTCAAAGATTCCGACTTGCTCGTAAAAAGGCTGGCACCGGGGGATGTGGATCCTCTTCTTTTTTTCCGTTTTAATCTCTGGATTACATAGTGAATCGTTCATTGCACCGGCGGGTAAGACTTTTATTAAAAACTGAGGTCGCATTTACTACCAACTCCGACCTGTCTCTCCGCTGCCTTCTGGGTGTAGTCGGCCTTTAAGCCCCTTGGCAGATCGCGCGATGTGGACGCAAAGAATTACTTTGTCGAGGACAACGACGTAGGTGAGCTCATGCATTTAGCGGGGTCTTGCATACTTTCATCTCGTAGCGTTTGGCGTGCCGCGTCACGGTGGCAATCGGTGGAGATGGATTTTTGTGCGTAACATTTTAATATGAATATCCTTCAAAGCTGGTGTTCGAGATTACGGACCTCACCCAGCTTTTGTGAGTGGACTTGGAGGAAAATGATTCAGGCCTCGAATGAATTCATGTAGTCATTACCGTGCTATATCAATCCTTACACATTTTTACCTTCCTTGCGTTAAAATTAATCCAAATTTTACGCTTTTAAATTTGACTTAAGTTCACCAAAATTGTTGAAGCTTAAAACGTTGTGGTTCCCAATTTTTTTCAATTTGAACTCAAATACCTTCTGATATCACAGGTGCGCGGCAATAGCCTTTCAGATATTAATTTGAAAATATTCAGCGAGGAATGATTTGCCTCATTGTTTGTAATTCTACGTTGGTGGCAAAAATATTGAATGAGCTCTTTCCCCTACTATTACTAACCGTGCCCAGCGGTCGCCAGTGTTACGGAATTACTTTGCATTTTTCGGTATCTTAGCGTTCTTCCTTTCACGCAAATTTATGTGATATGAATTCGTTCCTCCTTTTCCTGAAAATTAATGAGGAAAGGGACTCCCCTTTAAAAACGAATTGCGTAGCGAAATACATTCAGATTGGAATGGCCCTAAAGAAAAAAAATAATCCCCAAAAATTATTTCGTGTGTTCCAATAACTAACCGAGGGACGTAAGAATTATCAAAATGTCTCCGCTAAGAAAAACGCAATTAAAAATTACGTCAATCCTCCGGGAAACGCTTGTAGCGCCGGAAAAAAAATATGAATGTGCGAGGACGCGAGGGAGAAGGAAAGAGCGTGACACAAAGAATTTAAAGCAAATGACGAGAAAGGGAAGACGTGTAAGGCAAAGAACAGAGGGAGGAGTCGAAAAATTTGGCCATAATTCTTTTTCCTCAGAAAATTGTATTATTCCCCGCTACATTTTCCTCTTTTCCTCTAGGTATATCGTACCGCTTCACCATATTTTTTCTTCTGTCTTCTATATCTTCTCCTCTTCTGCATGTTTTCTTTTTCACATTAGCTATTTCCGCTGACCTCTCGTTTTTCCTCTCTTTCTGTCTTCCTCTTTTCATTATCCCCTCCTTTTATCTCCTACTCTTTGTAAGCTGAGTCCTGTTCTCTCCCACGTCATTCTCTACGGTTTCCCGTTAATTTCTTATATTTTTTTATTTCTTGAGAATACCATCAGTGAAATATCAGTGAGTAGGCGCTATATCTCTAGTCTTTTACATTGATGGGCCAGAGCTAGGTTTTTGATTATATTGTTGAGTAGAATATATATATTTTTTATACACAAATCGCCATTCATACACAACGCAGTAGGCGCAAATACACATATATAACTTCAAACAGAAGGTGAAAGAAAGAGATAGTGAACATACATAAAACATTGAACACAACGGTGATATATATATATAAAATACAAAGGGAACATGCTAACTTGTTCCTTGTTCTGGCGTTACTGATATCATTCAGGTTCATGTGCATAATATATGTTATTAGTATTTTCATTTACAGCATCTTCCGCCCTACACGAGTTAGTTTCCGTTTCTTAAGTAGTGTTCCGCATTGTACAGAATAAAAAAGAAATGAAATGCATTAATATCTAAAGATATACATTATCCCTCTATAGATAAGGCACATATCAACTAAGACAGCTTTAGAACATTGCACTCCAAACCCCACCGATTTTCGTATAGGTAGCTTCTGGCCACTAAACTTCCAAATCTCTGATTTTACATCGCACACCTGAGGCCATATCCTTTGTAAAAGAATATTCACTTTATACATTCCACTATAAAGTTTAATTGACTTCGCCCATGGTTTCGACGCTTTTATGTCTTTATCAAGGTGCAAAAGAATCCATTCCTTAAATACTCTCAAATTAGGGGCGGGGAGGGGAAATAAGGGAGTGGGATGGGGGGACCACGATAGATGAGTAATTCCTGTTTGGAAAGTTGGGGAGTGGGAACTAGTGGAAGGGGGCGGGAAAGGAAGGTAAACTCACACACAAGGACACCAATGACGTCAGTGAAAGAAAACAGGAGTCAAATACATGGTAAAAGCCGGTAAAAATTTAAAAGAGGTGAATGAAAATCGAATAGTACATCATATAATAGGTTAGAATTTAGAATTCTTCCTTGCTTTGTTATCCCATATTGTTCTAGAAAATCTAATTTTTTACCCTATTGTTCTCAACATGTAGAATTTCAAGATCGAAATTACTGGAGTGATTACATTCGAGTAAATGTTTTGCGAGCATCGAAAATCTATCACCAGTTGCGAAGTATTTTGCATGTTCATTACATCTAATAGAAAATTTTCTTCCCGTTTGGCCAATGTACCTAGCGTTACATTAATTGCAATTTAATGCGTACACACCGCTTTTGTTCCTATTTTTAAAAGTATCTCTCACGTTAAATAAAATTTTTCTAATGGTCACGGGGTTATAAAAAAATGGATTAAAGTTCAACACCGGCATGGCTTTCATTAATCTGTACATCAAATTGCCTAAAAAGACATTTTCGCTTATCATTAGTAATAAAAGATAATTTAGTCGTTGACGTAATGGCTTTCAGTTTAACTTTCTTGTCTAAAATTTTAACAATAATACACCAATCATGACCATTTCTTTCCAGGATTTCTAAAATAATATTTAGGTCTTTTTGATAAAAGTCTTTACCCATAGGTACATTGACTAATCGGAAGATCATGTCATGGAAGGCTGACAGCTTATGAGCATGGTAGTGAGAAGAGTCGCATATCACATTATCACATCGTTAAATGTATGTTTTCTGTAAATGGATAAAACATGATCAATATCTAAAAGAGCTAAATATAAATAATTTATACTATCACCACCAATTTCCACCGTAAAGTTAATTGATTTTGTGAGCTATTTAGCATCTTATCCAAGTTGTCCAACTGTCGAGCGCTACCAAGCCTTAAACACAGAACGTCATCAACATAGCGATACCAATGAAAGCAATTTTTTAACAAAGGGCGATTTGAGTCAAACTATTTCTATTCCAGGTGATCCATAAAAATATCTGCCAAAATAAGTGACAAGAGGGATCCCATGGCGAGGCCATGGGTCCCTTCATAAAATTTACCGTTAAAATCAAAAGCGGTGTGAATGCATTAAATTGCAATTCATGTAATGCTAGGTACATTGACCAAACGGGAAGAAAGTTTCTATCAGATACAATGAATATGCAAAATGCTTCGCAACTTGTGATAGATCTTCCATGCCCGCAAAACGTTTACTCGAATGTAATCACTCCATTAATTTCGATCTTGAAATTCTACATGTTGAGAACAAAGGTAAAAAATTAGATTTTCTAGAACAATATGGGACAACAAAAGCAAGAAAGAATTCTAATGTCAACCTAGTATATGATGTACTATTTAATTGTCATTCACCTCTTTTAAATTTTCAACCGCTTGTAGCATGTAATTGACTCCTGTTTTCTTTCACTGACGTCATTGGTGTCCTTGTGTGTGAGTTTTCCTTCCTTTCCCGCCCCCTTCCACTAGTTCCCTCCCCCGCCCCTAATTTGAGAGTATTTAAGGAATGGACATGTATTCTTGATATGGCATCAAACTGTCGAAACCATGGTCGAAGTCAATAAAACCTTAGTGTGAAATGTACAAAGTGAATTCTATTCTCGTGACTCCACAAAGTGAATCCTCAAACTTTGAACCGGGCCATTTCCTTTTGTTTTTGATTCCGAAGACCGATTTAATAGGATTTTTTTTAATGAGACATGCCATTGCGCATTAAATTTCATCATGTAAATCAACGGAACCCGTGAACCATTTCTCACGTCTATGAGTGATTGCGCAAAAAATAACCTCTGACCTATTTCCATCACCCAAACTATAACCACGATTTGTCACTGCCTCAAATTTCGCATTTACACTGCAAATTGTAATGCTCCCTTTGAAGTAAATGCAAAATAGAAGAAAGAAAGTGTGAGGTGATTGGTGGAATGAGTGGGTGGGGCGCGAGGAGATTTTTTTATTCGTGCTCTAAATCGAGGATAATGTGAAAGGGATATTTTTTTCTCCTGCGTGCCACCCGGAAGCAGAAGAAGTGCGAGAGCGATATGGTTGGGCGGCGGTGCATTGTGCGGGAGGGTAGGCGGGATTGCGTGGGTGTGAGGATGACGGGAGGAAAGTCCAGACAGTCGCGGAAACAAAAGAGGAGAGGGCGGCGAGGAGGAGGTGCTCCAGGGATCGGTGGAGGAACCCTTTTCAGGGAGGAGAACGTAGGGAAAGAGGGGTTTAGAGGGAGAGGTGGGCTCTCCGAATGTGATGTTTGCGGGGAATTTAATAATCGCGTGTGAATGCGCCAGATCCTTCCTCTCCCCCCCCTCCCCTCCAGTACCCCTATCTCCAGCCCTCTCTCTCTTTATCCGCCAGCTCCGAAAATCCACCCTCTAACCCACCCCTCACTCTCCCTCTATCCCCGCCCACTCCACCAACCCCAGACCCTCCTACCTCAGTTTCCCCGACCCCCTCAATCTTTCTCCTTATTACCCTTCGAGTTTGCATTCCATAAATACCTCGGAACTCCCGCAGCACCCGGTTACCACTGCGCGGGGCCTTAAAACCCCACCTTTCCGCTCATGGTGCCCTCTTTCAGCTGCGCTCCGCCGCTCCTCTTCGCCGCCCCCTTTCTCCCCGCCTCTACCCCTCCACCGAGATGGTTCCTTTCTTTCGGATTCCATTTGGGGCGTGGGGAGAGGGGGGCGTATAAAATGAAACCGAACTGATTTTTCGACTCCGTTCTCGCGACCATCTTAATTTTTCTATCTCCTGCCCTCCTCCTCCTCTCCATCTTACCCCAACTGATCTCGCTCTCCTCCTTGCCCGCCTTTTTTCTGTTTTCGGAGTAGTGAGATGGGAAGAGGGGATGGACTATTCCTCGCTAATAGGGATTTGAATGACTCTCTCGCATTTAAAGGCCGTCTTGCCTCTCCGTGAAAACGTTTCTCCTCTTCATTCCCCCGGGCTAAGACGAGGCCGCGGTATCTCTCACGCGGCCTCAGTATCTGGACTGTATTAAAGGGTGGGGGACTCGTTAATCAGTCGGGTTTGCGCCTCGTCTGCCGGCACTGGTAGTTTGAATGGAGGTTGGAAGGGATGCGTGAACTGCGGGAGGAATGACCTGTGACATCCCGTGGAAATGGGATGAAAAAATTCTTCCGACGAGTTTTCGTTGATCCGGATGTGTGTGTGACGCGAGTGAAAATGCTTTACGGTCTAAAAAACCACTCAAATTTTTATATGGTATTATCCCGTCGTTCTTAATGATCCTGCGATAATGCGTTGGTGCCGTAGGAAAATGCTTGTGGTGTATAATACCTCATCGATGATATTCAAGCCATCCTTGACGCTCGGATAAATTACTTGGAAAAATGAACGGTTTCCGCCCATGGAGTGACACGAATCAGAGAAGATACCGTATAGGAAGGATCCTGTTATCACATACGAAGCGGGATTATCGGATAGCGAGCCCTGAAGGAACTAAGAGGAACGTAGTAGGCAGGGCTTTTGCATAGTCCCAGTTGAAGTACTTGTTGTTATTATGCAAATGAAGATATGCATGTGGACTTCATACTATAATCTCCCAAAAGCATGATTGTTATCGCATTCTAAGTATCTTCGACATCCCAAGTAATGATTTCTGAAGGATGTGAAGTAGATTCGTTTAATGGACGCCTGCTTGCCTTACCTCTCCTTTGCACCTTTTTTGTGTATTACATTACTCCTTTTCTGTTTTCGTGATTGTATTTTACGCACATTACTCGGATTCGCATTTAAATGTTTGAAGCATTATAGCCTTGAAAACGACCAGTGCAGTGACTGGAAAAATTGTTCTTTGTGCATATCCAGAGTCAAAATATTTGCTTTATCATTTCATGTTGCATAATATTGATTTTAATAGCTATATATACTTGTAATTTATAAATATAAAAAGTACAATGGATCTCATATTGCTAATATAATCTCTGTTATGAACCAGATTCTTAAATTTAAAATTAACGTAACTGGCATAATTTACTAACATTTAAAATAGAAATTTTCTTCTCTTTCAACTTATTATCTAAGATGGTATTAAATTAAATATGAATTAAGTTCGACATGTTCAATGTCTTGGCGAGGATTTTCGAATGCAATGACGAATTATGAGCAGTTTTATAACCTGCTGATTTTAATACGGCTCAAGTAAAAGTCAGTGGAAATATTTTTATTTGCTTCTTCGTTTTATAATTTCTACCTCAACTTTCCTTTGCATATTTTTTTAACTTGATCTGTTTACTCTTTGTTTTGAAAGTGTCCTCGTGATGTTTCATGCCTGCTCTGTGAACTGTAGTCTTATCTCAAAGTGCTATTGCTTGGTCTTTCGGTGTGTTCTGCCGACTCAGAACTGCTTTTGAGATGCAAGGTCATCGCCACTCGTAGGAATTTGACATCGTCTTTCTCCATCTTCGCGTCACGTCAGCAAGTTTTGAAAAATCCAATTTCGTCAATGTTGTAAACTAATGGATCTCTCCGAATGGAATGCATATAAACAATTCCTTGGGATGTACGAAATCCCGCGAAGGCATCAATCGAGAATCCTACGCCACGGCATAGCATAGAAAGGAAATTCCATAATTGTTAAAAGGACATGTCGAACTCGATTAAAACAATCTAATAAGTAATAAAATACTGTTTGTGAGGAGCATATATTTTTCTATCCAATCCTCAAAGTTCAATAATTTTTGTGAGCGTGCATATCTTAATTGACTTTTATACTTGGCCACTATGGCAAAATAAAAATAATTGCAATCAAACCACTATTTTGTGTATTGCCAGTTGAGACAAAGTATAAGTTCATACTTGAATAGTCAAATCATGATAAAATATATGTTTACATTTCATAGAGAAAGAAGTGTATGTTTGTGTGTGTGTGTGTTACTGTTAAGTTTTGAAATCGCTCCGCCCGCTATCCGGGCGCTTGCAACCCAGTGGAATTGATCTGTAGACGACGCCACAGTCCGGGGACTGTCCCCCGTCTCCCCTCCTCTTCTTGCCGCAGGGACCACTCATTCCGGCGGCCTTCACCAACGGCTACCACTGAAGGAAGCCGCGTGACGTAGTCGCAATTAAGAGAAGACGGGCGGAGTCCACGGTCATGGAGGAGGGGGCGAGCCGGAGGGAGAGGAGGTGTTGGGAAGAGGAGTAAGGGAGCGCCGTCAGTGTTTCTGAAGCATTAATCTGGATTGATTGTGAAGATGATAAGAAGTGATTTTGAGGACCTACTCGGGGGTTTCCTGGGAAAGACTCTGCTGGCAGATGGCGGGGAGGAAAAGAAGGGTGGGAGTGTGTTCCGATGTTTTGACGTGGCAAGAAGTGGACTAAAAAGTCGATGCTACAGTCGATATCTTCAAAATAAAAATGAAATGTATACATATATATAAATATATAAAATGTTTAGAAACTATTACACGAAGAATCTGTCCGCGGGTGCTGTGCGTCTTTTTATGGATTTCGTCGTTTGTTCAGTGTGGGGTTGTGTAGGCGTGGACTTCCAAGATGAAGCGATGACGGTGAGAACTAACAGGTGAGAGGACTAAGGAAGGATTTGTTTTAATGATAAACTTTGCTGGTGTTCCTCATTTTCTTTTAGTTGTGATTTATATTATTTCCCTTTATTGCTTCAGCATCATTTAGCCGCCGTCCAAGCTGCGAATGAGCTTCTCTTGATCGATACCCTGATTATAAGCGATACACACATGTGGTTTGATTTTGGTATTCGCCTTACAGAGTCGGGTGGTTTGCACGCTTATTCCGTGGTCTCTGGTTGATCACATTCCATTCGCCGTTTTCAATTCCGAGAGATGACTCGTCATCCCGCTGGTATCTGCGCACTCAATCCGAGTTGTGCTAATTCGTTTCGACGAGTCGTAGGGAAAAGTTGCGCGATCTCTTCGTCCCCTTTGATTCTCTGGCAAAAAAAATAATGTTTAAACGGAACGATTCGCGTCGCTGAGGATTGGATTCTCCGCATTAGCGTAACTCTCGCCCCGAGTCCTCTTCCCCTCTTCGTGCAAGGCCGCGTGTGTACGGGACTCCCGAACGGAGATGGTCGGGAATGGGAAAGAGGTAAACAGTCCGCGTGGATCTCGCGCCACACGGGAGCCGCGCCGCACGGAGGCACCTCGTGTCGTCCCCGCTGCAGTTTGGCGTAACCCACCGCAGTGGTTCCGGAGAGGACGGGGTCTTTCAGACGCGCTGTGTCGAGAGGGAACGGAGGGAGTTGGGGGAGGAAAGGAGAGGGAGGGGAGCGTGCGCCCAGGTCAGAAGAGAGAGAGAGAAAAAAAAGAAATAATTAATGCACATGTACGTATAAAAAGTTATTACAAGCGCTTGGGTTATCTCCGCATGCCTCCATCCTACTTTTGTTGAATAGTTTCTCATTAAGACTACCGCCGTGGGAGCGCTGATTATTCCCTCCTTGCGACCTCAGTCTCAAGAACAACCTTTTTTGAAAAGAGCCTCAGTTTTTCGTTCCTCGGTGTGTCCACACTCAGGGTTGCGGATGGAGGAAGTTTATGTGGGGGGGGAGGGAGGTTGGGTGGAAGAGGGGGTTTTGTGTCACGCTGTTTCGGAGAGGGAGAGCGGAGGGGGAGGGCGACGGAGTTTCGTGGTCGGGGTGCGGGGAGAAGAGGTGAGAGTGGAAGGACACACTGAAGATGAAGGGTTGGCTACGTAATTGCTTCCACGGCAAGTGGGATGATTCTTTTTTTTTATTTCAAGGGTGAACCCCTACGTAACACCCGCCTCTCTTCCTTCCTTTCTTCTTTCCTAACCTCATGCCCTCCCCCCCCCCTCTCTCTCTCTATACCCCCAAACCTTCCCCCTCCTCACCTTCCCTTTTCCGTCTCCCTTGGCCGTCTAAATATAAAGCCGCAGTCAGTGCTCGGGGTGAAGTCCCGTACCGGCTCATTAAATTGCATGGGTTTCTTCGGAGGGGCGTCACGTGCAAGTGGTGAAGGTTTCCCTGCTCGCCACTCACTCAAGACTCCTCCCCTCCCCTGGCTTGCGCTCATGGTTAAGGAGAGAGAGAAGGCTTTGCCATGCATAACTCCCGAAAGCGAGGTTGCTTCCTCTGGAAATAAATGATTAAAAACAAAATTTTAAAGTCTCCCACGGGTCTGTCGTGGAAGAGGAGGAACCAGAGAGAAGAAGAAGCGTGCGTGAAGCCGTGGAATATTGGCGTGGAATAACGAGGGCCAATCTGCAGTTCGGTGAAAAAATTGCAAATTAAATTTCGCCGCGGGAGTTGCGTTTATTCTCGGCTGAGTTTTTGTGCTATGGGGATTTCCTGATTGTTAGTGGGAGCGAAGATTTTTTTCCTCGTTAAACGTATTTCGTTTTCTTTCCCGAAATTTGCTCCACATTGACAATTTTTGGAAATATCCTTGTAAAATATTTAATTATGCACATGCCTAGGTCACGCTGCTTACGTACTCCATGCTTCCTCAATATTGACTGCATTTATTTCGGCTGTGAATGCATGCGACACTTGTATTTTATCATTTGCTGTAGTGCTAAATGTTGCTTGATCATCAGCTGTGGTCTATGATTCACTTGAATAGAAAAAATCTGTTGTTACCGGTGCAGTGTTATGGCTTGTTTCTTTTCATGTAAATTGTCCATCAATATACAATGAATGGTGGCATATGAATCAAATTGACTTTCTTACGACTACATGGATCTTCTCTATCTATTCAATTATCTTCTCCAGAATTATCTTCCCAATTTCACTTCGGAATGATTTTATCCTACGTAGTAATCCTGATTAATTTAGAGCATGTTTCTCCTTTACCGTCATAGAAGTTTTGCATCTCTTTTATTGAATGCAAATATAATGGCCGACTGGGCCAGATTATATGTTAATTTTAATTAAATTAAATATATTGTGGGACATGGGATGAAAGAACGCAATGGAAATATTGGCAACGTGGAAATATATTTGACATCAATACAAATGTACCTAACTAATCGCTAGTCACTTAAAAAACAAGTTTCAACATTTAACTTGATATGTGGCATTGCTCGAATGCAGATTATTTGCTAATAACCAGTGAGTGATTGGGCGAGTTTGTCTCATAAACATTATTTACTATCATTATACATGTGGTATGCTTGTAAACAATCACTCTTTTCACCTTTCCCACAAAGGGGAATATTACCATTTTTTTATGTGTATGAAAGCGATGATAATGCGGTTCACATATTTTACAGCTCAAGTGTGCGTTAGCAATGTTTCTTAGCATACCCATTTGCGTAAGGTTGATTTATCAGTTACTTGCTTCTGATGACTTTTTTCCATTCATTCGGCTCCTGCTATAACTATCAAATATTTTTCTGATTCCCCGCTTGCCAAGCAGCAATGGAGTGGATTTGGGCTGATGAAGTGCATCGGATGGAACTTCCTTGAGGAATCAGGACCAGAACTCCTTCCGTCGTAGACACGGACTTCAAAAGGAGATTGCTGCCTTCGAACGGTGCGGGTTGTTGTTTTTTGGGATTATGTAAAGGTAAGAAGAGATGGATTACGAAGTGTTCCTTCGATGGGGGTTTTGCCAAAGAAATCATCGTCAACACAAAGAGACTTGGAAACACAAAAAAGGTTTACCTGTGTGCATGTATCTATATGTGTGTTTGTGTTTGTCAGCTACGATGCACACAGTTTTTCAGACAAAATGTCCGCTTGAAAGCTATTTGGGAAAGTGCATCAACATCAATATTTCTGCATATTAAGTAAATGTTTGTACTCGTTGTGGTTATAATGGCATCAAGTAATATTTAGTGTTCTCGCTACGTGAGGTGTGAAATGCAAAAAAAAAATAATATGAAAAGGTTTGCAAGTTTTGCGGTTTGTGCAAGACAAAGTGCTATGTTTTTGTTTCCTGGAAACGGCCGTGGTGGGATTGGATACAGTGCTCCCTTATATCAACTCCCTGGGTGATACAAGATGGTATGGTGCCCCCGGTCGAGGTGTACGGGCCGCCTGGCCGGAAGACGGTGGGAACGGAGAGAAAGTAACGGTGAAGAGGAAGAGGATAGCGAGAAGGGTGTTGTTGCTTTTGGGCGGGGAGGAGCGGGCTCCATATTCTGTGAAGTGCACTTGCCTGTGTGATTGGGGTGTTTGTGCGTGTGGAAGGCGAGAGGCACGGAAACATTGAAGGACTAAACGGAGCAGCGGGAGATAAGGGAATATCTCCCCTTGCCAATTTTGAAGGAAGGGGTCAGGATCCGCAGTGTTTAGCTTGTGTGCGCAGAATACCCATCGTCTGCCACCTTCGAAAATGGTGACGGATGCACGGAAGGATATTTTTCGTTCTCCTTGACAGAGAGGGAAAGAGGAAAGCAGCGGGAAGGAAGGGAACTACAACAAGTCACATTATAACCTTTGATCTTTTTTCAACCACTCCCACCCATTTCCTAACCCCACCCCACAAATTTCATACCCTGTACCTTCCACTGACGCCCCGTGCACACCGCGATAGTAATAAGTATAATGATTAAACCTACATTTTGTGGTGTATACGTAATGTGTATCTTCCCGGGCCGTTGCTCGGGGTTTATCTCGTCTACGTAATCTATACTCCTCCACTCCTGTACAAGCTAAACTACTGATACAGTCCTGCCAATATCCACCAGTGTCCTCACTCCCCCCTCCTCCATCCATCCTATCCGCTTTCCATGTGCTGACACGCAAAAATATCCATCTAGAAGTAAGCACTGTCACCTAGTGAGTGCTCCCTCCCCGATTGTCGAGGGAGCTGGAGAGGCTCCTCTTAATGCCATGCTGTTACATGAAGCAACGTGTGCTAGCGGTGGAAAAATAGGAGAGGGCGGTGGCATTAATTCTCTTGCCCGCCGACAAAATTGTCTCCTCTTGCCGTTGTCCCTTACGGGAAAGTCCTGTGGCCGCAAACCCGACCGCATGACTCCACGTGGCACGCATTGTTTCATTCCACTGCTTAAAGCCGTTGTGCCCTTATGTGCCCCAGACGCATAAGCATACAATGTCTGTGCGTGTATGTGTCCTCTTGAAATATGGCCATGTGCATACTTGTGTCGCTACGTGTGTGAGCTTCGGAACACTCATGTTCCTGAATCCCCGTCAGGCTTCCATTATCCTCTTGCCTCACCTATGTCCTCCTCGAAAGGGACGCTTCAGGCTATGAAACAAGTCTTGCTATGAGATCAAACCCCCCCAGTTTCTCTCGCCTACCACTTCCGTTTCCCCCACCATGTTAAAACCCCGTCAGATTTCCGCGGGCACTTGAGCGCTGCTACCACTGCTACCAAATATGGCGCCATTTTGAGAACAATCTTGGCTAATCCTCCAGTGAAATGCTGTGTTGTTTTGTTCGCGAGTGAGTGTTTGTGAGAGCTTCTTCAAAAATAACCGGATCATTCAATATGCTGTCGTTTGCATGTGGTTCTCCCCCCGGCCAGTTGAGATGAAAGATATGTTCTGCCTTCTTTCCTTCATCGAAGTGTCTTGCTTCGTTAAACTCCCTTGCCCCTTGACCAGTGCTGAAGAAAAGAAGTGAAAATTAATAATTAAGCTCCATAAGTGAGTGGAAAGTGTATATATTAGGCATAAGTGTCTCAGGCGCCTCTTTTGATGATCCTGTTCGTATGCTTGCATGAGTGGTTAATTCGTGTTATCTGTGGGTGTCATTTTAAATAAGTGTCTTCTGAAATTTAACGTGCCTGCGTTTTTCCGAGGTCACTTTCACCCCTTTTTATTGTTGACGCATACAGTTATTACTGTGAGGTATTTGTATATTTTTGATGCCGATTGTTTTGGTTTTATGTGCTTGAGGACATGGTCTCTCCCCTTACTATTCATAAGAGCGCATAGCTTCACAAAGATTACGCGGAGTACTTTACAATTCTCTTGTTTTTTCCGTGAGCCATTGCATCTTTAAATTTCCGGAAATTTTTGAGGAAAGAAGGAGGAAAAGTTTTTGAACTATTTTTGATGGAGAGTTCTTCTAGCTAGTTATTAATGGCCGTTTGCGGGAATGTAAATATCAGGATTATATAATGTCATTTTTCGTTGCTTTTGAACTGTGCTATCGTACTACTTTGCCATTATGGTATTATTTCTTTACAATACACATAGATTAATTTACTTTTTGTCGCCAATTAGGTATCCTCAATATACTTTTAAAGGGAGGAGGAAAGTTTTGCTCATCATAAATTTTCTTTTCAATGATGGGAACTTCCATTTTTAATATCTCTTGCCACTGCGTATATTGCGGAAAGTTTTAGATAGTTAGTGGTAAATGATTAAACGTTTAATTTTTAGGCAAATGCGTTTGGATTACCATTAACAAAATTCAGCTGCTCGAAAAACCGATACAAAACATACTTGTTTGTTAAAATGGCAATTTTTTCAGTCAGCTATGCTGTTGTTTGCATTCTCGTTTTGTAGTTTTATCTTGTTGAAGTAATTACGATAAAAGTACAGGGTATTCAAGTAAATCTAACAAAGAAGTGGTATTCTATTCACTTTTTATATTATGGACCAATGTAATAGAAAAACTGATATTTGTTAACGTTTTTATTGGAGACTCACGGATTTATCATTGAGTGTTTGTCCATTATATATACTTATTATCTGTCTGCTTTTCATATTTGTACATATGGCATCACCATTCATTTTTATTTAAGCATATATTTTCCATAGTTATCTCTTTATATTCCATCGCGTTTTTCTTCTTCATGTGTACTTGTCAAAGTATGTATTTGAAATTGCTAGCTTGATCGTACGTGATCAAATGTATTTTATCGGCTTCAGCACCCTTTTATTGCTTCTCTTATCGTATTTCTTAGTAGGTATCAAATGCTAATTTTTTAATTTGGCGAATGATGATTCGCGGTGAATAAGCGACCAATAATCTGAGCTGTCTTCACTAAGATAAATTAACCATGTTAACTCATATTTATATATTTTAATTCTTCTTTTGCATTTGTATATAAATATAACTGTGGATGTTTTAATATTCATGGACTGTAATTAAATGGTCTATAAAGAGTAGACATGTGCTACTCTGGCGAAGAAAAGAAAAAAAAATATGTATATATTATGATGTATATACATACGTTGCTGTTAATGTACGTGTAGATTCCAGATGTTAGTTAGTTTAGTGTCACTAAATATTGAAATATTGGCTTTATAATTAAGGATAATTAAATATAGTGAGTCATTTTAACACTTGTCAGCAAGGGTAGTGATCAATTGCAGCCATATATGGCATTAAAGTTAAACATTATGTATTTTCATGTTCGCTAT
This sequence comes from Platycnemis pennipes, assembly GCA_933228895.1. NCBI lineage: Eukaryota > Metazoa > Arthropoda > Insecta > Odonata > Platycnemididae > Platycnemis > Platycnemis pennipes. The sequence continues at coordinate 109,999,376 of OW121847.1, forward strand.
CGGGAAGAAGTATCCCGATGCTATTACATAAGTTATGTGAATCGAGCGAGCACGAGGGTTGCATCGGAATTGACAACGGCGTATTCATTATTCGCCCTTGGCTGTGAGTTCTCGTTACATTCTTAACGCCTAGTTTTTTATGACATCCCTAACTAGAATATGAAGCCCTCTACAGTCAAGCAGTGAAATATAAGGAAGCATACGCGGTGTTTAAATTGCCAGGGTCACCGCTCTAAGGGTTTTACTGCGCAGTCGAGAATAGAGATATTGGCAGGATATATTTGGCTCAAATTGAGCGAAATTAGGTAATTTAATTCCTTAATTTTGGCAAAAATTGGTAGTACATGCTGTCATGATGCATGTTTTTTTTCGAACCGCAGTTGACATCTTAGAGCAACAGAAATACCCTCTTGCTCCCTCTCACACACACACACACACATGTAGTGTTTAGCGCAAAAGCTTCAAACGCGAAAGAATATTTAACTTTCAGCAAATATTTCATCTGATGCCTCAAACTGTGAGCTGAAAGTTTGAACTTTAAGTGGCCTCCCATAATGCGAATGCAAATGCTTCGGCATGCTATCAATTACTATTTTTTTCACTTCCCGCTCACTATTCTCCGCTGGATTCCTCGAAATCCGTTTCTTTCAATTCAGTTTAGGTTTATAATACGCTTCCTTTTCCTTGTCAAGAAACAATAATTCTTTTACTCTTTAAAGTCTCCGTCGCTTGAAATAAATGTAATTTGATGTCATATACGATCAAAAAAATGGTCAAACAAATGGTAGGGGGAGAGAATGCATGTGCGAGTATAATGGTCGTGGCTGAAATAATTTTCTTTTTTTCGTGTTTTTCATGTCCAGTTCACATCCATTATCCCTGTCGTTACTTCATAAGATGTTTTGATGATATTGAGGGCTTTGAAAGTTGATGATTATTTTTACCTTCGCTGTGTATTTTGTTTTCCTATGTAAGATTCATTGGAGGAACGTGCGGGTTACGAGCTCCTATTGAAAACTGAATACCAAATTTTATTTATGATCTTACCTTATTGTTAAATAATGTCTAGTTCTTTTCTACAAGGTTTTTATTGTCAATTGTTTTTAAATACTTCGATAAAGATTGCTGGATAAGAGATCTCAGTGCAAATAAAGAAAGCATTGGATTCTTTATGGAAAGAGTAATAGATAAGCTTTGAGACGCTTGTTCGTTTCCGGAGAGTTTCCTCTCACTTTAATAAAGAAAAAAGACTAAAAGGTTAAAATCGAGGAGATCTATCATTAGTAAAAATAATGGCAGGTACTTTGTCGGTAGTGAAAAAGTGAATATATCTATATATATATACATATAAATATATGTATACACAAAAAGCAAGTGTCCTATTATAAATTGTATAATTTGTTTTTAATGTATTTTTATTATTAGAAAACAGTTTATACTGTGAGACATTTTGGTCTCTAAACGAGAGTGGTTAAACTTTTCATATATTATTTTTTCTCTCTCTTTCACGCGGAAAATTTATCTCCTAATTTGTTTAATTTTTCAAGAGGAAGTGATTTTTTGCAAGACTTATTATTTGAACATAGACGTTTTATTCCCTCAAATTAGTAGGTATTAGTGTGAATATAAATGATAGATAATGACTGCAAGCAATATTTGTCAAAAAAAAGTCTTATTCGTGATGAGTATTTTGCAAATCAGGGACTTGGAAACGTTTGAGTTTCCTTAATGAAATAGCGAAAGAAAGATAATAGTTAAGAACAAGTTTATGAAAATTTGTATTACGTTCTGTTAGTTTACATATATATTTTTTAAATTATTGCTATCATGACTGCTAAAGTTTTTTGACCATGTGACTTCCTCTGATGTGAAAAAAAGACTGGCATGTTGTCTGTCACCTCGCGAGATAAGGTGTTGAACACGGCCCTGAAGTGTGCTTTAAGAAAAAAACAGACTCAAATCAGAGGCGATTTCTACGCGTAAATATGTGTGAATAACAGCTCTTTTTATTGATGTGTTAAAATTTTTTTACTCCTTTTCTCTGTAGTAGGCATATTTTTACCATTAGGCAAGGCAAAGAGCAATACACTATAAATATCACAAGTAATTTTAATTAAACCTGTATTTTGATACCATGAAATTGTTGAAAATTGGGGTGAATCCTGTATTAATTGTTTCTTTTGAGATGTATAAAAATGATAATTATCAACACTATGGTTGGGCCATGAAGTGTAGAAGAAAATCCAGCAATTTGTTCGTGTGTGAATTAAGGGCAATTAAGAGCCGAACGTTGATCGCTTTTGTCTTCTGGTTCTTTAGACAAAGTTACTTTGCATCAATTTACTATTTGCCATTTCCTTTTGGCTTTGCATTTTTAATTCACTAGATTTCATAAACATTCATGTATATATATCATCAATGCAAAAACATGAAAATTTTATGTAATCTCTAGTACGTATTGACTGAACATTTAAAGCAATAACTTGGACTCTACGGAATGCTTCGGCTCTGTAGACCATCCTCTCCCTTCGTAAGATGATAGTTTGAAAGTGAATATAGTTGGATATATTGATATAATATCCTCCTCAAAGCTACACCAATTTGATATGAAAAGAAACTCCATGAGCATCCATTTAATTATTTAAAAAAATACTATTTTTGTGATCGTCATGGGCCTCTGTATTAGTGTGGAGATCTTATAAAACACTCGAGCTTCTGATATATTTAAAGTAGACGGCTAGCTGGTCGTGACCGTTAAAGACAAAAAAAAACTAAGGATGCAAAGTTTTTTAACTGACCTGTACATTAAATCGTTAATTTTAAAATTGCATAATGCCTGTACATAAAATGGATTCTTAATCTATAACTTATGACTTTTCCTAAAATATTTGAACGAGAGATACATTTGGAGCAGACGTGTGTAAAATGGGTATCAACCTATTCCAAGGGACTGAAGTAGACTCGTTTAGGTACGAAGACAGTGTTGAAAAGGAGGTATTTGCAGAATTTTGGGAAAAATAATACGTGTTCGGACTTCTGCTCACTTTTAGAAAACACTTTTTTTCAGTGTGTAAATGTTATCTTCTAAAAATATATATATATATACTTGTGTGACACAGTACATTTGTGTACGCATATTATGAAATATAAAGATATAAATATATATATATATATATGTACATTGGTGCACTTTGAAATGAAAAATGAAAGTGAAGTGTTTAAAGAAATAATTCTTTGGCATTTCGATTTATAAAACTACTTCATTCGTGATTATGTAATGAATGCATTAATGATATACGATCACTCAACTGTTACATCTATACACAATCACACTAACACGTAAACGCATACAAAAATCACAGTCAACTCTTTGCACCGCTGTGTTATGGAAATCATATATCTGAATAAAATATATAATGGCAACTGTGTATTCTGAGCGTACAAATTTTGAGAATATAAGGGTTCACGCTGAAAGCCTCAATTGCTGTAGCGTTTTATTGACCACTCAATAAAGTCCGTTTTCACTGCACACTCGATGGAGTCTGTCTGTTCGTGAATATTTTGTAAAGAGACAAGACATATTCAAATCGTAGTCAAATCGTTTTCTACTGTAATAAGTGGAGAACAGGAAACAGCACAGCTTTCTTAAGAACGCGGCACCAGTAGTGCTGATACTTGCGTGTTTTGAGACGGGGAGAGTGATTTCAGTGCATGGATTATTTGAGACCGAGGGTTGATTGTCAAAAATAATGAGAAGCGATCAGCGTTTGGCTCCTAGCACATTATGTAAATATATATTTGTGAACAACAGACTTAAAACACAGGCACACACAATTCACACGTATTACACAGAAGGGCACGGTTGAAATATTGCATATGCTATTTAATGATATATGTCTCTAAGAACACGATGAACACATGTGAACACATCTTGTCGCAAAAGTATGATTGAAAATATAAGTTGTCCATGAATGGGCATGTCTTCCTTCGTAGGCATGCAGTAAGTATAAAAAATTTGAAGAGATAAAAACAACATGAAAGTATTGTGTTAAATATATCCTGTTTAATCTAAAAAGTGTTACTGTGGTTGATGTACTGTTTACAATATGGTATTCTGTAAAATGTATGTTATTATCTGTAAAACAATGGCTAGAAACCGTTACCTCTTTGTTATGAAAGGAAGTAATAATACCAAAACAACATGTGACAGATGAAGCAATGTATGCTTGTGTTTTTTTATGTGCGTTGTAATACATGCTACGTATTAGTGGACTTAGTTGTAAGTTTTCATGTTAAACAATCAAGGCTTTCTGAAGTGGGTGTGAGTTAGGAAAATGCTGATTAAAATCAAGGACGCTGAGGCCTATGCCTCGAAGGTGCTGACGGTGAAAAAGCTTTCGGAATTATCAGGTTAACATGCAAGGAAATATGCTCGAGTAAAACTATCGCAAGTGTATTGGCACTCATTCTCTGGAAAGTATTTCTAAATCGTTTGGAAAGGTATAAGACTCTGCTGTTACCGGGAATGTTTATAGATATTCAGTTGCAGTTCTGAAAGACGAGCCACGGTAAAGTAGAAAGCAATATCACATGAGAATTAATGATGATTGTATGGATAAAGGTCTGCTAAATTAAATACTTTTACCGTATCACCACCCAGATCAGGAAGATTAGAGCATTATGAAAATGGTGAAATGTTGTGATTTGCGAGCCCAAAGAGAGGGAGTCAAAATATTTATGCTAATAAAGAGGAAGCTGATTGTTTCTAGTTTCCTGATCGATATTTTATGAGGACTCAATATTTTAGTTTGCCTACAACTCACCACTTCTGGGTCATTAGTTCTTCCTTAAAATTAATTTATAGCTCGCCACGGTCGTTAGAGCACAGGTTCAAATGCTACTATTTTTTCAAGTTTCTATTTTGTTTTTATATATAGGTCGAGAAAAGTGAGCAAGTAGGACACCCCACCCTGCAGCTTCCTCCGTTGTGTCTTAGCAAATGATGTTATACCATCTTTAAGCCCTCTACTTCGCATTACTTGTAAAACAAACACTAAAAATAAATCATTACATGTTCACTAATGCAACAAGGTGAGGAATATTAATGTGAAAAATACTTACAAATATTTACACTACATATTATTCCTGTTCACCCTTGGCCTGATAATAATAATAATAATGCGTGTGTGCGTGTCTTTTTTTTATATGATAAATATGCCTATATGAGTAATCGTTGATGGTAATGTTTGTAAAAAATTGTTTGTGTTTTAAAAAAAATTATCATCAAGGCCTTTTTCTTCCGCTCCTCCTCTGCAATTCAATATGAGGGGCGTCCGAGTGTACCTAATCCGATACAACAAGCCTTTTCGTGGCCTGTATATCATTGTGTGCATATATTACATGTTATAAATATATATATACAAAAGGACAGGGAAGGATTTTTTAAATTGAGAATGGGAGTACACTGCCGTACCGGAGGAGGGGAAAAATTTTTTTCCGAAGGGTGAGGAAAAGAACAGAAAGCATGGGATACCATTATTGATGACGTTGTGATACATATGTGTACATACATTATAATATAAATATATATATATACATTGCTGTAGTGAATGAATGACCTCTTTATAATAGCACCCTTTTAGCAGACGAATGAAATTGACCTTAGCACCAGAACCACACCTTTCCCCAAGACAACCTCTCGAAAAAATTTATTTTTTCTTGCATTTTCTGTTTAATCTTCTATTTTTTCAGACATTTTTGCTATCCCCTTTCATCCCTACTTTAGATGGGCTAGGATATGATAATAAAAGTTAAGGAAAGATGTTTTTTCTAAGAACTTCTAAGATCGACCGGGTGTCGACTATTCGAGCATGCGAAAAGAATAAAACAATAAACCAGTCGGTTTATGCGAAGGCAACCATTAGTAGAAAGACCCACCTGCTGTAAAAATATTGTATAATACATTATTCAGAAAAGTCTTGCAAGAAAAAGTTAGTAAAGTTATTTACAGGCTATTATTAATGATGTTAAACAGATGAAAAAGAAAAATATTTGCATACTGTGATTTGAGCGATACTATTACCGCTTTACAACATTTAATGATATGTGTTCATATGATAAATATATTCTTCGTTCAGTGCCCACCCCTAATCCTTCATTTTTAGCTTTTGTTACGGAAAAATATAAAAAAAACTATAAATAGGCTAACAGTAAATAGGTTGCCGTGCGCAGGGATTAGAGCGAGTACGATGAAATTCGCTCTGCAAAAAGAACATCCTCTGTTCAAGATTGGACGACCGTGTTGCAAGTAGTAGAGAGAGAAAGAAAGAAGTATAATTGGATGGAATATAAATATATGGATCCAAATTTACTCTTCCTCAAAATTTTTCGATTGCCTGACGTCTAATTCAAGTAGTCGCGAGGATGAGAGAGAGAAATGAGAAGACGTTTCTCGGTGCATTTTTTTTAAATGATAACCTGTCTACATAATGTTTCCTCCCATAATTTATAAGCGTTCAAGGGACCCAAAGTGTTACGCGTTAAATATCCTAGGGCGAAGCCAGTAGATATATCAATGTGCACTTATTATTTCCTTTATTCAGGTATATTTTCTAAATTTTCTCTTCCTTATTATAAGAAGTATGTGCATGAAGTTTGTTTTTTTTTTCATCTGTCCCCCAGGCACATGTATCGAACATATTAAGTAGCCACGTTTCTTTTTTATAAAGGTTTGCCTGTGGTTCTCTGAACTTCGAATTTTTATTTTTTCAGTTTCCTTCGGATTTATAATGAAGGCTAAAATTCACGGAGCCTTTGACATACGCCATGGTAGACTCAATATTACCCAATGGTTAACATTAACATTTGTTTGTAAACAACAAAGACAATGGCTAGTGTGTACTCCCACAAAAGAGGAACTCGTTGAAGTAAACAGAGTCAATTACTAATACAAGTACATGTATTCTTATAGGTGTCAAAAAGTAGTTTTGTTCTCTATCATATTAATTTATTAATATTACCTACTCGAAGTAATCCGACTAAAACAGCTGATAAAACTTTCAAGCGATGTAGACGGTGTAATTATTCTACACGAGCTTTCTCATCAATATTTACTGTGGGAAATAAGTGAGGCATGTAGAGAAAAGAAAGGACATATTTTGACCCGTTTGCTTTGTATTTTGAAATCAATGGCTGCGTTAGGAATGTCGAGTGCGCTTTGTTTGAAAAAAGCTTGCGGTGCTCCAAAATGGGTTGGAGAGTCGTTGCTCATGTGGGGACATTCGGACGGGCACACGTTTTTTGAATCGGCCTGTTCCGTTGTCCACCCTTTATAACAGGCCTAACCCCGTAGCCAATCCTTAAATATGACAATTGATTTGTCTTTTTGTGCCCATAAACTTTCTTATATACTCCCATTAATTATTATCATTTAACCTATTTCAACAGCTCACTATATTTTGTATGATAAAGAAAAGCAATCTTTTTGATGAAAAGAAAATTATATGCACCTGCAGCCATTTTGTAGTATATAAGGTGAATTACTAGGCTATATTAAAAATGTTCACATATCATTCAATTAGTACACCGTTCAGCTCGAGTGTGGTTTAGGTTTATGAATATCAGGCTCAATATTGACTTGTTCGTGGTCGAAGTTTTATTCATAGTTTAATTCAAATTTGATGCCCAAAATGACTTTCAAAAGGTTTATAGTTTCGCTATCAATATTCTTTCATAAAGAATGATGGTATTATTCGCTCCTCTTTTGGCCATTAAATGAACTTTCGAAGGAAACTTCTATCTCTCATTTTTTTGCTTATTTATGTTTTAACAATCTTTCTTTGGGTAAAAATTATGTTCATTCTGATCATTAACCAATAAATGTTACTAGTTTTCGGTATTTGTAACAGTTCTATTTTGTTTTTATTTTAGAGTATTCTGCACACGGTCTCACGGCTTTTTTTTAAATGCTGAAGAAATATGTAATTTGCATCCTTGGGGTAGGTTTTCTTGTATGAATCAGTTTATTTTTTCCTCATTAATATTCCTTAAACTATTATACTTCCTACTTCCTCTTCCCCCATTTGTTAATATTGTTTCATCACTCTCACCTACTCCGTCTTCAGTTTCCCCTGGGGGCGGACGTTTTGATTTCACTGTGGTTCTTATCTAACTTAAACTTTCATGCTTAAGATTTCACTCCAATGGTACATTATTGTTAAATGGCGTATGATTTTGTTTTCTTTTTAACCTTACATGTTTGTTTAAACAATGCCCCAATAAGTGTTTTTTTTTCTGGAAACACGTTTATCTAACTACTTCTTTTTCTTTTGGACCTCATTTAACTTTCTTCATTAACGGTAAATGTTTTTAGATTATTAATTTTTTTTTAAACTTCGTTAAAATTAGGTTCAATAATGTTAATAAAACAGGTAATGTTTGCAAAAAATAAATCAAACTTGGTTAAAAATTATCTTAAAGTACGTTTACTGTTATTTACTAATGAGGGTGCCGTAACATCGAGAAATATTTCATTGCATCATCCTTGTTTATGTAGAGAGGTGATGGTGGGAAGAAGTGCACTGTGGTTCATTTGAAGGTGCGGCAACAGACACCAGATCGTAGAACGCTAGGTTTACACGTAACTCCTCTTATTGATTTTTTTGTACTTCCTCGGATAGTGAACGTTTTAGTCAGAAAACGAATCCCCAGTAATTAAACTATTGTTTGATATAACTTCGGACCCAAAGGTTTTGAAAGAAGGAACGTTGATAGCAAATTTTTAGCTTTTTGTGAAATATCTATTTTGTATTTAATATTGTTGATCCGTTTCTTAATTATTTCAGAACACATCTTCACCTCAGTAATTTTCTCGTAGCCTATTAAAGAGATAGCTATTATTATTTTCTCCTGAATGAGTGATCTTGTTCATGCCAAATCAACTAAAGCATTACAATTGTAATGTCACTTGTTTGTACATGTTATTAATTATTGTTATTTTTTCTTGTTGTAATATGACAGAGCTCGAAGCGCCACTTCTGTGAAGACCGAGACTGTTGCTTAGTTAAATTAAAATGTAAGACATTTGGTGTTAGTTCGAGGAAACGCGTATAGAAAAAAGGTGCAGGAACATTACACGTCTTGCCGTAAAGTCGAGTAGTTATAGTGCCGAAACCATGACTTTTCACGGAGAACGTCCTTATGAGAAATTTTCATTTGATCGTTTTTGTACAAGGTTTTGATGGTGTCATAGATTCATATCTTCGCCAAAAAAAACCTATTGTTTAAATGTTTTACTCAAGTTTCGTCCAAAATCCTACTCATAACTCCTTGAATATTTTTACTTACCGTTAAAAATGTGATTTTTGACAATATGGAGCTCGGAAAGTTTTGAATCATAAATGAAACGAAAAAGAACGTGAAGGAGACCCTTACTTGAAGCAGATAATGCGTCATGTTTTAAAATCGTGTAGAGTCTCCGACCTATTATGTTTTGAAAGTGGGTTTTATTTTTTTCTAATGCACCTTGTTTTTATCTCTATAAAATTACCTTGTTCGGTGGCCGGTGAAGTAAAAGCATCTTATAATTTTTCCATGTAAACCCTGCCCGTTTAACGTTCTTGATTTTTGAGGCACCGAAAACATTTTGTCACCAACTTTATTTTATCTCTTAAATTTTTTAAGTATTGAATATAATGTGGCCATTAAATGAAACTATGCGATGATTAGTACGTAATCAAGTTTTATGATTTTCAATTTTATTTGTAAACCACAACATCTTGATTCCCTATAAGACGGATTCTTAACTTTAGGCTACTTAAAACATGGACTGATGTGTACGTAAATGTACTGAGCTCCTTTAAATTTTCCCTAAACGTTAATTTTATCAAAACTAGTAATGGTATTTTAAAGTTTTTATTGCGTTATTATCATTTTTCAGGAATTTTTCCTCTAATTATGAAGAAATACCTCATCCTTATCTTCCATATCCCTTAAGAACTCGAAATGAAAAATATTTCCTTGCCTTAGACTATTTACCCACCACCTCGCCCTACTAGGTTTTTTATTCCTCCTTTTCACCCCTATAACCCAGAAAAGAGTAAACCCTTGACATACAGGGAGAGAATCGAAACAGACTGTAAATTCGAAGTGAAAAAAGTGTTTTGAACTGATTACTGGAGAGATGATTGGAGCTAAGTGTGCGAAAGAACAATATTAAATATTATTTACAAAACGAACAGTTAGAATTAGGGGATGTAAGAAAGTCCCTTACCTAAATTTCATGTCCTGAATGTAAATCACAGTGTTCTACAGCCGTTTCTCAATTATATCTCTTTACGTTCAAAAACAATCCTTCTATCCTTCAATAACCCATCCATTGCTGCCTTCATAATTTTATTTCCTAATATGAAATTTCTTGCAATCGTTCCTCTAAAGTTCAGAAGTGAACAGAATTTCCTGTTATTAATCGTTTAGTCATCAGAATTAAGGCAAGCGAATTCTAAAAAAATTACCTTAATTCACGTATGTATTTCAATTGTTTCGTTCCCCTTGTTTTGGGTGATGGGTGTATAGGAAGTATTTAGGAGGAAAGGAGTGTTCACTTACCTTACCACTCCTTTTGTTTAATAAAACATTATCAAATTGAGTGATTTTCGTCCATTGTTTCTTAATTTTTCCCGTCCCAGAGGAACAATTTCTAGCTGGAAAATGACATGAAGTGAAAAAATCTACCCAATCTATTTTAACGCGATTTTTAAGAAAAATCAGCCGAGAAACATAATACAACAAAGAATCATAAATAAACAAGGCTTCTTGCAATAAAAGAAAGCAATAACCCTAGAGTAATGTGTAACCTTTGTTTTCTTTCCGAAATAGGGGTTTTCGAAAAGAAATCGTAGTAGAGTTGCAAAGAGAGAGAAAAAATCGATTTGTTTACTTCGTGGTCAATTGGTAAACGAAGGATAGAAAATGTGCTCCAGAGTTTTGGGCATGTCTTGTGAAGACACTTTATGAGACGTTGAGTGAGTTTATGTATGGGATATTCATGTTCCATGAAGTTGATTATAAGGAATTGCATAAAATATGAATGAGAACGGAAAGGCTAGGAAGATAATGATGAATGTGGTGAATACTATGGTCGATTATTGCTCTTTTATTGTGTGATAAGAGGTGGAAGGAGATTTTTTTCTCTGTGATCGACCACCCCAATAAAAATTTTAAAGAGCACTGCTCCGGCGGCCCCCATTACCTTCCCACTGCCTCGTGCGTGGTGTCAGTTGACGCCATTTTGTGTAGAGCCAGCAGAGTGCTTCGTTCTGTGGCCACATGTGGGATTGCGGCGCTGGATTCTGCAGGGAATAGGTCGCTGCGTATGACTTACTGGGTGAGGCTCTTTTCCGAGTGGAGAGACCAGAGAAAAATAGACATAACTGAGAGAGTATTATATTGGATCTCTTTTTTTGCCCCACTGCAAAGGTGTGTGTTCCATTTTTTTCAGGGGTGTGCGTGTAATTGTGTACAACAATGATTGTACCTTGTAAATAATATTAATAATAATTATGATAATGATTATGATAATACTACAAAAATACATGAATGCATACATAAAAATGATTCACAAAACGCAATGCGTGTATGTGGGATTATATAATATGGACATTGTTCAAAGAAATTAAATGCATTTTCATTGAATTGAACTGCAACTTACCCTTCCCACTTCCTGTTACCTTTATCTATATCGCCCCTAAAAAATAAAGCAACTGAAAAAAATTGTGACGCCGAGTTACGTTTCACCTTTAAACACAAATTCTGGTGACAATAAATCATTTTTTATGAAAGAATAAAATTGCTCAATGATGAAAATCCTAGAAAATATAGCCTTGTATCTCTTGAGTCATCCGATGAACTAGGTTTCAGTGTATGTATTTCTGTTGCATGCTGCAACAATTAAAAGTTTCATTCAAACTATTTGTGTTCCGAGATGAGATTCCGAGAGAACACTAGGTCAAGTCTGTTTTTCTGGTATCCCGAAAATAGCACTTATGAGCGTAAAAATTGCCAAGTCTAACAATTCCTCTAAGTTTCCTGTCACTTGATATTAGCAATACAACGTAGTTCACAAAATGTAATTTGCAGAGGAAAAATATATAACTGACGTCTCAAAGGCATGGAATGTGGTAGACTGAAAAAGTGAATGCTGCTGATTTCAACCTGGCCATTTAAGCAACACCCAAAGGTAAGTGATAAGAGATCGCCGCATACATATAACGCCAGCATGGGATGTAAGCAGAATATATTTTGGAAAGAAAACTCCCTCAAAATGAGAATGAATAATAGGTACAAGAATGACAAAAGTGGAATCGTTTCTCGCTTTGTACCAGAGGTAAGTATACTGGCCTTTACTTAATAATGGACCTACGTAGTCCAAATATATGCCAAAACACTATATATCCTCCAAATGCATTTGTCTAATCAACGACAGAAAATATAATTTACCTCGTTAGGTTATTTTAGTGAAAAATAAGTAAATGACTGAAAGTTTGGTTAAATTTTCAAGATCGGGTTAAAGAGTATTACACAAAGTATTCTGTATATTCCGTTAGTTCTCCTTGACACATCGTAATTGGGAAATGGCAGTTAACCCAGCAATATGGTCATGGGATAAGAATTGCATTGGCACTCTGAAATTTAGACACTTTTTCGTCCAGTGGTAGATGTAACGTTTAGATTCGAGGTTTTCATCTCTAATTTAAATGCTTCAAGCACCATGTCTTTCATACTTTCTCAGGAAAATCTATGGGTGGCAGTAAATAGTTGACGTGAATCAAAATCACTACTCCGAAGAATCCTGAAAATGTTAGAGGTAAAAATATTCTAGCCGAGAGTTGCCGCTTTCTTCCATGCTAGATCACTTCATTAACACAAATACAAATTCGTAATGAATAATGCAGTATCTTTTTCACTGTTGTAAGTAGTTCTGCCACATTTTTGAGGAAAGTTGTTTTGTTTATTCCTTTCGTAATCTTCTTGGAACTCTTGTAGCATATGATTTAGTGCGAAGTTTAATATTGGCAAGCATGCGCCACGGCTAAAACTTTTAGCTCCTTCCTGGCCCTTACGTCACTCATTCCGGGAAAGCATTAAAATATACTGCATCCCTACAGTTCACCCCTTATCCATACCTACCAACTGTTACCTTGGTGACCCAGCTAACAGAATATTCTTCCCAACTCCTCCCCTTTGTTTACTTCGTCCTAATTCTCTCCCCTCTTAGATTCCCAACCACCTCGTGAGAGGATGATGAATTCAATTTTGCAAAGATTCTCGTTCCGAGCCCACACCCCTGTCGAACTTTCTCCTCTCCGTCTTGTCACAACTTTCAAGTCCTTCTACCCTCCCTCTCTTCGGATATACCAATTTCTTGCTCTCTTATGTCTCTCCCTCTCGCTCTTTTCACATCTTAACTTAATGTAATCCTATTCACTTTCTCCTCTTCTCTACCTGCCCCTCCTCTCATCTGAGAATTCTTTGCTTCGCCTAACCGGTATTGGTATAAAGCAATAATTCTTAACTCTCGTGACTGTTCCAAGACCATATTCTTACTTTTCAATCGCTGTACTGTGCAGAATTTACTCCGTTTGCAGTAACATTCCGCTGGGTCAATGTACTTCAGGATACCTTCAAATTTTTTCACTCATGATTGGTTGGTAGGCAAGCTAGGTACTCCTCACATCTCAAAGACTATTTCCTCGACTCATTTTGATTATGCAACGCCGAAGGCCATCATCGCCTACCCGAAAAATAGCATGTATCCTGGTTATCCTGATATTAGCTTTTAAGGTAAGTACTATAACTACTAAGGTTCTATCGCACCATATAATGCACCTTAATACTACGGTTAATACTTGCATCTACATCCATTCTCCTGGCGGAAGCTTATCCTTCCATTTCACCACTCTTATAATTCGTCCTCACACTGTGCGAAAATTATGTTCATCCAATTATAGATATTTCACCTTTCCCCCCAGGTGATATGGTTAGTGCGGTGGATAGAGCGCTGCGTTCGATTCCGGGTAGTGGCAGAGATTTTTCCGAGGCATACCGGTCCTTACGTGAGGGCTGTGTGGAGAGATTACAATTTAAGTAATCCGTCCATCGAATGGAACCCCTTGGCGCGTCAGTGAAAGCAGACTGATGCCGACACTAGTTTTCTCTACTCACTTCCTACGCTCCCTGAATAGTTCTTACCCTTGCCCAATCCCACCTATCCCAATATGTGCAAATAATCTTCGCATTCATTCGCCCCGATTCAGTATAAGTATTGCCACCACAAAGTAATCCCTCCTCACATATTTTCTAATTTTTCACGCCATCTGGTTTTTGCCCACATTGGCCTGATCGGTACGTTCGAGAGCAAAGATCGCTGCCAACAAGCTGTAGGGCGAGAAACGGCGACCGGTTGACGGAGCTGAGGAAATCCGAAATGCCGTAACGCGAACACAGTACACGTGCGCGATCAATTTGACGGCCTCATCCGTTGAGGCCGGCTACACGCCCTCAGGAACGCGGTCGTAAAGACCTTCCCCGGGCGTTGTCAAAGGGATGGCCCTGAGTCATCGCCGCGGCAACCAACCCTTTCGACTGCCGAGATCGTTGAGCGAGGGTGGCTTACCCGCGTCCTCTGTCCGTGCGTGGTGTGGGTCGGTCCCTCCAGGTCATTACTTTGCCTTCCTCCGCACGAGTCAGTCGTTTGGCTTCGTTACGCGCGCCACATTGCGTAGTGGTAGCAGTCCTTCGGCCCGGAGGGAGCGACTGAAATGTCGTTAGGCAATGGCGGCGAGTAAAAATCATCTCACGGTTCTAATCTTTGCGGGGGAGTCCATTCGAATCCTAGCGCCACCCGGAGATCAGTAAGTCAATTTGTATTCACAGTGCTTGTCTCAGTTAATTTAATCTTAGATTGCTCCATACCGTTCTCATCGTCTTCTCCCTTCTGTAGGTTTTTGCCTCCCTCCCTCTCACTTAAGGCTTTTCCCTTCCCTGTTTTCGTCCGACCGTCCCTCTCCCTTGCTGCCGAACTCCTTCCCAAGCGCCCTTGATTTCACGTCTCTCACTCACACCTGCCCCTTCCTCCCCTTTCCACCCTCCCCCGCTCGTAAACTCTCACTCTTCTTAGTCCCTAATCTCCCTCTCCTCCCTCCCACGCATCCCTCTTCCTCTGTCCTCCGTCCCGCCCGCAAAACTCCTCCTACCTCGTCTCATTCCTCCTGCAACGGCGTAGAAGCCGGGAGGAGGGTTTGAATATGCAAGGCAACGGATTTCCGTCCAGGAGGGAATGGGATTGAAATGGACGGATGAGGTGCCGGAGAATAAACAGTGGAAGGGAGTGTGGAATGCAGATTGGAAAAGTTTATGAGGGACTGGATGAGGAAATGAAGATGGAACATTGAGGTAAGGAAAGAAAAAGTCAAGTGTTTTAGTGCTCGGAATGCTTTATCTAATGGGCATAGGGATTCGTTTATCCCAATTGAGATGCTTTTCGTTTTACATGCAATCAATTCCATATTCAAATGCAACAATTCATCATAAAGTTACTACCCCTACTGACTGTTGCATTCCCGGAGGCTATCGTGTTTTTATGATTATTAGTCGGTTAGGTGAGAGAGCACCCAGTGTCTGTAGTTCAGTTTCGGCGGAGCGCAAGAAACATTTTGATTGAGATTCAAAATTTACTATCGATTCTATGGTTTCACGCCTATTATAGCTGGATTTTGCGAATATACCAGCAAGGAAGTACGATTACAATATCTGATCTCTCTTTTCCTTACATTTTAAAAACCTTATCAAGTTTTTCGTTTATTTAGTAAAATATATTTTTCCTATTTGGTTCTGATAATGAAAATAAGAAAAACAAACTAAACTGTAGGTATGCTATTGTAAAATTTCCATTGTGCTGATTATCAGTGTTTTCTGCACATGTGGTTGGTTCTCTATAAGTTATTAATGAAGTTTTAAACTATGTACCTTTCTATATTTAACACTTTTATTGAGAAACCCTACCGGTTTAGACACTCCCATGTCATTGTCAAGGGTGTTCTGATATTTACACGTTGGCAAGCTCCGTTGCTTCCTTATGTATACTCCAAATGAGGGGAAAATTGCAGAAGTGGTTGGGGAAGGTTAGATGGTATGTGTTGAAGGTCAGGATGACGGGGAAAGGCTTTTTAAAGGGGGTACGGGAACATGATACAATGGGGATAGATTTAAGGGTACGATTTCATTAACAGATTTTGGTCCCAAAGCATTGGAAGTACTTGCAATCTCAAAATTTTCTAAGAAATCCAGTTTTGTATTTAAAATCTCTACTCTAAAATCAAACATGTGATTATAACCAGATATATGAGAAGCAAAGACTGACTTGTTTTCACCATGAATAAAAGAATTAAAATGCTCCTTAGTCCTAATATTAAAACTTCTACCCGTCCATCCTATATAAAAACAATTGAAGTCCTGAGTATCACAACTTAACACATACACTCAACTTTTGTCTAAAGGACTAAAAACATCTTTAGAATTAAAAAGTAAATATCCAATGGTCATTCTAGAATAAAAACAAGGCTTCAAATTTACATTGCAAAATATTCTATTTATACTGTTGGACGTGGAGTTGCTTATAAACGGCACCTTCCTTGTCTGAGGGAACAATTTGAGAAAGGCTGGTGGATGATGAGGTGGTCAACCTTCTTTGTTTCCTTTTAAGAAGCTTATAAATAGAAGACTCATAACCGTTCCTGATTGCAAGGAGTTTAATGGCATTCAATTCTTTGTCAAATTCTTTACCTGTCAGAGGGACAGAAGTCAAACGATTTAAAAACGAGTTAAAAGCAGCCAGTTTATGAGAATAATGTTCGTTTGAGTCATTGGGAATGATGGCATCGGAATAAGTGCTTTTCCGGTAAATAGAAAAACTGTGATTGCCATCATTGAGGGAAATAGTTAAATCTAGAAAGTTCAAGTTATTAATTAAGTAAGGAATTAAGCAAAACTAAAAATTAATCCAGCTGCGTGAGGCTATAAATTGTCCATGAAAACATCGGCTAGGACTGGTGACAGTGGTGAACCCATGGCTAAGCCTTGGGATTGCGCATAAAATGAACCGTTAAACATAAAATAATTTTGATTAATGCATAAAGACAAAGTTGCCCATTTCTTGGGTGATCATGCTATAACAACCCGCCTTCTTCAAACACTCAATTGCGAGAGATACCGCTTCTTTGGCCGGAAGGAAACAAATTTTTTACATTAAACGAGACTAGATTTCCGCTGGTCGGGGGTTTGACTTCCTTCAGCTTATTAGTTAGTTCTATTGAATTCTTAACATCACACTTCGGTTTTAAATTAGTAAAATTGCAAAAAAGTAAATTTAATTTCGAGGTCAGAAGGTGATACGGGGCTGTGTGGTGAGCAATTACAGGGCGAATCGGGATTCCTGTTTTGTGAGTTTTCGGCAAACCGTATAGCCTCGGGGGTAAGGGATTCCTACTTGTTAGGCTCCATTTTTCGCATTCAAAAAATAAATCGGAGGGTCCGCTTAAGGCGGCTTTTACGTCACTTTAAAACCCTGCTGTTGGGTTTTTCTTTAAAAGTATGAACTGGTTGCCTTCATTTAAAAATTATTGCACTTTTTCACGTTGTCGTCAGTGTTTAAAATTACAATGCTGTTGCCTTTGTCAGATTTGGTCAGAGTTAAATTTTGAGATTTAATAGAGTTTTTTATTTCACGTAAGATCACCCTGAGAAGATGTCTTCCGTCTTCTCAGGGTGAGCAGCACGGTAGCGACGCAGCGTAGCGTACATAGTTTAATATTCATTAATAACTTATAGAGAACCACATGTGCAGAAAACATTCATAATCAGCGCTATGGAAATTTTACAATAGCATACAGTTTAGTTTGCTTTTCTCATTTTCATTATCAGAACCAAATAGGAAAAATATCTTTTACTAAATAAACGAAAAACTTGATAAGGTTTTAAAATGTTAGGAAAAGAGAGATCAGATATTGTAATCGTACTTCCTTGCTGGTATATTTGCAAAATCGACCTACAATAGGCGCTGTCTTGCGATAGGATACTATGCAATATATACTCTTGGACGGAAATGTTATGTAGAACAAGATTAAATTTACGTTTTCCAATGTCAAAACGATGAAATATCTTTGAATACGTAGATATTGTGAGACCAATTTTTGTTTTCGGAAAGGAAAAATATCTACTGCTTTCTTGGCAACACGCCACGGACAAATTTCAGCGTTTCTAAGATACTAAAAAAGAACCTATACGAGAAATGTGTTATGTTTCCTGTGGATATGCATTGCCAATGGGACGGACATGCCTCGATCTCAACCAATAGAAACCTTTCTGTCAAGTCCTTCAGTTTGATTTTACTGAGCTCCCTAGTGGAGGGAGTGAGTCAAATGGAGGGAGAGTTTCGAATGCGCACGGGTATAGAAAAAGAGCTGGAAGAAGTGGAATATCGTGCCCTGGCTCAGTCGAACGAGTGGTTGCTGTACGACACGGAGCGAGCATGTGGAGGGGAGGATAGGCGGCTCTGAGGGGCAGAAGGATTGAGAAGAAGAGTCGCCGGGGCGCAGGGAAGGGTTGATGGTGGTATTGGTGGTGGAAAGGTCCAACCCAGTACCCCCAATCGCCTCGTTAATCAATCACCCAATCGATTAATCAGGCGCCACCGTCGGCGTCGTGACGGGAATTCATGGGCGTCGGGGTTCCGTCACACCGTTGCTTAACCCACACCCGTTGGAACAGTCCTCGACAGCACAAGCGCTTCCAGCCTCCCAACCCCCTCCCCCCATCAGCTCCCCCCTCCTACACACCTCCCCGCCCCCTCTTCACGGCCCCTTTTACCGCACAGCAGCTCGCAACTCGCCGCGGGGACCTCCCTCCCGCCCCCTTCCCTTAATCCAACACCCCCACCCAGAATCCCAATCCAGGTGCCTCCACCCCCGCCTTCCGTCACACCTCCCTCTCTACCAACGGCCCATACTCTCCCGCGCCCTAATTTAAGCGAACGACGGCATCAAATTTCACTCCATCAGCCTTTAGTTCCCTCTTTCCACCGCCACCCTCACCACGTCTCTCTCTCTCTCTCTCACACATGCAACTACGCCCAGCGTCACATGGCGGATGAGTTTCTCCTCATACCATAAACCAGCCCACCCGCTAAACCCCAACGCTGAACCTTTGTCCTCTTCACCCTGCCGGCACTCTCCCACCGCCTTTTACCAGCCCCCAGAACTTGACACCGCCACCTCACCTCACTGCCGCCGGTGGCATATTGTTATTTTTACGATCATTCTACCGATTAGAAGGCAGACTTGGGTGGACATATAATTCTTCATGTACTGCGTTCCCTTTTAACCTCAAATGCCTCTTTCTGCTCACATTTCGCTCCTCCTCTGCTTCCTTCATCTCTGGTGTGCCTCAAACCACCTTTCCCCGCCCGAATTTTCCTCTCACCACCTCTTACGACGCCCCATGGTGCAATGGCGCAGTAGATAAACAGGGAAGTAGATTGCGACACAGTATATCAAAAAAGAAACGAATGCAATCCAACTGTATATTTGGATGAGTATTCTTACCGTTAACGGAGCAACATATTTAAAACAGAATTCCCGATAAAATTATCGTAATAGTTTTAAACGGTATCTCGTGTCTTCCATTTTCCTTGTATTGCTATCTCGGCAGCGTAGAAATATGGCAGGAATAACTCATTGTGTTTTTTATACAATGATCGCCTCGTCTTTTCGTTTGCCTATGGATGTTAGCTGACAGGTCCGCATTTAAGTGCTAACCGTTAATTTAGAGAGCCTTACTATAATTTGAGAGCTTAAGTATATTGGTACATGCGTACGATTAAGTAGGTACGCATAAAAAATCCACTCATCGCACATGCCTGCCGTCCACCCACCTCCTCCCCTCCCTCCCCACCCAAGCTTTCCTCCCCTCCCCACATCCCTCCCCACCCTCCTCTCCCTCACACTTTCTCCCTCGCCAGCCATATTTCATTTCGTCACTTCGCGGCAGAGTGATGCTCTGATAAATAATCGCGCCTTCAATTTGCGCCTCGCGTATGATAGGTGCGGTGGGAGCCGCGAGTGGGTGCGGGCGATCGTGAGTGAATGTGCGTGCGTTTGTGCGTGTGTATGCTAGAGAGAGAGAGAGGGAGATAGAGCAACAGAGCGTGGCAGTGGGCGTTGGTGGGTATGGGACGGCATGTGAGTTCCGATGGTGGATGTCGTGGTTCGGGGGTGAGATAGGGGGTGTGTGGGTTTATCACATCCTCGGTCGGGGTACGGGTTAGATTGAAAAGGGGAGATATCCTGAGTGCGCGAGGATATAGAGACTTTTCCTTCCGCACCGCTAGGGTGTCGTACTTTACGTGTTTTTTTTTTGTTTTCGGGTAGGAAGGTGACGGGGGAGATGGCAGACCACTGCATCAAGGAATGTGAAAAAAAAGGTGGAATTCCTAAGGGAGGATGGAGAGTATTCATTTAAAATTGTTTATTTTTATTCAACTTTGTCGCCGCCCAAAAAGTTTCCCTTCCCCCCACCCCCTGGTGTAATTTGAATCGATATTTTTGTACTAAATGAACGTTCGAAGGGTGGAGTTGTTTTATTTTATTTCTCTCGTCAGCGGTTTGAAGGGTGAGAGTAGGAGAAAGAAGAGTACAGGTCGAGGGAGGATGGAATTCGGATGGGGAGGGGTGAGGAGGAAGGAGGGAAGGTGATTTGTTTTGTTTACGGTGGCCGTGTTTATCCGACAGTGTTTTCCAGCGGGAATCGCTCTTCCGTTTTTAACGTGTACAAAGGTATATTGAAAAAAATAATATTTCTCCGGCGATCGCGAACTCTTTTTCTAGGCAAAAGGTTAGATATTCGGAAAAATTATCGGTCTACTTGGTTCAATTATTCAACGCTTCACGTCCGAGATGCTTCTAGGGGACCCCATAATTTTTCACGATAAATGGATGTTCATATTGCATGCACTGTTAATTCAGGTCCAAATTGGGGCCAAATTAAATTTATACCCGTTTTGAGACTATTAGATCTATTTGATGGGCGCATTTCCATCCATTTGCTACCATTAAAAATACTAAATTTTTATTAGTTGAAGATATGTAAAAATATGTTATACTTAGCTCCATACATGTGAAACGCCAATTATTTTCGATATTAAAATTAAATATGACAGTTATGCGGAATACGTTATTATATGTTTTTCGGGATCAAAACGATTTTTCTACTGTGATAAATATTTTTAAATTGTTCGCCATCCAAATACTTCCATTAGAATTCAGTTCCCATCAGGCTTGGAAGTTAGTGGAATATTTCAATCCATTGAGAGTCACCAGTGGAAAATATCTTATTAATCCCATATCCTTTATTAACGGGTAGTTGCGAATTGTGGAGGCTATAAATGGAGTGATGCTTCATATTTTTTAAATATTGTTACTTGATATTTCCAACTCGAAACAGCCTCTGAAGTCATCAAAAATAAATTTCCAAAATGATGCATCACAACCTAATGTCCTTCTTTGTATTATAAAATATCATTTACGTACGTCTACATTTCTGATCAATTGACTCAAAGACAAGCATTGATTTTTCCGGTTTCAAAACATGCAGTAAAAAATAATCAACTTAAAAGACTGATTTTAACACACAATTCTTTTTCCTCAGCTTGAGAATAAAAGTAGGTGCGATGTAAATGGATGCTTCAGGATTCCAAATGAATTCCACTGACTCGTCCGGAATCCTGCCCTCCCTGTTTCAATTTCAAATCAAACAATTGAATTATTAGGGGCCATGTTTAAGGGCAAGGGTCAATTATCAATACTATGCATTCGCTGCCATCCGGAAATTATGTAGCAGTAGACCGCAGTGCATTCCACCGTAAGGAGATGAATTCACCCTTCTTTTGCATGGTGAATGGAAATTACGCCCAAGGAATAACTTCAGCCTTCACAGAGGAATCCATTAATCCCCATGATTATTGGATGTCATCAGGTTGTTTCCTTTCACTATCTCCTTGTTTGTTCCATTGTTGATGAAAAACGAACTTTGATGGAACTTTTCCGAAAAAATTGAGAGCTCATTTATTTTATGCTGAGAACCAAAAGTGAATTCAGCCAGGGCAATGGAAAGAAAAAAGTTTCCTAACAAATTGTAGCTAGTTCATTATTCTTTCCATGTCATGTTTATCGGCCTGAGCTACTTTTCTCATAATCCTGTGTCAAGAGTGCATTTGTTCTTTCCGCTTCTTTCAATCGATGGAGAGCAACAGTTAAAAATGAAGTACCTACCTATTGTTAACGATATTTTGATCTGTAAATTTCTATCATTCAGATGGTAAAAAAATGTTTTCATTTTATTTTTAAACGCAGTTTCCAAGTGAAAATTGCCGCCAGAATGCCCAATTACTTCAAGGATTAGATTTTTCCCTTGACGTGATAACATTTGACTTTTTACCTTCATCGGCATTTTTCCCTGCTCTTAAATATGATACTTTTTATGGACGAGTAGGAGTAATATAACTTTCATAACAATTCTTCTTCCTCAGCTCGATCATATTTTCCCAAAGATAAAGTTTCGTATTTTTATTCATAAAAAAATGCCGACGCATGCTCCAGGAGTCATATATGTCCAAAGTTGATCGATAGTCGAAAATCATCCTAATGGGAATTGAATTCTCTTGCCTTGGAACAGCAATCCTGTACGCAATGTTTTATCACTCACGAATCTCACGAGGATTTAGGAACCCTCAATAGATACCATTTGCGTCGGATAACACGGGATTGCTCACTGATTCGGTAAATACGTTAAAAGGTATCATGTGTTTGAGCTTTTGATCCCCAACGATCAGCGAACAGAGGGCTGAGCTAATGCTCCTAGGTCAGAGGGCTCTAGAGGGCACTCCGTTAGCCCTTCTTCGTTCAAGCTACGAATAGAATCTCGATTCTAATGCTAATGTTACGAATCCAGGAGGGCCTTTTTACACTTTTTGTGCATTGACCGGTATTTCTTTCTTTAATCATGAAGGTTACTGATGAAAGTGATGTCTGGTGTTGAATGTCGCCGAAATATGCCATTAGAAATTTTTATTGAATATCTGAGCTCGTAAAAAAAATTATTCGTTACACTATTAACATTTATATTAAAATATAATCATACGGCTACTCTGCATATTCTACATTAAGACAGCTCATTTTGGGAAATCATGTTATATTTGTGAATGATTTTCATCGGCAAAATGGCCATTAAGCTATTATTATAATTTTATCAACATTATTTATTTAGTTACTTTTAGTCCAGTTTTCCACCTACTGCGTATATTTTTTACTTCAACTGAAGAATATATCGAGTATTTTGCATATTTTTTTCACTCCATAAATATGCATTATTTTCTCCGTAACGTTATTCCATTAAAGTGATTGATTCCGGAGATATTCCCATCTACGCTACTTTCCACCCTCTTATATATGTTAAACGAATCATTCTTTGTTTTTCATTTCTTTTAATTTAAAAATGTTAATTTTATTCATCTCATTTCCATGTATACAATCCTATCCAATTTTGCTTTTCTGTTGGATTCAACTGTACCGCAATTCTAGCCATTCAATTGTCTGTGATTTTTGTCTCATACTGAATTTGATTTAATATTATAAAAAAATCATCTACCCTTGTTTTTTGTCTTTCATCTCATTCCTGTCGTCAAATTTTATCCATTTATTTCGTATCTCAAATTATAATGCCACAAAGATCCCGAATTCTGTCTAAAATTACCGTAATTTCCCTCAATAGTTTCTAACCTAACATGTTAAGTTGAACACGTTTTCACTCCACCTACATTCATTTTGGTACCAAGATATTCCTATGATTCTCACGTTGTTTTTAATGTTTTCTTATTAAATAGAACACATGCGATTATGTTCAACCTTCTCTACAACCTCTGGTGATTGCTAACCATTCCAATTCTCCATCTGCTATCTTTACGCCCGTAATGTAATCGCTGATCAGACTTAAGTAATGAAAATTACGTTTCTCCCGTTCATTGTGCTCTAAAATGCAGTTGTTTTCATCATCTAGGATGCCAACCTACAGCTTTGATACTGTACGCCATTAAGTATATCTATTTTATTTTGAAGCTTTGGGAATTTAGAAAGTGGAGGATGGGCAGAGATAAATCCGGTGATGGCATTAGCCTGCTCTTACCGATAGACGCCAAGGGATGCACGACCATTACTAGAAGTGCTATGCACACCACACTCACATAGGGGCTGGTATCCCATTGAAAACTTCCTTCTACCACCAATTTTTCCCTCTCGGATCTTCAAGACACGAAGCCAACACTCTAGGGATGAGCAATCCATTCCTTGCACTGATCTCTTCTTCACTGCTAATAAAATTTGGAGTAAAATATTATGACATATAGAGATGATTTTATCTAGAAACTACTGCCTTGATCACTTGGCAGATATAAGAGTTGTAAATGATCTGCCAATAGACAATACTTCGAATAACTATTCACCCCCCCTCATAAACGTGGATTGCTATGGAATTTACCCGATTCGCCCGATTCTGGAAGCACTGGATGAGGAGACCTACTCTTCACCCCATGGTTTCACTTCACTTCCCTTCGACCCTTCTCCCTCCTACGTCCTCCGGCACACCTCATTCCACGGCCATCGCGACAAGCCTCCTCATCAACTGATACAAATCCCAACACGGACCGTTCCCAGATTGATGGTTGGGCGTGTTCACATAAAAGTTTGATGAAAAACAGGAATAAATTTCGGTGATAACAAAATCCCTGTGACATATAGACGAAGGGTTTTTTGAACGACTTATATGCATTTTTATAGTATCAGTATCAGACTTGAAATCGAACATTTATTCAGGCAACGTATTTGTCAAGCTGTTCTATTAACAAAAATAAGCTACGAGTATTTTCTTATCGAATAGGGTATTAGGATACTCTGGCGAGTACCTATCCCTGGATCATGGCAATTCATCATTAAATTTGTGAATCAAATGTTCCTCTTAAGTGCAACGAAGATGCCCTATTCCTCATGATTATCCATAATTTTACATTATGCAGTTCTGTAAAGCTTAATATTATGGTATCTTTTATTTTTAAGAATTCATCATTAAATTTGTGAATCAAATGTTCCTCTTAAGTGCAACGAAGATGCCCTATTCCCCATGATTATCCATAATTTTACATTATGCAGTTCTGTAAAGCTTAATATTATGGTATCTTTTATTTTTAAGAATTTTTGATCATTTTGTTATTTTCACTGATTATTATTTTGAATAATAATAAATAATTCAGGAATTCTTCAGTATATTTGGCATATGCATATGAAAAGTATTGATAAAAATTCTAGCTCAATGGTTGAGGAAATAAGACAAGTAAAAGATTACTTTTGTGCTGTAAGCGAAGAATGAATGAATATACTACATGGTCGTTATGATAGAGAAAGAGGATTATCCCCATCCGTGAAATGAAGTGTCACTCAATATAATAACGAGCTTGCGTTATGTAATTATAATATCTGTCAAAAGGACATAATTATTTCAAAGCCAAGTTTTGCCTTTTGACCGACTTTACACCGCCAAAGGGCAACGGGCAATATTCGGATGCATCTCATTTTCAGCAAATATGAAGTGATCATTGTATTTCGTAAATATTATATAAAGTAGTCGTGCCACTTGGGAAATTTAATAAGAATGAGCCGGTGTCTGTTGCATTACTTTAAATTGAAATCATATCATATTTTTTTCACGGTGTACATTTTGGCTGATGTTCAACTCCTAGATACCTGTAGGTGTTTTAAGTGAAGAATTTAGTATGTTATAGGCGATGTTTTTCTCAGCGTCCAAAGATGAACTTCGGAAAATGAAAAAGGACCAAATGGTTCACCATTAATGATTAAATTGTTTCGTGGTATACTGTTGATACGGTCACGGGTGTATTCATTAGTTATTAATGCGACTGAGTTGAAGGAAATATTAACTAATCATAACCATGGTATAAAAATGGATTCGACAGCATTTCTGAGCACCCGATATACATGTTCACTTCCCATCGTCTAACTTTTAAAGCATCGTCAAAGCATTTTAGAAACAAGTCCCATTTTGAAGTTTGCGCTAAGGTTCACTTAACCTTTTTTGTCGGAGAAAACAAGTAATTTTTAAGAAAGAAAGAAAAGATCAGTGGTTAGTGTGGAACTGTGTTCTAACATCGGGGAAATTGTTGACAGATATTCCTTGTTTATGCTTTCTGAAAATACATTCTCGTGCAACACTAGGATATAGTCAAAGTACCGCGGACTGGGCTGAATTTTACTTTTTAATCGGGAATATTGCTGCGAATATTATCAGTAAAAGAAAGGTTGCCGGTCGCATGACAGTGCGCAGTTCCGTCCTCATTTATCCTCTCGTTTCTCGCTCTTTCATTTTTCCACGGACGCTGCAGCCACTCGTAGCATTTTGTTTGTTTTTATTCATGTTTTTCGCCATCTTTTGCTTTTCTTGTTTATTTCCACGTTCCCTACATTCGACGGTCAACGGGGAGATATTAACTCCGCGTGAAAATACCGTGTCGAAATATTTCAGCCTTAGCAGCATGACTACCAAATAACTCAAAGCCCACGGAAAACTTACTTCGGTGTGAGAAATTGAAAAAATAGAAACGGTGATTGGAATTTTTTATCGTTAGTAGCATTTGAAAAGTGTTACTTAACGTTCATATGGATGTATTTGACACTTTTGCAATGGCAAAGGTAAAGTGCAAGTAAACACCTTGTGTTACTTTTGTGGAGAAATTTCTATATTTATTATGATCCTCGCTGTAATTATTACATTTTTTAAACAAATTTCATCAACTTCCAGCTAAAAAATTTGCTTTATTTCTTAGGGCACTCGCATCAGGCTCTACTTGACGGCTTTATGTAATATACATCCAAATGCGAACATTTGAAAATAATATTTTTATTTTAACGTCAGAATCGTTTGACACACTCTTTTAAGTTTCTTCATGTATTAATTTTAATATTTGAAGGCAGTTAGTAGTACAATTCGAAGATTGCGAAAAAACTCGCTCATTGCCTATCTTTTACTCTTCCCGTTAGTGCTGGGTATGGAGCGGAGGTTTCCGGAGCGAGTGTTCGCCGCGCTTTCAATCAAAAGCTACCGATTAGTAATGATTGACGCGGGATTTTTGACACGTCCTCCTTTTCTTTCCATGTCGTCTATGCATTATATAGTCAAATAGAAGCTTTATTCAACTGTGAAAAGTATTATATACGCTACAAAACTATGTAATTCCTGAAAAAATCATTTGCGATTGAGATTGAAATAAATAGGTAATCTTACGCTGTAAAACAGGAATCATCCCATGCAGGAGTGCTTCGATAACGGGTGAATTTCAAATTAAAATCAAGATCATTAAGTAATACCGACAGCTTTAAAATGGTATGTAGATTATTTTTAATCCATTCTCTAAAAGTCTTTACTGTAAATAAGCTTTCACGATTTACATCAGAGGCAACTTCTCTCTACGAGAAGTTGTATCAACTTCTCTCAACTTCACGAGTGCTGGTTAAAATCACATTCCTAACAATCTTGATGCAAATAATTTCATAGGTTCATCTACCCAATATCGTCTTAGAATCCAATATCGTCTTATAGCATCACGCGTATTTAATTTATGAGGCCGAACGAAAACTGTCGTTTCTTCAGGAAAAGTATCTAAGATATTTTACGTAAAATAATTGTTTTATGCTACCGTTCCACTCGCATTTTTCCATCTTAAATTTAGCACACTTGTCACGTACCACTTGCACTCGTTGTGACGTGCAGTGGATTCATTGCCTTGAAGTTATTTAATATTTTGTCAAATACTAAATCAGATGACGTGGCTCATCAGCAGTTATAAAACACTATTAATTTTAAATGTTAAAGAACTTTTAAAGGTAAATTTATGCATAAATTCAGTTTGAAATTCTTTTTTCAACCGGTTAAATCGAAGAAGTTGTTCGAATTGTTTTCATTTTAATCCATATTTATGTGGCTGCTTTTCCTCGTAGAATAGTTGTCCTCCATTATCCCAATGAAGCCACCCTCAAATAGAACTCTTACGCACTTATTATCGCAAAAGACAATAACTCACCAAATGATATTTTTCAAAGTTTTCATATTTAAGCCGCAATAAGAAAGTTAAATATTACTTATTCAAAAGGGTTACCCTCTTAAAAGAGAAGGAGAAATTTGGTGGACATATTCTCTCAAAATGACGAATGCAATGCAGCTTCAAACCTTGGGATACTCCTGGGTATCTGATTCTATTCAGGCTTTGTCGCTAATTTATGACTATGTAGCTCTTTTCAATCTGAAAAACGCAATATATATTACAAGAGGCCACTCTGTGGACTACGGTTGCTCTAGGTTGGTTACTTGATATTGGTATCTATTGTAAGAGACCATTGATAGCTGTCATTTGCTCGACTATGGACAAGTTAATAGGTTTTTATGTGATGCTTTTTAGGAGCGAAGGAATGGTGGAGAGGAATTCCGTGTATCGTATTGCGCTACTCTGATGGACTTCATTCGGAGGTCTGCATTTTACCACCCGACGAATGGGATTCTACCTTAAAAAGGCTTTTCCCATGTAACTCTAATAGGGAAAGAGATACCTCTTACAATCCATTGACTATGCCAATATACCTGGGTTCCCAAGGATGAGAAGGCAGTGCTGTAGCCATCCAACTGATTCAATCCTCTCTCTGATATGAACAGGTATATGTGATTAAAATTGGTATAAATGATAGTTCTAAGTAAGAGGAAAATAACACTACTTTCAGATGAGTGATCTTTGGTTTTTGTTATAAATTTATCCTTATTGAAGAAGGAAATTGTGCTTTCCCGGCATATAATCTGAGCGTGGCCTTCTCGGGCCTATTAGAGTGTTGAGGGTTCATTCCCGCCAACTTTTTGAGGTCTGACTCCTCCCTTGTCATCAGGGATGCTGATAGCCATGATGTTATATGTGTCCGTTATTTATAATATCGTCCGGAGGTCAAGTGTCACATGATTGGTCAGCATTGTAACTCCGGTTCGGTGTATGCAACGTATACAAGAGAAGACAGGGGTCAAAATGAGAGCCAATAAAAACATTAATATTAAATAGAGTATGTACTATATTTCAATCCTGCCGCGTGAACGGCGGTGAAATTCACATTAATTGCCATGCGAAAAAATTCACCTGGACCGGGAATCGAACCACGGAATTTAGCCAAATTTTTTTCGCATGGCAATTAATGTGAATTAAATAGAGTACTTTAAAGGAAAATTAAAATTATCCAATCCGGGACGAGCTGATGAAGTAGATAAGTCTTTGGTGTGAATACTAAGTCTCAGGCCTTTTAAATAAAATGGTAACGTTGATAGGCGTATTGATAATAACTAACCTTTATGTTTACCTTGTAACTCATGTAGTGATTTAACCCAAAGGTTGGCCCGTGATAGGCGAGGGTAGAGCTCACCCCGCACTAAGCGTACTAACCTTTTCCTAGGCCACCTGCGAGTTCCTACGAAGTTCTGACACGCAGAAAATCTAATCGCGTGGATTTTAGATGGGGGTGTCCAGAAAGGCTCTTGCCCGGGATTTGAACCCGGGTCCCTCCGGTCAGTAGCTCAGTACTCTACCAACTAGGCCACCACGTAACCCTCCCTCCTCTTATAATCAGGAAAAAAAATACATCAATGGAGGTGAGAAACATTGATATGGGTTATACATATTCATCATTGGATGTCCCAATTACCTCCTGTATCTATTGCCTTCCTCTTGAATAGGTTGGCACAACGTCGTAGAATTTAAGTAAGAGTGGATTTTAAGAGAAGTGTAGAGAGACCAGTTATTGGAATTAGACTATTAAAAGAAAGACTTCAAGAGCTCCATAGTTAAGCAGTACGTACCATCTGAAGGGCGGAGCGCTAATCTCAATGTGCTCGTCACACGCTCAAGTATTCCTTTGAAAAAACTGCTGCTGCGGGTTCAAACCAGGACCCTTCGAGATGGGAAACCGGTACTCCAACTCACGTGATTGAGAGAGTGAGGGAAAAAGGGAGTTTGGGAGGGGGAGGGTTGAGAGGGGGGAGTAAGAAGTTTCGCATCGGGAAATAAAGCGACTCGGCGAGAAACGTATCAGGCAATTTATTCCCCTTTTAGCTTCGCAATCTCGACTTCCGGTTCGCTTGACTCGTTCTCTCACCCCTATCTCCCTCCTTCCCCTCCCCAATCCGCCCACCAGCGACCCAATCTCCTCTCCATCTCCTCCCCTCTTTTCGTTCGGAGAGCAGATCGAATTCCCACTCCACCCCATTCCCCCTTTATTCCCTTTCCCCCCATTTCCACCCTGCTCCCTCCTCCTTTCCCATCCCCTCTCCTCGGCGAGGACTTCCCTGCACACGCTCGCGGACACACACTTCAATCGACGCACCCACCCATCCCACCCTTGACGCTGAGCCATCAAATGCCCCCCTCCCCCCGTCTCCCGGGCAACACACCAAATTCGCCGGCGCCGCCGCGAGACGCAACGCACTCGGAAGTTTACGGACGCCGAGGCGGCCGGTCCGTCCGTCCCGAAACCCCATTTACCGCCTCCGGTGCCTCTGCCCACTCCCCTCTGGGCCGTCCCTCGACCCTTCTCTCCACGCCTCCCCCCCTCCTCCTCTTTCACTCCCTCTACCCCACGAACGACCCGTGGAACCGACTGAAAATCTATAAACGTCATCGCAACGCATCCACGGCGCACTTTTTTCTCCTCGCATGCACTTCATGGCTGGTGTGTCGTGGTTCCTCTCTCCCTCTCTCTCTTGCCCTTCGTCTCAGGGAGGTTTAATGGAGGAAAGTCTCGACGCCTCATGCCCGCTCCACTGCCCTCGAGGTGATGAGGTCACATAGAGCGCTGCTTTTTACCCCTGCTACCTATTTCCGGTATTACTGAAACTGATCACACCAGGGATTGGTTTGGTGCGGCGGCTCATGTAATCGGATCCCCACACCGAGTTTTCTGGTCAGACTCACAGCAAATGTAATGTTTTTTGATGGAATGCTGGTTCTTGAGAGGTAACATCATAAATAATTTGTAAAGATAGTATGCAGTGGTGAAAGTTGTGATTAGATAGAGGTTTTTGATTGAATACTCGTTCTTAAGAGGTAATAATTCAAAGAACTTGCAAGGGATGTCTGCAGTGGTGAATGCGGTGATAAGCTATGAGTTCAATAAGTTCAACTTCTCCCTCAATGTGTCTCATCAATCTCCTTTCGCAGCCAACGTATAGGATCGTCAAAAGATAGGTTCACATTTTGAATTAGACGTTTGCTTTGTATATCTATGAAAGATTTGTGAAAGGAAAACATGATGGGATCGTTGACGTCACAATCTTATTAATAGAACATGGAGGGAATCGTGTTGATGAGGTGGCTGGATTACTGGTCTACTCTCTGGAGGTTATGGAAATAATCCTGGTGCGACAAGATTAGTTCCATAACCTCCATAACCTTGGACAGAGTTTTCGTTGTATTACTTATCCAATCCTTCAAATATTTTGTAGAGGATAATTCAAGTGGAGTTCATCCATCGGACGGGTTGGAAAAAAATTGGTGCCTTTTTTTAAGTGCAGGCTTATTCTGACACCGTGTTTTTCTCCAACCTTCAACCATTGCTAATATTAATTGCCATGCGAAAAAATTCACCTGGACTAGAATCGAACCACGGACCTTTGGCTTTCCACACATCTACACAAATTCCACACATCCACACATCTAGCACCTTGTACCTCGGTAAAATTTCCATCTGAATTAGGGATCCTGGGTAGTGTGGTGGTCTGCGCAGTGGCCCGGAAAACCAAAGGTCCGTAGTTCGATTCCCGGTCCAGGTGAATTTTTTCGCATGGCAATTAATGTGAATTTCACCGCCGTACACGCGGCAGGCTTGGAATTTCCTACATTACTAATAGGTTTTGCAAAGGTCTTAGACTATACTTTCTCTCTACCCAATTTGTATACCCATACACTGGCTAGGGGTATACTTGATACATAATTATGACTATGGATTTTTAACTGTTGCATGATACATCACACTGAAAAAATCGTAAGTTGTGGTGTCGTTAGCAAAATTGCATTTAAATCAAGGATAGCCTAAGTGAAATGATATCCATTTCAATCCATACACTGCTATTTTTTATCACAGCACCTATTACCCATATAACATTTTTGCGAGGAATGGTATCCCTTGAAAAATGATATTTGGGCAATTAAACGCGTAGGAAACAGTCTCAAGAGTCACTTGTGGAGATCCTTCATACTCAAGATGTTTGGCAAAGACACAATTTTTACCAGTATTTTTATTTTTGCTTTCCTTAACCACGGTCTCCTTGCAGAGCAATGTCATCTGGTAACGTTTTTTGTAATGAAATTTATGCAAAACTAATAATGTTAGAGTAAATTGCAGAGTCCTAGCTTCAGCAAACTTCCCGAGGCTATGGACGACAAAAGAGTACGTTTTATTTGTAATGATGAATGGATGGTACCCCAAAGCCCCACCTCAAGTTGGAATTTTTTAATAGAAACTAAGGATTTAAGCTGCACTCGATGGGAATCTAAATGTATTAAGCAGAGAGGCCAAAACAACATGATACGAATGGCATTGTGTCAACCAACATGCCTGGTGCCGAAGATTTATTAGTGACTATATGTAGGAATGTTATTGATGCTGACGTATATTTGCATATTCTCTCCGTTTAATTTTAAAGTTCCATATGGAACACACAGTGAGTCTGAAATTAAGTTAGGAAAAAAGAAAAGGGTTGTATTCTGTCGGAAAACATACAACCAGAGCTCTAGTCGAGGAAATTTTCACGACTTTTGGTCTGATGAAGAGAATTGAGCGTTCCTATTCCTCCCAAATGAACGACGAAATGGTCATTAAAAAAACATGTATTTATATACGAAAACTGAAGTAATATAATCTGGAATCTGCTATTCCTGAGGGAAGAAATATTAGTTTTAGTGTTCTGCAGATACATTATAAATTGCAAATTGCCAAAATTGCATTGTTAACTTGAAATACGTAAATCATTTTTAATTATTTGGTTCATTTTAAAACCAGATTGATGCCTGTTTTTTACATCAAGAATACCGTTCATTCCTTTGATTAACTTTGTATAGAGATCTGTGGAGAATTATTTAAGTGTGCAACCTGCTGCGATTACGGGGAAAATATCATTTACGATGGATATTACCATTGAGTGGATTACTCAGTGGTAGCTGGTGATTTTAAAATGTGGTAGTACACAATTCGTGGGTTCTAAAATTCTGCTTTGAAATTACTTCCTTTTTCAGATGAGTTTTTACAGGCTGAAGTAGAAAAACATGAAATCTTTCTTTGTATACCGAATTTTATCATTAAATATGTTTTCCACCAATAAATTTTCCAAATGTAAACGCTGATTATGAATCCAATTCAAAGTATTTCTTCAGACCTTCATCTTCGCATTACCGTAAAAAAATTCTGCATGATACACTTATATTCCAGATAAAAAGAGGATATTAATAATGCGTTCGCCCTGTTTCTCATAGCCTGGCGTTACCATTGCTATCAATGCCATCTATAGAGGGTAACAAATATATGAAGTATTTTAGCTACCCATGAGAAATATTTCAAATAAAATAATCGTAATTACCTATTTATATAGAACATTCATCCTCCTTAACTTGGTCGCGGAGACTTTATCAATGACTTGTTCTTTGCAATATTTAATCTACAGCACGAAGTCTGGTTCAGTGAACAGCATTACGAGAGCATACAACCTTTCTTGTGGCATGAAGTTTCGTAAATATGTTTTCCTAAGTTTAAGCGTAGAAAAACAGATTTCAGTCTCTGCTGTATAGTGTTGCATAGGTTATTCCGTGTCAAGAGGTCCAACAACCTCACTACTCCAGATATGGTCCTAAATTCTGCCATCTCGTAAATGAAGTATAGCTCCTTGCTAAGTTTTTTTAAATGTAAAAATGAGTATATCTTGGCATAGATCTATGCTTAAGGAGTGCCTCAGGAAAACTTGCATAAAAATTTTCAAATTTACCTGACTGAAATAGTGAAGGTGGACAAGGTGCACAGTGAACCTATACCTGTCTTTAGCCTGGCATATAGTTATGTCGCAGACTATCACCACTTCTCTTTCCCAATCGGAGTGTGTTTCTGTGGCAAATTTCCGTTACTTCGGCTTGTCACTGACTTTGGAAGAGGTAGATATATCTGTGATACTTCCCTTCGAGTTTCATCATCTACCACTCAAAGGCTGAAATATGATTTATTATCGTTGAAGGATCACTTTGGTGCTTTTGGAGTTGACAATATAACATATCCACATTAACCATTATTACTCGGTGAAAAAAGGATAATAAAAATATCAAATTTTCAGTTATTAAAATTTGTGTCAGTCCCTTACTATTGTATTTCTCATCTCATCTCCTGTTTGAATAGCTTGCATACATTTTATCAGTTCCTTCCTGTATTCAAATACGGTGTTGATTGAAAATTCCACCGTGAGAGAAGTGATCAAGGTAATCGCTTTTTCACATTTTCATCAGTAATGGCATTTCTTTGAGGAGAGTTTGAAAATAAGGTACATATTCCTTGAAGATTTGCAAATAATATTCCAACAATCTGGATAATAGATACCACATTTAATATGACTAATTGAGTTTGTGAGTATAGCAGTGAACATAAGATGCCTTACTATAAGTTTCTCTTACAACTACTTATGCTCCACGAGATGAACCGATAATCACTGCAACCCCATCCTTGTGCAATCAATTTTTTAAGATGTCCTTGGAGATGATTATTCAATTCCTTAGTTATGTCGTATTATTATTCCTTAGCTTTATGTCGTACAGGGGTGGAGAAATCACAGAACCGTTCCACTGGCTTGCAAATCACAGCATATCTATAAACAATACCCTTTGAAGAATGCCAGTTGCATCACTCGTTTCATCAGTTATAACGGCCAGGTAAGGCTTCGCGGATTTCTTTGCTATTTCCTCTTGGCATAATTCAAGGATGCACTGGACACAAAACCTTGCGGGTGAACGCAGAATTCACCTCAAATATTTGAAGAAGAAAGCCCACCCGCCCGCCACATTTCGGCTTCGTACCGAAGGGCAACGGCACAGTGTAGCTGTGTGGCAACATTGTCAGCTTGGACGACCCATGCTAAGCTTATGAAAGAACCCTCCTCACTTTCTCCTCTTGTACCCCTCCCTTCCCCTTAGATGCCTAAATGTTCACTGAAACTCGAGTGTACTCGGAGTTGCACAGCTCAGCCATTCAGAGCAAGGGAAAGCACGCGCCGCGGTATTTGAAAAAGATTTGGACTGGGGGTCGCGCAAACGTATAACACTATGAACGAGCGGCCACTGGTATTTCTATAATAGTATTTATTAATATGACACTTATTTATATTTATTGTTGAGATTTGTAAGCTCGACTCACTGCTGTGACCCGAGTTAGTAAAAAAACACGCCGAAAAGTACCCGCCACAAATGTTGAAATAATCTCACGTTTACAAAGGATCGCTTCTGAGCTGGAGCTTCCTGAGGACACACAGTAGAAAGAGAACATATAGCTGGAAAATATAAGGGTAATTCATCGGAAAAGGTGGCCTTGAAGGGGAATCAATGCCAAAGATTTAGCTACCTATCACGGGTCAAGTTTCCTTTGGATCACACTCCAGCCACGTTAGGAGCGTTATTGATGGACCACAATCGCTCGAAAGCATGCTTATTTGTCTTCTCGAAAATATTGCGAGGTCGAGTTATCTAGGTTGTTTGTACATCAACCGAGTAAACCAAGGACCGCTTTTTCTATTTAGGTTTAATTTTTTTCATTTTATTTTCTCTGAGGTCCCAATTCCTCACAAGGAGGCACATTCCTCATTTTAAATTGGGTGTAAATTGTTTCAGATTCTTTCTGTACTTTGTTCGACTTAATGGCAGTTTATTTACTTCCCTCTCATAAATGTTTGCGATATCACCCATCATCATCATCATTGGTCAACAATACTAGGATTGGTTTGACGCAGCTTTCCACTCGATTCTTCTATCGGCCAACCTTTTCATTGTGACGTAATTCTTTTCTTTTACATCTCATACGAGGCCTGCCTTTTCCAAACTTCCCGTTCACTTTTCCCTCGACGATAGTCTTCATCAGGCCATCGTGTCTCAACATATGGCCGATTTAGTTGTACCGTCTTCTTTTTAGAGTTGTCAGCAGACTTCTCTTTTCTCCTACTCTTCTTAGCACTTCCTCGTTACTTACTCGGTCGATCCATTCAATCTTCATCATTCTTCTGTAGCACCACATTTCGAATGCTTCCACCCTTTTCTTCTCCGCTGCTGTCATCGTCCATGCTTCACTGCCGTAAAGAAACATGCTCCAGATGTATGTCTGATAAACTGTTTCCTTACTTCTACGCATGTATTTCCTACTGTAGTGGATTCTTCTTTTGATAGAATGCCCTCTTTGCGTGGGCTATTCTACTAACTATTTCTTTCTTGCTTAGTCCATCGTTGGTTACTCGGCTTCCTAGGTAACAGAACTCTTTCACCTCTTCAAGTTTTTGTTTTCCTAGTTTGACAATGGTTTTCGCCTCTTCTTTCTTGCTGCACACCAATAACCTAGTCTTCTTCTTATTTATCTTCAGCTGATAGCTGGCCATTGTCCTTTCCATAGTTCCTAGAGTCTTGTTCAGATCCCTCTCTGTCTCCGCTATGACTGCTATGTCATCAGTGAATCGCAGCATGCTTATTTTTTCTCCATGGATAGTCACTCCAGAAGACTTCTCTTTGGTTTCTTTGATGGCTCTCCCGATGTAAACATTAAAAATTACGGGAGACAGTGCACAACCTTGTCTCACTCCTTTCCCTTATCATTGCCTCTTCACAGCCAGATTTAATTACAGCTACTTGGATTTTGTAAGACTGTGTATAATTCTTCATTAAATGTAGGACACTCCAATTCCCTTTAGAATTCCAAGCATAAATGACCCATTACATATTTAAAAAAAGCTTAAATAACAAACGCAAGATTTTTAGCAAAATCCAGATGCGTGCCTGCGTCACAATTGGACTAATGGTAAAACACAAAAGCATATAGCTCCCTTTATGTCAATCTTACTTGTAATTTGGGCGTTCTGAAAGAAGACTTTTTGGAGCTGAATCAGTCCTAATCATCAGAACGGCACATTCATTTACGTGAGACTCATTTCAGGATGAGCATCCTATTCAAGGGCATAAGACGGGTTTCTAACCCCTAATTCCGCATCGAAGAACACGGATGCCCTTGTATGCCTAAGTTCCGCCATCGCCTATTCTTCTGCGTCTTGCCTTCCGTTTTACACATTATAAGCATGCACTTACGGCTCTCCGAACTCTCCTTCCGGGATCTTTTCTTTATTCTCATCCGCTTATCTGACAACCCCACACTCAGGGTTTCTCACGAAAATGCTTCCTATCCCCTTCACTTTTTAACGCGTCTTCATTTCCATCCTCATTAGGATCCCCTGAGCCCTCCGTGTCCCTTTAACTCCCCACTTCCCTCCCCCTCTTCCTTACCCTCTGCCACTCTTCTCATTCCATTCCTCCTCTTTCTCATTCCCCATTTTCTCCCTATCTTCTTCTCCACATCGCCGCTCCATTAAAGTAAAGTCCCCCCCACCTCGTTCCCAACCATTCCACCAAGGTGTAACGGCCTGCTTTATTATTCGTGGTCTGCGTGAGTGATTTTTTTTCCATGTATCACGGAAGTAATAGAAATATCCTACAATGCGTTTACGGCGTGCATTCCTTGGTCCACTTGTGGCAAGCTCCCTTCTTCTAGCTTCTTTTCTTGCTATATT
Organism: Platycnemis pennipes; assembly: GCA_933228895.1. NCBI lineage: Eukaryota > Metazoa > Arthropoda > Insecta > Odonata > Platycnemididae > Platycnemis > Platycnemis pennipes. Next base: position 110,037,416 of record OW121847.1, read on the forward strand.
TTTTCTTTTAGACGCTAATGCGTTTAACAGAAGCATCCTTCGGATATAGACAATCTCTTTGATTTAACATTAAATATTGCAATCGATTCAGAAAAGGATTCAAATAATGGAAATTTGAAATAAGACAACTTAATCAGGTCTCCTGAGATATGACCGCCTTCTGCACATCGGAAATGAACGACATCGATACGTTATATTAGTGTTATTTCAAGGAAAAATAGTATCATTTATATGTGGACTAGTGGACTTACTGTCTTCCAATGCAGTCGTTTAAATCTAACGAATGAGTTTGCAAACAAACATTTTCCGGATAACGAACGTGTGCAAACATGGAGAAAATTATAAATATGTGTTTTACTAGTTGAGCGTTGACCTATATATATTTACTTGATTATCTCAATATATTATTGCGACTAATGATCTTGAGTACCTACCGTTATATATTTTACTGAATAAATATTGAATTTGAGCCTTACCTGTCAAATCCAAGATTTATTATTAATTTTTAGGAAACGAATTAAGTTTTTACTTGCTCCAGAGGTCAGATCATATCATACCGTCTAACGTAACTACATACTATACCTAATGTAATGACAAACATCGTACCTGCTTCCGAGGCAGCATTCGAAGCATAATCTTCAAGTTGTAAGGCCTGCGCCTTGCTGCCACGGCTGGCTTTATTCTTTCAAATAATAACTGTAACAATATAAGGAAACTTTCGAAATCCTTGAGGGCATTGCTGAGATGGAAGCAAAGTACTTTATGAGTTACCAAATAAAGAACTGATGCTATATGTTATTTATTGTAGACACAGATCACATAGCTTAAAGCCGAATTTGAATTATTTAGTCTCTCGTTATATTGCATCTGGTATTTCCAATGCTTGAAAATTAATAGGTGGCAGTCGTAATTGAAGACGGTGATAAAAATTTAATCTTTTATACTTTTAGATTCCCAAAAAGAGTTCCACAGGATGAGAATATTTCATTTCCCTCGGAGACGTTTACCTTAAAAGATTTTGATACTTACATATGTACTTTCAAACACATATGTGAGAATAATTTTATAATTTCTCCACTCCGTTGGATACATTATATAGTCTGTTCGTGCGTTAGGCACAAGTTCTAGGATGAAAAACTTTTCTTGGGACCATCGGGTTATATTTTTTAAGAATCAATAATTTAGCAAAATTGTTATCTGTTATTTTCGCTCTCTTGACTTCAAGTGATTTTGCTTAAAACCCACTCTCTCTTTTCCAATTTTCTCCCTACCATAATTTTGGGAGATTTAAAACTGTCCGCGTACAAAACTCTTTCTTCCCTCACACCGTCTCACTTCCCCACTCCCCACTCTGTCTCACATCTTATCGTCATAATTACTTTTTCCCCTCTTTCCTCGACCTTCCCATCTACCTTTGCGGTTCCACCTCTTTTCCCTCCCTTGGCACTCCCGCCCATCATTCCACCTCTTTCTTCCCGCTTCTCCTCGCCCGTAATCTGAATTCCCATCCCTTCCCGCTTTAACAATTCCCACAACTCCGAATTAAACTTCTTATCCCGTTGCGGACCATCACTCGGCACCTCTTAACCCATTTCCACGTCTTTCCACACCCCTTCGACATCTTTTCTCCCAATCTTAGGGACCGGCGCGCTGTCCCTTCCCCCTGCTCTCTGTTCCCTCCTCGTCTCACCCTCGACTACCGACACATCTTCATCGTTCTCCCCGTACTTCTTTCTTCGTGCTCGTTTCTAAATTTGCCGAGAAATTTTTCCCTCCATATCACTTGACAGAATCACCTCAAGAGGAATACGTATACGTGGAGTGCTAACTGCTTCGAATCTAGTTGCACAACATCAGATGCGTTGTTTTCGTCATCATCATCATCAACGGTCAACAATCCTAAGATTGGGCTGACGCAGCCCTCCACGCGATTTCTTCTATCGGCCAACCTCTTCACATTGTTTTCATAAATATTGAGCTATATTTAAACTTGTATCAGTCATTTACGGGAGCAGCTGCGAGTGGTGCCTTGTCGACCAAGCTTTCTCGGCCTTTCCAGGTCGCGTCTTCAGGGAGAAATCTCTTCGCATATTCACCCTGAAGATGCAACCTGGAAAGGCCGCAAAAGCTTGGGCGACAAGGCATCACACGCAGCTGCTCCCGAAAATGTATGATTCAGATCATTCTCGCTGCGAAAACCTACGTACTTATTTTTAAACTTGGAAAAAGTATTTTCCTCCGTGGCCTTCATGACGCGGCTTTTCGATAAAACGGTGTATCCTCGGAATCCTACAAAGCTGGTCTTAACTACTCTCTCATCAGGTAATTGATGAATTACGTCATTGGGTTTACCTAAGAATTAACTATGATAAGAATTAACTATGATAAGTATTAACTATGATATTACGTAAATTAAATATATATTACGTAAATTAAATATATATAACGTAAATTAAATATATATAACGTAAATTAAATATATATTATATATTCTATATAGCTGAATAAATTATTAAAAATATAATGAACAACCTAACCAGACATATTTAGAGACAAGATGGTCTGACAAAGACTGTTGTTGAGGGGAAAGTTGATTTACATAATAACAAAGGAAGATTTCGTATGAGATACGTGGGGCAAATAGGGAGGGATTAAAAAAAAAGGTTTATCTGAGCACGAAGAAGTTATAATTAGCCGTTTAGTAGATAGCCAATGAAAAAGCGGGTGGAGAGCTATGTCAAACAAATCTTAAGATAGGTGACTAGTCCTGATGACCGGCAATTAAAAACTCTGGAGCTCTACGTTTCATGTTCATTTATTTATTTGAATTTCAGTGCCATGTCCTGTTATCTACAAATCTAGTAGTGTTTATCCAGATATTTAAAAAGTCCTGGATAAAGTTGGGAAGTTTATCTAGAGATGATGAAAATAATCTTGAAGAGCTCATAGCGTTAGTTATTGAGTAAATTTTTTCTCCAATACAACATGATTCATGTCAGAAAGCAAATGATCCTCGCTCTTGAGGAGTGAAGTAAGCAAAATCTATATGAATTGGAAAGATATACTTCAAGTAAATATGTTTTATTTCGAATAAACTTAGAGAATAAATGAAAAATTGTAAGATTGATTCATATATGTTCTTTATTAATTTCTCTAATGGCCACCACCTCCAAAATGTGCTTATAGAATCGTGAGTATGCGCTAAAAGACACTGCTGTTTGCAGAAAAGGATGAATTTGTAATCGCTGATAAGCAGAGCCCCTGATGGCCTAGAATGGAAGATTGAGCTGCGTAGCTAGTTGAATTTTTGGATCTCACGTATTGAATTTTCATGATTGAAATCTCATCTTTCATGTGTGTGTGTGTGTGTCATCATGAAATTTCATCATTGAATTTTCATGATGACACGGCTACCGTTGCAAGTATGGAATGAAAATTTTTAAATACCTACGTTTTACTGTGTCGTTACTGACTTGTTTCTTCCTCAATGACACATCAATTTCCAAGGTTTCCGATTGCCTGTCCCCTCTTTACCTTCTTCTTGCCCAGGAATCACTGCAGGAAACACAAAACCGCGAGCGCTTTGTCACCTTCCGATGGACCGTGAGCCCGTATCTCGTCACGGACGTCGATGATTGACAACCCTGAGCGCACGTCGGCGTCCCCTTCCGTTTGCTCCCATCTTTTCACGTCGCCGGAGCCGTCGCGTCACGAGATGCATTAAACTAGACACTGGGAAGGGGTAGAGGGAGCCTTAGGGCGAGGTGCATTTTAAGGGCGTGGAAGGAGAGAGAGAGATACTTGGGGTGATTTCGGGGAAATTAAAGGACGAGATTAAAACGGGCGAAAAATGTATTGCATCACTTTTTCGCAACATCACGACCGCTGCGGGGAAGGGTTCTTGTGAGACGCGGATTATGTTACTCCGTATCGCGGCGTGGTGTCGACACCCGCCCCGCATCCTGGCCAACCACGGCTCGCTTCCGAGAGCGACCCGAAACTCCTTCGAACCCTCCTCAACCCCACCCCCTTCCAGGCCCTTTCCCCACACCACCTCCGCACCCACCATCCCGTAAACCACCCCCCTCCTCCCACCTCACGTAGCCCCCCCAACCCCTCGCGCCCCCTCCCTCCCTCCCCTCCTCACCACCACCACCACCTCCTCCACTACATCCCACCCCCTTTCGCCACCACCCTCCCCATCCATCCCCCAACCCCCCACTTCCCCACACTCCGCCCCCCACGCCCCCCACCATCCTCCCTCGCCACTCAGTTTTAACTCCACCCTCCTTCCTTATCTTCGCGTTTCCGGTCCGGTGAACCGGAAATACGTACGGGAGCCTCGCAGGAAGCGCGGCCATTATGTGCAATTCCTCACCCGACAAAAGACTCCACGGTCCATTATGACGAAATATAAGACTGCAGATAACTTCATGGAGTGTGTAGGAAGGAATGGAGAGGGAAGGGGGGAGGAAGAGGAAAAGGTAGAGAAGGAAGATGAGAGAGAAAGGGTAAGAGAGGACGGAAGGGAGGGAAGAGGGCGCGGGGGTAAGAATGATTGAGAAGTGAGGAGGACGCGCTGAGTGCGGATAAGGTAAAGAGTTTAAGGGTGGTAGTTTGAAGGTGTGAGGAGACGGAAGAAAGATGAGAGAGAAAGGGATAAATACAAGGCGAGGGAAGGATTCATGAAAATGGATAGGAGAACGAGGGCAGGGTGGGGATGACGTTCGTCGGTGAAAATGCAGCAACGATTGTAAAGGGAACGGGCGTATCTCCATGGACGGCGAAGTATGGCCTCACTCGTCCACTCCGTGTCATCTTCTGCTTTGCCTACTCCTCCAACCCACTCGCCCTCGCTACGTTTCGGCATTTCTTTCACTCCAAAGGATTCACCTCACTTGTATTTTAATACCTTCGCGAGTAAATCCTGTTCTTGTTTATTTGCAGCGCTGTTTTTTCACGAGCCCATCCTTCCTGCCGCCCGCATGTCTCATCTCAAAAATTATTCGCGTCATCTTTGAAAAAGGGTTTTATGCAGCTCTCCGGAAGTTCCCGAGTGTTAATGTTTTCCAATCTTCAAGCTGGAGTAAAAGATTTCTGTTTAAGGTATCACCTGTGCCCAGACTGCGGTAAAAAACTGTCGGTCGTGCTTTAACGCTCGCTAAGATGTGTTTTTGATAAAAATAATATATTCCTATATTTGTAATTGGTTACATATCTATTGTTATTCTAACGGATTTAACAAAACTCTATGTGGTAGAATATGAGACTAATTTCATCAGGTTTTTCTGCTCCCATGCCTTAAAAGGAACTGATATTGGGACCGAATAATTTGAAAATTAATATTAGTTAAACTGTTCATAACTTACCATCTTTGTCTGGTCTATGCCGAAGTAATTTTTTCCTCCAGAGAATAATCAGTCTCAGACACATATTTTCACCGGGTACTAAATTGCTCTAACTCCTAATCATGACTTGGCATGGTCAACCTTCGATCATATTGATCAAAATGCTTATTTTTTCCTCCCTCTTCACCGCTTTTCCTACCCTTAAATTCCCTTTTGGTACTCCTTACACCAATATCTCACTATTCTATTAAATTTATATTACCCCAATTAGTCATACTCAAATCACTTCTCAAAGTTCGATTACCCTCAACTATCCATCTGTTTGATGAGATGCCAGCCTAGTTACATGCTTTTCTTCATTTCTCAACGTTTAGTATCGCAAATGGAAACATATAGACCGATGTTGTGGTTAACGTAGGCTACAAGGCGAATTCGTGGCTATTGCCTGATCTTTAAGTAATGACAATAAATGGCATGTAGTTCTTAATTCACTTCTAATGAACAGTGAATTCAATATATGTATTCGTCACAACCACGTTTTCACTTAAAACTTAAATAGTGAATCACCTCCACTTTAAAATGTAGTGTGTATTTAATTTGAAACCGAAAGCATGTTTTCATCATGCACTGTGTGAATGTCGAGATGAGTAACTCAACTAAAATCCTCAAAACTGGCAGTGTTGAGTGTTTCAAGGATTGCAAATATTTTTTACTTCTTAAAATGTTTATCTCTAACGACCGTTTACATCATAGCTTACATAGCCTTGATAGGGATGTAATCTAACAACCAAAATGTTTCAAGTTCGAAGCTTGTGACTTTGGGTTAGTCGGCCACATTATGTTAAATTTATTTATTTATGTAGCGTTCATTCATTCCCCATTAACTTAGTATTTAGCGACAGGTAATTTTGTCCTATAAAATATGTTTTCATAGATCACTTGGAAGCAAATTTTTCATTTCCTCAAGATTAAAAATTTCGTTTAAATAATTTGAACAATGCCTGGCGTATGAATATTAAGTTTCTCTTCAAGTTTAATTTTAGGTTATGAGTTTTTTGGTTTGGTTGTTTCATATGGTGATTTTAATTTAAGAAAAATGAGGAAACATTTGGTCTTACTTTGGTATAATGTGTTTAGTAACCAGTGTCCGTTTATTTCCGATCAATGCGTTTCCTCTTCTTCGTAATTCTGCAATCAATTTTCTCTCTAATCCAGAATTAATTTCATCTTAAAATGAGTTACCACGATCACTATAAATTCTTTTCACTATTGGTCAAATTTTTACATGATTTTCAAAATGAAGGTGAGCTTAACAGTTCAAATACTACTTACTTGATCTTGATAATATTTGATTCATTTACCATATACTTTTTATTAATACATTTTAGTAATCCATCCTTCAAACTGCCTCGACAGAATATAAGGAAGTGTTGTTTTTTCCTTTTAGCTTAAAAAAACCTCTGTTATTAGAATTATTCTTATTTTAAATCACCAAATTTCCGACAATCTATGATGATATTCAAATTATCTTCTTCCTAGCTTTCTCCTAGTTTACCATCACGACCTACTAGCCTAACTTCCTTCCTTCAGTGTATTAATCCTTGAGTCTCTCTCAAGTTTAGAATATTTTTTTCTTCCAGTGATTTTATGCTACTTAAAATTCTATCCCAAACTATTCAGATATATACACACGTTATATTTTTTGTGTGGCAAATGTCATAGCACATCCAACGAAAACCTCTGCATAACAACATTAAATTCAATTTTCCAAAGTTTTAGGAATATCAGACTGTGTACTTTACTAGGTTAAGTGCTTTCTTTAATTCGTCGTAATGACATAACTATGGGCTGGTTGTACCCCACTGACCAGGGTAGTAAAGATCCAACAAAGTAAAACAAAAGTCAAGGGTTCGACTCTGAATTTCTTGTTTTTGGTAGTGAGTTATCACTTAATTTGGTAGAATACAACCTTAGCCGTTCAGGAACCTGAAAACCTGATTATACCAGAACAGGGTGAACCCAACGTATATTTGTAATGATTCACTCCCTGACACAAGCCATCAAGATTGTTTGAGGTGTGTATCTCTCTTCAGATGATGACGTTGAATATTTGGCTGTACATTCGTATATTTTGGGGGCACATTGAGATGCGGACATTGCACCGGTCCAGGAAAAGAAAATATGATACAGTGACGAAAGGATGGAGGAGAGGAAGTATATATACCAGATGAAGAATATACGATGGTGGCTGAAATGTCTACACTTATAAATTTGAGCATCCTAAAGAGGGTCGCAGAGTCTTCGGCAGACGAGCGCCAGGGGACCGATGAGCCCACAAAAGGCATCCGCGGGCCACGCTGATAGGCCTCCGGAAAGGAGCACTGCGTGCGGGAGACGGTAGGGAAGTGGGGGCAAGATTTGGTGGGCGGGGGTACGCGGATGGAGTGAGTGAGGGAGGCAGATGGAAAGGCAGTGGAGAAGAGGGTGGGAAGTGGAGGGACGGGTGCCAGTTATCGATTAAACAGCTGCATAAAAAGGCACCGCAGCGGAGGTTGGGGTTGTGAGCCGGGCCAACGAGCGATCGGGAGAATATATAATATGCATATATGTAATATATATTCCGATATGCGAATGGGTCCACTCTCCCCTTTTCGCTCACATCGCCCCCCGAAATTTTTGAAAGAGCCAACGGTTTTCATCCACCAAATTGGTCTGAGCATCCTATTTATCCCCGGATATCTCAAGGAGGGATGGATATGGTCAATCGCTCCATTGCCTTGTCCCTTGCGTTTTCGATCGGCTCTAAAAAAAATTCTCCTCCCGTGGAATGAATATCGCTTTGTGATGATTTTTGGCGGGATGAATATGGGAATAATCCTTTCAATTCCACATCGCGTGAATATTAAGTTGCTCCGAGTCCTCGTTCAATAGGGGTCATATGTTCACCCCCAATCGTTGCCTCATTTTTAAGGATTATCAAGCGATAAATTTCAAATTTTGGTAAAAAAAATAGTCGGCGTAATATTTTGGCTCAATTTGTTGGCTTTTGCGGGTCAATCTCTCATTAGTCCGTAAAGTATGGAAGGTGGATGTTGAAAATGAGCGAATTATACATTTATACAGACTTTTCATGTTTACTAATGTATCGTAAATATTTCTTTCCCGTAATTACTCAATCTAGTCATTGACTAGAAATGCTACTCCCAGTTCAAGATTTTAATTATACTTTAACAGGTTAGCACTACTAAATTGACTGATTTGAATTTTTATATTCGCGTTTATTCAAAATATGTGTGATGTATGCTCCAATTTAATTTTTTTCATAAAGCTGGACTACTTTTCAGCATTTATGAGTTATCATCCTTCTTTTTAATCGCTCTCTTACTATTTTCATTTCTCCATGCATTTCAGTCCCCCACATTATTTTTATTCAGTCATTTCGTCAAAGTTATCAGCGCCCCTTCCATTAGGCCGCAAAGAATTTCCAAGGAAACTTTTATAGCCTTAGCGTGGGCAGAAATCGGAATATGTTTCAGCGGGAAATGATTTTTTTTCGCTCAGCGTTTTCCCCTCTCAGATTCATTTCTTTCACTCGGCTGCATCGACCTCTCAATCTCTTCCCTCCTCCCCCCCTCAACCCCTAGCCCCTCCCTCTTCCCATCCCTTCAATCCTCAGATGTCGCTCTTTTAGATCGCGCCTCTTCAGAAGGAAATGAAACGCCGTGAAATCGATCATTCGCCTCTTTCACTCCCTTTGTTTTTTTTACTATCGCATACGCGCCTCCAGATCGTGTTTTTTCCTTCATTCCAGTCGCTCTCCACTCAAAAAACTGCGTCCAAAAGTGAAGCGGTGGCAGTGATGGTGGCGGGGAGGTGAAAAACGAAAAGTTGAATGGCGATTAAATGTTTGGTCTCCCGCCTTTCTATCCCCCTGCGGAATTCGACTCTCTCGATTGTTTCAGCTCCAGTAACGTGCTCAGCGGGAACCCATTCGCAGTCGCATCACTTAGCCTCCTCCACTTCTTGCTCCGCCTTCCTCGAGGGTCGGTCCATTAAAGCGAGGGAAGAAAAGGGAATGAAATATATGTACGAATATAAAAAAAAACTCGGATGGAGTGCAGGGAGGTTTGTGCTAGGCGCTGAGGCGTGGATTCTCAATTGGGGTCACTCCGTTTGCAGCGGTAGGAGCTCTTGGTGGGTAAAAGGCGAGGGAATATTGATGTCTTGAGCACTAAGCGTTGTAGAGGAGGTTCTAGAATAAATATCAAGCTCAAGGAAAAGTATGGGAGAAGGTAAATATAAAAAAGACAGTTGACCGGCAAATGTTTACGGGTACTCTTCTTTATAGCAGACTATCTAGATCGATTGGACATATTCGATTCCAAAGTGTCATTTATAATTTAAGAGTATGAGTCAGATTCCATCACCACTTGCCTTAAAATTCCTACGAATCACTTTTGGAAGAATTCGATCCAGTAGCTTGGAAGTAACGAAACAGAATAACCCCCAGTATGCGTTGGCTATTGTCACGTTTTATAGTCACCGGACGACATAGGACGTTGATCATGAGACATATTCTAAGAGAGAATAAAAAGTTCAAGGAATAAACTCATTTTCAAACTGATAAAAATGTTTCTTCAGGTCACCAACTTCTTTTCATTTCATAAAACGGGCCTCGAGTATCACATAACATTTATATCCACTTGAAATGATGAACGGTGACAGTATTTCCTCAAGCATTTAAGAAAAAATTATGAAAAATTGATATCAAGTAGCTTCAGAGAAGAGTAATAGAATTAATTAACTATTATGAATAATAATACCATGTCATAAAACTGTAACGCAATAATTATTTCAGTGAAAAAGATTTAATTTCCTCGGAACTTACGACCAAACAGCGATAAATAATTTATTTTGGAATGTTATTTTACTGGAATAGTGTTTTTAATCTATTTCAAAAACCGCTGCATGAATAGTAATAATTTTTTGGTCCATTTTTCTCAAACAATCTATACTTTACAGAAGATTGTATCTTTAGCAACACTTTTTGCTGTAAAACTGTATTTTTTTCTGCTCCAATCAGTAAATTTTGGCTAAATCATTCCGTTTCCGTTGATTTGCATCAATGAATTCTAAAGAGAGCTGTGGAAAAAATCCACATCATATTTGTCTAGCAAGAGTTTAAATTATCAATAGTGCTAAATAACTAATGAGAGTTGAGTATAGGGTCGCTAAACGAACTCATAGAGAACTGATGTTTTCATTAATATTGAAAAAAAGATAATTGCAAACGGAATGCTGTTGGACGGTTGCCATAGTTTTTTGAAGAATTTGTTGCCATTCTATATCCATGACTGCGTCATAGCATAAGAGGCTACCATACTAACGTTAAGATAAATAATTTCCTTTTTATTTAACTACCATAAGATTATTGCTTATTTTTACTCCACGCGTTGAAATCTCTTGATTGGTAGTCCATTATGCTGATTGTCATGTACAGTTGTCGTGCCGCAGGTGTAGCAGTGCCGTAAATAAGAGTTAAAGAATCGTATCAACTTTCTTAGCCAACTTTTGTGAAGAAATCATTCTCTGCCGTGATATCTGTAAGCATTCTACCCGCTGTATCTAAAATAATGGATCAAAGGTTAAAAATTAACCTGCATACAATTCCTATATCCTTTCACAGGTAGTCACATGACAAATAATCACCGGAGGGCCGGATGAGCACACCTGAGGAGGCCGAAAACTTGATTTAGAAATCGTAAGTTATAATCTCCATCGCTCACCATACAAGTAATAGTAATATGTTTTATTCCTGTTAACTCATATATGTTTTAAGGAAATACTTTAAAAGACATGGAAGGGTCTCTGATACGTTGATGGAAAGAATACATGAGGGGGAAAAAAATATTTTACCTTCTCAGCTTCCATCACCTATGTGATTAAGAACTATGAAAAAACAAAACGCCTTGCTGAGGAGAATAAGCGTAATTTTTTTGGGGCTGCATACTTTGAAGTTTTCCAAATGTTAGATTCTTGAAGAGTTAAGTACTAATCTACCTGCATATGACGGTGGACACGAATATATTTCATTGGAGTGGAAATACTCCCACTTTTGAGTCAACCGATTGCTATGGAAGATCAGCCGCTGTAAAGTGTTGAAATATTTGTCAAATTCACTAATGTCAAACTTGTTACTTGACTTACTTGTTTCAGCTTTGACCTTGAGTAACTTACAAATCAATGTCAAATGAAATCCCCATGAATGCAGGATAATCTAATGCCACTGTCGGGCATAGGTATTTATATTTGGTGTAAATAGGCAAGAAACATCTGGAAGACAAAAAGAGAGCATGAATGTTGAAACCAGAGTAAGAATCACTACCATAGTGATAAGCATTATTTCCTTGGAAAAAATTGCTCGAGTGAATATTAAAAGATAAAAATATCTACTATTCAAATATCTAGTATTCAAATATTCAAAATAGCCAAATATTCTTTCAAGAGAATAGTTTGAAAAGATTGCTCTGGTTGTAAAAACCATTTTACGACACATTATTGAGGTTTTTTTTTGTTATTAGATGTTTGTGGTCAGCTAAGGCCATTTTTGGCATGAAGAATCGGTGGGTATTTTGGGGAATAGATAGGAATTTTTAGGGGCTAGAGGAAGGGTGAATAAAAATTCGGCATCGGCGTTAGCCTGCTTTTAACAAGTGGCGCAATAGGTCTATTGTTTACATCCCATCCGAAGACATAGTACTAACTCTTCAATGCTCTCCACGCCGCACCCATTAGGTCCTGGGGATGTAGGGATTTGCTCAAGTAGAATCTGAGGTGAGATTAAAATTGATAATGAAAACTTGTAAACATTTTTCGGATTAGATAATGTTACTCTTTTATTATATGTTGGAAATGTAATGAACGACAAATGAACTTTTGGTCTATTCATCAGCAAATAGTTTATTCGTTATAAAGCGGCGCAAAATCAATGTTAGAAATGAACATAGGTAATTACGGTCAGCTCTTTCCTAAAACATTTCTCACCATCATGGATTATTTATTAGGTCCTTACATTTCTTTGGTACAGAGACTCCTTAAGGCTAATAATTATATCATTAATCACAATGCTAAGTAATGCATCCATAAATTTTGTTTTAAGTACTAAATAGTATTTTTAACGCAGTCTTCTGGTCGTTATGTTAATTTTCAAGGCTAAAAATGAGTTTCACCTTGTAAAATGCAGATATTACTTTCAAATTAATTATAATTATTTATTAATATTTATGATGACGCTTAGTAGGTACATTATTTAATTTAATAATGAAATAATATTTTGTGGCCTCTCGGATTTTTCCAATACCTCATCTTCAGTAAATAATTGTTTTTTTATGTGGAATATACGCTTTTGGTCTTATTGGAAAAGTTAGAAATAAGAAAAAAAAGGTCGAATGGCTATTCTTATTCTCTACATCTGTGCTCAGGATTTGGCATCAGTAGTCGGAATTCACAGTGAGCCACAAGCAACGAAAAGAACTCGACAGAATCGGGTAAAATAGTCATTGAACCACTTCATTGAACGTTGGCCAAGTTGGCCTAAGTTGAACTCCCAGCCGATCTGTCTGCTGCATCCGCTGACGGCCGGCGATACGGGGACTTATTTGAAGGGCGCAACCGGAGACAGGCCGGGTGAGATCACTGGCGAGGAAATACTGCGAGCGAGCGAAAAAAAAAGGCCAAGAGGCGCCGGTGGCATCTATGTAACGGATCTAAATGGAATTTGTCGAAAAAACGAATGGGAACGCACACATGCGCTACGGCGAGCTGTCACTGAATTCTTAGGCTTTTTTGTGGTACTTACAGGCGGGCTGCATCTATCCTATCTCCTCGTCAATCTCAGCTGGATAGAGTCGTAGTTCGTGCTGAAAATAACCTGCAATCGTAAAAGGAAATTGAAATTGGTGATCAATCTGTATCGTTGAGAATATTAAAATATATTCATTCTCCTTCTAGCTTCCATGCCACGCACATCCTCGTCTTCTTCCCTCTCATTCAACTTTAATTCAACCATTAATTAGAGGTTCCGGACTTACATGTAGATGGCTTGATATATTCTTAACTTTTCGTTCCCATGTCCACGCCCCCAATCAGGTTTCATGTCTAGGTACAATTTCATTTGGCGGATGATTTGTTGTGTCTCATATTCTTTTCCCTTAGTCTACATGTATTAACAGTTTTATGCCATTTTATTGTAACATCTTGAAAGTAAAGTAAGCAAGTAGTCATTTTCACATATATCAATAACAGAGAAAAGAAATTTTAGGTGTTACACTAAGTTAGGAACCTCTGCAATTTCGCCCTACACTGAATCCTTTAACTATATACTTCTATTTTGTTTCCGTAATTCCCTCATTGAGGTATTCCATAGCAGCTTTATGAAGTGTGATACGAGCGTTCTGCTGAATCAAATAATCAGATCAACCTACTAATCTTCTTCAGTCGAAAAAATGGCAAATTTTCATTTCTTCCTGTGTAATAAACACTTGCAAATGAAAAAAGTTCATAAAAAGTATCCACTATAGTGTTTCCACCGCTAGCAAATATTTACTATGCCATTGCCTCCGAAGATTTGTTCATCTATGTGCTTATTTTCTATTATTTAAATGGTAACTGAAGGGGAACAAATGAGCAGAGCTAAACATACTTAATTTTGATGAAGGTAGGAATATCGGGTTCCCATGTTATTTCTTTATAAGTGTCCATTCCATCTTCAAGCCCGTAAAATTAAAGGCCCTTGATTTGTAATTCATATGCCTTTCATCGTGATCCGCATGTATGCTATCCGCTCGACCTTTCTCCCGTTTCCCCTTTTACTTGTATCCTGCAATCACCTCTTTCGACAGCGTTCTGGAATCCCTGCTTCCCCCCACAAACACCCACCCATGCGCTCTTCTCTCTTCCCTCCTCCTCTCCTCCACAGTGTCCTTCCACGTCCGCTTTTCGAAAACCAAAACCACCCGCTCCCCTTTCTCTCCTCTCTCTCTCTCCATACAGTGCTTGCCAAATCCCCTGCCTCCCACTCATGCATCTCTCCCGCCCATTCAGTCGCTCCCATAACTACCTTCAAATTCCCATCAACAAATCCATCCGGATTGGCCCCTCGACGGCAACCGCCAAGTCGGGAGGGGGGAGGAGGGCACCGCGGCGGCGATGGGTCCGGGCCCGAAGGGGTTGGGGAGGCTTCGGTGTGGGAAGGGGGCCGCGCTGCAACGCGAGTACGAAGACTCGAGGGCCGCATTCATCCCCACTCGGCCCGCCTCCCGTTCACACGTCACGGGATAACCCTCGCGAGGAGGGTGAACACAAGTAAAGCACAGGGCACATCAGTGCTCTCTCTCTCTCCCTCTCATTCTCCCTCTCATTCTCCCTCTCATTCTCCCTTTCTCTCTCGCACGCGAACTTAACACGCAGACAGACAAAAGTGCCGGGAGAGAGAGAGAGAGAGAGAGAGAGCGAGTCCGGAGGCTCGGGGCGTGACGCGCGGGCTGGACTGAATTGCGTGGCCCCGGCGAAAATTGCTTACCCATTAGGATTCCGGAGTGGGGTAATTTATTCCTAGGGAAAGCGCGCCAATATTTCATGCGAGTTGGTGGGTCCTTACCGAATCTTCGGCGTGGTTAATGTTTCCCTTTGCTTCACGTGTGGGCTCATGCCGAAAAAGGAGGGATGAATGGGAGGAGGAGTGGGGTTAAGCCCTGGGAACCAGGGCACAGGGAGAGCCGCATTTGCAGTGGTCTTTTTTTCCCGGAATGGAGAGGCGATGGGATTGTTGAAGCTGCACAACTTGTTGTAACGATCAAGAGATTAATTATGGGAGTTCGGTGCGGCGATGACTGCGACGGTTTTGAAGGGCAGTCGCATTACAGATCTCTGAATAATGTAAGTTGCCTGTGGTTATTGTGCCAACTGATGGAAAGATAAATCAAGGTGGAAAATATTTGGAATATACTTTCAATCAGCTAAAAATACTTAGTTATATCACAGCTGTGTACAACAGTTAATTTATGAAAAGAATTACATGAAAAAAGTCGTCCTTTACCACTCAAAGGAGACTATTCAAAGACAAATAATATGTTTCCCTGTCATCATTCAATAATCGTATCTATTGCTATGATATTTTTCTAAAGATTTTATTTTTACTAAAATTCATACAAAATCTTTGTCATTTAGCATAAGTTCCTGTCTCTCTATCATTCTGGTGAATTGGAATTACCTATGTCAATCTCCAACTGTGATAAATGTTTTCCACTCTCCCGCTATATTATCATGAACTCTCCTTAGCGGTTCAAAATGTAGATATTCTATTTAACTTTTCTCCTTGTTGGTATTTCTCAAGTTTTCAAGAAGAACTGCTAGATTTTTTATGCCTCCTCAAGTTATTTTTCTCATTTATTAAATTAAGGTGATTGCAGCACTTGTTTTTACGTGAATCTTGCTACATGTTTTCTATGTCTTCTAGGTCCATGTTTCATGATTCACACTATCATAAAAACCATTATTGACCGAATCATAATATTTTATATTTTATCGTTTCTTGGTGAATTTAATCCTTAGTTGAAAATTATTGCATATTAACAGTTTTCTCCCTAAATTACTTTTCCGTATGCTCAGATTCTTTGGGCTGAACATGCAATATCATATGTATAATGGCATCTAAATCCGTTTCGATGATTTGAATGATTAAAGAAGACCATCGCCTATCGTTAAAATATGCAAGTAAATTACCTGCAATAATTATTTTCCTCACTGTTTGCATGATGGTAACTTTCATTTAATCATGGCCATAACAAACTAGTTTAACCTACCTGTTGGTTATATTTGGCGTTTATTGGAAATTCAGCCAATTCATAGCTACTTCACTGAGCACAGTGGGAATATTTTTTTTCTTCCTACTTTTCTAAAGAATCAGAAACTATTTGCAATACGATATGGTTGTCAGATATTAATTACACCAGGAAAAGATAGTGCAGAGCAATATATGACATTGTGAAACAAAATAAAGCCGAAAAACTATATGAATGCCTGTACTATTTTAACGATTAACGGGTAAATTCATTCTCAAGGGCGCATTCCACCGAGTAAGCTGCCATGACGAGAAATATTTCTTGAAATTGAACACCGAAAATGCATCACGGTTACTGGACTCTACGTCGGAGGGATTGATCACACAAGTCAACCCATATAACGTATCAAACGTACCTACCCCCTTGCTATCGTATTGGGTTGTTTTTCCTCGTAATATCTGCAGATTTGACCAACTTGATGAAATTCTAGACTATAATTAAAATCATTGTTTTGCGCCACAAAATTTTACGCGAAACATCGCTATCACATTTTCCTTGTCATTTAGTTATCTAAAGACCTGTGTTTGCACCCTCAATACCAAAAACCCTTGTTGTGGCTGTAAGGGTAAAACAGATTTGAGGTTCCTCTTTTTAGATATCCTATGCACCAATTCCTTTGTGGCATCAGCGAGAGGGAATTCAAAAGAGAGAGAGAGCTGATTAAAACTGTATTCTCATAGCTATACCTACGCACATGGCATGAGAGTGGAAAAAGGGAAAAATGCCACCCTGAAAGACACTTTCGGAACCGTGTGTAAAATATCACTTCACCATGAAGAGCGACGTTCGTCACCAAATAAGATGAGTTGGCACATGTCTCCGTCCAATAGAAGGGCAAACGATTGAATAGCACAAAATTGACACATTTAAAGTTTAATATTCCAAAAACAAAACGTGCGTGACAGTCGTTGCAAAGTCGCAATATATCCCGGAGAGGGGGATAGAATTGAGGAGGGGGGCGTGGCGGAGGGGTCGTGCCGGGCGTGAGAGCCGTGCAGTCCCGTCGAGTGACCTCTGGAGGGCCCCACACCACCTCTCTCTCCCTCTCTTTCTCTCTCTCTCCCTCTTCTCCTCGTCCTCTCGACCAGGGTGCTTCAGTCCGCCAGGCTCATCGCTTTTTGTCCACACATCCCTTTCTCCTCACCACCCTCTCGTCCACTTCGTCCGAGCCCTCCCTCTCTCTCTCCCTCTCTTCTTGCTCTCCTTTTCTTCCGTCACGCTCCCTCCCCCACTCCCTCCTTCCGTCAGACTCTCACCAATATTATTAGTATGCACTTGCCGTGTCATCTTACTATCCGCACGGAAGTGCGTCGCGCACATAAGAAGAATGGCCTGATGGAGACGATTTTCCTAAAGAATGTGGCTGTGGAATGAGTTAGTTCTCCATATTAGTATTTTATTCCCGCTGGTTTCCCTCATGATTGCTTGAATCATATTTCTTGAGACCGCCATTGACCTTTTCATCCGTGCCTATATTTTTGCACCTTGGGAGAAACCTTAATTACCAGATCACATTGACTGCCATTCTTCCTTTTCCAAATGCTGGAAAATTTTCATTGGTTTATGAACTGTTGATATTCTAGAAATTATGTGACGTTTTCCTGATTATACGACAACATGTCTGAGACACGACTGATAAAATTTTAAGAAAAAAAGAATCGCTGGAAGTAATTATAATTAGTTCTACGTGCTTAAATCGCTTCCAATAGTTTAAGATAAGCTTTTCATTAATGAAATTTGATAAAAATACATCACCCAGGTCAATCACTATTGTTTTCACCGTCATTCCTTTAGAAATATAACTATGATAATGCTGGCACAATTTCATTATTCACTGGGAATGAAATTTAAATAATAAGGAATATACGCTGCTTCCTTTGCCACTTCAGTCCCCAAAGTAAGTTGAGTTTTCAGAGATGACGTTTATTATCCTTCACTGTTTCACATACATACGTAAAAACTGCAGTACGTAAACCACCCAATAGGATGTTATAATTATAATAGAGTAGTCATTTAGCGTATTTGACAGGTAGTTCAATTTGTGTAACTGGAGATTGGCAAGTGTTGGGATGTAGAAAGGAAAAATGTAGGATATTGTGCAAGGGTGAAGGAAGACCTTGCTTCGGCACGTTGGACAACTTCCAACGAAAGGCAATCGGGCATACTGAGTAAATACTGATCTTGAAGTGATCTCCAAGCACAACTCGGGAAAGACGATATTAAATTTAAAAAATCATAGCTTCAGCCGGAATAGGAATTGGGGATCAATCAGCAAACTAGCCACCGCACTAACTCACTTCCTTATTGCATAAACGCATATTGTTAAATCCTTATGTTCATCCCGTTTATATGCTAATCATATTCTTGTCAAATGAGAAGCAGTAACTTTGTAATTCCACATGTATTTATTGGAATTACAAAGTTACTGATTTTCATTCAATATGCTAAGCAAATTCCATGAAGTCACGCCTGAAACAACGGAACATATTCTTATCGTTTAAATGAGGAAATATTCTTATTTATAATCATGATTGTCGACCAATAATGGGGGCACATTTCCGTAACATGGTACTAACAAGCTTTCGGAATAATTTACCGTGAAACCAATCGCGAATCCTTTTGTCACAGCGCACAATTCCACTCGTTTTCACTACTTCGTACTTCACACTTAATATTTTTGGAGGTTACGAAGTGAATTTGTTACCAACAACTTTACGCCCTTGTACGATAAAAGCAGTTATGTGCTGGGCGACCGAGAATGATTATTGAAGTGGTATAATAATTATAATTATTTATTTATTTAGGTTCTGTGGCAAAGCCACCTAAGAACAACAATGGCAATACACACGGCAATGCATATTGAAACGAAAGGGTGAAGTGAAAGGAGGGTGAAATCTTTGGTCGCTCATTTCTATCGCTGACCATTCACTCATGACATCTAATCAAATGTTACACTCTCGGTGGTACCGTAGGGAATAGGTGTCGTTGAAACTCGCTCCGGATGCACTTGGTTCAGATTAGCTGAATGGGTCTCTACGAACAGCTTGCCTTTCGTAGCGTGTCGGCCTTAGGAGTGTCAAAATACCAGAGTGCTTTGATGGGAGTGAGAAAACTTTTTGTGAATGAATCCATAAAATTGGGCAGACTCCTCCAGAACTTACCGGTGGTGGAGGCAATGGTTGAGTAAGCAGCGGCCAAGCATAAAAGTTGTTTTACAGGGCTCGACCTCCAGTTCCGATGGGCTACTCACACATTACCTCGATGCCTGCACATTTACTGTCTGCCGAAAGGCGTCAGCGGAATATAAACCCATTTTGCGCGTCAGAGTCACACGTGGCATAACAAAAGGGGGAGAAACCTAGCCGACCGCGACCTTCAGCTTTTGCGATTCCCCACCTTCGAGGCCAGTTCGAATTCATCGCATTCAGTGGCTCAGTACTCCTTCTCCTTTCCTCGAGAGTGGGCTGCCGACTTGCATCCAATAATCACCCGAACCGAGTGAGAGAACGCTTGTTTCCAGCGTCAGGCCAGGTTGCTGTGATATTCTTAAGTGACGCTGGATACAGCAACGGTGGGGAATTACATCATGGTTTAGTAGCTGAAGAACCCAGTTAGTGCAGATCAAGTTAGTAAAATTGAATACCATCGTCATTATATGAACTTTGTCATTTCAGCCGTTGGATGTTTGCTCATGTGAAGACGTGACTGTGTGATGGCGTATAGCCTTTCCATCCCTATGGTTCAGGTTCGAATCCCGACTGCCGGTCCCATTTATTTTCATTTCATTCGATTACTGGTCGTACCATCAGCACTGTGACGAGGGAAATTTTAATTGTGTATTCTTACCATTGAATGGTATGTTAGAACATGGACCTCGAGGCGCCTCTCGTTAGGAATTGGCCAATGCTGTTTCTCTACTTCCTTCCGCCATTCTTCATAAATTCTTCTAACGCCCCAACGGCGCCCCAGGTGCAAGGGACGAAATCTGTCGGACTTCTTCTCCTTTTAAAAATTACTACTACAACTAGATGACTCAAAAACCAGTGCACCGTTTCTGGGTTACGCATCAAATGCTGCTGCAGAACCTCGACGTCGATAGCTGGTGGCTACAAGTGACTAAGAAACGCATAGCAAGAATATCAGAAGAGGCAAAAACGCCATACTCACTGTATACTATTAGGCGCGTTTGGCTGGAGGCGCTAGGAATGACGTCGTTATTGCGTCCCCCGAAGATGGTGTTGAGTTGAAGAGGTTCACATAAAGGAATCACGGAATTTCCAAGAGTTTTTCGCCCCCTTCCGAGTGGTAAGTCCATTTCTTTCTCTTTAAATTTACTTTGTTGATTTCCAATCACCTCATCTCTTTAAAGCGTGAATTGACTATAGGAATAGACTACCAATAGGACCAATAGGAAGGGAATAAAATGGATCAGTAAACAAAATACTAATATATTACGTAAATGGCTCAAATGAAATGAGTAACAGCATGGATTGCCAAATTGACGAGTTTTCCAGCTTAGGACAAATTAAAAGGACTGGTGCAGCAATTGTATGGATTCATCAACTTAATGGCTTAGAGTTTCATCTAAATGGAAGCATCAGTGTAGTTTCATTGTATGTACTTTATCACGACTGTTTATAAAATGAACTAATTAATGGGTTGCTTCAAATCTTGTTTGTCAGAAACATTCAATTTCAAATTTATTCCTGAATATCTACGTTTATACTTGTGATGTTTCTTAACATTTTGAGTGTCTATTTTATGATGGATGAAATCTACTGTTAATGATATATTATTATTTTACTATGTTGTAACAATGCACTGTGTTACCTCGATGGTCTAACTATGGATTCGTAAATCGTCGGGCGTAGTGTGGTCCAATAGTGCATCACCATTTTCCCCAAATTATACCTCTCACTTCTATCTCGAGTCCTAAAATAACAGCTATAAATCGTTTTTATTTGGGTCCAGATGGATCGTCGACAGCCCTTTCCTCCATCACTTGTTATTATAGCTAAATGACACGCAAAGGGTAGTTTGAAAATGCATCCTTAACCTCAAGCAGTTTTATTCGAGTAAGCAAGATTCTTTACTAAGTATTTCAATAGCTCTTGAATTCTTCTTTTCATTTTCTTTGCATTAAATTATTTTTTTTACCAGCGAAGCAAGGTGATAGATGTACACATTATAAGCGTTTAAAACGCGAATGAAGGTCCCAGCACGTTCATACATTTCCTGGTACGATCATCCAAAGCCTAAATTTAGGTTTTTATATCCGTTGTTGGGTGGTTTGAATGAAAGCCCTGCAACAGTTAAACCTGAAAAATTCCTCTGTGAAACGGAAGAAGAGTAATGACATTTCTCCGAAGTCTCCGAGGCACGCAAAGTGATGCATCCATCACCTTCTCCTCCCTTTAATCGCCCCACTATCCGTCTTCATTTGCCTCTCTTTTCCTGCTCGTGCCATCGCAATGCTTCGTTCGGCACCCCCCTCCCGTCGTGACACTTCATCTCCACGCTCGCCACCGAAACGTATTTTTTTCTCTACCTTCTCTACACTTCCACCCACCCAACTCGATGCCGTCTCTCAACTTTCCTCCCTGGAGATCTTCCCTTTCTTCTTTTCCTTCGCCCCTGCATCAGACTTCATCCCTATCGGCAGCTCCTCCAACGCCCAGTTCTAAAATGCCAGCTAACCTCTCGCTCATGGATCTCCCCTTCCCCCAACCCTTCATGACCGACCTTCGAAGTCCCCTCGAGTGATTTAAACGTTTTCCGTTAACTTATATTATGACTTCGCGCCCACAAAGCTCGGCTCATTATTTCAACCCTTAACGGCGCATACCAAGAGCCTGCCAAAGGACGCGTGCGGGAACGCCCCTTCGCAGTGCATTCGGTCAAAGGAAGGATTATTTTTCCGTAGGTGTGTTCGGCGAATGCAAATTGGGGTTTGCAACGGTTTGGGGTTCATTATTCGGGGGAATCGACCAGATTGTGAACGAGAGTGCTTGATTCCAAGTCGCGAGACGATTGGGAGGCAAGGGTTTTGCTTTTATATCCTGCCCTCTGGTTAAGTAAAAGACGAATTGAAAATGACAAAAGGTACGAATTATCCGTCCAATATTTTGACAAAATTTGACCTGATTTCCTGGCTTCGCTGGCTTACGGATTACACAACAGGGACTTTTATTTGAAAAATATTTGTCTCCTACTATTGCATTGTGCGCTTAAAAAATCGTTTCATATGATTTACAGTTCTTTCACCGTCTTTGTGATTAAATGTTGACCTTTGCGCTTGACAGGGTTTTATGCTCTAGTTGATACAATCGGTAATGCAATGAACTTAAATGCTTATGATTTTGTGCAAGTATGACTTGAAGAACTCAGGGGTGATAAACTATCAGTGGTGTTCACAAGCACTATGAAGATGAGTAGTTTATCTATGAATTCCTTTGAAGCATATGCGAAGATAATACGCTGATGGAAAGACGGTAAATATTTGTCATATTTATGAATGACTTCCAATACAATTTAGGAAGTTATGTCTAAGAATCATCATCCCCGTTGTTCATATAAGACACCTAAAATATCAGAAAATGAAATATCATATGTTAACTTATCTTATAAAGGTGAATACAATCCATTATCGTTTCGCACATTAAGTTTTTCTGGGCCCATTATCTGTTAATGCATTTTTAAATATCTGCGTTATTGCATGAGAAATGATAAAATTATCAAATTCTGTTAATCACTGAAAACTTTCAGCTATCATAGTTTTCAGCTGAAATGATCCTGTAATGGTAATCGTATTATTATAAAGTTGATGACTGCAGCAGCATCTAAGAAGTAGAAGTTGTGGTGGCTGACCATGGTTTCTCCTTAATTGGGTTTAAGCAACAAACTAATTAAAAAATCACCCCAGCCCTTTTTTTTTAGATTTGTAGCATTATTTTCAAAATAAATCCCCTCTCGAGTAATTTTTCCGATACCCTGAGCTTGTATCGTTAAATTCATTTTCATCCACTCTGACCTGTCATTTTCCGACCTCTGTCATTCTAGAATGAAACGATGCGCTCTGTTGGACTGCGGGTGAGAAGAAATTCATGCCTTTAGAACACCGTTCCAAGCCCCCTAATCAACTCTGCCTCTTTCCTCCTCTCTTTCCGATTTCGAGTGGCTTATTATGCTCCGGACTGTTCTCGCCTCCTAGTTGAGAGAGAAAGCGTCCTGTACGTGTGGAAGATGGCATGGGATAAGAAAAAAGAATATTTTTAACGGGGTAAGAAGTTGAGTTTGGAAGGCAATGGTGAGGAGAACGGGTGAGGGGGCGTGGCTGGATGAAAAATGCTTCGATAAAAAACCGAGAAAAGAGGGTTTCTCTCTCCAAAGAGTGTAATGAGTGTGGAGGCAATTGCAGAGTAGTGGACGGCCTGTGAGCGCTGCTGGCGATGGTGCAAATAGGTTTTCGAAAGAGGTAGGGGTTTTGTGAATGAAAAAGAATGAGGAACGTTAAATGGAACGAATTTGCTTCCTTATTCTCTATAATTAGGACACGGCGTATTCCTTATTGCATATTCATCATTTGTAACGTGCGATATTTTCATCATTTTCTGCTAAAAATGCAATCGTACGAAAGTGTTGATATGTATCTACAAAAGGTGTAAATTTTAAATTCTGCCAAACGTTTTTAGTTGTTTTTAGTAAGCAATAAAGTAATTAGTTCTGATTATACATTGATATGAAAATGAGTACGCAATGTTTATGAAAATATTATGCTCAGGCATGGATGTTGTGATATTATTCTTGAATGATAAATCATTGAAAATCGGATGGTTTTTCTTTAACATTGTGCACACTAAATCGGAAAAATCATCTGCCTTAAAAATTTGTTTTAGCATGAACTGGATTGTACGATTAAAGTATTTTCCATGCTATTCAGACTTATATTGTATGGAAGTAGATTAAAGCGCACTTGTTTAATTTTCAGATTATGGAGTAAATTAAATGAGATAATATTCAATACTTACTACGTTAAAATGTTTTGGTATTGAGAGAGTATACGTATTTTATTATTTTCTTCTCGTTGAAAACTCGGTCAATTTTAGTCACTATCGGTTATCTATTCTCATAATTAATAAGTCCACTTACACAACCTTTTTATGTGATCATAAGAAACCTCTTCTTCTCATTCATTGCGAAGTTCCATATTTTTCATTCTACTCAATGATTTATTCTTTTCTGAGCATTTTACGTGGAAAACCTTTCTTAGCTTTATGGTTGTGTGATTCCTCGTAAAGCACTAAGTGTGTAATATTTTTGCATGCACTACAATTTTCCACATCCATTTTTTTCTCAAACCAGAAAGCATCGATCGTCCGTAGCAAAAATTAACTCAAATTTTTAATTTGACTAAAATTATTCCGCCTTGATAATGAAACAATTATAAAATTACGTTCATATTCTGAGGCAAACTGAGTAACATATTTTCAGTCTAGCCCATTGCATGCTTAAATTCAAGGTTGTATGCATGTCATATACACAATATCCCTAAAATTTGCTGGGTGTTCTAGACATTTTTCAGCAGCGTGATGTTTTCATTATCACAAGAAATAAGGCGTAGCACATGATTTTCAAATACTTTCGGACAACCTCCTTCGCTACCGAAGTTATCACTACAGGTTCATGCGACTGGGTTCGAAAATGACGCAACGCAGTTGGATGTTCCAAGGGTGAAAACAGTTTTTCTTCCAGAAAGACGCAGCGAGAATCATGACGTCCTGGTAAGAAAAAAATAATCCATCTCACTCCGTGTATCCATCTTCCTTTTCTTGACCTCTCCCGTGTCCCTTTTCTATATGCCTTCCCACCCCTTTCACTCTTTATCAGTATTTTTCCCTCTCTTCCTGCCCCTGTCACTTCTCCTTACCTCCAATCTCTTCAGCCTCTCTCTCTCTCTCTTGCTTTCTCCTCCCCCTTCTTCGGAATCGACTTCCCCAACCCGTCCCACCCTCCCTTGCACCTTCTCACCCCCACTGTCCCTCAACCCCCTTCGCTCCAACCCCATTCTCTCGCTCTCCCTCGTCAAAGTCTCTTTTCGCTATTGTATCGTCTCGAAGACTTTTCTGACATGCTGTGTTGCCACTCCGGCGGGGTTTTTCTTTTGCTCCGCCATTGGGGTGGGTTGCGAAGAGGGAGTTTTGACGCGCAAAAAATCGAGACACGAAGTGAGAGGGGAACTTGGGGCAGAAGACACACTCTCGTGGATAGTTCGAAAGGTTTCTCTAGCGACACAAAAAAAATGGTCCTTTTGTTAGGAGGCTCTCCATCCACTTTTGTTATGCACGCATATCATGCAGTATCTCGATCGGAGAGGGAGAAGTCATTTGATGTTCACATTTACTGCTGTGATTATCTTAATACACACATACAGGATAAATAGGTATTCAGTGAAAAATCCCTTGCCACAGTCTCAAGAATGTCCGAAGTGGAATGGTTATTTCGTATTCCCCAAGGTTCTTGGCAATATTTTTTCTGATCGAAAATTTCATTTTTACAAACGAAAAATTCAGGCTGTTAAAAGGGAATCTGAGAAACAGAATGCATGTTACCAGTGGAAGAATTGGCATGTACGAGTCTCTGTCAAGTACCAAGTGCATATTAATTTTAATTCAAATGCTATATTTCCAAAGGCTTTGCCCTCATATTTATTCATTAAAATATTTATTGCAAGCGTCAAAATCAAATATAGTTTTTGCTAATAACTTTAATGCCAATATATCTTTCCACTACTCATTCTTTTTCCCCAGCTGAAAAATCAACTTTAAATCCCTTAATGGGAATTAAAAGTTTCTGCAAAACAAATATTTTTTAATATTTTTCTTGTTTACAAAAAACTCACTGCCCATTTACCGTCGTTTACAAAACAATCACAAGGGGTAAATTTTTACGTAAGCTTTTACTTTTTTATATTAGCGCATAAAGTTCATGACAAGTATTACGCGGAGGTCCGTTGGCTGAAAGCCAGTAGAAAGGTTGGGAAACGAGGGAGATAAAAATGTTTGTTTTTGCTTATTTGGAAAAAAAATACTTTTATGTCTAATAACGCTCCTGGTTTTATAGTTTTAAAGTGAAAGGTGAATAAGGTGTACTTTACTCTGCTTTAAAATTGTTCATTCTGTGATTTTATTCTGAAATTAATTGCTGCCGTGCTTTAAATTACCAAAACACGGTCGAGTAATTTTTTTCTGGGTCATGTAGAAAAGGAAAGGGGATTAAAACACACTCATTTATAAGATATGACAATTTGTTTTGCTGAGGTCGAAGATGTAAATGAGAATATTTTAATAATGATTCGCTTATTAAGTGCATCCCATGAAAATTGGCAAATGCCAGCTAATCATACTTGTAGAATATCGTGCTTTCGATGCGTAAATTCTTGTTCTGTACTGACTTAACTGATTGTAATATTTAAGCCAAATGGCTTGCCTTTCACAATCAATCAGCAATATGTTCTTGACCCTTCACTTCTACCGTTAATTTATTTATGGCTCATTCATTCCAAAATGCAATTCGATTGTGGAATGGAAATAATAATATATAAATCCATACATTTTCCATTTGCCGACCCGCAGAGCCACCCATACTTCGCCTCGCGCTATGACCAGATGTGACGTCCCTGCGGTCATCAATCATTCTCCGGTCAATTAGGCCTCAGTCGCCATCAAGTTGTCATCATTTGCGAAAACAAAAACCCCTCAGTTCCTTTCCCCGCGGATCCTACGCCTCCTCTAAAGTTTTTATTCCCAAAAAACCTAAACGCCATCGGTTGTGACACGGCATCGGGGCCGACCCCAGGACACGGCGTCGTGCCCATCGCCAAGCCAACCCCGCCCGTACACTCCCCTTTCTTCTTCATACCCACCCTGTCCTCTATCAACCTCCCTGCCCCTCTCACCCCCCTCCCCCCCATTCACAGCGATGTTTTGCATATACTCGAGAGCCGCGCACGTTAAGGCCGCCGAAATTTAGAATCCCCCAAAAACTCGGAACGGCGTCGGAACTTGAGACCATTTTCCCGCCCGGGATACACCTTCCCCACTATCCCCCTCACCATGCCCCACCAAACCCCGCCCACATTATGAGCAAACTTCGGCGCGGATAGACCCTCCTCCACAGTCGCGGTGCGGGCGGGAAGAGACCGATCATCTTCCGAGAGGAGTTTGGGGCCTGAGCGAGGGGTGAAGTCCTTGACGTCGTCAGGGAGGGTGAGGGAGGGCTCTGGCTTTTGAGGTGAGGGGTGAGTGGAGACGCTGGGGGCAGTTTTGCGTGGGTGGAAAGGAGGGAAGAGAGGAAACGAGGCTTTCCGGGGAGGGGGGAATGGGTGGAGGGAGGGAAGGGAGAGGGGGCTGAGAGGGTGCTCGGGTGTGTTCGAGTGAAAGAGGCGTCTGTGTGAGTGGTAATGAATGCCTCATTAATTAACCCCTAATCATCGCATCAGCTGTTATCTCCACCCCGGAGTGAGAGACGGCCCTGCTAAGTTTCCCCGCCCACTTAAAATTAACGAATTTACAATTCTACGTTGGCGAAACCCTAAACCCGCGACTAGGAAAGGACACATTACCATAAAATCCACTCCCCCCTCCCCGCCGCCCTCCCAAGGATCCACATCTACATACCTTCCCTCTTCCCATCACCTCACCCCTCCCCTACCTCCTTCCCAAAGCCCCCCGCCCCCCTCCCACAGGCCCCCGTTGTTTTTGGATTAGACCACGTGACGCTTGTCAATTAAAACGTCACTGCCAGTTAGCCATGAGGTCCCGGGAGGTATATCAACGGGCTGTATTGTCGAGGCGTGGGGACTGGGATTCGGAACACAACACGTGAAAGCTCCCTCCTACCCGAGTTTGCCGTCCCGGTTTGGAGCCGCAGCTAATTAATTGGACACTTTCTTCCCTCTCTAGGGTTTCTTCCTCTCAAGGATGACATTTGTCGCGAGTATTTCATGCGGACAGGTAACCAATGTGATGGTTCCTGCCGTCTCAAAATTCCGCATGGGATCATATTATCAGATAATCAAACTTTTCCTGCGTAGGCGGAATGATGAATGGGATATCAACCTCCGGAAGTTCAAAATCCATTTTTATTTATTTTATCGTTTTACTTTTTATTACTACATGTCCTTCGCAAGCGTTCCACATTAGTTGCGGAATGTAGTTTATATATAGAAACATGAATATATATTTGCGTTATTCTCTTACTATGTAGAAACAACAATTTGGTTCTACTGCCGACTTTTTTCAAAATATGTCGCAGAGTATTAGTATAATATATGCACAATGAGCTTGAGTTTATTGTAGTTGCTACATATCCCAATGGTCATTCGATAAAACTCTCGTTGATATTTGACATTTTTTCTACCGATTCAGTTGTAATAACCTCGTGTCAATGACAATAAATTAACTAGCTGGTAATGAAAATAAAGTGGGCTATTACACATTAGATACTATAGACGCATTTATTTATTTATATAAATCAAACCAGGTATTCAAATAACATTGTTCACAAAAATTCTGAAAATATTTATAATGATGCTTCCGTAATGGCGGGCTTATCTTCCTCGGTTGTTAGCAATATAATTAATTAATGAATTCGTTTTCCTGGAACTCCGTGCAGATGAGCACATGGTTGATTAAATCTTTCCGTGTGCTTCAGACGTAAACGAGGTTGACCTCGATGAATTTCTGGAACCCTGAGCAACCTCAACAACCCTATTTTAGTTTCCAGAGCACGTGCGTCTAATTGACGGGGCCTTGCATACATAGGCATTAAATCGACTCATTCCCGCAAATCTTCCCGCCATTAATATAGCTCGGGTGAAGTCTCTCGGATCTTACCGTGATGTTCACGAGCGCTTTAGTTGATTTTGCGAAATAATAGGTACCTCTCCCTCAACATCTCCTTCCATAAGTATCTTCGTCTCCTCTCCTCTCTTAAAACGCCATTAAAAACCACACATTCCCTGCCCTCTCCCCTTCCTGTCGGGGAAAACACTCCCATCGTGTTTTCCCCGACGTTATCACCCCAAGAGTAAGGACCCGATTCCCGGTTCAAGTGTGCCAACGATGGGCGGGGGCGTGGGTTTCCTGAGGGGTGTCAAATTTTCGCCACCGCATAATTTTGGAAGCAGTCTTTGCGTGTTAAACTCATAACACTCCGGGGTAGCGGAGAAATTTCATCAAAGTATTAGCGATTCTCATCGTAGCTGACGTTAATCAGTGAAATTTTGTTCACAGCCTCACGTACCAAAGTCTGAGAATCAGAAATGTATGTAACCAGTATGCAGAATGTCGACGAATTTCTGTGTTTGAAACATTTCTCTCTAATAGTTTTGGTTCATAGATTAGCACAATAATACTTTCGGTGAATTTGATGGTTCCTCAATGGGACTAGTGATATCGTTGGGAGAAATTGGGTAGTGGGTGAATGGGATTATAAGGGTGAAACGCCCGTATTGAAAATAAAAGTAGTTCAGATATAATTTCTGTAAGCAGAGGTAGATTGCAATGGGTCAATATGATCTTTTTGGAGCTGAGTTCGTGGTTAAGTGACCTTAATTCGAGAAATTCACTGGAGTCACTTATAATATTGCCTACTGGCATTTAGAAAATATGCTATGAAATCCAGCCAACCTGTCAAATCAGATTGAATACAACCAATCTATTGGACCAATATTGATAGTTACTGTCATCAGAAATCAAATTTAGCTTTTATTAGAGCTAAATAGGGAGAAAATTAATATCTACTGGTCGTAATAATCAGGTTGGTATCACGTGCGTATGATAATCCAATAATCATTCATTTACAACCCTAGAGTGGTGACGCCCGGTCTCACAGACCGAAGGTATAACCTTATTGGCGACACACGCGAAATATATAATTTTCCAGTTCATGGTTTTCACTAGCTTCGTATTTTACGCTGCTCTTTCGATATATGAACCAATATATGAATCAATTGAATTTCGCTGTTTAAAGATAATTCAAGGAAATGCTCATTTAACCTTCCAAAAAAACCCAGAGACCATAACGGTCCAGGAGACCGATGTCACCACTCATGTCCCGAAAAATTCACGTCACCACTACAGGTTACTTCCCTTCTTGGCCATATCTATTTTGTTTTTCTTAAGATTACACTCAGTAGAAGTTAAGGTAAACTGTCCATTATCGTAGAGCTCTTAAAAACCTAATTCTCCTTTTACAACCACTAAGAAAATTCTCTTTTAACGCACAAAGTTCTTCCTTCACTGTCTGGACGTTTGGATGGCAATGGTATGGAAAAGAGTGGGCACCGATAGGAAAATGACACCATTGTCAGATTGGTCATCTCTAAGTGCAGCTCCGACTCCAAGAAACTCCAGGCCTACCGAAACACGACGGATGATTTCAAAGACCGCGAACTGGCCGCGGAAACTTTAGCGGCGTCACCCGCTGACAATTGCACTATAGCAAGGAGTTCCACAGAGAAAAAATCATTCGCCTTGACCGGGACTCGAACCCGGACCCCCTGATTTCCGGCCAGGTGCTCTACCAGTTGAGCTACCAAGACGTCCTCTTTCTCTGTGGAAATCAACGAGGCTTAAAGGAACTATTGGCGCCTTGCGCACGACTACGGCTGCATTGTGACATGATATGTCCCGCAGTCCGTTAACACCTAGTTCCTTTAAGCCTCGTTGATTTCCACAGAGAAAGAGGACGTCTTGGTAGCTCAACTGGTAGAGCACCTGGCCGGAAATCAGGGGGTCCAGGTTCGAGTCCCGGTCAAGGCGAATGATTTTTTCTCTGTGGAACTCCTTGCAATGCGACAGATGATATTTTTTTATTCACCTCCGAAGATCCTCGTTCGATTTGACCCGCGCCCCCAGAATGACCGCTCACCCTTCTCCCCTCACCCCAACACGGGAATGGGCTCACCCCTCCTCCCTCCGCCCCCTACGTCCGTTTCCACCCCGTCTTACGTCCCCGCCACTTCTCACGCGGCATTCCTCCTTTCTTTCCCGGCGTGTTCGTGACTTGGCGAGTGTGTCTGATTTATCATCTGTCGCATCCTCACCGCCCTCCCCAACCCAAACCCCCCGGACGCCCTCGTATCGTTCGAACCCTCCTGAGCGCGCCCCCCCCCCCCCCTATCCTCCCTGCCACCCACCCGCACTTCAAATCCTATACCACCCCCTTTCCACCCTCTCGCTCTCCACCCCCTCCCTCCTTTCTCAACGGCTCGACTCCTCCGACGCATTTCACTCCACCCTCTCCGTATAACACTGGGCCAGCGCGAGCGTGTCGCCGGCTGGCGGCGAAATCGCGAGGCTCCGTCATTTTCCCGGCGTGCTCCGACGAGCCATGAAGCTGCCTTAGCGATCGTTTGTCTTATTCTTACTCCGGACGAAAATGGGAGATGAATGCGCTCGCGTGCATAATACGGCGAGGAGGGACTGCCTTGTCTCCTGGCTTCACTTCCGCGGAGCATCGGGATGGAAAGTGAAATTTCCACGCTCTGTCTTTCTCGTGAGCGCTGCTATTTGTAATTTATGGGCATATCATCTTATGTTTACACGGGTAATTAATCCTTGGTAAAGATGTTTCACCCGATAAATATTAAGTATTTTTTTACATCCCGGCAAGATTGCTCTTGCTTGGAACATTTTCACTTTAGTCAGTACTACAACTCCTTCCCTTGAGATAAAGGGCATAACATAGAGTTATTTCCACGTTTTATATGAATAATACATATTTATATGAAAAGGAGTGCGGCATATTCAAAAACGGGTAGATACTGATTTTGAAAATCAGTTCGTGTAGTAATTCTTATTACTTTGCATTCGAATCGTCTCTCGTCCATTAAGTATCAATAATCATCGTGAACTGATAATAAAATAAGTTTCTCCAAAAAATAGTATAATTTTCTCCCACGCAAGGTTTTGTCACACCTTTATCATCAAAGATTTTGTATGCCACAGCTTATTTCACAAACTTTCAGTTCTTTGTTATTTTCTAAAAACACCTAAGAACTACTGCTATATCCTGGTAAGTACATTATCATCGAGCCCGGGTTAACAATAAAGATGTAATTGGTGGAGTTCTGCTTAGCAATACAGACCTAATTCAATTGAATTTTTTCTCCCAGTAGTAGAGTTTTCGGTAAGCAAGTAAATAAGTGCGTTAAAGATTATGATAATTTGTGGCAGCTGAGGATATTTTAAGTACCTATCCTTCCTTGTTTATTGGATGAAAAAGTCTGCATTACTGTGGATCAAATAATTCTCAGAATCGATTATTATTAGTCCTAAATCTGTTGTTAAAGCATATACTTAAATAGTTATTTCCACTTATATAAAACAATTTTAATTTATCTTTAAACCCGTTATAAACAATTGCGTCGTTTTATAGCAAGTTTTAGAACGCTGCTAGCAAAGAGTTGCTTTTTTCATTGGAATTAAAAACATTTTTTATCACTTTACATATTTATCATTTATCAACATTTTAATCATTTATCATTTAATTAAAAACAATTTTTTTCTTTAAAAACATTTTAAAAACATTGGCTTTAAAAACAACAACGGTGTTCTTCACCTTTGTATATCAAGTACTATATGAGATTTAATTCTTCCATTCAATATTAATCCTATGTATCTTCACCACATCTGATTTAATATCGCCTCTTTCAATTCCCACTGCACTCCAACACATCCTCTCCATTCATATTCATATCATTCTTCTCTTTCATTGTCTTCATCTTTCAAACAACCTCAATCATATCTCTGTATTCCATCATACGCAAATATGTAGTTCTTTACTTCGCTACATTTTTTCATTCCGTTTCCTTTGCGTCTCTTTTGAATACTCAGTCTTAGAATATTTTTGATACCACATCCACATGCTTATTTCTTCTGCTCCCTCTTATTTTCGCCGTTCTTCACATCTCAAGACCCAATTTAAGCATCACGTGTATTGGGATACCGAAGTAGAATCATCCTGCAATGGGCTCCAAACTATGCCTGCTGTTTAACACTTGGGTGGCTGAGAGCGCGTATAGCCTCTAGTCAGATATAAGGGGCAGGTATCCGTCCATCGGTTACAATTTGGATACTAGGTTTTACTGTCACACATAAATATTTGCATTCCTTCCCTGTCACAGTTACTCTATTCCTGTCACAGTTATTCTATTCCTGTCACAGTTACTCTATTCCTGTCACAGTTACTCTATTCCTGTCACAGTTACTCTATTCCTGTCACAGTTACTCTATTCCTGTCACAGTTACTCCAGCTATTTTTGGTCCAACGCAAACTATTTCTACACCCTCTTATGGGCTAGTCACGTTAGAATTGCATAATCAGGAGAATAGAGAGGTTTGCAATTTTAAGGGGATGGCATTTGTCAACGTAGGGAGAAGTGAAAAAAATGTACATTCCAAATCACCACCCTGCATCTCGGAAAAGGTAAATTTTCGGTGATAAAACATCCCGAAAAAACTTTCAGAAAATATCCAATGCTCAACAATAAAGGGGAGGAGATGTGTGGATGAGGCGACGATCTCTTCAATCTCCATAGAAGGTTCTTGGATTCAATAATTGACACCACAGGAGGAGCAGAAGAAGATTCGGAACAGGTCTAAAGGAATTTGTCATCGATGACACTTCCTCATTTCTAGTAGCATGGTAATGCTATAAATTTGTTATCTCTCTAGATAGTTCAGAATTTGAGTACCTTAACATAGTTAAAACTTAAATCGCATAACATTCACATCACCAATTGCGGTAGTGAAGATGATTAGCCATTAATCTAGAAATCCGAAAGTCGCGAGTTTGAATCCGTTCAGGCATGGATGTGCTGCTCGTCTTAGTTTTAATATTAGGATTACAAGGGGTTAGATGGCGAAATACAATTTAAGCTGTTAGAGTATTAAAGTTAAATTCGATTATGATAAAGTCGTATCAGATAATTCTCTCCTACCATTTTCCTTAATATCCATGATTGTCGCATATTTTCTTCTTTATTAGCAATATTCACTCCCTATTTGGTCCTCGTTATGGGTCGATGATTTATCGAAATCTGGATTGGTGATATGCTATTATTCGGTCTTTTTCTTTACTAAAAATGTATGCTATATTCCTTCCATGTACAACTAAATTAATCCTTACTAGTTTTATTTCCATTATTATGTTTCCATTTTAACGCAACACCTTTCCCTTAACTCCCTTTGATCTCAAATTTCACGTACTGCACTGCGAATCTTTTTAAATCTTTTTTCATTTCTGGTATTATATTTGCATTTTCTAAGTTTTCAAATTAGGTACGACATTTGTCAGCACAAAAAATATTTAATAGATTTTTGTTTGCTTAGATAATTGAAACCTTGAATTATACATGATCTACCAACGATTTTAATAATTGAGCTGTCATGTAGCATAAGAAAAGAGATTAAATATTCTCAGAATACGAGAGTACTTTCACTTTCAATTCAATTAATTTCAGGTATTCTATTATGAAATCCGCAGGTTATTTCCTTATCATATGCATACTTTTTTCTGATTTACGAATTAATTTTCCTTAACGACAATGATACATTATCAATGATGGAAAAACTGTTTATACGTAATAAGACTTGTAGTTTAAAACGCTCTGTTCTTTACTATCGTCTTACCAGAGGAATTTCTGTTCGAGATGCACCAACGCGTACTTGCCAAAGCATTTGAAACTTAATCAGGTTTTACATAGGAAGGAAGAGAGCCCAGGCGTCGGGTCATGATCCAAAAATTAAAGCTTTCACAATGGAAGAGTGCACGGGTTAAGATGCTTGACATTTTATAATTATCCTCGAATCCGCTGGCGCGCCCCGACTTAATCCTGGAAGAAAAGAAAAGAAAAATCTTCCGACGGGAGCTGCGAAAACATTTAGAGATCGCGCCTCCGCATTTCGGACGACTCGGGATTTTTCGGCAATATCCCGGCGTTCGGCGGGGCAGGGGGCGGTCGGAAGAAGTGAACGTGTGTGTGTGTGTGTGAATGAGATGCTGGCGGGGCCTCAAAGGAATAATCGAGGGCGGTGAGGTGGGAGAGTGACGCAGGGTGGAGGCCGGCTGCACCAAGAAGGAGAGGGGGGACGTAGGGAGGCGACGCGGATGGGAGCGCTTTAGGAAAATGGAGTGGGGATGCAGAGAAGTGTTGATTAAAGCGTACTTGGTGAATGACTGGAGGAGTGGAGGAGATACTGGGGAGATAGACGCGCACAGGAGTGAGAGGGCGAGACTGTCCGATGAGTTTGGGAAAGAAAGATGAGCCCTTGATTAAATTCTTTTGTTGAGAAAGAGAGAGCGTGAGAGAGGGAGGGGAGGAGGGGGAAGAAAGAGTGATATAGAGGGAGGGAGGGGAGGAGATGAAGGAGTAAGGGTTAATGTCTCCTCTCAACTCGTCTCATTTTTTTCCCATTCTTCCCTTTCTCCCTTTTCCGGTTCCTCTCACCCGGATGCCCCAAATCCTCCGCGTCGCTTCTTCAAGAGGCGAGAGCACTCCTCCCCCTTCCCCCGTCCCGCTATGCGAGATGCCGTTCTCCATCCCCCGGAGAAAGCCCCGCTGCTGAATGCATCCTCCTGCCGCCGGCGGAGTGCGGTGGACCCGGCCTATGCGACTCAGTGCGTTCGTCGCGAGCGGGGCGGGCGAGAGAGAGAGAGAGGATATTTTTTTGGATCTTTCATAATTCGAACGGGAAGAAAGGGCTCTATGAAACAAGCGTCATCCCATCCCGGCCCGGAGAAGTTTTCATTTGTCCCTTTTTAATCACGTTTACGAGCAAGAGTAACTTTTCAGCTTTGGGGAAACTTTCCCGCCATTAAACGAGGGTGGAAGGAACGATATTAGTTTTCCTCGCTCATTTTCGGCATTTGCGTGTCAGAAGTTAATTGCATATAGAATTCTCATATCTCAGTAAAATAGGTCAAAAATCTATTTTCTAAATTGAGAGCACATAAGTAAAAATTCGCTGTCAATTACATTATGTATGCAGATGGCCTTCGGTGTCATTCAGGCATTAGAAATAAATTCAACGTTTATTTTTCTGCTAATTTTATTGGTCACATAGAGTGAACTGTACAAAGCCATTCCTAATCAATGTATGATTTTACTTTGTTGAAATGATAGGCATGCCGAGCAATTGTGTTGAAAATTGCCATAGGAAAACACTTTCCCCTAGCAGTTTTCAATTCATTATTTATTTTTCCATTCTAGGCTATTGCTAGGCATTGCTCTTTTTTACGGTTACATAAGTATTGCCTAAGCTATGAATGTTAGAGAACTAGTAAAATATAAAGATCATCATCATCATTGGTCAAAAATCCTAGGATTGGTTTGGCGCAGCATTCTACTCGATTCTTCTATCAGCCAGCGTCTTCATATTGACGTAATTCTTCTTCTGTAAATCCTTCACAACCTGTTCCATTACCTCTATCCTCTTACAAGGCCTGCCTTTTCCAATCTTCCCGTTTACCTTTCCCTCGACGATTGTCTTCATTATGCCATCGTGTCTCAAGATATGGCCGATTAAGTTGTCCCGTCTTCTTTTTAGAGTTGTCAGTAGACTTCTCTTTTCTCCGGATCCTCTAAGGACTTCCTCATTATTTACTCGGTCGATCCATTTCATCTTCATCATTCTCCTGTAGCACCACATTTTGAATGCTTAAGATAATAAAATGAAAATATAAAGAAATCTAAATTAGAAAGTTTTTCCACTCGCCAATAAATGAGCAAGATTTTCGGTCAATAATCAATAGAGCTATGTTCATGCAATCAACCAATCGGTAATAAAAAGAGACGACATTTTCAAAATTAAATAGAAAATAATATTGGGTCTACCAACAGTTTCATTGAATTCGAACAAGTCATGTTTGACTTGTAATCTTGGCAAAACGTCTTTCTGGAAACTATTTAATTTTGTTTAAAATCACTGGTATTTATTCTGATTCACATTCACAGGTTGTGCTCTAAAGAGGTTATTCTTAAGCAGAAATATATGCTAGACTATCATATTTTAGGATGGGAATTTAGTTCGAACACAACGGCTAGAAAATGTAGTTCCTCCGCGATATATACACATGTACATTGTATCAAACATTTGGAGAGTTTTGAAACGTATCATAGCATAACATATCACAACATACAAAATAGTAGGAATGAATTTCTACGAAGCCACTTCAACCTGTCTCTCTATATATCCTGCTATTCTCCAAAGTAATCTCCCGCAGATTGAATTTGCTATATCCGTAATGCAGACCTACCTGAACCATTTCCGAGTTACTATCGTTTTAAAGTGATGGAATCTGATAACATAATATGATGACAATATATTTTAGACTTGTCACCAAAGTTTAAAGAGCTTGATTTTTTATCGGAATCTGAAACCGTTGATTTAAGATAAAGAATTCACCTTTAGAAGTACTATTCAGCCCGACTAGTGCTCTTAATAATCATATAAGCTTACACATCAAAGGTATCAAAGCACGTTTCTCACCTTCTTTATCTGTTATTGAGATATCTTAATAAATATTTTATTTAATTCACATTACTAAAAAATAAAACTCCCATTTATTGTTGGCGTATTTTTCACTGAAATTTCATGCATTTCATTTCAATAATAATATAAAATGGTTTATGCAGCCGTCATCTCATCTCCAAAATCAACAATATTAGTTGTTATTCCCTCTCACACATGAGAAGACTGGAGAGGATTTTGAAAACGAAACATAGTTGACCTGAATGGAATTAAAAATTATCGTTTAAAGAGTGATTCAAAAATATTATTGTTACTTATTTATTCACTCAGATATTTTTTTACTGGAGGTGTGTTTATAAAGATTTATTTATAAAGTAGCGGAAAAATAATTAATCATTCAATCCCATGCCAGCGGTGAATCCTTATCCTTATTTGGCAAATTACTATAAAAATTTTAGCTCCTAATAGGAGTATTTATTTGCTATTTCATTCACTGATAGAAGGTCAAGAGACTCATCTTTCGTGATGTGATAACTCAGGAAAATATCAAGAGAATTTTGAATTTTTTGACCGCAGAGTGAAAAAATATTCATAGATAAATGTTGTATATTTGTTCGTAGCTAATGGCACCAGGTTTTTATCGTGTTCCTTTTATGGCCAGCCGATATAAAAATTTCTATTTTTCCAGGATAAACTGCTAGATAAGAACGAGAATTTGTGTGGTAAACCAACAAGCCAATAGAATAATCTCCCGAAAGTGCTATGTGGACTTAGGGTATCTCTCTCAAGTTAGTATCAAGGCCCATAGCCGCAGAGCTGGCATCAGTAAATATGTGTTCAGGCGAATGCATCTTATTTGCCTTTGGGTATCGCAAAAAAGGTATGCATTGCTAACCCTCTTGCGGAAAGTTCTTTCTCCCTGGGTTGTTTCCGCGCAAAAAAGTGCACGTTTAAGTGCCGTCGCCTCACCCCGCTGAGAATGCAATTTGCGAATGTAAAAAACCCCTTCGTCGAGAGGAAGAGAAAAAAAATAATGTAATAGTAACGACGTGGTACAACCGGAAATATTCGAGGGTTTCACACTCAGCCAACCGGCGCGTGATACGCGGAGGCCATAGCTGTAGATCCGGTACTCTCCGCTTTTATCGCATAAATTGACGTCCTTATGGCGGGGGTGGGGGGCGCGAGCGGGCAGGGGCGCGGAGAAGGAGTGCGAACGCATGAATATTTCAGCATGAAATAGTGGTGCGAGACCTCGCACCTATTTTCATCATCCTCTTTTAAACCGCCCAGCTCCCCTCTCCACACCACGACCCCCTGCAGTGCTCACCCCCCACCACCATCTCCTTTCACTCCAACCTCCTTTTTTTACACTTCTCCAGTTCCCCTCCCCCACCCTTTGTTGTTACGGAACCTTTTCTTCGTCTCACCCTCGTTCCCCTCCACTTCCCCTCTTTCCTCCCAAGGCAAGTCCTCTTTTGCTTCCTTCTCTTCCTCCTCCTCCTCCTCCCATCAAATTTTCTCCTCTTCTCGGCGGAGACTGTAAAAAGGAAATCCGCGTCGACTCGCGGCTACGACAAGTCGGCGCGTAGGTGCCCGCACGTGAACAGAAAGCGCTTTCCGGGCACGGAGAACGCAGGGAGCTGGGCGGGAGAGGAAGCTCGCGTACGGCACGCGTGCGTCGGGATCACGCGTGCACGTATGCATGCATAATGGAACTTCCTCGCGCAACCTCTCGCACCTTCTCTTTTTCCCATCCCCTGTCCTGTCCCTCACCCCCTGCGTGGGAGACCCTCACTCTCTCCTATCCCGCTTTATCCCTCGTGTCACTTTGGTATGCAACTTCCGGAATGCGTGATATCGTTCGCATTATCATACGCATTGCCAGGCGCATTAACATGTGCATCATCATACGCATTTTCAGGTGCATTAACACGTGCATTATCAGGCGCATCGTCACACTCATCCAACTTTGCGAACTAGTGCCAAAAAATTTAAGAATATACCAGCTCAAATGCGGAATATCAATATTTCCACGTATAAAATTTCCCCTCTTAGCCCCAGGAAATCCAGTAGGGAAGAAAGGACGCCTTGATAGTTAAACTATTTGAAGCAATCGGCCGAAAGTTGAGGAATCCAGGTTTGGCTCCCGGTCAAGGATGATTAGTTTTTCTCTGTGAAAACCATCTTATCAACGCCTCACAAGGAGTATCAAAGTCAGTATTTTCATTTTTTCATATCACTCTTGGTCACTAAACTCACCATTTCGATGCATCTTTCCAATCTATCGGTTTCCTTGACAAATTTTCATTCATTTTCACAAATTCTTCCTTTTCACATCTCTCATTATATGCTCTACATTTCTCTTTCACACTCTTCTTCTGGAGGAGGGAATCCCAACTACTTTATTGGCAGCTGCTCGGTGTGGAACATCCCCCCCCCCCCTTTCGCTCTCAGGAGGAAGGTTTAATAGGATGGGAGGAGCGTTAAAAGAAGTGGGACAAGAGGAAGGCCGTGGTAGGAGGTGCGAAAATGAAAAAAGGGGTGAGAGAAGAGGGTGGAAAGAATGTGGAGGTAAGGAGTGGAGTGGATTCAAAAATTCACACCTGAAGAGTGGCTGGGGAGATTCTTCGCGAGAGGAAGAGGGTGGCGGGAAAGAGTAGAGGGTGGCGATGCTGGGGTGTTATGCAGGAGGCAAGGAGAGTTTCTCTCCGGGTGGATTTCGGGGAAGGCGTGAAGATATGGGAACGGCCCAGTCTACGGACACATTCCTAGCTCAAATTCTCCCCACGCGACCGTGCCAGCCTTACCCGTTCCCTCTCCTTCCCCTTCCACCGACAATATCTCTCCCCCTCACCCATTAACCCCCTAGCTTCCACTACCATCTTTTCCCTCCTTCCCATTCTCCCGTCGTTTAAACCCTTCCAGCGCCTCCTTGAAACCTCCTTTACCTCCCAGGATAACCCTCCACCTATATCCATTGCATTCCGTACTCTCAATATAAGGAGCACCTTTATTCCCTATCTATTTCCACAAACACTCAATTTCTCTTGTTCCCTGATTATAACCAAGCTTAAACAAAGTTTAGCTTCACAAGAAAAATTTGCATTTTGTACCTAAGACTCGTCCAGGTTTTATAAATTGTCGAGTACCAGGCTTCTGTTCAAAATTTATGCTTTCTGGTTTTAAAGGAGTTTTATAGTAGATATTCATCAAGAGGCAAATATTTTTTATCTTAATATTCTGTCTACTCGACAAATATCGGCCTTGTTGTTGAATATTACTATTGCTGAATAGAAAATTATTCATCCCCCTTTCTGATTGAATTTTTCCATTTTTCCTTCTTTATCCAACGTTTAATTTTCATATTTAATCTATCTACTCTTGCTTTACCAATTTCTGAAATTTAAGATTAATAATAAAATAGCTAATTCAGTGCAGATGATTCTCTTTTTGCAATTTATGTTCATTGATGATTTCAATCAATTATTTACGATCTCAGGTAGGCATGGGTTTGTGTTTATTTAATACAATTTTAAAATGATTTTAAAGCCGGATGGAAATTGTTTTTAATTCTTAGAGACCGGGTCGTTTCCCTCATTTCATTATTCGATATCTTATTCCTTATCACCCCGTGTGTTTTAAACCATCGTCATCCTCCTGCTGCTCTCTCAACTCGACCCACCTAGACGAAGCCTTGCCTCCATACCAAACCTCTCTCTCCCTCTTTCCCTCCCACACTCTTGTTTCTCTGCCTCCGTCTCTCTTACATTCTCTCTCTCTCTCTCCCTCACTCCCCGCTCTTCCCTTCCAATTTCCGTCTGCGCATAACTGAGCGCCGACATTCATATCACTTTATTATGTCGTAAAGCAGCGACACAATCTTCGTCACGGAGACGCCATAAATTAATTTGCGACTACCCAGCCTCCTCTCTCTCTCGTTCTCACACACCGTCTCCTCCACGCTCCCTCGCGCGAAGCGGCGTCGGGGACGTCGGCGGTGCTCCGTCCGCCACGGTGAAATTGGGAGAGGGAAGTTGGCGAGGGTGGTACCGCTCGCGGGGAGGGGCTGGGGGGTCGAGAGGATGCGACGCAATGAAGATGGGGAAGGATGGAGGACGCGAGATAAGACGGGATGAAGGGGCGTGGATCTGGGGTGCGGGAAATTAAGAAGGCGGGATATGGGGAGGAGGTGTTTGGGAGGTGGGGTCAGTGGATGTGCGGGATGGGGGATGGGAGTCGGCCGTGAGATTCGAAAAAAAATATGAAGTGATGCAGGAGAGCGTGGTGTGGGGAAGGGAGGGGTGGGTAAGGAGGAAGGGTGTCGGAGCCTGAGGTTGAAGAGTGATAAGATAGCAAGGGAGGGAGGGAGCCCAGGAGGTAGGGTGAGGCGGCAGGTAGGGTTTTCTTGCATTCTTCAGGGAAGGATTCGGGGCACTCCTATGAATCTTTCGGGAATGTGAGTTCTATCCCATTGTGCTCCGACGGAAGTTGTGCTCGTTCTCTTCGCTGGAGAGGGGGGGGGGTCTCGGTGTGCTAGAGAGGCAGTTCTGTATGCCCGTTGACGTCAGAGTTAGGATAAATTGATGCATCCAATAAGAGTGTTACGTTTTTTGTGGTATCCAAATTGGAACACGGATATTGTGTGTCCATGAATTGTTAGAGGCAAATGAAATCTATCGGTGCGTAAAAATTTCACAAGAACGTTATGCCAATTGCTTTTTGAATCAACGTTTTACTGGTTGATTTGTCAAACTTCCTCGTGTAGTTTCAGTATTTTGGTGAACGAAACATATGTCGCGGAACCAGCATAGGGTTTCTTTCCGTCATTCTTTATCCCAATTAGTCATATTCTTTTAGAAAGTAAATTTTTATTACTGGTCATTTGTTTCAATAACTTTGATACATTACGCAGGTATGCATCAAATGGAAAGTGAAATTCTGAAGTTTAAATGTCTATTGAAAGAAAGTATGCGAAACAAATTAAGCCTTAAAAATAATTAAAATGTGTTTAAATGCGTCATGATATTAAATTCCTGATCCAGTTGTATGGAAACTCAGTGAGTTAGTATGCAAAAATATTCACATATCAAGTGATGGAATTCACTGCAAAAACAATTTAATCTCTGTCGCAAACAAACAAGGCGATCGTATACTTTTTATGACTCAGGCACCTTTAGAATCTTTGAATAAAGTTTACATGGTTTTTTTCCAAATATCATTTTAGTAAGCTCATATAACTAGAACAAGAAATGAGTTCAGGTTATGCATTAGAAAAACTTTCGTCTATCATTTAATTTTAAAATTAATTTATGGTTTTATCGTTAAATGGTACCACCGTTCTTTTGGCAGTTTCTATTCTAATATACGAAGCAATTATATAACTGTAGGAAAATATAAGTAGAAATGTCCGTGAAAAGTACTTACCGTTAATGTGTTACGTGAAAGTTGAATCCCTTTGATGAGGATATCTCTTCGGTCTTATGATACTTTGCCAGTTGGTTTCTGGCAATCTAGTTCTAATATTCGGAAATCATTTATTCAATAGGTTTTTTCTATTCACGTTTACCTGATTACGTACTCATAAATCATTTTATATGCCAAGTGTCGTTTCACTTTCGAAGCCAAACTTTTGACACCCTCCATTCACCGTTTACTGAAATATTTAGTGTTTGAGAGCCCACGACCACGCTGGTAGTGGATCCTCCCCTCCCCCTCCCCTCCCCCTCCCCTCCCGAAACTTCCCCTGATCGCCTTGCATTGTATGCGTAATTTTCTCGAATAATTCCCCCTATATTCCCCCCCCCCCCCCCAGAGTATATTAGCCGCGTCATTTTCTGCGCGCCTTCACGGGAGAGATTTTGAAAAGCCTTTGATCGCTTTTTCACGGGGCCCCTCCGTCACATGAATATTTGAATAGGGCCGTGGGTGCGAGCGGCGAGACTGGGCGGGCATGCATTTCATACGCAATGCATAAGCATGAATATTCCCCGGCATCAATTGCCGTCCGCTGCGATCCGTGACTCAGACTTTCTCCGGCTCGCGAACATTCCTCGGGACACGGTGAAATGTGCCACGGGAAAATCTAAACGCCGAGGCCAATCGCCACTGAATGAGCAAATGCACGCGGTCTAGGGATGAAAAGCGAGACTGCAAGCGTAGCAATGAGAACTGTTGAATGGAGAGGGGAAGGGGATTTGGATGAGTGGAATTGTGAACATGTATCAGGTAAGCGATTCCCTTGAGGCGGAATTTAGTGTATCTGTGAGGGATGGGGAAGGCAGGTGGAGTGAGTGTGCCCGCTGGGCGGAAGAGAATGGTAAAGAGGAAACAACTTGCTCTGGAATCTTTGTTTAAATATAATCGTAGCACACCAAAATATTTTCAACATGATGGAAGCATGCTACTTCGCTACATGCAAGAAATCTCTCTTCCGACGCGGAGGTTGATTTAATTACTTGATATGTATCGTTTTCTCACAAGTAATATGCACTTCTATAGTTATTTATATGCAGTTGATGTTCTAGATTCACAGGAAATAGTGAATTGCTAATATTCTGGTATAAGATACAGCATTAGGCAGAGAATATCTTATGGAAGGTTTAGAGATGAAAGTGGATGTATACACCCTGCCTTTTTACTATGGTCACAAGAGACACATGTTAATCCTTCCGTATCAGTGATTCTTTGCGCGTATGTAGTCAGTTTTCAACCCCAATTTAAAAACGGGGCCCATTTAATTCATTTAGTAAAACCGCAAATCATCGGTGGCGGAAAATAAACCTAGCATTACAAATACTACAAAACAAATTTTAGTCTTCTCAATATTATTCCCATCTACCCTCATATGTTAGTACATTTTTAACCTTCATCCTATTCCAAGTATGTGCTATTCTTTAAATCTCCTTGAAGAGATTTTTACTCTTTTTATACTTATCTTTAGATTCACGTTCCCAGTCTTCGTCGTCTCTGATTTATTAAGATTTATATGTAATATGTCAACTTATTTACG
Organism: Platycnemis pennipes; assembly: GCA_933228895.1. NCBI lineage: Eukaryota > Metazoa > Arthropoda > Insecta > Odonata > Platycnemididae > Platycnemis > Platycnemis pennipes. Next base: position 110,082,213 of record OW121847.1, read on the forward strand.
CTTGTTAACTTAAAGTTTCATTCAAGAACTCCAGTATCTTCTTTCACGTAAAAATCGTTTGAACCTGGATTTTAATGTTTTAATGTTATAATGTTTATATGAAAAATATGATAATATGATTGGCAGAGAGAGAGAAAGGTCCACACTTGCAAAATCATACTGATGCGACGAAGGGTTTCATTCATAAATTGCACCAATAAGGTAAGGCGCAAGTATTCCTAATTTAATTGCTGTCTAAGGCTTAAATATGCCAAAAATATCTGCTTTTGATCCTAGATGCACGCGGAGTTTGCATTAATGCATTTTTTTACGTGAACCGTAGTCTTTGCCAAATTAAGGTTGCATATTACTGCATTTGCGTGAATTTAATTGCAACCTTCCGGAAAACATCATATAACTGAAGATAGTCACCAATCTAAAATAAGGAGAGAAATGATGTGGCATAATTTGGAGAATCTGTATTATCTCAATATCTTAAAGTCGCAAGTGTCACAATACGTCCATGCGTTTTTAAAAAAATTGAAACATTCCTCAGCCCTGATTACTGGTCATGATTAACTACTTTGCCTTAGAATCCTTAGTTGACAATTATTTCACTAAAATCCTCATACTTTGAATTCTGAATTTTGAATGATGTTTGAAAATATGACGAGAACATGTATGAATTTATCCTATACAATAGAAACTACTCCTAGAAAAAAAGTAACTTGAGTCGTTTGACTATGCCTATAGCGATTTGACAACTAGTCCTCTAAAAATTATGATGCCATTTTATGATAATCAACGTGCAAAAAATGAACAGCTTAGTACTTTTTCTAACAAATTGTTTTGATAGTCAGCGTATACTATCCAGTTCCATTATCAAGGGTTGTCCTCTTGATATTAAAACTGAAGCGTTGAAACCACGGGGTCATAATGAGTCATTAGGTTGAGAAGCACATGATTGTTCGTTTATTCTCCATACATTTGTTCCTTTAAGTACAGCCAAACAGTTGGGACTGCAATGATCATCGAGTAATGCCCACACTAGTTTCCGCACTAGGCCCTTCAGACCGGGAAGAAAGGATCAAGAATGGGAACGGTATGGAAGGGAGTAAGGGTGAAGAGTAACTCGGTGTCAGCATTAGGCTGCTCTTAACGAAAAGGCGCCAAGGGGCCACGGCTTTACGTCCCATCATTCGGACGGATCACTAAACACTCAATTAGGGGCCGGTTTACAATTGAAAGATATTTTCCACTGCCAAACACTTCCGGGTGAAAGGCCAGTACGTTAACCACTACACCATCATGGGTGTTTTCAAGTCTGTTTCCGCACTAATAGGCGCTTCAGACCGGGAGGAAAGGTATAAGGATAGGGATGCAAGGGATGGGGGCTCACTACACCATCAAGGGCACTCTACGATTAATATATGGCAAAAGAGTCTCTGTTTTATCTGCTTGCTCCTAATCACTTTTCAAGATGATCTTTCTGGGTTTTAGGGTCGTGTGTTTCATTGTTAGGAGAGAACGAAGACGGAGAAAAGAGTTGCAATTCGCAGACCTCGCGTCGGATGCTTATCTCGCTCCCACTCCACCCTGGTCTGCTTCACAGAATGGACGATACTCTGAAATCAGAGTCATCTGCTGAGAATACGAGCACCACGCAGTGGACAGATTTGGATTCCGACTTTTCCAGTCCAACGCGGACAAGACGCTGGGTGAGGAAGAAGCGAAATGCGAGCGTCGAGGCGCCGTTGTTCACCCCACCGTCTTGCAGCGATGGTGTGATGGGAGGCGAGGGGATGTTTGTGCAAAGCTAAAAGAGAGAGAGAGAAACAGAGAAAAAGAGGTGGGAAAGGGGCGAGGAGTGCAGGAGAGAGAACAAGAGGAAAGAAATGACGGAACGGGAAAGTTAGCGAATGATTCGGGGGTGAGTGTGGACAAGGAGGGTGGAAGGGGAAATAGAGAGAGAAAAAAAGGGTGTTAGGGAAGGCCGTGGAGATGGGGGTATGGGAAGTATGGAGGAGGTGGGAGGGCTTTCACGTTGATGACACTTTCTTTTGTCTCGCCCTTGCCGGGGTTGAATGAAGGTGTCGTCGGCTCCAGGGCGTGAGAGGAGGGTTGGTAGGTAGGTGGCCGCGGGGGGCGGGGATGAAAACGGGGGAGAGGTGGCTGACGGGGATCCTGGCTATTTGTGCGCGGCGGGTTAAGTCGGCGTGAGTCCGTCTCTTGAGTCTCTCCTCACTGCACTTCCCCCAACCTTCGCATCTCTCCTCCCCCATACCCCCCGTGATTTTTCCGCACCACGTTGTATGCCAGCGAGCTCATAGGTCCGGCCGGCCTAGCAGCCTCCTCAATGGAAGGCGAGCACCTATTTACATTTTTATTCACACGCCCCGAACACGTCCGTCCTTCCATATCTCCCTCGCCCTTCAACGTCTTCCTCGGTGACACAACCTTGCTTGCATTCGCATCCGGGATGCCAGGGAGCCGTCAGTTCCCGGACCGAAGAGGCCCGATATCTCCATTCGAGTGGGTTGACTTCCTCCGCGGTACTCAATAATCCATTGTTATCTCCCTCGCGAATCTAAATGCTCTGGCTCACGTTGTGAGTGATATTTTATAACAGGAACGGCTGACGATTTAGGCATATTTCTGACTATAACGGTGGCCAAATACTTAGTGCCAATATTTGCTCTAAAAGTGTCCTAGTCGTATCGGAACGTGTGGATCAATAGCCCATCAATTAAACACAGATGGTGGCGTGATGGAATGGATTACAATGCTATAAAATCCATTAAATATGCTCGACAAGGATTGTTTGACCATTCATTGACTTTGTCCGAAACAGCATTGCTAGATAATATCACTAGTATACTGTTATACGCTACCTTATTAGGTTAGGTGGAAAGCAGTTGAATTGCCGCTGCCATTTTCTCTTGAATAAAATACATTTTAGTGCCTACACCAAATGTATTCTGCTGATTCACATTAATGTTACGCCCGTCGTTTAGTCGTGAGGAAATTTCTTCGATGCAACAATATCTTGAGCTTTAAAGTTATTGAATTAAAAAGCTACATATAAATTTACAATAGGAATCTAATTACAATTTACCGCATTCATTGGCATATTTTCTTTTTTTCCAATTTTTGAAAGAAAACCATGCATACTACACTGTTTCGACCGATCATCAAAAGTTGCCCCGAGATCGGTTATTGTTGGCGAGATAATATTCAACAGCTCTGATTACAATAATGATTATAGCAATATTTTGGATATAATGTCTCAGTATCAGCATTACTCACTCAGGAATGGCATTAACAAAGGATGTTAATCTCTTGTTTCAATCCTTAAATAAATTAACTCAATCAATAGAAACGTCTTCCAGTTTTGAGCTTTCAGACCTCACATTGGGAATATTTAAAATACTCACAGAGTATTTTAAATATTTCCGAAGCGTAAATTTTACTCATACTGTACGATATTTATGCAGAATGCAGGGTACGTACGTATTAGGAAAATGAAATATAATTTTAAGGGTTCACTGTCCAAATCATTGTAAGCGCTTGAGTTCCAAGCCTTGACTGCCATTACGATCTTGTGAAGACCGTAAGTACTTCAGATTTTAATTCATGACCATACTAGAAGACGCTTCCTGACGTTTTTTAAGATCGAGAGGTGATTCTGAAAAAAGTCGAAAGCAACTCGGCTCATATGGAGATTGGATCATTGGGTGAAAGATTCGTGGCCTATTGTTTAACCTCGTCTTACGTACGTATATTACATATACGAGATGACGTACAAAAATTGACTGGCGACTGCCGTGCAGCTTATTTCTGATACTATTAAGATTAATTATGATGCAAGCGACAAGTAGAGGTGTGTAATAGCAAATAAATTTACATCATTAATTATATTTTTCATTCATTCATCAATCAATCCACATTTAATACTTCAATGAATCATTGCCTTTTCATGAAAGCTCTGTTCATCATTTTCCATAAGTCGTAGTTACAATTGAAATATATTATTCCAAATGGAAGATAACATCTATTCAAAATCTGTGAATATTCCAGCGATAATATCCATATGCACTGAAATTAATATGATACCCATTCTATGATTCACATGCACGCAGAAGATTTATTTACGTAAAACAGTAGAGTAACTATTATATATACACGCATTGTAACATCATTAATACGTAGACATCCCTTTCTCTCTCACTAGTGTCAATTATAATGGCTGTCAAATTTACCACTATTTGTTACTAGACCAACAATTAGAAAAAATAGGTTAAAATTTGGATATGCTTATTTAGCAAATTGAAACGAGTACTAGTAATTTATTTTCAGTTAACAAAAATTAAAAGTTACTGCTTCTCATTCAATTAATGTGACCTGTTATCTTAAATTACCCAGAGTTTTGAAAGGCAAAATTTGTCAGCATAAAACTTTTCATATGCCCAATTTTTTTCCTTGTTTTTAAAATAAGTGCAAGTTTTTAAATCAGAAAGCTCGTAACTTTAACTGGCAAGGATCTTTATTCAATTTTCCTTGTTAGGGAATTATGGCAAAATGTAAGTTTCATAGTCGTAATTTACACATTATTCCTCTGCGCTCTAATCTCACCCTCTCTTGTTCGGGAAGGTTGTAAAAGGTTGTTTTCATGGAAAAGAAAACGGGTTATTAAGAAAATGCATGGGTGCTCTGAACCTGCGTCTACTCTGCCGGAAATAGCATATTTTGGTAGTGAGAAAGGGTATTTTGGAAGGTAAGGTAACAGCACCTGAATTGCCGGCGTCTTCGAGAAGATATCCACGAAAATTGCACACTAGGCCTATTTCATGACTGCGCCCTAGAATGAGAAAACATATTGCTGAGGATAAGTGGAAAAGCAGCCAGCACTTCTCTAATACAGCAAGTTCTAGTTTTCATTCAATAAACTAGGAAATATTAATATAATCATAGACATATCAGATAATTGCATGTAAATCTGAAGAAATTGACATTTATGTTCGCTCGGTTTAAGTCAATATTGAACAGTCAATGCGAGTGGAATTTATTTAATCAAACCAATATTAACCGTTTATTGAAATATGCTCCAATCAATGAAATCAGTTTTTCTTTTAGTATTGCAGTAATGAACTGTAATTCATTTTTATAGCTTTAACTGCTTAGGATTCATCGTGTTTCTAAACCAATCTTAAGGCAGTGTAAACAAAATACCCATACCCTCGGAGGGATACAAACTCTCAAACTTTGCTGTGCCAGGCTGATGCTTTATAGACCTGACCACTGCAGACTGCTTCAGTTTATTACGGAACTATCCATGGTATTGCAATAAATATAGATCTTTTTGGTGCTATTACGTCATGCTGGTAAGAACGTTGTTAATTGATTCTATTTGCATTTTATTAGCATTTAAACAGCACAATTTAACAAGTGACAAAGCAAATTTGACATGTGGATCTAAACTAAAATTACGCATAACCTAGGCATAGCGCTTTTGTTAGCAGAGTGATAGCTGACATTTAATGTTTTTTACTAGTATGCTTTTTCAAACGGATTTTAACTTTAATTTCATAAACTGCGTTGCCCTGTAACTACCGGTTTCTGGAATCGGGTTAACATTGCAATGTTGCCCTACTTCTCTTACATACTCCTGTAAGAAAGAAAATAACATCGCTTAATTGACTCTCCTATGTGTCATTATTCACAAACTTTTAATTGAAAGGAACAATTTTTAGAATATTTCGCAATAATCGAGTTAAATTAACACCAAGAAATTGAAAAAGTGCTACTAATACTGTCAGTAACAGTGTTGGTATTGTTTACCGGATTATTAAGTCTACCGAAACTGTTAACATTTGCGTCAAGATGGGTTTTAATGCGACCAAGAAAATATAATGGCTGAGCTTACGAACATCGTTTATCTATGTATAGTTTATGTATACTAAAAACGCTCAATAAATCTTCACAATATTATAATCTGAAAATAACCTATCCAGCCATATTTTCAAGCATTCCTTTCAAACAACATTTTTGCTTAGGGCATAATTATAATGACTCAGGGAAATGAATAAGGAAAGAGTAAAAATACAGTCCATGAAAGTAATAGAAAATAATGTAAAAGAATTTTAATCACAATCACCCGCTCCATCATAAATTGGTGAAGAAAGTAATATTTTAACTTGGTCAAACATGTGAACTAGAAAGAGGCGGAGAGGATAAGGAAAGTGGAAGCAACCGTCAACTACGTGGTTTGCAGCTCCGTGCCCGCAATTTCAGGCGCTTCAGACAGGGAGGAATGATAGGAATGGATGGGACAGGGGGAAATGTGGTTGAGAAAGCGGCGTCGATAGAAACTTGCTCTTAAAGAAAGGCGCCAAGGGGACCACGGCTTAACGCCCTATTCGATGGACGGAGTACTGTACTCAAATGCTCTCCATAATACGCTCAAGTAGGGGGTGGTTCACCAATGAAAAAATATTTTCCACTGCTAAACTCGGGCCCTCCAGGTGAGATGCCAGTATTCTAACCGCTTCACTAACTCAAACCCCAGGCTACTTGGTATTTTAGCCGCGAAAAGGAGAAGACGCGTTATCCGCTATTTCTATTTGTATTTTATTTGGTGACACAAATGAATGGTTGAATATCATGGGAATTCATTTAATTTTATTTATAGGCCTCTACATTTCTAACGATATAATTTATTATTATTATCAAACGTTACCTCCAGAGACTGAAATAATAAGGACCTTATATAGGTACCGAATAACAGATAATGCCTTATTAGAGGAGGGTCGAATCTCCAAAATGATGATAAAGCGCCTGAGAGGAGGGCTGTTTCGATTTCTCAAAATGTACATTGCCAATTAGTAGAAATAATAACTAAGATTTCTGATCACTTGAGAAACGTTTAATGCAAAGAATGTTTGGCGATCATAAATGGAATGGGATGAGTCAAAATTGAATGAGGAAGAATACCGCCAAGAAAAAGAATAGCTCCTGGTCCCAGGCGTCCTGGACTTTCCTAAGTAGAATAATGTACGATAACCGTTTGGCAAGCTGTTCAAATGGAAACTGGAAGAAAAGCGGAATGAAAAAAAAAGTCTATACCGTGGAAAATCAAATTTGGAAGGGAGCATGATGAGCGTGAGAACTTCCCAGACAGAAGAAAATTAAGATGTAATACTATCACGAGTGAAGTGGAAGAGGGGAAAGAAGTTGTGAAAGGACCGCAGTACTGAGAAAAAAAATTAATCGATGAAGGAATCAAGCATCTTTTCATCCTCCAGGAAAGAGTAAGCAATTAAAAAAATAACGTTGAGCATATACGAACTTTAACGCTGTTTTAAGCATGGGTCTGCGCTCTCGCTTTGAGAGGAGTGAATTAGGTCGCGTGTGGTGGGTGGAAATATAACGGGAATGTGTTCGCAAGATTACCTTCCCCCCATCCCCTCCTCCCACTCTCACCCCTTCCGACCCTGCCCCACACTCTAGCTTTTTTCCGCGCGTGATGTCTGCGCGATAACAGGGCCGTTATCGCGTAATGCTTTTTTTAGACTGCTGGTGGTTTAGAGGTTGAACTTCTCCTGCCTTTCCCAGGGCATTTAAAATGCTATCTTATTAAGGGATTTGAATAGCACTTGGAATAGAACATCTGGAGTATAATTTGTACATTTCTTGACGCTAACTTTGCCTTGACGCCAACTAAAGTAGATCTAAGACCCCTTGTACCTAAAGGCAATAATACTGTATGGAAGAATGAATTCCTATCTGACCACCAGCTGTCATTATTGAAGGGTACGTCAACACTTTGAAAAATAATGAAATGTTATTTTCCTAATCATTGTATTTTAAATATCTTTTTCACTTACCTATAATTATTGAAGGAATATATTTCAGAGTATCCAGAGTACCAAATGAGTATCTATTGGTAGGTATTCATTAAAGGAACTTGTTAAATATTCAATGAATGACATGATTTCATGCCTCTATTTTTATATAACATGAGCTTCTTCCAATCTTTACAAAAATTGGCGTACAAATGAAACGATATGATAAATATACAATTAGGTCACACGTAAAGGAAAAAAATCTAATACATTTCTTATTTTAATCGAATCTTATCACACTCGTACAGTGACGATAACCTGTAACGATATTTTAAAAAGTACGCATCTCTTGCCAAATCCTTTGAAACTATGGCTTTTCACATCAACTCCTACTTTTTGAAAACTTGCCCTAGGAGTGTCAGGTCTATGATAAAGCCTCTACGAAGCCCATGCGATGCCAATCTCTAAATTGGAAATCGTCTCGATTCAAGAAGTTCGGACGGAGGGAAAGGGAGGGAAGAGAAAGACGTTCGACACTTGAGACTATTGAAGCACGGGTGATGACGGCAGGGGAGGGGAGGAGGGGCAGGAGGGAGGCGAGGTCCCTCATGATCGAGAGAGTAGGAAGTCACTCGCTAAGGGAAATGGATGAGAAGTTGATGGTCAATTGTGTTGAGTCAGCAGCGTTGTTACTGCTTAGGTGCAATTTTGTTTTCTCTTCGTAAATTTTCTTCCATTGTTAATATATGAAAAGCTTTTATTTTCATGATTTTAAACCATGATTGTAAGCATCATGATATTGCGCAAGTAGGTTACTTGAAAAGGAAAATTTGGAAAGGTAGGGAAAATTGTACTTTCCATTTAAAACCAGTGATTTAAATCCTTACAACAGTTGTTTGATCTTTTACATGGAGATTAATAAACTGCTAAATTTTATGATTTAAGTTCATAGAATGTATCTCACCATTATCTACGCTGTGGGAGGGAATTTCCTCTCCCTAATTATTTTTACTCCTCTATTCGACCTCTCTAAGACTGTATATTAGCTTCCATGGAGACTCATGAGGAATGAGAGAGACACCAAAAATATTAATTGTCCATTGGAATATATAGTAGCTCCCGCCTGAATTAACATCCGGAAGATAATTTTATGAGCAAAAGTTTTTCTTTTGCTTGTTCCATCTTAGACTGGGTAAAGGTAATTAGAAGTTAAGAATAGAGAGTGCCTTTTATTTCTCTTAATTTCATTTATGAGCCTTAAGTAAACCAAAGAGCATTCTTAAATATCCGTAAAAGAACATGACATTATTTTATAGTAAAATATTCGTAAATTTTACCTCCTCTATTTTTCCTTTCCGTTTCTTCAGTCTCACCGCCTTTCCTTCCTGGGGTATACATATATACATTAAATATAACGGGATAACCAAAATGCATATTCAGTCCTTCTAGGAAGGAAGTATTGCTCGCGATTTCATCGCTTATGCATACATTCCTTCGGTTTAGTTTTGTTTGGGTTTCTCGGAAACTTGAGAGATGGCACTCAACTTGGACGTGCAGTCATTTCGAAGATTCTAAATGTCAACATTTCAAACGCTAACTTTACTATATTGAGCTCACAAATAATAAAGATATTCGTCACTAAAACACTTAAGTGAAGACTCAATGAAGTTTCACGTTGTACTGTAAATCATATAGCTTAAGCCAGAAAATGTTGTTAAAAAAAGAATTTTTACAAAATACACTTTTGAATTTTATGATTTTTAGATATTGAAAACTTTCAATTTCAGTAGGTAAACACATATAGAATATTGCTATTAAAATCAAGTAGCACTCACTTATCCTATTACTTTGACCTTTCAATTAGCGTCCCAATTCAAACAGCGTTTGTTAGTTGGAAGAGGCAAATACTGAGAGTCAATCCGATCGTCGATGTCTTTAAAAAGGAATCTCTTAATTTTAATACATGCCTTCTTATCACAAGCGGTGTGATATAGAGTCTCACTCTTTTTTCTCTCTCCTTCTCACTGTTTTTTACATGTAATTTTTCTTCGTACTTTTAGCAAATTTTGGAGAATTGCTTTCAAATATTCAAAGAAAAGAGTCGTCGGACTATTCACTATTTTTCGTCATCTTTCCTCAAACTCTCTAGGAGGAGAAAAAAACTACAAGAAAACTAATACCTTACTAAATCAAAAGTTTTTGTATCCCAGCACCTCTATCACCCGCGAGCACCGGTTGTTCCTTGTATTGTAACCACCGTCAAGTCTACCATCCTTCTCTCAGTCCGATACTCCCAAAATCATATCCCTTCCCACTGCGTCAGCATTCCCGTGTGGCACCTCCAACTCTTATAATTGTCTATACCGTTGTTCTACAAGAAGTTATTCCGAGAAAGTAAACGGCATCTGAGGTTGTTCGCGACATGATGATAATTGACTGGCGGTTTAAATGTAGGAATGATGTAGAAAGGACAATGGGCGGAAAATGGAAGTCCATGAACTCATCTGTTAACTGTTAACGAAGAAACGAGATTGTCTTTTGTTAAGATCACAAATGTGACCAGACGTTGTAAAGAAGCACTGAACCTGACTTGTCTTCGTTGTGGCGCTCAAGTATGGACAGGAAATCCTCTAAACATCTGACACTCTTGGGATTTGAGCTCGGGACTTCGGAATGGGAAGCCAGCAAGAACTCTAGCCACCAAAATGCAAATCCCACATTAGATTACTTTTTGCATCGTCCCACCTCAGTCTTTCGATCGCAAAGATGTGGGAGGAGACCCTGTCTCCGTTTTGTTTCCGCTTGTCTTCTCTGATAGTAATCTAGGCAACTAGATAGAACATTTTTCTAACCCTCACATCTCTGCACTCCCGTCTTCCGATTTGCCTGAAATCGACAGGATATCTGCCGCTCTGTTTCCTTGTCGCGTCCTCGTCGCATCCTCGTCACATCCTTGTTGCATCCTTGTCGTATCTCGTCACGTCCTCGTCCCGTCGTCATCGCATCCTCGTCGCATCCTCGTCTCATCCTCGTCTCATCTACGTCGCGTCCTCGTCGCATCCTCGTCATCTCCACTCGTCTGCCACTCCCACTCCACCTGCGCCAAAGTCAGTTCCGCTCGATCCTCGTCAGCCTCCTTCCTATCCCCATCCAACTGCTCCATTTGCAAGTGACAGGTCCTCCACGCCGTTCTTCGGGGGATAATATTGGCGCGAGGGGCGGCGAATGATGTAGGAAGGTGGAGCGACGCGATGGGCCAGGTGGGTGGTGAGGCGGGAGAAGTGAAAGAGGCGGAACATTGTGTGGAGATGCTCCGGTTTGATAAGGGAGTGAGAGTGCGGAGGGAGAGGGGAGAAAGGAGGGGAGTGAGTGTTGAAGAGCACGCAAAGTGGTGGGGTTGAGATCACGTTGGGCACGACTTGGTTGCAGAAATTGGATTCCTTAGATGTGAGCAATAAAATGTGCGTACGCGATAACAGAGTGTGTGATCAAAGTATTTATTAGGTGTCATAAAAATAAGATGCATACTTGAGAAACGAAATAGGTGCTGGTGAACGTATACCTATTTTAAAACATTAGCGTAAACATAACTGAGAGAGCAAGGGTTGAAATGAAGTGAGCCCCAAAGAAAGAGGAGAGATCTTATAGCCATCTCTTACGGTCACATATAATGATAAATGAGAAAGTATTTCAATCATCATTATTTATCAAACCGTGGATTGGTGTGCTATGCTTTTCATTATTTCTCATTCCACATTAATTTTCAGAATCCTTGGAGAGTCACTTTTCAGGCTTTATTTCTTATTTCTCGAATCTATTTTTGCATTTTTCAGCTTTTTATTCTTTCTTTCCTACTATCTTCTCCGTAGTGATTCACCTCAATTCCACGTAGCCCATTCATTTTCGTTTTATTTTGGCCTCTCGAGGAGCCTTCTTACGAAATCATCCACCCTGTACATCAACATCATCATAACCAGTCAGCATTGATTCGAAGAACTCGTCCGCCTCCAAATGTTTTGAAAATATTTAATTTATTTTATTTTATTCATTCTGAAATGAAATTTTCAGATTTTATCATATGGCTTCGTTGGTTCATGTAGCTTACGTATATTCATGTATGGCTTCTGATCATCATTGGTCAACAATCCTAGGATTGGTTGGCGTAGCATTCCACTCGATGCTTCCATCGACCAACCTTTTCATATTGACGTCACTCTTCTCTTTTACATCCTTCACAACCTGTTCCATGTATCTCATACGAGATTTCGTATTTCCTTTTCCAATCTTCCCGTTCACTTTTCCCTCGACAATTGTGTTCATCAGGCCGTCATGTCTCAAGATATGGCCGATTAAGTTCTTCCTCGTTACTTACTCGGTCGATCCATGCAGTCTTCATCATTTTTCTATAGCACCACATTTCGAATGTTTTTACTCCGCTGTCTGTAAAGAATCATGCTCCAGATGTATGTTCTGTGAACTGTTTTCTTACTTCTACGCTTGTATTTCAAGCTGTAAGTTGATTCTTCTTTTGATAGAACTGACATCGTTTAAATTGATTTCAAAGATAAAATTGATGTTTTTAAGGATGACATTAATTCCGTCTCTCATATCATTACTTGTGTTAGAATGATTTTCGACTTTGGAAAATTATTTAATTGGCTTGCTTTCACTTTCATTATTGTTGGAAATAAGTACAAAATACTGCCATAATAATCTCAAGTAAGTTATTACATAATGAACATTGATTTAATCACAGAATCAGGGAAATTTCTGGATAATCTATGAATATTCTCAATCAAATGGAAAACATTATTAAATTTTCATATTTGCCTTACTAGCATTTCACTGAAACGCCTACCGACAAAGTTTGTTTTATGAAATAAAATACTATGAATAATGTTGTATGTAATGTTTATCATTAAATTTACTTATATTATTTATTTTAAAGGAATAAATACGCTGACAGCATTCTCATTATGCCCGAAAGGCTTACTTTTCTACTTTTTTTAAGATTAAAATTTATAAATACAAGAATCTTTCAGTAAAGACCATTAATCGCGTTTCAAACACAAAACGTAACCAGACTTTTTATCAATGATGAAGGCAATAAATTTTATGTTCACTGTTAGCTTATAACATGTAGGTTTCTTTTACTTATGAACCTTGATGAAGATCTTGGCCCTTTAATGTATTGAAAAATACGAGAAAAAACACCTTAGCATAATGTCTGAGTGTATTATTAAATATTTTATATTGATGTTACAGCTTTCATTTGGAACGGAGTGGAAATTTTATCGCTATGGGTACTTACTTTCCAGCATATGCAAAAGAAAAATTTGAAATATGATGCACACTCGATCATAAATTTGTACAGTACTCAAGAGGTTCATTGTCATTCTCATATAGGATATATTACTTAGGAATAAAATTCTTTTTTTTACATTCTGGTAGATAATTTGTTTATTCAATTATGGTGGAAGACTAAAAATTATATTGTGTTATATTATAATATAATAACTATATTCTCATACTGATTCTTTGATTGATTCTAATAATGATTAATACTTTGAATTCGTGCGTAATAAAAAACTGAGTAGAGTGGTATCAAACACCCAAGGTTTTAACAATTCCTTGCCCACGACGAATTTTGGTTCAAATAGGTGTGTATAAAGAGTAAGTATTCGTTTGGTCCCTATATTTTCTGGCTGAGCAATAACCTAAATCTTACTCAGTAATAAGATTAGCTAAAAAGCAAAATACGTGAACCATCGTCTAATAAATGGATGAATAATGCACTACTCTTTTCACTACTCCTTCCTTTTTGAGCTGCGTTAGGCTTAAAACATTTGGTGGTATTGAGGAGGGGAGGGGGTGAACACTTTCTGGTTGAGTAGACCGCATCAACGGAACTAAATGGATTCTTGATGGCTATCTTGTATAATGAAGGGAAAGAGAGGAAAAAGCCCCGACTCAGGGGTTGGGATGGAATCCTGTTTTATTTTTATCTCTTTCAAGTGAATTCAAACCGAGCATCATCCGATACGGAATTGTTTCCTCAATCGATGCCAATTAAATTGAATTATTAAATGGCAAAGGGATGCGATATTTTTATAAAGGTCCACATTTATGTGGCGGATAGTCCGTAAATGCAGTTTTTTACAGTACAAGGCTTCCGGAAATTGCCCAATGCCTTGATGAAATATGAATTATTGAAGCTGTTTATCCAAATTTCATTCAAATATAAATGTGAAATTAAGTTGCATTGTCTCGCCGATGGTACTATTTATGATAAGCGTGAATAAATGTTTTCCCCCTAACATTTTGGTACCACATTAATGATCAGATACTCGTGCATACGTCATCATAAATGTTGCAATTCAAAGTACACCTATATTCCAACTCATTTAATGTTTTTTACTTTCTAAAAGTGGTTAAATTGGCATTTTGTTGGCTTTAAGGCATTTTTATCTCTTTAAAATGTTTGATTAAGTACTGAAAGTTACATTGGCATGCATGCCAAATATATGTGATTATTCGTAATAGTGGATCACCATTTTTTGGTTTGAAAAAATCTTTTCTGGGGGTAGTAATATGTATAGTATATTTTTGGGGTATTGTAATGTTATATAGTTAAATACCAAGAAGTATAAGAATGTAGTAATGCATGTGTCTAATACTGAAGGTCTAAAATCTTCATTCGTAAAAATGCTGGAATGCTGAATCATCGATAGTGGTATTTGCTCTAATATTTGCCTTTTGCTCTAATACCAAATATGCATCCAATGAATGTAACCAATGTATTGTTTTTTGAGTCTGAATTTCATTCATTTTTACACGAATTGTCTTGGATACAAGATAGTTAACTGCTATATGAAAGGGTACCAATCTAAGTTAATCTCAATGAGTGTAAATTCTACAAAAATATTGAGAGAAATGGCAAACATTGTCCTTATGTTAAATGTTTGGTCAAAAATGGTATTTATGGACAGGGAAATAATTTCCATGCTCGAAAAAATTTAATAAAAGGAAAAACTCTCAAGGATCAAGCTCAAAAATCAAGCTTAAAGTGGATGCGTTAATAAAATACCTTTTATAAAGGTGTCATGAATATATGACACATAGTATGGTTCAGTAGCTTAGTATTCGTGGAGAGGTAAATAGAGAAGCCTAGCAACTAAAGATATATGGTTGACGGAAGGGAGAGGAAGACAAATGAACTAGTGATAAGACAAGTGGGGTTGAAAAGGAAGTTGGTAGATATTGGTAGTCATTTTAGAGAGCAAACGATATATAAGATCATTTACGGCATTTGCGGCAGATAGGTAATTGTGTATAGGTACGATTTTTCATGGAAAGGAGGAAGAGAGAAAAGAAACTGAAGTCAGCATTAGCCTGCTTTCAACGAAATTTACCATACTATGGTTCTACGGGTTGAATGTCTCATCCGAAGGACATAGCACTAAACATTAAGTGCTTACCACACAGTACTCCACTTGGGACCGGAATAGCAATAAAAATCTGCAACTGCCGTTGCACAACCCAGGACCTCGAGATTAGAAGCAAGCACCCCAGCAAACATATCAACCCGATCCCCAAGTTGGTTGCTTTGATTGGCTTCTGTAATAGAAGTAGATGCGAAACTTTATTAAGTATGTGGATGAGGTAGGTAGAGAAGAAGGGAAAATGATAAAATTAAGTTAAGGCAAAAAGAGAACTGAGGAAGAGGAAAGGAGAATCGCATCACAAGGATACACGTAGAAAATGAAGTGCTAATGAACAGATGTCGTTTTGAGTACAGATAGGGGTTTAAAATAGTATAAAATACATATATGTATTTAAGTTAATTTAAGACTAAGACATTTGAACTAATTTAAAAATTATCCATAACCCTACCGTTATTCGTAGAACACTTACAATAATGTTAAAATTTACGAATCATGCATCAAGTAAATTGCAATAATTATGTAATTCGGTCATAAGTCTAATACAGAGGAAACTTCATCTTTTCTGAGACTTCATTTATTAATATATTTATCATTTTATTTTTCTATTTAATACTCTAGATAATGGTATTCAACTGCTATATCATAAAATTTACCTCTTTAGATGGCTATATACCATTTTGCCATAGCCATAGGTCTATTTTCTTAGCTGCATAATGAACAATTAATAGTAGGGTAATTTTATTAAACTATTCGGGAGTTTTGCTTATTTTTATGAATAAAATGAATTTATTATTTAAGTGTGATATCTTTGCAAGATGGACTAAAAAAAACCACTACTATGTTGTATTATAATATTTGTTGAATTTTTTTCGCGTGATATGAATTCATTCTAAGCGTAAAATATTTTTAGATAGATATTTACCTCGCAATTTATTTACTAAAATGTTTGTTTTGTATATAGATGTTTTAAATTCTATGAAACTACATACTTATTTTCTTCCAATTTAGGGAGGAAATGAAATGTAAAAGAAAAATGAGATTTTGCTAAATTTATTTTTTTTAGATATTAGCTGCGGCACGGGATTATTACAAATTAGAGTACCAAAACCACTAAAATATATATTTACATATCTATATATATGTAACCATTATTACCAAGAACCTCCATAATTGTTAAGAGTTATTCAAATCTGCAGTTTAATTATAAGTTACATTTGTATTTTTTTCTCTTGCCTTATGTGTCAGTTAAATAGAGTAACTTGGGGAAAAATCAATGGGTAAAATCAGTTTTGTTAAAATTATTGCTTTTAAAAACTTTTCCATGATCAGCTTAGATAAAAAGGGTATCCCAAGGATATGGCGCTAATTTATGCGCGCTCCACCTAACATAACGTAGTAATTGTTTTAAGGGTGTTACTATTCATTGACTCCAACATATAGCTCTTGTAAATCGCTTCTTAAACCTGTCTTGATAATACGTGCAGTATGATATTATGTGAGTATCCTAGTCTTAAAATTATTTGAATTCAAAAAGACTATTATTAATAACGCTCTAATGAACCAATACTGAGCTGTCTTCTCTGCATTGTGATGCGTAACATAAAAACAACTCATGAATTGTGGAGGAAAAAAAAGATTAAAAACATTTTAGTAAAATTATATGCACTGCAATGCAATACATTTGATGTACATCATTTATCATTTCAAACGTCAACACGCGACTTTAAAATGTTTTAAAATATGATTTTGATATTTAAATACATTTAATTTTTCATAACCTACTGATAGTAAAACAATGTAAAAAGTAAATCAATAATTCCTTATTACAAGTAAATAACAAAAAATGTATGCTTCAAGTTTGTTTTGGAGTCACCGTGCCCTTATTCCAGAAAAGTAAATGAGGGAAAATCTTTTCAAATTTTCCTCTCAGATAAGGCGTAGTCGTCTAATTGCAGGTCCCAAAATTCACTTTATAATCGTTTCCGCTCATAGTAGCTCCGAAATGTAGTTCGCTCTCCACAACTTATCCCTTAAACACCACCCCAAAACGCATCCTTCATCAAAGCAATTCCCCATATCCTCGCTACGCCTAAACCCCCGTCCCAGCACAAATTCGTTAAGCAACATTCCGTTACGCTTTACGTGCCATTTCATAGCATTTACCACTCTCTCTCGCTCTCTCTCTCCTCTTTCATATTCCCCACTTTTTATCCTTTAACGTGACCTCATGGCGTTAATGAGAATATCTCTCTGGGAGCAAAACGCTTTAGTCGTGAAATTCAGCAGACAAAGTCAGTTAAAAGGATGGAAGGCGAGGGGTGGAGGGCGAGACGGAGCTGGGCGGGGAGGTTACGCGACGGTATGGAGCGAGGAGTGGGGTTGGGGGCAGTTAGAGCATTGTATCTCTTAAGCAGACGCCCCCATAACCGCCAAGCCCCACTTGCTTCGACACGAAATGCACCCCATACCCTCCCTCCCCCCACCCGACTGCCACTCGCCTCCAACCTCTCTTTGCCCGCCGTGTCTGTAACATTAATTGGCGCTCTCTCCGCCATCTTTTCGGCCCCGTCGTGGTCATAAATCGCCAGAAGATCGACTGCAGAGACCGTCGTGACCACCTGCGCAGCCTGGCGGCTGGATCGAGAACCGCCGTGCTATATGTGTGTGTGGGTATGTGAAAATGTGTGTGTATGTTCTCTCATGAGTGCGTCCATTATAAATGGTGTGCGTTGTGAGTATAGGGGTGCAACGAGAGCTTTTGCTTCGGGTGGGTGTCCCTCTGCGCCGTTCTACTTTCTTCTAGCCCTATTCTCCTCCATTTTCCAAGCACTCCTCACCTCGAAAAGCACCCGTCTCAGCCATTCCGTCCTTTTCTACGATATCATAAACGTGTCAACAACACCCTACACTTACTTTCAACCTCTTGTCTTCCCTCCCAATCCCTTTTCTGCCTCACCGTTATCTGGCATGCACTTAATCCCTTCCCTCTAACGGATATTTTATCGTTCGCTATTAAAACATAACTTGGCCAATTTCTTCTATCACTTTCCGTAGTTAAACTCTTTCTAGCAAGGTATTTATTTGTTTAATAACCAACTTATAAACTAGGAATGACATAAGGAATCTTGCGTATTTCTTATTCAATAAGTTTATTAAACATTTTTTCCTCAATCGAGTACTTCAGATCAACGTTAGGCTCTTTATTCAGGCTCGAATGCCACTCTTTTTCCAATATGCTCCTTTTTTCATCGGATCGTATGACGTTTCCACCTCTCATTCTCTCAACCCTGTGGTTTTAGCTCTTCGTGTGTGATTGTGGTATTATTACCCCAGCCAAAGGCTTACCTTTATCGCTATTCCATTTTACTCGCCTCTGAGTGGGTTCTGTGTAATGTTGTTACAATTTCGTAAAAGCGTTACGGGATATAAGGATTATAAGCATAAGATAGAACGTAAGCCGAGACTAGCTGGCAGCTTAGGTCGTAATATTTTACCCGTATGCGTGAGTGCATTTGTAGATCACGTTTAAAGCCGCTATGCGTATTAAGTGGTATCATGAGAATTCTCTCACGCTTAGTGCAATCACTAGGTGATAAATACTTCCAAACTGGTGCAGAATTCAGCTCTTTTAAACTCACACGTATGTAAAAGTTGGTAGAAAATAGTTTGGTGCATCTAATTCCACCTTGGCGAGGATGCATTTTAATCAAACGGTTATGTTTTGAACTGAATATTTGGATGCTTTGGTGCTCTCACTTCATTATTTGTATCAGCCAGAGGCAAAATAAAAGCTTCCGAGAATTTTCTAGGCATTGCATGTTTTTATTTTTCTATAAGCAAAATCATCAGACCGCAACTGAAATTTATAAAAAATTTACATAAAAAAAAGGAATTTCATCAGTTTTTTTAACAGAACGAAATGAAATGTAGATATCTCGAGAAGTGCATCAACGTTAACGGTGTATAATCTCAATATCCTTCTCAATGCTTTTTATCATCTTTTTGAAACTCGTACGCAATCGACTGTGATCCAATTTCTTTGGATATTAGATTTCGAAATTTTAAAAGTATTTTTTTATTTTTTTGTATTTTAAACGTATTTTTGTATTTCGAAATTTTAAAAGTATTTTTTTATTTTTTTGTATTTTAAACGTATTTTTGTATTTCGAAATTTTAAAAGTATATTTGAGAATTTTTCTTGAATAGCATTACTATACTGATAAAATTCTCGCTTTCAATTCAAACACCAATGAACGACGTGTCACCTTTTGTGGTTTATTGTTTTTTTAATACTATAGTACTTCCTAATTTTGCTCCCATAACATTCGAATTCCTAATTTCCTCCATGATCTTCCATTTCGAAACCAAACACCGTTGTGGGAAATAACCCGGGAAGAGTCGTAAAACTGATGCAAAGGATGCTACAGGAGATTGTCGTGGCGAGAGAGAAGGAACCGTAGAAGTTGTGGCCTTCCCCCTCTTCACCATTCCCACATACCCCAAAACCCCCACCCTACAGCTCCACACGAACATCCCGTGATAAGTATGAGCGCTATTCCCTCGAAGTCTATCGAAGACGGGCTCCTTAGGTGCCCTCCTTGACACTCATTTTACGCCCCGGGTCTCACCATTATCGCGGAGACAAGTCCTTACGTCCCTCCTCAAACCCTCCCGTCGCTCACTATCTACCAGCCGGGTAAAACGTTGATTTGGCCCCCGGTATCTACGCTACCCGATTGACACTCGAGTTGTGCGGTCGGTGAAGATTCACGGGGCGATTCAGACTGATCATGCTGAGCGTAACCTACTGAGCGCAATTCATGCCTACCTGCAAGAAGACAAAGGTAACGCCGCTTGTCTGGCGCGTAATTATTCGTTGCGTAACCGCGGGATAAAGTGGAAACGGTGGAGAATGGGTGGGTGTAAATAGGGTGGAGGAAATAGATTCTACTCCCCTTCTCGCCGGGAAAAGCGGAGGAATATAGGATAGTCCAAGGAGTGGAGTTAAGAAAGGCGGCCGAGATAAAGTTAGTACATACACCTCACTCCCGGGATTAGTTTTCCCCGAGAATTTTCTTCTAAAATCAGTGTCAAATTGCCTCCATCGCTCGTGGTTTCGCATTTAAGAATGTGATAACTACATCATAAAAATTACTCTGTCTTACCTTCACGATGCACGTTCTTGTAAAAGAAAACAAACAGATATTTTGGCATATTGAAAGAATCTTGATTTCATGAATTAATATACATAACCAGTGATAATGAAAAACGAAAATATCTGACCGAACGATTGGATTTTGTTCCGCTCTGGTTAATGCTCTAATGAACTCGTGTTTGAACAATTCGGAAAAAGATATTATTTTCCGTGGTATGCCATAGCATGAGATTTGCCCTGTATTTTTGTGACACATCTACAGGATTTAATTGAAACTGGAAATCCTATCATAAATTGTTGATGGAGATATGTTAATATTTATTTTTTATCCATTAATGCCTCATTTGCTCTCTGATCCTCTTATCTTTATTCAGCCGTCATTATCAATATATTATTGCGATTTTTTACTTTTTAACCACTTTAAAATATAACATGATTTAAAATGTGATGAAGACTATTTAATATTTTTAACCCGAGTGTAAATTTTAGGTCAATGACTGATGTAACAGTTAGCCACTGGAAAATATTGACTCACTAATTCCGGGGGTCTCAATTTCATAATTTTTTATCCTCCAAATAAGAGACGCGTCGCGGGCGAGAAAAAATGTTAACCCGTCAATTTTGTAGTCTCCTTCATTGAAGGCACGCAAAATCCAATGAGAGAAAGCCGCAAATTTTCTCCCAAGCACTCCATTTGGTTCCTGCTTTCAGATTGGTAAACCTACTCACTGCCTTCCCACCCCTCCACTCCGTCTCGCCCTTCAGGCACCCTAATTCCGTACCCCGCCGCCGACATTCTAATTATCATGGAAACTCACGGGCAATGGTTGCCCTCAGACCAAATGGGCACCACAAAGACGAGAGGTCATCCTAATCAAGGGAAGGAGTGAGAAGTGGGCAAAGAAGGGTCGGGGACGGAGGCCACAATCTCGCGGACAAAATGCTGCTGCTCCTGGCCGCCGAGACGGAAGACACCACCGCCGCCGCCCGCCCACACGCGCAAATATGGCCCGCAGGGGGAGCGCGACGTCTCTTCTGCTTCCGCCGTGCTCCTCTTCCCGCACCCGCCGCGCCTCTTGTCACCTCGACCGCATCCGCACCCCGTACCCCCAACACGTATGCTCTTCTCCATACACGCCAGATAACCCTTTTTCCTCCTCTCTAACCCTCACTGTATCGCGCTATCCCTCCTCCCCGACACCCTCCTCCTCTCTCTACTTCCAAACCCCCAAGTATCCTCCCGACTTGTCCGCCAAACTCCCCCCCCCCTCTCTCTCCTTCCTCCCCCATCCCCGGTCTACGGGACTCGCTTTGTCAACTCCATTGTACGGACGATTGCTGCAAGTTTCACCCATTGTTGTCCACTCGGAGACTAATTGCTGGGCACGTCGTAGCCGACCAAGAATAGTTGGCCACGAGGAAAGAGTGGAGCATGGTGGCGTGAGAAGATTAAGCTGCGGTGCTTGAGTAATTTAGGTGGGTGAGGGGAACCGGGTAGCAGACGGGTTAGAGAGCCGGGTTATGGCTTGGAGGGGGTGTCAGTGTGTGGAGAAGAGTTGGTTGGGGAGAATGGAGGAAAGGTTGTGCAGATTGGTTGCAATGGAGCAAGAAGGACAGGGTGGGGTGGGGGTAGAATCTCGCCCCACCCCCATGGTGGGTGTTCTTGCTCCGTTGGGACGGATGCAGCCATGGACGAACGGACGAAAAACGTCGTGTTAAATTGTTTCAGCGCTCTGAGGAAATGGGTCCTTAAGGAAGTTATTTGATCGTTTAGCCTGAAATATGGGTCGAGAGTTCTCGCAGCGAGGAGAAAAAAAGTCACCCCCTTCCACCATAATGCCGTCCAAATAAAATATAAGGTGAAGGAATGAAGTGAGAGGCATTTCTTGGCGACCAAGTTGTTCTTTTTGGGAGGGATAAGTGGCAAAGGAATTTATCTCTGCTTCGCAGCAAAATAGCCTTTTAATCACCATGTAGCTATTATTCTGTAGGTTTATTGGCAAACTTATACCAGAGAGGTTTGTTTTTTTAAGTAAAATGTGATAGTCATTAATGGCCTCAATTTTAGCAATATAGTACCTCACATACTGTTAATCGTTATTTATGCAAATTTTATTAGTTAAAATTGCAATTAATATATAGCTCTAAATATAAATGTGTTGAAATAAGATCGAAAGTTTTCCCGGCGAACTAGCAGTAGAAAATGGGTACTCGGACTCATCAGGGCAGATGAGAGTCAAAATGACGGTGCACGAGTCGAGCATCGAAACGTCAGCCATGGACAACCTGACCCGGTGGAAAACCCGAGAATATTTTCTACAGTAATATGTTGAATTTGACAGAAACGTGACCATGACACAAGTAGGACTTAAAATATTAGCGAAACTTGGCTGAGCTGGGATAATTCAGAGAATGACATCATTTTGAATCACTTTCATAACCTCTGATAATTTCAAGGTATCAAATCAGCTCAAGGTGTTTTTTCCCTCACAACAAGGAATCATATAAACGTTTGAAAGTAATTTTAAAAGTGAACAGTAATGGATATGCATGTAAGAAGTGCAATAGATTTTCAAAATATTTTGGGTTCATTAGTCTACATCACCACAGGCGATAACACGGCAGAAAATCTGAATGCTAGGCACTAAAAGTAAACATCACAAGCTTTGGGCTCGGGAGTAAGGATTAGGTGGATATGCAGAGTTGGGGAAAATGAAAATCAAAGGCGATGACGAGTATAACATATAGGTTTTGGAAACAGATACCCTCATAAACACACTAGGTCCTTACAAACTATTTTCATTCCGATATTGAATTAGTGGAAGAAAGAAGGAGAGGTAAGGAGGAAGGAGGAGACTTACACAATAGTAGCAAGAGAGAGGATGGAAAATGAATAGAATTCAAGTGGAGAGAGGAGAAAAGATGAATGGTGATAAAACTGGGAAAAGTGGGTGAGTGATAGAAACAGGGATACATTGATAGTGAAAACGAGAAGGATAAAGAGCAGAGAGAATAAGGAGAAAATACATAAAAAACAAGGAAGTGGTTTTTTCGTCTGTGTAAGCGGGAGGAAGACTGGGAGGGTAAGATGAGAGAAAGTTGAGGAGTGGAAAGTTGAAATAGTGGAAGAGAGTGAGGAAGGAGATCGCGAAGGGTTAGTGAGAGTAGAGTGGAGGAGATGGGCATGGGCCACCTTGTAGATCGCAGAGGGAGAGGGATGAAGAGTTAAGATGGTAAGGGATGAAGTGAACGAGAGGAAGTAGGGTTGTGGAGGGGTTGAGGGGAGGCGTTGGATCGGCTGATGGGGGAGTGGAGTGGGACGAAATTGGGGTGGTAGGCGGAGGTGTGGGGATAGGCTGTGAATGGAGATGATGGTGTCGTAAATAAAGGAGTAAGCGAGATGGAGAGAGGGAGAGCGAGCGAGGGAGTGAGATTTGAGGGTATGAGGAGAGTTGGGTTTTTGGTCGGTGGGGGTGAGGCATTTGTTCGGAGGCTGGTAGATCGAGGGGGTTGCGAGTGAGGTGAAGGAGGCTGTGGGGGAGGAATTAATAGGGGCGGAGGGGGTGTGAGAGAGGGGCATGAGGCGAGTGAGCCACGAAGGGGACCGGGAGAGTGTGGCAGGGTTTCGGATGGGGTTGGCGCAGCAGAAGATATGGTCGGGCATTATGCTCTGTTCTTTCTCTGAGGGAGAGTGGGATGACAACGGGGGGGTGTGGGAAGGGAATCCCGAAGATGCGGAGAGTCGAGGGGGAGCGAGTGTGTATGAGGACGGGAGCAGACGGGGGCAAGAAGCGAGGGACCGCTCCACGAGGCAGTGCTCGACACGGCTTGGAAGTAAAAGGACAATGAGCCAAGTTCTACGCATATAGATTAGGCACCGCGATAGAACTTCCCCCAAAGGGGCTTACTGCTGATTCCATATGACACGAAGTTCCAGGAGACTTTCGGAGACCCCTCCACTCCCTCACAAATGCATTTTAATTGCACTTTACGAGGAAAATTATAACAGAGTATTCGGATGATTAAGACCTTTAATGTGATTCGAGGTGGAATTCAAATGTTTGAGGAACTCACATAAAGCGAGACGGAAGTATTTTTCTCTTTGAGGCGTAGTTTGTAAATGAAGTAAATGCAGAGGTATTCTTTATTTCTTAATTTCTCAAATACCGATTTCCCCAAAATTTCTCTCCATGAGGTAGTATTCATTTTCTTGACCATAGACATCAAAGGTTGCAAATACCTATTGGCCAACAATGGAGCGTATGGTATAGTTCTCAGTTGGGATATGGAAAATAAGAGACATACCCTACAGTACACCGTAAGAGGGAGAACATTTAATGACTGGTAAAGAGACTTGGTTAATCGACAGACCTCATATAGTGGAACCAAAGTGGCTCTAGATGGGTTGAGAATTAAGGCTAAAACAGATGGCTAAAATACTTTAGAATCACCTGGGAATTAGCCTGAGTATAAATGCCTCGCTCAGATCACTCTGAGAGATATTTACTGAAGGATTAGGTTTTAATATCCCACATCGCTGCCATGTGACCGCCACTCATCGTCCCGCGCATAAAGAACCGCGGTCACAGATGAGCACGGCTTTCAATTATGCCACCCACTGTTGCGTCCTGCGGTGCTGCAGCGAAACAGTTCGCAACTGTCCTTTTCCCTGAAATGAGTGTCGAGTGAAAGAAACAGAGAGGAGAGTCGGGGGTAGCGGGAGGGAGTCGGCAATGTGATGCTGGGATCTCCTCCTTATTACTTCCCAAGCCACTCGACCCTTTCCATGATATCCCTTACGTCCCCACTCCTCCCCTTTATTCAGGCTCCTGCTCCCCATCTACACTCCTTTTGTGTCCCTCTCGAACCCCGCGTGCGGCATCCTTCTTCCCTTCTGGGGACCAACCAAAACACCCCGATTCATCCCGGCTCTTTAACTCTCACGCTCTTTCACTTCCCTCCTGTCTCTCTCTCTGTTTCCTCCCCTCTATTCCTGCATTCTCCCCCATCATCTCGCATCTCCCAAACCCATCTTTCCTTTTCAGTCGGACCAAACCCTTATCCATTGGGTAATCCCACAACCTCGGCTTCCCTTACCGCCAACCCTCAGACAAGGTCTCCACGCCTCCCTTCTCGCCTCTTCTCTCTCTCTCTCCCTCTCTCTCTTCCCCTCCCTCTATCCCCATTTCTCCCACTCGAGCATCCCATCCTCTCTCTATTCACTCACCCACACACACATATACGGGGTCCCTCCTCTCCCTTCCAACCCCCCCCCCCCTCTCTCTGCGGATTTATGACAAACCATATTACGGTCTCCTGCAGATGACGTTTGATCCTCCCACAAGACCTCGTCCTTCTCCGCGCGCCGCACCCTCGCGTCTCTCCACCCCTTCCTCTCAACTTCTCTCGTCCCACGTCCTTTCCTTCTCTCACCTTTACCATCCTCCTCTTTCGTTCCTCTCCTCTTCGTCCCTGATCTTTTCTTCCTTCTTACCCTGAGGATTCTATTCTTATTACGGCTGTCTGAAATCTGCATCTGTCTGAATCTTTCTTCACTGAGAGCGCAGTAAAAGGATGGTCTTTTGAGACGTGTTTAAGAAAATCGCGCGTCCATAGTTAATGTAGATATTTTTCCATAGTTCAAGGATTATGTAAGGAAGCCTATTTACAAGAGTTGTATTTCCCGTTCTCAATACAAAATCACATTTTTACTGCTCTTTAGTTCGAAGAGGGTGATTAAAATACGATTCACTCGCTTTAAAATGCTTTACGTAGGTTTAATCAAAGGTAGGGTAATCGTATATTAGCGGTAGTATTAGATCTACAATTCAGGTATGGATTGCCGTTGACGTTAAAAGTCAATGTTATAGAAGCATTCTAATGAATCTTTCCTGCCTTTATTTCATAGGGCACCATTATTACTTGGATATGCCTTACATTTATATAAGAATGGTAAAATAATAGAATATTAAAAATGTAACTCCATTTAAGCGTTTCACATCCGATACATAAAAGCATGTTGCAACCAGGAAATGAAATTAAACAACACGCGATTTTCATACCAACTTTTAACTGTGCAAAATGTCTTCTACTCTTTCAAACAGGCCTGAAATTATTCGTTGACTCTAGTTAATTGGAATTAGGAATTAGTGGAAACTAGTCACTTTCGAAAACATAAATATAATTAAAAACCAATGTAAATATGTAAGTACTGCCTGGGGTCACACCTGGGACTTTACAAAAATAAGAATTTTATTTATAAACTTTCAGGCCAGAAGAAACAAAGGAGGTTAGAAGGGGGGTGCATACGAATGTCTGTATATTGTTGACAATAAGGCCAGATTAGGTTTTTTGGGAATGATAGCACCCACCTCTTTGGGAAAAAAAATTTTTTTGGCCTTTTATGTATGTTATGTTTTTCTGAATTCTCCAACTTCATGACAGTGGCGTCAAAGAACTTCCACGGATACGTATTAATGCATTTTATTCCAATTATAGTAAATTCTATTCCTTTTTACCTAGTACGGATTTACACTGCTTAAACCAGGTACTCGTCACTTGGATGTGAATATTCACACCTTCTGCTGTATATTTGACGCATAAATATATCAGAGTTTTTTTCATCTTGCTGCTCTCACTTTTGATCAGACTTCATAAATCCATAAAATATTCACCTTTTGATCCCCGCAGAAACCTCCATATCATTTAAATACTTTTAGTTTTTCCGAGTGCAAACCTATTTGATCTGGCAGTTGCGCAAAAAGTAAGCCCGTATGATTTTTACAAATGAAATGGACAATCTAGATTCAAGAATAAGCTGCGATACCTTTTTCAGTACCTATCAATATCTTCACGAAAAGAACAATGCTGTTTACGGCATCGCTTTTGGACCAACATTTTTAGCATCATTGCAGTGGCATCAATCAAAACCCCACGGATATGTAATGAGACATTATGCTCCATTGAAATTTGAATTTTATTCCCTGGTTTTTGTCGAACTATCTATCTTTTGTCAACAAATCTCAAGCTACCTCCATGGACGATGATTTCGAAAGCGTTCCATTTCTTATATTCATGTCCCTGGTTGGTTCAAATGCACAAACCCGTAAAGAAATAAAAAAACATTCACAATTTGAACACCGCTGAAGTATTTATTTAAATACTTCTAATTTTTAACCCAATTCAATCCTTCTAAATCCTTGGGTAGTGCTGGCAGTCAGCACGTATCTTTGTCCAAAAAAATATAGCTAACCTTGCTTCACGAATAGCCTAAAATGTCTTCAGTACCTTCTTGTATCCTCGCAAAAATCACAATTTTGTTTACGGCATCCCTTTACGGCGAACTGTTTAGCATCAGCGATGTTTTCATTCGGAGACGACAATGGCAAATCCCTTAGCAACGCTCGGAAAAGAACCAAAATAAACAGTAAATTTCATCTTATAGTACACATTCTGCAGAAACCTCGACAATAAAGTGTAAATCATTTAAAAGAATAAGAAAGTTTAAACATTTTCCCATTAAATACAGAGCAAATGGAAGAAATCTATTAATATTTAGTTATTTTACTTAGCGAAAGAAAAAACTCTTTCGCTACTATGCTAAGTCAATTTAATTTACTATAAGTCATTTTAAACCAATTAAAATACATAATTGGTGCCAGGAATCGAACCCGGGCCCTGAGTCTTTTTTATATAGCCTATAGCACCTTATAGTGTATACGCTAGAATCTCACAAAATTTCAGCTCAATCGGTTCAGTAGTTTTGTAGGAGATGCGTAACGAACATAGAAGCGGCGGACAGACAAACAGACACCACTTCAGTTTTATATATTAGTAAGATTATAGGATGAATTATCATTTTTAATTTTCTGTCCGTTATAATGCCTTCATTTTCCATGGAAAATCTCTGTTTCTTTTCATAGAATGCATCCCTTTATTTATAGCTCTCTCTTTGGTAGCCTTGAAATGATTTTGTACCCGTGTCAAAAGCTATTGTACAACTGTATTGGCCAAGTACAAGTTTAGTAACGGAAAGAGTTTTTTTATTATACCGAAACATATTTGATTATTTTTTAGTCCCTAGCTTCTTCTGATAAGTGAAATATGTTGAAGCAGGTAATGAATGACGTTAGATATAGGCAGTAAACCATTTTCTTCTAATCTCAGGACGAAAGTGTTATCACATTTCCTAATATCTCTTTAGTATTATTTAGTGTTCCTCTTATTTGTGTTTTGTAGATGAAGGATGTTCAAATAATGGGATTTTGATCATTAATTTCTTAATTCCATCTTTCTTCTATTCAACTACAGTTAGTATTTGAACGGCGAAGGTAATTTTATCGCATTGGAGGCTGGGTCGTTTTTTCAGAAACCATCTTTCGCTTCCTTTTTGCATTTCATAAGTATGTATCATTTCCCGTGCCGGGCTAATGTTATTTCGTCCCCCGTTGTTTGCTCGCCTGACCGTGCCTTTTCATACGTGTGTTTTAGATGAAATTCTCTCCTTCCCATTTTTTTGGGGTGATTTTGCATCCACTTCCGCTTTAGGTGCCTTCAAAACGTAATTTTTACCCCTTCTTTTCCCCCGTTTTTCTCTAGATTCCTCGTCCTCCGAACGCCCTTTGCCCTCCAAACCATGCCTCTCGTCTATCTTTCCACACCACTGCCCTCCTCCCGAAGTTACACCATCCCCCTTACTCCTCTCTCTCTCCTCCTCTCCCATTTTCTATCCACCTCCACTTCTCTCCTCTTTCGTCCTCCCCAACCCTCCACCCACCCTCCTTCCCACGGTGGGTTAACCACCACCGACGCCCTTATCCACCTCCTCCTCCCTACACTTGCTCACCGCTCATCCTGTCCCCCGCCACCCTGGCTCCACCCTTGTGTAATACCTTGTCACAAACAGGGATGGAGCATGAAACATTGGGAAGGGAAGGGGGCACCCGGGAGAGTATTTGAGTGGTGCAAACGCGGTTAAGAGGTGGAGTGCGAGTTGGGTGGGGGGGCGTTGGGGTGGATGAGATGGAGGGACAGGTGGAATGGGAAAAGTGTGCTTGTGGTCGCGAATGGGTGGGGCGAGGCGAGTCGCAATGGGTGTTTGCGGAGGATCCCTCCAAAGAAGACCAGGGGGGAAAAGAACTGAAGTCCATGGCGGCAGCAACATTCAGAGGGAGATGGGACGTAAAAAAATGGCTCGCAAAGGAAGCAAGAGATGGCGCCAAAGGAAGAGAATGCGAAGCGGAGGAGAGGGAAATAAAGGGGAGAGCGAAAGAGTGTATTTTTCTCCAGTTCTCCAGAGGGAGATTGCTGGAGTCAAATCGCGTGGTTACCGGCGGGTGGTCGGGGAGAAGCGATGCTGGGGGGGGGGGGGGGGGGGGGGGGGGGGGTCGAGTATGAGGGAGAATCTGCGTAGTTGCACGGGGGGATGAAAAAAGGGGGATGTGGGAGGGAGGGAAACTTGGGTGGCGTGGGTGGCAATCGGTGCGGAATAATGGAAAGAGAGAGAGAGTCAGCGGGGGTGAGGGGGAAGGGAATACTGGATGGGGAGAGTGGGATGTGGGATGGGATGGGATCTCTGAGAAAGGGATGGCGACGCAGCAAAAAACAGGAGAGGGAAAGTGGAAGATGGAGAGAGGGTATTGGGTGAGAAGGGGAGTGATGAGGGGGAGAATTGAGGGTTAAATAGGGAAGGATAGGGGAAGAAGGACGGATACTTATATTGAGGCAGGAGTTTCAGGAGGGGCCTGGTGAGGCTTTGGCAGGGTGGGTGGTAGCTATTGAGGAACCAATTCGTACAGAAGAAGTAGGGGAAGGTAAAAGAATGAGTAATGTACTGGTGGAGGATATAATACGAGGAAATTAGTGGAAGCGTGATGCAAGTGATTCAAGGGCACTGGTACAGTAGGATAATTGAAGTACTTTTTTGTACTGATTGTAGCGAAAAAGAGAATAAAAATGTCGCAGAGTGGCGATAAAGGAACAGAAAGGTAGTAAAGGAGGATCAAGAGTAAGAGGGGGAAGGTAGATCGGTATGTGGAAAAAGTAGGATGGTAAAAAAGGAGAATGGTAGAGTAGGAGAAGGATTAAGTAGGAGAAGGATTAAGTAGGATAAAGGTACTGGAGAATGATTAAGAGGATGGGATAAAGACAGAACGTTACACTGGGAGTGCAGTAGGGAGAGGAGGGTAGCGTAGAAACGTAGTATTGGAGACGAGTAATTCGACAGGAAGAAGTTATTTAGGAAGTGGAAGTGTAATGAAGGATTTAGACGGTAGAATGAAGTAGGAGGAGGATATAGCTGAGTTGGAAGCGGAGAGGCAGTAGAGCAGAATGAGGATGGTAGTAAGCATGAGTTGGTAAAGTAGACTGGGTGGAGTAGGTGGAGGAGTCCAGTGAAAGGGAAAGAAAATGAAAATCACCCCGACAATTTTTCCTTCAGGGTGGTAGGGGTGGAGTTTTGGGGGAGGGGAAATTGAAAAGCAGAAAAAGAGCTCTTTTTGCACGTGGAAAAGGTCGGGCGCTTGTTTTTAATGGAAAGCCCGGTCGAATTAGTCATGAGCCCGCGCACTGAGCCTGATTGGTTCGTCCACACCGGTAAATGTTTGAACCATTTGCTTCGACTCATTAAATCTTTGTGGACCGACCGATCTGGGTGACTGATATGGTGAACGCGTTGAGCACAATTTTTTTATTTAAGGCTTCATTTGCCATTTGGCGTGCGGTCGTTGGCACAGATGCGGGACGGGAGGAGCTGGAGCGTGCGCTAAAATTTCTTTTGTTCATATGTAGCGGCTTTTTCTGGATCCATCACAAACTCAGCGAGTACGTTGCTTTCCCATCAAATCAAGAGTTCATACGTTCCAGTCACAGAAGAGGGTCTAATAGAAAATGTAACGCAACATAGTTAACTTTTAAATATTTTAGCTGCTGCTCCAAATGATTTATTTTGAGGGTTGGTAACCTGGATTCACCACACACAT
This sequence comes from Platycnemis pennipes, assembly GCA_933228895.1. Taxonomy (NCBI): domain Eukaryota; kingdom Metazoa; phylum Arthropoda; class Insecta; order Odonata; family Platycnemididae; genus Platycnemis; species Platycnemis pennipes. The sequence continues at coordinate 110,113,612 of OW121847.1, forward strand.
ACTTTCAATCCGGAATGTCTAGTGTTGTATGATGCCCATCAGATTTACAGCGCTAAGCTGCTTTTGCAACCGTGGTAATCAAATCACATGGGTTCCCCGACACTTCAGACTAGTCGTTTATGAAAAAAAACACATACCAACCCTGATCCATGCCATCCCTTGTAACTATTTCCTGTGGCAACTGTATCTGGCGAATTATGGAAACAAAGAAAGAAAAACTGCTTTCCCATCTATTGCACTCCAATTGCCAATTTTTCCTCACATTTTCTTTCGTATAATATGATTACTTACTTAATTTTATTTCCAGGTTTTGCTTGTTATTCTACCAATATGTTTGTTGTGCTCACTAAGTCAATTTTGTCAAAAAAAAAACCAAAAGCCCTGAACTTATAAATGTATCCTTGTTAGTGACTTACATGTAAAATGACGCTACGTATTGATTGTATGCACAAAATTATTTATCTATATCGTATTTTTAGGAACTTCCAAGATCTATTAAATGAGTTTTGTTTGTTTAATTGTGACAACATCTAATGCTTTACTAATAATGTGAGCATGCACATAATTAAAACATTTTGTGCTAGTATATGCACATAATGTTAACGTAATGCACATATGCAGTTAATAATACATAATATCAGTACATAATTTCTTTGCCCCAAAAAAAGTCTGAACGTGGATTGATACTTGATATCGTTAAAGACTAAATTGTCTGAAGCAATCATATATACAAGCTTAACTTAACGACAATGAATGAGGATAAATCGGATCTTCTATTCCTCGTTACGTTCATTCCCTCAAATGCGACGTTTTAGACCTTACATTTAGAAAGGTTCAGGCTTCCTAAAAGCCATCACAGATATTGCGCGAGTCATAATTTTCTTAGAAATAGAAATCTCATCAATAGTAAAAAAAAATGATCTCGAGAAGCCGCGTTTTTACACTCTGAATCTAACGATTCGGAAGTGGAGCTGAAGAAGGAAGGAATCTCCGCAACAGATTTATATCTCGCTCGCCATCATTTTCTGCCTCTTTGCCGCCAGAGAAGGCTTGAGGACGGAAGTAATCAACCGCCGTGGCAATAAATGGTCTCCCTTCTCCGTTCGTTCTTCTTTTTACCCCGACGACCCTGCCGCCCCCCCTTGAATTACCCTCCTCCTCCACCCACTCTAGTCCCTTCTTGAAGACGCAGACAACTCCCTACGCAGCCACCCCCTTCCCTTCCGTCAAACCTGCCTTCAGCGTCAGGGGGTTTGGGACTTTGGTGTCTAATGCGTCTCCAATACCTTTCAAATTGAGTCCCTCCCCTTCCGAGGTCCCGGCTCAGCTCCTTTCCTCCCCACGTCCGGGGGATGTCGTGCGAAGCGGCATGTGGATTGGCACATCCGCTGCCACGAGGAACCAGCCACTCCGGGATGTGGGAAGGAGGGCGAGGCTCCGATTTCATTCCATTCCCCCATCGCGGGAGGGCGGGTCGTACTTAACCACCAGCAGGACGCGACGGGGAAGATGAATGGCCGGTCATCGCCGTCGTCTCCCGCAGTGGTGCCTGGTGGCACCGAAACCTGATGGGGTCAAAACATCCATCCGCCTCCGAGTCGCTTTTCTTTTAAACGCTTTGTGACGAGAATCTGGTTATCCGCTCCTCCAGATATGAATTATCCCCCCAAGAAGGAAACGTTGATTAGGAGTATTCGTCACGACATCCAAGGTCTAACCTGTAAACTGCCTTTTACTCCTGATATGCCTTCTACTTCTGGTGCCAACATTATCGTTTCACTCATAAAATAGATTTCATAGTGTATATTAAATAAAGACCAAACTGCTGTTGTAGTTAGCTCCTCATGTGAAGTATTTTTCTTGTATTTCTTGGAATATTTTAGCCTGTGATTAATCTGTCCACGACAAAAATACTACTGATTTTTTCCAGTGTATTATATGTCTCCTCATCCGTATATTTTCAACCTGGATATTTCCTTATTCCCTGCTGTGTTCTGTATTAATATTTCGAGGTATTTCATTAAATATTATTAGTGAAAAAGTAGGTTATGTCTAAGCATTAACGCGTTAGAAGCGTAGGGATGATTTTTCCTTATGCATGCGTGATAAAGTTGTTACTCAAAAATCTTTTTCGTTTTCTTACTGAGATACTGGGGTTTGGCAAATATTACGGCGAGGTACGAGTATAATCCTTTGCTTTTCTTGAATAAATAAGCTACAATCCGTAAGCACAATAATTAATTTAATTTTTTGGCATTATGTCAATTTAATTATACTTTAATTAATTTTCAAATTTGCCTATGTGTAACGGTTGATGGGAAACATGTTTTTATGGAAGTAATTTTGTCTGGTTCCGTATGGATGTGGCGCTCATCACTCCTAAAAACCGAAAAGGTCTCTTCCATTTGGCAGTTTGTCGAAGCAAATCAGTTAGTACCATCCCCTGCAGTAAGTTTTGTGGATTTTTTAACAGTTCAAGTTGGCGTGAAAAAAAAGTTGGCGTGGTGAAATTTATGCGTGCGTAAATGCGTGAGATGACATTGTGTATTTGATGAGGCATACTGAAATCACGTAAGATGAGATCATCGGAATACAAAGGCTTAAATCTCAGCTCACCCGCATCCTCACCTCTCCGCTCCCAGAATCCCTCAGCTTCCTCCAACGAAGCAGAGCCGCGGAAGTTTTTCGCCCCCTTCCTAACGCCCTCGTCTCACTCTTCGCTTTGACAATACAAATAAAAGCCCGGGCGCAAACCTCGGAATTTCCCTCAAACCCCATCACTCCTCCCCTTCAGGCCCTCCCAGAGCATCCAATCCACACCTCCTCCCGGACTCTCCCACTCCGAAGCCGAGACCCTCCTCCATCTTCCCCCATTAACCCCCCCCCTCCCTCCCCTCCTCCCCCCCGCGCCTCCTTTGCTCGGTGGTCCGCGCATTATGACCGACAGCCGCGCGATTGATGGGACGCAGAGAAAGGGAGACGCATTAAATTGGGGGAAGGAGGGGTGCGAATGGAAGGAAGTAGGAAAGGACGGATGGGGGAGTGGAGAAGGCTGCGATAGGATAGGGAAGGACTGCTATTACGAGCTGTTTTGGGGGAGGAAGGGCAGATGAGGCAAGGCTGAAGGACGGTCCGAGGCCCAAACGACGCAGACTTGGGGACTTCGGGACCGTGAACAGCGCGTGTCTCCCCTTGCCGGGTTTAGCAGGGGACGGAGGAAATTAAAGGCGCGTTATGTGTCCTCTCGAGAGCGAGGACTGAGAATATTGAGTGGCGCAGAAACTTGACAATTGCTGTCATGAAATGAATATGGAGCGTAGCCATTCACAGTCACAATTCCATTGAATTCGTAAATCAATCACCCATTGGTCCTAAATTTCGGAAAAATACTGTACCGTTCCGATATTTTTCTGCAACTTTCAATGCAAAAAGTAATTCTTTTGGGGGTGAACGCTTTCCACCTCAGTCTTCTCTTAAATAAAATTTAACTGTTGAGTCAATTTGTGAAAATATTATTCGTTAAATACCGTAGTAAAACTGTAAACATGCATTGCAGCAATAGTTAGGGTAGGTATAGTAGTGTTTTAAACTAGCCAAATACATTCCAAGAAACTAAATCTCCATGCAGGAGACCTTCAATAATTGCTTACTTCCATTTTTACCGTTAGGATTTGTACGAAATCTTATATTATTTTATATTTATAATTCTCTTAGTTTGCTATTTAGAGCTGCACTGGAATAAAAAAGGTAAACTAAGGAAGAAAATGAAGCTTACTGCTTGATTTCATGTGGCATATTAATCTAATGAAAATATTTTGATAACAGTTTCGTTTAGCATTCTATAAATGATGACATAATGGTCAACGCATTAAACATAATTCCATCATATTACGAAAAATAAACTGGCTATATACGCAACTTATCATCAATAATACTGTCTGTTCACAAATTCAAATATGAGATGATACGTTGTAGCAACAAATTCGTGTTTAAATGTTAACCAACCTCTATTATATTATTAATACACTTATTACTTAACCTTAATTTCTTTGAAACTCCGGCGTGTGAAAAATTCGTTCAGCATTCAGTACTGGTGTAATGTCACGTGACTCATGTTACTAATGTGACTTAGTTAAAGCTCACTCAGGGTAGTGAATTTAATCATAAATGCCATGATACTCTTCATGGCCTATTGAATGCTTGGCTTTGCTTCAGTTATTGAGTAACTTTCACTTTCAAATCCTTTAATATTGAAATTGACATTTAATTTACATCCGTTTGCTATTAAAGAGTTTGTAATACATTATGCGCTCAGTCAGAGAAGTTAACACTCTCGTAAATCAATATATCACGTCATACTTCGAATTTAGTCAATTATGCATGGAAAAAATAGTAGAAACCCCATTAAATTCTATACTGATTATTAGAGCTTGTAAACCTGGGTCTGTGGAGGTAAAGTTGATGCCATTACGTATTTAATAATGCGAGCAATGTATTTTCAATGACTGCAAGCAGGGGAGAAGAATTGATCTCATTAGTTCCATCATTAGATCGCAGCAACTATTTTAAACGCCCTTCGTTTTAACTAAGCCGATTGAAATATTTTCACTCATTGCCTCAAATCGAGGCATCAATCAACCTCAATGACGTCAATAAGGTGGCTCAATTGAGCTTATTTGCGGTCACATTGGTTCCAACAGAGTGTTCTGGTCGTTTGGGCGGGGAAGATTTCCAGCTGGCCACCCTCTGAGGCACAAGGACACCCCCCGGGACAATCCCTGCTCTCTTGACACACACACGTATCACTGGCTGCGACAGGACGGAGGGTGCAGTGCAGGGTGCGGCATGAGAGCCGAGAAGTGTGGGGGGATATCTGGAGGACGAGAATTAGGAGGAGAGTTTTCGTTAAAGAATCAGTATGGCAAAGTGTAAGAGAGAGTAATGGGAATAGAGCCAGGATTGGTCGATCAAAAGTTGGTGATTTGAGTGAGTATGAAAAGGTTCTGAAAGGAAGATTTCATCTAAAAGATATCTTGAAAAGTGCATCCTGCCAATATGCATAGTGGGGAAGGTGAGAACTGAGAGCGGCACAAAGAACAGTCAGTTTTTTCGTATGAAATATTGTTTAATATTTATATGACCAAACCTTGGAGATAACCATTCTCATTTAGGTGGACCGCATTAGTTTCACCTAATGCGGTAGTCAGGTTCATGGCGAGCCTTCCTGCTCACTTGAAGGTGCGGCATGCACCTTCAAGTGTGTGACCAGTAAAGTTTTGTGACCGTTTCTTCTTTAAGATTGATGTTTAGTTTTCCTTGAGATAGTGTCTTAATTTGATGCTGCTATTCAACCTCAGCAGTTAGATCAATTTTACACAGCTGCATTCACTGCTCTGCGATGATAGTTGCTCAGCACTCTTACTTTGTCTTACATTTTGCTATTTTTTTCCGTAACAATGATTTATTTCTTCTTTTTTCCCATTGCATCAGTAGCGTTATGTAGCCACTTTCTTCTTTGCATAGCGTAATTATCTGTCATCCATATATTTTTGAAGAGGTAAACAGCACTTCTTCCTAGGAGTTTCTCTTAGTAGTTATTTCTTTTGGTTAGATCTTGAATGTTCTTAGGAAGTCTGGGGAGGATTTCTCCTTTGAAGAGGAGAATGAAGTCATTGTAATGCTGCTCTTAGCTTCACAGTATTTGTACGCGCGATTTTATTACTTAGGCAGATAGTAAAAAATATAAACGGCATATTCTGATTTGAAAAAATTAATGTTCACCCTGGGTTTACCTATATTTATGTCTTTTTACTTATAATTTAAAAGTAACCTTGCTTAATGTCAATTCTCTTCTATATTGTAGGTATACCTTTGCCAGGTTTAATTCACTTTCTCCAGGTTTAATTCATTTTCCCCTCTTCGCATGCAGAACGTTTGTTTTTCAATGTGACGCCTTCGTTGTAGGTACACAGTATTAGACAAAAAACATAGGAATACTGAACTAAAACTGGCCACAAAAGACCCCAAAAGAAATAATTTAAACGACAGTGAGCAGCATAATATATTGACCAATACCAATTATTAACTAAGTAATGGGAACCTGGGTGGAGCATTACATAATATTTTGCTTACAACTAGTATGATGCGTCACTAATTATCCTAATTACTAACGCATAAGTAGAAAGACTAACTACTTCTCCTTTCTTTCACCTATTAAAATTTAAAGTTTGTTTAATTTAAATTGATTACAATCATTACCTTTTACATGCAGCTGGCATATAAATGCAACCGCCTCGCTCAACTTTGTTCATTCCTTCGGCCTTATGTCTTTACTTATCACTACCCCTTTTAAACTTTCACGTGATGTATTTCTTTGATGCTATTAACTTCAAGCACCTGTAAGTGATTAAAATAAAAAAACAATGTCCAGGTGATTCAACAACTCTTTTTACCCAGTCAGAAACACAGTGAAAATCATGTAAATTAACGATTCATTTCTCTGTTAGGTATTCTTGTCAAAATTCCACCGCTAACGCGTGCTAACCGTTAACGTTTAATTGCGTGCTTGTTGTCAGAAGTACTGAAATGATATTTGTTTAGTTGTAGAATTAGGTTTAAATTTACCCAAATGTCAATGTTACATAGCACCCTCTGATCAAAGTTCATCTCAAGCCTATTCATCAAACAAACACAACATTCATGCCGAGGCAGGGTTCAAACTCTTGACCTTTACATTGTCAAGCCAGCACATTACCAACCTGGCTACTATGGCCGGCTGTCCTTCAAAGGGAGCTCTAAAAACGAAGATAATTTTGACGAGCGAGCATGGAAGCTCATTGCAGTGATTCGCATCCTCCCCAAAGAATGAGAAGTGATGGGGAAGGAAGATATCAGGCACACAGTGGTCCGAAATATTTAGAGGAAGGTCTAAACTCTCTCTCTCCCTCGAGAAAGAAAGAGTGGAATATCCTGATGATAGTTCGGGATGCGAGTAGGAATGGCAACAGAAAAAATAACATGACCACTCGTTCATCCGTCCAGATGGCATGCGCTTGGGAGGATGGAAGAAGAACAGTGGGAGAGGGACGATATGGGAGGGGGTTGAGTGTGTAACATGGGTGGGTGCGTGGGTGGAGATTGATGCGCATCTATTGTTGGAGATGGAAATGTGAACAAAAGTTGGAATGAGTGGGGGAGATAGGACGACGCAGAAGTGCCGCATTTTACGGGGAAAGAGTGGGAAGGAATTTTCGTTTGGCTCGGGAGAGGAAGGGCGGCGGTTGAGAAAAAAGTAAGAGGAGAATTGGTGGCGTACTCTCGACGAAATCGTAATGGGGAGACCCCGAATTGGATGGCAAAGTGGGATAAAAACCCGTTTCTGGGCAAGGATCAACTTTTTGTCCCCAAAAGACACACGCTTTGCCGAGGGTTATAGATGTAGAAAGGATGGAATGAACCGAAAAAAAGGAAATCTTAAATTCCTCGTAAATCCTCGGTAACAATTTCAGGGGTGCTAAGGGATTGCAGTTCTTAGATCAAAGTATTATCGACCTCCCTAGAACACGCTGTAAGGGGACCGAAGGGATACATTCCCAAACTTGAGCACACCAGAATAATATCATTTGGACAACCTGTAGCTAACCCGTTTCATTTTAACCTTCCAAAGAAAATCCCGTTAACAATGGTCATTCGGGCCAATATTTTAAGTATCGTAACATTGAGATACGTCCATTTCTGGCCGTGGAATTCCTCAAAAAAATTCAACGCCGTTGTTTCAACTTCCCATAATTTCAGCTTCGTTCACAATCATTTTCCCCACGCTAAATCCCAGTTCCTTCATCTACAAGAGTTGACATACTACTGGTGAGGAGATGAAAGCAATAGAGTTGCAATCAAGAGTGATTTCATTTGAGAATGGAGCAATGAAAAGGATGTCATTACTTACAGTGAAAAAGCTTATGAAGATTCAAAATGTGCTGTCACACTAATAGAAGAACATGGCTGAAAAACTCAGAATTCTAGGATGTTTTTTAGTTAGATTAAAATTATTTGACACATTCGAATTCTACTGGCTCAAAGTTGATGGAAAGATATATTTCTAACTAAACAAGTGGACAAAGGTGGGCTAAGTGACAAAATGAGTGAGGGGTATCGTCGATCAGGAGATTCAAGGCCTCAATTTTACCGCACCCGATCTCCGATCGCAGTGCTATTTTTTTAATATTTTTTGTTTTTTCATTGTTTCTTTTCATTCCTAACTCCAAAAAGACACATTTTTCATGTGTTTTGGCTGAATACCACTTTCTGCCAATTACCTTGAGAGAACTTGCAAGATACATGCAGATAAATGGAAAATGATCCACGGTTTTGATCCGTGCGCCTATGATACCAATAGAATGTGCTTTGAGTGTTTGAGGGCTGCTTTTGGTTCCCTGGCAAATGCCGGTTTCAGGAAAAATTAGTATTAGTAGATTAGCCATTCCTATTTTCTTCCTCATTCGAGGCCTCTAAAAATCGTTCTCTCCTGAATCCTCTTGAGATATCTTTGCCCCTTCATTTGCTTCATTACGTTTCTCTTCGGTTTGCTTGATCTTACCCCAGTTTTTTTTTATTTTCTTGTCCGCTACAAAAGTAGAAGTTCCCCTCTTTAGCATCGATTATCCTCCTTTGTCTCCAGCCAGTACTGAGGCTTTTTTCTCGGCCTCAGTGTAATTGATTTATCTTTGCATAGTTATCTCTTCCCCTATATGATTTTTCTTCGGCATTTTTACTCTATGATTTCCAGCAATGTTCATCGGTAACGCCTCCGATAATCGGGATAGTTTAGCCTTTAAAAATCGTTTATGTTTCTTTCACTTTAATCTCCAGTAATTAATTCTGACTATTTTTTCCAAACAAAAGAAAAACCCCATTGAATCTAACTAAAATGTCATGACTATCCGCATTGCCCTTTTATTCAGGCCATTTGGGCAGTTAATTAGCCAACAAGTTGAACACCCTTACTCGGTGTTCAACTTGTTGGCTTCAAGCATGATGCAATCGTATATTCTGCGCTAGACCGTGTTTGGGAAATAGCGCTGTAGTCACTTGAGACTCCCACTACTACCGCATGTGCTCAATTATAAGTGCTACTTTTAATATCCAGTTAGAACGTAGCTCTCAGTTACTAAATGGGACAGTCTTGTCTACCTCTGGGTGAGGGAAACCTTAGATTTTCTTTTCTATCCTTATTTATCTCTTATATTTTGTGAACGCTAATCTGCCCCTAGCGAACCTGGAAAATTTCTCAAGAGATCACTTTAAGTATATTATTAAAAAAATACTATTTTTAACAGAGGAGTGTCGATGCATTATCGGACCTCTACATCGTATTACATGGTCCCATATTGAAATTTAGTCTATTCTTGCCTATACTGAACGCGAAATCACCTCAAGCACGCTCAATGCTTGATTTGGGAGGAAACTGCAAGATATTACCTCTCATAACAAAATTTCTTAAATACAAGCACCTGGCATATGCGCCAGGTGTTAGTATTCTATCAGAAAATGTTCAGCGTTCAGTGGAGCTTAAGATGAATAATTATAAATGGATATAAGAGAGAATATTGGCATTTACTTGTGGAAACGATTGATATCCTTGTTAAATAAAAAGATCACTGGTACAATTTCCACACTTTAATCCCTTCCACATCTCCGACCATGATACCAAAATTGTAGGTACCAGTGTTTTTTTTATTTAACATGGATATCTATCGACGTGGCCTTTTACTTGTCGTTATTAGAGGAAAACATTACTTTAACCTCTAATACAGTATAAGACAATATCCTTACGAATAATTGCTCACAAATTGAATAAGATAATTTATCTTAATATGGTTTTTTTCTTCATTTACAGCGTTCAGTAAAGCAGAAGTTTCGAGGGCTGGCATTGAGTACGGGCTGTTGAGACCGGCCGGTGAAGCTCAATTACCCAAGCACCATATGCCTCTCACTACACTCACCGGTAAGTAGTTATAATTCTAGATATTACTAGTCACTTAACTCATTTATGATAAAAATAGAAACGCTAATAACCGTGGATTTTAGCTGATTAAAATAAAGTATAAATGGTCCTCTTGACAGGGGACCTGGAGTAAGAATTTGAAAAGAACACAATCAGAAAATTGAATTCCTTAGAATTAAGAGGATAAACGAATAGCATATAACCCCTTTCCTCAGATGCTATCTATTATAACGGTAAAATGCGGAATATAGCGAAGGAGAGACGGGGAGAAATGCTCAAAACCAACGATTCTGTAGAACGATGTAATGAGGAGAGGCCAGAAAGGAGGAAATGCCTGGGGATGAGAGGAAAGAAAAGACGAATTTCATTCGGCATGGGGATTATGAGGAAGGAGGAAGTCTAAGGAGGCGGAAGAAATAGTTAAGTCTATCGTCCCTTTACGCCTCTAGACTCATTTTCTGAGAGCAGCCACGACAGCAGCCGCCCTTTCACCCCAAAGCCCCTCTCTCCCCCCTCTTCCATCCCCTAAACCCGCACCCCTCTCCTGAGATCTCCACTCCAAAATCCCCCTCCTTCAATCCGTTATGTATTCCCGTCCGTCCTTAACCACCGCACTACCCATTTCCCACCCCCTCATTCTCCTCTGGACCATTCCCCCATTCGGCACCTATAACCATCCCCCCACTCTCTCACAACCTCCTCCTCATCGCCGTCCCACCCCCATTTCCCACCCGCCATCTCTCCCATTTAACACCTCACTTTTCCTATCGCCTTTTCCCTACCATTAATTCCCGCCGCAATCACCCTAACTCCCCTTCATCCCCCGCCCTCTCAGTATCATTCCCTCTTGCTTTCTCTTTTTTACTCCCATCCCCCCACCCTGGCACACACGCATAAGGGCACACAGGCAACCGCCACATCCCTATCCACAAGTCTTCTCATAGTTAAGATCCCCGACCCCCATTCCTTCCTCCTCTATTCAGGGCCCACGCGTTTCCACGGCCGTCCTTTCCCTTCTTACTCCCCCCCTCTACGATCCCAATCCGATATATATCCCCACCTTCCCCCTCTCCCGTTATCATCTCCCTCCTTTGGGTCTTATCTCGGTTCTTACTTCTTTCTTCTCTCTCTCTGTCTCCAGATCCTTTTCCGTCCCCTTCCCCCCCCCTCCCCCCCCCCCGTCTCTGCCGCTATTTTTCTTTCGATAGTTCTTTGTTCCGGCAATTTAATACCCTATACCCCCCCCCCTTTCCTTATCGGTTCCGGTTAACGGTTATATGGCCATATAACGTCCGCTGGGACTCGACGGAAATGCGGTAGAGGAATCGGAAATAGCACGGATGCAATGGATATTGACGCCGCTCGCGATTTTTGTCCTTCAACATTGCCGTAAGTTATTTCCCGACCGCTGCAAGAGGCGGGTGCGGGTGAGAGAGGCGAGGGTTTTGTTTTTTTAAAGGACTGGGAAGGAGAGCTCTTTCGGCTCCTCTGGTAGGTAGTAGCATAAAGAAAAGTGCAGCCGGTCTCTGGAATAACGAAGCCGTTCTGTCCCTGCTTTTGATTAGGCTTTTACGAGTACTATCTCCAGGCCATGGCTCGCAATCCCAATTTTCGGAAAGAAGGGAAACTGTCTCCAGTTCACGGAGTCTTTTATGCGCCTTCGTCGCGGTGCACAAAAGACGAAGGAATAACGGGCCCATGCCGTCAGTCGAGACTGTCGCATGGTTCAACGGGGGCGTATTAAGCCGGAGTTTATCCTTGGGACCGTTAAGCCCGGGGTTCTCTCGGATAATTGTTAAATCCGATGCTCTCCCGCTTGGTAGACAGCCGGTTTTTCTGAGATTAACCAATGCCTTACCGGGTTTTCCTGCTGGTTTTAATTTAGAAGACAGTACGTCATGCATTGGATCAAATTATTACTTGCATTCCTTCGAGGATTCAGGGCAGTTTAGAGTTGAATGTATGTATATAAATAGAGAGTTAGAGTTGAAAAATACTTTTTTTCTATCTAAATTGTATGCTCACAGAAGCTAATCAATGCTCTCCTCTTCCGACCGCTCGCAATGAATAACTATATCGATTAAAAACAAGCATTTGTTCGCAGAAATGAAAGCTAGTATGAAACAGGGAACGAGTTTAAAGTTTTTCAATAATGCATGTTCCAATCAAGAATGTAGATTCATTGAAATAAAATATAAAGCCAAGCAATAAATACAAGTTTATTTATCCAGTTGAAAATTATACAATTCGGTCACATGAAAGTATGAAAACTATTATAATAGCTCAACAATGAAGTTGTGGAAAAGGCAAAAATGCAGTAAGTGCAGTGAATTGTACGAAAGGAATGTTTTCACCCTATAAAAATACTACGTGATAGTATCATTACGTTATGCAGCATCTTCTGGCATTATCTAACAGCGTAAGTATCGAAATTATATTCGAACAATTAAGTTTTGATATTTCACATCTATAAGTATTCAAGCGGAAGGCCAATAATCATTCTAGCAATTAATTTTTGGTAATTTGGATTTTCAGGCGTGTGAAGTATGAAATGACACTAATTCTGAGCTTTTTATCCAAAATAATTACGTCAACACTTAAGTTTTCTTTTCAGTTTGGTAAAAATATTATCTAATTCATCTTAACAGCGAATAGGTACTGGAATTCATTAGATATAAAAATTATCTTTAAGAACCGTATTTTGCATGTAGAGTGTACATATTCCCTTACTTGAACTTAGGAGCAATAAGTGTGAAAAAGGTAACACAGGACATCCAATGTATTAAAAAATTCGACTTATTCTCATTCGTAGTGTTTGGTAAGTTTATATATGCTCATATATAAAGTAGCATTAGGAAAAATATCAAGATTTATTCGCACATGAAAGACTTCATTTATTCAAATTCCGATGACCACATCGTCCTGCGGACCGACGGTATACGTTTGATTTAAAACTTTTTCGAGTTAAATACGTAAGGAGAATTAACCGGAAGAATTTTGTCATGAAATTTTCTGTTTATTTCTTCTGTTTTTATTTACTCCTACTCTGAACATGAAAGCTTTTGAAATGAAGTTAAAAATATAAACCTCACTACCGTACTTTTTCATTACTTACTTTTTAAGTTTGTAACGGCGTTGAAAACAATATGGAAATGTGTATAAGTTAAGTATCCTGTTCTTCAAGAGTCGGAGTGAGCATACTCGTGTCAGAATGAAACCGCACCCTTTGTTTCCTGAATATTTTTATCGTCATACCGTGAGAACCTAAAGTTACTCATTTCCGCAGCCGAAGTCACCGGATTTATTACATCAGTGAAGCTCAAGGCCCAGCCAAAATCCTCCTTGCACGAATCCGTCAGATTCCGCAGATATCAGTGGTATTTTCACCGATGCTGAAAATTCCTAGCCTCCATGGAGCTGCATGTGCGACGAAATGAATTCTTTCTCCTCGAGAGAATGCGCCTTCGAATTAACGACGTCATTTCCGTCATCTAACGTCGAGAACATTATCGCCTCCTCATTATTCCGAGCAACGATCCCCGAGTATCAAAACCCTCTCCCGCACACAAAGCCCTCTCGCTCGAGAGGAGGTCGCTGCGTCCCGCGCTTGTCATATCGCAAACCCTCCGAATGCACTAATATATGCTCCACTCGACGAAAATTTTTGCTGACATCAGTTACACGAACGATTTCAACTTCATTGTTCCCCCCACCCCTCCTCCCCGTCGCCACCCTCCCGCTCCGAGCATCCCTCCTCCTCATCCACTCCGCCACTTCAACCCTCCCATCCCTGTCCCTCTTCCTGCCCCAGCCTCCCACCCATCCCCTCAGCCTCCGTCTCTCTCCCTCCCACCGCCGTCGACCACAACTTCCTTCATACGTCGCACGAGACGGCGCTTCCCCTTATCGCAGGCCAACCTTCCGAGCACTCCTACATCCGAGGAGCCGACTCCAGCCTCCCTCGCAGACTCCCGTTGCGCAAGGCGCCCTTTGCTTCTCTCCCTCTCTCTCTCTCCACGACCCTGAGTGGTTCTTGGGGAGATCTTTCGCACCGAACAGGGGCCGGATCGGCCGGGAAGGGCTTTACGAGGTCATTTGGCGCCGCGATAATTTAAACGCCCGATACCGTCGATTCGCGTGCGAGGGTGTGCGTGAGGCCACACGATGGGAGACAGTGGGCAAGGGTATACTAAAGAAAGAGGTTGCGGTGGTTCAGGAGAGACTTCCTATTGTCCCCGCGGAGAAATTGATTTCTTTTCTTCTCGCCCGAGGCCTTCCGTGACTCCGGGGGTGAAAATATGCTCTGTGGATTCATAGCTGTGGGATCTGCTGGTGGTTCCGTTCCGGGTCTATTGCGCGTGTTCCTTCCGTCAACTTCTCACCTCTAGATAGCGTGTAGTGGATGGATGGACCGCTCAGTGGGCAGCGAGGTCAGCCAAAATCTTAAGCAATAATTTTGCTTAAGAGTTGCGCAGTTCTGGGGTTGGAGACGTGATTTACTAAAAAGTGCTAGTTAACGCAGCTTCAATCCGCAGTCCTCAAAAAACTCGTATTTTTAATATTTCATCAAAAATGTTTTCAGTTCGTAATGGAATCTCATTTACACTTACTGAATGGTTCAAAAAATAATCGGAAATGGCTGTTTATCAGGGATTCTTTCCCATCGATTTGCCAGAAGTGACCGATTTTTTATTACCACACAAAGGGACGGGCTTGAACATCCTTAGTGGTACCATAGTCCTTAGGTGACTGTTTATTAAGGCAGATTAAGTTTTCTAATTTAGAAAAAAAGTTACTCTTCCCATTTCACTCAGTATTTTCTCGGAGCAATCATCAAAAATACCTTTTCTCAAGGATGATAATCTACCACGACTTACCATTTGCCTTTTTGGCGTCTTGCAGGATATCAATTGGTTGTAGGTGAAGAAAAAATGTGGCCAGAAGTGTCTGTATAGCCATCTTTCCTTTCCACAGAAGATGGTCCTTCATTTTACGCCCATCAGCTTCCTTAGTCATTCTTAAATAGTGGAGAGCAACCATTCCCAGCGTTTATTCCCGGATAGGGTATACCACGGCACCAACCACTCAGCAGTTGAACCTCCATCTGATGAATGTCTTCGCACTACACCCGTGACCAATCTTTAAAATCTGTGATCCCTGGGTGGGTGCGTTCCCTTGAGGCACCAGAGTTTCTTTCTCGCAGCCTGCCCACACCAGCATTCAGTATGCCGCCCTTTTCCTCAACTTCTCCTTCGTAATGACCACTCACCAGGTACCAGACACCGAGGGCTAAGGGATCATGGAGAAGAAAAGATTTTGCCCCGGCCCCTACCGCCACTTACGAAGAAAACACGCTCTCCGCCGATTTCCTCCTCCACCAGATCCTAATTAAACCCTGTTTCATGATTCCAAATGTTTATAAATACTGGACTTCCTGGAGTTTCGAGATGGTTAATTTCCATTTGAGTTCACTAATTCACATTTTCGTAATCAATACGGGATGGCTTCCTGCATCTTCCATAAATTTAATATTCCCATACCTTAATTTATATAATAATTATTAACATTTTAAAGATAAATACGTGCAGTTAATACTAAGTGCCGAATCCTGATTTACTCTTCTCCCAATATGAGCAAGGGATCGAAATATCAATTAATTTATCACAGGTAGTTCGGTAGTCGTTGATAAAATTTGACACAATGATTTTCCCATTCAAGATTGGAAATTATTGTCATAACACCCTAGGTATTCATATATATTTTTATTTAATTCAATGTCGAGAAATTTAATGTTACGTTCGTGCAAGTGCTGTTTTTTATCCATACTTTTAAGCTCTTATAATGCTTTTCATGGTCATTTTTTGGGATTATTGCTTTTTTCAGTCAACATGTATTTTCAGGCCGATAGTGCCGATACTTTAGCCATGGCTAGGAAGATTAAGTTTGGGAATTTTTTAAAACTGACTGCATATTTAATTCTATTGCTTACCGTTATATATAACTACGTATTTAATAGTCATTAATAAACCGCATATTAACGGTAATTAATGATGCACCGTATATTAACTGAAAATTTACTAACTGGAAATTATCATCACAGTTAGTCAATCTGGGTTTTTGTATTTAAAAATAATTATTATAATATGAATGTCCATGTACTTAGTTACGTTATGCTAATAGACTCTAATCTTTCATAACCTTCAAACCTAATCATGGTTTGCACAGATAATTTTATACCCTAGTTATTGATCTGTTTGTTTTCATGCACTTATTTTGCCTTATAATTTTGAATAAGGCAAATAGACAAATGATTTATTATTTTTTGAAATCTACAAATAAGGCCACAGAAATGTATTCGTCACTATTAGTTCTTGTGGATTAATGCCTTTTTCTGCAATGGTAGCTCAATGTTCTTTTCCCTGTAGAATTTTCTCTATCATCAATGAACTTTACTCTTCATCCACTATTATGTTTGACATTTACTTTTTTCAAGCTTTGTAAGTACTAGAAAGTATTAAGAAGTAAGTACTAGAAAGAATTAAGAATTCTTGTAAAGAGAAAACATAAGCTTCTGATTAATCAAGTTTTCACAAGAAACAAATACTTTAGACGATTCTATAGAGAATAATGGAATTTTGTAGGAATAAAAGGTGTCTTTTCAACATTTAAAAATTCTGAAAAATATTTGAATATTTTTACAGAGGGTTCTGTGGCGTTGATCTAATGTTAACAGCATTCACGAGTTCTCAGCATTCGTGGACTTTGGCTTGGGGTAACAACAGTTTTCGTTAGTCAATGCTACCTGAATATGCTAGAACGATGACTGGCGAAACTATTGCCACCCCATACCAACCAACGTGGATGAAAAACCCAAGAATGTAAGAACATCATGATATGCATAAAACACACACGTAGCAAGATTTTTAGATGCAAATTAAAAGTTCAATCATTTACAATACCCAAATATACTATCCCTTTCAGTAAATCATTATTTTTGTGCGGTAGCTACTATCCCCACTTCATAATTATTTATCACTGCATTGCATCGTCATTGGTGGTATATTTAAATATTTACGGCATGGAAGATATAAAACATATGAATTACTAGAATGGAATACATAAATATGTATCATGTCACTTCAGTTGAAGAGAACTCCTCGAAATTCAAACTTGCACGATTAAATATGTTTTAGAGATATTTGAAGTTTCAACTTGAATTGGTTTTACCTGGTGCTTTAAAATGGGACGATGTGAAAGCATTACAGTCTACGGAAATTGCTTCAGGATTGCAATCTATTTCTCCATGGGCTCAGAATTCTTGAAACCTACCGAATGAAAACTCTGCCACCGTAGACAGAGAAATTAAAATATTAAACTTAAATGACTTGATCAAAATTTAACGGAAATACCCATTCGTTGCACGGCAGAGCCCTTGCGTGGAAAGAGGATAAATTCCGATGAGTCAGAGAGAAAGCAGAGAGGGTATTGGGGAAAAAATATCAAAAATTCACCAACGTAACCAATTACACTTTTGCGTACTCTTTTTTTCTCCCCCGTATGACAAAACCATTTGAAAGTTCTTATTTCTTCCCGGAGAGTGAGACAGGCGACGAGAGCGGTCCGTTTGTCTTTTTTTCCCGACCAGGGCCGGGAAAGGAGGAATGAAAACGGATCTCCATCGTACTCTTGCGTGGCTTGGGCAAACTGGAAATGCATCCAGCCGCATGTAATCCTCTATCGGAAGTCCCTCTCCCTGCCCCTTCCCCCATCCGCACTTATACGAAGAATGCAGGAAAGAGCATAAGCCAGCAGATCCATCAACCTCATCAAAAGAGAGTACAACTTTTCCGGCGAACATTCGCCACCTCCCGACTTTTAAAAAGTTTCTCCTACAACGTCCATCATCTCGTTACCCGTTCCCTCAAGCTGTCAGAACGCCCTTCAATATCTTTCTTCTTGAGCAGGGCTTTGAGAACAATGTGACTTGCCCGCATATGGAAAGGCCAACCTTTCTTGTGAGATAAGAGAGTTCATGAAATTTAGTAATTGATCAATATAAAAACATTCAAGTTATTTCTAAACATGTTAATTCCTTAGCTCTTAGCTTAATGTCTATCTTTGGTGAATGTGGAATGGAAACAATCAGCCTTAGTTCATATTTAAGACTTAAGAATAAGAACTTTTTGTGCGATGTGAAGAAAAAGGTGGTCTTAATGTGGGTTTCTAGATTCTTTCGTCAATGTGTGACTTAAGGGTGGAGCATCACAGTAATAACAGTTCTGGTGATTGAATATTACTATTATACTAGAAACAGGTAATAATTTATTCCTCATTTGATCGTTATAAAAGACGGCCTGAGCCGTCAAAAATGACGGAAAAATATCAATGCTGTGCAACGTCTTGCATATTATTTAATGTTTACATCGAAAAAGGCTTCCAAGAACTCGAAGAAAAATCTTCGGAAGTGAATATCAATGGGGAGAAAATCAGCATGTAGCGCTTCACCGATGACAAGGCAGTTATGTTAGAAACAGATGGAAATTTAAAGAAGACACTAGGAAAAATGGAAAGGAAATTGGACAGATATCACCTGAAGATCATTAAAAAGAAAACTGAGATTAATTGCATAATTGTTGGCTTACTATTTAGTTCAGGTTTCATTTTCGCGTTTATATTTTCAAGACAGTTTAAAAATTATTTTGACCCAGATTGGTGATGAGGAAGACAGAATGACCCATGGGTCTTTTAATCCAATTCGCAGGTCAAATTAATGAGTGCATAGTCACTTTAAGATATTAAAACTATTAAATGATTTACAAATATCAATCGTAGCCATAAAATAATTAATCGCAGCAATTCTCATATGTCACCTCGTAAATTGGTGTTTGATTTTACCATACCAGAGGGCAAGTTTTCTTTGTCACCATTGTTGATTTATTTAATTTTCGATGAATCAAATTTTCATTTACGAGCATTCTTTCTTCAACTGAAGCAATAAATTACTATTATGTAAAGAGTTGGAAAACATAAATCTGTATAAGCGGTGATGTATCTATGGAGGTAACTACGCTGTGCTAACCAATGACCAGAAAATTGGTTGCGGTTTTAATATTTTGACTTTTCCTTTAATTTAAATTGGAGATTTTCAGGCTTGAGTATTTTACTTCCAAAGGTGTTCTTTTATTTCAACGGTCCATTTGTTACATCACCTAATCTTTAGGTACAGTGTTGATTTTATTTTGTTTTTCAGCGGTAGAATGAGGTGTTATACCGAATTCACGCCTTAATAAAAAGTTGGTGGTACATTTTTGTAACGGAACGTCCTGATGAATGCCACTTTTCTCTAAATTAATTAATCGCTAATTTTGTTCATTTAAATATCTATTATTACTTCTAATTCACACCCTTTCATGCATGTGCTTGTATATTAAATACACGTGTGTATAATTTTAACTCCCGACAGTCATATCGTTTCCATGTAATCCACTCTGAGTTAAAGTACTGATGAAAAGCTTCTGAAAACTTTAGAGAGTTCTAAAACTGCCATTTTGAAGGTTTAAGTATTTTTTTCCCTCCTACATTTAATACGTAGCCTTAATAAGGTACAAGAGAAAGCAGCACGTTTCGTGAAATATTTATTTAACCGAAAGAAAGTATTACGAGGATTCTGAAAGGGTTTGGATCGGAATCTGTAGTCTCTCAAAGATTAAAGTTTGCTAAGAATAAAAGAAAAGTAAAATTGAAAAATTTCAAGGATGATGCAGCAGATATACCATTTATACACTGCATGGACTGATTTGGCAAACGTAAAGAAAACAGAGAAATATACTACCGGTCAGATAGTTTCAAGCGTTCATTTTTCTTGAACAATTTTTATTTTCATTTATGAATTAGTGTAGCATTCTTCGCGAATATTTCCAACCGTTTTCATTCTGATTTTGATTTTACATATAGCTCAGAATAAGATGACGCGCTGCTATCATGTGCATGGTGGTAATAATTCTGGCACAATAAGCTAAGAAAAATAATTTTTTTTAGAAAACATTGAAAGAGTATTTACAAGAAAAAGAGATGCTATATTCAGTTAATTGTAATGACAGGGTGTTATAGGGTCAGGGTTGCTGTAGGTCTGTGGATCGTATATTCTGACGTGTTTTTTTTTTAAGTTTGAAAAATTTATTGCGAGTGGGTTTCATTGTAGATCTGCTTCCCTGTTTCAAAAGTGAGTTTTGCGTCCAGTAGTGTCAATAATCTAAAATTCCGGAGATTATTCATGAAAAGAAGCGTAGATTAACTTTTGTTTTGTTAGGACTTTTGTGGCTCCAGTATAGAGTAATGATTAGCGTATTTCATGAAATGTTTCTCTACAATTCTACTATTTATCACATGATGAACTCTCCACTAGTATTTTTATTCAATATATTTTTTCGCAACACATTTTCAGGATGTCAACGTAATAATATGCTAAAGCAGTCATTACTGTAAATACTAAACAAACTAATTCAGTGTGCACTCGGTTCAGTGGAGTTGAATAATTTCAATCAATCAAATTTTATTCCTAAACATTGCGTAAGTTTTTGTTACCAGAATTACGTACATTTTCCGAGGTTAGTAACTTGAACAAGATGTACTCCTCAAAGATACCATGAAATAACCCAAGCAACCGGAAGCGCTTCGTGTGTTTCCTATTTTGTACTAAACCCTGTACGCTAATGTGGCAGGCATGAGAATGAATGGTAAAAAATGAATTATCGCAGTTCCTCAAAATCGCTCCAATTTTCTTCATTGACAATTGCCGTGCATCAGACTTTGCTTCCCCATTATGCTTCTTCTCTGGTACCGACGAGTTGAATTTTGATCGCGCATCATTTTTTTATTTGCATGTCGCACGGTTATATCCCCGCGGATTGAACGATGAAGACTGGTACGATTGGGTTACTGAGGTCGAGATGGCATATACATGCAAGCGGAGGGCCGAATGAAATCAATCGATGGTGACACGGATTCCGGGAATCAAAAGAAGACAGCAATCAGCAGGGATCAAAGTTGAAGCGTCGAATACGTTTTGAATAATGACGATGTTTCTCGAACGCGAGTCTCTCCTTTAGTATGATAAATAGGAGTGTAAACGACGCGGTATTTCAGTCCCACGTCCCGGTGAGAGAGCAAGATACGTGGGAGGAAGCCGTCGCGATGCAAGCGAGCATCTCTTCCCTCACATTCTGCGCCTGGCTTTCTCTCTCCGTTTCCTTTCCTCACTCGAATCACCCCCACCTCTCCTCCCCCTTTCCTACCTCCTCACTCTCCTAATTTTTTTCCGCATCTCCCTCTCTTTTCGCTCCCAAAGCCCTCACGCCATCTCCATGATCCCTTCTCTCCTAAACCCACCTCTCCTTGTCTCCCTCTCCCGCCATCGAACAAGGACGCGCGGCCCCCCGCACGTGTGCTGAAAGGAGGAAATTCTTCCATTCTTTTTACCTCTCCCAGCTCCCGCAGTCTATTACTATTTCTCCCACACTCTCTATCTCTTTCTCTCATTCTCTCGAGAAATCCCCCGGGAGTGTCTCCCCTGCCAACCCCCCTGCTCCACCCCTACGATTCGGGTGCCACTGTGGCTCTAATCGGGTGGTTTTAATTAAACCGGGAAACAGGGGAGAGAGAGATAGAGGGAGGCAATGGTGTTGGCAGTAGAGTGCACCCACATGCCCACACACGGAACCCTCCACCCGTTCCCACCTCACGTGCCCTTTTCACCTCCACCGGCAATTCTCCAGAACTTCCGTTCCTCCTCTTCCCATCCCACCGCCCTTCCGCCTCATTAAAGGGGTGGAGTGGGAGGAAGGATTTTTGCGAGGAAGAGTTTCACTCCGGCCACCGCGGTCAGAGGCTGTTCATCCGCTAAGGAAGGTAGAGGGGCTTTGCTGGCGAGGAGGTCAGGGTGTGCGGC
Organism: Platycnemis pennipes; assembly: GCA_933228895.1. Taxonomy (NCBI): domain Eukaryota; kingdom Metazoa; phylum Arthropoda; class Insecta; order Odonata; family Platycnemididae; genus Platycnemis; species Platycnemis pennipes. Next base: position 110,135,562 of record OW121847.1, read on the forward strand.
CGGGATTTCGGGCTGCGTGCACGAAAGGAGGAGAACGGAATGAAGAAGGTGGAAATTAAGAGGAAAAATACTGAGACACCGGTGCGTAGGCAATGTCAGTGAGCAGGGGTTTGACCGAGAGCCCGGAGGTGGTTGTGGGTAAGAGGGAGCCTCGGCTGAAGGAATGCTACCGCGGTCGGGATGGCAAGGAACGGTGAGAGCGGGGATGGGTGATGTATCGGTAGGAAGAATGATTAGGAGGTGGGAGATTGGGCCTATCCAACCATTGAAATGAAGACTGAAAGGAGTGGGAAGACGGTTGATTGATAGTGAATTTAGGCAGGAATGGTGAGATCGGTGTAAATTCGAGGCGAGGGTTAGGGATTGGCAAGTAGTAAGTAGATAAGTACGCATGACGAAGGTATATGCAGTGTTGGCCGAAGCTAGTCTCATTGGTGTCATAGAATTCTCGCTTGCTGACTACACCCAGTCGAGATAAATACATCACATGTGTTTTGTCTTTAGATTCCAAAATATCGAGGTTGCCACTTCCATTTACCAATTCACATTATTGTTAGTTTAACCAGGTCGTAGCCTCTTTCAAATGACCTCTGGCTGAATAAAATTGTTATGAATAACCTCACATTTATAGTTAACTGCTGCGTTTATGCTTTATTCTCTATTTATAGTATGGGTTCGGTCCACTTCAGTCATTGATTCATCTCCTTATTTTTATTATCGGAAAAATATACGAATACGGTCATGATTTTGAGAGAAACAGGACACTCGAATATCCCAAAAAAAATTCTGTGATCCAATAACGTTGACCCAAATTGTAGATTTTCCTGCTATTTCCATAAAACTGCCAAATCTTAATATGTCTATCATCAAAAATTTTCATGAATCCACAGCGCGCGCAATGACTTCATACAAAGTGTAAGCTTTCCGGCGGTCGAAGAATGGAGCGGCGTAGCAATGTAAAATAGAATAGTTTAATCCTAACATTGTATGTCACAGCATACAAAGAATGAATAATAATTTTAGAAAAGCTAGGAAAGCACGAATTTAGCGTGGATATTTGTACCAATGGTAGTTCACTGAGTTTTTTGCCTTTCTGCCTCAGAAGTGCTCTCATCGCACTTTTTTCGGTCTGTATGAAGTTGAGTTATCATTCACCCAATATTGCACCTGCCATTGAGTATATTTAATTACCTGAATGTTTTTACCAGAATTCAATTACCCGAATGCAGAATACTTTTGCAGATTACTCCTGGAGATGAGATTAATCTTATTATTTCATGAGTAATGACTTGTTTATGGTCAATTGTCTTGGTTAAATCGTCATAATTACAATTGAGAAACCAACCACATCTGATTTGGCTAATTTTAAGTTTAGCGCGTCGTACATAGAATTTATCAAGAATGCTGAGGTCAAAAGTATGTTTTCATCAGTCGGAGGGAGCATTGCCAACTGAAACTGGCATTTCAGTACTTCTCCGTGAGCATATTTGTTTGCAGCGGGGAGCATGCTCATTTAATTTTTCTAATTCAATGCGTCAATACTCCACTATCTGCTATCTATCGATGGAGTAGTCCACGAGTCGTCACAAGCGTGAGCATGCATGGTACGCTCCTTTAATTAGAAAGCAACTTCACGCCTTGAGGAACTAACTGATCACATTCAGAGTAATTTTTAGACTGTTTGAAGGTCGTTGCTCAATATTTTCCATATCTTATCATGGTTCAATTGAGGAGAGTGAGGTTTTCTCCTTTGTGTCTACTGGCCTGAAAGTTTGTAAATAAAATTCTAATTTTTGTAAACACCCACGTATGATTCCAAACAGTAATTTAATGTTTGCATAGGTTTAAATTATATTTATGGTTCTGATAGTGACTTGGAGCAATCGCTAGCTCCATAACACAAGTTTTTTCTCGCCCCTTCATGAAAAATGTTAAAATTTCTTAATACAATTTTTATTTATCATATTCCCCCCGTTGAATTTCAAGGGGCACCTTCAGCTAGTTATTGATATTTTTAATGCGATTGGTCGAGAAAGCCACTTTTTTGGCCACTCTGGAATAAACTCTTTGGGTGTGTCCACTCTAGTATGGCCATTATAGAGCTTCTTAGGAATTTTATATGCCAAGAATCTTTTCCAAGCACTTGAAATATGTATCCAAAGGGGAAATTTAGACACGGAAAAGATTACAGTGTCTGATCGAGCAATTGATTTCCTAGTTTTCTCCAAGGAGAATAGCTTATGTTTGCCCGTACTCTATGCCAGATGGCATTAAGTTTTCCTTGAGATGCCTGCATATCAAAATGCTTGGTGAATAAGCATGTATATAGATAATTAAAATTGATTGATATATTTATACTATTTCACCACGGATCTAAGTATACGAGGTTTAACTGTACGACCTACGCTTGAATCAGATTCATTAATCTAGTACAAAAGTCCAATAAGGATCAGTAATTAATAACTAACATGTCCTTATTCTCAAGCCCTCATTCAATAAAAATCCTTTCCGGTTTAAATATGATCTAGTTCTAATTTAGAAGTCTACATTATTATTACCTAAATTAAATTCCCAAGGTTAGCGGCTGCTATTTGAACTTAGATTTTGCTACAATGTGGATATTTTGTCAATCCGTGGCTTATACATTAAGCGGAATTTGGATAAGTTTTTGATCGACTGGAAAAAACAAATATTTTCCCTGAAATGAAGTCTAAATTTGCGCTATGATAATAAAAGTAATAGAGGGATGGATTAGTAACATCCACTGGATTCCAAATGATTATAACCGCATAGGTATTTTATTTCAAGTCACTGACCACCGCAGAATCGTTTGATTTATGCACTTTTTGAAATAAATCATTAGGTCATATTATTGTTTGTCACCTAATCACTAGTAACCTATCCAATTCACAAACCGATTTCCGATGTAATAATTCTAATCGGAATAACAATTTCCCAACAATAAATTTCATTCTCAGCTTTAGATAAACAAATATCATGGAGTGCTAAAAGATGTCTCACTGTGACAATGTGAAAGGAAACGATTTTAGTTGTCTCAGTTAATCTGACTGAGTGCGGAACTACTAGATTCCTCATCTCATTGGCACTGCGTTCCGCATCGTGTGACAGCATGAAATCCATCCTTCCGCCGACGCTTATAGCGTGAGATATCTCTTCTCAGTCACCAGGCGAGGTGTTCAAGAATGCTCGCGAGGCATCGCGCTCTCACGGATCGGGCAGGATGCTGGCGGTTGACCTGCATCATGATACTAATGAGAGACCTGATGTTTCGCTCAGCCTGCTCCCGGGTGTTTTGCATCTTCGCACGCACCCCGCCCCGCCTCGTCACGTTTGGGAGCCCGTTCGTCAAGATTCGCCATCCGCCACCTCCCTCTCCCTCTCTCTCTCTCTCTCTCCCGCCCCGGGCAAACACACTCCCCGCTCCATCACATCAACGTTCCCCTCGTCCACTTCGCACCGCGTCCGTCATCACCTGGCAAAGATGGCTTGACACGAGCTCCTCTCCCTCACTGCCCCCCCTTCCATTTGCATAACCCCCTCACCCTCTCTTTTCTCTGTCAAACATTCTCTATTCAAACTTGCACTGAAAAGGAAAGCAAGGTGCCAATCGGTAGTTGAAAGGACTTAATGCACAAACTGTGAAGACTATATAGAAGGATGCGCCTCAGTTTGAAATTTTAGGAGGAATAAAACTTGGAAACTTACGCGTTGAATGTCGTTCTAACCTCAAAATAAAAGTACATCAGCATGATGGGTAGAGAAGATAAAATAAAACACGGACCTGTCGAACAGAATATTTTAAGATTTACCTTTTCCCGCGCTTACTTGGTGTGAAGGAAAGGTCAAGTAAGCGAACGCATCGTCGAAAACAAGTGAAGGCTTTATTTAGCAGTTTATTTAAGTGAAAAAAACATGAACGCTTTACAGCTCGATAGCATAGAAGAATAGTGACTCCATTAAATTGCGTAGTCAACTAAATTCCATTATTTTTCCACTGCCCTTCACCGCAACGGCCAACTAAAATTCCTCCGCCAATCACCCTTTGGTAGCGGTCCCAAGGGAAAAGTTCAAATATAGTTAAGCACAATAATGCATATAGGTTATTGCTGTAGAAATCTCTTTACTTCGCCAAGAAAATTTCTTGCATATTGATTTTTTTTCGGTCGGATTTCATGTGCTATGCATATTTACATTCTTCACTTTCCCGGTTTTCGACAACCTATTGTGATTTTCTTAGGAACTTTTAACACGGACTAATTTTTAAAAAGAGTCATTTCCCCCATTTACTAAAGTAGAGAGGTATGATCCCGGCAAGTGGAACACTTTTCCCTCCACAACCACTATGGGAACTCAAGTAAGATAGCTTCATTTCTTTCCTGCCATTTGAGACGAATTTTAAGAAGATTTATTTAACGAATTTTTACTCGACGGTGATAATGGCAGGATCGTTCTTATCAAAGTAAACACGCGCGTACACGTCATCCATTCTTTTTCCCTATACCGCGTAATGGCGGACGGTAGAAGAGGAAAGGATACTGTGCGTGGTTCGAAGGCGAGCGTGAGGAGAGGGAGGGAGAGAGAGAAGGGCGGCGTGCAAGGGAGCGGGGAGGGTCGAGGGTGGCGGAACACGAATCGAATGTTCCCTGGGGGCAGCCGCAGCACACGCGGACACATCCCCACAGTTTCGCGGACAGTTTGGATCCTCCCGTGGTGATGAGATCCGTCGAAGGGGGAGGTAGGGGAGGCGTGGTAGAGGTGAGGGAGAGAAGGAGAGGTGGAGGAGTCGGTTTCCGTGATGGCGATGACCTGACGACCATGAGCGCGCACGCCGATGACGTGTTTACGGATGAGTTTGCCCGTCGCTGATGCCGATGATGCGAGCGTTAATGAGAGGCATAGTGTAGGGATGCGTGGCTTTTGCGATGACGCTCTCTATTCGATGGAAGGTGGGGGGAGGGTCGCGCGCTTTAGGGGGATGCTTCCCGCACTCCCCCGCGGTACAATCTGCCAGAGGTCACCAAGTTGCGCTCACACATATCCCACCCCCTACCCAAATACCCATTCCTCTCTTTTGGACTGTGAAAGGCAAATTCTACCTAAAAACGTTCCTCTCTTTCGCCCATACTTCACACTTTGACTATGCACCGTTTTTTCCCTCCAATTTTTATCCATATATTTTATTCATATATAATATTTAAACTCTTACCATACGTAATTTTTGTGTTTTAATTCTTAATGTAAATCTATGAAACAAGCTATTTGAAACTTATCTTCCTTCACTACATTGAAAATTCATCCCGTAAAATTCTTAACTTTTAGGTCAGACCCGTTTCACAAATACGGGCCTCGAGTTTAGAAAATATTTTTGAAGATATATCGAACTCGTAGAAAGTAGATTTTTTCATTATTTAATCCTTAAATGTTTAAATTACGTCATATTTTTAGTTTAACCACATGTCATATGTAATTATAGATAAGTCATTAATCGTAGGTATCCGTCCAAGATATTCCTGCTTTCCGGAGTTCGTTTTCATAGTTTTAACCATCAACATCATCATTAGTCTGCAATTCTGAGATTGCTTTGACGCAGCTCTCCTCTGAATTCTCCTATCATCTATTTGTAACCATACTTGGTTATATCCTCTTCTTGTTAAGTACTAATTAAAGAATATATAGTGTCATTTTTAAAGACTTATTTAGTTTTTAAATAGGAGGATATTCCTCTTCAAAGCCCCTCTCCTCTCCGGCTTTGTAAGCATTTCCCACCTTCCAATCATAATAAAAAAACGAGAAAGATATAAGTACATGGAAAGAGCACAATAATTCTGAATATACTGGGATTTTATTCAATATTTGATACCTAATATAATTTAAGATTTTTTGCAATACCCGCCATTTATCAAATAATGCTTATCATAATTAATCTTCTTCGAAAGTCACCTCCAATATATGCTCTGAGCTCAGAAAACATGATTCTTTTTATTACCGCACTTTAAGAATAATTGTGTTAATGCTTTTATCATCATGTTAATCGAAAATATATTATATCATGTAAGGGCTGAATTTGTCGTTTCACAGGACTTTGTGAGGTTCTGAACACTTGCTAACCACAAGTCTGATGAAGACCGCCTTCAAATATATTTCTAAACGTGCTAATTAGGCAGTTATTTCATCAACTTGAAAGCTTAAATATATAAAAATTGTCGATACACAATACATCTCTGTTTGAAAAGCTAAGAGCATTAGCAAAGAAATGAGTGTTCTGTGAATTTATTTCATGGATATAATTTTTATTTACATGCTATGTTTATCTCAATTTATTTTCTTATTACATTTAATGTTACGTAAAATTTTCTAACATTTAAATTTACACAAAAGAACAATTGATACAGGCATGGCAGTAATTAGTAACTTTTACACCTATCAGTATTATTTTCATAAATAAGTATGCTTGTTTCTAAGTGCATATGAAAGAAATTCACAAGGTTCCTTCGTGAGTAAGAATTTAACTCATAATAGGGAGCGGGGAGGATTCTATGGATTTAATGAATTGGGGATTTATAAAATAGCATTGGATGTTTCTTTCCGTGAAGATGTGCGGATTATTAGGAGAAAAATTCGCAGTTTAATCAGAATTTAGCATTGTAAAACAGTACTCGCCTTACACCACTTGTTTAATTGATATTGATAAAGTTTTGCACGAAAAAAAGCAGAAAAGCCGTAGTTACATGAAAGTGGCGCTACAGTATGTTGTTATCGTTGGCAACGGTACTTGTGACGGAACGTGCTTACCAGCTTATTTACTAACTTAATTAAGCAATATACCCTCTTATATTTTTATGTAATTTTAATATTTTATTGGTTATTGACATGGTGTAATTAATACCAATCCTTCCAAATGATAGCAGCGTCATTGCTGCCAAACAGTTCTCAAATATATCAATATTAATAAAATTGAAAACAAAGAGTTTTATTTGCAAGGGAATAGTTTAAAACTAAGTAAGAAAATATTTAACGTGTTTTATAACACGTATTAGTGGGATTGAGCATGTATTCTCACTTTATAAATTAAACGAGGCAACAACACGTCAGTCATGTTTTGAAGTCAAAATGAGTTAAAAAAGCCTGTTAAAATAGAATGCAACTACAACGCGCTATATGATAGCATACTCATACAATTGTTGTGTATGCGTTATTACCCTATACTAGATAATTTTCCTTATAAGTTTTTTTCCGGATCAGTATTTATTCATTAAATAACATAGCTCTTTTACGGGATTATGAAACGTGGAGTCACGGTGGAACCTCCTTAAGTCAAGCAGTATGATTTTTAACAGTCAATCAAAGGTTAAAACGTATGTTTTAGAATAAATAAATGAAAACTCTTTAGTCAAAAGTTACGAATGATATTATTTATAATCATAGAAAAAATGTATAAAGGCTTCAGTTACTATCGTGAATTATGTCTGCGTATAAGAAATATTTCACAACCTAAAGTTTGCGTTCAATTATTTTCCCTCGTCAAAACAATCAGGATCCTAACGTGCTAATAAGCCTTTGTTTTATTAGACAGAACTTGCCTAAGCTCTTGAGGAAGATGTTTATCTCTAAAATGCTGTATTCATAATATTTTACGGTATATAACGAAATTAATCCGTGCACTTAGCAGTCTTATGTCTATTAATGACGTCAAACAAATAGCAAACACGATTTTTCATCATGAAAATTAATGGAGCATAAAGTCACTCATCCTCCCTTGATATAAACCTTAGTACCTCTGGGTGCTCAAAGGGATTTGCTAATAGGGTAATATCAATGAACCAGTTACTTCGCATGAGAAACTCGGCGTATTCCATTCAAACTGCATAACTTCGGCTGACACCCATGAAGGGTTCATTGGCGCTAGTAAATGATTATTACTCGGCACAACGGCCATTGCTGGTCATATCAATTTGTCTCGCGGCAAAAGCCCGCATAACATCCCCGAAGGGTATTGCGGAGGAGCGTTCGAAGTTCATTGATATAATAGTGCGCTATTCCCGAAAAAGACTCGACACGAAGCAACAAAAGCAGAGCGCGACGGCGCGGCGCACCGTAGCGGAGACGGATGAAATGCAGCCAGAGACATCGAGTTGGTTCGGGATATAGGCTGCAATTACAACCGTGAGGTCCCAGTGTTTGTACGCACAAACACACAAGCCGCGAGGGCGAATAAATGGCACCCTCAGGGACGTTTTAAGGACGACGCCAATCGACGGCGACGAGCCGTGCGACGCAACGCCGGACGCTCGGACGGACCAAGGAATCCGGGAGTGTGTGAGGCTGGGGGAGGGTGGGAAATCGTTCGGCGTGAGGCGAGCAGCGGGGGACGGGCGAGGAAAACGGCCAAGGGGAAGTTATAAAGGAGGAGTGGGAAAAGGAGGAGGAGGGAGGGAGATCCGTGACAAATGCCAGCCGATTAGGAGGCGGATGTAAAACGGGGTGAGTTTACGGAGGGGGGGGGGATGGTTAACAGGTTGGAGGGGGGAGGAGGAAGAGGTAGGAGGAAGGGGCCGACGAGAGTGAATGAGCATGCATGGAGAGGTGGAGAAAAAGGATGCCAGAGAGACCAGGGGTGAGGCTGGCGTTCGAACAGGCGCCGCATACGATGCGAGTTAGTTATCGGCGGACGCGGAGGGATCGGCGTGTGAAATTGGGATGTTGGGAGCAAGCGCAAGGGATAGATAGAAAAGGCGGCCACGGTTTTGGGGAGGGGGTGGGTTGGGAGCTCGGAATTGAAGGCACACTGTTGTAGTCTAGAACATTTCCATCGATTCAGAGTTTGTCGAGATGAAAATGGCCGCCGCGGGAGCAAGGGTTATCAGAGTATGGAGAATGACTACGTGTTCGGGGCACGGATAGATGGTGGGGGTGGGAGGGTGAGGAAAACAAACGGGGTGGTGGGCTGGGTGGCTTGTCGAAGGCCGGGGGCACGCAGGTGCGTCATCACCGCTTGATCACCTCCGCCCATTGTCCGTTTTTCAACACGCGTTGAAGTCTCTCGTCCGCTCCGAATACTAGACTCGTTCATCCCGCTTTCCTTTCCACGTCTCTCATTTGTCGATTTCTGCGGGATCCTCTGCGTTATTAACGTCAGAATTGTCATCGGGAAAAGTTGACATGGCAGTCAATATTGAAAAAAATCTATTTGAGGCTAAAACTCACATAGGTTGGATCTTTGTGTAGAGATGAGAATGTGTTGAAAGTGTGCTCTTAAATTATTTGTTTTGATCCTAAAAGTTCTAGGTTTCTTCCTCGTAAAACAAAGCTCGTGCGCAAAATAGAGAAAACATTTTATTTTGCATATTTATTTACAATACCTCTCGCTAGTGTTTTTTTCGTTTAGTATGTGCTGGCCTGTCAACCCAACAATACTTTTGCCTTCCTCAAGTTCCATTAAAATCCATAATTAAAATACTTATTTTTATCTCATTGCTTGATTAGTCTTACCTCATATAGGCATAATGTAAAATTGTAAAACTTCACTTGAAAAGCCGCAGCATGATATTGGAGCGCGTTTTTGATATCAATCATGGAAAAGTGTTTTCTTTTTGTTAAGTTGATAAGGAAGATAACGTGATATAATTCCGGTTAAAGCACTTAAAGACCAATTTCAATGTTACCTCTCTAAACTCGCATTGAGGGTCTACATATTCCGGGATAAAAATTGTTTTGGCTGAAGTAGAATCAGGTTTTGATGTCCTCCAAACACCAAGTTAATGTACTACAATCTTAAGAATAATTTTGATACAAATTCATGAAGGAAATTAAACCGTTGGGGTGAGATCCTATGTTATAAATTTTTTGTCTTAAACTTACAGAAAGGCATGATTTCTATGCAGTCAATTCTGACGTTTGAAGTAGAAATAGCACAGTCCTTACAGCTAGTAGACACCCAGACAAAATTACAAACCATGTGGTATAAATTTAACTTAATTCTTTCTCACCAACCTATTCACCTTACATTCTTTCCAAAATTTGAGTGTTTGAGGTATACTCAATATGATTTTCTTCTGCAACACCACCAAATTATAACACACGGAACGCCATTTCCCACTTTCATTCAAGTGGTTAAAAATACAATACCGTGCACTAAATAGAGGGAATCTGGAGTAATTTTATCTTTGGAATATTGGAATGGGATCTGAAAGACAATCGAGGAACCCCAAGATTACCAGAAAGTTCTCTCAAGATCTGAGCGATTATATTCCCAAAGATAGCTTTCTGTGAAACAATATCAATGCACAAAGTTCAAGGTTGGTAAAACTTCTTCTAAAAATCCTTGGGATAACTTTTAGAAGTACATTATTATGATTCAAGCTCCTTCAGAAAGTGTTCTTCGTACACATTTGTCCTTATTCGTCCTTTAATGTGTTATCTCATTTACTGGTTGCGTTCGCATGACAATAAAACCTATATATTTTACAACAAAATTTTTAAGCAAACAAAATTCATATTTATATGTGTTGCTAAAATAAATGGGACGAAATAAACGGGCAGTGTACTAAGAATTTCAGTACAAAAGCTATGCAATTACTCGTCATCGTTTAATTCCTATCGCATTATTCCTCTCAGTTGCATGTGAGTAGTGCAAGCGCGGACTAGTATTTTGCATGCTCTCATGATAGTAAGTGTAAATTTACTTCCCTTTGATTTACAATGCAAACCTGGGGAAGAATTACCCCCTGACTTACGCCCTTGTGGTACAACAATTTTTACGTGGGATGCACCTGATGATGCCGCAAAGACCTAATCAGTAGTAGGTACCTGTGTAGAACAAGATTGTGGAATTTAAAAAGTTTATTCTTGATGGTGATGATGCAGTCCTTCCACGAAGTCTCGCCTGAGTCCATCAACCTGGCCATTGCAGTAATTTCTAGGGTAATATGTAAATAGATCAACCTACAAGATAGGCATAATTTTTCAAACCGTGGGTACATATATGAGTATTGCAAGAATTTAAAAAATTTTAATGTGTAATCTTGTCCATCCATCCTCCACTGTAATAGTAATGATAGCTCATTCAAATTTTACTTGTAACATTTAAAAACTATCTATTAATCCCAAATGTTTATAACTGAAAATGCGCTGCTCGCATTTTGCAAGCATTTCTAACCGCATAGGTATTGACAGGCCCAGAAAGTTGTAACATTCACAGTCATATGCACTAAGCAATTTCTGGATTTAACACCATGAATGATCTCAAATTTCTCTATGGTATCCAACATTGGTCTCTTCTTTTTTTAGATACAAAATGTCATGCACATATCCATTCCTAATGGTCCATTTCAAGCATTTTTTTACGAAAAAGGTTGTATATCATGTTTTTTATGAGAGTATGCGTGTTTTTTTATTATTTAACGAATTTAACGGATCTGCCCCGTTCCCCCCCCACCCATTCATCTTGCTGCAATTGTCACATTTGATTTTTTTTTAACCCAAGTTTTTTTATCACTGTTATTTTGTCTATAGTGAAGCTTTAAATCCTTGGAAAGAATTGTTTGATACTAAATTGAAAATTCTGTTCGGAAACCGAGGGATTTCTTTCTTTGTGAGTCAGATCCAACATGCGTGAAAAAAATTCCTTTCTGCTCCACCTTGATGCCTTGCCTGAAATTGTGGTGGGCACCTTTCCTGTTATACGTTGAAACGTCAATTTCCTTCTTGTTTCGATAATTAGATCAAAGCGATCTTTTTCATCAAATGTGAACCTCGTCCTTTCCTCCTTCAGACAATTCTCCACTTGCGTCGCGCAGTTGCATCCCATAACATGTATATTTTACGAAATACTTAGTCGGATCCGGAGGACGCATGATCTCCTGCGTTCTCTGCCGCGAGAATACATCGCGTTTTGCTCCTACTTACGCCTCCACGCGAACGCTGTTCGAATTCGTCGTCAAAATGGGCACCCCAAAGCTCAAAGAAAGTAACTCACGTTTCAACCCCAAAATTTTGAAAAGAGCGATAGTTGAACAATCGAAATTAAAAAAATGAAAGCAGCTAGGTGAAAAGAATAAAGGACTGCCGCCGCCGGTACCGAGCAGTCGATCGTGACCCAGGTCAAACACGCCCTCTTTTCGTCTCCCGTTCCGTTTTGGCCGGTCAACTGACAGAGAGCGTTAAATTCGGAGCGGGAGTCAAAGAGTGCATTAAAGAACCCCCTTCATTGAAGCCATTTGAATGAACGCATCGGACGAATCCATGAAAACTACTTCTCCATCGCATTATTCTCTCACCCTCTCCCTACTTCTCCACCCCTTCCTCATCCCAATACTGAATCAACTCCCTCCCACCACCCTCTCCTATTTTCCCTAATCCCCCACGCCCTACCCTTCCTCTCATGCCAACGGTCCTTTCCGTTTTTCTTTTTGCCGCACCGCCGAATTTGTTGGCGGAAGGGAAAAGGTCGGATCGATGTCGAAACGGGAGAATCGTTTTGTAATGAGCGACCAGAAAAAGTGAATCTCGTTTCGGGGTCGGTCGTGTTCCCGGGGTATTAAGCCGGCTTGTTAGCCCGTGCAGGCCACGGTTTCGACCGGGTGGGCTTCCGTTATCGCTGAAATTTTGTGCTCTTTTTATCTTGGTACTTTTTTCCCCGTTTTGTCAATGGCCTCTCATTACGTCAAGATCCCTCCCGCCTTGATTTACAAAGCCCTGAAATGTCAGCCTCGTTGCTTTCCTGTCTCCCTGCAACACGTTGCGTTGGTCTGCAAAAAATAAAATCCAACAGATCCCCCCCTTCGGCATTGTGCAAATGTGTCAAAGTTGATATTATTATTTCAAAAGGAGTTCCAGTTTATGTGCGAAAAATTCTAGCCAGTCTCCTGGTCATGAGTGTTTTGTTTCAGCCGACTATATTTTTTTTTGTTTTCAATAGTCGGCCAGGGATGATGCCATTATGATATTTACATGCCTACCCGTGATGAAAAGTATGCAAGTGAGAATTTTATATCATTGTACAATACTGTGGTAGCGGTTCATTGAAATTGGAAGCACGTCCGATCCATGATGTGTGATCCCTAATGCACCGCATGTAGCAAAAATAGTCTATTGATTTCAAGTATTAATTGATGGTATTTTTGCTTTTTAAGTTGTGAGAAAAAATTTTCTGTTCCTGATTCGGTGAAGTATACCAGCATGCAATAGAAGTTCCTTACATAATTTTAGAAGTAATGGACTATTTACCTTGATTATCTGTGGGTGGTATGGACCCCTTTAATAATTGTTGCAATAGTGGTTAATTACATTGATGGACAGAATTTTATTTTGAAATGAAATGATGGTCATATACTATCCAATGAATACATGAAAATTATTCAAATAAGAATCTCAAGAAAACCAATGATAATCAGTTTTTGCCTCTGTTCCGCTCGAAAAGTTTCGAGAATATAATTTTAGACTACTGCGTTCAGGAATTCGTTTTCAGTAGAATTATGTATTTTATCACATTTCAAGTTTTCTTTTAAAAATCAATCATGGAACACATTACCGTGTAGGTCTTAGGAGCTAGTTCTGAAGTTTTAGGACGTTCTGTGATGATACATTACCGTCCAAATTATCGGAGGTGTATTTTAAATCCAAGGTTTCATATTGCCTGTGCCATAGTACATTTTCAAATTCCGACAAACCTGTAAGGTAAACTATATTCTGCATGATGATTAATAATAACCAAGTGATACTGGAAGTGCTTGGAATGAGGGAACCTCATTTGTGATGTTTTCTGAGAATTTTACGTTTATTTACCAGATTTCAAGTAGTTTTTTAAAGTGAAGACTATTTTACATCCTTATCTCGTGAGTAAATTTGGTTGCCTTTCCGCTGCAATATTATAAAGAATTAGTTTAGGATGTGCCATATTCCATCAGTGGATGTTAACTTCGCAGGATATTATGCTCCTTACTCCTTATTTGTCATGCATGGTTCAGATGACAAAAACTCTCTGGCAATGATTTTAGTCAAATACTTTTTCCGACCCTGGTTTATATTATATGTTTTACAAGTGCCCGAAATTTCATATTATGCCATTTTTCCCCTTTCACAGTAGGGCAAATGAGAGCCTAGTTATCTCATCCTGATCAAAATCAAGCAACCAACGTCGGGCCTAGTGTCTCAGAAATGTCATGGGATTTTAGAATAATTTCATTTGTTTCGCTGAAAAGTCTCTCAAAGTATTTTATATCCCAGAAGCAGATCCGCGCTTGTCCCGCGCCAAGCGATATTCACTTATTCCGTCACCCTCCAGGCAATGAAAGAAAGAGTAAAAGTTTAAAATTCCTCTGACAACGCTCCAGACACCAGGCTGCAACTACTTCGAAAATTTTTTGCCTTTCTCATTCCGAGAGTGACGTGAAAACATTTTTCCCTCCTTCCGCACGGAAGCGATAAAACATTCGACGGAGGCGTGGTGGGGGAAGAAGGCTAGGATAGGAGGAAGAACCCCTACACGTCGCCCCCTTGGAGTAACTTAAGAGATTTCCTCCGCCCCATCTCGCCACTGTCCCTGCACATCCCTTATCCCTCTCCCTCTCACCCCCCACACGTCTTTTCCCAACCCCGTTTCCCTTTCCTTCTGACGAAGGGAGGAGGAGCCCGCCCTATCCACTCCAGACCAATCACTGGATGGAGGAAGAAGGGGATCAACTTATTTCCGAAGGCTGCGTAGATTACAAATGCCGGCGGCGCCTTCCTCCCGTTAAACCACCTCCCTCTACCCGCTTTGCTTCCCTTCCCCCCCTCCTACACCTTTGGTCCCCTCCCTCCCGGCCCTGGACCTCTGCCAGGTCAGGCGGCAAGGATTTCTTCACCCTTCCGAGGAGAGAGATGAAGATCGTCTTTCATCCAAACTTTGGGGGAGTCGCGAGATCCCATATTCGCGGACATAATTCAAGAAGGCCCTCCCCCGCCTGCCCTCGCAAGACCCCGTCGCCTTCCGAGGGGGGTAATCAAATTCTCCCCACCGGCAGGTTATTCCCATCCCAACCCCCTAACACCCCGGACCATACCCACGCCGCGTTAACTCCTCATTCCGGGCCACCCTCTCCGCCCCGTTTCCTCACGCCGATTCTCCCGGCTCTCCACGCCTCGCACCCCTCCCCCAACCCTACACACACTTTGCATCAGGCCAGGGAAGTCTATCTCACTCCCTCACTCTCTGTCTCGTCTCCCGCTCTCTCCATCTCCTTAGGCGGATGCCTAGATGAGCAGGGCGGACGAGCGAAGAGGAATAGGGGGGTTGGAGGAGGAATAGGCGAGAGTTGGGTTTGAGCCGTCGACCTCGGAATAGAATGTCACGGGAAGGAGGAGGATTCTCGCGAGGAAGGCGGAGAAGACGGAGGAATCAGTTGAGGGACGTCCGTTGGGAGACGGATGGCGTCCCGGGGAACGAATAACGGAGATTTATGCGTGAGTCAAATCGAGGGCGAAGGGTCTGCTCTCGGAGGCGCGCGGGAACTTGCTCGGTTCGCTTGTTTGCTTCATTCATCGTAGCCAGCGGTGTGGTCGGCGGGGGAAAGAAAGAGACCCACCTTGACGCCTTGAGGCCCCCGTTAGCTTGCGTGAAATGGCTTCGAGCGTATCCCCATTCGCTTCGGGGGAAGTCGCGGTCGAGTGAAACGTCCTTGCGCGCGGGAATCCAACGGCAAGGGAACTGCTCGCCGAGAAAAATGGGTCGAACACATGAATTTCGGTTGAGTTCGCGGTAATCCTGATAAAAGTGGTGTTTATCTGCATTGCTTCGCATAAAGGAAAGAAGGTGTGTCTAAATTTTCAGCTCTAAGAAGATGAAGATAGGAGGTGAATTTTAGCTCTGTTGTGGTACCAGTTACATAAGTTGTAGACTTCCAGGTTTCAGGGATTCCTTTGGCTAAGGTTGCATCTGTCTATATCAGAGTGTTCTTGGACTTATGAAAAACACAAGATCCACGTAGGATGCTGGATTGAAACCCACAGCCCTTGAGATTTCACGCTGACGCGTCGCTGACCTGGCTACTGCGGTGTACATAGTTATTTACTTTTAGCGAAAAGACTCACATTTTTCCTTGATAACTCGGTACTTTGGTGTCAGAAATGCCCGTATTCATCGACATTTTTTTTATTAGTAGATATGGTAGTGTCAAATTGATATTTGTGGAAATATTTCTCTGCATTTTTCTTCTTTCACTAAATAAATTTTAAACAAAATTCATTTAACCATTTCCTTTGGGGTAAATATGATTAACGAATATTGAATCAGAGATGTCACCGTTATCTTGGAGCATTATGTTCGTATCCCAACCTGTAGCACCCACTTGGGGGAGGCAACCCATCGTTGATTTTAATCATCACCGGCAGTTGAACAATCGAGCAGTGGTTGGATATTTAGAGTACCGAGCAATATTCGGCAAGGAACCTGCCGTCCCATTTTGCCTAGAACTTATGAACGCCTCCTAGAATCCACTTTTTCACAGCCCATCCGACCGGCTGTATACTATCCTTGAAATTCTTTCCACACAGCACACAATCAGGAATTATAAGCCTTTCTAAAAAAATTCTGAGAATCGAATCAATACCCGCGGGATGAGAAGCATATAATGCAACCATCTACCTATCTTGTGCGCGACCCCCTTTGTACATATCCCTCCCCACCTTCGCCGCTTTCGGCATTCCTACAAATAGAAAGCATGCCCGATGTCTTCAGGAGCAGCAGGAAATCACCATAACCGTTACCATGGAAAGATTTAAAAAATCCCATTCCTGAGCACACTTAGCCGTTTTCGGAATAACGAACGAGGGTGGCTGGAAGGGCAATGGCCCGGGTAAGCGGCATGGAACAAAGTGCGCAGACCCCTGGGATGTTGTCGAAGAATTTTTATCGCATCCTCCCATCGCCTCTCCTTCTGGCGTCACCTGCCGTACCCCGTAGCCGGCACCCCCGCCCCTCCCCCCAATCCCGTCGCACTCTTAAGCGATTCCGTTCCGTGAGAATCGGAACGAGGCGCTCGATCTCAGTTAAGAGCAAAAGCGCGGTGCGGCAGAGTGAGAGAAATGAGTTATATCCATTCTAATGCGACTGGGAGGCGAGGGAGGAGGGAATTACGGAGTGGAAGGAAATTTTTTTTCTTCATTCATTTTCTTCTCCCTTCTTCATATTTCCCTCTCCCCCTCCACCATCATCTGCTATCCTTCCCCCTTTTCCCCTTAACGACACATATACCACCCACCCCCGTATCTGCCTCCCGTCCCACCATCTTCTCTCCCCACCTCGGTGAAACTGCCGTCGACGTGTACTAACTACCTCCTCCGACCGCATCGGGAGATTCTTGGGAGAAGTTCCTCATCATTCAAATGCATCTTGATGTAAGGCTTGAATTATATCCGTGTATAGACGAAGGAATTTTTCACGTAGAGAAGCGGAAGGGAATATGATGGGGGAGAGCGAGGCGATTGAATTTAATTCGAATAAATTTATGTGGCTGTTTTCGACGGGGTTCCCGAAAGGGATCCGGTCATTATTTTGTGATAAAGCAGGCTTGGATACTCTGCGAAGTAGCTCTTTTTAGGGAATGAACTGACGGGGTATGATTCCGCCATTGCTCGCGTATCCTCGGATAAATTCCCTGCGAAATTACACGTGACGAGGTAGCATATGTTGCTCTAGATTTGTATGAATACCAGATTGTACATTGTATTATGGGATGCAGGTGCAGTATTATGGGATGAAAGGAGGAGAATATTTTAGGGAAGTTCCACAAGCATAATGTGAGTGCCTCAACTCTCCACGAAGGGAGAGAAATTCCTGCTATAAATGTCAAAATGCTGGAGCCCTCTTTCGGATCGAGGTCAGGGCATATTACCTCTCTCCACCCTTCCCCCACCTCGTCCCGCACAAAATGCATATTAATTCACGCGAATTAATTATTTAATGCTAATCAATAATTTAATCGTACACTTATCGTATGAAAGATTAAACAAGCTTTCTTTGACGCATGAATGTCAAATAATTGCCTACATTACATGACTGCTAATAGGTTTCTATCTCGTTCGATATTATTATGAATAAGCGCCACTAAAAACTCGGATTTAGAAAATGCCACTTGATGGCATGATATTGTATTTTATATTTTAAGTGGCTCAATATTACCTTTGGATTTGGTACAGAGAAAATGATTTTTGGTATGCCTAAGACCCATAGTTGTACAAAAAAAGGATTTTAATGCATAATAATGACTCGTAGTTCAAGCCGTTTGATTATTGCAGATTTTTTCGATCTTTGTAATGAGATTTTAAATTCGGGATACTGTAAGTTTTTCAAATAGGTATCTCACAGCCAGGATTGAGTCATAGTCCAAGCTGCACATCTGAAGTGTGCTAGCTAATGCATCAGGCCACGAAAAGATCTATGACTATCGTCAACTTTTGGATTTTGTAGTTTGTACAGAATTCTCACAGAAAGACACTCAAAAGGTTAACAAAATTCAACAAAACATCTTTAATTAAAAGTAAGTTTACGTCGAATAAAATGATGCTAGGTTACTCCTTCTAATATCCTATTAATACTCCAACTAATAATTATCGAAACCGGTTGTACATTTCATAATTTTAATGGTGAAAATTGAAAATGAGCAATCCTCTTACACGTTTATTCATTTAGTCATTCTTGACACGCTTAATAATTCTAACTTATACGCAATAAGCCGCAAAAAGTATGCTGGAATTGTTGGGATTCTCGGCTAGTAAGATTCTTACAAATATTCAAAAAAAGGTGAACAAAAAGATCATTTCAGGTAACTCATTACTCTTAAGTTGGTCGAAGATGGCTTAAAGGGATGCTCGACAGAAATTGAATCCCAGTTAAGCTCCCTGATTATTTTTAGTCCGATTGATAAACTAGGTGGTACGTGGTTCCGGAAATTATGCTGTTGATATGATAACCTTTTTCTCTCCTCTTATTATCCCACAGTGGATTAGAGAGATGAGATAAAATATTTGGAATTACTCAATTTTTACGAAACGATACAGTGATTATTTCTTATGAAAAGGTGTACGTATGCATTCGAGAGAGAATATTATGGGATGAAATGAGCACAAATTTCGCCGAAGAAGTATCCTCCCGCAAATGAACGCAGGCCGTCCATCCAATCGGACGCTTCCATGATGGAGGGTTGCCCTTCGCGGTAGTCCCTGCAGGTCGCAGCAGTTTCCTCGAAGGATGTATAAATTTCGAACGTGCCAGAATCGTCCTCCCTCCACGTGTCCCGTTCCCCACGCTCTCATCGCCGTGACGCGTCCATAGCTTCCACCGCCATCCCTGCCCCCTACAATCTTCGGCTCGATGGGAGGAGGGTGGGGGGGAGGGAGGAGGGTGGGGGGGAGGGAGCAGCAAGAGAGACGGTGAGGGGGGGTGGGGACTTCTGGACTTCCCCCGACGCGACGTGTGCGCTACGCACCCCGCACCGCCTCTGGGGACACTCCTTCGCTCTAATTCACCGCTTCTCTCCCCACCACCCTCGCGACTTCCTCCTCCCCCTTTCGCTCCAACCCGCCCCGGGCAGACCCAAACACACTCCCGCTCTCCGCCTCCGTCCTCCTCCCAATTCAATTGTCCGGCTCCGCCATGCATCAGCTTCGACCGTTCGCGTATCGCAGTGTCTGTCTCGGGCTTCGGGCGCTGCCCCGCCGAATGGGGAGGGTGGAGGCGAATGGGAAAGAGGGAGACGGCGGAGTCGGGGACAGTTCCGTCGCAAGTGAGAGGGGGGGAGGTGAGTTGGTGGGTATTTTTCCGCAAAAGTGAGGCAAGTGATGGGCAAGAGATATGTGTGGTGTGGGCGCGACGCTCGATATGTACTACATAATCCCACTGGAAGTCCCGGGTAACTTGGAACTATGATCGTCGTCAGCGGTAGTCCGTAAAGACTGCCAGCAAACCAAATCGCATCATCAAACCAATTACCAGAATAGTTGAACCAAATTATAATACTTGTAGCAGTTAAATTAACAACCGTGACATCAAAACATCTTTTGCGTTTCGAGAAAATAAAAATAACTTTTCAATTTCCTTTACAAATTCTCTCAAGAATTATTTTCATGATTTTTGAGGAAATTGTAATGTTTTTGTAGCCATCGGTGATAAAATAATATTTATATTTTGAGTTTTCTTTTTATAAATTATATTATTCTCCATAATTTATTACCTGTGTTTATTATTTTTTCCGTGGAGGATAACTTTGCGTTCACTGGATACATAATTATTATAGTTTTTTTCTTTGGGTCCCGGAAAGAGAGCACACCAGGAAATTTGACCTTTTGTAGACTGAATGTTATGTTTAAAGCATAAAACCGCAGTACATGTATTTTATTATCATTCATAAAGGACAAGAGTTAAAATGCTCGCTATATCATTCTCAAGAGTTATCAAAAACTTATAAAATGCAGTAGAAATAGTAAAATAATATTATTATTGAAAACCACAGGGTGGTTTTTAATCAATTTCCATCTTTCATTATCCTATTCCTTCGTCAGCACTGAATAATGAATTGAATATCTGAACAGTTAAACACACCTTGTGGCAGCGGTTGTATACTCTTCTGGAATATTTCAATACAGTGGTTTCCAATCTGGAGTACTCTTACTCCTTAGGGGTATGCACTTGATGATTTAGGGATATGCGAAGCAAGTTGAATTATGTTGAATAATAATAATAACGTAACAGTAAGTGCATTCGTTCGTCTGAAATTTACATTCAGTGATATGCAGCCGGAATTGAATATTGACGAATAAGCACTCATTTTGTTGGTGGAAACACTAAATATTCAACTATGTATCTGTACACGGGAGCTACTGAAGTTGGCACATGGCTTTTATGAATAAGAGGTACATATAACGGAATAGGACTTCCGATGGGACGCAAGTAAAAAATAAGGTTAGGATCTGCGGTTCTTAAATGTAATATCATTTGTTTACTCAATTACTATCGGTCGATCAATATCAACATATTACAATACTATGTCAACTAAAATGAAAAACAAATAGGTCTTCCTTCAATTGGTCATCCATTTCGAGGTTTAATTCGCAAAAGTGTTGGTGAGAATATGGAGAACGGAATGATACAAAATACCTTTTGAATAGCCTCATAGAAAACCTAAGTTATTTAGCGTCCGAATTCTTAGTTGAAATGTTTCAGTAAAATATTATTTTAAGCATTTTTACTTCACGGCAGATATATTGATTCTTTTCTGGTCTGTTTCAGTTTTCGTGATTGTAAAACGTAAAATAGAATTGTAATCGATGACTCAGTAGTACTGCTCCAATTGGACCTGGCAGCAATGACATGAGACATCTACGCGCGCACGATGGCAATCAGATCCAATTTCAGTGAACTTGAATATTTTGTTCCTTGGCTTGGATTTTCTGTTTTCCATTGCCTGATCACAGAGTACGTGTCTAATTCATCACTTTACCTCGGGTAGTACTTAATTAGAACGCACACTGATGCGATGACGGACCTTAAGTTCAATTTCTGTGGCGATGGTTTTCATTTGGGTCAAAAATACTTTATTCTACCACCAACGAAATAAAAATAATTCTAGTACGTGAAAGCTGGCATATTTGGCTGGGATTTCCTTGTAACTTTTCGCTTTTTTAATTATCCTAGCCACAAGAGCAGGGAAATATTTCAACTTCATTCGTAACTCACGGTCAAAACTTTCAATTCGCAGGGGCACGAACCACTCTTCCGCTAGCCATCCTCAAGGGGAGAGTTGCTGTAAATAAATAATGAAAAGGGATGAAAAGGTGCTACGGTAGTAGGAGCATAGAGGAAAAGGTATCTAACGAATGAGAAAAAAGAATTTGGTGAAATAATTCGTTAGTGAACAAACAAATTAAAGTCTGGTATCATTAAATTAAAATTTTACAGCTCACTATCCTAGAAGAAATTAGTTTTATTAGCGTAAAATTATAACGAATAACGCTTTTAAGAATTTATTTTGGCATTTTCATATTTCTTGGTCGTTACTGTTTCAAATTTCTTCAGTGCAGTTGTTATCATTTTTTATGTATCCAAAGGTTGTTGCATAGTTACATTTGAGGACAATGACATAATGAATGGATTTTACTACACAACCATTTAGGCAGCAATGAAGCACCTACTTATCCCCTAAGCAAGTACCCGATAATCGGCCAAATACTTACAAGCCAACATAATTTTAACTGACGAAAACACGACTGAAAATGAAGTTAAAATAATATCTAAGGAAATATAATGTGGGAACGCTACGTTAAAGGAGTAGGAAACCAAATTAACTTACTCAAATTATCATTATACAAGTAGAAAAAGAATTTTTATTTTCGCTCACTTTGGAGCTCAGCAGTAATTTACTAATTAATCATAGTTAATTTAAGTTCATTTCCGCAATGTTTTAGACGAATTTGGCAGGATGAAGCAAATAATATAGATGATGATATGCACATTTTCGTTAATATAGCGGTAATGGCTGAAACAATGTGATTTAAGTAAGACTGCAGTTAATATTACACGACATTAACAAGATTCATAAAAAGAAAAGAGAGTTACTATTTAGGAAGCCGGATAGCTACTGATGGTTGACTCAAGAAGGAAACAGTCAGTAGAATAGCTCAGGCGAAGAGGGAATTCTACCAAAAGAAGTATCTCCTTATAGCTGGAAATATAAGTATGGGCGTAAGGAAAACATCAATCAGATCATAAATCTGTAGCACACTTCTTTATGACAGTGAGGCATGGACGATAAAAGCATCGAAAAAGTCAGAACTACAAGTACTCGGAATTCGGTGCTACAGAAGAAAGATGAAAATCAAATAGACAGAATAACTAACAAAGAGATCGTAGGAAGAGTGCAAGGAAAGAAGTCTTCTGTAAATATTAAAAAGCAGACGGGACAATTTTATCGGCCACATCTTGGTGCATGGCGGCCAGATGAAGGCAGTCGTTCAGATGAAAGTGAATTGGAAGAACAGCATTGGAAGGCCTCATAATATGTAAATGGGGTAAGTTGTTAAGAATCTTAGGGAAGAGTTATGCAAATTTGAAGATGCTAGCTGATAAGAGATTCATTATAGAGCTGCGTGAAACCAATATTAGGATTGTTGACCCATGATCATGATAACGATATGCTCATTTGGCTACAAAAACATGATATGAATCTTTAATGTACAAAAATATCATCTGTTTGAAATTAAAATTAACGATGCAGAAATGTACAAAGAATCATGCTCGTATGTTTACTCCGGTTACAGGTTGATCAGGTAGCAAAACAGCTGCGAACACCATGCTCACCTTCAATGGTGAATCAGTTTTAAGTTGCTTGAAATTGAAATCCGACAGATAAACTTTCCTGTTGGAGTCTGAACCCACAGGGGGAAAGGGGGATCTCTGATAAGTTCCGGGGCCTGCGGGAGGCGATGGCTGGGGGAAGAGCGAGATAGGAAAGGCAGAGATTGCCGATAAATTGCAAGAAATTATTATTCGGGGGTGTGAGCAAGTGGGTTGAGAGGGGACGAAGGGGATGGTGGGGCAGGCTCAGGGGGAGGAGAGAGGAGGGGTGGAGAAGACGCTCGGAGAGCGAACGGTTTAGCGAAGGGATTCCAAAACGGATTAACGCAAGATGGGGAGAGGATATGAGAGGGTGGGTAACGTGGAGTTTAGTGCCTGAGTAGTTTGAAAGAGCTGGTTGGCAAGGAGACGAACTTGAGCTGTTTGATTCAGAATGTCGAGTGCAGTGGGCGAGTTGCAAAGTATGATCCATGAATGGAAACTTTGCTTAATTTTGATGGACTAGAAAGTAAAGTAGGTGCGAGTGATTAAGTGTATTGTCGTGCTCACCCATCCACTCCCGTAAGTTATCAGAGAATCAAATTGCGTGAGATTAAAAAAATAGAAAATTTCTGCTTTTTTAGCGGAATTAATTTAACTTATGGCTGATATATAATGTTCTCAAATACATTTATTGTTAAGCCTGTTTTATTTATCTGCAAGTATAAAGATCTGATTTAAATAAACTGGTTTAAAAGTATTTCAAAAACTATTATTGTTACTCGAGATAATTATCAATTTAACAGTGGCATACGCTTGTTTATTCGTCCATATTCCATTCACATAACATTATTATGATTGAAAATTTCTCTTTATTTCCAATATTTTTATTGAATAGTACTGCTATTTTTATCGATGAGACATGAAGAAAATATTCATCATCATGGGTCGACAATCCTAGGATTGGTTTGACGCAACTCTCCACTCGATTATTCTATCTGCCATCCTCTTCATATTAACGTAGTTCCTCTCTTTCACGTCCTTTACGACCTGCTCTATATAACACATACAAGGCCTACCTTTTCCATTCTTCCCGTTCACTTTTCCTTCGACGATTATCTTCATCAGGCCATAGTATCTTAAGATATGGCCGATTAGGTTGTCCCTCCCTCTTTTTATAGTCTTCAGCATACTTCTCTTTTCTTCCACTCTTCTTAGGACTTCATTTGTCACTCGGTCTATCCATTTTATCTTCATCATTCTTCGGTAGCACCATATTTCGAATGCTTCCACCCTTTTCTTCTCCGCTGCTGTCCATGCCTAATTGCCGTAAAGAAATATGCTCCAGATATACGTCCTGATGAATTGTTTCCTTACTTCTACGCTTTTATTTCCAGGGGTAAATAGATTCCTCTTTTGATAGAATACCCTCTTTGCCTGGACTATTCCGCTGGCAATATCTTTTTTGCTTCGTGCATCGTTGGTTAATCGGCTTCCGAGGTAACAGAGCTCTTTATCCTCTTCCAGTTTCTGTTTTCCTAGTATAACATTGGTTTTGTCCTCATCTCACTTGCTGCACACCAATATCTTAGTCTTCTTCTTATTGATATTCAGCTGATGTCTGGACATTGTCCTTTTCATGGTTGTTGGCATCTTAATTAGATCCTTCTCTGTCTCTGCTATGAGAGCTATTTCATTAACGAAACTCAGCATGCTGATTGTTTCTCCGTGGATGTTCACTCCAGAACACTTCTCGTTGATTTCATTAAAGGCTCTCTCAATGTAAATATTAAAAATTTCGGGAAAAAGTGCACAGCTTTGTCTCATTCCTTTCCTTATTCTTGCTTCTCCTGAACTAGGTCCAGATTTTATCACAGCTACTTGGTTTTTATACAAACTGTGGATAATCCTTCGGTCATTGTACGACACTCCAATACTCTTCAGAGTTGCAAGCATTGAATCCCAATCCACGTTGTCAAAAGCCTTCTCTAAATCCACAAATGCAATGAACGTCGGCTTTTTCTTCTCCATTCTCTTCTCTATGAGCAGTCTAAGGGCCGATATTGCTCCCCTTGTACCCTTACTTTTCCTAAATCCGAATTGATCTTCATCCAGAAACTCCTCTGCTTTTCGTTATATTCTTCTGTAAATTATCCCTATCAATATGTTCGATGCATGTGTCGTCAGGCTTATAGTCCTAAAATGTTCGCATTTCTCCGTTCCCCTCTTTTTGGGAATAGGAATTATGATATTTTTCTCGAAATCCCTGGGTATTTCTACTGTTGAGTACATGTCGCAGATGGTTTTTTAGAGAAGGGTTAATGTCTTCTCTCTTGCATTTTTTATTAGTTCTGCGCGATATCATCAATTCCAGAAGCCTTAATTATCCGAAGGTTCCTTACTGCAGCGTCGAATTCCGATCTTAAATTGATGCTCCCAAATCATCCTTTTTGACCTCGTTTTCCTCTTCAATCACTTTCGCGCTGAGATTGTTTCCGTTGTGTAACTCATCCAGATATTCTTTCCATCTCTTCACATTGTCTTCATTTTCAAAGGTTCTCCATTCTTGTCCCTTATGGCATTCATTGCATCTTGCTCTCCATTCTTTGAAGTGGTTCTTCACTATCCTATAGGCAGCTTCCACCTTAACAAGTGCAAGGTTGTTTTGTACATCTCTGCATAGATTCTTCATCAGCATTTCTCTACCTTTCCTGGCTTTGCGACTTATTTCGTTCCTTATTCTTTTGCAGCAAAGCTACCATTCCTCAGTTTTCGCATTCTTGTACTTTCTTCTTTTTCCAATCAAGTCTAAAACTTCTTTCGTGATCTATGGCTTCTTCTTAATAACTTTTCTTTTTCAAGATCTTCTTTTGCGGCTTCCTGTAGTCCACCTTTAATGTTTTCCCAACGCTCTTCCACTGGTTTCTCAGACAGATCCTCTCCTATGGCATTTCCTACTGCTTTATGAAATGCCAGCTGATGTTGAGTCTCCTTTAGTTTTTCTACTTACCAAATGTTCTTTACTGTTTTCTTCAATTTCTTGAATTTTAGACTGCATTTCATTATCACTAAATCATGGCCGCTGTCGATGTCTGCACACGGGTAGCTTTTGCAGTCTTTAACCTGATTCCTGAAACTTTGCTTCACTAAAACGTAGTCTATTTGAAATCTTCCTCTGTTTCCTGGTATCTTCCGCGTGTATCTTCTTCGGTTGTGATTTTTAAACAATAAATTAGTAACCACTAACTTATTTTGTGTGCAGAACTCCAGCAGTCTTTCTCCTCTTTCATTTCGGTTTCCTAATCCATATTTTCCAATTATTCTTCCATATTGACCTTCGCCGACGACAGCTTTCCAGTCTCCAAAAATAATTAGGTTTCCTTCCTATTTTACATGTTTTTTTACTTCCGTGAATTCTTCGTACACGTCTTCCACTTTTTCATCTTTGTAATCCGACGTAGGCATGTAAACTTGAACCACAATGGTATTCGTCGTCTTAGTTTCAATTTTAACCATTAAAATCCTCTCACTAGACTGCAGAAAGCTCTTCACACGCAGTCCTACACTCTTCCTGAGCCTTATGCCGACTCCATCGTTACCATTCAGTGATGCGGTGTGAATAATTCTGTCACTTCCACTCCAAAGGTCTCCTTCTTCCGGCTATTTCATTTCACTGATTCCTATTTGTCTAGGTCCATTCTTCGTATTTCCACATTAAGGTTCTTTAATCTCCCGCAGGTCCGAAGTGAACGCACGTTCCACGTTCCTATCCTAAAATAGCTATCAAACTTGACTGATGTACTCTCTCGGGTAGTACCCGCCGGGAGATACGATTGGGGGACTATTTTACCACCGGAATATTTTACTCGAGAGGGTTTCATCACGTCTTGATAAATAAGAAAGGAGTGCAGTAACTGCGACTCCTCAGGATATTAATGTGGTGGTCTCCCCTTGCCTTCCACATCGCAGTACTACAGCCGTTAAGGTAAATGTTACCACTCCTGTAGTGAAATGAGTTTCGCTGTACCGACCACGGTGGTCTCCACCTTCACTCATGTGAAAAAGAGCTGCTGCCCTATCCTCCGGGTAATGGGAGCGTAATTGTTGGCGGCCGGCATCTTCACGGGTTCTGTATTATTTAGTGGCGTACCTTACCTAGGGATAGACCAAATACCCCCTCGGAATGCCGTCGCTTTTTTTCCGCGACTGCTTATTCGACGAGTAAACTCGCTTATCTCGCAGCTAATCTCTACATCTAGAGGTCGACCCACCATCCGCAACCGGGTGGACGCACTCGGTGGCCTTGAGCTCAGCCGCGAGCTGAGCAAGAAAATATTGATGAATTAATTTCATTCCAAAATATGTCTCGTCATCAACCACTTTATACGAACTCAACTTATTAGCTTTTATTGTGAAATTGTAAATGGTAGAAGCTGCTTTTTTGAAACAGCTGTTGTATGTTTTGAATTTTTAACCAAACCTTTAGCCAGGGGATTACGCTGTTTTCCCATTAGATAAAAGTAATGGACAGTAGAACCAGATAAATGTCTATAGGTATATCTATAGCACCTTTTTAGGAAATATTTGTTTTATTTACCATATTTTTAAAAAGGTTTTATTTATCATACATTTAAGGCTACTAAATGTATTTTGGCAGTATCCCTGTGATATATCAATCATCTGACCTCATGTAAGCCTTATTTCTATGATCAGTTGGCTCTATCATTTCATATAAATCTTGCTTCCATGGTGAAAAAAATGATATCACCAGAAAGATGAGAAGCCCACTAATAGCTGAAGTTATTGAAGACCGACAGATCTTGTGTGAGGGAATAAAAAGTCATAGGAAATGATTTTTTTAAGGGATTTAGGATGTGAAAAAGTGGCACAGATTGCTGAATAAGCGATATGGATGAATAATGTGATGAGCGAGAGAGTAGTAAGGGGTAGAAACACGAGTGGAGAGTGAGAAATACACGAGAGAGGTAAATGTGTTAAAAATAGTCGTAGGGGAGAAGAGAGAAGGAAACATTCCAAAGCAATGAGCGGATGAAAATAAAAAAGTAGCGTGGTACTAAATCAATGATGAGATTATGTGCATGTGAGTAAAATTTGAATTTTGATTGACGAATGGTTCCTTTTTAGTTTTTCATGGCCTCAATATTGAGGTACCAAGGAATCAGTTTCGACAAAAATGAAGTCCACCGGATGTTAAATTCTCCATCGAGCATGAACTATTAAAAATCGATTGGAATCGTACCGAATTCAGGTCAGCCAAGTATTATTTGAATGCCCAGATGTCATCTGTGTTTTTTTCTGGGACCAACAACGAATACGACCCATCAAGTGCCGACCGAAGGTTCGCGAGGTGAGGTGAGCACGAGACACTTGCCTCAGATTCTCAATTTCCGAGCGCAATATAGAGGGAGGCACATGTGAGTACCGAAAGAACGGCAAAGGAAGTGGAGGAGGTGGTGCGGAAAAGAAGCGAGAGAATGGTGTCGGTGAGGCTGCATTTAGGACGGGGTCGATCCTGGCCGATAAGAGGGGGGGTTGAGGGGGGCGGGGAGGCAGGCTCTCGGACCTTTTGTGGCAAAGGAGAAGGTGCTAGAGGAGGACCTTGAGTGGACGAGGCAGACAGTTGAAAGGGAGGGAGGGGTGGCGTGTTGAAGATGTGGCCTTCTTTGGCTGAGGTTTTAGTCTGCCCGAGGCCGAGAAAGGAGACCATTTGAGGAGAGGAGCGCTGGCGGATATGTATGGATGGGAGGGAAAGAGGTAGGAGGAATCTTAGAAGTTCAGCGAGAGAAATATTTTTGTGTGCTTAAATGTCACCGTGTACCCCTAAACACTGTTTGTTTAATATTTTCCTATTTAGCCGTCGATTCGTTTTTTGGGTATCATGGATGATACCACCGTCAAACATATTTTCATGGCAGAATCAGGAATACCGTTTTTTCGTTTACACTATGTAATAATTATTATACAATCTAGTGATAATCGTCGAAGAAATACTAAAATAGATTGTGCTATGCGTGGCTTGAGACATATACGCTCTTGTTTAAGTGCAATATCGTTTGAGCCTTTAAATGTGCTCCATATATAGTTCCATGCATAGAAAGGGACAGTTAATTCCTTATATTTACAATTAATTTGTATGCCACATACTTCCCTCGATATTTCAAATGGTACTCCCTGATCGAAACATGGATACGAGGAGTGATGCATTACTTCAATAAAAGTGATTGAGCACACGAGTAAAAGCTCTTAACCGAAATTTTAAAATGAACGGATATAATGGCTAAGCAACTGAACTTATCAATATTAATGCATCACAAAAACTTTCACTCGAATTCCATACCACACTTGGCATTGCACAAATATCCCCCCCAATCATTAGGAGGAAGTTATAATTTTCAATTTCCCCATGAAAATATTTTATATTTAAAAATAATAGAATTTCTAGAATGGCTTGTTGAGTATATTACTTTTCTTCCAAATGTTGGCGTGCATCAACTAAAACATGAAGGCAATTGTCACTCATTTTAAAACATCACCCTCGGTAAAAAGAGTAGATTCACGCGTGATGTGGTGGAGTAACGTAATTAAATAAGATTGGCAATTCTCTACAAAGAATTCTTTACTCCGGCCGGTTTCGATGTGATATATCACCATCAGGTGATCTGATGATCAGATGATCTGATAATGATAGACCTGATGATGAAGTATCACATCGAAACGGTCGGAGTAAAGAATTATTTGTGGAAAATTGCCAATCTTATTTAATTAAAAATCTCCCTCAATATTGGTTGCTGAAATTATATTGTTGTAAAGGTAGAAATCCCTGCTGTTAGCAATAAAAATATCAGAGGATAAAAACCAATTTGATTCAAGATGCTTCCAGCTTGGTTACCTTAATTGGATGAAAGTCCAAAACTTCTCTGTTTTCAAATTTTTTTTACTTGTTTCGACTCTATTTCCTGTGATAAATTCAGGGAACTGCGGCCGGCAAATCTTTTCGTAACGTAAAAACCTTTTTGCAATATTTCTGTCATGGTTTGATTTTCGTTCACGCCCTACCATCTTTCCATCCCCCTTTTATCGTCGCGTACCCAAAATCACATCATAAAAAAAATCCCTGCCGAGTACGTGAACCATGGGGGGACATAATTTTAAAGCAGGGAGAAACTTGGGTGCGCGAGCATATGCCACTTCCGCATCCACCGGAACTTCACCCTGCTCGCGAGGACGGAGGACTCGATTGAGTCTCGCGCCCTCTTTTTTTTTATATACGCCGCCAAGACTCGGTTGGAGGGAGATCGGCTTTCGGGTAAATATGGTCAATTTTTAACCGTTGATGCAGCCGCGTGGATTCGAGATCACCCCCCCCCCCCCCCCCCCCCCCCAAACCGGCCAGCCAGTATTTTCTATGAAGTGCCACGGAGTACGAGGGAGTTTCGCCGGAGGAGGATCCGTGGCAGGGGAGTGTGGGGGGAAAGAAGTGGCTTTTGGGAGGAGAGGCGAACAAAAGGCGAATTCTGGTGGGCGACGAGGAGGGAGGTGGCGGGATAGAGGATGGGTCGCACACGGAAGGGAAGGCATGGAGTGGCGGAGGAGAGGGCGGAGACAAAAGAGACCCGGATTAGAGGGCCCAGGGAGGGAGGGTGAGCATGGTGGGGGAGTTGGCCGGGAGTGGACGAGTAGGGGGAAGGATGGGGGTGGATTCGAACCGTGTTGGGAAGAATGGGATCTGCAAGGACCCGGAAAAGTTCCAGGCGGAGCACATTGAGTATAATACACTCCTGCAGCCTCAGGGATTTTTTGAAGGCACTTGAAGTGAAACTCTATCACATCGATTTTTTACCTAAGTCAGGTAGTAGTGGCGCTGCACTTCAGCTGTGCAGCAGAGGGCTTCGGGAAGGGTGAAAGGAGTTACGTAACATGCAAACGATGGTATTACGCTTCTTGAAAAGCGTTGTTTCGTATTTCCGTGTAATTTTGGGATCCGAGGATTCTTCACGAATAAACGTTTCCAACTTCGTAACGTTTTGCATGTAGTTATTTTTCTATACCTTTGTTCGGTGATTAATACTTATTTAAATTATATTACTGACTTAGTTAAAACTACATCACACCATATTTTTGGCAATAAATTGTACATTTACTTTTCAGCAAATATATAACGTAAGCTTCCACTATAAGCTATATAAATGCGATCAAACTGAATATGGAAATCCCTTATGAAATATGTTATTCTGTGATATTTTTAAATTCACATTTAATGCAAGCTTTGATCAAGCTACTTAAAATTACGTCTTAAAATCTATATATTATTTCTAACCAGAACACTTCTTGAACCCTGTCTCTAGTAGAAACAGTATCCAAAACAAACACCCCTTCCTAAGTCCTAAAATTATCAGTATTTTTACATATGCTGTAGAATAATTTCTAATACTTAACGCGTTAAAAATGTCCTGCAGAATCAGTATTTGCTAATTTTGCAATGATTTTTCATTGAGCTTGGTTATAAACGTGGCCAAAAAATACGTCGTTCTTTTAATAAACACATGGACTGAAAAGGGGGATGTAGTTGGCTGAAATGGCTGATTTCGGGCGCAGGATCACACTGGCATAAAGACCTCTACCTTCTCGGACCCTCATTTCCCACCCCCGCGTGCTGGAGACCGGAGGAAAAGGGGAGGGGTGTTGGAGGTCGGGGGCATGGGCCGGGTCTCCCGAAATGAAACGGGCAGGGACAGAGAGCAAAATGTAGTCTGCGGGCCGGATTGAAGAGACGCGGCACAAAATGGAGGAGGTGGTAAGCAGGGATTTAGGCTGCGAGAGGGGACACGAATGGCGAATGCAGGGAGCGTAGGAGAGGGGTGTGGGTGAGGTGGGGGGAGGAATGGGGGGATTGGAGTCGAAATGGAAGGATGGGCACGGAGTGGTTCTTAGAAAGATAGAAAACCATATAGAGGAGAGAGATAGAGAGGAGAAAGAGGTGACGGGAAATACGTAATGAAAGGGCAGATGAACCGTGTAGAATACTAAGACGTCATTTTCTGCGAACAAACCATCAGGCACGTAGCCAAGAGAGAAGGGTGAGAGCAAACACAGTTATGATCTTCTACCAGAATTCGCAAAACGTTGTGGATGCATGGTTATTTTAAAAAATGCATTAATCTATCTTCGGTATTTTCGGTAGTTACTATGTAGTGGAGGTAATAACTTTTAATAAAATTAATATCGACATTGTTCGTTATTTAACACGGACAAAATCATCATGGCAATAATTTTCTTTAAGAATGAGAGGAGCATATTCCACGATTTGACGAAAGTAAAGCCTCCGATCTATCTGGAATAAGATATTTTGCAATGTTTTTTTTCTGCGTGGTCACAATACTGAGGAGACTGCACAACTAGAATTATCCTGTAACAATAATTAGTTTTGGAGTTGAGGCTAGAAAATATATTTTATTTAAAATGATGCTTTTTCCAGGCTTGATGTCATGTATCCATTTAAAAGTAAGCAAGATACTGAGAATTTTATTGAAAATTTGGTCGTGAAGGTAACCACCACAATTATAGAAAAAATTTCATTCAGCCAATTATAGACACAGCCTCTTGAATCGATCTCCACGACTTGATCTGCGAGCATCCGTCCCTTAAACCTTAAAATGGGAAAAAATTACTAAAATGAATCAAATGTGACTGCATTTTATTAATGCATTTTAATAACGATGGATCAAATTTCTATTGGTATTTACAGTATGCATTTAATTGTATGACATGGCGTACAAAAAGGATATCAAGCCGGTGTGAATAACCGTGCATCCCGTTAAAAAATAATTTATAAATTATGCATCAACATAATCATTTTAAATACGATTGTTCTAAGATGGCATTTTCATTTTAATAGGTAATATACTAACTTGGTTTTTTTGGAGAGCCTAAATGACAGATAATGCATTTTAACGCCGATGGTTCCGAGAAATTAGAAAATTCTTAAATTTCCAGGTTATTAAATCTCCAGAGTAGCAATTGCGCGTGATCGATAACAGAGATAAACTATAGAAATACGTTTTCTCTTGCTCGTGCGTATCTCCCGTTTCATAAAATTTTTCGCGTGAGGTTTAACATATCTTTATCACCGAGTTCTTAGCGAGTAAAGAACAAAAATTCCTTTAAAAATTCCGTTACTATCAGTCATAAAATAGAATGCACCACTGACAAAATGGAAGATGGTATAGGTAGGCTGGGGAACTTGTTTTTGGCAACTGTAAAAGCGTAGGAAAATCACGCGAAGGAAGAAGATTGAGAGAAACCTAGTAGGAGAGTGGCTATGAATGAGGCAAGGGGTGGGAAGAAGGGTAGCTAATGCGCTAGGCTAGCTAGCCACGGACGGAATGGATGGATTCAAGGGATAGAGGTCACGGGGAAGGCGGGAGTCGTCGGGAAGTGAGTGGACAGGTTTGAACTGGATATGCGTGAGAATTGAGAGGACCCGGGGCGTCCTGTGCATTCGAGGCCGAGAGAGAGAGGGGGGTGGTGGAAATTTTGAGATGAAATTGGAGGAACTGAGTCCGCAGACACGAACTAGTGCGCAGAATGGAAGACAGTGGAGGGAAGTGAAATGGGGCTACGATGGTAGTCAGACAGAGATGGAGAGAGACCATGCGACGATCTTCTAATGCCCTTTCGACAATTAATCCTTATTTTGAGATTGCGAAGTCCAATATTTTACTGACGGGAGTGTGAAGTTGATTAATCGCGATTCTAAAATTTTACATGTTCCAAAAAATCGTCCATTTTCGGCGGCATTGTTTATGTTTAGAATAAAAATTAATATAATTAATATGGTTCAGAGTTCGAAATACTATTACTATTTCTAGCTAAAAAAACTTCAAAATCTGGAACTTCACCGCCAGCAGTGAATTTCCTAGCCAAGCTTAGTACGGTTTTCTTGGAAAATGAACAATTTTAACTAAATAAAACATCAGTATGTTTTCACCAATTTAATGTTTAAATAAAAATCCAGGCCAGTCAGCTAAGTTAAATGTTTAGTCACATAAATGAAGTTTTATGATTTCCCAGTAATTTTTCTCGTCATTATTTTATTCCTGATCTTTTAATGGATGACCTTCTTTTGTAATGTAAAATAAAGAATCAATTTCTTAAGCCTTAGGATTTTCATTTTAGCATTTTGATAGTCCCCAGGAGAATTAAAATTATTTTTTTCAAAGATCCAAAGGCTACAAACCATCAAATACATGCACTGGTAGACGAGAAAGCGGCTAGTGCAAGTTGGAGAATTAAGGTACACCATATCAGCTCAAATCGCGCTGAGGAATTATCAACCCTATCTGTAGATCAGGAAAATATCTTCTCTCGGCTTTTGTCTACCTTGTACGCAAATTAAATAGCTCCCAAAATATGGGAATTTATACCAGGAGACTGCTTTGAGGAAGTTTTTTTGCGTGATGCCTTTGCTGGCTTCCAAAACTCAGAACTAAAAAGTTGAGTTCAATCTTCTTTCCTTTACCAATTTTACATGGGGCTTCATGAAAAGTCTTAAATTTTTTGCTTATTCTAATGACTAGTTCAATCGTTCGAGTACATATTCTGAAAATAAGTGCTGCGTATAGTTCATTCTTATCAACGGAAGTGGCAATAATAAATTCTCAAAATGGAGTAAAAACAGGGGGTGCATTGTTCATTACACCAAATTTTGCTAATAATAGAGAATATTACACTAGGTTTCAAGGTAGTTGGAAAGGATATTAGAAACGTTAGCTTATCTGGGCAGAAATGGCAAAAACGTACGCCTTCGGTGCGTATTTTGTGGCAAAGGGTATGCAATAAATTAGAAAAATAAAAGCATGAAATATTTTTAATGTTCCTAAGAAATTCTCCGGTGTCTCTTTTCAAAGATTTATAATCTGTATGCTGTCCTTGAAATTTGACGTCCCAGAATTCAGCATTATCCAAAATGATTAACCGTCGCTCAACACGCTCACAGCTCCCCTCACTAATGAGGGCCAATACCTCAAAATTATTTTTTGAGGGATCGTAC
Organism: Platycnemis pennipes; assembly: GCA_933228895.1. Classification (NCBI taxonomy): domain Eukaryota; kingdom Metazoa; phylum Arthropoda; class Insecta; order Odonata; family Platycnemididae; genus Platycnemis; species Platycnemis pennipes. The sequence goes on from OW121847.1 coordinate 110,170,958, forward strand.
CGGGGGACAAGACTGCAGTCCAGAGTCACGGTCATCTCAATGCTCAGCCACAGGACTGAAAAAAAAACACTTTGCCCTCTCGCATTGTAGCACTCCAAAGTTTGGTGACGCGGAGGTAGAACGGATTTGAGGGAGCGGGGGAGGAAGTGGAGGTGCGGGCATTTTTTGCGTGGGAACGGAGGAAGACGAGGGAATGGACAGAAAGTGAGAGAGAAAGGGACCATGGGTAAAGAGGATTTGCGGAGGTGTGCAAGTATGTGTGTGAGAGATAGAGGAAATGAAGTTGCCAGCAAAGGGAAGGAAGTGGAGGAGAGCGAGAGAGGGTCACGGGAGAGAATATCAGAAGGCAGGAGCGGAGGGAGAGGGAGGTACGCAGAGGTGGTGAGAGGGTTGCAGTGAGCGAGTACAGGACTTAAGGAATTGAATATTCATTGGCGGCTGCCGCGGCGGAGTAAGGGCTGAGATGGTTCGGAGGGGGTGGCGGTATGTGGAGAGGCCATGAGGCTGACGCGGGGGTTGGGGGGCGTGGGAACTGCGAGGGGGGAACGAGAGTTCGGGGGGGGAGCGGGGCATAAACGGGACGAGAAGGGCGGGTTACGTGCGGGGGCGGTCCGGGAAGCAGGAGTGGATTGATGCTACGCGATATGGCGCTTTTAAACACACCCACACAGACAAGGGTGTAAGGTGGGATGAATAAATACATAGAGATAGGGGAGGAGTGGATTCGAGCGGGAGATAAAGTTCACTGAAAAGAACCCACCGCCCGTGCCCGTGTTATGAGGGATCTTGTGCAGCCAATCGCTTCCCCACCGCTGCCGTCGACACCCACCCTCACTTCGGAATCCCAACTCGCACAGCCGTCTCGGTCATGCCCCCCTCCTCCCCACTCTCCCCACGCCGCCCCCGCACCACCACGGTGCACTCGCCCCTCCCCCCGCGCGTATGTGTGTGTGCAGTCCTTAACTAGGGCCCTCTACACTCTCCGACGAAGCCGTCTCCGTCGCTTCCCTCGATTGAGAGGGAGGAATGTCCTCCCCGTCACAGTTACATAAAGATATATGGGCACGTCCAATTGGGTACCTAGGCACACGGAATGTAATCAAGTCTCGCGGAATTTGAAAATCTCATGCGGATCCGAGCCTCTAGCGCGCCGCGACGGGCGGAAGGGCGGCAATTAATACGGCGACACCCATTCAGTGCCCACCGGGCTGGCAGCAGGCTGACAGTTATCCTTAGGTCCTTAAGCTCCCGCCGCCGTCCCATATCCACGAGAGGTCACCTTGACGGGATTGTGGAGAGGTAGGGAATCTGGTCTAGAGAGGAGCACGTCCCACGCACGTCGCTCAAGGTGCATGGTGTCACACCTACAACAATCGCCAAATTAAACACCTTCCAGCACCATTGCATTCAACGGTATATCATCATCAAGTAGAATGGAATGGAATAAGTTAATTTAAATGATTTGGGCACGGCCCCTAAAAGCAGCAAAGTCGGATTTCATCGTCACGTAGGTACAGGATATTTTATGCGATGAAAAACAAGGAATATTTACGAGTTAAAAAAAATGATATGGCGCTAAACAAAAATTTCATCAATTGCCTTTCACGGAGAAACATTTCGCATTGCTTAATTATTAGACAGACAATTATATTTTCTACCCATGAAATTACGCAAATTGTTACCGGCTCTTATTCCCCGTGGCAGTGAGTTCCACGAAAGTATTCGTTTGAGTAATTTACGAAACACTGTAGTTCTGCGCGCTGATATATTCAAAATAATAGGTGTCCCAAAAATGAGCAAAGCATCTATAAAGATTCCTTACTCGGAACATTCCGTATTCCGTCCTTGAGAGTTTAGGAGCGTAACTAATAAAAAAATACAACAAATTGGCATTAATTTCAAACTGGTAGAAATAATTGCCCGTCAAAAAACCTTAGTTGTATACCAGAATATTTGGTACCTAACTCTATAAAAGTTTTTTTGAAGGCAAAACTATTCTGAATGAACAAGGGTAAGTTTGAGACCAATTATTTTCCCTGTCGTAATTTTCTTTCATTTAATTCGTTATGTCCATGAAATATTGAAACCTTTTCATGTAACAGAAAGAATACATGTTATACAGCAGAATTATTAAGGGGACATTATCACGCTATGCATGATTCCCTAAAAATATATTTATGTGCATAACTCCTTATCGGAAACTTCCAGACAGAAGAGCAGAACAAGCAATTCCCACCAAAAATGTCACTCGAAAGCAATTAATTATTTCATGCGGGTAGCGTAAGAGTACTCCTACCGCAGACGAAGGAAATTAAATAACCTGATGTCATATCTCTTGAAATACTGGAATATTGATAAATGGGGAGGAGCTCCATTGTTAGTCCTGGGTACACAACCATAATCACCACCTCGGAGGAAGATGTGTAGTTTGAATAATATCACCAGCTCACACATTAATTAAGAAAGTTGGGGTGCTGAATATACTAGATATGACTATTTACAGTTACGAGTTAACGAGAAAACAAACGGATTCATTTTTCACAAACAGCATACAAGGCCATTGTACCACAGGACTTGCAAATACGAGCATTACGATTATCGTATTATATACAGCTCGAAAATATCTATTTTATGTTTCCAATACTCAGCATTGTATGATGAAAAGGTCATAAAAGTCCTCTGGCATAAACCAAACAGATAATAAGTTTTGATTAAGAATTGAAGAATTTTTTACGTGATTCAACTGATAAACTCATACAGCACCAATTATCCTAAGATGAATGTTGCGTATTGATGGAATTTGACCCCGAGAAATTCTGTTTGTATGGCTAGCCGCCAACCTGGCTACCACGGTCGTCAGACGGCTTAATATGGTTCCTACTCAGAGCCATGGTTTCCCGCGAATGATTCAGTCACTGAGCGCGCCTGTAATAATCAGCAATAAAGTGAGTGCGGAGGCTAAATGGAGAATGGGATGGCAAAACTTACTACAGAATCGGCGCATCTGTAGGGATGCAACGTCGTAATCAGCGATGCGAGCGGCACTCGCTCCTGGTTTATGCCCAGGAGACATTCGTCGAGCTTGAAACGGTCTTTCACTCCAGAGGTCCCCGCTACCGGGGTCATTGGGAATTTAGGGAAAACGAACGACCATGCGGCGGTGCGGCCGTGCGAGTGAAGAGAGAGAAATGGAATGGCCAGAATCGATGTTCTGGGGGGAAATGGTTTTCCCTTTCGACCCAGGGGGAGGGAGATGGATAGGCGAGGGGTGGGAAGGAAGAGGGATGAGGGTGAAGGAAAAGGGAAGGTTCGAGCGGTGATAAGGCGAGGGAAGAAGTATGGGGCCGGTGCGGTGAGAATGGGGAGGGGGTGTGCTGGGAAGGGAGGGGGGGGGGGGGTGGAGTGACGTAGTGAGGAGGGGAAGAATCGGGTGGGGGAGAGATATATGTTGGTGATGGAGAAAATGAAGACGGATTGAGAGAGTTAAGGGAGATAAGGAATGTTGGTGGCGAGGAGGCTGAGCGGGGCAGTTTGGGTGAGAGTAGATGAAGGACGGAGATGTCTCAGTTCGGATTGAATGGGAGATATGGAGATATTGAAAAAGTTAAGGAAGGGAGTTGGCAGTTGGGGGCGCGGCGGTGACGGGTGGTGCGTGCGGGGGAGGGTGTAATTCGGGTGTGGGAGGAGGAGCGGAGGCGAGTTTGGCAAGAGCCTTGGAGTAGCCCGCGGAGGGGTGCAGTAGGACAGAAAAAGCCAAGGAGACCAAATCTTTTAGCAGTTCTCAGGGATTTGTATTCGAGAAGAGGGAAATGGTAATTCATATACATATTAATAATAATCTACATTATACATAATACCATGCAAGTGAAATGCGTAAATATGAAGAGATTAGCCCATAGAAGAACTCAGTGGAGAGCTGCGTCAAACCAATCTGAGGAATGCTGGCCAATGATGACCCTGCAAGTCATCATAAAGATGTATGGCAATGCGTGAATCTTCACCATACAGGCACTACTTGACATGCTTGAAGAGTCGAACCAAAAAACTGTCATGCGTGTAAAAGAGATCGTATTCAAATATAAAATTCTTGGATAATTTGTCATTGGTGACATATCAAAGGCCTTCCACGTTAATGAATAATTATAAGCTCGGAATGGTTGGTATTTAGGGGAAACGGTCTGGCGCCCCACCGTTACTATAAGACATCCGACTTCCCTTGAAGTACATTCACTTCGCGTTAACGGTCTTCCACCCAAAACTAATGGTTCATGAATAAAGTAGCCGGAAAAATAGTTGTTTTAATCGATGCCTAGAATTTGTTAGTCAGCGTTACGACGCCGTTAACTCAAACGAGGGTGTTTGAGTTGTCCACCCACAAGGGAGAAAATCACTCGAAAGCGTATTCATGTCCTTGCGACCGCAACTTGTTTCAGCCAGCTCGCATGAGGCGATGACGAGGTCCATGTGACCTCTAAATGAGTTGCAGAGTGTGGAAGTTGCGCGTTCAAACATGCAACTCAAACACCTGCAACACCAAATAGCCACGCAATATCCTCAAGGCAATAGCGTAGTTGCATGGTGTAGTCCGTGCTTTTAGTGGTGCCCTACTCTTGTAGGAAGATGGGAAAAAATTCTCATAACGAAGGCATATAACAATGCTCAGCCTTATAACATATACCCTTCTATAGCAACGTGAACAAGAATTATGCACGAGAAAAACGTCCATTTATTCGTGCGTATTGTTTTTGTCACAAACTTTTCAATTTTACGGCGTATTGCTAGCAATATGCTCAGGAGCTTTGAGTAAATTTATTATGTATTTTTGATTGCAGAAATGCAGTTTTCAGCGTGATGGGTCATACGCTGTGGCTCAGTTCCTTGAGGAATACGTTCTAAAAAAAGTAATATGAAATGCGCTTGCCATTGCTGCTCGATAGCATGCCATATTCAAATGGTTTACGTTTCTTGCTATGGCCCTATTTTTCTGAGACAATTTGCCTCGATAGCAATACATCGCTCTATTGATTCATATGTAACTACTCTGAATTACGCTAAGCTAGGCTGAAATGTAGGTAGTTACGCATTTAGTTCACCATGTCTGCTAAAGGATGAGCACCAAAAACCTTAACTGCGATTTATAGAGAAGTTCCGAAACATCTTGAAAGATACACTAAAAGTACGGGCAGAGATAATCCTTTTGTGTCAAATTACAATAGTGCATTTTTCTTACGGTATGCACTGTTACACTTATTGAACCTCAGGTGTCACCATTTATTTATGTTTAATAATCTTCAATCACGTTCACCTTGATGAAGTCATTTGGAAATATTATCCTAAAGTAATTATTCTCCTTCTTAGCCTTATCCATGTGGTCGTAGATGTATTTATTTCCTTACCACATATCCTTCAGATTACTGAAAAGTACTTAAAAACGTCTGGATGTATCTCCAGATGCACCACCTTTTTATATTGGCCTAAAAATGACAGTCTACTTAAGAAAAAGAGAGAACTTTGTAATTTTCCACACTAATTTATTCTTCACTCAACCGATTTCAACATATTTCACGTCATTTTCAAGAGGTCTAAAGAGACAGAAGAGCTAACAAAGGAGCCAAACATTTGTCAGCTTTTCTGTCTCTTTAGACAGCTCTTGAAAATGAAAGTGAAATATGTTTGGACTTTGAATAATACTGGACTTTGTTGAAAATTTTGAAAATAGGGCATTTTATAAAATGTATGCTGAAAATCTTGTGAATGAGGTGGTGCTGATGACGCACTCATCTTTTCTTATTGTGCGGGTCCCTCTTCCCCTCCCCCTCTGTAGAACCATTTTAGAAGACCCTAACCTTGCTCCTTCCTCTTAAGTTAGTCCCAAAGTCCCCCACCCCACTTTTATTCATTCTTCACATTATACCACCCACCCTTCTCAACTATATATACATCACGTAACCGGTCGTCATTTAGACAGATCTTGAAAATGATGTGAAATACGTTGAAACCGGTTGAGGGAAGAATAAAATAGTGTGGAAAATTACAAAGTTATCTCTATTTATTACGATAAATTTCCAATATGTAAACTCGTCTACCTCGTCTGCCTTAATGGCAGTCTTCGTTTTTTCGGCACTTTTCCTTTCTCTATACTCAAATTTATGAATTTATCCAAGATATTTAGGAATATGGTGTAGTTTCAATATCAATCATTCTTATACCATCTATTCCAGGACCTTCTTTTTAAGAAAGCTAATAATTAGCTCACTTGTGCCGAGGTATTTAATGCGAAAATACTTCTTCGAATGAGGGATTCAAAGCATGTTATGGTTTATTCAAAATCACTCTACTATTTACTGTCAATTATATTGAAATATAATTATTGATGTTAATAATAAAAATAGAGTGAACGTTTTAAAAAGTCAACGATATTTGAGAAAATGAAGCGATAACTATAAAAAGAAAGGAATAAAATAATTTTTTTAGGTAACACCCAGCACATAAATTTCTGAATTTTGCCTTGTTTTCTTCTTTAAATTTGTTTCTGCAAAGAGAGGAAACTTTTTAATTACTACAGCGTCGCGTAGACCAACTGGCAAAGTTGTTAATTGTCAATGTCGATATTTGCACTCGAAGTTATCAAAAATACGTCGAATACCCGAAAATACGTATAATAAAATGAATATACGAAGTCATTAACAAATGTCATCACTAAATTTAAGACACCATAGTTTCCGACACAAGTGTAAGTCAGATAAAGTGAGGTAGAGCCATTGATTGCCTCATGCTTCCTGTAATAATTGAAATCATCAACAAAAGCTGAGGAAATACCCTGCGTCACGCCATTTATCGATAAAATACAAAGCTCAGGGGTTCAAACAATAGCCATTTTCTCTCAGTGCTTGAGCAAATTGTTCAGTGCTCACGTTGTCTACGCATTCAACTAAAATTTCATTTGCAATTTTTTTCTAAATTTACTGGGAATACTTAATTTACATGATTTTTTTATGAATATAGCCTCAATTTCTATTATTCAGAGGGAAATCCGAGATAAGCAATGCATTGTCAAACTTCGGTACTAAACTCGGTCTTTAAAACTGTACTTAAAAATGAAAAGAGATTTTCTTTTAGGTACTGTCGAAGATGGTTTCTGGCCTCACTTTGTGGAATACATTTATGTCCTGGATTGAAGAATTAACTCTGCTATTCCGCATGGTAAAATATTATTTTATAGCACGACCGGTTTCGCCGCAGTGCAGCATCCTCAGCCTGTATTTTACCATGTGGAATAGACCATTTAGGTCGTCAAGATAAGATTTCGAAATGCTATACGCCATTGAAAAATATCCATGAAATTAGTGGTAAAAATGAATATTGGAGCCTGAACACCTAATTAAGGTGGATATTTATATAATACTGAAAATTTTCCGAAAACCAAGGGTCTAAATCAATCATAAGGTTGATTATCCAAATTCATGAATTTCATATTTTCCAATCTGATACAGGTGATGGATTAATTTATGTATTTACTCCTCTTTATGTCTCGATAGTGATAAAGATAATAATAATATCCAGCTGTGGCCACTTAAAAATGCAACTTAAATATTTACTAAAGAAAGAAACTAATTGAAATTACACTTTTCATAACTGTATTAGCATGGAGACAACAAATTTAATGACATGCGTGAAATGTATTATGCATAATTCATTAACTGGTAAAAGTTTTACTTTGTGTCATTGTTTTGAATTCTTTCAAAATTGATTACATTTAATTTTCCTCTGTGTATGCAATTTCATAATAGCCTGTCTATTTAGTATACACTGTGTTGATGTGGCTTAGTGTCAACAAGGTTTCAATTTTCCTGTCTTTTGTAATTTCACAAAATATATATTTATTTAACGAGAGTGAGTTTAAAAAATATAAAATCATTTTGTTGAGCTAAAACAGAAGAAAAATTAAGCACTACGCAGCATATGATGTTACGTATAGTCTTCTGCCGACTATTAAAAATCCATATATTAATTTATATTTAAAATATTTACCATATTTCAAAGAACAGGAGAGTCTAGGCAATGAAATTTGGTTAGTACATACATCTAACTCTCCATTTGGCTATACGATCCTATTTCCTCTACTATTTTCTACTACTATTTTCAAAAATGCAGTTATTCTTTTTCTATAAAAACAGGATTATGCTGAAGTACTTCATTGATATTACTTCTTATTTGGCTAATATATGTCAACACTTTCGTCCTGCGGATAAATGTAATTGTGCTGATATAATATATTTTGACAGAAAAACAAACGAGTTTATTGTACTTAAAAAATATTAAAACTGAATAAAAGCAAGCCTTCTAATGAGGAATACATCCGTTTATTGACTCGCAACCTAAGTTCACTTTTGGAAATAATCGTTTTCAATCCCTCTAATTTGCCAAATGTACATATTTGATCGGTATGTTTATCGTATTTTTGTGGTGCATTATCTAAATTGCATAATTATTCATGCTAAAGTATAATACCTCCTTTTAAGGATTAATATACATATATGATTCACTGGACGATGATTAGAAAGAAATGTTGCTTTGTGATCCTTTTGGGAGGACTTGAGATATTTCTAAATGGGTGAAGTAATCCTTATTGCTTCTGAAGTAAAGTTTTATGATGAATTTTTACGTTATTAGCTCTCCACTGCGCACACTGGACTTCATAATTACTTAAATGGCTTTGACTCCGGCTTGAAAACATTATCCTTTGGGTGAGAGAAGGCCTAATAGAAACCCAAACGTAATATGGGAGGGACTGAGGTAGTAGACTCCTTCCAAACGTTATCCTGGCTTCATGCCTTACTTGTGGGCAAGCAGACTCAGAACGGTTGACATCATGAACTAATAATCCTAGGATTGGTTTGACGCAGCTCTCCTTTCCTTTCTTCTTTCACTTAACCTCTTCATATTTGCATAATTCTTCTCCTTCCCCGCCTTAACTACTTGTTCTATGTACCTCATACGAGGTCTTCTTTTTCCGTGCCTCCCATTCCCTTATCTCTCGATGACTCTTCATCAAGCCATCATGCCAGAGGATATGGCTGATTATTTTTTCCTATTCTATTTTTAAAATTTTTTGAGAACTTTCTCCCATTCTCCTTAGGATTTATTCTCATTCCACTCTGTCTATCCGTTTTATCTTCATTATTCTTCTGCAACAAATCATTGCTAAAGCTTTCCTCTTTGACTGCTTTTTACTATTCATGCCTCACTGCAGAACGGATAAAGGTATTTTTACTAATATTTTTCTGCATTAGTCGTCACATATATGTGATGGGGCGATTGCCTTGCTTTCACCCTCCACAAAATCAGAACTGAAGAAACTAATCTCTACTTCTCTCACTTAACCTCATTACTCGCCTCCATCCTCAGGTCTGGAAAGGTGGCTGGATTTCGTATGCACTTCTCTTATCCCTGATGGAATAGGCCTCAAAACTGTTTGGTTTTGATTATAAGGCCTAAATATTTTGGATACACCAACGAATTATTTGTTCCATGTTTTTACGATGATTGGGTGGCATCAGTGGTGGACCACTGTGAAATTACCACTCATGAGTTTTCGTTTTGAACTAAATTGTGAATTCCTCATTGTTGACAGTTGAATTCAATGCCTCGAATTATATGTGAACAATTGTTATAAATATATCTTTCGAAGCCTTTCTAATTATATTATTCTCTCTTGCGACTGTTTTTTATCTGTAATTAAGATGAACTTCAGCTATCATCAATTTCCAAAGTCCAAAGAATGACCTCGATCTTACACTTAAATTGCATTGACATAAGGAACATTACTTTGCTCTTAAGTTAAATTAATCTAAATAAATGTTTAAATAACTGAAAAAACACGAATAATGGTTGTTATCGCATACTAAGTTAAATGAAAGACCATTCACCAAATATTTCAGTTCAAAAGAGCATTGATCAATGCTTCAAGATAGATACAACTATTAAGTTAAAACGTTCAACGAGAAAGCCTATATGAATACAAATTTGAGTGAGAAGAGCGCAGGTATGGAGTAAAAATAATATTCACGTACTCCTTTTAGAACGAATACCAGAAATTTGTCCATTCATGGGCTTTATTAAAATTGGCAACCAAAATAGAATGCAAAAAGTGAGCAAATCTTGTTTCTTATTTCACCAATAAGTATTTTAAATTCATTAGCTATTTCCAAAAACCGTGAAAAAACTTTTGGATAGTGTGCGCATGGCTGAATTCGTTTGGCTGGAACCCGTTGAGACCCACTTCGTGCAGTTTGAACCCTAAATCTCTTTCAAGTCTCGGTGACATTCTGAACCGATTTCTGTGCCTCTCTTTCTCTCTCTCTCACTTGCCCGTCGAAACAGGGCGCTCCCTCTTTCTACCCTCTCTCCTCTCCCATTGGCCGACAGCACACGAATGAGCACATATTTTCCTCCACCCCGGGTCCCGGCTCACATGGCACGTGATTAAATTAATAGCGTTTCCTTCTCCGGCGACGTCCTTGTTTTGCGTAATGACGTCCTGTGACGGAAATGCTGAAAAGGGAGGGTGAAGGGGGTTGAGAGCCACACGGTACGCGGGACAAGTCGTTCGCTGTACGGCGGGAAACAAGCTCCCGGAGATTTATTAACGCCAGAAACAGTGGGACGGCGATGACGAAAAACGATAAATGGGAGTCCCCGAAACGAAAGCTTCCCGGTTCGGTCGTATTCTTTCTCGGCGTTTTGTTTCACTATTTCTTTTATTTTTCCCTCTCCTTCCCGCCTGCAAGTCGTCGCGGAGAACTTTTGCGCGGCACACGAGGAGGTCAGCGATGAGGGATCCATTCGATGGCGGGGAGAGATCATTCCTATCACGTTTTGTCCCGAGTATCCCAGACGAGGGAACGAAATCAAAAATTTTCCTCCCGCCCTTGCGTTTGTTCCAGGCGTTTTCTTCGCGGCGTCATTTTTTTGTCGACAAAGAGAGAGAGAGAGAGAGGTGGGAGGGAACATTTATGTTCACCTATATTCCACGTCGAAACTTTTCCCATCCCGGCGGAAGATCGGCTTCCCCGCCTTCCCCGGGGTCCCGTCTCGTCCCATCCAGGAAGTGGACGGTCCCCCAGGCCTCCTTTTGCATATAGTTCCGTGCTTAAAGCACCACCGTGCGGGGGAAGAACTCTCTCTACAATGGACCGTCTATCCGACGCGGTGTCATCTGCCGCCTCTTTCATATCCCATCCCTCCCGAACACCCCTCCCTCTCCCCCTCCTCTCTCTTCCCCATTCCCTCCCGTTCTCCAACAATCTCCTTCGATAGGAGTCATCTCCGATACGACGTCTCAAGACCATATCCCCTCGGTCCTCCGGCCACCCAGTCGGCGGCGTCTCGGGAAACTGAAGAATCTCGCCCCTCTTCCCCTCTCCTTCCCGTGTCTCTCATCCGCGAAAACAGGCCAATATCTCCGCGCGGTGCCGCGGGACCAACGTCGAATTCCTCCCCTTTGCTCTTCCCTTCCTCTCACTCCGTCCACCTCCCATAGTCTAGTTTTGGAACGATTCCTCTCCCTCCCTTTGCCCACGCCTGCCTCCGTCCCGCACCCACCTCGGACCACCCCACAACGCGTACGCGTTTGGAACTCCACCCGTTCCGACCCTTCCTCCCCCTCAACCACCTCAGACTCTCATTTTTTTCCTCTTTATTTTCATTCCCAGATAATCCGCTCATTTAAATGTGAAATTGCTTTCCTCAAAACTTCTCGATCGATTTTCTTTTTCTCAATTTCCTCCCCCTCCATCAACTTCCCACCCCTTCCACTCCTACTCCCTCCCATTCTTTAACTTTCAATGGGAAGACTGAAGCATATCAAGTGGCCCCTTCCTCCATTTCTTACTATACCTCCACCGGTGCCGTCCCAACTCCGTACACCCCCTTTCTTCGACTCTGCTTGGGTTCGCCCCCCCCACTTTCCACAGCCACTTCCTTACAGGCCAACCCTCTCCCTCCTAGGCCCCTCCATTCCATCCCTCCACCTATCTTTTTCTTCATCCACCATTCTCTTCCGTTTCTTATATGGCCAGACGCGGCTCGTTCGCCCGCCCGATCATGCAACCCCCGTGCGCGTCCATCCCCTCCCTCGCTCTCCCTCTTTATCTCTCCAACGGTACGTAAAGGGAGATGAATTTCTTTCGAATAGGTGAGTCGGAGGGGGGAGAGGTTGACGGAACTCTCTGGGTGCCAGGGTGTGCGCACGTGTGTGTGTATAGAGGCGGGAAGATTCGCAGGAGTTGGAGAAAGACAGAGAGAGTTAGAGGGAGGGTGGGTAAATCTTCTTGATAATGGAAATGCAGTGGAATAGGGGCGTTTGAGGGGGGGCGTGGGGAGAAGGATGGGGAGGGAGGAAGGGGGTTTTGGGAGGGTGGAGGTTGGAACAGGAGACAGGAGTGGAGGCTAGAGGGATACGAAAGGTGAAGGAATAAAAGGGATGGATTTGCATTTTCATGAAACCCCTCTCTCGTGGAATATGTAAAGTTGGCCCTTGCTGCGTAGAGATAGGTCAAACTTGTTGCTAAATGAAAAATTTGCAATCACGAGGAGGAATTATTCCGGGCTGCTTAAAATAAATTAAAGAATTTATAATGAATCATTATCGAACAGCCTTTGCAGTTATTCTTGCAATTTTTGAAATATGTCGCGCAGGTTTCGAGGGGCACATCTTTCTTCGTTTCCTCACCAATTAATTTGTAAAATATTTCCAAGCTTTCATTGCCTTGAATAAACGAGCCCTTGGGTATTTTTACTCTTTCACTTCTCTTAAGTTAAACTCAAAGCCTTCTTCGTTATCGAGTAGAATATTTATGGATGTTTATGTCGCAAAAGGGTAATCAATATGACAAACATAATCAAGATAAATGAAAATTCCAACTTGGGGGCGTGTTATAAATTTAATTATTTGTTAGAGTTTGAAGCATTGATTAGTTGTATAAATCTGAAAAATCATATGTGAAAAATGAATAAATTACCACTCTTTTACTAAATATTTTCAATTATAAATAGCTGTTACAATAAAAAGACTTGGAGGAGAAATAATAGCCATTCATCGGCTGCTGTGAGTAGATCAAGTTGGTATTGAAGTTCTGAATTGAATTAAATACTAAATCACCGCTTTCCACCGATTCCAAGTGAATAGCATAGTCCCGGATGTTACACAAGTAAATACTCCTTTGTATAAACTCATGCTAAATATCCCTTAGTACGTTTGTTTAAATGGGTTACGCTGAATTTAAAACTGATTTCAAATGACATGAATTATTGGCCGTGTCCTTGAGAATTGACTTCATCTATATGATGTTTATATCGAGGTTCATAGTCCTACACTTAAGCTGCTTACTTCACCGCAGGATTTATTTGATTAATGGTAAATATCTTCAAGATCTTAGCTCAATTTTAAGGAAATATGATCCAAATTATTTTCTTTATCACTCTTTTCTTTTCAGTCCAATTCTCCAAAATTTTAATCTATAGTGAACGTTGGAGGGATGTTTGTGCTCAGAGATGAGTGCATTCTTTTTTTTTAATGTTAGGAATGGGCAGAAATATTCTGCAGAGATATTCAGTTTTAGTTTACTCATGCTATATGCCAAGATCAATGGCAGGGTATCGTCTGGCTTTTCATGCAAGTGATATGTTGCAATCTCAAGATCATAAAATATTACCTCCTGCCATGTGAAGCCGCAACTGTATTTATAAAGAATGCCCAGCGGAATCACTATTATCAACGATGTCAAATGCTTCCGCAATGGTACCGAGAATCGAATATGGTAATCAGTGAATGGAAAAAAATAAAATCTTTGAGCTTTAGACGCTAGTAGCTTTTCGCTACGGGATGAATTTTAATGGGGCACTCCTGAAAGCAACTTTTCCAACTGAGGAAGTAATCGCGAGATTTGAAGGAAACTGAATTCCTCATTTTCCTCGCGCACAGCCTACCGCGCATTAAGTCTCAGACTTCTCGGAGGATTTTCTGCGCTGCCTCCACATAAATTACTTGCCCTTTAAAATCCTTTTATATTCGAAAATAGATTCCATTCAAGGATTCTGATTTTGAATACTGGGAGAAAAGGCAACCTTCTTTTATTTTCCTCGATAATACCGAGCTCGCAAAAATGGGTTCAAGTGCCGTGCCGAAAGGAATTGATTTGAAAGGAGGCCGTGTAATAATGTGTCTTATTTTTCGATAATCGTTGCGATCGATATTTATCCCTCTCCGGAGACGAAGGAGTCGAAACGTGCTGTATTTTTTTCCATTGTGTTGATTAATGAGTCTGGCTTTCTAAGAGAATGTATCCACCAGTGCGGAATGTTTTCTTCCCCTCTCTCCCCCTCCCCCCCCCCCCCCCCCCCGCCCCGCCCCGCCCTCTCCACCTCCACCCACATCCACCTCCACCTCTTTGATTAAAACCCTCTGGCGATTTAAAACTCTCCTCCCAATCCCTTATTAAGGACTCCCGCTCAAACCCTCCTTGTAGGCTCCCCTCCCAAACCTGGCCACCCTTTTTCTCTTGCTGAGGTATTCAATTTCTTCCACTTAAGGCGGAAAGCCGTTGTTTACATGTCATCGATTTCGTATACTGTTCTCAACCGGTGGCGAGTCGACGCACCCCTTTTTCCTCCTCCGCCGCCCCTTCCACTCAGGGGAATAACTTAAGGGACGGAGGCTTGTTTATGTCTTGGGGGTTGGAAGGACAAAGGGTGGGTGTGGCGGCCCGGGTGGCCAAGCTGTTGGGTAAACACAGGGGGTGGGACGGTCCGCGATACCACCGCGCTCTAGAGAGATGCTGGATGAAATAATATGAGTGGGTGGCGTAGAAACTTCTCTCCGCATCCACCTTGTTCCGGGTGTATACCTACTACTACGCCTCAGACTCCCTTCCAAACGCCCCACGGAACCCGGAAAACAACCCGCCGAGCGAGTAACCCACACCATCTTTATCCAGTACCCTTTCCCTCCATCTCTTTCCTCCCCCTTCCTTCCGGCACCAACAAGCACGCCAATATCCCTGCTCCCACGAAAGAATCCCGCGCGTGTGGATATACCGACTGCCGCCAAATACGGGAAAGATTGTTTTCGCCGCTTGAATCTCGTATAGAAAAGGGAGCTGGGGTAAAAACTGATCCTCACTGACTCCTGACTCTTTTTCATCCTTAAAGTGGCATCTAAAGGATAATGTTTGAATGATGATGTTCTAAACTTTCGCAAAAGATTCACCGGGTCCTCTCATCGGAAACTCGTTATCTCTGTTTTCAATGGCCGTATACCACCCGGGGTTCGTTCGTGATTTCAAAATGAAAAGAAAAGGATTATTTAAGGTGTGAATGCGTAAAAAATGACCAGTTTTCGTCAACATTATCGTCATTTTAGTATATTTCCTGTTGAAAATGAGGAGAATTTTCATTTCCTCATGTTTTATTGATGTCTTTGTTATTGAATTTCCATCTCCATGTTATCCTCCGAGTAGCCAAAATAGGTAGGACGTGATTTAAGACCACCAACCATTTAAGACTTAAAGACCTGTACATGAGTATGAGCATTGTAATACAAATATTAGTTTTAATACAGTTGTGTACGACTTTTTAATTTTCAAACGCAAATCCTGATAATTTAAATGAAATCGTTGCATTGGTAGTCTTCAATCTTTGATTGACTTCACATTAAATCATGGCCCCTAATATTTTTATCACTTCCTACAGTCTGGATTGGCTTTCAAATCCAAGAGGCAAATATTTTTATTGCTAGCTTATTTATTATTGAGCAGTATATGTCATTAGGTAACATTCTAGCTTCTCTGCGGAATGTAAGTCTCTCATCTAGACCTTGGGTGAATAGCATATATTATTTCTATCATAAACTGTGAAAACTCAGTTTCACTTAAGCATTGGGTAATCTGCGAGGCAAGTGTCAACTGTAGTAGACATAATTCGGAATTCTGTGTTATGCCAGGTGGTAATGGCTGTAAGTGGAATAAAATTCCGCTTCAAATAGTCCATTAAGAGCTACAGTAACTATTTGCTGTATTTAACAAGCAGTGGCATCGGCCTACGTATTCCCTTATTCTGCCATATTTTTTTATTTCCCGGGAAAATCCATGCTTTATGACCCACGAGCCCCATCCGCGATATTCTCTTAAGGGTTCCTGCCCATTCTTATTTTGATCTACCTAATAATTTATGATTGAGATCAAGCGCATGAGAGAGTCTTGATGTTTCTTTGCAAACACATCATCTTATATAATTTTTCGTTACAAGAGGCGTTACGGTAGTCTTTCTTCTTAGGTACTCAAGTAAGGTAATGAATAGGCACAACGTAACTAAAATAAAGCTAAATTTTCCACGGATCTGGATGACTCTGGCGTCTTGTCCCACTGTCCCTCTTATTTCAATTAGAGATGAGGATGTTGCACGTGTCATGTGCCTCAATAATTTTTAAAATGATTGCTTATTCTAAAATCATTAGTAAAACAATGCTGTCTCAATATTGATGACGTATTAATTCCATTTTTTGGAGGCGCCTTAAGGTAAACCAAAGTTGAAATCTCTAAAATTTATCGCAATACTCAACAACTCCCTCGAGCACACCATGCAAGGATTCATTACACTCGCCCACGTAAGCATTGCACATACTCGCTCATTCACTAAGGATGACAGTAATTCCAATATTTAGCAATTTTAGATGAATTTCAGGGAGCTGATTTAAAACTTTTTTGAAGATAAATGTATTGATAGTAAACCTTTTCGGCCGAAACAAAACAACGATTGAGTCCCGCCGCGTAAACCACGTTGGTAATGCACTAACCGGACAACCGAGAGGTCGCAGGATGGAATTCTACCACGAGCATGATTGTCTATCCATATTTTGAGTAGGCTAAGGATTAAGTCAGGTTATGCAATGCGATAAAAATCTCAGTAGTTAACCTTAAAAATTTAATGTTACCACTACAATGAACGAGACTCATAAGGGGCTAAAAATAAATCAGGTAAGTTTAGTTGTGTTTTAAATAGCTCATTGGAAAAAAATATACGTTTGAAGATTTTACTGACTCTGGTACGTCTGAAGAACGTTTATTAGTTCTCAGAGCAGGGATTTGGACCAACAATGAAAGCACAGTCTCGTAACTCTCAAGCCATGTTTGTTCCTTAGACATTAAAACGCTATTCCTTCATTCATTCAAGTATTCATTCTGTTCAATTACTGCCTCTCGGATTTAATACTCCCGGCCTCTTCGTAAAAGAGTAAACGACATTAAGTCTCGCTACATTATATAATGAGACCTTGTTTCAGGTTCTTATGTACTTATGAGAATAACTATACTGAGGTGAGTACTTTTATAAATCCCGCTCTGATTTGTATGACTGTGGCCTCCTCAAGGGAGAGAGTTTAAACATGGTGATCTGCATTTGGTCTGCAGATGATGAAAACCTTGCGCACTGCATTTCGCGCGTCTAACGGGTATTTAATCGCAGATTTAGCCTCCATATACCCTTAAATTGAAATGAAAAAGCGTAACTTAGTTATTCCACATATATGATTTCATGAACGATCCGGGTTTCGTCGAGGATCGACATAATCAGGTGATCATCATCATCATGTGATGATGTCGTTCCTCGACGAAACCCAGGTCGTTCATAAATGCGGGAATCATATATGTGGGACAGCTAGGTTACGCTTTTTTATTTCAATATGAAGTGGTTCCAGAAAGTTACCTCAGATACAGTTTACTACTCCATATACCCTCACCAAAAATTGCTCACTTAAATCTCGGTTTGCGAATTTAAAGGGATCTATTCACATTTAGATGGTACAAACGAATTTGACAGCAATTCTTGTCACTACAAAAAGTGCAGGAAAAAATGGCCTTAAAGCGCCATAATTTTTATCCTGCCAATCCTTCCTTTCAGCATGATGGAGATTTTTATAAATTCTTTTTGATTCGCATGGATTCAAGGCTATAAGCGTACCAATGTATGCACTGGATTAATGTGGCTAAAATTATTTCAAGGCACTTAGAAACACTGTTATTGAGTAGGCATGCCCTAGATAATGTATCTAAATGATTGAAAATTAGGAATGAATGCAATTTAATGCATGTATACCTGTTATTAAGTTTATCTCTAACTTCTTTCAAAACTTATTTGTGCCAGAAGAATTTTAACTAAACGATATAATGATACATGAAATACTACTTAAATCTTGCTGATATTTTAGTAACTAGAGTCATTTAAAAACGGCGTTTCTTTTCAGCATCAATTTCTCCATAGAAAAACCATGAATTTCTGCAACAAGAACTTGTACTTTATAATATCTAAGTAGTCTAAATTAGTTTCTTCTACTTTAACCATATATTTCACTTTTGTCGTAAAAATAAGATCTACATTTACAGAGTGCCCTACACACAGCCTTGAGGATGTGTTGCAGGTGTTATTTATCACCACAATATAACATTAATGTAAAAAAACCTTGATGTTGATCCCTAAAGTTGGTCACGTTGCAGATGGTCGACTCACTAAGTTCTCAACAAACCGTTAAGTAAAAAATCAGGAAAGGGTCACAGTTCGTTTCCTGCACACGTTGTGGTTGTCCATAAGATACTGCATAAAGAAAATCACAGTTTGAGTAAAACTATACATATCCGACGATTTCTTCAATGGTAGAATGTGAGGTCTCTATCTAGAGGAAGAGCTCTATTAAGCACCCAAACCACTGGAAGCTGACTTAACGGAAGAAGAAATCAGGGAGGATGAAGATGAATGGGGGCCCGAGATACTGAGAAGCGAATTTAACAGAGCCGTGAAAGACCTAAGGAACAACAAGGCACCAGGAGGGGACAAAATAAATGGAGAAATCATCAAGGCACTCGGGGTCAAAGCAAATAATATCCTCTTTGGAAAAATCAAAGATAGCTATGACAGTGGAGGACTACCAGAGGACTTCCACAAGAATCAAATGCCGAAGAAGCCAATGATAGAGAAATGCGAAAAGCACAGAACATTGAGCTTGGTGTCACACACATCGAAAATACTTACTAGGATAAGTAACAGAAGAATGGAAGGAAAGATCGAAGGGAATCTTTCGGAAAATCAATTCGGATTCAGGAAAAACCGAGGAGCTAGGGAGGCAATACTAAGCTTAAGGATACTTGCCGAGAAAATTTAACACGTAAACAAGCCGTTGTATGTGACATTCGTGGACTTGGAAAAAGCCTTTGACAACGTCGAATGGAATAAGATGTTCAAGATACTAGAAGCAATTAGAATAAGACTGCAAGGGTAGAAGAATAATCTATAGCCTTTAAAAGAACCAGGTCACCACAATGCGAATGAAAGACGGAAGGAAGATAGAAGCCAAAATAAATAAAGGAGTCAGAAAAGGATGTAACCTCTCCCCGGCGTTATTCAAAATAAACCTGGAAGAATCAATTAGAGACGCAGAGGAAATTGGTATCAAGGGCATCAAGGTGAATGGCAAAGAAATAAACATGCTAAGGTTTGCTGATGACATCGCAGTTGTAGCAGAAAGTCGAGAAGACCTGCAAGTATCCCTAACCACAATGGACCAAGAACTTCAAGAATATAATATGAGCATCAACAAGAAGAAAACTAAAATCCTAGTGTCTGGAAGAGAAAAGTTTAGGGCAAGTATCACAATTCGAGGAGTTAAAATTGCAAGTGGAGAACCTCACCTACCTCGGCAGCACTACAACTCGGAATGAAAGAAGCTCGACGGACATCAAGCGAAGAATAGCACAAGCTAAGGAGGCGTTTATAAAGAAGAGGCAACTACTGTGCTCAAAGAACCTACGGCTGCAAACAAGGAAGCACTTCATCAAAACATTCGTATGGAGTGTGGCAATATATTGGATCAGAGACATGGAACATCAGGAAAGCAGACCAACGAAGAATTGAAGCCTTCGAAACATGGTTCTGGAGGAGAATGTTGAAGATTAAATGGACAGATAAATTGAGGAACAAAGAGCTGTACATAAGAGCAGATGAAGAAAGGACGATATGGAAAACTCTACGGCAAAGAAGAACCAGATGGATTGGACATACCTTGAGGCACAATGAATTAGTTAGAAATAGAATAGAAGGGAAGATTGAAGGGAAGGTCCCGCGAGGAAGACTAAGGGACAAATATATAGGGCAAATAAATAAAGACGTAAAAGAGAAAACATACCAAAGCGTGAGAGAATTAACACTGAATAGGGCAGAATGGAGGCTGCAATAAACCAATCCTAGGGTTGAAATACTGATGATGATGTGAATGCGAGGCCTCCATTCAAAAGCCTACCTCTCTACCCAATGCAATACCATGGCATAATAATCTATAATATCATAATGTAATGATATACGCTAGTCTCAATCATATACTGCATCATCTTGCCAAGGATTTCAGGTACAACTCTTCCTCTCTCATTTTCTCTCAGTAGCAATCATTTGGGGTAGGCGACAGTGATTGAAATAACTAAAGCTAATGAGAGAAATAAGGTAACTTGGTAGGTCTGAATTTTCCTGATGACCGAAGAACGGTGGAAAAAATCCCGAATTTGGCAGTGACCTCCTCATAAATAAAATAATGCTAAGGTGCTCACTCTTTCGCATATGACGGGCTAGGTACCGAAACTAAAACGCTCCCGACACAATACCCATATTGGGAGCGGTATACCAATTCTAAATACCTAATACTTCTAAGTACTGCCGAGATGTGAACTCGGAATTTGATATGGTAACGTGCCCTAGCAACCACGTCAACTCGGTACTTTCCCTCGGTCTTGACTGTGTGAATTTAACGGCGCATCAGCATCGAGATATAAAAATATAAACGCTGGACATAAGTTTAAGTCAAACAAATCCACTCTCCCTTTTTCTTTCCCTCTCATTCCCTCGCATTAATGTCAAATGTAATTCGGCCTTATGAAGCAGTGGAATTGATAAATAATTAGATTGCTGGAGAGGAGATGTGCATGAGAGAATACGACAGCCGAAATACGGTCGCGTTGTATGGGCTTCTCCCTCAAGGGCGGGGCACGTTCATTCTGTTCCGATTCCCGGGTCACCATCTATCATTTCCGAGGCCGCAGCGCAAGTTATTGCGTCCCCGCAGTCAGTGATTGCGTTTTGACACGGCGTGCACTTAGCCACCCTCCCTCCCCCTCCCAGGACCATATTATTCGTGCCATCCGAGTCGGATTCCCTGCCTGCCCTCCTCTCCCACCCACTTACCAGTATCCCGCCTCCACTCCACCCTCCGCGTCTGTCTTCGCCGTCTCGAAACGCCCAATGTATCCTTCCTCCCATTCCCGATCCCTTCCCACCCTCATCTGCCCACAATTCTTATCCCCCACCACCCTCCATGGCCCTCCTCATTTCCCTACACCCTCTCACCCTTCCCTCCCTCCCTTCTCCCAGACCACCCCCTTCAAATAGCAAAGAAAGATCCCAACCCCACCCGCTCATCCACCCTCCCCTCTCCCTAGTTCATATTACTTACTCCATATTCCCATCCAACCCTCCATCCTCCCTCTCCCCCCTCCTATCCTCATCCCAGCATTTCGTTTGCATGTCGTTATGATTTTTGTGGATGTCTGAAGTGGTGGGGTGGGTTCTGGGCGGGGAAGTGGAATAGGGAGCCCGAGGCAAGAATAAAAAAAGAAGTATTGACCCGGTTGTGCGACAGAGACGCATAACTTGGCTCGCGTCTGTGGGCATAATTTAAGCGGCGGATAAAAGCATGCGAGGCTTACATGTGACAGTATGGAAAAGTTCGGCTACTTCCTGCTCTCCCCCAGGATTCTTTCGGACGTTTTTGAAAGTTTAATTCTGTTGCAGTCGCGATAAACTTTCGTTCGGGACTTGGATTTATTTTCCGCATCTGCATTTATGTGTGCCATCGCGGGAAGACTGGAATGTCCTCTCCCCAGGCAGTCATTTTTCATAAGGGCCAGCGACAATTTTCGTAAAAGGATGACATCGTGATGTTCAAACTAAATTTAAAACCCGCAAAACAATTACTTGATTAGCAGCAAAATATGTAACCTCCAGTGTTCAATCGTTTAGAAATTTAGGATCTAGTAGCCGAAATTTGGCCTTTTCGAAAACCTTTCCGAATTTTTTACTTACCTTCAATATTTCGGTTTGATGAAAGACTGCGTGACTGCAAGAGACTGCGTGTCTTGAAACGAGAACCAAATTTTTGGCGTGTTATTATTTTTATCGCACTTTAACATGCCTACCATTTTAGAGGATTAATTTTTTCCGTAACCTTTTCCCGAGGGGGATGATACTTTTTGCCTGTGAAGCACAATGACGTAGCTCTAAATCTTTCTAAAACACACCTTACTAGACAAAATGAATAGAAAAAGCAAATAATGGGTTAAATAACGATAAAGAATGTGTTTGAAAAGTCATGAAGCTTACATACGAAGCATTTCTGCTAGCACAAATTAGCTAATAGCTAATATACCTAGATTTATGGCAAACATTTCGAGAAATAAAATTGTTTTCACCGTAAATCTTCACTCACGCTCAGCTAATAGCTAATATACCTATATTTATGGCAAAAATTTCGAGAAATAAAATTGTTTTCACGGTAAAATCTTCACTCATGCTCAACAGAGATTATCCATTTATTTCTGGTAGCACGCATAAATTAGACGACTAGAATCAGTAACTGATTGCTATTGTTATCGCATATTAACCGTTAAATTAGGGTTTTAATGAAATAACCCTTAGAAGCCTTACTTTCTCTATTCCCATGACCTTTTCTACCTCATTGCCTTCTTTCTCTCTTCATTTCTTCTAAAATATCCATGCTCACCCTTCCTCAATCACTAGGTATTTCCAGTGTTATTCTGTCATTAGCAGCATTCTGAATCTCATCGTTCCTTGTTTTTTCACCTAATTTCACTCCTAATTTCCTCCATCAACTTCCTTTCTCCCATCATAGTCCCAAGTGTTTCCTCTTATTTTAAATCCATTGCAATGTCACCATTTTCCTACAATCCCACGTCTCTGTAGCCCCCAATCTATTTTCTCCTTCTTTCTCGCAAGAATACAGGTATACAGTTAGTATACTATACATCCTCTATGGAACAGGTCATGTCTTCACGTTCCATTGCAAGCATCAGTAAACAAATCCTCATTTATCACTTCAGTACAATGCCTCTCAGATCGGTCTTCAACATTTCGCAAAATCGAACATTTCTCCTTTATTAGTTATATTATTATGCCCTTTATAAATCGTACATTTCTCCTCATTTTACCTTTCTTGAAAAAAGGAGTGGAATCGAATGGGCACGGAAATTGCAAGCCATAAGCTAGTAGGACATTCAAGTGTGTTCGCTTTGAGACAAAATAATTCCAAGTGCTCACAATTAGCGAGAGCATTTGAGCGGCCTCCGTCTCCACCTATAAAATTTTCATCGAACAAACAGAACTTGACTCAACTCGAACGCTGCTCCGAGATATAATTCTCTTGAGTCTGGTCTAATTTCAGTAATACGATTAGTCTAGTCTTTCCCGCCCTTCGTACTCCATTCCAAGTTTGCACGCAGATTAACTGGTAAACTAAGGAAAAACTGAAGATAGCATTTTCCCTCTGAATCACGCCTGAAATACGTACTGCCGTACAATTTGACGTTAGAAAGTTATTAATCGAGTTACGTTGTAATTTCATGGGTACATACTTAACTTTTAACAATAAAAACTCAGAAATTGTCTCTTCAACGCAATTAGTATTCCATTATTTATTCCCAAATTCCATGTAAATTAAAGTAAAAGAAACAATACTCGCGAAGCAAGTTGAAAGAAGTCACTTCACGATTTTATTGAGTCTATTAGAGGTTAATTTTTTTATGTTGAGATTGGTTCAAAAGTCAGGGTTGTTTGCCTATTTCACTCTTCAGTTAAGATACATTGCTCCGAAGTGACAATTTTTGAGGGATGAGAATGAAATCTGTAGGCACGCCTGTCATTATCAACAGAATGTTTACAACTTTCTCATATAATGCATTCGATTATATTGTAGGCGAAACGTATAATATATATTATCGCGGAAGAAACTCTAAAACATATAAGAAAAGCTAACATCGGGTTGGAGACGTAATCAGTTGTACGATATACATTTCAATCAAAGCCCCTATGTACACACAATCTTTATACCTTGATTTCTGTACAGTTATGAAGTTATAATACACCTCTGACTAAATGAAATGCTTTATACTTGGTCACAGGTTCACAAGAATTTGAACAACATTGTTGAAATACGTATTAATGATATCTACTATTCATATATTTGTGATAATTTTGCAATGGCTCTCTTAAATAATAGTATACCTACTCCGTATAATTTTCTTGATTTCATTTCAATTATTGTGGCTATTATATTTCATTAATCACAATATGGTCATGGCGCAGATCTTATCTACACCTGATGCTTCAGTTAGCTACTTTCTTCGTTTAAACGCATTAGCATTTTTCATTACTTAAATATTGTTTCACACTCTCAGAGGAATCTCCAAGAAACGCAGGTACATTGCGCCATCAGAGAAAGATAAAGAAGTTGAACTAACAGAACAAATGGTCTATGGGGCTATTCATTGTTGAGAATTGTGCTACGTCAGTATTTCATGGTGGCTGTAGGTGCTGCATAGGAATAAAGTCCCCGAGTGTTTTTTTCCAGCAATCTTCCTCTCACAACATGTCGCTTGTGTCTGTGCTATTGACTAGCGTGTGCAGAGAAATCTATCTGCTGTATCAGCCACATTCTCGTTTTGTTGCAATTATGAGCTGACTTTTTTCTCCTGCGCTACCGCAGTAACCAGAGTTACCCAAATGAATGCTTTCAATGGGCGAATGACACTTGCACTTTCATAGTTTTTTGTGAGAGGAGGCATTGCTCTCCAGTGATCTTGTACGATTCCCGAATCATAAATGTGCTAGTTTTACCTCAAATACTCACTGTGCACTTTATATATGGCAATCACATAGCTTTATAGCAATTTCTTTTATTTTTGGTTCCATCCTACATTAGTTTTATCAATCCTAATCTCTGCATCGTGAATCCGAATGTATTATGGATAAGTTTCCTCAGTGATTGGCTTTGAGTAAAAGTGAATACCGGGTATTTCACCTCTCTATCGTATCTACTCCGCCACCATTATAAATTTAAGATTAGTCATTTTGAATATTTTTTTTATTTGATGTCAACACTCAGTTAGGACTCTATATATTACTACTATTTAAATGGAATGAAATTCCTTCAAAATACGCTCTCACATTTATTCCTAAAATACTGGTGATAGAGGAATCAGTTGGAGCATTCTTTCCATGAATTTCTTGACTTACCTTGTCATAAAGTTTTGTGTTGAAGTCCGCGAAATCTTCTTTGTTCTTGAAACATTGAGCATTCTTGTTTTGCCCTTACCGCGAGTGTTTTGTCGCCAGACCCAGAAGTATTAAGTACTTTATGTAATTTTTTCTGCCTACTCAATGCCCGTATCACGTCTTTGTACCAGCGTGGCACGTTGCTCTCAAGTTTCAAATTACTTTAGGTTTACTTTGTTATTCCGCCGCACTGAAATTCCAAGAACGATCTCCACTTTTCTCCGCTGCAACTTCCGGTTGGTTAAGTTACTAATTCTTGGTACGAATCTTTTGAATTCGTCTCCGAACTTTGTAAAAACTTTCTTTGCAAATACATGTAAAGTCATCGTTTGGCTTGATTATAATATCTGCCATTGTCTTAAAAGTGCAAAATATAAATTTATGGTTTCCCGATCGTCGTAAAATCAATTTTCATGATATCGTCTGGTTGAAGGACAGAATATCAAATATTTTCCTTTTTTAGACCTTTTTTTCTTTATATATTTATACTTCATTCTTAAAATTTCCTTCCAGCATTTTCCACTACTGTTTCCTCGTAAACTATCTTGTGCTTAAGTTTGTCGAATATGGTCTTCATTCCAGAACATGTATTAAGCATCTATCTTACCTATTCTTGCCAAACCTCTTGATTTAATTTGATTGAAGTTCAAAGGATACCAGTATTTATCGTATTTATTGATAAATACAATTAGCCATTGAAAAAACCCTGGAAAGGAAAATTCACTTATGTTCATCGAATTATTGATACATTTTAACCACATCCACTATTATATTGGCCTTCACTTACACACTATAAAGGTTTTTGGAGCGTTTTATTTCTTATTCACACTAAGCCTGGTGAAATATATGCATGTATCCCCGATAGGATCATGAAGTCATACCACGAATTCGCACGGAGCTACTTCCACTTGAATCCGATGCCAGACCCAGCAGGCTCTGACCCACCATAAATTTTTCACGACGACAGAAAGAGGATTTTTTTGCACAACAATATCTCCGCCTTACGAATGCCCGCTCAAAGTCACATAATATCTAATTACTCGAGTTATCAGTCCTTTCCTTCCGCCCACGCGACACCGGAGGACTCCGGAATGTACCGCATAATCCCGTGGTGGCGAGAAAAAAAAGGGACGGTAACCCTCTTCCGGACAGCCGAGGGATTATTCAGCGTGCGCGTATCAGTAAGCAGTGCATGCAGGGGATTAGGCTAATAACTCTCTTTAACCGGTCGCCATATCTCCCACACCTCTTTACCACTCGAGTTCCCACAACCCTTATACAACCAGTCTTCTCGCTCCTTCCCTCATCTTCCAGCCCCCAGAACACTATCAAAAGCGGGGATGATGAATTGACGTTTGATGGGAAAAAAGAAGTCTCTCAATTCAACATTCATCCTACTGATTTGCGCCACTAGGGTTCAGCTTAAATATTATACTCATACGTTGTTGTTGACGTGATACGCGTCTTCAAATAGTAACATTGTATATGTTCGTTGGCATGTTTTAGTTGACCACAGTACCAAATATTTTTTTTACTTTAGGTTTTCTTTGCGATTCCGCCGCACTGAAATTCCAACAACTATCTCCACTTTTCTTAGCTGCTGCTGCCGGTTGGTTAAGTTACCTATTCTTAGTACGAATCTTTTGAGTTCATCTGCGACCTTTGTGAAAATTTTCTATGCAAATACATGTAAAGTCATCATTTGGCTTGATTATAATATCTACCATTTCTTTCTGGTGATTTATTTTGAAAATTTCAATTAAATGAGCAATTTTCATTTCTCCTCCATTGAGCATGCGATCACCATGAGTGAAATAATATCACCATCATGAGTCAACAATCCTAAGATTAGTTTGATACAGCTGTCCATCCGATTCTCCAATCATTTACAAAATTATCCTCTTTCATAACCTAAACCACATGCTCCACATACGAGATATTTCGTGTATGGAGATACTTCGTATCTCATTAAATATAGATCCTCTTTGGCATTACCACTCATTTCTACCTCAACGATTGTCTTCCTCGTCGTATCATTCTTCTATGGCACCATATTTCGATTGCATAAAGTTTTGACTTACCTACTGCTGTCATCCTCCCCATCTCACTACCATATGCAAACCGAATAGGTCGTAGGCACTACAAATTAAGATGCCTCAAGGGGA
Organism: Platycnemis pennipes; assembly: GCA_933228895.1. NCBI lineage: Eukaryota > Metazoa > Arthropoda > Insecta > Odonata > Platycnemididae > Platycnemis > Platycnemis pennipes. Next base: position 110,198,560 of record OW121847.1, read on the forward strand.
AAATATCCGGAACAAGGAGGTCCCAAAGCCCGTCAATTACGACCCATCATGAAGGTTTCGAGTGGATTAACCAGAGAAATATGGGAGAAACGTAATATTTTCTGGAGTTGTCTATAAACCTCAGACAGTATATGATAGCCATACGACATAGGTGAACGAAATAAGTCACAAATCCAGGAAAGCTAGAGAAATGTGGATGAAGAACCGATGCGAAGATGTGCAAAACAACCTTGCACTTGGAAAGATGGAAGCTGCCTATAGGATAGTGAAGAACCACTTCAAAGAACGGAGAGCAAGATGCAATGCCATAAGGGACAAGAATGGAGAAATTTTGAAAATGAAGACAAAGGAAGAGATGGAAAGAATATCTAGAAGAGTTATGCAACGGAAACCATCTCAGCCCGAAAGTGATTGAAGAGGGAAGCGAAGTTGAAGAGGATCATATGGGAACATCAATATTAAGATCGGAATTTGACGCAGCAGTAAGGAACCTTCTCATGAATAAGGCTTCTGAAATTATGACATCCCCGCAGAACTAATAAAAATGCAGGAGAGAAGACATTAATCCATCTTTACAAAACCATCTGCGACATGAACTCAACAGGAGAAATACCCAGGCACTTCGATAAAAACATCATCATTTCTAAACCCAAAAAGAAGAAAGCGGAGAAATGCGAAAACTTTAGGACTATAAGCCTCACAACTCATGCATCGAAGATATTGACAAGGTTCATCTACAGAAGAATAGAACGAAAAGCAGAGGAGTTCCTGGATGAAGATCAATTCGGATTCAGGAAAAGTAAGGGTACAAGGGAAGCAATATTGGCTCTTAGGCTACTCATAGAGAAGAGAATGGAGAAGAACAAACCGACGTTCATTGCATTTGTGGATTTAGAGAAGGCTTTTGACAACGTGGATTGGGATTCAATGCTTGGAATTCTGAAGGGAATTGGAGTGTCGTACAATTACCGAAGAATTATGCACAGTCTGTACAAAAACCGAATAGCTGTGATTAAATCTGGACCCAGCTGTGAAAAGGCAAGAATAAGGAAAGGAGTGAGACAAGGCTGTGCACTGTCTCCCGTAATTTTCAATTTTTACATCGAGAGAGCCATCAACGAAATCAAAGAGAAGTCTACTGGAGTGCACATGCATGGATAAAAAATAGCATGCTGCGTTTCGCTGATGACATAGCACTCGTAGCAGAGACAGAGAAGGATCTGAATAAGAATGGGCACACCGATAACGCGTTATACGCAGCTGCACCCGAAAGCCTCCGACGACGAAGACTCCAGTAATATTGGAAAGGACAATGGCCACATATCAGCTGAAGATCAATAAGAATAAAACTAAGATATTGGTGTGCAGCAAAAGAGAAGAGGCCAAAACTAACTTTAAACTAGGGAAGCAAAAACTGGTAGAGGTGAAAGAGTTTACTACCTTGGAAGCCGAGTGACCAACGATGGACGAAGCAAGAATGAAATAGCAGAATAGCTCAAGCAATGAGGGCTTTCTAACAAAAGAAGAACCCTCTTAGCTTCGTAGAAGTAAAGAAACAATTCATCGGGACGTACATCTGGAGCACGTTTCTTTACAGCAGTGAGTCATGGACGATGACAGAAGGAGATAAGAAAATGGTGGAAGCATGTGAAATGTGGTGCTACCGAAGAATGATGAAGATAAAATGGATAGACCGAGTGTCAAACGAAGAAGTATTAAGAAGAGTGGGAGAAAAGAGAAGCTTGCTGAAAACTCTAAGAAAAAGACGGGATAACTTATGACGGGATGTATGATACATGTGATGAAGGATATGAAAGAGAAGAAATACGTAAATATGAAGAGATTAACCGATAGAAGAACTCAGTGGAGAGCTGAGTCAAATCAATCTGAGGATTGATGACTAATGACGATGATGATGACGATATAGGCTGAAGTAATAAGGTGTAAAACGTGTTTGATATGTGCTTGTAAAGCACTGCAAAGGGTACTTAGTAGCGATAAATTCTAAAAATTGCGCTGATACCTGGGGTATACCTTTTACCTTTAAGCGCTAAAGTTGCGATGTAATTTTCACAATGAGGTAGGTATATATTATACGGTGGCACCTACTGTCCACATGACAGGTAAAATCGATCGTATTTTCTTCCATTCCATCTTGACCTCCACTCTCGGGGCCTTACTATTTGAGGCCTCGTCGGTATAGAGTTTCAATGCGCAACTTTCTTCGAACCGGGGAAGACATGTCCAAAGAAGGAATGAGGTGTGAAGGGAAGTGGATGGAAGGAAACCCGGCATCGGCATGAGACTTTTCTGAACGATGACCTCAAGGGGTCAACGGAATGACGTCCCATCCGATGAACGGAGCTCAGACCTTGAACAGCAATGCTCTAAATGTGAAACAGTGAATGCGATCTCAGCCGAGAATCGAACTCGGACCCTCACAGTGTGAAATCAGCTCTCTTGCTCAAGGCTTGTCAGAATCATTTAAAAGGAGGGTCAGCTGGTAGACGAGGGTTGGGCAGGCTATATTGAAAAATAAAGATCTCCAACGGCCAGGCCCACTTAATGTCATCATTGTAGAGTACTTGGTCTTTTTTTACATCATTGTACTTTGGCTTTTTTTATAGTCTTGGGCGCCAAGTAATTTCGAGAAATTACCGCCAAATTTCTAAGTAAACTAAGTGTGTAAAGTATAAAAGAAGCAATTAATAATACATTATAATCCAACTCTCAAACTTATTATTCAAAAAACTTGTGTTCACACAAGAAACACATCTCAAACTACTCATTTCTAGTAATTGAATCCTCAAATCCTTTTTTGTTTATTTATGAAAAATCCGTTTCCAAACAGGTTGCTAAAGTAAAACCCAACATTAAAATAATTTATATAATGTAATTAAGAATATTTAACATTTAAACTATAGTAAAGAATATTATTTTTATAAATGTAACATATGATTGTTAGAAGGCGTGGGTCAAAGGAGAGAATGTGCGGCTTATCAATATTCCCGATGATACTCACCAACCATGCAGCAAAAGGCCTGGAGGTCGGAGGGTGTGAGGGCACCCGACCGAGCTCCGTCCCCTTTGCCCCTTTCCTCCTCCCCATTAACTTTCCCACCACTGCCCAGGTTGACCTCTCCGCTCGCCTCCTCCGACCTCCCTGCACCCCTCCCCCTCCTCCCCAGGAGACCTGCCCCTCCCGGGAGCACGCTTCCACTCCACTCCCGCCCCTCCCACGACACTCCATTGTCCAACCTCAATGGAACACTTGACGGGAAAATCTCCTCAGGTTTCAATCTAGAAGATTGGGTGGCGCTGGAAGGATCGGAGGGGAAGGGGTGCCTGGGAGGGGGGCTGGGAGGAGAGGGTGGCTGAGGGACCGTTCGGAGGGGGCGGTGAGTGGAGATTTACGAGGAGTCGTCTGGGCGGCTGGGGGGCGTTGCGATGATGAGGAGATGCAGGGAGGGAGGGGGGGCGAGGGGGTGGTTTGGGATGGCGGTGGGGTTGGAGAAAAGAACGGACTGAGGCGAATGCAATGCCAAGGAGGTGGAGAGGGGTTTAAACGTCCCCACTCAGGGCGGAATTAGGATTGTCTCAGTCGTAACCCTTGAAAAATCGCACTTTTTTTACTCGCTACTTGTACTATTCACATGCGCTCGTTTCATGGCAATGAAAGGCGATTCACTTTGGACAAGACGCGGTAGATTCAAAAACGTACGTTGTTCATTCATTTGGAAGACATTTTAACAGCAGCTATGAGTTATGGTTCCATGATAATTAAAACGTCTGCATATCTTTAAACGCTCCGTGTTAGACGTTTTCATTGATCAGTACCCCAACCTTTTGAGTCTCCGCTTATGATGAACGATTCATTGCTTTCATATAATCGATGCTAACAGTTTAATTTATATTTACACTTGTTAATGCGTCGTACAATTCTCAACAAGAGTTGTACCCGATTTAGGATTATTCTTCCTCATTAACTGGGTACCTTCTAGCCAACTGTATTGCGTATCAGGGAGCGAATAAGCACCAAAATTGCTCTAGCTATATGTATCAAATAAGATATCACACTACACTTTTAAAATTGTGTACTTTAAACTTGCATGATGTATAATCCACTAAATTATTAGAGACTCAGGCATAATATATATTTATTAACTGGCTACAAACTAATTTACATACACCGTGGTATTCATAACCACAGGCTTGGCATTGCTGCAATTATTCGCTGGTAAGATGAGGAGTTGTTTAGGGAAATATGTTGTACAAAGTAAGCTAACTGCGTATATGCATGCCGATGTGAGTTTTATGACGGCTATTCGATCCCTTATTGTTCCAGAAAAACATAGTGTTTTAATTTTGTCGTACAGCAGTCTCACTATTTATGCATTAAAGATCAAATCAACCACAATTTGAAGATCTTGAAATATATTTGACGTCCTATGAAGTATAGTAACTTATGATTTCGTTGATGTTTCAAGCCGTATGATAATGCTACAATTACATGAAATTTTCTTCCCGATTTCCATTATATTTCTTTGAAAAATCTACACTTATCAAAATGACCCTTTTTAGAAATCACCGACATATTTACATACCTACTAACTCTATATTTAAATACACCCCAAAAGGATGCTATATATTATTGCAGTATTATAAATAAGGCTTGATGAAAAAGAAGTAACCAGGACCCGATCATCATGCGCATTGCCACTAAATCATATATGTGAATCGTATTCGACGGTTTATTATGCATTTACTTACCGAATGCATATATAGCGTATTTACCGCGATTCTATCACAGTAAGGCACAATAGATAGTTACGAAAAGGCTCTGACAAATATGTTTTTAAGTTCATATTATTTTTTATAGTGGGTATTTATAGAAAGAACCTATTTCCCTAGTTCCAATTCTGCGAATTCGTTCTAATTTAATTGCAATTTCCAGAATCGAGGTATTTTAAAAAAGGTTGCGAATTATTTCCAGTACGAAATTCTTAATAAACTAGTGACTTATCAGTTTAAAAAACTGCTTGCTACGATATATGCACTATAACGTAGCAATCGAAGTGGATCGACCAAGCTTATTACAAAAGCGTTCAATCTATTTTAATCTCATAGATGCACACCTCATAAAAAGTGTTTATGGGAGATCCTTTATGATTCCATTAGTTCAGCTCATTATAGTTTAGCCTGTGTTCCCATTCAATCTGTAACCAAACCCCAAAAAAAACTTGTCCATTTTTTCTCTCGCATATTTTTTTCTAAAAATTAAAGCCTTGTCTCTAAAAGAATGCTATCTTTACCGAAATGAGGTCAAACTGAGCAAATATTTGAGGTCTACAAAAACCTATTCTTCCTGAGAGAATCCCTGTTTTATCTTCAAATCTTGTATATTGAAGTATACTTACTGGTTTTAATTAAGTAATTAATGGGCTTAAATAATATAAGTTACAGAGATGAGTGCAAAAATAGGAGTAATTATTTTATCTTGTAGAGTAGGTATTTTTAGTGGTATTCATAACCGAAGGCAAGGCCTTGTTGCAAATATTCGCATTGAACATTGAATTTAAATACTTCATTATGTGCCATTACTTGTTCCTGAATTCTTATATTGATGTATATTGAATAAATTGTGCGCATTGGTTTTCAATATAACTATGCAATAATATTTCATCTTAATCTACGGTGTATGATATAAATGACTTCTCTAAAGCAAGGATAATCCTTAGTAGAGTACGTGGCCATAAGCTTTTTGGCAAAAAGATGTAAGTTTCGTTTATGTTTCACGTCAGAAAGAAAAGAAAATGTAGAAGACATTGTTTAAAAAGGAGTTTCAGAGGTTGGTAGTGATATGCTAAAATGTTTGTCAGTAGTATCTTGAAAATACAGCCATTTAAATCATTAAAAATTGTGACATTAGTGACATATAATGTGGTGACGTTCTCAGTACCTTAACAGTAAAGACTTTTCAAGAATGGTGAATATGGATTGAGCTTTCATAGAGACTGTTATTTAACCACTTAAATACGTACGGAATATGAGAGTACAAAATAAGTTACGGCGATTGCAATACCAAAGCAAATTACATTACCAAATTAGAGAGTACAGAATCAGAGAGGGAAAAAGGGAAAATATGGAAATTGCATGTTCGCTTGTGTATATTTTCCTTCTAATCGTTGAAACCCTTCATCGAGATTATCAGTTTTACTGATTACTTCTCTCCGTGAGAATAGCTATAAAATATTTATATTCATTGATTTTTGCATATTTTTAATGTACTTCTTCGATAATGAACCTAAAAATTATTTTTGATGAATCTATGCGGCATAATGTACTAAATAGTTGTGACAATCCTTATCAACGTTTCATAGTTAAAGTACTAGGTAGAAGGTCAAATAGTAATGATAATACGAGGTTGAAAAGTCAAAGGAGTGTGAGGAAAAACCCTAATAGCCTACCCACTTGACAAAATCGCTGTTAGTTCCGGTTTCTCACAGGTTTCTCGTAATTGAGTAATTCATGTAACTTATATACGATAAATATGCGTGTTTTTGAGAGCACGCTTTCAAAATAAAAAAGATATGAAAGAAGAAAAAGAATTTTCTCAGAAATATATTAATTGTGAGGGTAAAAATGGTGAACAATAAGTCAAATGGAAGGGAAGATATTAATGGAAGATGTTTTGAGTATAAACCATGCGAAAAAAAATAAGCGCTCCGCGGTCAAGCGACCAAGTCAACTTGGAACGTTAAGGTAATGGGGACAAGGGTGGAATACGGAACGAACTGAGTGACGGAAGGAGGGCTAGAGTAATGAAGATGAGGTTAAAGTTTTCTGCGGAACTGAAAGAGTGAGAGAGTAAATTTTTGCTCGTCGTGAAACCATTTTGAATAGCAGCTTCATGGGTTGTGGAGTCTATTCAGGAAATTGGCAACTTCGGAGCGGGATGAAAGGAGGAAGCGCGAATTTCAGTATTTTAGTGTAATGGGAAACGTGATGTGATTAATCAAAACGGCAATGAAGGAGAAAACTAAGCTCTGTAATTAATGGAAGGAAACTTTGGGGAATAATGAGTTTGAGAACGAGTGGTAGGAGGAGGAGGCGATTGGTAACCAGGAAAAAAGTAGTGAACTCCTGCAAACTGTGCCATATGCACGACAATCCGGATTGGAGAGAGGGTGAATATTTTTTCCCCGTTGTGAATTCCGAACACCTGTATTCGACTCAGTGAATGGAACGAAAAAAGCGCTGGTCCCTTGAGTGATGAAAGCAGGTTTCTCGGAGCATTCCTAATCACTCCGGTGGAAAACTGAGAAATGCTTCTGGAAAATGTATCTATTTGGAACATTGGAAAATGCAACGGTTAGCAGATGTAGGCGTCCATCTGTTCTAATTTCTATCTTTTCTACGTTTTTAAAAAGTATGAAAAAACAAGAGCACAAATATCCATAATTTCATTCAGTCTAGTCAGTATGAATATGTACTTATTCCAAGTGAAACTTAGTTTAATTTTCTATGTTCCGATCAAATTCCTGGTCTTAGTTTTTTAATTTTTATAGTGATAATAAAATAACACGGGAGATGATTGGAAATGGAGTAGAAACAGTACCTAATGCCTTAATTACATACGGTACGTATCGTATCGTTGACTCCCTTCTTTAATTCCTCATTTAACTCAAGGAGAATGCAGTGTAAAGGGGCTATGACGGTATGTTTCACGTACGCGTATCTATGTGCGTCTTTGGATATATCATTAATGTTAAAATCGGATGCTTGTTTAATCAATTTCAGTTTTGCGGAAAAGGATAAATGGACCTGGAATAACAAATTTCCCATAAGATTCAGATTTGTTGATTACCAACCAATAGACACGCTATCTCTAGAATTTTCATTCCAACGCTCAGAAGTGGACGAGGTGATAAGGGAAATTAGATCCACGTTCGATTGGGGCATAAAATGACTCGATTTAAAATGAAATTTAGACTTTAATCTGGAGAAATAAATAATTTCAAACTTACGACCTGATAATATTGATTGAGAGCTTGACACTCATGCGTGCACAACATTTAATGACGCACTTCCTCGTTTATCTCGCTCCCTCTCTCTCGATTCTAATCTCAGCTATCGCACCAGGAATCCATAATGAGCTCCCTCCTATCCGCATGACTAAGAAATTAAATCACGGTGGGGGCGTAAGAATTCTCTTGCCGCTGCTTAGCTCAGACCCATATCTCTCCATGCCACTCCGATCTGCGTTATATAAAACCCAGCGATTATCTTCGGCCAACATCAGATCACATCACCCCAATCAAGAAACACAAAGTTCCCTGGATGGGGACATTATGGCTTGCCTCCGGGGACTAAGAAAAACAGCGGAGGGAAGCGAGGAAGGGTGGAGGCTCATTATAATCATAGACGGAATTACGTAATGTCTTATTATCGATTGATCCATCTAATGCGGCGGCGGAGGAGTTGGGTGGGAAGGAACCAGGGGTGCTGGAGGGAATGCCACATCAGGGAAAAGAGAGAGACCCAGTGGGGCGTAGTGCGGGAGGAATGGGCGAGGTTGAGGAAGATTGAGGAAAACGGAAAGATAGAGAGGAGTGGAAGATGGGGATAAAGAATGGGGGAGAGATAAGGTGAGAAGTTGCTGGAGGCAGCAGAGGAAAAGATTGAGGGTGATGTAGGGGAGATGGACGAAGGGTTCGCGATATCAAGGGGTTAAGGTGGGGTTTGAGAAGAGCGGGAAGGGAGAAGAGCGAGGGGGAAATGCACTAAGGGTGAGGTGAAGGCGGAGAAGAGGTGTAGTAAGGCAGGGGAGGGTGAGGAGGAGGACAGTGAGAGGATATTCTTCCCCCGGAGGACGGGGAGATGGAAGGAGGCATGGAGTGAGTGTGGGAACGATAGGGAAAGTGGGGTTGGAGTTGAAAGTTGGCGTGCTCGGGGTAGATTAGGAGAAAATTAAGGGGCTCGGAAGATGAAGGAGAGGAGAGAAAGCTAAAGGTGTTGAATTTTTCAGGGAGGAGGAAAGCACGGTCGGCCCGGGACCTTGGAAGTGGAGAGAAGGAAGAAGAGAGAAAGAGTGAAGGGAGAGGAAGGGATGGAAGAAAAAGGGAATGGAATAATATAAAAGGAGTGGGCTGCTAAGTAAATGCGGGGGGAGGGGATGTGGAGTTAAGTGGTGAGGCCTGGGTTGGGGGTTAGAGGTAGCTTTTTGTTCCGGAGAGGAGGGGGAGTGAAGTGGAGGGAGTGAGGTGAGTTGGTCTACGGAGGTAGGAGGCATGTTTGTATGTGCAAGTTGAAGTGGAACGAGAAGAACTGGGCAAGGAGTAGTAGGAGGCGGTTGGAGGGAAAACAGTGGGTCTCCTTCCTGGAAGGAGGTTATTTGGTCCGGGATGAGAAGGAATGCGAGATGACCGCGCGACGACGCCAGCCAGACCCTTTTTATTTCGAGCGTCCCCCGCGAACCGAGTGAAAAGGCTGGATCTTCTTGCATTCATGAGCATTTTACTTTCAGTATGTCAAGACTCCTAGCGTCTGATGAGGGGTGGTGCAGAGAGGAGGGACCCAGGAATGTGGAGGGGACACGACGGTTACCTACATTCCTTTTAAGTCTATTAGTCGATTTTCCCCGCAGTGTCTCGGGACGCTCCATTCAGTTCCGTTTAGATATGTGCTTAAGTCTCATCTGTATTCTTTCATCTGTCTCGTCTCGTTATGGTTAAAAGGAGTAAGATAGGTGGCATCCAGGACATTTCATCAGGGATAAAGTGAGGCAAATTCTTAGACAACATGGGAGTGAATATTCCGGAGCTATTTACGCTCAAAATTAGCCTTTTGTCGATATTAGTGAGAAAGAAATGTAATCCCCGGAGTCATTATTCTTAAATGGAAAATATTCCATTAGTATAAATAATATAAATGGGGGAAATAGCAATTATAAGAAACATAATCATGTTAATAAATTCCAATAGAGGTCCCTTAAACCTCTCAATGTTTGGTTAAAATATCCTCTTTTTCATTTTAAGAGGGACAATAATGACATTTAAAAATTGACTCAAATATGTGTAGTACCTCCGGTTGCGAAATTAACTTGACATAGCTGATTCCTCTTCCATTTGACGAATTTTGATCATATGAAATCAGTTGTATGGTTAGTATCGTGGTCACTCGACCACTGAAAACGAATACGAATGTTTTGGGTTTGAGTTCCATTGTGCAGTGCACTCCAGTTTCTTTCAGCTTGTGTGCCGTTTGGCAAACACTTCATATTTAGACCCTTGTACGGGATAAAAGGTAATCCATGGACCCATTTGAATTCAAATGGGTCCATGGGTTCAAATGAGTGAGACAAAGCCTAATAAATGCTCTCCTCCATCCTTTCTCGTTCTCGCAAAAGAAATGCGCACCTATGCATTATATTGTCATTGTTTTTGTAGTCAATGCTGTAATCGTAGAGATGACGCGTGTCCCTACTAGGGATTACCAGGGACTCCCTAGTAACCCAATGGCCATGGATTCAACTCCTGAATGGAAACTATCCTTGCCTCATTTTGACTTCGTTTAAGTCAGATGTGGGGTAATCTCAGCAGTTAGAGTTACCATTGAGACTAATTTCATTACTTACACTACAATTACTCTTAGTGGTAGTAGAAATCATTTTTAGATGAAGTATTAGAAGTTTTATGATGTTTCAATTGCTGATCTTGTATTGTATCTTCTATCCTGAGTAAATAATCAAAGTAATGAGACGAACGACGACCGAAATTTCAATGCCCAATTGGGTTCCAAAGCCTTAAGGTTATCATGCTGGCGTATTAACAACATAACTACCGCTGCTGCCTTTAATTTTTAAGTCACATCAAACCGTCTAAACCAACCATAAACTTTAAGGCAAAGATAACTTCCAGTGAAAGATTAAACTTTGTAATTTAAGAAGAAATTTTAATATACTACAACCATAGTTTCGACGGTTAACGTCATCATCGGGTACTCAATACAGATATGTGGTCATTCTGTACCCGATGAAGACGTTCGTTTTCGAAACCATGGTTGCAGAATATTAACATTTATTGTAGAATTACAAGGTTTAACCTTTCATTCTTGATGAATTCTTCTAAGTTCCATAAATTGACGCCAGAAGCCATCAAGATAACGTCCAAGCCTGATGCGGGATTCAAACGCGTCACTGACCTGCCTAGAATTTTTCCTGATTGACGCAAAAGGCCTTATCTTTTAGTCACCTTTCCAACTCTACGACGACCTCACCGAAATACTTTTGTCAAAAAATATCTATAGAAACATTTCACATTAGATGAATCTTGGACCGACGGAAAAATCGGCACCCTTCAAAAAGCTTTGGTCATGTTCAAATGGAGGTTGAGCTCCCGAGCGGGATTCGCCCGTCGTTTCATTAGCCCGACCAAAGAGAGAGGCATCGCCCTTCGGCCAGCCACGCCGCCTCCCGCAACCCCTCTCGCCCCCGTCCCAACCCGCCAGCGAATCACGTGATCGTCAAACACCACCATAGAGACTCCCCCCCCCCGACGATGGGGAGAGTCGCTCTCGCTCATGGAGGAAGTCCGAGAAGAGCGGCTGCGAGGGACCGTCCCATTGACCCTAATAGTCCCTCACGCGGAGGGATGTGACGACGGAGGGCGCTCGGAAGGGTGGAGGAGGGGAGAAAGTCGGGTGCGAGAACACTCGGGTGCAAGGCGTCGAAGGGGGCGAGAGTCGCAGGAGAATCCCCGAGTCGTGCAAATAACGAATTGAAAAGGGACTCGGGAAGCCCAGAGTCTTGCGCCAAGGAGGAGAGAAGAGAGAGAGACTCCCTCTGCCACCCCCAACGCCTCGAGGACACCGTGGAGGATCAGTCGAGGGCCTTTTGAGGAGAAGGAATGCGGGGGTGATTTGGAGTGGACGAAGCGGGAGGTGGGAGGACGGGATTGAAAGGGAAGTGAGAGAGAGAAAGGCAGGAGAGCGTGGTCAGCTGCAGGGCCGTCGGTCAACGAGAGGAGACACAAAAGGACTGCGCTTTCCGGTACTATGTGATCGCGGCAGCATTAAGACGAGAAATCTTCTTGTTCCGGTCCTTTGTTCAAAAATTAATCCGGCGCTGCATGCTTGATCCGTGAATTTCCGAAACAAACATTGGGGAGGAAATACGGTGAGCATTTTCGAAGAGTAGTGATTGAGGTTTGATTGGCCCTGAATATTTTAAGAATTTGAGTGCCCGTCATCATCGTCTAGGAGACATATTCGGTCATTTGAAAGGGGGGGACGAACGTGAATAGGAAATAAGTGTACCAGGTGGTAATAAAATATGACAAAAATGTAGACAAATGAATCAAGTAGGAGTTTTATTATTACACCAAAAAATATGTGAATACGTTTGTGTCCGTAACTTCTGATAGGTGAAATTTATTGAAAGAGGTGATAAAGAACTTTTTCTACCAAATTTCTCAATATCTTCTCAGACTTTAGTTGATGATGGATGTTAAAAATTGGGAATGTGGTCTACTCTCTTGAAAGAAATATCTGACGCTAAGAAAATGACGGCGCAGTGATAGGCTTTCAATCTAGATTATGCAATTTACTGATGATTTAATAGGCCACGTTTAGTTAGCAAAAGGTGTTGTATTATTTGTGCACATATATAAGTCCTTAAGATGGTTGAATACCTTAGCTAAAAATACATTTTCAGACATTTGGCTTATCCCCAACTGCGTCCGTAGGTGCAAAGGTACAAATTTCCAATTTTCACAATTTGAGGTCATAATGCCACTATGTTACAAATATTTTTGCTAGCGTTTGAAGCGGATCAGAAAGAAAAATGATTAAAATTAGAGAAAATATAGCCAAAACTCATATTTTTTCGGGAGCAATCCTTTGATATTAAAGAAAATATGGAGCCATAAAAACATTCACAACACCTAGAATAATCTTTTGTCTCTGAAAGTATGCCTTTTTTATGCATAAATACTGTATGGAATCACAACAAACAGGAAAAGCGTAAAGCATGCTCTGCTTCTTTTTTGACGCTCTGTCGCGATGGCAGCACCATGTTGTTTGGCCGGTTCTCCCATTCCGTCGAGCTTTGTTACACTTGTAACAAAGTGACATCTTTCTATCATCGAATAATGAAAACTAGAACTTACTTTCATTATGGCAGTAGGTGTGTTGCCGAAAAATCCATAGCCTGGAAAAGAATTTCACCCTAGGTATCCAGATGCGGGAAAAAGAACTGTCGAGTTCATGTAATTAGCCACCAGATGTTATTTGAAGCTCGGAACCTATTTTGCGCTTTTAATATGTTACCTTAGTTTTCAACCCGCAAGTAAGTTTTCTCGGCGAAGATAGAGTTCGCCACATAAGAACAACTTAGTGTGGAAGTCACTCCTCAGATAAAGGGCGCCAGCTCTTTTACCCTTGCCCCCCCGCGGTTACCCAGGGAGATCTAGTGCGCAGAAAATCCCACAGCTTGGCGTCAGCTATACGCATCCAGAGGTTTCGCCCGGATATATTCCTACAGAACTATAATACCACCCCATAGTGTATGCTTAAAAACACTTCCTTACCTCAATTCTAGCATATCCCTCGGAAGCTACTTTTCAATAATTTTTACAATAGGCATATTAGAATTGGTGTTTGAGGAAAATACGTATTTCTCACACTTTGAAAACGTATCTGATGTTCACTCATGAAGAGTTATCTGTATGAATAGTATCTTTTCACTTTAACTCTTCTTAATACACATATTTTCTTATATTAACTAGAACGTCGTATTATATTCCACGACGGAGTATAACGAACTGAAAATGAATCAACTGTCCAAGGAATAGTGCAAGAAACTTTGCAAAACGCTGAGAAATACTGTCAGTATTGATGTCCCGTTAACGAGGGACCGAACCTTGTTTCCAACAAAACGCGATTGAAGATACTTAATAAATGTTTTGATATTTTGAAAGCTTCATTCTGTGTTGTCAAAGGTGAACCAGAAAATTATTTATAAGAAACTCCGGTTTTAAGACCGCTTTGTCTTTTTTCAGTGAATAAATCATTTGAATAATGATTGAAGAGCTACGTATTGATTAGTTATGGCAGTTGAAGCAATTGTATAATCAATCGAATTAAATGAGAGGGTGTGGCTGTCAGAGAACCAGAGAACCTCTTCAGGAAAGAGTCGACAGTAACATTTTGACTCAAGAGCATGATAGATCCAGTCGGCAATAAAATGTATTTGTTCACAGTTTCCCTTTTCAATCTCAGTTTTGTCACGATTCCAGAATTCTGGAAAATACTAATCGAGCTCTAACTGAAGTTATGAGCAAAAGAGCAAATATTTAAGGTATCTGACTGCACGACGTGTGTAAATATTGTTTTTTTACAAAAAGAGTGTTGACCTTCGGAAATTAGGATGTTCTGTTTTAGTTATCTTGACAGATTATTTACAGTCCGTATGCCTGATACAACCTCTCAAAAGTTTCATTCGCAGTAGTAGATCTTTAACACCACAGCTGCTCAACAAAGGAAGTAACTTGGTCGAAAAATACGAATCTGCTAACAATATATAAATAGTTTGCTTGCCAATTTTGAAAGAGATGAAATGCATGCAGTCTACCATTTTATCATGGCCCCAATGCTGAAAATTAGAGGTATTTCAGTCTACCTCGCCCCTAACTCCCTGCCACAAAGAAACGTTTTCAAAAACAATGGCTCCTTTCACACAAGTCCCGACTTCGTGAGACACTCTCGAGAGAAAGGCTGCGAGCAGAGAGAGGGCCCACGAGGACGAATACCGTGGAATGCAATAAGGGGGAGGAGGAAGGGAAAGAGAAAGTAAAAGGGGGAAGGCAAGGAGGGGAATTGGGTGTGGGCGAGAGGAAAGTGCGAAGAAAAGGGAAGAGGAACATCCGGGGAGGTGCCGAAGATCTGAAGGGAGGGATGTGGGGAGATGGTCTGGGATACAAGATCGTGAAGTGCGAGGAGTTCAGAGCGGAAGAGAGAGAAAGGGAGAGAGGGAGAGAGAGAGAGAAACGGGCCAAAGTGAAAAGTTTCGGAGGCGCCACGCGGACGGCGAGGAAAAGAGAGATGGAAAGAGATAAGGGTGCAGGAGGTGAAGTAAGGCGAAAAGGGGTGATAAGAGACTGTGGGTGGCTCGGTCGAGTACAAGAGAGGACAGTTCGAGGGGAAGAGCACAGGAGAGGGAGAGAAAGAGGGGATATTTGGGGGTGGGCAATTCTGAGAGGGAGACAGCGGGAAAAAGAAGAGAAGAAAATACAAGGGGAGGTCCTTGAGCTGTGGGCAGGGTCGGGAAGAAAGAGAGAGTTCAAAAAGAGACCCGAGGAGAGAAGGAGAGAGGGAAAAAAGACGGAAAAGTAAGCAAAAGGGGGTTTGGGGGTAGAGGTGGCCGAGAGAGGCAAAAGAAAGAATAAAGAGAGGGAAGAGGTGTATGAGAGATCGAGGAGGTGGGACCAAGTCGCGATGGAGGACTTGGCAAACAGCGACGCCTCCCCCGCCATTTTGCGGTGCAGAAAGGAACTAATTTCGCGGGACACCACTGAGAACAACTTCCGGGTGATGAAAGTGAGTGGTGGGGATGGGAGGAGACAGGGAGGAGGGCACGAGAGGGCCGGGGGAGAGGGAGGAAGTGGGTGAGGCCTGAAGGGCGTCGGAGGGTGAGGATGGTTGCTAAAGGAAGTATATATAACGAGGTGGAGAGAAGGGTTTGAGCGAGGAAAGTAATGGAGAAAAAGGAGTTGGCGGTAAGGGTAGCAACGGAGAGACTTTGGATGGCTTTTTTAAGTCGTAGAACAGGGTAAATCGAAGAAATAGGGAATCAACTACACCAGCGTAGGTGTACAGCTTTGGCAAGTAAGGGGGAGAACTGAAACTTGAATACAGTGCCTGGAATTTCCAATTGAAACGCAGCTAACTCCGCGCGACCTCCACTCTTTCCTTGACTTTGCGTCCGACATCCTTCAGAGTACTTGCCGATCTAAGTTTTCCTCCCGTAGAAGACGAATGGCTCAACAGTAAAGTATCTTACCCTAAAACCGTCATTTGAAAATTAAGATACTCCAATTCCTATTGTCGAAGAAATGTTAACAATTTCAACTCTATGATTTGCCTTGTAAATAATGCTCATATCTGTCTTATATTTGTCTCATATTTTATCCTGAGTTACATTTTACTCTCCAAGCCGGAAAATCTTCACTTTCAGGATCATAATCCATGATAATTAATTAAATTTGATCTTAATTCCATCTCCTATCATTCGTTTTATCGGCCACCCTCTCCATGTAAATATAATTTTTTTCATTCCATATCCTTCTTCATTTCCCCATCTATCTGTAAACCGTGGTCTTTCTCTAAAGTTCTTCTCATTCCCTATTCCATTGATATTTGCCTTCATGAGATGATCAGGTTTTAAGATGCGACAGTTGAGATGTCCCTTTATTTTGTTTAATTTATAATCATGTTTTTTCTCTGACATCTCTTAGAACACTGTCACAAACTTAAATCTCTCAATTCCATCGTCCATGTTCTTCCATAATAGTGCATTTCAACTGCCTCTTTTCTCCACGTACTTGCTGTTTTTACAGTTTTCGCTCTGTTGCCATAAAGCAGCAGCCTAAAGTCAACGCTTTTTAAGTGTTACCTTAGTTCCAGGCTTGAATCTATCAGGCAGAAGACATTTTCGAAGCAGACATCATCCCCTTAGGTAATTCAATTGCTTATTTTCTTGCTGCTTCTTCTTTTGCTCCATATTCTACTAATAGCTAAATAATAATGATGTCTTCGTCAAATGATTGTTTACACAAAAGTACACGTTTTATATTCTGCCTTACCTGCTACAAAGTTTAATTTTGATGTCTCCGGTAAACCCTCAAATAATACGCTGATAGTATAGTCTTGTACTCCAGGTTAACGACACTCCACGGAAAACATAATATTGTGACACATATATAAAAACATTAAGCTTGGATTTTTATTCAATGGCAGTCAACATTTTGAACCATAAGCGGCGTGATATTTAATGTAAACAAACTTGTTTCTATCAAAAATGAACCAATATGCACACTTTTCGGTTTGTGGCTGCGAAGCAAATGGCCTGATTATTGCCTAACGGAAATTTTTTTTTTTTTTTTTTTATTGAAAATGAAAATTATTATTATTATGTCTTCATAGCACACATTACAGAATCCATTTAAAGATACATATGACCAAGAATTGTGGATAGATAATGAAATTGAAAAAAAATTATAGTTCTAGGAACAATGTCCTCTAAGAACAAAAACATTATTTAACAATATGAAATAAATTACAAATATCGAGCAAAAAACAGTTACGTTGTGAGAACAAGTAACATACACATTCATAACACACTTACACACACGTAACATACATGAGATGAGTACATAGTTACATATTAAATACATAACGTTTAGCAAACAAACAATTTAGTTCATTGTGAGAACAAAATCACAAACATGAAAATCAGAAAAATGCAATAATTTCCATGAAGATGACAGTAAAAAATTTTCAACGTAACATTATAATAGTAAGAATTTAATGAGTAGGTACAAATCACAATTTATTTATAGCAGTGCAGTTAAGGTCCTGCTAAGCCAAAGTGGCTTGTCAGCAGGTGCCTTTAGTGAAAATATATTTTTTTTATTGCTGTGTAGCGTTTTGGACAACAAAGAACTTAACAGTATTAGCCAATGAGCCATTCTTTTAGTGATTTTTTAAGAATAGATATGCTATTAATATCATGCATTGACATAGGTAAGTTGTTTAACAACACAGGGACTACATGTGCCAAGGTTCTCTTGTCATGGAGGTTAAAATACTTAGGTACAGACAACTTATTTATTCGCCGCAGTTGCATGTCAGTATTAATCACACGTCGCTTTATAAATTTGCTGTCAAAGAAGTTGTCACAAATTAACACATATTTATACAATTCTTTTAATGGTAACAGACTTTGATTCTTATATACTTCTCTCACATTGTTTTCCTTGACCATCATATGCGCAACAATTTTATTTTGTAAAGTCATAACCTTATTCAGCAAGGTGGAGTTTGTGCTACCCCAAATCGTCAAACCATAACGTATTACGGCCTCAGCTAAGCCTTGATACATTAATTTTTGCAACTCATTAGGCAAATAGTGCTTTAGGTGCGACATTTGAAACAAAATACACCTTAGTTTGTCACATATATAGCTAATATGATTACTAAAACTAAATTTTTCATCTAAAACTATTCCCAAGTATTTTAGGTGTTTAACCTGGGTAATTTTTGCACACGAAAAGTACTTATTGCACGTATTTCTCGGTTGGCCACCCTGGTTGGAGTGTAAACAAAGGTGTGTGTGTAGTGTGAGGTCTAAGGTTTGCCTTTTTTCCTTCACATTTAAAAACTGCAAGGAGTATGTCTTATTATTATTAATGATTATTTTATTATCGTGGCACCATAACTGCAAGGAATACAAATCGTATTTTAGTTTCCGCTGGGCCACCTCAAAACATCTACTTGTGGATAGTAATGCAATTGCGAGGATGATGAGTTAGTTTGGTTACTTGTGTACTGGATTCCAATATTTCGTGCTCCAGTTCAAATACCAGAAGTAGCAGAGATTTGTTTGTTGCATATCGGTCATTACTTCTGTTTTATTAGTAGTGAAATCTTAGTCCAGTACTTCTTCCGTTTAATCCTGTACCTCCTCACACTGAAGCTTATATATGGGACATATATGGGAAATATATGAGCTTCAGTGTGGGTCCTGGCGTCTTTCGTTATAAGTAGTTTTAGCGCCTACGGAAAAAAGCCTCCTTAGGGTATGAATGAAATGGCTTGGGAAAAGAAAACCCTGTGGGGAAATGCAAATCGTCGGGGTTTATCAGATTTTTAATTGCATACCTATGCACCCTGGGAGGCTAATTTTCAGCACCTTGTTTCAATATTATTGGCATTGGACGTATTTTCCCTCCTTTCTTCATCCGTTTCCTGAAAATGACTTCGTCTATCCATTTACCTCACTATACTTAACGGCACAAGTAACCTCATCTCTTGGTTGCTTCCCAAGAATAGCCAAGCACTACGGCTCATTGCAAAATTTTGGCAGTTACTTCAACATAATGACAAGTTTATAATGAATTCCCCTTATAAAAAATGAAATTACACATTTGACCGGTAACTATTTCATTATTGGAAAATAATTTTAAAAAACAGCTAGCATATCAACGGCGAGCTTTCTGGTGAAAATAGTATGCTTAAAAACTCAAAGCATAGCATTTTACTCTCCGTAAATGCAGTTTATGATCTTCGGGGATTATAACAAGGAAGAAGATATTATATCCCTTAATATATTGTCAGTGAAAGGGATGTCTTTGCGGTTGCAGATGGATCTGTTGTACATCCACTCAAAATGCTGTTGTTAAATCCTACGTCTCTCAACAAATCCGCGCAACACATTCTCACTACCAAACCTCTGCTCTAGGAAGCGAAATTATAATGGGATTAATGCAAAGGCATACTGCATTAAACGACTTAACTCTAATTCGTTTCAGCCAGCATTTTCTACTAACGGCCTATAACCACATATTACCCGTCCCTCATATTTTAACGTCTGTTACCCCATTAGACGCAATATCCCGCTTTAAATTGAGCTCCCGGCAGGATAATCCTCCCACCATATTCGCCGCGAATAACTGCGTTGCCGGGGTATCACTGGAAACCCATAAAACCTCCGTCTCTTCCCCGTGCCCGGCGAGGGAAAAACGTGCAACAAGGATGTGGCGGGAAACGTGAATATCAAAGAGAGGCTGTTCAATGTTCCTCAAGGTTATGACGGAAATGCAGCGTACACAAACTGCATGGGATGAGAGTGGAGGAATGACAGTGATGGAAACGTGTGGCCTCATACGTGAACCAGTGTTTCCTTGCACCCGATTCTAGCTTCATGCATCTTCTCTCGCCAGGAAACGAAATGTGTGGTGACTGGTCGGCTCAAGACATTTCGATATTACGGCCGCACAAACAAGGGCCTGAATGGGGAACTGCGTGAGAGAGACGTCATGTCATTTGTAAGATGTACTAACCCTCAAAAGACAAGACGTCGCGACGTTTCGAAAATCCTATACAGTCGTACGATTCCCCACTGGTGGAGGCTCGAAGTAGTGTTCATAGGGAAATCTTAACTTACTTTCGAAAGAATATTTGCCTATGCCAGACGAAGCATCCAGTCTACTGTTACGCAGAAATTAAGAGTACTCGAGTTTGGCCAACATCAAAACTAATTGCATCATAATTTTTATATTTAATCCTGTGTTACTTGACGGTATATTTAAATTTTTAAGCTGCATTTTAAAATTTTTACAACGGGTGTAAAGTAAAAAGTTCTTTTTTGTCGGTGTTCTACGAAAGCATCGACTTTTATGATTCGTAACCCAATAACAATTCGTTCAGTAACAGTCAAAGTTCAAAAAATGTTAGATAGACATGCTCTCCATGCATGCTATAAATTTAAAATATGTATCTTTAACAGAAAAGTTTTTTTTTATTTTATAAAAAGTTAGAATTTCAAAACATTGAAATAATACTCTTCAAGCTACCATAGAAGAAAAAATCAACATAATACTCTGCAAGGTACCATAGAGGAGTGTGGCAGGGGGTGAATTCAAATCTAACTTGCATTGCATATCATGCATAAATAGGATTAGTAATTATATTATAGGAAGAAGGAGAATTTTGGAGTGGAAGCAACAGGATTATACATACGAGATCATTAAATGGTGATGCTGGAGTAGGGATCATACTAAGAAAGAGCACCGGAATTCGTGTGAAGAGCTTCCTGTAGCAAAATGAAAGGATAATAAGGGTGAAGATCGAGACCAAACCTGTAGATACCGTAGTGGTACAGGTTTGCATGCCTACGACGGACTATGGAGATGAAGAAGTGGAAGACGTCTTCGAAGATATCACGGAAGTTATAAAACGGGTAAGAGGAGAAGAAGCGTAATTATTTTAGGAGACTAGAACGCTATCGTCAGCGAAGTTCAAGATGGAAGAATAACTGAAAAATACGGATTGGGAAACCGGAAAGAAAGAGGAGAAAAACTGCTGGAGTTCTGCACACAACATAAGTTAGTGGTCGCCAACACATTGTTTAAAAATCACAACCGAAGAAGATCCACATGGAAAATGCCAATAGACAGAAGAAGATGGCAAATAGACTACATTTTAGTGAAGCAGAGATTTAGAAACCAAGTGAAGGACTGCAAAAGCTACCCTGGGGCAGACATCGACAGTGACCATAATTTAGTAATGATGAAATGCCATCTAAAATTCAAAAAATTGAAGAAAACAAAGAAAAATATATGGCAAGTAGAAAAACTAAAGGAGGCTCAACATCAGCTGCTATTTCAAAAAGCAGTGGGAAACAACATAGGGGAGAACCTGAATGTTACATCAGTGGAAGAGCGTTGAAAAAACATTAAAAATGGACTACAGGAAGCCGCAAAAGTAGTTCTTCGAAGAACAAAGTTGCCAAGAAGGAGCCATGGATCATGGAAGAAGTCTTATATCGGATTGAAGAAAGAAGAAAGTACAAGAATGCGAAAACTGAAGTAGGGCAGCTTTGGTACAAAAGACTAAAGAACGAAAAAAATCGCAAGGCCAGGAAAGCTAGAGAAATTTGGATAAAAAACCTATGCGAAAATGTACAAAACAACCTTGCTCTTGGAAAGGTGGAAGCTGCCTATAGGATAGTGAAGATCCTCTTCATAGAACGGAGCGCAAGATGCAATGCCATAAGGGACAAGAATGGAGAACTTTTGATTTAGAATGAAGACATAGTGAGAGATGGAAAGAATATCTGGAAGAGTAACACAACGAAAACAATCTCACCGCGAAAGTGATTGAAGAGGAAAGCGAGGTCGAAAAGGATGATTTGGGAATATCAATATTAAGATCGGAATTTGTCGCAGCAGTAAGGAACCTTCTCATGAATAAGGCTTCTGAAATTATGACATCCCCGCAGAACTAATAAAAATGCAGGAGAGAAGACATTAATCCATCTTTACAAAACCATCTGCGACATGAACTCAACAGGAGAAATACCCAGGCACTTCGATAAAAACATCATTATTCCTATACCCAAAAAGAAGAAAGCGGAAAAATGCGAAAACTTTAGGACTATAAGCCTCACAACTCATGCATCGAAGATATTGACAAGGTTCATCTACAGAAGAATAGAACGAAAAGCAGAGGAGTTCATGGATGAAGATCAATTCGGATTTAGGAAAAGTAAGGGTACAAGGGAAGCAATATTGTCCCTTAAGCCTGAATCACACGATCATTTTTTACGTCCCTTTTCAGGGATAGCTTAAATGATAGCTCAAATGATAGCTTAAAAATGATCGTCTGACTTGATCACTTCACGGATAGCGGCAATGATAGTAATCGCTATCCCTTTTTTCGTCATTTGAGCATGTCCTTTTTTCCGTCCCTCGGCCTGTCATTTAGCCAATCACAGCGCACGTTCTGAAAGTATCGTTTAGCTGCAGCCAAAAGCTGTCGACGACGGTGTAAATAATCCATAGTTACGAAGTTGTTTACCGTACAGAAATGATACGAGAAGGGACGGCAAAAATGATCGTGTGAGCGGCAAAATGATAGCTTGAGCTATCATTTTTGCGGTCCCTGAAAGCTATAGCTTAAATGATCCCTTTAAAGGGACGAGAAAAATGATCGTGTGATTCGGGCTTTAGACTGCTCATAGAGTAGAGAATGGAGAAGAACAAGCCGACGTTCATTGCATTTGTGGATTTAGAGAAGGCTTTTGACAACGTGGATTGGGATTCAATGCTTGGAATTCTGAAGGGAATTGGAGTGTCGTACAATTACCGAAGAATTATGCACAGTCTGTACAAAAACCGAATAGCTGTGATTAAATCTGGATCCAGCTGTGAAGAGACAAGAATAAGGAAAGGAGTGAGACAAGGCTGTGCACTGTCTCCCTTGATTTTGAATGTTTACTGCGAGAGAGCCATCAATAAAATTAAAGAGAAGTCTTCTGGAGTCACTACCCACGAAGAAGAAATAAGCATGCTGCGATTCCCTGATGACATAGTTCTCATAGCACAGACAGAGGGAGATCTGAACAAGATTCTAGTTACTATGGAAAGGACAATGGCCAGATATAAGCTGAAGATAAATAAGGAGAAGACTAAGATATTGGTGTGCAGCAAGAGAGAAGAGGCCAAAACCAATGTCAAACTAGGAAAACAAAAACTTGATGCCAAGAAACAAACGATGGACGGAGCAAGAAAGGAATGGTAAGTAGAATAGCTCAGGCTAAGAGGGCATTCTATCAAACGAACAATCTACTTACAGCTGGAAATGCAAGCGTAGAAGTAAGGAAGCAGTTCATCAGAACTTACATCTGGAGCATGTTTCTTTACGGCAGTGAGGCTTCGACGATGAGAGCAGCGGAGAAGAAAAGGGTGGAAGCATTCGAAATGTGGTGCTACTGAAGAATGCGGAAGATCAAATGGATCGACCGAGTAAGTAACGAGGAAGTCCTAAGAAGAGTAGGAGAAATGAAAAGTCTGCTGAAAACTCTAAAAAGAAGAAGGGTCAACTTAATCGGCCATATCTTGAGACATGATGGCCTGATTAACTCTATCGTCGAGGGAAAAGTGAAATGGAAGATTGGAAAAGCAGGCGTCGTATGAGATACATGGAATGGGTTTTGAAGGATGTAAAAGTGAAGAATTACGTCACAATGAAAAGGTTGGCCGATAGAAGGATCGAGTGGAAAGCTGTGTCAAACCAATCCTAGGATTGTTGACCAATGATGATGATGATGATGACCTACATCGACGTCTACACGATACCCTGCAAGCCACCGCGAGGGTGTGTGGCAGGGGATGAAGATCACCAAGCATGCACTACTAACATGCAAACAAGCAACTATAGTGTCTCATGATGATGATGATGATGATGAATCGATATGCTGTAAATCGCTTAATCGCAAGCAACCGATTCATGTCTCCCGATTAATTGCCTATTTTAATCGATACATAGATTAATCGATTCGATTATGACAACGTACAAAGCATAGCTCCCGAAGTTATGGTCCACCCATTAAGAAAGTACAATAATTGCTTTTACCTTTTATAAGGTTAATGTTATCATGAGTACAAATTGTAAAATCTAGATATAACTCCAGGAGGCATGTCAGGCAACAGAGTTGGGAAAAAAGTTCTTAATTCAATTTAAATTTTGGACGATTTCCAAATGTTTACAGGAACTGAAGCTAAAATTGCAATTTTTATAAGTGGGTAGTGTTAAGGCGGCTTCTCTGGTCATATTGAATTAGTCTCAGCTCGCAAAAGAGTCTCTGGTGGAACTGATATACTACTCCTGGCAAGTACTTCCAGGCTATCTGATGTAAGTGATGGTATTCGGTTTTCATTGACTAACACACTGAAAAAGTATTCAAAGTTCGGTCAACGACGAGTCGGTTGATGAATTGACGTAACTCAAATGGTGTCACACCAGCGACATCTTCATTATACAGGCTTCTCTGTGATGCTGCTTCAGTGTCATGAAAGATACAGAGGTCATCTGATGGTGCTGCATCACGTTCCACGTGTGAAAAGATCTGCATGACGTTCACCTTATCCTTCTCGCGAAACATCTTAGCCATCACTGCGATAACAGTGCTCATTGAATGGCCACCGCGATCGGGCTCTTGAAATAGAGTTTTGAACCGTGGGTCCAGCATCGCGTAGACGTGTAACCAATTTTATTGTTAAAATAACACACGGCTATGCCTGCGACATCATACATATGACACATGAGTGGCCGGCAAAAGGCGGTGCCGCGTAGAGTTACGTAATGCGCATTCTACATTAATAACCTTCTACCATTCTGCCTATACGGCCTCGCGTCGCGTCGTCGCGTAGATTTCAGCTACAGTTAAATATTCGAACTGAAGACGAACGTGAGCCGCCCTAGCCATCACAATTCACCAGATACGAAATATGATCATGGACCAGTCTACCATAGTAAGTTGGATTTCGCAGAATATTTTTAATTTCATTAGTGAAAATGTTATCTTGGGATTTATTCAAGAGGTTTAGTTTAAATCTCAACCTACGGTATGACAACGATTCCCATTTTAGTTCACCCAATAGACTGGTTAGGCTAATATTGTTATCATACCGTCCCTTTACAAATCTTGCCGATTTTCGCTGCACCCGCTCAAGTTAATTATTTAAGCCTATTCCATAAGGATCCCATATACTGGCAGCGTATTCCAAATGAGGTCTAGTAGTACTCTTTTGATGATTCCAAGTTTAAGGTTAGACCCATTATTTCACGTATTTATTTACTCCAAGAAAGATCATGTGCCAGTCTTATTCCAAGATATTTAATGGATTCCACATTTGTCAAAACATTATCCCTTCTGTGGTAAGTTCTGGGGGGGAGGAGTATTTACCAAGTAATCATTACTACAGATTTGTTCAGATACAATTCCAACTGCCATGCATCACACTAGTTTCCAATTGCTACTAGGTCATTATTCAAAGATTATTTGTCGTTTGGGCTTTGAATTTCCCTGTACACTACTGAGTCATCGGCAAACAGACGAAGCTTACTTTTTACCTCCTCATTGATATTATTTATACACAGAATGAACAAGAGAAGACCTCGTCGCGTTCACCCTCTCCTCGAGGTTGTGTCTTGACCATTTCAGGGCATGCGCAGTTACTGCTAGGGATATTAGTAAATGTTCGGGGGAAGCAACGGTAGCTAAGGTCACAAGTAACATTTGTGACAGTTGGAAATCGGGGTTACTGAGGGGTTTTCAGAAGCGGAAGGACTGAGAGAAACCCGGCGTCTCCGCAGCCTGATCTTGAAAAGCATCAAGGGGTACGGAGTACCGAAATAGCCCTCTTTACACAGCACTCAATTGTGGGCCGGTATACCAATAAAATATCTGTCACCGACCTACCGGTTTCGAAGCCTGGTCCGTTGACTACACTGATCTCTCTTCTACAACCCGGAATCCGACTTCTGAGGCTTTGTACTCATTGTGAAGAGCCTGAACGGCATAAAAAAGGCCCTGAACAATCTTAGAAGAATCAAGGTTACTTATGCCTGAAAAAAGCCCTTACGATGGAACCAATTTTTTCCAAACTCTCCCACTATCATAATTATTTATATAAATTCTAATCCAACCTAACTTTTGTAAGCTGCTAACCAGTTTTACACATTCGTTACTTTCGGATATTTGGGAGGTATATTATAAAATTACCATTGAAGAACATGATGGGATTTAATTGCTTCATACTTGAGGAAATGGCAATTTTCTTCCCGAAATTTTGTGCAGAAAAAGTGACGAAGAATCCATATTGGAAACTCTGCTGAACATATATCAACAAGATGTTGATGACGAAGTCCTTCGGAAAAATTCTTGACAGGCTTCCCTATGTTGAAAATGATTGCAAACGAATGTATGCTAGCGTGACCATGTCTTTGTAATTTTTATGCTTTTCAATTTAATTGGTCTCACACACAATACAACAAAATGTAGACATTTATCATAATAAATTACCCTCACAATATATCACTTTCACTCTTGGTATCTTCAGGCTCAATTTTTACAGGCCATAGATCACTTCACGAGCCACTTCACTTTTCACTCTCACATAAAACATAACAAGTACCCTCTTAAAAATAAGTACCTACATAATAGTGGGGAGTGGACCGCTTTATCCCTCTAGTTTATCTGGAGTTCCTAGCTGAGGCGATCCCCGTCTCCTTGGTTAATCCTGGCTTCTCCTCCACCTTCCTTTTCTCTCTTGTTAGACTTAGTCGCCACTTTCCACTTCACTGTTGTCAGACCATCAGACTAGAAGCTAGACGCCCCTTCACTGTTCTTAGACTATCAGACTCGCCTAGAAGACCACTTCCCTCTTCTTGGACTATCAGCCTCCCTAGCAGCCCCGTCTCTCTCTTCGTCCCTCTTTATATAGGCACAACCTAATTGTTAACGCTCGGCCAAAATTAGTCTCCCTCCGTCCTGCCGCGAGTTCAACAATACCTTGCGAGACAATTTCTATTCTTGGGAATGCATCTCCCGAATGACCTGAATCACCAGGCTCAATGACAAATTGGCCATTGTCGAGGCCGACGCCATATTTCCCTGTCTCCGTATAAATATTCTGTACAAAAACCAACATGGCGGCTCCCCAACTCCCCAGCATGCCATGGCTAAAAATTGATACGTTACATCTTATTACTGGCACTTAAAGTGCTCAATAGTAATCACATGCTCATATTAATTATAGAAGCTTAGATAGTTTCCCTAAATACCGAATTTGATACATTACTTAACACTATGCAGTGTGCACGCATAGCAAATTACGTTGACGACTACTACACTGTCGTAGTTATGGGGTTATTCATAAATATCCATGCATACATTGACACTGATGTCTAAGTGAGATGTAATCTGTTCTGTTGACTACTTTTCTTGAATATTTTGACAATTTTTCTATACTTCCATGAAGGCATGGAGGAATGAAAATCTAAAAAGTTCATTTTAATAACCATTTTACTTTGATTTGCGTCGCAGCGAAATCACAATCGTTTTTGTCAAATTTTCAGCCCCGTGTAAGAGAAATCGGTATATACTGGTAATTTCCAACTATCTTTCGTAAAAAACGTCTTTGATCTATCGGGTATGAGAGAAAGAGTTCACTGTGGATAATGTATGGTTCTATTATTTATCGCGCGCTTTTCGTTATTTAAAAACCACAACAGATTCATTAACATTACGCTGACATTCACCTTTAAAAGGCAATTGAGACGTGGCCCCTGTTAGTTTCTATCGCTACCCGTCTACCTCAATTATATAAGTAGATTATTTTTCGCGCGCTTTTCGTTATTTAAAAACCACAACAGATTCATTAACATTACGCTGACATTCACCTTTAAAAGGCAATTGAGACGAGGCCCCTGTTAGTTTCTATCGCTACCCGTCTACCTCAATTATATAAGTAGATATGCCTACCCTCCTCTAGCACAATTTTAAAGAGCGAATTAAAATAAATTAAAGAATAAGTCACAACACAATTTGGCCTTTCTCGTTCCACTAACTTCAAATATACCAATAGAAATGGTGAACTACTTTGTCCGTAAAATAAGCGTGAATAACATCGGTTAAAAATTCAGCAATAACGTCATATCAGTAGCAAAAAAAGCGAAAAAGGAAGTTAAAAAAAGGCTCAAATCAAGCGGTAGAAATATTCACGTTACTTCTTTCATGGAGTTTGCCAGTTAAGGTGGCTGAGCAGAGCCGACGAGTATCGTTATCCAAAATGGAATTGTATTCAAGCGTTGGATTATCTCGCCGTGGAACTTTCGCTTCGAGTCCCGTGCTTACTCCTACCACACCTCTCACCTCCTTGCCGACGCCATTATCCCCTCACACCACGCCGACCAGCCTTATTTTCTGCTCCCAGTGCCCCTCATCCCTTTTCCAACATCCCCCACGACAAACTTCCTCATTCTTTCATTTGCCCATCGTCTCCCGGTGGGTCGCTCACTCTGCTACTTTTTTCTCTCCTCGCTTTCCCTTTCATCTTCTTGCTCCCGCAATCCCCTTCACCCCGATCGTCTTCCCTTTATTACGCCACCAATCATCCACAGAACGGGCGCGGGGTGCGTGGAATCTTAGAGCACAATGGGGTTACACACCTCCTCCCTCTCGGCCATTCCCATCTTTCACGTCCCTCCGCAAAAGGTGTCCGGCCTCCTCCGCGCCCCTCGCCTCTTTGTCACATTCCTCCGCGGCAGGCGTTTTGCGCGAGAACAATAACAACACTTTGCAAATGTTCGGCGTGGGAGTAGGTGCGTGGTAGGTATAAATCCCTTTCGCGCGGTGGTTGGCCCTCGGACCGTTATATATTTTATTCCCCTCCTTTCTCACGAGAGCGGAATGTAATGAAAGGCACTTTTTCTGTCCCGGCATTTTGTAATTTGCGCGAGGAACAATTCTCCCCGGTAGAAGTAATAATTTTCTGCATTCCTACGATTTCGGTCTTTTATATTTCAAGAAATACGTGGGACGGAGATATTTCATGCATGGTAACCTCGTAAAATCCCTTTAATTCCCAGTGTTTTTGTTATCCTCCTCCTTTTCGAGTCCACTCGTTTTTTTGTCCATCTTAATAGAGTGAAAAAATTACAGCTTTTTGGCAGTTCTTATTCATGAATAATCCAATATTAATAAGCAGCTTTACACTAATCTTTACAAAATATAAAACTTTTATAAGAGTGTAGATGAGACGAGATATATTACCTTCAGTACTGTTCCGATGAATTTCTTCCTAGACAGAAGGCATGACACTGTCCGAACAATGATTACCAGCAGAGTATTTACTGTTGTCTTTGTTCCTAAACGTCATTATATTCGGGCCCAGGAATTTGTCTTCGGGTAACTCAAGTCAAAATTATCAGTCAACAATCCTAAGATTAATAAATAATTCTCGGGTTTCCAGCCGAGTAAGATTTTGGGTTGCTGACGTTTCGATGAACACACCGCCGTCGTCCTCAGAGCAATAAAGCTTGCAGGGCATTCTACCTACGCTTATATAACCGTCTAATCCGGGGGGCATTGTTGTCTCCTTTTTTCCGTTGATCCTAAGATTGGTTTGAAACAACTCTCCACTCCAATCTCCTATTAGACAACCTCTTTATACCAACGTAATCCTCCTCTTCCATATTCTTCACCTTTAACTCCATTATCTCATACAAGGCCTTACTATACAATTTCTCCCATTCAACTTGTCTTCATCAAGCCATCGCACTTGAAGATAGTATGCCTTCATTAATATTATAAATTCTGCTCTAACTTGTTCCTCGCTATTCGTTATATGTACATGATAATATTTTTTTAAATAAGGAAAGCTAAAATATTTTACGTTGATCTATTCTCTCGATTGCCGTCTGCACCATTTTGTTCCACAAAGATCTCTGAGAAGTCTTAGATTAAGGCTGAATGGATGATAGTACAGACGGCCTGCGCACCAGGTACCCCATTCTCCAGTGTCACAACCATGTCATGTTCTGCCACGAAACCCGCCCTTTAACTCCATACTTCACCCCTCCCGAGGGGCACTCAAGAAAAACTCCGCATTTTTCCTTTCTCCTTGCATTCATACCACGAAATACCATTTTTCTCCCCTTAGCCATCAAACAACTTGCAAACACCACCGTTTTCTTACGGGAAAAAAACTTCTTTTATCAAAACCGCAAAGTCGGCAAAATTTCACCCCTTCCTTTTTTCACGTCCGCCACCGTGGTGGACCGCTCCCCCTCCTCCCACTCTCCCAACCCTTCCCACCCAATCCCTTTCCCCTTTTCACCCCCGCCCCCACGCCACCCCCACACTGCCCTCATTCTGTTTCCTCCTGTTCAGCCGACCCGGAGTTTTCTCCAAACCCCTCTCCCCGTGCAAGTTCCCCGTCCCTCTCTCCTGTGTGTGGCTTGCAAAAGTCTCGTCCCAACCCCTCCCTCTCCCTCTCTCCGCTCTTCCGCGGTCTCAACCCGTTCTTCAACCCCCCCCCCCCCCCCCCCCTCAGGGGAGGGAGGATGGAGAGAGGGAGGAAGTGAGGGCAAGGGGTAGGAGATGAGGGGAGAGGGGAAGAGGCCCCTTGAACCACCACCCGACCAATTCGAGAGCATCCCTCTTTTGTTATGCTTCCGCTTTGTAAGTTACGGGAACTTGCTCATTTGCTTCTGCTCTCTCTCACCCGCCCCCTACTCCCCTCACCTTCCCTCTCCATTTTTTTTTTACCTCCCTCCCGATTCCTTTGGAATCCCTTTCATCCCCCACTCTCACCCCGTTCAATCCCGCCCACAACCCTTTTTTTTCGCCCACCCTCCCAACGGCCGAACTCCCCAAAAGTTTTTTTTATTCCTCCCAAGACGGGGTCCCATCTCCCGCTCCACCTTCAGTCTTCTCCGCATAGCCAAAATCTGCATCCCTCAATTCCCCCCGACCACTTCAATGCCCCCTCTCTTCCCGTCCATCACCTTTCCCCTTTCCGGGGCCTCTCCATCTCCTTTCTTCCTCCCACATCTTTCCCTTCCCTCCCTTCATGGCGAGTGCCGTGCTCCCGAGGGTGGGAAGAGGGTTTAGTGAGAGGAAAAGATTTTTTTTTGGGGTGGGGGGAGAGGAGATGGAGGGCACCCACCCAATGGGGCCGAGCGTGGCCCAACTCCTTTCGCTCTCTCCCTCTAATCTAGGCTGTGCCTGCATTGCGTTCCACAGTCTTTTGATCCCCCGCGCTAAGCCCCATCTCTCGAATAATATAGAAAAAAATGGGTAAAAAACACCCGCCGCAACCCGCCCGCAAGACCAACTCCCACCCCACAACTCCCACCACACTCGCACTCCTCATATTTGGGTGTTCAATCCCTATGCTTCTCGCTCTCTCGCAATTCCTCCCTCCACCCGGAGTCTCTTCCCACCTGCACCGCTCCATGTTCCTCTTTTGCTGTCCCCGATTATTTCATATGCGAGATTTTCCCTCCCACGTCATCGTTTTTCCCATGTCTCTACCTCTTTCTTTCCCCCTCTTTCTCTCCCTCTCATTCTCTCTCCCTCTCATTCTCTCCCTATCATTCTCTCTCCCTCTCATTCTCTCCCTATCATTCTCTCCCCCTCTCATTCTCTCTCCCACTCTTTCTGTCTCTATCTCACTCTCATTTCTCCCACCGTCCTCGCCTTCCTGAATTATTTCGTTTTGTTGCCTATAAGGATTAAGCGTACAAAAGAGCGAGTTCCCGGTTGCTGGGCGGAGAAGAGGTGAGGTGGGTTCAATAAGTATGTTACAGTTCGCATGAGTGTCAACGTGTGAGGGCTTGAAATAATACGGCCAGACTAATTCATTCAGCCATTTATTTGCCAGTGCCATCAGCGTTTTCGTTAATTAATCGTAAATTATTTACGTAGGACGCAGAGAAGAAATTATTTTATTCCACGGTGATAGTGATATCAGTGAAAATCCCGAATTCAAGACTAAAGTTTGTCACCGAGTGGAAGTACAGGGAAAAATACACTTTAGGCGCAAGAGAGTGCCGTACCAACATAATAAGTAAAAGAGTCATCGTCTATATGCCGTTCTAAATTCTGGTGACTCATTTATTTCGTTTTTATCGGGACATCCAGTCTTAATTTGCTTGAAGTTATAAATTATGTGCAAAAAATATCGATTGTGTAAACGTGAAAGATTAATAAATCGAGATAAGGGATAAAAAGAGTCGTTTCAGGCGTGATGTGGCGGAATAACGGTGAAAGTATTCAACGAAGGGATAAGAATTTCAATCTCCTCAACGATGTGCAATTTTACTCATCCCCCTCCCCACTCCTCTCAATCACTTTCCCACTCGGAGTGTTTTTAGACAAGCGCTCCCTCACCTCCACTCACTGTTTTTTCCCCTGCCCAAGCGTGTGTTCATTGTGTTATCTTAACCAAGTGCCCCCCACCACGCCTAGGTGGACACATTTCCCGAGCTTCTGAGCCCCTTCCACTGACCTGGCGTAAGGAGCATCGCCGCGGGATACCCCTTAGCGGCCAGAGGGCAGTGTTTTCACCGCCATCTTCCTACCTTTGGGCTCGAAGACTTGGGGTGGCCTACTGTGATAATTCCCCCCCCCCCCCACCTTGCCACTCTGCCTTCGTCTGGCAAGGCCGAAAGACGGCGGCCGATAGACACTCATCCCCCAGGACGGCGTCTTTCTCCTCCCCCCACATATGGCCTCCCTTGAACCTTAAGGTGTATGAGGCGCCTTGGTACTCTTCAACGGCCAGGGTTCCCCAGTTTTATGTTGGTTTTTCCCAACACCTACCACTAGCACAGGTTCGCCCTCCTCTCCTCCACCCCCTTTTCCGTTGTCACCCTTGGTTTAGACCCCCTTCCCCTCCTCTTCCTTCACTCCTTTTTTTCCCCGGTTCCTCCCCTCAGTTTGCATATATATGTACTGGACTATGGTGAGATTTGGTCACCTGATGATGATGCATCACATCGAAACCGGTCGTAGTAAAGATTTCTTTTTGGAAAATTGCCAATATTATTTAATTGAGATAAGGGCTTCTCAATCCTCAGGGCCTCGACGATCTGCAACTTCGTAGTTTACTCTAGGTTAGTTGTCCCTCAAAAGGTATGGTTGTAATAAGAGTATGCAACTCGCCGTAAATTTCATTTTTTAATGAAGAAAAGGAATTATTTTTTTTCAAATACATTCTCATCTCCTTAATTTGAACGATTTGCACATACCAAGAAAGCTCATTATTATACACATGTAAATCTTTATCTGTATCCGATGAAGACAGAATGATACTTACTTTTCTCCGATCCACTTCAATAACCTTTGGTTCTTCCGTGCCAGTGTTATGTCATCGTCCTCATATTGGTTACAAAATTGTATTCAGCATATTGTGTAATCAAGAACATGAATAATTTTTCATGCTAATTATTTAAAATATATCTCAGTGCAAGTATTTATGCCTAAAGTTTTTTTCTAAATTTGGCTTCATAATATGTACGACTCGTTTAATGTATGTAGTATGACTACACACTTTATTGCGTACATTTTTACGCGTTACGCATATTTGCGTATATTTTATTGCCATTACATTAGGAGATGCCTCAAGCACATTCATCAGCCCATCTACAACTCATGAGAAAACCTTGTGCTTCTTTTCCTTATGTAAAAGAGCCTCAACACGTTCAATATCCTCAATGAAATAAACTTCCCACTATTCGCGGTCCACCTATTTCTTCAATACGATTCCAATAAATGAGGGGAAAACACTTTCGCCATATGAGACGTCCTTCGTGAAATTCATCAAAGTGACCGACGCAATTTCAATATGGCATATCCCTCCCCCAACCTCGTCTCACCCTGCCGGTCACTCTTTTTTTCTCTCTTCCTCCAGCACTCGGGAGTGAACTCCGTGTTTGAACCTGGCGCCGAGGGAAGAGATAGCCCCCCGGGGTAAAAAAAATACGAGCTTGAACAAAAAGGCAAGAGACGATCGAAACCGTCGCGACGGAAGCCCGGAGAAGCCATCCCCTCAACCTCTCTCTCTCTCCCCCACTCTCGAATCTGCCACCCTCTCTGCCCTCTTCTCAGTCCTTCCACTTCACCCTTTCCTCCCCCCAAACTCTCCTTTCCCACCCCCTCCCAATCTCCCCGTCGCGTCCAACGGAAATGACCTCATGGGATCACGAGACACCGTCCAGTTGTCCACTTACCTCAGCCACGCACGCGCTATCCCCCCCCCCCCCTCGGTACTCTCTCTCTCTCCCTCTTTCTTTGTCTTTCTCTCTCTCTTCTCCTCCCTCTTCCATTCCGAAGGTGAGCGCTTTTATGTGTACTTCGGTGGTGTTTGCGCCCGAGCGAGGGGGTGAAGCAGAAGGACAGAGGTCGGGATGGGAGGGAATGGAAGGAGACCGTATCCGAAATCGCATCTGCATCTCTCAAACCGACGCAATTACTTTTCTCTTTGCACCCCGCGCGTCCGCCAAAGCAGTCACTTCAACCTCCTGCCCTCCCTCCACCATTCGTCTCAACTCCTCCCCCGCGCCCATCCCTGTCGACCTCCTCCCTTCTCCAGTGGAAGATGTTCCTTCCACCCGTCCCAAGAATCCTTCTCCTCCGTCCCTGACGTCCCGTGCTCATCCAGTTGGCGTGATCGAGAGTTTGAAACATGGTAGGTTTTAGGTAGTCTTTTCCGTCTAATCTATTCCTCCCATATTCTCTCTTCTTCCTCGACTTCCCTCCCACCGAACAATTTGTCCCCATCGCTGGGGTCGAATCGTGGTTAAAATTGTGGCCTTTATCTACTGACGTCCGTGTGGATTTGCGCTTGGCTTTATGGTTGGGGTCGAGTAGATAACATTGCTATTGAAGTGTGGGTAAAATAACATTTCAGTAATCTTATTTTTCGAAGAAATCAGAGCTTGTTAATGCCTTATTGGTGATTTTAAAAATACAAATGAACGAAACACGCAGGAATTTTAATTTCAGAAACTGAAAGTAGAGGTGAAGTTGTCAATGCTGTTTTATGTTTGACGACAATGGTTTCACGGTCCTCGTCCATTTAAAAGTTATGCATCAAATGACTTACGCCAACTTTTACGCCAGAGGATCATAACTAGCATCATAAAAATTTCCCTAATCTTAGCTGAAAAAAATTAAAAAAGATAAATTAATATTTACAAAACGAATTTTCTAGGAAATTTTTATGTTTTTACATGCCTTCAGGGTAAAAAAAAGCTGAAACATTTTAATGGTACTTGAGGCAAAAATTGGAAAGTTCGAACACGCGGTGTATTCCAATTCTAAATTGCCCTCAGAAAAAAGTAACACTGTGATGCCCAAACAATCACCCTCAGTTTTGGATCCCCCCAGGGTATGGATTGATCGTTTACATTAGGATTAAGGCTCATACTCATCTACAGATTTACTCCGCAAGCTACTCTTTGGTTACGCGGGAGTAGGTTAATCATAACTTGGCATACATAAGTGAAAATAAAATATAAATACCGTGCATTTTTTATCATTGCTTACACATTAACGGGGATATGATGCTTAATGAATACGATATGTGAAAGAGGATTATTGTTGCTATGCTTGCGAATATTAGTCTGAATTTACCGACTCGTATATTTCCTCATTATATTTCACCACGGCATGTATTCTGTAATGATAAATGTTGGCTGAGATAGAGCGATTATCCTTAGCAGTCGCGGAACCTCAAACCTAAATCTGTTTCCACCCCCACCGAAGACCACTCGCAGTATTCCATGGTCTCGCCGCGGTAAGTCTCGTCTCTTAGCCACAAGCTTTCTTATCCCTTCAACGTCTCCCCTCACCCGCTTTCCCCTCCTCTGCACGAGCTCGTTCTCGTCCTCCGCCCCTTCCCTGCTGGCTGCTGTTTTCAGAGTCCCTCTTTCATTGGTGCCCCGTGGAGTACAGTCCAATTATAGGTATGTGCGCTAATTTTGACGTCCTAGCATCTTGTCTCGATCAAAGAAATGCTTCCCTTCGGTGCTGTCATTTTTCTTGACTTATCTTTCACTGTGACAGGCGTACGCTAATGTTATTGTGAATAATTTTTCATCCAAGAAAGAAGTGGTAAAAATAAGTTTGGTTCAAATATTCCTCACTATGGCGAGGTTTAAGAAGAACAATTCCATTTCCTAGTTAAAATTAAAACGGCATGACCAAGTAATTTTTAGAGATGACCAAGGTAACATTTCCTATTAAAGACAAGGTTTTAAGGCACTAACTTTGATTTTTTGGAAGTAAGGATAGGACCTATCACTAGTTTTTGTAATCAAGCATTTTCTACCAGCTGAGTTCCATATGAAAAAGAATTGGATTACGAACGAGTTTACATGAGACGAACCAGGTGGTAAATGTGTCAATTAGCATGGAAACTTGAAGTCTTTTAAAGTTATGATACGGCTATATTTGCTATGAATTGAAACGAGCTGAAAAACTGCTACTTTTGGTCCCGAAATTTTGAGAAAAATCTATAATTAACAGAAAAGTTTAAACAATTTCCAATTGTCAGGATCCAATCTATCCAATGACCAAGTTACTTTAAATTCTTCACCTCCATTGAATGCCCCACTGTCCACTCCTCCCTTTTCCGTTGTCCTTCCCTCACCATAATCTTGTGAATACTAGTTTCCTCTTCCCCTCTAAGTGAGTTCCTAATTTCCCTTTCTAACTCCTCCCCTGCCTCACTTCATTGCTTCCTTGGGGATACTACGTAGGTCTGTAAAACATTGCAATGAAGTTTTGGGAGGTAGACTGCCTAAGATTGGCTAGTGAGTAAAGTTGAAAGCGATAGCGATTAAAAATAGTGCATTTAAAACCATATTTTTACGTCTTACCTGATGAACATAGCACAGGACACAGCACATACACATTACAGAGCATTGTATATCTTATCTGACAAACAGCGGCGTCGGAAGTGGAGGGCAGGGGGAACATCCCCCCCCCCCCACCCCCCAACCCCCACCCCCCCACCCCCACCCCCTCCTCCGCCACCTCCCCCCCACCTCCCCCCAGAATTTGCCCCTGGCCCTTGAAAAATGAGTTTTCATTAATAAGAATTACATTTCACTTGTTTCCTGCTTTCCTTTTCCCTTCTGACGCATATTCTATCACCTTCATATGTACTTTTAGCAGAATTCTAGTCTCTACCCCCTTCTCTCCCCAAAAAAATGCGGGCCCTTTTCAAGGTTGGCACCTCCCAGCGAAAATAGTTCCGACGTCCCTGCTGACAAACATAATAATGCCTTGTATAGAACTGAACAAGTAGCACTCGCCCTGTTTTATACGATGTACTAAGTATGAATAAACAAGGCTAATGAGAAACACCCATTCTCGTTCATGGTAAATTTTATACCCTTAGACATAAGCGAATGTAATCCTATGAATGAATATCGCTCCACATATATCATCAGGATGTTATGAGAGGATACTCGTGTTCCCTATGAGACTAATAACCGTAATTGAGCGTGGATCATGAGGGACCTGTTAGACTTGAGAGGCTGGGAAATAGACGTTGGATGATGGCTACTCCCATCGATGGTCACCAAGACTTCAAGTTCGAATTCTGACGGATCGAATAGACCTGAATGAATACCTATGTACCGTCAATGGTAATGTCGAACGTCTCGAACGATTTTATTACGAATTGAACAAAACACTCGCGAAGTTAATGAATAGTGTCAGGGGGCGGGGGAAAATCTATGTCATCGGCAATTAACGCCATTTAAAATAGGTGGGTATTTGCGTGGAAGAAGGAATTTTTCAGGGAACGGGCGAAGAGCGGAGTAAACCCGGCGTCGGCATAGGCCAACGTTTAATGAAAGGAGCCAAGAGGTCCATGGTTTAACGTCCCATCCCATGGACGGAGTAAAGTACCCAAAGTACTCTCTACACAGCAGACCAATATACCAATGAAAATTTTCAACCGCTGTTAGGATTCGAATCTAGGCCATCGGGATGGGAAACCTGTACTCTAGCCACCATACCAAGTTGATGACTACGACTCTTCCATTAAGAGAATCAATTCATTATCCTACTCGCCCCATTTGTACAGGAATCAATAAACCTTCCAAAATAAAGATCTTGTATTATTAGGCTTAATTAACCCTGAGTAATAATTAGGTTAATTAACCATGAGTAATTATTATATTTTATGCGGGACATTGGAGGCCACTATGTAGGTAAATTCTTATTCTGTGAAAATGTACAAAAAATAAATAGTTTGTCCACCAAAAACATAAATGTTTGTTTAATAATGGAGCCCACAATACACCTGAAGATCATTTTTGGCTTGATTGATGCCACAAAATGTCTCTGTCAAAATTTCAGAGATGCCGGGCTCAGCAATTTGAGTTTTCGACTACGGGATAAATGGTACTTGTGCGCAGAAGTATCATCATACGCGATGCACAACAATAAATTTGCAGCAGACAGCCGTTGGAGATTGAAAATGTTCTCTGTATATCTGAGAAAGACAATCGTTTATCATGATCATTACAATTTTCACGCCCGCAGGAAGAATGCATT
The DNA here is from genome assembly GCA_933228895.1 of Platycnemis pennipes. Lineage (NCBI taxonomy): Eukaryota > Metazoa > Arthropoda > Insecta > Odonata > Platycnemididae > Platycnemis > Platycnemis pennipes. The sequence goes on from OW121847.1 coordinate 110,237,261, forward strand.
TTTACAATTTTACTTCTATTTCTCTTGGCAGACATTCATCAGTTCAATCTTTCAAACTCATATATTTTTCATATATTAAGTTGAACATAGGAGTAGGCAATTATATGCAATTATGTTGCGGACTGGATTCTCATCTTACCATAAAATTTACATTTTAGCTATTCACAGTGCTTAAATTCGTGCATTACTAAATGCATATTGTGTAAGCATGGCGTCGAGTAGGACATAAAACAGTGAACCTACTGGTGCCTTATATTAGGAGCAGGCAAATGCCGACCCTGGTTTTCTCACCACGTTTCCACCGTTCATTAAAAAATTCACTTCTAACCAGTTTCCCGCTCCTCCGAATGATCTTAGCAGTTAGTCCCAATCCCGAATAAATGCTACCGCAACTAGGACAATAAAAATTTTAAAAATTAACGTTTAGGCACGCTAAATCCTTTCTGATAAAATTCCCATATGATGACAGTCATTTACAATTCTGATGAATCTTACATATACATCTTTTGTTTCCTCAAGCATTTGCTCCGCGCAGTTTGTCAACTGCTTCGTTCCCATCGGACTTAGGTCATATTTTCTCTTTCCTCCTCCGGTGTTCCCGTCGCTCTTTCTCTTTCGCTCATCCTCCCTTCTGTTCCTTCCACCCAGGGCTCCCCCGCACTTGTTTATGCTTCTCTCCGGTACGCTTCTTTGGCATGCTCCCTACTTCTCCCCCTCTCTCTCTCTCCCCTCACCTACACGTCACCCCTCCAGCCTCCGCTGGGACTCGACTCACTCGCGCCTTCCCGCGTCATCCTTCACGCTCGACTGGTGCATAGCAAATCGGTCTCCTTGTTTGAGAGCGCTGCGGGCCTCGAAGGATACTCTTTGCCCGCCCTCAATATTTTCCCGCGCCGAAAACGCGCCCCGACCTGCGTCATTTTTCGTTCTCCGACTTCCAACATATGGGAAGGGAGTGATGTCTTATTCATGAGAATAAATCTGTTTAGGCGCTCCACATTCCGCCTCGTGTCTAGGCCTAGGGCGAAAATGAAAACCGAGCACCGGATGTCGGGATTGTCGCAAAGTGTTGTTCTCTCCTCACTCTCTCGGCTGCAATTATTCTCAGCTCCGACCGAGAGATCGTAGCGTATCCGTCATCAATCAGTGAAAATATGCATTTACACATGTTTCTGATCCCTTCGTTACTCGTTTGATGGGAGACAAATGAGGAAAAGGTAAACAAATGTTCAGTGCTGACCTGTGTATGATTGATTATTTAAGGTTTTCAGTTGATTTATTTAAATGAGGTTGGAAAAATCTGTAATATGCAACTTTACGCAATAAATTTGCAAAAATTTGTAAGTTTCCCGAGGTTTATTTATACAGAATTGCAATTTAACGTTAAAGCCATCAGGGGTCAACCCAAAGATTACGTTGTGCGGTTTTAACGCTGAGGAGATTTTAAAATTAAAACTAAAGTTCACCACTTATGAATGCTTTAAATTTTACTAAAATTGCAAACATATTATTTAACTAGATTTAAGGGGGCCACGATAAGTTATACAGTGTTAAGGAATTGATCAAATATGCGTTCCCTTGAATTTACTTTATCAATATCATCACTATTTTGTTATATTCACTTTATCCATTGCTAAACTGCGCAATGCGACTCATTTTTGGTTGATCAAAATGTCCCAGTTTCCAAAGATCCGTTACAAAATGAGATGCACAGCTATTTCGTAGAAGTTGAATAGAAACCTCACTAAAAAGAGTAAATCGATCCATAAATGGCGTTTAGTAATACTATATGGTGTTTTTGGCTCTATAATTATGTGAATACCGTTATTGGTAAATAAATTTGTGTACCTAATACCTACAGCAAAGTTACCATAGTAAGTTATAGATATAATCTTTATGCTTGACCTGTTTAATACAAAAGAATTTTTAATTAAATTATATTTTATCAACGGCGGTTACCATACATTTTTCTCTGATCCGAAACTATTACCCGGTCACATCACTCAACTTTCCTATTTTGACAACGTTGCAGACGGCCATTAGTGAGTCATTCGTTCACATTGCATAAAAAATCGACGTCGCCTAATGGCACACATCTATTCACAGTTTCTGTAAAGCGGATATCATATTATAGTTTATTAAACAGGATAACTGGTAAGTTGAATTCCAGATCTCTTTTTTTATTAAATATATGTATGATTTTTCGGGAGTTTAGGTCCTTTTTTGAAAATTCACAAATTGTAAACAAATTCACCTTAAAGAACTTAAGCCCTGAAGAAGGAAAAAGTACGTTTTCCGAAACGTCGGCCAAGGGTTAAATATTTTATATTTTCAAAAAAAGGACCTAAACACCCGAAAAATCATACATATATTTAAACAGGATAATCCAGTCATGCTCAAAATAGTAACCAAGATTTTTTCATTTGAATATCTTATGTCATACTTGGCAACATACATCTTTGTCATAAATGGCAAAAGAAATATAATCTGAATTCCTGATTGTATGTACTAGACCAAAAAATAATCAAGCCATGAAGTTTTAAACATAAATAATTCTCATTCATAGACGTAATGCTTCTTAATCCTCGTGGTAGTTAAAACTCAAAGCCAGAAAAAAGGCAAAAATATCGCGTCTTCGTATTATATATTTGGCTCGATTTTATATATTTAAGCAGCAATTTTTGAGCCATGAATTGAACTTATAATATGTATGAAAGATTTAATCTGTGCGTGATTTACCATAGATTATATGAAAACTTAATTCAGCCTAATATGATGACTGGCAGTACAATTGTTATAATATGTCACAATATTTTATGGAATTAAGTTCTCATGCAACTCAACTGAACAAATAATTCCGTTTCATCCGAGTTGATTGCTACTTAGATTAAGAATGTGAGTAAAAGTGAGGAAAACTGCTTTTTCTGTCACCCTTGAGATCACATTAGGTTAGAGAAATACCCTCCTTCAACATGGATAGTTTAATACTCCAGAATGTCCACTTACGGCGAATGAAAATAATTTACACCTGCTTTTCATTAATATACTTTTTTCCTAACTTCGGAAGAATTAGATACCGAGTTGAATTTCAACTGAATCAGAGGTGGTACTAATATTATTGTACTGCGAATAATACTGTGTAGGCGCTCACACGGCTGCACGTATTTACGATTTAACTTGTCTTAAGACCACGAACTGTTGATTGCAGCAAATGCTGAACCCGTTATTCCCGGGCTTCTTCTAAGATATAACCCAAAGATTCTACCACCAGCCGCCTCCATTTTAATCAATGCGCTGCGATGCACTTTCTCGAAGTTGCCTTCCCCCGTCCCCTCTCCCAGCGGGGGGCGAAGTCACTCCCTTTCGCGAGCTGCATTGATGCAGAATTAGGTTGCCTTTCTCGAGACTGCCGCAGCATTGTGGAATGCTCCTCAAGGACTTGTGATAAAAGGTTGGATGACGAGGAGGAGCGTGCGGGGAGAAAGAGGGAAGGGAGTAGAGAGAGAGACGAGGGGTTGGAGAGGGAGCCTCGGGAGGGTGGAGTGACCCTCTTCGATGAAAAGACAGTGAGAGAGAGAGAGAGGAATCCTTGAGAGGATGAGGGTAAAGAGGTGCAGAAAGCGGAGGCAAAAGGTAGATGAGGGAGATAGGGCACGGTTTGTGATGAGAGGTCGTGAGGGCGGGCAAAGATGGTGGGCGGGTGGGTGGTGAGGGTCGGCTGGAAGGAATCTCCACCCTCGCCTCGTGGCTTTGTGACGCGGGGGTTTGGCGAGAGGGTGGAGAGGGTATGGGTACACGCCAACGGAACAGAGGGTTGAGTTGGAGAGGAGCACCATCGGGGGTTTGGGTATTCGTCGGGCGAGACCCATCCGTGACTATTAATCGCGCAAATAATAATAAGGGTCGGTGGGAAAGGGTCGCGGAGTGGTTTCAGAGTGAGGGTAAGGGAGTAGGATGGGGACCCGTGGGGTGACAGGGAGCCCTCCTCCACTAGGGTGCAGAGGGAGTCGGTATGGGTTTAGGCCGGGGTTACCCACCATTGTTTAGGTGTAAGGACGGGAAGAGTGCGGCGGGGAAGCAAGGTAACAATGGACTGAAGCGTTGTGGCCTCTTCTTCGGCCGAGTGCTGCCGCGAGGCACGGTGAGGGAGAAAGTAGGGAGTTCTGAACGCAAATTCTGAGCCAGGGTTTCCCGGGGAGATCGTGGATTTTTTCCTAATTCGGACGAAAGTCGTAAAAGGGGAGGGTGTTCTCCAGGGTCGTAATGGTCGTCCCTTAAGGCTAAGAGGAGGTGGACTATTTTTGAGCCCAAAAAGAGAGGGCGGGAATCCGGTTGAATTTGAGTGTTTGTTTTGTCAAGTTTTTGTCTCCTCTGCACTAAGTAAATATTTGATTTAATCATTCATATTTGCCCTTGCGACTTCATATTAAGGATTACCGTGCCATTGGAGCTTAACATTGAATGCTTGCTTCACAAAATGACAGAGTTGTATTTGCCAGAAATATGGTATGTTTGTCATGGAAATAAAATTTTAGCAGCTACATTTTATTATACCAATGAAAATAGCCTCCAAGCAGTGGAGCCTTGTTTGATGATAATGTAAATTATTCATAGTATGCTCTTCCCTCTTAATGTGTGTAGTTGTACTACATACCGGGTGTTTAGTAATGTGTAAGACAACGATGTACAATTATGCCACCTGTGAGTAACACGACTTACTCATTTAGCGATAACTTCAACGGAACCTGACTCCACTTTACGGAATCGTGACATGTTGGAAGAATTGAACCACTTCGTAATGTTCCACGAATTTTTATTTAAACCCAACCGGTTTCAGAGCTAAAGCGTCATTTTCAAGCAGTGGCGCACCCACGGGGGAGGGGGGGCAAAGGGGACCTTCCCCCCACCTTAGCTCTCTACAAAACCCAAATTAATCTTTAATTGTCAAGTCACAGACACATGGTAGTAGCATTGGAAAAATAAGAAAACTCGTTTTATCAATTTACTCGAGTATGCATAGACCAAAGATAAAAGAAAGGCTATTTATATGTACTGTGACACATAACTAACTTAGAATAGGCCTAAAATTTTATGACTCTTTTGTCTGTAAATCTGATATGATATTTATAGGATGCATGCATGTAATTACTAATATGTCCTACCATAGCATTCAAAATGTACTGATTAAAATAAATTTGGTAATCTTTGCTATAGATCGGAAGATGGCGGGCCCCCCCATAAAAAATGTCTGGGTGCGCTACTGTTCTCAAGGGCCTCCACGGGGAGCGGGTTCGCCACTTTCAAAACGTGCGTAGCTGTGCAGTTTTAAATGCCTATACATAGATACCCGTAATACCTGTGAACTATGAGACCCTTGAAGATGATACTGTAGTGTTGAAACCGGTCGGGTTCGCATAAAAATTCGAGGAACATTACAAAGTGAATGAATTCTTTCATCATTTACCGATGTAATTTAAGAGTATTCAGCCGCTTTTTGCAAACATCAATTCTATATTTCTTGACATTTATGTTGCGGGCTATTTATGCTTCGCTTGACTAGCAACAGCACTACTAGAATTTCAAAGTGTCTTGGGATCTCTTTAGGAACAGTGAAGAAGGTTAGTGCTTCAAGAAAAGAAAATGATGGCGGAAAATCTCCATTATCAAGTAAGAAGATCTGTTTCCGAGGACGGCCCACAATTAATTTGAATGAATTTGCTCTCGGTGTCATCAGGAGGAACATTTACGATTTCTACGAGAACAAGTTTTTGCCTACGGTGGAGAGTTTACACATAAAACTGATTGACTCAATGACTGATTTTCCGGAAATGTCTCAGTCACCTTAAGAAAACGAAAATAAGAGAAAATTCCAGCGAAAATATAGGGGAGTCACGGGATCCTCCTGGTACCTTCAAAGTGGTAAGCCCGCGCAGACTTTCGCCACCCACCGGCGAAGCCGGCCACCTCACCGGCAGCGTAACTGCCGCGAAAATGCTCCGTTGTTTACTAACTCGTTAAAAATAGGGCACACATTTTGGACTAACTATGTTTATTTTATTACAATACTGCTGCAAATAGTTTTAAAACAAGACCAAGATCAAGTTTTCGGGGCATTTTAATTCATTGCCAAGAAAAAGTTGTTTCATAAAATTAATAACAACCTTTTTTTGGCTAAATGAAATGACCTGAAATTTTAGAATAACATTAGGAAAGTATGTTTCGTTACTGTGTTAAAATTTCATAACGATTGAACTCCAACGTTTTGCCTTATGAGAGGTCAAAGAGAGCGCTTCCTTAGAAAACGCAAAAAAAACTGTACTTTTTTGTTGTCATCGTGATAAAAAATCAGAGGTGCGCTATAAAAATTATCAGTAAGTACGGTTAAATGCAAAATAAAATGAGATAAAATTTGATGTAATTTGCACTCGTATAAGTATTACGGTGCATTCTTAATCGGTGCTCAAACTCGAGTCTACATTATTTTTGCACCGACAGTAGAGTAGTTGCTTCCTTGCGTAAAAAAAATTTATAAATTCCCCGGAATTAAGGGTTGGGATTATTCCTCATAAAAGTATGTTTTTAAATAGAATTTTTTTGTAGCATATTTTCTTAGGGATTGTACAAGTTCCAGTATAGACACATATACACCATGTACTTATGCCCCAACGTTCAGCAAATGCAAGAGCTACAAATGAGCCACAGTTAGGAGGTGTTATGTACCAAACAGTATAATTTATGCTCCATTGGTCTCGAAGTTTCATTCGAACCAGAAGATGTATGACAATTGAACAAAGGTCCAAATCGTGCTGTTAAGTCTTCGATGAACGGGTGATCGTTGATCAGTCAATTCCAGTTGCCACTCGCGATTCGCCGATGTACCGTTGATGGCAGGCATTCGAAGCCGTTCAATCAATCTTCGGACCCACGATTTGCATACAAATTGCATTTGCAGATTAAGAGTGGCCCCATGCCTTATTGCCCCTCTCTAGTCGTTTCGTACCAATGACCGCAAGTGAAAAACAGACGAGCCAGCGGACCTGATGGCGTGCGATGCCACAAATATTGACGTTGAGGAATCTCCACCAGGGCCACGGGGGGAGTTTAAGTGCATTAAAGCATCGGGTAGGACCAGAGCTCGAAGGACGAGTATAAGAGATGAAATTCGTCTGGCGATACCCCGAATCGGGCACTAATATCATTATCCCGGAAAATATTGAATAAAACATGAAGCGTGGAGAGCATTATTTTCTTAAATACAAAAGACCAGACAAAAAACATATTTCGGTCGATTGTGAGGATAAAAAGGCAGGAAGATAGCTGGAAACGTAAACGTGATTCCACAACCGATCAGCAGTGAGAAGCGTTGCGTTTTCTTATACCTTAGAGATATTGGTATTATTTATGGAATGGATCAATCGATATGAAATGTTATTGGAATTGTAACGTCATCATCGAAAATCATTGACGATTTGGTTATATTGTTACGATTGTTTCAAATGTGTTTGTGTGTTCGTGGGTAAAAATATTTTTTTCAAAAAAAGGGAGGTTAAGTAAAAATTATAGTTCAGGTAACGGGAAGAGATGCAAGAGAAAGACATTAGAGGAAAGATTCAGGGCCAAAATCTCAAATAATTTCCAAAATGCTGATGCGGTACCGAAAAAAATTGCTAACAGAATGGGAAACTGGAAAATTTGATTTAATTGAAAAATATTGGAGAAAAACTTGAAAAAAGTCCTTCCTCTTATTCCGGCACACCTCTCCCCTCTTTAATATCCACCTAGACATGCATAAGAAATTTCCAAGTTGTATTGAATAGCTATTAACTCTGAAATGTAAAAATGAAAAAAGTGAAAATATTGAGCGTATAAAATTTAACTAAGACCCTTTTCTTTCATAACTACACAAGAGATAAACTCGAATTCCCTTTTCAGTAATCGTAGTAATAGGAAAACAGGTTTTTAAGCTTCTGCGTCCACTGGGGATATATCATACGTTCTAACCCTGGTTAATTTTACACCTAATCCTGCCGAAGGGGAAATTCGAGCCTGTGATTTTTTTATTTCCAGTCCAGTCATCATGACATCCTCGGCCACTTCTTAACAATCTTGCATTAAAAAATATTTTTACAAAACGTACTCCCAAATGCAATGGCGTGCTTTGATATAAGTAAAACAATCGACCGAGCTACTGACAAACTACTTAGTTATTCATTTTAAAGAGTAATAACGAAACACTCTCGAAAGTAATTTTAATATTCTTTATACATATTTGTAAGCTGTAATTTTTCATAGTTCCTTTGACCTCTCGTAATTTTTTCGCTGTCAAACAATTTGAGGCGAACACGAGTCAAGTAGTTCTTAAATAAATACCACGTCGGTCAATACGAAATCACTACGCTTTCGGTAAGGTAACACCTCACCCGACGGCGAAAGGAAGACCGCTCAATCTCCACGCAGACATCCGGGAAATGACTGAACTTCGGTATACATAAAAGGCTTCGCGCCGATCGGCCGCGCGGTTTGTATCGCAGGGATGGGAGGTAGGGTAAATGGAGCGGGAACCGAGGGTCTCGGATGGAATAGGGGGCGGGGAGACGTGAGCGTGGGAGAGGGTGAGAGCCAGTCTCGAGATGGGAGAAAGAAAAGTGAGACGGCGGGGTAGGCGGAGGGGGGAATGAAGAGGCGGCGGAAGGGAAGACGACCACCCACAGACCCGCCCCCTTCTCTCATCCCCCTCCCCCCCACCACTCCTAAGAGTCGTGCGACGAAGAATAGTTTTCTGGCTGAGGCGGTGCGCTCAACTCCTCTTTCCTCCTCCGACCCTAGAAAGGAAACTAGGGTGTGCGGAGGGGCGCGGCGGGTGCGGCACTGGGTGGGAGTGGAATGGGAGAGAGAGAAAGAGAGAGACGCGACTCGCGGGCGGAGCGGGGGTGGTTTGAAGAGGATGGCTGGGCCAAGTCAGCAATATGCCATCGGGTTAAGCTCCCACCCACTGCTCCCCCACCTCTAGCTTAGCTCTGGCCGGGGAAAAGGCGTAATGGGATGAAGTGGTGCGAGTGGCGGGTATACTGGTGTCAGGGTGGGGGGGGTGATGTGCACGGAGGCGTATGGAGGGGGGTGAGTGGGTGTGTCGAGGGAGGAAAATAAGGGAAGAAGGTTTGGGGAGGAGGGAGTTTTGGCGTGTGACATGTCGCAAGAGTTCAAGCAGAACGGGAAAGAACTGCGAGCCGCTCAATGTGCATGGGAGGAGATAAAGAAGTGAGATTCGGGTGAAGAGGAGGCGGAAAAAAGGAGTTTAGGGAAGGCGTAGAGGAGATGGTTATTTTTTTAATCGTACTTTGATGCGGAGGGGGGAGGAAGGAAAGAGGTGAGGGGTGGCGGATGACGCTGATGTGGTAAGACGACCGAGTTGAGGAGAATATCCGAAGGTGGAGGGCGATGCCTCCCCCACCCCTCCAAGTACGAAGGCTGTAGAGGGTGCAGTATAGGTAGGGGCGAGAGTGGGAGGGAGGGGTGTCAGTCCGTCGAAAGGGAGGGGAGGTGAAGGAGATGAATTCATAATCACGCACGTGACCTCCTTCCTCTCCTCTGAATGTTCCTCTCTCCCAGTCTCTCTCCCTCTCTCGAGACTCATCGAACGGATTTGCTCACTCTCAACCCAAATCCGGGAAACCGCTATCCATGAAATTCTTATTCAAACGGCTCTACTGTCCTCCCGTGTGCGTTTAACAACTTATGCTCTATGGTCGTCTCGTTGCCGCCCGACGGAGATGGAATCACGGTGTTCCTAAGAAAAAAGTAAATTGATTCCTTCATGCAAGACTATTGGCGATAGTTTCCCGTTTAAATGTTAAGCGGCATCGATGAAATATCTGAAAAAGAAATACAACGCGGATGCTACGGTGAGCAGGATTTTCCGTGACTATACACCACACTCTGCACAAGTTCGTCTTCACATAAAAATCAGTATATTTCTGTTTCAGGTTTAACATTATCATTAATTCTGTGCAATGACTAATTCTTATATTTTCTGAACCGCTCATATTTTGCAAACGTAATAAATCTCCGTATTGTAACTACATAATATATTCAAGTGATATCCTAAGCGTGCACCAGGGAATACTTTACTAGCAATATAGTATAATTTAATTCTATTTATTTATAATGGGCTAACTTCACATCATTTTTTCCTTCCTTTCCATCCCTAGTTTAACATAGGATTGGCATCAATTCGCAAGTTTTCTAAGAATAACCTTACCTTTCAATTTATTTCCAGAAAGGTATGTTATGTAATGCTTAGCCTACGCGGAAAAACATTACCTAACCAATAAATTTTCTATTTCCAACTTGTAATCGATTTTTTCCAATCACACTCTCCTCTCTCAATACCAGCAATCTGTTTCAAATCTGTAAACTTTTACTTACTATAAAGCGATCTATCAAGCTTCTTTAATCTAGTAACAAGTACCAACACGAGTAATAGATTACTATTTCGGGAAAATTGAACCCCGGTTGACCACATTTTTGACACCCAACTGTAACTAATTCTTCGTCCCTCATTGAGATCAATTGATTAAACATCAAGACGATGATTATTTGTTATGGAAAAAATTGAGGGTTGAGACTTCCCGCTCGAAATCGATAACGAGCGTTCGCGAGACCCTCTGTCGAATCCACTTCCTTCTCAGTCCCTCTCCTACCACAACCCCTTCCCTAACAGTTGTCGCGGGCATCCCTCCTCACTCCTGGGGATGCCTCTTCCGCCCCCTTTCCTCAATATTTCTCTCCCAGTCCTCAAGCAGGGCGCGCGTTCCACGCACGGGGACAAACATTCAGGAGCGGGCGGGCCACTGGGACGCGAAAAAAGGGATTGGGGTGGGGTGGGGAGAGCGTAATGAGGTGAGAGGGCAGACCGATGAGGGTCGCTGTGAAATGAAGGCCGATTTTACACGAAAATACTCATTTCCCCCCTCCACCGTTCATTCCTTCTCCTCTCGCCTTCCTCGCTCACCTTTAGTCCCTTGCAATTTTTCAGTTACTCACTAAGAGAACCATCATCATTATTACAAAGGTGTCAAAGATTAATTTGTATTAAAGTACGTTAGAAAAATATAAAATTGAAGGGATATATGGTGGGATATAGCGGTTTAACATGCCTTTTTTCCGCTTATAATACGGAACGATAATATATTAAATATTACCATTGCTGGTAACTTAAGTTACCAGGAAGATAAATAGAATAGGCAATGGAAATATTAAGCTATTTGCATGGCCACTTGAACTTACAATTGCCTAAGTCATATGTGCACTTTTATTTAGATATCTTCTAGGTGATTATGAAGAAATGGAATGTTGTAGTCTCTAAACAGCCTCGCAGCCTCAGTCTCTGATCTGCAATAAATAATCTCTAATTTAGTACACTTCCATCTTTTAAAGCACATGCATAGAACATGTTTTAATTTCGAGAGAGCTTGCAGGTAACTTTTTAGGTGTAGATTGTAATTATTGTTCTGGGGATTTTCTCTTTAAAAAGGTTCAGTCAAGTATAGTGTGCGTTCTCATTATTCTATACTGAACTCCGTTTTTTTTATTTTAATGATGTGTGCAATTCCCTGTGCCTTATTATTTGGTTGCACTTTCATCTCATTCTTCTCAGAACAAACGTAACGTTGCATTCATGGCGTAGGCTTTTTTAGGGTTCAAAAATAGAAAGAATATGCGGTTTCTCTCAATGTTTCTGCCTCTCCTTTTTTGTCTCCATTTCGCCCAAAGAGACGTGCTTCGTCATGGCTTTGTTCCTTTCAATTAACACATATGAATTTAGAAAAAGAAATCAATACTTACACATCCGATTGAATTTTACGAATTCAAGAGTAGGTTTCAATGCTCCAAAACCCATGCATGCATATGTACTTGGCCGCCAGTTTGCGGATTAGAACTGATTGATTTAACCTTTTCTTCGAAAAAAATGCCGATTCCTTATATTACTCTCGAAAACTCTTCTTTATAGGAAAATGCTACCCACTCGTATGTTAGCATTAGTACTCGTTTGCTAGTACTAGTATTTTAGCATTATGAATGCTGCAAAGTCTTCCTTTTTTATTCAATTTCACTACCTATCAAGATAGATAGATGCCAACTGTGGTAGCGCCGGCCTCGCACGCTAAAGGCTATGGGTTCGGATTCCACCTGGAGCCTGAATGTTGTATTTGTCGTTGGCTTTAAGATAAGGTTAGGCGGTGCAAAATAACCTAAGCAGTTGGAGCTCCTCAAATACCTACATCTATTACGAGATAGCATAGTAAATTTACTGCAGTATTGTGTCTTTGTAAATTTGAATTTTTGCTCATGGTAAAACATAAAAAGTGATAGTAATTTCTCACTAAACAACCTGGAAATCTTGAACATTAATTAGCAAGGAAGTTTAGTGAAATTAGCTGAATTGGGCCAGTCTTCCTCGTCACAACAGTCTTTACCATAAACTCAAACCTCGCATACATGTTACTTGAAAAATGAGCAATGCGATATTTTTTCTCTCCAACTTAATCTAAGTAATGACTCGGTTATGTAATTTTCTTATTTTAGTTTGACGTAATAGTAATTTTTATCCCACGCAGGGAAAAAAATCATTTAAGCCGTCAAGACAAAGCCCGCAATAAAGACTTAAAATAAACTTTTTCTCCCCCGGTGTTGCCAAATTCTTTTATGTACACACGAGATAGTCTCTTCCGTTTTCGTATCAGTGAGTAACGTTTCCATAGAAAAATATCCTGGATGCTCATTCATGAGACCTTGGACGGAAAGTAAGAGAGAGAGATGTATTTCTTCCCTCGCCATTTCTCTTCCACCTTGAAACAAGGAAGCGCCTCGCGTGGCCGCTCGCAGAGGAAGGTGAAGGGAAGAAATGAAGGTTGTTGAGGTGCACCTAGGAAGGAGGAGTCTCCTCCCCTCCCTCCACCATGACCTCCTCGTGAGGCGGAGAAGAAGCGACTAGAAAGCTGTTATGGTTGCGCTAGTTTACTGGCATGGGTGTGTGTGTGCGCATGTGTGTCCTCCCTCTCGAGTGAAGTTTCCCCGGAACAGTCTTTGAAACGGATGCTCCCTTTCTTTCTCCCTATCTCCCTTCCCTTGGTGCCTTCTCTCCCTCTCTCGGCATGGCAGCCACTCTCTCTCTCTCTCGCCCCTCTTTCTCCACTTTGATTTATGCGTCGTCCCAAACTGCATGAGCTCGCTATACCAGGGCATACAAGGACTGCGTGAGAGATAACGGGGTTTTAAACGTCAGGCGGGGAAGATACGTGTGAAGTCGGGATACCCTCGGCGGGTTGCAGTGGGGGAGACGGTCTGGTTTTGCGGCACGAGGGTCAGGGTGGGTGGGGAGTCGTTCTGGGCGGGCCCGGGGGGAGGGAAGCCCTTTTGTTCCTCTGTACAAAGAATCTCGATGGTTTCACTGGGATTCGAACCCCGGGTCGCCGGTCTACCGTCTTTGTCGGCTCGTCCAGGGGTTGGGAGGGGTTTTGGGGTGCTGTATATTGGGTTTGCGAGGGAAGGCAATGAGGAATGTGTGCGTTGCCCCGTCTCATCCTCGAAGGTGGTGACCCCTTGCGGTCGCGAGAGATAAGGCGTTCGGGCCCCGGCGATGTTTTCGAGGGGTGCGGGGAGGTGAGGTCTTTGCTTGTGGGGTAGTTCCCGTGGGGGTTGTGGGTAAAGTGGGTGTGAGCACAGAGGCCTTCTCAAATCGTTGTGCGGCGAGGGAAGACGGGGATGAGGCGTGGGGGGAGGGATGTTCGGCTCGAGACAAAGTGTTGTTGCCACAGCGGATTTTGATGTTGCTGTTTCAACGTCTTTCGAAGGTTTTCTAAATATTTTCCCTGAACCTCTCTTTTTCCTTTTGCAGATTCATGGGACGGAAGAAATGGGTGTACGGATAGCATTTCATGTGAGCCTGGACACATTCATGGATGAGATGAACGTTATGAAGGTGAGTGGAATCAATCCCCTTGAAAAACAGTAATATTGTTAAATCAAACAAAATGCATGAATTAGAGAGGTAAGAAAAATTCGGTTCCGTAAATCTGAGAAATAAATTAATATCATTTGCATTATCATTTAACATTAATCTGGAATAAAATAAAAAGTAAAAGGGACAATATCAAAACCTCTACGAATTTTATAAAATAACTTTTGCTCTCAACCTTGTCAAATAATAAAATCGAAGAGAAACGCTCACCTTGACCATTTACATTGATGCGAATGGATTCTAATTTTTATATTTACTGCCAAAATAATTCCATTCATCCTCTTCAGCCTATTAATTTTCATAGTAATTATTTCGTCAAATCATAAATGAACGCTATTTAAAAATAATTTTTCTTTGTTTCTCATTTTCTAATATGAATTGAAATAGAAAAATCAGTTGATTATGAAATCAGATGAAACCAAAAAGTGGAAAATGATACTTTAAATGATAAACTTGCGGAATTTTTATTTACGGTCTTAGAAATTTTCATGCAATTCTACCTATAGATGGATAAATAGAACTTAAAGCTTAAGATAAAAGAATGGAAAGTAAAGGTATTGGAGATGAGATGAAAATGGTGGAAAGGAATAAATTGAGGTTGAAATATGTCACCAAAATCCCTTTCTCGCTATTTCCGCTACCCAAGCGTATCGTTTCTAGTTATTTTTCTGTCTGCCTTCCTTTTCTCACTCTGGTTTCTTTTGGAAACTCGGGATATCCTTCTTACAAAATGTTACAAAATGACTGTAAATTATGTGTGTGCATTTTTTTCAAAACAATTCACCAATTGATATTTACGGATACTACAATGCAAAGATTACGGTAGGGATACAGATCCGTGATGGCATATGTTATTAACGTGTTAAGTCGATTCTCACTGCAGATGAAATTAGCCTTAACAGGTAGGACGTGGAATTCAGGGAATCAAATTAAAATAGTTTGCGAATTGCTAGGTTGATGCTGAAACCAGATCAAACGTTTTACCTATGTATGAGCAGGTGTTATATTAATCTGCATAGCTCATGACAAATTATTTTCATGAAAACGCTGACACAATTATGCTCAATACTTAAATGAAAATTCAATGACTGATTTAATTTTTACTGTGAAAATGCTAAAAATTGGTCCATTGTAAAAGGACATAATAATATCCATGTATGATAAATGTTTTGATACCAACGTTTGAAACCAATATCAATTTATCAAACCAATATCAAAATCTTATTATTCATATGCAACTAATTACGATCTTTTCAGTTACGGGTATTGGTGTAACAATTGTAAATCCCGGAAGTGCGTAGCTGAAGTGATTCATAACGTACGTTTTCACTGTGGTTCGCCAAAACCACGGAAATATGTGGATTGTTACAAATGAATTACTAGAAAATTACGATTCTCAGAGCACTTAATTATTAATCCAAGAATGATGTATCATCCCTACGTGTTAAATCAACGCATCTTTTAATCCATGTGACACTATTTTTTTCCACCTTGACAAATATTTGTGTCACATATTTCCCCGACCATGCGCTGACTTTTTATGATGGATCTCGCTCATCGTAGTGTTCCATGGTACTCAATGAAATGGGTCGCATTTTCAATGCATATCTTCAACACGTTCTTTTGGTGATAAATTTCGCAGCCACTCTCTCATTATCGATTCATGGTTTGCTCGCATGATCTAAACCGCACGGTTTAAGCTGCGTTCATAAATCCATAAATACCATGAGAAAGAATTCCTAATCACAACATGTGAGCAGCAATATGAGGTTGCCTTGCGGTTTACGGCCAATAGACCAGCCATCGCAATAAATTCAAATTTTGAGTCAGGGAAACATGCCAAAATTTAAATTCGGCCAATAATGAGAGCTGTTACTGTGTGGATAGCGCTAATTGGGGTTATAATCTCGAATTCCTATTCTGTGGTCGTATATAAAATTCCTGACTTAAAGGCAATTATTTTGCACCTGTTTGCTACCCTCTCTCACTAATTTACGGCCCAACGCATTGATGGCTATAATATTCATGGCTCCAAGAATTTACGCAATTGCGACATTAACGCTAATTTCGCGTAAATATTCAATACTCTTTCTGACTGAGTCTGCGCGTCAAACTATATCATAAATGCCTTTTGAAAAAAGTGTTGCGATCATGTAGCTTAATTGGATAATCAGAGTAATTAAACCCTGATTTTCTCCCGCCTTCATGACGTTTTATATCATCCAAAAACGTTTGCTCTATTGCATCCGACTAAGGTTAATAGTTGCGCATGTACATAAAAATTCCTGAGCAAAAAAAGCAAGTAGTTATCTGGAAATCAACTAATGGCATTGATATTCGGAGACCTTCAACAGACCTTCACTAGTTTGCAGCTACTCGTTAACATGCCAAATCTAGACATTGATCGAAATACGATTCAGGCAATAGAAAGATTAGATACCCTTTCTATAAAATACAAAGTGATGAATGACTGCAATCTAGACTTTAGTGGGGTAAATACTCGAATGCTAGCGTATATTTTTTTATTGAAATATTTTTAAATTTGTATACCTACTCAGGATTCCGTAAAAATTATTGAGATGGATGCCGGCCAATCTGAAATTTTCAACGTTTAGGTGTTTTGAAACTAAATTGGATGGATCGGAGTGATGGTTGGATTCTAATTCATCTAAAGTATACAAGTTACTACGCCTTAATATGCCCGTGACATAATCTATGCCACGCATGAACACAGGATTTTGGTTTTCCGCTAACTCAACGTCATTCTTTGCAAAAGAAAAATATTGTTTCTCAGGCTTTCTCTTGGAATGAATTCTTCACCCGATGGCCAATTTTATATACGTTAAGTTATAAACTACTTCGTTAGTTATGAAAGTAACCTACTTTTTTGCCTCTAAAACTCAAGTCGAGAAGAAATTTACTATATTCTTTCTATATTGCCATATACAAATATCCCTTTTGTCATACACCGTGACCAGCTTTCAAATAGAATCATATTTTACTTATTATCCAATCATATCAATTATTCAAAAGAATCAATACGCTTTGTTTGGATCTTTAAAAATTCGATTGATATCAGTTTGATAAGATCAAGAGCCATTCGCAGACTAGTATGCATTACAGAGCCTGTCTTTGAGATAAGTGGTTGCTATTGATTAATTTTCCAATATTCATTTACTCGAATATATTTTTCGCCGTAATTGACTGTAAAATTTGTAAATTAACAATCAACAAAGAAAATAATTTATTACGTCAGGAATTCCATCTCGATCAATTCATCAGTCTTCATTGCCCCCTGCAAAATGTATCGGTGAAAGTGTGAGGCTTAATTTATATGAAATTAAGTCAATTAAGCGCGATATGTCTACTCTATGTGATGGCGTTGCCAATTAATTAAGGTTAACTTTGGAAGGGGGAAAATTCACGGAAAGCTCGATTTAGAGTTACCTCGTACAAAATTCATTTGAATGACTGGAGCTGCAAAGCATCAAAATTATTCCTAAATAAATTCAATTCTTTTTCCAAAAGAAATAACTTTACCTTCCCAAAAATGTTTAATCTGCGATAAAATGTATTGCTAAGAAGCATTTATTTAATTAATTGGGTATTGGATACCATAGTTTTGGACCACTTAACTTTTATTCTTCTCATTTCCGGACATCAATGAACCACTGTCATAATGGTAAACAAGCGTTAAATGGTATTGAACTCATACGCATAAAACTGCTTTTTAAGGATGCTTTAATTCCTAGGTATAACTGTGATATCCTAATTTCTATTATTGATCAACATAAGTTATGCGAAATAATACACTTTAAGATATTCTAGTGAATGATTGAGCATAAAATAACATGTAAAATGAATTTAGCATCCACCAGCTCTTCACAAATTAATTCGATATTTGGTGAAGGGAGCATTATTGAGCGGCATCTGAGATGGAAGCTATGAGATGAGCTTAGCAAAAACATTTATTTCTATCTTTATCCAGGGCCCAAGCAAATTTCTCGAATATCTCCTCTTCCTGCGGTTTTCGTTTGAAGGGCTGCATTTCACGGCACCGTCTTGACAAGTGTTAGCTCGGCCGACGCGTGAACCCAGACGAAGAATAATGTGAGAACCTCGTTTCGTTTGAAATATTCACGGTGTGCCGCGCCTCACTCGAAAATATTTCGCCTTCAAAAGGAGTTAATCTCGCCACTTGCATTTAGAGAGGCTGCTTTGCGCCTCATCTCTCCCGCAATCAGAAACATCCGCCGTCCTCCCCCGGGGCCGGGCAATGAGACCGGCGTCGGCGGCGGCGGCTGCTGCTGCACCCACGCCGCTCCCCGGGTGCCGCACTCCCACTCCCCTCTCCTGTTCCCGACGTCGCCCCTCGCTCCTTATAGGACATCAAGATGTCCGACAACCTCATCCGCACAAACAAAATAAGGTCGTCTACCGCTCCGGAGCAGACATCTCTTCCTCCCGACTCTCTCCTCGCAGCGGTGCACGTCCCTGGCGTTCCCTTATTCCCAGGGCTCACGTATTTCCCTTCCCCGTGTGGAGTCGCGCTAAATATCGCTCCGGACTCATCTGCATCTTTCGGCGCTCCCTCCCTCCCGAGCCCTTTGCCGCGCGGAGAAAACGGTGGTCGACTGCTGGCATCTCTCTACCTCTCCATATCTCTCCGTCCCGGCAGAGGTATCTCCGCATCTCCATCTCGCCCTCCTCCCTCCCACCTCCTCCCCGTGATCCACTCTGCACGTTGCACTCCACATCGTATTTCACGGTGTCCGACGTTTCGAGTGGAAAATTGTCACGCCACCTAATTCGTTTCATTTTCCCCCTTTCATCGCGGTGCGGACCCGCTCCTCCTCTCCCTCCCCTCAAGCCATCCAGACCCTTCTCCGTTCCCTTTCCATCGTCCCCCCCCCCCTCCTTGCCCCCTGGAAAAAACAGCACATCAACGCGACGCGCACGTGTGTGTCTCCTCGCCCGATAGGTGGAGGCACTCACTCGTCGTCCGCGCGAATTATTGCAGTCCGTGCCCCCTTCCCTCGTAAATGCCTCTCTCGCCCCCTAGCTGCCAAACTCAATGACTTCCATTGCAGGTGACGAACAATGTCTAAAAGCAATGAGCCACGGGGAGTACCATGGCGTTGACGCCGTCACTACCGTTGTGTTATAGGGGTAGCAATTGCGAATGTGACGGGGGCACGCTCTTCTGTCTAACATTTCACCTGTCTGTTTCCGAGCAGGAAATCGGTGATCGCTAATCCGTGTGCTAGTAAACCAGAAAGTTCTGGCATCCAAGGTGGTTAACGATGATGAAATTGCCTAAAGATAAATTACAAATAAGAGAGGTTAAGTAGCTTCCGAAATATATCATTTCGAATGGTTTAAGAACCGTGAAGTTTGGGCAGATTTTCCCACACGCAATTGCATTAGCTCTAATATGTATGTACATTTTTATCTCGAATCCTGAAGACAGCCCGAATTTATTCATCGCATTTTTTCCGACGTCATTCATTAAATAGATCTAATATTTTTTCTTTAGGGATTTATAATTTTAGTCATAATGGATATATTGGAGATTTAAACATTAGGGCAGTTACTCTGAGTACATTAATTGTTTAAGTAGCAGACCTGTGGCCTGCTTTGCAGGCAGTCTTTGTCTTGTGTGCTCTTGAGGTGAACTTTGTGTTCTAGTGTCAAATGAGGTTTTACAAAGTGTTTGGAAACTACTGATTACACATTATCAATAGGTGGCAGTAGTGCTTGTGCTTTAGGCAGGAAGTTACTGCTTCACCAGTCAAATTAGTCTTTGGATTTTTTTACACTTTTTGCATCAACATTCATAAGCATTTCATATGCAGAGAGAAGGAAAAGGCTATTTTATAAATAGAGAAATGTGTCCCACTTTAATTATCCTATATATTTTTGTACTTTTCTACACCATATTTTTATTGTGTTGTCTCCCACTCTCAAAAACCACTTTTTTGCCTTTTTTCTGCACTACAAACTGCTAATAATCCAAATCTACTACCAAATCATACAGACAGATAATCCACACTCAACGCACCAAACACCCTTTTAGCTCAAAGCTTGGGAGAGAACAAAACAGAACGGATACAGAATGACTGGCTAACTGACTGACACGCTACAAAATTACACCCAAATTACATCCAAACCGATGCAAAGGTGGCTGTGATATATTTCTGGGATCGTCTGGTTTAAAAATAGAATTGGTCCTTTTAGCCTTTTCAAATATTTTAGGTGGGTATGTAAGTGTCTTTTTTTAAAATTGATGGAAAATGGAATGTTCTAGGAGGTTTTAATATAGTCGATCGAATGGTTTTGACGTAATATTTGGTAAATATTATACTCAAAGCGATGTAAAGATTTGTGTAATATATTTCTGGAATCGTCTTGGTAAATTTATTTTAGAATTGGTTTTTTGTAAATAATTTAGGTGAAACACCTGCTTGTCGACTATGTTTAATATAGGATGGAACGCAAACACCACAAAATATTTGGGGACCTTGCAATGTATTGGGTGACAATTTCAAACGTGACTATTACGTTCAAAAATTTCTGCATGAAGTGAATTTGCTACCCAAAATTTAAGACGCATTGTAATCTGCCCAACAGCTCTAAATGCAACTCTTTTTCCATATGACCAATACAGAGTTGAGCCTATCCTGCCCACTCATAGTTTACACTATTTCTAAGTAATACTTATATACTATTCTACATACTTACCAAGTAATTTTTTTCTAACACATGTTTTTAATCTCGTTTATTAAATGTGCGAAATGACCTTAGTAGTCACAGGACCTTATGATAATTGTATATATCTTTCAGGTGGAGATATAAGTGAATGTTTTATTTTAAATTGATAAAAAACGGAATGGTTTGGGTGTAGGATAGCCATTGATAATTTTAAAATGGTGGGTGTATTTTCGAACTTTAGCGACAAACATTAATACATAATAAAAGTTTTATAACCTTCTTTCAACTATTAGAAGAGTACTTCAAAACGCCTAGCTTTGATATTCACATTTCATACACAAGAAAAAGAAAAGGTGGGCAAAAATTGTTTTATTTCACTATCTGCAAAACGAAAACGTCAATTAATAATTTCATACCTACATAATTGATTTATGAAACTAATTCCACTTTCTTCAAATTCTTTAATCTAATTTTTGTCCCTTTACCAAAAACGTAAACACATATACTTATCAATGTAAACAAATATGCATAGTACCTAGTTTCCCATGTTAAAAAATAGGGAAAAACACCATTTTTCTCTTGCATTTTTCTCTGCATCACAAACTGCTGAAAATCCAGAACTGCTACCAAATCATACAGACAGAGAATCAACACCCAACACACCAAACCTCACTCTTTTAGCTCAAAATTTGGGAGATAACGAAACAAAAAGGATACAGAAAGACGGACTGACTGACTGACTGACACGCTACGAAATTAATATTCATAGACTAGCAGACCTTTACATACATTTAATGACTATCAAACCTGAGTAATAAACAGAGGGTAGCTTGTAAATCTCTCTCATTTTCAGAAATGATAACTGTCTAATAAAAAGAAAGCGATGAATTCCAATTGCTTTCCCTGAATGATCAATATTTTTCCCGACAACCCCATGGTATAACTTCATTTTATTTTTACTTGCATATTAAAACGAAAGATGTCTCTGGCCACCAAATAGTAAAAAAATGAAAAATTTAGTATCATGATTTATGTCCAATAATCAGATGTTAATCAGTGCGTGGAAATTTATTGACTTTTTTATGACTTGTTATACTAGGGTCATTAGCTATACTCTATATGTACAGAGTAGTCTATTTTTAAAAACTTCAGAAATCTATTTTCCCGTGTAAAACCCTGCTCTCGATTGCTACTAAACTTTTACTTGATTTTTTACAAAAATGTACAATTGTTAACTTTAAGAAATATCATGATGGCTAATTGAGGTAACATATTTATACAATACATTTATACAATAGATGCACTGATCGCCCGAACTGTTGAATTAATTCAGGGTAGTTGAATAATTTTCCTTCATGATGTTCGAAATGTATCATCTTTAGCGTGTAAAAATTAGCACGTGACAGTAGTCCTTTACAATGGATTTCATCGCACCCAGTAACATCAATAGCCCCACATCCAATTTCACTCATGTTTGGGAGCTCACCTCCTGTCTCTCATAGTTCCCCAGAAAATCTTTCACAATCCTTAGTTTATATGGGCTTTCGAACGTCATTTCCCGGATTTGAAGGGCCCCCGCAACTAACTAAACATTGCCTCTCCCTATGGTTGCACAAAACATTTTGCAATCATGATGAGAATAAGAAAATCCTGCCAAAATCCACGAGAAGAGTATAATTTTGATAACAATCTTGGATACATTTGAAATACTATTAATATATTTATTTGGTTTGCATTCAAACTACACAATGCTTGAAATGAATCTTAAACTTCACAAGAGGCAATTCAAATGCACTTTTTGCAAGGGTATCGAGCCTTATCGAGAATAAATGCAAAATTTTCATAGGTGCACTTACTATCTGAGATTTTTACAAGAATTTTAGACGAATTTTCCCATGAATAAATACGAAAGAGAGTTGAATAAAATTTCCACCATAAAAAGTATAAACTTTAATGCCGAAAAGTTATTTATCTCGTAACAAAGGTATAAACGCAATAATATCTCTTGATATTCTTCTAGATTGAGCAGAAGGAAAAGGAAGTTGGCCTTTCACTAAGATAATGCACTTAATCCCTGAAAATAGATCGTCTGATAATGTACCAGCATGGAATACTTTAAATATTAATGAGCAAATTTTTCATCGCAGATTAAAGAGCACTACTATAATTGGTCACTTATTTTTTGTCTTTAACCTCACTCTCTCACTTTCTTCCAGGGGATTCTTTTTCCCTTTTCTGCGATTCGATCACTCTAGATTGGCCCTTTTAGAGGTGTATTGAAATCAAACACAATTTATTAAGAAGGTTTATACATTATTTGGATATTGAGTATCGTACTTCAGGAAAAGCCATAAACCGAATCCAGCCCCCAAAGTTTCCCTCCACCCTTTAAGTTTCAATTTTCTTAAAATTTAAATAAATAGATCCTACTTTCTTTAACTCTAATTCGTCTCCATCAAATTGATTGCCGAAGAAGAGGCCCACTAGGATCGACGCGAATGAGAGTGGTCAGCGACACAGTATATTTGTTTATTTAAACTTCCCTTTTAAAGCACAACCTTTCCGGCATTCACCGCCGCCACCCCGCGATCTATCCTTCCGACGTAACCCTGATTAGGGTGCAGCATAAATCCTCTTCAGCTTCCTTCAAGTGCGGCGGCTAATTCCACTGGCCGGCAGTTGCCGCAAGTCTCCGCCCATGCCCTCGTGCCCTATCCTCTCCTCCATCCTTATTGGACCTAATGTGCTCACCGGCAACGAGCCCCCAAACAAAACAACACCGTTCCACCTTTGCATCGAATACACCGACCGGGATTCGGGGATGCGCCGGCCGAAATGCGATGCCGCACGCTGGCTTACACCTTCTCCACCTCCACACCCCTTTGCCCTATATCCAGCCCCCCGAGGGCGCACCTTCCGCCCCAGGCCAGCCAATCAAACCTCTCCTCAACCCCCGCCCATTAATTCCAACGTTCCTCAGCATGCTCTCTCTTACTCTTGTATCTTCTGTCCTCCATCTCTCTCGTGCCATCTCTCTCTTTCTCTCCCTTCCTCTTCTGTCCTCTCCACTTTCTTTTCTCTCTCTCTCTCTCTCTGTCCTTTTCCCAACTCTTCCTCTCTCTTTTCACCCCCCGACCCCCCTTCCGCAACCCTTACTCACCTTCCCGATATTTTTTTGCCCTCCTTTGCACATCTTGCGGCCATAAATTCATCCGCAGACTTCCCACCGGTCCTCCCACCAGCTTCATCCCCCTCAACCTCCCACCCACACACTCACACAATCGGAGAGTTGTGTTTTGGCCCCGAAACCGCCCTCGGTCCGCTCTATATTTCCATTCGACGCAATGATTCTTCTTCTCCCTTCGTCGGAGCGTGGGGAGGAGGGAATGTTTGGCGCTATCGGGTGAGGGTGGTGCGAGAGGGGGCGGATGGGAGTTTGGGAGGTGCGGGTCGGTTTGGGTGCGCGATCAGAGGCATGCACCACGGGGCTCGAATTGGGTGCTGATGCCAACTAGCGAGCTGATGGGGGATTGGATTTTTTCATCGCAAAAAAAAAAGATCGCTTCATGGCAAGTCTGCTTTCCGAGAATGCATCCGGAGGCGCGTCTCATTTTTAATTACATTCATGATGAAACAGCTTGCAAAAACTAGTTGCATGCCTCGATTAATGGCGAACGTCTGCCAATTTTTTAATCAGATTAAATTTTGAATGCTTGCTAACGTTTTTTAATTGGTATTTATATATTTTGTACCTCATTTGCAACACTTTTAGCAGTAACATGTATCATTTAGCTTATTGTCTGATGAAAATCATTCCAATCACTTTTGCTTTTTGTTTTACCTCACTCTTCAGAACTCTCTTCTTCACATCAGCCGCACAGAGCCCGTTGAAGAATAGTTCCAGTGGACATTCAAAAGCTGGCCAATTTTGTGGCCGGTTCCACAAGCGTTCATTTTTTCCTTCTGATTCGATAATTGACCTTTGTCCATTCTCTTGGCAATTCTCTAAATCACATTCGTTTCACAATGACTAATCATTTCTCTAAACGTGCGTTTACGTGTGGCTACGAATAAGATCTGTTATTTCCGTGTAGATTGACTCACTAAGTATAAATCATCTGTAAACAGTACAGATTGAATTCATTACTGCCTTTCTTACCTAACATTCATTTTTATCTTTTTCTCAATTGTATGTCACTTTTGTGAACTTCTAGTCCTTATGAAGCCTTTTCACCTATTTTGCAAATAGTAGTTCTTTCGGCTACTACTTGAATTCCACAACAAAAATTGGACTGCAAAGGGTTAAAGCTCAGACTAGAATGTAGACCAAGCATCATTCTCCTTGCAGAGTTATAACGTTTTAAATGTGATCTCTCTCCTTCTTACCTCAGTAACCCGCTACTTCGCATCACAGCTATGTATTGGCTTATCAATTGCGTTTTCATTGTGATTCGGGTAAAAGTTAATAAGTTATCTTCACAATGTTAATTTTTAATTATGCGTGGCCACTAATTTTTCATTATAACCTCTAACATAAATGGATATCTGCATAATCAGTAACAGTGGGTAAATTTACATCGAAACACCACACAATCCAATGTTTAATCATTAGATTTTTTTGTTTTTGTACTTCGTAATTTTTTTAACCAGATATATGCTGTTTACCATCATTTCTTAAACTTTCACTCATGTTACCACAAAATTCTGTTCTGCCATTAAATATAGAACGTCTAGCCTAGGAATATTTCCAATCACTTCTCCTGGTCGATCTTAAAGTAGCATGAACTTCTTGCAAACTCATAATTTTTAGGAATATACCCCTGGATGACGGGTATTACTGATGTTCACTACTCATTTTTCTCCTTCATTTACCGTTAATTAGTTCGACCAACGTTGTATCCAGCCCTTTTTTCACTGCGTTCCATTGGTCTCTTTTTAACATACGCCATCTTTTACTACTTCCTTACGCATATGACATTTGAAATACCTGGCTTCATCTCATCTTTGCTTTCCTCAACGTCAATTCAAGTTCCATATACCCATTCAAAGAATCACATTCCCATACTAGGTCACGTTTTCTGCAACTCATATTGTTTTCTTTATTCGAGTGAGTACTACCGTGGAGCCCTGCCTACCCTTTTCCAAGCATGATTTCTAGTGATCTTTATTTCCAGGAAATGGATTTTATTATATTTCTATCTGCCCGCCAAAATGTCGTATGACAATATGTTGATATGGTTTGCAATTGGTTCTTTAACGGTGCTACTGACGTGACGCGCGCAGTCCCCTTTGATTAGCACCAAGCTAGCTTCAGAAATAGACGTAATTGTCTCCTTGAGCCAAGAATTGTCGAAATATTCATCATTCACCCATTCAAGACCTGATCACTATTCGTACTCACCATTCGCCTTTTCTGGTGGCTTTTTCATGACTATGCTATCGGTGGGATGCTGGAAAAATCAGATTCCTCTTAGGTGAAAAACAATGAGAAAAAGTATAGAGAGTTTAATAAATTTAATGATTTGTGATCATTTCACGTTATGATAGTTTTTTTATACGGTAACATAATTAATCTTATTCAAAACTAGTGATCATTTTCTTATTGAAAAGTTTTCACACCAAGAATTGAACATTTAATCATGGAAGTGGTGTATCTAATGGAAGTTGTGATGTGTTTTTAAAAGAGGGAACTATCATTCGCTGAATAGTGAAAAACGGATTTGTTTTGGTTTCTTTTGGCATTGAGATTTGGCATTCTTCAATGTTTCGTGATTAATTTCAAATTGGAATGCTTACCGAATCTGTCACAGAGCTAAAACAATGCCAACTATGCCAATTTTAATTAATATTAGATGTGAAATTAGAGCAAAATATAGCAAATAGCAGAGTTGAATATTCAGAGTTCCATTCTTAGTTCAAGCTCTCACGGTTGTCCAGCCAACTTTCCATGAACAAAACTGAAGATGAAGAGGATTGAAGAATGCCAACGGATGGATGGAACAAAATATAAAATATTCAAAGGGGCGCAGCGTTTTAGCAGTACAACATCTTATATCCTGACTTTGTAAACAACAGCCGTTTCAAACTGCCGGTGCATTGATTTTTTTCCCCCGTTGCCACCTTGAATGAGCACGCCAAAGTAAGTTCATAATACCCTCCCGACACACGCAGCTAGTTTCTAGCTCTTATATCCTCCGATCTTCGCTGCCGAGTGCCTCTGCGAGTCCATTCACTAAATATGCAGATCATTTTCAGCCACTGAGCCCGAACAATCCGTGGAGAGATTTGGAGAATTTCGATGGGGAAAAACACCACCCCCAATGACGCTTGCCGTACAATTTTCAGTTTTTGCTCCCGCAGAACGTCGCAACACGGATATGCCTCTGGCGTCACTGCGCCGGATCATTGAAACGTGCGAACTAACAGATTGGCGAGAGGTGGAGGGAAGGGGGGGGAACAAATTAGCTCCGCAGGAAGTGACGAAAGAGGGTACAGAGGGGTTAGGGCGGGAAGGGGGTGTGGAGGGGAGGAGATTTGACTTGAATGACGCACGCATGAGGTGGGAGGAACAGGGGAGTGGAAACAACGGCGGGAAGAAGAGTGAGAGCGAGTGAAAGAGAGGGATGGGAACGAATGGTTTCGGACGGGAGAATCGATACCCGACAGTGATATCTCTGGAAGGAGGAACGTGACCGAACCATGCGGCCTACTCGCGCTTTCTTCCCGTTCAACGAGAGGGAAAAAGGAGGGGAGAGAGGGGCAGGGGAAGAGAAGAAACGGGAGAATATTTGACGGGATAGAAAATAAAATGCGCGGCGGAGTGGGAGATGAAAGATTTGATCGCTGACTTTTCTTCTCCGCACCACATTCCCCTCTTCCTTCCTGCCGCTACCTATCTCTCCCTCTCTCCCTCTCACTCCTTCTCTCTCCCTACGACTAAGATACACTCGGGATGCTTCCTTTTCCCCTCTTTCACTCCCTCCTCCCTTAAGAACCCATCCCGCATCGAATTGTTTCGTATTTCATTTTTCTCCTTTCGCCCCCGACCATCTTTACCTCGCGGGAGACTTCCCGACGACCTTTCAAAAATTCCACCTACGAATATGAGAGCGATTTGAGAGTGAGTTTGAGGGGACGGAAGAGAAAAGCTGGAGGAAGAGGGGGGAAGGGTGAGGGAGGCACTGGGTGAGTGAGAGCGAGAGAGTGGTTGCGGGTCGATGCTATGTTACGGACTCACACACACATACACACGTAAGGGTTCACGTTTCCCGGAGGGACCAAAATGGCCTCCTTCCAAGAAAAAGAACGACTTCTTCCTGTGGAGACACCGTGCGCTTCGCCTATTTACCCCTTCCCCAGTATTCTGCTCTCCCTTCTCTGACCCAACCCCCTACTACTTTCCCTTCCTCTCTCTCTCTCTCTTTCCCCTCCCCCACCACGCCGACCCACCCTCAGCTCCGACGACACACCGCCACCCCTTTAGGAGCTCCCATACCTCCCGCGAAGATGGTACGTTTCTGTTATCTATTCGGCCGCGAGTATGGATTTATTGAGGTTCGCGTGCGTTTATCTGCGGGGAGGGTTGGTAAAAAAAAAAAAGTCGAGGAGCTGCCTATTTCGAAGGGTTTCGTTTCTTTTTTCCCTCGGCGTGCCTTTGTTTTGTTTTGCAATTTAATGGGAGAGGAAGGCTTGCACTAGGGTCGGCGTTGTGGTAGGGGGGATGAATGGGTATTTGGAGGAAGGGTGGGAGGGGTAAAGAAGGTCGCCCGCTCTCTTGTCGGCGGGCGAGACGATTGGGGGAAGGAGATAGAGGGGAGGCGGCGAAAGAGTGATGATGCCAGAAATAAAGGGGGAGGTTAAAGGGTGCAAGAATAAATTCTGTTCGATAGCAAATTAAGACAAAGAGTTTGAGATGCGGGAAATGAGAGACTCGGGGGAGGGCGGGGGGAATTTGGTCGGTGGTGGTGTAGTGAGTTATGAGACCCGTTCCGCGTGAGTCGCCGCATTTCCCCACAGCTGGTTGCTGAGACTATGAATATAATTTAAAAATAATCCTCCGCATAATTTCGCGAATGTCTGACGATCACCCGAGTGATGCTCAGAAAAGGATGATTAATGGGTACGTCCCTAAATAACGGAAAACTTGTTTCACAAATGTTTTCTCATCTAATTGTCAACTCTCTTACGCGAATGGAATTAGAATACCATATATTAATGAAATGCAGCCGCACCAAGTGACGCCAGGGATTATCTAGTTTAAAATATGATACTTCAGGTCAATTTCGATGGGAAGGTATTTTTTTAATGAATATATAATTTATTAATTATACTATAAATTAATACTTACGTTAATATTAAGTACATTGCTACTTACATTGCACAAGACAAAAATTGCTAGGACTTCCGAATTTGACTTATCTTGGGATAAATAAATGGGTAATCGCAAAAAGTTCAGAAAAAAGTCCGTGAGATATTATGTACAAACATTAATTATTGGAAAATACTATCTACATTCATACTGTACTGATAACAAATAGGTGTGGGGAATAAATTAGATATATGCATGCCGAATCCAGACCTGTGCTTCTTATATTTCAAAACCTTTAGCGTAATGATGGAAGACTATTTATTTCACAGTGATAGGATCTGAATTAATGTATATCTTTGAGCACACAAATACTTTTACGCTCCTCTGTAAGTGTGGTACCTAGCTAATTGCCAAAATCCTATAGAAAAGTCTTTTGCTCTTAATTAATTAGACGATAAAAACGCATTCTAATTAGCATTCCCTCGGCGTCTTCCATTTGGTAGCTTGGTATCTTATGCAAAGGACCAGATAAATATGTTGTCCCCCTTGGAAGGGCATTTTAAGCCAAGTATTCAGGAAAAAAGATAAAGAAAAGGGAATGTGGTGTTTTAAGTTGATGGAATGCCCGTTGTAATGAATGTTTCACCGCTGCCAAGTTTATTCCGCTGCATCGACTCGTGTGTGTCGGGGCCCCGAGGCATCGCGCAGAAATAAATGCCCGCATTAACGTTTTCTGTGGTCCCTTTTAATGCCTCTATCAAGGCAGGCCATCCATTCCCTTCCAGCAGTGCCCCATGCTATAGCCTTACTCTCGGAGAACAAATTCCTTACTCTTTCCGAGGCAAGCCGAGGCCCGCACGATATGGTCTCTTTGCAGTTTAAAGGATTTTCCTGCCCCACTCGTAGGAGATGCAATCGAGTGATTAGCCATTTTTCCCCCAAAAGAATGTCCCTATCCAATTCAGACATCCCACTTGGATATTCTCCGCGTTCAGGTATTGTAGGATAGAAGCTGTGAGCAGCCATCTGATATCAAATGAGTCATCGTTATAGTTAAATGGGTGAATAGCACTTTTAGAAAATCGCGGTTGAACCGGTGCAACTCTAGGATAGAAAGATTTTCCTCATTACCTACTAAGTATGAGACTTCGTTAAGGTAGTATATGGACCCACTCCGAGTTAAATAATTGTTTTGGAGAACAACGTTAGAGCATACAAACTTCAAAACAACTAAAGTGCTCTATTTTTAAATTGTATGATCATTTTTAAAAATGTAATCCAAAGTGAACTGCGGTTGGAAGTTTTGACTTTTTGATTAAACATGAAAATCAATCCACCCAGTAACTCTCTTCACGGTGAAAAAAATAAAATGCCCCCCAGGAATCCTTACATGAATCCTATAACCCTATGAACATTATTAAATTAGTCTGGCAACTAATGAAATAACGAACATAGTGGCAAACTACAAGATATTATTTTACAATTGACGAAATAAATACTAAAATAATTTATTTTCTGTTAAAATCCATTCACACATGGATTTCATAACAATAGGCCTTAAAAATTTGTTAATTTATCATGGCATTGTACTTTGGTCGCAGATACCTAATTTTTATGTATTCAGTTGTGATTCTGTCTTTGTGGTGCTATGTAGTGTATACAATTGGTATTTTCTGCCATGTTCATCATTGTTCACACCGGCAACATATATCCTCCCGTTTTTTAGGAGTTTTAAACTGTCAGAGCTGCTCCCAGAAGAAAAGTCATATTTAACTCTAATATAACCCATTTACATAACGATCAAGATAGTTAAGGAGACTTCCTAATCTCCACGGCTTCCATGTGAAAAAAATGTGATTCGGCAATAGCATTGGTGAATTCATGCAAACTTTGCCGAATGATAGTTAGCGATTGATCTTCGAAACAAAAAAATTATATTTACATATTCAAAAGTATACTTCATATTTTTTTAGTAGTACACTTTCGGTGAAATCGCGTGTTATAAATAAGAAGCATCAGTTGTGGAAACGTGTTGTTAGATTAACATTTATCATGGGTCCCTTTTATCCACCTTTGAGGTTCTTTGATCCTCTAGACGTTTTCATCTGAACGTTGAATTAAACAAAGCTACTCAGTTCTCACCGTCATTTAGCGCATTTGAGCATTACTGAGCCTTTATCCCAGAGATTTAGATGGATTTATTACAAACCATACGAAATGGGGCAGATGATCTGATAGTGAAAATAATGCACTGGAAGCATCTTCATCGAGCGAAATTTCCAGTCGCCGATGACGCCTCCCATAATGAATTTTCTGCAGTTTAATGCTGATGGTGGAAATGTCCCAATCTCAAGGCAGCCTCATGCTGCCATAAATTGCACGCGGCTTATCAGGTAGGGACTCAGCGGGACGAATGGGAGAGCAACTTTTTAATCTTTTAATGCACTTGATGCGGGCTATTAGTAGTCCCGAGATTTGAGTGGGATGGAACGAGCGTCCTAGCTACCGAGCGCAATCGCAATTAAATCGCTCATAGCTTGAGAGCGTGCGTGGGTCCATGAGAACCAAGGATTCCGTTTTAATCCACCTCGCACTCGCGAATCCACGGAAAACCTATAAAAATAAACTCGATCGCTTTGTTTCGCGTCCCCTCTCCTCTTTTTCTCCTCCTCCCACACCGCTCAATGAAGAGGGCGGGAGGCGACTGCAGGGTAGAAAGCCTCCACCTCTATGCGGTAAGGTATTAGAGATATGCAAGGATTACTTACTCCTGGCTTATTTAAGGTTCGGCGAGTTGGTCGACAAAAACACGCCTTGAGACTTTTTTCTCTTTCGACGGCGGCAACACAGAAGGAAGGGAGAGAGAGAGAGAGGGAAGCAGACAAGGAGGGAAGGGAAGAATGAGGTTGTAGAGGGAGACAAAAAGTACGCACGCCCACAAGAAGAACGAGAGGGATGGACACTTCCGTGTGTGTTATGTATTTCTCGTACGGGCGCATAAGTCTCCCGCGTCCCCGATGTGTCTGGGGGAGACGCCTTCCCCTCCCCGCGTCTCCGTCCGTCTCTTTCCCTCCCCCGAGTCACGAATTGCATCGAGAATCGATGGTTCTTTAAGACACACACCGATGCGCACGTAGACGCCCGCCCTTCACACACCCCCTCGGCCCACCACGGGGGAGAGGGTCACAGGGCACCTCAGCCATCGGTCAGCGGACGCCCGGCGGGAAGAGGCGACGATGGCATCGCCGTCTCACGCTGGAAATCTTCCGATAGACCGTGGGGGAGGGGGATTGACGGGAGTCGGTGGCTGGAAAGGGTCATTCAGGGGTTCGGGAAGGGATTGGCGGGGCAGGGCTCGGGCTTTGGAGTGGGCTGGGTGGACAAGAGAGGCCTCTGAGATCCGGTTAGTGACTGGGCTGGTGACAGGTCTTCTTCCCGGGCGAAGAATCCATCCTCTCTCTCCCTCCCTGACCCCTGACTTGTCCCCTCTCCTTCCCGCGGTCTCTGTCTCCCTCACTATCCAGCTCCGTGGCCAAACCCCACCCGCCCCTCCTCTGACAGGACACGTCCGTTCACCCCCTTCGAGGCGATCTTCTTTCCCGCGTCTCTCTCTCCTTGACCTATCCCAATCCATCAGGCTCCCTTTTTTCCAACCCCCATCCCCCCGGGCACCAAGGGATGCAGGAGGAGCGAAGGGGTGAGAGAGGTCGGAAGACGTCGGGAAGGCTGGCTGGCGCTTGGTGAGGGAGGGATGAGATTTGTCACAGGGCGGGGGTGTGGGTACGCTGAATGGATCCTTCGCCTCAAGATTGAAGCTCCCGAGTCGGCATGGGGAAGGGGCGCTGCGTGCTTAAGGGTGTGTAACGAGAGAGAGGATGACGGACCGAATGCGAAATTTTGGCTTGTATGCGTTTCCGTTATTTCCGCCCTTCGTCATCCTTTCAATTTCCGGCACCGTCCACCAGTATCGACGGCAAGAATGCATAAAATGCGCATAGTCGTCCGAATGTCTATTCCAAATCCCCTTTCCAAAGCATCCACCCGTCCAAAGACTCGCCCCTACTAGCCTATCTCCCCGATTAAAAGGGGTTGCTGAATACCAAAAGGGCACCGAACATCGCTCAAGAGGATGTGATGCAAATGAAAGTAGGTGGTGTAAGTTTGAAACTCGTCATACCTCACGTCATGAAACTAGATATATCGGATATTGTCTTCCGTGATTAATTGAAGTGCTATTCCAATTAACTTCATCAAAAGTAAAATTACGTGACATCACATAGATTACTTACAAAAGTAGGTACTTGTAACTGTAACTACTGAAATTATTTACCATTAAATTTATTACAGAAAAAAGAAAATGCTTAACAACTCCTCCCCGTCTTAAAAGATATATTTCGTCCTCGTAATAGGAAATGCTAATTAGAATAACTCTCAATTGATTTTCACTGGTATTAAAATGTAAAGAAATATTAATTACTATCGTAATTTTAACGTGAGTTAACTCACCTTCATTTGTTGAAATGCTAAACCTTGTTCATAGATGTTTAATGCAAAAATTATAGTTTTCCATGTAGTGACTGAACGCAAATTAAATAGAATTTCGCAAAAAGAGAATATGACTGCTGGTTACTGACGATGGAACTAAATGTGCGGACTGCAGAAATGTACTCCACATACCGAATGTTAGTAATTGGAGTGAGGTTGATGTGCAAGATGCAGTGAAGAATATATAGAAAGAATCAATAGATGAATTTCCAAGGAATAAATCCACGTCAAGGATTAGTAGGATGCACATCTAGGATGGGTAAATTGTTATTACTAGTGAAAATATTCCTCCGCAGAAAGAGTTAATTTACCACCTCCCGAACAAGCCAGTGGATGCCATATTGACTTTTGTTATAAAGTATTTCGTCTGTTCTTTTCCTTTAAGGAAATCAGTTACATTCGAAGCCTTACTAGGTGCCGTTCGACAGCGTTGATGACTATTACGCAAAATGGAGTGGGTTTTTTAAGGCATAGGACTTAGATAACTTGTACCAATTAGAATCATACCAATCAATATGTGTAGATTAGCCACGGAAAATTCATCAATCAGTCAGCACGGCTTTGTTCACTTCATGATTTTGTGCACTGTGTCGGCAAAACCCATCGCTACCTTATGCAAGAGCTGACGGGAGGGACGGGATCTACTGTCTCTACCTTTCCCGATCCAGCTTTCTCTCTGTCTCACTGGCAAAACACGAAGAGCAGAGTCCCTTATCGGCCACCCCTTAATCTGAGTCCTCCCCATTCCAGTGTATCTAGAAAACAAGACACGATGAAAGCGTGCGATTCAGTACCAAAGATTCTCGGAACGGAAAAATAGTGTAACTTGTAAGAGTAAATGAACTTGTTTTTGTTTCTCTGCTGTTGGATTTGGAAAACTGCATGAAGAGGAATTTCCCAGGACATTTTTCATCATAGTCTCTGACTAGGTCATTTGGTGCAATGCTCGAGTCTAGAATTTGTTTTTAATATCAATAAAATATAATTTTAAAGGATGTATCAGCAAAACAAAACACCTTATGGGAAGACACCTTGTCATCTGATGGTACTATGTACACTATCCTTTGAATTAATTTGCCTTTCTTCGCATTCACAGTGGCCGCGACGACTGCCTATGTAATAGGAATATCATTGTGTTCAATTAATTTACATCGTCCTTCTGTAGTAGTATATACAAAATGCTTCCATTCTTGCTTAATTTAGGCTCTCATCGTCACATGCCCTACTGCTGTAAACGAGGATGCTACTAATAAACGTTTCAATGAAGATCTCTTTTACTTTTAAGATTTAGTTTCGACTGACTGCTACTAGAATACTTTCTGGTAGAATACCCTCTATACCTAGACTTTTCCTTCTACTACTTTTCTTTATTTGGATATCCAAATATTAATTATTTTCCAGCAGTTGAAGCTATTTCCAGATATAATACTGATCTAATCTTATACTCTTCAATAGAATTATTTTTTTAACCTCCAGGTGCAATTATTCTTACGATTTATTCATGTGCATGTACACTTACGTGCTTAAACCTATCTGTAGGTACATACATTGTATTTGTATTAACGGGGACACATACCTACACATTGTAAATAAATAACATAATAAATGGGCTATTAGTTGTTTAGTTCCCGAAGGCTCGCGAGTTCTGATAGAAATTGAAATCTCCAAAACTCACGCATCGCATGAAAATGGCCTTCGTTGGCTACCCGCGAAAGACAAAATTGTTTGCACAGCCTTCAAACGCTGGCCATGCCCTTCTCCGGACGGGAAGGGCGTTTCTATTTTTTTCTTTTAGTCATGAAAAAAAGGCTTTGCACCGAGGGACACACCTCGTTTCCAGCGGGAAGAAAAATCAATGGGGGCGGGCGGGGGAGGAGGGAATGAGTCAAAAAGTATCGACGCGGTCGAAGGGGCGGCGATGCCTCGCGCGCGTCGGGTGCGTGTTTTAGACATTTGTCCCCAGCTCGGAATGAAGCGCGGCAGGTTCTTCCTCCGACCCCTGCCGTGCCGACTGCCTCCACGTGAACATGTGCGCGATAATGCACCAACAGAAGGCCGTGCAAGTAACCACGAGAATGGGTGGCAGGGTGTTAGACATCACCAAATTTGCGACCGATGTTATGTTACTTTGCAGGAAAAATGATTTAGTTTGCAATTATGGCAGTAGACTAGTGTCAAGGTGCTCCAACGTTTAAGATTATAGCATTGCACCATCAAGCCTAAGATCTTAAACCAAAGGCATCCTTAACACTTAAACCCGAGCCGAAATTCGAACCCGCGATCCTTGAGTTTCCAGGCTGACGCGTTATCGACCAGGCTACCGCCGCCGAATTCGTAAGATATGATCTTGGTGCATTCTACCAAATGAAGACCTGCCTAACAACTACCGAGAAATAATTAATATGAATTGGCTCCGAACTGGTTTACATTAGTTAAAGTAGTAGTAGTAGTAGAGTTTAGATTTTAATAGTTCCAACTTCTGGAGTTAAATGGCACCTTCAATCCTGACTTGAGTTTGACCCTGAGACAAACACAACGTCCATTTGCGATGTGGGATGTAAACTCAAAAGAGCTTTGGGTAGCCCAGACTCTGCGAGAGTGCGAGTTACTAACTGATTGAAGTGTTCGCCAATCATGTCAGCAACGTAGAAACGACAATTTTTGGATATTCAAGAGTGATTATGATATTCGTTGGTAGAGTTAAAATCCATCTACACATAGGCATCCGCACTAAACATACGCTACCTGCATTTACACTTATTTCTCAGGTCTCGACTTCTCTTTTCTTCTTGCGATTCATGAACACAAGTGAAAGCCACTTTCATTTCACTGTGTTAAAAATCTTTACTGTGTTAATTTTCACTATGTTCACTGTGTTTTTCTCAAAATATAGTCAGGATTTGTTGAAGTTTTTTATTCTCTCTCATTATCATTTCCAGCACAGCCGTTCCAAGTAGTCTGGGCATGATGATAGATGTTTATGACGCCTCCTCTTCCATCAACCCGGTATTAACATGAAGTAGATGGTAGCGGTGATGCGCTCACTTCCCTTAAATTTCGTCTGGTATCACGCAGTGCTCTTCTTACATAGGAGAGAGAGTCCTAGGAACCGCAACTGCGATCAGTATGCTAAGCTGTGAATTTGCTTTGTGTGCTGCGGACTTTTAGAAAAAAAGTCCGCAACACTAACACAGAGCACACACTCGTCCACTAACACAGAGCCCTGCGGCCTCAAGGTATAGATGGACCCTAAGACTTCAATTCACTTCCGCGAAAATTCAATTGACTGCAGGTCAGTATGTAAAAGTTTTCAGAAAACGTGGAATAATTGAAAACATTCTTGATATATACGTCGCTGGAATTTTAAGAACATTTTCTATTGACCAATTGGAACAAGAACGCATTGTTTCTTTGGTCTCACAAAAAAACATACCATTAGGATATGTAACGGATAAAATTGGAGCGAGTAGTTAGCGTGTCACTGAAGTTTTTTCCAGCTCTTTCCCTTTTCTAAGTCAAAATTTCCACCTCTCTCCCTTTGCATAGAATATCGTCGGTTGCAAAGTGATAGAAAAGGCAAATTGGTCGCAAGTGTTCTTGGATAGCCCTTGTCTATCCGTTCGTCTAAACGCATAGTCTAGTCTCTTCCAAGCATGTCGCGAGAGGAATAGAGGGAGGTTTAATGACCTGGTGTAGCTCAGCGAAATGGGCCGCTCGTCATTTGTCGAGAGACGATTCTCCTTTATTTCGTGCCCCGACGAAGGGGAGGGGGTGTGTGCGAGGGGCAGGCGGTGGTGGTACATGCGAGATGCGGAGAGGCCTGCAGCGGACTGCTCCCGTGTGCGTGAGGCTCTGTTTTCTCCGCGCCCGACACGCGAGTTCACCAACATATGTATTCGCTCTCGTCTGTTAATGGCGGGGCGTCCTTTTTTTCCTCTCCCCCTTCCCCCCAGCAGCCCTTCCTTTTTCCCCCGGGAAACAAAGGGCCTGACAACGACCCATTTCATTGCAGGAGCGAAGGTGCGGAAACATCAGCAGCGTCACCGATACGCGATTTACGGATGGCGGCTGCCGCGCACCGATCCGCTGCGGTGCGCAGGAAGGCCTTTTGAAAAGGAGAAGGAAATGCGCACGCCATGGAAGTGTCTCGCAGATTAACAGGTAGGAGGAGGCACTTGACTAAAAGCGTGTCATTAGAATAATGGCGTGGGCTTCGGAAACTTGGACGGAAGATGTCAAAGTTTCGCGCTGCTTTCGGGAGAAGCAGTATTGTTCATTCGAAAATATTTGGAAACCGCTAGAGGCTTACGTACCTCACGTTGTTTCAAGCGTTAACCTCAACGGATTTGTTGTTCATGTAATGTTCGGAGCACTGGTTGTAAGTCATGATTCTAAACAAATAAGAAATTCCAACTTCGGTTCTTTTAAAAAGAACTTTCATTGATTGATTGTGTATATAAGCCGTTTTCAAGCAAACTTTTTGTCACAGATGTTGATTAATAGATAGTAAAATATATTTCATGAATATTTTATTTAAGTTAATTATTTTGGAGATTGAGGACCCGGCTGCAAAATTCCCCACCCACTACAATTTTGATGGCTAGTTATGATTCAAAAATCCACTTTGGTGATGCACTTGTCATATTGTTGTGTATTTTCCCGGAAAAACTGATTGATTACAAAATATTTTTAAGCTACCATTAAATTTATTTTTTCCTGAGTGATAGGTATATATTCTCGCTTCAAGCATAAGTAGTTGTCTTACTGCCACGGTATGTTAAAAAGTATTATCAGAAGGTTAGGATTTTGTGCATGCAAATAGAAGTGCCCAGTCTTTTTTCATAGTATAAATGTCAAAATTGCGACCATTTTACGCTCCTACCATGTTCCAAAATATTCTCACTGTAGCATCTCTAGTAGAACTACCTTGCCTTTGGCTCGTCAAGAAAATAAGTGTAGTAATAAGAGGCACTGAAATATCAGTGAAATATAAATCTCTATGTAGGTTAGCGTGTACTCATCAGACATTTACTGCCTCGTTAAGTCTGCTAAAAACAAATTATCCAGTATCATTGCGTGCACACATTTATAATTTATCGCTCAGGAACTCGCAAGAATGTTTTAAGATTGTAAAATGCCATTTATGAATATCAAAGGATAAAGATATTTGTCTTCGTACGCGCCTCGTTATCTGCTTTCATCTGTTCGTGGGAAAAGGGTAGCAAAAATTAATTAATCTCCTATTTGGCTCCCTTTGATGCAAAAAGAAAATTCGGATTGATTTTTTTTTCAAATAACGCCATAACTGATAACCGACGTAATTAAGACTCGTATGTCATCGCCTGGATATCCATAATTTTAGGATTAGGGAGGGTGCCTAATTTCCGCCCGAATTTCTTCGCAAATTTTCTCGATATTTTCAGGGGTTAAAAAATTGCGAATCGATTAATGCCTCTCTTTCGCAGAGGAGTGAGGGTAAGAGTCAAGGGAATTTTAATTTCACGTCAGTGAATCATTTCATTTTAATTAAAATCTTCGCTCTAAAGTTCTCCCTCTCTCCCAGAGCAAGAACACCGTAACCGCTGCTTTTGCGGCTTTTGTGCCGGGACACGTGCCGCAGCCCGAGTAGGGATGTTTGTAAAGGGAGAAAAAATTGAAACTCTTTCAGGGGCATCGAGAATTTTTTCAGCTTGGAAAAAATTAGTTTTGCTGACTAGGCAATGCTCATCCCACAGGCCAAGTTGTAGTAATTAACCTTACCCTGTCGCTGTCATGCAATTCAATCTCTTAGATAAAAGATAAATTTACGTAACTATTTTTGGGCATAGTCCCACCGTTAGTGCTTACAAATAGTCAGGAAACATGTGTGTTGAGCTGAGGCTACTTTTAGTGAGCTAAAATGTTCTAACTTTTCACGAAGGTCACGAAAGATGATGCCGATCAGCTGGAATTGATAACAGGTTGTACCAACTCAGACATGGCAATTATTACGTAGTACCACCTACGTAACTCTCTCTAATAAGCAACTCTCATATCCCACTGGGATATGTACATAAGCAACTGTCATATCCCATTGGGATATGAGAGTTGCTTAGAGGTAGGGTGACTTACGTTCGCTCGTAACTGATAAGTTAAAAATTGCAATGGGAAAACCCAACAACGAGGCCCATACTCCCAAATTGACAGTCAGAGATAAAATTTTGTCCTACACCACTTGAAAATAAGATGTTCAACTTTGCGGAACAACTTACAAAGATGTGTTTCAGGTGGGGGATGTCATCATTTAACTGCATAATTTTTCATGGGGTTTCTCATAAATATGGACTCGAGAATTCTTCATAAAGTATAGTTCAATCTCTGTTGAAAGTTATAATCTAACGAATTTTAATGTCGTTTATTTTTTTGTGAACATCACTGCTTTTCTTTCACATCTAAGACAAAATATTCGGTTTAAAATCGGTTCTTAAAGCGTAGCAGGTTGGACGATGGAGCGAGCAGACGATGGACGAAAAATTTAACAAATCCCTAATTTGTTAAATTTTTCGTCCTCCACAAATTAACGCAACAATACCTCTTTTGAATCCGTGCATGCATCTGTCAGCAAATACAAATGCAGAGAGTTAAAATAACGTCTAAATAAAAAATTATTTAAATATTAATAAAAAGAGCCTGAAGTTTTAATTGATGTTGAAATCTAACTATCGTAAGGTAAATGACGTAACCGGGTTAGTTAGGGAAAGAGGGGAATGTGTATTGGCTTCCGTAGGAGAGAAAAATATAGGTCATCACGAATCTTGGAAGCCACAACCCTCAGATTCATAGACTGTAACCCGAAGCACTGGGTTGATAGAAGGTTCATGTTGCTTTTAGGAACGGTGACTTCAATTTGCTTATGATTGTGACAGTCACAACTTTTGATGAAATAAGTAAGATTAGAGCAAAAAGCATGCCCTATCATTCTAGGCACGAAACTCGAGTTAAGAGAGTTGCGTTCTACTCCACATTAAAAATTCAAATCAACGTAGCAATGTAAGCAATCTACTTGCAATTCTTACCCTCTTAGTTTAGTTTTATAATTACTACTTTTTTTGCTGTTAAAATGCCCATTTACCCATTAGAGTTAAATTGCTGTATAAAATACCTGCCATTCTTTTAAATGACTATGCATCTTGATAGAACATATTGTGAAAATTACTGCTTAGAGCACAAACGGGTAAAGGAATATGCGGTGTTATCACCGTGGGACATTTTGTTGCGGAACTATTTTATGCATCACGTTACTTATAGTCTTTCATTCAGTAAAAGATTGCATATTGCACTAAAATAAACTAGTTTTGTTACGCACAAATGACTAACAGAATCTTCTTATGGCAGGTTTACAAGCACGTGGAGCACATAATAT
Organism: Platycnemis pennipes; assembly: GCA_933228895.1. Classification (NCBI taxonomy): domain Eukaryota; kingdom Metazoa; phylum Arthropoda; class Insecta; order Odonata; family Platycnemididae; genus Platycnemis; species Platycnemis pennipes. The sequence goes on from OW121847.1 coordinate 110,278,247, forward strand.
TATCTGAGAGTAATTTTGGATGACTTTTAATAATAATTTGCTTAGGATGATTTTTATATAGTTAAGCGTATTTCTAAAAACTTTAAGCTGATTGTCATACCGGTATTAAATTACAGAAGTCAGTATGACTCAAAACTCATATGACCTCCATTTATAACTGTGATTCAATCACTTTTGCTCGTAAGAAATTGTTACAGTAAAAAAGGATGAAAATTATTGGTCGAGGTAGCTCATAAACGATATCGCAAATAACCTTTTCCTGCATTTTAATCTTGCAGGCAGGACACATTCCAAGCCCCGTAGCTCCCATAAAAATGTGTGATGATAATTCCCACATCTGAAATACTTTGCCGTCTGAAAAGAGTTTTAGATAACCTAAATTCCTCTCTCTCTTTGTTCGTTTTGCAATTCCCTAAAGTCTTCCTACAGTCATACGTCAGAGCCACGGGCCTGGTACCATCATTTTTTGTCCCCCTCTCTCCGTCACTTTAAAATACAGCAGAATACCTGCCCGGCTTCCAACCCTCTCCCCGTGCTTCTCATCCACCCCCGCCCTCTCTCAGAAATCCTTCTCCGCATCCCCAACCCCCTTCCAACTGCCGCTCCACCCTCCCAGCCACCTCGGTTCAACCGAACACATACGAAGTCTCTCTCCTCTCCCTCCCCAAGTTCTTCCTCCCACGCTTCCCTTTAATTCTCAATCCCTCCATTTTTCTTCCGCATGTGGTGCAGGACCTCCTTCCAGACTTCACCTCCAAACCCCCACACCCCCATCTTTCTTCACCTCCTCCTCTTCCACCTTCCCATTCTGCCCATATCTTTTCAGTCTTCTCCTTCCAAATAAAATCTCATATCCCTTATCCTTGAGCGACCTCACCGCCCTCTCTCTCCCTATCTTACTCTCACGCACCTTTCTCTCGCATACATCTCTGCCCTCTTTCTATTTCTGCATGTACAGATATTTCGCATATTTATCGATTCGGGGCCTTCGCCCTTGGCCGGCTCCTTCCCTAACCCCATGGTGTGCGTATCTGGCAGTTGAGTTGACTCATTCCGTTTCTGATGGTTCTTCCCACGTTGTGAAAATTTTCCTGCACGAGATCGTACCTATTTGAACTTAACGGATGATATCTTGTCCGGCTTTAGACTCTTGGATACTTTGTTCAGTTTACATGAAAATATACAACTTGCTCGAAAGCATAAAAATCATCATTACCTTTAGAATTTTTTCACTATAGTAATATCTTCTTGGATTGTTTCACTATAAAGCATTATTAACATACTACCTATTCGTTTCTTCGGTATTCTCTTTGAAAAATGCATGTTCCTTAAGTAATTTGTAGATTATGGTATATATTATTTTTACATTTCAGTGGGTATTTTGTGGATATAAATGCAGAATAGTTTGAGAAAAATTAGAATTTAGTAGGAGAGCTAGGCGTCTAAATAGAAATGTATTTGCAGCAAGGGGCATATTCTAGGGCAGCAATTGAAAATTTTGGAGGGTAGTGATAGACAGAGCAAGCAGAGGTGTCCATTATCCCCGGTGTTATATTTCCTATCCTGGGAATATTGAGATATATGTGGGATTATGTCGAAATGTGATTAAAAGTAGACTTGAAACTCCTATAATCAATTTAGTTAAATGATAAGTTGGCGGGCATGTGCTAGGATAGTTATAAAACTTTAGGTATCAGGGTATCGTTTTGAACGAAATTAGGTTTAGTAAGAATAACTTGAAAACGTAGACCATTAACTAGATAAGCACCTTCAAAATAAAGGGAATCAATCCTAATGACTCTATAGAAAAAGACGCAAAGGGAACATTTATGAAGACTGATACGGAGTAATGCGTGATTCAAGGCTGTTAAACTGGGTTGTTGAAAAACATTAGGTACAAATATAGATTAGTTATATACTTACAGTGCGTTTACGTAGCGCATGTTTAGTGATGTATCATTCCGAGACACCCATCCGCTAGGGATTTATAGGGTACTCTATAGATTTCAGTTTAATTTAGGGGTTTCCGAGATGTAAGTCATCAAGAGAATAGGGATAATTCTAAATAGGCTTCGTGAAGAAAAAGCGAAGGGTGAATCACAAGTTATGGTAAGTGAGGAAATGAAGATTCTGGCGGAAATTTGAAAGTGGTAGAAAACTCGTGTGAATCAATGTTAGGCAAAGACTTTTAAAAGGAGTGATTTAGAGGAGAATGAAAGTTGAAGGGACGGGTGAGTGCACTTTAGTGCATTCAACCTACCCCCCCCCCCCCTCCCCCCAAAAAAATGATTTAGTCTTTTGTTGTGTTGAAATGAAATAGTCAGGGAAGTTTATACACTAAATAGAAAAGGTAGTTTATGTAAGTGAACGTATTTAAAATTTATAATCCTCTTGCTAATTATTTATTTTCACAATGAAAAGCAACATACGTCTCCTGTTGACATTAATCCCTTCTCTTGTTTTTAATGCACAGCGTTTCCATTCGGGCGTTCGTATTTCGCTACGCTCTCCATTTTTGTTTTATCCTAAATTCTGGTTTTATGCCAATAAATTTGCCATGTGAAATCTGTACAATATCATAAGATCTCTAAGAGAACCCAAAGTCACTCCTAGCTTTCCCTCTGTCTCTTCCACAACAGCAATATCGTCGGTAAAATAGAACACATTTGTTCTCTGTGGATCCTACTCTTTTATTTCTTGAATTCATTTCTCGATGTAGAAGTTAAAGAGGAGAGCAAACATTCTTACATCAGCTCTTTTCTTCATTTTTACGCATAATTCACGATTTTCTTCGGATGATTTGGAAAGAAGAGAATGATAACTAAGCCACTAAGAAAGTTTCATGCTGCGTGATTATTTTGTACAGTTTACATCGCATACTCTCTTAATTACCGAAACAAGTTATACCCCTTGACTCTCAGCACATAGAGATTAAGTTCAGAGACGGGGTGGATTCTAGCCTTGAATTTGTCAGTTAGGCGAGAGGGGCATTCGCTGGCTTTGGCGATGTAGGCACCCAAAGGTAGGAGCCACTCCTGCTCAAAATACCGCAACCCTCCGAACACCGGAAACCCAATTACTTCGCTACCTCTCTCCTGGAGTCCTCACGAGGTTTCCTTAACTTGAAAAAAAGGATGTACTCCATGATACGCCCTCCTGGTTCTCAGTTCTCCCGGTGAAATAAGTTCCTGCACCGCGAGTGACTTCACTCCACACACTCAAGTTCTCGCCCGCCGTATCTTTTGGTGTTTGTAACGTGCATCTCTGCCACGCTCCTCTCGGATTCGACACCACCACCCCTATTTCTTACCCCCGAACGTCTCCTCCCTATGCCTCCAAACGCCTCCGTCCGTCTCCGCAATCACCACCCCCCCTTTTTCCTCCTCCACCGTGGCCGCGCGTCTCCCGTGGGAGGTGGGAACGCCCACCTCCCCAGTTTCTCCTTTCTTAAAAATCCTGCGCCTCCTTGCCTCCCCACCCCCCCATCCCTCTCCTTCTCCGTCTCTCCGCATTGACCTGACCCTCAAAACCCAGCCACCCACTTTTAATCTCATCACGCCACCGTCCTGCCCTCACCGCTGGTTTCGTCCCTTCCTCCCTCACTCCCCACATAACGGTCGCACCCGCAGCTTCTCCCTCTAATTATCTCCCCCTCCTTTCACGCCTCGCCTCCTCGCCACTTCCATAACCAAGCCTTGCCTTTTCTTTTTGTTCCGGGTCTCTCCATTTTTTTTTATTTTGGCCCTGGCTGCTGCTGTAGCTACTCTTCCTTCCATCCCTCACCTTCTACTACACCCACGGAGTGTCTCGCACCCCGCACACCTCTCTTTTCTCCCTTTTTATTCTCTCTTTCTCTCCCTATCTCCCTCCTCTCTCCCCGTATCCCTGGTCCTACTTGAGGAGAGTGACCCGAGGCGGGGTGGTGCGCCAAGGCCTGACTTGTCCCTGTCAGGTCTTTTTCTCCTCTTCGTTTCTTACCCCCCTTCCGTCCTTCTCTCTCCTTCTCCCCGAGCATCTGGACCTTTCGCCATCCCCTTTTCTCCACTCGTCCACCTCGCCCATCTCCCAGTGACGGGTCCAGAGGAAGAAAGGCGCGTAGGGAAAATGGATCGTCCACACGACATTTGAATCCGAAGGTGTTTCTGCCCCTTCTCGAAGAGGTCAACCGTAAATTCCATCTCGCGTCACCTTCTCCAATTTCCATCTTTCCACTCCCGCTGTGTTCCCACCTCAACACATTCAATCAATCGTCAAAAATCTCCTGATGCCATAATTTATTCGGACTAGGTCCGTCAACGGGACCCTTCTAATGCCAGAATGCCATGATATACCAGTTGATATCTGGAACTTGCTCACTCAATACGCATATTGAGCTGCGTAAATTGATTGGACTATGTCATGTTTGACTTCAAAGGCGTCACGTTCATAGAGTGTTAGAATAAATGAAAGGAGCACCAGGTTCTAATATTGCCTGGACCTAACTAAACAATTTTTCGCGCACCTGACCATTCTAGACACATGTAAATGAGCTGTTCCCTTCCCTAAACTTATGTGAAAATATTGAATTTTCGGTTCAATGTAAGTTGAACCATGGTGTTACCTTTCAAACCAGATTTTTAGTCAAATATTGCTGGGTGGATTTATTAATAATAAAATTTTCATACAAAGTGATCAACAGCCAAGTTTCACATTCACATGTCACGCTCCAATAACATGTGGAGAGGAAATCACTCACGAAACAAGAGTTAAAATTCAAGAATCAGTAGTCTGTAGGAGCCACAGTTTTATCATAAGTACCATAGTTTCATTGAGAAAAAGAAGTATCAATTGAAAATGATAATATTATTTAGTTTACTGTCGGTCACTTTTCTCGGTTTTTAGAAGCATTAAGGAAAAAAATTTAAAACAATAATGTAATTAGGTTCTTATTTTGTCAAATCCGTCAATGGCATTGACCGGGGCATTTCCACAACTTCCACACTGTCTTGTTCCACTCACATGATCCACAAATCTTTACATTCCTCGATCCCTTTATGGATGTATATACCACAAGGTTATTGAGTCACACACATCCAATTAAAACATTTGTTCCTAAGAATAACTCCTCACATAGCGTTTTTCTGTAGATTAATTGGCATGACAGAATTTTTTGGCTAGAAGTCATTTCCCTTTTATAGCCATTTTCCGATTTCACATAATTATAAGCTATAATTCTCTGAATAGAAGAGTGACAAAATATCTTGGATAGTTGGATAGATCTTGATGCTAGAGTGAAATGTTAGTCAGCGAGATAAGAGAGGTGTCTGTGTTCATTAATTACGACGGCAGATAAACGCGAATTCACAAATAAAGGCAGCATGTCTTTACGAAAAAGTACTGCCCTTTCGTAATTCTGTTCAAAGAGACATTAATATGAAATATGTTTATAGAAATAAGTGAATTGACTATTTAAATTTACTCTTTTTTCCGCTAAAAAACCATAATTCCAAAGGCTACTCCTGAAATTCAGTTCATAAATTCTTACAAGCCACATATCTAGAATTTGTATATTTGCATTGGTAGGAACCATTAGGTTATTGACACGGCCTCTCAATGAGATTTTTTACTTCAAATGCATCTGATCCTCTTTTGAATTTTAATTTAAATCACTATAAATATTTTTCGAATAAGTAGAATGTAATAGAGAGGGAAAATAATGTAGGGAGTAAAAAATAAACTGTACACTGTTCAATCCAAATACATTGGATATTTCTGTTTTGAGAAAATGACGAAAATTGAATTTTATATGCTTAATATTCATTTGTACTTCACCCCAGTAACATGAGCTACCAATGATGGCACAATAAGTGTTATGACAACAGTGTGTTTTTAATATAGAAAAATAATATATTATTTTAAAACTTAAACATAATAATGTAGCCCGGTAACACTGGGATGGGCTGCTTAAAATTATAGTAGTTGTTTTTTTAGGGATGCATCGACAACGATACCATTAGCACCCTAAAATTATTTAATCTGATACAAAGGCAGCATTTAACTTTAGCCATGAACTTTGGTCATATTGGACACCAGAACATTTTGGATTACCGTTAGTTTCTTCTTTGCAAGTTACCTGTCAATTATATGAATTGGGAGCATGATGCTTTGTCATCAAATGATGCACAAAACATCTTTACGACAAATTTCGTATAAATTACTACGAAATAAAGCTAAGTCATCCATTATGCATCGTTCATAAAAAATAAGGTTTTCTGGAGTGCGTAAAATGTTTTAGTAGTCTTATTTTAGCGATAGAAATAAAAAATTAATATGCTGAAGGTATGAAATTTATTTTTCTTAGTGTGGAAAGGTTTTCTTTGTGATGTCTAGTTTGAAAGCGTTTGCAGCCGTAAAACGCAAAAGGGAATGCGCTTCGAAAAGCACCTGTGTCTATGCTGATAAACTATAATTGATCTTTGAAAAGGATACCCATCATCGCTCTAATCTGGGTTGGGATCAGAGATCTCTCTCACCCGCAGTCGCCCATAATATCCGTGATACAACAATCTCGGTTCTCATGGCCCAATTTGAAGAGAGAAGATCAGTGTGGCGCAAAATGTGATCGCGTTTTCTTTCGCTCTTTTTATCCTCAAATAAAAATCATGAAAACGCGCGCCCATCATTTTTTGCATATTTATGGACAACGCTGAAGACAGAATGGAAGGCAATCGACGCTCTTCAAATTTCGCGCTTTGTCCGTGTACGCTTCCTCCTCGATCACAGATAAATTGCCAAATCAGGAAGTCAACTATGTTAACAGCGATAACGAGTAGGAAATATGGCTATAGCACCCAATATACGCAGTGTGGTCTCAGGGCATGGAATGAACCACAGGGCATGGGAAGAAACACGATGTTAATATTTTCGCTTAATGAAACATTTAATGGATCATATTCACCGTGTAGATGAGTGTGCAGGAACATCATCATGTATAACGCAGCTCATGTGGTCAGCCATATACCGCTTAAGACTTGATACCTCGACGACAAGTGCTATTGACACCAAGCAATTCAAATTTACGCTTGCATTTATACTGAAGTTTTATAACTTAGAGCTTCTACCAATTCACTCCGTCGGTCATCTGATCCAAACTTTTGCTTGGACCACTTCCGTATATTTGTCAACCTGTCCGTCCACAGCGTTGGCAGTTCATTATGTGTTGAAAACTAGAATAACTTAGGAAATATGCTGCCGTGCTAGCTTAAAGGTATATGTCATTATTACTACTTCTTATCACTGAATTGGTGATGGCTATGAATGAAGTTTCGAAGGCGCAAACCAGTCGGTTACCTGCGGGTGACAATGGGGGGGCTTCGCAAGGATTATATCCTGCCTCCTCGACACAAAATGCTGCATTTTATATGGCCTCTTATCGAGATATCATGTGCATTAAGATATAATAACTACTTTTCGTACCATAAATTAATTGCAGCGGCTTCAGATAATCTTCCTAACTTAAGGAAGTATTATTGCATTTTAACCTACTCGCTAAAATCAGATATAAATTTGATATATTTTAAATACATTAAAGGCATTCGTTTGCTATGCGTGCGCGTTATACTCCTTTACAAATTTTCATATTATAATCATGTTACTACTCTCAGTATTACTGCGCAAAAAAATACTTGATCCGATATGAGGAACAAAATGGCCGACCCTGCTTCACGAATCACCTGCGATGCCGCCTTTAGTACCTTCCGACATCCTTCAAAGAGACATAATGCAGTTAACGGCATCTCTCTGAGAAAAATTGTTTGAGCATTATCGATGCATTCTTTCGGTCAAACGCTGAGTGTAATTTCAACTAATTGTTTCAAGTATGAGTGAATCATCGCTTTTCCTGATTTCACTTTCATTCCCGCCATTTTCAGCCGTTTAGAAACCCAAACAAATCAAATATTTAACAGAATGGCAGAAGGTGGAATGCAAATAGTAAAAACCAAAGGGGATGCAAAGATTTTGGGGGTGAATAATCATTTTCATTTTTCTAACTGTGATTCATCATTAAAGAGCTAATTCAAAATGAGGTAATATTAATCGTAAGAAATGTTACACTTAGGCTCCAAGAGAATAGATTAATAGTTTTTACGGAGATACTTGTAACATGCAGCTGCTCATCTTTTTACCTTCACCACTGAAAGTTATTACCACTGCTACTTGTCCCTGTAATGCTCTGTTGCCTAGTTTAATTTTATATATCATTATGATGCACCACTCTCATTATGAATTAATTGCTCATTTCCACTATCCCTATTCATGTCTTATAGCATCATCATATTCATTCAAGCATATTTTTTAATTCTCCACATTGGATATATTCTTGGCATTCATCTCATCTCTTCCAATAATAATATCACACCAGTTTCGTCTATGTGACCGGTACAATTTCGTTGACTGAAGTGCTTCTTTCCTCATCCTCCGAACTTATTTCCAAACGCATGTACCCTCATTATTACGACTTTCAAATAATGTGCACCAAACTTCATAGATTTGAAAGATTATACATCTACATCCACGCAATACCCTGCGAGCCACCACGAGGGCGTGTGGCGGGGGGTGAAGAGTGAATCACCAAACATGCACTATTGACATGCAACTAGGATATTTAATGGAGAAATGCTAGGTAATAGGGTCACATGCAGCTAGATGGCTAGTATCTACATAATAAGAAGGGGATATTTGGTTTATATTACATGCATCATGCACTACAGACTACTCTGTCTATAGTTCACCTACCTATCCCTTTGCAACGCTGCCTATTGTTCTCTCTTTGGTACACGGGAAAAATGGCATTTTAAATCTATCTGTACGACAATCTATCTCTCTATTTTTGTTAATCTGATCACACCTAGCATAATACGCAGGGCTTCTTTATATATATCTAACGTCATCTGTGAACAAATCGGTTTCAAATTTACTTAAAAGGTTTAACCTAAATTTTAACTTGCGTTCTGATAGTAATTCCCATCCTAATTCTTCTATTAAAATCGTAACACTTATACAATTATCATAACGGCCTTTAACAAATCTAGCAGATCTCCTCTGCACATGCTCTAATTCTTTTATCATACCTTCCTCGTACGGATCCCATATACTAGTGGCATATTCTAAATGAGGCCTGACAAGTGTAAAGTAGCTTCTTTCTCGCACTCTCTCATCGCATTTCCTATAACCCTTTTTACGAATCCTAGTCTACGGTTTGCTAAACTAGTCATTTCCCTGATGTGTTTCCCCCATAACATGTCTTCAGTGATGGCAACCCCTAAGTATTTAATAAATTCTACGTTAGATATTTTCCTTTCTTTGATACAATAATTATTCCGGGGAAAGCTACTATTTTTTCACAAGTGCATTGTCCAGCATTTCTTCAAATTTAATTCTAATTTTACTGTCTCACCATCTCCTAATAATGAGATAAACGCTCAAATAATACAGATACTCAGCCTTCTTAAACCACAGTTATATATGTTATGGGGAATATATGTTAATGAGAATTAATTGTTGGAAGAGTATAATACCCGTAAATATCCGTCGAGTAGAGTACTTCAAGTCTCGCTGTCACAGTCCTCGAGGTGGTAACTGTATGAGTGGCCTTTGTTTGGTTAGCATTTTTACTATGCCAAAAACTCAGTGATGATCAAGAGACAAAAAGCTCATATATTCAGTATATGAGTATATATTAAGTAATATATTATGCACTCAATTCTCATGCGCTCCCTTCCTAAAGGCTTCAGGCAACAAATGTGCGTTTAACGTCCAACCCTCACGTTATAAAACATTCAATTCGTGTTTATCTACACCTACCCTATAGCTCCCCGCGCAACCTCGCAGTGGTGTGTTGCAAGGGGTGAATTCACGCTAAGCATACTCTATTCTCGTACACATAATCACGTTGTTAGCTAATACAGCAACGGTTTTACTGTTCAGTTTCATTATTTCACCTATGGAGCCGATCAAATGACGTACAGCTTATAACTTTAAAATGTCGTTATGCGAATAGGTCCTGTTCTAATCCTACGTATGTACTGATGTTGTCATAGCAAATTTGCTAGGAATTGTCGAAAAACATACACTCGTATGCTGCGCATAAAAAGTATCATATAAAAGTGCAAAATGCGTCAATCTATTTTAATCTACCCTAATATTTTTCGATATGTCTCGAAACAATAATTGTAATTTTTGAACGTAGAAAAAGGCATTTTATCCCCGTCTCACGATTTATTCCTCTAATCTTATCCTTATAATCCAGCTTACATATCCCTGATCCACTTACCTTTGTCCTCCGAAGATGGTAGGTCTATCATGACCAAATATCCTCATTGTACATGCGACTAACAGATATGTCATTACCTAAAAAGACTTGTGTTTGCCATGCATGCAATAGCTGCATGTACCTCAACCGCTTTAAAAGAAGAGTAAATTAGCTTATATCAGTTGGCTAATGTATATCAAGGTATTCGTTATAGTAAGTGCCCAAATGATGATAATTTAACTTACCTTAGTAGAAGTAAAAGCTGTAAACTGCCGAAGGATTTGATATTTTCCCGGCGAATAATGCTGGTGAAGTCATCTGGGGTTCTCTACCAGATTCGGCAACTGTCGACATTTCGACGGCTGACACTGCCGTTATCTTGAAGACATTGAGTCAATGGCACCTGATGGAGAACCCCAGGAGTCTTCACCAGCCATACTATTATATTACAAACCAGGATACGGGAATATTCACCTAACCTTTTAATCTTCGGGGCGCCTATTCCGATCTCTTGATGAGCACGAAAAGACAGCGAAATATAATATTTCTACTCGGTTGTATGTACCCCATATTTATAATTAAAATGAGCGTAACATAAAGAATTTTAAATTATTTTAGACAGTTTCCAGCAGTAGACAGTATTCTAAATTGCTTGCAATATAAATTAATTATTAAATATTTCAATATTGTGACCCACAATCAGGCAACAATTATCAGAATAGTTCTTTCCTTGATCAGTATAAATAAAATAATTAAATCATCGGTTTTCTACAAATCTCGCTGATATTCTCCAATCATCACCTTGCTTTACATTAAAACGTATACTTCATGTAGAGCTCTTACACTTGTAGCATATTTTTAATGAGTTCCGATGAGGAAGAAATTCCATCTTCCTCTTCTTTCTCAACATGATGTTTTCATTGTGAGTCAAATTGAACGATATTTGTCCATTCTCATGTTCCGACAGCCTATTTTCCCGAACAGGCAGGATTCGCGTTCGTATAAGGAAAAGTTTTTAGCCTCCCGTGGGAATTTCAGTCATTGGGATTTCGCTCGTGGTGTTAGGTGCAGCGGAACAGAACAGATCGTGAGGTGCCATTCGTTCAATTTCTGGTTTCCCTCCGCCGAGGTCGTCTATTGGACTGTTTCTCTTTCTCTCTTCCCAACTCCGAGCTTTCCCCACTGACCCTCCCCCCCTTCTCTCCTCCCTTCTCCCCTCCCAAGTTGCCCACCCCACTCTCTCTGTCCTTCACTCCCTCCTGCTAACCTCCTCTCACTCGGTGACTCCTTGGAGATCCTCCACTTCTCCTCTCCGGCCGCACGAAGCCCTCCACCACTGTGACCTCCCTTCCGTCACCCCACTCACTCCAAAAGCCCTTCTCCTCCCACGTTCCTCTCTCTCTCTTGCTCTCCCCACACCTCTTCTTCCCTCCTCCCGTCCCCCCTCTCAGTCTCTTCATCGTCTTCTCCTTGCCACTTAAGCGCACGTGCATCTCAAGAGGGGGTCCGTGAGGCCTAGTGAGTCCACTCACTCTCCGGTGCAAAAATAGCCCAAAGTTCCCGGCTTCCACACTGGCTTGCGCGTCGAGCCCTCCCCGTGCCCGCTTCCTTCACTTCCTCGAACTAATAAGGGCGAGAAGAAAAAGATGCGCTCAGTCGTGTGGAAAGTCGTGACGTGGCCGTGTGCATGTGCAAGTAAATAAATAAATATTACAATATAAATATATATATACACACACACAAACAAACATACATATATACACACACTTTAAATCACCCCGCGTGGAAAGGAATCATCTCGCATTCCGAGAGGTAGTGGGGGAGAAAAAAGTCATTTCGGACGGGTTTGAGGCTAATTCCTTCAGCGTCGCTAATGCTATGCAGTTTGCAACTCTGACGGCTTTTCGAGGTAACTAGAGCGTGGATGGCATCTTCCTCGGACTAAAATATGCTCCGTATCAAGAGTAGGCATCGTGTTTTATTCTTTAAAAAAGCTTCCGGGTCCATTTTCCGTGAAAGATATGGAAATTTGGTTCGTGGTTAATGATTTGGGCGACTTTCCACAGCATCTCCGTCTTCCCACGTTTCCCATAACTGTTCCTATCCGCGTTAACAGGATGTGAAGAGGTTAGAAGTATTCTCGGATAATGTGGCTTCCAAATTATATATGTGAGCGAACAACGTAGGTATATTGAATTGAATTTAGTTGAAAATATTTTATGTGAATAATTATTGATGTGTGCTATAGTTTTTCAAAGAAAGCATTCTGAAATTCTGCATGGCGTTACGGAGAAATTTAACGCTAATTTATAGGTTTCTGCTTTGAATTTGTTGGACAAACTGTAAAATGTATGGGAAGTGTGAAGAGCCATGTCACTTTTTTATTTCATTTCCGAAATTACTTAAGTTTATATGCTCGTAGATTATATGGAAGTTTACTAATACTGATAAGAATTATAATGAATATTTTTCAGTAGGTACCTACCTCTTCACCGGCTCCTCCGTACTAAGAGCGAATAATTATTTAAATTTTAGGATATCAGGTTAAAAACGGGAATTGGCAATTTTAACTCTTTGAGCTCTTAAAAATATTGCTCTACCAAAATAGAAATTATTCCCTTTTCATTGCTACACAGTTTTACACATCCTATAAATGACTAAATACTCAAAATCGTAGCTTTGGGAAGGTTCTACTGACATTCACGCTCAAATGGTATAGAACAGACAATGAATTTTAAGAGTTCTTTTAAAAATCAGGAGGTATAAAAGAAAATCATACCATTTCTGTTATGAACACGGGCTTCGGAAACTGTTATTAGGAAGTTATTAGAAATTGTAGGTTGGGTTTTACAAGAGTATATAATCAGATTTTATGATAAAATTTTATGTGAAATTTGTGTGAATTTTGCGTGAAAAGTTTGCGAGAAAATGGGAAAGATCAGTGATTCATAAAAGAATAAGGAAATTGCTTCAGCGTGTATTTGTACGACGCCAGACTATTCGATTGAAAGTAAAGAAAATTTTTAATAACCAATATAATAATAAACAATCTTCGAAGAAGTCATCGATTTCTTCGAAGTTTGGGAGTACAAAAATACAGAAGCACATACAAGTCATTGAAATTGCAAACTATTAATAGCCGTAAACTGAAAGAATTATAATTATCAAGCGCTGATTGATGATTAAATTTTAACCTTAATTAACCTTGACTTTTGATATGCCTGTGGCTTAACTATTTCGCGCACTTTGATTCGTCGATCTCTTAAAACCATAACGTGGATTTTGTCAATCATTTTGGGGGTAGACACTTCCACAGGGCGTCCGGAACGATGTTCATATTTTGTGGATGTACGGCCACGTTTAAACTTATTCACCCAATTGTAAAGAGTTGCAAACACTGAAGCAGGTGTGCCATGCACTTCTTCCAACTAAGCTTTGATTTATTTCGACGTTATCCCTTTTAAATAACAATGTTTTATCAACGATCGAAACTCACTTTTTGTCCATTTTTGTAAATAAACAAAAGTTGTTGACTTCAATCGACAACATCAATGAAACTATGTGACTATACTGGATGCAGCTGAAACTCTAACAGCTGACTAGTTAGGATGCTGCTTACTGGGAAAAATTCATCTTCGATACTGCTAGCGCAATTTCTTGGATTTTCTAAGGACTTATTGAACGACCCTCGTATTATAGGTAGTTTACCAAGTTTGGTCAAGTATGGAGGCACTTGAGGTAAATATAATAATAATGCATACTACTTTAAATAATTACTGCTCTACTCTTCCATAAACTCTGCACTCTTTCTGTTTATCACTATTTTACTAAAAACTCCAATAACTCTTCTCCATTTATCCTTTACTAAACTTACTCCGTCCTACAGTGAAACACCAAACTTACTCTGTTTTTAGTTACTCCAACTGCTTAGTTGGAGCAACTAAAAACAGAATTATTTCATCACACCGTCTAGTCTTTACCTTGGGCAAACTCTGTGTTCATTCCCAAGGCGGGAATTCCAATTATCTTGGAATTGAAAAGTGGTCATATTATCGACCTGCTACATCCACATTCACTCTATAAGGTTCAAATTAGCTACCTTGAGAGTGAGGGTCAGAGGATTATACGCTGTCGGATAAATTTACATAATAATAGAAGTCTGTTAATTGATTATATCCCACGCTAAAACTTTTAGTAGGTTTCACAAGATCAGGCTTCATGTAGCTTAAGTGAGTCATGCCAGTCAAGTAAAGAATGGCACTTTTCCAAAGTGACAGGATTGTTCCACTGATTTATTTGAGGAAAAAATTATTGGTATGAATTACTAAGAGATGCTGTGACAGGCTTTTATGGTATGCTTAAGTTGTAGATCTGCAAGAGTGTGTTCCACTTGGTCACGCTCATTGAGATAATCTGGCGCACTGTGAGCAGGGGTTCGCAACTCGCTCAGTAAATTTTACCGCAGCTCAAAGCCGACTCTTTCTTGCAAGCCGAGAGGCATTCCTCACGAGTTTAAGAGCACCGAAGCGTCGTCTTCAAAGCGAATTTCCGAGGGGATCGCGCGCGTTCATCAACTTGCCACGTCGCCGTTATCCGACGGCCACCCAGTTCATTTAATCAGTCGTCGTTCTGTAGCACCCAACATGCCCCAATGATATCCATCCGGTCTCTTCCAATGCGATCCAGCGAAAGGGCGTCGCCACACTGGCTACCGCGGAGTGACTGACGCGGCCCTCTTGCGACGTTGAGCCGCACCTCTCTCTCTCTCTCGCGAGCCAACGAACAAGCGTGTGTGTGTGATGTCCTGGCATGTGCTGGCTGCCTACGCGCCCTCATCGATTCGCAGTCACGCGGATCGATGGTTCTCTCGGCCGTAAAAACAGACGTTTTAAGTTCGCCTGCAATTAAAGCCGTGCCAAATGCATGTTTTCGACGTGGCCCCCTCGGAGTCTCGGGGAAGGGCGCGGCTCGTGGAAGGCAAGGGGTTGGTGGGAGGAGGGAGGAAGAGTACGGAGAGAGTTGAGGGGAGGGAGAAGGGGGCACATTAGCGCATATTTCTCCATAAAAACATGGCTTTTTAGCACTCCAGTCACGTTCCCCTAAAGCGAAAACACATGCTGCTCGGTGCGGAAGGCGCTTGAACGCTAGGGCGTGTTACCTAAGGGCGCGCACGGCAACATGTCGACGGCTGTTAATGCCGCGATTCCAGAGATAGCTCCCCAATATACGCATTGCGTTTCCGGCGACGGTATGATATCGGATGCGATGGGTATCATTTGAGATTAAAACGTAGTATTGAGTTCTTTCGCATCGAGGACATTTCAAATTGAAAAAGAATTTTTTGCGGAAAGCCAACGTTTTCACGTCATCTCCTATTCTTCCTCAACCGAGTTAATAAATTATAGGGATTCAGATGATATCTAGGACCCCTTAAGGAATAAAAAGGAGAACTTCATGGGCATTGTGACTTTTGTCAGCCACTATCAAGCCATTTGATCTCAAGCGATCACTAAAACCCTGATAATTGAACCCAAGTATTATGAAATGAATTATAAAAATTTAAGTTCACAATACCGTGGAGTTCAATGCACGCCAAAAGAATATTTCTTGCATAGCTAACTTAATGAAGGTCAGGTGATGAGGAAACTAAATGAAAATAAAATAATTGGAGATGATACTGTAACAGTAAACCTTTATATTTAGCGTAATCTTAATGTCATGGAGTGTCGAGAAATTCAAGCATAAACGTGTTTTTATAAGGAAATAAAGAACTATCTACGAAACTAAGAGTATAATACAGTATTGTCACAAAATGTGCGCTAGATTTTGATCGAGGATTCGTAAATGAATTTTCTTCATTTTTAAAAGCATTAGAAAGCAAATCATTTGTTTCTTCGAATTTTTGTCAAATCTTGATACTTCAAATGTACTTTTCAAACTGGATTATACTTTTTTCGATCAGTAGCACGAATTATAGGCGTTATTAGTCTAACTGCCAGGTTATCAATAAATTGTGAGGTTTTATTCAAATTTCTCCTAAATTTATTCGTTTCAACAACAATCTAATGATTCGACTATATATCTAGTACTTCTAATAGTTAGACGATCTAATAGTTCGACAAGGAGATGGAAATATTTTCATTCTGGAAATACTTTTATGGAATACTAATGTAGAACAGAAAGGGGACACTAAATGTTAATATGTTTTAAGCAGGTGTAAATTTTATTAAGTGAAAATTAAAGTAATTCATTTCTACTTAATCCAGTGAGTTGCGGTGGATTCCTATGCATTCAATCACAACCGATGAAGCTCTAATTCATAGAATTATAATATTTTTGCCCTTTGCATCATAATTATTGGGTTTTATCTGTATTTCATCAACACCGATAATTTTAAAAAAATCGAGGAAACATTTACAATTTAAAAGCTTAAGTATTAATGTGAATGACATAATTAGGGTAGTATTTTTCATAAAATTTCGGGGAAATGGCCACAAATTAAGGTAAATGAACATTCAGCGTAAGATTCCTTAAGGTAACTTTACGCTGTAAAATAACCCAATCTCATGTTTTATAATGTCCATATCATATACGGGCAGAAAAAATTCTTATTTCGATTGCTACGGCACTCTTACCCTTATCTCAAACGCACGCGGTTATCTATTTGGCGATTTTTGTGCGAGATAAGTGAGATAATCTTGTCGAAAGAGGCTACGGCTCTACGCAGTTCTCCGGCGTAACTACCGTTCGGGACGGGGATAAAAAAAATAAGGGAAGGAGTTTGAGCGCTCAAGTTGAGGGATCTAGTGAAAGTCACGAGGCACAAGAAGGGATTGGTTAGGCACTTCGCTTAACAAGAGACATCTGTATCCTCTTAAAGACCTCCCTCACCATTGTCCCCATTCCCCAAACCAACCCCCTTCACTCCTCCAAACTCCTCACCACAATCTCACCACCCCCACAACCTCTTGCTCGCCCACACTCCCCATGCCTCGCCTATTACCTCCCAACTCCATCTATCAATCCCAGTCCACGCTCCATCTCCTCCCCTTCTGCTCCCTTCTGGATCCCTTAACCTGCCCCCCCCTCCTTCCGCTCCTTTGCAATCCCTTCCCCCTCCCTCTCTTATCCCTTCCTCGCTCACCTCATTTCCACCAGATCTTCCGCGGCCCTCACCTAAACCTGCCTCAACCGGAACAAGTCCCTTGCACGGAGTTAAATACATCTACGTGATCAATCTTTGGGTCTTTATACGGGATTTAGGGTTGGGGTGAGGCTGGGGAGGATAGGGTGGTTTCGGTGGGAAAGGGGTGTTAGGTGAGGGTGCCTGGAGTATACTCTCCTGCTGTCTCCCTCTCCCCATCCTTTCCTCTCTCTCTATTTCTCACTCACTCCCTCCTCATCTTCCGTCTTCCTCGCAATGACTTCCCTCCTCCAAACTCTCTCCATTTCTCTCTCCGTCTCCCTTAATTTTTCCCCGTACCTTTCCTTTCCTCCTTCTCATTCCCTCTCAGCTATCCTAGTGTGGAAGTGCTAATAATATTTACTGTTTTATTTAATGTTACTTAAGCTCTCAGAGTTAACTTAATAGTGTATCGTATAATCTAAGCATGTGATATCAAAATACTCGTTACATTTTATAATATTATACTGTTATTGCATGATATATTTCTGGCTGCATAATTGATATCTAATGTCAACTTTACTTGAAACGGTGTACAAGTTACTAGTTACTGTAGGAAAGGGGTGGGGACGCATTTACCTGACCATCATGTATCTCAGAGCCATAGAACGGGGAAGAACTGGACGACAGCGTCTAATTATTTCCAGCTTGAATAAAGTAAATGTCAAATTTCTCTTTAAATTTCCTACTCTTTCTCCTTTTTTATCAAGTCTCTTTTCATTCAGTTTCTTCCTATGCCAAACCCTTTCTCTCCTCCACTCTTTTTATATTCCTCATTTAGTCGCCCCTTCTCCTTTTTCACCTCTCCATCTTCCTTTTTCCCTTCTCTCACCCTCTTCACCACGCATTCCCTTTCTCTAATCTTCCTCCTCTTTATCGTTCCCTCTTCCTCATCTCTCTCTCTCTTCCTCTCTCCAAAACACTCGCTTATGGCTCCATGGGTGTCCCTTTACTCTCCACCCACACCACCCGCGTAAGCGCCTGAAAGCATTCCTAGGGTGACATGCTCTCCTTTTTGCTTCAGCTGTGGAACGAGTTGGCGACAGTGCGGCCCTCTCCGCTAAAATTGCACTCGCTAATTTGAATTTCTAAAATTCAGTATTGCCGGGAGAGTGGCAAAAAAATAAGTACTCGTTGCAGTGCATTTTTCTCCCGCACCCATTTCGTAAATTACTACGTGTTTTTTTCCCCTGCTTTCCGAAATAAATCCTCGGCTTTCCGCGAAGGTTGGTTCATTTCATTCGCCAAGATTTTCGATTAAGCATTTCAGTTCCCTTTCCCTTCGTTAGAAACTGTAGTTAACTGGGTAAGAGATTATTATCTTTCGTCTTGAATAGAAATAAACAATCAGTTTTCATCAATCACATAAGGAGGGTCATTTTCGTCAGTGTATGAACATCCCTACATGAGCTACTATTGTGTAGCTACCAAATGAGTTATTCTGGTAGAATCATCGTCATCGAAAATTTATTACTGCGTAGCTTATCCTCATTTAAAACCGGAATCAAGTTTAGCTCTTATCTTATCACTTATCAGTTGTTTAGAAACAAATCAAATTCAAATTACATTATTCCAAATTAAATGCCCTGCAAGTGGTGAATGTCAGTAGATTTACAAGAGTAGTTATTAAGTGGCTATTCGTACCTTCTCTTTACTTTCCGCTCTCCATGTGCTGATTAAACACACACTATTCTTTTTCTAATGTCTCTCCGTCCCTTTTCTTTCTCATTCCTGCTGGATCTCCAATTCATGAATCTCATATTTCACAACTTTTGCTAATTTCTCTCTCAGCTTGCTCCAGATGTTTGTTATCTCCGAGGCGATAAAGAGAAAATGCTGCCACTTTTAAACCTCTTTAACACTCTAGAAATTGCGGTAATTTCCCAGAGTCTGATCTTAACGAATGTGCTGAAGTATGTATTTGCTTAACTAGATAAATCTTGGGGATAATTTTCAAAAGAGTTATTTTTTCATTTTGTGCTTTAGTTCATTCTCACCCTACGAGGGTGTTTTAATAACGTTTTGACTCATCCTGTGAAAACACTTAGGTAGAAGGTTTAAAATTAGCCAAAATTTTTCTAGGATTTATACGTATTTATACCGCGGATTTTTATAGCAGTGTAAATTACTCTTCCACTGCATACTTGAAAGTGAGATTTTTAAATGGAACGAGAAATTTTTTTCTACTTTTTTAATTCCATCGGCCGCTTAATCGAATTGATCAAAGCAGATTATCTTCGTAAAAAGGTTTAAACTTGAATAAAACCTAATTTTTTTTAGATCCATCTCTTATTTTAAGAAAAAAATTGGCAAATTACGATTTAAAAACCTGGAATTATAACGTGTAATAAATATCCTGAATTCCTCTGATACATGCTTCAATTTCGAAAGTGAGACTATCCTACTTCGATATATTTTAATCCGTCGCTCATAGAAAAATACTAGTGTAAATTATCGCCTTTGGTTTAAATTGATTCACAGATACATTATAATCACAAATAATTTAACTCAATCTCATTTAGGATATCAACAATTCCCTATAATATTTTTCACAGTAAAGTACTCTGCACCTGAAAATTGAAAGTAGTTAAGATGTTGAAAATCACTACTAGCTTTTCATGTAATCGCTTTGAATGCAGGAAGTTGTTATCTTAGGAAAACGCCGATGAAGATAGGAACTGTGGCATTAAATCATAAGTTGCAATAAGACGGTGTTTTCATTTCCTTTGTTTTGTTGTTTTCGTTAATATTCCCGGCCTTACAATCCAGTTCTTATTCAAGATTCATTTCAGTAACTTTTATGCCACGACCCTCAGTCTTATTTCCGTTACGTAGATAGAGCTCTGTTATCTCTGATATAGAGTTTTACAGAGTTCTGAAATCGTTTTCTCTTCTCAATGAATCCCAAGAGACAATTTATCTCCTTGCATGCTCTCTGGGCGTTCATAGCCACTCGCGTCTCTCATATTCTCTCGCTGGGTTCCTGTATACTTCCTGGGTTCCTTCATGATTTTGCTCACCTATGACTTTAAAAAAAACCTCTTACCATCTCTCAAATAAGCCTCGCCTCAGTCTACAATGCATGCGCCAACTTTTCATTTCCCTGATTCTATCTGCCACAGAGGAAATAACACAGTAAAACATTTCCTTCTACCCTAACGCGCATACTTCATTCTTCAGTATTTGCGACTGTAGCAGACGATATTTGAATGAAAGAACTAATATGATACTCTCAACTCTGATATTTCACATTAAAGTGGTCAAATGAGAGTCTCAAGGTTAGGATTCATTCTGTGACGGTTTTTGTTATGGATTGAATGGATTAGCATGAATGAGATCGGTATTTCACTCTACGTTTACATTTGGAATTGACCTCTGTATAACTTAGGCAGTTGTAAGCAGTACTGTCGCTGTGAAATATTCACTTATGATGTCGACTCATCGTTTTTATCTATTCAAAGATTCGAACATAATAGCAACGAAAAATCCAGGCCAATAGGCCAGGAATTGGATGTCATGTAGGATGTATGTACTACCAACTTCTTCTATGTATGTACTACCAACTTCAACTAAACAGGGCGGAATGCGGGTTTCCGTCGTAGTAGCATCAGATACAAATTTTGATGCATTTGATCGTGAGAGCATTTTAGTAAGGTTATACTCTGGTTCATATTGAGGAGCAATTATACCGAAAACATAAGGAAGCATCAATGAATTTAATTCTCAAGCAAAGCTCATTTCACAAGATAGCATCAACTCATTCCAACAAATACCTGAGTTTTACTTAAGTTGATTTTTATTTTAATTCATTATATTAAGACATAAGTCATTGATTTTCACCGCCGGAAATTTTTTTCAACGTAGACGACCACATGAATGTTTAAAATATTTCTTAACCAATAATCCAGGCTATTAAAAAAATATTTCTAATTAGTGTGAGAAGTATACCGACTCCATGTCCTATACCAGAGCATAATTCTAAAGCAAACACGACACCCATGCCTGAGGTGGGATTCGAACCTACGACCTCTTCGTCGATTCGGTTTGTGAAGTCGATACTTTGCAGAACTGACTGGTAACATTTACATCCTACATGCACGTGAGTAATGTAAGATTGCAAAAATGTATTTAAAAACTAGTTATACTTCAAGCGAGTAAATGTTTGTGCGATTCCAGGGATCAATCATATCCCATATTTGCCATGGACGCATGCAATACTATTGACCATCCCAAGTCAAAATTAAAGAAAGATCCTATTCATCCCTGACTTCCGATCGAACTGAATCGACTTCATCTAGTGGAACAAATGTCACGCTTATGGAATAGCCCATTTTTTTATGTGAGCAAATATAACTACGTAGCATTCAATATCAAACTTTAGCAACACAATTCTCGAAAAGATTATTTTATCTTTTAGCTGTTTAGCAAATTGGAACGGTAAATCAACATTTTGTTGGAGACGTAATACACTTTAACGTTCAAGGTAAATAATAAATAGGATGTCTTTCTTCTCGCTTCCACTTCTCCCTAGTCCTCTTTCGAGTTATTAAAAGTAATCTCAATGTTCGCAACAAATTATTTTAACTTGCCCTCTGATACAAGTTATCTATATCGGAGCACGATTTTTTCCAATGATTGCATGTATGCTTCTAAGTCCAGAGCATCAATTTCTCTTGTTTCCTAGCGGATCGTTGCGGATAATGCTCGTTCGAAATCCTTTTGGCGTTTCAAAGTAAATATTTGTAATTCAAGGAATGGTTTATGAACTATATTCAGGCATAAATTGTAGCAATTACTCCATTTTTCCACTGAGAGAGTTGAACCGTGAATTTTATGGTGAATTCTAAATACTTGTAAACCAATACCTGCGATTTCAAACGAATACATATACTTCATGTTAGTTATATTACATTTAGAAAAAATGTTTCCCTAATACAATGCACATAAAAAATTATAATAAATTATCGGTTACTCTTAAAATTAGCTTTCAATTTGCGAATATTTTACACGAAAAGCGATGAAAACACTTTTATTTTCCCACTTTTTCACGTAAATTCGGTCGTCAGGTTCGACCGTAAGCATGACCGTTCTTAGATGCAGAGAATAGGGATTTAAGCATGTGTGAGTTCATGCATTACGATCGTCATTTCCATAGTCATTTGAAGAGCCCCAAGTAATACCTAGCGCTTCCAATTTTATGGGTCATTTGTAATATTTTCCGTCGCGTTTGAGCTTCTTTGTGACGGCGAAACGCTGGAAAGAAATGGCTTTCGTTCGTAAATGACGTGTTTACGGCCCTCGTAAATGCGACTAACAATCTTGCAAAAGTTCATTTCGTGACCGCGAATCAGACGCGAGCAGACACAATAAAAGCAGGGCGAGAGTGGAGCACGCACTTCATCCTCCGTCTGCGATGGGAAGGAGCCCTGAATTGCATCCCTTCTCCAACCAAGCGCGCGAAACGAACTGGTACCGGAGCGGGCCTTGGCGCACTCCACAAATCTTCGGCAAACAGCCCGAGCGACATCACAGATGCTCTCTCTCTCCCTCTCTCTTGTCTCGCTGCCTATTTCTCTCTCTCTCTTTCTTTACGTCCGTGCATCCCTCCTCCCGCTCCCCTCCTACCCGTCCCCCAAAGTGTCATTAATGCTCGGAAAAATTCACTCGATTTTCATCATCTCATTTAGTGGAAGCCGTAGTTAAAACGCGTAAATGCCTCTGCGCACCGTGCGCGAACACGTGGGCGTAGGCATACGTGTGAATCCTTGCCTCTCCCTCCTCGCACCCATCTGTATAAAATGCCACCCCCTACCAACGCACACCCTTCCTCTTGGTTCCCACCTCGTAAGCCTCCCTATTCTCTCTCCCTGCCGCTCCTTATCCTCCCTTTCCCCGCATGACAAACACACACACACACACATGCCCCGCTGTCTCCTCTAGTGGGCCAAGGGAGACCGTCATATCTTCCCCCCGCATCATCAACTCTACTACGCTCTTACGAGTTCCACAAATACCTGCCACCCATTCACACCCCCGTCTGCTCCATCTCATCTCCTCGGCCCCCAGTCGCAAAACCCCACCCCACCCCGTTCCATCCCCTCGCCGACCTGCCTCCACCTCCACCCCAGGGCTGTCCCAACACCATTTCTCCCCCTGCCTGACCGCCCCCCCCCCCACTATTCCCGCACCACTGCAAACCCCTTGTTCCGCCAGGTTAGACTGCAGCAAAGTATAACCGCAGCCCGTGCTACCGTCTCTTTTAAGTCCATCCCGAGACACTCACAACCCTCTTTCTTCTTCTCCCCTCCCTCGCCCTCCAACTGCCTCATCGTCCCTCTCCCACGCCCCACCTCCCAGACAACCTATATTAAAGCCTGCGGTCGAACCATCCCACCCCCGCGCTCTCCCTATCCTCACCCTTCCTCGACGCCCTCCGCAACCATCTTAACGTCCTACACCCGGCCAAAATCCTCCTCCCCCTGCCATCCTTCCTCCCATTCGATGACACACCCCTCCCCCTCTCACTCCTCCCCGCCTCAAATCCCTCCGCTCTCCCGTCAGCCGCCGGGAAAGCCACCCTCCGCAGCTGATTCTCACAGATTGATGATTTGGCGGTCCTCGAGGGAAGGCATGAGGACGACGACGGTTTGACGAGGGGTGTGCAGGGCGAGGTGGGACGGGTAGAGGGGTTGGGAACAGAGGTGGAACAGTGGAGCGGGGAGGAGGGTGGGAGGGTGAGGAGGAAGACAAGGATCGTAAGAGGCGATGAGAGGTCATAAGAGGCTGCGAGGGAAGGGCGGTTTTTTGGGAGGTGGCGGGAGAGGGAGGAAAGACGAGAGAGAGGATGAGGATAGAAGTGGCAAAAGGACCAGAACAAATGGGAGGAAGATGGATAATGGAAAGAGAAAAGGTGGATGAAAATAGATAATAACCTTTGGGACTGTTCATTCTTCTCTCACAGCTCTTATCTCAATTCTCTTGACATAGATTTTAAAATAGCTTGGTATATCATTTAAATTAAATAAAAGGATGAATTTATACTCCGAAATAAAACCTCACCTAAGACCCATATTTCAGTGAGGTACATCATCATTATCTAATGATAATGGATTTACACTAGGTAATTGGAATATTACATAATTTGAGCTGATAATTATGTTCAAATTTTGCTCAATATCGCCGGAATATTCTGATTTGTGCATTCATCATTTTTATCATATGCATTTGCAAAGAGTTGCTTTCAACCTCCATATTGTTTCAAAGCTTTCGTGCAAAAAATACATATTTCTATTCAAGAACTGTTTAATTTCCTAAGTACGTTAACGTCAAATGCAAAAAACCTAACCATTTGTTTTATTGGAGAGCTATACTCCTGATTGTAAAGTTACAGATTTCGGTAAAAAAACCTCATCAAAAACGCAGTGAAGAAATGTCCGCATGGCAAGAAAAGAGTGTAGAACCTACGAATCCAAAGAAAAGATGGATGAGAAGAGGGAAAGATATACGACGTGACGAAAGCGTAGCGAGTGATGAACGAGAGGAGAAAATTGGGACACGGAGGAAACACGTCGCTGATGGAACATGGGGACGCGAAGGGGATCTAATGAAAGGAGAGGGCAAATGGACGAAGGGAGTGGAACAAGGAGGAAGGAAGCACGCTGCGTGGAGCGACGGATGTGGGAAGGAGGGGCCAATCAGAAATGGGACGATGTTTGGAGGAAATTGGTCGGATGGTTGGGGGAAAAAATTGCCGAATTGGTCGGCAATGTTCCGGTTGAGGAGGGGCATCGGGGCGACGATGAATCGTGGGGAAATGTGCGAAGAGGTTGAAGAGAGGGTTGAGAAATTAGTGAAGGGTATTAGAGATGTCTTTGCAAAGGAAGAAAAGAAAAGAGAGTGGTGCTACTTACGTCCAGTGACTCTGAAGCATTGTTTCCCTCGCAGCCACTTGAACTTCCATCTTGGCGGAGCAGGTAAAATTTCTTCAGGGGCATCATTTTGGGGGAAACACAACCACTTTGAGGGAAATGCCCCTTTTCCCTTAGTTTACTGTTTTGTTGTATAAAGTAAACGACTGGATAGCATTAAAAAAGTAAAACCACGAGGTGCCAACTTTAATGTGGAGATATTCAAATATATTTCACTCTATTAAAGGAAAAATAAGATGTAATGAAACTTAGTTTCTGTATAGTTATCGAGGATATGGCTCCCAAAAAGTTTCCTTCCATCTAAGAAAAGCTTACCCTCTACTCTTCAAGCACCTAATTTTACGACCATATAAGTCCTCTTGCTTTCTTAGCTATATACCGGGTAGGTTTTGCTGCACATGAAAGATTTCCATTTAGTAAAATTCCCCATGCATTTCATAGTATGCTGTTCATTAGCTTTCTTATCCCTCGTCAATCTATCCTAACAGCTTAGACACCTCTCTTTGCCTCGCTTACCTGAAATTCAAGCATTCCCTTCAAAGCACCACCATCCCTCCGTTCATCATTTTCATTCAATTACTTTACCTTCTCCTGGTGTTCACTCATTCAACTCAGCAAACATATTCACTTCGGGAAAGAAGAAATTAAAAATTAATTTTTCTCTTCAATACATGAAGAAATAAATTGGATTTGTATCAATGTTTCAATGAACTTTTTTCTGTGAGCATAGAATCATTACTGCTACTTATTAATAATTCATTGAATGTTTTCAAGTCTTAACAAAATATATTCTAGATAATATAAGGCAAGGGCCACCGCTGTATTATCAGGAGGTTGTAGAAGAGGAAAAATTATAATTGTCTGTTTCTAAAATCAAAAAAACGTTTATAATCTCATATTATGGAAATGCCTTCGTGAGTAACGGATGAAGCAAATTAGAGTTATTTACTAAGGAGGACAAAAATCCCAAATTCATCAAGCACCTTCGTGAGCCTAGTTCGTCAAATGATTTACCATGAATACGAGCCAAGATGATGACGCTCCAGCTGCTGTATCCTTAAACTCATGTGCTATAAATAAAATGATGTATCCTTAAAATGTGTGAAGAGGTACTCTATTCCCTAGCGATGGACAAGGTAAAGAGCGAGGTAAAGAGGAAGAGCGACGGCAGAGGCAAGGATAAAAAGGAAGAAGATGAGAAAGAGGCGACGCTGAGGGGTGTAAGAGAAAAGGACGAGGTATATTTTTTTTCTAGAGAGCATGAAAGAGAGGGAGAGAGAGGCCGTGACAGGGGGTGAGGGAATATGTAAAGAATTAAAGGTCAGCGGTCGGAAAAGTGGACGGTGTTGCGGGTTGTAAGAAGAAAGAGAGAGGTAGAGGGTGGAGTGAAAGGGGCGAGAGAGAGAGGGTGAAGATTGGTGGAGGAGGCTGTAGAGAGAAAAGGAAAAAGAAGAGATGAGTAGCCAGTCTGAGGGTTCGGGAAGACTAAAGGTCTTTGCCATGGGTTGCGAAGTGGAGCGATGGAAAGGATGCAGGGAGGGTGCGTGACCGAGAGGAGAGGATTATGGGAAGGGAGACGAGGGGTTTTTTGGGGGAAGGCGTGTAAACGAGAGGAGGAGGGCGCGAGGCACTTTCCGCGACGAAATCTGATTCGTCTCAGCGTTCGTATCGGCGGGAGGCTGGAGGTCGGTTTGCCTCGATCGCCCCGAAGGCGGCGCTCCATCGAGCACGCCGAGCAGCGACCGTGGGAGTGCGTAAATTTCGTCAGCCGGGCGGAAAAATTCATTTTTTGTAATTTCCCATCTGTATGCAGATAGTCGAAGACGAGTTTCCTCAAAGACCACCCGGTGTGTCAGCCGCGCGTAAACGGTACTTATGATGAGAAACGAAAAGAAACGATTGCTGCCTCTCGGGAGAATAGCATAATCTGCAGTGAGCTTGGGGTTAAGAACTAGAGAGAGGAGTTGAGAGGAAAGTGCAACTAAAAGTAATCATATGTAGATCTAGTTGGTGGAGGGCCACGTGCTGAAAATGATTCCCTTGACTTTATAGAAGAAGGAAATGATGTTATGAGAGATAGAATCCCTATTTTTATTACAGCGTCCTCGATATTGGAAATCACGGAACCTTACTGGGTGTATGATAAACCACTGGGAATAGTCTTAAGAAGTCAACCGCAGGAACGAGAGATAAAAAAGCTGAAAACTTCTTAGATTTCTTTAAAATTATAACATTAAGTGCGTTCTAAAAATGTAATTGAAGTAAAGAACGCTTGCTGCCGTTATCGGTGCTTTCTCTAAACCTAAAAAAAATACGTTTCAGTGACAATATCCATTCAACTCGTGAAACAATTTGAATTCAAAAGCCGGAATGCGTGGTGGTGCATTCTAAATGTCATTCTGTCCTATACCCGAGAGATCAATAAAGGCTTTGGAGTGCCTATAATGAAACTCGACAAGTGATATTGCCGTTTTTGCCGCATCCGACCCGTAATCAACTACCTTGGGGGCGTTATTCGGAATAGGACCTGTAATTATCGTCTCTGAAAGATGACAAAATTTTGGACTCGACGAATACCGCCATTTCAACCTTCAAAGAAAGTCAACCTCTGGATTCTCTGCCTCGGGGCTCAACAATTTAGGACCCTGCCGGAATGAAGTCCTTCCTTCCTCGACCAGAAGAAATGAAATGCAATATTGTTTGAAAAAAAGTTCCCTCACGAAAGGTATTCTAGGAGGAAACACTTGATAAACGCCTGTTTGAGGAAGTAATCTATTTACGAACCTCCGTGAAAGTCGCCAGCCGATTCAGTAACCAGAACCGTTGGAAGACCAGCTATTGAGTCTGTGATTCAACGTATTACCCATTATTCAAATCAAAGGTTTACCAGACAGCCATAAGTTTTTCATTCATATTAGTTTTAGTTTTTCTTGTTAGTTTTTATAGTTTTAGTTTCCATCCAGTACTCCGATTATGAGTAGTGTCGAGATAAAATGGCTCCTTGCATTTACCCGTATTGCCTCCCAACATTGATGCAGCCGGCCAAGAATTGCTTCAACATTATCATTTTTCTCAGTCGTAAAAAAATTAGTACTCTGAATTTTTCATGAAATTAAAAGGCCTGCTAGCATGAATTATAATTAATTCCTTTTTATCCCGTGCTTAAAACTTCTTGCATCACACTTCATATTCACCCTTATCAATGTTTACAGAATTACAGAAGTTTCCTTTGTACATTTTACAATCACGGTCTTAATGTTTCTGAAATGTGTCACGAACAGCCTGAAGTAATTCAGTAAGACGTTTAAAAGGGGAAAATTTTTATTAATATCTATCTTTCCCATATTTCACGCGTTTTCTTTCTTTGTAATCATTTTTTCTTTAATGTAGCTCTGAACAGGTACTATATCCCACGCCTATCTTTCTAACTAGGGTTGATTATACATTGGCATTCAAAAATTTCACTATTTGCAACGACCCGAATCCCCGTGTGCCTATATGCGAGAGCGAGAAAAAAAGACATTCCATTCGAAGCTGATGAGGTCAATTTACGGAACCCAATTTAACTTTCCGGCCCGCATGACCAGAATCAATCGAAACCCATTGGAGGATTCGAAAGAAAAACTACCCCGAAAAGCCAGCCACTTCTTCATCCCAGTCGTGTTGCCTGTAGTGCAGGAATATTACGCGGGAGTGTAGGCCCGTAATCAAAACCGTGTTCCAATCGACCAGAGGCGAGGGGAGATGGAGATACAGAGAGAAGGTAGAGGAGAGCGGGGGGGAGAAGTCGACCCGGAGGGAGTTGGACCGTATCCCACCACTCGGCGTCCTTGGGAACCACAGAGGAGGATTAGTGGCGACCGCAGAGATCAATGGCGCACCACGTGGACGAGACAAAATTGACGAATAGCTACAAACACTCCCTCGCGTGCTACTGAACCACGAAAAAAACGTGCGGATCGCGCAGAAAGGGGCGCCTGTGGACGGGGGGAATGCCTGATAGGGTGGAGAGGGTGGAAATCTCTCATGGATAGAAAGAGGGAGAAAAGAAGGAATGTTTGGAAGGGTTGGCGTACCCTCTTCTCCTCCCCTCATACCATCGCGCCAGTTCTTCGGGGGAGGATCGAAGAATGAATGAGTGGCTCGAGAGGTTTTTGAAGGAGAGAGGGTTAAAGTAGAGAGAGAAGGGAAGGGAAAGAATGAGGGGGGGGGGCGAGGTGGCTTTCGGGAAGGTTCTCCGGGAAAAGCGTCGACCGCCAAGTGCCAACGGTGTAAACAAAAGGGGACGAGGAGAGAGAGATCTTGAGCGAGAGCCCCCCCTGAGTAGCCGCGGGAGCGTCGTCACTTCCCTTAGCCGCCCCTGGGTCTTCCTCCCTTGCCCCACAAGAGAGAAAGAGTGGCGACTCAGCCAACTTCGTATTATTTGCAGTCCGAAGCTCCCTCGATTCAAATCAAGCGGAACCAGACGGGACGGTGAGGGCGTCCCGCGGTGAACGAACCCCCGCCCCGTCCACACGTGTGTGACTGTATGTGTTCTGGGATGGCGACGGGGAGGATAATGAAGGGATGGGAAGGACTTTCGAGTGAATGACTGAGCCCATTTTTTTTTGTCGACGGATGGACGGGCAGACGACGGCCATCTTTAGGGTGCGCTGGGATTGTCGCTTGGAGTGCAGCTAATTCCGCCGAGTGCGTTTCAGGAGAGAAAGGAGTGCGCGGCGCCGCCATGTTAACAGGACTTCGTCCTCTCGAGGGTTTTCCACACTTTGTCCTGAGATATGCTTTGAACACCGATCGTGTCGGAGCGCGCTGATGCTGTCAACGCTGATCCTTCCTATTTCATGTGGAGGGAAAAAAATTAAAGTATCCTTCCTGGCTGCGAAGATTCTATCATATTTATAAACTAGAGCAGAAAGATTTCCTACGGAGATACATTCAGCAACTAGTCTCTCTAGGCAAGGAATTAACGTATAATTTAGCTCATTGAATTTGTGTACTAGGTCAAAAGCTCGAGTAAAAAAATACGAGTTTATAGTTCGTGTACCTATAGATCGAGTGGCTCGATCATTATAAATACTCCACATAATATGAAATATAAAAAATATTATAATTTTGAAATATATTTCACAAACACTAACTTGTTCGCAGTTTTATTGATGCAATATATGTAATATTAATTTGTTACCATAAAGAAGCCAGCAGTTTCAGTTCCATGATCCCTCTGTGCACGAACATTTACTCGCGGCTAAGAGCATTCACTTCATATCTACTGCTAATACTGAAGCAAGAGCGTATTCACCGTCGCATGTCGCTTAAACAAAGGAAGTTATCCGAGCAAAATTATGAAAGGACTTAAGAAAGCCATGTATGAGAAAGGCGTCTGAATTTTTAATTTTCGGGTCGCGCTATGCTTTTGACACGCTACATGAACGCACTATACAAAACGGAAGCGCATAATGGAATCCCTCATTGAAGTAAGCTTTTTGAAGCCGTAGTCTCAAAAACGTGGCCTTGTCGTGTAACTTCGAAAATTTTCCCTCGGCTCCCAAGTGAAAAGATTAGTAAAATTTATGAAAAAAGCATATTACTTGCAGTTCATTTGCATGCAAAGGACAGCATGCGTTGCTCCAAATAAGTTGAATACTTTCATTATACTGAAATGAATACGCTAGCTTTGGGGCTCAATTATTTCTGTTATTAAAGAGAAATAAAATAGGAAATATATTTATTTTCATGCTTCAATAATTACTTGATGGAAATAATATAAAATGTAACTTCTCGCACACCCTACTTCAAAGTACAAGGAGATTATAAATGGATTTCATATCATTATATAAGCTTGAATTATGACATACATGGAGGGTGCTCTTATTGATAAAAACATGTCTCCATAAATGAAAACTTGAGGGAAAATTTGTTTTGCCCCAATTTACCATCCCAAGAATGGTTGGCGAACATGTGAATTTTTCATTTCCTTATGTTGTTTGCATGTTATACGGTTCTATTCAGAGGTAATAGTCGTTCAGGTGCCCTCGGCCACCAATTCCTTATCAACATTCATTACTAGCTCAAAATGAGTAACTCCAGAATAAAAGCATTAATACACCTAAATACTGTTTATACCTATTGCTGTATTATAGGAGTAAATAACAGGGAAACTATTATTTATATGGTATATCTCAAAATATATCCCGGATTTTCAAGATTATTCTCTTTTGAAACGTTATACACTTGTCTCAGATTCTTTGTGGCCGTCTAATATAGCTATGTTTACCCATAATTGATTCCCTCTGTATAGCGGTAGCATGATTGCTAAAAGATTATAAAAATTATTGACTTATTCACAGAAACCTTAAGGTTGTAGATCCTTTATTTGCATTAAGTATAAGTATTGGTAGTAATAAACGCATTCTGCTGAATCGTTGAAATGCATTTTACTTTATGGTTTTCTTTTCTTAGTCCTGCACTTTTAATCCCCTTAACTCATAATGATATTCACTTTGAAATTCAAAATATATACACCTGAAGTTATAGATACGAGAATGTTTGGAAAACCGCGATGATTGAAACTATCTTATACAGCCCGCGTGAGGAAAACAACAGTATTTTCAAAATATATTTTAGAAAAAATCATGCGTTGGGCCTCCGTTTAAAGTCTTCATCATATTAATTTTTTTCTGCATTCCTGAAGTTGAAGAAAATATACCTAAATAAATATGACGATATGGCCATCGTATTCAGGATACCTGGAACTAGCTGCTTAAAAGTTACTGAATGAAATGTCACGATTGCGTAGACTAAAACATCCTTGATATAATCTTAAATTTTCCCTGTGTTGGATGAAATTAAAGTCGAAGTAATGTGGCAGGATGATGTGGCAGGCCTTCAGGCTTCGATGTGGCAGGAAATCAGGAAATGAGAGACTTTGAACATGCAAATCACAAGGTTGGGATAAATTTAGCTGTTACGACGTAGAGAACGAAGGACACAGCAGACATCTCTGGCTTTGAAATATATCTCTTTCCTACCTTTCGGAGTGCTGTGCCCACCTGCACGAAATAAAGTTTATATCAGGAGAGTAACGGAGTCATGATATCAGGTTCACTCTCTCCGCTGAAACACGTCTTCCAGTCCCCACATCTGGTTTCCTGACTCACGATGGGTCGTATAACGCCAAAAGAAACGCATCGGCCTTCCTTGCTCATGCATTTTTGAGCCCAACCATTGAGGGAACTTGATCGAGAACCAACGACTTTGTTTTCAAATGGAAGGAACGAGACAAACTTCCCCGAGAGTACGAGAAGAAAAAATCGCGTCCATCCTCGACGTAGAAATGACATCTCCGCACACGCAATAGAGACAACGCGTTCTACCGACGCAGAAAACACCAGCTCCATATTGCGACCGGCCTCTTCACCACCTGCTTTGGGTTCTTACTGTTATATTTTACCTATTCATCATCCTTATCCTCTTCTTCGAATATTTATATTTGCCTCAGAGCTTGTTTTTATGCATGTGTATGTATATAATCTTCTACATCTACATCTACATAATACCCTGCAAGCCACCATAAAGGTATGTGGCAGGGGGTGAATTCTCACCAAACATTCACTACATATCATGCATAAAAAAGGATTAGCATTTATATAGGTACTGTTTCAAACCTTCAAGGCCCTTGGGCTGTTATTTCATGACCAGGCCAGGTTCAGGACTAGTCAGCTCATGTCCGAATCCTTGAAGGAGAAAAGAGTGAAGAAAAGCGAGAGAGGGTGAAGGAGAAGGAGGAACGGGGGAAAAAGATGGAGGGAGACGTGGATAGATATTACTAGCTGGCAGGGAAGGTGAGTCTCGGTCGTCTCCGAGCAAGAGGGCGCTAAGAAAGGAAGCGAGTGCATCGGAGCGTGGGAGTGAGGAGACGGCGGGGTGTGTAGGGGAGGAGAAGTCTTGCGCGGAGGAGGATGTTAGATAAGGTGACAGGCTGCCAAAGAAGTTGAAGAGTGAGCGAGGAGATTAGATGACTTTGGCAAGGGAGAAGGAGTGAGAGAGAGAGAGGAAAAGGTGGAGGAGTCGAGATCGAGAGAGCGGGAAGGGAGGAAGAGGACGGGAGAGGAGTTGGCTGAGCTCGGGGGTGGGAGCAAGCGAGTAGAAATGGGTGGCATGAAGGTGGAAGTAGCTGAATAAGGAGAAATATTGCGAAGGACGCGACGGGAGTTGTGGCGCGGCAAAAGAGGAAGGGGGCGAGAGGGAGCGGCACAATGGGTGTGGCAAGGGGGGGAGAATTTAAGGGTGTGAGCGGGGACGGGGGCGATGGAGGAGTATCGCATTGGCTTGACTGGGAGAGAACAATGAGGGCGTCATTGGTTCCGAGGGGGTTCTCAGGAGAATAGGGGTGGTGGGGAGAGAGGGTTTTTGAAGGCGGGCGCTGGCAAGGGTGTGGGTGAGTCGCGAGGGTGGTTGAGAACGGGACGGGCGGAGTTTTAAATGCGAGGAAAGGGAAAGAGTTATGAAGGTATGGTTTTTCCAAGGAGGGGGAAGAGAGGTGCTGATGACAATGAAGTTATAATCAAGTTACGGGAAAAACCCGATCGAAATCCCTTCCCCCCTCCCTCGACACTGACTCTTCCTCTTGAACTCCCAGACCCTATTCCGATCCTTCGGCGCGTCTTCTTCTCTCCCCGGCGCCTCTCATCCCCCGCCTCCTTCTCCCCCCGCACCCTCCACACAGTTCGCCGCCCGCCCTCCTAGGCACTTCCGGGCGTGCCGACCTCTTGGCTTTCGCGCCGCCTCCCTCGCCTAATTTTTTATCAACCCTCTCCTCCACGACCATCTTTTATTTCATCGCATGCTTGACGCCGATGCAGGCAAGGCACTTGAACACACGCCCTCGCCTTCTCCCTCTCCCCCTTCCCGCCCTCCCCCCATCCCGAACCATTCGCTAGCTCGCGTCACCCTGTGCTCTCTTCCGTCCCCCCCACTCGCAGGCGTCTCCTCTCGTATACCTCCTCCTCTCCATTCTCTCCCCTGCTCACTCACCCTCCCCTCACCCTCGCACACACACACTCACGTACAAACCTCTCTCCTTCTCTACCCACCGCCGCCCCCGCCAGCCCTGGCATCTCGAAGGCCTTTTGACTTAATCTATACACTCCTGGCTGTGCTCCCGACCTCTCTCTCACTCCGAATCTCACCCTTCCCTCCCGCCTCCACCCTCCGGTCAGGATCCGCCGAACTTTCCACCCCCGTGCCCCCGCACCCTATCCCTCTGCGTCTATTTCCCCCCTCCCTCCCTCAATTTTTTTACACTTTAGTATTATTTTCGGTCTCTATCGTTCTACTCCAGATATCGCCCCATTTCTACCGCCACCAATGACGTCTCTCCCTCTCCACTGCCGTTCTGTTTTTCATTTTATCAAACTCTCCGGATGCATTTCTTCTGGCCTCACGTCTTTCTTCAATCCTCCTCTGCCTCCATCCCATTTCCTCTTTCTATTTCTTCTTAATTATTTTTCTCCTCGCTCTGCCCCGAGTTTTGCCCTTCCCGAGTACTGAAGAAGGTCACCCTTCCCCTCTCCTCTATCTTCTCCCTTTCTCTCCCTCATTCTTCGTCTCTCACCCCCAACACCCTCGCATTTCCGCTTCGCGCTATCGAGGGCAAAATAGTCGCTACTCTAGCACGTCCCCTATACGTTTCCAAGTCACCCCCATCCTCCGCCTTTTGCTTCTTGCGCTCCTACAGAGTTTAAAGTTAAATGAGAAGTAAAGCCGTTAAAATTGCGGATGAGCGCTGAAGGAGTTTTTTGACGTGCTCATAAATCACCGAAATTAAAAAAGGAAAAAGCGCGTTGCCGTTCGGATGAGTCCCTGAGCGAAACGGATGGCACGGAGGAGTTTAACATGTAGTAGCGGCTGGGAAGGAGTATGCTCGTTGGGGGCGACTGCTGTGGCATGTAGTTTGCAAAGTTAAGAGTAACTTGTTTTTCTTCCGATGAATTCGTAGTCACATAGATTGGCGGTGGAGTTGATTTATTTCCACGTACATCCTATTAATTTATAAAAGAATCATCCCCGTAATAAATGTTCTCTAGGATTTAAATGCAAACCTCATGTGCATTGACAAGGAAATAATGGGCTTTTACTTTAGCCTCTAGAGAATATATACATCATATATTTTTTCATTTATAATCCTACTTATTCTAATT
The DNA here is from genome assembly GCA_933228895.1 of Platycnemis pennipes. Lineage (NCBI taxonomy): Eukaryota > Metazoa > Arthropoda > Insecta > Odonata > Platycnemididae > Platycnemis > Platycnemis pennipes. Next base: position 110,313,848 of record OW121847.1, read on the forward strand.
GATGTCCAGTACATAAAATATTGTAATATTATCTATCCTTCCAGGTGCAGAAATATTATGCAGACCAACATATTTCTGTTTTAATAGTTCCCATAAAATAACTCAAAGTTTTATATCTTTGCCACCAAAATATGCACCTACCCCATATCTCATCATTAATTCAGAACTTAGTATGATATTCCATTCAACATTCGTTACGGTGACTTAAATTACATAAATAGCATTCTTTCTTTCCCAACAGCTAGAATCAATTTATACTTTATGCCATCTAAATCAGCAAGAAATTTCAAGGAAGGAGCATTCTATTTGTGTGAAAAAAACAGTGAAAGAAGGTGGAAATCCTTATAAATACCACGTCATGAGTGATAAGGTTAAGCAAGAGATCATTATAAATGGTTAATTATTGAAATCCTTGGCCGGATTTTTATGCACTGAGATTTATCATTCTGCTTGAAATGCATTTGCTTGAGAAGATCAACGTTAGATATCATATTGATAAACTACCAATTTTCCGGCGAATATAAATAAAATGAGTTTGGTGAGTCCTCATATCCTTTGCTAAGAATTATGAGTTCGCAAGTACAGGCATAAAATGAAATTAAAATAAACTGCATAACCATACCAAAAATGTGAATGAGACATTTTTATAATTTTCAATGTGATCCCGACAAAACCATCAGGTATTGAAATCCATGCTACAAACATAATCAACCTTTAGGGCCAAGCATTTTTTAATAATTTTCCTTCACTTTCTAAAAGTGTATTAATGATTCTTAGCTTTAAAACAAGGCTTGGGGAGTATTTTGCTTTCCAATTTCATTAAGGTTGAAATTTGTTCAATTGTACATACTATGTAGCCGATCAGCTGAACACAAATTGAATCAGTAACAGAATTAAGGGGCGTCAGCAATAATGCATCAGAGCTGAATTTCGATGTTTTTCTAGAATTGTAACACCATTAAAAAGAGTGCACTCACCATCAATGACCTCAATGCTGGGAAGCAATGTCATACATTATAGGCTCTCGGAGTAATGATCATGGTTAATTGATCAGTAGTAGATGGTTAACCGTCTTTGTTACCGTCATCTCATATTGTCGATGATGTAAAAGCATGGGAACTGTAACAAATATTTCCTAGGCCTTAACCAGTTCTGTTTTTGTGGTTAGGTTTTTTTCTCTCTAATTAAAACTAACTAAAAATTCCTCTCTCCATTGAGACCATCATGCTTAAATATCTAAGCTCATGCATATAATTTAATAAGTATTTTCCATCTTAAGGTTATCCATTAAATAAAATACTGTCTCCTAGAAAGTAAAATGAGATTAAAAAGTTTTCGACGTGTGTTAACCAATACATGCCACGTTCATATCCTGGAGAGATGGCCTTGGTAAATGAGAAATTACTGGCCAATTTGAATACGACGCTTATATCACTTCAAGAACACATTAAAGAACAGCAGGAAGAAAGCCAAAGTCTTGGTATTTGGAAGAGAGAATTTGATAGTAAAATTCACGCAAAAAGGAGAGAAGCTAGAACTAAAGGAATCGTTCAACTATCTGTAAAACAAGATCTCATGGGACGGAAGAAATACAATGGATATAAAACGCAGAAAAGCTCAACTCAAGAAAGCATTCATAATGCAGAAAACTTAACTCAGCTCAGAGCTCAGAGACTATTTATTTAAAAATAAAGAATCAATGCGTGAAAACCTCCGTATAAAGTATGATACAGATATATGAACCATTGGAAAAGCTAATTTGATAAACCTGATATTGGCATAGGATGTGAATGGACGGATGCAATGAAAAATAAAGAAGTGTACAGTAGAACTGAGGAAGATATTCCTACTTGAGGAGCTCTCCGACAGAGAGGAAACAAGTGGGTTGGAGACACCCCAAGACATAATGGATTTGCCAAAAACATAAGTGAAGGTAAAAAAGAATGACAGAATTTGGAATGATAAATAAGGATTAGGAAAGAAGTAATATCTACCTGTAATTAAATAGATAAAAAATAAAAGGTTGCAGAGTTTGAGGACAGGAAAGAAACTCATGAATGAATTCCATCACTGGTTAGAAAAATGTAAAAGCCATCTATGTGACCGTAATTATATTACAAAGATACTTTGATTTCTGTTGATAAACCCCGAGAGTAAGATTCATAAACATTTTAGTGTTATACAATTGAGAATAGTTTAGAGCGATTAAGTAGCAGTCGAAGTAAGATCCTCTATTGAGACAAAAAGGCTTTCAATAACATTCATGTAGTCGAAGTACATCTCTATTTGAGAATGACCGACGTCCAAAAAGAGTTTTCACCATTATGGTAAAGAACATGTGTTTGGATGACCATTTTGGGTATTAAATTTAAGCTAGGGTGTGTCTAGATGCTATCGATCGTAATCTGCAAATCAACCACTACACTATTTTCGTCACTTCAGTAAGTTTCCTTCTCTAATATTTGATTAATCGAGTTATTCAAATACAGCTACCATGCTATGTCCGTGTGAAATACGTGGCATGAGTATTAGTTATTGACAATCTTGTTGTGTCAGTCTTAAATAAACATCTAGGTATGGCAATTATAATTTAAGTAGGGGAAATGCATTGCCAGTCAAAATAATACAGAAAGAGGGTACGCAGTGACGTCCATTGCATTAAATTACTAAATGATTCGTATGATATTTCAAAAAAGAAATGATAGGGAGTGAGAAATGATAGAAAGGATTACAATGACCAAAATCGAATAAAAAATACTGCTCATTTCGCGAATGGAATATTATATAAATACTTTGTTTTGTAACATTTAATGTACTTTGCATTAATTTTAAAATTTTATTAAAAACGAAAGAAATTGACAGCAAGTAATGTTTTAGATCCTTGGTCATTTCACAAAATGATAATTGAAAAATTACCTTCTCGAGTGTTAGTATAATTTCATATTATGTGTGCAGTTGTGCGAAATTTATCCCCAATTGAGCAACAGTAGTGGTGAGTTTGTAATTCAAATTAAAATTTTGAATAGTCTTTTGACCATTCGTGTGTGAACTATTTTCGTATCATACGCATTCTGGTGATCAGAGAAGGATTGTTCTAGAACTACAAATTGCAACTGGGATGACGTATAATGCGAAACATTTTTAAAATGTTTATTAGCTTCTAAATTAATTACTTAATAACGTATTACCAAAATCATTCCAAGATGTGAAACTATTATATATCTGGTTACCATTTTAGCAATTTTAATGATTTTTCTAAAGATAATTTTTCGATGCAGTATCATGTTTATTATGACGTGGTTTTATTTTATGGTAAGCACGAATTACAATTTCACAGATCGAGATCCTAGATCGAGAAGTTTTGCGATGTTTGGAGGGATTAAATTTAATTAATTTACGGAAATTTTAATGTCTTGAACTATGAAAATCTATAAAACGGGTATGGTTAAGCTCTATACTCCCTCTATTATGTAAGTCAATGAATACTCCAATGGCCGTAATAGTTTTGGCAACACACGGCGGATAAAAGGCAAAAAAATTAATTAAAACCCGAATGGTCTACCTGTGGTGTTATACGGGATGGTTACTTCCTCTCCAGTGACCCACCACAGGACCGATGCACTCAACCCAAAAATGGGAAACTGTGACACTTTCTGCGATTGTTTACGGGAAAATTATTCCACGCCCGTGACAATCGCAGAGAAATCAAACTTCAGAGGCACTCAATCTCTCACACACACAGGCACAGTTTCGGGTTAAAACCACCCAACAGAGTTGAGTCAAAAACACACAAATAAATAGATAAGTTTAGTAAAAACAAAATCTACACCATATTGGCCTGTCTGTGGTCTGTGTAACTACAAATTGCAACTGGGATGACATGTAACGCATTTTTTTATATATTTATTGCCTTCTAAATCAATTACTCAACTTCAACCTTTAGAGAGTTCTGAGCTTTTAATTTCAATCCACGTCATCAAAAGCCTTCTCCAAATCCGCAAGCACAAAAAAAATCGGTTTATCTCCTTCTTTCTCTTCCTTATGAGTATTTTAAGGGTCGAAATTGTTTCTCTTGTGCCTTTGATTTTCCTGAGTTCAAATTAATCTTCATCTAGGGACTACTCACCATTTCATTCTATTCATCTGTAAATGATCCTTGCCGGTACCACCAACGCATGTCTTCAAGGTTAGAGCCCTTAATTTTTCACACTATCGGCCATTTCCTTTTTGGGTATATATAGCGATGATGATATTCTTCTCAAATTTCGTGCATATCTCTCCTGCTGAGTATATATTGAAGATGGTATAGTGCAGATTGGTCTTTTCTCCTGAATTTTTAAATTAATTCAGCAGGAACATCGACAGCTCTAGAAGTCATATTATTCCTCAGGCTCCTTACTGGTGCGATTCTGTTCTCAAGATTGAGTTTCCCATATCATCCTTATGGACTTCATTTTCTTTTATCATCTTCGTTATCCTTTGCACTGAGATTTCTTCCGTTGTATAATTGTTCCAAATATGTCTTCCCCCTCTCAACTTTATCTTTATTATCAATCGAAATTTTATCCATCTTATAGCATTAAATGTTACCCAATGTTTCCTGAAGTGGTTCCTCACTATCTTAAGGGCAGCTCCACTGTGCGAGGTTGTTTTGAACGTATTCTCATAGATCCTTCATCCACATTTCTTTTGTTTTCCCTACTTGCAGACTTATTTCGTTCCTTATTCCCCTGTAGCAGAGTTACATACAACCACAGAAGCGCACCGATATATCCGATTGCAAGTTTGTAGCATTTTTAAATGGTAAAACTATCCATTTTATGATGTTTATAATCCATACCGAAATTATCGAAAGAAAGATGTTTAAAATGTTTTAAGAGAAGAATTGATTAAGGTCTCACTGCGATATTGCAAACAAAAACTTGTTTTGAGGCAAAAATCATACGTTTATACTTCTAATTAAATTAACTGTTGAGTTTTTAAATCAAGTATTAATTAAATAAAATTAAACGCATGATTCAGAGAACATTTACACTATCGCAGTGGGACCTTGATCAATTCTTCGCATCTTCAGAAACATTTAAACATCTTTTTTCGTATAATTTTGAGGTCATGGAATATTAATCATCTTAAGGTTAATTGCTTTACTCTTTACCAATGTTATAACATAGCGATGAGAATCAAAAGTGCAATACTAAGTATTGGAGAACGCATGGAAAATATCAGCAATAATAACACCATATGATGATAGCCTCAGAAAAAAAGTCGGAATGTCTTTATCCTAGTTAAACTTTAATTATTTTTTCCTCGAACAGTATAAAAGGACTGTGTCAGAAAGTTTTTTCTCTAGATCATGTCTCTAGGTTCCATATGCTGCTATATAGTCAAATATTTTCAATTCAAGTTTCAAATTTTGCATATTTCATAGCTAGTTACCAATTTTTGCTTGTTGATATTGGATGAATTATAAATGAGTCTCAGAGCATGGACTCCATTTATCAGCAAGTGACGAGTGTCCATCATTTCCTCTCACCACTTGTTTCCTCCACTAATTTTTAGGGTATAAGATATAATTAGCATCATTAGCAAATTTTTACTATAGCTTAAGTTACGACACATGTAATAGGTTACCATTTTGCATAGGTAAGTAAAAATTGTGAAAGTAACTTTGTTACGAATTGCACATGAACCAGATGATTCTGACTTCACATACCAATGTAAGCTAACCCAAACTGTGATAATGCTTTTATGAGCAACGTGTATCTATCCTAGAATGACAAAAGCTTTGAACAAAAGCTTATGTCATTTTAGGATTGGATAGGACATACCCTGTCCTTCTCTCATGAATGTTTGCGTTCACACACTGCTGGACTTGCTCGTGAACCCGACTCTCACAATCACACCTGCATACGGATTGAAAACCATGGTAATTTTTTTGAGCTCTCGAAAATGGTGACCTTTGAACTACACATTTAAAGCCTCCGTTGATCAGCTGACACGCGCATAAATTTGATCCGGCTTAGGAAAAAGAACTAACCACCGACGCTTTATCGAGCTCTATCCAGCCAATTGAATATCCCCTAAAAACTTTTTCGTACTACTTATATGACTCTCGTGGAATTTCGCGATATCTCCGCCCGAACCGGCGTCTCCCCGTAAAAATGCCAGCGAAGGAATGTTATTAAAATCGATATTTTCCTTCGTCTCGATTCTCCTCGGCGTTACGACGTAATCCCATTGGAGAAGCGCAAAAAAAAGCTTGCATGCCGGAGTCCGGAGGGGAGGAGTGGGATTAAAATTCGCGAGGAGAAGCGATTCTTTCGAAAGATACCTGCGACGACGCCGTCTCGAAGCGGTTTAAGTCGGGTGGGATGTTGAAGGGGATCGGTGGGGAGGAGGAGAAGCGAAGGAAAAAATTCCCGAGCGGTTCGACGTGGAATAAAAAGAGAAATCTCGACGTAGCCAGGCAGACGCTTCGTGCGCCGGAGAAGGTCTTGTATCCCCATTCCACCGAACCGCTCCGGAGGACCTCCTCACCTCCTGAGCTCGCGGATGGATTCCATCCTTTTAACTCCGTCTCCCACCGCTTAAACCGAGTGAAGGGTCCAGGCCGCCAATGTGATACAGCATCGTTTCTTCCTTCCCCCAACCGTTCGATTTCCTTCTCGCCAGTCCCTCTGCCGATCGCCGCTGACCCCGCGATGACCGCCTTTAACGCGTCATCACCGCACCGACTCAACATTCATTCCCCCGACTGTCCGACGGCTAACCCCTTCTTTCCATGGGCAAACATTCTTTCCCCCTTCCTCATCCCCCGTCGCCCTCTTTGCAGTACCCCTCCCTTTTATTCTCTTCGAGCAGGGGAGAGGGTGCCATGGGTTAAATATGTCATGAATTTCCGACACCATGCACATTCTAGCCTCTCCGTTACCGTACGCCAAAGTTTTCAACCTCCCAGCCCGGTTTATTCATGCGTGTACAGAAAGGTTCATTCTTTAGTGGCTACTTACTCCGCCAACTTTGGGAGGAGGTACTGGCAGTGGATTCATACACGTCCTTTGACTACGCTGTAAGCCACCTGGAGGGTGTGTTACAAGGGGCGATTTATCGCCAGAATTTCCAGAATGTTTCATGTAAATAAAAGATTGTTGCTTCATTTTGTAAACAACTTGGGCCAGTTAGCCATGCACAAAGTATGTACATACATACATAGTATTACAATCCTAGGATTCGTATACTGCAGTCCTCCATTTCTCCCTATCCCATGCCAGTTCCTTCATTTCCCTATGGTTCTTCTTCCCCGTTCTTGACTTGCCCCAAGTACTTGTCTCTTGGTCTTCCACTGGGGACTTTCCCTTCAATTTTTTCCTCCATTATGCTTCCCACGTAATTGTTGTGTCTCATGACATGGCCAACCTACCGTGTTCTTCTTCGGCGTATGGTGCTCCACAGTGCTCTTTCTTCTCCAATTCTTCTGTATACCTCCTCGTTTCTCACCCTATCCGCCCATTTGATCTTCAGCATCCTTCTCCAGCACCAGGTCTCGAAGGCTTCTATTCTTTTCTGGTCAGTTTTTCTAATGGTTCATGCTTCTGATCCGTAGAGTGCCACCGCCCACACGAATGTTTTCACGCACTGTTTCCTTGTCTCCAGTCTTATGCTCTTCGAGCAGATTATTGGCCTTTTGGCCATGAATGCCATCTTAACTTGGGCTATTCGACGCTTGATGTCTCGTGCTTCTTCCATCCCAGGTGATGGTGCTCCCGAGGTAGATGAATGATTCCAATTGTTCCAATATTTATCCTTTTAAGGCAGACGTCGGCCACTGTTTTCTCTCTTCCGCACACAAGTATCTTGGTTTTCTTCTTATTGACTTTTAGGTTGTATTCCTGGAACACTTTTTCAATTATGTTCAGTGAGTTCTTTAGGTTTTCCTCGTTTCCTGCTACGATAGAGATATCATCAGCGAAGCGTAGCATGTTGATTTCTTCTCCATTCACTTTGATTCCTTTGGTACCTTTTTCTTCTATTTATTTTATCGCTTCCTCCATGTACATATTGAAGAGTGCTGGTGACAGGTTACATCCTTTTCGGACTCCTTTGTTAATTTTTGCCTCTATATTTTTTCCGTCTTGCGTACGTATTTTGGGAACTTGGTCCTTGTAGAGCTGGTAAATGATTCTTCTGTCATTGTAGTCCAAGCCAAGTTTTTCCATAGTATGGAAAATGTTATTACATTCGACAATATCGAATACCGTCTCCAAGTCCACAAAGGCTATATACAATGGTTTGCTCACGTGGATCATTTTCTCTACCAATAGTCTCAGGCATAGTATTGCGTACCTTGTCCCCCTATTCTCCCTACATCCAAATTGGTTTTCTGACAGGTTTTCTTTGATTTTTCCTTCAACTCTTCTGCCTACTATCCGAGTAAGGATTTTGGAGGCATGTGAAACTAGACTCAAGGCTCGGTGCTCCTCGCATTTCTCAGCCCTTGCCCTATTCGGTATGTTCACCATTGAGCTCCTCTTGAAGTCTTCTGGCATCTTTCCGGATTCGTAGCAATCTTGGATTATTCCATATAGTGCGTCTTGCGCTTTTTCACCAAGTGCTTTGATTACTTCTCCGCTGATTTTATCTTCTCCGGGCGCCTTTCCAGTCTTCAGGCCTCTAACTGCTCTCTCGAATCCACTTCTTAGTATTGCTGGACCGCGGTTGTCTTCCTCCACTTGGTTCTGGTCATTTGTAAATGCTTTTCCTAGGGGTATCGGGCCTCGGTATAGCTCTTCAATATACTTTTTCCATATATTGCTGATTTCTCTCTCTTCCATTAGCAGTTTCCCATCCGAATATCTATGTTTTTGCATCTTGGTTTCCTTTCTCCGAAGTGCCTCTTGATTAGGTTGTATGCCGTTTGTGAGTTCCCCTTCATAATATTTTCGTTGATGTTCCCACAGCAGCTTTCATTCCATTTCTCTTTGGCCTTTTTTGATTCCCTGATGACTTGATTCCTTGGCTTCTTATACAGTACTTCTTTTGTTTCATTTCTTGCGTTCTTATACTTTTTTCTTTCTCCTATGAGGTCTATAATGTGCTCCGGTTTCCATGGTTTCTTGATTTCGACCGGCTTGCTCGCCAGTTGTACCTCTGCTACTTCTGTGATAGTCTTTTTGAGGCTATTCCATTTCTCTACTCCTCTTTGGCTGGACTCCTTTGCTATCTCCAGCTTCTCATCAATGGCGGCAGCGAATTTTTTTCTCCTTTCCTTCTGTTGCAGTCGCTTTAGATTCCATCTTTGTTCACGTTTCGTCCTTCTTATCTTCTTGTATCTCAGTTGACTTTCCATTACCACTAGATTGTGGTCACTGTTGATATCCGCCCCGGGGTAAGTCTTGAAATGCTTCAATTGGTTCTTGTACCATCTCCTTACCAGAATTTAGTCAATCTGGTATCTGGCTCTGTCTACTGACATCTTCCATGTGTATCTTCTCCGTCGGTGTTGCATGAAGAGGGTTTTTGCCACCACTAAGTTCTTCTCACTGCAGAATTCCACAAGTCTTTCTCCTCTCTCGTTCCGTTTCCCCAGCCCAAACTCTGCTTCTGTGTTCTATCTTTTCCCTCTCAAACCACGGCATTCCAATATCCCATTATTATCAGGTTTTCCTTCCCTTTGACTGTGCTCAGGACCTCTTCTAGTACATTTACATACTGCAAAATATCAGAAATTACAAAATAATAAATCTTAATTAATTATAAACGCTTCCATTTACATTCACCATGAATATTACCTAAGCCGTTAAAACACTCTTTAACTTAATTTTACAGTCACCATTTTCCTCATCACTGTAGGCACGAAAGGGTAACATCTAGTTTGGTTAAGTAAAGTTAAGACAATTTTACAGATATATGTAAATCTCCATCTACCATCACACTCTTAGCTATCTACATACGGTTTTGCGTGTACGGTCTTTGCGATTATTCTGATTCCATGTTGCACGAGAAAAAAGTAATTTTCAGCCTATCCAAAATCAAGTCTTTTTTTGTGCTTATGTCCCTAATCTAACTGGCCCTAATTATAAAAATACTAAAAATGATTCTGACGAAGGAAAACCTCGGCTATGAATTAAATTGAGATAGCTGAAGGCGCTTGGTGAAGTGAGTTCGAACGGACAGAAATGTTTAAAATATCATTCTTAAGAAGAAGAGATCGAAGAGTAGGGGAAAAATCGATTAAATCAAAGGTAGAAAGAAGATAATGGTTTAGGTAATGTAGATCGTTTGGCGTTTTTTGGCATAAACCATAATGCGTGCAATGAATGTGTGTGGCTTTCCTTGAATATCTCCTTTTGTACTTTGTAAAAAGTGACCTTTGTGAGTTCGCCCGTACCAGATTACATTACTGATTATATCTATTATGTTAGTGTTGCAATTATCATTGCACGTGCATGATGCATATTTGGTCGTTAATCGCCCCCTGCCTCACACCCTCGAGTGACTTGCCAGCTTCTCAGTAGATGAAGGTGTTACCATAGCCTTATACCAAGATACCAAGATTTGCTCTCTATCTACTCAGCATATATTATAGAATTTTTCCTCCTCCACAGGTCTTCTTCATAATGCAGTTGTTCAAGGGCAGCACTTCTATTTTACCTCCACATCTGTCTCCTACTGCCGCCGTACTCCACGTCCAAAAGATATCACTAGTAAACACTGTTTTTTGTGCCGGGGTTTTTTATGCATACTTTAGGTGTAATTGACCTCCTGAATCCAAATTCGGCATTAGTTTTCGCGTAACAGCTCTAGTTTTGAGATACAAAAATTCGGTTATTTACCTAACGAAAGTTAAAGGTGTCAATTAGATAGGAATAAACATTTACTGATTGTTAGTATTTTTATATTTTATCGAGAAATTGAAGAAAGGAATGGCACATAAAACAATTTGGGAGCACGTCTTCACAACTACAATTCACTTGGAGAAAAAAAATACTGTGAAAAAGAGTCAGTTAGCAATTCTGAAGCTTCATTTCCGAGAAATTCTAGAATGACTTTGGGCAGAATAGTCTCTCTCAAGGTTCCAGCAGTAATATGCCATCATGTGCGTATCCCATCTTCCTTGGTAGCGGTCCTCCATAGATTTCATATCCTGATGAAATCGCTCACCTCGTTCTTCGCTTGTCTCTCCTAAATTCCCTGGGAAACGGTCCAAGTGGCTACGTAAATAGTGAACCTTAATACTCATATTGCATCCAAGGTTTTTAAAGTTTTTAGCATCTCATCTATTAGTTCTATACAATTATCTGCTTTGTAATTTCCCAGAAAATTTTTCACAACATCAGAATATGATCTCCAAGTATTTTGCTCAGCCTCATTCATAAATTGCACGAACACGGGATCTCTAATTAGCTGCCTAATTTGTGGACCATCAAAAATTCCAGCCTTAAGTTTCTTTGATCTGATTTGTGGCATTTTTCTTCCCATATATGCAAAATACCGCCCATGTTTATCAAGAGCCTTCACAAGCTAATTCATAAGGCCTAGTTTTATGTGCAGTGGAGGCAAAATGATTTTATCTCGAAGATGCTGGTCTTCCGGGATTTCCTCCACGTTGGTCCTTAATTCCTGGGACGACAGTTTCGCCGGCATTGCAGTCGGCTTCTCCAACGCGGAGGAAATCCCGGAAGACCAGCATCTTCAAGCAAGACAACCCACGGAAGCCTACACAATGATTTTATCTATTTTAACTAAAGGATTGGTTACGACGTTTTTCCCTCCAACAATCATGGTTTCTCTCTCAGGCCACTCCTTTCTTACCCATTGGTTTTCTCTGTCCCTGTTATCCCAAAGACATAATAAACAGTGGTATTTAGTATAGCCTCTTTGGTGTCCAAGGAGAAAGTTAACCATTTTTAAATCCATACAAATCATCCATTGATGTTCATGATATTTTATCTTCTCCATGACCAAAGCAATGGTGATGTATTCTTCTTTCATTTTTGTTGAATGTGCAATTGGTATTGAGCCAAACTTGTTGCCATTGTAAATGAGGACCCATGTCTAACTTTCCTTAGAACTGTCAATAAATAGACGCCAATCATCCGGAATATATTCAGGAAGGCCCATTTTCTTCAGGAGTCCTCTAACATCTTGACAGAATACAAGATTGCCTTCTTGATAGATGAAGGGAAGCAAATCTTTTTCCCTTGTACGATATAAAGTACCTCCTCACATTCTCTTTGTGATATGCATTCTGTTCCGTTAAAAGTCAGGATTTGTAAAGCAGGTCTCAAGAGAAATGCCCGTGGTACATCAGAAGAAAATGTCTTTAAGAATCTCCTAGACCTCCACCCTACGTGATTAAATATGCCACTTTTCCGAGATTTCTCCTAAGTATACAATATGCAGAGTATTTTCAATTTATGTGTCTGGAAAATCACTATAGCGGAGTGGTTGAGGCAAAAGTTCATTCCACACACTTGCCGCACCATCAACCCTCACGTTGACGGCGGGTTGCACCAGTCTCGATCGCGCAATCGAAAAACTGATGCGAAATTCGGCGTCACCAGAATTGGAAGAATATCTCACCTGATCAAAACAGTGGAAGCTTAGCAAAGAATCCCATTATAAGTTGCCTTGTGATGGCCAGCATTGCAATCAACTATTAAACTACATACATGAAGAAATGCTGGCACGCCATGCACAAAAAACGTAAAACACGTAGAACCTTATGTTCTTTTGGTTAATTTGGTTTATAAAAAAATATTTTATGTTAGATAAAAGTTTCTCTGGTAATAATACAATAGACATAAATGGAAAGTAAACAGGTATCGATGCTACAATAATTTAGTTATAATATGTAATTGGGCGTTTATTCTAACAATTCCTAAATATCTATAAAATCAAAATGATTGAGGGATGAAAATGCTATATCTAAAACATTAGAGCTGATAGAAAAAAACTGATTTTATATTTAGATTCAGCGCCAAAAATATAGTTAAAATCAGTTTAAAATTTTTCGGCACCAAAAAAAATTTTTTGCATTTAAAGGTCGTTTCAGCATAAGGTAAATAGGAATATTACGCATTTGCCATTTCGTCACCTCCACTAACAATCGTTGCTCTTCCTCAAAGTATTCACTGCTTAGTATTTCCCTTAATCCACCTCTTTGTCGCTGTGGGCGTCCTCTCTCAATGGCAAAATATTTGCACGTGACCAACTGCCTCCTTCTCTGCATTATTTCGAATATTTCATCATTTTGGCTGTAGACCATTATATTACCATTTATGGTTTTTAATCTACTATTTTATTTTGCGTTAAGATAGGAGTTTACATCCAAGGTGAGAGCTGGAAGAAAAGTTAACTAGAAGATATAGTTTCTCCATAACTTCCGGGTATTCACCGGCCTCCTTGCCTCCCCAAAGCACACGGAATAAATGGATAAATTTGCGAAAAAAACTGAGGTAACATGAGAACCAATACGGAAGAAATACTATCGAAAAATTTCGAAATATGAGCCCATGTTTAATACTATTAAAAGAGGGTTTTTATGATTAAATGAGCATAGGGGAAACCATTCATTAATTTTTTTTCTTCATAGTCAATTTATAGTCCATTACATATGACCCAATCTTCTCCAACACTCTCACCCCTTCTTCTGAGATTTTCCTATATTCTTTGCGTTATCTCTCTCTTTGCCTCCAGTACTTTTGCAGAGATTTAATTCTGGATGCTACTTATGAGGTGGCGTGGCAGTGGAGAGACAATTCAATATTAGCCAAGACCTCAGTGACCACACAAAGCCATATTTCCCGTAGCGACAATGAAATCCACTAATTTGAGGTTAGCTGATTAGCGCATTAAACTCTGAAGTTTCTCGGTGCTCGACCTTAATTAAACGATTTATCACCTCATTAATAGGTGAAATTCTGGGTAAAAAACTTCTACCCATACTTCCCGCACTGCCCAGCGCTTACGGATGTCTGCTGCAATTCCCGGTACAATGAGGACGAATCACATCTTTCTCCCGACAATGTTAATATTTGTCAATATTGCTCTAAAATTGCAGACTACATGATATTTTCGCCTACTGAGCGCAGTTGGTTATTATTCTCAGAATACCATTTAAGAAATGTGCTGCTTCCTCCTAACTAGCATCACTTTTCTGGAACAAGTGCGAAATTACCACCTCACCATGACCTCGTCTAAGGGGTGGCACGCTAAACGGTGGGATATTCCGGCCCTAGATTCTCCCGACTCGAGTCCAATGTGTGTATGTCTGCCAGCCCACCCCTTCCTCTTCGCCTAGACCACCCCCTCCCTCAGCCCCCCCATGTATCCCCACCTCCTTTGCCCTCGTTTCCTTTCGCCCTTCGCTCCCGTCAAATTCCTCTCCCTCTCCACCACCACCACCACATCCATTTGTATCGACTCCCTCACCTTTGTCCTCCTCCGCCTCCTCTCCCCTCGCGCATTTCCATGTCCACCTGCACTTCTCAATCTCCTTTCCCGGCCCGATTCCAAACCTCTCGCTTTCCTCGCCCGTTCTCTCTCTCCTTCCGCCGACCTCCTTCCCCCCTCGCCCCGGTCCTCCCTCCAGGGAAATTCCATGCGCCGGGTGCCCGGAATAGATGTGTGCCCCCTTTCGACGCTCGCGCCATGCGCCACCTCTTCCTCCTCTTCCTTCCTCCGCCGCCCCGAAACTGACCTCGTCGCCCGCCCTCCTCCCCCTGACGACCCCGCTTGCCCCGCCGCCAAGAGAGAGGGTGGGAGAGAGAGAGAGAGAGAGAGCCTCGCTTTTTCCCCCTAGGGCCCCGTCCTGCCTTCCGCCGTCTGCCTCCCCATCTCTCCCTCCCTTCCCACCGCCCGCACCGCGTTTAACTCTCCTCTATTCCCATTCCCGATTCCCTCCCCGATCGCTACACATCTCCCGCCCCACCCCCTTTTGTCTGGTCGTGTTTTTTTTTATTACGCTCTCCGAGTCTCTTCGTGATTTGTGGCAATTGTCTAATCGTCCAATGCGGACGCTTCCCGCTCCGACAGACGCACCGCTTCTGGCCACCCACCCACCCCCCTCCCTCCCTCTATCCCCACCCCCGACCCGTCCCGTGTTGGGGTGCCTCTCCCCCCTTTCCCCTCAGCACCTAGGATCCTCCCTCTTACCCTCCCCACACCTGCGACCCCCTTCACCCTCACCAGAATAACCTCAAGCCCTGGCGGAACCGTCTCTTACACCACCACACATCCACAAGCATCCCGCCGTCTACTTGTTTGGATTTTTCAACTTTATGACGTCGGTGGGAATTTTTCGAGTCTATTATTTTATTGGGTCTCGTCAATCCGGGGAGGTTCACGTGTCGCCAAAGGCACTTCTCTTGATGTCGTGGGTGAGTTTCACGGCGGCGGTGTAACGGTCGCGATAGCAGTCTCTTTACGGCGATGGGTGTTCAGGTGGTGAGTGCTCGTTTCAGACCGAGGTTTTCATGATCGCCGTTAGAGTTGATTTTTTTGGCCTTGGCGGATTAGTGATTTAAGCATCCCACTCCACATCACCGATAATAAAAGCTCCTTCCAAAAAAGACTCATAAAGCCATTGGTCGATTCCATCTAATTGCCGCAGTGCAACTCCCCCTCCCCAACTCACAAAGCAAATGAATTGCCGGTGGCAATAAATTATTCACCCCAGCATCCTTTTCATCTAAATTTAACACCACGGGTCCCGGTCCCAGAATACAAATGAGTTTCCGCTATTTAATAATGATTCGCAACAAAATCGAGTGAATTGCACGCGATTTCATCGCATTCAGTTCTGCCTTGGGCATTTATTACGAGCGCCATCGCATCACTCGGAGCCGTTGAAGGGAACGGAGTTGAATGCACATCCTCGCGTCTTATTAAATAATTTTGAACCATTGAACATGCGGATCAACCTCGTAAAATTGCTACCAGAGGGAAGGAAATCAAATATTTAGACATAAGCGGGCGCTGGAAAAGATCCTTTTCTGCAAAGATTGCTCTTTAAAAAATCACGAGGCCGGATGCGAGGATGGCGAGCTCACTCAACGGCGGAAAACAGAAGGAATTTACAGCCTCCGGTAGAATAAACGCCAGATCGGAATCCAGGAAGGGAAACGTTCGGGGGATGGACGTGGGGAGAGCTGCATTTTTCCGTTCTCTTTGACCCTTATGGGATCCGAATAAGGCTCCTCGGGACCGACTTGGCGTGACAAATATGCCGGCCAACGGAACTCGAGAGAAAATCTACTTCTTCCCCCCCTTCCATTCCCCCTCCTCTGCCGCAACCACCTCTCGCAGGAAACTCCGTCCAATTTCCCCGGAGTCATGCCACGCTGGAGTCACGCTGTATGGAAAATCACGCGTCTGCAACCCACGCACGAAGTGCCATATTCAGAATCTCAACTCCAGTCTCCCTTCTACTGCTTAAGTCCTAAAATCCCTACAGTGAGTAAATTGGTGTACAGAATTTACCTGCAAAGGTGGTATTACTTCTCATCTTGATGCTGAGAACTGATTTGAGATTCTGATTATGACTGGGCCACATTCAAAATCTCCACTATAGGCTCACTTCTACTGCTTACGCCATAAAATCTCTTTCATGAGTTCAGAAGGGTATACAAATTCTCCTTCATATGGTTCGAAGCTGTCTACAGCGTGGTAATACCAACTTTGCAGGGTGAACCTGCACACTAATTCAACTCGAAGTAGAGATTTTAGGACGTAGGCAGTGGAAACAAGACGAGTTGAGATTGTGAATATGGCTCATATCGATACCACCTTGTAGGCTCTCTTGTCCTTCCCTTGCCCTCATCTTTCCTCTTCTCTCGATCCTCCAGAAAGGGCGAAAAATGTTCACCTCCGAAGTTGTGAGAAGGAGCAGGAAGAAAACATTAAGGGATGTGCATATTGCTCGTGAGGAAGTCTTCTACATTTTCCTATTTTTCTCCCTCTTTCTTAGCTGTTATAAATATTACGTTTGAAGAAGACCCCACGTCTTAGATTTTATTGCACCGTTTAGCTTAATATTGAGCTAAACAATAGGAAAAATGAAAAATGTACATTCTTGTAGGGCTCGAAGCCCGCGACCTTTTGGGTGTCCAAGGTCGCACGTCCACGATCTGGTAAACCTGGCCGCCAAGTTTTTTTTTCTCTCCGTATTCGAAGTTTATTTCAATGTTGGAAGTTCCAACGGACGAAGATAAATCTAATTCTAATTTACAGGCTTATGAAGAGTATACTGACAGCAGCGGTAACCGTATCAGTAACGCGGTACTCTTACAACCCAAGAGTTACTGGTTCGACTCCCGCCTCGGGCATAGATGTCAGGTAGTCTTAGGAACAAATACTGAGTCTAAACTACAGCCTACTATTTAATTACTCCACAAACGCATATATTCTAAAATCTCTACTTTGAGTCAAGTTGGTTTGCAGATTCACTACGAAAGTTGGTAATACTTCTTAGCGCCACGATGTATACCGCTTTTAACCATATCGAGGAGAATCTGTATACCCTTCTGAATTCGTAATAGAGATTTATGACGTATTCAGTAGAAGCGGGACTATAGTTCAGATGCTGAATATGATGCTTATATTAAAGATTAGATTACTCGGTGTGATTTTAATCTGGCAGCCTGAAAACCTTGAATGTCGGCATTGTCGGCCCCGGTGGCGACGTGGTTGTCTAACCTGCTAACCTTAGGGTCGAGTCCCGCCTGAGTGGGCTTTTTAACCACTCAGGACATGGATGTGTGGCTCGTCTGGTGTTAAATTGTTAATACCCCGATGTAAAAGGCCACTTGTGCTCTTTTCGGTGGTAGTGGAAGATAAATAAATAAAAAAATAAATTATCCTGCCAAACTTACCTTGGTTCTATGCCAATCTTTTGGCGAATACAACACCAAAACTCGGTGTGGTTTGAACTCACAACCTCGCTAGACCATCACATAACCCTCCTAACCACAACTTCGGGTCTCACCCCTTGATTTTTCCTCTCCTTTCACCCCTCCTTCCCCACCCGTTCCTCGTCACCTTTGGCCATTTGGGCGCGCGGGGGTTTGGAGGGCGGAAAAAATCGAGCGTCGTGGTCGAGAAGGGGCTGCGAGGTCCGGGATGGTCGGAGACTACGCCCCGGCCTCTGCACGGGAAGGCGGGCGAGGACGAGAGGTGGAGGGAAACCGGGAGTTGAGGAGGGAGAATGCGAAAAAGAGAGAGAGAGGAGAGATGGAGGTCACCCCCGTCGTCTGGGGCACGACAACTTGTATTTCACCGTCAGGAATTAGTGGGCGCGGGTGCGAGTTGCTTGTGAGTTGGGCCGTGGTGAACGGGATGGCTTTTGCGGACGGAAAGACCCGCTTCCCCATATAACCCCCACCCCTTCTCACTCGATCACCCTCCCCATTGTGCCCGTCCTAGACGTGCGGTGGTGGGACTCAACTTCCCGGAGACAGCTCTGATTCTTTCTCTCCCGGACTCCACCGAACTTTCATCCTCTCCGGTCCACTCCCGCCCCTCTCTCTCTCTCTTCCCCGCCCGTGTCTACGGCCAGTAATTTAGGCTTTCCATCTCTCTTGCACCTCAACCTACACACCGACAAAAATCCCTCTAGTCTTTTATTTCCGAGCGGCCACTCGATCGTTTTGGAAGGCCCTTCGAACGACATCCTCCAAAAAAAAATGGCGAGGAATAACTCAGTAGATTATGTTCCTGCGTTTCACCGCTGAGCAGGTACTTAAAGTTGAGGTTTTTCGGCATTCGCAGAGTCGTCGCAACTGTCAGCATTGATTGTGTATCAAGTTATAAATTCCATAAATGCTCCACATATACATTGCTCGTTTTTGCTCAGTGACACGAGAAACCCTATATTCATAGCGTCAACTACTCCAATACCCTTTGGGCTCCTAAATTTTCTGATTCAACAAGAACCAATTTTGTCTATGCTTCCACACATCAGGAAAGAAAACACAATTTTATACCCCACA
This sequence comes from Platycnemis pennipes, assembly GCA_933228895.1. Taxonomy (NCBI): domain Eukaryota; kingdom Metazoa; phylum Arthropoda; class Insecta; order Odonata; family Platycnemididae; genus Platycnemis; species Platycnemis pennipes. Next base: position 110,332,837 of record OW121847.1, read on the forward strand.
CTATACATTAATCTGACGGACTTTAATTTCGATATCGTGTGTCATTTTCAAGGTCGATTATGGGATGTAGGAAGAAAAGGTGGTAGGAGTAGTGGTGGGTGAGGGGGAGAAGAAAGGAGGGTCGGGTAGGAGGGCTTGTGTGAACAGAACTGCAAAGACAATGAATCCTGTAAGGGTGGCGAAGAGACGTCAACTTAGGCAAATACAATAAATATTACACCAACATAAAAAAACTTCCACAAATTTACGCCTAATGCTCTTTGGTGTTTACATGCCTATTTTCCACCCGAAGTAGTAATTGAAACTCAGTCAAATTAAATTGAGTATCTATTGCACTATGCATTTACTTATTAATGTATCTTATTTACAGCCGAAAACTGATGAGTAAGTTTCCTGTTGCATTTCATTAAGTGATGAGAAGAAAAAGAATAATTGGCATATTCCACACTATTTTATTTACCGACCGCGGTTTCAATGTCAGAGCGCCATAATCATGGTAACCGAAGTAATGGGTCTTAGGTACCGAGAGGCTATATATATACAAAAGCGAGCTCGTGGAGTGGGGGGGAGGGATGGATTGGGTGGAGTGGGGGGGGGCCTCATGCACGGTTTTGGAATCGGTAGGGTGGGTTAGTCACTTGCTGTGGACCTTGGAGGGTAAACGGAAAAAGTGTATGGAGAAGGAATGGAAGGGGAGGAATAATGGAGTGAAGGGCGGGGAGGGCCTGAGGGCAGGTGTGGGAGAGGATATAACATAAACGGAGAAGATTTAATATCAGTCAAATCATTTAAAACAGATACACTGTGAGATTTAGTATGTTTCACAATTTCATAATGTTCTAAATAATTCAGTTTAAAATTTTGACACAAACATGTAAAATCTTAATATTAAAGTCTCCACAATGTCCGGTGTTTAGCAAATGTTTAGCAAACATTGACTTTTCATCACAATTTCTTCGACATCTCTTATATTCATATACTCGTATTGAAAACTTCCGTCCAGTTTGACCAATAACACACCATTACAATCTAAACACTTCAGCATATACACCCCACTCCTTTGAGTGGATTCAAATTTATATTTAGAGTTAAACAATAATTTGCCTAAGGTTAAGGGATTATAGGTCACTCTATAATCCTCAGGCTGTCCTCATCCTCAATCCTGCCCTCAGGCCCTTCACTCCACTGTTCCTCCCCTTCCATTCCTTCTCCATACACTTTTTCCGTTCACCCTCCAAGGTCCACAGCAAGTGACTAACCCACCCTATCCGATTCCAAAACCGAGCATGAGCCCCCCCCCCCCCTCCTACTCCACCCAATTCATCCCCCCCCCCACTCCACGAACTCACTTTTGTATATATAGCCGCTCGGTACCTAAGACCCATTACTTCGGTTACCATGATTATGACGCTCTGACGTTGAAACCGCGGTCGGTAAATAAAATAGTGTGGAATATACCAAGTATTCTTTTTATTCTCATCATGAATAAATTCCACAAAGTTATGCCTGAAGGCATCTCTTCAATTCCATTCTGTGATATAACTTGAAGCCATTACATAAAAGGCCACATATGCCTGCCTTATAAGCCATTAGCACCAACGCAGAGATAATGGTAGGACAATTTTGCTCCTACATCAATCTTCGAGGTACCCTTTATGCACTATAAGGATGAGTTTTAGGCGATGACTCGACACTAGGCGTTCACTACCATCGCGGACCCAATGACTTTGTTGCCGGTACTGACTTTAAAGTTGAATAAAGCCACTGGGGAAAAAAACAGTCCCAGATGAAATTCAACTTTTAATTTTAAATGATCATCCGAATACTTTGGAACTAGCAGTACCCAGATGCCTTACCGGGGTATGTCTTTAATCTATTTGAGGCTGCATGGCATGCATGTAAGAGAATGCCAAAAAAAATTACGTAAATACGTTATGCACAAAGATTTTCATGGGGGAAAATTCTATAATAAGCCCAAAAACTATAAAACCTATCTTGATTAGTAATTTCAAACATTCACCTCATATTCTAAAACTAGCTGGAATGAGTATTCACCAAAATGAAAACAACAGCAGTAGTAGGATAGAAGAGAATGGAGTAGAAGACATGAAGAGTTGCATGAGGTAAAGTTGAGGACACAATGAAAGTGAGAAAATACACGAAAACTCGAGCGAGGCCCTACAATGTAATTTTAGTGGATCAACCCGACGACTGACATGTATAAAAAGAGAAATGAACACTCAAAAGGTCAGATGAATTAGTTGAATTAAGGTGAGTTACTCAAAAGGTCGCAATCACCCGAAGGGAAATAAAGGAACGTTCACTAACCTTCATCATCGCCAACGAGACTTGAATATACTCAAGAAATAGGCCAAATGCTGGCATTTGCTTTTTTTATTTTGGCAATATTTCATTCATATTTTAGGATGTGGTTAGTAACAACAATTAATAATTAACAATTGGTAACTTGACAAATTGTAATGCACTAATCGTATTTGAAGTTCTGGAATTCTTTACTTTAATTCCGGTACTCTTCTTGAAAACTGGGTCGGGACATTCGCTAACGTCCACTCTCAAGCTGGAACTATTTTATTTTAAGTGGAATAATTTTGCTGAATCAGAATAGTTTGACAAAGAAGAACATCTCGGAGATCAATTGTTGCCGTGGGGGTAAGAATTTTATTTCCTCCCTCGGTCGTTTTTCCGTCTCCCTTTGCATTCTGTCTTTTTCTTTGCCCTACCTTCAAACGTATCTGATTGTGTCGTTCCCGTGACAAAGTCAGAGAGGCGGAACGCCGCGGCGCGCCGGTTCTAACTGCAGTGGGATCCAGTTCAATTCCAATGGCAAGGAGATTACTACTGAGGCATTATCCTGTTCCCTGATTCCCTATGGTACTGAGACTGAAATGAGAGGACCACGCAATCCTTCGGAGGGGTCGCTTGACCGTCAAGCCTCTCCCCATCTTAACAAAGTGCTCTGGCCTCGGATCACGTTGGGTGCTATAAAAGAGAGAGAAGAATGGCTTCGTAATTTGAAGCGAATAGCATCATTACATCCAAACTTGTACGCCGTCGTGATGTGAACTTTCGTGGGGAAGTATTTTCAAACACAAGAGATTTTTCTCTGTTGCTTTTTCATTACCAGACTGTATTTTTTTCCTTCCCGCTCTGCTACTTGCCTTAAAACGTAGTTTCAGCTAAGCCTTGCCGTATTTAAAATAGTGGGTTCATTTAATAGCGATATAAATTCACAAGTTTTTGAAGAGATGAAATGGCAGCTAAAACTCTAAGCTCTATAAAATTAGAAGTCTACGATAAACATCACGCGGAAATTGCGAAAATGCATATCATCTAAATTACTCATTCACTAAGATTGAGCCATTAGGAATTTTAAGGAGGGAATTATAGATCTAAATATCCATGTAAAAATGCAAGAGGATGACTCATGCAAGTGTGAAAAATGCCAAAAATTAAAAGAAGTAAAAAGAATATTATTAATATGACATCAATTTTTTCATGCTCTCATAAAAAATTATTATAACCAAATATTCCACCAAAACAGGAAAGCTAGTAGATTTTTCATTGTCTTTATGGTAAGGGTTTTCATTCAAGGTAAAATGATTTCATAAATTATGAACTCTATCTGTACCATGAAAACTCTCATAAAGATCTCTTTTCTTCATTCATACATGCTAAATAATTCACGTTCTGCTACAACTATTCTCATCAATTTGGTAAATTATGACTAAAAGACCTTTCTGTTTCTGTAAGAACATTTTCATCAATCTCAAACTGATGGTCGTAATGGCCCCTTGCTTCTCAATTGGCCATTTCTACTACATTTCTCAGCCCTTTTTACCATTCATCTGCCTTCAGCATGAAATTCAAATAGTATTACGAAAATTTTCCATTTTTTCACCACCTATATCAATCCTTCATCCCCTTTAATTTTTGAACCGTTAGTTTCAAGTGGGATGAGAAAAGGTGAATGAAACGAAAATATATGCGATACGTAATAACCGGGATAGTAAAGCGATCAGGCTAAAGTTTTGTGAAAGGGATCATTCATGAGACATTGATTTTATGAGATATTAAAATATTAGACATACAGGATAAACATTGCTTTTTAGGAAGAGGTGGAATGAGTAAAGTGGAGCACTTCTATTTGAACACGTTGTTTCTATACATGCTAGTGATGTGTAATATTTTTAAAACTTCTTGTGGCACCCAACGTACTCGGAAAGGGTTCTTTTTTCTATTTGATCATTTAGGAAATCTGATTCATGTCTCTCTCAGATATTATTAGACTACCTCCTCGCAATAGGTCGGCAAATCAGTATCATATATGCATACATACTACATACATAGTTTTCCCTAAGTTCCATGTCTAGCTCATATTTCGTTAAAACTACATTGTTCCAAGGGATGAATTTTACTTATAATACTACCTTCACTTATAAGGTATCACAAGGTAAAACATGCCATTTTTACTGCCAGAGATGCCATATGAGTTACAGTGTCAAATGGAAATATTAAACACTACTTTACCAGTCTTCTACCCTCGATCATAACACGAGCATAGCTCAATACCATCCACAGAATGAAGAATCACCTTTAATTCTTTTTATCTATGCCTTTTTTCCAACTCTTTCTTCCCATTTCTCTTTTTCCACGGGAGATTAACTCCAATATTTCCTTCAACATACTCTTAAGGCAGCTCGCCTGGAAATATGGATATTTGGGTGTAGAGATAGGGCCAAATGCAATTATTTGCTATTTAGATAAATTGATTAATTCAAATGTAACATATTAAAACTGTATGGATGAAAATAAAAATTATTCAGGAAAAAACATTCCTAAACTTAAATGCTATCTTTTTAAAAAAAATGTATACTGATCCCTTGCTTCCTGAGCCCTTAGGTATACAATGCACGAAACGCCACCGATGCTAAATTAGAAAAAAGAGAAACTCTATAAAAAATAAAAAGCCAACACAATATTCTACGCATTTATTTTTTCGCTCGAGCTAATTTTCACTTTATGGCGTGGCTTCCTTCCGCATTCTCTCCCACCTCATCTAATCTAATTTCTCTCACTCCCACGTCTAATCATTTCCGTCCTCACCTTCACCCTTTTACGCCCCCACTAGCTTATTCCCTCCGTCCTATCCCGCGCTGTCTTTTCATTTCAGCCCCAAATCCCTCGCCGCGCACCATCTTCATCCATTGCTGACGCTGAACTCCTCTCGTCTTACCATTCTCCCTAACATATTGTCCATCATCATATCCCCCTTCATCAGCGAAAGAATACAGCCCCCAAACCTTGAGGAAGACGCCGGAGGAAATTGGCAGAGAAAAGATAAGGTTCGTCTCAAGAAATCCCTCTCCCTATTTCACCCTAGAATCGGATTCCTCTGCGTCTCTTCCTCTGCCCGGGACCCGTGCGACGTAGAAATTGTGGGTCAGGCTTTCCTTCGGAGAAAATGGGGCTAAGGGCTTGCTTAAATTTCGGTTCTGTATTTAAAATAGACGCCTCTTGCGCGAATATTCATCATTCCTATTCCTTCATCCCAGCTCGCTTTCCCTCCCTCTCCGCTTTTCTTACCCTCCGCGCGAAACCTCTTAAGACCGCTATCCTCTTCCCCAAATCCCTCGGATTCTGGCCCCAACCCTGTCGCATGGGCGTCCCACGCCCATCTCTCTCGCCTCCGCCCTCTCCTCCCTCCCCTCGTCTTCTTCACTCCTTCATCCCTTATCTTTCGACGAATACCTTGCTATCTCTCGCCCGCGCCACATCCACCCTTTTCAATTTCGGTCTCCCTCCGCCTACACTTCTTCCACGGGCGCCCCCGCGATGATACGCGCCGGAGCGAATGTTTGTTTCTTCGGAAGGCGCTCCGAACCGAGTAGGAGTTTTCGGAATCAAAAGAGTGGCAAACTTTAAGTCCAAAAGGGCGTCAAAAGTTTGTGCTGTGGATGCCGCGAGACCTCACTTGATGTTGAGTCATCCGTATCGGAGAGCATGAATGCGATAATTTCACGGTGGAATTCCAATCGTTGAATCGTTGCATTTTCATTATCGCAGTTTCACGATGAAATTCTCACGCTCGAGCTCTGAGAATGTGTTTGAGCGTTTACACTGGCACAGAATGACTCTGTTGATAGCTGGAAAGATAATTTAATTCCGTCAATATCCGGATTTTGAAAGATTTCTGCTTGTCTGAATGGTTGAATGAACTCTTTTCATGTAGTTTCTCATATCCCAAATAGGTTGGGCTGGACAAATGGTATGTAGTAGAAGACGTATTGCAGTAAGAGTAAAGAATAAGTAGGTACATTAATTGCTTGCAACAACAATAGCAACGAGTATAAGCACATGAAAGCTACGCCTAGTCGAATGAAAACATGTGCTGAGGTGGCCCTCATAGAAAAGTTTACATAACTAGCAAAAAGCATAATAATCTGCATATCACTCTGCTTAATCATCTTACATGTAAAAATAAAGCGAAAGAATTAATGTCACATTAATGAGAATACCATTATATTGTGAAAGTATCACAGTGCTCGTACACTATCAGGTATTATACTACACTATTTAAAGTTATATAACGAACTACCCAGTAAAACTAGATATGTATTATTGTCAATCAATGATGCTAATAAGGCCTTAGAAATATTTTACACCTACATTTACGAAGCAATGGATATAACTATTCCCAAATTTTTTGCCTCGAGATATAAGTACCCTGCCTGGTATAATTATGACTTAATAAAGAATGTATAAAAGAAAGACAGAAAATTAGAAAAGAGAAATGGTTCAAATAATCATGACACTCAGTACAATTTACTAAAATCTGGAGTTAAGAAAAGTATGGGTAATTCTTTAACTCGTACCTGGAAAAATTTAAACGCGATATCCACCGAGAGAACTACGAAAGCTTCTGGAAATTTGTTAAAGATAATAACTAGCTATGGATGATCCAGGAAACATGAAATTCAACGAGGACAAGGAAAATTCTAAGAGCAAAATTGACAGTACTTTGCGATATTATTTCATTTCAATCTATGCAGACGAGAGTAACCGTCTCACAATGGAACGATCTCTAAGAGAATTAATAGTAGTACCATTGTACTCCTGAATTAAATTGACCTAAACGAAGTAATAAATGTATTTAAAGGTAACAAAATAAAAATTCGACCATATGTTTTAATTTGTATCACCTATTTCATGTAACCTTGAAAAATAGTGTATTTCTAACGAAATGGAAAATTACCAAAGTCTGTCCAATATTTAAATATGGTTATAATGGTGACGTTAAAAATTATTTACTAGTGACATTTTTGTCCGTTTTTTCCAAATATTCGAATTTATAATTATATGTAAACACATAAATTTAAAGTTAAAAATCCATCTGAGTGAATTTTAACATGGCTTTTGGTAAATAGATTTTTGGCAACAAATTTAACTGTAATCACGGATTAAGTGATTACTGTGATGGACAGAGGCTTTCAGAATTACTTCTTTCTCTTCTTCTCCTTCTGAATTCTTTACCTCGATTTTAAAAAAGCTAGCGATACTGTTAGCCACAATTTTCTAAAAGAGAATCTTCAAAGTTCTGGTGTCACGGAATCTATTTATATCTTATTTTGTTCATATCTACGGGGAAGGAAACAGTTTTTGGTACAAGGAAACTCCGTCAGATGTCACATTCAATCTCTTCCTAATATTCAATGATCTACCACAGTGCCTTTGTAATACAAAGTGTCTAATGTTTGTCGACGACATTAAGGTGCATTATAAAATACAAAATTTTAGAAACTCTTCCACAGTTCAAACTGATATAGACAGTGTAGTTGTATGGTCGGAGAGAAATCGTCATCATTTCAGCATCGACAAGTTTTCAATCATTACTTACTCAAGAAAAATGAGTGAAATGAGCTTTAATGGCTAATTCTGAAGATTCAGGCGATATGAGTGGAAGAGAAACAAACAACGTCAGGTACTGTACCTGACAATGCTGTAATACAGTGAAACCCGGGTTACAGTAAAATTTATTTTTGTGGATTTGGCTCGTGTGTTTTTCTTTCTGTGTTATTAGGGTTAATAACTAAATCAATGAGCAGACCACATAAAGAAATACAGAGGTGAAGGATTTGAGAGTTACCGTTGGTTCAAACGTGACCATTCTTAATCATATTATATGTGTGCATGCAAATCAGTTGGTTTTTGTATACCGTATGTCCAAGTATTTGAAAGATGAAATTGCATTTAAAATTATGTGTTTTTCGTATATAAAAAGTAAATTGTAATATTACGCGGTAATTTGGAGCCCTCACTTGAAGGAATATGATAAAATAATTCAGAGAGTACAAAAGAGTATTTTTGATAATTGTATCTTGTTCGCTACCATGTGTATCCTATGTTTGATAACTATGTAGAGAGTGTATCATTACTAGAAATCTTTAAACTTCAAAATTCGGCCACCAGGAGAGTGTTAAATGACTTGTTGTTTTTATATGATGCCCTTTATAAGGATAAGATTAAGGACTTATTTAGTACATTAAAACTTAATAGTCCCAACTAGTACGGGGAGGAAAAAGAGAACTTTTTATGTAAGAAAGGTAAAGAGCTAATATTGCAAAATGTAACATTAAACAGAATATTTATATGTTATAATAACTTTTGTATAGATCTCAATTTATTTAAGGATGAGCACGTTCAGAAGGAAGTAATGGAAAATCTGTATTAATCCCACAATGTGTTCACTGATTTAAAGTAATGTTCATGCATTTTTCCAGCCAGCTTTGCCTGTTAAGATATTGATAATGTAATTTTAACTGTCATAATTCATCCTGTAATTATATTCCTCGTGTTGGATGAATGTTAATCAAAATAAATAAATAAGCGGGATTATGCATCCATATCATTTTTTAGGGAAATTAATTCTATTTTACGTAGTAGCACAATCTCTTGGAAATACAAGAAATCCAATCTTGTGGTGGAATAATAGACGGCTAATATTGCTTCTGTTAGTTGCCTCCACCCGCTAGACAAGCCCGGTTACCCTTGATTCAGTATGATGAGCAACGCAATAGAAATGTATAATGACGGAGATCGAGATTTTTAAGGTGCAACTAATTTCAGTTTAGAGATAATTATTATATAATTGCGAATTATGGAGCAACTAGTAGAAGGTATCAATCATGTCTCCGAAAGAGAGCTAAGTACGTTGACTATGCATTAAATAAACACTGCATTATATTTGACAATGCCCGCGTCCGAAAAGTGGTTATTGCGTTCTTAATCACCGCTGACTAAGCACGATAAGAGAGTAGGCAATTATACGTATGTTTACCAAAATTATTGGAAACTTTTATTTTGCCTCCATGCTCATGGTATATCATTCATACTGAGTTAGTTCATCCGGTTGACAGTTCAAATGCTAGTTTCTATGTGAGCTTATGCATCTCATGCAAAAAACAGCAGCATTGCTAAAATGCCTCCAGATATCCATGCACGGAAGTAATTAATTTAATCAATCCCACCGGGTATCCTCTCAGAGTGGTACAGCCTGATGCTAAGGGCGTTGGATGGACGTGGAAAGGCTCGGACATTTGGTTGCTGCTCTTCTTTCCTAAGCCTGCAAACTAGACAAGAGAATGTAATGGAAATGGGTCAGCTGTGCGTGGGTAAACTTATTATTGAGAAAAAAAGACAGTGAGAGAGAGAGAGCTAGAGCCCGGGGTAATAGGATTCGCTCGTAGGGAGAATGTCGAGAGGGTGGGGAGGGGGTGGTTGGAGAGGGATCAAGTGCACGGGGTCGAAGGGAAGAGCACGGTGGCCATGGCCTCTCCACTCTCCCTCGCGCCCTCTGCACCATCATCATCCCACGCTGTCCAGGCAGTGAAAAATTTGCATCGAACTTTGCGAGAGCATACATGTCACCCTGGGCGTAGAACGGAAGGTGGCAAAAAGGGTTGCGGTGCTAGCCCATCGGGAGGGCTGAGATGAGGAGTCACGCTCGCTGCGGGTGGCGATGGAGTGAAATTGTTTAGCCGCAATGCGATCATGATGATATGGACCAGACAACAGCCGTTAAAATGCTTGAAAGGGAAAATTCCCCGAAATTTTCTCACACGGGCACACGGAAACGAATGAGGATGAAAACTCGGACCCTGATAACAGCTGGTCATCAATATTAAAATCGTTGTGTCAACAATTTTCAGCGACAACCAGTGACAACAACAAAACAGTTTTCCAGCCGACTCAAATATCGGCTAACCACTTCACTTTGATGAAAATATTCTCTTCCACACATATCTCTGCTTGCCTTATATATCTTATTTTAGTCAAGACCATGCTTCACTATGATTCTTTCCAATAGTATTTCAATTCCTCGTGTAGAGCCTTTGTTTGATCATCACGTCTGAAGATATCGTGGCAAGCTATTCATTCCCTTAGAGATTTTTTAATCTTTGAGTTTTCATCTTACAATTAGAGCCTCTTCTAAAATTTTTGAATCCATCAAATTGACCATCATTCAACAAATCGTGTAGGAATCGCTGTAAAATAATCGGAGTTCAGTAGTTTTAACAAAATCAACAAGCTGAATCAGGACCATCAAATAAGGAGTACAATTATGGATAGGGATTATATATGGCCATTAGATGGAACTACAATTATCAGAATGAAATGATAAAGTCATAATTATCACTTCCATTGGTACATACATTTACTCACAACTATTTTCAATGAGACATATTGCATCTCAATTTGCCTTGGGTAATTCAAGTCACATTGCAATCAAATAGTTGGAGATATCTGCTTTGTAGATATTTCTTTGAACGCTCCAACTATGAAGTATTTAAACCATTTTACACCCGCTACCATTTCTTACTTTGCAATCCAATTCTGACCAATGAAAAATATAACACGTAATTAATTCTTGAAAACTTATCCTAATCAAAATACGGGAGAAGGGAAGCACACAATACTGGATAGGCGCCCCATCATGTGTCAGCTTACAATCGGCCCGCAATATTACTATAACGTACTAGCAGACCTGCTGCCTTTTTTCATAAGCTTTTTGTAAGCATAAGAATTTTCACAAGCATTTCGTATGCGGAGAGACAGAAATTGGCTATTTTATAATTAGAGAAATGTCCCACTCTAATTATCTTGTATGCTTTTGTACTTTTTTCTACACCATATTTTAATTATATGTTGTCTCCCACTCTCAGAAGCTACGTTTTTTGCATATTTTTTGCACCACAAACTGCTAAAAATCCAAAACTACTACCAAATCCTATAGACATAATCCACACTCAACGCCCCAAACCTAACTCTTTTGGTTCAAACCTTGGGAGAGAACAGAGCAAAACGGATACAAAATGACTGACTGACTAACTGACACGCTACAAAATTAATATATATTCGAATTAACCTGCTGATTTAGCAACAAACAATAATACATAATAAACGTTTTATAACCTTCTTTTAACAGGCTATTCTTCACGATAGGAGGGTAAGGAGGCAACAGTTCTTGAAAATTACCTGGAACTCTTTCAAAAATATTGGAATGAGAAACGTATCTTAATCTATCTTAATTGAGTCATTGAATGCTAATGTATGTATATACACAAGGGTAGCGATCAAACTGTTAATTCACTCAAGATACGGCTAAGAGAACCAAAAATACGAGATGGCCATCTATCTTACGTGGTGATGAGTTTGCATTGGCCATTTTTGGATTTTCCGTGCATGAAAGAGGACCAACAGTCACTCATCTCTCCGTGCACCTGGAAAACGGTCAGTGTGTCTACTATAACGACAACTATGTACAACATAGGCCACCAACTCCTCAAATGACCGCGCTAACAGTATTCTTCAGACAGTGGTTTTCTTACAAAATAAGTTCAATGTTTTTCACTCCCGTTGAATTTCAACGGGTAGCTTCCGCTAGTATATAGATAAATGTTAAACAGCTCTCAGCAGACCTGAAATTGAGGACCGAGTTGGACCTTCAAAAGTTGCCGCAGATGGCCTATTAGCGAGGCTGGGAACCGGAGATATTTTCTTTGTTTCCTCATAGAATAATATCAACTATATTGGTGGTCGAGGTGGACCGGAAAGATGCGCGGCTAGATTGGACCGATGAGGGCTGTTTGCAGAGAAAAAGCCTGGGTTTCTATGGTGATCAACCACAAACTACAAGGGGCTGAGGTAACTACTGTTAGCATCCAGTCGTGTGGGATACTAGGCAATTCTTGCCGTTGTTTCGGATGAAACTAAGTCCTAATACACAGATAATCGCGCCAGGAGGAATATGGATGAGGGACCGTGATGGTGCGGTAGCTTGATTCCTGGCCTCTCATCCAAAAGGCCCGGGTTTGGATCTCGGCAGTGGCAGAATTATTTTTTTCATTTTTACACCGTTCTTAATTGAGTGCTATGAAGAGAGCACTTAAATTACAGAACTCCGTCCGGGACGTGAGTGCATGGAGCTCTTAATGGATTTCGTTATGAGCAGGCTAATCCCGATGCCGGGTTTCTCCCCACTCTTCCTCTTTTAGTTCCTGAAATTATCTACCCCTCTACCTATCTACCTTACCTTAGAGCACTGATTTTCCTATCTATCAGTCGCCTCCCTGGAATAGCAACTAATAAGCAACATAGATGGAGAAGTCTTAAAAAAACTAACTGAATTTGCATCCGAAAACCACTCCACCGAAACTTTATGTCCAAGACTTGCGTGACAAGTCGTCCTCTATTAAATAAGTTATGTGATTTTCTTTGATAACACAGCATATTTAGTGCTCAAACGCGTTTTTTTCTTTCCGGTATACTATCACTCCCATGCAACGAGTTCAGCAATAGGTCAATCCAATGGAGCTCAACTTTAGTCTCTCATTCCTCTGTGCCTTAGATTTGACTTATTTCATTGTCCCGTCCTTTATTAAAATATTCATCAGAATTTACTTTTCTTCCAATCCTTCTGAGTACTTCTTTTTTTGTCCATGCCTTACTCATATATGCATGCTCCAGATGTAAGTTCTGAAAGAACATTTTCTCACTTCTAAGCTTGTAGATGATTTTGGTAGAATCCTCTTTTCACGTCGCTATTCTACTGACTATTTCATGCTTTCTTTCTTCCATCCTTTCTTCCTTCCTATCGCTAGTTACTCGGCATCCCATTTGAAATGAGTCGTGAGGTTTTTTCTACTATTTTATAGATATAGTTTTCTATTTATGTAGTCCCTAGTTTTTCTTTCCCGTATTTCAAAATATTCGTGGCCTCCAGTGAAAAACTGTCATCGTTGAAAAGGTCAACCAAATTATCAATGAGGGATGCAAGTACTGATCTACCAAACAGGTCGTAGGATTAGAATGTCCTCATAGTACAGTTAACATTTCTTCCAGTAGATAAAATCTAACCTACTCTGCGCTGAAACGGAAAGAAAATTGATCACGGCGATATTTTTCGCAAGAAACTCCTGGCCACCCTTTCAAACACATCGAGATTTCCTACACCGTCCAATGCAAATTCCTCACTCGTCCGACTTTCCCAAAACATTAGACGGATTATGGATGGCCCAAAAATCGAAAAAGCAACAACGGTGGTGGGACGGAAAACCACGACGGTGCCACGTGGGAAAGGGAACGAAGCCTGAACAAGATGGAAAAAAAATATCGAGAGTGAGAAACGTTCGTATACCAACACGACTCCCGCTCTTGTTTCGCCGGTGCGAGAGGCGCCACGAGATAGTTGTGGAGAAAGATAAAGCGATGGCGCGGGAGAAGGGGAAAGAGCGAGAGAGAGAGGGGGGGTGTGGGGAGGAAAGACCGGGGTAGGAAATGGAATAAAAAACGAGAGCAAAACTGAAGGAAATCCGCTCTCAAGGATTTCGGATTTTTTCCGCACGTGTGAAATATTGAGGCGGAAGAAGGAATTTAGAATGAGTCGAACGGAAAGGTGGGACGCTGGAAGGAGTCGGGGTGGCGGGGTTTGGGAAGAGTTTTGCCGTAAGGTGGTGGCGTGGATGGGATTTGAAGGGTTGGGGGGCGGAGGAAAGGCGTTGGGGAAGAAAGATGAGGGGCGGGAAGAGGGTTGGGGGGGAGAGGCAGCGCGAGGGAGGCTGAGAGGGAGATTGTGGGAAGGACCGGGATGGATGGACATGTGGTGGTGGCAAAGGGGAGGTGTGGGAACGAGAGGGGATAGAGGGTGGGAGCGGGTGGAGGAGTTGGTGCGAAGGGAGGAGGGTGGATGGACTAGAAGGAATGCGTTGAAGCAGGGAGGCGAGAGGAGTGATGGAGAGTGAACTGAAGGGATGTGTTCCAGCCGGGGAAGCGGGGCTGAAAGACTGGAAAACAAGGAAACGGGAAGATGTTCTGCACAGTACACAAAGCATTCCATATCCTCATGGATTCTTTTATCCAATCCTATATTGAACGAGATATCACTAGTAGCGGTGGCATTAACGCGATAATCTCCGCATTCAGTTGCGACGTTGACGTCAGCGTTGCTGAGCTCGGAGTGCGTTCAGTAGCCGTGGGAGTGGATATGTCTTCATATCCCCATCGAGCGTGAAAACAGCTCGATTTCCGCGATCAGCTGTCTTCCCAACGGCTGATATTCACATATATCCGATAATTGTGTCAAACGCCGACTTAATGACTTTAATTAAAGATCTTCCAAAGTTTCCTCTGCATGGTAAAGTGTTTCTGTTTTCCGAGTCCTCCTCGGGACAGCAAAGGCCGTTGCAAATATTTCCAGGATGAACATGTCCGTAAAAACCGCATTCCAGAAAAAGTAAGCTGATTAAAATTTCTAGAATAATTTGTGTACACGATCAGCCCGGGAAAAACATCTGAGCATCTGACTCGTAGCAAAATTAAATATTTCTACCTTGGATAAAATGGTTATTCGTGTAGTTAGAAACTACCACCTGCATTCTCTTAAAATCAAGACAGTTCAATCCCAGTTAGTTACATATATTCCGTGGAGGAAATCATTATTTGATAGCGTTCATTGTTTCAAGTAAAGGCAGAAGAAGGATTTTTACTGAGAAGAAATGACGTCCCATAAGCCGGAAAATAAGTTTGGACCTGAGGATTCAGATGGAACGGGATGGAATTGGAAAGCAATTAAATATTCTCCAATGCACTTTTTCGGACTTATATGCACGAGATTAAAAATTAAAAGCTACAGAATATAACAAGATAGCCTCACTCGTCCAGATTTTGTTCCTCCTTCACATTTACATCATTAAAGAAAAAGACAGCTATGTTTCCTTGTTACGCATTTTACTTGGTGGCAGCAAGAATAGTCCCATTTCACGTGACGTCTTAGTCCAAGCTGACGGAGAAGAACCGAATCCAATGGCCATAGAAACTCCTCGTATAAATTATAAGCATAATTTCAAAGATGAACTTTTTCCTAAAAACTTTCGCGTAGCATATTGGCACGCGTTTATTTTACATAGTGATACGTTTCATCCCAGTTTTTATCTCCGTTTATTTTTTTCCAGCAAAATGTTAGCCTTACCACTTGCATTTTAATATACACATACATCTATGCCATGAAACTTAATGTGACATTGTAAGTAATATGCCTTATTACATGCATTTTAACTCACACACATATAGGTATTTCGTTATGTGTTAATCCCATTGCACGGTACTCGAGCATGAATGTAACGGTGCCTAGTCTAGAAATTCTCGCGACTTTCATTCATCGAGTGGTATCTTCCTCGTACGCTTCAAAGAGAAATGTAAGTGGGATATCTGACCGACGTGGGAATCCTCCCTTAACTGGGACGCCTTGATGACTTAATTGGCTCTCGCGCGTGCCCGGAAATTAGGAATCGCGGGTCGATTCCGAACCGTGCACGTTACTTTTTCTTCGCCTAATTCCCGCACGGTCCCGCTCCATTTCCCTCCTTTGAGGAGGCGCTCCACGAACTAGCAGTCCGGCGATCGAGGAGGAGAAAACGCGGTTCTTTCGCATCCTCTTGACTGATCGCCTTTCGGGGCAAACCCACCCGTCGCGTAGTAATTGGTCCTTCCCCCGGGAAAGTGCCCACAGGGTGCAGAGGAGAGTGTGTGCGGGGGAGGGGGGGGGTGGAGGGTAGAGAGCCCCCGTGCGTAGCGCCGTCTGAGCGCGATGCTCGCTTAGTCGGGGGCGGCGGGCGGATGCATTGAAAACGATGATCCGAAATACGAACCGCGCTTATTGAGGCGTGGGGGAGAGAGAGAGACGAAGCAATCCGCTCGAGGCCGCGTGTGGTTCGTGTGCGTGCCTCGAGGGTAAAGGGGACGGGAAGAGAGATGGGGAGGAGACGTGAGGGAGAGGACGAGGGAGGCTTAAAAGGAATGACGGACGGATCTAGCTGGTGGTGGGGGCGGGGGTGGCCGGGAGGAGAAGCAACGCGGCGGAGGCGCGCCTGCCTCTCAGCTGCCGCGAGATTTATTTGGTGGAATTGTTGGGCAACGAGATTGCCTCGAGAAGCGAAATCCCCACTCCCATGAACCTCCACCCTCCCTCCTGCCTCGCCCCCGTCGCCGCCGCATCCGATTCCCTTGCACCGTGCCACACACAGGCCCGCGCCCCTATCCACACCATCCCCCTGGCGGCACACGCACTCCCTCGCCGACTTTTGTCCCACTCCGAACCAAGTCTCATTCCTCCTCCCCCCCCAACTCCCTCTTCTTGTGTTCCCTCCCCATCTGCTCCCGACACTCGCGCACTTCCTCGTCCGCTCCCTTCTGCCGTGCCTACTGCTCCCGTCTGAGTTCCCGTGAGCACTACTTCGGCAAAAGTCACTGAACTCTTTAATGTTTTGCGGGGAGCTTAATGGAATTGAGCTCTCCAACTCGAACAGAAATACCTAATTTACTCATTTGCACGCTGGCTGCTTGAGAAGCCATTCACTTCGACTATGGTCCCACATTGGGACGCAAGAACGATGAAGATTTTTAGGTAGGTTTGATCACCGGAGGAGAAGAAAGGCAAAATTTGAAAGAGGTCGTTATGTTAATCATCATCATAATCGTCACAGTACTAATAAACGGACTAATTTTTTACAAATCATAATATAATACCGTTGGTTGAAATGAGGAGAAACTATTAAGTAGGTAATTTTAAAGTCAATCCGTTCTATATTAACTTTGAGAAATATTTTGCAAAATATATGGAGTTCTATTGAGATTGAAAGTTCAATTTGACCACGGTCATGATATTAGACATAGAGACTGCTTAATGATGAATGAATGAATGACGACTGATGAATTTAGATATCTATTCGCGAGCAACAACGAATTACGATAGGCACCGTTGAGGCCGGATAAGATCGTGTATATGGAGGTAGCCCGTCTATTAGTATATACGTAAGTAGCTCTTTACTCTCGTATACTAAGTGCACCCTAGTAACCCTGCAATGGTGACTATGCGATTGATGTAAACTAGATCATATTCAGGCAATGAACTAGGGATGGGTTACTAATTTGCAACCTCCTTTTTTTCAACAGCTATCATTAATTAGCATATAGCTACTGCTAAATTCAGGCAGAAATAGTCGATACGTCTTCTACTGCCTGCTACACTGTGTTTGCATCCCCTCCTTGTTCCCATGCAGAAGTTGGAACGGTCATTCCACGAGACAATGCTACTTGGTACCTGTGTATAAGATATTTGTTCGGTACACTTCGGTTCGCGAGAGACGAGAGCTCATGCGTCCAGAAGCAGTTGATTTTTTGCAGGAGAGGAGAGCGCATGAACCGTGAAGCAGCTGATTTATCAGTTGATTTTCGCAGTAGCAGGAGAAGAGAGCGCAAAAACAGTGTAAGAGTTAATTATGAGAGTAATATCGGTTACATTTACTGCTAACTACGACACCGTGTCGCGCAACAGGATTGTTCCGGCCTGCGGGTGGCGACAGTGTATTGATCTCGACTTTCTTACTTTCAAATTGCCCGGCTTCGTTTAGCTTGCGGTAATAGTCTACTACAGTGCTGGGCAACCTTTTTCATAGCACGTACCGTAAACGGTAAAATCTGTAGAAAAAATGTCCACGTTCCAACCGATTGTTTTTAACATTTGAGGCACCGATATTTGATGGGTAAGTGTTTATGTAACTTGTGTAAAACTGCCTAAACAAATAAATACGATATTATATTACCGCAGAATCTCTTCAAGTTTGCCAAAGTACCATCGTGACAGGTTTGATATTATCTGCTAACTAGACCTTGCCCATCAGCACTTAAAATTTTTAAGATTAGCAGTTGCTAAAATTAGCTTCTATTTCCAACTGCTAATTTAGGTTAGCAGTAGCTGTTAGCAAATCCTTCTAGGAAATATCAGTTTTTCCCACCCCTACAATGAACATCACTCCCTCGTAGCTTCTAAAATGTTGTGCATGTTTAATTAGCATTAGTTTTACTATATAGACTTTACGAATCTCTTGCATGTAACATCAAAGTCAAGTCTGGTGATGATCCACCCCCAGATACACACCCTTGATGTGACTTGCGGGGACTGTGTACAGAGTTGAAGTAAAGTGTGCACGCTTCTGATAAGCATCACTTTTACCCTGCCTTCCCACTATCGGAAAACATTAAGCCGATGTCGCGCAGTAATTTTTACGAACTACTTTAAATCAATAAACTAGCTCATGAACATATTGCGTATACACTGACAATTATATTGTCAAGTTCCCCATATAACGCATTCGTCACATCACTTGAAGAAATATAGCCATTGATTACATTTCTGAGCACTTTTTCATTGTCCAAAGAGTAAAATTCACAATTGGGTTGCCTCAACGATATTAGGAGAAGCTATTTTGTCTTCTTTTCGTTTCATCAGCTTTTATGAAGCACCCAACGTGCAGTTTTTTAGTATTTGACATATTGTCATGTATATGTAGGATTATCTGGCGATATGGAATGGAAGCAAAACATGATAACATAGAAAGAAAACGCGAGCTAAATCCACAAAAATTTTTGTCGATTTGGCTCGTGTTTTCTTTCTATGGTAAATATAGTAAAAAGTTCACCGTGGAACACGGGTATTGAGTATTTTTTTATATTAGACAGTGATACAAATCCCTTAACGGTTCCACGTAATTATCACCTGATTTTGAAACTCAAAACTAATTCTTTCAAGCGGACGCTTGATCACTAATTTCTGCAGCGCATGCGATGCTCTTTCCAAGGAAGGTTTAATATTTTAATGAGTTTTACATCTGGCGTAACTGCTGGATCATAATCACGTCACAAACGTAATTGCGATGAGGGTTTTAGCTGTTCCGTTGGTTTGAGTCGCGTTTAATCGCACGCATAATCCGGCATGAAATTTTCGTGGCGGCCAGAAATCCCATGTCCGGCACGAAATCCGAGTACGCGATTGTCGTGTTCGCTCGTCAGCACGTGGACGTCGTGAATATTGGAAATCGTCATAAAGGTCCCGAGCTCAAACCTTAACGATCCGATCAGCAGATAACCAGATGCATTGGACTCAGGAAAGCTCTGTATAGCAGAACTGTAAAGCTCATTTCTTATCGCTTGAATTTTGCGTACGAACCAGTAACAGTACCATCACAGCCCTCAACTATCAAAGAGAATTGAGGACAAAAGACGTCCGATGTTGTTATGCTTTGATACATTTAGAGCTGTTTCCCTGTTGAGATTCAGGTAATACTCTTGGAATCCAACGTTCATTTTCACCCAACCCGTGGTTTAATTTAATAGCCAGTGTTGCGGTATGTTTTAAACGGAGATAAAAATCAATGGGAATGGAATCCCAAACTCAAAGAAATTTGAATCTGCCGAAAAAAAGCTGCCGAAGATATTGTCAGTTAAAAGAGTTGAATCTTCTTTGAATAGTAGAGATATAATTTAATCTGACATTTTACACAAAATTTGGTAATGTATTATATGCATAATTTTCTACTTGCGTGTCTCTTAGTTAGTGAAGCCATGGTAATTTAATTTTTATTGGCTATTTTATGAAAATATTTCCTTCTAATTTATGCTACTGCATTTGAAAATTATTTGCAACGTTATTGCATCAAATTATTAATTTTAGTTGGTCAGCGATGTTTATTCATCATTAGATTGACGGTAGCAATTTCAACGTGAATCCCAGATGAAATCTTTCGGCTTATAATTTTGAGAACCAATTAGAAACCGTTTCTTGAATGTGTGATCGGCTATAATCCTTGTAGATTCCGTGATATCGATAATTTTTAGTCTTAGCCGCAGGTATTATTTTTGCTAAAACTTCCTTTTTTATTCTTCTCAATAGAGTATTATGACTTTTTCTTGCTATAACTCATGTATCTTCACGTGGCTTCACTTGCTGGTAATTCTTACAATTTAGCTTGGGCTAATCCTCACTGTGTTTTGAGACTGTTAAATGAAACATTTAACCGAATAAACCCCACCTATCTCTCGGAACAACTGACTATTTCGATTTTTTATGAGCATGTTATTTCAAAATTATTCGCTCATGTCATTTTGTTAAATCAATTGAAGTGAAAGACTCAATTTTCTCTTAGGCCACCTAGAAATTACAAAGCATTTACTTAAGAAAATAAAGCGATGATTCGCTCTTTTGCCCTTACCGACCCTAAATTTTCAAATAATTACAACAATGTGCCTCTGTTCATTTCACTAGGTCTAAGGCGTTCTGTAGGTGTGTGACAGTCACTACTCAAGTCACGGTGCGAACATAGCGATGTATTAAGTCAATCTGGCTTCAAGTTATACACCTGCGCCTCAATGAGTTCTGCAGCTGAGCGCATAGCTATGATTATTCATTGAGCAATCCCATTTATTATTTATTCTCCTCCAAGAAATTATATATGTTAGCAGTTGTCTCTTGTACTTCTTTGAATGTGTTGAATGACTCTATTGCATTTTTTTACACAGCAATAATGAGTATTTGGCCATATACTCATCGTTAATCCACTAAAAATAGTTATCCATTGTTGTCAATTAATGCAGCATATTTCATTAAAATAGGATTGTATTGCATTATTACTCTTTTCGTCTCCTCATTATAATAAACCCTGCATCAAATCAGCAATTATCTTCAATAATTATTTTATCTTATAGACAACATTCATTCATTTCCCATAGGTTGGTGCAGCCTGTTAGCATTTCTTCTTATGTTTTGTAATGCATCTCGGTACTTTACCTCCCTCCGAGTCAGTGAGTTTTTGACAAATTTGAACTTTGACAATTTGAATAATTAGATTCTTTATATGGTTCTACGCGAGTTGTTTCCAATCTTAATTTCATTTACCTTAATTGACCTCTCACTTTCGTCTCCAATAATCTCTATCTTACCTTACTTATTCATTTCGATGAGCAATAGTTTATTTTTTCTGAAGTTGTTTCTTTCTCTTTATAGGCCTTATGCAATCTCAAACTGATCCCAATTTTAATTGCCCCAGGTCCCATTTTTTTCATGTTATCGAATAGAAGAATAAAGAATATTTGTATTCCTTCCTTTTCATGGCAAATAAAGCTTCCACTTTCCACCAGTTTATGCTCTTCTCGTTTTCACCTCCAAATATTTAGCCAAAATTCATATCCGCAAGCCACCATGATAAGAATGTGCAATCGTCTAAAAATCAGTTTTAATGTAATCCAGACACTTAGAAGCATTGATAGACCTCAATGAAATGAATAAATTAAACCCTCACTGTATATTTCAACCTACTGAGTTTCTAGGAACACCTGTAAAGGTATTAGAACTAGCATTTCATTTTGCTAAAGCTACTTCTTTGCATTTAAAATTCTTATTGCTGCAAGTTATTTTTTTGCTTTCCTTTCACACAGACTTCACCTAATTTACCTCACTATTTTATTACGCTTTCAGTCTTGCATTCCAATATCCATCCTTCCACTTAGTATATTTTCGTTCAGAAACATTCCCGATCGTATTCGGACACCATTTCATATACTTTAAGCTTCTGGATTGTGGCTAATTCTTGATAATTACGGGAAAAAAGGAATTCATCCTCTTAACCAGCTAGCAATTTGCATACTTAATAGTATTATATACTATTAAGTTTGCCATATGATGTATTTTCCCTCTAGCTCTCATTAAATTACCCTATTACTCTACGTATCATTCGTATCTTATTTTGCAGTGAATAATTGCGCTTCTATTTTTTGTAACCAGGTTTGCATTGGTATGCTCTCCTCCGCATTTTACTATCACCCATTATTCAACACTATTTCACTAAATATAAGCGAACCTCTCCTTATACCTACTGATTATTGACCAATTCAAGAATTCCTGTTTTGATACCGACAAGGCTCTGTCTTATCCGATTAGGGAGGCTGAGACGGAAATGGTTGGGTTTCAAGCCTTATCTCGTTAGGATTCATGTCGCCGCTTTCTAAGTTCCACGCAGAGTTTCCATCCAACAGCACTCGAATTTTTACGATAATTGAAATTACTCCTGAGGGAAACATTATCGTTTGATTCAGACTACATTTAACTAGATTACACTATATTAGGTTTAAAAATAGACCTTACTATTGGATCATTCTAATAAATATCGAATTTCATAACTTTGAGAATCTTTTCATTTAGTCCATACCCATGAACACCCATTCCTCAAAGTATAAGGGCCTTGTAAAAGTCATCTTTTGATATGTATTACATGAGAAAATATTTAAAGCGGAATTGTTCGTGAAAATAACTCTTGAAAAGAGTTATGAGTCCTCCAGGGCAATTTTGAGGGATTCATTAGATAAAATACATTATGTATGATATTTCTTATTAGATAAATTGATATACGAATGCGTGCTCTTAGAGACTTCAATTACGTCTCAAACGTAAAAACGGTGCACCCATTGGTCAAATTTGAGCCTACTTCGAGCAGCCATCTTTGCTCTTACTATTACAGTTCTTTGTGTTATATTTTTTTCTATTTTATGAAGTAATTTTAATAGAACATCGCTTCATGTTCCACAGTTTCTGCTGTAATGCGAAAATCGTATCTCTCCCTTGAACCCCCTGAAGCATGGGAACGAGTCAACAGTCATGTCCCTTCGCACCAAAAGCAAAATTCTGTTCCGTATTAAGCAAACAGTGGTCCTTTCGATTATTCTGGCGACAACTTATTAAAAGGTCAGAGGGCCTCTTCGGTATTCTTGAGATCGCGTATTATCTCGGATTTAATTTCGATCCCATTTCAAACGGTAGCGCACTCGACGAAAAAATCTCGACGAACGAGGCGAAAAATCCAAATTGATGAAAATACAAATATATATATACATATATATATTGGGTTTTTTTCACGAAAAAAACATTGGCGCACGTGCGCTGAATTAATAGCAACTGACGAATCCAAGTATCTTCACCCAATCCACGTCCTTGTACCTCCTTATCTCCAACTCCTCCTCCCTGCCTCGAACCCCACACCCTTGACCCATCCTAATCGCCAATAGCAGCCCAGGTGGTCCCCATCCCACCCCTCTCTCCCTCCCAAACACTTCCGCATTTTTGTTTTTTTTCCAAAACTATTTTTCGCACACTTTCCTTCTCTCCCCTCCGTTTCCTCGTTTTCCACTTTGCACCGCCTACCACTACTCTTCTCTCTCTCCTCCCCCTTTTCTTTTTCTACATCCTCTATTTTCACCAATCCTCCACTCTCCCACTAACCTCTCCCCCCTGCCCAATCCAAAAGAAAAAAAAACAACCTCCCCCTCGTGGAATTCTCTCTTTTCCGAACAATTAATTTATTTTCAATTAATCTCAGCTTTCGACTTGGTTTCTTTCTTTTTTCTTCTCTTCTCTCCATCCCTCTCCCTCTCTCTGCCTCTCCCTCTTCCATTTTATTCCCGCGTAATTTGGAAAGCTTATCAACAATTGAATTAGTCTGCTCAAAAGTTTCAAAGAAAAAAGTCGCCGCGGAGGGAGGTAGGGAGGGGGAGAGAGAGGGAAAATGGGTAGAGTGGTAGGGGGTTATGAGGTAGAGGGGGAGGGTGAGGAATGGAGGATCCGAAATGGAATGCAAGGGCGTGGGAAGGAAAGGGGAGGAAAAAACGACAGTCGGCGGCCCTTTTGAAAAATAAAAGAAAAAAAAACATCTTCCCGCTCCTTCCCCACCAAAACACACACAAGCTTGCGTACACTCGAGTGGTTCCTCTCCTTCCTTCTCCCACAACCCTTCATCCAATCCCTCCTTCAACTGCACTGAGAATAAATTTTCTCATTCCTTGCCCTTCCTTCGGCTTCACATTTGTCTGCGCGGGAAAATCTTTCAATCTCTCACTTCCGTGGATATATAATTTATCATCTTCCCGCTATCTTTCCCTCTCTTATCCTCCCCACCGTTACTATCTCTGTTGCTCTCCCTTCCCTCTCTCATTCCCATCTTTCCTCCCTCCCGCCCATCCCTGTCACTCCTTTCCCCTACCTCTCTCCTCCCCGCCTCGACTCTTTTACTCCCTGCCGTCCATTCTTCAACATGGCCCCCGAAAAGTTCTGCGAACAACCACTCCGTCCCATTCAATACTTTGGCTGGAACTTGTCGCGACAATTAAGCTTTTCTGGATGGGGAGGAGAAGGAGGAGGATTGGTAGGGGGTTGGAGTGGGTGAGACGTGAGAGGCGGTGATAATGGTAACGAAAAGAAAGTGAGTTTTGTATACAAGGCGAAAGCATTCATTAATGGGACGTAATTAGAGCGGAGTCGCGCGTTGGATCCGGGGTTATGCGTGCATTGTGTGTCGGGCGGCGTTCGCTTGGAAGCCCGTCGAGTATTTCCCGCTCACGAAGCGGATATGGGCAATTTTCTTCGAGTCCGCACGATAAAATGGCGTGATTCCAAAAGGGAAAAGCGGGTGCGTTAGGAGTACATGACGGTTTTAAATGCAGCTTTATCTCTACCAGGTTAGATTTAACCAACTTCCCGCACTGAATCGTATGCTGATTGATTATAGGCTGGGCATAGCTTGTTTTCAATGCCGTATTTAAAATCATCTCAAGATTATCACGATCCCACTCCGTTTGTAATTTTACTTTTTGGTTTAAAATAAGGCAATTTTTTCAATTATATTCTCGTCGATTTTCAAAAGATTCAAAACGTACTCGGAATCGATGTAAAGAGGATGAGAATATATTAAATAATTAATTTCATGCTATCCAATCACTTAAAAGGTCATTAATACGTATTTTCTCCCCATTTACATGGTTTCTCAAATTAAAATAGAGTTGATTCAAGTTCTTTGTACATAAAGTAATATAGCTACAACATACGTGAGCGCCTGCAGTACATAAGTTATAGAAGCTAATTGAAAAGATTTTATGGTAAAAATACTATCATTGAAAATGTTTTGCATGTAATGCAATTACATTTTAATATAATAATATGAGAAGAGTGTGATATAATAAGAGTAAAATAAACAATAATATTGTTTATTTTATTCTTATTATATCATATCATATATGGTAATGATCGTCTGCATAGAACGTAAGCTTGATCTCATGAGCCAGCAAAGAACTCCCTGCTAACTATGGACTCAAATTAAAAATGTCAAGGTTTTGAATTGGTTTCATTTTAAATACCTTTTTGGTCGTTTAACTCACATTTTACATATATATTTAGATGTCATTACAGGCATAAAGTGCACGGTTGTTGTTCCTCTGTAATAAATGAGGGATAAATATATTATTCATAAAGAGGTTTCTTTTCATATTACGCTCATGTATCATTCATGAAGGGAACTTTGTCATAATTTTGCCGCCAATTGTGCCCGTTGAGTAAAAATTTCAGTGAGCATGGCATCTGCCTTCACAACCTTTGATCCTTTATCAGGCCTTTTTGACATCCTTCGCTTCATTAATTCATCTTGGTTACCTTGATGAAAATGTTTATTTTCATTCAATAGCAGCCATAAATTTAATGTAGACAATTATTGTGCGCAGATATGACAGGGAAAGATTCCCCTTAGCATAAATGTTCCTGCTTCTGACACTAATGCGTTTTCTCACATTGTTTGGATTTTAGATATGACATTCTGCTTATCTCTTTTACAATGATGCCAACGCTGTTTTTTAAAAAAATCGCTTTAGTCGTAATGAATTACGGTTTAATGCGTAAAAGTTACATTTGAGGAAAATTTGCTTGGCTGTAATCTTTGTTGCATCTAAAATAATCCTTTTCCACATTATCATTCTACGATTTGGATGAATATTTCGCTTACAAATTCATCATTTTAATAATATGTGTATTTTGACCATGTATTTTAATCTTTGCAAACGCCAGCAGAGTCACTCTCTATTTGAAATTATGTTTGCACGTAATATACACTTCGTAATTTTTATTAATATAGCTACATATACACTCCAAATCTGCTTTAACAGAAAATAGAAAGGTTTCAGGGAAAGAATGACAATTCTTGTTATATTGATGTCATTCCTTCAGGTGAAAAGTAGTCTGAAATGGAGTAATCTCAATAAATGGATTATGGTGCATCCTATGTTGCAATTGAAAATTTAAGGTTTTCTCAAGCTGATGTATTGGAAAACGTCTAAAAAAAACCCGTAGCCTGAATACATCATCGTCTTCCTTGTCTTTCATTCAGCAGCATTTGATGCCCTCTTGAGTTTTTGGCATAGAAAAATTGATTGAAAAATTTAATTTATTCATTGATAGAAAAGTTGATTTCGGAGTTTGAATATGAAAATTGTTTCAGTCTTAGAACAAATCTTATTTGTCATCATCATTTTCATTTTGAATACTAGGCGTGTTATTCATTCTGTAGCTTAAAAGTATTTTTCAAACCCAATGTAAAAATTAAGCTATGATGACCTTTTTTTATGGCGTTATAGAGAAAATTGATAAATTTGTGTCCTCAACAATCTGAAAGTTTCTCCAGTTGTTTGTTTGTTTTATTTTTGAGAGGGCTCTACGCGAAAGTGAATAGAAGTTATGGGTTGAATTATCACAATACCTTGTTATGCCCTATGTTTTTAAGGTTTCAAATTATATGTATTACCTTTTAATACCATGAGATTATTTTTCCTAACCTATTAGCTCAGTTTACCCCATGATGGCCATCGCCGTATATCAACGGTTGCTCCTCCGGGACTAAATATCTTTCGCTGTTTTGAGCCTTCGAACTCCTCCGCTAGCGTTTAAGGGAAATGCCATTTAAATCCCTTCATATTCTTTATTATGCCATTTTTAACTGACCAATTACAATCACTTAGCACTTCAGTCATTAGTTCAATTTTACAGCACTCATTGTCAGTACTTAAAGCACACACTCTCTCAGTACACATCAAATCTTTTAAATCACAGCCTTGAATAAATTCTCCCGACTCATTCCAGATCTTAATTCGAGGATAGAAGTTTCCTCTCCACCGAATCAACCCTCCAGTTTCTTTCCTGCGTTCACCACAACAACTTCTTGAAAAATTTGCACTTCAAGTTTAATGATTTCATCTCTCGTTATCGGTCTTTCTCATATGTTCCACCTTCCCTTAATTACCTACTCTCTTGTTCCCTCCCCCTCACCCCTGGTTTCTAGTCACCCTCTCACCTCCCATTTCTTTTCCGCTTCCCATTTCCCTCTTTCGTCCTCACTCCAAATCCACGAACTCCTCAGAAGAAGCATGCCGTGAGGCACCGCCTATTTTTCCATCCCTGAAATGCATTTCCTCTCTCTCCCCAATCTGCAAGGCAGCCAATTAACTACTTCCTTCGGCTCCACTGATCTTCCTCCACGGAATATAATCCCATTACCTCCTTTTCTCCTCCCTCTCCTCCTACTCTATCCCTCCCTCCCCCCAATCCCTACGTCTACCCCTCTCCTTTTTTTAACCTCGTGCCCAGGCGATTCCTTCCCAACTCCTACACCGTCTCCACTCAGTCCTCCACAACTCGATACTCCCCACTCCACGCCTCAATCCTCCCTCGATTTCTTCCACCTCCCTCCACAATGTCGCTTCCTTCCCTCCCGGCCTACCCTGCACAACTCCAAACTCCTTCCTCCCTCTCCGAAATCATTTATCTGCGAATCAGTTTCCACGTCCATTCATCATCTCTCTCTCTCGTCCCCGCGCCTCAAGAATCCCCTCCCCACCTTACCCTCGTCTATCTCCCTTTTCTTCCTTCCTCCCTCAGTTTCGCTCCTCTCCTCCCCCTCATCCCCGCACCCTTATTCGGCCAGGTCTCCTCATTCCGTGCGTTCCCTCAGACCCTTTTCCATCCTCCTCTAACATCCCCCCCTTTCCTTGCCAGGGTCCCCTCTTCCCTCCCATATTCCTGCGGGCAGTCTCCACTTGCGCCCGCGACAACAATACTCCAAGTTTATGACGTCGTTCATCATGGTTGGAGAAAGCCCACCAGAGGTTCGAGCGGAGGAGGAGGGCAGTATGGGCTAGGTGGTAGGAGGGAAGGAAGAAGGAGGGTGGTTTGGGTCTGGGTAGAGGAGAGGAATGTCGAGAGATTGGTAGGTGATGTGGGAGTTCCCCTTGGGGGAGGGACCTGGCTTTCCTATGAAGGGGTAACGGAGGGGAGGTGAGTTTGCGAGGGAGATGGATAATTAAAAATGGAATTTAATCTCCTATCACGGCGCTCTAATTGCGAGATAAATTCAGGAATTCGTAAATGTGCGTTTAAGCGCGCCTTTTTAAGTCCTACGACGCGTTCCCTGTCTTCCGTTTTTACGACCTCGCTTGATGTCGTTCTTTAAATGTCGCTTTCACTTGTTTCTCGTGACGCAGGCAACGGCTGGTGCAGGGAGTGGGGAGGGATTTCTTTAATAGCGGGGCTGTCTGAGAGGAAGTATGCCTCCGCTGGTGGTCATTATCCACGCTGTTATTCTGGGTGATATGATCGGAAACCGCATCGGCACTAAACCGAACTTTAGAGTAATAAATAAGCCATTCCCTCTTTGACCTACAATGCTGGATACGCTTTACATTTGCTTCTGCTTGATTGAGTATATAAAAGTTACAGCTTTCAAAGTTGAATTAGCGTGAGCGAGCTCAAAATCGCTGGCCTCACGATTAAATTCACTCAATTTCCTTCACTTCGTTATTTTAAACATTCACACATATTAATGTCAGCGTTCATTAAATATTTATTTTTGTACACTTCTTTTAGTGCTATACATCACATAACATCACCAGCATGCATAATGTAACGCCAAGTGCCTAATTTGCTCATTATTCCTTTTTATTTTAAACCCATGAATAACGACGCTACAAAGGCTTAATAATAATGTTTATCTCCGCAAAATTAAAGAAATCGTCAAGTACACTTCAAATAATTATATCCCCACCGAATTAGATAATAAATCAATTCGAGAGCCGTAATTATATCTTAAATATACAAATCATTTCTGTAGCAGAGGAGAAATGTATCACCGTTATTTCATTGAATACTAATACCGTGTTCTTATAATGCAATAAAAATATTTCATAATAGAACAATTATTACTAGAATATTTGTATTTTGTCAGTGACATTATTTTTAACCTTGAATCAACAGAATATTTTTCGTTGGCCTCGATTTGCGTAAACAGCATTGACTATATCACATTGAGTATGGGGGCTATTCCACCGGGAAACTAAATTAAGGTTTATTATTTGGCTTAGACTCTAAACCGAAATTACATAGGCTTAAATATATTCTTTTCTTAGTGCCTTAATTAGCATAGTTAAATTATTTAAGTAGAATTAGTTGGCCAATTTTTTTATTCCAACTTTGTTTCTCCACCATTTTACGATTGAGCTTAAATAATAAACTTTCTCGCTCAAACACATGAATGCGCATGCATACATGAACATAGAAAGGCACCTTTTGAAACATTAACGCAAATTACACTGATCCCAACGGCATAATTGGCCCACTTGAGTTAATAGCTCAACCTTATTAACATATACGATGGCAATTTTTGCTTTACATGAAAATAAAAGAGCCTTCACATTACATTACCTTCTCTCTATCTCCTCACTTTCTGTTTATCACTCTCCATCAATCCAGTTCGAGCGATGCATGAATGTTTATAGGTGACGAGGTACCTGTAGTCAATGACCAGACAGATATGTTTTTTTATTACTGTTCTCTTTCATATATTCTCCTCCAGCAGTTTTACGCAGATTTCCTGATTTCGCCCTAAGAAATCGTTACCTTTTACAAGAGCCCACCGCTTCCATTACACTGTTATCCTTTCATTTAGCCGCGCGAGCCACCTCTTGTGCCGGTACTTTTTTCCCGGCCGCAGTTTGTTCATGCATGAAAAAGACATTACGGTTGCCGTGTATGAGGTTAATTGAATTTTAAAAAATCACCCTTCGCCGAGTGTCGAGGCGCTGCAAGCGGTGTGGGGATAGGGGGAGAAAACGATGCCTATGCAGTTGCGTGCTTTCGTGCGTGTTTTGCCCGCCGAGCAGACAAGATTTGAGGCTGATAAATGAGATGGTTAAGAGCGGTAAAGGCGCATTTTTTTCATGGGAACTCATGGGAGGAAAGAATGACAGGCGTGATTACGTAATAAAATTTAGCTCCCTCGCAAGCTTTCCATATTAAGTTTCTCGCACGTGGTGGACGATAACTCGCTAATTAAACCTGAGTAAAAGCTAATTCATCACGCTTTCTCTTTGTTCCAAGCCGGAACGATATTTCAAAAACGTAGTGCATATTTTAATACAGTTACAATTTTGCCATTCGATAGCCAGTTAATTATCAAAAACCGGGAATTTTTCAATCAAAAAACATCGCTGAATTCTCTGGCCCATTCGTAATTTTCCAGGACCTCTAAACGTGAATGTTTCTCCCAATTAGAATACCTCTTCATTCAATCATCGATTGATACGAATCATTAATAAAATTTTCTTCGCCTGCATTTTACATCACTCACTTCACCCCACCCATGATTCGCCGTTGAGTCGTTTCATTTGAATACAAACAATTATGGGCACACCGCCAACATTGACATTTGTTACACCAGGGTTTCAAGCGTTAGGAGTTCAAACAGCCACCGTCGTATCCTTTCACCTGGCGATTGCACTTCATAATAAATTGGTGTGAAGGATTTCATCAACCATGAATTAACTGTACATTCTGACAAAAGCATTGCATCTCTCTGTTTTTATAAAATTATATTAAAGTCTGTAGGTAGCATAAGTGTCTTTTAATTTCTATGTACGAACAGTATTCGATGATATCTCATGCTGAAGCATAAAACTGCTTATGAACTCTTTGCAATATTGAAAGGGTTTGCTTAAAAAAACCTCTATTCCAAAGAATATATCACGTTTCCTTAAAGATATCGCTTATATACCTGATCAATGAAATAATTAATTATTGAAATAGATTCACCCACTCGAAATATATTCTAGCACTCAATTGATCGCACATCCTTAATTAAGAATGACATTTTTATAGGCCTAAATAACATCTATATTAGCCATTAACTTTTGGAATTATTTGGAGTTATGCGAGTCATGTCCTCGTAATTGACGGACTGTTTTAGGTCACCATTTCGTGATAATTTATTCATCAATGTAATCAATTGTATTGCTTCCCACAATCAAATTTGTAGATACCATCATATAGCTACAATGCTTTTAATAACAAAATCATTCTATTTTCGCACTATTTCCCTAAATTCCAATATAGAATAATTACTTTTCTTTCTTTCTCTCAGAAATTGTTACCACAATCTCTTTCATAATGGATAAAGAGATTTTGGAAAAAACAGTAGTGGTATTTAGATGAATAATTAAATCAATTGTTCTTTTAATATATGAAAGTCACCAGACGGAGGTCACTTAGCAGGATAATTGTAAGTGGGTAATTGTTAACCTGCTTGGTCACGAAAATGAGAAATTTTAGGACGTGAAATTTTTCATCGTCATTTCCATGGAAATGAAATTATGTGATTTTTTTGCAACACTTTAATTGGCTCGCGATCGCCATTTTAACCTCCTCGGAGAAAACAGCCGGCCAAATGATGTCTTTGCACGACTGAAGACTGAGACTGAAATAAATGAGAAATAATCGAGGAACGGGAAAAAACGAGTGCGTTCACCCTCCTCCCCTCACCTTCCCGACGAGTGGGAAAGGAGGAAGAGGCCGCCACAAAGGTGGATGTGAAGCGATAGGCATGAATGGGGGGAAGAAAAAGGAGGAGGACGCTGGGGAGGGGGGAGGGACCCCGGAGGTCGCTTCGTGCGAAAGAGTGGAAGACGAAGGCGCGCGAGACGGGGCGGGGGAAGGAGTTTTGAATGAGGGAGGGCGCTGAGAGGAGGAGGGGTCCGGCGGCGGTGCTCGTGAGGTATGCTATGTCGGCGGGATGAGCGTTCTGAGTGGTGAGAGGAGGGTGGACAATGGGAGCTGTGCAGGGCGGGCGGCAGCAAGGGGCTGGATGGGAGACAGAAGGCGGGTGGGCGGCTACAGCCGAAATTGTTAAACTTAGGAGCTTCCCAGCAAGGCCGTAATTTACCACGCTGCCCTCGCACCTCCTCATTCATTATCGATTTCCCCTCTCCCGCAAACCCCTCTGGTAGCCTCACCACCCCCTCCAGATCTACCCCACTTCCCTTTGGTCTTCCTTCCAAACTATCCGCAGCTACTCCAACCCCGCTTTCCCTCTCCACCCCCACGACCCCCCCCCCTCCTCTCCTCTCCCCTCACTGCACTCTTCGTCCCCCTCTCACCCCCTGCCCCACACCGTCCGAGCGTCTGCTTCCTCCCACCATTCTCATATCCCTCCTCCCGCACCTGCGCCGAAATCAACCGACCGAAGAGTTCAGCGGCAATTCCATTTTTTCCCCCACCCCAGCCAGCGTTCCCAACCCACTCCGCGCACCACCCCTCCCCGTGGAAAAGCCGCTCTCCGCACATCCCCACGACTCGACAGACCACCACCTCGCCGCCACCCTTTTACATTCCTCCCCTCCACCCCCTCTCCATGGACCCAAGTCCAAGGGTTAACCTATTTTATATACCCTGGTGGAAATTCCGTTCCATAATCTCTCGCGTGGATGCTAATATTTGCCGGCCGTGTTAGGACCGAGTGCACAGTGTGTGTGTCTCTTCCTCTCTCTCTTCCACTCTCTCTCTCCCTCCCTCTCTACCTCTCTTTTTCCCTTTTACCGTCCCTCCCTCCTCCCCGACAACCCTCCCCTTCCGCTCTCCTCCTTCCTCTGTATCCTCTGCGTCCGATGGCAAGAGTTCGATTCCCGGGTGAAGTCGGGGTTTTCAAGAACGTCGCCCCAATGTCTTCAGGCCCTGCTTTTTCACTTATTAATGATGATAATTTAACCGATTCAGGTCGAACTTCAACCATGCAATGCAACCGCTGACCTTTTAACCGGCAATGGAGTGGGCTATCGTGTTATGCCGGTTGCCTTGGAAAGTAATCAATGCTTCTGGAATCGATGAGTTACTCTGCGTGCTTTCTTTGGAGCAGAATCACGTTACCTAACCAAAATTAGGTCATTAGATACGTAGAGCTAATCTTGGTGCAAGTAGGCCACTATGATTTATACATACACAGTCGTGCGGTTATGCCACTTTCAAATACTGGCTGGCCTAACTACAAAGAGATAAAATTAATGAGATACCTGAAAGGAAATGATTCTCCATAATTGTGGCCTGCTGAAAAATTTATAACATCTGAATTGAGAAAGGGTTAAATTGTACTATCATACGTTCATACTTTCTGATAAAAAATTTATCTAATGCTAATGTTACATCTAATCTAATGTTAATCCATACAAGTAGATTGGTGAGTGTCGTGAAAAGAGTACTGTTCTCCGTAGAACCAGAGTTTGAATACTGGCAGTGGTAAAAGTATGTCGTTTTAATCCTGGTTTCTGCTTCGATGCCATGTTCA
The DNA here is from genome assembly GCA_933228895.1 of Platycnemis pennipes. Lineage (NCBI taxonomy): Eukaryota > Metazoa > Arthropoda > Insecta > Odonata > Platycnemididae > Platycnemis > Platycnemis pennipes. Next base: position 110,366,712 of record OW121847.1, read on the forward strand.
AAGTGTTCTAAGGACAGTACTCTGGTCTGTACAAAATCTGGACCGGAAGTTGAGATCCATAATCTCTTGAAGCTATAGTGACAGGCTGACCATTTTCACGCAAAAATGTTTTTTCCTTATTTCCTTTTATTGTTGATGCAACAGTTCTACACGAATTCTAGTACTCTCCACAAATTCTAGAATTCTGTACAAATGCCTGAGCACCATCATTATTTATTTCATCATGCAAAAGTTAGCAGTTATATTAATTCGACAGTGCAAGTTTTTGAAGTCTCTCATTGCTACTAGAGGGCTTTTTTATTAACTACATAAGTTGTGTCACATTCATTGTAGCAAGTATTTCTACAGTTACTCCAATCGGTGTTTTATATCCCACGAATCCCAGATATTGATAGATTGCTTACCTAATTGGTTGTATGATGGAGGTGCCCGGCAGTTAAGGTCCTTGAATTGATTTAAGTAAGCACCATAGTGTTTAAAGTCAGTCTTAACATCGTAGACGGTGGTGCTGTACGCGTGACTTCGGACTGCTTGTGGCTTTATTAAGTACGGCATGTCGGTAACTTCTTGACCTTTAAGGCAACTATAAAACTTCAGGGGAGAAGGAAGCCTTAGTAGCTCAATTGGTAGAGTACGTGGCAGGAAAATTAGAGGCCCCGGTTCGAGTCCCGGTCAAGGTGGTTTTTTTTGTGGAAATTCTGCTACTGTCCGCGGTATACCCTTGAAAATCTCCGTGCCCTCTGGTACTCGAACCCACAAGGTGGGAATCCAGGATCTAGCCAGCACATCAGCGCTATTCCGCTGAAATCGTGTTCGGGAAAACATCTCCTCCGAGTATTTTTATCACTACGCACTTCACGGTGACCAAGAAAACCGCCTCCCCACTTCGTTCCACTTCTTTGGGTTGCCCTTCGGTCTCTCTCAACCCTTACCCCTACCCCGCATGCGTCCAAACAAAATGGCACACTGCGCACCTCCACACGGACGTCAGACGCTCGGAAATCTCTCCCCGCCATCGCAACATGCCATTAGCATAACAAGGGAGGTCGGGAGGGAGGAGGAGGGACCACTCAAAACTTCTCCCCCCCTTCATCGCCACCTCCCTTCCGCCTCCCCTCCCACGGACTCGCTCCTTTTATATTCTCCCTGGCGCCCTTCTTCACCGCAGGCCAACCCTCGCGCCCTTTCCGCCACCCTTCCCCTTTCAACCACCTCCCCTCGCCCTCCTCACCACTCCCACTTCTTACTTTAACACGCCGCCATGAATCACAAATGTGTCATCCAAACCTATCGCCCCGGTCACGTGGAAGAAGTTATCGTCGTTTTCACGTGAATTCCAAGTCGTTTGGGAAAGGTCGTGCGAGGAAAATTAGCGCGGCATTTAAATGCGAGCAATGCCGTCGTGAAGGGAGGAGGGTGGTGGGTGGGAGGAGAAATGGGTTGGTGTGAAACGTGAAGTAAGGGGTGGGGGAGTAACTCGATAGGAATTGTGTGTAGGAGAGTCAGGGCGTAGGGTGGCGTGACAAGCTGTTTGTGTTACTTTTCAGGGAATGATTTTCGTTTGCGAAGCGGAGGGGAACGATTTGGATTTTGGGTTTGGAAGTGAGGGGGGGGGGGTGACGAAGTGGGGGAAGGGTGGGTCTGGTACAACCGGAGGATAGGGATCCTCATATCTTTTACCAGGGGAATTAAAGAGAAGACGGGGATGATGAGCAAGGGTAAGAATGGGTCGGTTGGGTGGAAAAGAATTTGGGGTTATCGGGTCGGGAAAAATCCGGACGGGAAGAGGAACGTAAAGCAAGACCAGGAGAACGAACGGGGTAGTTTGGGAGGGGAGATGGAGATTCACGCCCAACATGAGGGTGTCATTCGAATGCAGACCCTTTTGACTCTCACGGACCCACAACAGATTCGTAGCTTAGATCAAGGATGTGGGGAGAAAGAATGTTGGGGAATTTAATACTCTCGAAGGGATAAGACACCCTGTAATCCTCAAACCTTAAACCCTTAAACAGGCAATTAGGGTCACATTTGACCCTACTTGCCTGTTTAACCCCTCGCAGACTTTGAAAACGTCTTCATTCCTAATAATCATCTCTAATACGCTCTATTCGCTCTACCAACTAACATTTATCTCGGAGTGACTGCATTAATCATGGAATTTTCTAACAATTTTATCTCGTGTAAATGAAGCTTTATGAGCGAAAATAACGTAATGGATCACAATTTTGCTGCCAACAAGAGATTTTTACTCTTGAATTTGATCACTCAACTGAACTACTAAATAATAATAGTTAACTCCATCAAAACTGAACCTTTAAATTAATCCTGATATTCCAGTGAAACAACTCAATGCTACTCGATGATCTAGCAACATAGGGTAGATGTAACTCTGTTATGGTTACGGAGGGACATTCTCTTTTGTTTCTACATAACTTTCAAGTAGTATAAAATATTTTCAATGCAAAGCAAGTGCCGTCTTATCTGACCGATCTTACGTAGTACGTTGACTAAAATGAGAAAATTCACCTGTGGAGGCGGTCCAGCCGGTTTGAATAGTGGGGTGGTAACTTATAGCGAGCTAGCTCCTCACCAAACGTTCCTGCCGTCTGTTTTGCGTTAAATCATTAACTCAAGTTCCACGATTCTGAGGCACACTTCCATCAATCATCTCCATTAATGGCATCAGAAAATAGTGAATATGGTGTCCAAAATTTTCTTCTGTTGACATCGCGTGATAGAAGTCAATCATGCGTCCGCATGCCATTAACACTTTTAAGTTAAAGCACATTTCCACCAAGTTGATAATTCAGCTCAAAAATAATCCAACGCCTGCTCAATTTGCATGATGCGTTCTCAACAAAAAATTACGTACGGGGAACTTATTGTGCCCATGAAACTATATTTTTAATTTCCGCCTCGCATCAGAGGCATTAAAATTTTTAAACCTTCTTTTACTTTTTTATTATTTTCGTGGCTTTGACATGAAGGAAGATATATCAGCTGCCTCATCTCCTTGCGTAAAGCAGTTTTTAATATTTTTTTGTCTCCATGCAATGAGACCTGATTCGTTGATGAACTCTTCTCGGGCTCTACACCGGGTGAGTGAATGTAAGATTTCACGCTTTCCCGGCGAATTGCATTGATGAACTCTTCTCGGGCTCTACACCGCCCGATTATTAAGACCTGATTCGGTATTTTGATCTTATGTTCTCATGATGTCTTGTGTGCAATGTGACCTGATTCGTTATTTTGATCTCATGTTCCTAGTGTGAGGAATAATACATTCCTTTCATGACATAACATACTTTTCTCAATATTCCGTTACCAACTGTAGCATTCCTCGACTATCATATATCAATTCTCCCACCACAGTATTACAAACGAGTGGACAAGATGGCCAACGCATTTATTATCACATGAGGTTGATGAAAAATGTCTCGCCTTCAATGAAAGTTATGGTTCTCTGTAATTGAAGGATTAAATAGGAATACATAAAATGTCAAATTAAATTCAGAGAAAACTGTATTTTCTCTTTTTTTCAAATACCTATTTAACAAATCTTAAAGATATGGAACGTAATGGTTACGTCCATGGTAATGCTAAATAAGTATATTAGAATAGAATTTTACTATATTTTCATCCACATCACCGTAACACCCTACAAGCACCCGCGGGGGTGTGCAGCAGGGGTTTTCCCTTCCTAATATTTCATTACCTTTCGAATGTTTTATTTCGTTAAGCACATTAATTTCCACGTTGATTGAAATGGCTTTAGTTACACTATGAAAGATGTAAGTAGCCAATCAAATATTAAAACCAATCAAGACTAATCAATTTTATTATTTTATGCTAGCATTTTAGCTTGATTTAATACACATTAAACTTCACTCTTTTAAGTGCCAGGTTCTTTGAGAGAACCTTCATTAAAATTATTTTGAAAGGATATTCCTGATCCCTGCGCCTCATTTAAATCAAACCCACTGGCAGTGAATTGGTTCTAGGTACTTGGCAGATAATTGGCTATTAGGATCCTATACGGTTAGTGCAACTGTGTTTGTCATATGTAATCTTGCGGTACTCGGAGAAAAGCCGATGTGAAATGTGTTTACGAGTCATCGTGATCATGAAACGCACCTAGAATCCGTCACGAGGTGTCGTTTATGAAACGACCAGTCGTGAACGGTCGCTAAACGATATTGATGAATCACATCCAGATTAGGGTAAATTGTCCTGGAATTGTAAATTCCTCGGACACCGAATTTTCGGCTGCCCCCTGTAAGAGATCGCCGGTGAGACTCCCTCCCGATCTACCCGGGGAGGAGTTGAGGCACGAGCGGTATGTTAACTGGAGGTTGAGAGGCAGTTTCGCTTCGATGCTGGTGGTGGGAGTCGGGGGCCCAAAGTCGCGGATGAGGAACGTTGACGAGGTGGGAAAGAGAGAGAGTGTGGGAATGGTGAGTGAGGAGGCGGTTAACAGAGTTCGGAGTGGGAAAAGGACCAGACGAGGAACGAGGAGGAGGAAGAATGGGAGAAAAGAGGGAGTCGACGGCGAGGGGTGACATTGTACGGGCGCGACTACAACGAGGTGGAGGGAGAGAGAGAGAGGTCTGGAGGAGTGGGGAGAGCGAGGGCAGAGGAGCAAGGCCGCAATTAGGCGGGCAAACGAATTCATGCGGGGGCAAATTGAGTCGCCGCTCATCCACCACGCGAGTGCGGCCTCCAGGAGGACCTAAATGGGGCGACTGGGGGCAGGGGGGACGGCAAAGGGGCTCGTTGGTTGCGTAGGTGATGAAAGTAAAATGGAGGTGGTGAGAAGGACCAGTGGAATCGAAACGACGAGAATTGAATAGGAGAAGAGGAAGAAAGAGAAGGAAGAGAGCAGGAAAAGATTTTAAGCGGGTGGAAAGATTTCAAAAGGAAACTACTACGGCACTTTTCCACTGAATGAGTCATAAGTAATGCTTGCAAATTTCAAATAATTTCAACATATTTAGGAATTGAGATTGTTACTTTTTCATAAAATGAATTGCTTTCATCTTATCAAGCTAAATACAGAGAATCAGACTATAAAGAAACAAGTGCGAAGAGATAAATTACGGGCAAACACAACTATCTAACAGGATATGATTAAGGAATTTATTTTGAACAAATTCAGAATGGAACCAAGTGATGTAAGATCTGCGGGCGTGAAATTAATAAAACCATTTTGATATCATTAAATTTTATCAACATGCAGAAAATAATATATACTTAGCTAAGTTTTGTCAAAGGCTCCGAGAGTCTTGACTTATTACAACCCAAGAATCTCGGAGTGACTTTGTGACTTTGGGATACCATTATTGAGATAAATATGCCATTAATTATACCAACATCACGTAATCAAATCGCCTCCACCACAGAGGAAGGAAGTCAGAAGACAATTTTTCCCAGATTTAGAAATTCTATGGGGTAATAACCTCCTCCAGTCCCTACTGAATCCTGTCCAAGATTGGAAGGAAGGTTGTAAAATCCAAGTAGAGTTAAGAGTTAAGTGAAAGAGAAGAGAGGGTTGCTTCGGACCTCCCGTCGCAGGGGGATGAGGGTGGTGAGAAGGTAGGTTGGGAGGAAGGAGGGGGTTCGGCCGAGGGATGAATGGGAAGGGTGGAAATGGGGGACAGAGAGAGGGGAGGGTAAGGGGCCGGGGATGAACGGAACAATTAGTACATCGGTCCGCGGAGGGCCATTACGGGTTGCGGTGCGGCTTCGGGGGGACATTGAAGAATGGGAGCGGGTACGAAGAGGAACGAGGAGGGGGGGAAAGACGAGAGGAAGGGAATGCCATCCGTGGGGAGAGGGAAGGGAAGCAGGGGAGAGGGTATCTCGCAGGGTTGGACTCCGGGAAGGAGCCATCCACTGAGGACGGGAAGAGAGGGCGTAAGGGCCGGACGAGGGGTGAGTTATAGGGGATGCGGGGGTGGATCGAGAGGAGGAAGAAGAAGGGGTTGGTTAGGCCTCGAATGCCTCGGGAAAGGGGAGGTTTGAAGTGGGGTGGTCCAGGAATCTCATCTCCCATTGTCATGGTAACGATGTGACATCTTCCCGCCGCCTATACCCGCCTCCTTACGCTGTCCCTCCCCGTCTCTCGTCGCATACCCACCCCACACTTTTCCCTCCGCAAGATCGCCCTTGTGATCCTCCCCAAGACCTTCTTTCTGCCTCTCCATCCCCCGCCCACAGGACGTTAATCATGTCTCCGGCCCACCCTCCGCGGTACCAGCCCCCACGCACAGAGACCCCCGTTCAATCCTCCTCTCCCAGGCACTGCCCCATGGAGTCGCCCGCCCCCTCACCCCGTCCTCGCCGCCTGCGTCATTTCCTCCCGATCCTCCTTCCGGCATCCTCCCCTTTTTCTCATTTCCGCCATTTAGCGAGCATACTTTCGATTCTTTTCGCTCGGCTGCAGTTTCTGTCGATTCCTCGCTTCTTGTTGCTCTCCCAAGGTGCCCCGATATGTTTAAGTGTCTCTCGCCCTCTCTGCCTCCTTCTCTCTCTTCCTTTCTCTCTCTCCCGCGTCCTATCCTCTCTCGTTTCCCCTCGTACCTTCTTGGCTGTTCCGCTCCAGCAGTGTCGCGCTGTCTCATCCACCCTTAGCATTAATTGGCCATTGTGGAGTTGTGATCTCGTGTTCATGCTTGCCTGCTTCCATTTAAAATAATTGGGCTTGGCTGCAATATTGTTTCCCATTATTGGATTCTTCAATGTTTAATTTTCGTTCACCCGAGTGAAATTGCATGGCTTATTGTTAGGCATTCCTGCGGCGGAAACATTTTTTTTTCACGGCGGGAGTGAAAAAAATGTTTAAAACCAATTAATTGTGTTTGTATGAATGTCTCTGAAGGCAATTTGTATTTAAACTTTCATAATTTATTGATTTTTATATCAAACTGTTTTTGAAGGTGGGACTGTAAAACAAATCTCGACAAATAGTAAAACTATCGTTTATTTTTAGCGTGTTCGTTCTTTATCGTAGATGAAATGGCATCCGAAGAGTGTTGGCATTAATTTCAGAATCAGGTAATGAAATTCACTCAAGGGAGATTTTCTTTGTTTCTCAATGAACTTCTTTCACGAGTCCTAGAGTGGAAAAATGAAAATGTGCATCTAAAAAATGGTTTTACCAAGAGATACAACTCACGCTGCGAAGTCCCGGGATACTATTTTCATTTAAGTCCAAATTCCATAGTCCCAAGTTTCCATATTATAACTTAAAATAAATACGATGCCTGCTATCGGAAAAAATATTATCTTCTTAGCGCTAATGACATCCTGCATTAAAAAACGCTCTCTGGAATAGATTTTGAATTGATTTTTAAAAAATTTATATTCTAGGATGACGTCATTGAATTTACTAAAGCGCATGGATTAAAATCTATTCACCAATGACAGAAGGCTATGTCTGCGCAGGAATTTCCTCCAACATCTCGTGAGGCTGACTAATTTCCTCTGCAGTAAATCACTTGAAGTCATGTCATTTAATCCCCCGCAGAACCCTCACATTCTTGCTTCCGTCTTGCATACGAGACTTTGGTATTTTCTCCCAATCCCCGTCCCCTGACACTTATGAAAATTGCACCGTGCTGGTGATAAAGGAAATTTTCGACGCAAATTTTCCTGCCGTTTTCCAGCCCTCCACCTCCCCCCTGACAAGTTGGATGACTGAAATTTAAAATTTCAAAAATGTAGGGTGCCTCTCCCTCTTCTACAATATTATGAGTCATTTTAACAATGACGGACGTCACTGTTGAGCACACTGGGTACAGTGCTCTCATATCTAGATAATGCCACCTCTGTCGGAGGCTCTGTAGTTTGTGGTAGGGCGAATGAACGAATGGATTGAAGTCGATGATTGCCTATAAATTTAAGCCCTGGAAAGGCTCTCCCTGGTAGGCAACACTCTTCGATTGGCGAGGCGCCTGAAACATATTTGATGGAGATGGTTTTAGTGGTTTTGGTGTGTGTGGAGGTACGCCTTATCCATTAAAACTAAACTTGACGGTTCCCCATTTCAGACGTCATCCAGCCTATGCATATAGTCAAGCGATGGAGACTACCAATCAAGGAGGTTAGAATGTGCTGCAGGAGGCTTTGGCTTGCTCGGCTTTGGCTTTGGCTAGCCTTGCTTTAGTCTATGAAAAACAGTGAAGCTAGAATGGGGTTTCCTGGGAAGGATTAGGCACCACCTCCTCGAATGCATGGAGACTGCATGTGTATTGAAACATAAATAGCAAGAAAAATATACCCGAACTTCATTGCAGCACCATCAGTTTATTGTGCTGCATGGAATCCCCTGCATCTCCTTCCATTCCGCCGCGTCCGACTGATCTGGTTCCGGTGGGAGGTCAATCTTCCTAGGAGGCTGGAGTATAGCACCGAAGTTGCTAAGTAAGTTTGCGTCCTCTGGTATTGATGAGTCTGGACCTGATACAGTCACTTAGCCGCAGGCCGATGGCTCTTGATCGTCGTTACAGGAATCTGAGAGTGACAGGTATCAGGGGTCCTCTGGTTCTCGGATTTCTGTCCATCTCAGGAACTTGGATGAGAAGTCTTAAATAGTAAGGTTCTCCCACACCAATTGCTGTAAACATGCGATCTGCGGAGTCTTTTGTCGAGGCGTTAAGGCCATATCGCACTAGCCGTTGCCGGTTACGGGTGTGCAGTCGGTCAACCAGCCACAACCAGCTCTCAGCGGTTGGATTATAGGAGCGCGTCTATTTCCAACCGGCTGGTTGTGTAAGGAGCTCGCTTCACGGTCACATGTTTACACTTCGCGATATTGTTACCAATTCAACTGCTGCCTACACCGTAAAAATATTACGAATGCAATTAAAACAGCATTTAACTCTCTTACATTGCCTATTTTTGGGAAGGATGTATTATAATAGCATACGTTTTATTGAGGGAAGATTAAATCTACTTAATTCATATTCATCTTGTTCTTGAGTCCACATGGGTACAAAACGTAAACAGAAACGGCACGTGACCGTGAGACGAGATCATATTGGCTGCAATTGCACAACTGGCCCGGAGAGATTACTGGTCAGTGTGATTGGAACAGTGCACAACAACCGTAACCAACAACGGCAACCGTATCTGGCAACCGATAGTGTGATACGGCCTTAAGGCTTGCGGACCGCCAAAGACTCGTCCCAGGCTTCAACGGCCTCGATTGCGCCTCGTCCTCGATTGGATCTGGGGGGTTGTTTGAAACCGTCGGAATTATCTCGAATAGGTAACCAAGGAGTCACTTGGTACAAACATGAATGGTTTGCAAATTTATTGCGTCTGAATCGCTCATTACAATATCATTAATTGTTTTTACTCGACTTTTTCTCATGTGTCCACTATAAAACCCTCAGATGGGATAAAACACAAATGTAAACAATGAATGAGGCTGTAATCGGCTGTTTTAAAACACCAAATTTGCGAGCCCTTCTTGTTTAAACCATGTGACACCTTGGTTACCTATTCGAGGTGATCTCGACGGTTTCAAACACAACCCCCCTGGGACAGGTTGACTTGGGTCACTGCAGTGACTGTGATGATGAGTAGCACGGTGTGGCATCCGTAGCAGCTGGATTCCCGCGTCCTGCAGTTATGTAGCCGACTCCCAGCGATCCTTGAACGATGCCCAATATACGGAGTCTATTTTATACTTGGATTCTCGTCTGGGTTTGGTGTTGCATCCAATCTGCTGTATGTTCAGTAAGCAATTAAGCTCATCGATATACTTTTGCGCGAGCTTGGAGCTGATCCTGGCTTCCTTGACAATATTAAGGATTTCAAGTACCTTCTCGTCTGCCAGTACTCTACGGCTCCACGTGTCCATAGCAGTTCAAAGTGCGCGGGGCAAATGCAGGTGGCCTAAAGCCGTATCATGGATTTCACAGTGCCCAAAATTCTGTTTTCAACGTAGCATCAAGTCCATTCACTGCAAAAAGTGGTCTAAATGTTAGTTTTCCTGAGTAAAATTGCATCTTTGGAGTCATTATCATGGGTCAACAATCGTAGGATTGGTTTGGCGCAGCCCTCCACTCGATTCTTCTATCGGCCAACATCTTCATATTAACGTAGTTCCTCTCTTTCATGTCCTTTACGACCTGTTCTATGTAACTCATATGAGGCCTGCCTTTTTCATTCTTCCCGTTCACTTTTCCCTCGACGATAGTCTTCATCAGGCCATCGTGTCTCAAGATATGGCCGATTAACTTTTCCCTTCTTCTTTGTAGAGTTGTCAGCAGACTTCTCTTTTCTCCTACACTTCTTAGCACTTCATCGTTACTTACTCGGTCGATCCATTTAATCTTCAGCATTCTTCTGTAGCACCACATTTCAATTGCTTCTATCCTTTTCTTCTCCGCTGCTGTCATCGTCCATGATTCACTGCCGTAAAGAAACATGCTCCAGATGTATGTTCTGATGGACTGTTTCCTAACTTACATGCTTGTATTTGATGCTGTCAGTAGATTCCTCTTTAGATAGAATGCCCTCTTTGCCTGGGCTATTCTACTCATTATTTCTTTCTTGCTTCGTCCATCGTTGGTTACTCGGCTTCCTAGACAACAGAACTCTTTAACCTCTTCAAGTTTTTGTTTTCCTAGTTTGACTTGGGTTTTGGCCTCTTCTTTCTCGCTGCACACTAATATCTTAGTCTTCTTCTTATTTATCTTCATCTGATATCCGGCCATAGTCCTTTCCATGGTTGTTAGCATCTTATTCAGCTCCTTCTCTTTCTCTTCTATGAGAGCTATATCATCAGGGAATCGTAGCATACTGATTGTTTCTCCGTGGCTGTTCACTCCAGAACACTTCTCCTTGACTTCATTTATATCTCTCTCGATGTAAACATTAAAAATTACGGGAGACAGTGCGCAGCCTTGTCTCACTCATTTCCTTATCCTTGCCTCTTCACAGCTGGGTCCAGATTTAATCACAGCAACTTGGTTTTTGTACAGATTGTGTATAATTATTCGGTCATTGTAGGACACTCCATCTCCCTTCAGAATATCAAGCAGTGTATTCCACTCCACGTTGTCAAATGCCTTCTCTAAATCCACAAATGCAATGAACGTCGGTTTGTTCTTCTCCATTCTCTTCTCTATGAGTAGCCTAAGGGCCAATATTGCTTCCCTTGTACCTTTACTTTTCCTGAATCCGAATTGATCTTCATCCAGGAACTCCTCTGCTTTTCGTTCTATTCTTCTGTAGATGATCCTGGTCAGTATCTTCGATGCATGTGTCGTCAGGCTTATAGTCCTAAAATTTTCGCATTTCTCCGCTCTCTTCTTCTTGGGAATAGGAATGATGATGTTTTTCTCGAAGTCTCTTGGAATTTCTCCTGTTGAATACATGTCGCAGATGGTTTTGTAGAGATGAATTAATGTCTTCTCTCCTGCATTTTTTATTAGTTCTGCAGGGATATCATCAATACCTGAGGCCTTATTCAACCGAAGGTCCCTTATGGCAGCCTCGAATTCCGATCTTAATATTGATGCCCCCATATCATCTTTTTCCACTTCGCTTTCCTCTTCAATAGCTTTTGTGCTGAGATTTTTTCCATTGTATAGCTCTTCCAGATATTCTTTCCATCTCTTCACTTTGTCCTCGTTTTCAATCAAAATTCCTCCATTCTTGTCCCTTATGGCATTGCATCTTGCGCTCCGTTCCTTGAAGTGGTTCCTCACTATGCTGTAGGCCGCTTCCACCTTTCCAAGTGCAAGGTTGCTTTGTACATCTCCGCATAGATTTTTCAACCACATCTCTCTAGCTTTCTTTACTTTGCGACTTATTTCGTTCCTTATTCTTTTGTAGCAGAGCTGCCCTTCTTCAGTTTTCGCATTCTTGTACTTTCTTCTTTCTTCAATCAAGTCTAAGACTTCCTCCGTGATCCATGACTTCTTCTTGGCAACTTTTTTCTTCCAAGAACTTCTTTTGCGGCTTCCTGTAGTCCACACTTAATGTTTTCCCAACGCTCTTCCACTGATTTCTCATTCAGGTTCTCTCCTATGTTGTTTCCCACTGCTTTTTGAAATGCCAGCTGATGTTGAGCCTCCTTTTGTTTTTCTACTTGCCATATATTCTTCTTTGTTTTCTTCAATTTCTAGAATTTTAGATGGCATTTCATAATCAATAAATTATGATCACTGTCGATGTCTGCCCCAGGGTAGCTTTTGCAGTCCTTCACTTGGTTTCTAAATCTCTGCTTCACTAAAATGTAGTCTATTTGGCATCTTCGTCTGTCTCCTGGCATTTTCTATGTGTATCTTCTTCGGTTGTGATTTTTAAACAGTGTGTTGGCAACCACTAACTTATGTTGAGTGCAGAACTACAGCAGTCTTTCTCCTCTTTCGTTTCGGTTTCCCAATCCGTACTTTCCAGTTATTCTTCCATCTTGACCTTCGCCGACGATAGCGTTCCAGTCTCCTAAAATAATTAGGTTTTCTTCTCCTCTTACCTGTTTTATAACTTCCGTGATATCTTCGTAGACGTCTTCCACTTCTTCATCTTCATAGTCCGTCGTAGGCATGTAAACCTGCACCACCACGGTATCTACAGGTTTGGTCTCGATCTTCACCATTATTATCCTTTCATTGTACTGCAGGAAGCTCTTCACACGCATTCCGGCGCTTTTTCTGAGTATGATCCCTACTCCAGCATTACCATTTAATGATCCTGTATGTATAATCCTGTAGCTTCCAATCCAAAAGTCTCCTTCTTCGGGCCACTTCTTATGCTGATTCCTAATACGTCGAGGTCCATTCGCATTTCTACCTTCAGGTTCTCCAGTCTTCCACAGGTCCGAAGCGATCTCACGTTCCATGTTCCTACCCTAAAAAGACTCCTCGGGATATTAATGTGGTGGTTTCCCCTTGCCTTCCACATCGCAGTACTGCAGCCGTTAAAGTAAATGTTACCACGCCTGTAGTGAAATGCGTATCACTGTACCGACCACTGTGGTCTCCACCTTCACTCATGTGAAGAAGAGCTGCTGCCCTCTCCTCCGGGTGATGAGAAGCGTAATTATTGGCGGCCTCCCGTCGCCAAGTCACGGCATCTTCACAGGTTCTGTATTATTTAGAGGCCTATCTTACCCAGGGATAGACCAATACCCCCTCGGAATGCCGACGCTTTTTGTCCACGACTGCTTATTCGACGAGTAGACTCGCTTATCTCACAGCTAACCTCTATATCTAGAGGTCGACCCACCATCCGCAACCCGGTGGACGCACTCGGTGGCTTTAAGCTCAGCCGCGAGGCATTAGTTTTAACTTTATAAAATACAAATTTTTGATAACCACCGCGAAAATGCATTTGTTCAAAATTTAGCACCATAAAAAACACTTATAAATTATCAATAAAATTTTGGTCGCAGTTACCCAGAATACTTTAATAAAATCACGTTGTATAATTTACAAAAATATTATCATCTTACTCTTAATGACAGAATGTTTACTTAAAATACTTCTTTAAAAAAATGTTTGACTATCGGGTTAAGCTAAACAAATATTGCATGTAAATCAGGGTTTTTTCCTTATCCCCAGAAGTTAATAGCAATCCAATTGGCTCGTTGGCACTGAATCCATCCCTTGCGTCCACCTTAGCGGTATACTTCCATCCCTGAGCGACCCGTGTCTGTTTTTTCAAGACCCAGTCTGCGATCGATACATCATTAGGCACAAATTCATGAATAAGTCTGTTAACGAACGTGCTATATCTTGGAAACCATATCCACATTAATTAAACGCTTCATCACTCGGGGCTATTAGTGAGCAGCGGAAGAGATGAGAATAGGGTAATCCAATTACGTTATAACCGGGGATATCGGTCTCCAAATGAGGATAACATCACTTTCATAAGCATTTGTTCCATACTAATTACTTCCAAGAGTGACAAGAGGCCTGGCCTACTATCAACGGGTTAAGATATCAAGAATACCAAAATTTCCTTCTCTATGGCCAAGTAATCGACGGACATTATGTCAGTATCGCAGATCGCTGAATAATGCTTTGGATTAGTTTTCCTCACTCCAATTAAAATTTCTCACATGGAACCATTAATGCTATAGACATTTTGATACGTGGATGTATTTAATTATGAAAATAAATTATAATTATCTAAATTGAGTGGCTAGACAAAAAATAGGACAGTAATCTTGGCATGCACTATCACTTAATTAAAGCGATCCAGGAGAACATGAGAAGGAAGTTGTTGTCATTTTCTTCCGTTTTAGCCACCGCTAGCGCAATCAAGCTATACTTCACAAAAAATCTCATCTAAGCATTGGTTCTAGTTGACGCACGCAGTTAGTACATAGGTATTTTTTTTTAGGTATCCTCTTTAGAACAGAAAGTCGTGTGCAAGGCCCTACAGGGATTGTGAATTGTCCGTTGGAAAGGATGTTCGATTTTACCCCCTTGCGAAGCCACCATGGGTCTCTTTCTTCCCTTTTTTCACGACTAAAAATTTCTTTTTTCTTTATTCTTTAAACGAAATTTCTTCAATTTTCAACACCCCACAACTCCCAGTCATGTTCATGATACTCGTAAATTAATTTGAAATGTGTGCGCCACAATATGCATGTCGCATAAACATATCAGTCATTGATACTTCATTGATATTCATTCATAGATATTGATACTTCACATCATATCTTTCCTTCTCTAGTAAACGTATAATTTGAGGGAATTCATCCGCTGTCATCAAGATGAATAAATCATTTTCAAATTCTTCGAAGGTCAGATGTAATTTTTCAATGACAAAGAATTCTATCCATTCGGAGTTAAAATATCTTTGAGAAAAATAGCTTCTATCATCCAGCTATGCATTTTTAATAAATTCTCTACCTCACATTCTTATAACTCCGGCGGTTAATGTCAATTTTGTGGAGAAGTAGTCATTAATGAAGTCACCCCATTTAAACTTAAATGCTATGAACTAACTTTTTATCACCAAGTGTGATATAAAATTTTATGGAAAATAACAGCTTTTAATATCTATCAGTCATTTAACCTGGTACGATATGTTTTTAAAAAAATTGGAAAGCCCAGTTGCAGTTGGGTTTTGTGATCCAACATCTGGAGTTATTCAGCACCGCTGATCCTACACGTGAAAATATGTTAATACAGCACTTGTGACAAGTTGAGAGCGTATTCTACCCGTTTCGTTTGAACTTCATTCTTCAGTGATCACCATGTTGAATATCTCCATCCGTTCTCGCTCATTTCAATCTCTTGAATGCCCTCTCCTGTCCGTGGAAGGTAAGGCGAAGAAGAGCACAGAGAACGGACGAGAAAAGAGCACAAAGAATGAACGACTTCAAAGGATTTCTTTACAGCAATTTTGCAAAGTAGGAGAAGTAAGAGTGATATTCAAATAAAATTATAGGGTAGGTACATTGGGTTGGAAAACATAATTGACCCAGATCACTTTACTTAATGCTGAAGACTTTCTGTCTCCTCTAAACTTGATTATCTAATCTTCCGGGACTCTCCGACAACGCTAAATCAAATCAAGGAAATGAATTATGTTTATCTTTTGCATTTTTACCAAAAAAAATAGTTTCACAGTATTTAAAAGGTCAAAAATATCCACCCCAATAACAGCTACGTAGCCGTACCTAACCTATCTAGATTACAACAATTCATATTTGAACTTGAATCCACCATCGAATGCAGGGTTTCAGGGTAGGACCTTCGCCATTGCTTCCATTACGTTATTTATCTCTGCAGCTAGGTTTTATTAGAAGGAAATACACTTACAATTTTAAAGATTCTGCTGAAAAATATTTTTTAAAGGAGTTCAGTATATTTTAAGGCTACTTCGCACTGTCTAACCCAGTTTAACATTGAGTATGTGCATATACGAAGTGTGAAATAAACCAAAAACCCAAATACTTTTGAGTCATTTTGATGCTTATCTCTAACATGTACAGGAAAAAATAATTAAATTACTGTACCTACTTTTAGTTCCATTACCAAATAGAATAATTTTTTTATCGAAGTCCGGATATACTATTTTCATTCGTATTTACTTCATGAGATAATCAAAGTTAACCCGTGCTCCAGCGTTCTAGTACTCTGGAATTATTGCAGATAATTACATTTACAAGCCGAATAGGAGTGGGTTTTTCGTAGCATAGCCAAACTTCGAACTCGATTAACGTTCAAGTATAGTTATGAATAGCAATGGCATCAATAAATTGTTACCTATTTTATTTCCAAATACGTATATTATACTTCATGCAAGGCAGTGTTTCAAATGCTAATATAGATTGTGTAATATCTGGAAGCCATTATAGAGTCAGCATACAAGGCCATTTCAACAGAAATATTCGAGTGCAGTACAGCTATAGGTACTATTTATTTTCTTGATAGGATATCTTCTAATGCGTCCTTATCATTCATGTGTGTAAGAAATAAATTCATGAAACTAAAAGTGATCTTTGGTCAGTTATTGACGTAATTTAGTAGACGTAGAATATATAGACAGGTAGAACCCCATTGAAAACTTTATAATTTGGAAGATAGTGCAACACTCCCTTGAGCGGGATTGCAGCTCGAAACTGATCCAGCAACGGCCCTCCGATCCCTTCTCTCACTCCCTTGATTCACATCCCTCGTAACCCTTGGCTCGCAGCCCAATCGCCAATGTCCAACCCCCGTCAATCCTATCAAGGCGCAGCTTCCCGTATAAGCTAGGTGAATTGTGTGCTAATTCCTTGATGACGGCCCACCTTCAACAGAGCCGGCACAACGTAGGCAGCTGCCGTGGACTGAGGGAGCTGAATTGACCCATGGTTTTCGCACTCATCTCTTCCATTTTCCTCGAATTTTGATCGAACTTCCCCAAAAGGAGCTTATGGAAGACAATTTGATGAAGAGATGGAAACTTTTGTTTACAGGACTGGCATTACGGATTAAAGCCCATTCTTGATTGAAATCGTCAGCATCGATTTCATGCATTCAAGCAACGTATTCAGGGTTGAGAAGTAAAGGCCAAGGAGCGGACCGTTCTTGCTGGAGATGAATTTGCGACCCATTGTAATATGAGATTCACATGTTGTCATTTTGACTGTCCCTCTTTACGTATTATTTTGAGAGTACCCGTCGTTCCCATTGATGATTCGACTAAGACTCTGTAATACATTTCATGCATCACAGCCAAGTAAGTATTTCAGTTCTTCCGCATTTCATGAATAGAGCTGTAATCAAGAGTCCATGAAGCATATGCACGCCTCGATTGAAATTAAAACATTTTCCCATTTACTATTCCAAGTGATAGCAGGTGTACATTGTGATATCAATGATGTTCAAATTTGCATAATCGGTTATAGAAATCGATCTCTACACATCGATTAGTAATGGGTTTGAATGTCCTATTCCTTTTTTCAATGCAACGGCGTTAGTACGCCGAGGTTATGACCCTAAAAAAGTATTTTCAATGACTCGATACGGTAAACCGCCATTAAATTAGGATTCTTAGTTATTATATTGGCGCTGGAGTCGTTTTTATGGCATAAGGTTTGTTCCAACGGACGCTTTTAATTTCCTGCAGCCTGTTCGCCTTATTTCCTTTCCCATTTAGTAAATGTCCCTCCTTTTCTGCCTTTAGCCACTTAATCTCCACCCTCTCCTTCCCCACCCATCTCACTTTTCCTCGCCTCTCGCAAAACCCTCCTCCCTCTAGGACCTCAATACCCCTATCACCCATAAATCCCAGTCCCCACCTTCGATTTCCACTTTCTCGTTTCGTGATTCATTTGTCGTATGGAAACCTCCCCCCTACAAACCCTCGCCCACACCGTCGTCGTTCCCTCCGCTGCCCGTTCCACCCCTCCCTCTCCCCCTTTCATCTCCTTTTCTCTCCACGAGCCAATTCGATCAATTCTTCTACCCACCCAATTGCCCCATTTAACCTTATCCCAATGGCTCCTTGACCCCACCCCATTTTTCACGTCCCCCAAGCCTTCTGGTGGTAACAGCTCTAATCATAGAAAATCCTGACCACCATTTACAGCTTCCTCGGATAGGTATGCCCTTCGTGTATTTGGATCGTAAACCCTGCCTCTGACGCTGCTGTGAATGAGCGATCGGTTCTCGCGCTATTCCCCGGATCGCGCACAAGGTCAACACCGGTACATAATATAAAACAGCCCTGAACTTCAATCGATCGTTGGATTTGCATATTCCGGTCGGAAATCCGGCGTGAACCAGGTTAACTTTTGCACCAAATCACGCCTTATCATCCATTACACGCTCTCGTTACCTTCATTAGATGATTTTTGCAATCCATATTTGTCCAAATACTCTTATACGTGAGTTACCAAGATGTTGTTGAGCGACTCACTAGATACTTCTTGAGTTGTCACTACTGTTTGGTGCCAGTTCACTGATAGATAGGTAGGGTCGCTTTTTGTTCTTATGTACAGAATTTTAACGAACGTTCACAAGCATGGAAGTGAAGTGCCGAGTAATTCATCTCTTTAGCTTTATCACTGAAAAAATTATGAAGCACTTGTGGCTCAGGTTGGCTACCGAAATTTTAACGAGCGTGCGAATAGTTGATATTTTTTTAGGAAAATTTCCATTTTTAGGATTTCCATATTCGCCGTCTAGATTAAATGCAAACCGTGGAAGAGGAGCTGGATACTCTTCCGTATGGTACGGCAGGGCTCACTTCATGCTTGATTATTACCATCCGAGGATTCTTTTGTACTTATTTCTCTTATGATTATTAACAAACAAGATCAGCACTTGTTTTTTCGATTGATTTTTAGATTGTGGCCACTCACTCCGGTCAAACAGGGTGACTCAGCCTTAAACTTACCGTCTCGACCATAGATAGTTTGATTCCCGTGGAGGACGGTACAATCCATAGCTATTCCCCTGTTTGAGTTTTGAAATCTGTGTATCACACACGGAGGCTATTTGTGCTTGTGTAAAAAAAATAAAACGTGACGCCTCGTGGCAGCTTTTTTGATGAATTAAATTAAAGTGCGAGCTAATTTCGATCATTCATTGAGGCTTTGGAAAAGTTCTCACTAAAAATTCATTCTCTTTTCGTGTTCCTTCTGAAAAATTGTAGCCAATCTCCTTCTTTTTACTATAAATCTCTCCGTACTTTTTTTGAAAATATGATAATGACAAAAAGCCATTCTTTTCGGAATTTCATGCACTATATACTGACCCAACGTGTTGAAACGCGTCGTAAAATTAAAATATTTTTGTGGACACTAATTGTGTGATTTTATTTTGCTCGTATTGTATCATGCATTCATCTAAACAATTGAAATTAACATATTCTCAATGCATGAGTTTTCAACTTTTACGCCATCCACTTAAAAAATACACCAAACCAATCGAGCAATGGGATACCAAACAGAGAGAGCTTTGACAATATCAGGAAAAAAAATTTCGTGGACATAGTTGTGGAGAAAAATAATTTTTGAAGACAAAATATTATTTAAATTGTCTGAAAATGGCTCAGACAAAGTTTCTCGAGAGTAGTCTAGATACCACAACGCTCTGTTACCTCTCTTCCAAACAATAGTCGCAAGACAATAGCCCAACATTCATCTTTCGCCTTATGACTGCGACCAATAATCTCCCAAAATGAAGATTGTTCTGCAGTAACCACCATACATCACGTAACTAGGAATGCTTCAAGAGAGAATGAGAAATTTTAAGTACTTACTTATTAGGTCTAGCTACTCTGATAATACCGCATATGCTGCAAATCATGCGTGCCTTACCGTTATACGTCAGGCCGTTTTACTCTACTTATTTTAGTACTGAAAACTGTATAAAATTCCGCATGCCCAAATTCGATACAGGTATCCTCTGATGAATTCTTACATTCGATCCAACTCACTGTTTGGAATTATCTGACTGGACAAGCGCAGAAGCTAACTCTTGTTTACATTATTAGGTGCGTTTACATTGAAGCCTTCTTTAACGCCTCAGTTCCTCAGTTAAAAGGTATAGCCGCAGTAGGTACTGGTTTGCAGTATATTGCACGATACGACACCGCTTCGTGAAGGCAACTGTGTTTCGTGGTTTCAAGCTCCGCCACCAGTGATTTCCTAGAACGCTCAACTCACCTGTGATAGCTGGATCTGAAACTCTGGTGAAAAATAAGAATCACACCTACCTATTCCTGTTTTCAGCAACGAAACATCAAATTTGGCACATTCATGGGATACAACTGACCCTTTACTATGAAGATCCTACTTGTATCTTGGGATACTGTCTCACTCTCTAAAGTACACATAGTTGCCTGAATAGAGGGATTCCCGGTCGAATGTTATAAAAGAAAGGAGCTCGCTATTTGAGATCTAATGCCCTCCCGAGAATTAATTAACGCGCATGACTGCGGTTAATGAAACGAGCCATGGACTTATATAATTATCTTCCCTCTCAACAGCCCAGAGTCTCTCTATTAAAAATGCACGCCACATCCCTCCTCTCTCCTGCGTACTACCGAATTCTCCCGTCCGCCCCACCACCCCTCCACCCGCCGTGGATTCTGGGAAGGGCTGAGGGGAGGGGGCAGGAGTGGGAAAGGGAGCAAGAGGGGTGGTGGGGTGGGAGACTGAAAGAAAAGAAGAGCGTGACGCCGATGCCCTGACCTAATCATGAATTCAACATCGGAGCGGATACGGGGAGATGCGAAAAACAGAGGAAGCGGGAACAAGACGGGATACTCGACGTGTGCCCGCGCTTGCGTGCGTATGTGCGGGGATGTTCGGCTGTCAGACTGCGTGGAAAGATAGATGTGGGCGTGTGCCTGTGTGTACACGGACGGGCATGCATGTACCAGTACGGGAATGAGAGGAGGAAGGGAATAGGAATGATAATGAGAAGGAGGAGAAGAAGAGGGATGGAGGAAAAGGGGATGCAAAATTTGGAGAGAAGAAATTAGTGGGATTGAGAAAGGGATGAAGAATAGGAATTGAATTGATTTAATGTACACTATGTTGTACAACAGAGGGTATAGGCACATTCATGATCTGGGTTCAGTTCAGGGGTCAGGTGGGATTCGAACCCACGACTCTAGGCTTGGCAGGTCGCTCGCCACCGAGGACGAATAAGGGAAGGGAGCAAAAGAGAGAGTGGAGTGAAAGAGAGAACATGATATTGAGAATGAAGAAGATAATAATAATAATAATAATAAAAGGTCTTTATTGGGGCGAGATTGAGACAAAACTGTCCCTTCTGCCATCTAACCCCTCGTCAAAATAAATATATAAAAGAAATAGTGGTCAATACCTAAAACAATTACAATCTGAGGTTTAAAAAAATCAGTAAAGAATACACTTATAAGATGAGGTAGAGGAGGAAGGTAAGAGAAGAAGAAAGATAGAATAAAGAGAAAGAAAATTGGGAGGAAGATAACGAGGAATAAAGGAAAGGAAAAGTGAGAAAAAGAGGAAGGGATACAAGGATTAAAGGAGGGAGGATAAAACTGGAAGGTGAAATAAGGAAGGAGAGAGAGGAAGAAAGGCAGAAGAACATGTAGGAAGATGGGAGGAGGGGAGGGAGAAGTTGAGAGTAAGGAGAAAGGAGAGGACTGGAGAGAGAGAGAATGATCCTCCCTCTCCTCTCCTCTCACCAAGGGAGAGAGGAGAGGAAAGTAGCGGTAGGGAGAGGAGGAGAGAAAGGCGGGAAGGGAGGAAAGGTGGGGAAAGAGTCTTCTCGAGGGCCGGAAGAGGGATGTGCGGTTTAGCTCCAGCACGAGAGCGGAAGAGGAGAGAAGACGAGTTGGGAGGTGTTTTGGAGTGGGATGGAAGTGGAAGGGGGTGGAGAGAGAGAAGGAGGGAGGGACATAGATGGGGAGGAAGAGGAGATGAGGAGGTGGAAGGGGATGTGATTAGCGCTCGAAATCCCTCTCACTCCCGACCGCCATCTCCTCCACCCCGAGAGTGAGGCGTGGGACACACTCACAGTGGAGTCCTTGTGCGGCGGCAGCCTCCTCTTCTCCCCCCTCCCGCTGCACCACTTCCCATTACCTCACCCTCCAAATGTCCCCGAACCTTTCCCTCCTTGTTTTTTTCCCTTCGCCCTCACTTTCTTCATCCCCTCCCGAGTGAAGGTGGAGCGGTCGGAAAATTGCCTTCTCCAAAATATTATAGTTTCCGCGTCCACCCAGCTCCCCATGGGACCGCCTCCCCCTTTTTTGCCCCATGAGGCAGTATAGCCGAAGAAACTAGCTCTCCCGATCGATTCAGCTCCGGGCGCATTATATAAAGATGATGGTAATGCTACTGTAATTTCCTCCACGCATTGTTTTTATTTTTGACGCTAACAGGTAATTCACGCAGGGCAGCGCACCAAATGCACCGATCGTTTGAGCAGTTTCCAAAAGCTATGACGCCCTGTGCTTCCTAACCGCAGGCCATTAAAGTCTCTGGGCTCATGAAAAAAAATCTGTCGCATTTTTCTCCCATTCCGGGTAATGCGCTTTTTCACGATGTATTTTTCATCCTGCTCATTGATTCAACCCTATCTTTCCCAGCGTAAGAATTAATTATACCCTCTCTCCCAGGAATTCACGACTTAGCTTCCCCGAATACATCTGGCCGTATTATTTCCATAATCATTCTTTATTTGAGTATTATTGGTATTTATTCAAATGACGCAAATTTGAATTAATATAAAAGCTTGATTTCCACCTACTTATCCAGCTCGTATATATGAAATTATGGGTAACGGAAATAAAAAGGAAACCCTTGGATTTAATCGAGCCTTATCCATCCAGAATTGCCAGATTGAAAACAAGATTTTAAAAGTAGTACCATCAATGGTTTATTACTTCTTCTCATTTTTTGTCTATTTTTAGCTCCTCTCCGTTATGGGTGATATTATTTGTTCTTCTTAATTCTTTCAATTTCGCAAGTCTAGTTCTGTGTTGGATTTTAGTCTCCATAGTTTTTTCTTTGCTCTGTTCATCACCCATCCTCTTATCAATATTTTAGGAGTGTCGTCTATAATATCTAGGCTTTCTTTGTCTTTCTTTTTCCATTTTCTCATTTTCATGCCAGAGATATCAGGTTGGTTTCTAGTAATGTAGCCCAGAGTGTATCTGGGGAGATTAATCAGAGATTTAATCAGCTGCTGGCCAGAGAGCCCCATACTCAGCTTGCAATGGGTGACTAACCTACCGAAGTTGCATAACACTGTGGGTAATAGACTTCACTATGTGACTAAGAACAAGTTACTGCCCCATTATCCTGGCCTAAGAAAAATTCGCTAGCAATCGAGAAAACTGCAAAGTGTAGCTCACTTGTCATTCGCCCTTGTCTACCGATCTTCATTTTAAAGCCCATTGTAATTATTTTCTATTTGGCTCTGAGAATTCTATGTTAAAATTTTAAAAGATATATTACCCAGGATTGCATGAGAAATATTTTTACCTTGAGGTGTAATTTTAGGAATTTTGATTGAATTTGAGTGCCACTATGGAAAGGTTTTAGTAAGAAATTTTCATGAGTCACCCTGAATAGTAGTATATCTTTGCATGAAATACGAAATTTGAGCTTTGGAAGTATTTGTTTTACTTTTCTAGACTATTTAGGTGCTTTGTGTCGTATAAATCGATGTATTAGTACATAAATTGCTTCCAATCAGATCATTGACATTTATCTTGCAAAAAGTATTCCAATGATATCCTCACACCCGTAAATTAAAAAAAAACCTTACTTAAGGAACTGCTTCCTCGTCAATTCATCCCAAATGACCCATTTACTTTAGTCAGTGATGCGTAACCTCTCTCTCATGTAATTATTTCGAAAACACATTATCCTTTGTGATAAAGCAAATAATGAATTCTAACCGACATTACAAAATAGGATCCACCATAATTTGATTGTGACTAATTGGCTACATTAATGTATTCATGTAACTGAATTAAAAATATATTGACCTTTACCTCAAGAAAACACGGCCACCGTAATTCATTTGACCTCTATTCTCCCACTTTACACAATGCTTCTAGTGCCACTAAACACATCTTGTACATATGACTGTATCACTGCTTTAATGCTTCAAAGGTGGCTTCTGGAAGCATGTTCAAATACTCAACTTCCTTCCTCATGCCTAACTCACATGTGGCGTTCCGAAATTCAACTTATCATCCTCCCCTCTTCACTCAGCCATTTCTCTTTCCCACATGGCAACCCCAAATTCTTCGGCGAAGTCGCAAATCATGTGAGCGAAGTTGAGCACTCTCAAATACCGTAATCGCATTCTTTTCATGCCTCTCTCCCTACTCCCCCTTTTCTCTTTTCATCACCTTCCTCTCTTCCTGTTCATCCTACCCAATCATCTTTTTTCCCGTTTATGAAACCCTCCGTCATTCAACTCTCACTTTCTTCTCCCAATTCTCAACCATCGTTTTCTTCCCTGCGGCATCTCTCTCCGTCCTCTTCCCCTTGCCTCCACCTTTCCCTCCCTTCCTCTGCTCCTCCCCGTCTCCCTCATCCCCTCTCACGCCATTAACTCCGATGCCCAAGGGTGGAGGCCTGAGAGCGAGGTTGGCGGGGTGGGGGTGGAGGGAAGGAAACGGAGGACAGGAAGGATGAGGCTGTGTGGGAAGGGAGAGGACGGACGGCAAGGATGGCGAGATTGAGTCCGCCCATGGGAGGAAATCAGGGGAAATAGGCTGAGTAATGGCCAGAGTTCTAGGTTCCCGAGGAGCGGGAGATGGGGAGGTGGAGGGGGAGGATTAAGGCTATCGGTCCCTTTAGGGGTTGAAGAAAGGGAAGGGAGGAGGGGGATGCTCTTGCGGAAGAAAACGGGAGGTGGGTGGACCTTTAAAAGGGGAGGGCCCGGCCTATCTACCCCCCCCCCCCCCCCCCCAGATCTCTATCCTCCGTCTCCCTGCATCCTCGCCTTCATCTCTCGCATCCTTTCCCTCCCGTCTCTCCACGTAAGAGAAAAAGTCTCCTCTCACCTTGAGCTTGCCACCGCGTCGCGTGCTGAGTAGACGCTGGCGCTCTTGCCGGTGCAGAGCGGAAAAAAATCTCCGTGGAGGAGGCGGTCACCATCCCGCGCCTCACCATCTCTCACAGAGGTCCAGTCGAGGCAGCAGATGGTACGTGGGGTTTCTGGTTTTGGAGGGTGTTTGGATCCGGGCGAAAATGGGAACGGATGTGGAGGATGGTAGTGGATGACGAAGGTGAATGATGAATCTCGGGAACGGAAGTGGAGGATTGTGCCGAAGGTCGGTTACGTGGGGAGAGAGGGACGAATGCGGCGGTGGGTAATGGGGGCGGTCGCGAGTGAGATGGCGCCCGTCTCACCGTGGCGAGATTCCGCGGAGGGCAGTACAGAGTTCGTGATAGTCCGTTCGTGGTTGAGTGAATTCTCATTTGCACGGGAATGGAGCGCGTGCGAAGTCATTAATCTGGGTCTCACTCAGCTCAGATGCCCACCACGTGTATTTTGGGTGGGCTATGCGCGAGAACACCGGACCAATCAGGCTCGTAAAATCGTGAAAATCACAAGTTTTTTCGTGCCTCAAGACGGTATTTGATAGAATATATCCGTAATTCTTCGTCAAGGGTTATCGGAAGATTACGTGTAAAGCATTTGACGTGGCATTATGACAAAGGCTTATTCATGACTGGGCAAAAGCGCTCCTTTTAGTAGTTTTCCGTTAAAGTATTGAGTAAGGTTTTCAATCCTATTCTTTAAAGGGAAGGAACAGTGGTAGTAGGACTGGAACATAGCATTAAGGGCGTTTTACACGGTTTATAACTTAAAGCAGCCTCTAACCTAATAAATTGCATGGCTGAATGCATGGAAATAAAGCAGAGGCTGTTTACTGCATATTTGTTTACGTGTTAGGGAAATTTTCTATACATTCCATAGCTTTATGCCATGCAATTTCACTGCGTATCTCCTCATTTATTTGAATGAACAATGAAAGGAATTGTGCGAAACAGATTTTTCACCTCTATATTCCTCTAATTCTGAAAAGGAGATGCCTTTTCACTGTATATGACGTTGAAGTTGCCAACTTCACGACTTCGTAGTTACTACAGTCAACGATTTCCATTACACTACGTAGTGCGCTGTACTTAACACATTCTGAGTCTTCTTCCCCATTACTTTCCCGCCATTATGTTGCTAAGAACATTTTTTTTTCTGGAGTAGATGTTTTGGAGGAGTGTTCTCCTTTCATTAATTTCTAGCTAGGTTCGTATGCTTTCATAATGATCCAACTTGTTCTTTGTAATTCTTCTCCAAAGCTATATTGCTGCTGCAAGAAGAGTATTTTTTCCTGTTCACCTAAGGTCCATACTTCAGAATCATGTGATCACGTTCCAAACGAAGGTTTTGAGAAATTGAGTCAATTGAGAGATGACTGTTCACTAGAAGATTACGCTTCTTGTGAAACGCTTGTTTCGCCGTAGCATTCTCCTTTTGGCTTCCTTAAAACTTTTATTTTCTTTGATTATTTGACTGCACTGGTAGCAAAATTCCCTACTTGCTCTATGGTTGGTTCATCTAGTTTGATATTAGCTAGGTTAGATCGTTTTGATGTAACGGCCTGGAACTTTATTACACGAAAATATTAAGTGACCCATATGAGCCGTTACTAATTAATTATGCATGAAAAAATGTATCAATGTCGTAGAAGAATTATTAAAACATAAGCTCCATAAATGCCTTTAATTTGAAGAAAGTGTAGGGACAAATACTTAAATCCACATAAACGAATCGTGCGTCGTCATTAAAGTCTCCAGAAATAGATAAAATGACATGGAATCAAAAGTAGTTCAGAGTGTCTATGGTAGCTCACTAAGAAAAACTGCATTAAAACCTCCCATGTCTGTATAGGAGACTGTATATTGCATTTTACTAAGCTTGTTCTGAAGTGTTTCTCAGTTTCGGACCTGGGACTTCCAACCAAAAATACAACAAACTAATTCAAAGGACTACCTCCCCTTTTTGCTATCAGAAAAGAAACGGTATTTGTAAGCTTTGTCATTGACTCGAGAATTAAATAACCGCAGGTTTCATATATTAACGGTGAAATAAAAATTAAATCCATTTCGATTAATAAAAAAGAGCAAAATTCTTTGAGTACTCACTAACATCTTCAAACCCTTTTCGTATGCAACATAAATGACTTAAATGCATTCTGATTGAAAATGCAATTATGTAATTATAAATTTGTGGCATATGCTCTAAATTTGTAGTAACACACGCTATTTAACATAAGCTTATTTCTTAGGTAAACAGAAATCCATACCTGGGGATGAATTCGAACCTTTGATTATAAGCTCGTCACAGACTGGGCTACCTCAGCCGGCGATTAGTTTTTAGTTGAAAAGATTTTGTAATTTCTTAACAAATGGGAAATCCCATGCGTGATCTCCAATCTTGATTATTGCCACAAAAATTTGCAAAATTAATAATTTATTGCACGTTGATCCTTTCCAATTGCTTCATACTAATTTTTCAAAGGTAGAGGGATGTATTATTTTACATATTTTATTTATGGCCTTCTAAAATGATCACACAAAAAATTTGTTCAGAATAAAATCGAATGTATCTAAACAATATTTGGATGCTTATATCCGTCACCCTTTATTCTGGTATCAGAGTAATTGCTGATACATTATTAAATTCAATGAATTATCTTATCAGATGAAAAGGACGGTAAAAAAAAGTATAAGCAATTTTTTTAATTTGCTTAAAGTTAATTTTGTTTACTAGGAAGATCCCTTACCCCTCAAGTAATGTCATTTCGCATTGCAATTAGGTAAATGATTGAATAGGGATGGAAGGTGGTGTGTTTGAGAACCATATAGGAAGTTAGTAAGCGATAATCATTTACTGCCCATCTTGATTTCTAAAGTGCTCCATTCTTGGGGACAAATTTCCTTAATCTTCCTTTGGAGGCACAATATTCGCGAACTAGAATTCTATAAATACCCATTTCTGGTTGATCCCTAGGTAACACATTACCAATAAGACTGGCTTCATTTGGTCATTCTTACCAGTCTTCTTTATTTGGCCATTTGAAGTAATAAGGGACATTAGAAATCAAAGACCTTACATTCTTAATTTAGTATTCGATATCCGTCTTGTTAGCCAATACTCGGGCATTTATTTCCCGTTCGTAAATAAATATATCCAGAAATTTGTAAATACCTACCTCAATACAGTATAAGTGTACAGAAATATGCCAAGATATTTTAAAACGCCTGTCTCAGTGTCTCAATATAAGTGCATTATTTAAATCTACTGTTATTTCAGGATTGCAATAATATCCACTGGAAGAAGGGGAAGAGATCATGAGAAAGTTGGAAGAAAAAATATGAGGATCATGAAAGAATCTAGTTTATGATCTCGGTTTTGGAGATTTGGATAAATCGAATAAATGATTTCCTTGAGTCATAGTTCGGAAAGAGATTAGTTTCAGAGATCAGATAAGCAGTTAGTCCCAGCAAATAATTGTTGGATACAGCCTCTGAAATAGATGAATATTACGAAAACCCTGAAGTAAGATTGCATGAATTAAGTATATGCGATTGTCTAATTGGTGAAGGACAAAAGTGATAGTGGTAAAAAAAGAGCCAAATTAGATGCTGTAAGAAAGGCTCTTTGGGGTGATTACCTCGGACGCAAACGGCAAGCAGAATAGCCATGCACCCGTGTTATATTTAATTAGCAATTTAAATAATCCAAATGATTACCAGCTGTCATTCGTTAAAGTACACATTTCCTGTTTGTTGAACACCCATTAATAATCAAATACTCACATTAGTCCATACCGCATAACTCTATTTATAATAAGTCTATCCAGGCCGCCCGAATCACTAACTAATCCCCTGAAATTAAAATTTCCCCAATCATTTAAACGTTTAAAATCATGTCCGCCTCTTTTAATATCGCAAATCCGCCGATCTCCCCGCGGCGAGCATCTCTCAGTTTATATACAGAGCGGGTTCATGCCGAAGATTTCTATTTAATCGCGTGGCAGAGCCGCAAAATATAAACAGATGTCGGGGGATCTCGCCGGGGGCAAACATTTAATTCAAATAAACGTGTTTGAGAGAGCGGGTGTCGGATCCTTTTCCGTGAGAGAGAGAGGGAGAGGCAGAGAAAGGAAATAAAAAATAATAAAGAAGTACCTACAGGAGGAGGAATGGTAGAAAGGGGTTGATAGGGAGAGAACGGAAAGAGTGGAGAAAAACTGGACTGTGTAGAAAAGCCGATCTGGGAGAGTAGAGGACGAGGAAGTGACAGAGGAAGGGAGGAAGGTGGTGCTAGCTTAGGAGGACGGGGATAAGAGAAAGATCCCAGAGGGATGGATCCTCAGGGGGAAAGAAGGGGGACATGCCTAGGTGTCCCCCACCCCTCCCCCCACCCCCAACAACCGCCCACCCCGGTGGGAGGAACGGACGCCTCGGAGCGGGTTTAGAGAGGGGAAGGGGGCGTGGGATCGGCAACAACGCGACTCGAGATAGGGATTAAGGGTCGCCTCGTGGTAAATGGGGCGGAGGGGGGAGCGGGGAGCGCTTCTGAGAAAGGGATAAGAAAAAGGGTGAGCTCGAAAAAGGAGCCGCAACAAGGGACAGATAGGGACGTCGAGAGGGATATGCAGGGGGGGGGGGGGGGGAGGGGAGCGGTGGGGCAGGAGGAGATCTAAAGAGAGGGTAAGAAAGAAGCGGATGGAAGAACGAAAAAGAATGATCAGCAGCTAAAATTGAGTCATTTAAGGAGAGCGATGTGGTGAAAAGAGAGAGAGGAGGATAGGGGTGAGGTAGAAGGGGAACGGCATGGGTGGTTGCGTGGAACAGGATGGGAAAAGGGGCGGAGGGTAGCTTGCAACTCGATATAAAGCCTGAGGAGGAGGTATTGAGGGAGAGAAGAGAAGGGAGAGGTACTCGACAGATAGAGGGCTAGATAGGTAGGTAGGTGAGTGGGGATAAGGGGCGTGCGGGGAGAAGTAAGGGGGGGCAGAAAAAGAGAGAGAGACCAAGAGACCCTTAATTGAATCTCTACTGACCTTTCGCTGCCACACACCGCACCGATCTCAACCCCACCACGCCCCCATCACTCCCCCACGCCTCCCCACACCCTCTCCCTACTTTTCCTCCTCCTTCCTTTAAATCTCCCTCGCCTCGCTTCGTCCGCACTTCCTTCTCCTCCCCAAAATGTCCCAAAGCTTCCTCCCTCCCACCTCCCATTCTTCCTCCTCCCGCAACCCAGTGGCCTCCCACCCACTCTTTGCTTCGTAATTGATTGGCGGTTTTTAGCTCTCTTGCGCTTCAAAATAAAGGGACCAGGGCGCCGCCCGCCCTTTCCCGGAGAGCGGAGGGATGCGAGAGGAGGGGGAGAGAACAAGGCTCCAGTATTTTTTTCTTCACCATTGCGTGCGTGTGGGTGGGTGACTGGCGAGGGGGGGGGGGATTCTGGAAGGGATAAAAAAAAGAGCGAAGTGGTGTGCGCGCCCCGGCGAGAGAGGAGGGTGATGTGGCAGAGTGTTCGGGGAGGGGAGGATAAAGCTGCGCGATACATTGTAATTTGAATATCGCGTAGTGATGTGCGATGTTCGTATCAAGCGCCATCGTGATGTTAGTGGACGTCATTTTAGGGGACATTCCAGTAACTCCATCGTAATAGATTCATTTTGAAAATCGCTTACCGCTTTCTTTACATCGCATTCAATATTCAAGCCTATTTTTGGTGTAGTGTCCAGATGTCAATACACTGAGAGAGTTTGGGGGTGCTTTGCCTCACGAGAAATTAGAAAAGGTGGAACACAATGCTCCAAACAGCTGCTCCCAAATTCGACAAACAGAGATATCGCATCCGTTTCTCATTATAATGTAGATCGCACTTGGGCAAAATCGTCGCAAAGCATTATATCCATTGGTAGGATTTAAATAATTTAACAACCGTAATGAATCAACCGATCAAACCGGAAAATGTTATAAACATGGTATAAACACCGATATACTGAAATGTTGTATTAAATTTGATGAATTTAATACTTAAATGAACAAAATGAGGCACACCAAACGTATGACATCCAAAATATTTTGAACCTTTTAATCAAAATTTTAAAAAAAACTGCTAAAAAGTGGCCTCAACTAGTTCCTCCGGACTCGACCAACAGTTTTGTATCGGTTCCGCAGAATCGGTGCGAACCGATTGAATCCCACCACTCGTTATTTCGCGTCGTCTCGATCGATGTCGATCGATCGAGAACGATGCAAATCGACTCGATCGATGTCGAATGGAGATTCTATGCGCGTGTCGCGAGCATCGAAAAGGATCCGTGAGAATATCGGACGGTCGAGATTGAAGAGGAAACTACGGGGAATCCGCTTGCTCCGGAGGAATAGCGAACGGGTAAAGGGGATAAGTGGGTGGGGATGGTGGGAGCGTGAAAGGGGGCGGAGAAGGTCTGAGGCGGCCAATGAGGTCGCCCCGTAAGCCGAGGAGTGGCCGAGAGATGAGGCGGTGGTCGTGAGAGGGAGGTTTTCGAGTCTGCGGCCGGAATTGGCCGCCGTTGAGGTGTTACGAGCGTGTGGGGGGCAAAAACAAACGCGTAAAATGAGAGTTCCGCCTCTTCCCCGCATATAGTGTACAAAACTGAAACATTCATCATTCGCCCCTAGCGCCGTGGCTGGAGAGGAGAGGAGGAGGGGTGCGGGGTTGGTTCTCCGCACCCGTCTCTCCCTCCGCCCCTCACCCCCCGCCACACTCCCGCCACTCTCCCCCAAATACATCTTCAAATTAACATTTTATGTGTGAAATAATAATGCTGCCGGTCCTTTCTGTCTTCAGTGGTCGCCGCCTTCTGCAGTGGCGGCATTTCCGTTTTAATCCTGGCATCCTCTTTAACTCAACGCGCCGCTCAAGAGTGGCGTTGTTTTAGAATGGGCGGAATAAAAAGTGCATGGCGTGCTCCCTTTTACTCCGTTTGCCCCGTCTCCGCAAAATCATGGCCCGGTTGAATCACGGAGAACGCGGTCGTACTTCGCGTATTCGAGCATCCCACGTTCGTATAACCGAGTGCTCTCACGTGTGCGAATATATACAAACGAATCAGCGCGCATTCGATTCGTTTTGTTCCTCGTTGGGCGTTCAATATAATTCATGTCACCGTTGTAGTTATTTGGGGAAGGGGACTGACAGCTAAGGTCTTTTGCGCCATTTATGATAAATGAATAATTGAATTTGGGTAGGAATTATCTAGGGAACGGAGGAAGGGTTGAGAGAAACACGGCGTCGGCATTAGCCCGCTCTTAACGAAAGGTGCCTAGAGGTTCACGGTGTACCTTCCCATCTGACGGTTGGAGTACTGAACCGACGTGTTCTTCACTAGGCATTCTAATAGAGACCGGTATGCCAAAGAAAAATTTCTGTCACTGCCGGGCTTTAAACCCATTCCTCGGTATGGGAGGCCAGTACACTAGCCACCAAATTAACAAGTTCCCCATATAGTTGAAGTAATTTCATTTAATACAGCTTGATCGCAAGTGTGAGTTACCGAACCCTTTCTTGCAGTTCTATCAAACAATTCTGTCTTCAGTTGAACATTTTGGATATTTTTTTTCTTACGGTCGTCTATTTCATACGACGGCGTTTATAAGGATATTACTCAGTAATACATCCACTTATTGGATACTAATGTTGTTTTTTTCCGAGTATGTACGAAGAAATATGCCACAATAACTGATGTAGAAATAAATAACCACGACGGCACACAAAAATACTTTCAAAAATAGTTAATCCACGGATACTTCTTCACTATGTAGGTACTACATGCTACTATTTTACTAAATATTAACTATTGTATTAAGGGTCGTAAAATTTAAGAATTACACGAGTAGGTGTAAAATTTTCCATATCTTTATTTTTATCTCCCCTACGTTTGCTCTAAGTTTTTTTATTTAATGTTGCCAGTGTTTACCTGCTATTCCTTGGGTTGAAACTGAAATCATCAATATTTTCTACTGCCAGTATACGTGGTCTTTTTTCAAAGAATTTGTTTTTCACGGTATCGGTTTCGTTGTTGAACAACACTTTTATGCTGATAATGAACGATATTATCAGGATTATGATTATATTCCTGACCTGTTAGTTCCCGATAGTGTTGCTTAATATGAAATAACGAAAATAACAGTCTTTCTTCAAAGAATTTCTTTTTAACGGCGTCTGTTTCATTGTCCAACAGCACCATCAGGTTAGAAATATTATCTTCATACTGGTACTGATTATTATGATCAGGATAATGATTATATTCCTGACCTGTTACTTCCGGATATTATTTTTCAACAACGAAAACTAGATCATGAAATTCTAAGAGGAAAGATGAAGTTACCTTCTCAATTTTCCTCGAGTCAATAAATTATACAGTACAATGACTCCAATTGGCCATTTTTGGAATTGTGTTGAATTAAACATGACTCTCGCAGTAACCTTCATGAAGGCATCATGTTCAAATGCAGACAAAATGACTTCATTTTGATGATGGATTCAGCTATGAATGAGGTAAATTGGATAGAATTGGATAGTATGATAAATTTTCTGATTCAATATTGAGGAATTATTAAAAACTTAACTTATTAGTATTTTATTTTTCCGTCTGAGTTATTTTTTCTGGTTAAATAATTCGAGTTGGGAGTTAATTTATGCTAAATTTGCTTGTTTTTCTTGGTTTCGAATGGAAAAATGAGTACCCTTAAGAGCCGGCATATTACTCAGACGGAAAACTTCCAATGATGCATTTACAAGGAATGATTTTTTTTAGAACGAACACATTTCCCCACAACACATGAAGTAATTAAAGTTTGACTGTCGCTCAAAATGTTTCATTTCTTTTTAATTGAGTTTCAAAACTTTGAGCAAATGTTCTCCTCCAATTAAAGGCTGAACCTTTAGAGCCGAACACCAGAGCGTTGTAACTTCTTTTCACCCGGGAGTTAATTTAAAGCACATTCCTTTTTCATGTAAGCCTTTTTCTCGAGATATTTTTCCTATTCTTCGAAACTTGGCGAAGGAGAGGGGGAAACGTAATGGGAATTTTCAAGATTGATTAATTGAATTTTGAAATAATGGAAATTCCTTGCAGAACTAATTAAAAGTCTGCACAAATTATAGTTATTGACCTCCATCGGAGAATGCGTGAAATGTCATGGACAGAGGATTTATTTATCGTGGAATGTTTGTAAATTGACAGCGGATCCTGTGGCAGACTTGGTAAATCACCAGAGTTAACAGCGCACTGCAGCATCAATATAAACAAGCAAGCTTAACGGCCCAAAATGGGTAAATTATTTATTCTATCCTATGTTTTTAAGCGTTTTTTCCCTCACATGGGAGGTAATTTCTATTTTTTTCTCGGATAAACTGAAAACAAAAAACCCCGTCGAAAACAACGAGGTCAATTTGCACAATACAAGGGGAGTAACAGTCGCTATCCTCCATGCTATCCTTCACATTTACATGTTTCCCTCTCGTCGGTCCAAAAATGATTTTGGCGTGTATATTACAAGATTAATCAAATGCATCTATCTTCAAGATGTTTTGTTACGGCTGTTATTTCGATAAGGTTTCATTGGTTGTATGATATGAATGAATGATTGTGATTTAAATGTTTTTTAAATAATCATGGTACAGTCCTGTGCAAGAAAAACTTATCACAACGGCGAAAAGTAGATTATAAATTAACTGCTTCTGAGCAGCTTTTAACAAAATATTTACGAGCATTTCACTTTCTGCCATGGCAATAAAATGACCCATGTTCTTGCCCTATGATCTTCATTCTGAAACCCCATGGTGCAGGGGGTTGGTAGGGATTTTGAAGGTCTCACCTCGAGTTGCCTTCCGTGACCTTCATGTGTTCTATTTCTTCCCTTCTGTAATACCCATTTGTTCTCAAATGCACAGTATTATTTTTTTTGTTTTCCCATTATTTACCCTCCCATCCCGCTACATACTTCCAACAAAAGGTCCAATATTGACAGCCTGGTCAAGCGGTCGTTTATGAATGGGGGATGACTCAACTGGAGGGAAAAAATACCTTATCAACAAACTTAACTAACTTAACAAATATCAGTAGTGATCTCGCGCACCTTTTTACTGTCGGAGAGTATAATCCCAGTTCCTGAGCATAACACACACCAAGCGTATCCATCTGCTGGAAGCTTTAAAGAGAATGTATGACCCTGTAGTCACACTTATCAATTAGTATTATTTGCGCGCCTCCTCCTCTATCCTGAACACAGTTGCCTTGTTCCAAACACCTGTTCCCCACTACCTCCCGTTGTCTTACACCCGAGCGTCCGGTTCGACCCACACCCCTTGAAGACCGATGACGCCCCCCAATCCTCAGGCTAGTATAAATGGTGAGTGCGCAGCATTATTTTTCACCTGATGATAATGGTCTTTCACTAAAACCTGGGTCATGAGCGCGTTTAATTTTGATGTGATATATTTTCAAACATTTTATTGTTCAATAAATAATTTTGCAACAAATTCCTTCATTGGCAGCATTTTTGCTAATAATAAAAACAGGATAGAGATTTTGAGTAAGTAACAACGCAAGACCGTTGGTGATTGGGGCGTAAAATTACCATACTTTATACCTCTACTAATTTCTTGGCTTAACATTACAATAGTATCAATCACAAGTCGGCCCAACCAAAAAATAACCCAATCGTCGCTTTTTTAATTATTGTAAGATTACCCAACCATCATGTTGGTCTCCTCCCTCCCTCAAAGATAACTCTCCCATCTTCTACGACTGAGGACTTTTAGGTATCTGTTTAGTACTACGGAGAAGCTTTCTGAAATTACTTCAAAAGTTCCTGACTCACGTGATTCACTCACCCTTCGGCACCACCCTTCTTCACCTCTTCGTTTAACTCTCCCCGCCCTCCTTTCGTAGGACGCAGCCGAGGGTCCCATCACCCCATTTAGGTGTCGTCTCACCCCTAACACACTCCCTCCCCCAACACGCACTCCTTCCTCCGAAACTACCTTCCCCTGGAAATCAAAACGCAACCTTTGGATACGCCGTTGCCGAATGATCACTGGCAAGCGATTTCTCTAAAGTAGCGTCGTCATTCTAGGCAAGGGTGATAAACTTTTTTTGTAGGATACATTCTGCATCATTTTTTTCATTTAGGCATTATTATTTTCTATGCTTTTAAACAATTTTGAAAATTGCTGTTGACTACAGTTAACCGTGATTTCAGGGTATCTCTCGCGTTTCACGGGCAAAATCTATTAATGTTTCTCCATGTATATTACCTTTAAGGCATTAACCGTTTACGTTACTCAGCTAAAAGAGAAACAATGGAAAGTTTCCGTCTAAATATGCAGTTGAGGGAAGCTCTCGGACGTAAACGGGACCGGCTAAGAAATAATAAGTTAATACCAAAATACTTTAACCTCCAAATTCCTCTTGCTATTGAACGTCTATCACTCTATTCGGTAGACGTGAGATGATTCATTTGATGTTAGCACGGGAAAATAACTGCTTTAATGATGATATCAGTAGGTCGATTTAATTTTTTTTAACATTACGCTAGACTTTACTACGTTGCGACCCCACTCTACATCTCTTGTGAAGACATTCGAGGCATCGTCCAACAAAGCGAGTCATAGTGGGCTGCTAAAGAATAGCCGCACTGTCGAATTCATAGAGTCGAGTCTAATGCGCGTTACGCGATGTTGCCGCGGGGCCATGTGTGTCTCGAGGTGC
The DNA here is from genome assembly GCA_933228895.1 of Platycnemis pennipes. Taxonomy (NCBI): domain Eukaryota; kingdom Metazoa; phylum Arthropoda; class Insecta; order Odonata; family Platycnemididae; genus Platycnemis; species Platycnemis pennipes. Next base: position 110,403,486 of record OW121847.1, read on the forward strand.
CCCGACCGAAGAATGATCGGCGGCGGGGAGATAGCCCAGAGGATGAGTAGTGAGGTTGAGGCAGTTGCTGGCGGAACTTGAGCCGGCATGGACATCGCGATTCGGCAGAGGATTCGGCGAGCCTGAGGATGTGTGTGCTTCGCATGCGTCTCTGGACGTGTGAGTGAGTATGGCAGAGGGCTGGTGGCGAGCGCATGGACAAGGATTCCGAGACGAGAGGTGACGAGCAGCACCACGAGCATCAGCAGCGGAAGTGTCGCCTCGGTGAGTCAAAGTCGTCCCAATTTTTGCCTTTTGGTGCTCGGGCGTAGGTCCTCCTGAATGTTGCGCGCGACGAACTCGACCCACGATGGTAAGCGGTGGTAAGTGGTGTATAAACCCGACGTGCGGAGTGGTGGCTTGGTGACTAAAGGTTATTGCTGCATGCAAAGGCGAGTAAACCCTGTGGTATGTCTTGAAGCGTCCGCAAGTCAATGGTGTTCCCCCTCCCCCCGGAGAGAGAAAGAGAGTCTTAGAGGTGTGAGCGGTCGGTCAAGATCCGTCGGCGACAGCAAAGTTCACCTGGCGCCTATTAATAATACGGTAGTCATTGCAGTGTGGGTCATTTTTGACACGGGAACGGAGTGAAATTCGAACACGTGACATCCAACATCAGTGCATGTCATGCAAGGGTGTGTGGAATGAGACCCCACACCAGTCATCCATTATCGAAGTGAATAATTTTAATGTCAACGACTACACTACTAATTTACTGTCAGCAACTAATTTACCAAGAGAACGCAACGATTTTATATGCAGTACAGTCTCCTATCTCAAACATCATACCTGAATAATGCTGCGCAGTTACTACATTCTTTTTCTATTACATGCTAAACATGCTAGGCACTATCGAAAACATTTATATTCGTTGTCAATTAAGAGGTAAAATTTCCCACTGAATCCCAGTGAATAAATAACCGAAATATCGTATTATGAAATCAGCAACGATCGGCTAACTTCACACCTTCGCGGCAACCCCAACCACTCGTTTGTTTGTCAATTTGTACATCCGGGTGCTGTACAGCCCGGTGCAAACAATGTTTGATTACATTTTTCAGGTTCTATGTGCTGATAGGATGTATTGCGATGTTGTCACTAGCTTGTCCACAGGTTGAAGCTTTTTAAAATACAAGCGATTCTTCTGCTGGTATATTCCTCAGTTCAAAAAAAAATATTCCTTGCGTCAAATATATCCAAACTCTCTCCTTCCTGCCACGTCCTACGTGTCGTCTCCTCTCAATTACTCCCCATTTTGTCAGCCACTCGTCCTCATTCCCTACTGAATTTGACTCTCAAGCCTGGCGTGTCACCACCACCCATATACCATCAATATATCCCAGACCTTGGATTAATATAATGACATGACTCACTTTCGCGGTACGTTGTGACTGAAATTTTATAATTCGTATATATTTTTATCTTTATTGATGAGTCTGCGCTCAAACGTAGTTGAAGAAAACTGGTTTTTGGAAAACTAATGAAGAAAGTCATATTCTCTCTTACTTTCGCAATAATTGAGACTATTTTCCGTCCTTCACACATTGATGTGAAGGAAAATGATACAGATGAACGCTACTCATCCCTGTTGCTCTACCTTTTCTTTCTTTCAGCAAAGAGGGCTCCTCGTTTTGGTCTAATGCGAATTCAATTAGTAATATAGGTACGTATTCTTATTCTCACGTTTCAGCGAGCTGTAAAGTGGCTTTAGAGCAATCACTATTCCATTTCATTGCCACATCAGATTCAAAATTCAATATATTGAATGACCTTGGCTCATTTTCATCGAAGAGATTTGTTTGATACCGGTCGAGAATGGCTGGTAATCCGACTCCGGGCTGTTGTTGCTTACTGACCCAAGTGGCCCAAGTAACGGATTCTTTCGGGCGTTCAGACAGAAACCTTTCCAGGAAATGAAGCGGAGAACTTTCATGTTTGCTCCCAAAGCAAATTTTATTCGCTTTTGTGAGTCGAATTAAACGAAATTATGAGGTAAAAATCGTCAACCCCCCTCCCCTCAGTCCAGACAGCTCCCTATTCCGGCCAGCGAATCCCCGTCCCCTCTCCCTTCCCCACCCGTCCCACGCCACGGCCGCCTAATTCACCTTTCCTCCTCCCACCAGCCCACCCTTCTCCTCCCTCTCCCTTCCCACCTCCCTCCCCTTTATGACGGCTTATCTGTCCACGCACTCCCCCCCCCCCCCTCCCATCTCGTCTCTCCGCCGCCTCTGCTGCACAGCCAATTTATCTTCTTCACGCCCGACTGACGACAGCCAGGGATCCTCAAAAACCTCCCCTCCCCCCCTCACCTCCTCCACGCCCACCCCTTACTCCCCCCCCCATACCTCCACCCCCCCGCCACCGCGTTCTCTTCTCTGACCGACCCTCATCCATGCTCTGCACCCTCTCCCCCTTTCCATCCCTCTGACTAACCCTTTCAGCATTTCCCTACCGATGGTAGCTCACACCCTGCCCCGAGCGCTTCTTCCCCCTCCCCCGGCTCTTATTCCCCCCTCCCCTGCCGACCCTTTCCAGACGCCACCCCTCCCCTCTTAGCTACACGGTCCCAGTCGTCAAAGGAGAAAGGAGTAATGCTCTCTTTATTTTCATACCGCCGTTCACTTAACGCTACACGCCCTGCTTATTTGCGAGCGAAGGCTTTTTAAGAGTCCATTCGAGGCAATTGGCATTTTGGTTTCTAGACTGCTTCTTTCAGCCGTGCGGATCTCTCGGTTATTTTTCCGCCAACTCGTCGCCAAGGATCGCTCGCATTTCGGAAATCTAATTACAATAGGTAGCTGTCTAGCAGAGAGGTGCATTTCCTTCCCCAATTCTTAGTGATGATAATAGTTTTTAATTTATTTGGCACCACATGGACTGCACACAATGTCAAATTGATTTTTTTATTATATCGATTCATAAGATTCAAATTTTTGAATGATCGTCTCCTCCATTGCAGGATTGAAGGAGGAAAAAAAATTAGAGGTCATTGAATTGATTTCCTTCGGTTATTACAAAGTTCCATGACCAATAAGAATGCAAAATGTGGAAGGGATTCTTAATAAAGATATCCAAACGTCGTGAATCGATCTTTCTATAAGGCAATCAAGTATTTTCTTGTCACCCTGCAAATGGAGTGAATGTTCAATATGAATTAACACCCAAACATCAGGATCTTCATTGGCGCAGCAGTGAATTATCATTTATGTGTGTATTCTCAAATATACCGACGCGAGCGATAAATAATAACATCCTTTTTTAAAATGTTTCTCTATACAAGTGAGGCATTATAAATGGTGAAAGACCGAACAGCTTCTATCCTAAGTCTCTCAATAATCAAACCTTTGGGCACTGTTTGATTCACCTTGAACTCAACCATTTTTAAGTTATGTGAACTTGTTGGTTTCATGTTTATCATCGTGAAAATTTTCAAGATGACGCTCCTTAAAATGATCTCCTATTAAAAATCCTAAGAGCCTCATTTTTCCGCATTTCTTCCAGTAAGGTAACTATAATCCGTTCAAGGTATTTTATTTCTTTACAGCTTCAATTTTCGTGTTGTTAAATCCGTTAATTGATTCCATGCCATGACTTTGACCTTAAACATTGGAAACATTGATATAGTGTATTAAACACATGTCTATAGACAAGGACAAACAATTTTTTCGGCTGCTGAAATTGCTATGACCAGTTCAGATTTATGTCTAAATTATTTTTTTTAAACATTAGTTTAGTCCAGACAATCGGATGATAGGCTCATGTATTGGTTTAATCTCCAACGAACATTTGCAGTGTGCACTTTTTTACGAAAATGTAAAAAATAAAACTCCTAAAACAGTACTTTTGAAATGCCAGGTGTGAAGTCACACCTTGCAACTGACCATGGTAACACACAAACACACATGCACACAACTGATGTTGGAACAGGAGTACTTCCGTCAATTCCAACGATTTATACGCTATTATCAGAACGCACCGATAGCATGTATGTCGAAAATCGTCTGGGGAAAAAGTTAAAAAGGATTACATACGACCTTTTCAAAATTGACAACAATATATAAGCCAATGAGAAAATCTAAGGGTTTAAAGAAATTTCAGGGATTCAAGCGAGGATGAAGGAAGAGTTCGAGGTATCAAGACGAGGTACAGGAACCGCAGTTCAGAATAGTTGGTGCACATTTTTAGTTTAATTGTCTTGGTTAGAATGGAATGATACTCTGAATTATGACGAAAGGGGGAATCTGCCTAAGCTGGAAAAACAACTGCCCTAGATCGTAAGGCGCCTGTCTTATCCTGAAGCAGCTATTTTTATCATAGTGCATTTATAACTGGGATATTACTAAACAATTCACTCATAGCCAGCGTTAAAAAGAACACTAATGACTTTGCAGTCGTTTTTTTTAATACCTAGGTAAAATTAATCCCCAAGGCATCTAAAGTAATTCGGATAAAGTGTACTTTTAAAATGTTTTCGAGTCAATCGCAATGCCGATTGGTAATTAGCAAGTATAAAAAAATGATAGTGCACTCCGAAGTCCATTGGGAAATATTAGCATCCTTCCCATGGCTTTTCATGTTCACTAAACATTGTTTTGTACCCGTCGAGTTTTGGAAATAGACCAGCGGGTGTCATAAAACCACGACGGGTAATTGAAAATGAACGTTAATCATCAAACTGGGCGTATTTCGCGGTTATTCAGGGGATACGGAACAATAATTGCAATATTGACGATAACACATTGCAGACTGCTACGGAATCAAGTAATTAAAGAGTTGCGTGGTTCTTACCAATTAAAAATTACACCGTGACTCTATAATGGAAACAAAACAGCTCACAGATACGAGGCAAACGCAACTACATTCATATTCATAAGTTATGAGATTTTTTGTTATTTGTTAGCATTTCAAAAGTACTCGTAACAGAATTTCCCAGCCACTGACGTCAAACATAACAAAAAAAAATCGCGGCCGGCACGAACCGCGTGATTAAAAGCACTCCTGCATTCCCACCAACGCGCAAATGTCAAATCCAAAACCATAGTAAGTTCCAAACGGCCGCAAAAGGCAGAGAAGATGAGGAAATGTTGCCGAGTACAATCATCCCCGCACTCGTTCGCCCCTTGTGAAAATCTGTCGACCTATTCACTCCCATTCTATCCAGCGCGTAAACCCTAATAGCTTCTCTCGATGTATTAACATTCCGAGATTCCAGGAGAGCCTAGCGCTTTCAATGGGGACAGATATTCGGAACTGGGGATGGATGATGGCGACGAGAACAATAGCCGAACATCGCAGGGCCGGAGGAGGGGAGGGAAATGCGACGCCAAATGAGAGGAGTGAAGAGAAAAGCAAAATGTAGGACGATCGGACATCTTTGGGGAAATAAGACTTTAATTAACAAGAAACGTGAAATTAATAATTTAATGAAATATACAAATACATTGAATTCAAAAATGCCTTTCTGCACGAATGAATAAATTGCACTTCTTGAAGGTCAAATCGTGGGAATTGCATGGATTAATGCGTGAAATTAGAACAGAGGCATAGTCTCTTATATAAATTTGCGATTTTTCCAAGCAGTTAGTTGCTTTACACTCTGGGAGTCATACTGGTCATCTTTCCGTGCATTAGACCGCACAATAACAATTTTGGTGTAAAATTTCCTTTCAGTATTTTTTATATTCCATCATTCGAGAAAACATGAATGTATAATATATGCATGAGATTTTGTGCTGAAATTTTATCTATGGCCACCGCAGAAGTTAATGCAGGACAATTAACTCCACTAATTGTAGGGAGGTTAATGTACATGTAATGTATGTTAACTTTAATTGGTATTTTTTTCGTGTAAATTAGAAGGATTTCAAGTAAGCTTTTAGAGATAAACAGGCTTAATTAATGTCTCTCATTTCTAAAATATAGTATCTTCAGTCGATTGTACCTACATGGCAGAGGTATTTTAGATGCGAATTCCACCAACTTTTAATGAAATGGTGCTCTGTAAGTATTTCTTGCCGAAGGATATTTCCCAAAGGACTGTTCAGTGGGTGAAATGTTTCTGGTACAAAATGAAAAACGCTGATGTTCATTCTACTCACGAATATAATATTTGCAGAAACAGTCACGCCGACACCGATTAATTTATCCTTAATCGTCCAACTACGTATCTTCCTTATCTTATTATGCGTTTCTTAAATGTGCTGTTACTTTGATCGTTCCATTCGGATTTTCAAATGAAGATGGAACCAAAGAGCCACCAATTAGAAGAAAAGGGAATAAATATCTGTAACTGTTTTGGTCATCGATTTTTCATTGGGGAGGAGAATTGGTGGTAGTTCATTGTTGGCGAAGCACCCGAGAAGACATTCGCTTCGAAATAGAACCGAACTTTGAAATTCTTCTCTCCGTAGGTCTCCGGATGAGCTGTTCTCAAGTCCGGCCACCATCAAATTTGGCAGTGACCATCACTTCAGTTCAGCACCGTTCAACTTGGTTGTATTCCGCAATATTAATAATTTGACGGACATTTCTAGAGTACAGCGTCATGCGTAATGTTGCGAATGACCCCATCGCATGAATATTCGCTCAAAATTTAATATTAGAAATGCAAAAAACTGAAGTGAAGCCACGAGAAATTTTCGTTGGCCGCACGCGTGGCCACTGAAAAGATTTGTTCTGAAAACTCATCTAGAAGACCGAAATACGGGCGAATAAATTTTCTCCTCTCTTCTCTTCGGCATTTTTGAATCTATCTTCCCTATGATAACCTAACCATATAAATGAAAATGCAAATTCCATGAACATTCCCGACTATCAAGTCGGATCTTAGATTATGCAGTGAAGCACTCACCGGGTAAACGTCATGGGACATGCGAGGGGCATACATATATTCCTGGGTTTTAGGAATGACGTGAGGGTGCTCGCGAGGAACTTAACCCGCGGCAAAATCATTTCTCTTGCTTCTGACGAAGTGGAAGATTTAAGTGGCGCATCCCTCACGACGATTCATGCTAAACAGACGTGATCCTCGCGGCACAAATAGCTGTACACATTCCAGGCGGCGAAATGCGAACGCCGCCGCCACGAGTGGGAGAGAAAGAGGCCCAGGGTATCAAGATCCGGATTGCGAACCGAGCAGCTCTGCGCGCTAGAGATCCCTATTGCCACGCTGAGACTAGCATCGCTCGTGGCGTTGAAATTCAAGCGAGGGACGGGAGCACAAAAGGTAGGCGCGCGGGCGTCCCGGGTGCATGCATTTCCTCCACGGCCTCGTTGAGCGACTCCGCGGCACTTGCTCTCCCACGAAATGACGACGGCGTCACGTGACTCGCGTGACGTGCGTGAGGTGCCGGGGCCGAAATCCGCATTTGGCCGAATAGAATCCCTATCGAAAATTGCTGGCACGTTGTGCGTAATGCTGATCCCGCGGGAGGAGAAAAGGAGGCAATGGCGCGAACAACACTTGATCGGATTGAAGGTTTTTCAGGTCCGTAGGGAGAACATTCTATAAATTAGTGGATTGAAAGTGTAAAGGCTTTTGTTATTGTGTGATTATTCTACATCTGCGCAGTACCCTGCGAGTCACCTCGAGGGTGTGTGGCAAGGGGTTTAGGCCACTAAACATGCACTACTGCCATGAAACTAAGAGCTACAATGGAAACATGTTAGGTATAAGAGTCACGTGCAACTAGATGGTTAGTGTCTACATAGTAACGAAGTCATTTCTGGTTAAAAAGGTTTTCTGCAAATAAATTGTCTGCTATAAGTTCTATGGGCAGGGCAGTGAAGGTAGGATACATTATTTCTGATGCGGCACGCGCCATTAGAGCTCATTGGCATGCATTGCATTGCATGTTAGTAGTGCATGCTTGGTGATATCCACCCCCTGCCACACACCCTCGCGGTGGCTTGCAGGGTATCGTGTAGATGATGCAGATTGGAGTTGAGACAACATTGGAATAAAATCGGCCTTCGATTTCTATTATTAGTGCATTAACTATAATACTCTTCGAGTTTTTTCCTCCCCTTGACGAGTCTCCGTAATTTCTCGGAGACGAAGGTGACGGAGTTCGTTTGCCGAAGCATTTAACCCATATGCGCATGCATGTTCATACACTACTGAAAGTTAAAATAATGTGCTTTGCACATGCGGTCGACGTCTACAAGCGAAACACTCAGTTCAGTATTCAGAAAGGATTGTTCTGATATTGAGAAATGTCAAACATTCTCAGATCACGTTGGATATATGATCTTGAATGGCGACGGAGAGTGAAAAATGTATACATGATGCTTGGTAGGATAAAAATGGGACGGTATGTTGAGAATACTTTACAACCCTTACAAGACCGTCAACTTTACAGTCTATCAAGCCTGAATTTATTATGCTCGAGGGGTTTGACGATTGCACCCTGCATCCCAGGTTTTAATTAAGTTTCAGAAAAATATATAATACCATACACATTTTCTGAGAAATAGTAACGAGAATTCATCCAATTGACTATTGATCAATTGACAGTTAACATGGCAAGGTAATATATTACTATTTCAAGGTAATATTTTTTTAAATCCTCGGGCTGTAACTTAGCAGTGAACGGAAACCTCCTCCTTACTACCATTTCTTGATGTCCTTTAAAGATAAAATAGAGAAATAGTCACCACCATCCCCATAAAAATTTCCACTCATTCCAAACCCAAAGGATGTACTTAATTTTGCGAGCCTTCTCCGGGGCCGCGGAGTAAATTTTTCCATGGAGAGGTCAAAAACTCGTTGACACAGATGAGCGAGTTTTTAGAGCCACATAACCCAATATCGCTGAGGCACAGGTTCCTTTGATTCAACGCGAGTTCACAAAATTCAAGGCGAGAGAATAGTGCAAAAAACACATAATAACCGGCGCGGGATTAACGTTGCGATTAGAGGATACTGGGCCTTTGGGCCCATACACGTTCGATTACGCTTGTGTCAAATTTGATCCCCTAATGAAGCCAATCTTGATGATTAAGGCCTCAAGCGATTCTCTGAAATTGGAAGGAATTCCATGGTGTACCAAAATATTTCACAGATGTTTCTGATTAAATCGGTTCAGGTGGGATGATACACGTGTTGCCAAGGTAGCTTCAAACAGAAATTTTTCAATTATGCTTGCTATTGAGGAATAGCGTTTTTCAAGCGTCGTCACTTACTCGGTAATTATTACCTGTGGAGAGGCTAGGGTACTCTGACACTCGCCTGAATGCATTTTACTAGTTCCAGTAGCTAACTCAGGAGGCTGGATTCCGACTAAATAGGTACTGGACAGAGTTTCCAAATCCATGACTTGTGACGGTCCTCGAAAGGGTTCATGTCAGCTTCAGTCATAGACAGGCAAGATAGGCCATATGAAACCGCATATTGCTCGCTCTTAAGGCTAAGTATTTTCAGTTTGACAGAGAGATCATATTTTAAGCACATGAAAACAGACATATCAAGCTCAACGCCGCGGAGCAAGACAAAACACAACCTGTCCTCTTTAGTTCTCAAATAGAAAGCGCATGGTAGTTCCTGATCACATCTAGCCACTATTTTTTTAAGGTTTGCAGAATGTAAACTATATTAAATCATAGCACTGAAATGGAATCGCACATGTAGTCCATAAAGCTACGAAAAATGACACTACGGTCGATTCCTCATAGTGATTAAATCAATCTCTACAAATATATCCTCCGATTGATCTGCAAAATTTTCAGCGTCTCTTTTTGGGAGTAATTGATGTAAGATGGTTTTCTTCATTTGTTTCAGCTCCTCCTCCTTTCAGATTTCATTTCAGGAAGGGAGCTAGTTAAAATCTGTGCAATGTATTCAGTATCAGTGGAGCCGCCCATTTTTGTCATTCTTTGTTGTTATTAGGAAATGAAGCTCAGATTATATCCTTTCGACCCCTCCCACGACAATGAAATTCTTTGGAAAAGTATTACCATTTTCCTTCTTACACTTCCTGATAGGATGAAATCAAAATACTTGGGCCAAAAAATTCTAAAAGAAATCACCATAAATACAAGAAAGTGGAAAACGGATTTTGGATTATTAATTATGCGATTGCTAAATGAAAATGACATCATTCGTCCCCATGTAATATTTTAGTTTACTGCAAAGCACCGCTAGCATGTATGTTTAAAATCGTCTGGGGAAAAAGGAAAAAAGGATTATATACGACATTTTCAAGATTGACAACAATATATAAGCCAATGAGGGTATGACTTGTACCTCACACGGTGATGAGTAGGTTCACATGGGACTTAATGTAAGACCTGCACGGACAGTTGCTAACCCTTCAGCCAGGTGAACAAAGGGTTGCGGGTTCGAATCCTATCTCTGGCATGGACGGACATAATTATCCTAGGATGAATATGGCACTGAGTTAGGTTAGACGGTGCAAAATAACATTAGCATTTGAGCGCCTTAAAAGCTAATTCTACGGGTACTACAAAATTATTTCCTAAGATAAGTTTTTGCATGAATGAGCCTTCTTCATAGTTGTTTCAAAGCTAAATTTAAAAAATGACGTTATTGAATGTGGTATAAATTCAATGTTTCTCGGTCCAGGAAAATTATTCGTTCTGGAAATTTTCAGCATTCGTACCGATTTTCGTTGCAATATTTGAGGTCATTAGTATACAATTAGTACTCTTTGATTTTCAGTACCTTTCATGTTACTTATGGAATAGGTTATTCCTGATGACTAATGAAATTGTGCATCTCTTAATGCATCATTATTATTGGCGTGAACAAAAGGCACGTACATCGAATGGAGAAAAAAATATCTTCGCCTCCTCTGAGAAAATCTGAAGTCTTGGCAAAGTTTTCTTAGTGATCTCCGCGGTAAAATCGAGGACGGGCGTGATTGGCCAATTTTTAAGACTGCGATCTGCTTTGTGATTGGTCAGCTGAACGGCTGTGGCCCTAAAGCTTAACTGTGTCGCAGTGAGTTATAGTTTCTTTGCCAATGCGGGCGCCCCCGTTCCCGAGAAAGGGGTCGTCTCCCCGATAGGTTGCGTTTCTTGAGCTGCCTTCTAGCATCAAGATCTTTCGCTTATTTGGAATCTGGCTTTGGAGAACAGCGACGTTCGTGGCTGGACTGAATGAGTTGGGTGAATCTGGGAAGTATCTGTGTGGTGAAATGGGATGGGACGAAGAAGTGGACAAAAGTGATCGCGAACGCAATAGATTTTTGAATCGATCATACTGATATTCGATAGGTAACGATATAAATGAATACGATCCATCTCATTTTTGGTAATGAAAATACATCGTGGATCCCATCGAACTTGTATTGCGCCCGTGCGATTTGATCCCGTACCAAGACCTGCCATTTCGCAATTATCTCGCTTTATCCGTTTGAGAGAGATATAATATTTTATTGTAACATCAGGTCAGTATTCGGTGCGGTTTCTCAACACAATCTCACCATGCAAGAATCAGTTCAATTAATCAAGGAGACAATTTTTATGCAGGAAAACCGCACTTACCCCGTAGTACCGTTATAATATATTATTGATATGCAGACATCATTGGCGTTACAACACTAATAGCGGAGTATGAGGGAATAGGGTTGGGATGGCTTACCACTTTGAGAGTCCGGTTTTGGGTCTCGACAGAGTCAGTGATTTTTCAGTGAAATACTGGTAGGTACGTGCTTGATTGCTGAGTGAAGGACACTTCACGTGTACTGCTTCGTCCTTCGTATGGGACTTTTAAACATGGACCTCTCAGCGCCCTGAGTTAAAAGTAAGCCTTAGTAGTAGTAGTAGTGAGATGGAGTGGAATGCACAGTAAAAAATCGTCAAATTGTCGGTGGAAATAGCGCAAACGTACAAAATATGTAGTATCAGTAGGATAAATTTGAACCCGCTTTTGTGAATAATATTCTCTCCCAGGAGAATGTAATGCAATAATTTCTCCCTGAAATAGCCTGAGGAATACTAGTTGATAACGGTGAGATGAAATTCGGGGACGATTCCGTTGTTACTTACATTTTTAATGCAGTCTCCATAATAGGCAAAAGAAACCGCAATGTTTTGTGCAGAGAAGGTAAGGGGAGGGGGGTACTTATCCTTCCCGAATACCCCCATTCTGGCTTCAATGCCTCCCGTAAGCTAGTTGGTTTTACCCAACATGGCTAGATTTCCTTCGTGTTGACCTTTATTAGGTGTGAATTGATTGATTTGTTTTCAAGTTTTTAAAACGCCCAGGTTATACAAACCTTTAAACGTGATTTTATAATGTAATAGATTAATCCAAGTTCATTACACTGCGGATTCTTTTGTTTTTATTATAAGAAGCATTCTGTGTATCTGTGTGATAATAATAGAGATCTCTCTGACCGAGATAATTTAACAACATTATTTGCATACCATTTACGTAAATTTAGATTCGGTATGCATGATGCATGGTAAGCCAATTAACTTCTACGCATAATTCATGCGTAATGCGTGATTGAAACACTCAAGCTTTTGGCTTTCGAATATTTTAGCAGCTTTTTCATTTAGAATTTATGGTCATGAAGTTCAGAAAAAAAATTTTCACTTTTTTAACACCGAGATTGGTAATATAACTTACTTCCACATTATGTTTTTAGCTTTACACTAAGATAAAATTGCTTTATTTTGGTAATTTTAAAGAATTCGATAATAATATAGAGTAAATAGAAGATATAAAAACTGGATAGTTCTACGGTTGTTTTAACAAACAACCACGAAAATGGTATTCTTTGAAAGGTTATATCAAACATATAATTCACTTATTAAATATGTACAGGCTAAAAGTGGAACTAAAATACTTTGCGTAGGAAGACTAAACTCAGATGGCACAGGAGTACATACTTTTATAATTTCTTGGAGTATATCGTATTCTCCCGTTCACTGTTGTTTTTGTCCAACATCAGTCGTGTCTCCAATCGAGCGGATTTTGATTAGCATTATAAGCATAATAATGGAGATATGGTAAACTGGAAATCAAGTGTTTGTTGCGGGTTCAGTATTGGTCATCCATACCGAGAGTCAGGTTCGCATCCCAGCAATAGCTGAAGTTTTCACCCAAACACTCCTATTTGTCAGGAAGGAAAAAATCAATAAATATAAAGTTTTGTGGAAAATATTAAATTCGATTTTAAAAATATAAATAATTCGGTAGTAATTAGGTTGATTCCCAACCCCTCCACTTCACTGAGATGGCAAGAGGAAAATGAAAGCATTTGAACGCGGGCATACCCGCCCAAATATTTTCCCGTCCAGGGATTCGAATAATGCCCATTCGGTGGAAGCAAGAAGCTCGCGCACACCCGAAAATATCGTCGAATATTAATGAAAATCCCAAAATGGGGCTTCGAAACTATTGGTCCGTCTGAAGGTCCGTCCTCCCCCCCTCCCTTCCCTCCTGCTCTGCGCTACGCCCCCGTCGCCTCCACCTCAAGGCTCCCTCGTATTCTACACCCGCCGGGGCCTTTTTCTATTACGGTACCCCTTCCCGCCTCTCGACACCCCTCCCCGTTCTCCAGAAAGGTACCTAGACCTTCCCCCGCCACTTCCGCCAAGACCCCATCCACGGCTCCCATTTTAACCCACTCCAGAGCTAATTAAAATCTGCTTAATTAAACAAGCAAACTTTTTATCCTCCACCCCATAAGCCTCACCCTTTTTAACTCATAACCTCTCCAGGGGGAAGTGGGAGGGAGGAAGAAGTGATGGAGGAGGTGGGGAGGAAATGCGGTCGTTGAGGGATGAGGGTGCGGGAGGGGGAGGGATTGGACCGTAGGCAGGAGGTGAGGGAGCGGTGTAGAAGACTATCTAGTCTCTCCACCCACATCCTTGAAAATTTACACTCACGGCCGTACATAGGAACGAGCACATATTTTGGCGCATGTATTTACGTATTTACATACACCCGTTGATGGATATTTACCCACCGAAATGAGCCAAGGGTGGTGAAGGGGTGGAAGATGCAGGGAGGTCTGGTTTTGGGGGTTGGTTTGGTGCTTTTGTGAAAAAAAAAGTATGTATAAATAAGGTGTTGTTCCCGAGCGATGGGAGGGAGCAGAGGTTTTGACTCTCGGGGTACTACCCTGAGTGGGGAAGAATATGGAGGGTGTACAGGGTGGGCGGAGGGAGGGGTTCGAGGACTAAAAGAGAGGGTGATTCGGAGGAAAGCGAGGAGGGTTGGAAGTGCGGCGTCGCGGGGGAATGCGGCCAGCCATTAGGATGAGGAATCTCACTCGTTAGCGCGCAACAGAAGCGGGAAATGTAAAGGGACGCCTAAGCCTTGCTATCTTTTTTTCCTCTCTCTCACATACACACACACAACGCTACTCCCCTCGCTCCCCGAGTACCTTGTCTTCCCGGATTTCATCTTTTCGAAGGGACCGTCTTTCCGCCCGAATTCATCTCCCCCTCCTCGGTCCGTTTTTTTTCGCACGTCTCTCGCACCATCCCGAACCGTCTCTCACCCTCACCATCCCCACAGTCTTACTACTCACCCTCTGATTCCGTCCCTTGCTGTCCCCGAGCCGCCGAAAAAAACAGTCTCTAATAGCAGGTAGGGAGAGAGGGCGGGTGGAGTCCGCGTGTATCACCATAGACGGGATGAGATTGGACGGGGACGAATGTGGACGGGCGCAAGGAAGTAAGGTGGAGGATATTCGCTCGCCGGGCGGAGAGAATAAAAATATTTTGACTTAAGTGGTTGACGATTTTCGGGGAAGGAATACAATGAAAACATAATAATTAATTCAAGAGTCACATGCCTTCTCGTCCCCTGGCAATAAATCCCTTGGAACGACTTTCATTTTAAACCGCAGTTAATTCGACCCAAAAGAGGGAGGGAGGAAAATCTCCTCATAACAAGCTGACGTTACCACTAGAGTGAAGATGTAATTTATCTGCGGGAATGTAACACGAGAGGAGGCAAAAGAATAAATTCAAAACCATGAAGTACAAGTGTTGGAGGATAAAAATCAAGGAAACTTTGTTATTCCATACCGTTTATTGGGTACAGCTTGACATTTTTCAACATTTTCGTGCCATTTCCAAGGGACAATAAATGTTTTCCAGCGGCGGGTTCATATTTATTTCATTTGCAAGGGGAGGGGAAAAGGGGGAGGGGGAATGGGGTTGGTAATATGGGGATGGGGTGTTGGGGAGGGAACGGGCGGCTAGGGCAAGGAAGCTGAGGAAGAAACATCATTCGAAATATCGAATATTCATTACATTAATTACGCTATTCATTTGAGCAAAATTCATTTATTTTTAGAACTGGTAAAGAGAAAAGAGAAACCATGATTCTTTCAAGTATTTAGTCATATTCTCATATTTATTCATTATGGCCAACCCCGAACTATTCGTCGAATATATTTTTATGTAAGTTAGGGACCCTATTTACAACAGTTTTTATACAAGGTCATGTGGTTAAGTTACTAGCCTGCCTTCTCATCTTAAAGCGTTTACGATACCGCATACAATAAAAATGACACTCTTGGCATTCATTGCATATTTTTCATTGCATTATTTCTTGGCATATCTTTCACGGAGCCTGAATATTATTTCATGAATTGAGAATCCCATTCTTCCCGTCCACTAAGCCCTCCAAGACTGCCTTCATTAGACCATCATGTCTCAAGATATGACCGGTTAAGTTGCCCCGTTTTCCTTTCAAAGATTTATCAGATTTCTCAATTCATCCAATCTTCTTGTAACTTCTTCGTTTGTAACTCGCTTTATGCATTTTATCTTCATAATTTATAATTCATTGATAATTCTTCTATAGCATCATATTACCAAAATATAATGTCGTCAATTTAAAGATCCTCGGGAAAGAGTCGATCGAGACATCTCACATACAAAGTATTTACGCTTCGAAATTTTATTTGAAGTAATTCATTTTGCTGAGAATGTTATGTATCAGTGTGTTTTACCAGTGGAATACTGACAATATAAGGGATTTGAAGCAGTAAAGTATCCACAAGCTCAGAAAAGAATGGATGACACTATGATAATTTACTTAAGAAAATGCCATGCTCGTGTTACAAGGAAATATATCCCTCCGTGAGTCATAAAGTATATTTCATTCCCATCCTCATCAAATCTCCACGTGAATGAAGGCCCTCACTTACGGGGCGGATGGCTCAAGTGGTGACTGACTGAGTTGATTGGTTATAATCTAGGTGCAAGCAATTTCCGGCCATGGTTGAATTCATTGCCACATCATAATTAATTAAGCAACATGCTCTGACCGAAATATTCGCAATCGTTATGCCTTTCCAACCAGCACCCATAATTTTCGCGATCGTGTGGCCTCTCATTTTATCCCTGCGTGACGGCTTACTTTTCCCCCCCAAAACAATGCCGTGCATACGGAACCCTCCAACTCCTTCGCTAATTACTCCAGAATAGTTCATTCCGTCTGCGTAGTGATATCCTCCATTTAATGCCCTCCGCGTCATTATAGTACCCTCCTGCGAATGATAGTCTCGCTTTTTAATCTCGTCTCCCCCTCTCCGTCCTCGCCTCTTAAAGCTTTTAATAGTTCCGTCACACGTCTCTCTCCCCAGCCCCTCCCTTACCCCAAACCCCTTCCAACTCGGCCGCAGCTCGATTACCCGTGTTGATGACGTAGCGGTGTGGAGGAGGAGCATGGTAATCCGGGGGCGTTGGTTTCAAGGGGCTAGGAGTGAGTCGGACGCTCTGAGGTCGCCGTATCGAAAAGAACGGTCTTAAAAAGTTGGGTAATGATGGAATTCGAACATCGCAATTTGATACGATATGATCATATTTATTCTATCTTTTGAGCAGTATACTTGCTATTTTACAACCGTATGTAGCTTCAATGGATGTTTAAATTATTCCCTAGTAATATATCTTACAACGTCCTTCGTTAGTCGTTTCATTCATACCTCTCGTTATTTCATCGAAACTATCGTTTCTTCTCCTCCCTCTACCAAGCATTCTTTCCTTGGATACATCCCTCCCAAACCCTCGCATCTTATTATCCGATACAACCAAAAAGGTTAGAATACATTGAAGGAGACATTGGTATGCATGTCTATGGGTGACAATGAAGCCATTATAGGGATGCTTGAGAAGGATTAGACCCCAACTCCTCGGCACATTATATTGCGTTCTCATTTGCCTCCTATGGAGACTGTTTGTGAATAAAACTCAAATAACAATGAAATCGTTCCAATATTTCATCTCAGTGGTGTCAATTAATATTCATAATGCTGTTTCAGGGAGTTATAAATACATTTACTCCCCTGGGAGTTAATTCTATTCCTTAAAATTGGTTGAAATAAAACCTATTAAAACTACATATTAGGCACTGGTTTCGTGTTTGCACGCTTTCCTCTGTTTGAAAAATTAAAAAAAAGGGATTCCGTTATTTCGTCTCATTACTCGAAGTTTTATTTTGTGAAAGAGCAACTTCATCCGTAAGTATCGAGAGTAGCAAGCCCGTAAGTCCGTATCTATTACAATGGCCGACCTGGCTTCTCAAAACGACTGTAATGTTTCTCCCGCACATTATAATTTCCCAGGTTTTAACCACCTACTCCGTCTTCTCCTGGTTATTTTGATCAATGTCCTTGCCCCTGCCTTTACCAACATTATTTTTTTTGCCTTCTTTTTCACCTACCAAACCTTTTCCATTCTTCTCCACAACTACAACTCGAAAACGTACAACCTACGTTACACTTTCCAGTAAATTCCATATTTTGGGCTACGCTCCATATAAGACTTTTTAAACCATTTTTTCTTTAAACACCGTAATTGATTCTCCCTCACTAGAGGATATTTTTGGGTATCTAATAATGCGTATAAATTTTGGTTAAATGTATTCATTAGGGTATTAAAAAAACGTTGAGAAGTTGGTTTGAAAAATGCATTTCCATAGTCAACAGGAGTGTATCACAAAAAGTATTAATCAGCATTGCAAAAATCACGTCACTTTTAATTCCGTGAAGATTTGATACAACTTACTATGGCAATACGGTATGCCGTCTACATGCACATGGCATCCACATCGTGTATCGCAATATTTTGTATAATATTGGAAAGCCGTGTATCGCAATATTTTGTATAATATTGCAAATATCATATTTCCTAGATGCTCCATATTTCTCTGAGTTACTATCTATACTATACTGTAAACTAAATCTGCAAACAGGCGTCTGCTGTCGCGTCATCTTTATATTCAGTGTCAATTTATAAAATATTCCTCTGAGCTCGCATTTTTCTGTACAGTTAGAAAATAGAAAGTTTTATCTGGAAAATAGCAAGTTCCTTACTAAAGAGTTACAGAACAAGTATTTTTTAAATTTTTGTCTTCCGAATGGAGCACTCCACCCGGTATTTAACCATACAATTTATAAACGATGAATAAACGCGCCAATCGTCCATTTCCGAGCGTAACTCCAAGTAAAATTTTGAATTTTAAGCGTCATTGACGGGCTTCTGTCGGCTGAAAATTCATCTTTTTTTAGAGTCCTATCATTCGTCATGTGGTAAAGACGTCCGTTTACGCATCGCTAGGGAAGCAAAGAAATAAAATGGCAAGGGGGAAGGACGAGGAGAGAGGGTGGGACGTGATGGAGTCGTTTAGGGTGGGTACGAGGGGAGGGACGGCGGATCGAGTCTCATTGCAAACTGGCCGAACGAGCATTAACGGGGTACATAGGGTGTCGCCGGCCGGGGGAGAGAGGTTCCCAAAATCAACTAGGGGAGAGAGGTGGGTGTCCCCTTCCCACCACCCGTACACCCTTAAAATCCCCCCTTCCTCACGTAGTGGACCTCAGCCCAGACTTCCGCTCGGCCCCGCCGTTAACAATCAATGCTTGACCGCTGGCGATCATTTCCTGACATGACCGATCTTCGCGTGCCGCCCCCACGAACGCCCGCTGGTAATCCGAGATCAAATCGTCAACTTGATGGTCGACGAAATGCCCGCCCTAAGCCGGGAATCATTTATATGCCCGCGCATTGTGGCTAATCATTAATAACAATTAATAAACGATGACGAATGATTGGTGACCATGCGATCGGGGATTTAACGTGGGGGTAGCGGTTCAGCGAAAACCGGGATAGTGCGACATTAACCCTCTGGTCCGTCCAGGGAGGTAATCGTAGTTTGCTCGGCTACCTTAGGGGCAACCGTAATGCGTCTCCGATTCGGAGTACGTACCCGGGATCAAAAGGAAAAGACGTGAGCCTGCTGTCGCGTGATTCCACAGAAATGCTGTAATGAGAACGTCGATGGATTCACGTTTATTGCGTGCAAATAAGGGACTGTCTTGCTTTCGAAGTAATCCCTAAAAATTGTCCACTACGGGTATCGAATGGCCAGGCAGAAATGTGCCATTTCCAGGATATGCATATTCGTGCCCATGACATGCATCGATTTGTAGTCAGCCACCGCAATAATCCCACGGTTTGGGATTGCTCTGCATGCATTGTGGTGCAGGCACGGTTTGGGATTTGAATGCAAGGTCCTTAATGTCACGTGTGTCGTACAGGGTTATTGTTTAACCGAAGTAAAAAACTCTCTAAATCGTAGCGGATTATATTATTTCATTTCAACCTAAATATATTACACTAAGTCGATTGTTATTGCTTTGGCCAAATTTCGATATAAATTATTGATTTCTGTTAAAGCTATTTAAATTCAGTTTTTATCAATCGATTATTTATGGTTATTTGATGAAAATTTTCTGCTATTGATAGTATTTTTGAAAGCCTCGAAAATGTTATTCAATGGATTAAAGGTTCGTGCACAGTTTTGCCCGGCAGTATTTACTCCGCACCCTTTCCGCATGGAAGTGAAACAACCTTCCCAGGGAATCCTGAATGCAGTGAGTGAGTGAATAGTGAGTTTCCAATTTTTTTTACTCGGCAGTATATTTATCTTCCTTATGAGCTAAGCAAATCTTTCGTCTTCATACTGAACGTATTTTGAAAGAAAGTCCCGTAACACCTTATCATTCCATTTGATTACAATAATCTTATGTTAATCAGCATTTCCGTCACGTGAATCGCCAAAGATTCATTCATTTTACCCGCAATGTAAATCTGGGACCCGCTGACTAGCACCTCATCGTCATTCGTATCTCGTAAACCTTATTCCCGAAGAAAATCCTCTTTAAACACATTTGTACTGGCGCTGAAAAACATTAAACTCACCTAACATTTAAATTAGCCGTCAAAAATACATAAACAATATTCCACGACGCGATCATACTATGTAACACACAACACTTTTAGTATCAATTTTAATATTAGTTTCTATTGATTTTTTTGTACTTCCGCAGCCTCTTCTTTTCATTCTTTTATTGATTCATTTGCATAGTTGGACTCGATTAATGTTGGTAATATAGAACAAGTCTCCAAGGATTTAAAATGCGAAAGGTATCAGAGCTTGACCTAGTGATAGGCCAAAAAATATGCAAACAATTACGTCATTATTATTTTTTGTGCTTATGAGAGAGAAAATATGATTATTTCTATTCATAAATTGCTTACAAGCACAATACAAGGTGATAGCAATTTGAATACACAAGTGTATTCAAATTGCTATCACCTGGTTAAGTGAAGAAGATCACTGAAGAAGTGATTGCGAACTACGTGCTTGAGGAAACCTACGGGTTGTGGAAAGTGATAGCGATACACAAAGGAATTATGCGTAGTCACATCCCAAAGATCTTCATCTTGCTCCCAAAAATTTCACTTATTTTATCATTGTCTAATCTTATATGATACCTCTGCAGCCAAGTAGCAAATGAACTCGTATCGCGATTGAATGGCGAACAACCCTGAGTAAAGCGAACGCCTGCACGAAACCTTCCCCTCCACAAATGGAAATTACTGCAAAACGAATGTCTACATAGTTTTCTCACAGCCACCGCTGTCAATGGCATCCACGCCCAAGAAACTGCATCGTCGTGAAATGATTCTTGCGCCAGAGGTCTTCATTTGTATCTGTTGCCACTCGTGGACATCCGTGATAGAAAACGCTACATCACTCGAGGAAGTGTGGAGATGCCGGGGAAAATTAGCGGTAGAGGCGGTGAGGAAGGGGACGATGATGGGGGAGAGAGTGTGGGGATGAAATTTTTAGCCTGGCCCGAAAAATAAGATCGGAGCAAGGACAAGGAAGGCGCGGGGGTTTGAGAGATAAGGTTCGGTGGTGCTAGGGGAAGGAATGGAGGTTTGGAAGGAGACGAGGAGGAAGAGAGAGGGTGTGTGTGTGTGGAAACTGAAGCGATGCCAGGATGGGGAAGAGGGTGCAGCAAGGGATGCCGATAGGGTGAGATTGGAGGGAGGGGCGCGGGGTTTATGAGACGCTAGCGATGAGGGCGGTGGGAGGAAGTGTGGCGAGAGGGTGAGGGGGAACAGGGGAGGTAGGGAGTGCGACTCCCGCGACAGGATAAAGGAGGAGTCGCCCTCCAGATTGAGATAAATCACTTCCCACCCCCGTCTTCTCCCCTACTCTGGTTGAGGACGCCATAGGAGGAGGTGAATTTCCCTCTCTCCCCCCCTCCACCTCTCTTCCCCCTCCCGCGCCCCGTTCATCCTTTTCTTCAAGACGGCTCTCACCCTCGACTCCCATCTCCTTATTCTACCTGCCACCTCCCTCTTTCTCCCGTCATCTCCTCCATTTTTCTCACTCTTCGTCCTTTCCGATCGCCCTCCCCAAGTCCACGTCTTTCTCCATCCCTCTTTCTCTTTCATTTCCTATAGGTACTCCTGGTGGCCTTCTCCGCCACACGCCCCCTCCTCCCAAGGGAGAGTTCTACGAAAATGAGCGGTAAGAACCGCTCTTCCTCTTTTGTAATGAATCACCAATACCCAGTGACGGCATGCAAGGCGATGAGTGGATGCACGGAGATGTGAATGCAATCACTAATTCAATCTTTCTGAAATAATCTATTCTCGATGGCATCGTGCCCTCAGAATAATTCTACGGTGGCGTAGTAGTTATAAGTAAACTTTCTTGCTATTGTTCAAAGGGTCCGGGATTGATTCCGAAAGCGACCTCCTCGGCTTCGACCAGTTATCATATTAATGAATTAAAGCACACTTGGTAATATTTCGAAAAAACTAATTGCAATTCCCAATCGCTATTTCAGCTTCATCGGTGAGATCAAGGCGCTGTGTAGGCGACTATGTCTTGTACCCTGAGAATAATGCTGTTAAAATTTTGACCGGAATTTATAATGAATTATTGTATCATACCACAAAAGGTACATTATATTCTTCGACATGTGTCGTCTTGATTCCACAAGGTTACGGTCAAAGGAATCTATTTTATGTCCAGTTGCACCAAAGATGAGTGTATTTGTTGGTATCAAATAGATCTAAAATTTTTCTTTCTATTTCAAACAGCACAAGGATAAGGAATTGGTACTGATACTGTAATGTAAAATTTTCACCCGCTTATAAAAATAGTAACTGTTGAACTCACCAATCAGATCGACTTTAGTGCCGAGTGCTGGGGGAGTTAATGAGCCATTCACAATTGGTTTTCATTCCAATTCTCCATTTCCATTCTCACCTTTAAAACTCAAGTTCCCGTTTCAACCCGTCGATCTAAAGAAGGTATCCGCTTCAACTCCCTCTCAACTAAATGAAAAACATCTCTTAGAATTATTCCAAAGAAAATGAATTTTCCCTTGAACGTAAAGCCAGATCTTCATTCCTGGTTGTTCTATGGTGCATCATAGAAGCTTAGGTTCTCTGCAACTACTGCTCTCCCCAGCAATTTTTCCCCTTCCTCCAAGTGCATATTCTCCTGTTATTCATTCTTTTTTGTTCAATCACATTAATACAATCCTTACGCTCATGCCTAAGTTAGCGCAAAGGTGCACATCCAGATGGAGGAAGTATGACGAATTGCCGCTTATGGTCCACTCCATGTTATTCTACCTAAGTATGACCTTAGAACTTTTATTTTGCGGTATTGAATGAAAATTGAAGCTGTAATCTTCTAAAAGAACAATGTATGAAAATAATATGAAACAGTGCAGAGCCGTTATATTTCCTTTTATAAACAATTTGACGG
The DNA here is from genome assembly GCA_933228895.1 of Platycnemis pennipes. Taxonomy (NCBI): domain Eukaryota; kingdom Metazoa; phylum Arthropoda; class Insecta; order Odonata; family Platycnemididae; genus Platycnemis; species Platycnemis pennipes. Next base: position 110,426,596 of record OW121847.1, read on the forward strand.
CAATCGCGAGCTATCGGTAAACATCTAGCAAGATACATTTTTGCCGATATTCCAAGAAAACACCCTGGTTCTTCATTTTCATACTCTTGCACGCGGACCATTTGAGATATCTACATTTCTTTAATATTATTATTCCTTTCTAACAGACCTAAGTCAGATTAGCTCTTAATGGGGCAGATTGTGTGCAAGGTCCTAAAAAATAGCATCGTTCGAGTATCCCAATAACCTCTTTTCATGCAAGTGACTAAAAGCAGTGAGATATTTTTGTGCGAGGGATTGAGAGGTTCCAAATGGGTGAGGGATTCTTAAATTCAATTTTCTATGGTTACTTAAATGGTGCGCTGATCTCAAATAATTGAGACGAGAATAATAGTAGGGCACTTTGCAACAGAGATACATCACATTTTTATCACCACCATTCATCAATCCTAAAACACTGAAGTATTTGACTTGCAATCAGCTCTTCACTCAATTCTCCTATTAGCTAAACTTTTTATATTACGTATTTCTTTCCACATCCTTCCCAATATTCTCCATACATTTCATATTAGGTCTTCCTATGTAATTCTTTCCAGTGACTATTGTCTCAACAACTGTCATCATCAGGTCATCTGTCATTATAGCATGGCCGATTACATTGTCCAGTCTTCTCTTAATATTTTTTTATTTGGCTTCTTCTTTCACTCTTATCGACACTTCTTTGTTGGTTACACGGTTGATCCATATGATCTTCCTCATTCCTCTATAAAATCACATTTTAAATTCTTCAAGTCTTGACTTCTCTGCTAATGTAAACATCTATGTCTCTACCTCATGAAGCATGCTCCAAATTTAAGTTTTGGTAAAATCTTTCCTTATTTCCAAGCCTGGCTTTCCAGCTGTAAGTTGATTCTTCTTTTTGTTGAATGTCTTCTTCCCCAGAGCAATTCTAGTGATTACTTCTTCCTTACTTCGTCTATCGCTGGTAACTGGGCTTCCCAGGTTAAAATACTCTTTCACCTCCTTCAGCCTTTCTTCCTAGTTTAACATTGGTCGTGGTCCGTTCAGTTCTACGGCAAATCATTACCTCCGTTTTCTTTTTATTGACCTTCAAGTGATATCTGGTCAATTTCTTATCTGTATTAATTAGCATTTTCTTTAAATCTCTTTCTATATCTGCCATCGCTGCTATGTCAGCGGTGAATGATAGAATGCCAATTTTTTCCCTTGGATTTTCAATTTTTGTCTTTTGATTGAATTCTTCAATAGCATTGTCGATGTACGTTAAATATTACGGGAAACAGTTCACAACATAGTCTTATTCCCTTTTCCTCGACTTTCTCACGCTATACCATGACCTAAATCCACTATTTATGTAGGTCTTCCTGCTGTTTTAATTGATTCATTGCCTCTACGTTGAAGCTTTTTACATGACAACGGCTCAAAAGGCTTCCTGATTCTCATCATTCTCCAGTAATTGTGATTATCACCCAGAAACATCAAAATGAAAATTTCTCCGTGATTATTTTAAATTCCGTTGGGTTCGCAGCTTTTAAATTCAAAATATTTCGAGCATCATGTCAAAAAAATAAGAGCATAGTGGAAAAATATAATTCGATACAAGTCAAATGGCGGAAATCACTCTTCTGGCAAAAAGCACTTATTACAATATTAAAATTTGTATCAATACCAATGTACACATTATATTTATTACTATTATTTATAATGCAAATTCTAATAATTTGGTAAATACTCTTTAATAAAATATGATTAAGCCTTTAGGCAAGAAGTAAATTGCAAGTTAAAAAAAGTATCAAGAACGGTAGACGATAAAAAGCCCAATGCTGAATTCCTGTTCTCTCCGCGGCTGCTTGACTAGACATATACCTTTGACAACACTCCACTTTAATCTCAGGTCTCAGCGCGTAATCGGTGACGAGAATGGCACACACTCGTAAGCCTCGGATTACCCGTCATAAAATACGTGCACGTCCGGATACTTCTTAATTCAAAAGTTCAAATGGATGAAGGAAGAGGGATGGAAAGGGGAGGGGAGGACAAACATTAATACCGATCGCGATCGGCCATTTCCCCTCCGCCTTTAACAATAATTCTTTCCTTTTCCGCTTCCGAACACGTGCCTCAAACAAAAAAATCCCATCCGAACATGTTCCGGCCATTCTCCCATATCACGGCATTCTATACCACACCTCTCTCTCTCTTCATCTCTCTTTTTCTCTCCCCCCACTATTTATCTGTTAAGGCTTTTTTTCACTGTCCCTCTTAATGGCCCATCTGGCGATGATGGCCAGAGAGATTCATTTGGGAGAGGTGGCCGCAGGATCCACACCCACTTTCTCCCGACCTCCTCTCCGAAAACCTTCTCTCCCTGGGACCACCCATCCCTGGGCCTTCCCAACCCCCAGGAAGCAAGCACCCATCCCCCCGTCGACACCCAGACCTTACACGGCCCTGGAATGACCCTCCCTCTCCCCGCTTGAGCCGCATCCAACCCCCTTCCCAAACGCCTTAGCCCCACCGACGTCTCCCCAACCCTCCGCGCGGAGGAACCACCACTTCAGTTCCTTTATCGCTGCGGCACGTGATCCCTGGCAACACAACCCTTAAAACGTTCCCCTTTTGCTGTTCCCCTACCACACACGTCCCGCCATACCCGGCACCCTCCTCACGTTTATATACGCGAGAGGCCTCCCCCCCTGAAATGTTTTATATCGTCATCCTTCCTTCCCTTCCCCCCTCCCCCTTCCCACCAACCCCTTGCCCTTGTTGTCCACACTCGCCTCGTACTAAAAGAGCGTGTCCCGCTACATACATCTATTTCAAATCCCCTTCCCAACTCTTTCTCCTGTCTACCCACCTCCCTTCCCTCTCACCCACCAACTTTCCCACGCCCATTATTCTTCAGCAGCACTGGGTCGGTCTTCTGCGTCTCGAAGATTTCGGGTCCGTCGGAAATTTCGGGTTCAGTTTCGTTCTCGGTGACGACGCCGAGGGTAGGCGATCGGTAATTCTTTGGGAAACTGTTATTTTAGTGAGGGCACAATTCATCAATCGTTCATCATGCTAAAGATTCTTGTTGATCCTTCCTCAATACCTCATTTATTTTATCCTTGTATTGGATCTTAATTTTAAGCCGAAGTTCCAGTAATTAGAACGTTCAGATTTTCAGGTGTTCTTGCTCCTCCTCCTATTCAGTCTCACTTGTGGATAGTATATATTTCACATCTCCTTAATCCACAATTACTTGATCCATGTATAATACTCGTCTCAAGTACGGGCTGATTTTTTGTCGCAATAATGTGAAAATAAGGGATAAAGTACACATTGAATCCCCGCGGTGAAGAGGGAAGGAAAAAGGAAAAGTTAGGCGATTACTCCAAAGTTTAGAGATTACAAGGTAATATGAGACAAAATACACCTCATTTTCTTATGATCTGCTCCCACGAGTCAAACGGTGTAAAGGAAATCGTTACAAATATACGTATCCTTAATATAAAAACTAGAAAACCCCATGTTCATCATGTATAGTAATAACATTTCTTATCAGGGGTGAAAACATAAATTTCTAACTACAATTCGAAAAGCATTAATAAGTAGAATTTCAGAATTATCATATTTATTGTTCACTGTTTCAGGCATCACGTAGTGGAAGTGAGACTTATTAGGTGAGTAAAAAAACTTTAGCACTTTTCCACAATATATTGTGGAAAAGTGCTAAAGTTTTTTTACTCACCTAATATATTTATTGATTATTATTGGAGCATAAATAAATGTGCCGCGTTTTACTTGGAAAGACCAAATTTCCTAGCTGAGTGGAGCAAATCGAGTGTTCGATTTTTCACCATAACTGTTGGGTACCAGCGTTGCGTAAATGTGTTTGTTCAAAATTACAATGTAAATATTTCGTCAACTTCGGCCACAGAATCTGACAGTAGAATATTGAACTGTTGAAGATGACGCCAGAGAGGAAACATTTTAACTTGCCTCCATTTTACACATTTCATGCAATGGAAAGAATAATCTTCGTGTTTAATGGCACTTTCCTGTCTCGCTTGGCCAGTAAGACTAAGTAATGTGTTTGGTAACGGAAGCTCAGGCTCTGATACCCTAAATATGAATAGGAGAAGCACTTCGACCGCGCGCATACCAGCAGGTAGGAAGGATTTCGGTTTGGTCGTTAGTGGCTCCATTTTAGACGCTTTAGAGCGTCAAATCGGCCATTTGGGCATCGTAATAGACCACCTCCTCGAAATTTATCTTGAGGGAAGGAGAGAAAACCTATGGGGAACTTAGGTACAACCAGGGCTCAGGAGAAAATGTTGTGGGAAAACGGATGATCAGAGGGAAGGTAAAGGATTGTCCTTCGCCATTAGCAAGATGGGTAGAGAAACCGTTGAGTCACTCGTTTAAAAGAGATTAGTTTCTCACATGATAACGAGTGTCTATTGTTGATAAAATATTTCGGCCGCCTAAGTAAAGATCTCATGTGTGCTAACAGACAGAAATAATAAATGCGTTCCAAAATTATGCATAATACGATGTTTTGTGGAATAAAATCTCTTGAATAAAACTTAAAATTCGTCCAAAATTAATAGTTTTAAACACAAATATTGGAATAGAATTTTCACGCTCTATTCCCAACCGTATCGGATTTACTCGACAAGTTCCACTCACGGGAATTAAAGAGGGAAACGCAGTTCCGAATCCATAGTAATCGAGAACCAAAGCAATGAGAAAGGAATGAGAAGTAATGTAAGTTGAATGAATAGCCAGGACAAGCCAGTGTAGGGGAGGTAATCGGTACTAGACGGTCGAAAAGCTACTAGACGATGAGGAAGTGAAATAAATTTGGGTAATACAAAAGGTCACTGCAAGTGAAGGAGTCGGAGAAAATTGGGATCCTGAATTTTTTCACTACCCTTTACCATTCGTTGCTTTCAAATCTAAATCAATTTCCAATGGATGGAAATCATTTCTGCTGTAGGCTTTCATCGTGCTGTACAATTTTACGATCGGCGTAACCTCGGGTTCCGCAGCGTTGCCTATTTGACCTCTGACATGTCGCGTCCGTCGCAGAGCGCATCTTCAGATGGTGAATCTTCAGATCGATCGGTGAATCTCAGATTCGGCATCTCAAGACGTTGCATACAACAACTGCGAATGTCATAGGGAAAATAACAACGCAGCGGAACCTTTGAAAATGTCATTTTCCCTGGCCGCAAATCGCATTTATTTTCAGTCGCGTTGAAATTCTCCCACGTAAGATGCTTCACGACCTCACGTTACATCTGATGCAGCTTCTGTTTATTCCTAAAGTAAGCCTCAGGTATTTCGTTTCCATATCAATGGACGGTCCTTATTACTATGCTAAATTTACTGACTCAGATTTTCTAAAGCCTTTTTTTAAGACCCTTGTCTTGGCTGTGGTGGAATTTTATCAAGGATATGTTCAGGACAGAAAACACGGAACAGATTTCGGCAAGGAGGCGGGGGGTAGACGAGAATCTCTTGTGAACGTAAACAGCGCACCGAATTTAGCTCGCTCCCTTCTCGCCGCAGTTCCTCTAGGAACCCAACCCGACGTAAAATCCAGGGCTGCAGGAGTTAAGGGAACGAATAACGGACGGGGAATAGAATCGAATCCCGAGAGAGAAAAAGAGAGGAAAAAGGAGCTTGCGAGGGACCAGAGGACGCGAGGGAGCTTAATGGAAAAGAGGGTGAGGGAAGATACGGGAAGAAGTATTTGTTATGCGTGAATAAAAACCGCATCTCCGCAGTAATAGTTGCGTTGAATTTTTTTTGTTTCAACATCTAAGGTTATATCGCACAGTCTAATCTAATTTTCTATTAAGTGGTATCTTAAGACAGCCATGACATATATTCCCGAGGCTGGATTTGCACCCGCTACCTTGTAACCGTTACCCGCTACCGCTACTTGTACAACAGGGTTGTAAGACCGGGGCGTTATCGACCTGGCCCCCTCGACCGACTTCTGTATCTGCCATCACCGTGCGTAACCTCACCTTGGATATGTAGCCAACGGCTTTGGGACATCAATCATTCAAGAATATGGCGACTGTTGTGTTAAAACATGCGGGCCACGTATATGTTTCTGCTATAATTTTAGCGTTTTTCATAAGTTAATTTTTCCTTATTTTCTGCCGCGAAGAGCTCATCTAGGCGTGGAAAATTTTCCATGATACTCGGGTGTTTTGCAGTCAAATACTTTCCCATTCCTCGCTATAGTCTTGGCTACAAATATAATTTTAAAACTATAATTATTCGTTTTCTCAATATCATTGGTGACTAATCATGAGAATTGTTTGACGCAGCTTTCCGCTCTATCCTTCTTTCTGCTAACCTTATCATGATTCTCTTTCATGTGTTCCCCATTGCTCCATATACATGTAACTGGATGCCTCTCATTTGTATTCTTCCGTTGCTTTTCTTCACGTACACTATCCCCCAGTGGCCTTCATCAGGACAACTTGTGGCCGATAACATTATTTTGAGAACTTTTGTGAGATTTCTTTTTTCCTTCTCTTCCTTGAGACTTTTCATTTATTCACCGCATCCACTTCGTCTTTATCACACTTCCGAACCAGCACACTTCCAATCTCGATAGTATTCCCTTTTCTTCCAATGTTTTTTGCTCTTCCTTTCGTGCCGGCCACAAAGTAGCTACATTTGTATTATACTGGCAGCCTAAATCGAGCATGTAACGTAAAAAAAATCTGTTTAGGCTCACGACCCGAGGATGGTGAGAAGAGAGAGGAAGAGACGGAGGGGATGGAGGAGAAAGGGAAGAGGGAAGGGTGAAAGAGAGAGAGAAATGACCAAGGGTTCGAGAGGAGGGAGGCAAATGAAAGCCGGAAGGCAAGGGTGGGGATGTTTTTGGGGGCGGTGGGTAGAGTGGGGGAGGGTGGTTTCCAATGGCGCGCGTGCCGTTTTCGGCGAGAGGGTGGAAAACACGGCGACACATTAGCTGCAGCCGGGCCCCACGAGTGCGCCCGACTGTGCGTGAGCTGGCGGCAGTTGTTTTTTCCTCCCTCGACCACCTCCCCGCCCCCGACACCCCAATCTCTCCCCCCACCCCTCCCCCACATGCCCTAATCCTCCGCTCCGCAGAGTACCGTCCCGACCAAAACTCCACTCTGCTGTAAACGACGCTACCAAACCCACCCCCTCGCCCTCCCTCCAACCGCCCTCGCTAAACTCTCCCTCCTCTCGCAGAGCCCCCTCTCGGGAACCGCAGCGGGTGGTGGAGGAGGAGGAGAGGAAAAAAAATATAAAAAGCGCTTCATCCCAAATCCGATCTCCCTCCTCCACCCCCGCGGGCCGAGTCCCCGGACGGATCCCACATCCCGCCCTTTTCCACCTCCCCGCATCCCTTCCCGCTTTTTCCCTCCGACCGCCGCTCGTACACACATGCACGATCCCGCGCGCGCATTCGTATAACCTCTCCCGGGCCTGCGTCGGGCCCTCACGAGAGCCTTGTGAATTATGTGGCCCCTGTAGCAGCCACCGCCCAGGGTCCGCCGCTCACCCTCTCTCTCTCTCGAGTGTGTGTGTATGCGGGGGCGGCCGCCCCGCCGGCACGCCCCCCTCCCCCCGGGGCCACTTGTGTGACGCCACCCCCTCCCCAACCGGCCAACACCCACCCACAGCCCCCAGCTCTTCCTTCCGGGGCTCGTGTCCTCCCACCTCCTCCTCACCCTCCTCTCTCCACCCTGCCCTCAACATTGGTATCGACAGTCACCGGTTCGAATCTCAAAGGGAATCAGGTTGGCGAGGTGTCTAGGGTACTGGCCTCCAACCCCGAGTGTCCTGGTTTGAATCTCGGAAGTGACATAGATTTTTCATTAAAACCCCACTTGACTTCTTTGTGCAGAGCACTTCAAGCTTTGAACTCTATCCTTACCCCTTTGCTGAAAATGGCCAGAGGGAAAATATTTTCTGGGACGGGATTCGAACCACTGACCTTTGGACAGGGTCTATGTGCGCTGACCACCGTGCTACCCCGGATTCCAGTCTCAAAGGCAATTTTTCGTAAAATGCCTTTGACCCAGGGTGTTGAAAATTACTCTGGCCATTTTCAACACACTTGCTGTACATGACTGCAACATAAAATCTTACAGTGTACCTGGCACCCATTCGTTAAGGCCAGGCTAATACCGACGCCGGGTATCTCTCCACCCTACCTCCTTACCCTGAAAAATCTCCACCTCGGCCTAATTACTCACTTATACTGTATGGTGTAAGTGAACTCGGCTGTCAGTCGCCTCCCCCAATAACTAATACCAAAGCTCGAAACTCAAGATTTTCAATCCTCATTGGATAAACCCAACTCATCTCCCTGTGACGGCTCGCATGTCATCTGAATCTGGAACAACAGCGCGAGGTTAAAAGTTAAGCGGCAAGGATTGAAACGGAAGAGAAATCAGGATCTGTCCGCTTCCGTTTTCCCCCGGTCTACAGGATTATTCCTCCTCCAACCTCTCAAGTCCCCATTCAAAGCTTTCCCTCGAACACTCTACTCATTCCTACTTGCGATGCGTTCCCGCTTTTTTTGGAAGGGCAGCGACCGATAGATCAGCACCATGATGAATGGTCATCTGCGCCTTAAAGGAAAAAGGTGGTAGTTGGATGTTAGTAGGAATTTTTCCTGGAACGGAGGAATAGTGGAGCAAAACTCGGCGTCTAATCAGCCAACTCCTAACCAGAGGGACCATGAGGTTCAAATTTTAACGATCCATCCGACAGACGGGGTACTGAGCTCGAAGAGTTCCATTTTCAGGTTTAGCGAAAGGTTCCGATTTCCCACGTCTGGATTCATGACTTGAACAAGTCACCCAACAGCGTGTGGCATGGCTTTCCTGCGTTAGTACAAAGGGCACGAACTTGTCTGGAATATACTCATGGCAAATTTTAGTCGCAAACTTATCCTCTTCTTTGGCGTGTAATTATTTCTTCCATTTTATTCACGACAGAAATATTCTATTTGAGCGTGGTGGGAAAATGTTTCAACCGCTGCGTCTCGTTTCCATAATTTTCATTTTTCATCCCAATAAACTGTATATTGTGGTTTCATTATGATTTATTTTATTGAATTTCATGATATCGTTACTGATATACTGCTCATCTTGATGTTAATTTATTTATCAAAAGCTCAATGGCACTTGATAAGACTCGGGCATTGATATAATCCATTATCTTCGTCGCCAGGGGCGTATTATAGCTTTGGTTCCAGGGAAATTGTTTCCCAATCTATTTCCATTTCCAAAAATCACTCTTGTGGCTCCACAGTTTGATTTAAATTGCATTTCACTCATATGATAGTTTAACAGAAATTAATCACTTTCTTTTCACTCATGGCTGCTCAATGTCAAAACATATTTTGTTCTATTCCCTTTCCATTTTTATTATCCTTCTACCATACTCCCTCCTCCACCTAATAAATTTTAACTCACGTTCTTCTTTTCTCAAATCCTGATACTCTGTATTTTCAAGAATTTCCACGTTTTCGTTCTCACCACTTCCCTGGGGTGCGTTTCCTCTCACTCTCTTCCCCACATTTCACCTCAGCTTATACTGCAACACCATCTTATCATAGTTTCTTCACGACCCTATGGCAATCAACCCTCGCATGAATTCGACTCACTTTTCTAAAGCAAGGCAGGAATAAATAAATCACTCCACAGTAATTATTTGTATTTTTAGTCACCCTAGGGTAATCGCATCGTATCGTGCCATGTTTTGGTAAATGGTGCAGAATTATCCTGGATGTTAAGTCCCAGGAGTGCACTTAGACTCAGGCAATGCGCATCAGACGGAATGAAATCCTCTTTCCAACTTCTGCATTATTCTTTGCGTATTATCCTGAATGTTCCCACTTCCCCTAAGCCTCCCATCTCATCCCTCCAATAGCTCATACCTTTTCTTCTCCTCCTTGCTTCCCTTCCTTAATTGTTTTTACTCTTGGTGAGTGTGACAAATTTTAATTCGATCATGATTGGTAATTTTAGATTCCTCGTTCATCCTCTCGTAGTATTTGTTTAATCTCGGGATAATCGAAATAAAAATTTACCAGCACTCATTCAGCGCATCCTTCCCATATCCGTCCACTGTGCGTTTTTGATCAGCCTCTCATTTTCACCGAACTATTGCTTCCTATTCTAAGCAGGATTTTATCTGAGGATAATTTGTTTCGTCGACGGCGTCGCTTAATGGTAGCCATTTAAGTGCAAACTCTAGAAGTACGTTTTTTTAAACGAACTTCCCCCCACTCCTCTTGCCAGAGTCTCTCCTCATCCATCCCCTCTCTCCTCTTCTACTCATCGCCTCTATGCCGAAGTGCTTTTAAGTCCTTTGCAATCGTTTGCACTCTGCTTTCATTTGCTTATCATTCATTTTTTTTATCCTCATTGACTTTTAATCACAGGCTCTCCTTCAATTTAGGTTCGGTTAAATGTGGTGATAAAGGTGATCCAGTGACGTAGCGTAAATGGTTTCATCCTTCTCACTCTACTAAAAAATAAATAGGTTATTAGATTTGTGCGGCACTAAAGGTTCATCCCTTGATGTTTGAAGTTGAAATCTTGGCCACTAATTGTTTAATAACATATAGATGATCTGCTTTAGAGCCTTCTCTCGGTTATTCACGTACATTTAACAAATGGAGAGCAATCACATCGAAAACTGTGTAAGGTTTGATCAGTGTTTATTTCACAAATATAGAGATTTTTTGCGCCGATTCAAATTCCTCCTGAGTTTAAAAAAATTAACGTCCATATTGCTACGTGATGTAATATCAAATAAATCACCTCCAATGTTAATGCCTGACGTTGGTGATTTGTCCATTCCAAAACCAGGATATAAAAGTTGTTGTCAAGCTGACTTTTTTTAATTACCCGTAAATAATTGGATTCCAGCGAAAGCCCACGGTAAATCCCAAACACTCGCTTTTGAATTCATTCTTACATTCCTCAAAAATTCCGAATCGAGTGAAAAGATCGCTCAGGCAAACGTGCCTTGCCATTAATTACCAAATTTGAATTAAAAGCGTTCAACGTCGTGCCTTGGAGCATTCAATAAAAATTCACAGGGAGTAACCAAAAATCAGTGTGCCACATAGAAGTTCTGATTCATCGGGTGTCCTGAATAATAAGGAACGATGGTGCAAACACCTCAGGCAGTAATTATTCCGTGAAACACACGCAGCGACATGAAATCAAAATATTCGCTACGGGAGCTTAGAACATCAACCCTGTGTCTCAGGTTCTGCACGAAAGATGGAAAGTGGGATTTATTTGAAATCAATCCAAATGACTGCTTCAAAGTCGGCAGTTCCTCGAGCGATTCTAATCTCGCCTCTGGATACTAATCATTTTATAGCCTGTGCAAAAAATCTCTCTTTCCGGTGTCTTCCTTCTCCGCTTCCTCGCGGGCGATGCGATCAAACACTCTGAGCGGACGGAGGTGGGTGGCAGTGGATGTCATCTCCGACTCTCCTCACCCCCACCAACACCCATCGACTATAAATCTGACCGATGAATCGCGCAGTTTCCGAGATTTATTTTCGCAAACCACGCCGGATTTTATGGGTTCAGCCTCATGACGTCATCCACCGTCGTCCCCTCCCCCCTCATCCTCTCTAAGCCCTCCCCTCCCACACTTCACCCATCCATCCATCTCTATCCGCTCGCTTTCTCGCTGCTTCCCACTCACCCACTCCGATCTCCCAAAGCCCCTACTCCGCCCCCGTCTCCCACAATATTGTTCACCCTCTTTAGTTATGTCCTCAGGGCAGTGTCCACTAAATATTCCACTTCACCAAACCTCGGATCGCGAGGAGCCCTAATAAGCTCTGACTTTCTTCCCTATATTTGTTCTTAATATTTTCGTTTACTTCTCTTAGGTCCAGACTTTCAGTTATTTTCCCTATTTTTCCTAGCTTATTCGGCATTTTTCCTTAACTTCTTTCCTCTTGATACGTCTACTATCAATCGCCTCTCTTTCTATCTTCTTCGAATTCCCTCGAACTTCTTTTCCCGACCCAAATAAATCGATCCCTACTTCTTTAATGATAAATACATCCCTACTATATTTTCAACGCCTGCGCGTCATTTTCAAGAGTAACCCTTGAAGGCGTTGAAGGCCTTGAGTAACCCTTAAGGCGTTGAAATATGGTAGGGTTTTATTAAAAATTGCTGGTGGAGGAGTACAAACTTTGCAATTCACTTCCACAGGATAACACCCGAAGGAGTAAAAATAATACTTCTTCACTGCCTTCGTCAGCGCTTAGCTTGTTTTCATGAATTGTGAGAAACAGAAGAATTGGGGTTTTAGCTGATCTAGCTGCTAAGGTTATAGCACGATTTCAAGCGAATCTTGATCCAAATATTTTTAATCGATGCCAAGCATGCCCAAGGCGGGGTTTGAACCTGTTACTTTACGGTTGCTAGGCCAGGTGCGTCACCGACCTGGACACCTCTTCAGGCCAAGCCACGTGTCGGAAAAATCCAATCTAGCGTAAGCTCTGAATTAAAACTGATGCAAATCTTTGCCTCTTTATTCAAGAGTGCCCCTTAACAATTCACCTCTTTATACACGCTCATTTTGCCGGCGCGATTTTTCTCGTCATGTCATGATTAAATAACTCGTTTTTTCCATTACGCTCCCAACTTTATGCCAAACATTTCTTCTCCTTCCCTCTCCATCTCTCACTCTCTTTGTCACTCTCTGCCCCGCGTTATTTTTTTATCCCGCTAAGCCCGCGAAAGCTTCGCCCCCGGCCATTGTCCCCCACTGTCCGGCAAAACCCCAAACATCGACTGCACTCGTGCCCTCGCCAATCCCACCCACCTCCCCCCACCCGCCCTGTGGCATCGCCCCTTCCGTTCCGCCTCATCTCGCAGAAATGCACGCGTGACACTGTTAACACCCCCTCGGCCCACCACCCGTCAACCCCCCACAATCCACGCGTTCCGCCGTCTCTCTTCGGGGTGGCGTGTCCCCTTTGGGGAGGAGGGTGGGGTGAGGGGCGGGGGGGGGTGGATTGAAGAGGGGAGTGGGAACCCCCACAACCACGCCCATCCCACTCCATTCCCCGCAGTCATCTCCTCCCCTCTCGTCCCCCGCCGCCCTCCGTTACAATCCCGATCCCTTCCGGGCCTGCACCCTAACCTTCACACACCTCCCCCTTCCCTTACCGTACCCTTGGTCCTCCCACCTAAACCCCCCGCGTCGCCAAACCCACAAATCATCGGTGCAACTCACCGGCTACGCCCCCCTCCCCCCTTATCCTAGGCTCCTCACCCTTTGCCTTGCACCCTTCCCTTCCTCCACATCCCTTCTCGGCCCCTAACCCTTTTCCCGCCGCACTCCCCCCTCCTTCCTTGCCCTGGGCCCCGCCCTCATCAACCACCCCTTTCCTCGCCTCGCTCCATGAATGCGAGGAGCGCCAACTCCTCCTCTCGTCACTTCCGAACCCCTCCCCCCACTCCCCTGTCCCTCGCACCCCTAGCGCCCCCACCCCGTCCGCTCTTCCCCCTCACCCACTCCAATATCCCATTCCCCCGCCCGCCCCCGCTGTCACTATCAGTGGCCATTAGCTGCTAATCGACTGGTCTTGCCTGATGTGTGGGCCGCGTTCACTTGGCCGCGCCCTACGTGGGGAAGTAGGAATGCGTTACCGGGATTGTGGGGAGGAGGCGAGAGGGGTGCAGGGTGTATAGGGGTAGGAAAGGGTGGTGGAGTGCCTATTCGGGAGCTTAGCTTGCGGACAGGAGGGAGACTGAAACTGGCTTTATTGGTGCGGGACAATAAATCCCATAGAACATGGTGCAAGTACACAAATTATAATCGAGTCTTCACGTTCCATGGCTCTAGATCACACCGAGATGGTTTCAAAATGATTGAACCCGATGGAAGGAGGAACTTATTGAAAGCATAAAAGTTGAAGCAATAGGATCTAGAATAGCAAAACAATATTTAAAGAAACTGATCCCGGAAGGTAACTGATCAAAAAAGCTTTTGACAATCAGTACCTAGCCGTAACATTTCAAGGAAAATAGATTGCAATAACAACTTTTCTATGCCAAGAGTGACAACAATTTGTACATCTAAAAAGAATATGACAGAGTTGAATATTAGCACCAAATATCATACAATTAGTTTTCCAGGTGAGTCTTTAAAAATGTGAATAGCATGAAGAAAGCAGCGATATTTTTCCATATATTGACGTTTGTAAAAAAAAGTGCTCTCTAAATTAAAATTTGTGGATTCTGCTTCTCCACGCTTCTTTTTCGGAAAATGACTTGAATTATGTTAGCATTAGCGAGGCAATGTCGGAAAATTCTTCTTGCGAGCAAGAGAACACATCTTTATTATTTATTATGAAACTTATGCAAGATACAATATTTTCTGGGAAGTAAAATTATTATGAAAATGAAAACACCAAACTACCTCTAGTGTTCCGATCATATTCTAAAAGAAGTAATTTTTTTTAAATATCGTCTTCGACTTATCCAAGTATTCACTTCCTATTAGCTTATATTCTCGTAGGCTTAGGCATTCTAGTATTAAAAGAGGAACGTTTTAAGCGTCGTGAATAAAGTGGTGGTATTATCTCATTTATTTTGACCCACGTGCACGCGATGGTAACTCATAAAGTTGCCATTTAGTTAAAGATTTTAATATCATTATATTTTGAGAAATATAGATAGATGAGGGAAAGCGAAGGATGGGTTGGAAACGATCGAGACCGATGAAGCGGGAATGAAGTGTCAAGCGGATTGATTGGAGAACGCTCGGAAGCCGTTTTGACCGGCGTGCTTTCAAACCACTGCGCGGTGGAGGGGGTGCGGGGGAGTAGAGAGTGGAGGCCGGGATGAGAAAGGAAACCCCGAGGGGGAGGACAATGGGTGATGCCCTCCTCATAATAACGACTCTCGCTTGTTTTGCTGAAATGTTTCGCGCGCCCACCGCTTGTTGTCCCGTCATCCACGATTCTCCAAGCAGACGCGGTGAAGAGGGTTGCTTCAAAAGCGTTGACAAGGGCAACAACATGGCGGATAACGCGCTGGTGTGAAGGAATTCACTCCCACGATTACACGGCGGCGCATTTTTTCACGCTTAGGGATGCCGGGATATGGAAGCATCCGGCTCACAACGAGAGATAAATGTTGTTGAGGAATGTGCGAGTAATATCGAAATCGGAGGTTTTTAATCTTTCGGTCAATGTTGCGCCATAGGTATGTTAAATTGCACGTACGTATGTTTGAGCTAAACAAATTAGAAGTAAAATGAAGTTATGTTTCATGGAGACAAAACAGTTCCATTTCAAGTTCAATTTTTCGGAAGCCAGTTTTCCTACGAACATTGCTAAGTAGCACATTGAAATTATGACGACATAGTGGTTAGATCTTTGGATTGCGTTTCATCAATAAATACGGCCCCATTAAAACTGATGCATGATGATTTAGCATATAATGTGCATATTAGATTAATCTTTTGATTTTCGACGGTCTTTCGGCTCAGTACTTTGGTGAAACATTTAATTTCATATGTAATTCAGGATATCTAGTAATATTCCATTTTAAAGCTCTTGGTGAACTAGAGGTATCTTAACTGTGGTTTCAAGTCTGTCATAGCACTTAAAGGCTCCTCAGACCGGGAGGAACAAGGATGAAAATGGAAGAGTGAGGAGGATGAGTGGAGAGAAATCCGGCGTCGGCATAAGCCAACTTTCTTTTAATGAAAAGCGCCAAGGGGATCACATCTTAACATCCCACCCGACTGACGTAGCACTGAACTCGAAAGTTCTCCACATGGAATTCAAGTAGGGTCACTCTTCTCTGAGATTTCCATACAATTTATTTGAAATCCATCTGAAGTACAACCGGTTTCGGACGCTATGCCATCTTCGGGTGCAAATGAACTATTTCCATGTCGTAGAATGAATAAAATGGAGGTGTTTGTTGGGAACCTTGAGGTAGAGAACCGAGTTAAGAGGGGTGGAAGTGCTAGTATAGGTTGAATCAGGTCGGAGAGTCTGATTGTTTTGAGATATGGTTGTCTGGATGAGGTAGAAGTTTGGGAGGGGGGACGAAATTTTAGTGAGTGTAACTATTTTGGGATAGGTGTGAATTTGACAACAGAATGGAGGGGTGTAGGAAATTGAGTCCCTTAGCATTTTTGTATACTTTGCTCGAACGACACTTAGCATTGCTCAAACGAGTCCATTTACCTTCCCTTTGAAATTTGACGGAGTATTCTTCGTTGAAATGCACTACTATATTGTCCCTCGGTTAGCTAACTGTTCACCCTCACTATACACCAATTTTACCCTCACTTAGCAAAAGAGACTGGTAGTTCAGGGATGTCATATTTTACTTGGGTTTTTAAATTTCGCCAAAAACGACATGCATAAGTCGTTTTTGGCTTTTGAATCACCTATATGTTTTAATTATTCATTAAAAATGTATTTAATTCAAAATTTATTTCAAAATATATATTCATTCTTAATTTAAAACAAAATTTCTCTTGAGTTGGTTGGCATTGGTTGAGCTCATGGTATGTAAGGAAAACAGACCTACGAGGCGATATTTTGAGCAATGCCAGGTTGACGTGAGACTCAACTCCCTTTCATGGCATAAGTGGCAGTAGGGAGCCTATTGTGATGGATATCATCGTTGAAATTCTATTTTAAGTGTTCCTCTCGTCAGTTTCATCGCAATGCAACGTCTGACTGAAGGACCAAAGGTCCAAATCGTATTCACCAAATCTAACAGATTACCTTACGAAGTCGTCAGCTTATCGCAAAACTGTGTGCGACGTCAGCAGCGAAAACACTATCTCTTCGTTAGGTGACTATGGGGAAGCCAAACAAACGAGGTGACTCCGAACCCGAGAAATTCCGACTGGAAGAAGAAAATAATAGACTCCCTGTGGTCAAAAAGTACCCTGGTACGTCACTTACTCTGTTCTCTTTACGCTAGCACCAATTTAAACTGTTTAAGTCACCTCACACAGAATCACAATCGTAAACGCTATGTTTACTGTTATTATTACTGTTTGTGAATTTGGACGGCACAATTCCAATCGATCTGAATCGGTCCTTACAAGTTTATCATGCACATTCCCACTCTTGCACATTTCACATATTCCAAGCTTTTCAAGATTCACTTCTTTGACATAATATTGAATTAGTTAAGATACTTCCCTTGAATTATTTACTTTGATATGTAAAGCATTATGTTGATCTGTATACATTGGCCACTTTTAAAGTAATAGTTAATCAAACTTTTTTCTCGAACACCCAAATATTCACTTTTTCGCAAATTAAATTGTCGAATAATTGTACTTGAGCACTATAAGAAACGTTTTTTTTCTAGAGGTTGAAGTGAAATTTAAATATTTAAATATAGCACTTTCCTTAGCTGATGTATTCCGCTTTCGGAACGTATTCCGTTTTAGAAGCATCCAACCTACTACCAATCGAGGTTTACTCGTTTACGTTCTTTTATTAAAATAAGCCACTTTATTTCTTCCATTCCGTTATTTAGATAGAAAGACTCAATCAAGTTTCCGCAATCAATGATACAAGTTTTACTGTGATGGTAGCTTAAAGGAAACAATCATTCTTTTATCTGACTCCTACTGTAATCAAGAATTATTTTGGGATGTATAAATAGGCATATCAGGAATCGTTGAGTATAACTCTTGAGTATGTAAGATCTAATTAAATAAATGTCAGCCTTTCCATGCATGACAGCAAGAAAACTGCACATAAAGGTCATCTTTACTTCAGATATCGTTCATAATACCGCTGTTTGTCTGAAGATGACACAACGGGTTCTCTTTTTTCTTTTTCTCAGTATAGGCGAGAAAATTTAAAGGGATTTTGTGCTGTTTTCTTTTCCTCGTGAATCTCTCACTTGTTGTCATACATAATTGCAATAGCAAACTAAAATGTTTCTTCCTCATGAAATTTCAGTTATCTCTCGTTCTACTACATATTTCGACCCGTTATTTTCATCTTTTCCCATCCTGCACAATTTCTTCGTCCCCTTATTTTCTTTGTCTCATCCCAACATTTTTTTCCGTCCTGGAAATTTCAACTCGTCTCGTCCCATAACTTTCTTCCAGTCTCGTCCCAACATTTTTTTCGTCCTGAAAATGTTGTCTTGTCTCGTCCCAAAACTTCTCTCTGTCCAAATATTTTCGTCCCGCTCCGTCCCAGCAAAGTCTTCGTCTCTAGGACGATTTTTTCGTCTCGTCCCAAATCATTCACAGCCCTGCTCAAAACATCTGCCGATTTATGCATGACAATCTTTACATATGCTCATCCATTTGTATTTTATAAGCAGGTGAGTGGGAAATTATTCAGAATTTGATGTTACTGTCGCTGCCCTTTAATAGCCGGCTGTTATTCACAGTGATTCTCCTTGTCCAGTTATCTTCTTAAATTGATGGTTTGTGGTGGAGGATATATCACCGTCTACGCACTTTTTGCGAGTCCTAAAGAGCCTGAAACATTTCCACGTATATTCTAAATTAAACTCGGTAATTCACGACCTTCCTGTTACCTACTGTCAACTTAAATATAAGTTATTTTCCCCTAGAGCATAATGTATTTAAAAGCCAAAAGTATTTAATTGTATCAAACGTGTAATCTAAAGCTTACCGATATTTCGGTCATTCCTTCTATGCACGTCAATTTCACTACACCTCTAGCTGTCGGGTGAAGAACGCCAAAAAAACAATTACTTTCATAGAAATGGAACAAAAAACGAGATATTTTACGTCCGTTTTAAAGTCCACTTTTTCAGTACATAATTACAATAAATATTTATCATTATTCGTTCATTGAGGAAGGGATAGAATAATTATTGCCACTCACTACAATGACAGAAGCCTGAATAAAATCACAAAATCTCATCAAAATATAATTCTGTCGACACACAAACTACTAAAGTATAGGCGGAATTTGAATTTATGATATCAAATTTTCTTTCAACTTTAACATTCCGTTGCTACCACACAAGTTTCAATGACAAATTTATGCGTATGAGGTGTCTCTCATTTATCCAACGGAAGATCAGCATTTCGGTAATCTTTTATGAAGAGTTCAATGGTTTCCTCGAAAAATGGATGTGATTGATAAAATCATCACCCCACTTAAATCAAAGTGTGTTGGACCTAATCTTCTTATTTTAACTCCAGAGTTGGAAACTCCAAGCAGCGCTACACGAAATTGGGCAATGTTGCTTGAGATGAGAGAGCCCAAATCCAGACGTTAAACTTTATGTCGTGCTCCGAAGCGAAGGCCATCCTGTATTGATACAGAGAAACCATTATATTAGAGCATATCAGATTTACTAAGTGTGTATCAAACACAAAATCCAAACCATCCTGTGTAGATGACACCCATAACCAAAATATTCTCGGCAAACTGCCCTTCTGGGAGAGAGATTAAAAGAACATAAAAAGCTTAAACACAGTCCAGATTTTGCGCACAACTAAATTTCAACTGTGTCCTAATTTGCAATTTGGAATTGATTTATCACTACATTTAGCCCACTATCCATGCTGTGCGTTGCTATTTTGGCATAAGTTCGCCGATACCTAATAGAAATCTAATTGCAAGCAACTTTATCCTGTTTATTCCGGCTATTAGCCGACGAAGGCCACTATAAACATTGCCCAGCAAATCACTTTGATTTTTGTAGTTAGTACAACAATCTGTAAACGGTTACCATGTTTTTCGACGAAGGTTTAAAGCGTTTTAGCACTCAAAATAAAGGCACGCAAAATTACGGATTCGCAGAGAAAATAAAACAAAAGAATTTTTATATCCCGCAACAAAACAGTATTCAATTAAGGCTCCCCGTGTAGTCATTTCGCTTCATTTACTTTCAGGATCAGGCTACGTATTCGCGGTATTTAGCATAAATTTTAAGTTGTAGAAAAATAATGGATACAATCGCAAAACCCGATTAAATTGGAAAAGCTTCCACTTCCCTCCCCACCTCTTCCTCTTCCTCCTCACCTCTTCCTCTTCCTCCTCACAACTCCGAATCCCATCCTTGCGGTTAACTCTGCTTCCCCACGCATTTTAACTCCACTGCGGCAGCAATATTCGAAAAATCAATCGCCTGCCTAAAAGGGTAGGCAGGGAAAAGGGGGCGGGCTGTATGACCCAATCAGGATAACCATCCGAGGGAGACGGCCAACGCAAAAAAAAGGGTGCAAACAGTATTTAAAGATAAGGCGCTCGCGGAAGGTGGAGGATGGCAATTCCGATAATCGAATTATCGACCGTGGTCCACTGTGCCAGGTCGCCATCCTATTCCAACTTCCCTCCCGAGGCCCCAAAACCCGAGTCCCGCCTCCACTCCTCCCAACTGCCCTCCATACACCATCTCCATCGGAGTCCCTTCCTCCTTTTTCTCTTCCTCCCATGTCCCCCATCTACCCGACCTCCTCTTTCGATTTTTTCTTCCTCGTGTTTCATTATTTCTCCTTCATCTCCGATATTTACGCCTGCCCCTACCCCCCGCGCATCCACTATACATCTACTGAGTACCTTGCAAGCCACCTCTAAGGAGTCTGGCATGGGATGAATGTTCACTAAGCGTACTGTACCTACTTACATAAAACTGCATCTACATCTACGCGATACCCTGAAAGCCACCACGTGGGTGTGTGGCAGGGGGTGAAAATCACCTAACATGGTGCATAATAGGGTCACATGCAGCTAGATAGTAGGTATCAAAAAAAATTAATGCACATAGTGGCTGTTTAGTAATTACTTTACATATTACTGGGCTTGTTCAATTTCTCGTTCAGAACAATACAACGATCTAAATTCTAGTCCCATCTCACCGATATACCTATTACTCTCCCGACGACTGAGTAAAGATTTTAAGTTCAATTAATAAGTACTTTAATGCCAATTCATTATAGGAACGTGGGTATTGCATCTAAAAAGTGCGGAAAACTAAATGATTAGTATTCAGGGGGAAATATTATATTTTCATAGGTTAAATTCATTACATTATAATTAATCATGCAAGTGTGTTAATAGAAGTGATAGGAACTTATTTCATATTGAAAACAGATCTAATTTTTCGTGGGAAGATAACTCATTTTAAAATCCATCCATTCGCGCGACAGTCTCTCTCTCTAATCCTGTTCTACTGAGGGAATCTAGCGTACTTAGCGTTTGTTTTAACTATATTTCTAATTTCACTGGCTACCAGGTCAGCTTCAACTTTACTTATATGATCCAGTGTTAAATTTTACTCCCATTCCTCCGTCCTATTTGTCCGTCCCCTCTTTCCCACCTCTATTCTCCGTTTTCTTCCAGTCTCCCACGTGCTTTTTTCATTCTCATTGTCAGTATCAGCAAGTAAACAAATGAGCGCAAACACGCGCCCTCACCTTATTTCGTTCCGCGTTCCGACGACTCTCATTGGAGATGTATTCCGTTCATTGAAACTGAGGTTTGGTGATACATTTTGGTCACCGTCATGGATCAGCAGGTCATCTGTTATCTTCTGATCATATTAATATCCAAATTTTTAACGATGTGTACAGAAGCGTTAACTGTTTTTTAAGAGGTCCTTCGGCTCTTTGCTCAGATAGAGGAAAGTTTTTTTCATAAACCAAAATGAAATTTTGATTCACGAGATGCCACCACAGAAAAGCCCTCATGCACGAAATATAATTCGATTTCACTATATTTGGAACTAAATGACCAATAGATTAATCTCGGAAACATTCCGTATCAACACGGTTTGTTTATGTCTATCGGCGACCTCAAAACGACCAATTTAATGGCCATGAAAACGGAATTTTAGAAGCATTATATTCGGAATCAATTCTGGTGGAACTATCTAAGTAATCAGTTATATCTCACCGTGAGAATGTATGCTTCCATTATGCACAGCAAGTAAGCGTATTTTAAATTACCAGAGGAAAAAGTTATGTATCAGAACCGGGTAATTTTCTGCATTAAGGAGTCACTCAGTATCAACGATCCTTATTCTTTCTCAGAATGATCATTCTACTATTTTCCCCCGAAATAAATATGATTTCATGGCATTTTGGCATTTAAAAATTTATATGAAGCTCTTAGGTTGTCATTAACTTGGCATTTATTGACTCTACCCCTGGGCTTATGGGATAAAATAAAGACTTAAGGGAAAGCAAAGACAGCATCTTTAAGCTGAACAGAGCCTTCAATGTATGTTCAATTCAAATAATGTATCAACAGAAAATTTTTAAAAAATTGCTATCAATTTTAGTAATTTTCACGAGCCTGAGAACGGTCGTTCATTCAAAAAATTTCAAAATATTGGCTTCAGTTCTCCTTTTAACTTCACATTAACGTATTATCTCTATACTGCGATCACGTAATCTGAACTGTTTTTTCAAGCTGCCGACCAAATCATATGAGCACTGATTTCCTTCGGGGGGGTGATTGAAACATAATATCGCCAACTACAGTGAACTTAAGTTCCTATTTACGATTTTTTCCTCGTGGCTTACCACTATTTATCACCTTTTATCTTTTCACCGCTATTTCCTCGCTCGCTTTTAGATCTATTTAACTCGTCTCGTTTGGGTTTGTTTCTCATCACGTTTCCCTATCATTCGTTTGATAAATTTTAGCTTCTAGAGAAATTTATCATCTCACTCTCTTTGAAAGTATTTATAATAGAGTTTCAGATGTGAGGTTTGGTTGAAAATACATTCAGAAAAGTCCTCTTACTTTCTTGCTGGGGGGGCGCGTCGCTTACGGGACGGGAAGTAAGATTCCACCCTCTCCATCGGAGCCCAGGTGTTTGCGTCCGATTCACTCAGTATTTCGGATTTGTAAAATATGTTTATGGAAAATTCTTGGAAGTGGGATAAAAATTCTTTTAAACTCAATTATATACTGCCACAACTCGGGAAATTTAGGAAAATTTTGTTGCACGAGGTGCCCTATTCTCTTGAGGGTACCAGTGTTACTCATTCATCATTTTTGTCTCAGACTAAGTGAATTATATTGCAAAAATTCCTCCCAGGAAAAATCTAACTCAATAATGAACTGAGTAGAACAAGTCGCTATTCTTGTTACGTGCTTCTCTTCTAATATTATGGAGGCAACTTCATTTATGTCAGTTAAAAAACAATTACTATATTTACTATATATAGGTAAGTGCCAACAGAAGAACATTTCAGGCTTTTGTCATTCCCGAATTTTATAACGAATTTAGAAACTATTTTGGCGTTATATGCACACATGAAGTTAGATCTGAGCTCGATCTGGGTTGAGTAGTGCAATTTGATTGTCAACTTTAATAAATATTTTCAAACCGCATAGTATTAGGTCGTTACAACATATGGACGCGCTGAGGACGAGGACCAGAAAGGAACTTCGATCATGCTACGAGGTATTTGGGGTCATCCATACTATCGTAACGCTGATTTAATATCTTTCATCTATCTTTCACCCTAAAATGTTCACCCTCCCCTAATTATCCCTCTCTTTTTTGAGAATGATAAAACCATTATGCCAATTTGTTTCTCAGTGCAATTATTTATTAACTTCTTATTAAGCGTATTATCTAAGGAAAAGTGCCAAGAGGAAAAACAAGAAACAAATACTTAGGGCAGGTCAAGAAGAATCTGGGGTAACCTAAAGGAACTGGCATGGAGTAGGGAGGAAATGAGGGTTGCGGTAATTTATTTTAAATCTAGTTGAACAAAGAATTTATTATTTCTCCATGCGTAACAGATAGCTAGATCCCCCTTCCCTGTCAATAAAAATTGTGACAGCTGGCCCGACCAGTTCCCCCTGTAGAATTGCACAATATATGAATGACCCCATATAAAATAAGCAATGGGGTTCTAACAACCAATCGAGCTGAGAGTTTAATCCTAGATTTGGAGATGATACTACCTCTTGAAATATATTCCCGTCACAATAAATGTTTAGATATTGTCTCTAACGGCACTGATATTACTCGCTTTTATTAAACATGTTATGCTCTTCAAATTTCCGTTAAGGATAAAAATCTCAACTTATTCTTATATTATGTACTTTACGGGAGCAAAAAGCCTTATTTAAGCCAAAATTGTTAATTTGTCATAGTAATACAAATAGATACATAAAGCTCTGAAGCCTTAGGGACGTTTAGCTTTTAGTGAGGTGTTTGGTTTGAGAGCATTAACTAAAATTTAGTAAAATGAAGAAATGCTTTTAAAAACGGCAAGCCTTGGCCTTATTTTCAACATTATAGACATATTTGGATGGTGCAGATGGATGATGGTCGTTTGGTGGAAATATCCTTATTTTTAGCAATAAAATTCCAACCCTTTATGATAGTGGTGAAGAAAAAATTACACGCATGATATTTGTACTTCATTGAGAATTTCCTCAATAATTCCGTTAATAAAATCTTATCGGACATGAGATAGTAAATATTCTCTGACGGGAGGTTCTGAAAGGGCTTTGGATACCGATTTCTAGGATAGAACAATCTCCACTAAATGGCACCCAATCTGTGTCGCCACTAATAACGGGTAATTCTCTCACGGTGCGAAGTGCTAATGATTTCCAAAACTTTACTCTCCTAGTGAATTATGATTTGATCAGCATTGTTTCAAAAACATATTTCGTTCACAATCAAAACTCTTTAGATGTAGCAAGGGTCAGCTCATCAAGTCCCACCGAAGGGGATGGGGAGGAGCCCCATGAGCCCCCAAAAACCTTTGCGGCTCGGTCACCCCATCTTCCACGAACGCTTTCGCATAGGAAAACCCAACCTTCTTCCGACATCGCCTTCCTCCGTCCCATAAACGTCCCATCTCACCCCATCCCAATTTCCTCCCTCGCCGTTTTCGAACGTCCCGCGGCCGATAAAAGGACATACACTGCATTCGTTGGGGAATGGACAGTTTGTCGATTGTTTTCGCTCTCTTTATGTCTCTTCGTTTCTCTCTCCCTTTTCCCGTCTCACCCACCCCCACGGTCCTCCCCTCCTCCTACTCCTCCCCCCCTCTCTCTCTCCTCCGCCAGCCAGTGGCGTGCACAACCCATCGACATCACGGATGATTGACTCGTCGCCTGAATCGGGCTCGTTTCCTCTTCGGCGCCCTAGATGGCTCTGTTTGGACCTCCATTGTGCTTCTACCCCGTTCCTCCCACCCCAACCCCTCCCGCTCTTTCACCCGCAATGCAACTCAACAAACTCTCCCGCCAACCTCTCTCTCTCTTCCTTTCCATCTTTTTCAAGCTCGCACACGTAACACACTCCCGCTCGCGAGTCCCGAAACCAAGCTGGGAGGGAAAAAAATTCCATCTCCGATGCATTTCTGCTCCTTTTCCGCCCTCCTCCCATTTCTCTCCATCCAATCAATCCCCATCCACTCCCATCGGCAACCCCTCTGCTCCTCCCTCCAACTCCGACATTCCTCCCTTGTTTCGTTCGTTCTCCCTGGGCCAGAAGAATTAAAATAAAAAAAGACGCGAGGGAAGCGTCGGTCGGCTCCTCGCCTCCATATCGCACCTCATCTTGCGGAACACACGTCACCATTCGGGGTTACATTGGAAGCTCCTGGAATAAATTTCCGAAAAAAAACGGTCGGTTATTCGGGGACGGAATGGCGAAAAAGAGAAATTAGAATTAAAATTAACGCGGCTGTAGGAAATGGGAGTGGTGGTGGGAGAGCAGGTGACAAACGGATCAGTTTTAATCCCGCGAGATTGCCTTTCTTGTTTCATAGCCAGGAATCGAATGCGATCGATCCAAGTCGTCTTCGATCACGCTCGAAATTTACGCTGGGCTCCATTTGAGCCGGTGAAATTTTTGAGGGATGGAGGCGAAAATTTCGGTCAGCGTGGCTCAACGAAAGCTGTGGTTATTCGTTCCCAGAACAATGTCCGAACGGAATTAGAGTGAATGGTGAGATGTTCCCCGATTGCTGGGAATTACAATTGCTGGATATATGCGTTTCCAAGGCATTTAAACTTGACTGTTTATTACAGACGCACAAGTAGCCACTTCAATTACTTCGAAAAAAATGGAATTTTCGTCTGGTTTGGCAGTGAACACCTTGCGCCCCTTCTGATTGAATTATCTTTTAACTTGCTTTTAATACATTTTTTATCTTAGAAATATTTGACGTGATCCTGATTCTTTCCTCCTGATTAGTTATAGTTTGATTATCAGCTATGTAGTTGGCCACCCCCAATCACTTTTACGTATTACGTTGGGCAAAATATGACTGTAGAAGAGATTACATATTTCAAATATTTTGAAAAGCGTGCCGAGTAAATACCATAAATTAAACGGTGGAAGGCAATTTTACAAGTTTTTTAAAAGGTTAACATCGTTTAACCATGCATGATCAACATGATGCTCTAGAGGTTATCAATAAGCAAACACAGATCCCTCATCCCCTCACACAAAGTGACACAAGTTTTTGTGCTTGCCAAGTGGCACCTCCAAAGCTGAAAAGGTTGATTATCTCAATGAGGATCAATTGAAGGGAGTAATTGCCGTCCAGTGGACTAAGTGGTAATTTAGTACAAAGCGTTGGTTCAACTTGTCGGGCTAACGTTTACAGTTGTTACAAACCAATCAGGAGTGAATTCCGGGACAGAAATTTTCAGCTGTTTTATCACTCACACGAGTAATATTGCACATGCCAACAGCTCGAGTTACGACATTCCAAGCAATGCTCTAGAGCGTTTTAACATAAGAATGAAACTTGGGCATTTTTGAGATGGAAGGTAGTTGGTGTAATCCTCCATAAAAAGATAGTCTATTCCAGTGGAATAATTATTAAGCCACTTGCTGAAATCATTACTCGTAACTTATGCCTGCTGTCACGTGGGGATTCGCTGTCAACGTTCTCCATTTTGGAGTAAATCTGGGCTTAATAACGTCCATCCATTTTCACAACGCATGGAAATCATTATATGTAGACGATCATTAAGATACCTACCCATTTTCCTTTTTAGTATTTCTACGTATTTACCGGTTGTTACGTTATTGTACTTGAAGCGAAATACACAGAACGTTTGCGGTTGGTTTACAATTTATGCCAGCCATTAAAGAAACATTACCGAAGCATAAAACGTAATTTTAAACAGTCATTATAAGAATCCATATTCAACGGACTTTTCGGAGGCCACCTATTCAAATGCATCCAATTGTTTCGTTAAGATTTTGTGCAAAATTGCATTGCCTCTCATAAGAAGGAACTCCTACGAGAGCAAAGAAAAATCCTATAAATTTGAATTTACTTTTTTAGTGACAAATGCCTATTTTATTTCCTTTTCGTATCAAGAAGTATTCCCTTATTTATTAAGCTTCTGATTATTATATATATTTAAAGCATGGATGTACATGGATAGTAATGAATAATGAATAACTTTTTTTCCGTCTTTCACATAACTATACTATATTATAAAACTAAAATCAATTGAAAATGTGTGCGTGTAACTGGTATGAGGAAAAGTTCGTTTCCACAGATGAGCACTTACTTCTCAGAGCAATGGTCTAGAGCGTCCTCATTTCGCCCTCTCATAGCACCAATCCCAGGGAGTGTGAAAAACAAATTAGATGTGTGGCAATCCCAATTTGGAGAAAAAATTCTGAATTTATCTTTTAAAGACAACAATGCGCTAGGTTACATAATATTTCCCAAGAGGATCAGTAGTTCATGCAAGGTAGGTACTACTCACAACACTCACTCAGTGATTCAGCGTGAAGGTTGGTTTGGATAGTTGAGGATAATGCTAACCCCGAACTAAGCCACAGGCGTGTGAATTTCACACATTCAGGGTAGGGGAGCCAGTTCCTTTCCCTGGGCCACCTCGCACTTCGAGGATTTTTCGTTCTACGACAATTTTACGTTCTACTACTATTTTTCGCACGACTACTCACATATTATCTCAAAATTGATTTGATTATTTATGTGATGAATTTTTTTCTCAGTGTTCTTCAATTCAGGCCAAAAATGTTCTATCATTGTTGGAATACGTATCTTGTTTTGATTCTCAATCAGTTGAATTGAGCAGTTACTGGTTATTGACAAACGTAATAATCACTCATCTACGTATTTATTCCATCGGCATGTGAATTTGCCATGGATCCACGGCAAGGAGCCATGGATTACAGAGGAAGTCTTATTGTTAGACTTGAATTAAGAAAGAAGAAAGTACAAGAATGCGAAAACTGAAGAAGGGCAGCTTTGCTAGAAAAGAATAAGGAACGAAATACGTCGCAAAGCCAGGAAACCTAGAGAGATGTGGCTGAATAATCTATGCGGAGATGCACAAAACAACCTTGCACTTGGAAAGGTGGAAGCTGCCTATAGGATAGTGAGGAACCACTTCAAAGAAGGGAGCGCAAGATGCAATATCATAAGGGACAAGAATGGAGAACTTTTGATTGAAAATGAAGACAAAGTGAAGAGATGGAAATAATATCTGGAAGAGTTATACAATAGAAACAATCTCAGTACAGAAGCTATCGAAGAGGAAAGCGGAGCGCAAAAGGATGATATGGAAGACTCAATATTAAGATCGGAACTCGACGCTGCAGTAAGGGATCTTCATATGAATAAGGCTTCTGGTATTGACGATGTTCCTGCAGAACTAATTAAAAATTCAGGAGAGAAGACATTAACTCATCTTTACAAAAATATCTGCGACATGTACTCAACAGGAGAAATACCAATGGACTTCAAGAAAAACATCATCATTCCTATTCCCAAAAAGAAGAGAGCGGATAAATGCCAAAATTTTAGGACTATAAGCCTGACGGCACATGCATCGAAGATACTGACCAGGATCAAGTACAGAAGAATAAAACGAAAAGCAGAGGAGTTCCTTGATGAAGATCAATTCGGATTCAGGAAAAGTAAGTGTACAAGAGAAGCAATATTGGCACTTTGACTGCTCATAGAGAAGAGAATGGAGAAGAACAAGCCGACGTTCATTACATTTGTGGATTTAGAGAATGCTCTTGACAACGTGGATTGGGATTCGTTACTTGGAATTCTGAAGGGAATTGGAGTGTCCTACAAGGACCGAAGAATTATCCAGTCTGTGTTAAAACCAAGTAGCTGTGATTAAATCTGGACCCAGCTGTGAAGAGGCAAGAATAAGGAAAGGAATGAAACAAGGCAGTGCACTGTCTCCCTTAATTTTTAATATTTATTTCGAGAGAGTCATCAATGAAATCAAAGAGAAATTTCCTGGCGTGACTATCCTCAGAGAAAAAATAATCATGCTACGATTCGCTGATGTCATAGTAGGTACTCATAGCAGAGACAGAGAGGGATCTGAACATGGGATTCTAGTTACCATGGAAAGGACAATGGCCACATATAAGCTGAAGATAAATAAGAAGACGACTAAGATAATGGTGTGCAGCAAGAAAAAAGAGGCCAAAACCAATGTCAAACTAGGAAAACAAAAACTTGAAGAGGTGAGAGTTCTGTTACCTAGGAAGCAGAGTATCAACGATGGACGAAGCAAGAAAGAAATAGTTAGTAGAATAGCCCTGGCAAAGAGGGCATTCTATCTAAAGAAGACTCTCCTTACAGCTGGAAATACAAGCGTAAAAGTAAGGAAACAATTCATCAGATTATACATCTGGAGCATGTTTCTTTACGGCAATGAGGCATGGACGATGACAGAAACGGAGAAGAAAAGGGTAGAAGCATTCGAAATGTGGTGCTACAGAAGAATGCTGAAGATTAAATGGATCGACCGAGTTAAGTAACGAGGAAGTCCTAAGAAGAGTGGGAGAAAAGAGAAGTCTGCTGACAACTGTAAAAAGAAGGGACAACTTAATCGCCCATATCTTGAGACACGATGGCCTGATGAAGACAATCGTCGAGGGAAAAGTGAAGCCTCGTAATAGATGCATGGAACACGTAGTAAGGGATGGAAAAAAGAAGAATTACGTAACTATGAAAAGGTTGGCCGACAGAAAAATCGAGTGGAAAGCTGCGTCAAACCAATCCTAGGATTGTTGACCAATGATGATGATGATGTGAATTTGATTTTAGATATCTCATATTTTAATTTTTTTAAGTTCTCGTGAATTTTTTAGTTTCTATTTTAAGTTAATTCGACGTGCTAGTACCAAGAATTGTTGCAGTGAGACCCTCGTTGCGTTGTTTCACTGGTTGGCATGGTTAATACTTTCATTTTTCCCAAAATTATTTCAGCTTAACCAGGAAATTCTTTATCTTTACAATATTGTAGACTTCCAGGAAAAAATCAAAAACAAAACAATCCCGCGTGAACAATCATTTTCTTCTAGATGGAACGCACGTAATGGTCATTTCATGCATTTAATTACTCTCACCGTGTATTTCCCCACACTGAAGCCCATATATAGGCTTCAGTGTGGGTCATTTTGAATGTTACTAGAAGTGGCCCATTGGTCACTTGTTTATGGAAAACTGCTTGTGCGTAGGATGAATTAACACTTCACGTGCATCATTGGCTAACAATAAGCAAGAGACGGTATGTTTGATCACACATTCCTTATTAGAGTTTCCCTACTTCGAGTATAGTTATATTTGGGTCACCCTACATTTCTAAATATTTTATTTAGATCCACCATCTCTATTGATTTCTCCACCACCACTGAAAGGTATACGAACGTAATGTAAACCCTCGTTATTCCGTTACCCAATGCTGCACTTGAACGCCTAATACAAAGCATTTGAATGGACTTCATTCACGAATCAGTCAGTCACGAACCCACCTGCGTAAAAAATATCCCGAATTTCTGTATATTAAAATGAATGTAAATTTCTCATTGATGAATTTCTTGATGATATGGTGTGGTAGGTACATCTCTGAAAAAAGCAGGTGGGAAGCAAACTGATCAAATATTCCGTCGCTGAAAATGGTCATTAAGGTCAATTAAAAGTTATTTCACATTACCTATTTGTGGATGATACAAACTAAAAACTCTAAAAAGAAGAAGGGACAACTTAATCGGTCGTATCTTGAGACACGATGGACTGATGAAGACAATCGTCGAGGGAAAAGTGAACGGGAAGATTGGGAAAGGCAGGCCTCGTATGAGATGCATGGAACAGATAGTGAGGGATGTAAAAGAGAAGAATTAAGTCACCATGAAAAGATTGGCCGACAGAAGAATCGAGTGGAAAGCTTGAGTCAAATCAATCCTAGGATCACCATTTGTTTTCCCTCCGTTTCCCTCATTCTCATTTGTTATCAACATATGTTGCAAGCATTTTTTTCACCCTTCGAACATCGAACTGTTCCTACGGTTTTGACGTCATTATTCAAAGTCTTTCCACGTCTTTATCTCTCTTCTAATACTGATATTTTGAAACACATAGTGAAATAAATGGTAGCGTGTTAACTATGGTCTTAACCCAGATATATTTACTAAGAAATATGAAATACTTGTACCAGTTCACCAGGGAATATACTATTGTTCAGTCAAAGTCAAATGCAAAACTTATTTACGGGGTCAAGAGCAGTCCTCTTTTAACCTCGAATAAAATATGCTTGGGAGGGGTAATTAGTCAGGGTGAGAGAGAACTTCACGTCCTACCGGATAACCCAGCCATTATTGAAAACATTCCGTCTAGAATTTTGAAAAAGTAACGATAGTTCGGGTCCAGATATACCTCAATTTTCCACAGCGTAAGCGAATGTGCCGATCAAATTTCAGATCCCAGTAACGGCTGCGAGAATAAGAGCAACCCAATTCAATGAGAATCTTCCAGATGAATCCTAAGCGAAAACTATTTCTAAAAAAAGAGAGAGAGGTATATTTCAACTTCCCAACTTTTCACAGAAGACCCTAACTGCCTTGTTGGACACTTCGTATCCTCACATTTTCTATTTCTTTTCTTGGAATTTATTGCTCTAGACAGCTGGAGATGAACTTAAAAAACTTCTCACGGAGGCACTAAAATTGATTTATCAGAACAAAGTAATTAGGCGGGATTTTTTTAAAATACGTGCCATTACAATTTCACCTTCTATTATCACATTTTAAAAAATCGTCATCAACCCTCTCGCCACCTTGATTTATATAAGAAATTTCTCACACTCCCGTATCATATCCTCGTTAAATGCTGTGATATACCAGTAATATCGGGCAACGCCTTCCCAATCCTATTTGCTGAGAACATTGCTGACCGTGGTTTCCAAGACGGCAACTCGCTGACTTAGCAACGCATATGTCGCGAGTAGAAGTCACGCGTGGAGTAGTTACGGATGAAGGGTTGTCCTAGCATTACTGTTCTCAACGGCTACATCTACATTCATCCCTGCGAGACGCAGCAAGGGCGTGACGCATGGGATGGTAGGTCACCAGCAGTAAAGTTCACATTTAGCCGAAAAAAACTTTGTGTATTGTCTGTTAACTTTTTGAATAATGATGTACCTACGGTTTGAAATGTGTTTTAAGTGATTATACTTTGTTTTCTTGTCTAAGTCTTGTACTGTGCATGGGAAAACGAAATCTGGTATCAATCGCTGTGAATGTTGATCTCTATATTTGTCACTAATGTCTGAAATGCTGATGCACTAACTACTGTGAATATAGATGCATTTTATATCCGCAGTTTCAGATTCAAATTCGTGTAATTAGAATTTTTCGAGAATTAACCTAGCGAACAATTTTCCAGTCCCTATGGTTTGTCAAATAATATGATGAGATGAACTACTTATTGCCTTACAGATTTGCAGCTGCAGATGCATTGCTATTGGTTATCCTGGGATTCAGCTCCCGACCACCAGTTACCCTCTGCGAACCTCCAAGTCTTATCAAGATAAGTGTCATCTGCGATGAAAATAAGAAAACCAGCAATGGATTCTGTATGTTTCTTCATAGCATTTTTGGTGCAAACATAGGCCCAGACAGCATCATCAAGAGGTACGTACGAATTTTAGATTAAAACCCAATTGGAAACAGTGGATAGTAAAGCTCAAAGTTACTCAAATTTCATTAGATAGAGAAATATAGAGATATGGACGATTCCTAAACTATGAACTAGTGAAATTCATTGGTAGTGCACAATTATAAATAAAATATTAAAATGTGCCTAAGGCTATCCCTCAGTTTCTCTCTAAGCATTATGCTCATTCTTTCATAGAAGTCGGAGGAAGATAAATTTGCATCCTCCATAAAATCGTTCATACTCTAACCAAGTTGAAACTGCCAGTTAGCTGACTGTAGCAACACTGTCCATAAATGAGTTAAACGCACACCAGAAAACTGGATCAAGTAGCTAGCTAATCAACATTAGTAATGACAATTGTCACATAAGGTGCTCTGACTTCTTGCCTTTCAGGTTTGTAGCTGCAAATGCATTACTGCTGGAAATCGTGAGAATAGCTCCCAACCACCAGTCACCCTCTTCATGAACTTCAATGTGCTGACAAGATTATTGCCATCGGTGATGAAAAAAGGAACACGCACATGGACACTGGATGCATCAGCACTTTTTTTGGCACGTGCATGGGACCAGGCAGTTTTTCCAGAAGGTATGAACGACATGGTATTCAAAGCTCTCTAAAGACCATGGATGGAATATTTCAAGATAGAAAGAGTTAAGTGCTACAGAGAATTCCAGACCTCTAAGCTTCAAAAATATATGGAGAGTGTACCAAGAACATATGCACCTGGTGATCGGGTTTTCGCGGGTACCAACTGGGTGAAGGTGTTGATGGGCACCGACGTTTCTATGGCATAGTCTGGCATCGTATTCAGGGTAAATAGTTTTAGTCAAGAAATGCCAGGTTTATATTTATATGGTCCTCCGAGGTATCAGGTAGGATCTGATTGGTCAGCACCTGCCTGCTCTCTTCAGTCATTTCAAGGCGTTTCCATGAGCTGCCTAGCCGGAAACCACTGTATTAAAATTCTCTTTTTCCTTGCATGGTTAACTTTTTAAGGACTTTTCATGGGGGATTAAGAATGTTTAAAATCTTTGCTATGAATCATAACTTTGCTTTGATGGTTTTTGATTGCTATAATGCAAATAACAGTAAATAAAATATCTAGTTCAAGTTGTTACAGTGTGCAAATTCATATTGTCAATAAATCTGCACTCAACACCACGTGGGTTACAGAGATATTATTATCTTAAAGTATAACCATAAGAGCCCCATACTTATTCCGCAATCGGCAAAAAAATTGACTAATTTGGCAAATAAACCCAAAGGAGGCTAGAACTTACCAAGATACAATACATTGGGTAATGATGCACCATAAGTTCAAGTTCGATAATTTTACAACAATGTCTTACTCCCCACTCAATCATTTCTCACTGATTCTGCCTGCTATTGGTAGCTACATTACCTGTATACATATTCCCTATAGTTGCTCATGGACTTAAAACCTTGAATGTTAGTTAAATTAGTTGGAACTGCCTCAAACTTCACCAGTAAAATTCTATCACAAATCTCCCTTGGTGAAAAAACTGTTAGATTTCAACAGTTACCGTTGAATTTCAACAGATGTCCCAATTTACTGTTGAATATTTATACAGTAACTATATTGAATGTAACTGTTGGCACAAATTACTACTGAAATTTTCAAGTTTTTTTTTAATAGATCTGAAATGCATTTACTGGCCTTTTGTCTTAATCGTCTTAATTCTTGTTCCTTACCAAAACTTATTGCATAAGCATCTCTTGTTTATTATGTATTATTTTTTTATTGATAACATGTACATTGATAATGTGAAAAAATCCAAGTTGGTTGGAAATAAGCATGTGATATTTCATTCAATGCTGTCTAGGTAAATCATATTTACAGAATAAAAATACAAAATGTTGGGGTTGCTTGTTATACATTAGGTGCTATTATCTTTAAAAAAAACTCATGTGATTACCCATTCTCATCATGGTGTATACACTCCTTGTTCCTATCTTGACTTGTTTCGCCCTCTTCCTAATCTTCTTCCTTTCTGCTGCACAGCTAACTGGTGCTGAGCAAGGATTTCATGTGATGACATTGATTATTGGGGTCTGGCATCATGTATATTTTACTGGAAATTATCGCTGAGCAATCACTTAAACAATTACATTTCCACAAAAAAAAACTACAATTTGCGTATGTAGGTACATATTTTTAAACTAACACAAAAAATGTATGGAAGCATAGAAATGCATGTGTAAAACACAAATTGAAGTTCTCCAAACATATGTGATGCCAATCGCCACTGCATTAGATTACCTTCAGTGCCAAAAATCCTGTTATTGTGAACAACTACGACCTACACAAATGTCTCTGCTTAGCAGGTTGCAATATTTAATGGAAAAAATTTTTTGTCTTACAGCTGGAATACATGATAGAATTGAATTTTTCAAATTTATCTCAAGAAATAAAGGACACAATTTTGGCTTCTTGCTATCATCCAAGTTTCAAATTTTGGTGGCTTCCAGGCCATATTTCAGACTTAGAATACAAATGCATCCAAAATCTCTGCATAAATTCCTTCTTCATAAATTGCCAGTATATGTTAAGTGCATTTCAAGTGGCCCCATTATTCTTGCATTGTTTTATTTTCTTCCTGATAGGGCAATTAAGTGCTTCCTTTGACTTAGAATACAAATGCATCCAAAATCTCTGCATAAATTCCTTCTTCATAAATTGCCAGTATATGTTAAGTGCATTTCAAGTGGCCCCATTATTCTTGCATTGTTTTATTTTCTTCCTGATAGGGCAATTAAGTGAATTTTTGTTGCTTCTCCTGATCAATATCTATTTCGAATAATTATTTGTTATAGCTCATTATTCCTCAAATCACAACCTTTATAATCTATGGAAATTTTTTCTCATATGTCACATATATATTGCTGACTTAATCTTAGATAAGTGGTCCATCTGATGACTGCACCAACCCAATACTCAGTCACTCAAATTGAC
The DNA here is from genome assembly GCA_933228895.1 of Platycnemis pennipes. Classification (NCBI taxonomy): domain Eukaryota; kingdom Metazoa; phylum Arthropoda; class Insecta; order Odonata; family Platycnemididae; genus Platycnemis; species Platycnemis pennipes. The sequence continues at coordinate 110,462,544 of OW121847.1, forward strand.
TGATTTTTGAAGGAAATTACTGATATTGGATTATGAATAGCCAATCATCACTGCTAACATTCCAGCTGTGAGCTATACTATGTTTGCCAGTCTAATATTTTGCAGATCTAGATACCATAAAAACCCAATGCCATTCATGTTTCCATGCTGTGAACAACTATCAAAATTTATAAAGGCAACATTTTTCACATCTTTTCCTTTCTATGCAGTAAGGACTTCCCACTGTATTCACCACAGTATACTCTTTGCAACATATGTACTCCTTTCTTTCTAACTGCATTTATTCCCGTCCTAAGGAAGTGGTGATGGGTTATAAAAATGCTAAAATTAATAATTCTTCTCTCATTTCAGCATTTTCTAAAGAGAAATGAGAGGAAACTTCTGTTATCAGAGTACATTATATTCCATTAATTCCCAGAAACATTTGAGTTTCATTCCATGAACATTTTACAAAATGTGCTATTTTATGAGGCATAAAATAACCGTATGTTAATGAGAAAGAAGGATTTTACTACCATTTCATTTCTTTCATTGTTAACAGATTTAAACTTTGACATATTTCCCACCACAATGGGCATTTTACAACAGGCCTGAAAGAGAAAAAAAAAAGGGTTAGTGAGAACAAGCTAGAAAAAATTAGTGATTAAGGGTCACTCCACACACTTAATCCCCCACACCTTTATTCAACCTATTCCTGGCATTTGCCAACTCATAACCCCTTTTCCCATCCTTGTATCATTCTATCATTACATTAGCCATTCCCTAAATAACCAACCAACCAACGTTTACAGAAAACGTCTCAATGCACGAAAAGCCACAGCTGCAGGCTCTCGACTCGAATTGAAAATGAAATGTTTTTGCATGGATAAAATATATTTGGACACTAAAATCGGAGTTTGCAGAAAATTTGTCTATAGAGATAAAAAGAGTGAGATAGCAAAAACGAAGACATTTTTCTGCTAGAACAAATGATGCAAAAATTCCATAATTGTAATTTATTTTCATTTCATTTCATCAAGGAATTATACTTGAAGATTATTAAAAAGTTTTTTCATATTAATTATCACAGATTTTTAGCTCAAATAAAAGTTAATCCGCCTGGACACTTAAGTGGGGCTCAATGGTAAATTTCTCTGCAAACATCCATATAACAGAACAAATAACCATTTTTGTTAACATTCATAGTTTATAATATATTTTTATACATATAGCCACGACCTTGAGCAATTGGGAAATTTTTAGGCTTGCATTGCCTGCTGCACGTATGGGGGAGCCGACGGCTCGAGAGAAAATTGTAAATGTTTAAATATTTATAAAAAACGCATTTATGAATTGCCACTAAATTTTATTTTTGGAATAGTTAGCTGGGTATGTTTAGATTACGGAAAAAAAGTTTCAGCCAATTCTGAGATGGAGTATTTGAGAAAAGTTTATTAACAATTTTTTAAACATTAGTAATTAACAACAATATGGTTTAGAAGAAACTAATTTTTTATTCATATATTTGCATTCAATAAAGATTTAGCTTTAAAAAGAGCTATTAATCATTGCTTTATGACAATTACAAGCGGAGATATAAGTGATAATATGATTTAAAGCTCGGATTTTTGCTAAAAATGCGAAAAAATTAAAACATGCATAATTCGCTCAAAAATTTTTTTTCACAAAACTGTTTGAGGGTATTCAGTTTGAGTTGATTTTGTTCCCATACACCAATTTGTATCAAAATCTGAGAGCCTAAGGGACAAACGTTTGTTGAATTGAGGTAGAATGACCCATATTCATTATTAAATATCAATACCTGCCATTTGGCAAATCTATCTCGCCCTCTAGTGCTTTAATATGTTCAGTATGTGTATTTCCATGAGATTTATCTTCCAATGCTGTTTGTATACTCTGCACATAATGCTCAGTATAAGTAGCTAATGCATTTATTCTTCATAGCTAATATTAAATACCAACACGTCTTTTTTCAGAGCAAACCTGTAGTGGCACAGATCTGGTTTACATCCATGGAGCATATACACATTACTCGGATTTGAAGAGCATGGGAGCCATCAACCCAATGGACAATTGCATCTATCCTGATCGGAAAAGTGATTGAACAAGTGGAAAATTTTTAAATACAACCTTGCCACTGATGGGAGAATATTACATTTCATTAGAAGTGTACACTAGACAGCTCAGGCAAGTTATCAAAAGTGAGCGAACAATATATTCATCAACCCAACAGCAACAATATGGAGAAAGTATCTGCTCATCTTCCCAGCAGGAGACATTTGGAGGGAGGACTCTGCTTATCAACCCAGCAGAGCAGAATATGAGGGTGGACCCTGCTCATCAACCCAGCTGCGCAGATTTTGAGGGAGGACCCTGCTCATCAACCCAGCTGCGCAGATTTTGGGGGAGGACCCTGCTCATCAACCCAGCAGCGCAGAGTTTGAGGGAGGACCCTGCTCATCAACCCAGCAGCGCAGAGTTTGAGGGAGGACCCTGCTCATCAACCCAGCAGCGCAGAGTTTGAGGGAGGACCCTGCTCATCAACCCAGCAGCGCAGAGTTTGAGGGAGGATCCTGCTCATCAACCCAGCAGCGCAGAGTTTGAGGGAGGACCCTGCTCATCAACCCAGCAGCGCAGAGTTTGAGGGAGGACCCTGCTCATCAACCCCGCAGCGCAGAGTTTGAGGGAGGACCCTGCTCATCAACCCAGCAGCGCAGAGTTTGAGGGAGGACCCTGCTCATCAACCCAGCAGCGCAGAGTTTGAGGGAGGACCCTGATCATCAACCCAGCAGCGCAGAGTTTGAGGGAGGGCCCTGCTCATCAACCCAGCAGCGCAGAGTTTGAGGGAGGGCCCTGCTCATCAACCCAGCAGCGCAGAGTTTGAGGGAGGGCCCTGCTCATCAACCCATCAGCGCAGAGTTTGAGGGAGGGCCCTGCTCATCAACCCAGCAGCGCAGAGTTTGAGGGAGGGCCCTGCTCATCAACCCAGCAGCGCAGAGTTTGAGGGAGGGCCCTGCTCATCAACCCAGCAGCGCAGAGTTTGAGGGAGGGCCCTGCTCATCAACCCAGCAGCGCAGAGTTTGAGGGAGGGCCCTGCTCATCAACCCAGCAGCGCAGAGTTTGAGGGAGGATCCTGCTCATCAACCCAGCAGCGCAGAGTTTGAGGGAGGGCCCTGCTCATCAACCCAGCAGCGCAGAGTTTGAGGGAGGGCCCTGCTCATCAACCCAGCAGCGCAGAGTTTGAGGGAGGGCCCTGCTCATCAACCCAGCAGCGCAGAGTTTGAGGGAGGGCCCTGCTCATCAACCCAGCAGCGCAGAGTTTGAGGGAGGGCCCTGCTCATCAACCCAGCAGCGCAGAGTTTGAGGGAGGGCCCTGCTCATCAACCCAGCAGCGCAGAGTTTGAGGGAGGACCCTGCTCATCAACCCAGCAGCAAAGATGATGAAGAAGGTCTCTGCTTATAAACTCAACAGAGCAGAACTTGAAGAGAGACATTGATATCAATTATATAAGTGGTTTTCAATAAAACTTAATTAAAAGCTATTTATTTTTTCATTTTTTCTTTTTACAAATATTTCATCTTTGACATTCATGTCTTTTGCCCTGCCTTCTTTGTTGCAGCCTCCCCTCCATGGCAGGTCCACTGCGTTGCTCAGCCAGGTTGAATCCTCTTCATATTGCCTTCGTTGTTGCAGCCTCCCCTCCATGGCAGGTCCACTGCGTTGCTCAGCCAGGTTGAATCCTCTTCATATTGCCTTCGTTGTTGCAGCCTCCCCTCCATGGCAGGTCCACTCACTGCTTGCTCAGCCAGGTTGAATCCTCTTCGTTGTTGCGACCTCCCCTCCATGGCAGGTCCACTGCGTGGCTCAGCCAGGTTGAATCCTCTTCATATTGCCTTCGTTGTTGCAGCCTCCCCTCCATGGCAGGTCCACTGCGTTGCTCAGCCAGGTTGAATCCTCTTCATATTGCCTTCGTTGTTGCAGCCTCCCCTCCATGGCAGGTCCACTGCATTGCTCAGCCAGGTTGAATCCTCTTCATATTGCCTTCGTTATTTCAGTCGGCCCTCCACGGCTTAACTAGGAATGGAAGCTACTCTGAGGAAATAAGAAAGAGAAAATCTGTGGGTGAGAGTCCTTTTTAAGAGGTAAAAGACCTTCAGACAGGTTTTTAAATCCAATAAGGTCTTACGAAGAGTTTAAAACAAATGTTTTGTTTGGACTGTGGTATATAAGAGCAGCTTAATTAAAATTATAAAGATAGATGAAGGGCACTTTGAAGGTTATGAATTATGCTTGTAAAGGAGAATTCTTATGTTGAAGTAGACATAATGAAATTCTGATGAGGATAGGAGGAGAAAGATAATTATTGAAAGAAATCAAAAAGGGCAAGATATCCTAATTGGGTTTTGCACAGTACTTGTAATAAATGTATATTATAAAATAAATAAAGGATTTAAAATAACATACCTGTCTATTCTATCCTGTTCTACCTTCTTTTACTTCCTTTTACCTCTCCTCTTTCTCTGCTGTCTCCTGCTCTTACATTCTGAGACAGCATCTCCGCATACCTCTGCACCATTTTAGGTTCTTTGTCTTCATATGCACTTCATTTACATCATCTCTCCTCCAAAGCTGGTTTGCTTCATTTGTGTTTTATTTCCCCTTTTTTCAGTGAATAATTCAGCATCCCTTGCAGTCAATCTCCATTCAGGTGGTTGATATGGGGATTAAGCCAAATCTTATTTCAGCAGCTGTTGAGGAAGCTGTTTATGGTTGAATTGAATTGCCGGCCATTTTTCTCTGTAAAAAATTTCACTAGATTAGCATATGTATTTTCAACCAAAGGCAAATACATATAAGGTGAGCTGGGGCAAGTGCAGCTTTGGGGTAAGAGCAACTTTGGCTTGTAGTGCATTGCATAGATGTAGACTTCAGCAAGCTGTGGCAGTACATTGAGTTGATGCAATCCTGCCAATTTTAACTGCTGAAGAGGTTTCCTATGTCTATCAGTAACACAAGTGAGGCAGTAAATAGCCAATACTACAAAGAACGTAAATGACATGTTTACAAGGTTGTGAAAGTGCTTTTTACGTTTGTCGTTAGGGCATGGGGTAAAAACGAAACTCATAATAACTTATAATAGTCTGCAATAGGCCTGCAATCGATTACAATTTCATTTTTGTTACATATATGAAAAAAAAAACCTAACTATCGGCTTCTTGATTCTTGAGTCATTAAAACCCCACCCTGTGTAAGTGCGACTCTTAACTATGTAATAAGTGCAACCTTGAATATATTTTTCATTTTTGTATCTGTAATGCAGTTTTTTTGTTTCTCTGTAGTGGTTTTTGAAGTTTATCTTCCCCTTCTTCATTCATCGGATATTATTCCTTTCTCTCGGCAATGTTTGAAAATGCGATCAGACAACACACAATAGACAAATATGAATGACTCGGACTATGAATGACTGATACTCAACGCCAAGAAACAACAAAGACAAGACTTGTAATCCATTCTTCATAAATAAATATTTTGTTCTCTTCAATTAAACAATTTAAGAGCTAAATTTATCTGATAATCCTAAAATAATTTGGAATTGGGATGAAGGATCATTTTAAAAGATCCAGGCAAGGCAAAGTTTGCAGGAGCTGTTGGCAAGAATTCAAGAATGGAGACTATCAGTCCAAGAAAGCAAAACATAACTTGTTTAACTTGCTATGTTACTGGGCTTAAGGAACCCACAGTAGTCATCTTTAAGGGGGAAATACTTGGGATATGTACATGGCCCCTAAATAAACTGTTTTCTAAAGGCTATACATGCTGCTTCTTGCAACAGATGGAAAAAGCTCTTTAAGAAAAACCTTTTGAGCACCCTTTTTTTTTAGTAATATTGAGTCTGTTTATCCAAAACTAACCTTAAGCCTGTTTCACACGATACTTGATCCAGCACAAGGTCTGGTATACTCGCTAGTATGCTAGCTTTCCAGTGTCGTGTGAACAGAACTAGTATACTGGCTGGCAAGCATGCTAGCTAGTATACTCGCTGAGCTACTGGATTTCGTACTTGATGCGGTACTAGATTTCTAGTAGGACCTAGTAGCCCAATAGCCATCGACCAATCAAGTCACGTTACTGGCGCTGTGCGATCTTCTCTTTTTTTAAATTTGTATGGAATCATATGGAATAACCGATTCATAGCAAGCACAAGGTTGATGATCATGTGAAACCTCCCAGTACGGTTCCAATCATACTAGTTTCCATCCTCAATATCAAGTAGTGGCTAGCACACTAGGTCTTGTGCTGTACCAAGTATCGTGTGAAACGGGCTTTACTTATCACTGATAGATACAAATCTCATGTCATTTTGCTCTCTGTCAAGAAAGCTCTTGAAAAACCGACATTAATACTTTACCATATTTTGATTGGCGCAATTAATAGCCAAAGTCGCACTTGCCCCAAAATCAGGGCAAGTTTACCATTAAGATAACATTTTTTAGAGAGCAATTATTTTCTCTTCATTTATTTTTCTTTCTAAAATGATCCTATGTATCTATTAAGAATAGTTTACAGGATGAGTTGCCGAAGTACCAATTTTTCATGAGCATCTGAAAACTTGTAGGAGAGGAAACACAAATTTGGAATTTTAGGGTATGCACTTTTCCCAGCTACCCTTCTTTGATATTCAATTCAATATGATTTCTCTAAGTTATTTCTCTAAACAAAATACTATGAACAATTGTTACTTATTTTGGCCAAAAGCTAGTTGAACACAATGAATATACATATTTGAAAGTCCAGCACAAAATAATATGAGTGATCACCATTGGGTTCTCACAGCATGCAAAAATTGCTGTTTATGCCCACATCTTTCAGAAGACGAAGTTCCTTTCCTCCCCTTAATGAAATGTCCTATCACATCAACCCCCTAACACTTCCAAAAGAAAGAGAAGACTTAAAGAAGAAGCAAATTTTGTTCAGAGGATGATAAGAATAGTGGGTAGAAGACCGAGAGGATTCACTGATGACATTATGGTTCAGGCAGAAAATGAAGAAGGGTAACATACTTTTTCAAAAACAACACCTCACACATCCAATTACATCTGTCGCTGAATCAGACAAAAGTTTGAAGACAGAGTCAACAACTGAATAAGAAGAGTTAAACAAAGATCAAGATGGATGGGTAATTTCCAGGAAATTGTTCAGGTTTTGCGACTCAGGAAGCAAAATACCACAATTCCCAGCTCATAGGGTGCACTAGCTCATAAGACATTGACTTTTTAATAAGATTTTTTTTTTAAATATTCCTGTTGATGTTAATCCACATAAAGAACATACGATTTCAAATTTTATAATTAGCAATAATAAAGAATTATATAATAAGCAATAATCTGTGGTAGAATCCCAAAAAATGAATTTTGGAGAGCAAGTGAGTTGCATCCTCCTTAATACAGATGTGTAAGTAGATAGATTTAGCATTTGTTTGAAAAGCATCTACATGTAGCTTCACCACAGTCCCACATTATGCAGGCAGGATTTGAAATATTTACTAGCAAACATAATGCACCTTATGGGCTGGGAAGTGCAATAACTTCTAATGAAAGAAGTACAAGAACACAAGTTAGGCACAAGTCTCAAAGCGACAATTGCTTCAAACACAAGGAGACTTCTATTAGAACTACACATGGCATTTAAAAAAAAACTGGCCAAGGCATACTGTGTGTGGAAAGTGTTGTTCAATGGCAATGAGAGATGAGCAGCAGGGTCACAGTATTAATAAATAGAGGCTCTCGATAAGGTGTTATATGAAGATGGCCAAGCATAAAATAATAATTCAAAAATCAAGGATAATTGAGGGAGATATAAGCAGAGCAATCCTTGGGTAAGACGACAAAGAGAATGACACATGGGCCGGATACTTGGGTCAGATAGCTAGTACAGCATAAAAGATTGGCAAACACTGTAATAGAAGGGATGGTTGAAAATGAACAAAACAATAGCGGACCCAGTTTTGAATGGATTGGAATGAGACAATAACTTAATGGCCAACCTTGAATGTGGAAAGTTTATTATCAGAGAGTGACATAAGATAGAAAAATATGGAAAGCTAATGCAAACCACTAATGATGGATAGATAACAACCCACCCAGCACAGTGTAAGCCACTTCTGTCAGTTGAAAGGAAATAATAGGTAATCAGCTTACAATAGAAGTGGCAACAACAAACGCAACCTTGGGTTTGCCCGAGGAGTTAAGTGACTGTGTGAGGCCTCTAACCAGGGATCCTAAGCTATCTGTGTAGTACATCATGTCTGTGCTGAGGAAACCAGGATCAAGATGAGTAAAGAAGATAAATGTGTCAACCAGGAATTGAAGAGATTCATGGCTAAGAAGAAGTAACCCAAGTTTGTGTCCAACCCTGTAAATCCCAACAATTCTAGCGTTTCGGGTGTCGTAAAACAGGGCATTCAGCAAGAGAATGTCCTAAAGTGCTGACTGCTAAAGTGAGAGGTACTACTGTATGCTCTACTTGTGGAGAAGAGGGACATTCATCATCCATGTGTGTCAAGAATGGTGAGAGAGGGCACAACCATGGTGCTGCAAATAATGGCGGTGTGAACAACAATTTGAGAGTAAACAAACCTGGCGGTGGTGATTTCAAGAAAAATGTGCAGAAATTCAAGAACAGTGAAGCCAGAGTAGAAGTGAACAATGATGACTGTGAGAACAGAGTGAAACTAGGCAGTGGTACTGTGAGAGTGAAGTACAGAGCGATGGTGGGAACTATGAAGGCAAGAACCTTACAAGAGACTGAGTCATGTGTGGATGAAGGGTGCAGTAGTGATCCCAATCAGTGGTGTGCAGAGGTTGCAATGCTCACTGTACACCCCACAGAGATTTGTTACAGAGCTTTAGGTCAGCTACAGCGACTAAGGAGGTGACCAAGAGGAAACAAATTTGTGAAGTGAAGGGAGTGGGATCTGTGACGATGAAAATGAGGGATGAGTTTGGTGGGTGGACATTGCATCTGAAGGAAGTGTATAGGGTATCAGATGCCAGTGACAATCTAATTTCAGTGCAGCAGATAGACAAGAATGGCATTAAGTGCACAATTGATAATGGGCATTACTGGGCATTTGATAAAACAAATGGAAATCAAGAGATTTTTAGTGCTGTGGCAGTGGAGGATGACTTGTATGCGTTTGTTGTTGACTGGTACAAGCATGAAGAGCTATTTGAGGGGCCATTATCATGTGGTATGGGGGTGCACCACAGTATGCCTCTAACATCTTGACCTGCTGTGACCCTGACTGCAAGGAGAGCCGTGACTAAAGAAATCTGGCACCACAGATTTGGTCACGCCAACAACCCACCCGATTGTGAGATGATGCTGAAAGGTCAGTATGTAGACTATAGTGCGTGCCTTCAGGGTATGGCGAAGAGACTCCCTTTTCAAGACAGAAAAGAATCAGAGGAAGTGTTTGATCTGATTTTTTCAGATGTGTCTTTTGTGCAACCTAATTCAAAGGGTGGGGGTAGTTCTTTCATTACTTTCACAGATGAATATTCAAGATAGTATGGTGAAGTGAGTGTGCTTGGGAGCAAAGCAGAGGCTTTCAATGCATTTGTGGACTTCATAGCTAGAGCAGAGAATTTTCAGCAGAGAAACTTTTCAATCTGACAATGACAAAGAATTTGTGAATTCTAATTTTGAAATTTTGCTACGTGGAATCAAGCACAGACTTTCTATGGCGTGCGCTCATGAACAAATGGGCGTATCAGAGAGGTTAAATTATCAGTTGTTGACAATTGCAAGATGCATGTTAATTCATTCAGGTCTGCCAGATGAATTTTGGGCTGAAGCTGTCTTTACTGCATGTTACATTATGAACAGGTGTAAATCTAGAGCTACAGATAATCAAATCCCTATTGAGTTGTGGACTGGATCACCTTTGAGTGAGAGAGAGTTAAAAAAATATGGCTGTGTTTGGGAGTCAATCATGGGCACTGATAGAGAATACTGTCAAGAGTTACAAAATGGTGCCTAAAGCTGTGGAATGTGTCATGTTAGTATACCCTCAAGACAAGAGAGGCTATAATAGATTGTGGAATGTCAGTCAGAAATGTATTGTGTTGTCTAGAAATGTAAGATTCTGTGAGACAATTTTTCCTATGAAAAATAATGTTCAAACTGTGAATGTTAATCCTAAATTTAATGTTGAGGAAATACGGATTGGTAGTTTTGGTGAATTGTCTGGGTCATCAGACTGAGAGCAGTGATGATGAGAATAGTGTTCATTCTGATCAATATCCAGTTAATAGTGATGAGGAATCGGTGCATCACGAGTAACAAGGAGTTTGTGCGTGAGGACGAACACCATGTAGAAATTCCTGAATTTAGGAGATCAAGTAGAATTAGAAAATGTCCGAAGACTAGAAAATCCAAATGCCAAATAATTATGGAAAAAAACGATATCTCCGAAATCGGTTTTTCGATTGTCAAAGGCAATCATCAACGGGGAGAGCAAGGCAAAACAGGTCAGAACCTGTCGGAAGCCACGCGGAGAGTGACTGAGAAGAAGATTCTGCTTACAGCTGCAAATACAAGCATTGAAGTAAGGAAACATTTCATTAGAACATACATCTGGAGCATTCTACTATATGGCAGCAAAGCATGGACAATAAGTCAGAGCAGACAATAAGACAGCAGCAGAGAAGTCCATGCTGGAAGCATTTGAAATGTGGTGCCACCAAAGAATGATGAAGATAAAATGGATCGATCGAGAGACAAACGAAGAAGTGTTAAGAAGAGTGGGAGAGAAGAGATGTCTACTGAAAACATTAAAAAGAAGACAGGACAACCTAATGGGCCACATCTTGAGACACGATGGCCTGATGAAGACAATCGTCGAGGGAAATGTGAACGGGAAGCATGGAAAAGGCAGGCCTCGTATGAGGTATATAGAGCAAGTTGTGAAGGATATAAAAGAGAGGAGCTACATCAATAAGAAGAGGTTGGCTGATAGAAGAATCGAGTGGAGGGCTGCGTCAAACAAATCCTAGGATTGTTGACCGATGATGATGATGATTTTGCCTGTTGAAATTGCATCGTCATTTGTATTGTTACATCTTGGTATATTTTTCACAGACTTTCCTGTTGAGGTCAGTAGTCAGTATGTCTTTGAAAAGAAAAAATATTACAATATGAAGACTTACCAGAGAGGATCATGCAAGCTGCTTTCACTGTCAAGAGGCAATCTGCTGAGAAGCAGGACCACTATAATTAAACATCCAGTTTGATGAAGCGACAGATCTCTCCTTATAGTCAGCTGGATTAAGAGAAACATCACCATCCAATCTAGGGAGGACTAAAAAATGATAGAATAGCACATACAAAAATTATACAGAGCATTTACTTTCATACAGAGCAAAATACAAAAACATTTTGTCATTTCACTAGCACTTTAGGCTTTCTAATACATGGGTGAGGGGCAAGTGGAATTATTCACCTACCACATGAGCAATATTCAGAGGAATGACCCAGCTAACACAAAGGATACCTATTCCATAAATTATTTGCATAATACAGGGTTACTGAATACACTTGCTAATGTACAACCCATAGGCATAATTTATTCGGTAACATAAGGTTAGAATACCCACTCATGTATCCTATTTTATAGCAGTCCAATCATTTCCATATTTTCCACAATAACCCTCTAATAAGGAGTCCTAGATTAAATGGGTGGATAGAAGGAAAATTGAATATGCCAAGACATTAGGCAGTGATTTCCTCCTGGGGGGTGGGGTAGGGTTTCATTAATATTTATGTGCATCATCAAAAAATGATATTTAGATTATTATTCAATACAACAATAATTAAATTAACATTCTCTTTTTGTGAAGATAATTCAACTCTATTCTTCGGCCCAATAAGGAAAAGGGCCCTGCGGATAAGGCCTCTGGAATTGTTGCTATTCCTGCTGATCTATTTACACATCTAGGAAAGACTGTTCACTCAGCTGTACAATACCATCTGCAACATGAATTCAACAGGAGAGGTACCCAAAGACATCGAGAAGATCATTATCACTATTCCCTATGAGGACAGAACTGTAAAATATTTTAGGACCATAAGCCTGACAGCACAATACATTGAAGATATTGACAAGGACTACCTATAGAAGCACAGAACAAAAACAGCAGGGCAGTCCATGGATGAAGACTGATTTACATTCAGAAAAAACCACGGCACAAGAAAAACAATTTTTGCCCTAAGACTATTTATAGAGAAGAGAATGGAGAAGAACTAGCCTATGTTCATTGCATTTAGAGAAGACTTTTGACAATGTGGATTGGAATACAATGCTCATGATTATAAAGCAAAAAAGTATCATACAGTGACTGAGGAATAATCCACAGTTTATATAAAAACTATGTGGCCGTTATCAAACTCAAGAGCCAGCAGTAAAGAAGCAGGAATAAATAAAGTGAGACAAGATTATGCGCAGTTGTCGCCCTTACACTCTTCATTATCTTTATTGAGAAAGCCATTAATCAAATCCAAGAGAAGACTTCAGTAGTGAATATCCACAGGAAGAAAATCAGCATGCTGCCAATGACACAGTAGGCATTGCAGAGACGAATAGATTAAAAGAAGATTCTAGTACACAGAAAAGACAATGGCCAGATATCACCTTAAGATCAAATAAAAGAATGCAGTAGGAGAGAAGAGACCAAGACTAGTGTTAAACTACCAAAACAAAAGCTTGAATTGAAATTTCTGTTACTTAGGAAGCTGAGTAACCAGAGATGAACAAAGCAATAAGATAATAACAGTCAGTAGAATAGCCCAGGTGAAGAGGGCATTCCACCAAAGAATCTACCTATGGCTGGAAATTTAAGCTTGGAAGTCAGGAAAAACTTCATTACAAGTTACATCTGGAGCATGTTTCTTTAGGGCAGTAAGGCATGGATGATAAGAGCAGCAAAGAAGTTAAAACTGGAAGCATTAAAAATGCCATGCCTCAGAAGAATGATGCAAATCATATGGATAGACCAAGTGACTAACAAAGAAGTCCTAAGAAGAGTGGGAGAAAGGCGTCTGATGAATACTTGGAATAAAATATGGGGCAATTTAACCAGCCATATGTTGAAATTTGATGGACTGATGATTACAATTTAATGAGAGAAAAGTGATTTCGAAGAATGGAAAAGGAAGGCAATGCATGAGATAGAATTTCAGAAATGTATGCTAAACAACCAGGAGTACATGAAGATGGTACTAATAGCTTATATATTACAGAAAGCTAATTATATCATATAACAGAATATGGTATGATCGTTTTCATGAATTTGAGGGAGTTAGGCTTAAGTAACAACAAGAAGTTAATACATATGACTATTTGGTAATATGTAATGATTTATGAAGATAATGAATGTACCTAACTTATTTAATATTATTTTTTCACGACTACAGGTTAATGATTTGCTGAAGATATAGTACAAGACAAATTGATAAAATTAAATATTTACCATCTGAAACAGGGTAAAAGATGAAGGCTAAGCCAAAATTTACGTTGGAATAAAGCTGATTAAAGTTTGAATTGAAAACACAAAATTTCATTTCATACCAATAAAGTTGAACTTCAAAAAGGAAATTCCAAATTAAAATTAGAACTGCAATTAATATGGCAACGGAGACTACAAGGGTATGCAACACAAGTAACTTGATGAAGTTAGACCTGATTACTGGTTACAGGACTGGGGCACTTCAGAGCATAAGACTGGAGACATCTCTGCTCATTGATCTCCAAGAAATGTCTGGGGAGGCTTTCGTAGGATCACCATTGCAGATACTTAACAAAAGAAAAGTTTTCTGAGAGTGTCAGAAGAAAATGAAAATTTTTATCTAGAAATAGATAATTCCAAAATATTAACAATTTTCTCTCATTATATATGCACTATTGAAGAGAAATGAATGACTTTCACATTGAAATATAGTGATGGAACCATATGCAAGGGTGAGGGGACTATTTCAAAGGCATTTCAGTTGGTCACCATTATTGCATTTCCACATGAAATGGAACAGAATAGCTGGGCTTAGTCAGTCATCAGGAGAGGAAAGGGCAGGTAAATAATGTCATTTCCTACAGATTGGCCACCCAAATAAAGGCAAAATAAAGAAAATTGAGCCACTAAAGAATGCAAAGCTGAATGAAGTACCTACCTGACGATTGTGAAACCTGAATCATAAAGAAGATGAAGAGGATCCTTTTCTCTCAGGAGAGCATAAGTCAGATTTCAAGATGGACAATTCAGATATTGTAAACCAATCCAGTCAGACATTCACAGGTGCTTCAACACATTTATTGACAACTTTTCAAGGTGGGCAGCAGTATCCATAATAAAGAATAATAGAGAAGAATTTGCTCTCTTTCAAGAATATCAGAGATGGAAGCAGTTGCAATTTGGTAAAATAATTTTGGAACCGCGGTTCTACTATGGAGTATAGATCAAAAGAGTTAAGACAACTATTTAATTGAACAGAGTATAGCGAAAAGACTGTCAGCTCCTTTATGGGCCGGTCCATACTCCGGTTATGGGCCCAGGTGCCTTTGCTAGAATATTTTGGAGAGGGAGAGTGATAATAGCGTTGATTTGTCATTTGACTCGGAGTAATTACTGGCTGGTGAAGAAGAAGAAAGAGAAAAGATGGTGACCAACGGTGGAGAGAGCATGGGCATCGTGAGTTCTATGCCCAAACTCACAAGGATGAACTACCCAGGGAAAGCATGCATAAAACGGAACTACTATGCCAGGAGTGCTGGGAGGCCGTAATCAGATACGGGGATGACACACTTCGTCCTGAGTCAAGCAGAGTCGTGGAGAAGGAGAAAGAATAATTTTACTGCCCTTGCCCTTATAATGAGGACCACAGGTGAAGATCTCATGAACGACATCATGGAGAGTGAATTAGCATCGGAGGCTTGGACCATCCTTGAGGAGCAATGCCAGCAGAATAGCGAGTACAGGTCGATGCTAAAACTCAAAGAGATTTGGCCTCATTGTCGAAGGGAAAGATGAGTATTTTGGGGTATGTGAATCATATGTTGAACTTGAATTGAATGCTTAAATCCAACGAACTAAAGTTCAGTGAAGACAGCATACCTTAGCCTGTCAGGACTGCCGCCAGAGTACGAAGTCACAGGGAGGACATTATGTGCTCAGCCTGATAAAGTAAAGATGTCTGTGGTGAAACAAATATTGCTAGAATGTAAATGAGAGATTCAAGATAACACAGATTCTCAGCACATTGCCCTTAAGACAGTAGACGCTGGGTAAAAAGAAGATGCACCAGGAGAACCGTGAAGGTAACCATAAAAATGTCCCACCCAGAAGCTGTGGAAAGGCAGGGCTCTGGGATCTAGATTCTTCTTCTACGCTTGCAGAAAGGAGTCGAACATAGCTTGAAACTGTCCTATGGTGAAGGAAGCGGAGGAAAAGGAGAGGAAAGAAGAGAAAAGTTTAGATCACCAGAAAAAGGCTTCGGTGGTAACAAGGGAGCATGTTGTTTTGTATGCCAAATAGTATACACCCAAGGAGAACGGAATTTGGATTCTTGACAGCAGTACTTCAGACCATATGACTGGAAAAAGTAACCTTTTCCAGTCCATGTATGAATATACCGGAGAAGGGAGATCAGAGACGGCTCACCTTTAGTTATTGCAGGAATTGGATCGGTCACAATTTCTATGTCAGAAGAAGAATGTGGGGGAAAGGACAATGAATTTTAGGATGTACTTTATGTACCTAACTTGCAGGATAACTTAATTTCACAAGACCAGATAGATGAGAAAGAGCTGGAATTTAGAGCAAAGGGTGGACTAAACAAAGTCTACAAAGAAGAGAACCTAATTTTTCAAGCACACAGAATTGGGAGAGACTATTTTATATCAACTGTAAACGGAATCCCTATTGAAAATCTAAGAGGGGAATATAATGAAAACTTTAAGAATCCATCAAGAGTATCCCAGTCAACATGGCACATCAGGCTCCACCACCCATTCAACCAGGTGTTGAACAAAATTGAAGTACTGTCGAAGATGACCTTGAGGACAACATCCCAGGTAGATGTCTGTAAGTCCTGTGTGATTGGAAAAATGAAGAGGTGGAAATTTCCACAAAATAAAAAGGAAGACTTCGGTGTTCTGGATAGAATTCATTCTGACATAATGGGTCACATCCATCCAGAGTCCCTAGGCAGAAAGAGATTTATAATTACTATCACTGACCAGCACTCTAGATCAGTTGCGAGTGTGGTGATGGAAAAGAAGAGTGAAGCCTTGGAACATTACTTGAGAGTGAAGGCCAGGTGGGAAAATATTCACAACAACAAAGTGAAAGAGCTTCATACCGACAGGGGAACTGAGTACCTGTCAAACAATTTTCAGTCCTTTCTGACAGAAAATGGGATTATTCACAGGAGAGCAGTGGAGTATACACCACAGCAAAATGGTCTGGCAAACAAGATGAATTTAACTCTTTGTGACACAATGAGGTGCATGCTGCATGAATCTGGTTTGCACCTCTATTTTTGGGCTGAAGCTCTACAAACTGCCTGCTATACATGCAACAGGTGCCCATCCAGCACCATCGACTTTGCAGCACCATTGGAGATTTGGAAGGCAAGGAAACTGGAGAAGAAGGACTTACAGCACATTCACGTGTTTGGCTGTCAGGCCTGGGCCTGGGTCCGAAAGGAGTCACGGGGCAGCAAGCTATCTCCAAGGTCAATGAAGTGCAAACTTCTTGGATATGGAGAGGGAACCAAGGGATACAGACTATGGAATTTATTAGAGAGATGAGTTTTCAACAGCAGAGATCTTATTTTCCAGGAAGGACACTTTCCATTCAAGGCCAAAGAGGGGCTTGCTGAGGAGACAACCCTGTTCCTTGACAAGATGGCCAATGCAGAAGAAGATGACGATGAGGGTGTCCAGACGTTGCAACCACCCTGGGGTCCAGGAGAGGAGGGTGCCATGGGAGTACCGACACCACCTCCTGACTAGCCCCAACCAAAGTGGAGGTAGCCTACTTCCCTTGACGAGATGACCACCACTGTGGGAGAAGATGAGGACAACTGTGTCCAAGGGGCACAACCACCTAGGGGTCCAGGAGAGGAGAGGGTCCAAGGGGAGTTGCTGCCATTTCCTGAGGGCCAAGGGGTCCTTGATGGGGCGATGTCAATGGAGAAGGTCCTAGGCATTCAGGGTGCCAAAGGAGGCAAACTACGATTTGCTCTTTGCCTTTCTGCAGCCTATGCAATAGGGGCATCGGATGTAAGAGGGGAGGTCACCAGGTAGCCCCAAATCAGCTAAGGAGGCCATGGAAAGGGAGGAGTGGTTCCTGGTGATGCAGAAGGAGATGGGAAACCATTCTAGAGTGGTACTCGGAAAATAGTTAAAAGGACCTAAGGATGTTAATGTTATCGGATGTAAATGGGTTTTCCCTCACCGAAAACATGGAGCTGAGGGAGAATTAGTTTATAAAGCTAGACAGGTTGCACTCAAAAGTTAGGACTTGATTTTTGGGAAACTTATAGCCCTGTGAAACATGAGAATAAATTGAGGGTATTGTTGGCAATAGCTGTTAATAACAAATGGTTGATTGAACATGTAATGTCGTTGCTGCCTACCTGAATGGTGTGTTAAATGAAGTTATTTATATGGAGCAACCCGAAATGTGGGAAGAACGGGACAGTGGTGATGTATGTCCGCTAAAGAAAAGCTTGTATTGACTCAAACAGTCAGGTAAAGTGTAGAACGACCCATTGAGGGAAATTCTTGTGAATTGAAGACTAAAACTGTGCTACTCTGACCCTTGTGTCTTTGTGCATATTGAAGGGTAGGTTAAGATGTATTTAGATGACTTAATATTATGTGGAACTGTTGATGTAATTGCTCATGTGAAAAGAGGAAAGAGGGGTTGGTGAGGTTTTTGAAACTAATGAGTTGGGTCCTATAAAACTATTTGTAGGTTTATGTTTCACTAGGCCAGAGAGATATATCTTACAAATTGACCAAGAAAGTACATCAATGATGTGTTAAATGAATTCAAAATGTCTGAATGTAAAGGTGTGAACACACCAGTAGTAGTTGGTACAGACCTCAATGGTGTACGCTAGGTGACGCTGTTGGCTTGGCCAAGAACTTTATCGTGCAGCAATAGGTAGGTTGCTGTATAATAGTGCATGCACTCGTCCAGATTTAGCTTTTGCTGTGGGTGCCTCAGTAAGTTTTGCCAATATCCTACTACTGTGCAGTGCAAGACAATGAGAAGGGGTACTTAGGTAGATACTTAAAGAAAACAGCTACATACAGGTTATTTTTCAGGATAAGAAGTTCCTTAGAATAATTGCATTCTGTGACGCAGACTGGGCCAAAAATAAAACCAACTCATGGTCCGTTAGAGATCATGTAATTCTAATTTCAGGGAATGCAGTGTCTTGGGGGAGTAAAAGGCAAAATCTAGCCAGCACCAGCACTATTCTAGCTGAGTATTACTCATAATTCGAGACATGTAAGACTGTAGTATGGCTTAGGGACCTATTACAAGAATTAGGCCACCCACTTAGTAAACCTATTGCAGTGTATGGAGACAATAATGGAGCTATGTATTAGTCAAGCTGAATCCCAGAAATTGACTGAAAGCAATAAACATCTGAGAATCAGATACCAATTTGTGAGACAGTGTGAACAGTGGAGAAGTCAATAATATTGCTGACATTTTTACAAAGGTATTGCCTCAATCTAAAACTGAAAATTGTGCTTTGAGAATGGGACTAATGAATGAATGAGAACTTTTTGCTGAAGTATCGGATCATTTTTCGCAAGTTTTGATTATTTGCTATGCTAAAATTTCTTTGTTGGTGGTTGTTTATCAGAGCTGTATTGCCTGAATCTTTTTTTTTACATTGATATAGCTCGTGTGTCTTATGTGATTTATCATTCAAGAGAACCTTTTGTTAATTTTTGAGGAGGGGTGTTGAAATATTTTTGTGGTTAATATTTCTGACAAAAATGTTATAAAAGGATGCACTTTCATTTCAAAAGTGTTTTGTTCCGTTTCTGTATGTGCAGCGCCCCTAGCGCTATGGTGATATATTTGTCGTAATACATCAGTCGAATGTCTTGCTTTCAATGGTGAAGGTTGTGTTTTCAATGATCACATTAATTAAATCACTCAAGTATTTTAGTACCTGTGCTTAAGAACAGGAGAATATGATCTCCTAATTCAATATGTAGTAACAAATTCCAGGAAGAAGATAACATCACCAACAAAGGAGATTGTGGGGTCTGGGTCCACCTCAGGACTAGCCAGGAGAAGGTCCAGACCAAGGGTTTGATCAAGAAGTTTGGGGATCAACGAGTCCCACGGATCCACATAAACCATATATCTGTTGTAATCCTCCCTTCTGTGTTTTGATGATATTGAGGGCATAGATGAATCAAACTGTGTGGAATAGACACTTGCAGGACTGCTGAGTACTTTCATCACAACTAACCTCATTGTAAGCTGTTAAACAGGTAGAAATGAAGGGAAAAATACACTCTGGAAAGGCAAGGCACTTGGGTGGTAGCTAAAGGCCCATTAATTGTAATATAATTGGCTGTAAGTAGGTGCTGGAAATTAAGAGATGATAATGGACATTTTGTGAAATACAAGAGTAAATAAGAGGTTGGTAGCCTAAGATTTACCAAATTTATAGTTCAGATTAATCAGACACAGTCCAAATGAGTAAAAGACATGTCTTGTGATTCCACTTATATTAGCAACAGAATTGAATTATGATGTGCAATGTTTATATGTAGTATGTACTTAAATATGTAGTCACTTACACGAAACCATGTCCATGGAAAGGCCAAATATGTGATGATGGATCAGTGCACTCTCATACAAAATATTGTGTGTTATGTTCCATTAAAGTAATTATGAATTCAAATGGTCCAGTAAAACTTGGTAAGATTATATTTGCTAGGTGTTATCAGCTGCAGGTTATGAAGCTAGAAAAATGTGGATGAATCTATGAGAGGATGTACTAAACAACCTTGCACTAGGAACAAAGGAAGCTGCATATAGGATATTGAGGAACCACTTCAAGGAACTTCAAGGAGCACAAGATGCAATACCATAAGGGACAATAATGGAGAACTTTTGACTGAAAATGAAGACAAAATGAAGAGATGGTAAGAACATCAGGAAGAGACAGTTTTACAATGGAAACAATATCAACACGAATGTGATTGAAGAGGAAAGCAAAGTCAATAAGGACGATATGGGAATATCAATATTAAGATTGGAATTTGACGCAGCATTAAGAGACCTTCATATGAATAAGGCTTCTGGAATTGATGGTATTCCTGCAGAACTAATTACAAGTGCAGCAGAGAAGACTAGTGATGAATGGATCCAGGTTTTTCTTCGGATCCGGAACCGGATACTTGCCTTGGTTTCAGATCCTTAGTTTCAATTACTGGATTTTGACTCATTTCTTTTCTAATCCTAGATTTTTAATATATACAGAAAAACAGCAACAATAGCATTTCTACAAACAAGTAAATTTATTATAGAAGAAAATATCAACTTCCTATCATCTCTGTGGATAATATTTTCCTGGATCATGATTTGCAGATGCATCATATGTCATTACTTCTTGTATAAAGTTCATTTTCCTTATCACATACTCATCAAACAATTCATTTTTTAAACCTATAAAACTATTCTTCAGAGTGCAGTTAAAAGAAAAATTATTTCCATTTCATGTCATTAATATTTGCATTATTTTCCAAAATATAAGATCCCACTGATGCCATATCATATCACTGCTAGGAATCCACCATCCAGAAATTTTAAATGCAATTGAATAAAAAAAGACTTCTAAGTGTATCACATACCAAGAATAATAACATATCAAACATTGAACAATAAACAAAATAAAAAATAAAAACATAAAATTAATTCAGTGCAGAATGGGTTTACATTAAATTATTCCATTGTGGGTTGCTGCTGTAAATCAAATCATTGAATGTTTTCAAATTCTTTTTTAGGATCACAAAAAAAATGTAATGCAGTCAGGAGATGATTCCATTCATGGAATATCTGGGGATTCAATTTGCAAGATGAAAAAATTATTATAGAATAGTTTAAGTTGGTAAACTAGTAGTTTTGCTGTCTTATTAATAACAACCTTTCAAAGGAAATTAGTGAGATTTTATTCTCAGAAGTAGGGATTGAGCAACTTGGATCAAAAATGAGATGAACCTTTTTTCATGCAATTAGAAGCAAAATAAAGAAATATGCATTCTGCTTTTTTTCTCCATTGGCACAGCACAGGTTTGTGAGAAAAAAAGAAGAATGCCACGTTGGGAGCCTGCATTCTCCGAACTCGGGTAAGCCGGTGATAGCAGAATGGGTTAATGTATTGCAGGTAATGAAGTTTCATTCTTATCGCCGTTAAGAATTTTTCTTTCAGCCATTGAATCAAAAATTTGATCATCCTTAATTTCTTACCTTGTATGCGAATACTGATTTTTTTGTACTTTTATCGCTTAAACTAGTTTTACAAATGCATCACTCAAAAATACATATTAAAGTTATCATAATATTTCCACAACTTTAATTCTGTAATAAAATATTTCCTTATTTCATTCACTAATGCCAACTTTTATTATTTTTTGTTTGATTTGTTGACTTATAAATTGACATTAAATTTATGATAATCTACATTTTATAACTGCCTGCTTGCCTTATCCTAGGAATACATGAACTGTTTTCATAGGGAGTGTTACGGATCGAACTTGCGACCGGCGCTCAGCGGCGTCAGAAGTGGGGGGCAGGAGGGGCTTAAATCCCCTCTAAGAATTTGCCCTGGGGCCTTTTAGACAAAGTGGGTACATTCTCATGCCTTAATATGCTCTTTTATCGAAATTTTAGTCTCTAACCCCTTGTATCCGCAATTAATGCGGACCCTTTTCAAAGTTGACCCGGTGAAAATAGTTCCGATGCCCCTGCTAGCGCTAACAACTATGCTATCATCAGTTCATGAGAGTCTGGGGGATGTAGGTTTTTAGCTTTATACATTAAGACATTAAGCTTTATTTTTGCCTCGCGCATTCGCCTGTGGAGAATAAAGCCAAGACGTGTATCAATTTATTTTATTCTAGTGGCAGCGAAAAAAATTTCATTTCATGACCTGAGTTACAAATCCTCTCCTTGTCTGTAACTACCGTACCAACATTCCATTCGCCGGGGGCATCGATCACAAAGCCGCGAAATTTAAAAATATCCGATCCGGATCCGAACTACAGTTTTCGGATTTGATTTCAGTAGTGAATGAAATGAAAGATCCGTGGATCTTAGGATCCAACCCAACAATACCTAATTTTTGAGTAATACATCCGTAAATCCAATTTAACCAATAAAAGAATAAAAAAGTGAGTATTCCGATGTAATGGTTTGAAATTGAAGGTGATAACATTTTTGATGCAACGACTGAAAGAAAAAAATTAAACTGCTCATTTGCGTCGAAATTTGCGCTGTACACTAGCTTGACGTATGGTCTAGATGATAAAGAAAACCCTCAATACCTTTTAGTCTTGAGGTTAGCATGGAGAAAACGAAAAAAGAGAGTAGTTGTTGATTTTGACTGTTGGATAAAAAGAAAAAGACAGTTCTCAATTTTTTATGAGATCTACCGAAGAAAATAATGAAAAGAAACAAATTGTAAGTAGTGGTCTGGAAATTAATTCAACCGCTGCTATACGATATACCTAGAGTATACTCTCGATGTACGCCTGATACCGGCGAATGTAGGCTACCCGCGTGGCATTTTCGTATGTTTTTCTCGCGATACCGGCGAATGTAGGCTACCCGCGTGGCATTTTCGTATGTTTTTCTCGCGATACCGGGGTAATGGGGGAAAAGGGTCATATTTCTTTATTTTGCTTCTAGATGCACGGCAGAATTTTCATCTAATTTCGTGGCCATAGTTACATAACCTCTCCTTGCCAATATTTACCGTATCTACATTACATTCACGGGGTGCTTCGATCTCTAAGCCGAGAAATTTTCAAATCTACGCGTGTAAAAAAAATTTTTTTAAACTCTGCGTCTTTGGATCCGAATCCAGATCCGAGTAATATGAAAAGTCCGCGGATTTTTGGATCCGACCGTCCCTAGAAAAGGCACTAACCCATTTTTACAAAATAATCTGTGACGTACTCAACAGGAGAAATACCCAAGGACATCGAGAAAAACATCATCATTCCTATTCCCAAAAAGAAGAAGCAGAGAAATGCAAACATTTTAGGACTATGAGCCCGACGACACATGGATCGAAGATATTGGAAAGGGTCATCTACAGAATAATAAAACGAAATTAATAGGAGTTCCTGGATTAAGATCAATTCGGATTCAAGAAAAGTAAGGGGAAGGGAGAGGCAATATTGGCTCTTAGGCCGCTCATACAGAAGAGAATGGAGAAGAAAAAACTGACTTTCATTGCATTTGTGGATTTAGATAAGACTTTTGACAATGTGGATTGGAATTCAATGCTAGGAATACTCAAAGGAATTGGAGTGTCCTACATTGACCGAAGAATTGTCCACAGTTTCTGTAAAAACAAAGTAGCTGTGTTTAATCTGAACCCAGCTGTGAAGAACCAAGAGTAGGGAAAGGAGAGAGACAACGCTGAGCACTGTTTCCCATAATTTTTAATGTTTACATCGAGAGAGCCTTCAAGGAAATCAAAGAGAAATCTTCTGGAGTGAATAACCATGAAGAGAAAATTAGCATGCTGTGATTCGCTCACATAGCACTCATAGCAGAGACAGAGAGGGATCTGAATAAGATTCTAATAACCATGGAAAGGACAGTGACCAGATATCAGCTGACGATCAATAAAAAGAAGAATAAGATAATGGTGTGCAGTAAGAGAGAAGAGGCCAAAACCAACTTTTAACTAGAAAAACGTAAACTGGAATAGGTGAAAGAGTTCTTTTACCTGGGAAGCTGAGTAACTAATGATGGGTGAAGCAAGAAAGAAAGAGTAGATTTGCCCAGATGAAGAGGGCATTCTGCCAAAATAAGAATCTACTTACAGCTGGAAATACAACCATAAAAGTAAGGAAACAATTCAACAGAACACACATCTGGAGCATGTTTCTTTATGGCAGTGAGACATAGACGATGACAGCAGTAGAGAAGAAAAGGGTGGAAGCATTCGAAATGTGGTGCTACCAATGAATGATGAAGATAAAATGGATCAACCATGGGACAAACAAAGAAGTCCTAAGAAGAGTGGTAGAAAAGAGAAGTCTGATGAATATTTTAAAAAGAGGGGACAATTTAACCGGCCATATCTTGAGACATGATGGCCTGATGAAGAAAGTCATCGAAGGAAAAGTGAACAGGAAGAATGGAGAATGCAGGCTTCGTATGAGTTATATAGAACAGGTCTTAAAGGATGTGAAAAAGAGGAACTACATTAATATGAATTTGGCCAATAGAAGAATTGAGTGGAGGGCTGCGTCAAACCAATCCTAGGATTTTTGACCAATGATGATGATGACGATATGTCATGATGTACATGACCCAACTTTTGAAGATCATTTGCTATCTGTTAGTCAAGTAACATAACAGAAGAACAGTTATGTACACTGAACGAGAATTAAATGCACATGATTTTTTCCACTACTGTACGGTACTAACTACTACAAATAGAATGAGTCAACGTTGTATACTTTAGAAAAAATTTAATGCAGCTCAGGTTTGCAGCAGAGATAATTTTCACTCATGGTATGAGAGAAAGGGCCATTTGAGAAAACAAAATGATTTAGCTGAAGGACAATTGAAATGTTTGCATCGATTTAAAAAATGAGTCATGAATGTTTTTGATGCTTGTCTTCTCGATCAACAGCCAGAAAAAAAGTTCTCCATGGTATTACGAGGGCAGATGAGCTACTAGGCCTGCCACTAGTTTATTCTGATCTCTGTGAATTTGGTGCTATAGAAAGGTCAGTGAATACGACAATTTACATATTCACATCCACTAATGATTTCTCAAACACAAGTGTATTTTCTCATGAGTAAAGCTGAAACAAAGCAAAAGATCATTGTTATAAATAAGGCAGAGAATATTACTGGAAAAAGATAGCAGTTTTTCAGATCTGAAAATGGAACTAATTTTTTATAGGATTATAGCAGAGAGATTTTTTAAAGATCTAGAGTAATCACCCATCAAAAAACTGTGAGGTAAACTCAACAACATGGAGAGGCAGACAGATTATTCAGCCCCATTTTAGAGAAGGTGAATTGCATGCTCATCAACTGAGGATGTGCTAAGCAGTTGTGGACGAGGGAAGGTAACACAGTTGTGTATTTGTAAAATGGGAGTCCATAGAATGCTGTTCCAGTAAGCACTCAGAGGCCTTGTAGCCAGTTGAGAAAGTCAGTCATGATCAGCTCATGGTTTTTGGCTGCGATTCTTATGCATTAACACATGGAGAGGACAAACATCCTAGGAGTGTAAAGAATTTTCATTTGTATTTGACTTATGAGAACCCTGGGCTGAACAAGCTACCAAGCGATCCACTGGATTCTGGATGTCAGATCATCCTCAAGATATATAGGTTAGCAGAAAAATAAGTAAGCTTACACATTTAATAACAAGTTTTGAACAAGCAGTGACATTATGAGCATGTATTCTGGAGGTAAAATAGTTTTCCATTTGGGTCTACACATGGGGAATGCATCAGACAGTATATCAGTCAAATGTAAGCAATTGAGGGTGGGAGTATAGATGATGAAATTGCTTCACACCTGTGGAAGATTGGAGAACATGAAGGTGGAAATATGAGGCATGGACCTTGGCATATTTGGAATCAGTGAAGTGAAGTTGCCCAAAGGAGAAGACTCTTGGAGAGAACTACAAGATTATACACACTGGATCTTTGAATGGTAATGTTGTAGTGGTCATAATGGACAGGCAGAAAGCTAGAGTATAGCGAAAGGATAGTAATGGTGAAGTTCAAGACAAAACATAAACATACCACTGTGGAGAGGGTTTACATGCCTACATAAGAATACGAAGACATGGAAGTAGAAGACACCCATGATCATATCACAAGGGTATTTAATAAGTTTAAAGGAGATGGAAGAAAACTTAATTGTTTAAGGAGATGGAAGGATATCATCAGAAAGTTCAAGATTAAATAACAACAAAAAATATTGGGAAATCAGAGTGATAAGACTTCTAGAATTCTGCATAGAATCAAATTTATAAGTGGCGTATATATTATTTAACAACCACAACAGAAGACGATACATGGAAAATGCCCTATGGCAGAAGACTATTTCAAGTTGAATACATTTTAATGGAGCAGATATTAAACAACCAGTTGAACTGCAAAATCTACCCAAGGGCAGATATCAACAGTGACCACAACTCAGTAATGATGAAATGCAATTAGAAATTCAATAAACTGAAGAAGATAATGAATAATATGGCAAGTAGGAAAATTCAAGTATAATATCAGTTTGCCATTCAGAAGGCAGTGAAAAACAAGTTGAGAGAGAATGGGACTGTGAAATGAGTAGATGAGGAATGGAAGATTACTTCATTTTTAGGTGAGGATAGTGTTTATGTAAAATATCCAAAGATTCTGGATATTTAGCATGGAATTATAACATAATAAGGGAAAAATTTTTTAATGCAATCCCCTACACTTAAAAACTTTTAATACTATTAGTGTTGATGTATACAGTGAACTCTTGTTAAGATATTACTTGATAGAACATTTTCTTTGTTGGTATGTTCATTTCCTAAAGCCCAATTCACAGTGCTTGTAAATAATTCTGGTTAGCACGTTCTGATCACCTATTTACAATGGCTGAAGAAGGACTACACTAAATTTTTCACAGGAAAATAACCACCATAAAGGTTAATTTGACAAAGGATATCTCTCTAGAGATTCCTGCATTGAAAAAGATCATTATTGCTTGCAAAAATATTTAAATGGGTTATATGTGGCAAAAAAATGATGAAGTAAAAGTGCACCCACTTGGTGCATGTTCATTAATTTTATAAGTGTTGACTGGAAATCAAAACTAAATAAGCACCAATACCTAGTCTCAGTTAAAGTGAGACAGGTGCCTAGAATCACCCATTGGAAAGCCTACAGCGAAAAGCTCAACCTCCTCTGAGAAGTATATAAAAATCCATATAAGAAACGTATTGATATATATTATATTATATATTGTATAGAGGCAAAAATGAAGGTTATACCATCCATATTAAACTAGTTTAGAGTTGAGAAGGCCTACTCGGAGCTTACATCATTCAGCATTTCTGCCTTCATTCTGAACTCATTCACAAGAAGTATGAAATTCAAATATTGTGATATGCTAAATATTATGAGCTTAATATTGGTAATGACTTCAGACCTTACTACGTGGAACCTCTCCATGATGAAATTGAGAATAAAAAATATTACATTTCATAATATGACCTTATTAGAATCACAATAAAAATTTTAAAACATAGACAAAGGTCTTGTGTGTTCCTCCAAGTCACGTACTTGCACAGAAACCCTGGTTTTGTAAATCGAATAGAATAATGTACATGAGTAAAATATTTGAAACTTCAAAGATATCATGACCAAAGTATGACTCATTCTTTCGAAATTCCCTTTCATTTGTACATTTCATATCATTATGACAAACCGCCAAATGAATGCTACCCTCCCAGACTAAAAAAATGAGTCAATTTTTCATTCTCACTGCAGAAACATTCCTCAAAGTAATTATAAAAAAATGTCTGTTAACCTGCATTAAACATAAGACTAAATTACCTATATGCTGATATATTCATACAGTGCATATATGCTCTATATGAATATCGCCTGTTCCATTTCTAAGATAAAAAACCTCAAACTCCGGTCTAAAGAGATAATTTTTGCATGGCCAGTAGTTTAAAACGTGTTTGGGGAATATCATCATAGATAAAAACTGAACACAATGTTACTCATCATATGTATTTTCTTTGGAGGTATTGGGACAAGAGTAAATGAAACTTTCACAATAAATGACACCAGCTATCTACCGAATGAACAAAAATAATGTCCAGCATATCGTTCCCTCGGGTGGGAACAGCAGATTCCTTCATTGTCATTTTGACTTCCCATTGGTTGCGTTATCCTTGCTTAACCCATTCAATGCGGATGACTGCCCTAGCTGTCATCCGCTCCCAGCCGCCGGCACGAATGACAGCCAGGGCTGTCATGCCCTTGGGATCCTTTTGAATGGCCATAACGGAACTATGCGTGGCTGTTTTGGAGTGCTTTCTTTTCTCCGCTCTGCAGTTGGGTTCTGGCCGTCCTGTCATGTGCTTAGTTTCTGGTTTCACCAAATTTAGGCTTTTCTGCAGTATTTCACGTTTTCTACGAATTTTGTGAGTTTTTGCGACTTTTTCGCTGTAGTTTCAGTGTGATATTTTCCGATGTACGTTGTTTTTTTGTGTGTTACATGTGACTACTGAACTACCACTGGCATTCGTGTTTTACCAATTGATCGTCAGTGTAGCCTTTTATTCTTCGTCAGCATTTTGGTGTTTAACGATGAGGTTTATGTCCTTATTCTTCGGGAGATGGAGAGGAATGTGGAGTGCATATTTTTGAACAACCCATCTCCTTGAGGGAGGATAACGGACTGGAAGTCATTGGATAGGGAGGAGTTTAATGTTTGATTGTGCCTGCTCTTCCACATGGGGACAATCAGAACAAACTGGATGTCCGATTATTGAAAAACATCGATATTTTTCAATTTTTTAAATATTCCGGGATTCGATGCCGAGGAATCTTTTTCTAGGGATATTGCAAGCACTGCACTTTGCTAAAAATCCTGATGAGAATGACCCTGCTCCCAGAGATATATAAAATAAAAAATTCCTTCCATATAAAATAAGAGATCCCTTCTACATCTACATCATGCCCTGCAAGCCACCATAAAGGTGTGTGGCAGAGGACTAAACTATACTTCTAAACTGCTTCCAGGAGGCAATGGAGGAAGGGAATTGTGCATCAACGAGTCAATGCTACTCTGGAGAGGCCGCTTGGTTTTTCGCCAATGCCTTCAGGGTAAAAAACACAAGCATGGCATAAAAATGTATATGCTTTGTGAACTTGCAGGGTTAGTCCACCGCTTGATTATTTACGCGGGCTCCGGAGATGATGAGTTGGGTGGACGAGGACATGGAGATCAAGTTGTGCATAAATGTTTAGAGAACTTAAAGCATAATGGACACAGTGTTTATCTGAACAATTACTATAACAATGTACATTTAACTAGGGATCTGCTTTCAAGTGAAACGTATTGCACAGAAACCCTGCGAGCGAACAGGAAAGAAAATGTTAAAGGGGTTTCGGCCAAAAATTGCCAAAGGGAGAGGTCATTGGAATAAGTATGGAATTTGCGTCTTTCGATGGAAAGACAAGACAGATGTTGCCATGATTTCCTTTAGAGTTTGGAAACAACTTTGTACCAACTTCACAACCAGACGACCAGGCAGAGGAAAACCAGAATCCGTAGCTGCATAGAATAAGTTTATGGGGGGGGATCATTGCGACCAGCTGTTGTCGTACTACACATGTGAGCACAAAACACTAAGGTGGTATAAGAAGGTAGGAATCCACATATTTCAGATTATGCTGGTGAACAGCTATATGCTTTATAACAAATATAGCAGGAATAAAAAGAGCCTTTATGCTTTTAGGTTTGAGTTAATTGAGTCCTTACTTTCCAGTAGGACAAAGGCCTTGACTGTTTTTCCACAACCAAAAAGGGGTCTCGCCCACTTTCCCACTATAACAGCTGTTGGGGAGAAAGGGAAAAATAGCAGAAGAGATGCAGAGTATGTCACACTAAGGGAGTAAGGAAATCTGTGGTGTACATTTGTCCTGACTCTGAGGGTGAGCCATGACTTTGCTTGCGCCCTTGCTTTCAGGAATTTCATAAAAATATTTTAGTTTTCATGAAAATCTATTCTCATAGGATTTTTGTTTGCATAATTGTGGATTCCAATATAATAAATTTTAAAAGGTATTAGGTTTAGATTCATTCTTTAGTCTGTAAATATTTTGTTTTCATTATTATAATATTTCATAATTCATGATTTTCAAGGTTTTCCGTAAAGACATTTTTCCTGTAGCAAATATTGTAATTCATTTACTTATTGGTGACATCTCTTTTATCATTGCTGTTATACACTTATTTTTCAGAATACATTTTTTATTTTTTATTGTGTTCCATTGCATTATTCAAAACTGATATGTTTGAATGCATGTGTAAATGTATGTATTCATACATTTGTGAGATCTTACGTTTGGAAGAATACTGTACTGCATCGAGCATTTTTGCATACTATGGCTAATACAGTTTATCTAATGCAGATCGGATTGATTTATTATTATTGCAAGTAATGCAACTATTTATCCAATGTTTAAAATCGCTATTAAGTCAACGTAGCTCCCTGAGTTCGTTACACTTCCGTATTTCTCCAGTGTATACGCGAGCTTAAAATTCAGAGGACTGGGTGTTCTAAATGGGTAAAAAAAGGAAGTGAACAAGAATTTGAGGAAAAGAGATGTAAGGAACAGGAATTTGGATGGTCAGGGGTTAAAAAAGGAACCACTAGAGGAGGGGAAAGAAAGTGGTGGCTTGGCAGGGGTTGGGGAAAAGGAAGCAACAAGTGAGACCCGAAGGGGGAAATGCAGGGGATAGGACAACAGAAAGGGTACAATAGACTGAGGCACTAAGCGGCTCATAAACATTTTTACCAAGGACAGGTTTTTCCAAGGAGACTGATGTAATATCAGTGGGTTTTTCATAGGGACAACGGCAGAATGTCTGCCATGACGAATTCTGAGGCATGCTACGAGCAGGCAACACCCAGTGGACGAGTGATAGCATGGGATTCCAAAATAATTTGGCGTGATCGCTAATTATATTATGGTAAATACAGGGTGTCCACTAAAGTCAAATTATAAAATTCAAGCATAATTCAAGGTTTTCAAGGCTAAATTTATAAAAATTTCCAGGCTAATATATCGTGGTTCTTGTACGAGTCAAAAGTGATGATTTTCAAGTTCTATGTAGAATATGGATTTTTTGTAGTTCAACCCATAGCATAATATAGATAAAGTAATTAAATAAGAAATAAGTGATACATTAAAGTAATTAAATATGTAGTTTTATTGGTAGTAAGAGACTCTCTTTGTTGGTTGGGAAAGATAAACTACTTTTTGATTGAACACCCTCTTTCTAAATTAGCATTTCCATGAGAAATTACAAATTCTTCTACAAGAGGAACTTAAAGAACCAATTGGCTAAAGTCTTCAGCATTCAACCACTGTTCTTGGAATGATGATTTTCTACGTTAATATTTTTTGCCATGCTTTTCTATTTTAAGTCTCAAAGCCTCAATTTTCTGTTCACTCAGAATCAGAATGTAACATTTTTGTACCGGTAGACTATATGAAAAAAAGTGAAATCATAACAGTCTTTAGTATCCTACACCATCTTTTTCTAACAAAAAGTAATGTAATAAAAATCCTTATTCAAGTAAGCGCATCCTGAATATATCTAACAAACATCAACAATTAGATTTCTCAAAAAATTATAGAAAAGTTTGTAAAAAATATATTGCAAAGCCTACCAGAAAGCCAACTTATATTGTACTTACAGTAAAGTATCCGATCAAATAAAATTTGCAGTTAAAAGAAACAAGTTCATTTTCATTAATAAAGGATTTTCCAATTATTAATCAAATCCTTGAATGCTCTCAAATTCTTTTTTAGAAACAGAAAAAATTTAATCCGGCCAAGAGATCCCATTTATGGAATATCCGGGGATTCCATTTTTAAGACGAAAAAATTATTATAGAATATTTCAAGCTGCTAAACTGGTAATTAAGCAATGTCTAATAAACAATAACCTTTGAAATGAAATTTGAGAATTTTCTACTCCTAAGAAGAGGTTGTGTAACTCTGATCTTGAAATGAAATTAGCCTTTCTTCATGCTACTATAAACAAATGAAAAAAAAGACTGATTTTCTCTCCAAATTGGCCTGGGTTTGCAAGAAAAAGTAGAATGACATGTGGGGAGAATGTATTCTCCTAAATCAGGTAAGCCGACACTAGCAGAAGTGGTAGTGGACTTTAGGTAATGAAGTTCAATTCTTATCCCTGTTTAAAATTTTTCTTTCAGCCACTGAATCAAAAAGTTTATCATCCTTCATTTCCAACCTTTGTGTGTAGATACTGACTATTTTGTACTTCTATCGTTTAAACTACCTACATTTACGAATGCGTCACTCAAAAATACATTGTAAAGTTAACATAATGATTACACGATTTTATTCTGCAATTAAAAATTTTTCCAATCCTTTCACTAACGCCAAATTTTATTTTTTTAATTATAAATTCACATGAAAGTTCTGATAATCTACTTTTTTTAACTGCCTACTTGCATTACCCTACGAATACAGCATAGCCTGTATTCCTAGGCAGTGTTAAGGATCGAACTCGCGACCTGCAGTAGTACACTAGTCCTCATTTTTAACAACTACGCTATCATAGGTTCACGGGAATCTGGCGAATGTAGGCGACCTGCATGACATTTGGCTTTTTTTTTCTCGCGCATCCGCGATAATATGGAGAAAAAAGTCACGACGAGTATTTTTTTATTTTGTTTTTGTGGCACGGAAAAATCTTCTCATTTCGTGACCAAGTTACACAACCTCTCCTTGTCAGTATCTAACATACGTACGTACATTCCATTCGCGGGGCGCATCGATCACTAAGCCGAGAAATTTAAAATCTCCGATCCGGATCTGAATTTTTACTGTCTTCGGATATGATTTCAGTAGCGAATGAAATGAAAGACCCGTGGATCCAACCAGACCATCCTTAATTTATTAATGGTACATTTGTAAATCTAATTTAAACAACAAAAGTATGATAAAGTGAGTATTCAGATGTAATGGTTTGAAATTGAAGATGATAACATTTTTAATGCAATGACTGAAAGAAAAATTAAACTGCGATACTGATCGAACTTCACACAGTAAACTAGCTCTCGTTGTCCGCCTGATCCCGGCGAATGTGCGCTACCCGCGTGACATCCTACGTAATTTTTCCCGCGATACCGGGGTAATGGGGAAAAGTCATATTTCTTTATTTTGCTTCTAGTTGCACGGGAACATCTTCATCTAATTTCGTGACCTGAGTTACACATCCTCTTCTTGTCAATATCTACCACACCTACATTCCATTCACGGGGCACTTCGATCGCTAAGCCGCGAAAATTTAAAATCTACGATCCGGATCCGATTTTATACAGTGTCTTTGGATCCGAATCCGGAACCGAGAAAAATGAAAGATCCGTGGATCTTTGGATCCGACGGATCCGATCCGGCCATCAATACACGTTAGGCATATGTTTGTATATCATAGGCTTAGTCCGATGTGCAATGAATGAGAACAAAGGGCACTTGACGTGACGCTGAAGTCATCCGTTCGACAGTCGAACATCTACGATCCACACAGCGCTGACGATACATTGAGCCTAACTACTTTTCCGTCGTTTATTTATTCATTCATACCAACGGCAAATCCATATCTTAGAGTCATCTTTATTTATCCCATTTATAAAATAAGGATTTTTTGTCTTGAATTAAGAATTTTTAAAATTCCCGGCTCAGACCAGAAAATCACGAATAATCCACGAACAATTCCCTGCATTGAAAATTCACGAATAATTCCCGATTTTCCAGGTTTTCCCGGTCAGTGGACACCCTGTAAATAGGAACCAGAGAGTATATGCAGTTAGGCTGGCGCGTATAACTCTAGTGATAGTGCTGCTGTCTGAGCTACGATCAATATAATTTTATAGTTGTTAGTGCCTTCATGGAGGCAAAATCTTTGCAGCGCCTAGAGATATGGAGTTTTTTTTGTACATTATGGAAGGAAAATTTAGGAAGTATAAGGAGAAAAAAAATTTAAAACACTACCGAGTAAAATGTATTTAACCATTACGAGTAGATAAAACATTCCATCTTCATATAACTCAACTCAAGGCCGACATATTTACAGCAAAAAAAAAATGCAATTATATGCATTCTTACAGAACAAAAATCAAAATTTAAAATATAAGCAGACAAATACCTGTGCGAAAACGTCTTTGCTTAGATAAACGCAACCATTAACCTCTTACTGAACTTAAACAAGACAATAATTTGAAGTTTTCCTCTAAAATTTCGCAAAAGAAACGAATCACCGCATCAGTTGTGCGGGTTGCATAAGTCAGGAAACTTCTCCAGGAGCTGATGACATTCCTGAATGTCATAAAAAAAATTTTTAAACAGAGACGAAAAAGGCAAGTACTCGCAATTTATATGCATGTTATGCTTAAATTAGGCAAACTAAATAGAATTAGGCAAAAAAACATTCCGACACCGGCAAAGGTACCATCATATGGTTCCGCATTGAAAGGGTTAAGAAAATGCTGCAAATTTATTATTGGAAATTTTGGTAAGGTCAGTCATCCGTGGCGTACGGAATACGCTGTGCGACTGGCCATGAGACTTATTTGCTTGCACTAGGAGAGTGCTTATGTTGTTTGTTGTGAGCGAGTGTTCTGTTGAGTTTGATCGGAGCTGGTTGTGTGTTTGGAGCTCCTCTCTGTTGCAGACGACCGCGGATATCGTCGGGAACCTCAGCCAAGTTAGCCAACAACCGCGCAGTGCGAGGGAGCCAGTGAAGGTGAGTGATGGTTTTGTTTCTCGGTGAAGCTCCTTAGTGGAGGTGGAGTGCCGTGTCAATGCCGAAGGCTTTAACCTCTTGTCAAATTTTGATGAGGTAAAGGTGAATGGAAGAGGTAATTAGTAATGTTGGGAAGCTGAAGGTCATATTCGAAGGTAGAATGATGGGTAAGCGAGTGCAAGGAAGGAAGAGAAAAGGTGATATGGAGAGTATCAGGAGGGGCAGGAAATACGCAGAATATAGTAGCTCAGGAACACCATCAAAACCTATCGTAACTGTTAGAAAACTATCAATCTAGGCATCAGCTTTTTTACATCCAGCTATAAATTTAAACAGGATTAATATTTATCAAACTTTATAGCAAAAACAAGTACGGGTAATACATTCAACAGTTATAGACTTAAAATTTAAGTACCGACATGCTTGACGGGGTTCTTGTTAGTTATAGTACATTACTACACTCCAATGTATCTCACAAAGATCAACAAACAAATTCAGGGTGGCTACTGACATCCAATTCATAAATTCCCTGACTTTTCCCTGATGGACTTAACAATTCCCTGACCGATTGCCAAAAGGTCTCCTATTATCGGAATATTTTGTTTCTGCTGAATTAAATTTTCGTCAAAACTCAAAAATTGTTAAAAGCTGAAATCAATACATTAAAAGCTACAAGTACTCCCTAATGAACAAATATACTAAACCTTCATAAGTTTAACTCTCATCCAAATCTTACACACTTAGTTCTTACACACTTAGTTCATGAATGGAAGTTTCTATCGAAACTTGGAAACGCATGGGCTATCGAAGGAGCTCACGTTCGCCTTCCTGCGCTCCGCAGGTCTGAAGTCCGAAACCGAGGGATACGTGCTCGCGTGCCAAGATGGTGTCATCAACACCCTCGTGTACCGTCGCCTCATCTTTGGGGCAAACGTGACGGACACGAGATGCAGAGCGTGCCGAAGGCAGCCGGATACTTTAAGTCATCTACTCTCCGGCTGCAGCTTTTATGCGAAGAACGCATATATAAACCACCATGTTCGTGATCGAGTTTTCGGCAGCAGCCGAAACGAACATGGCAGCGAAGAAGATAGAAAAAAGGACTAAATATCAAGATCTGCTGTGTGAACTCCGGCAAATGTACGCGGGCTACTCTGTGAAACTGGTAGTGAAAATCTCAAGTGCATTCCAGCGTGCAGGGCGCGAGCGGATGCACTTGCAAGTGCAATGCAGAAGGCTGTCATTCTCGGGTCCCTCCGCCTGCTTCGTGCGCATGACCCTAATGCTGGGTAGACACCTATCCGACGGTGGCGGACGTGGCTACCCCTAGGCACGACCCCTCTCGAGTCTCCGGCAATTATGACGGCAACGAAACTGATGCTAGCCGGAGACTCGGAGGAGGAAGTTACGTTAGTGTAACTAATTAAATAATAATAATAATCAGTATGCGTGAACCTTTTTAAACGAATATGCCTTCCCATTGCACTCCCAATCGTTATCAACATCTTCCCCTCCTCCCAACATTCTCGTCTGACCTCATGCTTTCATGCCCACCTCTCCTCCCCATTTCCTTTCACTAACGAATGGCCCATGTCTTAGTGATTCATGTTAACCGTTGGCAGCTAACCTCACCACCTTAACAAGATCCTCCAGTAAGTGGACGACGGCAAAACACATTATGAGTATGGTCCAAAGGTTTAGGTAAATGACGACACCAACAGCTGTTTGCAGCTATTACGAAGAGCGGGATGGACAACGACTACAGAAAAGAGATCTCTTTTTGTTGGTCGTGGGTGGACGTGGGAGGTACCGACCTCAAGGAAAGTGCCAGGCCTAGAGCGATGCATAAAGGCGGATTCACATGGGGCGGAAAGTGCGGACGGCGGAGATTGCGGATACCAATCAGAAACGCCCAACAGAGAGGCAGAATGGAAGGAATAGGACTGGAACTGGAACCGCGGAACGAAAAAGAGCGGACCAATTCTTACTTGGACGCCGTAACACGATCAACTCTTCTTCTATCGCGATTGACCTTACGATCATCTTGTATGTACTCTCTAGATGTATTTGTCATGTGACCACTAATTTGATCCTGTATCTGACTGACCCTCGCTTTGGAATTTATATTAATCATCCTTTGATGGATTGGTTGGTTGGTTATTTAGGGGAGGCGACCGACAGCTGAGGTCATTTGCGCCATATAGGATAGGTGGGTAATTGGGTAATGGTAGGAGTTTTCAGGGAACGGAGGAAGGGTGGAGAGAAACCCGGCGTCGGCATTAGCCTACTCTTAACGAAAGGCGCCAAAGGGACCACGGCTTAACGTCCCATCCGACGGACGGAGTACTGTACTTGAAATGCCCTCCACTAGGCACTCAAGTGGGGACCGGTTTTCCACTGAAAAATCCGCCACTGCCGGGAATCGAACCCGGGCCCTCGGGATGGGAGGACAGTACTCTAGCCACCACACCAACCCGATCCCCTCCTTTGATGGATCACGCCATTCCTTCCATTGATAGGAATTCTTATTTCGTCAAGAAGGCAAGAGAACAAAAAAAAACTGTACTTTGAAAATAATGGAGTTCCGCTTGATCACTTGATTATGTTATAACATGGGTAATGTGTTATATATGGGCATCTTCATCTCAGATTTGGTAGATTCAGCAAAACATGTCCTAGGTGACCTTCAGCGCTTTCCTAAAATGTACCTATGTGAAAGCAGAAGGGATTCCCTAGATGAATATTGATGCCTTTATCTGAGAACCTGAACCAAAAACATTAGTAGTGGACATTTGCATACATTTGAAGCCATTGATTTATGCAAAATTTAACGTGTATTCAGTTACAGGATATATATTGTTATCAACGATTCACTATCCTTCCTAGGAAGGGGAGTGTCCCCTGACTCGTTCAGCTGATTCGAGTTGAAATCACCCATGTATTACATAAATGACTTCCTTCATGCAGCATGGGAAAATTTAGTAATCAGAGCCAACATGACAAATATAGAGACTACAACAACCTCTGGAAACACTTTTCAAATGCTGAAAAGAGCTGAGGGGCTATTTGCCTCAAATTTTTCGATTGTGCATGAAATGCAATAATTATCAGCTGAGCGATTAATCATAGGAAAATTTTGATTTCCCTCGTAATGAATAGGTCTAGATCTCATTAACTTGGCGTTCTTCCGCGCGATAGCTATCCAAAATGTGGGCTAGTCAATCGAAATTGGACTGACTTGGGATTTTGTTCGGCTTGAAGTTTCCCGCAAGATGCGTCGGGTGTCGCTGTGTCATTGTTTTTTAAATCACTTCGAGCTACTTTTGAGCATACGTCACAATCCGCATGCGGGCTGCGGATAATATTAAGAATTTCGACAAACTCTTTCCGCCCCCTTTTTTCCGCACCGTTTCTTGTGATTGGCTAGGTGTTGTTTGAATTTTCTTTTCCATCTCAATTCCTCTGGTCCGTTCCCATATTAGTGGAAGTTGACTGGCTAGACCCCTTTCCGCCTTCCGCACGCATTCCGGACCCATGTGAATCCGCCTTAACAGTCTTAACGCGTACACGCAAAGAGGGGAGGATGAGAGGGGCTGGGGTGTTTCAGTAGTATAATGGGCCGGAAGACATTGCAATAGCATATCGAAATTCCACCGATTACAATGCCAGCGGTGATCACATGCATTTTTCTAGAGAAAAATGCATAAAATTTTAATGAACTCGCACAGAAACTTTAAAAAACTAAATCAAAGGTGAGGGAAACACTTATTAACATCGATGGATAACAAGTAAATCACGAGAACCGGCAAATAATTGATGTTTTGCGCCAAGAACAGCAGTACACTATCAAGTTCAACAATATTAATGAATTTCCGACTGAAGAACAAATGTCACCTGAATAAAACACGAAAACAACAGGTTCCGAAGGACTACGATATATTTACTTTATGGGAGGTTCAAAGCAAGTTACACGGAAAAAGTAATAAAAAGAAAAACTTATCAGATCACCCTGTCCAATCGAATCTGGTCGGCAGCAAGTAGTCGCACGTTGGAGAGCAGAGATTGAGGGGATCCCATGACCGCACACGCAATGAGGAGACATTCACACGATCTAGACTCCACAAAAATTTCCGACCGACTACTGCGGAATTCAAATGTCTTTCAAACTGAGCTTCGACTCCCTTCGGAGCGCTTCGGGCGTCTCCGTTTATAGGGGAAGGAGGTTTTGGAGGGGACTTCACGTAGACCTTGCCAAACATGCATACTGCACCTAGAGAGAGGGGACGAAAGCTTTGCCTTTCAGGCCAGGAATATTAGACCAAAAAGGCCAATTTTACGCAAAAAGTTGGAAGAGAATTTTTTTGTGGCAGAGGCAAGTGGTGTTTGCATCAGAGGCACCTCATCTTTCCATCTATTAATGACGGTGGCGTCGCATATTTATACAAATTAGCGAAAAACCTGTTTTACGCTAACGAAAAACTACTGAACACGGAGAAAAATAATATTACACAAAACGTATGGAATATAAAGACCTAGAAAATGAGACCTCGCTCGGCATAAGAAAAGATTCGTCAATTCCACACAAACAATTCAATCCGACCCAAGTTTCGACTGCCCTGCAGTCATGGTCAAGGTCGGCCACGGAACCTCCTCCTTCCACGGCTCGGCCTTCCCGTTGATTGCAATCTGTTTATGAATTAAAAGAAGTCACTGCAAAAACTTGACGTCCCCGAAAAATTATTTAAAACTAGGCAAAAACGTTTAAAAATAGCCAACACCCATAAATCATGTCTTATGCCAAACTTAGAATGTGTGCAAAAGACGTACCCCGAGTGATCAGTACTTTTTGCACAATTGCATTAGTTATCACACCGGAGGCAAAATATAAAAACTTAAACCGCGTGGGAGGACGTAGTATAATAAAAATAAATAAGTGAAAGCAAATAAAAAAGTAAATCGAAATAGCGCGTTAGGACCCTTACCATCCTGTAGAAACCCCTTTCACTTAAACACAATTATTATTGAAAAAATCGGAAAAAGTATGATTATAGATTTTAAACAAATTAATTGACTTTTTTTGTTTTTCACAAATATGATAAACCAACTTTCGAGTCAAATACAAACATTAAATTGATTGACTTCTCGAAAATTTAAATGTAATCGCGTTTCTACGACATTTACAACCGGTGATAATTCTTTTTTGAATCGACTATCCGTCATTTATAAAAATTAAGAGCTATTATCGTGGCTATTACGCTCACAGTTACTATACAATTTACTTAGCTTCGATGTGTGCAAAATTAAGGCTACCCCACCCTGCAAAAATCAAGCCACTCGGGTGCAGCAGAGGCAAGGCGGCAGGGTGCGATAGTGAGGGTAATGTGGCTGCATCACATATACAGGGTTTATAGGAGTTTTTCATTTTCATTTTCCCTGACTTTTCCAGGATTTCCAGACCATTATTAGTGATTTTCCCTGACTTTTGAGTGCCTGAAAACGCCAAGATTTTGGTCATTTATAGAGATAAAAGTGGTATTGAGGATTGAGTGGTATTAAGCGCTACTACATGAAACATACACCACGACAAGTAATAGCCGCTACTGATCTTGATGAGTCTCTTGCCGCCCGTGACTTCTGGAAGGGATACGACATCTAAAAAGCCATACTAAACATTGCAGCTGCATGGAATGATGTTCAAAGCTCGGCTATGAATGGCGTATGGATGAAGCTGTGCCCACAGTTTGTGAATGATTTCAAGGGTTATGACAAAGGTGAAATCAATGATCCTTAGTGTCATTGAGCAGTTTACTGCAAATGGGCTTGGAAGAGGACTTTGTGGAATCATTTGAGAAAGACAAACAGCCCCTGACAAATGAGGACTTGATGGAAATTTACGCTCAGCAAAGAAGTGAAGTGGAATAGCCAGAAGATGAAGCAAAAACCTTTACGATCAAGAACATGGAGGAGGCCTTTGCTTGCATGGAAAAATATCTCACGTTGTTTGAAGAGATGGTTCCAAATGCTCAGTGCTTTTCAAAGGTTTTGGGGGCATGTCACGAAGCTTTTCTCCCTTATAAAATAATCCTTTAAAATAAGAAGAGTAGGGAAGTCAGTTAAAGGCACTCTCGACCAGTTTCTGAAACGCATCGACACTCAAAATGACTCGTGTGATGAGGGCGATCCTCAGCCATCTACGTCCATGATGTAACCATCTAATCGTACCCACCTCATCGTCCACCAGCCGCAAAGGATAACATAAATATCGCCATTCAGGTAGGTTACAGCATTAAATATTATTCCTTGGTAAAATTAAAAGAGTGTTAGATGTGAAACTTTCGATGGATGAGCACTGCATTTGTGCGAATGTTACAATAGCCGTCTACATTTCAAACAGCGTCACCCACGAGAGCGGAGGCAAATATGAGAACAAATATGTTGTAAGCGTTCGCGATATGTTTGAAATGGGATTGTAATTACGTTCTGTCTTCTTTTGGTTAATAATATTTTACTATAATATACAAGAAAGTACGTTTATTTTATGAAAATGATGCGTAAACATTTCATTACTAGAGGTTTTCTAGGAGTTGGTTCAAATTTGGACGTCAACATTCGACTTACGTCACATCTCATGGAACCAAGTAACGACATAAGAAGAGGTATACCTGTATAAATACTTCTTCGAGCAGGTACATCTTTGAACACACAGTAAATTCCATGCAAGAATTCAACCAGTTTCCAATCAACAGCCCTAAATTCACCCTTGAAACTATTATTGACAGTATGGAAACCACAGGATTCCATGTCAAAAAAAATAGGGCTATTAGGTCCATTTTGTTCAAGTAGATAAGCCTGAAGCTCTTTGAGAAAAGCCAAGTTGACATTATGGCCATCTATTGAAACTTGAAGCATTTTGGTAAGTGAGAGCGTTTCAGCTCTAGTTGAAAGGCCTTGTGTAGATCTACTGCCCGGGAATCACCATGGAAAACTGAGTAATAATAATGCATCTGCACATCATTTGTATCTTTGCTCCAAAATGTGATTGCTATGTCCATTTGCAGATGCTTAGGTTTCTTGTTCAGACTCTCGTCATATGAAGCCACAAATCCATCTGCTTCACGAGCAACGTTCAGTATTTTTTGAAAGAAATGTGGACCTAATCCAAAGGTAAGAGAATAGCCTACCTTATCTTTGCCCAATCTCATTTTCTTTGCCATATTGCTGTCTGGGAACATTCGCTCGAACAGAGATGCCTGCTTCCCTGTGGCCGAGAGGGAGGAATGGTTTTCAATAGCTTGCAGACACCACAGTATTTCTTAATTTGCGACATCATTTTGCATACAAAAGCACTCGATACAACTCTGGTTAGTAGAAGCAGGCCCAGCGATGCTGGCTAACTCTGCAGTCGGGAGACCTGATGATGGATTGCAGCACCTGATTGTGGATGTCTGTGTATTCAGCGAAGGTGGGCGGTCAGGGTGTCCACATAAGTCAAAATATAAAATTCAAGCATAATTCAAGGTTTTCAAGGCCCGGGTTTGCAAGAAAAAAGTAGAATGACATGTGGGGAGAATGTATTCTCCTAAATCAGGTAAGCCGACAATAGCAGAGTGGGGTAGTGGACTGCAGGTAATGAAGTTCTATTCTTATCGCTGTTTAAAATTTTTCTTTCAGCCATTGAATCAAAAAGTTTATCATCCTTCATTTCCAACCTTTTTGTGTGGATACTGACTTTTTTGTACCTCTATCGTATAAACTAAATTTACAAATGCGTCACTCAAAAATACATTGTAAAGTTAACATAATGATTACACGATTTAATGCTGCAATAAAAATATTTTCCAATCCTTTCACTAACGCCAAATTTTATTATTTTTTTAATTATAAATTCACATAAAATTTCTGATAATCTACTTTTTTTAACTGCCTACTTGCAATACCCTAGGAATACAGCATTGCCTGTATTCCTAGGCAGTGTTAAGGATCGAACTCGCGACCTGCAGTACACTAGTCCTCATTATTAACAACTGCGCTATCATAGGTTCACTGGAATCTGGCGAATGTAGGCGACCAGCGTGACATTCGGCCTTTTTTTTCTCGCGCATATGGAGAAAAAAGTCACGGCGAGTATTTTTTTATTTTGTTTTTGTTGCACGGAAAAAATCTTCTCATTTCGTGACCAAGTTACACAACCTCTCCTTGTCAGTATCTACCATACGTACGTA
The DNA here is from genome assembly GCA_933228895.1 of Platycnemis pennipes. Taxonomy (NCBI): domain Eukaryota; kingdom Metazoa; phylum Arthropoda; class Insecta; order Odonata; family Platycnemididae; genus Platycnemis; species Platycnemis pennipes. Next base: position 110,505,638 of record OW121847.1, read on the forward strand.
TGTACATTAGGGTGGGCCGAAAAAAGGTTTTTTTTCCGGATCAAATTTGCCCTATGCGGGAAAGTTGTGTACTGATATCAGGATCTTGCACGAAAAATTTTTTTGAAATCGGATAATATTAACCACTGCCGCCCGAGCTCTAAAGTTTAAAATTTTGCGAAAATTCAGGCGGAAATGGGAAACAAACGGTTATGGAGAATAATTTGTTGCAAATATTGGAACATTGGTAAATATCAACGATAGATACATGTGTTTAGATTACAGCACTGAAATGTGAAGTTTATTTGACTAAATCTATGGTTTATACGATGCCTAAGAATAAACGGCTAATTTAGAGTGTAGGCAACCCGCACAACGACAAAAAATTTTACACGCTCCAAGCATCACTTCAAATAGATCACTTTTGGGAGCCGTATTTGGGATAAAGTAATATTTTTTCGAATGCAGTTCCTTTATAAATGTCTCATGCTTCATTTGGGTGTAGATAATACATTAAAACAGACGGTAAAGTTAATTTCTTTTAAACTAACCTCAATTATGATGAAGAATTTTATGCATGTTGAGCTATTGCCACAAAAAAATCAGTTAATCAAGGTAGATTTAAGGCACAGCCTGATCACCAAATATTTATTTAAGTAGCTCTTTGCTATTTTCGTGAAGAAACTACCCAGAACTTACCACGAGGAGGTGGCTACCTACTATCGAGTTCCACCCGTGCCCTCCCAAGCCAGCCTTCCATAGGGCACGTTTGTAGGTATCTGACTATCACTGGTTCTTATTATACCTTATGCTGTGCTTTATTTTCAAATTTTGGTTGAATTTTTCGGCCTCTTATGCATAATAATGCCCATCCATACCTGCTTTCTGGACTGCTCACGGATTTTGACGCCACCGTGATCATTTGTACCATCCTTTCAACTGCTTGTGTGTGGCATGCAAATGGGGGTACTTTCAACAAAGCCACTTTCTTCAAAATATATCCCAAATCTTTTCTTATGATATCAGCTATTAAAGGTGGTTGAGTTACCGCTTTTGTTTTCCAGCCAACTAAGTAGACGTAATCTTGTGCATCAAAATTCATAGTTGGAAGTTCGAATTTCCTAAATTCCTTCTTCTGATTTTAATATTTTTTCGACGGCAATTTAACGGATCGGTCTTCTCTCATCGGCTAGCATTGCAAGCAGAATATTCTCTGGGTGAGCAAAAAGAGCGTTTCCCTGAATGATTGAGTAAAGGCGTAATTTGATGTCTCCATTCATATATTTCATGAAATGTATCATGTTCATGATAATCTTCGGACCTTCCGTGCATTGTGGTGTTAATTTTATCGCAAACCACATAGGAGTTTATACTTTCATCACAAAAGTTGCCAATGTCATCTGTTCTTTTGAACGAGTTTCGGTTGAAACATATAATCGAAGAATGCGAATTGTTGTAGTGGTCCACCTGGAATGAACCATTTTCCCAGGACTTCTGGCTGAAAGACTCTCCAGGCATTCTCCACTTGAAAAAGCACGTGGTCTCCTTGAGAAACAATCCCGGTATCAAGTAGAAGCACGGATACGAGTGCTGCAGCAGCTCGTTTCGATATACAGAATCTTTCACAGGCAGACGCAAATCTAGACAAATTTAAATTATTTACACCCACCCTTTTTCAAAAAATCATCAACATCACTTGCGTCGCGTAATTCTTCATCTGCAGACGTTTCATCACTTGAGTCTTTCCAAATCTCAGGAACGTCTTGCTCAGGTAGCGTGGAACATTCTAATGATCTTTTTATTTCTAACCTATTTAATTTCCTCTTCCTCTTGTTAGTTTCCTTGACATCAATGGCACTGATATTCAATTTTCTATCACTACTCTGGTCCTGAAGGAATACACGTTCTAAAAATGGCACTTTGGTGGTATTATCACAAACCCAATCAGTTCCACCAGAGAATTCACATGCCGCAACATGAGACAGCTGGCACGCGTGACGAAGAAAGTCTTTCTTCAGATCAACGAAAGTCTTCTTGTTGACAGATCGAAGATGCGGTATTTTTCATGGTATTGGCCATGGCTTTTAAGCTTTTTCTGTATTTTCGCCATTGCTTTAATCTTCTTGCAACAGAACCACAGTACGCTGCACAATGTAGTTATTCACTCACAGCAATGAATACCAACTGACTGACTACCTCAAGCTTATGAAGTGAAATACGCATCTTGCCCGACAACGGATGGGAATCCCCAAGGAAAATAAAATATTGCAACAAATATGGTGAGTTAATGAGTAAGATAGTAGCAGCATGAGATGAGGGAGTTTAAACATCAGTTACGAGGGTTTACAATGGGATATGTCTTGTATGAGAATTCTATGCCATTTTATCACCGAAGTATTCACGATCAACTCATCACTGGGGCAAGAGAAGGATAACCTCCGTCCTCCGTCTCATTCATACTTCCTTAACTCTACCACTGGCCATCTTTATCATACCTGACTCTCGTCGAACTAGCTGTACCTGCAATCGCTTAGGCAGTAGTTAACTCCCGGTTTTCCAAGAAAGTGCCATTTGGAGGAACACGTATATACCGTACATAGAGAGAATGCGTTGTTTATGGAACTTTTCGGTTTACATTTCCTACAGTGAACCACTGCAATTTATCAAAGTTCTTAGAAAAAGCTACTATCTTCTGATGAGTATATCGTAGATATATCAGTCTTTTTTAACAAAAGAATTCGTTTGGACTCCACAAGTGTATTAAAATGTCTGATTCGTAGTATCTTTCCCAGCGCGCAGCCCGCTTTGTCTCCGAGTGAACACCCACTCCTTTTGCAATATAATTCACAAGCATTTACGACACATGAATTCTTTGGATTTGCGAAGAATATCTGCAGCTCAGGAGGACAAGAACCAATTATTGTATATTGCAGTATATACCGAGGAAATTAAATGTTTGAATCACCTTTGTGATGAATATCAGGCCGTGATTCTTCGCCATAATTGAGGTTAGTTTAAAAAAAATTAACTTTACCGTCTGTTTTAATGTATTATCTACACCCAAATGAAGTATGAGACATTTATAAAGGAAATGCATTCGAAAAAATATTACTTTATCCCAAATACGGCTCCCAAAAGTGATCTATTTGAAGTGATGCTTGGAGCGTGTAAAATTTTTTGTCGTTGTGCGGGTTGCCTACACTCTAAATTAGCCGTTTATTCTTAGGCATCGTATAAACCATAGATTTAGTCAAATAAACTTCACATTTCAGTGCTGTAATCTAAACACATGTATCTATCGTTGATATTTACCAATGTTCCAATATTTGCAACAAATTATTCTCCATAACCGTTTGTTTCCCATTTCCGCCTGAATTTTCGCAAAATTTTAAACTTTAGAGCTCGGGCGGCAGTGGTTAATATTATCCGATTTCAAAAAAATTTTGCGTGCAAGATCCTGATATCAGTACACAACTTTCCCGCATAGGGCAAATTTGATCCGGAAAAAAAACTTTTTTTCGGCCCACCCTAATGTACATTCCATTCGCGGGGCGCATCGATCACTAAGCCGAGAAATTTAAATTTTCCAATCCGGATCTGAATTTTTACTGTTTTCGGATATGATTTCAGTAGCGAATGAAATGAAAGACCCGTGGATCCAACCCGACCAAAATTAATTTATTAATGGTACATTTGTAAATCTAATTTAAACAACAAAAGTATAACAAAGTGAGTATTCAGATTTAATGGTTTGAAATTGAAGATGATAACATTTTCGATGCAATGACTGAAAGAAAAATTAAACTGCGATAGGGATCGAACTTCGCACAGTACACTAGCTCTCGTTGTCCGCCTGATCCCGGCGAATGTACGCTACCCGCGTGACATCCCACGTAATTTTTCCCGCGATACCGGGGTAACGGGGAAAAGTCATATTTCTTTATTTTGCTTCTAGTTGCACGGGAACATTTTCATCTAATTTCGTGACCTGAGTTACACATCCTCTTCTTGTCAATATCTACCGCACCTACATTCCATTCACGGGGCACTTCGATCGCTAAGCCGCGAAAATTTAAAATCTACGATCCGGATCCGATTTTATACCGTGTCTTTGGATCCGAATCCGGAACCGAGTAAAATGAAAGATCCGTGGTGGATCTTTGGTTCCGACGGATCCGATCCGGCCATCACTACACGTTAGGCATATGTTTGCGTATCATGGGCTTAGTCCGATGTACAATGAATGAGAACTAAGGGCACTTGACGTGACGCTGAAGGCATCCGTTCGACAGTCGAACAGTTGAACGTCTCCGATCCACACAGCGCTGACGATACATTGAGCCTAACTACTTTTCCGTCGTTTATTTATTCATTCATACCAACGGCAAATCCATATCTTAAAGTCATCGTTATTTATCCTATTTATAAAATAAGGATTTTTGAATTTTTAAAATTCCCGACTCAGACCAGAAAATCACGAACAATTCCCTGCATTGAAAATTCAGGAATAATCCCGATTTTCCAGGTTTTCCCGGTCAGTGGACACCCTGGCGGTTATCACTAACTTCTGCATCATGACCAACAGAAGATTCTGACTCCCCTACCAGTGAGAGGTTTTTTGCCAGACATTTTCATGTAAATTAAACTAAGTGGGATCAAAAATGTAATATTATAATGGTGTATAGCGGTTATCAAATCACGAGTCGGGGACTCGTCAATTCTTTTGCTAAGCTGCTAGCGAAAGTCTCTCTTGGCGAACATATAACATTTGCTATATGTTCGCCAGACAAACGAGAATAACCTTTTCGTTGTCAGCGGGATGAAGCTGTCTGGTTTACTGGCTAAATCGCTAGCGAATGAAAATGAGAATATGAATGCGCACACCGTTCACCTATTTTTTCGCCAAATTACACAGGCTACAGCCAAAAAGAACCAGAATAGGGCCCCTGGGCTGCCTCCGCAGCAAAGCCGGCCTGAGGCCAGTCGTCCCCTCTTTCATCCCGCCCTCCTCTCCTACATGCAGTTTTCAATCTCTTGGCATTTTCAGATGATAAAATCTTAAATTTCACCGTTTTGCGATTTTTCCCTGACCAGACACAAAATTTCCTGACTTTTCCAGAATTTCCATGACCATTTTCATTTTCCCTGACTTTTCCAGGTTCCTATAAACCCTGATATAGCAGATGGTGCGGGTGAGGGTCAGGCAGCAAAAAAACTGAGCTCGGGACGTCCACACGTTCACAAACCGCTGCGGGACAAAACATTTTATGATATCTTGTCTTCTAGATTTTGAACCTTATTTTTGAACCTCTACGGTAGGTACCTCAACAAAAATAATATCTAGCACATTCACATCCCTCTATTATCAATATTGGAAACCGATCTCTGAAACGTAAGAATATAAGTTGGGGTCTATCACTTATAATGAAATGCATTGCTAGAATACCTTAAGGAAGTACATACATTTACATACCACAAATTAAAATTACAAAGTAACTTTTCGTAATAATAATGTAGAAACGACTTGTTTCGACTTTTTGGTTGATGCTGACTGGGCAGGATATATTGCAGGAAAGAAATCATCACCGAGCTATGTACTGCGGTTGTTTGGGAAATTAATATTTTGGAAGTCTAAAAAATATAATAGTGACACCAAATGTTCTGAATATGTTACATTATCTTATGCTGTAACAGAGGTAATACTGATAAAGGATAAACCGGAACCTTTTCTATTTGGAATTGGATAAGCCCACTAAAAAATGAAGATAATTCAGGAGCTCAGAGTATCAGCTGCATCTGATAATGTGATAAGGAATTGAAAGTATAAGTTTGAAGAATTCAGGCTTAACTATGTGTAAGTCCATACTCAACAGAAAAAAGTAACAAAGTATTTTTCTACTAAATTATTCTAGTGCAACTAGTTTTGACACCACTGAGTAGGTATCAGGTACCCAAAGTATATTGAGTAAAATATGTTTGTAAATGAAGATTAGAAGAAAAGTATAATTATTGCGGTAAAAACTGATAAGGAAAAAAGTGTTCGGGAGGACATCTGACTGTAAACCTCTACCAAAACCATGACAAAATGACAGGCAATAGAGCACTGGTAATGGACAGGGCATACCCTGCAAGCAACACTCAGTCATATCCCATGAAACTGCAAGTACTTTAATAGGGCCACCAGCATTTCAGCTAAAGAAGTCAGTCCAACAGCATAGAAGAATGGTATGTTGTATGTCTTGATACTTGTATCCCTGAAAATCAGCACAATGAGTGGAGAAACAGAAAGATATTATATCTGATGGAGGTGTGAAAAGTGATACTGTGAATACAAGGTGAAAAGGGAATATGGCTAAGCAAAGGGATGTAAGCTGTTCAGGCTAAAGAAGAAATGGCAGGGGCATCATAGTTCACAAGGATTAGAAGAGTTAAGTGTTGAAGTAAATAGGACAAGTGAAAGGATCATTAGTATGAAGCTTGAGTTTGGAGGGAGTATGGTCAATCTAGTATGCATGCCTCCAGATAGGCAGTGATGAAGAATAAATGCATATTCATTCAAATAAGAAAATGAATAAGTCAAAGCTAAGAACAACGATGTAAGCTGTTCAAGCTTAGAAAAGGATTTTACATCAAAACAGATGAAAAATGAAGGAGAGTAGCTTTAAAGGACAATAAAAGGATTATAGAAAGCTGGAAAGGGTATTTTAAGAACCTGGTGAGAGAATTAAATCGTAGGGTTAAGCACTAATATTGAGTAGAAAATGAGGGTATGGTGAAAGATATTGGTCGGAAGCAGGGGTAAAAGTGGCTCTGAAAAGGTGGGGGGACGCCAGTGGGATAACCTTTCAGTGCGGATGACTCACACGTATGAGTCATGGATGTGCACTTTACAGGGGCGGATGACCCACCATGTGAGACAAGAGTAAAACATACTTTAAATATTAGATGGCACACCTCGCCTGCAGCAGTCATTTTTTTTATTATATACCGGCTGTTCCTGTGACCAAAACATTAATCTAGAGCAATTAGTTTGAAATTCAGTTCATTTTTAGCTCTCGTGGAGAAACAACCTTCTTCCAAATTTTTATCTTTTTTTACCAATATAAAGATAAGATCTTACTCGAGTTACTCTTTAGTGCGCGTCCTTTTTACTTCTTTTTATTAAAAGTTCCATAGTTGAATTGGCAATGGTTTTTTTCATGGTGTATAAGACGTTTTTTCATATTGATAATCGCCATTGATTGGACCGTAGGAACTAATTATCAATAAGTTACATTGCCTCTCTTACCGTATTTGTTTGAAAATGCTTGTGATGTGTTATGTTTTGGAAGCATTTGTGTTGTTAAAAAGTATTATAATGGGAAAGTTTAAACAATTTGTGGATCTGCATAAATAAATGACCGATGGTCCCGAATTTTTCTTATTACGTGGTCGGACACAAGCTAGGAAAAGGAAATCACCGTAAAATTGGAATTTAACTTCTGCAGCAGTAAGTAAAATGAAGTGTAATTGGCATTTTGAGCCATTAATTCACTGGTATAATCAACATAATTCAAGGGAGAAGACTAAATGTTGTTTATCTTTACATCATGCAATATTTAGTTAGATGATTCCATTGCATCGACATCACGCACTGGGCCAAAACGTCACAAAACCGAATTGTGGGGAGATCTAGAAGTGCAATGTTTGTCAGAAGACATTATCTGCGACATTGTCCTGAATACCTATGAAGAAGACATGTCACATAGTAATGAGGTTTGGAGCTTTGACTCAGACAATAGTTGGGCAGAAGCAGGTAATGAAATGATCATTCCTTACCCCGAAACATTTACATAAGAGACTGCTGTCGCACCCTCTCAATTAGTTTGGTCGGAAAAGAAACAAAATGTTTCATGTATTCCCTTCACTGGGAACCCTGGACTAAAAGTAGCAAATCCAGGCTAGAATCGATTTAGTTTCTTTCCTTGATGTCAAACGATGAGTTTTTTGATTTGATTATAAGAGAGATAAATGCCAATGCAGTGAAAATGCTTTCAAAAAGTCCATTGCCTCGTGCAAGAATTTCTGAATGGCAGAATTTGATAAAAAATGAATTGGCAGAATTTGATAAAAAATGAATTTGAAGTATTTCTGGGTTTGCTTTACCTTATGGGGAATGTGCAACTAATAAGCATCCCATGCTATTGGAAAAGGTTAAATCTGTACGATTTTCCCATATTCTACCAAAATATGTCACGGGATTGTTTATTGGTTATAATAGGGGAAGACATTTTTGCCGGAATCCGAAGGAATTTTAACCAAAACCTTCTAATTAACGCTATTTAATTTGTCCTATTATTGATTTATTTGCAAGAAACACGAGTGAAATTTATTATCCTGGAAAAAATATGAGTTCAGACGAATCGATGGTTCTTTGGAGATAACGCCTAATTTTCAGGCAATATATAAAAAGTAAAAGGCATAAGTATGGATTTAAATTATATATGTTCACTGGATTTTCAGGATTAGTTTTAAATTTTTGTTACTACACAGGGGCACAAGACAACTATGAGATACAAGAGATCTATATCTTGCTGAAAGTTTATGAAGGGGCTTTAACATTTGGCATTCTTGTACGCAGTCCTAAAAATACGCAATGTCGCCTTGAAGTACTCATCAGTTTCCTTCTCCAGACATGTCTTGAGTGACTCCATTCCTGCTTCTTCCTGTATCTTCTCTGCACTCAGGTGGGCACTTGAATTCTTGTGCTTGAAGATTTTCTTGCGAAGAGACGTACACTGCTTTTCCTTATTTGTCCCAGAAGCTGCCACAAGAAACGACGTCCACTCCTCTGATAGTTGTGTTCCTTTGGATTTGTATGGGCCAACAGATTTGACAAGATTACAAGTTTGGCATCCCAGTTTCTTGATTCTGGATGTTAGCCATGGATATTTCTTCTGATTTTCCATGCACTGGTCGTGTGTCCAAAATTCCGGGAAGTTCCCTGTGTTTTCATCATTTTCAGCAGATTCTGCTGATGTTTTGGAGTCTCCCGTGCTCTGTTTATCGTCATCTTATCCATCATGCTGACCCACTGATTCTCCGAACTTTGCCATATGAAAAAATCATAATTGAAATAGATATTAACGTTTTCATTAATGTCTCCAGGTCTAAATCATATAGCATCAATTCTGTGATTTATGTATGCATATATGTAGACCCATTATGTGCGAAAATTCCACACAAAATTTAAATGATTAAAAATAATTTTATTTTTGCCATTACTTTTGTCCTTCAGTTATTGTTAGATTTTACAAATAAAATAGACTAAAATTGAAAAGCTCTTTCTGAAATAATCGGTATGTTACGGAGTTTATTTAATTATTGGGTTGGTGGGGGTGTCCCCCTGCAACACACCCTCTCGGTGGCTTGTAGGGTATCGCGTACATGTAGATGAATTTGCGAATAAAATTTTAGTGTGTCCTACCTATTCGAAATGGATTTTTAAGCCAGCAGCATGCATTGAGGGTGAATCATTAGTCGTTGAGCTTTAGAAATATGATTACACAATTGCTGAATTGAAATGTGAAGTAACCAAAAGGGAATACTTCATTGGCATTTATTTATTCACATAATGCTCGTAAAAGGTCCTCCATTTATCAATTTAAAAAATTCAATACACTAAGGAAAACAAGTTTACCACAACCTTTAGAAAACCTGATTTGCACATCAGGAATATAATTAATATGTGAATAATCCACTAGAAGTATCACAATTTTCTAGTTTCCGACGTTTTCCACGATGATAGTCCATCGTATTGCTACCATATTTGTTGCTGCGATGCATTAGGAGTTCAAGAAAGGATGGTAATGTGCGGGGCTAAGAGAGCAAATTCTACGTTTTGTATTCCAAATATTTACATGAAATTTAATAACATGGTCAGTTACTACAACCATGGGTCAATGAAGTGAGCGAAAAATATTTTTTATAATACTCATCTTGAAAATATCTTTTCGTCATCCACCCAAGAGACTCACATTATTAGTAAAAATAGAGTTAAATTTTTAGCAACAGGCTGTGGAAAGACTTTAAATATCTTCAGTAGTAATGAGAGTTCAATGTAATGAATGGTTTTTTGTCTCCTCAGATATATGTTATATAGAGGCCCCACTGTACTGCAAAAACTGGCTGGGAAGTACATATATATACCTTTCAGCACCACCGGCAACACTGGACTCAGAGAGACTGTTCAGCACGGTTGGCATTAATTTGGTATAAAATGAGAAATCGGCTTGATCCAAAATATTTTTAAATACTCATTTTTTTTATTATAAAGTTAAAGCAATCAAGTGTCTTATACTTGGGAGTGTTTAATTCAATTGCATGTGATGAATTAATATTAGAATTCATTATAAAATGCATGATTGAGGAGAAAATAAATATTTCACTTTTAAATTATACTTGGGATTCAAGGAAATGGTAACATTAGATTTTAGATAAAATTTAGGAGTAATGGCAGAAAAAAGATTCGGATTTGAGAAAAACTGGATACCACCAATCTCTATTAAAAATATTTTAATTAATTATAACTAAACAGTTTTTCACAGTGCAAGCTAATGTGATTTTGTTCTAGACACCGATATAGTCGTGTACAATACAGCACTATATGCCACTGTGAATTACAAAACAGTTCACAGAGTTATTGAGGAAGGCAAGAAAGTTGCAATAGTAAAGTGACTTCACCGAAAAAAGTCATTACCGATCTTATACAGTGGTTGACGAGTTCACTCAAGGGTTTATTAATCTGGATGTGCATACCTGAGCATGGTTTTCTTCAACCCTAGGAAGAAACGATGCTTGTTTTCGAAGGGAAGAAGTACAGTGCAGATTATCACTCGGAGATGAATGCTCTCTTTCGAGGAGTATTTCAGAAGAATATTATGTCATATGCCTAAAAAAACCAGTTTTGGTAATTACTATTATCAACCAGGGGACTTACCATATGATGCAGAATCCCCAAACAGAAATCATATTGAGCCAACTGTAAATGAAGATTACTGAAAGGATAAAATAGAATTCCTTGCAAAAACTGAACTCATCAAATAGAGCAAGCCATTGTTTATAAGTTTAGTAAAATCTTTGATATGTGAAAGAGGTATAAGGGTCAAACTCTCGTGGATACCTGTCATACAATGTGAATTGATGAATTGAATGCAATCGAATTGATTTGTGGAGGGATAAGAATTGGGTTGTAAAGAAAAATAAATCTCACAAAATAAAAGATGTTCCTTGGTTATGAGTCCAAGCGGTAAATCTATTACCAGTATCAATATGGAAGAATGCTGAAGACCACGTTAAAAAGTGGAGAAATATTAGTGCATTAAGGATCATTTGCAAGAAGAATATTTTTAGCCAACCACTATAAGCTTATGGAAGAGAAGCTGAAGTTGTTAGTGTTACATTGATAATCGATTAATTTTGGATTTAAGATATTTTGCAGGAGAAAAAATTTAACAGATACTTTTATGGCCAATTAGTGGAAATAAGTATCAAGATTCCTAAAAGAAATACTATTATCATTGTATTTCTTATATTTACAAGTCATTTTCACATTTGATTAGATTGCGCCAGATACATCCACTACACTACATATTTGTTCTTTCTACCATTACCAGGTGCCGGGATGCTGAAGGTTTCTTTTTCTGTCATGGTCCAGTGGTACATAGTCTTGAGCACAGATGTTGAGTTGAGCCTTCATTGTGTCACAGTAGATTAAAAGGATGAAAAATTTCTCCCCAAGAAATTATCGATGCTAAACAAAGAGCTGTATTGATTATGTTTTCCCAGTCACTGATAGGGAAGAGGAGATTTTTTCCAGGACAATTGCCTTATATACCACAAGGAGAAATATGGATGAAAATGGTTAACAAAGATTAAGTAAAGTTGATTAAGGCAACTAAAAGTAAGCTTTACGATATCAAGCAATATTAGGAACAAGACAGAATATTCTCATAGGTGGGTGAAGCACTATTTCAGTTTTTAAATTACAGCAGAGAGTAAGATAGCTATAAACTTATTTAAGTTACGCCTGTGTTTTTGGAGAGTAATACTTTAATCTATTTAAATCTTTAGGAGAAATATATGCAAAGAGACGGCAAGAACGTAAAGGCATTGATATCTATTTCCCCTGGAAACGTAGCTTTTTCTTGGCCCAATTTTAAGGGCATTATGGCAATCAAGCATCTTTGCAAAATTTTCTAGCAGTTTGGACTAGGCCTACGAAGCTTCATTAGTGCATTTTTTTTATATTACTTTCATCTCTACTGAAAAACCCATAATGTATGCATGGGCGATGTATTTCTATTTTTAAGATAGTACTGATTTATGCATACAATTAGGTAGGGTGCGATTAGTAGGATCACTTGCAACTAGATATGGTTCCGGATATAGAAAGTAGAGGAATAAATTTCCGCTAAAAGAAAATCATATGCAGCGCATTATACATACATAAAGCATTATAGATTAGACCTAAATTAAATTAAAACAGTGAAAATTCCTCTCACGGATGCTATGTCAATCATGTATTTTGTACAATTAATGATATGCCCAATAATTTTGCGAAATAACAGCCATAACCATCTTTGCGTGGTTATTACCGAGATGAAGGCTCTGAAAGAAGAGCTTAAAAAGGAGTTTATCTTTATGTTACCTCCTTCCAAAAGTAGATTGTACAAGCCACACACTTCAACGGTGAAGGTGTGATCATTTCCTTTACACTTCTTCACCTACTAAATGATGGCAACATAAAGACAATCCATAAAGACCTCAGTTGGAACTTTGTTTTGAAATTTCCTAGTTAAAATGCGTCCCTGGCTTTCCCATATTAAAATGGCTTCTTTAAACACAAATCGACTACCACTAAATATACTCTTTTTGTTAATTAATGCATAACTGCATATGCTTAAAATACTCCGCGGGATGAGTTAATTCTCTTATGAGTTATTCCCCTTATTTTGAGATCTACCAACTGAAAAGCTACAAGAACTCAATTCAGTTCCTGCAGCCAAGTTAATACCATTATAAATTTGTAGAAAAATATTCACCTTTTTTTAATTCATGGCTGTTTCATTCTCTTTTACTAAAGTGAGTCTCCTAGCCTTAGGAATAACGCCTATGCTATACAGCGAATCAATACAATTGAGGTGTAATTTTTAAATTCTTTCAATTTGATGTAGATACACCACACAGAGAATTTCACGTAGTATGTTGTTTTTCCCAGAATGAGCAGATGACTATTATTTGTTATAGTAATTAGTTTGATTTCAACCCTAACATAACTATTTGACAAGTTAAGTACAAAGTACAGCATAGTGTTTAATTGCATTGAAAGTATACTCGCATTCTTGTCAGCAGAGTTTTAGTAGATGTACATTTGTCGCAGATCAAGCCTCTTATGTGCATGATATGCCTCCATGGACATTGCTCCATGCTGTGCGAGGTGTTGCCAGAGCATGGGACAGTGTCACCGCAAAAACTATTTCCTACTTTTGGAGATCAGCTGGTTTTGGTGACACATCAGTTCCGGAGACAGAGGAGTTAGTGGAAGATAACCTCCAATTTACAAACCCTCTGATTTACATAGCTCAAATTTTTGGGTCCCTTCAACTTTGTAAAATAGAGGTTCTACTGTACTCAAATATAAAAATGGAACTGTATACTGAATGGATAATGGTTGTACTGTGATATAGAATGCTCAAAGAATAGGTAATGTCATTATGTTTGTTTGAGCCACAGTATTAGAAGTGTGTTTCTCCCCAGCCTTGATTTTTTATGGAATATACATTTTTGTACTTTCCATAAAATAAAAAAGTTTACTATAAAGAAAATAATACCTTTAATATGATTCATATAACATTATAGATGTATGCACATATACTTCTTTGTAAATTTTCGAAGTACACACAATGTACAATACATAGTCTATCATTTTGACACAGACAGTAGGTGATATTGAGGTCACATATATTGAATATCTGGGAGAAATAGAAGGAAAATTGAAGAAAGAAACCTAAATTACAATCTACGACGACCTTAGACCTACGACCAGCTTAGCATTATTCCAGGAAGAGAAATAACTGATGCAGTATTTGCTTTAAAGCTGTTAATGAAAAAGTTTAGAAAAATGCCAGTGGAGTTACCCATTGAACTTATCGATCTTGAGAAGGAAATACCAGAAAAGTAAATGAAGACTAAGAAGGCAATGTATGCTGGAGTGACAACCCAGGTCAGAAGCACTGTTGGAAGGTCTGAAAGAGCTTTCCATCAGGTTAGTGTTCTGTTCACCGATGGCATTGGGGTTTGTGAAACAAACAAGGAAGGATAGGAAGATGATGCTGAAAAATGGAGACAAGTTTTAGAGGACAGAGGGAATGAGGATTAGCAGATCTCCATGAAAGAGTATTTGGCACTGAATTGTGAGGAAGAGTGTAGTGTAAAGCTTCAAATATAATTCCTGCCATTACTGTAGGATTAAATATCTTCATTCAATCATAGAAGAAATGGAAGGCTAGAGGCAGAGATCCAGCAGGATTGGAGTAGTTGCAAGAAGGTATTGTGCAACACAGAGGTGAGCTGTAAGATGAAGGGTAAGGTGTATTAGACATCAGCAATGCATACCTACAATGATATACTCCGGGGAGATAAGAACAATCACAAAGGTGTAAGAGAGGAAATTGGATGAGAATGAATATTGAGATGAATGACTGGAGCATTCAGATTGGATAGAGTATGGAATAACTACACCAGAGAAACGGTAAAGGTGAAACCCTATTAGAAAAAAAAAAGTAGCAATAAAGCAGGCTAAGGTGGTTTGGGCATGTCGAGCAGAAGAATGAGGAATAAGTGAGGAAGAGGGCTAGTGATTTTAATGTGAAATGGAAGAGAAAAAAAGGAAGACCAAATCTGAGATGGCTAGAAAAAGTACTTACAGATGTGAATGATAGAGTAGGGTGAAAATCCTATACCTAGTGGGTGGAGAAGAACACGAGATGGAAAATGCTAACCCCATTAAAATTGGATAAGGAAGAACAAAAATGAAGACAGGTTTGAAAACACCTGTACATGTTTAACAAAAAATGGCAGAATCATAAAAGCAACTGAAGTATGACAAGAATTTACTTATTCCCATACATGAGGAATAATTGCCAGTTAGAATGTTAGGGGTATTTCATTGTAAAATTGGTTAAGTATTTTATTACTACTGTCTACATAAAGATTACATAATCTCATTTTGCCCAATACTTATACAAGACTGAAATTGAAAAATGAGCAACTTCCACAGAGAAAAATGTTTATTGTGACCGATTATTGCTTTTTAACCCTTCAACGCCGTCCTACGTGCTATGCACGGTTGTGTCACGCTAAGTTTTGATATGCTTTTTGAGGAATTGGACATTATTCTAGCGCATTCATATTTTGCATACTGATACAATAAACCTTACTCTTTATTTTAAGCAAATCTACTAATGCTTTAGACCATTTTTTGAAAAGATATTTGTTTTTTTGATAAACATTGCTAGCATCTTCATTTGATGCATCTATTCTACACTTTTTCGTGGAAAAAGCTTGACTTTCATCTCATACTCTTGAAATTATAAGGAGAGAAATTTTCCACCCACTTGGAAGGATAAGGGAGAATATATCCAGCGCATAGATTAAAATTTGATGACCTTACTGTCAACGTAAACGTATCTGGTCGCTGACGTCTGGTTTCTCCAAGGCCCCTTGGGACGAGCTTCATTTCAGCTGGGAAAGACAACAAGCGATATGGATAAGGGCAGTGAGAGCAACGATGTTTCCATCCTCTTTCGTTTAGCGCAGCATAGTATCTAGGGAGCTCATTCTCATTCAGACCCAAGCGCTCATGACGAAAGATTGGGGTGTCGAAAGGTCGGCGTGGAAAGGGAGCATGGGAGAGCGAATTGCAGAGAAGAGACTCAAAATTTCTTTCAAGACATGCAGTTCAGTAAACCTACCAAAGTCAGAGTCAGTTGAACCTAAGTCACTTTTCTGGAAGGAATATATTAGGTGTTATTTTGTTCTTACGAACATTTCAGTCTTTCACTTTATATCACTTCCTCCGTAAGTGCTTCGTTCCACAAGCTGTACGCTTCAAATTGCGGAATATTTGTGAGTGTTTGTGTTTATCAGGATTGTTACTCATCTACCATCAATTATGGTGTATGCAGGAGAGAAAAGGTTGGAGGAATTGAGTGATGAACTGGCTGAGGACGTCTTGCTTGAAAGGGAAGTGATGAAAGTGTTTTGAGTTCTGATGGTGACAGTGAGAATGACATAAACCATCACTCCGAAGTTGATGCGTTGTTATATTGTGATTTGGATGAGCTAGAGGACGAAACTTCGTACTATGCTTGGAAGGGCATTTACAATTATAAAGGAAAAAGAGAAATTTTCATAGGTAATACCGGTCCACAGGGCAAAGCAAATAATTTGGAAAGCATTGGAGATATTTTTGAAATATTCTTTGATAACTATTTAGTAGGAATAATTGTAGAGGAAACTAATTGGTATGCAGATCAAATTAGTAAAACAAACAATAGAAAATTTTCTGCTGTACAACAATGAGTTCCATGCCACCATTTACCAGACAACTATCTTCCAAGACTAACTGAAAGGCATTTCATAAAAAGAATACCTCCTAAAGGTAATAAGGCCAGACCTCAAAGAGACTGTGCAGGCTGTACCAAACACGGGAATAGAAAAGAGACTGTTTGCTGGTGCAAGCCTTGTGACAACGGACTATGCATGGACTGCTTTGAGGATTACCACACCAAGCAGAATTTGTAAGGTGAAGTACATTTACTGCATGTTTTATCACTCAAAAGATTTTCAACACTAATTTTTCGGTCTGAATAACTTTTGGAAAGGGCATATTATAAAAAAAGACTTACGAAGCCATTGTGTTGCCGTTAGTCTGTATTCTTCAAAAATGTATTTCTGGCGTATAATTTCTTTCGAGACTGTTTTCTATTCAGTCCTAATATTTGTTTTAATTTGAACGAATTTATAAGTGTCTTACTCCTAAATTAATTAAGTTTTTTTTAATTTTTTAAGCTGTGTATAAAATGAATAAGATTTAGTAACCCTCAACAAAAATCGCTAAATTATAGAACTGTTAGTTATTGAAATATAACTCATTGATCACAGGCCTTCATAAAGCATCAAAACATTTAAATCTCCTCCAGCGACTGGGTTAAAATCCATTTAAACGTCCTCCGGGCTTGAAGAGTTAAAGCATCTTCAGGCCTTCAAGAGTTCTACACATATAGGAAATAAGTTTTTTAGTAAAATTTTTGTTAGAAAAAGGATAGAGTAAAAAATCTTATGGTTAAAAAGTGGTTGCAATTGCTCGGAAAGAAGGAATATTTTATGAAATGACAAGTGCAATGAAATACACTAAGCTACAAGAATTGTTACAAGTGGAAGACATGCAAGAGCAAGATTAAAATGCTTGACTTGAAGGAAAGAGAAAGCATAAAAATAGGATAAAATCTAATTCAGTGGAATGGGCACCAGGTCAAGAGGAAGAAATAAATAGGATCAAATGTGTAACTAAAGTAGGAAAGCTGTTCCTATCAAAATAGGTCGAATGCATGTTAAGAAAGGAGGAGAAGTAAGAAATATGGGATCAAATCTTCAGTAGTACCCAGTCGATGTTGGAAACTACTCTGCACTGCACATGTAGTCTTTAGTGAAAGATTCATGGATTTCACCATTGGCTGTATACAGCTCCATTCTTTTCTTCAATTGGTTGCAAATTGTAGGAAGGAAAAGTTGAGCTGGAAAGTTGCAGGAAAAAGGGAATTAATGTTAAGCTTAATAATCCCTTAAACAAAAGGTCTTGAATTGAAAACTGCAATATCTGCATTAATTCGTGTACTCAGGGGATAACCCATAAGTACTTTAGGGTTAACCCCAGAGTAGTTCATGAATTCCTGAATCGATTAAATCATGCTTAACCTTCATACACTTTTTCATGCTAATTCCAGCTCAGCTGATCCTTCCAACAATTTGCAACCAAGTTCGATCATTGGTTTTACGGCGATAAAGATCACATTTTTCAGAGACCAATTTGTTTGGGAAAACGAAACTTATTCCATGAGTGTTATTATTACGGCAATAACATTAATAATTTTGGAAATTGTCCAAGGTATGAACAAACAAATGTTCACTGGCCAAGGTTACACAAGCACCCATAAGAATTATGACAGATCAACCAGCATGACATACTGGAAAAATTTGGAGATCGACGGCAATCCAGAATTATTTATCTCACTAGAGTGAGTAAAGATCTTTAACCATAATCGGAACCTAATATTCAACAGCCGGTGTAGGAAGTTCCGAAATTCGCGAATTGTGGGATATTTACTTCCTTCACCTCATGATACAAAATGAAGGAGATCCATGCCGCACTTAAAGAGAAATATGTCCACAGACATTTCACTACGTAAATACGCCTGATATTTAATTACAGAGCATGTATGAACCTACAATTGCATACATTAATACACGTACAGTCATTTGCAAAAGTCTGTGGGCAACTTCCGCCGCGTCAATAGTGGCCAAGCTTTGAATCCACCAACTATGTTGGCACTAACTGTATAGTAGAGAAAATTTGTGCTAAGGTAACGGCAATACAAGATAGGTAAAAATGGCGGATTTTAATGCCAGGGTCCTCAAAAAAAATGATCGGTAACGAATAATAATGACGCATAGGATCAATGTTGCGCTATAATTAAGGCCCTACCACTTTTATTATGCAAAATAAATCTCGACAAATGCGTGCGACTGCTTAATACTCTGATTACGCCTGTGATATTGCCGCGAAGTGTCGTGCCGTAACACGTTATAAGATTCATTTTTCTCACTTAATAGTTCATTTTCAGTCCGTTTCTCTTTCTCATATGATATAGTTTCAACGGCAAGCTTGCTGAATGAAACTCCGAGCGTGCCCAGTATGAAATAAAGACATTTGTCGTCGTTGAAAGTTACTTGGCCTAGTCAAGGCATACGCATTCATTACGTAATTTATGCTCCATTGCATGAATAATTAAATAATGACACTGCTACATAAAAAAAGATGTCTTACTCGCTACGTGGATTCCATTTCACTATCCAAGACATCTCGCGCAATTAATTTGATGCAGTCCAATCAGTTCACCAATATAATTTAACACGTATTCGTGGAAGGTTAAATAATCATTTGAATGTATGCGGTTCATAGAATTTATTAAAGAAACCACTCTCATACACAATACGATAACAAATAATTTGCGGTCATAAGTATTTATGGACATTTTCAGTCATTTATCTTCCGATGAGTCTTGCTTCAATCAGGGTCCACCACCAACACTAGGTATCACCGTAGTCGGTTATTTTACCAGCAGCGCACCGAATATTCTTCTGTCAATCCTCATTATCACTACACCAGAACGTTTTCACTAATCATTTAGCGAGTATCCCTCCAAATATTTTACAAAATAGGATTAATGCCATACCTATGTATTCCTTGGGACCGGACCGCCATTCCAATGTTCACAGTTATCAAGGTAATGTTTATTTACGTCTTGTTGTTGTTGACGACGAAATAAATACACAAAATTTATGGAATTAGAGAACTACTCGTTGTTGCAATGCATTTTATGCCTTTAATTTTCATTTAACGTATTCGTGCTTGAACGTTCGTAGGGAAACCATCTCTGTAGGAGTCATAGGCGCTTCTGAGGTGGGTTTTATGTTAATAATGTGTCGTTTGGACTCCCATAGCATGTTTTGAGTTATTTTGTGCTTCAGTTTTTTGCAATAGTTTTTCGGATGGCTTTTGTTTCACTTGACCACGTCATCGACTCACCGATCATTGTTGAATTCGAGCGACTGAATTACCAGTGCCGAGGGAAATCGAACTGGGGATGGAAAAACAACCTGTTGATTGTTATCATTTGTAGTCAATAAGCAAAATAGCCATTTGAACAATTTCTTCAAGGAATTTTTTAAAAATGTTTTCACTTTGGTCAAGAAAAGCATATTTACTCGCTCTTAATCCAGCTCTCGTGGATTATTATCTGTATCTTTGTCATCACGCATGAAAATGTTCCATTAAATCCTTGAAGTGGCTAGTAATACTTTCAATCATTTAACGTAATTGTAATTAAAATTTCTAATTTCGCGTATTTTAAAGTTCTTTGTAGACTCAAGTGAAAAAATGCAATTAGGAGGTAATTTATCTCCATGAAAGTAAAGGAATAAGAAGGGTTCAAAGTATACCATGATAATTTTTATCTAAACTTTATATAGAAATGAATTCTAGGTGAGTGTAGAATTGAAAAACTGCATTCTAACACACATGGCATAGAAGAGGCATACTACGTTGAGCTAAGCGCAAGTACTATATGGTTAAATATTTGACGAAAATATCAATAGATAGTTTGATATTGATAATTTTCCTATATTCTGGAAATACTTTTTGGATATTGATATTTTTATTGCTTTTCTCATTCCATGCTTTCTCAGTATCGCAATGCAATATTTATATACCCAGTGGTTTATTTGTCTGTGTGAAGTACGTGCTCTATATCCAGTCGTCCGTATCATATACTTCCTCCAAACGTTCTTCTTAACTAGTTTAACTCTGTTGTTGACTCGTCCATAAATTTATCTACAATTTTTCTGGAGAATACGAATTTTTTCATCATCATGCCCACAAATATCCTTTCTCTGTACTTCACTATTTGATAAAATTTTCCTCCTCATGCGAACGTCACTCTGTTCAAACAATCTAATAACAGCGTAGCAAAATGCAGTCAAATGAACTTACGACCTCTATTTTCGTAAATGATCTAGCGATATTTCGCAGTTCTATGAAACCTTCTGCAGCAAAGAGGCATAGTCAAATAGCTCTCCGCAGCTGGTCGCATGTTTTAATTTTATTTTCAAACCACAATTAAATGAGATTTTGCCTATAGTTATTGAAGTCTATTTCAATTTCCTCAAATAACTAGAAAATATTAATCTATTCGACGCTGACTAAGACAATGTCCAAGTGAACGCCACCTACAACGCCTTGTTTACGGGTATCATTTTCTCGGTCAGTGTCCTTAAGCTGAGTATTGTCTCACTAGCTCCGAGATTTTCCTTGAATCCGACTTGGTTTTCCGAAAGGTTCCCTTATATCTTTCCATCCATTCTTTATCTAAGTATCCGAGTAGGTATTTTCTGTGTGTGATACCAGGCGGAATGTTATTAGTTCTTCGCATTTCTCTATCCTTGGTTTCTTCTGAATTATGATCATGTCCCTTTTTTTAATAGTTACTATCTCTGATTATTCCAAAGAGTATTCCTTTGCCTTGACTCCGAGTAACTGGATGATTTCTCCGTTTGTTTTAACCCCTCCTGGCCACTAGTTTTATAGGTTTTTAACGGATCTATCGAATTCGCTTCTCAGTATCTCGGGGCCCCGTTCGTCTTCTTCTGCCTTGAATTCTTGAGTGTTTTGGGCGCGTGATGGGGCTCTTCGATGTATTATTTTTATCACTTTCCTATGTTTTCCTGCAGTGGGTTTTTTCGTTGATGGATATTTGCTCCAATCCTCACGTTTTTTCGCAAATGTGAATCTTTTACACTACATTTTTCTTTTCTTCTATTATAATTTCCCTTCCCCATGGACTACGCCTTGTCGTGGTGGGATTGGGGCTTGCGTGTTCCCGTGACCCCTAGAGCTACACTGGTGGGAGTAACTAATATTGCTCCTGGACCCATGCCAGACAGGACGAAGGGTAGGAGCCTGACGAAAGGTGGTCCACGTACCGTACTCGCAGCGTCTGTTCCTCAGTGAGGCGGCTGTGAGAAGGCGTCTGACCCCAGTGGGGCGGCCTAACAAGTGATTATTATTATTATTATAAGTATTCTACCGGTGAAGGTAGGTTTAAATGGAAATTTAATTCTTCCCACCCCCTAAATTTCACACGATGTCCCTCTTCAGCCCCTCATACTTCCTGCCACCTTTCATTCCATCCAAGCTACCCGTTCTTCTTCTCCCTCTTTCCCGCTTACCCAACGCTCTTCCCTCAATCACCTCCTTCAAAACACCATCCCCTTTTATTACCTTTTCCATCCACACCTTCTGCCTTCTCCTAATTGCATCTATCAAATGTCTTTCCTCTCCTACCAATTCTAGCACTTCATCGTTCGTCTTCCTTTCGACCCACTTTATCTTCTCCATCCTTCTCCACACCCACATTTCAAAAGCCCTAAGTCTATTTTCATCTTCTTTTCGCAAAGCCCACGTTTCCGCCCCATATAGTGCAACGCTCCGTATTAAACTTTTCATTAGTCTTTTCTTCACTTCCCTACTCAAGGCCCCTGTCATTAGCTCACGCCTACGCGTAAAGGCTTCTTTTGCCAATGCAATTCTCCTTCTAACCTCATTGCTGCTATACCCTTTTTCTTCCAACACACTACCTAGATAGCTAAATTGCTCTACCTGCTCTAGCTTCTGACCTCCCACTTTTATCGCTAAGTGATGGTGTCACGTTAAAAACACTATTGACGCAGGCAACTGGAAACCACCTCAATTAAACTCTCCCAAGATCACAATGGACTTGAGCAATAGAAAATTGAATCCTGGCAACTACGGGGCCCGGGACCAAATTAGTGTAACGGGTGTCGTGCCCGGCAGCAGGGTAAGCAAGGACTCTGCGGTCGTCATCTCACGAAATCCTTGCACGAAAAGAAAGACAGCAGCAGCGGCGGCGAAGAATAAACCAGAGAAGAGAGCAACAATGCTAAGGATCGGGACATGGAACGTTAGGACTATGTTAAGGGCAGAAAAACTAGAGAACATTAAGCGTGAAATGGAGAGGGGAAAGATCGATTTGTTGGGACTAAGCGAAGTAAGATGGAGAGACCAGGGGGACTTCTGGAGTGAAAAGCACTGGGTTATATACAGTGGAGGGGAAGAGAGCCAGTGGGGAGTAGCAGTCGTATTGAATGCAACATTAGGAAAAAGGGTGTTGAATGTGGAACAGGTAAGCGATAGAATACTAGCTATCGAAATCAAAGCTAAGCCGGAAAATGTAGTCTTAGTACAGGTCGTACAGGTTTACATGCCGACAGGGGGGCATAGAGAAGAGGAAGTTGACGAAGTATATGACCAGTTGGAAGAATTAATGGGGAAAGTAAAGGGCAGGAAGAATCTAATAGTTATGGGAGATTGGAACGCTGTAGTAGGGGAAGGGAGGGACGGGAGTGAAGTAGGGGAGTATGGTCTGGGCATAAGAAATGACCGGGGCGAGAAAGCAGTGGAGTTCTGTAGGAGGAATAATTTAGTGAGAACAAATACGTGGTTTAAACACCACCCTAGGCGTAGGTACACGTGCAAAATGCCGGGGGATACTGGAAGGTACCAACTAGACTACATCATGATTAGGCAAAGATTCAGGAGCAGCGTAAAGAATTCGCATAGTTTCCCAGGTGCAGATGCCGACTCCGACCATAACTTGGTGGTGATGAGATGTGAGATGAGACTAAAAAGGTTGAAAGTAGGAAGGAAAATAAAAAAGTGGGATGTAGGAGCACTGATTGGAGGGAAGAGGAGAGAATACCAGGAGGTTGTGGATAGATGCATGATGGAAGAGGAGGGAAGAGGAACAATAAATGAAAGATGAGAAATGATAAAGACGGGTATAAAAGAAGCAGCTGAAAAAACAATAGGAACAGTAGATGCTAGGAGGACCAAGAAACCATGGGTAACAGCGGAAATGATGGAAAGGATAGACGAAAGAAGGAAATGGAAAAATGTAAATACAGAGCTAGGCAAAAGGCGTTATAAGGAGATTAACAACAGGCTTAGGAGAGAAACAAAGAGAGCAAGAGAAAAGTGGTGGAGTCGGCAATGCGAGGAGCTGGAGAGACTCCAGAGAGAAGGAGAAATAGGCAGTCTGTACTCAAAGGTAAGAATGTTATAGGGAATCAAGAAATGGAAAACGGTCCCGTGCATCAAAGACAGAAAGGGAAATTTAGCAATGGAGCCAGAGGAGATCCAACGTCGTTGGAGGGAATATGTTGAGGAACTGTATGATAGCGAAAATAGGCCTAGCAACTTGGACATAGAAGAGGAAAAGGACGTAGATCAGGATGACGTGGGCCCCGGAATACTGGACAGTGAGATAGAGAAGGCACTGCGAGAAATGAAGGCAGGTAAAGCGGTGGGGGTTGATAGCATCCCAGCTGAGCTTCTGAAAAACCTAGGAAAAGGGGGAAGGGACAGATTTTATGAACTTGTTCGTAGAATATACGAGAAGGGGGCTTGGCCGGAGGATTTTGTAAAAACCGTGCTGATACCTATACCGAAAAAGAGGGTGACAAAATAATGTGAAGACTATAGAACGATAAGTTTGATTTCTCATGCGGCAAAGGTAGTGCTTAGAATCATCAATAGGAGAATGGAAAAGAGAGCAAATGAATTCCTAGGCGAGGATCAGTTTGGATTTCGGAAGGGGAGGGCCACTCGAGATGCGATTGCAGTGATGAGAATACTAGTGGAAAGGAATCTAGAATACAATCAGGACGTATTCGCGTGCTTTGTTGATTTTGAAAAGGCGTTCGACAGAGTGAGGTGGGACAAGTTTATGGAAATATTGCGGAAGATAGGAGTAGACTGGAGAGACAGGAGACTGATCCGGAATTTATATATGGCGCAGAAGGCGCAAGTGAGAGTAGCAGATGGAGAATCGGATTGGGCAACAATAGGGAGGGGAGTTAGGCAGGGCTGTCCTTTATCGCCGGTACTTTTCAACATATACTCGGAGGAAATGGTGAGAAAGGCTTGGGATGAACTGGAGGCAGGAGTAAAGGTCGGGGGGAAATCGATAAAATCAGTGAGGTTTGCGGATGACCAAGCGCTAGTATTCCAGTCTGACCGTGGCTTGCAAAAAATGCTGGATGCGTTGCAGGGACAGTGCGAAAGATACGGGATAAAGATAAACCAGAAGAAAACGAAAGTAATGAAACCGAACTGTTAATTAATCGAACAAACTGAAAATATAGTTATAGGTGTTGGAATTAATGGCAATAAAATATTTTGCTTACTAAATTGATCCTAGGCGTTGAAGAGCATTTTAAACCAAAGAGGAGGACTCGTTTGGCAAGAAAAATTCCAATTGTACGAAAGAGGAGTTCAAGGAATTCATTTTATGAATTGTGGGTGCAAAGCAAACATTAGATACAGAAATATCACCTTAAATGTCATAATTTCACCGGCTAATTGGTTCACAAACATATACCAAGTAAATTGATGATAGATAATGCAGATAAAAGTTGGTAAAACACGAAGGTTAGGATATTATTTAAGTGACAAATAATATGCCACGCACACATGCACTCAAATGCGTTCAGGCACAACTGTGTCTAAAGATTATTCAAGTATATTAAAAAACCTGCGTCCCAAGGCAAGTAATATTGTAAAAATAAGTTAGAGAGACGGATGGGAGCACGACGCACAGTGGGGCCAAATCGCATTTTGCCGGACAAAAGTCCAAAACTGCTTTTTATGAGATAACGTCTTGAAATTTGGCACATATACACAAAAATGATTGCTGATTATGGAATGGTAAGTCATTTTTATAGGAATTACCCGTTATTTAGATACAGAGGCTCAAACACGACCAAATTTCGAAAAAAGCGCCCGCTCTCATTTTTCTTCGAAAATCTTAAAAGTTGAGCAGATATAGGAGTAAATAAAGGATTTTTATGAAATAAAAAACATTTCCATTTGTGAACAGGGTACTTTGCCTATACTATGTATACGTTTCAGACATTTTTTCCCATATTTGTGTGCTATTACGTCACAAAATGGCGGACCCTTTGTTTAGACAAAATTTTACATAAAGTAGACAATATAATCCTTATTCGGAAAATGGTCTCTGGGATACTTCATCAGAGTATAAATTGAACATATTTCTAGGTTACTCCGTAAAAATATTTGAAAAAAGTTTGCGACGCCGAGAATAAACTCGATTTTTCGATCGCGCGTCGCGGCCCAACTCCGCGCAGCGGGACCTGGAAATACCGAGACTCCGTTGGATTGTTCATGTTGTGTGGATAATAACTTCTCGAATATAACTTTTTCAGGCTTTGCATGCTGTCACTGATTTCTAAAGATTCTATATTGAAGATTTTTCGAGGATGTTGGTTCTAGAGAATGGATTAGTGCACTCGTAACTGCGGTAATTTTTTAATTTGGATAATTTTCGGAATCATGTTGAAAATTATGAACGTCTTTCAGCTCTTGAGCAAGAATGCCGGTTCTCGGGGAACCATGCATGTTCTCCATAAAAAGGCAACATTTGGGATTCCCTTCTTTCCCTTTACCCTCTCCTCCTCCACCCCGAACTACATCCTTCGCCTTTACTACCCGAGGAGGGTGGCGCAAAACGGAACGTTTATGACAATGTGCAGTCTTAAAAAAAATAATGCCTGCTTGGCAAATTACGACTTGTTGTTGCTCTTTGTTATCTGACTCTTTGATGCGTCAGAAATAATATTAGTGGATACTCTCCTATAAGTAACTTGAAACTGACAATATAAGAAAATTGATATTTAATTTTAACGATTACCTAAGGGGAATCATTTTCACAATATCATTCTTTATAGCTTCTTACAATGAAATTCAATATTCTGTTTAAAATCAGCATGATTTCATGAGTGTTTACAAAAAGCTCTGTTGTGCGCATTATCATCTGTTTGTATAGAGTGAGATACTGGATCATTAGGTTTGAGGGATGGATTAATTTAAACTTGAGTTTACTGTGGTTTTACATTTTTATTTCGCAATGCTGATCACACAGTGTAATAATGTCAAATTGCAATGCTCTCGACGAAAAGTAAAGTAATATAGATGAAACACAATTAGATTAATCAATAATTTATTAAATAAAACTGGAAAACTGATGTTGTTTTGCATAGAATTTGCTGCTGGTTTAAAAAGAGAAAGTAATTTGAAAAGAGGATGGCAATAAACGAGAATGACTTAAATTCATTTTGATATTGTCAGTACCGATAAAATCAATTCAATAATATAAATGAAATGCCATTACTTGTAAGGTACTGAAAAGAACATAAATATCATTATCCCAAATGATTTTCACCCTCAGAGCATACTTAGTTTTAACTCACCGAGTCCTCTTCAGGTAGTGACAAATTTCTGAAAGCACACACCATGTTTATATTTGGGAATGGTTAAGAAGGCGAAGAAACAGTTAGAGGAGATGGGTTGTTCGTATGTGTACCGATACGCTCCTTGAGAGAGAGATAAGGGTGAGAAGAGGTCTGTTTGCGCCAATGAAGGGAAAAACGCAAGAAGGGAATACCCGGAGAGAATGAAAGGAGGGTCGACAGAGGAAGTTAGGTCGGCGGTGTTCAAATGAGGGGTGGGTAAGGAAGCGGTTAAGGAAAGGGTGGTTGGTAGCGGGCTCCTGACAATGCGATCGCCTTTTCACTATCCTTTCCTTAACCACTCATCCATCCCCACGAATTCGTCACTACAATTCGTCCTTTGACCAAACTTTCTTTGCCGATTGTTCGTTTCAAGAAAAATTCTTAGTCCTCGGACGAGTCGTAACCATCATCTCAGTTTGATTCTATGCTTCTTCTTTGTTTTCTATTACTAATAGTTCTCGTAATTCCTTCGGAAGCCTCCTATCAGTCTTCGCAGTCAATGATATGGTGGAGAAAAGCAACGGATCGAACGTGATCAAGTCTTTTGAATAGGTCCTCAATGGTGGCCTTCCTGGAGTGTTTCCGCGTGAATCTTTCTCGAAATTTCATGGCGTCCTTATTGTGGGCCTCCATCGCCTCTTCGGATAGCTGGCCTAAGGTAAGAATTGCCCCTTTCAAAAAATCCGCGCCATGTATGAGTACTTTATGGACCGTGGTCGGCATATAGGACAATGAATAACATCCCGAAATCCAATTTTATAAATCGTCAATCTGCCTTTGCAAATAATTATTTTCTGTCTTGGCTATTTCCTTCGTCTCTTTGAGTTACTGAAGGCGAATGGGCCGGCAAAATCTGATGGACGACGGCCACGGATTTGCCCAGATAATCACAGCTAAAACAGGGAAAGTATTAATATTGCCCGTTTGTTCTATATGCGGATTAGCCAAAAATAAAATAGATAGGCTTGAATCTCTTACCTGAAGAATCATTTACCAAAGTAAGAGGAACTAGGGATCTCATGAATAAAAATTCATTTAACGAATCTGCTCTTTCCCACAGTTGTTCATATTGGGCGTGGCCCGAACTTCCATCAAATCTGTACTTGCATATTAAAGTGGAATTAACTTTATCGATGGAGGTTTGCGATGTAGATACGCACTGCAGTACCCGTGAGACCATGTGATTTAATAAATACTGAAGATTCACTTGGCACATGTTTTCAGTTATACTTATTCCATCGGAGTAATCCGAATCGGGGATACAACTCGTGTCCGTGACTAAGAACGGAGCTTCTAAGTGTATTATACTGACTATAAGTCAGCCCCCTAGTGATCAGTAAGAACAAAACCTCCTCAGGTGACATCTCCGTCACCACGTCAGGACTTTTCCTACACTTGAAAGCACTCTCCTTGCCTTACTAAGAGTGGTTGTTATTGAAAATGATTCCAAAATTATTCAAATGACAAATTTACCTCAGTTACGAGTGAACTGAATGGAGTGCACTGAAGAACATATGGACAATACAAACTGATCCATTCTTTCGAACCAATATCCTCGAAAAATCTTCAGTATAGAATCTTTAGAAATCAGTGACAGAATGCAAAGCCTGAAAAAGTTATATTCGAGAAGTTATTATCCACACAACATGAACAATCCAACGGAGTCTCGTATTTCCAGGTCCCGCTGCGCGGAGTCGGGCCGCGACGCGCGATCGAAAAATCGAGTTTATTCTCGGCGTCGCAAACTTTTTTCAAATATTTTTACGGAGTAACCTAGAAATATGTTCAATTTATACTCTGATGAAGTATTCCAGAGGCCATTTTCCGAATAAGGATTATATTGTGTACTTTATGTAAAATTTTGTCTAAAAAAAGGGTCCGCCATTTTGTGACGTAATAGCACTCAAATATGGGAAAAAATGTCTGAAACGTATGCATAGTATAGGCAAAGTACCCTGTTCACAAATGGAAATGTTTTTTATTTCATAAAAATCCTTTATTTACTCCTATATCTGCTCAACTTTTAAGATTTTCGAAGAAAAATGAGAGCGGGCGCTTTTTTCGAAATTTGGTCGTGTTTGAGCCACTGTATCTAAGTAACGGGTAATTCCTATAAAAATGACTTACCATTCCATAATCAGCAATCATTTTTGTGTATATGTGCCAAATTTCAAGACGTTATCTCATAAAAAGCAGTTTTGGACTTTAGTCCGGCAACATGCGATTTGGCCCTACTGTGCGACGGTTCAAAGATTCATTTTCTTCGAACACGATTTGGGCAGTAATAGAGAATATCAAAAATAAATGTGGAAATTAGAATATATATTGCAACGTTAATTAGGAGAGTCTGAATTGATTTAACAAGTTCATGTTTTAACTTTACCATCTCATGCATGCTTCGGAAAATGTTATTTAATAATTCAGTTCCATAAATTCCTGATTGATAAACATTACTTTCCATATAATAAAACTTCACCTACACGTGTCTCATGGAACCATATCTAATGTATACTACAAATCAATAGCACTATAACTCTCTGCTAAATGTAGGCAGTTTGTGCAGACTAGTATTTTCTCATGTCTGATTGATTCGAGTATATAATACCTTCTATCTTGAAACTAATGCCAGGCAGAGATCTCGCATGTCACTGACTCTCGCGGTTTCATACACAGTTATGTAGATTTTTTATTTTCATTACTAATGCAGCATCCACCTCTTTTGATTCGGCGAGCCTCGGGTGTCATTGCCGACAAAATGGCCGGAAATTCTAGACGTTTTTTCATTTTGGATAACCAAGATCATCAATGATGATACCAATCCGTAGGATCTTGCGCTTGAAGCAGGAGGAGGGACGCCAAAAAGACGATAGCCTCCAGATTACATTTACATGTGCATCCGCTCGCGTCCTCCGCGCTAGGTTTCTCTTGATGTTCTCAGACAGTACCCCTCTCACTTACTACTGTATTACACTTATTCTACAGTATTTAGTAGAGAGTTGCGTCAATTTCAAGATTTCTAACGGATGATGGGCAAGTAAATGATACTTACGCATCATTTGACTTGACCATCACAAAATTTTACGCGAAATTGACAATTTTAATTACAATTACGTTAAATGATTGAAAGTATTACTAGCCACTTCAAGGATTTAATGGAACCTTTTCATGCGTGATGACAAAGATACAGATAATAATCCACGAGAGCTGGATTAAGAGCGAGTAAATATGCTTTTCTTGACCAAAGTGAAAACATTTTTAAAAAATTCCTTGAAGAAATTGTTCAAATGGCTATTTTGCTTATTGACTACAAATGATAACAATCAACAGGTTGTTTTTCCATCCCCAGTTCGATTTCCCTCGGCACTGGTAATTCAGTCGCTCGAATTCAACAATGATCGGTGAGTCGATGACGTGGTCAAGTGAAACAAAAGCCATCCGAAAAACTATTGCAAAAAACTGAAGCACAAAATAACTCAAAACATGCTATGGGAGTCCAAACGACACATTATTAACATAAAACCCACCTCAGAAGCGCCTATGACTCCTACAGAGATGGTTTCCCTACGAACGTTCAAGCACGAATACGTTAAATGAAAATTAAAGGCATAAAATGCATTGCAACAACGAGTAGTTCTCTAATTCCATAAATTTTGTGTATTTATTTCGTCGTCAACAACAACAAGACGTAAATAAACATTACCTTGATAACTGTGAACATTGGAATGGCGGTCCGGTCCCAAGGAATACATAGGTATGGCATTAATCCTATTTTGTAAAATATTTGGAGGGATACTCGCTAAATGATTAGTGAAAACGTTCTGGTGTAGTGATAATGAGGATTGACAGAAGAATATTCGGTGCGCTGCTGGTAAAATAACCGACTACGGTGATACCTAGTGTTGGTGGTGGACCCTGATTGAAGCAAGACTCATCGGAAGATAAATGACTGAAAATGTCCATAAATACTTATGACCGCAAATTATTTGTTATCGTATTGTGTATGAGAGTGGTTTCTTTAATAAATTCTATGAACCGCATACATTCAAATGATTATTTAACCTTCCACGAATACGTGTTAAATTATATTGGTGAACTGATTGGACTGCATCAAATTAATTGCGCGAGATGTCTTGGATAGTGAAATGGAATCCACGTAGCGAGTAAGACATCTTTTTTTATGTAGCAGTGTCATTATTTAATTATTCATGCAATGGAGCATAAATTACGTAATGAATGCGTATGCCTTGACTAGGCCAAGTAACTTTCAACGACGACAAATGTCTTTATTTCATACTGGGCACGCTCGGAGTTTCATTCAGCAAGCTTGCCGTTGAAACTATATCATATGAGAAAGAGAAACGGACTGAAAATGAACTATTAAGTGAGAAAAATGAATCTTATAACGTGTTACGGCACGACACTTCGCGGCAATATCACAGGCGTAATCAGAGTATTAAGCAGTCGCACGCATTTGTCGAGATTTATTTTGCATAATAAAAGTGGTAGGGCCTTAATTATAGCGCAACATTGATCCTATGCGTCATTATTATTCGTTACCGATCATTTTTTTTGAGGACCCTGGCATTAAAATCCGCCATTTTTACCTATCTTGTATTGCCGTTACCTTAGCACAAATTTTCTCTACTATACAGTTAGTGCCAACATAGTTGGTGGATCTAATCTTGGCCGCTAGTGGCGCGGTGGAGGTTGCCCACAGACTTTTGCAAATGACTGTACGTACACATTACACGTACAGATACGTATCTGCGCTAATTGTGTCTCTGACCATGTTTCCATGTATCAGTCATTTTAATTTCACCTTAAATGGGCCAAAGCGACCAAACTAAAAGATAACCAAATTTTACGAGCCGGGAGCCACACACAAAGCTAGGTCATTATAGGCTAGGTATCTGAGCCACGATTGCGCACAGAAATTGCAAATTCACTGATGGCTACTGCCAGAAGCGAAACAGAATCACAGAGAATAACCACACAAGATTTTAAGAGGGTCAATGAGATCTTCTACACCCCTAAAAATGAACATTCAAATGCTACCTCCATCACCACATGCATGTCACACATACCTGTGAAATGATGAACCTCTTTTCGGCCACTTCTTCTAAAAAAATTATATACAGCACATCGCCATTACAAACTACTCTACTAGAAGTTATTTTACAACTTACACACAAATGAACTCTGATTTTCAGCGATAACTCCTATCTCCAACGCATGTAAGAACACTGAGAGGTCTCGAATACAGTGACTTCGCCAATGGGTCAGGGGCGTCCCATCAGAAGGTCGGAGCACAATTATACTCGGATGCTCTCCACAAAGCATTCACGTAGGGGCCAAGAGCAGAGTTTACCATACCATATACCCAGGGGTCGCTTTATCCTGTAAAATTCTCAGCAATTGCCGTATTTCGAACCCGGGTCACGACATAGCACGATGGCTAGCTGGTTCTTCAGGGCTGCGCTCGTGCTGCTGGGAGATTAATTTCCGCCGACACCACCACACCACCGCGCGCTATAGTCACTGAGGTCACTGACGTCATGGAAATTAGCTAATCACATGAACAAACAGTCTGCTGCTGCAATCAGCTGCAATGGCGCGCCGATTTAATCCTATGTCCATATATCTCTCGCTCTTGTAGAGTAAGTATACTTACTCTAATATAATATATATATATATATACTATTTAGAGTAATATATATACTTATTCCATGAATTTCTGTGCTGAGTTCAACTTATACCATAATTTGATCGAAAAGATGGCACAACGTACTCGTTGAAGTATGAATGTGAATCAACAATTATCCCAATTCGTCTTCATATTCGAGGAAACAGGGATTCCTACCCCATCCAGAATAGCAAGTAATGAAAGTAAGTTTAGGAAAATTACTGTAAAATAGGAGATAGAGTTGAAGAAGAAGAGTGGAGAACCGGCGTTGTTGCTTTTTGGGCAAACCCGCGTCACAGTATTAAAATAACCAACAGTTTCGTCTCCGCTGCTGGAGACTTCTTCAGGGTAATCTTCAGGTAAAAACCAAAAAGCAACAACGCCGGATAACATGAACCGCGAAAGTTTTAACGAATTAAGAGTGGAGAACCTTTGAAATCTTCGCCCAGGAAAGCACCAAATGTGCTTTTCGTGTATTGATGGATGTAGTTTGGATGGTTTAAAATACTTCGGTTTGTCCGTATATTTTTATCTATCTATAATAAATGCTAGAATTTCACTTTATCATCATAGTACTCTCCAAGATAAGATTTGAGACCAGTACGATGATTCCAGACAACATAGAAACTACTAAATTATGTGAACCTCCATGGGTACAATAATTATTGGCCTTTAATGGTAGAGGAACTATGTAGACAGGTAATGTATAGCATCCCACTACTAGGTCTGTCAAGGAGGCCATATATATGGCCTCCTTGACCTCCTCATATATATCATATGATTTGAGGGTATGTGTTGATTCTAGAAAATTTGTGGTGATTAAGACACTTAATCTTCGTTTTAGTCAGGAAACTCACAATGGAATGGGCCTTTAGTATTAAAATGTCAGCTGCCTTCATGACTGTTAGTAAATACACCCATAAGAGAAATAATTGCTCAAATATATTTCCTATCTAAAGGTCTAATTTTATTACAACAATGATTTATGTAGCAGTAATATGATTTGTTACGTCCGTTACGGAGTTCAAATAATAATACATAACATATCAGGAGCAGGAATTGTATTCACTTATGAAAAAAATACAGACAGCAAATACATATATGTATTTGCTGCCTATATATAGGCTTGTCACATCTCAGCCATCTTGGCAGCCATCTTTTGCAGAATGAATCATGCCCATTATTTGTGCTGATAGAATGAACTTAATAATTTTGAAATAGAGGCTTAATGAATTTTGACATCCTGTAACCTAGCTCCAGAGTTATTGCAGCCATTGTTGCAGCCAGTTAGTTACTAATGTGGCTTCTGGATTCTAAACTTCAAATTCACATTTTCTTTGTAGGGCAGGTGCACACTAGCATGACCACGACATGTCGTATATGGCCAGTTTTAACATTGCTACAAATAGAACGATATGCTCTAAGCAAAATGCAACATGATTTTCAGACCCAAGCCGTCCGACCGAAATTTTTGAGTTTGGTCAGACCAGTACTGATTGAACAAGTGAATGGTGAAGGTGTTTTGTAATTTCGTGGTTACCAGAGTTTGGTAATAAAAGATTATTGTGGTGATTAACCCTTCAACGTCGAGCGACGTAGTGACTACGTCGGGCCCGGACTTCATATGCCGTCGAGCGACGTAGTCACTACGTCGCGGCGACCATTTAATTTCCATTTCCATTTAAATCTCCTCCGACCTACGAGATGGGATTCCTTTAAATCTCCTCCGCGCTTGAAGGGTTAAAGATAGACCCTTGCTTTTAACAGTTATCTTTTAACAGACATCCTTGTGTAATTGAAAAACTTATCTTCACACTGCCATAGCTCCCCATAAAATGTTGCTAACTGTCCTTTGGTAGATCTGATGGCTAACAAGGGATGTACCCAATATTGCTTTCTCTTGCGCTCCACATACCTACAGTACAAGTGTACTACAACAGCTAACTCTTCGACATCCATCTTGCAACTGAAATTAAATCGCAGGTGTGGCCATGACCTGGTCAGAAGGTGCATGAGAATGATCGGTCATGGTCGAGGCTATGTCATGGTCGCGCTAGTGCATGCCTGCCCTTAATGCTGCAGCCTTATATTCCTTGCTTTACTTAGTGGGTTCAATAGACATAAAATTCATATGAGGCCTTCCTTTGATGTTCTTCCCGTTCATGTGTCCTTCAACGATTGTCTTCATCAGGCCACCATGTATCATTATGTGGTCAATGAAGTTTTCCCGTCTTCTTCTCAGGGTTTTCAGAAGACATCTCATTTCTCCCTCTCTACTGAGGACTCCCTCATTACTCACCCAGTTGATCCATTTAATTTTCATCTCTTCTGTAGCACCACATTTTGAATGATTCCACCCTTATCTTCTCAAGACTAACTAAAGGTCAGGTTTTTATAATTCCTTTTGATTATTTAGCACATATGATTGAATAGGAAGACTTACCTTGTATAAGTGACCATAGCTGGATTGTTTGATATGGAACAGAAAAAAATATTCGTGCAATAGAAAAATGTGCCTTTAGAGTGTACTGTGACAAAAATTTTGGCTATGATGTCTGCAGTGACAAAAGTTTTGCTTGTAAAGTGTGCTGTGACATGAAAAATGCTGGGAGCCACTGGCCTAAGATATCATTAGTATCCAGCCAGTCTTGAAATCATTTCAGCCAGCCACATAGTGTGAATGTCTTAAATTCACCTCAACTAGATACCAGATTTGATTCTTTAAAGTAAATGTGAGTATATATAATAATAGTAATGTCATTTTGCCTGTAATAAGCAAAATTTTCATGTTAATATTCTTCACTTTGTCATACATAGGTATGCATGCTTGCATACAGTCATTAACTAATCATTCATTTTGATTGATATTAAATTAATTAAGGTAATCTATCGGTATTGCTTCTTATCTTAAAAATACAGTAAGTATGGACGGATTAAAAACCCTATGCTATCATCTTTTTTATTCTCATATTTATTATGATATAATAATCTGGGGAAGTGGATCCTCAACTAAATGAAACAAAATATTCACCATTCAAAAGAAAATGATGAGGTCCATATGCAATAAACCTTATAACTCACATTGTAGACCACTCTTTAAAAGCATAGCCATATTAACAGTACCTAAGATACCTTAAGTACCTTAATTAAAAAGGTTATTACTGTGTAAATAACTATATTAACTCATGTTAACTCTAGGGTACTACAGATTGTTTGTTTATTTATACTTATAAGTAATTATGTGTATATATCTATATTATCACTTGTTCACGGGGGAAAATAAATTATTATTATTACTGTAAATGAATAACTAAGTAAGTATGTAAATGAATGACTCTGTACGAAAATGTGTACTTATATATGAATTGAATATGTTTGATGTATATTGTTATATATAAGAGATTTACGTACCTTATATCTTGTCCATAATAGTGGACAAGGTCTCTGGGCAAATAAAGATATTACTATTATCCTCCACTGAGGAGGAATGTAAATGATAGTAAGGACGTAGTGTTGTTCAATATTTGCTAATTATCGCTGCCTTCATTTGAGCATTGCTTGCTCTGTGTTTTGGGGAACATTATCATCAGGAGCAAAAAAAATTGCCCAGTCTAAACTTGAGGAAGAGTATCTTCTCATAAAGAGAATGTAATTGATAAATTAAATTTCACCTATTGAGTCCAGAATGGTTCCATGCCTGCATTATCTCCATATTTGCAGCATTTAATATTTCTATATCATGCATTTTATGATTGCCTTACTTTTAAGAAATCCTGAGCATGCTTGAGTTTGACACTTTTAACCAATTAATTGAGGTCATTGGCTGCTAAGACAACAATTTTGTGTATGTACAAGAAAGGATAAGGAAGCCATGAATACACATTTCAGTGTTTTATCAACACGAAGGAATAGAGAGGAATATAGTGGGAAAAATGTAAATACTGAGTTTGGGCTGCTATAATTGCATCATATCCACTCTTTCCATTTATTTAAGTACAAAAGACCACTGACAAAATATCTACACTCAGTTTCCTAAATCAGTCAACGAACCAGACACACAACCAATAAAGATGTTAAGTAGAATCAGGCACTTTCCCCCCATCTCCAACACTCAGATGTAATATGTTTCTTTGTTGCTGCTTCCCCAGTTTACTCTTTGTCACTTGCCTCACTCTTGCATAGAACTGAGAGGAAGATGCAATAGCCTCTTCCATAGAATACAACGGTTCATACTCCATGTAAATTGAAGCTCTTAGTCTACTGAAGAATGTAACACTGCCCAAATATGAAATAAAAGCACATGGAGAAACAGGAAGTATCACATTGAACAAGGGACATACTAGCCAAGACATTATTAATTCAAATAAGAGTGCCACCAAGTAGCTAACCAACATTGGTATTGACCACTCTGTTACATAATATGGTGACCTCTCGCCTTTCTGGTTTGCAGCTGCAGATGCATTATTACTGGGTATCCTGGGATTTGGCCCCCGACCACCAGTTACCCTCTCCACGAACCTCAATGTGTTATCAAGATGTGTGTCATCAGTGATGAAAACTGGGAAACCAGAAATGGATTCTGGCTGTTTCTTCAAAGCGTTTTTGGCACATACGTGGGCCCAAGCAGCATTTCCTATAGGTATGAATATTAGTTTAGTGCCTATGTGGAAACCACAGATAGTATATTACTGTAAGTAGCTGACATTTCAGTTAACTGAATAATTGGTAATATGGATGATTCCTAAGCGATAAATGACTGAAATTCATTGAAGTGTTCAATGATAGATAATTTATCAAAATTTATTACAAATGAGGAGCAAATATTTTTTATCAGGCATAGGAACTTTCGAAATTAAATCTACTCCTTAATATGAAAAAATAAGTACTAATGAAGATAGCCAAAATTTTTTAACATCAGTATTGTAAGAATTCTTATCTTAATGATGATTTAAATCATCATTATGGCTTTGGCCTTTCAGTTTCAATGCATTTAGACAGGAAATCTTAGTTAAGATACAATAGGAGAACCATTATCCAAAGTAGTTTTAGGTGCTTCCTTTCATTCCAATCATGTTTGGTAGCACATTAATTTGAGGGGATGTCTATTTGTGATAAGTGAAGGGGTTGGAACTTGTTTGTTACCTTGGTAGCTTATTTTCTCATTTTACGTATGGTATGGAATTACAGTAAACTCCCAATTATCCATGCGCTCGTTATCTGGACTGTGGATAATCTGTGCATTGTCAATCTATTTATTGTATCGGCATGAGTGGTCTCAAAGGTAAGTAAACTTTAGTTAATTTCCTCCAATTGTAACTTTCACTACAGCCCTACTGAGAGGTCCGATATCGGACATATGTCTTACACCAGGCTTCATGGTGCCACCCGAGGCTTGACAACATTTAATTGTGGCCTGGACAGCTCTACTGGAGTCTTTTCTGTCATCAAATGCTATTATGTACAGCAAGGATCTTTTCTCTGGCAGATTGTGTTATTTTCTTAGGGAGTTTATTTACTTTGGCAGTGCACCATAGAGAAATGAATCCAGAAAGAACCTCACAGCGAATTATATGTGCACCCTTTACCAGTCATTAGCATGGAAAACCAGGAGTTTACTGTAGTACAATGTATAGTAGGAACTTTAATTTCATATCTTTGAAGATACATAAGTACTTATTATTAAATGAAATATGAAAAATTACTCACAAAATATAAGCAACAATATTTTAAGTGAAAATATTCACCTGCATAAGTAACTTGCTGCTTTCCTCCAATCCCAGATATTTGAATCAGTCGGCCGTCGCAAAAGTCAGCAAGCTTGCATATTTCTGGTACAAAGCTGTAGTCTTCTTCACCATACAGTAAGGTGGGCCTTAAAGCCACTGTTTTTAGTGTGCTATTTCCTGTGAAGTAATGGCAAAGAAAATAGTGGGTTCTGACATTTATGAACCAAATTACACATTACTTGATGTTAGCTATAATTATGAAGTATTTCATACCTAAAATATTATTAATTATTATTAAAATATAATTATTACACATAAAATATTAAAATGCCTAGCTAGATATATTTACAGCGCATATGAATTATGACAAGTTTTTTTATGATGACTGTTTTGAACTTAGGTCATCTATCTACTATTTATTAATCACACAATTCCCTGTGATTGAAAAATTTTAATGAAATAAATTTAGGTTATAATCTCTTCCTTTCAAAGAAACTCAATTTGAGAGATGGAATTCTATCATTGTGCATCAATAAGTATCAATAAGGAACCAGCAAAAGACATCTAAGGCACATCTTTCAAGAAGCTGAAATAAAGTAGGTAGAGTGACAAAAATTACACTAAATAAAATTTTACCATTTTTTAATGGAGTTCCATTGGCTTCTAGCACAATATTTTCAGCTCTCAGTTTTGAATATGGATATCCTGGAGTTATTAATCCTTTATCCTTGGACATTGCTGAAGGGGTAGATGTAGCTAGTTCTCCAGATAATTTTGGAGGGAGAGCTTTAGCCTCTGTTTTGAATACAACTACAGATATGTTGCTGCCCAAATAAGGTACCATAGCGACATCAGCTGTACTGCAGAATACAAGCCGCTCAATACCTTCTTCAACGCATAGAGAGACAACGTTTCGTGTTGCTGGAACAAAAATGTAGAATAATAACTAGCCAGGTGTGGTAATAAGGAAAACATCATGTACAAAGAGTAACTGGACATTGCATTGGGTATCTATTAACTAAGTCTCTGATTTTGGTTGATTAGTCATATGGCTTGATAGGACGGTTGTGCTTCTAAAGCGATGAACAAATCATTTTCCCATGTAGTGCAACATTTTAAGGGAATTAGATGAATGAGTCATTTGAATATCTATTTCTACTCCAATTAGATACCTCACAGATAAAGGAGTCTGTTTTTTGATAAGGTTATCATAGAGATGGCACAACATATAGTGTGTGTGTTGGCCTATTATGGAGATGAGGTAGGATCTGATAGTACAGTGAGGTTGGAATGCTTTGTTTGTACAACTGAGGTGGATATTTTTCCTGCAGGGTACCATAGCCAACCTGCTTTTTGGGACACATGGTGTTCAGTATGTCTACTTAGCACACACCATATTTGACTCAACTGGGTTCCTTAGGGCTACTAAATCTTTATTTTACTGGGTTCAGTAAACTATAAAGGCAAAAATAAGCTCCTTCATGGTAGGTAGCCATGGTGTACAGGGGTTGTAGTACATACATGCCTTAAAGGGTAGTTAGCTGCCCTTTACCCACTCTTTGGATTCCATGGAGGGTAAAAGAGTGGTAATGTAGCAGCCATCCTACACACGTTGGTTCTCTCTCAGCTTATGCCCTGCTTACCTCCACCCTACCCACCCTAGAGTATTAGGAAGATATTGTGTTATGCCCTCTGTACCCTTGCTTGGCCTTCAACATCTTACACTCTCCCACCTACCCTCGTTAAAATCCCAATTAAGTGTATAAAAGTGGTAAGCTACCATAGAGGCGATGTTGGGTTGCCCATTGCCTACTGGAATTTGCTACATTTTGCCCACATATGCAGGTATGTTTTCATTATTTCACGATTGTCTGTATGCTTGTTTTGGGTTCAATGCTTGGCAAATAGCCAAGTGACTGCATAGTATTTTATCTAAGTAATTAGGTATATTTTGTGCACATTTATTATTATCCAATGTGGAATTTCAGCATTAAATTATAGTGTATAAATGAATTCATTCTGCAAAAGCTGTACCAGAATGTTTATTAGTTGGGAGGTAACTTGGTAACTCCAGCTTGATCTTCCTGTTAACTTCCACAAATGAATGTGAATAAAAAGTTTTTACAGCAGCTTTCATGTTTTATCTAAATTGTCCTCCTTGTGTTCCTGACATCATTGAGGATGTCATTACACTATACTTAACCCTTTCGCGACGGAGCCACATGTTAGAAAATGCTTCTTCCCTCACGAATGCCATAAAGAATTCTTTGCATTGCCAGTACGGAGCTTTCGCTACGCTAGGATCCTCTCAGGTACATGTTTCCCTAACTTGGGTTGGGACTCAGAGGGGTTGGGGCCACCGGGCCGAGATAATCTTCACCCTCTCCCACTTGGGGACCCCTTAACAGCATGCCGTCGCGGTCAACTATTTGTTTATGCAATGGTTTTGCTAAAAACATTGTTGCTGCAGCATCGATATTAATTTTATCGGAAACGAATTATTTTAGTTTTACAGTGCCTTTACAGCTTTTAAACCAAATTCTACCATTAATATTAAGCTCTCTAGCAAAAAAGTCATATTAATGGTTAAGCAAATAATTTTGCCGTTTTATGTCACACGTGTTATTTGTGTGCCTCAGGATTCGAAGGACTGCCGGAAATCACTGTATTCTTTAGGCGGAAACCATTGACCAACGAAAGAAAGTGAAATAGTCAGCTGTCATGATTATATAAGACTGAGTAATTACAGGGAAAAATAAACATTGAAACTCACGAAAAATATGGCCATCAACTCATATAAAAAATGACATTCAGTTGTTGAACCTAAAAACATTATAACTTCTTAACTAAATAAAAACATGAAAAAATCACTCAAAACCAAATAATAATTAACAAAAATTTGTTCGGAGATTCTTTTACTCACGAACTACGTTAAAAATAACGGTAGAACTCCGTTTAAAATTTGCAGTTGTAGAACTAAACATAAGGATTATACTTAAGATGCTCAATTTTCAAATTACACAATAACTTCTAAGTTTGTTATTCCACTGCACCAACAAGCAAATGACCGCGGACCCCTGATGGGATTGGGACACGCACTGCAACGAAGGGTAGGGATAATCCTCTCCCGCGGACCGAGAAAGGCATCCCGAGAAGAAGGCCTTTATAATAACATACACCTTTCAGGGCTGCTTGGGGCTAGCTTAGCGGCTATGACTTGTTAACACGTCGTTCATTCGTTTGCGTAGAAAAATTGTCGCCGTTTTAACACGTCCTTCGTTTGCTTGCGTAGAAAAATTGTCGCCGTTTTAACACGTCGTTCATAGCGAAAGGGTTAATATGAAGTAAATATACTAGATAAGAAACGGATCACATGACATACTTGGCATGGCATGGCATTTTACCATTCCCCTACGCTGCATGGGCACGATTACTACACTCTACTACCCATGCCTTTTTACCTTGGGTAGACATGAATCGCATGGCATACTACCATTCCCTACACTACAAGCATGAGTGCTACACCCCACTAAGCAAGAATTACACATTGGGGAGAGCTTACTGCCATCCTACGCTATATGGGCATGGGTGGTACACTCCACTACCCACACCTTTCACCTCAGGTAGAGCATGGCACACCACTGTCCTATCATTCCCTTCTGCTACATGGGTGCCTGTGCTACACTCCAGTACTCCTGCCTTACAGCCTGGGGAGATGTGAACGGGTGGCAGAGATCCAGCCTACAAAGTTCCATTCTTTTATTTTCCAATGGGGAGATGTGAATGGGTGGCAGTGAGGGGTTTCCCTACAGTCGCTCTACCAGCCCCCTACCCTCAGATTTTCTACCATCCCACTACCACCACTTACCTGTAAGCAGTGGGTACAATACCATCCACTAGGGTGGTCCATATCCGCAAAGTGGGTAAAAATGTGAGGGGCGGACTCGTCCTAAGTTTCGTTTTTACATACAGATCTCAAATCCAAAACCGGAACTCCGTGCGACAATTTTTATTGGTCGCGCAGGGTGCGGGAAATTTGAAATACTGAACTTGCCCAAAATGGCACCTTTTTGCACTTCAGAGCTCTGTTATTGACCGTACAAGAAAATGTATTGAACGAAATTGGAATTTTTTGATGTCAGTTGTCACACGGAACCATTCTGGACCACAGTCGCACTTTCAGAACATCCTGTTGCCTACCTTTCAGGAAAAGTAATTTTTTATTCGTATTTTAAGTGTTAATCGCTTGTAATCTGGGTGTTTAGGAATGAAAGCACAAATTTAAGAAAAATGTATAGGCTTTGTTATTCTTGTTTCACTACTTGCCTCATAATCATCATCAATGGTCAACAATCCTAGGATTGGTTGGACGCAGCTTTCCACTCGATTCTTCTATCGGCCAACCTTTTCATTGTGACGTAATTCTTCTCTTTTACATCCTTCACAACCTGTTCCGTGAATCTCGTACGAAACCTACCTTTTCCAATTTTCCCATTCACTTTTCCCTTGACGATAGTCTTCATCAGGCCATCGTGTCTCAAGATATGGCCAATTAAGTTGTTTTTTAATGGCCAATTAAGTAAGTAACCTACCCTACCTTTTTCTTCTCCGCTGCTGTCGTCATCCATGCCTCACTGCCATGAAGAAACATGCTCCAGATGTATGTTCTGAGGAATTGTTTCATTACTTCTACGCTTGTATTTCCAGCTGCAAGTAGATTCTTCTATTGATAGAATGCCCTCTTTGCCTGGG
This sequence comes from Platycnemis pennipes, assembly GCA_933228895.1. NCBI lineage: Eukaryota > Metazoa > Arthropoda > Insecta > Odonata > Platycnemididae > Platycnemis > Platycnemis pennipes. The sequence continues at coordinate 110,549,048 of OW121847.1, forward strand.
ATATTCTGCTATTTCTTTTTTGCTTCGCCCATCATTCGTTACTCTGCTTCCTAGGTGACAGAACTCTTCCAGCTCTTCAAGTTTTTGTTTTCCTAGTTTGACATTGGTTTTGGCCTCTTCTTTCCTGCTGCACACCAATATCCTAGTCTTCTTATTTATCTTCAGCTGATATTTGGCCATTGTCCTTTCCATGATTACTAGAATCTTGTTCAGATCCCTCTTTTTCTCTGCCAAGAGTGCTATGTAAACTGCTTTCCTATCATTAGCTAATACAACATACAAAACCTGTTTTTTCTCTTCATCCTTTGTTAGTACATTATTAAAATATTTTGGCTAAAGCAACGCCTCTTTCGGCAGCATCATTTGTGGATGGCATATTATTTACATAGAGCTTGAGTCTCGAACAAACTACATTTGCTCTCCCAGGCTTTAGCTTCTATGTACATGGGCCAACATCCAGCGGCAGCCCCTGGCACTCATTTGCAGCTATTGAAAACGTTTCAGTTTGAGATCAACCGCCACAAGAAGAACGATGCCAGGGGGAGACTGTGGAAGACTGCTGGTTGCAAATCTCTTGGACCACTGTGGTATCTGTCTCCTGAGCTTGTGTGCCTTGCTCTGTTTGATCCCAATGTGGCTTTAGAGGGAAAAAAGGTTATAGTTAAAAAAGATCGATGAGATCGAAAGATCGACCTTATCGATGATGCGAATGTGTACAAATTAGACAACTTCATTCAGGGATTTCAGCTGTCTGATTTTGCCAATCATGGCTCACTACGTTTTTTCTCGAAACTCAGTGTGAAGCCCCAATTTCTCGAAATAGAACGTAAAGACTGGGAGAGCACTCGTAGTTTGTTTGAAACTGAAGCTCTACGTAAATAATACGCCATCCACAAAAGATGCTGCCAAAAGAGGCGTCACTTTAGCTAAACATTTTAATAATGTAGTAACTAAGGATGAAGAGAAAAAATATGTTTTGTATGTTTTAGTTGCTAAAGGATGAAGAGAAAAAACAGGTTTTGTTTGTTGTAGTTGCTAATGATAGGTAAGTAGTGAAACAAGAATAACAAAGCCTATACATTTTTCTTAAATTTGTGCTTGTCATTCCTAAACACCCAGATTACAAGCGATTAACACTTAAAAATACGAATAAAAAATTACTTTTCCTGGAAGGTAGGCAACAGGATGTTCTGAAAGTGCGACTGCGTGGTCCAGAATGGTTCCGTGTGACAACTGACATCAAACAATTCCAATTTCGTTCAATACATTTTTTTGTACGGTCAATAACAGAGCTCTGAAGTGCAAAAAGGTGCCATTTTGGGCAAGTTCAGTATTTCAAATTTCCCGCACCCTGCGCAACCAATAAAAATTATCGCACGGACTTCCGGTTTTTGATTTGAGATCTGTATGTAAAAACGAAACTTTGGACGAGTCCGCCCCTCACATTTTTACCCACTTTGCGGATATGCACCACCCTAACCATCCACCTACATCCCATCATGGCATTATCAAATTATCTTACCCTGAGGCTACGCTTTATTTTTTCCAGGTTATTGAATGCCTACAGCATTCGTCTGGGTTCTCTAGTGCTGTAAAGCTACCAAATACATACTGCATTCAACTGGGTTCAGTAAGGCAACAAAGCACCTACTGTATTCAACTGAGTCCTATAAATTTAACAGAACTATTGCATTGAAGGTTAACTCAGATTACCAACCTTTTATTAACTAGTTTCAGTAAAACTACTAGGCATTCATTACTGAGTTACATATCTAAAAAAGACATCCTCTCCTCTCTTTATAATTTTTATCTGAATTATTTTTTATTCAAATTTTCTTATAGCCTCTTTGATTGTTATTTGTATTAATCAACTTTATCATTTCATTCTTCACTAATACCATGTTTCCAATGTGTCCAGCCTTGCCTTTTCTGCAGTTTTTATTGCAAATGGTTCACTACTATCGAGAATTATGTACCAGGTGCATGCTGTAAAAAAGAGTTACCTCACTTCTTAACCTGTGTTTCCAGCTGTTAGTCCATCCCTGAGCTGTTCTGCTAATTTCCCTTGCTTTGTCCATCACTGGTAATTCTGCCTCCCAAATATCAATTTTCCCTTCAATTTTTGCTTGTCTGAGTTAATACTGGTTATTTTCCCTAAATAATTACCTTAATGTCATCACCTTATAAATTCAAGAAATAGTGTAATAAATTGCTGATAAGCATATGAGACTATAGGATGAATATTGAACACAACCAGATTAAGCATTTTTGTTTTCATTGACAATCTTCAACTTTCTCATTTTTTCCAGCTGTGTTAAAAGACAACATCAGTAATAAAATGAACATAGAAAAATTACGCGGATGTTACACCAAGAAAAATTATTATACTCAATGGGTGCCTATATGTTGAATTCATTAGTGCCACTTTGCATTGGTCAGTGACTTCCCTCTCTGGTATCCCTCCCTGAAATCCTAGAAGTGAGAATGTAAATGTGACTGTGAGTCATAAAACATTCTATGTAACTATTACAGAATGGGTAATCATCTTTAATTAGCCACTTAACATTTCAGTCATTCTTAGAGTCTGTTAGGCAGTTTTTAGTGTGTATGGATAAATTAAAAGGTTCTATGTGATAAATCCACTCCTGCATTACCTCAAGCAAATGGGTAATGGCAGGTCTATTAGGCACACAAGGCCTCCTATGATATATGAGTTTTTGGAAGGTAAAAAGTTTTTGTCTAATTATCACCCCTGTAGTTCACTAGTAGTCGTGGTGACATTTTACTACACTCCCCCCCTCACAATTACTCCTTCCTTTGCATAATTCAGTGTATTTCCCATTGGTTTTGTCTTTCATTGACTGTTTGTTTTTTAAATGTTTATGAAAAAATTGCTTCAGAATGGTTTGCAACTCTAAAATGTCTTGAACAAATACTTACCTAGGACATTGTGGTCATGTAGGCCTTGAGTATCAACTGGGAAGCAATAGCTGACTAAACCTGCTGCATGGATGACACAGTCAACACCTGAAAATGCTTTCCTGACCGAATCTGCTGTTTTGTATCTCAGGTCTCCAATATAAGTTATTATACTCTTTGGTTCCTTATGGCCTGTAAGGAAACAATCTTCTGCATTAGTTCTGATTGGGAGCATGAAAAAAATCTTCTGCCACGACACTTAACTTTCATTGTTTAAAACAGCAATCCCATGAAGAATCACATTGCCTCACAGGTTTTTCATTTTGGAATGTCTGTTAATAAGTTGTGAGTGACATCCTAGAATGAACTCCATGTGCCTTCAACATTTCCAAACTTTTATCTAGGTCAAAATTTATTCACTAAAATTTTGTTCTAGGCAAAAAGTATCCTATAGGCACTCTAAAAAACACACGTTTTTTTTCCAGTGGAATATTCCACTCTTTTCTGTTGAATCCCATTGTAGTCATAATATTGAACACCAGAACAAATTAAGGAACTATATTCAAGTACAATATTATGCCCTCATACAATGCCAGTTAGGTATTTTGTATTCTACTCGAAACTTTTTAACCATCTTCCTCAGCAACCAAAGAAGTTACTAGTGAATAGTAGTTAGAAAACATTAATAACCATCCTTATCCATAAAGCTAATTATAAACCCTGTTAAAAATTCCCCATAGAAAATCTTAATAGGGACATAGAATTCCTTATAGGGAATTGGCATTCCCTATAAGGAATAGTCCCATGTTTCATAGTTTCATGTCCCTATAGGGAAATGAAATTCCCTATAGGGACATGAAATTCCCTATAGGGACATGAAATTCCCTGTAGGGATTTTATTTTCCCTATGGGGAACTCCATTAAAATCCCTATAAGGACATGAAATTCCCTATAGGGATTTTATGTTTCCGCATTGCCAATTCCCTATAAGGACATGCAATGGGGAATTTTTAACAGGGAAATAAATGAATTTGCTGTGAGAACATGCATCATTAATGAATGCTAATTCTGTAACACCAATACTTTGTTCATCCAGTTGGTGGAATATGTGTACTCAAGATTTAACAAATTTTATAATGACCTTTGAAAAAATAAGCTACGTAATATGGCAAAAGTTTTTCATTCTTAGAGTACTGCTGCATTTTTCCATTCATTTGTTCATGAATTTTAGCATATGAGACTTGTTGTAGCCATAAAATGAAACCATTACATAATTATAGCACTCCATGTGATATAGCTGTTAATGAACTGCATTAGGCATTGATCTTGAGCCATAGTAATATAATATGCATATACATATCTCTAAAATACTATCTGATAGTTGATTTGTGTCATTACTCTTTAGTTAATATGTTATTTGTCAGAATACATGCAGCAAATCAAGGTTATAACTATAATTGTGTATACGAGGCAAATGAATTTTCAGGTATATGTGGCATCTTGTCGGATATCAGCCCACTGTTTTGTAACCCTTGCCATGGTCACTATTTCAAGGTAAATGAATGCCTGCTACCAATATTTCTTTGTATGTACATATATTATTCTCAACGCTTAACTGGGAGTGGTGGAAGGGAAAGAGGGAGAAGGGTACAATTAGGAATTTTTATCGATGACCAATGTGTGGGTGATTTTGAGACCACTATCCCCATAGAAATTTTATTTATTTCTCCTTATCTTGATGGTCTCATAGTCAACATTTGAATTTTTCAACCTTGGCAATGATTAGAGTTCTTCTGAAGTCAATTGCATGTCCCGAGTCTGCATGTTCCACAGCTGCTGACTTTGATATCAAGGTGTTAAACAAACATATTTGCCCCAGTTGGATGACCCAAGGGTGTTCTTCCAGTCAATTTAGTTGGAACAGCTTGTCTCAACATTATATTTATTTCCTCACTTTCTGCAGGGTATTTTATATGCTACTTCGCCTTGCAGAGAAGTTATTTCCTTCACGCTTCTAAGAAAATGTTTTATTTATGAATGTGGCTCGATACTAGCCTTCATTTTTGTAGTACTTGCCCTATTTTATCTGTGATCCCATTTAAGTAAAATAGGAAGGGTTTCTTCTGGATGGCATCTATGTCTCCACTTTGCAAAACCTCCAATTTCGATTGGTTGTGATCAACTGAAGAAGAAACAGTTGGGCTCATCATGTTATTGTCAGAAAGACCCCATATTTACAATTTAAATTGGTGGAAAATGATGCTACAACTTTCAAAGCATGTATTTAATTCACTGGAGTCAGTCTCTGTCTTGTCGATTGTCACCATCAATAAATTTAAAAAACAAGTAAATTCGATAGATTTCATTGAGACGCTAGGGCTACAGAAGAGAGGGGAGGGAGTGTAACTCAGATCAAATGTGTAGCTGTGGAAGGAGGAGTAAAGAGAGGTCAGGAGGTTTTAAAGGACGGGTGAGTGGGTTTGGGAAGGTGGGCAAGTCTAGCTCAATTGTTTGTTGGTAGGGTAATATCAAGGATGGGTTAAGGCTCAGCAAACACAATGTCATTCTCTAATATGTCCATTGGTTAGGTTTTTCTTTATCTCCACATCTTCTATACTGTCAAGTTGCTTGCCTTTTACTCCTGTTTTGAGAATTCTATGGGTAAAAATCACACATAGAGCTGACTTTGCACAGTTATTTTGTGACTAATTACTGACTGATCCTCCTTACGGCATAAGATCTTCTAAGGTTCTTATTTTAAATGAACTTCCAGTTTGATATACATATTCTGCACTACAGTGGTGGCTCTCAAGCAATTATACTCCAATCCTTATCTAATAACTCTATTTCATCTTTGGTTGTGCTCAGTATGTTTTTGAGATTCTTGTTATTATAAAATGAGATTTTACATTTGTTCTTAGGAAATGCGTAGGAAACACTCTTCAATATATCTCCCAAGATACATGAGTTTGCACCCCTCATCTATATTTATCTTTGTATTTTATTACCTGCATTATAACTTCTCCTCCTTGAGCATAAATGGCATTTTTTTCTTGAGGATTCTCTGACTTTCATTTCATAACTGATACCTACTTAAGGCAATATATTTTATTAGTTCCCTTGCATGAAATTATATTGGAGATTGTGACACCTAAGAGTTTAATGATCATTGAATCAAAGATTGAAAGCCTCTGAGTTAAATGGTGTTGGTTGTTTAATTAATTACCTAGTCAGTCGATGTAGAATTTCTGAAAATCTACAGGTCATTGTGTCACCACAAATTGAGATGCCTGCCAATGAGACAATTTATAAAATTTCTTCAGAAAATTATAACACGATTAATAATATGAAGATGAATCTAGATTATTGGTACATACAAACAGGTTTGCAACAGAAATTTAAAAGTTTTCATAATTTTCCTCCATATTTTCATTGCAGTTTCTCAACTCCTAAAATCTTAACTTTGTGCTGTAAGTGTCACCTACAAGCCATAAATGAGGTTACACTGATGGAGCAGATGAATAATATCTAGTAAATTAGTAGTAATGGAGAATGAAACTAGTAAGACTTGAATATGGTTAGAACCAGGGCTGGACCCAGACATCAGGTTAGGGGGAGGACAGTCACCAGTCTTGTCCTCCTTACCCCCACCCCTCCAGTGAAAATACTGCCTATCAATATGTACCTATCCTGAAATCATTGTTGGGGGGGGGGGGGGGGGGTGACCATCCTCCCCCCCCTTGATCTGTCCCTGGTTAGAACAACAGCATATTGGAATACTTATCTATCCACGATTTCATATGATAATGTCAAAAGATAGGAAATTGTTGGAATTTGACCAGTTGTGCATAAAATATTACATTAATATATTTTCATCTTAATTACTAGGTATATCTGGTTTTTCTATGTATAATATGGAAAATATTTATCATGCTGCCAGTTTATAGTTTGGGAGTCTGATGCTGTACTAATTAGGGAAGAGAGGTAAACCATCTCTATTCGAAAGAAACAAAATTAATAAATATTCTCATAGTTTTTTTGGTTCCTAGAAATAATACTCACCAAGTTTATTCTTATAAGGATGGAGGTCAATCACTCTAATTTCAGTCACACTGCTGTCATGCTCTTGTAACTCTCTAATAATGTGCTGACCAAGAAAACCACTTCCTCCTGAAACAAAAACAGGAAAAAAGATGAATAAACACAGGGATAACAATATCTTGAGTTTTTATGTTAAATTTGATTAATTATTTCATAGTTTTTTTGCATTTTAGATATGAAGGGCTCATATACTAGTACCTATTTAAATATATTTTCCATTACATGATGCATCATTTGGTTTCTAGTGATATCATTTGTTTCAATAGACCATTATAGTATAGCCACTCCCTCAGAGGCAGTGGGGGTTGTAGTTTTGAGGTGCCATTTGTATTGAGGTAGTTGGCATCCTCCTAGGCAGATGCTATGAAAAAGAATATACATTTAGGGACACCCATACTGCAGGGTATTATACCAAAATACGATCCTGCCTGCAGCTGCAAATACATGCGTGGAAGTGAGGAAATATTTCAATTGAACATACATCTGCAGCATTCTACTATATGGCAGCAAAGAATGGACAACAACAGTAGCAGAGAAGTCAAGGCTGGAAGCATTTGAAATGTGGTGCTACCGAATAATGATGAGGATAAAATGGATCGACCTAGTGAAAAATCAAGAAGTCTTAAAAAGAGTGGGAGAAAAGAGATGTCTAATGAAAACCCTAAAAAGAAGATGGGATCACTTAATCGGTCACATCTTAAGACACGATGGCCTGATGGAAACAATCGTCGAAGGAAAAGTGAACAGGAAGAATGGGAAAGGCAGGCCTCATATGAGTTACATAGAACAGGTTGTGAAGGATGTAAAAGAGAGAAATTACATTAATATGAAGAGGTTGGCCAAAAGAAGAATCGAGTGGAGGGCTACATCAAACCAATCCTAGGATTGTTGACCGATGATGATGATGATTACTTCTTGCAGCTGGTCATATACTTTGTCTACTTCCTCTTCTATATGTCCCTTTGTAGGCATGTAAAAGTGTACTACGAATACATTCGTCAGCATCACTTTGATTTTGGTAAACAATATTCTATCGCTCACTTGTTCCGCATTCAATAACCTTTTCCCTAATGTTGAATTCAATACAACTGCTACTCTCCCCTGGCTCTCTTCCCTTCCACTGCATTTAACCGAGTGAATTTCACTCCAGAAGTCCCCCTGGTCTTCCATCATACTTCACTTAATCCCAACAAATCCAACTTTTCCCACTCCGTTTCATGCTTAATGTTTTGTAGTTTCCCTGCCCTTAACATCATCCCAACGTTCCAATGTTCTGGCTGTTGTCTTTCTTTCCGTGCAAATATTTTGTGAGCAGTGGTGCAGCAAGGGGGGCATTTGTCATTTGTCCCCGGGTGCAGTACCTGGGGGGGGGGCGCCTAATTGAGAGGAGCGTACTGGAATTATTTGGGACCCATGGCAGGGGGTTAAAATTTTTTTTGTAATTTGCATTAGCCATTGCTTCCTTTTGGGCCTACTTTTAAAGATTTTGATGCATAATTAGGAAGCCTGTTTGATGCCTTTGCAAGCAAACCTCAACGGATAGAATCCCCACCCAACCTCATTCAGCAAAATGAAGCTCATCGTGGTCCCTCCAGAAGAAACTCAAAAAACTGAGTTTTTTGGTGCCCATGGCGCCTGCCCTAGCTGCTTTTTTTTAGGCAAGGATGCTCACCTCCTGGGGCGCCAAAGGCGCGGTGACGCGATGCGGCATAACGCCACGAATTCATTTTTTATACAGGATAATGTTGAGGAAAGAAAATACAGTAAATCCAACTAGACAACTCCAACTAGCTCGAATAGCACAATTTATACCACTATTGCGAGTATTTTCAAGCATTTTCAAGTAAAACCTGAGACAGTATTTTCAGTTTGGCCATTTTTTTTCCTCTGAAGACGCTTTTCGAATACATTTGTACAATGTTGTATCGTACCTCGAACGCCTACAACTAGCTACAACTCTTCTTTGAATTCAAATGTGTATCTCAAAAAGATGCGAGGGTTCGAAATTTGGAAAAGTTTGAACGTTTCCAGATTTTACTTGAATGTCACGATATAAGAGAGTAAGGTACTGCCAGAATCACAAACTTGGACAGAAATTGGTAAAAGCGTTATTTTCCGAATAGAATGGCATGAAAACCACCGGGCCCGGACAAAAAAAAGGAATTCTGCTATGGGACACCCGCACAGTTATCGGAGACGTTTCGTTTCGCTCATGCCACAAGTCTTGATCCGAAAAGAGTGAAGTTCTCACGGTAGTATATAATCAATCCACGCTAATATTCCAATATATGTACTCTGCAAGATATACGTTTTCTCGAAAATAACTTCATAATTGTCTGATACTGCCTATCTATGTTTTTTTCATCCTCTACAAACCCTAAAAATATGCCACAAGATACAGGTTTTTATGCTCTAAAACTGAAAGATTTTCGGGGAAATCTGACGGACCCTATAATGGATCATACGTCTCGAGGGAACCAGGAGAGGGGACAAAAACTTACTTAGTACCCGGGCGCTGATGACCCTAGCTACCGTCTGTTTGTGAAATGACGACCGCAGAGTGCTTGCATATTCTACTGCCGGGCACAATACCCGCTCCAATCATTTTTAACCAGGCCCCGTGGTTGCCATGATTCAATTCTCTATTATCCAAGACCATTGTGTTCTTAGGTTTAATTAAGGTGGTTTCCCGTTGCCTAACTTAATGTTGTTTTTAACGTGACACCATCACTTGAAAGGCTAGCCCACTGTGGCAGACGCCCTCTCACAGCTGCCTCAGAGAGGAACAGACACTGCGAGTACGGTACGTGGACTACCTACCGTTCGAACGCTCCTCGAGCTTTTCGAACGCTTCGAGCGTTCGTCATGCTCCTATCCTTCAACCGCTTCAACCTATCTGGCAAAGGTGACCCTACCAGGAGCAACATCAATGCTCCCGCCAGTGCTGCTCTAAGGGTCACGGGAATACGCAAGCCCCAATCTCACCACAAAAAGGCTTAGTCCATGAGGAAGGGGGTACTAAATATATGGTAGAAAAATAAGTTGATTAGAAGGTTGAATCAAGAAAACATTAGCGAATCTATTGATTAGCTAGGAGTGAATGTAATAAATCTTTTATTTTGTCGAAGTAACGAAAATTCTTCACGAGGTTATATGCAACCCGCGTCGCGACAAGGTCATAGCTATATCGGGGAGGCCGTCAGGTGGGAAATGCCGAGCAAATCACTTCGACCGCAGGGAGAAGACTGCTGTGAAGGAGCACGCTACGTTTCGCCATAGATAACCGGTGAAGGGGAGAAACAAGATGCAATGCGTTTTACAAATAATTTAAATAAATTGGGATGGGCGGGGGCCTTCTGGAGCCCCCCTTGCTTAGACATCTTTAGATCCATTGTGCCAACCCACATTTAACCTGCCCACCACTTGCAGACCAGGGGAAAAGAGTAGCGCGGTAGAAGTATGGAGGAGGGTCACCCATTGGCCCTTGCCCGTACTTTACAAAAGTAATTAACGTAAATCGCCCGTAATACATTTGTATTTCATATCTACAAGTCTAATGTACGTACAACATAGTCCAATATGAAAGCGAACGTTGACAAATTCAAAATAAACATAATATTCATAAGATCACCAATAGTCAACAATCTTGGGATTGGTTTGACGCAGCTCTCCACTCAGTTCTCCTATCAGCTAATCTCTTCATACATACGTATTTCTTCTCTTTCACATCCTTTATCACGTGTTCTATACATCTCATACGAGACCTTCCTTTACCTAATTCCCGTCCACGTGTCCTTCAACGATTGTCTTCATCAGGCCGCCATGTATCATGATGTGGCCGATTAAGTTGTCCTGTCCTCTTCTCATGGATTTAAGAAGACTTCTCTTTTCTCCCACTCTTCTTACGACTTCATCATTACTCAATCGGTCGAGCCATTTAATTTTGATCATTCTTCTGCTGCACCACATTTAGAATCGCCTGTCCGTGATTTTACACCAGCGTAGGTGATGAAGGAAGATCATTTTGACATTTCACGTTTGAGGAGTCCCTTTCGCTCTTCAATGACGCCGGTAGATTCCTAAAATCATCCAGAAATAATGTAACGCTACAGGGTGGGGCCAACTGTTATGATGCACTCCCGACAGATACGGGTGTGGGGGTCCAGCCTACATCTACATCTACTTACTACTTTGCAAGCCACTTATAGGGTGTGCGGCAGGAGGTGAGTTATCACCAAGCATGTGGTTGTTAAGGGAAGCGATAGACAACTAAGGTCATTTACGATATCAAAGATAGGTGGGTATTTGGATAGAGGTAGAAATTTCGAGGGAGTTGAAGAAGAGTTGCGTAAAATTCGGCGTCGAAATTGATTTGCTCTTAAGGAATGGTGCCTTGGGGTCCACGGTTTAACGTCACACACACAAACGGCGTACTGCACTCGAAATGCTATCATCATAGCACTCAACTAGGGACCAGTATGCCACTGAAAAATATTCCTCCGCCAGGATTCAAACTCGTGCCTTAGTGATAAAAAGCCAGTATTTAAGCCATCACAATAACCCGATCGTCATTGCCAATCATGCACTGACTACATGTACGAATGTTCGCACTATAGTGATTAAGAGAATACTTTTAATATCATGCCTTTTGTTACGTTGGAAGAAAGATACTTCTGGGTGTTGCATTGCCATTTTTCCCTTCCCAAGAATCAGATATTGTGGCTCAATGAACTTAGCTCGATATCCGAAAAAAACGTATCACTAGAGCTGTGTGATTATGATCGATAGTCTTCTACCGATAGCGTAGGCTTTGATGGAGTGTCCCCATTCTATTTTGCATTTCATTTATCTGTTGGATCCGTTAAAAAGTGCTATCTCTTTCTTTAAGACGGCATATTTCCCTCCCACCTCATACTATCCACAATACCATTTCTCTCTCATTCTAATCCTCTCTTGCCCAGCATTATACCTTCAAAAATGACCTTCCGTATTTCATTGTCCCTAAGTAGCGGTTTTATCCACTCATTCAGCCTTCTGCCGATTCCTCCTAGCAGTCTTCTCTCTTCCCCAACCATGTTCAATACCTCTTCCTTCGTCCGCCTATCCGTCCATTGTATGTACTTTCTCCATTCTTTTCCTTCTCTCGTCATCCTCATCCATGTGTCCAGTCCCAGTCACAGCCAGGTTACGTTCTCGCCTCAACGTTCTCTTCTGTTGGTAAACGTCTTCCTAGCCAGAGCGATTCTTCTCCGAACATATTACTACTACGTTCAACTTCGTCCAATATGATACCAAGTAGCAAATATGTTAAATCTGTTCTAACCGTTTCCCTCCCTCTCTAATATTAAATTTGACTATTCCCTCGAGAATCTCGTATTTTAGGTTTTATTTTGATTAATCTACATGTCAACACTATCACAGTGGGTCAGTGGGTGTCCAACAGCGATTGCAATCCTTTGGCTGTCCCGCTTACGAACTAACGTTTGGCATCTGCAAACCAAACCATTTAATTACCACTCATCCCACTTACCACTCCGCCTTACCATTATCACTCCGCCTACTCAAGTTCCCCCCGCACTTATTTAACTATTTCCTTCGCCTATGTATACAGTGAACAGTACTGCGGACAATGGGCACCCTGCCTCATTCCCCTCCCTATTCTAGTCCATTCAGATTACGCATCAGCCATTAATTATTATTACTAGAGTCCTCTACGCATTAATTAGCTTATTCCAATCTACCCTATCAAGTGCATTTTCAAAGTTTAAAGAACAATCAAAAATATCCTGATTTTATGTATACTACTCAGCTGTACTCAATAATATTCCTTTCCACTAACGTTCTCTTTAATGCTATCGCATCAGGGATTGCTTACTTTTCTAAAATCAAATTGATCTTCCCTATGAGCTCATTTGTCCTCTCTAACTTCCTTTATTGTTGGACTACTTTTGCTGCCGGCCAGATCAAGGTTATCCTCCTCATAGACATCCGTTTTCCTTAATGAAATATTAACTTTGTTTCCTTCCACAGATTTATTTCCTTGGTACGACGGTGTCATCATCGGGTATCTGATGATGACACCGGTGTCATCATCAGGTAATTGATCGGTGTCATCATCAGGTACCTGATGATGACACCGATGTGTTGAAGCATGTCGTACCAAGGAAATAAATCTGTGGAAGGAAACAAAGTTAATATTTCATTTACGAAATTCAACTTCCACCTAGTTGAGCCTTATAATATGGATCCGTTTTCCTCTTTTTGGTGTATATATATATACCCAAACAAAATTTGTACGAAATCCTCTGGTCTGATTTCTACTTTATAGGTAGATATATCCTACTGCTCAGTCCAATTTATATCTGTCCTCTAGTTTTCGTTGGACTCAATAACGATTTCATATATATTCATATTGTATATTCCTACTGCATTTGTCTTTCATTTCATGTAATACTTTCTCTACCTCGGAATGTAATATTCCTGGCCTCACGTTATCTTCGTTTACCACAACTTCGTTTTCTATGTCCAGTCGTCCAGTAATGCATATATATGGAAGGGATTACTTGGTCCACCTCACCGTCGTATAAAATTATAACTTTCTTGCACATACAGTGCTTCTATTTCGCCCTCCGTAATTTCTCCGATTCATTACATTGCCCTTTCCACCGCTTCATCAATCGCCCTCGTTTTTTATTCAGCGACATCAAGTTCAAACGACTTATCGCACAACCATATTTATCTTACGTGCTCCTAAAGATCCTCCATTACGAGACTGGGTGTGGTTGGGAGGCTCCCAGCGTGGGAAATCGGCGAGCGGAAGGTGATTCATGGGGGGTTGAAAATCCCAGAGAACCACTGGTATCAGAAGTCGAGGCATGCCCTTGGGGAATGTTTATCTCTGGCATAATTCGTCCATCAGCACTTTTTCAGTTGATCGTCCGAATAAGGAAAACCGTCCACATGAGGGCAGATAGAGGACTATTTCCTGGTATGAGTAACCTGAGAATGACGTTGGACACTTCGCGATGAAGTGAATATTGAGAGAGTCCATGCGGTGAAACAAACAGTGCATGCGGATGTAGTCCGTATGTCACGACGACAGTGTGACGGGTACAAATTTAATCTTTATAGTTACATCAAACGTTCATTGTTTCTCTTAATATTTTCTTCACACAATGAGAGAAATTGAGCAGATGTGTTGACTTATAATGGATGTTTTAAAGCAGGGTTTCCCAGCTGGTTGGACGCATCCCTCAAAGCCTTCTTAGTGGGATTCGGACTCGCTCTCCAACTTAGACTTATGTTTTTCTTCTGTGGTTTCAAATCTAATCAGATTGGGAGGGAAAGGAATCCACGTACAAGGATGGTAAGGAAAATGGGTAGATAGAAACGCAATGTTGGCATTAGCTTGCTCTTTTCGCAAATTGGCAGTTGTAGGTATGCGCATATGGAAGTAAAGGGGGTTGGTGTAGGAGTACTGCTCCGAACCCTAGAGTACAGGTTTGGATCCCGGACTTGGTAGATATTTTGATTGGTACACCGGCCCCTACTTGAGTGCTTCGTAGAGTGAATTTGAGTTCAGTACCATGTCCGTCGGATGGGATGTTAAATCGTGGTCACCTTGAAGCCTTTCGTTAAGAGTAGGCTAATGCCAACGCCGGGTTTTACTCCAACCTTTCTCAGGTCCTACCCATATCCATAAAGTATTATACTTACTCACGTACCACTTACCGTAGAGTAAGTATTATACTTAATATATGCCATATCTAATAACCCACCGATCCTGAGATTCATAATCAGAGCATTGAAAAAGCCGTCAATTATGCAAAAAAAGTCGCCTAAAAAGTCGCAAATACTTTTGAAAAAAGTCGCTCAAAAGTCTGAGATATTTTCGTGTGAAAATCGATTATTGGAAAAAAGAGTCGAGAGATGTGGGTCCATGAGTTTTCAAGTTGTGACAGAAAAAACCACAGGTTTACAAAATATATTTTTTTAATTCTGAATAACACTTCGTTTGATGACCAGTAGTTGTGGAAGAAAAATGTCAATCTCTATTATTTTTATAACTGATAAATATCTATCTTTATTTTGAGAAGGAATATTAAAGTTAAAATACATGTAAGTTTTAGATAACAGATTATTTTACTATTGCATCATATAAAATATAAGAAAATTATTTACCTACTTTCATTTACTTTAAGTTTCATTGCCTTAAAGACGCGTCATAAAGTAGCAGCAGACAAGGTATTTTTCCATTTTTTCCATAGTGTACGTTGTGTGACGGTAGCTCAAAATAAGTTTGTACATCGAAAATGATCGCTCAACTTCACAGGTTGTCATAGGGGCATACCTCAGCGTAGCCACTTCACATGCAGAGATTTTTTGGAAAATATTAGATGTCTGCCCCTTGAACTCTCCATTGAGAATCTAAGCTACATCACTCATCAACTCGAAGCCTTCGTCTTTACACAATTTCGTGTAAACACTTAAGCTTATTCACTCTTTGCATATTCTAGTTTCTTCTTTACATACGTAATTGACGACACTGAATCACTTATGCTCAGGATGGAAGATTCGAAGTGTTTGATTTTTTCAAGCAAATGAGAGTAAAATCAAGTTAACTTTATTCTTCCACACTATTTATTAGGTACTGCCCGACCGGTTTCAACAATTCCGTGTCATTCTCAAGGGACAATACGAAGCTTTCCTGTGGCGGTTCTTTTTTGGCATTTTACATGGCTTTTTTGGCATTTTCGCTTTATTTATATGGCATCCAGGGGTAGGGGGAGGATTTGGGTGGGAATGTGGGAAGGATGACTAAGGTAGTGGGAATATGATTGGAATATTTGGCTGAGGGACGGCATAAAATTCTCTTGGGGGAGGGACTGGAACCTAGTCCTGTCCGTCCTCCTAACTCGTTGCCTATAATTATTGAACTTTCCAGTGCTATTGATAAAATTTCCCATTAAAAATTGCCAGGTGCTTAAATTTTTGCAGTACATCTCTGCTTCGTGGAGTACCTCATGAAAGACAAATATGTGTAGAAATCCCAGTTGAACAAAATTGATCAGAACAACGAACATTAACTTAGGCATGTGGTTTGAATAAAAAGGCCCAGAAAAGTCTGTTTTATCATAAAAAGTCCCGTCACGCCAAAAAATAGTCCCAAAAATCAATGGTTCATATAGTCCTTTTTTCCTCGTACAATTAGGGATATGAATAGCTGTAAATGTATCCAATAGCATAAATACGAGTGTTCAATGGATAGCATAGGTAGTTGCATGTTGGTATAAGAACTCTAAGCTAACCCAACTAACAACATGTTATTGCGTGCTTGCTTTGCTATTTTTATCTTATTTAAGTCGTGAAATTTAGACTTACTTTTTTATAGTATATTATTACTTATCCTTTTTCATGCATGATATCTAATGCATATTTGGTGTGAATTCACCCGCTGCCACACACCTTTATGGTGGCTTACAGGGTATTATGTTGATGCAATCTAAATTGCGCAAATGGCCATAGCCTCCGTCGGCCTCCTCCCCCGAATAACTATTTTCACCACCGGGAGTGATTCATTTCACAGCAAACTCAGAGCAGTGGCACTTGAAATGCGTTCAATCGCATAAAATTCGTCCTAAATTATCCACGGTGGTGTGTGTGTGTATTCCCGCGCGTAGTCGAAATTCATTGCTGATGCGCGCGTGGCGATCAGTGTCGTTCCGAGCTTCAATTTTGAAGCAACATCACATTCCGCGCCTGCTCAATGCTGCGGGCCAGAGTGATTTCCCGCGCGGTCATAAAATTTGGGGAAGCGACCTTCGGAATCTTCCCCTGCTGGGCAAATGTGTGGAGACCCATCCTTTTGTTTCCCGCGTTTCAAATAGTTTAGGACCTCGGTCAACGGACGGATAACAATTGCCCCTTCCGCGAAAAGTTGTGGCATGTGCTTCGACGTGGACCTGTCGTCAGGGAAAGGGTAATTTTGACCACGCGCGCGGGAAAAGTTTCGAGTTGCTACAAAGACATTCGGGCGGGCCTCATTACTTCCCCCTCCACCAGGCCGAAGCTTGTGTTCGGAGACCCTCGCTTAATCCTTAATTGTCGCCGAGAGTCGCGTCGCTTAGGCCGAGTTGTTCCAGGGAACAAACCTCATTGGACTGATTCGCCTCAGTAAGGAGTTGGTTGTGCGTGTGTTGAGAACGAGTGAATTTTGCGTGAATCTATCTTCCTCGCAGAACGCTCCGGATACGGGAAGCAAACAGAGGTAAGTGTAACCATGGGATTGTCATTGCTAAATTCCACCCCTTACGCACTGAAAAGCTGTCTCGAGGAAACCCGTTACTAGCCGGCCTGGCGACCTAAAAGCCGCGAGTTCAAATCCCATCTCGGGATGGTGATCTACATGCACGCATTATCATGCAAGCCACCGCGGGGTGTGTGGTAGGGGGTGATTGCAGAGTCCTAGTGTATACGGTGCGGTACAACCTTGGCAGCCGAAGTAGCTAAAAACAGAAGGTTTTATCTTAGTTTTGTGGGTGGATTACCGCTCGAAACGAGTAATTTTATCTGAAAAAAATTGTTAATAGTCCCCTTTATAGGTTTCATCAATTCTGAATACGTAAACCACAGCGCTGTTGCAGCGCATTTCTTTGCTTTCATAATCGTTAATCGACCTCTTTCCTCGCTTACAATCCTTCCGTGATCTCATGGCGTAGTAGTATACGGCCAGGGATAGTATTTCTGTACGGCCTTTATCTGCCGTTCAACGAGGACTTTTACCCACCCTACAGTTAGGATTGTCAATTTTGGAATTTTGACCCGGGGACTCCGGATGAGGCAATATGTTTCTCTGGGATCTGGGCTTCACATCAATTTCTCTGGGCTTGTGGCAAGTTATGAAACAACGAACTAAATATTTCACGTGCACAGGTATTCCTTTGCTAATGCAGCATTCTCGCAGGGAATATCGATGAATAAATCCTATTTTTACGAGTTAATTAATAAACGAAAAATAATAACTTGGTCGAAATATTCCATTTATTTTGTCTACATAGGCCAGGACGGCGATCTTTCACACTCCCCATTTCTTCGCAAACTGTGAAAAATGTGTTAATAATATGTATGCATTTTATATTCCACCCATAACTATCGAATAAAATGTTATGGATTAAATGTTCACCTTAAATAATTTGTTGCTTCATAGCAGTGAAACTTCGCAATTAATTCGCACTAATAGGCGCTTCAGGCCGGAGGCAAGATACAAGGATGGGAAAACAGGAAAGGTGGAGAGAAACCCAGCGTCGGAATTGGCTTGCTCTTAACGAAAAGGCATCTCGGGGACCATATCTTAACGTCCCATCCGACGTACGAAGTTCTCAAATGTTCTCCACGAAGCATTCAAGTTGGGCTAGTTTTCCCCTGAAAAATATCTTCCAATGCCGGGATTCAAACCAGGGCCCCACTGGGAAAGACCGTACTTGAACCATTGACTTGAATTCGGTCGGGTTTCATTCTCATCATTGTTGCCTGCAGTCAACAATCGCCAAGTTCTCAGGTTTCGTTGTTTTCGTAGCTCACGTTACCAATCGGATATAATCACAATAATTGATTAATAGGCGTCTGCGACGACGGAATTCCACAATGATGCAAATACGACCGTGATCGTATGCGTGTAGACTTTTTCATCTAATGCCTCACTGGTGGCCGCAGCGGGGAAAGACAAAAAAGCATTCGCGGGGCGGTTCCGCACGAAGGCCACGTCACATCAGCCCAACTTCCCGAATCCTGCCGATCCATAACTTACTTGACATCCACTGGAAAGGCATCGCGTCTAATGCCCGGCTTGTCAATGCACAGTCCGCATGCACGTAAAGAGATATGCCGTGGAAATTTCTGCGCACAGAGCGACGAATAACATTAAAAACTACTCATTTGCATGAACAACTGCGCGGAAAATAGTTCATTTTATATTTCAATGATTTTCATCCATGTACTCGCCACGATTTGACGTTGCTTCCAACCATGCGATTTCACGTAAATTGATCCGCTATATACCGCACTCAAATGGCAAGGAAAGGTCGATAGTACCGTCTCGAGATACGGTGGAAAACATGTTTCCCGTATCGCTGGTAATCCACTTCTTATCGCAGCTATTCCCGTTACAAGATTAAGTGTGTTCGTGTGGCTGATTCAAACCCCATACCTTTATCCATAGCCCTTATTTTCACGCTTTGGATGAGAAAGACAGCGTGAGCTAGCGTGGACGATACTCTTTCGTTTTTAATCCCGGTCCCGGGGCTTTTCTTTTCTGTTATCTTGCATCTTCTCTCCTCTGGTACGAGAGTAAATACTCTGTTTGAAAACATGCTAGGTATGAGGCATTCCTCTGTGGATGGCGATGGTTGTTTACTCCATCTGTGGTTTACTCATTAATTTGTCAGCAAAATGCTCAGGGATTTTTCTTTCGGATCAAATTTCGTAGATCGAGTACACGATTGTTTGGCCTGCTCGGCATTTGATGATCGCGCTCCAATATGCTGATATGTGTACGTTGTTCATAATTTAAAAAAAACATTCTTTATTTTATTCACAAATTCCATTCTAATCACTTTTTTAATATCCTAATCCTTCCTCATGAATCCATTGTAAATGCAAGGTTTATCGAATATGTTGAGCGATGATTTGAAGTATATTTTAGTTTTAATCGTATTATGTTCTATTTAGTTGAAATCACGGACTTGTGGGAACAAAAATATTTTTTTTTTATTGTCCATTCCGTCCTGTCCATTTGAAATGCTTTGTTAATCGGGTGTGATGATGAATGTTGAGTCTACATTAGCTAAGTTTTAAAGTAGTTAGTACTTTAGTTAAAGAGTTATTTGGAGAGGGAGGTAGAACGACTGACTGCAAAGCTCATTTGTGCAACTTAGATTGGGTGAGTGGTTGAGGAATATTTTAGGGAGCGGAGGAAGGGTGGAGAGAGACCTGGCGTCGATAAAGCCGGCTCTTAACGAAAGGCACTACGAGGGTCGTCTCATCCAACGGACAAGGTAGTGAATTCAAAGTGCTCTCCACTCAGCCTTCTAGTAGGATCCGGTATAGCATTGAAAAATCTCTGCCACCACCAAACCCTCAGGATGGAAGGTCTGTATCCTAGCAACCACACCGACGTGATCCCTTCAGTTTTTATTAGAATAGGAAGCTTATAGCAAATCATAAACCCGGGGTCGGATCGTTGTATTGGCTAAAGTAATAACCTCCCACCTCGAAGGCTGGTGTTCAAATCCCGGCAATGGAAAATATTCCTAATGGGTAATCCTGCCCCGACTTTAGTGCTTTGAAGTAATGGCCTCCCACCGAGACAGCCAGGGTTCAAATCCCGGCAGTGGTAAATAGTTTACATTGGTAAGCTGTTCCCGACTGAGTGTTTTGCTGAGAGCATTCGAGTTCAGTACTCCGTCCGTCAAATGGGACGTGTAATAGTGGACCCCTTGGCGCCTTTTGTTAAGAGCACACAAATGCCGACACCGGATTTCTCTTCTCCCTTTCTTCTCATCTTTCCATTCCCATCGTTGTGCATACCTTTTCTCTCGCTTTGAAGAGAAGCAGACTTGAAACCACAGATGATATGGGATCGTAGATCGGGTGTACATGCATGAAATTTGTGTCGTCCGTCTTTCAGTTCCATCTACATCTACACGATACCCTACAAGCCAAGAGGGTGTGTGGCAGGGGGTGAAGATCACCAAGCATGCACTACTAACATGTAAACAAACAACTATAGGGTCTCATGCAACTAGATTGTTAATATCTATAGTATTTAAGGGGTTAATACATGCATCATTCACTACAGACTACTCTAAAATATTTCACCTACCTATCCCTTTGCTATGCTGCCCATTCTGTTCTCTTATAGTACGGGGGAAAAAGCCATTTTGAATCTATCGGTACGACAATCTATCTCTCTAATCTTATTTATCTGGTTGAATCTAGCATGATACGCTGGTTTTTTGTGTCTAACCTGTGCCTAACATCTTCAGTAAAGCTATCCGATTGAAATTTCTCTAATAGATTTAATCTGTAATTTAACCTACGCTCTGATAATGATTCCCACCCTAATTCTTTTATTAATTCTGAAACGCTACTCAACCTATCATAACACCTTTTAACGAACCTAGCTGCTCTACGCTGCACACTGTCTCTTTCTCTGATCAAACCTAATTCATTAGGATCCCATACACTGGCTGCATATTCAAGTTGGGGCCTAACTAGTGAAAAGTTATATTCCGTGTGCCCCTCAGTTAGTCGCTTTTTCATATTTAAAAACGCAGCACAGGAAACATCAAAAGATCTTCTGTATCTAAATTACCTATTACCCTGCAATCCACCGCTACAGAGTTGTAGAGGGCTATTCTGAATATGTTAATGAAATATTACGTGAGTATTTTAATTATGTCATTAGTATATTTTTCTATTTATCCAGGTTTTCTTTCCCCTCATTTCCTTCGAAAATGCGCGAATTATTGCTTTTGCGCGTAGATATTAATGCTCTCTCCCTTAGTTTTATGGTCATAGAGTAAAGATTTTCCAATTAATTATCCTCGAATCCGACTACAACATCATCTCTTCTTAAAATTCTCTCCTGCCCCCAGCTCGCATTCTTGAATTGTCTCTTTTAATTCCCTCAAAAGCGTAATTGAAAAAGACCACGCTCCATCACTCTCCCTCTCGCCGCTGTCTATTTCACCCGCTATCTCCCGTAAAGGCACTCTGATTCATTCGCCCTCAAACGATTTGAGTAAGGCACGACTGTGTGCTTTGGCCATCTAATCCGTTCTGATACGTTTTTATTTACATTTTCGTTCATAATCTGTTAAGTACCTTCTCGGAATCATCAACGTAAACGAATATGCTCGTCCCACGTCCCTTTCCTTATCGGTCTGCATCGGCGTCACGTGTAATCATTCCCTGCAGCAGCCAGTACTTACTGTCTCCAACTATTACTTCTTTCCCCCAGTTACCAGCGATGGGCTTCAACTGGTTAGCACTGATTTGGTGGAACCGGTACCTGACATTTTGTTGAGTTTGGGAAACCAGTTGTTAAAGCGTCACTTATTTAAATATTTGGATTAATATTTTTTTAACTCTTTCTAATATCATAATTAGTTTTGTGTGCCCCTCCCCTTGTTCATATTTGTCGAATTCATGAAATAGCTTTTCAGTTGATCAGTTTTTGTACTGTATCAATAATCGGTCTTCAGGGCAGAGAATCGGTAGTTAAGTTATTTAAATTCCACCACTGCTTATTTCCAGAAATTCGTTGATTTTGGGGCCATGGCAGAGTCGGAGAGAGTTGAGCCTCGAGAGTTATCCTCTCCTCATGATCAATTGGCGTGGAGTGTATGCTCTTAAAAAATGTCATAATGTTTCTTTCCCGAAATGAGTGAAAATGCTCCTTCGTTAGATATTTTACCGTCCATTTCAGTAGACTGCTTCGTGCACATACGGATGCGATAGTGATACGGTGTCATTCAGTCAGTGCCGTTGCAGCTTCGCCGTCGCCTCATCGGAATGGTCCCAGGGTTGATGCCGTGAGCAATTGATTGCCTGGATGTGGATTCACAAATAAATTTGGAGGTAATCTACGATTGTAAATTTTTATAAGTAATGAGTTTAAAAATTACCACTTTCATGTCTAGTTACTTGATGGTACCTTTGGAATATTTTATTGAAAGTCGTGGGGATGTAAAGGAAACGGGGTGGCAGGAGGGTGAGGGTTGGTGATGACCTGGAGGTCCTCTTGCCATCTGTCGGTGGTTTTCATGTCTGAACCCGCACTTATAGGCGCGTCAGACTGGGAGGAAAGACACAAGGATGGCAAACAAGGGGAAAGAAATGCTGAAGAAATAGAAAAACACTAGTATCGTAAATTAAAATACTCGCGTGATATAGCATTAAAATATTCAGAATAGGTCAAACCCTGCTACAGCTCAATTGCGGTGGATTAGGTAGATGTAGATACAGAAGATATTTTGATGTTTCCTGTGGAGCCTTTTTAATAATTAAAAAAGCGACAAACTGAAGGGCGCCCGGAATATAATGATGAACTTAAAGACGGGCGACACAAATTTCATGTATGTACACCCGATCTATGATCTCATATCATCTGTGGTTTCAAGTCTGCTTCGCTTCAAAACGAGAGGAAACGTATGTATGTATATGGAAAGATGAGAGGAAAGGGAGAAGAGAAACTCGGTATCGGCATTAGTGTGCTCTTAACAAAAGGCGCCAAGGGGTCCGCGATTGAACGTCCAATCTGACGGACGAAAGTCGGGAACGGCTTACCAATGTAAACTATATTCCACTGCTGGGATTCGAACTTGGAACCTCAGAGTGAGAGGCCAGTCCTCTAACCAATACACATACCCAGCCCCCTGCTCTTGCGATCACTTGTCTTTTGGTCGATTTTTTTAAGGAGCACTTAATATCTCCCCCTCCCCCGGTTCGGGTAGGGTGTTTGGTAGAAAAGGGAGATGTCTTCGCGAAACCCGCCAGGTCGTAAAGGTGGCGGTTCTATTTTTAGTGCGTGAGCCCTCGTCGAATCGAAACTTAATCTGCTTCAACTATTTCAATGATAATTATGCCATTTTGGGTTGGAGTAAAGAGTAGATTTAATTGAAACTATGGAGGCGTGGAGACGCGTACGCTCTTGACGAGAGCCTCAGAGTAAGGATGGGGTTACATCCTTTCTCGGAGGTGAGAGCCAAGGGACGACTGCCTTCTAACCAGCGGCGCCCACTATACCCCCGCCAAACCTTCGCGGCTAGATAGCTATGGCGGTGGCAATACCAAGAAGGGCCGCGGAGGGGAGGGGGGGGGGAAGTGCAATGAATTCCCGAACGCACGCTTTCTTTCTACCATGGGTATTTCCAGGGTTCTAGCTTTTCCCCCTGGGCATCTGTGTAAAGGAGGCCACATGTGGTGGGATGCCTGCTTGGAAAAGGGTACTTGGAAAGTGGTAGAACAAGGAAATACGACACATTTGGCTAGGGTGTCGAAAGAGAGGATGGAGGAAGAGTAAAGCCGACTGAGTTTGTAACACATGTCATTCGTGAGGGGGTCTTGTGTTTTTTTTTCTATTTTAAATAATTTCGAATTGTTTGAGAGCGCCCAGTTTTTTCCCTTTCCCTTCGATGTATAATATTTTTGGTATGAAATCAGAGTTTGGTTTGCTTCCACGGTGTCTTTGGCTGTGATGGAGGAATCTCTCCCATTTCCTTGGCATCTCCTGTGATCTTTAATTTTAGAGGTGAAACCCCGGCCGGTTTTTACCACGTATGTCTATAGTATTGCACGATATTTCATTAGATTCGCGCGGCAAAAATCCCGAAAGGTTAGCATCTTAAACACTGACGCCCCGCGGAAGCCTTCATAGGCATTTCATGACTTGATTGGTTTACGTACCGTGTTTGATGGCATAAGATATGCGCCCTCATTTCGGTAAGATACTCACAAGAAAAATAGTATTAATGGTTCACGCGAATGTGATAATAATAATTCATAAAGGTGTGTGGCAGGGGGTGAATACTCACCAAACATGGACTACATATCGTGTATAAAAAAGGATTCATAATAATATACTACGTCTGTACCGTAATCAATTTCTCTTATTTTCTGATTATGGTCCATTCTACCATAGTAAGTTGGGGGTCGAAAAATATTTTTAGCGTAATCACTGAAAATATGGTCTTGGAATTTGTTTGAGAGATTAAGTCTACATTTCAACATGCGATCTGACAATGATTTCCACTTTAATTCATTTAAAAGACTGGTTACGCCAATACAGTTATCTTACCGTCCCTTTACAAATCTTGCCGACCTTCGCTGCACACTTTCAAGTTCATTATTTAGGCCGATTTCGTCGGGATCCAATATGCTGGCAGCTTATTCCAAATGAGGTCTAACAAGGGAAAAGTAGTTTATTTCTCGTACATGATCGTCACATTTACCCAATACTCTTTTGATGAATCTCTGTTTACGATTAGTTTAACCCATTATTTCACGTATGTGTTTATCCCAGGAAAGATCATGTGTCAGTCTTATTCAAAGATTATTCACGGATTCCACGTTTGTTAATTCATTATTACTTATTTTGTAAGTGCCAGGAGTAGAACAATTCTTTTTCCAAAAATGCATTAGGTACCACACATTTGAAAAAAAATTAATTCTAACTGCCATGTATCATACCGTTTTTCAATTGCTTGTAGATCATTATTTAAATATTCTTTATCGTTTGGGCATATTATTTCCCTGTACACTACTGCGTCATCGGCAAATAGACGAAGCTTACTTTTTACCACCTTATTGATATCATTTATGTACAGAAGGAACAGTAGTGGACCTATCACAATAACTTGCGGGACACCCGAAGTGACTTCAATTGCCGGGGAGGTAACACCGTCCAAAACGACCCCTTGCACCCGATCATGTAGAAAATAATTTATCCATGATATAATGTTACTGTCCAACCCATAAGATTGTAATTTCAAAATTAGTTTGCTATGAGACACCTTGTCAAAAGCTTTCTTGAAATCGAGAAATATAGCATCCACTCAAATTTTATTTTCGCAGAAGCTAAAATATCGTGGGAAAAAAGGGTGTAAACCTTCAGGGTTAACACCATAGGTTGGCAGTACGCGCGGCCGACAATAGGGGTTACCGGTAGAACGCTGCAGGTTGGCAGGACACTCAGCCAAATAATGGGTTAGAGTAAACAAACGTAAGAATAGGCAAGAATATAGGATTAAGGAGAGCGGGAGTAGTTACGCGAACGGAGGCAGTCGACAGGACGCGACACGGGCGGAGGTAAAAAGGACGCGAGGAACGTCGAAAGTAAAGTGAACAAGACGTACACGTCGCCAAAATAGGTTCTTGGGAGGAATAGTCGGCGGAACAAAGCTGGTCCCATTGCATAGACCCGAGAATAAGACATCGCAAAGCACCGAGCTAGACGGAGGAAGCGTCGGAGGAGAATACCGCACGGGAAGGCGCGCCCCGACCCGATGTCGCAGAGAGAGAACAAGTCGCAGTAATAACGATAAGTGAAAGGAACTGAAACATTTCTTATAACATTATTCAAAGAAATTTAGCCCATAGAGTAACACCATTTAACGATTGGTTTATATTACATGGTCAATATAAGTGTACCTACATATTGTGTAAATTGGGCCCAATATTCTAGTTGAAAAGATTAAATCTCATTTATTGTGCATGAATAAGGTAAATAGACTTTTTGCTTGATATTCCCTCATCTGACAATTATTTATTGCAAGTGACTGAAGTATTGATATATGTATGTGGTTTATATATGTGTGTGTGGAAGGTGAAATATTACTGAGCTAGCGGGACGACGGACAAAGTAAGGTAACTGAACCGGGACGGTAGGAGCAGGGTTACATTGGTATGTTTGAGTATGTTTTAGGGAATAAGTGTAACAAAAGCGAAGAGTAGAATATTACAAGGGCAAGCTGAATTTCACAAAGGTTAACGGATTCACAAAGGGGTTACTGTGGACCCCATTGCCCCCTATTGTTTGGAACGGGCTAATGTCGACGGCAGGTTTCCATTCGTCCGTTCCTTCTTCCGCTCCCTGCAAAATTCCTACCTCTACTTGACCACGGGCGCAAATGACAGCCGTCAGTCGCCTTCCTCGAATAACTTCTACTCCAACGCCATCTTGGTAGAGCACGACTACAGTGGCAAAACCGGTGGTAGACCTTTAGTTAAAGGGTGTGGAACTTAACGAGTGAATGCGTAATTTTTCATCAGTACCTACTCATTCAGTGCGTCCACAAAGTCACCCATAATAGAATGAAACTCATGATATGTTCATTTCAAGAAAATTCCTAGCGAGCCATAAGAATTAAGCTAGCCATACAGCAGCAACTTTGTATCTCATATATGTTCATTGTTTTTTATCCTGATGACAATTTCCAACAAAGGAACTATTTAAAAATCGAACTCTTCAGTTTTCGAAGAAGAGTCCGACGGAATTTACGCTTTGCTCCGTCAAGAGAACACAATGCGATTCGGCGAATGCCGTTCTTGATTTCAAAGATTCACGAATTCTTTTTGCTCTTCCGTTTAGAGCCTGCTAGTTCTAAAATAATGTTATCCGGAAATTGGGTTGCGGACGGCTATCCACACTTTCGTAAATTTTTAAGAACAGTCAGTCCTCGACTTGCGACCACGTTTGGTTCCTGCAGTCTGGTCATAAGTCGATCTGGAAATATAAGTAGGATATTCATAATTTGTTAGATTCCGATGTAAATCCGAAAACTTTGTGATTTTGTTGTTTTCTTTAAATTACTTAATGCCCTTTTCATCATTCACAGGGGCAGTGCTCGGATCGCAATCCACCTAAGAAGCACCAATCACGCCGTAGCCAAACACTCAGCATAGCAAAGAGATAGGTAGGAAAATATTTGAGTAGTCTGTAGTGCATTTTGCATGTACTAACAACCAATCCCTTAATTACTATGTAGATACTAACAATCTAGTGGCATGAGACCCTATAGTAGCTTGTTTGCATGTCAATCATGCATGCTTGGTGATCAACACCCCCTACCACACACCCTCGCGGTGGTTTTCAGGGTATGGCGTAGATGTAGATGAGAAAACTCGCTTGTGTTGAACCGTCTTAAATGGAATAGGTTGTAAGTCGACGACTGACTATATTTGATCGTTAACTTGCTAGAAGTACAAGAAAAGGCTATCGAAAAAGAGAAGAATGTAGAAGATAGCTTCTTAGAAAGTCGGAACTCGGGGTTGGGCAGGCGAACCAAACTTTCCATTCAGATTGTTTCCAAAATGCTTTCGGCTAATTGTTTCTGCGAGAACCACGAGTCACGCCTGAGAATAGTCAACGCATACTAATTTTTAGAGCATTTCCTAAATTGTATACTGCCCACACCGTATCCCCTTCATGTCGTCTTGTGACTGGTCTCTTAATATTTCACATGACCCTGAATCTGGTTTGTGAAAGTGCCGAAACGGATGTTTCTACAGACATGCGTCTGTCAAGGTCCTTTCAACCGTGGTGTTTTTTGGGTAAGCCATTGCTATTTCCCATCGGATAAGAAGACGTGAATTAGTACAATACAACCTTTAAGAAAACACAAACACTAAGAGTAAGCGATTCATTTGGACAAAACAATCCGGGTGGTGGAATGCAAGGAATCAGGTCTATGTACCCAAAAGGATATTTTTCACTTCTGGACAGTACTGAGATAATTTTTCATTCTGATGCATGTGCACTCGTGTATTTTTCCCGGAGAATTTTCGGAAAAGCATGCACGTCCAATCATTATATTGTTGACTAAATCTTATGAAAATTTTATAAAAACAGGATGGAGAATTTCAGAACTTTTTGTCCGACAAAACAATTCATAGATACCCTTCACAGCATAGGATTTATATATATTCTGTACTTATTTCGTTTTATGTGTAATCGGCAGTTGCAAAATGCTCCTTTTCAACCAAGTTCCAAGGAATACATCTTTAAGTTCACAAATTAATTTTGGCAAATCAATATCTCCCACTCTAAGATTATGGAAATTACATCGCATTGATTTTGAACTTTGAATTACATATTCGCTTTTTTTCTTTTAGCTCATTCATCTCTTGTGCGTTTTTTCCGAAATTCAACTGCATTCACCCAAAAGTCTTGAAAGAGTTATGAAGTGGAAAGAACGCATATAAAATGAACTTTCAAAAGGCAGAATAATACTCGTATCACATTCAAACGTGCATTTAAAATTATGATTGTGTATTCCTTCTTTCGTGGTGTCGGGTGAGGCAACCGACAGCTAAAGTAATTTGCGACATTACGAATAAAAGAGAAATCGGAGAGAGGAAGGGATTTTACAGGAAACAGAATTAGGGTGAAGAGAAACCCGCCGCAGACATTAGCCAACTCATGACTAAAGGCGTCAAGGATCACGGTTTAACGTCCCATCCGACGGACAAAGTATTGAACGTGCGGATTGCTCTCAGCACAGCACTCAAAATTAGTAGCGATTTACCCATAAAAAATAATCCCTGCCACTGTCGGAATTCGAACCCGGGCCCTCGGGGTGGTAAGTCGGAACTCCGGCCCGCACACCAACACGATCCCACGTATTTCGTTTTATATGTGACGTATGACGATTTCTCCTGACTTAATTCAGAAATAGTCCCTCCCTTTGGGTTGGGTACTCACCAGTAACCAGGACAACTTCCCGCTCGCCATCACCATCGGCTTTCCCCATTTCTGTACAGCCCGACAAAGCACTCGGGCAATTCTGCAACTCCTTTGAATACTGCCCGCCTCTGTCTCTCTTTAGGATTTTTCCCTCCACGAAACGCCTCTTCAGTCTGCAAAGACACGAAACACTGATGAGTTCATTTTAGGTAATTATCACAATACGAGGGATCACACTACTTCAGATTACGTGTGATTCATAATTTTGATAAGTACATTGTGCATACATCGGTCCAGTGGCGCACCCAGAAAAAAAATTATGGGCTGGCCCACCATCTGCCTGGTCTTTCGCAAAGCGTATCCAAAATGTTATTTTAATCAGTATATTTTAAATGTTATAGTGGGTCATATTTTCTCATATGTAAGAAGTATTCTTCAAATATGGCCATCATTGGTCTAGTCATTGTCGAGAAAAAAAAATGTTACGAGATTTTCATTATTTTTTCCAATTGCTGCTACCATGTGACTGTGACCTGTCAATTAAAGATTAATTTGGGTTTTGTTGAGAGCTAAGTGGAGGGGGGGGGGGGTAGTAGAGAGGTAGGTCACCTTTGGCCCCACCCCTCAGCATGGGACCACTGCATTGGTCACATGCTGAGTTTGACCTTCGAGAACCAAGTAATTTCGCTCCTACAGCCGTTTGATATTTCGATTTCACGCCAAAAACGCATTTCACAGCCGACGCATTGTTGATGACGTGTAAAGTATATGATATATCTCTTGTGCTTTCTCGGCGTGTTAAACTGAGTAAATTCTTCTCGGGTTACACTCTCCATCTCCGCCGACGTTTCGATGACCGACTCGCTTATCGAAACGGAAATCGGCGGGGATGGAGAGTCTAACCCGGATGAGGACCCAAAAAGAATTAACTCATGATATCGCTGTTACTAACCTAGGGAAAATCATTTGTGGTATGGGTTACCAGACGTTAAAGTGGTATATAGCACATATAGCCTTTTTACATCGAGCTCGATAACAATTAACAGATACACAACACACACAGCCATGCCCTGGATGGTGAATATCCGACCCAAGTGGGACTCGAACCCGCGTCCCCACGAATAGCAGGTGAGGGCTTTACTTCGCCACCACCGAGGCTGAGATTCTTAATCCGTTTACAGTAAACCCTCACATAGCGCGGTTTCACTG
This sequence comes from Platycnemis pennipes, assembly GCA_933228895.1. Classification (NCBI taxonomy): domain Eukaryota; kingdom Metazoa; phylum Arthropoda; class Insecta; order Odonata; family Platycnemididae; genus Platycnemis; species Platycnemis pennipes. The sequence continues at coordinate 110,579,520 of OW121847.1, forward strand.
GACGCAATTTCGTATCCGATTTTAGAAGACGTGATCCTTATTTACGGCAAAACGCAGTTTCAGATATCTCGATCGGAGCAACCCTGAGAATCACGCTTCATCGTGAATCTATACATTAGTTCAAGGATTAGGTGTACTGTTAGGAGTGGTGCACTTGTCGAATCAAACCACATTGGGAGTAAAGAACGTTATAATTCATGATATTTGCTGCGCATTCACCATTTAATTACGATATCAATTATAGATTATATGCAACTTTCTGCCCACTAACATTGGTGACTTCACCTGCAATGAATGCGTTCGGTGTCACCATGTGTGTTTTCCAAGCCTTATATCCTCTTTCCATCTAGGTACACGATTAGGTGGATCAGCGGTGAAATAAAGTGTAGTCCAAGCGAAACGACTGAAACGGCAACTATTTCGGTCGGTCAACTGCTTCAATTAGTTGTTCCAAACAACCGATTAGTTTCGTGATATCATCAGAGCCACAAAACGATGCCACCATATTGGTCCTCGTGACATCCTTCAAGAGCATCGGTACCACCGTGGAGGAATGACGTAATGATGTCCGTACGGTCATTATCTGGGCCGGAAAATAGAAATTTTAGACAATGAAAAACAGGCCAAAATACCACAACCCTAGGGAGAGAACACGGGATAAACGAGGCAACATACGTACCATACGAACAAATGGAGAAAAAATAAGAGCTGACATCAGTGCAGGAACTTCTGCTGGCGAGAAAAATCAAAGGATTTCCAAAATAAATGTAAATCTGTGTATGGTGGAAAAATGTTTGTGACTCTGGATGTTTGTGAAATGCTTATGAAAATGCTTTATGAAAAATGCTTGTGGCCAAAATAGAATAATGGTGACGTTAAGTTCAGCTGTAATACGTGTTAAGGCAGTGGTTTAATACAACACTTTATATACACTAAATCCTAAGTCTTCTACCAGTGCAACTTTTATTGCGAGTTTTGGATTTTATAAAACTATACAATCAGTGACGTATTTATGACCTCTGAGGCCCCCGTCGGAATCTAGAATGAGGCCCCGAATTGTATAGCCTTTTAAGGCCGCTTTACACGTTACAATTTTTTGTACAATTTCTTGTACAAATCTTGTATGAGGAAATTGTACCGTGTAAAGCGGCAAATTGTACGAACGCTTGTGCGATTGTCTGAATGACTGAACGGGAAATAGAACCTGTTCAAATATTTTCAGACAAGCATACAATTTCGTTCAGTTTATACCAGCGTTTGTACAAGAAATTATATAAAAAATTGTATCGTGTAAAGCGGCCTTTACAACTATATTTACAATTCCTTTCACGAGGCCCCTAGCGTTCGCGAGGCCCCCGGCGGGTACGCCCGTAAAAATAGCACTCAACTCAGCTGGAATTATAGCCTTGGGTGGATCGGCTGTCAGAATAAATGGCACTAATTTCTACATTTCAAAAAGATAAGCAATATTATTGTTGCAATCCATGAAAATTTCGTATCTGATTCTCATGATGCGCGTCCACCGATGATGCTGCCTTGAGCTTAATTTGTAATGAGCGTTTTCAATCTCTTCACCTTACGTGCTGTTTGTCGAAAGCCAAATAATCGCGAATTTCACTTTTCTTTTAGCCGAGATAAGCTATGAAGATATAAACGGCTGATTGTTATATTTTCTATGGTCTCAAAAAATAGGCGAAAAAAATTTCGCTCTAAATTTTATTATTAAAATATTATGTTGAAGCCATTTTATTTAATCTTGTGTGCGCCCTAGAATGTTAATATCATCTGCAATGCTAAAATGAATTATGGAATTACATGAATCTTATTTGAAAAAGACAATTTTATTACACTTGACACCTTTCCCAAAAATACGAAAAATCTCTTCTGAACGTTGTATGTACAATTACAAAATTATTCCCGAAATGCATAGTTACTGAGAAATTTCACTTTCGATCTGTATCATAAATTTGGTGGTCAGACTAAGGAAACTCTGTATTGTCATGCGTTAGGCGTTGAGATTACGGAACAAATCTCGGTATTTCCAATTTCCTCTTTGTTTCACATGGCGCGATTATACAAGATGCGATGATTTCAAGGAACCTAACCTCACACCACGTGAGGGTGTACTGTACTTACCTTGAGCATCCATCTCAAAACAGTTTTTTCTGCTTTCTCATGCGATCGTCATGCACTACCCACGTCACGCCAATAGAAATCGTTTCGCAAAGTGGGCGTGGTTGCCGCTCCGCGCCGAATTGCACGGCTGATGTAAATCTCCCGTGAAAATGGATTTTAAAAAAACTCAGAAATTTGGAGGGTTTTATGCATTTCCTATATTTCAAAGGGTACGAATTCGATTTATAAATTGTATGGAGTGTTCCCTCCTAAGTTAAGTATGGTACGCAGGATTGTAAAATGTATACATTGAATACAGGATTGTTACTCTCCAACAGGATTGTAAATATTGCATTTATATGCAATGTTTATAGTCCTGTTGAACCTGGGATGTGCCTTCTTGTAGTGCTATTTCATCAGTGAAATTATTTATATTTCTTCAGTTAATTAAAATAAAATAAGTTTGCATCAAATGGGTCACATTACAGTCATATATTTATATGTATTACTCTACCAATGCTTTTTAATACATGTGTTGGCTCTACTGACAATAGTTAGAGTAATTGACTGCATTTCCTGATCAGAATCTTTTGAATTAATTTTAAATTCCTCTATATTACGAAAGAAAGGCCGTAAATAACCGAAAATTCTACAATATTTGGAAGTTTTGTCCCCAATGGTATCCAACAATTTGAATTGCCGCATGGATCTCTTCACGCCAAAGTATTTCGAACATTATTGCATGAAAACCTTCACCAAGGTATTCCGGGAAAGCAACCGATTCCATGGTAGGAGGCAATGTTGAGAGAGAGCTGCTTCGGAATCATGGAATCTCGAAGGCATAAATACGAGAGGAGAGGAGGAGCGAAAAGGGGGCATAAATAGGCGGAGGAGGAGTCATTGTTCAGTCAAATCTGACATCTTGCTTGCCATAATCCCTTTCGCCTCGCATCGGAATCACCCTATCGACGATAGTTCTGTAGGGAATACTATTCGACGTAAGTGGTTTGCGTCTCACCATACTCTTCAAATTGTGCAAGCCGAGTTAGATGGTTGAATGCAAGATGAGATTAACATCACCCCTTCCAATTTTCTCTATGTTCTTTAGTTAATATCATCCGATCAAATGTGTTAAAATCGTCGGATAAAATCTCTTTGGAATAGCAATCAAAAATTAAGTTTCCAGGAAATTAAAATTCCAGTTTTATGAAGCAAGGAACTGAAATTAATGCGAAGTCTTTAAGTCAGTACTTGAATTGCTCCTCTTTAGCCAATAGTCAGGAGGGTACTGGACATTGATATAGTATCATTACTCATTTGGAACTGTTTCTAAAATTGTCTTCACCGCATATGTCTTGCACCTGCTATTCGTATCATGTAATTTCTTGCTTTTCATTCAGTTGGAGTATTTTCTTCCAGATATCATCCCACATATTCAGCCATCTATGTACAAGAGATGAGGGATAACCCCCTCTGAGTTAATAATGGCTTGAATATTTAAAATTATCGCAAACATCTAAATGCAACCACGCGTGGCGTTCTCGCTCCTCTCTTCCGAGGAACAATCACAATGTCAGACTACAGTTGAAATTTTACCCGTGACTACATTTTTAGACGCCAATTCTCATTAAATGTTAGAATCTACCTATTTGAATGAAACATGAGAGTGCATAATGTATAACATAACCATGCATTCGCATTATTATTGCAAACGATATAATTTAGCTCGATGAGATTAGATTGGAGGTGTTCCACCCGTCAAGCTGGGTTTTTACGAAACACTTAGGACTTTTGAATGTTCCCCAGAACCAACCTCTTCATTGGTGGCAGGAAGTGCCGACTCCGTGGAAACGTGAATGCCAACGGCTCATGCTCTGGGTCGTGAGATCATTCAAAGTTTGCGTTTTCAATTTCTGTGGGTAAATATTTGATTGCTAAAAGGTGAATACTGCCGTCTGCAAAACTCGTGACTCATTCAAGCTTTTAAACTTCTTTTCTGGAGTCGTTATGCAAGACACTTGAGAATAAACTGAAATCACGAAATCACAATTTCTGAAAACCTTAATATAAAGACGAAAGAATGAAAAGGTCAGGACCGATGGTTAAAGGAGTAATCATCATCATCTACAAAAATCAAATAAATCATTATTTTCTCGCTGTTCGTAACATCGGGAAGATAGAAAAAAAAACAATTGAAAAGCGAGGGAGAATGTTGATGCTTATATTGGGAAAAAAATTGTTTTGCCACTGGAGGCTTGGCCTAGATTTGGTACACAAAATCCATTAGCGATTCCGCACCTTGAATTGCGCGGATTGTTTACGCTGAACACACCTCCCATGTGCTCAATTAGGTTGATTTTTATGTGCCTAACATCATTAGCTGTAGTGTCCACGAGCCGATTGGAATGAAATTTGCCTTTCTAGTTTCCTCTCGGTGGGCATCTCATCTATTTTTTTATAAATAGCATTCTTTCCTGAAACGGTGATGCTACCTTCAGCTCGAGCGAACAGGCGGAGGAGGGGGAGGGTGCATGGGAAGATCCTCATTGCACAAGTCGTCCCCACCCTGTTTCCTGATGACTTATTGATCTACATGCCATACCCCCTCCCAACGCAGCTCCTCTGGAAGCTTCCTATGACACGATCATGCACGTGCGGCCTTGGAAATACTTCCCTCTGCTATTATCCGTCCGACTTTTCCGGCACCTGTTGGCGCCGGCGAATTAGCTGCTTTGTTTTCAGTGCGCATGAATTCTATCGCCGAGCTCTCGGGGCGGATTACAGGGATGAAATCGAAATCGCGAGTAACGCACTGCCTTACATCTAAAATATGTTTCTTAATTGCAGTGAGGCATGGTTGATCTAACAGCCGCTGCTATCAAAAAGTGAAGACTGTAAGCATTCGAAATGGGGTATTATAGAAGAATGATAAAGATAATGTGGGTCGACCGAGTAACAAACGCATAAGTGTCAAGGTGAGTGGAAAGCAAGAGAAGAACGAAGAAAATTTTAAAAAGAAGACGGGACAATCTAACCGGCCATTTATTGAGACATGGGTCCTTATTCTCTTTCTGAAACTCTCGTGGTATCCAAGGGATAACATAGGTTTTTCGGGACTCGCGTTAACTTTTTGTAAACATTCTAATGAGGAAATCAATGAAACGCAACCTCGGTTTCGTTGCTGGGGAGATAACCGAGGTTGCGTTTCAAACGAGAATACGGGCCATGATGTCTTTTCAAGACAGCCGTCGAAGGAAAAGTGAACGGGGAGAATGGCAAGAAAGGCCTCGTATGAAATATATTGAGCAAGTAATCAAGGACGTTTAAGAAAAGACTTGCGTGAATATGAAGAGGTTATTTGATTAGCGAATCGAGTTGAAAACTGATTGGTGCGAATTCCACCTCTGGCATGGATGTCGTATTCGTCCCAGGAATAAGATCTTAGGCTAAACACTGCGATAAAACCGTTGGAGCACCTAAAAACTCAAGTTTATTACTCGAGTGGATAGCTGCGTCAAACCATTCTTAGAATTGATGACGGGATGATTGCGCATAGTCACGAGAAACAATGAACAGAGCGCACCTTATATTTCGTCACCAGCTTCAGAATCCACGGTCCGCAATTGTTGAGCATGTAACGACGCTGGTTGCAGCCATTTTTGTCCCCGGGAAAATGCGAGGTGGCCACTACGAGGTATGACAATAAAGACAACGAATTTTAAAGTTGAAAGGCATTCATCACTAGAGGTGTGGACGTATAGGACTTTTGGGACGCGGTTTTGATAGGTCCGACGAAAATCTTTTTTTTGCGAGGATGAGTCGCGTACATCATCGTTTTCGGAGGGCTCCTGTCCGACCCGCGGTTTTAGCTTCGATCTCGCAGTCCTCCCACGACCGCGTGCGATCCCAACGAGGCATGCCCACTGGTTCCGTTGCTCATTGCTTCCGTTTGATTCCGCCCGGGAGATAGCGGAGCGCAGCTTGCTGACCTGGGAAAGTTCCTGCGTGGTACCGTTCTTCTCAGTCCCCCGCCGCTTTTTCGACAAAGCTGTTCGGGGTAAGCGAAACGAACGGTACCAGTCGTCCCTTTCAAAATAGCATCTCTAGCCGGGCGGGAAAGTGAATGGCACGAGGAATAGGCGTGCTATTAGGGTTAAGAGAAAATAGACCGGGTGGACGAATAAGCGCAAGTTGAACAGGCAAATTGACACCCGTTGTACCTTTTGTTTCGAAAGAAACTTTAGTTTAGTGTGATAGGTCCACTCCTGTTCCTTCTGTACATTAATGATATCAGTAAGGTGGTAAAAAGTAAGCTTCGTCTATTTGTCGATGACGCAGTAGTGTACAGGGAAATTCTAAGCCCAAACGATAAGCAATATTTAAATGATGACCTACAAGCAATCGAAAATTGGTGTGATACATGGCAGTTAGAATTAAATTTTTTTTAAATGTGTAGTAATGAATTTTTGGAAAAAGAATAGTTCTCCTCCTAGCACATACAAAATAAGTAATAATGAAATAACAAACGTGGAATCCATTAAATATCTTGGAATAAGACTGACACATGATCTTTCCTGGGGTAAACATGTACGTGAAATAATGGGTCAAGCTAATCGTAAACTGGGTTTCATCAAAAGAGTATTGGGTAAATGTGACGATCATGTACGAGAAATCAGCTACTTTTCCCTTGTTAGACCTCATTTGGAATATGCTGCCAGTGTATGGGATCCCTACGAAATCGGTCTAATTAATGAACTTGAACGTGTGCAGCGAAGATCGGCAAGATTTGTTAAGGGACGATACGATAATTATATTAGCGTAACCAGTCTATTAAATGAATTGAAATGGGAATCATTGTCAGATGGCAGGTTGAAATTTAGACTTAATCTCTTAAACAAATTCCAAGGCAATATTTTCAGTGATGATGTTAAAAATATTTTACGAACCCCAACTTACTATGGCAGACTGGACCATAATCATAAAATTAGAGAAATTGATTGCCTAACCGACCGATTCAAGATGTCCTTTTTCCCTCGAACAATTAGAGATACGAATAACGGTAAATATGTCCTATCGGAGAGTAGCAATGAATAGCATTGGTAGCTGCATGTTGGTATGAGTACTTAAAGCTAACCCTACTAACAGAATGTTTTTGCATGTTTGCTTTGCAATTTCTATCTTTTTTAAATAGTGTAGTTCTGACTACTAAATTAATACTAATCCTTTTTTATGCATGATATGTAGTGCATGTTTGGTGAGCAATCACCCCCTGCCACACACCCTTGTGGTGGCTTGCAGGGTATTATGTAGATGTAGATGAAACTTTCACAACTTCACGCCACGGTAGTACAGTAAGCAAAGCGTTCGGCTGCTAATCGTAGCACGCTGGGTCGAATTCGGGTGAAACTTTACACGATTTACACGATGCAATTTTTTGTACAATTTCTTGTCAAACGTTTGTATAAACTGAGCGAAATTGTATATTTGTCTAAATGGAATTAGAACAGGTTCTATTGTCCGTTCAGTCATTCGGACATTCGCACAAGCGTTCACACAATTTGCCGCTTTACACGGTACAATAGGGTGGTTTCCTATTATTTTTTTATTGTCTTGATCGAAAGTTTATAACCTCTGGAGTACGTGTTTTAAGCCGTTCGATTTTTAAATGACGTTAAGTATTTTTCCTCATTAATTAAAAAGTGAAAAAAATCAATGGCGCGAAAACGCGACGGCAAACTATTGCATGCCGGTTAATCCTACGCGTGACGTCAAACTATTTCCTCTACCTGCCACCAGGTGGTGCTGCGGGCGCTTCCAAATAGACGCCGCACTCCGTTAAAGCTTATGAACAAGTATTGGAGGCATATTTATTCCGTTAATTAATTATAATTAACTTTTATTTATTTATTTAACATTACTTATGCAGTTGATTCATTTAAAATCAGTTAGTATTCCTTTCACAAGCATATCATGTAGTTCGCCTATCGCCGCACGACCTTCACGCCATGCTTCGTCGTAGCAGAAGACACAGCGAGCAGGACGTCCTTGAGCCTATAAAATGACTAATAATACCATGTTTAACTGAGAATTCTTTTCCAACATTGATAGTTTTTACAGGTTAATACTAATAAATATTCACTAGAGCTGAGGGGCCCTGAAATACAACGGTAAGTTCAGGAGACGAATTTTCCTATGCTTCGCAACGTAAACTACATACCTGTTACGTCAGCATGAAGGCAGCGCACCCCGCCATTTCAGAGTCTTTTCAAATGGCCTTAAAATTAACATTTAATTCTCTAGTAAACTGGGATTTCTCAATACAAACTTTTTGCGTAAATTAAATACATTTATGGCAGGGCACAAATCGCAATTAATGAAGTCTGTTTTCTTTGATGAAGGAAACTACCCTATTTCCTCATATAAGCGTTTGTACAAGAAATTGTATGTTCAAAAATTGTATCGTGTAAAGCGGCCTTTAGGAGACACCTTATTGACCGTCAGATTTTTTCGGGAGTGTGAGGGAATCTGCCACAACGCTCCACCTTGCTGTAACTCGTGACTGAAGCACTAGCTTATTGTTAGTCTTAGTTGAACTTAACCATTACTAATCAAATCGACCTTGGGGAATGGTTACCACCACAGTGAGGTCGGGCCGTGTGTCGGGATGATTAATGAGGGTAGAGTTCAACTTGTACCAAGCCCAGCGGTGTGTTTTAGTCATTTGTTGTTGTTGCTGTATGTGGAGGCGACGGATAGCTAAGGTATTTGCGCATTTAAGGATAGGAAGGTGCGTGGAAAGGGGTGAGAATTGTTAGGCAGTGGAAAGTGGAGGAAGAGTGAAGAGAAACACGGTGTCAGCATTATCCTGCTCTTAAAGAAAGGCGCCAAGGGATCCACGTTTTATCGCCCCATCCAAAGGTCGGAATAGTGTAGTAGCATTTGAAGTGATCTCCACTCGGATAGAGACTGGGTAAAAATATTCCACTACCGGGACACGGATTAAAAAACAACAGACAACGGCTAGAGTTCTGGTCTTTCATTCCGAAGGCCTATGTTCGAATCCCGATAGAGGTAGAACTTTTTCATCGGTATACCGGTCTCCGCTTGGAGGCTCTTAGAAGAGCGCTTCGAGTTCGGCGCTGCGTCCGTCGGATGGGACATTGAGCCGTGGTCCCCTTGATGCCTTCGTTTAGAGCAGGCTTATGCTGACGTGTCGGTTTTCTTTTCATCCTTCCTCTGTTCCCTGGAAAATTCCTTCCTCTCCTCAATTACCCACCTATCCTAATTGACATCAATTGCCTAAACTGCCGATCATTTACCCCGAATCACGACTACTACTAGATTACAAAATTATATTAATGTTTCATATAAAACTTACCGAGAGTATACATGGAAATAGTGATAGTATTAATGGCTATCGTGAGGGAAATTACCGGAGGAAAGCGTTGCGTGGGGTGATACCAAGGACATTTATTTCCCTTGCTAGCATAATGTAGGCACGGAAGGGCGATCATTGAAGGAATAAGTTCTAGGACGGGGTTACGGATCCTTCTTTCGTGCTGTGGCTTTCATTAATAATAACGCGAACTAATTTTGGAACGCACTACTCACAGTACTAATGACATGTTCTACTAACTGTGATTGTTGATTTAAAGGTCCAGACAAAATTGAACAATTGGCGTGCGATATATTTCACTTTCTGGGGCGCAATTAAAAACATGGCGATAAGGCGATCGCACCAGTTATGAAGATACGCCTTCGAATCCTTGGTTTAGAGGCGAAGAACATCCGATAACACAATCACGTATATTCACAACGTGCGCGTTCTCGCTCTCCTCACTATTTAATTGCGTTCAGGACAGTGAAGACGCAATCGATATTCTTTAAACTATATCTAATGCTTAAGTTACAGAACCTCATAGGCAGAGCGATACGTTAGAAATGTTGCCTTGAGTGGTTAGCATCTTGAGTAGCTAATACTCTTGATAACTTTATAATAATAATTTGTCTTTATTCAGGCGAGGTTGTGACTGTAAAATTCCCCTCTTCCACCTAACCCATTTTAAGTCAGATCGCGAAAGAAAGATCCTTGATCTCACCACAGATTATGAAAACTTTGTGACATGGAGGATTAATCTCATGATACCTTTAAAACGCACAACAAAGCTGGTGATTATCGCTCTAGCATATAAATCAATTTCGCATTGAGCTAATGGCACATCTCGATTAAGTTTACATGCAAAGCCTCCGTGAGATTCGTAACGATAGGTAGTTTTAATAACTCCTTTTATTTGGCATTAGCCCTTATTTTTTGCTAGAATGTCCAAATTCAGCGAAAAGCAAATCCCTTGCCTAGTATTTCCTTCACCTAGAGTATTCGCTTTAACAAGGGTTACGGTTTTCCCGGGGTGCGGTTGTCATGGTGACTGACGGTTGTCGGCCAAGTTCGGGGAAATTGAGGAGGGGGGAAATGAATGCTGGAGCGAATGCCGATACTGTCATGATGTTCATGGCGGAACGCTCAGTGGATCAACCTGCACTTACCTGATGCATGTGATATGAAAACATTTTCATAACTGTCTATAGACATTGAAGATACCATTTTTTTAAAAACTCGAATCAAACAAATGTATTGTTTTATCGACTGATTGATCCAAAATTTTCACCATCACAGTGCCAGCCGGCCGTTACAACAGCCCTCTCAGAAAAATAAAATCAGTCTAAAATCAGATGGTGTGAAAACAGCATAATTAAATCGTTAATAAATGCTGTAATATTAAAGGTCAAAATGTTGACCTGAAATACCAATGCCTAATTTCATGCATATATTTTTTCCAAAATCTTATATTTTGATCGAAAAAAACCTAAGATTTTTTACACATACCTAGTATTGAGGGCTGAAACTTATATGGTTAGAGTTCATTATCATTGTAAAACAAAATGAGTTGGCTCCAGAATGGATCCGGACGCTGGTCAAAGATAATTAGACAAATTAGTTAGAATAGGTATTCTCTTTTTATTGCGTCGTGGGCCGTTAATCCCTTCGGGGAATCATTCAAAGGTAAAAGAATACATTGTACCGTGCACTGAAAATATTTTCAAGGGAACTTTAATTAAGGTAGTAGAGTTAATAAATCATTAAATTAGTTCCCAGCTATAAATTTTAATTTGTAATTTTAGCTTACTGTCAATGATTACTATTTGATTCCATTATTGGCATTTTAAAATGTTGTAAACCATAAGCGACTGTATAAAATACCGCTGCCTTGTAGTTTTCATCGTTTTTCATGTTAAAAATAAAATGCTAGAAATTTTAATTACGTTTCTGTAATCCATTCTAAATTTGTATTTAAAGTATTTGATAAAATCTCTGTCTATATAGTTATGTGTTACCCATATTTTCCCCCGGCGAAACAATCCGGAGCAAGGATGAGATAATAAATGTTCTTGATTCATTTTATACTGGTTCAAAGATTTTCCTGTTTTTGAGTGGCTTGATTGTCATACCAAAACGGAAAACACTATATATGTAGCTTAAAGTGAATTCTGCGTTCTTCATTACTCAACTTGCAACATCGCTTTTCGTTAAATTGACTTTTTTGTGTTCGTAATGCGGCCGATATCGATAGTATGATGCGATAACCTTTTACATTGGAAAATGTGGAAAAAGCCCCTCTTCCCAGATCTTCCCGTATGCGGCGAAAAAAAGGAAGTGTGAAGAAGGAATCCCCGTGCAGGCTGCTGACAAAATACTCTGGCATCTTTCTGTAAATATGATACATCATTACCTAATTTATTATGGTGTATGTACAGTGGCTTATTTTATTTTTATAAAGCCCAACTATCGTTGATTTTTTGCGAAGATGTAGTTTTTCAGTTTCGACGACCGACCGACGATAGTACAGTGTCCCTGGTACATGCATGAACACGATCTTAAATTTTAAATCTTGACTTTTTGCTGATTTTACTGGTTACTGTATGTCACTTATAGTCACATCTTCCTTTCCACCAAAAGGAATATCATATAAGACGTCTTTGTTTTTATGTGTACATATTGAGGATTTTTAACTTGAAAATTTGGTAATCAGCCTTGAAAACCTTGGAAAGATCCGGAATGTTTTAGACTTCGGTAGACACCCTGTATTAGCCTCCCCTCTCCGGTAGGCGCATTTGAATCTCAATCGAATTTTTTTAAGGGTTCAGCACTTTCATCGCTAGTTAGAGGAAGTGTACAGCGCAGGTAGCTGTTATCACCAAATGATCTTGCTTGCCAGTCGTCTCCCTCAATGATAGCTAGTTGCTATCACCATCTGTTTCTTAATTTGGAAGTTAACGTAAAATATCTATAAGTAAGTTGATGGCGTTAAAAACACGTTCAGTGGTTTTAACTGTTCGGAGTTATCATAAGCAATCACACAAACGCTCCCACACCGGCGCTAATGCTGATGATCCTTACTGGCTAATCTCAAATTTTTTTTCGCCTTTCTCTTCATACTGGCCGCACTTAATTCGCAAGAAATACAATCTAAAGATGAACGATCCCCCGTTTCTGCCTCCTACACCCTTTTTCACTCAGTCGTGATCAGAGATTAATTTGTAATTATGAGAATCATTGGTTGGGTAAACATAGATGTATAGGAACATAATCCAAACCCATAACTTTTTATTAATTGTTGGCCGACTGTGAAACCGTTCACGACATACCATGCAATGTAGTCCGTTTTTTTGAGAAATTGCGGCCAAGAAGCAAAGGGGTGTGGACTGTGAAGGGGACTGTGTGTGAAGGGGAGGGAGCGTCCGTCTAGTCTCGGAGATCCCTTTGACCTCCTCCTTGAAGACCGGACTCGAAAGAACTATTTCACCACCTTGCTTGGAAATGTGGGGGAGCCTCGCGTCGTTTGCGCAACAGCATTCACGCTCCCTTTTTCCACTTGAGGTGGGTGTCAGAGTCAAAGCTGACGCTTTCATCGCGACCACGTCCGCGTAAAAATATTCCTTTCGTCTTCCCTCCTCGAACTCAGACGACCGAGAGCACCAGCTCCCTATCCACACGATGCATTTTCTCTTAAAAGGATGACAAACAAAACAATCGTAGGAAACTTGTCCCTCGTCTAAAACCGAAGTCAGCTTCGACCATTCCCTCAGTCCCTCCGCAAACACGAGGGGATTTTCTTTTTGTTTACTTTTTTCTTTTCGCAGCTCGCGTTTTGTTTACAAAAAGGTAAAAGTGCCCCACTACAAACAGTTGGGTCTATTGCTCAAATATTTCTTTTAGTATATGAGATCTATTAATGACATCGTACGCAAATGAAATTGTTATCAAAAATTCCTCGATATGACCTTGTGGATAGAGTTTTGGGCTTTATTGACTGACATTTTTGGATTCAAATACGGGAGAGCTTTGAACACGTCCATTTTGGCCATAGGTGAGTGATTTCATCAGAATCATATTTTCCTGGGAAACCACTGTTGGCCAAGGAAAAGGGTCTGGCTACCAAGCTCGATGTTCATAACGCATTGTCTGCAATCTTTTTTTAATCACGCTTAGGAGAGCGATAACGTAATCACCATCCTTCATTTTCAGTTTGGTGCTACAGCTCTCTGATCTCGACCGGTAGAGCGAGTCGTTATGACCGTTACTGTGAGCAGTGCACATCTATAGGAGTCTACGTTCTCGTTAATGATAGTGACTACGTGAAAGAAAGATCCATGACCCATTCCAAGATGCTTGAATTGGATGAACACCGTGGCTTTTGTCTACTCCTAATTTATTCATGAACGTATCACTGCAGGCAGAACGTATTACCAGATCAGGGAATCTTTGAATTTTTACCTTGACTCAGTTTTAAATTCGGGGTAAAATTTAATTTCTGGTCATTATTTACGACAATATGAAGAGGTTGGTCGATAAAAGAATTGAGTGGAGGGCTGCGTCAAACCAATCTTAGGATTATTGACCCATGATGATGATGATTTAATAATAGGAAAAATGTCGGCGTTTGGGGAACAAAGGTCTTATTTCTTCGTTTTAATTTTTAGTTGCACAATTTCAAAGTTAACTGGATCCCTACAATAGCCTCATTGTTTTACAATCGATTCCCGAAGTATTTTGAATAGATTGATATAGAGGTCCATCAAGGGAAGGGAATAAAATTATTCGAACAGTAGTGAGAGAATACCGATGGTAGGGATGCAACAGGTTCGACCTAGGTAAATAGAAACAAGAACAGAATATTACCCAATATGGTTCCCGGGGAGAGCCCTAGATTTATCCCAAAAACGACAGGTATTACTGGTTGCTGATTTTTGTTAACGGAGGTAATCTATTCAATACTGGACGGCGAAAAACGAGCGAAAGGGTAAATATGTCTTGTGCATTTTTTAATAAATATATCATCGTGTAGCTTTTATCATGCGGGTGGTAATTAATTTGATGGTAATAACTACATCGTTGTAACATTCTCAGTAATTTAATTGCTGATTCTGTGGGACTAAATAGCACTGCCGTCATTTTTCCTGTAGTACTCGATCTCTGCCTAAATATTATACGGAGCTCAATGAAAATTTTTCAGAATTAGTTTAGCATACATCATCGATGAACACTTGTGTCCCAAATAATGAAACTTAACTAAGCAAAATAGTTCATTTTCACCATTGCAAAATTAAAACAATCTTTCGAGCAAATATCTGATTACACTTCATGAACAAGTTTCACTGAATTTTATTTGTGAGTGTATTCCTTATGCCTTTCATTCGAAACTACATAAAACATAAGCTTTCAAACATTTTCGTAAAAACTGTTTCCTCGTACTTCTGCTGAAAAAAAAGCTGGTAGTACCTTTACCGAAAAGAAATTCAGTTACGGGGCTCTCAATGACAATACTGCAAGGATTCCTAAGCCGATTTCTTTTTCTTTTCTTAATTATTGGAGCATTGGTTCGGTAGCTGCCGTGCTTGTGTACCTCTCTGGGAACACGGTTTTATTTTCGCATATGCGTCTTTTATTTTGAGCATGGTCTCATCATCGGTCGAAGGCCATAATGGATTCAGTGCACAGTCCGTGTAGTGTATAAACCTCTACCATCCATCGACAATCGACAATGCCGTCGTTGGACACCTGACAATTGCTCCTCTCCCAATTCCTAATTACCCGAATACCTCACGTACACCTACGGACCCAAGCTACTCGAGTCGTTAGGCGCCTATCATAATTTATATTTTAAATTCCTGTATTCATTTTGCAGTTAAAGATGAATTTCTATCAATAATAAGGCTGCCTAATCCGTTGTACCACCGCCGATTTTGGATTGCACGAGAGTATTATATGGACACAGGGGTCAACCAAGTTATAATGACCTGCGCAACATTTGCATCCTTTTTCCATTTTTGTACGAAACGGGTACAAAAGCGCTCTACTTGTTTCTCTCGAGCGCTGGGGATTTTGAAATTATCGTCCTAATTTGATATTTTAATTTTATTCCGGCACTTACGCTTGGTCTGCCATGCACGAAGTTTTTCGCTACATGTATGAGAATAATTTTGTCAAAAAGCGATGGCTGGAGAATCATAAGACGCATTAATTCCATCATCTTACTCAACTGAATCACCCCCTTGTGTATTTCTATTGCGATTGCTATAAAGAGGCAGGATTTCTTCCCGATAACTAAATAAAAATATATCGATGTGGCGTATTGTTTACTCACATCCGGGACCTTGAAATCTTAATAGGAGATTCGAAACGCAGATAAGTTGTTATCATAAAGGTCCCGTTTGATCTTAACGGAGAATAATGAGAACAAGTATCCATTTTTGCTTGAAATGTTCATTCTCACTTGAGGTATCCCACACAATCAGTACCTGCAGCTCAAAAATTGAGAAAAAAATCAACTGCCCTCACGTTGCTATCTATATTTTTTTCCTGGTGACAATTTTATCACTTGCTGAGGTAAATACTTTTCCATATTAAGATCAGAATGAATTTCACTGTAAAAGAGTCTGTTTTAAATAAGCAACTGATTGAAAATATACTCCGCCAATGCATTAACAAATGTCATCTCTGGAGAATTTTTTTCGCCGTAAAACTAATCCTACTTTTCCACAACGAATTTTGAACAAAAGTTACTTGGCATTTATTCGCATCAGATGGTGAGAGCATTCAACTACCGTTGGAGAATAATCATTACGAAGTATGCTCTTCCACTTGTACTAAAAAGGTAGATTGCGTGCCGTGATAAAAATATAAATGAATTGTTTACTTGGGTACCTACGATTTCACATCGTTTTCTTCTTCATTAGCATCTGACAAACCGCAGTGATCAACCAGGCTGTTTGGGGAGGGTAGAGCTCACCAAAATCAAGGCCCAATAGCGGACAATATTCCCGCGTTGAGGAAGAGTATTTTAGTTTATTTCCTTCTGCTGCTTCTTGTCCCTCAGAAAGATATGGTACCAGAAAAATCATTCGTCTGGATGTAAGTGAGAAACCAAATAGGTCACTCCGGCATCTCCTGTCAGTATCCCAACATAATATAGCTACTGGCTGAACTTTCTACGTCATGTAGTGGTAGAAGTTTTACGGTGCTCCAAAATGCTTAGGATGCATCCCATCCTTTATCCCAACTTAATTCTAAGCCAAATCATATTATAAGCACAACAACCATGCCACATGAAGTGGATTTCGAATCCGCGAACCTCGGGTTGCCGAGCCGGCATGTGACTGACAAGACTGTCTCTGCCACCCGATCGAAGAGAGAAGTTGGCATGAGTGAATGGCACCAGGAAGACCTTGTAGTGCAGTATATCTGGGAACTCACTGTGTCAATTGCGGTATCCGAACGTGATTTGTCCGCGCGCTGAGGGTCGCTACGCCGAGGAGATCAGTAGCCTTCGATCCGCTTCACAATCGACCCATGGGTCCGATGAATTGGTTCCTGCACCCGCGGTCGTGCACGACACTCGTGCAGTTGATCCTTCGACTGACGCTTTGGAGGTTTTCCCGCCCTGCAGTGATGGAGGGGGGGATCTCTTGTTGAAGCCTTCGTCTTCTCGTCCTCCCCCGCCTCCTCCTTCTCCATTCTCCCTCCTCGATCCCCACCCAGAAGGTACTCCACGCAGAGCAAGTGCCATGTCGCCCGTCCACCCGCGTTTCCATCCATCCCTCTCCCTCACGACGCTTTCACTTCCCATGACTCCTCCCCCACAGGGTAGGCACCTCTGGATGAAGCAAATGTTCCCTGATGAACTCGTTGTCACTCCTAAATGCGGTCGGATACGAGAAGATATCGGACCGATTCTACGAAAACTAAGGAATGAAATGCTAAGTTGGCTTTTGAGGAATACTCGGAATTATGTAATTGAGATCTCCTCAACCGTGTATTTCTTCGGGAAAGATATTGCTTTCCAGTTCCCGTACCCGAAAACTTTTTTCCAGGAGAAGCACGAGTAAAGGCTTTTGCGAAAATGCTTGAAAGATTACATTTCTATGCACTATTTGGGAATGAAAGGCACGATAAATACACTTGTAAATAAAATAATTAAATTAACTATCATTAAAGTAAAATAACTGATCTCAATTTAATCATGAGAGGCAGTAAATATCCTATAAAACTTTTGATGACAATGGAAAGTAATCTGAAGCTCATTGAACGAAATTTATGCTAGCAAAGACTGAAAATTTTTCATTAAATGAAATCAGATTCATGCTTGATTTTTTAAAAATTTTGCAAGAGTGAAAACTTCTTCCATCTATTCACTTTGGGACCGATTGTAAAAGTAACAGGGCAATGAAACCACGCAGGACGGTACACGGGTCGTGGATTTTTTCCGCACGTGGCTTAGAAATGATACAGGATGCAGTTCACCTCGGAGGCCGATGTTGAGAAAGTGGCGAAGCCCTCGAAAGAGCGTTATCAAAGCGATGTCAGGAGTTCAAATTGGAAATATAATTTTGGCCCGGTCCAAGTTCTGTTCAGACGCTCCTTGCGCAAGGCATTGAGTGTTTTTCCTCGCTTGGATGCTTTCCCGACCTCATTTTCAGTTTTACTCCGCGAGGCGGGCACGAATTTATGCAATTAGAATCGAAGCTTTTATCGCTTCACGCAAGTTGCCGTAAAATTTATCTCGCTCTCATTCTCTCGATCTCGCCTTAAATTCTTCTGTTGAAAACGTGCAAGGGAAATGTATTACATCGAGATACGCGCTAAATAGGATATGACGAAGGACGCTTGTTGGGGTTATAGCTGCTTTTAAGCAACACCCCAAACTTAGTGCAATGGAAATTTATTCCTCCGTATTACGTGATTACACCTCGATGTAGGCAAATTTCTCGGCAAATGAAAGCAAAAGCATCAATTAGGTAGGTTGCACGAATGTTACGGCGTGAATTCGTTTATTTTGAACCGCATAAAGTAATGGAAGTAAAAATAGGGTGTGACCAGCTCTCACAGCGTATCAGTTATGGGACGATTTATGACATCCATAGAGTTTATCAGCATTTCCGCAACTCTCATGGTCAACGTGGTAATATTACAGTTTTGAGTACGCATGTGCTGTTTCTGCTGACCTTGGTCATGTAGTTGTATTCATTCCTCATCACCAGATCAGAAGGAAAGAATTTTTTAAGCAAGAAGATGTAAGTTTGGTATTATAAATTCTGATGATAGGGCTTTTTCTGAGTGAATTTCTAGCATTAGAACCTGATAATGCTAATATCTGATCGTGGGAGCGCACTCATAGCAGAGACAGAAAGTGATCTGAATACGATTCTAATAACCATAGATAGGACAATGGCCAGATATCAGCTGAAGATCAATAAGAAGAAGACTAAGATAATGGTGTGCAGCAAGAGAGAAGAGGCCAAAACCAACATTAAACTAGAAAAACAAAAACTGTAAGAAGTGAAAGAGTTACCTGGGAAGCCGAGTAATCAACGATGGACGAAGCAAGAAAGAAATAGTGAGTAGAACTGCCCATATAAAGAAGGCACTACACCAAAAGATGAATCTACGAGGGTAGTTCAATCAGTCCTTAGAAAATCCAAGAGATTGCAATCGTAGTATCGAAAATGCATTTTTCCCAGTAAGAAGCACTCCTAACTAGTCAGCTGTTAGAGTTTCAGCTGTATACATCACATAGTTTCACTGATGTGGTCGATTGAAGTCAACAACTTTTGTTTATTCATAAAAATGGAAGAAAGTGAGTTTCCCGCGGTGATAGAATATTTTTACTTAAAAGGGTTAACGCCGAAAGAAATCAAAGCTGAGTTGGACGAAGTTCATGGCACATCTTCTCCTACGTTTGCAACTGCTTATAATTGGGTGAATGAGTTTAAACGTGGCCGTACATCCACAAAATATGAACATCGTTCCGGACGCCCTGCGGAGGTGTCTACCCCCAAAATTAATGACAAAATCCACGATATGGTTTTACGTAATCGACGAATCAAAGTGCGGGAAATAGTTTAGGCCACAGGCATATCTCAAGGCATAGTCGCTTCAATTTTGCACGAAAAATTAGACGTGAAAAAAATGTCGGCAAGATGGGTGCCGCGTTTGCTCACAGTGGGGAATAAACGAAATCGTGTGGTCGAATCTGACCCTGTTTTGGCGCTTTTCCGTCGCAATCCTGAGGAGTTTCTGCATCGATACATAACTGTTGATGGAACATGGATACTTTACTACACTCCAGAGACAAAAGAACAGTCAAAGCAATGGATTTTCAATGGCGAACGTGCTCCGAAGAAGGCAAAGACGGTGAAATTGGCTTGCAAGATTATGGCCACGGTCTTTTGGGATGCACGCGGAATCATCTACATCGATTACTTGAAAAAGGGAAAAACGATAACAGGAGAGTAATATGCATTGTTACTGGACCGGCCGAGCGAAGAAATCAAGGAAAAACGTCCTCATTTGAAACGGAAAAAGATCCTCTTTCATAAAGACAATGCACGGGTGCACACCTGCGCAGATGTGATGGCCAAAATCACGGAATTAAAGTTCTTATTATTACAACATCCACCGTATTCACCATATTTGGCCCCCAGTGACTTTTTCTTAGTTCCTAACTTGAAGAAATGGCTTTGTGGACAAAGGTTTACGTCTAACGAGTAGGTCATCACCCAAACCAATGCCAATTTTGAGGAGCTTCCGAAATCCTACTTTATTATCGGCTTAAAAAATTTAGAAAAACGGTTAGAAAAATTCATAGAGCTGAAGGGAGGTAATGTTCAAAAATAAAAAAAATCTACCAAAAAATGTTTTTTCTACTAATTTCTAAGGACTTATTGAACGACCCTCGTACTTACAGCTGGAAATACAACCATTGAAGTAAGGAAGCAATTCCTCAGAGCATACATCTAGAGCACGTTTCTTTATGGCAGTGAGACATGGACGATGACAGCAATGGAGAAAAAAAGGTGGAAGCATTCGAAATGTGGTGCTACCAAAAAATGATGAAGATGAAATGGATCGACCGGGTGGCAAGCAAAGAAGTCCTAAGAAGAGTGGGAGAAAAGAGAAGTCTGCTGAAAACTCTAAAAAGAAGACGGTCCCAGTGGCGTAGCCAGGATGTTCTCCAGGGGGGGGGGGGGGGGGCAAAAATAAGTTAGCGTTTCATAACCGTTCCATAACACAAGTTTGTTTTTGCCCCTTCATGAAAAATGTTAAGATTTCTTAATACAATTTGTACCTATTTATTATATTTCTGAAGCCGTTCGATTTTAAAATTACGTTACGTATTTTTCCTAATTATTTATTAAGTGGAAAATTTCAAAGGTGTCCAAACGTGATGGCAAAGTATTGGATGCCGGTCAAATCTACACGTGACGTCATTAAGGTACACTTTCCTCTTTCTGCCTCTCAGTTTGCTGCGAACGCCGCTATGCTTCAGACGACGCAATCCGTGAAAGCATATTAGCAAGCATTGGAGGGTCATTTATTCAAATAATTTATTACGATTTACTTTTCTTTATTTAATTTATAATTATTTATTCATTTAACAGCAGTTATTTTACTACAAACGGTACGTAAAAAACTTTCGCCAGGAAGAATATCCGGGTTTCGCAGTAGCAAGAGGCTACGAGGAGCGTAAGCGAAGTTGGAAAACTACTATTAACACAATGTTCAACTAGGTAGATTCTCCGAGATTGAGAATTTCCATGGTGATAATACATACATGTTTACAAGAGGTTAGGGATTCTGAAATACAATTATAAATTCAGGTGATAAATATTCCCTACGCCTAGCCATGTAAACTACGTATGTACCTGTTACGTCACCGACAAGGCTCCCACAGTCCCTCCATTTTCAGGCATAATATTAACATTTAATTTTCTTGTAAACCGAGATTTCTTAAGCCAAATTATTTTCGAAAAATGAATAAATTTATTTTGGCCACTAATCGCAAGTAATGACTCCCGCTTTCTTTGGAGGAAACTTCTCTTTCGGCAAAGCATTTGCTGGAATTTTTTTTCTTTTGCGGAATTAAGATAGTTATGCAAAAAAGTCATTACTAATGGGAATATCTGACTTATTTAGAGGTGACTAATTCCGTTCATTTAAAGAAGTTCGGTAGGAGAAGTTCCGAGAAAAGTACTGGGCGTATAATTGTAGACCATACAGTCGCCCACGCTGATATTTTAAGGTACCTACCCTTTCCCCGTTCTTTATCCCGCATCTTAACAGCACAAAAATATATTATAACTGATTTATTCCTCCCAGTCATTTCTTGGAATACTAACAAAGTTCAGCTTATAGATATTTCTATTGAACATCCCTTTCACCCACGTGTGTGGTGGATTGCAAAGTCAAAACACATCGTCGAAGATGCCCTAGCATATTCATAAAAATATGCTGTATAATCACAGCATACTGCAATCTAGTTATGAAAGGTGGGCTCTAAGAGTTGTTTGTATGCGTACATTAACCATGTCACGTCGGGAGCGATTTCTTTCATTGGCCGATTGACTTGACCATCGTAGAAAGTAGAATTATTCTTCTCACGCTCTTACTGGAAAGCCTATTCCTGGCCGAATTCTTCAAAAGTGAAAGCTGTCATACTTAGGAGTTAATCAAGCTAGATAATAGAACTTACGAAAGAGTGAGAATCAGTTTGGGGTACTGGATTAAGTAATGGCTTCCTACACCTAGGGACAGGTTCGAATTCCAGCAGAATTTTTTCACGGTAACTACTTAGGAGCTATGTGGAGAGGACTTCAACCTCAGTACCCCGTCCGTCGGATACGATGTAAAACTTTGATCCTCGCAAGCATTCGTTAAGAGCAGGTTAATGCTGAAGCTGGTTACTCTCCACCCTTCCTTCGTCCCCCGAAAATTTCTACCTCTACCAAACTACCAAATAACCCATCTCTCTTAAATGATACCTATTAGCTGTCGGTCGCCTCACCCAATTAACCACTACTAGGAAAACTTGAATAGGTTGAGTAGTCATAAAAGAAGTACTTAAAAGAGTGGGGAATAGAGTAGTCTGCTGAAATCTTGAAAAAGAGAACGGAGCAACATAAAGGGCTAATCTTGAAGCATGATGGCCTGATAGAGATAATCGCCGAGGAAAAACTGAATGGAAAGAATGACAAAGGAAGTCTCCTTATGAGGTATACGGAGCAAGTAGTGAATTATGTTAAAGAGAAGAATTACTGTAGAAGTAGCTGAGGTTAACTGATAGGAGAACAGAGTGGAGAGCTGTGACGGACAAATTTTAGGATTGCTGACATATGATGATGAGGAAAACTTGAATGAAGAATCCATGTCCCAGCCTCATACTTGCTAGCATTCTTTGATGTGCAAGAGCCATCACCTATCATTAAACATCTTTCCTCATCAGTTACCTATCCATCAGGATTGGTTTGCGCCTACTACTTCGAAACTTCTACTAATACTTCAAAAGGGATGCAATTTACACGTAGCAATATTTGCTCACAGCATTAACACAGGGTGGTTAGTGCAGTCCATATCATATTTATGGTTGATTAAATTGGTCGTTTTCTGATTGTAATCTATCCATTGTGATCTATGTGGATTGAAACCTCATTATTTATTTCAGTATTAGGTCACAAAACTTTTTTTGGTAGGACAACATAACAAATACTGCCTCTATCGTCATTAAACGTAAAACCATTAAACGTAAAACATAATGCAAAATTACCCGGAATTTATGCAGATGTTGATTATGTCCGCTTTTGGTTGAATGTGGCAGTAAGTTATCAAACTTGTAGGATTTTACTGCTTTTTTCCCATTTATTGACGATGATATTCCACGAAGGTAATCCTAGCTCCATTAGATAGTAAGGACTAATGTTCAGTAGTCCTTACGATCTAAGGAAGGCTGAGAATAGACCCCGTTGGGTTCTTTCGTTAAGTGTATACTATGCCGTCACCAGCTCTGTACCCTTCCTATATTCCTTTATAACGCCATTCATACTCCTCCCGGTGTGAGATACCTTCTGGTGCTGTACTTATTCATAATTCCTGTACCATCGGTTCACCCAGACGAGTTGGCATTTCTGAGAATTTTTCTGTGCTCTGTGGCTAGCTGAATAATGAGCACCGGCTCCGCCTATAACCCACAGACCTCGCCTATGGGCACAAACATTCCCAACTACCGAAGTACTCATTAATACCTCCGTCAAACCGATAGACTTTCAAATCACGGAGTAGAATGTTCTCTGTGACTTCGGAATATTCAGTGTACCTGGTGTTCAACGCGTTTCGCGAGACATTGAGTGACCAATGGTATTCTGCCTGTATGATTGTAGGGATAAGCAATCGCCGGAATAACACTAGTTGCTCATTTTTCTATCATGTTTGAAAGTTTTCTTAGCGACTGTTGATTACTTGCCTTCAAAAATTACTGTGTGAGCAGATGCAGTGCGGATTTTCGCGTGCACCTCGAAAGGCATTTACATACGTCTATTAATAGGAGAAAGTTTGACCCACACCTCCTGGCCATTTCAAGGCTCTCATATGCGGAGCTAAATCTTGAGGGGAATTTTCTGGCCAAAGTCTGGAAGAAATTGCGATCGATTCAAACACTTGACCTTCATAGTTGAATGGCACCGCAAAGCTTCTACTTTTTAATGTGAATTGGTATTAAGTTGCTCTGCTGTTTCCGTTGGTTTTTTAATGAATATTTGGGTCACTTTCATTTTTCATTTCGGAAGTGAGTGCCTAGCGAGCATTGTGATATTTACACCGTGTCGTAAGCGAAGGAGTCAGCCAATGGGAGACATTGATGAAGAGCTATTTTTTTATAGATTTAGCTTGGAGGCGATACTAGACATCATCGTTGAAAACTTGTATCAACGATGTTTTCAGATGATCGAAATCATGATGTCCGATGTTCAAAAATCATTGTGCTTACCCCTAATTTCCGCTGAGCATGGGAATATCCATGTACAAAACCATTTCGAATAGAAGGAGGAAAGGCAGGAAAATATTGAAATATTTTCTTGCTATTTATTCTTGTGTTTGCGATGCTTTGGGACGTCTTTTTTCCTAAAGGGTGAACTACTTCGATCGTCTTCGAACTAATCCCAGGAAATTCTGCATTTTCCACATTTGTGGAGTCAACACGCGAAATAAAGTTCAGACGAGCAAAACCCTTGCAAATATAGCCCGATATCCGAATAACTTCGCTTATAGGCCGTCAACGGCAAAAACTAAGGTAAGAACCAATGTTACAGTTAGTCGGATAAGTGTTGCATTAATTCTGCTCCTTAATACTCATCAGGTAATATTTGTCTCGTTGGCCGTGTTGCGTAGTGTCGAAACATCTCTCTGTTTCCATCGCTCTAGGTGTTTCATCGCGTCAGACCAAAGATGATACTTTAAAAAATTGCACGTTCGTTGTGGATATTTTTGGGGAAAGGAAACTAGTAGATAAAGAAGTCCAGTATTTTTGTTTAAAATACATTAATTAAAGTGCAGTGAGTCTCAATATTCCACCATCGCTTCACCGGTTCTCGGTTAATCTGACTGATTTCCTACCATCACATTTTCATGACTAGTTGCATTCATTCTGTGTTCATCGGCGCCATAAAATCGGCAGGTCATCAGTAAAATTTATTTATACTTTCTGTAAAGAAGAACTGTCGGAAGAAGGCATCACGTTGCAATTCCAAAAGGTTTTCTTATTAATCGCGACCAGGCTATGTTGCAGGGCAATATCTTCAAGTGTGATATAAAAATACTTCACCGTTTGTATCCAAGGGGTATATAAACCCTTGGATTTATAAATAGTCAAATTTTCCAGTGCATCATACCTACCTTCATCATACCTACCATCTTTACCTGACGATGTCACCCTGCAACGATCGCTAGTCTTGATTCTCCTTGTAGAATTGCAACGCTATGTCTTTTTCATATAATATACTTACTCTATGAAATGATTCTACCATTAAATAATTCTATAAATATGTTGAGAAAATGGATTTAATATTCAAATACGCATTCTTAACAAGGCGTAAGACGAATCGCAAACGGTTCCTTTTTGTTTTATGAATTGAATGACGTTATCGTTCGGTGTTCAGTGCACACTGGCAATAAATGTAACTTTTTCTCAACACTAACCTTGTGAAATATCGGCCGGGTAGTCGGTAAATAATTATATTTGCCGATTATTCGTGGTGGTACTGTGTCTCTAAATTTTCTCTTCCCTTATACCATTTGAAAGTGTACCAGAACCGTGCTAAAAATGCTGAGTCACTTTATTTGGTTCGACATTCCCTTGTCGTGTTTCTGTAAATATCCTTCTTCCCCGTGGCTTCTTGAATATGTAATTCCGAACAGCGGTATGAGTGGTATCTGCTTGCTGACATCCACGCTGCGAGCTATTGCTAATAACTCTCACCTATTCGCGAGTGCCTGCTGAAAGCAAGAAAAAACATGAAATCTTCGTGTTAGTGGCTGAGATGCTATCTTACTTTGAAAAATTAAAATATAGATGTGCATTACATTCATCAGACTGCTATCAGTGGCCACCATATTTTAATTTGGTGAAGTTGTTTTTAAACATTATTGGTTTAGGTTTAATATTATTATCATTTTATCTTAATTTTTAATCAAAAGTCCTCCATTCTTATTCCTCATGGTATTACACTTTTAGGATTTACTAGTCGAACTTAGCAAAAGACTATATGATCTATCCTTGAGAATAGAGGTTATTCTTGAGAATGGAGGTCCGTTCATTGAAGTTGTTCCTCATTCTCCTGTAGACAACATCCACCTTTCCATGAGCAAGGGTTTTTATCTACGTCTTTGTATTCTTACTTACAGATACTTATTCTACTTTTCCGTAACATTACGACTTATGTCATGTCTTAGTCTTTTATGGCAGGCCATTCTTCACTAATGGCATTCTTGTTTTTTCGTCCCTCTTCATTTAGTTCTAACACGTCTTCAGTGTTCCAGGCAATGCTTTTTGACAACTTTTCTTTTGCCAAGAATTTACTTTGCGGGTTCCTGTACTCCACTTTTCGTTTTCTCACCTCTTCCAATGATATTCAGTCTCGCACTCTCTCAACTGATTCTCTGCTGCCTTCTAAAAGGTCCGCCTATCTGCTTCAATTTTTTCTACTTGCCTCATTGTTTTCTTCAATTTACAATGACATTTCATCATCACTATGTGACCGCCGTCGATATTTGCCCCAGGATAACTTTTGAAGTCCTTTACGTGGTTCCTGGATCTCTGCTTCACTAAAATGTAGCTAATTTGATATCTCCTCCTGTCTCCTGGCCTTTTCCAAAAGAATCTTCTTTGGCTATGGTTTTTTAACAATGTGTTTACTGGCACTAGTTTGTGTTATATGCGGAATTCTCGTATCTGTCTTCTTTCGAATTTCGATTTCCTTGTCCATATTTTCCATTTATTCTTCCATCTTGACCTTTCCCGACGACAGTATTCGAATCTCCTAAAATAATTGGGTTTTCTTCATCTCTTACCTGTTTTATAACTTCCGTGATATCATCATATATGTCTTCCACTATATATTCTTCCTATCTCGTCGTACTACATTATCACATCTCGTTGGACCACGTCGTCATAGTCCGAATTAGGTATGTGAACTTGTACCACAACGGCATCTGTACTCTTGTTCTCGATCTTCACCATAATTATCCTTGTGTTGTACTACAGGAAGCTCTTCACTCGATTGCCGTCTCTCTTTCTCGGGATCGGTATTCAGTGATGCGGTGTTTTGTGTTTGATCTGTTACTTTCCTTCCAAAAGTCGTCATTATCAGTAGTCTTCAAGGCGGCGAATAGTTCACCATGATCGTTGATTCCATAAAAAACATCTACATGTGTATTCATTTCCGGGTGGGTTATAACGGTTATAACTAAAAGTTTGGTATTTTATTTCCCATTGGTGACTTCTTAACAGCTTGGGCAATGGACTGATGTGAAAAAGAGCTTAGTGCCCAAAAAGAATCATGTATCATTGATTCACTGCCAGTGTGAATAGTTACTCTAGTTAATAGATGGAAGATTAAAGCATACCCCAAATTACTATCATGCCCTTGTTGTTTTTGAAGAAAGTGTTTATATCTGATGCATAACCTAGCCAGGGCCGGCTTCAGACAAAATGTGTACCGGGGTGAAAGGGTAGGGCTGGGCGGTGAGGAAATACTGAACCGGTTCTCGGTTCTGAAAAAAAAAAACAGTTTGCGACGGGCGGCGGTGCACCGGTTCAATTGATCGAACCGGTATTTTCCACTGAACCGGTGTTTTCTCCTGAACCGGTGTTTTATACTAAAACGGTGTTTTATACCGAACCGTTTTTTCTACTGAACTTTTTCCCCTCGTGAACTGCGTTTTTTGTCATCCAAAAGATTTTTTCATAAAATGTTTATTTTACCTGTTTTTTAAGACGTGTTTTGCCTTTTAAGAAGATACTTCTTTATAACGTAGGTACGCTTTCCTAAACTGAACTGTAAAAAGTGAGAATGTTTGCGTGAGCCAGTGGTTTTTATGCGAGGCCTGGGCGTACATATAAATTGCCTTTTGTAATTGTAACGGCGATGAAATTCACGTTATTTTTAAAGGAAGGAATTGCAAAATTTCCA
Organism: Platycnemis pennipes; assembly: GCA_933228895.1. Taxonomy (NCBI): domain Eukaryota; kingdom Metazoa; phylum Arthropoda; class Insecta; order Odonata; family Platycnemididae; genus Platycnemis; species Platycnemis pennipes. The sequence continues at coordinate 110,607,708 of OW121847.1, forward strand.
CCGATATTACTATACAAGTCATGTTTCGCTGTTAAACAATATTATCAAGTGCCTTGATGATAATGCTGATGTAACAACAAAACGCGTCATACACTAAGTTACTAACTCATGCCTGGTGAATGAAAAGCTCTCTAGAGCCAGAGCGACTGGTTTCTGCATACGGAAGAAGATCTGATTTAAGTGCTTCGGGGAGTTGATATGTGTGGAGAGGTTGATTGCTGTCATCTTGGCTCATAGTAATTTGCCTTTCTTAGTCAACATTTTCTTTATCTTTCATCTTGGCAACGATTATGGGGCGAGGGTCTGACTATGACGCCTTTTTTGAAACATTGTTAAAAATTGGCTGCCTGCAAACCACCCGAAAATTTCTGGCGACACAGGGTGTCACATCAAGTTTTGCCTTAGGTAACCGTATGTTCCTTAAATTTACCATTATTGAAAATATTAATCATTTAAAAATATCTTAACCATCCTTTGGCATAAAATAAGTCTTGGAAAGAACTTACAATATTGAGCATTAATAATCAACGTCAAAATGTTCAAATTCCATTTACAGTAGGCGCAACTTACGTACAATAATTCCCATCAATGCATGCATTCCAGACATGAATATTGAGGCTGCCGTAAGTAGTTGCATTATCCTCTCACTTCTTGCGTGTGGCAGGGGTAGATAGGAGCTTTAAACAATCCTCCTTCCTTCTCGAAGTCTTCCAAAATCAACAGCATTGGTTTAATACAAATAGCTACTGCACTAACCTGAAGGATTATTAACTCTTTCTTATTCGTTGTAATCGTCGAAAAAAGAATATAACATCAAAAAACGCAACATCCTGCTCACTTACGTACGCGACAATGCTTTACATGGGTGAGTGCTCGCTCTGCACTCTAGCAGCCGATTATTTGTGTGATGACAGGCGGACAACTTATTGCACTGGAAAGTTCACAGATGTTGTCGCCAACCATCCTGGCTGCGAGCAGAGACGACGGCGTGAAATCCGAGCAGCGAACGATCATCGGTGTTTCAGAACCGCTTCCCCAGTACACCGGTCCAGAACCGATACCCATGTGCCCCGGTTTAGAATCGCTTCCCCGGTGCACTGGTATTTTTCCTACACCTGAACCGGCCTGCCGGTTCAGAAAAAAAACCGAACCGGTGAACCGGAAAACCGCCCAGCCCTACGAAAGGGTATCCCGGCGCCCCCCCCGCCCCCCCCCCCCCGCCCGCCTTCTCTCCTCCCCCCCTTCTCTCCTCCCCCTACTTGTCAAACACAGTTGAAACACATTCACCAGTTGAAACATAGGTAGTAGTAAAAAATCAGCAGTAAATTAGCCTTATGGACATGAATTAAGCCGTCAATCCCCGAATAAAAAAGTTTTTTTCATTCCCACGGCGCCCCTTCCTTCGTGGCGCCCCGGGCCTTTAGCCGGGCCTGAACATAGCAGTTTACGTAAACCGCAATTTTTGTCTAATTTCCGTTTATAGAGAAAATTGAAGAGAAATATTAGGAGCAGAATATTGAAATTTTTGAGTGCTAATTTAGAAATAGGAATCGGGTATAGTACGTTCGTGTCGTAACTGTTTTAGAAGAGTTTTCCAGCCATTGAACTTTTTCGATGCATTTTACCGGAAATTCGGATTCTAAGAGCCATAAATTGTTTTTCGAGTAGTCTGTTAGATTCCCCAAGCCACTTTCTCAGCCAACCCTAGGCTCTGGTAAAGCCCGGATGAAATTAATAACAACATGCTGATCTGAACCTGATGCAAAAATGTGCAGTAAAGATTATCATTCTAATCATCCACGATACCAAAAAGTGATATGTTTTATAGTGTTTACTTCTGTATATGTTTTGTATGTCAGCATGAGCGCACACCTGCAATGATATGATGCAGATTGTATTTTTATGGGATAAAAATATCAATTGCCAATTGTACACGCGTCTTACGGCCGCCACTGCTGAAAGTGCATATCTTGAACTTTAATGTGCGTCTCCATTTATCTACGTCGCGAATAATACGGCTCGGCATCGTGGAGGAGAGTTTTTCCTCAGTGACAACCCAATCGTCCTTGAGCATTGGCCTCAGAATCGTGACCCGTTGACCGACAGATGATAACATAGACCTTAGAGACAAATGTTAACAGTTTTGAATCCCATTTATGGAGGCGCATAGACATTCTATAAAGAAATAAGGAAAATATTTGTTGCCCTTCATGGATTGCATGTCCTAGGGAGTTAAGATATTGACGTTACGTTTCATCATACGATTCCCTTGGATTATTAGCCCTAAGTGCGCCAGAGAAAATATGTTGCTTTGCCAATTGATTCAATGCGCATTCTTGGCGCTAATTTTTAATCCCTTATAAAACCATTGTTTTCAGAAGTTAAAACTTACTGTTACAATAATTCACATGCAAAAAGATCACGTATAAAACTTACCAGCGCATTTTCTAGTTCAATTTCATTGCTGCAGAAATTATGTATTTATAAATTCAGCACAAAATTTTATTTATAAATACCTAAGATTTAGTCAGCTGAAAAATATTAACCAACTATTTCTTGAAGTGGATTATAGCTCTCATCCAACTGAATTCAAAACAAATGGGCTATGAGTTAACCTTATCCCCGTCCACAGTTAACCTTAACGGAATAACCCGCTGCGAAGATTACGCAGGGAAGAATATTATCCACCAAGATTATTTTTTCTCTCTGAGAAAGCTTCGAACTGAATCAATTTGAGCACGAATAAACATCGATCACTTGGATAATAAAAGTGGCGATGTATGTACATGCGTAGGCGTAAATGCATGTACGTAGGCGTAAATAGACTAACTTCCGAGCACGATGCTCGTCATGCGCATTTTATCTCTCTTGATTTCAAAAATTTTACTGTTGCAAAATAATTGCCCTTAAGGGTCATTTAACTATTCGCTGACAGATAGTCTTGCTGTTCTGCTGTTTGTCATTAAAATATACTTCTCGTTGATGAATGGCTTATCACTTGAATAAATGCCGATGGTTGTAAATTTTCATAACATCGATCAAAGCTCACTTGTGGATGATGTGAAATACTATCGAAATAGCTCGGGAAGAGCAGAAACGATGGTTAGTTGGTTGGTTATTAAGGGGAGGCGACCGACAGCTGAGGTCATTTGCGCCATATAGGATAGGTGGATACTTGGGTAATGGTAGGAGTTTTCAGGGAATGGAGGAAGGATGGAGAGAAACCCGGCGTCGGCATTAGCCTACTCTTAACGAAAGGCGCCAAGGGGACCACGGCTTAACGTCCCATCCGACGGACGGAGCCCTGTACTTGAAATGCTCTCCACTAGGCACTCAAGTGGGGACCGGTTTTCCACTGAAAAATCCGCCACTGCCGGGAATCGAACCCGGGCCCTCGGGATGGGAGGCCAGTACTCTAGCCACCACACCAACCCGATCCCCAGCAGAAACGATCTAGGAGCGGAAATCAGAGAGGAAGAATATAAGAAGTACTCGAGGTACGCACATCCTGCACACCCATAGCTTTCCTCGTTTTTCGTACTTACGTACGTTACCTATTGTTACGAACACTTCGCTCGCCAGAGGAGCATTGTGTTGAGCCTCTCAGGAAATGCGCTGGCGTCTGAACCACGCTCGGAAGTATTAAACGTCCACGCGTGGAATCTAACAATAGATTATTTTTCATTATTCCATCGCTTAGAGATGGATGATTTGAATTTGTTGACACTCTAGCGAGGGAAGGACACAAACATTACATCCACACAATACACTGCAAGCTACCACAAGGGTGTGAATGATCACCAGGCATTATTTTACATCATAATGTAATAGAGAGAGAGACGCGGTACTGCCAAACGCGAGCATTTCGTTCCACATCCGACGGTCCATTTTGCGTGCCTGCCCTGGGTGATCCTGTAAAATTACTGGTTGACTGTAGACACTTATAGTTGCCTATTCCCCACCCACTCTCTTCCCCGAACTCCTCCCGATTCCGGCGACCGCTCTCTCTCTCTCTCTTTCAGCACCCTGCGGGGTCTGGGATGTGAAAATTCAAGGGTTCAAGTGAACGTGTTGTCATCCAATAGCACGCTTCAGTGAGGTCACCAGGGTAAGCGGATTGTCAAACAAAGAGGGAGAAGCTTACGCTTGCGGGGAGTCGGCCGCGCGAGGTACCTAATGGAGCTAGGAATAGTGCAAGGCCTTTGGTCTGCACCTTGAGTATATCGTTACTCTTCTCTGTGTTGCCTTTGACAGACGTTGATCTAACCGAGAGTTTATATATGTACTATGTTATTTGCTAAAATACGAGTTTTTATTAGCCCAAAATATCTACAGTTGATCATCTCCAAAGAAAGTATTTTCATGTGCAATACTGTAGTGAAAGCATCACCGTCTGATCGGACATCGCACATAAACATTTATATATTTTATCATTCAGTCAAAATGAAAATGTAATTTACACTCAGTAACATGAAGGCGTGACAAAATATCAGTTGAAAATCTACAATACCATCAGAATTTTCCCTGATGGCTTCGCTGTAATATTTAATATCCCTCATTGTGAGCGGGAAATAAGTGAATTTTTGAACCTCTCTGTCTCACTATTTATTATTATTTTTTTCTTAATGATCCAACCTACCGTGTCCAGCTAAGAATTTTAAAATATATTTGTGACGTCGTCAGGAAACCTATCCGCTTTTAATTTCTGTGGGAGATTTATTCTGTATTTCAGCCTACGCGCTGGTAATGATTCCTAACCTATTTCTTCCAATTACTTAGATACACTGCTACCATTTAACTATTCAACACAACATATAATTCGTTGGGAAAGATTGAATTTCCTACCCTTGAATTAGCCAAAGAGCACACCATTCAACAGTCAAGAGATAGAGTTGCCGCTTGCCTAAACATATAAACTGTTATCTCTTCGGTCGAGTGCTCTTTCAGTGATCACGGTATGCTTCCTACCTTTATCAAAGTAACACTCCACTTTGATTGGATCTTGGTGCAGATCCAATCAAGATGATGAAATTTTTGAAGTCTGATCTCGCTGATAAACTAGAATGAATAATACCCCTTCAAAACTTCTTTCTCCTTCTAATTCTGAAGATTCAGGCGATATGGAGTGGTAGCGAAACATGATAACACAGAAAGAAAAAACATGAGTCAAATTTTTGTGGATTTGGCTCATATTTTTTCTTTCTGTGTTATCTTCTTTCACCTACATAATTCAAGGATATTTTAACCGATAGCGATTGATTATTAAGTATTTCCTCAATTCCAAACTACAGTAACATTTCATTAATATCCTCTCTGCTCTCAGCAACATTACAGGAAACCTTCGGCCTTAGGCAATTTTATCATGTTTCTCCTGAGACATTATTGTGCCAAAACCTTGCCTTGCTAGGAAAGAATGTGGATTCCTCAAATGTGGGATTAGATTTGGCGAAGAAGAAATATATTATAGGGGAAAGACGTGCAAAGAAGGGCGGGGGCCTAATCATCATTATCACTAGTCGTCAAACTTTAAATTGGCTGTGGACTCAGTTTGTCATTCATCCGTAGATTCGTCGTCTTCTTCGTCTCACTGAGCAATTCATATTGACGTAATTCATTTCTTTTACATTTTACATCTCCCACTGCTTACCCCTAATATCCCTCATGAGACTTTAGTTTGGAATTTTTCCCAATCTTTTTCCTCCAGACGGCTGTCTTCATCAGACCATCACGCCATTTTAAAGTTTTTCTCAGACTTTTCTCCCACTCCCCTTGGGAACGTCTTCGTTACTTACTCGATCTATCCTTAATATCTTCATCATACTTCTGTAACGCTACATTTTAGCACATTCTTCAGGTCTTGCTTTTTCTGCAGCTGCCATTGTCTATGCCTCACTGATATAAAGGAGTATGTTTCTGATTCTAATGAAGCTCTTCCTTGCTCTAGTTCAAATAGATCCAAGTTCTATTATACTGTTTCATTATTTCCTAGCTGAAAATACCATTGAAAAATCTCTGCCGTTCAGAGACTCTAACTCGGCCCCCTTGGAATGGAAAGCAAGTATTGCTGGCTATACAAATTACTCTAGCCACCACGCCAATCTGACGCAATGGTGTGCGTTTTCAACTTCTGTCCTTGGCAGTGGAATCGTCATGGCAGCTCTGGCGGTGTTTTGTTTAGTCTGGAGATGATATGCTCCTCCTCAAGCGCGCCCATCCATGGTCGGCCGCGCGGGAGAGGGTTGAGTTGGCCGCACACGAAGACTCCCATGGTGTGAAAGTCACGCTTCCGGCTTGCCTTTCACCCGAGGTTCGCCAGTGATATCTAGCGACCAAAGCAGTACACAGATCTGAATCAGGGAGCATCGTTGTTTTTGGAACCCAGATCCTTTGGAAATGGTCGGTGGGCTAGCGATAGACAACCTCGCTCGGGGGCACTCAAGAGGACCACAAATTCCTTCCAGGCGAAATGGTTCAAGGTGCGAGGCGTTCGCGTTTCCACCGAGGGAACAAGGATACCTTTGTCCACCAAGCTAAAGTGGCAAAAGATGAACGTTTAGTGCCGCGAATCAGCCTCATCATTCTCTTTCATATCCTCATCTGATCAAGTACGCACCGTGATATATCCGGAAATGGGCACTCAGTAGATGCCATTTTTCATGATTTGCTGCTAACAACTCTGATGAGTTGATTGAGAATATCACACGCTAAAATTAGAGTTTGGTATAATTTTTCTTGCTTTGACGTTTCCAGAAAAAAGTTTTAAAAAACTTCAGGAGATCTAATTTTTCCACGCTACCCTTTTAAAAAATTACATAAAGAATTACAGACGGAGACAAAGGGTGGATTGCAGAAAAATACAGCTTTTTAGTATAAGAACACAGTATCATTTTTGGAACAAACAATAATATACAGTATTAATTACAGAAAACAGCATCATAAGCGTATTTTTCTGGAAAATTTGTGTTTTTAGAAAATGAAGGCACCTTGGCTTTAGAGTTATCAGCAAAAGAAGTAATTAAGCGCGCTGGTCGAACGTTTAATAGAGCTGGTAATGTAGTAATGATGATGTATGCATTCGGAAAATTAATTGGCAAAAGAATAATATTTAACTTATCCGCATATTTAGAGTACACTTTTTTGCTCGAAGGATTATTTGTAATTGCGGTATATTTTTCAAACGGTATACATTAAGTATTGGAATTTCATTTACGTTTTGACTTAAGGAGTCGAAATGGAATAACCGCTAGTCGGTCGAAGAATATTTTGCGGAGGCCTAACCGATCTTCAACCAAATGCATATCTTTAGTTCTTTTGACGTAATAATATACGGCTAGCCAGTCGCCTCGTCCACACTACATTAGCACGTCATTGAGTGTCATAATTGCATTGAAGGTTCACATTGCATCCCTTGTTTTTATTTCATAAATTCATTGTATTTCGAATGAAAATACCTTGATTTTTGGAAATGGAACATGAAACAAAATTTATTGAACAAGGCCAGACTTTTCCGGCAACAGGGCTAGTTCATAATATTATTAGCTTTTAAAATTGCAGATTATTTTAAATTCATACAACTCATTTTTGAGAAAATGATGCCGATCCATATTTCATTTATATATTTTTTGCCGATCGCCCATCGAGTAATTTTCTAAATCCCCTGCTATTTGAGAAAAAACAGTTTTCTTAAGTTTTCTCTGAAAAGTTTCCACCCGCAAAGAGCGCGGTTTCCGCCCGCAATGACCAGCACATTCTTCTCAAATGTTCCCTGCCTACTGCAGTGAGAACTGAATAATTATTAGTTCATCATCATGGCAGACGCAATTCCTTGCTTAAACGTCGAAAGCGAAGGCGTAGGTACTCCAGTGGCTCAAGGTTATAGTCGTGATTCATCACCCAACCCGTGACACCGAACCGATTGCATCCTCATCACCGAATCCGTATCGCGGACAGTCAAGTAATCCACAGTCTGCGATGTCGCGTGCGAATTTCAGATTCTCCTCACTTTTGTGGGAATAAACATCTTTTAAACGGTGGTTCGCATCACCGAAAAGTCCATCCTATTTTACGCTCCTTTACCGGTGCTTGTTTCTGGCGAGGCTCAATTTTAATGGAAGTAGAGCTGGTGTGGTGGCTCAGCGGTCGGATGGACCGCTAAACAGTGGACCCCTTGGCGCCTTTCGTTTAGAGCAGGCAAATACCGACGCCTGGTTTCTCACCGTCCTTCCTCCGTTCCCTGAAATATTCCTACTTCGACACTATAACCCACCTATCCGATATGGTGCAAATGACCCTAGCTATCGGTCGCCTCCCCCGAATAACTACCGTCTTATACTCAATTTTTACTTGCCTCCCCACTTTTTTTTTGACAAGAATTACCTAAGTTTCTGCGATGGAACATTTTCGCTCTAGATATTCTAGACGACGACCGGATATGGAGGAAAAGGTAGCCATTAACGCACCCGATATCTCCTTTTCCCTCCGTAGGATAGCAGGAGAGAAGTGGTGGGGAGAGGATCACTGTCAATTTTGGCGGAGGGCTGCCCCTAGCAACGTGCCCTCTCCTTAGTAGCCCACCCTTCCTCCCGCCAAAGAGCTGCCTGCTAAATTGCAATACCTCACCACTCACATTCAACACACCCTAGAAGCCACGCTGGGCTTCTAGGGTGTGTTGTTTCTAGGGTCAGGCTTCTCAGGCTTCTCAGGCTTCTAGGGTCAGTTTCTAGGGCCACGTTGGACTCGTACCGCGAGTTGACCGCTGATATTCCCTGCCAATTGGACTGACGTGCTGACCCAGAGAGTTTTTTTAGAACTCTGTGTTTCTCCTTTGACAGGGACTATGAGACAATGAACCAAATCCACTTTGCACATTTTTTTCATAATTTCAGCCGCTGACCCTTCCCCACATATCAGACGGCTAGCCGTGAGTCGTCGGACTGTGTTTATTCGACAGTGAATACTTGCGGCGTTAATCATCGTCACCGCTGGTTCAAGAGGACGAGTCAGACCGCTGAAAAACAACGGTCGACTCCCTCGCGACATCATGGTGCGGAGTTGCTTCTCCCGTGGGACGCGTCCCACGAGAAGGACTTCAAAACCTGCTGGGTCGGATGAATGATGATGTTGTAAATAGATAGGTATGCAACCTACGTATTTACCTACATTCGACCAGAAAGTGGAATAAAAATGATCTTCTCTTTGTATCTTGGCGGGTCCTGGTTTTCCTGATGATGGAAGGCATGAAGCAGGACGAAAAATGTTGGGATAGAGTACTTTATTACGTGGTGGACTCTCGATTGGTCGATGCTCTCGCGCTTGGCTCAAAAGGATTTGGCTTGATTCGATACCGGGTCCGGCGCAAAACCAGAAAAAATTCGGTGTTAAAGTTTTCATTCTTAGGTGAAGTTGGAGATAATTGTGTTTATTGGTACGCTCATTGTAGTTAGGCACTTCTTTTTAAATATCTACCTTTCCAGAAGTTTCCTTTTTTGTCGATGGTTGTCAAAGATATAGCAGTGATGTGTTTTCATTTCTATTCCGAACCGAAATTATATGAAAACCTCATTCTTCCTCGCAGCTCGCTTCGGCAGCAGTCCAGTCAGTATCTTCCAGCGTCTCCAACTTCATGAGACAGAAATATGGTTATAAGTTCATGGAGCAGCAACTCAAGAAGTTATCACTCTTCGCCCTTCGTGGATCGCCGCCGAAGGAAGGTGAGTGGATTTCAACGTTTTGACCATGAACTCAGAGACGGTTTGCAGTAAGCATACAATTAAACCCGTTCCTTCGTTTTTTTAATATGATTTAAGTGGAAACGTATGTAAAAAGTAAATAGCCATATATATTTATTTGCTCAATAAATGCTATTTCCCTCTTCTGGTTGGGTTTTAGCGATGTGGAAGCCATCATATATATGTATATATATATATGTATATATATATATATATATATATATATATATATATATATATATATATAACAGTCACTGGCAAATGCAATCAATGCTAATACATACATATATAGGAAAGGAATAGGAGTAGATAGGAACACATAAAAGTACGAACACACAATTGGTGGAGAAGATGGAATAGAGCCGAATCACAATGGAAAAAAGTTCGACTGAACCGGGATTCGAACCACGGACCTGAATGGCTACCTGAACCACGGATGGCTCAATGGCTACCTGATGGGACCTCAATGGGACCTCAATGGCTACCTGAACTCACTTGCTACTCAATGGGACCTCAATGGCTACCTGAACCACGGATTCGAACCATGGACCTCCAACAATCATGGAGATTACGTTTGGCTGGATGGTGTAACTGGTAGCACGCTAGCCCGGCAAGTTGGAGGTCCGTGGTTCGAATCCCGGTTCAGTCGAACTTTTTTCCATTGTGATTCGGCTCTATTCCATCTTCTCCACCAATTGTGTGTTCGTGCTTCTGTGTTCCTAAAAAAGCTGGTCACAGGTGTGACAAAAGTCATAAAAAGGACACTCACAAAAATATTTTCCCGATATTTCGGTGGCCACTACCACCTTTCTCAAAGGAGAGGAGAGAACTGACGGGGGGGGGGGGGCGGCAGGTCGAGGAAACAAGTGAAAGGTGGAAGTAAGGGAAAGGAGGGGTATGGAAGAGGGGGAATGGAAAGGGTATGAGAAAAAGTATGAGAAGAAGAAAGAAAGACAGACGGCTCCTTTAATGAGCCCTGTTAATTCCTGGTTTGCGGAAGGCATGGAAGAGCCAAATTAGAGAATGCTCCAGCGTTTTAAGTTGAAGGGGAGACGCTGAAGGTGGGAGGGAGGCCAGTATGCCCACCTTGAAGCAATTGTTTAAGCTGGAATCGTGGGAGGAGGCATGTATGGCTACTGGAAGAGAATAAGAGTGGGAGGAGGGATTATTGCAGGAAGAGCGGTGACCATTCATGCGGATGCATAGTGCGGTGGTGGAGAGGCCGATCTAAAAAGCGGGACAGAATTGGCAGAGTTGAAGGTAGACAGTATTTTCCGTGGTGCAGGAAAGTGAAGGCATGGATGGAAGTGGAAAAGAGAGGAATTGTTTAGGGAGAGGCTCGGTGATAAGGATAGGATAGGTTTTGCATCTAGCGCGATTGCAGGGGGAAGGGGGTGTTTTTGGAAGAAGATTGGATTTGGACAGAGGTCTGGTGGTTCTCAGAATTCCCGAGAGGTTGGGGGGACGTTTGAAGGTAAGAGACGGGCATTTGGGGAAAATATTGGTGGTGATAAGGTTATCAGAGAGGATAGGGAATAGGTCTTTGAGGATGTGTTTGAGGGACTGAATACCAGGGAAGTAGGTTGTGCACAAGGAGAGGTTGTCTTTGGTTTTGCGAGGAGGGGCTATGGGGGAGTAAGGTTTGTTGGAGATTTTTTTGTTGAGAAGGTGCTCAGGGTATCCTCTTCGGAAGAGAGACTGGTGTAGGTTAGTTAGGAATCTATTAAGGGAGTCTGGGTTATTACATATGCGGTGGCCACGAATGGAAAGGGAGTAAGGTAAGGATGTTTTGGTGTGGAAGGGGTGGCAGCTATTGTAGTGGAGGTATAGTTGTTTATTAGTGGGTTTGATGTGAACAGATGTGTTAAATTTGTTATTGGAAAGGGAGATATCGACATCAAGGAAGGTAATGTTGGAAGAGGAGATATGAGAAGTGAAGGAAACTGAGGAGAAAGCGTTGAGAGAGGCGAGGAATGAGTTAAGGGAGTCGGTGCCGTGTGGCCAGAGGAGAAAAATATCATCGATATAGCGGAGCCAGAGAAGGGGCTTGAGGGGGCAGGTGGATAGAAAAGATTCTTCAAGGAGGCCGAGAAAGAGGTTGGCATAAGAGGGACTAAACCTACTTCCCATGGCACAGCCCCTAGTTTGAAGGTAGAATTGGTTATTAAAGGAAAAGGAATTATGGGTAAGGATGAGGTTAGTAAGGTCAAGAAGGAAGTCAGTGCTAGGAGTGTGTGGAGCAGAACGTAGGTTTAAGAAATGGCGGAGAGAGGAGAGGCCTTCTGAGTGAGGAATAGAGGTACATATAGAGAGAGGTAACATCAATGGTGGCCATTGCAGCGTTTCTCGAAAGAAGAACAGCAGTTCACGAGAAACGCTTGTCCAAAGGACAAATATTCTTTCCAAGACGGGTGAGCAAGATGAGGTCAGAAAATAGAAAAAACCACAAAAGTATGACAATATAACTAATTAAACACTGTATTTAAACAACAAAAGACAAGGTACAAACCAACAAAATTCAAATACTCTTCACAATTTCGGGAAAACTAATAACTTGCACCAAAAGTCCATGGCGCAAAAAGGAGAATCGACGAAAACCTAACTCTCCTCTCACCTCGCCTCGATATCGTCTCTTAGCCGTCTCGACTGGAACAGAGGGCGTGAGAGGGGAGGTATTCTCTGGGGTAAGGAGGGGTATATTCTGGAAGGTCAAAGTGCAATGGGGTTTAACGTGGAATTCCATTGGTGCAAATTGAGGGGAGGAAAAGGTGGCATGATGTGAAGGGGGCGAGGTGGAAGATTAGGATTGGCTCATCCGGGACTCTTTTTTCACTACGGCGGGGGAACACTAAATAACGGCTCGTACGATGGCCTAACTTCTGGTCTTCATCCGCACTTTGGGGGCTATATAAGTGAATACCACACTGGCCAGGAGACGGCGTGGCTAGACGGCGTGGCTTGACGGCACGCTTTGTCGGAACGCTGCAGTCCGGAATCGTTGCATTTTGGAATCGTAGGCATTGTTGGCGTCGTTGGCTCCGCCTGTCGTTAGCTACGCCTGTCGAGCAAGTCCTGCGGCTAAGTCCGGAGGGTAATTAGTCCGCCGAGGGGTTATGTCCAACGAGGGGGGGAGGGGGGGGACCAAAAAATGCCACACCATAATGATGTTTTGATCATTGGGAAGAGGAGTGGAATTGAGGCGGTCAAGGAAGTGATAGGTGTCTTTGATGTAAGAGGAGAGGCCATGGACTAGAGGTTGAAGGTAAAAATCTACAAAGGCAGAGATGCGTTCGGTGGGTGAGTAATAGGAGGAGACTATAGGACGGCCGGGATTATTGGGCTTGTGAATTTTTGGGAGGATGTAGTCCCCCACCCCGTCAGTTCTCTCCTCTCCTTTGAGAAAGGTGGTAGTGGCCACCGAAATATCGGGAAAATATTTTTGTGAGTGTCCTTTTTATGTTCCTTTATACTTTTGTCACACCTGTGACCAGCTTTTTTGCTATTTGTGTCTCGCACTGCGAATTTCCTGTGAACATTTATATATAATAATATTAACTATCAGGGTGTCTACCAGTCGGGAAAAGTCGGGAATCCGGGAAAAAGTCGGGAATTTATTAACGTCGGGAAAAAATCTGGAAAAGGTCGGGAATTCGCTGAAAAATAATAAAAAATCGGGAAAAATGGTTGCTTGCAAATCGTCAGGATAAAAGTTGGAACGGCAGACATTGCATTACGAAATGAGATATTGTTTCCCCTTTTCTGTATTTGTCAATATCAAAGAGGTGTTATTTTAAACCTCTCTGGTCAGTATTTGTGAGTTCGTGACTTTCGTCGTTCGATTGCACTAGACATGGGCACCGTTTCCTGCATGCCGCCGCGTGTTAAATCGGCTTGGTCGGTTGCAGGCTGAAGATCGTATACTTCCCTCCTGCCCATGAATGCTATTACGAAAGAATGACCTTGACCGTGGTTATTACAACGCTCCCAAAGATTCAGGCGATCCATATGGATCGCCGGATCAATATAGATGATTCCCTAGTACGATTGTGACATTTTGCGTTTTGCCATGCCTCTGAGGGTGTAACTCGATTAAATTCCACTAAAAATATTGTATTTAAACCATCGCGTCCTAAGTTTCTATGCTGCGCATCATCATAATCGGGTGGGATTAATTAACTTGACTGCGGAATTGGAATGTTTTCTTTCTCTCATCCATTCAGTAAATCTTACCGTTTGTCATTTTGTTATTAGCATTTCCCATTGAATTGTGTTGCTTTTATACGCAAGTATAACGTCTTTGTGAAAGAGTAGAGATCAGCCCCTGGAAAGTAAAAACATTATATTACGTTTTGGTGTTTTCCCGGCGGATTATATGAGTGAAAGTTTCTCGGGTCTTCCACCGGGTCAAAAGCTCCATCTCTGCCTACGTTTCGGAAAACGACTCGTTTCCATCTTCAGGGACATCTTATCAACCCTGAAGATGGAAAACGAGTCGTTTTCCGTAACGTAGGCAGAGATGGAGACTTTGTCCCGGTGGAAGACCCGAGAAACTTACACTCATTATATTACGTTGTCGCCGACGACACCATAAGTGCCGCCGCCGACGAATATGTCGTTGGCTCCTGGATGATATACCTACTGGAGAACTCGCCATTTGCCAGCTAATGCGGTGGAATGTCTTTGTTATTCATCTGATGGTGAGCTCGAAAGCCGCCGGAAAGTCTACTACATCTGTCGGCATGTGCGAGTCTACAACAAAATCGTTCGTTTTTACTGGAGAACGAGCATTCGCCAGCTCGAGTTGAGTTGGTTCATCAGTCTTCGAGTTGGTGTGTGCTCAAGAGGTGCCTTTGGTTGGACTGGCGACGGACATCATTTCATTCAAAGGCTCCTTTCACACTGGACGGCGCGAACCCGACCGCCGTGTACGGCGCACAGTGGTGTAGGATCCCTTATACTTGGTATTTATGAGTCTAGAAAAACTTACTTTATAGGGTTTTTGTGCATATACGTTGGATGCACCGATTGACGAATTCAAAACCATCTTAAGTAAGGACATATCGCTGTTTCTAGTCTAGTAGATAAGATTAAATGTTGCACTGGTAACAAGTGCGTCATATGAAAAGGAACAGGCACAGCTTCACATTCAATTATCTCTAATATAACGTGTATTGCCCCGATTCTTGTTCAGAAAAATGGGTTTTGTAACTGAGGGTTAGTGCTATTTAACTTTTTAATAATATATTGCAAATATAATTTGCAAAACTATTTTTTTACATAATTTCTTGTTCAAAAATAAAGAAATTTTTTTGAAAATTCACTTTTAAATTTTTGTAGAATAATTAATTTGTGAAAATATTAACATCGAATTTGTGTTCAGAAATCGCGAAAACCTTTGTGCTATAATTTTTAATGAAACAAGAATTTTGAGTTTGTGTAAATCCAAGTAATAAAAATATTGAAAATACTTTTGTGAAAAAAGTAATTAGCGAAAATATGAACATGAAATTAGCATTCAGCGACTGAGAAAACGTATATTTGTTCACATTAATCGTGATGTTTTAAATAAGAGGTAATTTAAGAAAAAAATGCAAAATTTTTGTGAAAAAATTAATTTACAAAAGTCTTGAATCTAAATTCATATTCAGCGACCTTGAAAACCTCTATAGACTAAGTTTCATATGAATTGAACATTTTTTAATCCAAAATACCAATTATTAGGGATCCTGCACCGCTGTGCGGCGTGCTGCTGTGCATTTCTGAAAAACATGGTGCACACCATTTCGAGTATACGGCATTTTAATTTCTAGTAGGAGTTTAATCATGAATGAAGTAGATAAGGTGGTGTGCTTGTACTTTTAATAATGTGGATATAATAAGATGGCCAATTCCAAGTGAAAAATTGGACAGGACTGGGCATTGAACTAATGACCGTCACGATGACACATTAAAAAGTTAGCCTTTTTGGTCTGGAATTTTAAAATTTTTGTCTTGAAAAGTCTTGAAAAAGTCTTGAATTTCTTTTTGATATAGGTTTGTTTGATATTGGTTTGTTTCGAGGTTTTTTACTGTCGGTGGAGTATATTCATTTTAATTTTATATTGTGCTCAAAAATAGTACAAGGAATATCAGCCGAATGCTCCAGGAAGTAAGTTTAGAAGCTGGTTGCCATGATAACCCTCCAGCTATTTCTGGACGCAGACTTTTGTCGATCAATACGCTAACCTTGCGCGAGGAGTGCGAAGCCGTCATTAACATTTTAATATAAATCGAGACCTGATTTTTAAGAATAAGAAGTTTTCCTCATTCGTGGTCAACATCAGAGTTCATATTTTTTTCCCTGAGGGTTACCGGAACTAGTGATCAATCACTGCATAACTGTCGCTCTTTTGTGCATAACGGTAGCCAAGTTTAACGATCAGAGGACTGTCCAACAAACTCTTTTGAAAGGGCTAAATAATGCGCCTAAAACTGTTTGTGCGAGATAAACCTACCTAGAAAAAATGGTGAGTAGTGAACTCGCCGGCCAGCTACTTCGAAGCCCGCTAGTAAATTGTTTCTTTTTTCCGTTATTTTTCCTCGTAACATTGGATTCTATGAATTTTGTCGAGTCTTTCGGAGAGCCGAGTCTACGCATGGCACTCCCTTACAATCGCCGACTCATATAAGTTCATGCGTGTGAAAATTGATTTGTATTAAAATTTCAAAACATCACTCCGAACGTCATTCCTCATTCCTTACCAGAAATTTTATCACTCCGCTCTCGGCAAAAAAATTACGCCGATCGGTAATTTAATCGCCCCTTAGGTAAACCATTTATCCGAGTGTCATACCACATGTTGTTTATATTCAGATCATGAAATTCATCTGTCACTTTTGGCGCCCGTCAACAGAGCCTCCGAATGCTTTTGGTTTATGCATTGATTCTTTCAAGTTACTGTTCTCTGTAACTGGCGCCTGATTTTCATGTGTAGGGTATACCCCCGTATAGCGTCAGCCTTGGTTGTCGCCCCGGACTAACGTTATAAGCGGGAACTTTATATGCATGTATGAACGGAAGCGGAGTACTTTTGGGTTATATGGGCTAAAATAGGTTTTTTTGCATTAAAAATTAATTTTAAGTACTATAAGACCATAATCTCATGACTACAGATAAATGTTTTATCTGATGTTATAAGAATAAGTTTTGAAGTAGTCAGGTTGCATGTGGAAAAATCTTTATTTTTTACATAGCCACCATATTTGCTATCCACCTTCAAAATCTATTTTGTACTTCGCATTAACGACGAGGGAATGAAATACTTTGTATCATTTTACACTTCCATTAGCAAACTGCATTTTTTGTTTGTGCAGACAAGCATGAAAGGATAATATCGAAGAAACATTCGCTGCAAGTGTTAACCCTTTCTCACCGGCGCACTTCTCATGAAAATTTTCTCAGTGTACGGAGCTCCGTCGGAGCGTGTGCACTGCACACTGTGCAGCCCTATGCGGGCACCTTACGAAGGGAAAACCGTTCTGGAGATGCGACGCCACCCTTCCGTCCTCCCTCTCAGGAACAACTTTTATCCCTTTCCTCGGCAATGGATCTCGACCTTTCGAGTCATAAACTAATTCTTTCACAGCATGTGGTTGCGGTCAATCAATTGTACTACCGTCATTTTTAAACAATTATTTGTTACAAACTTGAAAGCATTTTGAGTAAGAAAATCTCTGGCTACCATAGTACATATATGCAGTACATAGCAGACGCTCGGCTCTAAAGGATTACTTCTTGCCTATCCAGTATCCTCCATGTGGTTATCCCTTACCTTGTGGGTACCCTCATTTTAGTAAAATAAACTCTGGTATGGTAAAAACAACTACGAATCGGCCAAATATCTTCGATATTTTTGCTGAAAACGTTGTAAACGAACCTTGAAATTATGGAGAACTGGGGTGGAATTCTGTGACTCGAAGCTCCGGAGCTAACTCGCGAAAAGAGTTTCATGAAGCTCCTAGCTCCAAACGGTATTCTGTATCCCCGGAGAGAGAGCCAGAGGAGCTAGCACTAGCTCTCTAGCTCCTCTGGCGCCGATCGGTATTCTGACTTTATAAGCGGAAACAATAAGATTTTAACAAAGAAAAGATTGAGATTTTTTTGGGAAAACTGGTGACCAACCTTATATGCGGGGAAACCTTATATCGGGTGGACCTTATTGGGGTTATACTGCATTTTGTGCTCTGATGAGATGAGGGAAGTTCCTTCCCTAACTAACTCTCTTTCATCTAAGATTTCCAGCGCAGTTTTGGCTAGTGAGAAGCTATGGAAATCATGTTATCGCCGCAATTTTTGATCACCGGCCTGTGGTGCACATGTAGAGCAAATCTATATAAATTAAAATGTAAATGTTCGTTCGTTCAAAATCTTAAATCTCCGAAAGTTCTTCACCTATTGCTTTGAAATTTTGATACAACGTTGCATTCGTCGTCGGCATTTTCCTACCCTTAACGAAATACGACAAGGGACCCACGGTTCAACGTCCCATCAGACGGACGGACAATACAGACGTGCCCACGCACCACACCTGTATGTCAAAGAGAAATCTCTACCGCCGCCTGGCTTCGAACCCAGACTCTCGGGTTGGAAGCCCATTACTCCTGCCGTCATACGATTCCCATCCTCAAACACTACCGAAATCAACTTTAGCTTCGGTAATAATTTTTCTGTCATGTTCAACTCAGTTGATTGGCTTCTACGATTCTTTTTTCCTCTGATAGAATTACACATTCGGGTGTGAGGTACTCATTTATCCGTCTCTCTATAGCTTTTGCGTCCTTTGTTTAGTCCATCCGCCACGCATCTTTTGCTCAATTACTTGAGGTAAATGCCAACTGTTTGAACTATCTTCCATCCGGCTAATCGTCAGTATCAAATTCTTCAATTTTTATCGCTCCTATCATTTACTCATCGGTGATCCAAGGCTTCTTCTCTAGTATTTATACCCATAAAATTTTTCTCGGCTACTTTTCTTATCCCTTGACGGCAGCCTTTTTAATTTCTCATCCTTTTTATCTCTTTAAATTTTATACGGCTAATAAGTTGTGGTCGGGGGATGATGCATGGACGCCGGGAAACTCGGAACACTGATTACACTGTTTAGAAATTTTTGTCCAAAATAGTTATACATGCCTAATGAACATGTGTCTTCAGAATATTATAATCACCACATCTGCAGTAATATTAAACCATGCTGTTTTCAATAATAACCGACAGGTTAAATATTGCCACTAAGGCTCAAATGTCATTTATAACGGTGAACATTTGGCTATGATAATGTCATTCGTTGATTCCTTATAATTTTTCCTGCAGTCTTCAATTAACTTAATTACGGTAAAAAATATCTAGCCCATTCATTTATGATTTCTTAACGAAATTTTCCATTTATGACTTTGAATGATTGACGAGACAGCATGTACTTATCAATAAGAATTTCCTTTCCCTACGTCCATGAAGATGTTCTGAATTAGACGGCTATATTAATTATTCCTCAAGGTATTGCATATGCCGTTAGAAATTGCTTTATACATTCTTTTATCACTCGGAAGCAGAGATGTTTCCCATAGATATATAACCCTAGAATACATATTGACGTACATATGTGACTATTCGCATTATGGAGTATCATCTGTAAATATTTCTCATATCGCCATGTTAAAAAAAAGAGTAACGAATGTTACACCCAGGTCAGAGCCTTGAATTTAAATTTCTAACTATTTATAATGCAGTTCATCTTGTCATATCGAATCAATTTCATAATTGTTAATTTAAATTTCTCTTTTCATTGAGATCATGAGCTTTTATGCGAAATAATACTTATTTTCCATGAATGGTAAATACTCCCGCCAGGCTGTTATGGACATGCATGTCGACGGCGAAGAATTTGCAGGTAGTGTACAATTTTGTGGTCTTTGCCCTGATTCTAATCAGGTCTTCCGGAAATAATGTAGCATGCAGTGTTAAACTAATTTTATTAGTGGAAAGAGGTGTAAATATTTTTGTTTCGTTATTTTCTACTACGCTACCGCGTGCTAATGATGAAGGCGTCAGGTTTAGTAATGTAAACATGGACGTTTAGAGGAGGTGTGATAATTATGAGCTGTTGTCGTTTTCTACTCATTATTTTTGTAATACACATCACCTTAGGTTGGTTTACCAATAACTTGTTCAGCCTCTGATATTTATATTTATTGTATTACTAAGTACATCAGTTCGATCGATTTCATCAACACTGGCCGTGACTTCCTGCAATCGTCGTAAAACCGACGTAGTAGCATTAAAAGGAGGTATGCTGTCATATTTTAAAATCGAAAGCGAAAGAAACTCATTAAGCTTTAATGCAGGTGTAGTTTACTAATGGCTCTTTTCCCAATGCCTTTTTTAGTAACCCGGTTTCGATTTGATTCCTCCGTGTGAACACTAGTCATTTAGTTTTCCTTGATGAATTCGTGAGCGGAAACAAGCGTTATTAATTTGCCGTTTGTTGGATATTTTAATGCGGAAGCTAGCATTTGTTGTAATTGTACGTAGTTAATAGAGCGGGCTTAACAGTCTTACCTCGGTTTTGTACTTAATTATTTAGGTTATCATTGTGTGATGGATTCAGGGCGCATTCTCTGACCACAATCTAAATGGAGCCGGTGGTCTAGTCCTTTATTGGGACCACTCGCAGTGTGATCTTAAGGCTTCATGTAGGAGTGTGGCTCAGATGGAAAAATGTTAATTGCGTATGCGAATCCTTGCAACTTGACCCGCGTCTCAATGGGAGCGTTTTCTTTCGTCGCATTTTTTGGTCATAACTATGTTATTCGATTACTGGTGAGGAATATCGTCAATGTGCTACTGGCTGCTGACAGTGTATTGTTTTGCGTTTGTCTATCTTCTTGGTTAGAAAAAAGTGAAGATATTAAACGTATTAAACATTGAAAGCTATGGGTGCAAATAGGAACTATATTAATGTCAGTGAACATTTGCTTACGAGTTGGCTCAGCGTTTGGTATACAATATTGAGGAAGATGTCACGAAATGTTCACATTTATTGCCGTAGTGTGTTCAGCTGTTTTAAGAAAGAAAATTTATCCGAGCTCACGTTTCCGCGATAGAAAAATGATTTGTCCATAGAATTTGTAGGCGTGGATTCAATTATCCATGCGCAAGAATTTTTATGTGCTTGAGTATTTTTTTGATATCGTAAACAGTTAAGTGAATCGATTTTATTATAAAGTTTAACATTCTGTTGATCTTTGCTGTCAACCACATTTTTTAATTTAGCTAATGTTTTAAATCCCAATAATTTTATTATTTTCACGTTATTAGCTGTCACGAATGTGTACTTTTATTTTATTATTAGCCATAATTTATCGCCGTATAACTAAGTGGACAATACTGATGGTACATAATCTTGAGCAATCATATTTACTTACTTGCCCACATAACACTTCCTCAATTACCTTTCTCTTCATTTGTTACTGTTTTTCAAAGAGTAAACTGATTTAGGTAACAGGTACATTGAGAATGCAAAATTTGACCGCGGTCATTTTACCTTCTTTTTGTAATTGGAGTAACTTATTTCCTCTCGTATTAAATGGTCCTTTTTCCTATGAAAATCTTTGTATGCCCTTACTGGATTGTTGCCCTCAAAGTCCAGTACATGTGCATGGATTCTGTTTTTCTATGTCCATTCTCCTAACTTCATTCTGCCCTAGTTTTAAAATGAAAATCCATGATTTCACCTTATTTTCACTGCATTTTCTTGTAACCTTTCCCATCCCTCTTCTCTTGGCATGATCCTTTATAATGAGAGCATCTGCAATATTTTCCTGGCTCGCTAACAAAAGCTTTATTTACTCTTACATCTTTCCCTGTCCAATTAAATTATCAATATGTATTCCCATCATTGAGCCAATCCGTTCATCTGGATTTGCATGTTTTGGCGTGATTCACAAGGCTTTTTATTATTCTGGATTTAACTATTGTATTCAATTCCGTAATTATAATTTATTGAAAATATTGATTAAGATGGCATCTTCTATTATTATCCTCTTATTTGTTCACGGCTACTCCCATACATTAACCAGAACTTCAAGAAGGATCTGATCTTATAGTGTTAGGTGGCTGTTTTATATTTCCAAATCGTTTGAATTCTTATAGTGGAAGCTCTACATTACTTAACTGATCACAAGCCATTTTTCTACCTTCTATTTTAATTATTGTGTGAGTGTTGAAATGGGTGAATTACAGACCTGAAAAAATACCACCTTATGTTAGGCTGGCAGACCTTAGATCACCTACTCACTTGTCTCACCTACTCACATTTTGCAGTGCAGAACTCCTGGTTGGAAGTAATAGAATACTTGATAGTGTTTCAAGGAAGGAGAGTGGGGTGAGGTGGAAGAAGAGGAGGAGAAGGGGGCTCAGAATGATGAGTGAGACACTTATATAGAATCATAAAACCATTTCATAATGCTTCTTCCTAATCCTAAACAGATACATACATCAATGTCCTCGTGTGGGAGGAGAACTGTTAATGAGGAAGCTCCTTCATTTTGGTGAACAGATGAAAGTCTGAAGGGGCCATGTCAGGACTGTAAGATGGATGGGTCAGAACATCCCAACCGAAATGATCCAAATGTTCCGTAGTGGAACGAGCGACGTGAGACCGTGCATTGTCGTGGAGAAGGCACACACCAGAGGTCAACATTCCTCTTCTCTTGTTCTGAATGGCCTGTCGAAGGTTCTTCAGGGTCTCACAATACCGGGAGGCGTTAATTGTTTCTCCTTGAGGCAAAAAATCACTCATGGAGTTCATCCAGTCTGCCTCTTCCACTCTCGTCCTCAAGTGAATGTCTTCCCACCTTAAATTCACGAACCCATCTCCTCACCATCGACTCACTCATTACACCCTCTCCATACACAGAAACAAGCTGTTGATAAATTTCAACCGATTTGAAACCATGGGCATGAAGAAATTGAATCACTCCGCGGACGACTTGACGGAACAGGCACAGAGGTGGCGGGACACGACGTCGAGGGCTCCATTTCAAGAACTTGCTGTGACCGTGTTTTTAAGACTACTGCGACCCTTGACCTCTCATTCTATTCAGAAGGTTCCCCTCTTTCGTACAATGTTGCCAAAATTTATAAACAAAAACCCTAGCAACCTACAGACCAAAACGGAACTTATTTTCTGGATGACCCTCGTACTCCCAGGTTTTGTATTTTATGGGTAGATAAGAACCACTCTGCAAAATAACTGTTAACTATCACAATGTTCATTATAAATCCAAACAAATATTCCCACCATTTTTTGTTTTCTTGTTTTTCTACATAATGAGTGATAATTTTATTTTTGGTCCTTGCTTCATACTCCTTACTCATCTGTGTTTTCAAGTTAGTTTCCACACTAAAAGGCGTTTCGAGGAAAGGTACAAAGATAGGTATGGAAGGGAAGGAAGGGTAGAGAGAAATGCCGACATTGACATCAGCCTGCTCAACCACCCATCATTTTGTGTACTCGTCTGTTGAAAGGTGGCATTAACTTTGCCAATCATTCATTATCTATGCCTGCTTTTTTCAACATGCTCGTATTTAATTTAGGGTCACAATTTATAGAAATTACACAAATATACCTTGTTACACCACACTGTCACTGTAATATCATTCAGCTTTAAACATTAATATTTACACCATTTATTTCAAAATATTTTGAACTCTTTCAGCTATTCTTTATGGATTGGCCGAGCTGTGGCTCGTGTATATGAATTGGTTTGCAAAAGGTACCAGACTTGATGCATTTTTAAGGAAAAGCTGTTGAAATACCTATATGATAGTGTACTTATATAAATATTTAGTTAATTCATTACCATCTAATTGAGACATGCAGGTGGTCACAAATTCCGGTCAATGCTCTTTGTCACCTGTATCCTCAGTGGGGGACAAACCCTAGCTCTCCCCTCCCCTAAGCAGGTAGACGAGCAAAGCATGATACTTTATTTTTGATAGAGTGATATTTATCATGGAGCAAAGGGTGCCATCATGTGATTATCTGGCACATGAAATCTTCCATAAACTTTTGCAGTCCCAGGAATGGCTATCACTCCATCATCTGAAATGCTTCCACTTTCACAAATCTATCATGTTCCCCTCAGGCCTCAGCATTGAGCATATTGTGGAGTACTGGATATAATGACCAACCCTCCTGATGTCATACAATAATATTGGATATCCATTTTTAAGGTTCTGCTCTTCTCCTACTTTTATACCTACATCACCCTCATCCAAGGTATCTCCGACACTATCCACAGGATATATCTTAAAAAATGGATATGTTAACAGGCAACTTTGGCTTACTCCATTCTTTAATTCTGTCCTCGTGCAGTTTTCCTCCCTATATCCAAACTACTCATCACCTTGAGACTGATTTTTTTCCAGTACTCTTATTATTCTAAGACCAGCTTGGGTGTATGTGTGATTCCTGAATTCTGCTCATCTTATTCAGAATAAGATTCTATTTTGTGTTTGCTAGGTCTTCAGGCCATACTTCTCCCTGCATCAATCAATGTAATCAACAATTTTTTTGCGCTCCACTTATCCCTAATATTAATAGGGAAATATTAATTATTCCTACTACTTTTGCTGTTTTTTTGACTTTTTAGTACAGTATTTCTGAATTTATCAAAATCTTTTTCATTTCCTATGTCTAATCATGCTGATTTATTAATTTATTGCATAATTTTATCATATGTATCCTTTGCAATTGTTATGAATCTATTCTGTTTCCAGCAGTAGTTTTCCTGGCATGTTCTTTATAGGTGATATTCTGTATTTATTCATACTATTGGATAACATGTTACCTTTGCATGTTAGGAACCCTCTTTGCATTCTCTCATTATTTTTTTATTTACTTAATTAATTTTTCGACCACATCTCCTTATCATTATATATTGGTTTCTCTCCTAAAATTGCCAATTATTTTTATGTTCTCCTACCAGGATCAGTATTTGCATTCTTACTCCTCTCATCCATCTTTCTAATTATACCTTCAGCTGTACAAGCCTTCATGTGTGATAATTTCTACTTCATTTGTTCAATTGAATGTTATGCATGAAACTTTTTAAAAGTCTACTTAATGCCATTTTGGGCTATATTTCGATTTTGTACCATTTATTAAACTTTGTGGTATTTACAAAGAGATTAGTGTCCTTTCTCTTCCATTAACCTATTTTAATTGCTGCTTCTATACCTACTTTTCCTTACTCTCGCTCAGAATTACATCAGAAAGCTCGTGGTATATTACCTATTTATAACTCCCAGATTCCATTTTTGGACCCTTCTACCCTCTGTATCCTAAAGTATTTGAAACTAAACCCATACTGGAGCCAAAGCTTATGTTTGGAGTTATTTTGTGTTTTAGTATTTATGGTCCTAGCTTTTTATAACAACAGTTAAGAGAAGTAAGTGAAAGACTTAAGCTTCCAACTTGTTTTAACCCATTAACGTCCGTATCTTTTTTTGTTCAAATATTTGCATACAAATTTGTGAAATAGGTCAGTTGAGTCTCAGAAACACAAGAAAAATGTTTTAAAAATTTTACCAATCGCCAATTAGGCATAATTGGACTGTGCCGTATGGCGACGCTGGGTGCGTACGACACGGGTGATGAAATGTGTAACTTGACTTTCACAATCTCGAATAAATATTTATACTAGACTAAACTGATTTCTTATAAACAAATAATGAAATAATTAAGCAAGTATAATGCATTTTTATTTACATTTATTCATGAAAAAGAAATATTTAGAAAAAAGATGTAACAAAATTTTTAAATTTTAGAATGAAAATGCACAAAACAATCAACATTAAGCTCTGCTTTACGCTTTTGGCACTTGTTTCTTGCTTATGGTTGAAAACCGTAGCCATCTCTTTCTCTTTTTATCTGGATTGTGGGTGACCCAGTGGTCCCTCTGGTCA
Source organism: Platycnemis pennipes (assembly GCA_933228895.1). Taxonomy (NCBI): domain Eukaryota; kingdom Metazoa; phylum Arthropoda; class Insecta; order Odonata; family Platycnemididae; genus Platycnemis; species Platycnemis pennipes. The sequence continues at coordinate 110,633,445 of OW121847.1, forward strand.
AACCTGGCGTCATCAAGTACATGCTCTCCTTGACTATATAAACCTTCCAGAAGGCCCACATTTTTTCAAGAAAATGAATATTTTGTGGTAGGTATGTCTCTGCAATTTCATGCCTGAAATCTATTTGTGAAACTCCATTTTTTGTGAGAACCTAGGAATTTTGAATGACAGCATCAATCATCCAGAAGAAAATCCAAAACCACCATTTTTTTCAGCTTATATTGGTACGGTAATGTTAATATTTTGGTTCATGCAGTCTGATCCTCCCATGCCTTATTATATCAGTGAATCATCATAGGCATTGGGACGGTTACATTCTTCTTTTGCTCTGAATATCTTTTCACTGGCACAGTTGGTTTTACACCAATTTGGTCGATCCGACTGTTACCACTCCATTGTATTTCCAGCGGACAAACATACCATCATTCCTCTCTATCGCACTGGCAGTTGTGCCCCTTGGTTGATTTTCAAAATTGGCTTTGCTCGGAAAAATAATTTTTTAAGGTTTTCTGTTCCCAGTGAATTCCATTTATGTCTTGGCCTTGCTAATTCTCTTATTTTTATTATTTATCATCTTTGATGTGGAGGCCTTCACGTATCTTCTTTCAACAGTCCCTTCTTTCAATGGTTTTCTGAACCGAAATTTCATCTATAATTCTTGGAATTCTCTTTTCATGGAATATACCAGATGCAGAATGATTACTTTCCTTTAAGAAGCTGAACAGACTTGACCCACAAAACAAATTATCAAGAAAAATGTGGTATGGAAGACTGCTCACATTGCTTGGAAGTTCTGCTAACTTTTTTGGGAGAGGAGCAGCCGCATTTCCAAATAGATTCAAGTGATTTGAATCTAGTTTTTGCAGTTTTCCTTGGTACAAATCAGCATTGACGAGATAGCCATCAGGGATATTGAGAAACCATGCTTTGCAACCAAATCTGATTGGTTTCCCCTGATAAGTTGTTTCACCAAACTACTAATCATGCTTTCGTCAGATTCCATATCAGGGAATTCTACAAAATCTTGCAGACAACTGTGTTTTAATATGTTCATCAGTTTCCACAATTTCCATACCTTTTCATTCAGATCTAAGTCAGTGGCATTACCAGCACAATGTATATATTGTAGGATGGTGAGAAGCAATCCGTTTGCATAGTGTTGCTCACCATTTTGTTGTGCATATCGACTTTTTTGTCCCAGTAGTGATGGCATGATGGTATGACATTGTACCCACAGAGAACAAGGATTCCTACAAGGTATTTAATTTTCTTTATTGTGATTATAGGAGTATCGATTACATTTTTCTGTCCCAATTATATCTGGGTTTACTCCATATAAGTTCCCATGTGTCGTCATAAAATTTTTCGGAGTCTGTCTTTGCAGTTTTATTTGTTTGCCTTGGGGAAAGAATTCATTTGGTTTTCAAAATTCCCTTCAATCCATGAAGCTCTCAATCCACTTTTTTTTATTTGTTTTTGCAGCCACTAAGCGTTTTGATCAGAGGAATCAAAATGAATATCACAATAGTGCAATTTTGATGGCTCACCCAGAGATTCCATGGGATCATCATCTTCATTGACTGCTCTAATTCTTTAATTTCCAATTACATATTATTTCTGATGGGTCTAATAACTTTTCCTGGTAAATGCCAGATGCTCTGAACATCGTCATGTACATTACCCGACTCTTCGTCGGTAATTCGGCTCAGGTGACACATACAATTCTGTAGTTGCATTGCCTTCAGGTGGGTCAGCAAATAATGTTTCTAGAGTGTCTTGAAGAGAAAAACATGGTTTGGAATAAAATAGTTCATCAGAATCATCTAAATTGACAAAAGAGAACAAGCAATACAAACTAGTGGAATAATCACCAGTGGCAGCGGGGTAAGTCCCTCACCTGTCAGTACTGGGTCCGTGGGTTCGAATCCCGCCCGGGGAGGATTTTTCAATGTCCGGGGCATCGGTGTTTGTGACGTCCAATCTGTTAATTGTAAGAGGACTTGGAGTTCTGAATTCACAGATTCAATAAAGACATGTGTAAAAAATCACATACTCATGCACGCGCCCAATGAAGCCATTTGGCATCGCTCTAATAAAAGCTCTTCTCAAGGACAAATTGACATTATAAATTCGAAAAAAAAATTTCGCTCACTCTTTTAACACCCCTCCCCTTAGTTTGGGCGAGCAACCCGGGCACCCACCTAGGATGTGGGCACCTGGGGCGAATGGGCACGGTCAGGCGTCTTCGTCACACGGGCGGAGGCGAACATGGGCGAGGGAGCCTGGCATGGGCGGGTGATGGTCGCCCAGATTTCACGCCCATTTGTAGGCCTCTACTTTTACATTGATGAGACCATCAACAGTAGAGAAAAAGTAAAATGTATTCCTGCTATTCACAGAAATAGGACCCATCCCCCAACAATGCCATATGGCGACTCTGGACACTGATAGGTTAATGATATTATTAAGACTATTTACACTAACCTTAGCATTATCTGGTAATACAATTACCATGATAATAGCATTTAAAAAGTGGAAAGCTTAGTCTTTTACTTACTTTTCCAATGGACTTCCACTAAGTATTGGCCTCATCCACCAAGAACTCTAGTTAAGGCCAGTTAGGACTCACTCATCCAGTGTAAGCGTACAAAACTGTAAAGACTAGGTACAAATAGCTCATATATACAAATACTGCCTATCAACACAGTCAGTATTAGAGTGCAGAAAGCCTATTAGAGTCCTCAATTCTGTACAAAAAGTCACAAATTCTTTTGAAAAAAGTCTCTCGAAAGTCTGAGATATTTTCATGAGAAAGTAACTAAATTTAACTTAATTATTGGAAAAAAGAGCCGAGAGATGCGGGCCCATGAGTTTTCAAGTTGTTATATGGACTTTAAGAAAGGAAAAACCACAGTTTACAAAATATTTTTTTTTAATTCTGAATAACACTTCGTTTGATGACAAGCAATTGTGGAAGAAAAATGTCAATCCCTATTATTTTTATAACTGATAAATATCTATCTTTATTTTGAGAAGGGAGTATTAAAGTTAAATATATGCAAGTTTAAGATAACAGATTATTTTACTATTGCATCATATAAAATATAGGAATAGTATTTACCTACTTTCATGTACTTTAAGTTTCATTGCCTTGAAGCACGTCATAAAGTAGTAGTAGACAAGATATTTTTCCGTTTTCCATAGTGAACGTTGTGTGACGGTAGCTCAAAATAAGTTAGTACATCGAAAATGATCGCTCAACTTCACAGGTTGTCATAGGGGCATACCTCAGCATAGCCACTTCACATGCAGAGATTTTTTGGAAAATATTAGATGTCTGCCCCTTGAACTCTCCATTGAGAATCTAAGCTACATCACTCATCAACTCGAAGCCTTCATCTTTACACAATTTCGTGTAAACACTTAAACTTATTCACTCTTTGCATATTCTAGTTTCTTCTTTACATACGTAATTGACGACACTGAATCACTTATGCTCAGGATGGAATATTCGAAGTGTTTGATTTTTTCAAGCAAATGAGAGTAAAATCAAGTAAACTTTATTCTTCCACACTATTTATTAGGTACTGCCCGACCGGTTTCAACAATTCCGTGTCATTCTCAAGGGACAATACGAAGCTTTCCTGTGGCGGTTCTTTTTTGGCATTTTACATGGCTTTTTTTTGGCATTTTCGCTTTATTTATATGGCATCCAGGGGGGAGGATTTGGGTGGGAGTATGGGAAGGGGGGAAGGATGACTAAGGTAATGGGAATATGATTGGAATATTTTGCTGAGGGACGGTATAAAATTCTCTTGGGGGAGGGACAGGAACTTAGTCCTGTCCCTCCCCCTCTCTTTAACTCTTTACCTATAATTTATTGAACTTTCGGGAGCTGTTAATAACATTTCGCATTAAAATTGTCAGAAGGTTAAATTTTTCCAGTACATCTCTGCTCTGTGGAGTACCACATGAAAAGCACAGATGTGTCCAATACCCAGTTGAACAAAAGTGATCAGAACAACCAAATATTAACTTGGGCATGGTGTTTAAATAAAAAGGCCCAGAAAAGTCTGTTTTATCATTAAAAGACCCACCATGCCAAAAAAGTCTCTAGACAAGTATTTTAAAACTTTTATTTAATGAGATTGGTGAAGATTTGTATTTAAAGCCACTAAGTCCCACATTTACAAAAAGTCAAAACACTTTTTTGCTGCCCTCATAATAAACTACCATGGTACCATACACCAGAAACAAAAGAACAGATATGGAATACATGTTTTAGAACACTGACATGGTTATTAAATGTGAAGTTGGCACCCAGGGATATCAAGGAGAGTGAAGTCTTTCCATTGGGATATGATTGGGGGAATGGATACAGATGAGAGTCCTAACAAAGTGGAGCAGTATAGTCATTGCTGTAAAACTTGAGCAGCATCACAAACATTCTTGAACCTTGCATCTATTAATTGGAGTGAAGCAAAAAATCATCAAAATCAGCATGTTTTCTGTAAAAGTTGATCTTGTAAAACTCAACTAGAACCAATTCCTCAAGACACGCATAAGTCAAGTGAAATGAAAAAGCAAGACCTCACCATTATTACCTTGCTTTCCCCCCACTATCCCCATGACCTCACCGCTGCATATGCTTCCCCCCCCTCTGCAAGAAATTCCATGATCCCGTACACACTACTGGTATATAAACATGAGTTGCATATCTGAGATTCACAATGCTGAAGTTAGTTTGACAGCAGAAACCAGTCAAGTGGTTGCCTGTTGAAGTCGCAAGGTTTTTAAGTCACATAAATTAATTACGACATTCTTTCACAAAGTGAAAGCCTTGCTTTCTGATTTCAGACCTGGAATAATCATACGAATTGTGGAGAGGCCAATTATGCGGAAAAGGTTATTTTGCACTTATAAGGCCCTGGAGTACGTATCATGCGTTTAGAATCAATGAATAATTATTGAATAATGAATTAATTGGGGAACTATAAAAGATACTAAGGATAGCATTTTGTTTTTTTTTTAAGAGAATGCCTATGAGCATTTAGAAAGTGTCACTCTGCTATAGGAAGAGTTTGGTTGGGTAACCCTAGAGGTTTATAAGTTGTTTGCAAAATTAAAGATACTCAGAAAATATCGAATCACATGAACTTGAATCTAATCCTGCAGTCTTATTTCAAAGCCCACACTGTGTATGCAGGATGGACAAGGGTGAAAAATTAAGAGTAAACAATCACACTGAGTGGTACAAGAATTAATTTTTTTGGTGTACATACACGACTATAATACAAACATAGTTGAAGCAAAGGTTTCCGAGGAGTGAAGTTGAAGAGGTAAGTCTTTCAGGTTTTCTTCCATGTTGCTTTATCTTGGGTGGCAACAGATTTTGCAGACTTTCCAGTCTGCTGCTTCATGTCAGAAGTCAAATGAATTTTACCCACTTTATATAGGCCTCCATATCAGTCTGGTCCTACCTGATTGGTCAGGTTCTCTCATTGTTTCTTTTGAAAATTTGCCATTGTATGACTCCATGTAGACTTCTTCATTCAAGTTTTTTTTATTTCGATGGCCTCTCTAATAAGTGTAAGAAAGTATCATCTTTCTTTCACTAGTAATTTGGCTCTTTCCAAATGTATATATATTATGTTTTGGCCAACTCCTGGTGTCCCATGCTATTCATGATGTATAGGCATTTGTCATATTTACTGCTCTTTTCTGTGCTTGAATCTGACATTTCAAGGCTCTGGATGTTTGTCCAATGAATGCTTGGCTGAATTAACACACAACTTGGTATACACCGTGTACATTATTGGGCAGTATGTCCTTTTGTCTGCTAACAAAGTAGGCTGTCTTGGTGTGGCATGTATATTCTTTCACCACAATATTTTTTTAGGCAATTTTTTCCATGGTGCCTGCCACATAAGGTAAAGTGGCCTAAGCTGAAGGTGCCAGTTATGACTCTGTTGATCTGGAGGCACTATTTTGGGCCATGGTGGCCTCTTCTTCCTTGGTAGTTAATGAGGTCTTGGTGGAAGAAGGGAATGCAGGAAGGTCTTCATCATTTTCGAGGAAAATTTGCAATACTCAGTGAAAGTATCTTTTGTTTGTGAAATGTCAAAATCCCTACAATCTACTGTTGCTCTGCAGGGGCAAACTGGGTCAGTGAATGCATGCCATTTCATTGTATGTCTCCAATTATGATAGGCTTTGTGTTTGGTATTAATAGCAGTCATCATATGTCTTATTCAATGATATCATACATGCTCATAACTTAATTAATTTTTTATGAGCTAGACATCGTATTTCCTATCTCATTGGAAAGTTGCAGTTAGTTAATCATTGAAATAATATTGTGACTATAATCATACAATATTGTATTGAAAAATCTGTAATTTCCCTTTCTTTGTACATTTTTAAAGACTTAAGACCTTCCAAGTTTTTCTCTGTTCAGTTTGAGTTTTTAAAAAAATGATGTAATATTCCTATTTTGTTAATAAAAACCACAGCCGCGAAACACCCTTTTTAGCCATAACTTTTATCAATAGACTCATTTTACTCTCTTTACTGATCTCTCAGAATATCTTATTAATTTGTTATTGTTTTGACCCCTACCCATATGCTCTTTTTCTTGGTATGTAATAACTTCCACATCATTATGAGCCGATACTACTGGTACAAAATTTTTTTTCAATGTTTGGGGAATTATGCAAGGAAGGTACAAAAGTGATTAGATACTAAAATAATCAGTGTATTTGCTCCTCATGACTATCGTAGAAAATATGCTAAGGAAGTTTTGTACTGGTGAGTTGTCGGTGGATAACCTTGCCAGCTTATATTATAACTTGGTAGCTTTACCATCATCTCTGATTTTTCGGTTAGTGAATGCTTGGTATTAATCATTTTATCCCATTAATTATTTTATAGCTTTCCATATTCAGGAGATCAAATTTTTGTTCCTCTTAATCATTTAATTTTATTGATGTCATCTGTTCTGTATTGGTCAGAATAATTCATGTTCTAATCAACTCTATGAAAAATTATTTATTAATTCATAAAACTATGAACTGGATTTTCTTATTATAAATTCCTCTCTAACTATGCCACTGGTAGATGTATCACACTACTAGGGAAATGTTGTAAAACATTTTCAATAGGGTGGTGAGAAAATTTTGTTTTGTGAAATTATTGAACATATTAAGGGGTAAATTATTTCAAGTCCCAGTTGGAACTCAATTTTTTGTTGGTTTTAGCTGCGTAACATTACTACCATGTTAAAATTTTCCTGGTAGAGTAATTCGTTGGAATAAAATAAGCTTTTAAGCATTTGCTGTATGTGGTTGCTGCCAATTCTAACCCTCCTAGATAACCTCGAGTATTATGATGTGATAATCTTCTCAACACCATTATTCACGCTTTATCATTATTCGCCATGGTCAACTTCATCAGTTAATAAAATGCCGAAGTCATTTTGGTCAACTTTTTTAAAATCTCTAAGGGTAACTTTTATGTGGGCCCCTGCTATTTTCTAAATATTTTATTTAGAAAAATAAATCTCTAATGGCATTATGTCATCAGTGATTGAAATTTTGCACACCCGTTCGTGTTTAAATTTTTTCTTTAAGTATCCGCGTATTTTTTACCTGAAAATGTATATTCCATCACTATCGCTCAGTCAACTTGGCAAAGATATTCATCATTAATGCGTAGCAAAAATAGCTTCCTGCAATAAGTAATATTATGGTTGTTAAAATATTCGTATTCTCAATGCATTCGAGTATTTAAGAGTGAACGTCGTGGCTATTTGTGTCACTTTCAGGTAACCTAGTTTCATGAATCACGACATTTTGAGGTGCGCGTGCTTAGTTGTCATATCGAAGGGACCTGTGTTGCATTTCAATTTAACCTTTAAAATTGAGAAATAAAGACCAATAATTCCACTTTTTTCATCTTATCGCATCCCGTTAAACTAATGACAATTATTCGTACTATGATATAAGTATCAGTTTGTGTTAGTTGATAAAACTCGAATGTCAAAAATGTCTAGGTACTTTTACCTAATTGACTGCTAGCAAACTGTTTTTGTTCCAAGTTAGTTAAACTAGAATTCTGTTATATTTCCGTAGGCTCTCAATACTTATTTTGCATTCTCATTGATTAGTACTGTAGTTGCTCCCGCAGAATTGCATTTTTTTGAACAACAAATGTATCGATATATCGAATGGTCGTGTGTCTGCGCATGCGCGTTACGTACAACGGACATCCAACTGCAATGGATGAAAGAAATACACAACATACTACAGCTTTCGATCTGTGTTTTTTACATTATTGGTCGCCCCAGAATATGAACGTTGACGGAATTAATGTATTGTATGTGCTCTGTTCCTAGACTGGCAACATGACACACTCCCAGGAATCCAGAGTGTCCAGTTCCCAGGACTTCAGGCTACCAGAGGAGAGCAGGTCGAGTAAGTACAGCCATAGGCCTTATGCATTCTTTTGTATATTTTAGCCTTTTAGATCTCTTACCAAAATATTTTAAGCTGTCTGTGACTTTGCGGGGCTATGGGAAATGTATTATGTCATGTTATTCGTTCTTGTCGTTTATTTCCTAATTGCGTATGAAAATGTATTCGTAAACTTCGGTATGCGAAGATTACAGTAGTTTACCATGAAAGTTTGTGTCGTTTGGGAAACGTAATACAGTGAATTGTAGTGGTTAGTTTTTTTGTGCCCCCAGTACATGATTGTTTAAACTGGGTATAGTAGTCGAATACGTGCTATCAGCGTAATGCCGTTATTTAGTTTACAACAGATATTTCTAATATATTCTTGCTGGTGATTGTGAAAATTTTGCCATTTTATGTTAATCGTTGCCCATTTTATCAAAACCTCGCTATTATAGATTCACTCTGAGAATTATTGCGGTCATGAGCGTTTTGTAAACATTAGCATTCGTTGTTTGCCGTCCATCTTGCAAAGTAATAAAATGACATACTGGAAATATAGTGCTACTCAATTCACGTTTCGTGATTTTACGTTTTATTTCCTCGTCACAGTCTCATTTTAATTTAGTGGAGCGTATTTTTATTTGGTGACTCGTTTTATATAGATCGTTGACGTTCTATCATTTACGTGAAAACATTACTATTCTCTAGAATGGCTTGAGAATTAATTGCCTGCTTTCTTTTGCAGATGTGCAATTACAATTTTATATTGAATGTGCGTGACTTTCCGTCCGTTCGTCTCATATTCTACAATTCATATGAATTCAGGAGTAAATACGCGTAACTTCACCCAAGCAATGACAATAAGTAAAAACAATGTCTTGCAACTTAAACGGCGAACAAATTTATTGTCTTGTAATAAACAGGGAATATTAGATAGTTGAAGAAGAGTTTGTAGCCAAGAAGTTTGTAATAACTTTGTGATGAAAAAGAACAGTCAATCCATTGGTAGAGATGTGATGTCTCGTCGTAAACTTTTGTGAAGATAGATTGAGGATTGGCCAATGACCAGGCCAACAGCAATTATATGTGTTTTTTGCCTGGGAGAAATCGATTTTTGTTATTTTGTGGTTATCTGTGGCCAAAGATCGTGTTGGTTACCGTGATGTCACCATTGTAACGACAACCCCGCCTTCTTTCTGTCTGCGCGCCGGTCTTACGATATGAGTGATTGAAGGATATTCAATCCTAAATTTTCTTGTGACCACATCGTTCTTCTCTCTTCCTGTTCAATCTTTTCGTACATAAGGATAGTGGAACTGCTTGGAAGTAATGCGTGTTGTGTGTTGCACAATGATTCCTGTTTTTAAGTTGTTTGGAACTTTGTAATGTAAGGGCATCAGCATCTGAACAGCAGGGAGGGTCACAAATTTTGATGGAAGAGAGAGTTCAGCCCTCACATTTTTTTCCATGCCTCTGTTAGGAATGCAAGAGCTCCTGATAGCATAGTTCCAGAGTGAATAGGCAAAGTTTTTTTTTTTAATTTCCCCTCTGATAGTTTATCTAGCTATTTTGAAATATAGCTATCAATATGGATGTTAAATACTACTATGGCGAACAGGTTATCACTTAAAACTGGTCGATGACCTCTATTTTTCATGTAAATCTCCATGTAATCCACTGAATAATAGGAAGTGTACCAGGTTATATAACATAATAAGGCTTTGATGGACTACGCCTTATTCTTGTTTATTCTATTCATTCCATGTAAATATTTTTAGTTAATTGGCTGGAAATCACAAAATCATACTTGTTATCTTCATCAAACTTGACCAAGGTTTTTTAGTCAAACAACATTATATTAAAAAGTTTCTTTGGACTACCAAAAAGCAGCAAACCTAGTCCAATTGGCCCTGTGGTGGCACACAAGAATAGGCAACCTGCAGGTCAATTCTGTATATGTCATAGGCAACATAACCATTGTTCTTATGACTGTCTGTCATACTTATGACGATGACGGTCATAGGCGTCATAACTTCATCGTCGCCATCATAGCATATGACGGTCAAAATTCTCCGTCATAGCCGACATAAGGGCTCAGAAGGAGCGCTTTTGTTGAAAAGGTATCTTGAGGTTTTGTCTTGTAAAAAGGACAGATCAATGTGACAGGTAAAAGCACAGCAATTTTGCAATTAAAATTGTGAATCTGTAGTGTAATGACATGCAAATCCTCCTCTTATATTTACTATCATTAGAATGGAAGTGCTCTACATCCTTGTTATTTGAAGAGCAATCGAAGGCAAAGACAAGAACGACGACAATTTCCTCTTATTCGCCGGCAGTTGAGGGATACACACAATCCTTTTGAAATAAGCGAAGAAGATTTTATAACTCTTCCGCATTTCAAAAGGACTTGGTTTGAACCAAAAACCATGGTTTGTCTGTAATTTGCCGCAAAAGATTGTTCTGAGTGGTAGAAAGTGCTTTAAAGTTAGTTTTTGATGTCGATCCCCACGTTGCAATGTGAAGTATCCCTTCACAATTGATATATTGCAGTGGAAATGGCTTAGTTGTATAGAGTTACAGGAGATGCTGAGAGTGTGCCTGTGTAACTTTTCTCGTTATTCACTGGGGGCTGATGTTTTGACAACGCAATGTCGCCGAGTAAGGCATAGGCAGACTGGTGCATTGCAACAGATATGTTAGTTTGAATGAAACCCTCCCCCTCGTTATCCTTCATAGGTTTTTAGGCGACCCTTCTTTCTTCAAGCTTCAACTATGTAGTATTGACGACATGATGGAACTGAGTAAGGCATACGAGCCCTCCAGGACAATGTTGTCGCGTTGTTTTGTGTTTCGTTGCTTCGTGTCAATAAAGTAGTTAACCATATTTTTAACAATTAATTTTAATCCTTAGTCCCAACTATGTTGGAGACAATATGTAAACTTATCAATGTTAATCCCCGTTGGTATGTATCATTGATAATTTTTCCTGTTATTTACATAAAAACCCTTTAAATAAACCTAAAGGAAGGGTTAAATCAATTTAATCAATTGATTTCAATCAATATGTACTGTTAAGTTTCGTTACTTTACTGATGTTTTTGTTCTTGATGGTAAATTTAAAGAAATTTAATTTGCCTTTTTGCCAGATATCTTACAAAATTTTCTGGAAAGGACTGAACTGCTCTAGAATTTAAAATGTTATTTTCTTTTATAGGTGTGTCAGCTCTAGTGAGTCGTTTAAACTCCTCTGCACTGGGAGTTGATCGTATCACAGACAATGCAAAGTTTCGAGGAGATTCAGCAAAAATGAAGGATCAGAAATTGCAAGAGCCATTCCCATGGATGGCTGGTTTTTGCTGTCTCTGCCAAGCAGCTGTGGGTAGCAGGGATGTAAGACACCTGGAGAATCTGCTAAATATGTACCTTGAGTATGTTACCATTACCATACTATTACTTTTATGAATATTTAATTGCCTATGTTAGTGGAAATGTTTTGCCCCTATGTCATGGATTCAAAAAGTGGTCAAATGATACAAGCCATCAATCCGGGGTTTTAAAACGGCATTGGGTTGACATTGTTTGAATAAGTGCCGAAATTAGTTTAAAGGCAAATGGAAATAAATCTGGAACTCTTTCTCCAGGATGGCTAATGGCTTGACATTCACCCAAGGCGTGGGGGAAACCAGAAAAATACCCATGCCCAGCCACCTTACTTAATAGTGATTGGTTTTATCTAGATCCTTCACAGGAAGAGGTCCAGACTCCTGGGTGTCTTTGAGGGCCCAGTAATATACAGTAAAACCTCGTATTTGCATCATCGGAATTTACGTTTTCCCACAATTTACCATGTTTTTATTGGGTCCCATCCAATTTCCTATATCTCTAACGTATGTAGAACCCTGTATCTACACCACGACTTTTCCATTTTTCTGCTGGGTGCATTAGATGCGGGTTAGGATGCGAAGGGTTTTTAAAAAAATTTCTTCTATGACATTTAGCCCTACATACCAGTGTACATAAAACACTTTTACCTCATTTTTGCTTGTACACTGCAAAAACACAGGAGAGAACAGTAATGTGCTCCATTTTATGGAAGAATTTGAACTTGGAGGCGTAGCGTGGCAGTACACAGCGCCACTAGTGATGGTATTTGCACTCACAATCCTTTTGCCATAAAAGCTTTGTACTATGAATGAATGTGTATGGGATGCAATTTATAATTTAGGAACACCTAGGGGAGTATATTTAAACTGTACCGAAATTCATATTGTCAAAAATAAACATTAATTTTTAACCAGACATTATAAAATGTTAAAAATATGTGGACAATAACTGGGGATCATTTGTCGGACCATCGTGCTGCATTGATTCAGCATTTTACTACAGGTTACTACAAAACAATTTATTGCAACTTGTTTTATTGCATGAAAACCACAACGAATGAATAAAATTATTTTATTGAGAAATTTTTTAAGCTTGATAACTGCTTGAGCTGGCTGTCCAGCGAATTATCTCAATATTCTCATGTGTTGTTGATATTATCCTTAATTACTCTGGAACGTAAATTTCATTTTACTTGAAAATGGGAAATGGATGAGAATTACAACATTTTCAGATGACTGGAGGGTTTTCGGGTTTTTTCTGTTTTGGTTCATCCCTCTGGACGACAATTTCATCGAATTCCAGATACCATCTAAGGTCAGAAGATCACTTACCATCAAATTTCTTGTATCTTCATTCTATATATTTCCTATATCTTCGTACTATATATTTCCTATGTCAAATTTCCAATACTTCGGACCTGAAGATGCCATCTAGAATTCCGGCAAGACCTTCTTCCAGTAGGATGAACCAATGTGGAAAAAATCTGAAACCCTCGAGTCATCTTCTATTCACCACAAAAGGCTTTGCATTGACTAGAATATTCTCAATTTAGGCATAAATAAAGTTGTGGATTCTCACCATGTAATTCACACTGATAGCGAAGCATTTAAAATTACTAGTCTCTACAATGGATACAATTATGAAAAATCGTGATGTGATTCAAAAAAATGATAGCTAGTGCAGACATCGGTTGAAAAAAAGAAAATGTCCAGGCATCATGGTATGAAGGAATACCTACTTAAAAAGTGGTTTTTAAGTTCTAGATCGTCAAATATCACCGTGAATGGCTTGGTCTTAAAAGAAAAGGCATTGTACAATGTATATGTTTGGGAATTATGGACTTGACAACGTCTAATGGTTGGTTGGGTTGAGTGAAACATTTGTAGGAATATATCGTACAATTGATAATATTAATTAATTCAGCTTATCAGTGTTTATTATTTATATATTCACTCTTTATTGCTAAATTATGCATTCAAAACTAAAAAATGGCCTTTTCCCACTTTTTTGCTGCACACATTTTCACTGCACACATTTTCACATTTTCCTACAATTTACACATTTTCCTACAATTTACACTTTTTTATGTGGTCCTTAGAAAAGTGTAAATAAGGGGTTTTACTGTATTTCTTTGGATCAGGGGCGATCCATAGTGTCTTTCTCGCAGGGGTGGCAATCTTCTGAGTCGTCCTGCATTTTGCCAGCATAGTGTGTTGATGATCGTTAGCAGCTTGCAGCCATCTAATTTTTGGATTAAAAGCATCTAAGTATGTTTCATTAAGTGGTTGCCTAGCGTCCTCTAAATAGGATGTTTAATAAAGAAGATAATATTTAGATGTAGAAGAAAATGATAAATATCACAATAGCAGAATTCATAACATTAGTGTAAAGAATTAGCGACTTCTGTGAGAATTTTAAGTAATGTGAATGATGATGAAATTACTAAAAATCAGAGAGGGGTCATGGGCTTGCAACCTTGCAGTTAATTTATGCAATTAAATTTAATTAAATGCCGAGTGCTGGGCAGAAGTAATTTAATTTGTGGTAGTAAGAAGTAATATAATAAGTTGAAAGAATTGTGCTTAAATATAGGCTATAGGAATCAAGTTCTAATTGCCGATCCCCAGGGAGGAATCTTGGTTAGGAAAAATGAAGAGGAATTTTAGTGAATCCCATGGTGTGAACAGACGGTGGAGAACTGCTGATAGAAAAAGTAGAGAAGTTGTACAGACAATCTCAGCGACACACAAGCTGCTGCATCAAGTATTCCAGTGACGTGACTCTGAGCTTCTTAGTGGAGGTTGGCCAGTGCAAGATTCAACAACCACAGCAAGTCTTTCTTTGTCATCGTCTTTGATGGGTCAGAACAAGTATTCTCCACAGTGGAGGCAACAGTGACTGGTGCCATGAATGCTAGGCCTGCAGGCTGCCTTGGCTGCGTAGGGCAGTTCAGGTAGCTCATGTGATACCTGCCGGAGCTATTAGCTCATCAGAGGACATCCACCTTGCTGATGCCGACCTGGTGACCCAGGCTGCAGCATGTGCTGGGTCTGGAGCCAGGTGCATGAGCATCTGGCTCCAGTAGGCATCTTCTCTGGCACTGGCGAGGCTGTGGCCGCAGGGAGTATGAGGAATCCACTCTGTAATGTTCACTTACAGAAGTCATCCCCTCTGAAAGGAGCCACTTCGTGGTGTTGCGATCCCACGTAATGACCCAGTGCAATGTTGGTTTTCATGTGCCTGGGCCTGGGATTCAGTAGAGCTTGCGGACCTCTCCGCCACCGTAACACATCCTGTTCTCAACAGGTCATTAGGTGGCCCACACCGTGGACCATGTGTGAAAATGATAGAGGAGGATGATTTGTCAATGGCTTACACACAGATGTGCGTCATCATACCTAAGTTCAGGTCCAGCCTCTGCTTCTTGCCTGCATCCTCAAAGAAGCACACCATGGACATAGCACTACGCAAATTTGCATATTTCTTATATCTGTCCAACCACCCATGAATAGCAGTAAAAGGCTCAGGATTGGTTCAATATAAATAAACAATGCCTTCCTTTAAAATCTAGCCAGGTCAACCAGTTGTTTCTGATGGATTTCTTTATCATACCACAGAGTAAGCAACCTTTCCATCTACTAAAATATTGCTTCTATAGCATGATAAATTAGCTGCACAAGGAGGAGTTGCAACTTTCAGAAATTGCTTCACTTTTTCCTTGTCCTCTAAAATGGACCTTATCATCATTGCTTGAAACCCTAGAACATGGTCGATTTCCACAAAAGTTGCACCTTGTTTACTTCATTTAATAATGTCAGTTTTTGTTCTAATGTTACAGTTTTCCTTCAATTTTCACTTACAATGATGTGCCAGGATAACCAATTCTCTTTTTAGACATAATTTTGGTGTAGACACTGCAAATATGACAGATATAAAACAAATAACACAAAATCTTTCATTTAGGTGAACCTTTTACTCACGATAGGGAGAGCAAAGCCAAAATTTCCCGTCAAATGGAAATTATGCATCACACACACAAAAGTCCAATTCTCTATTCATTTGTGTTTTGGTCTAGCAGAATTTTAAAAGCATCGTGAAGCACTGATGACATTGAGTGAATAAGGGTTTTAATTATCAGGCAAAGTTATAGCAAAACAATGTTAAATGAGACAACGATAGACGAGAGTAGGTAATGGTTTGCCTGAATGGTGGCGTGAGTATATGAAACTCATTGATGACTGATGGGCAGGTTGTCTTCTTTATTATGTGAATGGTTTGTTAACACCACTCTCTTTTTTTAATTTTGGTTCATTAGTGCAATCATTGAACTTTTCAGTTCAACTTTGTTGAATTCAGAGTTGTGTTATATGGTATGACTACATTTTTTATGATTTTATGGAATTGTACAGCTAAATGTGTCAAGTTGAACCTCATTTGTTTTGACAGAGTATGCAGCCTGGTCTGCCTAAGTGAAATTCATTAATTATGCTATTTTCCATTGCAAGTACTATTATGTATCATCTTATTGCCATTATTGTTATTTACTGGGGAAGAAATTGATAAATACAGTTCGTAATTTATCTTTAATAGGAAAATAGTGATTTTTCTGATGAAGAAAAATTAAAGGTTGATTGTTGGTCATAATTTAGTTCTTAATCTTACTGATGATTAGGCTTGTGTGATTGCTGTTGGTGGCATTTGATTGTGTTCCCCATGCTTAAAGTGATGACAATGTCAATTTCGCCTCAGGAATGTGACACCTAATGTGAAGGATTGCTACACAAAGCCCAACCGTGCTGCCAAACTCAAGAAAAGCATGAATGACACTTTGATCTTCTTTCATCTGTTTTACCAGGATATCAAGGAGGTGAGATTACTATATAGTAAAGCTCCTAATATTATTTTGGCATTTGTATGCCTTTCTGCTGACATAAATACAGTATACGGATGTTATGATTCATCATGGTTCAGTCTTGGTTTCAACTTGGTTCTATAAATGCCTACTTCAACCATAGAAGGTTGATTTCTCCCTTTTGTACAGACTAGAGGTATCACTCACTTAACATGATATTTCTTATTATGCAATTGGTCCAAAAAGATCCAAAGCTGTTCACGATGAACAGTGTCAACAAATGGCAATAATTTATTCTTCATTGGGCTTGGATCTTTGGTCCAAGTGTCGAAGTGGTCCTCTTATTTTACCCTCTAATGTTTTCCTAGCTTTTTATGGCAATTCTTTCAATTTTGTGCTTTGCTTCTTATCACCAATCTCAATGTTAGTAAAGCAGTCCGTTAGAACCCTAGTGCACTTCCAGACTTCCACCTGGGGGGGTGTGCTTGAATCGCTTGGGATTGATTCCGGTACGTAACTAAGGACTCACTCGTATCTTTTTACATTGTGTTCGGGATTATTCCGTACCGGAATCAATCTCGAATGATTCAAGCACACCCCCCCTGGCTAATGATAGAGAAAACCCAAAAGATTAGTGATCACACCCATAGCTCTCCAAAACTCTCAAATTAATTTGCTGTGCTGTTGGGACTTCTTCTATATTAAAAATTGTATAATTGCAAAATAGTGAACATTAGGTGGAATTCAAAATAAAATAAATTCAAAAATCTATTGAGTAGAAACATAGGGGTGACAGAGTATAAATATAACATTCCATGCCAATTCACCGAACACTTGTTGCAGCACCATTTCAGAAAAAAATCAAATTTAACACACTTACTACTACATGTCTGTAAGGCACAAAACCAATTTTTGTTAATTTTTTTTCCATGACCTCAGACTTACAGGGCCATGAAGGTCATAGCGCACTGTAAAAATGACACTTTCAGCTAGTATCGGTAATTAGAGTTACTCGGAAACTACAGGTTGTAGTAGAATGGTTCAAATACCATTTTGATGATCATAAATTGAGCTTTCATTTGACATAGTTTTTAATATCCTTACTATGTAACATCTATGAGAACGATGAGTACAAAGTTTTGATACAAAATGCTGTTTTTTTTTACAACTTTTGCTCTTCATTTTCTTATTGAACGATTGTGATCACAAGGTCTATATTTTTGTTTTAGTATATTTGGGTACCATAATAAATGTGTGTAAGAAAAAAGTTGTGTGTTTGTTAAGCCTTCAGCTGTTACAATCTTCCGCAAATAGGAAAAATTGAAAATATAGCATTTTTGGGCCCCTGTATCTTTGGTGGGGGACTTATTAAAAATATGAAAATTTTAGTATAATAAGCTATGATCCTATTAAGAATGGACTAAAAATTTGGATACAATAGCATTTGATACAATAAATCATAAGGTCTTGTTAGAAATATTAAGGATGGCAGGAATACGAGGCGTCGCTATAAATTGGTTTCGAAGCTACTTTACTTCCACTCCCAGCGCGTGAAGGTTGGCAATAGCCATAGTAGTTCTGAAAATATTTGTGCTGGAGTACCCCAAGGATCAGTGTTAGGTCCTATATTGTACTTAATATACATCAGTAAACTATGTAATCTAACTTTAAGAGGTAAATCAACTGCTTTTGCAGATGACATAGCTTGGACTTATTCAGGCCTGAACTGGGAAGAGATACAGCAAGACATGCAATCTGATATTAATCTAATTAGTGAATGGTTTGCAAGTAACAAACTTAAATTAAGTGAAAAAACTTAAATTGTATGTAACAACTCTTGCACGCTTGGCAATGAGTCACGGATTGTCAAGCGGTTGAATCTGTTGCGGCAACAGAAATGCGGAGAACGCAAGCTTGTCACCGACCTAACTGAACATCTGTGTAAGTCAAGGACTTCCTGTAAATGCTTGATTTAGCATTTAAATCGTAAATACCAGGTAGGAAATGTTTACGCAGCATATTGTAAACTAATAATTCTTGTCCACACATGAATTCTTTAAAATTCCCAAATTTGAAAATTATAACAAAAAAGTTCCTCCGCATTCTTCCAGCAACAGTATTTGCAGAAAGAGCCTTCAGCACTGCTGGAAATTTAGTTGATAAAAACATCGATAGATCCTGACCGAGTGAAAATGCTGCATTTTCTAAATAAGAACTTTTAATCTGCTTTCATTGAATTTCCAATTTCATTTAAGAAAAATAAAACTTTGATTTACTTTTGAAATTACCCATTCTTTATATTTGCCCTCGATTACGTCCTTAATTTCAGTGAGTGGGGACTATATGACCATTATTCATTTGTTAGGTATTTACTGTAATTAATAAGATTCAGCTTAAATTGATTAGGATTTAAGATTAGGATTTGGATTAGAAATTTGGATTCGATAGAAAAACAGGATTCGGATTCGATCAAATTTTGGATTAGCCTCATCACCAATTATTAGTTTACAATATGCTGCTTAAACATTTCCTACATTGGTATTTACAATTTTAAATGCTAAAAATGAGCAATTACAGTAAGTCCTCGTCTGAGTTACTTGGATACGGAGTTCCGTGGATGATCAGTTAGGCCTGTGATATGCTTGCGGTTCTCCTCGTTTCTTTTGCCATGACAGATTCAACTGCGTGACGAACCATGACTCATTGCCAAGTGTGCAAGAGAGGATGCCAAACTACGGGTGTTCGGAATGCCAGCTCTAGTTTAAGACATTACATAGTTCGATAAGTGGTATTTGATCATGGTGGTGGTGAAAAAGTCTGATGTGATCAGGCATCAAGGTCTTTTTTTGGTGTAGTTTGACCTTCCGCGTATGTCTAGGCAATATATTGCCTTTACACAGCAATTAATTATTGCCCCCAAAATGATAGTGGACTGTATTTTGATGGATTGAGAGAGAGAGAACGCCCCAGTATCGCTCCGACCTTCTCATAGGCCACAGCACTAGTTCTCCTCTCGTCCTCCTGTCCTTGTTTCGGCCGTCCAGTCCACTCGTCAGGAACCCACTCTGTGCACTCTCGCTTTGGACCCCCTGCTCCATCAAATTCAAATCGAAACGAGGACTTTTTTTGTTTTTTGTCGGCCACGACACTTGGCGGCCTCTCTCTCATACATTACGAAACAGCGTAAGACAATGCATAGTTAATTATCTGCTCCATAGATGATGCCTGTTGTCCATTACAACAAAAATAGAAGTTTTGGGTAATTATACTTATTTTGGATTTAAATATCCAGTGAAAGAAAGATTGGTTTGTGTAACTCTCTGCTTTGTCGTATTATGTTCACTTAACAGCCGCACAAAAGATGGCGTTTTCTGTAATCATCGAAGATTGCTGCTGTTCGCGATGATAGTGGCACTGCTAATGGTTCAATAATAGGTAGGTAAGTTGTGGTGTTTCGACTTAAATGGATTTCTACTAGCGCAGAAATTTTTTAGACGAATTAACTAGGGATGTGCGAGCAGCTCGAAAATCGAGTCGAGTTTAAGATAAAACTCGACTCGGCTCGTGCATTTTTATAAACCTCGAGTCGAGTTGATATATTTTTAAGTTGTTGAAAAAATGGGGTATTTAATTAAGATTGCCGACAATTTCTTCAAATTCAGTCCTGTTCTAATGGTAAATGTCCTTAGATCAGTGATGGTGAATGTTTTACTTCCATAAGGTAGGTAGCAATACTAATATTTTTGCTGTTATTAATTTAGAATACCTACGTAATAATTATGTACCTCATATTACATAATCTGCCTAAACATTAATGAGTACTTATAGGAAATTATTTTCAGTGAACTAAATCATCTTGAACGACGGAATACTGAGATGTTTGTCGTACCTCAAAATACGTATGTGATCGTTGCTCGGAGATTAGCATGTAATTTAATCAGGATAGTACTCATACGAGTGTTCACATACGATAAACATATGGACAGTTCAACCAAAAATCTGTGGTTTTACATTGTTAACGTTGATGGTAACATTTCATGTACCGAATTTACCAAATTTACAGTGAATCAACTTTATAACTACACCACAGAAGCAACTGATTACGTACTAAGTGAAAATGCGACTCATTTACAAGTACATGATAAAATGTACAGATTTTTATAAACGGAAGAAAATCTTCACTGGTTCATTGTGTAGTTCAATTGGTAAGCAAAAACATGTCCTTTCCACATGATAGATTCGAGCAAAGATTTACATAGTCGGAATTCTTTAAGTAGTCGCTTTCTTTTGTTTGGATTTCGACTTCAGGTTGTTATTATTACAATTACACCGGTATCGAACAATGTTCAGCTTGACCAATTTTGACAGATACTTATTTCGTACTTTTGACAGGTGATTGACTATACATATTAGGCTATATTTTACTGAGATAAATGTTCATGAAGAAGGATTCACTGTTGAAATTATTTTCCTAATATGATGCCGAGATTCAGTGAAATTGGTCAGTTCAAATTAGTCATGTTTTAGTTAAAATCGTGAGGAAACATTTGTGATGAAAATGCAATACACATCTTTAACACAAAGTAAAAATGATGGCTGTGGCGCCGTTGGTATCCAAGTTGTTGACGGAAGAAGGTGGACCCAACTTCGCGTACAATTACCTTTTTTGCATTAAACATCTAATTCGTCTACCGATGAGTTCATTAACACGTTCACTGCGGAGCTGTTTAAAGCGCTACCCCTCACAGCGCGGCGTGACCCACCGGTGGGTCACAGTCCTTCCGAGCTTCTGGCCACTGCCGAGGGATCGTGGTTGAAGCGGTAATATTCAGCTGTTTCCTGAGATTAGAGGAAGGCTGGGGGAGGCTACTCCCAGCTTCGCCCCCAGCCCACCCCACCCCCGGCCACGTGGGGCACGCTATCAGCTAGACCCTGGCGTGGGATGGGGGAAGAGAGGGCCAACAATACAATGCATGTGGAAAAGATTTGCTGATGTTCGGAAAACCCAGGAGACTCCCACCCGTCTCTGTTTATTGCGCCTGCCCTTGTTCGCGCCCGTCTGTGAGACGTAGACGCCCGTCCGTGCGTACCGATTCCCCAGCCCTGCTCACACTATGAGAAAAGGGAAGGGGGATCCTTTGGAAAGAGTACATAGTGGTTTGTCTCACTCAGAAAAAAGTAGTGTCTGCATTTCGGAAGATGTTCACCCGGCAAGGGCACGGATACTCATCCACCACTGAGGGATTGGCTCAAGAACGCTACGCGACTTTCCCAATTTCCCTTCCGTAGAGGGGGGGGGGAAAGGGAAAAGAGAGAGTCAATCTCTCACACAGCCGGGCGAGTGCAGTTCGGACTGTTTAGTTTACGAGCAACTGACGGACAGCCAAGAGGTTGAGGAGAAAAAATTTTCGCTAAACATTTTCATTATTTTAAATAAGTTGAAATATTTTACTATATCGAGTATTGTTCATCCTTATGTATAAAAATCGCATAAACATGAAAAAAAAAAGCAAAAAGAAAGCAAAAAATAAATGTATTTTGGTTATAATACGCTAATATGTAAATTTGTTCGTGACCCACCGGTGGGCCACACCGCTCACGCTGAAAAAAGTTTCAGGAGGGGCGGCGTGACCCACCGGTGGGTCACACTAAGTGTCACATAGTAGTCTATTATTTGAACAGTGACTAACCTCTGGGTGAAGTCACTTGAGAAGTTCTCGGTTCCTACTCTCACAATACTCCTTGCAAGTTACGACAATTCACAGAATTTTATGGCCGCGGCACTAGACGCATCTGCGTGACCCACCGGTGGGTCACGCCGCAGTGAAAGTGTTAATGAATTAATGAACGAAACAGTCCGAGGTAGCTACCTCGCACTATTTCGTTTGAATTCATGGCACGTGTGAGCCCTCCCACTGTCCCTACCAATTAGTATTTAAAAGTTTCAACTTCAGAACTTTTCATAATGAGTGGAAGAGGTTTTTCTATTTGGAATTATTTTACAAAATATTCTTCTGTCGATTCAGAATGTGATACTTGCAAAAGAACGTTCAAAACGCCAACTTGCAGCACCACAAGCCTAATTCGACATTCACTGAAACATCCATCAAGGTATTCTGTATACTTATAAGAAAAGGAGGGAAAAAGCGTCAAAGAAAAGAATCCCTCAAAGGAGCAGAAAACATCTGTCTCCGAATTTTTAATTCCCGTGAAAATGGATGCTTCTCACCACAGGGCGAAGTTGATAACATCAAGTATAGGGAAGATGATTGCTTTTGATTTTCAGCCATACTCTATTGTAGAATATAGGGGTTTTAGAGAAGTAATTCAAGTACTAGAACCAAGATATGAAATGCCTTCCAGAAATGTTTTTTCAAGAAGAATTATTCAGGAAATGTACAAAAAAAAAGGAAATGTGAAATTGGACTAGAATTAGAACAAGAATTCAGTACACTTGATTCATTGTCTTTAACTACTGACATTTGGACGTCGCGAGCTCAAGATAGCTACATTTCTCTAACTTTCTAATCGTTTCATTAAAAATGATTTTTCAATGAAACGCTGTGTGCTTGCTAATTCCTACTTTCCTGGTCAGCATACAGGGATAGCTCTGTCTGAAAAGCTAAATTCAATACTAGAGGAATGGAATTTAAGGTCCTCAATTCCAATTTATATAGTGACTGACAATGCAAGAAACATGACGGCAGCAGTATCTGGTACAAAATGGTCACCAATATCTTGTCTTGCCCATACAATGCAACTAGCAATAAATGATGCCAAAAGATCAACACCTGGATTCAGTGAACTCTGACGAAAATAGAGAATGATTGTTGGCTTGTTGAATTTCAAAATGAAATATTTTTTATGTTTGTTGAAATGATAAGAATTATGAAATTTATCTTGAATTAAGTAAGGTTTTAAGGAATTTTATTTTCTCTAAAAAAACAGAAAATGAAATATTGACAGTCAAACTCGACTCGACTCAAAACTATTTTTTTGCAATGATCGACTCAAACTCGACTCGAATTGAAAATCTGGTATTCGCACATCCCTAGAATTAACCATGTACGTCAAGGACTTACTGTATATATTTTCTATCAATAAAGTGTTAATGATTGCGATAGTCTCAGCTTTAATCTAATCTTTGCCTACACTGTCGGCCAAATTGCTACATTAAAAGTTATCAATATTTTGACCACTGCTCATCGTTACCTGTCAACGAGCTTCATTATTGGTAGTTCTTCGCCACTGGTACATAGAATCTGCATGATTGGTATTCAATTCTTTAATCCATTGATTCAATTGAATCTTTGGATTCGATCAGATCTCGGATCCATAGATTTGATAGGATTCAACCGAATCTTCGAATCCCTGCCCCAACCCCACTCATAATTACTAGCACAAGATTTTATACCCCATATTTTAGGCAACTTCTGAGAGAAATATGGTGCATCTCACATTCCAGCAAACACAATAATTCAGTTGATTCAACCCTGGCTAAAGGGATTAATAATTTGTACCTTAAATATCTATTTTAAATCACTATTATTAATAATTTTTTCTCCTGTGGCTCATTGTTGGATGATTTATGTATCTGCTTAGTTGTGAAAGTAGTTTATTGAAATAATGCCCTGAATTTGTGGTTATTAAATGACGTTTGTATTTCTCTTGCAGACACTTGAGCACTCCTTCTATTTGGAAAAGATGACGTCCTTGGTTTCTATGTTCATGGACATGGAGATAAAAGCATCTTTGTAAGTAGATAGCTCACAGCAAAATGAGTTCCTAGATAATAAAAACATCACTTGTGACTTAAACTCACAAAGGATATTTATGAAGTATGTCATGACTTCATTAAAGAAATGTAGCATGATTTTTACTGTTTTTAACTGCTTCCTTGAAGTGCCCGAGTAAACTTGGGCGCCGACGACGCAGAAAGTGTTTTGCACCCAAGTTAACTCGAGCTCGTACGAGATTTCTGTTCCTTTTCCTTCATGCCTGAATACAGTAGAAACTCGAAATCACGACATTTTGATTTTACGAAGCAAAGTCTTCGGTCCCGACCAAAAGGGCATCTAAATACATGTCATGGTAATCTATATTATGAAAAAATGATGTTTTGAAATCACAAACCACTGGTCTCAGTACTGATGCGTAAAATTTACTTGTTTCTACGAATAATGACAGATCAAAGCAGTGATTTTCAGATGCTCCTTGCCAGAGTAAGGCTCTTAATCAGTCATCGTTGGCATGCACATTATGCACGAAATGTGAATTGCTCGGGCGATAATTCATTTTTCTCGCGAGCTAGCAGCGAAAACTTTAGCGGAGTTAGAGTCTGTCCGAAAGCTTGTCTGTCTCAAGATAAATGACTATAATTCTGGTTCTAATCGAGGTACAAAAATGAAACATACATTTTTGGAAAGGTAATACGTAGGGCTTTGCAATGATAATCAACATGACATGTTTATAAGAATTTCCACACTTGAGGTCATTGACCGTGACCTTTGACCTCGAATATCTCAAAACACCCCCCTTCAATTTTTTTTATAAAAATATATGTTATTGCTCCTACATTTTACGATATTCATGCCAAATATCAAGATGGCACACGTAAGGCATCATGCCCAAAAAATTATTTGTCTACATCACCATGCAACAAAAATGCAGTAAGTACCACTTAAAAATGAAATGCCAACTATTGACCAGTATTATTCATGAGTAACTTTGGACATAAATATGGCTTTATCACTGCAGTGCTACAGAAAACAATGTGCAGGGTAGCTTTAATGAAAATCTAGTAAAACATGGTAACAACTCACCTCATATGTCTCCAATTAAATTGTTAATGTTCACCAGGTCTGATGCAGGGAGACTGTATGTCCTTCCAGTTTGTGTCAATGGATCGAGTCTTGTAAGAATGGCATGTGTATACTTCACTGTGATTCATGTAAACAAGCTGTAATACTTGCATTGAATACAAAACAATAATCTCAAACCCAGACTTTGATTATTGAATCAACATCTCTGTAATTAGATGAACCTAATTAAGACTAATCTAATTTGCAGTTAACCTAATTATACGTTTTCATTATTGAATCAAACTCTCTGACCCTAATCTGATTAGAGTCAGAGAGTTTGATTTAGAGTGAGAATCAGACAGTCATTTCAGCTAGTCATCTGTAGATTGTCTCATGGATGTGGCTTGTTTGAACTACAGTGAATTGTACAAGTGATTTTGACCACTATTTCTTGTATGTGCATTCGTTGTTTGTGCAAAATGGATTTCAAGTCAAAATTGTACTGTTGCAATCCATTTAAAGAAGAAGGTCATGCAAGAGTAAAGGAGAATTTGAGGAATGTTCAGGAGTGGATGGTAAATAAGTCTCCTAATGTATTACTAGGGGGGAAAATTTGCAGTAAATGCAGAAGAAAAATATCACAGAACCCATCAGAACATGCTGAAGTGGCCTCTGCTGTGCCAGAAACTTCCACAGAAGATGTGAGTGAAGATGAAATAGCACCTGGTATTGCCCTAGATTATTTAAATAGTAGTTTTCAGTATTTAAGCAGAATCTCCTGTGAAGAAAAAGAGACTTCAAAATGAGAAAAAGTACCCAAAGGAAAAATTGAAAAAGATAGCCTCTGTGTTGGAGCATACTTATGCTGTGCAACCCGAAAAAGAAGAGTGTGTAGAACATGCAGAAAGTGAAATCATAGCCCAGCTCAAAGATAAGTTTCAGAGTACAGACAGTATGTGTGACAAAATACAGATTTTGACTGTGCTTCTGAAGAGCTGGAGTGTAAGGAAAACCATGAAAGAATTTTCTGCTTCAGATTACATGGTACGGAGAGCCAAACAGTTAGTGGCAGAACATGGTATATTAGTGACACCAAATCCAGGTAAGACATTGTGTGAGAAAAGTTCAATGTGTACGTGACTTTTACTGTGATCATAACATGAGTCGTATGATGCCAGGAAGAAAGGACTATGTATCTGTGAAAGAAAATTGAGTCAGGCTACATAAGCAGAAGCAGCTAGTGTTGCACAATCTTAAGGAAATGTATACATATTTCAAAGAAACTTATCCAGATATAAAAATTGGAATCTCCAAATTTTGTGAGTTGCGGCCAAAGCACTGTGTTCTTGCCGTTGCCAGTTGAACCCATGCTGTTTGTGTTTGTGTCTCCCACCAGAATTTTAAGTCAATGGTTGAAGGATGTAAATTAAAGGAGTTAACAAAGCTCGAAGAACATATGTTACCATCATACAAGCACTGTTTAGCATTTGTTACATGCAATCCTGCTCTTCCAGCATGTTTCTTAGGTGCATGTTCCTATTGTCCAAGTGTGACAAAACTAAATGAATATCTCTTTGAACTCTTTAGTAAAAATGGCATAGAAGAGGTTACATATAAGTGTTGGTTAACTAAAGGCAGGGCAGTTTTAGAGACTTTAACAAAATCAACGGATGATTTCATTGAAGCATTTTCATTCAGTTTACAACAGCTCCTACAACACTCATTTATCACACAGCAGCAGTCACAATTCTTTAAAACTACTAAAGAAGAACTCAAAGTGAATGAATATCTTGTTGTTTGTGATTTTGCAGAGAATTACTCCTTCATCATTCAAGATAAAGTACAAGGATTCCGCTGGAATAACTCACAGGCTACAATTCATCCATTTGTAGCTTACTATAGAGATGCAAATACTAATGAAATACACCATGTGTCATATGTAGAAATATCGGACTGCCTTCACCATGATACAGTATGTGTGTATTGTTTCCAACACAATTTCATCAATTTCCTGAGATGCCACTTTCCAACTCCAAAGCACATTTATTATTTTTCTGACGGATGTGCTGCCCAATACAAAAACAGAAAGAATTTCATTAATCTGAGCTACCATCAGGAAGACTTTGATGTCACAGCAGAATGGCATTTTTTTACTACAGCTCATGGTAAAGGACCTTGTGCTGGCATTGCAGGGACTGTAAAAAGACTAGCCACACTTGCAAGCCTCAAGCGACCTTATGATAACCATATATTGACACCACGAGAGTTATTTCAGTGGAGCAAAGTAAATATCCCTTCATGTGTCTTCCACTATACATCGACCTCCCATCACGATGAAGATATTGCCAAGCTGAAGCAACGTTTTGAGAATACAAGGACGATTCCAGGTACCCATAAACTTCATTGTGTAATACCTATTAAAAAAGTTGTAGTGCAGACAAAGGCATATTCCACTTCATCAGAGAGTAGAGAAGAGTCGGTGATTGTTATAGTCAGAGAAATGCTGTTATCAGACATACATGGATTTGTTGCCTGTATGAACAATAATCACTGGTGGGTTGCGTATGTCGAACACACCAAGACACAGATGAAGTACATACCAGATTCTTCCATCCACATGGACCATCTCCATCGTTTGTGTTTCCTACCAAACCAGGCATTCGCATTATCAAAAGACATGCCATTCTTACAAGACTTGATTCATTGACACAAACTGGAAGGACATACAGTCTCCCTGCATCAGACCTGGTGAACATTAACAATTTAATTGGAGACATATGAGGTGAGTTGTTACCATGTTTTACTGTATTTTCATTGAAGCTACCCTGCACATTGTTTTCTGTAGCACTGCAGTGATAAAGCCATATTTATGTCCAAAGTTACTCATGAATAATACTGGTCAATAGTTGGCGTTTCATTTTTAAGTGGTACTTATTGCATTTTTGTTGCATGGTGATGTAGACAAATAATTTTTTGGGCATGATGCCTTACGTGTGCCATCTTGATATTTGGCATGAATATCGTAAAATGTAGGAGCAATAACATATATTTTTATAAAAAAAATTGAAGGGGGGTGTTTTGAGATATTCGAGGTCAAAGTCACGGTCAATGATCTCAAGTGTGGAAATTCTTATAAACATGTCATGTTGCACATCATTTTAAAGCCCTACGTATTACCTTTCTAAAAATGTATGTTTCATTTTTGTACCTCGATTAGAACCAGAATTATAGTCATTTATCTTGAGACAGACATGTTGAAATTTCGACCAATTTCCAACTTTCGCGGACCTATAACTTTTTTCACAATCGTCATTTACTTCTGCAAATTGGTATTTTTCCATCTCTTACCAGGATGGTTGAATGTACCAAATTTGAAAAAAATCTGACATGGTCGGGTTGAGTGGTGTGTTGAATTCACATGGAATGACCCTTTGGTAACTTTCAATCGCTGCTATATTTCCGTGAAAAAATATTTTAATACATTCTTTGGCTCTAAATTTATCTAACTGGCTTTGACAAATAGCAGTAGGGGTGTAATATGTGATAGGCTGAGCAATAATTTCCGGCTAAAAGATTGTTATCTCTATTGTAGACAAGCTCAGTGTTGCCTAATAATCAATCACCAACCTCCGTGCCAGAGAAAATAATGGCCTAACCTAAATGTGTACAGTATTTATCGACAAATGCTCCGAAGTCACAATTGACATTCACACCTGTGAGTCCATAGGTTCCTGGGCCAACCTTTCCCTTGGTCCTGATGACATCGTTTGCTCCGCAAGATTCTCATCCATCAGGCCCAAAGGCTTATTTGCTCAAAAACGTTTCTTTCCTCCTTCACTGACCTTTCCAAATATGGCAGTGAGTGCAAGTGGAGCCAAAGACAACAGACAAATGGGAACAGTCGGGTGCACCCAGGTCATATTGGTGGGGGCAATCATGGGAAGGATGCTCGGTCAGGACAGACGAGAGTTGTAATTTCCCACTATGTATAAGTCCATTGCTAGAACAGTATCACTCTGAAAGTTTTGTCAAACTTCTATTCCTTTCCCAGAAAAGTTTTCACATCACTTCTATCGATAGTTGGAAAACCTATGCTACCATGTAGATGCCATTTGTGATGCAATAGACAGGGTAGGAGAAGGTTTGTGAAAATCAGATAATATTTGCACTTCGTAAATAATAATGATTTTGATCCTGAAAATCAATCTAACACAAAGTTAAATAAGATAAGGATAAGGCATTACACCAGAGGATAGATGAGAAATTCAAGGCGCTCTACTCTCCAGAGAGGGATGTCACCATTGATGAGAGTCTGCTGCTCTACAAGGGAGACTAGGATGGAGGCAATTCATGCCCATGAAAAGAGATTGATTTGGAATAAAAATATTCATGTTGTGCGAATCGAGAAGTGGGTATGTGTGGTCCACCATTATTTCAGGAAAAGGAACTTTTCCCATTTGCCTATGTCCTCGCAAGTGGTGATGACTCTGATGAAGCTATTGCTCGATAACGGTTATTGCTTGACTGTGGTTAGTTTTTATACTTTCCCTGAGTTGGCCAAATTGCTTACCTTACATTCAGTGGATACTAATGGAACGCTGATAATAGGAAGGAGAGGAATACCTTTGACCTTCGAGGAAAAAAATTGAAGACCGGTGAAATGGTTGCCTTCTCTAAAGGCAAAGTGATGTTTCTTCGGTGGAGCGATGGGAAGGAAGCGACATTGTTGTCGACAGTGCATAACTGTTGCATGCAAAATGTCATGAAACGGGGAAGGGTGAAACTGAAGCTAAAGGTGGTGGTCTATTACAATGACGCAATGAGGAGAGTGGACCGTGTTCATCAACCTTTTGCCCATTAACCCATTCCAAGAAAGCGTGGAAAGAAATATTATAAAAAAATATTTTTTCACATATTGGAACTATCTGTATGGAACTCTTTTGTTCTTTATCGAAAGACTAGTGGATGAAATAGCCATCTTGAGTTCCGTATTGTAGTCGCCCCGAACCATACCCCTCCCTTTCGGATATGACCTCGGTCTTCCCCACGGGATTTAACCAGGGCGAGTTGATTCGTGGTTCCGCCACAATAAAGGGTTGCTGTTCGGACGTCACAGCCTGCGAAGACCGTGCCGTCGAAAAGCGGGTGATGCCCCTCCACTATTAGACTTTTGGAGAATTTAGAAACAAGGGCACAGGTTGAGTTCCCTGGGTTCTGCGAATACCGCGTTGTAATCCTAAGTAATGCGTTCTGGGGAAAGAAGATCGGCGATTTAGGCAACAAAGTGATACTTAATAGCGTCTTTTCTGAAACCACATTTAATGAACGGAAATCACTTCCCCCACACAGCGTCACCTTTAACATATAAGAAATACGAGAAACAAAAGTATGCCCTTTCTTCCACACGTCGTCACCTTCAAACAACAAGAAATACCCTTTTATCCACACGGCGTCACCTTCAAACAACAGAAAATACCCTTTTTTACAATAATTTTAATTGGTCTAGAGTCCACTAAGCAAGATGTGAATCTGGCAATCTTGGGATTCAGGGGCTCGTAATTACGGCGACTAGTCTCGCAATGCCACTTGAACGAAACCAACCACAAAGCAGGCTAGCCGGGAGTCGAGGACTGCAGTTGATCGAGAAGGGGGGGGGGAGTAATGGGGCGGGAGGAATGCCACGTTGCGACTGGAATTCTTACGAATTTGGCCGGAGGTGGTTTCTTCTCTCAGAGAGCCGGGAAGCTGATGCAGGGTGGCAGCGGCGATTACAATCAGCGGCTCCCGATGACCCTCAGCACCTTGTAGCCCTACGAAGAAACTCCGGGCTTCGGAAGACGTTTCCCATGCACCTCGGCTTTCTCCACCTCTCTCCACATTTCTCGACAGTTTCTGCACTCCGACACCTTTCTCGGATTATGGCCAACTTATGTTGCTCTGGCTCGATGCGTCGCAGCGTTCGAACCGCAGTGTCTCCTCCACGAGTGTCAGTCCAAGAGAGCTTCGTTCACGAATGCATGTTCAAGAGAGAGAGACGTTCACTCACGCAGGTTCAAGAGAGAGAGAGAGACGTTCACTCACGCAGGTTCAAGAGAGAGAGAGAGACGTTCACTCACGCAGGTTCAAGAGAGAGAGAGCTAGGTGAGTCTCCGGCAGGCGTTATATGCCCCTTCATCCACACCCATAATGCCCCACTGTGTCGTCTGCAATTTCGCGATACACTTGAGGTCACTCAGTTGATAGTCTTTTTGACCGGGGTTTTTGAACGTGGATACAGGCACTCACTCAAATTACTCGTACTTTCGCCTTGTTCACTAATACACTCATTTTTCATTCACACAATCCTGACAATACACTGTTTACATCAATTTACACAAATAAACCCTTAAAGAAAAAAAACATTAACCAATGGGTTGCCCAAACCGTGAACTTCCGCAAAATAAAAATAAATAAATAAAAGGGATGGACATCACCGAGCCTTTCGTGGACCATCACAGTATAGAGGTAATAGAAAAAATTATCGAGACTTACCACTAGACTTGTACCAATACCACTTTTTCCAATACCAAACGGATACCTCGATACCAGTGGCGCATCGGCAAACCAATAGTATTGTTTGCCGATATCTAACTTATTTTTCTAAAAACATTTGATAAGTGCTTTCCTTCCTCTTGCATTGTAAATACTGAAAATTCTTTTTAAAAAATATGAGCTGCTGAACATACACAGCAGCTCATAATTGAATTAATTGCTCATTGACATATTATTGACATGGCTGCTGAACAGCAGTTAAGAGGGTTCTTCTATCAGGACCATAGCACCAGTCTCTGAAAACATTTGCTCAGGAAGCTCAAAACCTGCAGGTACACAAAAATACTTTAAACTCTCATTAGCACGGTTTTGTAGGGACCCAAAATCGTGGACATGGTAACGAGAAAAACTTGCTGAACAGGTTACGCCTTATAGCAGATATTCCACCGAGAAAAAATTATTCGCCTTGACCGGGGCTCGAACTGGGACCCTGGTTTACCAACCAGGTGCTCTACCTGTTGAGCTACCAAGATGTCCTCTTTCTCTGTGGAAATTATAGAGGCTTTAAAGGAACAAGATGTTACCGGACTGCAGGACATATTATGTCACAAAGCAGCCAAAGTCGTGTGTATGGCACCACCATCCACTAGGTTAAATCTGATGTAGAAAACCTAAGGTGCTTACTTGTAACAAATTCAAAGATCACCTTATGTTGAGGACATATGTGTGAGGTACATAACTCCCAGGGGAACATATAAGCGTGCTATCACAAGTTCATAGCTGGCATTAATTTATTGTAACAAAGTTTCATTTTCAATTATTAAGCCTTCCAAAAATATACGTATGATGCCTTGTGTTGATGTGCACTCAATAATTAATGGTGACTATATGACCAAATAATACGTATCGTGTATACTATTCACGCAAAAAGTATATTTAGTCTTGACTTTGAGGCTTGATATTCCAAAAAAGGAAGAAGCAAAATTCATAGAGAGTATATCAGTCTGCCTTTCGTTTATTGCAGGTACCAGACATTAATGTGAATACTGAATTTTTTGTACTTTTATCGCTTAAACTAGATTTACAAGTGCATCACTCAAATATACATAGTAAAGTTAACATACCAAATAGCAGGTTGTGTATGTATTATTCACTCAAAAAGTATATATAGACTCGACTTTGAGGCTTGATATCTCAAAAAAGGAAGAAGTGAAATTCATAAAGAGCATAGCTTTTAGATAATCTAGCCTTTTGTTTAATGCAGGTACCAAACTTTTTTAATAATTACTTTTGAGGCATGTTTTTACAGTGAGGATGGAAAATGGCAATTTTTTCGAGTCGCGGAGACCAGTGTCACTTTGGAGATTTTTGTCATAACAATATGAAAAGCACAAATGAAAGGAAATGTTGTAAGAATATGAATCGTACTTTGCCATGACGTCCTTTAAGTTTCAAATATTTACTTATATTTGTTTAAATTATTCTAGTGAATTTACAAAACCAGGTTTTCTCTGTAAGTATGCAACATTGGAGGCACGCAACAAACACCTTTGTTTTCATTTTAAAATTTCTAATGCGAATTCATTAACGTCATAACACTTGACCATACCATGATATTTGAATTTTATATTTTTGGAAAATGAGCTTGGAATGTAGGCAGAAATGCTGAACAACATGTGCATTGAGCAAAACGAACTTGTTGACGGTGGAACTTTAATTTTTGCCGCTATTTCAACATGCTTCATACGTGGATTTTTGTGTAGTTTTCGGAGGAGGTTTAGCTTTTCAATTGGTATTTTTCTTTTCTCCTCAGGCTTTCCCATGGCCAATTCTAAGCACTTGTCTCACTTTTACTGTCATAAAGATCGCGGCTAAGTAAACAAATACGCGACACATTGTAAAGTCAGTTGAAGAAGGTGGGATTTCGAAATGATATGTTTTGAGATGATTTTCACCGAACGAATACTTTCAAATAAAAGTATCATAAAAACGAATACTCGAAAGTAGCAAAGTATCGATTATGACATTTCAGAATGTATCATACCACTGCATCTATTTAAACATAGCTTAAAAATAAACAAATGAATGGCCGATACCCAATACTTGCTATCGATATCGGCCCAAGTGTACTTACCACCCAAATATTGGGACTCAGGGAGTAGGTAGGCCACCCACAATGACTCATTTAGAGGCACTTTCCTGAACTTATCCCTCATACCGAAAAAAACAAATCCCCCTATACCGTGCTATTTTTGCTGCAAAAAGACATGGCACGGGGAAAAAATACGCCAAGAAACGAGATACAACTGCCAGTAATGTGAAGTGTCTCTTTGTGTTAGGTACATCTTCTTTCAGAATGTATCATACCACTGCATCTATTTAAACATAGCTTAAAAATAAACAAATGAAACGTACATTTTGTTGAACATATTTGAAATATCACTAAAGAAATTGCCTTTTTATTCCTTAATGAGGTGTTTCCATGTCAAAGCAATGAATATAACCTGAATTTTAAGTTGTTTTGATAAATGTAAATTTAAAAACTTTCTTTAAAAATGAGTTATAAAAAATATTTATGTCTCATTTCAAATAATGTTAAATATTAATATCGTAAAATAAAAAATTGATCTTTTGCTCATAATTTTGTAAAAATGCATCTGGGAAGCTGGTAATTATAATTCATTTGCTGTAATTCATTTCATTTTTTTAAAAGTTTTGTAATATATTACTACTAAGAACAATAAGTCTATCAACAAAAATACCGTAAAATGAAAAATTAAGAGTAAAAAATGACTTTATTTTGGACGACGATCGTCGTACGCCGCCCCTCAATAGCACCACTCTCGGATGTTGTGTGTGGTTGCATACCCTCCCCATATAGTCCGTTTCGAAGTTTCTCCCATTGATTCTTGTTACTTGCGACAAATATGTGCGGACTTCCTTATTACATAATGTTACTAAAATTGCTGTTTACAAAATTTTTAAAAAACATTCTTATAAATGTTCATGTAGTTCACGGCTTTCATCGATTCCTTCTGAAATAATGACCTCACAGCTTCCAGTGGGAATGGGAGGGAGTTCAATCATTTGAAAAAATTACAGTATGTACGAAGTATTTGAGATCGAAACAAATATTGATTTTCATTAAAGTAATGGGAATAAACTCACGAAAACTGAAATATAGAGCTAATACACGCCCAAAAAACATAACTTACCTTGCAAAAAATAAATTAATAAATTGTTCTAACGCCGCTTCTGGGTGTGGGCAACTGAGCTGCGGCAACTGCACATGCTCTGAGGGCTACCGAATGACTGACAATGGAAAAGGAAGAGCTACAAGGTGGCATCTTTCGTCGACGGCCTTGAGAACGGATTACGAGCTTGGACGACGATCGTCATCCGCAGTCAGCAGATAGCACCCGGCTGACGACGATTTTCGTCCGTCAGCATTGAACATGTTAATGCTGCGGACTAATGAAAACATTTTAATTTATAGTTTAAGACACATGTAGGCTTTTATGAAAATACTTCTTTTAATCTGATTAATTGATAATCATATCTAAATCTTAGCTAGTCTTTTGTTTTCGAAATTTCTGTCATTTCTCAATAAACTATTAATTACAATTGAATATTGTACCAGTGAAAGAATTACTTCACTGTTATTAAATTCACTGTTCTCAAGTCAACCACAGCAATGATGACTAGTAGTGATGATATAATTTGCTTATCTGTTCAAAATTTAAATCTTTTTCAGGCGTGGTAGAGAGAGCCTAAAAAAGGTGGCATCAAGGTTAACGTCATCTCTGCACATATTTCTTGGTGAGTTTTTCTTCATTTTTTCTTAACCCATTTCTTCCCAAGCATGTAAATAGTATTCTGAAGTTATTGCTTAAATAGTGATTGAACAGACTCAAATAAAGGAAATAGTCGATTTTTGTATTGCTTTTGCTTTTAGTTTACTTTTGTCGAAATGCTGCATATACACAACGTTGGGAGTTCTCTGGGTTATACGAGTCGATTCCTCTTCTTTTTGGAACTTTTTTATTTTTACAAAAAAACATATCCAATCACAAATTATTGATAAGAAATATTTTTATTTATGATATTTTGACAAACAATCAGTATGCAAGTGAATTTGGCACTTTTGACACATATATTGTTTTACTGCTACAAACTCGACACCTTTTCTGTGAATCTCGAACAATTATGGCCAAATTTATCTTTTCTAATAGCCTCTGGCTAACTAGTTTTCTCATAATGTCCCATATTGTAGTACTTTTCGAAAACTGTTGAAGTAGCCCTTCACTAGCTTCTTCTTTCTTGAGAAGCACCACACTACTTCCAATCAAAAATCAATTTGAGCCAAGGTTGATCCCGTTGCCTCTCTGTATATTTCCCAAGCATTTTCCATAGAACTATCAAGACCATTTGTAAATAAGGCCACTACCACATTTTTCCTCTTCTGATCAATTTCCAATTCTGATCCTATAATTTGCTATTGCATTATCATGCAAATCAACTCCACCCATTCCTTGGTTATATAGATTTACAGTGTTTGGTGGGGGAACCATTCCATATTTTTTCTCCTTGCGATTATACCATCTCACATTTACTATTGGCTCCAATGTACCAACATTAGTTGCAACAGTAACTACAGAGTTATCATGCCAACCTACAAAGAATATTTCATTCTTTTTGTCCAGCATGTGATCATAAAACCCTTTCTTTTCTTTGGCCAGTTCCTTTAGACTTCGAAGAGGACAATTTGCAGTCCAGATTTCTCTCACAGTACCAGTGGCAAAGAATCCCGTTTCTGACAACAAAACAAGTAAAGAATAGCTTGTAATAAAATTATCAAAAAACAGCAATTGATTGCCTGAGTATTCAGCAGCTTTGTCAAATCAACAACTACTTTTTCTCCAAGACTCAAAGAGGTATCTGTTTTTTGTGATGCTCTCCCATAGGCAGAAATTAGGTATAAATATCCTGATGAAGGCGTTATACACCGCGGCTGGAGTCCAAATCAGACGGGTTTTCCTCTAATAAACATTTTAGCGGAATGGCACCCAAAATAAAGCACCATCTTGTCAATATATAGCTTATATGAGAGAGAACACCAAATTGTAAAAATTTCCGGTTGAGTTTTTCAAAGTTCATATCTGTTCACAAAGTTTGCAAAGAGCATATCTTTGCAAACTTATCCTCTTCATCTAAATTTTCGTTGTCCGAGAGATGTTAATATTTTTCAATTTCTTCAAAATGGTTCCGGGACATTGCTGATGTATAATTGGCATACCTTTATGCCAATTATACATCAGTATAATTGGCATAAAGGTATGCCAATAAAATAAAATAATTGTAAACAATGCCCCAGTTCATAAAATAATTGGACTAGTGCTTGGTAATTTCTATTCCTTTTCTATCATTTTGTGCATTGCAAATACCTAACTCGTCGTCACAAAGGATCCATGTTTTCTCTGGAATTATTTAAAATTAGCTTTAAGATTGCCGCCGCAACCCCAACTCAGAACTTAGCTCAGCCTTTCACTTGAAAGTAGCATTCCCATAGGAAGTTCTTCACTGCAGCTGTCGTGGAACGTAGTTTCATTAAAGAGTACTAATTTTGTAATAATAAGTTACTTATGTTCAAATCTTGATGTATTTTGAATATTTAATTTTTCATTGGAAGTTTTTTTACGTCATTAAGTAAGAATTTGCAATCACGACTTATAGCTTTCTGTACCTGCGAGTAAATAGCACCGTAGAACGCATGTTAAAAAAAGAGGGAATTTCAAATTAACTCTATTAAAGTTCTAAAATTGCCTTTCATCAGCTGTGAAATAGGTATTTCAAACTATACGCTTTCTTCAAATAAGGCTCTTCCTGGTCTTTTCACTGAAATATACTGGGTCAGTTGGAACTTAGTTTTGAAATTTCCTAATGGAACTTAGTTTTGAAATTTCCTAGTTGGAATGCATCCCTGGCTTTCCCATGTTAAAATGGCTTCTTTAAACACAAATCGACGAGCACTAAATATATCCCTTTTGCCAATTAATGCATAACTGCAGGTGCTTACAATACTCCGTGGGATGAATTAATTCACGTATTCCCCTTATTATGAGATCTACCAACTTGAAGCTACAAGAGCTTAATGCAGTTGTAGCAGCCAAGTTCATACCATTATTAATTTGTAGATTTTTTTTTGGAATTCTAGGCTGTGTTTCATTCACATTGACTAAAGTGAGTGTCCTAGCCTTAGGAATAACGCTTTTGCTATACAGCGAATCAATACAATTGAGGTGCTAATTTTTAAATCCTTTCAATCATTTGATGCAGATACACCGCACAAAGAGAATTTCACGTAATATCTGTTGTTTTTTCCCTGAATGAGCAGATAATGAGCAGATGACTATTATTTTTTATAGCAATTAGTTTGATTTCAACCCAGACATTACTATTTGACAAGTTTAGTACAGCATAGTGTTTAATGGCATTGAAAGTATACTCGCATTACTGTCAGCAGAGTTTTAGTAAACATACATTTGTCGCATATCAAGCCTCTATGTGCATGTAGAGATGGGTAAATTACCGTAATTTTCCAGTAATTTTAATTTTTGAGCTGGAAATCCTTATCAGAAGACTCCAAACGAAATCAAACAGCATTGCGATATAAATGCCGAAGCTTAAATCAAACATATCACAACGTTTGTCTATTATAACTCGTTAAAAAAATTAAAACGAAGTTGGCAGCAACACGCAATTTGCCTCTCTTTTGTCACACTATGAGAAATTTTCGTTCCAAAGACATACAGGGTTTATAGGAACCTGGAAATCCTTGAAAACCTGGAAAAGTCAGGGAAAATGAAAATGGTCATGGAAATCCTGGAAAAGTCAGGGAATTTTGCGTGTGGTCAGGGAAAAATCGCAAAACGGTCATATTTAAGATTTTATCACCTGAAAATGCCAAGATGAAGATTGAAAGATTGATTTGCCAAGATTGAAAATTGCATGTAGGAGAGGAGGGCGGGATGAAGGAGGGGACGACTGGCCTCAGGCCGGCTTTGCTGCGGAGGCAGCCCAGGGGGCCTATGTTCGAAATTTTAGTCGTATACGACTTCGCCGTCGTACTCGAGTCACGTGGTATGAACCCGAGCGCTCGGCGAATTTCCTATGCTCGAACCACTCGAGTTCACTCGTACACGGCTACCGGCTGCTCAAGCGGTGGATACCAGTCGACTTACCCTTCGAGTGAGCGTAATGGCGGGTGCTGACAATTTAGCAGCTGAAGAAACATGGCAAAAGAGGAATTATGTGTCCTCCCCGGAAGTGGGAAATATATTTAAGATGAATTAAGAGACTGTGGCACGGTTGTACCAACTAAATACTCGATTCGATGACATTAGTAGTGACATTGAGACCCTATAGTTACTTGTTTGCATGTCAATAGTGCATGCTTGGTGATCTTCACCCCCTGCCACACACCCTCGTGGTGGCTTGCAGGGTATCGCGTAGATGTAGTACGAAAACCTTTTCCATCAATGGTGATTCGAAGAAAATAACTAGGAAAAATCCTGCATGGTCATGCAATGTAGTTAGAATTGTTGTACTCTGTACAATTAAATTTATAAGTTTTATTTTACCAATGAATGTGAATGTCTTACTGTCATTTTCAAGTAATTGTCACGCTGACAATGACGCTAAGACGTTGAAGTCGTGCGGTTGTATAAACATTTAAGTGGAATAATTCAAAGTTATTTGATTCTTACAATGTGTGACACCACAAATTCTTCCAAGTACAGTAAAGCCCCTCTTTTACACTTTTGAGGGGAACTAGAGAAAAAAGTGTAAGTCGCGGGAAAGTGTAATTTGAGGGTATGCAATTTTATATGAAAGTTATGCCTGAAAGAATAACTCCTTGCTTCTTGATTTTTCCTGCCTAATTCTTGCTTTCATTGAATGACAAGTTTAAAATTGAAATATAGTTCCAACAAAACCTCTTTAATAATGCCAAAATCTCTTATTTGAAATGCATGGGGAGGTATATTAACTAGATTACATATGGTTGGGCCAAGATTAGAAAGAGTGTGAAAAAATTGTACAGTTGTAAATTGGAGAGAATATCAGGAATTAGTTTACAGGTGTATGAGGGAAGATGCAGAGCAGCAAGCAGTTGAGAAAGGATGCAGGGGGGGGGATGGTGTAGTAGACACTAGAGTGGTCAAGACACTGTTCATTACTGTTAAGTCAGGAGAGCTGCTGATAGAACTTAACGAGATTCAGCATAGGGGTAAGGAAAATGTGAAAAGAACTGCATGGCATTAATGATAGACAATGGAACTTGGGAATAGAAGAGGAGAATGACATAGATAAGGATGAACTGAGGCCAGGAGTCTTGATCCAACAATGCT
This sequence comes from Platycnemis pennipes, assembly GCA_933228895.1. Lineage (NCBI taxonomy): Eukaryota > Metazoa > Arthropoda > Insecta > Odonata > Platycnemididae > Platycnemis > Platycnemis pennipes. Next base: position 110,673,877 of record OW121847.1, read on the forward strand.
TGTAAGTTAGGGTAAATATTATGAGAAAAGAAGGTGTGGAGACCATAGTGATATTCTATCAAAGCTACTTAAGAATCGAGCTAGAGAAGAATGAGATGATTTTACGGGTGTGTTCGTAGGATATATGAGGATGAAATTTGGCTGGAGGATTTTTTAAAATCTGTATTAATTCCTCCAAAAAAGAAAGATAAGACCGCAAATGCTGAAAAGCTTACACTTCTTAAATAAATGTAAAATTTCATCACCAATACGATAGCATCAGCCATCCCGCGAGTTATGCAACCTGAACAACAATCGCGAGAGAAACGACGTACGTGTACTGTAATCCCTCGCGGCATTACAATTGCACAGATGAGCGAGGTCACGATAAATGGTGGTATATCTGGGCAAATTTTATTTCTCTTTCATAGTGGTAACTTACTGCATGAGTTTTTACTTTGTCTTTCACGGAGCGTTGAGTCCAACCACTACTAGTTATGCAACCAGGACGACAATCACGGCAAAATCGTCTCGTAAAACGTAAATGGCGAACCATTCAAAAATTTGCTAGCGTGAATAAAGGGAAGACGTTACATTGCGGATATATGACCATTATTAGGACATGAAGAAAAAGTCGTTAATGGCGGGAAAACGTAAATTGCGGGGACGTAAAAGCGAGGTTTTACTGTAATTACTTAGTATATGGATTAAAAACAAGGAATTATTTTTCTAATGATCTAGTCCCCTAATTCTAAATGTGTGAAGTTTTTCACGGTAATTAATTTGTTCTAAGTGTGATGCCGATTATTCGCTGGTAATTTCGTTGCGGTCATATATGCTCCGTTCCCTAATCTCGTATTAAATTTGGTTCTACTTTTTACTCATATGTCTCAGCTGCCTAAAACATATCCGTTACTCCTTTAGCACGCAACTTATTCTTATTATTCATTTGAAGGGGAGAAAGAGTTAAGCTTCAGATGCATTCATAGAATGTGTTGCCAGTTAAAACTCATTATGAAACGAAATAAACTTAGTATTATTCCACACTACTTTTAATGTTCCTCATCGGTTTCAACGCTTTCGCATCATTCTCAACTAGAAGAAAAATATTTCCGAGGCCTCTTGACTGTACGGTTACACCTCCTAAGCAAAATGAAAAAGAAATTATGTGAAGAGGTTGAAGCGATCGATTACGGTCAACATTGTGTAGAGGGCATTGTAGAGGGGCGACTGTAAAGTCTAGTATCGCGACCAATCACACTCATATGAATTACACAACGATCACAATCCTACAAATGATTGAAAGAAGATGATGGTACTGATGCAAGCCATCACAATGAATAAAAGTTATTCAATGCTATTTTGCGAATTTATTAAGGACTAAAATAGATGGAAAGCCTCAGTCAACTGCAGGTATCGATTCGATAACAAGTTTGTAACTCACCTTACACTAGTCTATAATTTTTACAATGGAAGTGAGTAGTATAACGTTACATTTTTTTAGATTTCATTACTTCCCGTAAGGATTGGAAATATCAATTCGCGACCTTTTGGAAAGCATGTATTCTGATTCATCATCCTGATGACTCGCATATAATAACTGACTTTTCCTCCGTTCTATATCGTTGATTGAATCTCGTTAACAAATTTAGAGTTCAATAGAGAATACCTCTTCTCTGTGACTGAACGGCAGTGGCATAAACACTACAATAGTGTCAAGACCAGCTAAAATGATAAAACACATTACCGTGTATAAATGCCATGAGTGTGATCATACTTACATGAAGGTTTAGACATTTCCGGCAGTGATTGTAGATGCCGTTTCAGTAATTGATCATATTTGCAAATACGTTAATGCCATTTCTCAATTCAAAAAGATGCTGAACACCATATCTACGCTTTAAGAATATTGGATAACAGTGATGAGGTCTCATGAGTTTACATTTACAGTATGTACTTAGTAGTTTTAACACTTACATGACCTTCATAAGCTAGTTTTGAGGTCTATATTACACTATCAAAGTAATATTAATGCAGTTTATTGCAATTTCCGCTTTTTCATACGATTACCTATCAAATTATTATTCGTTGTTTAAATTTGGCGGCCATTTCGCACTCGAAGGGTGCGCTCCGGCGATGTTGCCACACCTCCATCCACTCACTCGAGTGGTGGATTTCGCATACGACGGATTTCAGTTCCAGCATACCAATATTCGCGCGCTTTTAGACACATGCGACTTCACTACTCGAGTTCGTGTACGACCGGTGGGGAACTCGAGCATTTTCGAACGTAGGCCCCCAGGGGCCCTACTCTGGTTCTTTTTGGCTATAGCCTGTGTAATTTGGCGAAAAAATAGGTGAACGGTGTGCGCATTCATATTCTCATTTTCATTCACTAGCGATTTAGCCAGTAAACCAGACAGCTTCATCCCACTGACAACAAATAAGTTATTCTTGTTTGTCTGGCGAACATATAGCAAATGTTATATGTTCGCCAAGAGAGACTTTCACTAGCAGCTTAGCACAAGAATTGACGAGTCCCTGACTCGTGATTTGATAACCGCTATACACCATTATAATGTTACATTTTTGATCCCACTTAGTTTAATTTAAATGAAAATTTCTGGCATAAAACCTCTCACTGGTAGGGGAATCAGCATCTTCTGTTGGTCATGATGCAGAAGTTAGTGATGACCACCCACCTTCGCTGAATACACAGACATCCACGAGCTGCAATCCATCATTATGTCTCCCGACTGCAGAGTTAGCCAGCACCGCTGAGCCTGCTTCTACTAACCGGAGTTGTATTGAGTGCTTTTGTATGCAAAATGATGTCACAAATGCAGAAATACTGTGGTGTCTGCAAGCTATTGAAAACCATTCCTCCCTCTCGGCCACAGGGAAGCAAGCATCTCTGTTCGAGCGAATTTTCCCAGACAGCAATATGGCGAAGAAAATGAGATAGGGCAAAGATAAAGTAGGCTATTCTCTTACCTTTGGATTAGGTCCACATTTCTTTCAAAAAATACTGAACATTGCTCGTGAAGCAGATGCATTGTGGCTTCATATGATGAGAGTGTGAACAAGAAACCTAAGCATCTGCAAATGGACTGCAAATCACATTTTGGAGCAAAGATACAAATGATGTGCAGATCCATTATTATTAATCAGTTTTCCTTGGTCATTCCTGGGCAGTAGATCTATACAAGGCCTTTCAACTAGAGCTGAAAGAGCTCTCACTTACCAAAATGCTTCAAGTTGCAATAGATGGCCCTAATGTCAACTTGGCTTTTCTCAAAGAGCTTCAGGCTTATCTACTTGAACAAAAAGGACCTAAAAGACCTATTTTTTTGACATGGGATCCTGTGGCCTCCATATTGCCAATAATAGTTTCAAGCGTGGATTTAGGGCTGTTGATTGGAAACTGGTTGAATTCTTGCATGGAATTTACTGTGTTCAAAGATGTACCTGCTCGAAGAAGTATTTATACAGGTATACCTCTTCTTATGTCGTTACTTGGTTCCATGAGATGTGACGTAAGTCGAATGTTGACGTCCAAATTTGAACCAACTCCTAGAAAACCTCTAGTAATGAAATGTTTACGCATCATTTTCATAAAATAAACGTACTTTCTTGTATATTATAGTAAAATATTACTAACCAAAAGAAGACAGAACGTAATTACAATCCCATTTCAAACATATCGCGAACGCTTACAACATATTTGTTCTCATATTTGCCTCCGCTCTCGTGGGTGACGCTGTTTGAAATGTAGGCGGCTATTGTAACATTCGCACAAATGCACTGCTCATCCGTCGAAAGTTTCACATCTAACACTTTTAATTTTACCAAGGAATAATATTTAATGCTGTAACCTACCTGAATGGCGATATTTATGTTATCCTTTGCGGCTGGTGGACAATGAGGTGAGTACGATTCGATGGTTATATCATGGACGTAGATGACTGAGGATCGCCCTCATCACACGAGTCATTCTGAGTGTTGATGCGTTTCAGAAACTGGTCGAGTGTGCCTTGAACTTTCTTACTCTTCTTATTTTCAAGGATTATTTTATAAGGGACAAAAGCTTCATGACATGCCCCCATAACCTTTAAAAAGCACTGAGCAATTGGATCCATCTCTTGAAACAACGTGAGATATTTTTCCATGCAAGCAAAGGCCTCCTCCATGTTCTTGATCGTAAAGGTTTTTGCTTCATCTTCTGGCTATTCCACTTCACTTCTTTGCTGAGCGCAAATTTCCATCAAGTCCTCATTTGTCAGGGGCTGTTTGTCTTTCTCAAATGATTCCACAAAGTCCTCTTCCAAGCCCATTTGCAGTAAACTGCTCAATGACACTAAGGATTCATTGATTTCACCTTTGTCAAAACCCTTGAAATCATTCACAAATTGTGGGCACAGCTTCTTCCATACGCCATTCATAGCTGAGCTTTGAACATCATTCCATGCAGCTGCAATGTTTGGTATGGCTTTGTAGATGTCGTATCCCTTCCAGAAGTCACGGGCTGCAAGAGACTCATCAAGATCAATAGGGGCTATTAGTTGTCGTGGTGTATGTTTCATGTAGTAGCGCTTAATACCACTCAATCCTCAATACCACTTTTATCTCTATAAATGACCAAAATCTTGGCATTTTCAGGCACTCAAAAGTCAGGGAAAATCACTAATAATGGTCTTGAAAACCTGGAAAAGTCTGGGAAAATGAAAATGAAAATTTCCTATAAACCCTGACATAGCTCTGCGCAATGTGAATTGGTTATTTTGTTCTGAACTAATTGGAATTAATCATGGACACAATGTAAATAAAATCGTTTTTGCTTCTTAATTTATAATATTACCCATTCCAATGGTTTCTTCTTGAGGAAGACATTTTCTGAAAAGGAACTTTTCTGAAAATTACCGTCTATTACGGTAATTTTCAGGGGTGTTGGTAATTTACGAAAAATACCACGGTAATTTACCAAGTTGCCCATCTCTATGTGCATGATGTGCCTCCATGGACATTGCTCCATGCTGTGCGAGGTGTTGCCAGAGCATGGGAGTGTCACCGCAAAAACTATTTCCAACTTTTGGAGATCAGCTGGTTTTGGTGACACATCAGTTCCGGAGAAAGAGAAGTTAGTGGAAGATAACCTCTAATTTACAAACCTTCTGATTTACAAAGCTCAAATTTTTGGGTCCCTTCAACTTCGTAAAATAGAGGTTCTACTGTATCTGTTTTGGTGGCTGCCCTCTAAGAGTTCAAAATCCTCTGTCCTAGGGCAAGGGCCTGCTGTCTTCAGGGAGGGTAGTGTTGAGTGTATTCTCCATTATGTAATCTTTTTAAAGAATGTGTTTTCCCTCCAAAGGTATAAGTTATCATTTCTATTAATGCTTGAAAGCTCCTGGGGTATATCATGAATGCTTAAATGGATCAGATTGGTGTAGTGGCTAGATTAATGGCCTCCCTTCTCAAGGCCAGGGTTTGAATCCCATCAGTAACCAATTTTTCATTAGTATATCAGTCCCCACTAATGTGCAGTGATGCCAGATTGGGTGGGTTCCCGCCAATTAGGTGGGTTGAGGGACTCTGCTGGCGGGTAAAAATTTCATTTGGCGGGTTCCCCTCCAACTTGGGCTGGTTGGGCTATTGTCCCTGGAAATTGGGCAATTACCTAAAAATATCCTTAACTTGCCTATTTTATACCTCTAGATACTGCAGAACTCACGAAAACGTTAGTATAAATATTAGGTCGACCTTCAACAATAGTGCAACTGTTTTCCCTGGCGAAACATCCTTGAGGTGGCTCACAGGGTATTATGTAGGTGTGGATGTTAAGTCAGTTTGAAGTGCAAGTACACAGGTTATTATTACTTAACTGATAGGATGGTAGTCTTGAGGGGAATTGGTCCCACGGTCGGCAGAATTCCGAGAAAAATATCGCTAGTAGGTAGGCTTGAGTTACAGAGAGCAATCAATAAATCAGAAATACATAAGTGTTAATGAGTTCTACTAGCATTTCATACATTATTTAAAGAAGGAAAAGAAAGTAAAGGCAACGAGAGTAATGGGTGTATCACATTCCAAGAGATAGGTTGTTCCAAGGAAAGCTTTACACACTCCATTTCAAATTTTGAACTACTCGAAAAATGATTTTTGTTTCTTTGGAATGATTATTAATACTGTCAATGAGCTTGAGCCAGCAACAGCAAAGTATCACTGACTAGAGTCCTGACATCACTGACTAGAGACGAGTCCCTACCAAAATGATCGAGCAGTTAGCAATATTTGTAATTTGTTGAGAATTGGAACACTAAATTATTTAAGCATTAATTTAAGCACTTCTAAAATATGTTTTGTAGTAATAGAATGCTCTTAATTTCCTGTACAAAAAACAATTATCAACAAAAAAAATGTTTTGTAATGGAGAATTGCAATAGTAGAACTTGCAGTGAAGTTATTCCTCATTTAAAAAGGAAAATTCGATGAGGTAAAAGTCGGTAGTCAAAGTATTTAACCATGAACATGTTGCATGTTTAGAAATTTTCGTATTGAAAATAAACCACCGGATAGTTGTACATTAAATTTTGTTTAAATCTTGGCGTTTGGCCAGAAAAGAAGAATATTGGGCGGGGTTAGGGTGATCTGGTGGCGGGTTGGGGGTTGAAAAATCTGGCACCACTTCTTGAGTGGAATGATCAGAGCATCACAACTTCAGTACTTCTTTTTATAGATGAAATGTTAAGGCTAATGGTGAGTGGCCTCTGGTGTGAATCTTCCCCGCCGAGATGGAACCACGGTCGATGACAGTCAGCGCTCTATGAGAGTAACTAGGTGAGCTGATTAGCCTCCAAAAATGGTCTTCGTCTCCCCTTCGGCCACCGGCTGCACCCTCCCCTACATCGCCCAACCCCTTGCCCCATTCCTAAAATTGCAACACCACGGAAGTTTTACAACGTCTGGCTTGCGCTGTGTCTGGCCAGCCACTGTGGTCTCCCAAGCAGTCGCGGGCGTGAACCGTCAGCCATTCCCTTCTCCTTGCCTGCTGGAAGTCGCCACGAGCATTGATCATTATTTTTTATTTCGAATCCCGAGGATGTTCATTAGAGGCCTCGCGGAAGCTTCCAGCATAATCCGCATCACTCTTACTACATGAAATAAATAAAAAATATTCCACGGAATGAGGGAAGGAAGGAAATATGAAGAGTTCAAGAGGTCGGCAATAGAGGTATTATGAAGTTGCTCTCCAACAGCGCATCACTGTTGTGGTGATTAATTAGCACTTTACATATTTTTTTACCGAATGAAGGTAAGTTTTGACAGATCAACTCCATTCACAGTAAACCCTCACCATAATGGGGGTAGATGTCTGCACAACTTTTTGATCCCAGGTAACGAGCAATAATGTTTTGTTAAAACATTCGAATGTGTAGTAGATGCCTCCTTCTGTCATTGATATTGAAGTGTCATTCGTTACTTCAAGACGGGAATTCAGAGAGGAGTCAGTTTTCTGTTCCATCTGTAGAATAACACAGATTATTCTAGGCAAAATTGGAGTAAAATATTAATCGACATGGTAATAAAACCCTCTAGTAGGCATACCTTGATATCGTCTCGGCTGTAACGGAAACATATATTTGTAAACTCGACATTGTACTCTCTTGTAACATACAAAAAAATCCAAAACTTGATTAAACGTAAACGTCACACTATCTCAATCCCTATCCCTTAATTCCCCTTTCCAAAAACCTTATAGATCCTGCCATCATGGCAAATCTGCTTCTCTAAATTAAACCATTTTTGTAATTGGCATAAGTTTTATGCATCCAAAGAGACAAAATTCGGTTACCATTCAACTTGTAATTTCATATTCTCTTATTTCCATCGACCGGCAAGCTCTAGGGTCAATTATTTCCGGAAGAATAACATTATTATAAAAATGGAAAAGTTTCTTCTCTATACGATCCTTCCCAAATACGTCATCCCTGTAAATTCTTTGAATTTGGCAATCAATAGGAGTTTAAACTATCAGATAGCATAAAAAGTAGCGAGAAACATGTAGCTGCCCCCGCATTTGGTAATAGTAATTGTGATTTTTTTAGTTTTAGGTTTTTATCGAAGTAAAAGCACTTTATATCCTCTGCTGCCTGTTGTATGGTCATTTTTTCAGATGATTTTGTACATTTTACTTCAATAATGCCGCCATCGCTTGTTTTTCCGTCCGGTAATGCCGCTAGAAAACGGTGATCTGGATCAACATGAAGACCACACGCAAAAACTTTACTTCCCGTAAGCTCTTCATACTTCTTAATTGCATTGCGTTCATTGAGGGAGCCGTATCTAGTTGCTTCATTTTCAAAGGGCTCGGCATACAAAAGTCTTTTCACAAGAGGTGCCCATTTAGAATTTTTCCTTCTCCTACACACAATTCCAAGATTTTTGTGGATTTGGCTTGTGTTTTTCTTTCTGTGTTATCATGTTTCGCTTCCACTCCATATCGCCTGAATCTTCAGAATTTGTACTGATCGTATTATTTAGCTTTGGTTTTCTGACATATATTTTTCACTATTTGGAACGGAAGAAGCCTGCATGATGACTGGCGGAAAGTTAGTCGAAAATGGAACGATGTGGCGAAAGCCCCGAATCCCGACGATGTTAATCAGAAGTCACGCGGTAGCCTCGAAAGCAATCCGCACCACTCTTATTAAATGAAAAGTATTTCACAGCATAAGGGAAGGTAGAATATATTAAGAGTCCAAGAGGTTGACAGAGGAATTCGGAATTTGCTGTTCAACAGGGCATCAACTTATCACTATTGTGATGGTTATTATTTATTATAGTGTTTTACTGACTCAAGTTAGGTTTTGACAGATCCTCTCCGTTCACTGTCAACCCTGTTATCTCGGCTTACTTTCCAACACCCTTCATCTTACATTCTTCACATCCCTCTTCTCCTTTTTCCAATCATTCCTCGCTCAACAGCTGTCTTCAGCATCCTCTCGTCACGAATTACTCGCCCCAGTGACGCGCTTTGTCTTATCCTGATTTTCTCAAGCAAATATCTTTCCTCCCAAATATGTCCACCACATCCACGTTAGTTTTCTTTTCGCTCCGTCCTACGAAGATGACAGCACAAAATGTCTGTACCTCTTTTTGATGGCAGGCAGCGCACCATAATGTTATCTTACAACATTATAATGTGTGCTAAATACCTGCTTCTATCTTCTATGCTAAAGTTCATACGTTACTTCAGGACGGAGTTCAAAAAGGAGTCAGTGTTCTGTTCCCCCCTGTAAAACAGCGCAGCTTATTCTAGGCAAAATTGAAATAAAATATTAATCAACAGAGTAAAAAAGGCTTCAGGTAGGTGAGCCTTGATATCAAATCGGCTGTAACAGAAGTATTTATATGTATGTTTCGGTACACTCGTGTGACATGCAGAATTTTGAAACGGGTAGTAGAGAATAGGGTGATAAGAGCAAAGTCCTTACACGGATCATATTCCGGGCAGAATAATTGGACCCAGTGGAAAATTACCTACGCACTGCATTCGGTGCTTGCAGAAACCCCTTGACCTGCCTAGAAGGGAATGGGAGGCACATGTTCTATTCTTAGGGAAATCCAATTAAAAGCTTCATTTTACTAACTCCAAACTACATTCACAACTAATAACTATCGGTAGTCAAACCCGAATATTTTAACATAAAAATTTGGACAGTAATAGTAGCATAATAGAGGACATTGGAAGCGATGGACATGTGGGATGTTATAGAAGATTACTGAAGATCAAATGTACAGACTGAAATACGAATGAAGAAGTACGAAGAGTTGGGGAAAGACGTTTTCTGTAGATGCTTCAAAGTAGGTATAAACTCATCGGGCACACTACGAGGCATAACTGCCTCCTGATAAAAATCATTGAAGGAATAGTAGGCGAATAGATTTACCACGGAAGGCCAAGGATAGATTACTGTAGGCAAATGATTAGATGAGTAATGGTAAGAAAGTATGAGGTAGTAAAGAGGTTCGCTAAGAAGAGGGCAGATAGTATAGCTGCAGCATAAAAATCTTCGGATTGATGCCTGCTGATGACTACTAACCATTATAAAGTCAACTTCGGTATATTAACTTGAATTTCCTACGCGTTAGCCATTGCCAGTAGTATCCTGTAATCAAGAATTTTAAAATTTTTATAGATGTTTTATTCATCTTTGGCAATAATAAATGTACTTAAATGCTGTTCAAACTTTTATTTCGGTTCTCTTATATCCATAGATCTGCAAATTCTGGGGTCAATTATTTCAGGAAGCATGGCATTTTTATAAAAGTACAGTAATTTGTTTTCCATGTGATTCTTCCAGAATTCGTCATCCCGGAAGATTCTTTGGATTTTGCAGTCTATAGGAGTCCACACTATCAAATCACAGAAGGAATATCGGGAAACATGTAATTGTCCCTGAATTTGATAATAATAGTTATGATTTTTCTTGAGTTTAAGGTTCTTATCCAAACAAAAACACTTTATTTCCTCAGCTGCCTGTTGTAAAGTCATATGTTCCGATGACTTTGGACATTTCACCTCAATAATGCCCCCATCACTAGTTTTTCCATCAGGCGAGGCTGCAAGAAAACAGTGTTCGGGATCCACAAAAAGGCCACAGGGAATCACTTTGCTACCCGTTAACTCTTCATAGTTCTTAATCGCATGACGCTCATTTAGGGTACCATACCTCATTGCCTCATTTTCAAATGGTTCCGCATACAACAGTCTTTTCACGAGTGGTGCCCATTTACAATTTTTCCTTCTCCTACAAATAACACCAAAATTTGACGACGTTAATCTATTTCGTCTTTCGTCAAACCACTTCTCACATTCGGTTTGGCCTCGAGTCTCTCTCTCTAAAGCTTCTATTGACCCCTCATCAACCACCAGCTTCTTCATCAGTTCTTTGATTCCTACTTCCATTTCGTCTTCGTCCATGTCCAATTTCTGACAGAACTCTCCATAATCCTTCGTTTCTTCTGCCTCGTAACTTCCCCTAACTTTCCTCTTTGGCCCTTTTACAAGGCACTTCCTAGCCGACTGTAAGCGTTTCAGCCTTCGCTCGCCAAGTCTGTGCATACTTTTGAAAGGGCTTCTTCCACATATCCTTTTCCACGCAGAATAATGCCACATTGGTCCCAGCTGAAAATCAAGCCCTGCGCCCTGCACACGATGAGAATACGAACCCCTTTTTCCGCGGTTCACTTGCTTGCCTCCCACAAACTTAGCCACTAGTGACATAAAATTCTCCGCCAGATTACTCGTGTCATTCGTGGCTAGCATATTTGATTTCCGTATCAAGGGTTTCAATGATTCATTGACCCTTTCCAGGGCAACCATCTCCTTGTCGTCAAACATCTTTTTCTTTCTCTCCTGATCATTGCAGTAATATGCTTTGCAATTTGAGTGGCTGTTGAATACGTGAAGTGGCCCGTTTTTCAGATCCTCAACTAGTGAGTCGCAGCCACATTTTTCCTTGGCGTTATGAAAAATTGCACCTCGTGCCGATCTTTTCAGTCTCATAATTTGGTTTTTTGTTATAACTGGTTTCAATTCAGGGTGTTCATCCAGAATTTTGAAGAGGGATTTTGTATAGCATTTAACCGCGTGATTAGCACACTCAATTTTCTTGACCCATCTTCCATATGGAACGGATTCACGCACCTTTTTAAAAACACTCGAATCACCATCGCCTATGAGGAAATGGTATTGCAAGCCATGCATTTCCTCGCTGCATCTAAATGCCTGAACAACCATGTCAGCTTCCATGCCACTTGATGATCCAATCCAGTTCCGGAAGCAACTTTCGTGTGTCATTGGCTCTCCGCGCTTACTTAAAACCTGGCACATGCTGCAGTATTTGTTTCGAACATCCAGATAGATTAGTTTCTTCGTCCTGTACCCAACGATGCATACAACCCCTGAGTTTGCCGCATATCTGTGTCCATGGCTTCGATGGGACCACCCACCATCCGCTATAATAGAGATAAACGGGACCCCAGTAGAAGTCACGTCCCCGTTATTTATCGCCAATGTCCTTTCTTCAGCACCAGCCTCAAGCATCAACTCCAAGAGTACTTTTTTCCATGCCTAGGAACAATAACAAAATATAAGAAATGAAATATTAAAATTCGGTTGCAAAATATGCATACATAAATTGATATTTATTGCAGAACTTACCTTCCCAAGTCGATTTTCATGATTTTGAAAGGTGTGTTTGTCCATCCCTTGTATTCCAATAGTCGAGAAGATTTCTTCGAAATTGGAATGTCCTCCTCCAATTGACATGAAGCCCCAAACGACACTGTCGACAATATTCAGAGCACGTTGATCACCAGTTATTTCTCCTTTTTGGGCTGCCGGAGTTTTCTCTATTTCCGGCTCACTGGTAACTTCTTTTGTCATTTTACACTGAGGACATTGGAATACTAACCGCCAGACTAGAGCTTTAGTTGCGCTGGAAATCAGTTGAAATGACCCATGGCCACTTTTTAAGCATGTTTGGTGATGGTGCTCCAGGGACCTTATTTCTTTCAAGAAATGTTTCCCGTCTACTATGAAGCGACCATTTATGCTTTCCATGGCAGGTTCATTTCCGGGAATGCCAACGGATTCCATTATCATGTCCGGAATATCGCTGCAACAAAATTATTGATAACCTGATGTTAGCATAATAAATTACGATTATTGCAATGGAATCGTAGCTATTATGAAATACGAAGTTGAATCGGGACTCACCACCAAAACATACCTTAACCGGTAGAGAACTGTAAAACTATACTATGGCAAATGGTAATATTTTTATTCCGCAAATTTTACTTGCCAATTATCATAAAAGTAGAGGGTATGTGTTGAACCTCCTTATGAAAATTACGTGTATTTATTCAGTATCGAGATTCAAGCATAAGGGAGGAATTAATGAGGAAAAATTACTGTGGAAACCTATACAATTTCCTACCGATCTTATCCAATCATCGCACTCCGCCGTGATCGTGATAGCCATTTCCTTGAATGAAGATTATTTGGAAATTCTCACCGTGAGAATATCCTGTTTTATAGGATGATTTATGATTTTAGGGAGTTAAAAAAACGCTAAATGGATCGAATAGCATTCATTTCAAAGACTTTCAGGTCTGAACAGCGAAAGAGTGGGCATGGAGTCAAGAGTAGCCAGATGATTCGTAGTCTGACAACTTCTGCGATAAAAACCGATAGCAGTCCCTTAGGGGGATCACCCTTATAGCCTAGTCTGAGAGCTCAGTAAGCAACAACATGTGGTGCTCTCCTTGGAAAAGGAATGCCTATGTTTCACACGTCGAAGAAATACGATGTTCTGTGAATATCATGTACTACATCTTATGTTATTATGTTAAAGTTATGGGCTTTTTACTTATGATCCATTAGATGCTGCTTAGGATATCCATGTTTAAAGATTGTGCATTATAAAATACGGTAACAGAGGGTTAAAAGGAATTTATCGAACTGCCCTGATACGCAACGTCTTAATGAAATACCAAGTAGATGAGGGACACTCCATCAAAACCTACCCCACCTGGTAAAATCTATCAATTACATAATATTCTATACATTTTGGCAAAAGATTTTTGAAAAGAAGAAGAAAAAGAAAGAAAAGGCATTGGCTCCTTTAATTTCCAACTTTAAAATCTGTCTCGAATGATTATGCAAATTTGTATGGTGAATTGAGTATTATATTCAGTTTTTTAGATTTAAAATTCAATTTACATTTCGTAATGATTAACGGCGGTTTTATTAGCGCGTAATTATAAAAAAATCAAAGATAATTTGGGAATATAAGACGTGGCGATTGCAGAATGAAGACAACCTCTCAGAAAGTACCACGATTTGGCCATTGGTCTTCATGGAAATAACCATTGCGTCTCTTGCAATGTAAAATAATATAGCTAGCAATTAAATGACTTTTAGAAAAGTAACGGCTACATTTTCGTATTCCTCATAATGTTACGGCGAGACAGTCAAATTAACCATGGTCAAAAATTATACTTACATCTCACAGTCAGGACTCAAATGTTCAGTCTGCTCCGGCGAGGATAGATCATCAGCAGGAACCCGTATTTTCCTGAGAATCGGTTAAATGAAAACATTGCAAAATTGCAAAAAAAAACTGCAAAATTTGAATACTTGGTTCATTGTAGTCGCCCACAACTAAATACTTACTTCGCTTGCCATTTCCTGAGACTCTCTGCTGACTTTTTCTTTCGTTTTGCGGATGAGAATAGACCACCCTTCTTACTACGACGATGGTCCTTTCTGGGAGTTTCCATGATAATTTTTTTCAGAGATGATTTATATCGAAGAAATAAATTAAAAATTCCTGATTGTCTCTGTATGTAGAAAAATTTCTTGAAAGCTCAACGCAAGGTAGGTACTTCGAAATAACTGAAATATTTAAGTTCAAGACGGACAGAGCAACGAAGAGAGACGCATTAACCTTGCGATACCCTGCTCGCTGTTCTCTGCTAAGCAAAAACACAAGGTTGCAAGATTTGTCTCTTGTTCGTCCCTCCCCTTAAACGCCTCCAGCAGCATGGCCCTTCCCCTCCAGCGGCTTCTTCTCCCTCCCCTCCCTCATCGCTCCTCGGGTGCTTCGTAATGGTTCCCTGATTTCGCCGCAAGGGACGCTCCTAGCAGCGCGTTTTTAGCGACTTCTAATTATTCTAATTACTAGTTATTACCTGCTCGTAATATTATTTTAAAACTTGGAATTGATTAGTGAAGAAACACAAAAACTTCGTACTTTTTCGATTTTTATAAATAACCTCGCATTCGGCCATTGTCGTAATTTTTTATCGTTTTTCTTCGTTTTTTGCAAAATTTAAAAAGCACAAAAGAATTTTATTTGTAATAAAAAGCATATGGTGAAAGATTCAGGTCGATAACTTTATTTTCCTGGCTGCGAGAAGAAAAACCGTTTCAGGGGGCAGTCACCATTGGCCTTAAGCCGTGGACCTATTTATACGTTACTTAGGAATCAGTAATATAGGAGCTTTTAATCAATGCCACGAGATTCAAAGGAGCTGATGTAGCAATCCACATTTTATTAACTGTGCTCGCATATTACGTAGCCCTCGAGGGTAACCAGCACCTTATTTTGCCATTCATTTAAACACACATTTAAGGGATTGCACGGGAGTGCATTATAGTTTTGCTGATATGGTGCAAAACTTTAAATTTTACAGAATTTTGGAGAGCATCAAGAAGAGATAATAAAGATTCACTAGGATTGGTTGCTAAGCAAGAGGATTTCTACCTTCAGTATAGTAATTCTGCTGTTACAACATTTTTTACCGCTGTTTCCTCGACCTCGGTGGGGGTGGTGTTGAGCAGGGTTGGGTCATTACACGTAGAATATTATTTTTCTACATACACGTAGAAAATAGTGTAGATAATGTAGATTATGTAGAATATTGCATAGATTATGTAGAATATTACGTTGATTATTTTTTTGTTAGTAAAATAATGTTTTATGTTTAATAAAATGTAGAGAATTGCAATTAAAAAAATAAAGTAAAGTACTACATTGATTAGGTGTTGTGGTGGCCTAGTGAGTAGAGTGCTCAGCTACTGACCGGAGTGTCCCGGGTGATGGAGATGAGTTGGCAGACCAAGCGAAATTCATGAGTCATAGCAAAGACAGTGTTTTTCGTGAGCTGAGAAACAAGGGCATCAAAAGTCCATCAACCTTTTGGGAGCTTACTAAATGCAAGATTTAAGCAATCCAGGCAATAAGGCATCCAGGTTTAAGCAATCTTGGAACTAATTTACTTCATGCCCCTCCATCTTCTGCTTGAAAGAGTGTTTAGTAATTCAGGGTGGCTACTGATATCCAATTTTCAAATTTCCTGACTATTCCCTGACTTTTCCCTGATTCTCTGATGGCCTTACCAATTTCCCTGACCAATCGTCAAAAGGTCTGCTATTATTGGAATATTTTATTTCTGCTGAATTAAATTTTCGTCAAAACTCAGAAAATGTTAAAAGCTGAAATCAATACATTAAAAGCTATAAGAATAAAACAAACATTAAACCTTCACAAGTTAAGCCCTCACATAAATTATACACACTTTTAATACATTTTTCACGGCCACGGGTACGCGGCCGCGTATCATATTTCCGTGGCCGTGTATGTTTCCTTCGGTAAAATTACAAATTGACAATGTCTAATTCTTCAAGGAAGAGGTGGGGTGTCGTGGTAGTTCTGGGAAGTTTAAGATTACTGAAAAGGCATCAAAGGGAAAGTTAATGGTGAATTTACTGGCGGACTCCGGCACAGGTCGCGAAAAATACAAACCAAGCCCAAGTTGTTAGACTGGATCAAAATCAGATGGCACGAGTGACGTTTAGAAGCGAATAACAAATTGATTAACGTGGTTATAACCCCTTGATTGTAAGAGGGAACCAAAAATGTAAAAATATTTGTATAAACAAACAAAATGTAATTCTGCCACTGTGAGCGAAAACAGGATGCAATTAGCATCAGCAGCATCATATTCAGGAATATCATATTTGAGGTGGTTTGTGACCAGACCAAATTGCTTTTAGACGGAGATAAGGGCATTCAATAATAACGTCGAGCGTGAAAGGAGGGGAGGGGAGGAGGACACTTCTTGCTGTCTCACGAAGGAGGGTATGGGAATCAAAGATGATCTTACATAAGATTTTGTTTACATGTGTGATCGTACTTGTATAACCATTCTCATAATCATCGTCTTGTATTTTTAGAACTGCAAGCACGTATTTACCAAAGCTAGTGTGCTACAACTACCTCTTGACCTGAGTCTCGGAAGTTAAAAAAAAATGTTTTAAAATCCTCCGAACAACATAGCCTTGGATTCCTTGTGATGAGCAGAATACATGGTGATCATGAATTATAACGCTACTAGGCAAATATCGCATTACAGATATACAAAAGGGATACATCGTACGACTGATTCACAGCTAAATAACTAAGATTCACAACTGAATGTTAAACGATCATTGACTCAAGTTGATGGGGCTTATTCTATGCACTTCGGCGACGGACATTCGTTTTAGTTGGTGAAATGTTTTGGTGAAATAAAGGGTGGGAAAGACTGCCAGATAAATGTAATGGTAGAAAAATAACGAGAATTTCCTAACCCAGTTTCTCCCTGACTGTTACGAGAATTCCCTGACTTTTCCAGATTTCCAATTTTCCCTGACAATTCCAGGTTTTCCCTGATGATCGCCACCCTGTAATTGGTCATATATACACTGCCCTGTATATGTAGAACCTTTACAGAACAGCCTAACGGGCTTCAAGAGAAAGTTACCATCAAAAAACAACTTAAGAGCTCTGTTTTTTTATGGTAACTTTCTCTTGATCTTGATAGAGGTGCAGTAATATACTTCCTATAATGTTTCACTTACTGACAATGGACATAATTTCACTTCAATTAAAATACCAGTTAGTATAATCCTTAATCTAACCTACTGCATGCAAACTAAATGCAAGTACATGCCATAGAAAATTTAAAAAATGATATGAAGTGGTTACAAATGACTCAGGCCTACACCAATAAATCTAGAAAATATTGCTTTGACTCGTGGATAATTTAGCATTTAGACAGTTCAGTCTTGGATAATTATTGATTTCCTGGCAGGCCTAGCAATGGTAGGCTTGTAATAGGCTATTTAAGTTGAAACTGCACTAAATATAGGTTTAATTGTTAAAATGTGTTGCTATAATGTTAAAATAAAATTTTCCAATAATCATAATCACTTCTTTAGCAGTATATAAAAAATTAATTTTCTACACGTAGAATATGTAACTATTAGCAATATTCTACATTACATATTCTACGGTAGAAAATACACGTAGATTACGCATTTTCTACACAATATTCTACTGACCCAACCCTGGTGTTGAGTCCTCACTCGCTAACCTAAGGTTGATGGTTACTTTACCACCTTGGTCATAACTGTAAGAGATTTTCCTACATGGCAATAGCTGGCGAGATCTTGATCGATCTACATTCCAATAGCTGGCGAGATCTTGATCGATCTACATTCCAATAGCTGGCGAGATCTTGATCGATTTACATTCCCATGCATGAATGAAAGATTGAAATATACATTGCCAGGCAGCATGCAGCAACAAGTAACATGGCTCTAGATTTCCATAAGCCAAAAATCTATTTTAGGGCACCGATCTAACTATGACAGTGTTGTGCTTTCCACTTTCATTGTTACCATCCCTAACATGGGAAAAGATGGAGGGGGTTTCACCACAATGTCCGCGCTAAGACTAGAGATAAGCAACTAGGTAAATTACCACGGTAATTTTCGTAAATTACCATGGTATTTTTCGTAAATTATCAACACCCCTGAAAATTACTGTAATAAACGGCAATTTTCAGAAAATTTCTTCCTCGTGAAAAATTACAGTAATTTTCGTAAATTACCATGGTATTTTTCGTAAATTATCAACACCCCTGAAAATTACTGTAATAAACGGCAATTTTCAGAAAATTTCTTCCTCGCGAAGAAACCATTGCAATGGGTTATATTATAAATTAAGAAGCTAAAATGATTTTGTTTACATTGTGTCCGTGATTAATTCAGAGTAAAATAACAAATGCACATGTGCAAAGGCAAGTCTCTGGAACGAAAATTTCTCATAGTGTGACAAAAGAGAGGCAAATTGCATGTTGCTACCTACTTTGTTTTGATTTTTTTAATGAGTTATAATAGATAAACATCATGATATGTTTGATATATAGCGTCGGCATTTATATCTCAATGCTATTTGATTTCATTTTCAGTCGTCTGATAAGGATTTGCAGCTCAAAACTTAAAATTCCCGGTAAATTACCGTAATTTACCTCAATTGAAAATTTGTGGTTATTTACCCATCTCTAGCAAAAACATCGATTAGCGACGGAGCCAGCCATAGGGTAGGGGGGACCTAACTCCCTCTCCTACTCTCGTCTTGCTCGTCGTCCGCCCACTCCCCTCCCACTGATGACTGGGCCTAACAAAAGAAGAACGTAAAATGGGAGCATGCAGAGCGTACTGAAAGCCGTAAATCACTTATGTTTGGACATAACTGGCTTTAGGTGTTGTAGATATGGCACACATCTTGTATTTTTATTTTAATCAGCAGATAATACAAAACACAATAGTTTATTTTTGCTAGGCGGTGCATCGCCCTCGAGAGATATCTGTCGTAATACCGAGCATATACCGTGGAAGTAACTTTTTGGCCTCGCTATATCCATTTTATTTTACATGTAAAACATAGGCCTTTTGGCGGTACCAAGACAATCACTTGCTATAATGTGATTCTCGCAATAAGCCGTACTCACTATACCGGGCTTCCACTGTATTTGGTGCCAGCCGGGGTCATCTTCTTGTTCTTAGGACTAGGAAGGATACAATTTACTGTCCTAATTCCCTCTGGATTGTTCCCTATTATCACAAATTGGTCTTTTGATAATAACCTTTGGCTGTCAATAAGGATTATAACTTTCTTACAGTCTGAAGGAACTTTACATTTTGCCTGCACCATCATTGCATAAGGCTTCCAATAAAGTTAAAATTCGTTATATTTAGCACCTGTTTTATCTTCTTGTAAAGGTGAAAGGAAAATTTTATACTGACCCTAAATTATTTTTAAGTTCTCTTTGTATTACAGCACAAAATAAAGTCCCATTCCCCTGCAGGAATTTGGAAATGAACAGTTTCTAAACTTCTTCAATCATGCAAATTTATTTACCAGCCATATTGACCCAAAATGTGACATACTCTTCTTTCCTGCATTGAATTGTAGCTGATGAGTATTTAGCTAAGGAAAGTGTTACTTGGCTAGTTACAGTTTGTCTCTGCAGTCTGTTTTTAGTCAGGTCTGTTTGTTTGTTTGTAGTAGTAGGAGGAATTTAATGTTTTCAGAATTGATAACAAACTTGAATGTATGTATCTAATGCAAACTTCCCCATCTGGACAGTATTTACTAGTTATGGGAAATGTATGAGAATTTCATAAATCTTGTATTCCAGACAATGTTTTTCACCTTCCTTCAAGCTATTGTTTCATATTTATTCCTTGTTTTTACATATATAATCATGACAACATTTTCTTTCAGATAATTCTGAGGAGCACATGGTTGATGCAATACTTATGACAAAATTTGTTCACAAGAATTACCGTGAAATTTGCCATCCCGTTTTATTGTGAGTACAAATTGACATCTCTGGTAATGATTTAGAGTCTAGGTTTGTGAATTGCTATTTTCAATATTCAGCTAAGTATACCATTATGTGGAGAAAAATAAACTATTTGATGTCTGAAACAATGGAGTCATAAATGCATTGGAAACTATACATTTCATTAAGGAATAATAAAATTATGATAGTATTCATGCTTTACTGTTTGAAATTGGCAAATTTTGGGATGGATGTTTTGTGTAAATTTCCTTTTATTGGTATTTTTTTCACTCACTTCAATTATTTCAAAATTTTTGCTAAATCCAAAGCCTTTATTTCTTTTCCATCCTAACCTTTGCTACTGATAAAAATCTGGTGATAGTCACCAGGAGGACATAGGAGCAGTGACTAATGAAGACAGACCACCGATTCCATTTGAGACATGTAGACCCCTTGTTCCATTAAACAGCCAGCAATGTAACCCCTTTCCACCCACTTCCTGAATGTATGCTCATTTGAGACCTTATGTTGTAACAGTTGAGCAAATTGGTGATGATTCATAGTGCACTTGATCAAATTTCATTTGTCATTCCTGGTTATAATGATGGGGCATTGAGTTTCATAAGTTATTTAACCTGGATGAGAATCATGGCAAAATCAACTTGATGTGGCCGCATATTTGATATGAGTACTAGTTATAATCAAAGAAACACCTCATTCTTGTCACTCTAGACCAACAATGATGAAAAAATCACTAGCTATGGCAATATTCTCGGCATAGTGGACTTCTACTAACTTTTAAAACTGCTGATTTCAGCCCGATATAGTTTCCAGTCAGGTAGTCCTGGGCTCATAGGCGTGACTCCCACCTTGAGCAATGGGGCCTGTTTGTCTTAGGTTCAAGGTCAACTTAAACAGTGTGAATTAACTTCAGCATTTGTAGCTCCTTACATAATTTATCTACTACAATAGTTCTGTGGTTGATTGTATTTAACCTGGATGAGAATCATGGCAAAATCAACTTGATGTGGCCGCATATTTGATATGAGTACTAGTTATAATCAAAGAAACACCTCATTCTTGTCACTCTAGACCAACAATGATGAAAAAATCACTAGCTATGGCAATATTCTCGGCATAGTGGACTTCTACTAACTTTTAAAACTGCTGATTTCAGCCCGATATAGTTTCCAGTCAGGTAGTCCTGGGCTCATAGGCGTGACTCCCACCTTGAGCAATGGGGCCTGTTTGTCTTAGGTTCAAGGTCAACTTAAACAGTGTGAATTAACTTCAGCATTTGTAGCTCCTTACATAATTTATCTACTACAATAGTTCTGTGGTTGATTGTATTTAACCTGGATGAGAATCATGGCAAAATCAACTTGATGTGGCCGCATATTTGATATGAGTACTAGTTATAATCAAAGAAACACCTCATTCTTGTCACTCTAGACCAACAATGATGAAAAAATCACTAGCTATGGCAATATTCTCGGCATAGTGGACTTCTACTAACTTTTAAAACTGCTGATTTCAGCCCGATATAGTTTCCAGTCAGGTAGTCCTGGGCTCATAGGCGTGACTCCCACCTTGAGCAATGGGGCCTGTTTGTCTTAGGTTCAAGGTCAACTTAAACAGTGTGAATTAACTTCAGCATTTGTAGCTCCTTACATAATTTATCTACTACAATAGTTCTGTGGTTGATTGTATGCACAAAAGCCTGAAACTTCCATTTTTAGATTTTAAGCAAGTATAGGTATATTTTAAAAAACTTACAGAATTGAAAATTGCTGTTGTAACTAATTGTCAAACCATATCTTTTCTGTTTAGGAAACTCTTGTGCAATGTACGCTACACCTCAATCATGGATGATAAGCATTATATAAGATGTTTGCTGGCCTTCAAACTCTGGAAAAAACTTGTTCCTGATGCTGAGGAAAGAAAGCGTATCAATCAAATAGCCATGGAGAGATTAAGTACCCCTCTTTTGTCTACATTAATGGAGAAAATGAAAGAAATCGGGAATGTTTTACCAAGAATTCCCATGACTAAAAAGAACATCACTTTGTTTTTGATGCAGTCAAACTTTAACTTGAAAAATGCTTGTCAGGTAAGTGAGATAGTTTTCATTTCAAGGGTGATATCTATTACCTTAATTACACCACATGATCTAAATTAGACTGAATTTTCACAATAACTTAATGGGTTACTGGTAGCCATTAAAAGTTTTTCATTGCATATTCTCCCATATGAGAGTCTTCATCGTTTGAAACTATTTGAAGAAAATAAAGAACATTTTTGAAGTTACAGATTTAGATGATTCGTATTGCACTTAAATGGACCACTTATTGTGGTCTCAGAGATATTTATTTTGCTTCTGCAGGTAACTAATACAAGCATGATTAAAAATGGATGGGTACTAAGTATTTTCACCTTAGTTTCACCAGGCTTGTGTTAAAAGACCTGAAAACCTTTTGTGATGCAGTGCTGTCCATTCCAGTTCACGCTTTTTTCTCAGTGATTGTTTCGCCATTCATTTGTCTCAGCTCGTAATCATTGACCTGCCTTACACACTGCTGTCCTACCTCATAAAGTAGTTATAGTTGAACCTCTATAGTCCAGCCACTCGTTAATATGTAATATGCCACCTTGTTCTTTGTTAGTGTTGAATCTTAACTAGTCCACAAGATGGTGTATGGTAGTCTGTTGGCAATTTTGTAAAAGTATAATAGCAGAAAAAAGCACATCATAACTGGAAACATAAAATCTTTGTTATGAAACTCAATAAAATGGGTAATTTGTTTAACATTGCACTGTGATACCAAATGCGGTAGGTAATACAGTGCAGATGATGAAGAGGTTTGTCTTCTGGGTTTTCTTCCACATTGTTTTGTCTTGAGTGACAACAGATTTGGCAGGCATTCCAGTCTGCTTCTTCTGATCAGAAGTGTCTAATAATTTTTTTCCTGTTTTTCATAGGCCCCCATCTCATTCTGGTGCTCCCTGATTGCTCAGTTTCTCCCTCAATCCATCTGGATCTCTCTAATTGGTTTTTTTGTTAATTCCCTTCATTACACTTAAGAGTATATTACCATCTTCTCAATTAAAGTTTTTTTTAAAATGTTTTTTGTCAGTTTCCTCTCCAATAAGCCATTGGAAAGTATCGCATTCTTTCAAAATTAATTGGTCAGTCCACTCTAGGTGTTTTTAGCTATTGCCTACATGTAGGATTTAATCATTGCCCTTCTGTGCTCTTGAAGTCAGCATTTCGAGGTTCTAGATCTTTGTCTGGTGTATAGCATACATGCAGAATTCTCACATCACTTTGTATGAATGATATAAGGTTATAGGTGAATGATCTACATCATTCACCTAGGCCACTATATGGGGAAACCTCAGTATTGCCTCTTCTGTGGTTGCTATCATTCAAATAGATTTTTTCAGATAGAATACCCCCTTTCCCTAAGCTGTTCTCCTATTTACTTCTTGCTTTGTTCATCACTAGTCAATCTATTTCCTAGAAAGCAAATTTTTTCCCCTTTGCTTGCTATTGCTTCATGTGTTTACACTGTTGGTTTTGATATCATTTTACAATCATCCTTTTTACATTAACCCTTAAAGAGGTCGCGCACTGCCTTAAAGACCGTGTAGATTCTTTTAAATGCAAAAATTTAACAGTAGTCTTCTTTGCTTGTCTCTTCTTTTCAGTACCTTCTTTCTAAACCTTTTCCTACCACCCGACAAAATATTAGGATTCCTTGCACTGGAAATGCATTGTAATTAATTTTTTAATACTGTCGGTCATTAGTTTCTAGCTATTACCGAGAGATGGCGTTACTGTTTCATCTCTTGGCACGATATCTGTTAATCTTTCACAGAGGGATTGCTACTACATGATATCATATTGTCAATAATGGTATCTATAAAAATATTAACAAATGTTAAAATTGATGTTAATTTAAATGTATATATTTTGTTTCTTATTAGTTACACTTTCTATCCTAGGTTTTTCGTAGCTCGTATTCATTATGTAAATCATAATGAACTATAAAAATGTCACATAATTATTTTCTAACAATGAAATTATTATATTATTTATGTTTCATCAAGTAACTACATAATTAATCGCAATTTCGCGTCAAGTAATCCTTAATTTGTATAAAAAGAACAAGCATTACCCACTTCATTATACATGGTCTTTTAGACCGTGCGTGGCCTCTCCCATCCCAATATACTGTGGGACCTATTAAGGGTTAACAGCACACCATTACCTTTGTTTCATTTTTATTGACCTTCCATGCTATCTGGTCAATTTCTGTCATGTACTAACTAGTGTCATTCTTTCAGTCCCTTTTACTCTCCTGTTGGACCACTGTCATTGCTTAAGCTATTTTTTCCCATGATTTCACTCCTGACACATTTTCTTTCTCTTGCTTTATATCTTTCATATAGAAAGCATTGAAAATTATGGGAGACCTTGCATAGCCTTCTCTCTCCCTTGTCTTCATCTTTTCTTTTTCACTGTGGGACCAGATAAAATTACCTTAACCTGGTATAAATACAAACATTCCCTCAGGATCATAAGCATTGAATTCCACTTAATATTGTTTGCTATTTGACTGAGTTCATAAACCTGCCCCACTGAAGAGTTGGGTCTCATCTCCAACTGAGCCATTTTGATTGTTGACCTTCCAAATGCTCCTCAGGGCAGCTCCATCCACTGACCCATAGAGTTGTTTCTCCCACCAGTGTTGAAGCTTGTATTCCAAAGGGTACTGTTAGGGCTTTTAGTCCCTCCTCAACTCTATCGTTTTCATTGTTCAAAATCTCACTAGTTCCACTAGCCTTATCAGACCTACTTCCATCAATTACAGTAGACTCTCGATAATATGAAGTCAGCGGAACCGGAAAATCAGCACTTCGTAATTTGGAACATTTTAAAAAAGTCAAGAACAAATTTTGTCCCAGTATCGAAAACTTATGTAAAACAAAAGTTGAACATTTTGTAATAAGAATTTTATTTTTGGAATCCAATCAGTAGAGGCGGGAAACAAGTATGGATGCTAAAAATAGACATTTGCTTCGAACACCCACGCTGTTATGATGGCAGCTGGGCCAGCCACGCTTTAGTTGTACTCTATTGCCCAATCATAGCTAAAAAAAAAAGTTCGGAACTAAGCCCATTTCCAAAAAAAAAGATCATTCACTGGTTATTATTTGTGGCATCTTCTGCATCATCAGCGGAATAAATGATCTTGGAGTAATAGTTTCTTTTCTATTACCAAGACCTTGATGACAAATGGACTTGATTCGGCATATTTTCCACATCGTCTCCTCAAGCATTATATGAAGGACTGGGAGTTAACACGGCAACTGGGATCT
This sequence comes from Platycnemis pennipes, assembly GCA_933228895.1. Taxonomy (NCBI): domain Eukaryota; kingdom Metazoa; phylum Arthropoda; class Insecta; order Odonata; family Platycnemididae; genus Platycnemis; species Platycnemis pennipes. The sequence goes on from OW121847.1 coordinate 110,699,482, forward strand.
TCCCTCTCTACAACCAGACCCTTTTCCCCCACGCACCCTAAACCCAAACTCCATCATCATCCTTACCATCTCCAACACAACCCACCTAAACTTCCTAATGGCATCACTCACCCCATCCAAACTACAAGATTTGGGTGCGGACAGCGCATTCAGGGAGAGCCTAGCTAGGATTGCTCTCCTTGAAGGACGAGGTAGGGCTCACGGAGAATTTGAACTGCCATAATTCCAGGCACTCAGCTGCGAATATGGAATGTGCCATCACACGTAAGTTTTAATCCAAAGAGAACAGTGCTGGTAACAGTTGAAACAAAAAATAACTAGGCTAAATGATGGCATTAACTACGATTTCCTATATTACTCAAGGTCTAAATGCTATGCGGAGTTACATGTAGATAATGTTGGGGAGAGACTGGCATATGTGTGAGGTGAATGCACTTCTATTCATGCATTTCATTTTTGATGCACCACAACCAGCAACTGATCTGTTAGGTGTGTATGCCATCAAAAATAGTTGTGCTGAAGCAGTTTTTTTGCCGAGGTTTGTAAAATGAAGTCCATTTTTCCTGTGGACTGGGCCCGAAGTTTGTAATTTCGAAAAATTTGTATTTTCCAAATCTCATATTTTCAAATATTACCATGTTATTACTATAGGTTTTTCGTCAGGATTGGCAGTTTTGCTTCATATAATCGAAACTTCATATTTTCATGCTTCGTATTATCGAGAGTCTACTGTACTACTTTCTGCTTATGATCAGTGAAAAGGTTCATTTAGCCAACTTGCATCCTATTGATTGATTCCACATGGCTGGAGCTTGAATCACATGGCACTTTCAAAACTAGTATGCTTTTTTTTCCATTTTTAGTGTTGCTAGGGAGTGAAATGTTTACAAATTCTTTTTCAGGTATTTATAAAGTCTTATAAGGAACCACCCAAGGTAACATTTAACCAAAGGTTAGGTGTGGAAATTGATAAGCCACTGTTTTTTGTCAATCACTCAGGTGATTCGTCTCCTAGACTCACAGAAAAAGATGAAGAAGTAAGTTGTTTCTAGAGTATCTTATACTGTATCTTTTCTCGTATTCATGGACTATCCATTTCTAAAATGTATATGCTTAACTTTCAGAGTGACAGCAGTTGCAGTAACAATCTAATGAATGATCTGGAGCCGAAAGCTCCACAGGTTAACCGGTTGAATGATTTAACTCCCAAAGAGCCTAATGTTGTAGACTCGCAGGAGGCTCCTAAAATCAAAAAGAAGAAGGTTAAAAAGAGTGAAAAGAGCATTGTCTCTGGAAGTGAGCTTCCTCCCCAACTCTCACAATGGCGGTGTAGTTGTGCAGATTGTAGTGTTGTCAGTGCTAATTGTGGCTCAGCCAAGAAAAATAAGAAGAAGGGGAAGAAGCAAAAAGTTGTGAAGTGTGTTGGAAATAAAAAGAAAAAGAAATTACTAGGATCTGGTGAAACCTCAGGGAAACAGGCTAAAAAGTTGAGTAAATTGAAAAACAAAAAGAAAAAGAAGAAAAGGTTGGCCAATGGTGGTGATCATTCTCAGATTAAAACCAAACCAGGTACACCAACTCAAGTTGAGGACAGAAATCAGTTAAAAGTGACTACTTCTTTGACTCAAACTGATGAAAGTTCTCAGGTGATTGTGAGGCCTAGCTCCCCTGTGGTTGGGGAACACAATCAAATTAGAGTTATAATGTCTGGTCATCTTCTGCCTGATTCTTCTTTGGATGAGGAATCCAAACTAGGGCAACTGAAACAAGCTTCATCCATTCAAGAGGAAAGAGTGATTAGTAAGGATAATAAGGCCCTGCCACAGGCTGGAGAATCTGACCAAGTGGCCTCTCAATCCCAAGGCAAAAAGAGTGATCAGTTAGTTGAACCATCACCTCAGGTTGAGGAACCTAACCTCATCAATATTAAAAAGGGCCCAGTTCATGCTGAGGAATCTGATGAAATAGCTTCAAATGAAGTTTCCTCAATGGCAGAAGAGAGCAATGTAAGAAAGACAAAGCCAAATCTCCATGAGGTTGAGGGTAATATTTTCAAAGCAAACGGTGCCTCACTCGTTGATGAAGAGTTGAAACTAGCTAAAAATACTCAGTCATTGAATAAATCCAACAACATCATTGAAAGTAAGGGCAAGACTGCCTCAGTGCACAGGAATGATTCCAGTGAAGGAAAGGTTGTCCCAGCCTCTCCCCAAGTTGATGAATGCAATCAAAGTAAAAGTGAACCCTCAACTCAGCTCGAGGAGTCAGACTTGACGAACATTAAGGAAGCCTTTGTTGTCATTGGAAATAATGACCTAATGAAATTTAAACAAGCATTGCTTCAGATTGGGGAGTATGATGAAAATAAAGTACAGAAAATTATGGAGCAATTTGAAGCCTCTGAAAGGATGAGGATTAGGCAGGCCATGTATCAGTTTACTGATTGTGATGATAAGATGGTAGAAGCTAAAATAGAGCCTCAACTTGAGATACCAAAAACCGAGAAGTGTGATAGTCCTGGTGGTCCAGTTCAGGATTCTGATCTGTTAACTAAGAGTATGGAACCACCAGTTAAAACGGTTAAGATGGAAATTGTAAACACTGTTAATGTAGACTCATTTGATTCTTTGAGCAATGAGACATCAGAGGCTATATGTAATGTCCCAGACATAACTTCCTCACCCAGTGAAAAGACAGCAGATTTTGCTGTATCGCATAGTTTGTCAAAAGATTCAATTTTGGCTCCTAATGAGGTGGATCCTAAGTGTTTACAATCTGAACCTGCTGAATGTACACTTGATAATTCAAGGCAAGATTTGTTCACTGTGGATGCTAACAAAGATCCACTGAGCGATAAGGCTTTAGAAAGTCCAGTGACCACAATTCCAACAATTTCCGAGGAAGGAAAACCCAGTGACTTAAGCCAAAAGTCAAAAACTCCTGAGAATACAACTCCTGTGCCAGATTATGCTGTAGTTGAATTATGTGATTCCTCCTTGAAGCAGGAAATATGTGATAACAGTGAAACAGCAGAAAATGAGACCCTAGATGTGAGCAAAAGTGTTCAAATGGATTCGTACTCGGATGTTGAAATAGTAGATGAATTTAAGCCTAGGGAGTCTGGAAAAGGTGATGCAACTGCATCAGAGGAAGAAATTGTTCTTGGTGATGATGGAGATTTATTGCCGCGGCAAGCAAATTTAGATAACATTTTTGCCACTGGCAATGAAGATTTGGTCAATGAAATATTAGGGTGTTCTGCGAGGCAATACCCAATGAGCACAGGTGTTTTGTCTGTGGAAAGTATGGAATTTGAGACTGACAATCCTCATGTAAACGATGACCTTGTGCCAGAGCCTCCCTCTATCATAAGTGGATATGAAAATAGCATTGTTGACAATTACTACTCAAAAACTATTAAAGATGATAATCCAACTTTATATAACTCAGGCAGCCTGTATAGAATTGATGAGTGGATGCATTATGACAGGAACAATGTTATGAAACCTTATGAACTAGATAGGCCAATCTTACCTTCAGTTTGGATGGAGGAAGAAGAAGATGATGACGTCACTGAAAGTGATTTGTCAAAAAGTTTTGAGTCAACACCGAAGAGGGGAATGGGGAAAATGTCTTATCATGATGCAGTTATGTCATACAGTCGTCAAAAGGAGCTTCGTGCTATGTCAGGGAGACACAATTCTCAGAGTTGTCTAATGACAAATTCCAGTGAAAGTGGAAGTGCTAGCGCTGAAGCATCTCCACTTTTGACATCTAGTGCCAGTGGTTCAAGTAGTCCTCGTAGTGAAAGTGCAATAGATATCGTGGAAGGAGTTGCCCAAGAAAGTATGGATAATTGTGATAATGTATTGAAAAACTCAGAACTGGGTGTATCTTGTGAACATGTTCCTGATGTTTCTAGTATGAGATATTACCACTCAAACTATCCTAAATCTCCTGATAGAGCCTCTTGTACGAAAGATATGGGCTATAATGCTCAGGTTAACTTAACATCTAAAATTGGTAGTCATCACATGGACAGTGCTCGTGTAGTAGTGGAACGTAGTTTATTGGCCCAGGCTATCAATGATAGACTAGCTGCCAGCTCTTCAAGGTCCGAAACCTCTTCTAAAAGGAGCATGAATGAGGCAAGTTCCCAACATTCACCTGCAAAGCGGAAGAAATCCTCTAAAATGCATCCGGAGCAATCAGTTGATTCTCGTACTTCTGCAAAACAAGAGACCAGAGAAGCAGGGAACTATGCAGCTCAAAGTAGGGCTACAAGAGGTATGTTATCAGTTCCTATGGGAGTGGATTTGGGAGGTAACGGTAAGTCCTCTCCGTATGTATCTACCTCCATGGTAACATCTACAGTCCCATCTGCACAATATGTACAGGGTTCCTATGTTAGTGCATCACAGAATTTAAACATTCCTTCAAGTGTTTATCCCCCCAGTAGCACAACCGTTGGACTTGGTGCTGGAACTGCTTTACCCCCAATCTCTGATTTATGGCGGTGTAGCTGTGCAGAATGTAGTGTTGGTAGTGTTAATTTTGGCTCAACCAGCTTGAGCAAAACTAATTACAGTCAAGTTGATAAGGCTTACAGCCAAAATGAAGGTTATAATTCAGGTGAAAAGAATTACAGTGTGAGTGTTAAGAACTACGGTGAAAGTGTCAAGACCCATGGTCTTTCTGAAAAAACTAATGTGGAAAACAAAAGCTCAGTTGCAAGTGTTAAAAGCTATGATTTGCCAGAGAAGGTATATGGTGCAAATGGCAATTTCAGTAGCAGTAAGAAGAACTGCAATCAGAATGACCAAAGTAGTGTGGAAACTGTGAAGATTAGTGTGACTGAAAATGATTCAAGTGTAACTGAACAGAAAGTGAATGTAAGTGAAAAGGGGTATGATTTGAGTGATAAAAGTTACATTGTTGATGAAAAATCATATGCATATTATGAGAAAGTGCCTGGAACTTATGAAACTGCAGTTGATTGGAAAACACAAAATGAAAAGCTATTACAAAAGATAGAGGAGTCTTTATCTGCTCCCACTTATGATTTCAATTCAGATTCAACACTTCCTCTAAAAAAACGCTTAAAAATCTCAAAAATGTCCTATGAGCCTACAGCAGACTCATCAGTGATTGATCCCCAGCCAAAGACTAAGCTTGAAAGCTTCCCTTCATACCCTGCAGCTCCTATGATTAGCATAGCAGATATTGATTTTTCAAAAAATGATTTTCTCAAGAAGTGGAACAGTCTGTATTTGACTAACAAGGCAAGTAAGAGTGTTATCGTGGATAATCGGGTTTGCAACCCCTCAGTTAATGCACCAAATCCTTACTTAAGTAATCGTAGTGCATCACAGACCATTTCAAGCACCATTTATGATGATGCACTTGTGAAAAACTTACAACGTAATTTGTATGCACACTGTGGACAGTGTGCTGAGGAAGCTGTTAGTAGTGTCTGTGATTCAGCCTTATACGGCAGTGTCAGTAATGTTGGGCAAATGCATCCATCCTCTGTTAACATGTCCGCATGTTCCACTCCATCAACTTACAGTTGCACTTCACTGACCAATTATACTGTTGCCTCTCTTTCCTCGGCTACTAGTTCATCATCTTTGGGATCCCGTCCCTCATCATCTTCATTATACAGTTGTACATCATCTTATGATTGTAAGTCATCCTTATCATGTACTTCCAAGCCTTCATCATCATTCAGTTCATCTTCACCTCTATCTTCTGGATACAGCTCTAGTCCATCAACATTCAAAGTCAATAGTAGTGAGTATTCAGCTCAGCATACTCAGAATGCTCAGTGTTACCAAGTCCCTACCAGTTCATACTGTAAAGCACAGTCTAGCTCACACTCCATTAACCCCAAGCAAGAGCTTTACAAATGTGATAACAAAAATGCTGATGCAGCTAATGTTAAAGTAAACCAAAGTGGTAGAAGACGAGCTCCAGATAGAAGGAAAGAGGCATTAGAAAGCAGTTATCGTGAAAAAGTTACTCATGATGCATTAGTGAGTAATGCTGTTGATCGGCTTGATGTTCAACCTGTCTCTCAGAGTGGTAGGCTGAAGCACCATGAAGTGGGAAAGCAGGTGCATCAGAATTATATTGAAGATGATGATGAGGATGATGAAGATGAGGAGGAAGATGACGAGGATGAGGAGGATGATGATGAAGATGAAAGAGAGGCTGCAGATGGTGATGAAGAAGAGGACGATGAGGAGGAAGATGAAAATGATGGCGTAAGCAGGAAAGAAGCCCCTCGGTACACAATTGTGCAGAAAGCTTCCATAAAGGGAAGCTCAGCAGATCCAAAAAAAGAGACTACCCGAATAATGCCTTTCAGGATCTTTTTAAATAAAAACAAAATTCACAAGGAGTTGGCAAAGAACAGTTGTGTGTACTGCAAAATGGTTGACTGCAAAGGTAACTGTCCCAAACCCAGCAGTGGTCTTGGTGTTGAATTGTCCAGTCGTAATAGTGACACAGAAACAAATGATGATTCTTCATCAGATGCCAGGTGTCACAGGAGGAGAGGAAGGAAGTCAAAATCAAGCAAAGATGGGGATGAATCATTGAGAAAAAGCAAAAGAATTGGAAGTAAGAAATGTTCTGAGTATTCAGACTTTGTGATCAGTTATGACAAGAAGCGAAGAAAAAAGAATTTATCTAGATAGCATGAGGCTGATGATTAAAAGTAATTTATTTTTATGGCTGTTTAATAGGCAAATAAGGATGGCAAGTTGTGCTCTTACATCTTAGTTTTGGAAAATTATGGTACGAAAATATTTGGATGGCTATGATTTAAGTGAGGAGTTCCTCATATTTCCTTCCCAGCATTTCAAAATAAGTTATGATTTCTAGTGGGCATATGCTCATTTGTTTGCTAACCTTAGTAGTTGGTTGGCATTGTGACATAATACTGGATTTATGTCTAAACTATGTTTGTCAATGGAGACAACTTAAACATTAATCACAAGCATTTATATAAATTTATACATTTATTGAAAGTTATTCAATGAAGGAAGAGTTACCTTAGTTCCTTGACTCAGTCAAGAGCTTGAGAAATTGAGACTGATATTATTTGTTATTTTTTCAAAATATTCCTTTTTAGAAAAAGTCAGTTTCATCAATATATAAAAATTCATTGCTTGTAATTAGTGAATTGGCTTGTGCCATGAAATAAGCGACTTCTTACAAGGGTGTTATATGTGAAGAACTACATGATGGCTTTGCATTGTGAAATTTTGGAGCCAACTTGTGATATGAAGAGAGATGAAATAGTGCAAGAATGTTACATCATACATGCCCGCTTTAAAAAAAGTGAATAACTGGTGGGGTTCAAGTGCTGATGTGGTCATTCTGTCTCCATGAAACAGTGCGAATGATTGTAAGTGTATCTCTGAGCTTCCATCAAAGAGAACTGGGATTCGTGTTCTGGATTAACTGCTGAGAAAAATTTGTAATTAAAATGGAAATTGAGGATAGCCTTCAAAATTGGCTATTGTAGCTTTGGCATTTATTTATTTACATAATTGATGACGTGTGAATGACAACCATGACAGCATTCCCTTGAATGGTTATAAGTAAGGTATTTTTAACTTTGCTTACCAAAGAAGATACAACCACAAGTTGAGATGTTTCTCCTGAAAGTTTGTGGTGCACCTTTTTTGTGAATAATTGAAATTATTTATGTGAATGCATTCAATTTCCGACAATATATCAAAATGCATGGTTTGGTGCCAGGTTTATGTGTTACTTCATCAAAATATCTGGAGTATATTTGCTCTCTTATTGATATAGAATGCTCTAATCTGAATGTATATAAAAAAACATTAATGGATATGAGCACATTTTGAATACAAGTCACACCTCAGCTTAATATGTCAGGTAAGTTGTGGATTCACTGAAAAGCAAGAAATTAATTTCAGAAAAGTAATGCTGCCCAAATTTTCAGTAGTAACTTTTTCCAAGATAATTTATATCATTCTGGACATGCCTAGCCTGTGCCTGTTTTGGCTAAGCTCATCCTAGTTTTTCCTTCTTGAATAACTTGAATACTCCAGCAATTTGTGTCTAAATGAATTGTGAAGCAGCAACTTGTTTCAATTAAAGGGCGAAGAAGAAGAGGGAGGCCACCCAGCCGAGGGCGAGGTGTTACAAGTTCATGCAAATTGTCTTCAGATTCTAAGTCTTCTCGTAAGCATGGATATAGTGGCAAAGGCAGACATGACCCTGGTACGCATTTTATTTTTACATTCATCTTGTCATTCCGTGTGTGTGCAAGTATATTGCCAAGTTTCTTTTCTGTAACATTTTAATTTCATGTTTTTTTTATTTACTCTCCTGAGATAAATTTATACAGTGAGAGGTAGGCAGCTTTTATTATTTTTCATTTGTGCCTGGTGCACTGCTGAATAATTAAATAGTCTTTGAAATGTTATGTCTATTTTTCGTTAACACATTATATTATAGCATTAATGAAGAAGCTCTAATACACTAACCGTAGAATAACTAATTTCTTCAAAAAGCTTTTAAAAATAACAAATTTCTTCTTTTTGCTGTCTCTGCTCTTTATACTTAGGCTTGTCCTTATTTATATCTCCGTTAAAAGCCCAGTGGAGGCATTATAGACCTTTTTTCAATTTATTGCATAAATTTTTCATAGATGGATGGCAATAGATGAATCTCAATACAGAGTGGTATGATCTAAAACTTTCATAATTTTCAGTCAGAAATACTCGATTCATAACAAGCCAATGATAAGGTTATTTGTTTCTAAATTTTTGGTAGCTGTTAAATTTCGTGTGATATAGCATCATCATCTTATTGCTGATGGTTTTTATTATTTGGGATGCTAGTGAAGTTTTTTTTATAATTACTCTAAAGGAAGGTAAAATCTTGTTTATAAAATTAGGACTTTTCTATCCGCACTTAATTAACCCTTTCGCGCCCGAGCTTCATGGAGGGAAATTCTTCCTCGTTACGAGTCTCTTGAAAATTTTCTTCACTCCCCTGTACGAAGCTTCCTCCTGTCGACGGAAGGCAGAGGTTCCCTCCCTAACCATTTTTGGACCCAACTCAGCAGGTCGCCGATCCCTTTCCTCGGCCGCTGTCCCAGACCCTGGAAGGATTAAAAGAAACCTTCACAGCGCAAGTCCACGGTCAACTGACTGGAATTGCAATGTTTAATATAAACAAATATTTGTTGTTCGCATCGATTTTCTTACATTAAAAATGAATTTATTGTGTTTTTCTGAGCATGCGGAAATTTAAAACTAAGTTCTAACATTCATATTGACTGATTTAGTACATTTCTAATCCAAATGCGTACGTTAATGCCGTCTTCGATTGCTGTTATATAACTCCGTTGATATTAACGTTAGAATTTCATTTGAAATTTCCATGTGGTAAGCAAAAAAGATGAATTCATTTCTATCATTGGATTTATAAAGTAAGCAACAAATATTTTTTTGGAAAAAACACTGCAAATAACAGTAGTTGACCGCGTGGAGAGGATAGAAAGGGGTCGACCTGAGCAGCCGAGGAAGGGCCTGGGCTTCTGAGAAGCCAGATCCTAAGGGGCGACGGCATATGTGGGTCTATTATTTCCGCCACGGTCACTTTCCTCCGACCTGTGCCGCATAGGAGCGGCATTCGTCGGTTAAGGTAGGAAAATTCACGCCTCATATATGAGGCATTCGTTGTTCATGGAAAAATATCCTCGCCGCATATGTGCGGTATTCGGCGCGAAAGGGTTAAGTGGCTTTTACTTTTTTGGGCTTCATTATGAAAGTGATATCTGAGATTTCTTTGAGAAGACGGCATTCAGTTTAATTATTTTATGTATGTCTGTTTCGCAAAAAAAAAACAAGGAGATTCTGTGGAACACCTTCAATCAAAAAGTAATGATTTATGATTGTTCTGACTTTGTTACCATTGCTACCCCCTGCTGTTCTAATATTCTCTGTGTTAATGCATCAAGGACCCATTAAAAGTCTTCAAACTTAAACATACTCCATCCTGAATAAATATATCTTGTAATTAATTGTGGATGGAAATTCGAAGTTCCTTTTTGCATTATAAATGTTTGAGGCAAACGGAAATAATTTGATGACTTCTGAATTATCTTCCTTCAGGGTAAATAAGGTTCGTGTGTGTTTGTGTATGACTGCTCTTGCCCCGTAAGTTCATACAGACCCCAAATAAATGAGGATGCCAAGAATGAAAGTGCACTGTTTTTAAAAGTTGTTTAAATTGTTTCAGTTTTATCAGTTGTTTTTGAATTTTTTATTGTTCCTTTTAAGGAAAAGACACACATTATTACACAAACATGAAAATTGTTGTCTCGATTTGGGGTTACACAAGTGACACTTAGCTTTTGTGTATTTTCTAGTCACTGTATTACTTGCCTATGGCGTGTACTATGAATACAAACTCGCCCTTCATGTCACCATTAATACTCCATTTCACAAGAAAACTACTTTTTTGAGAATTGTGGCTTTGACTCGATTAAAGCCCTTTCTTTTGCAATAGTTAAGGGTTTTAATAGTATTAAAAAACTTATACTGTATTTTTTGATGGGTAACATGTGCATTATCTATACAGAAAGGTCAAAATTCATTTTTAATGATGAGCACCCATGGCATACATTAGAAACATTATAATGATACATAAAAGAAATGCTGTTACAATACTGATTTTTTAAGAATGATGAAAAAGTTTTGGGTGCACGTTATCTACCAGAAAATATGGTATTTCTTTCAGTGTTCTCTTTGTCCTCTGTAGAATATTGCTTGAAATATATGCTTTTCTGTGTCTAATTTGTTTGTTTCATGTGTGATGTTTATTTATGAGCTTTTAGAGTATTTGCTTAAGGCATTGCTATCAATTTTGTGTCATTCTGTGCTTGTTAGTCGTATGCCATGTCTCATTTGTGGTAGAATTCTCTTTCAGTCTTCTTCATAAATTTTTCAATACAGTTAACTGTGTCATTTTTTGTAACTGTTCTTACATGCTGTTATGTGTTAAGTACTTATGGCTAATACTATTTCATTGATGAGTAACTCATGATATTAGATCAGCCAAGCCTTTGTGTGCTTTTTGTTCACAATGGTTGAATTTTAGCATTTGGGTTCAATTAGTTCTTCTTTGTTTATAACAGGAGGAAAAAAAGATGATGCTGAGCAAGTCTTTTCAATATGACACTACAATTGTGTTGTAGCCTCATATAGCATTTACTTAGCTTTCAATGTTTTGGTGAAGTAAAATATTTGAAATCTTAATTGATTATATATGATACAATATGCAAATTAGCTCATGGTGTATTAAGCTTTCATCCTCCCTCAGATATATGTATATATACATTAGTTATTATATAGCACTAGTTGCGACGACATAAAAAATATAGAAAACACAAAAAAAGGACACTCACACACAAATAAAAAACGGGAGCTTTCGAACAGCGTTGCTGTCTTTCTCAACTAGAATGATATATATATATGTATATTACAAATATTTATGCAAATTTGTGACATTCCTCTCATGTTTTTACAAGTAGTAATTTTCATTACATGGAACTGCTAGCCTCTGCAATTTACTGCAGGTAAGGCAATAAACACCTTTAGTCTAGGTCCAAATTGCCTTGTTTTCCATAAGCTTTTACATTTCATATGCTATAATTTTCTTTATGAGTGTTCCATCAAAAATATTGTGACTGTTTCAAGGCTTATGTTTCCAGAGCCTTGGTATAATTAGAATTTTTCAGGTAGAAGTAGTTCTGCTGTGTCATTTAATTTCCAGTGGCTGATGAGATAAACATAGTTATTTCTAGTTAAAATGTATGTTATAGGAAAGCAACTGTTCCCATGGGGAAATAACTCACATTGCAATGGCTGGGATCAGATTATTTACTTAAATGTTGCAAGGTGGTAGCTCCAGTATGAAAGCTTCCATATAATTCCTTTTAAATTATTCAGAATAAATTTTTGTAATGAATTAAAGTTGACACCCCTCTTGCTTAATTCCTTTATCATACTCTTTATTAGAAATAAAAGTTATCCTCCCAATGTTTTACTTTTCCAGCAACTCAATTAAAAAAAACCTTAATCAGTTTGAAATATTATTATGTTAGGATAAAATATATTTTTCTTTGAGAAAAAAAGGCCTATTTCATTCTAGATGTTTTGATAATATAAAATTATTACCCCCCAGATAGATAGTATTTTACATGTATCACTAAAGGATCTCTCTGTGATGAGCAAATTACCTGAAACAATGAAAATTATGCTGTCATTAAACTATTTCTAATCAATATCCACTTTAATAAAATATAACAGGTGAAGTAGAACCAGCAAGAGCACTATTAAAACAGAATTAAGTAGGAATGGTATATTGCAGGAACAAAAAAATAATGACTTTTCATTCATCCTGGAAAATTAATTTAGTGCTTGAGTGAATTCATTCAAGTTAATAGGTCTCTGGACACATATTCCAATAAAGGCATTTTCGTAGAGTTTAAACAAAAAAATTACTTGCTGCGAAAGCAGTTTTGACAGAAAGTATTTTATTTTTAAAATATAAGCATCTGAATCGCCACGAGCTGGTCCCTCGCAAAAACGTAATTCGCATCGCTGCCATCTTGAATGACGTCAGGTCCTGCAACAGCAGTCGCGGTGCGTATATTTCTATGCGAAGTTTGAAGCGTTTAGGAGATCACTATTGAAATGTCTTTCATGAACGCACTTTATTTTAATATGCCAAAGCGTTGTTTTAAATGTTGTCTTGTGCCAAAATATAATGACAGCAACGGAAATGCCTCCCAACAAGTATTTTTTTTAATTACCCGAAACAGGATAATATGGGTGAAGAAAGAAGTGCAAGCGAAATGAAACTTTGTCTATGCGATCAAACGTGTGCATTTTTGAACGTTCACTCTGTCTATATTCATTTTACCAATTCTGAAAGCTAAATTAAACTTAATTGTATCTTAATTGTGCAGAAACTAGGTCAAAACAAAGCGCCGCCAGTAGTACTATTGATGCGATTGACATATGGGCTGAATATTATTCGGTCAAGTTTTTTCATTGATTGAAAAATTGCTAGGAAATTTAATACATGCACAAATCAGTAATCAGAGTACGAGGGAAATGTGCTGGACATATGTCACGAAAAATCTTTTCCATATCAGGCAATATGCCATGTTTGAAAAAGTTCGCTAAGCAACTTTCAATTATGATTAAAAGACTGAACCCACTGAACCTATCGCTACTTACTTTTCAAGATTAGATGTCCTAACTATTATTAATCGCAAGCAGTAATTTTTACCGGTCAATTTCAATTTTCGAAGGTCAGCGTGAACGATGGATGCGTGAATGGCTACTTGTGCACATAAAAACAATTTATTAAACCTATGTATTTGTAGACGGGAATATTTATTTCTTTGCATTACCTTCACGATTTAACACATTAGATTCACGTTTCAACACGTCTGCGTCGAGATCAGCTAATATGCCAAATACACCAATATTACACCACACAACATTAAAATCTAGGATCACGATCGCACTTGCTTGCACACAGGTTGAATTTTGAAGTTCCTCGGTATATTCGGTAATCAAGGGTTTTTTAATCCCCCTTTGTCTCAATAGCCCAATATATATTTCCCCAAAAGGAAGTTCTTGGAAATCGTATCAAAACTCATAACTGCACCATAAGGTTATGCCACTACAAACAAAAGATTTTCACGTTCATTGTATTTTTTATTTAGGCCTTTAAGGCCTGGTTACACTATACATCAACACGTACGGGTTAATGTAAATTTGCGTGAATGGTTTCTGCTCAACTTGTGCATTAATGCATGAACCAAATAGAACAGGTTCTATTTTCTGTTCACGCATTCATTCATTTGTACATTTTGGTGTGGTTACACGGTGCATTTTCACGTTCATGCATTTACACATTAACTCGTACGGGTTAATGTATCGTGTAACCAGGCCTTAATCCGAATCCTTGAAAACATCCCAAATGATACATTAATGATATAATGTGCCTGACAATAGAGAGATGTCGACACATATTGGAGCAGTAATTCAAAGTAAACAAATGGATAAAGTAGATGCCCATAATACATCTTATTTTGGTGGTCCCGAACTTGATGTACCTATGCAATCCCTGCACGAAATGCTCACTACAGTCTATAGCGAAGACAAGTAGGTATACCTACTTGTCTTCGCCATCCATCAAAATATGTGCTTCCACGACATATTAGTTTATGCTCGGGGTATACACGAGCACGAACAACATTTTATCGAGCTTAACCTGCACATAGCCGATGGCATCATCGTCGTGTTCCTCACAAACGACCCTAACACCAAAACATTCATCATCGCCATATTATGAATATTACAGAATTCAAATGTGAACATTCATTTTCAAACATTGACATGCTTTTACCTCGCCATCTTAACTCTTTGGATTTCCGTTTGAATCATGTTCTCTTCGAAGATTGAACGAAGTTACATTTAAACACGGTGTTGATACGTATGAAAACATTGCTAATGTTGAGATTTTCGGAAGATTTCTTGCCTCAGCTTTGACAAACTCAGACTTGATACCTTCTAAAGAAATCATATATGTTTGCAGCCTTCCTTAACCACACCAAAGATATCTAAATGCGACAACAAATGTTGAAAACAACGTCCACAGGTACAGTACGTTCCGCCGTTTTCCTCTCCATTGCAGGAGCTGACGTCACTTTCAGCCGGCCAATCACGATACGTTTTAGAGTGGGCGTGTTTTCTGGGCATTTCTTTTGCTTATTTCTCGAAAAATACATTAAATAAATGCATAGTTTTCATCGGTAAGGTGTTTTAGTATAATTAACAATTTTTTAAGTAGCATTTCAAGGAGATTTAAAAATTGTCCAGAGGTCTATTGCAGAAATTTAATATATTCTTAAATATTGAACACTCAAGTATGTTGTCAGTCATGAAATTTTTGCCATCTGGTCGCTGAATTTTGCATTCCCACCA
Organism: Platycnemis pennipes; assembly: GCA_933228895.1. NCBI lineage: Eukaryota > Metazoa > Arthropoda > Insecta > Odonata > Platycnemididae > Platycnemis > Platycnemis pennipes. The sequence goes on from OW121847.1 coordinate 110,714,538, forward strand.
TCTTTTGACAGCAGAATATCTAGAAGGAATGCGTATTTATCTAGTGTATCCTGTATGAAAATATAAAAAGCTCGTTATGTTAACTGGTTTAGTGTACACGAAAAGTAGGGATGGTTGGATCCAAAGATCCGACTATGCTTCATCTTTCTAATCATTACCTTATTAATGCATGAGCATGTTCAATGTTAACTAATATATTGGGACAAATAATATGCCATAGAAACCGTAAAAGAGTGAAATGCTTGAAAGGGTATCTCAAGGTAAAAAGTTCCTTCTTAAGTAAATTATTTTGAGTATTTGATACTCCCTATAGGCCCAAGTTTTGCCTCAAATTTGCAACAATTGCAACCTTACTATGCCTTCTGTGTTAAGGCATGAAATGGTTTCACTCTTTTGTATCTCTTGCCAGCTACATAGCATTCTCCCCTTTGTGATTGGTCTCTGCTTATTTGTTTGATATTATGCTTTCCTATGCTTGAAATTGCTTTGCATTCTAACATTTTCCAAGAAAACGGCAACACACTAGAACCACCCACTTTCCTGCGTTTTTATATTCTCCCTCAAACATCAATTTTTGCCCATTACATCTCAGTGTGATCCCTTAATGAAGATTATGTTCAGCAATTTCACCCAGGAAATCTGACTGGGGAGAATAGTCATCTGCCTTTGAGCCTTTCACATCACTTGAAATTCATGCATTTTATCGGGGTGGCCTCTCATAATTTTCTTGCTTAACTTGGAATTTCAGTACATTGCAGGTATTCCAGCACTCATAGTTTCAGAATGATATAAGTATCTGGTTCATGTTTCCATTGCCTAAAAATCTCAATACTGAGTGGTAGACAATACACCTCTGGTTCATGCATAAACACCTTGTTTGTGCACTGCAGTGTTGTGATGGAAATGTGTTATTTAATGCACCAAATCAAATTAGAATCTAATCATAATTATTGGTTGCTATTGAGTATTTCAGCCACAGAATTTTTTAAAGCTGCTATTATCGTATTACCGTTTAAATTTCACAAATCAGTTATGTTTGTGTTTTTTGACATCATAAGAAGGGCATACCTAGTCCATGAGCTTTTTATAATTCAATCCTGTTAAATTGCTCTTTTTGCTTCCTTAATGTCTTTCTTCACAACGGCACAATATCAGATTGTCATAACTGCTGTTTTCTTTTTAATCTTCCTCCCTGACCTTGCAATTTAAATTTTAGGAATGAGTATTTTAACCATCAAATTTTTACTATTATTGTCATGTACTGCTCTTCTCTCAAAGAACAAAGAGAAATTAAAATTTTCTAGTTACAGAATTGTGAAAGAAGTATAGATAGGTATGTGTTTTGGTGATCTCTAAGCAGAATTACGAGTAGTTGTTTAGAAAAAATATGGAATTAATGTGAAAGAAGGCTATGAGTTGATTCAAGAGTGTGATGCTCATTGGGAATTTTCTACTTATTTATTTAATAGCATGGGTCATGCTGTAATGGCTTTCTGAGTTTATGCTGTCATAGGAAAATGGCTAATGAATGTATAGTGATGCTGATGCATATGACATTGATGGAACCCAAGCACAGTTTTTGATAGCATACCATAGGAGTTTTGTCTGCCTAAAGGCGTTGAGATTGAGGGCTTTTTAGCATGGTGCAACATCTTTTGCAGTCTGTGCATTATAACATCTTTACAAATAATTTATAGCGAGTGACTGTATCTCAAACTATGCACATGATCCATGATGTTTGCCAGAATTTGTGTGTTTTATTACTCCTGGATTAAAAATATGTATTTTTCATATTGACATATATTTAATTACTCAGTTTTTGTAATGGGTTAAATGCTGCAAATAACTATTGTTGTGTTTTAAAAAATGTGATGTTTCATATCAAGTAGCATTCCTTGGATCAACAGAATCCTAAATACTGTTAATCCAACATTAAGTTTTTCCTGATATTTTATACTTAATTATGTGTGTGTACCAGCAAGAGTTCCGCTTTTATAAATGTTGATATTAGCTGAATAGTTTTGTCTGAAGAGTACTAATTTTTCTATGGAAGATTTGTGCACATAATGATTAAAATTCTGTTATTGTACTACCAATATCAGCATAAATTATACGTTTCCAATGAAGTTATTATTCTTTTCTTTCAACTAAAGCCTTGTAATTTTTTTCTTATCAACCATAGTTGCTCCTTTTAAACCTCATGTGTTAGGGTCTCATAATAATCAGAAGTTACTATCTTTGCAGTAGTTCAATTTGAATATGTTTTACAGGGTCTGATGTGTGTATTTTTCTGAGATTTATTTGATGAATATTAAGTTCACCTAATGAGCTACATTCATTGTATTTTTCTACATGTTTTATTTTTCTTGGTCAAACAGTTAGCATTTCCTAACTCTCCTCTGGGATTTAAAAGAATTTTCCAGTTGAAAAACTGAATATGGGGCTAGAAATAATTCTCAAGGATTTCCTTAGATCCATTTTTGCTTGCTGTACTCTCTATGAGTCTCTTCATTTTTATACTTTTCGTCATATTTTTCCTCAGTCATCTGGTTAATTTAAAAGTCTGTGATAGTCGTTGATAGTTGGAAATGTATACATTCGGCATATTATGACTATGTGGATGGTCAGTGATCCTGATAATTATATTGAATGAAAGGTTATTGGGAACATTTTTAATTCTTGAGTGACTGTTTTAAGAATCTCATGTCAGCTCACATAATTGTACATTTTCCTTTCATATTTACTCCATATTGATGAGCATTCAAGTTATGAAACTATAAGGTTGCTTATACTTTTAAAAAGCAATTATCTCATTACATTGAAGAACATGGTTCTCTCTAACCTCTATATTTTACTGGAGAGCTTTGTACAATGTTGAAACGATTATATCTCAAGTTATACAAGTACAAGAGTTAAAATATTTAAGTCCAGCTAAATTTTTTATGGCTACCATAGTTTCACAGAATATCTAAACTTAGAATATATGTAATATATACTGATCAGTTGCACCAAGGAGTTATACTCAACCTTCTTTTAAAGTTTTCTTATCTCCTGTAATGTTAGCTATGATTGCTGATTCCCTTCTTGGATTATGTAGGTTTTTATGATTGTAGTTTCCAATGATACAATACGTATGCAAAATTATTTCTCATATCAATATTTTTCATGTTCTTGTGCTATTTGATGTTGAGTTCCAGTGTCTAATCTCAAAGAGGCATGAAAGCATACAAATCCTATGTTTTTTTGACATTTTAGTGTTTTTTTATACTTGTTTTATATTCTATCATTTGTTAAATCCTTTCTGTATTGATACTTAACACGGAGTGACTACAGCGCAGTGTTCATTAGGTAAATATATCCTTAAAAATTGAAAAAGAGCCTCCCAATGAGTCCATGATCATACAGTGAGTTCTTGACAGGTGAACGAGCTGCATTCCGAGAACTTGTTTGTGAATTGAACTTGATCATCAATGGATATATACTATCCCAGGCATACAGCATAATAGTTAGCAAATTTTATACAGCACTTAATATCAATTACTGCATTTCCTCATGCATGTTGTTCACTACTTAATGCTGCTGCACAGGTGACTGGACCAGATACGAAAGCTGTTTCACGGAGTTCAGGAAACAAAATCAGCTCAATACAGTTCTTGACTCCACATGGTTTGCACCAATGTATTATGTACACAATCACATGAAAAACAATTCACTATTGGGTATAGCATTCTTACAGTTTTTCGCTATGGTTGTTTGTGCATGTGGCATCGCCTGCAAAATGCACATCTTCCTTTGAAATTGTATAAGAATTAACTAAATTGCTGTCCAAAAGCAAGATGATAAGTTATGTAACTAGGCCATAATCAGTGTTGCAAATAGCTAAGAGGTGAATTATTGTTTTGAAGGCAGGGAATTTCCATTGTGTGTGGTTACATGGGTGCTCTTTCACTTCTCTTCAGCTATCAAGTTAACCTTAGTTAGAATGCACCAGCAGAAATACTCTGCCCTCATAAAGTATACCTTTCACAACAATCTGTTAAATTTTAGTCTAGGCTTGCTTGTACTACGAATAATCACAGTGGTGAATTTTACACTCAGACTTATATGTTCATATCTTTGAAAATTCGTATATTAAGGACTTGCTGTATTTGTTACAATATCTGAATTCAATATTTAAGAATTAGCCCTTTAATCCAGAAGACTATAACTTCATCTTTGGTGTTGTGATAATAAAAACACTACAAAACACGAGAGAAGTCTTAGGAGAGCATTTGTGTCACAGTTATTTTTTCACATTAATTCACTCCCGCTTACTCATTCAAGGAATTATGATGTAAACATGGGAGATAACCATTTACTCTTGTTTTCACAACTGATCGTTAGCTATTTAGTTATTTTATATGCTAATCAGTGGTAGAGAATTGCATAATGGACTTTGCAGTCAATAGTTCTTTGGTACCCTAAAAAATTTTAATGCTCAAGCATCAAACTTCTGTTAGTAATCTATTGCATTGTATGAGATGAATGAAAATCAAGTCAGAAGATGTTAAGGAATTAATACATATTTTTAACCTTTCATTTTTCATTAATTATTTCATCGCAACAATATGATACAGTCATGCCTTGTTTAGCGCTGAAAATGCATTCCTGGGTGCCTTGGTGTTGAAACTGTTTTAACATTGGAAAGCTATGGGTGCATTTCCAGTAACATGGATATTGGATAGCAAAATTCACAAACATCATGTATAGTTCAATTAAAAGTCTTGAAAAGCTTTTTACCTTATTAATTCCATTAATGATAATAGGCATTTGCTTTAAGTCATTTTCCCTCATAAAACTTTCCTCACATGTAATCTTAAAATTCCCTCCCAGAAGTGAGTTCTCATTTTTCCTTCATTGAGCTAGGCAGTAGCTGCTGATGTGTAGATAGAACTATTTACTCAAGGACTACTTGGGATTAGTAACAGATTGCTGGAGGTTGCATTAATTAAATTTATTTTCACCATTAGCAGTTGAGGACAAAAACCACAGTCATTGTTCATTAATTACCTTGTTCCAGCATACTATGTGTTGGCTGGTTCAAGAACATTACCAGCTTACATCGCTATGATCAGAACTGAATTTTTATTTTGTGAATGAAATTTAAATAGGGGCTTGAGAAGTTATAAGTTGGAGAATTTCTTTCATTCTCTTAATTCAATTTAGTGATATGCAGTCTTTCACCTGAAGTTATCAAATGAAAACAAAACTTAACCTATATTTTACATTCATACACTATCATGTTGACTTGGAATTGATATTTATTAAGAGTTATTGACATTTAAATATTTATTTTTACACATTTTCAATGCCTTTGCTGACCTAAATATAAAATGAGATGTTGATGGCCAATTATGAATTGTTAATTTGAAGCTCACTTCCATTAAACTGAATTTATGGATCATATTTAAGTTATCCAATTATGTTATCTAGCCCATTCCTAGCTGATTGTGTAAATTTTCCACGAAAGGAAAATAAACTGCTTATGTCAATGCTTTTACCATGCAGGGAAAAAAGTTTTAGTACCCATGGGTAAAAATCCATTAGTGGATCCACTAAATTTATGGGGATTCACAATTTATGGATCCTCAAATCAAGGTCAAATTATTGGAGTCCACGAAAATTTTAGAGGATCGACATGTTTAAGCGGAAAAAGAAGGTAGCAATATCCACAGGAGAATTAGCACTGGTTAAGTTTTAAAATTTGTCGTACTGTGGGATTTTCACCTCTTGAAGCTTTTTCCTCTGGGAATCGTCCTCCATGCTACTTCTGAAAACTTGAAAGATTGTTTTTGGACTCCATTCTTTGTTATTGAAGTCTTTTATGATATTGGCAGTATTGCCTTTTCACTATCTCCATTGAGTAATATGTATGCATAGCTCACCATGGCTTTATGTGAAATATGATAGAGAAACAAATGTATATTGAAAAATAGTTACCCAACCCTGTGGTTCTGCAGCAAATCATATTACCTACAATTTAATAGACTTTCCTTGGCTACGTATAATATCAGTGGATATTATATGTAGATGTAGAAAAAGACGTGTCATAATCGCCACCGAGTGTCGTAGCAATAACTGATGGAGGACGATAATAGGATTGCTCCTAAAGATGAGGGAGGGGGGGGGAAGGGCTCGATTCGGAGCAGATTAAACCATGCAACTTTCCACGGCAGGCGATTTAGTCACAATAAAGCAGATTCAAAGTTCTAGTTATGGGGAAAACTATATTACATTCATGAAAATTTGATAATGATATTACTTGTGGGACTAAAATCCATCGGTTGGTTAATTTCCCTAATCCATTGAATGCGGTTGGATACTCTCTTCAGAGTGGGGGATGGGAATAAAGGAAAAATGTATGGGGAAAGAAAAGAAGAGGTATAAGGGTTAATAGTTCTCTTACCAGGACGAAAATGGAATTAGTCATTAATGTCATTCATCATAACCAGTAAAATGGGGGCATTCATTGCTTTAGTTTTTGGATGTGTCTAAGGATCAAAAAAGATGTAGGCATCCACATTCTGTGTTAGTGGAACCATTAATGCCTACTGAACGTCCACTTCATGTTATGTGGATATCCGCTAAAATGAGAACATCCACTACTTCGTGGATATGCCTAAGCATCCACTAAGAATGTGGATATCCACAACTTAAATTAGTGGATATGTCAAAGGATCCACTTAAAAATGTGGACATCCACATTCTGCATAAGTTGAATCACTAATGTATAGTGGATATCCACAATTCTTAGAGGACATTCACTATTTTATGTGAATATCCTCTATAATTTGTGGGTATCCACAATATTATTTGGTGTATATCCACTAAAATTTGTAGTGGATTTTTACCCATGGGTAGTTACTCACAATCTTTCTGTGTGCATACACAAGGTTTTGTTCTTCTGGGTTGCTATGCTTCAATTGAAATAATAGCTATTATCACCTGAGCTACCAGAATATCGCTAATTATAGCCAGATCAATATAAATGCTTTTGTCTAACAAAATAATACTTATGCTTAGTGAGCAGTGTTTGTAATTTTTTGTAAATATCCACTTCAATTCTGATGTAATTATAAACTATTGTTTTCTGTGCTAATAATGAATAGTGGAAAAAGGCAGGCCATCCTAAATTTCCATTCTTAGTCTTTGGATTATTGTTCAGAGATAAATATTTTGCAATTGTTACAACTACTTGTGTACTTTAGTACCTATACAGAAAGGAGGGAGTTGAGAGCCTGGTGCAAACTTTTATGGTGCCCATCAGATGTTACTTTCATTTCATTTCACTCCTCAATCAGAAAGGAATGTGGTTGCAGTAGTATCATGTGCAGATCTCATGATATGAACTCTCAGTTATGTTTAACAAATGTAAAGTCCTTGGAGACCTGCACCCAAACTTAGCTCAAAGATCTTCTAAATGGTGAATTTGAAAAGGCAGCTTTTTATTTATTAATGTTAAAAAAACTCTTTGCTCAAAACATCCCTGAATTATAACCTGAGAAAAGAGAACTTTTTCTCTTTTAAATTATAATGTAGGAAATGCTCTCTGCTAACTGAATGCATTTGTTACTGGTGGTAATATAAATTTTGTGCAAGGATACTCAACGGTGATGGATTTCAGACTGTATGCAGAAGTTCTGTGATTAAGCTTAAGCACTTATTCTTAGTTGTAATTTTGGCACATTAAAGTTGGCTTATCTGCCTTAATGTTTAGGTATGACTTCAATTTAGGAGTTGTGTGCATGGAAAATTCAAACTCATAATGCTGCTTTTTTCGTTGTATTTACCAAGAATACATCCTGTACCTATTTCATGGTTTTTACTTACGGCTTCCTGGACTCTGAGGAGGCTGACATAATAATATTGGTTACTCACATGGGAAAACAGCAGCAATCTGCTCCTTTGCAAACATTATTTTTTTCAAGGTGCTGTGATGTTAGTTTACCAGTTTGTTCCCTTCATACATAATGTTTTTGTAGATAAGCTTCTTGTCTCTCTTTCTAGGTATCCTAAGATTGCTAGTTTATCTTATAGTGTGTGAAAGTTGTTTCTTTGCATTTTACTTGCATGTTAATAAAGATTTTTACCTAAAGCATAGTTATATTATTCTCAAAATGATTGCTAAAGTGAAGAGGAGGATACCTATAAGTAGTATAGCTGTATTACTTCGATACTGGAGCCTGACGTGCGAGTGGAAATGCATGCAGAAGCACTGTGTTGAGAATATTACAGGTGATGGACTTCAAGCACAGCATGAAACATGAATTATTCAATAAAAATGGTTGGCTTATAAAATAGATTAAACATTTTTTTCTTTTCATTCAAGTTTCATCATGAGCATGTAAATATTTTGCCATTGTTAAAATAAAGACTGCTGTTTTCATAGCGGATAACAAATCAAATTTTCATTGTTTATTTCTCATTATATATTTACATCATGACTAAGGTTTAATCTATTTTATGTTGTCTAACACTTCTATGATTTATGTATTTATTTTTGCTGCTTTGTATTTAATTCCATGTGGAAGCTAAGTCCCTTAAAGCTTAGCTCTAATTTTATGTAAATTTTATTTATGACTGCATAGTTCCATTCTAATTAATGGTGGTAGTATGACCTTGACTTAGTTGATCCTATTATATCAACAAAAAATGGGATATTTTTCACCTGGTTTTAGGATAATAACCTATTTCATGCGGAATTTCACACAACATTCGCAACATCAAATGAATATTAAAATGAGAATTGTGAAAGATGTGTTCAGGTGATTACTCAATGCCGTAAAAAATATTGAAGAGCAAGTTTTACCCCTTAAACTGATAATAACTTTAAATGTACTATTTATAGTTAAACCTGGAACATTTTATTCGTTCGGTAATTTTGATCATTTGCACATATGCTATGAAGCAATGCATGGTCAGGATTATAAATAATATCGCTTGATGTACATAGTCTATCCGTCTTCTCCTTCTCAAACTAGCAATACAGATGTATTTTGAGTGGAAGAGTTTTTAAGTAGTGATTTTTCATCCTTGTGACATGTGTCCATTTATAATTTGTATCCTAATACGCCATCTGTGAATGGCGGTAACAACAATAGGTGGTAGCAGTAACATGGCTTGTTAGCATCACAAACTTTAAGAGCAGGGATTTTGAGCCCTGAGAAGGGTTATCCATCTATAGTTCAACCCCAGATAAAATCCCCAAAAATTTAGCATAAAACTCTTTAGCTATGTGTGGCAATTCGCAGATTCTTCCTTTCTTCTTCTTATGTTCACAAGCAAAACATCTGTTAACTTAAACTTAAAATGTACTATTTATAGGTAAACCTGGAACAATTACCATTTTGTAACTTCCATGGAGGGTGGTATATTTTTTTAATCGGTGCATTTTCATTATTCTCATTGGCTCCTGCTTGAGCTCCCCGGTTTTCAAACGGATGTTATCATGAGGTCATTTGGAATGTAAGTAAGCAGTCAGCTGCTGTAGTTTTGTGACCGGCCATTAAATGATTTGTTTCAATGATAATATCTTTTAAAATTCTGAATAACCAGTACACCAGCAATTGAATAGGAATATTAATCAAAGCAAATTTTCTTGGAAATTTAGTTATTATAATGTAGGCAAAAGATATTTTTACCTTGGACATTGCATTCATTGATGTCTGCATTACCTTCCATTACTTCTGAATATTTTAATTTGAAGCAATTGAAGAAACCCATATTTGAACAAAAGCAGATCTCTTCAATAGTAATGACTCAAATTCTTGCATGAATGGGTTCTATTTACTGGGCTCAAATCATCAGATGTAATTTATATCATGCAGTGGCTTATTTTATTTCCTGAAGCGTTTGAAAGTAGTTCATGCATGTTTGTTCTATGCTTTTTTTTTAGACAAAATGGTAAAGATAACTTTGTGATTACGATGGCAGGAGTCACACGTTTACTCAAACATCAAAACAATAATGCTTTTAGCATTGAAATTAAATTGTGAGAGGGGTGTTGTTGCAGTGGTAATTATTTTAATTTTTGGTCAAGAGTATTGGTAGTTACCCAGTTTTTTTACATATTTTGTGCAGTCTCTCACAGGTGCCTGGTTTTAATCAATGCTTACATTTCTTAAGATAAAAATGGCATTTTATATGAAAAATTAACTTTTTTTTCCAACACAATCCAATCTAACAAAATTTTTCAGAATTGCATCATTCTACCATGCAGAAGTATAATTCCACTTGTGCAAAAAATGCTGTTATAGACTTACATTTTTAAGAAATGATCAAAGCAGTAAGTCATTGTCGGACTTTAGTTTCACACATTGTTTTAGTGATTACAAAAACTGATATGATAATTATTTGCCGAAATAGGAATTGTATATCCATATGAAATCAATTTTTGAGAAGTCTAGGACTACCTTAAAATGTGAGATTTAACCAGCAATTGCATAAAATGAAGACAAGTCAGATGAGTAACCTAAACTGTGTATTTTCCTCCTTAGTAAATGCACATAGAATGACTTAATTTACTCCTTGATTTTTGATCTTATACTACTTGCTTGTTTTGTCACAGAGGGTTCTGGTGACTTTTGTATGAAGTGCTCTCACTTAGGAGGAAAGAATGTACTACAAAGTACTTGACAGTAAAATGGTTTTGTTAGAAAAGCTCAGTTTAATGTTGATGAGGTAGTTACTGACTGTTTAGGTTCCATGAGGAGAGTTGGTCCAGTTTCAATTCCTTCAAAGTAGATCTTACAGTTTGCTCCTTTTTCATATCCTGCAATGCAATGAATTAGTCCGTGGAAAAGTTAGTTTTTAAGAACTGCTTAAGGAATTCAAAAAAGTCAAGCTGTAAAACTTAGAAAATTTCATTTCCTCGCTTGGCATTTTTGCATCTGCCATTACTTTTTGATGAATGGCAACTTTCAATGCTCATTGACCTTTGTACTCACTCCCATTAGCCTCCATCTCACCTCGACGGAAAATTTTATTTAAAAAAAAACTTCCTATTTTGCCCCCTCTGCTCATAGACAGTGGTATTCCCGGAATGGTATACTGGTTAATGTATTTCTGTGCTGCTGTAGGTTTAGATAGTATGCAAGTAGTTAAATTGCTCTTGTTTCTATTGGAGCTGTTATTTGGCTATAGCATGATAGATGTCATAGCAGTAGCAACTCCTCACATGTTGGTGCTCTCTTTGGTTCATTTTTGATCCCGAGTCTTGGGCACATTCATGAGATGATGTATTGATACCCGAGGAAATAGTTGTGATTTGCCTGACCTTTTTATCCCTTTTGAAAGGTACAATTTTCAACTTTCTTACAGTGTAACTGTCTGCTGTCCTATCTCTCTGAGTCTACACTAATTTATATACAAAATACTATTCAGTGTACCTAGTGTTTTAACCTGGGTGGGACTAGTGTAATTAAATATTAATTGTAGTTCATTGTGATTGAAAATTAATGTACTCTTGATGTAAATTTAGGGACATAGGATGGGCTATGCAATTGAATGTAGCTTTAAGATATTTGTTGCTTTTGTTCGATTGAGATGGTGGCATGAAAGGGTTGAGAAAGGCGGACCAAGTTTGCGTAAATTGCAGTTGAAATCGGTAATTTTTGTATGAAGTATTTTCTTATTTGACCACTAAGAAAAAAATCATTATATTTTAATGCATAAATTGGTGTAGTATCAAAGCTAAACACCTAATGTGAAACACTAGGGATACATAATCAAGCTGCGTAAAGACAGCTTTCACAGGTTGTAACTTCCATGGAGGGTGGTATATTTTTTTAATCAGTGCATTTTCATTATTCTCATTGGCTTACTTGACCCCTAAATTCTAGTTTAAAGAAGGTAATTTTACAGTATGCTAAAGTAATTATATTTCTGCCAAAATAATTTGCAGCGTTCCAGATTTCCTCATCGAAGAAATCTCAGCAGTATGATCCCCCCCTAACTAGAAGCATATCCAAAAAGTTTGGTAAGTTTTAGTTTGGTTGTCTTATCCTAGGACTTGTAGTTTTTCTTCTGGAATTTTGGTTAGTATTTGCCACCCACTAGCTGTATTAGAAAGGTTTTATTGAGCTTAATTGTTTTAAACATTATATTGTAGGTATCAGTGAAACTGACATGTTCGATCACCTGCAATAGCATCAAGATATTGGAAATTTTTTATATTGATGAAACTACGTGTCACTGATGACTCGGATGGAAATTTTGAGAAAAAATTTTATCATGTATCATTTTGCAAAATGTATTTTATCCAGTGTGTTATTATAATTCCATGTTTTATAACTGGTCAATTTTATGTTATTAAAGTGTCATGTGAAGTGTGCCAATGTATATTCAATGCCTTCTTGTTCATTGTAAATATTTTCTAAGACAGAATCTTTGGGGATAGAGCATAGAGGCTGTTCCTGCAGAAAGAATAATCAAATGTGAGAGTTATTTTTATATGAGTAACTTTGTGTAGCTGAGGCTTTGTATTTAGAAGGGAAGCTTGCTATTACTGCAGCCATAGATTCTGTACTTAACTGTATCCATCTTCATCATGGCACATGTGTAATAAACCAAAAGTTTTAAAACTACTGTTGTAATACATTACAACATGACTAATTTGTACCTGAGTAGTATTTATGTGTCTCTATTGTTTAGCATTTTTATGAGAAAGCTTGTTTGATAATTTTGATCATTTTCCACTCCATCTGTGGTGGAAAAGTATTTATGAAACCATTATGTACATTGTATGGATTCCATGTAGTTTTCTGTGGAATTTACAGGGAATATTTTCACATTCAATTATAATTTTGCATCACAACCTCCTCTGGGTGAATTATTTGCCTTGGCGTTATACATCACATTTTTGCCATCTAAATAGGATAATTAAAAGTATTAGTGCTACTTTATTCTCAATATTTCGATTCATATTTGCTAACCATTATGCTGTGACAGGTATAATGTGAGGCATGTAATGTGTACATTCCATCACTGAATTTTATTTTTTCAACTCATTTTACCTCGGTATGCATAGTGAGTGTGTTAACTCATGGTAGTGTAAATTAAATCTTTTCAAATGGCCAACTTTTATTTTTACTTCGAGCTGTGTTCATTTTCTCATTTGGTACATACTTGCCTCAAAATTGGAGAAAATAGAGAACTTGAAATGAAAAATGTGTATTTTGTATAAAACAGAAACAAGTAATGAAAAATTATCTCAGTGTCTAAAGTTATTTAACCTGTTATTTGTAACTGGCCTATTTTCATTAGTTACTGCTAGTTTTTTATGCATGAGATATGTGGATAAGTATTTATTATTTGTTGGTTATAATTAGATTCCCTCCTTTATTTGCTTGTTTTTTAGTTTTAATCATTGATTTCAAGTCAGGAAATTATTCTTTCTCAAATAATCATACTTCAGTTCAGTTTTATTTGCCTTCTCCTAAATCTTACTGTCATTATACCATTATGTTAGCTTCAATTCCATCACATTCTATGTTATGTCTCTCTTACTAAAAAGTTAATGAAATGCCCTCGTGTCTTTGCTTGATCAAAATTTATCCTGTTAGGTGTTCTGGAATTTTGTTGTTGTAAGTGATGCAGATTCATTTTCCTGCTTCATCATATTAATTAGTAGGAATTCCTTGATATTTTGGGTGTACATTAAATGGCTAAGATTCATTTTCAATACATTCTGGAACATTCAAGATAGTTATGACCTAATAAAGGTAAGTTTACACCATAGTTGGGAATAGTAATTGAAATTAATCGTTAAAAATGGGCTTAACTATTTAATTTGTTACTTTTTAGAAGAGTTTACTTTTAGTCGTGAAAATTATGCATTAACGGATACAAAACTAACTTCGGTTAATTTTTGACGAATGTTGACCTGTCCAAATTTGGGCACTAAGGTTGTCCAGCAGACAAATGTTAAATAAAATGGTATCTAAGAAAGCAAGGGTAATCATGCAATGAATAGGCCCAGAGGAATGTATCCAAACAAAGAGACTGAGGGGAGTGACTGCCAAAGTTTATGAACACACTGCCGAGAAAACACGAAACCACACAAAGACAATGTCCTGGAGGGCTTGTATACCTTACTTGGTGACGTCGGCAATACTACAGTTAAAGCTAAGAAAGAAAACCTATAATGAGGGGGAGTGGTTCTTCAAACTAACTTATTTGTTACAATCTGCCATTCAACGTATGCCTCTCAGTAACCTTGTCCATACATCAGCCCCCAATGAATTATGAGAAAAGGTTTACCAACAACCTCTGCATCTACGGTAACTCTTATATAACTAAGCCGTTTCCACTGAAATTTTACAATTGTGAAGGGAAACTTCAATCGCAATGTGGGGATTGATATCTAAAACTAGCCTTAAAGCCTTTGCTACTGCTCAGATCAATCTTCTGTGGCAAATTACAGATGTACCCTGGCTTGTCAAAGTTATACATTCACGATAACTTAAAAATCCCTGAGTTGGAGCTCCAGCTAAGAATAATTGCGAACTCCTTTCAGTAGACTATAGGAAGCCTGGCCAACAATACACTGGACTAAATGGAATTGCAACGAAAATCCACAATTCAAATATTTTTAAAGAAGGAACCTCAATGACAGTTTTCAGTGTTTGCTTTGTTTATCAAAACAAAAGAACCATCAAGGTTCAATCAACCATCAATTGTCAAATAAACCGTCATTACCTCAGCATCCAATTTGCCAAAGTAACTGAAAAAGTGTCTTTTAATCTAAAAGTTAATTTTTTTATTTAAATCAGTTACTTTTCCAGAAAAGTAACTTTTAACTAGTTACTTTTTACAGAGATTAACTTTAATCAGTTAATTTTTTTATAACTCTCCCAAATATGGTTTACACACACATGATGTTAAATCACTAAGTAATCCCAGCTACCATAAAAAGAATAGTTTGATTGACACTAAGTATCCGTTATACTGTGGTAGAAATTCATTCTTCGTAGTTCCTGTAAACAATCTCATTGATCATAGGGCATTTGTGAGGATGGAGGGAGTGAATTATTGAGTTAAATGTGTAGAAAAAGGCGGGGAGCGATAGGTTGAGTATTCTTCTGAATTTTGATTCTTGTGCCTTAATTTGTATAATTTTTTTTTTTTTTCTGAACCCTCCCCTGGTTAGTGACCATTAAAAAAACTCCACCAACTGAATAATTAAATCGTGTTTAGAAAGTGATTCAAAAGAACTTTAACTATACTGTATGGTACATAAATACATCACTTCGAAAATGTGTTTACAATTTTTGTTTTCAAGAACCAGTGGCTCTTAAATGCTTTGCATGTGATAGGTACCATTGATTCTACTGTACCATAAGAGAAACCCCACAACTTCTTAGTTATCATAGTAATCACATTTGTGTGTTACATGATCCTTTTAAAAAGAAAAGATCCCTTTTTTAATTCCATCTTACTCAAAGAAAGAATTCTTTCTTTGAGTAAGATGGAATTTCTTAATCGTTGGGTAACAGAGGCTTGGTCGTTGGTAGGGTTCAGTAGCTATTGCATACGTACAATGATGCTTGATGCTCTTTGGCAATAGGGTTGTTCACACCTATCGAAGTTGGCCTATTGAATGCTATTATATCACTTTCTATTCTATATCTATTTAATTGCAATGCATAAAATTAACGAATGACTAATTTTCGAGCTATTAGAAATTTTTCATGCCGCCAAAAAAGGTTGATGACGTCACACGCCCGTACCATTATTGCTGATGGTGCCCATTGAAATTCAACGGGAGGTAGAAAATTATGAATACGCATGATATCCAACAATGTTGAAACTCGCCATGACTAAGTCCATCTTGTGCTCTCCAGCTATCATTAGCTCAAATTATACTTCGAAATCCTAAAGCCAATTTATGCTGAAGCATAGGTGGGTGTCGCGGGAATGGAAAAAGCTTTTATTTATTCGGGGGTTGACAACTAAATTCATGTCTTGCAAGATAATTTACTACTTACTTTGTACTACTACGTAGAACTGGTGAATATGTGTGAGAACAGGGTTAGGGAAGTTGGGGGGAGGGCGCTGGAACTCTCTCGCCCGAGTAAAAATTTTGCCTGAAATCGGCTCTGCTGATGTCATAACTAAGGCCAGTGATTGAGTGCGGGCGTTTACAAAAACGGGAATCGTTTTTCAGACTGCAGGATCAAGAAGGTAACCAAGTATGCTATGAGTTACAGGAGGGGGCATGCAGGCAATGAAGCCAGGGGGGTTATTTTGTAATCTCACTTTAGTGAGATTACGTCATAAAATGTCACTTTTTCGTAGTTAAACTCCGCCACCCAGGCGGCGTGACCATCTTCGGATCTCAAGCGGTGAACTGCCGGTCATGTGCTGGTCTTTTAGACGATTCATCCGCTCTGCTGATCCGTATCTTTCGGCTCTTGATCCGTTTCATTATCTCCGGCTTCCATTAGTTCCCATCTCACCTTCATAAAGAACGTGACATGGAGCCACCATCGTTTCCACTTGAAGCTTTAGTTGGAAAAATAGCAAGAGCGAGAAAGATAAAAACGATTTTAAATTGAATTTTTGGAATTTGCACAACGTGAAGAACTTCAGCACACCGAGATCGGCAACAGATAGCCAAGGGCGGATCCAGGATTTTTTTCTGGGAGGGGCACAAGGGTCAGGCGGGGAAAAAGTCTTCTCATATTTGGGATTAACATACAACAATTACTGTACGAAATATACTCTTTATTTTAATATAAAGGTTATTAATATGAAAATATTATTAAGAGACATATGTAATAATATTTTCTTTTATGTTTCATGCTGAAGATGTCCAGTAGTTCGTTAACGTTCATTTTTGACACAATATCGTGTGTAATATATTATGTATACATATGTCTTGATGGATATGCATTAAAGTCAGTTCATTCAAACGATCTTCTGTCATTCTGCTGCGAAGATATATTTTTAATCGGCGTAAGGTGGAGAAGGATCGCTCACCAGAGCAAGCAGTCACAGGGAACGTGACACAGAGTTTCTAATATATGGCAGCGCCGTTGATGTTTTGTAGGCATCTGCTGGAGACTTTGACATAATATTTTCTCTCATTTCTTGCCAAATTATTAGCTCTCCCTTCAAAGCTAAAAAACAAGGAGGGTCCTCTCTATATACTTCAGAACCTTGCAAAACATCCTCAATATCTTCGTTACTGAAGTTATGGGACAGCAGCTTTTGCAACTGTCCGATTTTTTGCAGCCGAGCGTTAGGGAACCTGGAGGATATTTTCTTTAACAAATAATCTAGAAAAGGAATACATATTGTACGTCGGTAAAACTCTTCAGTAGACTCAGTCTGAATATTCGACCTATTTTTTTGACGGCCGCACAGTGGGGCAGAAGTCCAATCTAGCTGGACAAAACCTAATTTATAAACTTCAACACACATCAGAAATATGTCTACAGTGTGATCGGTAAATGTCCATATTGTTGGTATATGTACAAATTTTGCATTTTTTCCTTGAGGATTGACGCTGAGCACCCCTCAAAGTAAGGATATCATGGTGGGCTGGCGTGAATATTTTTCACGGCACCTAAATTGTCGTCTCACATTTTGAGTCTTACAGAAGACGTAGGAGTAAATAAATTCTACCACGTTTAGTTGGAAGTATGAGGGTGGAGAATTACATTGTTTTAGCTCTGAACTTTAACGATCACATTCATGGCATGGTATTTTCTGCCGTAGATACGTTTTATTTAATTTAGCTACTTATTAGTAGACTTATGAAAAATGCCTGACTTGGCCGAGCAAAATCAACTCATAGAAATTGGAGATAGAAAGGTTGTCAATGCGATACCCAAAAAGTGCGTGCTACTTTGGGAGAAAACTTGGAATATTGTAGCGTTGCACCTGTCAAATCGGTCTTCTTACACGGCAGGCCGACACAAGTTGAGGGCGCGACGCTGCAGACATGGCAATAGAATTCGTCCCTTCATATTGTTTGAGAACTTAGTTATGAGAGGTTGTGTCGCAACTCACAATGTTTACCATAACACGATGGGAGCTTCACAGACGGTTACAGATAGTTAAAATAGTTCTCCCCTACTTTTTGTAACGATATACCATTGAATTTTGCATATTTGGAGGCAACGCTCTCCTGATTTTAATAAAAAGTTTTTATAACTGTAAAATTAAGAAAGTACTAATTTAATTTTGTTTTAAATTTTAAAAATACAAACCAGAATATAAGTTTGGTAACAAATTTGTTAGATGGTTCGATGCTTGTAGACGGCAGCTTGAAAAAAATTCTCATCGCCTTAGCTTGTTTTTGATTTTCTTCAATTTCTTGCGCTCTTCTTTTTCGATAAAAGGCACCGGACGATTTCTTTTTGTCAGAAATATTTTCGTTGGTGAATTACAAGATAGTAATGAAATGCTAAAATTCTCAAACGCACCCGAAAAATGTACCCATTGTAAATTGGTAACACGCACACAGAACAAAAGAACTCCACAACATTAACTGAATGACTGCGACGTCCTCTGACCCTCTAATCTCCTCAGTACGCTCACTACCTCACAGGAAGGGTGGGTGTCTGAAAGCTGAACTGATTGCTCTTCTTGAGGAACCGAGATTTAAGCCCGCTATGAATGAATACGAAAGTGACGACGAATAACATCTTGTCTGCTACTGTCTACTTTAATAATATATGCTACAATATCTACAAATGATCATTAGAAAAAACCAAACTATTTAAAGAATTTAAACTGTTGAATAAATTCAGTTAAATAAAATGTCTGTTAACCATCATCATTTTTTCATTTCTCAAACATGTTTTGATATTTTAATTTAAAAAAAACAGCATCATCAGTAATTCTACCAATAGTGGTAGTAGGCCGTCGAAACGTCAAAATTTGTCTTCGAAAAGTCGCCAATCACGGTAATTACAAATAAAATACATAGAAGGGACAGACACAAAACAGAAAAACCACACATTTCGAATATTTCGGTGGTCGCTTGGCCACCTTCTTCAGAGGAAGGAAAGAAGAAAAATGAATAGGGATGGAGGAAAGAAAAGGCTAGGAGAGGTAAAGAATATGACTGTATAATAGGATCCAGGTGAAGATTTCACAATTTCTAGGATAATAAGACCCCTAAATATGATTACAAGCCATTCCATAGGTTTTGTCCAGCTAGTTCGGGCGTTTGCCCCACTGTGGGCCGGTAATTCTCTGGACCGTGATTTCTGTACCCATTTCATTTGCAAGAACCTCAGACATATTTAAAAGGTTTTTTGAATGCATCCGTGCTAGTTTCAAGTTGCCTCTGCAGACTGGCTGAGGTCGTATTGATAAGCTGAACTGCAGAACGTATATCAATTTCAATTGCTTGTAATGATCGAGAAACCGCAGTGTGATTCCTAAAATATCAGCGAGGGTTACTATAGCTTGCTAGAATTTCCGACGGCATGATAGCTTGGAGCATCGAAAATGCAGTTGTAGCACTTCTGACCCCTTCTTCAGCCATATTTTGCAAAATTCCAGGAAGACATGGCAAGACGTCCAAAAATGTCAAAACACTTCATGTATTTCCACACTTTTTATTATATTTTGTTTTTCATTTGGCAGATGAACTTGCATTTCTTCCCTGAGGAGTTTTATTCGTTGAGTTGACTCACGAAAGAAAGTTGCTACACTTCAGATAACCCCTACGGCATTTCTTATGCTGGGTACGGTGCAGGCAGTACTGTTAGTTAAGCTGAGTCGTTGGCTTGCACAGTGAGTAAAAAAGGCTAAAGGCTGAATGTTAGACATGCATTCCTGATTACCTTTTATTTTACCAATCATGTTGGCTCCTCCATCGTGACCCCGGCATAATGTCAAGTCCAGGTTAAGGTTTTCGAATGTCTTCAAAATACGCTGAGCAATTCAAAGTTTGAGGCTTCACTTTGTGGAACCACTCGATTGAAAAAAAAATCCACTTTGTACATTCCATACAAAATTTTTTGTGTGGAATGTACAAAGTTGATTTACTTTTTTCAATGCTGAGCAATGTTTTCACCAGTAAGTTTATCAACTTCGACAAACATGAGAAAGTCTTCTTGTACTTCATTTTTATCTACACCGAAATAGCGAATACAAATGGTCAGTTGCTCACAAACAGAAACATCTCTGGTCTCCTTAGCTATAATAGCAAAATATTTGGCCTACATAATGTTGTTTGCTATTTTGGTTGCGATTAATTCGGTTTTGTGTCGACTTGCTTATGTAGGAAGCGTTTTTAGCACACGTTTTTACGTGTCCATGCAGTATCTCATCCCCAGCATCGATTCGGAACTTCAACAACGCTCTGAAATTGCCTTCTCCCTTGGACCTTCCCGATTCTAAATCATCATCATCCCTGTGACCTCTTATGGTATGCTTTGAATTCCACATAATATAATTGTTTTTATAATGGCTATAGGTTTTTAACGATTCTCTTTAATAGTTTTCTTTTCCTGGGATCTCATTTGGACAGCAACGTCCATTGATTTTCCCACCATTACCATAAAAAATTTTGAGATGTTGCCATGTTCGCCTGGTAATATTTCGTGCTCTCGTGGTGCCTGATCGTTTCGATGGCCTTTTTATGTTTTCAGTGATTCCGACAGCAACTTTCCCAGTTTCACATTATTTGTACCCGCCTCACATCGACCAAAAAGAATGCACATTTTGCACAATCCTGAAATTTTGCTGTATGCTGCCGTTCATGTCCTTTTAACCAGCTCATTTGAATAGCCCGCTTTTTCCCCCTCACTCATCAGTGTCTGTTGTAACTTAAACCTGTGCTATAGAAGTGTGTAACTTAAAGTCTATTGTAGGTTTCCAAGTATTTTTCAACCACTGGTAGTTACTGGATTCGCAAAAACGGACAAATAGTTTCACTCGCGTACTTTCTGGTAACTCTATTCCTCTATTTTGAAAATTAGCGAATTTTACGACAATTTAATTTTCCCATAATAAGTATGCACGGTGATTGAGGCTCCATATTGCACAAAACAAAACGAACGTAATTATAACGGGACCGTATTAAAAATCTTGTCTATTTTTTAAGCGTCTAGGGTGCCCCCGTGCCCCCCCCCCCTAAATCCGCCTATGCAGATAGCGCTACCGACAGATGCTTCGACAATTCACGAACCGTCCGTGAGACGATCATTAAGAGAGCGAAACGGATCTCCCGCCTTCCCGCAAAGAGCCAATAAAAAGGTGAGATAACCTCCCAGAATGGGGAATACTTGGTAAGAAAAGGTTCCCGCCTCCTGTGCACGAAACGCTACATTTTCTTCAGCCTCTTTTATGAAGTCTGCCTATGCATTGATGCCCTCAATTCATCGTCAGTGGCATCATAAACTTCTTTCACAAGGGTTATTGAAGATAAGGATAGTGCATTTTATTCCATATGGAGTTTTTTCTGTTACAAAATGTTGATAAAAATTAACCTATTTAAATTACATACAAAACATTCGTTTGCGTATTTGCACATTTCTCACCGTTGATTTGATGCATTTTTGGAAGCACAATTCATTTATCGCCTTACCTTAAATTTTGATGAAATTTTTGATTTATTTTCGCGCTCGTGCTTTTTTTATAATTTCCATAATTCATCTTAATATGTTCTCAGTTTTAACCGCGAGGGAAACCCGCTTCATCCGTGAGTAGCGCGACCAGCAAGCCCGTATGTATGCACCTTCTTAACATTACTCCCAAAAATACAATGCAGTTTACGACCATACTAGGACAAACTGTTTAACCATCATTTATGTCTGCATTCGGAGGCAAAAAGGGCAATGGCCAATGATCGGAAAAGAATCGAAAAACATCAACAAATTTCGACATTCTACACATTTGGTAAATGCTCGAATGGAAAACGTGAGATGAATGCAGGAATAAGGAGTTGAATGCTTTGATCGTTAAATAAAAAAAGAAAAGGATTCGATTAAAATTAAATATTTTACGTTAATGTAATAATATTTTAAGTAAAAGTAACAAGTCTTGCACTCCCTGAAATTGGCAAACCTAATTTAAGCTAATGCAAACCTATAATTCAAGCCAAGTATCGAACCCGGAACTTTAAAAATGAGTACCTATATTTTCCCCCGGTCTTTGAAGGAGCTAATAACACAATGGAATTCACGACATCTCTCTCGAACGAACCGTTTCGAGGCAGAGGGGGGAACGGATGGGGGTATAAGAAACGATTTGAATATCCATGGGTGTGGAAAGGTACTTCTGCTTGGTGTTTAATGCAAGTACACAGTGCTAGATTACAGTTTTGACTAATGCTGAGCCAATAATCATTCCTGCACCATCACGGAATGCGATTTAATGGGATTCTTTAGTAATCACTTAATATTTTTCTAGGTTTTATTTTAGCTTACGTTGGGATGAAATACGTGATCTGCTCTATGCTATCTGAGCAAAAAAATAGCTGTATTGTTTTAAATCCAACCTGATCTTCGGTGATGGTGGCTTAGAGAAAGGGGAATGTAGGTACATGGCATTTCTGCTCTGGCATATTCAAACCAATTATTCAGGATCCAAAAAAAAATGCTATGCCTAATGGCAACACACAGGTTAATAGGAATATATGGTTGTATGATTGCTGGTTAACAGCTGGGCCTAAGCAGTTGGTAAAACGGCCATAATAACTGTTGACCAAACAACTGAGGACCCATGTAGCACCAACTGTTGGTCCAATGTGTCCTCCATTTCTCCACATCAGGACTAATCAATGCTGCCTAATTGTATCGTAATTTATAATCTCAAGGAGGGGGAAGTGGTTAAAGAACATTTTTGGTGTTCATTTTTCTTTCTAGGAAGTATCTTGGAAGCCATGACTTACTGATCTTAATCTCTTGCGAGGAATTGCTTAGGACTTGAATGTTTAGGAAGGCCATAGAAATAAGAAATACAACTACATTAGATCTGGAGCAGAAGGTAAGCGAGTAATGGCTCCCAGTACACTCTAGATAGAAAAAACACCCAGAAAGTTCTCCGCATACCTCCTCCTCCCCTTTGAGAGTATCAATTCTGATACAGAAGGCAAACCCTAGTGAGATGTCCAGCAAAGGAGGGTCATTAGGATTTATAAATCTAGTTGCAGGTAATCCCAAAAGAATAAAGCTTTCAGTTTTAAAGGTGCTCATTTCACTATGTGCACACCAGTGCCCTACCACAGCAAAAACCTTTTTGGATGTTGCAATGCAACGTTGTGACAATGTTCTGTGGTGGGAACTTCGTACGTGCAGTGCACGTGCATGCAACGCTGTGTGCACCTAAGGCTCTTCCCATTGTAATGTGCATGCAACGTTGTGACAACATTCTGTGCTACTAGGGTAGGGTATACCCGGAGCACAAGTTGATAAAAGAAAGCTTACACCTTAAAGCAGACCGTCGAAGAAGAAAAAGGTAATATGCTAGATAATTGTGAAGACTGACCAGCTGCTGTGTTGTAGGTGATGTCAAAATACCTTGGGACTGCAATAAATGGATGTACTTAGCTTTATTTAATGTCATTTTGTGTTTTAGTAGGCTGGAAACATGTATTAGCATTTCTTATGTGGTTCATCAAAGTTAAATAGATATCACTTTCTGCAAGATTGAGACTTTAAACAATAGAATACCATTCTCTGAGATTTCTTGAACACATCTTAGGCTTCTGAGTTCTTTTGTTCTCGCAAACAAAATGCACTACCCCCTGTCCTATTTCAAAGGTCAGATGCAGAGCGAGCTCCCTTCAGAGTGAAAGTCGGTAATTTGCGTGGAGCAGCAAGATACTATAGTATACTATAGAAGGATCTATAGATCCTTCGAACGTCTATTCTTTTCCCCAGTTCGGAAAACCTTACAGGGCGTACTCCAAGACGTGCAATATACGTTGCGGGACAAAGAACCATTCAATGAATTTCCCTTTAGCGGTGTATGCACATTCTTCTTCTGTCGTTTTTCCCTGTATATTTAATCTCTTCTTGTAAATCATTAATTTATCTTTCTGCCTCGACATAGATGTAAAAGCTCTAGAAGTAAGTTAACACGTAAGTTTTTAAACATACGCTCGGTAGCTGAGGGCTTGTGACGTCACAAGCGCATTCAAGATGGCGGTCGTGCTTTTTTGGCGCAATCCAAAATTTGCAACTTTAAAACGTGTTTTATAGCATTTGTGACAAGGAAAATATTGTGGTAATGATGTGGTTATTCCTGCTGAAGTATGAACTATCAATATCTAAAATAATAAAAAAAATGGTGAACTACCCTGCCACATGATGGTGTGTGTCAGGGGGCGAAGATCAGCAAACGCAACTAGGCCACTACATGGAAATATCCCCTGTTGCACAGAATGGTTGCAGGAACATTTAGAATGTTTTTGCTATGCATTTTTCTAAATATGTACATTTACAAATAAATTGATCATTGCCATATTAAAAGCTTTCATTATCATAAAAATTAACTTATCTTTATTTAATTTACTATTTTTTTTAAAGTAATGCTTTTGCAACTAAATGTCCGTACATCATACAATGCTTTTGAGACACATTTGCAATTTATGGTTCACAATGGTTGCAGAAACAGAATGGTTCTTCAATGTATAACTTATAGTATACTAATGACATTTTATTGGTAGGCTAAATGCCAAAGTATTACTTGAAAGCAGCCAATAAGGAGTGTCATATGCATCACGTGACATTAAGCTTATTTGCCAAAGATACCATACTCGAGGATTAATAGCTCACAAATATATATATTAAAGGCTGATAGTAATGACTCCATGAATATAAATATGATTTGATTATTTTTGAAGTCATCAAACTAAGGCAAAGATTAATTAAATTTAAGTATTTAAAATAAAACAAAGGTCATGTTGCTAACACAAACAATTAATTACTCTTTATTGTTGGACTCAAGAAGTTAAGTGTTCAGAACAATTTACATGGAAAGAATAGGTAGTGTAATTTATTATTAGGGCTATATTTATACAAATTTGTCAAGAGTTATTATTTTAGCATAACTATGATACATGCATTTTTTATCACATATATAATGCCAAGAAACACAATAAATTTAGAAAGGGATGATATTTGAGCCTTCAAAATCTAAATATTTTGATTATGTTTATATGCACACCTGTAAATGTATTTTATATTTAGGTAGATACCAAGGGCATTACATTAATGAAAAAAATGATAGAAGTTAATGCTAATGGTTTTTTAATGACTACAGTTTGTTTATTCAGAGCAAATATATGTCATCTTTAAAATTTTATTGCCAAATGTCAAATGATCCATGAGCATTGAAAGAGCATAATGAATAAAGAGAAATTGCAATCTTTGATCATCCAAGAAATAGCCAATGAGATGCTAGAGCAATAGGGTAGTTTCCTTCATCAAAGAAAACAGACTTCATTAATTGCGATTTGTGCCCTGCCATAAATGTATTTAATTTACGCAAAAAGTTTGTATTGAGAAATCCCAGTTTACTAGAGAATTAAATGTTAATTTTAAGGCCATTTGAAAAGGCTCTGAAATGGCGGGGTGCGCTGCCTTCATGCTGACGTAACAAGTATGTAGTTTACGTTGCGAAGCATAGGAAAATTCGTCTCCTGAACTTACCGTTGTATTTCAGGGCCCCTTAGCTCTAGTGAATATTTATTAGTATTAACCTGTAAAAACTATCAATGTTGGAAAAGAATTCTCAGTTAAACATGGTATTATTAGTCATTTTATAGGCTCAAGGACGTCCTGCTCGCTGTGTCTTCTGCTACGACGAAGCATGGCGTGAAGGTCGTGCGGCGATAGGCGAACTACATGATATGCTTGTGAAAGGAATACTAACTGATTTTAAATGAATCAACTGCATAAGTAATGTTAAATAAATAAATAAAAGTTAATTATAATTAATTAACGGAATAAATATGCCTCCAATACTTGTTCATAAGCTTTAACGGAGTGCGGCGTCTATTTGGAAGCGCCCGCAGCACCACCTGGTGGCAGGTAAAGGAAATAGTTTGACGTCACGCGTAGGATTAACCGGCATGCAATAGTTTGCCGTCGCGTTTTCGCGCCATTGATTTTTTTCACTTTTTAATTAATGAGGAAAAATACTTAACGTCATTTAAAAATCGAACGGCTTAAAACACGTACTCCAGAGGTTATAAACTTTCGATCAAGACAATAAAAAAATAATAGGAAACCACCCTATTGTAAGTTACTTTGTGGACATGAATTAATGGTTAAGGGAGCATTAATAGTACCGTAAGATGGGGCGAGTTCGGACAATACGGCCGGTCCTTAATAGTTTTTTCTCCCGAAGCTCCCACCCGAGTCCCTCTACCTTTTTTTCAAAAATAGGCAGGGGCCAAAACTTTTGATAGGAGACAATCATTAGAGTCGCCTCTCAATCGAAGTGATTAGGTTATGTAAAGAAACAGGAATACATTTTGTGATGCTTCCTCCTAATGCGACCCATTCATGCCAGCCTCTTGATCTTGCTTTTTTAGATCGCATGGAGAAAATGTGTTGACCACTGGAAATATAAAAATTTCGGGGTTCTTCCTAAAAATTTTCTTAAAAGTCTTCCTAAAGCAAAATGTTTTGTACCTTTTTCTTTTTTTTACATTTTACAATGTGTTTAACTATACATTTTTACTCTGTACCTACTTGAACCAATAATGTTATAACCAATAATGTATCTTTTATGCCCTGGGCGGGGGGTGGAGAGGACGGCGACGTCCTATCCCGCCCAGGTAAAATAAAACTCAAGTAAGTAAGTAAAAGCAAGTTCCCCAGATTATTGAAATTTGCCATGAATCAAATGAATCTACCTTGTCTGACAAAGTTCGTGCGGGGTTTTGAGGCTCAGGAATTTTTCCTTTCAAGAAAGTTCGAGTTGTTAACAAAGTCCCTCCTTTAAATCCGGAGGAAAATTCGGCCAATGCCGTCGGAAGCATTGCATGGTCAGATGCATTTCTGCAATGGCTAGCATTATACCGCGTAGAAACACCTAAGGGTAAAAAATATAGGGGAGAAAACTTGCGAAGTTCAAAAAAGTTCAGCCAAGGAAAAGTGTGGTTGCTGAATGGGTGGACGAATCATTTGTTGAGGAAGTGTTTCTTCGGAGAAAAAAATTCATTTGTTGATAAGACGAAGGAATTTTAATTTCCCGGCTAGTTCTGTGCTGAAAATTCATTCATTTTGTTTAAGCTCGTGACTAAAATTATTGCATTGCAATTGCATTCCCGTTTTCATCAAGTTTTTTCTAGCCTGCTAAATTTTACGATTCTGTCGGTCTGATGTAGAGGTTAAAATAAAAGAAATATTAACCATTCGACATTTTTTTAGGTGTTCAACAATAAAACACATTAACTTTCACCATTTAATATGTGTAATTATAATGCAAAGTAACTAAATACTGGGTCACATCCACCAATACAACGCTCATAATATTTTTCGATTTATTTTTCCATTTCAATGGTACGCCGATAAAAACAAGAAACTAAAAGCATATTCCTGGCTTTTAACGTAACGAAAATATTAATCAAGTATTATTTTCAATTTAAGAACGTATTTAAAGAAATATACGTTCTTCTATTGTCACGAAAGTGATTACTGGGCACGAAAACGTGTATATTTCACGCGTGTTCGAATGGTGTTATTGAATATTTTTCGTTGTTGATAACTAGGCGACATCAGTTTTTTCCCTTTCACGGTGTTTCTGAAAGTTTATAGATTTTTAATTCCAATTTTCACGCATATCAACCAAGATATCGGTGCGTAAATAACGGACATATGTAAAAAATGTTATTTGTGCAGTGGATTCAGCGTTAAATATGAATCATCAGAATTAACAGGACTACGATTTACATTCCATTTTATTTGTGTTTTATCACCATGGCAAGGGTCGTCATCATAAAAAAGATTAACAATAGAATTACACATTCAACATAAGTTATTGGTGACATCCCCATGTAGGTGAATAAATAAAGAGATGTTTACCACATGCATTCTAACAAAAAAGTGTCCGAACTCGCCCCAACTTACGGTAGGTACTCTTAAAAATGGCTGCAGAACATCTCAAAATGGTTGCGGGAGCATTCACTGAGTGTTTCAGAATGGTTGCGGGAACATTGATTGAATGGTTGCAGGAATGTTCATTGAACGTTTCAGAATGGTTGCAGGAACATATTGAACGCTTCAGAATGGTTGCAGGAACGCTAACTTAACGTTCATTTTAAACGTACTTATAGAAACATATCAAGTAGTGACATTTTGAATGTTCAGGGAACCATTGTTTGAATTTTTTTGCAATGGATTGGTGAATGTTATTTTAACATTGCAGAAACGTTTCTATGCAGCAGGGGATGTTAGGTAATGGGGTCACATGCAGCTGGATGGTTAGTATCTATGCAGTAATAAATGTATTGGTACTAATGGCATTTATCTACCATGCGTGAATTAGTAGTGTTAATATATGCACTATAGACTTTAACAATATTTCACCTTTTATTTATGAGAGGTGGTTAAGTTTGATCATCAGGAAATATAATGGGAAACAACAGGTAACCAAAGAGGGATTGGTTTTAGGTGATACAAAAAGTTGCCTGTATCTTGTGTTTACCCATAACATCTCACTCCATGCACATTTTAGATAGGTTTACGTTCCATCTTAATATTAAGATTGCTTCAAAATGAGGTTAATCGAGCCAATTATGTCACATGTCCCACACCTCTGGAAATAAGAAGCTATGGTCATTTCAAAGTGTGCAGTTGCAGAATCTTGTGTAATATTGCTCCCTTTCAAATTCCCCATCTGAATACACTTGCACTCCTTGTCATTAGAACTATTTTCAATTCTAAGAGATTATTTATGCATGTATTCATTACGTAGAGCACTTTAAAATGCATCCTCCTCAAATATGTATGTATTACTATCTGAAGGGAAAGTATAAATTAGGTTCTTCATTATCAAATGGATTCTTGGCTTCAAAATCAAATTAAATGGACTCTGATCATTTTTAATTTGATTCGAGTTGCCAGGGAATCTGCAGCTTTGGTATACCAAAGTAAACCAGTATTAATCTAGTGTGTACAGTAGATTAAATGTATCTCTCTCCCCTCGTGTAGCAGCAGCTAAATGCTACAAAACACTGTTGGTAGGCCATTACTTGAATTAAGACCTTAGCCCAGGTGTTAAGTATTAAAGTACCTTGTACTTTGTAATAATCTGACAAAAAACCCTACTCCGGCTAATCATAAAGAAATATTCAATTCAATGATGATGATTCAATGATGATATTCAATTCTAAATCATGGTTCTGATGGCTGAAAAAGGATTTTTCACTCTTACTGAAATTCTGGTGGAAAAAGCAGCCATTGTGAGCACTCGTTATACAGAGTTCCACTGTAGTTGAGGATGGATGGGGAAAAAATAGGAGCAGTAGTACAGGGGACCGGAAACATTGGGTAATGGCAGAAATGAAGGAGGAAAGTGAGAAATGCTGTAAATAGATTTAAGCAAAGCTGAGGAAAAGAAAATGTATGGAAATAAGCAACAGACTTTGGAGGGATGTGAAGAGAGGGAAGAGAGTGATAGACAAGTGGTGGAAAGGGTAATATGAGGAGATAGAAGGAGAAATATGCGCCCTTTACTCAACGGTTAGAATATTATCCAGCATCAACGGGGGTGTGAAAAACCTGCGAAAACCCTACCGAGAGAAGGCTAATGTGAGTAAAATTAAGAACAAAAATAGTGCATAAATAACAGTTGAAAATGTGGTTAAATAATCTTGTGTTTATTTGGCATAGTGCATTTGTATTTGGCCGAAATGATACGTGTCACTGTGCTGGAATTACACAGGTGACAGGTTGTAGGTGACCTGGCCCCCTATTCTCAGGTGACAGGTTGTTTTCACGCAAAATTTCTCATTTAGAAGAAATCACAGAAAATTTAATGAATGGATATATATATCGTACTTAGTGCACACCTAGCATATGATACCATCGATTGTAATATCATTTATTAAAAACGTCATTTCTTTGTCTATATTTACTTTTGGTTCTCCGGCACTTTGACATGGCTTGGTTAAATTAAGTTTTTCTGTATTTTGGTTAACCTAAATCCTGTATCAAATTTCGCAGAACAACGTGCGCTATTGTGACGTCACTACGTTAACTCGCGGGCGACTAGAAGTAGTCTCGTCACTCGGAACAGCTGATGGGTCCAGGGGCGCAACAACGGTGAGGGTGCAGGATTGCCCTCTCCCCCCCCCTAACCCCGATTTTAGGGCGGCTGCCCCCAGAAATCAGAGGTTGTAGATCACATTTTAATGGACACTGCTCGATTTGTAAAATTATTTGCGCATTCATCCCTAGCGTCTCCGCTATGATTTTGAACGCTGAACAAAATTGGTACTGTCTACAGTGAACTCTCGTTAGGACGTTCCTTGAGTGCACGTTTTCCTCGTTAGCACTCGTTTCCTCAGGTTCGCGTCAAAGTGCATGCAAATAATACTGATTAACACGTTTTGGCTACCTCTTTAGCACGTTCAGAGGAGGACCAAACGAAATTTGTCCCAGAGCATATCTTAGTATATCTAGTATAATACTAACATAATCTAGCATAATACGCAGTGGCTCTTAATACATATCTAACATCTTCAGTAAACCTATCCTAGGGCGGATACAGGATTTTTTTCTGGGAGGGGCACAAGGGGCAGGCGGGCCAAAAGTCTTCTCATATTTGGGATTAACAAACAACATGCAACAATTACTGTACGAAATATACTCTTTATTTTAATATAAAGGTTATTAACCCTTTCGCTGCTGTGAACGTACCTACCTAGTACGATCGCACGGTAGGCAGCTGTGAACGTACTTTTTCGTTCTCACTGTTGCGCTTTCACTTTTCCACCGCATGTGACGAGTAGGTTTCTGGAGTGTATGCCGAGGCGAAAGGGTTAATATGAAAATATTATTAAGTCACATATATAATAATATTTTCTTTAGTGTTTTCTGATGAAGATGTCCAGTCCGTCGTAAACGTTCATTTTTGACGCAATGTCTTGATAGATATGCATTAAAGCCAATCCATTCAAACGATATGCTGCGAAAGCATAAAAAACTGCTGCGAAGATATGTTTTTAATCGGCGTGGGGTGGAGAAAGATCGCTCTGATCTCCAAGTAGTCACAGGGAGCGGGCACAACAATTGACACAGAGTTCTAATACATGGCAGTGCCGTTGCTGTTTTGTAGGCATCTGCTGGAGCTTTTGGCATAATATTTTCTCTCATTTCTTACCAAATTATTAGCTCTCTCTTCAAAGCTAAAAAAACAAGGAGGGTCCTCTTTATATACTTCAGAACCTTGCAAAACATCATCAATATCTTCGTTACTGAAGTTATGGGACAGCAGCTTTTGCAACTGTCCGATTTTTTGCAGCTGAGCGTTAGGGAACCTGGACGATATTCGCTTTAACCAGTAATCTAGAAAAGGAATATATATTGTAAGTCAGTAATACTCGTCATTAGACTCAGTCTGAATATTCGATCTGTTTGTTTGACGGCCGGTAATCTGCGGACCGTGATTTCTGAACCCGTTTCAAATGCAAGGGCCTCAGCCATATTGAA
Organism: Platycnemis pennipes; assembly: GCA_933228895.1. NCBI lineage: Eukaryota > Metazoa > Arthropoda > Insecta > Odonata > Platycnemididae > Platycnemis > Platycnemis pennipes. The sequence continues at coordinate 110,746,208 of OW121847.1, forward strand.
ATGATTTTTGAATGCATCCGTGCTAGTATAATGTTGCCTCTGCAGACTGGCTGTGGTCGTATGGATAAGCTGAACTGCAGAAAGTAAATCAATTTCAATGGCTTGTAATGATCGAGATAACAGCGGCGTGATTCCTAAAATATCAGCGAGGATTACCAAGCTTACAAGAAATTCCGACGACATGATAGCTTGGAGCAACGAAAATGGAGGTGAGCAGGAAAATGCACTTCTGACCCCTTCTTCAACCATATTTTGCAAAATTCCAGGAAGACGTGGCAAGACGTCCAAAAATGTCAAAACAGCTTCATGTCATTCCACCCAACTGGTCTCTCACATTTTTTTATTACGTTTTGTTTCTCCTTTGGTAGATGAACTTGCATTTCTTCCCCGAGGAGATTTATTCGTTGAGCTGATTCACGAAAGAAAGTCGCTACTCTTGAGATAACCCCTACGGCATTTCTTATGCTGGGTACGGTGCAGGCAGTACTGATAGGTAAGTTGAGTCGGTGGCTTGCACAACGAGTAAAAAAGGCTAACGGCTGAATGCTAGATATGCATGCTTGAACACCTTTTATTTTACCACTCATGTAGGCTCCTCCATCGTATGCTTGACCCCAGCACAATGTCATGTCCAGGTTAAGGTTTTCGATCGCCTTCAAAATATTCTGAGCAATGTTTTCTCCAGTAAGTTTATCAACTTCGACAAACATGAGAAAGTCTTCTTGTGTTTCATTTTTATCTACATCGAAATAGCGAATACAAATGGTCAGTTGCTCACAAACAGAAACATCTGCGGTCTCGTCAGCTATAATAGTATTTGGCATTTATGTGGTTTTTGGCCTTTTTAATGTTGTTTGATGTTTTGGTTGTGATTAATTCCCCACAGCTCTCAATCAAGTCATTTCGTGTCGACTTGCTTATGTAGGAAGCGTTTTTAGCACACGTTTTTCGTGTTCATGCAGTATGTCATAAACAACATCGATTCGGAACTTCAACAATGCTCTGAAGTTGCCTTCTCCGTAGGAACTTTCCGATTCTGAATCACCATCATCCCTGTGACTTCTTAATGGTATGTTTTGCATTCCATATAATATAATTGTTTTTATAACGGGTGTAAGTTTTTTATGATTCTCTTCAATAGTTTTCATTTCCTGGGATCTCATTTGGACAACTACGTCCATTGATTTTCCCTCCAATAACATAAAAACTTTTGAGATGTTACCATGTTCGGCTGTTGTTATTTTGTGCTCTCGTGGTGTCTGATCGTTTCGATGGCCTTTTTATATGTTTTCAGTGGTTCCTACACCAACTGTCCCAGCTTCACATTATTTGTACCCGCTTCACGCCGACCAAAATAATGCACATTTTGCACAATCTGCCACCATCAATTTTGCTGTATTCTATCCATTAATGTCCTTATAACCAGCTTTTCCCCCCTCACTCGCCAGTGGAAACTTAAAGTCTGTTGTAGGTTTCCAAGTATTTTTCAACCACTGGTACTTACTAGATTCGCAAAGTTAGCCAGAGACGGACAATGAGTTTCACTCGCGTACTTTCTGGTAAATCTATCCTTCTATTTTGAAAATTTGCGAATTTTACGATCATTTAATTTTCTCGCAATAAGTATATACTGTGATTGAGGCTCCATAAGGCACAAAACAAAACGAACGTAATTATAACGGGACCATATTAAAAATCTTGTTTATTTTTTAAGCGTCTGGGGGTTGGAGGGGGGCACGTGCCCCGTGCCACCACCCCTGAATCCGCCTAGGAACCTATCCGTTGTAAATTTCCACAGGAGATTTAATTGGATTTTTAACCCACGAGATAATAATGATTCCCTACCTAATCCTTCTATTAATTTTGATGCTCTGGTAAACCTAATGTAAAGCCTTTAAAAAAACCTGTTTGCTCTACGCTGCACAAAAAAATAAATGTATATATAGATCCTCGATCCAGGATCCTTATACATTTCATTTGTAGCCGAGTATATTACCCCAAGCCTACGCCTTAATTCTAAGTAATGCGTAAATGTGATGGATTACGCTCCCCCCTTTCAGTCATCCTCATATTCGACTGAATAAAAACATTTGAGTGTACGTGAGCATCACTATGGGTCCTAAGACCGGCCGCAAATCGTGGAATGAGCCTCCTCCTCTTCGCCTTCCCTTCCAAAAACCACTCCGTACAATCTTCGAATTACGTGAGGCTCGGTGGTTTTCGCGTGCGCCCTATAGGAGCTACCGAGGGGAATATGTTCCATTAGGCATATAATTTGACATTGACGTTCTTCAAAGTAACCAAGAGAAGCGAGGCTGGCCAAAAAAAAAACGCATTCTGCGTCGGCTATAGACCTTATATGTATGTACAATGGACCCATCTTATAGTCATACTGAAGTATCACAGTTGTCTTATTCTACGGTTGTGAATTATGTGATACATTCCTCTGATTTTATTTCCTTCTGGTACAATTCCTTCAGCGCGAGGGCAGGAAGCGTTTGAAATAGTCTGCTATACCTTGTGCAATCGGAAAGGACCGTGAATTCTGTTTCTGGGAGCAGGGACGTATTATGACCTCTGAGGCTCCCGGCGGAATCTAGAATGAGGCCCTCAATGTTATAGTCTTGCAACCTGGCAGTTTGACATAGAATTTTCCTTGCATATTAAGACAATAAATGATTAGTACAAATATCTATCAATATTAATACTCTGATAGTAGGCGCCAGGTTAATTACAACTATACTTACATCTTCTCCCTCGCTCGAGGCCCGGCCGCGTACGGCACATGGTAAATACGGCCCTGGCCGAGAGGGAGGATTAGATTGGCTGTGAGGACAGAAGGGAGGAAAGCTGGCGTCGGTGTTAAGCCTATCTTCGAATCATCATCACATGTAACATTTATTACTTCCAGTCATCATCCTACGTATATCATTCTACTGCGACGAGCTTCAGCCATTTCCAAGGACTGAAGCTCGCTTAATTGACTAACGATCGCTCGTTTTACTTTATTCCAGCAGTCCTTATTCCGCGGCCAGCACAGACCAAGTTTCATCGCAAAACTCTGCCTCTTCGTGGGGAAGGCAAAGCGAAGGGATAGTGAGGTGGTGCAGGGGACACGGGCCGAGACATGGAGGCACGTGGATTTCTTGAAGAGTGAGGGAAGTATTCACGGACGGCGAGTCAGATGCAAACGAAGGTAGTGTTATTTGAGCGGAATGCGTGAAATTCAGTGGCGTACACGTAGGAGGGAGAGGTTGTGTAGGTGTGAGGGAACTACAGCTATCGCCTTTCCTTCAACCTCCAAAGACCACCCCAACTAAAATCTCCAAGTTATACATAGTAGTTTTGGTTTTTAGGGTGCTTGGACGACTAGGTCATTTCGCACCGCTTCTCGTTTTCGATGCTTTTAACTAAAATATAACACATTAAAGAATAAAATATAAATTTAGGATGCCCAACGATAAAAGCGATACGTTAAACATAAAAAGTACCGGTTAAATAAAATCTGTAGAGTATTAGGGAAAAAAATTATATTTGTTGGCTGAGGCCAGTTTCCTTGAGGAATTTCATTACACGGTTGGCATTGGGGTCATCGCCTAGGACTGTCGTTAAGTCACCCGTAACCCCTAGTCGTTGCCGTGCTTCTCGGTACCTGTCGCTCTCCGTCAGGATATGCCGAATGCTGAGAAGACGATCGCAGTCATCGCACCGCGGTGGAATTTTCTCCTCGGTTAAGAGTGGGTCAAAGGGCAGTGCCCTATCCTCAGCCAAGTGATAACGACTTCCTTTCGGCGGCACCTCCTCACGGAAGTGGGCCATCCTGATGTTACCGTCTTAATGTTGCGGAGTTTTTTCTGCCTTCCTATGTTCCTCCACGTCTTTTTCCACTGCTGTAGGACTGCATTTCTCAAAGCCGCCATTTAAGTCCTCAAAAGGTCCAGCGGACCAGCGTCGATGTGAAGATTGCCTCCAGCAGAGCGGCCTTCGCGGCGGCGTCAGCTTTCTCGTTTCCGGCTATTCCCATATTCCCTGGGACCCAGAGGAACCAAACGTTCTTACATCTCCAAGAAACTTTGAAAATTAAGTTGGGTGAAGGAGATGTGGGAGATACGTTTTATGTTACATGGCAGAATACAGCAGAATATTTAGGATGACATCATCCGCGCCGTTTAGAAGGCTGAAGGCAAAGACGCAGTAACTCGGGATCTTGGGAGACTTGGCTCCGGAAATTTCCTTCCCGAGGTACACCTTAATTTCCACACCTCACGATTCTCCCCCTATCACTACCCCCCCCCCCCATGAGTTCTTACGTGTAACGTGATTTCGGTAGTAGGTACATCTTCATCCTATTTACATAATACCCTGCAAGCCACCATAAAGATGTGTGGCAGGGGGTGAATTCACACCAAACATGCATTACATATAATGCTTAGAAAGGATTAATAGCGTTATGTTCTAGACTATACTTAACAATTTAAAAAAAGATTAAAATAGCAAAGCAAGCATGCACAAACATACTGTTAGTTGGGTTAGCTTGAAGTCCTTATACCCGCATGCAACTACCTAAGCTATCCGTTGATACACTTGTATATATATGTATGTATTATTGAACATATTTACAGCTATTCATATCCCTAATTGTACAAGGGAAGAAGGACATTTTGAAACTGTCGGTGCGGAAATCAATATCTCTGATTTTATGATCATGGTACAGTCTACCATAGCGAGTTGGAGTTCGCAAAATATTTTTAATTTCATCAGTGAAAATCTTGTCTTGGGAATTAGTTAAGAGGTTAAGTCCAAATTTCTACCAACGGTCTGATAAGGATTCCCATTTTAGTAAAGATTTAAAAAAATACTTGGTTGATTCCGCACTTGGTTGACTTGGTTGGTGGACTCCTGATGATGACCTGTAAAGGTTGAAACCGGTAGAGTCTATCTAAATAAATTGTGGAATCAACCAAGTATGTTCTTTTTTATCTTTTCTATGTCTTAATTCCACCATGTAAACTTGCCGACCATCGATTTTATCCCCATTTTAGTTCATCTGATAGACGAAAACGCCAATGTAGTCATCATACCGTCCCTTTATAAATTTTGTCGATATTCGCCGCAAAATAGTAATAATAGTAGTTGGGCTATTAAAGGTACGTCGATAGCAAAGGTCATATAGCACTCCATTCCCATGTTAAGTAGGTATTACATAATTCGTCGGTTGAACTGCCGACGAAAAGGAGAAAGAGTTACAATTGGTTAGTAAGACCAGTTTCAAACAGGGTCGACAGCATTTTTCGTATTTCCTCCCTAGATCTTTGCTGTGTACCCCGGAATATTGTACATCTCGCGCACTCCGCAATAATTACAGCAATCGGTCAACATGTATCCTACACTACTGGATGCATTCCCAGTCATGGCGTGCAGGCTGAATTTTCTCTGCCGAGAAGAGGTAGGAATGCATAAGGTCACAATGCTCAGGGGAGCGTCACTTGAACATGAGTTGAACTTGATGGCTTGAGTAAAACATTAATTTCAATTGTTGATTAATTCCACGAGTCTTAAACTCATTCAAATGAACGCTCTCGTGAGACGTTAGATGAAAACTTTTCCAATTGTATTTTTACAACTGCAGCCTTCCAAACTAGAATCTTCTCTGCGGAGATTGGAAAATTGGCGATGACCTAACTCAAATATGCGAAAATATTATTTATCCATGGGATCTTGACTGAACATGCGAGTAACAGATTGGTCAAAACTCTTGCGTGAGTCCTGGCGTCGTAATATTCATCAAATTGATCATTGCGGTAGAAGATTAAGGCAGACGAGATTTTTGAGAATTGGTCGCGTACCCATGAGAATTAATTCTGAGTTGAAGGAAGACAAACGAAGAAATATGGTGGGGGGGTTGGAATTGGAGCAGTTATGAAGAGAAAAAAAAGAGGTTAGAGGATGCATTAAGAGGTGACCGGCATGCCGAAGAGGGTGATCGAGTGAGAATTGGAGGAATCGCAAAGAGCCAAGGAGTATCAAGTGGCCTATCAACATTGTAAGAACTGTTGGGATGATGAGTGCTCAGTCATGTCTGAATTCGGCAGGCGAGAGAGCACAATTCATGTGTTGAAAGAGTTCTCTGTTATTATATACGGGTTGGTGTGGTGGCAAGAACGCTCCCACTTGGACACTGAGTTTCTTGTGTATTTGCAAAAAAAATCTGTATACTATCATCATCGTTGGTCATCAATTCTCAGATTGGATTGACGCAGCTCTCCACTGAGTTCTTCTATCGGCTAATCTCTTCATATTTACGTATTTCTTCTCTTTCATATCCTTCATCACCTGTTCCATATATCTCGCACGAGGTCTTCCTCTGCCATTCTTCCCGTCCACTTGTCCCTCGACAATTGTCTTCATCAAGCCATCATGTCTCATGATGTGGCCGATGAAGTTGTTCCTTCTTCTTCTTCGGGTATTCAGAAGACTTCTCTTTTCTCCCACTCTTCTTAGGACTTCCTCGTTACTTACTTGGTCGTTCATCATTCTTCTGTAGCACCACATTTCGAATGCGTCCATCCTTTTCTTTTCCGCTGCTGTCATTGTCCATGCCTCACTGCCATAAAGGAACACGCTCCAGATGTATGTTCTGATGAATTATTTCCTAACTCTACGCTTCTTTATACGATCTAATTATCTCCCCGGTAACTTCGATGTAATCTGGTACTGTTCATTACTGCGCACGAAAAATGATATTTTAACCTCTCCGTCTTACTAGCTGCATCTTTAATTTGTTCTTATGACCTCGAATACGTTAGCCTGACGTCGCGGACGTCATCGCAATCTTCATAAATTTCAGCTCTGCTGAATTTCATTAGCAGATTGTTGGAAAACTAGGGAATGAGTACGTACCATGGGTAGTGTCCTTGCAGAGTCCTATGCTTATACTCTCAGGCCTAACCTCGGTAACAAATATGCTCCTATGTTAGAGAAGAAACGAAAGCGAGATTTACACTCAAATAGGCGAATATTGAGTAACACCAGATCGGCGAAAACTCTCTCGGTGAAAATATTTCTTGTGTTTAGATGAACCGTTATCCCTATTGAAATTTTTGAACAACTATCCCTCCAATTCATTTGTGATAATAGCAGCAGTTAGTCGTTTTGTGTCCATTTAATTTCTTTTTAGGGGTAGCAAAGTCATAAAAGTTTAATTATTACCAGGTTGGTGACGCGCTATCTTTTCAAGTTAGATATAGCGATGTAACGTCAGCGGTTGGAGAACCTAAAAATCCAACTCTACTACCTTAAAATAGTCCACTTAAATGTTCGCGTAAGTTTTATACTACGAGATGTTGGGATTGAACGTGCCATTGTTAGCGAACGCGGGCATTGAGAACTTCCTTTTATCTAATGGCATCCTATATTGGGTTGTCGATACTTATTCTTCGTCACCAAAACGTTCAACATCGCATACCGATGCAGGAAAAGAAATCTGCCAACGCCGGCTAACTCTCCGTATGGTATGGCGCGAAGGCCAGCAATGAGGATCAGATCTCCCCATTCGATTTTTTATACCAAGAAGTGCTTCCTCGGTCTCCTTGTTTTTCCCTCCCGAATAAACCTCCACATCTCCCACTTTCATTTTCGTTCACCCCCTTCTAATTTCACCCCTCCACCTCCCTCCTCCTCCTTCGGCACGCTTCCGCAAGGAAAACGCAGAGAGCGACCCCTTCGCCCTCCGTGAGAATTGTGTTTCATTTGTTTTACGAGAGCCAGTATTGCTCGAGTCGTGTCACGGATAGGTTCGACGGAAGCCGATACAGGCGAGGCTCAAGTGAATTCCTCGCAGTAGGCACTCTTCGAAATAAGTGGGTGTTTAAGTGAATGTTTAAACTCGTAGTACCTTATTATCGTTCTTATGCTATGGTATTAATTTTTCAATTACGTGACGTTGAGAAGGTTAAATGACGTTAAACTTGTCTTGAGTTTGTGCCGATCAGGTAAGGTTTTCTAATGCTCTGAAGTCATTGTGGTGGGAGCATTCTCTCGTAAGCTAAGAATCTGCATTCGTTCAAAGCTGACTCTGAAAATGTCATTACATGCGGCACTGAAGCAATTTTCACGAATTTTCAGAATTTCTCGACCCAACCCGGACTGACTGAGAAGGAAAGGTAAAAGTTAACTCCCGTTTTGTCTTTGTACGGATTGTTCAAACGGTACATGGTGAGTATATGTGAGGCCGTCCAACGAAATGGTAGGTTTTTAGAAAATTGATTTTTTTGTTCCAAGGCCTTGTAATTCTTCACTCTTAGCCCGTTCGTAGCGTAAAGTTACTTTGTATTCTATCAAGATGCTGCTTGGTGACGAAAGGATATTTTTTTTAACATGAAGTCACCAGAATAAACTTTGAATCTTGTTTAAAATCGCGATGTTCAATCATGACTACATGTGATGCACAGTGTAGCTCACTTAAAAAGTATATCTCATTGTGGGAAATTGAATATATACTCCCATTTTTACATTTCATGTTTTAATAGTGGCTTCGACCTTGAAGATTTTGCTGATTACCCTCCGGAGATATTCGATCATGATTCAACCTTCCGGTATTTTAAAACCAACGTTGGGCGGGAAACTTCACTCCTGGCTGGAGCATTGGGATGAAGACGATTACGACGCATGGAGCCGCTTGACTCACGTTCTTGTAATTCATTGGGAGTCAACCTGTCAATCGTGAAGTGAAAAGGGTCATTCGACGCCTGAGGTCAGAGGTAAAAATGTCTCGTGCCGAGGAGTACGTCCTAATTTTCTCTGGTGTGATTTGTTCGTCACGGGGAAATTTTCTCGTGCACTAATCTCCTTTAATTGTCTTGTCTTTTTACCACGCACAGCAAAGTGATAAAAAAATATAATCAAAATGAGGATGAAGTTGGTGGCTTAAGTACTATAGCTCCCCATCCGGAGGACCCGGGTTCGACTCCCGCCTTAGTCAAAGAATTTTCCATTGGTAAAACGCTCCCCATTTAGGTGCTCGGGCATATTAAGGGCAAATATATTCACGACCTGAGGTAAAAGGGAATCGGGGTGATACTGGCTTCCTGCTCAGAGACCCCGGGTTCGAAACCCAGCCGAGGCAGAGATATACCGGTCCTCACTTGGGTTCTCTGAGAACACTACTACGAGTTCAGTACTCGAAGTCTGTCCATCGGGTAGGACGCAAAACCGTTGACCCCTTGGCCCCTTTCGGTAGGAGCAGGCTAAAGCTGACGCCGGGTTTCACTCCACCCTTCCTGTGTGGTATCCCTAGGAGTAGGGCGTCAGGCTATTGCGTTATATTCCACGGGAGATCTTTAGTCATTCCCAGTTACACCAAAGCTGTGTGATTTTTACCGGTGGCTGATTTCCTACCGGAGGGGGGGGGGGGCCTTCGGCTCATCCTGCCCCCCACTTCCGACGCCGCTGTTTGGCAGCACTAAAAAGACTAGACACGTATTTGTCACTTATCCATCATTTGACCGTAATGCAGCTTCTGGTATGGTTGTGTGGTTTGAAAAGGCATTTGAAATGCTTAATCAACGCCCAGCCTTAGGCGTGATATGAATTTATCATGGTAGAAGGAATTTCTTTTATTATAGGCGTAAAATAACGACTGCGAATATACTTGAGCCTTTTTGTTTATATTCATGGAGCAGTGTATAAATGCATAGATTGTCATCACTAGACCTTTCCGCACATCGTCACTAAGTTTATCATAAGAAATTAGTTCCTTAGTAATGTCATAATTTACTTTTGTTCGTTCGTTAAGTTATTTTTTGTTGGATAATGCTCTACGTATGAATGACATTATTTTAAAGCACGTGACGATAAAACTATCTCACGCGCGACAATACCTTATATACTCGTTGACGAATCATTCTTAGACTATTTGACTACAGCTCTTATGTTCTAGTTCTATGTTTGAAGAGAAACTTTTCTTTCTTTCTGTGCATTTTGTCTCTAATCACATGATGTTAATGACCAATTCTCCGCATCAACAAAGCGTATCTAGGGCCGAGTGTGTGATGGAAGGTTAACTTTATCTTAGGTTAAGCTTACGTTGGTTCAAGGAAGGTGGAGGAAACAAGGGGTTAAAAGTAAAGTGAGGGAGTGCTTGTCGATTTGCATGATTATATAATATTTGTGTATTGAGTGAGTATTTGGTCGCTGGTGTGTGACGTTCCCCATAAACCCTGAATGGGTTGCGATTGGGGTCCCAGGGGTCGTAGTCACCTAGGGGGAGCTTTTTTTTTAGATTGTTGTTTTTGACTTCTCACTCATCTTCCTTTCACTCCTTTTTCGAATCCTCCCCTTTATTTTCTCCACCTTGAAAATATTACCTCTCATCTAAATGCTGTATAGTCAAGTAGTTCCATAGTATTTTTGTATCAAAGAATACATGAATTTGATGAAATATACGAGCGCAGCTTCGCTACTCTTCAGCGAGAGATGTATTACGATTCGTAGATTAATGCAAATTCCAGTTATAACCTTTAAATTCTACCTAGATGATTGCATCCTTGACATATCTTTCAGTCATTCTTTGCGCTCATCCAGATTCGGGAGCTAAACTTGTTTCTGAGATATCATGCCCTTTCAGATAATTTTTTGGCCAGACTTGATGTGGTGATTCTTGCTCTGAACTCGCATTTCGAAGGCATTGGTTCGCATCTCGGCAATGGAATACTTATTTCATTGGTTTGCTGTTACCTGTTTTCAGTTCTGAGGGGACGACTTTTCAAGTTTCAGTACTCCTACTCGTCAGAACGAAGAAATGCTCAACTCTTGACGCCTTTTGTTTGGTAAAGGCTAATGCCGACGTCGGGGATCTCACTCGACCCTTTCTCCTTTCCCTGGAGGCAGTAGCGCACCAAGGCTACCTTGGCGCCCGGGGCTAACTACTAGAGACAGATAGTAGAAGTAGATGGTAGCCGCCTCCTCCCCCTTTACGGCGCCCGGGACGGCCTAGGCCTTATCGTTCGCCCTCCCCTTGGTACGCTACTGACTGGAGGATTCCTTCTTATATCAAACTAGGTACGCATCCATAATAGCGCAAATGACATCAATTTTCGTCGCCTATCCTCGTGATTAGAATACATTGTTCTTGGCGGAGCCTAAAAGAAAGAGAGGAAACATTCTTTTTTTGCCATATCACTGGTACTTATTGTTAGTTTCCTTAAAAGGAATGTAAATTGGAGCTGATAGATCAATATACAAGAGGTATTTGTCCTCAAGAGTGCACTCATGAGCATGCTCATGCAGGGTGAGGTCGCCTGAATTACAATGCTTCTCAGGTCGTATCAGTGCCTTTTGAAAGTCTTGGGTATCATTAGGTGGCTGGGTCTCCAGCTTAAGGTTGTGATTTTTAGGAGGCTACCTCCAACTTAGGTCATTTGCGCCCTGAATGTTATGTAGGTTGCTTAGGGTTGATAGGTTACTGAGAACTGATTTAATGGCTTTGGAAAAAAATATCGGAATTCTTTAAAGCATGAATTAATAAAATTTTATTGAAAAATTGTATAAAATATTCTAACACTCCACTACCTCTACTTGGCTGATGTTGCTGTTGCTCGTTGATACAATCTTACACCTGTTGTGGTCTCTGAAAATTGGCCTTAGTCTCATCAACTGATTCACATTTTGCTGCATTTGGTTGGAGTGTTATGAATCTGTTACATGAAGAGGCCAGCGCGATTCATGACACACTTGAGGTTTTAACTATGTTTATAAACTTATGACCTGTATTGTTCTCTCACAAAAGGTTTTAAAATGTAATAATTTCTTGACGTTTCTGCAGCAACGTCAAGCTTAGTCAGGCTTAAGTCAGCTTAGAAGCCGATGATATTTGGTTACTATGGTATTTCTCTTTTTACTTTTTTTAATGGTTCAATGTCACCTGGTGTAATATGCTGCTGGGAAATTGGCGGATATGTTCCCTCAGGCTTGGTCAGTTCATTATCTTGTATTGAATTAATATTTTGCTGCTAACCATGCCGATGAAACTGCTCAGTGTTGTTGATTTCGAAATTGCTTGGCCAGTGTAGTTAGAATTGTAATTGATGGGAAAATATTAAAAATTCTAATCTTCTAATAAAATAGTCTTCATTTATAAATTGTGCTAATATTAAGTATAATATTTGGTGCTTTAATACTGTCCTAAACAACTGATGGATGCCACATGTATATTTACCTTGTAGTTTCGGACAAATAGGGTTGGTTGACTGAGGCGGGGTGTAAAATGCCGAAGGTCGTGGTCATATGATATGGTTTGACCAATATGTTGAGCATTGTACTTGTGTCATACTGAACCTCTGCTTGAAATAGTTTCGGAAATAGCTTGCATTGGTTCATTCATTTAGATATTTTCGTAGATTTCGAGTTATTTTCCTTATACGTGATGTCGATAAAAACATGGTTGGTAACATGACTTTGAAAAAAATATAATAAATGATCGGTGACATAAACAGAAATATGAGGACAGAATTATTTTCAGCACGGTTCCGTCTTCGTCCGATTTTCAACAGTCGAATGTATCTTGGGCCTATCTCAGTAACCATGAGAAACGTCATTGGCACTGTAGGAGAACTGAAATTTGTATCTCTATTTTGTGTATTTCTTCGTCGCCGCCACGTCTGTACATAGGCGCGTCATTATTTAAAGCCATCTTTGTTACTAGCAGGCGTGTAATCTAATTTATCAATTGTAGGTTCAGTGTAATACATTACTACTTATAAATTGTTAAATATAGATTTTTGTCTTTTTATGAAATGGGTATCTCTCCAAAACACAAATCAGGTATAATGATCAAATGAGTGATGCTGGTCACTATTAATAAGCATAAAATACACTTGAATGCTGTCGGAGATTATGTATTATTCATTTTCTAAGGAATTTATTGCTTTTAAGTCAGTGTGAGAAAAAATCTCCTTTACCTACATGGGCGTCCGAACTATTTTCCTTGGGGGAGCTAACCTTGAAAAGGCTCTTAAGAAAAGGGATCCGCGCCTAAGAAAAAGGCCCGAATTTTTTTAGGATAGGACGGGGTAGAGAGTAGAATTTCGCTAAAAGAACAGATGAAGGTGTGAGAATATGTGTTAGAAGGGAACAAGCAACCTGGAAACAAGTTAAATTTAATTTTTATTAATGAAGACTACTCATTTCTCAAGGGCCCGGGGTAAATTCTGGGGGGAAGGGGGTCTTTCGGCCCCTCCTGCTCTCCACTCCCGACGCTGCTGTTTACCTACCAGCTACCTTTAATAATGACAGTGGCGTAGCGAGGGGGGCGGGGGGTCCGGACCCCCCCCCCCCCCCCGAAATATTAAGACATATAAAAAAATTAATTAAGCATGGAGCAGGGGAAAGTCTACAAATAATAAATTATCATACCGTTGTTAAAAAGGTTTGTCCTTTTGTTTAAATAATAAATTATCAAACGATACGTTAGGGCTCGGCCCTTCGGGTAGTGTAATGGCGGTGTTTGTATAGCTGACCGAGTTTCGACTGTGGACTGTCTACTGCCTAGTTTTCACTCCAGCCACATTGAAGTTTTTTCGATTATGAAAAGTTTTAAAATTCGTTAAAAACCCTCTACTTGCAATTAGTACCCTGTTTTTCAAAAAATTTCCCACGGACCCCCCTGGTTTTGGACCCCCCCCCCCCGAACGAAATACCTGGCTATGCCACTGAATAATGACCGAGAAAAGTAATAAATTAATTAGGAGTGTGATATCCGTGATGCTACTTTTCAGCACATTGTTCTATTTCTAATCTTTGTGTAGAATATAAACCAATGTATGAAGTAATAAATAATAGTAAATATGATCGTCCCTTGATTTTTTCGAAGCGAATAAATCAATTTCTTATGTCAGAAGGTTGTTTTTGGAAGCGAATTGGAAAATTTGAGTTGTAAGTCATTATATTGTGTGGAATTGTAAAAAAAATAGAAATTATTGCAGAGTTGTTATTTATTTTGAAGCCTCCTGAATGCCGAATAAAAGAGTCCGAATACTGCAAAAGGTAAGTGCCCTAGATTTGTCAGCAAATACCTATGTTTAGAGTAATTTCAGACGATTCTATGAGTTGTTTCCCGACACGTATAGTAAATCATAATAGCGAACCAAAGCATTTAATTGGGTATTGAACACAATTTACACATTTATTTACACAATTTTCGATTGTACAGAATTTCCACCTTTTAGGACAGGTATTGGATGATCACTCAAGACCCTTGTCTTGCCAGAGCGGTTCCTGGTAATCCCTAGACTACCCCATCTGCCCGTTTATTATTATTGATCCGCTTACCCTTCATTCTTATGTTTTACGTCATCTTCGTCGCCCAGCATTCAATGTTTCCCATTAAATTTCTGTATTCCCTCCCTAGTCTTTATTAAAATAATTTCTACCTCCATTCTTTATCGTAAAGTCCGTTGTGTGGTGAATCGGTCCTCTTTTAACACATTCAGGTGGTATATGTTCGGGCACTGTCTGGTCCCCGAGGTCGTGGAATTTTAATAACATTTAAAATGTGAGGATTGGCTTGAAACAGGGAAAGCGTGTATGGGTTATTCTTAAAGAACTAAATATGGGCTTTACAATGATATTTTATTAGGTTTTATACGTCACATACTTAATTAACTAGAAAGTGGCAAATATTACATGATTTTAACCATTAAAAAAAGTTTAACACGGACATTTTGCATAAATATTAAGCTGTAATATTCAAAAAAAGCACTCTTATTTTTTGTAAATTACTGTAATCCTGTGCATAGTTTGACTTGGTATGGAATGTTTTAAAACAATCGGGGGAGGCACAAACCTACCCCACAATCTGCACACCACCAGCGTGTCTCCCTTCTGACCCTTTTTCCAGTTGTTTTGAGTCCTCTCTCTGAACCAATTTTGCAATACCTTGAAGGATATTTGTCCTTTGCAGTTGCTGGTACATGCTCTGGAAAATGTTAGGCCATGAGTTTATTTACTGATGAAGGATGATTTGTCACACTGAATTCAAATCATCCTCTTTGTAAAAGCTGCTCACCTAAATTTTTCATAAACTCATAAACTAACTTTTTTCTGAGGTATGGTTTCACAAAATAAAACAGGAATTTACAATACACATCATAATCATGCGAAAGAAAACCTTCTTCCACCATTTCAATGTCCTCCTTTGGAAGTAATAATATGTCAATAGCGGATTCCCATGATCAAAACCGGTTTTGTTGGCAGTGTAGTCAATCACTGCAACTATTTTATCGGTTCTTAACTCAGATTCATGATATTTTCAAATTCACCGTCTTATCTCGTTCCTGGGCACAAGAAATCCCACTAAACTACTTGTAGATCGGTAATATTTACTCAAATTTTTACTTTTATTCTAAGACTAAGTTTAACCTGGTGAGGACGAAGCGCTCTTTCCAATTCTCACATTTTCTTCATTTTCCATGTAAAGTAACCTGGATGTCATATCCTGGTCTAATTAATAGTAGAAAGATTAAGACCCTGTTCTAATTAATTTAGAAAGGTATTAATCGCTCAATGCCGACAAGACCCTGTAGTGTGTTCGAATGGTGGCCCTGACAGCCGTTGTCAATATTCACCAGAACGCGCGATTTGAATTTTCATCTTTCAGGAATTAATTTCTACCACATTTGTCATTTTGGTAGCTGATTAATTTTGTGGAATAATTTCATTCCCTTGGACTGCTGCAGTAACTCATTCACTAGGCCATTCAGCCTGTTGATCCTAAGAAGTATTAATTAGATAGTTTTACCACTTCCAGTTACACCACAAAATTTTGCTTTTATTTTAATCCTTGGTTTTTGTTAAATCATTTCTATGTATACGGAATGGATCTGGATTAAAAAATAAAACGTTCTTATAGTATTGATAAATTGATTATGCTAAAGGGATATTTAATATTGGCTGTGAATCGGAGCATAGAACCTGAAAAATTAAGTAGCAGTGGCTTGGGTTAAATCTTTTGATTGATTGCAATGATAAATTAAATGGCATGTACTTTCTTTCACTGATTTATGAAAAAATTTTAAGTACCCTAATTTCCTGGCCAAGTACAGCAATCTTTTAAAAAGCTGTATTGAGACATCTAGTGCAATATGACGCATAGCGGGTATATTTTCGATGTTGAACGGTTCTTGTAATCCAGAATTTGTAGCAAATAAAGTATTTTCCGAAGACAATCGTTATTCTTATTCAGGACATTTTTTGGTGAGAATACAAGAGCACAAGAGCGCATCACGAAGTCTGGAAAGAAGCGAAGGAAGACGAAGTTGAGAGGTCTGTCGCAGGAGATTGAATTTTGATTTGGCAAGAATTTGAGGTAAAGAGTAATGCAAAGAATAGGCAATTGAAAGTGTCTCGGAGCCCCACAAAGAAAGCTTTGTATGTACAGAATAGTGGAAAGGGAAAAACATTTCACTTGAAGTTGCAAGTATTACATACATCAATTCCAAATGCATGCAACAATTCTTGGCATATGAGCTTTTATTAAAGATACGTAATGCAAGACGTTCATATGTACGACTTTATGAAATTTTACGCAACGGATCATCGGGTGAGCAAAAGCCGGATGTTTATGCGGGAAAAGTTGCATCATTTCCCAGTAATGTTTACGTCATTACGAATGAAAATTAACCAATGGCATTTGTTCTTGGCGCTTTTGGGTGGAATGAACATCGAAATATTGTGTAGTGGCTCTGGTGGTTGACGTGGTTACTAGATGCCAATTCATAGTATAGCGGCCTCCAATTCTAAAGCCAAGTGCCATCTAGTGTCCAAAAGAAGAACTAATCCTTTAATCAATTAAATGTCGTTTATATATAGAAAATGTTCTTAGGGAATTTTTTAACAGGTTCAGGACGACGCGGAAGACCGGGAAAACAATAAATTATTGACCATTTTTGTGCGATTGGCCGAATTTTTTTCCGGCCGGCCGGGCGCCCGGCTGGGGAAAATCGCGGCCGATCTAACAAAAATGTTCAATAATTTATTGTTTTCCTGGCGTCCCGCGTCGTCCTGAACCTACTGTGAAAATATCTATGAACATTTTTCTGAGAATGGAGCAAAAAATTTTTATTCCGAAAAATAAAAAAAAAACCGCTGACCAAAAGAATCGAACTATAACCTGCTATAGTTCCTTTACTGGGTCTTGCCCTTATCCTCCCGGCTAACCGGGTTCTTGTGAAAAAGAGCTCCAAAACTTATATTTGAAGCTTAAAATTGGGGACTTTGTCGTTTTTCTTAAAATTTTCTCAGAATAGCGTCGGCAAGGCTCTGGCTCGAGGAATCCAAGGCATATGCCTGTCCGATCGCCTCTCTCACTAGCGAGGGTCTCTGGACTTAGAATATTTTTCACCGTGTGGACTTGGAATTTATCTGAGGTTGAGTTTTCTCCGACCCATACATCTCACCTTGGGCCTCGGCCCGTGTTAGTGCCTTGAATCTCCGGAGTCGTGGGACATTGATCGGTTCATGGCCGATGAACTGGGACTTAGAAAATACTTGCGTCATGGAGTAGATATGATCTATTTAACGTCTTCGTGAAACTTTTATCGGCTATTTAGGAAAATGAATTCTTTCGACTATTTTTAGGTCAAAACGTGGATTTATAGTATGAAGAAGAAATGGGGATTTTAATGTATTAGGTACATTGCATTAATATCATTTTGGCACAGATCATTTTCTTTGTGTATAATAGCCATTTATGACCGTAATGATAGAGTCGAAGTGTCCAGAGTTAACTCTTTTTCTGCTCTTCATCATTTAATCAATTAATTTAAGTATCAATATTTCTCTTTTCCATTCAGGCGTCATGTTGTCAGTAAAGAATTTTTGACAGATAATACTCCATCCTCACAAACGTTTAACTTTTCGGAACCACTCCAAACTTCCAATGCATTCACTAATTATCTAAAAACCAATCTGGCGGATTACAATTTATTTTTCGCTTCAACCATAGACCCAAAAAACTGCTGTAGTGATTCATTTTTACTAGACCCAAGTGGTTTTCTTAGATTTACAAAAAAAAATGAATTACAAACTGTTTAAACAAATTTATTCCTCCTCATCGAAACTAAGATTTCATTTTATAAAACAATTGGCAATCTCAGAGGTTAAGAATGGGCCAAACACCAAAATTTAAATGGTTAAACGTAAAAAGGGCTCCATTGGCTCCACTCAAGAAACATTGTCAATTTGAAATGTTATTCCTTTCATTGAATTTTTCCTGGCAAGGTTCCTTAGAGTAGGAAGATTAGATAAGACATGACAGACGGAATCATTTTAGAATGTTTTACTCATTTTTATTCTTTCAAAATAAATATTTGTCACATTCATACATTTAGTAACAATTTAAAAATGGAACATTTTTGTCAATATTTGAAGAGTTGTCTATCCTTGTCGCCCTTCCTTCAGTAGCTTGATGAATTTCCATCTGTTATCCATGCATGCACGTAGAAGGTTGAGCACCGGAAGTTGACCACCTGCAAACTGTGTTAGAAAGTAGAGAGAATTAACGAACGATTTCAGTTTATACCAAAGTTAACTCTTTTGGGAAGTATAACTTCGGAACGGATTTTAATTAATTGTTTATAATCAATTTACCATGGTAAATGATTTGCAAAAGTCTTTGAAGATTCTAAATAAAGAACAAACCAATCCACGATAGACATTGAAAGGGAATTTTCTCACAACTTCCGAAACAACTTTGAATAATATTCTGCATCATTAATAAAAAAGTTATTTTTCGTGAATGGCATTCCAAAAAAGGAAGTGGAACAAATAACCTGTCTTTTTCACAATTTTCCTCTTATTTAACTTCACTTTGTCGCACCAATGAAATATGTAACAAATTTACTTTAAATTTAACTTAAATTTTAGGTGACGAATCATACGTAGGATTTTGTGATAAATGCTTTTACTTTTTCAAAACTTTCATTTCTCCTACTTAAAATTCACAATTATAACTCATCTTCTTTCACATATGGTTTAAGCACTATTTGTACCAAAAAAATAAATCAGGTAAGTAACAAAGGAAGATTTCAAACCATTCACCCTGCATTATCATTTGTATTGCATAAAAACATTCCGAAAATCCCATCTGATAAAAATCCGTATGGAATAAATTTATTTGAAAGCTTATGGTCGCACTGGTAAATACGACTTCTCTTCCGTGATATTATTTCAGAAAAATCATGGACATATTTCATACGTAATAAAGGCAAAAATCATTAGCCCTGACGAGGTCTCCGGCAAAGGAGAGGAAACGTTGGCTTTTTTAAAACCCGACGCGGGATCACCCAAAAGAACACTGTTGCAAAATCATGGATATTAAGCAAGGTAATACAGTATCAAATACACCCACAAAAATTCTCTAGACATGCTCAAGTACAAATTATTTAGGTACTGGGACAAATGAGAAAAAAAATTTAATTTTTAAAATGAAAAACCCATAAGATTCTAGAAATATCCCAAAACTAGAATAATTCCTTCAGTATTCAACAACTTAATCGGAATTTTGGTAGCGGATGTACTTTCAATCCCGAACTTAGACAAAATTTTCCTTTCATCATAGGCTACGCTCAAAGAATAAAGTTTCTGCTACCGTCTTGTATGGCTGAGTTGCCTTACTTACAAGACCCTAAGATAGTACACGTTGCATGTTCCTTCTACTAATTTTCAAATATGGACTTTAGCAACAAGAAAATGAGAAAAATAAGTGGTTTTCATAGCTGCAAAACTAACGAATTGCTAACTTTTAAGAGCATTATAGGTCCCATTTTTTTACATCATCCAAGAGTTGATTAAGAAAAGGAAATAATAACATACCAGCGACGGCGAGTGGGAAGATGACAAGGGGAGAATGAAAAGGTAAGTAAGTGGCTGGGAATCGTAGGGAAAGATGGTTGAAGCTATTCGCAGAGGACTGGGAACAGGCAATAAAAGAGTATTGGAGTCCTACAGTCAGGAGTCAGATACAGTTCGGTAATTAGGGTAGAAAGAAGGGAAGTTTAGACGGCTAGTAAGCTGAAAGAATACGCGGGTAATGAGGAGCACCATGTGAATGATTGATGTGTCTCGCTTCATGGGAAGGACCTCGGCCTCGATCATGGATCTTCATATCGCGTGCGCTAGCGTTATCGTTATTTTTTGATTTAACTTATGTCAGAGAGAACGTGATATCCATTCTTTATTTTTCGCACAGCACTTCAAATCGCTCATTACAATCAGTGGAGCGAATTTTTTAGACGGTTATTGTTAACCCTGCGCTACTTTAAGGGCAAGCGTTAACGATACAGATTGCGATAACGCGAAAGATAGATCCGTGATTCCACACCTCATGTCTTAATTATCCATAACCTCTAATGCTGGGTTTCCTCAAACTCGCTCCCCGAAAATAACCTATTTGAGACTTTGACTTCAAGTCGTATGAGTTCTCGTTTACGTTCTTCCATTTCGGTGACAACGGTTTCGCGGGCGTGACAGTTCACTTCAGGTCTAAGAAAAAAGCCTTGACAGTCAAGTATGGCGACTAAAATCATTTAGGATAGCTGAAAAGTCGGTCGAGTTCCCATAAAGTCATTACTATCAATTCTACTCAGCGTTCTATGCAGATAGCCGTGAGTCATGAAGGAGCTCTTTAGTCTTTGAGAGTAATATGCTTTACACAATGGACCAAAAATACCTATTATAAAGGCACAAGGTTATCCGTAAAGAGGATACGTACGATGAAGAAGCGAAAAATTAGTATTCCGCTATTTGGGCATCATTTCGGATTAAAAATTGGAAATAACTAAGCAATTTAAGAAAACAATTACCTCCGAAGAAATTCTTAAAATAGTGGATACACACGGAAGGTAGCTAATAGGAAGGAGAAATGTGACCCCCGGTAATACTGAATTCACAAAAAATGGATAATGAATGTAGAGAGCTTCGCATTTCAAAAAGTTTATATTTATTTTAAGGGTAAACACAAAAATTCATTTTAACGACTGTAGCACAAGAACTGAGCATAGAAACTTTAGCCTTCCTTAAATAGTATCCCCTTCCAGCTATGAAGACAATGGCATTCCTGCAAAAACCCTTGCAGTTTTGAAAATTGCCAAAAATGATTAGTTTCAGGAGTCAATTCGAGGAGTGTATAACAATTCTATATCAAACCTTTGGGTCCCTGTCCGCCAAGCAGGGAAGTTACTTCGTGGTGGCCTATTCCGAGCGACTCCATCATCGATGATCAGTCTGAAGGCCCCATCTCTCGAATGGGAATATTCCTCGAGAGGGAGATCCAGGATCGCAGGTGAACTGACTGTGGGCCGGCCTCAGTCCGAGTGATTACATATCCACGAGCAACTTCTTCGGATAATGGAACATGAGCAAAAAATTGGATTGAGAAACAAAACTAGGAATGAAAAACAAGTCTTGAATTACACTTAATTTCCCCTGATTTATCGGGTAGAGACTAAAAAAATAATAACTAACAGACACTTGGGAAATAAGGTTTCGCTGCTGTGCAGCAATCATCAGGTTCATGATGTTGGAAACCTTGGTATTTTTTTAATAAATGTTTAGAGAGGAATTGCAGTGCACCTTATTTCCTAGCATGGCAATTTTCCACAAATAAAAGTCTGAAACAGTATCCTATAACGGATCATTGGAAAATTTAATTGATACGGATTTTAAAGCACGAGTCTCAGATAAAGGGGCTCATTAGGAGACTTAATATCCTGAATTAATGAGAAAAATTAACTTCAGTATAAATGGAAGTGCTAAAAAGGCGAATACTTAAGATCTTGCATAGTTCCTTCCGAAAATTAAGGACATCTTTAACAGAATACCCCAAGTGCTGAAATATTTTAAATTTCACCCATGTTTTATATCTTAATTTACTACCTATCATTGTTAATATCATTTATCATTGATGCGAATATAAACACCGACGAACAAAATAGGAATTCTGACCGGCAGTGAGATCACAATGAAGTTACTTTAATACTCTTTAACTTACCGAAAATATACTAAAGAAATTTTAGAAATTTAATGCCTACACCAGTATTTTTTCACTAAAATGAGTTGGAGTAGACCCTCAGTTCATATAACAAGCCGATGAAAATATTTATAACAATAAAACAAGGAAAATTCATGGAAAAAAATTAAATTAAAACCTTCAAGATAATGTTGAACTACTCCTTTCTTAAAATTCCAAGACAGAAAATATTCCGTTAATATGGAAACACGTTGGATTTTATTACCATCTCGAAACTTCGTAAACCTTGATATAAAAACGAAGAAACAAACTGTAAAAAAGATACGCTGAATCGTTACTAGAATATTTTTCTAGCACGGTTTTCGCATTTAGATCACAGATCACCAACCTGACGATGTAATGAGCCGAAAATAGAACTGTGAAGTAAACATTTAGAAGAATGTACGTATTGACCTCTGTAGTTTCCTTTCAGAACGTAATGGAACGATTTCAAAGGGTGAAGCCTGAGACAGCTGAATTTAAAAAACATTTCAATGCTAACGCACACTCCCAGGCAGTGAGTAATGTTAATAAAACAAATAAAAACCATTTGTTAATATTATATCAGTATACATTGATTTATAACGATATCGACGATTTCGTGTGCAGAAAAGATTTCTCCTAGATAATACATGCAACATACCTAATTGTGTAGACAGGCTGACGAAATGGAGTAAAAATTCATTCTCATGTTACCACACAATTTGCAAAATTATATTCCTCAGATTTAATATATCGTGCAGTACTCGTTTAGAGGCACCAATATCTGCATGTGAAAGATTTCGAAGATTACCTACTCCCTTTCTCAACGAGACTTAATTTGTCCAGTAATGAACTGATATAAAATAAATAGACAAAGCTCCCATCTCTCTTCACCCGATTGTTTAAATACTCTTTGGAAAGACATTGAAATATCAAAAATACTTTAGACTCACCATGCTGAAATACGGAAAAACGAATCAAATGATCATAGCACCTGTCATAATTGCTGTACTGCATCCATCGAGCGATTGAATGTCCTTGCACCTTGACGTGAGCTACGTCAAGTTCTCGTATTGGGATGCTCTTCAATATTTGGTCCAAGACACAATTCTGATCCCTTGATGCGCTGGTGATCATCCGCGAGAGAGGAAATATTTTCGCTTAGTCTCTTCCCAGGGCGGAATTTCACAGCAGACAGGCGGGGTGCATGCTCTGGCTAATTGAGAATTGTAGTGTGACTGAAATATAAAATTATTAATAGGAAATTAAGTAGTAGTACGCCCTCAGTGACTCGATAAAATGTCATTACAAATATCAAATCCATTGACCTTAATATTCTAAGACTTTTATATACAACAAAAAATAAATATTTCACAAGCTTCATAGAGGTATGGCATTTGACTCTGTCAAACTACCTATTTATTAACTGCGGCCAGGTTCTATGTCAAAACTTAGGCATATGAGGAATGAGCCTCGCTAAATACTGCACAAATCACAGGGCCAGTGAAATGGAAACGAGTATTTCAACCATTTCCCCTTCAACAAGAATTAGCGGAGCATAGTTCGACCGCTGCGGATCGGAGCGGCCTGCGAAAAGAATGTATATATTGCGATAAAAAATTAATGAAGCAAGCTCTTTGGCCCGCACACAGCAGCAGCTTGCCCCCTCTTAGTAAACGGCGCAATTCTAAGTTCGAAGAACTAGAAATTTGGCTAACGCGGAAGCTGTTCAAGCCTAAAAGAAAAGATTTTTTTTAAACTAACTGATTTTAGAACTAGTCATAAATTCATTATTTCTGATAAAATTAATATCCAAATTCTCTCTCCAAAGTCTCGCTGAAGACCCATTGAAAACTGGTAATTTTATGCTTGGTGACGGCTGGAACGCAAATTCAGATGGGCCAACATAAAATGAATGTTATTAGTTTCATGAATACGGTATGTATAAAGGAACTTCTTACGATACCTTAATATACAAATCATCGTGGTCTACCGTGGCTTCCTCGTTTCGCAGGCATCTCCGAGAGTATGCTAGCTCGCCAGAATTGAAGCGATGCGAAATAGTAAATGCGTCCGACCACAACCACGTACGAACTGCTATGAGCAAGGCTGGCTGGGGTACCGCGAGAGGGTGGTTGCGAAGTAGGGGTAAAGGAAGAAGAGGGGAAGTTCGAAGTCCACGGTAGGCAGGGGAACTGGGAGAAAAACCATTCTTCAAAAAGCAGTTTAATCAAAATGTGCTAAGCCTAACCGCGCCAGTACCTACTCGAACTCCATTCGATACTCAAAGGGAAATCTTCCGAATACTGCCAGCAGCAGATCAGTTACGCGTCGAAACTTCGTGCATTTACACAATTCAACGGGTCCTTATTAGAGATGGGTAAATTACCGTAAATTTCAATTGAGGTAAATTACCGTGGTAAGTTACGGGAATTTTCGAAAATATATATATCTACTCACTCTTCAACACATAATTCGGGAAATGAGGTGCTAGCAGTCTTCAAAATATCAACTCTATTGGATTAGTGAACATTTTGACGGAAACTCTATATTACTTCCATAAAAATTCAATTTTTCTGCACTTCCAAAAGTAAGGTTTTTTGTTGAAGGGTGAGGTAAAGCCGGGTACTCATGAACATCATGTATTTCATCCTGCAAAAAGGATTGTGATTAAGCTATATCATTCTCGAAAGTATATGGCCGACCTTAATCAGTGCCTTGAGACGTTGACGGCGGGAATTTTGACACATCTTCATTGTTAGTGTCCTGGTGGTTTGGGACGTTGTCACATTTTGATGAATTTGGAGGAGTTTCATCAATCGGGGATACAAGCGTCTCAGCTGACAGCGTATCTTCTGTAGAAATTCACGATGTTCTCATTCCAAGAACTCATCTAATTAATGTTCGACCATTAGGCAGTTGTATTCTTGGTATTTCATAGGTTTATTTCATGGTTCTTATCTAGAAAACTCCACTCCATTCTGGCTTTAAAATTCTCTTTCTTGACAGGATGTGGGGCATTGTTTTTCTTTGCTAGCTCACGGACACGTTCTCGCAAGTTAGTCAATGTGGGACCAATCAACATCAATAGGCAGGATGTATTGAACCAGCTCTTCTTGAGCTCAGATGAAAAAGTTGAATAGTGTCCCAACACTTTAACTGCATCGGTTTTGGGAGATAAACCATTTTGTTCTGGGGCGGACCCAGACGTCAAGTTTGAGGGAGGGGGTTGTCACCAGCCTTGTCCTCCATACCCCCACCGCTCCAATGAAAAGATAGTCTATCGATATGCATTAATTATATGTATCATAGTTTGAGGGGCGACCACCCCTCCTAGGATCCGCCCCTGCGTGTATTCCTTCTTTACCCTAACCAACAACGTAGACTGGGGTACCTTATATATGCATTACAGGCTCTTTTGTATCGGATCTTTCACGACAAACTTCCGCAATAACACCACTCATGTTCTCTTATCTACTTCGCCTGTCAGTCTTCCTTTTGTTCTCAAAGATGCACAACTTTTGCCTAAAAACTCATAAAAGGAAATAGTAAAATTAACGGCAGTGAGAGCAAAAATGGGCGCTGGGAGGTGGTCGACTCTCCCCACCCTGGCTCATGGAAAATTTTGGGAAATGATTGTACCTACTACTTTTTTATTTTAATACGAAGTGTATTTAGAAAAGGAATACTTAGCTAGTAAAAACTAGGAAAACTCGATTTAATGTAAAAACCACAGACCATCAGGACATAACCAGTGAAAAACATTAATGACCAGTTAATCACCAAACAAGCATCAAGTAAGAATAATCAAATCGGCGATAAATCACCACACATGGAAATCCAGGGATGGCACTAAATGCACCCACTGACAATTTTTCTGCCGGCACTCATGACAGCAAAGGCTTGCCGGTAAAAGAATTTTGGAACATTGATATTTTAGTACACAGGCTTCCTAGATTTCTCAAACACTTGGGGCTCAAGTCTTGAATCTTTTGTTACACTATAACGAATGAAATTTGTCGTTATGATAAAGTCATTCATTTCAAGTTAATCATTTATCCACGTTGATAACAAAATATGACATTTTCATTGGTAACGAAAATGTCAATATTTATTTGGTACGTAACGAAAGATTCAAGACTTGGACCCATGGTCTCATATATAACATAAGTGTAGTATGGAGAAAAAAATCCAGCCAAATTTTGGTGACAGGGTAATTCAAATGTGGTAGAAATATAAAATTTGGCAAATGCAGATCATAGGGTAAAACTGGGTAGGTACCTATTCGTGGGGTAAAATTGAGGGCCTGGTTTTGCCCCAATAGCACCTGAAGGATAAGGATGGCCACCTATTCTGATTAGCTTTACCTGACTCCTTTTGGCGATAATATGTGCATTAGGAGCTACAAAACACAACAGGTTATTCACTGAAAGGATTCCTTCATGGAAGAGCTTTAAAAAGTTACTATATTAATCCAAGGCCGTCATGATATACCCTGGTATGTCAAGATGGCCTTGATTAATCTCAATATTCAAACTTTTGGAGCCGTATTTTTAGATGAACACAGTAGATTAAATAACCTCCCACCACCATAACTTCAATCAAAATGGTAAAGGAGATTCGAAGGATTAGCTATGGATGCCATTGGTGAAGTAGCTACATTGATAAATCTTAGGGTACCCAGTTATACCCACCTTCCAGGTTTTGCTCACCTTTCCCCTAGGACATACGGAGGAATAACAGAAATTCTAAGAAGGATGAAGAGAAACCCAAAATCAGGATCAGCATTTTTTAAGGAGGGCCAAGGGGTGCATGGTATAACATTCCATGCAATGGACAGTGAACTTTAAGACCATAGCGATCTCAGCACACAGCACTCATGTAGGGACTGGTGTTCCAATGAAAAACGTCTGCTAGGATACAACCCCCAAACTTACGTAATCATCAGCACAAATGCATTAACTACAGATTCTAGCTCAATGCTATTAAATTATTGACCAGTGAAAAAATAAGCCTTAATTTGTGCAATGAGTTATCAGTACAGTATTTAATGCAGCATACATGAAATGGTATTATTGAGGGATCAGAGGGTGAGATTCAGTAGTGGCTTCCGATCATCTGGACATTGGGTTTAAATCGTGACTGGTCAAGAATTTTAATAGTACGTCTGTTCATGCTGGAGTAGAGAGCACTTCAAGTTCAGCCCATTTGTCAAATGAGATGTTGTACTGTTGACCCTTTGGTGCCTATTGCAAAGGGTATGCTAATGATATACACATTATTATTATTACAATAGTAGGTTTCTCCCACCTTTCTGTTCCCTTAAAAATTTCTACATACACGTAATTACACCTAATCCTACATGGTGCAAATGACCTTGATGGTCACCTTCCCTGAACAACTCCTTCAAAAACACAATTAGTATGAGCCAGTGCAAGAACGCGATTAAAAAATAAATAAAGGAAAGAATGACAAAAATAACATATCAATGAAGAATTAAAATATCACAAATGAGGGGACAAAGAAACATTAACAAAAATACATGACACTCTCCCACCTGGGTTTGCAAGGAAACCTAATACCCTCCATGTCATGCAGTGACCCTGTGCCTACTGACAGACTGACCAATCGTACCAGATGTATTGGCCCGCAGACAGGCCACTGACACACAGGTTAACTTACCGTTAACTAAAGTTTATGTACCACTTTCCTAGTAACAAGCATTTTTACAGAATATGTAATTAGTACCACTAGTCGTCTTAATTGTATGGAAAAGTTTTGAATACCTACATACATGTGCAAATCTGCCATTACTTCCCACTTATATTCACCAATCATTCTTTATGTTCTTCCACTACAACTTATGATAATGGTGGATTGATTCAAGTTGTTGGTTACTTATCAGCAGAGTAGAGCCCACTAAATACAATAAAATAGTCAAGTAGTCCATGTAAACCTTTATTGTATCGGTCATACATGAAATCATTTTCTCACAATTAGCAAAAATTATCATATTCTTATAATGTCTAGTACAGAGTCAATACTAATAAAAAGCCCCTTCAACAATACCTACCAAAGTTTATAATCAATTTTACATAAAGTAAGACATAAATAGTATATATTAGTTGAACCTATACATCTTTTAAAGGACCAATCGAAATAGGAACATTTGAAAGTTAGTCAATTGACAAAGAGGCCATTATAATAGATCATGTACATATACTGTTATTCCCTACATAACAGACTTGCAATTTGAAACACATGTGATCCACTGCGTTCTGCTGAACTGCAACAAAATGACTATTCATTGAATTTCTTTCAGTAAAAGCATGGCTAAAGGTTAATGCTTGAAAACTTGGAACCCTATGCATATACCCAACTTCTAGTTGCAGCCATTACCATATATATTGTGGCATACGAGAAGGTGACTAAATATGCAACATTTATTTTCCTTCATGTATCTATAAAAAATAAATATACACTAGGTAAAATTACAAATACTGTCTGGATTAGAATACGTAGATTTCAAGTAAAATTGAATTTAAGGAAGATATCAACATCAAATTGATTAATGCCAAAACATTACTGTGACGTCTACTTTTCAACTGTAAATGTAGCAATTAGCAAGTAGAATGCAATTATGAGCTCTCCGAAGAATGGTTAAAAGGACAAAATAGTTTTTAAAATCTAAGAGCTATCTGAGATCAACAATTTCTTTGAATACTGATCTATTTGGCTGACAATATAATATCACTTAGTAGTTAATATTTCCAAAAAAGGCTAATACTGGGACCTACGATTCTACTACATGGAAACTGATGAATCTTAAAGCATTACCAGAAATGGTGTAAAACCATTAAAAAATTAATCCTGTATTTTAGCAAATTCATATGTAAGGATCATCATGCTACAAAAAATAAACTATTCAATAACTATACAAACAACAATACATTTTCTGTATTGTACATTGGTTCTTGAGCTGAACAACATACATTTACTTGAAAAAGTACTAAAAGATTTCTCATCAGTGGTAAATAAGTACCAATCCATTTAACTATAGCCATAGAGAGGCACACACTCTATGCTATAATGGTTCCTGAAGGAACATTTAACTTGTAGAATTGACTTGCACAATGGAAGGTGATAAACTGATGAAAAGCTTACCAAGTTTATGCAGTAAATATGAAAAAGAATTAGCATACCTTTTTACATAGAATGGAAGTATCGTAAAGCTGAAAATTGTACTTTTCAAGTCATCAATAATAAAGAAACCACAGACACACAAGATATTTTCACACAATTTACATATTCAAATTGCACTTGCGCAAATCATATTCAAGCCAAAACCCATACAAAATATATTTCACAAAAAGGTGTAATTTACAAACATACAGTTTGCCAGGGCAGTTTGGGACAATTTTTGAAAAATATGGTCACACCTGAACAATTTATTCTAACTCAAGAAATTTTCACAGCACATCCCTTTATTTACACAATTATTAACACCTGAAAATCATTTTCAACAGCAAAAATACAGTAATCAAAAATACTCTCCACTGAAATTGACATAAATTATGATGTAATGAGGAGAGTGAGTTTGAAGTGTGTAAGTACTTATATCAATCATGAGTGAGTTAAATGTTTTCCTGACCATCTACCACTATTCAGCAGCAGAAAAAATTTCAGTTAATTATCAATACTTATTTCCTTTTGCTTTATTGCTGAATACAACTACAAATTAAGCCTAGATACATTCAAAACCTGCTTCTGTAATACAATTAACATATTTATTCAAACAACTTCAGTTAATTGTTAATATGATATGATATGCTTTCAGCCATTGGCAACCTTACACCTAATTAGGTACTAACAAGTTCTATGTATATTTTTCAGCTATAACCACAAAGAAACAAGGCATTGACACTAAAAAAAATACAATAATATTACTGATTATTAATTAATTAAAGGTCAGATTAGTTCCTAAAACATAGTATGTGAATGACTGAATGGATTTTTTACCAAAAAATTGTTTTTTTCATTTCTTAATTTCACTTAATTCCAACGAGCAAGATAACAATTGAAATTTCCCAATTCCTTGGGTTAGTAAATTGCATCAACCAAGAAAGCTGGGAAGTAAAATGGATTCAAGGTGAATGCATGATCGCATAAATTATATTAAATAAATTACGTAGAATTAATCTCAATCACATTAAGTAATAATTAAAATAACTGATTCGACCAGCATGCACTTTTCTCTAAAATTGAGCTTATCAATGGAGGGAATGGATTAACTTGATATTTTCATATACGATCATCTCATCTGGATGGAAAAGGGCAAGGATATTTAGTCTCTCATTTCAATCAAAGACATTTAAGTTCTCAACACCTCACCAGTAAAAACTCTCTCATACACACGATGGAGCAACTGCTTTGTTTAAACTCCCTTTCACTCTTCATCCTAAAGCTTGAGTGCACATAGAGCTCAGCAATCTCAACATTTTCAATATCTTTAAACAACAAAAGAGCTCCCACTTCACTTGAACATGAATTACTCCAAGGTATGAGTTTTCTTTTAAGTATTAGTGGCAAAATTTTCATAACCACAATAGCAGAGCAGAGCAAGCATTTAAAGAAACACATAATTAGTACATTGCCTACTGGTGGAATGAGCATCTTCCTCATTTACTGATGCATTCAGAAAATCATCCCCTTTCTATAGCTCTGTAGCATTAAAAATCATTAAATGCCTTACAAACGTGTATAGTTCAGCCCTTCCAACTCCATGATGAAAAATTTGATTTACTTGACCAGGAAACAGCATTCAAATGTATCAAAGATCTATGACACTTTTAGATTCATAAAAACACATGGATGATGATCAATAAACACGAAATCATGAGATTATCCCAATACTTCCAGTTAATTGATCATGCAACGTCTTTAGAACAACTCTTAATGCGAAATTTACACTCAAAGAAACAAGGAAAGTCCGCATAAATGACATAGGTCATTCGTGTTTTCGTAACAATGCTACCACCATGAAAGAGCATCCTGCTGAAATAAAAATAGTGTTTTTCGGCATACACACAGTGTGCCCAGGTTCTGTCCAGGTCATATTTTTCTATTTTACCTGTTGTTAGGTATATTAAAATTCTTTACATTTCAGTAAATTCCATATTTAATTTCTAGTCACTAGTGTTGCCTCACCACATGTTCTGACTGTTCAACAATACTGTTCTGATGCTCATCTGAAAATTACAGCAGCACAAAAGGCCAAAATCACTTCCATTTGAATATAGTTAAAACAGCAGGGGAAACATCCATAACGATGAAAAGTGTACCGTAGTGATTACTTGAATTGCCCGAACATTTTTAGATGGTATGAAATTGTTAATGACAACAGGAGGACACCGAAGACACTTCATATGCATAGAAGCTGAGAACAAGTCACTCTGAAGTAAATATGCAAAGAGGGATCAAAATTCTTGCATCAGATATGTTTCTCCAAGACTCATCGAGGACCTTTCAAGCATACTGACAACTACTATGCATCAAAGTTTGATCAAGGATTTGGGCAAAATGAATGTCTGTGGATGGTTTGTACCACACATTGTCAGGTGATGAAAAATATGGAAGAGTGGAACATGCAAAGACATGTTACAATCGGCCCTAAGCGATACCAATTTTACAAAATCAATTGTTACTTGTGGTGAGACATGCTGCTTGTTACATGCTGTTTTTTTCCTTGTGGTGAGACACATTATTAGCCTCTCACAAAGCAGCAGAGTGCAGCATGGTTGAGCCCAAAGAAACTGTCTTGCAAAAGAGACATGTAATGACATAGCTGAACCTTTTCTTCAATTTTGAAGGAATCTTTAACAATAATTTTCTGCCAGAGGGTCAAACTAAGAATTGCAATTATTATCCATGAGTCCTTAATCCTTTGAGGGTGAAAATTCTTCAAATTAGACCAAAACACATTACGAGCTAGGTTCCTGGTTGCTCCTTGAAGATAATGCTCCAGTCCAGAAATTGAAAGTAGTATGTCATTTATTGGCCTGAAAACAAATCACAGCCCTTGATTGCTTGAATTCTATCCACCGCATTTAACTCCAGCAGATTTCTGGCTGCTCCAAAAAGTGAAGGTGGCTGTGAAAGGAGACCATCCAGGATATCCAGAGGGAATGTACCACAGCAGTGAATGGTATTTCACAAAAGGTAAGTACAGTGATTGTTTTCAAAAACTTTTAAAATGATTTCAGCTGTGCATTAAATCAGAGGGGAGACTATTTTGAATAGGAAGTGAAATTGTGAATGTAATTCATGTCTTCTATTATTTATGGACAGAGTCCCAACAGAATCTGAACACAATGTGTATTTGGGTTTAAACTATGAAAATAGATTTTTTTGGCCACATCCAATATTCATAGTTTTTCACAATTCACTGGAGCTCTAGGAGTACAACTCCCATGAATTTTGACGGTCGATGGTATATTATTCCTTGACCACCCTTTCCCTAAAATTTAACTGATAATACACCCCAAAGATAGCTACAAAGTGCTTCTCTTCATCCATATATCCATGTCCACGTACACCAGACTACATGAAAAACCACATAAGAACTCTCCCGATTATGTTATAACCTTACAAAGTCTCACTCCAATTGGCTCACACAATATTCCAAATTTATTTATTATTAAATCTCAATAATCTGCAGGACACTTCATGCACTAATAACAAGTGAGGAATTTTCAGAAATCTTTTAAATAAATATATCAAGGAAGGATAATACAAACAGAAACATTCAACTGCCATTGACTAACAATAACAAAAGTCAAACTGCACATTATGCCTAACGAAAAATAAAGGGAACACAAAACATATTTTCCAGTTCAGTTTCAAACACAAGAATGAAAAAGAGGGAAATCAATTCCAATAGATATTTTTTGAAAAGCTAGTATACAGCC
Organism: Platycnemis pennipes; assembly: GCA_933228895.1. Lineage (NCBI taxonomy): Eukaryota > Metazoa > Arthropoda > Insecta > Odonata > Platycnemididae > Platycnemis > Platycnemis pennipes. The sequence goes on from OW121847.1 coordinate 110,779,217, forward strand.
AGGAGCCATATTTAAAAAAAATTACTGGCATTCTCCTAAAGGCCATTTTACACGGTACGATTTTTTGTACAAAAATATGTATGAAACTGAACGAAATTGAATGTTTGTTTGAATAGATTTAGAATATGTTCTATTTTCCATTCAGACATTAGCACAAGCGTTTACCTAATTTGCCACTTTACACAGTACAATTTTCCTCACACAAGCATTTGTACACAAAAATGTACCGTGTAAAATGGCCTTAACACTCTTCAGTGATCCAATGTACTATTTTAATTTGCAACTGCTGGTTCAGGTGTTCTACAAAATTTAAGCAAAGGGTAAATGTTAACAGATTAGAAAGCAATTACTACACCCAGTCCTCAAAGAATTAGAGAATACAGATGCAAGGGCAATGCCTCTTACAAGGATTGCAGCTTGGGATAGAAATTAGTAGCTTTGTTTAGCTTTCAAAACTTTTCTGCAGTCATCATTAGCACAGTCTAACTTGGCAGATATCCTGATAGCCTTGTGTTAAAATCCTGCCATTAGTGAAGTCACCAAGAGAAGACATATTCATTATTGAGCTTATGATGCAATGTGACCTGGGCCACTGAGCACCCTCAGACATACTTCAACCAGTGAAAGGTTCTTTCACATTAAATACTCTTCCTTAATCACTATAAACACAACCATTAACCACTTCAATGTGGCTGCTCTCCCTCCTCTTCAATTCTTTGAGTTCAATTCATTGAGTCACCACGAAAATAAAATTTAAAAAATCCAAGAAAAAAAATTTGCACACACAGTATGAAATGGGATCCACTTCATTCTCTGGCAGGTTTGAGATATTGTATCTGAAGTGAGTGGCTAACAAATAAATGACTAAGAATCCCTAAGAAGATGACTAATGACTAAGAAGAAGAAAGTAAGTGTGCTAGCAGTAACACAACAAAAATGTCCAATTTAAAACACTTCTTCCCACATGGTCAAGTCATTCAAATAGTAATATACCTTCACATAATAATGACCTTATACTCATATCTCTACCAATGCAAAATGCACCTATCCTAAGTGGCACAAATGATCTTTTTAGCTGTTGGTTGCCTCCCCTAAATAACTATGCCTAATACTACTGTGTAGAGTTCACTGCATGAGAATATGGCCTCATGTCAAGGTACTTACAGAAGAAGACAAAATATGACAATCAGATAGTAAGTTAATGTTCTCTTAAGACATGGCCTACTTTTACCTTGAAACTATGAAGTGAATACTAATTCAACTTATGATCGTGACATTCCAATATATGCCTTTCTATAACATGACATATATCCTCAAATTTGCTCAGCCGCATGCCATGGAAAAATTTCATGGAACACTAGTTGAACTATGATTGTTTTGATTTTTGAGAAAACACTCAGAGCAACAAAGCAATGAAAAAATAATAATTGTAAGCATAACAAAATATCACTTGCCATACATCAATGTATTAAGATATTCCTGTCAGAGCCAGGAAAATTTTTTGGAAACATTCTGCAAAAGAACATTTTTATACAGGACCTGCCCTAGGATACTTCAGTCCAGCCTAAAGCCTCAACCTCTTGGGACTCCTTTGATACGCCTCAGGAAATATGAAAAGCCTCCTGAATTTTACTGTAGCCATAACAGACTAAATAACATAATACAGATTCAACAATAGCACATTAAAAAATAGAATCAAGAATTCTGGATGCTTTAGCAATTGATGCAATATAGGGTGCAATCAACATATAAACCAAATTATTCTTCTTGAATCTTAAACAAGAGCAAGATTTTCCTTCTGCGTAATGTTTCCATGTTCTAGCAACACCTCAAAACATACAACAAAAAATACCTTGAACTAATACGAACCTACTAAGATACAACAAGAATTCCACTGGTTTGGGGATTCTTAAAGTTTGTGCACAAAACACAATGACACATTCCCATATTCAGGTGACCTTGAAGAAATTCAGCATGTCTCTCAACAGAGGAAAGAGAAAGAAAATAGACTTGTATTAGCTACTGATCCTCTTTTTAGACTTGTATTAGCTACTGATCCTCTTTTTTATCAGATACCTTAATTTGTTTGACCTTACCCTCTCTTTGCAAAACATTTTCAAAACCATTCATGTTCACTTATAGCTTCCCACATTCTTTTTAGAAAGAAACACCTTTCCATGAATCCATTTCAATATCAGGATTTATTCCAAAGTGGATGTGTGTACTGGCAAATGCCCATGATTCATTTGTACCACTGAAGAATTGCTGAATACTTCAGAATTTTCATATAAGTATTTTAGGGCATAAAATGTAGAAAAGGGGACCAAAAGAAGGGACTCAGTATCCATCCAATATCAGAAGTTATTGGATATCTTATGAATATTTTAATTTGTTAATCAAGTAATCATCAATAAAAAATTAAGATGAACAAAATGACTTGAGTTCTGGTAAAAATGTGGATTTTAGGTAACAAGATAGCGGCCACCGTGGCCATCTTTGAGGAAGGATGTGGCTGACCTAAAAACTATTCCTACTCAAGGCTTGTAGCTAATTCTAATGCTCCCTAGTCAAGGCTTCAGACTAATTCATACACAAAGTCCACAGTGAAGATCACTTCTCACTCAAGCTCCAACAAACAATGCTGGTAGTTTCAAGAACACATTTTAAAGGTTAACAATTTTCAAATATCCATTCAGAATATATTAACATTATCACAAAAGAAGATTAAGCATGCTATCTTCATGTGTTAACATGAAGCATTTTGACACAGATGGAACTTAGTGTAACCACTGGTAGATTAACAACAACTTTCCTGGGGGTTCCAGCCCCTTTTGCAATATACCTCTAACATTTCCTAATTCTGGACACACAATCTATGCAGTGAGGTAAAAGTAAAGTGCACAATTTCAGCCAAAATTTGTTTCAGATGTCTAGTATAGCATGTTAATAGTTGACATGAAAGACTTCTTGAGTGCACAAATAACAGCCATAAGATGGTGCCAGGCACAATGACTCAAATTCTAAATTTATCCACCAACGGAAATAATTTTTCACGAGTAACACCAATATTTCCAGCAAATAATTCCATTAGTCAACTATGACGATGGCTGAGTGCATATTGGACCTTGCTCTGTTGTAACAACAGTCTGGTCTAAATAATTGTACAAAGGAAACTCACAACATAGAATGAACTTCAGGAACCTTGGAACTTCCACATAGATTGCTGGTGGTATTGGAAGAAGTGGTGATGTGGATGCTTTGTAGTAACGATATTCAGGGTTACTGTAACAGTATGAAGTCATCATATCAATAACTTCTTAAATGTATGCATACTTCAGGCAAAAAGTTAACTCTTATGAAGAATTATTAAGTAAACTTACTCTCGGTACTTTTCATCGGCAGTCTTCTCAAGTAAAGGAATTCCAGAGAGAAAAAGTATGATCAGGGTAGTAAATATAGGGGATAATACAGCAAGCCACTGAAGACCCTTGAGAACATTTGCTGATATGATAAATATGCCCCACCACAAAAGTACTTCACCAAAATAATTGGGATGTCTTGAAAGCCTCCAGAGACCTGCGAGGTGAATTCATTAATGAGATAGAGCAAATGACTCACAGTAAAACTCGTTTAAAAACAACAGCGAACAGGAATATGAAAATATTTACTTAATATCTCACAATGAATCTGAACAGTTTTGTTCATGGGGTCTTGTTTTGGGAGACATTTCTTACCATCGTTACACCATTTCCCTTTGTTGGCTGGGTCTTGCCGAAAAGAGAATTTTTGAAGATCAGCATAGGTTTCCGCTAAAAGTCCAATGATAAAAAGTCCCGTACCAGCAGAATCTAGAGTAGTCATTGTTTTCGGAGCTGGGGGTATTGCATTGCTAGGCGAATTGATGAATATCACTGGAAGACTCACAACAAATACCCAGACAGCCTAGGAAGTTAAATAATCCGATTAAGTAATAATATTTAACTGTTTAAATATTTGCAATAATATATGTTAGCAAAATTCACCGTATTTCCTAATACTTGTCAACCATTAATACAAAAATTATATGCACCTGAAATGTCCAGAAGATTGCAAACCTAATAATGTTACTTCTCTTATCATCAAAGCGTGCATCTCTTCCTATTTTCAAAATGCGGTAGAGGAGATAGCCGGACAAACGTACTCCCCACATGCATATGAATATTGTAACCATTAGCTGACGACTATCGTAGGTCTGAGAACGCGCAGAGAAAACACAAGACAAAAATTAGATGAATAAAAGCTTTTCTTCAAGAAACCGCTGGAATTGAATCACAAACAGCTTAACACTTACCTGTGCAAGAAAGAATGTAAGAAGGGCAAGGATTATGAAGTTCGTCCCTCCAGCGAAATCTGTTACTTTGTCAAATTGAAAAGCAGCGGCTATTGTGAAGAATATTAACTGCATAGACACGGTAACTATTGCACTAATAGCTAAATGATGCTGATCCAAAATCTCAACTGCCATGGTAATTTCTCTTCAAAGAAAGAAAGGAATCGACTTGTACAAAGAGAAACACTCGCGAAATCAGCGGCTTCGGGGACTAATAACCAGCTGCTCCGTGGAAGACGTAATCAGTATCATTTTCAGTTAAGGCATAACTTTCCAAATTCCATCGAACGTAATAGCATAATAACAATACAGTCAATCATATTACATAATCATGACATTTACACAATGGCACCGCTGCAAAAGACTAACGAACAACAGCCCACATTCACAATTCTCACTATCCACACGTAGGGTACGCTATTGAACGCTCGCTTGTCTTCCACACCTGTCGTTGCTGTCGTCTTCCTTTCTTATCGTCTTATCCCCGTTCTCTCTCGTTTTGCACATATACCTCTACCTACTTATTTACGTCGGTCTGTCCGCCCAATGCCATAATCTGGGAAATATTTGAATAATGAACGTTTATATATGGTAGATTTTATTCAAGTTATGCTACGAATTAGCATTTCCTTTTCTGAGTTTAATTTATCAAAAAGTTTTGAATGATTTAATCGAAAATTGATGTTTCGATTTTGTTGGATTAATATATAAATAATTACAGGAATTGATAGCTGTCAGGAACTAGGAGCTTACTTAAGCTAGGCCAAGACAGCGTTGTTGACAGTGAGTAGGCCTAAGTCCCGGGTTTGACCCTTTGGACATGCCCAGTCAAAACCCAAAATGGGATATTTTCTGGTTACCCGTTCTTACCGGGAAATCACAAGTAGCACAGGGAAGGAACTTCTCTGTGCCCGGAGTACTCCTTCATCTCGCCGTTGAACTCCTTCATGAGCTACCTGCTGGCAATGAAGAGTTAGCTCACTTACGTACTAATTAGTACGTTAGTTAGGAACTTAAGTTCCTATAGGAACTTAACATTTAGTGATGAACATTAACTTAGTTATTGATTGACTAATAATTAACTTAACTTATTTAGTGATAATGTTACAGGGCTTAAAAATATGAAGAAATATTTCGAAAAACAGCTTCATTTCGCTAATACATTTATTTTACCCTCATAGCCAATATACTCTGAGTGAAGCGGAAAATACATTAAATGCGATGATTGTGATCCACACCCACAAATGCATATCCGAAATTTGATTCGCGTACAGATTACGTTGAAATATCATGGAAAACTGTATTAATTTAAAATATTTTTCGAATCCGAAAATAACAATAGGTCGAAACAACTATGGAAAAGCAGTCTCCACATTTCCCGCTAAGTGGATGGCAGCACCCAGATAAAAATTAACTCCTCCACGGTGGGTAGGCCTACCCTGCAGCAAGGGTAGACGGAGCGTATTTTAGAACATCAGAGGGTAGGCCCATCCATGGAGGGTAGACGAAGGGGAGGGCTATCCTCCGTGGAGTTACCCTCAATGGAGGGTAGTGCGTTTAAAATATGATCATGTTCTTCACTTGGCAAAATGTTCTGCGCTCTACCCGTAACGAGACTTTTTCCTGTAGGGAAAATTAAGGGACTTTTTCCTGAGTATTAAGGCCTTCCGCACACGGCTCAATTATTAATACAGTTACCGTTTCCCGAATTTACTATATTTTGTATATTTTGCACTAGCATTTAGAATTTTGCTTATCGGGCTGAAAAATATTGTTGAATTGCCTCCACGAAAAGAAAATGTTAATTTTATTATTATATCAGTGAATAATAATCTAAATATCATTTTATGATGATGCACATAAATATTAATGAAACCCCCATTCAGAAGGAAATCCTGCTGGTACACATTTTATCGGAACTCTCTTTAGGATATCGTGCGGAGTGATTTCCAAGTTCATTACTCCGTCCATGATCGGATTTATAGGTTAGGCTCAGGCACGTAGCCAGAAATTTGCTTCGGCTGATAAGTATAATCAATGGATTCGATCAATTGATTGAATCCATTGATTATAAAAACAATAACAAATTCGAACCTATCTCCGGCCTCTAGTGCTACTCTCCTACCTTTAGTCATACCTAAGATTATTCTAAGTCCGCGAGTTATACCCAGGAAGATAAGAATGGTATGGGGGTACGGTCTAATTCTCACAGGATATTCTATGATACATCAAATCAAGGAACAATAAGCGTTGAAAAAAAATCACGGGCACTAGACTAATACTTGTCTGGAGGAAAGATATTTTTTTATCGTTGCGCCGTTGCGTCTGGAGAAGGGGGGCAAGAAAAGGATCCAATGCCAATGAGATGCATCTCCCGCACTCCGGCTCTTCATTACCCAACAACAACAAACAAAACAACTATTTCTGTTTCCCTTCTGGCAATTAATTAGGTGGTAGATGTTTATTTATTCTCAAGAAACATTCACCAATAACCATTTGATCGATGATTTAAGGTATATACATTTTTATTTCCATTCTTCGCTTCACAATTGATTTTAGGCGTCATTGGAACTCAGAACAAAGTCGTAATCAGATGATAGACATTTATTGACAATAAAAATACTTTCGTTACAGGACGACGGGCTCATTTCGGTACGAGCACCTCGAACTCACTAAAAGTAATTTCTTCGCTGCAGTGACGTATGGAGCAGAGGCCTGTCGATCGTTGGACCTGCAAAATTAAGTCAGAAAAAAGTGTGTGAAAACGAGTGAACTTGGACACTGATACGGTGATTAGGTATCACGAGAAAAAATTAGCGGGAAGAAATTTTAGCAGAGTTCACCATAGTTATGCAAATAAATCTATTATTAATTTTCTGCCAAGAAATCAGCAAGTTCACAGCAGAATTTTTCGATATAAGTTTCCAGATTTTGAGCTTTATTCTGTCAGGTCTTCTTGAACTTCGACTGTGCTTGGGCCGTAATGCCAAACTGTCGATACATTCAACGATTTGAATGCCAAGGTGGGATCATGGATCCAGGGCCGCCGCGTGAATAAGTGACGCCTTTGTGCAAATTAAATGGCAGCGCCCCCAATCTTATGAAATACAATTAGTGACCGAAAATTAAATTAATTTCACGATAATCCCTTGTTTTTGCTCCTTTGGGATAGGCACAACCTTCATACTCGCTCGCGGCGGCCATAAATGGATCTCTCTTTTGTGTTATCACTTTCGTTTTCAAAAAGGAAATCCGTCTCGAAGCACATTGTTTATAGTGACAGTCTTGGCGATTTGCCCTTGTGGCTGGTAATTTCCAAGCACTAGTCAAAATTTGAAAAATTGTGATCACGTGTTTGGTCTACTAGGCGCAATTAAAACACAAGGAGAACGCGAGAGCTCGCGCAATGAACATCCGCGCTAAGGCTCCAGATGGGAGATCAATGAGGCAATGATTTCTGGTTATCGTCATTATTGCCACTCAATAATGTTACGTCTTCCCTGAATATGGTCTTATGAGCGTTTGTTGGCTCCGGAGAACACCGAGGATGTTACGTCAAAGCTTTTGTAAATTAAAGTTTTTTAACTTAAAATCGGGACTGTGTGGTGTAATAACAATTTTGCCTGTGTCGCTTCTTAAATGTTAATTCTGCTGCGTCATATCTTCGGCAGTTTTAAAATATTTAATGCACGCGATATTTCGAATTTTTTAGTGCAATTTTCATCATAAAACACATTTAAAAACCCGAGCTCGAGAATGTTTTCAGAGATAAGATATAAAAAGCTATAGAATGAAGTAATGCGTGCTAGAAGTGTGTTGCTATTGTTATTACTGATAAAAAGTCAATTTTTTTTCTGTCAATGAAAATTTTGTGATATATACCAAAAAATAAACGAAAAAGGAGACGTAGGCATTTTATTTACTATTTTTTTTCCGAAATAGAAACTATGGGTAACATTCACGTTTTTCTCAAAGGCTACACTTACGGCGCTATAGCGCAAGGGATTCAACTTCTATCTCTGAAATCCTAATGCGAGATTCTCGCGTATCAAAAACTTTTGTTTGTGAAATTAACTCACATCAAAGGTGGCTTGAAAGCCAATTGGGACTATCTGTATTCAGTATTCCATTTAAATATTTTTGATGAAATTCTATATTATGTCAAGAAGTTGAGCCAAGCACATATGGAGAGAAGGCTAAGATGCTATTCTTCTATTGGAAAGCTCTGTATGAACAATTTCATAGTTAATAATCCATTACTATTTTTCACTGATTATCGCATCTATGCAGATGATTTTGCTCGAAACTCAGCAAATTGATCAAGAAGTCACTGATTGTAAGAGGACAACGAAATTCCTTCTTATTAATAACAAAGTTGGATGGACATACGTTAGTGTGGCTTCCATAACATGGAGTAAGCATTCCCCACATTGTATATTAATTTAGTTTCGTTTCCGCTACAATTAACTATTTTGCTTTTTAATAATCGCCAGAAACTCAATTATTACCAAAAACTCGGCGAATGGTTTGCCGACAGGCAGATGCGTCGTTGCGTAGCTGGCTTTCTTCATCACCCCAGTATTGACGGGCTTAGTTCAAATTTCTCATCCTACATTTCTATATAATACCATCAACATCGGGGTCGTAGTGGATTAGTGGGTAGAGTGCTGAACTAAACATCGGGAGGTCCTGAATGTGTCCACACTACCCTGAATGAGTTAATTTCACACGCCAATGGCTTAGTGCGAGGTGAGCTCTACCCTCGCCTATCCAAAACCAACCTTAGGGTTTGATTTTTGACCATCAAAAAAGACAGAATGCTGAGAAATCGTCAAATTAAGTGATAAAAGTCAGAATGAGTGTGAATAAAAATCAACGGTTTCGTAAAAAAGATACGATGTGTCATTTACGAAAGATGTGTCGTTTAAGATTCCTCCATAGCCTTTTTAGATGTCAATATTAATCTATCCGACGGGAAAATCACCACATCTGTGCACATTAAACCTACAAACACACAACAATACCTACATTTTAATAGTTGTCACCCTCCTCATATTAAAACATCTATACCATACTCTCTCTCTCTCCATTCGTGGCCACCGAATTTGTAACTCTTCTGACACACGTTCTCATTTCCTGTCTCAGCTACGCACCGCCCTTCTCCACCGCGATTATCCTTCGCACCTCCTTGACAAAAGGATTTTACCAGCCACTGCTGACTTCACACCCCGCCCAAAAGACAATTCAAGCACCTTTAACCTCACTACTACGCATTTCCCCGGCATCCATCGATTAAAGTCATTTCTCTCTTAACTCTACCCCATTCTTGGTAATAGCAAAATTACCAAAAGCCTTTTTTCCAAACCCCCCTCCATAACATATCGTAGACCACCCACCCTAAAGATGCTTTTCAATCGGACACGCACACTTGAATCTCCTTCTCCTTCGCCGTTACCCCCTGGCACTTACCCTTGTAATCGCCCTCGTTGTAAATCTTGTCCACTCCTCACTAATGATTCCCAATTCTCCAGCCCCAACACACCTTTCACCTACCCTATTCGCTTCCATACTACTTGCACCTCGAATAACATAATTTATAAACTCACCTGTACTCATTGTTCAGCTTTTTACGTTGGTCTGTCTACCAATCCCCTAGCCATTCTTATTAATAATCACCGTTGCACTACCAATAACCTCAATTTGAATCTCCCGGTGCCCATTCGTGCTTCCACCCATAGTAGTAATGGTAGTAAGTTTGACAGTTGTTTCCGCATTACGATAATCGCCTCCATTCCGCCTACCTCACCTGAAATCAATCTCCGTACTCTTGAGCTCGCACAAATCCATTTGTTACATTGTAAACGCCCACCCGGTCTCAACCTAAATCTCTAAGGCCGCGTGTGCGCGTGTGGTCCGCTCTTCGCGCCCCGCGAGCGGAGCGCGGATCGTCTGTGTCCATGTGAGGCGGTCGCATCCTTTCCGCATTCCAGTGTAGCCCTAATATTTCCCCTCCCTACTATCCCCTTCGCCTTACTTCCTATCAGTCCCAACGGTCGCCCTTCGTTCTAATCTTCTGAAGAAGGAGGTCCAAGCCTCCGAAAATTTAACATGTTTACTTCTGTGTTCTCTTTTTGTGTCGCCTTATCTGCCTTTTTTTTATATATATTTTTTTTTAATTCCCGGACCCCCCGTTTACATGGGGGTTTCGGTGGTGACCCCCCACCCCTTCAGACGCTTCTTAGATACGCTAATGATCAAATGCTTCCAGTCTTGACTAGTCGGTAGCCTTTATCGTCCCCGTCTCACTGCCATAAAGAAGCTTGCTCCACATATAAGTTACAATGAACTGTTCCCTAATTTCCATGCTCGTATTCCCAGCTGTAAGTTGATTCTTCTTTTGATAGAATGTCCTCTTCGCCTGGGCTATTCTACTGAGTATTTCTCTCTTGCTTCACCCATCGCTAGTTATTCCGCTTCTCAGATAACTCGCTCACCACTCTTAGTACTTGCTTCCCTATTTTCAACATTGACATTCAACATCGGTCTTGGTCTTCTCTTTTCTACTCCATGCTATTACTATTGTTTCTTTTTTATTCTTGTATTTTCTTCTCTCTTCAATAAGTTCTACGAAGGTTTACACACTGAGTTACTTTAATCTCAACCAAAAGAATTATCGAATCACCTCCTTATTTTGTGATAAGGCATTGCAATAAAGCCGGTAAGCGTTAACCTCACTAAAAATAACTCCTCGATGCCCACCGATGTCGAATGGTTTAATTTGCTATCGCACGCAATTTTTTAAATTGGCCTACCCTTTTTTGCTCTAGCTTAGTCTCTGGAAACAACAAATAAATAACTTCAACAGGATGAGAGTATTGCAGAAAATGATGAATACGTAGTAAAAATGATGCATACCTTTCCAACAATTGCATAACCTTTGTGCTTGACTCGTCCAATGAACAGGGTTTCACCGTGCTCCGTGTAGCCACCAGGGATGGCATTGGGTGGGATGTCAATCCCTGAAGCCGGAATCCACTGATAGTTGCTCCCGCAGAGGACCTAATTGGATATTAAGATAGAGAATTTGTGGTACTAAAGTGATTATATAAAATGTGAGTATATAATTATTGAACATCGAATCACGTTAACACTTTTCTATTTCTCTCCTCTTGGTTCCACATTCAAGACTTTCGATCGTTTTCTTTTAATGTTATGCCAACGAAATATCTATGATTGGATACAAATTATTTTACAAGGTCTAAGTGGAACTGAGAGCAGTAAACGTGGGAGTAAGTCAAGAGAAAAATTAGACGACGTCCATGTCATTTTCTGTAACTGACACTACAGTGAGAGTACAAGTGGCACTACTCTTGGGATTAAAGTGTTCATAAAGTTATATCTCACCGTCTAACTCTTCTTAAACCTAAGAACCAATATGTAGGAGAAGGTTTTTAACTCACTTCCTTCGAGTTGTCAAGCCGCTATCTGGTCGACGAATCGGCTATCACGGTCAACGTCGGAGATACAAAGGACAAAATAGATCCGCATTGTTCCGTACCTCATTATGCAATCTAATTCCTCATTTGCCGGTGACAAGACGTCAAAGGAGTTCATGCCTCTCACTGAAAGGGCTAATCAAAAATAATAATAATAGCTGATCCTATCGCCAAGGTATGCAGATGAGACAGGCGCTGACATAATTCCAGACGCGAGTATTGCTTGACGACGAAGAAATTAGTTTGTTGTTCTTTTTGAGGTCTTTTAAGTATTCTCCCAATGTTTTTCCACGTTGGTGATGACAGAATTTTGCGAAAGTATTTTCTTCAGGGCTGAATCCGGGGCCTGGAGACCTGAAGAAGCGGCCCGGGTTGTCCACGAAGTTGTTCTCGTCATTGATATGAAAAAAAACGGTAGAAAACTCCAAACACCTCAACAGAAGTCTCAGCATGCCGCCGCGGAAGCCTTATGGCCAACTTCGCGCAGTGCTCTTCAACAGTTCATTTAACACCAACCCATGCAGGTTTTCACTTTCATTATAGGAGCAAATAAATCGCCAATGGAAAATGATTTCTCTCAAATCATCTTTAGAGTTCCTAAACTGTTTTTGCAAATGCATTTTAAACGTTGCTTTACGCAAAACGCACTCAAGAGTGGAACCGCAACAGGCAAAATTTAATTACTATCAGGAAAAAATTACTATGGTGTCAAAAGTTTGAAAAGCTTCAGGATTGTGTTTAAATTCAAAACTCCAAGTAGATGGGCAAGCACAACGATAAAACGCCAACACTCATTTGGAGTACATAAAAAAGAAATGGAACCTTTGGCGATCACTTGGATTTAAACTACACCAAGGTATTCAAGCTACCTTACCTCATAAACAGAAGTAAATGGATACCATGAAACTAACAAACCTTGTTATTACGGGATTTCACACTAACGGCATTTGTTAATTAAACAGTGGAGAAATATAGAAAAGGTTACCCGAATCCAAAGACCGCGGAAAATTTGTGCTAAACAGCAACTTTCTTAAGAATCTTTTTTGTGAATTCACATCATCGACATACGGTCAGTAACTCTAAAGGCTACTGTACCAACACCACCTAGATTAGATGATCTAATCTAGGTGGTGTTGACTGTACTCGGAGCAGTGAATTGATCACCTTGAAACAGTGTCCATTCGTGAAAATTGCTTGGATGAATTCGTGAAAATAGGAGAGACGAACGAAGAGAAAACTCACGGAATGCGTAGAGAAGGAACGAGGAGTATGGGAAAGAAAGTGGGAAGAACCCAAGCAGCATCGTATGGCAGTAATACGTCGGCCCAATGTCATTTTGACGTCACCAATTTCGTTTTAACATTGGCTGATAATGCCGATATAAAAATGACATATAAATGATACCTTTCTCCGATGTAAAATTGATATCGTCAATCGTATCTTAAAGTGATATTTAATAGATATCGTTTTCTGATGCAAAAATAATGTCAGCTGAGTTGACTAATAAAGGGAATAAAAATGATCATATTTTTCTGGTCGCTGGATTTTATAATTTTGAATATTCATATTTTTTCCTCCGACGTCAGAGAGAAGAAAGTCAAAAATTCGTGATTGGTCAGAACATCAGAAACCATTTGGAGGCCTACATATAAAACAAGAAATATGATTATTTAAGGATTCGATGTTTGCTTACAAATTGCGGTTCACGCAGCAGGCTTGGAATATCCTACATTTACCGGCAAGCGTGGCTTTAGCGCTGGATGGGGTTCACCTTTGGTCGTGGCTACTTTGAAGCCCTTTCTCCCTTGCGTTGCCACCCTTGATGGACCGCGAGGTCTCAACATCTAGTACCTTGAACCTCGGTAAAATTGCCATGCGAATTAGGGTTCCTGGGTAGCGTAGTGGTCTGTGCAGTGGCCCGGAAAGCCAAAAGGTCCGTATTTCGATTCCAGGTCCAGGTGAATTTTTTCAATTAATGTGAACCACCCATATTGGGTTATAACTCCAATAACTTCAACTGAAAACGAGTTTGAAATATTTTATTACAATGATAACGCTTAAAGTTACGCAGGTTCTTTCACTAAGAGAAGTTGGGTGAGGAGTAAAGTATGATATCTCATTGCTATGATAAATGCTTAAAATTAGCCATTTCTTTACTAGGGGAGTTGGGTCAGGGGTAAAGTGCAAGGTTCACAATATGAATATTCTTAATTCGAAATTACCTCTCGCCATTTCTTTTCCCATCGCAGTTTTATTGTGCGACTGTCCCTGATTATAAATATTTTTAACATGTTTATCTAGGATACATTTGAACTATCTTTCTTATTAAATCATCCCAATATCACGTTAATGAAAAATCAGTCCATGGTAATATCAAACATACGTCGGCCCAATATCATTTTTATGCCACTGTATAGTGGTGAAAGATGTCTTTTTGACATCAAATTTATATCGGCCCAATATCGTCAGCAAATGTCATTTTCATAATGCAATGTTATCACTTTTGAAATTTGCCGATATCAGTAGCCAATATCTGATTGACCAATAAGTGATATGTGTCGGTGTACAAATGATATTGGGCCGATATCATGATGCTGCTTGGGAATAGACGTGCCAGGGAAGAGAAGGAGAGGAATAGGAAGAGAGTGTTGAAGAGTGCGCAAGAGAGGCGGACAATGTGGCAGAGGCAGGCACGTAGCCATGGGGCGAGGGGGGGGGGGGGGGGCGGGGGGGGGGGGGGGGGGGGGGAAGAGCGTAGCTTCTGTGGCCCCAGCCCCCCGAATTTTTTTTCCAATAATTTTGTTTTTCTGATTTTAAATGGGCATGATAATCCGGATTAAGTCAAGTGTAAAGTGTCTATAAACGTGATCACTAGTTTGGTGTATTTGTGTGGTTAATAATTTTTCTTTTCAATTTAATATATATGTATGCATTGTTCAGGGGCCGGTCAAATTAATTGCCTCATAACAAGGTAAGCAGTGAACTTTACATGAAATAAGAGATAAGCATGGGCACTGTAAAAGTAAATACCATGCACTGAGAATCAAGGGAAAAGATTTTTAACATGTCAGCACCGAACGGAAAGGGCTGATTTGTTTCAAGTTACACTACACAAGAATTAGCCCTCCATCCCTCCGAAGCAAATTTCTGGCCATATTGGCCTTCTGGCCATCGGATACCATCCTCAAAGCGAAACCCTCTATATACCAGACTGCACAATAACAAGCATCGCGCAAAACGACATAAACAGGTAACACTTGAATTTATTTCCGGCACCCAGTGCACTATTGACAGGTCCGCCATTTTAACAGAATCAGAACACTAGAGTGAAAAAGAAAGTAAGCATCTTACCACATTTAATTCACACTCATGAAGGGAGCACGATTGTATGAATCGGCGTGAGTCACGTTTTCTCCTGACGTACCTAAAAAATACTCCCTTTCATGTATTTTGTCAAACGCCCACATTTAGGTCACGGCCGATGAGGTAAAAGGGAAGGTCATGCTTACTCATAAAGAATTATGACACATACCTACAGGAAAACATATTTAGAGAAAATGAGGTAATTATGGAGGATAGTGCGAACAGATTGAACCAATTGCCATATACCGACGAAAATACATCATTACTTTAATTCTGATATTTTGTATATAGCTACCAACAGGGCACATCATCGTTGTAAAAACACATTGTATATGCCGCGATAGCCTCGCATTATACTATCAGGGTGAGATAAAACTAGAATCAAATATCATGACGCTGTAGCTGAAACAGGGTGTCATGTTCGCGATTAAGGATTTTCAGGGGAGAGGCGCTTTCATTGATTTCGGCTGACCTCCCGGGTCCTAGAGGCCAGAGAGATGCATTTCAGAAAACACGGACAACTTTAAATGTTTGAAAGGCGCGTTTTCACGAAATAACTCAATAGGTGTCACATATGATATCATTTCACAAAAATTCGCTCCTGATCATTTCTCAATAGAAGCATTAGCTCATTTTTGCAACGAATCGCAAAATAAAAACTTTCGTTATTATCTTCTGTTGTCACATAATATCAACAGACACACGGAAACCAGCTTTCATTGCTGTCATGCTAAACTTTTATTTATTGGAATTTATTGGTAATTTTTATTTATTAAAATACTACGTGATTGGCTCTATAGTAAAAAATAATTTTACTACGCAATTTTTAAGACACTTGCTATTCTCTTACTACTTAACCTAAAAATGTAAATTAACATTTCTCGACACCTCTGTGAGACGGTCTATGCTGAACGGATAATGCCCACTTCTTAAATTCTTCCGTAGCACGAAAAGAATTAAAGAGGAAAAAGAGCACGAAAAAAATGTTTCATTAGATCAAAATACTTCTGCATTGATCCCTTTGAGAGCGAGTGAGTCGGAGGTTACGTAACCTACGCATGAAATAATAATTATAATTATTATTATTGTAGCAGTAGAATAATGTTTTAAGGTGCTCCAGCAGCTAAGATTGCGAATCATTGCAAAAATGAGCTACAATTTCGCAAAGTCTAACCTAAGTTCTTAAACCTAAGACGAGCAAATTCCCAATACCCGAGGTGGTATGCAAATCCGCGATCTTGGGTTACCTACCGACCTGCCTATTGAGGTCGGCAATCATTATTATTTTACGTTGAGCATCCTGCCATTGAAATGGAGAAGGACTTGAAATACTAAGAAATTATCCAATATGGCCGGATACACCTATTTTTCCAGTGATGTTCTTATTTAGCTCTGGATACTTTCTATTTTATATGTATTTATATCCTAGCCGCATACTAGCTCTTCTAAGTTTCTTTCCCCCCTCTCTCACGGACTTGAAAACACCCATTACCCCGTATCGTATGCTCGCTCCATCCTCACATTCCACTTCCACCTAATTTCCATCAGTCAACATCCATCTTCCACATCCTCGTTTCAAAAGTAACCATTGTGTTTTAATCCTCTTTCTTTATTGTTAAATCGTCGGCCACATGTTATGCTTCGCTCAATACCTATATTTTCGAAGGTCTTTTCTCAGCGTTTCTGTTCAACTCATCCGTCGTTAGTTCTTTCCTGAAATAATATGAATGAAAAGGATTAAGGAAGGAAATGCCGACCTCATTTGACATGGGATTAAGAAAGTCTACAGATAAAGTAGAAGAATGTGCGAAAAAAGAACGGAGGCTTGCTTTTGAGACGTTTTCCATGCAATTATTCACTTTAAATGATACATTGTCAAAGATCGATACCTTTTTGCTAAAAGAATTCTGTTCCGAACACCACAGCTGCTACTTGCGTTTACCTCCAAATTACTTCCAAAAGAGCTAAATTGTTTTACCTTCTCTATTTTATGCCCTCATACATTTAAATTCACTCTTACCTCAATTTTTAGTGAATATCTTAATATTGACTTTATTTTCCTAGCAAGACCTTAAGATTGGCTAGTGGTGAATCTGTCTCTGATTTCCTAATAAAATATTTGTCTTGCAATAGTAGTGTATCAGGGGAAGAGACCGACAGTTGAGGTTATTTACGCAGTTAAGGAAAGGTGTGTAATCCAGCTGGGGTACCAATTTTTCAGGGAACGGAGGAAGGGTGGAGAGAAACCCTACGTCGGCAAAAGCCTGCTCATAACGCAAGGGGCCAAGGGGTCCACTCATCCGAATTGAAGTGCTCTCAAAATAGCACTCGAGTGGGGGCAGCCGTATACCTCTGAAAAATCCTTGCCACTGGACTCGAACCCGGACCCTCGGAATTGGAAGCCAGTTCTCCATCCACCGCATCAACCCGACCCCCACGTGCCTTGAGGAGGGTACGAAACGTCACAGGAAAAATGACGCAGCAGAAACCGAGGGAACATCAATCTTTTACAGCGCTGGAAGAACTCCCCACAGGAATTCTCATTACCTTAGTTTTCCTACAATATGTCTTTTGCACTGGTTTAAAACGCATCATGTGCATTTTTCAATCCCCATTTTTTCCCTCCACTATCCTGACTCACGGTATTTCCCTCTTTGGACTTCTCGGGATTCGTTGATATTTTTTGTCCGAGCTAAAGACAACCCCTGTAAGCCTTAGCATCAGGTGCTCGGTTCGATGTTTCGTGTAGCACAGTTTTCTTCTCCTCAGATACCTTCAATATTCTCCTAAGTACCACTATTTTCTACCTTCTACTTTCCCTCGCCTCTCCTCATCTTCCAGTTATCTTTCCACTGCTGTAAACTGTATTAGGTGCACGTTTCCCGAGCCTTGGTAAGGTGCCAGTTAACAGAAATACATTTTAGAATCAAATATCGGTGCACTTTTCCACAAGTAATTTATTAATGCGTACGACGCGTTTCGGCTCACAGAGCCATCATCTGGTACAAGACACCAACATACATGTTAACAGCGTATTTATACATATGAGAAGGGGTGGGGGGGGAAGTAAGAGGCAGAGGGAGGGGGGGGGGGCAAAGGTACGGTTGGGGGAAACAGTGAGAGACGGAAAAACCAAGGAAGTATGGAACGGGGGAGGAGGGGTTCTTGAATGAAGGGACGCGTGTCAAAAGAAAGGGATACGAGGCGGCAGTTAGCGAGGCAAGGAGGAGGTGTGTGGGAAGTCCCCGAAAGGGAAACTGGGAAAGGAGTAAGGGTAAACAGCAGGGGTTGGTGAAGGGATTATTGGCGGTAAAATGGTCAAAATAAGGTGGGGGGGAGTGGGTGGGTGGACCGGAAAAAGAAAGAGAAAAACCCGAGGAGGTGGAGTCGGTTGGCTATGGGGGGGGTGAAGTGGGAATTTGGTCGTTGTTTTTCGGGAAGGGGATGTTCAGGAGAGGAGAGTGGTTGACAAACACTTGATCATTCATAAGTACATTCGAATCGAATACATCTGAATCTAGAAATACATTTGGCTACGCGCGGTCGAGTCGCCCGGCCCTGATCTCAGCTAAATGAACGGAGCACCATACTGCCCACATACTCCAATTGGATCAGTATGCACTTGCAATTCAACTGTTAATTACTACGTAAAATAAAAAAACTTGTATAACTCCTGAATGCATAAGGAAAATGCAATTAAATGGTTAAAATTCTAAATAGGAATGAGCATTTACTAATGGGTATATTTATCGAATAAAAGATGGTTTTTATTTCAACAATGGATTACATAATAATGCATTAACTACAATATTTACTACTGCCGCAATGCATGGGTGCTTCCCTGTTTGTTTATAGAATTGAGAAAAATTTACGGATACACCACAAACGAGGCTAACCGCACGAATACCAACATGTCCGGTCTTCACAATGCCTGAATCCGACCAAATCACGTGTTACTTTATGCAGCAGCATTGTATGCAGAAAAAGGGCAGAGTTTTGCATTGTGTAACGTTCTCTGTTCACTGAAAAGTTGGATAAAAGCAAAGAAATTCGTGAATGAGGACCAGTTTGAATTTGGTAAAAGTGGGAGCAAAGGTCAAGGTGTTTTTGTCGTGATGGACATTTATACTAAAAAAATTGAAAAAATGTATCCAAAATGAGTGCTCCAACATTTATGGATATATGAATCCACATCCAACATTTATGGTTTAATTAAAAGAATTTTGGGCTCCACTGGAGTAAGATGTTCCACATAACGAAGGAAAATGAAGGATCATACAACAAATAAGAGAAGCTCTAGGATAAGGAAGGCTAGATGCCTATGAATTATCAGGACACTACATTGAAAAGTTGTGAAGAATAGAAGGAGTCACATCTACACTCGCAAATTTTTTACTATGAATGTAGTATTCATATTCAGGGGGCAAGACAGTTAACATTTTTTCCACCTTCTGCCTTGGGCAGTACATTTAGGTTTGTGGACAGGTTGTGATTTTACACTCCACAGTGAGCTTCATAAACTGGGATACATTTTATGCAAACTTTTTTTTTTGACCGGGATGATTGATTGGACTGTGTGTTTCGACGACTAGATGCCATAATTAGGAAAAATGTAAGGATTACGAGTACACCGGGAATACGCAGTAAGAAAGGAAGCAGGGGAGGTGGTGGGGCAAGGAGAAGCTTAAGGAAGGGTCTTTGGATGTGTCCTTGCTCTGATGGAGATCGCTGTGTAGGGTTAGGCAATAGACTGGAAGGATGTCCCTTCGAAATTTGGGTGAGATGTCCAAGTGCACCTGTGTTACTTACTCTACCAACCCTAACATTGTATGAAACAATACAGTAGTCCGAAAATGAACAGGATGTCGCATCTCAGTGATAGCGGCTAAGTTAATGTTCACCGCCTCGCTCTCCAAAAGGCCAACAACGCAATCTTTGAATTCAGAAGGACTCTTGGGCTTTCCGCTGTAATTGTGGTTTACTTTAAGGGAGATCAGAACTCTACAAAGTTTTGGAAAAAATGAGGACCACTGCAATGCAGTCAAGTTAATTGCAATTGTTTAAACCAGAATCGACCCAGTGGAAAAAATGCGAAAACTTCTGTTTCGTGTAAAATGGATTATGTTGTGCTCCCTGACTATTCTTGATTTCGGCACATATGGGCGAGAGTGCAAGATTTATGGTCTTCGTTGCGTAATCAGTGGCCTGAAATACGGAAAGACCCATATGTCACGCAGGAGGTATTTGATCTGGCGCTATCTTATCTTATCAGTCAATTTTGGGATGAAAAGTAAATATAAAACCAGAGCGTAATATATTATTTGCGGGCGTGATATAAGCGTTAGTTACATTTTTGTTTTTTTTCACGATTTTTTTCTGAAGATTGTAAAAACATTAAAAACCGCTGCGCACTATATTGGTTAGATGATATGCATAAAATGAGATGCATACAACAGTTTATTAGTTGGACAAAAAGGTTTAAAATGCTTGTCTTTCCGCGGAAAGTAATAGATCAAACCGAAGTTACCATGGAGAATAGAATGGATTATGTAGATTTTTAGGCCGTTTTGAGTACCTGCATGAACCATTAAATGCGCTATGTGCATTGAATATATTCTCACATGTTTGGCACGTAGATAAATATTTTTATAGCATGTGCACTCTGCTACTTTACCAGTCGACAATGCTTGCGTGGAGTGTGGTGTCACCCACCCTTGTGATGGCTTGAATTATACAAGGCCAGTGTAAAGATGATGGAAGAGAGATGTGGGGCATTGTTACGCGTGACGTGATGCCGTTTAGAGCGGACGAGTTGGCTTGGAGAACGGCCCGTTTCAGTAAGAACTCAACGTTTATGAGCCTGGGAAAATACCGAATTTCGCTCACTGCCACAATGCAAATCTCGATATCCGCACGATTGGATTTGATTTTCGAAGTTTTCATGTCACTAGGTCGAGGTTCGAACCCTTTCTGTGGCACTGGGTTCTGCCCGTGTTTCTGTTCGTGGAGTAGATTTCAGCTGGTGGAGATAAGACTCGGCACGACACTACAGGAAGACGAGAGCTGAGAGTGTGTGTGACCGTACTTGTACTCCGGCAGTTTCCTTCGGATACGTAAAAGAGGCTGCTGTAATTGTATTTATACCGCAGGCGTCAACCTGTACAACATGTAAGCCCATTTTAGTCATTATTTGAAAAAATTTGACGTCACTGCTCTCATCATACTGGGAGGCGACCGATAACTAAGTTCATTCCTGCCATTTTAGGATGGGAGAGTATTTAGGAGGGAGTTGTGATTAATAGGAACCGGGAAATGTGGAGGGAAGTCTGTAGTCAACATTAGAATTCTCTTAAAATAAGGCGCTAATTATCCACTGCACTACTATACCCACTGTAAGTTAAAGTTCATCTCTCAGTTCTGAGATCTACATCTACGTAATACCCTACGAGTCACCGCGAGGTCGTGTAGCAGGGGGTGAAGCTCACGAAACTTTTACCATTTACGCGCAACTAAGAGCTACCAAAACCTACTTTACGCAACTGCCATGCAACTGAGAGCTACCAATACAGA
Source organism: Platycnemis pennipes (assembly GCA_933228895.1). Lineage (NCBI taxonomy): Eukaryota > Metazoa > Arthropoda > Insecta > Odonata > Platycnemididae > Platycnemis > Platycnemis pennipes. The sequence continues at coordinate 110,801,015 of OW121847.1, forward strand.
CTACTCTAACAATATTTCACCTACCTATCCCTTTGCTATGCTGCCTATTATGTTTTCTTGTGGTGCGCGGGAAAAATGGCATTAAATTCTATTGGTACGACAATCTACCTCTCTAATGTTATCTATCTGGTCAAATATAGCACAAATCGCAGGGGGTTTATAATATATCTAACATCTACAGTAAACCTATCCGTTGTGAAATCTGCAGGTTTAATCGGTATTTTAACCTACTATCTGATAATCATTCCCAACCAAATTCTTCAATTGATTTTCACTCACCACTAAACCTATCGTAACACCTTTTAACAAACCTAGCTGTCTAGTTCTCTGATCAACCCGAATACAATAGGTTCCCTTACACTGGCTGAATATTCTAGGTGAGGCCCGACCACGGATTAATATATAGGATAGGAATGTCAACAAAGAAATTCGTACCCTTAGTGTACGGTTTCCTTCTTCCGCCGCAAGTTGTCGCTAGTATCTAGCGATGCTAGCTTTTGAGCGTTGCACTGAAATAATCTAATTTAAAGAGTTGCAGGAATGAATATATGGTTCCCAAAAATTTGAAACCCAAGCAAAGTACACCTTATCTACTCGTACTAATTTTTCAATTTCTATCCACCGCGAAAAAAAAAATAATTTTAAGTTGCAAGTGGGTGGAAAACGTGGGTGATAAGTGCACAAATCTCGCATCTATGTTTGCATTTTTGGAACAAAACATTATGGTGGATTTTAAATTATCTCAGCTTCTTTCGTCATAATGCAGAGAAGCGTTTGAACATTGCTAAGTTTGTTTCTTATTCTCTCTAAGTTTCATATTGTTACGTATGATTAGGTCATAGGAGGCGCGCCAATTTTTTGTGACATTTATAGGTGCATAGGGGTTTGCGGAATCCTTAAAAATCAAAGTAAGTTTAACAGAGAGGCAAAGTGTTGTTAACAGGAGATAATACCAACGGAAGGACATTTTAGTATTTATATTTAATATCACATCATCAGAATATTCAAGTAAAATAAGCATTTTTAACCAGTAAATTTCAATTATTTAAATTCGAACCTTTTAGGAAAAGTTGACACGCGCTAATTGCAATTTAATTTAAATCCTTTTAATGCCAATTATAAGTGTAGTACCTAATAAAAACATAAGCTTGAGTTTTGTCTTCAACATGCGTGATAGTGTTATAAAATTACTTTGATAAAGAGTATCCTTTTATAACTTTAAGAACCTCATACTTTGAGGCATATTTCCGCTTTACCTTCACAGCACTTTAACGACATTAAAAAACTATTCAAGCGTTGTGGCAATATCGTATACATTCAGAAGCAATTATTAATAATGTAGTTAATGCACGAATTATTAAAAATGCGTAAAAGAATTAACTCATTATGCTTATAACGTGCATTTTTACCATTTCAAGCTCACTCAACATATTCAGAAAATTCCTACGTGGTACAGAGAGATAAGATGAGACAAGGAAATCCATGATTCGGAGAAGATACTGATTTTATTTTATTGTCAAACAAAACATTTTTAAACACATTGAATTTAAAATGCAAATCAAAATTTTAAATTGCATCATGTTTTATGAAAATGAGAGGATTTTTCGGTAGACTGATTTTTTAAAAATTAAGTCGGCATTTATTCTTTTATACTGCTGCCTAAGTCTCATTAAAATGAAATAATGTAAAATATGTGTTATCATATCAGTCCCATGTGTTTCAGAGGGAAATGTAAAACACATATTGTCCAAACATAACTCTAATGTTCTGGAATAGCAATCTGGAAACATTATATTGCTAATAAGGATATGCTCCACTTGCCTCAGCATAATGTAAAGGTTATTTTGCTTTATAATAGAACTCCTAGAATTCAACAATGCTAGCATATTGACGTCACTTTTAGATTTGTATTAATCCAAAGAACTGGAACAATCAATGCAGTGTACAAATTCTCTGAATTTCCTACAGAGAAATCCAACCACATTATAGATGGGTGGATATCTGGGTGATATAAGGTACCTACGCCATATTCCGACACGGGAATAATTCCGACACCCGGGTGCATTGCTAAAAGTACTGAAATTGGTGGACAGTTGCCATTAAATATGGTACTGGCGTCTATCAACGAGGAGACACAAAAAGTTACCTTGTTCTAGGTGTGGCGCTGGTTGTATTAGTGCACATTTTGTGTTCTAGTGCGGAAGGCGTGCGTCTTGAGGTGTCATTTTAACCAATTTTCTGTGTTTCATTTTTAGAAAGTGATATATATTTTATATCGCTTAGCAGCCTATTGTTGCTGTATAGTGCAGCATGCATAGTTAGGAGAAATAATGGATACACAGTGAGAATTTCAAGAGTGAGTTGGAAAGATCGTGGATTCCCTAATTCCGACAGGTGTCGGAATAAGGACTAGCGGCTCTTAATTTCCGTTTAACTCGCACGTAACAGTACCGGAGATCGTTGAATTATGTGCTAATTTTGTAAACAGCTATTGTGGTTTTTCAGAGCTCTATGATTAGCTGTTTCCTTACATAAAAATATTTAATGAGAAGAACGAAAATTCATTGAAATAACTGTTGCAAGTTATGCACGAATTTTCTTAATTCAGAACATAATATGATCAAAAAATATTGGTCGTCTGCTCTTTTGGTTTGTGATCAAGAGAAGGAATTATGCCGGAGAATTTTTTTTCGGAGAGGTAGGGATGCCGGTAACTGGTCGACTGAGAAGAAGGGTCTATGCCTACTGTGAAATCAATGGAATCACACATAATTTCTATGAAAACGCAGGATTAACTGGTAGAAAGTTGATGAAGTTATTTTTGAATAGACGCATGGATGTATCAAAGAGAAGGGCTTAGAGAATGAACCAAGGTAGAGCCATGAAATTAAAACGCATGCTCGTGAAATATTACTTTGAAAATCTAAAAAGTATCGTGATTGAACACTATGTTATGCAAATGCCAGGAAATAATTACAACATTGATGAAAAAGCATTCCGGAAAAAAGAAATCCTGAACTGGAGACGCAGGCAAGCCGGGTGCTAGTGAAATGCCTTCCAATAAAAAAGAGCACCGGTATTTCACCATTTTCAGAGAGGACAGGGTGCCGATATTAGTCTGTGCAGCGTTTGCAAACAGTATGTCCATGAGGAATGTGCAGATGCTAAATTTCGTACAATTTTCTTCTGTCCTTAATGCTATGACTAGTAAAATATTTTCAAGTATTGTCATGAACGCTTTATTATGAAATTATTGCTTTCTTTTGCGTAAATAAAACTTATTTCATTACAGTTTCCTACTCATTTTTTGCTTTTTAGCTCTTAAACTTACGAACCACACACTGTCGGAATTAGAAGCATATATGTGTCGGAATTCGGGCGAAGGGGTCCAAATTCCGACATTTTAACATATTTTATTCAAATTGTTGCAACTGTGAAAACAGTGCAGATATTACCAAGCAAATCATTTTTTAGTATTGTGCACAGCATGGGAAAAATTTCGTACAAATATGGGCTTTGTACTAACTACAGGTTTTTTTATTTTTATCATGAAACCTTAGCGTGTCGCAATATAGATCAGTTACATTATAATAGAAATACGATGAATCGTTATTTATGGTTATATATACGTGAAATGCCACGAAAAAATATGGTTTTAATTCTTAATATAACGAGGCTGAAGATGAATGTGACAACAGAACACCACACTTCTTTAGGCATTGTCCTAGTTTTCTTTGACAAAGAACTCACAGTGACAATAGCGCAAGAGTTGGAAATGTTTTCTTGCTGAAATAGCCAAAAACTAAATTACGCTAACTGGCGACTAAATAATTAAACAATTCATTACTAACCGATGTTTTCACATGCAAGCAATGCATCCAGAAAAATTCTAGCATCGCTAGGCAGTAGCGACATCTGGTGGCGAAACACTGAAACCGTACACGAATGGTACGCTTTCGCTATAAGGCGATAGCATTAAGCTTCAGGGGGCTGGGCCCGACTAATGAAAAGTATCATCCCTCTTTCGTCTTCTCGTCCCCCTGATCCCCTGGAACTGGGATTTGACATCATTCATTACTTGTTGATCGATATTTTCCGCGATTCACTCCCGGAGCTCGGACGCGAGGGAGTCGAGAGACCTTCATGAGGATCGCCAGCTGCCGTAAAGAGGTGTAAGTAAGCCGTGGGGCCTGATTGCGGTGGACAATGGCTGTTCGTGTCGTAATAATGTCAAGGAGTGGAGTGATGAGGATTGTCTCGCTTCGCATCAAAGTCGTCGTGACGCTTCACGAGTCGAGATTCGGAGAGGTCTCTGTTTAACTTCATGCCAGCAGATCGATGGGGGTCATGCTTCAATTTTTAAAGACCGGATAGGTTCATGCGCACACCAATGAGGTTAGAATATACCTACAGGAGGAGGCATCGCAGCTGATTTGAAGAGCCATCTTGGTAAATACAAAGATTAGGGCTTGCTACTCACGACACTCGTACAGATGAAGTCATTTATGCACGTGGTAAAATTTACCGCTAGTGGGAGATAGAATACATTTTTTAAAGTCGTCAGTGACACAGGAGAGTACGCAAACACGCCAACAAGAGTCTAATATGTAGATTGGAAAAGAAACGTCGCTGTGTGTGTATGTACATTCCACACACACACTTTATTGACTTCGACCATGGTTTCGACATGTAAATATCATTATCATGGTTGATAATGATTCCGCACACACACTTTATTGACCTCGACCTTGGTTTCGACATGTGAATGTCATTATCAAGGTTGATAATGGTATTTACATGTTGAAATCATGGTCGAAGTCAATAAAGTGTATAAGTGGACAGGGACGTATTTATGACCTCTGAAGCCCATGGGCGTAGCTAGGGGAGTCCCTGGGGGGGCCCGGCCCCCCCCAGATGGCTCGTGGCCCCCCCAGAAAAATTTGACAAATCGAAATTGTGGTGGCTACGCTTCACACAGCGCTGGCAACCGCGCGCCTGCGGCCGAGCCACAGCACGGCGCGCGACGGTCCGGTCCCTTAGGCCCCGTTCACACTACTAGGTTGGAAAGCCAGTAACCCGTGCCTATATGCTAGTAACTTAAGTATCAAGTTCGTCCTATGAACGCAGGTTGGAGAAACGCTGGTAAACTGATTTTACCACCCTTGAGTTGCTAGGTTTGGCGCAGGTTACCTGAATTTGTGGCTTTCGAATTTCTGGAAAAATCAGGGAATCCTCGTATCAGTCAGGGAGAAACTGGGATAGGAAATTCTCCTTATTTTTCTACTATTACGTTTATCGGCCAGTCTTTCCCGCCCTTTATTTCACCATGTAAAACTAATGTCCGTCGCTGACGTGCATGGAATAAGCTCCATGGCCGTAAGCCGTAGTAATTCGTGGAGCATTCAGTAGTGAATCTTAGAGTTATTTAGTTGTGAATCAGATGTAGGTAGAATCCCTTTTGTATATCCGTGTTGCGATATTTGCCTAGTTGTGTCAAAATTCATGATCACAATGTATTTCGCTCATCATAAGTAATCCGAAGCTATGTTGTCCTGAAAATTTTACCTCTTTTTTTTAACTTCCGAGACTCAGGCCGAGAGGTAGCGGGAGCACACTAGCTCGTAGTAAATACATTCTTGCAGTTCTAAAAACACGATTATTATTAAAATGGTAATACAAGTATGATCACAAGTGTAAACATAAACTTACGCAAGATCATCTTCGATTCCCATACTCCCCTTCGTGAGACAAGAAGAGCCCTCCTCCCCTCCCCACCTTACACGCTGAATAGTCCCCTTACCTCCCTCTCGAAGCAATTTAGTCAAGACACAAAACACCTCAAATATGATATATGATGCTGCCGTTACTAATTGTCTCCTGTCTTCACTTGCAGACTGAGCAAACATCGCGCCTCGACGGCGCCGTAATAACATTTCTTAAGATAAAAACGTTGTAACTCCCTTCACGATTGAGATAAAGAAATGATTTTTTCACTAAGTTAGCAGGCGACTACTTTTTACCTTACAAAAATTCAAATTTTTGTCCTTAAGATATTTACATCAGTATAACTTTTAGCTCAATTAACCACAAAAAACATGTGCACTGTTACGAAGAAAATAGTATGAGAAACCTTTATGTACAAGTTTTAATCCAGCATGAGGAACGGTTTGCCGGCAATCGAGTGAAAAAAATTAAAGTGAAAAGAACCGCGTTTCTAGGGGAAGTTTAAGGAAATATTTTTTATAAAAATTTTTATAAACTGTGTCGAAAAACTATTGGCACCACTAAATAAAGCGTCTCTTTATGCATTATGGCACATTTTTGTACAGTGCATAGTGCAATATTAATTTTAATGCTGCATTTGACAACAGCGCACCTCCGCCCTTGTGGAGATTAACATGGGAAACGAATCTCCATGAGAGCCCATACTGTCAATTAAATGCGGAAAGCACTATAAGTGTTGTGAAGTTGATTAAGTTTCGCGAAATCTTGTGATTTTTCCCTTCTATTTTGTTTTTCTTTAGGTGCAAGATGAAGAAAGTTTCAGATATATTCGATCATTTTTCAAGAAAACTCTCTCTCCCCCTCCAAGAAATGATCAACGTGAAGATGATGATCCTCCCAGAGACGACCGCACATTCCCCTCCTCTGCACCATCAACGTTTGAAACTTCAACTAAACCCACAGATGAAAAAATGGAAGCAACCGAGGAAAGAGCATCTGAACCGATGGATCTTGGTACTTTGGAAACTGGACCGAAACAACTGAAAATTAATTTCCCGAAAACACTATTTGGAGACAGAAGCCGATCATTTGCCGATGCTTACTATCTAAACACCAGTGGTTGGAGTACAGTGTGGAAAAAGATCGAGCATACTGCTTTGTGTGTAGACTTTCCTCTACCGGGGTTGTGCGAGACCAAAACGAAAAGTTTATTAAAACGTGGCTTTGCAAATATTAAAAGATGCGATCGAAAAACACGAAAAATCAGGATCTCATTCGGATTGTCATCAAAAGTATCTGGGGTACCAAATAGCTAACGCATCTGGTACTGTACACGAGAGAGTCCTAAATCAGAGTAAAGAAGAGATTGAAGAGAAAAAACGTTACTTGACAGAAGTAGCTGACATTATTTCCTATCTCAGTTGTCAAGGCATGCCACTGAGAGGACATGATGAGTTACACAAATTGTAACGTTGTAATAAATAACTTCAACGCAATCAAAGAAGCCCTTGAGGAGGAAATCAACGCTGCACGGGATGGGGGTATGGTGGAGGCCATCGGTTTGTTGAGATCTATCGCACAACCTGAATTCGTAGTTAATCTTTTCGTAATCCATTCAGTTTTATCGATGACCAACGTGCTGAGTAAGTATTTGCAAGGCCCAGATGCGACGCTCGGGAGAGCAAGTTCAGTTGTTGCCAGCATTCCAACTACTTTCGCAGAGAGCAGAAATAATTTTGATGGTTTATGGGCCGAGATAGTAGAATTTGCGAACAATAACGACAATTTGCCAGAGCCTGTGCCTGTCTCAAAGAAAAGAAGGCAGCAGTCGTCCGCAAAAATGGGCGATTACTATGTTGAAACTACCGTAGGAAAAAGCTAGCTGACCGACCTACCATCTGGCCAACCCCAACACTTGAGATTACTGGAAAATCAAGGTGTACAACAGGGTTTTGGTTAATGTTATTTCACATTTTCATCACAGATTTGAGTCCGTTCCTGTGGCAAAGGCAGCGGATGCCTTTACACAGTTGAACTTGACTGAAGCTGAAGATTTCATTAATAATTAAAAAGAAATTTTGAATATTGATACCCATTCCTTAAATGCCGAGGCTACACTATCGAAAAAATATTAAAAAACAAGGAACTAGAGGTCAAACTTAAAAATGTCTGAGCAGAAATAAATGAAAATATCATGCCAAATATTTACAGACTTCTCCAAGTAGCAATCGGCCTGCCTGTCAGCTCGGGTGGATGTGAAAGAAGTTTCTCAGTCATGCAAAGAATCAAGTCGTGGGTTCGGTCTACAACCGGCCAATCAAGATTTTCAAATCCATCCATTCTCCAAATCGAAAAAAAAATTGTTAAAGAAAGGTTTCCCATCACTACCATCATTGAAAATTTTTGTCAAAACAACAAAAATTCCTTTAAACCAAATTTTTTGTTTCTTTTCTTTGTTTTCACTTTAATATTGAAGCTGTATTTAATTTATTGGCAGATAACCATCCCAAAGTTTACTATTATCCCTCTGAAAATGTGTGAATCCTCGTTGAAAATAAAAGCTATTTTATTTTCCAACTCGGTGTGATCATTTTCTAGTCTACAACGATCCCGTTCAGTAATTTACAAAAATGTCATCACCAATTTGGCTTAATTTCAGTTCTGAGAAGGTTAAATTAAAAAACATTTCCGCGGGAGAAACACCCCCTCTTGAAGTGGGGGTACCCCCAGAGGTGGTCCCATGGGTGGAGGGTGGGTGGTCCCATGGCCCCCCCCAGCCAAATTCCCTGGCTACGCCCATGCTGAAGCCCCCGGCGGAATGTAGACTGAGGACCTCAATGTTATAGTCTTGAAATCTGGCAGCTTGACATAGAATTTTCCTTGCATATTAAGACAATACATGATGAGTACAACTATCTATCACGGTAAATGTAAACGATTTTAAGTGGGAGAAAAAATTGTTTGAAAAGTGTCACCCTTTGGCTCACATTTACCATCTATCACTATTAATACCCTGCTGGTAGGCGTCAGGTTACTTACAATTATACTTACATCTTCTCTCTCGCGAGGCCTCCAGCGTTCGCGAGGCTCCCGGCGCGGCCGCCGAGTGCGCCATTGGTAATTACGGCCCAGTGTGTGGAATGGTACATGCACGCATAGCGACGTTTCTTTTCCAATCTCGTGGTTCCACAAAGTTAAGTCTCAAACGTAAAACTGCCTTATATTTAGTTTAAATAGGTTATATTGGAACCAGTTTTATTAATAAAATTAAGTCCCAGAGGAATCAAATGCATTTATACCTCCCTTAAACAGTCTGGGGAATATTAAATGACGCCGTTGAGATGAAATTTGGGTATGAATTCATTGCTATTTATGTTTTAATACACATGCAGTCTCCTTAAGAGACCGCATGAAATGCAATGTTTTGTACATAGGGGTGGCCTAAACCCAACTACCCACATCTTGGCTTCATTGTCACCCATTGGCTAGCATTTTAATGCCTCCTCCGGTGCATTCTAACCTCCATGGCGCACGTAGCCTAAATTAGCTCATAATTCTATATTACAATCTCTGCACTAACAGAACACCTTCATGCCACCTACAGTAAGTACCGCCGCGAATAAAATGTGAGGGTTGGACTACTGTGTTGGTTATAACATTGGCTACGCATCCAATGGTCCCAGGATCGAATCCCGGCGGTGGGGGGGGGGGGGTAATATGTTTGGGGGAAAACCACTCCCTACTCGTCTATCGCGCGGGAAGCACTTCAAGTCCACTTCGCTATTCGTCGGATGGAACGCGAAACCGTGGATCGCTTGTCACCTTTCGCTGATGCAGACGCCGGGTTTCAGTAAACCCTCTCTTGCTCCCTTATAATGTCCACCTATACCCTTTACATATTCGTAGCAAATCCCTTTTTCTGCCTTAATAGCCTCGAGGGACCATGCGTTTCGCGTAAAGGAATTAATTTCATTAAAAAAAGTAATCAACTTGGTGGTGGGGTTTTGCGATGTAATGCTGAGTAAGCATTGGCTATAAAATAAAACGGATTACCAAGGCAGCTCAGCGTCCTTACGCTTGGTGGCACTTCCATAATTAATATAAGTTAATGCCACGATCGAGGAATCCAGTGGAATCCAGCATTTGAAAAACGATTCTTGTCGGAAAACGGAGATGTACCTACTAGTAAGTGATGGCATGACGGAGAATATGTAAGACGAGCGAATTTCCCCATACTCTTGATATGACCCCAGAAGTCAACCTTTCGCGCAGCACAAAAATCGATAAGAATCACGAAAAACTGCTTGGGGTTCTCCGGATGACCCTAAAAAGCAGCAGCTGTTTTATCGCTGAACGCACTAGTAAACTCTTCAATGTCCGTACCGCCGATCGATTCAACCCAGTATGCATAATGGTCGTATCAGGAATATTCACGGAATTGTTATTCATCTACATCTACATAATACCCTGCAAGCCACCACAAGGGTGTGTGGCAGGGGGTGATTGCTCACCAAACATGCACTACATATCATGCATAAAAAAGGAATAGTATTAATATAGTAGTCAGAACTACACTATTTAAAAAGATAGAAATTGCAAAGAAAACATGCAAAAACATTCTGTTAGTAGGGTTAGCTTTAAGTACTCATACCAACATGCAGCTACCAATGCTATTCATTGCTACTCTCCGATAGGACATATTTACCGTTATTCGTATCTCTTATTGTGCGAGGGAAAAAGGACATTTTGAATCGGTCAGTTCGGCAATCAATTTCTCTAACTTTATGATTATGGTCCAGTCTGCCATAGTAAGTTGGGGTTCGTAAAATATTTTTAACATCATCACTGAAAATATTGCCTTGGAATTTGTGGAAGAGATTAAGTCTAAATTTCAACCTGCGATCTGACAATGATTCCCATTTCAATTCATTTAATAGACTGGTTACGCTAATATAATTATCGTATCGCCCCTTTACAAATCTTGCCGATCTTCGCTGCACACGTTCAAGTTCATTACTTAGACCGATTTCGTAGGGATCCCATACACTGGCAGCATATTCCAAATGAGGTCTAACAAGGGAAAAGTAGCTGATTTCTCGTACATGATCGTCACATTTACCCAATACTCTTTTAACGAATTATTCAAACAGCATGCAATTTTTTCGGGAAACGTTTGTTTCAGCATTAAGCACAGAAAACGAAAGCCCAAAAGCTTTACAAAGGCAACTCAAGTTGCTAAGCGTCTTACACTTTTAAATAATTCTACCTTTCTAAAGTAAAACGTCTCGGGTCCCGCGATACCTATTCACCCGTGATCTCCAAGGTCCGGACCAAGGGCCCTTATTTTGGAACCACATTTTTTCTCAGCAAGTTCATAGTTACCAGTAGCTCTTAGCTGTAGTAAGCTAACCGATACACGGTCTAAGCTAGCAGATCCACTCTACAGAATAACTTACCGTCATATCCATCCATGCTTCACATTTCTCGGAAAAACACTTGGCAATGGCAGACATTTTTCAGTGGAATGCCAATCCTTACTTGAGTGTTGTGCAGAGGGTACTTTTAGTTTAGTACTCTCTCCGGCGAACGTTCAATCGTGGATCCTTGCGTTAACAGCTCAGGCAAATACCAGCAAAGGTTCTCTCTCCCCTCTTCCTCTTTATCCGGAAAATTCCTAGCTGTACACTATTACTCTGTTATCCTAAATGACCTCAGCAGTCGATCGCCTTCCCCCGATTCACTAGGTACCACTAAGATTGCGCTCGCTTTCTGGGAGATGTTCAAAGGATGAATATTTTTACTCGTGACTGATGGATGGTGCATATTAAGCAGAGTCTCAGATTTCAGGGTATTTCCCTCAATTAATTTCCAATTCCGTTCCAAATTTCCATTTGAGGGCCTAGCTAATCTTCCAAAACACCTAACACCTAAGAGTGCCAACACCTAAGAGATTAATATAAACCATAGACGGCAACATACTCACCTGGAATGAAGTTGAGCTCTCTAACTTTCCGTTCCAAACGACGTAGCACCTCTTCTTATTGGGTACCACCTTTCCGGGCAGTAATGCACCACCAAATGATGTTCGACCAACGTACAAAACGTTACTTGACTCGAGACCACCAGTAAATGCTCCTTGGGGGATATTTCCATCAACGGCAACTTTCCACTCCAATCCAGAAACCCCAATATCATTCCCAAAATCAGACTTTTCTCCCTCTGAAAGTAAGCAGAAAAATATCGCCTAGAGTTTGCATATCAATCGCCCACCAATCACTTCAATGGATTTTTAAGAAATGTACTCATGGCTATAACAGGGTAAATGTCCTTCACTTCCCCAAGATTTTTCAATGCAGATGTATTCCCTTGAGAGGATGCAATCAAGAGCGATATGCATTGTCAATATTTTAGCGGTAACGACGAGACATCGCGGTGATAAATGGAACAAATCTCGGCAAAAATTAGTCCTGCCAAATGTTCAATTAATGTTAAATCATTCTCATCTGAGCAGCGTCTGTCCTTCACCATCAAAAATATGAAAATAAATTAAGAAAACAGGAAAGGAATGGAACCCCTACTACTTTCGTAAACGATCACATCGGCAAAAAATACATGCGCCGGGCTCTGGTGAAAATGACGAATCCATACAGGTAACAGCATATACCTTCAGTACTTGAAAGAAACTGCATCGTTTCAGACAAAAGTAACCTTTAGGCCCGTTCGCTTACAGTGGAGATTTAGGTTGAGAGCATATCAAGCAACCGCAAAGTCTTCGATGAAAGGAAAAACACCAACCCATTCTAACCTCTTAATGTCCAGTCCCCTGATGCACCATAAGATGTGCGGATGCCGACATAAGTGACCGGTAAGTGTTCCGGATCGTGATACTCTAGGATGGTGTCCGATCCCTTGCTGCCGCTGTCCAGGTAAACGGCCCCGTTCTTCCAGTGAAGCGCGAAAGACTTCGGCGCCGCCTTGCTCACGATATTTGGTGTGTCGGCAGTCACCATGCACCTCTTCTCTCCATTGCGCCGTATTGCCGATTGCGTGTTCTCCCAGCCACCCACAATCACCTCAAGCCGGGGAAATTTGTCGTACTTAGTGACATCGCTTGCGGAAACAAGGGCAAGGTGGGCATTGGAAGGGCACTGGACATCAAACGTGATGCAGCCAGACGGCACTGGGTAGATGTGGAACTCAAGGTCATTCTCCGTGGCAATCGTACGGCCTCCTGGGGAGAAAAGCAAATAAGTAGCATTTTCTCATCACACCCCATTCTTCACAGCTTGAGAAGCTGTTGGCTCTTGGCGTGGGTTATGTGGGAAGCTCGTATTTTAAAGCGCTCGTGCGAGAGGTCGAATTAAATGATACGATCAGAAGTATTTAATGATTAAATATTCCACAGACTCCGATACTCATCATTTAGAATTACTCGGATATCCAGACAAATGGCGATGAAAGAAAATCCTTCTTTCTATCCGATACACACACATCCAGCTGAAATATGTATATCGTCACGATACGCTCAATCTCATCACTACCTATTTCATCTACATCAACATAATACCCTGAAAGTCACCATAAAGGTGTGTGGCAGGTGGTGATCTCACACCAAGCATGCATCACACATCATGCCTAAAAAAGGAATAGTAATAATATACTAGCATAAACTTCCATTAAAAAAAGATAAAAATAGCAAAGCAAGCATGCAATATCATGTTGTTAGTTTGGTTAGCTTAAAGTCCTTATACCAACATGCAATTACCTATGCTATCCATTGATACACTCGTATTGGATATATTTACCGCTATTCCGCTATTCACATCCCTAATTGTACGAGGAAAATAGGACATTTTGTCTGTCAGTTCGGCAATCAATTTCTCTAATTTTGTGATTATAGTCCAGTCTACCACTGTAAGTTGGAGTTTGCAAAATATTTTTAACGTCATCAGTGAAATTATTATCTTGGAATTTATTCAAGAGTTAAGTCTAAACTGCAACCTACGATCTGATAATGATTCCCATTTTAATCAATTTAATAGACTGGTTAGGCTAATATAGTTATCGTACCGCCCCTTTATAAATCTGTCCGATCTTCACTGCACTTTTATTTTGCTTCGCTGCACATTTTTGCAAATAATCACCCAATTACTAAAACAAGTGTATCGCGCAATGAAAGATCATTCTTCCACGCCGCCCCTCCGTCTTCTCCTAACATCCAGAAAACTTAAGAGACTTTTACTAAGACTAAAATCCACGAGGCATCTGCTTAATCTCTATCCCCTTCACTGTTCCATTCTTACTCTTCAAATTCCCAAGCTAACACCTTCTCCAAGTTATTCTATCCCATCTTCTAATAGATTTTCCTCCCCGATCTCTTGTAACTCTACTTACGTTGTCTCCTGCCTTTCCTGTGAATTATATCCCTCATTCTACATAGTAGACTTGGGGTTTTAGGAGACTCAAAAATGCTGAGATGATATCGCACAATATAACCACAGTTTTTAAACCAGAAGATAAACACAGCACAAACCTGCCAACTCTGGGTTACGAAGCCAGGTTCGAAAATGACCTCGCTATAACCTGTCTTTACCACTCAAATCTTGTCTTTATTAGCTGATATCGAAGTTTTTGCTCCCCACTAATTATCTTATTGTAGAGTGTGTCTATTTTAACTTGTCAATGGAAATGTTTTAGTATGTTAAGGGTCCCTCTTTACCTCTACTAAGTAAAAAACGGGAGCACTGAAAAATGGGCCAGAATTCTTGACCTACCCCAACTGCCCCGTCGAAACCTGCTCTATATCCACGTTCTCTTAGAGGATATGAACGGGGGGTCTATTCTCGTTCTCCTAACCTGCCGCGAAACCGACCAAACTCGCCTGTTTCTCCCGAGCCCGAGACGTTGGTATTCCCTTTGCCTTCCCGAACGCCGAAGGGGAGATATTCCCTTCCCGAGGTTAGGCTCCACCAATCAGGTTGCAGGGGCGTATTCCTATTCTGCCCGAGGTAGGTTTCAGCCTCGGGATGAGTATCACCGCAAGCCGTGATACGGGTTTATCACGGGACCAATATGGGGAGTGTTAATGTTTATGTTGGTGGTGTTGTGTGTAAAGTTCAGTTTTATTTAGTTAGAACATGTCTGTTGATATCACTGTGTTCAACAGGAATACTCGATGAAGAATTTTTTACTCTGGGAGCTTGTGTTTTAGTGGATTCCGTGAAGAAAACGAGCTTTCAAATTTTACAAATGTTTTATTTACGTCGTAGATTTTCAGAAGTTGCAGTTGTTAGAAGTTACAGTGCTTAATAACCTCATATTTTGCTGTAGTGTTTGTGTATGAGTGAATTACTCGAAGGAAATTAACGCTCATTTTATACAATACAATAATACATGTATTTCCCCAAATTGACAGTGCTAATTACCTCGTATTTTGCTGCCCAGTGTTGGTGTACGAGTGAATTCCACGTAAAAAGATAAGGTTCGACTCATACAAAAGTTTGTTAGCGTCGTATATTTCCCCAAATTTATAGTGCTTGTATTGTAATCTCTTAATTTGTTGCAGCGTTTTGCGTGTGAGTGAATCACCCGAAGAAAGTGAACACTCTTTTATATTAAAGTGTGTATTCATATAATATTTCCTTAAAACGTACAGTGCTTCTGAAATAACCTCTTATTTTGCTGCAGATTCTACTTCACGTTCAAATCGT
Organism: Platycnemis pennipes; assembly: GCA_933228895.1. Taxonomy (NCBI): domain Eukaryota; kingdom Metazoa; phylum Arthropoda; class Insecta; order Odonata; family Platycnemididae; genus Platycnemis; species Platycnemis pennipes. Next base: position 110,816,449 of record OW121847.1, read on the forward strand.
GAATTTCACGAAGAAAGTGAAGGTTCAACCTACACAAACGTTTGTTTACAACGTAACAAAAGTGTGCACTTCTTCAATAGGCTCGTGATAATCGAATTAAATGCTTTGTCTGTGTGCAGTATACGTGATGGTTAGCGTCGAAGAATCTTTTATAGATAGCAATAAGATTAGTTTCGCAAATTGTTTACCTTTGTGTATGTGTCATGTCTTTAACGATAAAATGATGACAAAAAGTCGTAAGATGATTGCTTTTTGTGCAGTTTCTTACGCTGCAGTTTTGTTTTCTGTGGAAAAGTATACTTATGATTTGTGCCAAATTGGACTAATGAAAACTAAGCTAATAACAATCAGCTGGGACATGACGATACTTTTATTAAAGGTCCTTCCTTCGTGCTGTTTCTTGAAGTATTTGGCGCAGGTGAACCAAAATCGTCAGGATAAATCAATATAGTTTTAATTGCATATTAGCAGTTGTTTGTCAGTGATTTTTGTTGGCCTATGAATGAGTTAAACGCATAATGTAAAATGTTTCTTTCGTGTGCGACGTTATGCTTGGTCTTTTGCCGTCAGCATTGGTGGAATGACGTGCAGGTCCGTTCGTTAAATATGTACAGCGACAGCTGACACAATAAATGGAATCACCTTCGTTGAAATACTTACTGAAAAAGTTCATAATCTTCTTTGGGAGAATGAAACTTCTATCCATAAATATTCATGCTGTAATATACATCTTTTACGATGAATCATCTTCCTCAAAAAAATATGTTGCCATGAATTTTCTTATTTTGCTTGAATAAATGAAATATTTTATCTAATGTACGGTTGTTTGCATTGGCTCATTTATATTCCTTCGCCGATAGTACTTAATTCAGGCAAAGATGGAATATTGATTACTAACGTTGCAGTGATTTAGTAGGCACTTAGGCAATGCCATGTCAACTCAACCAAGGTCTAATACTCACAATCTATGATTTCAATAATTATTCAGCTGCTGTAATGATGCTATCAGGTGCAGTGTACTGTCTCCCTTGCATTTGGCTCTAGTACTGAAAATAACTTGTCTGTTGAAGGTATTTTTCAAAATATTTTGACCATGTTTGACTTGGCAATTCATAACACCCAATATACCTGTTTTAAATGCAAACTCTGTCATTCACTGTCAAAGATTTTGACTCAAAGTGATATGTCTTGCTTTCTACTTGAGAGTTAATGTGTAGTAACATTGTAAGAAGACATTTGTAAGGTTAGTGGGAATGTGAGAAAGTAACAATACTGATGTCTCTGAGCATGGAGAGGCCCATTAAAAATATTTTTTGGTAACACACACTCATGCGAGCTCACACAGTTTATACACTATAGCAAAGTAGTTTTTCTACACAGTGGTAAATTATAAGATAACACAGTCTGTCTCATGTTCATGATGCAACAGAAACTTTTTGCTGCTGCATTTAAAACAGGTATATTGGGTGTTATGAATTGCCAAGTCAAACATGGTCAAAATATTTTGAAAAATACCTTCAACAGACAAGTTATTTTTAGTACCAGTGCCAAATCCAAGGGAGATAGTTCACTACATCTGATAGCATCATTACAGCAGCTGAGAAAGCTTGGAATGGCTATCATCAGGGTTATGGAATAAAGGTATACATTGTTCATAAATGTGTCCTCTTTTTACCCACTGGCAATGACAACATAAATTCATTTATTACTGATATGTTAGCCATTTAGACTCATTGAACCTTGGGGTATTATCACTAGTATATTGACTGGACATATTAAAAAAAGTAATGTGTTTATAGGACATTTAATTCTCACATCCAACACACTTACATGGAATCCCTGAAACATGGGTGTGTTAGCCTAAGGTTTTATATGCACCATTAAAATAAATTATGGAGACACCATTAGAAGCAGCTTCAAGTTTATATTTTGTCAAAGGGGGGAGACTGTGGCATGTTGTTCTGAAAAACTGTCTGCTACTTGGTGTCCCTTTTTTGTTATTAGAAATTGAAAAAGTGGTATTTTGCAACAAAAACAAATGGTGGAGTGGTAGTTTTCAGTAAATATATCAACAAACAAGTCCAAAATTAACCAAAACCCCATATCAATTCAAAGTTACCTATGTTTTCTATGCTTCTTCCAATTTTAATAGCTTTACCATGTTAAATGTCATTTGCTCTTGTGTCTGAAAATCTGTGAAAACTGCCATGTTTCAATATTTATATCAAATATGGTTTCAAAGTGAGATTCTTTGCCATAGCGTTTCTAAAAACTATAGTTGCATGTCTATGACTCCTAAAAGTTTTATCAGCTTTGCTGACTTACTTTAGTTTTTACAGTGGTACAGAAATGGTTGATAAGCACGATTTGATTTGTGGACATATTTTTCTCTGTGACTTGGTGTATAAAAATACTCATTTCTTAGATAGTATTTGCATTGTGGCTAAAATATTTAGGATTTTTCTTAACTAAGGTTGAATCTAGCTACACGGAAAAAATATTAAAATCGGAGATTGTGGGTGTGGAATTCCCCAAAAATTGGTTGAGTTGACTTGGAATGACCCACTTATAAGTTGATGAATGTTATTGCCCTCTTGTTTCCCTCCATCGCCCTTTTATCATAATAGGGTAGTTTCCTATTATTTTTTTATTGTCTTGATCGAAAGTTTATAACCTCTGGAGTACGTGTTTTAAGCCGTTCGATTTTTAAATGACGTTAAGTATTTTTCCTCATTAATTAAAAAGTGAAAAAAATCAATGGCGCGAAAACGCGACGGCAAACTATTGCATGCCGGCTAATCCTACGTGTGACGTCAAACTATTTCCTCTACCTGCCACCAGGTGGTGCTGCGGGCGCTTCCAAATAGACGCCGCACTCCGTTAAAGCTTATGAACAAGTATTGGAGGCATATTTATTCCGTTAATTAATTATAATCAACTTTTATTTATTTATTTAACATTACTTATGCAGTTGATTCATTTAAAATCAGTTAGTATTCCTTTCACAAGCATATCATGTAGTTCGCCTATCGCCGCACGACCTTCACGCCATGCTTCGACGTAGCAGAAGACACGGCGAGCAGGACGTCCTTGAGCCTATAAAATGACTAATAATACCATGTTTAACTGAGAATTCTTTTCCAACATTGATAGTTTTTACATGTTAATACTAATAAATATTCACTAGAGCTGAGGGGCCCTGAAATACAACGGTAAGTTCAGGAGACGAATTTTCCTATGCTTCGCAACGTAAACTACCTTCCTGTTACGTCAGCATGAAGGCAGCGCACCCCGCCATTTCAGAGCCTTTTCAAATGGCCTTAAAATTAACATTTAATTCTCTAGTAAACTGGGATTTCTCAATACAAACTTTTTGCATAAATTAAATACATTTATGGCAGGGCACAAATCGCAATTAATGAAGTCCGTTTTCTTTGATGAAGGAAACTACCCTATTGTATTTTGTTAACTTCAAACTATTCAAAGCTGTTTTGCCAGTAGTTACTCAGGTATTTGGGCGGATGTTCTAACTTCATTTTTCGTTCCTCATTATTCTTGCGCTGACCGTAAAACGATGATGATTTACGGCTGAGTTTATGAATAGTTTCTCGTGAGAGTTACACACATTAGCTCTATATGTAATTACGACTTTACGAATCTTAAGATTCGTTGAAGATTGTATGTCTATTCATTACGTTACCTATCTGTGGTATCATTGATAAATAAACAACTTGACATTAATAGCAAATCGTTACATTAACGACAACAGCATCAATGGAGAAGGCAATTTGATTTTAAGGCAGCGGTGGACGAGAAGCGACGGATTTGTTTGGAGGCCTCAATCACGTTTTCCTCACTTCACTTGTCTGCTTCTCCCGAGCTCGGACGCTCGGACGGAGCGAAGTCCCGGAGGCTCCCTATTGGTGGAAATTGATGACGTATCGGGCATGTCGTCATCGTCGCGCGGAGGCAGCCGAAGCTTATCACGGCCGGGATCACGGACAATAGGAATACGCAGCGAACGCAACCTCGGTTTCAGTTCTCGGGATAAATCCGCTCTCCCGAGAACAACCAGAATAGACGCCCCGGGACTCAAGCATTTTGATAGGGACAGGTCGAACGATGAATAGTGGAGTGCTAGTGAAGGACTATTACGATGGAGCCTGGGGATCAGGGAACGAGGCGATTGGAGTGACCGCTCGTGATCGCACGCAGGAGATATATTATATCATGAGATTTTATTCGGAAAGATCTCGTCTGAGCAATCAAAGTTCACCAATAAAAATTTTGATACCAGATAGTGACTTTCCATCCTGAAGGCCCTAGAACGAGTACCAACAGTGGCAAACCAGGGCTACTTTACATTTTTAGTAGAATTTCAGTTGCGGTCTCTATTTAGTTCTCTGTGGAGGGCATTTTCAGTTCAGTAATCCGTACGTCGTACAGGACGTTAAACTGTGTACCCCTTTAGGTGCACCGTTTTTTTAGTGGGCTGATGCCGACGTCGGTGTTTCACATCCATCTTCTTTACCCTGATAATTCCTACCTTCACCCAATGGGGTCGTTTACCATATTTTTTTTATTGCCGAATATGATAGTTTGTAAAATAATAATACCCGTATTTTTCCGTTTTTTGATCCGTCAATTATTTCTCGAGTTATAAGCGACGAAAAACTGATGCTCGGAAAAGTGGATGTGCTGCAACCTCAGGCGTATATCGACTTCGTCTAATCACAACTGAGCCCGCGAAGCTACTTCGCTTTATCGCAAAGGGGGGGACACAGCTGGCTCTCCCAATGGTAGCGATTACGACAGGACCTGTGCGAGCAGAACTTCCGAGAATCCCCCTCCACTCCCTCCGCTTCCCTACGAGCAGTCAAGGACAGGAGGAAAATGACGTCAATGTTATCACAGCAGCTTTTTCGGTGGGCGTCACCTTTTGCTTATTTTAATTTTTGATTTATGAGTTAATGGTTGTGGTTAGAAGATTAATTTTTCACTAAAATTCTTTTTTCGTTTCCATCCAACAATTTCATGAAAAAATTGCGATTTCGGTTCCGAGTAAACTCCCCCATTATTCACCTATCCTGAGTGTGGCAGACGACCTCAGCAGTCGGGCGACTATCACATATTACCATCACTATGACCCACCAGATTTATGCCAGATCGTTAGCAGTTTGTAGAGAGCTTGCCTGTAACTCAATGGTCACGGGTTCGAGTCCGGTCTATGATATGCATGCTGGGCTTGCTTTACAATTAATATCTGAGGATGTATAGTGCCGAATATCCTTGGCAGTTGGAGCAATTAAAACCTAGGCTAATACTATATTGAAGGGTCTGAAATTAGCTCCACTCAAATCTTCACACGCACCTCGGTATCTAAACCGTTCACGTAGGTTTCATGGAATAAAATATGTAGAAGAATTACCTAACACCCTATCGTTGGATCGTATCGTTGCACCCTCCTTATTCAGATTTTGATTTTAAAGAATAATACCGTAATAAAACGCAGCAAAAGTATTGCAAATGATAAGAGGATAATATGCCTTCAACTAAATACACACAATCGACTTAAAATTCCAATGGAGAAATGGATGCCGAGGGTGCCACATGCATGTGTGTCCGTAACCTGAGACGTGATATTCCTACGGAAAATATTTGTACCTACTGAACAAAAATAGGCTCTTATTTACTCATCTCTTTTCTGTGTTGATTCAAAGTGAGTGGCATGATATTTCCCGTTCAAAACACAACCAGGAACGGAATTGAGAAATTCTCAGCAGCAATAACTTCGTAAAGAGCTCAGCATCAGTAAATGATTCCATTTTTGGCGGTTTGCATTCATTAAGTGTGCTATAAAAACCAAGGTATACGTATTAGGGAGTCATATCTATTTAAGCTAAGAGTCAAACGATTTAAACTTAAGTAAGGCAATATTTTTTCTCCTTAAAGGTAGGTCTCAGTCGAGCAAAAGCTGTATCACAAGAATCAGTGATTAATGAACACCGCCTAAAAATGTGTGGCCCTCGCTCGAAATGAGCAAGTCTGCTTAAACAGTTGAGAAATATACCGTTTTACAGAAAAAGTAATTTAAGCAACAAAAAGCAAGCCATGTTACCTTCAATTAGCCATTCTCCTGTAGCACCCCATCCAGTGCACACTCCATAATAGCTCAATGGAAATGGATCAGGATCCCAATATAGCAAGAAGGGCATTGAATTCCCAGCACATCCCACCATCATGTTGCCTGCCGACCATTTTATCCAGAATTCCCTAACATTTTTTGCGCTCAATATGGATGGAGTTTCAGCTGAGGCTACGTCAGGTGATTGACGATTTCTACGGATGACCGACCTAGGATAAATTGAGAATATACAGTACATTTATATTATGAGAGGGTTCTTCTAGATAAAATTGAACGAAGGAATTACTCCACACCGATCACCTTACCTTACCTTATCCAGTTCGACGTGACGCTGAGTGGAGTTCAATTGGGTCTCCAAATGAAAGGTTCGATAGGTATCTCAAAAATGTGAAGATACACGTAGAAAATCAACTAATTAACTCTTCGGGATCCCATCCTGTATAACTAAAATTGCAGGCAAATATTCGCCAGCCGAGTTCCTAAGAATTTCTTTTCCTAGGTATCCCCTAATTTTCCTTGGAGTCACGGTTCGTTTACTGTACCGAAAGACAGCATCTGAGTACTGCAATAATAGAGGATAAAATGAAAAGGCAATTTTCCTCTAAAATAAAGATTTATAACAACCTAGGTTTCGATATACTAGGTCATTAACCTGCATAATTGAAACCTAGGTTATATAAAATCTTTATTTTAGCAGAAAATTCCCCAGTTACTCGATCCGTCATAATGTAACAATTCCACTGCATCTCGCCGTGTATTTCCTTCTTCATTGTGTGCCAAGTTTGGTCTTTTGTTCAGCTCCTGTCTTTTTACATTTCCTTTGTCAATAGTTCCTCGTATTCTGTACCCAAACATCTTATTCTAGCCGTATGAACTCTTTCTTTTTTTCTTCCTCTTCCACTCTTAACCCAGCGCTCCCTTCATGGCCCTTTTCGGCGTCTTGTTACCTCTCAACACATCCTCCTTCTACTTCCATCGCCTCTTTCTAATTTATCCAATCTTCTTTTTTACCTTCCTCACCATCATTAACAATTCTTCATTAGTCTTAATCTCCCACTCCTCTTACACTATGTTTCTTCAAGCCCACATCTCAAGCAACTGTAATAAATGCGCATTCTTTATGATGAGGTCTAGTTTATTACCAAATAAGATCAAGTTTCTTAACCAAAAAATACCATAAATATTAGTGTAATATTTCATACCATAGTACCTAATTATTACCATGTGTTTCCTAATATTAGTACTACGTCTTTTTCATGTCTTATCGTTGATTTTAGCATTTTTTGTAAACGCTGTAAATGATTGTAAAAACAAGTCATTCCGTCTGAATATATATCAAGTTACTAATGCCACCAAAAACTAAAATGCCTCTTACTTATATGAAATACACCACAAGATTACGCTTACGGCCAGTCTTACGGGAACAACTTTGTGCTAATTTGGGCCTTTAAATATCTAGAAATTCCATTATCGTCGTCTTCACGTGACAGATCTACACCCAATAACTTTCACGTTACTCCAATGTTCTTCATTATTGCTGCAGTTTGGCTAACTATTAGCCTAACTTGCCAGCTGGGCTTTTGATAAATAAAAGATATTTTTCAAATTTATGAGACTTTCTGCCGTTAAAAATCAAGGAACTACCTTATTCCAAGAGACCACGTAAAAATGCGAAGACTCCGATCCTACTCTAGTATAGCTAAGAAGTTTTATATTCATACTCCATTCCATCTTCCATACTTCCTAATCCATTTCTTTCACCAAAAAAACAGATTTAATAACGCGGAAGTAGAGAACTTATAAATATTCTACTTCCATTATGCAGAGAATTCCAATCGCAATTTGAATGAAACCGCGGCAATTTCGTTCAACGAACTCAGAAGATGAATGGCTTCGAAATTCTTCAATGATTAAAGTCACCTTCTCATAGAAGATATACTCTGGATAATTTCACTTCACAGAGTATTCCCAAAGTTTCACCACTAGGTAGTTTTAGTTACGATTACTATTTTTTTAATCTGTCATTTTAACGGATATTGCCAGCACGTAGAAACAACGTAATAACGTGGACAATTAAGCGGTAGATGTATGTACTTACTTCGTGTTCTTCCATCCTCCTATTATTATCTCATACACTGGATTATCTTTCGACGGACTAGATGTCAGGCAAATGTGAGCATCGCTTTGGGCTTTCACCCGGAACTTGAGTGATCCAGCAAGCAGAGGAAAGAAATGATAGGTCAGGCTGGTTTCAGTATGGAGGTCTGTAAAGAGAAAGTGCATTCATGTATGGCACCTAGCTATTAAAATTGCTTTAGTTCTCGACAAAATTTAGGACTAACTGATTCAGCCGTGTACTTAAATGATAGCGTTGGGTGTTATTTGAGGAATGTGAAGAACATATGAGATCATTAACGCCATTAAGAGTAGATGGGTGGTTGAGTAGGAATTTTCCAGAGAGCAAAGGAAGGGTGGAGTGAAACCTGGCGTCGGCATCCTTTTTTCATTTTAGCAATCTGGGCGCCTTCTTTAAGAATGGTGTCCGTTCCCAGTTCAACGTCCACGACCCACAGGGGCCCACGATTTCACAACAAGGTCTAACACGGTATTGATTTTGAAATGTTCCCATCACAGAACGTAGTGACTGAAATTCCACAGATGAAGCACTGCAGCAGAAGGGATTCGAACTCAGGTCCTCCGGATGGGAATTCAGCACACAAGCAACCTCATGAGCCCGATCCACAAACGCGTATTTTAGGCACCCCACATATCCACTACAAGGGGCTGATTCCCTGATAAGCCAATGAAACTTCCCATAGGAAAAGGGTTGCTTGGCATTTCATTGCAAATTTACTCTCAGAAATCACGTCCGTTGCGTTTCCTGAATATCGATAGGAATTTTAAGTCAATGGTGGATTACAAGTACGGGACCGGGCTGACACGTGAAAATTTCGGACTAAGATGGGTTGTGTCCATAGGTTGCCTTCCTCTACTTCTCTCCTAGAGATCCTATTGGGGAAGGCAGGCACGCAGTTCAATACGACTTGCTCCAGTCCCTCCGCAATTGAATTCCCTCTTGTTTTATAAGTTGCCCTATTTGATGCTTGCATTCCATTGCTTATTTCTACTTTTTACTGATGAAATTAATATGGGGCTGTTGGCTTCACATGCTTCGACACTTTGACAGCCTGCTTCAACTCTTTCGCAGTGTAACAAAAGAAGACTATGGGTAGAAGGTGCTCCGACGGATGAGGCTACATCGTACCGTCTAACCTAAGTTCGTAATCCTACGACAAATAATACATCCACGCCCGAAGCGAGATATGAACCCACGACCCTACCACGCTGGCGCTTAGACTTTTATAATCAGCGGTCGGCATTTCCGAGGAGCCGGCATCTCAGTCATCATCAAGGTCAGGGCGGCTGCACGTGTACGTGGGACCCCAACTCGGAATCAAGCGTTTTACATTCGATGTGTACCAACTTAATTCCAGGGTCAAATTCGGCACAATGCTCAAGGGCCTCAATTTCGTCGAAGAAAAAAAAAATTCAATGGTTAGTGCGCCAAAATCGGGAGTTCTCAAGGTTTTAACGTAGGAATGGCATTTCCGGGGTTCAACAATTTCGTTTCAAAGAATTGGGTCGCTGAAAATGTTTTTTATTGCAGAATCTGATAATTTTGTAAAATAAAAATGCCCAAATGCCCGACGTTCTTCGATCCGTCAATTAATTCTCGAGTTATAAGCGGCGAAAACTGATGGTTTTACCCCTATTGGGAAAATGGGTGTGCGAAGGGCTAGTACGTCATCCACTTCGTCCAATCACAACTGAGACTGCGAAGCTCCTTCGCTTAATCACAATAAGGGACACATAACCGACTCTGCCAATCGAAGTGGTTGCGACAGGATCTGTACGACCGGTACGACCTTCCGTCCCCTCCCCTTCTCCCCTCCCTTTCCCTAAAAAACAGTCAAGGACGGGAGGTGGATGACTCGTAGAAGGATCATTTTTTCACTGAAATTCATCTTTCCTTTCCAACTAACGATTTCGTGAACAAAATAGCGATTTCGGTACCGAGTAAACGCCCCTATTGAAAATTCTGGGACTAGGAATTGATTGATCCATGTCGACAACTCCCATTTGACTCTGCCCTTTCATTAAAATATCAATTGATAACACCATCCAGAAGTCCAGGATTCATTCAGACGAGGAGGATTTGAAATATTGGCCACCTGAACGAGCAGCGAGCAAAGCCGTGAATTGCCTGGCAAAGCTGGAAGCGTCGAACTGGAGGATCCTAAGCTTCAAGAAGAGTTCACAACTCAAATGAAGCGGGCGTAAGACGAAATCCTCGCAGAGAAAAGGATCGATCTCTACCTAGTGTACAACAGGAAGGAGTTCGTCTTTAGTGCTTCGTTGTTGACGTTGTCTATACCATTTACATAGTTGGGAAATATGGCTAATACGCACGACATTACTAGTAACGTTTGATAGTGGAGTGAGCTGATCCGGATTTTTTCGGGACTCGTTGTGAATAATTTAATATTATGCCACTGTGCTAAGCTTTTATCCAGTGCTCAACAGCGTAGAACCTTATCTTCGAAAGTTGAGATTCGGATCAGTCAAGTGACGGAAATCGACATTTTAAGTCCTTGAGGAGTTACCTACTACCTACTGAATGAGTTCCCAAAAGCAAACACGTTATAGGTAGAAACGAGGATTGTTTCAATCTAACAAGGAAGGACTAAAAAAAGATTTGCAGCCTTTGAATTTGTTTATAGGCAGCTGGTTAATTGACAAGAGTAAAGTGAAGTAGATGAACTGTGGGCGATTATTTTTTGACGGATTGGATTGGCATTTAACCTTGAAAATCAAGAATAGATCAGAAGATTAAAATGGGATCTTGATCAATGTGGATTCCGATAGCAGATATATCGTTGAAAATGAGAATTGTTGTAGTTAGGAGAAATGGGTGAAAAAATTCCCAATGCATTACATCAGTAATGGCCACAAAGAATAGAAACCCGAACTCACGTTCTGTCTTCATCTTCCCTCGATGATTTTTTTCTTTTCGATGTATACGCGGTCTGCGTGATAAATAACTGAGAGAGTGCTTCAAGATTAGCCACTTATAAAGCCGCCACCGACACGCCCAAGTACACGAGTTCATCTCGCTATCTTAACTATTCCGCCAATCTACCCTTCAATTAGCCTGAGATATTGGCTTTCTTGCGCAATTATATACATGTGACGGTTCTTAAACGTGGCGACTTATGTAAAATTTAGCCTATAAGGAAGGAGTGACATAGTTCATTCCTATTAGAAAGAGTAGTAATACAAGTCTATACAACGGCTAAGGTTATATCGCACCGTTAACCAAAGAACCTCATCCTTGGATAAGCATAACCTCCATGCCCTGGGCGGCATTAGAACCCACAACTTTTAACCAACAAAGCCAGCGCGTTACCAACCTGGCTGCACAGCCGACGATGAGAAAGATGGGTATTAATAATGTTCATATTTGGTAATCACCTTCCCCCAAATTCAATGCATATATTATAACATCAAAGGAATAACCTGAGCAGAAAAGTAAATGCTCAATAAATTAACCATCAGCCAAAAGATGCGAATAATGATACTCGCATAGCTTTATAGAGGTTTACTTTTGGAACTTTTTAATGCGCATATCGAAATCAAATAATAGTTACAGAAGCTCCAGAAGAACTTTCCACGAAATTCATATCAACCAAAAATGTCATTTCCTTAAGATTTAAGCTACCCAAGAGCGAGAAGCCAGGCAATCAAATGAATCCGAGGTTAAATGTATAGCCGTCGAAAGATGGTAAGCAAGGAATGAGGTGCGCCAAAACGGCGCAAAATTAAGACTACATTTTTAATGTCGCGAATACTAAATTTTGCAACTTGATTCATTGTTCCTAAATATTAAGAAACCATAATCGTATTAACAAAACTTCGTCAAATTGGTTTCTTTTTTTCAAGAGAGTTGGACCAACTGCTATGCTGCCCAAGGGCACTGACGATCGGTCGACCGCTCCTGATTTGAGGTACTTTTACTTCAATTCAAGTAGGTACTTTTTCGTTGAAAAGAAAAGTAGGTACTTTTTCGTTGGCATGGTTCCAAAGTAACGCATTGTCAAGAAAAGTTTAGGAAGACGCGTGGTTCCCGGCAATGAAAGGTGCAAAACGTCAACGCAAATTAAAGAATGAATTTTCATTTAAGATACACCGAGATGTGTCGTATTTTTAGTGGTATCACACGACGTCTCCTCAGATAAACAGAACTGATGAGAGAAAGAGTGAGAGCTCCACCCTTTCCTGATTTCCAGGTACATGCATCGTACTCAGAGGTTCCTTTAAATACTTAACCCCCTAGATAAGTCGCATTTCCATGCAGAAAAATACTCGATATCTGGTAGCGGTAGCATTCTGTTTTTAGGTGATCCCACAGCTTAGGTAGCCATGCCATGTTTCCCGAATTTCAGCCTAGGTCATAAACAACTCCAATCCGCAATCTTACGATTGCCAAGCCGGTGCGTTACCAACCACTGCAGCTGGCTCCATACCTGTCAAATATTAAATTCTAAAATCCCGCAAGAAGGTGGTTTCGTCCTTTCATCGACGTTCTTTGATGAGTATTGGCCGTTTGAGGGCACGGTACGGGTCCGGGCCCTTTTCTGCTGGTCGATATCGCATTTGGTGACGTTGAAAACTGTTCCTGGTAGCTCCGACACTAAGGCTTCGCTTCAAGCCTAAATGTGATGATATTGAAATACGAAAACAGGCGAAAATAACTGCGGAAATGCCACGTATGATTATGATATGATAAAACTTGAAACCCACGTATGATACGATAAAACTTGAAACCCAAGTCGAACACATCGTTACCTTCAACCATTCGAGCCTGGGACATATCTGGTGGAAAGGAATGACTAGTGGTACTTACAAGGCACATCTAGTTTCTAAAAAATGTATTTTAAGAATGGGTAAAATTATGTATGTCACGTTTAGACAACTTTTTTACAAAACAATCCTTCTAGGCTGGTAAAAAAATTCTTGATATTTAACAATCGCATTTACAGGTTGGTGAATAAATGATGTGGGTATAGCTCGAGTTGAAGTAATCATAGCGAAGATGTAATACTACCACTCAGAATTGAGAGGCATTTCTAATTAATATAATAAATAATTTTCAAATACTAATTCTTTGTTCTGGAACTTTCCAAATTCACCAAAAACATGCTCAAAAGGATAGGATGTTAGGTGCGTTTGCTCCATCATTGCTATCCTCCAGGATTTCCATCATAACATAGCTGTACAGCAAGCCTAAGTGACAGCTTGCACTCGTGTGTCATGCTACTCCATGACTGATCATCTGTAGCTCTTGCTCAGCTGTCTCCAACCAGTGGCCCATGAGAAAATTTTGGCCATCCATGGAGAACTTAGGGTATGGCATACTCTAAGCCCTCCCAGTTAATGAATTCCAAATTGGACATCCTTGCATCTAAAAATATTTGATTAAGCTGCTCAAGCTGAGAAATGCTTTGCCTTTGCAGTGGACTTTAAAAAATTGAGAACCTAAACATTCAAATATTTACTACCAATTCTCAACACAAAGAATATTCAACCTAATATTTCAGCCACTAACTGTAATCTCCGTCATTATGGGAACATTATAGATTAATTTAACATTGGTGGGACCATAACCAGGGTAATGCATATCAAAGAGTAATAAATCACATTTACACCAAAGTAAATTAAAAATTTATTTGTTTTACTGGTCATGTAATAGGGGCACTATTTACACAGTAACAGCATAAATTAATTATTGCATAAATAATAAGTGCATAATATATATACCTATTATACATGAAACATTGATAACATTTCATAAAGACTAGAAAAATTATACTTATGCCACAGACATTTTACACCACACATACTTTTCGATAAATAATAATAGTAAATAATCAATTTGACAGGGATTAGCAAAAATGAGAGGTCAAGGAGCAAGTGAGCCAGGAACAGTATTGCCCAAGGCTTACCTAGTCAGCAGCCTATTGTTCAGCTGCTTTAAAAACTTTCTCACTTCTCATCGAGTGCTCAACATGCCTGAATGCACCCATTGGTAACTATTTCACAAAGAAAGACTCATTCTGGAGTTGAAAATTGGTTTCAAAATCACATATAAAATGAAAATATGATAGATCAAATTCTCGATTTAAAACATACATTACGAATGATCACTTGTCAATAATATGTATCAAGAATGCAATTAGTATGATGATATCTAATACTTAAAACCCATTCCACAAAGTCTCTTGGTCACTCTGCCAAGGAAGAATTTGTGATTCCATAAAGTAATTTCTTGATCTCCATTGGCTTTGTCATCTTACAATTTCCTCCTTTCATATTCCTACAGATACCTTCCACTCACAAGCACCCCCCAAAATGATAAATATTTGAAGGTTTACAAGGACAAACAGAGCATTAATATTTCAATTAACTAAATAAAGAATGCAGTGTATTAATAATAACTGGTTTACTCCTCAGGCATTCATTCATTTCAACAACCTCTTGTTTTATCATTATACAATACTTCAATTATCTAAAATTTTATAAATTAAGACAAATTAATTGAAAGCATGATAAAAATTGAATTTGATGTTAATCAATCAAGGTAATAAATTATTTAGTACAAACTCTGTAGCCCATTTCTTTCAAATAAGACATTAACAAAAGAAAATATATTCAAGTTGTGTTCCTAGCAAGAACATTCACTCTTGCAGATAACTCCATTATGGCGAACTAGAGATATAGCTGATACCAGCTATATCTCTAGTTGATACGAGGATGAGGTGAAAAGTTCTTGGCCTGACGCAGAGATGGCGTTCCAATCAGTGAAAATTTATGATTCCTGCATGGGTGCATGTGCCATTAGTTCCTAAAACAAGTTTCAACTTGTTCTCTCGACTAGTGTGTTTACACGTTGCAGTATTGTTATGTTGTTGTCTTTATTGTTTATCATTAAAATGGATAAAATTGAAAATCGTGCGGTCATAAAATTCCTCATTTTGGATGGATTCACCCCTAAGGAAATTCATCCAAAGTTAACAAATGTGTACGGGAACTCTGCTCCTTCAATGTCGACCGTTAAAAAAAGTTATTTAAAAGTGGTCGCACATCCCTCGAAGATGACCCACATGACGGATGGCCAAAAACCACAACCACACCAGAAATCATTGAAAAAGTGCACGATATTGTGTTGGATGATAGTCGAGTGAAGGTGAGTGAGATTGCTGAGGCCATGGGGATATCGGAAGAAAGGGTGCGAAACATCTTACACGAAGAATTAGGGATGCGAAAGCTCTGCACAAGGTGGTTGCCACATTTGCTGAATGCCAATCAAAAACAAATGCGCAAATGATTTTCGGAGCAATGTTTGGACCAATTCAAGAGGGATCTGACCGAATATTGTGCGGCAATTTGTCACCATGGATGAGACATGGGTCCACCACTACAAGCCAGAAACCAAACAGCAATGGGTGAAAGCTAGTGGTTCAGCGCCAAAGAAAACGAAGTCGATCGCATCTGGCGGAAAGGTCATGGCCAGTGTGTTTTGGGATGGAAAAGGGATCCTGTTAATGGATTACCTTGAAAAAGGCAGAAAAATTACAGGTGAATATTACTCGAACCTTTGTTGACCAGCTGGATGCCAAAATTTGCGAGAAGAGGCTTGAGTTGAAGAAGAAAAAAATCATCTTTCACCAGGACAACACACCTTCTCACAAAAGAACGTTGGCGATGGGAAAACTATGGGATTTGGGGTACGATTCGCTCACCCATTCTCCTGATGGAAATGGGCCAGAGATGGATATTTTCATGGCCTTCCAGACTCTCACTTCCGGGAAGGAATATTGATGTTGGAAAAACAATGGACCAAGTGTGTTGAGGTCAAGGGAGATTAGGTAGAAAAATAAAATCAATTTTTAAATGAAAATCGCAGTCTTTCATCATCAGGCTGAGAACTTTTCACCTTACCCTCATAGAGTCAATTCATGGGTGGCATTAACCATTAAGAATAAAAATGCTTTAAAAGACCTGATGCAATGGAATTTGTTCAAATGTCACTTAATGAAATGAACAGTTGGATTATACAAAAATGACAGATTAAAGCATAGTCATTAATATTCTGGCAGACTGATTTCTAGGATGGGTCCCCAATTATTTTGTACATTATCCTTCCCCTGCTAACAAAAATTCATGATCTTCTACTTGGAGGTAAAAATTTATGGTGATAAATATTCAAGATTCAATTTCATGATTAATAGATGGTTGGAAAGAAACAATCATCACAGTCCAACTGAAAACCATACTCCAATCCACACCTGTCAACTATGATTCATAACCTAAGCATTGCAGCATTAAATGAAGAAAATAACAATGAAGTCAGTTTTAGCAGCAAGTGTTGATTCAGCATGAAATTAACCTCAACCAACTAGCTGCAAAATAATGACACATTCAAAAAGTTTATCACCATTCACTTTGAACTTAAGTGGTCAGAAATGTTTATTTCTTCCCTGAGACAGATTGACAACATGTGAAGGCCATATGTCATTTCAATAACCAAGATTCAGTCACCAAAAGGAAGATTTCAAGAAATGCAAAACATAAACACTAAAAAATTTACACTAGGCCACATGGATCTCAAAATAAAAAATCTGCATCAATAACAAACACAGGAGAAGAACAAAACACAAAACAGGGAAATACAAGGAGCTTTTTTTGTTCAAAAGGAGGATGAACAAACAAATTAGCAGCCTAATGGGGCAAAGAAAATCACATAGAATGGTCGAATGTACAAAAAAAGTTTGAACGTATGACTGATCATCAAATTTTAGGCCACTTGACATCAAATCAACTAAAAATGGCAGTAGACGTGTACTTATGATGCTTATTACAGCATTTTGACTATTACCACAACATCCTATGTAAATGACCACTTTCAATATTCATTTTCCCTTTCATAAATTGGCACTTTTTCGGTAACCTTATGCAAATGCACATTTAACATAGTTGCACAGAGCAACTCTCAATATGATAATACACCTTGAAGGAAAAAGTCACCTTTCTATGGGGCATAAACACCACCCAACCTGTAGATAAAAAAGGGACAAATTTTTCCCACCAAGGTATTGGCAGTTTTTGAGAACTTCTTCATTTTAAACATACAATGCTGCCACAGTCCAGGTACTCATTTGTAGACCAAAATTCATGTTCAACATTCTATTCGTAGTCACTGACACTGGATATATCATCTAACTAGTTCATGGAAAATCACTCATTATTAGATACTCAGATTAACCAAAATGTCTTCAAAAAAGCTGAAGACTGTTATAACTTGGTATATTGGTATAAGTACCAAACTAGTGCCACATTTGAACAGAAAATAATGATATTTAATCAAACAATATATGATGAATGAGAAGGCACCAATTAATAACTGAAGTATTCAATAAAAAATAACTCTGTATGAATGACAGTGAACATACTAATTTTAAATTTTAAATCCCTATCTTAATTTGGTCAAAGTTTCAGTCTGTATTTAATAGGAATCAACTGTATAAATAATTATTTTTGATAAAGTTAACATCAATACATACTTTTAACACTAAAGTCTTGAATATATTTCTATATCTTGCCTGTATAGGTATTTTATTATTGTAATAGTGAGCACTAATTAACATTCTAGAAAAACTATGCTCTGCTGCTTAATTATTTACGAACATAGCCATACCTTGCAAATGCTTTTATTAATGGATGTCTCAATACCCATATTGTATATCCCTTTTCTAATATGAAATAAAAAATATGACTCCTAAGCACACCTAAGGTGTTCCAATTTAAGTTACCTAAAAGAGATGCTGTAAAATGATGGAAGCTGCTATGTTTAAAGTCTTCACTAGTTAAATCATAGCTGAGGGTAGTTCACTTGCTCACAAGCTTAAAAAATGAAATTATTTTAATCAGCCATGAGCATTAGAATGAAGTGAATAAGATGTTCAGGCAATTTTTGGAAGGTATCTTCACATTCAAAATATTTAATTTTCCAAGTTGTGTTTTCGGGTATCCACTGGGATCGGAGAGTCCATTCTTCCCAATGTTAGGAAGAATGAACCCCCAGATCCAGATAAAGACCAAAGAATGCTACATTCAAATCATTTGCCGGGAAAGCATCAGATCCTTCTTATTTCATATTCACATTCACACTTAAGCCTCACTAACTGAAAGCTAAGTGAAAATGGCAGTGTCTCAAGATCTATCACAAGGTATATGCATCATTACACAAATATGAAGACCATATGCAACCCATAAAAATTTAAACAACACACTTCATTCCAAATGGTCAGTATGATAAGCATTACAGTGTTGAAAATTAAGACTTCTTTCCTGAAATGAATGCTATTAGCAGGAAAAGCATTAACCCAAGAAAAAACATACCGAGCTCAAAATCAATAAAAATAAACAAAGATAT
Organism: Platycnemis pennipes; assembly: GCA_933228895.1. Taxonomy (NCBI): domain Eukaryota; kingdom Metazoa; phylum Arthropoda; class Insecta; order Odonata; family Platycnemididae; genus Platycnemis; species Platycnemis pennipes. Next base: position 110,835,147 of record OW121847.1, read on the forward strand.
GACTTAACTGTCACATGAAGAGAGAGGGATACAAATATTTTTCCAAATAAGTTAATTAAAAAAGAAATTTTAAAAATTTGCATTCATTCAACTGCAATATAAAAATATCAATAATTCTCCAATGGTTTCAATGCTGCCCGACAGTGTAATGTGTATTACTTGTCAAATACGAGAGGGGTATCACAGAGCAGTAAATTTTAGGCAGGTAAAATTATCTCCCTCCAAGAAAGGTTGCTATAAACATACATTTTGAGTACTAAAAATAATGCCTATAACTCCTTAATAACTTTTAAAACACACACTAGTTTTCATGAGATGCTGACGCTAAGAGAAAATTCAGGAAACATAGTGAAAAAATTGTGACCAAGCACTATCTTTCACCAAGTTCCACAGTGGCTATGAAACCTTAAAAATTTAATTTTCTTCAGAAATTTTATTCTTCTTTTCTGGCTCATTCCTAAACTGCCACAGGCATTAATTTGATAAGCTATAACAAAAAATCTAGCAATACATATTTCACGGTAATGGACCTATAAAAACTTTACTATAAACCATGTCTATAATAGAATGTGATTTTTATAATCACAACTGTGTAAAAGAATGTTAATTATTTTATACTCACAACCACCTTGTGAAATCTTTTGACTGCTCCTAGTATTTCCCAAATTCCATAATAGAGCAAGAGCATCTTTTGCACAAAGGACATGACCTTTTCATTGCTTATGAATGAAAAGTAGCTGATTACAATGAACATAATGGCACAGAATGCAAATGTTGCATCATTTTCAAATGGCAAGTACATTACTGATATTTTGGCAACACCAACCTAGACCAATATCACCTTTTAAAAGGTCAGTTTCTACAACATCGTACTAGTTCTCATCGCTGTCATGTTTGAGCAGTTCCATTGGAATCAATCCTCAGAGACCAATCAATGTTTCCATCCATCCCCCATTCAAAAATAAATATCATAAAATCTTATAAGCTTAACTATCGGATGGGGCATCCATCCCACAAATAATTGCCTTTGCCACACTAGCTGCTGCAAGTGCAGCGTAAGGCTGCCACTCCCCTCGACGAGAGCCATCCCGATAATCAGCCACACCCCGGACCACAACAAAACTTTCTCTGCAGTTGCCAAGGATGCTCTCCACTACAGCATCAAACTCAGAGTCAAATGCCAAGGCTCCAGTCTCTGCTGCAAATCCTTGACGCATTTGTTCGTCTCGAGCAATACACCTTCCAGCGGCAATGGGGCCCATATGTACTCGCGGATTTCCATGTTGCCTGTCATATAAAAAAAAACACACACACAAGCCCAACAATGAACATGCTCCAAGAAACAATTTGAAATATAAAATCACATGGCATAATGTGACTACGCAATATTACTTAACTATGTAAGCTTATTGCTAGCAACAACAGTTTTGCCTAAAAATGTTTAGGTAATATCATATTTGCTAGTCCATAACTTGCACTTAATTTTTTGCATTAAATTTCAAGAGAAAAATGTAATAATCTACATCTGTTTACACTGACAATTCATAGGAATAAAATAGAATTATTAATTCCCAACTACAGCAACTGTCTAAGTTATCCATTTTGAAGTCTTAGGTATAAATGAATGATGGAGAGGGAACAATACACTCACTGCCTCAAGTAAGTCTGAGGTGAAACAAGATAAATGGGTACCTCTGCTGACAATGCAAAATATGGTATAAGTATATGCATAAAAAATATTTGTCTACATGCCAAATGTGAGAATATATTTAATGGAAATTATGCACATTGCACATTTAATTGTTCACGCAGGCACACAAAAATGCCTCAAAATCTACACAACCTATTCTATTATCTCCACGGTAACTAAGATTTGATTGGTTATTCTCCCTTACTTTCTGCATAAAGGCCAACATTTTAAACATTTTTGTAATTCATCGGCATCTGGCCTTCCTAAGTCTAGAGCTGCTTATTTATTGTATGATCCTTCACTTTCCTTCATAATTTTACTCCAGTGGAGCCCAAAATTCTTTTTAAAAAATCACAAATGTTGGACGTGGATACATCACCCATTTTGGATACATTGTTTCCATTTTTTTAAGTACATATAAATGTCCATCACAACAAAACAGCTTGTCCTTTGCTCCCACTCTTGCCAAATCAAACTGGTCTTCATTCATGAATGTCTCTGCTGTTGTTCAATTTTTCAGTGGATGATACATGTTAATGTCTTCAAAGCATCCACACTTATGGTGTTTAAGTTGTCACTACATTTACCCTCTTCTCTCTTCAATTTAGGGGTAATAACATTCTTCCAGTCAAAGTGTATCACAGCTTTGCAAAAACATAATTGTCTTCCCTCTAGTATTTTTATTAAGCTTTGCATCAATATCATCCACATAACATTAATAAGTAGCCTTTTTTATGTTCAAGTCTTACATATAATTGCTGCATCAAATTCTGACTTCTGGAATGATATCTCCCTAATGTCAATCTCTTCAATGTTGCTCTCTTCTTTAATTGCTTCAGCACTATGATCACTTCCACTACAGAGTTCATGCAACCACTCTTTCACAATCTTGGGTTTGACCTGATAGCTTCCTTCTAGCAAGATCATCCTTTTTGAATCCATCAATTATCACCCCATCAATAAATGGTTCCACTAAAACATTCAAATATTTAATGCAAAGGCTGTATCAAGAAACATGTCCAAGACTTAAACAGCATTAAAATATGTAGTTTCCGCTATTTAAGTTGATAGATTGTGTGATTCACGATAATAAATAGTGTAACATCTAACTGATAATTCAAAAATTTAAACTAAGTAAAACTACCTTTGGGGATGGAGGAGAAGAAAAGTATATCAAGCTTCTTTTTTGCAAATAATTGGTACCATATAAAATATTTAATTAAATAACAAACATTGAAAGAAAAAGATGATTCCTACCTTATTAAGTCCCCACTCCCAGGAGCAGGATGAGCAACTTCGATCACTTCTCTTGCTCCTATAGGCATGTAAAGTTTATCTGATTCCACAGGAGGCATTTGGAAATCATGCTCAGTTTCAGAAGACTGCAGTAATGAAAGCCCTTCAGTCAGGTACGGCACCCATGCTGGACTAGGATCTGCTATTTCAGACTGAAATCAGATGATACAGTTCACTGCTAATATTCATTCATAACCAAAATTTATGCACAGAAATACCTTACATTTGAGTTTTGAAAGGATTTATCCCGTAGTCATTAATTACCTCAATTACCACTTTAGCTAGTCATTAATTTTCTAGATATTCACCGAAGAACATTCAGACCCGATTAAAATATAGACAGGATCTTATTTCATGGTACTAGGAGGGGGTACTGGACAATTTTTTGGATTTGGAGGAACAAGCTCTTGAGGGTGTCTAGTTACGGATATTTTTTGACAATTGAGTTAATACCTATAACCTCTCAATTTGAAAACCTCTCTTAAACAACATTCAAAAAAATCATATCTATTATTAAAGAGCAAGGCATCACCAATGAAATTCTTCATCTGTAACCTTCAAAGCACAAAGCTGAAAACAAACAAGAAGGATGGCATCACATGCATAACACTTTCGAGGAAAAGGAATTATTTATGCACTGAAAATCCTAGAGCAAGAGGTATTGCCATTGAGTCATCATACATAAACTGTGAAATCCCTAAATATGACATTTATAACAATGGCAAAGATTAATATACCCTAACACACCTTATTCCACATAATATTTGAGCATAATATGTTAAAACTATGTTAGCATGGAAAACCGTTAGTATATTCAGCACTTGAAAGAGCTCAAGCCTAATAAAGGAAGGATAAAAAATTGCTGAGTACAAGGTGGCCATCATAGGCTCAACAAATCCTATTATGAAATAACAGGTCTACTGTGACACTACTAAAATGTACACCTTACAGAAAACTTTGATGCCTGCATGAAAAATCATGAATTTACCTGGAATCCATATAATCATAAAATATTTAATTTAACTAAAATGAACTCCCTTAAATAATTAGTTAATTTCTCACAAGGAACAAATTCATTTTTATTTTTGCAGTGCGACCTCTCAAAGTGATCCAGCAAAATGCAATTGAAATGTTTCATTTTGCTTCTGCTGAGTTACCATCATATGTTTTTAGATATTGTTTACAGTACCAATGTAGAGCATTGAGCGAGCGGTCAACCACAGCCACCTCATGAATAAGTGATACCTTTGTATAAATCAAGTTTTGCACCAATCTAATGAAATAAAATTAGAAAGCAAAAATCAAATTCATTTCACAAGGCAGCCTGGCACCCTCCTTGATGAGGCACTTTTCTGTGTTTTTAAAGTCCCAATTTCAAGCACAGAACTTGAAAAATCCAGACACACTCTCCATTTTCTTCAAAACGTTCCATCATTGGCATTATCATCTGCCACTGGAGATGGAAATTTTGATTAATTATGATAATTCAATTCATTCGACTCAGTTCATGCCAATGACTCATTCTTTTACATGGTTCAAAACGAACCACCATTAACTGCAGGAACACCATGTGCATCTGCAAATCCCAGATTCATACTCCTGACCATTCTTTTACATGGTTCAGTACGAACCACCAAGAGCCATGAACCGCAGGAACCAGCACAGCTGAGAATCCCAGATTCATACTCATCTGGATTCGCAGATGCGCATGGTTCCTGCCATTCCTGCAGTTCATGTTTCTTGGAGGTTCATTTTGAACCATGCAAAAGAACGAGTCCCTGGCAACGAGGCATTGAATGAACTGAATCATCAAAATGAATCGAAATTCCCATCTCTAGAGGCTGGAGGGGGGACTGCAGCCCACCCTGCCGTGTATGGGCACCAATGCTTGTATAAATATCAAGCACTGTTCACATCAGCACCTAACAAGATTGTTTATAGCATAAAGTCAAGGTAGTACCCTTAAAAAAAAACTAAACGAATGAAAAGTAGAACTGACCTGGGCTTTTAATTTAGATGCTATTTCTTGTAGAACTGGGTTAGCGGGTTTCCATTTCTTCATTTCAAACTCATAAATCCCATCCTCTTTTTGTTTCGCTCCTTCACAGTAAACATAAATGTATCTACAAGAAGGAAAATTTTTAATTATTAAAGGAGGAGAAAAAAATCCCATTTTTGTTGAAAAATATTTTTAATTCAGCCAGAATTTCCATCTCTCATAGGTAATCTGGCGGATGTAAAAATCATGATGAACCTTTCATCCTCCAAACACTCCCCAATGCTTGTTGAACAACTTACTCCAGAGCATTACACTCCTTATGTTACAATTATCTTCACATGCTCTATTTTATATATGCTACTGAATATTCTAAATGGCAGGAGATATCATATGCAACACAAGAATATGAAATGAAAATAAATGGGAAATATTCTACTTGAAAAAGCAAATTACTTTGAACTGAGGACTCAAATAAGAAAAGCATCGCAAAAGGATATTTCCACCACTTGTTCTGGGAAAGAAATTTTTAATGGCCTGATCTGATAAAAATATTGTAACTGAAGTAACCTTAGCTTCATTGGATAGTTATCATATAATCCTGATAATTTTCCTGAAATTAAGATAATGCCTTAATTTCAGGAAAACATTACACTAGCTGAAAGGGATGAAACAAGGGATGAAGAACATAATTCATTCTCACTACCATGCAAATGATTTCACTTAGAGTTTTTTGCATCAAATTTCTGCTAATTTTTCCACTTTAAATTTATTAGTAATAAGCAGTCACTTCACTGATGCACACTTACCCGCCATCATCTGTAGCATGGGAAACTACAACATCTCCCAATCTTACATGCCGGTTATAATCAGTAAAATGAGGTACTCCTCCACCAACACCAACCAAAAAGACAAAATCAACTTTCTGAAATGTCCCTGCAAAAGTGAAAAATGTTATTATACTTAAAATTCATAAATCATCTCAATAGTGATCAATAAGTTACAAGATGCACTATGTAATTGCTTCAGAAAAGAACAAGCATTTATATTTATTCTTGTGGTATCTTATGACAAAAAAAGTATACAAAATTAAAAAGGAAAAATTTAATATAAAATACATCTTAACCCAAAATGACAAACTGAATATTACACAACTCTCAATTACACATACTTCTTCGAACGGTAGAAAAACATACCCAATAATCTAGTGGTTGTATTCCCAGCAGCAGTCATTGCTTCTCTAGTGTGTCCCACTGTAGGTAGTTTAGTGCATACTATTCGATGAGCACCGATATTTCCCAATGTGTAGACATTAGATTCACCTTAAGGATAGGAAAACCATTATTAGCCTGACACTGTCTATATACCACATTAAAACTTTAGGAATATGATAATAAATAATGAAACAATACTTTAAATTATCCACAGAAAGTATATATTCCTTTTCGCTGGTGTGAATATAATAATTCTGTTAATATTCTTTAAAGGATTTTATGATTCCTGAAGTTATAACTCAGCAAGGAGATACAAAATGATACTCATTTGCTGACCCAATGAATTGATTTCAACAATATTAATTTAGTCTCTTCATTTTTTAATGGAAACTGGTAGAATTAATTAAGATTCCTCAAATAAAATCTTCATGGTACTCTCAAGCAATTATGATATCACTCAGAGGGAAAAACCATTGTTAGTATCACAACAGGAAACAATCAATGACTTTAAATTGATTGCAGAAAAAATGGCTAAAACATGACAGGATGAAATTATCGAGCATATTTTGCACAGCTAACAGCATATCAATTCAGAGATATGAATAAGTGCTGTATCATATGAGTAAAAAAGAGTGACACACTGAAAACTATCAGGCTTATATGATGAAAAAGTGCACAAATTATTCAATAAAATGGATTTCATTAGACAGACGGGGACACTGTAGAAGCAGACACCAACATCCCAAATACGTGGAACCTCACAATTGCTTATTGGTATTTGCAAAACATACAGGACACATAAGGTACACATTTAATCTAATTTATAGATGAATTTAAATAACCATGGTGCATGATTTACAATTTTTAAAACATTAAGAAAATGAAACGTCACACAGCAGGGTCTCCAATTATTTCAAATTAAATTCCAAACAAAAAACTGTATTGGAGTATTCACACTTTCAAAGTGAGAAAAAATATTTCAATAATAAATGAAGCACAACATTTATACGTGATGAAATCTAAACAGCACAAAACGTTACAGTGGTAATTTTGTCTTTGCATTATTCTTCTTTAAAAACTCTCAAGCAGCACAAGGTACCTTAAATTTCTACACCTTAGGGCTGGCAGTTCATTGAAAGTGAGATTACTGTCCAATGATTTATGTTCACAGATGCACAATTCTTTTTTTCTTTTTGGCTCATTTACATTCTCTGTCTTTGCTGAAGAATAGAAGAGGAATGGGAGAGGCAGATAACAAGAACACTTTGCTAATATTTCTACATTAAATGCCCATCAGAGTTCATCAAAATCATACCTACCAAACTTGGCATTTAAGCTTAATCGGCCACCAATTCTAGAAAGATCTTCAAAAAACCTAACCTCTCCATAGCATTAAGTAAAAAGTATTATCTAAACAAAGAACTTCTGTGAAGCCAATAACTGCCAAAGCTTTTTCAATTTGCAATTTATCTACTGTCATTAAAAACCTATTCTAAAAATGAAGATTCAACTACAATAGTTAGCATGAATCAATAAACTTATTTAAACTTGGATTTGGACTTAATTGGACAATATAATACATGTATTCAGGAATTCTAAGCAGGCACATTAGCGAACAAAAAAGAGTTCCTTTCCAGGAGATGAACATGTTTACTCATGTCTGTAATACTGCAGCTCACTTGGAAAAACTATGCCTAGATCCCACTTCCCACTTAAACCTTTATTTCTAATCTAACTAAATTTAATCTAACTAATAGTTGTTTGCTGAAGTCATAAATATCCTTTTTGAGGCAATATTTAATTTTTCATGTATTTTACTGTTAAATTACTAAGAAAACATGCTTACATTAATTTCCGTAACATGGGGGTGATATCAACATTTTTCATTCTAGCACAGCAGAGGACATAGCAGTATAGTACTGTATAGCATCAGTACTATACTGTATCAATATCAGTATAGTCAACAGGGTGCATCTTTGTATTCTTATTTTCAAGGTTAATATATTGAACTGAGTTTGAAATGGAAATAAAGTGTTTTGTGGGCACATCTGGGTTTTAACTAGACAATAGGCATTTATAATTATTCTTCGTCACATCCAAAATTCCGTTTTTTTTTCAATTCATGGGTGCTCTAGGAATGTAACCCCTTTGAACTTAGGGGGCTGAAGGTAATCTGCCACCATAACTGCCACAGGGTAGACAAAATATATCCAAAATGTGCTTATAAACGTACTGACCAGTGATTAATTAACCAGCGATTAACCACCATTACATTAAGGTGAATTCAACCATATTTTAGAACCACAAAGCTAAAGTATGTACACATATCAAGTCCTAAATAAAGCATGGAATAGAAATACATGTGTATGTGTCACAGAACAATCATCTTGAAGACTTTTCACAATGAGAAATATTTATTATGTGCCAATCACTTTTTGAGCTCTGGATTCAAAGTTCAATCAAAACATGATGTGCAAGGACACTTAATGGGACACCACTCACATATCAGAAGTTGGTGCCAGCCCTTTTGATGCAATATTTAAAACTAAAATGTGGCAATGAGATATTGATTACCATGGTTATTTTTTTCAATTATCACTCAGCTTAAGTTAAAATTACACATATAATTAATTATTTTGATTCAGAAAGAAAAGTAATGTAAAGAAGCATTATGTGGACACACAGAAGAGTGCAATTAGGTGCTCCAATAATCACCTGCACCAGTGTCAAGGTGCCTGAAAATGGTGGTACAGGAATATTTTAAAATCCAAGGAAAAACAGACACATCAAGCATAGTAAAACAAGGAAGCTGGGAAACTGAATACACTGAATTAGCATGAGCTTCTGGTACACTGGCAAAGTAAGCATTTTTTAAGCAAAAGGCAACATTATACATCACTGATACATACTCTGTCAACTTACATGAAACAAAATTTCTCCTAAGAAAACATTATTTATTGATGACTTCACTTTAATAAACCTTTAAGGCAACAAATAAGTCTGATTCCAAAATATTAGGAGAATGATAGCATTCTCTTAAGCTCAATCCTTCTTAGTAAAAACTAATCACCTTGTGCTGCACTTAGAAAAATATTCAGAACTATTATTTTAAAAAATAAACACTTAAAAATAATGTTGAATAAGCTTACGCTGTACACGTACATGAGAGAGAGAGAGTATTATAAGAGTGACAATCTGAAGCTCGAACCAATCACTCAAGGAATACAAAATATTTTTCAGGAAAAGAAGATAGGAAACAAAATCTACACAAGTTTGACAGTGTCAAGTGGCAATAACAAAATGCAAAATTATTCCTAACATCATTTTCAAGGGTACAATAAGGTAAGGTTCAATTGTACACATTCACCCCTTGAAGTACAAGAGACATGAAACAGCTAAGCATGCTAAGCACCATCAACACCTGATGATGGTGCTTAGTGCCGAAACCTGGGTCGTGAGTTTGTAATTTTATTGTGGTTTGTAAAAGTTTGTAATAAATCAATTGTCATCCATCTTGACTAGGATTTGAACATATATGCCCATATTTCCGAACAAGAGTTTTAACCAGCTGAGCTATCCTGGCATCCTTATTTAATGTGGATTCAGATGGGTTTTAAAAGAGCCAGACATTGAGACAGTCATCAAGCTCCTTTAGAGCCCCTATAAATCCAAAAGGACGAAGGATGCCAAGGTTACTTAACTGGCTAAAATACTCATCCTAATAGCTGATCGTACTCATCCTAATAACTGCCTTAAGTACACATCTGGGGAACTGGATTCGATTCTCAGTCAAGGTGGACTATTATCACTCAGTGTAAAGCTTGCTATCGTGCATGGCATTGAGTTACCCTGTTAAGGTTATCCACAGATAGCTCACGATCCTTGAAGGTCCCTGGCAGCCTAATGAGAATTTATGATCAAAAATGGAATATTAATGATGAATGATTAAACAGAGAAAAGCAATAAACTTAAATATTAACTATATAAGGGCCTGCCAGAAGTGCCTGAAGTAATTAACTCGATTGGAAAAAATTGTTTATTAGAACAGAAAAAAATTTCAGGAATGATGGTCAGAAAAAAAAAACAAATTGACAAGAGGGTTAGCCACTTTGTATTTATGTATATAGAGTCACAAGGTCTACATCTTGAAGCATTGTGATGAATGGAGCCCAGCTGTATACGTAACGACCACCTAAATCAAAATCAGAGATAAGAAAACTACCCTAAACCAGCAACTACCAGACTAATAACCAGATACTTGACAATTAAAACCACTAGGTACTTAATCCTCTAAGCTAATATCACATCTGCCATATAACGTAGTCCGGGTCTGTAGGGAACTTGTGATTTTTCAGGTGACACATTTTAGAAGAAACATATAATAACCTATATTTGTAAATGCTTAAAATTCATAGGAACAAGTTGATGGAATGGGATAGCTATGTCCAAAAATAGCAACAGTATTAAATTTACCCATATTAGAGAAATAAAAGTATAATGGAGAGAAAATCTTTAGCTTCCTGCCTCAACACAATCTGCAATGAAAGTAAATACATGGATACCTTTGATTCAATACATGCATGATTACACGATTCAATACATGCATGAAAACAAAGTACATATTACTGTAGGCTCATTGAGCACAGGCTGATTTTATAATACATTTTTCATGAGTCAATGTTAGATTACAGATAATATAGATATTCCGGAATCATACAAATTGAAACCCCTAGCTTTCCAATCCATGTACAGGCCATGGGGAAAATCCTTCTTCTTCAGGCACTACTAGTGTTATTTTCCTTTGCTGCATTAAATATCCAGACTTTCAAAAACTATTAGAAAATCTGGGGCTTTCTAGAAACAGTGCCAAATTCTGCTTCATGGCCAACATGCCAGAAGCACAGTGCTTCCCCCAAGTGGTGAATACAATTAATTTTCTATTTTTACCTCGACATCTTTTACACAGACTACAACCACAATTCAGTGACAAATAAATACATTATATAATCCACTAAATACCTTAGATAATTTAAGAGGATTAGAAATTATCATTTCATAATTTCCAAGTGGTGCATTTCGTTTAATTTTGCATCATATAATAATGTATGAAACCGAGATGGCATCCAAAGTTAAACTAACATTGAAATATGAAACCATAACATTAAATTACCTAAGTTCAAAATACTACACACCTCTACACAGCATGCAATTAAAGCTATAGTGCTGACACCAAATAAACAATCACAGCAGCCAAATAAAAAGAAAAACACAAAATGCTTGGTGGCTAGGGGATAAAAACCTAATTGTGAGCACATAATGAAGCAGGACAAACAATACTACATGGAAGTAAAGACAAAACCCAATGACACACTACCATTGCAAGCAAGTACCTTACCAAATCTTGTTGGCCTATAACGAATTCCAGAAGTCCTTGTGGTCACAGATGGACCTGGTGGGTTAAAAATTTTCGAGACAGAAATCTTAAAAGTTGGTAATGAAGATACTTTATTTTCCCGGCATTTCTGACTTTTTTTTTAAATACACAGGCACTCAACATTTTCAGATGAAAAATGAAATTAAATGACCAAAAATCACACATGCCAAACAGCAATGCACAACCATAGCACAACCAACTGTTAACGACGGCTCATGCATTCCATAATGAAATGTTATTCACCTATTTTTGAACAGCATAGAAAAAAATCACTCAAATTAGAATGATTAAACTTCATTTGCTCAGCATCACAATAGTTAAAGTCATGCAAATATTTAAATAATTTCACTCAGATACCCCTTGCCTATCATTTGGACTCAAATAGTCATAAAATTATGAAAAGGAAGACGCATGTAAATCCCAGAAAAATTACTCTATCCATCATTTGTGAACGTAAGTGATCCATCACTTAATGTGGTTGTTGTATGATAATCAAAGAATTGAAAGAAAAATATTTGTAAAATGTGGCATCTAAGAGAAATTCATTTACACAAGTAGAATGTTTTTGGAAAAAAATTAATTTTTAGGAAAAACGACACGATTTCAGAAATTCCACTCACAAAAGGGACCATGAAAATGGCCTAGAGAAGTTGAACAGTATTTCATTTACATAAAAAATAAATTTTTTAAGCTACAATCAACACTGTCCACCAATGATTATAAACTCAACAGAAGATTTAGAACAATAAAAATGAATTTAATAAACTAATTTTTAATTTTATTTTCAAAGACTTCTGATAGGACTAGGGAGATGGGTGCAGTTCTTAAACAACTCTTTGATGCCACCAATAATTAAAATAACTATATTCATGAGAGGAAAGGTTACCTGAGTAGAAGAGTTCAGAGGTCACAGTAAAATACCAAATAATTGGAGGTACAACAGCCACATATAATTAGCACGGGTAATGATTTCAGAATTAGACAAAAGTAATTAAATTTATTTTCCCCAGGAGAGCTTGTGTAAAGGAAAGGGTAACTAGTTTGTGAACAGTACGTTTTGTGTGATATTTGCAACACTACAAGTGAGCCAAAGAATACCTACTTTTCTGTGAACATACATTAAATATTTTGAATTTATGAGCTGATGAGTGTCATTAGTTTGTTGTATGGAGGCAACAGAAGTTGGAAAATGAAATTCCCAGATATTCGCGTCATCACCTGAGTGATTTTCCTCAATTTTCTCATTGATATGATCTCAATGCAAGATTTTCACTTCTTAATTTCATTAATTCAACGCATTATCATACACCTCTACACATACTGGTATTGATATCATTTTCACTCAGGAGTCATGAACTTTCAATTATAAGTATGCCTTAGGTTTTTAGATTTTTTCGGCAAATGCTGATGATGAAGTGATCTCGAGCTTTATGTTGGGTGATGGTGTTGATATGCACTGTGTCTGTCATTGAAACATTGGTGCATATTAACACATCACCATCACGGTTGGAAACCTGACAGTGTACATCAGGCATATCACAAGTAAGGTTTACAATGACAGCAGCTAATTCTGATCAGGGAGCCACCACACATTATGTTTTGTAGGTGACTGGATCTTTTGTGTGGTATTCCCTGGCTATGTATTTCTTTGATATTTCCAGGATTTTTCAAGATTTTTTTAAAAATCTCCAATTTCCTGATTCTGCCACCACCTAGTGGTGTAAATGTACTTCAACATGTAAAACCAAAGTGTGTGATGGTCATGGAGTAAACTATAAAAAAATTAGTGATGGGAAGACCAGTTCTTCAGTTCCATGCTTCCACATGTTCTCACAGAAGCCACAAGATCCTAAATTCAGTTGAGAAGTTGGGTTTTTCAATTTCATTTCTAAGTTTTTAAGGAATAAAAACTATGACAATTAATCAACATAAAGCATTGGCAATCGGATAGCACTGTGACATAATATTCTATAATGGCATTAGATAAGAATCTTTCATCACTTTGCTGGCTGGAAAAACCGCCATACTGGACTGAATTAAACCATCCACCTCAAATCAGTCATTGTCATTTGGCAGAGATAACAGGAGTGCCAAAATCAATGATAGCCCAATCAATGCAGCAGCAGGATAAACTGAGAGAAAATTGGAGTTGCAAAGGAAAACAATAACTCCCCAAAGCCTAGGTAAGGATCCTGATGTCGAGGATTCCCTAAATCAATGGTTTTCAATTGTAAGTCGATGAGGAGTTTGCGTCAGTGGTCCAATGTTAAAAAAGAAGTCAGAGGAGCTAGCTTTAAAGCTTCGTCATGATGATTTCAAGCTAACAGATGGTTGGTTGTCAAGATGGATGTGCTGAAACAAAATTAAATTAAGAAATGCTTATGAAGAAAAAAATAGTGCCAATTTTACATGTGCAGAGGAATGGAGGGCTAACTGACCTTACTCCAGAATTTCTGCACGTATGACAGTTACGATGCCAATGAAACAGGCCTGTATTACCATACTACACCAAATGGCTGACTTTGCTCAAGTTCCGTGGAACTAATAGGGTCAAAAAAAAAAGAGATGGATCACATTACTGTTTTGTACTGCTCAAATACGTCGGGAACTGGCAAAATGAACTTTCGGCATTTGGAAAAAGTGCTAACCCTCGATGCTTTAAGGGGTTAAGAATTAGCAGCTTACCAGTAGAGAATCATGCCAACAACAACGCATGGATGACTGAGGGCCTTTTAAGCCAATGGTTAACCAGTTGGGATAAGGAACTAGTGCGAAATCGAGGAAAGTACTTCTTATTCTCAATAATTGTACAGCACACCCTAATTGCACAACCATCTTAAAAAACATTCTGTTGGCATTTCTGCATGCAATACATCATTTCTAGTGCAACCAACGAAATGGGGTTCATTATAAATTTGAAAACATCATACTGCGGAAAATTAATTGATCACATTCTAACATCAATAGCAGAATATCCACTTGCATCATTATTGACGGCTGAGAAGCCACCTGTAAAATGATTGAGAATTTTTTTCTCCACAGCTGTTTCAAACATTCAAGTCCAAAAATTTTGGAGGTACTGAAATGGGAAAGTGAAAATGGATCTGCTTCTGAACTGCATCATGTAAATATGCAGCATTGAAGGTATCAATCCAATATGTACTGTTGTGGCTAACATGATAGCAGTGAAGGTGATATTGTGGGTACTATATTATGAAACAACAAGATCTGATTAAAGATGAGGAAAGTCATGGAGATGAAGATGCACTTCAGTGTTGCCGAGTGTCTTCTCGAGAAGCCAGGAAGTTTATCGACCTGTTATGATGCTACTTTATTCAAGAAGCCAACAAAGGAAGTCCACTGTCATCATAAGATGTCTGTGCAGACTTTGTATAAGCGATGAGGGTGAAGAGAATAAAGCAGGACACACTAGACAAATTCCTTCAATGAGAAGCTATGAATTCCTAGTTTCTGTGCAAATGAAGCTCGAAGATCAATTATTCTCATCTAACAATCCAAAATAAATGCCATATCTAATCGCTGCTTCTCCTTTTACAGGGTTTCATGAAAGGAATCCATCTGAAGGCACTTGAGGTTAAGAGAAATATGTTCATTTTAACTATAGGATTACAGAAAAAACTGTTTATAATGTTATTCTTGCCAATTTAAAGTTTTAATACTAGATAATTAAAAAAATTTGCATTTCAATTCTCATTTACTACTTTACTACAGTTATTCATTTCAACATTTATTTAAACATATTTACAGGGTACTTTGCATAAATGGGGCAGCCACTTTTGTTATCTTAACCTCCTGGTCCATCACTGTTATTCCAGTATTTTTTATTTCCACAGTTCAAGATTTTTCATACATGTATTTGCAAGTAGCAAACCATCCTGGATAATAAAATTATTATTGTGCTCACTGGCATTCCTAAACCAATAGTCCCTAAAATTACATCAGGAATGATTAGCAAATATACCAGATTCCCCAATGTTAAAGAAATAGAACTTGAGGAATAATAATCGCGAGAAAATTGAGGATGTATGTTATTTTTTCAGCCCTGAGAATTTTTGCAACCCAGGATGAGTGCTTAGTCGCTACTAGGTGCAAAATTTGACAATTATTTAAGCAACTAATTATTCTGCCTACTGCCGGTAATATCTCAGGTCCTACTATCCCTTCATGCATCATTAAATGCACTATGTCCTAGTCCATATTTATGTACAGTTCCTAAAAAAAGGCACTTTGCAAAATTTTCCCAAGTGAAAAGGTGATGAGATACTGACAAACCTACTACAGGATCACATGGATAATATCAATAAATGTCTGAATTGAAAGTAATCTGATGAAAGGGAAGTTTTGACTGGGAAAAACCCTGCACCAAAATTTATAAAAAGAGAATGTAGCAGACAAGATACAAGCCCACAGCCTAATGGCCCTCATGATAACTTTCTGGGATGTGTAATGAAGGGGATGAGGTATTATGACTTCTGGATCCCTAGCAGACAGAGATTAGAAGGGGAACTTATTGCCTCAACTGCATAGTACATGAATAAATGAGCATGTAAACAACTGCCAATATACACGGTTAATACTTTTACCATTAATTCCACATCAGGATCCCAAAAATAGCTGGCAGTTCTACCTGACCTTCTGTAAGAATAATGCAAGGGTAATCTGAGCACATTTAAGTAAAGAAAATATGACTGATATACAGCATTCAATGTTACTCATTGTTCCATATAAACACAGAGGGTCTTAAATCATTTCCCCGCAGATGTGGGAGCCAATACAATTGATACAATTATACTACAGACATTATCATATAGGCTGTATTTTCTTTAGTAGTTATTTAATGAAAATAGTGAAGAGTCAGAACCAGAAAAAACCACATCCTCTGTAATTAGGTTTATAATGTGTAAAGTAACTTAAGTATGATGTTATTCAACTCAAGATGTTATTTAGCATTCTACTGAAAATTATAAAATACTACATAAAGAAATTACCAAGTTAGTTTTGAATTAGAATAACTGAAAGTGAGAACCAATGCTAAAAAATAACATGGAACTGGTACTGGAAAAAGTCAAACCAATACAAACTAATTAAAATGGATTGGAGGTACTACACACATCTCTTTAAACTACACCAAATATTAGGAAATTACAAATTAGGACAAATATTTTGCTAACAAACATACACTGTGAGTCATTAGAAAGTACAGAAACACTCTCATATATGATGATTGAAGAGTAATACATACCTTAATTTCATACCAGCTACCAACAATAATGTAGTAGAAGCAATAATCTAGAGAAAGCAGCAGAGAAATTTCAGTAGATGACGCAATGAAATTCTGAAACATCAGTCTAATATTTTAAAGCTTCAGTAATATCAGATTTATAACCATGTTAACATCACCATGGTGCTATTGATTAAAAGCAGGAAATAAATGACAGAAAAATTAACATAAGGCATAATTGTCCAAGAACTTATCTTAGTCAACAGCTGTGGGTAGAAATATTCATAAGTCAGTGATCTGTATATTACCCGAAAAGTAATTACCAGCTTAATTTTAGATTATGAAGTTAAATCTAATTCATATAATAACTTTAGCATTAAAACACCAGTTTACATAAAAAGTGCAGAAAAAAAAGAAGTCGGGAGGAAAAAATATAAAAAGTACTATCAGAGGTACGGGCGTTTGTATGGGCGTCTGTCTAGTCACAAAAAAGCAACAGGTATGGCCTCTCCTTTCCCTAAATCTCTCTCAATCCCACTCATAAAATGAAAATTTCCATACAAATATCTGTGTGTGCACAGCAAAAATTAATGAAATCGCATGTAATCGCAATAGACTATCAATACTAACAATGCATTTAAGACTGATTGTTCACCACATCAATTCAAGAAAATCAACAACAAAGCAAGCCAACTTTGTCATTAAGTCAAAATTCTAACAATCATATGGTAATTTTTACAAAGTATAAAAATGCTATCATAAATGTTTGTAGCAAGAAATGAGAAATATTACATTACCCCTTCAAAAAAGGCATTCCCAACAATTAAACCTTTACATTTTCTTAGTTTAAACTTTTCTCAGATAACATAATTGTCCAACACAAATTTTCTATCCAAAACAAATTTTCTATCAAATTAATGTTAATGTGGTAAAGTTAACATCATATTTGTATGTCTTTTCCCACAGCATAAACAACACTTGCTCCATGGTTACACCTGAATTAAAGGAAGGCCATCAAGTTAAAGAAATTCCTTATATGTCTATTTTCCTGCACATTAAAACCAAATCCTTTAATTTCGTCGTTCCAACTTCCAAACAACTGCAATGTATTGAAAAAACCTTAAGAACATACATACAACTACAAATAATTGTTATTTAATAATATAAGGAAAAATCACCGACTCTCCCCTATTGGCTGATGACGTCTCACCTTATGTAAGTCCATTGAAACTAGTAATACATTACATATTTAAAGCATCTAATCTAGATGGTGTTGGTTCAGCCCGCCTGTCTTTTGTGTGACTAAAGGTCCGACGTTTGTTTTGTTGTGCTTTTTATTCTTGAGACGAAGCAGTCAAAGTTTTCGTTGACAAAGAATTATTTATTTCCTTATAATTTTACGAATCATATGTCCTGGTTTAAATTATTTTTTCCTGTTAGCAGAAGTAATGGGAGTAATTATGTTTTCTGGTACATTTGTTAATTTGCTCATATTTGTCAATGCTTTCATATATATTACCAGGTTGCATTTGCATGTTATGCAAATAATTAAAATTTATCCCATTCAACAAGTTTTTATTATATTTTATGATTCTTGACTTCACGGGTACATAAAATTTTGAATGAATCCATCGATAATTCTCAGCAATAGTATTTCACAGGAGTTACCTCCGTTCGCTCTAGATCTTCCAGATGGCAGCACTAATACGACATATGATGCGCAGCGCAACCGACAGAGGCATTTGCTTGTGTAAATAAATATTCGCTGCAACAAATTTTCAAGAGATAACTGAATGTGAATTTTAGGAATGGCTAGGTAACGGATTAGGTAATTATGCCAGAAATATTTTCAACTGCTGAAAAATGCCGTATTTCGGCGAATCATTAAGGCAACTTTCCTAACCAATGGACATACTGGTTAACACTTGAAGACTTCAGCAAAGCATCAATTATTGTTTTGGAAGGTTTAATTTGCAAAATCGTCGGTAAATATGCAATTGTGTACGAAAATGGTTCTTCCACCTGTTTCTAATAGCATGATAATGAAAGAAAAAAGCAAAGGAAGAACAACTGTGGGAATTGAGAGGCTTAATCCATCACCTTCAGATATATCAAGTGCTCGCTTTAGTGAGTGATTTCCCAGCCATTGTGAGCACTCGTTACACCAAGCTTCCACTGTGCATAAACCAAACTTTTCCTCATCCCATCATATAATAAAATTCAATACTCCTATTTAAAAAATATAATACTATTAAATACTCCTTATACAAAGAAACTTAAATACCATTAAATGCTAATTCTGCAAAAACACCATTGTGTATGCTACTAGCAAGCTTAGAGAATCAATCCAGGAATGTAACTAGCTTTGAAAAATCTTCGGACATAGAAATATTTAGGGTTCCCATGGTCATAAAACATCAGGAGCTTTATGCAAAAAAAAATCTTTTCAATAGTATAAGTAAATGCTTTTAGATAGCCTGAAAATGTCAGCAAATTGATTGCTACTGCACAACATATACCGGAGGATATGATACATATGCATGGTACTGAAGAATATTTCTGGAAACATACCATAAAACATTATCTACTATTATGCATTCAAAAAATACTGAGTAACTATAGAGAAAAAAATCTATCATGGTGAATAAATCGATAATAACAGGGATCACAAGATAGCCAACGACTAAATACTAGGAAAAGGACCAAGAAGAATGAAGTAAAAAACTCGATGACTATTTTCAACAGTAAGTAAAAAATATAGAAAACTAAGGAAACAAGAGTGCCTAAGAATGTAGACAGATCCAACTCTAAAAAAAATCTTAAATACTACTGCCAGCTAGTAAAGTTTGAAAATTACGAGAGACAAGATTGGATTTCAATGCCTCAGAAGCAAATTTACTCCAGCATTAAGTATGCCTATCAACCATAAATACAAACCTAGAGATGTAGGAAAAATAATTAGAGGTATCCAGGGATAAGATTTACCCATGTGCCTACAAACTCCAATAATATCTTGCTGAAAGACTCATTGCCTATACACAATATGATCTTTAATTATATAGTGAAAAATAGTACTCACCAACTGTCGTGTATCTCACAAAAGTTTCCTTGTTTTCAATCATGGCATCCACAGCAAGTTTTTCACAATATTGGGCAGTAACAATGGCTATAGTGGGTTGTTTTGAGCTGGCAATAGTGGGCATTTGCTTCACAACCTAAAATTGATTTTAAAAGGTCTTAACTGTTACAACTACATACATGAGGTAAGCCAATATATCATGACAATGGAGGCAACCAATACCTGGACATCACTATCATCTCTAACTACACGTGTGAAGGCCCCATGATCCAAGGACTTTATCAAACCTTTGGTGAGAAGTTCTGCAAGAATGGGTTCCACATCCGACTCTGCCCAGCAGTTTTCCCTGAAAGAATAACAATGCATGAGTATTGTAACATTTATATTAAAAAACATTTATAACTGTTGTAGTACTGTGTTTGTACAGTTGAGCATCTTTAATCCGGCACAGTCGGGACCGAGGTGATGCCGGATTAGGGATTTTGCCGGACTATGGGTCATGCATGGCAACTGGTCTATTTCTGACGTCTGGGATGTTTTCATTGAAAAGAGTCAATTATTTATAACAAAATATATTAGTTTGAAATTTACTGAACATTATTTTAAAAAGAGTTACTGAGAACAATCAGAAAGATATGGTTTCTTAATACACAAAGTTATTATTTAAAGTTATCGAAGATGCGCAGTGAGTGAAAATAATGGAATCTAAGCATTGTGCATATTGCTGCACATATAAAAGTTTCATATTGTTATTGGAAAAGGGTATAAAATTTGATATTTCTTATGCTGTGCTTTGCGTAACATAATTTCCTACCACGCTCGATCTGTTATCAGCTGACTCAGCGTGATGCCAACGCATGGGTGTCGTGTATACGACCACCCATCACTACGTCGCCGCGAGCGACCGGACTGGATTATTCTTTAAAGACTATCCATCCTCAATAGTAGTCTTCCTTCAACAATTTCAGGCTGATCATCTTCATCCCCACTCGGATTTATTGTTATTAATTACCATTTCAATGATTTCATCATCTATGATATGTTGTGTGGTAGGAATATCATGGCCGCTAACTATCCTTTCGTTTAAATTTACCAATTCCATTTCCTTTAATTCAGGGTTATGGATGATGTTTGCAAACTCCATCATCATATTTTTATCCTCAGAATCATGAAATTTTTTAAATCCCGACTTATTTCGTCTATATCAAACCTTAAAGTAGGCCACAATTTAAACCACGCATGTTTTAGAACGGACGGTGAAATGCTATTGCCTGCACGTGAAATTTCCCAAATCACGTCTTTTGGATTGATCACGTCTATTTATGAAACAGTTTATCCTGCTCCATTAGCATTTGGCCAGAAATACTAACTAAGCCCTTCACTTCGACGCCATCGAAACCAGGCTATCTAAATCAGCACTGAAATCTTCTTTCACAGATTTTCTCTCTGTTATCCACTTCTTCGTGTCACTTTAACAGTAAAATTTTGATGATTTTTCTCTTGCAACTTCTTAATGTGCTATATTGTTGAAGATCCCTCGTAGTATGTTTCAGTCAAATGCTTTACTGATGCAATGGTGTCTAGCATTTTCACAAGTTGCACTTTTTCTGCAATGGTTAACATTTTGTGCTGTTGCCTCAACTGTATGGATGTATATGTATATGAAACATAAGAATATAACCAATAATTTTATCAAATTACGTCTAGTGGTCAATCAAAAATTCGCGCGCCATTGAAAGTGGCCGATCTGTAAATTAGTCGTAGTCAGTCTCGGCGATGTCTTCAAATTTATATGTTTACTTCAAGTTCCAGAATAATTCCAGTGTACACAAAGTACCAGAAATTAATATGTTTAAATTATTCTGATTCTCGAAATGGTTAAATTTACGTTAAGAATGGTAACTCGGTATTAATATAAGAATAATATCTCGGTAGGTTATGTAGCAATGTTCCGGTTAAAAATGTTTCGGCATTTTCCATTAAGTACCAGGTAGTTGGTCATGGCAAAATTGCCGGATTATGGGTGCTCCCGGATTAGGGGTTTCCGGATTAAGGGTGCTCAACTGTACAGCAATTTCTTTTGTTGTTCTTTTGTTTGAAAAAAGCAATATTCCTTTTCTTTTTGTATTTCCATGGAGCCGGCTACACAAGTAGTCAGCGGTCTGTATTATTTGAGTATGTAATAAAGTTGTTGCATGGATTAAATTGCATCGATTGCCTCATTAACAGGTTATGGGCTCAGTTTGTACTCAATAGTTTCGCGGAAGTTTGTCTAAAAGGAATTTACAATGACAGAGGAAAAGATACCGCTGTTTGACAGAACAAATTATGACAGTTGGCAGTTTCGTGTAGAAACTTTGCTAGACGGAAAAGAGTTGCTTGACTGCATTGAGGAACAGATAATACAGCAAGTCGTTACTGCCAGAGCGACTGTAGAAGAAAGAGCACCAATCGACTCAGCAAACACCAAGAGGAAACCTCAAGATAAGAAGGCTAAAGGTCAAATTGTACGGTTTTTAGCTGACAGCCATCTTGAGTATGCACAAGGAAAAGAAACTAACTACGACAATTGGCACAAATTGGACAGCACGTTTCAGTGTCGGACGGTTGCAAGCCGGTTGAGAGTATCGAGAGAATTACTGACTATGAAGTTTGATCCAGCAGTAGATGCAATGGAATCTCATTTTGTGAAATTTGACAGGAAAGTCCACGAGTTAAAGGCAGCTGGTGCTAAGTTGGAAGAAATCGACGTAGTCTGTCACCTGATATTGACAACACAAGTATCGAATGGTAGTGACAGCGATAGAGACCATGCCCCAAGAAAATCTGTCCTTGTCCTTCACGAAGAGTCGTCTTCTGGATGAAGAGGTGAATCAAGACAACTCAACCAAAGGGAGGCCTTCAGGACCAACTGCATTTCCCAGTCATTCGAGAGGCAGTGAACGTCAGAACTTCAGGAGAGGAAATGGATGTGCCTTCGGGAGAGGAAGGAGTTTCCCCTTTAGATGCCACAACTGCGGTGAGTTAGGCCATAAAAAATAGGAGTGCAAGAAACTTCCTAAAGTGGTGGGTCATGGGGCGCACTGTGCTGAGTCAGAAGCTGAAGAAGAGTCGGAAATAACCTTTTGTGCAGTGAGTAAAATAAATTCTGCTGGTTCTAGTTGGTATTTGGATTCTGGAGCATCAGAACATTTGACTAATAATGATGCTATTCTTGAAAATGTGGTGGACCTTGAAAAGCCTAGACCCATAAAAGTAGCAAAGGTGGGGCAAGTAATGTAAGCAACCAAAATAGGCCAAGTTAAAATATATACTTTGATAAGGGGCAGAGTCAATTCCATCACTATTAATGATGTCCTGTACGTGTCGGGGCTAGAAATAAACTTGTTATCAGTGAGGAAGTTAGAAATGAAAGGGTTTGTCATTGTTATAGGAGATATGCAAGGTTACAATTTGGAAAGGGAAAAGGGAATGTGCAGTTGCTCATGGGAATGAGGTGTTGCACAAGGTAGATGTCATAAATAAATTGGGTGATAGTGCCTGAGCAGCAATAGACAGTGCGGAAATGTGGCACAATAGAATGAGACACATATGTAGTAATGGGCTAGAAAAACTTACAAGGCTTGCAGATAGGATAGAACTCAAGGCAAAAGAAATGTCACAGATATGTAAACCATGTAAATTTTGTGTGTGTGGAAAACAAAGCAAGTTACCTCCTAATCAGCAAAGAGTAAGAGCTACTAAACACCTTCAACTGATACATAGTGATCTCATAGGGCCAGTAAATCCAGTTTTATGTGATGGAAAGAAATATGTGTTAACTTTCATAGATGATTATTCTCATTTTTCAGTTGTATACCTTCTTCAGTCCAGGTCATAAGTGTTTCGTTTTTTTTTTTAAATATGAGGCCATGGCTACTGCACATTTTAATTTTAAAATTAGCAGATTCCGGGGTGAAAATAGAAGAGAATATATTTCCCAAGGTATGCAAAATCATTTTGAGAACCATGGAATTCAGTTTCAATTTAGAGTAAGCTACACTCCTCAACAGAATTGGGATGCTGAAAGAATGAATAGAACATTAGTGGAAAAGGTCCACTGCATGTTATTGTTAAAATTAGATATTTAAATTAATATGTGATGGTCAATTGGTTAGTAGGCAATGGTTGTCATAAGAACTGTAAAAAATACTGTAAAATAAATAAAAAGTGTTTACTGGTTGTTGAGAGAGTAGCCATCAAAAGAACTGATTTGTACTGAATTTTACTATCGCTAAATCAGAATATTTTCGCAACAGGTTATGGGCCCAGGTCCTTCAAAGTTATTAAATAACTGAAGTAAAGTGAAGCGATAGTAAAAGAAGAAAAAAACAAGAAGAATAACTCAGGTTACCAAGAAAAGTGGTTACGGAGAAAAGTACTTTGTGAGCAATGAAGAAAAGACACAGATGTTCCTAATCATAGAGAATTTAGAGTGAGACATTAAAAATGATAAGCAAAAGAGATAATGATGAAGAAAGAGGAGAGAGGTATGCCAAGCTGGGAAAAGAAAATTATTTTATGTGGCAACTATGCGTGCTCTACTCGTTGAGAAAAATTGCTGGACCGCAATTGACCCCGGCTACAGAGGTATTACCGAGGATGGTTTGAACCAGGAACAGGCAAGATTAAATAGAAAGGCATTAAATTTGTTGATACAAAATGTGAGTACCGCACACCTTGAAGATATTGGTGATTGCACACGTGAACTAGAAGCTTGGGAAATATTGGAAGAAATCTACGCAACTTTTACGCTTCTTCACACATTGATGAACCTAAGAGATATGGTGAATACAGAAAAAATGGACGACCTGTCAATGACAAAATACATGGTGAAGATTCAAGGTTTGAATAGAAAACTAGCCAAGGGAAACATACATTTTTCTGACAAACACATCGCTATGTTTTTCTTATTGGGGTTACCACCGGAGAAATATGATGGACTAGTTTGATCTCTTGAAGATGAAGAAGACCTGACTCATGGAAGGTAAAAGCAAAATTACTTCTAGAAGAGAAACAGATGATTAGACATGAAGATTCAGTAAAACCTTTAGCCATTAAAAGAAGGAACAATCACCCAGAGCATAAGCAAAAGGAGAGCGGAAATGCATATAAATATGAAAAAGACGATATCAAAACTCAGAATAAACCAACGATGGAATATAGGTGCTATAACTGTGGGGGGCGAAATCACATAGCAAAGTATTGCAAGAAACCCCAAAGACAACGAGATGATTACAAGCCAAAAACGGTAGATGGAAATCAAACATAGAAAATGAAGTAAAACACGCCGAAAATGTAGTAGCAAGAGAATTCAAGGCGTTGTGCACAGCAAGGCAAGTAAATTGCACTTACAAGTGAGACGAATGGCTGGTTGATGTGTAGATGCATCATATGACTCCATGTTTGGAAATTTTGGACGAATTCAGCGAATATTCAGGCAAAGTAGATGTAGCTGATGGATGATCAATGTTAATAAAGGGAAAGGGATCCGCATTGTTAAGAATCACTTCAGAGTGTGGTGGGATGCACATAAGGCTGAGTAATGTTTTGTAGATACTGGACATTCAGTCTAATTTATTATTAGTGAATCAACTAGAGAAACATAACCTGACAATTATGTTTGATAATGGAAAGGTAGATATTATTGATAAAGAAAGGGAAAAGATGCTATTCTGTGGAATCAAATGTAGAGGTTTGTATTATGTAACAACCTTGAAAAGTTCCTGTAACAAGATGACTTCATAGGCTCAGTTATCAGAGGCTGATGACCTATTAAGGGAAGAAGAACATGATAATATTCCAATACAGGTGAATAGAGCAATTGCTGAACTGTGGCACAGAAGACTAGGGCACTGTAATGTTCAAGACCTAAAGAGAATACCTGCCACAAATTTAATTGAAGAGAATAGGGGCAGAAAAGGGGATAAAGATAATAATCAATAGGAAATAAAAGGTTCTAATAAGCAATGTGAAGTATGCATACAAGGCAAAAGTAAGAGAAAGAAGTTTAGTTCAAGATGTGAATCAAGGAGTAAACGTTCTTTGGAGTTGATGAAGTTGACGGTGTCTGGCTTGACTACGTGGAATTCCTTCATGATGCTGTTAAGGAAACAATGCACTTCCACAAAATATATTTACTCACTCACGACCATGGTTTCGATGCATAGCATCATCTTCAGGTATCTTCAGGTTCAGCATCAAAACCATGGTTGTGAGTAAATAAATATATTTTGTGGAAGTGCATTGTTTCCTTAACCACATCAACTTTGGAGTTGATACATTCATATGTTGGAGGGCCTATTGAACCAGCATCATTAGGTGGGGGGAGATATTATGTTACTTTTATAGATGATTTCACCAACATGTGCTGCGTTAAGATAATGAAACACAAAAATGAGGTCTTGGGAAAATTCAAGGAATTTAAAGAGAGAGTTGCAGTGGACCAAGAATCAAGAATTAAGGTTTTACTAACTGACAGCGGAGGTGAATATACTTCAACAGAGTTTGAAAATTTCTTGAAACAGGAAGGCATTAAGCACAGGTTAACGGTACCCTACACTCCCCAACACAATGGAAAGGCAGAGAGAACAAACAAAGATGGATATGGTGAGATGCATGATTATAGAATCCGGAGTTCCTCAACATTTCTGGGCAGAAGCTCTAAATTCAGCTTGTTCAATCAGGAATTACTGTCCATCAAAGTCAACAGATCATCAGATACCTCAAGAACTTTGGAGAGGATACAATGTCACACAAGAAGAATTGAACAAATTTAAGGTATTCAGATGCAAAGTATGGATGAAAAGACATGGAGGCAAGAAGTTAGACCCTCGTGCAGAAGAATGTATATTTATAGGAGTTGAAGAAAATGTCAGTGGATTCAGATTATGGAATTTGACTAGAAGAAAAATAGAGGTGAGCAGAAATGTAATTTTGAATGAAAATGTATTTCCATATAGCAAAGAACATAATAGTGAAACCGAAGCCCCTAGAGAGCATCATATGGAGACACTTAGTATGGAAAACAGTGAAGAAGATGATAGTGAAGGAAAGTATAATGCAGGAGCCCAAGAGGATTCAGATCTTAACATGGGGCCTTTCTTCATGGTAATTTATCAGAAGAAATTTATATGCAAATTCCATCCGGAATGTTTGATAAATCTGACAATAATAAGATGGTCTGTAAACTTAGTAAGTGTCTTTATGGGTTGAAACAATCTCCATGGGGATTGAATGCTTGCTTTGACAAGTTTGTAAAACAATTGGGCTTTACCCAGTCAGAATATGACAGGTCTTTCTAAATTTAAGAATAATTCAAAGGCTGTGTATCTCTTGGTATATGTTGATGATACAGTAAAACCTCTCTATATCGAAATGGAAGGGACCAATTTTTTAGTCATTTTGATAAGTGGAGGTTCATTATAAAGAGGTTTTAGCAAAATGAACACATATTTCCGCCTTATGAAACTTTTTGGTAGTAAAATGTGCTGCTTTCTCTTTGATTACTATATTTGTATATTTAAATATATGCAATTATGCTTTTTCATAGTTTTAATGTTTATAATAATAAAAACAAGGGTACAAAAATTACTTAAGCAATATCCGCCGAAAAAAATTTGTAATTTCTGTTTGTTTCATTTTTTTTCAAATTCTTTTGAGATGATATCTTCCATCTTATTTAATAATAATAGATTTTCACTGCTGCAGTCCCTCATATTAAAAAAAATCTTTCCATCACACCCAAAGCATCCTGCACCTCTTTTTTGGTTGGCTTTGGCATAAAATCCTCACCATCACTCTCTTCTTCTTCCATGTTATGGACTACTACTTGAGATTCCCCACCAGCTTCTTCCTCCATTTCTTCGAACACCTCTCCCTCATTTGTGGCACATGTTAGCTAGACATTGTCAACATTAATAAAGTCGTCAAATGATGACTGAACATTAATTATTTTGTTTATTTCAAGCCATTCTGTTGGTTCGTCCTGATACAAAATATCTTCCTCACTGCTGTCCCCCATAAATCCAGCCTTTTTAAAACATTTTTCGATAACTTCTGCCCTCAAACAAGTCCACAAAAGACAGAGCCTGTGCATGGCCTGAATTATGTTCCAAGAGCACTTTTTCAAATCATTTTTCTCCTCAACTGTTCGCAACATGTATGACACCAGTTGCTGCCTGTAATGTCTCTTCACAATGGAAATTATTCCTTGATGAAGTGGTTGCAATTTGCTGGTGGTGTTTGGAGGAAAATATACTACTTTGACGTGTCGTTACACAATCCCTTCAACTTATGTGCTGTGCACTGATCAATGAAGAGAACTATTTTCCAGTTTCTCACTCCCATCTTTGAGTCCAGCATGGTCAACCACTCACAGAATAAAGATGCTGTTATCCAAGAGTTTTTTGAGTTTTAGTATGAGCTAGGAAGTTTTTTAATATTTTTAAAGCATCTAGGCTTTTTATATTTTCCAATCACAAGAGGCTTCAATTTCTCTGAGCCATCAAAATTAGCACAGAAAATCACTGTGAATCTTTATTTGCTTTTTTTCCTCCATGGCATGATTGGCCTCTAACTGCTAAAGTTCTGTCTGGAAGCAAGTTACAAAAAAATTCTGCCTCATCTGCATTAAAAATGTCTCGTGGTTTATACCCGGCTAAAATCGTCTGCAAAGCTTTTTTCCACTCTTCTACCACTGTGTCACTTACAGAAGCTTCTTCCTCACTCATCTTCAAAGTTTTGATATTCCACCGCACTTTAAACTTTTGAAGCCACCCATTCGATGCATGAAAATTTTCAATGCCCATTTTCACTGCTACTTCTCTTGCCTTTTGCTGTAGAATAGGTCCAGAAACAGGAATATTTCTGGCTCTACCTTCCATCAACCAATCAAATATGTGTCTGTCTAATTGTTCACTTTTCACCGCCCGCAATTTTTTATTTATGTAACCTCGATGTGCTGCATCTTCAGTTTCTTTACGTTTTTTTAATTTTTTTAAATAGACGGTAAATTTACACAGAAGTTAGGCGTATTTCACTGACCGATGTCTTAAACTACAAAATTGTGGCTCAAATAACTAACAATATTGTATGTGGGGGGACGGTAATGCGCCATTGTTACGGATTGAAAGATAATAGAATGGTCGAGTTACAATTCGCGGCGACAATATCCAAAAGTAAAAGACGACTGCCTCGAGGCGCTAGCATGAAAAAAATGCGATCATTCTGGTACGGCCGTAATAATATCGAGTGTTCATAGTGAATTAAACTTCAAATGAATAGTTCAAAAATGAAACAGAATAGGCCAAATTCTCCTTAAAAGATCATTTGAACGCTAAAATATAACTAATCTTCCGATACAGTACATTAGTCGCATCAGATGTTAATCTCGTACGTGGGTATGGGTCTTTCATAGCTCGGCGTTGCGTTGAACGCTAAAATATAACAAATCTTCCGAAACGGTACAATAGTCGCATCAGATGTTAATCTCGTACGTGGGTATGGGCTCTTTCATAGCTCGGCGTTGCGTTATCACGAGCAGCAGGCTTTCATAGCTCCGCGTTGCGGAAACAAACGAAAAGCGATAGGCGTTTCGATAAATCTGCCGCAAACTCACTGCAATTCTGTACATATCGCATTAGTATTTGATTATAACTGTGTTAAATCATGTCTACATACAGATAAATAAATATGCAAGTATTATGAGTCGCCACCAGAATTTTTAAAATTCCATCTGCACACTCGCTGACTTGGAACACCATTATTTTAATAAGTAACTTCAATGACTCAAAATATGAACTCAGTCGCCAAATCCTGTTATTTGTTAATATTAAGTCAGTGTGGAAGAAGAATCGTATTAGCTAAACTATCTAGATTAAGATATTATCCAGTCACTTGCGCTTGAACAACTCAATTGCAAATGTGTATAGTATGCGATAGCATCGGAGTTAAGTTTTCTGTGTCGTTAAGGATTGGTGAGGGTAAATGCAAATAGAATATGCAGTGGTGTCATTCGTGATTATTTAAACCTAAGAATTAAACCATTTTACCGTATAAATCAGTCTGGGAGTTGTAAAAACTCTTAGGACCCCGGGTCTAAATCCAGCAGGACATTTGTCGTAAATATTGTCGTATGGATATGGATGGAATTATTTTAATGATGAATATACAAAACGCAAGCAATGCAAATCGATGAAAATAAGTCTTTGACGCATATGATTAATAACAAACACACTAACGACTGCCCAGCTAAGCTTCACTTTTCAAGCGCTGCGGGTTTTCGCGCTCCCAACGTAGAAAAGTCGGAACGGCCGGACGGAACTTTCTGCGGCTGGCGCCGGCTGAATATTTCATTCCATGGAGGTAGTTGGCTCGCCATGGGGGTGTGTTCTCAGTACGATGAGCAGAGGTTTTTCGAAAACATAGAGGTGCGATATAGAGAGGTTTCTCTATATAATTACATACACATTTTGGCGGGACCAAGAAGTTATTACGATAAACGGAGGTTTACGATATGAAGAGGTTCACTAGATAGAGGTTTTACTGTATAATAATTGCAGGGAATTATGTTTCTCAACTACAACAACTCAAAGAGTCATTAATGTCCAAATTTAAAATATCAACTATGAGTCCTCTGACATGTTTCCTGGGTATAAACATTAATCGTTCAAAGGATGGAAAGACTAGACCAGAGATTGTACTTGAGAAATCTCTTGAAAACATTTGGAATGGAAAACTGTAATGCCATTGGTATTCCAATGGAAATTAATCCAGATACTGATGTAAATAAAGGAGAGTGTATTATAACCTCAAAGCCATATCAAGAATTAGTTGGATGCCTGATGTATATTTCTCTTGCAACCCCTCTAGATCTAAATGTTGCTGTTAATTTTTATAGTCGCTATCAAAGCAATGCAATAGAGAAGCAATGGTTGGGTCTGAAAAGAGTCCTATTAAAGGTACTATTCATCTCTGTCTTCACTTTCCAAAGCAATCTGCCAAACCTCTAGTTGGCTATGCAGATTCAAACTGGGCGAATGATTTGGACCGGAAGTCCACTTCTGGTTACTTATTTTGGTTGTTTTGTCTCTTGGAATACAAAAAAGCAAATGACAGTAACTTTATCCTCAGCTGAAGCAGAATATGTTGCGCTCAGTCAAGCCTCAACTGAGCTTGTGTGGTTAAAGGGTTTATTAAGTATAAAAGATTGAAACATGTAGATGTAAAGTACAAGTTTATCCGTGATCTTTATGCAAAAGGAATTATTGATGTAAAGTATATTCCATCTAAATTGCAAAAAGCAGATATTCTAACGAAAAACCTTCCAAAGAGATAATACAAGGAGCTTTCTGCTTCATTAGGTTTAATGGAAAAGTATGTGTAACCTTTATTAATTATGTAAAGAGAAATTGAGGAGGAGTGTTGTAGCATTGTGTTTGTACAGCAATTTCTTTTGTTGTTCTTTTGTTTGAAAAAAGCAATATTCCTTCTCTTTTTGTATCTCCATGGAGCCGGCTACACAAGTAGTCAGTGGTCTGTATTATTTGAGTACGTAATAAAGTTGTAGCATGGATTGCTGCCTTATTAAAAAGAACAAAAAAACATTCACACGTTTCCAACCTGTAAATTCTCCAGGGATACATATCTATTACCAACAATATGCCATAACGAAGTGAAGCAATCAATGATTTAAAAAACTCAAGATTATATTTCCAATCAGAAAAGCGTGAAATATTAAAACATCTGGTGTAACAAATGAAGACAGTTAACACAGTTGTAACACATTTTAGTCACCTTGTCTTACACAGGACATGTTTTTACACATAAGCAATGGAGTGACATCAATGAATCCAGTGCACCCTAAGTAAAGCCATTAAGCACATGAGAAACTTGAAAACATTCTACCTAAATATGTATGTAGTAGAAATAGTAAATACGTCAATGTACAGAGAATGCATGAAACTGCCTCTGATGCCTGGCATTGAGTATGCCCAAAAAAGATAAATACAAAACACATAATAAGGAAAATGAATTATTGCCTTTTCCATATTGGGTTTAATTATAATTATAATACTTGGACCATCAAATTTCTCAAATCAGCAAATGACACAGAACTCAAAAATGAAAGTGAATTCATAATTACCTGGCAATATCACCACCAGTGATAGGATTGGGATAAGAAGACTCTATCATTTCTAAAACCTTGTCTTCAGTAAGTGGTATAATTTTTCCCAGAGCAGTTTCATCAGTAGATACTAGAATAGAAATTGCACCATTAACATTTAGCTCATAAAAGCTTAAATAGGATTATTCACCATGCTTGAAACACTATCAGCAAGAAAATGTGTTTATAAATCCAGACAAAACTACAGTTACTGTTAAGAATATTATATAAACACAGCATTAAAACCTCTAAGAGGACTTGAGATGAAGCCAACATCCTGATGTGTAAACAATGAATGATAAAAAATGTTCTCAGAATTAAATAATCAAAATTTTCCATTTTTAAAGCAATTTTTTCATTCATTTTAGCACACTATCAGAACCAGCCTCTCAATAACTAAAATATAAATTGAAAATATGCTATTCAATGATCATACTATTTCACAGAAGAAAGTGGAGGAATATGAAAAAAATGCTCATGAAATAGAGGTTTTACTTCAAAAAATGAAAAACTCCAGCACTTGCAATAAAACATGCATCAGCTTACTAAGTGTCTATTTCATTTAAAAAGTTATGAACAAGCAGAGTCCCAATTAAATGCTATTAAGTTCCTGAAACTTCTATTAGTCACCCGAAGAAAGAGAGAAATTCACAATGTTTCTTTACAAAATGACTAAATGCAAAAAATATATTGAAAATCCAGGAGTAATTCAACAAATAACACAGTTTAATCACAATGTGGGAAGTAAATGGTAGCAAAGCTGCAAAGGTAAATTACACTTCACTTCATTGGTGCATTGTGGGTGATTCAAATTGAACAACATGCTGTTTTTGAATGTCATTTACACACACACAACCCACAGCATGCAGTCGCAAGCCAGAGTACCTTCATCTTAGAGTGGTACCATTGGTTAACCTCACCCTGATTAAAAATATTTGGGAGCCACTCTTTGGGAGTGTACGTTCTTAAAATCATTTATGGTAGTTCAGCCCTATCGTACAAAAGAGCAGTATGAACAAAGCATGTTGAGTAACACATTAGTTATCATCAGAAGGCAGAATTTTTGCAAGGGTCATTTGCACTTTTCATGGTAAATTAGTAAAAACAGAAAGTGAGGAGCATAGTTGGGATTAACATTTTAAAAAATTACCTAACGATTAAAATTAATCGTTAAAAATGTGATTAACTATATAATTTAATCATTACTTTTAAAAAGAGTAAACTTTAAACTTTTAATCATTAAATTTATTTATTAACTGATACAAAACTAACTTCAGTTAATTTTTTCGTTAATTTTTGGCAAATGTCGACCCATCCGCATTTGGGTGCAAAGGTTGCCCAACAGACAAATGCGAAAATAAAACGGTATCTAAGAATGCAAGGGTAGTTGTGCATGAATGCAATGAATAGGCCCAGATGAATACATCCAAACAAAAGCGGGGCTGAGGGGAGTGACTGCCAAAATTTAGGAACCCTCAGACGAGAAAACTTGAAACCACATAAAGACAATGTCCTGGAGGGCTCATATATCTTATTCAGTGATATCATCTCGTCAATACTACATAGTTGAAGCCGAGAAAGAAGGGTCGCCTAAAAACCTATGATGGATAACAAGGGGGAGAGTTTCATTCAAACTAACGTGTCTGTTACAATGCACCAGTCTACGTATGCCTTACTCAGTGACATTGCATCCTCAATACATCAGCCCCCAATGAATCGTGTGAAAAGGTGCGCAGGCACACCCTCAGCATCTACTTTAACTCTGTATAACTAAGCCATTTCCACTGCAGTTTTACAATTGTGAAGGGATACTTCATACCTCAATGTGGGGATTGATATCAAAAACTAACCTTAAAGCACTTTCTACCACTCAGAACGATTTTTTTCTGCAAATTACAGATGCACCATGGTTCATCGGAAAGTCTTACATTCACACCAACTTTTAAACCCAGAATAGGAGACCCACCTCAGAAAAATCACCGAATCCTTTCAGCAGGCACTGGGAAACCTGACCAACAACACTCTGAACACTAAATGGAATTGCAATGAAAATCCCCACTATCAATATATTTAAACAAATGAATATGGATGGAAGAAACTACAATGATGGTTTTCAGTGTTTGCTATACTTATCAAAACAAAAAAACCATCATCATCATCATGGGTCAACAATCCTAGGATTGGTTTGACGCAGCCCTCCACTCGATTCTTCTATCGGCCAACCACTTCATACCAACATAGTTCCTGTCTTTCACGTCCTTTACGAGCTGTTCTACATAACTCATACGAGGCCTGTCCTTTCCATTCTTCCCCTTCACTTTTCCCTCGATGATTGTCTTCATCAGGCCATCGTGTCTTAAGATATGGCCAATTCGGTTGTCCCATCTTCTTTTTATAGTTTTCAGCAGACTTCTCTTTTCTCCCACTCTTCTTAGGACTTCTTCATTTGTCACTCGGTCTATCCATTTTCTCTTCATCATTCTTTGGTAGCTCCATATTTTGAATGCTTCCACCCTTTTCTTCTCCGCTGCTATCATTGTCCATGCCTCACTGCCGTAAAGAAACATGCTCCAGATATACGTTCTAATGAATTGCTTCCTTACTTCTAATCTTGTATTTCCAGCTGTAAGTAGATTCTTCTTTTGATAGAATGCCCTCTGGGCTATTATACTGACTATTTCTTTCCTGCTTCATCCATCGCTGGTTACTCTGCTTCCCAGGTAACAGAACTCTTTCACCTCTTCCTGTTTCTGTTTTCCTAGTACATATAATGTTGGTTTTGGCCTCTTTTTTCTTGCTGCACACCAATATCTTAGTCTTATTCTTATTGATCTTCAGCTGATGTCTGGCCATTGTCCTTTCCATGGGTGTTAGCATCTTTTTCAGATCTTTCTCTGTCTCTGCTATGAGAGCTAGATCATCAGCAAATCATAGCATGCTTATTTTTTCTCCATGGATAGTCACTCCAGAAGACTTCTCCTTGATTTCATTGATGACTCTTTCAATTTAAGCATTAAAAATAACGGGATACAGTGCACAGCCTTGTCTCACTCCTTTCCTTATCCTTGCTTCTTCAGATCTGGCTCCAGATTTTATCACAGCTACTTGGTTTTTATACAAACTGTGGATAATTCTTCGATGATTGTATGACACTCCAGTTCCTTTCAGAATTCTAAGTATTCCAATCAACATTGTCAAAAGCCTTTTCTGAAAAAGCTTTAAGTCTTAAAAAAAAAGACCATCCGGGCCTCTATTACTACAGAATCCAATTTTCCAAAGTAACTAAAAAGGTAACTTTTAACTATAACTTATTACTTTTTACAGAGATTAACTTTAATTTCAATCATTAATTTTTTTTGGTAACTTTCCCAACTATGGTGAGGAGGCAACTTAGCATCAGAATATGTCTACAAGTTTTCTTTCAATTTAATGGCACCATCTATTCTAGTAATTTAACATTCATCCTCTTGAATGAGTCCTAGATTAAGTGTTATCCCTACACAACACCATGATTATAAAGAGGGAACTGACATATACTCCAACCTTTACCATGAATTCTAATCAATACTGACTACATATGGACAATGGCAGAGCAAATGCCTCATCCAACACAGTCAAGGGTATCATTTAAGGCCGCATCAACTGCAGCAACATCATCAAAAGAATCTGCACATGCATATTATGCATACATCAGTAATGGATTTGTAATATGAACTGTGACTCATAAAATCTTCACAAGTGCTAATGAACACAGAAATCAATCTGGCTCCTTCTCACTCACAAATTGCACAAATAAAAAGGAGCATTCCTTTTCCTACTTGCATGGTGAATTGTTTGAATTACCCTGACTGGCACCAACATTAATACTACCATAATGGGGAATATGCATGAAATTTGTTTCTCAAAGATTAATGATGTACTTGATGTGAAATTTTCTCACAATTTCAAATATATAATCCAAACTTATCTATGCCAACCACAAAGATTATTAAATGATATTAAAATGTTCCCAAAAATTGACGAAAGTCACGTGACCTGAAACGTCTTCTGACGTCACTGCACGGTATAGGTTCCATATTGCTACATAGATAGACATTTATTTTTGAAGGAAAATGAAGTAAAAATATTGTTTTGAGGTTTTTAGCCATTTCTCGAATGAACCGATGACTGAAAAAATACTTAAAAAGCACATTCCAACAATTTCCTTTGGTTGACTCCCTTATCGCAGTGTTCTTAAAAAACCAGCATATATGGACGATTTGATCGTTACAATCCATACTAAACAAATAAAAAATCAAAACACAATCGTTTATTGCATTAAACAAATGAGATAAATACATAAGTGATCACCAAGTATTCATTTAGCAACTTACCTCCACGCATAAACAGATAAACAACGCACATAGTGATACCGTGCCGTGACATCATGCGATGATGTCGTGTTTTTAAGCTTCCGAAAAGGACAATTTTCAAAGAGTAATATCTTTGCAACACAACTTAATTCTTCAGCAACATTTTCGCCAAGCACATTTTAGATAATGAACTTCACATTCAAAGAGTTATAAAAAATAGTGCATGTTCCCCATTGTGGATGGATGACCAACCAATGAAACTTCTCAGCCAATGGAGAAGTGAACAGGAAACTGAATAAGTATAAGCTTCTAAGATACTAACATCTCAATATTTCCATTTGCTGGTATATTAGAGGAAAATATAATGAGAAACAATTTTTATGGCATGCTTTTCACCTTGACAAAGGTGAAGCCTAGCAATTTTTCAGCAATTACACCAATGAATTTTTTGAATCAGTTATCCGGAATATCCATAACCTGGGCATAAACGTTCGATGCAGATGTGGATCCCTCTCCATATCTATCCAAGAACACCGAGTTACATTAGAGTCAAATCTAGTTCACTCAGGAGATGATGATTGATTCAAATCTTGACTCATCCCTCCCACATTGCCTTCTCCTCTGAAATTTGTTACTCCCTTCTAGCCTATTTCAATTGCAAGACTTATTTATTGTCATTAAATGACTTCATTCACACTTATTGAATCAAAGGCTCTTGTTATGGACCATAAAACTCTATCATGATACCAAAAAACTGATAGGCCTAACCTTAATGACTTTTCTGGGTTCAGCATCCTAACTTGATTATAATGGCATGAATGCTCAATATAAACTGAAATAATCACATATAAAGTATGAGTTCCATTTTCTCACACCATAAATCCAACAAAACAAGGCACTGTCAAAGATTTTAAACTTAAAATACCCACCTAGACTTCTATGCGACAAAAATTACCTAAGAGGCAGAAGAAGCTTTACATAGAATTATAGAAAACATGTAAAGTCCTTTTCAGGGGAGGGCCTAATGATCACAGCATTCCGCACAACTTTAAGTATGTGCAAGGTAGACAAAAGAGAAGTTCTTGGAACATACACCAAAATGCTCTCCATCAGTATTTTACTGCTGACTAAAAGCCAGACTGAGCCTGTAACCCATTGAAACCCACCATGAGCTCACTAAGGATCAGACACATCAACAGATCGTTGGAGTATGTTATCAATGCTTGACAACAACAATGATAATACCTGAATATGACCGGCTAATTCACCAAAATTTCATATGAAAGTAATGTAAAAAATTATCAGCAACTCATTTCAAAACTTCAAACTTGTGAGAGAAATACAGAAAACGATTTTGCATGAGATATTTCAGCCTGCATCAGTCCTTGTAATCAGGCATTCCATTTACACAGGCAGAGGCCATTTTCAGCAGAACTTATTGGAGGAGGGGCATTAACATCTATTTTAACTAACAGGTTTTTTTTTAATGAGTATTTATATTTTCTTTGCACATTCTGCCGTTAGAAATTCCGGATGCATGATCATGCGCCACAAATTCAATGAATAGTAGCAAAGAATAATATACCAACAAATTAGAGGAAATTTGATCATTTGGCATGTACTATCAAATCAAAAATACTATTTTTCACTTCTAGATAAGAATGGTTCAGTGCCATATATTATTACTAACAAAACTGTGGGATTCTCTGCAGCGGACTACAGCTGCTTCCTATGAGAGTTAATAAGAGGTCAAAGAGAGGAAGTGGGCATATTAGGATATAAGGAAAGGGTTGAAACCTAATCAAAACTGAACAGCATATAGTTTGTTTTAATCTTAAGGGATTCGGTTCGCAAAGGTTGCAAGGAGCTGGTAAGCATAATGAGCCCAAAGACGAATGAAAATGGGAGTTACTCCCTTTCATTCAAACCTGAATTACGGCAACAGTCGCCCAGAGTGATCAGCACAGCCCCAGGACGCACTGGGAAGAATGACACATAGACTTACACCAATAACATCAAATACATACAAGTTTATTTCAGGAATGCACCTGCCAAAGTATTTACTGTAAATGACTTGTCAAACCTCCTCCAAAGAACAACCATAGAATCTCTCTTATATTCACTTTATTTCAAATTGTGCAAGATTATTTTTTCAGTTTAAAACAATGAAAATGAATTTGGAAGAAAAAAAATTCAATTTGGTCAATATTAGGACAAATTCAGCAGTATGATATATAAAAATCAGGACCACATGCTAAAGAAAGTGAGATTTCTATGGGCAATTCAGTGAAATAATTACTTAAATAATTACTATGACTTACCACGTATCGAATTTCATAATGTTAACTAAGCATGATTACTGAATGTCTAACTTTTCTCAAGAATAGAAAAATTGCCTTGAGAAAAAGTTATCACCTTTTCAGAGAACATATCCTCTGAAATGAACATCCAATTTCAATATAAGACTAATGAGAACACTTAATTATGCTTTCAATTATCTATAAATATATTCCATGTCCATTTCCCTCAGCATGAACTCAACTAGGCAAAGGTTTAAAATATTAGGATTTCATACATTAATGCACTAAACTTTATTTATTGCCAAAAATTTCCAACCGAAGCAACCACCAACAAGTTATTTCACACAGTATAATATACATAATTTGTTTCTATCAGCAATGCGCATAACAATCAGCCCAGCTTTTCATCAATTTTAAAATTTGATTGTATTCAAATAAACAAATGAATATTCAATTAATATGCATGGTATAAGAGTTTATTATTTACATGATATGATACAGCCCATTGATATTTCAAACAAATTTAATTTTGCACCTTATTCGAGAAATGCACTCCCAACTAAAAAAAACTGACACTTCTTTTTCAACTCAACCTTCCTAGTTTCCCACAACGCTGATGTAGGGAAAGACATGTATGAAATCTGTAAAGCAGATAGTATATCTTGAAGAAAAGGTACTCAGAAAAGGATACTCACGTGGTCTTGTAGGTGGATCCAGTGTTTCATCCAACTGATTAAGCTCAACCTCCAGTTTTTTAATGCTCTTGTACTTAAGCTGCATTAATTTCATTATTTTCTTGATAAACCCTACATAATCTGAAATTATAAATATATAATATTTAGTAATACAATAAAAAGGTAAGCCTCAATAATAACTGGGATTTAAAGGATTTATCTTCATAAATTACAACAGAGGAGAAGGAAACAAAATATATTTGCATGAAGCATGAAGATATCTGTGGGTGATGCCTGAATATTACCATTACATAGAATATTAAAATACAAAGCTACATATACCTTTAAAAATTCATTATAATCAGTTATGTCAATAACAAAATAATTTAAACATGGCTGAGAGTGCCATTACAGCATGCTCAACAATTCAATCCACAGCTTCCCTAATTAATATTTTCTCAAATTCTTCAGCTTACTGCACTTTTCAGAGAGCTACAACATACAAAATGAACAACTACAGAAAATTGTGGCTATTATTTCAACATATTCAATTACATTTACAGATCTCTAAAATGTGTAGTGATGAAGCAAACTGATAAAAAATTACAGTTATGTTTTCACCTATACCCACATGCTCCACAAATGCATGTATCAGAGGGTGATAGGTTATCCACTATGGAGTTGTCATTTACCTGAAAAAAATTTTGCTGATCAATGATGGAGTCTGGCATATTAGTGCCTAATCCTAAGAATTGGTTTGACACAGCCTTCCACTTGATTCTTTTATCGGCCAACCTCTTAATATTAACGTAATTCCTTTCTTTTACATCCTTCACATCCTGTTCCAAATATCTCATGCAAGGCCTGCCTTTTCCATTCTTTCTGTTCGCTTTTCCCTCGACGATTGTCTTTATCAGACCATCATGTTTTAAGATGTGGCCGATTCGGTTGTCCCATCTTCTTTTTAGAGTTTTCAGCAGACTTCGCTTTGATGCAATGTTTATGAAAGAATTATGCAGTAGATGTCGACTATAACTAGTACTGACAAATGTCTCAAATTCGCTCCTTAAAATGCACACTCATTTTAACCAATGTGAATTTTCATGCACACCCATTGTCATGTAACATTAAGACTGCTGGGAAATAGATGAATTACTGAGTGTATGTAAACATCAGAAAATACTAAAAAAATACACTTCATAAAGAAAATAGGGAAAAAATTCTACAGTAAAACTTCTACCTAGTGCACCTCTTCATATCGTAAACCTCAGTTTTTCGTACTTTCTTTGAGGTCATGCCAACATTTGTATGCAATTATATGGAGAAACCTCTTCCTATCATGCCTCTATGTTTTCGAAAAAACTGCACACTTCGTACTGAGAATACACCCCCATGACGAGCCAACTACCTCCAAGGAGTAAAATATTCAGTGTATTCAGCTATTATGTTAACAAAAATGATACTAAAACTAACCTCTGGTCTAAATAAAAGTTGCAAACCGACGTAAACCTCTCATATAAACTCTTTTATACCCACGTATGAGATAACCATCTGACGCAGCTATTATACCTGAATCCGAAGACTGATTTGTTATATAGGATCTTGATTTGTTATACATTAGGGTTCAAAAGACATTTGGGGCAAATAGCCTATTCTGACTTCATTTTATTGTCAAATCTCCATGAAATCTCAATATTGTTGCGACCGTACCCTTAGAAAATTACATTGCACTTATTTCCATACTTGCGCCTCGTGGCAGTTGTCGGTTCTTTCAGAGTATCTTCACCGCGAATTTCAAGTCCACCATTCTTAATCAATTATTTCTGCCCCCCCATATGCAACATTATTTGTTGAGTCACAATTTTGTAGTTGAAGATATCGGGCAGTGAAATACGCCTAACTTCTGCGTTGAAATTACCACTTGATGGTCTTATACATATTATGAAAGAGCTTACCCATTTTTAATTTGATAATTTTGTCAATTTTTAAATATTTGCCAATAAAAATCCACACAAACGTAAATTACATGACTAATTTTAGGCCCACGATGGACAAGACATCTCTTAAAAAAAGAGGCAGCTGGTAATGACTGAAATTAAATTAGCAATTTTCCAAGTCATTGATGAGGGGAAGCGAAAAATAGACGTTGCTTAGATGTTTAGAATACCACCATCCACCCTGATATCTACTTTTAATAAATGTAAAGAAACAGAAGAAGCAGCACATTGAGGGTTATAAATAAAAAAATCTAGGGCAGTAAAAAGTGAACAGTTAGATGAGCACATATTTGAGTGGTTGATGGAAGGTAGAACCAGAGATATTACCGTATCTGGATCTATTCTACAGCAAAGGCAAGAGAGGTAACAGGGAACATGGGAATTGAAAATTTTCAAGAATCAAATGGATGGCTACAAAATAAACTACTAAAGTGCGGTGCAACCTCAAAACATTAAACATGTGTGTTACTGTAAATGACACAGTGGTAGAAGTATGGAAAAAAAACTTTGCAGCCAATTTAGTGGAGTATAAACCACAAGACATTTTTAATGCTGAAAAGAAAAATTCACAGTGCTTTTCTGTGTCAATTTTGATGGCTCTGAGAAATCGAAGCCACTTGTCCTTGAGAAATATACATTGCCTAGATGCTTTAAAAGTGCTCAAAGATAGGAATGAGCAACTGGAAAATAGTCCTCTCTATTGACCAGTGTACATCACATAAAATTAAGGGGATTGCATTATAATGCATCAAAATAGAGTATTTTTCTCCAAACACCACAGTAAATTGCAACCCCTTGATCAAGGAATATTTCCATTGTGAAGAGAAATTGCCAACAGCAACTGGGTGGTGCACATGTTGCAAAAAGTTAATGAGAAAAACGATACAAGAACTATGTTCATGTACCTAATATAATGCAGACCATGCACAGGCTGTCTTACATGCATTTATTTAAAGTTGCAGGTTATTGAGAATTATTTTAAGAAGGCTGGATTTATGGGAGAGAGCATCAAGGAAGCCATTATGAATGAGGATGAGCCAACAGAGTGGCATGAAATAAATAAAATAATTAATGTTCTATCATAATTTGATGATTTAATAATTGTTAAAAATGCCTTTCTCACAAGCACTCCAAACTGAGGGGATGATGGTGAGAGACGTGGAGAAAGAAGTTGGAGGGGAGTCACCAATATACCTTAATATGGAAGAAGTAGGTGATGGTGAGAAGTGAATGTCAGTGACAATCAAAAAAGAGGTACAGGATGCTTTTGGTGTGATTTTTGTGTGTAGAATACTGGATCAGTGAGAATCTATTATCATTAAATAAGGTAGAAAATATAATTTCAAAAGAATTTGAAAAAAAATAAAGATACACAAATTACAATTTTTTTCAGCGAAGAGTATTTAAGTAAGTTTTACTGTACAGTAAAACCTCTTTCTAGAGAATAGGAAGGGACCAATTTTTCAGTCATTTTGATAAATAGAGGTTCGTTATAAAGAGGTTTCAGTAAAATGAACACCTATACTCAGCTGCATGAAACATTTTGGCAATGATATGTGTTGCTGTCTCTTTAATTACAATATTTGTATATTTAAATAAATGTGGTTATGATTTCTCATAGTTTTAATGTTAATAATAATAAAAACAATGGAACTAACTCTTACTTAAGCACTCTTCACTGAAAAAATTTTAATTTCTGTTTCTTGCATTTTTTTTCAAATTCTTTTGAAATGATATTTTCTACCTTATTTAATGATAACAGATTTTCACTGTTGCAGTATTCCACGCAAAAAATTAATTTCCAATCCTTGTACACATGTGGATACCGAATTTATTGTACTTTTATCGCTTAAACTAGATTTAAAAATGCACCACTTAAAAATACACTGTAAAGTTAACGTATTGTTTCCACAGTTTTAATTCTGTTATAAAATATTTTTCCAATTACTTTCACAATGCCAATTTTATTATTTTTGTTTAATTTGCTGGCTTATATATCGACATGAAATTTCTGATAATCTAGGTGCTCTTTTTTAACTGCCTTCTTGCCTTTCCCTAGGAATACAGCATGGATGGTATTACAAGGCAGTGTTAAGAATTAAACCAGTGATGGACAGCACACATCTCATTTTTAACTACTACCATCAGCTATCATCGGTTCATGCCATTCAGGCGAATGTAAGTGACCCGCGTGACATTCTGCCATACCTACATTTCGTTTGCGGGGCGCATCGATCACTAGGCCGCAAAATTTAAAAATCTCGGATCCGAATTTTTACTGTCTTCAGATATAATTTCATTAGTGAATTAAATTCAAGATCCGTGGGTCTTTGGATTAGACCCAACCATCCCTAATTTATTTAAACAATAAAAGTATAAAAAGTGCATATTTAGACGTAAGG
Source organism: Platycnemis pennipes (assembly GCA_933228895.1). Lineage (NCBI taxonomy): Eukaryota > Metazoa > Arthropoda > Insecta > Odonata > Platycnemididae > Platycnemis > Platycnemis pennipes. Next base: position 110,879,028 of record OW121847.1, read on the forward strand.
GTTTTAATTGAATGATAACATTTTTGATGGAATGACTGAGAGAAAATATGAAACTGACATGGGGATCGAACTTCTTTTAGGACACTAGCTCTTCTTGTCTGCCTAATACTGGCGAATGTAGGCTACCCACGTGGCATTCTACGCATTTTTTTCACTCTTCCGGGGTAATGGGGAAAAAATACATTTTTATTTTGCTTCTAGCTGCTTGGAAAATTTTTCATCAAATTTCGTGACCATATTTACACAACCTCTCCTTGTCAATATCCAACGCATCTATATTCCATTCACTGGGCACTTCGATCGCTACGCCACGAAAATTTAAAATATACATTTTGACTTTCCATAGTATCGACGGTATCGGTGTCGACTTTAGGCGATCAATTCTCAATACAGATACCAATCCATGAGAATCGGTGGTATCGAGAATCGACAAATCCCTAATTAAATCCCAAATACTTGACGCATACTCCAGGTGAGGCATTACCAGTTTGAAATAGCATTCTTTCATTTTCTCAATAATATTTTCCCACAATTTGTTTGATGAATCCCAGTTCCCGAGTATCTGATTGAGGTACCTCTAAGTTTATCAATTTAAAGATTTAATTACAACACTTCCACTTAGTATGAGCAGTGAATTTAATTACAATCATAAGATTATAGATATACGTATGTACGTACATCTCAGTGATTTTCCCACAATTTATTATTAATATTGCCCACAACCAGTGGCAGCTTTTACACCACCTTGAGTGAAATGACAACTGCTTTGTCATTATGCTGTAAGCAACTACTGAAAACCATTGCCAAAAACTTTTCTAATAATTTCAGTGGAAATTATCAAGATGTGAATATTTGCATATCCAATCATTGAAATACTCCACAAGTGGTCTTCATGATTATTAATTATTATTGAGTTTATTGGGTCAGTGTGTGCAACAGCTTTCATCCAAATACATCTATTATTCAATTCCTAAAAAGCCAACTTCCCAAAGGCTCATGCATTGACATTGGTCCAAGAAATTACTGGAAATTTAAGATTATCAGGAAATAGCAGTAATGATGCAATTCATAGAATCAATAGGTGTGATTGCTGAAATAATTATTATTTCAATACATTTTATCAACATGGTTATAAACATGACCTTACATATCTTTTGACCTAAGTTCAGTAATGATTTTCACAAAAAAATACTTCAGAATGATGGTTAAATTTGAAGGAGTTTCAAGATTGATGAGCATATTGCACCACAGTGATCAAGGCTAAAAATATTCAAAAGATTAATACAAAATTTAAGGCTATTCTTACCTCTAGGAAATTCTTGAGGACTGACTAGTTCTCGAAAGAATTGTTGAGCAATAGCTGCATTTTCATTCTCCTTGGAGTCAGGCTGGAACCAAAAGAGAAGCTGACGACTCTCTTGCGTATGCTTGCCAGTGTGGGCACTTACCAGGAACACTCGAAACTCCAATGACACTTGAGCGGGGACTGAGTCATTTGCATCTGGAATAAAAACATATCAAAATAAAGTATGATAGGGTATGAATCATAGACTTATGACAGACTTTAATTGCTATGTTTGGCACAATTAAAGTCGAGAGAAATGTATAATCAGAGAGCCTCAAATAGCTCTGAGTAAAACAACAAATATAAGTAACCACTCTCGACAAATTAAAAATTTATTTCATTTTGGGTACTGCCTTCAAGAATCAATTTTTGCATGGTGAACAGACAGGTGAAGAAACTTACCAGAAGCTATTTCTTTATTTATAATAATTCCTTGATGATCACCTCCTGCAATATGAACCTTCGAGTCTTCCCCCACAGGCTTCAAAACCTTCTGACGTTGTATCATAAGAGTCGTTTTCTGAGATGTTTTTTTCTTTGGTGTCATGACAACATGCTCTGTAGAGAAATTACTTTTCATCAATTATTTCAAAACTTTACATCTTGTATTAAAGAAATAACATTCACTTTACCTGTAGCATTTTCCTCCATGGTTACTATTTACAGAATGAGAATCAGAGTCCAGAACTGGGTTATTCCTGAGAGAGATAGAAGATTTTTTCAGAACTGTTTCATGGAATTTCATTTTACTTAATTGAATTTTAATTTACTAGGATTCAACAACCTACTTAAAATTATAAATCACATTCACTGTGTTCAGATTTTACACATCAGGCTTATACATGTAAATCAGATAACATATCCATCATTTCAATATTAATGAGTATAAGGGATGTAACACTAAAAACTGTTATCTGGAGAGTCTAACAAAACATTGCTACAGGTAATTTTTTAATTCTACCATTATAATCAGTACAATGAGTTCTGAAAAACAACTTGCCAAACAAACAGTTGATGTATATATAAGGTGTGTTTTTATTATGATCAGGGTCAAAGAAAACTTTTGAGATGAGAGCCAAAACTATTTTTCACAGCAATATAAAATTAGCCAAGAGCTTATTGATATCAATAATTATGCAAGTGAGCAATGTCACATAAATAATCAAAGCACATATCACTGAGGGATGCACTTTCTGAGAAATGGCACGATTGTTACTAGTCATTTTATTAGCCACCAATCCAAATTAGCACCATCAAAGAAATTATTACAGTTTCATTTTATGAGGCGAATATGAGCTCTTATAAAGGAAATTACAATAGTACTTCCAAACTTAGTTTTTAAGAATCATAAAGACACAACGCAACCATATATTTATAAAAAAACATTATTTTGTCACACCTAAAGTTCCAAAAATGATTACCCACATCATAAAATAGGTATTATGCTGTGATGCTTTTAATAGGCTGCCTGAGTAAGCAATTTCACAGCATTTCATTTTTTTTAAACAATATTTGATACTAGCTTCCATATCATCTGAATTTAACATCAGTGTCCGCATTATGACCCAGTGTGTTGTCACTCTGATGAAGACAAGAAGAGACCAAAACAGAATAAATATTAATCATAAACTAAATGTCTGCACTACCTTCCAAATTATAGAACATTAGCACCCCAGGATGCTGGATGAATGTTAAGTGAGCAGGCAGTAGTAGGAAATAGTAATGCCAGTTTTTAATGACCAGTTAGAGTCCAACTCAAATTGATTAATGAGAGAAAGAATGCTGAAAAAACATTGGAGTGCTACAGACGAAGGGGAAAAAATGATGTTCGCGGATGAAATGACTACAAAAAACATTCCTTGTAATTCATAGACCTGTCGAGTGGCGAGACATTGTACAATGTTGGAATTAACAAATGTCCACCTCGCAAAAATTCCACAGCCACATTTTATCAGATTTTTTCTCTCAACCATTGTACCCTATAACATCCTCATTTATTATTAATTATTTGTTTTACGGCACAATGATACTTTTGCAAAATTCTAGAAGTGCCTCAAATAAGATTTAAAATATTCGCAAAAAAGAATTGGACGATTTCCTGAAATACGTCTTTATAATGTAAAACCTCGCAAATTGACATTTCACTCTGGGGAGTACGTAAGAAAATAACGGCGCCAGATGATAACGTGCTAAACGTTGCCACGTTGTGGAAAATAGCGACAGCTTCCTCGTCCCACGAACTTAAAAAAAAGATATAACGCGCGGAATTCAAAACCACGAAAAAATCCAACACGTGGATAAAGACGATTTTTAATCATCATCTGCTACCAGCCCGTTGTAGTACGGTAAACTAATGGGTATTTTATATGACACTGATTCATAATCATTGAAGTCCGCACTTGATATTTAGTCACGGCACCTAAGTAGTGCTAAGAAAAGTTAAACAACAGTAACGGGTGCAACGGTCTCCTGCGATCAAACATTCACCAACTAAGCCGAGGTGATATGTTAACGCAACAATCGACAGGGATTATACTCTTGGAAATATCTATACCTCCACTAATCACCATCTCCATAAAAAACTCAATCGGAAATTTTTAAAAAATCTTCTGATATTCAGTCCCATAGCGAAAACATGAGACTGTCATTTGCTTTCATTTGTAAGATTTGGAAGTTTTCCACTGAATTCATAAATCTTAACTGTCAATTTTATGCATATATTCATGACTTGACTCGTAAGAAAACTATACGCGTTTATAAAAGTCAACTGCACACTAGGAAAGAGATTGCAAAGTCACACGGTTTATAATTCCCTTCAACGTATACTTCAGAACTGAATTCACTCCATTCTCCTCGTTGACATCAATGCAGTGACTCACTTTTTCAATGGAAGAGTATACGAGAAAATGTTTCACAAGCCAACTCTTGCTCTAAGTCCCAATTTCACGTACAAAATAATCTCAGTTGCGTAGGAGAAAACTTTCACTTAGCAAGTACCAAGTTTCCAAGCCTATGAAACGTCACGGAAGCGAATAAATACCCGACGCACACTCGACAAAATCCGGGGAACAACTAATCGCAACCTTCATCAGGTCTCGAGAACTCGTCACGACAGCACACTCGTCCTCACAATCGAAACTGCATCTCAAATGACAGCGGTTCGGAATAACTATGTCACCGCAAGTGATCTCACCTCTCCCGCTGACCGTGGAACGAAGACAACTGACGGGGAGAGCGAGCGTATGGAGGTCACAAACAACTTACTCTCCTTCTCCTGAGAGAGAGGGAAGGAATAAGGAAACGGGCGGGCATCGAACCCAGTTGTGCCCGGGGAGGGGGAAGGGGAGAGCGTGACGGGGAATGGGAGGAGAGGTCCGTACCATCATCATCACGGGCTACGGCGAGGTCGCGGCCTATCCCCGGACGGACCGCCGCGAGCGGAGGGTGGCGGTCGATCGGCACCGTGGAGGGGGAAGAGATACGTAGCGAGGGGTCGGAGGAGAAGTGGGTAGAGGGACGGTCGGCCTCAGGGCGGGAAGCCTTCTCGACGGATGAGGCACGATTGAAACACAGCGTAAAAAAACTACACGATATGAACGAGACCTGTATCTGGTTCGATAATCGACTGACTACGCTCAATTTCCGAAGTTACTCTACCATGGAATCGGGCAGATCAATCAATATTCCTGGGCAAGACCTCGCTCGGCGGGTAAAACATCAGTGGCACCTTTAAAAAAAATAAGCAGGGGTAAAAGGATGCTGGTAATCACGGCCGATTCACGACGTGAATTTCAAAACGACACCGCGAATTTAAACGGAGACGTAACCCAGACGGCCTTAATACGCTCAGTCCCTGCAAATGAGCTGCCGCCACGGGTTCTGCCATCACTTCCGCCAGGCACTTACTAATGCTTACGCATCATTTAATAAAGAAATGAATCATGTACGCCGCCTCTGAGGTGCTTACGCCAAAGGTATAGACGGAAATTCCAAATGTGGTCTCCGTTAATCAACGGCTGAAGAAAAGTATCGAGCAGACAACTAATCCACACGAGTACATACAAACATACTAAACAACAACGCTAAAACGCTTAGAATATTCCGCCGTGGTTTGAGATTTTTTGTAAACGATAAATGAATCACTAACTACGAGTCATTTTAAATGCCTGAAAGGTTGAGCCCAAAAATGGTACTGGGACTGATGACGCGTGCATTTTTCACATAACACAAGAACAGCAGTCAAAATGGCATGAACCAAAATAGAGAGAATTAGAGTTTAAAGAGCATGCGATCGAGTTGCACACTATAATGAGTATACGGAAGTAAACAAAGCCGGTTTTCAAGAACAAATACGGAAGTTACGTCTCTCAGATGGGAGGTGGGGGTTGAGAGGAATTTTTCCACCGTTAAAACCCCGGGCATGCGATTTCGACCCGCCAGAGCGGGAGTACCCGGGCCAATCCATAATATAGGTCAGGCGCCGTTCCGGATTAAATCTCAGAAACTCATTTCCGCATGTCACTTCTAATTGTGAATGCTGACTACATCTCGAGATAGATGAAACTGGTGCAGGCATTTCATTGAAAAACGAAAAATGAAGGAAACAAAAGACGAAGGCCATATCAAATTAATGAGCGTTTTGGATTGTGACAGCAAAACTTGGATTGGGTAGGACCTAATAGTGAATAAACATCATCTGTGTTTTATTATACTATTTAAGGAGAATGATATAGTACCGAACGTAGCAATTTCAGTGAATATAAGAACGTTGTTGAAATTTGAAAGTGAGCAAAAAAATAACTACTTCCACGGTCGATCTCGGAGAATCAAAATCAATCCTAAACGTTTCTCATCAACCATGGTACATTTCAATCTTCGATTATCGTTATTTAACGTTTTGTGGTGGTAGATGAAAGATAAAAAATCAGAAGTCAATTTGCGAAACATTCATCAATGAAACAATACATTTCTGAATAACATTACAGCGGGATTCAAGTTGTCCGTCGTCTCCTTACCACATAGTTTTTTTGTTTAATAAAAAGGCTGTGAATATAAGGGCCATCACGAGAAAAACAATATTTCTGCAATGGTAGAGGCCGACACTTCATGGAATTCCACAAGTAACACAGAACCAAGAAAGAAACATTTTCCAGTAAAACATGAGGTTTATACAATTGCCACGTTTCGCTACACTGTAGTTTCCTCAGGAAAGAATTGTCTCCGTCGGTAGAATAAATCTTTAATTTGGGTGGAATGGACAATCGTTTTCCTCTGATTTCAAACTTTTCAAGTTTCAAACTTTTTCATGTTAACTCACCATTAAATATGACAAACTACTAGAAAATTTGCGAAAGCGTGCTTATTAATATTTAACTAGATGGTCCAAATTTGATGAAGTGTTTGAAATACACCGAGGGGCGATTGATTAATTTTTTGAACAAACTAACGATTTTTTCACGAACGTATAATTAAACCAAGAACACAGTGTTCTTGAATTAAACCATTCCTATAGGAAAGTTCTTTCACCCGACATATTTGAGGCTGTTACTGTTGACTTCCTTGATCCCGATCGATCCATTTTCGACAGCATCAACACATGTATTTTCCCCAAAGAAAATAAAGTTAGCTGTCAGTCCGGGGAAAGTTACGAAAGCTCTTTTGAGTCGTTCAGCTTGTAAAACTTCGTTGTCGCCCAAAATAGCTACATAGGGAAAGTGAGCAATTTATATTTATTTGCTTTCTACTACCTATAAATAAAAGACAGTAGGATGCAAAACGCCAAATCCTCAAAATATAAGCTGCTTTGATACATTAAGGAAGTTTTGAGGTAGGGATTTTTCATGAAATAAACCAAATTTCACACTATGACCACGCGGGATTAAAACTATAATAATGTTCTCTGTTGAGGTTATATGTAAATAAAGCGAGGAAAGGTATAAAAAAATTACACCTATGTGATGTACATTTGTTGTCTTATGCATACATCCAAATATACGGCATGATAACTGCATTACATATCCTTAAAAAAAATTTTCTGATAGATATCGATCAAAATATTTCCCAATTGTATGCATTGAATGCAAAAAAAATGACAAATCTAGAACTCCTCCATCACACAGAGAGTCACTACAATTTAATGCATACTTTCTACCCTACCATCGTACTATGGAGTTTTTTTAACTCGATGTTAACGCTCTCAGAAAATTAATCCGCCTCAAATTTCTTCAATAAATTAGGAATATCAAATACCTACGATTACAAATAAAATACACGTGGTTGTATTCCACGCCATTTTTTTATTTGTAACCATTTCGATAATCCAAAAATCACCTTGCCTGCTATTACTATGATCTGATAGTTATTTCAAACCAAAGTATTCTAAAAGGTGGACACACTACAATACTTATTATAGCACCGTTTTAAAAGCCCCACTGCTTCTCGCTGTTCACTACTAAGAGCAGAGCGCAAACCTACCACAATTTCATTCTATATATTGACAGCATATTCTACGTAAAGTGTGAAAACGGGACACGCTCCTTCGCCTTCCATCACATTTCATAATCATACCTTTAATTAACCTCCGCCTTCTGTGAGATTGCCCGCTACTTCCCCGATTCTGCTCCCCACGCGATAGGTTAAAAGGAACACTAACATCTGCGTATTTACTAGATTTGAAACTATGCTGGCTTCGCTAATGCTTTTAGCTAACTACAGTGAGCTAACCTTAAAACAAAAATGCAGAATACACTTCGTTATAACCATAAAGATTACTCTATGCTTAAGCTCTATGGTTCTAACAGCCAATTTTCGCACGAAGCTTTAATTAAATCCGACTAATAGAATATTGACCAAAAATCCTCGGGCATCTTTACGAATCTGGATAGAAATATTTTCCCACAGCTATAGCCCATGATCCGAAATGGCGATGCACTTATCATTATAAGGAGAAAAGGTAGGAATTATATATTTTCACAACCACTATTCCGACCTCTCTCGAATAGTGGACAAAAACGAATTACAGGGCTCAGCAAAATTGCCAAGAAATCAAAAACAATGTGGAAGATTTTAAGTAAAAAATACCATCAGAAAACTTATCGCTCGATAGATATTTACATTTCTCAGAAGAAATAGGAAAATGGTTCCCCAAAGGAAATTTCATTCCGTCAAGTTAGCACTCACCAATTTCATTTCCTTTTCCCTTGCACGGTGCCAATCTTTTTTCCTAGGGTGACTTATCTTTTTTAACCTATTTTCTATTCTCCACGCCTCTCTGGTACACTCACGATTACAGATTTGAGGATTATACTCTTTCCATTCTAAAAATTCACCATGTGTATGACAATGCCAAAACACTTGAGGTCCATAGTTCTGTTACACCTCACGATAAACTTACCAAAAGAGAGAGAGACACCAAAAGCCGTCAGGTCGGCGTGTTCCCCACAAAAATACCCCAGGAAATGAGTAGGGGGATCTACCGGAAGTGAGTCCCGTAACATTGTTTGTCGCTCGGGCCGAGTTATGCTGGTAACCCTTGAGCCCATCCCGCATCAGAACCCAAAGGCAGCACTCGCCCACCCCTAACGAACGGCACCAAGAACCCATCGTGAAAGTATCATCGATGGGCTAGGGCACAGCTCAGATGTGAATACACACGCTCCTTACGATAAGACGGCATACCACCAGCCACGGAGTGCCACAGAATACGTAATCTAGTCTTCCGGCGGAGATATTCATAACATAAAGAATAGCATTGATCCAGCGAAGGCTACGCGCGTTTGGAACGAAATATGACAACTAACTTTGAATACCCGAGTGAGGAAAAAGAGCGTTCATTCCCAAAATATCGGTCGAATAGAGGTCAATAGATGGCTTTCGAGGTTGCATGATATAGTTAAAAATACGTAAGTATCAAAGACATGAACCATTAGGGATTAAAGTTGCCGGGGGGCATTAGAAAATAAATCCCTTAGAATCACTATTGAGCTATTCGCTACAACGAAGTAATGTAAATAGAGCAATGTAAAAATAAAAAAAGGGAACTGATAACAAGTAACCAGGAACTTCCAAACATCCATTGGAAACCCAGATATCTCCGTTAACTCACCTTTTTTCCGTCTGTTTGTGAGGGCCTACGGACGTCAGATGTCGCTCATAAATTACTCGGAATGTTTACAAAGTAACACGCGAAATGATCAGTGCCCTCACAATTAATTTTCTAGCACCACTTTTTTAGATAAAAATTTAGTTTATACCAGGAATACTCAGTCTAAAAAGGTCAGAATGAGGATTCATTAATCCCCAGTGGGCGTTTCCCTCATTGCCGCAAAGTATTTAATAGGTAGTGATTGAAAACCTACATGCAAGGGTATTGCACACAAAAAATCCAACCATATCCCCATCCCTTCCATCCCTATACCTTTCCTCCCGGTCTGAAGCGCCTATTAGTGCGGAAACAGACTTGAAAACACCCAAGATAAAGATAATCCAACCCAATGGAAGGTTGGAGTCATGAAAAATATCTCAAACGCGAGGCTTAGAAGACTTTCGTATTACAACATCGGTAATATAAATTAGTATTGTCTGTGACGACTGTGACGAAGAAATAAAATAAAAGGCGTGTTTGGAGAAGTTGGGACGTATTGCAATTGATAGTTGAAAATTCAGGACCAAAATCGGTACGGAAGAGGAATCAGAGAGGCATTTTTTTCTCCTAAAAGCCGTCTTTGCTGGTAAAGTGGGCCAACGCCTACTAGCTCGCAAGTCGTATCCGGAGCGATCCCAGATGAATGAAGATTTATCTGTTTGACCTCTGGAGCCCCATTTACCTCCGTCGGTCATTTCATTTGATCCCAATTCCACGGGATAACTATATACCTTAACGTTCATGAAAAATCAGAATGGGCACACCTACTGCCTCTTTTAAGTGAAAACTAACACCTCTGTAAGGTTTTTCGAGTTGAATCGAAAAAAAATCCACATAAATTAGACACCAATTCAAGTGCGCGCTACTTCTCCTCTACATGAAAGAAAACGACGGAACGGCTCCCACGAATCGTCCCTCCCTCGAGCGATAATACATTATTTTTTGGATCGAATAATCACTTGGATGCATCCGCACACTTCGTTTACAGATGTCACCATTTTTACCAGCGGTACTAATAGCGCCATCTCACGTAACACCCAGGATGTTCCATACAATGAATGTTGGTGATTCCCACCAGATTTGTTCCTTAATATGGGATCGCAATCCAACCACTGATTGCGAAAACGAATCTGTGTCACTGACGTTAACTCTAGACTTACGTTTATTTATCGTTAAATTAAAGAGATACTCGGCTAACGAGTGACCCGGCTAACGAATGCTTTCGTGGATATGCGCACTAACACATAAATCGTTAAGTTTGAAAGTTCGAGAAAAGAACAGTGAAAGCGTCGTGTACATATTTTCGGTTTAGTAGTGTACGTAGACAGTAAAATTAACTTCAGTACGCTTAATATTGTAGAGAATGTCAGTTTTCCAATCTGCTTCATCAAATCGGGTAGCTGTTCATCTCAGTCATCGGTCAGTTTTTGCTCTTGTTTGTGTGCTTGCTATTAATTTATAAAACTTATATTTAAGAGTGGAAAACATTCAGAACGAATTAAACAATTTTCTACAGAAACCTAAGCGAAATCGCGCTTCGCTTCATCTAACAAATCCAGATCCATGTAAGAGCGTAATAGTAGTTGATTCGTTTGAACATAATAATAAATTAATGGGAATGATAATACATCTAAAAAAAACTTAATAATAGGATATCCTTCCATTCCTATCCTTGTACTTTCCCTCCGGGTATGAAGCGCCTGCAAGCGCGGATACTGACTTGGCCGCGAAAACTAAATGGCATGAATTGTCGAAGCCCGGGTCGTGATTAAATTATAAGTGAAATTCGCATCTTGTTTTTTTTCCACCATGGAAGGGTTTCACAAAATTACCCCTGAAACTGTTCGTTTTGTTAAAAGAGAAAGTACTTAATATTTAATCAGCATAAAATAACGGACGGAAAAAACGAAATCAGATCAAATCCTGAGGCATCGTGTAAAACACAACGATCGATGAAATCACACATTACAAGATGAAGTAAATCAAAGAAAATAGAACTATAAAAACAATTTCTCAAGCTACTTACTGTAAATTACAAGCGAATTTGGCAGCTAAGTCATGATTACGTAAGGTATCACAAACGTACGCGCGGATACACATTTGCCGTACCTGTTGATGCCATAACGTCGTAAAATAGTTTTTAAAAATAGAGAAAGATCACAAGCTAAAGCAAGTGATTTTCGATGAAGGGCTATATTAATGGTTTGTATCGAAGTTTCACTACTGTAATGGTAAAACTACGACGGCCTCATTTCACTAACCAGAATTGGATTTAAAAAATTCGCCGCGGACACGGCAGAGAATCCATAACTACATATTGACGATGACCGTGACTCATGTCACTCAGCGCTCCTTCGGTAGAAGGATGACCCACAGAATAAATTTCCTGCTCTTAAGGACCCTACATGCCGAACTGCGGGTCCACTGTCATTAAAGGGAGCTGAATGGGACAATAATATCACAAAAGTGCTTTGGTGGTAATAGTAGTGGCAAGGGTTAAGGCGTTCCAGATGCTGAGGTTACATTGCGCGGTAAAACCCGACTCCATATCTTAATCCAAAAACAAACAATACCAATGCCAACGGTGAGATTGGGTAAGACCCGTGACCATTGGGTTGCCAAGGCGGCGAGTTGCAAACCTTGAATCCATTGCCCTAAACTAATTGCTTTGTCGTCTTCTACTCTACCAGAAGCACTCCTCTGACAAAAAGGAAAATTCCGCGCACACCACTTAAGCCATTGCGGGGTGGATGAAGACTGGTAAACCTGCGACCCGCGTACCTCACATCTGCATGAACTAAAAGGCGAAGAAATTACCCTACCTTTGAGTTACAAGAGCTTGATATAAATGCTTCTTTCTATGGCCTCGGCGTTAAGAAATTGATCCTTTCCACAACACACTTTGAAGCATGGCTTTGAAATTACGGGATATCTCACATCGGGGTTCTATCTGTCTAGAGATGAATGTGATAATAGGCCCGTAGAGAAAAGGAAACCTTTAAGTTCGGACGACGGCGAGAAACTAACCACGCAGGGTGCATCCTCAATGCCTCCCCAAAATGCATAATCGACGTACGGGTAATAAGAAATAGTCCGTGCTAAGATTACCCTGAAATTCAAAAGCATCATAGCTATAACGCAGGGTGATGGGTCGGTGAATCGCAAACTACCGCATAGGAAAGTGATTTAAAAAATCACAAGAAAATGCGTGCCGCAGATAAAACTGCCAGCGCACTCCCTTCATAATCAGCAGACGGTGCCCGCCCGAAAATAATGCAATCGCCACCCACGGAATCAAACAAAAGCAAATACGACCCGGGAGATATTTACTCAAAATTGAGCCGCACAACCATTCAAACTTTCAAGGCATATGACATCATCCAGATACAGTCCAAATAAAACTGAATAGATAAGGTGACAACAAAGGTTCAAGCGCTAAACGATGGTTTATAATTATAAGCAGCCGTTCCCTCACCAGATTACCTTCAGCAAAAGCAAATTTGAAATGACAGAAATACGCGATATCGGTAAAAGCACGGAGCGATAGTGAATTGCGCAAATCTTTGATCTGAACTAAATGTTAGGAGATTATGAAGTCCGTGCATGTATATCAAGCGCTTCGCTTCACTTCACTACCAACGGGAAGTCGAGAAATGCTTCACTTAAAACGTGTGCAAACTGCCTTATTAACGGTGTTTGACAGATTTTAGTATGATTTTATAAAAGAACAGAAAATCGGGGAAAAAAACAGCAGATACCAAAAAATAATGTGAGCCGCGCTTGCTTACAGAATCGGATCACCTTTTATCGGTGATGCAATCGCAACGGTATTACAATGCAAATATTACTTCTTCTGCATCATAGGCAAAAGCTTAACACCACAGAGTATACCAATGCAGTTTGGCAAGGACAACTCCTTCACAACTGTAACTATCATCTGAATAACAGAATAACTCAGAAGGATGGAAAAATTTAAGTGAATAAAACGTTCGCGAAAAAAACTATTTTCATTACTAAGCCGTGAAAAATTAATGCCTTTAGATCAGAGTTTTCTGAAAAGTACGAGCCATATCAATACCATAAAATTACTGAATACAATATATGTTGTTTTACCTCAGCCACAAGTGCCTCAATCAGACTCGAGATCAGATTGCTCTGAGATCTCGGAGTCTGAGATAAGACTTACGTCTTTAGTCTTACCTTCCTATATAACATATTTTAAATCCATAACTCCAGCTAGGCATAAACATTAGGGTTCACAGGAAACCACTGCCAGCTCAGAGTAAGGACTGCCCCATACTCAGAATGAAGGACTCATACAGGAAGAGTTACTGTAAGGTGTGCTTCATTTTCGATCAAATGTAACCTCTTTATTGACTTGAATATTTTCGGAGAATATTTCCTGCATAGGTCCATTTTTCTGGACTACAGTTTTGTGGGAATTTTAAGGCCTAAGTGCTATGAAAATGCCAAAGCAACACCAGCAACACTGCTGTTCAAGCAGTGTGGGAGATATGCCAGAAGAAATTTAAATTCAACTATTCACCACAGAAGACTTCACAAAGATGATTGATTACAAGATATATATTTTTTTCCAGAGTATCTAAATTTTAGGTAATAGGGGGAAAGGCAATTACAGATTTCTCTCCAACCTGCATTCATCATCATTTCCAACATATGATTCTTTCTAGGTCATGACTAAGCAGCAAATCTCCATTACAATAAAGCACTACCTTCAACAGTCACAGGATTTAACTAAAACTTCTAGAAGACAATAATATAATAGAGTACAAGGGTTTTTTGTTGGTATGTAATGATGAAATATGAATGAAATATGTAGATAACCTCTGGTTTGGAGATTTAACATTAGTGACCAGCAGCCATGAACACAGCTTGTATGAAATGTTGTGGTCCGTGAAGAGAAACCTGTTTTTGACCTAGTCGAGTCTATTTTTGCAAACGGCTAACTCACGGGCTTCAGGTTTCCCCTTTGCCTCCATCTTCAGGGAACTGACCGAAGGAAGAGGTTTACCTTCCCATCCACGTTTCCTCCCCCAAGTACACCCTCCCCTCCACTCCTTGGCATTCTGTGTACATAGGGGCCAATAGCTTTCAAACAAGCTATACTCACTAACACGGGGAAGATGACACAATTATTCTTTTGTGAAAAAACACAGGAACAAGCAGATAAGCAGTGCTGACATGTAAAATGATGTGATGATTGAGAACCACATCCCTTAGGCCACTTGTCTTGAATACGAAGGGGATCAGATAGATACCTTATCAAAAAAAGGTAAAAAGATTTGAACAGGAGGTCTTGACAAAGTAAAATATACCAAGGTGGGGGTGGTCTAAGATGCCATATTGTGCTAGCTTACAAAGAAATTCACTATAGGCCATTTTTGTTATGGTTTTGAAGGATATTAATTTCAGTACATAGACTAACTTTTGGGCTTAAACATTTGTACATTCTTCTAGGGTACTAGGAAACAATTTACTTTGTAGTTATGATAGCTATAACCCTGCAATTCCTTCAAACGTTCCTAGGTATGAAAAATTAAATATTTAGATATATATTCACAATACCACAAACTACACAAATTACAAAAGGATTATAAAGTGTTTCATTATCATAGAGAAGCATCATTAAACAAACGATACAAAGAAAAATTAAAACACGTCAGATGCATACTCTTTACTTAGCATAAATCGATGGGTTTGCCCTGATGGAGTAAAGAAACGAACACAAATATATTGTCACTATGGCAGTTAGGACATTTTCCTCTTTCACATAAAAGCAGAGTAGTAGACAAGTAGACAGGATCATGTTTTATCTGCAAGCAGCAGATGTAGAGCAAAGAATGAGCAACAGATGTACAGAGATCATTACCTAAGCATGAATAAGTTTTGGCTAAGAAAATTCATATAAATACCTACATGTTTATATGCATGGTATGAATATTTTAAGCAGGAATTCATTGCACATCATTTCAGAAAACTATAGTACGTTTCTGGAATTCTGAGGTCATTATTCAAAAACCTTCATCTTACTTAGCCTGAGAAAGAAAGATTCAGCAAGAGTAGGAATGGGAAATAACAGGCAAAATTTACATCACAGATTTACACATCACGTCAATTTAATCAAAAAATTAATACTTGGGGATAAGGTTTAGGCCCAGAATTTTTTTAAAAAGCAAAGGCAAACATTGACGGCATGTAGTATTCGGGATCAAAACACACCATTCGAACACGGACATTAACATGGTGTTATATGTAACACATCTACAGTGTACGTCTGTTAGGATATGGGGGAAAAAACACTGACAACTCACACACCACCTCAGATTGGATGCACTGGCAATGAAAAAAATCATAAAATATGAAATATTATCCATGAATAAACTACAAACTGGAGTATCTTTGACAATGAAACTACACGCTCACGCTCTGTGGTGAAAGCTGTTACACAGAAATCACGAAAGATATTACAGAGATAGAAAGATGTTAGAGTTGTAATCTAATACATAAATATGGGTTGGCAACATATGTTGCTATTTATGTCAGTAACTATTTATCTATATTGTTGTTGTCAACTCTCTGTCAGTCGTTCAATTTGTAAACTGGAATTTGGATGTGTCTGTGACTCGTTATTAAAACATCTTAGTTTAAAGCCGATATCTCAAGATATTATTTAACCTCTAACAGGTTATGGGCCCAGGCGACCGAAAAGGACCAGTTGTGCTTCAATAGTAGTGCAACATTACGCGAGTGCATTTTTTTTACGTATTGTATCGTTAAAGCGAAAAATGGCTGAGGCGTCAGTTGGAACTGGTTTGGCATCCATGGAAAAATTGGATGGACGGGACAATTACAATATTTGGACATTCCAAATGAAGATGTATTTAGTGCATGAAGGTTGCGTTGAAGGCTACGCCGCAGATGACACATCCAAATTAATTCAGGACAGTCGGTGGGGCCAAAATGACGAGTCGTGGGCAAAAAGTAAAGGGGTTTCCGGGTGACAATCTGGTAAAGCAGTGCAAGTGGCTAGAAACGTGGGAAATTTGGTCACATTAGAGCCAAATGCAGGAGCAGATGGAACTACGAGACACACAGTAGCGGTTCATCGCATGGGTCCAGGACTGCACAAGGACCATCAGCTGTACCGAGTACGGCGATGAAAAAGGAGAGAACTCTTCTCTCTGTGGCAGCCTTGGGAGCCAAACACATCGCGAGTGAAGCTGACTGGTCCATCTACTCCGGAGCTACGGTCCATATGACAGGAAGAAAGCACTGGTTGCAGAATCTTAATGATTTATATATATATACCTATTAGATTAAGTGAGGGTGTTAGAGTTGTAATCTAATACATAAATATGGGTTGGCAACATATGTTGCTATTTATGTCAGTAACTATTTATCTATATTGTTGTTGTCAACTCTCTGTCAGTCGTTCAATTTGTAAACTGGAATTTGGATGTGTCTGTGACTCGTTATTAAAACATCTTAGTTTAAAGCCGATATCTCAAGATATTATTTAACCTCTAACAAAAGATATTAACGCTATTGAATCCAACCAACAATTTCGATGCTCTGTAATGAAAACAGAATTTGATAAAAGCAGTGTTTGTTAAAATAAGAAAACATATTGTAGACCAAAGAACAGTAACGCGGGCCTCTCTCGTACATACACTATATTTTGTTTATGAATCCTTTCTGAGATTCGGGGCAAACAGAATCACAAAAACACAAATTTCTACCCCTCTTAGCGGCTGCTAATACAGTTTAAACAAATACAAATTTTACACATTCAAATTATTTCATAAATAATGTGCCCCTGTACTTTGCATCGTGTCCCACCCATCAAATCAATTGAGAAATTTCAAATGAATGAGTCTTACAAAAAATACCACCAATGGACACTAATTCACGAAAAACTTTTCTTTCCCAACTATATAAAATTATTTCAACATGACATAAAAAAGAATTCCAAAACCTAGAATGAAAACATGGTAACAAAAATAGAATTGGAGGGAACGCCCATTTTTTGGTGACCAACACATTTCCCAGAAGAGCAGTTCCACGCTTTAACTCCTCAATTCTTCGCGTAAATAAGGTTAATTTTCACTACATAGCTTCAGAAACATGAAGAGCTCATCATTAAAAGTTTAATGACAGAAAAATATCTAGTTTATTTAAATAATTCACTTGTAAACTGTATGTAATAGCACTGGGGCCACTAAGATTATTCATAATGAGAACTTACCTTTCGCTGTTGTCTTATTGATGATTAAATTATTGATAAGATGACTTAAACCGGTTCAGGAGTGTTTACCATATTCAGTAGAAATCTTCCGGTACACAAATGACTAATGGTGCGCCAAGCCGCGCTCGCAATTGTCACAATCGCCACGATAGTATCGAATTTCAATTGCCCGGAACTTTCAAACAGTAAATATTTCCCGTATTCTTCATCATCCACATAAAACACTACAAGCCTCCGCAGGGGTTGACCAGCTATTATGTACTAACAAAAGCACCCTCATCCCAGGTTTCGGAACATGCGATGGATTAGGCATATTCACAGATTTTATAAGTACCTATCAATGTAGTCATTTGGCACAACTTTTACCCTTTTATACTTGAATATTTCTTCAAATAAATAACCCGGAGCAAATATGTGGTTGAAAGAGACAGCTAAACTTTTTTTTAACTGGCAAGAATTTGAATAAATACTCATGCAACAGTGCAATGAAATTTTAAAACAAAAAATGTTAGTAATGCAATCACTTTTTTTACTGACTAAAATTAGAAGCAGACTTCAAACAACACAGTGCAATGAAAACAGTTGAAACTAAAGTTGTTATACATTTATAAGAAAATATTTTCAAAAAAAGAATGGGTAATAAAGGTAAAAAGGAATATACCTACTCATGTGTACTCATAGAATCCATAGCCACCTCATTGGCAACTTCCTACATCCTATAGCATCATAATACTAATTGGAGGGGCGGTGGGGACCTTCTGGAGCTCCCCTAGCACCTGGCCTCTTTAGATCATTGTGCCAACCCACAATCAACCTCCAATCGCCACTCACAGGCAGGGGACAAGGGCACCGCGGTAGATGCATGGAAGGGGTCACCCATCCAATTTCTGTCCATGCCCAATGTTGCTTAACTTTGGTGATCTGACAGGAACCGGTGTGTCAACATGGCTAGGCCCTTGCCCAAATATAGCATCATCAAAACTTTAGTTTTCTTTCTTCATGGCAAAAAAGACCAATATGCACACATTATTTTAAGATAATTTAGTTAGAATCAGCAGGGAAACATTTTCCAGGTTACATTTTAGAAGAAAAAAATAATAGTAAACATTTGTTCATTTATAATCACTCAATGATGCTTAATATTGAACAGAGATTAGCTAAATTCTCAAGTTTCAGTGAAATAACATGTGATTCTGCATAGGTGAAGACAAGAAAAAAGCTATGTAAGCCTCAATTGCTTATTTTAGCTTTTAAACTCACCTAGTTTTTTTTAAATTATCACTCTCACATTCAATTATTAAGTAATAGCTATTTGTAATCAAAATTTAGGCGATAAATTTTAAGACGTGTTCACTCGTGCTTTCACCTCCTTCCTTTTTTTTGGGAGGGGGTAGGGCCCCAGAAAGAATGTTGCCCCAGACCCCTAAATGTCTCTGCGTGGCTCTGATTAAATATTCATGTGTGTAGAACACACTGATGTGTTTAAATTAACTACACATAGCAGTGTGTAAAAGGGGCAACAGAATTCCTGAAACGAATTATGGGAAGTGAACCTTTAGCTAATTGCTGCAATGCGGTCTGTGGTGAAAGTAGATAAATGGGCACCTCGTATGGCAATGCAAAATGAGATTTAAAAAATTAGCTTTAACATTCACCCATGAGATGCAGGCCAATTTTAGAACATATTTTTTTTCTAAAAAATAGCTTTTTGTGGACTGGGAAATTTAGTATGAATTAACTAATAAAGTAAAGTACTGGTTGTCTTGACGTCCATTAGTTTTCATGTACTTCTGTCCACATCTCAATGTCAGGGCTGGGAAGGCTGAAAGGAACATTTTCTGTCATTACTGCTCTGCTTCCAACCTCTGGTTCACAGAATTGACGGTGGGGCCAGATAGATTGTGGAAATCCATTGCAGGAAATGAAGAGATAATGATTTTCACTTTTCCACTATAAAATTTATTTAACGAGTCAACATGTTTCACTGAATGCATCATCAGGATTTGCATACAAGTCAACCATAACAGATTATACTGTCACATGGGGAGGGGCAGGGGATGTAAGTGGGTGGAGGGAAATGGTGTTATGAGGGTGAGGGAAGGGTTGGGAATTTTTAGCTGAGCGAGGGTCTGTGGTGAGAAAGGGTGGGGGGACAGATGACTGACCGTAGTTGCTGGGAGGGTTTGTTTGGGATTGACTGCGGGAGATCAAGGAGTGGGGAATGGGAGGGAAAAACTTGGTCATTAGTAATGTTTTCTTTCCTACTAAAGGTCGATAGGATGAACAATTGTTCACAAATGTCCATTCTGGTCCCTTCTCCCTCTTTGTACAGCATTTCCGGGATGAAAACAGCCTGGTGTCCTTCTGCTAGGAGGTGAACCATGAACTGAGATTTGCCCTCCTTCTTTTTGAAGTCCCTCTCGTGCTTGGCTGCTTGGACCCTCAGGTTTCTTCCTGTCTGTCCCCATTCCCAATACACCAATAACATTGTGCTGCATCTGCCCGGCAAGCGGGAATGTTAACAATAGAATTTAATTACTGTTGAATAATAAGTTTTCCCTAAAGAAATATATATAAACAAACCAGTTCAACAATACAGGGACATTCTTATTTCTGACACCACTGCATGATATCCTATGCAAAGTATTATTTAAGTGTCACATGGCTGCACGTAGGTGCGAGCAGGAGGTTTAATGAATGAACATCGAAGTGTCTACAGCAAGGTGCTACGGAACTGAACACATTTCAGCAGGACAATTGGTGGCTAGTGACCTGTGGACGGAGGATCACCAGAATAATGCCTCACAGAGATGACGCAACACAATGCAGCAGCAGAGGACAAAGTGGAAGTACACTGTATCTTGTTGTCAGATAATGTATGTATATCTCATTTGATTATGTTTGACCACATGGATGTGAAAAAGTTCACAGACTAACTTCTTGACATTCTTTAACGTTAATCTCACAATATTAAGACTGGTAAACACCATGCTTTACCAATAAACATGTGGTCTCTTGTTCAACCAATATATGTTAAGATTGTTTTATTTGTATAACCAGTTCTGCCCATAGCTGACAAGTAAGGACCCATATAAGGTAAGTAGTGAGTGGGGACAGCGTGTATGAGTGAAGGAATCATCCTGTGGTCCACCATAGTTAACAAGGAGATCCTTGAAAGGGGAGGAAAAATAGTTAAGACATTTTTTTCTTCATTATATGTCATGCATCATTCATTATATTGTTATTACTTGTTTTTCATCATTACTGCATAAGAATTCAGCAATGAAGAGAATGTGTGAATTGATAAAATAAAGAATGTGCATTTAAAAAATTCTTATACGAGCAGATGCAATAACACCTCCTGCCATTCACCTTAACGATGGCTCCAAGTGTGCATGGTGGATTTAGAAGCACATACAAAAACATGGGAAATTAATAGCATAGATATGTTTAGATGCAACAAAGGATTAAGTTACATCATACTATGCCATCTACATGTAATATGAAGACAAACAAGATATTTTCTCTCGCAATGGAATTTAAATATGTGACCTCTTGACTTTCAGACTAAATTTTTATCAACATGAATCCCGCAGTCAGAAATTTGCATTGTAAAATAAAATTTAATGAAAAAATACAAGAAAAATATGATATGTACCACAAAAATTCACATCTTATAATGCGTGGCATCCTTTTAATTGAGGAGTTTTTTGTCATGATCTCAGTACAATTTAAATGGGGACTTAGTGTTATTCTTCGTTTATGTATCTGTGACATCTAATGTGGTGTGTACTTACCATTTATTAAGATATATAAAGCTATTATTATTATTAAGTTTAAAAAAATGCTATTATATAACAAGGCAATGCATTTTAGAGTGAACCACACACTAGAAAAGATCAAGGCCTAAGCTATGATGCTTGTGAAACAGCAATTGGCTTACGAGTGACATAAATTTGCTGGGCAGTCATAAAGAATGGTGAATGCTTGGATGTTCAGGAATGCCATCCGTCAACCAATAGCACCCACAGGACGTTCCAGAACGTCTCTTAGCGACCAACATATTAATCAAATAAATTAATACATTTACCTCAAAAAATAACTCATTAATAGTAATAATGATGTTTATTTTTCCTTAAGGTCACATGTACAATGGAAGTCATCACAGAAAAATTGCTGGAATGCTTGTACAAATTAGATTGCAAATAGACAAACCATCACACAACACTCAACATGAAGTCCTTCAGGATATATTAATTGTTGCTCAGTAGATACTTCTGCAAACCATGTTTAAATGGTACAGGTGGGAGACATTTGATGTTAGAGGTAATTTGTTATTAATTTTGGATAGGGATTATAGGGGTCCTTTGTGGCAGAGTGTGCTTGGATAGTCTTTAAGGTGAATGTTAGTATATCTGGTTGAATGATTATGAATAGAATTATTTTTGGGACGTAATCGGGGTTATTTTGAACAAAAACAGCACAGTTTAGTATGTAAAGTAATGGATATATCAAGATTTTCAGTTCTTTGGGTAAGTCAGGATGACTCATCATCTGACGATAAAAAAATTTTACTTAGAGAAGCAGACAGTACAGCTGTAGTTTGCTGAGCCAGTCAGAGAACCTTCTTGAGGACAGGGGTGATGGAGGAATGTTTGAAAAGATCGCGGAAAATTCAAATGCATATAGAAGAATTAAATATATTAGAAAGGGGACAAGCAACAGCATTGGCTATGTGCTTAGTTATTGGCATGAGTACCTGCTCACCAACTATTTTTGAAGGAGTGGATAACATGAATTATTTCAGAATGAGTGCATGGAAAGAGAAACAAGCTCTGTTTGGGGTTAACTACTTTGGTGTCAATTATGTACTTATGGTTGAAGGTGAGTAACAAAATTGTTTATTGAAGCTGTCTGTAGTAACTACTGGATTCGAACAAGGAGTGCCAATGAAGAAGACCGAAGAGGGGCTCAAGCTGCCACAGGAGGCTGTTGTATTATCTCTGATGACTTTCCAAGAAGCGTTAATGATGTTGTTTGAACTTTTAATATACCTAATTATCAATTGCAGTCCTCCTTTCATTGCTTATCCTAGTTTTTGGTCTTTCATGGCTATTTTGTACGTAGGCATAAACTCAATTTTTTCCACTTTTAATCAGGTTGTAGAGACTGCAAACACTTGCAGCACTAAAAAGTATACTCTAAGAATATATCTTTTTCTTGAGAGGGAATATTCTGCTTTTTATAGCACTCAATGGAAAGGCTGCATTAATAGGCATGATACATGTTAAGAAAGGCACTAAGGTTTGATTTCACATCCTGACTGGTGTATACCTCCTCTCAATCCTCCAAAGATAAGTCATGAAGGAATTTTTCCATTGCAGAATCTGAGAAATTTTGCCTATGAATAGGTATCGGGCAGTTAATCTTTATTCTTAAAAAAATTAAGGTGAGTGACTTGGATTAGTTACTAACATGGACATTCAGTAAATGAGTGTCATCTGAGTATATTTATAAAAATTAGTAAGAGCTTTCATTAGTCATTGCCATAAGAATTATTTTTTTGAGGAAAATGTAACTTTGTAGTATCAACTTCATAAAATGAAGCCTGATAACATCACATGATCCAAAGGTAATGTATTGTCCATCGCGTGTAAATTTCATACTTGAAAAAGGGAAAACTTGATGGAAATTGTAATGGCTTGCAATTACATTGTTTCAAATACAGTCAAGAAGTAAGCATTAGATCATTTCTTATACTCAGAATTATCTGTTTTTCATGATCATGTAATACCCA
The DNA here is from genome assembly GCA_933228895.1 of Platycnemis pennipes. Taxonomy (NCBI): domain Eukaryota; kingdom Metazoa; phylum Arthropoda; class Insecta; order Odonata; family Platycnemididae; genus Platycnemis; species Platycnemis pennipes. Next base: position 110,902,579 of record OW121847.1, read on the forward strand.
AAGGTTTCTCAACCAAACTCTTTTGATTGACATTTACATTACTGCTTGGAGAGCACAAAGCTGCACTAGATTGACCATCATCATTCATTTCAGCTCCTCCATACATTTCAGGATGGGTATTCTTCAAATGCCTTTCATAGTTGTCTTTCCTTCGGAATTTAGTATCACACTGGGAACATGTAAATGGCCGATCATCTGAAAAAGATGCCCATGATTATCAAAAAAGCACTAGGGCATAAAAACCTTCTCAATGACACTGCAGAGAGAAGTTAACAATCAATATTTATGAAAAAGCATAGGTACTTCATCTTATTCTATCTATCTATTAATTATCTTAATGCTTACCATAAAAAATTCAGGGACACGATAGGATATCAACTAAGTATTTTTTTCAATTCACTTCACATTAAAAAATGAATGGTTTGACACTTGAGCCACTGAGTTCCAGTGGCATAAAAATTCAGAATGGCCTACTCTAATGAAAATATTCTTATTATGGTGATCATAAAACACAAAAAATCTAAGGTATATGAAGCAAATTATCTTGTTAATTTTGAAAATTATAAAGATTTGTGAATAGTTCTTGGGATTTCTAAATATTGGCTTACTACCAAAGTTTGTTTTTCACTCATATAATGCTACGGTTATTCAAAGTCCCTTCCTGACTGATCACAAACTTTAATAGCTATACACTTCAGCATATGAAGTCAGTAGTAAATAAGACGTGAAAAACACAGGCCCTTGATCATGATTAACCATCCACCTGGGAACCTGATGATCACACGATTTTTTCTTACCTGATTCAAGGATAGTTTTCATTAATTTAATTCACTGCGATCACTGAAGTCACAAACTGAATCATTAACTATTTTATAAACAGAATTAATAACTGGTATGGAAGAAACTCATTAACCCTCCCTACCTGTTACTAAAAAATTAAACAGCTGTAGTAGGCCACAAATTCAAAAGAACCTGTAAATAATGCAATTTAATGAACTAAAACTGCATCCATATCTGACAGATATATTGCGGGCACTCCTGTTACACATCCTATTGCGGGTACTGCCGGGTTAATAACAGAATGAAAAGATTGGACACTTCATTATACAAAACATGAATCATTGGCCGTTCCACTAATAAAATTTTTGAAAAACGCTCAAACAGTTCCGCACTGTACACTACTAACACAATTTGTGTGGGGAATGTCTGGCTTCTCAGCACACTAGCTATTGCTTGGCGATACTTAGATTGTAAGATCTTCTCAGAGATTTTGTCATTATATAACACTTTTGAAAAATAGTGGGTGAGTGCTGGCCACTGTTCCAATAGTCTCTCGGCTGCTGACCTCAACCTGACCCACCTTAAAGACACAAGCTTCAAAAACCCACGCTTAAGAACTTTCTTCTCCTCCTGAGATTGTTCATAGACCTCGAATCAGCTTGGATAGTCCAGAAAATCATGGACCAAAATAACGTCTGATACCTCAGAGCCAAATTGACCAAGACCAGCTTGAAAGGAAGAGTTAGGAAAATATAGATTACAAAAGCCTATGTTTAAAAGACCCTGGCTGCTTCTTTTAATTTCAAAAAGTGCTCTTCTTTCAATCGCTCATTGACTATTCTAAACACAGCCTTGTTCATATTAGACCCATCACTAGAAAGGATTAGAAATTTCTTTACAGGGAAAAGTGTCATCTATGGCTTAAAGGATTAGTTTAGTGAAATCTCTGCAGTCGCTTTGCTAAAAAAATGTCTCCAGATGATGAAACACCACCTGCTGCATTTTCTCTTAAAAGAATGTGACTGACATTTACAACTCTTTCACATGTTTTTCATTTGTCGTTTCATCGTAACAAATCGGAAAACTAGCAGCGACTCAGCTATCTTCTGACTTTGAATCACGAAAATATGGGCCTAAAGCATCTGTCTACAAATAAGTCACCCATTTTCTGCCTAGAGACATGTCCTGCGGCACGTTTTCTCCTCTAAACATACATCTGAACAGATCTACAACACCATTGCAAGAAGAGCGAAAATAACAAGCCTGAATACACTTCATAGCCCATAGCAGTGCCACCCTATAAGCACTGGCCTGCAATCTGCAACACTGGAACAGCGGGGAAGACTGTATTCACGACTGCTAACAAGCTTGCCCCGGAATCCGTGGACATATTTGGTAATAAAGGGGGCCCTTTGGTGAGAACCAGTTGATGTGGATTTAGCTTGACTATGATGCAAATCTTGGGCTTTACCATTTTGACATATTGGTCGAGCACCTGCAACCCCTTTCGTTCAATGCTGATGTTGCATTCACAAACCTGACAATAGACTACAGTCCGTTGTATGATATACGCTCAATCCCAAATTTTGTAGCCCAGCGAGTCTTATATTTTCAGCCAAGCCTCATTTGTAGAGCACTTCGGCACCATCATGTGTTCTAGAGGGAGACATAAAAATATTTTTCATATACTCTCTAATCGACTAGAATGATAAGAGACCACATCACAGATGCAGAAAGAAAATAATCCTGGGACGCATCAGTACTTTACGACAGCGTGGCTACTGAGATCCAATTTTTAAATTCCCTAACATTTCCCTGGCCGATCGCCAAATGGGCTCCTATTGTCTGAATATTTTATTTCAGCTGAATTAAATTTTCGACAAAACTCAGAAAATGTTAAAAGCTGAAATCAATATATTAAAAGATACAAGTATATCCTAATAAAAAGTATATTAAACCTTATTAAGTTAAACTCTCATGCAAATTATACGCCCTTTTCATACACATTTCGCAGCCGCGTATCCACGGCCGTGTATCGTATTTCCTCGGCCGTATATGTTTCCTTCGGTAAAATTACAATAACGATGTCTAATCCTTCAAGAAAAAGGTAGCGTGTCGTGGTAGTCATGAGAAGTTGTGGATTACTGAAAAGGCATCGAAGGGAAAGTTAATGGCCGATTTACTCGTGGACTCTGGTACAGGCTAAGGTGCGCGAAAAATACAAACTAAAGCCAAGTTCTTGGACTGGATCAAAATTTGATGGCACGAGTGACATTCAGAAGCGAATAACAATTTGATTAATGGGGTTATAACCTCTTGATTGTAAGAAGGAATCAAAAGTGTAAAAATATTAGTATATACAAACAAAACGTAATCGTGCCACTGCAAACGAGGCAATTAGCAACGGCAAGCATCGTATTCAGAATATCATATTTGAGGTGGTTTATGACATGACTAAATTGCTTCGAGAGGGAGATAAGGGGACCATTCAATAATTACGTCAAGCGTGACAGGCGGAGAGGGGAGGATGACTCTTCTTACTGTCTCATGAATGGGGGTATGGGAATCGAAGATGATCTTACGAAAGATTTTGTTTACACGTATGATCGTACTTGTACTACCATTCTAATAATCATCGTCTCGTATTTTTATAACTGCAAGCAACGTATTTACCACGAGCTAGTATGCTCCACCTGCCTCTAGATCTGAGTCTGAGAAGTTAAAAAAAACAGGAGGTAAAATTTTCCGAACAACATAGCCTCGGATTCCTTATGATGAGCGGAATGCATGTGATTATAAATTTTAACACTACTAGGCAAATATTGCATTCAGGATGTACAAAAGGGATACATTGTACGCCTGATTCACAACTATGTAACTAAAAGACACAACTAATATCATTCAGAACTGAATGTTCCACGAATTGATTGGGCTTATTCCATGCATATCAGCGACGGATATTAGTTTTAGTTGGTGAAATATAGGGCAGGAAAGAGTGGCCGATAAACGTAATGGTAGATAAATAACGAGAATTTCAATTTGTTTCTCCCTGACCATCACTAGAATTCCCTGACAATTCCAGGTTTTCCCAGTTTTCCCTGACAATCGCCACCCTGTAGTACAAGATAGTACTGACACATCGATAGTGCGAAAGAGTATTGACAACGGCCGGTTTTCCTCGAGCCAAACCCCTTGTTTGCTTTCCGCACAGCAGTAGCAGCAGGCAAGAGCAAGTCAAGACGCGAGACATGGAGCAACCAGTCGAAGAAAACTTTGTCTGACTATACATTACTTCATATGTAATAACTAACAGCATGCATACATGATGCAGAGGACATTCCAGGGAAGGTAATTGGCAAATGGGCATAATAATAAAAGATAAGTGCAATAGAAATAAGAGCAGAACCGAAATCTGTGTATAAACCTATGAGTTCATAAATCAAGCAAACCTATGTACAAAACTATGATAAGGTGCATACATATGCCTTACATTGTGTTTGAAATAGGCAAGCCATCACATCGCACAGTGAAAACAAACCCCACCAGCAAGGGCCTCTATCCTGCTGTCCAAAAGCACTTACGAATGCTTAAAATATCGCTTAGGTGAGTCTAACACATTTCTCACATGCAGTTTTAACGTTCAGAAACAGGAGAAGTAGATGACAACAAAACATTAACCAAATAATAACCTAGAAGGTGCAAAGACATACAACCCGCCTGCCGGCAGCTATGCATATGCAGTGCACTCCAGTCACTACAAGCTACAGTAAACTTCCGATTATCTGTATGCACGTTATCTGGGCTGCAGATTATCCGTACATCGCCAATCTATTTAGTGCATCAGCTGTGGTCTCTAAGGTAAGTAAACTTTTGTTATTTTCCTGCAATCGTGACTTTCATTACGGCCCTACCGACTGGTCAGATGTCTTACCCCAGGCTTCGTGACACCACCCGAGGCTTGCTTGTGGTATTTTTATGGAGTTTATATATTTTGGCAGCGCACCATAGAGAAATGAATCCAGAAAGAATCAAACAGCAGATTATCAGCATTTCTCGATTATTCGCACACCCTTTACCAGTCATCAGCATGGAGAATCGGGAGTTTACTGTATGAGTCCCTGGGCTGCTGCAGCGCACTTGTGCAGCTGCGGAGGCCAAGAAAACCTCACTTGGCACTGAAAATGCATGCATTCTGAGTCTTTGATTCTGCTGTCGTCACTAATTGCTAGGAAACTTGAATGCCACATTTTGTGAGTTTAAGGCCCGTATTCATAGTCGTTACCTGGGTGTCCTCCGTTCGCTGGATGACCCCTTAGCTCAGAAAGTGTATTCATAGTCACAATGAAGGGGACGGATGTCACCCATCACTCCCCTAGGCTACCGATTTCTTGGGTGCGGCTTCAGGCTCACCCAGAGCTCCCCTAACGTAATTTCAACATGTCCGCCGCTATCACCTTAGGTATTATAAATGAAATATCTCTTATGAAACGACTTACACGCATGAATTTTAGTTTTAGTAATGCTAGTTTTTAATGAGCGGACGGGAATGATTGAAAATGTGACGTAAATTTTCTTTATAATGCAAATTACATTATCCTCTGAACTTCCCGTATTATGTTGTGCAACACAACCAATTTTCAAGAAAAAATTGTGAGTAATGAATTAAAAGTTGAGTTATGAATGTTGTTTACGGAATATTATGCCCTTATTTCTCTATTATAAGAATAAAATACGGATTAATGCATTATATTGGCTTAATTACAATAAATTTTCCTCTTTTAACTCTCTGATTCAGAATGTTGAGGCGTTCAATGTATGAAGAATGTTATAAAAAGCAGAATGGTCATAATAATTCTCCCGCGTCATGATTTAAATCAAACAATCACTAATTTGTAAAGAATTTCGATCGGAAAAGTACAACATTCGTTGCTGTCAACAAACAAAGCGGAGCGGCGCGAGGAAGAGCAACAAATTAACTAAAATGTGTTTCGTAAATACTGCGAGGCTTTCAAGAATATGGACGATTACGGTGTGCACGACAATACGGCAGTTAATATGACGCTATCCCCGAGTGGACGTTTACCTTTGGGTATTATAATGTGGAATTTCAATGTTCCTCGTACTGTGCATGACACGTAGCTGATATCAATATGAGTGAACGCGATCTTTGCAACGATATACGACAAGTGCAACGATAACACGTATCAAGTTCATATGTGATAGTAAACAGTGTCCCTTATCGTCATGAAGTTCGGCAAAAGGGAGAGATCGTTCAAACTCACCATGAGTTTCAAGAAACGAACGTCATCTGGGAAGCAGAGAGTGTTCTTCAAAGTATAAGCGACTATCCTGCATTACTGTGTATATAGCCATACATAAGTGATATTGAATTCCCGCCACTAATTTATCCCAGTACTTTCCGAGTTGATGTTAGTGAACCAAATCTGGATTACAATTGCAAATGCTCCACATCCTCTCTTCATAGAGATGATGGATGGGTTTCTATGTGAAATTCAAAATTGACTGTGGAAGAAAATTGTATCATCTCTTGTTATGAAAGCATAAACTGTGGCCAGTGGACTATCACATTCTAAGTTGCATTTGTGAGAGTGAGAGAATTGCTACCCGATGTTTACATTTCTGTTGTGGTGTACTGTAAATTAAAATATTATTCGGTTAGCTGTTTTTTCCATTCAATGGATTAGGGATTGTAATGAGGCATAAAAAAAACAGTTCTTATAAAAACAAGTGTGTGAAATAACGTCAAGAAGGTTGTAATAACTGCTGATTTTTTGAATATGACTGCTGTGGAGGCCTTTAAAACGTAGCATTCCCGAGTGAAATTCTATTTTGATGATATCATTCCCCTAAATTGTAGTTTCGGATAGAATTCTTGCAATAACAAGCTATCGTTAATGCATCAGTCACGACTGTACTCCGGTCCACCGCAATTTATATATTCAAGTAATGCCTCACGTATGCCATATCTGTCGCGGTTGTATGTATCATCGGTTCTTTAATTTTCTACTAAATATTTTACTACTTAATGTGTGACTCAATTAAGTAACGCAAGGAACACAAGCGATCCAGTCCTATTTACTTCATCTCTGTTCGCATTATACGCCTGACTAATATCTTCTCATGCCTTCTTCTTCTCCGAATTGGAGGTCACATCGGTTCGCCTATTTTCAATTTTGCCTTTATACTGCAAGACCAAATCACACAGTATATTTTTTTCGGTGATTGTAAATGCAACATTTCTGCCGTTGGAGGCTGCCATGTTTATTTACATAGTTCACCGCGGTTACCTGTTGCAATTTATCATGACAATAGAGCATCGAAAAAAGTGCGGAACCGTTCACGACCGAGTTGACCCGATCTTTTCCTTGAATCACTTCCCCTGGTCAGATTATACCTAGGTGTGGTTTATGAATCGCGTAGTGAAGGTGACACCCAGGTGTCCTCCGGCCAGGGGAGACCCATGTCTCCCCTGCGAAAACGACTATGAATACGGGCCTAAGACAAATAAAAAATCTCAAAAAGTGAGAATAGTGAGCGTTTTTCAAATAAAGTGAGGAATAGTGAGTGTTTTGAAAAAAGTGAGAAAATTGAGTCCACTGGCAGCCCTGTCCATAGGCAGCCATAAGCAGAAATTATTCTTGTATGAACGCCAATAATTCCCCATCGGGATCCCCAGTGCAGGATATAGTAAACATAGGTTCTGGGTTGGTGAGAGTGAAATACAGAGCCATGATGGGGAACTTCTTAGAGTGAATAAAAGAGAATGGGCAGTCCAAGATTTCTTTAATTAAGTGAATAAATTACAATGCTTGGTGCATCCATTGATTAAACCAAGCACATTTTATTCAAATCTATGCATTAATTTTATTAAAATGCACACTAGGTTAGATGAGATACTGTCAATAGATATTCCACGCCATTCATTTAAACATTTTAATGATTTTTGTTTTGATTTATTCATTCTTCTAGCACCTAAGTAAACAGCATGTTTTGAACATTTTCTACTATAAAAATTAAATTTATCAATCACACAATTTTGAACAGCAGTAAATCTCTTAAAGCAGCCATTATTCATGTTCTTGAAAAATTTCTGTCAGCATACTAAATATTACATATATGATTGTGAAGTAAGGAACTTCATAACTATTTCCCACAACATTTCAAAAGAAAATGTTGAAAACATGAAAATACTGCAAATATATGAGATACTGAGAATAGAAAGAATTATTACAAGTAGCTCTACTCACCAGAATGTATAAGACGATGCCTTTTCATGTCTTTTTGATTACTAAATGCACGCTTGCAGGTAGGGCAACTAAATGGTCGAATCCTTGAATGAGTCTGACGATGGTTATCCAGGGACCATTTTGATGAAAATTTTTTGCCACAGTCTTCACATACAAATGACCGGACACCTGAGGTAAAAATATGATTCAGGTAAAAACAAACAAAAATAACTTGTACAGTAAAACCTTGCTAAGACATTTTCCCAGGGTCAGAGAGTTTAGAACTTCTTTGCAGGAAAACATTAAGAGGGAAATTTATGCCTTGTGTGTATTATTTTGGGGCTTTAATAATTCACTTCTCAGAGGAGAAAATGTCTTACACAGGAACTTCTTGACAGGTTTTTACTGTATGCTCGAAAACTACTCATAAGCCAGCCTATGAACATAACTAATATGTAACTTGAAGCAGTTCATGAAAGTTTACAACTAATTAATATTTACACGTAAAGTATAACCTTCAAAAGAATTTGAGCACATGGCAGGCTATTTTATAAAAAATTCCTGAGGAAGAGCAGAAATATGCTACATAAAAAAGGACCAACGTCTCAAATTTGGTAGATTCAGATTTTTCACTTTAGTTTCATGTTAAAATCTTTTTTATTTACATTTATTATTATGAGAACATAAGCTCAAAAAGAAAACATCAGAATTTACTCTTTCAAAAATTTTTCAACTGGGATAGTGTACATTTTGTTACTTGGGATTTATCCACATGGAAAGAGCTTCCAAAACCAAAAGAATCCAAAAAAAAACTTCATGCTAAAAGCAACTCTCCTGGCTGTAAAATTAATTTCCATGCGTGAACATGCCAACTCCTCATACCAGCTGCATGATTGGCAAATCATTCTAAAAATGAGGTACACAGTGAGTTTACTGAATTCTTTCTTCAAATTTTTTCGCCAACTAACGCAAATTTATAAAGAATAGCTGGAGGAATAATTGAAAACATAGTCCAGAAATCCCAATGCATTAAAGTGGTTCCATTTACAGGCATAGGACATGAAAATCAATAAATAGGTACTGTAAAATGCGGTGACTTCAGCGGTTTTAACAGTTTAAAAAAAATATTTCGAGTCTTATGGTTTGGTATGCACTGAAAATTTTGTGTAAAGAAGATAACAGGAGTCATGCAAATCTTAAAACAATTTCTTAAAGTCAACTATTTGTTTTAAAAAAGAAAGTATAGCTGTGTTCCCATCCCACCACAACCAATGGAGTGACTTAGGCCACAAAATATTTTTCCAAACAATCATCCATTACGCCATGAGAAATAATAATGATAATTGATGAGTATTTTTCTTTTGTATGTACAGAGGTATGCTAATAATATACACTTTATTATGACTTCGGCACTTTATTTCCAAATTCTCAGGAGTAAAAATCATCAAAATATTGTTTTCTCAACAAACTCTAGCTGTATTTAAGGCCCCCGGATACCTCGGAGCCGCCGCTCAGCGTGAAGGCTGGTGGAGGGAGAGGCAAGCCTAGCGGAGCGATAGGCGATTGTGGGAGAAGTCCAGAGAGGGGAAGGGAATGGGAAACCGAGGGTATGGAAAGTCGACTGTGGGGCTGTAGAGTTTTCGGAGGGCTAGACTACAATGCAGAAGCCAAAACATACATATTCTATTGTCCTACCTAATGGTTTCTAAGACAGGTACAATGGCTGTATTCCACTCATCATCTTGGCAGCTCATGCTGGTAGCATCATCCCTTGGCAGGTGTCATTGTTTGCGATGGAGGTTTTCGCGGGGCATAGAGAGTAGTTGACTCAACTGCTTTATGAATTTTCCACCAAATCGATTCATGTCAGGACTTATCCTGCTACCCTACAAGAGTCTTCAGGCCCTGAAGAAGCCTGCATGATATCAGTCAAAATAACTGCCCTGAGCATGGATCGACGCTGTGTAAAACGTGTAAATCAGTTGAGTCAACCTCATGTGATTTAGGTGCTCATTAAGATTCATATTTATTTGAGATCCTAAAAACAGCACACATCACCATTTACTTGCATTGTTCTGTATCGTCTTGGAGTTTTTCAACTCTAGCATTCTACTAACACATTCAAATAAAAAATATTCTACCATCATTTACCCGGTAGGAATATGAAAGAATTCAGATAACTATCTATAGTACTTTAATGTGGTAGAGGGTGATTCTGTTTGAAGAAAACAATGATATCATTCAAATTTAAGAAGCAACAGATTATATTCTTTCAAATATTCATACTAGGCACACTGTGATAATTTAGAAAGAAAGCCCGTCACAATGATGTATTCCATGGAGTAGGTTAATTGTTGCAATTGGTTTTGAAATATTTATTGATTGGTTCTAAAGTCGCAATCTCGGGTAGAAGGTGGTTTAGGTAAAAGATTTTAACTTCTCCACCATAAGATTTTCCCAGAAATCCTGATCTCTCTGGATCTTTTCCAGAATGAAACCATGTCGTGTCCAAAAGATAAATATGCAATATTCCCTTTTTGCAAAATTTAGCTGCCCCTGTACTAGGTAGAAATAATCAGAATTTCTATTCAACCTCAAATTTCCCTCCCGAATACTGCCGTATTCTGTGGCCTTATGCTTTGTAAATGACTGGCATAAAATGGCCCAGACTGTATTTTGCTGAGGTGCCAAGCTGCAATTTGCACACACAACCGAAAGTGGAGGCAGTCAGTCTCTATAATCTCTCCATCATCCATATCTTGGAGTGCCGCTAGTTCCTTGTCTCCTCCTCCAGCGCTTTTCTCTCTTCTGTACTGAGAGTGATGGATTTTTATAAAAGCGTCCATGGATAGTGCGTCCATCTCCCTGGTCTCATTCTCAACGAGTCCATAATGTTCATCATGACTCTCCACAAGGGTCTTCTTTTGGGCTGTGTGAGGCATTTCCAGCTTCTGCTTCGCTCGGCATTTAGCCTCTCTCACTTTTCGGGCAGCAAACAATTTGGCAAACTGCCCAGGACTCTTCTCCACTAAACTTTTGTGCAGTAGGGAGTGCAATTTGGGTCCAACATATAAGCAGGTTACGTGCAGTACGCATCTCTTTCATTCCCTTGGATCAGCTGGAGGGGTCCGCTCCTGTCCTTACCTGCTTTTAGGGGAAGGGATGGGAGTGGAGGGGGGTTCTGGGAAGGTCTGCTCGCATAGATACTGTCGCAACTGCTCCTATTGGCAGAGTAAGCTGTGTTCCCCCCCCCCCCCCCATTGCGATAAGGCAAAGTAGCTTCGTGGGCTCAGTTGTGACTGGACGAAGCCGATATACGTCAGAGGTTGCACCACGCCCACTTTTCCCAAAGGGTTAAAAACATGTTTTTTGCCGTTTATTAACTCGAGAAATAAATGACGGATCAAAAAATGGAAAAATACAGGTCTTTTTATTTTACAAACTCTATCAGAATCGGCAATAAAAAAAATATGGTAAATGACCCTATTATGTATTTAGAATGTTATTTTCAAGTTCTCCTATATGTTTAGTTATTTACTTTTAATGCGATAAATATGACTGACAGTAGCTTTTTCTTATTTAAATACTCATGGAATCAATTTAGAGATGTTCCGCATTTCAAGGAATCACTCGCCCGCAAGTTTTCTCAGCATTGCTTTGATGAATTCTGCATTCCAAGTTTTCTGACTTGTTCATTGCTTAGTAGAAAACAGCTTTGCCAACTGTCCTGCTGGCGTTCTCAGGTCAAGGAACAACAGTAGTTCATCCTTGACCTAAGGATACCAGCAGGACACCGGGAAAAACTGTTGTCTTCTTAGCTACAAACGCATCAAAAAACCTGGAATGCAGAATTCATTGAGGAACTATTCCCTGAACTACGTGCAAAATGACCGCACTGCTCACCGACCACTTCTCCCAGAACTAAGTAGTTTTGTTGGATCTGTTTGAACTAAGTAGATCTGATGAACTACATAATGAACTATGAGTGGTGCCATGCGGTGAACAATTGTGAGAACTATGCTCTGAGGGACATAACTCTACCGATGTGCTCTTGTCCCCTGTCTGCGAGTGGCAGGCAAGTTAAATGTGGGTTGCCACGATAGATCTAAAAAGGTCTAAGTGCCAGGGAGGATCCAGAAGTCCCCCACCCACCCCTAAAATTTACAATTTTATGCTCTGAGGTAGCTTAGATCAGTATCGCTGTCGGTAAAATTTTCCAGAACTGAGTTTGGAACTATGTAGTTCAGGCGAACTGGCAACGATTTGAACTAAGAGAACTGAAACACCCAGAACTATTCATTCAGCCAAGGCTTTTCAGTGAACTGCAAGTGGTGCCACCTTTCTGCAAATTACGTGAACTGTCAGAACTGTCAGCAAGCTAATACAAAGAACCATTTCAAGCTCATGGAGTACGAGGCAACCATTGGATTTTTAGTTCAAACTGAATGATTCATTGTCTGACGCAGTGAATAGTTCACCTACCTCACCGAAGTGAATAGTTCCTTTTGAATAGTTCGTTCATGAACTACCCAAATCTATTTGACACCTCATACCCACTTCCTTAATCAAAGTCTGCTCCACTGTTATGTGCACTGATACTTTTCCCACTGTTGTAGAGGGTTTCCCACACTTCTTTTATTCCTGGAACATTCCTCAGCTGAGCATCTTGAAGTATTAGGGAAACACAATCATCCAAGACATTAGATTTTTCAGAAGCCCAGCAGTGGCTGAAATCACCACAAAATATTGCATTTTTTTCAAAGAAAGAAAGCTATATTATCCCGAGATTTTGATAAACCTCTAATTTTTTTAAATATTCTATTTTCAACATACCAATGAAATTATACTTATTAAATTATATTTTTTTCTTACCTAACTATAGCACTGATGATAGTCAATTGAGGTTTTCTTGGCTTGTCTCTAGAATTCTCGAATCTCAGTTGAGTTTATATGTAATATTGATTGTATGGTAAGCAATGTGAGAAAGAAAGCAATTCCCTTAGAAAGATGTTTTAACATTGTTATGTTAAGAGGAGGAATAAATAGCCACAGTAGCCAAATGGATAGAGCATTGAGCTACATATTAGAAGTCCCAAGTTTGAATGAAAGAGATGCTTCTGGATACAAATAACTAAACATAAGATGTACTATTTTCTGGGAAAATCACAAGCAGCACAAAGAAAGAAACAGGATTACCTATCCTAATGTGTGAATTTCACATGCCTTTGGCTTTGCCAAAGAACTTACCAGAATGAGTGATCAAGTGTTTCTTAAGACTAGTGAGTTGAGTGAAGCTGTGTCCACACTGTGAGCATACATGTGGACGCTCTCCTGAATGAATTATACAATGAGAAACGAGAGCCTGACGACTAGCAAACTGTTTACTGCACTCAGGACATTTGAAAGGCTTCTTGTCTGAAAGAAAAAATATGCATCAATATATATATCAACAAAACAAAACTTGACATGGGATCTGATATGGGAAACTTATTTTCAAAAGGGCATAATAAAAATGGATCACACAATGACTACAGAAATGTATACCCTTGATACTTATGAAAAAAAAGATACGAAAAAGAACATCGAACTGATACCTTACTTCTTCCACTTAGGATATGTATAATATGACCTGTGTTGAAGAAAAATGTCATCTTTCCCCATTGTACCATTGAGACTGGTCATGTCAAACATTCAGTTTGTACAAGTCCTTCAAACAAGTGGAAGAACTAAGTTTTGTTTCATCATGAGAACTGCTTCTATAAAGTTATGTTGGAATTCACAGACTTCTAAATATACCTGGCATGCAATATGCATGCCTTTGGGATTTTTGGGCTTATAAGGGTTTTAGAAACAAGGTAATCAAAATGTTTCTAAACATATGTAATTGAATATGGCTCTTGGATTTAAAATAAACAACTATAGGGTGGTAAACAGAGGTCAACTAGCAATAGTCACAGACTTCAGGAAACAAATTATATAAGACTTACAGTTAGTTAAGAATTTAATGGCAGAGATTGATTATTATTATTAGTTTTCTACCGGTGAAGGTAAGTCTATATGGACATTTAATTCTTCCCACCTCCAAAATTTCACACGATGTCCCTCTTCAGCCCCTCATACCTCCTGCCTCCCATCATTCTATCCAAGCTACCCATTCTTCTCCTCCCTCTTCCCCACTTACCTAACATTCTTCCCTCTATCACTTTTCCATCCACACCTTCTGCCTTCTCCTAATTTCATCTATCTAAATTCTCTCCTCTCCTACCAATTCTAGCACTTTATCGTTCATCTTCCTTTTGACCCACTTTACATTCTCCACACCCATATCTCAAAAGCCTTAAGTCTATTTTCATCTTCTTTCACAAAGCTCACATTTCCACCCCCATAGAATACAATGCTCCATATTAAACTTTTCACTAGTCTTTTCTTCACTTCCCTACTCAACACCCCTGTCATTAGTTCATGCCTACTAGAAAACACTTTTTTTGCCAATGCGATTCTCCTTCTCACTTCAATGCAGCTATACCCTTTTTCTTCCAACACACTACCAAGATAGCTAAATTGCTCTATCTGCTCTAGCTTCTGAACTCCTACTTTTACAGTTATACTGGCCCTTTTTGTTCTTGAAAATTGCATTACTTTCGTTTTCTTCTCGATTATCTTCATCCCTTACCTTTCACACAATGCCTGCAATGTATCCAGCATTTTTTGCCAGCCACGGGCTGACTGGCTATAAATATATATTATACATATGAGGCGCTCGGGGCTAGATAATGGTAAGCCACACACTGAGAAATATTGAGATTTGTACGCCTTTCTTATCTACTAGAGGATGGGAAGCCACTGGCGGAGTATTATTAGAAGAAATCAAGAGATGGCAGTACATACCCTGTTTTATATATTGCACCAAGACACAATACCTAATTTATGGAATTTTACGAACCTTCAGATGTTTCTCCTGTAAAATTTCCTAAATGTGGCTTACCATTATCTAGCCCCGAGCGCCTCATATATAATATAAAATTATATTATTTAAATTATCGCTCTTATCTTAACTTATCTTACTCATCTAAACTTATCGTTCTATACTCTTCACATTCCTTTGTGAAGAGTACAGAACAATTTACCTCTATGCCCACTGTAAGCCCAGTTGTTTTTTTGGTACAGGTATCAACACAGTTTTTACAAAATCCTCCGGCCAAACCCCCTCCTCATATATTCTACAAACAAGTTCATACAATCTCTTTCTCTTCCCCCCTTCCTAGGTTCTTCAGAAGTTCAGCTGGAATGTTATCTATTCCCATAGCTTTACCTGTCCATTTCTCATAATGCCTTCTCTATCTCACTTTCCAGTATTCTGAGGCCCACCTCATCCTGATCTACATCATTTTCCTTTTCTATCTCCAAGTTCCTAGTTCCTTTTTCATTAATCGATTGCCCAGGTCAAAATTCATACGGCTGTCCATATGGAAATTCCATGTGGACAATGTGGAACATGGTCATATGGAACTGATGTGGACATCTATAAGGCATATGACACAGTCCATATGGACGATGTGACCCATGTGGATGATGTGGACGTCCAGATGGACGATGTGCAAGTCCACATGGATGATGTGGATATCCAGATCTCAGAACCATTTTAACCTATCTATGCCATTTAGAGGGCCGGTTTGCCTCAAAGAATTTTATATTTTCAGCCAATCAGTCATTCGAACAGAGGCTCCCAGATCACCTCGAGAGTGGAATGTGGAAAGAAATAACTTTTTGCTATTTGATGTTAGTTTAGCACACGAAAATGTTTTTTATTTACCATATGTGTTATCAGCTGTCAAAATTGTTCACTTTTATGGAAATCAATGCTTTAAAATTTCTTTCAGGATTTTGATGACTATGCTATTAAAGGTTCTGATGAGCTAGAAGCCTTCGATACTATGGTGAGATCATTATCTACTGTATTCGGGCTATATTTCCAGTACTTGCACTTGGGACACGGTGTTGTACTTTGTGTATAACAGTTCTAAATTATGAAGTAAAGTTATAGGGTTACTAAGGGCCCTCGTGATTTATTTTCAGGTGCACCAAAGTTTATCAGATTCTTCTCAGAGTGATGTTTCCCATGACTCAGACTCCTTTAGTAACAGTAATTTTGAACCTGCAGTTACTCTTCCTGTGTCCCATTCACTGCTGGATCCTCCTCCACCTCCTCTGGTTCCTATAGACCTACTGGCAGATGACAATGAGTTGAAGTTTTTCTTGAACGAGCATGTACGTGCTGATAGGATTGTTTCAAGAGGGGAAATTCTGACGTGGCTACTAAGTTTTAACATTACACATAAATTGTCTCACCTTGCATTTGTGCAGTTACTCACTGGTATTAACACGTTTTTCATGGAGCCTGCACTGGCTCCTTGTAACTGACTGTATATCGTATTCATTTGTAAAGCTCATTAATCGCATTAATGACATTGGCACCACATACCATTTTGTTTGCATGGAGTGTGAGCATAAGCTGGGTGATTTCAAAAAGGCAGCTCTGCCAACAGTCCCAAAAGATGCACAGTTCCTATATAGCAAAAACAATCAGGTAAAAGACTTGTCCAAAGCTAATTCATGATATTTAATGTGAAGAATATGGCTGAAAACCTGCTGAAGAAGCCAAAAGAGCCAAATCCTTGATGGTAGAACCTGATGATAACTGTGTCATGAAACTACTTTGTACTATCCATTCCAGAGGGCACATTTTTTTAGTAAAAAATGCATTCTACAGTCAGCCTTTGTCTTATAGGCTAGAAAATACGATATTTAATAATATAACCCACCACCTCATAAATAAACCAAAAACAATTACAGTAACATGCAGCTACCACATAGTTAGCACACCATAATTTGTATTTGAATCATTCTTCCATTCTTAACTACAATTAAAAACTCAAAATGAAAATCATTACTGACCTGAATGACAGATCAAGTGTCTTGTCATCTTTCCCTTCTGACTGAATCCTTTACCACATGAACTGCACACAAAAGGGCGATCTCCTGCATTTTAAATTGGCATGTGTTACTCAGTGGCTTTTGATAATTCACATCACTGCAAATATTGGTTGAATCCAACCTGTGTGTGTCCGCAGGTGATAATCAAGGTGAGACTTAGAAATAAAGCTTGATTCACAAAAATCACACTTTAACGGGCGATCTTTTCCAGAGCAGAAGTCATGGTAACGAACATGGGCCTTTGTTTTAAAAGACTTCTTACAAATATCACATTTGTATAAGGGAGGATTTCCTGAAAGGGAAAAGAAAGTTATCATGACAAAATGAAATGTAACATTTTTATTTAAAATTAAGAGATGTATGAACATACCAGCTATTACTCGGATGTGGTTCTTCAATATTATTGGCTCTCTTTTCACCTTTTTTTCTACACTGCATATCTCCGAGGCTTTAGATAGATCTACCATCACATTCCCTGAACAATTTGTATCTCCATGCCCCTCGCTAGATAATGAGTGCATTTTTTCTAAAATAAAAAGTAGATCTTACTTATAAATGAAATAAAAGGAAATTATTGAAGAAAAAATAAATATTTTTATTGCATTATTAATGCCAAATTCATTTGAAGACACAAAGAAGATAAGCCACATGACCCTTGCCATTGATGCATTCAATACTAAAAAGAAGTTACTTTTATTTAAAAAAATAAGGAGAAAAAATTGTGCATCTGTGTACTTCAATTAATCCAGTTTAATACAGTAGCATAGACTACCTAACACAATGGAGAAATCGAGTAATAAGGGCAAGAGACATACAAATATAATTATGAAACAAATAAACCATACCCATTGTTTATAGGGATGGTAATATATCAGGTGGCTAAAGCAGTGGCTTCCCATCCTAAGGATCCAAGTTTAAATCCCAGTTCAGGAGTTTTGAAGGTATAATGAAGGTATAATATCTACTTGAGTGATAGAGGAGAGCACTTCAAGTTCAATATTGTCTTCATAAAATGGAATGGATCTCCTACAGCTTATTTATATGGAAAAGCTAATGCTGATGTTGCTTTTTTCTTGACACTTCCTCAGCTACCTAAAATACAACCAATACCTAACTACCCGCCAATCAAAAATGGTGGAAATGACCTTAGCTGTTAGTCCGGTCTCCCAAATAACTATCACTGCTAGAAAAATACTATTATGCACCAAAAAACATGTATCATTTTGTTTTGATGAAGTTCATTTTTACTTTTTGTCCTACATATATGTTAATGACAGTTAAATGAATGGTTACAAGCAGGGCATTTTTCTGGAATAAAAGGTGGTGGAACTCTGTGGTGAATAGGAGTTTTGATATGCCTGTAACAATTGCTATTTTAATTACAGATCTCTCTCAGGTCAAAATCAGGTGCATTTGGGAAAATCTTCTCTCACACTGATTGAAAGATATGGCAATTGTATTTTGCCTATCGCAATACATTTATATGTTGAGATACATACTACCGCTGCAACATGATCGGCAAAGTGACAATTGACTGAAGATAAACTGAGTCCATAATTCTCACAGTAAAGAGAGCTACTCAATTAACAAGTTCTAACGAGCTTATGATTGATTTATACAAGTTTTGGCAATCTAAATCAACTAAATAAAATCCAGAATACAGTTCTGCCAGAAAAAAATCCCTGGCTACAACGATGATGATAAAGATCAAGATGCACACTGAAAATAGACTATGAGGTGCTATTTTGTGGCGATCCAACATAATAAAGAATACGAGGTCTGTTTATAAAATACGCGGACTGTTTGAATTGCACGGTTCCAGTTGTTTCCAGGGGAATTCGCTTGGTGTCACCAGATTTGTACGGATCAGCTGATGTTGATGCAGTTTCCATATTGCAGATATCTTCATTTGTTGCTTAGCAACGTGGTTTTTAGTGAAGTTCAATTGTTTCAGTTGTCGGATTCGTCGGATTTCACAATGAATGAACTGCAGGAGCTACGACTTACTGTGAAATTTTGTGTTAAACTTGGAAAATCTGCAACTGAAATGTTTGATATGCTCAACACGGCTTACGGTGATGTTGCCGTGAAGCACACGGAATGTTTCAGGTGGCATGAATGTTTTTAGGGTAGCCGACAGTTGACTGAAGATGATGAGCGTTCTGGACGTCTTTCCACGTCAACTGACGACCCACACGTTGACCTAATCAACACCCTGGTGCAGGAAAATCGATGTCTCACCATCAGGGAGCTTGCTGAAGAGTATGGGATATCAGTTGGATCTTAGTACGAGATTTCGACCGAAAAAATGAAGATGCACAGCGTTGCTGTGAAATTTGTGCCACGCCTGATTACGGACGACCAAAATGCCAATCGCGTCCAGGTTTGTCAGGAACTGCTTGATCGTTCAGAAGAAGAAGAAAACTTCTTGTCAAGGAGCAAAACATGTGATGAACCATAGATTTACGGTTATGACATCGAAACAAAAGTCCAAGCATCCCAGTGGGTGGGTGAAACTTCCCCCAGACCCAAAAAAGATCGCAAAGTTCGATCCAATGTCAAAGTGATGCTGAGTTTTCTTTGATACTAAGGGTGTTACTCACCGTGAGTACCTCCCTCAAGGCTCCACAGTGAACCAGACTTACTGCACTGAAGTTCTGAAACGTCTGAGGGATGCCATCCGTCGCAAAAGGCCAGAAATGTGGAGGAGTCACGAATGGTTTTTCCATCACAACAACTCTCCAGCCCATTCAGCCCTCAGAACTCATGAGTTTTTGGCCAAACACTCAATTACTGTTGTTCCCCACCCTACTCACCTGACCTTGCTCCTTATGACTTTTTCTTGTCCCCAAACTCAAAAGACCCTTGAAAGGAAGAAGATTTGAGACAATACCCGAGATCAAGACAAATGCGATGAATGAGCTGAAGGACATTACAAAAGAAGCATACCAGGACTGTTTATACAAGTGGAACAATCACTGGGATAAGTGTGTGCATTGGGGAGGAGAGTACTTAGAAGGGACCCTAGACAAGTAACTTCTAAATAAAGTACATTTTGTTTTATGACGTCAGTCCGTGTATTTTTTGAACAGACCTCGTACAACATGCAATTTTCAACTGAGATAAAACATTTAATAGTGATTTAAGTTTCAATGGGCTATATCATCATCAGGATGAAAATATGGCACAAGAGTCAACATAAATAAACAGAAATCCAAAAGGGAGGAATCGACGGGAAGGGAGGAAGGAATAGTGAGTCTTGAGGGTGAAGGGGGTTGGCTGGGTGAGCATAAAGCACAATACATTGGGCAAACAGGGAGAGATTTTTCCACCCGCATTTGTGAATGAAAAGTGCTTCATTTCCCCCCACTCTTACCTCCTCATGTAAGTGGCCTCAAAATATGATGATGCACCAGAGAACTTTTGGGTTCCTTCCTTTTAATGACTTATAGTGACTAATATGTTTGTATGCCACCCCCATCCCTTCCCCCACTCACTATTCCTTCCTCCCTTCTCATCCTTCCCTTTGCATTTCTGTATACATGTGTTTTGTATATATGTTGACTCTTTGGCCATATTTAACCTGATGATGATGTAGTACATAAAAACCTAGGTCGCTATTACATTTTTCGTCTTAGTGGAAAATTGCATTTTACATTCTGTATTAAAATGAATGCTGTTCATTCACTGCTTCCCGGTAAGGGGGGGGGGGGTAGGGGGGGGGGGGTGAGAGGGTACAAGGACAAGATTAGATGTAAAGATTTTTAAAATAAATTCTATTTACAATGCTTTAACAATTTCTTTTCAGCTACATTGCATGTTAAAGTTGCAATCAATCACATAACTCCAAGGAAAAGAACAGCATTTGACATTCTATTCATTTCAGTGTCAACTATAAAGGCAATATGTGACAATGAAAGAATGACGAACACTGACGGTTTGCAATGGAGAAGAGTATTAATTAATACAATGTTTTATCCAGTTTTTATCACAAGGAATTACATGCATTAGACCTCAACTGATCGATAGTAAAACTGGTAGACAAAAAACAGAAAAATTACTGGGCAACTATTTAAAGAAATACATGCATGTTGCCAGTTCTTTATAGTACTTCTAGAGTAGCTGAAATTAATTGACAAGTAACTAAAAATCTTCTTCAATGCCGGAGAATAACAGCAGATGCAGAGGTGAACATATATCTCGAGATACATTTCCTTCCTGTTCAAACCTTTCTATGGTTGTTACTCTTCTCTACAAGCCAGTACTTCACACTTATTTTTTCCATGATACACATAAACAGATACCAAAGAATGTTGTTAGGTAACATTAATACAACATAAGATATGAATTCGGACAAAAATCACTTAACAATAAATGCCCAATGGCTGGCACAAAAAGAGTCAAACAAAGTATAGTTAAGGATTGTTTGAATAGGATCACCAGTCACACGAGAGAGAACTAACTTCTAACATAAGCTATAAAAGAAATCAAGAGTGGTGGCTGAGGAAGAAGCTCCCAAGAATAAAAATATGAGTGAGGGAAAACTAAAGTAGTTTAACATCCCTTTCGAATGACGGAGTGCTGCATTGGAAGTGCTCCAAATAAGCATACAAGTAAGGATCGATACACCAATGTAAAATCTCTTCTACAGCAAGGATTCGAACCCGGACGCTGCTCGGGATGGGAACTCTACAATCTAGCCACTAAACCAAGCTATACCCAAGAAAGCGGATGTTGGTGATAGAGGAAACGTAAAAATGAGGAAGCGACTTTGACAATGGACTTGATAACACCAGAAAGGCGAGCAAAAGAGTTCACTCAGTCGATTCCGTTCGCTGCTTCCTCTGAAAACGTCCGTAAGTACCTCTGCATATTCTCACAAAATTAACCTGACGTCATGTCTTCAGTTTAAGGAGATAAATGGCAACGAAATACTAAATAATGCTGGCTTAGGTCTTTGACATAATACTTGAACTTATTGCAATTAAAAACCAAGAAAATAAACCAACAAGGAGCTCAATCAATTCTCATGGTCTCACCCATCTCACCGTCATCGCACTGTTTACAACCATTTTCTTCTTCTAGCAAACATTTTCGGCATTTACGGTGACCGCAAGCATCTTGTACAATACGGCTTGATGCCTCATTCGCATCACCTTTGCATTGACAACAAACTTCCATTACATACAAAAATTTTGTACACACGTTAGCCGCGTTAGCCGATTGAAGATAGAAGACAGTAGAAGATCTCATTTTCAAGAACCCTGATTAGCCAACCTAGGGGAGCTGGGAAACTTGTGGGCAAAGATTATAATACATAGCTTGTGGGCATCTCGATCAATGAAAGTTACAATATTGACCATATTTGCAACGTTACAACCATGGTGGTATACAGCTCTTGGTTTACAGGTAACAGGTATAGTAATTTTCACTTAAGCGAACCAGCGAAAATACCTTGTGCAAATCGATCGGATCGGACAACAATTCCAAATTGTTCCCTATCTACCACATTATTATAGTTCCTATCAAGGAAAGATTCATAGCTAAAATGATAGTTAAAGACGACAAAATTACTTACATGTCGCCGAATATCTCTTAAAATCTCTTATCTAGATATGACTGAATGGGCATGTACAAAATTCATAGGGTGGTAATTCTGGTTATACTGCTTGTAGAGCGGAATAGTTTAATCATGAATATGTATACATATTCATGAATATATATACATATTCATGAGTTTGATATATGAATGCTTCAAATATGAAAGAACTCTATAATTATAATTCTCCTTAGGAAGGTTAACCTTTTTCAAATTTGACTGAGAATAGGGCTAGAATACCATCATTCTTCAACATTACCAATATATGTATGAAAGCATATGCCGCATACCCCGCATACCATAATCAGGAGGGGAGAAACAGACATGAAACATCTTTCAGACTTCTTCAGTTTTTCCAGATCAAGTTTCATTAGTTACAATAAAATATGCATCACTATAGGGAGAGGGTTATTTATTCCATGCATTTCATAATGTACAGTGACATTAATCAATATAATGAAGCATAAAGTGCATAAGATATCTCATTAATGCCCCGCGCCATAAAAAAGGAAATGAATTCAAGTCCTTTATAAAATCCTATTTGAAAACATTTTTTTATTTTGAGTATTATGGATATCCTGTTTTTTTCTAACCTCTTAGCTATTTTGGTCCACAGAAAATATTTTAAGGGATTTTTACTGGGTAAAACTAGCTAGTATAGAGTTTCCATTCTCCCAAATTAGGTTTGCCATATTTGCTTCTCTGGAAATGAGGACAATTAAGTGTAAAAAAATGAGGACTCAGTTCCCTGAAATGCCACATTCATACCAAATCACTTTATACTACCTGCCTTATACATGGGGATTTTAACAAAAGCTCTTGCGAAGCATGCTTTCAAAACAAAAAAATTTTGATCCTCATGAGGATCCTCATGGTACTGCAGTACCCCCTGTTGCCCAAGTTAACAGTCACAAAGTTTTACTGTAGAGGATCCTCATGTATCCCCATCGAGTCTGAGTTGCATGCATGCTCATATGAGTAACATCTACAGCTATAAATTTGTACTAATTATAAGCAAGTTATACCAATTCAGGCATTGATAAATCTCTGTTGCAGAAGCGTTGCGATAAATATTTTTAAATTATACTCATAGCAGTAGTTCCAAGGAGGAAAAATCATTCGGTTTGACTGGGACTCGAGTTCGAGATCAGATCCCCTGATTTCCGGCCAGTTGCTTAAACCAATTAAGCCACTGAGGCATCATTTTTCACTGTGGAATTTTTTGAGGCCTTATAGAGCAAGAAGATGTTCTTGAACTGCTAGATGTCATGCATGACAGACAGTGCTGTAGTTGGGAAAAAAATTTAGGCGGTACTCACCAAAAATCACTTAAGGAGGTTCCAGATGGACTCGTAGTTTTACAGATTTAAAAAGGTAGTTTAACCGGTACGCTTATAACGAGTTTGGATTTTAGGGGCTATGCCGTACTGGCCTAACTACAGCACTGATGACAGAGCAGTCGATTATATCATATGTGCATGGCACCAGCATCTAAGATCTTAGATGCTTAGAACCTCGAGGTTAAGGCTGCATTTTAAACTGTGGAACTTCTGCTATTGTGCAATTTCATTTCACTGTTCTCACGACCAGTTCACAGTCCTTCAAAATGGCTTCATGAAGAGATCGGTTTCATCTTCTCATAAAATAACCAATGTGCCCTTAAGAAAAAGTACTGGTGAAATCCATAAGTTAATGGTCAATTTTTCTCCAATAATTGGTGAACACTCTTTAAAACTGGTTAAGTCCATCAGTTATTGGTCAGTTTTGCTTACGACTTAAAAACATTCCCAGCAGCAACTCGTGAAATCCATCGGTTATTGATCAATTTTCACAAAGCAACTGCAGTTGCTTTGTGAAAATTGATGGTTACCATGGTAACACCCTCCAGCATCTATAGAAATCTTCAGCTTGCGTCAATCTCTTGTGCAGTTCTTTCAGTAACTGCTAAAATTTTAGGAGCATCCGAAAATCCTCAAATTATAAAACTAATAATTACTGAAATAATACTCATCGATCACAGGTCTTCCTAAAGCACCAAAACATTTAAACCTCCTCTGGCAACTGGGTTAAAATTCACTTAAACCTCCTCCTGGCTTAAAGGGTTAATTGTATGTATTAAACTAGCACATAGCTATGTGTTCCAAATACATATATATTGATGACATGACCAAGGAGATGTTCGATCATTGAAGCTTCCACTCCATTTCAGTTATTTTTTTACAATTATAACTAATTTCCTGAGGTGAAACCAAAATTTTTGGAACAGATCAAATTTAAAAAATGTATCAACTCGCAGAGTTGTTTCCATATTTAGCAGCACAGTTTATTGTCACTCCCATCTACTTTATCACACATTGGTTCTCAGTCACTAGGAAACTCTTATTTATCTCTCTTATTGTTGAAAGAATATAAGTTATATGTATATTCATATTGGTCATGCTTATTTTTAGCCACAAAAGGGTTGTTGGGGAAATGCTTTAATGGTGTCATTGAAACTGGGGTATTTTAAAATACCCGTTTCAATCTCTTAGCAAAGTTAATTGTCACAAATGCCAGTCAGCAGCTGTATATATATATATATATATATATGTAGTATATAGGTATATATAGGTAGTACAATCTGCATGTGTGATAACCAAAACTAGTGATATCCTGCAATATATATACACATGAAGTCTACTCAACAACCTTTATTTCTTTTTCAATTTTGGTGATAGGTGATCAGTTTTCACCAGTAACTGCTGAATATTCTCACCAGTAACTGGTGAATTTTCTCATCAGTAACTGGTGAATTTTCTTACTTGTAAGAGGTGAATTTTCTCACCAGTATTAGGTAAGCATTTCAAAAAACTGATTAACTATTCATCAGTTATTTACCAGCTAATTCATTAGTTATTTTATCAGTTTTTGTGAGCAATTTTTCTTAAGGGTGAATATTCACAGTGGTAGGTGGTACACTGGAAATAGAAAGTTTTTGATTTCCACAGTATATAGAGATCATTATCGATTCACTCGCTGGTTTCGAATTGAACTTGGTCTGAATCAAGAAATTGCGGACAAATTTACACTCTTTCAAACTAGTTTGTGGACAGTCATTTAAATTTGGACATGTCTGCAAAATGAGGACATGGCAACTGTGTCAAATACCCATAACTCACTCCCTACCACCAAAAGCCAAATAAGAATTCAACTGGGAAGGGACATATCAAGTATATCAACATGAATTCAGTCAAAGGAAGAAAACGGTTCCCTCAATTTTCTAGACATCTCCATTTCCAAATCTCAAGAGGGTTTGCAATACTCAAGTGTTTATACGGTTTGGTTGTATGGTATTACGGTATGGTTTGGACGGAGTGGTTATATATAGATGAAAAGGTGCGACTTCAATGCAGCGAGATATCTTTTCGCAAGAGAACTACGATAATACGGAAACTCGAGATCCTCCAACAAGATAGCAAACCTCGTGTGCAATCCTCATTAACTTCAGACAATGCTACTCACCTCTTTGGCACACATATTGTTAATCTTACTGGGCACTCCTTTGAACCCAATGAAGTGTCGTTGTTGGAAAAAGGACTTAAGTACATTCCTAAAGTTCCTATCACCGTAAAAGACGTACAAAGTTAGCCGTAGACTGTGAAGTGGCCCTTAAGGGAGAAAATATTGCAGTCAAACAAGTTGTTTCACAGCAGCTTCTTATCCCTATCCCCTATCCATGAGGGTATGAACGAAAATGCCAAAGATGAAAGTGAAAGTGGCTTTCTACAATAAAAAGTGCCAAAAAAACTTGTTGTCACAGACCAAAGACAAAATTCCTTTGTTAGAGAAAAGTGGAGTATATAAGTCAGTTGTGAATGTGGTGCTGCCTATGTTGGCCAAACAGGACGGAAATTTAAAGAAAGTATCAAGGAACATGAAACGTGTGCCAAAACAAGGACTTGACGTCGCTATTTGCGAAACACCTAATCGAAGAAAACCACAAAAGTGATTTCAAACCAGAAATACTACACCGGGAAAAGAAAGGACAAAGACTGGATGCATTAGAGCAATTGGAAATTTTAAAAAGTGTTCAGCGCCAGGAAAAAATTGTTAATGAATTTCTGTTCCCTTGCCATTCCCCCCTTTTGGACCATCCTCCCAGCCTCACCTTAACAACCCACTAAACCCCCCTCCCCCTACCCACCACCAGCCTGGGACCTCCTAGGTAGTCATGCACACATGGAATGTTCCACCTACCCATCCTTTAACTACCTTTCCCACCCCCAACGTCAGTGAGTCACGAGTGCACTGAGTAACCCAAACTTTCCATTCCCACCCGAACCCTCCCCCCCCCCCAGGATGGACATTACCTCTCCCACACCTAACTCCCAACAATGCATCCTCCCCAATGTGCGTCACCCTCCATCTCACCCCTCCACCCTCCTCTCTCCCTAATGTTTGTGACTATATATTCCGAGTGTTCTGTGATATTTGTACCTGATGATGATGCTCTACGTCGATACCTAGGTCGTTTCCAATAAATACATGTAGAATTACAAAGTTACTGCTTCTCATTCAATATATATTGTCAACATTGAGACAAATTCCTTTTTTATAAATTGAAGTTAAGTCCCTGACTTAACTCTTTCTAGGCCCAAGCACCTGTAAGTGCCCATTATCTCCACTTCGGGTAGAACTACCCCAAATCTTATATCATAAACAGCGCCAACAGCACTTCGTCGCTATAAAGAGGCATGGGATGCTCATAATAAACATCTCTTTTAATATCTTCTGTAAACAGTTGACTCAGCATGAACACATGACCATTTTTGGGCCATTGTTCATTTTTTTAAGGCCTACATTATTAACACTCCTCAGCCTTAGCACTCCATGGCCATGGCTGGTCTTGTTAGAAGTGCTATTGAAGCAGAGCTCTTCACAAAAGATGTAGCGATTCTGAGTAATCTTATGACCCTGAGTTGAGCAACTCTTCTAGTGAGGAAGACAAAATCTTATATTCTCTTGCAAAGGAATAATCTGTGATTGCTCCTGCTGCTGAAGGTGATTTAGAAGTGATTGTTCCAGCCCCCTCCGAATCAGCTGAGTGGAAAGAAGAGAAGAATTTTAAATCCCCAAAGGATTTAAAAGGAAAGGCAATGTGGGGGTTATCCACAACTTGCCACCGGGGAGTAGTGAGTTTTGTTATTGTATGTATCTGCTAGACAGTGTTGACATTTTTGAAATGATAGCAGTACATAAGTAGATACTAATAAATATGCTGTGCATAGACAGCTACTTGCCAAAAAAGCTGACCAAGATTGGTTTGACACTACATCAGAGGAAATAGTTGGTTATATACGCCTTATTAACATGGGAGTGTACAATTTGTCAGAGGCAATGGACTGTACAACCCAGATATTGAATGCTCCACAGTAAAATACTCTATGGCATATAAACATAACAAAAATTGACTAAGTTTTTACATATCAGTGATATTGAGGAGGACCAACTTGCAGATCAAGAAGGGTATGATGTATTACGGAATGAATTTTGTAAATGGAGGAGTGCTATTGTGATTGCTAGAATTTTGATGTTGTTTTATTGGATTGGATATAATGGAGGGTTTTCACAACATTTAATGCCACATAGGGAACTAGAAGTTGATGGCTTTCAAGGGGCATCACCATACCGAACAATGCATAAAAAATAAGTCTACGAACTGGAGGTTCAACGTTTGGATAGTTGCAAGTCCACACAGTATTATACTGAGGGGGAATATATGTTTATGCAAGAGAGAAGTTAGAAATAAATGAATGCCACTTGGAAGTAATGCAGTATGGAATTTGCAGGATATTTACTTGGGATTACATCATCATGTGTATTTTAAGAGTTTAGTTTGAATGTGGCTTTTGTAAAACAATACCTATGTGTGTGCCACGATTCTGCCAAGCCATAAAGAAGGACCAAATAATTTAAAATATCGAAAGATTTGAAACTGAAAAGAGGTAAAGACAAATATCATTATCAGCGGTACGTCATTGCTGCAGCTGTGTGATATGATAAAAGGTAAGTAGTGTTCTTTCAACCAACCCTGATCCAAAAGAAAGTCAAAACATTGATAAAAGGAGGCATATATTGTCCATTTCCTGCTCTCTTTCAGTGGCTAATTACACCAAATTTATGTGTGGAGTAGATACAGTGGATCAAAAGTGGAGTTAATACACAATATGTAGAAAAACAAAAAATGGTGGAAATATTTGTTTGGTTTTGCAAAGAACAGTGCGATAGTAAATAGTTTTATTTTCTTAAGTGAATCCCATCAACCTACAAATAAAAACATGGAAACTAAAAAAGGAGTAGAGGAAGGCTTTATACAGGCAGATGATTGGAAACTTCTCTTAGTGAAAGAGAGCAGGTTGGAAGAGAAGTGTGACGCCAAATTTATTTTTGGCTCAACAGTCACATACAATTATAAAAATATATAGTAGAAAAAAGGTTTGTGTAAGGTGTCTACAAAATAAAGGAACACCATCAGGAAAAGGAGTTCAAACCATGTGGACATGTAAAACTGCGACCTAACACTTTGCAAGACTGGATGTTTCTTGGAGTTCCACCAAGAAAAGAGAGTTGTGGTGGACACATAAGATGAAAATATTTTAAGCTGAGATTAAAGGAATGGTTTCTAATAAAATTAACTATTAAAACGAAATGCAATAGAAACAATATGGTCTATATAACGATTTAAGATGTGTTGGGACAAGCAAATCTGGATGAAGAAGTGGGTCCATGATGGGGAATCAGGGTATTTAAATTGGGATGGGAAATGGTTAAAGCAAATAAAACATTACAAACATGTAATAATGTATTGAAATTCAGCTTGTAGATTGGCCAGCTGGCAGTTTTCTCACAACCTGAGTGGGCCCATTAATCACCCCTCTAGCAGTATAAGGGTTCAGTGGTAGGTTTCTGTGGTGCTCTGGATTGGTTGATTACTGCATTTTTTGGGTTGTTGCCAACCAATGCAAAAGAACCCCAAAAAATGAGATCCATGAAAGTGCTGCATACCTCACAAGAAGTGTCAGAAAATGAGAATAAAATTCTAAATTACATCCCACAATTTTCCCACAAATAAAATTAAATGGCACTGTTAATGTGGTTCTTATTTTTATGCTCACAATATAACAGGAAACACTGTAGTTACTGAAAATAAAAGCAATTCATTTGCGAATACGAGCAAAAAAATTGAATTTAATATATTTCATAACCTACTTTACAAAAATTATATTTACATAAATTTATTTATAGAAATCAAATAAATATAAGTTGGTTCTTTGCAACAATTTTAAGGAACATATGTGAGAAATTATAATAAAAATACACCATCATTTTCCACCTGCACACAAGCTGTATCATGTGAATGATCATTGGTAGCAATAGCTACACCAATTTTTTATACAGATGAAACTGAAAATGACAAAATATAAGTGAAATCAAGTTGGCATTAATTATTCATCAGGCGTACTTTTGCTCCAGAGTATAAATCAATCTTTAAAAAAAAAGTCAAGTGTATTGATCACGAAATAAACACGGAGAAATGTAAACTTTTTTGCAATGTACACTACAGGAACAACTATGTATTTTCCCTGAATAAAATATTATGACCAGAAGTCCACAATATAACAAGTAAACAAGTATTACACAACCACAGCACTACACATGAAGGTTTCTGAGCTGCTGTTCTTTGATTTTTTTATCTAGGGCAAATAGCTCCTCTTTGTTTTTTCTCTCTAGTGCAAATAACTCCTCATTTTGCCTCCTTTGTTGTTCTGCAATAGTTAATTCTATCTCAGCTGTCTTTAACTTGACAGCCTGTATTTTCTCTTGGCTTTCCATGAATGATTTCAGACTTTGAAGTCTGGCCTCCAGCTCCTGTGCAACAGCAGTATCTCT
This sequence comes from Platycnemis pennipes, assembly GCA_933228895.1. Lineage (NCBI taxonomy): Eukaryota > Metazoa > Arthropoda > Insecta > Odonata > Platycnemididae > Platycnemis > Platycnemis pennipes. The sequence continues at coordinate 110,933,128 of OW121847.1, forward strand.
TCTTGTGGAATCTGGGTAAGCTCCAGAAGTTGACGGTGTCTGTTGTGGATCATACATTGGTCCATTGTTGCATGGAATACCAGCAATGGACATAAGTCCCTCATCCCTTACTCCTACAATTGAGATATTTGACCATGAATTACTTCTTCAGTGAACATATAAAGTTATTTGATTAAAAAAATATTTTTCCCTTACACATCATTTCAACCGTGTCTTGAGAGAGAAATAAGAGGACATGCAATTACAAGCGATTACTTTTTTTTGACATCTTCATATCTAAGTACTTAGTTGTCATTCCAATAATATGCTAAAAGCAATCTTTTTTTACATATAAGATGCAATCATACACAATGTCCATATTTAACTGAGTGCCAAAATGCAAGCAATAGGAAATTTCTAAAAAAGGGACAAATGATAAAAAGCCCATGACTAACAATGAAAAACTTTACATTACACAATGAAAATGAAAGTTTAAATATGATTGCCTGAGTTTTTTTACAATAAATTTAATTTTTAATCTAACTCATTCTTTGTTGTCAATGTAAATAGAGCAGTTTACTGGATCTAGGTACAAACTACTTTTGAAATTATCAGCAAATTTTTTCTCGTTATAATTTTTTAAAGGTTTTCTACCAGTGAAGGCAGGTTATATGGGCATTCAATTCTTCCCACAACCCAACATTCCATACGATTTCCCTCTACAGCACCTTATACCTCCTAGACTCCATCATTCTATCCAAACTGCCCCTTCTTCTTACCTTCTCCTTACAAACCTTTTGCCTTCTAATTTCCTCAAGCAACTTCTTTTCCTATCCTTTCAACTCAAGCACTTCATCATTCATCCTCCCTTTTGACACACCTTCTCCATACCCACATATCAAAACCATTAAGTATATTTTCAACTTCTTTCCTTAAAGGCCATGTCTCCACACCATATAGTGCCATGCTGTATATTATAATTTTCACTTGTCTTCTCTTTATCCCCTTACTCAATGAGCATCATTAGTTCTCCCTTACTAGTACTTAAAAGCTTCAGTTCGTTAAAAGCTTCTTTTGTCAATGCAACTCTCCTTCTGACTTCAATGCTGATATACCCCTTTTAACTCTAACATACCACCTAGATAGCTTAATTTCTCCACCTGATCTAGCTTCTGACCTACTTTTTCTTTAACCTAGCTCTTTATGTCCTCAAAAATCTCATTAATTTCATTTTTTGAAGTTTATAATATTCATTCCCTATCTGTCGCACTGTTTTCATAGCCTATCTAGTATTTATGTAAACCCTTGGCTGATTAGCACTTAGTCATCTGCAAAACTCACTGACTTTATCAATTTCCCTAACCTTTACTCCCCTCTGAAGCTCATCCCATTCTTCCCTCTGAATACATATGTAAAAAAGTACTGGTAATAACAAACAGCCCTGTCTAATCCACCTTCCGGAAAACACCCCATCTGATTCTTCATGAGCTACTTGCACAAGCACTTTTTGTGCCATGCATGAGTCCCAAATCAGTCTCCTGTCTCTTCAATCTACTCCTATCTTCCACAAAATTTCCATTAACTTTTCCCACCTCACTCAGCCAAATTTATTTTCAAAATCAACAAAACACTTGAATACATCCTGATTATTTTCCAACATCCTTTCCACTAGAACTCCCATTACTGCTGCAATCCCATCCCAAGTGGCCCTCCTATTGTGAAATCCAAATAAATCCTAATTAGAAATTCTTTTCCATCCTTCTGTTGATGATTATAAGCATGACCTTTGTCAATGGGAAATCAAACATTCAGGTTTTTGCATTCCTTTGTCGCCCACTTTTTCGGTATAGCTAGCAGCACAGTTTTTACTAAATCCTTCAGCCTCACCCCCTCCGCGTTTATCCTACGATCAAGTCCATAAATCTCTCCCTTCCACCTCTTCCTACCTTCTTCAGAAGTTCAGCAGGGATGCCATCTACATCCTTCCACTGACACTGAATCTCTTGTTTCCATCACTAAATTTCCCATTCTGTCTTCAATGCATGGTACCAATTTCTATTTCTTGATGCCTGACAGCATTCTAACCTTTGAGTACAGGGCACCAATTTCTCCTTCTTTTTGGAGCCTCTCCATCTCCTCACAAAGCTGACTCCACCACTTTTCTCTCGCTCTTTTTTTCTCCACTAAACTCTATTTTTTTATTTCCTTACATCACCTTTAGCCTGTGTTTGCATTTTTCAATTTCTTATTTCCTTAATTTCTACAGTAATTTGTGCTATTAACTATGGTATCTGGGTCCTGCTATTTTCGACTGTTCCAATTTTTTATTTTAGGCGATCCTCTTACCCATCTTCATCATATGCAAATGAACATTCAAATACCCTTCCTCTGTTCTCCTCTTCCTTCATGCATCTGTCCACCAACTCCTGATATTCCCTCCACTTCATTCCAACCAGGGCTCCTTCGTTCGACTCTTTTATTTCCCATATTTATTTTTATTTTCCTTCCTACTTTCAACTTTTTAAATCTCAATTCATATTTCATCACCACCAACATACAGTTGGAGTCTGCATCTTCACCTGGGAAACTATAAGAGTTCTTCACCCTGTTCCAGAATCTTTGCCTAACCATGATGTTACATAGTTGGTATCTTGGTATCTCCCGGTGCCCCTGGTATTATCCAAGTATGCATACAACTGGGAAGATGTATTAAACCCTGTGTTTGTGATCACTAAACTATTCCTCCTACAGAACGTCACTGCTTTTTTGCTACAGTCATTCCTTAAACCCAGCCCATATTCTACTTCACTTCCATCTCTCCCCTGACTACAGCATTTAAGTCTCCCATAACCATCCTTCCTATCCTTAACTTTCCCAATTATTTCTTCCAGCTGATCATATATGTACTTCATCTTCTTTACTTGGCCCAGTCAGCATGTACATCTGAGTGAAAACTAGGATTGTCTGCACCCTTTTGATTTCGATTACCAATATTCTATTGCTCACATGCTCCACATCCACTATCTGTTACCTTTATTTTGTATCCAGTATTCAACACTAATGCTACTCCCTGCTGACTATTTTCCCCTCCACTGAATATCTCTCTGTAACTTTCACTTCAGAATTCCTTGTCCATCCAAATTTTGGATTTGACCTTCATTAAATATACAACATAATTAAGCTATTAACCAGTCTATAACCCAACTAGCCTCCATTTGTGAATCACCCACGTGTACCTTGTTTTTCCGAGAATGTCATTACTGACATCTTATCATGGTTATCATCATTCTATAACATATATCATCCAAGTCTGATTCCGCTATGCACCTATAACATCTAAATCCCTTTGACTGGATAACTAAGGCTTAAACATTTACCTTAATTCTAACCTACCTTTATTCCTACCTGAAGACCTTGTAACACTACTCTTACACACCCCAATGATAACTCTGAAAATCACCAGTTATAATGGAGATAAACAATTCCTTATGCTACTCACTGAACTTTATTATTCAAATTCATTTTCCAATTGCTACTATTAATAAATAAGTCAGTGACAAAACGAAAATTAAAAAAATGAATTCTTTAAAGAAATAAAAAAACACATACCTGAGTGACAGATGTGCTTCAATAACTTCCCTCGATGATTAAATCTTTCTCCACATTCATTGCACACAAAGGAGCATTCTCCTGTAATTTAACATAGACATACATAAAGCATATCATTCTCAATAAGCCCAAATTTGATAAAATTGGTGGAACCTTACCTGTGTGTGTGCTAAGGTGATATTTAAGGTGGGCCTTGGTAATAAATCCTGCACCACATACATCACATTGCAAAGGGCGGTCTTTTCCGAGGCAAAAATCATGATAATGGACATGTGCCTTAGTTTTGAAAGACTTCTTGCAAATATCGCATTTATAAATAGGAGGATTTCCTGAATGGTGAAAGATACCCATTATTCATGAGTGATGAAATCATAATACCATTAGGTACCCAAAATCATCCCAATAAAATGGCAAGGCAAAATACCTGCTATTACTTTAATGTGACTCTTTAACTCTATTGGCTCTCTTTTTGTCCTCTTTTTAGTGAAAATAAACCCTGGAGGTCTGGGCAATCCTGCATTAAAAACCCCAGATGAATTTGAGACTCCATGTAGCTCACTGGACAATATCTTTGTTTCTTCTGCAATGAAATGTATGGATACAAATTGTAATATTTTTATTTGCAGGAATTTTAATCCAAAATAGGATATTAAAATAAATAAATTGGCATGGTGAATCAATTAAAACTTCCCATTTTTAAGACTAAGTATTACTGAAAAAAATTAAAGCACGACCAGCATATTTAGTAATCAAGGTGAATTATGGATAAGGGGTGCGTAGGGCACACAAAAAGGAGATGAATTATAACCATGATCCTCAAAACTGCATTAATATATTGCATATTTGTATTAATATATTTAGTATACGGCAGTAATATGCATTAAAATTTTCCAACTTCATGTTGGTCTAGATAGGGTTTATACATTTTATGCTTCAGAGAAAAAATCCTCTTTCACTCCTATAGAGTACACAGCAGTTACTAATATGGAGCTGGGTATAAAACATATTATTTATTGACTTAAAAACCGACTTTTATAAAGAGTAGTCATGCTGAAGAAAGGAGCTTCAGTGAATTAGACGAGTTCCTCAAACTGTCCGTGGTGATGACAGAAGAAATTTACAGGCGAGGATGGGTATTTACAAATTATATCATTAAGACACAAACTTAACGAAAATCAGGTTTAGGTACTATGGCAGTACCATGTGAATCAATTATACCTATTAATCAATATTGCGTTATTTAAGGAGCTCTTGTAGTTAAAATATGAACAAACGCTAGTCTGTTTTACAGAATGTGCAGACCGCATCGGTTAATTAGCCAACACTTGCTGATCATTTCAGTGAGTGAATGACAGAATGATACGCATAGCGGTCAAATGAATGACTCTCATTCATACAAAAGGAATGAAGTAAATAATAACAATGGCATCTAAGTAAGCTGTCTTCAATCTTTCACCTCATTGACAGCAGAAAATGCAAGACCCGATCATGGTAAAACTCACGAAAGTTGGACATCAGCCTAAAGGCAGAAAAAAACTGAAGCATTTTCAAAAATTGAATGCATAAAATGTGATTGAAAAATCTACTCCAACTGGGTACCTACATGGAACAACTATAAATAAAATGGTTATCCGAATCAATCACATTACTAGAAGTATTTGCGTCAAATTTCACCATCAAATTAATAGAGGTCGGCCTTTAACTGGAGGTCTGTATAACAAAAAAACTGAAAAAGGGTCAGTGAAACTGGTTTTACCTATTTTTCCTTCGCAGCATTGTTTACAGCTATCTTCATAGTTAATGTTGTTTGGGTGAGCACACGCATTCGGTCTAATGTGGCTGTTTCCTTTGCCAGTCAAATCTTTGATATGATAGAAGACGTCCATGAACTTATAGCGCAAGTGGAAAAAGTTATATAATTTTACTTGACCCCCCTCCGCTGCCGCTGCCTTTAAAGCACAACAAACGCAACAAACGTCAAATTTTATATCGACGAAAATACTATCGATATATAAAAAAATCGATATCATCAGGCAGACAATCGAGGTGATCGAGGGTGTAGGCGGGGGTAGGGGTAGCAGTAGGGCAGTAGGGTTTGGTGGGGAAAGGGTGTCGTGATTTAAATTTCACAGAGAAAAACGCTTGCCACGTGCCCACCATGTCTGTGTTAACTCTGTAATTCTAATATTAATTCCATCTAATTCGATCCACTCAGTTTCTCAACTGGAGGCCATGGTTCTCAACACCACTGAATTATTCATTTTAAATATTTAAAAAGTTGGGAATTTACATTATCATATTTATTTTCATTATTTTACCGAACAGATTAAACAAAGCGCAATAATTAATATGAATAAAAATTACATGCTTATTATTTCACCGTTAGCCCCCCCCCCTCCCCCCTCCCTCCCCATTGCAGCAGGGCACTGGCTGGCCCTTGCCCGGATGTCTAGTGGCGGGATAGTCATTAATTTAATCATTCTTTCGCGTTGTTGCGATCGTTCTCGTAAACAGGGGCGTCGGAACTATTTTCAGAAGGGAAAAGGCAAGCTGGAAACAAGTGAAATTTAATTTTTATTAATGAATACTCATTTCTCAAGGGCCCGGGGCAAATTCCGATGGGGGCCGAATGCTCCCCCTGCCCCCCACTTCCGACGCCGCTGCTCGAAAATATAAAATTCCATAAAAGTGGACAGCATAAAGTAACCGTCTAACCCACTCGTTTTGCCAATGAAGGTTCACATTTGTAAATGGTTAATTACGTTTTCGCTCTAATGCACGCAGAAAGAAAATTAATAAAATGCTGAAGAGGCCAGATTCAAAGACTGACTGGATTAAAAAGCTGCCGTAGAAATAGCATCGCAGCACCAATTTTTTTATAGAAATCAATGATTTCAATTATTCTATAGGCAATATAGTCAGCGGTCTTGTCCTTTTCAGGTTCCCCGTTAACGATCTAAATCAGCTAAAGCATGATGAAAGAAGCCATGAAGCCTTCTCAAAGAGGATTTGGGACTATTGGAACAGGGAACTGATAGGGATGTGTACTCATTGACGAGCTTAAAATTACACTTTTCTTTCTATGATGAGGATGGCACAATTTTCTGAAAAAGTTCCATAGGTATATTTGCTTTGAGAAATCATATTTTTATTCAGGAGAAGCGAAATTGGAACATAATAGCTCGTAAATAGTGTCTGCAGGGATTAATGGAGTAATAGAAGGAAATATGATTATTTTCTGGTGTCCGCGTCCATATTAAGTGTGTCCGATATTTGGAGGTTTCAGTCTAGGGAGGTTTGACTGTATTTTCTAATCTTAAAATTATATTCCTCATAGAGACTACTGCATCAGTTTGCGTTCCCGATATTCGGGAATTTCCTCTCGTTAAGGAGGACCCGACAATAGATATCCGATGATTGGAGGGCATCCCTCTGCGATGCCGGCCCCGGTGACGAGCACTCACTGGCCATTGCCCAAAGATCCTTTAACCGCTATTCCTCTCGTCAGAGGAAAGAGGTTTCCTTGACCAAGAATCAAACCACGGACCTTCGGTTTGCCGGCCCAATGCACAGACCACTACGCTACTTGGGATAACAGTCCCAAAGGCAATTTCTAGGAGGAGCCATAGGAGCCAAGTCTCATTCGCTCTAACTACGGTCCATCAAGGATGGCGTAGGGTTTCTGTGGCAAATCGGTCCCTACTTGAGTGCCTAGTGGAGGATATTTCAGGATTAGTACTCCGTCCGTCGGATGGGACGTTAAGCCGTGGTTACCTTGACGCTTGTAGTTAAGAGTAGGCTAATGCGGACGCCGGGTTTCTCTCCACCCTTCCTCCGTTCCGTAAACACTCCTACCAATTCCCAATTACCCACCTATCCTAATTGGCGCAAATTACCTCAGCTGTCGGTCACCTCCCCTGAATAACAGTGGGGACTCTCTGACCTCCCCTGAATAACATCATGGCGTAGGGTAATGCATAATTCCCGGTCCAGAAAATCTTTTTCCCCTGGCTATTGTCAACAAGCTTATGAAGAAGCTTGTTGACAATTGAGCCTAACGGCAACATTACGTAAATCTTACAGTGGCGGCTTAGCGATAATTTATAGGATCTATCCTCATGGACAATGGCTTCCTTGAAGCATAATTTCGCCTTACTTTTGCCATGCTTTACGGATCGTAATTAAACGTGATAGATACGTAGCTCATATAGATCCTACGAAAAATTACCATTGGGACTGGAATCTACGGTAACGTCGTGGTCCGCGCATTGATCCGGTAAACTCAAGGTCTGTGGTTCGATTCTGTCCAGGAAACCTTTTTCCTATGGTGATTTTCAGCACAAGGAACTTAAAAGACCAACAAACCATTAATTAGGATAAGTGACGGAGTTCATTGGAAATCCGCAGAGAAAGTGAAATAAACACATTAATTTTTCTTCACTAAGCCTCATAAATTATGTGCGCTGCTCATAATTATGGGATGCGTATGAGGAATTCATGATAATAGAATTGAAACGAGTAAAAAGCAGTCCGTCATGAGAACTGTGTTAATCTCCAGGTTACTAGAAGAACTAGGATATGAATAGTTACCAGACTATGGGTTACAATTTAAGGCGAATCTTTGAAGTAGATTTGTAGCCGACCTTTTTCCGACGGTGATGGGTGTATTTGCGAAACCACACTATTCACGCTCGATTCTATCGCAAATTCAAACAAATGCCTAACTCCAAATAAAAATTATAATCCTTTGCAGCTACGACTAATTTTTATGCACGTGCCTTGAAAGCCCAACGCGTTTCTATCATACATATCTACATGCATGCACTTCGTAGTGCGAATTCGGTGATGATTCACCCCCTGCCGTCCACCCTCGAATTATCTTGCAGGACACTCTGTGCATGTATGTACAAACAAAATTTTGTTTTACTTCGTATTAGTCACCTTTATTACTGTTCCAATGTGATTTGGCTTTCAGGAAAGGTACAAGTGGATTCTTTTTGGGGCCTCGCTGTTTTTACTCGGAAGAGATATATTGAGCAGAGTAAAAGGTCTCGTGCTTAACTGATTTCCAGCTAGGCGTGTTTCACGTCCCCCGAGCCGATGCACGCGCACCCTTGCGGTGATACTTGTCCATCAAATTTCCAGATGGTACGGTTTAGCACCCTCGCAGAGCCACATGGCCCCTCCGGAGTGACCGATGGCGTCTAGTATTACCGGTGCCATGCGCTGGGTGCTGTACACCCCTTTTCACGCGGTGATAAGCGAGAAGCTTGCGCATCCGTAATCCTCCTCGCATTCCAGCCGGTTTAAACCATAGTCGACGGGAGAGGGGCATCAGTCGGGGATATTCGTTATTTCAGCGGCAAAGCTTGGAGCAACTGGACTATTCCCGGGAAAATTGTTTTCTATTTCCTCTCCGGGCAGCATGGAGGGAGAAGAATCGCGTTCCTCCGTCTCGGTGCTTGCCGCTTGGATCGCGCTGATTTCCTTCTCCTGTGCTGCAGCCACTCCACCTTACTCGTACCAGTGAGTAAACATTTCTTCATTTTCAGAAAATCGACGCTCGAATAAATCCTTTTGTTCTGAGTTTGATTGTGAACGCTAGATGCGATGTCAAGACGGAGCTCGTCCCGTTGGCGGGTAGCCAAACTATCGAAATTTTGAGTGAGGACGGGTGCAGCGGATACTCTCTCTTGAACGCGGTTTAAATAGCACTTGGAGTATTGAGAGGCTTCCACGAAAAGTGGGAGAGAAACGCAACCTCTTTGAGAATGCTTGCATAATATCGTCGGGAAAAAATGAGTTATCCGCGGTGAACGGATAAGGTTGCTCTCCCACCTAATTCATACAAGTCGAAGCCTATCCAAAACTACTAGTAATCCTCCCCACTCGCAACTACTGGGCGTTATGACGTCTTAGAAGCTAGTAAGTCATCGGTAAAGGCTATGCATCATCAATAGAGTATGCAAAAAAGTGGGCGAATCAATGAGCGATGAAAATAATGATCAGTAATGGAACGTATGGTAGAATCCCACCGATGTCAGGATTTCAGAAAGGTAGGAAAATCGAAAACTAAAGAATTTTTTTCCTGTGGATTTTGTTTCTGACTTTCCCGCTCTCCGAACCGCAGGATTCTATAGGTATAGTTTTAATATTGTTGTGGTGGTTCTTTAAATCACAATGACTTTCATCGGCTACTTGCGGGTCAGGAACGAACATTTCGTAAGCACTTTATATAAGAACTCCAAGAGTGAACGTTGTAAAACCTCTGACGAGACACCATTAATCGATGAGTTTTCAGGAGAGGAAATAGAGGGAAAGGGTCGGAGATACTGAGAAGAAATTGAGCGGCAGAAAAACGGGATCCTGCGAGCAACAGCATTCGAACAAACTACTTCGCGTGGATCATCGATTACCCCACTGTCCGAATAAAGACTGAGGGACGCTCCATGCCTCAAGGTGCGCAAAACTGAAGCCGGGGTCCCGCGATAAATGCGCTCATAATACTTCCGTTTATTCGAAATTGATAAAATCTATGTCATGATAGGGAATTCCGTCGTACTCATTAGCAGCTAACTTTCATTAACTCAGCACTGATCGCCCACTGGCTTCAAAGCAACTTCTTTACCGACCTTAACGGAGGGGAACCAGAAAAAATAACGATAAAATTTTATTTTATGATTGATAGCCGGCTTAACGCTTGATTTTGAAGTTGATGAGAAAATAAAAAAAACTTACCCCTAAAAATAAAATACAGAATTTACCAATTAGTTTCAATTCAGTAGCCAAAAAATGTCATGTTTGAGAACAAAATCAAATCTAGGGTATCCCTCTACGTTTTTCAATGAATAACCGAATATTCGGGCTACTCATAACGTTGACATTTTGTAGATGACTTGATATTCTCAAAGATGTCATTCCGTGGCACTTGTTTCGAGGAAATGGGCGGAAAGTGACATGTGATGGAATCCAAAATCTATCCCTCGTGACTTCCCATCGTCCAGAAGTCGGCCCTAAGGGAGAAACCAAAAACCCTCCCTCGTGTGGGTTTTGAATGACGACCAATTCTGTAGAAATTCTGTTCTGTAGTAAACATTCATAAAGAATACGACTAAGGATATATGTGAAATATAGTTCTGATATTTATGAAAATATGTCGTACCGGAAACTTGGAAAAATAGTTTCTTCGTTCATTAGTGGTTTCCGTCTTGAATAGATTCTATTAGGTAATTTATTGCCTCAAGAAATACTTGAGGCATTCACCGAACGAGAAGTGTGAATTGCTGATTGTAGTTATTAATCACTCAGTGTGCGTTCTGTGCTACTTTTAAAATATAAAACGGCTTTTACCGTAGATATTTACTCCCTTGAACTGTTCTTTCTGGCCATCACAACAATTCAAGCACTCTTTTCTGAGAGATTCAGTACCATAAGATTGAAACTCAAAGAGTTTTTTCATGCGAGCTCCTTACCATCCGGCCTAACTACCAAGTGATCTTCATACATATTCTTCGATAGTGAACGCGTCAATGTTTCACGATCGGACAATATTGCTGGGATGTATTGGAGGGGGATACTTTTTTAGTTTTCTTACACAATTTTCCACAAACTGTCACTATAACATTTATACGATCCTCATTGTTACAATTTATAGGGTATTTTTTAAAAAATTTGGCTCAGTAGAATTTTAAATAGTAAAACTGCAATAATGTGACGAAAGTTTAGAAATAGTATACGATGACCTTTGAAGTTCAATAAATATCCTCGGCCTCGTTATCCAAAAGAGGACCGTATTCCATACTCCAAAGGGAATTTTCTTCTGGTTCAACCATGGGAAAGTGCCTCGCGAGAGGGTTGTTGGTCGGAATTTCACTACTCCTTTGGTATTAATTTAGGGTCCCCGTAGTTTTACTTAAATCTGGGACATTTTGAATTTTTTTCAAAAAGTGGGACATTTAGTACAAAAATGGCACGTATGATAAATAAAAAAAAATTGTCATGCATTATGCACCTTACATTTAATATTGCTGTAAACAAATACTGGGATAGATTCTCTCTCAAAAAAATAAGGTTGTTGAGGTTGCACTCACTTTTTAATTGGCAAAATGTTTGCAAGATTTATGAACCTGTCCTGAATTTTTTAATACTTGATCATAGTACTCGTATCATGAGACATTAAAATATGTTAATACAATGATTAAATTTTGTATCGTCTCCATTTTTAATTTCCTGCATTTTATCAAAATTTGGCACTAAAAACGAGATGAAATCCGTGAATAATTTTTCCCGATGGATGATTAAGGAAAAGGACCTGATATATTATATAAGGTCCTGAATAATATCAGTTGGGAAAATCTCGTTGTGTTGTACGGGCGATATAATCTTTAGGATACTAAGAGTTTTCTAGAAATTCGTGAATATGTCCCACATGGTTCGAGAATTCAACTATTGAATACGAACATGTGTATGGAATCATTTTATTGTGAGATCCTATCTGCAATATCACTAATCATAAAAAAAATTGGAAAGTTGATCCAGAATATGGTAGGAATGCGGTTCCTAAGAAGGCGATTGACTGATTAAGGATTTATTTCGTGGAAGTTACTAATATCCATAGTAAAATGCACTTCGTATTTTTCCACAAGTTATTTGACGGTACAAGACGTTTCACTACCTTGTGGCATCGTCAGTGTACGTACAAACGTCGGATGCTTCTCCACAGGTATAACCAGCACAGAAGGACACGGTGGTAGGGGAAGCGGTGGGGGTGTTTTGGGGCAGAAGGGGCAGTTATGACGTGGGTAATAATCCACAGCAATCTCATGAAAAAACAAAAATCAATGGCCATTAGCAAGATCACAGTCCCCCATCCTGCAGAACCCAAGAATTTCAAGTGGTGCTCGCTCCCGTTTCTAGGAGATATTTCTTATAGAATTTGCAACCGCCTTCCCACCTCTCTGAAAGCAGGCTTCTACCCTCCACTAACCCTTTCTAAGATTCTAGTTAACGGGAAAGACAAACAAGAAAATATTCTCAAATCAGAAATCTACTAACTCACATGCAATAGCTGCGACACATCATATATTGACCAGACCGGAAGAAACTTGAGCCAACGAACTAAAGAACACACCACATCCTACAAGTACAAAAAATCCAACTCCCTCTTTGCGAACCATCCCCTGGAATCCGACCACCACAGTGATTTCACCCCTCCTCCAAATTCTTTCCCAGGCTCTTAAAATGGATGCCCCCGAACAACTGGAGATAATAAGGCACCTGACAGACCCCTGGACCCTATGCAATGAGCAATTGTTTCCTCCAGTGGCGCACCCTGGGGGGAGGGGGGGGGGAAGGGGCCCTGGCCCCCTCCTTACCTCACTTCAAAATCCAAATTTTCAATTATTGACTAGTCACAGACACATGGTTGCAACAATTGGAAAAATAGGGAAAACTCATGACATTATTTTAGTTGAGTATGACTAGACCAAAAATGGCCATATTTGTTAAAAACTTCTTACATATAAGGATATATGGCCTGCTATAAAATTAAAAATACACTGATTAAAATAACATTATGGTTACATTTTACATACCTAAGATTGGGCAGAGGACTCCCCCCCCCAATAAAAAATTCTGGGTGTCCCTCTGGTTTCCTCAACTCTCCCCACTCCCTTCCGAGAATCTATCCTTTAAGAAACCAACCCTTATTCTCAGGTGACGGCGCCACACTTGTCTCATTCACCCCAACTCCTTTCCCAGGACATTACCCACGTCATCACCGCCGCTTCTGCCCCAAATCACCCCCACCGTAATCCTCTCCCTCCCACCGCTTCCCCTACCATCACGTCCCTCGGTGCTGAGTATATATACCTGTGGAGAAGAGTCCAACCTTTGTATCTGACGATGCCGCAAGGTGGTGAAACGCGTCGCACCGTCAATAAATTTGTGGAAAAGAACGAAGTGCATTTTAATATGGATCCCAAGAAGGCGCTCGTGGTGGTGAATAAAAGAGAAATATGAAGTGTGACGGGGACAAATTTGAAAGTAATGCGTTTACATAGTTCGGTCATTTTGATGAAATTGATGATTAGCGAGCGAAAAACGAAGATGATGAGAAAGTGGTAACAGAGAAAGAGATGTACCGAAAATTCATGTGCGAGCCTGATGGAAGAGAGCTTAGAAATGAAGACCATCGGGCGCATTATTACCTACTTTTAGGTACATGGATACATTTCAGTTACCAACCAGTTTCTCAAGATATGAACTCAAGAGGGAATCAAAGAGTGCTGCGCGTTTTTTCTTTGACCGAAAAATATTTTGGTACCTCTAAGTATCCGAAAAGAATAGGTTTTCCCCATGACTGGCCCCATAACCATAAAAATGCTTTGATTAAAAATTTCACCCTTTTGTTGTGAGTGATACGATACACTGAGAACTGAGGTGCTCACACCTAAGAGGAGACTTGCTTCCACCCGATAAAAAAAACCTTTAAGATCGGTTTTTCTGATACGGAAAGTGCAATTGGAAAAACAAGGCATTTTTGTGGCAAGGCAAATAATGCACGGGGAGTGATGAAATTTTGTGTCCTGATCTAGGGGGACATTTGATGTTACACTTGTACATACATTTCACTTCAGTAGGGCCGTGGAAAGTTGTTCGCTGGGATCAGAGACTCCCATAAGACAGGTGGGTTGGTAGCGAGGTGCGTGGCATAAATATTTACATTTCATGCAGTGGCGTTAGCAGGATTTCCTTCTGGGAGGCTTTCATTCCTATTTACATGCATCATCATAAAATGATATTTAGATTATTATTCACCAAACCAACAATTAAAGTAACATTCTCTTTTCGTAAAGACAATTCAACTATATTTTTCAGCCTAATAAGCAAAATTCTAAACGCCAGTGCACAATATACAAAATATAGTAAATTACGGGAATTTTTTGGTGAAGGGGGGGAGGTTTAAACCCTAAGTCTGTACGCCACTGATTTCATGCAACAGTTTTTTCAGGGTGGAGACAAATTTGGGATTATAGGCAGCCGATGTCAGCATTGATCCGACAAAAAAAAGTTAATGTGATAGATGGTTGGAAGAGACCGACTGCATAAGACACTCTCTCCATAATTGTAAGTGAAGGTATATCCACAAGGTACCTATATCATAAGATCTCAACCGGAAAGCTCAAAGAAATGAATTTCAAATGCAAGGAACCAGTAAGTTCGAAAATAATTTTAAACAATCAAGGCGTAGAACAAGTCACGTCAAGAAACTTCTCAACGTCAACTCTCAAGAGAGTTGGAACCAATTGGATACAATCGATGAATAGATCGATCTACGTTATCACACTGACATGAACAGACTTACACAAGAAAGTCGCCAGATTCAACTACCTATATAAACGGTACAGTCCAACGAACTTTAAAAAATAAAATAAGAAAAGAAAACTTAGTCAAATTCTATAAAGGAATTATCAAAGCATTATATAGTAGGTAATGGAGAGGAAAGGAATTATTACGGTTAAAAACAAGAACTTGGTGTACAGTTTCATATGAATCGATGTAATCAAGTCTCCTCATTCCTCTCCTCGTGCAAGTTCTAGTTGAGCCTTCAGGTTCCTGAATTGTGTTATTGCCTGCTCATCGATGAAACCACTCGATAATACAGAAACAGACGGAGAAAACATGTAGAACGAATGGAAGAAGAAAGAATACCGAAACAAATATGGAAATATAGATCGAGAGCTAGAAGATCTTTGGGACGAATAAGCAAGAGATGGAAAGGTCAAGATTGATGAAGGTCGTAACAGACTTCATGCCAAATACCTGAAGAAAGAAGAGGTATGTTAAAAATCGAATGAGTGGTTAAAACAAAATAGAAAACATGGGAGGATATCTAGACGGGAAAAACTTGAAAAGCCCTCTATGCGGTCCCACGCTGGGGTTGAGGGAAATATCAATGAAGAGTTTCAGTAGGGATTTAAACATGTGCTTTCAACATTGAAATTCTGTTTACCGACCCCTAACAACCCGCCATCAATGTCATTTCAGGGAGAGAATGTCATTGGCGAACTGTCATCGATATGTGGACGAGGGAAGGAGCGGCTCCCATCTTTCGATTGAACTACACGATGTCTGCCCCGGGCACCGTATAGGAGGGGGGGGGGGGGGGGCGCCAAAATTGAAAAACATCTTTTTTTTTAATTTTCGAAAAAAGCAACAAGGTTTCTATAAGGCAACTGGAAAATTGTAGGTCCTATTCCATGAATTCGGTGAATATGAAATACTACCTATTTAAAAATAGTACCCTATAAAAATTGGAGACGATTGTTAGCGGAAAGTGATATCTCAGCGATCGGACTTGGTTCGTTAAACGATAGTGAGGGTAGTTGAAGGGAATTGGGAATGTTGTGCTAGAAACGAATAATTTGTGACGGAAGTGTGTCGGCAGAGAATCTTCGGAAGAAATTCAAAGGGGCTGAAGGCGTAGGCATCCCCTGCAATCTTGTCATATCACGCCCAGGCATACCTCGAATAGCATAGCGGACATCATTTCTTCACCCCGTCCTTGTATGATTGTATAGGATCACGCTCTCGCCTAGTCGAGGCGATTAGGTACACTTTGTCGTGGGAGTGAAGGACGCATGAGGTTAACGGAGACTTGGCGAAGCTGTTGAACAAGGGACGGAAAGATTCTTAAGAATTTGGTCGATTCAGGAATTCGAAAACTCAAGAGCTCGAGGCCATATTTCTTTAGATGGAAGTTAGTGATCGCACGTGGTTCATGAGGCGACAGGGTATGGAGAAGATGAATATTTCCGCTAAGCAGCTACAGCTACAGCAGTTACAGGCTACAGTGAAGAAAGAAGAGCATATTTATTCCTCAGGGAAGATGGCGATCTTTGGGCGACCTTGAAGTGTAGTTCGCGCAGCGTTGGGTAGATGGAAGGGTATGGGGAGAGATTAGCTGCTGTTTTCTTAGGCACAGTTTTGATGTTTACAATTTCTTCCTTACGTATTGTTGGGAGACCCACCCTTTGAGTTAGGATGAAAATGTTTCCACATGTAAATACGTAGTGGAGGACCGAGTAGATTACCATGTAACCCATTGGATGCTGTTGGATTCCCACCCCATAAAGATTGGAGGATCATTGGAAAAGAGCTTTCTGATGGACATCATAAAGGTTCGGAGCTGGAGGCTAAATATGCGAAATGGTGTAACCATAACATATTTTTTATTTCAATGCTTTTATACTTTACTCTACGTTTTAATATTAATGCTTCACAACATTTCTTTCTTATTCCGCTTCGCGAAGCACGAACACCGCTTTCATACGAAGCTGCTATAAGCCTTGCTCAGCAATGCGCTTACTTTACCCAAAGAGATTATTTTCATATACATTTCGGGTAAATATCAGCAAGAGTTCGAAACTCCTAAAAAATCACTGCTCCTTGCTTTATTTCCCGATTTCTTTGCTGTAAACTACCATGAATTGAAGTTTCATCTACAAGGTAGCTGATATAAGAGTCATTGCCAATCCACAGGCCCAGAATAGGTGTGAAAAATGGTCACCTGGAAATCATGGGCGCAGAAGGAAGAAACATTAGTATCCAAACGTCCGCTGGTGGCTTTGTCAACCTCAATGGTGACAATTTACTGACGCTTGTCGCACAGGTGAGCATGTAACGTCGCTGAATAACTTTTGATGCCTACTTTGTTCCCGCAAACAGGTTAATACTCGATATTAAAACCAACATAATAATTTCATGTAAAATGTTAATGTTATTTGCAATGTTATCTTTTTAGGAATATGTTCCTATTCTAGAGTCCTAATGTTTGTAATCTTGGCAGTACGTAATTCTTTTGCATTTCATTACTATGATAATTTATGAGAGGAAAAATGTTTTGTTTCCTTTCCCGTTCACATATAACATCACTCTTTGCCTTGCTACTATTTGACCCGATTAGGTATGATTGTAATGCACCTCTTGGTATTCTTTTACTAAAGGCTAAAGCAGCTACTGCCATTGTAGAAACTCTAGGGGCAGAAAATAGTGCTGCATATCTTGAAAGAACCCTTTCCACGCATCAAGAATTTTCACGCAGGCTGGATGCTTTGGAGAGACTTACTTCCAATTTAACATCAAGGAATACACCATTAGTAAGTGATAAAAAATTGATTCCCATTTTAGTGGTTAGTTACCTCTTGTGGTTGAGTTTGCTGTAAAATGAATATATTACATTGCAATGTTTGCTTGCTAATAATTGCTTTTCACTACCCAGACAGTACATATATGTTTGACAGTACATATACGCAACGTTGTAGCAAGCTTATAAGCTTGCTACAACGTTGCGTTAAGGCTT
Source organism: Platycnemis pennipes (assembly GCA_933228895.1). Classification (NCBI taxonomy): domain Eukaryota; kingdom Metazoa; phylum Arthropoda; class Insecta; order Odonata; family Platycnemididae; genus Platycnemis; species Platycnemis pennipes. The sequence continues at coordinate 110,951,078 of OW121847.1, forward strand.
CGGGAACCATGGCAATGTTGCCAATGCTGCTGCAATGTCGCAGAACATTGAAAGAATAAGGTTTCTATGGAAATGTTAAATTAAGGTTATGGCAAGGTTGTTTCCACAAGCTCTCTTTTGCGCATGTGCATCAGGGCCTAAGATGGTGAGAAGTTGCACGTTAAAAAAAATAGCTGCTCATATTCCTCACGTACACTACTTCTTTGGTCATTCTTGAGTGGTGTTCCATCTAACAGGATCTTTGTTGATTGGAAATAATTGCTAGAGAAAAACAAACCTTTGGGGAATTTCATTAAAAGTCACTTCTTTGTAACACTGTCCATATGTTGTCAACAACAGCTACTTATTTAGAGAAAACTCTTATTTGTCTCTCTCAGCATTGAAAGAATATTAATTATGTACATAGGTACCTACCAGTCAAGATTATTTTTATCCCTGAAATGATTTCCGAGGAATATTATAAGGAGGGAAATCTCTGTAGTATTAGTCTTTTGACATTAGATCTTGCGAGTGAGTTGGTGCCGGCAAGGAGAGGTATATAAAGAGTGTCTCACCCTCAGACTTGTAACTCAGAGTTGCACACGTGCGTAGTCTAACAATAGGTACGTTAGGTTGGCTACCTTTCGTAATTTAGGCAGGACATGAGGGAGGATAGCATCGTTTTATAACAACAGCTTCATATACTTGTCGACAATCGTCCATATTAGTCATCCCTCACCACATTGATGTTTAAATTTTTTTTCATATATTCACCATTTCATTTTTGTGGCTATGTGAAAGAACTATTGAGTTAACATGAGAAGAAACAAGTTAATATGATCAAGGAAGGAATAAGTACAACTCATTCTAAACCACAAGTGGAAAAATATCTTTTGCATGTTAAGTTTTGCGATGTTGAAATTGTTACAACCCTATTTGGTGGGAACTTACTGTGTGAAAGCATGTTACTACAACGTATGTTCACAAATGAATGTTAGTACATTTCGGGACTGAGTTCTACTACACTGGTTTGAACTGTGAACTTGCCACGGCATTGTGCTACAACCTTGCAATAAGGTTACGCCCGTAACCTTGCAGCAAGCCTACACCCGGAACCTTGTGGCAAGGTTGGAAAACATGCATTAGCGACCTTGCGGCAATGTTAACACAAGGTTACACCTTGCAAATTTAACCTTGCTACAATGTTGCCATGTTACAAAACAAGGTTGTCAAAATATTACAGCAAGGTTAATGTGCCGTCTGGGTAGCAAAGAGACTTAAATTTGCTGTCCTTAGCCCATTAGTGATTGACTGCTGCAACCATCATGATGTATGTATTAAGCAAGCCAGTGAGTGAAATGGCATATAAATTGATAGAGCCACTACCCTTAGGCTTATGATGATAGTTGCACTCATACAGCTATTTTTGCATGTCTTCAACTATGTAAAGTCTTATAAGCCTGAAAAAAGATCGCAGGCTTTCCCGGCGTATGCTGGAAATGAAGGCTATTCGGGTGCTCCACCAGGTCAAATCCTCCATCGCTGCCGACGTTTCAAGGAACGAGTCGTTCCCCATCCTCAGGGCTGTATGTCGTGGCACCTGACTCCTCGGCGAGGGGTATATATAGAGGCCATTTTCACCACACACGACATACAGCCCTGAGGATGGGGAACGACTCGTTCCTTGAAACGTCGGCAGCGATGGAGGATTTGACCCGGTGGAGCACCCAAATAGCCTTCACTTATAAGCTTGAGTTCATGTGTAATTCTGTGATTGTCTGAGATTTTTTCAGACTTATAGTAATGAGTACACTGTAAAAAACCTCATTACGTCAAGATTTTTCCTATAGGTAGGTAGCCAGGTTGAATATTGATGAACTTCTTCACGATTGCAACCAGCAAAGAAAATCTGATCAGTGTACAACCACCTTCATCATTAGATGGCAAACCGTGTTCAATACATGCCCACCATAGGCTTGACAGGAATGTATTGAACAATGTCTCTATCTTCACAATGCTTAGTATTTCATTACTCAAGTGTTTCTCAACCTTTTTTTTTCATTCTAGGACCATTTGAATATAATAATGCTTTAGGTAATCTTAATTAACAACATCTGGGGCCATTTATTTGCCACAGTAATTGATCATAATTTCATCTAAAACCCTGAGTCAATGTGTTGTGGAACTCTGGTAGAGAAACACTGCATTACACAGGACCACTTCACACCAAATCTGGTATTTCCCTTAAAGTTTGTTACAGCCCAATGTATTGGCCAATGAATTTGCACAATAATGTGACACAATATCGCGTTAAAAAATGGGAAATATGTTCTGCATGTCAGTCAACAATATTAGTGCAATATTGTCACAAACATGACAATGCTCATGTATCCCACATGAGCATGACACATTATATTAAAAGAGAACATCATGAGATGCTGGTTTATTGAATAATAGATAGAAGATGGTGATAAAATTATTATTCATGAGAGACATCTAGAAATTAAGAATACAAGGGCTGTGTAAGACATAGGGAATTATTTTTTTTCAAAGTTGGCCCCCATGCCATGCAGAGGGGTTTCTATAAGACATCAAGCACTTCAGTCTTTTATGAAATGTTGACACAGCAGCCTAACGTGTTAACCAGTTTGTCCTCCATTTGTTCCACCTACCGCAGGTGTGAGATTCACTCAGTCATTCGGTTCCTCACTTTGGGTAACAAATCGGCGGCCAGTATCCATCGCCAGCTTGTGGAAACCTACGAATCCGGGGTAATGAATCGTCAGAATGTTACCAAGTGGGTTAGGTTATTTAAGGAAGGCCATACTGTCCGTACTGCCATAAGGACCACAACAAAGAAAGGAGTGGTAGACTGTCATTTCAGAAAGAGCTTGTGCAGCAGTTTGAAAAAAAGTTAGCGATGATCATCATGTGACTCTTGACATCCTTAAAGAAAGTTCTCATGTTTCACAAAGTCTCCTTGGTGAAATCCTGTCAGAAATACATGGGCTTAGGAAGTTGTGTGCACTGTGGATGCCAAAATATTGACTCCAGAACTCCACGAAAATTGCATTTCGGCTGCACGCGAATTTCTTGAATGCTTTCAAAGTGAGGGTGAATCCTTCCTCAACTCAATTGTGACTGGGGACGAAACATGGGTATGTTACTATACTCCTGAGTCAAAAAGACAATCTCTGCAATAGCACCATACCCATTCTCCAGCAGCCAAAACATTCAAAGTTCAGTTTTCAGAGAAGAAAATCATGGCATCCGTGTTTTGGGACCAGAACGGGATCTTGTTGTTCAATTTCATGCTGAATAGGACCACCTACAATGCTTCTGCATATTGTAAAACCCTAAAGAAGTTGAAACAAATAAGGGACCAAAGGAGGGGAATGCTGACTCATGGCGTGTCACTCCTTCATGACAATGACAGACCCCATACTGCCCGGCTCACTGAGGACCTGCTCATATCATTTGGATGGGACATTATGTCTCACCCACCCTACTTCCCGGACCTGGAACCCTCGGATCACCATCCTTTCACGAAATTGAATAAGTTCTTTAGTGGACGGCACTTTTCCTCCCAATCCTAATTCTGAACTACATTGAACTACAACTATAGGTCCTCATCTTTCCACTACTTCTCAATCAGACTGGGGGGAGGGTAGTTCTTTTGTTAGCTGTCCTGTAGTCCTGACAGCAGGCTTGCTATGGGTGCAAGGTGACAATATTCCATAGGAATCGCCAGGTACAGCATGAGAAAGGCTGTCATGTGAGTCCATTGATTAAGACAAAAACCATTTGGATTTCTTCTTTGATTTTTCCACGTCTAAAAAACACCAGAATAAAAGAAATTCCTAGGCTCAAAGAACCAAAATATATTTAAAAATTATGTAAATCTTACTCATTACAGGAAAAAAAGCACTGAAATGCCATATTAGGTAATCAATTCACAGAAAGTCAGATTTGATCATTGAACTTACCTAAGACTGTCGAATCTAAGAAGTTGTTGAACTTACCTAAGAGAATGAGTAGACAGAGCCAGAAAAAAATATCACTGTGGTGAGATTATTCTTCGACCTATCCAAGGGATGGGCAAGCACCGAACTGAAAATTCCCCTGAGCAAAATGGAGCCAGGCCCCTTGAAAGCAGGGAAAACTACAGCGAACACTTGTTTCTTCATGTCAAAAAGAATGCCTACGGAATGAAAAACCTTAACACTTTTTGCCAAAATACATAAAAATTACATAAATCTTACTCATCACAACAACAAAGAGTAATAGAAATTTACATTTTCTGTACTCTTACTGTAGTTGGTCAGTCAAATCAGACCATAATTATGTAAGAAGTGGTAGAATTTGCCTTACGAAATAAGTAAATGTAGCCAGGAAAAATATTTTTTTAAATGTACAGCAGTAGTCATTGGGATTATCTTTTGACCTTTCTGAGAGCTAGGCATTTAATGAATAGACTATTCCCTCACATGAAATGTAGTTGTGCCCTTAGGAAGTAAGGGAGTCGAGAGCAACACACTGTCGCCACCCACCGGAACAATCTTGATGTGCAACACACTGCAGTTAGCAGTGAACATGTGGTAAGGAGAATAGACAAAAACATCCTATTGAAACTGTTTCAACAAACCTTGTATTTGCCAAGCACTGAGGGGGTGCATGTTATCATGTAAAAACACGAAGCCAGAAGTCTGCATTCCATATCACTTGTTCTGAATGGCTTGCATCGCATGAATTCATCACTGTTGGATTCGCAGATCCATGGCACCAGATTCAGTAAATAACTGATGGTCACCGATTAATAATGAAACTTATTTAAACTACTACAGCCATGTTCACACGTATAACACAGGAAGATCACAAAGGAAGAACATAGAAACAAAGAAGGAGCAAAAAGCATTCAAAATAAAAACAAGCGAAAATAAACATGCAAGAGACCTAATTAGTAATGATCATTAGAAAAAGGACAACATATCAACACTCCTCCTTAATTAGGTGTCCTCAACCCCAGTTCACTCACAAGTCTACTAAATTTAGGTCCATAAAGTCCTTGGTTACAATGTCTGCAATCATATCATTAGTTAGCATACTAAATAGAAATATCACCACACCCAACTTTATCATGGATGAAGTGAAATCTAATGGCTATATGTTTGGACCTTCGAACCACAATTACAGTAGTAGCAAGTCTCTCAGCCCCTTGATTATCATTGCATAAAATTAAACTGTCTTTCACATTAAAAACTTCTTCCATTAAACCCTGCAAATCAGATGGAGGTTGGATGGGTGGCCCCCCTCCATACCTCTACCGTGGTGCTCTTGTCCCCTGTCTGCAAGTGGCGGGCGGGATAAATGTGGGTTGGCACAATGGATCTAAAGATGTCTAAGTGCCATTGGGGGCTCCAGAAGGCCCCAGCCCACCTCTCCAATTTATTTTATTTAAGCCCTGCAAATAAATGGCTTCCTTGCATCCCTCAGACAAATCCATATATTCAGCTTCCGTGCTACAGTTTTTTGGACTCCCATGACACTGCCCCACCACCTAGCGTAAAGGCAAAGCCTGTGTAGGACTTGCGATCATCTTCATTATTTCCCCAATCTTAGTCCATATAAAAAGACTTGGGCCGATACCAATAGCTGATACCGGGTATCGGCTATTTTCCCAATACTGCGATACTTTCGAGTATTCGTTTTTTTTCGGATACTTTTACTCGAAAGTATTCGTTTGGTGAAAATCATCTAAAAACATATAATTTTGAAATCCCGCCTTCAACTGACTTAACAACGTGTCGCGTATTTGTTTACTTAGCTGCAATCTGCATGACAGTAAAAGTGAGACAAGTGCTTAGAATTGGCTATGGAAAGCCCGAGGCAAAAAGGTCAACCTCCTCCGAAAAATAGACGAAAATCCACATGAGAAGAAAGTTTGCTGAAATAGCGGCAAAAATTAAAATTCTGCCGACAACTCAAGTTCGTTCTGCTCAACGCATACGTTGTTCCTCGTTTCCGCCTACGTTCCGAACTCGATTTAAAAAAATATTAAATGCAAATAAAGTATTGCGGCATAGTCAAGTGTTATAACTAGTGATGGCTCGGATCGGATCAGTCGGATCCAAAGATCCGCGGATCTTTCATTTTACTCGGTTCCGGATTCGGATCCAAAGACGAGGAGTAAAATCGGATCCGTATCCTAGATTTTAAATTTTCGCGGCTTATAGATCCCATGAATGGAATGTAGGTGCGGTAGATATTTACAAGAAGAGGATGTGTAACTCAGGTCACGAAATTAGATGAAAATGTTCCCATGAAACTAGAAGCAAAATAAAGAAATATGACTTTTTTCCCCATTACCCCGGTATCGCGAGAAAAAAAATGCGTTGGGTGTCACGCGGGTAGTCTATATTCGCCGAACAGGCGGACGAGAGCTAGTGCACTGCGCGAAGTTCGATCCTTATCGCAGTTTATTTTTTCTTTCAGTCATGGCATCGAAAATGCTATCATCTTCAATTTTAAACCATGAAATCTGAATATTCACTTTATTATACTTTTGATGTTTAAATTAGATTTACAATTGTACCACTCAAAAATTAAGAATGGTTGGGTCGGATCCAAAGATCCACGGATCTTTTATTTCATTCGCTCCTGAAATCATATCCAAAGACAGTATAAATTCAGATCCGGATCGGCTTTCATTTCGCGGCTTCGTGATCGATGCGCCCCGCGAATGGAATGTAGGTATAGTAGATACTGACGAGGAGAGGTTGTGTAACTTGGGTCATGAAATGAGAAGAAGATTTTTTCCGTGCCACTAAAACAAAATGAAAAAATACTCGTCGTGACTTTTTTCTCCATAGGCCTGGATGCGCGAGAAAAAAATTAAGCCGAATGTCATGCGGGTCGCCTACATTCCCCAGATTCCCGTGAACGTATAAGAGCACAGTTGTTAAAAATGGGGGCTAGTCTACTGCCGGTCGTGAGTCAATTCATAATTCCAAAAAAATAATAAAATTTGGTGTTAGTGAAATGATTGGAAACATTTTTTGTTACAGAATTAAATTGTGGAATCACTACGTTAACTTTAAAATTTATTTTTGAGTGACGCATTTGTAAATCTAGTTTAAGCGATAGAAGTACAGAAAAGTCAGTATCCACAAACAAAGGTTAGAAATGAAGGATGATAAAGTTTTTGATTCAATGGCTGAAAGAAAAATTTTAAAGAGCCATAAGAATCAAATTTCATTACCTGCAGTCCACTACCACACTCTGCTATTGTTGGCTTACCTGAGTTGGGGAATGCAGGCTCCCCATATGTCATTATACTTTTTTTCTTGCAAACCTGGGCCCAATGGATGAAAAATCGGAGATATTTTTTAAATTTTGCTTCTAGTAGCATGAAAAAAGTCTAATCTCATTTCAAGATCAGAGTTACACAACCTCTCCTTAGGAGTATAAAATTCTCAAATTTCATTTAAAGGTTATTATTAATAAGACATTGCAAAATGACTAGTCAATTTTTTCATCTTAAAAATGGAATCTACAGATATTCCATAAATGGGATCTCTTGGCCGCAGTAAACATTTTTTTGTGTTTCTAAAAAAGAATTTGAAAGCGTTCAAGGATTTGATTAATAATAGGAAAATAATTCCTTTATTAATGAAAATGAACTTATAATGTTTCTTTTAACTGCACTCTAAAGAATAGTTACAGTAAAACCTCTCTATATCGAAATGGAAGGGACCAATTTTTTAGTCATTTTGATAAGTGGAGGTTCATTATAAAGAGGTTTTAGCAAAATGAACACATATTTCCACCTTATGAAACTTTTTGGTAGTAAAATGTGCTGCTTTCTCTTTGATTACTATATTTGTATATTTAAATATATGCAATTATGCTTTTTCATAGTTTTAATGTTTATAATAATAAAAACAAGGGTACAAAAATTACTTAAGCAATATCCGCCGAAAAAAATTTGTAATTTCTGTTTGTTTCATTTTTTTTCAAATTCTTTTGAGATGATATCTTCCATCTTATTTAATAATAATAGATTTTCACTGCTGCAGTCCCTCATATTAAAAAAAATCTTTCCATCACACCCAAAGCATCCTGCACCTCTTTTTTGGTTGGCTTTGGCATAAAATCCTCACCATCACTCTCTTCTTCTTCCATGTTATGGACTACTACTTGAGATTCCCCACCAGCTTCTTCCTCCATTTCTTCGAACACCTCTCCCTCATTTGTGGCACATGTTAGCTAGACATTGTCAACATTAATAAAGTCGTCAAATGATGACTGAACATTAATTATTTTGTTTATTTCAAGCCATTCTGTTGGTTCGTCCTGATACAAAATATCTTCCTCACTGCTGTCCCCCATAAATCCAGCCTTTTTAAAACATTTTTCGATAACTTCTGCCCTCAAACAAGTCCACAAAAGACAGAGCCTGTGCATGGCCTGAATTATGTTCCAAGAGCACTTTTTCAAATCATTTTTCTCCTCAACTGTTCGCAACATGTATGACACCAGTTGCTGCCTGTAATGTCTCTTCACAATGGAAATTATTCCTTGATGAAGTGGTTGCAATTTGCTGGTGGTGTTTGGAGGAAAATATACTACTTTGACGTGTCGTTACACAATCCCTTCAACTTATGTGCTGTGCACTGATCAATGAAGAGAACTATTTTCCAGTTTCTCACTCCCATCTTTGAGTCCAGCATGGTCAACCACTCACAGAATAAAGATGCTGTTATCCAAGAGTTTTTTGAGTTTTAGTATGAGCTAGGAAGTTTTTTAATATTTTTAAAGCATCTAGGCTTTTTATATTTTCCAATCACAAGAGGCTTCAATTTCTCTGAGCCATCAAAATTAGCACAGAAAATCACTGTGAATCTTTATTTGCTTTTTTTCCTCCATGGCATGATTGGCCTCTAACTGCTAAAGTTCTGTCTGGAAGCAAGTTACAAAAAAATTCTGCCTCATCTGCATTAAAAATGTCTCGTGGTTTATACCCGGCTAAAATCGTCTGCAAAGCTTTTTTCCACTCTTCTACCACTGTGTCACTTACAGAAGCTTCTTCCTCACTCATCTTCAAAGTTTTGATATTCCACCGCACTTTAAACTTTTGAAGCCACCCATTCGATGCATGAAAATTTTCAATGCCCATTTTCACTGCTACTTCTCTTGCCTTTTGCTGTAGAATAGGTCCAGAAACAGGAATATTTCTGGCTCTACCTTCCATCAACCAATCAAATATGTGTCTGTCTAATTGTTCACTTTTCACCGCCCGCAATTTTTTATTTATGTAACCTCGATGTGCTGCATCTTCAGTTTCTTTACGTTTTTTTAATTTTTTTAAATAGACGGTAAATTTACACAGAAGTTAGGCGTATTTCACTGACCGATGTCTTAAACTACAAAATTGTGGCTCAAATAACTAACAATATTGTATGTGGGGGGACGGTAATGCGCCATTGTTACGGATTGAAAGATAATAGAATGGTCGAGTTACAATTCGCGGCGACAATATCCAAAAGTAAAAGACGACTGCCTCGAGGCGCTAGCATGAAAAAAATGCGATCATTCTGGTACGGCCGTAATAATATCGAGTGTTCATAGTGAATTAAACTTCAAATGAATAGTTCAAAAATGAAACAGAATAGGCCAAATTCTCCTTAAAAGATCATTTGAACGCTAAAATATAACTAATCTTCCGATACAGTACATTAGTCGCATCAGATGTTAATCTCGTACGTGGGTATGGGTCTTTCATAGCTCGGCGTTGCGTTGAACGCTAAAATATAACAAATCTTCCGAAACGGTACAATAGTCGCATCAGATGTTAATCTCGTACGTGGGTATGGGCTCTTTCATAGCTCGGCGTTGCGTTATCACGAGCAGCAGGCTTTCATAGCTCCGCGTTGCGGAAACAAACGAAAAGCGATAGGCGTTTCGATAAATCTGCCGCAAACTCACTGCAATTCTGTACATATCGCATTAGTATTTGATTATAACTGTGTTAAATCATGTCTACATACAGATAAATAAATATGCAAGTATTATGAGTCGCCACCAGAATTTTTAAAATTCCATCTGCACACTCGCTGACTTGGAACACCATTATTTTAATAAGTAACTTCAATGACTCAAAATATGAACTCAGTCGCCAAATCCTGTTATTTGTTAATATTAAGTCAGTGTGGAAGAAGAATCGTATTAGCTAAACTATCTAGATTAAGATATTATCCAGTCACTTGCGCTTGAACAACTCAATTGCAAATGTGTATAGTATGCGATAGCATCGGAGTTAAGTTTTCTGTGTCGTTAAGGATTGGTGAGGGTAAATGCAAATAGAATATGCAGTGGTGTCATTCGTGATTATTTAAACCTAAGAATTAAACCATTTTACCGTATAAATCAGTCTGGGAGTTGTAAAAACTCTTAGGACCCCGGGTCTAAATCCAGCAGGACATTTGTCGTAAATATTGTCGTATGGATATGGATGGAATTATTTTAATGATGAATATACAAAACGCAAGCAATGCAAATCGATGAAAATAAGTCTTTGACGCATATGATTAATAACAAACACACTAACGACTGCCCAGCTAAGCTTCACTTTTCAAGCGCTGCGGGTTTTCGCGCTCCCAACGTAGAAAAGTCGGAACGGCCGGACGGAACTTTCTGCGGCTGGCGCCGGCTGAATATTTCATTCCATGGAGGTAGTTGGCTCGCCATGGGGGTGTGTTCTCAGTACGATGAGCAGAGGTTTTTCGAAAACATAGAGGTGCGATATAGAGAGGTTTCTCTATATAATTACATACACATTTTGGCGGGACCAAGAAGTTATTACGATAAACGGAGGTTTACGATATGAAGAGGTTCACTAGATAGAGGTTTTACTGTATTTGGGTTTTCTAAAATGTATTGCTTGATGAGTATGTGATAAGGAAAGTGATCTTTATATTAGAAGTAATAAGATATAGGTATTGCATCCATAAATCTTGATCCAGGAAAATATAATACACATAGATGATAGGAAGTTGATTTTTTCTACAAAAATATATTTGTTTTTTGGTAATTCTATTGTTGCTGTATTTATATATATTTATTAAAAATCTAGGATTAGAAAGGGAATGAAATTCAGAATTGAGTATTTGGAACTAAGGATCCGAAACCGAGATAAAGATCCGAAACCCAGGTAAGGATCTGGTTCCAGATCCGGATCCGACAAAAAACCTGGATCTGTCCATCACTAGTAATAACGTCAATGAATTCACATTAATGAAGACAAAGGTGCTTGCGCGCCTCCAATGTCCCATACTTATGGAGAAAACTCAGTTTCGTAAATTGATTAGAAAAACTTAAACGAATATAAGTAAATATTTGAAACTCATCGTATGTCATGGCAAAAGTACAATTCATATTCTATCAAAACATCCTTTCATTTGTGCATTTCATACTGTTAAGACATTTTCCAAAGTGATGCTGGCCTCTGCGACTCTAAGAAATGTGCCATTTCTCATCCTCACTGCAAAAACATGCCTCAAAAGTAACTACTAAAAAAAGTCTGGTACCTGCATAAACGAAAGGCTAAATTATCCCGAGATTAAATAACCTGAGAAGGCCTAACTTGTTCAGCATGTTTTCTTCGTTACCATGTTCAGGATTTCGGGTCCCTACAAAAACGTGCTAACGAGAGTCCACTGTATTTGGGTGTACCTTCAAGTTTAGAGTTTCCTGAGCAAATGTTTTCAGAAACTAGTGCTATGGTCCAGATAGAAGAACCCTCTTAACTGCTGAGCATGTTCAGCAGCCATGTTAATAATATTTCAATGAGTAATACATTCAAATATGAGCTGCTGAGCGTGTGCAGCAGCTTTTATTTCTTAAAAAGAATTTTCAGTATTGCAGCGTTTCTCGAAAGAAGAACAGCAGTTCACAAGAAACGCTTGTCCAAAGGACAAATATTCTTTCCAAGAGGGGTGAGCAAGATGAGGTCAAAAATAGAAAAAACCACAAAAGTATGACAATCTAACTAATCAAACACTGTATTTAAACAACAAAAGACAAAGTACAAACCAACAAAATTGAAATACTCTTCACAATTTCGGGAAAAGCTAATACCTTGCACCAAAAAGTCCATGGCGCAAAAAAGGAGAATCGACAATCACCAACTCTCCTCTCACCTAGCCTCGAAATCGTCTCTTTTGCCGTCTTGACTCGAACAGAGGGTGTGAGAGGGGAGGTATTCTCTGGGGTAAGGAGGGGGTATATTCTGGAAGGTCAAAGTGCAATGGGGTTTAACGTGGAATTCCATTGGTCCAAATTGAGGGGAGGAAAAGGTGGCATGATGTGAAGGGGGCGAGGTGGAAGCTTAGGATTGGGTCATCCGGGACTCTTTTTTCACTACGACGGGGGAACACTAAATAACGGCTTGTACGATGGCCTAACTTCTGGTCTTCTTGCGCGCTTTGGGGGCTATATAAGTGAATACCACACTGGTCAGGGGACGGCGTGGCTGGACGGCGTGGCTTGACGGCACGCTTTGTCGGAACGCTGCAGTCCGGAATCGTTGCATTTTGGAATCGTAGGCATTGTTGGCGTCGTTGGCTCCGCCTGTCGTTAGCTATGCCTGTCGAGCAAGTCCTGCGGCTAAGTCCGGAGGGTAATTAGTCCGCCGAGGGGTTATGTCCAACGAGGGGAGGGGGAAGGGGGGGGGGTACCGAGAAAATGCCACAGTATTTACAAATGCAAGAGGGCTTAGTGCATAAAATCCAATTCCAGTGATAACTGCAAGAGTAGCAAAATAAAAGAGTTGTCACAATGTAATTTCTCTCAATAATAAGGTGCACTTTTAAAGCACTTTTGATTACTGAGTTGACTTCATGAGAAGGAAAGCACTTCTCATAATTTTTTTAGAAAAATAAGTAAGGTATCAGCAAATAATACTATCGGTATTGGCCACTGGTATCGAGGTATCGGTTTGGTATCGAAAACAGTGGTATCGGTACAAGTCTACATATAACCAACAACACTCTTTCCAGTTCTTTCATAAGTCAAGCACAAATATTTTGTTCCCTTTAAATATCTGAGGCAGTTTGGCAGCTCTCCAATGGCTCTCATTATAACAATTATTAAAGTGACTTAGCTGACTGCAGGCATTGGTAATGTCCGGTCTGGAGTTACCCGCTAGGTACATGAGAGACCCTATTAGCTGCTGGTAAGGGTATCACTGCATCGCATCTCCTCCTGGCTCAGCTTTCCTCTGTTTCTGGCTTAGGTCCATTGGGATTGTCACAGGTTTGGCATCTTCCATGCTGAACCCCCTCAGCATGCCCTCCACATGCAGCTGCTGGTCCATTGCAATGGTCTGCCTTTCCCGATCTCTGCGAATGTGCAGCCCAAGGCAGCTCCTGACCTCTCCAAGGTCCCTCATCTTAAATTTCTTTAAGAGGTTAGATTTCAGCTGCTGTACCTATGGTTTGTTGTTGGAAAACAAAAGAAAGTCATCCACATAAATAGCAACAATCATTATACTATCATATTTCCCTCTGTGGTAGATGCACGGCTCCCTCTTGGACTGGACCAGCCCCTCCTCCAGAAGAAATTCATGCAGCCTCTTTTCCAGCTTCTCAAAGCATGCTTGAAGCCATAGTTGGTCTTTTTAAGTAGGCACACCTTATGTTCCTCTCCCTTCTGCACATACCCCTCTGGTTGTTCCATGTAGACTTCTTCTGTCAAGTCACCATGGAGAAAGGCTGCTGTCACATCCAGGTGGTCAATATCCAAATCCTTTTCCACCGCTTTTGAGAAGTCTGATGGAGGAGCCTCTTTCTACAGGAGCAGACATCTCTTCATAAAAAAAATAAATTGAAGGGGTGGGTGGGGGCATTCTGGAGCCCCCCTGGCACTTAGACCTCTTTTATCCATTGTTCCAACCCACATTTAAACTGCCCGCCACTTGCAAACAGGGGACAAGAGCACCACGGTAGATGTATGGAGGGGGGCAACCCATCCAACCTCCATCCGGGCCCAACGTTGCTTAACTTCGGTGATCTGACGGGAGCCGGTGTATCAACGTGGCTAGGCCCTTGACCACATCTCTTCATAGTCGACCCCATGCTTCTGTGTGAACCCCTTGGTGACTAGTTTTGCCCTATGTCTGATAGCTTCTCCGTCTGCACTGGGCTTCACTTTAAACAACCATTTGTTCTTCACCACTGTCTTACCCTGAGGCCTATCTACTAACACCCAGATTTTATTTTCATGGAGAGACTGATACTCCTACTCCATTGCTGCTGTCCACAGCTTCCTTTCAGGCCCTTCTAATGTCTCCTGTACTGTTGTTGGGACATTAACACTAACTAATGTTGCTTGGTATAGGACAACATCATCAGGCCATTTCTTTGGAACCCTCTCCCTAAGTGAATGCCGAGGCTCTACTTCTTCTTGGATGGTTTCCTCACTGCTGCTAGTGTCATTTTCTCGATCCTTCTCTGGGATGACATCACACTGCACTTCACCATCTGACAATGCATGGATGGGAACTTCTAAATTCCTGCTCTCAACGTCTTCCTCCTGCATTTGAGGTGCTCTATCTTCAAGAAAAACAACATCTCTGGTGATTACCACATTATTTGGATTTTAGGGATCTACTAGCCTGTAATTCTTCGAAGTTTCACTATAACCAGTAAAAATTAACTCCTTACTCTTCGCATCCTACTTTGTTCTTTTCTCATCAGGAAGATGGACAAAACTTTTGCAACCAAAAATCGTTAAATGTGCCAGGTCAGCTTTCTTCCTGCTCCAGGCGTCTTCTGGGGTCATGTCTCCCACAGCTTTGGTTGGTGAGCGATTTTTCAAACAAACAGCTGTATTCACTGCCTCAGCCCAGAATTTCTTGCTTAGGCCTGCATCCTGAAGCATACACCATGCTTTCTCAACTACAGTCCTGTTCACCCTTTCAGCTATGCCATTTTGCTGCGGAGTGTAAGGGACAGTCTTTTGGTGAACAATACCACAGTCCTTAAGAAGTCTTTCCATTTCTCTACTCACATATTCTCACCCATTATCAGTCCGTAATACCTTTAATTTTTCTCCACTCTTCTTTTCTACCAGCACTTTAAACTCTTTAAATTTGGCAGTAACTTCACACTTTTTCTTTAATAGGTAAACAAAGGTCTTCCTCGTGAAGTCATCATTGAAAGTTAGCATGTATCTCGCTCCACCCCAACTCTTCTCACTCATGGGCCCACAAACATCTGAATACACCAGTTGCAGCTTTTGGGACATCCTGGTCTCTCTCTCATGGAATGTCACTTGTGAATGCTTTCTTTCTATGCATATAATACAAGGCTCATCATCTCTCCCTGTAAATTCCACTCCATCGGCAAGACCCTTAGCTAAAAGTTCCATGGACTTTCTGCACATATGTCCCAATCTCCTATGCCACAATCTTCTGTTTCCAGATGATGTAGAAGTGACATTCACCTTTTCTTCAGGAAGTATATCCAACTGAAGATGCCACCAGCATTACTTCCTGTGAATTGAACTTCACCTTCAATGACACAACTGTATTTGTCTTACACTTTGCACCCAACAGCATCAGAAGTAACTACAAGTCCCTTTTCTACCATTTTACTGACAGCAGGTTTGTACTCAAGTCAGGAACATACAAAACATCTTTAATTTCAGCAGTTGCGGAACTTCCACTACAATTCACTTTAATTGGAACATTTCCTGCACTCTCCGTAAAAATTTTGTTATTACTAGACACAGTCACCTCCAGGACAGTTGGGCATTCTTCTTCCATCCAATCCTTCCTCATCGTCATATGTGACGTAGAACCGGAATCAATAACCCAATCACTGTAGTTTGTCGTGGATGTTGATAAGGCAGCAAGAAGAACTGAAGCCTTCTTTGCTCGGTGCTCTGTTCTGCCTTGCTTATCACTTGCCCTATGTAATTCCCATTGTCCTAAGTGTCTCTTTTAGGGCAGTGGAATGACTTGTGTCCTTCCCTATCGCACTTATGGCTAACAACATGCTTAGGAGGGAATAACTTTCCTTTCGACTTCATCATGAATGCAGTTTCCTTCGCCGCATCATCGGATCCCTTGTACTTAGCATCCAGTTGAAGTAGCATTGACCACACATAGTCACCACTGATCTTCGCACCCGAACTTTCCATTGCCATTATCATTGGGTCGTAATTGTCGCTTAAACCATTCAACATTATCACTCCTATGAACTCATCATCCATTCCTGCATCGATAGCGTCCAGCTTTTGAGTAAGTGACAAAATTTCATGTTAATACGCTTCCTTCAAACAGCAATCACTTAGCTTGATTGTAAATAATTTTCTAAGCAAACTTAACCTTCGAGAAAGTCCTTTATCTTTGTACTTTGTACATGTTCTAAAGCTTTTCCCACACTTCTTTTGCTGAATGACCCCCCTTAACCATAGGGTATAAAGACTCATCAACCATCAGGCAAATTTTTGATCTCACTTTTGCACCCTTCCGTGGGTCTGTTTCTGTACATTCTACAATGGGCCAAAATTCCTCTGCAATCAGGAACATCTCCATCCTGAACTTGCAGTTGCTGTAGTTACTTCTACTGACAAGCTTCTTGATAGTAGGCATCATCCCTACTCCTTGCATTGACTGCGAGGCTGCCTGCTCAGGCCCCATCGTCGACTCTCCACAATTTCCGCCGTGAAATATTCGGATACTCTTTTCACTCAATGCAAAATTTCATGACCTTGTCAGCAACAACTGGACTTCTTTTGAACAAAAATGTCTATCATTCACCGGCATCACCATATGGTCTGCATTCCACTAATTATCTCTGCGGAAAATTTACATCCGGCCACTAAGTTAACCGAATCAGTTAGCGCTCTGGGCCCATAAACTGTTGGATTCGCAAATCCATGTCACTGGATTCGGTAAACAACTGATGGTCACTGATTAATAATGGAACTTATTTAATCTACTACTACCATGTTCACATGTATAAGGCTGGAATATCACAAAGGAAGAACACAGAAACAAAGAAGGAGCAAAAAACATTCAAAATAAAAACAAGCAAATATAAACTTGTGAGACACCTAATTAGCACATGATCGTTAGAAAAAGGACAACATATCAACAATCACTTAGTACGAGGTACGTTCGGAAAGTAAGTTTGGTTTTGATGTAAAAAAAGAACAAGTGCAGATACAGCAAAGAAATATTGCACAAAAATCTACCACTCTTACACTATCTTTTGACATAGATTACGTAATTTTCCAGGCATTTGTCATAGCGTAGCACAAGTTTTTGTATACCCTCTTCGTAGAATGTTGTCGTCTGTGTAGTCAGCCATGAGGTAACATGTTCTTTCAGCTCTTCATTGCTGTTGTACCACTGACCGCCAAGAAAAGGCTTCAAATGCAGAAATAAGTGAAAGTCGCTAGGAGCGAGGTCGGGGCTGTACGGAGGATGGTCAAAAACATCCCAGCCAAAGCCCTTTAGGTGTCTTTTTGTCACATTCAAAGTGTGTGGTCGGGCATTGTCGTGAATGAAAACCATGCCTTTTGTGAGCATTCCTCGGTGCTTGTTTTGTATTGTGCGGTGCAGTTTCTTAAGCGTCTTGCAATAAACATCTTTATTGATTGCTTCTCCTCATGGCAAAAAAAAAACAAAAACCCAGTTTTTCAGTTACGACGCCGTAAATTACTGTTCGTGAAACTTGTGGAAATTCAAGTACAAGAGCAATTATTGACAGTTTTCTTTCACCTTCTCCTCAACTGCACGAACCAGTTCATCATTAACCACAGATGACGTCCACTTCATTCTTCATTGTGCACTGTATCACGCCCTTCTTTGAACTGTCGAACCCATCTTCTCACCAATGAATCGCTCATCGCATTTTCTCCGTAAACCTCACAGATTTGTTGTGAATGTCAATTGGTTTAATGTTACTCGATTTCAGAAAACAAATCACCGATCGAATTTCAGAAGTGGCGGATTTCTAATCAACTCAGTCATTACAAACAAGCGCTACGAAATGCACACAACCAAAAGCGAGCTCAAAATGGCATCATTTCGTTCTGTTTGACACAGAGCGACTGCCGCTCATGTGCAGAGCTGCGATTGCAGCGCTGCTTTAGAGAAAAATGGAAACAGAACTTACTCTCCGAACGTACCTCGCACAAATGGCCGGCCATTCCTTTCCTCATAATGAACATTATTCCTTCCAATTTGTAAAATCTTACCCATTGAGGTGTGACACCTTCGCTCATTGCACAATACCCATAAAAGTCTTGATGTTGATGATGATTTTCAGCTACAACCATGTTTTTCGCCTCAAAAAATCATATTACAGTGTGCACCTTAAATTTGGTGGGATTTACAATTTAAGCTCTCATTTTAAAATACATATTGTATTACACTTAAAAACAGCAGAACAGCCTAACCACTTACCCAACTAGATATCAGCTGTGATCCTGAACACATTTTCACC
The DNA here is from genome assembly GCA_933228895.1 of Platycnemis pennipes. NCBI lineage: Eukaryota > Metazoa > Arthropoda > Insecta > Odonata > Platycnemididae > Platycnemis > Platycnemis pennipes. The sequence goes on from OW121847.1 coordinate 110,969,572, forward strand.
TAAATCATGCTGCCTCCCCCCCACTACTTCACAGATATTGCTTAAACTGATATTACTTTGTGGACAGCCCTCATATATTGGTTTTGTCTTTAATTCCATGTTATAGATGTGTAAATTTAGCATTCCTGAAGATGAAAAATGATTGTAAAGGCTTGTTTTCTTGTTCTACATCTTATTTAAGTTGTATACAGGTATGAGGTATTGTTCTTGATAAAATAAATGTGTTAAATCTGTTTAATCATAATTTTACTAAATCTAGAAAAAAAACAAACAAAATTGAATGATCTGATGTTTTTCCGGCTTATAATGCTAGGGGAAGTCTTCATGGGTTCTCCACCGGGTCAGGGAAACAGCTAATGCCGACGTTTTGATGGCTAACTCTGCCATCGTCCTCAGGGCATCGAGGACGATGGCAGGTCGATTTTGACGATGATCGAAACGTCGGCATTAGCCATTTCCCTGACCCGGCGGAGAACCTGTGAAGACTTCATCAGAACAATCAAAATTTACATTTATAGATTAATGTTTATGCTTAATCTTTGCTGCTTACCATGAATTGGTCTAAATTTTGCTGATTTTACTAAGAATCAGACATTTTCACAATGGGATTAAGTATCTGTTGGCCGTTTCCCTGACCTGTTGGAGAACCTGTGAAGACTTCACCAGAACAATCAAAATTTACATTTATAGATTAATGTTTATGCTTAACCTTTGCTGCTTACCATGAATTGGTCTAAATTTTGCTGATTTTACTAAGGATCAGACATTTTTAAAATGGGATTAAGTATTTGTTGTAATTAATCATATTTCTTTGGTCAGTCATTTCAGATGGTAAGAAATTTATTTTTGAGGAGAGACCGAGCTATTCAAAGAAGGGTGAGTACGTTATGTTTATTTGTGAATATTAAGTTCAATTATGAACCACTGCAACTAACAAATACTATGTAGGGATTATTGTAATTATTTTTGTGATACCCTTGTTTCCAACGTATGAAATGCATAGCTGACCTTCGCTTTTGTCAAGTCAATGTCAAATCAATGGTCAGGTTAAAAATCAACTTCTTATTCAAACGTACATTCTAGCTCTGACTTGAAGTTACTTTGCACAGGATATTGTTTAATGGCATGGAAGTGAAAGATTTCGAACCTGACCAATTTAGGCCATAAACACATTTTACTGGCTTTGATCATCTGCGATACTCCATGAACTGACATTTTCTGTGTCTGGCAGTAGTTAGATCCCAAGGCAATCTTACTAAAGAGGTTCAACTGTATTTATGCAAATTCATAAATGCTTCATATGTCTCATGTGATGTAAGTTATACATAATTGTGTGATTGTTGAATACCAATGAAAATCTCTTAACAAACATCTCAGGTGACTCGGCTGGAAAGATTCGTGAATGAATTCCGAAGAAAGATAACCATCAATGATTGCCTCAGTTCTCCTTGTGAAAATGGTGGTACCTGTGTGGATATGTATAATGATGTGCTCTGCATTTGTACATCTAATTGGCGTGGAAAATTCTGTCATGTGGATGTTGATGAGTGTACTCAGTTGGCTGGAACTGAACTTGGTTGCCAAAATGGTGCTACATGTGTCAACAGGCCAGGATCATATCAGTGAGCAATTGTTATCAACTTTTGGTTATGTTTAAACATTTAACCCTTTCGCTGCTGTGAACGTGCCTAGTACGATTGCAAGGTAGGTTGCAGTGAACATACCTATTCATTCTCCCTGTAGCGCTTTCATTTTTCTGCCTCATGTGATGAGTAGGTTTCCGGAGAGTGGGCCGCAGCGAAAGGGTAAACTGTAAATGTCCAGCTTTGTACTCTTTCCTTGACAGCATTACAGCATGCAAAGTGTAATGCAGGACTTTAATTATGTAGCTAATGGATTCCTTTGCCTCTATCTCACCTTGAAAATTATTGGACTTATATTTTTACTGGTACAGTAAACTGTCGATGATACGAAGTCAGCAAGACTGGAAAATTGACACTTCGTAATTTCGAATTTCGTAAGTCGAACATTTTTAAAAAGTCATAAAAAAATATATCTTTGTTTTCTCTAAGTTTTGTTCTCTTCAGCAACGTATATCTTTTGTGGTCGTTCGTGAATGTATTCATAAAAGACGTATGTCTTAAAAGATCATAAAATAAGTACCTACTATGTCAATGCTTTTAAGTCGGCAATCGTAGAGTTGGCAAAATTTCATCCCATAATCGAAAATGTGTAGAAAACAAAAGTTGAACGTTTCGTAATAAGAATTTTATTTTAGGAATAGCCAGTAGAGACGGGAATGTAGTATGTACACTAAAAATGGACATTTGCTTCAAACATCTACACTGTTATGATGGCAGCTGGCCCAACCGTGCTTTAGTTGTCTTCTATTGCCCAATCATAGCATAAAAAAGCATGGAACTAAACCCGTTTCCAAAAAAAATATCATTCACAGGTTATTACTTGTAGCGTCTTCCGTCTATCATCAGTGGAATAAATGATCTTGGAGGTAATATTGTTTCTTTTCTACTACTAAGACCTTGATGAAAAATGGGGCGTGATTCGGCATATTTTCTGCATCGTATCCTCAAGGATTCTATGACGGCTGGAAGTTTGGGATTACAGTGCGTGGGGGGTTGTGGAAAGGAAGGATTCCCGTTGCGGGTTTATCTTTATCTGTCTTGATGAGCTGGAAGGGGGTGGGTAATAGCATCACGGAACGTCTATGATGTTCCTTCCTCTTCTACTGGGCAACCCTGAGGGGCACCTGCAGGTCGTTATGGGTGGATCTTCGTGGGATATTGGGGGGTAAAGGAGGGAACCGAAGGGGATGGTCTAGAGGTGTCAGATTGTGGAGGAGGGGCCAAATACCCTCCTGATAACAAAGGATGCGGCACCCCTGACCCTCCCCATTCCACTCGACATCCGGAGTGGTTTCAATCAGCCACCGCAACGCCCCCCAGGGTTGCCCATAAGAAGAAGAGGGAACCTCAAAGGCATTCCTTGATGCCATCCCCCATCCCCTCCCCTCCTTCAAGCTCGGCAAGAGAGATAAAGATACTAGAGGCCTACACACGGGCGCAAAATAAGGGTGAGTGTCGCCCTCCTGTGTGTGAGATGTAAAGAGAGAGGCTAAACCCGAAGACATTTGACAGACTTTTCCGAAGTATCATGAATGGGACCTGATGGAGAACTTCGCGAGTATAGGCGGTCACCCGTCGGCTGGGTGGGCGACTGCCTCGAGGCCGGGCGACCACCTCGAGGCAGGGCGACCACCTCGAGGCAGGGCGACCACCCTAGGATCATTACCGCCGTGTATCTTTCTCAAGGGTCTTTGCCGTTTGCAATATTTTTCGCTCACTCATTTACCACTCCTCCCCTCCCCTCAGTTTGGGCGAGCAACCTGGGCACCCGCCTAGTTCGTGGGCATCCAGGGCGAACGGGTACAGTCGGGCATCTATGTCACACGGGTGGGGATGCCTGGCACGGGCAGGCGAGGGTCTCCCGTATTTTGGCTCCCATTTCCATGCCTCTTAAAAGATACGCCCATAACTGGGACCTTCCCTCTCTACAACTGGACCCTTTTCCCCCCCTCGCACCGTAATGCCAAACTCCCCGGCCGTCATAATCCTTACTCCCACCAACCAAATTTCCTAACGGCATCACCCACCCTCATTCAACCTGTCCATGGTACAAGATTTTGGTGCAGACATCCCCTTCACAGAGAGCTGACCTAGGATTGCTCACGTTAAAGGACGAGGTAGGGTTCACAGAGAATTTGAATGCCATAATTCCATACACACGGCAGCGAGCATGGTATGTGCCGTCACATGTAAGCTTTAATTAAAAGAGAACCAAGGACATTATGAGAATGCTGATAACAAGTAAAACAAAAAATAGCCAGGACAAATAATGGCATTAGTTACGATTTCCACATCACTAAAGGTTTTAATGATATGTGGAGTTACATGCGGAAAATGATGGGGAGATACTGGCATATGTGGTAGGTGAATGCACTACTATTCAAGCATTTCATTTTTGATGCACCACAGTCGGCAACAATGAAAGCTACGCAGTCAAAAATAGTTTTGCTGAAGCAGTTTTTTGAAGAGGTTCATAAAAACGAATTCCATTTTTTACTGGGATCCGGGCCCGAGTTTCGTAATTTAGAAAAATTCGTATTTTCGAAACTTCGTAATTTTGAATATTGCCATGTTATTGCTATAGGATTTTCGTCGGGACCGGCAGTTATGCTTCATATAATCGAATATTCGTATTTTCGAGAGTTTACTGTACTTATTTAATATATTGTGAAAGCACACTGAATAATTGTACTACAGGGTGTGGCAACATAACTTCCTTTTTTATATGGATATATCCATATAAAAAACAAAGTTATGTTGCCGCACCCTATATAATAAGCAATTTCAGATCGGAGAAAAGTATCTGGAATACCAGCCATCTTTGCCCTTTTTTTTCTAGAATTTTCTTTAATTTTTTCTTTTTCTTTCAATTATGATGAACTGTCATTTATAAGATAATGATAGGTGTAGATCTCAATATGATATTATTTTTTAAAATGATTTTGTTTCCATCGACAGATGCAGATGTGCTCCTGGATGGTTTGGGATTCACTGCACCCTAAAAAGTGATAATTGTAGTTCTGGGTCTCCCCAAGAACTTTGTGGGAATGGCATTTGTGTCCCTCAGTCATCTTCTCATGGCTACACTTGCATCTGTAACCCAGTATGTACTTACCAGTATACTCCTATAACATTTGTACTAGCTGTCAGACTGCATGCTAATTGACTTTTATTTATTTTAAGGAAGAACTATTGTTGCTACTTGTAGGAAGTGATAGTCTTCTATTGTTTTGATCCCTCCTCACCCTGGGTGGGTGCATATGTTACTTCTACTTCTATGTATATGAGAACACTTTAAGTATAATGATATCCATAGGATGAGACATTAAACCAAGGAGTAATCTAGCTGAAGCCAGATTTCTCTCCACTATTGCTCGACTCCATGAATGCCTACTTCTTTCCTATTTCACAACTACAGTAAGTCCTCAACTTACGTGGTTAATTCATCCCTAAAATTATGTGGGATGGTCAAACTATGTTGAAAAAAGATGTTGATGCCATCTAAGGCCAGTGACAGGCTTATGTTTTCTCCGGGTTTCTGTTGTCATGACAGATATGTGGTCAAACACATAGATTCTTATGGAGCTAGCCAGGCTTGCGAACAGCGGCAAATTTGAAAGTCATGTTTATGGCAGGATACGACAAATAGTTGAAGTGCACTTCTCATACAGAGGACTGCCAGGAATGTTGCTGCTTTTGATGCTGTGGTTAAGTCCAGTCTGTTTTCCCTCACCTAGTGGTGTGAATGTGTCTCGATTGTGGTTGCTGTGCGGCTATGTTTGACATACATTTATTTATATAGATAATGTCTCACAGGGAAGTGTAATTGCATGTGAAGTCCACGGACTTAAAGACTTAAAAGTAAAAATAAGGGTTAATGTTGCAGCTGTGTTTTGAGAGGCATAGGAGGCTTTAGCAAAGAAGGCGAAAAGGAAAGAAGTATTCTCATTAGACTTTTTCATCATCACGATGATCAAATCAATCAAATCATCACCTATTGAACTATGTAATGACTTTAACTAGAGTGGGTGTTCCAAATGCCCATAGTTTGGCATCAACTCTTGCGTGCTTGACAATGAGTTGTGGGTCATCACCTGGTGTATCGGTCGCAGCAAAAGAAACATGCAGAAAATGCAAGGATGACACCAGCCTAACTGAACATCCACGTAACTCCGCATCCATGTAAGTCAGAACCACGTAAATCGAGGACTTACTGTATCCTTAAATGGTGAATGATCGTAGCTGCCAGTCCCCCATTAACAACAATGGAAGTCTTTCTCTGGTGGTGCCATTGATTGTGAAAATATTCCATGAAAACTTTGAGCAGTACATATCCAAATTTGATTTTATATTCTGAAGGCCATCAAAATTAAGTTTCATGGGTAAATATATGTATTTTTCTCTTATTTATGACCTCTGTCTTACTATTAGCTAATAGGATGGTGTACTAAAGTTTGAGATCGTGAAGCTACATGATGGGCTATAGATAGAAGTAGAGTTTTTTTTGTTTTTTTTTTAAATATGGTATATCAATGATTGTTTTTCTACTTTTTTATGATAGGGTTGGACAAAAGAGAATGGAGGTACTGCATGTACTGTTGATGTAAATGAGTGTGCTGCCTATACTCCTGCTTGCTCACATGATCCTCAAGTGCCATGCATCAATAATCCAGGTTCTTTTACTTGTGGCTCCTGTCCTCAAGGTAAGGTTAAAATATCTATTGAAAACAAAGGCAGCAAATAATCTATACATATATGCATCAGATAGTGAAAGATAAAAAAATCTTGAGTCAACCATTTACAACAGACATCAATATACAGTAGAAACTCGAAAATACGAACTTCGAAATTACGAAATTTTGATTTTACGAAGCAAAATCTTCGGTCCCGACCAAAAGGGTATCTAAGTGTATGTAACAGTACGCGATATTACGAAATAACGAAGTTTTAAAATTACGAACCTCGGATCTTGGTCCCGGCGTGTAAAAGTTACTCGTTTATACGAATAGTGATGGATCACAGTAACGTTTTCCGGCGCTCCTTGTCAGATTTAAACATCTAATTAATCATCGTCGCCGAATACATTATGCACTGAATGTATTACCTGAACGATATATCATTTTTCAATGCTACAATAGTAAAGGTGTGGTTTCGCTGGGGCATCCCGCAGCCGCGTGCGGCGTCCGCGTCCAGCAGCCGGAAGTCACTGCCGTACTCATCTAATCTATATCAAATGGGTTCGGTTTCACTGATACGTCTCGGCCGTCGTGTTCGACGGCTGATGCCCGACGTCTGCGTCTCGACTGTTTCGAGAGCACCTAGGAGACGCCTAGTCGGGCAGTCCCAAATTTCGGTGATTTTTCTGCTCTCCTCTCTGCGCATTTTATATTACGCGTCCTTTCCAGCTCTTTTTTGTAAAACTACTTGCAACAGTGGTCGTCCTTTTCTTCGTCTTCCAACAAAACTAAATCGTCACCATCCATTTAAGCGTAAAATCAACTCATTCTCAGGAAACACAAACCGATAATAAATTTTTAATTAAACTAAATACGCATTCTCCCACATCGACCAGCCTCGGAAACAGGATGTAGACGCCTGAATGAAACCACCCGGCCGCGTCATCCAGACGCAGCGGTTGGACGTGGTCGCTGGACGCCACAGTGAAACCAGACCTTAAGGACGACTTTGAATCGTAGGCATCGTAGCTCATAAAATATGAAACCAATCTGACATAAAATGCGTTCGGCTTTGTAACCACGAGTCCACAGAGTTGCCAACGAGTAAAAAAATGTTAAGTAGTCGTGTACGGATATACTCGCCGGCGAGAGACTAATTGCTACAACCAGCATTTTCCTCTCATGATCCCTGGCATTTTTTTGTTACCAGTTTTCCCAAACATAAATCCATGATGAATATTCATGGTATAGAAATCTTTTGCTGCGCGTTTGCAATAACTACGACATGTATCGGAGATGGTGCTATGTTGTTCGAGCGGTAGATTCAGTCGTGAATATAACCCAAGGAAGCTTTTTTTCTCACTATTCCAGACTGATTACACTCAACCTTGCTCGACGGCATAATTATTCCGGCTGGCAATAGTTATCATCGAAGGACTCATGTTTAATTTACCGTCCTCATTGAGCGTTTTGATGTAGTCATCGAGCAAGGCTCTTCATACGCATTTCCCTTCCCTTCTTCCAACAGCAAAGAAAATCAGAGAAAGTATGAGTTCGCATGGTTCATAGGGCCACTTAGTTTAACGCAAATTAATTCTAAAGGAAGACTAGTTCTGGGCGCATGCATAATCAATGGGAAAAAACGCTCAAGCACCCATATATATATATTTGTATCGGAAAATGGTGTACCCTCCTCCCCTTTCACTCCAACATAGCGATCGAAGAAATATCCTAAAAGAGAGATCAGCTGCGTTCCTGCAGATCGATAAAGAAACTTTTGAGTGTTTTGTAGCTTAATCCTTATTAGAGATATAATCAAGAAGAGGATAAGTGGAACCATCCTATGAGATGCCGAAAGTCACGCCGTCGGAGAAGGAGCAGAAAGCCTCGTCAGCATCCTAGCCCAAATGGAGGCGCTTTCATCTCTTCCTTGTGCTATCGGACGACACCCCGCCGGAGGACATCGGGGGCGGGAGTTAGTTGGTACCTAGTCAGTGCGGAAGCAAGAAACGAATTGGCCAGGATCTGTGGGTAGTGGCGTAGGAAAGGAGTTCCGAGTGTTTTAACGGTCATGGACATGGAACCATCACAACCAAAGAGAAAGAGAAGGGGAATATCGTTGGAGAAGGTGAAAATGATTCAAGAAGTTGAATCAAATAAGTTAAGAAAAAGTGCTTTTTCTCTCTCACTTGCGGCTAATCTATCCCTCCCACACTGGCTATATTTCCCCTTCAAGTGACCCTCCGTGTCCCCCCTTCCCGCTCTATGAGTGGGCACGAGCCATCCCCCTCACACCCAAGCCCCCCGTGCCCGCCCTCCGGGATATCAGGCCCCTTCGAGTGCCCCTCCGTCCCACCCCCTCAACGCTAGGCTAGCATGAGATGCCCCCCGCTGACTTTGCAGGCCCCCCATACCAACTCTTGGGCCCTTTAAGAAGTTCCCTCCCCAATCTCAAGGAATCTGTGCACGCCGATGGGTCTAACTCAGCGTAAATATTGTTTTGCGGGCATATCTTGATTCATGGTAAAAGCTCCACTCGCCAGAGTCATGTTTTCCCTCTCCGCCGACGCAGCAAATTGAGGTAAGGGAGGAGGAAGATAAGATGCGACTATTCGGCGTAAAGCTGATGATTCATTCGAGGTTTATTCTTCGCGCGCAGCCCTTGGCCTTGAATCCCAGGTGGATCACCCTCACAACAGTCGTAGGATACTACGAGGTCATGGGCCTCGCAGCTGTTTTTGTGAGCGGGCGAATGGAGTAACCCCCACCCACAGCGAGGGGGAAAGGAGGGAAAGAAGGCAGCTTCCAGCTTGATGCGTGGCCTGACCTGGAGCTGCAATGCTTGGACGCTAGTCTCCTTGCTTGATCGTAAGCAAAGGAAAAACGATTAGCAAAATATCCCAAATTTCAATTCAATAGCGAATGTTTAAAAGAATTCTGAGATATAATAAATGAAGAGCAGGCAGGCAGACCTAATCTGAATAGAACCACAACTGAAGCTTTCGTGTAGTAGACTGAAAAACGAAAATTATTGATTTGTAATGTTAGCATCGTTAGTAGCCGATGAAGTGTAAAAGGAACTATCAACCTTCACCGTTGAAGTGCGTGGCTTGTACACTAGGGCGGATCGGAAAAATCGATTTTTCGCGGAGAAACTTGGCCCTCTGGAAAAAGTTGTCAAAGTGACTCAAAATGAGGCCAGAAAAATTTGGGACCTCTAGGTCAACCCTAGACCCTCGCGCCGTGGCCATTTATGGCGATGGGGGCTGAAAATGGAAAAAGTCATGTTTTTAAATTGGTTTCCCATGGAATTTGTCCAGTTGCGGCCCTTTAGGGCAAAACTTTCGTCCATTTGTACGTATCTGTAGCCGTTAAGCCACAAATCGTCAATTTTGAGTGCGCGGCCGCGCGTAATAAGCACCGCCCACGCAGCGTCGCGGCGCTACGCTCCGAAGGCCGCTCGAGCGTCTCCTGTCGGCTCGCGCCTCCTGCCCGGTCGCCGCGAACGCAGCAAAACTCATCATGGATGCGTCTTCCGTCGTTGATCTCATTAATATTCGATAATTAAACAATTTCCAGGTAATAACAATTACGGAAGAACTGTATGAAAAAAATATAACACGCCGTCATCATTCAGGGAGTTAAGAAACACTCCTCGATTTTTAGCCTACTTTTACAATTAATTTTCAGTATGGAGAAAGAATGCAAAAATAATTAAAGTAGTAACCAGAGCTCACCACGTTGAGGTACCTGCACTATGAACTCCCCCGCCCACACACCCACTCATAGAATAGAGTGGGTGTGTGGGTGTCTCGTCTCATTTCCTTTATCAGATTATATGCTATCGAAAAAATAAGAAAGTGATCATTTTTAGTACCAGTCGGTTTATCTGTGTGCAAGTATTCGTCTTTAAACTTTATTTTCATTGAACACTAAAGGTCATTATTGATTTTTTTTATTTTTGAAGTCGAGCAGATAAATGTAAAACTTACTCTATCACAGCATGAACTGAGACTAGGTTTTGAAGGTTGGCATTTTGGTTCTGCTTTCTAGTATTTTCTGTATTTCTTATTGTCTGTCGTTTTTGCGGATGCCATGAAGCTTGGGTTACCTCTTTTACAAATATTTCAAAAGCTTGCGTGTGACAAGGACAATTGTGTTCCACAGTTGAGCATTACTCAAATAATTATCGACTTTCTTCAGTCGTGAGATGCGATAGAGCACGAGTCGGTGCTCTCGTCTCATTTTATCAGCAGCTTGTAGTCTTCTACATCAAATTTAAAATCTGTTAACTCAAAAGTTCTTGGATTTTCGTCGCACGCGTATTTCTTCATGCCTCTTAAGATTATTTTCCACGAATCTCTTACACTTCCTCTCCATTGTCAGCAATCATCGGGAGGAGTGAATTTTCTGAGTGCCCGAAAAAACTGTTTCTCTGAATAACAGGATCAATGACTCTTTTAAATCTACTGGTAGATATCTTGATCAATTTAACAATTTCCATAAATTTACAGCACCAGCGTGTATACAATGGTTTTTTTTCACTGAAAATCAGACAGGTGCGTATACTTTTTGAATGACACTAGATTTTATAAAATAGCGCATGAATTTTAGTGGACACTTATAGCCTCAGTTGTCGGCTGGCCGTAGTGAGTTAACGAGAATGAGCCACATTTTTTGGAGTTCATCTGACCAAATTTTCCTTTGGCCACAGCATTATAAATTTCCCGAAGATACTGCTGGTCACTGCTCAGCAATCTCAAGTCTTCTTCGTCGGACAATTTTGTTGGAACTGGCTCGAATCGTATGATATCAAGAGTGTGGCAGTCTTGAAGGGTGGAGACAATAGGTCTTGCAAACAAATTTGAAACCTTAGTTTGCCCGTATAATGTTTCTACCAACTGCCGCAGTGCTAAGTCAATCAAGTGAAATTGGCAAATAGACCACTGTAAGGGACGTCGGAGTTTTGCTTCCAGAAAACGGATGACGCTTCCTTCATGACATGTATTCACTTTGGTGCCATCGCATCCAATCACTTTTAAATTTGAAAGTTCAATATTTTCTTTCGCAAAAAATCAAGAAAATGCAGATATGATGTTTCTTGCAAATCCTCCTGTGGGGGAGACAAAACCGAAAAATTGGGAGCCAGGCTCCAACTAACACGACATGTCCCTCCCTAACCTTAGATGGGTAAGTCCTCTTGCCTATTTTCTGCAGTTTGTTTCATCCTCTCTGCCGTCAAAATGCAGACCTTCAATTGTATTTTTTTATTTATTTGTCTTTGCTTTTACTGAATCTAGCATCTTCTTTTTCTGTCTTCGTAAGTAATGCCGGTCCACTACCTTTCACGTGTCTTCCGGAGTTTTGAGCTTTGCGTCGGATACAGTTGCGCTGACGATCATTGCTGCTGCTCTGAGGGACAAGTCACCAAAACTAGCACATACCTCCGCCACAGTTGACAATTGAAGACGCCTTTGCCCCGAAGGAGGTCCAGGTTGATTTTCATTCCTAATCGTATTAGGAACGTTGAAGTCCAAGTCGGTTGGTTCCTCGTCGGTTGAGTTTTCTCGAGATGTGGCGGAAAAAAATTCTTGATGCTCACTTTTTACCTCTTCAAGAATGAAAGATTTTGAGTCGACGCTCTCCGACGATCCTCTTCTGAGGTTTTTCTTTAATCGTCGAATTACTGAGGCATCCAATTCACCGGATACCATCTTTCGTTTTGTCCTTTGCTCCCTCAAAAATGCCGCTTCATTTGGGAGAACTTTATCCTCTTTCTAAATTAACACTCGTTAATTCTTTAGCACTGACACGCACAAATATCACATAGTTTCTGGGATTCATTTAAAAATATATTAATTTGTTATCGATTTGGCACCTTTCGTAGGCTTGCTTGCATTTTTTCTTAAGCCGTAGTACGTCGTATGGTACCGTATAATCATTTTAATCACACCATGTTTCGGAATGATTGGAATAGAGGTGCGTCTCCAAAGTTCGAACACTTTTTACGCCACCAGACTACTTGATAAACCGTAGGCTCCCTTCCTGCGCTTTTGTATCAATACGTCGCGAACATAAAAAAAATATTTTATCACTTCTTTAAAAGTTAGTACTGTCAATTCGTTTATGTGGACGGGACAGGAAAAAAGGTTTAGTATGTAGGGTTATATTACTTTCATACAGTTCCTCCGTAATTGTTATTTCCTGGAAATTGTTTAATTATCTAATATTAATCATATCAACGACGGAAGACGCATCCGTGATGAGTTCTGCTGCGTTCGTGGCGCCGGGCAGGAGGCGCGAGCCGACAGGAGACGCTCGAGCGGCCTTCGGAGCGTAGCGCCGCGACGCTGCGTGGGCGGTGCATATTACGCGCGGCCGCGCACTCAAAATAGACGATTTGTGGCTTAACGGCTGCAGATACGTACAAATGGACGAAATTTTTGCCCTAAAGGGCCGCAACTCGACAAAATCCATGGGGAACCGATTTAAAAACATGAATTTTTCCATTTTCAGCCCCCATCCCCATAAATGGCCACGGCGCGAGGGTCTAGGGTTGACCTAGAGTTCCCAAATTTTTCTGGCCTCATTTTGAGTCACTTTGACAACTTTTTCCAGAGGGCCAAGTTTCTCCGCGAAAAATCGATTTTTCCGATCCGCCCTATTGTACACCCTACTTCTGAAAGGAGGTACACAGCTGGACTCTTCTATAAGCTCTTCTTTCAGCTCTATCATCTCGGAAATAACCACGCACAAATAAGCTGAATCCAAGGGAGAAAAACGATTGTTATTTCGGGAAATTAATGGGCTTAGCATTATTTATACAAAATACATAACGTGTATCCATCGCATAGCATCCGCGAGAGAATCTTATTTTCACTGTCTTAGCTTAACGTAGGTAGATACATATATTATGCCTGACGCGGAGAAAAGACCCTCTTCTAACGAAATTTTATTCCTCTAATTTCAATATCAGGTGCCAATGATCGCGCAAGTCGCACACTTCCTTGTTGTATGCATCAATCAGTATTACTAATGATTAAACATCGCTTCAGCTTCAGTTAAAGAGTTCTACAGTTAGGAAATAATATAGAAAAATGCGCTATGAAGCTTCATAGGCTTATTCCAAACTGCACAAAAAATTTTGCAAAGACGCTTCATTGCCTAATCATTCATTGGAAAAAAGAACGGCAAGTTAGTTGTCGCGATGTAAATTTCTGCGGGGCTTAGATGGGAGTTAAATCTTCCGAGTTTCGGGATTTCCGCCGTGAAAAGATGGAACGATGTGGTGGAAATCCCGAAAATCGGAAGAATCAACCTCCGACAAATAAGTTGCGTTAAACTGTTTGCACCTTGTGGGCATGAACACACATTTAAGTATACTTTTATGAATTATAACTTCGTAAATCATGCAAGTACGTCGCGAGAGTTCATGTTAATTTAAGGAAACGAAAAAGAGCTTCATCGCGATGTTTTTGAAAGATACTCGTTGATACGAAATTTGATATTACGAAGTGCCGATTTTTCCGGTCCCGTCGACTTCGTAATTTCGAGTTTCTACTGTATATCTCAAAATATATTTTGAGATATACAGTAAAACCTCTCTACAACGAACCCCCATACAGTGAAATTTTAAGGAAACCTCCCTATTTTGAAGTCATTGGCCCGGTTCTGGACCCTTCCAATGGACAATGCACGCAAAAAAACCTCCTGTAACGAACCTCTCTAATTACGAAAACTCCCTACAACGAAGTCTGATAATGGGCCAAAGACATGAAAAGTGCCCCTCTAGAACGAATTATTGAGAAAAAATGCAGTATTTTGCATTTGCAGGTAATTTTTTCCATCGATATTTGCGTAATAAGCAGGAAGTAGAACCGCAGCGGAGTGTACTGAATCTTAACCGTTCTGCTCCGAGCTTCGAAGGGGCTCAAATCCGAGACCTACAGAGCGGAGGGCATGAAGGAAACTTGACGCTCTGGGTCGGTGAAGGCCATAGTCAATTCTGATGGTTCCCACCATAAGAAACGTGTAAGGGAAGCCAAAGCTCCGCTCCGCGTGGCTCCGTCTATTGCTCCGCTCCGACCTTTGTGCCACTCCGAGCAGGAGCGCTTGGCAATTTTGTGCTCCTCTCTGAACTGCCTAGGCGGTTTACAAGTCGAACTGGTTTAACAGAAAATCCACGGAGCAGCTCTTTTTAAATTAAATTTCGATAATATCCCATTGAGCATCCCTTATCAGGGTGTCCACTGACCGGGAAAACCTGGAAAATCGGGAATTAATCGTGAATTTTCAATGAATTCGTGGATTATTCATGATTTTCTGGTCTGAGTCGGGAATTTTAAAAATTCTTAATTCAAGACAAAAAATCCTTATTTTAGAAATAGGATCAACAACGATGTCTTTATGATACATATATATTATTTGATAACTGTACAAGATGTAATGGATTTGACGTTGGTATGAATGAATAAATAAACGACGAAAAAGTATTTAGGCTCAATGAATCTTCAGCGCTGTATGCATCAGAGACGTCAACTGATCAAATGTCGTCGAACAGATGCCTTCAGCGTCACGTCAAGTGTCCTTTGTTCTCACTCATTGTGCATACAGAAGGCAACTAGTCGAATATCTTCTAACTAGACTAGGAAACACTGAAGACATCAAGTCATTGAAGTGGAACATCCTGCAAACCATTCAGCGTCTGTGTGTTGCTTGGGATGGAGTAGAGAGAAGCGCGATCTCGAATTGCTTCAGGAGGGCAGGCTTTCCCGGAGAGATGGACGCCCAAGACGACCCACAGCCGGAGGAGAGGGAGGAATGGGGTGAAGTCGTTCAATTATTAAACATTGAAGGGGTATCTTTCAAAGAGTATGCGAGTATTGGTAATGATTTCGCTGTATTTGCCGACAATGAGGATCCCGAAATTTTGGCAGAGATACAGGATGTGAGCGAGGAAGAGAGAGGAGCCCAGCAATAGCGTATTGCGCCCTGGTTGGAAGGAAGTGGTGGATGCAATAGATGTTTTGGAGCGAGTTTTTTTAATGTCAGAAGATGGAGTGGAGAATTTGAAGATTCTGCGGCAGGTTGAGCAAGCAGCCAGCAAAGAAATGAGGAAAGGGAAGAGAGAGAAGAATTTAGAAAAATATTTTAAATAGAATAACTTTGAATTAATATAACTTAAAAACAGCTACCGCTTCGTATTTATAAATAAAAAATTGCTTTAAACCTATGTAAATTTTCGAAATTTGTATTTAACTTCCTGAAATATACTCATTTTCAAGCAATATGGAATGTTTCGGCCGAGGTAAGTCGCACGAGAGCTGACTGTATGTACGGCAAGGATGGTAGATGGACCTATATTTATGTTTGTGAGGAGGTAAGTGAAGGAGAGATAAATCGAAAACTGGATTAGTTATTACAGGAACTATTGTACTTCTTCTGTCTGTGTGCCTAACCAGTTGGGCTATTTGAAGAGCGGCAGACCACTGGGCCACGATATATCAGAAACAAATGAGCTTTCGGTTAGGGGTAAGGGTAGTCATTGAGGAGTGGAATGGGCGAGGGAGGTCTCCCCGAAGGAACTAGGGGAGGGGAGATAACAGCAGCATTGTAGAGAAAGAGGCGAGTAAGGGCGTAGTTATTCTTTCTTTCGGAGGGGGAAGGTTATTGAATAATAGGCATTTTGGTATGGAATGTTTGGGAGGGGTTAGTTGGCAATGCACTCTTTCCTCTTACTCATTGCAGTGTGTGCGCTAGGTTAGATTTCTTTCTGCGTCCAACTCAAAACATCTCCATTCCAAATTGTTAGCATCCAATATTACTGGTGCAACTAGAGTTTTCAGAACAGCGATTTTCGCTCGTGTACTTGGTTTAGAAAGAGGTCCTTCTAATGTCATCAAAGACGCGAAAAGAGTGGGCTCAGGTTCTTTTACGTGTTTTTATTCTCTTAATTGCTAACATAAGACATTTAACTCATGTGATTCTGCTTTAGCGACTAATTATTCCAGTTTAATAGTTTTAGCCTGCAAATGGCGCACATTTTAAAATGAAAGACGTTCTGCAAAGGACTGAAAAAGGGCAAACCTGGTTTTAAATTTTCTTCAAGTATGAAGAGGTAATTACTGGATGAACGGCGACACTAGGCGTGGATTCAAATATTACCTGGCGTACTCGAGGATAGTACTGTGTTTTGGCACCGAAGAACAGGTGTGCCAACAGAATACCGATCGTATCCAGCTTCTATGAAGGCATCATCAATGCATTATCATTTGAGATTGCCATTGTGACCTCAGGACATTGCCGACTGCCACGTTTTTACCCGTGGTAACTAACTCACCCCACCTAACTTCCATCGTTGTTTATCGATATCTAATATATACCGGCCACAAAAATTATGGAGCACTTTAAAAATACGTAATCCACAGGCATTAATTTTGGCATTCCTTTAATATCAGAACATAACTAAAGTAAGCAATGAGGCGTAGAGTAGAATGGATGAGAAAAACGTTAATTTCAATTAGAAATACGCAGATTGAAAATCACGAGGTGATAGCCACGGTATTTGATGGTAAATAATAACAATTGTTTATCATCACTATAGGAAAGGTGAATAAAGCAAGATTAAGAAATTTACACGACTTTCATCGTAAACATCACGGAACACTTGGATGCCCCTGCGATGATGCGACCCGCATGTCACCTCCGTACAACGAAACCCCGTACAGCGAAGTCATGATATTTTCGGTCCCAACAAATTCGTTGTATGGAGGTTTTACTGTTGTATATCACCAGATAAATGTAAATAAATTATTATATACAATTTTCTCAGAATGTTTAATGTTTTAATAGTGCTTAAAATGGAGAAAAATTATTATAACTATATAAAATCCAAAGTTACCTGATAAACATCCAAAAAAGTTGACTTTATATTCACAAAAAAAAGTATGCTGGTAAAGATTTCAATAAGTGTGTACCCTGCTATTTAATGTATTGTGAGAAAATTATCTCATATCACATTATTTTTCCATCCATGCTACAGTTGAGTATATTTAATCCGGCACAATCGGGACCGAAGTGATGCCAGATTAGGGATTTTGCTGGACTACGGATCATGTAGGCAACTGGTATATCTATTTTTGATGTCTGGGATGTTTTTTGAAAGGATTTAATTATTTATTACAGATTATGTTTGTTTATCATTTACTGAACTTGATTTTATAGTGAGTCACTGAGAATAATCAGAAAGAAATGGTTTCTTGATTCACAAAGTTAATACTTAAAATTATCGAAGTTGCGCACAGGGTGAAATAACAGCTAATAATAGCTTAGCATCGTGTGCATCATATTGCTGCACATTTAAAAGTGTGATATTACTATCGGAAAGGGATATATAAAATTTCTTATTTCTTATGCTGTGCTTCGCGCAACATATTTTCTACCCCCCTTGATTGGTTATCAGCTGATTCAGCGCGATGTCAACGCGTGGGTGTTGTCTGCACGGCCTCCCATCACTACATCGCGTGCGACTGGACTGGAAAATTCTTTAACAAGCATCATCAATAGTAGTCTTCCTTCAGCAATTTCACGCTCATTATCTTCATCCCCATTTGGATTTATTTTTATTAATTACCATTTCAGTGATTTCATCATCTGTGAAATGTTGTGTGGTGAGAGAATCGTGGACGCCAGCTATCTATTCCTCTAAATTTACCAATCCCATATCCTTTAATGCAGGGTTATAAATGCTGTTTGCACAGTCAACCAACTCCACCATCATATGTTTATCCTCAGATACATGAAAGCCTTTGAAATCCCCACATATTTCGTCTACCTCAAACCTTCGAGCAGGCCACAATTTAAACTACGCCTGTTTTAGAACTGACTGTGAATTACTATTCTATGCATGCAAAATGTCCCACATCACGTCTTTTAGATTTATAAATAAATTAATTAATTCTAAATAAATCTATTGTCAAAGATCCCACGCAGTGTGTTTCAGATGAACGCTTTACCATTGATACGGCATCAAGCTTTTTCAGGAATTGCACTTTTTCTGTGATCGTTAACGTTTAGTACTGATGCCTCACTCCTCTGCTGTTGTCACAACTTTATAGTTTAGACATAATTAGGGAGAAACATGAGCAGATAACAAATAATTTTATCAAATTACATCTAGTGGTCATTCAAAAATGCGCACGCCATTGTAAGTGGCCAATCTGTAAACTAGTCTTAGTCCGTCTCGGAGATGGCTTCAATTTTGTATGTTTACTTCAAATTGCAGGATAGTTCCAGTGTACACGAAGTACCAGAAATTAATTTGTTTAAATTATTCTGATTCTCGGAATGGGAAAATTAACGTTAAGAATGGAATGAGATAATATCTCAGTAGATTGTGAAGCAATGTTTCGGTAAAAAATTTTTCGGCATTTTCCATAAAGTACCAGGTAGATGGTCATGGCAAACTTGCCAGATTATGAGTGTTCCCAGATTAGGGGTGCTAAACTGTATTGTAAAAGAAAAAAAAAAAAGTTTTTTCTTGTATTGTATCATATCCAGTAGTCTATAGCACTGGGGTATTATGCTCAAAATTCTGTTCGTATACGAAAGAAAAATTTCATGCGAGTCATGTGGTACCAACTTGCACGGCGGAGGAAATTGGTATGCTCCAAGCGCGGAGCGGGTGAATTCGAATGGCACTCCAGCTCGTATGCCCGGGACCGGATGAGTTCGTATAGGAACGGAGGAGTTGAGAGAGAATATGTCAGCTGCTATGTTTTGTCTTCTGCTATTCAATGGCAAATAAGAGAATTTACAAGAGGAAAGGCCTCAGTGAGTCATGCGAGTAAGGATTTCTCCATTTCATTTGGAAGATAATAAATTTAGAAGGCTGTAGAGATTGTCTAAGGACCTAGCAGCTGATTTGATAAGGGAACTGACTCCTTTCCTAAGAGCACCTTCTTGATTATCAGCAATAAGGTAAAGCGAAAATACTTCTTAAAAATTTAAAAAAACTATACTGACCTTCCACAAACTCCAACAAAATGAGCTTCTGTTCCTCGCTGATCTTTGGAATATTTACCTTAAACAATGTTCCTTCTGTCTTTAAAGTGGTGGTGGAAGTGGAAGTTGTTGAAAATGCATTGTTTCAGAATGCATACAGACGAACAACATTATGAACTTCACGGCAAATAAGTGAATCGAGGCTGTGATTGGCTGTGGCTTCTCGCATAGCTATGCTACCAACGTTGCCGCATTGTATCGTACGAAAGCTGTGTTCCCTCAGACGGTCAGATCCACATGTGCCTTGAGCATACCGATCTTCCATTCGTACATGCCCCCTATGGATTCCGCCGTGCGAACGAGAGCCATACGAATGAGAACTCGTAACTTTCGAGCATAAGGCCCCTGGCTTGATATTGGGCCAACAAGTTAGTATTGCCTTTCATTGCGCAATGAAATGCCAATATTGAAAAAAATCCCATTTTTTGTGGAAAAAAAAGAGTGAAACTTTAGGGTTAATTGGTTTTTTTCTTGGGTAGCCATAAATTTATGTTCTAATGCCTTGAAAAGTGTAATGTTGGTGCATGGTGCAAGGCTCTGACATAATAATTTGCTTTGCAGGATATACTGGAAATGGATATTATTGCTCTGACATCAATGAATGTCTAATAAACAACGGCGGATGCAGTATGTCTCCATATGTGCCATGCATAAACACAAGGGTAAGGTTTTGTCAACAGTTTTCTCTCATTTTCATCTTTCATAAATACATTATGATACAATCTTAAGTCTTTGAATCAGCCAGTTTATGTGACCAAGTAAAAGACTAGTCATTCAAAAAAAGAGAGGGTTTCTAACTAATGAGAAGTTTACTCAGTTATCTTCAGTTTTTACCAATGTTTATTGTTGCAGTTATTTTTCATCGTTTGGCTTTGCTCATAAAAATCAAATGCCTCGCAACCAGTAAATATATTTACCCTTATTGACCCCGTATAGGAGATGACTAATTTAGCAGTTGGTAGTCAGAAGTCTGGTGTCACAATGGGTACACCTTATAAAGGCTAAAAGTTCACTGCCCATCCCTGGCAAAAATAAAGGATAGGCAGAGGGTAGGAAAACGACACAACAGGCGGTAGGCAGAAGGTAGCATTACCCACGCCTTACCCTTGAGCGGTGGTAGAGGAAGGGTAGTTTAGAACATTCTGAGGGTAGAGGAGATGTAGGACATGGGTAGTGGAAGGGTAGCACCAGGGTGTCCAGCACTCTGGAAATCCGGGAAAACCGAGAAATTCTCATGGAATTTTATTTTCACTGGAAATATCTGGGAAATTTGTAATTGACTCTGGAATTTTCGGTGGTGTCATTATGTAAAACAGCGGCAGAAATAATGTGCCATTTTTGGCAAGTTGCATAGTGAAATTTCCCCTTTGTCGTCGCATTTAGCATTCCTGCAGTCACCGAGAGTGCAATGATTTCTCCATACACTGTGTACGATACATAGTCCCGTACCGTGTATATTAAATCTTTGTTCTTAGTGGTCATGTCATTTCTCGCCGAAGCACCCGAGTGCTTTCGGCCCATCGCAATGGCTTCCAACAACAACAACAACAAAAACAAAGTAGTTGTTTTTGATATCTATATTTCGAACGAAACCCTAAATGGAACATATAGAGAGTTGCCAGCAATTTATTGTGGATTTTGATGAAAGCCTCAATACGATTGCTAATAAACAGCAAAAGGATCTTAGTAAGTCGAAATTTACGTAAGCCAAAATTTAGTCCGTTCTCCAAAACTAAGTCCGTGTTCCAGAGATTTCAATCGATGCGGAAAAATGTGGGGACATTTTTCGGACAAATTTCCTTCAGTTATTTCCTGCGAAATTCAATAATTCTTATTTTTATCTTTAATTTATTTGCATAAATAAACGATAATGTCGCCTGGAAGTTGCACCTCGTTAATTGCTAATCAAATTGCGTAATATTGTTAGTCCGAATTGACCAATTGCACGGATTTGCGAAAGCATGGTATCTTGAGGTTAATTCACTATAATAACGACTAATATTGATTTTTTTATGTTATCATGCCATTGAAGGAGCCATTTAGTAATGTGTAATTTACTAGCCTTTAATAATAACTGTATCTTCTGCCTTTTAAGTTGAGTTGATGAATGGCTCTGGTGGTTTCATTGTCACAGTGTATCCTCATAAGAGGAGGGCAGAGGATTAGGTCACTGCGGTGTCCAAATTAACGCTTTATAATCACACCAACATACACACATCATCCTGCATGCATGTAGACATTTTATTTCTCTCACTTTGAGATCGAACACTGCACTATGGCATCACCCTCTGCATCAGCTGTTGATGAGGTTGATGGTGATGTGACTTCAACTTTTTCGTGAAGTAACTGTACAGAGAGGTTAGTATAGGGGCCTTCTTTTCTTCATGATAAATTTCCTCATAGCAAGACATGGCACCTTGTGTCATGCCAAGTGCCCTGCTGACCTTAGCAAACCTGCTGATGTTACAATAAATTTACTCAAGTTTTTCCACCGCCGAATTAATATACTCGAAGACCTCCGGCAATCCTTGAGTTGTAAAGCATTATTTTGTCCACACACGTCCTTTTGAGATCTCCCATCATCATCTTCATCCCCTACTTCTGCCCAGCATCACTCCATCTCTATCATTTCTTCGTTTGTTAACTCCTTGTGCGACCCGTGAAAAGAATAATTTCCATTTAGGAGGCAGGCAGTGCTCATTGCAAAAGATGAAATTTTATGAAGACTCAAAAGTATTTAGGATAAAAATTGATCACATTCCAGGATCGTGCTCAAGCCTCAATCTAAAATTCTGGTAGCATATTGATATGGTGTTTAGTAAGAAATAGCACATCTCCACTACTACCTCATATCCATATTTTCCAACCACATGAATGTCAGTTTGATATCCTTAAAATTTAAAAATTGTTTTCAACTTTTAGATGATTTCTGAATCGTGAAGCAGCCGTGGCCTACTAAACTGATTTTCAACCCTCACTCATGCCTTTCTTCACCCAATTCACACATGGAGAAAAATTTTCAAGCTCCCCGTTTCTCACTAAAGTGGGGGTGGCCTCTCTACTCTCCCTTAAAAACCCTGTCAAAGCTGCTCTCCGAAAACATGGGGTCAGGGTGCAGCATTGCAATATCAAGACTGCTAGTAGGGTTATCCTCTGTGCTGCTACAAGGCCATGTGAAAGTGGTAAGAATATTTTGTCCAGGACTGTACATAATGTTTCAGGGTTGCCCAATCTATGTGGTTCTTCTTTATCATTTCTACAGGTACCTTTTTTTTGTCCCTACTGTAAATGTCTTCATTTTGTCTTCTTTTATCCATCTTAAATTTTAGGGTTCACGAACATGTGGCTCCTGTCCTCCAGGTTTCCAGGGTGATGGAGTATCATGTACTCAAAGGGGAGTATGTGAAATTAACAATGGAGGATGCCATCCCATGGCCCGGTGCTTTGCAAATCCAAGTAAGTTTTTCACCTAATATCCAGTGTTAGGTGCTAAATGGTGTTACAGCATTACAAGGATAATATTTCAAGATTTGTGCTGTTCACTAGTTTATTATAAAAATAGACGATATGTTTCAAAACTAAATCTTTATTATTAAGTTCACTGGCCTGATGATGACTCTTAATGTCAAAACACATGCAGTGGACTCCTGTTTACATGTTTAGGTAGTGACCCTAAAGTTCTGAATGTCGTAACGAGAAAAACATGCTAGATGGGTTGGGGCTTCATGTTTAAGTGGAAATCGTATTTGAGAGTGGCATAACTTCCAGGGAAAAAATATACTGGATATTCATTCCATAGAAGGCTGTGTTCATCTTTTGTAAAAAAGTATCATTTACATTTATTATAACTTCCAAGAAAATACATACTTTGCCTTACATTGATGGGGGTTCAGTAATTAATTATAACGATAATTCCCGAACAGCATGTTTTGTATATACTCTACCCACCAAAAGTATACAGGCATGTAGATAATTTAGTCTTATGTCTAATGCGTTTTCTTAGTCTTACGTCATTTACATTTTCCCGCAATGAACAATGTTTTTATCGGGTCCCATCCCATTTCCTGTATCTCCAACGTATATAGAACCCTGTATTTACACGACGACTTTTCCATTTTCCCGCTGTATGTGTTAGATGCCAGTAAGAATGCGATAGATAAAAAAAAAACAAAATTCCCTTCTGGGTCATATAGGGTTGCCACCTGTCCCGTATTATACGGGACGTCCCGTATTTCAGGTAAAAATTACGCATCCCGTATTATGATTCAGTGTCCCGTAAAATACCACTAATATCTTGCTTGTTTCAAAATATTCAAAATTCGAATTTCTACGTCGAGATATATATTGATCATTATATTCTAATAGATACAAACTCATCGATTACACTACTCAACAAAAAAATCATTTCGTCTGTTTCCTGGTTCAACTTAGCCAATTCTCACTAATTTGGGGTTAAGGAAAACAAATATGCTAATGAATTTTTTTTATTAGCTCTTGTTTTCAAGATACACAACAGTCCACTGGAGAATGATACGCAAAAGCCCACCTTTCGACTTAATGGTAATTTGAAGAAGATATAGTTTGTTGTGCAACGAGTACAATACAATAGGCAATGTTTCATTAAACAATGTTTATTTTTATGAAGCAGCGGTTTATTTGAGCCTATTCCTGTGCACGTTTCCTTTTGGGTTGCCTTTTGTATGTCAAATCCGGAGCATCTCTTGTCAGAGTCCAGCAGTAGTCGGCGAGCATTGATTCATCCCAACGACCTTGATATCTACATTCCATTGCAGAGATAAGTTGGTGAAACCTTTCACATTGCTCATTGCTTATAGCTCCACAGTTTTCAGGGAAATAATCAAGGTGGGAGTGGAGAAAGTTTTAATATTGCAACCTACGTCACGGAATTTTTCTAGGAGTTCTTTCACTAACTGTTGATAGTTTTCCCCTTTTCTGTTGCCTAGAAACCCTTGTACCACGCCCTTAAAAGCATCCCAGGCTGCTTTCTCTTTCCCCTCCAAAATTTTATCAAACTCTGGGTCCTTCATAATAGTGTGTATTTGATTGCCCACAAAGATTCACAAAGGCTTTCACAAAGTTCTTCATTATTCCCAGCTTAATGTGCAGGAGTGGAAGCAGAATATCACTTGGATCTACTAGCGGCTCATTTTGGATGTTTCTCTCCCTGGAATTCAGATTTCTTGAAGGCCACTTGTCTCTTATGAAGTGAGATTTTCTATCTCAACTGTCCCAAAAACACAGAAAACAGCAGTACTTAGTATAGCCTAACTGCATTCCCAGGAGTAAAGCAATAACTTTCAAGTCACAACAGAGCTACCACTTATGATCCTCATATTTGATTGACTCTAGAAGTAACTTTACATTCCCGTAAGTTTCCTTCATGTGAACGGAATATCCAATGGGAATAGAAGGAAGAAGTTTGCCGTTGTTTAGTAAGACTGCTTTCAAACTCATCTTGGATGAATCTATAAAAAATCTTCACTTACTTGGATCATGAGTTATGTTCAGGGAATTCATCAAGCCGTTGATATCCGCACAAGCAGTCACATGCTCTTTCTTCTCAACAAAATGAAGAAAATCTTCTGCCGAGTCCTGTACTCTGTGATCTTGACTTCTGGTTGGAGTAGATGCCACTGCTTCATTCTTGACGCCAAAAGCTCTGCTTTCTCCTTAGGCAAGTCAAGATATCTTACGAGATCATTTAATTCTGTCTGATTCAGTCTGTGGGGCTCATTTAACTCTTCTGCCTCGAAATCTGGATCATAGGAAGTCCCAATATAACGACTTTTATCAACCTTATAATTTTGAGGTGATTCAGGAATCGGCAGATTAGCTGAGTGAGGAACGGGCACAATGGCTGACGGAATGCTGGGATAATGTACCGATTCTTTCTTCTTTGTTGACCAATCTCACTTCATGGGGGGCATCATGCAGAAATAGCAGTTGTCGACATGGTATGTTGGCTCACGCCAAATCATGGGTACAGGAAACTTCATTCCTCGTTTCTTCCCACTCAGCCACTCTCGTAGTCTCACTGAGCAAGAGTTACAACAAACATGTGGAGCCCATGGTTTATCCTGGTCACCTATTTTTACACTGAAATAATGGAAGTAAGCTGTTTTAACGATTGGGCTGATGGTGCGCTTCTGGGCTGCAAAAGTCATTTCACCACAGACGTAACAAAATTTGTCAACGTCATTAACACACTTCCGTGGCATTCTGATCTGAAAGTAGAAAATTGAAACAATTAGTTATCTTTTTAAGTCATCAATTATGATTATATTTAATCAATAAGTATTTTTAAATACCCCCAGAACCAAGAGAGGAATAAAACTCAAATCGCCCAGACCCAAAAATATCAAATCGTCAATTTTTTTATTTCTTTATTTGAAATCCAGTACTTTTATGAATAATCGAAAGTGTTCGTAACATCTGAATGAAATTGCAACCACAAATGATCATAATTTCAGAAACCAGAACTGAAATACAGCCTCAAAACATCAATTTTCATATTTTGAAAACTCCGAAGTGGGATTAAACATTTGGAACTTGATACAAAATTTCAAAAATGGATACCATAGATTGGACTGATACAGATAATATTGTTGCTTTGCTTGCCTTCAGCTGTAAGGCAAATTGCAGAGAATGTCACTGGAATTGTGCAATGCCTTCGTTCTGCTGACACTCTCACTCCAAGTATTGTGGTCGATGATATGGAAAAAGTAAATAGTTATAAAAACTACTCACTTCCGTTTCTCTCTGCTCATGATTTGGTTCATCTGTCCTATAACTTTCATGTGACACCTTACCTTCCTCAAAAGCTAGTGCTTAGAGACTTTCGAAATTTTAATTTATCACATTTTCAAAGTGACATTGCATGCTCTTATTGGAAGAATGTTTACTTCTCCAATGACATAGATCAACAGGTAAATTGTTTAAATTGCAATCTCCTAACGGCATATGATAAACATGCACCTTTACGCGTAACTTTTATAAAACGCCCTCCTACCCTGTGGATAATCCCAGAAATTAAACTACTAATGAAAGCAAGAGATAAAATTAGAACCAATTTCAGGAAAAGTAAATCTGAAGTTGCTTACTCTACCTAAAAATTACTAAGAAATAAAATACAAACTCACATTCGTGATTGTAAAATAAAATATTACCATGAGGCATTTCAAGATAAAAATGACTCGCGATCAGTATGGCGTGAGATTAAAAGACTGGGTCTCGGGAAACCACGGAAGGAACCAGTATCTATAACTTTTCCTCCTGACGATCCAAACAATTATTTTGCTAGCACTCACGATATAAACAATCAAACTCAGACCGAGGCACAAAATTCCGATTTTTATGATAAAAAATTCTTTTTCCCTTACATCGCACCCGACTTGTTATCTAAAACCGTGAACAGTTTCAAATCCAATGCCAAAGGAGTTGATGGCATAAACATGGATCTTGTAAAAAAATCTTTACCGTGCATATCTAATTGTTACATATTTACAATGTGTCTCTCCAAACATCGCAGTTCCCTTCTCTGTGGAAACCTGCCATAGTTCATCCAATTGCCAAAACAAAACAACCAAAGTTAATGAGTGACTTTCGACCCATATCAATTCTTTGCTCTCTTTCTAAACCTCTAGAAAGACTAGTGCATACATTTATTACAGATTATTTAACCCAAAATAATTTTTACGATCCATTCCAATCTGGTTTCAGGCCGAGACATAGCACCCAAACTGCCCTTATTAAAATTACAGATGACATCAGAAGTGGCATTGACAAAAAAATGGTCACAATATTAGTACAATTTTTACTTAAGCAAGGCCTTTGACAGGGTTAACCATTCTATTTTACTCTAAAGACTTGCTGACCTCAATTTTTCAAACTCAGTCCTTGGCTGGTTTAATGCTTATCTTAAGGACCAAACTCAAGCAGTGAATCTGCCTGATGGGTCTGTCTCCAATAGCGTAAATATCACATCTGGTGTCCCAGCAGTGAATCTGCCTGATGGGTCTGTCTCCAATAGCGTTAATATCAATAGGTGTCCCTTAGGGCTCAATACTTGGCCCTCTCCTTTTCTCTATTTATATCATGAACCTAGCTACAGCACTGCCGTTACCACCTATATGCCGATGATTTTCAAATTTACACTCACTGCTCAGTTACGGAAATCCATGACCATGTTGCAAGAGTTAATGAAGACATAAAGTCAATGGGTGCATCCAGGGGGAGTAGCGCTCACTGAGCGATTGAGTGGTAGCGAACTTTCCGCTATATCTCAGCTGCTGCATCCCCCTGGATGGTGAGCGCTACGGTGGGAATTTGAATCTTCCTCTATTGGTGAGAGAGTTCGTTCTTCGAGACTAAAAATGAAAATTACAAATTAAAGCAAGGTTGTTGGCATTAGGAAGAACTTCCGTTTACATTACTTCGACATAATAATAGTAATTACGCAATTTTATAAACGAAATAAGATTCAACGAAAGTAAGCATAGGACAACAGCAACAAATACAGCCAAGATGGTGTCGCTTTCAATTTGATCGAAGGGGATAATTAGTATTATTCTTCTGTGTATTGAGCTTTTTTGAGCATGTAGTTAATATTTTGTTCGAACATCGCATAAGACACACTTTTGGTTGCTTTCAGGTTATACTTTCCAAATTTAGACGCATATAAAAATACAAATCGACGGAGCGTACTCCGTGGAATGTCAGTAGCCAGGCAAATTGTCCGATTGAAAAAGAATTGTTTTCATTCGGTAAAGGTCAGGGTGAACATCGACATTGAATGCATTTAGGCCCGATTTCATAATTTTCTTCTCTAACATTTTCTCGGTATGAGAGAAGTCACTGACAATTAATTATACTGTCACTGCTCACCCAGCAATTGCTAACCGACCGATGCGCTTTACAAAATCTAAACTCTCGGCTACTTCGACGTTATTTTAGCATGAACACGAAAGTTATCGCATGATTCACCTCAACAATCTGACAACTCGAAAGTAAATTTTGAAAAGTCCAATTAATTTTGGGCCATTTCTAAAATGAAAATGGGATAGTAAAACTTTATAGTTGTCATAGTCTAGGGGCACTTCAGTGCTCACAGGGCTAAGGTTATATAGCATCATATAAACTAAGATCATGATTGTAAGACCTTGAGAAGCATTATTATGGAGCATTCAGGATCCACCAATGTGGTTAACTTTCTTCTTACCTTTGAGTTTTTGCTCAGATGATATAAGACTTCCTTTCTTCACTGCAGATGTAACGCATGCATTTCATGAACTACCTTCAGTTTCACAATGCAGATGAGCATAAAATTTTTTGTAAGAAGCATGATTGTCTTGAGTATAACCATGGTTATACCATAACAATAACAAGTGCACTTAAGGCATTTAAATATATCACTTAACTTCTATCACAGTTGACTGCTTAAGCAGTCAACTTTCAAGATCACTGTGATATATGCTGAAAAATTCAAAAATATTTGCCCGCACTTGATGAAACAAGAATATTTCCCAACTAACGATTAAATCAATTTTGTTTAGGGTCACGAACATCATAGGAAATTTTGGATCCTGAAGTCTTGCATCAAAGTATTTTCCGAAATTTTCATTGTTCTTCGTGTACGAACTCGGCAAATGATCGATTTATATGTCTTTCACTATATACTAGGCGTGGTTTGACATTTTCTTTTCGATGGTTTTTAATAAAGGACAATTATTATATTTAGAATAAATGTGACAGTGAAACAAAGTGGACTTAATTCCGTAAGAAGGTCAAGATACACCATAGCACTGTCGTCTGCTATAGAAACGAAGAAGCCACATGACGACCAATATTAAGCTTAATTTGTACTAATTCAGATGATTGTTTTTCAGAAAAGGCTATATATGACCATATATTTATCTCCACATTTCGGCAAAGTCTAATGAGAAATAGTATTAATTAAAATAGTACTATTTCTACCTTTATCCGCGACATTATAGAATGGAGGATGTATCGAGCGATGTTTTTAAAATATATTTCTACAATTTCAGTATCTAATTAGTGCTACTTGTTGATTTCTCTCTGATCTAAGTAATTTAAAACTCACAGAACCATGTATAACCGGCTTTATAACCCTTCTTGGATGTTCTTTGCTCTTTCTAACTTTTCGATTGCGCGCCGCTACCCAAGGGCTGAGAGCAGTGAGCGGTCCAAAACACCGCTCACAAATATGGCGACCGCTCAGTACTGAGCGGCTACGTAGCGGTCGCATCCAGGGGGAGATCACCCAACCGCTCACTGAGTGCTCAGTGAGCGCTACTCCCCCTGGATGCACCCAATCTGTAACTGGGTAAAAAAGAGTTCATTAGTTATAAATAGTTCAAAAACAAATTGCATAATCATTGGTAGCAAAAAACTAATTAATAAAATTGATTTTGATCAACTTCCTAAAATAAGGGTATCTGACAGTGAAATTGAATATGCCCAAACAGTAAAAAGTCTTGGCCTTTTGATCAATCGCACCTTATCTTGGTCTGATCATATCACGCAATTAAGAGCTAAAATATTTGGCACTCTGGCCCAAGTATAACGTTGTCGAATCCTACTCCTAATGTCCATACGTAAAAAGATAGTGAACAATTTGATTTTATCTCAGATTGATTACTGCTCATTAGTATATGGTGATTTAACAAAAGAACTGGATACAAAACTTCAAAGAGCACTAAATGCTTGTATTAGATTTATTTGTGATTCACGAGAGTACGATCACATCTCACCTTGCATAAATACACTACGGTGGCTTACAGTGAAGAATAGAAAAAGATATTTCCTGGGTAGTCTTTTGTACGATATTTTCAACACTAGGGAACCAGTTTATTTATACTCTCCATTTCTTTTCAAGGAGAGCTTTCAACAACGGGTTACAGGAGGGCGAAACGATAAACTACAAATCCCCAACCACCGGACTTGTGCCTTTAATAGGTCTTTTGTAGTAAGTGGCAGCAAATTATGGAATGCCTTATCTAGTGAAATATATTTACCCGATTCTAAGACGACCTTTTTTGACTAATTTTCAGCTAAAGATACCTAGACTCGTCTTAGATTCAAGTACAACTTAGAACTGTGTGTTTACGCGGCGCTATGCTATGAATGTACGAATGTGTGACTGATTGATTAATAGGGATCCATTCCACGAGAATCCATTGCAATAATTATTTAAATAAACAATTCTTTCCATAAAATTATATTACAACGACGGGTATGATAATTTTTCCAGTGCCAATGATTATCTATGGCCGCAGCGATGTATTTCAAACAAGCGCTTCGGGCATACACAAAAAACAAACAAAGGCTGGAATTCACTTTCGGCAGTTTTTACACTTATCTGAAGCTTTGAATTCGTGATTGAAATGTACCTTACATACGTAGCACTTAAAAATGACAGATCATGTAGAAATACGTGGTGTGAGTGCGATGGGAAAGTTAACCAAATATATTAGACATGGTTACGTCGCAAATTTTAAGCTACTTGTCGTACAACATGCCGGTAAATAAAAGAACTGTGACGCAAGTAGAATGTTAGAAGTTCCCGAGGCAAATTGGCGAATATGGAGATCTGAAATACACAAAATGCAGGACGTCAAAGTCATTTACAGGTCCCAAAGCAGGCCGATTCCCTTACGTCGAAGAAGGAAGTGGTGGAGTTCATACGAACTTTGCGGCAGAATGGTATGTCTGTTTCAACAGTAGGTATACCTATCACTCTTAAAGCTCACAAAGTTGCTAGAAGACTAAGCTACCAGCACAAGAATTAAAAGCACGCAGAGGTTGGTGCACCAGATTCATGCGACGAAATATTTTTTCTTTACGGCGCAGGAATTCACTGTGCCAGAAATTGCCTAGAGACTACGGCGAAAAACTAATCGCGTACCAAAAATGTAATCCGACTTTTAAAAAAAATTATCTTTTGAGCCAAATCGGAAATGCAGATGAAACTCCAGTTTTTTTCGACATGCCGTTGAATTACACCAAGGCCGAGAAAGGAGCCAAGTCCGTCCTTTAAAAACTACCGGTAACGAAAAAATGCGAGTGACTGTTATGTTGTGAGTATTAGCAGCTGCTATCTATTTAGTAATATCTAGATGGTACTAAATAAGCGCCGTATGTGATTCTAAAATGGAAAACTATGCCCAAGAGACATATACCGAGTGAAATAATAGTAAGATGCCAGGAAAAGGGATAGATGACAGAAGATCCAATGAAAGATTGGCTACATGTGGTGTGGAATAGACATCCAGAGGCACTGCTGAAACAAAGAGCTATGCGTTTTTAAGTCTGAATGGTTCTATTGCAAAAGTTATTCTGTGATATTTCATGCTATAAGGCAATTATGAAGAAGGAAGTATCTGATTTTTTTTGTTACTCAGAATTAAGTAGTAAGTTATATATTTCTGTGCATAAGAGCAGCATAGTTTTAATTTTCCAAAAGTTTGAATGCTTTGTAAATGCTTTTCCATATTTTTCTCTTAAATTGGATGTTTTTAAGCCGAAAAGTTCTATTACAAAAGTTATCCTGTGGTAGGTATGTTAAAAGGCAAAAATGTTTAAGGAAAGTACCTACATATCTAAAATTCTGTTGCTCAGGACAAAGTTTGTTTAAGTTGTGTGTTTTCTGGTTAAGTTATGTTTTCTGTTTGAATTTGAAAAGAGCATATGGTTTATTTTCCAAAATTAATGCAAGTAAAGTAGAGGACTGATATATAAGACAAATAGCATAATAATAGGTGATTTGTCATTTTATTTTCAATTGGGAGCTCAAAATGAGGGGTCGTCTTATATTCAGGGTCGTCTTAGAATCGGGTAAATACGGTAGATCAAAAAATAGCCGAATATTCAGGCAAAGACTCTTCAACTACCTGTTTCAAAAACAAAGTTCAGATAGTTCACCCTTTGATCTGGCCTTACCATAATAAATGTAAATTAATGCAATGTTCAAATGGCATTATTGTAAAATATTTTATTTTTGTATTAGTTTACGAATTCTCTTGTTGAGTTGTCTATATCACTTTATTTCAATTTTTTCTTGTATTATTTCATACTGTAATATTTGCACAATATGGACGACTATTCTCTTGTAAATTTATAGAATGCTCATATGAGGCTGAGTAGCCTCCGAGTATGTTTCAAATTTTCGTTAAAAAATGTTGTATTGTATATGAAATAAAATATTTTCTCTCTCTCTCTCACTCAAATATACATGGTAAAGTTAACGTACTGTTTCCATGGTTTTAATTCTGCAGAAAAATATTTTTCCAATCACTTTCACTAATGCAAATTTTATTATTTTTATTTACTTTGTTGACTTATATATCGACATGAAATTTCTGATAATGCACTTTTTTTAACTGCCTGCTTGTCTTACTCTAGGAATACAGCACGACGGTATTACTAGTCAGTGTTCAGGCCGCTTTACACGATTTTGCTGAAGGAAAGTAACTTCGCTAAACATTTAATTGATAATGACCACCAGAGTGATTTTAATGCAAACTATTTATGTATGTGCCATCAGAGACGAGAGCTCAATTCTCACGAACAATTGGAAATTTTAAAGAAAATGGGTGACCCTGGGGCAACACTCATCAATGAGTATTTGTTTCCCGCCTCCTCCCCCATCCTGAAGGCAGTTGCTTCCCTTTTCCCTATCCTCAGACCTCCCATCATCTTGCAATTTGCCAGGCAGTTCTACCCATAGTCCTCCCAATTCACCAATACCCCTCCCCCTCCCTCCTTGCCCAACCACTTCCCCCCCCCCCCTACCTCTCCGGCTGCTGGCTGGTATATAATGAGAGTTCGCACCACGTATTTTACCTGATGATGACGATAATTCGATCGAAATCCGGGTCGTGAAACTGTATAAAAGTATGTATACAATTTCACGACAAAAGTATGTATACAATATGTATCCATTTCTTTGTGGTATTTTTGTAAAAGTTTGTTTAATTAAATAATTAACCATGGAATACCCCCAAGTGACAGAAGATAGAGTTTTATTTATTCATAAAATAATTTTTTTACCAAGTTAAAGAATGACACGTATTAGAAGTTGGTGGCTTCAGTAAAATTTGTTATGGGCTGCATGCTCCATGGTGGTTACATTTGAGAATAGTTGATTTAGTGGGTGCCATGAAAGCCTATTCAAATGGAACCAAAATATTTTGGTGGGAGGAAGTTAGTTTTAACCCCAAACAACTAATACGTTCTTGAACTGGCCATGGTCATGCTCATTTCTGCTGTTGCCTTGGTATCCTCTCCAAAGTGTGGGTGTGTGGATTAACTTTTGATATTGATGGATTGACTTCCTTTCCATATGACATTGAATTCATCAAGTAGAAAAGTAAATATGATTTATTCACATACTTTCAATTATAATTATAAATTTCAGTGGCTGAACTCTCCTACCACACCAAAGAGTGAGAATCACCCTTCATCAAAGTTGCATTCTCCTCGGCAATTTAGTCAAATGAATCATTATTGAAAATTCTTTTGAGATCAGATACCTTAGATTTAGTATACTACTCACAAGCCACTGCATGCGCCTATAAAGCTCAGTTCCTTAAGGCATCGACTGTATACATTGTTTTGGTTTTGATTTTATAGAATTAAAGGGTGTAATATGTACTTTGGCTTTTTTTCTGTAGGAATCAGTCAGTCCTATGTGGAATGTATCTGCCTTAGTGGCTACACTGGG
Source organism: Platycnemis pennipes (assembly GCA_933228895.1). Classification (NCBI taxonomy): domain Eukaryota; kingdom Metazoa; phylum Arthropoda; class Insecta; order Odonata; family Platycnemididae; genus Platycnemis; species Platycnemis pennipes. The sequence goes on from OW121847.1 coordinate 111,003,714, forward strand.
AATGGATTAGGTCCTGCAGGTTGTAGGCCAATATCACCAGGAGAATCAGGAGGAACAAGCATTCTTGCAGATCCATGCTCGACGCAACCTTGCCGAAACGGGGGCACGTGCTATGTTACAACACCATCATCTCCATCATGTATATGCTTACCTGATTATGAAGGTATGATATCTCATTTGCACATTGAGGGACTTTGCATTAAAGAAACTATCAATCTGAGGTATGGCTTGATTTAGGCCTCAAAGGCCTTATGTGATGTTGATGTCATATACAGGCATAAAGGATGTCATATATTCTGCCTACAGGCACCCGTGGTAAAAATAATCTCCTCCGTGATGGGTAGGCGGAGTGTAGAGGGATGTTAGTACACCCTGGGGAGTGTAGCTACCCGCCCTTTACCCACCCTTTACCCACCATGGAGGGTAAAGGGAGGGAAGGCATACCTCCCATCTATACTCCCTGGTGTTCTCATGGCTACCCGCAGCTTAATTCCACCCTACCCACCGTGGAGTGGAAGGGAGGAGTAGTGCTACCCCTGCTCTACCCTTGCTTGAACGTGCACGGCCTAAACGCCACTTACCTTCCCCTTACCCACTGTAAAGGGTGAAGGAAGGGTAGACGTACCTCCCATCTACAATTTATATTATTAATTTTAGGTATCTACATGTACATAATACCCTGCAAGCCACCTTAAAGGTGATTGGCAGGGTATTGGGTAGCTGGGGCAGGGGTATTTGAATGTTGCAGGTATATTTGCACATCTGTACTAAGACTCTTAAATAACTATGGTTTTATTTTTTCTACTGGCTTCAATTTATTTTTTATCAGTTGAAGGGGTTCCACACCTAGTCAGAAAATGCCACTGCAGGATCTCTGTTCACAGCATTATAGATGTCTCTTTGGTTTTAGTGCTGGTAGTGGAAATTAAACTTTCTTATAGTCATTAGAATTTTTTCTTTGATACTCTCAACCTGAAAAAATGGGGGCCAGCACAACAATTTATCATTAAAATTTTTCAGAATTAAAAACTTGGTGGTATTTAACTTCTTGGAATGCATGAAAGAACTGGCTTTAAAATTCTATTGCCAGGAAAAAAATGTTTAAATGCATATTATGGTGTAGAAATGTAGAGGGCAGAATGATGCAGCCCTCCAAAGACTAGAACTATCTTAAATGTCAAACACGAACTAAAAATGGCTAGGGAATATAGTCCTCATCTTGAGGTGGCATGGGTCCTGACAGCAATTTGACGTGTGTACGTCAAATTGCTGTCTGGCCAGAAAGTCGTCAGTACACATCTACATTAAACCGGCTTGAGAGTTGCATTTTAAGACTTTTGGCTATTTTGAAAGCCTGTTTAAGAGACCAAAAGGTAGTTAAATCCTTTGTATATGAGCTCAGGTCATTGTCAAGAGCCCAGTCTAGGATACAAGAGTGCTATCTGAAGGCAATTAAGACATTGCATTTCATCTGTTGAAGTTCAATCTTGAAGGAAATGATCTGAACTTGAGATAGTACCTGTGCCTTCCGACTGTACTGTTGTCATGATGCGAACTTCCCATTTTTGCCAGGGCTACTTTTGGGGTGGCTTGGGGGGAAGTGAGTTGGGGGGCAATGTTTCATCTCTAGGTATTATGGGGGAAGCAGGCAGTCATTTGCCTATCAGTCAGCATATTTCTTCTAAACATTCCCATAGTTAAAAATTAATTTTTTCCTTGCACAATTTGGGACAGTAATAAGTTACAATGAAGCTACAGGGGTAAATTAGGATAGTCAATAGATTTTTCTGTGGTTTTTTGCATGCCTGCATGACCTTGAATGTAAATTTCATTTTTATTTTCCATGTTTGACAAAATATATGAATATTTGTGTGTGTGTGTGTGATGTTCAATTCAGATGGTGATGAATTTTGCTACAATTGCTGGTGAAAATACTTTATTTTGTAGGAGAACTTCATTTATTTCTAGATACAGAGGAACCTCGGTAGTACGAGTATGGCCTATTGCAAGACCCCCGCCATTACGAGAGATTGCAGAGGCACCTTCAATTGACCCTATGATTGCCATGTAAAAAAATATTATTTTTACGAGACCCAGTTGGTGTTGGCTCCCGTCATTGCGAGAGTTTCTGTCACCGGCAAACAAACCCCAAAAGTGGCCAACCTCTGCCATAGTTTGTGATCTGTTAGCAATGCAATTAATAATAAGTGTTACTTATCTATTGATAAGTAACACTTATTATTAGTAACACGTTGATGGTATCAGTATTGAGAATTGAGGATCGATTTTCCAGGAATCTGTATCATATTGAGAATCAATAAATTTTGGTATCGACTCATATCAAATAAGAATTAATTATATGCTTTGCATTAACAAATAATGCATTGGCACACCCATCGGCACTCACATCAGGGAACGAAATGAATCGTTGCTGCACTTCTGAGGCATTATCGTGGAAGTATTTTAGTGTTGTGGATGGCTGGGATTTATTACTATTATCTGAGCTCTCATATAGAAGTAGCGCCACATAAATTGTACTACCCATTTCATCTCTTATTTTCCAAAATTGTGCTAATAGGTATTATCAAGCCGTTTTTAATGCATTTTGTTCTTCCTCTGAAAGGGGTTGCATTCACGAGATGATGTCATAAAGTAGGGTCATATATACCCTTATACTGGGAATCTTCAACCTCACCTCCTCAAAATGGAAGCTCTTGAATTGCAAAAAGGCTCATCTCTAATAAGAATCAATTATATGCTGTGCATGAACAAATAAATGCGTTGACAGACCCATCGGCACTCACATCAGTGAACGAAATTAATCGTTACTGCACATCTGAGGCTTTATTGTGGAAGTATCCTAGTGTTGTGGATGGCTGGGATTTATTACTAATATCTGAGGTCTACTATATATACTAATAATACTGGGATATATTACTAATATCTAATAGAAATAGCATCACAAAAATTGCACTCATTATTTCGTCTCTCATAAATTTGTATTTTTAGATTTCATGGAACATTTAATAGTAATGTATAGGAAAACTAGGTAAAAAAATGTACATATATATGTATAGGTTGATAATAATAATAATAATAATATATTTATTGGTTCCCAAAAGACATGTCTTATCCATGTATGGAACAGGTCACAAAAATCAATTCAAAGAATCGAAAATAGATAAACAATCAAATCACCATACAAATACCAACATCATATTATCAGAATAAAATAAAAATAAAAAATATAAGAAGAGAAACATGGTATTGAGATGGTATTCGACTCATCTCTAATAAGAATGCGGTAGTGCTTTGAAAAATGCTTTTATTTAAATATGCCTCATATATGCTTTTGTATGCATAGATAACCTTCCCCTTACCTAGCTTACCCACGGTCAGTATTGTGTCAATTACTCTCTACATGATCACTCTGTTCTAGGCCACTGTTTCATTATGTCGCTTTACACTTGCGCGGAAATGGGAATGAATACGTGCTTCAATGTGGGTATTGCCGAAGTTGAGCAAACGATCAAATGTGTCCCTATGACCTTTCATGTTTCATTATGGCATTAGATATAATACTGAGTTTCTCATAAATAGGAGGCATAGCCAGCAGAATAATTTCACAAGAGTGGAACTCCTAGTCAGCCAACAGGTTTTAAATGCAGGGCAATGCAAAAATGTTAAAAGTACTCACGATTACACTCTTTGTGTTTGCACTTTAAACTTGGTCTTTCCAGTATTCTGGAATCGTAATTTATTCACTCTTTTATATGCATAGATGAAGTAATTTTGTGTTATTTTATTTTAAAACTGTGCTAAACTTTCAGACATACTACCTTTCCCTAAACTAATGATTTAATCTTCTGTTGGGTTGTTGAAATGAAAGAGTAAGCATGTGCATAAAAAAGCAAAGACAGTTTATTAATATGAAAATATTTACAGTTTACAATACCTCTTTTTAGTTATTTATTTACACAATAAAAAAACACATCTCCTGCTGACAATAATCCTCTTTTACTCATTGTCTATTTACAATATATTTCTAAGTGGCCTTCTTTTTTCTTTGCGCTTTAACTGAAAAGATTTTTTAAACTTAAATAATAAACAATGTGTTCTAACGTAAGCTTAGTATGCTATGTCAGAAGTCAGTAAAAATTCCTATCCATTGATACCTTACTAAATGCTATAGTCTTTGTATTAGGCGAGAAAAATGGATTTTGACAACAGAAATAATATGCATGAAGATTCATAAGTGCTTATTGTCGTAGCTTACTGCTCCAATTTTCCCATGGTATAGCACGTAGCAATAGCTGGCGGCGCTCACGTCGCTGTCCTCCTCTACCTCCCGGCCAAACTGCAGGCATTAGCATTGAGTGCGAGAGATAGAGAGAGAGTGCTTAGGGGATCTCAGTCTGCTGAGCTTATCCATGGCCTCGGCCGGCTGTAGACGACCGTGCCCATGGCGAAAACTTGCAGCAAACTGGATGGCACGATGCACTGCCATGCACTGTGGCGTATGACATTAGAATAATCTCTCTTAACAAAAAATAAAGAAGAAGACCATATGTATGTTTGAGTGAAGACGATATGCATGTGTTTTCATCGCTACCTGGGCAAGCGCAGCTTACCTAGCTTACCCCAATGCACGCCACTGGCATCCACAGTGATATCACAAACCATATCTGTAGAACAAAGAAATTAGTACTTTACTGTTCATGCAATATATGCCTCCTATACTCCTTGGTTAGATATTAACAATCACGTTTCTGTCTGGCATTTGCAGTGAATGTCTGCCTGCCTCATCCTTACATCTCTCATCATTAATTAACCCGCCGTGACTCGCGCGGGGTGTCCCAGGCACCCCAGCGTCTTGTTCTGGGTAGGGTACGTTTCAGGTCAAGTTTTATGGTCCCGTCTTCTCAGTAGCTGGTTTTAGGGATATTTTCGAGCTCTCCTTCAAAAATGGTTAGTTTCTTTCAGTTCTCCGCCGAGATCTGACGCTTTTGTGAAGACAGTGCGCATCTCTTCGGAGCGAAATTTTCGAGTGTTGGTTTCATGCTTACGTACGTGCCGCAAATGTATTAGAGTTTTCCGTTTTTCGTCTTCATTGCATCCTCTACAGAATACTGTCGCAAAGTACATATCTTTCTTTTATTTGGTAAGTCTTTTTACTTAACATTATAACATTTTTCTTATTTTGACAATCGGTGATTCATTATTATTCAGATTCCTACTACTTCATTACGTTTTATAAATTTTCAATGTTTATTTCACCATTATTTATCGTTTCTTCATTATTACAAAAGAAACTATACAAAATAATTATGCTATTTTACTATTTTAGGGAAAAATTTCATCCCACAGTTTTCTATCTGAAGTTGTTGCTGGTGAGAAGTCTATGAATTCTACAAGTCGAGGTAGGTTTGGGTTCTCTTTATTTCTACTTTCTGATAAATGAGAAATTGAAATTTTGGGAATCAAAAAAAATCTTTCGGAAACTTACATAAACTATATTTGCCCTTAGATGACCTATTTACGATCAGAGAGGGACATAGAAACTGCCCTTCTGCTTTCCAGTGGACTATCTGATGAAGAAGAATTTGATTCAGACAGCGAATTCTCTTCAGCTTCAGCACAGGAATCGGAGCACGACACATGCAGCGATCAGGACATCAGTGATTCAGAGACTGAGTATACAACTGTGACAAAGGATAATTTTTTGATGGGTAAAGACCGTGTGACAAAATGGAGTACTTCTGAGCCACGACGTAATGTTCGAACACCAGTCCATAACATTGTATCTCAGGCAGCTGGCTTCAAGGGGAATAAGAATGATATAAAATCTCCGCTAGATTGTTTTGACATTATTTTTGATGAAAACATCTTTCATATAATTGTAAATAGTACAAATATCAAACTTTCAGAAAAAGCGCAGAATTATTCTCGAGAAAGAGATGCTAAGCCAACAGACGAATCTGAACTCAGATGTCTCATTGGTCTGCTTTTTTATTTAGGGGCAAACAAATCAGGTCGCCAGAACTTGAAAGATATGTGGGATCAAGATGGTTTGGGTGTGGAGATATTTAGGGCATCAATGAATTACCAGAGATTTAAATTGTTGCTTCAATGTTTAAGATTTGATGACGTCAGAGACAGAGAAAACAGGAGAAAAACTGATAAATTAGCTCCGATACGACAGGTATTTGACATGTTTATTCGTAAATTTCAAGAGTTGTACAACATCGGTGAGTTTTCTACAGTAGATGAACAATTAATTCCTTTTCGGGGTAGATGTTCTTTCCGCCAATATTTACCGAATAAACCAGCAAAGTACGGAATAAAAATATTTGCTCTTGTAGATGCTGCTGTGTATTACACGCAAAACATGGAGGTTTATCTAGGAATTCAGCCAGATGGTCCTTTTAGAGTAGACAACAGCCCAAAGGAAGTTGTGAAAAGGATTGTCAGCCCAATTTTGGGAACCGGGAGGAACGTTACAGCTGACAATTGGTTCATGAGTGTGCCACTTTTGGAAGACTTACTTCAAAGAAAATTGACTATGGTGGGGACCATTAGGAAGAATAAGGCAGAGCTTCCCCCTGAAATTGTTGATGTAAAAAATAGAGATGAGTACAGTAGTATCTTTATCTTCAGGAAAAATATGACTCTTGTGTCATATGTTCCTAAAAAGAAGAAGAACGTTCTAATGATTTCAAGTATGCACAGCGAAATAAGCATAGATCCGACCACAGCTGATAAGCGAAAACCGGAAATGATATCATTTTATAACTCAACAAAAGGTGGTGTTGACACGGTAGATGAAATGTGCGCTACCTATAGTGTTGCCAGAAATACAAGGAGATGGCCTGTGGTGGTTTTTTACCATTTGTTGAATACATTAGGCATCAATGCGTTCGTTATTTTTAGGAGCATATATCCTGAAATGAAGACAAATAGGAGAACATTCCTCCGAGAAATTGCCAAAGGCTTAACAAAACCTTTTATTGTCAAGAGAGGTTCACAAAAAAATTTGCCAAAGGAATTTAGGAAAACATTGGAGAAATACGGAGAGCCATCAACATCAGAGCCACAGGAAAAGCGGAGAAGAGGAAGTGGAAGGTGTGTAATTTGCCCCAGAGCCAAAGACATAAAAACTAAATTATTTTGTGAAATTTGTGAAAGGAATATGTGTGCATCGCACATGTTGAAAGTATGTAATGAGTGCTTTGAAAATATTAAAAAATAGTTTCGTGAAGGAATTTGTGCAAATCATTTTTTTCATGTCCTTCAACAGTCCTTTCCCAACGTCAACTGATGCTACAATATCACCTGCTACAACTCGTTAATATTCTCGTCTCATTTGAGAAATAATATCATCTGATGTTGATCAAAAGGAAACTATCCCTAAGGAAAATATGAATCTTGGTAAATAATTACGAGGATTTTCAGGAAAATTTAAGTGATAACTAAAATGATGTCTGCATACACTAAGTAACGAAGAAAAGTCTTGTTTAGAGAAGCCAAAATTCATATTGAATTACGAAATGGAGGAAACTTCTCCTTTTCTTAGTGCCAGTGACCGCCAGAAAAAAAGAATTTATTGCAGGGTAAACCTCTCAGCAAAGAGAGCAGGGAAGTCCTTTACCCAAGTCCTTTCCGGCCTTTGCCCAAAACATTTAGAAAATCCGAATGACCCTGACTCGGCTGCGTGTGAGGGAAAGAGTATCTTTCTTCTCAACTCTCTCCGCGGGAGAGTGGTGCAAATCTCTCTATACATCCCCCCTCCGTCTTCCGCCACTTCGTTTGTGAAACCTTTTTATTGCTTCCGGTCTTGGGTGCGTAGAGGGGTTTTTACCCTCCTTGCTATGGTATTTGCCAGACTTTCCCTGTCCTCCCCCAAGCCTGGCGCGTGTCATGACGAAAGACCGAGATGGTCGGTCATCTACATCACATACGAGGGCGGAATCAATGGCGTGAGAAATAAACAACGGAGGGAGTAGTTCAGATTTTTCGTTCGCTGTTAGGTCTATGCTTGATTTCCAAAAAGATGCAGCTTTTCCCAGGGAACTTTGGCATTTATTGACTATAAGATTATTTAGAATTATCCCACTTGAAAAAGCCAGTCATTAAAATAAAGTTTCTTCAAACACATTTCTAATAATCATTATTCCTAACTTAGCATGATATTTGATCGTTTTATTAGAAGTAAAAAAACCCTAATCATCAAGATTCATTCATTTCAATAAACTCTAAAGCAGGCAAATCGCAAGTCTCAAAGCCGTTTGTTCCATCAAATAATCATAAATTGATTCCTAAATGTTTATGGAAAGAAACAGTTACCAAAATGTTACCTAATCAGAGTAATAATTTTCTGGTCATATGTGTTAAGGTATTTTATGTTAGAGAAGATCGTTTATGGTGTTATAGCCACCATAAAGAGATAATAATGAAACGAAGTAACTATCCAAGTATTTATCCAGGTAATTTGTAAAGTTAAATGAACGAAATAATTATTGTTTTGATTAGATTACAGTCATTATGTTGAAATTTTTACTAATTATATCAATGATCGATTCTTATGTATTTCAAATCCTTATGAAAATTCACAGAAGTACACCAAGTTTACTATTATTCACGTCCAACTAACAAATATTAGCAGGAGTTACGAAATGTTGTAAAAAGAGCAGAAGTTGTAGCAAAATAGGACTCCATAATTGAAGAAAGCGAAAAAAACGAGTGGGGTGTCAGAAACACCCCACGCGAGCTCTCACGTTCGTAAATAGGGCGCGAGTCACGTAGGGTTAATAGAGAAGAAAAATTTAACCATACTTTCTGAATGTCATTACAATTAGTATATACACTAGGGTATTTGAGATGAGTTATAAATCATAGAAAACTTATTAACTTTTGAGACAGAATTCATTTCTGGGATCCATGTCAAAAGGTGAGAAGCCCAACATTCCACAGCACTTAAATGTCCTCAGAGATATCAGACTCCATTGCATTGTAATTGGCAATGATTTTCATTGAATCTATTCATTCTTAGTTCCCATATTACTTTGCTTATAGGGCTTTCTCTTTTTCTCAATCATGTATTAAATCTTTTAGGACTGCATTGTGAAAGAAGGCGTGACCCCTGCCAAAGCCAGCCTTGCCAAAATGGAGGAACATGTGTTCGAAACAATAATACAACAGGGTTCACTTGCCAATGTTCAAGAGACTATACCGGAGATTACTGTCAAACTTTACAGCAAGGTAAGTTGATGTGCTTCTTCTTATATTTTATCATGTGTTATTACTAGGGACATGCAAAAGGTGGGGTTATTTTCTAGCCAAAAGTGGTGATATTTTTTACAAAGGTGGTGTTATTTTACCCTGAAATCGGTGTTATTTTAACGACAAAATAATTGATATTGATTGAGTGCCATGCTTTTAGTGGGTCAACCCGTTGCCCTGACTATTGGATGGTATTGACTAAGGATAATTTAAGCAATAATAAACATGGAGTATTGACCGAATTCACATTATATATATTTTATTCTTCACATATTCATGTATTTAACTTACATAAAGAGACAAATTACTATTAAACTTCTGTATTTTCAAATGAAAAAATTGCCATCGTGGCCAAATTGTCTTCTTTTAGATTTGTTCTCCTAGCTGTTAACACAGTGCTATAGCAGGAAAGAAATCTTTCTGAGTCCACATTTGCACAGGGGGTCCAAATTGTTTCCAGGCACTTAAATGCAAATGATGTCTCAGACAATTTGAGCACCTGCATGGCATTAATTATATCCACTGAACCCTGGGAATTTTGCTTTTGTAGTAATTGCTGTAATTCTCCAAACCCCAGCATCAACTTCTCTGTCTCCATTGACTCAAGGCCATTAACTTTTTTTAATTTTGTAATTAAGTCAGGGTTCACCTCTGTAGTCAGAACTTCTTGGGGATCAAAAACTGAGAGATTTTCAAATATTTTTCTGCTTGGATCTTCTACCATAAGAGAACTAAGTTTGGTTGATGCCTTTGAAGCCATCTGCATTAGTATTGTCTTTACAGCAGCTGCTTTAGATGTCATCATGGTTTGTAAGTAATTAGTGGTTTTATCAAAAAAATACCCTTTTGAATATTCTCAAGACTCATTTTTAACTTCCTTAACTCTCTATGTAATGTGTGTGCATTAGGATAGTTTGAACCCTCCAATAATTTGATTAAGTCAACCAGCTGTTTCCCATGCTCCATAACAAATATTGCCTGGCATTGAATAGAATCTATGGTGTCATTATTTAAAGTACAAAAATATCCTACACCGGAATTGTGAATCGCTTCCATTTCGTCAGTGTTACAAAAGTCAACAATGTGTCGAAAATAATCGGCTAAATAAAAGACACTAAGAAACCAGGAGTTCCATCTGGTGACAACAGGAATAGGGAATAATACTAAACTCTTTTCATTTCTGTCCTGAAGAAATTTTAAGTACAAATGTTTTCTTTTTCTTGTGTGGAGGAATAAACTTTTGGTCATCATTACTGCTCTATTAAGGTCAGCCATCTGATGGATCCAAATATTTCCCACAAGATTTAATTTGTGAGCCCAGCATTGTATGTGGATTAACTCCTCACCAATAATCAATTTCAAGCCTGCAACACACTTTGTCATATATTTGGCTGAGTCTGTTATAACACTTTTAACATCTGAGTATTGCACATTATAAATCCTCAGGGACTCAAGTATTGCCGTAATACACTGGGTTGCATCAGCACTTTCTAGAAAGTGGACACCACCAACGTAAAGCAGTGACTGTTTATTAAAATCTTTAAATGTCCTAAACGGTACCACAAATACACATCTGCCTTTTTTGTCCGTGGTTTCATCACAAAATACATCAATGGGCTTGCCTTGAACAGCAACTTTAACTTCTTCGATTCGGTCCTTGGCCAGATAATTTACATATTTTTCTCGAAGTGTTCGAGCATGGGGTAGGTCACCAGCCCCTGGGTATTTTAGATATAAACTAAAATGAGAATGAATCCTAATGCGTAAAACAAAGATATTGCAGAATTCATAAAATTTGATCAATATTTATGGGAACCTATTATGTTCGCATGCATTATGGACTAACTAGGTGTATGAAAAACATAAAAATTTCACTTATTAATGGTCTAGTGCAGCTACTAAAGTACATAATTTCTACGTATTTGTTTATCCATCTTCTAATGTTTGGATCGTCCACCTTTTCAAGTGGAATGTTGGCTTTTATGGAGGCCTCTGTTGTGTCTTTTGCAAATTCATAGGAGGCATCTCTCTTCTTGATCGTTTAGAGCAATTTTGTAATTGATGCCTGCCGAATAGTTGTACTTCCACTTTCAGAATTTTTTTCTACACTAGACTTGAGTTTTTCACTCGTGATATGCTTCGTGCAGCTGTCCTTCCTTTCCCACGAAACAGTTGCATTGCAAAAACGACAAAATATTGTTTTGTCATCAGCACAATATAATCCGTGGTCCCGAAATTCTGCTTCGCGTTGTTTTGCGGTCACTGCCCACTTCGGCATTATACTTTTTTGAATGCAACGAAACGAAATAAATTCACGATGCCGATGTCTCAAACGACGGTAAGTAAGCTATTTTTAACCCGCTTTACTTTTCGAGTCTTCCCGGGATTAAAACGGGAGCGCCGGTAGTGGCGATAAGAAATACTTAATTGCATTTCGGCTACTTTGTAGACATCGCGTGAACGCGTTCCCAAAGTAGCCGAAACCGTAGCTACCAAGTAGCCACGCGTGGTTTAGACATCCTCTTGACAAACAAGTCGTATTTTTTTCCTCGAATGTGTTACTTTGTGGACATTGGGAAGGCACCTTTATTTTAACAAGTTCGCAAGAATTTTTCACCATATTTGACGCTTAGATGTCATCTTTCGACAAGAAAGGCATTTTTCAAAAACTCTCTTGTGCGTATTATTTTCGTATAATATACTGAGTTTCTCTACGCTCATTATGAATATATCAGATTAGTTACTAGTTTTCTTTCATTATTAATCGTTCATCCTCTCCGGGAATATTTTAATGCAATGAATTAGAGCCGCGTATAAATTTTATACTGTTGGTGAAAACATTACGCAGTGATTTCTCGCTGATGACTAATTCACGATCGTCAATTCCTATAGTGTAGTACTGTTATTCTACAACATATTATTGAAAATTAGCCAAGAAAGCTATCCAAACCCTCAGTTTATCGGAGCAATGTGCCATAAACATACGCCTCGAAAAAACTTTCGTGGGAGAAGCATGAGCAGAAGAATAAAATGATGAAAATTGCGTTTGAATTGGTGAAATTCACGATTAACACGAAATTCGCGTATTCGCGGGAAAATCCCGGAATTCGCGTTAACCTTCGCATTATCGCATTTGCGACTTTTGCATGTCCCTAATTATTACATATACTCTTTGGAGGATGAACATTTTCTTTTCCGTACATTTATTATATGCCTCAGCCAGTGTTCACTTTAATTTCATGGATACTAAAAATTTTATTGCTTACGACAAGTTTCCTCTATATTATTTGGAAACTTGTGAGAAATTCTTCTCATCATAACTGGTCATTTAAAATACCAGTCTTCCCAGCAGGAAGATTAGCATGGATTTATCTTTCCCTCCCATTTCATTTAAAAAGAATTTTTTTAATTGAAAAAAATATAGGAAACATTTGGAGTTTCAACAGAGCATTCTTTATAAATGTGTTGTTATGCTAGGATATTATCTATTCTGAATATTTCATACCTTTCATTTCCTTTTAATACCTTTTCTATCTAACATCACTTTCCAGTTCACTTTCTATGTCAGATATAAGAAATCATTTTGTTCCCAAAGAATGTTGCCAAAAGTGATTTATCTTCTTATATATATGTCAGTAACTTTTAAGTTGATTAATTTGCAGTCTGATGATATTACAATACCATTTGATGCAAAATGTTTGAAGCTTGGAGCTTACATTGTTTTTTGGACCCCTGTAATATCTTCAGAGGGCTAGAATAGAATAGAATGTGCATACAGTAGAAACTCGAAATTACGATATTTTGATTTTACAAAGCAAAATCTTTGGTTCTGACCAAAAGGGTATCTAAATACATGTAAAAGTACTTGATATTATAAAATAACAGTGTTTTAAAATTATAAACCTCTGGTCTCGGTTCCAATGTGAATTTACATGTTTTTACCAATAATGATGGATCAAAGCAGATATTTTCAGATGCTCCTTGCCAGAGTAAGGCTCCTAATCAATCATTGTTGGCTTGCATATTATGCTTGAAATGTGAATGGGTTGGACGATAATTTATTTTTCAATGCTAAAATACTAATGACGTCTTTGAATCATGAGCTTAGTGGCACATAAAATATGGCTCCAATATGACTAAAAATGCATTCGGCTTTGTTGCTGCAAGTCTGGAGTTACCAACAACAAGTCAAAAAAACATAAATTATTCAAGTAGGAATCAAGAGATGATATGGTATTTGAGCGGTGAATTCAGTCATGCATATCGCACATGGAGGCTTTTTTCTCTCTACATATTTCAGACTAATTACCCAACCGTACTCCACGGCCAAATTATTCCGGCTGAGAATAGGTATAGGTTTTATTTACCCTCCTCATTGAGCATTTCGATGTAGTCATTGAGGAAAGGTATCCTATTCGTAAGTAAGCATTGCTCATCCCTTCTTCTGTCGCCAACAGCTGAGAAAATCAGAGAAAATACAAGTTCGCTTAGTTCATACGATCACTTTGTCTCACATTCAATCTAAATGATGTTTTGTTCTGGGCGCATGCATAATCAATGGTAAAAAAATGTTCATTTGTCCATATATTTATTTTATGTAATTCCATGTCCATATTTTATGTAATGTTGTACCTTTCTCTCGCCTTTCTCTCCAACCCAGCGATCGAAAAAATATCCTAAAAGAGTCGAATATAACTCATCTCATAGTGAGATGAGAGATATGCAAAAACTTAGGGCCAAGTTATACAGGGTCTCTCCCAAAAGTTCTAGCAATGAATTTCTTCAGTTGGCCACTTACCCTTGTGCGGTGGCACAGTGAGTTCGTACCTCAAAGACAAACAGTAGATAGCCAGTTTTACTGTGAAGTGCTCAAATGGTTGAGAAACAGGATGCGACTTGTCTGAAAGGACATTAGTGACAACTGGATCCTGCATCATGACACTGTGCTGAGACGCACTGTGTTCAATGGGCGTAGTAACACTGCCCCAGCTGCCGTACAGCCCCGACTTGGCAGACAGAGGAAAATGGGATCCGGATCGTAGATTTTAAATTTTCACAGCTTATAGAAACGAAGCGCCCCATGAATAGAATGTAGGTACTGTAGATACAGACCAGAAGAGGATGTGTAACTCAGGTCTCGAAATTAGATGAAACTGTTCCCGTGCAACTAGAAGCAAAATAAAGAAATATGACTTTTTTCCCCATTACCCGGTATCACGTGAAAAAAATACCTAGGATGTCACGCGGGTAGCCTACATTCGCCGGGATCAGGCGCATAACGAGAGCTAGTGCACTGCTCGAAGTTTGATCCCTATCGCAGTTTAATATGTTCTTTCAGTCATTGCATCGAAAATGTTATCATCTTCAATTTTAAATCATGACATCTGAATATTCACTTTATTATACTTTTGATGTTTAAATTAGAATCACAATGTACCACTCAAAAATTAATCATTGGGTCGGATCCAAAGATCCATGGGCCTTTCATTTCATTCGCTCCTGAAATCATATCCAAAGACAGTATAAATTCAGATCTGGATCGGAGATTTTAACATTTCGCGGCTTCGTGATCGATATGATCGATAGCCCTGCAAATGGAATGTAGGTATAGTAGATACTGACGAGGAGAGGTTGTGTAACTCGGGTCATGAAATGAGAAGAAAATTTGGTCGTGCCACTAAAAGAAAATAAAAAAAATACTTGTCGTGACTTTATTCTCCATAGGCACGGATGCAGGAGAAAAAAATTAAGCCGAATGTCATGCGGGTTGCCTACGTTCGCCAGATTCCCGTGAACCTATAAGAGCGTAGTTGTTAAAAATGGGGGCTAGTGTACTGCGGGCGTGAGTCATTTCATAAGTCAAAAAAATTATAAAATTTGGTGTTAGTGAAATGATTGGAAAATTTTTTTATTACAGAATTAAATTGTGGAATCATTACGTTAACTTTACAATTTATTTTTGAGTGATGCATGTGTAAATCTAGTTTAAGCGATAGAAGTACAGAAAAGTCAGTATCCACTCACAAAAGTATTAAATGAAGGACGATAAAGTTTTTGATTCAATGGCTGAAAGAAAAATTTTAAAGAGCCATAAGAATCAAATTTCATTACCTGCAGTCCACTACCCCACTCTGCTATTGTCGGCTTACCTGAGTTTGGAGAATGCTGGCTCCACACATGTCATTTTACTTTTTTTCTTGCAAACCCAGGCCATTGGAGAAAAAATCCGATACATTTTTTTAAATTTTGCTTCCAGTAGCATTATATTATAAGTAATAAGATATAGTTATTGCATCCATAAATCTCGATTCAGGAAAATATTATCCACATAGAGGATAGGAAGTTGATTTTTTCTACAAAAAAATATTTGTTTTTTGGTAATTCTATTGTTGCTGTATTTATATATATTCATTAAAAATCTAGGATTAGAAAGGGAATGAAATTCATAATTGAGTATTTGGAACTAAGGATCCAAAACCAAGATAAAGATCCGAAACCCAGGCAAGGATCCGGTTCCAGATCCAACAAAAAACCTGGATCCGTCCATCACTATTTAAGAGTGAATAAAACATGATTACATCTTGCTGTGGACTGCAATTTGTTTAGTACATTCTTATTGATGATGGCTTTCTTCATACACTTGTACCATTTATCTCATTTTTTAGAAATAAAATTTATACCATTGACTTGACTAATCTGTAATTGTATCATCTTAATTGTAGCATGCGGAGGCACTCTCAGGGGTGAGACTGGAACGTTAATATTTCCACCTGCCAATGCTGAAAGTTATCCACACAGCACTAATTGTGCATGGCTGTTGGTTACAAACAGGACCCAAGTGCTGAACATCACATTTACAAGATTCTCTTTGGAGGAATCACCATCATGCCAATTTGACTGGCTTCAGGTAATTGGATTTTTTTTAAATACAATCAAAGAAATGAAGCATAATCATTAAATTTTCTGAGACTGAAAGGAATGTATTTCCCTGGAAAAATCACCCTGTATATTATATGGCCCATGACAATGAAAATGAAAGGTTATAAATAATTGAATTAAGTTATTGTTTTTCAGAATTTGTGCCCTAAACTAGGGTGTACTTTATAAGCCAGAAAATATGGTATATTATTAAGTCGGACAACAATTCCGCAAGGGGGTAAATATCCAATTCCAAGTAGCCTACCACATTGGGCCATTATTTTGTGGCTACTTGGGACTCAATGCAATCTATCAAATACATATTACTGTCACACTTAATAAATATCCAATTTCCTTTACATTAATTTACATTGGAAAGGAAAATGGTGTACATATTGGGTGCATCACCAAAGTGGTGCACCTTTTAGAGGAAAATGCTTTGAGGGCTAGTGAACCATCATGCTGTAAAACGTATGACCCTCCTGACAGGAGAGTCCACGTCTTCACCAATATAGGTTAGATGTATTATTGACTCACGTACATCAACAATCTACAGCTATTTTTGTAACAATGGCATAGCTTCCTGCAAAATCATGGATTAACACATTTGTTAGAGAGAGAGCTGATGCCACGTCAAGCACCTACTGTGAATTCCGCCAACTGCCCTCCCCAGGCCTCGTCCTCCCTATATACCCACCCGGATGGCGCCGAATACGACACCGAGCGGGCATAAAAGGGAAGGACGGTTGGCGAGATTCAGGTCGGTGTTGACATAGCACCATGTCTCGTGACTGATCCTTTATTAAATATAAGAAAAGTACAGAAAGGTCAACAATATGGAAGAGGACACCTCGTCCCTTCGTCAAGGCATACACAATAGCTTGATTGTCGCATCTCACGATGACTCTGGTGAACTGAGGCGTAACCCGGAACATGTGAGTCAGGGCGGCTTAAGCCTTGGCTGCATAAACGGTCTTTTTGTGTCCAAATGACCATATTTTGGTAATGTCAAAGTCTAGCGCCACCCAGGCGGCTTGAAAGGGTGTGGCGTCACAGTACACTTCTATAGAACAAGAGAAAACAGAGAAATACCTGGGGAGGGCCCATATTCCCTCTTCCCAAAACTGAAATAACCACTTGAGATAACGCTTGGCCGTATCTCTAATGAGAAAATAAGGCAGTCCTCTAATGAATGCTTCGTACTTGCCTCAGGAAAGTCCGCCGCCTTTCGGCGTCTTACGTTACCGACATATCAAATTGTATTTTTTTTGACTCCGCTCCTCAGCGTTGTCCTACGACTTTCTGCAGGTCCTTACATTGGTTTGTCTATGTAACATTGTAACTCGTTCTCACAAATTACGAATAGTTGCTTCGGAAATACATTTTAAGTTTGCTCCTTTTTTTTCTTTGTCCAAATTTTTTCTCTACTAATTTTTCAACGCCCAGACACCTGCTGCTCGATATCATTGTATTTAATTCCTAAAATCCTTTGTATAATCTATTAAACGGTAAAAGTTATACATATTATCAATGAGAATACTTTCTTTTAGGACTACCAACGTGACTTTGACATTATTGATTCCGCATCCTAACTTTGGGTCACATTTTGCAGGCACTTTTTTTAGCAGTATCCTTCATTCTTGTTGTTCTTGGAGCAGCTTTGTTACAAATTCAACGGCTCTAAGTGAATGTGAATACTGAGTATAAATTCTCTAAACATCAGAAAAGGAGCACATCTCATCACACCACAACTCGTATTGTCGATGAAGACATTGCCCGGTTCGTTGAAGAGCCAGATGAAAATATGGATGCTAGTGAATCAGACTCTAATTTTGTAATCTGTAATAATTCGTAAGACGAGCTAACCGATGCATCTCAGATGATAATGAACACAAATATGATGTCCGTCAGGTCTCAGGCATTTCAGGTATACTTACGGCAATGCACAAAAAACGAGAAGCATAAATATGGAATGAAATTGTACCAGCTTACTGAACCAAATGGACACGTTTTGGATTGCTTGGTTTATACCAGTTTAAGGAATACTTATGTTGGTGGAGTAGGTCACTCAGAAAAAGTCGTTCATTCACTTGTCTAGCTACTCCAATGTTGATCATGCTGTATGTATGGACTTTTACAATAGTCACAAACTGTCACACTGCTGGGAAAATGATGGAAAAGAAATTATATTCAACTGGGATGTTGCAAATAATGAGGAAAGGTAACCCTCCTAAAGCTGCGAAGAAAAATTGCTAAAATGAGATTTTAGCTCAGTACAGGAAAGAGGGAATATCCATATGTAAGTGGAAAGGCAAAAGAGATGTTCTCTTGATTTCATCAGAGCATAATGAAAATATTATAGAAGAGTCCAACTGAAAAGGAAAGATTACTAAGAAACAAAGGATGGTTGCAGAACATAATACATACATGGGAGGAATAGACCATATAAATTAAATTCTCTCTTACTATCCAGGTAAAAGAAGAAGTTTGTAACAGTTTCTAAAATTATGGAGAAATATATTTCAAATACTGCTAAACAACTTACAAATACTCCACAGCAAATTTAGTGGCGAATCTTCAGAAGTGTCGCGAGAGTTATTGGGAGTCTTATCTTCAGGAGCAATTATGATGAAATGCCTGTTCAAGCCCTAGGTAAGGAAAAAGTCCTACCATTTCAAATTCAAGCGGGAAGGGTTCTAGAGTCCAAAAAAATGATGCTGCAACTACTCAAGTAAATGGGTAAGTCAGGACATTGTAACTTATTGCCCCATGTGTGAATATGAACCTATAAGCTGTGTCTAGATCCCGGTTTCAGAGTTTTCCATAGTTACTAACCAGGGTCACGGGAAGGAAAAATGTAAATTACAGACATAATAATGTTATGAAAACTAAATTCAGTAGATTCTGGCAATATTGTGTTGCATTCGAACATATCGAAAAGAAGACGAAAATTTGCTATTTACTACAGATAAAAAAACCTTTATTCCGACCCTGGTTTCGTTGGCACTGAAACATCATCAGGTTGATGCATGCGGCTCTATTCATAAAAAAAACTCTATATATTGAAATAGTAAAAATCTTCAATTTTAATAAAAATTTTTAGGTTTTACAAATAACCTTATTTGTGTTAGAGGAAAAAATATGTAAGACATACAAGAATAACAATAATGTTTAGGGACGACTGTGGAGTTTAGGAAACGGGCCTCCTCATGTTGGTGATGCTAAAAAGTTAATATAATTTTTTAACATGAAAAATAATTTATTTAATGTAAATTTTAAGTTACAATATAATAAACAGTTTCAAAGTGCAAGAATAATAGAGAAATGTTAAAGGCTGATCAATAACGTATTTGAAAACCATCCCGCGGAACAGGCTGCCACCGAACGGCGGCATTGTAAACTTTTTAAAAATAACAATAATATGCTAAATGAAAAGGATATAATTGGCAACAAAGTGAAAGAAACAACATAATATACGATATTCAAGAGAAAAAAACCGATCCTAAGAATATTCTTAAAATATACAACTGCACCGAATGTGTTAAGCATTTTAGATGACTGTTAGGGTCCTCTAGGTGCACTCTTTTGAGTGACTCCTCCCTGCTATCAAACAGGAACCTTTGTTGGTCCATTTGTATGTCGTATGTTTTT
Source organism: Platycnemis pennipes (assembly GCA_933228895.1). Lineage (NCBI taxonomy): Eukaryota > Metazoa > Arthropoda > Insecta > Odonata > Platycnemididae > Platycnemis > Platycnemis pennipes. Next base: position 111,023,562 of record OW121847.1, read on the forward strand.
CCACAGCATAATGAACAGTTTATTTCTGGTATCCAAAGTAATTGTTTATTTGCTGTGTTCCCAGCACGAATGCCTTCACTGATTTTGACTCATAGGTTTTACTCCACAGTTGGTTTCAACACCGCTGAGATTTTGAGGTTGTGACTAGGAGCATGGGGCTACTTTTCCCTTTCTCCTCTTGTCCCCACTGTATTACCATCCAAAGGCATGCAAGAGATTAGTCTAATTTCCTTTGCTTTTCTATAAAATATAGTTCTTGATGCCAAAGTATGAAATTTTAATGAATATTTGCATCCAAAGCAGTTAATGTTTTATCTTCATCTCAAAGTCACAGCATAATCAAATGGGTCTTGGGAATTTAAACTGGGGTTCACTCTAAGGTGAGCTGCCATTACAAAATGATCATTTTGTAATGCCTGTGAACAATATGTGATCTCCATTTTCTTTTTTGGTATTTGAGTTCCATTCAAAGAAGAGAAGCCCTTCTTTCATGCTTGTGTATGAAAGCAGAAGTGCCTGCAAGGCATGCAAAACTACTTAACCTGTTAAATAAAAAGAAAAATATAATATTGTTTAAATGCTTCAGCATGATGTGTTTTTGTACAGTGAAACCTCTCACTTACAGACATTAACGGTCCTATAAAATGTGTCCGTAAATGAGAGGTGTCCGTAAATGAGAGGTGTCCGTAAATGAGAGGTGTCCGTAAATGAGAGGTGTCCGTAAACGAGAGGTGTACGTAAGTTGGAGGTGACCCAAAGAAACTCTCATTTCTACACATCGTTTTACCATGCAAATATTATACTGTAGGAATTTAAAGCAGCTGAAAGAAATCCTTTTATTTCAAATATCACTTCTTAATAATTTAAAATAAATAATAAATAATGCATTTAATCACATATGTACGAGGGTCGTTCAATAAGTCTTTGGAAAAAGGTAGAATAACAAATTATTTTGGATGGATTTTTTTTATTTTTCAACATAGTCTCCTTTTATGCCTATACATTTTTCCTAGCGTTTCTCCAACTCTTTCAAGCCATCCAAAAAATAGGATTTCTGAATGTCCTCAAAACAGGAATCAGTTTGGGTGATGATCTCCTCGTTCGACGTGGATCGTTTTCCGCCGAGCTATTTTTCAAGTCTGGAAATGAAAAAAAGTCACTGGGGGCCAAATCTGGGAAATATGGCGGATTTTGTATTACATTGAAATTTAATTCCACGATTTTCACCATCGGAACTGCGCGGGTGTGGACTCGTCTACTGTCTTGATGGAAGAGAATTTTTTTCTTTAGCATATGAGGATATTTTTTCTTGATTTCTTCGCTCAATCGGTACAATAACGACACATATTACTCTCCATTTATTTCTCGTTCTTTTTCTAAGTAACCTATGTAGATAGTTCCACGTGCATCCCAAAAATCGTTGCCATCAACATACCGACCGATTTCACCGTCTTCACCTTCTTCAGAGCAGAATCGCCTTTGCAAACCCACTGTTGCGACTGTTTCTTAATTCTGGTTTGTAATAATGTATCCATGTTTCATCCACAGTTATGTATCGATGCAGAAACTCGTTAGGGTTGCAACGGAAAAGCACCAAACCAGCCTCTAAGTCGATCACACGATTGCGTTTGTTCTCCATTGAGGCAAATGCGGCAACCATCTTGCCGAGATTTTTTTAATTCCCAATTTTTCGTGCAAAATTGAAAAGACTGCACCCTGTGATATGCCTGTGGCCTCAACTATTTCGTGCATTTTGATTCGTTGATCACTCAAAACCATATCGTGGATTTTTTCAGACGTTTCGGAGGAAGTCACTTTCACTAGACGTCCCAAACGATTGTCATCATTTGTGGATGAGCGGCCACGTTTTAACTCATTTAGCCAATAGTAAACAGTAGCAAACACCGGAGTAGATGTACCATGAACTTCATCCAATTCCGCTTTGATATGTTTCGGTGTTAAACGTTAGAAATAGAAGTGTTTAGTCACTGCACGAAACTCCCTTTTTTCCTTTTTTCTTAATGAACAAAAGCTTATTGTCACGATAGCAACAAAAGTTTGTTGCTAAAGTAACAACTGGATCGATATAACTGAAACTTTTACAGCATTCTAAAGAGAGATGACGCTTGCTAAAATCAAACCTTTTGCGATTATATCATCGCCACCTATTGGATTTTCTAAGGACTTATTGAACGACCCTCATATGTATATTTAAAATTCTCGAAGCATCTGCACACTTTAATATGAATGCATACACACAAATATAGCTCACTTTGGCATAAAGAAATCATTGATTTTAGTTTGCTTATTTCTTTTTGTAACAAATTCTTTTTCAAAATTTAACTGTACATCAACAAGGCTACTTAATGCCTCGCTGTTACCTTTTGAAATGCAAAATTTTTTTAATTGTTCAATTTGATGCAACGCACCGGCATACAATACCACAAGCATCTCTTCCACTATAGGCTCAGACTCACTGTCATCACTTTCACTGATTTCGTCGTCTCCATCATCAAGTGTACTTTTAACAATTTCTTCCTCATCAACCTCGTGGTCCACAGTCAATAAATTAGAATCAATGCTCACATATTCAGCACTTTCGCCAGCATCATTTAACAAAGAGTCTAACTGCAAGTCATTTGTGACATCTTCCAGCTCTGGTGATAATTCAATGTTAGTGAACCCTGATTTTACAAAACAATTACACACGGTTGAACTTTTTATGTTTTTGATCGCTCGATCAATCCAAAATATTGCGTCAAGAACAGAAATCGACTTCCCCACACGAGTGTGGGAATGCCCTTGGTCAAATTTAGATAGCATGCTTTTTAAAATGAACTCTCTGTAGAAGACTTTGAAATTTTTAATGATTCCTTGGTCCATTGGTTGTAATACACTGGTAGTTAGGAGGGAAAAAATTAATTTAATATTTTTTTAATTTTGAATCGGGATGGCAAGGAGCATTGTCAAGAAATAGCAAAATCTTTCTTTTTTCCTTTCCCATTTTTTATCGAGATTTTGCAACCACTCTGTCATCTCCGCAGTCATCCAAGCCTTCTTATTTGATTTCCACGTGATGGGCAGTTTATCTTTACTCACTCCTTTGAAGCACCTTGGATTCTTGGCTTTTCCTATCACCAGCAGTCTCAGGAAATCATCTTCTATATTAGTGCCAAGTAAGACTGTCAGCCTCTCCTTTGACACCTTCCCTCCAGAGCATTTTTCTGATTTTAGGGCCAGGGTTTTGTTAGGTAAGGCCCTAAAAAACAATCCCGTTTCATCTGCATTGTAGGTGTCCCTGGGTTTGAAGTTTTCCAGCAGCACAGGTAACCTCTCAATCCACTCCATAGAACCTTCTTTGCACACCTCTGCAGCCTCCCCACACACAGCTTTAAACACGATATTGTGTCTTAAGCAGAATTTTTCCAGCCACCCATTTGATGCCTTAAAGTTCTCTATACCCAGTGCCACTCCAATTACAAGTGTTTTTTCTTGTAAAAGAGGTCAGGAGACTGGCAAATTATTTGCCCTCACTTTTGTGAACCACTCAAAGAGAACAGTGTCTAGTTTGTTCCCAGATGGAATCACTTTTTTAGCGTTTCCATTGTGATTTTCCGTCAACAACTTCATGATGGTCTCCTTCTGCTTAAGAATATCAGCGATTTGAGTTTTACTCACACCGAAATGAACTGCTAATTTACGGACACCACTCTTTTCCTTATCTGCATGCTCCAACACCTGCACTTTCTCTCGTAAGGAAAGACTTTTACCCTTCGGCATCGCGTAATAAAATCGAGATGCCCCCTAGCACCGTAAACTGTATGAAATGTCACAACGCTCAAATGACGGTGAGATGGCACAGTTGGAGAGGTTCGAAAGGTACTGAAAGTGCATTATCTGTCAAAAGCTTGGAGGTCTACACCCAACGGAAGAAGACTGCTGGTAATTGAATGAATCATTGAATGAATGAATTGTATGAATCATACACAGCCGATTGCTTGAGGGCAGCGGTCACTCTATGTGCGTCACACCGAGCCCTCCTTCGTGGCCGTGTCCCTCTACCCTCGGGGCCGTGGGGTGCTCCTTCGTTTGGGATTAGCATTTCCAAGAATTCAATCGAGTACACCCTTTTGTTTATTCGACCTCCGCGAGTTGTGCAATCTATAGACTGCTATGTTGGAATCATAGGCAACCGCTTGCTCAAGGATCCTACGTGCGTCTGGCCGAGGTGCTCTTTCGTTTGGGATTAGCATTTCACTAGATGCAGTAAATACAAAAGAACCAAATAATCTATCTTCAACTCTATACTGTAACTGTTCCCATAGTGTATGCATTATTTGATAGGCACCTATTTAGTGTTCAAGTTGTAATTGTTTGCATGCAAGCTGGGTCACATCACTTCATCCCCCATGTGCAACTGAGAAACTCTTACGACTATACCTACAAAATACTTTGTACTGATTATCGACATCACATATTAACCAATTGCTTACTTCACTGTCATTTTCCCAATCCTTAGGAAAAATGCACAACCTTTTATCTTTCTTCTCAACGTGATCACCTTTGCATTTCAAATTGCTATCTATTTCTTTTATTCTTTTACTTCTTTACGATTTACTGCTTCATATAACAACCACGTGTTCACTTCACAAGATATGAGGCACAACATTCCTTTGCGTCAGAAATTAGCCAAATGGAAACAGCACGGCAGACGTGGCACATTTATCCATTATTTCCCATCGTACCAGCCAGGCTGGCCAACCCAAAACACACAAAATTGTAAGCAATGAACCAAAGAGATGCATTAGTCTAAACAAACAAATATACCAGAGTAAGTACTCTTCGCAATGAAAACTTCAGACAGAAAGACCAAAATAGAACTTATGAAGTAAATAGTATACCAGAGATGAAAATACAGACACATTTTTCTTGAGTTTCAAAACGCTCAGAAATACAGGACAATAACCGTCCCGGATAAGAACTGTCCGGGATGCGAGACATTTAGCTCGAGTATGGGACTCCCGTAAAATCCGGGACGTCTGGCAACCCTGAGTAAAACACAACTGAGTTGTTCCTTCTTTCCAATGAGTCAGAGATAAGGCAATCAAGCATCATTCATTAGCCCATTATTTTCCTATATTACTTTACTCTCCACTGAAAAACTCATATGCGTGGGTGATGTATTTAAATTTTTAAGTTAGTTTTGATGCATGCATACACCATGGAAGTGTGCAATATGTTGGATCATTTGCTACTAGATCCTGCTCTGCATATAGAATTTAGAGGAATAAATTTCCGCTAGAAGAAAATCATATGCTATGCATCAGGCATTATATATTAGGCCTAAATTAAGTTAAAATAGTGAAAAGATTCTCTCATGGATGCTATGTCAATCATGTATTTTGTACAAATAATGATATGCCCATTAATTTCACAAAATAACAACCATAAACATCTTTGCGTGGTTATTTCCAAGACGAAGGCTCTGAAAGATGAGCTTAAAAAGGAGTTGATCTTAATGTTTACCTCCTTCCAAAAGTACTCGTGTACAAGCCACGCACTTCAACAGTGAAGGCGTGATAATTTCCTTTACACTTCTTCAGCCACTAATGATGGTAACATAAATCCATAATTTATGTTTTTCACTATGCTCTCTGAAAGCTTCAGTTGTGGCTCTATTCAAATAAGGTGGCCTGGTCTTCATCCACTAAATTGCAGGTATCATTTAAAGTTTCGATATAGCTAAAACTTGTAGTATATTTTTGCGTATTGTTCATCCTCTGCTTTCAATCAGGCATGGGTATTTTTGTCTGAGCATTGCAGCTTAAAAATTTTGAGGATAATAATATCAATGCCAACAGATTAATTATCCAAAGACACCCATACTGATATTATGGTCAACTGGTTGACCATAAACGTGGAGATAGAATTGGAGGCACTTGTCTTGGGAAGAGCTTAGTGGTGGGCCACTGTCCTAGAGCAGGTGTAACCAAGAACAAGCAGTCACTGACCACCTGACAAGAGGCCCAAAGGTGGGCTTGTGAGGCCTGCTGAGCTAACGGGGGACACTGCACCTGTTGAGTGGGTGGGAGTAGGGGGTTTATGAAGGGGCCTTATCCTAGCAGGTACCCTGATGTTGATGTCCTCCGGGGTGTATCCAACAATAACACAAGGGAGATATGAAAGTGCCTCCCGATTGGACAAGGATTCTGGCAAGGCTTTCTGCTTCCTCTCTGATGGTGTGAATTAAGGTTTCTCATGGGATGGTTCTACTTATCATCTAGTCTTATGTGTATCTTTAACAAGGATTAGGCTAAAAAACCCTTATCAGATTCGTTATCATTCTGCCAGAACATAGCTGAGAAGCTCTCTTTTATGATTATTTTTCGATTGCTGGGTTGGAGTGAAAGGCAAGAAAGATACACTATTACATGGCATAAATATATATGGGTGAATGAACATTTTTTTACCGTTGATAATGCACGTGCCCTTAACACAACATCATTTAGAATGAATGTGTGACAAACTAAGTAGTCGTATAAACAAAGCTAACTCGTATTTTCTCTGATTTTCTTGGCTGTTGGTGATGGAAGAAGGGAAGCGCAGTGCTCATAAATAAATAGTATATCCCTCCTCGATGACTACATCGAAATGCTCAATGAGGACGGTAATGAAACCTGATTCTTTTGTTGAAACGATTGTCAGCCGGAATAATTAGGCCATAGAATAAGATTGGGTAATCGGTCTGAAATATGTGGAAGAAAAAAGCTTCCTTTTTGACATGCATGACTGACTTACTGCTCAAACGTCATAGTATCTCTTCCGATGCGTGTCAAAACTTTTTTGAGCGCAGGTGTGCAGTATACGATTTCTGTACTAAGAATACCCCTCATGGATTTATATTTGGATCCAGTAGCAATTGGTTTTTCGAAGGCAAGTATTTCTGTACTTGACTAATTTACATTTTTTTGACTCATGGTTGGTAACTCTGGACTTGTGGCAACAAAGCCAAATGCATTTTTAGTCGTATTGGTGTCATATTTAATGTGCTGCTTATCCTATGATTCAAAGTCGTCCTTAGTATTTTAGCATTGAAAAATTTATTATTGTCCAAGCAATTCACATTTTATGCATAATGAGCATGCCAACCATGATTGATTAGGAGCCTTACTCTGGCAAGATGCATTTGAAAAACCCTGCTATGATCCGTCATTATTTGTAAAAACGAGCATCTTTTTCACGCCGGGACCGAGACCCGAGGATTTAATTTCTAAACAATGTTATTTCATAATATCGAATACTGTTACATGCATTTAGATACCCTGTTTAGTTGGGACCGAAGATTTTGCTTCATAAAATCGAAGTATCGTAATTTCGAGTTACTACTGTAATTAAAAGCAATGGTTTATTGAAGTCAGATGTTGAGGGTAGAATGCTGGGGAAGAGGGGAATAAAGAGGAAGAGGATTAGCCCTAGGGGCAGGATGAAGAGAGATTATTCATATGCTGTGCCAAAAAGGGAAATATGTAGCATAGAAAAAGAAATGATCATTAGTGTTGAAGGGCAGTAGAAGTGGTCCATAAAACCTTCTTTGTCAGTTGAACACCACTAATTGAACAACTTGATATGTATCTGAGCTGTTAGTTTGTCAGAATTTTTTAGACCATTAATAATTTGTATTTTGAATACGTAATGATGCAGTAATGATATACATAGCTTCTTTACGTAATAGATTTATTTATTACTCTTTAGATTCACGATGGACGTGGGGCAGGTGATCATATGGTTGGACGATACTGTGGATCTGTAAAACCCAAAGGAGGTAATATTATTTCTACCCGCCATGTTTTATATCTATGGTTTAGATCAGACCATAGCGTGGCAAGTGATGGATTTGAAGTACAATGGAGTAGTATTAATCCAGGTAATTATACCATTTTGTTTATTTTTATCTGACTAGCTTAATTTGGCTTAAATTTAATTCCTAATTCATTTGTAGCTTAAGTCATCAATTTATTATATTATTCAATCTTAGATTATGATTTCAATAATGCTTGTCATAAAAAACTATACGTAAATATCTTTTAATACTTTCCTGAAGAATTTCAGTAATTGTGAAATGAGGCAGTAAAGGAATGATATGCAGAAAGCAAAAATGAATAAGTATCATGTTTGAATGCACTTTCTAAAGAATAGTTGCATGCTATGGTACAAACAATCACACTCTTCTTCAGAATGTTTCATTTTTGTGAAGCTGTGACTGATTGCATATCTTTTTTAAATAAAAAATCCAGTACAGTTGAGCATCTTTAATCCGGCACAGTCGGGACCGAAGTAATGCCGGATTAGGGATTTTGCCGGACTATGGGTCATGCATGGCAACTGGTCTATTTCTGACGTCCGGGATGTTTTCATTGAAAGGAGTCAATTATTTATAACAAAATATATTCATTTGCCATTTACTGAACATTATTTTAAAAAGAGTTACTGAGAATAATCAGAAAGAAATGGTTTCTTAATACACAAAGTTATTATTTAAAATTATCCAAGTTGCGCAGTGAGTGAAAATAACGGAATCTAAACATTGTGCATATAGCTGCACATGTAAAAGTTTCATATTATTATTGGAAAAGGGTATAAAATTTGATATTTCTTTTGCTGTGCTTTGCGTAACATAATTTCCTACCGCGCTCGATTTGTTATCAGCTGATTCAGCGCGATGTCAACGCGTGGGTGTCGTGTGTACGGCCGCCCATCACTACGTCGTCGCCGCGGGCGACCGGACTGGAATATTCTTAAAGACCATCATCAATAGTAGTCTTCCTTCAAAATTCAGGCTGATTATCTTCATCCCCACTCGGATTTATTGTTATTAATTACCATTTCAATGATTTCATCATCTATGATGTTGTGTGGTGAGAATATCGTGGCCGCTAACTATCCTTTCATCTAAATTTACCAATTCCATTTCCATTAATTCAGGGTTATGGATGATGTTTGAAAACTCCATTATCATATTTTTATCCTCATAAACATGAAATTTTTTAAATCCCCACTTATTTCGTCTATATCAAACCTTAAAGCAGGCCACAATTTAAACCACGCGTGTTTTAGAATGGACGGTGAAATGCTATTGCCTGGACGTGAAATTTCCCGAATCACGTCTTTTGGATTGATCACGTCTATTTCTGAAATAGTTTATCCTGCTTCATTAGCATTTCACCAGAAATACTAACTAAGCCCTTCACTTCGACGCAATCGAAACCAGGCTATCTAAAGCAGCACTTAAATCTTCTTTCACAGTTTTTCTCTTTGTTATCTACTTCTTCGTGTCACTTTAACAGTAAAATTTTGATGATTCTTCTCTTTCAGCTTCTTAATGTGCAATATTGTTGAAGATCCCACGTAGTATGTTTCAGTCAAATGCTTTACTGATGCAACGGCGTCAAGCTTTTTCACAACTTGCACTTTTTCTGCGATGGTTAACGTTTTGTGCTGTTGCCACAACTGTATGGATGAGACATGTTTTGGGTGAAACATAAGCAAATAACAAATAATTTTTATCAGATTACATCTAGCATTCAATCAAAAATGCACACACCATTGAAAGTGGCCGATCTGTAAATTAGTCGTAGTCTGTCTCGGCGATGTCTTAAAATTTATATGTTTACTTCTAGTTCCAGAATAATTCCAGTGTACACAAAGTACCAGAAATTAATATTTTTGAATTATTCTGATTCTCGAAATGGGAAAATTAATGTTAAGAATGGTATCTCGGTATTGATATAAGAATAATATCTCGGCAGGTTATGAAGCAATGTTCCGGTTAAAAATGTTTCGGCATTTTCCACAAAGTACTGGGTAGTTGGTCATGGCAAAATTGCCGGATTATGGGTGCTCCCGGATTAGGGGTTCCCGGATTAAGGGTGCACAACTGTACTATCTTTGCTGTCTTGGTGTATGTAATGCATAGTTGGGATTAACGATAAAAAAAAGTAACGAGTAAAATTAATCATTAAAAATGTAGTTAACTATTTAACTTAATTGTTACTTTTTAGAAGAGTTAACTTTTAACTTTTATTCATTAAAATTATACATTAACAGAAACAAAAGTAACTTCAGGTAATTTTTTTCGTTAATTTTTGGCGAAAGTCAAACTGTTCGAATTTGGGTGCAAAGCTTGCCCAATAGATATAGGGGAAAATAAAATGGTATCTAAGAATTCAATATAGCTGGATAATTGTGCAAGAATGCAATGAATAGGCCCAGACAAATACATCCAAACAAAAGCGGTTGTGAGGTGGTTGACTGCCAAAGTTTAAGAACGTACTCTCAGATGAGGAAACACGAAACCACGCGATGATTATTTCCTGGAGGGCTCATATGCCTTACTCATTTACTCCTCTCGTATGCCTTACTCATATGCGACATCATGTCATCAATTCTACATAGTTGAACACGAGAAAGGAGGTCGCCTAAAAACCTATGACGGCTAATGATAGGGGGAGGGGTTCATTCAAAGTAACATATCTGTTACAATGCCCCAATCTCAGATTGCATCGCGAGAATCGCGATCGTATCATGAGATGAGGGTGCAAAGCACACCCCCAGCATCTACTGTAACTGTATATGAGTAACTAAACTTTTCATTGCAATTTTACAATTGTGAAGGGATACATCACATCGCAGTGTTGGGATCGATATGAAAAAACTAACCTTAAAGCGTTTTCTGCCACTCATAACAATTTTCTGTGGCAAATTATGGAAGCACCATGGTTCGTCAGAAATTCAAACATTCATGTCAGCTTAAAAATCCCAGAATTGGAGTTCCACCTCAGAAAAATCGCCGAATGCTTTCAGCAGACACTAGGTAACCTGACCAACAACACTCTGGACACTAAATGAAATTACAACGAAAATCCCCTCTTCAAATATAAACAACCCCAGGCAGCTATAGCAAACTATCTATAATAGTGGCATGAAATAACCAAAATCAAAGAAAGCAACATCAACTAACATGCATACCAGCATGCATGCTGAAACACGTTATCGTGCCGGTAAACAGCATCCTGCAACTCAGCCAGTCGGTTGGTAGCAATGTTGAGTTGTGACTGTGACATTTGCGTTTGAGGTCGATACCTTAACCGCTTCCTTCCACAAAGAGCGGACCTCCCCCCACCACAAAGAGCCGACCTCCATCTCTTTTGAAGAGTGGAACTTCACTCCAACGAAGAGCAGATACATTTCGTAGTCCTTCAGTATTTGCCATTTAGTTAATTATTATTATTTAGTTAAGTATTACATCAGTTTTTACTTTAAAATGCTTTTGTTGTGGCCCAGTATTTCCAATATTTTTAAACAAATGGTTTTGGATGGAAGAATCCACAAAGACAGTTTTCAGTGTTTGCTTTGTCTGTCAAAACAAAAAAAAACCATCAAGGCCTCTATTACCACAGATACCAATTTGCCGAATCAATTGAAAAAGTAACTTTTAAATTAAAATTTCCTTTTTTTTAACTGTAACTTTAATCAGTTACTTTTTGGATAAGTAACTTTTTACTTTAACTAGTTACTTTTTACAGAGATTAACTTTAATTTTAATCAGTTAATTTTTTTTCTTCACTTTCCCAACTATGATGTAACATGCAATTCATTGAGCTCTAATTTAGATCAAATGTAGCATGCTGGAATTTCATTTACCTTTATTCCCATGCCTCCCAAAAAACACTTATGATACATTATGTTTATGTGCACTTAAAATTTTTCATGATGTTTTATGATGATAATGGCTAAACACACATTATGCATATACAGTCCATGCAAATAGTACATCTTTAGACTGTAGTTTGAGGCTTTTATCTCAATAACAGAAGAGACAATATTTATACAGAGCTTATCAGCATTTAGATAATTTAGTCTTATGTTTAACACAGGTAACAGACAGTTTTTAATAATAATATTTTTGAGGTATGTTTTTGCAGTTAGAATGAAAAACGGCCTCATTTTTGTAGTGTTGCAGAGGTAAGCATCAAATTTGGCTATTTGTCATAACAATATGAAATGCACAAATGAAAGGGAATTTTAAAAGAATATGAGTTGTACTCTGGCCATGATATCCTTGAAGCTTCAAATGTTTTACGAAATTCATTTACGTTATTCTATTTAATTTACGAAACTAGGTTTTCTCTGTATGTATGGGCTAGGAGGCACACAAAAAATCTTTGACTTCTTCATAAAATTTCTATTGTGAATCAATTAACGTCATAAAACAACATGTCACAATACTTTATTTCAATTTCATATTTCTTGTAAACAAATTTGGAGCAAAGGTAAAAATGCTGAACGATGTAAGTGCTGATAGACTATCTTCACTCTGAACTCAAGTTTAATACAGACAGTAAAACCTTTATTTTTGCCTCAAAACACCCATCTACCAGGATTTTTGTCTACTTCTCAGAGGAGGTTGATCTTTTCAATCGATACTTTTCTTATCGCCACAGGCTTTTCCATAGCCGATTCCAATCTCTTGTCTGACTTTTAATGTCAGAAAGCATTGGTGCTCACTCTCATTGGTTTGATGTCCAGCCAACACTTATAAAATAAATGAGTATCACATCATTTAAAATGCACAGCTTGTGGATACCCCTTTACTTCTTTATAAACATTTTTTTACCATAATATACCTAATAAAATATCTTTGTAAGTGATAACAATCTTTTTTAAATTTGAGAATTAAATCTCGGGGGAGATATCCATCACCAAACTATCCTTTGGATGGTTATTTTCCTGGGATAAATTTGGCATGGTCCTCCTCCAAACATGCTAAAGAGTTAACCAAAATGTACTAACCAGAATTATTTACATGCACTGTGACTCTGATCTGAGGAAATGAACATGTAAACAAGGAAAATGGTGCCGGAGAAGGGTACTGGCATATACTGGGAATTGCAGTCCCCATAAAATCTTCTGGCATCGGGTCAAAAGTGTAAATGCTTGTTCATTTGGTCAAATTGTCATTTCTCTTCAGTAATGTTGCAGCAGATTTAAATGCAGTATGAAAAATAAAAAATTTGGTTTTCAGTGTGTGGAGGGATAATTGAGACTAATTCACATGGCTCAGTCCAGTCACCTGGCTCCCCTGGAAAATATCCTGCCGACAGAGACTGCTATTGGCAGCTCACTGTACCCATGGGAAGCAGAATTCAAATTCATTTCTTTACTTTGCAAATAGAAGCTCACCCAAACTGCAGTTATGACTTTCTTGAGGTAAGAAGTGTAATACTGATGTATTATTGCACAAACACTCATTATTTAAATTAACATGTTAACATACTTAGAGAAAAAAGTTGTAGAACCATGCAGCAGCTAATAATGTATGCCAAGCATATTATTATTACTACCACAGAAAAGAAGACTGTCTTTAAAAAGTCTGTTGTTATTGTGTTTCAGTTTTTAATCCATCAAAAATGGTTTAGAAATCTTGAAATTAGGGAAATGCCACAACCATATTTAGTATTTTAATTGAAATTTCACTGCTGTAAACTTAATTCCTTCATCGATTAATTAAACAATTCTTCTATATTAAAGTAAATTGTTGCCTGCCCAAAAAAAGGTGTCTAAAAAAATGGTCAGGGGTGCCCGGCACAGTTGGAACCAAAGTGATGCCTGATTAGGGATTTTGCCGGATATTTTGACTATGGGTCATGCAGGGCAACTGGTGTATTTTTGATGTCCTGGATGTTGTCATTGAAAGAGTCAATTATTTATAACAAAATATATTCGTTTGCCATTTACTGAACATTATTTTAAAGAGAGTCATTGATAATAATCAGAAATAAATGGTTTCTTAATTCACAAAGTTATTATTTATAAGTATCGAAGTTGCGCAGTGAGTGAAAATAATGGAATCTAAGCATTGTGCATATTGCTGCACATGTAAAAGTTTCATATTATTATTGGAAAAGGGTATAAAATTTGATTTTTCTTATGCTGTGCTTTGGGTAACATATTTCCTACTGCGCTTTATTTGTTATCAGCTGATTCAGCATGATGCCAATGCATGAGTGTCGTCTGTATGGCCGCCCAGCACTAAGTCGCGGGCGACTGGACTGGATGATTCTTTAAAGACCATCATCAATAGTAGTCTTCCTACAACAATTTCAGGCTCATCATCTTCATCCCCACTCAGATTTATTGTTATTAATTACCATTTCAATGATTTCATCATCCGTGAAATCATGTGTGGTTAGAGTATTGTGGCTGCTAACTATCCTTTCGTCTAAATATACCAATTCCATTTCCTGTAATTGAGGGTTATGGACGCTGCTTGAAAACTTCATCATCATATTTTTTTAATTAATATGTTTAAATTATTCTGATTCTCAAAATGGGTAAATTAACATTAAGAATGGGATGGTGAATTCCATGGTAACTGATGCAATGTTGGAAAGAAAAAGATTTCCTTTTAACTTAATTAAAATTAAGTAAAATAACATATAAAGTATTTTTTAAATCACCTCATACAGGTAAAGCGGCATAAAAATTAATGCATCGACTTAAAATCTGGGGTTTTCGCTGCTGTTGCTAAAAAAAAGAAAAACGTTGCAGTAACTGATGCAACAAAAAATGGACATACTTATTGGAAATGGCTATGCCGATTGAAAAGTCTGTGAGTTATGAAACTTCCACTTAGAAACCTGTATGCCAATAGTAAAAATAGTATATACCGTATTTACGCGTGTAAGCCGCGCACCTTTTTTCCCGAAACGCCGGAGAAAAAATGGGGGTGCGCGGCTTATACGAATCCTCCAGATTTCGTGTTAGCCGCGAACCATTTTTCCTCAGATTCCTGTTGTTTTCTCTCCTAATTTTCGCATTCTGTCTAGTAGTAGTAGTATACTAGTCTTCGCAGCATGGTTTAGTAGTAAATTGTACATTGTAAAGTATTCTGAAATTTTGAAGTATGTAATTAAAAATAAAAATCCGCGTTTAACAAAGTCTGAGCGTACAACGGTACTGGAAGAAACGCTAGATCAGAAACATCATTTGCCAAAGCAATAGATTTATCGTGTATAGATCGTAAGTAGGACAACACATTGTAGCACTGATATGTATTTAAGTATACTGTAAGCTGCCGCAAGGAGTTTTATGTTTTTTCAAAATCGTAAGCGGAGTTTGTTTCTGTATCACGTATCTGTAGCAACATTTTTACGTACTAATAGATAGCTCCTTTTGCGTACACATTAAAGCTACATTGCAAAGACACAACAAAAAATTTGTTACGTGGTGGTAATAGTCGTATGCTCAGAGAATATACCTTCTTACTATCCGTGCTATCCGCTCCAAGCGTGAGAGTAGTAAACGCGTTCGAATCGATCATTTAGCATTTTAAAATAATTTGCTATTATCACCCTAAAATGAATTCTGATGTGAAATTTCGATAGTTTCCTGTGAGTATAAAGCTACATATTATAAATGATGCCGAAAAAATAGGAAATCGAGCTCCATGAAGGAAATATGATGCATCTGAATCTAGCAGTGACGAAAACTAAGAATGAGAACTGTTATGATATGAATATTCATTAGTGATTTATGATTATATTTCCGGGAATGTGTTTTTCTTTAGTTTTATAAGAATTATAATTGTTATTACATTGAGCTTAGTTTTTTCCGTGTGTTCCCAAGACTTTTCGGTGTTGTTAAATCGTCCCAGTCCACAGCTACTACGCAGAGAGCAGACGAGATCACCGCTATCAGGTACGGATGGCGTTTGGCTTTTTTTTGTTGATATGCCAACGATTTCCGTAATAATAGAGTAATCACGGGTTGAAATTGTCTATATTTTTGCAATTATTTCAGTTGGATGTTCTTTTGAACAAATGCCGTTTTTATAGGTGGATGATGTGATCGTATGAAACTGTGATTACTGTGAGATGCTACGAGAAACAGATGCACAGTAAAAGAGGCCGTGCATTGATGACTATTGTGACGATAATAACACGTAATTCAATCAATTAATGAGAAAGACGTACACGTAATTTAGGCACAGCATTTCTATTAAAGAACGTGCATTCATGTTATGACAAAATGATGCAGACTCAAGGGAAAAAAAATTTTTTTTCGATAGAAATAATTTTTTCCTTGCGAACCTGCCCGAAAATAGGGGTGCGCAGGATACACGAGGGCGCGGCTTACACGAGTAAATACGGTAATAAAAAAGATTCATATTTCATTATTCATTTCTGTTGTTTAAATTGCTTAAAATACACAAAAGTAAGCGTAACTGACGCAGCACAAAAAAGTAACTGATGCAACATCTGTGAGTATTTATTCAGAATGCAAAAAGTTCAGTTTCTGTAAAGGCCAAAGTAAAATCAGAAGAAAAGGGGCGGGCTAACAAAACTAGTCTCAGTTGATCTATTGCCTGCTTTCCTGGCATAGTGCACTTTATGTGTGCCAGGAATCCGTCGTGGTTGGTTTTCAATCCACCTTGCCTGTAGTGCTGTTCGATCACTTTCCATATCAGCTGCTGCTAGATACAGTACTACAATTTTTGGACAAGCTTCCTTAGCTACAGAGGAAAAATCTGCTGCATTTGTCACAACTGCAGAGCCTTGTACTACTATTCTCAATACTGCACTCTTTACGGTACCGCCCTTTACCGTGGGAAGCAGCAAGGAAGCTCTAATCAATATTCTTCAGCTCTTTGTGCAGCCTTTCTGGTGAATAAATAATTGTCAAAGAATACCTGTTCTTAAATTGGCTACCTACTTAGTCGGAAATGTGTGCAACATTTTGAATAGATCATGCTGCTGAATGTTCTGTAATATTAACTTGTTGAATGAGAAGACAACAAACTTGTCATGTCTTCACTCATCACTTACAACTGAAATTAATCTGTTGATCATTTAAAGTCAAGACAGCTGTGAAGATAGTTATTGAGTCAAAATTCATATATGCAGACATTACTTCATTTTGATGTCTCAGAGCAAAGTTTTCTGTAAGTCTTCTTTCAGTATTCCCACACCTTCTGGATAAGAGCTTTTAGCATTCTGATTTGCTTCAACTGAAAAGTAGCTATGAAAGTGTTGTCTCTTTTTTCAACTGTTTTTGAACTGCAATGCTAGTTCATTTTGTGCAATAGAGAGGGGAGATTCAATTTGCTCTTTCTCCAAGTGTCTACTGGAAAACCACTGACAATATGACACAGGATCAATATCTACAGATGTGCACTCTCTCTGGGAAAAAATTGCTGAAATGTATTTCCCGGTATCTCTGCATTCAGAGCATTCGCCAAAGTAACAATTTATAGACCAAAGACAGACTGACTGCTGAACAAATGAATTTATAACTTTAAGTAAATTGATACCTGGGACTACCTTTCTTATTCCTTCCAGAAAAATGTTGGTCATTTTCAGTTACAGCCAAGATATGCTTTGGCCACAGTTCTGCAAACTTAGATTTCCCAATCTTTTGCTGTTGATACTCTATCTTGAATTGCATATAAGCTTCCATAACTGTCATTATCAGCATATTTTTTGTACTCTTTCTTTGTTACCAGTAGAATTTCTAACGACCACAAAATATTTTTTTCTGGCAACTGCCTTGACACCAATTCACTTTCATAAAACTTCTCCACAAGCTTCATAGTAACAGGATGTAATTCAGTTGATCTGCGAGAAACAGACAGAGCTGCTGAAACTACATTAAATGTAGATGCAAGCTTTTCAATGACAGCTTGCTTTTTCTGAAGGCTATTAGGAAGTGCACGTTTTACCCGTTGCACTGCCTTCCCAAAAGTGTGAGATGATTTGAAAGCTTCAGATGGCGATAGTGAGCTTTCTAATTCTGCAGCTTTCCGTCTCATACGTGTCTTTCTCGTACGCTGTTTACTACCTTCCTTTTCAACTTTCTTTCTTGATTGGTCCATTTTTTTCTGCACAACTTTTGCTGCTCTGCATTCCGATTTTTCACCTCTGCCTTCTCTTCTGTCTTGCTACCTCGATATTCTCTCATCTTTTCTACAGGAGTCTTAGGTGGCATCTTGGTTTCTGTATGCTAATCCCACACATTATGGTGTGATCATTTATCATGTTAATTATGGTAATAAAAGCTTATGTAATAGTGTATTTAAAACATGGAAAAATTACAAAAATAAGCAGGATATAAATAAATAGGTATAAGGTATTTTAGCAAACCGCTATCTAAGATCAATAGATCTTGCCTTCTGGCAATAGTACAAATAGAAATTAAATTTGTAGGTCAAAAAATTGATATGTACTATCATAAATATTCATGAATATCATCACCTTAAAGATCTTATAGGCCTATTTATTATGAAAGCACCATATAATTTTATAGAAATAATGTGTATATTAATTTAGACTATCACTGAATTATACCAATTTACAATCTGATAAAATTTAGGTAATATTGGATGCTTGCTAATACACCATGGTAACTGATGCAACTTCCCTCATGTTGCATCAGTTACCTTAAAGCAGTTGCGTCAGTTACCCATAGTACTACTAAATAAATTAGTAGATAAATATTCTTTTTGCACTGATTAATGTAGACTTGTAAATATTAGACTATTAAAAATTTAATATTGAAATAACCACTTAATTTCTGAAAAACTTTTAAAAAAAGCCCAAAAATGGTAACTGACGCAACACTCCGCACAGCAGTATTCAGAATTTCATTTCGATTGTACTTTTCACTTTATAACCCTATAGCTAGGATAACATTAATAAATATACCTTCAATAATTTATAGACTGAAAATCATGCAGTATTTTCTCATTGAACAATGTAAATATTGAGAACAAAATTAGGTCACAGAAGTTATTCAACTGGTGGTGGCAATCTTGCTTCTTCTAATGCAGTTATCTCTCAACAGGGAGCAGGAATGTCCCAAAAATTGTGTTTATAAAGAACTTCAATATCACAACGAATATAAACAAGATAACTATATGTTAAAAATTAAATTAATTTTTTTCCTGATTTTGTCCACTTTTACATGGAATGGGGTCGTTTACCATATTTTTTTAATTGCCGAATCTGATAGAGTTTGTAAAATAAAAGGACCCGTATTTTTCCGTCTTCTGATCGATCAATTATTTCCCAAGTTATGAGCGGCAAAAAACTGATGTTTTTAACCCTTTCGGAAAAGTGGGTGTAGTGCAACCTCTGACGTATATCAACTTCGTCCAATCACAACTGAGCCCGCGAAGCTACTTCGCCTTATCGCAAAGGGGGGGACAAAGCTGACCCGGCCAATGGGAGCGATTTCGACAGCATCTGTGCGGGCAGACCTTCCGAGAACCCCCCTCCACTCCCTTCCCCCTCCCCTGAAAGCAGTCAAGGACGGGAGGAAAATGACGTCAATGTTATCAGAGCAGCTTTTTCGGTGGGCGTCACCTTTTGCTTATTTTAATTTCTGATTTATGAGTGAATGGTTGTGGTTAGAAGATTAATTTTTTCACTAAAATTCGTTTTTCGTACCATCTAACGATTTCATGTACAAAACTGCGATTTCGGTTCCGAGTAAACCCCCCCATTCACCGGATAATATCTTGGTGGGTTATTAAGCTTTGTTTTGGTTAAAAAATTTTCGGCATTTTCCACAAAGTACTGGGAAATGATTTGGAAGGTAATACATATTTGTTCTGATGCTTTCTTGTTAAATGCTGGCAAGAGCATGAATAATAAATAAGTGTGTGAATAATTAAGCTAATTCCTGGCAAAGGTGAAGGTTATCCATGATCTACACTTAGTCAAGTTCTCTATTTCTGCTGATGTTTTGATATCCATTCCTTCCTGACTTTTTATGTCTTCCTCGATCCTACTTAGCACATCAATAAAATAAATAACTTTTACAAATCCACAATATAAAATAACACTGGCACGACCTGGTTTTCAGTGCATGAGCACCATCTTCAGGTGAAGAGTCATGTTGGAATCCCCGTTTATACAAAACCATAAGAGGGAGGAGAAGAAAAGAGGGGATGGAGGAGGGAAAGGAGGAGAGGGGGGCACTTAAGGATCAAAGTTAGTATGAAGTTGAAAGGGAAGATTCTATCATAGCCTCAAGGATAGGGGAAGGGGAAGGAAACAGACACTCATTGATTAGGGTTCCCAAGTCTTATTAAAATTTCTAATTGCTCTCGAGCATTAAGCTCGCATCGAATATTGTTAAAATGTAAAATGCTAACATTAAAATCACTATTACCGATCACTATCACTATTAGAACTGACTGTGAATTACTATTCCATGCATGTGAAATATCCCACATCATGTCTTTTAGATTATATCTATTTCTGCAATAGTTCTGCCTGCTCCATTAGCATTTGGCCCGAAACTCTAACTTCGACGCAATTGAATCCACATGTTCTAAATCAGCACTTAGATCTTCTTTCATAGTTTTTCTCTCTTTCATCCATTTTTTGGTGTCACATTAACTGTAAAACTTTGAGTATTTTCTCTTTCTGTTTCTTAATGTGTTACATTGTCGAAGATTCCACACAGTATGTTTCTGCCAAATGCTTTATCGATGCAACGGCATCGAGCTTTTTCACAACTTGCACTTTTTCTGGGATCATTAACATTTTGCACTGATGCCTCACTCCTCTGCTGTTGCCACAGCTGTATAGATTAGACATGATTAGGGAGAAACATAAGCAGTTAACAAATAATTTTATCAAATTACGTCTGGTGGTCAATGAAAAAATGCACATGCCATTGAAAGTGGCCAATTTCTAAACTAGTCGTAGTCTGTCTCGGATATGTCTTCAATTTTGTATGTTTAGTTCAAGTTGCAGAATCATTTCAGTGTACACAAAGTACCAGAAATTAATATGAGTATTCTTGGAATGGGAAAATTAATGTTAAGAATGAAATAGGATAATATCTTGGCAGTTTATTAAGCAATGAATCAGTAAAAAAAGTTTCAGCATTTTCATCAAAGTACAAGGTAGGTGGTCATGGCAAACTCGCCAGATTAAGGGTGTTCCCAGATTTGGGATTCCTGGGTTAAGGGTGCTCAACTGTATTGTAGAATTTATTCATTTTATTGATAAAATGTCATACCACCAAGTCACTAGTGATCTTGTTTTATTTGTTCCTACTTAGCACAGCTCCGCTGGAGTTATGAGAGAGTATCCATAGTCTTAGTTGATGTCCTTAAATACTTGCTATATCTCAATGGCTTCTTTTGTCACTCTTTTCCTGAAGTTGATGACTTAGGAAAGTATTTTCACCATGTTCCTCTGAACGGTATGGTCAAGGCTGTTACTATGCTCAACATCTAAAGATCTCTTGGCCCTGCCAAGTCTAAAGCATCTTTAGTATTCTTTGTACCTTGTGACAATAGTCCTGCTGGTCTCTCTCTTGTACACCTGGCAGGTTTATAAGGTATATGTAAAAATCTTGGAGTCAGATGGTCGCTGGATTTGAAAAGTCAATGGTAATGAAGAACTTGACCCCTGTAAAGATTCTGGGTGTTGTTCATCATAAGTAATATTTATTTGAATTCTAAACTGTTGAAGCATTTGAAAAGAACTTTCATATTTCCTTACTGCTTGATGATATGTCATTGGAAGGAATTTATTTTCATCAGTATGTGTAAATTTAAAAAATGTCATTTGTAGCAGAACCTAAATTTTACTCTATGTTGATAGCTTTGAAAAATTCTTGTAGGTTCACGATGGTTTGATGCCTACAAGTCCTCTATTGAACAAGTTTTGCAATTCTACTCTTCCTGCACCTCTTGTGACGTCTGGGAATCATGCACTGTTGTACTTCCATTCAGATGACAGTGCTTCAGATTATGGTTTTCAGCTTACATTTTCAAAAGTACCAGGTAATATTTACTGAGATGCAATATAAATGTGCGTAGCATCGTTCCTTATTCACCTAACATGAATGATTGTTGAAGTGAACATAATTTTTATCATGATTCCAGGAACACCCGGATGTGGTGGACTGCATACTACTCCAACTGGTGAAATATTTTCTCCTAACACTCCAAGAGATTATGCACACAATGCAAATTGCCAGTGGCTCATCAGAGTGCCAATTGGGGAACGAATCAAAATTACATTTACAACCTTCAACATAGAAGGCTCTCGAGGGTGCAGGTTTGATTTTGTTGAGGTAATTTTATGAAGGATCTGATTCTGTCATTGATTTTAATGCATTGATTTTTTGCACATTTGAAATGTTTATGGATGAAAATCAATTATGTAAATTGACAAAATTAGAATTTAATAGAACTCCCTTATCCTCATCACCCATATCTTAGGTTATATATTTTCATGTTTTATTTATAGTCTTGAAAATAAATGTGTGCCATTCAAAGTGGTAAAATCTCAGCCCTTAGCCTTTAGTGCAGTGTTTCCTAATGGGTGGGATGCCTCCCACTAGTGGGACTTCAAAGTCCTCTGGGTGGAGCTCAGAGATGGCTGATTATGTAGCATACCCTAAACTTCTGCAAGGATATCATAAATAAGTTAGGCACAAACTTTTTTAACTGAAAACATTTAAAAAGTTGCAAAAAACTAACTTTATGGGACTCTCTTGATAGGACTTAGTTTTCCTTTAGAGCATCATTTGTATCTCTTTTACCGTTCCATATATTTTTCCAATGAGCAGAAAGCAGCAGACTTGTATGTACATCATTGTATATCAGTGGTTCAAACCCAGAGGCACATTAGTGAACAATGCTTTCTGCATGCAGTGAAGTAAATCAAAATACAGGGTTTGTCCCAAAAGTAATGTCGCATTTTTTTCTCACGCGACTGTATGTCACAGACTGACCAGACCGGTTGGGGTAGGTGGTAGGGGGTCTATGCTTTCCAGCGTTCTGCGTGCCAGTTGCCTCTGAATTCTTGGAGTGTGTACATGCGTGATTTTGTGAATCCCTGTAGGGTGACCTCGTTGAGGTAAAAATGGAGCGATCTCTTGATCAACAAGCAGCAATCAAGTTTAATGTTAAACTTAAAAAGATGCCCCTGGATACTTTTCAAATGCTTCAGCAAGCTTTCTGTGAAGATTGTCTCTCCCGATCCCAGTTGAACTGATGGCACAAGATGTTCCTGGGCCAAGAGGACGTCGCCGATCACGACGTCATCACCACGCCCCAAGAAGGCTCGAATGAGCAAATCGAAGGTGAAGAGCACGCTCATTGTCTTTTTTGACACCAAAGAGATTGTGCACCATGAGTATGTGCCTCCAGGAGAGACTGTAAATGCTCAGTTTTACAAGTCAGTGCTCATGAGATTGACCCACAGAGTGGCCCGTGTCCAACCTGAGATCAGGGATTCGTGAAAACTCCACCATGACAATGCGCCGGCACACACCGCCTTCATTGTCACCCACTACTTGAACATCCAATGCACTGAAACGTAGCTGCAGCCGCCGTACAGTCCGGACTTGTCACCGCCAGACTTTTTTTTGTTTCCCTGCCTCGAAAGGGAGTGCATTTGAGAAGAGAAAGGTGTGCATTTCAGCAAAATCAAGACTACCTTGACGAGGCTTCTCAAGGGAATTTTCCCCAGATGAGTTCCAGGGTGCTTTCTGGGCATGGAAGAACTGCTGGCTGAGGTGTATTGGTGCAGAAGGAGATTATTTTGAAGAATTTTAGGTTGTTGTACGAATTGGATCAATAAATTATAAAAAATGCAACACATTAATTTTGGGACGAACTGTATATCTAACGTTTTAGTCAGTCCTGTTTCAAAGAAAATTTTGGAGTTTACGTTTCAGGAGGAATTTAACATTTCATTCCTAATGTAGCATTAACTTGTAAGATGAAAAACTTGTGTGATTTCAGTATGTGAATAATTTCTTACATGTTAAATATTTTTACTTTAGAGTTTTGTTTAAATTTTTTTAGAGAAAGCATGGGAAGGTTATGGCTAGTGAACTGAATTTCCTTTCTAGTAGACTGATAGTTTCCATATATGTTAGGGGATTGACATGGAAAATTTGGATGCACATGGGAATCACAAATATATGAAACACTTTCATGATGATCTAATACCTATCTGAGGAATTATCACTGCATATTATCCCTAAATTATCCCATAATTTTCATCTGAACCTTTAATTTTGTATTTATAGATACTTTATGTTCATATTCAAAAGTTTTTTTAGAATATATTAATATGACTCAGGCCTTAAGTTGCCTTTCCACATTATTCTTGACAATCTAT
Organism: Platycnemis pennipes; assembly: GCA_933228895.1. Taxonomy (NCBI): domain Eukaryota; kingdom Metazoa; phylum Arthropoda; class Insecta; order Odonata; family Platycnemididae; genus Platycnemis; species Platycnemis pennipes. The sequence continues at coordinate 111,047,774 of OW121847.1, forward strand.
GCCTAGAAGCCTGCATATACAGTAAAGCCTGTTAATAATGAAGTTAAGGGGGCCAAACATTTACTTTGTTACAACTAAACTTCCTTAAATGCTTGCCAGTTTTTTTAGCCTTATTTTGATGCTCATTGCTGTAAGTTAGCTGTTAATATCTAATTCACAGGTTCAATGTAGTACCCCAGCCCTCATGATGGCTGGGGGGCACAAGGGAGGTCCCATATGGAAGCGTCAACGATGCCCAACCACATTTGAATCTAACTTTGCATGAATGCGATGCTTTTTTTTGGTGTCTTTCATAACAGTATGTGCCATAGTGTAATTAAAATTTATCTTAAGTGAGCAAATGAGGTGGCGTACACTGCAGCTACAGCACCCCATGTCAAAGGTTGGCTATGGAGCCACCTGCCACAGTGTCAAGGTCAATTGACTGAGTGCGAGTGGAATAGCATATGGCAGTGTGGGGACATTGTAGGTTTGACCATTAGCCTACAATTCTTGTCAGGGTTAACTGGTGGAAGAGACCTGTTTCAATTACATTGTATGGATAAGAAAGAGTGAACTTTAACCAAATGTTTTCGTCTGATTTAGCCACCATCACCAAGCAGTGATGTCTACTGTATTACATTCCTCAATAATGGAGTGGTAAGTGATAAGTTATTGTTTTATTTTTTAAAGGAACCAACCACCCATTTCCCAAACAGAAATTCTCACCCAAGGCAATTACGAACTTGCCAGCTAGTGCTTTCACTTTTACACCACTCACCAGAAAATTTAAGGTCTAGATTCACTGTGGCCTCCAGTGGCCACATCCAAGTGTTGCTGCTGGCCACCACTGACTTGTTATAGGTGTTTACAATGCAGTAATTTTGTTGAAATGGCTAGATTGTTGTGATCGATAACTGGCACCCAACATCCTTGACCTGCACTGAAACAGTCAAGATGCGGACATCACTTCAGACAGTTGCGGGAGGTTCTTGTTTGAACAATGGCTAGTAGATTTTCCTGCGTAGAGTACAAGTCTGGAAAAAGATTTCAGATAGAGTGAGTTCCCAACCACGTCATGTATACAATAGTTGGTCCCCCGATGCCAACCTGATAGTGGGACATATATGCCTAAATGAAACATCCCGCCAAATTGCCCAACCTTAATGATGGAGCATGGCAGTGGTACGTGGCCACTAAACCTTACTTGATGAGACAGCAGACAACCAAAGAATGGAGGTAGCACCACAAGAATAGCTGAAAGTGAAGAAATGAAAGCTTGTATAAGTAGCTTATAACACAAGAGTGGTGAAATGAAGTTCCCTGGAGTGACAATAGGTGGTGTGAGTTCCCCAGTTTACCTACATGGGGAGAGACAGGAATTGTGGAAGCATGCATGACCAAAAATAGTCAGCTATAGAGCTTCATGTGATTTTCAACATGCAGATGTCATTGTAAAAATATTTATAACAGCTGACCATAATGGGATTTTGATCACCTGACTCACAAAAAACTTCACTGAAGATGGACCGCCAAAAAGTATCCATTTGTTATAAGTGGTATTTCTAATATTGTTAAATGGCCATTTTGATGGGGAATAGCAGTAACTTTGTTAAAAGTGGAACTTTGTTAAAAATGAGTACATTATAATGAGGCTTGACTGTATTATGTAGCACTGGCTTTCAACTCCTCCCAACATTGCAGTTGGTAGCTTCAGGTCAAGTGACCTACGCAGGAGATACTTCGGAAGTAATACTAATCCAATATTTCACCCTTAAAACCTTCATAAAGAGTTATGTATCATCATATTATTTTTAAATGGAATAATTTATAGTGTATTTTCCCTTGATTTAACAGAAGGCAGGATCCTCCCCCCCTTCTTGCTGATAGTCTATTTTAACATTAAGCCTAACCTTCCCTTCCTTTGAAAATCATGGATATGGGAAGTACTGTCCCCTACAATTAGTGCCCAGAATTATTGAGGTCACATCAATATGATGGCAATCTAAAGAGGCTTTTAAGTATGGAGAACTTTGTGTTTGTGTATGTATACTAATAAATGACTATTGGAGCTGGTGTGCCTATTATAATAATCACAGTTCCCCTGAATAAAGGAACACATTGGCTAAAAAATTACTATATTAGATGGAATATAAATAGTTTTTATAATCAAAATATTTATGCAGAAAACTGACACTATTAGTGAAAAAGAGGGAGGCATTAAAAATGTTGGTATTTCCAAAGAAGTTAAGAAAAAAAATGACTTAAATAATCCTAGTAATTGTTATTTATTTAAGAATTCTTAACTCCTGCAACCTTATGGCCACAATGGTCCTACTCATAAGTTGCAATCAAGTCAACCATTTTGAAGTTACTAAGGTTTTACAAATTTAATAACTTCCCCAAATTTTGCTATACTTAATTAAAAATCATTTGCTATAAAGTGTTAAAAACAGAACTGGCTTAATTTATTTAGTGGAATGAATTAGGATCGGATTATTACCCTACTGGTACCAAAAATGGAGAACTTAAAGATGGAGCTCCTTAGTCTGTTCTACTGAGAGTATTCTTACTACCTAATCTATGTGGCTACCTACTAGTTTTGGAGCATACAGTGAAAGTCTGATGCAATGAGTTATAAAGATAGTATTGCTCCAAGCCCTGAAATTCAACACGAGAATTGTTTGAATGTATTCTTAGCTGTATGATTATGGTTATCATTTTAGAGTTATGATAATTTTACTTGCAAAAATCTCTATCTCTGTCAGATTCGGGATGGAAATGACGAAACCAGTCCACTCGTGGCACGCCTCTGTGGAAATACTGTTCCGAGACCATTTGTTTCAAATGGGAATACATTGATGATTCAGTTCACTACTGATGCTTCAGTCAGTGGAAAAGGATTTCACCTGAGATATGAGACTGGTACCTACTCATACCTCATCATTTTTCTGGCCATAAGTCACTGTATTATGGTTAAAAAGAGTGAAGTTCTTAAAATTACTCCATACTTTATTTTACAGCTTGTGGAGGTGTATTTACTGAGTTAAGTGGAGTTTTCCACTCCCCGTATTATCCCAGCCCTTATCCAGGAAATGGGGAATGCATTTATCACATAGCTCTTCCCCTACAAAAGGCTGTGAAGTTGACATTTCAGGATTTGGAAGTTGAAGAGACTTCTCAGTGCTCGTTTGACTATGTTGAGGTAATGCTTTTAATTTTCAATGAATAATAATATAATTACATTTTATTCTGTGTTATTTAATCGTGGATATTGTGTAATGAAAAGGCAATCCTGTTTCCAAACATGCATCCACTCTATGGTGACTCATCAAGTACTATCTTCTAGGTTCGGGATGGGGATTATGAAAATTCAACATTAATTGGTAAATACTGTGGAGGACCTGATAACTTACCTCCAGTTATTATCTCCAGCTTGAATCATCTCTGGCTGAAATTTAAAACGGATAATTCTGTCTCCAAAAGGGGATTTTTGGCAAACTATACTTCAGTTAATTTGGGTAAGCACTTACTAAATTAACCATCCATCAGACCTCACTTATTACTGTACAAGTACCCTCTCTTAGCATGATATTTGCTGTAACATGATTGAACCTCAAATATTTCTTTCACTTAGCATGGCTAAATATTCCTCATTAACATGACTGCACATGCCATTAATACTCTCAAATACCTTTTGCTAGTTATTAGGGAAAAAAATAATGAGAAGAAAGATTACACAGTAGTATTGATTGAAGAATTAAAAAAAAAAATCCCTGCTGTGTACCAAACCCAGATTGGTATAAGAACCAACTTTATGTTATTTCACTCACTTATGTTGAGCCACAAACATGGCATCAATCTTGAAGCATCATCAAAAGTAAGGTTTGGCCACTAATGGGGTAATAAAAAATGGGGAATATTGTGTTTTCATTTCATAATGGAAGAAGACAATACCTAGTTAATAATAATAATAATAATGCCAAAATCACTCTGGCAAGACAACAGTTTTCGAGATTTCAGTGTGTGATGGATTACCTTTCCTCTTGCTGGGCATTTACACCGAAGATCTGTCGATATTTTTGCTGAAATAACTACCCTCTAACAGACCTTCACTGTCTGTATTCTACTTGGGGTAAATAAGTGTGAACTGTTACACTCCATTTGGCGGGAACAACTACACTGCTACTCGTTTATTCCACTAGATGGTAGCACAATACAACAAAAGAAAATCATATCCTATGCGTGCGGCAGATACAAATTGTTTATGATGACACGCATTACCTGCTTACAGTGTTACAAATCTGACAAGATCAAGCGCATTGCTCATGCGATCCGGAGGGAACATCAAACACAAGCAAAAGAGTGCTGCTTGTCTTTAAGCAGCACGAGGTGAATAGAGTGCGGGCACTTACAACGGCAAGGAAGAAGTTGGTCAAGAGGACCAATGCCAGGAAGGAGAACTCCACCTTCTCCTTTCAGCCATCCTGTCCCTTTTGAATCCATCCACCTGTTGTCCAAACACCACCAACTGTCCTGGAGGTGGAACATTTCTGGAAGGACATCTATGAGACCACAAAGCCATTCAATGAAGGTACTCCAGCCATAGCACACTTTTTTGAGTTTTGTGACTGCCACCAAGCAGATATGGTTCGTCCCATCTCAGTCACAGAAAGTGATGTGAAGAAGGCCTTCTAGGGTAAGAAGAACTTCACTGCTCCAGGAATGGACGCAGTGAATAACTTCTGGTGGAAAAAGTTCCCTTCCACCCATAAACATCTTGCCAGAGTCTTCACATCATTCCTTTCAGGGACGGAGCCAATTCCGTCCTGGCTGACTGAGGGGCGAACAGTTTTAATACCAAAAAAAGGGAGACTTGTCTGATCCGAAGAACTACCACCCTATAACCTGTCTCAACACTGTATATAAGGCATTCACTTCCATCTTGAATGACCTTACCCTCCGCCACGTTCAACCGGTATGGGAGGAAGTGTACGAGCAGAGGGGCTCGAAGAAAGGCGGGTTACAAGGACAACCTGCTCATTGATAGGTGTGTGAGCCAGGATGCTTGTTAATACAAGCATAACCTGTCAATGGCCTGGGTGGACTACAAGAAGGCTTTTGATACCACCTCTCATGAGCTGATTATAACCATGCTGAGGTACATGAAAGTCCACCCAGAGGTTGTGTCCTGCATCGAATGCCTGTTACCATTGTGGAAGATGCACTTCGCCATACCATCTGGCAAGAAGACCATCTACACAGATTTGGTAACATAGCACAATGGCATTTACCCAGGCGATAGCCTTAGTTTCCTCCTGTTCTGCTCATCTCTCCTCCCACTGTCCGTTCAGTTGAGATGAGGTAGGTGATATATGTGCAGTGTCCAGTGGAAAAGGGAGCATAAGGTTACCCATCTTTTCTACATGGATGACCTGAAGCTTTAGGCTTCAAGCGCGAAAGACCTGAGCTTGACATTGGACACCGTACGCAGATACAGTGAGGATATAGGGATGGAATTCCGATTGGAAAAGTGCACAACCATCCATTTGGCGAAAGGAAAGATTTCAGAAGACCAGGAAGACATGCAGCTTGTTGACGGAAACGCTATTCATCTGCACGTCTTCCTGGTCTTCTGTCCGTCCATCCATTCCTGAGGTAGAGAAGTTCTTACCAGAGAAGGCCTTCTTCACATCACTTTCTGTGACTGAGATGGGATGATCCATATCTGCTAGGTGGCGGTCACAGTACTCTTTAAAGTGTGCAATGGCTGGAGTGCCTTCGTTGAATGATTTCGTGGTCTCGTAGATGTCCTTCCAGAAACATTCCACCTATGGGACAGTTGGTGGATTTTGGACGACAGGTGGAGGGGTTCGGAAAAGATGGGATGGGTGAATGTAGCAGGTGGAGTTCTCCTTCCTGGTGTTGATCCTCTTGACCAACTTCTTCCTCGCCATTTAAAGTGCCCGCACTCTATCCACCTCGTGCTGCATAAGGACAAGCAGCACTCTTTTGCTTAGTGTTTGATGTTCCCTCCGGATCGCACGAGCAATGCACTTGACCTTCGGTGTAAAGGCCTGACCGGAGGAAAGGTAATTCATCTCACACTGAAATATCGACACCTGTTGTCTTGCCAGCATGATTTTGGCATTAAGCTGTTTAAGCCCATTTGCTGCTTTTGTCTCCCAAGTGGCAGACACTTGGGGAGAGGCCAACAGTGTGGCGGCACCATATACCACACAGTCTATTTCCCAGAGGCTGGTCGTTTCCGTCAGGAACATATCTACGATGCCATTCAACTAGGACAGCTGTTGGTCCTGCAGAGAAATTTTATGATGAATATTTCTCTGGTTGGTAGTCGTCTCATCGTAGTTTATCGTGCTTTCCAACTGTTTTAGTAGATCAGAATCGGCCTTCGGCTCATCTCCCTTCACCGAAAGATCGGCGGAAGCCCTGGCAGTAGGAGGTCATCTGTCTTTGTAGGAGATAGATCCTTGGCTGGTGGTGTACTACTCTGACCTTGAGGTTGGGGTATCATTTTCTTGCGCAGGTGGTTGGCGTAGTCGCACAGGTTCTGCTGCGACAGATGGTTATATTCAGGATGCATCTCACACCACAAAGAGTGCATCCTCACCATATATCCCCTGCGACTTGGCTCACAGGCAGCATGGCACAGGGTCTCCGTCCACACAATGCGAGCTCCCTTTTTTGATGGCATAGATTTGCCACACCCAACTCTACTAGGGTCCTCATCCGAGAAGGGCCGGTTGTGGGTGGCGTTACTGGAATTCTTCGGAACCTAGGATTTCCACGAGTGGGGAGGTTAACCCCACAAGCAGACGGCCACCATTAGCCGGCTGAAGCCATTTCCAGGGATGCCATGAGGAGGCCGGTGGTACATTTTTGACCCCTTATTATTAACCACTCCATGGGCGGAGAGCTCCATGCTTAACCAGGACTTGTATGCATACTGTATACATATATCGTAAACATAATAGTGAATTTGGATTATGTGTAATGGTACTCATATAATGAGTTGAATGAGTGAATGACAATTGTAAAATATTAATATTATAGCTATGTAATTACATTTGATAATTTTGTTTTCATCTGGGTATTGAATCTATGATTTGTGTTGCTCCTTGAAACAAGTTTCCAACATCAATTCATCATAAAACTAATCTATGTTTTCAAAGAATGGATATGCAAAGAATTTAATTTCCTTACACTTCAGAAATAATATTTTTATAAATACATGTGGGAATTTTGAAAGGAAAGAAAGAAACAGATGTTCCTGTCAAGGTACCAATTTGACCACTATGTGGCCTACATTTTTTCATTTCCACACATTTGCTGTTTTTGTATGACAATGTCACTACTCACATTTAGAGTATAAATTTATAGCCTAAAAGGAGTTAATATATTACTAGATAGTGAAAAAAAAATCCCTAAACAGCCTTAAAACTGGATTACTTAACTAACTGTATCTCATTTAAAGACTCTCATTTAAGAGAGAATTGACTAATTTGTTTATGATGTGTAATGAAGTTGAAGGACTGAGTACATTCTTAAAATAATAGGAAAATGATGCATGGTTATTTAGCCAAAATATAAACCTTGAAATCCTTTATTTGTGTATCTTGTCTAATGTTATCTTTTTCAGAATGTGGTGGCATTTTGATAGAGAACTCTGGTGTCATAACATCACCCACTCATCCCGAACAATATCCTCCAAATTTGGATTGTGTTTGGATTATAAGGGGAAGTCCAGGACATGTGGTGCAGCTTACATGGCATACATTTTCATTAGAGTCACACGATTCCTGTAATCTTGACTATGTGAGGATATATGATAATAGCTCAATTGGCGGTGGTGTATTGATGGGACAGTAAGTAATCATGATCTTGATTCAGTCATCATTAGTCATGCAATTGTGAGATTGGTTGACTACAGCCTTCCATTCTAATCTCTCCCCTGCTAAGTGCTAAGCCCTTGTAACTATAATGTTTCATTCCCTGTGTACTATGTATTTGTCCCTTGGTCTTCTTGGTGGTGTTCGGTTATGTTCCTTACAAATTTGTTTTGCCTAAAAGTGTGGCCTATCTAAAATAAACTAATAACTTGGAGGGGTGGGCGGGGGCCTTCTGGACCCCCCCTGGCTCTTAGTCCTCTATAGATCCATTGTGTTAACCCACATTCAACCTGCCCACCACTCACAGGCAGGGGACAAGGGCACTGTGGTAGAGGTATGGAGGAGGGTTACCCATCCAACCTCTGTCCGAGCCCAACGCTCCTTAACTTTGGTGATCTCACAGGAACTGGTGTGTCAACGTGGCTAGGCCCTTGCCCTATAGTGGCCTATCTATCTGCACCTTGTCTTCCTGATAGTACTACATAGTGTTTTCTCTTGTATTCTTCTCTACACCCCCTGATTTATGATCTATATCTGTCCATTGGTCTTCAGTATATGCCTCAACCACCAAGGTTCAAACCCCACTATAGGTATATTGGGAAACATAAAAGAATGGCAAAAAACATAAAAGAGCAAGGCATTTATACAGTATATGTATGTACTATTATTGGAGTATATTCCATAAGAATCAACTATGTAATTTAAGTTACAAAAATTTTAGAAGCTACTCTAAAAGACCTTATCCCTAGCATGACTTAGTGGCTGCTGTGCACGCCCACCTTAAAATGCATTTTTATTTCTTAAATGAAATGTTACTGTAGCAAAAATTCTACATTTTATAACAATAGATTAGAACTATAAAACTAATGAAAATTCATAGTAATCAAGGGAGAGCTTCACTGTCAAAAATATTTTTTTTAACTTAATATATACTTGAAAATATAAATTTTTGTTCATGTAAATACCTTTGTGCTGCATGAAATTTCTTGATCTTTCAAATAACATGCTGCACGTTTTTGTAGTGGTAATAGTTCCCAAGATCACTAAAAACACAACCACTTGTTTCCAGAAATCCAAAACTAACATCATGCTGTAATTAAACAATGGATGGAAGAGTCTAAAAACTTTTGTCTGGTGACTCAGGACTTAAATCTCTATAATTGCTGAAATATTATACAAAATCAGAGAGGTTGAGGGTCAAAATCATCATTTCTCTCTATGAGATGTCATGGAATGACCCATATATTTTTTTAAAATTTTAAATTGGAAACCTTAACTGACAAAAAATAATTATAAAATATAATTTCTAGTATACATGTGTTCAAAACTATATTTTTCAATACTCAAGATGAAGTTAATTCCTCCAAATAAGAGAAAAATTACGGGTAAGTAAGTGTTAATAAACATAAAATGAAGTTTTTAAAAGGGTGATTAAAAATAACCAAAAACTTTGTGGCCCTCCATGGATTAGCCTCAAGAATTTGGTGGCACTGAAAGAGTTAAGCGAGAATGGTCTCACATCCTTAGCTCTGCTAGATGGGGTGGAAGCAGAATATATTCTGTATACTTATTACATGTAAAGAAACTGCGATTAGTGTATAATGATGAATCTAGGGTAGACTTTATCTCTTTTTAATATCTTACGGGTAATTACATACATATTAGCATTTTATTTGAAAGGGTGTAATACTTCTATATAATCCTATTCTGCCTCAAATTACTTATATCTTTTCACCGTTTAATGTTCTTTCTCTCCATACTTCCATCACGAGAGCCTATTTTATTCCTCTCTTTTCACATAATGCATTTTCATAAATGGAAAGCATGATTGCAAAAATTTAACATACTGAGCTTGAATAATGTACTCATGCTTAGGAATACCATGACTGTGTCTGCTACTGGGATCAATTACTGGGAGCTATTAATACTCCAAAAGAAGGTGGTTTGAGTTATCTCTAACTCTGGATTTAATGAACATTGTAAACCACTTTTGTTGGATTAGGCATTATGACTGTATACAGCCTATATATATTTCACACTCTGTTGTTCGTCAAGGGAAATCTGCAAATGTACTTCACAAGAGCTGATGTACACAATTATGACTCTAGAGAAAATCGTAAACTAGATATGCCTCACTGTAGACTGGTTAAATCTTTTAAATATGAAAACTTGGCTATCAAGTGTTTCAACATGCTGCCCAACTCAGCAAGAATGATTGACTACAAAGTCTTCCTCAGGGCCCTAGAGAAATGGCTCATCTCTAAACCTATATACTCATTGGAGGAATACTTTGAAATTGATTTCTCCACAATAAGCTTTTAATTGTATTGTTGCATTTTGATTCTGATCGTATTTATTTTCTGTTTCTTAATGTATGTCTACATTTTGCTTATTACTGTATATTTGAGTTGTGTATTCAGTGTATTTCTTTCTTTCTGTATCCTCGCAAGAGGAGTGTAATGACTGATGACATTACCACAATTCTTATTGTGCTACAGATGAATAGAGACATTAATATTATTATTATCAAATGTCTATGTTTTTTTTACAGATATTGTGGCAGTAATTTGCCTCCTGTGCTGCGAACACTTGAAAATGTAATGACTATTGTATTCCATTCTGACTATAGTATTTCTCATGATGGATTTTCAGCTCAGTATACATTGATCGATGCAACTGCAAGTAAGTTGAAATATATTGTTTTTTATTTACTCCTTTCATTTGCCTATTTGGTTAAAGAGAAGTTAAATCTTTGACATTTGTTAATGTACAATTTAAAAAAGTTTAACATTAGATTTGACCATTTGTATATGTGGGTGATTATTAAAGGAAGTACATGTGTTCAGCAGGAATTGTGCACGACTATTCTGATGCAAGTATTTAAAAAATGATATTGAAGCTATTAATTACTCTCTTGGGCCTGCAGCAGCACTATCATTTTTCAAAGTTGAACAAGGTTGATCCTGTTGCCTAGTGAAACATGAAGTATCTGAAAATATCGCCCTTATTCTGGTTTGAAAACTTCTACAGGTTCATTATCAACAAGCCACTAATGATCTCATGAAACATGGTGGATGAAGGATGGTGTACTCCTTGTAAATTAATCCAAATCAGAATTTTCTGGTTTCATTTGCGTTTTCAGCAGACACGTTGTGATTCCTTTCTCCATCAGAGCGTACTTATGCTGAGCATTCTTAAACATCCATTATGTGCATTTTATATAGATTGTTAACATGTTGGGTACGGCAAGGTTTAAATGCTGCATATCCCTCTCTTCCGGCTGACATTTAAACAATATGTTTGTCTTTTAAATGCACTTTATGGTTTAAAATTCTACTACTCCTATGTTACTGGTTATTTTTAATTGGAATTTTTTTAAACTTACGTATGAACAAAGTCAGTAATCCTTCCTGGTGTGATACAGCAGAAAACAGCTACCTTTATGCAGTGGTACACGGCAAATAATACACATATAGCGAGTTTCTCGTCTTTTTTGGATACGCTCTTTTACACACCTGCGTGTGATGCTTCTTCTTCCCTTTCCCCACTATGAGCTCGAGATGATGCATTGCCAAGTCCCCTGAGAGCCTGAATGGGTGCTCTTCCTTGGAGGCTGTCATGTCAGCTCATTCACTAGAGGTTTTATCTTGCTGCTTGGCCCACCCATCTCTTGGCCTCTCAATTCTCTCTGTTCATTCCTTCGATATCCTGAGAAGATATTGTTTGAATCTCAATTTACTGTTATTACTGTTTTACATTTATTTAGCATATTTTAGAAACAAAAGGAGTTGAAGAGGGCATAGTTGAGCAGCCACAACATGAGTTTCTGTGACCACTTCATTGTTTTTCTAAGTATCGTGCAGTATGATAAATACATATCTGCTCTATCAACAACTTTCATACATTCATTATACTTCGCAATGCAATGAGACTTCTTCACTGCAAGTCCTGTTTTTTTATTTATTTCAATCGTTTTACTCATATTAGCATCATGAATGGTCCTGATCATCCTAACTTCTCTTTTAGCCTTACAGTTTAAGAGTAGGACTTAACCTTTTTCGGCAAAAGGTGTATTTTCCAGTATTCAGTTTTTTAATTTTTTAAAATAAATTCTGGAAGTCCTCTGTTCATCATAATTGTTGCATAGACTCTTGTTTTCATGGAAAGAAGATTTTCTGCTATTTTCAGACTATTATAATAATTGTCATGATAGATGTGATGCCACTGGCCAATGCTAGGCTTCAAGACTGATTTGATAGTTTATTCGAGTTTTTACCCTGTGCTGCATAAATCTAATAATGTAATGTAAATTGGAGGTGTGGGCGGGGGCCTTCTGGAGCCCCCCTGCCATTTAGACCTCTTTAGATGCACATATATCTAATACTTTGAAAGGGAATTATAGCGAACAAGTAGCAAGTATTTGACGATCTTAGTTGGGTTGTTCATGCAGAATTTCAGTCTTTTTCTCCAAGGAATCATTGCTTTATCTAAAAATAACTCTTGTTTGGGCTTATAAACTGTCTGACAATGTTCCACAGTGTAGTCCAAAACTGGTCGGATTTTGAAGAGTCAGTCAGCTGTTTTATGTGAAAACAAATGGCTATTGTTGAAACGCCATGCTTTCCAAATATTTTCAAATCTGTTTCTAGACAGCTCCATGACCTCGGAGATGATTTCTAAACAATTAAGCCTGAATCATACAGCAGGTGTGCCTTCAAATTTCTCTAAATTGATTTTTACATCTCTTTTTTTCCACACACTGAAATCCTTACTGTCATTGTCTCCATAGTCACTATCTTCTGAATAATTAGTGTTACTAATGAAGAGAAGTTGAGCTTCCCTTTTTTCCATGATTGGTAGAAAGTCACTATCATTTTCACTCTTACTGCTAACTTTGTAGCCCTCTGCAGCTGCATTGGATAATCAATCGGCACACATCTTCTAAAATTTCATCTTCTCTCATTGTTTTTCTACGAGGGTAGCCTTTTAAGTGTCGGGAATTAAGAAAACTGTAAGAGGTACAATAACGCAATTTTTAAAATTGTTTTTCATAGTACTCTCCGCGATAGTCAATGCACTTTTGCATTTGATGGAACCAGTTGTTATAGCATTTATTCCATTCCGAAATAGGGGTAGTCAAACTGGCTGTTTTGTAGGCATCGACTGCTTCTTCAGACGTCTGGAAGCACTTTCCTCGTAGCATACCTGATTCTGGGGAATGTGAAAAAATCATTGGGGCTTAAGTCCAGGCTGTATGGAGGATGATCAAGAACTTCGACGTTTTGCTGTTCCAAAAACGACTTTGTGACTCGAGCGGTGTGTGAGCTTGCATTGTCGTGATGGAGCGTAATGCATCGATTTGGGTTATCTTTCCGAAGCTCGGCGATCACTTCTGGCAAGCAAATTGTCGTACACCATTGAGCATTAACTGTTCTTTGATTTTCAAGAGTAGTCGTCGCTACATGCCCTGATTTGGCTACGAACGATGCGACCATTTTCTTGGCAACGCTGCGTGAGCGAACAACTTTTGTCGGTTTGAGTTCACTTTGGAAGACCCATACTGAAGATTGGCGTTTTGATTCAGGCTCGTAGCTATAAATCCATGATTCATCACCACTTATGATGTTGTGAACGTGCTTTGATGCTCCTGAGTTGAATTGTTGCAGAGTATTTCGACACCATTTGACTCGAACTGCTTTCTGTTCTTCTGTGAGGAGGTGCGGTATCCAGCAGGAAACCAATTTTTTAACACCTAACTCTTCGTGTAAGATCTTTTGAACTGAGGTCCCTGAGATGTCCAATGATGCCTGAATCTCACGGTATGTAACATGACGATCTTCCAGAACCATGTTACGTACAGTAACCACGTTTTCTTGAGTGACAGTGGTTTTTGGTCGCCTTTCACGCGGTTCGTCACTGAGGCTAGAGCGTCCTCACTGAAACTCTGCATACCAGCGATAAACGGTTGTCTTTGATGGTGCTTCTTCGCCAAAAACAACAAAAATTTCTGCGATGCATTCTTCCTGGATGAGGCTTCGTCGAAAGTTGTAGAAAATTATCGTGCGGTACTGTTCATGCCTTAATTCCATCTCGTACAGTGACTTGGGAACTTTGACACGCCACCGTTTTAAAACTATCAGACCGATCTTAATGAAACTTTGCATGGGCATCAAACAACTCAAAAAGTTGTTTATAAACACCATTTATAGTTGCTAGGTGATAAGGAACGTTCTATTCCCGACACCCAAGGCTACCCTCGTATTAGGGATATTGCAATGCTTACACAATTTCACAAGTGATACTAAGGTAGTAAGAAAGTGTAATCTCTCCAGTTTGCTGAAGTATATTGGCACAAGAAAATATTTCAATGTCTGGTACATAAAACATCCAAGAGTGCAGCACTGAAAAACCTTGTAAACTGAACTTCAGAGGAGAAACTGTGTGAGCAAGGGTCTTATGGGAAACTAACGTCAAACCCTAAAACTTTTCATATGCCTTTCGTGAGTGTATCTCTCATAGTAAGAACACAAAACATGTGATCAAGAGTAAACCAGGATGAAGAAAGCCAGATATACTTGGGTGAATGTTTTTAGGAGGACGAAGTTAGTGATGAACCCATAGGCCTTGGGCCGAAGAAGCTGAGCTAGAATGAATTGTTTGTTGATGCAGCCTAATGAAACTTATCGGTGATGAGAGTGCGCTAAGTGAGGTCAAGAAAAGAGGCCCTATGGTATGTGGTGAGGACCATCTGCTTCACATAAACTAATGGGGGTCCAAGGGATAAGGGTCTGGGGCAGCATGGAAATGAGACATGCATAGTTTCGAAAAAATATCCGGAAGTGAAAGATATGCCATGCTTTGTTCGGTAATAGGACTCCTAAGCTTGTTCCCTTTCGGAGGCAGACCCGAAGTAGCATTAGGATGAGGAGCGCAAACAAATAAATCTTCATAAATTTGTTATTGATGTGAATCTTATATGCAACCTAATAACATTGACCAACTGCGATTACTAATCCCCCAAAAAATGTATTTGAATAATTATATTTTACTATTATGTTTCAAGCTCAGAATCACAATATGTATCACCTGACCTAATTACATATTATGTTTGGATAATTTTTATAAAATGACACCATTTACATTGCCTAAGAAAGAGTAAAGGTAAAAAGATTAGGAACAAATAATTCACCTTCTTCAAAGTCAAAAGATTCAAAGATATCTTAAATTATTTTTTCGGAGAAAAAAAATAATAGGTACTCAAAAAAGTGTACCAACAATGCAAAATATAATTATTGACGATAAATGACTTTAGACACAAAGAGAATGCATATATTTTTGATAACTTTTTAGAATAAACGCAGTCAACAGTAAAAACTATAATTCTCGTTACCCATCCTTAATACTTGGCTCAGGCTCGGCTCGTAAGGTTCTTGTTATCCATATGCAACGTGTTAAGAGAAATATATCTGTTCCTTTCTTTCTTCAAGGACAGTCAATACATGAGGGGCTAAATGTCTACTGCAGTTATATACAAATCCACTCCTGGTTATCACTCTTTTGCATTTCTAATTAGTATCATATAGCTGGCCTTATTAGTTTCATTTTTGGTATACTGTCTACTTTGTGTCTTGTCAATTGATTTTTTTAATACTCTGTTGAGTCCAACTGCAGTGCATGAACTTTTAGCCAGTGTGAGGCATATGTTTGCGGCCACATAAAGTGAATTTCATCTGGGATAAATAAAATATTAACCCACCTATGATATACAATATTGAAACCTAAGTGTTAATTATGTGGATATTCTGCAGAAGATTGGAGAGAAAATTTGAATGAAATCCTTTAAATAGCTAGTTTGCATTCAGGGAGGATAGGGGAAAAAGAGAAGCCATATTGCGCTTAAAAGTACTGGCTAAAAAATTAGTTATGCGGACAAAACAGAGATGCTCCTAATATTACAGAACTGGTTGTTAAATGGTTGAAATACTATAATAACCATGATTAACTATAACATTTTTACAAAGGCTACCACAGCAATGGTCTTGCACAATTTGTGGTCTTTCAGGATTCATTCCATGTTAGCAAATTTTTTGCTATATTTTAATAATAACAATAATAAATTTATTTTACGGGCTAATACCCTGTTCTAAATGAATACAAAGTTTTGCCCGTGCTCCTGCTGGGTTCCTCTGGTCTGCTGAAGTGTCGTTATCAAGATTGTCTTATATAGGAAATTACATTGTTGTCTGAATTTTTAAAATTTTGAAAAATTCATTCTGTATTGTTGTTCGATTTATAACTGTTTTCTTGGTTAATGTTTAGAGGTCTGTTTGCTATTTCTATAGCTTCCCTTATCAATCTTGAGAAATAGTGGAAATATAATTATGAAATCAATTTTGTGTCTCTCACATTGAAATTGTGCATTGGACCAGTCCAATATTTTGCTATTGCAGACATGTGGCTGTTTTTTTTAACTGTAGTTCACTAAAGTTTCATGTGTGTGTTATTTGTCACAACTGCATGAACTCAGTAAAATGATAGAGAAATTATGTTTATTTCTTGTCTATATTAGTTTGTGGAGGAACATACTTCACCACTCTTGGGATGTTGACCTCTCCTGGATACCCTGATGAATATTTACCTAACAAAGATTGCACTTGGGTCATTCATGTTCCATCTGGTCAGCAAATTAAATTGAATGTAACTGAATTTGAACTGGAAACAAGTTCACCTTGTGCATATGATTTCTTGGAAATTCGGTGAGTAGGTATTCTGTTTCTTGAAGTGTGGATCATATCCTCCAATATGTCATTTTCATATTAAATCATCTCTTACAAAAATCCAATAGAGTAAGTACCAGTAGATTATATATTTACTCTATGGTTTTACTCATCTTTGGTAACTCTCTGGTAAGCACATCTCATTTTTCCCTTATCACTTCCATGTTGATCCGTGTAAAGCATTGATCATAAATTTAGCCATTATAGAGCTCCCAAGAAGTTATCAGATGTGGATTTGAAAATGTACAATTTTCAAAATAGAATTGATTCGTAAAAAATTTCTTTCATATTACCTGTACACTCAGGTCAGATCACTTGACACACAGTCAAGCCCACTTATATCAAGCCCGTTTATAACGAAGTTCCAGTTATAACAAAATGAAGGCTATTTCCCATCAAGGAGAGGCTCTGAAAAACTGGTCCACATATAACAAAGATCGATTATTACGAAGTAAATATTCGGCCCCTTCAACTTCGTTATAAACGGACTTGACACTATTACCATTGACCGCATATCAACATTCGCATGCGTGCACACAAAACTTTTGTATTTTCCAGTCTTACTCCTGATCTGGGTCTACTGACTCATTTATCACAAGAAAACATACAGTGATGAATTATTATGCAAACTAATATAACATATAAAAGATCAAATCATACCATGTGCCATCTAAGTACATAATATGGTGAAATTGCTGCATTTTAATCGTCTCATGTATATATGCTCAGAAAGTTTTTAGCAATATTTTGTAACATCGATGAACACAAAAGAAAAAATTATGTTAACCTTGTATAAAATTATACTATCTTTCTAATTAGGTATTCTACTTCTTATAAAACTACCCTAATACTTTTACAGGACTAAGCTTCATTTTTTTACTGATGCGATGTTTTTAGGGAGTGAACAAAAAATTTTGGAAATCAGATATAGGTGAGAATGTCAAAATTATTCCAAATTTGGTTTAGGTATTGCAGTACCATAATTTACTCTCAGATTGTAAACTTTATGTTTTCCTAAGTAAAATTCCACAGACTTTTATTAAAACTAACCTAGGTTTCGACTTATACAGTCATTATCAAGGTGACAATGGTACATCACGAGCCCCTTATATACAGAATAGAGTGAGGGGGGGCAGAGGATAGGGAGGGAGTTAACGTGCGGGAAGTGTATGATTGGTCTAAGGTGGGAGTGGGGAAGCAGGGGCATTTGAGCGAGCAAAGTTAGGAATTGTACTATGGGAGGGGGGGAAAGGTAAGGTTAGGAGAGGAGATTGTGAAGGGAGCATATCATTCAGTACACATACATTAGCTTTTTTGGAAAACAAAAAAATCTCAAGGTTTTCCAGATAGTCCAGCTTGTGGCCCTTACACTGCAAGTGAAGGACTTTTGGGATGAAGTCACTTCGGTGGTCTTCTTCTATTAAGTGCTGGCGAACTGGGAACTTACATTACCATTCATTAAACAGCGCTGATGTCTGGAAGTTGAAATTTAGCATTATGGCTCTCCTTTTAATAGTGCATGTGACGTTTGATTTCATTTTTCATCATTACCGCGCACTAACAATAAGGAAGGGCTTAAATTTGAACAAAATATGCAAAAACGCCAGAATTCAGTTTTCCCTGAACATCTTCGAAATGAAGAGGTTGCAGAGTTTTTATGGAATTAAAATGGTAGTTTTTTATGGGACAGGTCTTAGTCTTTGACCCGTTGTTATTGATTTATGGGATATTCGCTGTTAATAGGACAAAATTTTTGATCATATTTTCTATATTTGTTTTCCAGTAGACATAGTTAAAATGATGACGGAAGAACCGTGAGTACCTCATATCACAAGATTCACTTAAGGTTATGGAGTGCAATTCCTTTGCAAAATTCTGCGATTGTCGGTGACGACGGGTCACTGTACTACCACTTAAATTAACCCTATGAGCATGCACCATTATTTTGCGCGCCACCCTAAACGATGCTGTGTCCTTATAGTGGACACCCGAGCGGTTCAGGGGCACCCTACACGAATCCAGCACTGACCCAAAGTCCAAAACCTCTTCTCTCACTTCTACGGAATTCATCGAGTCTCTGGTTCTCACTTCCACTCGGCTCCAAACCATCGACCTCCGATCCGTCTTAGGTACCAAGCTGCAAATGACCGCTGCCTTCATCCCCTTTGTCACCTGATGCACCGTACCTCCTGGTATACACCAGGGGTTCACACGTACCTCATCACCTTTCCCTCAGGAATCACCACCTCCCTCTCGACAGGCCCTGGCACGCATCGGGGTCGCTATACGACGGACATTCGAGCTGCCTATCACTGAAAAGTCTCCGGCTACCTATTACTAAAAAGTTTCTTTGAAAGTCCCTGGATAGTGGCCGAAAAAACAGGGTTGACAATTATAAAGGTTCTTTAAATTACCGTGTAGCTAGTTTCTGATAGCCAGTGTCAGACGTTTACAATTTATGTGGACGATATTATTCCAGGGATTGACTAAGACTTCAACAAAAAATAATTCTCCACTATACTTAAGGCAACATGGAGTGGTCCTTAACTAAATGAAACTACAGCTGGGTGACTGCCAAACCGAAATAGCAATAATTAATGTAATACAAAAAAAGAAAAGGTGCATGAGTTTACAGAATAGTAAAATCGGAATCATCATCATCGGTAAACAATCCTAGGATTAATTTGATGCAGCCCTCCACTTGATTCTACTATCGGCCAACCTCTTCATATTGACGTAGTTCCTCTCTTTTACATCCTTCACAATGTGCTCCATATAACTCATACGAGGCCTGCCTTTTACATTCTTCCCATTCACTTTTCCGTAGACGATTGTCTTCTTCAGGCCATTGTGTCTTAAGATGTTGCCTTTTAAGTTGTCCCATCTTTTTTTAAGGTTTTCAGTAGATATCTCTTCTGTCCCACTCTTCTTAAGACTTCTTCGTTTGTCACTCAATCAATCTATTTTATCTTCATCATTCTTCAGTAGCACCACATTTCAAATGCTTCCAGCCTGGACTTCTCTGTTGCTGTTATTGTCCATGCCATATAACAGAATGCTCCAGATGTATGTTCTTATGAAATGTTTCCTCACTTCAACACTTGTATTTGCAGCTGTAAGCAGAATCTTCTTCTGGTAAAATGCCCTCTTCGCTTGGGCAATTCTACTGGCAAATTCTCTTTTACTTCGTCCATCGCTGGTTACTCGGCTTCTCAGGTAACAGAACTCTTCCAACTCCTCATTTTTTCATGTCCGGAAAATCGCTACAATAACATTACTATTGATAACATGGTGTTAGCATAATAAATTACGATTATTGCAACGATCAAGACAATGACTTAGTTCAAAACGTACTAAGGGGAAATACGGACTGATCAGTGCAAGCAATTCTTGAGCGGCAGAGGGTAAATAGAGTGGGAATGAGTCGTTGGTATAATGAAATGCACAGTAGAATCGGGACTCTCCATCAAAACACACCATAACCGGTAGAGAACTGTAAAACTACACTACGGCAAATGGTAAAAATGTTTATTCTGCAAATGATACATGCAGATTATAAAAAAAGGAGAGGGTATACATTGAACCTCCTTATGAAAGTTACGTGTATTATTATCAATATTGAGGTTCAAGCACGAATGAGAAATTAATGAGGAAAAATTCCTGTGGAAACTTATACAATTTTCTGCCAATCGTATCCAATCTTCACACTCCGTCGCGCTCCCGATGGCCATTTCCTTGAATGAAGATTCTTTAGCAATTCTCACCGTGAGAATATCCTGTTTTATCAGATGATTCTGATTTTAGAGAGTTTGAAAAACACAACGTGGATTGAATAGCATTCATTTAATTGACTTTCAGCTCCAGACAGCGAAAGATTGGGCATGGAGTCTAGAGGAGCCAGATGATTCATAGTCTGATGAGGTCTGCAATAACAAACCGATAGTAGTCCCTTAGCGGGATCACCCTTATCGCCTCTCCTGAGAGCTTAGTAAGCAGCTACTTGCGGTGCTCTCCTTGGAAAAGGACTACCTTTGTTTCACAGAGTATCACACGTCGAAGAAATACGATGGTTTTGTGAATAATATTACAGTAAAACCTGTATTAGGCGACCACCGATGGTTCCGCTGGAAAATGGTCTTTGAGAGGGGTGGTCGTTTGACAGGGGTTTAGGAGTCTGGAGGGGTTGTTTCTAAGAATATATGTAATTGCAAATGACCGGGCGGCTAGTTTGAAAAAAATGGGAAAACTAGTGAGCTCAGGATTCATTAATAATAATCGAGTTCGTTTCAATATTTTTTACCAACTCATGGCAAAATTTTGATGCATAGGAATTTCATCAACATTAGATTTTTTCAAAGCACATAATTACACTTATTGCACTGGTTACTAGATGTGAATTACAATATATAGGTAAGTAATTACACTATATTGGCGGAAATGCAGTACAAAAAAATATTATACATACATATATTTCAATACATGTATACTTACATCGTTAACATTAAACTGATATTTTACAAGAAATGAAATTGACCAATGAGATAATCGAAACATAAAGAAAACACTGTGCCTCCAAAAATAATATTTTTTTCTTTAATTCTCATTCGTCTTAAAATTAGGCGAAAAAAATGGCATGCCGTACACGAAACAGTTCGAGCCAACCATTGCTAGCTATGAAATCTTCATCTCCTAATTTACGAGCAATTTGCAAGGCCTTCTCCTTTATTAATACACCACTAATAGGAATATTTTTCGACCGTGCAACTTTAAACCACTCAAAAACACTCAAATTGATCCCTTCGTACTTTTCTTGCCACTTTCTCTTCACTCCACCGTTCCTGTTACTGTTGTGCCACTCTTTTAAAATGTCGCCCCTAGATTTTAAAATTCCATTCATTTGAGTTTTCCCACATTTAAATAAATCCACTAGCCTTCTCTCAGATGCACCTTTATCTCATTCTTCGATAACTCAAACCCTTTCCTTTAAACTCAAACAAATTCTCTTTGACATCTTCGACTCAGTGGTGGATCGTGTGCCGTCACTAACGAAGTTACGGCGTTCCCCACGAAAAGACTCGTTGAATCACCCCTTAGCCCCATTGGTAGCGCAATGAGATTTTCTCTCACACCAAATTCAAACGTGTGCTCACTTTATAATCATTAGTTAGAATAAGTTTCCTTTCCTTCTACATAGCTGACTTTTTATCTCTTCCTATTGACCGACTGTCTCAAAAAGTATAAATGAAGCGTCCGCAGCTGTGTAATGATATGTCTGATGCCATCGGCTACAAAGAGTGAGACATCGCACGACCACTGATGTTAATATTTTCGTACACATAACTCAGTTGCATCTCTCGCCGTTGCCTCGGCGCGGCGCCATAGAGCCCGGCATGCAGCCTCGAGCCTTCTCCCCACGCGAGGCTATGATGACTACTAAGTTACAAATCCCAATTAAATAATCCACACCCGCTGGCAGACTGGCCCTCCTTTGTCTGTGGACTGACCTAATAGGCTGGTATGATTCCCAAAAGCTGGGAAAAACCCAGGTTTACGACAATTTTTTTTGCTGAATAGAGGGAACTTCCCTTGAAAGTGGTGGTCTTTGATCGGGGAGAGGGGTGGTCTTTGAATAAGGGTAATGAATACCATGAACATAGGGGCATTACAATCGGTTCCGGAAAATACTGGTCGTTGAGAGGGGTGGTCGCTTGATAGGAGTGGTCGTTAAGAGAGGTTTCACTGTATTATTATAATATTCAATAAGGATTATGTTCAAGTTATGAGATTTTACTTATGATCCATAAGATAGAAGATCCATGTTTAAAGATTGTACATTATACAATAAGGGAACAGAGGGTCAAAAGGAATTTATTGAACTGCCCCGATACACAATGTGATGTTGATAAGGGACACTCCATCAAAACCTACCATTACCGGTAAAAACTGATAATTGCATAGCATTCTATCAATCTTCATAAAATATTTTTATAGGCATTGGCTACTCTTATTTCAAACTTTAAATTCTATCATGACTGACATTTGGAAACAGATGTCGCATGGAGAATTAAGTATTATTTTCAGTTTTCTTAGATTTAAAATTCAATTTGCATTTTGTCATGACTAACGGGTGTTTTACTAATTATTATAATTAGTAATTATAAAAAACAAAAATAATGCAGGAATATAAGATGTGGTGATTGCAGAATGAAGACAACTCTCTCAGAAAGTACCGCGGTTTGCCCATCGTACTTAGTGGAAACAAACATTGCATCTCTTGCAATGTAAAATAATATCGCTTACAATTAAATGACTTTTAGAAAAGTGACAGCTACATTTTCACATTCCTCATGTTGAAACCACTGTCTAAACATATTGCAGTGAAACAATCAAATCAGCCATGGACAACAATTATACTTAAATCTCACATTCAGGACTCAAATTTTTAATCTGCTCCGGTGAGACTAGGTCATTAGCAGGAACCTGTATTTTTCTGAAAATCGGTTACATGAAAACAAAAAAAGTAAAAATGTGAAGACTTGGTTCATTGCAGTCGTCCTCAAGCAAATAATTACTTCACTTCCATTTCCTGACTGGCATTTTCTTTCATTTTGCAGATGAGAATAGACCACCTTTCTTACTTCGAGGATAGTCCTTTCTGGCAGTTTCCATGATAATCTTTTTGCAGAGATAATTTAAATCGAAGAAATTAATTGTAAATTATTTCTTGACTCACTGAATGTAGAAAAAATTCTAGAAAGATTTACACTAATTATAGGCACTTGGAAATAGCTCTTGATCACAAAAGTCGAGACGGACTGAGAGCAACGAAGAGAGACCTTCGATACCCTGTGTGCTGTTCTCTGCTCAGCAAAAGCACAAGGTTGCAAGATTTGTCTTTCGTTCGTCCCTCCCCTTAAACGCCTCGAGCAGCATGGCCCTTCCCCTCCAGCGGCACATCTTCTTCTCCCTCCCCTCTCTCATCGTTCCTCGGGTGCTTCGTAATGGTTCCCTGATTTCGCCACAAGTGACGCTCATAGCAGCACATTTTTAGCGACTTCTAATTATTCTAATTACTAGTTATTACCTGCCCGTAATATTCTTTTGAAAATTGAAATTGATTAGTGAAGAAACACAAAAACTTCTTAGTTTTTTGATTTTTATAAATAACAACGCATTTTACCATTTTGATTAGGGATGTGCGAGTAGTACTTTTTGACCTCGAGTCGAGTATTGAGTCGAGTTGTAAAGTACTCACGAGTATCGAGTCGAGTCGAGTTTGTACATTCTTGTACATGAGTGAAGAGACCCAGTTCTTACTTAAGTCATTAAAGTTAGCCAGCAATCCGACTATCAAATCGGCAGGTCTACCTACCAAATGCATAATTATAAACAGTCACATTAATATGGCACGTAGTGCAGGCCAAAAGACCTAATGGAAATTTTCCAGTAGCTCTCGAAATAAGAAAATTACCTTCATTCCTAGGATTACTCAAAAATGTGAAAATTAGCTTGCAGTATGGACCCTAGAGTGTACTTGGGCATAATACGAGGCCTATATGAGTGACATGCCCTATTAACTTGTAATGAAAGTAAGCCAGGAAGCAAAATATTTTTTCTTAAGGAATCCATAAGCCTAATTAGAAGAGCATTCCTTGTACTTCGCATTCCTATGTATTTCTTTTCAGAGCTAAGCGCTTTCTCAGCGATGTCGTGTATGCCGGGGTTAGTCCAACAGTACAGTGAATGTCATACAAAATGCCTTGTTTGTGCAGTAAATATTTGATAAGCTCGCCCCTCAAATTTATGATTGGCCTCTAATTACATAGTTAGTTTTTTAACATATACTTTTCTTCCTCTTCCAATTATTGACACCATCTCTTCAAAGTCGATGATTTCTGCCTAAACATGATAGAACTTAGAATCATAAAAATGACCTGTGTCAATCACCCCCATTTGCGTGATGCATGAACACCCAATATCAGCACAGGTTATTTCCAATATCCATTAATGCGAGTTAATAATGTTTGAACAATGAATTTTCATTCACGGATGAATGTGAGCAGGTAAATGAATTTTGTATAGAGTCCTGTGGATTAAAGTTTTCGATTTCTAAGGAAATATATTGAACAAAAATTTATTATAGATAATCTATATATATAAAAATGAATGTATGTGTGTGTCCTTAATGCATTACTACACCATTCATCGGATCGCCATGAAACTTTGAGAAGTTGTTGAGTACATTCCCGAGAAGAGGACTACGAAATCGATATTTCAATATCGATACTTTATCGATATAATATCGCTAAAGTATCGATAATTCGATACATTATTGACACCAAAATTGAGGTGAAATTATTTAGTTTTTTAAAAAGAATGTATCGTTGCAATATCGATACTGTATCAAATGTATATAATGTGTTTGTCATTTATGCATTACTACACCATTCATCGGATCGCCATGAAACTTTGGAAAGTTGTTGAGTACGCTCCCGCAAAGGTTTATAAAAATAGATAATTCAATATCGATGCTGTATCGATATGATTTCGATAAAATATCGATAAATCGATACATTATTGGTACAAAATTGTGGTGAATTATTTAGGTTTTTACACTATTATTATTTAGGTAGGTAATTATTTAGGTTCGTTACACTATCGATACTGTATCGATATAATATTGATACAGTATTGATAATTTCATGCACTACTACAACATTCATCCAATTTCCATGAAGCTATGGAGTTGTTTAGTTCACTCCCATGAAGGTTTGTACAATATCAAGAATCAATAAGTATCGATACTGGATACGGGATGTGCATCCCATTGAACGTGCAATTCATTGAAACTCTCACGTGCAACATATTCAAATCATCCGGCATGGGACAAATATTTCAGAAATGCCAACTTATTGCTTGGGATGAATGCACAATGGTGTACAAAGCATCGCTCGAGGCTCTGGATCGATCATTGCAAGATTTGCGTGGAAACCTGAGACCATTGGAGAACGCATTAATATTGCTTGCAGGATATTTCAGGCAAACATTACCTGTAATTCCTCGATTGACACTAGTGGATGAAATAAATGCTTGCCTGAAATATTATACTTTGTGACGATATGTAAAGACGTTAAAATTAATTACAAATATGTGTGTGCCTCTGACCTCAGGAAAAATTTCATTGCCTCATAACTTTTGCAATTTAGTAACGTCAAATAAGAATTGGTTGAAAAAGTATTTCTCAATATTCAAATCAATTATAAGGGTCACGATTGGCTAAGTGAACGAGTTATTCTTGTGGCCAAGAACAAAGACTTCTACGAACTTATTATTCAGTCTAAAGCCGAGTTTACACGATGCATTTACACGCGCGGGTAGATGCGTGAACACATTCACCATCAAAATTGCACCATGTAAACACTCAAAATTGCGCAAATGCGTGAATGCGTGGCCAGAAAATAGCCCCTGTTCTATTTTGGTGAATGTGCGAGCAATTTGTAGTCGTCCACGCATCTGTCCAGCAACATACTTGCGCGGGTAAATGCATCGTGTAAACTCGGCTTAACACTCAAAGCGATGCAGGTACATATGTACAAGACCGTCGACACTGTTGTGGAAGCAGATGAGGCAATTGGTTATCGAACGGAATTTTTGAATTTACTCGATCTGCCAGGGATGCCACCGCACGTACTGCAATTGAAAATCGGCGTGCCAATTATCATGTTGCTAAATATTAACCAGCCAAAGCTTTGCAACGGCACGCGGCTTTCAGTAAATAAATTAATGAGCAACGTGGTAGAATCCACAATCTGAACATGAACTTTCAAAGGTGAAGATGTCCACATTCCTCGCATTCCTATGATTCTAACAGATATGCCATTTCAATTTAAGTGATTGTATTCCCAATTCGATTGGTATTTGCATTCACCATCAACCAAGCTCAGGGTCAATCTTTAGAACTATGCGGTTTAGATCTAGACACGGATTGCTTCTCACATGTACATGTATTTTGTTGCATGTGTGTTGCGTGTTCTAGAGTCGGCAAACCAGACAATGTCTATATCTTCACAGACCTTGGAACAACTAAAAATATTGTATACCCATAAGAATTGTGAAATTAAACATACTATAAACGTGCGCTTTCCATTTAACCAGTTTGAGCCACAGCAACGCGTGGCCGGGTACAGCTTGTTATCTATAGATATTTATAATTATCTATCTTAAGATATGACTAGGAACTTGGCAATTAATGATGTAATTAATAATACCAAATAGGAAATAAAAAAATGGAATAGTAAAACTTATAAGTTTTATACGATACATATATCATCCGTAATGCCCTTAATAGGATGCCTACCGTCCGTTACAAAATTTCCTTCACCTGTGAGTTTGAAGGCCAATATCTCCAAGATGGCTAAAGCGATTTTAATTAAAGTATATCAAATTAAAGCTTGTTTAATTCTACTTTTACTGGTATAACTAAAATATTTTTACAATTTTTTTACTGAAGTACGTGTTTAAGAATGGATTTTTAGCGAATTTTTTTTTGGTACCAGATGGATCCATCGAATTCGGGCATCATAAGAACAACACAGATCGAGATATCAAACTTTCCTTTTCACATATTGTAGCTAAGGGTTTTGTTAATAATTATACGAAGTTTCATACTATTACGTTCATCAGTATTTTTGTTATTGATGAATTTGTCAGACTGCATTATTTTCCGTCCCGCATGCTTTCCGTTCCGGAAATCACCATTTGGACCTTTCTCTTAGTCATTAATATCGTTATATAAGCTCTCGAGTCATTAATATGAATCCGCTTACGAAATCTCAGTAGAATTCGTTGATTATTTGATACTGATATATATTTATTTTCGGCTATAAAAGCATGCTCTGTCCAGAGCATGCATGAAAGAGAAAGGTAGCGCGCGCATGGAATCTTCTGCTGCAAACAGATCGCCTATCGCTGTGAATGAGTCATGAGGACTCAACAATAGCGGAAAAAAGTATCGCCTTTAAGAATGCAATTCAGTGTCAGTTTAAGAACTGACGGTATCTTTGGAAACATACTGTCATTATGCCTCCTCGCGCAAAGATTTTGGAGCGGAGTTGAAGATAATTTAAAATGCAATTTGTTTCTTTCGTCGAGAAGTCGAGAAATGTGGGGACAAAAGCTATCTCTCTTATCGCTGATTTTATTTTGGTGAATACAGCAACTTATAAACTTTTATTCAAGCATAGGCAAGGATATTTTTCCTGTGCATACTAGAGAAATTTTCTCACGTGGTGTTTGGTGCACGCGGTACCTACGTTAGCTTACAACTTGACAACCTCGAGCAGCTTATCTCTCCAGGCCAAAAGTCCTGTCGCGTGGAGCTTGCTTTCCGAAATAAATATACACGTTGAAAGCATATCTAATTCTCCCAATTTGTTAAGTCATTTTACACGTGCTTAGTTTTCAAACACGAAGAATACCATCAAAATGAACTAAATGTCCGACTTCCGCAAGCTGAGATTGCGCATTTTTAAATATTATTCGTGACGTAATTAGTAACTGAGTAATCTATTTTAAACTTTGTTTAGTCTAAGATAAATATATGTTCCATATCTTTTGCGAAGAACAGAGAAGTGGCTTTTCATATGTATCTTCAAGTGGGCGTCAAACTTGCTTCCCGGAACTTGAATAATATCCGGTGTTTTTATCTGTCTCGGTCAAAAAATTAATTAATATAACCACTAAAAATATATTTTTGACATTATTAAATGCAGAAATAAACAAGATTTAGTTCGATATACTTTATTTTAAAATTGAACTACTCATTTTTGTGATGTAAATCTTCGAACTCAGGGGATGGAATTTTACAACGGACATTAGGTGCTTTGAGCTAGAATATAGTCCCCCCAGACTTTTTCCGCGAAGATTTCGGCCAAAAAAGGGGGGGGGGGCTATATTCGGAGGAATACGGTAAATATGCGGTTTCATGCACCGTGTAACCACCGATTCATCCATTCGTTCACGCAAACGTACATGAATCAGTTCACATAGACGTACATGAAACCATTCACGCAAATGTAAATGAACGTACATAAGTACATGTTCGAACGTGTTATCTATCGTGTAACCAGAGATTTACTCTATTTTGATGATAGCGCTTCCTGTCGGCAGATTTCTGAACCTTTTGGCCTTGGCGGCTCCGCCGACAAAAACTACTCGACTCGTCTCGACTTTCGTAAAAATACTCGAAGTACTCGAGTCGAGTACCAACTACTCGACTTGACTCATTTTCGAGTACTCGCACATCCCTAATTTTGATAATTTTTTATCATTTTTCTTTATTTTTTGCGAAATGTAAAAAGAACAAAAGAATTTTATTGGCAATAAAAAGTAGATGGTGAAAGATTCATGTTGATAACTTTATTTGCCTGACTACGAGAAGAAAAACTGTTTCAGGGGCAGTCACCATTTGCCTTAAGTTTTGATTGTTGTGGCTGTAAAACTTTTTCAACTATCTTGCTGTTGTAATCATTAGTCTCTGCAATGCGTTGAATTGATTTAATTCTCTGTTGAAGTTATTGTTGGACATATGGATTGATGGTGCTCTGAATACCATAGAATTAAAGGCTAACAATTTTTGTGCATGATGATGGCAAGAAACATACAGGATTATAACATCTGAATAAGTCGATTTTCTAAAAATTGAGAAATCATGTACACCCTCTGTTATGTCAATAGTTAAGTCCAGAAAATTTATAACTTTGTCACCAACCTCTATTGTAAATTTAATGGATTTATGTAAACTATTTAAAAAACAAGTAAAATGGTCAAGTTGTAGAAGACTTCCTGTCCACAGACAAAACATCATCTACATGACAAAAACAATATTTTACATTACTTAAAAGAAGGTGATTAGAAGTAAAAAGATTAGTTTCCAAATTACACATAAAAATATCTGCGAAAAGTGGTGATAACAGTGAACCCATAGATAGGCCATGGGTTTGTTTATAAATTGAATTGTAAAAAATGAAATAATTTTGGGAGACACGCAAATGTAATAATAATTCCAATTCAAAAGTTATACTGGGCTCAACGAATGAATTTTTGAGTGATTTCAAGGTTAGAAACACAGCTTCTATTGCAGGGACTGAAGTTAACAAGTTGCTTACATCAAATGAAATAAGTTTGGAATTCAGGAGTATCTTTACATCTGCCAGTTTCCAAGTAAGACCAATGGAGTTCTTAATGGTAAATTTAGGTTGTAACACTAAAATCTCTCTTAATATGGTATTTAATTTAAAGGCAAGCTTATGAGCAGGAGCTGAACAATGTGCCCTTTTTTCTGCCCGAAAATAGGGGTGTGTGGGATACACGAGGGCATGGCTTACATGAGTAAATACGGTAATAGTCATGTGAAGTACGATCATAAACACAACAACCAATGAAGGCAACCAATAGCAGATGCAGCACACATAGACTGCTTAATCAGCAACATTGATGACAGATATATGTTTCAGTTAATCTTTGTTGCATTAGAGGAATTTCACATAAAGGTATGACAAGCTTTGCATACATAATGTTTCACAGAGATGTAGACATAAGGTGATAGTGCCAATATCTCATATAAAAGACTTCAATGGAAAAGAATGCAGTCCAAAACACTATCTAGTTTTCAGGTGTAGCATGAAGGACAATTCTTGGAGAAAAATGCTGCAACAAGAGGCAAAAATCCACTAGTACAACAGTTTTAGTTTCTTACCCAGTGCAAACCCTGCTGTAGATATTGCTATTTTTTTCTTCCATTTTATACTTCACGGCTCTAAAAAATGATCTTGTGAAATAAGATAGTGGTAGGATTGAAGCAAATATATCACCAATTTGATGAAAATTTGAATTATAATATTTTCATGATATAGGTAATAGTGCAGTAAAAGAGAAAGAAAAACCATCGCAAAATTATAATAATATACATGCTTTCTTGACAGAAATGGTGGTCAAGCAACTTCACCCTTGGTGGGAAAATACTGTGGATCTAGAATTAATAGTCAAATTACTTCGATGGGTAATCAACTCTACATTCGGTTTGTTGCTGATTCTTCAATTTCTGCCAAAGGATTTAAAATAACTTGGGATGGAACTTCAACTGGTAAACATTTATGAAATATCATGAGTTGTTTCCTTTATAGTTAAAATATAGTCTTTTAACAAAAGTGTTTTATTATTTTTCTTTTAGGGTGTGGAGGAACATTAACCAGTGCCACTGGTTCTATTCAGTCTCCCAATTACCCTCAAAGTTACGGTAGAGATGCAGAATGTGTTTGGAAAATAAGTATTAGTATGGGCAGTAGAATTAGTATTGTTTTTGCTGATTTAGATCTTGAAGAAGAAACATCATGTAAATATGATTATGTTGAGGTAAGTACCTAATACTATTACAATTTTTTTCACTGTCGGTACTTTTGGTGAACAACATTCAAGGCATGAAGGTCTCACTTCCATTCTACAAACTTAAATTTTTTATCATTGTATAATATTTGTAAAGAAAATCACTTAAATGGGCTTTGAATTGTTCTTGGTACTAGTCTATTGGTATCTTATGTTGTTGTATGGTGTGCATTGATTTATCCCATATGCTTTATTTTTCCTTTTCTTGTTCACATGAGTTGTGGTAGAAACTAAAATTTGTGGCTCTGATATGTACAAGGGAATGAGGAAAGTAAAGTTGGGCTGGGGAGGGGTAGTGAGAAGTGGATTACAGCTGAGTGAATGGATTGCGGTCAGAACAGGTATGAAACAACTAATTTGTATTTGACTGATTGAAATATTCCGACTGAAATGATTCAGGCTCACAATTTTTGGTCGTGATTCTTTTCGATATTTTATAATTTTTCAATATCAAGTAGCAGTATTAATTAATCGTAAGTAATATAATTTAGCTTGGTTGAAACCCTATTCAGTCAACCATGGTTTCAGGTTCTTCTGAGTTGACCGTGCAGGAAGTGCTTGATGCTTTGGAAGAAACAAGTGAAATAAGTTAGGATACTTTAGGAGGATTCTAATAGTTACATAATCAATTTCTGTTCCAAATAGGATGTGGGAAAAGTATCTCTTTACACTGTAAATACTCTAGTGCACCTGGCTAGAGATTAACAGTGCTGATTCTCCTCAAGCTTTTACATGTGACTTAGTTAGGGAACAGTGGGTGTCAATTTTGTGCCAAGATGATCAATTAAGTTATTTTGTGGTTTTTTTCATGATTAATGACAGAAACGAATCGTTACTCAGAACAATTCCTTGCCTTAGAAAAAAAGTCTCAGACGCATTTCAATTGTTTCATTCTTAGGTTTTCAAAGAGTTAACCCATCATCCATAAGATTCCCAGCCGGCACAAGGAGGTACAGATCCCTAAATCACCAGATAGTATCTGTTGAAATCGGGATAGCCAATGGGAGCCAAGGATCTCGTATCCCGGCGTTAAGGATACGTTGGGGATCGAGCGTGAGGTGAAATGGGATCTACGGTGGATAGATGTCCGCCACAAAGGAGATATGTGGTGGCGGTGGTGGAGTTACACATAATTTCTACATAAGACCGATTCCTCCGATTGGCCGACACTCTCCCCCCGAACCAATGAGAGCCCTCCGTACAGACGTATATCGTAAGAGCGCCACTGTTGGCAGGAAGTGGAACTACGTCGCAATAGCGCCAAACTTCGGCGATATTGAGAACTATTTCAATTGCTGACAAACCTCTCTTATATGTAACGAGAGAACGTTTTTATAGTACCTAATTCCAGCTATTAATACTACGTTACGATCGCTTCAAATCCCCACTTATTCAATATATCTAATTATCAACATATGTTCACTAATGCACCACACATTAACAATCAACAACAGCATTCTTCGTCAAGACTGCACTGAAAATAACAGCAATGAAGGACAACAAGGAAATATATTTATTCATCCAGAACAAAAATCTGATGGGCAGAGAAAACTGCAAAAGTCAAGTTATGATTAAATACGTTGTAAATATTAATGACATAATTCGCAGCACATAACGACAAAATGACGAGCACATGGTAACCAATTGTAATTTTTGAAATATGAATTTCATAAATATCACAGGTCGTGTCTTACTTTGATGCACTTACCTTGAATTAAAAGGTCAAAGTCCAGGTACAATTAAAGAATTCACCGCATCTACTTAAAAATTGCAAAATTATGTTCAAGGTATGGCGGTCCAACTTCAAACTTTTGATGGTAGCAATCCAAAAATTAGGATCCAAGAAGTTAGGTGTCAAACCCGGTAGAGCAATAGTCAACAGGAGCGCAGGGGTCGAAACAAGGAGAATATTCCGAATCTGTTCGAGGGTCAAAAGTAAATCCATATTTGCAAAAAAAGGCAATGTTTACTCAACAGGTTCACGCACATCTTAGTTAGTCAACTTTCTCGGAAAACAGAATGCTCGCGCACGACTGCAGTAGTCAGCGGCGCCTCGGCATGTCTATTTTGAAAAACAGTATTGGGCAGCAGGCGTATGCATACAATTACACAAATAATCTCTATTATAATTATTTTTGCATTGTTACCTAGTAAAAGATACTTTTACGCCACATTAATATTCAAAAGACTCTATGTCGTATAACAGAATGGCGGAAACGATGGGAGAATTAGAGATATATATCATATGAGATACACCATCCTTCGTAGATCCTTTCCCACCACAGATACGCGTATCCCTTGTGCCGACTGGGTTGTTAAAATACATTAAAATATATATAAACAATATATATACAATAAAATACATAAAAGACTGTAAAATACATTACAAATAAAGCATTTCTTTCACTAATATCTTTGCGATGCAGGCACGTAGCCAGAAATATTCTTCGGGGGGGCTAAGTCTTGCGTAACTTGAAACAAATCAGCCTTGCCCATTCAGTGTAGACATGCTACAAATCTCTTCCCTTCATTTTCAGTACTTGGTATTTACTTTTACAGCGCCATACTTATCCCTTCTCACTGGCAAAGTTCACTGCTAAAATCAGAACAACAAAATTATTGGGAAAAAATTTCGGGGGTTTGCTGAAGCACCAGATTTTCAGAAGCCCCTCCCCCTGGCTACATGCGTGTTGCGATGTATCCACTGGTATTAGCTAAATAAATAATCATCTAACAAATACTTGCCATCTTCATTTCACCATCAATCCACTTACAAAGTATTCTGCATAAAGAATTCACATACCAAATCTTACCACAAAGTAGGAACTGTACCTGTGTATCCTTTTTACAGTTCCACATCACTAGATGTGATTTGGTTTCTTTCATTGGAATGTCAAGGTACCAAAGGACCGGATTTTACTTGAATACTTTAGCCTTCCCTTGCCATTAACTATCTAGGTAAAGAATGCATTGACGTACATCAAGTTTATTCTTAATGAGAAGATGCAACCTATGTAAATTTTTACAGACTTTATTTTGCTGGTACAATGCATTTCGATGCTAAGGCATCATTCTCAAGTAGGTTTAAGTATTCTCAAGTCATTTTAAGTTTATTCTCTTTTCATTATTTTGATTGGTAGTTATATAGCACATGAGTTAGAGGTATTCATATATATAAGGCATTGATTCTCCATGGACTTAAGTTGACGGATATATTTAGGTCGATTCACATATCAGAGTTTCCAATTTCATGACCTGAGGTCACATAACACTGTAGAGTTGTGTAGCCTCATGAGCTGTGTGTACAGGAGAGTATCTTCTTACAAGATCTACACTCTCACTTGGTTTAGGGACTTGGATCTTCCATTGGAAACTGGTCTTCTGTGCAAGAGCCACTCATTTTGGTTTTCGTTATACCAGTATATATTTCAAGTCAGATTACATCGCTTGATGATGTCTTAGATTTCTATACAACCAAACTGTTTGAAAAATATACAATCAAAGCTCCAACCCAATGGCATGAGTTAACTTTGATGTGATTGAACACATTTGTTGTGGGAAGATTTTTTAAAATTTTTCCGTGGAGCAGCAGCTCTGTGTTAAGTGGCATGAAACACCAATTGGCATTACTCCACTCCCTGCATAAGACAAAGATGATGCCAATCAGAATGATCCACCAGAAATGTATTATTTAATATGTGAACCTATTTAAAGTTGAGAAATGCTTGTTTCAGATAAGAGATGGACCAGATGGTAGAGGTAAGGTCCTTGGAGTGTTTTGTAAAGACCATCCACTACCTATATTATCATCATCCAATAACCTGTGGGTAAAATTCAGATCTGACAGCAGCAATCAAGGAAGAGGATTTAATTTGAGATATGGTACAGGTAAATTTACAAATTAATATTTAGTGAATTCCTAATGACCTAGGATATGTCGCATCTGCAGCCATGTAAGGTACTCTTTTTTGTAAAATTTCATAGAAAATGACCTAGTATCGTATACATATGCACAGTATCATCCCAGGTGTGCTCTAAAAATTGCTGCTAATAAACTTATAGCCATTCAATGCCAGTGAACTGACTTCTGATCACTTTCCCTTTGAAATCCATGCCAGTTTCACATTATTTTCTGCATTTGTTCTTACAACACAGTTAAATAGCTTCTCCCAGTTTTGCTTTTGACAATGTCATTTTTAATTGAAGAGTTAATTATTTTACATAATTTAAATCTAATCTGGGGTGCATCCCTGAACCTTATATACCTAAAATATGATCACTTGATTTCTCAGCAGGATTTTGTTGTAGACCTATAATTTTTGTTTATTTTCTCAGGTGAGGTTTTATGTATTTTTTTGTCTTTTTAGTAAAATAAGTGTTCTTGGACATATTGACAAAATTCAGTTGATGGCAATAGAAAAAATGTCTGTTTTTAAATTTCTGATCACTGTTTTTGATGCAGCATGTTACCATATACAGCCTTGATGCAAGAGAGGCTTATTTTCTGTGTGTGTATGACCTTCATACTGTCTTAGCACCCTTAAAAAAATTAATCCTAAAATTAAAATTCTTATTTTTCTCTACCAAATTGAATACCTCTCTTAATTCACTAACATATTTTCATACAATGAAGGGGTCTCTTAATCTTAGCAAAGTGAAGCAAAAAGTTGAATTCAATATGTCATTATATTTTCTCCCCTCTAGTTAGGGTAATTCTTGCCATTCATTTCTTTTAATTTCAGATTATGTTTCCTATTCTTTGAAGCATGCAATGAATGTACAATTTTTACATGATAGTAATCCCTTAGCTCAGGTTTTTACGGAATTTATTCTCCCCTTTCACATTCGGGTGTCATTATAAAGAAAAGTAAGCCCAAATCAGCCACTAAATTTTTGGAACAGTGGTTCAGATGGTATTTAAATTTCTGGAGGGCTTGAAAGACCTGGCTTTAAAAATCTATTGCTAGGAAAAAAAATATTTAGATGTATATTATGATATGAAGTGTAGATGGCAGAGTGATGCAACTCTCCTAAGTCTAGAACCATCATAAGTGGCTTTCCTAGGATTGGTTTGACGCAGCTTTCCACTCGATTCTTCTCTCAGCCAACCTTTCATTGTGACGTAATTCTTCTCTTTTACATCCTTCACAACCTGTTCCATGTATCTCATACAAGGCCTGCTTTTCCAATCTTCCCGTTCACTTTTCCCTCGGTGATAGTCTTCATCAGGCCATCGTGTCTCAAGATATGGCCGATTAAGTTGTCCCTTCTTCTTTTTAGAGTTGTCAGCAGACTTCTCTTTGCTCCTACTCTTCTTAGCACTTCCTCGTTACTTACTCGGTCGATCCATTTAATCTTCATCATTCTTCTGTAGCACCACATTTCGAATGCTTCTATCCTTTTCTTCTCCGCTGCTGCCATCATCCATGCTTCACTGCCATAAAGAAACATGCTCCAGATGTATGTTCTGATGAACTGTTTCCTTATTTCTACACTTGTATATCCTGCTGTAAGTAGATTCTTCTTTTGATAGGATGCCCTCTTTGCCTGGGCTATTCTACGTACTATTCTTTCTTGCCTTGTCCATCGTTGGTTACTTGGCTTCCTAGGTAACAGAACTCTTTCACCTCTTCAAGTTTTTGTTTTCCTAGTTTGACATTGGTTTTGGTCTCTTCTTTCTTGCTGCACACCAATATCTTAGTCTTCTTCTTATTTATTTTCAGCTGATATCCTGCCATTGTCCTTTCCATGGTTACTAGAGTCTTGTTCATATCCCTCTGTGTCTCTGCTATGAGTGCTATGTCATCGGCGAATCGCAGCATGCTTATTTTTTCTCCGTGGATAGTCACTCCAGAAGACTTATCTTTGATTTCATTGATGGCTCTCTTGATGTAAACATTAAAAATTTCGGGAGACAGTGGCACAGCCTTGTCTCACTCCTGTCCTTATTTGTGCCTCTTCTCAGCTGGGTCCAGATTTAATCACAGCTATTTGATTTTTGTATAGACTGTGTATAATTCTTCAGTCATTGTAGGACACTCCAATTCCTTTCAGAATTCCAAGCATTGAATCCTAATCTACGTTGTCAAAAGCCTTCTCTAAATCGGTAAATGCAATGAATGTCAGCTTGTTCTTCTCCATTCTCTTCTCAATGAGCAGCCTAAGGGCCAATATTGCTTCCCTTGTACCCTTACTTTTCCTGAATCCAAATTGATCTTCATCCAGGAACTCCTCTGTTTTTCGTTCTATTCTTCTGTAGATGATCCTAGTCAGTATCTTCAATGCGTGTGTCATCAGGCTTATAGTCCTAAAATTTTCACATTTATCCACTCTCTTCTTTTTGGGAATAGGAATGATGATGTTTTCCTTGAGGTCCCTTGCAATTTCTCCTGTTGAGTACATGTCGCAGATGGTTTTGTAAAGATGAGTTAATGTCTTCTCTCCTGCATTTTAATTAGTTCTGCAGGAACATCATCAATAGCAGAGGCCTTATTCATCCGAAGGTCCCTTACTGCAGCGTCGAATTCCGATCTTAATATAGATGCCCCCATATCATCCTTTTCCACTTCGCTTTCCTCTTCAATAGCTTTTGTACTGAGATTTTTGTCCATTGTATAACTCTTCCCGATATTCTTTCCATCTCTTTGCCTTGTCCTTCTTTTCAATCAAAATTTCTCCATTCTTGTCCCTTATGCAATTGCATCTTGCTTGCATGGCATTGTTCCTTGAAGTGGTTCCTCACTATCCTGTAGGCAGCTTCCACCTTTCCAAGTGCAAGGTTGCTTTGTACAATTTTGCATAGATTTTTCATCCACATCTCTCTAGCTTTCCTTGCTTTGCGACTTATTTCGTTCCTTATTCTTTTGTAACAAAGCTGCCCTTCTTCAGTTTTCTCATTCTTGTACTTTCTTCTTTCTTCAATCAAGTCTAAGACTTCCTCCATGATCCATGGCTTCTTCTTGGCAACTTATATTCTTCCAAGAACTTCTTTTGCGGCTTCCTGGAGTCCACATTTAATGTTTTCCCAATGCTCTTCCACTGATTTCTCATTCCGGTTCTCTCCTATGTTTTTCCCCACTGCTTTTTGAAATGTCAGCTGATGTTCAGCCTACTTTAGTTTTTCTACTTGCCATATATTTTTCTTTGTTTTCTTCAATTTCTTGAATTTTAAAAGGTATTTCATCATCACTAAATTATGGTCACTGTCGATGTCTGCATCCAGGTAGCTTTTGCAGTCCTTCACCTGATTCCTGAACCTCTGCTTCACTAAAATGTAGTCTATTTGGCATCTTCTTCTGTCTCCTGGCATTTTTCATGTATCTTCTTCGGTTGTGATTTTTAAACAATGTGTTAGTAACCACTAACTTATGTTGTGTGCAGAACTCCAGCAGCCTTTCTCCTCTTTCGTTTCGGTTTCCCAATCCGTATTTTCCAGTTATTCTTCCACCTTGACCTTCACCGACGATGGCGTTCCAGTCTCCTAAAATAATTAGGTTTTCTTCTCCTCTTACCTGTTCTATAACTTCCGTGATATCTTCGTTGACGTCTTCCACTTCTTCGTCTTTATAGTTTGTCGTAGGCATGTAAACCTGCACCACTACGATATCTACAGGTTTGGTTTCGATCTTCACCATTATTATCCTTTCATTGTACTGCAAGAAGCTCTTACATGCATTCTGGCACTCTTTCTGAGTATGATCCCCACTCCAGCATTACCATTTAATGATCCTGTATGTATAAGCCTGTATGTATAATCCTGTAGCTTCCACTCCAAAAGTCTCCTTTGGGCCACTTCAATTCGCTGATTCCTAATACGTCGAGTTCCATTCTTCGCATTTCTACCTTCAGGTTCTCCAGTCTTCCACAGGTCCGAAGCGATCTCACGTTCCGTGTTCCTACCCTAAAAAGTTTATCATATTTGACTGATGTACTCTCTCGGGTAGTCCCCGCCTGGAGATCCAAATTATTTTACTCGAGAGGGTGCCATCACATCTTGATAATAAAGGAAAGAGTGGAGTAGCTGTAACTCCTCGGGATATTAATGTGGTGGTTTCCCCTTGCCTTCCTCATTGCAGTACTACAGCCGTTAAAGTAAATGTTACCACGCCTGTAGTGAAATGAGTGTCGCTGTACCGACCACTTTGGTCTCAACCTTCACTCATATGAAGGAGAGCTGCTGCCCTCTCCTCCGGGTGATGAGAAGCGTAATTATTGGTGGCCTCCCGTTGCCAAGTCACTGCATCTTCACAGGTTCTGTTTTATTTAGAGGTCTACCTTACCCAGGGATAGACCAATACCCCCTCGGAATGCCGTCGCTTTTTGTCCACGACTGCTTATTCGACGAGTAAACTCGCTTATCTCGCAGCTAACCTATATATCTAGAGGTTGACCCACCATCCGCAACCCGGTGGATGCACTCGGTGGCTTTGAGCTCAGCCACGTGCTTAATTTCCTCCAAAATTTTATTCTCCTGGCGTAGTGAGCTGGAGGAAACAGACACCTTTGGCAATGAGGACATAGATGGGGGGGTTTCTCTAAGTGTGCATGATTTGGCATTGCCTGATTGAGAAATCCATACAAACAATCTTAAATGATTCTGTACGTTTATGTATAATATTTTCTTTCAACCAGTTTATCTCATGTAATGATTAATCCTCTCATTCTTTGTTCTTATTCTGTTCAGATTGTAATGTAGATCTGTCAGGTCACCGTGGTGTACTGGAGAGCCCTAATTTTCCAAATCCATATCCCTCATCGCATGAATGCACTTGGAAAATTACTGCACCAAGGGGGAATCTTCTCAATATAAGTTTTTCACACTTTCACTTAGAAGGTTCAGCCAACTCAGATTGTGGATACGACTTTGTTGAGGTAAGTTTGATAGACTTTTTTTTATTATGCTATTCCTGATGCACAGATGACAAACATTTGAAAAACCAGGAACTGAAGGGGATAAATGAGTATATCACAAAATCAAGCTGTATTTCCCTGAAAGTGTTCCTTTTGGGCACTGGGACTCTGAAAAGCCTAATTTGTAGGGATTTCAAATACTTGGACTGAACCACCTGAGTGTAGACTAAAACTGGGCTCAAAATTCATGTCAGGTGGTGAAAAATGGTGATGCTCAAGATACCTCAAGGTGCACTCTATTTTATTTTACAAGTATCAGAGAGAAAATAATGTAAAAAATAGTTCAATTTGATTAGCTGATGATGCCATAATTTAATGGAGTGAGTTTCATTGCATTCTTTCTAATGCTAAATTAAGTTAATGAAATTTGTAGAGATAGAATTAGTAGCAGATTTCTTGAATTTAAACATTGAGTTTTAATGTAAATCATAACTAAAATATTGGAATATACACCTCAAATACCAAAGTTAAAATTAATAAATTAAATGTTACCATGCTAAATTATTTGCTGCCTGTTTAAGTGAAAAGGTACAACTCAATTGCATTTTAGAAAATAATTCTGGTTTTAAAATTTTCAAATATTTATATAAAAAATCATATCAACAGTTACGGACTTTTTATTGCATTACTTATATAACTGTTACTAAGTGTGCAGAAAGTTTAATACACCTTCAAGTTCTGTACAGTTTTGTATCTAACAACATACTAATATTAAGGAAGAACATGAAAATTTATGTAAAAGATTACATTAAGTATCATTAACCTCAGATTCAATAGATTGAACCATGGTATTATATTGCAAGGTAAACATTTTATGTTTAATTATTGACACAATTCGATAAGGATCTAATGTCTGTAAAATAGGTACATCGAGACCCCTGAGTGATGTACATACTTATCTATATGCTTAATGCTGAAAACCTTTTGGCTACTGTGGTCCCACTCAAGTTTCAGTTGAGTCAACAATTTTCTAACAGGGTTTTACAAATTTCTTGACAAGTATGGTTTGTAATTTTGAAATAGAAAAATTATGCAGTAAAACCTCTATACAACGAACCCCCATACAGCGAAATTTTAAGGAAACCTCCCTATTTCGAAGTCATTGGCCCAGTCCCGGACCCTTCCAATGGACAAAGCATGCAAAAAAAACCTCCCATAACGAACCTCTCTAATTACGAAAACTCCCTATAACAAAGTCTGAGAATGGGCCCAAAACATGAAAAGTGTCCCTCTAGAACGAATTATTGAGAACAAACTCAGTATTTTGCATTTACAGGTAATTTTTTCCATCGATATTTACGTAATAAGCAGGAAGTAGAACCTCAGGGGAGTGTACCGAATCTTAACCATTCTGCTCCGAGCTTCGAAGGGGTTCAAATCCGAGACCTGCAGAGCAGAGGGCATGAAAGAAACTTGATGCTCTGGCGTGGTGAAGGCCATAGTCAACTCTGATGGTTCCCACCATAAGAAACGTGTAAGGGAAGCCAAAGCTCTGCTCCGCGTGGCTCTGTCTATTGCTCCGCTCCGAGCAGGAGCACTTGGCAATTTTGCACTCCTCTCTGAACCGCCTAGGCTGTTTACAAGTTGAACTGGTTCAACAGAAAATCCGCGGAGCAGCTCTTTTTAAATTAAATTTCGATACTATCCCATTGAGCATCCCTTATCAGGGTGTCCACTGACCGGGAAAACCTGGAAAATTGGGAATTATTCATGAATTTTCAATGCAGAGAAATGTTTGTGGATTATTCATGATTTTCTGGTCTGAGTTGGGAATTTAAAAAATTCTTAATTCAAGACAAAAAAATCCTTATTTTAGAAATAGGATCAACAATGATGTCTTTAAGATACATATAAGTTGCACGAGAGCTGACTGTATGTACGGCGAGGATGATAGATGGTCCTGTATTTATATTTGTGAGGAGGTAAGTGAAGGAGAGATAAATCGAAAACTGGATTAGTTATTACAAGAATTATTGCACTTCTTCTGTCTGTGTGCCTAACCAGTTGGGCTATTTGAAGAGCGGCAGACCACTGAGCCACGTTCTATTGGAAACACATGAGCTTTCAGTTAGGGGTAAGGGGAGTCATTGAGGAGTGGAATGGGTGAGGGAGGTCTCCCCAAAGGAATGTGGGGAGGGGAGATAACAGCAGCATTGTAGAGAAAGAGGCAAGT
Source organism: Platycnemis pennipes (assembly GCA_933228895.1). Taxonomy (NCBI): domain Eukaryota; kingdom Metazoa; phylum Arthropoda; class Insecta; order Odonata; family Platycnemididae; genus Platycnemis; species Platycnemis pennipes. Next base: position 111,089,968 of record OW121847.1, read on the forward strand.
AAGAGCGTAGTTATTCTTTCTTTCGGAGGGGGAAGGTTATTGAATAATAGGCATTTTGGTATGGAATGTTTGGGAGGGGTTAGTTGGCAATGCACTCCTTCCTGTTACTCATTTCAGTGTGTGTGCTAGGTTAGATTTCTTGCTGCGTCCAACTCAAAACGTCTCTATTCCAAATTGTTAGCATGCAATATTACTGGTGCAACTAGTTGCAATATGCAACCGGTGCAACCAGGGTTTTCAGAACAGCGATTTTCGCTCGTCTACTTGGTTCAGAAAGGGGTCCTTCTAATGTCATAAAAGACGCAAAAAGGAGTGGGATCAGGTTCTTTTACGTGTTTTTATTCTCTTAATTGCTAACATAAGACATATTTAACTCATGTGATTCTGCTTTAGTGACTAATTATTCCAGTTTAATAGTTTTAGCCTGCAAACAGCACACATTTTCAAATGAGAGATGTTCTGCAAAGGACTGAAAAAGGGCAAACCTGGTTAAAAATTTTCTTCAAGTATGAAGAGGTAATTACTGGATGAATGGCTACAAGGTGTGGATTCAAATATTACCTGGCGTACTCGAGGATGGTACTGTGTTTTGGCACCGAAGAACGGGTGTGCCATCAGAATACCGATCCTTCTATGAGCGATTGAAAATCGCGAAGGTAGAAATATGTGGATTGAAAATCACGTGTCGATAGCCACAGTGTTTGATAGTAAATAATAACAATTGTTTATCATCACTAGAGGAAAGGTGAGTAAAGCAAGATTAAGAAATTTACACGACTTGCAACGTAAAGCACACGGAACACTTGGGTGCCCCTGCGATGACGCAACCCGCGTATCTACTCCATTCAACGAATTTCAGTCCCAACAAATTTGTTGTAGTGAGGTTTTACTGTATTTTCTAATTGTCAAAAACATCATTGGCATTATTTTGCTGACAGTTCAATTTTATAATGCTAACAGGATAAAAACTCATAATGTATGGTCATTGGATCCCCAAAGTCCAAAAATTCTTTTTTCCTGAACATAATATTGTGAAAGTTTATCTAAGGTGACAAAACATTTTTGATTCACATAAATCAAATAGAAATAAATACTATAATGTACATTTTTTAGCATCAAAATTGTTTCCTCTTTTGGAAGGTATAACTTCTTAAACTCAGAAGTCTCGGCTTTTTTTTGCACAGATATACTCTCCTATCTAACAATGATCATAGTTAGATAGGAGAGTAATGGCATTAGTTCGCAATAATTCTTATGTAATATTCACTATACCTATTTAAAAAAGTATGACTTGCAAGAAAAGACACATTGTGTCACCTCTTATAAATTAATTATGATACTTATGTAATAGAGTGAAAGCCTTTATTCTTAACGAACCTCATATTGAGCTGCAGCTACGTACAAAATTTACAAATTTTCTTTAATTTTGAATCAAGACTAGTAGTGACTAGTTTTCAAGCATTATTTATTGTGAAAAGAGAACAATTTGCGTGGAATTCCATTGATTGAAACTGTTGTCTTTTTACAATAAATTATGTGGTAAAACAATTCAACAGACTGGAATCTACTCCATCTCCTCTCTGTAAATATGATACTGTATGATGTAGTTAATCAGCATGCCAAATATAGTGCTGTTTAGGCCCCCAATGGTGTATGGTGTGAAATTCAAAAGTTTTCTTTTAGAAAACAGTAGAAACTCAAAATTACGAAGTCAACAGGACTGGAAAAATTGACAACTTCGTAATTTAAAATATCTTATGAAGGAGAATCCTTCACCAATATCGCGATATAGTTATTTTTTGTTTCCTGAAATATATGCACTCCCGCAACGCATTTGCTTGATTTATGATGTTATAATTCATGAATGTATCTTTCAATGTGTATTCATGCCAACAGGGTTCATAATGTTAAACACAACTAAATTTTTCCTTTTTTCTAATAAGTCAGAGATAAGGCAATCAAGCATCTTACTAAAATTTTTGTGCAGTTTGGGCTAGGCCTATGAAGTTTCATTAGCCCATTTTTCTATATGTATTACTTTTATGTCTACTGAAAAACTGGTAACGTAAGCATGAGCAATGCATTTATATTTGTAAGCTAGTATTTAGGGCTGTGCAAGTCTTGACTATTTGAGATTCGAGCGAGATAAAAATACTGCTCGAATATTGCTCGATTTTGATCTCAATACCCTCGGAGAAGAGAAAAACTAATGATTGAATTGCATTGTTAGTTTTTCTCTTCTCCATTATGGAAAAATTCCACCAAGTTAACCCGGAAACAGTTTCTTTCTCAATACCCTCGATAAACGAGTCTCGAGCTTGTCACGAGATCTCCGTCATGGTGGACGTAATTTTACGGGGCCTTGCTTTATAATGTGACGTAGTAAATTAACATTTACTCCCTTACTTTTGCATGATTATTTCAATATGTCATGCCACAAAATATCGAGAGATCTCTAAGTCTTGGGCTTAGACTCGAGAAGTTAGGAGAGCCTAGGCCTCGGCATAGGACCTAACCGAGTCCCTGCTCCATTTCGCGATCGGAGCCCTAGTGTCTGCTAACAAATGACGCATAAAATAGAGAAGTATGAACGTAGGCTACTTCTTGACTAGCATACACCCAATAAGTTAAAACAAGATACAGAAAATCCGGTTATAACAAGGTCAAGGGGGACGGAGTTTACACCTGCGTTGTCGGCAACCCGCGTTACGCGTTATTAACGGAAACTTTGTGAGAAACTGTAAAGAAAACCTATAAACCTAATTTTATAACTAATTTATTTGCAGAATTTAATTTAAAATGATGTTTTATGGTTTAAATGCTCACGGTACTTTAACAGGAGTTACTAAAATATTCTGATATTTCTTTTGCCGTGGTAGTTGATAGTATTTCTTTGCCACATAAGTCTTAATGTTTTGCAAGTGTGACAGATGAAGATGATCACAATTGCTCTGTCTCTCTAGCCAATTCATCAGTTCACCAATGTAATTGAGTACTTTTCCTATTTTAGGCGTCTCACCCAACTCCCGGAATAAACTTCATTTTATATCACCATATTTCACTCTGTCGAGTTTGCCCAACTTTTCCTTTAACTGTATAAGTTAATTTCCTTTTGATAGACATCGTTTCCCCTAAAATCAAAGAATACTTAATTTACATATTCATACAAATTATGCTGAAGGTAGAGGTGAAACAGCATATTCATCACAAAAATGTTCCAAGACTGTAGAAATGTCATTCATTACCTTGGTTTCTTCACTGTGGCAGGAACTTGGAAATCATTCAGCTCGGGAGTAATGCGTATATACAGTGTAATCCCGGTATAACGAGTGTTCATAATCCCTCGGAAATCACTCGCTAAATCGAGCGCTCGTTATATCCGAAGGTGTTGAAAAAACCCACCTAATTCTCATAGTCGTTCGTATTTACAGTTTTTCTTTTGTTTCCGTGGTATTTGACGAAGGTAAACAGCAAAAAAGTAATTTCAGGCGCACTCTGGTAGAATATCAACACATTTCATGAAAGAAACAAGACATTTTCCATTATGTAAAACATTACTTCCCCTAGTTTCGGTGTTTTCCTTCCAGTTCTTCTATTTTTCCGTCGCCGAAGAAAGCTGTAAAGACAGCGTAACTAGTCGGAATTAAAATATTAGGTATAATGTGGGAGTTTTTGGATAATTTTGCGAATATGCCATGACAATAATATCAGCTTTGTCGAGTTTTTGAATGTTAAACATTGTAAATGAAACGACTTTGTACTATCCACTTTCAGCTTTATAACTTCCCCGATCGATTTCGACGACTCAGCGTCATTTTCAAGGGGGGGCCAACTTTGAAAATGATGCTGAGTCGTCGAAATCGATCGGGGAAGTTATAAAGCTGATAGTGGATAGTACAAAGTCGTTTCATTTACAATGTTTAACGTACGAAACTTGCGCATAGTATCGCCTTCATCCATTAATTCAAGAGTTTTCGAATGTTAACCGGTACGTCCATCAGTTGATTTTGAGTTTTTTAAATTGACGATATATCATTGCTTGATAAATATGGTCTTATCGTGCCCCAATATTTTATCGGGGCATGATAAGATATCGTGAAACGATGAATATCGCGATAAAATACCATGATATCGCGTCCCGATAAAATATCACGATATCGCGTCCGGATAAAATATCACGATATCCCGCCCCGATAAAATATCACGATATATTATCATGATAAATATCACGATAAAAGAACGTGATATTGCGCTCGTTCAAATGTAGCATAATCGTGCCCAATGAATTATCGTGATATTGCACCGGTTAATCGTGTGGGAAAGAGACAGCCGTTGGGTTGGCCTTCGCTTAAGCTGCAGCAAGTACGTCGCCTATCAGACCACTGAAATTGAACGAGTGTGTGGGAGAACTGCTGAGAATTTGAATTAGCAGATAGCAGAATAGTAAGTTTTCAAACGTACTTGCTCCAGCTGAAGCGAAGGCGAACTCAACTTCTGTCTTTTTCCGACAGGATTAACCGGCGCAATATCACGATAATTCATTGGGCGCGATTACGCTACATTTGAACGAGCGCAATATCATGATATTTTATCACGATATTTATCGTGGTCAAGATATTTATCGCGATATTTATCGTACCCCGATATCTTATCGTGCCCCGATATCTTATCATGCCCCGATTAAATAGCGGGGCATGATAAGACGATATTTATCATCACGATATGAGTTATCGTTATCGCCACCTTACGATATCCTAAAATTATCGTATCCCGATATTGAATATCGCCCATGCCTAGACCTAACTCCCTCTCCTCCGCTCATCTTGCTCGTCGTCCGCCCACTCCCCTCCCACTGATGATTGGGCCTAACAAAAGAAGAATGTAAAATGGGAGCGCGCAGAGCGTACTGAAGGCCGTAAATCGCTAATGTTTGTATATAACTGGCTTTAGGTGTTGTAGATATGGCACACATCTTGTATTTTTAGTTTAATTAGCAGAGAATACAAAACACAATAGTTTATTTTTGCTAGGCGGTGCATCGCCCTCGAGAGATATCTGTCGTAATACCGAGCGTATACCGTGGAAGGAACTTTTTGGCCTCGCTATATCCGCTTTATTTTACATGTAAAACATAGGCCTTTTGGTGGTACAAAGACAATCACTCGCTATAATGCGATTCTCGCAATAAGCCGTACTCACTATACCGGGCTTCTACTGTAATTCACTCCACTGATTGTCAGCTCTAGTTTACAAGATATAATGACCAATTTCGATTTGCTTGGTTGTTAATTTTGTTATGAAACAATTTATGTGCTTACATTCTGAGATGAGGTTTTACTGTATTAGACATGTTGCCGGCCGCGTAGATCTCTTGAAGTTGCGCCGTTGAGATGCATTGGCCGGGATGTCAGTATAAAATTTGAGAAAAAGTTACCTACTTCTAGCACGAAAATAGTCAATGTAATCATTTTGAGGGACATGGTGAGACCTGCAGTGTAGTGTGGTGCGTTATAACTGGATTTTATCTATCTAATTTAGGCCTAGCCTGTCACAAATTCCATGATCGACAATCTGATCTAGCGAGTTCATAAATAATTTAAGTAATAATTTAATAAAGACCAAGCTCAAGTTTGAAATCCTGTTATGTTATTTTATTTGAAATGTCTTTATTTGAATATAGGCCAGGCATATAAAAAGATACCAAGTTAAAACATGGGGTGAGGCCATTATGCTTAGGTTTTGAGTGTTGGTATTTATACTCAAAAATGTTTTTAAATTTTAGTGGTGAAAGTAGGGGTGTATTTGATGGAGGCCCGTTATCACATAAATACAGGATACCTTCATTCTAATGATTCCACGTAGATGTTGATCTCTAAAAGTAAATGCTAAAGTTACGCTCAACAGAATTTGGTTAATAATGTCAATGCTTTGAGGTCTCCTACAGGTAAGGTGGTCTATTACTCCTATGATTCAATGCAGAAGTCATCCATTTTCCTTAGGGCTGAGTACCGTAAGTTGGGGTGAGTTCGGACACTTTTTTATATATATTCGTTATTTATGCCCCAATATATTTTCCCATATGCGTAAAAATCAGAATTAAAAATCTATAAACCTTCAGAAACACGGTGAAAGGAAAGAAGCTGATGTCACTTAATAATGAACAAGGAAAAATATTCAATAACACCATTCGAACACGCCTCGGGTAGTGGGGCAAGTTCGGGCACGCGTAAAATATTTAAGTTTTCGTCCTGAGTAATCACTTTCATGACAATAGAAGAACATATATTTATTTAAATTGTTCCTACATTGAAAATAATAATGTATTAATATTTTCGTTGTTTAAATACTGGAATATGCTTTTAGTTTCTTGTTTTTTTCGGCGAACCATCGAAATGGAAAAATAGACCGAAAAATATTATGAGCGTTGCATTGGTGGATGTGACCTAGTATTTAGTTACTTTGCATTATAATTATTGAAATTTAATGGTGACAGTGAATGTGCTTTATTGTTAAACACCAAAGAAATGTGTTCAGTGGTTAAATTTTCTTTTATTTTAACCTTTACATCAGACCTACAGAATCATAAAATTTCGCAGGCTAGAAAAAACTTGATGAAAACGGGAATTCAATAATAATATTAGTGTAGAACGTAAATAAATGAATGTATTTTTAGGGAAATAGCCTTCTTCAACAAATGATTCATCCACCCATTCAGCAACCTCACTTTTCCTTTGCTGAACTTTTTTGAGTTTGGCAACTTTTCCCCCTAGAATTTTTACACATAGATGTTTCTACGCGGGATGATGCTAGCTAGCCATTGCAGAAGTGCATCTGACCATGCAATGCTTCCGGCAGAATTGGCCAAATTTTCCTCCGGATTTAAATGAGGGACTTCGTTAACAACTCGACCCTTCTCGAATGGAAAAATTTCTGCACCTATAAACCCTGCACAAACTTTGCTAGACAAGGAAGATTCAGTTAATTCATAGCAAATTTCAATAACCTGAGGAACTTACTTTTAGGAAGATCCCCACAATATTTACGCTTACACTGGTCAAAACATTTTTGCCATGCGATCTTAAGCGGTCTAAAATAGCAAGATCAAGAGGCTGGCATAAATGGGTCACATTAGGAAACATCACAAAATGCATTCCCATTTCTTTACATAACCTAATCACTTTTGTTGAGAGGTGACTCTAAAGATTGTCTCCTATCAAAAGTTTTGGCCCCTGCCTGTTTTTGAAAAATGGCACAAATTTTGTTGTGACCAGTCTTCAAGATGCAATGATTGATGGATGATAATGCAATGTAGGCAATGGTTCAACAGAAACATCAGCTGGTGTTTCTGTTGAACCTTGCTCCCTCAATGCCTCCTCTTACACACGTATGACGCAAGTGCACAGCTTTGTACACTGTGTATGGTGAAAGCAATTCCCCGCTTGCTGATGCTGCGATCATCACAGAGACACTCGTTTTGCTGGTGTCCTTGTCGACTGATTGGTGTTTATCTCCCCTCTTAACAATCTCTCCAGATTTTCCGAGATCGTCACTGAAATTTTTCTTGGCATAATTAACTATGTTCTTTGGAGGAACACCATCCAAAACCATTTCTAAATTTTGAAAATATTTTTCTAGACCTCTTTGCTCACTGCTGCACGGACCCTTTTAATATTTTCACCCTAACGTGCTGTGAGTTCTCGCCATCTCGGCATGATTCGGCATGCACCCATTCCATTCCCGTCAGTTATCTTTAATGTTTTTTCTAGTCGTTCCATTCGATTCAAGAACTCATACGAGTAACTTGAGATCAGAGAACCCTCATTAAGAACAGTTTGGCTCGCTGATTTTGTTTTCTTGGGCTTTTTCACCAGTTTATCATGGACCATTATTTTTGGTACTCCAAACTCCTTGCACGCAACCAGAACTGTCGTGCTTCCACATTTCACAGCCTTTTCCTTTTGCCTCTCATCGTGCCTATGCCGGCTGCCAATTACACAGTCGCACACATTCTCGGTGTTCCACCCACTGTGCTACGTCAAATCGAATAATGCATTCTAGAAGATAAATATTCATGGCATTTAAATGTAAATTTTCATATGTCATGAGAAATGATGTAGCTTTAAAATGAAATTAATTTCATTAAATTCAGAAGCATTTACCACACAGCACAGTAGTTTCTTTTCGCCCGTACAAAATTTCACCCAACTGTTGCGCGGCAAACTAATCGGATTGACTACATCGAGAAACGCGAAATTCACTGCTTTTATACAAAATATGCCACATTGCATCATTATTTTTCTGTAAGACACGAGTAAATTACATAACAGTGTGAGCTTCGGGAGAAAACACTATGCAAGTACCAGCCGGCGCGATTGTGGTAATACACCCCGCATGTCCAAACTCGCCCCCGCTTACAGTAGGTATTGTGAAAAGAAAATGCCTATCAAGGAAACTATCAAATTGTTGCTCACAGAAATTAACATCAACCAAGACTGCAGATACTTTAGTAACCTACACTAACTTTTCAAGGTTGGTATGCTTCTTGAAAGTCAGGAAAAGTATTTGAACTGAAAAATTGGTCTGAAAGTCAGGGAATTAAATTGTTGGTCAGGAAAAAATTACCCACCTTTTACACTGATTCGGCATGTGACTCGTTTGACTGCACTAATGATCCTATACTTCAGTATACTGAGGCGTGAACAGCCGGGGATAGTAAGGGGACGGGGATACAGTATCAAAAATACCAAAGATGTGGAATATCAACAAAGAAAGATAATTTGCAAATGTAAGAAAGAGTAATCCCGCAATTGGGAGCTTGAAACATGCAACCACCACTTTAAAAAAATGTCCAGTGTCAAAAATGCTTAAATTAAAAGAGTCCATAATGGATTATTTTCGGGAAAAGCTGAAGTTCTCACTCTAGTTGATTATTCCAGTAATAACATAGGTATTCTCCCCATATCATGTATCTACATTTTATTGGCACTGTTTCATGTAAAAACTATTCTTCTCAACTTTTTGGTAAACTTCTGATAATTATAAGTATTCCATAAAACCCAGAAGTCACTGCACTATAGATCAGTTGGAAACTGCTGATCGCAGATGCATTCTTTAGCACTCATGTGCTAAAGTAAAACATATGAAAAGTAAACTTATTTCTGGGAAAAACTGATCATTGAGAGGTATGTTCACTTAATATGTATGGTCATTCACAGAGGTTTCACTGTTTACATGATCTATGTAACTGAAATATATGAGTCTTATGCTTTGCATTTTGATATAATCACAGTCCTTAGGTAAATAAATTAATTATTATTTATATTTTTTTGGCTTTAGAAAAATTACACTCATTATCTTTTGAACTTTCAAAGATGTGCAGAAAGTTTGTTTGCCCATTGAGATTATTTGATTTGTATTTAGGTTTACATTTTCTGCACCATCTTCTTTTATTTGCACACTTTAATATGTTGTAAAGTCATTCATTCATTAAGATGTATATAATATTTTGAAAATAAATCCAATCTCTGAATATTATTTAATTGCAACATGAGCTCATGATAAATAATTGCCAAGAATTTCTTGTGTAATTTACTGTTGTCTATGCTTTTCATTTATGAGTTTGTGGTGTTTAATGTGCCTTGCTTGGTATCTAAATGATGAATGGACATGGTAATGCAGTGTTGTCACACTTGTTTTTTTAAAATTTTTCAGATTAAGGAAGGACCTAATGAAGAAAATGCAAGAAACAGTTTAATTGGGAAATACTGTGGCATTGAGTTGCCCCCACCAATTTCATCCACAATGCCACGTATAATAGTGCGGTTGAAAACAGATGTATCTGTGGCTCATAATGGTTTCAGACTGGAGTGGGTTGTGAATGGTAATGTTTATTTCAGATTATTGGTAAATTAGTTCCCATTAAACCCCACCTATCATTGGTGATGGACATCACTTCACCATCATTATTGCTTCTAAACATGATATGTGGTTGGCTAAAAGGAAAATCACATGGCATTAATTGCCTCATAACTAATACCAAATAAATATATCCAAGACTAATATGCCAATCAAACAATTGAATTAATGGCTTCTTGGGTGTAAAGACCATTTGGTAATGCTGCTACATAGGTTTCCAAGGTGTTGATTATCTACATTTTACATCATGATGGGTTTTGTCCTGATATCATGGTGAAAAGACTGTTGACTGTGAAAGACTGTGAAATTTCTGTTGATGCATGTGATTTGATAATGTTTTATTTAGAATGCAAATAAACCAACTAGGTGAATTAACTGTAGGATTAATATAATGTAGTTAGTTAACAATAGATAATCTATATTTTGCTAATATTCAGTAAAATAGAGGTTGATTAAATATTTTTGCAATATTTTTTTTAAGTATTGCAACATTTGTCAGCTCCTTCCACACAAGTGCACTTTTCTTCGGTTTTCATGAAACTTATGAATTTACACAATGCCCAAAATGACATTCTATCACTTCCTAGCATTCATGTTCCTCAATATCTTCCTACTCAACACCTCAACGACTTCCTGATCTGAAAATTTGCCATGGTTAACCCTTTCCCGAAAAAAACACTCGAAACCACCTGACTTGAGTTATCCCTTTGAGGTCCGGATGTAAATACCCCAAATCCCTGTCATGGACCCAATTTTTGACCTAGATTCATATGTCGTGACCATAATTGGGAAAGTTACCAAAATAATTAACTGATTAAAGTTAAAGTTCTCTCTAAAAAGTAACTAGTTAAAGTTAAAAGTCACTTTTCTGAAAAATTAACTAGTTAAAGTTAAAAAAAAGGTAACTTTTACGTTAAATGTTGTGAATGTAACAATATCTGATGAACCCTGGTGCATCTGTAATTTGCCGCAAAAGATTGTTCTGAGTGGCAGATAGTAGTTTAAGGTTAGATTTTGATATCGATCCCCAAATTGCGATTTGTCATCCCTACACAATTGTAAAATTTCAGTGGAAACGGCTTACTTGTATAGAGTTTGAAAGGATGGCAGAGAAAGAATAAAGAATGGCAGAGGCTGAAACATATCTTGAGGCTTCATCAGTAAATGTAACTATGAATCTCTTACCATCAAGTGATGTCGGAGTAATTGGCCCCTTAACATCTGAGTGTATTTTATCTAGCAATTCCTTTGCCCTATCTCCAGTTTTTGATGGAAAACTGCTTTATTTCATATTTCCTTGGATGCAGGGTAGGCACTCCCCTTCTGAAACTACAGTCCCTTTTCTGTAAGTGTCTGCAACACATTCAATTTACTCAATGCTTGAAAGCTGGGGTTACCAAGTATGTCATGCCTAACTTGAATTGATACCCTGTTGGCTCTATGCTTTCTCTTTCATGGAGTCACATATGTCTCTTATCTAACTGTTACACTGTTTACGGTTGTGAAATAATACATCTGCGACCCTCTATATGCTAGAAATAGCATTCTTTCTCTGCAAATTATTTTGGCTTTTCCGCCAAATGTCACCATTTTTAGGCCCTTCTCCTCAATTTGACCTTGAGAGTTTAAATTGTCCTTAAAGTCGGGAACAAACAAGACTTCCTTGAACTCAATATCTTTTCCACCACACTCTTCAGACATATGCAGTGTAAGTCTTTCCTTGCCTTTTATGAAGAGGGGGGCTCCATCTCCAAATTCCACTTCTCAATCCATTTCCTGGATATTCTCCATCAGATCTCTTCGGTTGGTCATGTGATCCAATGCAACACTGTCCAGCAACCTTACTCCTCCGTTGCTTGGTATCTTTCTTCTCATGCATAATGACATATGTTCTCTGGTAATTACTGATGCAGTTGCTCTCTTATATCTTTTTTCCCTACCTCCTCCTGTTTAGGACAATTTACTACAATATGCCCTTCAATTCCACAGGCATAACACCAGAATCTGTTTGTTGGTTTAGTGGACTTGTGGTACCTGGGTCTCCTATCCTCTTCCATCTTATGTTTCTCAACTTCGTTCCTTGGTGTCTTTTCTTCGGAAACTTTTTCACAGTTTTCAGAACTTGATGTCTATGCTCTAAAGAACTTTCCATCTCTCTTCCTCTTCTTATAGATTAGATACTGTTTCATAATTGCCAAGTCCATATTCTCCGGTTGGGCTATCAAGGTTTTCACTGTGATCTCATATTTCTCTTTAGGGAGTCTGGTCGAACAAATAGCCGCTAACTGCTTGTTTATGAATCCCAAATAGTTTTTCACATATACCTATTCAGATTAACTCTTTTGTTACAGTACTCTTGAATGGACATGCTCTCTTGTTTTCTCCGCACCAGCATGTTCGTGCAGTTTCGTCATGGCACTGTACTGTTCTCACAGTCTCGCACAATATAACAGCATAGTCTTATGATGATGCTTTATCTGATGGTGTTTTATGATAAAGTAATTTGATAATGCCTAAGTCAAGTGACTGCACCATACTGGTTGAATTCGGTGGAGGAAAGACTATAGTTCTGTGTTCCTTAAATCAGCTTTTAGATGTGGAGGACATTTATTGATGATCAGAGTAACTTTTCTATTTTTCCATTCAACTCTTGCATGGAACACTATTAGTCATTGTATTAATAGCTCGGATGTCATCCAACCTTTTTTATTTAACTCATAATTATAGGGAGGGAATTTAATGTCCTTTAAACAGTGGGGCTGTGCTGACTTTCTGACTACAAGAGGTTTTACTTTATCAGACCCATAATTGTTCATGCAGAGTAGAACTGTTGGATGTTTCTTACTTCTTTAATCTCCCTTGCAGGAATAAACTCTAATGTTAAGTGTTCTGTGGGGAAGTTAAGACCTGTTTCATGGGCATTATTAATATCCCAAGGAGTCCATTGAAACAATCTGCCAGAAGTGGATTTCAAACTTTGACTACCTTTGGGTCCACATCAGCAGCTTCTCTGGGAAATTTTATGCAACAGAATTTGTTTTTGTGCTTTAAACCAGTATAACCAAGCCTTGTAGCACTAAAAGTTCTCAACGTTCAGTCTTGTACAAAAATATTCAGCCATGGCTTTTAATAGTGACCTACTCACAGGAGTAATGTGTGTTGATTAAATCTAAATAGAATTAATAGGTACTTATGTGGAAGTATGTAATGTGCAGTTCATTAAAACATATTAACAGCATGTTTAAATTCTGACTGCAACCAACTGCTGTGGTTTTCATTACATTCACTGCAGATGGAAACTGTTGTAATAATGAGTGCAAGTAATACAAGGGCCTCGCAATAAAGGACACTTTAGAATGTCAATCATTAGGGCTGTGCGAGCAGGGATTTTTTTAATTCAAGCGAGATCGAGCGAGAATTTGAAAAAATCTTGAATCTCGAGCGAGACCGAGCGAGATTTAAGCACACTGAAATTGCAGTAGAGACTTTTATCTATGCATGTACTAATTTTGTACTTATACAAACATAAGTTTAACCTTAAGCATTACAGTAGTCTTCATTTTATGTAACACCTTGGGACTGAAAAATGGGGTGTTATATAAAATCAAGATATGAGTGGATTTTGAAAATTTTGCAAAGATTTCACAACGTTTGAGAACATAATGACATTGGAACTAGTTTCACTACTAAGGGATCATTATTGCATACATATTACACTGTAAAAATAAAAACTATTTTAATTATGGTGGAGAGATAATTATATTTTAAATCAAAATGTACAATAGAATTTCAGAACTTAATCATCTAGCTTTTTGGCTGCTCAGGCAAATGTACAGATTTAGCATTTAAATATGTGGCAATCAAGTGTTAATCAAGGCATGCAAGTGGAAGAGTATGAACTGAACAGAGATAAAATTTTAAAATAAGGCAGTTTAAAAAAGTTATCCAAGATAATTTAATGAAAAAGGACACCACTCAAAGAAAGTTAACTAGCATTGCATAGCAAACAAATAAACTGCCTGGGCAAAATGATAATGAAGAAAAACCCCTCTGAAAGTAAAATTTCATTGACAGAATTAACTTAAAAAAATATTTTGTGATGTCTTTTTTGCACTTTTTACCATTCCATTTTGAGTGGATTACTTTTTAAATTTTTCTTAAACTATCTATTAAATGATCATCAACTTCGTGAAATAATGGGAAATGATGCAAGGTATTTAATGGCTGGAGGATGTCTTCTTTTTTGGGATGATGCCCTCATCACTTTCATCTTCTTCATCGTCACGCAGCACTTCATTTAAACTTGTGGAAATCAAGTGTAAATCAAATGTGTTTATGAAAAATCATGAGAGCCCGTTGAAATCCATCCGCGAAATAGCTACACGTCGCACCAATGCATAGAAATGTTGGAACATTGTAGCACTTTTTCGCACTTGTTAGAAATCTGTCAGTTCATCCATTTCGGTGAGGAAAATTCATTATTCTCATATTAAATTTCGTCTGTTAGATGGGATAACTAATAAATCCAAGCAACGTTTTGAACGGTAAAATTTCGTATTCCGCCCTTTCGCAGCGAACTTAACCGCGCCCACGCGTAGATTTTTCAATTGAAGCATAAGAATGTCATTAATAAATGGCGTAGATCTTTCCACGCAAGTGAACTAACGGCATGTCAACATCGCTTGCATGTCGCTGCTAAGCGAGATGCAAGCAAGCATGAAAAGTGTTGGCTGCAGAAGCCCCAAAATGTGACCCAACTCCTCCCCCACTAGTGGTGGCCACCTGGGTCGAAGCGAAGCTGGGCGGGGGTAGACACTGATAAGGCGGAGAGATCTTCTCGGGTTACTCTCTCCTCTTTCCCGCTGAATGAGTCACGCCCAGATGAATTTCGTCGTGAAGAGACGAAGAACTCTTCTTGGGTGAAGGGGATCTTCTGGGGAAAACCGGTTTAGTTGTGTCAATTATGTAGACCCGACTGAGGGATCGACCCTAAAAATGACAACTTTATCGTTTCCCCGCCCTGCTCGACCCTTCCGTGGCATGCGGACAGGGGTAATCTCCAATCTTTCGTCTCAGCATGGTAGATGCTTTCACTGTGTGTCCGTGGTCAAGCATTTGTTTACATACTGTGTGGATATATAACGATAACAATAAGTATCACAATATTTGTATCATACTGGAAAAGTATGAACTCAGAGTTACATTTATAAAGTTTTTTTTCTGTGCATTTCCACATTTTGAACGGAACTCTATAAAAAAAATTGTCGAGTGTTCATTTTGCAAAAATTTTGTTAAAAATAACGGTAAAGTTCCGTTTAAAATTAATAAATGCAGAACAGAACATTCGGTATGAACTGCTGGGCCTGTATTTTCATATTAGGCGGCAAATATTTTTAGTAAATGAGTAAAAGAATAGTTGGCTGAGTGGGGATGGTACTGAGAAGAGGGTCGTTATCACCTCTGCCGAGTGATCGAGGAAAGGGTCCGGCTTCCCTGACTTGTGAATCGAGATAAACGAGGAGTATGTCTGTGCGATTCCTTGCCATGAGTGAGTTCCATACGGAGATATACTACAAGGATATGCTCACGGTACTAATGACAAGGGAAGCCTTTTTCATTGCAAGGCTCCGGCGTGAAAGGGTACTAAAAAACAGCGCAGGTAGCATCTACGATAACATCAATTGTAATTGTCATTTATTAAAAATTATAATTTCTTTGACTTAAATTACAGTACGTGTTCGCTATCATTTTCATATTCCTTGGTTCTTCAATTCAATTTATTTTAATTTTTGGCTAACCCGAACGGTGTATCGAATTCCGCTTAAAGCTCTAGATTGGGAAAGTACAGAAAACGCAACTTAAACAGACCGATATACGTGGACATGGGGAAGGTAGTGAGTATACCGGAAAAATTTGTTGCCAAGCATTTAAGCGAGTTTTAGCCATCTGATACCATCAGTTGTGATGTTTTATATAATTCTACAATGTCACATATCTTCCCAATTGCCTCGGATGTTGGCATCGGTCAAGGACAAACATTTACTTTATTCCGCTCAACAACGCGCGCAAGTGTCAAGACATGCGTGCTTACAGGTGACCCGTAGGCGAGCTTCATCTCGCCTCTCGGAACAGCTGACAGGGTTGCTATCTCAAGGTCATAAAGCAGCTTTGCGTGAGCATTCCGGGATTCCGGCGCATTTACCATTGCGTAAATAAGTAAACACCTTGAACCCATAACTTTTGGTGCTGAAAGATGGGAAAATAAAATAATAATATATATTCCATTAAAATGCAATGTATTGATTCGTTACGATTGAAATTCACCATAGTACGGTATTAAATTGAATATTTCCTTTAAAGATGGGCAAGAATAACCGGATTTTTCTGTAACTTTTTTTTACTTATAGGGTTTATGCTAGTTCTAGAAGTAGCCTACGTTCATACGTGCCTATTTTATGCGTCATTTACTAGTAGGTACTAGGCCTCCGATTACGAAATAGAGCAGGGACTCGGTTAGGCCCCATGCCGAGGCCTAGGGTCTCCTAACTTCTCGAGTCTAGGCCTAGGACTAAGAGATATCTCTGCATTTTGTGGCGTGACATCATGAAATTATCATGCAAAAGGAAGGGAATAAATATAAATTTACTAAGTCGCATTTTAACGCAAGACCCCGTAAAATTACGTCCACCACGACGGAGATCTCGAGACAAGTTCGAGACTCGTTTTTCGAGCGTATTGAGCTCGAAATCGAGCGAGATTCAAGCAGCACTTTTATCTCGCTCGAATCTCGAAAAGTCGAGATTCGCACAGCCCTATCAATCATACAGCCCATTGACGGTGCCTCAGGAAACTCATGTACAATGGTGATGTTATATCACATTGATTCTAGCAAACAATATCACCTCATCACATTGTAGAATAGAGTGAGCTGTGACAGGTGATGTTACACTTGTGGCCAAGGCCCTTCACCGATGATACGAGTTTCAACATATGACCCTAAGTGCATTGAAGGATACCTTGCTTTCAATCCATGCATTGTATGGCAAAAGTTAATGAACAATGGTATTGCAGAATTATTAAAATTACTTGCTTTTGATTAACCCTTCAAGCGCGGAGGAGATTTAAAGGAATCCCATCTCGTAGGTCGGAGGAGATTTAAATGGAAATGGAAATTAAATGGTCGCCGCGACGTAGTGACTACGTCGCTCGACGGCATATGAAGTCCGGGCCCGACGTACTCACTACGTCGCTCGACATTGAAGGGTTAAATGCTGAATATTGTATTTCAAAGTAGTAATCATGGATTTTATAGTGTTAAAATTAACACTATATGGACATTTTAAAGGTATTCTATAATCAAGGGATGAAAGTAATCTGATGATTCCATATTTTTACATTCATTTATTATTCATTGTATGTTATCAAAATATTTTTATCAATTAAAGTCTCTGAATTTTTCAGCATTAGATAGGGTCCCATCCATCCTGTTTCCACTGGGACAGTCCCATTTTTAATGAAAATGTCCAGGGTTAATTTTTAGTCCCACTTTTTAAGAGTATGTAAAAATTAATAAATCGATTTTTCATGTTATTACCACTTATTTCTATTGAATATCGATTATAATAATCACTGATATTTTACATGATATAAATAACTAGAGGCAATTTTATTTCTTTCGATTACTGGTAGAATTAACGTTAATACTTGTTCAAAGTAGTAATGAATGAGCAGCATGACTATAATATTTTTATATGTTTTTTCAAAATGCCCCTGGTTTTATAAGTAAAAATTTCAGAACATCCCGTTTTAAGGAAAACATGAAAACCCTATCCTTAGATGTTTTTTCTGTTATATGTCATGGAACTGGTTGTCCAACTATTCATGAAGCATTGAAAACTTTACTATTCAAGAAATTTTGGGAGGAACTATGCTTGAGGTTAAAGTTAACCTTGGTAATTGCAATGCATTAGTTGTATAATATTGGGCATGAATGATTTAGCAGAGTGAAAAAAACAAAAAGGGGAAAAGGAGCCTCATGTTACCGAGGTTTTCATGACTGTGGTTAACAAATGTAATGTATTATCTTGGAATAATGTGAGGGAGTTAAATGAACAGCCATTTACTGTAGTTTACACAGGTGTGGAGGACCCAGAGGGCTGACCCAAATATTCACAAGCATTTCTCTACACAGACTAAGTCCTCACTCATTAGTCCTACAAGATGAACGAGTACTGATTCGTTCATTAATATGTTAAAAAATTGTGAGTCCATTGTTTTTCTGTCACTTAATTGAGACTTGTTTAATTTATGATTAAACCTATTTCTGGGGCAGAAATTTCTTTTCTCTCCTTGTATCATTTGAGTATGCTATTCTTGTGGCCTTTAAACCTTCATGTATAGAATGAAGTAATTTGCAAATAACTATATCTACACCAGTTTTGTTTGTTTTCTATTTTTGTAGGCTGTGGTGGGCTTCTCACTAAACCAGTTGGAGGTTTTACTTCCCCTGGATATCCTGGTGGTTATCCTCTATCAACGACTTGTATGTGGCAAATAAGGATAGAATGGGGCCAAAGTATCGAAATTACCTTCAACAATATGGATATGGAGAGGTCTCGAAATTGCATTTTTGATTCTATGCAGGTAGGCATGAGGACCTACTTTTCTGTGTCCTTGGCTTCTTAAACCATCCTTACCTTACTACAATCTTCCTCAAATATTATTTCATAACATATCCTTAAGAAATTTTATTATCCTTAAGTGATCATTGCTAAGTGTTGTTTTTTTATCAGTTTCGAAGTTCTGCGATGAATAATCTGGTATTAGTGAAATAATATTTCACTGTTGATGGTTTTACATCTTTCAGGACCAGAGTTATTCACTTTATGATATACAGCACTAATATTCTTTGAGGTTCTATCCCAGATTGAAGACAGGTATTGATATTCAAATACAAAGATTGAAACAATACATAGAGGTTCAGCTATATTTTCATTAGTACTCATGAGCAGGTTGTTTTAAAGGTCAGAGATATCCTTACTGTTTGATATTTGAAGTGATTTTATTGCTTTAATGACTTCATTGGGTGTTACCCACTTCTTATGAAACTAGTGATTTTGAGTGTTTTCTTAACAGCTGAAGTGCCGTATTTGATCAGCGGTGTTTGTTGTTCCTCTCCTCTACAGATTTGATGAAGAATTTAATGTACGATAAGTTCAAACCTGGTAACACTGGACACTGTTATAGGCTTGGTGATTCTGTAACATCTTTTATTCTCTAATTTTCCACAAGGTGTTGTAATGGCATAAGCAAATTCTAAGGTTAAGTGATCTGAGAGGTGGCTCAATAACTTTTGCATAATAGTCCACCTGATCATAGGTGGTTATTATATTATCCAGTACGGATGTGTTGATCCTTGATACCACTGGTTCTTGTGAATTGGTATCGGTATCAAGAATCGATCGCCTAAAGTTGATACTGATACTGGCGATGAAACATCACTGGTAAAGTCTGACCTCACCACGACCGGTGTAATTTTACGACCATTTACCATTTATAATTTAGGTTAGTGTTTTTATTAATCTTATAACTATTTTTTAATCATATTAAAACTAGTGATGGGTCGGTTCCAAAATTTATACGATTCTGATTCTGATTTCGATTCCATCGATTCCGATACCATCGATTCTTAAAAAATTTTCTCTCAATCTCAATCAGCAAAAAAAAAAAAAAACAATTAAAAGTGAAAGAATGAATTTACACAAGCATTGATAATGTATCTCTATGTAATTCAGGTAGTTGAACCATTAATTGTGAAGTTTCAAGTGCACCCTTTTTTGATGGCGAAGCCTCTAAAAGGGATTTGTGCTGTTTTTTAAAATGTTTTAATAAGTTAGGCATCTTTGTGAAGTTCTACTTTGGGAAATTCTAGCACAGCAGTATATGCATACAACATACCGATCATTTACAGGATCAATATGAAAATGTTTTCATGCTTCGACATTGCAAAGTATGTACCTACAAATATGTATCACCTCTGCAACAGCTACTTTGAGCAAAACTTATTAAATACGTCACGTATGTCATGTATCTTGAACTATGCTAGTTTGAATGTGTTTTGTTTTCAGGAGTATGTGGCGTGAAATACAAATGATAATTGGAAGGACAGCCTCACGTAGCTCGTGGTGTGGTTGGAAGTTTACTGGAATCAGAATCGATTTTTCAAATTTTGAAATATGTACTCAATTCCATTTCCGATTCTTTGCCTAGAATCGAGGGATTGAAAAATTCAATTGAACCATCACTAATTAAAATTAAACTTATGACATTACTGTTATTTGTGCAGTGGATTCAGCGTTAACTATGAATCATCAGAATTAACAGGATTTCGTTTTCACTCTCCATTTATTTATATTATCACCATGGCAAGGGTTGTCATCATAAAAAGGTTGACAATAGAATTACACATTCAACATAAGCTATTGGTGACATCCACATGTAGGTAAATAAAAAAAAGATGTTTACCACCTGCATTCTAACACTTCCCCTTGGGAAACATCTCTGGCAACATACAATACATTAATAAACAGACAGTTAAAGTTAACACAATCATGCAAATAAAAATTCAACTCAATAAACCCCATAACAACAAAAAAAATATCAACATGAAATTGCTCAAATGCTATCATATTTCATTGAACTAAATTCAACATGCTACAATATTTCTTCATCTTTGGCCCATTTACAACTTTGGTAAACAAGTCACCAACATTTTCATTTGACTGAACGTACATAAACTTTAATTTTCCTTCCTCACACCAAGATTGCAGAAACCAGTACTTTAGGTCAATATGTTTAGACCTTTCTGAAACAACCCTATCTTTTGCCAGACAGATTGCACCCTGATTATCAGAAAAAATTACATAAGGATTGGTGCAATACTTAGTTTGGTTCAATTCAATCACAGGGTGTCTACCAGTCGGGAAAAGTCGGGAATCCGGGAAAAGGTCGGGAATTTACTAACGTCGGGAAAAAATCTGGAAAAGGTCGGGAATTCGCTGAAAAATAATCAAAAATCGGGAAAAATGGTTTGCTTGCAAATCGTCAGGATAAAAATTGGAATGGCAGACATAGCATTACGAAATGAGATATTGTTTCCCTTTTTCTTTATTTGTTATTATCAAAGAGTTGGTATTTTAAACCTCTCTGGTCAGTATTTGTGAATTCGTGACTTTCGTCGTTCGATTGCACTAGGCATGGGCACCGTTTCCTGCATGCCGCCGCGTGACAAATCGGCTTGGTCGGTTGCAGGTTGAAGATCGTATACTTCCCTCCTGCCCATGAAATATATTTCGAAAGAATTACCTTGACCGTGGTTATTACAATGCTCCCAAAGATTCAGGCAATCCATAGATCGTACTCTAGTACGAATGTGACATTTTGCGTTTTGCCATGCCTCTGAGGGTGTAACTGTATTAAATTCCTTTGACCCGGTGGAAGACCCGAGAAACTTTCACTCATTATATTACGTTGTCGCCGACGATGCCAAACGTGCCGCCGCCGACGAATATGTCATTGGCTCCTGGATGATATACTGGAGAACTCGCCATTTGCCAGCTAATGCGGTGGAATGTCTTTGTTATTCGAGACTCCAGACAAGAGAGATGCCAACTAGCGGCGTACTTTGGAAGCTCTCAGTGAGGGATTCCGAGTTGATGAAGGGTGCAAACAAGTTGTGTATTCCTAGGCGTTGTGTATTATTCCGATATGTTATCAGTTTGATTAATTTTTATAATGACTGAAAATATGTAGCATAAGTAGAAGAATATAAAATAGGTTACCTAATTTATATTTTTTCCAGGATGGTATAAATAATGGTATAAAGATGGTATTTAGTCGAATAGGTTAGGTATAAGCCGAGTAGATTAGATAACATGATATTTCTTCATCCATAATTTATTTAGCAGTCTCCATTTGTCTGATAATTTGAGAAAATTAGCGTATTATTATCATTTATTAGTTTTGGTCACTAAATATTTTGCTTTTGGCGCATAAATAATATTTATTATCGCCTTAATATTTCAAAGATAGGTGAAGATTGGTAAGGGTGTCAAGAAGAGCATGTTAGTTTGCTCCAAGCATTTTCTCCGCAACGACTATATACTGCCATATAATTAAATAATTTGGCTTAAATTTATTGAATTTTCTTCATGTGTGGTTTATATTTTAGCGTTCGTATCCTTAATATCATGCCAAAATGTGTAAAGAATTAAAATTGGCATATTGCTATCCAAATTAAGGTGCAACAGCAAAGATAACAGCCTGAATAAAATTGCAGCGCCTTCCTCGAATTTACTAAGAACTCCTACAAATGATCGATTAAAATACAGCGAGATATGGGTACACTCCAATAGTCGAGAAATTTACGGCGGCCCACGTAGGTAGGGTTTGAAAGGTTACATGAGGCAACATGAGCCGTTTGGTACATTTTTCTTGGACGTTGATAGTGTTGACGAGAATCAGTCAGCATTACCGAATGTCTATTTACAAATCAATGCAAATTACTTTATATACGATACATAATAGTATTATTCAATTCATACTACTTTACATATGGCCATGAATGCTTCAATCGAGAAATTTTGTAGAGTAAATAAGAGAATAGGATTTATAATTGAAGTTGATGGTATCAATAAGGCTTGATTGTGTTGATTTCCTTCATGAAGAGGGCAGAGAAAACTATGAAATTCCACAAAATAAATTTATCGTGATGCGAGGCATCATCATCAGGTGTCATTACATTCAGATTCAGAAATTGTACACTATCGGGAGCGGGAAAGGGAAGTTGGGTAAATAGATGGGAATTTGGTAATTTTAGTCATAAATTGTCCGAAATTTTGGAGTAGGGATTGAAGAGAGGTAGTGTTAATAGTGATTGAAGAGAGTACGTTAAGAGTTTTCTTTGACGATTTGACTAGGGATTTACTACTTTTTATGCTGGTAACTATCTGAGTTTGATGATTCCATTAGCAAATCTCCTACCCTTTGCTTTCTTCTCTAAATGAGAACTAATTGATTCCAATGGCATGCAACTTTGTCTCGATGAGTAGGTTGTCAAAGGAATGGAAGAGAAACAGCAATTCCTTGAAGGAATTGAGATAGCATATACAAATTTTAATCGAGGCAGAAGAGGTTTTGCTGTCTTTGGGAGCTACTTTTCCCTCTGTGGAAAAGGTGGCCACAGCAGTACAATCGACAATAGAATTGATTGAGAACAGAAAAAAGAGATTTTAGGTGCCAGTTGTCAGTGGAATAAATTATTTTTTTAGACATTAATGACTTGCATTCAACTCTTACAACATTTACTGGGTTCGACACATTTCTCAAACCGACTTGGTTCATCAAATTGTTTTCAGTTTTGCAACCTGAGGGTAATAGATCGTCATTAAGTAACAAGAAAAATATTATTATATGATGATGGCATTAAAATTAAATACAGTAAAACCTCGCTTTTACGTCCCCGCAATTTACGTTTTCCCGCCATTTACGACTTTTTCTTCATGTCCTAATAATGTCCATATATCCGCAATGTAACATCTTCCCTTTATGTGCGCTAGCAAAATTTTGAATGGTTCGCCATTTACGTTTTACGAGAAGATTTTGCCGTGATTGTCGTCCTGGTTGCATAACTAGTGGTCGGACTCAACGCTCCGTGAAAGACGAAGTAAAAACTCATGCAGTAAGTTACCACTATGAAAGAGAAATAAAATTTGCCCAGATATACCACCAGTTATCGTGACCTCGCTCATCTGTGCAATTGTAATGCCGCGAGGGATTACAGTACACGTACGTCCTTTTTTTCGCGATTGTTGTTCGGGTTGCATAACTCGCAGGTTGGCTGATGCTATCGCATAGGTGATGAAAATTTTCATTTATTGTATGTTGTGTATGCTTTTCAGCATTTAAGTGTATGCTTTTCAGCATTTGCGGTCTTGTCTTTCATTTTTGGAGGCATTAATACAGATTTTAAAAAATCCTCCAGCCAAACTTCATCCTCATATATCCTACGAACACACCTGTAAAATCATCTCATTCTTCTCTAGCTCGATTCTTAAGTAGCTTTGATAGGATATCACTATAGTCTCCACACCTTCTTTTCTCATAATATTTACCCTAACTTACTAGCATGGTTGGATCAAGACTCCTGGCCTCAGTTCATCCTTATCTATGTCATTCTCCTCTTCTATTCCCAAGTTCCCTTGCCTATCATTAATGCCATGCAGTTCTTTTCACATTTTCCTTACCCCTATGCTGAATCTCTTGTAAGTTCTATCAGCAGCTCTCCTGACTTAACAGTAATGAACAGTGTCTTGACCACTCTAGTGTCTACTGCACCATTCCCCTCTCCCCCTCCATCCTTTCTCAACTGCTTGCTGTTCTGCATCTTCCCTCATACACCTGTAAACTAATTCCTGATATTCCCTCCAATTTACAACTGTACAATTTTTTCACGCTTCCTAATCTTGGCCCAACCATATGTAATCTAGTTAATATATCTCCCCGTGTCCCCATGCATTTCAAATAAGAGATTTTGGCATTATTAAAGATGTTTTGTTGGAACTATATTTCAATTTTAAACTTGTTGTTCAATGAAAGCAAGAATTAGGCAGGCAAAATCAAGAAGCAAGGAGTTATTCTAACAGGCATAACTTTCATATAAAATTGCATACCCTCAAATTACACTTTCCCGCGATTTACACTTTTTTCTCTAGTTCCCCTCAAAAGTGTAAAAGAGGGGTTTTACTGTACTTAAAGTCATTTTCCCCTCCAGCAGAGCATTCTAGATGCACTTCTAAGACATGTAAAAAAATTGCGTCTTCCTCACAGCCCGTATTTCCGCAAACTGTGAAGTACACCGTACAATGGCCTTCTAAAGAAGAAATTCTATACAGTATGCCGAGATGTTTTGGTAATTTTATGAAGGTCAGATTAGTACTGGGTTGCTTGGAGGTCAAAACAGGTTAGTTAAAATGCCTAAAATGCCGCTTTTTGTCATACTCACAGTATAATTGGTGGGTTTCGGATAGAAGAACTGTTGAGGAGATTAGTTTAATAGGATTTTTGGATATAATTTGTTTAATTTACTGATGAAGAGATGGTTGACAATTTTTTTTGAATTCGTTCTTTCGGTGATTAAAATGGAATAGGGGTCCATCCTCCATTTCTGAGTAAAAATTATAGTTTTCAAAGGATCAAACTAATCAAACTTCAGTGGTAGCAAAAGCTGGGGTGCATGTGGAGGGTTATTGAAAGACTACAAAAACTTAAAATTCTAGTCAAAAGCATTCCATACTTCACCATATTGACGATACCATGATGCTTGCCAGTGCCATTACTAATCTTTTCTTGCCTATCCTGGCTGAGAATAAATGTATTAAATAAATGGTTAAGCAGAAATACATTATTTTCAATTTTCTTCAGCTTGTCGACTCTGTCTGTCATCCATCACCATAATGGTCATAAGTTTTCTTTTCTGGTAAGAAGTCATATCCCTCAAACTTTCCCAACAACACTGAGACTTATTATTCGTTCTCCAGCATACTGAACTCGGTCAACTTAACGTCATACTTTGATGAAATTAGAAGAGCAGCAATATGAAAGCAGGGCTGGGAAACACTTCGTAACCATACGCATATTTTGTACAACATTTGATAGTAATTCTTCACCAAAACTATTTTTATGCTATCAAACATTTTAACAATCATTGCTAATATCAACGTTCACAAACAGGGATTTTTTCTTAAGCTAGAACGAGAAAATCAGCCAGTGATATCGGAAATACTGTAAGATATAACGTAGGTTTTCAGACCAAAACAACGATCACTAGTTGAAATAAAATGTTCTTACATGTTTTATGCCAACGCCGAGCAAGAGCTAATACTCATGAGAGGCATAAAATTATTCCTTTGGAAATCTTTACTTGGCTCAAAACAAGTAGGGGTGTGTTTTTCCCGCCAGAAGTCTCGTATTTTTTTCGCGAGTAAGTAGATCACTGTTACCTATTTTTAACTATTTTTAGCCCACGTACACTTAAGGTACGTTGATGATAGCTGTTCAAGTTCGGTTATGTCGTTGCTAGCAAAAGGATGGTTACGATAATTTGCAACAGGCTTCAATCATTCGCTGAGCAAAACTATGCAGTTGGTTGTGGTATAAATACAAAAATGTTTAAAAAGATTTTATGCGACAATTTTGCCATACTTAGCAACAATAAATGTAATATTTGTAGTAAGATAGGCAAATCAAAACACCCGTTTTGGCACAAGGAGAAACAGCTGTATATAAATTTTTTGAAAACATATTCCTACCTGATCTCTACCCTCCCCTTTATCAGTAATTGCTCTTTTGTTAGCCCATTCATTTGCAACATGACAGCTAGCAATTGACAACGACCTCTTCTCGACTCTGGCATCTTACGGTCATTACAAGTCAAGCATTAAGAACTCATTTACCTTCTGTTAAACGACGGCTATTTACACCTTCTCTTAAATAACGCCCAATTTTCTGAAAGCATAATAATTTGCTTTGAGCCATGGTACAACTCACGGTCCATTAGTGCTCCGACTTCCACCTTTGCCTACCACACATACGAATAGGTGGAAATACATTTATCCTCAAAGTAAGGATCCTAGTTCATGGGTGTTTTCAAGTCTGTTTCCGCACTAATAGGCGCTTCAGACCGGGAGGAAAGGCATAAGGATAGGTATGGAAGGGATGGGGATAGGATAAGGTCCGAAGCGCGACCTCCTCCTAATCCACCCGACAGCTCAAAGTAAGGATCCCCATCCTTGCTCTGAACATATATCCCTCCCTGAGCGACCATATTGGAAAATGACTTCAGCGCTCACAGCGCCGCCATCGGTGATTTGAGTCTCGAATTCATCTGATGGCGAACTCGCTGGCTCGAAAGCCGCCGGAAAGTCTAGTTCATCTGTCGGCATGTGCGAGTTTGCTACAAAATCGTTCGTTTTTACTGGAGAACTCTGCATTCGCCAGCTGGAGTTGAGTTGGTTCGTCAGTCTTCGAGTTGGTGTGTGCTCAATAGGTGCCTTTGGTTGGACTGGCGACGGACATCATTTCATTTAAAGGCTCCTTTCACACGGGACGGCGCGAACCCGACCGCCGTGTACGGCGCACAGTGGTGCAGGATCCCTAATACTTGGTATTTATGAGTCTAGAAAAACTTTCTATGTAGAGTTTTTGTGCATATACTTTGATGCACTGATTGACGACTTCAAAGCCATCTTAAGTAAGGACATATCGCTTTTGCTACTCCTCTAGCAGATAAGATAAAATGTTGCACTGGTAACAAGTGCATCATTTGAAAAGGAGCAGGCACAGCCTCACCTTCAATTCTCTCTAACATAATGTGTATTGCCCCGATTCTTGTTCTGAAAAATGGATTTTGTAACTGAAGGTGAGTGCTATTTAACTGTTTATTAATATATTGCAAATATAATTTGCAAAATTGTTTTTTTAACATTATTTATTGTTCAAAAATAAAGAAAATATTTTTGAAAATTCAATTATATATTTTTGCAAAATAATAAATTTGTGAAAATATTAACATCGAATTTGTGTTCAGAGATCGCGAAAACCTTTGTGCTATAATTTTTAATGAAACGAGAATTTTGTGTTTGTGTAAATCCAAGTAAATAAAATATTGCAAATACTTTTGTGAAAAAAGTTATTAGCGAAAATAGGAATACATATATAATTAGCTTTCAGTGACTGAGAAAACGTATATTTGTTCACATTAATCTTGATTTTTTAAATAAGAGTTAATTTAAGTAAAAAAAATTGCAAAACTTTTTGCGAAAAAATTAGTTTACAAAAGTTTTGAATCTAAATTCATATTCAGCGACCTCGAAAACATGTATAGACCAAATTTCATATAAATTGAACATTTTTTAATCCAAAATACCCATTTCTAGGAATCCTGCACCGTTGTGCGGCGTGCCGCCATGCATTCCTCAAAAACAGCTGTGAATGTCACGGTAGAGTCCATTTCGAGTATACGGCATTTTAATTCGTAGTAGGAGTTTAATCATGAATGAAGTAGATAAGGTGCTGTACTTTTAATAATGTGGATATAATAAGATGGCCAATTCCTAGTGAAAAATTGGACAGGACTGGGCATTGAACTATTGACCGTCACGATGACACATCAAGAAGTTAGCCTTTTTGGTCTGGAATTTTAAAATTTTTGTCTTGAAAAGTCTTGAAAAAGTCTTGAATTTCTTTTTCATATATTAGTAGACACCATGAATCAAAATGTCCATCAACCATAAAACCTCCCGTGCACCCTCGCACATTGCCACATATTCCGCCTCCATAGTTGACAATGCAACTGTTGGTTGTTTCTTTGACTTCCAACAAATGGGGCCACCTGCTAAGGTTGCCACATACCCACTAACCGATCTCCTATCCTCTTTGTCATTACCCCAGTCTGCATCACAATACATATGAATACTCTCATTATTTTTCACATATGTCAATTTAGCTTCTTTGGTCTGCTTCAAGTACCGCAAAACTGACAAAATATCCTGCCAATCTCTTTTCCTAGGGTTATTGCATCTTTGGCTGAGTTTTGATACTGAAAAACTTATGTCAGGCCTAGTTGTATTTGCCAAATACAGCAAGCTTCCTACATATTTCCTATATTCTGTTTGGTCATAATTCTCTTCCCCTACTCCAGTGCCATCATCTCTGGTCATTTCTAGTGGTGATGCTCGCCCTTTGCAGTTTATCATCCCCGACTCTAGCAGCAATTTTTCAATATAGTCGCTTTGATCAAGATACACACGATCAGTCATAATGTTAACATTTATAGACAACAATCTTGAAATCTGACCTAGTTCTCTCACTTCTATCTCCTTCTTCAGTTCTGACTTAAACCATGACACATCCTGTTTAGTTCCCCGTAGTCCTAAATCATCTACATATACACCCACAATCAATGTCTTACTGTCAGAAACAAACACACAGGGGTCTTTAATTAATGCTTTCATTCCCATACCTTTCAAAATCTCATTTAACCTCTCAAACCATTCCCGTCCACTCTGTTTAAGTCCGTACAAACTTTTCCTAAGTTTCCAGACTTTTTCTTTACCCCCTTCCTCAAAATAGTATGGTTGTTCAACATACACCCTCTCATGAAGAGAGCCATTCAGGTAAGCTGCCACGATGTCCAAATGTTCCTGTACCCATCCATTCGGTAACGAAAGAGCTATTAACAGTCTGAGGGTTTTTCTTTTCACAACGGGTGAGTAGGTTTCATAATAGTCTACACCTGGAATTTGAGTACAACCCTGTGCGACCAGTCTTGCCCTATACCTCTCTATCTCACCTACAGCATTCCTTTTGCATTTCAAAACCCATTTTGATTTGAGTACATTCTTATCAGTTGGACGGTCAACGATCTCATAAGTTTCCTTATCCCTTAAATTTTTCATGTCTTCGGTCATAGCATCCATCCAGTGATCAGCATCATCACCTTCAAGAGCTTGTTTCACACTCTTTGGTTCGCTAACAAAATCGTCAACATAGAGACATGCATTACAACATGGGCATGTCCTCTGTTTCCTTCTCCTAGTACTTATCCTACATTGCACTAGATTCTCATTATTAGCATCATTTACAATCTCACCATCACTCTCAATCACATCAACAGGCTCATCACAATCTGAATTTCCTAAATCAAAGTCAATAGAGTTACTCTGAACATTTCTATCACAATCTGTTCTCTGCATATCCTGCTTGAAGGGGAAATGATTTTCCTCAAACTTGACATGGTATCCAACCACTACCTTCTTTGTTTCTAGGTTTAACAATCTCACTCCCTTGATCATTCGCTCATAACCTAGAAAAGCGCATTCAACAGCTCTCGGTTCGTACTTCCCCTGCTTCTGAGCTAACCAAGCTCGACAGCCAAATACACGTAATCGTGCCAAATCTTTCTCTACACTCATTGCTTTCCAAAGCTCACTCGGTGTTTGATTATCAATTGACGTCGAAGGACATAAGTTCCTTATGAAACAAGCTGTGTTTGCAGCTTCAGCCCAGAACTTCTCAGGTATGCCAGATTGGAGAAGTAAACATCTTACCATGTCTGTTATTATTCTGTTGTACCTCTCGGCCACTCCATTCTGTTGTGGAGAGTATGCACTGTTTTCCTGTGTTGAATGCCATTTTCTAGTAAAAAGGACTCAAACTCACGGGAGCAATACTCCCCTCCTCCATCAGTCTGTAAACTCTTTAATTTTGATCCGTGAAATAATTCTGCCTCTGCCTTGTACTCCCTGAATTTGGCAAAAGCTTCACTCTTTGATTTCAGAAATTTAACAATCGCAAACCTGGAAAAATCGTCTATGAAACTCATCATGTACAATGCACCACCATTAGATCTCGTCTGTGAAGTAAGTAAATCACTGTGAACCAGTGCTAGGGGATATTCAGTCTTTCTTTCAGTCCTTCTAGGAAAAGGATGATAGGCCATTTTACCTTGAATACAAATCGAGCAATGATCGCTTCCAGCAAAAATACCTCTAAGATTAGGAATTTTCTTTATTGCATCTCCATGCAAATGGCCAAGTCGCTGATGCCATATTGTAGACATTAATGCGCTGGCATCAATTTCGTCTGCATTTTCGTCACATTGGTTACGTCTAGTCACACTTACGGCCGCTGCAACCTCATCATGAACGCAAGCATCCTCGTTGCTTTCCAAGATAAACAATCCATCTTTTGCGATTGCAGAAAATACTGTCTCATCATTCAGTGTGCCTTTGGCACAAACGTTATCGAATGTTACGTTAATGCCATGAGCCGTCAATTTTGCGACAGAGACTAAATTAAAATTCAGATCAGGTACGTACACTGTATTTTTCATCATTAAGCGGTTGCCACCACAATCTTCGGATAGCGGGAGTAAGACAAGGCCCGTCCCCGCTACGCTGATTCAGCCCTTCCCTAGCGTAACACTACCTCTCTTTTGCACCAAGTCGATAAATAATTCTTTCCGTGAAGTCATATGTTCGGTGGCAGCAGAGTCTACGAACCACAATTTATTGTTCTTTGTCGTGCTCAGAGCGAATACACCGATACAGCCAACTGTCTTCCCCTTTCCCGTGATCTTACTGTTATCATTCTTTGGAGTTACCGACCTTTCATTACCATCGAAATTATTACAATCGGAAGCCCAATGCCCCCATTTGGAACATTTGTAGCACCGGACCTCTGGACAAAATTTACTGACGTGCCCTGGCCTTTTGCATTTGTAGCATAACTTGTTACCATCCTTGCGATCTTCAGACGGTTTCGGGGCACCATTCGTCTGCTCCTTCTCCCTCCTGTAGTTATCTCGGCGGCCATGTAGAGGACTCTGCCCCCCCCTTGACACCAGAGCCACTTGTCGCTCATTGGAAGCTTCTACTTGGAGTCTGCGTCATTCCTCGTCAAGCAGCCGTCCCTTTACTTTTCTCATGGTTAGTTCCGGTTCAGCAAGTACGTTTTGAATAAAAACTTCGTACTCCTCCATCGGCAGTCCAGCGAGTAGGAAATTCGCGATCATTTCATCATCGAAAGTGATTCCTCCTTTCTTCACTTTCTTATTCAATCTTTGGATGCTAGCAGCGTAAGATTGCATCGATTGGTCAGCAGTCTTCTTTATGTTCACCATCTCTTTCAGTGATTGCAGAGCATGGAATTTTGTAGAAGTAACGTCTATTTCCTCGAGAATGTTCCACGCTTCTCTTGCATGTTCCACGTCTTCAATGTCCCGGAGATAGTCATCGCCCACCGATCTATAAAGCACGGACAATGCCTTTCTGTTCAATCTTGATTGGTCCACGTTCAGATTTTCGATTTCTTCGTATCCGGGGTCGATAGCCGTCCAACAATTTTTCTCGACCAATATCGCCTTCACTCTCAGTCTCCATGCATGATAGTTCCCGTTCGTCAACTTTGGGATATTTATTGTGTCCTTCAGTCCACTCTCTTCCTGATTCGCCATGGTTCACTCGCGTTCCCCGGCCTGTAATTCTCCGCGCAGTCGTCGTCACAATCTCAATCCAATCTTTTCTATTTCTGCATTCACCTACTGCGGCAATCAGTTAATCATTCAAGTTCACAATCTGGGCCCATAACCTGTTATTTGTGCAGTGGATTCAGCGTTAACTATGAATCATCAGAATTAACAGGATTTCGTTTTCACTCTCCATTTATTTATATTATCACCATGGCAAGGGTTGTCATCATAAAAAGGTTGACAATAGAATTACACATTCAACATAAGCTATTGGTGACATCCACATGTAGGTAAATAAAAAAAAGATGTTTACCACCTGCATTCTAACAATTACAGTTATATTATTTTGAATCTGTTATGACATTTTTTATCAAAGTACTAAACATGTTTAGTTATTAAACATGCTTTTGTAAGAAAAAATCTTAAACTGTATTATCATGCAGTTTTTATTTTCATAATGTCCTCAGAGTGCGATATCAGAAGTTTTTTCCCAAAGTAAATAGTATGTATATTCAAAGTTTTGTATTTTAAAATGTCATGGTACGTAAAACGTATATATGTATAGGCTGATGGTATCGGTATCGAAAATTAATTTATCAGGAATCGGTAGGGACACCGAAAAATGGCAAATAAAAATCATCAAATGCGGTGTTTAAGAATGACAAATACGGTAAATAAAATCGTTTTAAAAAGGCGAAAGCTGTGTTTAATGTTGGGAAAAAGGAGTCTGAAAGGAAGGGTTTTTTTTAAAATATTATTAATAAAGACTTCATACCAATGTGAACAAACAGTTAATAGTACATACATTTGAGATCCAATACAGAAGTTATGGCTACCCTACGCAACATAAAAAAACACAGTAGGCAAAATTAAGTTAAAGGCAAATTGATGAGATAAAGGTAATAACAATAACAGAGTGGAGTAGTGGACTGCAGGTAATGAAGTTCGATTCTTACGCTGTTTAAAATTTTTCTTTCAACCATTGAATAAAAAACTTTATCACCCTTCATTTCCAACCTTCGTGTGTGGATACTGACTTTTTTGTACTTCTATCGCTTCAACTAGATTTACAAATGCATCACTCAAAAATACACTGTAAAGTTAACGTAATGATTCCATGATTTAATTCTGTAATATAAATGTTTTCCAATCATTTCCTTTCACCTAATTCAATTATTTTTTTTACTTATAGTTTGGCATGAAATTTATGATAATCTACTTTTTTTGACTGCCTACTAGCATTACCCTAGGAATACACCACGGCTGTATTCTTAGGTAGTGTTAAGGATCGAACTCGCGACCGGCAGTACACTAGCCCTCATTTTTAACAACTAGGCTCTCATAGGTTCACGGGAAATATGGCTAATGTAGGCGACCCGCATGACATTCGGCTTAATTTTTTTCTCGCACATCCGGGCCTATGGAGAAACATGTCAAGACGAGTACTTCTTATTTTGTTTTCCTCGTTTGTGGCATGGAAAAAATCATCTTCTCATTTTGTGACCCGAGTTACTTAAACTCTCCTTGTTGGTATCTACCATATGTACATTCCATTCGCGGGGCGCATCGATCACGAGGGCGCGAGATGTTAAAATCTCCGACCGAATCTGAATTTTTACTGTCCCTGGATATGATTTCAGTAGCGAATGAAATGAAAGACCCGTGGTTCTTTGGATCCGATCCGACCATCCTTAATTTATGAGTGGTACATTTGTAAATCTAATTTAAACAACAAAGTATAATAAAGTGAGTATTCAGATGTAATGGTTTGAAATTGAATATGATAACATTTTCGACGCAGTGACTGAAAGAAAAAATTAAACTGCGATAGGGATCGAACTTCGCAGTACACTAGCTCTCGTTGTACCCCTTATCCCGGCGAATGTAGGCTACCCGCATGACATTATACGTATTTTTTTTCCCGCGATACCGGGGTCATGGGGGAAAAAATCCATATCTTTATTTTGCTTCTAGTTGCACGGGAACGTTTTCATCTAATTACGTGACCTTAGTTACACATCTTCTTCTTGTCGATATCTACCGCACATACATTCCATTCACGGGGCACTTTGATCGCTAAGCCGCGAAAATTTAAAATCTATGATCCGGATCCGATTTTACTCCGTGTCTTTGGATCCGGAACCGAGAAAAATGAAAGATCCGATCCGGCCATCACTAAAGAAAATATTTCATGCTACAAAAATTCGGCATTTGCAAAATATCTTAAATTTCGTTAAAAAAATTTCGCGTTTCAAAGAAGACACGGTTAATTTCGCGATTAAACCCTTAAGTCGCTTATTTCGTGAATCCTGTGGCAAAAAACGTTTCGCGAAAATGTCATGTCCCTACTGATGAGTATTCTGTAATGGCAGGGGTTCCACAAGGATCTAATTTAGGACATCTCTTATTCTTAATTTTTGTGAATGATTTACTCCTATCGTTACAACAATCTCAATGCTTAATTTTTGCCGATGATATTAAGGTCTTCAAAAAAGTGAGTAGAGTTGATGATTGTCTAAAATTGCAAGATTTGGACAATCTGATTAAATGGTCTTATGAAAACAGAATTTATTTTAGTGTAGAGAAATGTTAGTTTGACTGACATACTCTACAAAGAAGATTAATGTCAATTATGAATACAGAATGGAAGGTTTATCATTTAAGCAGGTACATCAAATAAAAGACTTAGGGGTTATATTTGATTCTTCAATGTCTTTTGCTCCACATATCCTTGAAATAGCTCTCTCAGCTCAAATGATATTGGGTTTTGTAATCCGGATGTATAATTACTTTGAGTCTGAGAAATCTCTCAAAATGCTGTATTACTCATATGCAAGATGTAAATTGGAGTATGCTTCTATAGTGTGGAATCCTCACTGTAAGAATTATGGTCAAATATTGGAGAGGATTCAAAAAAGATTTTTACGCTATCTATACTATACCCAATATAATGTTTATCCAATACATGAAAATTATGTTTGCTACAAAACCTTGATAAAGGTGTTTGATTTTCAAATTTTGCAAAAAAGAAGAACCATGTGTGATCTATCTTACTTATATAATTTACTTAATACTGGAGAAAATAGTGACTTAATTAGCAAAATTAATTTTGTAGGGCCTAGTAACAATGTAAGGTTAAAAAAGGAAATTTAAGTTGAGCATGGTAAAGTCAAATTACTGTGAAAACTCACGACTGAATAGAATGAGCCGATCTTTTAACATGTACTGTGAAAATATTGATTTATGTCAACAAAGAAGTCTCTTTTGTAAATTGATAAATGATATAGTTTCTTGATATGTTTCGAGATTTCTGTAAAATTTAATTGATTCCAATGTGTTTTGTATTTTTTTGTTTTGTTTTGTTTGCCCTGTAATTATTTTGTTGGGCAAACGTTAAACTCTATAAATAAATAAATAAAAGTTTTCGCTGTGAACCTCGTAACAGTTATGTAATTTATGACAACTGAGTATTCTTTTAAAAAACCGTCAATGAGATACTTTGTCTAGACCTCCTAGAAAAATTTCTTCACGGTTATGTGAGGGACTTCAATGCCAGGTTAGTGATTTTTTCCATGGCAATTGATGCATATTGTGCTGGAGAGATTTTAAATGCAGTATTCGTGACAAGATAAATTAGGAAAAAATTAGGATAAATTAGGTGAGATTCTGACCTGTGACCATCAGGTTTCAAGGCAGACGGTAATTGACTGGTCAACTTGAGCAATATGCTAATCAGTGCAATGTCAGTATTGCTTAAATAACTACTATAATATGTTTATGGATGGCTATTTGATTAATTAAAATCTTCCTTCTAGGTGTATGGAGGACCTGATGAAAAATCACCTAAACTTATCAACATGTGTCATCTTTTAAATACTTCATTTGTTGTGACCACTTCAGGAAACAATGCTCTAGTTGTCTTTAAGAGTGACAGCTCTTATGGAGGAAAAGGTTTTACAGCTTCTTACAGAAGTGTTAATTCATGTAAGTAATATAAATTCTGAAAAATTCTTTGGTATGGCAGCATTGGGTCCTGACAAGTGTTACATCACAGAAAATTCTGGTTCATAGATTTTCTCAGATGAGGAAGTCCAGTAAAAAGTGTTTAATGATTAAACTTTTCAGGTTACACTATATATTTCTGCTATGCCATTAAAACAGTACCATGTACGGAGTTGCTCAAAGGTAGTGCCAGAATGAGCTTTTGAATAAATAGTTAATTTTAACCTCGAATTTAGCCTCAAATTTATTTGGCACAAATTTCAAATGCTCTCAAAAGTCAGGTATTTATCATTGTGCCGTGCCATGGGAATCAATATCACAAAAATAATCTCAGACATTCATTCATGGAAAGTACTACATATTAAGTACAATATCATGTGATGTATACTTAAAATGAATTGCTTGAAATTTTCTTAAGTTAAACAATACAATAGCTTGTATGTGTCACCAGCACAAATATTTATTTTTTTACATTCCCGTGATTTTTCCGATGTGGGTTCTCTGTGCAAGAAAGCCTAAATCTGATTTTATTGTGTGCACTGGAGTTTTTAAGGTACAGCGATTTTCCTGATTTCATTGTTTGAAATATATTTAATCATGTAAAGTGGGTGTCAGAAAATTCACTGAGCCAAGAAAGATGGCTGATGTAATAAGTCATTGATAGTAATAATCAGTGCATACTTCTGAGTACGACTACCAGT
Source organism: Platycnemis pennipes (assembly GCA_933228895.1). NCBI lineage: Eukaryota > Metazoa > Arthropoda > Insecta > Odonata > Platycnemididae > Platycnemis > Platycnemis pennipes. The sequence continues at coordinate 111,126,673 of OW121847.1, forward strand.
GGACTGTTTATGGTGCAGCTGGACCATCACATGATGCTACATCAGAACTGCATCTGAAGGATTTCAGTCAGGGGCATGCTCCATGAAAGACTGAAGTACTGATGAAACCAAGAGAAGAAAACTGGGATTCAGCATACCCAGGAAAAAAATTCATTAAGCAATTTGAATGAGGCTTTTTAAATCATTGGATCTAACACCTGCTATTGCTAAAAAAATTCCATAGATCATGTAAATATCAGTCAGAAGCACTGGAAGCCGAAGACGGGACAAGATTTGCCAATTGTTCTCCGAAGGCCGACTGCTGTAAGGCCTGGTGCTGCTCCTTGTGAATGATACTGCAGTGATCACATATGAGGGAAGTACATATCGAATGGAATGGGCAGAGGGGATGTAAGAGTTGGCATGCAGACGAAATTGGTGAGAAGAAGATGAAATAGAAAGTGTGCTGAGATCTGGAGACACCAGATACCGTACGGTCGGTGTGCTAGCCAGATGCCACATCCAAAATTATTTTTCTTTCTTAAACGAAATATTACTTCTGTCAAGGAGCAAGGACCTAGCCATGTTCTATCACCGGTTCCCATAAGATCAGCAAAGTATAGCAACATTGGGCTGAGATGGAGGTTGGATAGGTGCCCCTCCTCCATACCTCCTCCATGGTGCTCTTGTCCCGTCTGCAAGTGGCAGGCAGGTTAAATGTGGGTTGGCACAATTGATCTAAAAGGTCTTAAGTGCCAGGGGGGCTCCAGCCCTCCAATTTACATTAACTGTTTTACCTATGCTAACTTTTTTTAATTTTTAGAGGAGGGTTATATCTTCTGCAACATATAAAAAGACAAGCAAAATTGAAAACATAGGTACATCGTCAAAATTCAATTTGAAAAGTAAAAATTATTATGAACTTCATAAAAGTGTTTATATTTCATAATATAATCCATTATTCTACTTTTACAATTCAAGAACTTTAAAATAAGCCCTTTTGCCCATCTGCACCTTCTTTAGTCTCAGATATACCATCAAATGTGTTGTCACTTTTGTAAAATTTGAATTTTGGAATGTTGCAATTTCTCGTAAACAGTTGTGTGTACAACAAAACATCATTGGGATTTTCATTTTCTTATTAATTAATGACTTTTCGCCAAATACAGTAAAACCCCTCTTTTACACTTTTGAGGGGGATAAGGGAAAAAAGTGTAATTCGCAGGAAAGTGTAAATCGAGGGTAGGCACAATTTAATGAAAATAATCCCTTAAAGTATTGCTAAATGTTCTATTTTTCAAGTGAATCATGTCTTAAATGAAAAGTAAGTATAAAACATGTAATTATGACAACAAAAAATTCTTTATTAATACCAAACTCTCAGTGAGGTAGATTGTACAATATGTCAGTCTTCAGAAAGAGATCATTTTACATAGGTGGTAGCTGATAAATAAATAAAACGGAAGTACATATTCCAAAAACTCCATAACATAAACAAATCTTCTCAAAGTAAAAATATTTAAATCTTTGGATAAACTAAACAAAAATATGACTAAATAATCCATATAAACCTTTAGTTTAAAAAAATATGTACCAACCTTTACTCTAGAAAGTCTTCTCTAAATTTAAGCCAAAGAACTATCTCAGAATTTAAATAAAACATTCTTGGCTGAATTCAGCTATAACAAAAAAGTACACCATAAATAAATGTTCATTTAACTAGCCTGGATATATTCCATTATCTTTGATTGCTTGCTCATTTTATTTGTATTAATTGATTCTACTCTCTTTCCTATTCTGTCCAATAGCTCTTATTCGTCCTCACTTCTTGCAACACTTGATAAATATAGTCGTAGTACATTAACAGCAGAAATAGCATTGATTGTGCTTTCTTTTGGTGTTTCCGTATCATCATCATCCTCCTCGCTTGCTACCTCTTCACTGATATGCAGGTCAATAGCTTAATCAATTGTAAGAGAGTTACTTGTTGATAATTGCTCATCCACTCCGACAAAATCAGAAAAACTTATTTCAGCTCCAAATAATGGCAAATGATCATTGTCTTCCATAGCTCTCTTATCTCCTCCCCCTTTTTCCAGTGGCTCTTCACTATCCTGTTCTTCGTTCTGTTCTAAGATGCAGTCTAGAGAAAAACTAAATCCTGCTTTTTTAAATAATTTGAAATTTTTCCCTCATCAACTTCTTTCCATGATCGTGCTATGTAGTGTAGTGCATCGAAAACTGACTTTGAAGCTCTTAAGAGCTTCAAATTGGGACCCTAATTAGGGTCCCTCCCACTGTCTATAAGATTCATAGCTTTTCTCACCAGAATCCTGCGGTAGTTCGCTTTGAATGCATGGATTATCCGTAAATCTAATGGCTGTAACTGGCTGGTACAATTGGGTGGGAAGAATACCAGTTTTATATTCCTCAAATTAATATTGTTTGGGTGGGCTGGGCATTGGTCTAAAATTACTACAATTTTTCTATTTTGTCCACCCATCTTTGCATGTAGAGCTTGCATTTGTTCCTGAAAGACATGTGACGTCATCCAAGCTTTGGTATTAGTGGCATGGGTTGTGGGAAATGTCTTGATGTTTTTAAAAAATCTGGGATTTTTGGACTTTCCAATGACAAATGGCCTTAACTTCTCACAACCATTAGCACCTAACAATACTGTCAGACGAGCTTTTCTATGCTTTCCCCCATGGCAAGATTCACCTTTAAAGTCTAAAGTCTTATGAGGAAGCACATTGAAAAAAAGACCTGTCTCATCTGAATTGAAAATGTCTTTTGGTGCATACCCTTCATAATGCTAACTTAACCCCTCAACGCCGCCCTGCGTACTCAGTACGCATGTTTAAATCACCGTATGTCGCCGTCATGCGTACCCAGTAAGCTTCCTGAACTGCCGAATTCAATAATTTTTCTCGGTCTGAAATTGCATATTTAGTCCAATATGTTTACTGTATATTGTGTAGATATGTTTAATCTTCGCATAGTAAAATACACAACATTTTTAGCCCTTTAGTTGTTTTTAATTTTACAATTAATTTTCCTTCCAAACGCGAGAGTAAATGAATTTGATCTTTCCTGTCTTTACGTTCCTCCTTCCTAACTATCTTGAAACCATGTGATTATTCTAGTGGTGAGACGTCAAGAAGGGTCAGCTACTTTCGTGCATGAGAGACGATATCTTTCTCGGGAGTTCTCTGCCTTCTCTGGATTTCCTTCCCTCGTGCATCATCACCTCGAGCCCAATGAATGTTTTCTTCGTCACCTCAGTCCCAAGCGAACGGGCCATGTGCTTTGCTCTGCGTTTCTTTGCTCCTTCATTCACAGTCCATAATCTTTGAAGATGAGAGTGGACATAAACAGTCAGCATAAACTGAGCCCCCTCAAAATCTTTACTCATCCCTCGAAGGAGTTTCGAAACCAAGTTGTTCAGTCCACTGGAACCTTTCATGGTGTGTAGTGTCCTATCTTACTGTGCGATAGCATTTTCCTATTGTGCGATTCGAGCAATCAGTTTTTATAATTACGTTGTAATGGCTTCCACAAGTAGAAAAAGACTACCATTTCCAAGTGACGAGGAAATAACAGAAGTATTACTTGCAAGTGATTCTGACGACAGTGTAAGTTCGGAAAGTGACGAAGAAAATTACATCAATGATCGCTCTGAAATGGATACACTCCAGCCGATTTACGATGAAGTTGAGGATGCGGATGAAGTCGAAACCTTGGTGTGGGAGAGTATGAAAAATTATTTAGGTAACAGAGAAACATTTGTTGGTGGTTTCGGACCTCAAGGCGTAGCCAAAACTTTGTCCAAACCAGTGGATATTTTTCTGTTATTTTTTGACGAGGAATTTGTTCGTGAAATTGTTTTAGAAACGAATCGTTATGCTGAACAACAGATTTCGTCTATTGAGCCCCTCTTTTCGCGAAAGTCAAGAATAACTGCTTGGAGACCTGTGACAGCAGAAGAATCGTACATTACCATAGGACTATTCATGCTCATGGGAATTGTTCAGAAGCCAACACTTCGAGCTTACTTTTCCACAAAGAGAGTTATATCGACTCCAGGTTTTGGGGATGTAATTTCAAGAGACCGATTCGAGATAATTTTTAAATTCCTTCATTTCAACAACAATGAGGAATAAGATCAACGGAGTCCTCCCAAGCTAAAAAAGATTTTTCCCGTAATTGAACATCTAAATGAAAAATTTCAGACACATTATTTACCAAATCGCAACATTTCAATTGATGAGTCGTTGACACTATGGAAGGGTAGGCTCTCCTTCAAGCAGTACATTCCTTTGAAGGCATCAAAGTTTGGAATCAAGACCTACGAGCTTTGTGATGCAAATACCGGCTACCTATGGTCCTTTCTGGTGTACACAGGAAAATATACTGTATTTCCCTCAAAAATCACTCCCAGCTAATTCAAACAAGACAACGTCAATAGTTTTACATCTGATTGAACCACTGCTAAATGAAGGACGATGCGTTTGGATGGACAATTTTTATAATTCTCCTGTCCTTGCAACACTACTGAAAAGTAAATACATGACTGATTGTGTTGGAACGTTGAGGTTGAACAGAAAGGATGTTCCAAAAATCGTGAAAGAGAATAAATTACAAAGGGGCGAAATGTGTGGACAACATTCAGGGCCTGTTGCTGTTTTCAAATGGAGGGACAAAAAAATTGTCACGATGATCTCCACATTCCACAGTGACGAAATGAGAACAGTATCCAAAGCCAAAAAAGAGACCCGAAAGCCAATTTGTGTGTTGGACTACAACAAATTCATGGGCGGGGTGGATCTCAAGGACCAGCTGTTGCATACGTACTTGATTGAAAGAAAACGACATAACAAGTGGTATATGAAGTTGTTTAGGAGATTATTGAATATAGCAGTCCTAAATTCTTACGTTAATCACAGGGAAAATGCGAATAATAAATTAGACCACCTATCCTTTCGTATACAGTTGGTAGAGGAAATATTTTTGAAATATGTTAGGGTTGGAAGACAATGTGCACCAGGCCGTCACTCTTTAGATAATTTAGTTCCACGGCTTACAGAGAGACATTTCCTGAGGAGGATTCCCGCAGCTGGGAAGAAAGCAAAGCCCCAAAAGAGGTGTGCAGTGTGTACAAAGCACGGGAAAAGAAGAGACAGCGTTTACTGGTGTGAACCGTGTGCAGTAGGTTTGTGCTTGGATTGCTTCGAACCTTATCACACGATCGGCTCAGTACATAAAGTTTTGGAAGAATATTGTTTCTGCATAGAAAACTTCAAGAGGAGGAATCAAACAGCCATCGTTTTTCATTTATCAACCACAGCGTACCAGAAGCACAGAGTTGAACCAACCTCATCTTCATTGTGCTCCATCCATCGACGCTGGTTATCACTGGACAGATGCAACTCTCCTGCATGTCTCCTATCTGGCCACCTTTTTAAACCTATGATATGGCATGTTTTTTTCCCAATTTGCTCACATAGATCTCATGGCCTTTAACCCCCATGTAACCCTTGAAGATCAACAGATGACAGGAGGGATTTGGGAACATCACCATTAACTTTGGAAATCATTTACACCTATGATACGACCTGTTTTTACCCCAATTTGCTTGCTTATACATCGTGATCTTTGACCCATGTGTAACCCTTGTCGGACAGAGAATGGTGGGAAAGATCTTGGGGAAGTGACATAGATATGACACATTTTTTCCCTGATTTGCTTGCCTAGATCCTGTGACCTTTGACCTCTGTACAACCCTTGGAGGTCAGAGAGGGCAGAAAGGATCTTGGACATTTCTATTGATTTAGGAATCCATTTAAAATCATGATATGGTTTGCCTGATTTTCTTGCCTATACCTCATGACCTTTGACCCCTACACAATCTTAGAATGTCAGGATATGACAAGAGAGATCTGGGGACCTTACCATAGACCTTTTCAACCATTAAAACATATCATATGGCAGCTTTGTTGCCCCTATTTGTTGTTTATCTCCCCCATGACATTGACTGTGCCCTTTCTGGAGTCTAGGTTGTTTTTTTCAGAAACAAAATAATTCCATTGTGATTCTCATGCCCAAAACCCCAAAGGTGCTAAGATTTACCAAATAATTCTGACCATTTTGTGTATCAAATTTACATCAAAACCCCATTAGGCAAAATTTGGATTTGGGTTCGGATCCCCATTATGAGGTCAAAAGGTCAAATTTCTATAATGTTGTTTCAAAAATTCAACAAAAAATGCAATCGTTTTACATGATTTTGCCAACTTTCACCGATATGGCACGAACAGAAGTGTTTATAGTTAGAATTAGAGGTTAGGAATTAGTTAAAATTAGAGGTTAAAAATGACACAATCAATGGGACAGTCTGTATGATAGACGACGGAGTGAACATTGTGTTCTTTGTGCCTGTTTTTTTTGTTGCCATATTACTTTTCTTTTCATGTAGTATGTGGTGGAAATTTCACAGCCCCATTTGGAACAATTCATTCAAGGAACTACCCTCAAAATTATGAGAGCAGAGATGAGTGCTTTTGGCTCATTACAGTTGATAATAGTCACATCATTAAATTTGAGTTTGTTGAATTTGATGTGGAAGACCATGGGAACTGTACAGCTGACTATGTTAATGTAAGTGTGCCATGCATGCATTTATTATCACTTGTTGCTTGAGTCATTTAGAATTAAAGTCATTGTTTTCATTTTATGGCAATGTGTAATGCAATTTTGTTATTATTGCTTCCTAAGGTATTTGATGGTGAAACTGAATCAGATCGTATGCTGCTGCATCACTGTGGATCTAGTCTCCCTACACCAACATATTTATACTCCTCTGGGAATTCACTTCTGATCAGAATGAGAACAGATTCATCTATTGCAGCAAAAGGTTTTATGGCCAATTACAGCATTGTAAGTTCCATGTATTTGATTTCATATGAATTTTTATCAGGAGAGTTTATATCTACAAATGAGAAAACAGCATAAAACTTACTATTACTATGGGTGTTCACAATGGGAACAAAATTCTTCTTTGGATTGTATTATAAAATATTATATTTAAATATTTGAATGGTACATTGAAATTACCAGAGGGAAATTTTCTCTTGGTCTAGGAATCAAACCATGAACCTTTAGCTTTCCCAGCCAATAAACAGACCACAAAACCCAGGATTCTAGAAAGTAGAGACATTTTTTTCTGAGGATCTATAGGAGTTAGCACATTATCTGAAAGTTCCCTGGTGAAAATAAACCGTGACAGACAATGTGACAGAAGCGTGAACACAGTGTGCTTAGAATGTGACAAGAGTGTGATTACAGTGTGCATACACCGTGACAAAAGCGTAAATTGGGACTCAAAAGCGTGCAGAAAGCGTGATAGACACTGTGACGGTACAGTGTGCCCACAGTGTGAGGACACCATGCACACAGTGTGAGGACACCGTGCACACATTGTGAGGACACTGTGACTAATACCCATGTACAGTGTGCTGCACATTGTGGTCACACTGTCCATCACGCTTTGAAGGGAGCACAGTGTGCGTACACTGTGACTAATAGCCTTGTACAGTGTGCAGAACATTGTGGTCACACTGTCCATCACGCTTTGAAGGGAGCACACTGTGCGCACAGTGTACATACACTGTGACTAATACACTTGCACAGTGTGATACACATTGTTGTCACACTGTCTGTCACGGTTTATTTTCACCAGGGTTGTCATGAGCCACAATAGCATTTATTATAATTAAATAATTTGGCATGTCTTAAATAGTTAAGAGGTACATATTGCATAGGGCTTCAGTTTGGAACAAAAATGCTGCTTAGACTTACAATGATTCATTCCCATTAGCCTAGGGGAAAGGAATTGAACTCCAATTAAAACTGTTTCCATTCCTAGATGTTTAGTTTAATGGAAATATGTTCCATGATTATCCTATAATGTTTCAAAAGAACTAAATAATGTACTTAATACTAATTCACTGTAATTCCCAGCTCATTGGATGCATCAGCCTAGCAAGTCTAGGGTGTAGGATGTACTGTGAGTTGTATAAAAGAGATATATGTGAACTGGGGTAAGTACATAACCTAAAATTCAAAGTTTGTGTTTCCTCTCCTCCCACAAGTTTTCAAATGTTCTTGTGAAATTGATACCTTGGCAAAATGTCATTTGAACTATTCTTAATAGATAAATAAGTTCATTTTAGCAAGAAAAATAAAATAAGAGAAAACAATTGCACTTTAGGAAATTCCATCTCAATGGTGCACTTGCCCCAGTTTTGCTGCTATCATTCACACCCTTCAAAACATGGCAAATACTTCAGTGTAGGTTTTTCATAAGCTTCCTTGATAAAGGGTAAAATGACATGAGATTTTTATCTATCAGTGATAAGTTAGGTAAGTTATGGTTTAACAGACTCAATGATTCTCAAAAAAGTGTGCTCTAAAGACTTTTCTAAAAGAGCTTTCTCCATCCATCAGTTGTCAGAAGCAGTGTGTATAGTATTCAGAAAAACAGTTCTTTTAGAGGATATCCACAGATCCTAAGCATTTCCCCTTACAGTGACCATTGTGGGTCCTTTTTCCCCAGAAACATAGCACGTAAAACAAGTCACGTTTTGCCTTCCTGGGTGTCTATTACGGATCTTTCTATAAGGTAGTTGTCGAACGGTAAGGTATTTACTGTTCGATACGAATCGTTCGACAACTGAAATGCTATTGCGGTTCGTCCATTGATATCGTTCGATAAATATGATGATACGGCAGAGGAGTTGTCGTTCGTTACGGGGCAAATAGTACGATAAAGCTATTACAGTTCTGTGCATGGTCCCTTCTGTGTATCGAACGGTAACGGCTTATCAAAAGCACGATATCCTAAAGCGGGCTTCGGAGTGTCTGTAACTCTCTTGTCATTTGATACAGGAGTTCACCTATGACGTTTATTCAAAGAAATGAGCAAATATATCAATGGATACTGTATTCTAATGGTTAAATTAGTATTATTATTGTATGCACTGCAAACTGATATACCTTATAATGCAAAGAGGTGAGAATTTGAATTAGGATGACATTGTTTCACACTCACTCATTGTAGGTATACGGCAAAACATATAATGCATGAGATCTCCGTAATGAGACATAGCTCGCAACTATTAATGCGTCAATTTATTTTGTAGCTTACAAGTACCACTATTTGAACAGACTTCGTAAAGGATTTCAATCGAGTTTTATACAACCATAGAATTGCACTCCATATAAATTCTTTGTAGGGCACGCACCAGTTAATGACAGCAGTGGCCGAGTGAGTTAAGGCATCGTAACAATTTTTTCGACGAGGATTCGGTTCCCACACTGACCAAAATTTTTTTGCTTTCAAATATGTAGTTTACAGCATGACTGTTAGATGCCAATCCCTTACGTTACGGCAGTAACAACAATATAGTTTTATTTTAAAACTATTTACTGGATTTCCAATCAACCCCTTGAGAGACTTTCGAGGCGAATTTCGGGACTGTGTTTACGGAAAAGAGGCTTTACATGCTGACAGACCTAATATGTTTTGATGACAAGGATACCTCTAATGTTAAGCAAAAGGTTTCATACTAACCATGCCCAAATGGAAATTCAATGTTAAGTATCAACAATTTAGACAGTGACTTCTCTTCGTAAACTATGTATATTGAACGTATGATGTTCTTACACAAATGTAATCCTTTTGCATTGTTAATGAGTAGTTGAAGATGTATCGATTTGCTATCTACCAATACTTGAATTTTAAATACCATGACTGATGTGTGAAGGCTTTACATTTTAAATGTTATGCTTATAAATGGAAGGCTTATACTCTTGGCTGCTATTGCTGCAGAAGGAAGGAGGGCCATATTCCCATTGCTATGCTTGTCATGCTCGATGCTATAGGTTAGCCATCTTTTATGCATAGCATGAATGATATGTTTAACTTTTATTATAATGTTAAATTGAGGAATGGATGGAATGAATTATGTCACCGTAAATTGTATGCATGTTAAAACATGGACTTTTAAACTAAGTCGTCAAAAATATTAAGTACTGTGAAATATAGTTATGAACATTTTGCTCACTGACCTTTAATTTCGGGAATTTTGTTTCTGTCCATTTTATATTAAGGTATGAAACAAGGCGGTTAGATATATCTATAGCACGAATAACAACTATGGCATGATTAACAGCATTAATATGAATGATTTTGTGTCATAACTAACAATGCAGAAAGAATTGCAGTAATGTAGTTAGTAACGAAAGCCATCAATCAAATGAAATCTTGTTAAAATTCTGAAATTAAATATTCATCTTTGTTTTAAACTGTTTGTAAATATTACTCACATTTATTCGTGATCTCATATTTCGGGTAGGAGTTTTCGTTCGTCATTTGTTACCCTCCATCTTCTGCTGCTTCGTCTCCTATGTCACACTACGTCACCGATATACGATAAGTTCCCGAAGACAGCCAAAGCTTATCGAAAGAAAGCAACGCCTGAACTGTAATAGCATGTTAGACAGCCTCCATCATTTCGTTCAATAGTGGAATCGAACGATAACTCCTAAAGTTCCGTAATAGACACCCTGGACCGTCAGTTTCATTTGTTGTATTTGCACCAACAGCTTCTGCAACCTTTGCCTGCTTGGTTCTTTTCAAATGATGTATTATCCAAATTCCAAATTGTTTAAGAATTCTCAGATAAATTTAGCCCATAAATTTCTTTAAAGAGAGAAAATCTCTTGGCTTGAGTGTCAGTGAAGGATAACTTGTGGCAGTTTTTTAAATTGAATGAACAAAACATCACCAGGCCAAATGTCTATAAATGGAGTGGGTACATAATTCTTTCTTTCATATTCAGTGGCATTATATAAATTGATAAGCCAAAGCCTTATTTACCAAGAGCTCTCCTTCGCCTGTAATTCCTCTAATTTTTTTCTTCACTTGGGGGTTTAGCAAAAGGTTGATGATACCTTTCCTCACTGTTATTTAACATGATCATATGTGGTAGCCCTTGATTTTCCAAAATTTTAACCTTACTAAAAATGTTTTTTACTGACTGAAGAAAATGTAGGGCGTCATACATATTTTCTCTCTTGCATGTTTTCCAATTGCATTTTCGAACATTGCCTTGCTGTGTACGATTTGATGAACAATCCTGGACGATAGAAACAATATCTGATAAATGAAGAGGATAAAGATAAACTTCAAAAACCACAGCTGAAAAAAAAGATTCAAAGATACAAAAATGAATGATAAATTCACAATTGCACTTGCCGTATCGTTAGAGTCGCACTTGACCTGGTTGGGTTTGAATGAAACAAGAATTAACAATCTGATAATTTACTGGAGTTACAAATTTGAAAAAAAATTATAAATACAATTAATCGTAGACCTTTTGCAAACTATAATAAGTAATTACGAGCATTTAAGCTTTTTTGTATTATTGTCCTTTGACCACCTCTCTGATGCTACTAATTGACACTGGAAACCACTTTAACTGTGAAAATTGGCAAGATTGCATCCACTCTACATATCGCTACAGCTAGCCTTATGTCTGCATCCATGCAATGCAATACAATCCTTGGGGTAAGCCACACTTACCCCAGCTTGCCCATTTTTTCTTTGAAGAATCTTACTTGAAAAGTTAAATCTTTCAAAGAAAATAATTGGTAATCAAATTCTATGAATTATTCATGGGAAGAAAATTTGCAACTTTATTGAAGCTATCCATTGTAGAATCCCAGAAACATATGATGAATGGTAGAGAACCTCAAGCTTGCTCCTGCAAATCACTCTGTGGTAATAGTAGATAGATGGGTAAGTGATATGAGTATGGATAGTAGATAGAAGAGGGAAGGCAACCTTTTTTATTTTTGCTCTCCACCTTCAAAGTGAGAGTATTGACTGTGCTGGTGTGCTCTCATGTATTTTTGGCTTGTGTCCATAGAGCTATGAAGTCAAAAGATATTGCATTACATTGTATTTTTTCTCAGAAATAATTCTTCCTATCAACATCCCATCAATATTGGGGTTATAAAATTAGTGACAATTTGGATTTATTCAATACTTTCGTTCAGTAATTATGTAGTCAAGGTGGGTTTCACTTCATTCATATTTCTTCCTGATTATTTTATCGTCAATGCAATTAAAGGGCTGAGTTTTTGGAGAGGAAGATTATAGGTGTCATATAGGGTTACTGCATTAATTGTTATAGTTTTGGTCGGGACTGTTCAAAGATGTACCTTCCATAGTAAAATATGATAACACTGATTGAGAAACAGCCTACTTTAATATAGCTACACAGGAGAACATTTTTCCATGCGCCATTCATGTTATTAGAATATATGTTATAATTGATGACAGGCATTATTCCAATTTTGTTCATTCCTAACACATATTAAAAAGAAGAGACTTCACACAAACCTTGCTAATGTGGTAATATTACAGGCCTGTGGAGCACATATAAAAGTGGAAAGCGAAGGGGAGTTTGGAGCATCAACAGCTTTAGAACACAATGATACTCTCAATAACTCTTGTACTTGGTTACTCGAAGCTGTAAAACCAGGTAAGAAAATGCTCATTACTCGTGTAATGAGTGTAAATATTATTACTAGTCCCTGATTTCTGCCTGAGTAATGCATTTTTCGTAGTGTTTTACATTATTATCCTTTTTTTACTCTTCATCTTTGGGCAACAACTTGCAAAATAAATTTAAAAATTGGGCTATATGAATTGTATAATCAGTTCATGAATTTATGAAATGGTATAACTGTGATTTGTTACCTACTCTTTAGTATGTTTGGAATACATATCATATATATATATATATTACTGCCTTGTTTTTATTCCTATTAACTTATTTACTTTTGGATATCCAATGCACACTAAGGCAATTTTATTACTCATCATTCCTCACTTAAATAGATTTAGTAAATGGCAATAAAGGTAAATAATTCATCTCTATTTTTTACGTAATGATGATATTTTTCACTTTTTCCCTCCATAGGTGATCAAATCACACTTACAATATCTCGTTTATTGGAAGGTGTGATTGGCGAAACTGAAGAAGCAAATTGTATGCATGACTACTTGGAAGTTCATGATGGAAGGGATGCTAATTCACCTTTAATAAATAAATACTGTGGTTTTGCTCTTCCTCACCATATCACTAGCACTGGATCATCCCTTTACATCCATTATGCTTATTCATTCCTCTACTCTCATAGTCCATTCAAAGCATTCTACTCAGTCCTCAAAACAGGTTAGTGAGATCATGCATCTGCTGTTTCTCCTTATTATCTTTTTCAGATTTTGGTGGCAACTCTAATGTCAAAACCATTGCCATTTGGTGGCTGGTTATGACTCCTGCACAGCGGCATCGGAAGTGGGGAGCAAGAGCAGCCCAGAATTTTCCCCGGGCCCTTGAGAAATGAGTAATTTTCATTCGTAAAAATTAAATTTAACTTGTTTCCAGCTAGCATTTTCCCTTCTGACACATTTTCTCACACCTTCATATGCTCTTTTATCAAAATTCTAGTCTCTACCCCCTCCTATCCACAAAAAAATGCAGGCCATTTTCTTAGGAGTTGGGCCCTTTGCTAAGAAGCCTTTTTTTCAAGATTGCTCTCCCCCCTCAGCAAAAATAGTTCCAATGTCCCTGCTCCTGCAGCAGGTGATAGTTTGTGTTACTAATGTATTTAACATTCAGCCATTACCTACATCTTCCATTCATTTTATTAGAATAATGCCATAATTTTCTTATTAAAAATAAAAATTGAATGGCTGATCGTCTTCCTTAAAATGACTAAGTATGGGGAATTTATGGCTTGTGTGATGGCTAGTGGACTCTCGGCATACAGAACAGGATTGAGAGGAGGAGAAAGTATAATTAACCCTTTCGCTGCTGTGAACGTACCTAGTACAATTGCAGGGTAGGCTGCTGTGAACGTACCTTTTCGTTCTCACTGTAGCGCTTTCACTTTTCCGCTGCATGTGATGAGTAGGTTTCTGGTGTGTGAGCTACAGCGAAAGGGTTAAAGAAGAATGATTGAAGGGAAAACAAATACAGTGAGGATAATATGTAGTTGACAGACATGTATATATGTACATACTGATTATTGTATTTATTGGGTGTCCCCACACTATATAAACCTCAACCCAGAGAGCAAAAAACCATTAAAAAATTATTTTGCTGTTTTTAAAAGACATTCTAAAGAATCAAAAACATGCCAAAACAGTTAATAAGTTTACCCAAAACAGTTTTTATTTGGCTATGTAGGTATTTTCAAGTGATGAAGGTATTTTCAAGTGATGATGAAGGTATTTTCAAGTGATGCCAAAAACTTTTTTCTATGGTTAGAAAAAGTCATTAACATTTTTAAAAATGTTTTAAAGTGGTGCCAAAAACTTTTTTAGGGGTTCCAAAAACATTTTTGTAAAACGTTTTCTACCAGAGCTAAAGACATTTTTATATTGTTATTAGTTAAAAAACTTTTTCACCTGTGTCACAATGTTTTTGTCCAATTTGTTGAACTTCATTATTGGGTATGTTTATGTCTAATGATATTATGCAAATAATCCTAACCATCCTACCTAATATATCTGCCACATGAAATCGTGGGATAGATTTTCGCATTACAAATTGTCACCCCTTAATTACATGGTGCATGTTAAGTGACTGTTTGTATAATACTGTTTGCTCGTACAAATGTATTCACAAGAACATTTTTAAAAGATTAATACATCGGTAATGTTTGCTCATTTAATATTCCCTGATATTTATTGGATTAAAATAGGCAAGACTGATATGATTATGCATAATTGATATTCTTTTACTGCTACGCAAGATAAATTGCTGCTTATGTGATTAAATATAGCTATTACTGAGAACCTATAATGGACAAAGTTGCAGGATAGAATGCATGATAGAGTAACTAAATTTAATTTACCATAACTTAACTGTTTAAAAGGTGCTACTAAACAAGAAATTAACTCGGTGAGTAAATCATTAATGACCGTGACCAATGTTTTCATACGAAATCAACATATTAGTTCCTTTAATTATGCATTAGTGCAGATCATAACCACAGTTATTCCCACATAACAAAGCCAGTTGTAATCCAACTGGAATTCACCAGTATGCAAGCATAAATCCTGCTGGATTAATCCAGTGTAAAGCCGAATCCAGCTGGATTCCAGTTGTGCTTTTTACATGATTCCAGCTGGATAACAGGTTGGATTCCTACTGGATTTCAAGCTAATATTCTGGGCTGTCTCGACCAGCTGGATTTCAGCTGCATACTCCAGGTGGAATCTGGCTGGATAGAGATTTGACTAGTCCAGCTGGAAATAAGAGGACGCAGTACATAATTTTTTTTCCACTTCTAAGGGTGAAGATAGTTCTCATGTCGACCGATAGAGTTAACTGAGTCAGTGCCATTCCAATGGGTGTATTTGTTTAGAGTGTGTCTTCTATGTTGTTCATGCCTTGTGTGGGGGAAGGAAGAATCCCCTCCCAATGCCTCTATTGCCCCATAAGGGGGGGGGGGGCCTTCGGCCTTCCCTTTGGTAATTAATATGATCCTTCTCCACTGAAGAAGAGTTCGTAACCCACTGAGCACAAGGTTGTCATTTCAGCGCACCTGTGGCAGACCCATCAAGAGTGGCAACAGCTCATGCACATCGTCTGTCACCCTTGCAACAGTATTAAATTGCGTGTCACACAATGTCGTCAAAAAATGCAGCGTAATAACATAAGTTATCCGGCTTGAAAGTCTAATTTTATAAGTTAGAAAGTGTAATCACTTTATTTTACCTGTTGTACTAGATAATACATATGGCGAATTATTTTGTAACCCCATCAGATTGCTTTAAGCATTAACTGATTTCACTTAGTTCCTAGTTTCTGCAGTATTCCCGTGAAGTATGAATATGATGACCAGTCAATATCCTCATCAAAATTGACCAAATAAAAAAATACATTGCAATTTCATTCTTTATTGCCGTTTACGTTCTCATTTCAGCTAAATAATGGAGCTTGCTCATCCCTCCCTAAATCCATACTGATCCTTGCTTTAGTAATGCTTCACCCTATTCAATAGCAGTCTGTTAAGTTTTAGCTCCGACTGTGTTACTTGAGAACTTCAAATCACTTTCAAATTCATTTTTTTTCTTTTGGCATACCAAATTGCGTCTTTCATTCTTCTCTCCCATCTTACGTTTATTTTCGCAACTTCTCTTCTCTTGGGCAGCTAAAATACAGGGGGATTCCGAATTGTAATTGATTGGGGAGAATTTCGGATCGATTAACTTGGGAAGTACCTATACATTCAAAGTAATTTTTTTTCCACCATGAATTTTTTCCAAAATCCTTCATTCCCGTGGATCCTCTCCACTTTTAATCCTCGTTTTGTCCACACTGCGAATATGCAGAAATCTCTTTGAGTTATGCGAAGCTGACCTTGGATTTTAAAGTAATAGTTGTGCTTCCAGTTAATTTTCATCACATCATTCTTCATCACATCATTCTTCATCCAAAAATTAAATTTTCCTTTCGTAATTGTTTCTTCAACAGTCATCTCCTCCACAGCCGATGATGGGCATTTAATTTCCACAATACCTCGATCCACAAAATTCCATCAGGAGTTGCTCCCAGGCAAGGATATTCTCTATTGATGAATAGTCCACAGGGCTCAATGCAAATACATATTTTCTGCCATTTGCAATGCTGCACGGGCTATGTCCTTGTTCTACACTCCAAGTGAGGTGAATCAAAATTGCTCTACATGATTGATTTTTTCAGATTTTCACAGCCAGTGTGAGGAAGCATTTTACAAATGCCCAAAATTCAAGGCAGTGAGCATTTATTGGCGCATCGTTACCCATTCAACACTTTCCCACTGCCTTATCATTTTCCTCTCTATTTCCTTTGCATCATCCTCATCCATAAATAGGTGGCACTGATTCTTAAAGTCCTCAATAGGCATATCAGGCCTTTCAGAATAGGGGTCGTAGTCGGGATCAGTTTTTCCCAACCAATCTTATATATGAAGTAAAATGTATGTATGTAAAACTCAAGAACCAAATACAGCACATTTTTGAAACTTTTAAGGTTTATTAAATGTCATCCTCAGTATATCCTCACACAATAGGGTACATTTTTGTAACTAATGGTCCTCAGTTCGAACCCAGTTGAGTCAAAATAGTTCCTATAAGAAATACACGTAAAGGGGTGTCTTACAGCTTCCAGGAATTTTTTCCTTTTAAAATTTTAATTATAAATACCTATTGCACAAACTTGAGATGCAAACCAGCTGAAAGATAATTCAATAAATACTCTTATTATTATTGTCGCATTCTGATTTCGGATCAAAATTACTGGTATTTCAGTAGAAGATGACGATTTCCAGTGCATTTTTTTAGTTTAAACAGCCCTAACCCCTTGATGACTAAAGGGATTGTTACATTATAAATTAGAATATAGTCATGCTTAAAGGCATATTCATTCACCTAAAACTCGAGAGCCAAACGTAGTATGGCATTCAAACTTTGAATTTTAATAAATGTCTTCCTTGCGTAGTTATATCCTTCTATATAATATAGAATACTTTTCATGTACAGGCACTTCCAAAAAAAAGTTAACACTTCAGAGCCGAAATTTTTCTAAGTCTCGAGTTGACGGTGATTTGACAACGCTGCGTCACGGCTTCCCTCTGGCGGAGCCTCGCGAAGTTCTAACCGAAAACAAACCCCCTTCCCTCCTCCCCCATCCTCACCTTTCCCAGTTTAGCAGAAGGGATTACTGCACGGTCGGTCTTGTTTTGCCCTAAAGAAGGGGGCTATTGTGGGCACTCCATTGTTGTTTCTTCCGACTCGCGCTGCAAGACATTTTAAGTCCTGAACACATCTCTACACTCCCCACCGTCGTGAAAAAAACTGGACTAATTACCGAAATAGCTTTCTTTGAGATATAGACTTGAAACTTCACATAAATACTCAGAAAAGATTGCTAATTAAGGAATAATGCATCATTTGACATGATTCTTATCTGTTAGCCAGATATAGGGGCTCAAACATAACCAAATTTCCAAATAAACACCTGCATCATTTGCCTATTAACACAATGCTATGCCTTTAAATTGCCTGAGCTACAAATATTTTTTAATCATTTAATTGCAATTCCATTACTTAGAAAAACTAGAATATATCTAGTTCACATGAGCCCTAGAAAGACTCCACTCATTTCAAGGGCTGAAGGGCGTGAATAAGAAGTATGTTCCCGGAGTGTACGCAAAGAAAAATAACTCGATTCCGCGTAATCTTATCCCGTCGCACGGCTCAACATGCTCGCAATTTTATCAAATAAGAGTGATGGAGGTTACTGACAGTGAGTACAGCTCAAAAACAACGAATTGGAAGCCTTAGGGTCCATGTCACTTCAGCAATGTAAGCGAGTCACGTCAATTCCAGCCCCCGACGCATGGAGCCAAACCCCAAACGCGCGGTCGGAAAATCATATGTATTTTTCGATGTCGCAAACTTACATTTAATTCCTCTTCACTTTCGTGTATGAGTTTTCAGCGAATTCTCAGATATAAATGACTTGACAAGTGTCTCCCTAAAACATTAGATATTCTCTACTTTATGCTTGTTTTGTCTGAGGACGGTGTCCGTATATATCTCAAAAAGTATATATCTAAAAAAAAAGTTATTTTAGGTTTTGGTCCAGCTTTTTTCGATTTCCGACTAATGTGGGTCGGTCCTGTGTCCCGAGATTGTTGTTTTCTTCGACTCGACCTGCACGACGTCTGAAGTCCCGGGCATATCTCTATGCTCGCCACCATCGTCACAGAAAAAACCGTCGTCACGTATTTGCATAACATTAAAAATTGACGTTTTACTTTGTAGAGGAAATCGCATATCATCATTGGTTGTTATCACCCTCCAATTTGTATGTGTCCCTTAAATAATTAATTCATTGGTTAATTGTTGTTGTTTCACGTTTGTGCCATTTCAGAGCGAGTTCATAGGCATGTTTAATTCTCACATCGATGGGGTAGAAGCTTTGAAAATATGCGATCCCAAATTTTAAGACTAGGAGCAGGCTGATAAGAACATTTTAACGTTTTGGCCGTATTGGTGCAGTAAAATGCTCGATTTTCAGGATGAAGTAAATAACGTTCCCAATTGTGGTGGCATTTCCACGAGTTAACCTTAGCATTTATAGTTCAGGAGTCCTAATTTGAATAATAATAATTATAATGCCCATGAGATTATTGTTTGTATAATACCAATACAAATCTGTTATTGACCACGCAGCCGTTTCCCTAAAATCTGGTCTAATGTCTAATCTAACGCTTTGGAAGAAGGTGTTTAAAGAATTGGCTTTTTCTACGCTGCTGGTGACTGTAATTCCTTGAACTAACTCATTTTTTTCCTCTACCGATAGACCCCGTCTTGCATTTTTCATCCTAGCGTGGCATATCCTTTGTCACTTTAGTGATTTCCTAACCTCCGCGTTATACCACCTTGGCTCTGTATTATCACTAATGAATTTACTTGGTATGTATTCATTAACTGCTTTACGGGTGTCCTTAAGAAATTCTCTCCATGAATCCTCTGTATCTAATCCTTTGCTTAGTTCGCTAAATACATTAAACGATTCCCTTAATTCCTCTTTCATACCGTCGTAATTAGCCTTGCCAAATAAGTATACCCTCCTCCTTGGTTGATAATGTCTTTCAACGCCTACAATAAATTTCACATGCACTATTTTATGATCACTAAAGGTAACAGGTCCTAATACAGCCTAATGCAGCTAATTGCGTGTGCATGCGACCACAACTAAATAATTATTCGTATGAGATTTAACTGATTGCAAGAGCTCCATAAGCATGTGAAGACATTTCCGTTGGTCAAACTGTAACTAATATTACGCTATAATTGGTTATTCAATGCCTTTTTCCGTTCTTCAAAGGATGAGGACTGTGACAACATACGAATATTCTCGAATACCCATTGTTTATAGGACACCTGCAGGTGGTCGCAAAATACCCCCGATTCTCGCCTTACCCTTATTCCCGACCGCGGCGTTGAGCCGCGTGTCCTCCTAACCTTGCCGAAGGATCGCCACCCACTATTCTCCTCCTACCGAAGGGGAGGGGTGGCGAGGAAGCATGGCTAGCTGGGAATTCCCTCTCAGAAAGGGTTTGCACACGTGATGCGCGGGCACCCGGCCGCCATACGGTGATCTCCTCTCGAGGGGCCAATTGCTCGTATTGCGAAGTGGGTGGACGGCAGTTAGTAAATTTCCTTTAGAACCTTTATCGCAACTGAGAATAGTAATTGCAAATTGTTAAGCTGTTCCTATATTTCCTTCTAAAGGAAAGGTGCTCTATTATTCGACCATATTGCATGGTAAACAATTCCGCCAAAAGCTTTGGATATATTTCTTTAATGGACGGAATTAATTCATTTTGTGAATGAATTGTTACTTTCTTCACACCACATATGAAATTAATAAGAGACTATCAAACCTAAAACATGAAACCATGTTGAAATGTGTTCACTCGTGGGCATTTAAATGTTTTGAAATATTCGCCCGGTAATGTGAGTAGAAACAAACTTAAAAGCACTCAGGTGGAAGAGTGGATGGGCAGACGTCTGCGATGTTTTACCTGCTTCCGGAACACTCCTCATGCCTGGGCACTGGGCTGCAAGGGCATAAACTCAGGATGTTGACCCGAGGCATACCGTGTGCAAGGGGTCGTGGGTGCAATAAAACGTATGGGGTAAGGTTTTTGGGCAGTGGAAAATTATTCCTCGCAGAGACCGGTCCTCCCCATCCCCATTGTCTCAGTACAGGGACTAAACAGTGTGGTCAGAGGGAACATGCCGCCCCCCATTTGGCATTCAGATCTCCTTTGAGGAAAGGGGAAAAGGTGGCAGGGAAAACAAAGACCAAGGCTCTGAAATCGTCGGTGCATCTTTTACCGCGTGAATAAAAAGAAGGGGGGAAAAGTAATTCAAAAGAAAAACCAGTGTATTTCTGAATGTTACATGGGCCCTAGAAAGACTACATTCTTTTCAAGGGCGTGAATAAGAAGTATGTTCCCGGAGCACATGCGAAGAAAAATAAAGTGATTCCGCATAAACTTATTCGGTTGCACGATTCAATATTCTCACGATTTCATCAACATAGATCAGTGAAGTTTAGTGACAATGAGTGCCGCTGAAAAATGATGAAATGGAAGCCTTGGGTCCATGTCACTTGAGTAAAGTAAGCGAGTCACGGCACTTCCAGCCCCAGCCGCGTGGAGCCATGCCCCTGACGCGTAATCGGAAAATCATATGTATTTTACGGTGTTGTAGACTTATTTTTAATTTCTCTTCAATTTCGTGTTTATGAGTCTTCAACGAGTGCTCTGATATAAGTCACTTGACAGGTCTCTCCCAAAAACGCTAGATATTCCTTATATTATGTAAACATTTTATCTGAGAACGCAGCGCGAGTCGGGAAAAAACGACCATAGAGTGCCCACCATAGCCCCCTTCTTTAGGATATGAGAAGACCGACCGTTCAGTAATCCCTTTGTCCCATCCGGTAAAAGGGTAAAGGAGGGAAAGGGGTTTGTTTTCGGTCCGAGCTTCTCGAGGCTCCGCCAGAAGGAAGCCGTGACGCAGCGTTGTCAAATCACCGTCAACTCGGGACTTAGAAAAATTTTGGCTCTGAAGTGTTAACTTTTTTTTGGAAGTGCCATTTCGTCCCAGGCGGTGAAAACTGTAGTGAACAGCAGTCGACCTGAAGACGCCTGGAATGCTGACGAAACTGTTGTCAAGTGAAGTCAACATTCGCGGAGCAATCCCGAAAGAAAGAGCCAAGTTAAATATGGGTTGTCGACTGAGACTTTTGTATTTCTCACTACGCTTATTCCTTCGAATTATTTTTGCTGATTTATCGCTATTACAGTTTGTCTACATACTTGAATTTAATTCTTCGCTCTTGGTATCAGTCTGTATTAGGAGTATTTATTATTTCATTTCCTCTCAATTCAACATCAATAGTGACCGGAAAAAATTAAATTATTTAAATCTGTTTTTTTTTGGTAAGCTCAAAATGTTGAATACGATATTCCACGAATTAGAGAATGGGTGGTGCGAAATGACCTTGGCTGTCGAAGCACCCCAAAAATCAATACCTACCTACCTACGATAGTCCAGCCTACGGGAAACTATAAAGGTTGTAAACTGTAGCGTCATAACTATGCCTCCTCATTAAGACTGACATTCTGGATCAAAGTGGTGTCATATAGACGTGGTTAAACTATTTAAAATTAACAAGTTACAGCAGAAACATCTTTCAGATTAAGAATAAAGCGACGGTACTGAAAAATGTAACTTTGTAGGATAAATTAATTTAAGCAGCTGGGTGTAAAATTCTCTCTTTCTTGTAAAATCACAACTGCTCTATTATTTCCTACTTTTACTCCTCCCGTTGAGAGTCAATGGGCTCCTTCAGCAGGTGAAATATATTCCTTATCGATTTCCGTGCAACTTTCCTGCAGATGGAAGTGGACATTGCCTTCTTCAGTCTTCTTTGGAGAGACTTCTTGCAGGGGTACTCTGGACTCGCATTACAAACATTTTTATAAAGAGTTTGCAGAGGGTTTCCCGAGTTGAAGGTGACCACTGCCCTGGCACATCTTCCCTTGTATGACCAGGAAAGAGCAAAATTTACCCGCTTTCGACCTATTAACTTTACTATAATGACATGCCATTATAATTCCTGACAGGATTATTATCCACGTCATAAATAAGGCTTCGGCTGTAGTGACTAATCATCAGGGCAATATTTGTTAATTTTTCTACTGCTTCATCCCTTTTTTTGATGCTGTTTTGCAGAAGGCATTAGAAGGAAACTAGGTACAAGTATGGTACCGTAACAATACTGTCTGAAGTATTGAATTCCTCTGGGTGGAAAATCTTCCTAACTTGCGAATAACGTGTGCATTAGGGATAAATGACTGGTGGCTCTAGCTGCTCACTTGCATCACCTGTCAACAACTACCTTGCTCTAAAGATTATATCCCTCACGGACTCCTGGGGAAGTCAGACTCCACCCCCCCTCTTGTCACTCCTTCCCCCCCATTCCTCTCCCCCCTCGTCATTCAAGCGAGGTAAGAGATATATGAGATGGTCAGTTCCATTTCTGAGAGTGTGCTCACGGTGGGAAAAAAGAGAACTAAGACAACAGCGGGGACTGTTGTGGACACTGATTACTACGCTAAAATCTCACAAAACTCATGTTTGTTCTTCCTAAATTACACATTTATTTGAGAAAATTTCTCTGTGGCAGTCGGTATGTCAATAACAGACATAACCCTTGGGTGCGACGTAACCAAAAAGGCACCCTGAGAGCACACTAAAAATTGTAGATGTCTAAACTTGGTCTATTTAAGGTCTACAGATAACTTCACTGATTGAAGTTTGCTGTGGACCAAGAATAGACCTAATGTAGATGCAATAATAAAGCCCTGATGACGGACATGGTCGACCAAATTTGAAACCAAAAATTACCAACAAAAAAATGTAACATAATATGTTTTCAATAGTTCACCATTAGACCTGTTTAAATATTTATAAAAAATGGAATTGCTGGTACATCGGCAAACATTATTTTGTCATTATCAGTCCATTACTGCACTTAAACTATATCATCCGGTAGAAATTCTTCTCACGTGGCCAAGTTGGCTGCGTATGCATCGGAAGTTTTCTATTGTTAGAAATGTGCCTGTGCATGGAAATGCAATAAACACATGTAAACATGTGCTGAATCTTATTGGAGTGTAATTGAAATTTATCATCTCAGTGTTTTTTACACACTCTAGTTGCATAATATACAGTTGTCTTATGCATTCTTGTATTCTAAAGAATAATTTGGTTCTGGTTCATCCCAGAGGTGTGCGGTGTCAATTAGCCTTGGGTAAGCACTTGCACATCAGGGAAGGTATGCATCCCGCACATCACTTGCGTAACCTCAATTAAAAACTAGATATCTATTACCGAGAATGGCATTCTATTTGAATTTTTGAATTGTAAATTAAAACCGGATAATTTCTCGGATAATTTGGTTAATCACCTACCATGCACGTAAAAATCACATTTCAGCACTTTCATCAAGTATCTAAAATGAGCGTAACCAAAACATTTTCTCATCGAAAACTTTCTTGCGTAAAAACTATTGGCTTTCTAATTTGAACCATTCCGAAAGAAAAACATGTCTGTGTAAATTATCTAGTGATATCTATTCCATGCATAGGAAATGTGCAAATTCGCTGATTTTTAAGTTACGGCTCACCTACCAGCACGATCTCAAAGTACGATAGATAAAGGACACTTCTCTGGGTTTGAGACCTTATGAGTAGTTTGGTGTGTCATTTCCATAGCTTGCAATTAGAAATATAAAATATGAAGAAATAAATGAATCGGTCAAATACATTGTAATCAATTCTTGAAACATGATAGTAAGTTTAGAGAATGTGGAATGTTCACAAATTTATATTGGAAAGGTATGTCAAGAAATATACTTTTTTACTTCATGCTAAATACAGGATGCAGAAAAGCATATAAATTTAATCTATAAGATAAATAATAAGCAATGTTATAAAATAAAATACATTGTGGGAAATGCTGTTATACATTTCACACAATGTATTCGATTGTTACTTCAGAGAGGTCACCCACTGATTTGAAACCAAATGCGAGAATATGAATAGGCAAAAAAGCATTCACCAGTCTTGTCCACCTTACAATGAAAGCTGCAATCAAAAGACCTATCGACAAGTATTATTGAAAAGTCTATCAATATGTATTATTGACATCTTTTGGGGGCGACTGACCACAGCGCTTCCTTCCCCCTGGATCTGCCCCTGTTCAGGCCATTCAATTCCCCAGACATGACTGCTACCCTATCATATGTTGGAGCAACGAGTTTTTCTTTCAGTCTATAAGAATTAATTACATGCTTTGCATGAGCAAATAAAACATTGGCAGGGCATAAGCACTCACATCAGTGAGCGAAATCAATCGTTGCTGCACTTACGAGGCATTATCGTGGAAGTAACTTAGTGTTATGGATGGCTGGGATTTATTACTGATATCTGAGGACTTGTTTAGAAATAGTGCCACAAAAATTGCACTCTGAAAGGGATTGCATTCACGAGATGATGTCGTAAAGTTGGGTCATATTTACTGATATGATTTAAAACTGCAGTGTAAATAGCCTTATACGGGGAGTCTTCAACCTCACCTCCTCTTAATGGAAGTTCTTGAATGGCAAAAAGGTACATTGTGTTGATTAATCTCTACATGATCACTCTGTTCTAGGCCACTGTTTCATTATACTGCTCTACACTTACGAGGAAATGGGAATGAAGACGTGCCTCAATGCGGGTATTGCCGAAGTTGAGCAAACGAGCGAATGTGCCCCTATGACCTTTTATGTTTCACAATGGCACTAGATATAATATTGAGTTTGTCATAAATAGGAGGCATAGCCAACAAAATAATATCATCATCATCAAGGGTCAACAATCCTAGGATTGGTTTGATGCAGCCCTCCACTCGATTCTTCTATCGGCCAACCTCTTCATACCAACGTAGTTCCTCTCTTTCACATCCTTTACGACCTGCACCATGTAACTCATACGAGGCCTGCCTCTTCCATTTTTCCCGTTCACTTTTCCCTCAACGATTGTCTTCATCAGGCCAACGTGTCTTACGATATGGCCGATTAGGTTGTCCCATCTTCTTTTTATAGTTTTCAGCAGACTTCTCTATTCTCCCACTCTTCTTAGGACTTCTTCATTTGTCACTCGGTCGATCCATTTTATGTTAATCATTCTTCGATAGCACCATATCTTGAATGCTTCCACCCTTTTCTTCTCCGCTGCTGTCGTCCATGCCTCACTGCCGTAAAGGAACATGCTCCAGATATACGTTTTGATGAATTGCTTCCTTACTTCCAAGCTTGTATTTCCAGCTGTTAGTAGATACTTCTTTTGATAGAATGCCCACTTTGCCTGGACTATTCTACTCACTATTTCTTTCTTGCTTCGACCATCGTTGGTTACTCTGCTTCTCAGGTAACAGAACTCTTTCACCTCTTCCAGTTTCTGTTTTCCTAGTATAACGTTGGTTTTGGCCTCTTCTCTTTTGCTGCACACCAATATCTGAGAGTGAGGGTGAGACAGTGCACAGCCTTGTCTCACTCCTTTCCTTATTCTTGCTTCTTCACAGCTGGGCCCAGATTTAATCACAGCTCCTTGGTTTTTATACAAACTGTGGATAATTCTTCGATCATTGTAGGAAACTACAATTCCTTTCAGAATATCAAGCATTGAATTCCAATCCACGTTGTCAAAAGCCTTCTCTTGCGATGCCTTTGCCGCGAATGGTAATAACTGCAATAAATCCCTATCTCTAAGAACTCAGGCGCCAAGTCTCCACGACCACCAGTTAAACTATCAAGGCCGCCTCTGGCCTTAATCCACCCAGATAGCCTGCAGCGGCGACGATTCGCCAGGGTTTGATGGGGTGAGGTGGGGACAAACAATAGGAACCTCCACACGCTAAGGTCAATTCCAGTATTTATTCAATTTATAGTTACAAATATTAATGAAGGTAAGCATAACACAACAACGTCCATTATTCGGGGCTAGATCACTCTCACAGACATAAAATAAGTTTGGCACAAATGGATTGACAATACGGACTACAAAGCGATACATAACTTATTCGAGGCTTAATCCCTCTTAAAGACATTACATAAGTTTGGCACAACGAGATTAACAATACTGACTACAAAGCGATACATAACTTAGTCGAGGCTTAATCCCTCTCAAAGACATTAAATAAGTTTGGCACAACGAGATTAACAATACTGACTACAAAGCGATACATAACTTATTCGAGGCTCAATCCCTCTTAAAGACATTAAATAAGTTTGGCACAAATGGATTAACACTTGTAACCCCAACCCTGCCAAACGAACAGATGAAACTAAAATCGATGTCTGCTATCTCAAAATTAGCTACTGGAGCAAACTGAATTTAGATGGGTAATTACCGCGGAAAGGCATATTCTACTGACCGACCCACACCCTCAGGGCCCTCAAGCCACGTACCTTAAACTCGAGAACAAAGAGACCAAAAATGGTGACGGGATCACCCGTCGCTAACACCGGAGAGGCGCACGGTGCTCAACCAACACACCAGAGAGTTTACTAGGAGAACCATCCCCGATGGAATCTGCGAGCCAAGAGAGAGCTTAACGCCTCGCTCCGCCGTCTCCTTGCTTCGTCCCCTTGGCGCAGGCGCGATGACGCGACTCCGTCGTCTGCTGCCACGACCGCGCACCTTCATAGCGCAGGCTTTCATTCGGCGGGCCCTGCCGAATTACTGGCTCGCTTGCGGTCTAGTGGGAGGCTCGGCTGGCCAGATCCAAGCCTCCTTCTCCGCCCGGCAGCCCTTCGATGTCATCGCTTGCTCTCTCTCTCTCTCTCTCTCTCTCTATCTCTCTCATTTGTTTTACAAAGGTAACATATATATATATATATTGGGAATTCAAGCCATATATATATTGGGAATTCAAGCCATATATAGCCTCTCTAAGTTAATCCAAAATTTAGACATCGATTGCAGCTTCTCCGACAATACATATGAAAATAAAAAAAAAGCAGGTAGAGAACATGAAAATAAATTATAAATATATAGAACAAATAAATAAATTACGTTGTCAAGTCATATGTGCCTCTGACGTTGTTCAAAACTCTTTAAATCATTTAGGAAACATTAGCAATAACACATAATGGCATAATAATAAATCAAATATTGGTTTGGCTGCCCTTGGGTCCTGGACTCCATACTCTCCCGTACGTCAAACGTACAAAAAAAATAATTCCATTACACTCTAAATCCACAAATGCAATGAACGTCGGTTTGTTCTTCTCCATTCTCTTCTCTATAAGCAGCCGAAGGGCCAATATTGCTTCTCTTGTACCCTTACTTTTCCTGAATTCAAATTGATCTTCATCCAGGAACTCTTCTGCTTTTCGTTCTATTCTTCTGTAGATGATCCTTGTCAATATCTTCGATGCATGTGTCGTCAGGCTCATAGTCCTAAAATTTTCGCATTTCTCTGCTCTTTTCTTTTTGGGAATAGGAATGATGATATTTTTCTCGAAGTCCCTGGGTATTACTCCTGTTGAGTACATGTCGCAGATGACATTATAAAGATGGGCCAATGTCCTCTCTCCCGCATTCCTTATCAGTTCTATGGGTATATCATCAATTCCAGAAGCCTTATTCATCCGAAGGTCCCTTACTGCTGCGTCGAATTCCGATCTCAATATTGATGCCCCCATACCATCCTTCTCGACTTCGCTTTCCTCTTCAATCACTTTCGTGCTGAGATTGTTCCCGTTGTATAACTCTTCGAGATATTCTTTCCATCTCTTCACTTTGTCTTCATTTTCAATCAAAAGTTCTCCATTCTTGTCCCTTATAGCATTGCATCTTGCGCTCCGTTCCTTGAAGTGGTTCCTAACTATCCTATAGGCAGCTTCCACCTTTCCAATGGTAAGGTGGTTTTGTACATCTTCGCACAGATTGTTCATCCACATTTCTCTAGCTTTCCTGGCTTTGCAACTTACTTCGTTCCTTATTCTTTTGTAGCAAAGCTGCCCTTCTTCAGTTTTCGCTTTCTTGTAAAATGTTCTTTACTGTTTTCTTCAATCTCTTGAATTTTAGATGGCATTTCATCATCACTAAATTGTGGTCACTGTCGATGTCTGCACCCGGGTAGCTTTTGCAGTCCTTCACCTGATTGCTGAACCTCTGCTACACTAAAATGTAGTCTATTTGAAATCTTCCACGTGTATTTTCTTCGGTTGTCATTTTTAAACAATGTGTTAGTAACCACTAACTTATGTTGTGTGCAGAACTCCAGCAATCTCTCTCCTCTTTTGTTTCGGTTTCCCAATCCATATTTTCCAGTTATTCTTCCATCTTGTCCTTCGCCGACGACAGCGTTCCAGTCTCCTAGAATAATTAGGTTTTCTTCTCCTCTTACCTGTTTTATTACTTCAGTGATATCTTCGTAGATGTCTTCCACTTCTTCATCTTCGTAGTCCGACGTAGGCATGTAAACTTGCACCACAATGGTATCTGTAGGCTTAGTTTCATTTTTAACCATTATAATCCTTTCACTGTATTGCAGGAAGCTCTTCACACGCAGTCCCGCACTCTTCCTGAGCATTATGCCTACTTCAGCGTTACCATTCAGTGATCCGGTGTGAATAATTCTATAACTTCCACTCCAAAAGTCTCCTTCTTCGGGCCATCTCATTTCACTGATTCCTAATACATCAAGGTCCATTCTCCGCATTTCCACCTTCAGGTTCTCCAGTCTTCCGCAGGTCCGAAGTGATCGCACGTTCCACGTTCCTACCCTAAAATGAGTATCACACTTGACTGATGTACTCTCTCGGGTAGTCCCCGCCCGGAGATCCGAATGGGGACTATTTTACCTCCGGAATATTTTACTCGAGAGGGTGCCATCACGTCTTGATAATAAAGGAAAGAGTGGAGTAGCTGCGACTCCTCGGGATAATAATGTGGTGGTTTCCCCTTGCCTTCCACATCGCAGTACTACAGCCATTAAAGTAAATGTTACCACGCCTGTAGTGAAATGAGTGTCGCTGTACTGACCACTGTGGTCTCCACCTTCACTCATGTGAAGAAGAGCTGCTGCCCTCTCCTCCGGGTGATGGGAAATAATATCAAGACCTTAAAATTAGGTCTACATTGGGTTTGCTGCAAACTTTGCATGGTTACCAGTAGTCCACGAATGGCGGACATTTGCACCTTTTTTCGACCACATGTAGACATTATGTAAACCGAAATAAGATGTCTACATCTGGAATTCAGCAAACCTTATGGTTAGCTGAATACCAGATTTAGACGTTTAAATTAGTTTTACATTAGGTCTACTGCAAACTTTGTGCTCTCAGGGCAGTTTCTTGAATCGGCATTCTGCAAAATTTCCCGAAAAAAGGCCCATCTATGTTGCATATCCCTCCTATTAACATTGGATTCTGAAGATTTTTAAAAATATAGCACCCTAGTTTTACTTATTTCCTTTCCTTTACTTATTAACCAAACTTTCAAGTTGATATGAGCAAAATTGACTGAGTGAGAGTGGATCGCAGAAGATGTTGCAAAGTACTGCATCCTCTTAAGCTGCATATTCCTGCTGGAATCCAGCTGGATTCCAGGCGATTTGTCCACCTGGCATGCTATCTGGGTTATCACAATATGTGTATTTTTTCACCACAATGAATTACAAAATGATGAAAACATTCCATAGAGTTCTTATGGGAACAAAAACAATCACTGGGTAATACTTGTTTAAAAAATATACAAACGCCAACTCCCCTTTCAAAAGGGTTTTATTAAAATGACTTCTGCAACCCTTTTTTAAGGAATTCGAAACACATTACAAAATTTTTTCTTTTGGTTTTTTTAGTTACAGATCTTAAAAACTGTGTAAGCCCTAAATGAAACCATTTCTGATAGTAAAAAATTTTTTTTCAGTTTTTTGTGTTGTTAGGAAATCAACTTGCTTTCACATCTGATGCAATGATGCCGAAAAATTTGCAATAATATGCAAATAATTCTCCATTTTCCACTTATTCCACAGATCAATTAAAAAATTCTCACAATGAAAGTGCTAGGAGTCATTTGAACTTATTTGATTACAGTATATGTTACAACTTCACATGATGAATATTTTATGCCCTTCAGCTGTCATAATATTTAATTGCTGAGACCATTTATGATAAGTTACTTTAGCTACAAATGAAGTGCATTGAAACTAAGTTTCTCTCACTTGAGAATTCAATGGTGGTGCCTTTTGAAGTCACGATCTCTTTTACTTCTTTCTCATGGAAGGTCAATGCAATAACTATAGTTTTTTTGTTTCCATAGAGTACATTTCAGAGATGTACGAACATTAGTGAGGTATGAACTGAATGCATGGGGTATAGTTAACACTCTTTAGTTTTCATATTTTGAATATGCTTTCCATAGCATGTGGTGGAGAACTGAAAGCAGAGCATGGAGCCTTTGCTGCACCTGGAATTCCTGGAAGTTACCCAAGCAATGCTGAATGCGTATGGACCATCAATACATCTCCTGGTAATAGCCTTTTTCTTAATTAATACAAGTTACAATCCAATCTTGCCGTGAGATGAATATAACATGCCTTACTATCTTACTATCATGGGTTTTACTAGATTTAATGTGCCTTAAAGTAAAATTCTGTGTACTTTTTTGCTTTAAATTCTCATTTGCCTATATTTCTGAGCTCTAGAGTACAAATTGATTTACCTGTGTTTTCTTCAGTTTGATTTTTGTACTGAGACTATGCAGTTAAATGTAAACTATAGTAAATTTGTCAATTACGTATGGGGCCATGGGTAATGAGCTACCGAGGATTAGATCACCATTCAACAATGTGATAAACGTGAAACTATTTGGTGTCTTTTACAGCTTAACCTTAGTGCAGTGATGACTTTTGATGAGATTTGAAAGAACCTCTTGTGAAAATCTAGTTGTACTTTTGAGAGGAGCATGGTATTTTAAAAGACCCTTGGAGAGGGATACTAAGAGCAACTTTTCAAAATTTAATGTTCTGCTACTAGCCAGCTCGATCTCAACTCTTGATTTTCATGATGTATGGTGTGATATTAGTGTATATCGAATTGGCTATTCTTGAGATTATGCCTGGCATATGAAACCATATATCTTATGTGCATCAAGTGAAGATATTTGAAAGTGTCAATTAATATTTAAATTTCAACCCTTTTTTGTTTGAAATATCTCCATTTCAAATTTGAGGATTGTAAACTTGCCGCGAAGATCTTAACGGAGTTGTCTGTTGAAAATGCATAATAGTATAAGAATCTGATTGTGCATCTCCATGTCATATGTGTGTTACTAAAAATATGAATTCGCTACTATATAATATCAGGAAGTGCTAGAGTTCCATTTATAGTTCCCATGTGCCACATCATCACTACTGGTGCTTGAGTTGTTTGTTTAAGATTTTATTAGGACCACTAATTCAGAAAAGTTCATTAGAAATGTGCTGTGACCAGATTGTACCCTGGAAAAGAAAAGCTTGCTTTCAGCTGGCTTTTCTTTTTGGGTCTTCTCAGTTTTGTAGGAAATGTTTGTGCTTTGATGAATAATTTAAGCTACTACCATGATACAATCAGCAAAATTTTTACTAATGAAGTGTCACTGTGGAGTCAAGATGTTCATCAATGTATATAGGTATATCCATAGATACACACATAAACATACTTAAAGAGAACATTGGGCTATCAATTGTATAGAAAAAGGACATGCAATGGATCCTCATGTACTTTGTGGGTGAAGCTTAGTTAATTTACAATTTAGCCAACAAAATATTTTAGTTGAGCAAATCCATGATATAAATCAAAATATCATGACTTTCAAAGAATATGATATAATTTGTAATGTGGAGAATTTTAAATGGTTGTTGTTCGTATTGTTCCTGTATAGTAGCATTATGAACACACCAACACGCTTCCTGCACATTACCTACACATTTCCTGCACATTACCTACATGCTTCCTGCACACTTCCTGCACATTACTTTCACACTAACTGCATGTTCTAATGTCCGAATTCACGATTCCCGCACATGTCCCTCACACTTACTGCACGCTTCCCTCACACTTCCCCCATGATTCCCTCACACTCCCTGCACACTTCCCTCACACTCCCTGCATGCTTCCTGCGCAGGATATTTTCACCAGGGACACAATTATTTGTGTGCTAACACACAATTCATGTGTGTTGAATTAATTTTAGTTTTTTGATTTTGTTTATTATTTAATGTTCTATATTATATTATTCTTGACATGTGATATGCTCTGACGGCTTATTTCTATAATTGCATTTAAACTAGGGATGGACCGATACCAGAAATTTCCGATACCAATATCGATTCCGTTTCCATTTCTCCCCCCGATACCATTACCAATACTATTTCATTCTAGGTATAATACAAACTCAACATTCCACCACAAGCACTTTAAGCTGGCTGGGCCAACTAAGAAACCAGATAACCAAAACAATCATTATTACACTTAATTCACTGAAAAAGTTTTAATTATAATAATATTTTCATTGTTCAGCAGGTCAAGTGATGTAGAACTTGTCAACAAAACTATACTCAAAGCACAAATACAAGATAAAAGACATGAGTATACATGGCAACGCAGTTAATAGACAAATTATACATACTGTAAATATAGTCAATAACACTGTAAGGTAAATGAGGGAGTAATTGACCATGCACCAGTAGTTGACCATTTAGGATATAAACTGTCAAAATAAGCCTTACTCTGGTTCAAATATTGTAAAACTAGAAGGAAAGTACACTCCTGCCATTTGGCTGTAAAAAACCAAATCACGGTGCACATGGGTGGCATGTAGAATTAAGGTGGCTGACAATCAGTACTCATGTGCAGTGCTCTTGCCTTATTTTGAAGTTTTCTAACACTATTTGCTAAGGACCCTTTGTAGATGAGGCTGATTTAAAGTGGTAAGTACCTTTATATTTCAATATAGTTATTTACCTTTGATATAGGGATGTTTGATATTAATAAAAAGTTGTGTATCATCTGTTAACTATTACCTGGAAGTCAGTTATGGGGGTGGTCAAATTCTGAATCAGAAATGTACCAATTTTCAGTAATTGACCGGGATGGTCAACTACTCACTGATTCCTTCCTCTCTTTAAACTCATCATAATTGACATATTTGTAATGTTTATAGCATACCAAAACGTTGTATATAATTATTTGTGTAACAGATTATGTTTTACTAATAGATGACCAGGGGTCAACTACTACATTATTGGTGTGTCAACTTCTGAATCTATTTTATTTTAAATATTGCAGCTTAACTATGCCTGCTATTAAAGGCCAGTTTCGTTGTTACACAGAGGCGACGATGAAGGGAGTCATCCATGATGTGAGGAAAAACAACTCACCAGTCCATCAGCAGCAAAGAAATACGGTGTACCAAGAATCACACTTTACAGAGTGGAAGGGAAGTCACCAGTTGAAAGAAAAATGGGACCCAATACCATTCTAAGTCCTGAAGAAGAAACTATTCTTGCTGATTGGGTGCTAAAAATGGCAGAAGCAAGGTTTCCAGTAACAGTGAAGCAACTTCAAAACAGTGTTCAGTGTCTGATGACAGACCTTGGTAGAGACAATCCCTTTCATGACAAGTGTCCAGGGAGGACATGGATCCAAGGGTTTTTGTGGAGAAATAGCAATGTATCTCAACGAATAAGCCAAAACCTAACAGTATCTTGGGCATCGGTGACACAAGAAAATATTTCTTGTTGGTTTGCGCAAGTAGAAGATTATTTGAAAACAAATGATTGCTTCCAAGTATTGATGGACCCCTCACGAATTTTTAATTGTGATGAAACTGCATTCTTCCTTAAACCAAAAGGGAATAAAGTTCTTGCAAGAAAAGGAGATAAGACAATATACCAACAATATAATTCAGATGACAAGGAATGCCTCACAGTGCTTCTTACTGGCAATGCCAATGGTAGTGTTGTAACTCCTTTAGTAGTCTATAAGTATGAGCGTCTACCTCCTGAAATAACACTTCATTTCCCTCCTGATTGGGCCCTTGGAAAAAGTGATTCAGGGTGGATGAACTCTGAATTATTTTATGAATTAATAGCAAACTTCTTCCACCCTTGGTTAAAAGACAAAAATATAAAACTTCCTGTTTTATTATTTGTTGATGGTCATGTTTCTCATTTGGTTTTGCATACAAGTCAGTTCTGTGAAAAAAATGGTATCATATTGGTAGCTTTACATCCTAATTCTACACAAATACTAAAGCCAATGGATGTTGCAGTGTTTCGAACTCTAAAAGAAAATTGGAAGCAACATGTCCATAAGTGGCGTAACAACCATTTAGAAGACCCCATCTTGAAAAAAAAAATATTTTGCTAAACAGCTGAAAGAGGTAGTGGATGAGCGTGTTACTCACTCTGTGTTAGCTAGTGGTTTCGGTAAATGTGGACTCCATCCCTTGAATCTGATGGTACCTAGGGTTCCAGGACATAATGATTGCAATGTCAGACCAAAGAACACTGTGCAGAATGATGACTTCTGTGCATGCTTGAACCATTTCAAGCAGGGATTACAATTTCTGAATGAGAGTATGGGGAAAGAAAAATTGAACTTATTTGAGTGATCTACAGGTAATTATGAAGGGGAACTTTCTGACCAATCACTCTTTATGCTGTGGAAGAAAACTAAGTTAGAACTAAATAGCCTTATTGACTCATCTGAACCAACTGCTTCAATTGACAAAACCACCCCTGAAGAGAATGCAGCTACAACAATCTCCAGACTAATGGACATATCAATGGGAAGTGATTCAACTGAGCAATCTCCTGCAAGAAGCACGCTCTTAGTTGGAGGCAATGAAAATACCACCATCTCAGGACCATCAAATGTAAAGTTTCCCATGGTTGAATGTAATGAAGACACTGCCATCACAAGGCCATCAAATACAATTGTCGACGGCAAAGAAGATACTGCCATCCCAGGATCTTCTAGTGCACAGTCTCCCATGGTTGAAGGCAATGAAAACACTGCCATCCCAGGGCTATCAAATGTATCATCTCCATTTTAAAAATATGTGTTCAGTCCACCTGTAGGCAAGAAAAAGCCACCGAAGAAAATGCCAAAGGAAAGATTACCCGCTATAGTGTCTGGGGAACTTGGCAAAACGTATTTTGAAAACAAAATAAAGAAGAATGAAATGGAAAGACTTAAAAGAGAAAGAGTGGCTGAAAAGGAAAGAAAAAAGAAGAGAAAATGAAAGAGAATGAGAAGAAAAAAAGAAAGAAAGTAATAAGCTGAAGGCTAAGAAACAGAAACGTTATGAAGAGTCTGATTCAGAATCGTCTATTTCCATTCCTGATATGAGTGGTGGTGAAGGTTCTGACTGGAACAAAGAATTTTTGGAAGAGGATGATATGGATTCTCTGGAAAAGGAAGATTTTGTGATAGTTGAATATGAGGGGAGCTATTTTCCCGGAAAAATAGTGGAAGTTATGAGTGATGGTTATGAGATAGCCACTATGGTTAAGAGTGGTCATTCTTCATACTGGTGGCCTGTTAAGAAAGATAAGCTTTACTACACAATGGACCAGATAAAAAGGAAAATCCATCTTCCAAAATTGTGTTCTCACCGTGGGTCATACATTATTCCAGTTACGAATTTTTACTCGTCATTTTGTATTTAAGAAAATGTAGTCACTTTTTTGCAGTTACTTCAAAAATAATGTGTCATCAATAGCTAATAAATACCATAAAACTGGAGAAAGATAACAAATATTGTCTTTGGTATTTGTTTTACCTCCATGAACATATGGTCAACCACTGAAACAATGCATGGTCAAATACTAGAAAAAAATATTTTTAGACGGTCAATTACTAACATAAAATAGTCCTTTTTTAAAAAAGCCACACACACTAGACCAAGTGGTACTTTTAAAATATTGATTTCCCTTGTGGTAGTAGAGAGTATGGTAAGTAATTTGAGGTGTTAAAACCATATAATTGGCAAATAATTATGAAGTTATGAAAGATTTACGATTTAAAAAACCTTAAGTGGTCAATTACTGGTACCATTACCTTATTAAAAATATTAGATAAAAGCAAAGTTATGCATGCATGAAATCACAATTAAAAGACACAATTTAGGATCATCATCAAACTTTTCATTAACACTGTAACAAAGTTTACTGTGCAAAACTTCACACAATCTCGAAAACATCTGGAGAAGAAATAGATTTCAAAGATCTTGGGAGCCTATTGAATACTTGGGATCCTGGGTAGTGAGGACCTCGTCGAAAAAAGTCTAAATTGTCACAATTCAGATGAATGCTGTCTCTATCAAGGGTCATGGTCTGAAAACAAAATTAATATATATGTTTCCCGCCACTCCGGGCCTACGGAGAAAAAAGCCAAGACATATATGTCTTTATTTTGTTCTAGTGCACGGAAAAGTATTTCATTTCGTGACCGGAGTTACAAATCCTCTCCTTGCCAGTATCCACCATGCCTTCATTCCATTCATGGGGCACTTCGATCGCTAAGCCATAAAATTCAAAAATCTCCGATCGAGATCTGAATTTATTCTGTCTTCGGATTTGATTTCATTAGAGAATGAAATGAAAGATCTGTGGATCTTTAGATCCGACCCGACAATCCTAAATTTTTTAGAGATACATTCACAAATCTAATTTAAACAATATAAGTAAAAAAAATGTGAGTATTCAGTTGTAATGGCTTGAAATTGAAGATGATAAATTTTTCGATGCAATAACTGAAAGAAAAAATTAAACTGCGATAAGGATCGAACTTCGTGCATCTCTCGTTGTGCGCCTGATGCCGGCGAATGTAGGCTACCCGCATGACATTCTGCGTATTTCTTTCTCTCAATACCAGGGTAATGGGGAAAAAAGTCATATTTCTTATAAATAGTTGAAATAGTGCATAAATGAAAATACGAGACTTATCATAGTCGTTGACAAAAAACTCAAATTCGACATCTTTCTGTAGGTCAGTTACTGCAAAGTCTTACTTTTACTTACTCAAAGTGAGGACTTTCCTACCAAAGGAGTGGAAAAAAAAGGTTCATAATTGAGTTTGTCACATAAATGAAAAGTTTAATAAGGGAGGTTGGAAATACATGGGGTCTTATGGAGTTATTTACCGGACAAAAAAAAACGGTGTATAAATGAGGTCGTCATATAAAAGAGGGTCGTATATCCGAGGTTCTACTGTAGATGTCTTTCCGTCGGTCAGTCACCAAAAAGTCATGCAAGTGAGGACTTTCCTACCAAGGGACTGGAAAAAAATGGTTTATAACCGAGTTCGTCCTATAAATGAAAAGTTTCATAAGCGAGGTTAGAAATAAATGGGATCCTTATGGAGTTATTTATCGGACCAAAAAAAAGGAACATAAATGAGGTCATTGCAGAAATGAGGGTCGTATAGTTGAGGTTCTACTGTATACCTTTTTTTAAAGCTGGTGGTATAGATACATTTTTATTCTTAATAGATCACATTATGCTAATGTTCTTTCCAATATTTTTCATAAAAACAAGAATTTTTTCCAATTTAGAGCTGTGACTAGATGTGGGTAAATTACCATAATTTTCAATTGAGGTAAATTACCATGGTAAATTACAGTAATTTTAGAAAATTACCGTAATTTTCCGGTAATTTTAAGTTTTGAGCTGCAAATCCTTATCAGAGCATTCAAAACTAAATCAAATAGCATTGAGATATAAATGCCGATGTTTTTAGATATGATGCCGATTTTCGTTCCAAAGACATCCCTCTGTGCAATGTGCATTTGTTATTTTACTCTGAATTAATCATGGACACAAT
Organism: Platycnemis pennipes; assembly: GCA_933228895.1. Classification (NCBI taxonomy): domain Eukaryota; kingdom Metazoa; phylum Arthropoda; class Insecta; order Odonata; family Platycnemididae; genus Platycnemis; species Platycnemis pennipes. The sequence goes on from OW121847.1 coordinate 111,165,288, forward strand.
GTAAACAAAATCGTTTTAGCTACTTAATTTATAATATCACCCATTCCAATGGTTTATTCGCGAGGAAGAAATTTTTTTGAGAAAGAAAGGGGTTTTGGTAATTTACGAAAAATACCATGGTAATTTATGAAAATTGCTGTGGTAATTTACCGAGTTGCCCATCTCTAGCTGTGACTGCATTTAAATTTTGAAAACTTTTTAATATCACATACTGCCCCATACATATGCTACAGTAGAAACTCGAAATTACGAAGTCGACGGGACCGGAAAAATCGGCACTTCGTAATATCAAATTTCGTATCAACGAGTATCTTTTAAAAACATCGCGATGAAGCTCTTTGTCGTTTCCTTAAATTAAGATGAACTCTCGCGACGTACTTGCATGATTTACGAAGTTATAATTCATAAAAGTATACTTAAATGTGTGCTCATGCCCACAAGGTGCAAACAGTTTAACGCAACTAATTTGTCGGAGGTTGATTCTTCCCATTTTCGGGATTTCCACCACATCGTTCCATCTTTTCACGGCGGAAATCCCGAAACTCGGAAGAATTAAACTCCCATCTAAGCCCCGGGGAAATTTACATCGCGGCAACTAACTTGCCGTTCTTTTTTTCCAATGAATGATTAGGCAATGAAGCGTCTTTTGCCCAAGTTTTTGTGCAGTTTGGAATAAGCCTATGAAGCTTCATAGCGCATTTTTTTATATTATTTCCTAACTGGAGAACTCTTTAACTGAAGCGTGAGCGATTTAATCATTAGTATTACTGATTGATGCTTACAATAAGGAAGTGTGCGACTTGCGCGATCATTCGCACCCGATATTGAAATTAGAGGAATAAAATTTCGTTAGAAGATGGTCCTTTCTCCGCGTCAGGCATAATATATGTATCTACCTACGTTAAGCTAAGACAGTGAAAATAAGATTCTCTCGCGGATGCTATGCGATGAATACACGTTATGTATTTTGTATAAATAATGCTAAGCCCATTAATTTGCCGAAATAACAATCGTTTTTCTCCCTTGGATTCAGCTTATTTGTGCGTGGTTATTTCCGAGATGATGGAGATGAAAGAAGAGCTTATAGAATAGTCCAGCTGTGTACCTCCTTTCAGAAGTAGGGTGTACAAGCCACGCACTTCAACGGTGAAGGTTGATAGGTCCTTTTACACTTCATCGGCTACTAACGATGCTAACATTACAAATCAATAATTTTCGTTTTTCACTCTACTACACGAAAGCTTCAGTTGTGGTTCTATTCAGATTAGGTCTGCCTGCCTGCTCTTCATTCATTATATCTCAGAATTATTTTAAACATTCGCTATTGAATTGAAACGTGGGATATTTTTGCTAATCGTTTTTCCTTTGCTTACGATCAAGCAAGGAGACTTGCATCCAAGCATTGCAGCTCCAGGTCAGGCCACGCATCAAGCTGGAAGCTGCCTTCGTTCCCACCTTTCCCCCTCGCTGTGGGTGGGGGTTACTCCATTCGCCCGCTCACAAAAACAGCTGCGAGGTCCATGGTCTCGTAGTATCTTACGTCTGTTGTGAGGGTGATCCACCTGGGATTCAAGGCCAAGGGCTGCGCGCGAAGACTAAACCTCGGATGAATCATCAGCTTTACGCCGAATAGTCGCATCTTATCTTCCTCCTCCCTTACATCAATTTGCTGCGTCGGCGGAGAGGGAATACATGACTCTGGCGAGTGGAGCTTTTACCATGAATCAAGATATGCCCGCAAAACAATATTTACGCTGAGTTAGACCCATCGGCGTGCACAGATTCCTTGAGATTGGGGAGGGAACTTCTTAAAGGGCCCAAGAGCTGGTATGGGGGGCCTGCAAAGTCAGCGTACGCTGCCCCCCACGTGGGGCATCTCATGCTAGCCTAGAGTTGAGGGGGTGGGACGGAGGGGCACTCGAAGGGGCCTGATATCCCGGAGAGCGGGCATGGAGGGGGATGGCTCGTGCCCACTCATAGAGCGGGAAGGGGGGACACGGAGGGTCACTTGAAGGGGAAATATAGCCAGTGTGGGAGGGATAGGTTAGCGGCAAGTGAGAGAAAAAGGTGATGGGGGAAGTATGCTGAGGTTTTGGAGCAAAGGAGAAGGCGAGCTGGGTGAATTTTCCTGGTGGGGACTGCCTAGTGATCTCTCTTTTAGGATATTTCTTCGATCGCTATGTTGGAGTGAAAGTGGGAGAGGGTACACCATTTTCCGATATAAATATATATATGGGTGCTTGAGCATTTTTTCCCATTGATTTTGCATGCGCCCAGAACTAGTCCTCCTTAGAATTAATGTGCGTTAAACTAAATGGCCCTATGAGACATGCGAACTCATACTTTCTCTATTTTCTTTGCTGTTGGCGGTGGAAGAAGGGAAGGGAAATGCGTATGAAGAGCCTTGCTCGATGACTACATCAAAACGCTCATTGAGGACGGTAAATTAAACATGAGTCCTTCGATGATAACTATTGCCAGCCGGAATAATTATGCCGTCGAGCAAGGTTGAGTGTAATCAGTCTGAAATAGTGAGAAGAAAAAAAGCTTCCTTGGGTTATATTCATGACTGAATCTACTGCTCAAACAACATAGCACCATCTCCGATACATGTCATAGTTATTGCAAATGATTTCTATACCAGGAATATTCATCATGGATTTATGTTTGGGAAATCTGGTTACAAAAAATGCCAGGGATCATGAGAGGAAAATGCTGGTTGTAGCAATTAGTCTCTCGCCGGCGAGTATATCCGTACACGACTACTTTACATTTTTTTACTCGGCAACTCTGTGGACTCGTGGTAACAAAGCAAAATGCATTTTTGTCCGATTGGTTCCATATTTTATGAGCTACGATACCTACGATTCAAAGTCGTCCTTAAGGTCTGGTTTCACTGGGGCGTCCAGCGGCCACGTCCTACTGTCGCGTCTGGACGTCGCGGCTAGACGACGCGGCCGGGTGGTTTCATTCAGGTGTCTACATCCTTTTTCCGCGGCTGGGCGATGTGGGAGAATGTGTATTAAGTTAAATTACAAATTTACGTTTTCTTTACTCGTTGGCAACTCTGTGGACTCGTGGTTACAAAGCCGAACGCATTTTATGTCAGATTGGTATCATATTTTATGAGCTACGATGACTACGATTCAAAGTCGTCCTTACTATTGTAGCATTGAAAAATGAGATATCGTTCAGGTAATACATTCAGTGCATAATGTATTCGGCGACGATGATTAATTAGATGTTTAACTCTGACAAGGAGCGCCGGAAAACGTTACTGTGATCCATCATTATTCGTATAAACGAGTAACTTTTTCACGTCGGGACCAAGATCCGAGGTTCGTAATTTTAAAACTTCGTTATTTCGTAATATCGCGTACTGTTACATACACTTAGATACCCTTTTGGTCGGGACCGAAGATTTTGCTTCGTAAAATCAAAATTTCGTAATTTCGAAGTTCGTATTTTCGAGTTTCTACTGTATAGCCTTTTGGTTGTGACCGACACCTTAACTTTGTAATAATTAATTTTTTCAACATCAAAGTTCTTATTTTTTATGTTTCTATTCGATTATTACTTTAAATGCCTGTAAAATGGATTTCCCTTGGATTGTACTCTTAAAATATAATCTTAATTCCTCTGTAGGTAACAAGGCTATGATGTCTTTTAGATCATTCGATTTGGAAGCAAGCACAGACTGTGATAAAGATTATTTGGAAATTCGTGAAGGGAATTCTGAAGGAAAATTAATTGGAGTTTACTGTGGAAACTCCATACCAGATAATATTACTGCTTCCTCAATGTTCTGGATAAAATTCAGAAGTGATGAAAATGGAACTGGACTAGGATTTGTAGCAGACTACAGTATGCGTAAGTGAAATCATTTAAACCAGAAATTTTCACGATATATATTTATTATATTTTTAGTTATTTTTTTAATTATTCACAATCAATCCTTTTATATCATTGCAACTTGATGTGAAAATAATACCTTTTACTTCGTATCACAAGTCCAATGGTAAACAGGCGTGAATAATTTATAAAAAGTTTGCATTTATCAAAAATCAAAGTGTAGCTTAACTAGCTACATATTGTTCTGTGTTAATGCATTCACATTTTGACATACTATGAGAAATAAATGTATGGCCTCAAATAATTTGTCTGTTCCAGTTAATTAAACTAAAGAACTGAAATAATGGTTTGGTTTCCTTATGCTAACTCTCATACTAGAATAAATATCAATAGATGGTCATAGAGTTTTTATATTTAATTGCAGTGCATGGAAATGAACTGTCTGGACCTCAGGGCCAAATTGCATCACCACTTTATCCATTTCCTTTCACTTCTACTGGTACCTTCACATGGCGTATTACTGTTGACTATGGAATGGCAATATCAATTACATTTGAAGACTTTTATGTGGACACTTTTCATGCCGAATGCCATTTCTCTCTTAAAGTAAGTACATATTATGAAAATTGTACAGGTTTGTGACAGATAAGTATGTGAAAAATGGATCATAAAATAGTGATAAAATTATTTAAGTTATATCTTCTTTCTCAAGTTCCAGAACTCCAGCATTATAATGTGAATAAGTGAAAGTGAACAGTTATAAACATGCACAATGAATCATGGTGTATGATGATAAGTTTAATGCATGCATAATATTACCCTGAGAGCATAAAGTTTGCAGTACACCTAATGTAAACCCCAATTTTAGCATCTACATCAGGTTTGCCTAGTATTCCAGTTTGTTTGTCTAGTATTTCTTTGAAATCCATGTCTAATTGAATTGTACATGATAATATTAATAAAAGAACAGCAGTCACACTCAGTGACCAGGGGGCATGTGCCATTGGCTGCAAACTCAGCTGACGAGCCCTCCCAGGCCATAATTGCCATACACTTGCCACCATGTTTGTGGCTGGTTGTATATATCTACGGGCAAGTGCGACATGTGGCAGTGCTTGCTTAGAGTTGTGGAGTGATTCATGGTGACACGAGCACTCAGCAGCAGAAACAAAAATACTGGCAAACCATAAGGTTTGTCATTTACCAGATATGTATAGACATGTTATTTTGGTTTTCATTATGGCTACATGTGGTCTAAATAGGGTTAAATGTCTGTCAATTTCGATCTATTGGTAACTTTTAATATAGGTTTTCTGTACACTAGATGTAAATAAATAAAATAAGCATAAAATATTTTTCAACCCCACACAAATATATTTATGCACATTTCGATGACTGCCATCTGTTATATTTCAAAGCTTTGAAGTAAGAAGTGAGTTAACTTGATAAGAAGAGAGTTTAACCGGGATACTTCCAATGTTTTATTTCAAATTCCTTCCACTCAAATACAAATTTTTAATGGACAACCAACTTCACGGGGGCCAACCTATCTGGGGAGCACATGGGTACCAACCACATGGGAGTGCACTATAAAACCATCTAAATATTTTAATTTTCTAATTATCTCTACCAGTATTATAGCTGCTCAACTCCATTGATTATGAATGTACGTACGTATTCATGTCCACGACATATTATCAGCAGAAACATATAGATGTAACCGAAAGCAATTAATGCATATTAAAACTCCAAGAAACAACTATCCACCCAAAATACAATTTACACAACAGCATCACAACACAACAAGTTGCACTCCCTCTCCATTTACAATGACACTCTGAGGACCACAAACATAAATTGAAAACAATTGTTTTAAAGGTCACCGATATCATCTTATATTATTGCCAAGCTAGGTTATAAATAGACTTGGGCCAATATCAATGGAGAGCATCAGGTATCAGCTATTTTCCTGATACTTCGATACTTTCTAGTATTTGTTTTTTTCGGATACTTTTAATTGAAAGTATTGGTTTGGTGAAAAGAATCTTAAAAGAAATAATTTTAAAATCCACTTTCTTCAATTGACTTAACAATGTATTGTGCATTTGTTTACTTGGTTGTAATCTTTGTGACAGTAAAAGTGTCACGTGCTTAGAATTGGTCATCGGACATTGGGGAGCCTGAGGCAAAAAGAAAAATATCAATTGAAATGCTCAACCTCCTTAACATGTTCAACCCGACGGACACAAATGCACGTCCGAGGTGCGTTGCCAGGATACCGACGGACGCGCATTCGCGTCTGTTAATGACCTCACTGAAGACCTCTCTGAAGGATGTGAACTCACGTCATTAATAAATTATCGACTTTTGTTATTCAAAAATTTTTTAACTAATTTTAAATTACATTTAAGTGACCGGCCAAATTAATGTGGCAGAAAAAGCTTTCCATTTTTCATGATTGCACACTAGAAATATTCCAGGTTGAATGTGTTAAAAAGTTAGAAAAAAATTCACGTATGAAGTTTGTTGAAATAGTGGCAAAAATTTAAGTTCTGCCTTCAACTCAAGTTTGTTCTACTCAACACATGTTGTTCGGCACTTCCCCCTACGTTCCAAACTCATTTTCAAAAAATATAAAATTTGGTTATAAAAATAAAAAATATAAAAAGTGGTTAAGGGCAAAAGGCTTGCAAATAATATATAAATGGCATAAAAATTTTTGCTGCGATAATTTTTTTAGACGTAAAAGGGCCCAGGTGGGAATCAATGCCTTCCTGCCCTGGCCACACCACCCCTGTTCCAGCCTACCCCCTAGCTAGCATAAAAGATGCTTTATCCAATTATTACCACTTAGTTACCTGGAAATGATATTGGTAAAAGATGGAAGCTGCATGTGTTAATGGGTTATTACCCTGGAAGGATCTTGTCTAAATATTGGGTAAACTGGTGGTGAATTTCAGTAATTTTAAGGGCAATGATTCCAGAACTTATGAAAGAGCTACCATCCGAGTGTAGGAGAAGCTATCTGTAAAGACAGTGCTCAATCAATATCTACTTTGACCTCGTCACTATTATTATATACTAGACCACAGGACAATTGATAGTTGACAGATTTACTGGCGTGGATGCATACACATTAAAAATAAATGAAAGTTGCGATATATTTTAACATAAATCAATTTTGCAATGTCATCAATTAAATCAATTTCATTCTTCACTCAGACAAAAACAAAGAAACAACTACAGAGTAGCAAAAATATCATAATAAATATGAATGTAAGTAAGTAATTGATACAAAGGTACACTCATTTTAAAAGAAATGAAAAACTTTATGAAACTAATGGAAACAAAATGGAAGAGTGAAATTAATCTCATAATACTTCAGGGTACTTCAGAAAAATCCTGGAATTGTCTGGTTTCCTCAAAGGACTCCTAATGAGAAGCTAAATAGAAAAATACTTATCTAAAAGACACAATCTAAAAGTAGCTTAAAAATCTCTCTATGCATTTGCTAAAAAGTACCCAAGGCGTAAAACATTCGTAATTACCCCTTGTTTTCAATAGATCCTTCCCTCAAAGACTTGAAAACAAAATCTTGCTGCTAGATACATTTTTATTAGTGATGGCCGGATCGGATCCGTCGGATCTAAAGATCCGCGGATCTTTCATTTTTTCGGTTCCGGATTCGGATCCAAAGACACGGAGCAAAATCGGATCCGGATCCTAGATTTTAAATTTTCGCGGCTTAGCGATCGAAGCGCCCCGTGAATAAAATGTAGTTGCGATAGATATTGACAAGAAGAGGATGTGTAACTCAGGTCACGAAATTAGATGAAAATGTTCCCGTGCAACTAGAAGCAAAATAAAGAAATAGGACTTTTTTCCCCATTACCCCGGTATCGCGAGAAAAAAAAATACGTAGGATGTCACGCGGGTTGCCTACATTCGCCGGAATCAGGCGGGCAACGAGAGCTAGTGTACTGTGCGTAGTTCGATCCCTATCGCAGTTTAATGTTTTCTTTCAGTCATTCCATCGAAAATGTTATCATCTTCAATTTCAAACGAATACATCTGAATACTCACTTTTATTTATTATACTTTTGTTTAAATTAGATTTACAAATGTACCATTAATAAATTAAGGATGGTCGGGTCGGACCCACGGGTCTTTCATTTCATTCGCTACTGAAATAATATCCGAAGACAGTAAAAATTCAGATCCGGATCGGAGATTTTAAAATTTCGCGGCTTAGTGATCGATGAGCCCCGCGAATGGAATGTAAGTATGGTAGAAACTGACAAGGAGAGGGTGTGTAACTCGGTCACGAAATGAGAAGAAGATTTTCTCCGTGCCACAAAAACAAAATAAAAAAATAATCGTCGTAACTTTTTTCTCCATACGCCCGGATGCGCGAGAAAAAAAATAAAGCCGAATGCCACGCGGGTCGCCTACATTCGCCAGATTCCAGATACAGACTATGCTGTACTCCTAGGGTGATGCAAGTTGGCAGTTAAAAAAAGTGGATTATCAGAAATTTCATGTCAATTTATAAGTAAAAAAAAAATAAAACATTTGGCGTTAGTGAAATAATTGGAAAAAATTTTTATTGCAGAATTAAATCGTGGAATCAACGTTAACTTTCCCATGTATTTTTAGCAATGCATTTATAAATCTAGTTAAAACGATAGAAGTACAAAAAAAGTCAGTATCCACACACAAAGGTTGGAAATTAAGGATGATAAATTTTTTGATTCAATGGCTGAAAGAAAAATTTTAAACAGCGATAAGAATCGAACTTCATTACCTGCAGTCCACTACCCCACTCTGCTAATGTCGGCTTACCTGATTTTGGAGATCCCCACATGTCATTCTACTTTTTTCTTGCAAACCCGAGCCAATGGAGAAAAAATCCGAGACTTTTTTAATTTTTGCTTCTAGTAGCATGAAAAACAGCTAATCTCATTTCAAGATCAGAGTTACACAACCTCTCCTTAGGAGTAGAAAATTCTCATCTTTCATTTTGAAGGTTATTATTAATGAGACTGGAAAATTACTAGTTTAGCAGCTTGAAATATTCTATAATAATTTTTTCGTCTTAAAAATGGAATCCCCGGATATTCCATAAATGAAATCTCTTGGCCGCATTAAAATATTTTGTGTTTCTAAAAAAGAATTTGAAAGCATTCGAGGATTTGATTAATAATTGTAAAATAATTCCTTTATTAATGAAAATAAACTTACAATTTTTTTTAACTGCACTATAAAGAATAGTTGTACAGGTTTCAAAAATGTATTGCATGATGAGTATGTGATAAGGAAGTTGATCTTTATATTAGAAGTAATAAGATATAGTTATTGCATCCGTAAATCTTGATCTAGGAAAATATTATCCACATAGATGATTGGAAGTTGATTTTTTCGACAATAAATTCACTTTTTTTGGTAATTCTATTGTTGCTGTATTTATATATTTTAAAAAAATCTAGGTTTTGAAAATCAGGATTGAGTATCTGAAACTTAAGATCCGAAACCGAGATAAAGATCCGAAACCCAGGCAAGGATCCGGTTCCGGATCCGGATCCGACAAAAAACCTGGATCCGTCCATCACTAATTTTTATCTTATGAAACTTCTTGACTTAAATATAACTGGGTAAGAAAACAAACTGCAAAGATGGATCGAGTGAAAAATCAAAGCGATATTATTGATTCTGTAAAGATAAGTCTGTCGTTCTGTCTATAAGTTCAATCTCTCGGCAGCAGGAATAATGATAAAAAAAGGGTAAAGAATGAGTAATGCATATTGAGGGTTAAATATCCCTGCATTACCCAAATAATTTTCAGATAACTCTTCATTTGTACACTCTGGGACACAATTTCAAGTACAGTAAGTCCTCAACTTACACGGATCCGGAGTTCCGCGGATGTTCAGTTAGGCCGGTGTTAAGGTCTGCACGAACCAGCATGGGGCACGGGAGCAAAATTCACATGGGAAAAATCTCTCGGTGGGATACCAGTACTCGCCAACCGACGCAAATCCCACCCGGCGGAATGCGGACCCGCTGCGAATATTATTTAGTTCATTGCATGCACGTTTCCCTCATCCCACGACTAGTCTAGCACAAAATTACTGTGAGAAATATCGACAGAGGAGTTCATTGTAGCAGTTAAGAAGTATTCATTCCTCAATCTGAAAATCAATGAAAACAATTAGGTCAAATACAGTGAAACCTCTCACTTACGGACATTAACGGTCCTAGAAAATGTGTCCGTAAGTGAGAGGTGTCCTTAAGTTGGAGGTGACCCAAAGAAACTCATTTTTACGCATCGTTTTACCATGCAAATATTATACTGTAGGAATTTAAAGCAGCTGAAAGAAATCCTTTTATTTCAAATATCACTTCTTAATAATTTAAAATAAATTGGTAATAATAAAACAACGTAATGCATTTACTCACATATGTATGTATATTTAAAATTCTCGAAGCATCTGCACACTTTAATATGTATGCATACATACAAATATATATGCAGCTCACTTTGGCGTAAAGAAATCATTGATTTTGGTTTGCTTATTTCTTTTTGTAACAAATTCTTTTTCAAACTTTAACTGTACATCAACAAGGCTACTTAATGCCTCGCTTTTACCTTTTGAAATGCAAAATTGTTTTAACTGTTCAATTTGTTGCAACGCACCGGCATACGATACCACAAGCATCTCTTCCACTACAGGCTCATGCTCACTGTCATCACTTTCACTGATTTCGTCGTCTCCTTCATCAAGAGTACTTTTAATAATTTATTCCACGTCAACCTCGTGGTCCACGGTCAATAAATTCGAATCAATGCTCACATATTCAGCACTTTCGCCAACATCATTCAACAAAGAGTCTAACTGCAAGTCATTTGTGACATCTTCCAGCTCTGGTGATAATTCAATGTTAATGAACCCTGATTTTACAAAACAATTACACACGGTTTAACTTTTTATGTTTTTTATCGCTCGACCAATCCAAAATATTGCGTCAAGAACAGTAATCGACTTCCCCACACGAGTGTGGGAATGCCCTTGGTCAACTTTAGATAGCATGCTTTTTAAAATGACTGTCTGTAGAAGACTGAAATTTTTAATGGTTCCTTGGTCCATTGGTTTTAATACACTGGTAGTGTTAGGAGGGAAAAAAATTAATTTAATATTTTTTAATTTTAAATCGGGATGGCAAGGAGCATTGTCAAGAAATAGAAAAATCTTTCTTTTTTCCTTTCCCATTTTTTATCCAGATTTTGCAAACACTCTGTCATTATCTCCGCAGTCATCCAAACCTTCTTATTTGATTTCCGCGTAATGGGCAGTTTGTCTTTACTCACTCCTTTGAAGCGCCTTCGATTCTCAGCTTTTCCTATCACCAGCGGTCTCAGGAAATCACCTTCCATTTTAGCGCCAAGTAAGACTGTCAGCCTCTCCTTTGACGCCTTCCCTCCAGAGCATTTTTCTGATTTTAGGGCCAAGGTTTTGTTAGGTAAGGCCCTAAAAAACAATCCCGTTTCATCTGCATTGTAGATGTCCCTGGGTTTGAAGTTTTCCACCAGCACAGGTAACCTCTCAATCCACTCCATAGCACATTCTTTGCACCCCTCTGCAGCCTCCCCGCACACAGCTTTAAACACGATATTGTGTCTTAAGCGGAATTTTTCCAGCCACCCATTTGTGGCCTTAAAGTTCTCTATACCCAGTGCCACTCCAACTTCAAGCGCTTTTTCTTGTAAAAGAGGTCCAGAGACTGGCAAATTATTTGCCCTCACTTTTGTGAACCAGTCGAAGAGAACAGCATCCAATTTGTTTCCCGATGGAATCACTTTTTTAGCGTTTCCATTGTGATTTTCTGTCCACAACTTCATGATGGTCTCCTTCTGCTTAAGAATATCAGCGATTTGACTTATTCACACCGAAATGAACCGCTAATTTACGGACACTACACTGTTCTTTATCTGTATGCTCCATCACCTGCAATATCTCTCGTAAGGAAAGATTTTTACCCTTCGGCATCGCGTAATAAAATCGAGACGCCCCCTAGCACCGCAAACTCTATGAAATGTCACAACGCACAAATGACGGCGAAGTGGCACAGTTGGAGAGGTTCGAAACGTACTGAAAGTGCACGATCTGTCAAAAGCTTGGAGGTCTACATCCAACAGAAGAAGACGGCTGGTAATTGGCTGCATATGAATCATACGCAGCCGATTGCTCGAGGGCGGCGGTCTCTCTACGTGCATCACACCGAGCCCTCCTTCGTGGCCGTGTCCCTCTACCCTCGGGGCCAGGGCCTCTGTGGGGAGCTCCATCGTTTGGGATTAGCATTTCCAAGAATTCAATCGAGGATACCTTTTTGTTTATTCGACCTCCACGAGTTGTGTTATCTGTAGACTGCTGCGTAGGAACCACTTGCTCGAGGATCCTACGCGCGTCTGGCCGAGGTGCTCTTTCGTTTGGGATTAGCATTTCTAAGTATGTATTCCAAGACACTCTTTCATTCCCCCACATGCGCAGTTTTGTATCTTCACTGGTTTGACCATTTTTGCTGTCCTCTTTTCCCCAGCTATTCATAAACGGTATTTTTAGAGGAAAGAACTTTCCATTTTTGAGAGATGGGTCAGAAAACCCATGGAGATGGTGTCCGTATAAGAGAAAAATTGTGCCCAACAAGGTGTCCGTGTCCGTAAGAGGGAGTGTCCTTATGCTAGAGGTTCGATCCTTATACAAATGCATATACTTGTGCCGGGGAATTGAAAACTGTCCTTAAGTCAGAGGTGTCCGTAAGTTAGAGGTGTCCGTGAACAGAGGTTTCACTGTACTTATATAAGAGCATGAATTTGAAAATTAATTGAAAATAGTATTTTTTTGAATTAGAAAGTATTGCTTGCTGATATTCCTTTCTCGGTATTCATCTTCTGCCAATGCGATTACGAAGAGAGCCTTCATCTTTGTCAAATAACACTTCCATAGTTTTAACACTGAAGCGGAAGTACTGACACCCGCACGTGTCCTGAAGTCCTGCAAATGTATCACTTTGGTCTGAAGGACATTTAGTTCGCCCCCTTGGCGAATTTCGCTCCTGTGTCCCATGCCGGTGTGTTAAAATCACATATGTTCAGACCTTATGTTTGCATTTTCTCCACATTTCCGTTGCCACGACAGATACACTGGTGAAGACCCGCGACTCATTTTCAAGCGCACAAGAGTTGTTGCCAAACTATGGGTGTTGGGAACGCTCACTCTAGTTAAGGTCATTACACAGTTCGATAGGTGATGATTCGAGCATGGTGATGGAGAAAAAGTCTAAAGTCTCTTTCCTTTTCGTCGTCTTCACTGAACCCATCCTAGGCCTCTCGCAACACCGCTGAATTTTTAACCCTGTGATTTACCAAAGACTATAAGTCCTGGGACTTTACATACAATAACGCCTCCCTGCAAGACATCATGTATATAAATAAATGCACGTCAAACATTAACACACAGCAACCAGAATAGATACACATTCAAACCAGTAGGTGAGAGAAAACAGACAGGACTTAATACAGACGCCAAAGTAAAGTCACATCTGGCAGTCCTCGGTATGAGGAGCGTACATTTGCTGCTGTTTGTTCCATCGCTCCATAAACACGTCATGCAGCGCTTTGAAATCCGCTGGTCGAAAGCCTGGCTGCCTCCATAAGAATCTTTGTGTTTGAACTTTTACTAATTTTTGCCGCGTAACTGTCGCGACGACAGAAACCCGAAGGAAACTTAAGCCTGTCACTGGCCTTACATGGCATCAACATCTTTTTTCGCTGTAGTTTGACCGTCATGTGTAAATCGACACGTAGTTTACTATCTACTCCATAATTGAAGTCTGTTATCCATCACACAAATATCCATAGCTGGGCAAAGTTAATCCTAAAATTAACTTCGTTAATGTATTAGAAGCTACTCAAAAAGTTAACTTCGTTAATCGTTAAATCATTACCTTGATGAAAGTTTAACGTGAGTTAAAGTTATCCGTTAAAGTTAAAAATCTACTTTAAAGTTAAGAGTTAAAAATCCTGCCACACACTCTCACGGTGGCTTGCAGGGTATCGTGTAGATGTAGATCTATATGGAATTGCAGGCAATTTTTAATTATATGTCGCTTAGCATTTGGGTATTTTTAATGTTAATGAATGTAATAAGAATTTCATAGTCCAAAATACTTATTTAATAAACAGTATAGCTGGGTAATGTAGACTTATATACAGGAGGTATGGAGTTTCATAGTAATATACCGTTTCCGTCAGTAAAGTTGGACCTGACGCTGTTTGTATTTGATTGTGGAAATAGAAACCTTGGGATACGCCGCTACTGGTAGCTTCGATACCAAAAGATTCACCAATATTTTGCTGTGAAAAAACTATTGCCAGTCCTATTGACATAAGAAGAATCCACAGCTCTTGAAGAAGCCTTAGGCTTGGTTTTCGTTTTCACGCGAGTTGATCCTGCCTTTATCTTTTCTTCAAATTGAACGTATTTAGATAGATGATTGTTTAAGGTGAAAACGTGAGCCTTGGCTGCGTACATTTTGTCTGTAAAAGTTATGTAAAATGTCTGATTGCAGTACAAACGCTGGGTTCTCTAGACTGCATTCTCAACAATACTCTTTCATTAAGTTATTACATGGCAATCATGCCTCTGAACAAAAGTAACGGACTTAAATTAACGGAATTAAAAGTTATCGAAAGTTAATAAGACCGTTAATAGTTTTTGGATTTAACTTAAAAGTTAAATCGTTAAGCAATATGTTAACTACGAAAATTAATGATTAATGGATTAACGCTTTTCTGCCCAGCTATGTAAATATCACACATACAGTAAAACCTCCATACAACGAATTTGTTGGGTCCGAAAAAATCACGACTTCGCTGTAGGGGGTTTCGGTGTACCGAGGTGACATGCGGGTCGCGTCATCGCAGGGGCACCCAAGTGTTCCGTCAGGTTTACGGTGCAAGTCGTGTAAATTTCTTAATCTTGCTTTATTCACCTTTCCTATAGTGATGATAAACAATTGTTATAATTAACCATCACATACCATGGCTATACCCTCGTGATTTTCAATCTGCGTATTTCTAATTGAAATTATTGTTTTTCTCGTCCATTCTGCTCTACGCCTCATTGCTTACATTAGTTATGTTCTGATATTAAAGGAATGCCAAAATTAATGCCTGTGGATTACGTATTTTTAAAGTACTCCATAATTTTTCTGAGTATCTAGTCGATATTATTCTTGGAGTGCAATAATTTAAGTCAATATCAATTGGCAGTTTTATACAGCAATTTTGCTTGAAAGAGCACATATTGCCATTTATGGGGCTATTCTGTAACAGATTATGCCGGTGCTATTATGACGTAGGGCGTTATTTTGGAGAGATAGGCGCAATATAACGCTTTCCTGATTTTGTAAGCTAAATAGCGGCCCCTGGGGGGTCGCTATATAGCACCAAAAATAACGCCAGCCTATGGCTCGCGTTATCTCAGATAGAGACCCCTTCAATGACTTTATTGAACTTGGAAATCACGCTGTAGTTTATTTTACTGTAGCCATGAACCTAAAAATATTGTATTCACGTTCATATTTGATTCCTCTACTTCAGGAAGGACGTTAATTTGGGTAAACGTATCTTATTCGATGTTTACCTGGTATCCAAAGAAATTTTCATGTATCTAAGCGATTTCATACACTCGCATATGCGAACATATGTGAACTATCTTTATTTCACCCTACAAAACATAATACGAAAGCTAACCCTGGTGAAAATAAACCGTGACAGACAGTGTGACAGACAATGTGACAGAAGCGTGAACACAGTGTGCTTAGAATGTGACAAGAGTGTGATTACAGTGTGCATACACCGTGACAAAAGCGTAAATTGGGACTCAAAAGCGTGCAGAAAGCGTGATAGACACTGTGACGGTACAGTGTGTTCACAGTGTGAGGACACCGTGCACACAGTGTGAGGACACGATGACTAATACCCATGTACAGTGTGCTGCACATTGTGGTCACACTGTCCATCACACTTTGAAGGAAGCACACTGTGTGCACAGTGTTGTTACACTGTCTGTCACAGTTTATTTTCACCAGGGAAGCCGTAAATGCTGCAATCATGAACATCTATAAACACATATATGAGATGAGTTGATTGCTAATATAGGTTATAACCTTTTACATTGTGGCATATATTTGGATAGAATGCACAAAAAATTAAATTTTGTATTTATATCTACTCCATATGTTAAATGAATCAATATTAATATTTGCATAATTAGCTGGTGCGAAATGTAAAATAGGAAAATATAAAATAGGCTATTAAATGACATGGTGACAATCAAACTTATAAAGATATAACGTTATAAGCTGTGCAGCTGACAATCATTTCGTGCTGTTTAGCTCAATAAAGGGGCTATTTCTCATTGGAGATATTTTGGCTGCTTGCTGTTCAGCAACATTGCAGCTGCTATCCTTTAAGTCAGAGGAGGTCCCTTTTTTAATCCCTTCTCTACATCCTGTCATTCTAGGATTTCATACAATTTTTCACATACTATCATGAAAATATTAACGGAATTGAACACGTATTTCAATCATCGGTTCAGTAAAAAAAAAAAAAAATCCCCGTCCAATGAGTAATTACTAACGTTTCAATGGGCTACTTCACATTATTTTAACTTCGTAAACAACTAAGCTTTGCATGATGAAGGGTTTCAATGTATTTATCATCAGAAAAATTTGTCAAACTATCAAAATGAATATAAAAGACCATTCACAATATGGGGGATCGGGTTGGTGTGGTGGCTAGAGTACTGTTCTCCCATCCCGAGGGCCCGGGTTCGATTCCCGGCAGTGGCAGATTTTTCAGTGGAAAACCGGTCCCCACTTGAGTGCCTAGTGGAGGGCATTTCAAGTACAGTACTCCGTCCGTCGGATGGGACGTTAAGCCGTGGTCCCCTTGGCGCCTTTCGTTAAGAGTAGGCTAATGCCGACGCTGGGTCTCTCTCCACCCTTCCTCGGTTCCCTAAAAACTCCTACCGTTACCCAATTACCCACCTATCCTATATGGCGCAAATGACCTCAGCTGTCGGTCGCCTCCCTTAAATAACCAACCATTCACAATTCAAAATTGAGCACATCAACACCGCTAACTCACGATTGAACAACATTAACATCAACCAGAATTCTGTCGTCCACTGAACAAAAACTTCGTCAACATTTGCTTCACAATATTCAACTGTTTCTACTTTGTCCTGGTCGCAAACAATATTTTGCGTATATTTCATTTTTGAGAGTCTATATCAAGAATAAAGTTTTTATTAAAGTTTTAAGAAATTCTTGAGGCATAATTCAATAAATTCTACCCTAATAATACAGATTTAATTAAAACTGTTTGTTCTTGCTGCCTCCTATTGGCCAATTGGAATCTGCCCTACTACTTTTCTCATACTCTCGAGAGATTACGCCACAGCGCTATATTGCACCTTTGGATTGGGCGTAACATAGCTCGGCGGTATTTACAGAATCGGAAAAGGCGTAATTTCCGAAGAGAAATAGCGGATGCGTAATATAGCGCCCTCAAGTTACAGAATAGGCCTATTAGACTTATGAAGCAAAATGAATTGTTGGAATTGAAATTGAAATCCCATTGAAATACTGGTAAATATCTATGTTCGTGACCGGTATATATTAGATATCGATAAACAACGATGGAAGTTAGGTGGAATGAGTCAGTTACCACGAGTAAAAACGTGGCAGTCGGCAATGCCCTGAGGTCACAATGGCAATCTCAGATGATAATGCATTGATGATGCCTTCAAAGAAGCTGGAGTGCCAAAACGCAGTACCATCCTCGAGTACGCCAGGTAATATTTGAATCCATGCCTTGTCGCCGTTATACTTGAAGATAACCTCTTCATACTTGAAGAAAATTTAAAACCAGGTTTGCCCTTTTTCAGTCCTTTGCAGAATGTCTCTCATTTTAAAATGTGTGCCATTTGCAGGCTAAAACTATTAAACTGGAAAAATTAGTCGCTAAAGCAGAATCACATGAGTTAAATATGTCTTATGTTAGCAATTAAGGGAATAAAAACACGTAAAAGAACCTGAGCCCACTCTTTTGGCGTCTTTTATGACTTTAGAAGGACCTCTTTCTAAACCAAGTAGATGAGCGAAGATCGCTGTTCTGAAAACTCTAGTTGCACCAGTAATATTGCATGCAAATAATTTGGAATGGAGACGTTTTGAGTTGGACGCAGCAAGAAATGCGCACGCACTGAAATGAGTAAGAGGAATGAGTGCAATGCCAACTTACCCCTCCCAAACATTCCATACCAAAATCCCTATTATTCAATAACCTTCCCCCTCCGAAAGAAAGAATAACTACGCCCTAACTCGCCTCTTTCTCTACAATGCTGCTGTTATCTCCCATCCCCTTCCCACGTTCCTTCGGGGAGACCTCCCTCGCCCATTCCACTCCTCAATGACTCCCCTTACCCCTAACCGAAAGCTCATGTGATTCCGATATATCGTGACCCAGTCGTCTGCCGCTCTTCAAATAGCCCAAATGGTTAGGCACACAGACAGAAGAAGTACAATAGTTCCTGTAATAACTAATCCGGTTTTCGATTTATCTCTCCTTCACTTACCTCCTCACAAATATAAATACAGGACCATCTACCATACTCGCCGTATATACAGTCAGCTCTCGTGCGACTTACCTCGGCCGAAGCATTCCATATTGCTTGAAAATGAGTATATTTCAGGAAGTTAAAACAAATTTCGAAAAATTACATAGGTTTAAAGCAATTTTTTAATTCAAAATTAATCTATTCAAAATAGTTTTCTAAAGTCGTCTGTCTCATCCCTTTCCTTATTTCTTTGCTGGCTGCTTGCTCAACCTGCCGATGAATCTTCAAATTCTCTACTCCATCTTCTGACATTAAAAAAACTTGCTTCAAAACATCTATTGCGTCCATCACTTCCTTCCAACCAGGGCGTACTGCGCTATTGCTGGGCTCCTCTCTTCATCGCTCACATCCTGCGTATCCGCCAAAATTTCGGGATCCTCACTGTCGGCAAATACAGCGATATCATTATCAATACTCACATACTCTTCGAAAGATACCCCTTCAATGTTTAATAATTGAGCAACTTCACCCCATTCCTCCCTCTCCTCCAGCTGTTGGTCGTCTTGGGCGTCCATCTCTCCGGGAAAGCCTGCCCTCCTGAAGCAATTCGAAATCGCGCTTCTCTCTACTCCATCCCAAGCAATACACAGACGCTGAATGGCTTGCAGAATGTTCCACTTCAATGACTTGATGTCTTCAGTGTTTCCTAGTCTAGTTGGAAGATATTCAACTAGTTGCCTTCTATATGCGCAATAAGAGAGAACAAAGGAAACTTTACGTGACGCTGAAGGCATCTGTTCGACAACATTCGATCAGTTGACGTCTCCGATGCATACAGCGCTGAAGATTCATTGAGCCGAACTACTTTTTCGTCGTTTATTTATTCATTCATACCAACGGCAAATCCATCATATCTTGTACAGTTATCAAATAATATATATGTATCTTAAAGACATCGTTGTTGATCCTATTTCTAAAATAAGGATTTTTTGTCTTGAATTAAGAATTTTTAAAATTCCCGACTTGGACCAGAAAATCATAAATAATCCACGAACATTTCCCTGCATTGAAAATTCACGAATAATTCCCGATTTTCCAGGTTTTCTCGGTCAGTGGACACCCTGATAAGGGATGCTCAATGGGATATTATCGAAATTTAATTTAAAAAGAGCTGCTCCGTGGATTTTCTGTCAAACCAGTTCGACTTGTAAACCGCCTAGGCGGTTCAGAGAGGAGCGCAAAATTGCCAAGCACTCCTTCTTGGAGCGGCACAAAGGTCGGAGCGGAGCAATGGAGCCACGCGGAGAGGAGCTTTAGCTTCCCTTACACGTTTCTTATGGTGGGAACCATCAGAGTTGACTATGGCCTTCACGGAGCCAGAGCGTCAAGTTTCCTTCATGCCCTCCGCTCCGTAGGTCTCGGATTTGAACCCCTTCGAAGCTCAGAGCAGAACTGTTAAGATGCGGTACACTCCGCTGCGGTTCTACTTCCTGCTTATTACGTAAATATCGATGGAAAAATTACCTGCAAATGCAAAATACTGCGTTTGTTCTCAATAATTTGTTCTAGAGGGGCACTTTTCATGTTTTGGGCCCATTATCAGACTTCGTTGTACGGAGTTTTCGTAATGAGAGAGGTTCCTTACGGGAGGTTTTTTGGCGTGCATTGTCCATTGGAAGGGTCCGGGACTGGTCCAATGGTTTCGAAATAGGGAGGTTTCCTTAAAAAATTCGCTGTATGGGGGTTCGTTGTAGAGAAGTTTTACTGTATATATATATAAAATTATCTTTCAAATTTAAATATCCAATGAAATAAAGATTGGATTTGTGTCACTCTCTAAATTGTTGTATTATGGTAACTTAACAGCCTCCCTAAAGATGGCATTTTCCATAAAATACGCTGATTGCTGCCAACCGCAGTAAAAGCGGCACTGCTAATGGTTCAAAGATGGATAGTAAGTTGTTGCATTACGACTTACGCGGAAATATTTGAAACGAATAAACTGCGTAAGTCGAGGACTTACTGTATTAGAAAAATCCCAAACATCTCTAGGAGCACACTGAAAATTGTCGATGTCTAAAATTGGTCCATTTAGTGTCTAAAGATAAATTCACTGCTCTAAGTTTCATGTAGACCAAGGATAATCCCGATGTTGACACAGCAATGAAGTTCCAATGACAGGCACGGGATACTAAAATGTAAAACCAGTAGCATTACCAACTAAAAATATATATAATATTTATATAGATATATAATATTTTAAATTTATTAGTAAATATAGTGAACTATTTGAAATATATATAATATAATATATATAATATATTTAAAATAGTTCACCATGAAACCTGCTTAAATATTTATAAAAATGGAATTGCTGGTACAAAAGCAAATATTATTTGGTAATTATCAGTCCATTATCAGTCTACTACTATGAGAAATATTTAATATTTCAATCTAGTATCCTTTAAATCAGTGGCATGCAGTGTCAATTAGCCTCGGCTAAGCGCTCGGACATCAGGGAAGGTATGCATCCCGCACGTCACTTGTGTAACCTCCATTAAAAACTGGATAACTATTACCCAAAAATGGCATTCTATTTAAATTGTTGAATTGCGACTTAATCTGGATAATTTCTTTGGTTAATCACCTATGATGCACATAAAAATCACTTTTCTGCTAGTTCATCAAGTATCTAAAATAAGCTTCCCTAAGTGCTTTCTCCATAAGGGACAAGAATGGAGAAATTTTGATTGAAAACGAGGACAAAGTGAAGAGATGGAACGAATATCTGGAAGAGCTATACAATGGAAAAAATCTCAGCACAAAAGCTAGTGAAGAGGAAAGCGAAGTGGAAAAAGATGATATGGGGGCATCAATATTAAGATCAGAATTCGACGCTGCAGTAAGGGACCTTCGGATGAATAAGGCCTCAGGAATTGATGATGTCCCTGCAGAACTAATTAAAAATGCAGGAGAGAAGACATTAACTCATCTCTTCAAAACCATCTACCACATGTATTCAACAGGAGAAATTCCAAGGGACTTCGAGAAAAACATCATCATTCCTATTCCCAAGAAGAAGAGAGTGGAGAAATGCGAAAATTTTAGGACTATAAGCCTGACGACACATGCATCAAAGATACTGACCAGGATCATCTACAGAAGAATAGAATGAAAAGCAGAGGAGTTCCTGGATGAAGATCAATTCGGATTCAGGAAAAGTAAGGGTACAAGGGAAGCAATACTGGCCCTTAGGCTACTTATAGAGAAGAGAATGGAGAAGAACAAACCGACGTTCATTGCATTTGTGGATTTAGAGAAGGCCTTTGACAACATGGATTGGGATTCAATGCTTGGAATTCTGAAGGGAATTGGAGTGTCCTACAATGACCGAAGAATTATACACAGTCTATACAAAAATCAAATAGCTGTGATTAAATCAGGACCCAGCTGTGAAGAGGCAAGAATAAGGAAAGGAGTGAGACAAGGCTGCGCACTGTCTCCCGTAATTTTTAATGTTTACATCGAGAGAGCCATAAATGAAGTCAAGGAGAAGTGTTCTGGAGTGAACATCCACGGAGAAACAATCAGTATGCTACGATTCGCTGATGACATAGCTCTCATAGCAGAGACAGAGAAGGAGCTGAATAAGATGCTAACAACCATGGAAAGGACTATGGCCAGATATCAGCTGAAGATAAATAAGAAGAAGACTAAGATATTGGTGTGCAGCAAGAAAGAAGAGGCCAAAACCAACGTTAAACTAGGAAATCAGAAACTGGAAGAGGTGACAGAGTTCTGTTACCTGGGAAGCAGAGTAACCAACGATGGACGAAGCAAGAAAGAAATAGTGAGTAGAATAGCCCAGGCAAAGAGGGCATTCTATCAAAAGAAGAATCTACTTGCTGCAGGAAATACAAGCATAGAAGTAAGGAAACAGTTCATCAGAACATACATCTGGAGCATGTTTCTTTACGGCAGTGAATCATGGACGATGACAGCAGCGGAGAAGAAAAGGGTAGAAGCATTTGAAATGTGGTGCTACAGAAGAATGCTGAAGATTAAATGGATCGACCAAGTAAGTAATGAGGAAGTGCTAAGTAGAGTAGGAGAAAAGAGAAGTCTGCTGACAACTCTAAAAAGAAGAAGGGAAAACTTAATCGGCCATATCTTGAGACACGATGGCCTGATGAAGACTATCGTCGAGGGAAAAGTGAACGGGAAGATTGGAAAAGGCAGGCCTCGTATGAGATACATGGAACAGGTTGTGAAGAATGTAAAAGAGAAGAATTACGTCACAATGAAAAGGTTGGCCGATAGAAGAATCGAGTGGAAAGCTGCCTCAAACCAATCCTAGGATTGTTGACCAATGATGATGATGATGATGATGAAGTGTTTTCTCATCAATAACTTTCTTGCATAAAAACTATTGGCTATATAACTTGAACCATTCCAAAAAAAACATGCCTGTGTATAATATCTATTCCTTGTGTAGGAAATGTTCGAATTCGCTGATTTTTAAGAAATGGCTCACCTACCAGCATGACATCGGAATACAATAGGTAAAGGAAGTCACTCTGGATTTGAGACCTTATGAGTAATTTGATGTGTCATTTCCATAGCTTGCCTTTAAAATATAAAATTCCATGAAGTAAATGAATTGGTCAAATCCATCGTAATCAGCATCTTGAAACATGATAGTAAGTTTAGAGAATGTGGAATGTTCACATATTTACATCGGAAAGGTATGTCAAGAAATATACTCTTTTACTTCATGTTAAATACAAAATGCAGAAAACATATAAATTTAACCTATAAGATAAATAATAAGTGATGTTATAAAATCGAATACATTGTGGGAAATGCCATTATACATTTCCCGCAATGTATTCGATTGTTACTTCAGAGGGGACACCCACTGATTTGCAAACAAATGCAAGAATATAAATAGGCAAAAAAGCATTCACCAGTCTTGTCCTCCTTACAATGAAATCTCCAATGAAAGACCTATCGATATGAATTATTGAAAATCTATCGATATATTATTGAAATTATTTTTTGAGGGCGACCAGCCACAGCACTCCCTCCCCCCTAGATCTGCCCCTGTTCAGGCTGTTCAATTCCCCAGACTTGACTGCTGCCCCATCGTATGTCAGAGCAACGAGTTTTTCTTTCAGTCTATAAGAATTAATTACATGCCCTGCATGAACAAATAATATATAATATTATAATAACATATAACATATTGGCAGACCCATCGGCACTCACACCAGTGAACAAAATTAATTGTTACTGCACTTCCGAGGCATTATCATGGAAGTATCTTAGTGTTGTGGATAGCTGGGATTTATTATTAATATCTGTGGTCTTCTGTAGAAATATCTTTACAAAAATTACGCTATCCATTTCATCTCTTATTTTATTTTCTATATTTGTGCTAATAGGTATTATCAAGCTTTTTTTTTATGTGTTTTGTTCTTCCTCTGAAAGGGGTTGCATTCATGAGATGATGTCGTAAAGTTGGGTCACATTTACTGATACGTTTTAAAATCGCTGTGTAAATACCCTTATATGGGGAATCTTCATCCTCACCTCTTCGTAATGGAAGCTCTTGAATGGCAAGAAGGCGCATTGTGTTGATTAATCTCTACATGATCACTATGTTCTAGGCCACTGTTTCATTATGCCGCTTTACTCTTGCACGGAAATGGGAATGAATATGTGCTTCTATGCAGGTATTACCAAAGTTAAGCAAACGATCGAATATATTCCTATGACCTTTCATGTTTCACTATGGTATTAGATATAAAACTGAGTTTCTCATAAATAGGAGGCATAGTCAGCAGAATAATTTAACGAGAGTAAAACTCCCAGTCTGCCAATGGGTTTTTGTGTGCAGGAAAACGCAAAAATGTCGAAAGTTCTCACTATTACACTCTTTGTGTATGCTCTTTAAACTTTCTACTTCCAGTATTCCAAAATCATAATTTATTCACTGTTTTGTATGTATAGATAACATAATTTTGTGTTATTTTATTTTAAAATTAAAAGATTTTTTAAACTTAAATAATAAACAATATGTTCTAACATAAGCTTAGTATGCTAAGTCAGAAGTCAGTAAAAATTCCTATCCGTTGATACCTTACTAAATGCTATAGGCTTTGTATTCATCGAGAAAAATGGATTTTGATGACAGAAATAATTTGCATGAAGATTCATTCATTAGTGCTTAGTGTCATACCTTACCGCTCCTTTTTTCCTATGGTATGGCACACGGTAACTGGCGGTGCTCGTGTTGCTGTCCTCCTCTACCCCCTGGCCGAGCCGTAGGGATTAGGGGATCTCAGTCCACTTACTTACTTACTTGAGTTTTATTTTACATGGGCAGGATAGGACGTTGCCGTCCTCTCCACCCCCCCCCCCCCCCCCAGGGCATAAAAGATACTGAGCTTACCCATGTGTGGGCACGGCCTCAGCCAGCTGTAGATGACTGGGCCCATGGCAAAAACTTGCAGTAAACTGGATGGCACGATGCACCGCCACGTATTGAATGGGGCTAATAACATCAGAGTAATCTCTCCTAACGAAAAATAATGAAGAAGACCATATGTATGTTTGAGTGAAGATGTATGCATATTTTTTCATCGCTGCCTGCGCAAGTGCAGCTTACCTAGCTTACCCCCAATGCACGCCACTGCTTTAAACCTACGGTATATTAATGGTCACCAGTAGACCATAAATGGTGGACTTTTGAACCTTATTTAGACCATATGTAGACGAAATGTAAACATGAATACAACGTCTGCATCTTACATCTTGGTACATGGCAAACCTTATGGTTTTGCTGTATATCAGATGTAGACATTTTAAATTAGGTATACTGTAAACTTTGTGCTCTCAGAGATGCACTGGCAACTTGGGCATACAAATGGAATCTTCAGGATAATTGTTTGAACATGGTAATGGACTGATAATGACAAAATAATTTTTTCCTGTGTATCAGAAATTCTACCCTGAGAGAAAAAGTTTCAAGAATACCTAACGAAATCGCTATTTAATGTCTACAATTGGTCTACATCTGTTTTATACCAGATGTAGTTGTTAAAATTGGGTTTACATAAGGCATACTGCAAAATTTGTGCCCTCATGGATATAATGGACAAAGACAATTTGTAATGTTAAAATAGGGTTTATGTTTGGTATACTACAAGCTTTGTGCTCTCAGGGTATTTTTTTATGGATACTTAAATGTACCTTATGTTGAACTTTTTAAATCAGATCATATTAAATTTTTTGGTTGGTTATTCATCTGTTTTATATAGGTATCCTATGTCCATCTTTTGAACTTGATCACATGACTTGTCATGAAGTGTACTGTCTATGTTTGGTCTACATCACAGTTCAATCAGTGAAGTTATAAATAGGTGCTAAATAGACCAATTTTAGATGCCTACAATGTTTAGTGTGCTCTCATGGTCATTCAATTCTCAATGAAACAAATCATAATAAACATAATCTTAACTCTCTGTTACCCTCATGATCTACAATATGTAGGTCTCCACTATGTAGGTCTCCACTATCCTCAATGTAGATATGCACTGTATGCAGAAAATGTGAAGTGAATATGTTGACTAGGGTATTCAGCATGAGCCATTCGAAATATTTTTATCCTATGTGACTATAATGAATTTAATATAAAACTAGTGTCCACTAAAAGTAACTAGTGAATTTAATATAAAATTGGTATGGTATGATAATTACGATTGCATTCTCTGTCATTTAAAGGGTGTCTCTCTATCCTTTTTAACTTCATATTGATTTCAATTGTAGGTCCTTGATGGATATGATGAATCGGCACCAGTCTTATTTGAAGATTGTGCTTACAATAGTCCCCCATCTTTGACCTCTTCCTCTAATATTGTCTACATTGTATGGAATATTCAGCATCTCCGCCAGGGATCTTGGTTCCTACTGAATTGGCTTCAGGTGCCTCGGGTTATTCCTACGCGTACTCCAATGAATACATCAGCATCAAGTAAGTGCACTACTTAAATAAACTGCAGTTTGTGGATAAAGTAGAGTTTACTTTCTTTCTTAACATATCAGCTGAATCATTAGTTTGAGAATGATTTAAGGTGAACAAATGAGCTTAATTTCCTAATTCCATGTTAAACAATATATCATCGAAAGCACATCAATAATGTTAGATTTTAAATTCTTTGGTGGTATTTAAAATTATATCGAGTCTATAATGTAGAAATTACCTTCAATTATGTGGTATTTCTTTTGAGGGGCAGTAGATCAAGCTCTATATAATGAGAGCTCTGGGGAGCCAAAAATTAACTCATTATGTATCAAACTCTCATTATTAGTGAAGATGTGTAAATAATGATTTCATAGCCAATTCCCATGGCTTTAATGCTAGTTTAGCAACTACTTCGGGTATTTAGGGTGAATGGCAAAAAGATCCCATCAAGATAGCTATTAAAAATGATGTTTTATCATACTTCATTGACCCATGGTTGTATTACTGTCAATGGTATTTAATTTCTTGTTACATATAATTATTTGTTATATAAAACATCGAATGTTGACACTTTTGACACTGTACATTACCATATTGCCTAGTACAGAAATCCTTTACTGTGTGCGTGTGCTCAAAAAGGTTTTGACAGGAATCGGAAGAGATACTATGGTGTTTGAGTGGTAAATTCAACCATGCATATCATACATGAAAGCGTTTTTCTCCCTACATATTTCAGACTGATTACCCAACCTTACTCCACCGCCTCATTACTCTGGCTGACAATAGTTATCATTGAAAAAATCGGGTTTCATTTACAATTCTCACTGAGCGTTTTGATGTAGTCCTTGAGGAAGGATATCTTCTTCGTAAGTAAACATTGCCCTTCCCTTCTTCATTCGTCAACAGCCAAGAAAATCGGAGGAAATATGAGTTTGCTTGATACATACAATCACTTAGGCCCGTATTCATAGTCGTTACCTGGGTGTCCTCCGTTCGCTGGATGACCCCTTAGCTCAGAAAGTGTATTCATAGTCACAATGAAGGGGACAGATGTCACCCATCCCTCCCCCAGGCTACCGATTTCTTGGGTGCGGCTTCAGGCTCACCCAGAGCTCCCCTAACGTAATTTCAAGATGTCCACCGCTATCACCTTAGGTATTATAAATGAAATATCTCTTATGAAACGACTTACACGCATGAATTTTAGTTTTAGTAATGCTAGTTTTTAATGAGCGGACGGGAATGATTGAAAATGTGACGTAAATTTTCTTTATAATGCAAATTACATTATCCTATAAACTTCCCGTATTATGTTGTGCAACACAACCTATTTTCAAGAAATAATTGTGAGTAATGAATTAAAAGTTGAGTTATGAATGTTGATTACGGAATATTATGCCCTTATTTCTCTATTATAAGAATAAAATACGGATTAATTGGCTTAATTACAATAAATTTTCCTCTTTTAACTCTCTGATTCAGAATGTTGAGGCGTTCAATGTATGAAGAATGTTATAAAAAGCAGAATGGTCGTAATAATTCTCCCGCGTCATGATTTAAATCAAACAATCACTAATTTGTAAAGAATTTCGATCGGAAAAGTACAACATTCGTTGCTGTCAACAAACAAGGCGGAGCGGCGCGAGGAGAAGCAACAAATTAACTAAAACGTGTTTCGTAAATACTGCGAGGCTTTCAAGAATATGGACGATTACGGTGTGCACGACAATACGGCAGTTAATATGACGCTATCCCCGAGTGGACGTTTACCTGTGGATATTATAATGTGGAATTTCAATGTTCCTCGTACTGTGCATGACACGTAGCTGATATCAATATGAGTGAACGCGATCTTTGCAACGATATACGGCAAGTGCAACGATAACACGTATCAAGTTCATATGTGATAGTAAACAGTGTCCCTTATCGTCATGAAGTTCGGCAAAAGGGAGAGATCGTTCTAACTCACCATGAGTTTCAAGAAACGAACGTCATCTGGGAAGCAGAGAGTGTTCTTCAAAGTATAAGCGACTATCCTGCATTACGGTGTATATAGCCATACATAAGTGATATTGAATTCCCGCCACTAATTTATCCCAGTACTTTCCGAGTTGATGTTAGTGAACGAAATCTGGATTACAATCGCAAATCATCCACATCCTCTCTTCATAGAGATAATGGATGGGTTTCTATATGAAATTCAAAATTGACTGTGAAAGAAAATTGTATCATCTCTTGTTATGAAAGCATAAACTGTGGCCAGTGGACTATCACATTCTAAGTTGCATTTGTGAGAGTGAGAGAATTGCTACCCGATGTTTACATTTCTGTTGTGGTGTACTGTAAATTAAAATATTATTCGGTAAGCTGTTTTTTCCATTCAATGGATTAGGGATTGTTATGAGGCATAAAAAAAACAGTTCTTATAAAAACAGGTGTGTGAAATAACGTCAAGAAGGTTGTAATAACAGCTGATTTTTTGAATAGGACTGCTGTGGAGGCCTTTAAAACGTAGCATTCCCGAGTGAAATTCTATTTTGATGATATCATTCCCATAAATTGTAGTTTCGGATAGAATTCTTGCAATAACAAGCTATCGTTAATACATCAGTCACAACGGTACTCCGGTCCACCGCAATTTATATATTCAAGTAATGCCTCACGTATGCCCAACTATGCCATATCTGTCGCGGTTGTATGTATCATCGAATCTTTAATTTTCTACTAAATATTTTATTACTTAATGTGTGACTCAAAAGTAACGCAAGTAACACAAGCGATCCAGTCCTATTTGCTTCATCTCTGTTCGCATTATACGCCTGACTAATATCTTCTCATGCCTTCTTCTTCTCCGAATTGGAGGTTACATCGGTTCACCTATTTTCAATTTTGTCTTTATACTGCAAGACCAAATCACACAGTACATTTTTTTCGGTGATTGTAAATGCAACATTTCTGCCGTTGGAGGCTGCCATGTTTATTTACATAGTTCACCGCGGTTACCTGTTGCAATTTATCTTGACAATAGAGCATCGAAAAACGTGCGGAACCGTTCACGACCGGGTTGACCCGATCTTTTCCTTGAATCACTTCCCCTGGTCAGATCATACCTAGGTGTGGTTTATGAATCGCGTAATGAAGGTGACACCCAGGTGTCCTCCGGCCAGGGGAGACCCATGTCTCCCCTGCGAAAACGACTATGAATACGGGCCTTAGTTTGTCACATTAATTCTAAATGATGTTTTGTTTAGGGCTCATGCACAATGAATGGTAATAAATGTTCATATGCCCATACATATTTATGTCGTATAATAGTGCACATTTCTCACCTTTTGCTCCTACCTAGTGATCGAAAAAATATCCTAAAAGGTAGCTTTTCAGCTCTGTTCCTGTGGAGTGATAAAGAATCTGATAAGGGTTTTGTAGCCTAATCCTTGTTAGAGATACACATGAGACTAGATGATAAGTAAAACCATCCAATGAAAAACCCTAATTCATGCCATCGGAGAGGGAGCAGAAAGCCATGTCAGAATCCTAGTTCAATGGGAGGCACTTTCATCTCTCCCTTGCATTATCAGACGATACACCCCAGAGGATATCAGGGTGAGAGTTAGTTGGTGCCCAGCCAGCTCGGAAGCAGGACACAAATTGACCGGGATCTTTAGGTAGAGGTGTTGATCCAAGGAGCTCAGTGTGTTAATATGGTCAAGGAGGTGGAACGCTCTCAGTTAAAGAGAAAAGGAATAACATTGGAAGAGAAGGCGAAAATGATTCACGAATTTGAATCAAAAAAATTAATTAGAAGTGCTGTTGCAGAATAGTTTGGTCATTCTGTCGACAGAAGAGCTGACAACTTTTTTATAATTAACATTTGTTCATCATATTTTTCTTGAGTTATTGTTCTCTGATTCCCTTTTCACAGATTACTGGAAGTGATCAGAAATTAAGGGAAAGCAAAATGGAAATGCCTGCCTATTCCATGTTCTTTTCTCCCCTGGCAGTCCCCACCAAGGAAATACCCCTAGTTTTCTATCTCCTTTACTCCTAAACTTCGACTTTCTCTCCCCCACTTCTTTCATATTTACGGGGAACCCAGCAAAGGCTTTCCTTCCCTCCCACTCTGGTCATCTCACCCCAAGTGACCCCTCGTTTCACAACCCCTTCCCTCCGAAGTCCCCGGTGCTGGCCCTCGAAGATATAAGGCCCCTTTGTGAGCCCCCTCCATCCCACCCACTCAACGGGTGCAGTGTTCCCTGCTGGCTCAGCAAGACTCACAAGCCCACTTTTGGGCCCCTGAAGTGCCCCCCCTTCACAAGGAATCTGTACATGGGGTCTAGCACATTCAAATATTGTTTTGTGGGCATAACTTGATTCATGATAAAGGACCCCACTTCTCCAGTGCCTTGTCCTCCCTCTCTGCAGGTGTGGCCTGTTGAAGTAGAGCAGTAGGAAGATAAGATGTGACTACGCTGCATAAAGCAAATAATTCTTTCGATGTTTATTTCCCACGCACATCCTTTGGGCTTGAATCCCAGCTGGATCAACCTCCCAAGTGACATAAGATACTCAGAGACCATGGGACTCGTAGCTGTTATTGTGAGGGTGAATGGAGTGATACTCTCAGTGACGGGTGAAAACATAAGACTTACGAGTCCGTCTTTGTGCATGGTTGGAACTGCAAGAGTGAAAAGGGTTGCAACTGCATAAGTATAGTGAAAAATGTAAATTATGGATTTATGTTACCATCGTTTGTAGCTGAAGAAGTGTAAAGGAAATGATCACACCTTCACCATTGAAATGCGTGGCTTGTACAGTCTACTTTTGGAAGGAGGTAAACATAAAGATAAACTCCCTTTTAAGCTCATCTTTCAGAGCCTTCATCTTGGAAATAACCACACAATGATGGTTATGACTGTTATTTCATGAAATTGACAGACATAACATTATTTGTACAAAATACATGATTGACATAGTATCTGTGAGAGAATATTTTCACTGTTTAACTTAATTTAGGTCTAATCTATAATGTCTGATGTGGAGCATATGATTGTCTTTTAGCTGAAATTAATTCCTCTAAATTCTATATCTGCCCTGGTGAAAATAAACTGTGACAGACAGTGTGATAGACTATGTGACAGAAGCGTGAACACAGTGTGCTTAGAATGTGACAAGAGTGTGATTACAGTGTGCAGACACCATGACAAAAGCGTAAATTGGGACTCAAAAGCATGCAGAAAGCGTGATAGACACTGTGATGGTACAGTGTGAGGACACCGTGCACACAGTATGAGGACACCGTGCACACATTGTGAGGACACTGTGACTAATACCCATGTACAGTGTGCTGCACATTGTGGCCACACTGTCCATCACACTTTGAAGGGAGCAAAGTGTGCGTACACTGTGACTAATAGCCTTGTACAGTGTGCAGCACATTGTGGTCACACAGTCCATCACACTTTGAAGGGAGCACACTGTGCGCACAGTGTACATACACTGTGACTAATACACTTGCACAGTGTGATATACATTGTTGTCACACTGCCTGTCACGGTTTATTTTCACCAGGGCGTAGCAGCATCTAATTGCAAATGATTCCGCAAATCGTACTTCGATAGTGTATGCATGCATCAATACTAGCTAAAAAATATAAATAAATTGCTCACACATACTTTATGAGTTTTCAGTAGAGATAAAAGTAAAATAAAAAAAATGCCCTACTGATGCTTCAAAGGCCTAGTCCAAACTGCATGAAAATTTTGCAAAGGTGCTTGATTGCCTCTTACTCATTGGAAAAAAGGAACAAATTAGCTGTGTTGAACTTACTGAACCATGTTGACATGAATACACATTTATAGATACATTGATGAATTATAATTTTGTAAATCATGCATGTTGCAGGAGTGCATATATTCCAGGAAAAAAATGGCTTCATCATGATGTTGAATAAGGATACTCGTTCATACGATATTTGATGTTACGAAGTGTTGATTTTTCCAGTCCCGTTGACTTTGTAATTTCGAGTTTAACAATGAGAGTGTACTGTAATTAGGAATATTTTGATATTTAATAATTTCTTATTTTCAGGTCCTGGATGTGGAGGAATAATTACTGTTGTTAGAAATGCCACTGTATTTACTAGCCCAGGATATCCTAATGGCTATGATAGAAATCTTAACTGTGAGTGGATTTTTGAAACAACTCCCTACAACCATGTCAAGATTTTAGTCACTGATATGAACCTACCACCATCTCCTTACTGCACAGTTGGGGACAATTTGAAGATATACAATGGTAAATATTAATGTCATGAGTTAAATCTGGAGATGCATCGACTAGCAAATTTCTCTAATTCAAAGATTTAATCATGACTAGAATATTCGAATGCCTCAAATTTCAAATACCTCAAATACTAGAATTGATATGTTAAATCTTTTTCTGCTAATTTATTTGTTGTCTGTTTGAGTGAAAAGCTGAAATTATATTACACAAAAAATTAATTCTAGATTTAAAATGTCAAATATATAAAAAAAATGACTTCACTACAAATTGTGGACCATTGAGTACATAAACTTTTATAAGTGTTAATAAGTGAGCAGGAAGTGTTAATACCCTTCAAGTTCTATCCAGTTATGAATTAATCACAAACTAGTATCAAAGTTAAAGTAATTGAAAAAGTATAGAAAAGATTAAAATTGGAAATAATAGCTGGACATAGTGTGCAGTATACCTAATATTAACCCAATTATAACGTCTACGTCTGGTATACAGCAAATCATCTTATTTTTGTTTACTTAACGGCTGCATGCGGTCTAAATAAGGGTCCAATGTCTGCCATTTTGTCTATGGGTAACCCTGCAAAGTTTGCAGTATACCTGATGAAAACCTAATTGTAACGACTACATGAGGTATACAGCAAACCATCCCAGTGAGAACAAGTTGGTGGATTCCACGCGGGTACCACGTGGAAATGTGCATGGAAATCTTATGTGGAATCCACGTGAATATGGTCACCAGATCCACAAAATTTCCACCATGGGATCCGCATTGATTCCACGTGGATTCTGCATGAAATCCACGTGGATTCCATCATAATCCTTTAACCTACTAATTTCCATTTGGGTCCCACATCATTTCCACATTGGTCCCATGTCATTTCCATGTGGTTCCCGCATAATATCCACGTTGGTCTCACATAATTTCCACGTGGGTCCCTCATAAAATCCACATGGGTCCAACATCATTTCCACGTGAGTCCCACATAATTTCCACGTGGGACCCATGTTATTGCAACGTGGAATCCACCTCTACTCTACACATTTCCACATGGGATTCACATATATCATACATACTTCACAAGACAGATACTACTGTAACATTATTGAAGTTTATGGACACTTAACAGCATATTCAAATATTTACATACAGTAGAACCTCTTTTTTACGAACCTCTAATTTACGAAATGACACAATTACGAACCATTCCGCCGGTCCTAATCTTTGTATATAGGAAAACCATGTAAAATGACCTCTATTTTACGAAACCTCGATTTTACTGATTTACGAAGTGAGAGGCCGGTCCCTAGGAGTGATTGACCTCTGTTTTACGAAGTTTTTGAAATGATTTTGTTGCACTGAACACAGTACAATGGAATAACGATGGCTGCATACCGCGACAGGAGCAGCTGAAGCCAGATAGGTCATGTTGACAAGGCCCTCGGTCCAAGTAGTTCATTTGGGAAAATGTGGAAAAATCGAATGTGAGCGTAGTGCTTTTTGAAGTGCTTAAACTGTAGCAAAAATCCCAGAGACTGATCATCCAAATCGCAATTCAATCCTAATTATATGACCCAAGGAAAAAATGTTCAAAGATGCATGGCATGACGCCTACTTCTCGAAAACAATGCCCCAGTTCATTAAATAATCGGATTAGTGCTTGGTAATTTCTATTCCTTTTCTATCATTTTTTGTATTGCGAATACCTAACTCGTCGTCACTAAGGATCCATATTTTCTCTGGAATTATTTAAAATTAGCTTTAAGGTAGCCGCCGCAACCCCAATTCAGAACTTTGTTCAGCCTTTCACTTGAAAATAGCATTCCCGTAGGAAGTTCTTTGCTGTAGCTGTCGTGAAGGTTAGTTTCATTAAAAAATACACATTTTGCAATAATAAATGACTTATATTCAAATCTTGATGCAATTTGATTATTTAATTTTTCATTAGAAGTGCTTTGCGTCGTTAGGTAAGAATTTGAGATCACGACTTTGAGTTCGCGATCGCTTTCTGTAGCCGCGAGTAAATAGTTCTCGGAAATCACCGCTAGATGTCAGCACTGTAGAACGCATCTTAAAAAAAGAGGGAATTTCAAATTAACTGAGTGAATTTCTAAGATTGACTTTCATCAGCTGCGAAATATTATTAGATGTATTTCAAACGATACGATTTCTTAAAAGAAAGGCATTTCCTGGTCTTTTCACTGAAATATACTAGGTCAGTTGGAACTTTGTTTTGAAATTTCCTAGTTAAAATGCATCCCTGGCTTTCCCATGTTAAAATGGCTTCTTTAAACTCTAATCGACTAGCACTAAATACTGTATTTACTCGTGTAAGCTGTGCCCTTGTGTATCCCGCGCACCCCTATTTTCGGGAAGGCTCGTGAGGAAAAAAATTATTTATCAGAAAATTATTTTTTTTGCTCTTGAATCTGCATCATTTTGTCATAACATGAATGCATGTTCTTTAAGAGAAATGCTGTGCCTATATTACATGTAAGTCTTTCTCATTAATTGATTTAATTACGTGTTAATATCGTCACGATCGTCATCGCGTCGTGCATCGATGCATGGCCTCTTTTACAGTGCATCTTTTTCTCGTAGCATCTCACAGTTACATACGACACATCATCCTACTATAAAAATGGCATCTTTTCAAAATAACATTTAACTGGAATAATTGCAGAAATATGTACGATTTCAACCCGTGATTATTTTATTATTACGGAAATCCGTTGGCATATCAACAAATAAAAGCAGAACGCGATCCATACCATAGCGGTGGTCTCGTCTGCTCTCTGCGTAGTAGCTGTGGACTTGGACGATTTAACAACACCGGAAAGTCTTGGGAACACACGGAAACAACTAAGCTCAATTTAATAACAATTATAATTCTTGTAAAACTAAAGGAAAACATATTCGCGGAAATAGAATCGTAAATCACTAATGAACATTCATATCATAATAGTTCCCATTTTTAGTTTTCTAGATTCACTGCTAGATTCAGATACACCATATTTCCTTCCTGCAGCTCGATTTTCTACTTTTTCGGCATCGCTTACAATATGTTGTTTTGTACTCACGGGAAACGATCGCAATTTCACATGAGAATTCATTTTTAGGGTGATAATTGCAAATTATTTTAAAATGCTAAATGATCGATTCGAACTCGTTTACTACACTCACGCACAGATAGTAAGAAGGTATAATCTCTCAGCATACGACTCTTGCCACTATGTAACAAATTCTTTGTCGTGTCTTTGCAATGTAGCTTTAATGTGTACACAAAAGGAGCTATCTATTGCGTAAAAATGTTGCTACAGATACGTGATACTGAAACAAACTCCGCTTTCGACTTTGAAAAGACATAAAGACGTCGCCCCCCTTGTAGCAGCTTACAGGATACAATGTAGATTTAAATACATATCAGTGCTACAAAGTGTTGTCCTAAGTACGATCTATACACGATAAATCTATTAATTTGTCAAGTGGTGTTTCGGATCTAGCGTTTTCAAGTACCACCGTACGCTCAGACTTTTGGATTTTTATTACAAATTACTTCGAAATTTCAGAATACTTTACATTGTACGATTTACTACTAGACCATACTTATCAATTAACGTCGATATGTTTACAGAATGCGAAACTTAGGAGAAAAAAACAACAGGAATTTGAGGAAAAATAGTGCGCGGTTTAAACGATAATCTGGAGGATTCGTGTAAGCCGCGCACCCCTATTTTTTCACCGGTGTTTCGGGAAAAAAGGTGCGCGGCTTACACGAGTAAATTCGGTATACCCTTTCGTTATTTAATGCATAACTGCATATGCTTAAATACTCTGTGGGATGAGTTATTCCCCTTATTTTGAGATCTACCAACTGAACAGCTACAAGAACTTAATTCAGTTGCAGCAGCCAAGTTCATACCATCATAAATTTGTAGAAGAATATTCACCTGTTTTTTTTTTAAATTCATGGCTGTTCCATTCTCTTTTACTAAAGTGAGTCTCCTAGCCTTAGGAATAACGCCTATGCTATACAGCGAATCAATACAATTGAGGTCTAATTTTTAAATCCTCTCATTTTCTTGCAGATGCACTGCACAGAGAGAATTTCACGTAATATCTGTTGTTTTTTCCCAGAATGAGAAGAGGACTATAATTTGTTATAGTAATTAGTTTGATTTCAACCCTAACATAACTATTTGACAAGTTAAGTACAGCATAGTGTTTAATTGCATTGAAAGTATACTCACATTCTTGTCAGCAGAGTTTTAGTAGACATACATTTGTCGCAGATCAAGCCTCTTATGTGCATGATGTGCCTCCATGGACATTGCTCCATGCTGTGCGAGGTGTTGCCAGAGCATGGGAGTGTCACCGCTAAAACTATTTCCAACTGTTGGAGATCAGCTGGTTTTGGTGACACATCAGTTCCGGAGACAGAGGAGTTAGTGGAAGATAACCTCCAATTTACAAACCCTCTGATTTACAAAGCTCAAATTTTTGGGTCCCTTCAACTTCGTAAAATAGAGGTTCTACTGTAGTAGTTATTTAATACCTCACAAACTACCTTACTTCTCTTGAGTGGTGTGTAATAAAACAATCGACAAACTGGAATGAAGGGGCAATTATTCAAGGGAGGATGAATATAAATATGAACTTGAAATTGAAACCCTAAATTGGAACACTTAAAATTTGACCATTTCAACTGAATCTCTTATGTCAATTTTAGGTCAATTAGGCCAATAAATACTTTTAAAATGTTATACTGATTGTGAAATGAATACTACCTCTTTGATGTTAAAAATAACATTTATTGGCCGATAAAATATTTGAAAAAAGAGCAATTAGGAAAATAAATAGACATCAATTTACACTCGTATATTCCATTGATAGCCATTTTCTAGCCTACATATGCACCGCTGCTCCATTTTGTATTTTCCAAGTCTTTAAAAGGCATGCCTTCCCACAAATAATGCCCAAGAACATCTGTAGGAATAAAAAAGTATCTGATATTCATAGTATAGAAACCACTTAGGGAAAACCTATTAAATCTTTATATCTTGGGGTATAAGCATTTATGGCAATTATAGACTTTTGTAATGCTTTTGCCTGGGTTATATTACTCTAATAGTAATGTGTATTACATAAGTATATACTATAAGTTATAAAGGTCTGAGGCTCTTCAAACATTGCATTTCATGCAATATTTGAAGATCCTCAGTGAGAATTCATGAGTAATCTCAAGATTTTCCTTAGTATTGTCAGATTTGTGAATCACAAAATTAGGTCAACAAGTCCAAAACTACTTAGATTTCAGGAATAGCTACTTACCCATAATGATATCCACTCAATAAGAATGTGATACGTACAGGTTCGTCCATAAATAACCTCTTTAGTGCGATTACAATAGTTTATTTTTGTGGTGTCACTCAGTTCACTGTACCATGTTGTTTTCTTTCGTGCTGAAAAGCATAAAAGTTATGTTAACAATTAGATCAAAATACCACTCATGTAAATAACAAATGTTGCGAACTTCAACAGTTTCTGACTAATTAAAGAATTACTCAGGAATCAAAACGATTCAAAGGGTTGCTTGCCTCAAAAGGCTCTATTGCAATTGACCCGAATGGAAACCCAAACCCTCTTAATTCTACGTACCGGGAAAAAATCAACTCTTTCTTCTTACTGATTAGCTTGCCCATATTCATGATTATAAAGTAACGTAATATTGTGCTTGTACAAGTTTGGCTACCAAATGCAGCACGTCGCGAATGCTTTAAATACATTTTAAGCGTAAAAGGAGTTCAGTAAGCACATTTATTAATAAGAGAATGAATGGAACTTACCAACTGATGCTCCGATAATAGCGGTGTGGTGTATATATCACTGATTGACGATTCAACTGATGACTTCCATCAGAGTAAAATACTAATATTACTACCTATTATAATTAATAATACAATTATCACCAACCACATGACCGTCTAACGCCATTCAATGTGAAATAATGCGTCAATTGATGTTCCGTTGTTTCCCAGCATTCAACTCTAAACTACGTGCCTCGAATTTCAAAAGCAGAAAAGGGTTGCATTTATCGGAAAATCTTTAACATGGCATTAGTATACTTTACAGCAATGTTTTTAATATCAGGAAGGGGAGAAAAATTATCATGGTGGAGTAAATATTTCTTAAGGCCGCTCTACAAGATACAATTTTTTGTACAATTTCTTGTACAAACGCATGTATAAACTGAACGAAATTGTGTGTTTGTCTGAATGGAATTAGAACAGGTTCTATTTTCCATTCAGACATTCGCACAAGCGTACACACAATTTGCCGCTTTACTGGGCATAATTTCCTCATACAAGCATTTGTACAAAAAATTATCATGGTGGAGTAAATATTTCTTAAGGCCGCTCTACAAGATACAATTTTTTGTACAATTTCTTGTACAAACGCATGTATAAACTGAACGAAATTGTGTGTTTGTCTGAATGGAATTAGAACAGGTTCTATTTTCCATTCAGACATTCGGTCTGAATGGAATTAGAACAGGTTCTATTTTCCATTCAGACATTCGCACAAGCGTACACACAATTTGCCGCTTTACTGGGCATAATTTCCTCATACAAGCATTTGTACAAAAAATTATCATGGTGGAGTAAATATTTCTTAAGGCTGCTCTACAAGATACAATTTTTTGTACAATTTCTTGTACAAACGCATGTATAAACTGAACGAAATTGTGTGTTTGTCTGAATGGAATTAGAACAGGTTCTATTTTCCATTCAGACATTCGCACAAGCGTACACACAATTTGCCGCTTTACTGGGCATAATTTCCTCATACAAGCATTTGTACAAAAAATTGTATCATGTAAAGCAACCTTTAAAAATGCATTGTATTGCTATGAACACCACAAAGTTATGGTGGTCAGACACAAGTCAAGGTATTTACCAAGACAATAATTATTCTCATTTGACAAAAACACAGTCCCTTCAATGATTACTAAGTATATTAATGTTTCATGAATCTCGTGGTATTTCAATGGAATAGTAAACAATCAATATATTTCCTGAAATCTAGTAAACTTTTAAGATATATAAACACAGTATGAAAATAAGCTAGGGTTGGTTTTCATTTAACGATGTGTAACATGGGATATTTAAATTCCGGGCCAAGGTAATTTTTTAAGTTCACAAAGTTTCACTTGTAAGTCATCCATTAGATTATTTAAACAATTAGCATAATACAGTAAAACCTCCATACAACGAATTTCTTGGGACCGAAAAAGTCATGACTTCGCTGTAGGGGGTTTCGTTGTACGGAGGTGATATGCGGGTCCCGTCATCGCAGGGGCATCCAAGTGTTCCGTGATTTTTACGATGCAAGTCGTGTTATTTTCTTAATCTTGCTTTATTCACCTTTCCTATAGTGATGATAAACAATTGTTATTATTTACCATCAAATACCGTGGCTATCACCTCGTGATTTTCAATCTGCGTATTTCTAATTGAAATTATCGTTTTTCTCGTCCATTCTGCTCTACGCCTCATTGCTTACTTTA
Source organism: Platycnemis pennipes (assembly GCA_933228895.1). NCBI lineage: Eukaryota > Metazoa > Arthropoda > Insecta > Odonata > Platycnemididae > Platycnemis > Platycnemis pennipes. The sequence goes on from OW121847.1 coordinate 111,205,693, forward strand.
GTTATGTTCTGATATTAAAGGAATGCCAAAATTAATGCCTGTGGATTACGTATTTTTAAAGTGCTCCATAATTTTTCTCAGTATCTAATCGATATTATTCTTGGAGTGCAATAATTTAAGTCGATATCAATTGGCACTTTTAGACAGCAATTTTTCTTGAAAGAGCACATATTGCCATTTAGACTTATGAAATAAAATGCATTGTTGGAATTGAAATTGAAATCCCATTGAAATACTGGTAAATATCTATGTTCGTGACCGGTATATATTAGCTATCGATAAACAACGATGGAAGTTAGGTGGGGTGAGGTAGTTGCCACGAGTAAAAATGTGGCAGTCGGCAATGCCCTGAGGTCACAATGGCAATCTCAAATGATAATGCATTGATGATGCCTTCATAGAAGCTGGATACGATCGGTATTCTGTTGGCACACCCGTTCTTCGGTGCCAAAACGTAGTACCATCCTCCAGTACGCCAGGTAATATTTGAATCCACGCCTAGTGTCGCCGTTCATCCAGTAATTACATCTTCATACTTGAAGAAAATTTAAAACCAGGTTTGCCCTTTTTCAGTCCTTTGCAGAACGTCTCTCATTTTAAAATGTGCGCCATTTGCAGGCTAAAACTATTAAACTGGAATAATTAGTCGCTAAAGCAGAATCACATGAGCTAAATATGTCTTATGTTAGCAATTAAGAGAATAAAAACACGTAAAAGAACCTGAGCCCAATCTTTTTGCGTCTTTTATGACATTAGAAGGACCTCTTTCTAAACCAAGTAGACGCGAAAATCGCTGTTCTGAAAACTCTAGTTGCACCAGTAATATTGCATGCTAACAATTTGGAATGGAGACATTTTGAGTTGGACGCAGCAAGAAATCTAACCTAGCGCACGCACTGAAATGAGTAAGAGGAAAGAGTGCATTGCCAACTAATCCCAAACATTCCATACCAAAATGCCTATTATTCAATAACCTTCCCCCTCCGAAAGAAAGAATAACTACGCCCTTACTCGCCTCTTTCTCTACAATGCTGCTGTTATCTCCCCTCCCCACATTCCTGCGGGGAGACCTCCCTTGCCCATTCCACTCCTCAATGACTCCCCTTACCCCTAACCGAAAGCTCATGTGTTTCCGATATATCGTGGCCCAGTGGTCTGCCGCTCTTCAAATAGCCCAACTGGTTAGGCACACAGACAGAAGAGGTACAATAGTTCCTGTAATAACTAATCCGGTTTTCGATTTATCTCTCCTTCACTTACCTCCTCACAAATATAAATATAGGACCATCTACCATCCTCGCTGTACATACAGTCAGCTCTCGTGCGACTTACCTCGGCCAAAACATTCCATATTCCTTGAAAATGAGTATATTTCAGGAAGTTAAATACAAATTTCGAAAAATTACATAGGTTTAAAGCAATTTTTTATTTATAAATACGAAGCAGTAGCTGTTTTTAAGTTATATTAATTCAAAATTATTCTATTTAAAATAGTTTTCTAAAGTCTGTCTCATCCCTTTCCTCATTTCTTTGCTGGCTGCTTGCTCAACCTGCCGCAGAATCTTCAAATTCTCTACTCCATCTTCTGACATTAAAAAAACTCACTCCAAAACATCTATTGCGTCCACCACTTCCTTCCAACTGGGGCGCACTACGCTATTGCTGGGCTCCTCTCTCTTCATCGCTCACATCCTGCATCTCCGCCAAAATTTCGGGATCCTCATTGTCGGCGAATCATACATACAGCGAAATCATTATCAATACTCGCATACTCTTCGAAAGATACCCCTTCAATGTTTAATAATTGAGCGACTTCACCCCATTCCTCCCTCTTAGCTTAATGGTTTGCAGGATGTTCCACTTCAATGACTTGATGTCTTCAGTGTTTCCTAGTCTAATTAGAAGATATTCGACTAGTTGCCTTCTATATGCGCAATGAGTGAGAACAAAGGACACTTGACGTGACACTGAAGGCATCTTTTCGACGACATTCAATCAGTTGACGTCTCCAATGCATACAGCGCTGAAGATTCATTGAGCCTAACTACTTTTTCGTCTTTTATTTATTCATTCATACCAACGTCAAATCCATTACATCTCGTACAGTTATCAAATAATATATATGTATCTTAAAGACATCGTTGTTGATCCTATTTCTAAAAGAAGGATTTCTTGTCTTGAATTATGAATTTTTAAAATTCCCGACTCAGACCAGAAAATCATAAATAATCCACGAACATTTCTCTGCATTGAAAATTCACGAATAATTCCCGATTTTCCAGGTTTCCCCAGTCAGTGGACACCCTGATAAGGGATGCTCAATGGTATATTATCGAAATTTAATTTAAAAAGAGCTGCTCCGCGGATTTTCTGTCAAACCAGTTCGACTTGTAAGCCGCCTAGGCGGTTCAGAGAGGAGCGCAAAATTGCCAAGCGCTCCTGCTCGGAGTGGCACAAAGGTCGGAGCGGAGCAATAGACGGAGCCACGAGGAGCGGAGCTTTAGCTTCCCTTACACGTTTCTTACGGTGGGAACCATCAGAGTTGACTATGGCCTTCACCGAACCAGAGCGTCAAGTTTCCTTCATGCCCTCCGCTCTGTAGGTCTCGGATTTGAACCCCTTCGAAGCGCAGTGCAGAGCGGTTAAGACGCAGTACACTCCGCTGCGGTTCTACTTCCTGCTTATTACGCAAATATCGATGGAAAAAATTACCTGCAAATGCAAAATACTGCGTTTGTTCTCAATAATTCATTCTAGAGGGGAACTTTTCATGTCTTGTGCCCATTATCAGACTTCATTGTAGGGAGTTTTCGTAATTAGAGAGGTTTGTTAACCGCTTTCCTGACGCGCCCGAGAAAACTCGGGCACCGACGTCACACAAACTTTGACACGCCCGAGTATACTCGGGCAAGCGCGAAAAGTCCGTCTCTTTCCCCTCACGCCCGAACATTCTCGACAGCCGCTGGTAGTTCATTATTCTGCCGTCAGAGGAACAGATAAGGGTCCATAGCCTACTCCAGCCAAGTGGCGCGTTTCTCAAATGGAAATATCAAGGTTATATACGTATTAGTATTATACCAATTATTTTCAGCTATTGCAATGGTATGAAACTGCTTATAATTATTGAAATATTATTTTTTTTACGTTTTTCCCCAATTATAATTGAAATTTCTACCTTTATAACATCATATTTCAACTTGATTTTTACACATGCGATCTTTGCGATCTTTTTACGAATTATTCAAATTTTTGTGGCTAAGATTTGATGATGGCTTAGGTTTTTTTTATGGCACTCGATGTGTTATAAATTCATTTTTTCAAAATTATAATTCTATCACCATGTATTATACTAATACTTATTCCCCATCCAAGTTTGTGTGCATTCAATCAGGAATTTTCTTCTTCTGATATATTACGCAATACTTTTAGAACAATGACTAACATATATCTGCCTTTTTTCTGATGTCGTGTAAAATTAGTCTTGTGCTCGGGTAAAAAATGAAACCACTGCATTCGTATCTCCATTTACATTGATATTTCTTTGCTTATAGCAACTCATTCGCTCTTTATGTATTACATATTGTATTTTCCGATATTTTTCCCTGTGAGATACATCGATTCTCAATGTCTTCATATGAAAAGATGGCTGGGTATGAATAATTTTTTATACTTTATGTGTACGCAAACATACAGACCCATCAAAATTTGGAAATTTTGTTTTCCATCAAATAAATGAAGTTTCAGGTTTCACTGCATTGTTGTTCAGTAAAAATGTTCTGCATTTTCCTCCGGGAAATCTGATGACAGATAACTGATTTTCAAATAACTTTCACTGCGGATACCCCAAAGAGTAACAGCAATGCATAGAAAGGACTTCCCTCATTTCATTGTCAACCATAACGTCTTCACACTGGAAACCTCTTCGATGCAAAATTTACCGTTAGTTGGAGGACACAAATGGTCGCAGTATGCACACGTGGGTAAAACCCTTCTCCATGCGACTGAAGAAAAGGGGCGATGGAATTTTTGTCGACGAACAAATACTCAAAGGCGCCAGGACGAAGGGCAGACTTTGCACCTAGGTGTGAAGTCTGCCCCTTGTCTTGGTGGCCTTTGTGGCACACCGTCACGTGCGCTTTGGATGTTTTTGCTACCCACGGTTCTATATGTTATGTGCGGAAGCTAGAGGACGGGGAGGGAACAATGTTCGTATAGATGTGCGAAGTCTGTCCATTCCCTTCAGAGCGCATCCTATCCGTCTCAGTTTCTCGTTGATATTCAATGCACACGCATCGTTTTCCCTTGTTTGCCTGCATTCGACATCTTCAAATATTTTGGCTGTCGCAGTAGCCCTTTCAGTGGTGATTTCCAATTTTTGCAAGTGGCGACGGATATGGATTCAGGAGAGGAAACGGATTGCACTAGCTCCGACTCGCAAGAGTTGGATATTGAAAACTCCGGCTCCGAATCAAGTCTTTCCGGAGAAATGAGTTCCGACTCTGAAGATGCAGCGGAACCGTTGCAAGAAGGACCGTGGTGTGAGATGTCACTATCGAATCCTCCTCCTGCACCACCAAGGTTTCCTTTTGAAGGAAATTCTTCATTGAACTTCAATCTGGACCCTGAGTGTGGTGTTTTGAAGTATTTTGAACTTTTTTTTGATGATGAACTCATCGAGTTTATCACAGTTGAAACCAATCGTTACGCTAGTGACTCTTTGAGAAATGAAGCGGGACCGAGTGGTGGTGGCCAAAATCAGTGGCGCGCCATCACCAGCGCTGAGATTAGAGTTTTTTTGGCTCTTGTGATATTACAGAGCATTGTGCGAAAGCCTGATACAGAGCTTTATTGGTCGACGCGTCCTATACTTGCTACTCCATTTTTAGGCCAGACAATGTCCTATCGCAGATTTGTGAAAATTAGGCAGTACCTGCATTTTGTGAATAATGCTGACTACGATCCCCAAACCCACCCGAACGGGAAACTAAACAAAATCTGGCAGGTGCACCAGAAGTTGGAGGACAAGTTCAAGGCACTCTACATGCCAGAGAGGGATGTTACAATCGACGAAAGCCTGCTCCTTTTCAAGGGCAGATTGGGATGGAGGCAATTTATGCCGGTAAAATGGGCTCGCTTTGGCATAAAATTCTTTGTTTTATGTGAATCAAAGAGTGGCTATGTGTGGTCAAGCATAATATATACGGGAAAGGGAACCGTGCTAGACAAAGACTTCAACTACATGCCTATGTCCTCACAAGTCGTGATGTCGCTAATGAAGCCACTGCTTGATAAAGGATACTGTTTGATGATGGACAATTTTTACACGTCTCCCGAGTTGGCCGATGTGTTGGTTTCCTGATCCACGGATACCTACGGAACGTTGAGGAAAACCAGGCGAGGAGTACCTACAGCATTCAAAGGGAAGAAACTGAAAAAGGGGTAAGTGGCAGCCTTCTCAAAAGGAAAGATCATGGTTATTCAGTGGAAGGACAAAAAGGATGTATCGCTGCTGTCATCAGTCCATAATAGTGCCATGAAAAGTGTCGTGAAGAGGGGGGAAACAAAAGAAAAACCATTGATCATTGTGGACTACAACGACACGATGGGAGGAGTTGACTGTGTAGACCAACACTTGGCCGATTACCCGATACCTCGGAAACGGGGTAAAAAATATTATAAAAAATTTTTTTTTCATCTGCTTGAACTTTCTGTTTGGAACTCTTTTGTTCTCTACCACAAGACGGGTGGAAAAAAAGTGCATTTAGACTATCGTCTTGCACTAATTGAGCAGTTATTAGACGCGTATCACCCCTCAGTGGAGTCCCCACGCATGGGTAGGCCACCCGCAATGCCTCATCCGCAACGCCTCACGGAGAGACATTTTCCGGAAGTAATCCCTCCAACTGAAAAGAAAGGTAATCCAACGAAACAATGTTACCTATGTTGCCGAAAGAGAGACGCAAGAGGAAAAAAACTTAGAAAAGAGACAAGGTATTACTGTCCCCAGTGTGAAGTGTCTCTTTGCATAACCCCTTGTTTTAGAATATTTCATACAGCAAAATGCATTTGAGAACTTTTTTTCAAAGTGCTTTATGTGTTTAGAGTGAAATAAAGTTATTTTTTACTATTTTTGTCACTTACGAATAAAAAATGCATGTTGTTTCAAAAATAAAGTAAAACCAGGTCAAATAGTGTCAAATACGGGTAAAATTGCAATTATTTTAAATTGTTGATAAATATTTAAAAAAAGGTTTAATAGCGTTATTATTTACGCAAATTTATTCACAAATGAATAAAGAACAATAATCTGAAATAAAAAAATGTGATGTTTTTTTGACCATACACCTCAAATTAATGCGTCAGGGAAGCAGTTAAGGGAGGTTTTTTTGCGTGCATTGTGCATTGGAAGGGTCCGGGATCGGACCAATGACTTCGAAATAGGGAGGTTTCCTTAAAATTTCGCTGTACGGTGGTTCGTTGTAGAGAGGTTTTACTGTATCTATTGTTACACTTTCCCCCGAAACAGCCGGGATCTTTCTGGCCCAGTTCCCTTATTCCCAGAGAGAACCTCCCAACAGAGTGTAATCATTATTCATCATAATATTCATTCCTTATGTAAACATTGAAGAAATACTTTTTTTTGTTTGCCTATTTTAACATTGGTATTGGCATGTGCTCTACTGCTGCATACCAATATCTGTAAAATATGTAAATTGGAGGAGTGGGCAGGGGCCTTATGGAGCCCTCCTGGCACTTTAGACGTTTTTAGATCCATTGTGCCAACCCACATTTAACCAGCCTGAAACGTTCAGACAGGGGATAAAAGCACCATGGTAGATGTATGGAGGAGGGTCACCAATCCAGCCTATTCCATGACTATTAGAGTCGTCTTCAAATCCGTCTGTCTCTGTTGAGACTGCTTTTTGATTGCTGAATCACAGAATGCTAATTTTTTCCCAGTGGATATTCACTTCTGAAGCCTTCTCTTTGAAATAATTAACCCTTTGCACTCTGATTTTTTCACCCTCTATACCAGTAGTCCACTCGGAATTTAATTTTAAATGCCCCTGGATTTCGTGTGTTGAGTGACACTCAACATGTGAGCTGGCAGTGAGCTACGCTGTGTCGAGTATCACTCGACACCTGAGTGGAAAAGGTTAAAGCCTTTTTTGATGCAAACATTAAAAATTATGGGAGAAGTGCCCATCCTTGTCTCACTCATTTTGTTATTCCTGCTTCTCCACAGCTCTTATTTAATCATAGCTACTTGGTTTTTGAATAAACTGTTGGTAATTCTTAGTCGTTGTAGTACATTCAAATTCCTTTCTCTAAGGAGTAAGTTTTAAATATCAGTTAAATAATATTTCAAATAATTTGATTCCAGCATGTTTCACATCATTACTCTATTGTGTATCACTGAATAATGCAATGGTGCTGACGTAGTAAAACTGATTCCTCATCCAAAAATATGCTTAATGACAGAATTCACATTATGAATTGTCACGTGAAACATCGTAATGTGGGGATCTACTGTACTGCATTGTGGATGTAAAAAATGTAACATCTGTATTATTAGGGGCTTTTAACCCTTTGAGTGCCAATGAATATCCTAGGACCTACGCTAAAATTGCCGGAGCATTTAGGCCGATTTTGTAGAGCTTCAGGTGAAATATTATTTCACGCAGCTCATGTAAAAACGTAGGAAAATGAACGCTAGTTGTCAATTTTGGAACTACAAAGGTTCGGTATCTAAAGTTCTCTGCATTAAAATGCCATCAGTCAACAATCAGTGAACAACCAACAATTTTTAATGACAATACAGAAGGAGCGCGATAGCGCTCCCCGGCACTTTTCACTAGAATTCGGAGGAGCGCGATCGCGCTCCCCGGCACTCTAAGGGTTAAGGTAGAAAATAATATACATCTATTTGGATTACTCTCATTATTTATTTGACCACTTTTTGTTGTCATGCATTAATTAAACTGTGAGTTTCTTAGTAAAAATTATGTGCAATACATTATTATATTGGATCATCTGCTTATTTTTCACCTAACACCATACATAATTCATTTAAATAAATGTTTTTACCACTCAAGGAAAAGGTGGCCATCAGGAATGGGAGCTTTTAAAGTCATATTGTCTACCTAACGCTTCTGTAGAAGATGCATTACATGGGAGCAGCGTAGTGAAAGCGGTATTCCATTCTGATGCATATAGAAACGGCTCTGGATTTTCAGCTATTGCCATTTCTGGTAAGTTAATTAGAAGAATGTGATAAAAACTTATCACAATTCAAATACATATTAAAAATAAAAAATATGAATATGTACAAGTTTCTCTATTTGATAAGTTGAAAATTTGCTGTATTTAGTGTTTTTACTTCATAATATGTACTTGCTTAGTCTTCCCAGATATACTGGTTAGGGCGATACATTCCTGGATTCATGGCATAACTACCAATATCCCTAGAAAAGCTGTCCTGTATACCATTGATCCCACAATTCACCAACGAAATTATAAAGAACTATAGAAATTGTGAACTTTTGAATTTTCTTGAAAATGTGTTTTTAAGTGAAAGATCTGCGCAATTCTATTATATCGATATTCTATTATGTTGCTATCATAGTATTCAATTTCTTGTGTGTTACTGTATTTTAAAGTATTCCTGTGATTATTCTTTGTATCCTGCTTGTATTAGTACTGTATTTTGAGTTCACCATCATCATTATGCATTTTTTTAATACTTTACTGTTGGCATAGTGAATATTGAATGTTGGTGATGACTACTTATTATTCATCTATGTAATGAGTAACATCCGGGTGAATTTTGCATTTTCCGAATAACATCTATTTTATCTCACAAAATTATTTCACAAAATTACAGTTTGGCTACTTATTATTAATAAATACAGTAAAATTTTCCACATTTTTTTATTCTTGCTACATATCTAAAATATGTACCAATTTTTTTCAAAATTAATCTGCGAAACCTATACTTGCCAGCTTCTTGGCCATGAAAGTATAAAAACCTCACCTCACTCTTTATTAGAAGCAAAAAAGCACAAAAGAGCCATGATTTCATGCTGAGTTCTGTAACGATGTTCTATTTATTATGTTTTATTGTTATTAGTAATTTATAACCTTAATTAATGCTGATACAATGGCCTATGCCATATTTATGATCAATGAATTTATTGATATGTGTAACCAATTAACTTTCATTCATTTGGCATCTAAGTGTACAATCATTTTTGAGCATGACTTTTGTTTGTATGACTCCTTTTTTTAGAATTATTATTATTTTTTATTTTATTTTTTTTATTTTTAAAACTATTTTCAGAGTGCGGCGGTTCTCTCAGAGGCCCTAATGGAATTATTAATGCACTCAATTTAACAGCAAATTCGTACTCAGAAAGAATCTGGATAGAGTGTGCATGGGACATCACAGTCAAAGCAGGCCGAAAAATAGTTGTGGAGTTTGATGAATTTGATATACCTACAGTTGATCCCTACTGTGGAGATGGTTATATATTGGTAAGCTTTAGTGGTATTTTAACAACCATCTGCTCATCTTTTTCCTAATGGTCTTTTCTTATTATTTTTAATTCAGTTGAAATACTTTGTTTCGATATGCAATGAAAGGATGGTGAAAAAGCTGGGAAGCAATTTACTGTTTGAGTGAAAGTTTCTTGGGCCTTCCTCTGGGTCAAAGCCGGTGGAAGACCCGAGAAACTTTCACTCATCTAATACACCAGGAAAACACCAAATCTTACATCAATGTTTTTGTTTAATTAATATGTAATTTGATTTCTATTATTTTACATGATGGTAAATGATTCAAAATAGAATAATTCCCAATTATAATATTCTTCATATCATTGAAATCGGTCTTGTCTCTGTGGTTCAATTCTCTCAGACAGATGCACACAATGAGGTATTCATTAGATGCCTGAGTAGGCATAGAGTCCTCATTCCTTCAATATTTTTTTGCTTAAATGACTATTGGCTTGTGAATTAAAAAAATAATGTTGCTAAGAAGAAAAAAAATAATCATCAAAACATCCATAATAAAGTAAATTATCAGACAATTCTTAGGAAATTTTACAACCAAGGTAAATTAGTGGAGATTAACATAAAACTGGGGAACAAAGTTTTACTCTTAGATTGTGACTCAGTTCTCCTTATGTGTGACTGGTTCCTTTTGACCTATAATGAAGTAAAATCAATGGTACAGTGGTCCTGATGTACAGGCACTTCCAAAAAAAAGTTAACACTTCGGAGCCGAAATTTTTCGAAGTCTCGAGTTGACGGTGATTTGACAATGCTGCGTCACGGCTTCCCTCTGGCAGAGCATCGCGAAGTTCTAACCGAAAACAAACCCCCTTCCCTCCTCCCCCGTCCTCACCTTTCCCTGTTTAGCAGAAGGGATGACTGCACGGTCGGTCTTGTTATGCCCTAAAGAAGGGGGCTATTGTGGGCACTCCATGGTTGTTTCTTCCGACTCGCGCTGCGAGACTGAAGTCCTGAACATATCTCTACGCTCGCCACCGTCGCGAAAAAAACTGGACTAATTTCCAAAATAGCTTTCTTTGAGATATAGACTTTAAACTTCACATAAATACTCAGAAAAGATTGCTAATTAAGGAATAATGTTTCGTTTGACATGATTCTTATCTGTTAGCCAGATATAGGGGCTCAAACATAACCAAATTTCCAAATAAACACCTGCATCATTTGCCTATTAACACAATGCTATGCCTTTAAATTTCCTGAGCTACAAATATTTTTTTAATCATTTAATTGCTATTCCATTACTTAGAAAAACTAGAGTATATCTAGTTCACATGGGCCCTCGAAAGACTCCACTCTTTTTTCAAGGGACTCAGACTCCACTCGTTTTTAAGTGTGTGCACTGTGGACCTATTTGCCCGAAGCTCTCTCACATATGACCAAAACGCTTTAGGATTGCTATCTAAATATTCTCCTAACATCTTGCTCTTGAAATATTATAACGTTTGCCGAAATGATTTCCCTGCTAATGCTCTCGATTTTTTATAGTTTTGAACTAACTCATTTTTTACCTCTACCAATAGACCCCATCCTGCATTTTTCATCCTAGCGTGGCATACCCTTTGTCACTTTAGTGATTTCCTAACCTCCGTGTTATACCACCTAGGCTCTGTATTATCACTAATGAATTTACTTGGCATGTATTCATTAACTGCTTTACGGGTGTCCTCAAGAAATTCTCTCCATGAATCCTCTGTATCTAATCCTTTGCTTTGTTCGTTAAATATATTAAACGATTCCCTTAATTCCTCTTTCATACCGTCGTAATTAGCCTTGCCAAATAAGTATACCCTCTTCCTTGGTTTATAATGTCTTTCAACGCCTACAGTAAATTTCGCATTTACTATTTTATGATCACTAAAGGTTACAGGTCCTAATACAGCTAATTGCACGCGCATTCGACCACAACTAAATAATTATTCGTATGAGATTTAACTGATTGCAAGAGTTCCCTAAGAATGTGAAGACATTTCCGTTGGTCAAACTGTAACTAATGTTACGCTATGATTGGTTATTCAATGCCTTTTTCCGTTCTTCAAAGGATGAGGACTGTGGCAACATACGAATATTCCCGAATACCCATTGTTTATAGGACACCTGCAGGTGGTCGCAAAATACCCCTGACTCTCGCCTTACCCTTATTTCCGACCGTGGTGTTGAGTCGCGTGTCCTCCTAGTCCTAACCCTGCCGAAGGATCGCTACCCACTATTCTCCTCCTACCGAAGGGGAGAGGCGGCTAGGAAGCATGGCTAGCTGGGAATTCCCTCTCAGAAACGACCATATTGCATGCTAGACAATACCGCCAAAAGCTTTGGATATATTTCTTTAATGGACGGAATTAATTCATTTTTGTGAATGAATTGTTACTTCCTTCACACCACATATGAAATTAATAAGAGACTATCAAACCTAAATCATGAAACCATGTTGATAAACGTGTTCACTCGTGGGCATTTAAATGTTTTGAAATATTCGCCCGGTAATGTGAGTAGAAACAAACTTAAAAGCACTCAGGTTGAAGAGTGGATGGGCAGACGTCTGCGATGTTTTACCTGCTTCCGGAACACCCCTCATGCCTGGGCACTGGGATGCAAGGGTATAAACTCAGGATGTTGACCCGAGGCATACCGTGTGCAAGGGGTCGTGGGTGCAATAAAACGTATGGAGTAAGGTTTTTGGGAAGTGGAAAATTATTCCTCGCAGAGACCGGTCCTCCCCATCCCCATTGTCTCAGTACAGGGACTGAACAGAGTGGTCAGAGGGAACATGCCGATCACCATTTGGCATTCAGATCTCCTTTGTAAGGGGAAAAGGTGGCAAAATGAAGACCAAGGCTCTGAAATCATCGGTGCATCTTTTACCGCGTGAATAAAAAGAAGGGGGCAAAAGTAATTCAAAAGAAAAACGAGTGTATTTCGGAATGTTACATGGGCCCTAGAAAGACTACACTCTTTTCAAGGGCGTGAATAAAAAGCATGTTCCCGGAGCGCACGCGAAGAAAAATAAAGTGATTCCACGTAAACTTATCCGGTCGCACGATTCAATATTCTCACGATTTCATCAACATAGATCAGTGAAGTTTAGTAACAATGAGTGCCGCTGAAAAATGACGAAAAGGAAGCCTTGGGTCCATGTCACTTGAGTAAAGTAAGCGAGTCACAGCACTTCCAGCCCCAGCCGCGCGGAGCCATGCCCCGGACGCGCGATCGGATAATCATATGTATTTTTCGGTGTCGAAGGCTTATTTTTAATTTCTCTTCAATTACGTGTTTATGAGTCTTCAACGAGTGCTCTGATATAAGTCACTTGACAGGTCTCTCCCAAAAACGCTAGATATTCTCTATATTATGTAAACATTTTATCTGAGAACAGCATCTGACATTTTTAACGGAATTGTGCTAAAATGCTTCAAAAATATTTGAAGCTTTGGTAATTTTAAGGCAAAGTCTTGTGTTAATAGATCATGCGATTCTTTATTCAATCAAATTCCTCACATAACGTCACGATCAACTTAACTTGGAAGACATTCGGAGAAAAATTAGTTCAGGTGTTTATTTGGAAATTTGGTCATGTTCGAGCTCCTGTATTAGACTAATAGATGAAAAGCATGTCAAATGATGTATTATTCCTTAATTAGCAGTCTTTTTTGAGTATTTGTGTGAAGTTTCAAGTTATATATCAAAGAAAACTATTTTTGATTTTGTCCAGCTTTTTCCGATTTCCATCCACTATGCGACGGTGGCGAGCGTAGAGATATGTTCAGGACTTCAAATGTCATTCAGCGCGAGTCGGAAAAAATGACCATAGAGTGCCCACCATAGCCCCCTTCTTTAGGATAAGAGAAGACCGACCATTCAGTAATCCCTTTGTCCCATCTGTTGAAAGGGTAAAGGAGGGGGTAGGAGGGAAAGGGGTTTGTTTTCGGTCAGAGCTTCTAGAGGTTCCGCCAGAGGGAAGCCGTGACGCAGCGTTGTCAAATCACCGTCAACTCGGGACTTAGAAAAATTTCGGCTCTGAAGTGTTAACTTTATTTTGGAAGTGCCTGTACTTTTACAGTCAGGGTGTTGATGCTTTATGATTTCATACTTTTGTCTGATTTTTGACCCAAAGTTTGTACCAGACAACCAAAAATAAATAAATTACTTTCTAGCCTAGAAGGACTGGGGGAATCCCCCTATAATAGAGCAAGTGTAGTAGAACAAACACAGAGAGAAAAAGAAATTTTTATGACATTTAATTGAAAAAATGGCTTATTTTTATAACTTTTTGTAGGTACTTTTTCCATTAAAGGAAGTCTTGCATCAGTCTATAAATGTGAATGGATGGGTACATAATTTTTATTTTAAAACTTTCAATTTTCTTAACAGCAATGTATCATACTTATGGAAGATAGCACTGTATACAACTTAAATGGCATTACAAGGCCATGAAGTGTACTTTAGATACACATGCACCGACGCAGCACACAAATGTTCATGGAACGTTAAGCGAAGGTTCATTTGGAACCGAAGGAATGTCATGAAACTAACTGTAAGAACGTTCCCAAATGATTCCCATGTCGCCTGACTGAAACGTTGCACAGACGTTTGCGCCGTCCACGTTCCCACTTGGTAGCAATATCATTCCGCTCGAACTTTGCACAGAAGTTTGCAGCTACAGAATTAATAATCCCACGCAGCACACAAATGTTTTGCAAACGTTCGATGACCATCCTTTACATTTAGTTGCATGTGCGTTGCGTAATTTATCATTTTTCTATTAACAAATAACTGCAATTTTGAAGCCTCATTCACATCTCATTCCAAACATTTTCCACTCAACTTCGACAGCAGTTACTATCTATTTTCTGCCAATGTGAAGTTCACTATTGACCGAAAAATTCATTATTCCGGCGAGGTTCCTGTAAAATTTTGAGTGCATATCTCGCTGTGTATTAAAAAGTAATTATCCGTTAATTGTTTACGGCCTTGAGAAAGTCCCACGACAAGTCGAAGTCCATCCTATTCACGGAAGTACCCTTGTGCATTAAAAACTAAACATTTTAGGCCTGTCTGATAACGTAAAGTATTCGAAAGAAAAAAAAATTGCACGCCCATGGCCGTGAAGCCTCTTTTCAGGCAAACAGAGAATTCCGAAATTTGTTTCGTGGGTTTCCCAAAGGGGTTGATTGCAAATCCAGCAAATAAGGGGAAAATAAAAAATATTGCTGTTATTGCCTTAAAAGTATGGGATTGGGCATTTTACAGTGATAACGTAAAGTATTCGAAAGAAAAAAAAATTGCACGCCCATGGCCACGAACCCACGATGCCGCAATAAAAATGCCTGCAGTGGCACCTTAACCCACTCGGCCACGGAAGATGTTATAAATAATGCGTGCATTATAAAGGATTTATACGGAGGACAATTCTTCATTAGCGTTTTTCTCGCGAACCCGGGTCTATGGGAGAGAAAGCCGTGACACTTTTACCTCATCCCCTCTACGGTTCCAGAAAATAGTTTCGTCATTTGGATCCCGAACATCAGTCTCGCGATGTCTCCTTGTCAGAACAACAATCTTAAAATCAACTTCAAGAATAGCAACAGCAGCAATGGTATTTTTTGCTAGCTATATATCGTTCAACCAGCCTCCTGTGTATATGTTGTGGCAAAATCAACATAGTGTTGTCTCTCAAGATATTAAAATGTAACTGATGATCAAGATCACAATAACTGGTCTGAGAAAATTTTATTTCTCTTTCACTGTGGTAACTTGCTGTATGAGTTGTAACCGTCTTTCATAGAGCATTGAGTCCCACAAGTTATGCAAATGGAACGACGATCACAGCAAAATTGTCTTGTAAAATATAATTAAATGGTGGACCATTCAAAGCTTTGTCAGCATAAATAAAGGGGAGATGTTACATTATGAAGATATGGGACTAATGGGGACTAGAAGGAAAAGTTGTAAATGGTGGGAAAACATTAATTACGGGGACCTGAAGGTGGGGTTTTACTGTTGATAGGTACTTTAAACAACAACTATAAATTTTTTATTATCATGTATGCCTCTTGAATTATTCTTAATTCTTGGATTCATTATTTCAGTGCAGTGAAGCAATTTTCTTGAGTATAATATACAGCAGAAGCCCGTTATAGTCACTCACTCAGTGATTCAACCCGAAGGATGGTCTTTGATAGGTGAGAGTAGAGCTCACCCCGTACTAAGCCAATGGCGTGTGAAATTCACACATTCAGGGTAGGGGGGCCAGCTCCTTTCCCCGGGCCACCTGCGATTTCCTACGAAGTTCCGACATGCAGAAAATCAAATTGTGAGGATTTTAGATGGGGATGTCCAGAAAGTCTGACCACAAAGCTCCCCGTTATAGTGATTACGGCATATAACGAGAATCTCACAATAACGAGTGATTGGCAATGTACCATCAAAAGGCCCATGATTAACATGTAACAGAAAATGGATATAGCGAGGCCAAGAAGCTCCTGCCACGGTATACGCTGGGTATTACAAGCGATATTTATTGAGGGTGATGCACTGCGAAGTACAAATTAATGCATGCTTTATCTTTAGTAGCATTATTATTCAACTACAACTTAGAATACAAGATTTGTGCCATCTCTACATTATTTAAAGTCCAATCAACTCCAGGCACTGACGATATATGGCCCGTCCTGGCGTACCTTGTGCACACTCGCACTTTTTAGTGGTTTTTTTGTTAAGCCAAGTTCACATAGGAGCTAAATGGGTATTCGATGGACAAGCAGTAAAGCATTAAACAATCACATGACAGTGGAGAGCGGTGATGGGGCGGAATTCAGCCCGCTGCCTTTGCCCTCCTGCCTCCACCCGCTCGTTCCTGCCACTCCGCCCACCCTCTTGTTCCCGCCCCTCCGCCCACCCACTCTTTCCTGCCCCTATACTAAAACAGACGATGCTTGAATAATTTTTCAGCCAGGAATAGAAATTGAAAGTACTGTTCTGTTATGACACTAAAGGTGTGACATTAGTTTTGTTATGCTTTTTATTCTTGCGACAAATTCGTCAAAGTTTTCCGTTGCCAGAATTATTAATTTCCTTATAATTTTATGATTCATATGTCCTGGTTTCGATTATTTTTTCCTGTTAGCAGATTTAATGGGAATACTTGTGTTTTCTGGTACATTTGTTTATTTGTGCATATTTTTCAATATTTTTGTAAATATTGCTAGGGTCGATTTTATGTGAATAATTAAAATTTATTCCATTCAACAAATTTTTATTTTATGATCCCTGAAATCACAGATGCATACAATTTTGAGTGAATGCATCGCTAATTCTCGGCAGTAGTATTTCATGGTAGTTACCTCTGTTCGCTCTAATCCTCCTGATGGCACTAGTACGACACACGATGTGCAGCGCAACCGACAAAGGCATTTGCTTCTGTAAATAAATACTCGCTGCAACTAATTTTCTAAAGATAACTAAATGTGAATATTAAGAATGGCTAGGAATAAGAGGGCGGTTCATTGAGTACCCATGTTAGGAAAGAAAACAATTTTTTCAAACCCAAATTATTTATTTTTCAACATTTTCCCTTTTTAGGGATATACACTTTTCCCAACGTCCCTGCCATATTTTAACCCCTACAAAAAATAGGAATTGTCGAGCTCTGCAAATTACGCCTCTGCCTGGATGATGATCTCCTTATTTGAGCTAAATTTTATCTATTGAGCCATTTCTTCATGTTTGTGAATAAGAAGAAATCGCATGGAGCCAGGTCTTGCAAAAAAGGGGGGTGGGGTAGCAATTCATAACGCATTTCATACAATTTGGTGGTGACAATTCTGGAGGAATGTGCTGGTGCGTTGTCGTGGTGAAACAGGACTTTCTTCTTCGCCAAATGGGGCTGTGTTTCCTTCAGTTTCCTGTCAAAACGGTCCAATAACTCTGTAGTAACACTGTAGTATTCTCCAGTGAACATTTATCCTTTTTCTTAGAAGTCCATGAGTATTACGCCCTTCGAATCCCAACAAGTTGTTGCCAAAACTTTTCCGGCCAATGGGATCGCCTTCGCCTTCTTTGGAGCAGGCTCAATGGAAGAAACCCATTGTTTTGATTGTTGCTTGATTTCTGGTGTATATTGATGAATCCAGGTCTCATCGGCGGTGACAACTCGATGCAAAAACTCCTTTGGATTTTGCTTAAATTTCTCCAAACACAGCTTTGAAGTTGAAAGCTGCATCCGCTTGTTCCCACCATCAGCAATTGTGGCACCCATCGAGCCGACAACTTTTTCACTGCCAACTTATCATGTAAAAAATCATTTGTCATTCCCATCAACACACCTCTGCCTCTGCTACTTCGTGCACTTATGTTTGACAATCGGGGAGAATCATGTTGTGGACTTTTCCAATGATTTCCTCAGTAACCACATTTGCTGGAATCCTAGGTGATCCTCAGAAAAAACTGATGTTTGGCCATGTTTAAATTCGTTGACCTAATATCTAAATGTTGTCCTTGATGGCAAAGGGTCCTCTTAAACAGCATCTAATTTCGCTTTTATCTCCCCACACGTTTTCCCCTCCAAAGTGAATCACTGAACGATACTGCACTCTCTCCATTTTAGCGAAAATCACGTTGCACTGCTACCTGCAATGGCTGTCAAATACAAACTAACCAATGAATCTGGGTGAAATTGTTACTGATGTCGTTCAAAATATAGCAGAACACAATGTTATCTGCAACTTGCCTCAGCAATTCCATCTTTCCCCAAACACGGGTACTTAATGAACCACCCTCGTAATTACGCAAGAAATATTTTCGACGGCCGAAAATGCCATATTTCGGCGATTCATTACAACTTTCCAAACCAATAGATGTACTGCTTAACACTAGAAGACTTGAGAAAAGCGTAAATTATTGTTTTGGAAGATGTGATTCGCAAAATGATCGATGAATAAGCAATTGGGCATGAAAACATCTCTTCTACCTGTTTCTAATAGCATGGTAACGAAAGAAAAATGGAAAGTAAGAACAACTGTGGGAATTGAGAGGCTTAATCAAGTACCTTTGGATATAACGAGTACTCGCTATAGCGAGTGATTTCTCAGCTGTTGGGGGCACTCGTTATACTGAGCTTCCACTGTACATTTTTTGGAGGTTTAGGCAGCCATATACTTACAGCTTCTGTTTCAACAGTGAAAATGTCTACTTTGAAAGACATACCGTGATGCCATCATTTTTCCAAAACATAATTAGAATTACAAAACATTTCAGACTTAGCATTCAGCCAAATTTGCATTAAAAATCAGTGATTTCATGACTTATCGTAATGATTTCACTGCAAATTTCATGGCTTGATAACGATTTCATTGAATGATATATTTTTCATGATAATGAAATTCTTTACGTACAATTTATTTCACCTGCAATGCATTTGAAATTAACTCTTAAACATTTTTGAACTTCTTTTGGGTATTTCATGATTTTGTCAAAAACTAAAATAGTCTACCTCTAGTCATGACTAGAAAATCATAGGTGTAGCTAGCACTTCACAGTGTTCACCTCCATTCTGGTTTCCATACTCTGGCTACCACTCTTTCTAATCTCATTCTCTCCCCCTAATCCTACAACCATAGTGGTGAAAAAAATGTCCTTATCAGTCACATTCCAGAACCCTAATTCCTTTTTGCCAGTGTTTATCATCAATAGTTCCTTATTTTTAACTGCTCCTATGTGAAATATAAATACATGCTGATTTCATCAGCTTAAAAATACTGATTTTGGTCAATCATTGATTTTAATCGTAGATGATGATGCTATTGTGATTTTTTTTTACAGTTCAGGAATGGCGGTACTGCAACTTCACCTTACCTAGGTAATGGAAAATACTGTGGAACTGCAGCTCCTGTAATTCCAGAAACAGTTGGAAATCATATGTATATAAAATATTCAGCAGTCGGTTTAACTAAAGTAAGATAATTTGTTTGGTCTATTGTGCATGATTATTTCCATTATGAACATCCATTATGAAAAAGTCTAAATCAGACAAAAATTTAGTTTTAAGCCTCCTAGTATCTAGCGTGGACTTCATGGAATAATTGCTGTAAAGCCCCTAATAATTTCTTCAAGAGTTGCCATGCTGGTCCTGTTCCTAGGGCCATTTTGGGTCATGTCTGTTGGATTCGCAAATCCATGGCACTGGATTCAGTAAATAACTGATGGTCACCGATTAATAATGAAACTTATTTAATATACTACCACCATGTTCTCGTGGGGAACAGGGAACAGGTCCAGGAATTTTCAAAATTATATATTTTTTCAATCCCCAACCCCCCGGATACGCCCATGCTTTTACCTGTTTCTAATAGCATGGTAAGGAAAGAAAAATGGAAAGTAAGAACAACTGTGGGAAATGAGAGGCTCAATCCAGCACCTTAGGATATAACGAGTGCTCGCTATAGCGAGTCATTTCCCAGCCATTGTAAGTACTTGTTATACCGAGCTTCCACTGTATTTGAGCTTCATGAAATGAGCTTTGTTATGCCCGGGTTCACTCCATGTATGCTCAACTATAACTAACTGTTGATGCTGCTTGTTTTTTGTTGCCCTATGTGTTCCTGCATCTGGACTGTCATAGATCTGCAGGTCTCGCCGATGTAAGCTATTCTGACCATCTCATCCCACAAGATTCCTTTGCTGGTCCGGTTTGCTGCTGAGCTTTCTCTTAAGGATCTCAAAAAAATTTTAATCAAACCCTCAATAAGATTCTATTAAAGAAAAAGACTGTATAAACGTCCCTACACTCGGTAAAGATAAAATATCATCCTCTCGAGCAAATCTATAATCCACTGGTGTATAAATGTAAAAGAGCATTCATAAAAACAACCCTTCCTTTGAATACCTTCTCCCATTTTCCTATCTCAGTTGGGCAGCAGTCACTATTTATTTCAGGGAAATCACCTAATTCCTGGGAATATCTAGATGAACATCTAACTTTTCCTTGAATTATCCTACTTCCATTTTTCTCATTTCCTCTAGATCTTCGATTCGAAGTTCATTAATTTTTGCATGACTCATAATTAAGGATCGCTGATAATTCACCCATTAATAGTGTTTTACTTTGGACTTCACTTAGTGTAAGATATTTTTGAATTTGGTACCCATTAAGTAGCCTTTGCACAGTTTTGCAGTATTCACCTTGTGAATAATCTCACTAATATGGAAGCAATCCTTCAGAGTTTCACAATGAATACTGAGTATCAAATTATAAATAGTCTTTCAGGGCACACTGCAGGTCAAAGTACCTTTTTCATCCACAGAAATTTGTTTAAAAATACAAGAACTTATCCTTATGTCAGGCATTATGAATGAAGTCAGCTGGGTATGCAATACAGATTTTGGACTTGGACAGATGGGGATACTTCTGCACCAAGTTATTGGAAGGGTCACACTTAGCAAATCACCATGGGGCTATTAAAAAATCGAGAATTCTGATGAACCATATGTCGATAAAATTGCTTCAATGCAATTTTCTTCACTGTCATTAGATTCATTCTCCATCTGTGGCATATTTGACTGTACCCTACTTATGGGCTTTCGACATTTAGGTATTGGTTTACTGATATAGAGTAGGCAGCCAAGAAAACAATGTTTAAAGTGCATCTTCCACCAACATAGGTATGCATAGATTTGCCTATATTCAGGTACAAAATTTGTAATGTCACACTTGACTGGAAACTAATAAGCAAAAAATATCAACCCAGTACCTAGCAGTAACTGTAATACTACAAAAATATGCATCTAAGCAATGATGTTTCCATGGGCTTCTTTGAAAACTTTTTTCTTCACGATATCATTTGGTAAAAAGTGCTTTTCACCCAAAACCTGGCCAGCTTTTAGTTTAGATTTCCCTTGGAATTGCATGTAGCCATTTAGCCTTCTTGATAGAGCCCTTAGGACACTAAACAAAAGATGACATCGACTTTTTCGAACCGTATCCCTAATTGTACTTAGGAGCTAAAAACTTCTCGGAATTGTTAGAGATGCTTAGAATGAAAAAAACAGTCGTACTCATAGGAAGGTAATTCCTATGTCGCATGGGTGAAGAATTAAAACCTCAAACACCCAACAACAGGAAGAAATCACACTTATGAAGCTCACTACGGAGCATAGCAATCACAAAAACATACTCAGTGACAATGTAATTCAGGAAATATCTTGGGTTGAGATAACCGTGGCACCATTAGTATGCACAAGGCCACAGCTTCAGTTAACACGCCACAACCAGAACAAGGAGGGCATGGGAAGTGTCAGGGGCATGCTGCTGGCATATGCTCTTTAGTGCATCTGCACCTATTACAAATATCCTTGGTGGGTCATTTCAAATCTAAATCACATCCTTTTATCCAAAGCTTTTCTCTACACTGCCTGAGGCTGGTTGAAGACAAGAGTTCAGACTATCATAACATAAATTATTCTTATACATATGAGCCTATTCTTCAGAGGTTATGGAACGGTGATTTAAAGTATCTGTTAATGTTTTCAGCACTGAAAACTCATGGTAAATTTTAGATTCTTATTTCTGCATAAGTTGTGTTCGAAAAACCATTAAGTATGCTTAATATATTTCAGCACTAGGCAGCTGGTAAGCAATAAAAATGCACTGCTTATAGTGTTGCATTTTTACCCATCATAACTTACAAGCCCCTAAGAGTATCAAAGAAAAACAACATCTCTTGTTTGATTCAACTATGATAGAAGTAGTTGGACTAGCATCACTTGGTTCTGGGTAATTGTATAATGCATGATTTAGTATTAAATAAAACATAATAGGGATCATAAAAATGTAGTAAAAGGGAAACTAAGGTT
This sequence comes from Platycnemis pennipes, assembly GCA_933228895.1. Lineage (NCBI taxonomy): Eukaryota > Metazoa > Arthropoda > Insecta > Odonata > Platycnemididae > Platycnemis > Platycnemis pennipes. The sequence goes on from OW121847.1 coordinate 111,228,109, forward strand.
TTAAAGAAAAATGGTATGAGTTTCTTATGCATTGCATTAACAAAAGTAGGAAAAAATTCCCAGTAGGTAAGAATGTAGCTTTGAATTACATGTGCTTTTCTTCAGTTTGCTTTTTCATGGTTCCACAGTTCCATCCATGGGTCCTGTTTCCATGGTTACTACTTTAACACTATAATATACTTCAATTTCGTATGTCTTGCATGGTATAGTGGATAGTTCGTTGGGAGGGTCCAAAGTTTGAATTCCCCAGACGGGAATTTTTTTTCAAGTTGAAAATCTTAAGATTTCAATGTGTTAACTTTCATAATTAAAAATGAATCATTATTCTTACTTCATGAAGCATTTTAATGTGATTTTATCCCAATATGTTGGAAACACGTTCAAGGAAACTTTTGAAAAACCAAGAATTTTATATTCCTTTTGTCTGGTCATATTTCTTTCAAATACAAAGCACTTTGCATACGATTACTTTTTAGTCCTAGCAAATTAGATGTTTATTTGTCATTAAGTTATCTTAAATATAACGTATTAACATACATAGGTATTTATAGCATATAACATAAAGTGCAAACATTTACTTTTACAATAAACTAGTGTAGTTTTATAATCATCTAATTTACTAGGACTAAAAAGTAAAAAAAAAATATATTTTAAAGCATGCTTTTCCAAAAAAAATAAAAATCTAAGAAAAAGAAATATCTTCATTTCGTACTAAATAAGAAAAAATAATATTTTCTCAAGTGAATTAAAGTTTAGTCTGTTACTGGAAATAATTAAATGCAATTCAAGGAAATTATCCACACAATGAATTATTTTTGAACATTTATAGAGAGTAATTATGGTTTCAATAATAATAATAATAAGGTATGAATATCTCGGCATCCCCCAGCGCTGGATGCAGGAGGTGAGAGCAGTGAAGGAAAGGCTTGCAGCGAAATACAGGCAGACTCTCAGGCAAATCTGGAGCTCTGACCTGTCTGGCAAGAACAAGGTTCTTGCGACCAACACCTTCGCAGTTCCGACACTGCTCTACACCTTCGGTTGCATCAAATGGAATATCAATGAGCTGCAAAACCTCGACAGGGGAACAAGGAAAATGATGACCATGTATCGTAGTCTTCATCCGAAGTCTTCCGTTGCCAGATTTCATCTCCCGAGAAAGCCCGGTGGTAGAGGGCTGATAAGCCTGGAGTGCCTTCATGACAGAGTAGTCCTCAATACGGCGTGCCACGTGTTCCACAGTACGGACCCCCTTATGCTGCTCGTAAAGAAACACAAGAGTGACGGCAAAGGGGCGTTCCTATTCCAGGCGGCAAAAAGGGCAGCAGACCTCGGTTTGGACTTGGACCTTACTTCCGGCAGAGAAGCGTGCGACAAATCAATCTTGTCGCTGAAGGCGGACGTGTTAAAGCTCGAAATAAAGAATTCGGAGCAAAAGACCCTGCTCCGCAAGCATGCCAAGAAGCCTATGCATGGAAGTTTCTATCGAAACTTGGAAACGCATGGGCTATCGAAGGAAGCCACGTTCGCCTTCCTGCGCTCTGCAGGTCTGAAGTTGGAAACTGAGGGATTCTAGCTCGTGTGCCAAGATGGTGTCATCAACACCCTAGTGTACTGTCACCTCATCTTTGGGGCAAACGTGACGGACACAAGATGCAGAGCATGCCTAAGGCAGCCAGAGACTTTAGGTCATCTACTCTCCGGCTGCATCTTTTATGCGAAGAACGCATATATAAACCGGCACAACTCTGCTCTGCAGGTGTTGTATTACCACCTAAGACACCATTATGGCAAAAATGAATCCAGTGCTGCCTTATGCCCCTGGAGACATGGAGTCCGTCATGGAGAACGATAAGTGTAAGATCTGGTTGAATTATTCCTTCTCCACCTCCAGGTATTTGGAGGCGGCAAAGCCTGATATTGTTCTCCTCGACAATCTCTCTCATGCCATGTTAGTGATCGAGTTTTCGGCACCGGCTGAAACGAACATGGCAGCGAAGGAGATTGAAAAAAGGACTAAATATCAAGATCTGCTGTGCGAACTCAGGCAAAAGTACGCAGGCTACTCTGTGAAACTGTTAGTCCTCATCGTGGGTGTACTTGGTGGTGTCAAGAGCTCACTGGTCGAAAATCTCAAGTGTATCCCAGTGTGCAGGGCGCGAGCGGATGCACTTGCAAGTGCAATGCAGAAGGCTGTCCCTCCGCCTGCTTCATGCGCATGACCCTAATGCTGGTTAGCCTCCTATCCACCGGTGGTGGATGTGGCTACCCTTAGGCACCACCCCTCTCGAGTTTCCAGCAATTATGATGGCAATGGAACCCGATGCTAGCCGGAGACTCGGAAGTGGATGTTACTTTACTGTAACAAGTAATAATACTTCTTTATTACGGGCAGGTGCCCAATTTCCAGAAACGACATGACCACATGTAGCACATGATAAACATGATTACAATAATGCATAATATGATAATACATAACAGAGAGGAAAAAAAATAGATATGCAGTATAAAATCGATACACAATATAAAAATAGATATACAATATAAAAATTAATAAGAAAAAAGTCATAAACTTTCAAAACAATTCATAAATTAATCTTAAAGGAGGTAAATTTGTGCAAATAAAAAAGAGTACAAAATTCTTAAGCATCTTAGTTACCTAGTCTTAATCAGATAGTCCTTGTAAACACCTTCTCCTATAGACATCCAGAGAATCATGATGTATGTCAACATATGATATAAGCGAATGATACAATCTTAACATGCGGACAATAGGTTCATTAAAAGAATAATTTCTTCGACAATATTTGATATAATTTAGTTCTCCTGGTGCTTGTGAATGATGCATCAAAATGCAATAATGCAAGTAGAGGCGAGCACTTGACAATATTATTGCATAAATTATACAAATACAACAACCCTGCCAGTTGTCTCTTTACTGATAATGTATGCAAATTTAAAATAACCAATGTTTCACTGTAAGGTGTGTGTAAAGTATGGAAACCGGCATAGAAGTTGATAATTCTCAGGAACTTTCTTTAACACATTCCAATGCAACAACATGGCATTTGTAACAAGGAGACCAGATCACAGAGTTGTACTACAAAATAGGACGGACTAGGGAGGTGTAAAGGCAACGTAACGTGTAAATATCTCTTAAGTCCTTATTAAGGCTAATACAAAAACCCAGCATACGCAGGGCTTTGGCTACAATGCTTGATACATGCTGGTCAAAAGTCAGAGACTTATCAAATAGTACTCCGAGGTCTTTAATCATGACAGCATGCATAACATATTTAAAGTTGTCAATTTATGCAAGGCCACAACGAAAAGCATGGGGCGCGACCTCATTTATATTTCGCTCCGTAACTTAATTTCATTTAAAGATTTTCTAGAAATTATATATTGTAGCACTCTATTCCATTGAATACAATACCTTCATATTTAATTAATTTATATTGATATCGGATATGAAAGAGCGCCCCATGCTTTTCGTTGTGTCCTTGCATAAATTGACAACTTTAAAATGTTATATTGTTGAAACCATAATTACTCTCTATAAATGTTCATAAATAATTCATTGTGTGGATACTTTCCTTGAATTGCATTTAATTATTTCCAGTACTAGACTAAACTTTAATTCACTTGAAAAAATAATATTTTTTCTTTTTTAGTACGATGGGAAGATATTTCTATTTCTTAGATTTTCATTTTTTTAGAAAAGCACGCTTAAAAATATTTTTTTACATTTGTTTTAGTTGTAGCATCCTACATTTATACTCTCACTTAGTAAGCATTTAAATATCTAATCATTTATATATGTTTTTACTCAGTACTTAACTGCTTGCTTCCTAGCATGCCTCATGAGAAGAAATGTGGCATGTGATTTCCTGAGGAGATCTATGACTAATAATAATTTTTTGTGGATTTCTCAGGGCTTCAAATTGAGATATAGGGAGAAATCACTGTCATGTGGTGGTCATATATCCTTGTCATCTGATATTGCATCATATGAAATATCTTCTCCGAATTTCCCTAATATTCCCCCTCCTCACATTGAATGTGAGTGGGTCTTCCTCGCCCCTGCTGGTGAAAGGATAAGCCTGGATTTCATAGAACGTTTTGATATGGCTACGTCACATAGGTAAGTTTCATTATTTTAGCATTTTTATGCGATTTGCTACTTTAACCCATTTTCAGCCAAAAGTGTGAAAACAAACCATTTTTGTTTTAGTTAATAACAAATTCATTATGAAGAGTTGTCCACCTTCTCTTTGATTTATACTTTCATAAGGTAATGAACTTACATTTCAAGACTTTTTATTTGTGATTCTAGCTGATGTCCTTTTGTTATTGATTTTTAAGTTGCTAAAATTCAGGTTCAATGAAGAGTGATTGAATAATTTTTTTAATAAAAATGATAATGTGTATGTATGAGTAGTAGAAGCACCCAAAATGTAGTACTGATAATCTCGTCACATAATGATTCATTCAATTATTTATTTTTCATTAAATAAAAAAAATTGTTAGTTGAATAAAATGGTGCTTTTTGCACCTTCACAAGAGAAGGGTGCGATAGCAGACAGGATCTGGAGGTAAAGAGTTTCAGCTGTGGTCTTATAACAGTGTATACCATTATGTAATGATGTGGCATCTAGTTTCATTTGTAATGTATACACTATTAAAGTTAAATTGACAGAGAAAGGTTTAAACATAATTTTTTGATACTACCTGCTATTGAATGCAACAAAGTTGCGCCAGATTTTTGATAGATGATATGAAATGATCATATGAAACATCAATATCAAACCGTAAGCAGTTGTCTCACATTTTACGGGCAGTTCTTTTACCAGAGCTACTTGTTATTATGCTTGCAAGTTACTCCTGCCAAGCTACCGGGTACAAGGGCTGTGATGTGCAAGTCTATGATTAACCAATATGCAGGAGGAACCCAACAGCTCTGGATTCAAGTGAAGGAATTGTCTTGCTGATGGGAAGATTTAGCCAGGGATACCCTGCACATAGGTTTCTGATGGAAGGGAGGGGAATATGGTTTTAATGAGTATTCCCAGGCTGGTATCCCTGAATATGTTGGTCTTGGCTCACTAAAGCTTTTTCAGACCTTTGAAAAGTAGGATCTTTTTGAGTCTATCTGGCTCTTGTTAATTTAAGGTAGAGACCCTAGGATTTTTGGTCGACAACCCCTTGCCTGGTCATAGCTGACTGGCTTAGGGACTCTCAGTCCACTTCCCCCTGAGGCTCTCGTAATCACTGGATAGGGACGAGGGCAAGAGGCCTAATAGAGGATCCTCATAATGAATGTGGTCAGGTTATCGGTTTTTTTAAATTATGTGTTATGGAGCAAAAATGTGACATCATTTCTTCAATCTTGCCTGGTGTTTCAAATCATCAACCTCAATTAGTATGGCTAATGATTAGGATGGTTGCTGTGAGCAGTGTGCTTCTAGATGAGACTAGTAAACGGTTTGTACTATCCATATCTGGGCATTGTACATGTAGCAAGATTGCCTTAGCGAGTGATTTTTTTCACTGTGGTTGGTCCATGGTGATATGAGTCTTTTTTGCTGTGATTGTCATCTTGGTTTAATAAATCACTGAACTCAAAGCCACAAAGTTACAACTTCTGTGGCAAATTACCACTATAGAAGAAAAATAAAATTTGCTCAGATATACTACCAGTTTACTTTACCTAGCCCACCTGTACATTTTAACGCCTTGAGAAATTACATTATACAGTAGAAACTCAAAATAACGAAGTCAATGGGACCGGAAAAATTGATACTTTGTAAATCAAATTTTGTAAGAACGAGTATCCTTGATCAACATCACAATGAAGCTATTTTTTGTTTCCTGGTATGTATGCACCCCTGTAACGTACCTGCATGATTTACGAAGTTAAAATTTATGAATGTATCTTTAAATGTGTACTCATGCCAACAAGATAGAGTTAAACACAACTAATTTGTTCCTTTTTTTCTAATGAGTCAGAGATTAGGAAATCAAGCATAATTGCATAATTTTCGTACAGTATGGACTAGGCCTATGACGCTTCACTAATGCATTTTTCTATATTACTTTCTTCTCTACTGAAAAACTCAAAGTAAGCATGATCAATGTTTTTACAATTTCAAAGCTATTATTGACACATGCATACACTATGGAAGTGTACGATTTGCGCGATCATTAGCAACTAGAAGCTGTAGAAGCTACAAGATGGGTTTGTGAGGCCTGCTGTGCCAGCTGGGACACTGCTCCCGTTGAGTGGGTGGGAGAAAGGGGGCTCATGAAGAGGCCTTATCCTGGCTGGGTACCAACTAACTCCCACCCCTGATGTCCTCCGGGAGGTATCATCCGATAATGCAAGGAAGTCATTATGGATTTCCACATTGTTAAGCCTGAATCCTTCGAACTTATGCAAGGAAGAGATGAAAGTGCCTCTAGTACTAGTACTCTGGCGAGGCTTTTTGCTCCCTCTCCGACAATGTGAATTAAGGTTTCTCATTGGATGGTTCTACTTATCATCTAGTCTTATGTGTATCCTTAACAAGTATTAGGCTACAAAACCCTTATCAGATTATTAATCACTCTGCAGGAATGCAGCTGAGAAACTCTCTTTTATGATATTTTTTCAATTGCTGGGTTGGAGTGAAAAGCAAGAAAGATACAGTATTACATTACATAAATATATGTGGGCGAATGAGCATTTTTTACCTTCGATTATAGATGTGTTATTAACAAAACATCACTTAGAATGAATGTGCGACAAATTAAGTGATGAATTCAAAGATCATGTACCTACTAGCCATGAAAACATTAATGGCGTTAACCAATGAAATTGCACAGTAGCTAATATTCCACAGGCAAAAAATCATTCGCCTTGACCAGGACTCGAACCCAGACCCCCTGATTCCCGGCCAGGTGCTCTACCATTTGAGCTACCAAGGCATCCTCTTTCCCTGTGGAAATTATAGAGCATTAAAGGAACAAGATGTTCACAGACTGCTAGACATATCATGTCACAAAGCAGCCGAAGTCGTGTGCATGGCACCACCGTCCATGAGGTTAAAGCCGACGTTGAAACACTAAGGTGCTTACTCTTGTGGCAGCAAAGCCAAATACATTTTTAGTTGTTTTGGTGTCATTTTTAATGTGCTGCTTAGCCTATGATTCAAAGTCATCTTTAGTATTTTAACATTGAAAAATGTATTATTGTCCAAGCAATTCACATTTCATGCATAATGTGCATGCCAACCATGATTCTGGCAAGATGCATCTGAAAAACACTGCTGTGATCCGTCATTATTCGTAAAAATGAGTACATTTTTCACGTCCGGACCAAGACCAGAGGTTCGTAATTTCGTGATATCGAGTACTGTTACATGTATTTAGATACCCTTTTGGTCGGGCAAGGGCCTAGCCACGTTGATACACCGGTTCCCGTCAGATCACCGAAGTTAAGCAACGTTGGGCCCGGACGGAGGTTGGATGGGTGTCCCCCTTCCATACTTCTACCGTGGTGTTCTTGTCCCCTGTCTGCAAGTGGCGGCAGGTTAAATGTGGGTTGGCACAATGGATCTAAAGAGGTCTAAGTGCCAGGGGGCTCCAAAAGGCCTCCGCCCACCCCTCCAATTTTTACCCTTTTGGTCAGGACCAAGGATTTTGCTTCCTAAAATCAAAATATCGTAATTTCGAATTTTTTACTGAATTGATCTTGCCGTGACTGACAACCTGTTTGCTTAACTCTCAGACCAGTTAATGATATTGCATTTTTAATGAAATGTTATTAGTTCTTTATGCAGCCTATGATTTTCAGAATTTATTTATGGATTGTTACAGTCTGTTTGTCTTCACCCTAAATCATTGATATGATACATGTTGACAGGGAAGCATAAAAAATTACATTGTTATAACAGGTGTGTCTTGTAACATGCAAATTAGTAATTTTTATCAGTACTCATCATATCAGACTTCTACTGTATTTATAATTGTGCATCTACATTGAAATATTTTGCAAAAGAATATTGACCATCTTCAGCTCACTTCTGAATTCACAGGACTGGACTGTGTTAAAAATGATTTGAGTCGGCTCAATATATCTACGGATGAACTTTTTTGATGGTGTAATCTGTTCAGTTTCATGAAGCCATCTAAAATAGGATAAATGTATGAATGTACATACAAATAGAGACCATCCCACTAATGTGCTTTAAGCCTCATTATATCCAAGTCTTTTGACCGAAACCAATTGATATTTGTTTCAGTTGCACTCTAGCGTATGTTGAAGTCAGAGATGGAGGAACGCAGAATGCTGAGCTTATAGGAAAGCACTGTCATCTAATGCCAGGAACACAATCATCAACAGGAAACATTTTATACGTCAAATATTTCACTGATGAAGAGGAGCCAAGAAATGGTTTCAAAGCTAGAGTCAGTATAGGTAAGATATAATTATAATCTCAATGCTTGAGTTATAACTGAAAAGCAATATGAAAGGAAATCTGTCCTCATGACTAATTTGAGGAGAGACTGAAGTGACTACCGTGTACATTGAGACATATTCGTCGGACATATTTTACTGGCAAATTGAGGATTGCAATCCACAGCATGCCTTGTTAACATTTGATGGGATAAGGATTAAATGGAATAACTTGTTCCTAAGAATCTGTATGTAATGTAATGCATTCAAATAAGTTATCAGAGGTTTTAAAGCATAACATTCTAGTCATATAAGTATTAAATCGTCAACTGACTTAAGTGGTGCAGTACTTTTATAATTCAGTCTTCATTTATTATTCTTTTTGTGTTGGTGTAATAATTTAAAACATGTAATATGTCTCTGAGCTGTCCAACCCCTGAATTGCCTTTAAAAATGTTTTTTTTTCATCATGGAGTTAGGATCAAATTATGTATGAGCAACTAAAAAATCCATTTTTTTAAAGAAAAATCAAGGGTCAAACTGCTCACAAGTAATTATTAATTATGTCTACAAATTTCGTAATTCATAAGTTTGTAGTGATTCCTACCTTTTTAACCTGTTGTTTTTACTGTTGTTCTTATTCAATGGCTAACTTTGATACTCTGTATTGTACTGTGCTACTATTCATTCAGTAATACCAGAGCTTGATATGATTAGAAAAGACATGGAGTAAAATCGGATCTGGATCGTAGATTTTAAATTTTCGCGGCTTAGCGATCAAAGCGCCCCATCAAAGTGAATGGAATGTAGGTGCGGTAGTTACTGACAAGAAGAGGATGTGTAACTCATGTCACGAAATGAGAACGTGTAGAATTTATTGCATGGAATGAATGTTTTGCTTTGAGCAGCTGATGGAGATCAAGCTTAAAATTTCATTCACTAATTTTGTTTTCCTCTGCTTTACATGTTAGCTACTTGTGGTGGCACTATACGTGGCCGTAATGGTTCAGTAGTTTCACCTCATTATCCAGCACCTTATCCAGCCAACAGTGAGTGCAAGTGGAATATAGAAAGTGTATATTATCACAACTTGATTATAAAATTTAATAACATAGATTTGCCTAGGAGTAATAATTGCTCCTCCACAGATCATGTGATAATTACAGAAAAAGCCTACAGATTTCAAAATGGTAAGAAAATTGAAAATATTTTGTAATTTCATGCTTGTTAATTATCCATTAGAAACCAATTGCATTAATAATTAATTAATTTCATATTTGTCTTTCTGTATAAAATGCATAACACCATTGTTCACGTTATGCTAATTTGCGCAAGCCACTTTATATTTTCATCCATTCATAATGCCTCTTTTCAGATCGTTATTGACACTTTCATTTCATTCAATTTTGAATTTCGGTTGTTTATACAACCTCTACCCAAGTAGCCAAAAATATTGGCAAATATTGGCTAAACATTGACTTTCCAATATTGGAAGAGCATGGGCATGAGATGTGAACCAATGAATAGCCTATATTAGCCAGCCAAATTTGAGGATTGATTGGCTGTCCAATACTGATAGAGCATTGGGATGAGATGTGAAGCAACTAATAGCCAATATGTCGCCATTCCCTAGTAAACGTAAACATTGGGCTCATTTAAAGTTTCACTGATAAAATGAAGTACTAGAAATGCCTAGTGAAACCAATGTATAACAAAGAAAACAATCTTTCACCCACAAGGGTTGCACCAATCTTCTGAATAAATTGTCAAACCTACCCAGACAGCAAAGATTTGGTAGTACTACCATATTACAGTTGTATTACAATCATATTACAAAAGAGGGCTATTTGAATCACAATTGTATTACAGCTGTAATACAGGGTCAAATGTCCCCGAATACTATTGTATTACAGAGGCAAAATACAAGGGATTTACAAATTGTATTATGTTTGTAATTTAGATCCAAATTACAATCATTTTACAAATTGTATATTAGTGACAAAATACAATCATTTAACGAATTGTATTATTGTTGTAATTTAGATCTCAATTACAATTGTTTTACAAAAAAATTATTTCGCATTAACCCTGTAGTTTAGTAGGAATTGCAGGACTCAAGTAAAAAAAGTATTTGCTGTGTTATAATAAATTTATTTTATTCAAAAGAGAACTGTGGTCAAACATAGTTATTGTCATGTACAACAAAACGGGTATCTCCTCAATGTCTCTTATTATCATGAACTTCCACCAAATGAATAACATACATAGCAACCATACACAAAACTATTGATTTAAAAAATATCTACGATGTTCTCAACGAAATAATCAAGTTCATTAACGAGCTTGCTGGAAAATGTACAAGTGTTAAACATAACATTTGTCTTTATAACTTGGGCATATTTTATAGATACGTGAATTCAGTTATTCCGTGAAGGTGTGAGAAGTAAACACTATGTGGAATCCCATGGGTAAAAATCCACTAAAATTTTAGTGGATATCCACTAAATATTGTGGATATCCACTAAAATTTGTGGATATTCACTTAACATGTAGTGGATATCCACTAAATATTGTGGATATCCACTAATTATTGTGGATATACATCAAATATAGTGGATGTCCACTTAACATGTAGTGGATATCCACTAAATATTGTGGCTATTCACATAAAATATAGTGGATGTCCACTAGAGTTAGTGGATGCCCACTAAAGTTTGTGGATGTCCAGTAAAATCTGTGGATATTCACTTAACATGTAGTGGATATCTACTAAATATAGTGATCCACTAATATATCCACTTATGCAAATAGGCACTAATGCTATCCACTAATGCCTATAGGCATTAGTGGATCCACTTAAGTACATAGATTGTGGATGTTCACAAATTTTAGTGGATCCTTAGATGTATCCACTAACCTAAGCTGTGGATATCCTCCTTTCAGAGGATACACACGTTTTATTGGATATGATGAATGGCATTATTAACAATTCCATTTTGTCGACAGGATCCTGTTAAAATAACTGTTTAACAGGATCCTTATACCTCTTCTTTTCCTCCCATCTTTTATTTCCCCATCCAATGGATTAGGGGTTAAACTTTTGCAAACAACCTATGGATTTTAGTTCCACAAATAATATTAAATTATAAAATCTATTTTTCACGACTATAATAGCTATAACTTTTCCCATAATGATCGATTCGAACTCGTTTACTACACTCACGCACGGATAGTAAGAAGGTATAATCTCTCAGCATATGACTCTTGCCACTATGTAACAAATTCTTTGTCGTGTATTTGCAATGTAGCTTTAATGTGTACACAAAAGGAGCTATCTATTGCGTAAAAATGTTGCTACAGATACGTGATACTGAAACAAACTCCGCTTTCGACTTTGAAAAGACATAAAGACGTCGCCCCCCTTGTGGCAGCTTACAGGATACAATGTAGATTTAAATACATATCAGTGCTACAAAGTGTTGTCCTAAGTAAAATCTATATCTGCTAGCAGTAAAGTAACACACGTTGAAACTTCAAGGATCCTTCGTTCAGCGACGTATTTTTTAACTACTTCATAACGTTACTGGTAACTTCGGAGAACAAGTATTCTACGGTTGAAAAAATCTGTAAAGACAATAAAATGCAGATGCTACAGAAAGAAAAACGGATTTCTAAGCAGACATATTTCCATTGCCTTTAATTTCAAAGTACACTTACCACTACGATACAGCCTCAGTACACAAGTACCTTGCGGATGAACCGGAACCAAATTATTCTTTAGAATACAAGAATGCATAAGACAACTGTATGTTATGTAACTAGAATGTGTAAAATAACACTGAGATGATAAATTTCAACTACACTCCAATAAGATTCTGCTCATGTTTACGTGTGTTTCTTGCGTTTCCATGCTCGGGCACGATTTAACAAAAGAAAACTGCTGAAGCAAGCGCAGCCAACTTGGCCATATGAGCGGAATTTCTACCGGATGAGATTGTTTAAGCGCAGTAATGGACTGATAATGACGAAATAATGTTTCCCGATCTACCAGTAATTCCGTTTTTTATAAATATTTAAACGGGTCTCAAGGTGAACTATTGAAAATATATTATGTTACACTTGTTTTGATTGGTAATTTTTGGTTTCAAATTTGGTCGACAGCATCCGTAATTAGGACTTTATTATCGTGTCTACATTAGGTCAATTCTTGGTCTACAGCAAACTTCAATCATTGAAGTTATCTGTAGACGTTAAATTGACCAAATTTAGACGTCTACAATTTTTAGTGTGCTCTCAGGGATGTAATTGTATAATATTTCAACGCATGCATTTTATTTATATCAATTGTTATTTATATTGGCGAAAGCGAGGTCCCTCGGCAAGCGACTGGCATTGTTTAAAACGATTGAACAATCACTTGCTTCTGACTGAAATGAAGTCGTAGATGTTTTTCTCTCAAATCAAAATAGAGAAAATCAGTTAACAAAATTGTGATATGAACAGAAAACCAAAGAAACAACTTCCATATTTACTTATTTAACTTACCATTCAATGTACTGCAAAGTTCTTCCTTCGATAGGATGTAAAGTTTACCATGAGTTGATAAATTCTCTTTGGTTAAATTTTTAACCATCATTAATTTAATTAAATTAAAAAATCTTGTTCCTTTAAGGCTCTATAATTTCCACAGAGAAAGAGGATGCCTTGGTAGCTCAACTGGTAGAGCACCTGGCCGGAAATCAGGGGGTCCGGGTTCGAGTCCCGGTCAAGGCAAATGATTTTTTCTCTGTGGAAAATTTGCTATTGATCATTAATTTAGCTTCTTGATCAACATCATCGTCAAACAGTGACAAGACAGGAATTTCATCAGTCAAATTCCATAAATGCTGGTTTATCTTCTGTAAAGCTGCTTTTGAAATGCTTTTATCAATTTCTTTGTAAGACTTCAGCGACTTAGAAAAGCACTAATCTTGGTAAGGTGTTTTTATGGCCAAAATACATTGGAGCCATGGCTTCACGTACGATGTCACAATGAACAGGCAAAAGTATAACAGCACTGCCTTATCCTTGCTCGTAATTTTGAATTGATCACTAAGCAATGATATTTTAGGGAATAAATTGCTCTTGTCATACATCAATCTTGGTTCATGGTATCTGGAAGTCGAATTTTAAATTTTCTCTATGTGTCTCCGCCTAAAAATATCACTCTCTCTCTCAACTCTTGATAGTAATCTCCGACTATTTCTTTGGTCACTTCAGTTCAGTATAGCTCAAGCAAATAGTCAATTTCTGAAACAGGTGCGATGCGAGCTTTTCTTTATAGCACTGTTTTTTATCTTCATCGATGCTTTTCCAGCTATCTCGGAACTATAATATCAGGGTTTGTTGTCACTTGACTGATTTTTACTTTGGCCATGCTTTTAACACCAATTCATGCACATGCAGGTAGCAAGCAAAAATAAATATATGATTTTTCAAGACACACAGAGGCTCCATTAATGTGACCTGTATTTCGAGCCGTAGCATCAAATCAAAGAATTAGCACTTAATCTTTGAATTCCCTGTCTACAGTAGCATTCCAAACAGCCTGTGCCTGTCCCTTCTTGAATAGCTTTCTAACCTTGGCACCTCTATAAGTTGTTCTTTATTTGCATATGAAATAACTACCTGAAAACATTCTTCTTTTGATTTCCGGGCATCTAAAGCAGGCAACAGTTTCCCTTCCCAGGGAAGAGTCACAATATCTGGTACCTTGTTGTAAAAATAGGCTTTTAAGGCTTCTGCAAGCTCTTTCCGTTTTCCTGTGCAAATTCTTTGAATTGAGGACTTACTTATAAGAAATTCATCAGTATTATATCCAAGTGCCTAAGTGGTATTCAAGAATAAACACAATCTCTCACTCTTTACTGACACCTATCTAGTGCTGCTACCAATTTTGGAGCAATGAAATTTTTCCGCATAATTATTTTACTGGTTCCGGGTTTTATCTTTTCGATTAGAGTTGGAATATCTTATTTTAAATGCCAGCCAATTTCATTAGAATCAGAAGAGGAATCATTTTGTAATGATACATAAGATGATGTTGAAAGAGTTGGCATGGAAAAATATGTAGCACGTAGCTTTTCTTCTTCGATGGTTTTGATGCGCCCTTTCCTCTTTATTAGCCAGTTTTTTGTCCATTACAGCTAAGTGACCAGGCCTACCTGGCTCTCTCTGTCACTGTATAATGATTCTGTCATCATTTATTTTCATTAATTGAAGCACATCAGTGTTGCAATGCCAAACATATATCTAAGTTGTTGATATACTCTTGTTGGTGCTTAATACTGTTGGCCCTAATACATTTTGGGTTTTTGTGTATTTTTTTGTTACTCCCTCCAAACTTGATATAGGTTCACTAGTTTCTTCACACTATTAGGAAAAGATTTGATAGGCCTTTTCCCAAACAATAATACTTTCGCGAATAGTGAGATTTGGACTTTCATTGACAGTTAAATTCACTTCATGGATATTACAAAATAAAACTGCCAGAACTTGTTCATTAGAGGGCAGTTTTGAACTTTTATTTGATGTCATGTCACCAGTGCTGCCCGATCGAACTCTAAGCTATCAGTCTCATTACTTTATTTACTGTACAATGAACATTGTAAATTTTTCACAAAAATTCGCATCAACATATGGAAGGTTTTCAGTGATGCCTTACTTGGCAAGTACTGACATGTTTCAATGCCAGTCGGCACGGGTTGCTGGTATCCTACGTTTATGAAATTTTATTTACAATTGTTTTGACATCGTATAAATAAATTAAGAGGGTATGCGTTTAAAAAAACCACTGATTTTTTTTGGGACACCCTATTATGCACTAATAATGTAATATACACTATTACACGAACCATTTTCTCCATAATTTTGAAAGGCACTCACAAGTACTTTGTCGATTCTCCCACATACGTATTTGCAAGTGTAATATGGACCATAAATCATAATCCCACAGCAATATTAATGGATTTTCCCCTCCCACCCCATTGTGGGCCAATATTGGCTTGCCAATGAGCATATCCAATGACTTTTAACCTTGGGACAATATTGGGCCATTGTTGGCAAGCCAATGCCATGAAAGCCAATATCACCACAGTGTTATGGAAACTATTCATTAAATGGTAATAGTGTGCATTAACCACATTTGGGTTGAGAATGAATGCCACTTCACATCCATAGATATAATTTAAAGAATGCTCCTTGTTCTAGGAATTTTGTTTCATTTATAAAAGCTAATATCACACCATGTTGTAGGCTACTTGGAATGAATGGGGGTGTATACTCTGAACCAAAATTGTCATTTGTACACGAATTCGTTAGATAGAAACAAAAAAAGAATTTTAGTGAAAAAAATCGATCTTCTCTCCACAAACATTCACTTACAAATCAAAAATTAAAATAAGGAGAAGGTGATGGGGACCAAAGAAGATGCTTTGAGATCATTGACATCGTTTACCTCCTGTCCTTGACTGCTTTTAGGGAAAGGGAATGGAGGGGGGTTTTCAGAAGGTCTCCTCACACAGATACTGTTGCAACAGCTTCTATGGGCAGAGTCAGCTGTGTGTCCCCCATTGCGATAAGGCAAAGTAGCTTCACGGGCTCAGTTATGATTGGAAGAAGTGGATGGCATAAGAGGTCACATCACACCCACTTTTCTGAAAGGGTTAAAAACATCAGTTTTTCGCAGCTTATAACTCGAGATGGCTCAATCAAAAAACAGAAAAATATTTTACAAACTCTATCAGATTCGGCTATTTAAAAAAATATGGTAAACGACCTCATTGTTCATTTGCCTAGAATTGCATTTTTTACCTTTGAAAATACATGTTGAACACATTGGTTGTTTATTTAGCACTGCTATTACAGTTGTATGGATTTAAATTAGAGATGGGTCGAATCCAGTTTTTCTTGAATCCAAATATTAATTTCACCCTCGAATCTCATTTCAAATCCGGATCTTATCTTTAAATTTAATCCTAAATTTTATCATTTTGAATTCTAATATTAATTTTACACATAAAATTGAATTAAACTCTCAAACTACGAGTATAATTAATTTTATTGATTTAAGTTTTTAGTTTAAAAAATGTGCATTTTAACGCATTCTGGATCAAGCCAATTTCTCATTTTATCACAAGTAATGCCAGCCATGCTGAACAGTCTCTCTAAGTCCACTGTAGCTGGTGGTACTGAAAGGTACTTCCTTGCTAGTTTTTGTAGAACAATTGAGCCTCTATATAACGAGATATCTCTGGAGCCAAAAAAAATCACTTGCTATATTGAACTCTCGTTATTACCGAAGATATTTAAATAATCATTTCACAGCCAATTCCTGAGTCTATAGCTATAGTTTAACTAATATTGTGGTTGTTTTGGGTGAATGTTGAAAAGATATCATTAAAATCTTAAAACACGAAAAGACACGTAAAACACAAAAAGGCACGTAAAACACAAAATATTTTGATTCATGAGTGATTTATTTTATATTATGAGAAAATCTGATTTTCATCACATTCTATGGGTATGGTTGTAATTTTCATAGGTGGTATCATTACATTATTTCCTACAACTATGAATTAACCCTTTAACGCCGAGCGTGACCATATGGTTACGGTAAGAAGTTAATTTTTTATCCTGAAACAATAAAATGTCGCAGGGTCGCCGTCTTGCGTACACGCTTTTACATCATCGCGAAGAGTATTTGGAAGCATGACAGGCAGTTTTCAGACCACTATCATAACTTTTGGTGCTGTCAAGCTCGTGAGATCTTTCTCGTGCCATCGAAGCTCCTCCTAAGGGATTTTCGTCTTGTGTAAATATGGTCTTACTGAAATACTATGGTAAATGTATGTATTTTATTTAACAATATTAGTATGTTTAGGTTCATTTTAATGTATTTATATATTATTTTATTTGTATTTGCTATAGCAGATATTTTATAAGTAGTTTTTCACAGGTGTGACCATATGGTCACGCTAGGCGCATATGGGGTCAATTGCTTTGAAATTCGGGGGTCACTATTTTCTTATGTTTTTCTTCATATGAAAATATAATCTGTCCTAATTTGAATGTATCTATATACTTGTGCAATTATCAACCTTATTTTTAATTAAATAAGTTTATATTTTTGTACAGACTTGATATTGCTAGTAGTTCTTGACATTTTGGAGTATGAGGATGTTGATAAAATATACATCGAGCCTCCAGATGTAAATGACCTCACGGACGAAGACTTTGCCGATGAGGATGATGGTAGTTTGATAATCTAAGGGGCCGACAGCTTCGGTGCCCTGCGGAAGTTGTACTGTCCAAAGCATCAACGACGGAAGCTATCCCAGATTACAAGGTGGTCACAAAAATATTTTCATGGCGAAGAAGAGAAAGAAAACATTGGTACATAGGGAATGGAATACAGGGGGACTGCAGAAAACTATCCCTTTTTTCCTCATCCAGAGTACACCAAAGAATGCAATTTGATTCTAGTAGAATTATTTGAATCAATTGTTGACGATAATATGGTTCATTTTCTTTGTGTCGCATCAAATAAGTACGCCCATCAAAAAAATGTCCACACCCAAATATAAGCATAGAAGAGATGAAAACTTTCATCACTATATTGCCCTTGTTTGGATACAACAACGCTCCTTCTAAAAAGATCATTTTGGGAAGCAAAAAGAGAAACTCACTATGACCTAATTTGTAATGCTATGCGCAGAGATATATTTCTCAAAATGTGCTATTTCGCTCACTGCCAAGGTAGTACGATATCGGATCCAAATGATGAAATGTAATTTGAGGCCCTTCTCTGATATTTTGCTGGACAAATTTATGTCTAAGTTTAGAAATGAACAGCATTTAAGTCATGGTGCCGTAATTTGGCCGCCATGTATGTAAATAATTCATCGGAGGATCCGATTTGGCTATAAGATTTGGTGCATAAAACCTCCAGCAGGTTATCTAATGTCATATGATTTTTACCACGGAAAGTACCTATGCTAATCCTAACACTTAGCATAAGAGTGATTTTGGCAAGGCTACCACACCCATGCTCAAGATTTTTGATAATTTTCCTGAACAAATGAAATTACTGCCATTTCAGCTATGCTTTGACATTTTTTTACTGGATTTACTCTCCTCACTCGTCTGAAAGAGCTAGGATATGGTGGTACAGGAACGATTCGCGAAAACCGAATGCCTAGTGATGTCCCAATTACTCCGTAAAAACTATGAAGGAGATGAAAAGGGGGTCTCTTCATAAGATTACAAACAGCGACAAAATCTCAATGGTATGCTGGCTTGACAACTCAGTTGTTGCAATCACATCGACGCCGTACGGATAATTTTTGCGGTTGAAGTGAAACGATATTCAAAGGAACAGAGAAAAAGGATTCTTATTCCCCGTCATCACACATTTGCAGAGTACAACAAATTTACGCGAGGTAATGATCGAATGGATCAGAACATAAATTACTGCAGGATTGGCATTAGGAGAAAAAAGTGGCGGTGGCCTCTCTTTACGTAGACGATCGATGCTACCGCACGCACTGCATGGATCCTCGCCATAAAAGCTGGAAATATTAATGTCTCAGCTAGAATTGAGAAGAGGAATTGTTGAGTCATGCCATATAAGGTACCAAAATGCTCCTAAGAGTAGAGGAAGGAAGCCAGTTACTAACAGTTCTATCCAAGCCAAGTTGTAGACAGTGTGCGATTGGATGGTCGGTCCGTCGTATAGTCCATCCGTCCGCTCCTTTAGTCTGTCGATGCGGGAGTGGAAAAAGATGATTGTGTGTGTTATGTGAATCCTCGATGTGCTCAGAATGTGTTAAATGCAGCGTTGGATTATGCAATGAGTGCTTTACTGAATTTCACACAAAATAACACCACGATAAGAGCTAAGTCATTCAGTAATTTAGAAGGTTTTTCAATGAAATTCCTATGCTATTTTTAAACTTGTATTTTGCTTAATTGTTTTCATAATTTCATTTGTCCGTAGTGTTCTTCATATTCAGTGACTTCGTAATACGCACCTATATTTATTGGGTATATTTTTGCATTTCGAAATGTTGGAATTGAATTAAAAATGAAAATAATTGTGCATTTGTTTAAAAACAAGTTTATAATTATTAATAAATCACTAATGATTTAAAATTATATTGTTTCTCGGTGTTTTTGTGTAAGATGAATAAACCTCAATATAATAAAATAAATCGTTTTCATTTGGAAAAAAATTGACCTCACAAGCGCCTAGCGTGACCATATGGTCACACCCCATAAGTCAGCCATTTTGAATCCTATTTAGCTAAAACTTAGTGATATTTATATATAGGTGCTCTAAATAGTTATATGTAAAAATCAAGAAAATCGGACAAAAAAAATTTCCTCGGCGTTAAAGGGTTAATAACTTAATGCAAGATGAGGGAAGCTGAGAATTTATGAAATTGATCCACCTGAGAATTAAATTTGCAGAGTTTTATCATGGATAAGACTGGCTATGAAAGTACTATGAAATGCCATCTACTATGTCAAAATCATGCATTTATAACTCTATAGTTTAATGGTTATTTGTTTTTGCAGAATCTTCCTTAGCTGTTGTACCAACTAGGTCATCCAATATGCAAGGTTCTACTAATAGAAATGATGAGATCGAAGACTATGGTGAATATGAAGAGGAAGATGAAAATCAAAATATTCAAGAGACGCCGGAAGTTAAAGAAAGAAGTAAGTAGCTAATGATATTTTATCCAAACAGATAATAATTCCAGTCATTGGTCTAGGTTCGCTTTTACACCTTTTATCTTGCTCAGTGTATCTAAATACATATGTGCGTAGAGTTTACAGTTTTTTTGGGATGTTACTGCTTGCAGTAACTCTTTGTTTGAATTTTATTTCCTATATCTAGTTGCTATAATTTGTTTGAATGTAGGACTCTTTGTCTCCATTGTTTTTATTGGCTGCTGTGGCCAGGATAGTGGTATTTTATAGAAGTTACTTGTTCTCTGTCAAAGTATGAAATGACCTTGTGTCGACAAATATTTAGAAGTCTATAATAGAATATTCATACATTTACATCAAATTTTCATGTTTGATACATGCGGTGGTATAATACGTGGCCGTCAAGGTTCAGTAGTTTTATCTCATTATCCAACACCTTATCCAGCCAACAGTGGTGCAAGTGGAAAATAGAAAGTGTAGATTATCATGATTTGAAGATAAAATTTAATGCCAAAGATTTGTATAGGAGTAATATTACTCCTTACTATACTAATAGTATATACTTAATCTCCTCTATAGATCACATCATTTTAACTTAATATTTTTTCTGGTATTACAAATGTAATATAGTGGGTTTATGAATTGTACATTCCTGGTATTTTGATGCTGTATTACAATAGTATTACTGTTGCTTTCTATGAAAGGTACTGCAATACAATTTTAATCATGATCTTAGAATACTGGTCTGGCAACTCTGCTGCTGTGGTTGTTCCCTTAATGAAGCTGTAGTTTCTCAGTTGGCATATAGAGGTGTTAGTAGTCTTTTAGGCTGACGAGAGTCATGGCTTACCCTCAAATGATGTTTTTGGGTGTCATCCTTTGTTTACCTCACTTAAATTGCAATTTCCCTTATAATGGGATTGCAGGTGCTTTCAATACTGAACTAAATCATATGATGTCACTCTAACAGTTAACAATTATAGGTCAGACTAGCAAAAGATATATGTTCATAGTTTTGCTTAAACTGTACCTCCTCTTCCTTCTATTGCATAAGTAAGATTTGAGAAATTGAGATGTTTACTTCTTTTGTGTTCTTTTTGGTATTTTACTCTAGTACACCATAAATTTCCACCAGCATGGAATGCACAATCAGGAGTCTAAGATTTTGGACCCTGACCCACTATCTCCCAACTGGAATACTGTCTTCCCGGTGAGAATGAATCCATCCTCTTGGTTGTAATTCTTCAGGGGATGGATACATTCTCGGCCACATCTGGAAGAGAGTTTTCCAGTCAGGAGACACCATGGCCCTCTCAGACAATCAGAGCCAACCTAGGGCCTAGCGTAATTTTTGGAAAGTCCCCGTAGAAGAGGGGGATTGCTCGTAAAGAAAATTTTCCCATAAGCATGTATACGACTGAAGAGAAAATATGTTCTTCTGAGAATATCAAGATTATCAGCATGGAAATATCTTAGAAGAAGCTTCAGCGATGCAAATTAACCCCCAACAGAGACTGCGTCCTAAGCATGCATTTGAGGATAAAATGAGCTTTTCTTAGAAAACATTAACCTTGTATATGCGTTTCCAGAGAAGCTTTGGCGGTGCATAGATAACATTGTATGTACAAATTATATGTATTATCTACCAATTTTTCGAATAATGAGAGACTATAAGAGCCTTTGTAAATCAACAGATATTTTTCATTTATCACAAAATGTATTCAAAAATTTTGTTCGTCAAAATGTCTAAATTTTTATTTTTATTTACCAATGTAACTAACTATCTGGCCATTGCAATGTTTTGTAAAAGGAAATTTGTCCGTTTAATGAATATTATTATTTTTATGGTTACTATTAAGTAACGTCCACCTCTTGAGTCTCCGACTAGCATCAGGTTTCACTGCCGTCATAACGACTGGAGACTCAAGAGGGGTTTGGCAGTTTTCGTAGTCACTTCCAATGCCCATCGGATGAGTGGCTATACTCCTTTGGGATCGTGCGTACGCAGCAGACGGAAAGAACCCAAGATAACGGCTTTCTGCATGCAACTTAACAGTGTGTCTGGGGTACATCTGTCGAAGTTCAAACAGCAGGTCTTGATATTTTGTCTGTTTCTCCACCTCCTTCGCGTCCATGTTCGTTTCGGCAGGCGCTGAAAACTCAATCACGTACATGGAGCGGGAGAGGTGGTCGAGGAGAACGACATCAGGCTTAGTCACAGTCAACTGCCTGGTGGTGGAAAAAGAATAATTCCACCAAATTTTACATTTATCGTTCTCCACGACGGACTCGATATCTCCAGTTGCAAATGGCAGTACAGGTGTTTCATCCAAACCATAATGGTGACAGAATTGTCAGTATCTACCGTACCTACATTCCGTTCGCCGGGTGCATCGATCACTAAGCCACAAAATTTAAAAATTTCTGATCCGGATATAATATTATAGTATCCAATTATGATTTCAGTAGCGAATGAAATGAAATATCCATGGGTCTATGGATCCATCCCAACCATCCCTAATTTTTGAGGGATACATTCGTAAATCTAATTTAAACAATAATAGTATAAAAAAAAGAGTATTCAGATGTAAGGGTTTTAAATTAAATGATAAAATTTTCGATGCAATAAATGAAAGAAAATATTAAACTGAGATAGGGAGACTTCCTTTAGTACACTAGTTCTTGATGTTCGCCTGATCCTGACTAATGTAGGCTACCCGCGTGACATTCTACTGTTTTTTCTCGCGATTCCGGGGTAATGGGGAAAAAAATCTTATCTCCTTATTTTGATTCTAGTTGCACAGAAAATTTTTCATCTAATTTTGTGATCTGAATTACACAAACTCTCCTTGTCAATATTTACCATATCTAGTACTGTAAGGGGATGCTTTGATCGTGAAGCCGCGAAAATTTAAAATCTACGATCCGGATCTGATTTTACTCTGTGTCTTTGGATCCGAGTAAAATGATAGATCCGCGGATCCTTGGACCCGACCGATTCGATCCAACCATCCCTAGTATCGACAGTATCGTTATCAACTTAAGCGGATCAATTCTCAATAACGATACCAATCGTAAAGAATTGGTGGTATCAAGAATAGGTATCGATAATCGACACATCCCAGATAAAAAGGAAAACTAAATAACTAAAGTAAATAAAATAAAATTTGTAATAATTTTCAAGCACTCATTCACGTGGGTTTGGATAATTTACAGTAGAACTTGGTTAGTACGTTTTTGAAGGGACTACAAAAAATGAACGTGCTAACCAGGAAAACGTGCTAACGAGGAAAGTAAATAATAGCCATTAGGGTAATTGTAATGAGGAAAAGTCGTCATATTTACGATTACTTTCATAAGTTCACGTAAGATCGCCTCTTTGCACGTTTAAAATTAATAAAATGGGCGGGACAATGCCAAAATGATACAATATGTACGGAAATCACAATGTTTCATAGATTTCCCCGAGACAATTTCATAAATACGGCGACATTTACCCGTGATTTATAATGTATATAAGGAGAGGACAAGTTAAGCCAAGTCTTTTCATCTTTCTTACGTCTTACTCTGAGAATAAAATAACCGTTAGTATGTCAGTTTGTTGTTTTAAAGCTTAGTAAAAATTAGGTAACATTTTATATTATATTAGGCAACAGCTGTACCGGCTGTACCCATTTCGTTCCTTCGTTCTTTGGTATGATACCATTTGATCGATCGATATATCGATTAATAACACAGTTCGCGATATGGTATATCTTTAATCATGTTTTTAAATGTACAGTTTAAATTCACATAGAACATTTTTACGATGTAGTCTTTTTTATTTATTGTGCCGAGATCAAGTATTTTTGCGTCGAGCTTCGCGTGGAGATCCAAAGCGTCGTCTGCTCCCACAACACTTGGTTATTAACGGAGTACGTTCTCCATAGCCTCCACTGTTTTGGCTAAAGTGGGGACTGGATCTCTCTCAATTTCTTGCTCAGTATCGTTTTTGTCCATTTCTACCAACTCCTGCTCGTGAATTTCATCAATCGAAATGGTCTGTCAAAGAGTAAGATTATTATCGCACTCGCAGTATACTCATCGAAATTCACCTCTTTAGCAATCTGACACCACTCTACTTGGGGAAATGAGTCAGTTGTGCCCCCCCCCTCTGCTGTGTCATCCGTTATTTCAGACTATACAAGTAAATCCAGCAGCTTTAAAACAACTGGTGATGTTTTCTTTGGTAACGGAATCCCATGCATATTTGACGAAGTGCATGGCATGCATAACGTCTATCTCAGCTCAGCTGTTTGTAGGTTTGCCAGCCTCGTTTATATAAACAATCTTTATTTTTGCTTGAAACATCGGATGATCCCTTGGTCAATGGCCTGAAGGTGACTAGTTGTGTTCGCTGGAAAGAATTCGACCCGAATATTTCTTTGGTAACTTGTTTCTATGGGATGAGCAGCACATTGATCGACAAAAAGTGAAATTTTTCTATTTTTGCCCAGCCAGTTTGGCATCAAATCCACGCAGAAAGGTTTCAGAAATAGATGTCATCCATGCTGAAGAGTTAGCTGTGTATTGACAGGGAAAAGTTCGAACGTTCTTGAAACACCTCGGGTGTTTAGATTTCCCTATCACTAGTGGCATCAGCTTGTCAGTTCCACTCTCGTTGCAGCACAACAGAACTGTCAGTCTCTCTTTGTTTCATTTTCCACCATGGCGTTTTCTCCTATTGAATGCGTACGTTCGATCTGGTAATAAGTTGAAAAATAAACCAGTCTCATCGGCATTGTAAATATCATCGTCCTGATGATATTTACCATGCCGATGATTCGCAATTGATTTACAATTTCGTGATGATTCCCATCACGAATGCGCTCTCTCTTTTTGTCACCAAGACTTCGGATTTTTTCACGATTACTTACAATCGTGCTTAAAGTGGATGCAAGAATGTTTAATCTTCGCGCTAACTCGTCTCGCTTCGAGCCGCGTATTGTTATTCAGCACGTCACGAAAACTGAGAAATGCATATGGATGAACGTTAGACGGTCAAGGATTGATAATAATAAATTAACACGTAAATTCGGTGGCATACGCAACTTAAAAATATACAGAAAAGGTCTTGCGGGTTGCTTTATAGCAAATAATTGAACGTACTAACCAGGAAAGCACCATTTTTAAAAACGTACTAACCAAATTATTTTACCTGTATTTTGTACTGATGGTACCGGGACCAAGGGAAATCGACGTACTAAGGAGGAAAACGTGCTAAGGAGGAACGTACTAACCAAGTTCCACTGTATACAGTCTCCCTCGTCATTCTCATTCACGCATTAACATACATGCAGGGTTCAGGGACTTTTTCCTCAATCACGCACTCAGGTTTGTGTATTCACAGAGCACAGTCGCCCTCGTGAATCACATTTACACACAATCAGGGTTTATGAGGAATCTCCTTCTCCAGTGTCCTGTCACACACAGGGAAAGGATGCCCAATGTACATAACTGACACCAGGTGTTTTCCCCACCAAGCAGGCCTCATCAGAGGAGATTGTCAATCCAGGAGATGAATAAGAAATATGAAGAATCAAGAGGGGAAGATAGGGGGACGGGGTAGTATGTTATGATTGGTTGGGTGATCAGGAGGCAGATAATAGAGGTGTGGGGGGATAGGTGAGGGAATTAAACTCATGTATGTTGGCCGTGTTACAAACATTGGCTACCTACATTTAAAAGAGCCCAGGGGCCCCTATGTGGGCCTGTTTTTACTTGGTGTAGAGGTTCCTTTGTTGCTTTTTAAAATTACTTGCCCATCACCATATAGGCTTGAATTTTTTAGTATCAGATGACTAAAAGAACAAAGTTTTAAGTTCTTGAATTCAATTTTCGTAGTCACTTAGTTTTTTCCTACAGATCGATTTTTTGGCTCGGAAATTATAAATTTTTGCACTGCTACAATAACAGAATTTTTTGTTTGCTTGGGAATTGCAGCATAGGCTAGGAATGAGAACTCATGCCCGAGGCACTTACACCTCACCTAACCTACATAAATAAAACAATAGCACAGTTTCTGTTTATTATGATTTTTGTGCACTCTTCAACATAAAACTAGTTTATGGATTCCAATGAAACTTTATTCTTTGGTACCTGTTAGCAGCAAGAAGGATTTTAGCAATCTCACACAATTATTCAAAATTACATTTATAAATTAAGTTTGCCATTTGTAGAGAATTAAGTCAGTTTTCTTTCATTCATTAAAACACCCAAATGTTAATTGATCATTTTTCTTGTTCTTTATTGTTTAGAAAAAACTTTAAACTTCCTTATTCTTGCAATCTTTTTATGCTATGCAATCCAGATTCCTCTAGAATTTATAATTCACATTGAAATTTTTTTTTACATTTTCCTAGCATTGCTAATGAATACATCGATGTTACTTAACACTTTCGGTGCAGTTGTATATTTTAAGAATAGTCTTAGGACCGGGTTTTTTTTTCTCTTGTATATCGTATATTATGTTATTTCTTACACTTTGTTTCTAATTATAATCTTTTTATTTTGCATATTATTATTATTCATAAAAAGTTTACAATGCCGCCGATCGGCGGCAGCCCGTTCCGCGGGATGGTTTTCAAATACGTTACTGATCAGCCTTTAACATTTCTCTATTATTCTTGCACTTTGAAATTGTTTATTTTTTATAACTTAAAAATGACATTAAATAAATTATTTTTCATGTTAAAAAATTATATTAACTTTTTTAGCATCACCTACTTGAGGTTTCATAACTCCACAGTCGTCCCTAAACATTATTTTTATTCTTGTATGTGTTACATATTTTTTCCTCTTACTGTTAGACAAACAAGGTTTTTTGTAAAACCTAAATATTTTTATTAAAATTGAAGATGATTACTATTTCAAAATATAGAGTTTTTTTTACGAATGGAGTCGCATGCATCAACTGATGATATTTCAGTGCCAACGAAACCCGGGTCGGAATAAAGGTTTTTTTATCTGTGGTAAATTGCAAATTTGCATCTTCTTTTCAATATGTTCGAATACGACACAATATTGCCAGAATCTACTGAATTTAGTTTTCATAACATTATAATGTCTGTAATTGCATTTTTCCTTACCGTGACCCTGGTTAGTAACTATGGAAAACTCTGAAACCGGGATATAGACACAGCTTATAGGTTCATATTCACACATGGGTGGATATTCACACAAGGAAACAACGTCCTTCCTTACCCATTTACTTGAGCAGTTGCAGCATCATTTTCTTTGGTCTCTAGAACCCTTCCCGCTTGAATTGGAAATGGTAGAAGGACTTTTTCCCTACCTAGGGCTTGAACAGACATTTCATGAGAATCGCTCCTGAAGATAAGACTCCCTATAACTCTCGCGACACATCTGAAGATTCGCCACTAAATTTGCTCTGGAGTATTTGTAAGTTGTTTAGCAGTATTTGAAATATATTTCTCCATAATTTTAGAAACCATTTCAAACTTCTTCTTTTACCTGGATAGTAAGAGAGAATTTCATTTATACGGTCTATTCCTCCCATGTATGTATTATGTTCTGCAACCATCCTTAGTTTCTTAGTAAACTTTCCTTTTCAGTTGGACTCTTCTATAATATTTGCATTATGCTCTGATGAAATCAAGAGAACATCTCTTTTGCCTTTCCAATTACACATGGATATTCCCTCTTTCCTATACTGAGCTAAAGGGCCGCATTCAGATGTCTCCACTACATCGCTTAGTCGCAGCTTCACTCCATGAAGATTAGTGCTCCTTCTCCTGCAAATTGGCATTCAGCACCACTACTTCCACTCCTCCTTCCGGAGTGTTGATGGTCGCTATGTTGCCAACTCAACTCAAGTGTAAGCAGCGACATTTACGTAATCCTGGTTACGGTTATATACGGAACTAGGTGTAAAATAGAGGGAGTTTTGAACATCAATCCCATGGTCTCCATTGGATTGTATAAATATTATTACATTATTCTGATATACATGATCAATAATTTAAATATTATTAGAATATCAGTCTCTTATTCGTAAAATAGCTATTCTCACAGTCAGTACAAAATATATGCAATAAAAATAAGGATGGCACATTTTTCACACAGTTATAATATTGAATAACATTGGTTTTTATTAACAATCCATACTCTTACGTACATACCATGCTCCTGAAAATGTGCAAAACATTAATTCTTCAAAATTATTTGTTACCGCTGGTATTTTATCAGTTTCCAAGCGACGTCCCTGGTTCGAAACTCTCACCCACCAGAACATTTCGCCCGATCACCCGAACATTTCGGTAGATACTTACAATTATATGATTGCAGAGCTTAAGTTCTTTTTTCTCTTGCGATTAGTTTTTTCAAAAAAGCACAGTGCTGGAAAATCACGGCACCAGGCAAATTAGAACAAATGTTGTACGTGCGTCGGGACTGCGTGGCCAGAGATACGGAAATGAAAAATCACGATCACACTTCATGCTCTTCCGTTAATTTCGTACACAAAAAACTACAGGGCGTGCGGACGTATTTCCGCCACGTGCTAATTACTTACGTGATTTAGGTAAATAACGTAATTAACTATTTTACATAATAATTACGCAATTTTAGCAAATTACGCAATTAGTACGTGAAATAGTTAAAATTCATCCCGGGTAAACAGATTAAAAATATGTAAAACCAGGGACAGTCGTACAACGAAACTGCGACGAAAAAAAATTGGAGGAGGAGAGTTACGAACTAGGGGCGTCGGCACTGTGAAGCAAACACCTAACCCCTAACCCAAACTGCCTTTCAAACTCCCAAACCCAAATTACAAATTTTGATTCATACCCAGAATCCGTAATCAAGGTATTCCTGCCAAACAGTTTAATTGATCGCACACAAGTTGATATCAGTGTACTCTTGCTATGTTGCTTGATATTACAAAACGTATCAATGACGCTTAATAACCTTATATCGCATGAAAACAGCGTTTATATTTCCGAAGCGTCGACCATTATACGCCGTCGGCCATGTTGATATTCGATGTAGTGGTGATTTTAGGGTGGGTATGGGTACCCTACCACTTTAGGCCGGCTGTTACTACAACCGCAGTGAGACCGCCACTCCATAGAGCTTCTGAATACCATGTAGTGTTGATTTACGTCATAAGGAGTGGAAGCTTCACTCCATTGGAGGTTGTGAATACGGCCCAAAATCTCATTTTAGCAATTTTTTCTTCACAACTTTAGGAGGGTTACCTTTCCTCATTATTTGCAACGCCCTAGTTGAATATAATTTTTTTGCAGCAGATTTTCCGGCATAGTGACAGTTTGTGACTATTGTAAAAGTCCATACATACAGCATGATCAACATTGGAGTAGCTAGACAAATGAATGAACGACTTTTTCTGAGTGACCTACTCCACCAACATAAGTATCCCTTGAATTGGTATAAACTAAGCAATCCAAAACAAGTCCATTTGGTTCAGTAAGCTGGTACAATTTCAATCCATAATTATGCTTCTCGTTTTTTGTGCACTGCCGTAAGTATACCTGAAATGCCTGAGGCCTGACGGACGTCATATGTGTGTTCATTATCATCTGAGATGGCATCGGTTTCCTCGTCTTACGAATTAATACAGATTACAAAATTAGAGTCTGATTCACTAACAACCGTATTTTCATCTGGCTCTTCAACGAACCGGGCAATGTCTTCATTGGCAACACGAGTTGTGGTGTGATGATATCTGCTTCTTTTCCGATGTTTAGACAATTTATACTCAGTATTCACATTCACTCAGAGCCGTTGAATTTGTAACAAAGCTGCTCCAAGAACAGCAAGAACGAAGGATACTGCTAAAAAAAAGTGCCCACAAAACGTGATCCAAAGTTAGGATGCGGAATCAATAATGTCAAAGTCATGTTGGTAGTCCTAAAAGAAAGTATTTTCATTGATAACATGTGTAACTTTTATCCATTTAATAGATTATACAAAGGATTTAGGAATAAATACAATGATATCGAACAGTAGGTGTCTGGGCGTTGAAAAATTAGCAGAGAAAAAATTTGGACAAGGAAAAAAAAGGAGCAAACTTAAAATGTATTTCCGAATCCACTAATCGTAATTTGTGAGAACGAGTTACAATGTTACATAGACAAACCAATGTAAGGACCGGCAGAAAGTCGTAGGACAACGCTGAGGATCGGAGTCGAAAAAGAATACAATTTGATGTCGGTAACGTAAGACGCCGAAAGGTGGCGGCCGTTCCTGAGGCAAGTACGAAGCGAGAGATGCCATTAAGGAGGCTCCATCGAACTATGAAGTAAATGTAATTTTTGTGAAAATTTCAGGACATATCATTTTTTGACCCTTTTATCGATTGGCAATAAAGTAATGAGGACTTTCCATCATATATTTGAAGAACAAAAACATGTAAAATCAGCAATAATATACGAGGTGGTATGGCAGAGCAAGACTGTTGCATTAAAATTTGCAGATTAATAATGTAAAGAGAAATGTCATTTTGACGAAAAACTAATTCAAGAAGCACAATTTTATGCAGAATTTAGCATTATAAAAAAGTGTTGGCCTTACCACACATGTATAATTGATATTAAGAAATTATTGCTCGAAAAAAAAAGCAGAAAACCCTTAGTTACATGAAAGTGGCAGTACAGTATGTTGTTAACGTTGGCTACAGTACTTGTAATGGAAGGTGCTTACGAGCCTATTTACTCTCTTAATTTACGAATATACCTTAACAAGATCCTTCTTATATTTTTTATGTAATGTAATTATCTCATTGGGTATTGATATGGTTTAATTAATACCAATGCTTCCAAATGGTAGCAGCAGTAGCTGCGTCATTGTTGCCAAACATTTTTCATAAATATCGATATTAGTAAATTTCAAAACAAAGAGTTGTATTTGCAAGGGAATAATTTTAAATGAAGGATGAAAATATTTAACCTGTTTTAGAATGCACAATAGCAAGAATGAGCATGTATTCTCACTTTGGAAATTAAACGTGGCGACACTTTAGCCATGTTCTGAAGTCAAAATAAGTTGAAAGAGCTTGTAAAATATAGAATGCATCTACAACGTGCTATATAATAGCATACTCGTAGAATTATTGTGCATGCATTATCACACTATGGATGAATTTCCATACACCGTATTTACTCGCGTAAGCCGCGCCCTCCTGTATCCCGCGCACCACTATTTTCGGTTAGGCTCGTGAGGAAAAAAATTATTTCTATCAAAAATTTATTTTTTGCCCTTGAGACTGTATCATTTTGTCTTAAAATGAATGCACATTCTTTGTTAGAAATGCTGAGCCTAAATTACAAGTACGGCTTTCTCATTAGTTGATTAAATTACTGTTTAATATCGTCACAACTGTCATCGCGTCATGCATCCATGCACGGCCTCTTTTACTGTGCACATGCATCTCGTAGCATCTCACAGTTACATACGATCACATCATCCAGCAATAAAAATGGCATCCGTTCAAAATAACATTCAATTGAAATAATTGCAGAAATATATACAAGTTCAACCCGTGATTACTCTATTACTACGGAAATCTATTGGCATATCAACAAATAAAAGCAGAATGCCATCTGTACCTGATAGCGGTGGTCTCATCTGCTCTCTACATAGTAGCTGTGCACTGGGACGATTTAACAACACCGGAAAGTCTTGGGAACACACGGGTAAACTAAGCTCAATGTAATAACAATTATAATTCCTATAAAACTAAAGAAAAACACATTCCCAGAAATATAATCATAAATCACTAATGAAAATTCATACCATAACAGTTCTCATCTTTAGTTTTCATCACTGCTAGATTCAGATACATCATATTTCCTTCCTGCAGCTCAATTTCCTATTTTTTCGGCATTGCCTATAATACATATGTAGTTTTGTACTGACAGGTTACGATCGCAATTTCACATCATAATTCATTTTTGGGGTGATAATAGCAAATTATTTTTAAATGCTACATGATCGATTCGAACTAGTTTACTACTCTCACGCTCGGAGCGGATAGCTCGGATAGTAAGAAGGTATAAGGTGGTGTTTCTGATCTAGCGTTTCTTCAAGTACCGTTGTACACTCAGACTTTGTTAAACGTGAATTTTTATTACTGATTACATCGAAATTTCAGAATTCTTTACAATGTACGATTTACTACTTGACCATACTTACCAATTATGTCGATATGTTCACAGAATACGAAACTTAGGAAAAAAAACAACAGGAATTTGAGGAAAAATGGTACGCAGTTTACACGAAAATCTGGAGGCTTTGTGTAAGCCGCGCACCCCCATATTTCACTGGCTTTCGAAACAAAAGGTGAGCGGCTTACACAAGTAAATACGGTAGATGTTTTTCTGGATTGGCATTAATTCATTTAATAACATAGCTCTTTTACGGGATTTTGATGCGTAGAGTCATAGCAGAACCTCCTTAACTGCATTGTGTTTCTTGCAAGGATGTTTAATGTTTATAAAGGCAGTTGTTTTTCATGCTATGTAACCAACAGTAGTAAGATGAATAAATTAATGTAGTTTAAAAATTCATTAAATAAACATTATGAAGCACACAGGTATCCAAACAAAGACCTTTAATGTGGCAGTGAGAAATTTTGAAGATATTAATACCAATAAAGTAGGTATTTGCTTGGTAAAGTTATCTCATTCGCCGTATTATTATTATTTTTCTTGCATTATATTATGCAGTAAACCATGAATTATGCCTTTTGTTATGTGTTCTCCGTAATATAGCCTTAAATTTTACCTAAGCTCGACTAAATAACCAATTAAGCTTTTCTGAACAGCACACTATTAAACCTTGAGGTGGTTGTATTAGAGTAATACCACATGACATGAGTGGCATGCATTGCAATTTAATTTATTAATCATGGGATAGTTCTTGCTTTTGTGAGTACTGATAAACAAAGTCCATATCCTTAATTTTTGTAGTGCTAAGTAGTTCTATCACCTTCCTCTTCTTCAGAACAGGCTCTCAGTCAAAGGCATATTTGAAGGCCTAGACTAGCACTCAAACACATGAGGCAAAAAACACTTTTAACACTTTTTAAATTGGAGTAGGCCACCCATCATTTTCCATCTCATAATTTTCAGCAGCCTCTTCCCACTGAAAATGGAATAATATAAATTTGACAAACGATATGTAACTATTTTTCCCCAAGTCTTGGCCGTCGTCACTAGTCTTAATATAAATTTATCGATTGGAAAATATCGCACATCTTTATCTTATAAATACAAATATTATCGTTATGCTTAGAAAAACTAATTTACTACTTTAAATATGAGAATAATTTAGTAATAAAACATTATGATCCGTTAAATATGACATAATATACCTTTTGAATTCGACATTAATTGCAATAATATCACACGGGTAATAATGAAATATTATGAACCACTTAAAAAGGAAAAGATGTAATGAAAATATTTCTAAAATGACAAGTAAAAGATATACAACATTATTATATTGATACAACATAAAAAACCATTTAAATATGGCATAGGAAACTCAAATAAAACCATCGCTCCAAACAATACTGATCAGTTTTATCAGCCGCAATAACATTTTCATGATTGATTATTTTGTCTTAAATGCTCCGCAATTTCAATTAGAACAAGAAAAGTAAGCACAAAAAGTTTATAATAACAGTTTAAACAAAGTATCTCTCAATAACGAATTGTGTAACACAATATTGCCTGTTAAAACTTCTGACAACTTATTTCTCAAGTACATTTGCTACACTTACGTTAAAATGATCAGCACTACAGCGCAGATGAGATGATCCAGAAATGGCATAGTTTTCAGGTCTCTCTGAGCAGAAATTAACCAGTTTCTTCTTAATATAAGATTATCTTGAACGTTTACGAAAATCTTTTCAGGTGTTGTCTCTCTCGTGCTCCTACACAGTGGAACAAAGCCTAATCCTTCCTCATCTAGCTGTAATTTAATTGTTAGAAAAACTGTCTTTTTCCATTGCAATGCACAGAAATCGTTCCAATAATGTTAGCAGTATTAATAACAAAACAGTCGCACGCCAAGGCTACAAAGTCACACTTTCTCCAAATAAACAAATGGTCGAGTATGGGAGATGAGGTCAGATACTACTAAACATGGCCGACCTGTGTTTCGGCACAATAATAATTTATTAGATTTTGTTAGCTAATAAAAAAATAACGATAAGCCTCTCGAACCTCAGAATGAAAATTTCGAGTCTGAAGTATCGATAGATTTTTTAGATGTCACTTCCCAAAAGTATGCAAATACACTATTAGGAAGATTATCTAAAGCCACTGCAATGAATGCTGGGGATGGAAACACAATTATTCATGTTTCAATATATGTGAAATGTTTATAAATGGCTACATAAAATACTGTTCTATGCTGAGGAGGCAAAATCTAATCCTTGTGAAGCACCACTTTTGTCACCCTTAGGGTCGCATACATATGACCCATTCTATACCTTTTAACCTCATTGGTTTCCTACTGCTTGACAGGTCCTGATTTCCAATTTCCTGGGGCCTTAACTAAAATTGGAACCAAACAGATAACAATTTTAGTTAAAGCCCCAAGTCTACTCCTAGTATTTGGTATGCGCTTGCATTGGTTTATATTAAATTTAGAGATCTGAAAGAATTAAAACCATAGGTTCGATTTCCACTCTTACTGGGAAATATCAAAACTACTTATTAAAATGTACACTTGCGATTTATCTCCTGCCTGTTGAATTTCAACAGGCACCTATACTAGTTATCTATATTGAAAGAAACCACTGAAAGAAATAGAACCATGCATTACTTTGCAACAAATTCTGTTAATTTTTCAAATTTGCAAGGTCATGCGAGAAACCCCAGTACCTGTATTGTGGAACAGCTCTTAGTGCTATAAGGTTTCACAAACCTCCATCTGAAGCCAAGGTTGCTCCATTGCCATAGCAATTTCACCCTTTGGCAACCCAATCATTATTTCCTTCTAGAATAGAATGTATGTTCTCCATGAATGGTTAAACTGGTTTATGAAAGATTATGTTCTCGACTTTCAAATACATCTTTTTATTTTAATATTTCTTATAAGGAGGTACCTTGATTACTGATGTGACCAATGTAAGTCTACATTTGGCAGGAAACTGCAATTTCCCTTCACTTGCATCAAGTGTCCATAACCAGTTCAACAGGCGTTTAACTTTGCTACCTCTACCAAGTCATTGACCTTAACATAGAATGATGTGTCTGGTATAAGGGTCAATTTTTCAAGTAATGATCTTAAAAACTTCACATAATGCAATTATAGGTATATCCACATTTCTTTAAGCCTTCAAATAATTACATTGGATCTTTTGTTATACAACCAATTATAAAATATTACAAATAAACGAAGGGAACCACTGAAATTCAGTTCCTTGAAGAGAGTACTTCAACAGTATCCTGATTCATCACTTAAAGCTCATACTCTCACACGTTTACATATCTACACTCTCTGATACAATAATATGATCCTGTGCAATACATTGCTACAGCTGTGTGCTTAAATACATGTGATTATTTATGGGGGTATTAGGTAAGCAATAATTATAGTGTCTGAAGCAGAATTATTTTAATTGTGTATTTGCAA
The DNA here is from genome assembly GCA_933228895.1 of Platycnemis pennipes. Lineage (NCBI taxonomy): Eukaryota > Metazoa > Arthropoda > Insecta > Odonata > Platycnemididae > Platycnemis > Platycnemis pennipes. The sequence goes on from OW121847.1 coordinate 111,263,969, forward strand.
GTAATTATAACATTTACAGAATAAATAAAGTGATAAATAATATTGGTAAAGAGTATCACAGTTCATAATAGCATTTTCCATCCATGTCCTCTTGGATTAGAATGGTTTCTTTTGTTTTACTTGGACATTTTCGTGACATTTTGCCTCCAATCTTGCTGTCCTGACATTCTTCCACTGCTCCCATAATGGTTTCCTCAATTTCTTCTTCTGAATAATCTTCCTCTTCTCTCATTAATGATCCATCATCATCATCTACAGCAATTTGTTTAGGTTTATCTTCCATGATAGCTACATCTTCACTCAATTCTTCTAGGGATCCACTCCTTAGCTGCTCTGGTTTCTTTGGCTTAACACCAATCCTCCAAGATTAAAAAAAAGGTACCCATTAATCAAATGAAATGCATTCCTTTCACCAGACTTCAAATTATTTAGAGTTCCATTCATTTGTAATGGGACTATAATCATAAGAATTTCAGTAAAACCAGAAAAGTACCCAACTTATTGAATATTGGAACTATTGCTGCATTAAAGTTCTTCATGAAAAAATGCCATCCATGAAGTATTGACCTATAAGCTTTAATGGGTGAAATGGCCATTGAACTGGTCATAGGTGATCATTTACTACTGAATGATACTGTCAATATTAACTTCTGATAATTTATATCTTTAACCTAAAACAAGCCTAGTAGAAGGCTACTATGAGGGGAATTGTTTCGGTTCCATGTTTTCCACTATTACTATTTTGAATTAGTCCTTGATAAAATCCACCCATTTCAAACCTAAATGTTGATTCAATATGTGCAAAAATGTTGAATTAGTGAGCATATAGTGCTCAAGAAATTAGCATTTTGGCTAATGGCAATCAATTAGTAAAAAATACAAATAGGTTCTCTTATCGCACAATATTCACTTCAGTACACAGGATTTCAAGTACTGGAAAGAGCTTAGAAACCATTCTAGGAAATAATCTTGCAATGACATTTGAAATTTTTCTCCAATTCTTCTCATTTGTTTACAATATTTTAATCCAAAATGATGAATGCAACTAGTAAATATCCCAGTATAAAGTTTTTCTCACCATCTGGACCCAGCCAGGAATCTTTCAGTTAACAGCTAAGACTGCCTGATATGTGATTAACCCATTTAAGCCCACAACTGTACAGACTGCAATACCTCTGAATGCCTAGAATTTAAAAATTGTTACTTTGATAAATTGGTTGTTAATTATAGCATTAAATGATTCACAAACTAACTACAGTTTAAATTTTTTAAATTTTAACTACCTATTAAATTCATTTTTCTAGTAAGGTCGAAAACGACTGTTAGGGATAATAGGTCATAATATCAAATTTTACCCCTACAAACTTTTTCCCTCTGTGATAAAATTATCTTTGCCATCTAGGGCTCTCATTTTTTTAACCCAATAATTAATATGTTACAGTGATTCAAAATTAGCTATGAAATAGAACAAAACATCATGCAAAGCAACTTTACACATTTCACATACAGCTACAGTTTTGCTTTTACAATGAAAACAGTTCCTCCTTGGTTGACTTGTAACTACTAAATGCCTGCCCAAATTCTTTTGATATTGACTTACTCTGATACTTCAAAGGGCCAGATACTTTTCGCTTAGTACCATAGGTTTTGCACAGTGAGTCAACAACTTGGCGTAAAAACTCTAGTTTGTGCCACTTAATTCACAAATTATTTACGCAAGCATCCATTGCCCAACATATACCATTTTTTACCACTCATACGTATCTGATAATTTGAAATGTGGTTGACCATTTGATCTACTCCACCCATGTATCTATTGTACATTTTGATTATATTCGGCGCAGGAATCTCAATTTTTCGCTTCTCTTTCAAGAATTTTCTTTCAAAGAATTCTCTTGCTTTTGCCAACAGCTCTACGCCAAATTGGTTCGAGAGAAGTAAAACTGTTTTGCTATCCTTCCATTTAACTGCGATGATATTTCTCTCTTTTTCAACGCAGTTGTCTATTACTCCTCCATCCATTGTCTTCATGTCCTTCTTTGACATGATGGTGCATTTTTCCATTCTGTTTTCACGGGCAGTACCAGTAGCACCTACTCACCTTTCTGAGAGTAGTCATACTACTTTTGAACTCTAAAAAAATTTGTCAAAAAAATAAGGAAAATTTAAACCCTGGGTATGACGCCTCCAGCAAATCTACAAAACTGAAAATAACTGACTCACCCAAGCCGAATTCTTTCCTATACTTATCATTGGAACAATCTTTTCGCTGGTACAGCATGAACTGCAAACCGTAACCAGATTTGAAAGCCAATGACCATGCTTTATACCCAAAACGAAGTGGTTTTCCCTTATAAAATTGCTTACGTGGATGTTTTCCGCAGAACTTTATTATAGATTCATCGATGGATACGAAACTCTCTAATGAAGCGAATCTTATGAAAAGCTCGTTTATTTAACAGATAAATGGCCTAACTGTAGCATAAATATCACTAGGATCTAAGCTGAAAAATATCGCAAGCATGAAAATGACGAAATATTTTATCAAACTGATTCTGTCTCATAGTGTCTTTGGCAAGTACATTTTCAGTGTCAGCTCTATTTGCCCAATATATTCTTCAGCGGGGACATGAACTGTAGCCAGAGAGTAGTAAAATTCCCGTGAATGCATACATATCATTACAAGTAACATGAAGAGGAATATAAAGATGTGTATTTAGCTAAATCCTCTCATATGGTAATGGATAATGGGTTTTCATTGGTCGCATTGGGTAAGTAATACTGTCACAAAGTCAATTAATTCTGAGCGCTCAAAGTGATGGGAGGAAGAAAGTATTCATATCCAGGCACTGGTATAGAACATACATTACTGATCTCCCTTGACCCATTCACAAAGTTTACACTTCTTTAGAACGTTAGCACTTTCCACATAATGCACCTCACTCATATCATCATGTTCACCAAATGTCACTTCTGCCGGAGCCATCAGCTGATTACGGTTCAATCTATTAGAATCAAAATCACCTTCCTCGCCAGAATATTCATCCGTCATCTGCTGAAGTTTCTTTTGGAGGCAATATATAAATGGAATCGGGAATACCATTGTCACTCAAGTGCTCACATTCTTCTATTATTTCAGCAGTAGTGAAATATTTTCCCCTAAACAAAATGCAGAGCACGCTATGGGTAAATGAACATTAGTACTTCAAACTTATCGGCCGTTGGATATTCAAAATATTGTAAAAAGTAAGCAGAGAAAATTAAAATTTCTGAGCGATGCAGTAATTTAAAACCAATTCCAAAATGGAAGACCAACAAATTTCACACTCCACCATTGGCTGCGCTCAGCAGGTATAGATTATAGCATGCATTATCCCAAGTGGTCGAAAATGACCAGTCAACATTTACTCAATGCTATGTTTGAAAGCAGTAAAGATAAATACATTCCTCAAAAGGGTACAGTTAAACAAATCATTTTCATAAAATAATATGTTATTAATGACAGCGCTAATAAAAAATACGAGCCATATGAGGAGGGGGAATTTACTGGGTAATGATCTTCCAAGTGTGGACCCATAACAGCTGTGTGTGTTTGTTTACTCATTAGCAGTGCATGCCTGATGTCAGGTCATCTTCTGCCACAAGTTTACAATATCTTGAAGCCTGCTTTGTTGATAAATAGACTTTCTTGTTTCAGTTTCCCAATAGCAACCATTAACGTACACATTTAAATTACACTGCCAATGGGATATTACACATTAATTGCACACCTTTGATGTAACATCTTGATCTGCCTCTTAGGGCCAGTTTCACCAACGACTAAAATTTTCCCATTATCACCGATTACATTTTCTCCATTAAAATTATTATCTCGATAATCTCTCGTTAGCGTTCCACCACTCTTAGAATTATGAATTTTAAGGGCAATGAATTCTCCGATTATCTCAATTTTATAAAACCAAGATTTCTCTGAGAACATTTAGGTTAGTAAATTTCTCATACTTCTGACATCAACAAACAAAAGCACCTTACTGATTTGTAATTTAGCTGATTTTACTTTGTGCTTATTGTAACTAAAGCCCTTTCCAATGGACCCATGAAGGACAAAATATTAACTAATCATCCACAAAACATCCACATTATCTTCTATGTACATCTAGAAAACATCTATAATCACTTTCAAAAATCATCTATATATTTATAAGATATTTCAATGCCCGCTTTTCCTAATTCTGCTAAACATCTCCCCTAAGATCTCACTTATTGTCTCTTCACTGTTATGTTTATGAGATACAGAAATAAAATACTGGAATTAACTTAAATTACATTGCCTTTACTTACAGTGTCTTGAAAACTGTACAGTAACTGCTATTATAGGTACCTTTCGATCACTTAAAACTTAACATTTCCTTCGTTGTTGTCATTGGTGTCAGAGCGAAGACTTCTTTCCCACCATCAAATAAATTTTTTCAGCCACTTTGTTCATGGTTATCTTTATGCTTATGGCCCTATATCACTCACTTGACAGTAGCACTTTAGTACAATTTTCTTATGTAATCGTTCAAGCTGAAAAACAAATGACGTGCACCATATTTTCCCCTGCCACACACCCTCGAGGTGGCTTGCAGGGGCTGTCGTAGATACAGATATTTAGCTATTCAAATACAAATCGAGCGATATAATAAGTGCAACCAAGAGCATAAATTCCCGGTAGTTAATTCAACAGTTTACCATCTCATGGTAATATGTCGGGCACCACTAGGTGTGGCTACAGAATCCGTTAATATAACTAATAACTGAGCATCAAGGCAAAGTGATACCTTTCAGCAGGAGATATAATCAATCTTACTTAAAATATTTAGGTTCCCAGAATAAGGATGTTCAAGAAATTCAACAATTCGCCCTACCATCTAGAAAATTCGCTGTACTGAGAAAGTAAACTAGAAAACAAATGGTTGCTATGTGATTTCCGTTGCGTTTATTAATTCAGGATAAGTAAAATCTCAGCTTCTCTGTTCAAATCAATTAGCACGTTCCTTAATCCACGTAGTAATTACCTTAAATTACGAAAGTCAAACTCAAATGTCTCAACAATGTCACTACTATCTAAAAGTAGCTCACAAAATCACCTGCATGGCATATTTCTTCTACAAAATTATGTTGGATAATAAGCTTCCTCCTGACGAAAACCTCAGGTAAAAATATTAACTGAGATAATGCCCCAAAACAGAGTTCATAGTACTGGTGAAACAAAAGTCACATTAACTCAGTTAATCCAAAAATTAACAGAGTTAAAACGATCATCTTCGTTGGTGAAACTGGCCTTGAAATAAAAACTCCCAGCCAGCAATTCATGCATAAAATTGTTCAATTACACAGAATTTCCTATTATTTTATTATATTTCCAAAGCAAATGCAGGTTCCGTGACATGTCCCATAAGATAAAGCTAATGCATTAACTGGTGTGGCATAAGAAAAAAAATCTGTCGATTTCAATGTTAGATTTTTTCCTATGATTTTAAATAAGATGTAATTAAAATACCATTTCTGGGTTCAAATTTAGGGAAACTACACAAATATTTTTGTTACAAAACTAACAATTCTCTACCCATGGATGACTGTGGAACAGGCCTGTAAATTTGAAAGAGGGTCAGGTCAACTATGTTTGGCAAAAGGGGTCAGCTCCCTAATAATTCAAGCCTAAGAAGGGGAGAATCCTCTACCCAGAAATTCATTTCACACTTGCCTGACCATGGTCAAAAATGACCAATGTTGCAGTTGTATGGTCACTTGCATAGGAAAATCTTTGATGGAAAAATGTGACAGTCAGCCACTTTAATAGAAAATGACTGCAGAAACAGTTATTTGAAGGGATAGGGCCAAAAATTCCTAAATATGGGATGGGATCCTCCAGATGTCAAAGTGATCTTTTTAAGACTAATCAGGGTACTGTGGCTTATCGATATTTCCAACAGCCAAAAACTACTAAAATGCTGACAAATTTTGAAGAGGAAGCAAAACAAAGGAATGTTGTTAAGCCTTTTACTGCGAGACCCTTTGAGGTAGACTGTATGACAAGTGCCATGCACATTTCCTTTATGCTCATTAGAATATGAATTTAGCATTATTTGAATGCCTTTAATCATTATTTACGAATTATTTTTTTATCCAAACGTTGGCTTATATATGTCATGATTTTTATAAGGATGAAAAATTTCATTCATGCTGTTCCTGATATTTAAGGAAATACAATATCACAAATACCTATGTAATGATGTAATGTAAGTCTGCCAATTTATCAACCCTTAGTCTTTGAATAACCATAGAGGGCCAATATATTGACCCACTGACGAAGGGTTAAAAATCTAATGAAACTTTTACATTTTCAACATACCTACTCTACAAACAGGTGTAGTAAAAGAAATATTTCAACCTCCTGGCAACAACAAAGATCTAACAAAGGCGGCCACATGATCTTATGTGACTGAATATTTGTGCACTGTAAACCACATCCTGAGAATGATAGAGAAAATTGAAATACCTACTCTTGTAAATAGAGGATTGGAGATACAAGCTACTTTATAAATGCCATAATTTTAGTAGATGAACTGGTGTACATTGACAGTATTCTATCTCTCAGGGAGTACAGTTCATTAGTTAGTGCTTCACATTTTAAGAGACTAAGTTTCTTTCATGCAATGACCTCATTGTGGCCCTTGCAATATCTGCCTGCTACCTACATCACAAGCTAAATTCCAAGTTATGTCATGGTTAAGATAACACCTTAAGAAATAATAGTCTTAATTTTTTTTGCTATTAGCAATTTTGTTTGAACTCTCACAATATCCACATGAGCATTGTAAAATTGTCTTAATCTTTTCTGAAATTCTGAAATTGTTTAACTTTTGTGGCCTCGTCATTTCGAATTGCAAATTCATTTATGATGAGCATGAAACAGAAAATTTTTAGTGGTTGCATTAATAGGGTTTGAATTTCATGGTTTTGACCACTAATTTATGATTACACACATTTAAAAAAATGAAGTACTCACTCTCTTTTGTCTGCTATGGAAGTTGAAACTTGCTCCAGTCCTCCCCTCTTGCGTGCTCCTTTCTGTTTTCCTTTTGCATCATCCAGTTTAACTTGCTCCCTCCACTTACTATCCTTAGCACCTCTAAAATTTCTCTTTTCACTTGACGGGAAGTCTTTTTTATATTTTTTTCCCTCTTGAACTTGTGCTTCATGTCTTCCTTCCTTGGGCACAGTTCTTCCAATTTTCTCCTGATGCTGCTGATTTTTCAGTGAGGCAATACTCCTTTTGCTTTTCTTGGCAGAATCTATTTCATGCATCGCTAAGGTGAAAACAATCACCACCATGAGCAGGAATTTCATTTTTCTGTGTAAAAAAAATGAGGAGAAAAGTTAATTTTAGTAATACTGTTTCATATGTATGCCTATGTCTAGAAATCCAGTGGTAATGAATATTGATCAAAAGTCACTGATAAGTCTAAGATAATATTTGCTATTAAATTGAATCTTCTCCAAAATTTATGGGATAATGAACTGTGAACTTTTTAAGTATTTTACTTTCGAATTACTCTTATTACAGATAAGATAACTTATGGGCGAAAGTCATTTTACGTAGATATATGTTTGACTTATTCTCTACAGAAGAGCCAAATAACACAAATGAATATAGAAGAGCGAAAAGAAATTTCAAGTTAACATACCAACCAATTAATCTTAATTAAGATTAACCTATTGAATTTAGGATAGTTTGAAGTAATTTTACTATACTACTCAAGGAGAGCTGAGAGGAGAATCGTCAACCAGGAACACTCTGGAGGTTAATGTGAATTGAATATTTTAATCACGAGGGCTAAAGTGATGTCCAAAAGAAGTTATTTAATGCTCGGAAAAGTCTAAAATTCACTCACAACACGTGTTAATATCAGTACAAGAGACCTTTTGTGATATTGACACCCCAGTGCAGAAATAACGCTTAAAAATCAACCTTTGGTGCTGAGCCTTTAGGTGATAATTATATCGCAACAAAGAATACCGGCCGCGGTAACCAGTTAGTTGTTCGGGGGAGGCGACCGCCAGCTGAGGTGATTTGCGCCATTCAGTATAGGTCGGTAACTGAGGAATGGTAGGAGTTGCTGAGTAACGGAGGAAGGGTGGAGTCTACCCGTCGTCGGCTTCAGCCAACTCTTAACGACTGGCGCCAAGGGGACCACGGCTTGACGTCCCATACGGCGGACGGCGTACCGCACCTGAAATGCCCGCTGTTAGGCACTCGAGTAAGGACCGTTTTGCCACTGGAAAATCCACCATCCGGGAATCGAACACGGGCCCTCAGGATGGGAGGCCAGTACTCAAGCCACCACACCATCCCGATCACCCCGCGGTAACCAGCTTGGTTATGTCCGGCATCGCGAACTCGAAGGTCGCGGGGTTCAAATGCTGATAGGACTTGCGTGTTGTGTCTGTCTCGGAACTAGGCTTAAAACAACGGTAAGTTACACTAATAGATTTAGCGGTTTTAGCTTCTTAAAAAAGAATTCCACCTCTTACGTTAGTTTTGCTGGCGTTCGTAGTGCGGTAGCTCCTTTATCATCATTGTGTAAAGGTGATTTCTGTGACACTATTTTTTAACTCGGCCAGATAATTCTAATTGTTTCGAAGGAATTAAAGCCCGGAAAGCCATTTAAATGTAAGAAAAACTTTAATACAGGTATTCAGGACAACCAGGTGACCAACTACATGGAGGGAAGGAGGAGAATTTGAAGGGCTCCCGTAGATGGTCACCTGGTTGACCTAAATCACAGGATCGGAGTTCATTTTCCTCTGCTTAATTAGCTTTTACGACTCAAGTTCCCTCAAAAAAAAATTAGCGTCGGCCTTCTACAGGATGACTGAACACACTCTGAATCTAAGTTTGCCCTCTCACTCGCTGAAATACGACTTAAATAATGTCTTCGATATGTAGAGAATTAATAAAAACCAGAGTTTAGTAGTCGATGTGCAATGAAATTGAATTCCTAACCTAAAATTATAAAAATGATTTACTTACATGTACATTGCGGCCTAGATTCTCTTCACGACTACTGCGAAATAACTTCCTCCGTCGCTATATATAGGCGTTAGGCACCAACTTCCTCCCTCCACTGCCTGTGACGCTGAATATTCTCAATTCCTGGGGGTGACCTCCGTTCCCTCGGCATCGCCTTCCATGTCAATACAGTTGTCCTTGAAGCTTCCCGAGGGGCTGGGCAGTCGAATGGACAGTTTCCTCTCGCGTAGAGAGCCAGCTTTCGCGGCAGCGAGGAGTTACCCCCACCGGACATGGCATGAGAGAGACGGGCAGAGAGGAATGGGAGCACTTCCAGCGAAAGGAAAAATTATAACAGCCCCTGAAACTGAGACTCACTGTTCCCAGTTCAAATGTGGGACTCTCAGCCGAGGCGTCATTAAGACGCCGTGCAGAACTTGACGGCACTCATTCCAGCTTATTTCGCTGATGCTAATCGGTTTATAATGCTTGTTTCTGGTTCCGTTACGCCTCCTCAAGTTGTTGGTTGGGCACTCTGGAGGTGTTTGCAGCGCCATCGGAAGTGTCGCTACGAGTATTTGGAGCTCGAAGCAATTTTACTTGGCCCAAACGAACGACTTTGAAACGTCCGGCGATGAAGACACTAGGATATTCGTCGCCCGAAGTAGCAAGTGGTCGAGCTGGTCATGAGTGGCCTAGTGAATTGAGTATTTCAATAATCCGCATCAAACGGAAGTTGCCTCTAATGTTGGGTAGTGGTATTCGAACTCCTAGCACCTTTTTGCATCAAACCTAGAAACACCAATGGCGACACAGATTTTCGGTTGTGGTCATATCCGAGGAAAAATTGTCACCTGAGCTATCTGCTAGAAGTTAACCGACCTACGAGAAAATCTTCAGGAGGATAAAACCGCCCATCATTGAATGATATTGCTAATGATAAGCTGTAAAACACTTTTGGATATTCCCTACCTAAAATTTTAAATACATCTTTGCAAAATTTATTATCTCTTAAACTATAATCAGTTGATATATGGGTTTCGAGAAACATTTCGAGATTAAAAATGCCTGTACAAAAGTTGATTACTTTGATTAACTTACATGGTATTTATAGTAATAATAATGCGAGAACCTATCCAAATTATTCTCGAAACCGAGACACTCATTTTTAATGCAATAAAACCGGTGTAGGAAATTAAACCCGTGCATAAACTAGTGATAAATACAGATGCTTTACTTCAGAGCGGTGCGGGAGATAGAATAAAAAAATTGCAAGTGTGAAAAAATATTCGCCGCTGATTAGGGAACAATTTTAACAGAGCATAGCATTTCTAGTGAATTTAAGGCACACTCCCCGAACTTCTTAGCATATCTAATTGAAGTTGGCCTAGGAGGAAGAGGGGCATAGACTCACGTATTTACGTCCCCCTCATAGTGAGACTTTAAGGAAGAGGATCGGATGGATATGTGATCCAATAATTTAACACTACTTAAACAGGCACTTTTTCCTACTCCAAACAAGAAAATTCCACGGAATTAAGATTACAATCCCTCTATGCTATGACAAGAATTCCATTATTCGTTGAAAAAATATATTCATGCTTATTACAGTGGAGCTTTTGTTAAATTTATTTAGATCAGGCCAAAAATCCGGCAACTGACACCCGGCGTGAATATGTGCGTATTGTGAAACGTCGGTGGTGGCTGTAAGCGGTCGGATGCTCAGAGAATAAGAATTCCAACTAAGCCAACGCTGATTCCGCGCTATTTTAGCGGGTGTACTCCTATATGTGGGACGTAGACAAGGGGATGAGGTCATAGCCCTGTGCTTTGAACATTCGGGTTCCGACCTGGGAGGTAAGAGGGATGGAGGATCACACCTGGGTGAAGCCCCCTGAGGCGCGTTCATTCAACCATACTCGGTGATTTCGTGGCTATTAGATCTTTCTGGAAAACCAAGTTCGTAACCGGGAAAGGAACTCACCTCCCAACACCCTGATGAATTACACGGTTGTTCGGAATAGATCTTGGTTACCTCTATATATCGCCAATTAAACTGACCTTCGGGCAGCAGTCATCGTTTTACATAAGGGGAAGCGAAGGAGCCAGGGACATCGTAACTATTTTAGATGGGGGGTCGGGGGGCCTAACCTTGAAATGGGCCCGGTTCCTAAGAAAAGAGCCCGCATTTTTTGCGGATACAAGGTGGTAGGGACTAGAATTTCGCTAAAAGAGCGTGTGAAGGTGTGAGGATGTATAAGAAGGGAAAAAAACAAGCTGGAAACAAGTGAAATTTAATTTTTATTAATGAAGACTACTCATTTCTCAAGGGCCCGGGGCAAATTCTGGGGGGGACTTCGGCCCCTCCTGTCCCCCACTTCCGACGCCACTGGAAGGAGCTAAACCACGGAGGTAGACCCGTTTTTAGCCAGGAGGTATATTGTGGGTCACATAAGTACAGGAGCGACATTTAGTATAATTTTTATTTAATTTTTGTTTCAGCCTCATTAATTTCCGTGACTTCAAATAAAAAATAATGACAATTATTACCTCACCTGATTACCCATTCCACGTCTACATTGAAGAACACATTGCGCATGGCTGCATTTCCCTCCTGTCATGCTTGCATGTAGTGAATGAGGCCGCGCCGGGGATCACGAAAGATCGCGTGTAACCAACCCCTCGCCTTAACTTTCAAAAGCCCGAAATTATGAACGCAGGCATATCGTGAGAGTGTGTCCAGTTTCAGAGGTTGAGGATTGAATTGGATCTTCGAGGAAATATTTATATATGGGGCTGGTTTTTGTTGACACGCTGGCGAACATCCTGCCCGTTTCAGGCACGAATCGCGCCGTACACAAGGTCAAGATAAGGTGCGACGAAAATCCAGCTCGCTCGCACGCTTTCCGCTCTTCCCCTTCGTGGAAAGATATGACCATTTGATGTTCTGGTGAAAGGCCGTTTGTTGGGGTTTGCAATACCGCTCAAATGGGTAGACTAACGTGAAAAAAAACGTTTCGTGTTGAAAACATCGGACGATAGTGAGGCCGAGCGCCTACCGAAGTTTTTTGGCTTACGAATCGACCGGGGCGAACAGTAATTGAGAATCTAGGGTTTCTCAGCGTCGATGAACCTGACGCATCTTGGCATAAAGGTTGTGGTGTTTTTTTTACCGATTTGATTGCAACGGCAATACTGCATAGCCGCACTGGGGGTCACAAAATGTGTAACAGGCGTGATTCGTGCCTCTTTCCGGCACCTTACGCGCGCCTTGCGTACGTAATTAGATATTCTTATCCTATTTAACTGTACACCTATAGTCATTAAATATAAGTTCAAGATCGATTAAGTCCGTTAGGCATTTTCGCCGACAATTGCCAAGTGGGGATTGGGTTGGTATGGTGGCTGGAGCACTGGTCCCCACTCCCAGGGCCGGAGTTCTAGTCTCGGCAGTGGCAAAGATTTTTCATTGATATACCGGTCGCTTCCTGAGTGCTAAGTTAGTAGCACTTTTCAGTTCAGTATTTCGTCTGTCAGAGGGGACTTTAATCATGGACCATGCATTTCCTTAAAAATACCATTGCTAGGTTTCTCGGAGTAGTAGTAGTTTGGGATTAAGGGTCCACCAACAGCAATGGTCATTTTGCTAGGTTTCTCTCCACCATTTCTTCACCCTCTCAAAAATGTCTTCCCCTAATCAACACACTTATCCACTATTGTGCAAATGACGTAAGCTGTTAGTCACTTACCCTGAATAAACAAACAATCTGTCTAGTGATGCCATATGCTCATGTTAAGGACGTCAGTCAACAAGGTTGGTTTCTGCACCCCAAAAAGCCTATCTGCATGCATGAATCGATCATTTCCGTAGTAAGTAAGTATTGAGAAACAACTTCCAAAGAAGTATGGCAAGTAAAACATCTCACTTAGATGGTCGTTATAACTCTACCATTCTTTATGTAGCAGATTGCCGAGGATTATGTTCTTGAAAGACTTAAAAAATCTTAGAGGAAAGTTATGATTAGCGAGAATTGAAACAGACAATTTAGAATCCCCAATGCCTATGATTAACTGCCCTGAATGTGAAAGGAGAGGTGGAAAATGAGGAATTTACAAAAAAGGATCACATTAAGAAAACACTAAGATTGGAACTTACAGGGCATGTGAGCCGTGACACAACCTCCTGGCTTATCATGATGTAAAGGCTCCATTTGTAATTGACATGGCATTTAAAAACATGTAATATTGGCAAATTTATAGTTTTTGGATTGTTATTTTAAACTGTGGAGAGAAATCATTGATATCTTTAAATTACAAAAATTACTTAATTAACACTTGGAGTATAGACCTCAGGTCTCTGGAGTCCTGAGAAATACAAAATTTATCCCCAAAAAATTTCATTTTTATTTTTATGTAAAATTAAGAAATTCGTTTCTGGAATATCTTGAGAGCTGCTTAAATTTCGAACCTTGGCCATTTAAATCCCCGGCCGTTAAGAGTTACAATTGGGATTTAATGCCATCTTTTAAAGGTTAAAGCCTACTATATTATCCACAGCCTACATATAAAACTTTATAATTTGAAATTTAAGCAGCTCTCCAGTTAATGTTATTATTATTAGTATTCTACCGGTGAAGGTAGGTTTAAGTGGACATTTAATTCTTCCCACCCCCTAAATTTCACATGATGTCCCTCTGCAGCCCCTCATACCTCCTGCCACCCATCATTCCATCCAAGCTACCCTTTTTCTCCTCCCTCTTCCCCGCTTACCCAACGCTCTTCCTTCAGTCACCTCCTTCAAAACACCATCCCCTTTTACTACCTTTTCCATCCACACCTTCTTCTAATTTCATCTATCAAATTTCTTTCCTCTCCTACCAATTCTAGAACTTCATCGTTCATCTTCTTTTCGACCCACTTTACTTTCTCCATCCTTCTCCACACCCACATCTCAAAAGCCCGAAGTCTATTTTCATCTTCTTTTCGCAAAGCCGATGTTTCTGCTCCATATAGTGCAACGCTCCATATTAAACTTTTCACTAGTCTTTTCTTCACTTCTCTACTCAACGCCCCTGTCATTAGTTCATGCCTACGAGTAAAAGCTTCTTTTGCCAATGCAATTCTCCTTCACTTCAATGCTGCTATACCCTTTTTCTTCCAACACACTACCTAGATAGCTAAATTGCTCTACTTGCTCTAGCTTCTGACCTCCTACTTCTATCATAATACTGGCCCTTTTTGTTCTTGAAAATTGCATTACTTTCGTTTTTTATGGTTTATCTTCATCCCATATCTTTCACACTGTCCCTGCAATGCATCCCTGCATTTTTGCAAGCCACTGGCTGACTAGCGCTTGGTCATTTGCAAACTTCACTGATTTTATCAATTTCCCCCCGACCTTTACTCCAGCCTCCAGCTCATCCCAAGCCTCTCTTACCATTTCCTCCGAGTATATGTTGAAAAGTACCGGCAATAACAGACAGCCCTGCCTAACTCCCCTCCCTATTGTGGCCCAATCCGATTCTCCATCAGCTATTCTCAGTTGCGTCATGTATAAATTCCGGATCAGTCTCCTGTCTCTCCAGTCTACTCCTATCTTCCGCAATATTTCCATTAACTTGTCCCATTTCACTCTGTCGAACGCCTTTTTGAAATCAACAAACAACAATGACTACCTTTCGTCAGTCTCCTACTCTTTGACCTATCTGACATGGGTGACCCTACCAGGAGCAATATTAGTTGCTCCCACCAGTGCAGCTCTAGGGGTCACAGGAATGCGCAAGCCCCAATCCCACCATGACAAGGCATAGTCCATGGGGAAGGGCAGTTAATGTTAAATAACTCAAAAACTATTAGTACAGGTCTAATGAAACAAAATGTATTTTAAAGACAACACTATGATATCAATATGTTTCTTTTTTATATCCAATATTTTATACCCACTGTGCAGGAACTGAGTTTATAGCGAAGAGTTAATTGGAAAATCTTACATGAAGGCAATATTTTCCCCACATAATCGTAAATATTACTTAAAATTATAAAAGTGCTTGGTGTTTTTCAATCAGTTTATAAGTTGTGTAATTTGTTTAGCAACTTTTACTCTTTCTTTTTCATGTGATTCTCCCAAAAACAGGGATCAATGCAAAGTCCAACATCACACTTCACACAGCGAGTTTTCGTGCACCTGATGCTCTTCTTCGTTGAATACACGAGACCTCGCATCCTGCTCATTTTTCGAGGCCAGTGCTCTTCGCGTCTTATCTAATGATGTTCGTGACACATGCATTTGGTCTCCCTCTAAGCGTAGCCTCTGACTGATTCCCTACTTTTTCCAGAAGACCCCGCACTAACACCAGTCTAAATAAACGGTGGGATACTTCTTTACTCGGGGATTTAGACGTGATGTTTAATATGGTGACATCCATCAAATGGAAAAACACTTTTTTGTCCACTTCCTGGTCCTTCTACTAATAGAATAACTGTTTGCAATTCTGTCTCCTTGTCTACAGAACCCATATTGTGGTTGTAGTCCTGAATGATTTTGGGTTATATACCATTCCCAAGTTCATCACAGAAGTTGCCATATGTCGGTGGATTGTACATATTTGTGAGTACATGTACGCCTCATTTGTCCCTCCACGTAATGGCCGTCAAATCGTCGTGTATTCTAATATGTAAGTCGCCTCTTTTTACCATTTCTTTTCCTTTGACATTCTTTGGCATTCCCTTTCGTTAGGTCTAACTGTCCCACAACAAAAGATATTTCTAGTTTTTAGGTCATAAGACAAGTCAGGACAAGAGAAGATTGTCCATGTAAAATTTATGCCCAACGCCTGCAACTCTCATTGTCAGATGCTTCTCAGTCCCATGGGTCGCGGACATCATTGTGGGAGCCTTTAATTTGTCTCTTGATCCTAAGTATACTACCATGTCATTAGTATATTTGGTGGAATCCCAAATTTCATAAATTTTCACTCCAAATCTTTTGTTCTTTTTTGGAATATATTGTACATGAAAATGACTCTACCTTTTTATAAAACAATTATTTCATCCTCTGCTGAATTTTCACCCTGTTTATAAAATTTTACATAGGAATCATTAAGTTATTCAAAAATAAGTTTCAGTTTACAAAATCGGCCGTAGTCATCATTTTTGTCAGGCTGATTACGATTATCACTAAAATGGAGACATTTGAGTATATCTGTCTCGAGGCATTATATTTCTGAAAATTGGTGCATGATTTTGTTCCAGGGTCAACCAAAAATCTTTCAGAGTGTCACGCAAGTCACATTCTATTTGAATGATGAGTGCCCAATAAGAAAACATTTCATCAGTGGTCACGTAAGGAGTGGGTGAAGGTCTCTCGTCTTCACCTAAAAAATCCACGTTGTGAGAATAGTACCTGTTAGTGCTATGAAGTCTATTCGGGTCCTGGTTTCCACCTGCCTAACATGCAGGACCTGGGCAGAAATGCAGTACCTGGGCAAATATGCAGGACCTGACCTGGTGGAAGACCCAAATAGACTTCATAGCAGCGATTCGTTGGGAGAGTCAAATCGTACTTCAGTACCTGTTATTCTTCTCCTCCAGCAAATTAGTAATTTCTGTGAAGAACAGAAATATTGCCTCAGGAGATGAATTTCTTTGTATGCAAAGGGCCTCTTCTCTGTAGAATCCACTCTGCTTGCCCGAGAAGGGAGAAGTCCTGTTCCCAGTGCGAATGCAGTGACTGCCTCTTATCTATTCACCAACAGGACCACGAGCCGAGGGGCACTCATCCTCCAAATCATTTTGAAGTAACACCTCAATTTCCCTTTCCGTAAGGTTGTAACCCATGGTATGGTATAAAATAATATAAAATATACGTACTACTTTGGAAAAGTACAATTTTCAGTGTTATACACACGGGATGAATCCCAGCACGAAACTAAGGAATGAAAATCACTGAGAGAAGTTTCTTCATTGACTTTTTTATATGGCGGGGAAAGGAGCTGACCACATGCCTAGACTGACGATGCTTGGGACACACAGAAGTGTGTACGTCCAACATAATCGGGTAGGATGACGCATGAGAGGGCATCAGGATTGTTTATGTTCAAGATACCAAGGCGAGAGAATCGTGAGAACAGGGGACTAATTTCGAAAGCGATGACTTGTGTATACCACATGGCAAGTGTGATGCATTGCATTGACCCTAGTGGGAGTCATCCCAAGTGCCTGAGAAAAATATATACCCCATCTCAGCGACGAATATGATAATAAGCTGATTTGAAACAAAGAGTGTCTTGGTCCCTAAAGGGACTGCGCGGCCATTCGCCAAAACATTAGGTGGTCCCTTTAGGAATCGTTCCGACAATAAAGGTTAAGGTGTTTAGAAAAGCATGCAGAAAGGAAGTTGGACATTAGGTAGATCAGATTCCTTTAAATCCTGTTATTTTAAGTGCATATGGTGTTGTAAGCGGGCTTGTATGATGAGTGTCTCTTTCCATTTAAGTGCTGGTAATGAAAACATTTTCATTCATGTTATTTTGAAATTTTGCTGCTAAAGATGAAAAGTTTTTAAGTTGATAATCATGTTTTGAGATGGGTGGTGCCATGTTTTTTATGCATATTTTTGTTCCAGGAAACCACTTGCTGGAAGATTTATTAATTTCACTGTAGAATATTTTTTAACAAATATGAAAAAGTATTATGGTTTATTGCTACATGGGAAGTATGCACCCTGTATCATACTTTCCTGTTCTGTTTAGAATATGTTCATATGGTGGTGAATGTGAACTAGTGGATGTCATGGGACATTTTTTCCCTCGGTAAAAGAACTTGACAATTGCAAAATTTTCTATAGAAGTATTACTGTGGGAAATCCAGAAGCTAGAAAAGATGCTGCACATTGAGGTCACAAATCTGAGAGAGATTGCTCGTAATTAATTTGCTGTAGACTTGCAAAACATAGTTCTGGTAAATGTTTATAGAGGAGTTAGATACAACAGTTGTTACCGAGATGTATTTGAATCTCTGGACTGTTCAAATTGAAGGTTGGTTTTTGAAAGAGGGTGAGGGTAGGCTTTACTAAGCCATTGGCATGTGAAAAATGCACTTATTCAGGGTAGGGGGGCGAGTTGCTTTCCCTGGGCCACCTGTGATTTCCTACAAAGTTCTGAAATGCAGAAAATTGATTGGTATGTTGAGAATTGAGGTGGGGGTACGCAGAAAGGCTTCAGCTTAGGATTTGAACCCAGGACCCTCCCGTGGGTAGCTCAGCACTCTCCTCACCAGGCCACCATGACCCCCCATCTGCTTGTATACTATTTGAATTTTATTCACAGAGAGTAGTGGACTCTGATGCAAAAAAGCTCAACTCTCCCCCTCTATCCTGCTGTATTTTAGTACCAGCATTCTTTCAAACTCTGCCAACTTAAATATCTTTCAGCAAACATGAGAATTCAGTCATTGAATATTTATTGATATTCTCTGTTTTTGGTAGTAGTGTCCTATTCTTGGGGCTTTGTTGTGACATCAGTTTCACAAACGATTATTGGAGTATCTTTAAGACAAACTTCAAGCTTAAGATGCCACTAAGATACGAGGGGAACTGTCATTACCAATTGGAACATGCAAGATAAGAACTCCAGAAGAAGAATGAATCTATTCGCAAAATATTTCAGAAGACTACTGAACAGTCACAAGATATTTTTTGACCACACGTTTAATATAAATAAGTGACTAGATGACAAAGCATAATAAATTATGCAAATGTAAATTTCATTAAAATCATTCTTTTTCATTGGACAGGAAGAATCCTGGCAGTAATCTGTGGTTCTGAACTAGTTCCTCCAATTGAAGCATCATCTAACCAAGTGGAGGTGAAGTTTGTCTCTCATGGAAATTCTCAAAACTTCAAAGGCTTTAGCCTGTCTTATGAAACCAGTTTGGAAAGTAAGTGGAATACTCCAACAAGATGTGCATAATATTAATTTTTGTTCAACTTGGAGGCAGCTCTGAATTTTCTCTCAAAATATTTCACCCTCCACTGTTCTGATCATCTTCTTGCCACAATCTACCCACTTTGTCTATCCCAACCAAGTGCGAAGTGAAAGGAAAAAAGATCCTTTTAACATTCACATGATCCTCACTGTGCGATGACAAGCCTGGCTTGCATTGCACCTCATCAGCATGATTATCAGAATGATGAACACACCGCCAAAAATCTCTGGAGTACTATATTTTCCAGCATAGATGATGCACTTTTCACCCTCCCATGCCTAAAATATGGGGTGTGTCTAATGTAATGTAATCAAAATTCATTTTAAAAAATAATTTAAATTTCATGAGTATAAAACTTTTGGTTTATAGCAATACACATGCTTAAGTATTCTATTTCATTTTATCCTTTTGGAAAAAGAGTATTTTTGTATTAATTGTTTCCATTATTGTTTTCTGTTCTATGAAAATAACAATAATCAAGGTATATTTTACACTTTATTACTGAAAGAGAGAAAATTCCATTCAAATTTAATTCAGATCCACTAACATCTCAAGGATACAGTTCACCCAATGAATGCATTCGTGATCACAAATTGCTTTAACAAAGGGAAAATCTGGAAAAGTATGGCAGTTGGGCATGTGGTTCAGTCAAGATATAATGACCAACGTCTTGAGTAATTTCACTTTTTAATCAATTGTATTTTGTCATTTTACCCAATCTTTGATTGCTTAAAGCATTAGTAATTTTTAACACTCCATCCTTATCCATTATCCTAGTATATGACACTCCATAATGTTATCTCTTCTGACGATTTCTATGTTACTTGGTAACCAACAGAAATAAAAAGATTATTATTATTAAACTTAATATATATAATACATATAATAATAATAATTTGGCACCTTGGAATACATGAGAAAATATCTTGGAATGGAAACAACAATAGATTTTTTTAAAAGCAATAGAGCACTATAAATAATGAAAATAGTAGCAATATCTGTCACACAGTAAGAGTTTCAGAGCGATTTGAAGTATAAACATAGTCAAATGCCCTGTGTAGTCCATTCAGAGGTGTTGAGTATCCTCTATGAGTTAATTATTTCTTCATTCATATAGTTTTTTTTGGCTACAGTTGCTAGAAAAAATGTGTACATATATAATTTAAATCTTATTCCACAAAATATGGTACCTCTCTTGGTTAAAGTAATGCGATTTGGGAAGCTTTCACATATTCAGACCATAAAGGATTTTATAATAAGGATATTTATTCTTTTACCAGGTTGTGGGAGTCGCTTGGAAGGGATGCCATCAGGAATTTTAGAAAGTCCTGGCTATCCAAATGCCATTATACACTTGCGATTTTGTGTGTGGCACATCACTGTACCCCAAGGCAGGCGTATACGGGTTGAGTTCCAGGATTTAGATCTTGCAGGAAATACCCCTAATTGCGTTCAGAAAGTGGCCGTGAGTGTTAAACATAACTTTTTAGAAATGTGTGCTTTATGTTTCAGTTGAACTTTGCAGAACATGATAGTTCTTCTTTTTTAGTTTTTCAATGGACATGGCTTCTCAAATATAATAAAATCATTCTGTGGAGGCAGTAATCCTGAACCAGTTGAGTCAACTTCTAACACCATGCTTGTATATTTTTGGGCTAAGCATCGATCTAATCATAAAGGTTTTAGAGCAACTTATTCTTCTGATTTGCCGACTGGTAAGTTATTTTAAGTTAACTATTCTATTATAAGGTTGACCATTATGGATGTAATTTCAGTGCCACAAGCCTTGGTTTATACCTTATCCACTATATTTTACTTTGGCTCCTTAAAGTTATTTTTTCTTTACAAATCCTATTGCCCTTAAATTCTGTTAATCTTTAGAAATTTTCAGACAAAAAGAGTTAAGATTCAAAAGGTTTGTAGAACCATATAAGCACATCTTCATTTGTAATTCAAATGACAAAAATGGTTTCCATATCTGCATTGCTTCAAGAATAGGACAGTAGAACCCATTTTCATATCATATAAAGTGTAAAATATGGACTTATAGAAATGAAATTAAAACATCAAAAGAATAATTATGTGGGGATATACCATACTGAGACAGGAATTTTAAATTTTATTGCAACTTAGCCTAATACTCACTGAGAGTGGGTAGAGGGTTTTCATTTTATCGATCTTCACTAACAAAATTCATCATTTAGCCTACACAAATAAACCTAAGGTTAGTTGTGGTAGCTAGATGAAGAATTCTAGGATAGAATTCAATAAAGATATTGGCTGAAAATGTACATACCCAATATTAGAAAGAAGCATTAAATTTAATGAGTCTCTACTTATGTAAGAGTCAAATACCATATAATACCTAATTACTGTATCTTTCATGCTTAATTTTAATAATTTATCTTTTAGTGTGTGAAGGTGATCTAAGTGCACCCACTGGCATTATTACATCACAAAGGGCTGCTAGCCTCCCCTCTTTTTATTGTGAATGGGAACGTCGAGAAAGTAACCTCTCCAACTATACTTTGTCTCTTACCTTAGTCAACTCTCAAATTGGTCAAGAGCTAGGGAGTGGCTGCCGTTATTCATCATCTTCAGTGATTATTTCAAATGGTAAAATGTTTACCTCCTAATTGTATATTCTAATTTGAATGCAAGATTATTTTCCTCCTTTGATCTCATTCATATCGTATATTGACTGATAACCCAGCAACCAATTATTGGTGTTGTTATTATCGGTAAAAGACATATATCAACAGAATTCAATTTTTTATTGTAATAATATAAAGATTTTTCATACCAGTGATTTCTTTAACCTTTGAAAACTCATGTCTAATTTAATTTTCTGTTCTTTAGGAGAATCAATAACCCTTGATGAATTATGTGGCAACTATACATCACCAAAAATAGTGGCAAATCCTTACCCAATAACAAAAATAGTGGTAAGTAGAGATAAATGTATTCCTCTAGATGTGGCACAAGTAAACATGTACCACTTTAGGGTACAATGCACATTACTGTGGATTATATATGAGTTTCTGATGTCAAAGATGCTCTTCTTATGGTGATGTTCAAGGTGCAATCATTGTTATTCACTACTGATCTGGACTTCAAGTATTCTTGAACATGTATTTCAGCTTGTCACTTGGACTGTTGTTCACTGATGATGAGGAAACTAGCCTCATGTTTCTTTATGATGGCAGTGTAACTGCAGTATATTACGGTATATCTAGAAGATATAAAGCTGACAAAAGTTTCGCTTGACTGAAGAAAATGAGCAATGAATGGAAAGGCGTATATTAGGGCACATTTTGGATTACTTGCTTTTGAAAAATAAGTAAATAAACATGTTACTAAACTCTATATTTGAACAGTATTTCGGTGGTTGGGGTAATTTGCTTGGTCAGCTCTGATTTGAAGTTGGTCATACCCCTCTGATCTTTGCCAAATTATTTTTGCTCTGAATTGCATTGTTTCCCTTTTAAATCATATTCAATGCATTTTGTTGTACTTTTCATGACTGATTCCAAGATTCATATCCTCTTCTATTTCACTATTCCTTCATAATCTCTTGAGACTTACCATTTCCAACTACCCAGACAGCACACATGCTACTGTTTACGCTAAATATATGTATAATTAGTGTATAACATGTGTATACGGTAGATGATACACATATACTGTATACGTATAAAACCCTGCTACGCCCCATCTACCAGATGTAGCAAATGCAGCAAATGTCCTCCTACAATGTATATACAGTATACATATACAGTATACAAGATGTATACCTACGTATACAGTATACAACAAGAATACACACAGTATACTCTTTTTGATTTGACAAAACCCTAAATGCAGTAGTTAACATTAATTGCTGTATTAAAACTGAAATTATTAAATCACCAAAGTTAAAACTAACAACTTTCTCCTGGTGCCAGTATGTATTAGTGCCAGCTTGGAGATACTGCCTGAAGCCAACAGGGCATTGCTTTGGTTACCATTAGGCATAGCATTGGTTGAAATATGCCAATGCGGAAATTCCCTGTACTAATTACCTTCTCCTTTCTCTAAGCCACCATTACTATAAATATTTTAACACAACCTCAGATAGTATAGAACAGATGACGGAATGCTCTTCCAGAAAGTGACGGCTACAAACAATAATCGTAATAATATAACTTCCAGGAATAACATGAAAGCACCATGCACAACTTTAAACAAAAACAGCAGTATATTTAAACATTTATTGGCACTACTTCAAATTTCAATTACATTATTACTTGCCTATGTAGCACACATTTTAAATACGATTCCACATTTCAGGCATTATCCAACAGTTTAGCCAAAGTTTATCTGGGTATTCAGTAACCAGGGGTCTCTCAAAAGTACAATGGTCCACTCAAAATTAAAAGTAGGTTTTTGAACAGGGAGTTCTTTGAAATCTCATCGAAAGTCATCACTGCACTGAGGAGTACACAACTACACAAAACATTTTCACACTAATCGCAAAGTTGAATGGTGAACGAATCTTCAATTAGCTCATTCCTAATGTCCCAATGCGTTAATGATATAACACGCCTGTAAAAATAAATAAATTCTGTAATTTCTTATGCTAAGAATTAAATCAAGACTGTAAGGAAGGCATATGAAAACAAAAACATTGGCAACAAATTCGTGAATTATTTTCAGAAGTCTCGCTTTGTAAAGACAAAACTTGACTCGGCGTACCTTAATCGTCAACCCAGTTTTAAAGTAAGCTTCTATGGTGACGAACTTCATAAAAACACTATGCTCCGAGATCAGTTTCATTCCGGTTTCTTGCCTCCGAGCTGACTTTACAAGATCATATTATTCACCACAGATTATTATACACAGGATTATTCACAACCAGGGATACAATATTAATATTTACACACTCCCTTTTCACAACCATGGACGACATCACAAATCACAACCGCCATTTTGAATGTAGAATTCGATTAGTGGTTCGATTATATCGATATAGTCGATACTTTTCAGAGCCGCGAACTATTTAAAATGAATATTCTGGTTAAAGTGGTTTGTGTGCGCCAAAGTTGTGATTTATCATTGATGATAGTGCTCTAACTAACAAAAATAAGTTTTCTAAACTGTAGCTGTGTTTGAATGCATATACTTTGAATTTCATCATTGAACATTAAAGTGCAATTGTTTACGACATGCACGTTTTGATCCTAGAATCTTATTTTATGTTAAAATAATGGAAATCAGTTTCAATAGATAATGAAATCACGTTACTGAAAAGCAGTAAAATAATTTGAAATCGGCTTGTCTTTCCTGAGTTCCTATAAGTATACTCAAGGGAATTAAATATACTTGTCCTGCAGTGAATAGAATTTCCCTGCAACGAATTCTAGGAATTCCTTGCAGGGAAATTCCTTTTGCAGCGGTGAATTTTAAATCCCTGTGGGAATTTCGTTTCCCTACAGGGAATTGCATTTAATCCCCTAACGGGGAACTGCATATTGTATCAACATAGCATTTTCAACAGGGAGAGAGTAAAATATTGGAGTTCTTATGGCATGAGGTGCTAAAGGAGGTAAATCAAATTTCACAGATAATGCCGTACATTGTCGTGCTTTAAGGGTGTCGTTCAGGCAAAGCCTGTCCAGCTATATATGTTAACCTAATTTTTACCGTAAAATATTAATAGACCTATAGGTTTAAGTTAACCAATATATTGGTTAACTTAAATAATTATTAATATTCTGTGTCGTAAATATTAGATTGATTATACAAAGAGAACGTATGTAAAGCACGTTGATTTTCCTGTATACAGTATACACTTGTATACTAAAGCCTTATGTATACCTTTTCGATACTGTTTACCTATACGTTTCTGTGTACTGATTATGTATACTAAGCATCTAATACATGTATACAGATTCTCAAGGAAACAGTATACACTTGGTATACATACAGTATATGTATACAGTCACCAGTGTGCTGTCTGGGTAATTGCAAATGGGCAATATTTTTATAATTAGCTTTTGTGAAAATTTTCTCCAAAATAGTTCAACTGTAATCCTTATAAACCCTTGAAATTCCTATAGTTCTGGTTAAAATGCTTGTGTAGATGTAATTTTGAATATTTAATTTAACAACCATTATGTGTGACATGAAATTTAATGCACTCTTTTTTATCATTTCTCAGCCTCATTTTTGTTGGGTATTTCTACATTTCCATAGGAATAACTACTCAGCTATGAACATAAAACAATGTATTTCACAAATAATAAGATACATCATACCACACGTCTGTCTTCTATAGTGCCGGATGAGAGAGAGAGAGAGAGCTTGGGTCCCAGCATTACCCATAACACCACGAAAAACAAATGAATAGAAACAGGCACAATAACAATGGAACAACTATTTAAGAGCAGACAACACAAATGGCTGAATACACTTGATAATTTCATACACAACATCTTCCCCCCTTCCAATTATAAGACACACAAAAAACAACTAATATCAATAACACTTCATTTCAAAATATAGTCTGTTAAATAGACCAGTGGTTTGGAGACCTGCTTGGAGCGACCCTCATGGGCCACTGGTTGCATCTGGGCGATTCGAGTAAGTTTCTGAGTGTGGATGAGGTAGATGCTGCTGTTGATTATCTACAGAGAAGCATCATCACATCCTATGAAAACAGCTGCCCCCTAAGGACCAGGAAGGGAAGGTGTAATTTATCCTGGTGGGGAGCAGAATTAAATGGTCTCCATAGAGAGACTAGGAAACTCCTTAATAAAGCAAAGAGAACAAGAATGCCTCAGGATTCAGAAAACTTTAAGGTTGCCCAATGGAGGTACAAGGCAGCAATCAATCACTGTAAGAGGGATTCATGGAGGTGCTTCTGTAAGAAGGTAGAGACTGTTCGACATGTGGTAAGACTTCATAAGATCCTGTCGAAAGACTTGGAAGCGGTGGTGGGTTCTTTGCTGCTTCCCTCGGGAGACTTCACATCTTCCAACAAGGAAGCGCTAAAGCTAATGCTCATGGAGACCCACTTTCCAGGCTCCAGGGAGTTGAGGGAGATGCATCGTGGGAAGAATCCCATCCATCCGGCTCGGATGGAATGGAGACTTTCCTCCAACATCATGACACATTTACAAAATGGGAAATCATGAGTTTTAGCCCCTTTAAGGCTGCTGGGAAGGATGGGGTATTTCCTCCACTCCTTCAGGAAAGGCAGGATCTACTCCTCTTTCCAATGGTAAGAATATTTCACTTCTGCTTGGCTTATGGATATATTCCAAAATCCTGGAAGGTCACCAAGGTGGTTTTCATACCTAAACCAGGTAAAACGGACTACACAAGAGCAGACTCCTTTTGAGGAATCAGTCTTATGTCTCTTCTAGTATCTTCAATAGAAGACACTAGAAAAGATAGTGGACAGGTACATAAGAGATGGGCCATTAAGGGATCACCTGAATCAACATACCTACCAGAAGGGAAAATCCGTGGAGACAGTACTCCACAATCTTGTTAGCAGGATTGAGGGAGTGCTGGAACACGGAATGTACAGACTGGTGGCATTTCTTGATGTCGAGGGAGCATTTAATAACACGTCCTTCGATCAAATCCACATTGCAGCAGGAAGACATGGTATCCATGCTCACATTGTGAGCTGGATTAGATACATGTTGGAACAAAGAACTGTCAAGGTAGTATTCAGAGACAGTTCAATGAAGGTAGCTGTGACTCAAGGCTGCCCTCAGGGAGGAGCATAATCTCCACTTCTCTGGAATATGGTATTCGACAGTCTTCTTGTGAAATTGAATAGGACTGGCGCATACACTCAAGGGTATGCAGATGACATGGCTATACTCATCACTGGAAAGTACCTCGATTCTGTCTCTGGACTCATGCAGAAAGCCCTGGATAAGGCAATGGGTTGGTGCGCAGAAACAGGACTGACTGTAAATCCAGAGAAAACTAAGCTTGTATTGTATACCAATAGAAGAAAAATGGAGGGCTTTAGACCTCCCTCTTTGCAGGGTAAGGTTCTATATCTTTCACCATCGGTTCAGTATCTTGGGGTTATTCTGGACTAAAGCTTAACTGCGAAGAGCATTTGGAGACAAGGGCAAAGAAAGACTGTGCCTCCTTATGGATGTGTAGGAGGACCCTTGGTAAAATATGGGGACTTCAGCCAGAAGCCATTAGATGGATATATATGGCAGTCATTAAACTAGTTTCTTGTGCTACTCTATAGTTTGGTGGAAGAGAGTCTGGCTGAAAACTGCTGGGAACAAACTGAACCACCTTCAACAAATGACCTGTATGGGCAGTTCAGATGCTATGAGAACAACCCCAACTTTGGCACTGGAAATGCTGCTGAACTTTTCTCCACTCCATGTGGAAGCTGAGGTACAGGCAAGGACAGCGGCTTATCATCTCAAAATCTATGGAACAGTAGTATGACAAAGGAAGTTCCTATGGTCACAGACAAGTTTGGATGGAGCTCATGAAGTCGAGTCCCATTCTCGGGATGTGCAGTGATGGAATGATAGCCAGGTTCAACCAATCATTCCTCTACTTCAAAACCCACTTCCCGGATAGGAAACAGTGGGCTAGAGGAAATGGGAAAGAACTTCATTCTGGGGCCGAGGTATGGTATACGGATGGCTGTAGAAAAGAAGGAAGAGTGGGAGCAGGGGTCTACAATTGTAGCACTCCAAGGAAGCTCTCAATCCCTTTGGGAAAATATGCTACGGTGTTTCAGGCAGAGGTATATGCACTTCTGACCTGTGCTTATGCCATTAAGGAGATCGGGATGTTAAACAGACGGATACATATATGCACGGATAGTCAGGCAGCTCTAAAGGCACTGACATCACCATGGTGCTAATCACAGCTGCTGCAGGAGTGTCGCGAGGCACTCAATGATATAGGCAGATGCGGCAAGGTGGAACTTTTTTGGGTGCCTGGTCATGCAGACATATCCGGAAATGAGAGATGGCTGATGAGCTGGCAAGGACTGGTTCCAGCCGAAATCCGATTGGACCAGAGCCAATCATACCTATTGCTACATCAATAGGGATGGCAGAAATTAGAATGTGGGGCTTAGCCCGGCATGCTGAGATCTGGCGAACTACATCAAGTCTGAGACAGGCCAAACTACACATAGGAGAACCTAGGTCTGGGCTTGCCAAAAGACTTCTGTCACTAAACAGGGGTCAATTACGAATGGTAGTGGGACTCCTCACGGGGCACTACCAGGTGATGAGGCACCTGTACCTCCTGGGAATCGTAGATTCACCTAGATGCAGGTGGCGTGAAGAAGGGAATGAAACCACATCCCACATATTATGCAAGTGCCCTGCTGTGATGAGGACTTGAAATAGGTACCTGGGTTCACCATTTTTGGAACCCAGGGAGGTAAGGGAAATCTCCATAGGGGACCTGTTGGCCTTTGGGTGAAGCGTTAGGCCTTTATGGGTGATTTATTTAGAAGGGTGGTTGGCATAATGGGCCAACAGGTCTAAGTGCCTCAGGGCCTCCTTGGAGGAACTCCACCACAAAACAATCTTATCTTATCTTAACTTCCTGAGTGGGTCCAGGACAAAGGCCTTGCAGGTGTAGGCGAATGCACACACTTGGCTCCTACCGGTGGCACATCTAAAATCAAAGGAGACTGCTCATTGCAATTTTCTCTTCCGGTCTTCTGTCGGGGAAGATCAAAATAATCATTAGGCGGATATCATCTTTGAATTTGGTTTAGGTGACGCCTTTCCAATCTTCCATCCCCAGAATCAATTTTAAAAACATGAGGGCCTTCGACTTCTACTATAACTTCTGGTTTGCAGTAACTTTTCCTGCCTCATCCTCTGCTCCTCACTCCAACTTGTAGGTGCAACCTAAGCTAAGTGGATGTATCCACTTTCTTTCTCCTTCCCTCCTCCCCATACACCCTCATCCCACATCCATCAGGATTTTTTTGTTCTGTTGGTCAGGGAATTGACAAAAGTAGGTACAAAACATCGGTACAAAAGTAGGTATACAACACATGGGGGGTCTACCACAGTGGAAGTACTTGAAAAATAAGAACCTTCAAGAATCCTAGTGCTGTAAAACCATCAAAAAGTTGCAATTTTTCTTTTCAATTTATCCTTAGTTTGAGCATGTTTTTAAAAATATTAATGGTGTTGTAATTTAAAAAGCCTATATTCAAGTGTTTGTAATGTGATGAAACCTCATTCAATATCAATTCTCTTTTACTTTTTTTCTTGGACCAGGCTAAACAAGGAGTTAAGAGAAGAAACCATGGAGGAGTAAATAATTTCACACTGCAATATTCCGTATCTAGATGTGGAGCAATTTTGGGTGGGCCAAATGAGGTGATAACTAGTCCTAACTACCCACTGGAGTATCCACCGAACACGGATTGTGTATGGGCTCTCAACTACCCAGAAGGACAACAAATTAGGGTACTTCATCTCATCATATAACTACCTAATAAAACCTATGTATAAAATAACAAAATATGATCTCTGCATTGTTTCGGGTTTTCTTCCATGTCAGTTGGCTTGTGGACAACAGTTTACATAAGTATATGGATGTACACATGTATATTGCACACATATGTATATGCATGTGAGGAGCAAGCACACACTACTTTTTACCATACACTGGTAGGCATGCATAATGTCTTGTTAGAGCTATAGGCTATTTTCAAGCATTGAGGTTTGTTATATGTGGGGTCTTCAACATGAGAAATATTATTGTCAAGTAGTATGGTCTTCAATCAATTTACTAGGGAAAAAGGGTTTGATAGTAAAATTGATGGTATCCACCTTTTTTTAAGGTAAAAGAGTATGGTAAAATTTATAATATTTTTCAAACCACAGTATGCTTTTCATCTCCATGAATTACTGCAATTTATATACCCTCCTCTCTTACAGTTGAAAGTCATCAACATGAGTCTGGAAAATAACTGCATGAATGACTATATACAAGTAAGAAATGGTGGAACTCCCCGGTCTCCACTAATTGGATTGTACTGTGGGAACAATGTACCTACAGCCATACAATCACAGTCCAACCAATTGTGGGTGTTCTTTCATTCAAACCATATTAATCAAGGTGGTGGATTCAAGATAGTTACTGAAGCCGTTGTAGGAGGTAAATAAACTTAACATTATTTTTTGCATTCAATGAAAAATGTTAGAGGAGCAAAATCTAATTTTCATGCCTGAACAGACAATTCACTCTCTAACAGTTTTATTATCCTGGTAATACAGATCTCCCATAAGAAAAAATATGTTTCTCTTTCTAAGGTTTTTCAGTAAAGCCAATTTTGACTCAAAATAACTTATGTGGCTATAATAATTGGACTCCATGAGCTAAGGCGTATTAACAACTCCATATACTACTTTATCATAGTTGGGAACTGGGAAAAAAATGGAAGCTATTTTTGGGAAATGAGATTCTTTTTCAATTGAATAATGTGAAATTATGGCCTTGGTGAGCACAGAAAGCTTGGTGCCACCACTCATATGTCTAAAATCTGCCTTATAAACGAGTAGGATAAATAAGCCCCTCCAGAGAACCAATTGGATTCATCGATGCTAAATCATTGCCTGGGCAATTATTTTGCTCAATTTGTGATGGAAAATGTACATCAGTGGTCTAATCTTGTAGCCTCTCAGGTCATTGCTGTTTGGTAGAACCTATATACAATTTTGCAAAATGGTATTTGCACTATTCCAGCAGACCTGTCACAGCTAATTCATTTCTCATAGTGAAATAAATGGAGCTTTGCTTCAATAATTTAAGATCTGGTTCAATTATCATTAGCCATACGATATTAGACCTATAAATTTGTTAGAGACTCTGTCATTATTAAAGATTTTCATATTGTTATACTTGATTAAGAAAATCCATTAGTAAAAGATACACAGTGGACTCTCGTTAGTACATTTATGTAGGGACCCAGCATTCTGTAGGTGGTAAAGAGAAAAACATGCTAAACAGGTTAGGGCTTCTCGGGTCAGATGAAGAGGCATATGTGAGTGGCATAACTTTCAGGGGAACAATATGCTGGATGTTCATTTTAGTTTATTCCGTAGATAGCTGGTGTTAATTTATGGTAACAAAGTTTCATTTACACTCATTAGGCCTCCTAAGAAAATTCATTCAATACCTTATGCTGCATTAAGTAATTATGATGACAATGACCAAACAGCACATTTTGTTTATACGGTCCACACAAAAAGACTCAAGTTTAAAGCTTTATATCTGGAAAATGGAAGAAGAGATAATCATACAGAGCATTTCAGCATGTAGATAATGTAGTCTTATGTTTAATGCTGGTAACAGACTTTTTTAATAATTACTTTTGAGGCATGTTTTTGCTGTGAGAATGAAAAGTGGCCTAATTTTTTAAAGGTGCAGGGGGTAACATCACTTTAGCAGCTGTCATAACAATATGAAATTCATAAATAAAATAGAATTTTGATAGAATACGTGTTGTGCTTTTCCCATGACATCCTTTAAGTTTCAAATGGTTTACTTTATTCATTTAAGTTATTCTATTCAATTTATGAAACCGGGTTTTCTCCATAAGTATTCTTCATTGGAGGCACGTGGCAAACACCTGAGCTTTTCGATTAATATTTTTTTTCACCACAGGCATAATTGATTCTAAGCACATCTCACTTTAATGTCATAAAGTATTGGTGCTCTTGTAGTTTTGATGTTCAGCCAATACTTCTAAAACAAAGGAAAACATTGCATTAAAATGCATGGCTTGAGGGTGCCCTCTTAATTCTTCATAAATAAATTTTTTGCCATACTGTACCTATTTAAATATTTTTGTAAGCAATAACAATTTTATTTAATGCATGATCTCTTGTAAGAGTTCCATCATGAAATATGCCTATATTGTCATTATTTTCCTGGGACAAATTTGGTTTGGTCCTCCTCCAAACATGCTAAAGAGATAACCAAAATTTCTTGCCAGAATTATGTACATGCGCTGTGACATGGATCTGAGGAAATGAAATCTGCAAACAAGGAAAACTTGCTATTGAGGAACCTCCTAATGAGAGTCCACTGTAGATCAATATTTTTTCCTGACAAAATACTTTGAATAAATTTTAACACATGCTGAGCATTTTCAAGGGCCACAACTATAAATGTTTATTATTTTTATAAAAATCATGATAACTATAAGGCATGCTCTATGTTGCCCCTGTTGTCTTCTGTGACAGAGAGAATTATTTAATTACTGGAAGTACTTTTTTACTTAAAGGCTGTGGTGGAATTATGCATGGGAATACAGGTGAAATAACCTCTCCTAATTACCCACAGCAGTATGATAATAATGTAGAATGCCTATGGGAGATATTTGTCCAGCAAGGATATCACATTGGGCTTTCTTTTGTGGAACGATTTCAACTTGAAGGAAGTGGTAGCTGTTCTCAAGATTTTGTTGAGGTAAGGCTTTTTTCATTTATGATTATCAATAAAAGATAATTAGAGACCCAACATTTCATAAAACAAGCCCATAAGACGGGCCCTGAATGTCTGCTTTTGAAAGAATTTAATTGAAAGAAGAATTTAGTGAGAGAAAATTAGCCAGCAGTATCATGCATAAAATAATAATAATAATGTAGATTTTAGTGTGAAAAATAATCCACTAAAGTTCTCTGAAGTTTAACTCTGGGAGAAAAATTCTTATTTAAATTAAAGTTGACCATTTGGTAAACTATGCTGGAAAGTAATATTTTTGTTCCCATTTCTGAAATTTGATTTCTGGATATGCGATATTGTGATTTTTTTAACATAATGAAGGCAGGAGAACTGGTAAAGCTTGGTGTTACTTGTGGAGTCAAAGTGACAGGAGGATTTTTTGGTTTATTTCAACTGTTTCACTGGCATTACTTGAAATTTATGTATTTCTGTTCTTCAGGTATCTGACTATAGGAATGAAACGTGGCATTCATTGGGTAAAGTCTGTGGTCGAAACCTACATGTGCCTTTTAATTCCACTGGGAATAGAATGAAAGTGCTGTTCCGTACAAATAACTCCACAAGGGGTGATGGATTTAAGGTAAGAAAAGATTTTTCTGTGCAGTTGGATGTCTTTCAGCCATTTGGAAGAGTCTAAATTAAGGATGGGTTGATTCCAGTTTTTTTTCGATTCCAATCCTGTTCCCGATTCCTGTGTTTTCGATTCTCGATTGTCGATTCTGAAATGGTACTTTATTGCAAAGTTTGAATATTTAAATCTTTCATTTAGCATAAAATTATATATAGCCAACTATGAGCTATAAGTTTTGGATATTTTTTTGTAATCTTAAAACAAATAACACTTTAAAAAAAACTAACACAAATCTCAAAACAATATTTTTTTACTTCCAAAAAAAATTGGTGAAGAATGCATATTAGATGACAAGGAATTTCCATATGAACTGAATTCTATAGAATTCAAAACAAATCGGAGTCATTAGAATAGTAATTTAGTTTTATCGCTTCAAAAATTATTGCAGAAAAACACAAAAGCAAAGCACAAAAGAATAAAGACTACAATGAGACATAACTAATATTTGGAATTTTTAATACCTATAGGCATTATTGCACTTTCCTTTCAATTTAACAAAAGAAAAATCATGTGGGCAATACACATTATGATGTAAATAAAAATGAATTCAAATTCAGACATTATTCCACATTCAAATCCACAGATTGTGCATTCAATTTTTCAAGTTTTTACTAAAAAACAGAATCATTTTCACCCTCTCTGGATCCAACCTATTTTTTTAGCATCTAAAATACCATAAAAACTGAATTCTATAGAAATCAAAAGAAATATGAGTCATTAAAATAGTAATTTAGCTTTTTCACTTCAAAAATTATAGCAGAAAAACATAAGAGCAAAGCACAAAAGAATAAAGACAACAATGAGAATTAACTAATACATATTTGGATATTTTATACTTATAGGCTATTGCACTTAACCTTTTAATTGAACAAAAGAAAAATTTTGTGGGCATTACACATTACGATATAGATAAAAATGAATTCAAATTCAGACATTTTTCCATATTCAAATCCACAGATCATGCAGTCAGTTGTTCAAGTTTTTATTCAAAATAAAATTATTTTGAACCCTCTGGATCTAACATATTTCTTTTGGCATCTACTATATTTTGCAGTTCTAAAAAGCCTTTCACTGAAGACTGTAGCTGGGGTATGCAAAGATACTTAACAGCAAGTTTTTTTAGTCTGAGAAAATGGCTGTTGTGCCAGTATCTCCCAATTTCTTCCATGGTTGCTTCTGGGTGCAATGTATTCACACTAATGTACTTATTTAATTCTTCTTCACCTGATGTTTCCTGGGGAATATTCTCTGCAGAGGTAACAAGATTCTTATATTGTGACCAAATTCCTAAACTGGTGGACACAGTGGATGTTAGAGCCACAGAATTCAGTTCTACTTGTGAATCTTTTTCAGTAATTACTGTCAATACAGTTGAGCACCCTTAATCCAAGAATCCCTAATCTGGGAAAACCCATAATCTGGCAATTTTGCCATGACCTTTTGGAAAATCCCGAAACATTTTTTGCCGAAACATTGCTTCATAACCTGCCGAGATATTATCCCATTCCTAATGCTAATTTTCCCATTCCGAGAATCAGCTGATTCTAGAATAATGTAAATATATTAATTTCTGGTACTTCGTTTACACTGGAATTATTCTGCAACTTGAAGTACACATATAAATTTGAAGACATCGCCGATAGGGACTACGACTAATTTAGTATTGGCCACTTTCAATGGCGTGTGCATTTTTGATTGACCACTAGACGTAATTTGATAAAATTATTTGTTATCTGCGTATGTTTCTCCCAAATCATGTCTCATCTATACAGTTGTGGCAACAGCAGAGGAGTGAGGCATCAGTATGATCCCAAATAAAGTGCAAGTTGTGAAAAAGCTTGACGCCGTTGCATCAGTAAAGTATTTGTCTGAAACATACTGCATGGGATCTTCAACAATATAGCAAATTAAGAAGCTGAAAGAGAAAGTCCTCTAAATTATATTGTTAAAGTGACATGAAGAAATTGATGACAGAGAGAAAAACCATGAAAGAAGAATTAAGTGCTGATGTAGATCGCGTGGTTTCAATTGCGTGGAAGTGAAGGCCTTAGTATTTCTGACCAAATGCTAATGGAGCAGGATAAACTATTTCAGAAACACACGTGATCAATCTAAAAGACTGATGTGGGAAATTTTGCATGCATGTAATAGGGTTTCACAGTCTGTAACACACTTAGTTTAGATTGTGGCCTGCTTTAAGGTTTGATGTTGATGAAATAAGTGGGGATTTCAAAAATTTCATGTTTCTGAGGATTAAAATATGATGATGGAGTTTGCAAACAGCATCCGTAACCCTGAATTAAAGGAAATGGAA
Source organism: Platycnemis pennipes (assembly GCA_933228895.1). Lineage (NCBI taxonomy): Eukaryota > Metazoa > Arthropoda > Insecta > Odonata > Platycnemididae > Platycnemis > Platycnemis pennipes. Next base: position 111,299,477 of record OW121847.1, read on the forward strand.
AAATGGACTAGTTAGCGGCCACGATACCCTCACCACACAATATTTCACAGATGATGAAATCATTGAAGTGGTAATTAATAACAGTAAAACTGAGTGGGGATAAAGATAATGAGCCTGAAATTGTTGAAGGAAGACTACTATTGATGATTGTCTTTGACCCGTGTTGTCTGATTGCCGACGTAGTGATGGGCGGCCGTGTAGATGACACTTATGTGTTGACATCGTGCTGAATCAGCTGTTAAAAACCAAGCGCGGTAGGAAGTATGAAGTGCCCTTTTTCCAATAATAATATTATACTTTTAAATGTGCAGCAATATGATACACACAATGCTTAGATTCCATTATTTTCGCTCAATGCGCAACTTCGATACTTTAACCCTTTGTGGTCCAATTTTTTTTGTGGAATTCAAGTAGTAGCTGAAAGAAATACTATTTGCAAAATAGGTGAAAAGGCTTCATAAGGTACTAGAAGTTCACAAAAGTGACATAAGATAGCAGCACCTTACATAAAATTTGCATAATCGCAGCGCCATCTAATGTCCAGCTCAACTCAACATTGGACCTGCTGCTAGAGCTAGGCCTGTTGAGCCAGCCTTGACATTGGATCACAAAGGGTTAAGTAATAACTTTGCAAAATGAGAAACCATTCCATTCTGATTATTCTCAGTGACTTTTAAAAATTAAGCTCAGTAAATGGCAAATAATATATTTTGTTATAAATAATTGACTCCTTTCAATGAAAGCATCCGGATGTCAAAAATAGACCAGTTGCCATGCATGACCCATAGTCCAGCAAAATCCCTAATCTGGCATCACTTAATCCCAACTATGCCGGATTAAAGATGCTCAACTGTATAAGGTAATCTACACCACTTCCTAGTGTATCCGTAATCTGTATGTCTGAGCACTGGAAATGTTGGGAGAAAGGGGACTCTTCCCTCGTGGCCAAACACCTTTTGGAAATAGCACACCACTGCCTGTTTGACCCGGAGATACTCTATGTGGAGAAGGAAGGCTGGAGAATGGATGCTCTGGAGCAATTTGAAATTGTTCAGCAAGGGGAGGAGTCCCTCATGAATGATCAGCTGTTCAAATGTCACTCCCCACTCCTAGCCACTCCATTTCCTAAACCATGCATTGACTCGCCACCAGTGCCCCCCCTCTCACCTCCTCCACCCCACTTAACACCTCCCTCCCCCACCCCCTCCTAGTTGTGTATATATACCGCTCTCTTGACCGAATATTCTTTGTACCTGATGATGGCTTAGCAACTGAAACGCATAGTACCACCATTAAAACTGTGGAATAAGTGTTATCTCTTGTGTTTTTTTATTATTCCTCTAAATTCTATATCCGGAGCAGCATCTAGCTGCAAATGATCTCGAAAATCTCACATTTACATAGTGAATGCATGCATCAATACTAGGTTTAAAAAAAAAAAATATATATATATATATACACCGCTCAATTTATGTTACGAGTTTTGCAGAAGAGATTAAGGTAATATAGAAAAATGCACTAATGAATCTTCATAGGCCTAGTCCAAACTGCATAAAAATTTTGCAAAGACTCTTTTGTGTGCTGTGTATGTAGATTGCCTAATTTATGACTCAATGGAGTTAAGAAACAAGTTAGTTGTGTTTAACTTTATGAACCCTTGAAACTGAATACACATTTATAGATACATTCATGAATAAATCGTAAATCATGTTAGTGTGTTGCTAGAATGCATATATTTCAGGATACTTGATACTTGAGTTTTATTTTACCTGGGCGGGAGAGGACGTTACCGTCCTCTCCAGCCCCCGCCCAGGTAAACAGGATGGTAGCTTCATCGCGATGTTGATGAAGAATACTCGTTCATACGATATTTGATATTACGAATTGTCGATTTTTCCGGTCCCATTGACTTCACAATATCAAGTTTCTACTGTATCAATATAATTAACAGGTTAATTTCCACCAGTATAACTAAATCCACTGAATATCTCCTTCGGAGTATTTTCTTTGGAGCGTACATTGTGGTGAGACTTGTACCATTTCTCTCGCAAAAAAGAAGGAAATAAAGAGGGCGGTTAGGCTTGCGATCTCCCAAAGTGAAGATATGTGACTAAAAATCTTATAAAAATTCGGTGAGGACGTATTTCACCATGCCTTCGCGGACTGTAGAAAAGGAACACAGGAAAATAAAAGAACAAAACAAAAGAAACACGGGAAAAATTTACCATTGACGTTTGCTGGTCAATCCACTAGACAGCGTGAGCGCATGATCTTACATCCGGGAAATTTAAAATCGCGTACCATTTTGGTTGGTTTTTATTTAATCGGAATCGACCCATCCTTAGTCTAAATGGAGTTTTACTCAAAATTCTCCTGAACTTGCAGGCCAAGTGGAATGCTAATTGTGGAGGTCTGATAACTAACCAGAGAGGTGTAATAACTTCTCCAGGGTATCCTGAGAGGTATGGAGATGGATTACATTGTGAATATACAATTACTGCTCCTAGACAATATATAGTAGCTGAGTTCCAGGACTTCAAATTAGAAAAAGGTAGGTAATGAAACCCTCTCATTTGATTTTTGTCAGTGTTACCGAAAATTGACTGATTTTTACCATTGTGATCATGACCCATCATTTTTCCCCCAGGTACATGAGCTATACACTTCCAAACTGTAACTGAGCAATGCTTGGGATGAAAAATATTCCTTAGTGCTCAAAGCCTGAACATTACTACAATTACTATTATAATTACTGAACATTACTGCACTGCAGTGCAAGTGACATTGCATTGCAGTGCAAGTGATAGTGCAATGAACATGTTCATAAAAAATTTTTTTTTTCAAAGGTCGCTCTTTTCTTGTGTACTATGCAGTTAAATTTTATTGAAGAATTACTGCATCACTGGCAGCAACAGATATACCATTTCCTTCTTCTTCACCGTGATCCAACTCATGAGATATAAAGCATAGCTCTAAGGAAGACTTCATCCCACTCTTAATTGTTAAACCATGTTGTCATTATATTACTTGCAGTCACTGTAACCAAAAAGTCATGAAAGACTATATAAAAATGCAGTTTCATATTCCAATGGTGGATCAAGTGAGGCAATAAGTGCAATTTATTAAGCCCGTGTCTATTTTCACAAAACTGTTTACTTCCAGCAGATTGCTATTTCAGGTCACGTATTTGCTTTAAGATTAACCACTTCATCATAATATCTCCTAGTCTTAGAAGTACATATGTAATGCTTTATTCTCATGTGAGCATCACATGGATTGCAAAAGTATAGATTTTTTAGTTAACGTTTTAAAATAGGTTTCAATGTCTGGATGAATGAATTAAGGTTCTGGCAAGTACTATGTATTCCTTTATATTGTTGAAGTTATTCTTTAATTATTTTATTTATCAGTTATGGTTGCAGCTGAGCTTAAGCCACAGAGTGTATTCACTAGGTTGGGGATGGTGGGTTGACCTCTTGATATAGAGGTTAGCTGCGACATAAGCAAGTTAACTTGTTGCATAAGCAAAGCAATGGCATTCCAAGGTGGTATTGCTAAGGTTGGCCTACTAAATGATACAGAAACCTATGAAGATGCTGTGGCTTGGCAATGGGTGGCCACCAACAATTCATCAGCAGGAGGAGAGGGCAGCAGTTCTTCTTCAAATGAGTGAAGATTGGTACTTGGTAAGTCGTGTAACCAGCGATGGACGAAGCAAGAAAGAAATAATCAGTAGAATAACTAATGTGAGGGCATTCTACCAAAGGAAGAATCTACTCACAGCTGGGAATACAAGTGTGGAGATAAGGAAACAATCAGAACCTATATCTGGAGAATGTTTCTATATGGCAGCGAGGGGTGGATGATGACAGCAGCAGAGAAGTCAATGGGGGAGGCATTCGAAATGTGGTGCTACAGAAGAATGATGAAGATTAATTGGATCACCCGAGTAAGGAACTAGGATGGGACAACTTAATCGATCATATCATAAGACATGATAGCATGATGAAGACTATCTGTTAGAATGGTAGAGGATGAATAAATAAAAGACGGATTTGATTCACACACGTCTATTCGCAATCACGGTGTAATGACAACTACGACGGAAGTACATGGGAAAACAAAAGACGTACAAAAAGGAGTACAAACAAAAATTCACACCACCAGGTGTCCCAGAGTAGAACACTCAAAACATTAGATTATAAACAACACTATCATCGAAGAACAAGTGAGCAGGAAGAATGGTAAAGGAAGGCCTTGTATGGAGAACAATTAATGAAGGATAAGAAAGAGAAGAAATGCATAAATATGAAGATATTCGCTGAGAGGAGAGCTGTGTCAAATCAATCTCAGGATTGTTGACTGCTGATGATGATCAGTTATTGATTTTTTTTTAATCTTCAGGGAATGCTTTCTCTGTATTTTTCCCTTACCTTTTACCATTTTTCATGGCAGTTTTTGTTTCCTCTTTTTTACTTTTCAGAACCAACTTGCCAGTATGATAATTTGACTGTGTATGTTACTGAGACTAGAGCAATGATACCTCGGCAGCTGGGACCTTACTGTGGGACGGACATCCCACCAATGGTTCGTGGTTATGGTAACCTCACGTTTGTCTTCCAAACGGATATTTTACTTCGAAACACTGGATTTCTAATTAAGTACAGAGTTGAAAGTAAGTTTGTGGTATTTATGTTTTATGAAACAAATGTTTTTATTTGCTTTCTGGCAATAGTACATATCTTATATTGTACAAATCATGAAACTTCAGTGGCATAAGAAGAGTGATCATTCCCTATAGATTTCACAAATTTCTTTTAAATGAAATGTTCATGGAATAATTTCTTAAATGGGTGTTTTAATCATGAAAGTCAAGGATTTTTATGCCTGTACCATGCTGTCATATTACTAGCTTGTAACATCATGATGAATGCATGTGAACACTTTGCAAGTGATGAAAATGGTATTCTATTCATAATTATGTGTCATTTTTAATTAGCTATCATGTCCTTCGATTTCGTCTGCAGTTTACGGTTAGCCAATTAGTATGCCTCCTCGGCTTCCAAATTCTTCATCAGTGTTTTGCCAATACATATTAGGTTCTAGAATAGTTTTTTTCTTGCCCTAACTAAAGAGGGATTTCATTGGCAGTGTACCATAAGTTAGGGGGATGGGCATTAGAAAATGTTTTGGGGCTCTTAAGGTTGGCATCGAATAAGTGGAAAATTAGTATATTGTAATATATGGATAACCCCTAACCCTGTAGTCATTTGTGTAGTGTCTATCCTGTATATTGTTAATTTGAGGTAGGAAACTGCATTTCATATGAAGTCACTGTGTACCCTGAGTTTATTATTTTTTTTAATCTAAAATCAATTGTGCAATGAGCATCAATTTAATTATTATTCACCTCTAATGCAGCCTAGGGGGGCTAATATGAACTTGGGGGCAGTATTACTTGGCCAGGTTGAGTTTAAATTCCTCCGGCACTGAAACTTCTCGCAGGGCAATCACGAACTCAGGTGTCAAGAGTTTTACCACCTTACTTTACTGTCAACTTTGGCATCCTTTTAAACCTATTATTCAACTTGTTTGTTTCACAGAATTGCTTTTTATCACCCCTGTGACCTTGAATGATTCCTTTCAGGTGTCATAGTTGTATTTTTGAAAATGAAAGTGGTTCCATCGTGTTTCTGATGCCCAAAAACCCTTAATTAAATTTTTTGCAAAAAATTGACTTTCGTGCATCTCAAACTTTTTAACATTGTATCCATATAAGGCAAAATTTGGATTGGACCCCTATCATGAGATCAGAGGGTCAAATTTCTAAAATGTTGTTTACACTCAACAAAACATATGTATTACCACCTTTATTTACCCTTGTGCCATATTTCATCAACTTGACTCTAATGGTAGTGTCTAAAATTGGAGGTGAAAAATGACACATGATTACTGGTACAGTCTGTATTTTGATAGCAATTGATTCTCCTAATTTCACATTGAGATGCAGCTAAGAACATCCAAATAATTCATAAAACTTCCAAAAGTCATCATAATAGTACTCATTTGAATTATTTGCAATTCATAGTAACCATGAAGAGTTTAAAAAATTTCTCGCTAATGTCTGCATAAAAATTTGTGGCTATGCTTACTGCCATTGGCCTGCATTTACTCTGTCATGATTTCTTATTGCTGGCATCCTTCTCCATATTCTCACTATGTGAGATTATCTGTATGCGTAGTAGGTAACTATTTTCAATTTATAACAAACATTTAATAATATTTATGTCTCAGATTGTATATTGTTTAATTTGCTTTTTTCAACTTAATATTTTTAGCATGTGGAGGTTCATTGGATCGTCCTGGAATAATAGCTTCTCCTACACATGACAATACTTACTTTGGTGGTTTAAATTGCACCTGGGTGGTTGAAGCTCCAGCAAATCAGGTTGTTGTACTGGCGTGAGTATTTGTATATTTTTACTTTCTGCTGTTTAAATGTATTACCAAATTATGAATTTTTTTACATTTTACAGTACCAGTACCATGATGATGTATATTTAATGGAATTTTCCTGGTGTCATTAGTTAAACTTAATTCATACTCCATAGCTAACATAGAGATGCTTACAATCATCTTGCAGTTCATTGAATTTTTCAACTTCAGGAGTAGATTTCAGCCATATTGTTCAAATGCATTTTAACTAGACGTGGGTCGAATCCACCTTTTCCTCGAATCCGAATCCCAAATCGAATCCAACTAAGATTTGAATCGAATCCCGAATCTACCTTTCTGTTTATGAACATCGTGATGACAGGCAATGTTTCCTTTTCAAATAGTTATCATGCAAAGCATAAGTGAATGCATGTGCAGTGTGTGTTTGTTATATCTGCAGTTTAATAAACAACATAACACTACAAAAAATCTAAATCGAATCTGACCATATTATTAATATTTATTGCTGAAAAACCAAAACAAATTAACTCATTCATGATACACTAATGTGTTAGGATGTGTGTCAGGATACACTCCGACAAAATTATGCATTTTTCATTTTGTTCCAATTTACACATAGAACAAAAGAAATTTCACATGATCACTCAGTAGTTGAAGACTACATTTTTAAAAAATATGTTTTTCTTTAAGATAGTATACATTATTTACGTTTGACCTTCTTTAGCAGTAAAAAAAAATTCTATATTATTTTAAAATGTCGTAGGTATGTTGGTAAACCCCGTATTAACACTAATGACTGCATTGTGCCTGCCATCTTACGGCAAATGGAGAGCTATCTCCACCTACGAGTTCACGAGCGAAATTCCTCATGCATTTATCTACATCTAAATCACATTTTTATGATGAAAATTGCATCTTACGCTTTGATGCAGTAAAAATTAACGTGTTTAAGGGAGACAGTGAAAACGAGGAATCATGGGGTTATGGCAATGAAGGTTACAGTACTATTCTTAAGAAAGCTTTAAAAAAGGTTTGATAAAATAAAATTGCTCTTTGGAATTCAAACTGGATTCGATCGAATCCAGCCAAAAATTTCGAATCCTCGAATCCTGTAAGATTCGGTGGATTCGGGGGGTTAGGTGGATTTGAGAACCCATCTCTAATTTTAACTGTTCACATTTCCTCCTCTAGTGACGTTTTCTTCTTTAGGAATTGCCGTATTTTCTTATAAATAATGAACATCTATTAGGTAACTTACATTTTCAAAATTTTCTTGCTCTGATAACTGTGTAGAAACGCACATTGAAAATTTAGTCTGATAATTTAATTATTATGCTCTTTTAAAAATTTCATTAGCATATTTTATTACATGCAGCAAGATGATTTGTAAAAATGCCTCTTTTTCTGTTTACCGTACATCGGCCCCCATATGCAATTCCTTCCCCTTTTTTCCAACCCTCTGTTCCCTATCCAGAAAGTGGGTCGTGAAATGAAGGGGTGATTGGTTGAACCTTGCTATCATTTCATCACTCCCCATCTCAAAGATGGGGCTTGACACAGGTGTGATTACTTTGGTATTTAGTTTATGGAACCATGGACAATAAAGAAGAAGGAAAATTAAAAACACCCAAATCTTACGAAGCCAAATAATTGCTCGAAGTTGTTTAGGGTCCAGTTCCCTAAAGTTAATGGCAATCATGCAGTGGCAAGAAAATTCAATGTTAGAGAAGCTAATGTGAGAGACTGACAAAAGACTGAAGAGGTTCTGAAGAAACTACATTTTGGAAAATGCACCATGCACCATAGGAATAGAAACTGGCTGGAGTATGAAAAAGAACTTTACAATCGGGTAATTCTTCATCGATCCAAAAGAATGTGACTCTCAACAACTTGTGTTTTACTGAAAGTAAGTTACTATATTTTTGTGCAAGACAAAAATATTAGAGACTTTAAAGCCCTGCCATCATGGGGATTTCAGCTTCGTGGCAAGAAATAAGTTAAGCAGTTGTAACTCAACCAGCATTGGTCATAACTTATCTGTGGATTGGCAGGCAAAGGTATTGCAATTTAGTCAATTTGTACAACAGAGTGTAAACGGAGTAGAACAATTGCATGTAGGTAACATGGATGAAGTTCTATTGAGTTGGACCTTCCAACTTCAAGAACTAATCGAAAATCCAAGCTTTCACTTGGTGGAAGGACATAATTAAAATGAATTAAAACTTTTTGATGTCCAAAAATTTATGTAACCACTCACTACTGGTTTTGGTTGTCAAACCATCATCAGGTACGCATTATATACATGATACATACCTGGTGCAAGGTACATGTGCCTGATTATGGCTTGACGGCCAAAACCAGTAGTGAGTGCTTTAATAAATTTGCGGCAGTCACAAAGTTTTCACTACTTTTAATTTCAAGAACTGTGAATGGCATAGGTGTAACAGAAGTGTCCATTACTACCATGGAATCTGAGGGAGTTGAAAATTTTCATCTCTGGAAAATTTTCCAAGATGCAGCCAAGGAAGTAAGAAGTGAGGTGTCTTTAGTCTTTAAAAAGGCCTTACTGCCAAAACCAAATATTATCAAAGAAGAGTGGGATATGCTTCATGTTCTCCAGAGGAATAGAAGCATTTTGATTTCACTGGTTGATAAAGGCAATGCCACCATTGTGATCTGCCAATATCTGCCAATATGCTATATGATGTATTGGTGGTATGGAATATCACCTAATTGGGGGGAGGGTTCTCACACAGAAAATTGTAAAAATATGAAAAAAAGAATGGTGAATTTGCATGCAAGTTTTTCTTATTTTCAGAATGTTTTCACATTTTAAATTTTTATACTATTTGACTATTGCCTTATGACTTTGGTAGCAAAAAACTTTGGTTTGCCTTCGTTTAGAGACATTTTGATTTTTTTCCTGAAAATCTTACTCTTACTTGTATTTAATATGACCAAACTACTACACTGTTTTACGCTACTCTGAACTACTTAAAAAGGTATTGTCATCGACAGTAAAGTAGTTTGAATTTTGTAAAGTTGAGCTTAATGCTTTGTGATATTCACTAAAAAGCAAAATAGCATGATTATGAGAATAATTTGTAGTTAATAAGAACTTAGGACAACAGTTCTGATATAGGTAATAAACCTATCCAACAATGATAATTTACAATTATGCCCAAATTCATGATAGATTAAGAAAGTAAAAGCACAAAATAATTAGTATTCAGAAATTTAATTACAACTCTTTTACAAACTGCATGCATTCTAAATAATTACTTGTAACTGTAATCTTCTTTTTCCTTATTTAGCGTAACGTTCAAGCACCTTGTCAACATTTTCATCAACATCTTTGTGGATAAATAAAAGACATAAGCCATTCAATCTTTCCTCAACCATTCGGGTTCGTAGCCATGATTTAACAAGATTAAGGCTGCTGAATGACCTTTCAGCACTTGCAACACTGATTGGCAGTGTGATAAGAATTTTCAATAAATTTCTTATGGTGGGAAAACATATCTTCATCACAGCTCTTCAACCACTTACAGTAACCGGAATTTTCTTTCCTTCCTCTTTATCTCTCAACCACTTTTGTTTTCCAAATATTTATTTCCCCATCGATTACAGCTTCAGATTGAACAGGTAAAAGATGTTTGAAGTTCCTAACAACTTTCTGAAGCCTATCTTTGACATTTACTTTTTCATTTGCAGCAGTGGTGTTGGAGTTCAGAGTGCATACAGGCAACAATATATTTAGATCAAAACACATTAAGGTGTCTTGGGAAAACCCTGTCTGAAGATCAACAATGACATTGCCCAGAAGTGGATTGTACATGGATCTTCTGTAGTAATCTAATATTGTGTCAGCGTCATGGCTTTCTCTGTGACGTTGCTTCTTCACGATTCTTGGCATTACTAGCTGCACTCCGATTTTCGGCAGTGGTTTTGGCCTCACAATATATCGCAGTTTTTTCGACTGTCCTTCAAAGATGTCAGAGTATCTTGTACCGCATTAGAAGCCTTGTTTAGGTCTACGGCTAGCATTTGCAGTAACTTACTCAGAGGAAGCGTTCTTTTCAAAATGTCAATCAAACACATGAAAAAATAAAATCTGTGTTAGTCACTGAGTTAATGTATAGTGCAGCCTTTTTGGCAGATTCAGACTCCTTCCATTCACTTATTTCTGTAAATGCATCTTCTATTTCCGGTAAGACAAAGTAAAATAAAATTACAGCATCGTGCCTATCCACCCATCGAGTTTCACATAGACTAACAAGCTGACCTAAGAATGAATTCATAATGGCATTTCTTTTGGATGACTGATTGAAAAACGAAATAACTACCTTTATTATTTCAACAGCATTTTTGATGGTTTGGATTTTGGTTGACTTCGAAAGAGAATTATTCAAGGCATGGTTGTAGCATGGTAGCCGTTTTGCATTGACCGCCTCTCTTTAGAAATCTGTGATACTACCGACTTCTTCCGAAGTCAAAACAGATGCTCCATCTGTACCGGGTCCTACACAGAGGCTCAGATCTAAACCCAGTTCTTCCACATATTCTAATACTATTTTACCAAGAGTCTTCCCAGTAAGTTTTATTTCCGTCTTTTATGTCAGTCGCACATCAGTCACATCTGCAGCAGACTTGTATGCAGCAATGAATGTAATGAAAACTTCCCTTATAGTTTCTTTGTACAGATACCTTATAATTGAGGCAATTTGTTCCTTGCGAGACAGATCAGGTGTTTCATCGAACAAAATTGACCAATATTTAGCTTCATAAATTCGTTTTAGGATTTCTTCCCTTATTTCTTCCCCACAACATTCTATCAATAAATTTTGAGTAGTTTACTAATATAGGTAGCACGGGAAGATGCACTTTTTAGGTGTCCCTCAAGAGTTTGTCACCTGCATCTACCATGAACTGCAACACGGCTTTGAAATTACCTTGATTTACAGCTGAGGCCACAGGATTAATGCGCCCGTCATCCCTATGGCCCCTTAGAGGGGTGTTCTGACATAAAAGCAAGATAATGGTTTTCATAATAGGCCTCAGCCTTTCACGATTTTCGGTAACTTGACGAAGACGTTCGGTATATACTTTATTGACTACCTCTTTGTTTTTTTTCTCGGAGGGGGGGGGGGGGGGCAATTGCCCCCTGTGCCCCCCCCCCCTGGATCCACCACTGTCAGTGGTTCACATTTATATACTGTGGCAATATTATTTTGTAGCTGCCTCGAAACTTATTTACTTTGCAATCCTTCTTTTCACCTTTCTTAGCACTAACAGCCTCCCAAAGACCAAAGAAAGCTTTTACGTGAAGGCCATTTTGTCAAGTTATTCTAAACTCCTGAACCTAACTCATCTCTGAAACCTGTAAGGATAGTATGTATTAGCTACTGTAGTTAAATTCATGTGCCATGTTTAAAAAAATAGTTTTTAAAACTTAACTTTGTATTTATTCCCATATGCTAGTCATGTTTGAAGACACATTCCTAGAATATCCTTAAGGGACATTGAGAATCGCTTTGATCCCCTTAGATCAAATATCTGGTACATGTACAAATTTCAACCAAAAACTCATTTGGCCATAATGCTAATAATGGTGAATTAGTTTATTCATGAAATTATTTAAATATTTCTCTTATCATTTAGTTCATTCATACATTTGGTTATTTCAGTCAATGGATGATGAGAAAAGTTATCTACCATATTTGACGGTGCATAAAACGCCTCCATAACTGTAGGGCATTTCTGAAGACAAATCTTCATGAAGAAGGGGGTGGTTTTAAAACAATAATTTTGGATAGAAAGTGTCTCTAGTATGCCTACAAATACAGTATTTCATATGAATAATTTATATAAAGCTTGAGTAATATGTGAATACACCTAGTTAAAACAGTAAATTAATGCACTAATTATTTTTGTTATTACAGATTTGAGTTTTTCAACTTAGAAAGAAGTGGTACCTGCTCATATGACCATGTATCTGTGTTTGATTCAGCTTACACTGATCCAGGAAAACGGCTGGCACGTTTTTGTGGAAATTTAAGTTCTATGCCTCCAGTGGTCAGATCAACTAACAGGCAAATGACAATACAGTTTGCAACAGATTCATCTGTTCAACTGGAAGGATTTAAGGCATCTGTCTCATTTACATATGGTGTGTTAAGTATTGATTTGATTTACAAACCTTAATTGTGAGCTTCAGATGCCATGCATGTAAATGTGAAACCTGATGGAAATGGAGGGACCCAAAATGCTAGGTTTGAACCATAGACTGTATTAATAAAAAAGTAATCTTTTTCCTGAGAAATTGAACATAAACTATTTATATACTGAGTCAATCTTCACTTAAATGTGTGTGGTCTGTGCTAGCAGCTATTAATTCATGATTGTTTATCACAGTTTATCATTTCCTACAGTTGTAATTTTGCAGAGGGCATACTCAATATGTACTGGTTGTAGTCAATCTCCCAAACACTTCACTGCCAAGCTAATATGTTTTTAAAACATAAATATGAATTTAAAAATAAATTTTTTCCTCTACAATATTGAAATTTTCAGCTGCATTAATTAAAACAATGAGCACAAGAGCCAAAAATATAATAATTCCAATAATGCTTAACTTATTATCAGTGGCATGGCCTTGCACCACATAAGAATAAGATACAGATTTACAATTTAAAAATCAATTGAAAGTTCGACAAAAAAATGAAGTAAAATAGTAAATAGCAATAATGGTAAATAAAAAAATAAACAATAATAATTGCAGAAATATATGCCATTAGTATTTTATCATTACAGAAGAGCACCGATTATCCATGGTAGGTAATGGAGGGGAAAGCCGAATCGGATAATTGAAAGTGATGGATAATCTGTTCATGATCATTTTCCTTGTAGTTTTGACCTTGGATTCAGTCCATGCTTTCTCCGTGTCTTTTGGCCCTACTCTATTGAAGTACTCATTATTTCATTCAATTTCATTAATTGGCCAATAGTTCATGAAATTAATTTCTCCAAAACATTTCACTGACTACATATGTTATAATAATGTCTTATGTACATTGAATGCACACCATCAATCTGCGGGACATTAAGTGGTGATTCTTTATGTCATTTGCACAATGCATTCCGTACCGAGTTATGATATTTGCGTAGCAGTTTGAAGTCATCATCGCAACATATTATGCTCATCGCAGGTAATCAGGCTATGGAAATTGGAAAAATTGCATCATATTTTTTAACTTCAGTCTTGTATCAAGGTAGCTGATGTATGACTACCATTCATGTGAGTCCCATGCCTCCACCTTAAGCTATAGCTGCAGGTAGCACATGTCTCTTCGGCAGTGATAAGAGGTCTCTTCTTGGGAGTTCTGAGTTCCCAAACCCTAAGTGTTTATGGTGCTTACTTAACCCTCTCTTGAAGTAAACAAATCAAGGTTGCAGACCAGCCCATTCCCCAAACACATGATGCCACAGATGCTATAGTATGACGAAAATTTTGGGATGTAAAAATTTATGGAACAAGATGAGACAAAAATTTCAGGATGAAGGTTTGTTCACTTTCATTCCAAGTCCTGCTATTTAGCGAAGAATTAAATATTTTGCAAACTTATCGAGTATAAAACAGTCACAGATGCAATAAAAACTCACTCGCCTGGGTTGCGCAAATAGTATGCAGTGATTCAAGAGACTCACCATAATGCAGTGTTGTCATGTGCATAATTGGATTCCCTGCTGTAGGAAAACCTTTTGTGGAAGTTAGCAATTTTGTAGATTTGAACATGACTGATCACTGTCTGCGAGAGTGAACAGAAGCGGGAGGGGAGGGTAGGTAAGGGAGAGTTGGCGAGGGAGTGAGGGGACTCGTTAAGGGACTGATAGATGGATAATCGGACAGTCAGTAAATTGAACGTCAGATAATCAGCGCTATACTGTACATATAATCTCTTTTACAATAAATAGCCAAAAGAAAAATATATAATGATCATTTTTGTAATAGATACTCAAGTATGGATTGTGTAAAGTTAAGCTCTTTGGTAGGGAATTCAGTAATTTCATGGCATTTAAAAGGAAAGTATTTTCATACACATTGCTCTTGTGTGATTGTAATAATAGTAATCTTGGTAAAATTTTAATTAGCATTCATTCGTTTTTTCAATTCAATCGGGTTGTCTTTTAGTTACACATCCTGCAGGTAGGTCGACTTATGGTTATGAAACAACCTAAATAGAAAAAAACTAAAAAAAGTAAAAACAAGCATAGAAGACAATAAATTTATTATTATTAAACCCAAGAAATATTTCCTCCTGGGAGTGACTGAAAGCCACCCAAATTCATGAAGGTGTGGACTGATGTGCTCAGATTTCCAAATATAATTTATGATCTGGCTCATGAGTTCATTAACTGTTGGAGTTTTAAGTTATTTAGTATTGTCATAATAAACTAAGCAGCAGTAGTCCAAGTGACAAAAAATCAATAGGCAAGTAAGTTTCTGTGTGGTGTCAAGTATAGTAAAGCAAGAATATCAAACTACAAATGAGGCCTCCAGCTAACTTTCTGTCCTAAAGATTAAATAAGTTTTCTTATAATCAACACGATCATTTAGCATCCTCCTGAGTTGAATAATTATCATCTCATTCACAGGTATTGACTTATTTCAATGAATATATTTCATTAAATAAAATGGTATGAATTGCAAAATACCTTGGTGAGATATGCTAGATTGAAATGAGCTGGTAAGATTTTCCAGTATTTCTCAATCAGAATATTTTGAAAATTCAACTTTCTTAATCTCTCTAGGTTGAGCCTATAGGCAAGAATTAGGCTGGAAATAAGAGCTGTACTCATTTTCTGTCATGAATACTGAATGTGTACCTAATTCAAATTGTATTAAAATTTTAGACCATCCTTTTCTTAACTCTAGTTCTACAGAATAGATCCATTGTTAGAGTATCCATCAGAGCACCTGGAAGACCTCTCTTCAAAGCACTAAATATACTTACTCTACCTTGTTTGTATATTTTACAATGCTGCACCTTCATAAAAAATAATCCCTCCCTGTTTCCACCAAGTTCAACCATTCATCAGCACTCCACTCGTTCCAAGAACCACATTCACCTTCATAGTTATAATCTGACTGCTGCCCAACATGGACCGCATCACTCTGCATCCGTTGTATACAATAAATTGCCCCAATCAATTAAGTTAATAAAATCTCCTCATACATTCAAATGCCAATTAAAGAAAATGTTGCTCAACAAAGGCTACTACAGTGTAAACCAATATTTTTCTGACCGACTACAATGTAATGAACAGAGTATCCTGTAAATTAGAGTTTGTATTATAAATGTTTGTATTGTGTAAATTGTGTAAAATGTATTTTGTATTTTTATATGTTTTCATGATCATGTTCTATGTCAAATTTTCTTGACCAACGGAACAATAAATATTATTATTATTATTTATCAGTACGGGAAATGCTGTAGTCATTCTCTAGAATCACAGGGTCAGAGAACTCAAGTTCTCTGAGTCTTTCCACTAATATGCTTGTTAAATAAAAGTTTTTTTTTGTAGGGGAATCAAGTGGCTGTGGAGGGACCAAGACTTTGACTCACGATGGAACCCTAAGATTATCAGCACCTCGTGTGACCCAAAACAATCACTATGAGCCATTCTTAGATTGCCACTGGATGGTCATTGGAGTACCTCAGCAAATGCTGTCTGTTGAATTCAAGGAAATTGATGTGATGCCATGCACAGAAGGTTCAAAGTCTCTGTGTGGTTGTGACTTCATTGAGGTTTGTTACTGCTAATTTCGTTAAATATAGGTTTCTTAAAAACAGTTAAATATTTGTATGTGACTGGTTTTTTATGGATGAACATTAAGCTGTAAGCTTTTCTAACCAGTCTATAAAGAAAATTTTTACTTCGTTTCGAACACACATACTTCAAAAAATAGGAGAGAGGACTGTATTCCACTCCATTTAATGGGAGAAGTTGAATGTTGCAGGGCAGTACACACTGCCACTAGTGGCAGAAAGTTAAAATACACTCTAATAATCTGTTAATGGGATTCATGCTATGATATGAATGAAGTTAGGATGCAATTTATACAATTTAGAAATACCTGCAGGCTTACATTTAAACTGTGCCAAGTTGATGTTATGAAGAATGAAAACTACTTTTTACCCAGACATGATGAAATTTTAAGAATACAGTTGAGAACCCTTAATCCGGGATCACCCATAATCTGGCAATTTCACCATGACCAAATACTCTCATTCAAGACACAATTTTCTCATTCCCACAATCAGAATAATTTAAACATTAATTTCTGGTACTTTGTGTACACTGGAACTATTCTGCAACATGAACTAAACATATCAAATTGAAGACATCGCCGATATGGAGTAAGACTAATTTGCAGATCAGCCACCTTCAATGGCGTGCACATTTTTGATAGACCACTAGAAGTAATTTGATAAAATTATTTGTTATCTGATTATGTTTCTCCAAAATAATGTCTTACCTATACAGTTGTGGCAACAGCAGAGGAGTGAGGCTTCAGTACAAGACATTAACAATTGAAGAAAAAGTTGTGAAAAAGCTTGACGCCATTGCATCAGTATTTAGCGTTTGTCTGAAACATACTGAGTGGGGTCTTCAACAGTATAACACATTAAGAAGCTGAAAGAGAAAATCCTCGATATTTTACAGTTAAAGTGACACAAAGAAATGGATGATGGAGAGAAAAACTATGAAAGAAGATTTAAGAGTAGATTTCTATTGTGTGGTTTTGATTGTGTCAAAGTGAAGGGCTTAGTTAGTATTTCTGGCCAAATGCTAATGAGCAGGCTAAACTATTTCAGAAACATATAATCTAAAAGACGTGATGTGGGAAATTTCGCGTGCATTTAATAGTACACACTATTGCATGCATACATTACATGTGAAATATTTTACAGTCAGTTCTAAAACACAAATGGTTTAAATTGTAGCCTGCTTTAAGGTTTGATGTAGATGAAATGAGTGGAGATTTCAAAGGCTTTCGTGTTTTTGAGGATAAAAATATGATAATGAAGTTTGCAAACACCATCCGTTACCCTAATTAAAGGAATGGAATTGGTAAATTTAGAGGAATAGATAGTTAGCAGCCAAGATACTCTCACCACACAACATTTCACAGATAATGAAATCACTGAAATAATAGTTAATAGCAATAAATCCGAGTGGGGATCAAGATTATGAGCCTGAAATTGTTGAAGGAAGACTACTCTTGATGATGGTCTTCAAAGAATCATCCAGTCTGGATGCCTGTGATATATTGATGGGCGGCCGTATAGACGACACCCACGTGTTGAATCAGCTGATAAAAAGTCAAGTGTGGTAGGAAATATGTTGTGCAAAGCTCAGCATAAGAAATATCAAATTTTATACACCCTTTTCCAATAATAATATTATACTTTTAAATTTGCAGCAATATGACGCACACGATACTTAGATTCCGTAATTTTCTCTCACTGGGCAAATTCAATACTTTTAAGTAATACCTTTGTGAATTAAGAAACCATTCCTTTCTGATTATTGTCAGTGACTTTTTAAAATTAAGTTCAGCAAATGGCAAACTAATATATTTTGTTATAAATAATTGACTCCTTTCAATGAAAACATCTCGGACATCAAAAATGGACCAGTTGCCATGCATGACCCATAGTCCGGCAAAATCCCTCATCCGGCATCACTTTGGTCCCGACTGTGCTGGATTAAAGTTGTTCAACTGTACAAGAACTGAATTGGTAGCTGATAACTGGGATCATTTGTGCAACCTTGATTCAGCAGTTCTGCTGTGATGGGTTACTATTAAACAAAACTTATTGAAACTTGTTAAATCCTGTCTAAACCATGCAAAAAATTATTTTATTAAGAAACTTTTAAAGTTGGATAACTCCACTAGCTTGCACGTGTCTGACGAGTCAGCTCAGATTCTCATGTATTTTTAACTTTCTCCTCAATTACTTCGGAATGTAAATTTTATCCTACTTGACAATAGAATGTTAAAGGAAAAAGAATATTTTCAATAGGTCTCTGGACACATATTGCATTAAAGACATTTTTGAAGAGTTTATATAACATCATTACTTACTGCCATAGCAGTTGCCATGTATGAGAAAGTTGTGAACATATTTCAATTAAGTTTTGAATGTTGAACCTATAGCTGCTTATGTTTCATGATTAGAGGTCCTAAATTAGGGTAATTGCAAGCAATGAGTAATTTTTCCTGTATGAATGTCAGCATGAATGATGGGTGCACGATAGATTTTGCATCCTGAATGCGATGCAAAATCTAATCCAATTTGTTCATGCTGACCTTTGTGTGGTGAAAAGCTCATAGCATTTGTGGTTATGACACTAAATTGATGGCTTACTTATACACATGAACACTTTAAACGCGATGTTTTAAAACAAAAATAGCTGTAGACGTGAATATTTATTAATACCACCTCAAACTGCTTTAACTTCACAATGCAACACATAAGATGTATGTTTCAACATACCGTGTCATCTCAAGAACAGTTAATGCCAAATATTCCAGTGCCACACCACACGTCATAAGAATCTAGAATCACGATCCCGCTTGCTTGCTGCACAACAGTGGATAAATTTTGAAGTCCCTCAGTAGCTTAGGTAATCAACAGTCTTTTTAATCCACCTTTCCCCAAAAGGAAGTTCTTCGAAATTGAATCAAAACTCATCACTGCACTAAGGTTTTGCTACTACGAATTAAAGATTTTCATGTTCATCATATTGTTTATTTATGATCTGAATCCTTGAAGACTCATTCCAAATGATACGTTAATACAATATCATATGCAGATAGTGCTATCTTGCGATTTATTACGTGTATAAGTGTGTAACTTGACATGCAATACTTGCACGAAAGGTTCACTCCCTGATGCCTCATTCCATTCTAATTTGTGTTTGTGCAGCATATCCTTTGAATCTTAGTTTATTCTCAAGGCGTACACGAGCATGAACAACACAAACATCTTTATCTAGCTTAACTTGCACATAGCCAATGGCATATCATTGCAGTGTTATTTTTGAATGACCCTAGCACCAAAAAATTCGTCATGACCTTATTATAAATTATGTTACAAGGTTCAAATTTAAAAATTCTTTTTCAAACATTAAGATGCTTTTACCTCACCATCTTCACTCTTTTGCTTTCAGTTTGAACAATCTTTTCTTTGAAGCTTGAATGAAGCTTCATTTACCTGCTTTTAAACATAGATATTTATGAAAACATTGCTAATGTTGAGACTTTCTTGCATCAGCTTTGAAAAACTTGGGCCCCATTTCATCTAAAGAAATCATAAATGTTTGTAGCCTTCTGTAACCCCACCAAAGATATCTAAATCTGACGACAAAAGTTGCAAACAATGTCCACATGTATTATACATGCCAGTGTTTCTCTCGCCATTGCAGTACCTGATGCCACTTTCAGCAGGCCAATCACAATACGCTTTAAAGTGGGTGTGTTCTTTGGGCATTTCTTTTCCTTATTTCTTGAAACATACATTAAATAAATTGATGGTTTTCATCACTAAGCTGTTTTAGTATTGTTCACAATTTTTAAAATAGCATTTCTAGATGGTTGAAAAGGTTGTCCAGGGACCTATTTAGGTTTAAATATGTGTTTTAAAAAATATATTAAATGAGTGGATTCTCATTATGCAATTCACAATGAATGGCAAAAAATCAAGCGAGTTATGAGATAACTGGTCTTTACTCTGGATTCCATTTAAAAAATCATTATGCAATTCTGGAACATGCTAATGCCCCGTTCACACTACTAGGGTAGAATGATAGTTAATATGGCGGCTAAAACTAACCTGCGTTCACACGGCCTACCCAGAACCATGGTACAGAGTCCTCTGGATTGCCAAATAATAACTATGAAGTGGTGACCTGGTGAGGAAGTAGTGGTGAGAATGCCATCCAGAGGACTCTGCCATGGTAAAGACTCTAGTGACATCTATTGGAGAGTGAAATTAAGTCAAAATAACAATGGAGGGTAGGATACCCAGCCGGCACAAGACAGGGCATATCCCTAAATAAACAGATAGCATCCATGGAATAGAAGGATGCAGAATCTCTGTTGAGTATAGGTTATCTCACGGCAAAAGTACGCAACACAGATGCCCGGTATGGAGTATCCATGGATCATCTAGATAGATTTCCGCTATTATGGATGGAGCCCAGCTTCTCATGTACTGCAGCGCCATTTTTTTCTCTCCATACGCGAGCGTGTGGGGAACTATGTCAGTCATGTGGAGTCATCTAACGAGCACATTTTAAACTAAATACCGCCACCTAACGGCAATTCAACTAACTAATATAAGGCGGATTTCGGGTCCACTTGCACTTTATAAATAAGTAACTGATAATATAACCAGTTACAAATGCAGCGCGAAGAAAACCGATCTTACCGAGTGGTTTTCGTAACCATTTTCAAATGTAGGTCAGCAGATGCTGCAATTTATGCAAAATAATTCACCATTTCACAAATAAAATTAACAATAGGTAAAGGAAAAGGCAGGAACAATTACATCTAAAACATTTCCAAATCAAATGAAGTTTTATTCACGGCACGTTCACAGAACAGTAGATATACCGAACCAGTTAGGTCACCAGTAAGCGTACTCCAAAGATTAGCGTACTCCTTCCCATGGTACTAAATGCTCCTTCCTTTCCAGTCTCCTTCCCGACGCGTTCTGCACATGTGCAAGGAGAGTAGAGAACTCTCCTTGCACATGTGCTTACAATACAAAGATGGCGTTCACGACGAGGCAGTTCAGTTCAGTGTGTCCATCTACTTAATTTAACTCATATCTCCTCGTACATCCTTGAAACCCTTTATATTTTAATTAATATTTTTTCTATGCAAAATTACTTGTATCTAACTTCTTGATGAGTATTATTCATTTTACGGATTTTGTGTTGTTTCGTCCCTCACAGAGAAGCTAGGCTATTCAGCTGATATACGTCGCTCATCTTTTAACTACGTTCTGCATAATTTGGTTAAGTTAATAATGGTTGTCTTTGGTCGTTATTTGTCACGTCCACCTTCAATTAACCCTGCAAATATTATATAATATAGGTTTAGATAGGAAATACGTGCTAATAATTCTTTTGGAGCATTACGTTTTCACCTAAAAGGCGTTGTTTTGTATTCTTACTTCGCTCAAGTTGAGATAAGTTGGGTATATGGAGTATGGAAGATATTCTATACCCACTTTGGAGCCACCTTATATTAGATAGTATAGCCCTTGTGCCGGCTGGGTAGCGGAAGGACTTTGTCTTGCAAAGATTAGAAGAGTATTTTAACTTATGTGCAAATTAGATGCAGTTATTTTATAGAAAATTATCAATGTAGTTTCCTAGATCCCTTTTTATAAATGAACCAAAATATTCTTCTTAAATTACTTCCTCATGATCGACAGTGGGTCGCATCTCCGAGATACGGATTCTGTGTTAGTTACTTTGCTAAACATCAATTTTAAATATAAAATTGAATGCAATTAACATTTGCTTTGAATAACTCCAAAATAATACGTTAAAAATATGTAAAGGTTGTACATCGATGAACGCCCTCCATGACTTTAATTTCCAGATATTTAAGACATTCAACCTTTACCTCTTTTTCCTCGCATATTTCAACTAATACCTTTACACTTAAAAATTATTAACGTTTCCTTGCCTGTATTTCTATTCGTTTAGCTTATATACAGGCATCACGCACCAAGAAATGCAATCAACCATGGAACGCCATGCTACGAAATGATTAATTGTTCACCTCTCAATAAGTTATCGCTCGTGTTAACCCATTTCGTAGGCAAGTTCATGTATCCAAATAGAATACATACAAGTATACATAATGAATTTGTTGCTCTTATCAATATTTAGTATTTTTAAATCCGATATCCCAAGTTTACCATATTCTGCTGTTTGTGAAAGGAGCTATTTAAGGGAATAATGCTGAAAATAGTTTTAATGCCGTCCTAAGGAGTGAATACGTAAAAAATAACACGATTCGAATTTCCTGTGAAAGTTTGCAACTTCTTAGTTACTTAATTTCTGCATGTATATTTTCATCACGGCAAGTTAATCACATACAATAAATATATAAGCGTACGTACTCAGGATTCAGGGGTAAAGCAAACTATTTAAAACCATTATTGAACAACCGAATCAGTGGAACGTGGCAATACAACTACCTAAATATATTACAGTGTGATTAAATAAATATCGTTGTAACTAAGAATCATTTCCAATCCATATCGTGCGATCCGGTCACTTCGTCTTCAAGCACTCTATGTTCATTTCCACTTCCATTTTCAAAACAAACCTTCTTTCTACCCACATTTCTACCAACTTGCGTTCACACGTCCTTAAAATGCCAGTAACTAGCGCCAACTATAGTAACTCAATAATGGTAGAAAAGTTTACTAGGTTTAGCGGCAACCTGCGTTCACACGGCCATTTTCCAACTATGGTAAGCCTTACCATAGTAAAAAGCTAGTAGTGTGAACGGGGCATAACCAGTGAAGACATGTCTAAAATTCGAAAAAGTCCAGAGTTCTTATTATATAGTAATACTAAAAGCATGGTTTTTAAGTTGTAGATTATCAAATATCACTGTGAATGGTGTCATCATGGGAGAGACATGATAGCACATTGCCAAATATTGGAAATCAAGGATTAGACAATGTCCAAAGGTTGGTTGGGTTGTTTGAAAAATTGGTAGTAAAGTTGGTAAAATTGGTGGTAAAGTTAGTAAAAATGGTGGAAATATTGTATAAAATAAATCAGAGCTATTAATGATATTTCCCTTTTACAGTTTATCAGTGTTTCTTAAGTTTATCTTTACAGTATGTAAATATGCATGTAAGACAGAAAATTCTCCTTTTCCCACTGTTTATGCATTTTCCCACAATTTCAATTTTTTCTAGCAGTCCCTAGAAAAGTGTAAATAAGTGGTTTTATTACACCTGCGAATCCCTATATGGAAACAAATCAAGGAAGCCAAAAAGAAGGGTAGAAGGAATAAATATAAGTTTTCACATTGATAAATATGAAGTGCAATGTGCTGAATAAGGCAGTGAAGCTGTTGAAATTAAATTTGAAAGAAAAGTATTTGAAGACAAAAGTTGCCTGAAATTCTTATAGCATCCCCACCAGCACAAAAACATTAGAATTATGCTAGTATAACATTGAAGCGAATGTGGTTTCAAACACGTTATAATGTCCAACCATCTGAACGTTTTTTTTTTACGTTTCGAGCAAACCGTTTAGCAATTACGTTAAAATAACGTCATCATAAAACGTGAATGTAACTCCTTATGAAAGGCATTTGTATACCACCCAATCACTTAATAAAAGGTGTTGGGATTAAAGAACTAAGACTTATGAGAGGTAAATGTAGAATGATATTATGTAAATTAAAACTGATTGCCAATGAGTCTATTCATGACGTATTTAGGACAACGATGCCGTATATAACTAATGTCAACAGCTATTCAATCATATTTAAAATGCAGTAAGATTTGACAAGCAAGATATAATCCACCTACTTCTTTAAAGTAACTATTTATGTATTATTCATAATAAGCAAAATGTCTGATAAACTACGCAAAGCAACTGCGTATCACCGATGAAACTCTATGAAAGCTCAACGCTGGAAAAGTAAATACCCTAGCATCACAATATGGGGGTGGCGAACTTATTAAAATATTACTTAAGTGTTTAAATCATGGCGAACTTATAAATATAGAACTTATTTACGTGCTGAAATCTTCGCACTTCAGGTAGACTTCCCACTCTGAGGTGTTTAAATCATGGTGAACTTATAAACATAGAACTTTTTACGCGCTTATATCTTGGC
This sequence comes from Platycnemis pennipes, assembly GCA_933228895.1. Classification (NCBI taxonomy): domain Eukaryota; kingdom Metazoa; phylum Arthropoda; class Insecta; order Odonata; family Platycnemididae; genus Platycnemis; species Platycnemis pennipes. The sequence continues at coordinate 111,323,889 of OW121847.1, forward strand.
ACTTCAGGTAGACTTCCCACTTCAACAGCTCAAACCAAAAGGAACCATTTTGCAAATTTCGCTGACGTGCCTCATGTGCAAAGCTATCTGTGATGTGTTGATGACCGAAGTTTGATGGAGAGCTGCGATGCTCGGTCCCCTCCTCGACTCGACAGGCTGGTGGCGAACGTTATTTTTTCATTTTCCTAAACCACTTGATGCGGCTGTAGAACTTGGCCGTTAGGGGTGGTTAGGAAATCTAACGAAAGTGGAGCGCACGAACCAAAAAAAACGTTATACTGATTGTTTTTCTACAGTTAGTGTTGGTGGGGATAGCACCAAAAATATATTGAAATAACTGTTATACACAGTAAATGTGTTTAAAAATACAGTCACATCCAAATACTGTCTGGAATTCACAGTATGTATACTCTGGGGATAAAACATGACCGGAAATATAATAAAGGAAATCTAAAAATAGGAATGAATTCAATTTTGGGATGTTGAAGATAAAAATTTATTGTAAAAATGGCATTTATAAATTTAAGGATACCACCCCTGGGCAGGTAATGGTTCATAAATCCAGGACTGGAGCAGAGACTCAAACATTGTTAACACAATTTGGCTGGAGTTCACGGCAACTGACAGCTGCTGCCATTCAGAAAAAGTGCCCGATACCAGTAGCACTGTCCTTTCATTCTAGAATGGAACTTAGCCCACAATGTATTCAAAGATGAAGTTCCAATGGGCACCAGAAACCTACATGCTGTTGAACCACCCATGTCTATGGCCTCAGAATCCACAGTTGTTTTCCATGCTTCACCCAGCTTGGAGAAAATGTTAAAAACTCTGAAAATCATTTTCTTCAAATTTTAATGCATTGTTTTGAGCATTGAAACCTCAGCCATTGGGCTTAAATTTATCATTAAATCACGCTGTCCTTCCATTTTAATTTTCCGGTGAACATAGAGTGCTGCATATGTTTGTCTGTGTTTTATTTCTAAGAGTCGGGATATGCAACCATACCCAATTGCAACCTCATCTTTGTAAACGATGATAATTTGCCCCTGTAATTCATAAAGTTAGCATGCAGGGAAGATTAACATCCATATACAGGAAAATCGATCGGAATGTACATATTTTACCTTTCAAGTGATGCCTGTTTAAAGAAACATTTCAATAGCGTTAAAATGATTACCAGGTTAACATTACAGGTCTGGTGGAAAAATAGGTTACTTTCAGGGTTGAAAATGTTATCATGTATCTGAACTACAACATTTTTGTTGCAGATAAGAGATGGTGCTGGTCCATTTTCTGAATTGATTGGTATTTATTGTGGATCCACCATCCCACCCATAATTACTTCAACATCCAATCAGTTGTGGATTCGATTTAAGACAGATGGTTTACGAAATGGGCAAGGTTTCCAGTTGGACATCAGAGGTGTTCCATGTAAGTTAAAACAATTTTTATCGCATTTCAATGTGCGTTGACTTAAAAGCACTTTTGGTGAACTAAGGAAAACAATGGTATGAGGAAAAAAATTATCACTTTTTTTGGCCCAATAGCCGCACAGACATGTAAGATGCACCTTAGTTTGGATATGATATTTTAGGGAAATGAGTAGCCATATCATACAATCGATAACTTGGAGAAAAACTGATAAGTGATCTTTTACCAGACGACTTACCCCATTACCGCCCGAGTGGTTTTTTTTCTGAAAATGATCAAAATACATTAGAAATGATAGAAATATTAGAATGCAAAATATTATTTAAATTAGATTTTAATGTATTTATTAACTTATAACAATACAAATCTTTTTACATAACACCTTTTCACGACTATGTTAACAAAATATTTGATTTTGGTGGCAGCAGGAAAATTGAATCAAGATTGCCATGCAATATAATGACTCAATTCCTGTGCGTATTAGAGCCGACAATAAGTAATATTTGGAGTGAAATCTGTTATTGATGCACTACATTCATAAATCATTTAAAGCATACTAATTGTTAAAAAAATGAAAATCAATGTCAAAAAGAGAAAAAAAACATTTTGACCAAAAAATCAAACAACAAACAGCTGTACGAAAGATTTGTTTTATAACATTCAAACTGTGGTACCGCACAAAACAGTTGTCATGAAGAGGAACTATTGCTACAGCTTGCACAAGACTTTTTCGTCTTATTGGACATCTACGGCACCTGCACCTAGGTTGTTTTGAATTGAGGATGTGGCCGCCATGATCTTTTCTTTGACGTTCCACAACAGTGTCGAGATAATTTTGTGCGACCAGCCTAGGTGCAGTGCCGTACTTCAACAATATTGCCCAGGCCACTTCACAGCGAAAGTTTAGTGAAATCATATCTCAATTTTGGGATCTGTATAGGATCCAAGCGTTATGTATGCACACATCAAAAATCCAGAACATAATCGGGATGTACCATTTTTTTCCACGCATTTAAATTTGTTAGTCTGCAATATAATGGTCCATAAAATACACTCCTCCCATGTTGCAGTTATTAAGGTTGATCACATTGGGCTGTGGAACTTTTATTTTCTCCCTTCTCACTACAGAGTATTGAGGGACTTCCTGTATCAGAGAAACACCATGCTAATTAGACATGATGTTGACAATGTTATTATCTTTCCAGTTAATGACAATGATGTTCAAATCTTTGTTCACAAATGCCTCATTCGAACCTCTTACTTTTTTGCTCATTACTTGCTTGGACAGAATGGGGCAGCGATCCACCTTGTTTGATCTAATTGTTCCAGTTCCATACATACCCTTTTTTGCTATTTTATCCCACAAATTGCAACTGGTGAAGAAGTTGTCAAAATTAAAATTAAATTTTTTAAGGGGAAATTCATTTTCAAGTATTTCCACAAACTTCTTAACTACTGATTCCCTCAAGCTGATATTATTTCCTCTCACTCATCCAGATTTACGCCCCTGGTAGGTATCAGCCTGCATGCAGTAACCAGTGCACTGTACAACTACCCATACCTTGAAATCAAAACAAATGGGCTTACCTCGGATGAACTGCTTGAATCCACTATGGTTGAAATAAGGAATCATGGATTCATCAATTTTGACTTTGCATTCATTATTATGATGAATATTATTTATGATAAATGCACTATTCAACCCAACTAGAAGGGCACTTAGTTTACCCATTTTGTGTCCAGGGGGACAATTTCGTATTGTCGCATGCATGCAGATAGTGGAAAATTTCATCAAAGTGATTTTGCCGCATTCTGTTACTGATACGAATATTATTTACATCATCAGCTCTCTCCCAATACATTCTCTTGCTTGGTAACAGCAAGTTACCACAAATATACTAATGCCGAGGAATGTGTACATTTCCTCAAGGGATAAATGAAAGTTGACATTATTTTCCTGTACTGAACACCTAACAGTGCACTTTACCAGTCGCAGAACAGTTTCTTCCCCCAGAAAAGTCATAAAAAAATCTAGCGGGTTAGAATTTTTTGATGACAAACAACAATGGCTAAGACATTGCAGTCTTCATCACCCGAGTCACTGTCAGTAACTCCACATAAAATTCAAGCTCCTCGATGATTTTGATCAAACCACCAGATCTATAAATAAAATAAATCTGATTGAGAATGGGTAATAACCTTTATATCATTTTCCGTCGGAAACTAGGTGAATAATATTCATTTTATTCTGGCAAATAAATAAATAAGAAGGAAAACTCATTATCAAATGTAGGTTACATTCATTCTTTTCCCTTTTTTTACGTTGACTTTGAGAAATTAGAGTTGTGAGTTGAGCCAAAATGACAAATAAACTGTTGAGAGTGTTATTTGTGACAAACACACTTTCTCGAGGAAGCGCCCAATGGGTCCAAATTCTGTCCATTGTAATGAAGGGTACTCTTTGTCCCCTGGGTAAATAAAATATCTTCCTTTTTTCTATTCTATTAGGCAGGCAGTGGTCCATTTTGAAAATATGTATCTGTGCACTGAAGTAAGGCAGTTCTTAAAAAATATTGCAAATGAACTTTAAAAAATGACATTGAAATTTCAAAGTATCTATTATGAATTGTTCATGGAAATTTAAGGGCTTCATTTGGACCAGCCAGTTTGGACCTTTAGACTTTATTAATGATGAAGTTAAATGTATCTTTAGAATTTTGGTTGATTCATAGTGAATATTTAACTTATTTTCTTTTATACATGGCATCTTTGGGTTACCTTGGATCAATAACTGCTTCACTTCAAAGTTAATTTTTTTCCCATATGCAGTAGAAGTCTGCGTAGGCTTATAGCGGATGATTTTTTTCGCCATGATTGGTCCACGGTGAAAGCTTACAGAGTTACGTCGGCTATAACGAGTGGTCGTTTCAGTCATACAGCCATAAAGAACTAATTTTGTCTTGATTTTTCTCCCAGTTGCATCTCCTACATTCTAATTAAATCATTATTTTCATTGCTTTATAGCTCCTTGTGGCCCAGAGTCAGTTTTGAAAGTGACCAACATGACTCAAGTTTTGAGCTCTCCGAACTATCCTAACTATTATCCCAATGCTCTTCGTTGCCATTGGATTCTTATGAATGATGACGAAGGTTACAGATTTGATATTCATTTTAAGGATATGGATATAGAGGATTCCAAAACTTGTGACAATGACTGGTTAGAAATTTATGATTCTGCCGTAAGTATTCAAGTACATATTATTGTTTAATATTGATTTTCCTCTGTAATCTCTTGCCTATTCCCTTTTGAAGTTATCCTATGCCTTATTTTAAGGTGTTATTAAATGAAAGTTGTGTCTTGATGGAGTTACATAAAGTTACCATATGCCTAACTTGAAAATAATACAAAAATTGCAGTATTATTTTCATGAATGAGTACTCTATCAACCATGTAATATTACAGATTTTACATCTTTATCAAGCTACATCTATACCTCTCTGATATATACTGTGTATATATTTTTTTCAGTTCTCTGGTGTTATTACTGAAGGATTTGGTGAAAATTTTGTGCATCGGGGAAGTATTGAGATGGAGTATGCCATCATGGTCAGTTTTCATGAATTACTTTTAAATTAGAAACTTTCAGAGAATTATCCATTGTGTAGTCATTAAATTAAATTGATGTATTTAAGATTATGATTCAGTTAATTTATAAGATGATTCAGCAAATGCACATGATAGTTGTATTACTTAATTGCCCAGACAGCACAGATTTGGTATTACTACCGTATTACAGCTGTAATACAGTGTCACATGTCCTCTAATACCATTGTATTACAGAGGCAAAATACAAGGGTTTTACAAATTGTAATATGTTTGTAATTTAGATCCAAATACATGAAGTTTACAAATTGATAGCTGAAGGCCTAAAAACGAAATCGAGACTGCACAAATACGATTTAAATGTGTTTTTGCTGTTTTTAATGTGTGCTGTGTTTAGACTCGTTAATTTTGTAAAAAACCATGAACAAAAACATAAATTAATGGCTCACGACAGCATTTTTGTTTGGTTATAGAATCATTTCCAGGTGGTGCTAAAAGGTATTTATGTAGTTAAAAAAAAACGAACAGATGGTTCAGGTAATATTAATACTGCGAAAGAGATTACTTTTACCAACTTATCATTATCTTTATCTCAGTAGTCAATACTTTGCCTACACACTGCACGATAACGCTGTCATTCCTGCCTACATTAGTGTATCTACTGAATGACACCACCTTATTGACTACGAAGCCGTAAGATGGCTGCTTATATAGGACTCTTCGTTGGCATCATTGTAATTGCAATTAGTAACTTTAAAAGACTAATACTGCAGTGATTTCTGCCCTAGTAACGTTTCCCCGGTATCTGTTTCACGGATAAAAATAAGTACGGCTGATATACATGTACATGATTGATAGTCTTTTCATGCTAGGCAAGATAAATTAGACTTTTATTGATTCAGTAGCTATCACTGAGAACATATTGGCAGCGTACAGGAGTGATTGAACCGGTACTGTTATACATGAAATTGACTTGGTGACAAATTTTAATGAATCCATATGTATTTCATTGAATTTATACATATGTATACTATACGTGGTAAATACATGACTTTTCCATATGTATATCCAAATGCGTGCTGCAGAGGATATTAGTGACAAAATACAATCGTTTTACGAATTGTATTACTGTTGTTATTTAGATCTCAATTACAATTGTTTTACAAATAATTATTTCCCATTAACCCTGTCATTTAGTAGGAAATGCAGGACTTTCAAGTAAAAAAATATTTGCCCTGTTGCAATAAATTTCTTTTATTCAAAAGAGAACTGTGTTCAAACATAGTTATTGTCATGTACAACAAAACGGGTTATCTCCTAAATGCCTCTTATTATCGTGAACTTCCACACCATCTAAATAACATAGCATCCCAGCCGGCACAAGACAGGGCATATCCCTAAATAAACAGATAGCATCCATGGAATAGAAATATACAGAATATCTGTTAAGTATAGGTTATCTCACGGCAAAAGTACGCAACACAGATGCCCGGTATGGAGTATCCATGGATCATCTAGATAGATTTCCGCTATCATGGATGGAGCCCAGCTTCTCATGTACTGCAGCGCCATTTTTTCTCTCCATACGCGAGCCTGTGGGGAACTATGTCAGTCATGTGGCATCATCTAACGAGTACATTTTAAACTAAATACCGCCACCTAACGGCAATTCAACTAACTAATATAAGGCGGATTTCGGGTCCACTTGCACTTTATAAATAAGTAACTGATAATATAACCAGTTACAAATGCAGCGCGAAGAAAACCGATCTTACCGAGTGGTTTTCGCAACCATTTTCAGATGTAGTCAGCAGATGCTGCAATTTATGCAAAATAATTCACCATTTCACAAATAAAATTAACAATAGGTAAAGGAAAAGGCAGGAACAATTACATCTAAAACATTTCCAATTCAAATGAAGTTTTATTCACGGCACGTTCACAGAACAGCAGATATACCGAACCAGTTAGGTCACCAGTAAGCGTACTCCAAAGATTAGCGTACTCCTTCCCATGGTACTAAATGCTCCTTCCTTTCCAGTCTCCTTTCCGACGCGTTCTGCACATGTGCTTACAATACAAAGATGGCGTTCACGACGAGGCAGTTCAGTTCAGTGTGTCCATCTACTTAATTTAACTCATATCTCCTCGTACATCCTTGAAACCCTTTATATTTTAATTAATATTTTTTCTATGCAAAATTACTTGTATCTAACTTCTTGATGAGTATTTTCCATTTTACGGATTTTGTTTTGTTTCGTCCCTCACAGAGAAGCTAGGCTATTCAGCTGATATACGTCGCTCATCCTTTAACTACGTTATGCATAATTTGGTTAAGTTAATAATGGTTGTCTTTGGTCGTTATTTGTCATGTCCACCTTCAATTAACCCTGCAAATATTATATAATATAGGTTTAGATAGGAAATACGTGCTAATAATTCTTTTGGAGCATTACGTTTTCACCTAAAAGGCGTTGTTTTGTATTCTTACATCGCTCAAGTTGAGATAAGTTGGGTATATGGAGTATGGAAGATATTCTATACCCACTTTGGAGCCACCTTATATTAGATAGTATAGCCCTTGTGCCGGCTGGGATAACAGCAACCCTATACGAAAGTATCGATTTAAAAAAATATTTTCGAAATAATCAAGTTTGCAAACTTGCTGGAAAATGTGTAAGTGTTACACATAACATTTGTCTTTATGACTCAGGCATTTGATAAAGATGCGTGAATTCAGTTATCCCATGTAGGAGTGAAGGCGTGAAAAGTAAACACTATGTGGATTAAAGGGTGCACAATTCGTAGATCTGGTCACACAATGCATAAACTATGCAAGTTCATGTACTAAAGTATGCCTCATCATCATGTAACATGTCCCATCAAAATATCATCGTGAAACCATACGTAAAAACTTCTATGAATAAGTGGGTGCTTGTCAATACAAAGGAACCAGTTATAATTTCGTCCATCCACACGAACATGGAATCACACGAGTTCATACATTGTGTCATCAGGCCCAGTAAACCATGACTTAACCTGTAGCCAACCACACTCCACAAATCGAGACAATTAAAATTATTACGCACAGGGGCATTAAGGAAAAATACATCACACTCTTACCAAGATCTAAATCGTAACAATTATGTTGAAAAGAATTTACACTTGCCATTACCACTCACAAGCAGTATAACTCATTTAGGACTTAAGTATGCACACAATTTAAAGCTTGCTAACGTTGGGTCAGTGGATTCAAAATAACAGAAACCACACGATAAACAAACATAATTAATTGGCGATACTAGTGGCGTCCTGTGCTAAAGAAACACACCAAGCCTTTGCATACGCACGAACAATTTTTTTTTTAATTCCTGTATTACAAACGTAATACATTGGCTCTACGAATTGTATATTCTTGGTATTTTTACATCGTGTTACAATCATATTACCATTGGCCACACATGCACTTTCGCATGCATGTGCACAAGATGTTTGTATTATTTTTTGTATTACAAATGTAATACAAAAATTTTACGAATTGTTTATTCTTGGTATTTTGATGCTGTTTTACAATCAAATTACCATTGGCCACACAGACATCTTCATATGCATGTGCATATGACTCTTGTATTATTTTCCATGTTACAAGTGTAATGCATTGGTTTTACCAAATTGGTTATTCCTTGTATGTTTGATGCTGTAATACAATAGTATTAAGATTGCTTTGTGTGAAATGTCCTGTAATACAATTGTATTACAAAAGTTCTTACGAAAACTATATAATTGGTAACCATACAAGGGATTTACAATTTGTATACCAGCGGCTGGGCTGTCTGGGTGTCATTGTAACTGATGGTGAAAATTTGAATCAAGCTATTTCACTAGTTTCACTTACTTAAAAATCTTCTCTTCGGAATGTGTATGTATGTATTACAGGATGTCGATCGATACGGGAAATATGGGAGATACGGGAAATATACGGGAAATTCGCATAGTGTCCGGGAAATTTCAAGAAATGCTCTGTAATGAACAGATCCAGAAGATCCCCATATTTTCGGTTGGTGGGACCTTAGCAGTGCGGGAGTCGCAGTGTTTAGCCCATGAAGATTTTGTAACCCACTGAGCGCAAGGTTGTCATTTCAGCGCACGTGAGGCTGACTCGGCAAGTGTGGAAACAGCACACACACAACGTCTGTCGCCCTTGCCACAGTAGTAGGTTTCGCATCGCACGATTTTGTCGAAAAATGCAGCGTGATAATGTGACTTATCCGGTTCGAAAGTCTAATTTAATAAGATAGAAAGTTTAATCACTTTATTTTACCTGTTGTACTAGATAATGCATATGGCGAATTATTTTGTAACTATCAGTGTAATTTGGACCGGTCCAAAATACATGCTCTTCGGTGGTCCGAAATACACTATGAGGATCAAAATAAAATGAGACTGAATTTCACAGAAACATCCTTAGATACATTAAAAAGAATTATTTGCACTTTTCTACACGAATTATGATAAGAGTGGAGTAATTTCTGTATTTGAACTAGCAAAAGTAACTTTATATTTCGCTGTCGCCTTAGGAGTCAGAGCCATTCCAATGGGTGTATTTGTCTAAAGTGTGTCTTCGTTGTTTATGCTTTGTGTGGGGGAAGGGAATTTCACGATTTTGCTCACTTAGCCTTTATGCTTCAATCACCTGGGCTTGATTGTTGGAATTTGGAGAGAAGACATTCCAAAAATACACCCAAACGTCTACACCCTAAACATGTTGCTACCCTTAATGAATACTTAAAGCTATCGGTCCGAATTACACGCCAGTTCAAATTACACGGACTTCTCCTATACGGAAATTTAGCAAATAATCGTCCGGGAAATATGGGAAACATATGGGAATTTGAAATTGGGCCACCGATCGACATCCTGTATTGTAAAGGGTAACATTTCATAAACTGGTTTTGTTGATAAACCCTGAAAACTCATTAGCATTAGTATTGAGACAAAGTCTGCATATAAAATTGATCATAGAAGAGGCAGGGTACCTTTGATTAAGAAAATTGGCACAAAAATAAAAAAAATGCTTTAAAAAAATAGATTCCTACTAAGTCAATTAAATTCAACATATCAACCAAGCCCAAGAATAAAAATCTGAAATATTACTTTGGAAGAGTTACTAAATTGGAACCTTGTATGAAACTGACTTTCAGGTTGAAGATAGCTGATTGTGTACTACAGTCAAGCCTTATTACATCAAACCCGTTTATAACAAAGTCCCGGTTATAACGAAGTGAGGGCTATTCCCCATTGAAGAGATCCACATATAACAAAGTTTGGTTGTTACGAAGTAAATGTTCGTCCCCCTCAACTTCGTTATAAACGGGTTTGACTGTATAAAGTAAAACACCTGACAATTGGATGAAGTTGAAAAAAATGTCAATTTTTTATGGTTTTTCTCTTGCTGAAATTAGATTCCATTATCTCCAGAAGATATATTAAGCCAAGATTCTTCTGTAAATCTTTCATTCCTACATTTTAATAATTCTGAACCCAAGATATTGTATATTGACTTGTGATTAGTATATGGTGGCTCTTACCTTACAGAACAATCGAATGCCTTGGCAGAAGTCAAGATTCTGTGGAGTTGGACATCCATCTGACTTTTACTCTGGGACAAACCGAGTGGAAATTAATTTTGTTACAAATTCAGCCAATGCCAGTAGAGGCTTCAAATTGGAGTTTCAACTTGAAGGTTTTTTCCTTTATCTGAATTTATACGTTAATTTATTTTACTAATGGATAAATCATAAGTTACTTTCATACACATATGACTTCAGAGAAATGTGGTTCGAATGCAATATATGCAAGCCTGATGTAAAAGTTGTCAAAAAGAAGACATAGTTTGTGGAAATGATTCTGGACTCAAGGAGTGGTGTGAAAATTAGGAACGAGTGGAGAAAATTGTACAAATAATATTTTCCTTGAATACTGGCAGCTCGAGGGAAAAATCCTTTTTTGTACCATTTTGCATATATTTAAATGATTACCTTTCTTTTCAATATTTCATTTAAGGTAGAGCTAGCTAATAAGTTTTCCTTATTTGATATCTTATAAATGTCAATGAAGAGATAAGCCAAATTCATCCAGCTTTAGGAAAAACACTTGAATTATGCTGCATTCAACATGGTATATTCAGAGGCATCTGTAGATATTTATAAGATACCATTGAAAAAGTGCTGCCTATTGATTGAAACTGATCACCATCATTGAAATCTACATTATAAATAGTATAATTTCATTTCAGGATGTAACAGGAATTTTACACATGAGCAAGGACGGATTATTAACTCAAGAGGAAGATTAATGGATAATTGTCTGATCACCATCCAAGGGAAGCCAAATCATACAATATCCTTATATTTCAATGACTTTCAAATAATTTCGAGGGAGGAAGGGACGCATTCATCAATGGAGGTGAGAATATTTAATGATGTGGGATTTAATTTGGATTGTTGACCGTATTTTGAATTACCATTATTAACCCAGAAAATCAGAAGGTACACTCAGCCAGTAAAGCTAGTTAAAGTTTTCAGAAAAAAACAAGTATCTTGGCTGATTACTTTATTTGCTCATATGAAAAAATCATTGGCAATGAATGGCACTCAATATTATCCATATTAAAATATGACAGGTGGAAATTATATTCATGAAGATGGGTTGGCTAAATGTTTTCCTATGCCAAAATTGTGCTTTGAGGTTAAAATATCATCATTGTTGAGGGTAGAGAATTCATGTCTGTTCTTAATTAAGTTCAGTAGATCACTCATGTTGTGCTACATCTCATACCACATTTTTTACTTGTGCTAAGAACCACGCCTGTTCATAGGGGTGACAGTGAATGTATTTAAATGAATCATACATATTTTGAGCTCGATTACAGGTGCCCTACCATAAAGTAATGATAAATATAATTACACCAAAGGGACATGATTATTACATACTATTAAAGGAAATAATGTGTGGAGGAGTAGTAACTTTTGTATTTCAATTCATTGCAGATTCGGGATGGCTTATCTGATGATGCACCACTACTAGCTCAACTTGCTGGCCATATGATTCCAAATCCTGTTTTCTCAAGATCATCTGCCATTTCCATCAGGACACAAATTTCCTCTGAGTGGCAGAACTATGATATAACTTATGTAACAACAGATAAAGGTACCATGGTTATTTATGAAAACTGAATATTTGAGGGTTAATATGTACTACAAAAAAATACAGTGCATAGGAAAATGTAGCACAGGTAGACAGGACTCAGAACTCATTACTTTTTAGCGATGTTGTCACTTTTTTAATCTTTGTCACTTAAATACAGTAGAAACTCAAAATTACGATATTTTGATTTCACGAAGCAAAATCTTCGGTCCCGACCGAAAGAGTATCTAAATACATGTAATGGTGCTCAACATTATGAAATAATGAAGTTTTGAAATTACGAACCTCTGGTCTCGGTCCCGACATGAAAGATTACTCGTTTTGACCAATAATGACTGATCATATCAGCGATTTTCAGATGCTCCTTGCTAGAGTAAGGCTCCTAATCAATCATCGTTGGCATGCACATTGTGCATGAAATGTGAATTGCTGGGACACTAATACATTTTTCAATGCTAAAATACGAATGACATCTTGGAATCATAGGCTAAGTAGTACATAAATATGGCACCAATACACCTAAAAATGCATTCGGCTTTGTTGCCCAAGTCCAGAGTTACCAACAACAAGTCAAAAAAACCTAATTAGTCAAGTGTGGATACACTTGCCTAATGATAATAATGCCACTTGCCGAGAAACTCATTGTTATTACCAGCATTTTCCTCTCATGATCCCTGGAATTTTTTGCTAGTTTTGACGCATTGGAAGAGATGCTATGGTGTTTGAGCGGTAAATTCAGTAACGCATATCACACAGGGAAGATTTTTTCTCCCTATATATTTCACACTGATTACCCAAACTCCACGGTCTAATTATTCTGGCTGACAATACTTATCATCAAAAGAATCAGGTTTCATTTACTGGACTCATTGAGCATTTCAATGTAGTTTTTGAGGAAAGTAATCCTATTCGTAAGTAAGCTTCATTCCCTTCTACCATCGCCTACAGCCAAGAAAATCAAAGAAAATATGAGTTCGCTTTGTTCATACTATCACTTAGTTTGCCCCACTTTCATTCTAAATGATATTTTGTTCTGGGTGCATGCATAATCAATAGGGATGTGCAAGTACTCAAAAATTCGAGTCGAGTCGAGTAGTTGGTAGTTTGAAGGTTAATCAATATCTCAAAAATGGGTAGTTCAATTTTAAAATAAAGTATATTGAACTAGCTATATCTTGTTTACTTATACGTTTAATAACGTCAAAAATATATTTTTAGTTGGTTATAATAATTAATTTTTCGACCGATACATAAAAACGCCGGATATTTTTCAAGTTCTGGGAAGCAAGTTTAAATTTGACGTCCACTTGAAGATACACAAGAAAAGCCACTTCTCTTTTCTTCGCATGAGATATGGAACATACACTAAACAAAGTTTAAAATAGATTACTCAGTTACCAATTACGTTACGACAAATTTTAAAAACATGCGCTATCTCAGCTTGCGGAAGACGGAAATTTAGTTCGTTTTGACGATAATCTTAGTGTTTGAAAACTAAGCACGTGTAAAATGACTTAACATATTGGGAGATTTAGATATGCTTTCAACGTGTATATATTTATTTCGGAAACGAAGTTCCACGAGACAGGACTTGTGGCCGGGAAAGATAAGCTGTTCGAGGTTGCCAAGTTATACGCTACCGTAGGTACCGCGTGCACCAAACACCACCCGAGAAAATTTCTCTAGTATGCACAGGAAAATTATCCTTGCCTATGCTGGAATAAAATTTTATTTGTTTTGTGGCGATACTCCGCCACAACAGCCTCGTTGACAAATAATCATACTCATCATCTTACTCTTCATAATCATTTATAAGCCATTCATTCATTCATTATGTAGTAATTCATTATATTATTATTATTATTTATTATCAATTATTATTATTTATTATTTTATTCATCTACATACCAACCGGGCAACAATACCCATGTTGGTTACCATGAGGAGTTATTGATGAGAGGAAGATAGACAATCATGTAAGAGGAGCTCAATAAAAAACAGCTATCTGCAAGGAGAAAATAGCGTTTCATTCCGCGCTGAGACGCTAAACTGGTGACCCCTGACAACAAAAAATACAACGGACAACGGACCCCTGACGATGACCTTTTCATCGGCCTCCGAGCTTCTACGGACATCATCGGACACCGCTATACACAGGCTTCTCTGTGCTACTCGCACAGCATTCTGTGTACCTAGCTGCTCCTAAAAGCACCCATGGCAGACGCAGAGCAAGTCGCCAAACTCCAGGCGCAAATCGCGGAACTCGCCAAGCAACTCCAAGATCTACGAAATCGTGTTAGCCTTCCTCCATATACACGGACCTGGACGCGGGATGGATCTCAGCCTCGTCCCATTCGATCCACAGGCACTACACAGTGCCCCGCTCAACTTGGGATGTGTTACTACCATCGCAGGTTTGGTGTCGAAGCCAGATGCTGCACCCAGCCTTGCTCTTCCAACTCAGTGAGCCCGTTAAACTCCAACGGCGACTCGTAACGGCGGCCACGAGTCATCCTACCACTGGGTGCCGCCTCTTCGTCACCGACCGCCACTCCCGACGACGTTTTCTCATAGACACGGGATCAGACCTCTCTATCTACCCAGTCAAATTTTGCACCGACCACCGGACTTGCACTGACTACGAGCTCTCCGCCGCCAACGACAGCCGGATCCGTACCTACGTTACACTACCTCTACGCCTTCAGCTTGGCCTCCCTCGCGACTTCCTTTGGCGATTCATCGTTGCTGACGTCACCGAGCCAATCATCAGAGCAGATTTCCTCACTCATTTTCACCTCGTTCCTAACATGGCCACCACTCAGCTTGTTGACACAATCTCTGGCCATTCTGCATTGGGTCATCGCGGTCGATCTTCTCAGGACAGCGTGCGCGCTCTGTCGGGATCTTCACCCTACCATGCCCTCCTGGCCGAGTTCCCTAACATCACCCGGCCTCCAGGCACTCCTTGGGAAGTCCACCATCACTCAAAGCATCACATACGCCTCCAACCCGGACCGCCGATCTATTACCGTGCCCGCCGTCTAGCTCCGGATCGACTTCGGGATGCACAAGCAGAATTCGAGATACTAGTACGTGAAGGCATTGTTCGTCGCTCACACAGCCCTTACGCCTCACCACTTCACATGGTTCGCAAGAAGGACAACAGCTGGCGACCTTGTGGCGACTACAGGGCCCTCAACGCCCGCACCATTCCAGACCGCTACTCCGTCCGCCATCTGCAGGATTTCTCCAATGATCTTCAAGGATGCACCATATTCAGCATCATAGACTGTGCCAAGGCCTTCACTCAAATCCCGATGTTCCCCGAAGACATCGAAAAGACAGCGATATTTACACCGTTTGGCTTGTTCAAATTCTTATTTATGCCGTTTGGGCTTCGTAATGCTGCTCAGACCTAGCAACGCTTCATCGACGAAGCTCTCGAAGGCCTCACTTTCTGCTTTCCATATCCACTTCACCATCTACACCGACCATAAACCCCTGTCCTATGCCTTTGGCCCATGCACCAGGAATACCGATACTTGCTCACCACGGCAATTCAATCATCTCGAGTTCATCTTGCAATTCACCACAGACGTGAGATACATCTCCGGACTGGACAACATTGTTGCGGACTGCCTCTCCAGGGTGGAATCCATAACCACCCCTGCTCCGCTTGACTTCGCCATTCTGTCTCGTTCCCAAGACGACGACGAGGAACTCCATAAACTCCTCCAAGATGGCACAGCTCTTCAGCTTTCCCAGATGCCTATACCCGGAACCGACGTCTCACTGTGGTGCGACACTTCCATGCCAACACCACGCCCTTACCTTACCCCTCCGTATCGTCGACACATCTTCCACAATATCCACTCCCTTAGTCATCCTGGTGCCAACTCCACTATCAAACTCGTCTCCAGTCGGTATGTCTGGCCATCCATGCGTAAGGACTGTCGTGCACGGGCTCACAGCTGCCTCTCCTGCCAGCGTTGCAAGGTGTCCCATCACATAACAACGCCACTCGGAGACTTCGTCCTGCCAACCAAGCAATTCGACCACATACATATTGACATCGTTGGAGCTCTACCGCCTAGCGCCGGCTACCGCTACCTCCTCACCATGGTCGACCGGTTTTCTCACTGGCCAGTAGCAGAACCCCTTGTTGACATCACCGCAGACAGCATCTGCCGCGCCTTTCTTCTGGGATGGGTCGCTCACTACGGCTGTCCTAAACACATCACGTGTGACTGCGGCCGTCAGTTCGTCTCCTCACTTTTCCAACATCTGTGCGCCACTCTGGGGACAACACTACACCACACCACGAGTTACCATCCCCAGGCCAACGGACTCGTCGAACGACTACACTGCGTCCCCAAAGCAGCTCTTATGTGTCATTCTTCAAACTCTTGGGTAGACGCCCTACCTACAGTTCTTCTCGGCCTCCGCACTACCTGGAGAGCCAACCTGCAGACAACGCCCGCCGAACTTCTTTTCGGGGAACAACTGCGTCTCCCTGGGGACTTCTTCGTAGACTCCGTGCAATGCCCGGACTCGACGGATCTTGTCTCTCAGCTGCGTGACTACATGGCTCAACTACGTCCAACCCCAGCGTCACGCCACATCACCCATCGGCAAGTCTTTATTCACAAAGATCTGGCCACTTCTCCCCACGTCTTTATTCGCCAAGATGCTGTGCGGCCTGCCCTGCAACCACCGTACACAGGACCATATCCTGTCCTCAGCCGTGATCGGAAGACCTATACCCTTAAAATCAATGGCAAGCCTTCGACTGTCTCCTTCGACCGACTCAAGCCAGCCCATCTTCTTCAGGATGACCTTCCGCCTTCAGCCTCTACACCAGCACCACTTCTTCCACCGCCTACTCCGTCGGAGCCACCTGCATCTTCACCACCAGGTCCTACAATTTCTACCCGCTTCGGCCACACCATCCATCCTCCAAACCGTTTTGCAGCCGACCCTCTTTTTCCCCACGGGGGGGAGTAGTGTGGCGATACTCCGCCACAACAGCCTCGTTGACAAATAATCATACTCATCATCTTACTCTTCATAATCATTTATAAGCCATTCATTCATTATGTAGTAATTCATTATATTATTATTATTTATTATTTTATTCATCTACATACCAACCGGGCAACAATACCCATGTTGGTGACCATGAGGAGTTGTTGATGAGAGGAAGATAAAGAGACAATCTTGTAAGAGGAGCTCAATAAAAAACAGCTATCTGCAAGGAGAAAATAGCGTTTCATTCCGCGCTGAGATGCTAAAGTTTCAGTATTCACCAAAATAAAACCAGCAATAAGAGAGATAGCTTTTGCCCCCACATTTCTTGGATTCTCAACGAAAGAAACAAATTGCATTTTAAATGATCCTCAACTCCGTCTCCAAAACCTTCGCGCGAGGAGGCATAGTGACGGTATGCTTCCAAAGATACCTTCAGTTCTTAAACTGATACTGACTTGCATTCTTAAAGACGATACTTTTTTCCGCTATTGTCAAGTCCTCATGACTCATTCACAGCGATAGGCGATCTGCTTGCAGCAGAAGATTCCACGTGCGCCCACCTTTCTCTTTCAGGCATGCTCTGGGCAGTTGAGCGTGCTTTTATAGCCAAAAATAAATATATATTGATATCAAATAACCAACGAATTCTACTGAGATTTCATAGGTGGAATCATATGAATGACTCGAGAGCAAAAGAAAGGTCCAAATGGTGATTTCCGGAAAGGAAAGCGTGCGGGACGGAAAATAACGCAGTCTGACAAATTCATCAATAACAAAAAAATTGATGAATGTAATAGTATGAAACTTCGTATGACTATTAACAAAGCCCTTAGCTACAATATGTGAAACGGGAAGTTTGGTATCTCGATCTGTGTTGTTCTTATGATACCCCAATTCGATGGATCCATCAGGTACAAAAAAATTCGCTAAAAATCCGTTCTTAAACGCACGCACTTCAGTAAAATTAATTGTAAAAATATTTTAATGCCATCAGTAAACGTATAAATAAACAAGCTTTAATTCGATATACTTTAATTTAAAATCGCATTAGCCATCATGGTGATATTAATATATTACCAATATTGGTCTTCAAACTCACAGGTGACAGAAATTTTGTAATGGAAGGTAGGCATCCTATTAAGGGCGTTACGGTTGATATAGGTATTGTATAAAACTTATAAGTTTTACTATTGCATTTTTTTATTTACTATTTAGGATTATTAATTATGTCATTAATTGCCAAGTTCCTAGTCACATCTTATATATTATAAATTTTTGTTCAAATATATTTCTTTACACAACCGAAGAAAATACACATGGAAGATGCCAGGAGACAGAGGAAGATTTCAAATAGACTACATTTTAGTGAAGCAGAGGTTCAGGAATCAGGTGAAGGACTGCAAAAGCTACCCGGGTGCAGACATCGACAGCGACCATAATTTAGTGATGATGAAATGCCATCTAAAATTCAAGAGATTGAAGAAAACAGTAAAGAACATTTGGCAAGTAGAAAAACTAAAGGAGACTCAAAATCAGCTGGAATTTCAAAAAGCAGTAGAAAACAACATAGGAGAGGACCTGACTGAGAAACTAGTAGAAGAGCGTTGGGAAAACATTAAATGTGGACTACAAAAAGCCGCAAAAGAAGTTCTTGGAAGAAGAAAAGTTGTTAAGAAGAAACCATGGATCACGGAAGAAGTCTTAGTGCTGATTGAAGAAAGAAGAAAGTACAATAATGCGAAAACTGAAGAAGGGCAGCTGTGCTACAAAAGAATAAGGAACGAAGTAAGTCGCAAAGCCAGGAAAGCTAGAGAAATGTGGATGAACAATCTGTGCGAAGATGTACAAAACAACCTTACCATTGGAAAGGTGGAAGCTGCCTATAGGATAGTGAGGAACCACTTCAAGGAACGGAGCGCAAGATGCAATGCTATAAGGGACAAGAATGGAGAACTTTTGATTGAAAATGAAGACAAAGTGAAGAGATGGAAAGAATATCTTGAAGAGTTATACAACGGGAACGACCTCAGCACGAAAGTGATTGAAGAGGAAAGCGAAGTTGAGAAGGATGATATGGGAGCATCAATATTGAGATTGGAATTCGACGCAGCAGTAAGGGACCTTCGGATGAATAAGGCTTCTGGAATTGATGATATACCTGCAGAACTGATAAGGAATGTGGGAGAGAGGACATTGGCCCAACTTTATAATGTCATCTGCGACATGTACTCAACAGGAGAAATACCCAGGGACTTCGAGAAAAACATCATCATTCCTATTCCCAAAAAGAAGAGAGCAGAGAAATGCGAAAATTTTAGGACTATAAGCCTGACGACACATGCATCGAAGATATTGACAAGGATCATCTACAGAAGAATAGAACGAAAAGCAGAGGAGTTCCTGGATGAAGATCAATTCGGATTCAGGAAAAGTAAGGGTACAAGAGAAGCAATATTGGCCCTTAGGCTGCTTATAGAGAAGAGAATGGAGAAGAACAAACCGACCTTCATTGCATTTGTGGATTTAGAGAAGGCTTTTGACAACGTGGATTGGAATTCAATGCTTGATATTCTGAAAGGAATTGGAGTTTCCTACAATGATCGAAGAATTATCCACAGTTTGTATAAAAACCAAGTAGCTGTGATTAAATCTGGACCCAGCTGTGAAGAAGCAAGAATAAGGAAAGGAGTGAGACAAGGCTGTGCACTGTCTCCCGTAATTTTTAATGTTTACATTGAGAGAGCCATCAATGAAGTCAAGGAGAAGTGTTCTGGAGTGATCATTCACGGAGAAACAATCAGCATGCTACGATTCGCTGATGACATAGCTCTCATAGCAGAGACAGAGAAGGAGCTGAATAAGATGCTAACAACCATGGAAAGGACAATGACCAGACATCAGCTGAAGATCAATAAGAAGAAAACTAAGATATTGGTGTGCAGCAAAAGAGAAGAGGCCAAAACCAACGTTAAACTAGGAAAACAGAAACTGGAAGAGGTGAAAGAGTTCTGTTACCTGGGAAGCAGAGTAACCAACGATGGACGAAGCAAGAAAGAAATAGTGAGTAGAATAGCCCAGGCAAAGAGGGCATTCTATCAAAAGAAGAATCTACTAACAGCTGGAAATACAAGCTTGGAAGTAAGGAAGCAATTCATTAAAACGTATATCTGGAGCATGTTCCTTTATGGCAGTGAGGCATGGACGATGACAGCAGCAGAGAAGAAAAGGGTGGAAGCATTCGAAATATGGTGCTATCGACGAATGATGAAGATAAAATGGATCGACCGAGTGACAAATGAAGAAGTCCTAAGAAGAGTGGGAGAAAAGAGAAGTCTACTGAAAACTATAAAAAGAAGACGGGACAACCTAATCGGCCATATCTTGAGACACGATGGCCTGATGAAGACAATCGTCGAGGGAAAGGTGAACGGGAAGAATGGAAGAGGCAGGCCTCGTATGAGTTACATGGAGCAGGTCGTAAAGGACGTGAAAGAGAGGAACTACGTTGGTATGAAGAGGTTGGCCGATAGAAGAATCGAGTGGAGGGCTGCGTCAAACCAATTCTAGGATTGTTGACCTTTGATGATGATGATATTTCTTTAAAAATCAAAAACTTTAATCCATAGGACTCTATACAAAATTTATATACCTACTTGCATCCATCCGCGAATGAAACTTCATTGTTCAAACAATATTAACTTGCGTTAATGGATATCAGAAATAACCCATGCTCATTACGGGTGTTCATGCATCGCGCAAACAGGGGTGATTGACCCGGGTCCTTTTTACTATTCTAAGTTCTATCATGTTTAGGCAGAAATCCAATGATTTTGAAGAGATGGTGTCTATATTTGGAAGAGGAAGAAAATTATATGCCAAAAAACTATGTATGTCATTAACGGCAAATCATAAATTTGAGGCACGAGCTTATCAAATATTTACCGCACAAACAAGGCATTTTGTATGAAATTCACTGTACTGCTGGACTAACCCTCCCGGCATACATGACATCGCTGAGAAAGCATTTAACTCTGAAAATAAATAGATAGGAATGCAAAATACAAGGAATGCTCTTCTAATTAGGCTTACGTATTCCTTAAGAAAAAATATTTTGGTTCCTGGCTTACTTTTATTACAAGTTAATAGGGCATGTCACTCATGTAGGCCTCATATTATGCCTAAGTACACTATAGGTACCATACTGCAAGCTAATCTACACATTTGTGAGTAATCCTAGGAATGAAGGTAATTTTCTTATTCTGATTGTTACCGGAAAATTTCCATTAGGTCTTTGGCCTGCGCTACGTGCCATATTAATTTTACTGTTTTTTTAATTATGCATTAGGTAGTTAGACCTGCCGATTTGATAGTCGGATTGCTGGCTAACTTTAATTGCAATGACTTAAGTAAAAACTGCGTCTCTTCACCCATGTACAATAATGTACAAACTTGACTCGACTCGATACTCGCGAGTACTTACAACTCAACTTGATACTCGACTCGAATCAATGGTAAAAAACGTTCATTTGCCCATATATATTTATGTCGTGTAATAGGTAACCTATCTCGCCTTTTGCTCCAACCCAGCGATTGATAAAATATCCTACAAGAGAGCTTCTCAGCTGCGTTCTTGCGGAGTGATAAAGAATCTGATAAGGGTTTTGTAGCCTAATCCTTGTTAAAGATACACATAAGACTAGATGATAAGTAGAACCATCCTAAGAGAAACCTTGATTCAAGCCGTCAGAGAGGGAGCAAAAAGCCTTGTCAGAATCCTAGTACAATCGGAGGCACTTTCATCTCTCCCTAGCGTTATTGGATGATATACCCCAGAGGACATCAGGGGTGGGAGTTAGTTACCCAGCCAGAATAAGGCCCCTTTATGAGACCCCTCCCTCCCATCCACTCAACGGGTGTAGTGTCCCCCGCTGGCTCAGCAGGCACCGCAAGGACACCTTTGGGCCCCTTGAACTGCCCCTCTTCGCAAGGAATCTGTGCATGGGGCCTAACCTGTTCAAATAGGTATTGTTTTGTGGGCATTTCATGACATGAGACCCCACTCTCCAGTGTCTTGACCTCTCTCTCCCCAGGCGTAGCCTGTTGAGGTACAGCAGGAGGATGATAAGATGTATCTACACTGCAGAAGGATGATTCTTTCAATGTTTCCGCATACATCCTTTGGGCTTGAATCCCAGCAGGATCAACCTCCCAATTATCGTAAGATACTCCGAGACCATGGGTCTCCTTGCTGCTTTTGTGAGGGTGAATGGAGTAATCCTCTCAGTGACTTGGAGCTGCAATGCTCAGACGAAAATCTCCTTCCTTTATCAGAAGCAGAGGAAGAACAATATGCTAAAATATTCCCCAATTTTTAGCTATATCGAAACTTTAAATGATGCCTGCAATCAGGTGGATGAAGAGGAGGCGACCTTATTTGAATAGAGCCACAACTAAAGCTTTCGGAGAGCATAGCGAAAAACATAATTTATTGATTTATAATGTTATAATCGTTAGTAGCTAAAAAAAAGTGTTCAGGAAATTATCACCCCTTCACCATTGAAATGTGTGGCTTGTACAATCTTCTTTTGAAAGGAGGTAAACATTTAGCTGAACTCCTTTTTAAGCTCCTCTTTCAGAGCCTTCGTCTCGGGAACAACCACGCAAAGATAAGCCGAATTCAGGGAAGAATTACAGTTACTATTTCGCGAAATTAATGGGCATCCAGTTGCAAATGATCGTGCAAATCACACTCTTCTATACTGTATGCATACATTGCTTAAAAATATAAATACACTGATCATGTTTATTTATGAATGATATGAATTTTATAAATATGTTAGGATGAATGATAACAATTCTTCTTATTCTTCGATACTTAATTTTAACCTTTAAGTAATTTTAGTTGTTGTACCGAGAATTGTATATTTTATGTAAATAAAACATTTTGATTTCTTTTCCTAGGTATTTATACACGGGAATATTGTACTGAATTGCTATGCAGTTCTTGCATTAAAAGGCATGACCCTCATTTCTCAGAACTAATTTTTAAAATTAATAATGGTATTTAATGGTTTTACTATAGATACTTATTATTGCTACATTGCAAATAAAAAATTATATGTATTATAGTTATCTCTAAATCAATTCTTCTCAATGCTTACAGTAACTAAATATTATTACATGGGAATAAATTTTCAGGTCAAGGCTGTGGAGGCCGAATCTTTAATTATGGAGGGAAATTTACAAGCCCTTTGTATCCAATGAATGTGAGAAATGAAACAGACTGCAGGTGGGAAGTTACAGTTCCACAAGGTTCAGTTGTTCTACTGCGATTTTTAAGTAAGTTTTTACTCATTATTTTTGTTACAAAACTAATTATCTTAGTTTACAGTTTACCTTTACATGCTCTATTTGACAAATGGAGCAAGTAAAATTTTCTCATGGCTGGCTCTGTGGTTGATGATTAAATAGAAAAATGAAGTAAATGATTCAAGGCATTAAATATTCTCAGTGAATTTGTGAAAAGCTTAAGAAAAATACTTTGCTACTATGATACTCCTCCTCCTGTGTAATTGGTTCAATGTGGCTCATATCAGGAAGAATAGCATAACATGAAGCCTCATGTAATTAGTCGTGAGTGGTCACTAATGCTGCAATGAAAATGATTCTGTGGTTAAGGTAGACATTTCATTTTTTTTCTCTGTGTGAAGTGTTGTAACAAAATGATTTGGAGGTTTTTTTGCCCAGTAAGATGAAATTATATACATAGTTGAATTTTCCATTTTTACCATAAGTTTTGAAAAACCACTGCTTTAAAATAATTCTGATTTTGGTTTCCCAGGGAACCTCAGCAAGGGGGTTCAATAGGGATGAATAATATAAAAATCATTAAGATTTTTGGCTCCATTTTTTATTTCACATTGCCTCCAAAGCAACAGTTTATTTATCTTTTCTCCTCTCCCTGAATAATAAACTACAGCTGCTGGGCTTGGAACTAAAAGATGATTTTCATTTGAGGTGCAGAAAAACAGCATCTACTGATCTCAGAGGTGGGACATAAATATTTGAGTGTAAGATGCAGTAGTTTTTTTGGGGTCAGGTGATCAAAAGCTTATGTATGTAATTTGCACTATTTAAGATAGGTGGTTAATTGTGTAGGTTTAGGCATTTTTAAGGAAACGTAGGAAAGGTGGAGAGAAATGCAACATCAGCATTAACCAGCAGCTCTTAACAAAGGCACCGAGAGGTATACGTCCCATCTGATGGACAGAGTACTGAACTTGAGTGCTCTCCATGCTGCACTTAGAGATGGGCAACTTGGTAAATTACCGCGGTAATTTTCGTAAATTACCGTGGTAATATTACCAACACCCCTGAAAATTACCGTAATAAATGGTAATTTTCAGAAAAGTTATTTTTCAGAAAATTTCTTCCTCATGAAGAAACCATTGGAATTGGTAATATTAAGAAGCTAAAACGATTTTTTTTACATTGTGTCCATGATTAATTCCAATTAATTCAGAGTAAAATAACAAATGCACATTGTGCAGAGGTATGTCTTTGGAACGAAAATTTCTCATAATGTGACAAAAGAGAGGCAAATTGCGTGTTGCTGCCAACTTTGTTTTAATTTTTTAATGAGTTATTATTGATAAACGTCATTATATGTTTGAGATAAACGTCGGCATTTATATCTCAATGCTATTTGATTTCGTTTGGAGTCCTCTGATAAGGATTTGCAGCTCAAAACTTAAAATTACCGGAAAATTACGGTAATTTTCGACAATTACCGTAATTTACCACGGTAATTTACCTCAATTGAAAATTACGGTAATTTACCCATCTCTAGCTGCACTCAATTGGAGACTGATGTATAACTATGTATAGAAAAATCTCTTACACTGCCATGATTCAAACCAGGGTCCTCATGGTAGGAAGCAAGTACTCTAGCCATCACACCAACCTGATCCCCTTGAGTGTAATGATACTTACAGTTAATAAAAATAAATCAAAGCAATGCTGCCACAAAAGGATTTACGAATGCATTGGGGAAAATAAACAGGACATTAAATTGAAATAGAACCTTAGTCCCTTCAGGAAGGAAAAATGTGCCATCAAAATCTTATATTGGTGAGCTGATTGTTCTCCTCATCAGAGATCAAGGCACTATTCGATCTGAAATTGTTCTCCTTTTTTGTCATCCCATTTGTAGCTCACAATAATATTTGTGCCGAGTTTCCATTAATAAATCATGAGGTCTGTCACATACTGAACATATTTTTTGATGGAATTACAGTGATTATTGAATTGCAACCACTCAGTACATATGGTATCCCAGTAAGAGCAAAGAAATTCAATCCCATTGTGTTAAACCATCTCATTATGCTTCCAAAGTTAAGAAAGCTTAGACAGACAGCAAAGAGGACAAAAAATGATTAAAATAAGGGTATGAATCTCTGGCTATGATAAATAAGGATGTGATTCTCTGGCTATGATGAATAATGGTGTGATTCTATTAGGCTCTGAAAATGAGTATGTAATTATGTACTGCAATAGACATCAAGAATATTAGTTTTTATCCCATGCCTTGAAATACTTCAGGAGAATACTGGTATCAGCCAGTATTATCAGGAGAGCTTGGCTGACATAATAGTATGTTAACATAAGATGTTTGCGAGTACATTCTCCTCACACATCCTCATAATGCCATTTCATTCCAGATTTCGACTTGGGTTCAACAAACACTTGTGATACTGACTACGTCAACATTTATGACATAGATAAGATGACAAATGGTGAAATTCTTCGGTCAAAATTTTGTGCAATGGTAATAAAATATTTGATTAATTCCATATCTACTTCTAACATTAAGTGACTTGATTCCATGTATCTTCTTCAATTTTTTTGTTACTTCTAGGATAACCCTGCTCCACTCCTTGCAGCATCAAATAAATTGGTCGTTCAGAGTGTCACTAGTTTTAACAATGGTGGCACTGGTTGGGTTATTACATTTGGTGCAGCCAAACCAGGTAGCAATAACTAAAAACACTGGAAGTATTAAAATACCTATATTTTATTCCATTTTCATGACAAAATAATATTCACTATTTCAGGCTCAATTATTCGACCCTGAGTTTTGTGCTACCTCACAAGTATTTAGTCCTTCTGCAGGGACTTAGTATGAATGTCAACTTATGAATCTGCATGAAAATAGTCATCTACACTGACCATCTTCACACCACCAAAGTAATCTAGAAGACAAATTTTTTTAATCTCTAGCTTGGCAAAAAACCAGTGATGATCTGAAATCAGGAAAAGTAAACAATAATTGGTATTACTTCAAAGGTATTCCTCAATATTAGATCTTTCTGGAACTACACTCACCTTTAGGCCATTTTTTCATTGCTGGATGCCGACTAAACAGAGCATTCTGTGCAAAAACCTCATCAGTTCCTGGATTCACCTGGAATGTTTAAGATCACATGTGAAAATAAGTAAATGAGATTATTTTTATTGGTGTATTTTTATTTCTTTTTGTAAATAATACAATGAATAAAGGACACTGGGAAAAAGTTAATAATACCTACTATTCTGTAATCTCATTGTTAACATAACTATAGCAGGAGACAGATAATGTATCTCATAATGAGGATAGTGAACACGTTACATATGCATTACATATATCCATAATAATGTAATTTTCTTGATGATAACATGAATGAATAATGGTAACAATATTATTCAGTTTGTCTATTTCACGAGACAATCTTCAAATAATATTTTGTACAATTTCCATGGGTTAAAGTAATTTTCAAACCAATTCTGATGAGGGTCATTATTTTTTTCCAAATATCCAACAAGTTTTGAAATCCTCTACGATTGTGACAAAGTTTTATCTTTTTTTAAATTTAATTCACGTGGTATTTTGGTACCGTAAAACAATGCTATGCATTAATTATTTTAACTGACCAACCAAAGTGCTGTCACTGTTTGTGGTGATAGTAGGATATCTTTTGGATGGTGAAAGATGATTAATTTGATTTTTGACCTCTTACGATGAGTAATTTGATTTTTGACCTTTAACAAAGAGTATTGTCTTGAGAAAAGTTTCATACCCATAAGTGAGGATTTGGGTGTTGTGGTGCCCTAGTGGGTTGAGTGCTAGGCTAAGGACCGGAGGGTCCCAGGTTTAAATCTAGGTAAAGACTTTCTTACCACGATGCAATTTTCTGATTCTTGGAGCCTCATGGGAAATTATAGGAGACCAAGGGAAAGGAACTGCCACCCTACCCTAAATGTAAGATAAAGAAGCCAATGGCTTAGTATGGATGAGATCTACCCACACCAATCAAACCAACCTTCAAGTTGAACACTGAGTGAGTGATCTGCATTTCCTACGTATCACTATCATTTTATTTACAAATCAAAAGCAATAATTAATACTAGCATTAATACAATATGAACCCCATTAATATAGAATATTTTCCCATTTCTCAGACCCAAAATAAATAGTGACATATTAAGCTACTGTTAGAAAGGAAACACTTAAGAGAACTGAGTTCCATCAATGGTCTGCTGATTGCTATCCTCTTTATAGGTATTAAAACGGACTGGGTTAAATTATCTAGCATCACTCCATCCTCATTAAGGCTACTAATACCAGTCCTCAACCTAGAGTCTAGGTAGTGCAGCTATTGTACTATGCCAAACAGCATTAACATACCGTAGCAGGAGGACCAGTTTCCTTTCCTTCTACCACCTTTAGTAACCCAGAAAATAAGGCAGCTTTGATTTAGATGATGTGATCAGTACAGTCTCTCCTGTTTATGACATCCTTCAGATAGAAGCCTAACTAGCCATGGGAATGCCACTCCAGCAAGCCTACAAATGAGCCCAAAAATCTATCCCTCTCATTTCCCTTAATACTCAACAACTATTTTTCCTCTGAATTGCTGTCAAGTTTTCATAAAAATTATCAGCTAAAACACTTATCATTTCTCGCAATGTCTTTTCTATTTTTATAATGTGGGAGGAGTCTCAATTCCCATAGTGTCTCTGGGCACAAATTCCCCTTTTCTTTCTAATTTTTCCTCCTAAATTCAGGCAGACCATGATCTATGGTGCATTATCTCCTTCATAGTGGAAACTCAACAAGAAGAATTGCTTCCATTTTCTCTGAAAGGCAGGTAGAGATTTTCCTTTTCTACTTCCGTTTGTCCTTTCTTCTACACCAAAAACACCATCTTCCCTAATTTTTTTATTGCACCATCCCCTCATCATCATTGCCGTGGGTCACAAATCCTTAGATTAGTTTGACACAGCTCTCCACTAAATTCTCCCATGTGCTAACCTCTTCATATTTACATCATTACTCTCTTTCACATCCTTCACTAGTTGTTGTGTACCTCAATTTAGGGCCTTTGTTTGCCATTATTCCCATTCACTTTTCTCTTGCACATTGGCTTCATCAGACCATCGTGCCTCATGATATGGCCAATTACTTAGTCATGTTTTCTTCTTCAGATTTTCAGATGACATCTCTTTTCTCCAACCCTTTTAGCACTTCTTCATTAGTCGCACTCTCAATCTATTCCATCGTCATCATTCTTATGTTTGTGGTGCTACAGATTTTCAGATGACATCTCTTTTCTCCAACCCTTTTAGCACTTCTTCATTAGTCGCACTCTCAATCTATTCCATCGTCATCATTCTTATGTTTGTGGTGCTACAGAAGTACTGTAGCACAACGTTTCAAATGTTTCCCGCCTTGTCTTCTCTTCTGCTATTAACATCCATGCCTCACTTAGATAGAGTAGGATGCTCCAGATGTATATTTTGTTGAAATGTTTCCTTATTCCCAAGCTTGTATTTCCAGTTGCAATTAGATTAATGTTATATAAAAGGGCATTCTATTATAATAGAATGCCCTCTTCGCCTGGGCTATTCTAGCGACTATTTCTACCTAAACATTTACCAGAGCACTTTCATGAAATCCAATGCAGTAAGAGCTACTTTTCAAGAAGGGGATTACTATAAATTAATTCTACCTCCTTTACTGCAATTTGATCATTTAGTGTGTACTAAATAGACTTTTTGCCATGTATTTCACTTGTTTATCAGTAGTTAACCCACTACTGTCATCACTCCTTTCATTTTTCTGGCTAGTTTACTCACACTAAAAAGTTTTGCAGAGTACCTACCTATTCTATTGAAACATAACCACAGATTTTTGTGTTAAAAATAAACAATCACAATTAATAAATAGGATATTCTACAAATGCGTAGGTACTTTATATGTGAATGCCATAAAAACCAGATATAATGAGTCAACTAACACTAGATACCTAGAACATAGAGAACCCTAGAAGAATAGTAAACTGCCATTATTGAATGGAAGATTAGAAAAATACAAATTGGTGTCATTGTGCTACTGCCCTTGCTATCAACATAAAAAGAGAGCTCATGGTTTGCAAACAAAGACAAATCCAAGGTAGGAATAAAAATGAACAGGAGCAACAATGAATAAGGAAACGTTTCACAAATGAAAATGCACATCTCTAACTTGAATATTTACTCACCTTGACAATTTTTCCCGTAAGTACCACATGAGCACACCTTGGGTCTTCAGGATCAAAATTATTATCCACACAATATTGCCCTTCAGCTAGGGTCAATGAAAGCGAGCATCTCGGGTCCTTCTGCAGAGTTTAATGGCTGGTTTAAGGCATAACTTCTTGAATAATAGGTTACCACCATTTATAGCAATAGATCTACCTCAATATTTTGCGCGGTTAGGTCCAAAGGCGTCACATAAAAATAAGGCACTCCCGTTGAGTTACCTGGCGGGCCATCACTTATTGAATAAACATCTGCAAAAGGAAAACCTTCTATGTCTGCCACTGCTGAAAACGATGCAAGTGAGCCCCACTCTGTAGCGAAGAAAATAAATGAAACGACAACATGAAATTCCGCACAGTAACTTAAATACAATTGTCCATCAGAACCGTTCCCAAACCCACATACCTACCCGAATTACGAACGATATATCTAGCAACCTTCGCTCCTTCTTCCGCCGGTGGAATATTGGTTGCTGATGGGATACGGAGGTGACTCCCCTTCCTTAATGTAGTTTTCACTCTGTATTCACGTGATGCATCTACTTCAACTGTGTTCCCGGAATCCATGAGAAAATTATACTTATCCAGAGCATTCTTCTGCGATGGCCATTTACCCATCACTTCCTCTCTCGCTAAGAGGATGAAAATAAACGTAATCCTGAAAATCATCGTAGTTATACTGTTCTTCTAGCACAAGACAACTTCACCTGAACCTCTCTGAAGATAGAGAACACCGCAAGGATGCTGGGGATGGTAAGGAGCGTTATCAGACAATAAGAAGACAAATAAAGTCGGTTTGCGGGATGTTTATCGAATGACGGGGAATACCCGCGAACTTTTTTGACCCCAACAGAACTTCCCCCAGTCTGTCATCACTTCTCGATAAAACTAACTTCAGTAGACTCACACAGCCACTGGTAATCATTCATTCTCATTGCATTAAGTGTCTTTCGAAATTTTTTCCTAAAGGACCTTGACGAATAATTTACGCATAATGTATAAACTTAAGGACGACGAGTAATGCCACAGGTGACCAGATGGCCTCGACGACAGGAACTTCCACAATTATTTCATTTGCAGCATTTTTTTCAATTACAATGAACCAGTAGGTACATATACAGCTGCACATGGATTTTCGAAATCAGCCCATTCACATATTCCACCTCTCTATTACATGTCACTTTACCGTGCTTATTTTAACTCACCTGACGAAAACCATGTTGAACACGAAAACACGAAAGCTCTCTGTGGCTGTGACAAAATTCATCCCAAAGTTCCCAAAATTTTTGCCTACCTTCACAAAGTTAAGGGGCTAAAAATGTAGGAGTTGTGAGCGTACATTCCGTACGGTTCAGTCCGTTCATGCTATAAATATTTTAACTTTAAATGACAATTGAATTTATTGACATGCAAGGGAATGGATCAATGGTAGGAAATTATGAAGCACGGGAAGCCCTCATTATTATGCATATGCATAATAATGAGGGCTTATCTTACCTTATCTCACTTATCATATGATAAGTACATCACCCATTGCTGAAAAGATACTTAAAGGTTGACGGGGCAGAAGTTCCTTCCCAACTCAACTGCAGATGAGGGGCATGAACAAGGTCCCAATATAAGGACCATGGGCATGAATTTCTTGTTTTCATGGAAAGCAAAACGAGTTGTCCGACGTAAAGAAGAAAACGAATCAAGCCCGGTTACGTATAGAAGTTTATAAACTTTATGAAAAGTTTTTTAAATATATTTACGAGTATAGCAGTATGCGGATGGTTGATATATATTCATATACGTTCCTCAGAAATTCGGCCATAAAGCCCGAATCACACGATCATTTTTCTCGTCCCTTTAAAGGGATCATTTAAGCTATAGCTTTCAGGGACCGCAAAAATGATTGCTCAAGCCATGGTACTAATACATTATGTATTAGTACCATGGCTGAAGCTCACACGATCATTTTCACCGTCCTCTTTCGTATCATTTCTGTTCGCGAGATACGGTAAACAACTTCGTAACTATAAATGGATGATTTACATCGTCGTCGACTGCTTTTGGCTGCAGCCAAACGTTTCTTTCAGAACGGGCGCCTGATTGGCTAAATGACTGGCCCGAGGGACGGAAAAAAGGACGTGCTCAAATGACGAAAAAAGGGATAGCGATCCCTATCATTGCCGCTATCCCTGAAGTGTTCAAGTCAGACGATCATTTTTAAGCTATCATTTGAGCTATCCCTGAAAAGGGACGTAAAAAATGATCGTGCCCAGCCAGCACACGGTAACATGTTTACGTAAAATCCTCGTAAACTTAATGTGCGTGTGTATACGTAAACATAATCTCCCCGTATTATTTCATGTTTTTTATGAGAATGAACGTAAACGTAAATGCTTAATGCTTATGTAAGCATCTCGTAAACGGTTTTTAAACCGCACACGTAAACGAATTTACGTGATACGAGTGTGGGCCATTAAGAAATTAGTAAATTTACAGCATTATGTCATAGATTATACTCTG
Organism: Platycnemis pennipes; assembly: GCA_933228895.1. Lineage (NCBI taxonomy): Eukaryota > Metazoa > Arthropoda > Insecta > Odonata > Platycnemididae > Platycnemis > Platycnemis pennipes. The sequence continues at coordinate 111,356,289 of OW121847.1, forward strand.
CGCGTATGTTTAATGAAAATATTTGGCTCATAAAGTTAACATGTAGATACATGAAGTAGTTTCAAGTATCTTTTTCATTAAATGTGGAGTACATATGTTTCAAGCTGATCACCGATATGAGATAGCAGTTTGATATTTGTTCCAAACTCCACCCCTGAGCTCCCTTGAAATAAGTAGGTAATCACTGCAAATATTAGTAATTAATCATCATTCACAAGTAGTTAATTGGTGCTCACCAGTAATCATAACCATTGGTGAAGAGAAATTAATTTTTAATCTTCAAAGATTTTTCTAAGGGGTGTTGTCACTCCAGCACAATTAACGAAGGATTCATGTGTTCAGATGAATCACATGTGATTCAGGCTTAATCAACAAAACCAGATTTCACACTAATTTCGGGTTATTCGAGTAATCCGAAATCCATTTGAGATCCAAGTCGCCCTTGAGCTGGGGTTTCCAACTTTTTTGATAGAATAGCTAGGGTCCCCCATTGCTCAGCCCAAGAACACTGCCCAGGTAGAACACCAAAGTCACAATGACGTCATCTTGACATCATAGTGATGTACCTCACGTCATGGGACCTGATAATGACCTCTGTGTGACGAAGCACTCCAGGTGACGTCAAATGATGTCAAGATGACGTCAAGAAATGTTTAGTCCTATGTAGTGATTCTGCAAAGCTTCAAGAAATATCGTGGTCGGCTTTTCTATGGATTTTCGCTTTTCGTGATCAGAGACCTTGGTAACACAGGAAGTCGCATGAACTTCAGGCAGAGTAATTTGAATTTAAAGAAGTTGAAGGATTTGAAATTGTGTGCTTATCGCGCCGCTGCGCTCAACTGTCCGCGTCAGCCAGTATACTTTTCACATTTCTCTTTCAGAATTTATTGGTTTCATTCTCTATTAAAATTAATCTATTTTTGAAACAAAATTATTGTTGTAGGAAACGTGAGGCTCTGCCTACAGTGTTTCGATACCAAAACTTAATAACATTTAATGACTCCGTTTGTACTTGTCGCCTCTTGAATTCTACGATCAAACACGTCGGGGAAGACCGGAGGAAGTTATGAAGATCTGTTAGTGAGGAAAGTGTTCACGAATGTTTGCGAAATTTCACGCTGTTCCCTGTTTCGCCTCAAGATGGCAAGCAACACAAAAAGTATAACTTCTCTTTTCTCGTTACTGGGAAGTCGTCATGTTGATCAAGGTAATCCTATTCATTCGCCTGCCGGCGCTGACAATTGTATTTTTCGATTAGTCTGATTGATTCTTTATGGTTGTTCCCCTTAGCGCTCCGTTTTGTTTTAAGGTTTTTCTGACCGAATTGTTGCTGGTCTGGTGTGTTGATATTTGAAATTGTCATTGCGTTTAGTTCACTCTATTTGCTGAAGATTAATTCAATAGTTCTTGAATTCGTCATGGTCACTTACTCATCTCAGTAGTAATTAAAGATTCACCTTAGAATATAATATGTCAAATTTTGAACTTTTTATGTTCCAATTACAATATGCGAGTTATCACATTGTATGTAGCGATGTCTCATTGCCGACTCTATGGTCAAAAATTCTATCGGACTGCAGCACAAGATAGCATTTATACGATATTTATTGTGATAGTTTTTGAAGGGCTTGTGTTCAAGTATGCTTTCCTGTCTGTGTAGGTTGATAGGCGGAATAGGAGAAGAGCAGTAGCCATGGTTGAGGACAGGTTGACCGGAGGCAATGCGTGAGGAGGAGTCTGATTCATCCTCCAGTTCATCAGCCTCTGGTGATGAAATCATTTCTGTTGATGTGACAATGGAATCAGTTCTGATGATGTGACAATGGAATCAGTTCTGATGATGACAATGGAATCAGTTCTGATGATGTGACAATGGAATCAGTTCTGATGATGTGACAATGGAATCAGTTCTGATGATGTGACAATGGAATCAGTTCTGATGATGTGACAATGGAATCAGTTCTGATGATGTGACAATGGAATCGATCAGAGTTCAGATGGCAGTGGGAATGGTTTTTCTTTGAAGAGTGCTAATAGTAATGTGATATGCAAAATATTTGATATTTTTTGTTTTGTACGTGAGATATTCAATAAACCTTTCACGTTGATTTCATTGTTTTATCAAATCCCGCCGTAATTTTGAACATAAATTTAAGTGCATTTTGGGTACTATTGAAGGAGGTCATTTCCAGGTCAAGATGAGGTCAAAATGACTCAAGAGGGACGTCCCGCACAGCGTTGTTTATGACGTCATTTTCTGGTCAAGATGACGTCAAAATGACTCACGGAGGACGTCCCCGCTGTTGCCCATTTTGACGTCACCGTGACTTTTGGCCCGTGACCTGATCATGACGTCAAAATGACGTCAATGTGACTTTCGTGTTCTACCTGGGTGTATATAGTGTTATATAGTGTTCTTGGTTCAGCCACAGCACCGTAGTGCGTAGTACCTACACTCATGAGTACTGATTGGTACTGATGAGTACTATAGGTTGGGAACCCTTGCTCTCTTACAGGGCTGTGGTCACAGGGGTTCCCTACCTCTGGAGGCACACCCTATAGTGTGATATAGTGTATATAGTGATATATCATTATTAATCTTTTGCCGATTTGGGTTGGTTTTGATGAATTATCCCTTCTATGCAGTAAATATTTCAAACAATTCCAAACTGAAATTGTAGTTCTCTGAATTTCATCTAGGTACCTCTCATGAAGCTAAAATTCCTTTTATTTTCCTCCCTCGTCCTACCCAGCATTTTACCATCAATAAACTCCAGTAAGTCATTGGCCAGAATAACTGTCCTATCCACCCACTTTGCCTCGAAAAGCGTGCACGTTCATGCTCTCTCCTACCATGCCGTTTCACGCAGAAAATTATATTACAACGTCCTGTATTAATACAGGACGTTGTAATAATTTAACGGAATTCCGTGGCCGGGAAGTAAGGAGGGACTGGGCATTAGGGCAAATCAAGAAACGAAAGTACGGAGGGGCAGAGGCAGTACTATATTTATCAATTAGGAAAATTAAAATACCTACCTATTTTCAGTAATGCGACCTATGTAATTATAAAATAATGATTATCTTTATTGAATTTATTCCTTGTGGAAACAACGAAATCGGAAAAATGCAATATCCTCTCGGCAAGCGCGGTTTCGCTGACCACGGTCCTCAACTCCATGTCTTAAAAAATGTGGGGTGTTTTCTTTGAATAAAAACTTTTCTGGACTAGAAAATTGAGTGAAATTTCATTCCCGCGCATCAAACGACGTATTTGCCGGTTCAACTCACCAAATATTTTTTCCAACTCGGAAACTGTAAAGTCCTATAGTACATATAACCTGCCCAGCACATGTAATGCTGAAGATCTCCCACATTTCCCCAAATTGGCTAATACACGCACTGCTATGTCAGTGTACGTAATTACCCCATGAGGGCCCTAAGAATTAGTATAGGATCCAGAAGCACGTTGATGTATGTTGTGCTATTGGATAATGTGTAAATCCAAGCAAAAAAAGTAAGAAACAATAACATTCCCCAACGCTAAGAAGATGAAGCTGCCTTATAACCAAATATCCATAACAATCCTCCAATTAAGACCATCAGCACTGAAATTTCTCGGCATTCAACTCCGCCCAAAACTACCAATGAAACGAGTAATAATATCCAGTTCATACAACGAACGCTCTTAAAATCTTTCACTATAGTGATTTATATGTGAAAATAGTGAAAAATATATTTTCAGCTCTTTCTATCACCTGTTGACCGATCTAGTTACCTAGTAGTAGCTAGGAAAATAACGACAACTTTTCACGGTCCAGACTTTATTTTTTCCCACCATGGTTTCGATATCCAATGTCATTATCAAGGTACAAATATATTGGGAAGCGTCGTCATATAGTCCGATCGGAGGAGGTTGGGGATTGAGGAAGTGAATAAGGGTGGTGGGGGGGAAGAAACAGGTATGATGCTACGTAATGGTTTTGACATCTATTTCAATGTTCTTGAAAGGTGAATGAGAGAGGGGAGAAGGGGTAGGAGATGAGACATCCCTCATGGTAAGCTTGAACTGTTTTAATTTGTCCGACATACCACCCACGATTTTTTTATTGGAACTGAATTTTTTACCCTTTAGAAGTAATTTTCAGAAAAATCAAAATAGCCTTTTGGTAAGTTTATGAAAATATTTGATTGAAAGTTTTTTATCTGCTATTCTCAATATATTTCTATGAATTATAAGTATAGCTGGTAATATTACCTCCTGGTAATTAGGTTGCGTATGTATGTACCATTATAATTGCTTGGCATTATGAAACGTATTAATAGTATGAAAATACATGTATTCAATACAAGTTAATGCATTAACTTTACAAGTCACATATTTTGGCCTTACAAACCAATTTCCTATTACCAAGACTGCTTTCATTGTTAACGAACTGAGATTAAAATTAATTTCCTTTGTTGACAACGTAAGGAAAGTCGGAAGAGATTAGGAGTTAACTACATATAATTAATAACTATAGTTATTTTTTTTATTTTTTGTGGTCATTAAAAATAAATCTTTATCGCTTTAGGATCAACTGTGTCGTCTGCATAATGGCAGGCGTCTTCAGGTGTAAGTGTTTGATGCCGCATTTTGGCCATCATTACCTATATGAATCGTCCGGTGAAGTCCCACCACTTTGATGTGTTGGTTGAGAATTTTGATTTCGTGGACCAATAGAGAGGGAGTAGGGGGAAAGAGTCTGTTGCATATGTTGCAGAGGTGAAAATCATCTTCCCGGTTAAATTTGGGAGGGTGTTGGCTTATTTCTATTGACCCTCGAATAATTCTAGACAAATTGCAAGGTTCTCTTGCAATCGCCTTTATATTTTCAAATCTGTGGCTGTGACTGAGGGATCGGGTTGGTGAGGTGGTTAGAGTACAGGCCCGAAGGCCCGGGTTGACGAATGTTCTGCGTCGTTAACAGCAAGCTAATGCCAACGCCGGGTTTCTCTCCGTTCCCTGGAAATCTTACCTTCACCCAGTTACCCACCTATCTTTCTGGCGCACATGGCCTCTGAGCCCAAACAACAATAGCTGTGACTGGGTGCAGACCATCTAAAAGATAATTGTGTTACCAAGTACAATAATGATTATGCACATTCTCATGCATAAAACCGAGCTATATTTCACTCTTTCAAATTATTTTCAGGAATATTTTTCTAGCTACACCACACTTGCTATCATGCAGAATGTCGAGCTAAACTTTGTTTATCGTGCCAAAAGGAAAACAACAATATGAAGTCAATAGAACATTTCTTTAAATAAATTGTTTCATATTTTGGCAAGTAATGATTCAGATGATTTTCGTCCACCTATAATGATACAAAATGTATTGAAATTCATCGCATACAAAATATTTAGAATGTTCCTGTGGAAATGTGACTCTCCCGGGCTATTTTAGCTAGATGTTTTACTGTATGCGTAGATTTCAAATATTTTTAGTAGCTGCCAAAAATCGGATCTTAAGTATTCTAAACACAACTCTATAAACATTGTCTTTACAAGAAACGAATTCAAATACCATATCGTCAACATTAATTATTGCTTTAATTAGTGCAACGAAACGAAAATTAATGTTTTAGTTAGAAAAATTGGTGTGTACAGCCAAAATATTTTACTTATATTAACGTATAAAATCAACGTATTTTCAGACTACTAATGTTTTATGATGCTAAGTAACATTTATTATTGTTATCTACATAAAACCTAATTAGGTATTTATATAATATTCATATCATATTAATACCTAATATAGCTGGTGATATTAATATTACCAGCTATACTTATAATACATAGAAATGGATTGAGATTTGCAGAAAAAACTAAAAATCGATTTTTTCAAAAAATTACCAAGAGATGATTTAATATTTTTTTCTGAAAAATACTTATAAAAGGGTTGAAAAATCAATTACAATTTTTAAAAATTGTGGGTGGTCCTTCGATCGAATTCAAACATCGTTCAAGCTCATCGTGTCCTGGGAAGACAATATCTATTATGACTCACCACTTAAACTACGAATTTCTAAACACCTATAGGCATTAAAGATGAATGCCAGTCAAAGGTGACTTCGTTAACAAGCTATTTTCTGAATTAAAAGTTTGCACTGTACTAAGAAGTCTAACTTTTTACCTATCCTGTCCTATTGGGTCTGATGATTTTTCTTCCGTTCATATTTTCGTCAACCCTTTCGGTCCACTCTCAATCTTTTTGTTGAGGAACTTCTGGATATTCTGAGATCGTATCCAATTTCTCATTGCAATAACCTTCTTCTTAATTTCAGAGGCTTTACAAGTCTTTTTAACCATTCGACAGAACAGTAAATTAGTCTCGCGTTTTCGGACGAAACTGTGTTGTCCCGACTGAGGCTTTGTTCCTCTAATGCATATATCTTGAGTTACTAGTAGGGTTACTAACTAAAGAACCCACTCCACCCGGAGATTTTGGTCTGCATCCCAAAGAATCTTTGATAGGCTATTCCGCCGTTGCGAAGTTTCAGCTGATGATTGATTTTCAGATTGATTAAGATTAGGATTTAATCAGTGTATAATTCGTTCGTTAGGGGCAGATAAAATAATATTTTATAAGCATAATTTACTTATTGTCGCAGTTTACGGATCTTTGAGCAGGCACAGGTGGTGGGCTTCTGGTGCTTCAGCCCTCCCGACATTTTTTCCCAATAATTTTGTTGTCCTGATTTTAGCAGTGAACTTTACCAGTTAGAAGAGATAAGTATGAGCACTGGAAAAGTAAACACCAAGCACTGAAAATTAAGGGAAGAGATTTGTAACATGTCAGCACCGAATGGGCAAGGCTGATTTGTTTAAAGTTACGCAAAAATTAAGCCCCCCTCGAAGCAAATTTCTGGCTACGTGCCTGTCTGTGAGGAGTGTGTCGAAGTGCCCTATGAGTCACAAATAAATGGAATTCTACCAAGATAATATTTTTTGTTCAGCAAAAAAACGCAAGTTGAAACCGGTATACCGGTAGCGAGAATTAAACTTTTTGAAGAAAAACAGTGTTCGTTCATTGATACGTAATTGTATTAAGTACTTATTTGTTTAAAAAATAAACGATTACAAATGAAATTGAAAATTATAAATCAATGTTATGATGGGATGGAACGCAGAATTACATGTTTTGGCCCAGAACATAGAAATATGTAAATCCGTCCCTGTGTATGCTCCCTTGTGTTTAAAGAAATAAGGGAAAAGTACAATGTCAAATGATTCATAGGTCGATTTTTACCTTTCTAATATGAGGAACAGATTTTCTGGTTTCGCTTTTTATTGATTTTACGAAGTTAAAAATATCAAATGGTGCTTGTTACATGGAAAATGTCGGGACAGCAATAATGCCTCGCGACCATGGCACCTTCTGAGCGGAATTAAAAGACCTATGCCATAGGCAACTTTCTAATCAGCAACATGCTATTAAAATGAGTTACTCATCTGCATGCCTATAAAACATTACGTACACGCGTTAACATTAATGCTGACCTCATTAGATAACATGAATTGGGGCACACGCTCTAATTATCGACAAGATATGGGATGTGCGCACGCTGAATAAACATATTTGTGAAGCCGTTGAGTCATTCGAATAGCATATAATATCGAGTTTGTGTTGAAAGGTTCTTTCCTTTTACGTATACATATGATAGGGGGCCATTTCCATTTATACGGATGAACGGAAGAGATAAGGAGCATTCTCTTTATGATTCCTTGACGATTAAGAAGGTAAATTTAATTTCACACTAGACAAGACAGACAAGATTAGCTGATTCTAACTCCTAAGCTAATGACTGAAATTATAAAATTGCAGGAGCAATGTTCGTTTTCAATATCAAATTAGTTCTTCTCAGATCAAGAGTTCCGTCCGGCGAAGTAGGTACCTAATAACTATAAGCAGTACAGGGTAAGGGACCATGGAACCCTGAACCATACCCTGTATTTCACCACCTAGACTGATATCTAGGTGTAACATCGTAGTTTCATTCATTAATGTGGGCAAACTAACTAAAATGACTTTGCAGTGGAGGTGCAAAGTAAATTGATCAAAACTGGGTTTAAATTTTACAATGCATAGTAGATTTAATGAGGAGGCGACCGACAGCTGATTGGTCATTGACTCCAATATCTATGTGATGTATTCCATGGATTTAGTACATTCATATGGTCTGAATGAAGTGTTAATATTTGTTATTTAATGAGGCTAAATGTTGAATTAGATGAAGGTGCGGTTTTTTTGAGACCGAGGGAGGGTGAGAGAAACACCGCGGGTAATAGCTTACTCTTAACGAAATGCGCCAAAGAGTACATGGTTAAACCAATTTAACGTTTCATCCAACGGACAAAGTAAAGAACGGTCTGGATAACGCTCAATTATAGACCGGTGTATTCAATATATCATCTGATACTGTCGGGAATTGAACTTGGGCCCTCGGAATAGTTGGCCAGCATAGCCACCACCCCTTCCTTAACCCTATGAATAAGGGGAAAATTCCTTCATGACAAGAATACTTGAAAAATTAAGGATTTTTAAGTACCTCAACTACTTATTGTAATGGATAACTTGATTATGCCCGCTCTTAACTGGTTTCCAATACCGTAATGATAAGGTAAATGCTCTTCAATACTATGTGATTCGTTATCTATGCCCATGCCTCCTCAAATGAATTCGACAAAACAGTTGGATTGTTTCTTTATTAAGCTGCCAGGCACTGCAAGTGAGCGAAATGTGACATGCATTATTCTCCAAGACGAAGCATATACGAGAGATTGGCTTCCTTCAGTTAGCCTGTAGTTCACTACAGGCAGCAGAGAAGAATTTTCTGTGTGGCCTACTTTTACAAACCTTAAAGATTCATTATCGTTGGAGATCGGCCCATATGTATTGTTTATAAAATCATCAATACCTATACCACATCGATATAACCTATGGCCATCAACGACGATGGTCATAGGTTATATCGATGCGATAAGATGTCAATGACCGGAGGGTTAACTTATTGCCGCACACCTTTTTTCACCCTTCCAATTTCAATAATTTTCTTCCCAAAAAAACTGGTAAAAAATGGTAAAAAACCACAGCGAAATAAGAGGAAACTCTGCATCTTATCTGCGACATTAATTATTTGCAGGGACTGTTTTTATGACTAAACACAATAGAGCCAATACATTGCAGCTATCCATATATAGTTAATTAATCCTTTCGCAGGAGACAGAGTATGTTACGGAAGACTGGGTCATCCCGTGACAGACGGAGACTGGTACGATGAAAAACACAATCCAGTCGATCCAATTCCTTCTAGCCGTGAAGATATTGGCACAGTGTTCAAACTCGGAACCATATACAAGGAGTATGTGAATTCGTGTAAAATTAGTAAAGAACAAAACCTGTGTGCCCCAAAAATTATCCATAGGGAGACGGAAATTATTGGTCTGTTTCGGAAGCGTTAAATAAATTATACCTCCCCAGTTCCATTAGTGTATAGCAATTCCCATAGAGACTGATGTGCTAAAAAAACTGAAAACGGGGATAAATAGTTCACAAGTCAACCGTTTTTACCCCCGAATTCAGCACATGATAAGGAAGTATTTTGTATATACTTGAACTCCCACTTAAAACCAACAATTTTGCTCTTACTTTCCCCCAGAAGAGAGCGGTCGATTTATCCGACAGTGGAAGCAGAAAAATATCAACCACAGCAAAACGAGAGCGATTAGGATTTCTTCTACTTCTGTACATATAAGTACTAATACTTATTTATAACTAATATTCAACATTACGCCAAAAGTATCAATGCTAGGTGCGAGCGATAAACAATTAATTTACTCGCCTAGCTGTTCTGATTGAAGCCGTGCTTTGCCTTTGAATCTGCCGTTGAATTACCTTTTGGATAATTACATTTGATATTGAAATGGAGCACATTTACTTTTATCTTTTCATGTTCTGCCTACGATTATTTGAAATTTCAAATATTTCAGTAATTTCTAAGTTCTCTCGCCGAACTAAAGAGATATTTTATTGGAGAGATGTGTTACAGGGCGCAACAAATATTACTTCCTCTCGTTCTTCTAGCGATACGTGCGAAGTAGCCAATGATAAAAGGAAGCGCTTCATTTCTTCATTTAATTTAGACTTCTTTTCCACCCTAAAACTTCGAACTCGAGCTTGAGAGATATAATTTCTCAGCCGATGATGATGGGCTTTGCTTCCTTTGCTCGCTTACACCGTCAATTCCAACCATATTGCACTAAAACAGTTTTTCGTTTCTTGCATTTACATCTTTCATTGCCTGATCAGAACGAGGGAGTCTTTTTTTCCGCCTCCGACCGCTACGATTTATTGTGCTTAAGATCTAAATCTAATAGCAACACTTTAAGGGTACACGCCCCATAAAAACAGAAATAAAAGTCACAAAAACGTTATTTACTCAATTGTATGAAATTGAGAAGTATGCGTACACTTCGGCCCATTGATTGGCAATCGCCAAATTTTCCCTAAAATTTGCATTTCAGGTGCGCTGGGTGCTGACGGTGTTGACACCAATGATATAAGTACCTATATTCGCATCGAAAAATAAAACCAAAGTCGTATCCACAGATTTTGAAGCGATTCTAATCAAGGCTGGAATGTGGTAAGTATTTATAAAGAACAATTGTAAAACCAATGGATGAAATTACGTGCGGTAGGAAATGAAATTTTGAGATTTTTACTCTTTAACGCTTGGGTCGATCCTTTGTTGGAACTGGATCGTTGTCCCAATTGAGAGAGAGGCCGAAACAAAAGTTTCCTTCGATTACAGGTGGTAAAAAATTCGCTCATGGACAGAACGGACCTCATTGTTATCACTCTTAACTGGTTTTATGGTGACGAGAGCCGAGAGGTTCAAGCGGCTTCGAACGCTCATGTAGTTAAACTGGAATTAGCGTTCCCCATCAACAATTTCATCGCAAGTTGTCTTCACTCCCCGGACGAAGAACTGCTGAATTCTCCTTCGGGTGATGGGAAGCATATTCGTTGGCGGCTTTCCATCAGCAAGTCAATAAATAAATAAAAATAAGTAAATATATTTGCAATTGGATTAAAATCCGGTGGCAAAGGGTAGGCAAATGGATTAATACATGATATTACAATATACTTCACAAGAACACACTATACAATGAATTTAACACAAGTAAATACTGAAGCAAATAGCTGTATGTCTCAACATGAACGCTGGCATACAATAGACCATTATCATTCAAAATAAATCATACAAAAATCAGTTTAATAACTCCATTTCTAACGTAAAATATTTAGTTTTTTTTACTAAAATCCTTTACTGAAAAAGAAAATTCATGGAAGGAGAAGGCTGGCAACCCATTCCAATCCTCAATGGCACGAGGCAAAAAGGAGAACTTTCCTTTGTCTGTGCCAAGGTTCACGGTTAATTCATTCTTATGGGATTTTTTTATTTGACTGATCTTCCATAATCAAGGGTAGACCAGTACCAATTCCATATACCGCTGCTTACTGTCTACGGCTGCTACTTCGACGGGTGAACCTACTTATTTTTCTGCTGAACTCTATTTATAGATTGACTCGACCCACCATTCGCAGCTCGATGGATACGCTAACTCTTATTGTATTTGAGTGCTCTGCAACTTTTCAGAGAGAGAAAGACGCAATTTTCGTGAGTTACTGAGAAATCGAAACGTCGGCACATAACATTTAATGAAAAAAATCTTCAAGTCTCAACCTGAGAAGGGGTTTAATCTGCACCCAACAATGCCAAGTTTCTTTTTCCGCCAGTTTTACTCCTTCTACAAGCTTTATTCCGCTGTTCTGTCGCATCGTCATCATTCATTATGTAGAGCTGGCATTTCAGCTTTTTCTCCGTAACCCCAATATTTCCGCGCATGATTAAGCGTTCTTTCTTGCGTTTTACAATTATCATATAAGGCCAATGCGCTCACCGCAGCACAGATGATATAATGAAGCAATTCAAACTAAGATTTATTAGCATAGGACTTTGCGCTGTTGCTTAGGTTGCGCAAGGCACATGTATTGGGGTTGAAAGTAGTGGTGTCGTCCTTATTATATACTAAGTATCAAGACTTGAGAAGATCTAGCTGCCACTCCACGTATTTTGGATTTTCATTCCATTTGTCTGCTGGGTTGCCAGCTGAAAATTCACCTCAGACATCCGCTAGTAATAAATAACTCTTTTGTGTCAAACGATACAATCGGATTTAATCGGTCTATGTAATGAACTTGAACGTGTGCAGCGAAGATCGGCAAGATTTGTAAAGGGACGATACGATAATTATATCAGCGTAACCAGTCTATTAAATGAGTTGAAATGGGAATCATTGTCAGATCGCAGGTTGAAATTTAGACTTAATCTCTTAAACAAATTCCAAGGCAATATTTTCAGTGATGATGTTAAAAATATTTTACGAACCCCAACTTACTATGGCAGACTGGACCATAATCATAAAGTTAGAGAAATTGATTGCCGAACTGACCGATTCAAAATGTCCTTTTTCCCTCGCACAATTAGAGATACGAATAACGGTAAATATATCCTATCGGAGAGTAGCAATGAATAGCATTGGTAGCTGCATGTTGGTATGAGCACTTAAAGCTAACCCTACTAACAGAATGTTTTTGCATGTTTGCTTTGCAATTTCTATCTTTTTTAAATAGTGTAGTTCTGACTACTATATTAATACTATTCCTTTTTTATGCATGATATGTAGTGCATGTTTGGTGAGCATTCACCCCCTGCCACACACCCTTGTGGTGGCTTGAAGGGTATTATGTAGATGTAGATGTAGATACATGAACATTGATCCGATAGTGGTATTTAATGCAGGTAAAGAATGCTTATTATCATACAGTATAAAGCTAAAATGCTTAAATTCACCTTGGTCACGGTGAATTTTTGCGAAAAAGAAATACATTCAAGTCCATCATTTATTCATACGCGTTTCATTATTTTGACTGAGCCTGCTATTAGTTTCGTCTTTTGTCTTTTTCTTACAGCTCTCGCTGTGACTGAGTTTGGTCACAGGATAGAGATTTCCTTCAAAGAATATGAAACTCATCTTTTGACAGAGAATTCTAATTACTCCCAGTCGACAAATTTGCAATTCAAAACATTAAAAACATTTACCTGTTTCTTCTGACTGCGCAATTATGAAGATTTTAATCACTACCATGTAAATTTTATTTCGCAAAATTTAAGTATTTAATTAATTTCTCAAGGTGAAAGCAGGTGCGCTTCCAAGCGAATTTCACTTGGTAGGTCAGTCGGGGAGCGCACATCGCCGGTTATGAAGGATAAATAAAATGTGGAACGGTTTGGAAGAATAAGCGGAGAGTGAAAGGTTTTAATTTTCCGGAAAACTTTCCTTCGCGCCTTCACGCATGCACACACACACAACGTGTTGCAATGTCGCGCGAACCAAAAAAGCAGGAGCAAAGAGGACTGCTGAAGACGATTTCTCTTATCTACGACCGTGGTTGAAGACAAACAGTAAAAATGGAATGCTGGGAACTCTGGGATGGGCGCATCAATTTGAAAGGTGGAAGCAATGCGCAAGGAAAAACATGAGTAGTCACCATAGAGCATCAACGATGCAGGCACCTTAGATCCAATTATCACCACTTTAATTCACCAAAGCGGATTTAAGCTCCGATAAAATAATTTCAGAGGATATTTTTAGTGGCGTAAAATATCTTTTAATTGTAATTATCTATGACATTAAGTTTTAACTAGGTACCTTTTTCTACAGGTTGGGGTTGAAAGTAGTGGTGTCTTCCTTATTATATGCTAAGTATCAAGACTTGAAAAGATCTAGCTGCCACTCCACGTTTGATCAGGGGATAGGGTTGGTGTGGTGGCTAGAGTACTGGCCTCCAATACCGGGTTCGATTCCCGAAAGTGGCAGATTTTTCAGTGGCAAACAGGCCCCGACTTGGGTGCCTAGAGGAGGGCATTTCAGGTTCAGCACTCGGTCCGTCGGATGGGATGTTAAGCCATTTGAAGCCATACTAGCAATTTGAAGAAAATGTTCGTACGCTACGCTTTATAAAGTATGCGAGCATGCATAGTACATTGAATGCGAGTATATGCCCAACTGCGCTATTTTACCAAAGTCAGTGTACTGAAAGTGGATATTTGATTTAAATGACAAAACGTGTCTCAAGAGTAAGAAAGAGAAAAGAGCCTCAAATACGGGTTTAAAAAAAAAGAAAAAAATTGTTGGTAACGCAGCGTTTCCCTTGAAGAATGACGTCTACAGTCTCTCCCTCGATTTTGACAGGAAGTGCATGAGAACTAAGCATAAACAAACAGCTCTCAACAATGGAGACTTTCCTTCCAAGGGTACGGCATGGGGTAGTCGATTGGAGACGTGGGCTTGTTCAGTGTTAACAAAAGAGACGGCTCGGAGAGACTGTGGAGTAAGCTGCACCCTTTTGCTCGCACTTTTGTCCCGAAGAATTCTTCCTGGAACCCACCGTCTCTTCTCCCTTCCTGAACTCCAAGAGACGACTACGGCACCGATGATCGACTGATCGGGTTCCTGTGTGACTCATACAAAGATTTCGTGAACGTAAGTCCATTCCACGCCTTTAATTTAGAGATGAGAAACCTTTTGAATTCATCAAAACTCCGTGATTTGACTACTGGTAGATCTTGTAAGAACATGTTTCTCGCGTTGAAATTTTTATTTCTTTAGACTGTGCGTGTTTGTCTGTGTGAATGTTGTAAGTTGGTCATTGGTGCGGGATTGATTCCCTCCTGAACCAATTGCCTGAATGTGATTTGTTGTTGTTGCTCTAACACTAGGTGGCATTAGGACTCGTAGAAATGGGGTCACCTGCAGGGGGCGTGAGGGCACAATTATCATTGTGCCCTTTGCACTTAGTTGGTTTGGTTTTCAAAGAAACTTCTTTTATTGATATCAGACCAAAAGAACTAAAGGTGAGGAGGAAAAACTATTATGTTAAACCTTAAACACGAATTAGCGGAAGGAAGAGGTCGTTTGGTGCAATTAAATTGTGTTTACCTTTATTTATTGATGCACGCAGCTGTTCGCTTCATCAAATAACCCCACGGATTGAAATTATATGCTCATATAATACTAGGGAGCTATGTTCCCTTGTCCGCCAAGAGCGGATCAACCCCCCTTATTCCTTCCTTCGCTCCGCCATAATTTTCCAATCTTTAACAACAACTTTATTGGTGTTGTGTCGACACGTTTTTCCATTTATTTCTCATAGATCCAAGGTACAGGAGAGGGCATGCGCATGCTGTCCTGCGAAAACGATTAAAGCAAGAAAGGGGGTGCTCAGGAATTAATGGGCCCCACCTCTTTGGTACAAACCATTGCGTTTTCTATAGCCTCTTATGGAGGTTTCACGCGTACTAAAATATGAATAACAATATAAACCGGTATCGAGCTGGCGTGGTGGCTGAAGTACTGGCCTCTCCCACCGAGGGCTCGAGTTTGAATCCAAGCAGTAGCATAGGTGTGTTAAATCGGTTCCTATCTAATTCTGTGTTCATAGATCTTCAAGTTCAGTCCGTCTGTCTGATGGGACGTTCGACCTTGGACCTCTTGACACATTCAAGAGCAGGCTAACTCCGTCGCCGGGTTTCCCTCTACCCTTCCACCGTTCCCTGGAATATTTCTACCTCAACGCAATTACCCACCTATCTTAAATGATGCCGCTAATGACCATAGCTGTCTATCACCACTCCCGAATGATTACTACTTCTGCAGCCCAGCAATAGTATCGTGCCCGAAATTCATCGCAGCGGCGTTACTTAATTTTCATTAAGTAGGTTATTTTAGAGAAATACAAATGCAATTTATTCCGCTGTGAGTTAATTCTGTTCCTAACATCTTTTACAAATTTAACCTACTTAAAATACATATTTGGAGTTTGTTTGCCTAATTGAACACTTTCCACTGTTTATTATACGAATGTTTACTGTGCATTCTATTAGTAGTTTTACCACGTGCTTAAACAACGTCATCCGCAAGTAGCGCCAGCAGTAATTCCGTTTGCCCGTGTCTACCGAAAAGGCCGATTTTGCTTCAGAATCAGCTGTGATCCAGCCTCCAGTACCTTTTCACCTCCTTGTTGGTAATTCAGCGTTTTCTATTGCGTACGACGTATTCAGTCTCTCCCTCGACGTTGACGGGAAGTGCATGTGAACAGAGCATAAACACAGTTATCAACAATGGAGACTTTCCTTTTAAGTATAGGTCCGGCATGTAGGAGTCGATTGGGAACGTGGACTTCTCTCCAAACGGTGGGAGTCGCCAAGCTGATTATGACTTGTTCAGTATTAACGATAGAAGGCCTGTCAAAGATAATACACCCGAGGCAATGTTCCCCGTGCATTCCTATGAGAATCAACTTTAATGTCTTTGTGGTCGTCAATGATCGTCAATCGTGGCCAATGGTCCTCAAGTTGAAGATTTTTTTAAATAGCTAAATTTGACCAATATCGTTATACTTTATGGAATATTTCGTGATCTGAAATAGTTTATGACGAGAATTATATTTTTTATGGCATTTCCTTGCTTGTGGCTCATGCCTGTTGTTTTTAGGAGAGTAACTAATTAATTTCATTTTCGAAAAGAAAATTATACTGCAGTCTGAAACACCGACTTTGCCTAGTATTCTTGTGGGAAAATGTAAAAGTGTTTTCAGTCCAACCCGGGAATATCAGGAGAATAAAAAGTAGCCTACACTCTTCAGGTTGACGACATGTAATGATTTACCCAAGTGCCATGTTCGTGCAACTATGTTTCTGCAAATAGCCGAGTGTTGCATAAAAACGCTGCAATTTTGCATGACGGTATTGGGTTGTGTTTTTATGTACTAGAATATACGTAAATGAATTAGCGTTTTAGAGATGAGCGCGCTAACCAGAATCAAGGAACCAAAGTTTACTCATAATGAAAATATGTACACATGAGAGATAGATAATTTCGTTATTTCATGACCGATTGCTTATGTTCAGCGCCAATTTTGGCGGGATACAAAACGAGTAACCGACAAAGCACAAAAGCTCAGGATTATTTTTAAACCCATTCAAGTAAGAGAGTACATTGATCACTAACAAATTTTGCATTCCCTTCTATTTCTGCGTTAACTTCCACACCTTGATGAGGATAGCTCTGTAATTAATGCATTGTAGTAATGGATGGAAGTAAGATACCGTTGAGTATCTGGCAGTTTCTTATCCCCTCGACAAATTATATATAAAAAGGCAAAACATTTCACATTGCAAACATTCCTTCTTATTCAGAACAGATTTTAACGTATCAGGCGTTAATTTGTGGAAATGTGTGACACGTAGCATTATCGCAGAAATAATTTGTAAATTTCCACAATACGTTTATTACACCAACCCAGGTTTCAGCAAGACATTGCCATAATCAAGGTCCTTGATTATGGCAATGTCTTGCTGAAACCTGGGTCGGTGTAATAAACGTATTGTGGAAATTTACAAAGTATTTCTATGATAATGCTACATGCCTTCTTATTGTTGGTGAGCGGGTATAAAACGACTTTACATCGCCTTCATTCAGGTAATAAACAGTTTCTTCTAATATTGATGCCAGCCAAATCAAACTGTAGGATAAAACATTTGCATGTGGGTGTGTTTACCAAATAAATTTTGTAGCCTAATAAATCCTTACTTGAGTGAAACAGCTGTATGGCTCAACTCAGCATCCACAGCAACGCCAGCTGTGTTCAACAAATTCCGTCCGACGTGAATAATACTCGAAAATTTCCTTGAGAACTACGGCTCACCTTCGGCTTCTGGGAAAATAAAAAACAAAAACGAACAATTCGTGATACTTACTTTTGTTTCCCATTGTCTTTTCCTGTTCCTGATAGGGAAAATGTACGAACTGCGGCTATGATGGATCGAAATGTTCTTTAATCGGGATCGACGCCGACAAGTATCCAAAGAAGCATAAGCCAATCACGTCCAAGAAATTCTTCTTAATGACCAACGCCTTTTCTCCATACTGTGGTGAGACTTCTTGTGTCTCTAAACTTGAATCGAAAATGTTCTAAGCATTAACTACATTGATGGTAATGGCAAAAAAACACATTTTGTTCAACGTAGCTTAAGTGTATCAGTAAAATAACAAAAATGTACCATGCTATCATCATTACGTCTTAAGGGCATGAAGAATTTCACTTATCAGTTATTATCAGTACTGAATCCTCATTACGATTTATCTAGTCCTGATTGAAAATAAAGTGAGATTAGCGATCATTAAATATCTTGGGCCGTTATATTTGATACTCTGTAATAAACCTTTTTGGGAGACCACATACTTGATTAACAGTAAGAGTAATTAATTGAATAATTCATTATTTTACTTATAAAATAAACACCAATTTCAGAGAAATTCATGCCTTTGTAATAAATACCCTGCAACTCTTCTTATAGGGTGTGGTGTAACATTTTTTGGCCAGTTTATAAAAGGGCAACCCATTAGAAAGAAAAACGGCGAGCAATGTGCTAGATGAACTTTAGTATTACGGAATAGTTTCATGTTATTCATGCAGTCCATCTAATATTCTCTTAAACTTAGCAAATGAACTAGGATAGTTTATTTGAGAAATCCTGTTATCTTCTTTTCCCACGTAAATTTAGTCCGTTCCGATTTAACTCTGCATCAGAAGCAGCCGTTTATCCTGAGCTTTCCAATTTTCGGGTTGTCACTACACATTAAATCTCACCGTTGACCAGCAGCGGCCAGTTTACAGTTGAAAATAAACTACTGCTGGGATTCAAACCAGGGCCCTCGAGAGGAGAGGCTGGTATTCCAGCTTCTACATCAATCTGATCACTCCACACCTTAGTAAACGGCAGCACAGAAGTTCAAACTAATGGCATATAAGTGAGTAATTATAAGAGACAAAATATTTGAACAAAACCTTTTATGAAGTAACCTGAAACCTTAATTAAGAAATTACACCACATTTCCCGGCTTCAATGAGTCATCAGTTCGTGACGACACGTTGCGTACTCGACAAACCCTAATTAAAGTAAGTAAATACTGAAAATTGCTGTAAAGAGTTAGGTCAGAAACTAATCATATTCGGGTATGTATCAACAGTGCCTCTTCCTTCCCAAGTATGGCCTGGATACAATCATTAAAGTATTTTACATTTTTCATACAATTGTACATCAAATTTCATTACCATTTTTCAATGACCATCAGATTTCGATTGCCATTTTCCTCTCATTAACATTTTTCGCGACTTGTTTCATAAACCTCATCAGAAGCCTTCCTTTGCCATTCTTTCCTCTCACTTTTCCCCTAACGGCTGTATTCGTGAGGACGCCATGTCTCACGATATGTACGATAAGATTCTCCCGTCTTCGTATCAGAATTTATTGCCTCTTTGCTAGTTACTCTGCCCAACCATTTCACCTTCATTTTATCTTCAACAGCATATTTCAAATGCTTCCATTTTTATCTTTTCCATGTAAGTTAATTTCAATGCCTCACTTCCATGATGGAGCATGCTCCAGATCCACATTCCAATGAAGTTATTTCTTACTTGTAATCGTTTCCTTTTTTATACGTTTATGTCTCCATCTGTTAGCGAATTATTTTTCTAGATAAAAGTCTTCTTCGCCATGGCTATACTACCCATTACTTCTTGCATCGCTGGTTACTCTACTTCACAAATAACAACATTCTCTCAGCTCCTCAATTTTATACTCCCTGATTGGTCTTAACTTATCCATCACCCGTATTAGCCTGATCGATCTGTAACTGTCTGGCTTGATGACTCAAAGGCCACGAGTCTGAATCCTTTGTGTGTGTTAAAGGTGGTACGGTGTTGTAAAATTTCAGTCTTTGAAGCACCTAAAACCCAACTTCTGTTAAGTTCTTCTAGTAAACATCATTATCTTTCTTTTTCCTCAATGAATCCTCTATATATGTAGTTCTTTTAGTACACACCATTATCTTGATTTTTCCTCTATAAATCTTCATGTGATATTTCCTTCATATCTTCTCTAAGTTAATGAGTGTCTCCTACAGATACACCTTTTTCTCTCCCGCGACAGTCATATTGTCGGCCAATCGTTTCATGCCAGTTTTTTCTCAGTGGACGCCAATCCCTCTCAGGTTTTTCTCCAACATATTTAGCAGTTTTCTCGACAAAGGCGTTACAATTTTATCGTCTTTGTTGTAAAAAACTGTATTTTGTAAAAATAAACAATGAATTGAAACAACCTGAGCGATTCTGATCTATTTGCTCGTCATCATATCATGTAAATCCATCTATAAAATGCTATATCATCAATTGTTAAAGGAAACCGTACGTTATGTTGGATTGGATACATGTGCTAAATACACTCACACGTTAAAATTGTTATGAATTACCGTCACCTACTTCAATTCATATTGTTTACATTGTGCTCATGAAAACATTCAGAGAAAAATTCAGTCGTCGTGAAAGGGTACTCTCTGTAAGGAATTCGAACAGTTTATATTCCGTGTAAATATAAATAAAAAGGCGATTACCAAGAAAACGGTAGATATATTTGCAAAACATTGGAAGTCGATATCCGGCGCCATATTGTGTCACGCAGTTTGTTGTGATATAAAAGAATATAATTGGTCATTTTAACGTCGTCAATAGTTCAACTTTTAGTTACTTTCTTTTAAATAATTGATTTGAAACTAATTATTTTACTTAAGTGTGATATGCGATTTCATTTATTTATTTCATCATATCACGTATTACGTAAATTTCCTGGAACTTAACATCTCTGATCCCCATGTCATACATTTCTGAGGTTTCTGCTCATTACTTAAGGATATGGCCGCGAGGGACGACGGAAAGATATCAAGTAGAGGATTCCCGGGTTTCCTCACAGTCTACGAAATTAGGAACTCAACCTCACAAAAATTTCCGTAGTCGTAGAAACAGTACGACTTCACAATTCTCTACAGAAGTCACTCTTTTCCGTATTGTGTAGAATTTCGTAGAGAAGGAACTGTTTCTACAGAAATTCTGTAGAATTCCTTACATTCTACAGAAAACATCTACGGAATTTTTCTGGCAGGGTAAATCAAAGGATATGGTACTTCATTACCCCTATTTCACTACCGCGGTGCCGCGTTACCCCTATTTTCTACCGCGATTTTAGTAAATTCGATCTCCATAATTTTCAAGAAGATTTTGATAATTTGCCATGGATAGACTTCATGACTACAAATTCTGTTGATACGAAGGTATCAATCCTAATGCTTAATTTAAATCAATTATTAGATGTTCATGCCCCTTTAAAAAGGTTTACTCCGAAGCGAAATCAATGTCCATAGATTACTCCGGAAATAAAGCATATCATAAATAAAAGGGACATAATTCGCCGCAGATACACGAGAAGTAAATCTAAAGAACTATTTCAGGAGTACAAAAAACTGAGAAATGAGGCGCAAAGTATTATGAAAAAGGCTAGGGAAGATTATTATAATCAGTGTTTTATGGATAAGTGGGATTCTAAAACTATATGGAACGAAATTCAAAGTTTTGGACTGATTAAGTCTCGGAATGATGGTAGTAAACTCAGTGTCCCCATGGACAAATTAAACGAATACTTTATCAGCTTATCAGTCAACACCACCCCCGGATCAACCACAGGTTCTACCATTTGTCGTGATAATGCTGCAGGAGTCAACTTGTCCAAAGTTAATGAATTTGGAAATAATACGTTTTACTTCCCTAATCTAACTCCCGAGATAATGTTAAAATGTTTCCATTGTATCAAGTCTAATGCTGCTGGAAATGATGGGATTAATAATAAAACGCTGAAAATGGTTATGAGTGTAATATTTCCGGCACTGCTTGATATTTACAATTGCTCACTAAACTATTCCGTTTTTCCTGTTTCTTGGAAGAGAGCAATTATAAAGCCTATAAAGAAAATTCGAAACCCTACCGAACTATCTCATTACCGCCCTATTTCACTGCTGCCCATCGCCTCTAAACCACTTGAGAGATTCGTCTACAACTCGGTATTAGATTTCCTATCATCTAATAATTTACTGGATAAGTATCAGTCAGGTTTTCGAAAGGGACATAGCACACAAACGACTCTCATTAGAGTTACTGAAGACATTCGTCTCTCAATAGACCAAAAGAGAGTTACTATTCTTGTACTTTTTGATTTTTCAAAGGCTTTTGATTGTGTTAATCACGATTTGTTGCTGGATAAAATGTACCAACTGGGATTTTCTATCCCAGTGATTACATGGTTCCGTTCCTACTTGTCTCAGAGAACTCAAGCAGTAAAAGGAGATGACGGCAAACTGTCTAGCTTCTCGGAAGTATCACGTGGTGTGCCTCAGGGTTCAATACTTGGTCCCCTCTTATTTTCAATTTTCATAAGAGATTTGCCACGTTCAATCTCCCACTCGAACTATCACCTCTACGCAGACGATTTACAAATTTACCTTGACTGTCATCCAACAAATATCGATAATGCCATTAAAAAATTAAATGAAGATGTTAATCATATCTGTGATTGGGCCAGGACGAATTTACTAAAACTTAACCCTCAAAAAACTAAAGCTATTATTATTGGTACCGCTAAGTATGTCAAAAAACTTAATTATGATAGAATACCGAAAATAAAAGTTGAAGGCATTGATATTGGCTATTCAGATATGGTAAAAAACTTAGGGGTTAATATCAACAACACGCTAAGGTCGAATGAACATGTATCCGCTATTTCCAACAAGGTATATAAAACGTTAGCACAGATCAAACAATTCAAACGCCTAATGCCAATAGAGGTTCGAAAAAAATTGGTTAATACTTTGTTGGTTCCACATATGGATTATTGTTCTCTTGTGTTTTCTGACCTAACGGGTGAATTATATAAGAAGTTGCAAGCACTGTTAAATTCTATGATTAAATACATATATGATATACATATCCAGGATCATGTCACTCCTTTTTACACTAAGTTGCAGTGGTTGAAACCTCAACAGAAAACGAATTTTCAATTATCTGTGTTTGTATACAAAATTTTGTCATGTAAAACACCCGATTATCTATATGAAATGATCATACGTAACCAGAGTGAAGCTTGCAGAACAGTAAGAGCTAGAAGACGATTCAAAATTCCAAATTGCAGAACTACGGTGTACCAATTGTCAACCCTAAATTCTGCTATAAGAATATGGAATAATATACCGGACGACATTATTAACTGTGATACTTTAAATCAGTTCAAAATTAAAACGTATTCATATTTGTTTGAAAAATACAATTGTAATTAAAATTTATTGTTATATCATATAATAATAAGACAACATTGCATTGTTACATTGAAATCTATAAATGTTATCTACTACTTAATATTATTATTCAAATCGAGGTTTTTCCTTTTCTCTTTATTACTGTCAAATATTTTGTAAAATTCAATATAAGGTAATCTTTAATTCTGTAAAATTGTACAATCACATCACTGACTTATTTTATTGAGTTACTTTATACATTTATTTTGTTATTAGGTACTTCATCTTTCCACTGTTGTTGATCTTTGAAATGGGAAATTATGATGTCTTTTATTGTTCTGTATCATTCTCTTTTGATTGTATACTTTTATTGTATACTGTATATTTCTTGTATTGTATTTATATTGTATACTTGCATTGTATTTATATTGTATACTTGTATTATATATTTAGTTAGGCAAGTACTTAATTCTGTTTTTTCCTGCAGAGTCAAATTTTGTTAAATGATTTATGTTCCATAGGACATGGTCCTAGAACAATAAACATTATTATTATTATTATTTCACTGAGAGTTGCAGATTTCACTCAGGCCATCCGTTCTGGTACAAACTGTGCAATTTCCTAGCGACGTTATCACAATCTCTTTCAAAATCCATAAACGCTGTGAATGTCGAGCCCTTCTATATGCTTTTCTTCATGAGTAGCCTCAGGATTTAAGTGGAATTCCCTTCCCCTGATATACACAGAAACCTAGCTTACCTTCAGCCCGAGTCTTCTCCACTTTTCGTTCACTTTTTCCATAATGGCCCAGTCAGCATCTCTGACGCATATATTTACAGGCCCGTCTTTCAGTTTTCGTATCTAACTGCCCTATTTTTTGTGCATAGGAATAATTATGCTCTACTGGAAGTCTCGGTATCTTTCCTGCTAACTACGTTTCATGCGTATTTTCTCAGTAAATTTACAACTCTTCTCATCTACATTTTTCATAGAATCGCCAGCAACTCAATAATTTGTAGGAGTCAAATTAGTATTCAGATCCCTGACTGCCACGTCGGATTTGAGTCTACTTAAACGTCTTCCTCAACATCATTTTCTTATTCAGTTGCACTTGCACCGGATTAACTTCATTTGTATGATTGCTCCAAATATTCTTCCCAAATTTTCTTTACAATGGATTTGAAGTTTCCCACTCCTTTCTCGAATAGTAATACCATTTTGCACCGTGTTTCTTCGGGTGACTGTACAGTGCGTGCGCGGCTTCCACGTTTATGCTTGCTAGGTTGCTTTATGGACTCATTTGCATACAAATTTGATCAAATTTCTCTGGCTTATTCTTTTTTATCACATTATGCAAAATAAAAATAATGTAAAATAAACAATCGTATTCCGATAAGTGCCATGAGGTCAGTTTTGTTGAAATAAAATTATTCCCATTCGCTAATTTATGAGCTTACAATACTCACATGCCGTTGCATTAAGCATATAAATTGTGGTTATAATATCGGACAATAACTAGCCTGTTGGTTGATCCTGAGAGGCCGTTTCAACGTTTTTTTAGTTCGGTACATCTGCAAAGTCATTACATGATATGAATCAACCGAATATTCCTACTTCCAGGAATTTTTTAAATATTGCTTTTAAATTATTTATTCTTGTTCACTATATTGCCGAGGCTGTTTATCCCATCGAATGCTTAAATGCATGATGAACCGCATACCTCCGATTGTAGAGTGATATATTCAAATTCTTCAAATGATAAATTCTAATCACTACGCAATAGCGGTCCACCATCCTCCCGGATAATCCCTACAATAGATCATTAATTAAATGTGGTGTGAAGTGTGCTATTATATTTACAATGTAGAGCAAAATGTAAGCATTGACTTGAATTCTGTCGAATGAGTCACTACTCCGGACGTACTATCATACCACAGTTCCGAGTTGTAATATTTCGAGGATTCTAGAGAATTAGGACCAATGAGATATCTGCTGCTGGAATTCAAGTTTATCGGAGAATAATGGCTTGTTTACCCTTACTTCTGAGGAGGACAGCATTTGAGTTCAGCACTTCGTCCGTGGGTTTCTTTGGCGCCTTTCGTTCGGAGCAGGCTGATGCCAACACCAATTTTCTCTTCCTCCTTTCCCTTTCATTTCCATTCTCGCACCTTTTTATTCTAGGTCTGACGCGTCTTTAAGCGCGAGAACAGACTTGAATCCACAGATGAATATGAGAAGGAAGCGAGGGGCGGAGGAGAGATCAATGGTGGGGCTCAGGAATGATCGCATGGAGAGACCTTTCTCATTTTTCTAAAGATATCTTTCTCATTTTTCTAAAGATATATTTCTCATAAGAGGCCTAAATTACGGCATTGAATCATATCCCTGGAGTCATTGACTCGTAAGTGTCTAACTATACAAAAAACGCTCAAAAAGATGAAGCTTTTGTGGATGTTTTGGATCCTGTTTTCTTCACGAAAGATTGATACATAGGGGGTGAGCGTTAACTGAGTTATGGCCAGTTGCATCAACAATGAGAAGAGGCTACACTGAAGGTGCCTTCTGGTACGACACTTTTTAGGAGCCTTCTTAATGGTCAGTACGTCAATCCTTTTCTCTTGCATGGTTAGCAGGGAATCCATAGACGTTCCTCAACCGCCCCTGAAGATATCTGATAATATTATTTTTTAACGAAGGCCATGTGATTGAGACATGAAGTATTTTAGGATCCACTTTTCAGGTGACACCTTTTAAAACTCATTGACCATTGAGCTGGGCATAATTCAGTCTGCTTATAAGAGAGGATGTAGACCACCTTCTGTTCTGACCGAAGTAATTACTTAGCTCCTCAGTAGCCATATGGTCTGTGATTGCTGTGAATAAGTTCCTTTTTCCTCTAAAATGGTTGTGCCTCTGAAAAAATTACTTATGTTATGAACAATAAATGACGAAGAGCAGAATTTTAGTTGGTATGTTAGATATAACACGATGTTGCAATTGCACAATATCTCAGTGCTATCCAAAACCAAGCGCAAAAATTACAATATGCCATGCATCATGTGTAGGCCATTTACATCAGTAAATTCAGCTCCAGCCAATCGTGTGTGCGAAAGAATGGGAAATATTTCAGCTTTAACTGCAACAAAATTAATACATCCCAAACATCAAAGAAATGTTTATAGGAACGCTCTTATACAACATATTACGCAAATGACGCTGTTTTCCTACATTCCAGAGTGCTAATGGAATCGTCTCAAATCACAAACACCCGAGAGAGCACGAATTACATTGAACTCCTTGGAACGGAGGCGCAAACAAGCCTCTTGAGGACAAGGGAAACACATTCCACGAACCTTGGACGAATGCGCGGTGCTAGATCCATTCGACGTGGAGGCTGAAGACTTTGAGTTGTCACGGAGCATGGGAAGGTGTGTTTTTCTACGGAAGACGTGAGCGATGACTGTGGGAACTAGCCGCGAGTGCGAGGATTAATTTGTGACGCTCGTCCGCGCTCTAATAACAGATGATTACGTGGGTAAACAACTATTGATCTAAACTTATTATGCCGTCCATTCTCGCAACCGACCGTGAGCTCTGGCCGTTCAAATTGCTGTCGCCATGCCCCACACCCGCTCATCTCCTTTCACTCTCTCCATCGCCTCAACTCCTGTTCCGCCGAGGGTCGTCCATCAACTTCATTCCGCGATCCGCGATGTTCAAAGAAATGTACCTACCGTTTCCCCGAGCTGGAAAAACGCTGTCAAGGATAGGTGCTTATAAAAATCTCGCGCAGAGGAAACTGGCCAAGTCAGTTGCGTACAGCTCCTCATTCCCAACGGACGCAGTGTCATAGGTAAGGCACCTTTCGTTTCTTACTCCCTTTTTCGCTAATCATTTTAATTTAAATATTTTAAATTCCTTGGCAGTCCTGACTGTTACA
Organism: Platycnemis pennipes; assembly: GCA_933228895.1. NCBI lineage: Eukaryota > Metazoa > Arthropoda > Insecta > Odonata > Platycnemididae > Platycnemis > Platycnemis pennipes. Next base: position 111,383,576 of record OW121847.1, read on the forward strand.
AATACTTTTTGAGCGCCCCACTGGCCATCACCAAAATCATAATTTGCAGAATTGTTTCGTTTTGGCTACGAACAACTTGATCGGATGCGTCATTTTGGTGATAAGGGACTAACATCTAGGGTACTCTAAACTCTGCATTTTGTCTTCTGTATTCCCCAACGCATATGTTTAATCCTTAAAATAGTGGAAAAGCAAAGCATGCATGTCACTCTCCAGTGAGCACAAAATCATAAAGCGCAATTCTCTTGTTTAACTGCTCTCGGTTTCTTTGTTTATAAAGGAGATTGTGAAGTAAGGAAGAGAAAAAAAGACTGAAAAGAATGTAATAAGCTATATTTATTATTTTAAAGCGTTTATTTTACTGTATGCATGTAGTCTTCCTCCAACTTCTAGCCTCCATCTTTCTTTATCCTTCAGTAAATCTTCTTCTATGCTCCTTGCATTTCTTTGTCTCTCTCCAGCTTTTCCTAGGTGTTCCTCTTCGTCTTTCACTTTGGGGTGTAAACTTTAAAATCTGATCAGGGAGTCTCCCTTCGGTCATTCTCTGAACGTGCCCGAATCAAATTAAATGCTTTGTCGTAATGTCCTCTGTTAAGCTCTGGTCTATTGCCACTATTTGGCGTATTCTTTCATTTGTTACTCTCTCAATGTTTGATCGTCCAGCAGCCCGCCTCCAAAACTGTCCATTTCTGTACCCCTTAATATCTTTCCTCCAGTTCCTTCCTTCATTGGTCATACTTCGCATCCATTTGATAGCTTGATCTAAGGTTCCGTCATCAGTACTGTTCACCCATACGTACCAGGTCTGTTCAAAAAATACGCGGACTGACGTCATAAAACAAAATGTACTTTATTTAGAAGTTACATGTCTGGGTTCCCTTCAAAGTACTCTCTTCCCCAACGCACACACTTATTCCAATGATGTTACCACTTGTAGAAATAGTCCTGGTACGCTTCTTTTGTAATGTCCTTCAGCTCCTTCGTCGCATTTGCCTTAATCTCGGAAATGGTCCCAAATGTTCTTCCTTTCAAGGGTCTTTAGAGTTTGGGGGACAAGAAAAATTCACAAGGAACAAGGTCAGTTCAGTAGGGGGGTGGGGAAGCCTGTTAAGATCCTTTACAAGAACTTTTCATCTTCTTCTGAACGATCAAGCAGTTCCTGACAAACCTGGACACGGTTGGCTTTTTGGTCGTCCGTCGTCATGCGTGGTAAAAATTTCGCATTGCACCTTCAATGTTGCGGCCAAAATCTCGTTACAAGATCCAACTGATATCCCTCACTCTTCAGCAAGCTCCCTGACGGTCAGACGTCAACTTGTCCGCACCAAGGTGTTAAATTTGTCGACATGTGGGTCGTCATTTGACTTGGAAGGACATCCAGGACACTCATCGTCGAACGCTGTCATATGCTTTTGTCAGGTCCACGTATAACAAGTGCAACTCCTGATTATATTTCACCTTCGTTCTATTATTTGGGTTACAAAAAAGAGGTGATCTACGTTCAATTATCCGGCCCGAAATCCTTCGTGCTCCTCTGCTTTCATCTCCGCATATTGATGTTCTATTTTTTCCTAAATTTTCTGTATATTTTACTTAATTGTTCCATTGCTGATATGCTTCTATAGTTGTTTAGGTCATGACATTTTTCCTTTTTTGTGAATTGTGGTTAATGGCAACTTTCACTCTTCTGGTATTTTTTTCTCCATTTAAGCCTTTTTGGAAGGGGTTAGGAAAATGTTCGTATAATTTATCTGTTCCCTGTGTTATTAATTCAACAAAAATGTCTCCCGGATCTGATCCCATTTTTTTAGAGTCTTAGAGATGTTTTTAACTTCGTCTCTCCTTACTTTTACTCGAGAAGATACTCCTCTAATATTTGAATATTCTTCTTGAAGAGTGAACTCTACTCTATTTTTTGTAAGCAGATTTTTAAAGTATCGGTCCCTATTGTTGAGTGATATTGGTGAGATAAAGTCCTAATTTTCCGTTCTCAAATATTTCAGCAGTTTCCAGCTTTCTGTACTTTTCCCCTCCTGTATAGCAATTTATTCTTTCGCAGTTTTTCCCTCATGCTTCGTTCTTCTTCCGGAAAACTACTTTTCGTACTTCATCCTGAGCTTTCTTAAATTTCATTTTATCTCCATCCGATTTGGTGCTCAAGAACATTTGGTATTTTTTTCTTATATGGTTTATATTAGTTCTTCGTCTCCATCCCACCAATAAGGTTTCCGTTCTTTTTCGATACTGTAGTAGCCTACACTCTCCTTGGTCGCTTCATCAATGCATGTATATTGTGGTATTTGGAGATGTTGGTAGAAAGTTTTCATTATTTTCAGCTCATTTTGATCACAGCATGAGATTAACCTATTTCTATTATCATTTATCACGGCCTCTCCGTGAGGGCCGACTACTTTATCATGTTTATCATGTTGTTTTTCCTCGTTTGACTGTTAAATTCGCCCGACACAATTAATTCTCTGGATGTACCAAGCTTTGCAATTTCGTGGTTCATTGTTCAAAAATACATCTTTACTATGGACTTGCTCATCATCATTCGATGTGTAGACGTCAAGTATTGTTATTTTCTATCCGAGCATTGACAAACTCATTGTAATAAGTCGTTCCTTTATCGCCTCCCATGTTGACATATGCCTTCTAAGTGATTTAAATAAGTATCCGCCACCTGGAGACGCCCCATCCAGGGGTTACAGGTTCCCTCGAGGGTTATTTTGTTGTAAATAATCTAAATATCAATGGTAGAAAGAAGTGGAAGTAGTTTTGAAGTATGAAAATCGCGAGGTAGAGACTCACGGACCAAAATGACTCAGCATTCTGAAGTTGCGTGGAATTAATGAAAAGATAGATAACGGAATATACAGCTTTTCTCTGACAGCAGAAATGGTATAAGTAAATATTATTATGAGAATTATGAATGAATTTTATGAAAATTAATCCATTTATAATTGCAAAAAATTTTCCGAAACTACCACAGGTCGTGTACAACTATTGATTTGTGAAGATTTCACAACACAAAAATTGAATTGAGGCTTACAAAAAATTTTTCTTCTCCGGTAGTGAGGAAGTAAGTGTGGAATGCTCCCTGTGAAGCTCGCTCTATTATAAGTCGCTATAAAATCAGCCAGACGAAAAAATTAATTTAATTTTTATGCATCTTAAATGATATGGAAAGTAAATGCTCATCCCACGTAACATACTATCGATAGAACTAAACCTTGGCAATATGCGTGGTAACAAGAAATTTAATCCTACAATTCTAAGGGGCTATCCGTATGCCACATAATTACTTACGCTGACTTTCCTCTTTGTTTAATTCCTCCATCCTCCTCTTTAACGCTCCGTAAAATTCTCTAAGACTCTCCCTTAAATTACGTAACGCTGCCAATGAACCCTATCCTTTTTTTGAATAATAAAATACTTTCTTTATTACTACCTCTTTATATTTCAGTACTATTATTTATTCATTAATGATTACGTATATCATCGTTATTGTTTAAAAAAAGGAAGTTTATTAAGTGCCTTTCTCCCAGCGCAACGTAAGGTTATACACCCCTGTCGATAGTGCATAGTAACGGTTGGCGCCACGTAAATTATAGGCGGCCCCAATACTACCAGTGTATGAAACTCCCCATCTCAAGTGGCGTGAAAATAATAGTTTTCGCAAGACACTTAGTTTTAAAGCTGGATTTTTTTTATTTCACCGAAGTTTCCGTGGCTACGGTTTGTTGGCTGTGCGTCAAAAGGGTTAATCCCATCGCATAATTTTCCATTTCTTATAAAATGAAATATGTTAATATTTTTCTGCAATTTTATTAATGTGCATTATTATCCAAGTATTTTTTCGCTGATTGTGTATTCAAATCTACGTTTAATAGCTTTTTATGATTCCAGTAGTAGCCTAGGATTGAATTCAGCCTTGAAAATTAACTGCGTCGTAGGACGTATAATGTGATGCGTCGTAGGATGTATAATTGCGCAAAACCACTCATAATTAGCTCCTAGTTTCAGCATGAGGCACCGAGTGTGACTTGTAAAACTGGAAATATAATTCATTATCAATTTGTTGGCGATATGATATGAGGATAGGCTTGATGTTCTCATCACATGTTTAAAAGTAAAACGAGATATAAAAGCAGTGATGATTAATAATGACCTCAAATATGCAGCGTGTGTGTGTGTGTGTGGATGACAAAAAAGAACATTTAAATGCATATTAATATATTCCTAAGGCAAATAAAGTGGTGGCAGATACTAGTGAGGAGAAATTGTTCCAAGAAATCCGAAAATGGAAGTGAAAGTTGTATAGTTGGGTTAATAAGAGCTACGATAATAGAGGGTAGAAAGAAAAATGGGAAAAGATTAAGAGGTAAATAGTATAGTTAGGCCCTGAGGGTGTAAAATAGTTTGCATTGGGGAACAAAACATTGCCTGGAAAAGCACACATCGATGCCTGGAAATCCTGGGATTTGGATTTGGAAGCCTGGGATCCTTCGATACATAATGGCTCTGAAATCTTTTGATATTATTTTGTTACTTTAAATTATTTAACAGTGGTTTCGAAATTTATTTTATTTACATAATTATTTGAATATACCTAATTTAAAACTTATTTGTCTTCTGATTGGACTTGTTGAAAACATAATACTTGCAGGAATTCAACATGAAGGTGCCATTTTATTCAACGATGGCGCTTGCCGTGTTTCTGACGGCGTCAGAAGTTTTGTGCAAACCATTGACTACGAAAGCCGGGCTCCTGTCATCAAAAAGTGAGAAACATTTAGTTTTTAATTTATTCAAAACATTTACAATCGCTCTTTGATATGTTGGCTACATAATTCTAATGTCAAGTCATTTCACATGATCATTCCATGACTGACGGCAAAGCTCCACGAGCGGTATATTATTGGGTCAAAAAGGAGCAGAGATACGAGATACGACACTCGTATTATTGGCATTCGGGAATCAGGTTCACATTCACAATTACACAGAGAAATAATTGAATGAGAGAAATGGATTCGGGGAGAATACTTAATACATGCAAGGAAAGCAGATTTTAAGAAATATTTCAGTGGCATTTTGGGTGGGGACGGAGGTGGCGGAAAGAGTCATTTCTATCAACTGACTCTCACACTTGAATCATTAGCTTCGCTTACAGAAAAATAAAGCCAAGCTAAATGCTCGCAGCCAAGGAAGAATATTTTAACTGCCGCTAATGGTATATGAATTAGTTGGAAATAGTCACGTGAGAAAGGTCTCCTGGATCGGAAATTGAACGGTATTCTCCAAATTCTATAATTTCCCTTGGATCCAAGATTCATTTGGTTGCGTACAGGTCAGTGCAGTGACACGAAAGTCCAAAGGTTCGTATTTCGATTCTCGGTCCAGGATATTTTTTCCTTTGGCAACCGAATTCACTTAACGCATTTTCTTTAGTATTCATGCATACCAGGCCAAAAATGTATTTTCTGCGACTTCCATAACCTGTTCCCACACGACTCGATGGCCTTCAATGCCTGTAATAATTTTCTGTTATTTCCGAGTTTTTAATACTATTCATGCTCTTATGGAATGGTACCAGTGACCTTATTGCCTCCGATTTGAACTCGCGTAATTACGTTTCTCTTATTTTATCGCTTTAATTAGTTTTATATCAATGATTTGTTAAAGTTATAATTTTTCAAGGCTGGACCAGAAAAGTATGGCCTATGTAAATATCCATCCTTTTAAGGCACTAAGCGGAACCAAACTGAACTTAATCACTCTAAATTAGTGTTTTTGTCATTTCGCATTGAAAACTCCGTCATTATAAAATTACCAAATAATTTTTCTTTAAAGTATAGTTGAGCAAATAAATTGAGAAATCTCATATGTTGACCATTTATTTACAGAAAATGAAACAATTTGCTTCGAAATGATCGGGTGCATAACTACTTCTGCTGAGTGGTACAGTATTAGCCGTCCCGTTAACCCACAACCCTCTAGTCGAGAGAAAATAGGAACAACATTCAAGCTGTATACGAGAGAAAACAACGCGAATGGGGTAAGTTGATATTGGGATATTAAGTATGTATCTTTGAGTGAAAATGCTTAAAAGCTTAGTAGAAGTATACAACGACCATTACTCCCGGCTCAAAGCTTGAAGTCGTACTACATTAAGGTCCCTCATAAGGATGATCACAAAGAGTAACGTGAAATAAAGATTGCCTCACTGATTTTGCGGGATTACAAGAAATAGAATCTTCTTCATATATCTTCTCAGGTTCTCACCACATTAACCAGATTTACACAGGGGAAAAATTTATCCACCTTGACCGGGAATCCAACCCGGATCAGCGGGTAACTTCGATAAGGTTTTTCGCTGTTAGTTCTCAGTCTTTAAGTTTAACGCCAGAGCATAAACTTCAGCGATAAATGACAAATGTATTGGTAACTGACGTCCTTCCAGTATCTTCTCAACTCCATTAACCAACATGATAAAACAATATTTGATCGTGAAAGACTCTATGCACACCACACCTCACCGACTTACCAATTCATCTCTCCTGTTTGGCATTCCCCGGAAAAATTTTTCGATAACCTAGTACCTTAGCTCTTTTACATAGGCAGCTCTATAACATTTTATTTTTGACTCTTTTGGATTACTCGTATGACTTTCTCCTCATGAATGCTCATGCGCGTAGTTAATGTTTCCTCAAACTACTCTATTCTCTTCTTTGTAATTAGGAAATCGTCGCATAAACTTTTAAATACGATCAAGATTATAAAATATACCAGCACAGTTTTCATTGATTTTGTAATATTCTTTAGTTAAATTAAATTTTGTTACATTCAATAAAATCCTCTAATTTTAGTCTTTCCTTGCTGATTTGATACGGACATTAGTTTTCCGCCGAGATTTATGCCCAATGTGAATAATATGCAAGACATTGTGGCATATTTATTAATATGCCACAGGAATTTTCGCTTCAAAGGCATTAGCTAAGTAGGGAGAAGACATTAGAAACACATGCCATTACGATGCTGATTGATTAATCGCGCAAAAAAAGCAATTCCGTGTGGAGTAACAGAAGCCCGGGATATCTTGCAAACTACCCACAATCAAAAAAATCGTGAGGAAGCCAAGCATAGATATGGAATGCAATTGATATAAGCGCCAAGAGAACAGCAAAAATATGAATTGTATTTAATATGATATTAAAAGAAATAAAAAAGTGTTACTCGAATTAGCATTGACCTCCTATGAGTAGGGCAAGAGAAAAAATGTTCACGAAGTAGCTATAACTGAAGAATGTCGAAGTGGTTTAATCAGTTCGGAAAGAGGTCGAAACACAATAACTGAGTTAATATTCTTTACACATGACTTTGACCGACGTGTTTTCATTCCAGGAGGCACTTAGCGTGGCTGTCGACGGCAGCGTGGAAAGCCGTTTCTTCGACCCCTCCAAGGAGACAAAATTCATCATCCACGGGTTCATGAGCTCAGCAGAAACTGAATGGGTTGTGGTAAATACAATAACTCATTCTTCCACTCTCATATGCATGTTTATATTGATACGATGATATGACAGACTTTATTTCGAAGTTGGATAACGTGCAACGGAGAGCAGCTAGGTTTGTAAAAAAATGTTACGATAGATTTAGTACCGTGTGAAAATTGTTTGGAGAATATTGTTACGAATTGCTATTGCGTAGATTAAATTAGAGACTAACTTTCTTGAATTAATTAAAGGTAAATATCCTTTCTGGAGGTGTTAAAGACTTATATGCTAAAGATCCCAGTGTTTTATGGCAGGTATGATCATAAACATAAAATTAAAGAGAGAGATATTATAACAGGAAGTTTTATAATGTCGTTTCTTCTGCGAACAATAAGGGACAATGATAGATTAAATCGAAGTTACAAGGAAGATAATAGTGAAGTTGATGTAGGTTATTAGGCACAGCTGCATAAACTATTAACTGTACATTAATTGTGAGATGTTAAAAAAAATATTTCCTGGCGTGCTGTGTAAAAAGTGACCTTTGTAATTGTGTGAGTCCCGCATTATTTTACAAATAATCTCCAATATATTAGTGCTGTAATTATCAGTGCGTAATGCATTGTGGTGATTATTGACTCCCTGCCATACAGCCTCGAGGTGGTTTGCCCGGTACACAGTAGATGAAGATGTTTTTACCAAGTTGAAACTTCCCATCTACTCAGCACACCTTAAAGAATTTCGACAACAATGGATAAAACCAATTTTATCAGCTGGATTATTAGGATCCTATTCCACTATTCGATCACAGGTTTTTTGTAAGTCTGATAGAAACTAGTGTTAGAAGCACGTGCGTTATCTTGTTTAGACTTCTTCTTGCATTTTTTGTAAAAAGTATTAGAAATTTGCAGTGCATGACCCGCATGATGTTAGTAAGTAATCTCCTCATTAATTATTATTGAATCTATCAGTGAATGTACGTGATTCATACTTGGTGTATTCACCCCTTGCCACACATCCTGGAAGTGGTTTGCAGGGCACTCCGCAGATATAGATGACATTCGCAAAGGGGAGGAAGGAGGGAGTTGGGAAGGGAGAAGGAATAGGGAAGATGGAAAATAAGAACATCCAGAGATAGGTGGTGGAGAGGTGCGCTCACTCTTTCCTATAACGTGAGAAAATTGAACCGGACACCAATTGTTTTTATTTGACCGATTCGAAAAAAATGCGTTGGAATGATTCGGATTCCGTAAATTTCGCAATTTAACAACGCGTATATTTACGCAAGACTTCCAGGAAATATTTCTAATTACTCGCTACAAAGGAAGGCTTGACGATAGTGACATAACGAGAGAAGAATCCATCATAGGTATCGAAGAGATTAGTTTAAGTTGTCATTATCACTTTGCCTAACACAGACCGCAGCAGCACAATTGGAAGGAAAACTAACATATCACACATGAATGAAAAATCTCCCAAAGCCGTAAAATATTACAGTTACGTAACGTAAAAAGTCGGAATGTATAGGAAAATAGCGTTCATCGATACTTATACAAGGAAGGCAGTTGTAAACCCTCGACAGGGATCAACTAAACGACAAAAAATTAAAAATCACTCACCCTTTCAACCAAAAATGTGCAATGACTCAACTGCTGGCACTTTTTTTACGAAAGATAAAAGAGGGTGAGACTATTCTTTCACAGGTACTTTCAAGAAGTGATAGCTCACCACTTTTCACTGTATAATATTGCACGAATCTCCGATTTTCAGGATCTTACTCTTGCTTTTTTATGTAAAGATGGGACATCTGCTTAAGTCATATCTCGCATCTAACTTCACTTAATTCCATGCCTGATCCTAATACAAATACAACACCTATGCTTTGGGAAGGATTCAAACCCACGACCTTCGAGTCACCAGGACAACGCGTAACCAACCTACTTACGTACCGGGTTGGCTATTCTTCCAACACTCTCTTTTTCAAGGTCTGATGAGACAACAAAAATTAAAGTTGACTGTTCCATAATTTAGGCGTTTCTGTAGATATGAATTTTACCATTCCTCTCAATTTTCGAAAGACAATTACGCCATATGTTCATGTACTCAAGAGAGAAAATGGGAGTCTTCGGAAATTCTGCTTTTGAACAAATGAACCAAATTATATTCTTGCAATAAACTTGCGTAATACGCGCGTAAAACTTGTAAAATAGATGCGCATTTTTCCAGAAGTATAATGATTATATCATCAAGGTGACAACCCGTCTTAGTTTTCTTAGTCCTAGTATTAGTTTTAACAATTGACAGAAAACTGCAATGACTGCAGGCGTTAGCTCGGCAAGGATGGTAACATATTCGACTTCTCGGTCTAGGAAAATCTATCATTTTAAAAATTACGTATTCATCAACAACATCCAAAATACGATTAGCAGTTTTCAATGACTTACTGGATAAAATGGTGGGTTTTATAATCGATTTTGACACATGCATTCGCGTTGTGGATACAAAACTCACGTCTATCTGGGAATAAGGAAGAAAAATTCTTCATCAGAAGTGCTCCTGTACGAAAATTGATACACTACTCTTTTCTCTCATTTAAAGGATATGAGAAAACTACTTCTGAAGAACTTTGATGTGAACGTCATCACGGTGGACTGGTCGAAAGGTGCATCTGCGGCTTATCCCCAGGCGGTGTCCAACATACGCGTCGTGGGATTGGAAGTGGCAAACTTAGTGAACGCTCTCATCGTAAGTAAAAGCGGATGAATCGAGAGTGGGATTGAGTCCACCGTTTCATCTGCACTTTATACTTCACGATTCAACGCAGATAACGAATGAGTCATGTCCTACTCGAAAGCCATGCCGATGTTGGCTTTCCAAATTTCATCGTTCAAGTATGCGCCATGATGAAAGAGACATGCAAGGGAATTTTCTCTTTGCAGGAGCGCAAAGGGGCGTCTGCATTCAACTTCCACTTGATTGGACACAGCCTTGGGGCTCACACTGCCGGTTACGCTGGCGAAAGGATCTCTGGACTGAGAAGGATCACTGGTGAGTATAATCAGTAACCCCATTCAAACATCCAAGGTGTAGAGGTCACGACTACCTTCTTTCGTGCTTTTCCTCGCTTTCTGTATAGGTCTCAAGGTCAACATAGCAAAAGTATCATTCCCTGGCACCTAAGTGGGCACATAACTTCCACTGTAATTGACGTGTTGCTCAGTAAAATATTTGAATTATCGCCGAGCGTATTCGAGCAAAAATTAATTAAATTCTATTCCGGTTAAAACACCACCACAGAATTTTTTTCGAACACGAAAACGGGATAAAAATTATTACGCCAGTAAACGGATCATAAACATTTTAGTGAAACGCCTTTTTGCCGCGCGTCAGCTAGAGAAACGTACTCAGGAGATAGCTACTCAGTAAATTTATTGCCAAAGCGGGGTTTCGGATTCCGGTCTAAGGCATTGATATATTCCCCTTGTATAATTTACATTCTTCACAACATTTCAGAACCGATCAAAATTAATCCGACAGTTTCGTAAGAGAGAAAAAAGTTAGAAGAGAACAGTTGAGATGAAAATACGCCTCCTTGATTTTCCCAAAGCCCGGTTTAGATTCCTATCCGGTAAACATTCGCCACTGTCCTACCGTTTAAATACATTTAATTTCATAATACAATCCTTATTGATGCCACAAGTATTATACCAATTGAAATTTCTTTCGCTGGTCATAAACTTCACGATCATAAATGCAAGGGGAAAGTATGTGGGTATAGGAAGTAATTAGGAACAACGACAATGACTCAGACTGAAATCAGTCATCGCAAGAAAAATGCTGGTTGAGCAAATAAGAGGAAGGAAAAGTAATGGCTATGACGAAGAAAGGTAGGAAACATGTTGATCTGATTGGATGAATAACGTAGAGAAGGAGTTGTCGGGGAAAACAATGCAAGACGAAGAGTAGGGACACTATGAAAGCCTACCCTAACAGGGAGAAAACTCAGCCAAAAAACTATCAAATTCAAGTATTATTCTGATGCTTCGCATTCATCCTTTCCTCCCCGATCCAATCCAAATAGCCTTTCTCTTCCTTCCTCTGCTCTCGAAATGCCACTTTCGCGCAACTTCCGAAAGTTTTGCTGATAAATGTAATCCAAGTTGGAGTAAGTATTTTGAGAGGAGCCCTGCTTATTCTAGGATTTAGATCATAGGTTAGACGGTGCAATATAATCTTAGCTGTTGGGGAATATGGAGCACCAAGAGCTCTATCTTTCCTTAGGTCCAAGTCTACTTTATTTTACGGCGGTGCTATCCTATTCAAAGCCCATCGTCATGTGCTGTATCAATCACCGCTCGTATATCTTACGCCACAACGCTAGCCTACGAGAACGCTAGCCTCGTATAATAGGTGGAAGGAAACTTAATGTTTGTTTACAATAAAATGATTTGAAATAAACATGAAAAGAGTTTGGGTCATTTATTTCATTATAACCTCTCACTTGTTTATTTTTAGGCTTGGATCCCGCTGGACCTTTATTTAACAAACAGCCGGCCTTCGTGCGTCTTGACGCCAGCGATGCAGAATTCGTGGATGTCATCCACACGGATGCTGAAGATTTGGGTAATCTGCATAATATTTTTCATTTAGTGACCCTATGTAATATTAACAAATATTTTGACTCTCAAATTATTTATTATTTTCTTTCTTCAAATTTGAGGAAAGAGATTCTTTGCCAAATCAACTTCCCATATCAAAGTTCGATACAAATTTAACCAAAAGATCTGGTGCCTTCCAGTTCTAGTGTTCTAGTTCGCATCAAATGCCCTTTAGACCCTGGAAATGTTGTTCTTAAATGTAATGAAGACGAATATTTGAAAGACGAATAGTCGTAATCATTATTTTATGATTTTTACATCGACCACAAAATATAATGGCATTCACATTCAGGAATCGATAGGTAGCTATAAACTTCAAAAGGGATTTGAGCCGGGATGTGTATCTAGCGTGTATATACATGTACAGTAACCTTCTAGTCAACTCGAGTAGGCATAGCGGGGGTGAATCATGCTAGATTTCATAACACCACCTTTATTAAATCATCACCACTAAGGTAAATATTGGTATATGTGGCCAATTATTAAGATACTACGTCATAAAAATCTGGTGCTAGTTTGTCATTCCCTCGACACATAGCACAAAAAATGTTAGATTTCGAAGAAGTATAACTTTTATCAATTGGTGTTCACTTGGGCTTAAAATTATGTTATTATAGTACGCTGACTGTCTGGCTACAATCTAGGCTTCCTACAACAAATTTATATATTCGATCAGCTAATGATTACTAATAGATGATTAAATACGATCTGATAGAATCAAATATTCGTCTTTCAAGTGCACTATAGGTACGCGACCATAACAACACCAAGACTTGATTTTATAAGTAACTTTCATAGAAAGATGAATGAGGAAAGGAAAACCCTTCAAATGATAACACATTGTGCACACCTTGACACAAGCACACGATTAATGGGCTCTGCCCCAACACACGCCATATTTGCGGCTTGCGGAGTATGATGTAGAGGTATACCTAATTGTAACCCTAAGGTATGACTACCAGAAGAGAGTCATATTCTTAAAAAAAATTGACGATAATCTTTACAGCGATGTATTTTTAGGTCAATATAGCATTTCGATCGGAACACACCGTGACTTTCGTCTCCATATTCAATCAAAGGTTACGGAATCCAGGACACATCTGGGCACGTGGATTTCTTCCCGAACGGGGGCTACAGGCAGCCGGGAGCGGAGATACCTGGAATACCTCACACAGTCATCCCCGAAGAAATAGCTGAGGCCACGGACCTGGGGTCATCACACGGCCGTGCTGTTCAACTTTATCTCGATTCAATTGAAGCCCCGCCCTCGCCCGCCGGTGACCAACGCCAAGGAAATAGAACAATCAACGAATGCCGATTGATCGGGATCCTTTGCGACTCGTACGAAGCTTTCCTCGATGTGAGTTGTTGCCACGTATTGTTTCGCATCCCAGGTGAAAATTCCTATGTATTTTGCGTACGGGGAAATTAATAAAATTAATGACTTCAGGTGTGCGATAAATAATTGACCTCATCTTGCGTACAATGTTTTATGGAATACAATTAAGATTCGGGCAAAGATTTGTTCACAAAATTAAAAAAAAAATTGAAATAAACATGGTCAGTTACGCAAGAAAAGCATCGTATGTAATAGAACTGTCTGGTACACGTGTCACTCTTATAGCAGCTCAAGAATTTTATTAGACACATGATGATGAGCTAAATCAAGGGTCTATCGAGGCAGAGGAAATAGACGATGCACATCTACGAAAATCATCTGCTACCTAGTTCCTTTGAAATCTGATAATTTGTCAACATCGTTCGTCATGGTAAAAGATGACATAGTGGAGGGTGGCGATAATCATGTATCCCAAATTTACATTGATCAAATACTTCACGAAATAATAATAATTATTATTATTACTGCGTTCTCTCTACTTCATGACTTAGTTTTCGATATCCATTCCTGAAGTAAAGCACTAAAATGTTTATGCCAGTGTGTTGAAACGCGTCATGCTGCCCAACATATGAAAGATTACCAAGCCTTCTACTTGAGAAGTGAAAGTATATTTTCATTGTTTTCAGGGTAATTGCACAAGCTGTGGTGAGGACGGAACAATGTGTGCCCTCATGGGAATAAATGCTGACAGCTATCCCTTCGGAAGATTCTCGGAGCCGCGGAAGTTCTTCTTGAAAACTAATGACTCATCACCGTTCTGTGGTAAGAATTCATTGAAAATGGGCCATGAGAACCATAAATCAAGCTAGAAAAACTTTCATTGCCCTAACTTCTACTTTCTCTTAATATGGTTGCTGACTATGATCAGCCGGAAGTAATTTTCATTGCCGGTGCTGATTTGTGAGTCTATAGTTTCACTTATTACCCTGCTTTCCGCAGCAAAATCAATTTCCGGATGAAATTTAGCCCAGGCTAGCAGTGTGGACGACTTCAGCTATATTGTGGGCACAAATCTTGAATTACTTCCACACAATGTTACTTCATTATGCATTAAGTTCAATTACAAAACCTTGGGATCTCCTCATATCGAGGCTATAAATGACCAACGGTCACTAGCAAAACTCATTAGATCTAAAGTCTATCAGATGCATGATTGAGAAAGTCCTTTGTGAAATAGGAAAATTTTTGTTCTTATTTTGCATTTATATTTATATTTTAGACATAGACTCACGATTTCTCAGGTGAAACTATGGAGATTATAGCTGGAGTTGCATAACAATATAAGAATATTAGAGAATAATCACGTGGAAGCAAATGAAAAGAATGGAATGGTCGATCTCAGACGAATAGAGGACTTCTAAGCCAACTTGACTGTACATCTACATTACTAATGTAATACATGCTAACAAGGAAGTAGGTTAAGTTCATGACAATAATCCCATAAATATATAAAATTAACTTCAGGCATGGGGTCATCATATCCTCTTAGTTTGTTGGACAATGGACATGCGTCATGAGTCACAATAATCCCATAAATAAATAAAATTAACTTCAGGCATGGGGTCATCATATCCTCTTAGTTTGTTGGACAATGGACATGCGTCATGAAGACGATGAAAATGAACATAATTCAACCGTGGGCAGTAAAAAAATCATTAATGGTGAACTTGAACATCGCACACATACCTACTTAAAGGGTTTTGCTACTCACGCTCAGCGACAAACGAGTAAAACAGGAATTTGATTTTAGGTTACCATTACACTTTGAGGCTGAAGTTGGCGGACAGTTCTCCAGGACGGGACCAAGTGGCCGGAGACTTGACTGTAACTGTCACCGGTGATCAAGGTGTGACCAGCGACATGGCCCTGACAGAGAGGTAAGACCAAACACAATTATTCGAGAACTTTTTCTTTCTTTTCTTGGTTCGCGCCGGACATTATTTATGCAAATTTATTACTCTGGATAATGGTATACCTAGTGTTTGTGTGGTCAATTTGTGGCCCATAGAATGATCATAGTGTTTTCAAAGGAACCTCGATTTTGTTCCGTAAGATACCTATTTATTCGGGAATCAAAGATCCTTCTCCCTGTCCTATTAAACTAATTTAATTCTTACCATAATCCTACTTAAACTTCTTCTTCCATCTCGACCTAACATACAAAGTGAGTGCCATTCTGTCATGCCTAAGTTTTTTTAATACTGTCTGCTCCTATCAATCTGGATGGAGGAAGAATAATTCATAGATGTTATCCCTCCATGTAAACCATTATGAATGCGTTACCCAAAAACAAAATAACTCATTTACATTCTTGAATGCCTACATCATACGTCTGATTAGGGGTCTGTCAATACGTCCCATGCTTATGACAGTCACCATGAGACTCATGAGAACAAGACTTAGAGAATCATGTATCTTAGATGTGGTAGCGGGGATTTTTAGTCGACCGACAGTTAAGGTAATTTGTGTCATCTAGAATAGGTTGTTGGTCGGGTATGAGTGATAGGGTGCTCTAGCAATAGGATAGGAGGAGGGAGGACGTCGGTATTAGCTTATAGCTATTAGTAATCTACAGGTTAAGGCAGGTTTAGAGGGACAGTCAGTCTTTTCCTTATGTCTCTATATCAAACCCTGTTATTAGTTGGCACTCTCTCCTACCAGGAAACGCCTCTTTCACCAATCTTGTTTGAACTTCGATAGTGCTCTATTTCATTTCATCCCTATCTTTCAATTGATGTATCTTCAGTTCGGCACATCTCGCATTATTCTATTCCAAGTACCAGTTCTCCTCCGCCCCACTTAATTCATCATCCTTCCCTCTATCACGTTCTTCTAAACACCTTCGCTCCTTATTACCTGCCCCCATCCACAGTCCCTCTGCCTTCTCTTAAATTTGTCAATCACGTCCCTTTCCACCCCTACGATCTCTAGCCCTTCTTTGAAAGTCTTCCTTTCCACCTACCTTGCCTCCCACATCCCTTTCCATATCCAGATCTCAGAAGCCCCAAGTTTATTTTCTTCTTCTTTCTTCGAGGTAAATGTTTCGATGCCATGCTCAATGTTAGTTTTTCACCAGTCTTTTCTTTATGCCTCTAAATCAACGACCCTGTTATTAGTTGTCACTCTCTCCTACCAGGGAACGCCTCTTTCGCCATTCTAATTCGAACCTCGATAGTGCTCTATCCCCTTTCATCTAGCATACTATCAAGGTAGCTATATTGCTCCACCGATCCAGCTAGTGACCTCCCAGTTTTTCTTCCGAGGAAAGGCGGCAAGGGTTCCACATGTTTACGTCCCATCGGACCGACAGAGTATTTCTTGAAGTTCTCTTCACTTTGCACTCAAGTAGGGATCAGGGGTTCAAATGTAACCTCTTGTCACAGCCGGTATTTGATGCGGATGCTCGGGATGGGAAGTCACGGCTGCCTCATTCAGATTTTTTATCATTAGCCTTAACGCTATAACTTCCTCTGTAGAGCACAAAGGTTAAGGAAGTGACATACAAGCTTTGAGACGCACATCGATGGGAGCGGCAGCGGTGTAAAAGAGAATTGCATTGTGAAGGATGGACAGAGCAAAGGGGCGACAAAATATGTCTAGGCAATTTCAATTCTCCCACAGGCCATGGTGGGAGGACGTCGATGTGGGAGTAGAAATCATAAACTTGGGGTTAACACATATCATTTTCGTTTTGGTTGGTACTTTCCTGGTGAGTGATTATTTTACGGGGACGAGTAGGAGGAAGGAACACGAGTTAATTCGTTCGGCCTGTCTTCAAAAGTTGATGCTAATTTTTACATGCATTCTTTTCGACAACACCTTCTCTTTTCTTCTTCTACTGAATGCTTACGGTGCCTCCATTCATGCCTATTCTTCAAATATTTCAAAATAAAACGTTACATTTATATCTTTTTTCTCACTCTTAGGTAAAGAAGTTTATGTTTCATTAAAAAGCAGCGTAAAGCATAAATCATTTCATAGTCTTGCCAAATGATTTATTTCGGCTTTGTTGACATTTTGTATCATTGCAGTGGTGCAAGGAAGATGGAAAAAGGCGAAACCTATAGTTTTCTTGGATTTAGTCCCTTGAACGCTGGAAATATTGAAAGCGCTAACATCACGTGGAAGTGGAACGCAAAACTTTTCAGCAAGGAATCATGCTTGCTTGGCTGTGTTAAAGATATATACGTATCCGACTTGGCAGTATCAAACCTGGGATATCTTTCCCCCCAAAGGTATGTAGCTCCTTAATTATTTTTAAGATCATTTAAACTACCACTTAGTAATGTTGTTTTATGAGCAGGGAGCTCTTTCTCCAGGCTTTAATTATTTAATTTTAGTTAATTTGCAAATACTCTTAAAATATTCTTAAGTTCTAGGTTTAATACTTTAATACGGGTGGGATACAAGTAATGAAAAAGGAAGTCTTCGGAGGAACACTATCAGTAGAAATAGAAAGAACAACTCAGAAGGAATGAAAATTCACTTCCTAGCATAAAAAATGAGCTCTAGGCTACTAGGCTAGCTGTAGGCTAAAGGAAGCTTTTTATTATCATATAACATTGGTATTTTACAGTACTTACTAATTAATGTAAAGCGTTATATCAGCTCTATGTGGTTAATGTTTTCTTTCCACAAATGTTTGACTTTAACCATCATGAAAAGTCAAAGTATTTTAAATTCCGATTTCATACCTCTTACCCGGATTATCATATAGTTATGAAATCTCATCTCTATTATTGAACAAATATCCATCCTAGAATCTCTTTATATGACGTGAAGGAATTCATACTGCATACTTTAGGACTGATGACTAAAGAAGCCTTCGGGCAAGCACCTACATTTTCAGATCGGAAGATAAAGAAATTGGAGGTACACAAACAATTTTTCTCGTAATTTTGGTAGAATCTACAAATTCGTGGAGGTGCTATTGAATGATATTTCAGTGCCCTTAATATCAGGTTGCGACATTGCGAACTCGATTTCATCCAACCTTTATATTTCTAATCTCAGCGATTTTATGAAAAGTGGATGATTTTATGAACATGAACGAGCTGTAGTTAAGCGTAAGTGATTGAGACACTTCTATGTTAATCACTCTAAACGAGTATCTCATGGATTTATCTGCGTCTATATCTCATACTCATAATATTGTTTTATGTTATCGCTATTCGTGTATTATTGATATTAAGTATCCTTTTATTTCTTCTATTTCAGATTCCAAAAGGCTGTTATTACCAGTCGAAATGGTATCACCGAGATAAAGAATGAAAAATTTACTATATTCAATTTTGTTTGATTACTAACTGTACTTAATTCATATAACCATCTACAATTTATATGTATTTTTGTTGTCAATTAATTATTTCCCTAGATGACTGGTATAACAAGTTGAATATACCGGCGGCGCCTATTTTCGCCCATGAACTGTCCATTGACTTCAAGGTCTCAAATGAAAGGAAATAATAAATGATTTGGTCATCACGATATGTTTTAAAATAAATTACTTTTGAAAAGTTTAGAGTGTGTTTTAATCTTGTTTTGATTTTTATCTGGAAATAGAGTGATTGCCTACGGAATGGAAAAAGTTATTACCTTACTGGGAGATCTCCATCGAAAATTATTTCAAAAACCAACGATTTAAATGATCAAATAAAATTGAATCGCGATTATTGAGTAGTTGAAATAATATAGTACAAATTCTACGAATAATTTTTACAATTCAAATATCAAACATTCATTACTCATCTGCTTATTGGGAGTGATAGGTACATAGAAGAGAAATTCAGCCGTACGAGCTCGCATTTATGGAACTCGAAAATTCTTTTTTTTTTAATGGTTCTCCTCTTGGCACAGCATCTGAGCTAGAAATGTTGTCAGCTACAACACATTATTAAGCATTTTTACGAGAGGCAATAAACGGCCTAGTTTGAGTTTGGGTAAAATCGTGGACATGTTAAATGCGTAATCATACAACCGGCTCATTCATTGAGGAATTCCAAAAGTTTCCCATGCAATTCCTTGCTTTATAAGATGCAAAGTTCACTCCGCAATTCTTAATGCATCAGACTGCGCAATAACCTTCCCCTGTTTATGCGGTCACTACTCCTTTTTCCAGGAGACTGCCATTGTTTATCTTGTCAACATAATTTCCTGTAACTGCAGAAAATTCATAAATTCCTTCCTAAAAATTTTCACTCCTCGAAGTCTTTATGAGCCTTTGAGTCAGCGTTATAACATTTTAAATTATTTTATCTCACGTTACGATACCAATGCAGTATTTACCACGTTGCATGAGGTTTGCGTGAATCCTATTTTGAATTGTTCTTTGTTCAACGTAATGGAAAAATCAGAAAACGTATTAAAAGGCCTCCATAATAAATAAAGTATCACAATACCTGAGGTCTCCTGATAATGGTAGGACGAAAATACATTCGCATATGGGTTGAAATGACATTTCTGTATGCTCGCAGGTTGATTATGCCAACCCCACCATTCAGCTGAAACGGCTTGGAATGGCAGGTATTCAACACTTTCGATCCCAATGTGAATTAAATTGCTGACCACCAAGATTCGTTACAAAATCCTCCATTGTTCTCATTCCATGCGGCCAAACTCTAAGCACATTGTCAAAGCATCTCATACCTACACCAGGACAGGTAATTTAACGTACCTTTTTGTAACTTATCCTTAAAAAAAGAGGGATGATCACTGGGAAAAGAGCCTGATCTCACAGACGCCTTCCGATTTGAAATGAAAACACTATTTATAATTCACACATTTAATGAAAAATGGACTGCGGTTCCGGCACCCAATGCCATTTTCAAGGTGGTTCAAAGATCAATCGCCACACCCGATGGTGTTACCTGACCATGACTTTGTCTCATCTTTGTTCTGAACCCTCTCTTCCACTCCTCTTCACCCGTCACCCTCTCTTGTTTGTTCCTTCCCTCCCCCATTTTTATGAGTATATATTAGAGTGCTCTCTCGAGCTGTGATACATTGAAAATAGTACTATGCGTCTAAACCATGGTTTGTTCACATTTATTGTGTGTAAAGTTTAACCAGTGCCTTCATTCCAATATTGTATAACCTGAGGATAAATTAAAAGAAAAAAAGTAATGAAGAGAAAAGAGCAGCAAGAAGAGAAAAGGCTAAGACCAATGTTAAACTTCGGAAGCAACATCTAAAAATGATGAATGATTTTCGCTATCTAGGTTGCCGAATAACTAGCGATGGGCAAAGTAAGATGGAAATAGTCGCTAAAATAGCTCAAGTTAAGAGGACAATCTACCAGAAGAAGAATCTACTTATAGCTGGACATACAGGATTGGGAGTAAGGAAACGATTCATCAAAACTCAAATCTGGAGCGCGCTTTTTTCTGGAAGTGAGACATGGACGACAACAGCAGCAGAGATGACAAGACTGGATGCGTTTGTAATGAGGAGCTACAGAAGACTAATTTCGAACAAATGAATCGACCGAGTGCCAAACGAAAAAGTCCTGAGAATAGTGGAAGAAAAAATATGCCTGTTGAAAACTTGGTAAAGAAGACGGGAAAACTTAATCGGCCATATCATGAGATATGAATGCCTGATGAAGGCAATTGCCGAAGAAAAACTGCTTGGCAAGAATCGGAAAAGGAAGACCTCGCATGAGATATATGGATCATGGTTTTAAGGATCTAAAACAGAATAACCAGGCAAATATTAATAGGCTAGTTGATAAGAGAAGAGAGATCAAACCAATCTTGGGATTGCTGACCTATAATGATGGTGAAGGAACTTTTACAAAGAGTTTGGTTGAGATATTATCATAGGCTCTTACATCCGTCTAGTCCAACTTTTTGAACAATATTATAATAATTTGGGGTGAAAATACTGGAGGTAGAGCTTCATCAGTTTTTTTGGCTATATAAATGTAATTAATGCCAGAAACTAAATAAAAAAGCGAAACGATGAGAAAACTGACGAGAAGATTAGCTGTGAAACTGGCACGATTTTTAGTGTGTATTGCAAAAGAGGTCGTCTGTAGTCGTCGCTACAAGGTGGTGGAAATCTACACGGAGGTAACCCCTGTGATTTTTCTACTGTTTGGTAACGTATGTGTAACTTAGGCTGGTTAGTAAGCCGCCGGGAAGGTAGACAAAAATAAAAATAAGAGTGATTACTGGCTGGAAACAAGAGATAATATCCTCCTCCTGATCAAAGTTTGAGAGAATATTACACGACTACATTCTCGGTACCTTAAAAAATAAACGCATGGTACAAGACTACGCATAGAATTACTTAAAGATGGCCCAAGAAAGAGCAAAAGAGATATAGGTAAATGCTCCTACCCTCCGTCACATTATTCGTCCAATTAATAGTAGTGCGAAGAAAGTAGACCAGCACTACTGTAGACCCTGCGGCTGGAATTAGAACTCGCAGAATCCTGAGGATGTAACGGCTTCTTCATGCACATCTCTCGGATTGCGAACAAGAAGATATGTAAAATTTACGTTAGTCGAGGAGAGAATGTGTGCGCAATAGAATCCATAGGATGCATGCTAATATCATTGATAGTTCGGCGAGGGATAAGAACTTTCGCGCCGTCGAAGTCCGCTATGCGGGTGGAAGTCATTTTCTTCACGAGAAGGTAGAGCATGAAGGAAAAAACACTTTAGTCAGTTCGGTGGCTAAAACCTTCCCCGAAGAAGTTGTGGTACCACGGTGGGAAAAGGTAAACGGATGGCTGTTTTTGCGATTGGGGCCAATCGTGGGAGATCATCGCTTATACAATTGGAAGACGCAAGAACTGCCCAAAGAATTACTTCCCAAGACCTTACCAAAATTCTGCCCAAAGACCAGAGTGTGTGGTCGGTTAGTAACGAGGCATTTTTTGATCGACACAAAATAACATTTTAATCATTTTCACCTGTTTCCCTTATCACATAAACAAACAGGATGAGTGGCATAGCAATTTCCTAAGAATTGTGGACGTCTTGATCAAATGAAGCACCGCTTACCGTGAAGAATTCGAAGAAAATGTCGAAATAAGCGATTACGGAAGGAAGACGATACACTGATGAAGACACCCACGCTAAACAATAGGTCGTAGTGCAACCGACGAAAAATGTGCAGCGCATGGAATTCAAAGGTCTAGATGTCAACACACACACCGGCATGACCGGGACCCCAATCATTTTGTGCCCATCGCGGTCAGTAGTGAGGAATGAAGCTCCCGAGCGAGTGGTGTCATGTGTTGGCCCTAGTGGCGTTTGGAGCGTCGCTTTTGTGGGATGAAGTGTTCGCTCAAGAAAGTCCCGAGAGCAGGGGAAATGAGACAAGTGGTTAGTGGTGGTATCTGCGAAACCTCGGTCATGTGCGATTTTGGTATCAATTTATCATGTCAACGGATATCTGTATCGCCTACGCCGGCATATATAACTACAACGGTAAGGGCGATTGGGATCCAATCTCCGGCCTAGATTTTCAGGAAGGAAGTAAGTGCTTGATGCATATACTAGGGGTTTCTTTTCTAGCTATCATTAGGATTCATAAACTCAAAGGTGTCAGCCTTGACTTCGCTGACATTCACCTTGTAGAATTAAGGGCAACAGGTAATTTTCCCCACACTTTAATCACAGATGCCACTAGTTTCATCTCCTATGCGTTGAATTGAAACAAAACCTATATCTAGTTCCACTTTTATCACCTGCTCCATGTATCTGTATGGAGAAAGTGAAAAAAATGGAATACATTTTCGGGATGAACTCGTAGTGATAGCTAGAGTAGTGGCCTCCCGTCTCCAGGGCCCGAGGTTCGAATTTCCAACAGTGCTAGGTAATTTAAGTTGGAATACCCGTCTCTACTTAATTGCAGAGGGGAGGTCACTTCGAGTTCATTTCACCTTCTATTGAATGGCAATTTTAATCGTGGATCCCTTGGCACCATTTGTTAAAAGCTGGTTAGTGCTGGGGCCGGGTTTTTCTTCAACCTTTCCTACGTTTAAAATTGCCCGAGAAAAAAGTTTTCTGTCCCTGGAATCAAACCACGGACTTATAGCTGGATGAAAAAATGCGAGGACCGCCAGGATTCTTGATTCCTTGGTCAACTTTAGGAGGATCTATTGGGTCACGGCAGATCGAATTTTCCATTACGGTCCATCAAGAATGGTACTCGTGAAGTAGAATTGGGATTCGAAGTGACCATTGTCCACGAGAATATATCTTTTAGCTATCGCTGAGGGCACTGTAAGATTTTTCTCTGTGGGGCAAGCAAGTGCTTTGTACATTTCCAGAGGAAAAGATATCCCGGATCGGGAATCGAACCACGAATCATTAGCTTACAAGGGCTAATTAGCAGACAACCTGCGTTTCCTACATTAGCAGAAAAAAATCTTATCTCACCAATCACCCACCTGTCCTTAATATCGCAAAGGATCATTACAGTCGCTTCCCCGTATGACTACTTCTATGCTGCCGGTTTTGCGCGTGATCCTCGACTATCTGTGCTGCAGCAAGCCACTCCTTTCCCCGTGAAAGTGCCCTATAATCGCCCTTTGGTATTTACCTGTCTATAGCTCGAAACATGCGCAAATCTTTTCAGTCATTCATATTCCATCGGCACCGCCAGAATCATTCGTTGAATGTGAGATTCCTTACAAGCTTCAGCTGAAGTATTACTGGATGCGTCCAAGAGAAAAGAATTTGTTAGGCGTTTCAGAAGGAATATAATATTAACTTTTTCAACCTCACTTAAGTTTTAGCCCGTTTATTTATTAAAATTTCCATTTTTACTAAATTGAAATGATTATAGAGCGTTGATTCCAAAAGCCGGAATGATGGATCCTTTTTGCCCAAGATTAGCAAAAATTTTATGGTAAAAATTAATCATTGGGGTATAGGAATAAGAGACTTTTTTTGTCTTTCGTTTTTTTTTTAATTTCTTCCTCAGGCCTACCAAGATGTACGAGACTGATCGAAGTTTTTTTTTTGAAAGACACAATCATGACGTCTCGCCGCAATGCCGCCTCGTCCAGTCCTCCGATATTTTCTCTGTACACAAGGAACAACTCTAGGAGAGAGGTGAGTTAAATGTTATGCATAATTGGAAACGCACAACGTACTATTGGCTATCAACTGATTTATTACCATTTATGCCCGTTCACTGGCATTTACATAATCTGCAATATTCCAAAAGAATTCACGGCATACATACTAAGTCTTTTTACTGCAATAAAATGTGGAAAACACGAATAAATGGGATGGTGCCACTTGCATTACATACTCATGAGGGGTAATGGATGGTCTAAGGACTACTTTCCTGAAGTTCTCGAGATTGTAAACGAAAGGGTAAAATAGTTGTTGTCATTGTAACTCAACAAGAAAAGTTGTTTTAAAAAAATTGAAGTGCAGTTCTCATTTGTACTTCATTTATTACGTATTTATCCCCAACTAGCCTAACTGGTCTGTTTCTCTTCGCTTACTTGAGTTGTTATGCATTTGTATTTTTTCAATATTTCAGGAGATTTTGGTGGTTGTGCCAAACGGCCGTGTTCCCTCCGGCTACTACGATTCTTTAAGGGATACAAAATTCATCATTCACGGCTTTCTCGGGAGTGGAACCAACGAATGGGTTGAGGTACGTTGAATTATACCTTTTATATGTCGATTTGGAGGGGAATTGGCCTATTGGGCAGAGTGCTGGGCCGGACCGGAGGCTATCGCGTTCATATCCTGGGCACAAGCTTACTGGACACTTCAAAATTCTCGCGATTCTATTTTTTGTGCGTCAGAACTTTGTAGGACATCGCGGGTGGCCCATGGAAAGGAGTTGGTCTCCCTATCCTGAATGTGTGAATTTCACATACCAATGTCCTACTAAAAGAAAGTAGTAACCTCTAGTAGTACGTGGTGAACTCAAGCCTCACCTATCAAAAACTAACCATCGGGTTGAACACTTGATTTTTTTAAAGTCATATAGGCTTTGCGAAAAAGCAATTTTAACAGTGACGATAAACCGAGCGTATTTTACCTTTTGGAACAGAAGTGCAACACTATTCCCGCAAGTTTATCCCTAAAAAAATTCGGACAAAGGTAAATTGTGGGATCAAAATTATAAATATATTCTTCAAGTATTGAGTCATCTGCAATTTTTTGGAACATCCTCGTAGAAAACGCTCATGCCTCTCAGCTCTCAGTTTTAACTGAAAAATAGAAAAACACTTAAGATTTCCTAAGGAATAGAGCCAATAGTTCTTTTAATTGATTGTAAATGCATAGCCAAAGTTCTTTTTGGCTAGTCAAAAATGGGTAGTCGTTTTACAACTGTTATGCAGAATTTATTTACACTAACTGAGCCATCTATATGAAAAAGTGGCTATGCATCACCTCTAAACGTTACTGCTGACTATTGCCTAACTGCATGGTGTTGATGAATAAATGGCTGAGTAATCTGACTGATTACTCTGACAGAATAATGTGAATGAGTGATATTGTTTACATAGATCACCGAGATCTAATATTTCTATCTTAAAGCATACTTGAACAACTCGCCATATTTCGTATTTATCATCAATAAATTTGTTCCGCATAATTGATCAATCTATAAAACGGAGAAAGTAAGTATTATCATTTATTGTGGTATTTTATTGTATCATTTTAATGTCACTATTTCTGTCGACACTGCGGACAGGATATGAGGGATGCGCTTCTGGAATGGGCTGACGTGAACGTGATCGTCGTGAACTGGTCTCGAGCAGCGCTGAACATCTATCCCCGGGCGGCAGCAAGCACAGCCAACGTTGGACGATCGATAGCACAACTAATTAACGCTCTCATAGTAAGTTGACTACATCATTCAGACCGAACATTTAAAAAATTTCTGATCCAAATCCCCGTTATCAACGAATAAAATTCAAGATTCAAAATTCAAAACAAGCTGACCATATAATTCACCCACCTTCCTACATTGCTCCTCTTCCCGACCTTTATGGGCAGCTTACCATATTCTGCAACTCATACCAATGAGAATTCGGTGCAATTCATTTTCCGAATGACAAATTTTTCACGTGGTTTGTGAGCATAAAATTTTTAGCTATGTATGTTTACAGGGTGAATGTCATAAAACAATAAAGGGCTCTAAAAATATAAATATGTTACTCATAAAAACTCTGAAAACTTAGTGTTACCTAGTTATAATAAATTTTGGCTTGATAAATTTCTTTGCTAGTGAGTTCACCAGAATGCCATTTACCTAAAGTAATCTAATTGTATTTTAAGTTCGATTCCAATGATAAGTAATGCTCATTCTGAACTTGGAGTGCACTTAATGCAGATTGAAGTGAACTTGAAGCACACATAGTACTGTATCAGTATTCTGTTTGTCAGATTGGACACTGAACCGAGGGCACCATAGCCATGGAGGAGTTGATCAATTTCAACGCCTGGTTCCTCTCCTCCATTCCTCCATCTAATGTCATTTCTACTTATACACTGTCTATAACGTGAGGAGCAGAAAAATGCTTTCCATTGCGAGGTTTTCCTGATTCTAGTCTATTATGATAGTATGACGTGCAGTAAACTCAGGTCTGCCATAAGAACTCAAGGTGTCCCGAGCATGGTCATTTGACGCGTTATGCATGACCCTTGTGGTAAATCTAAGTCATGGCCTCTGCAAAAAGTCAAGCGATGACCTTTGATTCGTAAGGTGACAGCACAAGGATATCCCGGCTGCCTATTCTCGTCATTATATTTTTCATTGGATACAGCTGGGAATAAAGTGGTTTCAGTTGGAGTAAACTATATACCCTCCAAAAGGGCAACCTCGTATCGCAAAGATGGTTATGGAAGAAGAAAAAGAATGGGTCAGCCAAAGAGGAAGGCCGAGTATAAATCAAAAGACGCAAATCATGGTGAATGGCAGGCGGAAAGAATCTTAAGAGAAGGAATGAATTAGCCCGTAAGAGGTGAGGCTGCGACAAATCATCGCATGGAATGGTAATCGATGATGATGGTACCTTTCATGATAGAACCCATTCATAGAAGGAAATCTTCAACGAGGAAGACTAAGGGATAGATATATAAGATTAAGTAGTCACCCAGTAATGTTGGGAAGAAAAGCCAACAGGACTTCAAGGTATAAACACATGAGAGCTCGAGGACTAAAATAACTAGTCACAAGAGTGAAACAGCCAAGAATAATTTACATTTCTTTGACACGAAGCATAATTTGCACCATATGTTGATTCTCTCTTACGAAAGAAACCCAACACCATTTAAAGCAGGGGAACCCAGGTCAACTGTAAGCTCCCAATATCGTCACCAGTGGATCGCTTTCATAAGAGCGAAGTGGCCTGGGTTTGATTTCGTCATGTGGCAAAATAGCATTGGTTGTTTGGAAAATGCCGTACGAAGTGCTGATTGGCATTTACATAAGTGTGTCCAAAGAATCTTCGTTACCCATTTGGAATGATTCAACAGATTTTCAGAGGGAGGGATACCGAATAAAGGGATTGGTGGAGTGGCCACCGTCCTCCAATCCCGAGGGCCCGGGTGCGAAACTCGGCTGTGGTAGATTGTTCAGTGGAATAATGGCCCTCACTTGAGTGCAAAGAGTACTTCCACTTCAGTATTCCTTTCGTCAGTTGGGAACCGTGAACTCCTTGGTGCTTTTCGTTAAGAGTAGGCTAATTCCAACGCCGGGTTTCTCTTCACCCTTCCTCTGCTCCCAAATATCCTCTATTTCCCCTAAAACCTATCCATGTCTTATGGCGCAAATAGCTTTATATTTCGGTTGCCTTTCAAAATAACAAAAATGAAGAAACTAATGAAGTTAACCGCTGCTGGAGCTAAATTACTTTCGGTCGATTATCCAATGGTGGAGTGTTTGGATATTTACTCAAATTGATACTGGGGATAATACGTTGTATAAACACCCAAATTTTACTTTAACTTTTATTTTACTTTTTGCTCTAACCTTTTATGGGCTTTTATGCAGAATAAATCATTGCGTAAATTTTAATTGGTTGAAAAGAGCCCTCCTGCCATTAACTACGTATTACAGAGGTGCAAAATCTTTATTTTTGTGGCAAGATTTGACGATAGATTGCAATCAGCTAGGTTAAGAATTTCTTGAAAATTGATTTACTTAAATGATTCCTCGTTAAGATTTTGTGGAAGAGACGCGTTTCAGTTCTTTTAAACGTGATGGTGATTGGTAAAATGAAAAAGAAACATTTCAAAGTTTTATCTTAAAAAAGAAACCCTTCTATTCCGTGTAAAATTATTTCATTTTAATGGACATTTAATTTTCATTATGTGGTTGGTCTACCAAATGAATTTGTTTAGATTTCTCTATCTGGCCAGCTAAACTTTGGAAGCCATCGTGTTTTAATTTTCAAACAATCTATTTTTTACGTTTCTTAGGAAAATTATGGGGGAGATTTAAAACACTTCCATTTGATTGGTCACAGCCTTGGATCTCACGTTGCTGGGTACGCTGGCGCAGCACTAAAGAAACTTGGAAGAATATCAGGTAAGTGTTTATTCAAAAATTGTAAGCAATAATTTTCGTCCATGAAGCCCACACATCATTGAAATGATCGTCTCCGAGGCAAACCATATCCCGCCACGTCACAACTTAGTCATGACATGCGGTTCATTGATAGTCGCGTCATCCAATAACAATACCTACCTCAGAGAAAAACCTACTAATATCCGCATTCAAGTGGTAGCGAAAACACGAGACATTTCGAACTTAACAAATAGCGCACGCTAAAATAGATAATGCCGATACTACCATGATTTCTTCGGGATATTATCATTCCGAACAGCGCAATACATCATCTTCATTTATAGGATTTAAATTTCAGCGGTGTGGCTTTCCCAATAAGTACACAAGAAGATGAACTCATTCCACAAGTTACGGGAGCGAGTATTAGCGGCTCCTAAGCATCACTTATACAGCACAACTTCAATGATTTGAACTCTCTTAGTTAAAATCAGACTCTATCAACACTTCCTTCCACTAGCATAATCTGCGCGCTCTTTCCCACCGTTCCTCATAAAAGGTTGTGCTCGGTCACATTTCCAGCGAAATCCATAGGCGGGCATTTCATAATCTCTCAGTGTTCAGCTACATTTTCATTTCATCGTTTCATAAATTACTTTTTCACTGTGCATTTACTCTTAATTAATTATCACAATTAATTTCTATTTCAGGACTAGATCCAGCAGGGCCTCTATTTGTCGAAGCCGATATAGATAAGCGACTTGACCCCAGTGATGCTAGGTTTGTGGACGTCATTCACACGGATAAGGAATGTTTAGGTATGGAATGTGTCATTGACCTAAGGGAGCATGTAATCATGTAATGTCATGTAAAAAATAATCATGACATGTAATGTCCAAGCAACCGACAACCGAACACAAGGCACAGGGATAATCTGAACCTCGACGCCTCATTATCATCTCGGGATTTCTCTAGCAGAAAATACTTCTGAACAGACCGAGAGGTATAAACATAAGTATAGTCTGTTCGCATGAATGCATAACCTGCGTATTGCTTTCGCTCACCTCGTTCCTTAACATCGTTCTTCCTATAAGTTCAATCCTTTCTAGTAGGAGAAAATAGACTTCGCAATTCCACTGTTTAAAAAAAATTATTTACGACTAGTTTCTCTACACTGTAGCATCCTCAGGTATTTTATATCGTTGAGGAAGCTACAGTGAAGCGAAACTACTCGTAAATAAATTAATTTTTTAAACAGTGAAATTCCAAAGTGTATTTTTGCCTACTAGCAATGGAGTTCCACAAAGTATCGGCCACTTTCATCAAAATCTTCAATCCTTTCCGTAGTAAAGCATCCTTTGTTTCTATCTTCTTTCCATTTTGCTTTTTTTTCACTGCTTTACATCTAAGACGTAATGAATTGTTTGGTGTCTTTTTGGCACAGTCACATCATCTGACGCACACCTGAGGAATTTCTACGATTTCCCTTTCGCACAAAGATCAAATTCGACAAAACTGTAGTGTTTGTTCGGCAGATATGTGGAGAGGATAAGTAATATTAATGTGGTGCCACCGCCAGAATTAAATCATGCTGATTCAGTTACGGTGTATCGCGAAAATATTTCATGAAAAGCTGCGTGCCATAGTGTCATAACAGAGCCACATAGTAGAGGCTAAAAGTATAATCATCTACAAGAATTGCGTACTGAAATCCTGTAATCTTAATACATTGAGTTGGTATATTGTCTAGTGCATTCGATACTCAATTTGACGGTGCGGGTTCAATTAAATTACGACTGAAACAGAGATGTTTCTCTTCAATACAGGCTCCAAGCCACTACTGGAGTGTGGAGAGCACTTTAAGTGTGGAACTTCATCTTTAGAAAGAGAGATTAGACACTGGCCCCCTCTCCTCCGTGAGTAGGCAAACACACCACCTCCTCCGTAGCTCCCAAAACTTAAGAGTCGCAGTAAGCCACCCACATAGCTGCAATGGCGCAAGTGACCTCAGGTGCCGAGCACATTACCCAATAGCGATGGCAACGGGTCACCTTGATGTGCCCGCCGGGCGGCTGAATACAGAACCGCCGGGTGAGGAACAAAGGATTGAGTCGATCGAGTTCTCTGTCCAAGGACCTTGCCAGTGGACGACCGGGTGGTATAGGTTCTACGTGCGATTAGGAAAGAAAGGTGAGACACGGTAACAGTGATTGAACACCTCTTGAACGGATAGGCAATGAACGTCTCTGCACCAGAAGGCCACGGCTTCGGCATGCTGTGTTAAAACTGTCGTTACGTTAAAACCTCAAGATTTACGGGCAAAATGGTATTAGGCTCATCAATAACGCTGACAATACGCACGTAATCATGGACGTCATATTTATTCTCAGCATGTTCTCATCAGAGTTCTACGACATTTATTGCCATAGCGACGAGTTCCCCTAAAATCTTAAACAAACGGAAAGCCAATTATCACTAACGCTCTCTTTATATGAATCGAGACAATGTAATAGCCCTTGTTCCTTTCATCACGAATTTTTTTCCCTTTACGAATATCCATCAAGCATGACGTCAAAGGGAAGTCCCAATTTTCAAGCGGTAAGAACCATCTCGTAGGCCACCAGATCATATTAAGTAATTTCCAAAAAGTCATTTTTCTCCATGAACGGTAAATGGGTCACGAAAGACTGAAATCGGAGAGAAAAATTTCGTTGTTGCTGTTCTTAGGAGAGGTGACCTCCAGCTCGTTTGCGCCATTAAGTTTAGTCGGGATTCCGGAAGGATAAGAACATTTAGAGAGTGGAGGAAGGGTGGATATGACCCCACATCTGCATTATCCCCATTTTGACGAAAGGCTCCAAGGGATCCACTGTTTGACTCTCATTTTTTTCGACCCCATTTTTATCGCCAAGGATTAGACTTCTACAGTGCTTTCCCCACATCACAGCTGTAGGCATTGGTATACTAATGAAAACTCACCCAGTGTCGGAAGTCGCACCCGGATAATCAGGATAGGTAACCAGTGGTATAGTCACCACACCAACCTGATCTCCTTTAAACTTCGTCTTTGCACGACTGCATCCCCCAAAATGTTCTATTCCACGCGGTCCGACTGTGGCTTAGAATTTGTCTTTCAGGCATGCAAGATATTTTCATTTCCCACTGATTCCTATAGCGTGGGGAGAATAAAGCTCGCTAGAACTTTTGCTAGCATGGAGGATACAAGACGCACTTAAAATTGAAGAATTACAATGAAGACGGCCAGGTGCAGCATGAAATACAGTTGAAAAGTACCACTGAAAAGCACCAACTAGACCATCTCTAAAATGCCCCACGGGTTTCTTGAATTCCGGACTAAAAATCTATCAATGTCAGGAAGATTTTATGCTAAGTCACTACCATTTAAAATTAGCAAATAATTACCACGGGGCCTTGATTGAATACTGATCAACGTATTAGCCCAGGAAACCAGATGGCCGTGGTTTGATTATCGTTTCATATACTAATTTTCTGGGGTAATTTCGAAATATACATTTCCCGCTGCGGAGCTCTCATACTTGCGCTATAATTTGAAAAGTGTAACCCACTCGTTCCACTAATTGGACGTCTATTTCGATCCTCGCATAATTTGATTTCCAGGGCTTCGAATGCCTGTAGGGCATATTGACTTCTACCCGAACGGTGGCACCGAGCAACCTGGCTGCGGGGTCTTCGAAAATCGTAGAGACAACTACATCGGCGGGACTCTGGCAGCGCTGGACTCGTCCTTCTGCTCCCACTTCCGCGCAGTCAAGTTCTTCATCGAATCCATCCTCTCGTCGCCGCCCATGCATCCCAGAGGAAATGACGGGGAACGCCGTCCACCGTGCCAGTACATTGGAGTATTGTGTGATTCCTACGAAGACTTCAATCGAGTGAGTGAGCCCACACTTCCTCTCTCTGAACTTCTGTTTGAATAATCTGAATCGAATATCACGAAAGTCATCGATTAGTTTAAATATAAAGGAAGGTGTATGAATCACTGACATCCGGGTATCATAGTCCGTCGTTTCTGGCCGAATAGTTACCACTGATGAGTTACATTTCATCCAAAAGTCATCATGCTGATTAGTACTTTATTATTTTTCATTCCATCAATAATATTAAATAAAATCTGTAATGGGGGGAGTGAGGAAATCTCACATTGCATGATATGTGCCATTTATGCTTTTATCAATTTGTGAAGCACCATTTCTCCAAACGCTATTGATGAATGGCCCCACTCTATCAGCCGAATTCGCATTACATAACGATACAAAGTCGAAGAATATCGTTTTTCTAAACTTTTAATGAAATCTATATCGCTTATTGTACTAATTGCCTTATGTACGCCTCCTCTATGTTCGAAATCTAGTAAACCTTAATATATTTTCCCTCGATAATTTCATTTCATCTGTCTTTCGAATACATTGCGTACAGGGAATAATTCCTGGTTGGTTATTCAGGAGAGGCGACCGTCATCTGAGGTTATTTGCGCCATTTTTTAGGATAGGTGGGTAATTGGGTAATGGTAGAGTTTTCAGGAAACGGAGAAGGGTGGAGAGAAACCCGGCGTCTGCATTAGCCTACTCTTACCGTAAGGCGCCAAGGGGACCACGGCTTAACGTCCCATCCGACGGACGGGGTACTGAACTTGAAATGCCCTCCTCTAGTCATTTGCCCTCCACTTTCCGCTGAAAAATCCGCCACTTATGGGAATCGAACCCGGGCCCTTCGGGATGGGAGGCCAGTACTCTAGCCACCACACCAACCCGATCCCCCGGGGGCAATTCCCATGTTCCATAAGTTAACTTAGTAACATAATTTAGTAATAAATTATTTACTAACAGAGTAATAAGAAGTTTATCGTCTGTAATTACATATAAATATTAAATGCTATCTTTTTATTTCTCCACAAAACACCCCTATAAAAATGACTGATGCATTGGATGTATTCCCAGTCACTAATATGCTTCGTCTCATATTTCAGGGTAGATGCAGCGCCTCCGTTCCCGAGAATGTACGTACAGCCATAATGGGAATTGACGCAGACATGTTTCCAAGATGGAAATCATCCAAGCCTTCGCCCATGACATATTTTTTGGATACAAATCCTTTGAAGCCATATTGCAGTAAGTATTAAATTGAAAGTGAGTCATATGATCATGGGCTAATCATGAAATTGTTACTGAAGCACTGCTTCAGCCACGGGGACGCGATTCCAGTTCAATGATTTACTCGCTAGATCATAATGGCATAGAGAGAGTGCCAAGCATTGAAAAGCTAAGAGGAAGGAAGAAAAGCCTTCGCCGAGCAAATCTTTGTGCAATGAGATAAAATTCATATGGATATTGAAATTTATTTCCTCTCCACTGCCCTCTGGTTTTTCAAAAATGCGTATATTTTCACAGGACGTGCAAATTTACATATTTATTAAGCTATAAAAAGCAAAAAAATGTCTCTTATTATGGGTGAAGATTGTTGACTGACTCCAACAAAAATGTATGAAGTTCTGCGATATACCGTGGAACGATGTGACAAACATAATGAAACACTCCTAATGCAGATCCACAGTACTTTTACTAAACAAAATCGATTTTGACAACTATATCGTCATTGTCAAAGATGAAAGGTAAATTTTAGTAAAAGTACAGTTGGAAAGAAAAGTTCACTGGGCTCAAAACAATTCCACTACCCGGGTCAAAATATGACAGTAATTCTTACTCTTGTAAAGCAACCATCTATCTCGAAACAAATATCCATTCACCGAGGGTGATTTCAGTGGAATAAACTTTTATTACCGAGAGCACCTTGGTTACCTTACTCAAGCACATAGACCGGTGACGCCGACGCCTATTATTGTGGGATATTCGACGCCGCGGCGTCGAATATCCCACAAATACTTGCTTCGTCCTCTAGGCGTTTGGAGAACCACTCATTATAAACCAATGATGCAATTAAAGAAGCCGTACACCTCAAAAGATCGTTGCACGACGTATTGAAAGGGATACCGGTTGCAATCTCGCTCATTCTTTAGTTCACGTACCTCAACGCAACGCAGGGTTGTGCTGTTCTGCCAGGCGATCTACTATAGGTAATCTGCTCCACTAAGAAATTCCCTAGAGCTCCAGATCTCCGACCCCATTTTTAACACCTGACTCAGACGACCAATAACAAGATAATTTATTGCGTCAGTCAAAAAGCTGTTTTATCTTAAATAAGTGCTCATATACAATCTAATTTTCACTATATCATGTCATAGAGTAAGTTTATAGTTACTGTCTACTGATATTATATGTCATTCATTATTCCGTAACGTGTAACTCAAAACAAAAATTTCACAATTCTGAGATAACCTTTTCCTTTAAATTTCAGTTCCGTGAAATCCATGGAGAACGAAAGAAGCTGAGAAAAAGGGAAAAGAAGATTGTGCAGAGAAACAAGAAATAGGAGAGTTAAGAACTTCCGAAGAAAATATTTTTTGTATTACTGCACCCAACTGCAAAATCATGTCCAAGCTGTTAAATATAAATGCTTTCTGTCTACACTATGCATTTACACTCTTTCCCTGAAGGTAATTATAAATGGTACCTGTGTATTCTCTAGTATCTATAAATTTGATGCAGTATTTTTACCAACGGTGGGTGGAGGTGACTTTGGAGACTTTGGGACTGCTGTTCTGTCAGTGGAGAATATGAGAGAGCATGGAATGAGAGATAAGAGAAAACAACCTGAGAGATGGACGAGAATAAAAATAAGGTGATGCTTTGATTAGGGAACGCGGTTCACGCTATCGCATAGGCAATATTTAGATTGCCTAGCTGTAGGATACTAAGAGATACTTCAGCAAATTTCAAAAATACAATAGAACTATTTTAATACATTGTGAATAAATGGGCTAAATGGGCGATTTTGGCATCGTGACATCGTTTATGTACCGGGGATTGAGTTGGTGTGGTAGCTAAATATCTGGAATCCTATCTCGAGTGTCCGGGTCCTGAGTCCCGGTAGTGGTAGATTTTCTTCGGTAGGACATCCCCAGTTGAGTGCTCTGAGGAGAGCACTTTGAGTTCAGAACTCTGCCCGTAGGATGGAACGTTAAACCGAGGACCCCTTGACGCCTTTCGTTAAGAGCAGGCTAATGTCGACGTCGCGCCGTTCCTCTTCACCCTTCCTTCGTTCCCGGGAAAAGATTTCTACCCCTACCCAGTTACCCACCTGAATCCATCTTGAACCCATCCTAAATGGCGCAAATGTCTTCAGTTGTCGGTCACCTCCCCCAAATAGCTACTACTACCAGATTTTATAGCCTTTTCGCGAAATCAATGTTTCCATGAAATGTAAATCTACGAAATAAAACTGAGCGTTACCTACATTTTAAGCTCGAGTGCTCCACTTTCCTGCAATCACATTATTCGTACTCGGATAGACAATTTTAGGACTGTGAGCCTGACGACACATGCATCGAATATATTGACAAGGATCATCTATAGCATAATAGAACGAAAAGCTGAGGAGTTCCTGGATGAAGATCAATTCGGATTCAGGAAAAGTAAGGGTACAAGAGAAGCAATACCCTTATGCTGCTCATAGAGAAGAGAATGGAGAAGAACAAACCGAAGTTCATTGCGTGTGTGGATTTGGAGATGGCTTTCAACAGCACGGATTAGAATAAAATGCTTATAATTCTGAAAGGCATTGGAGTGTCCTACAATGACCGAAGAATCTACAGTGTCTGTAAAAACAAGGCAAGTGTACACGAACGATTTATCTTTTTTTCTTAATATAATTTTTCGAATGTAACTTTGGGTAACATTTTCATGGAAACATCATAAAGTAAACCACAGAAAGAGTGAATCCGTGGATGACTAAAGTGAGTTAAAAAGAATGTATACGATTGACGGAGTCTGCTTATGACGCGTCGCGATGGCCTTTGTCTAACTTCATTTTGCCTCTCTAATTTTCATACCTCACTTTTCAATCGAATGCAAACCCCTTGAATGAGCTTATTTCGGAATGTTAGAATACTCGACCCAATAACCACAAAAACTACACGCACCAAATGCATAGAAAGAGAATAAGGAAGACTTTCATGTTTTCGCGAAAAACAGAAATACCCTGCCTGAATAGAAATTATGCCGTTATCAGAGAAACTATCGACGAACTGAATACGAATATGAATGACAAGATAGCCACTCACCTTTTTTAAGGCCTTCGTTTTAAGCGGGCTCATTATTTCTCATTAGTAACCACCACAGAATCGCCAAACACTTACTGCACAGTCGCTTCCTCTTCTCAGTGCTCTTTCCATCAGAAAATATCTCGCAACGTTTAATGAAAAAGCGCGATGAAATTCCAGGAAAAAATATCACGATGAAGCATTGAAGATCAAATGCATTCAACACCGTTACACGAGTTTATCTTTAAACTCAGAAGCACTGTTTTTATCTCACGTAAAGCACTGAGCTATCCAATGTGGCGTACTGCAGGCACTTGTTACTCACTACACAACTGAAATCTGCGGTGAGTAGATTTCTAGAGACACGTTCTGCTTATCGCCTAGTGTGACTTCTGCTGACTGTTCCATTTGGCGAGAGCCTTGACGCCTCAAGACGAGAGGGACTGCCATCGCTCTTTTAATTCTTCGTGTTTCCTCCCATTTGATCGAGGTTGTGAGTCGTGACGCTACCGAGGTTAGCCCAAGCAGCTTCTAAAATTTCAAGCACAACAGAAAGTGTTAAACTCTTCAACTAGGTTTAAACACTTTTCGATTACCTAAGCACCAAATTGATGAACGAGAGGAGTGGAGCATATACAACTAGATATGAAGACGTATCCGGAGACGCCAAGACCGCAGTCTCCGTCACATGCCAAACATTTAAGAAGACTTGCTCGCGTAGCCCAGAGTGATGAACACGGCGGAGTCTTTGGAATAAAAATAGGTGGTGACCGCAAAATAATGCTGGATCTATGTACCATTAACGGGTGATACAAAAAGATAATCGTCTAAATCTCTTGAGTAACTTTTAAAAGCAATGATGTATCTTCAATGCTATTTTATGTACTCCTAGATTAATTATCTTCCTGAGTTGTTTACGCCTGGCACTACTCTACTTACTACTGCTACTACTACTGTGGCCAACTTGTGAAAATGGTTTGCACTTTCACAATTTCTGGAAATTATCCATTTACCGATGGGAAGAATAACCGAAGAAGGAATGATATTTTATTTAAATTACATTCCAATAACAACGGCTAAATTAAAGTTAGTGGTGAAAAAGAAGACTACTACGCGTGAGCATGTTATATTTAATGAAACTTTCGCTAGCATAAAAACAAATTGATTTGCTCGCTACTACACTGTCCAAGGCATGGTACTAATACATAATACCCATGGTCCAAGGTTGCTACGGCGAAGATCATTGTACACGTTTACCTCTACTCGGTACATAAAACAAGTGAACGTCTGAAAACAAAATTCTGTACTCTCGCCGCAAGATGCGATACTGTAGTGATAGAGTTAAATATTTAGAGAAGAACATCAATGTAAATATTCATTTTTATTTTTTTATGTTATTAGATTTATTTCACGTTTTCAAATGGTGACGACATAGTATACATGTCCACCTATGGAGTATACATATTATAATAAAATCCATGTGTCCGCCACTTCAGGCAAATTACAGTTTTTAAAACGAAATGTGGCTAGGTAGGAGAAAAAATTTAACACATTTTATTTCCATAAGCTGAGGGTTATAGAACGTGTTATGCAGTTTTATGACGTTTCAAGCCGACCGATAAACATTTATAGCGGTTGTGAAACAGTTTTTAGTCAGCGTCGAAAACATTTTTGTTCCCGTTTCGTCGGTGCCAAGGCCAGAGCAAGCGGGTGGGGGGGAGATGTCAGGGGGTTCAAACCCCCCGAAATTTGGAGACAGATATAGAGCACCTAGGTATATTTCATATGTTGATCAATTAATCGATGGGGACCGTCTCAAGCTCCGAATCATTGAGCACGCTCCCAAAAATATTTTTGGGGCCTCATTCCATGCTGCAAATAGTAACCTAAGGCCCTGGCCAAAAACATTTTTGGGTGGTACAGTCATAATTGAACCCCCCCGAAAAAAGTTTCTGGCTACGGCCTTGGCCGGTGCGATAGGTTTTGTCGCTTACTGGCTATTTATCTACAGTATTGTAATATTACGATGAATCACATTGCATTTTATTGAAGGAAAAACAACAACAAGAAACAAGGGGAACAAGTAACGGGCAAGGAAACACTTCTTTTGACTACAATGTACGCTGAACTGAATCGATCAATAGTAAAAAATATGACTTATTTGTTATGCAAAGCAAAAAAACCTCGACACAATGTATTGCGCTACTAAAATAAAGGCATTTTAACGTCATTTTAACCAAGAAAAAACTGAGCTTCAGTACCGAGCCACTTTAACTGACGACAAATTAAGTTTGTCTGAATTCCAGTGTCTTAAAGAACACAATAACCTTCAATTAGACAGGAAAACTTACTCGTGAACTTCGTATGTCACTAACAAAAAAACTTTTTAACAAGGAACAGTTGAACTTTGATTCGCTGGAGTGCTCGAACAAGTCGAATAGGTGAAAATCCACATGTACACACATTAGGCGACCAACGACGTCGAAATGAACGGAAGCATCTTTGATGAAAACGACAGTCGTACAGAATGGCTGAGGGCATGAGCCGTGCATAAAACTAATAAAAACGTTTTCCGCACCGCATGCAAGAGGACGATTTTGTGTACATACTCCGTTTCCGGAAAGGAAACCGAAGCTTTTGAGGCGTAACAGGACATATCTTGACGGTGCTTCATAGGTAAATGAAAACTTTTTTGGCTGAATTCCGGTTTGCATGTTAAAAAAGGGGAACTACTCAACCGTGGACCGTGAAAAAATGTTTTGAATCGGTAATGTACCATGTGGGACAGTGACGTCCGAGCGTATTTGAAGGTAATCGAGGATCAAATCCTTGAAAATTCTCCATATTTAATTTTATTTTCTTACTTTTACTTTCTTTGTTTACCTCCCAATCAGGGTCTCATCAGTATTAATTGTAAAAATGAACCGTCAGTGCGTTATTCTTCGCACATACATGTAAAATTACCAAAAAAACATTCATATATTCGCATTTCCATTTATTTGAAACTTGTGTGGTTGATTCTAAGATTAAATGTAGATATATGACATAAAATCAAGTTACTCACTCAGTGATTCAACCCGAAGGTTGGTTTTGATAGGTGAGAGTAGAGCTCACCCCGGACGCCCCGGACTAAGCCACAGGCGTGTGAATTTTAAACGCTCAGGGTAGGGGGGGGCAGTTCCTTTCCTTGAGCCACCTCGCACACCGAGGATTTTTGGGTGCGTCCAAAGGCTTCACTCGGATTTGAACCCGGGACCCTTGGAACGGTAAACACCAAATTTCATACGGGACGGTTCGACCAGTAGCCAAGCGCTCTACCCACTAGGCCACCACGCGCCCATAAAATCAAGTAGGTATATATCATGAAAACTGATGAAACTTCGAGTACAATTAGCATGCATTGGACTCATATTTAAACAATCATAAAGTGGGCCGTCGCAGGTCACGTCACTGACCTTCGAATATCTGGCACTAATTGAGGCAAAGGTTGAGCCCGTTTCACACGACACTTGATCCAGCACAAGACCTAGCGTGATAGCCGCTACTTGATATTAAGAATGGAATCTAGCATGATTAGAACCGTTCTATGAGGTTTCACAGTATCGTCTACCTTGTGCATGCCATGAAGCTGTTTACCGTACTAATTTTAAAAAAAACAGAAGATCGCACAGCTGCCACTGTAACGTTTCGCCTACGGCCTTTGGATCCTACTGGGAGCTATCAGAAAACCAGTACCGCATCAAGTATGAAATCAAGTAGCTCAGCGAGTATGCTAGCGATCATGCTTGCTAGCCAGCATACTGGTTCTATTCACACAATACTGTAAAGCTATCATTCCAGCCTGTATCCTCGACCTTGTGCTGGATCAAGTTTCGCGTGAAACGGGGTTAACTTATTAAAGATTTTTACAAGAATTTTAAAGCGGCGGTGTACTAAGTATTGGGATCTGTTGTTTCATTCACCGATTGAAATAAATATTTTGCAGTCGGTGAACTTGTAAATCACTTAAAGATATACGGTGAAATTGACAACTCTTATTTCAGAATAAACCCCTACTCGATGGCAGATTATGGCCATAATAAACAAGATAAATGTAATAAATAATTTAAACATCATTGTAAGGACGCACATAACATATTTTCCAGAGTAGACGTCTTTGAATGAATTCGGATTCTCGCGCCATTTTTATGCTTCCGCGTCCGCCGCAGGGTAGAACGAGCGCTCTTGGTAGGAGTCAGTGGTGACCTGACATCTATTAACAATAAAATGTACTCGTTCAATTTACGATGGATGCGCCGAATAATTTGAAGTAAAATCTTGACAGATCTTCGACTTTCAACTTCCTGATGCCATATATCCGCATTTAAATCAAATAAAATAACTATAATCAATATCCTTGTATCGTAGGAATAGAGATATTGGAGAAATTGATCTATTTTCAAATCACATGCGCTGTTTGAACCTGCTTCAAAAAAACTTCCTAAAGTTCTGTCCCCATTACGGATTCGGATAAGTAATGGATTTTTTCGTTTATAGATCTAAGTGACACATTTTTCCAAATTGTCATGTTTCTAATCAGCCAATGCAAGAGTTTAAATCGGTGAATATAACCTCAAGGTTTATAAGAAATCCGTGCATACGTTGCGATTATTCTCATCTCATAGATCGCAGTTTTTCAGTAGTTTTACAAAGGTTATAGTTAATCCTCCTTAATGGTATCGTTATTATGCAAAGATTGTCGCTCACATAGTAAGCATAGGATTCTATTACCCATGGCACTCATTTATAATACTCTTTTATGAGTAGGTAAATCAAGTATACACTGAATTTTGTTAACAATGCGCATATGTATCTAAGGCATGAGTGTGATTGTAAATATTGCAGTGCGTGCATGGGTGTCCTGAAGTATTGATTTCTAGGATATTCCTGTGGTAAAAATGCCTACGTACGCCAAGAAAATGCATATGGTTATGATATATATGTACATGTTATTTTTTGGTGAGTACTTACCGACCAAATTCTCATTTAATTCAACCACAAATTTGCTGTTTAAAAACAATGGTCATTGAATGATGCACAGTTCAGCGTATCATCCATTACCGCATCGCATGATTTGCCGTAGTCTCGCTTTTAAAGAGAATATATTTCGAGCAGAATTATGATTAGATGAAAAGTTTATTTGGTGATCTTGTTGAAAACCTCACAGCTGAACATTTGGTGATCATTCTCGCTGTTATTGCATGAGTTGAGTTTGAGATTGTGATTAGTATTTCCTTACGAGTGAACTTAGAATGAAGTTTAGTTTAACGGGAAATAAAAATTTTCGTATTTTATTTGGACACTTCTTATCCTCGGTCTTAAAGTTCTATTGACTGGTTTGCCAAAATATTTTGCTTTCCATTTATCGACGAAAAATTAAGTTTTTGGAAGTGTTGCAAAATGAAAATTAAAATATTTTTAATTTCAAAATATTACACGAATGAATTAGCTATCAGCATCATTGAGAAATCATAACTTTCCAAATAGTGTAGATCAATCCTGATTACTTCGTGATAAATTATATATATAAGATATTTTTGACATTAGAATGTCATAAGGGATTAAAAAGAGTAAATAAATTAAAATATAATGGAATATTTCAAATTAAGAATTAACACAGCACGAAGTATGTTAGATATTTTTTCGGATATTTGAAATAATTTCAGCTTTTCCTTTTCTGCTGGTAAACGATTTAGTAGAGAGATGGGCAACGTATTTTAATGCATTGTTTGTGAATAATTCTTTAAAAAAAGGCAATGAGTTCAAAATCTAGGTGGGTAAACTTAATTTCTCTGTTCGAATTTATACTCAAGCTGTTAATCCTAATGACGGTGTGACATCCGTAAAGAAACAGTAAAAGTACTAATAATGGCTTGGGTGAGAAATACGGAGGAATAAGAAAGTACAAGATAAAGTGAAAGAAATTACAGAGTGCGTTTCTATTGTTTACACGGCAAATCTCTCATTGC
Organism: Platycnemis pennipes; assembly: GCA_933228895.1. Taxonomy (NCBI): domain Eukaryota; kingdom Metazoa; phylum Arthropoda; class Insecta; order Odonata; family Platycnemididae; genus Platycnemis; species Platycnemis pennipes. The sequence continues at coordinate 111,426,829 of OW121847.1, forward strand.
ATTGTGATGCATTATGGTTTTTTTAATATACATCCAGAGCTAGTCGTAAGGCCATTTAAGATAGTACCGCTATAAAAGCACGGAGAATGAATAACACGCGGATTTAGAGACATGAAGCTAACCTTTTAGTTCACCCTTTTGTTCAAGCAAGTATAACTTTGAAAACTATATTACTATTCCAATAAAAAGGATAGGTATCACATTCGAATTATTTCGAGTTATCAACAAGCGTCTTAATTTTTCACTTCAATTTAAATTTATAGTTTAAAGCAAGATGATAAGACGTTCCCCATGGAGATGCCGATTCATTTTCAGAGGACCAAGTTGGACCGCGCACTTAAATGAATAATAATAATACATATTTTGTTTGTTATAATTTGGTTTAAATGTAATTTTCCTTGGCGTGATTCCTTTCTCTACAATAGCGGTCATTGTCAACACTCATTCATCGATGGTGTTAAAATTGGGCAGAAAAATCGAGGTTAATAAATCAAGTTGATTTTAAAAATGTGCGCGTAGCCCCTTTGAGGTATAAATTGCAAAACCCCAATTGACATCCAAATTTTCAATATAGATTTGCTTCCCGTTGTTGTATCCGACTCGGAGATTGACAGTCGGAGAGTTGCATTCGAGGAAGCGAGGATTGTGTCGGAGGAAATGCTCAAGGATGACTTGGATATCGAAGGAGGGGTGTTGGATTCGGATGCAGGCAACTCCACCGTTGCGAATCCTCGCGACGTGCATACCGAGGCTGGAGATGAGGATCCGCCAGAATATGATGACACCGACCCTGGAACGGAGCCGGAGAACAGCAAGGAACCATCGGAGGAGAGCGATGGTGGGAAAAATGACGTTGACCGAGGCGAAGACATAACCATAAAAGAAGAGGTGATGCGTCGCGGTGAAGACCCGACCAAGACGCGAGAGGATACGAAAGTCACACATCAGCAACCTCCCTCTCAGCCAGAGAAGAAAGAACACCCATCGCTCGGAGGGAGTCAACCACAATCCAAAAACAACCTTCCCTCCTGTGCGGACGAGCAGATAATCAGGCTGATGAAGGAACTTCACGTGATGAATCCGGAAGGCGCCGTGGTTCGCGCCGTTGAATCCGAGAATGGTCGTTTGTGCAGGTACCACTTGCGAAAATGTAATTTCTTGAGCTTCCCTCGAATTTGAAATCAAATCGCCAAGCAAGTGATTGCGGTACTTATCCTGATTGCGGGAACCAATTCTATAGTGATGGAATACGTAAATGCTGTCGCAAAAAACCTTCCATCGCATTTTTTTCTTATCGTGAGCAGGGGCGTCGGAACTATTTTCGCTGGAGGGGGCCAGCATTGAAAAGGGCCCGGCTCCTAAGAAAAGGGTCCGGTTCCTAAGAAAAGGGTCCGGCGCCTAAGAAAAGGGTCCGCATTTTTTGCGGATAGGAGGGGGTAGAGACTAGAATTTCGCTAAAAGAGCATATGAAAGTATTAGAATATGTGGCACAAGGGAAATAGTAATCTGGAAACAAGTGCAATTCAATTTTTATTAATGATGACTACTCATTTCTCAAGGGCCCGGGGAATATCTGGGGGGGGGGGGGGCCCTCCCGCCCCCCACTTCCGACGCCGCTGATCGAGAGCCAGGTCTTTAAATTTAGTATCCTTACTCTCGGTGGCTTTATATTTCCACCCTAATGACCATGCGGGATCATTTCGAGGTTAATTACTCTCATCCTTCTTAAATGATGATTATTATTATACATGAAATAAATGATTTACCGTTGAGCAAGTACCTACAGCCCGGCCCAGGAAACGATTATCAGTTTTTGGGGTTTTAAACTGCATCTCTCAAAGATTAAATTTTTATCGCGCCTATTTTTTGAAGCATCGTTTCTTGTGCTGGCGGTTAAATCATTTATGGGCTATCAATGTTTAATTACTTAGTTTAATCCTAGTGATATAACTTATCATTATTTGAGGCCTGTATGTAAATTTAGCTTTTTCCCACCTTCCTCCGCCCTAAATCAGTGGCGCATATACTTTGAAAGGAAAGAGGTAGGGAGGGAAGTGGTTTGTAAACTAATTTTTTACAAGCTCATTTACGCTTATTTTCCAAAGCGCATTCGCATCCTAAAACAGTAAAATCTTTGCTACTTGCCGTACCCTCCCTACCTCCGTATTATACATTCAACTTCTAGGAAACGTATTTAGTATAAAGATCTGGTTCCGGGAGATTATTTTTGGAAGCGTTTCAATTGAACCACTCTTTATCTCCACATAAATACTTCATCTCATGACCCCGGTCCTGCTATCTCAGTTCTCAGTGATTTTCTCGTAGATTTTATTGCTTCCCATATGATTTCGCCGCTCGTTGAAGTATAGGTTGTGAACTGCTATCTTTTACGCCGAATGACCGCATTTCAAGCGAAAGACTTCAAACCTCGAACTGCGAATCAAATTCTCAATGCATCTTCACATTCATTCAGGTAATGGCACAAATCATTTAGAGCATATTAATTTAAAATGGCCTTTTAATTTTAAAGGCATGAATTACATCCTCCTTCGGAATTAATGATTAGAAATTCAATTTTACTTAACGAGAGATAACTATTTGGATACTTCTTCCAGTCGGTTTTTTTATTCTTTCGGTTTTGTGATTATTCATAGCTCACCTTTCTTTACGTCTTCTCAACTGCTTTCTAACACATATGGAACAAATATTTCATTGATATTGTCCGCACATTCGTGGCGGGCCGTGGTAGCCAGGTCAGTTACGTGCCGACCAGAGAATCCAAGGGTCATGAGTTGGAATCCGGCATCAGGCATGGATTGAGATAGGTGATTGGATTAAGAACTTAGTTCGAAATAACCGGAGACCTTGAACCAGTACCTCTAGTACCCTAAGGCTAATGATCGAGTACCTAATCATGAGAATATTTCTCTTTTTCTTAGAAAACTCTCCTCGGGACTAAGCACCGTTGAGCATTTCATAGCTACTTGCGATCTAAGCAAGGATGAAAAATCTTACGCTAACCTTATACAAGGCGTCCAGGCACTACATAGCAAATTGTGCGAAGAAGAAGTATTCCGGACAGGTAAGATGAATGCAGGTCAATGCTGTCGTTTTCCACGAACGGTTACATGGGTATTCTCTGCACAAATGTTGATATGTTAAAATGTATTCACCTCTCGTAAAAACGATGTCTAACAAACACTTTTTGCTCATTATTTTACCATTGTTTTACTTTTAAATATGTTAAACTATCATGCTCCGTGCTGATTTTCCTGTCGATAGGACCAAAGGGATGCCGGAGGAGAAGTATTCACAGCATTGATAATGAAAATGCTCTTTTTTCGTGCTGAAGGGCAACATGGCCTTCAGCTAGAGAAAAGCCAATACTACTAACATTCTAAGCCTAATACCACTAATACTGTCATGGTCATGCTGAAGGGCCTGTGGCCCTTGACCATGACCGCCGTGAACTTAAGATGCAGAAAATATTGCAAGCAAAGCCAATAGACATTTAAGCAATGTTAATGTTACCAACAGAATCAATAATACGAAATTATTTCAGCATAATGATTGCGTACCGCAATTTCCCTATTTCGGAGAACCGTTAGGAAAATCGCGTAATGGGCCTTTCCCAATAATCACAAACATATTTAACCGATTTCCTCGCAGAGTATTTGAAAAACCAAGCATGTTATAGAAATGTGGGTGAAGATTACAAAGATTGTGTCGGACCGACTGGTTGGAGTGAGGGACTGAAGCAAGACTACGTTTGCAGGTGCGGAGAAACGTGTTTTGCTAAAGGTTGTTCACCAAAATTATGACATTTAACGTATTACATGCCATTCTTTTTTCACAGTGAATACGTCAAAGTTGCTAATTGCTTTTACATCAAAACTGCTGTGCGTTGCGCCATTCCAGAAGCTCGTACAATGAAAGATCTCATGAAGTACGTGGTGGGAAGGGTTTTAGCGGTAAGGATAAAAATATAATTTCCATTGGATCAACTTTATCATTAGCACTTTGACCAAAAAATGGAGTTTTAAACTTATTCTGCATTCAACATCCAGGTGCAATGCACGGGTATAGAGAAAGAACCTGAAATAACAGGATTAATGAGAGCAAAAGCGTATCGGGTATTTTTTTCTCTGAACTTCGAGCAAGCTGTGATTTCCACCATGATTATCTTCATGACATTTAATTAACAAATGAAAAAGCATATACAAGTCACTATTTTACGCTGCAGGCAAAGTACTTAATGAAATAAAGAGGAAAACATTTGTTGACGTTGGATTGTGTTCCTTATTAAAGCGGCATATTACAATTCGTACTTGTACATTAGATGGACATTATTAATGCATTCAATAATGGATCAACTAAAAGTTCTTGTCGACGTCAGTCAACAACAAACCGAACTAAATGTTTGGCCAGACAATCTTGCATTCCCTTTGGGATGGAATACCGGCATTAAGTCCTGCCCCTAAGAAGAAAAACGAAGACTAATGAGAAACACCAGCAGCTCACGAGTATTTGGCTTAATTTATGCTCGTTATTTGTTATTAATGCCACGATAACACAATTGAAATATCACTTGAAGAACATTTCTTGCCTTCTGTGTACTACAGCAAAATGGATGTCTGTTTATACGTAAACAAGTCCAACCGGGTTTTAATAATCGCGACAGCTAGCGGGAACTGCCTGAAGGAATGAAATGCAGCCAAGCATTACTTCGTGTGCGGGAAGTACATTCGTCGTTCAGGAATCGTGATTGTGATGGATGTTTAAAATTTTTGTGAATTCAGCTTGGGCAAATGAGTGTTCTCGGGATTTATAAATATATCGCAATGAACGATTGTGAAATTACCAAGGATTAACTGCTGCTAACTGCACACAAGTCAAGCTTGGGAGTGCAGGTAAGTTTACATATTTCTTGGTTCGAACAAAGATGAATAACACTGCCATTCATTGATAGAGATGGGTGTAGCACAGTTTACGAGAGCTTTTTTCATCGAATGGTGTGTATTTATGTAGTTGGTCTGAATTACTTGTGTAATTTGTCTTTCTGGTCGCACCCTATTTCATTAATAAGGATTCTGGTATCAATGAAGTATATTTTCAATGGCATCCTAGGCCCTTGTTTCTTGGATAGTTATCGTTGAATGTAAATTTTAGGAAGGTTATGCTGCCTCACTTAATTGGCCGTAATTGTTTTTATTCTTTGCTATAATACATGTTTTCGGTGACCTTTCGATACATCCGTGTCGCTGTAAACTTTAGTGTATGCTTACCATTAGTAGAAAACATTTACGAGAAATGTTTGTTAACTTATTAACCGCAGTTTACGTTGCCATCACAAGTTGATGTTATTGTGTATTTATTCTTGTTTTTGGGTGATACACTGCGTTATCCCATGTCTGTCGGTATTTTCATGTACGATATTATTTTACCCTCGGTGCTTTTAAGTTGGGAATATTTCGATGGAAATGGCAATGTTTTTTATAGTAGTATATCATCATTTCATGCCTGTTAGTTTTTGTTGGGTACTCACTTGATGTCTTTAGAGACGTGCCCTTGCAGGATATGTTTTGTTGACATCGACCTTGGATTCCAATTGCACTATATGTTTCTATATGTTAAGCATTGTGGTTCCCTTGAAGAAACTGAATGACTGGAATTATACGTGTGTTATAATTTGATTGTTTTTTTTCTGCCAGAAGTTACGTTGCAAGAATGTTCATGTTCGCATATCATGGGTTGTCAGAAGTTGGAGGATATTTTGAAGTGATAACGTTTTTTACACAAAAACCTAAGTTTTCAATACTTTACTCGTGTATCATTTAACATTTCATGCATGCATGCAGGTATTTTGGTGTTTATGTTAGATATCTATACAGATGTTAGTTATAATACTACTCAAATGTTTTTACAAATCATACTTAAGGATGGCAAGGCATGTTATGTTCATTTAACTTCGGTTAAATCGTAATTATTGCGAAAACATGGAAATTTTCCAATTAGGTTAGTATGCAACGCATTTTGACTGCCCCACGAAAGACGAATGCTTTTAATATGTTGATCATAACCATTCACAATGTGTTAATCGTTAGCCAAAAACAGTCTTTTGGTGTTAACCGTTTGAGTCATAATTTTTAACCTAAGCCTGGATTTTGATGCTAATCGGTGATAGTGTAAAAATCAAATAAACTGCTTTTGAAAAAAATCTCTTTTGAAGTAATAATGGTGTGTTGTTGTGCTCTATTAATGGAGTTGTGTCTGTTGGCCTACTCTTTTTGTTTCTGTATACCTTTACTTTACACAGTATAGAAGAAAGTTTTAATGGCAGGATGCATTCAGAGGGTTATTGACTTGGTTTGTCAGAGGTGTGGTAATTGATAGACATTTCTTTTACATTTGTGGCTAAATTGAACACTCATTATTTGTGTCATAAACATCATGTAGATTAAATTGCTATTATTATACTGCAGCAATACATGGTACTATTCATTCTCTAATTTCGTATTATTTGGTAGCTTTTGGACCAATCACTGTATTGAAACTAATCCATCATTTCACGGCGTGTAAATTTCTATATTTTGAACTTGAAGTTTTTCTCTGTGAGCCTATAGTCTTCTGATAGTGAGATATAGTCAGGTTCTCAGTATTACATTGGGGCTTTGATTGTATTTTAAATTGCCTTTTTTTACTCTTCCTGAATGGTTGTAAATTTTGTTTGACATAATTTTTACAATTCTGGATCCTGCTTAACAGTAATAAAGATTTAGTCTCATTGGTTTCCGTTTATACTATACAACATCAGCATGGATAGAACTGTTTTTGATGTAAGAGTACAATGTTGATTACCAAATTATTCACAGAACATAGCAACCTACACTTGGTATTCTGTATTGCTTTCATTTTGTCTGTAGTTTGAACTTCTCTCGACATGGACACTCAAAATTCAGCTTGTTTACTTTTCATCAATGAATTAGAATTGCATGGCGTAAAAGTTTATTTGGGGAAGATTATTTTGCTCCTTTTGTTTGATGGCAAGAAAGAAAGAATTTTTTATACATGGATGAATGCTTCCTTTCTTAAGTTTCTTTGCAACTAATGTCTTCAGTGGGACCATGCAATCTTGATGAACTCAGTGACCTTGAATACGGCATCTAGCCAGCCTAAAGACTATATTTTACTATTTATATGTTGAACCTCTGAACTTAAATGTAGAGCAATGTGTGTGCAAATATAGTGAGCGTAAATATGACCTCAATATCTTTGAGCAGTGGGGAAAAACTGAATATATATGATTTGATTATCTCTAATATTGTGTGAATACATGTATTTTTTTATATATCCTTTTCAATCAATCTTATAATCACAGTTGATTGAGGGACAATAGGTCATTATTTAACTACATTGCCTGTAGCATGTCATCACTGTCCCCGATGAGTCTCGTTGTTGTAGTGATTAGCTTCATATTTTGATAGGTTATATCAGTTGATTATAAACAGCAAAGACTGTGTTGGTGTCATATTCATCGATATATGTTGCCGCAATTTGTTAAATATGATCAAATGTTTATGAACTTACAATAGCAGATCACAATCAGAAGTGTGGAACCGATACACTATGAAAAATTAACGATAATGCTGGAATAATAATGCTTATATAGATAGAAGGAGAATTTTTTCAATTTGAAATAGGTTATTTATGTTTATGTTATATTATGTACAGAGTAATTCAAAAACATGCTCATTCATGGAGGGAATTATAACATTTTGGTTAAGCAACCACTATAACAATTTTGATGCATTAAGTGGATGATTCTTTCTTCACCAGTTAAGTTCCAATGAGAGCATCATTGGGTACAAAACAAAGAACTGACCTTTGTGAATGGAAAAATTTACTCTTAAATTTTAGTGGCAAATATTGAGATAATTTTGAGTAGTATTCTTATTGTAGTGACAGGTGTCAGCTTGTGTGCCCAATTCTTTGTTCCACTAATGTCAGCCTAACCTTAAGAAACTCTTTGACAGTAGAGATAGAAATGAATAATTTTTTGGACTGAATTTTCCAATATTTCTGATATATGGCAATAGATCTTTCTGTTCTAAATGCCATTTATTCTCTCTTTGAGTAAAATATGATTTTCATAACTTCACATTACATTTTATAGTATAGAAAGTCATTCAATATAAGTTCTGTATCATCATAAGTCCCTTCACTCTCCTGGCACTCAGCAGTTGTCTTTATATTGTAAAGCAGGGGTGATGTAATTTCTTCATTGGTGGCAACGTTAACAATCCTACTCTTTGGGACATAAAATCCCATGGCATAGTTGCTTTCATATTTTTTTTATTGTTACTTTTTGTAGGCATTGGAATTTTAATCGCTGATGATTCTAAAGGTTGCTAGCTTAGATTGAAGCATATTGTTGAATCTGTCGTGCTCTAAAATTTTTGATCTCATGAACAGTCTTTGTCTCATCTTTTCTTATTGCTCTTGTTTTGAAGCTTCAATTTGTTCTTCTTTTGAATAGACACAGTTGTGTTTATTTTGGAACCATGCCACGAACCTCTGGTCATATTTATGGGGCCATTATGTTTTTAGGTTTGTTTGGAGGGTGAAAAGAGTCTTAGTAAGACAAACAATATCTCTAGTTACTTCATCTCTCAATCTAAGTTTTGTGTTTTAATGATTATGGGATATTCTTGTGGTCATGTCATTCATCTGTCAATTAAAAATGGGAAATCCTTGTTTCATCATGATGTTGTACATCTACAACCAGGCAATCAAATTTCTTGTGTAAAATACTTCTTTTTATAAATAGGTAATGCAAGGGGATGGCAACTTTTACCTCTCTTTGCCCCCCTCCATGATGTTTGGTGACTAAACAGAAATGTCACCAAATTATGATTAAGGTATTCACATTATGGAAACAGCTAACATAGCTCTGAAGTGCATAGTTAGGGGGAAATTTATGATTATAAGATAACAAATATATCGTTTACAATCTAGGTACAGAAGATAATGTGGAAAATTCCCAGAATTAGAAGAATTTTAGTAGCCATTCAAACTTGTGACCATAGAGACAGCTTTTGAGAACACTTTTAGTTCAATGCCAATTCTGCGGGCCTTGGTTCTTCTAATGACATTTGGAATGATTAGGTATTTAGAATATTCAGTGATGAGATTTAGTTATGCTTTGTCAATGTGTATAAAATTGTTTCTGCCTTACAATGCCTTACTCTAATGTTTAACCTCAATGTAAGTTTCAATAATATGTTATCATATCATTGAAGTAATAACACAATTCAGTATTGAATCACTATGATTTAAAAATATTGCATGGATGTAAGCAACTCATTCATTTTGACTTTATAATTTGATTGTAATGTGTTTTACAGGTATCTATAATATTTGTTTGCCCCAAAGCCATATTAAAAGAAAGCACATGGTACTTCCCACACTTTTCCATAAAAATTGTTGAAGGTACAAAGAATTTCTCTTATCATGGCTCTGAACTTCTAAAATGTTAACTTGCCTACAATATTCTTCATTCATGATGATATTGAGAATAAAAAATTATTACACTATATAATGGTCCACCATAAAGGTTTATTGTCACAACCTGGGTTTTTGTACACTTAGTGACATCCCCAGGTATGACCTGAAGATGTCACTAAGTGTACAAAACCTGGGTCATAACAATAAACCTTTATGGTGGACCATTACATTGTGTAATAATTTTTTTATTCTAATTTTCATCATGGAGAGGTTCCTCATAGTAAGGCCTGAAGTCATTACCAATATACTTTATTCAATGTGAAAGTTGGTCTGGTTGCTGAGGTAGATTAACCAAACCCAATGGCGTGTGAAATTCACAGCCAGTGGAGGGGTGTACAAGTATCTGTACACTATTTCAATAATCATTTAACCTTTTCTACTTATGTCTGTGGGTATCCCCAACATTGTCTTTTTCCATGTCCACTTGAATGTTGAGTGAGCCCTGAGTTTCATGTGGGGAAATTCTTCTTCTGACCCCCCCCCTTCCCTCCTGGGGAGGTGTGTTTGAGTTGTTTGCGATTGTTTCTGGTACAGAATAATCCCAAATGCAATGTAAAAACATATGAGGGAGTCCTTAGTTACATATCAAAATGAATCTTTAGTAGCAATTCAAGCACCCACTGACCTTCCTCCGTAGAGGAAAGCAAGTAAAAATTGTTTAGAGTGGATAGTGTTAATGCACGGTTATAAAGTTTTTAGCTTTCTTCTCAGTACGCTATTGAAAGCCATTTTTGCATATTTCCAGCACCATTTTTCTGATATCAAATTATTTATTGCTATACCATTGGTATATTTTTAATATTCAGGCAGCATTATCAAAGTCAAATTCGATGTGATTATAATCTTGGCAATCAGCAAAAGTTTAAGGGACTTCAATGTTTTTCCTGGACTTGCCCCAATTCTGGTATGGGAAAGACATGTAGGCTCTGTATGCTTTTTTATCAGCATGTATTAAAAGCAGCTCAATTCAAATATGCCGATTGGGAAATTGTTGACAGGGTATGCACAGCCATGGACATGTGGTGATTTGAATGTTTGGCCGTCAAGATAACTTATGGAGTCGACCCAGCAGTGCCAGTCAATGCAAATCTCTCTGCAGGAACATTCGGGTGCGTGATATTCCTAGTTTACTTCGCCGGGCGAGTTTGCAATTTGAATAGACTGCGGTTGGCAGCTCCAGCTACAGGAGCAAATCAATGCAAAATTTGGGGATTTTGTCTCCGGGTCTTCCCTGCCTTCCTCTCTCTCCCTCCCTCTTCCCCGCCCCCCACCGGTTACCTTCGACCCTCCTCCTCCTGTGGGCTCCTTCTCCGCCCCCGTTACCGCCTTAAAGGAAGTCACCGAGTATCCCCGACCCAGGCGCCTGTGCCCCCTGCAAGAGGAGGGAGGGAGGCCCGAAGAACTCGAAAATACGCGACGGGAGCCGGTGGGAGCGAGTCAGGGCGGAGCGGCGTGGCTGGGTGTGGGCAGGAAAGCGTGAATGAAGGGCATGTGGGGGGAGCGAAAGAACGGGAGTGCTCGGCGTTATCCACTGGCCGCGAAGCCTGAGTGTCATCCTCTGCGCTCGGGGATTTTTCAACCGGGAGGGGAAGGGGTCGGGGTTATGAGGTGGGAGAGGTGGTGTCGTGTGGGCAGGCCTGGTGGGGAGGGAGGTAATGTGCGGTGGGAGGGGAATGATGGCATGGGAGGAGGAGTGGGGGTTAGGGTCTGGGTTGGGGGATAACTTCCAAGCTGAAATATTACCGCGTAATGTATCGATCTGGTTAGCGAGCGCGTTTTTCTCCATCGCCGAGCCTCCCTAGGTTTCGTCGTAGTCTTTCGCGGTGGCAGCCGTCTATCTGAGGGCGATAAACTTTCGTTGTTTTGGGAAGGCGGGGAGGAACCCGTGCTCTCGTGATATGTCTCGCACGAATCCGTTTTCAGGCCTCGGAGATCCGGAGGAACAGGCCTGTTTCACTTGGTAGTAACCGCTTGTCCTCCTTTGAAGCAGGTATTTTTTTCCATCTCCATTATTATTCGATGGTCTGTCGTGAGGATGAGATGATGAGCTATAATATAGTAGGAAAATGCATGAATCAGTAATTTGGTATGTTTTGCCTAGAATTTGGCGAGAATTTCGTATTTTTTTACAACAGTGTAAGAAGCAGTTATTGATAGTGATTTGTAAGCATTTTGGAGCATTTCAGTGGACCCCCTCGTCAGTTTGATTTTGTTAGCTGAGCTGGGCAAATTTGTTAGGACAAAATCCATTTTCGCTCTACTACCTCTCGGCTTATCCCCGTTTTATCATCCCTTCTAATTTTACCTGAAGGCTGAAATTACTTTTATGTTTGGCTTAAACAGAGTTTCGCATCAGCTAGATCGCTTGCTAATATTCGAGATGGATGATTTCTACTCGTAAAGCAAATCCACAATTTTAACGTCTGCCATCCTGTTCGTTGTACGGAACCGATAATCGATTACAGAACCGTACAGAACGTATTTTTTGATTGTCAAAAAACAAACTGCGAATTTCACTGAAATAATTTAATCACGACCCTGGTTTCGAAAATTAATGCCATCTAGTAAATTATTTCAGTGAAATTCGAAGTTTTTTTTTCCTTCATGGAAAAGTTTCACAAAATTATTCATGAAACAGTTCATTTTGTTACACGTATATTTTATTGACACAACATTGGAAAGTTCGGACATCCTACATTTATTTCGATCCTTAACCGAGAGCCTATGATAGTCTAAACCACTTGAAAATGTGTCGTTTCTCCCTGCTTATTTTCGTATTTCATTATGTGTAATGAACTATTTTGATTTTTAACGACTCTTTGTCTCCTCCCATTAGTTTTACAACGTTTATGTTGAGTAACATGTGACACCAATTATCACCTTCGTAGAGGATATGGAGTGAAGGGTTAAAGCCAGACTATTTTTTTACTACAACGGGATAAGATGGACAAAGTTTGAAGTTGTTACTTTTTTTTCGTTCGCCGGAGACGTAGATGTTGGAATTCAATCTGTTTTTCGTTTGACTATTTAGTGGCAAGTTGCGGACCCCCTTTTCTGTGCTGTCGTTCTCTCTCGTAGGGTGAATTTCGGGATGGAATTTTCCCGTTTATGGTGCCTATCTGCATCCGCGACGTTCCTCACTCCCGGGGCTCCTATGGTCAGTCCGTGACGCTCGAAAAGGACCAGGTGGACAATGTCGAGTGCGTCTCCCCTCGTCGCGATGCCCTCTTGCGACTGCGGTGTGGGTCTAAAAGTCTTTGAGCGGAGATACTATTACATCTGGAACGAGCGTCTCTTTGTCGTCTCCCTCTTCGCCGTCATTTTCTTGTGTTGCGGCAGGCAGCCAGCCCCTCTCGCGGTCTCCACGCTAGCAATATTCTCCCATGGCTCGATCTGAGTAAGAGTAAGGATGAGATAGGCTGATTGTCAGCCTGTGGCAGTAAAATTAAAAAAATAAATACCTAGCTGTTTATAAAATGTATCTGAAAAAGTAGTATGTAGTAGACTTTGGTTTTTAGGTGCTCCTACGACGAAGACTCGATCGCACGTTATAACCTAAGATCTTTATGGTAAGATAAACGCAAAATGCATGCCCTGCACAGCCCTGCCCTGAACGATTCAAGCACACCCCTTGGGCGGTATTCGAACCTGTGACCTTTGGGCTACCAGGTAGGTACGTTACCGACCGGTTACCGCGGCCAGCCTGAAAAACCATTCCGACTCATTCGCATTATAAAATTTCACAAAGATATTCATTAGTGCACGTAAATTTCCTACACAGGGACGCCATTCAGATATATGAAGAATACGGCGATGCGTTGAAAAATGTTTTTAGCCTATAAAATGATTCGGTCGAGTTTTGCTGTGTAGATTTTTTTCTTCGTATAATGAATATTCACAAGTTTGGGGTGAGAATATTGAGCTGATCTTCCGATGAAAAAGTCACCCATGTATTGTTGCTGTAATGTATGTCGGGCCGAGTTCCACTAAATGCTCAACCCCTCAAAAATTTACAGGTTTGTTGTTTCTCATCTTTATGGCACATGCCTGTTTCATGTATGACGAAAGTTTTTATCCCTTCTTGGTAGAATCTCAATATATGTAGTTGTATACCACTAGTGCGTGTTTTGTTATAATCGTCCCTTGTCGTACATCTTGGAGGCGGTTGGCAGTGTACTCAGTAAATGTAGACGAAGTCTCCTCTCGATCGGCTCTTGCAGCCTCTTGCAGTCGTTCGCTCCCCGCTTACCTTTTGCATGACCTCGTCGAAACAATGGAAGGGGCTCAGCTAGGAGGCAAGGAAAAAATCGCCAGGAAGTGGGCTGGGAGAGGAGGCAGTGGTCATGGATTCCTTCCCTCTCCATGTTTCGGATTTCTCCATGGCCGTGCCTCCGTCCGTTTTGCGATCCTCAAGCGATTGTTTCATATGTTTATTCGTCGTGGAAAAAACTGGAAATGTCTTCTTTGCCTACCCTGCGGTTGTGTTGTTTACGTGGCCCATATACTGGTGGCGATTTTTGTTCTACCATTCTATAAATTTCTGATGGCTGAAAATTGTTGAGGACGTTTTCACGGCGTTGACATCTGGTGAACCTGTGAAGTAAGGCGTCAAATATTGTTGAGTACCTGACAGTTTTTGTCTTGAATTAATCTCAGGCATCGGGATAGGATGAAATAGAATGCGTGGTCCGGAATTATTGTAACAAGAGAGAAATTGCTTTGAAATGGCGGTTGATAATTGTATGGCTCCGTAAAATAACGAATCACCTCGATTAGGGAGAGATATAAGGGAAAGAATGTGATTTTTTAGTTCTCTGATTTAAGGTTTTTGATCACTTTGTGCTCTTTTTGTTGTATCGCTTTGGAATACAGAACGAATAGTGATCGAAATTTTGTCCTTAGAACGAAGAGCAACTTCTGGTCCACTTCTTTGTCTAAAATTCAATGGAAAATTTTTTAATCGCACCTAGCCCTGTTGAAACTTAGCTTTTGTTTTCACTTCCTTCCTTGAGCCGTAAAAATATGCGTGGGTAAAATCACGGTTGGGATTGTTGAAGTATTTAATGTTTCTTCATAGCATCCGAGTCCGATTACATTTGTGTGTTTTTCATTTTTATCACTCACGAGTTTGTGATTCGTTAAGGTATGTTGACCGGTCGCATTTATCTCGTTTGCGTAGTTTTCTCCTGATTAGTTTGTCAGTTTTCCCATCCGTTTTTCCTCTCTCGAATTCATGGTCATTTGTCTGGTGCATACTATATTTTTTCTCCGTTAGGTAGTGTGTGGTGGTTCATAGTATAGGGTAACCGGTTGAAAAATATCAATTTAGTTTGACCGTTAGGCTTTGATAAAGTGTCACTTTTCTCATTTTCATTTCATTAATCTATCGGCTCCATCCCAACGCCATCTCTCTTTCCAATGGGGTCGTTTACCATTTTTTTATTGCTGAATCTGATAGATTTTGTAAAATAAAAAGACCCATATTTTCCGTTTTTCGGTCCGTCAATTAGTTCCGAGTGAGGTAAGCGGTGAAAAACTTTTTAATTCATTCGGAAAAGTGGGCATGCATGCGACTTCTTACGTCATCCACTTCGTCCAATCACGACTGAGCCCGCGAAGCTACTTCGCCTTATCGCAATGGGAGACACACAGCTGACTCTGCCAATGGAAGCGGTTGCGTCAGGATCTGTGCGAGCAGACCTTCCGACACCCCCCTCCACTCCCTTCCCTTCCCCTAAAAGCAGTAAAGGACGGGAGGTGGATGACGTCAGTGGTCTCAAGGCAGCTTCTTCGGTGGGCGTCACCTTTTGCTTATTTTAATTTTTGATTTATGAATGGCTCTGGTGAGAAGATTAATTTTTTCACTAAAATACATTTTTCAATTCCATCAAACCATTTCGTGCACAAAGTTGCGATTTCGGTTCCGAGTAAACGTCCCCATTCATCGCATTTTATACCCGCCCCCCTGGTCGTGCTATCCGTAATACCATTTCTCTTTCTTCCGCGATTAGCCAGTATTCTACCATCGATAGCGACCTTCAGCATACCATAGTTCCTAAGTACCTGTTCCACCCATTTACTCTACCTATCTCGAAGTCTGCCAACAATCATCTCTCCTCAACCGTGTTCCACACTTCTTCATTTATCAGCCTATCGTAATTTCCCCATTCTTCTCCACACCCACATTTATAAGGCTTTCAATGTTCTCTCGTCATCCTTCCCCAGTTTCCTGGTCTCAGATCCATTTAAATCCACGCTCCACATCAAGCGCTCCAGTAACCTTTTCGTTGCTGTATTTTGTATTTGAGCTTGTGCATGCTTTATTTCCTGTTTCGAAGGCGATAATGATTTGCAGCTCTTGTTTACAATCCCTACTGCCTATCCTTTCAAAATCTTCCTGTCGTCTACTGTCCAGCACTTAAATGCCTTGTTTCATATTTATATAAAATCACATTGTTGATATTTTACAGCACTTTCTTGCTCTCTGAACAATTATTACAGTCTTCGTTTTTTATGATGAGCGACGTTGTTTGCTTTTATCAGCAAATTTTTTTCGTATTTTTCTCTCTTCCAATGTTGTGATGAAAGACCCTGTTCTCTCGTACTGCATTCTCCCATGTTTACTTGTTTTTAGTGTTTCTGTACAGTGTGATCCTATCTTCGTATAGGGTGCATAGTAAGAGTAAATTCCGATCAGTCCTTCAGTCTGCCTCGTCGCCTTTCATTGAGTATGTTTATGTGGACGCTGTTTCTATCCACTCATCCTCCTTTCCCTGATAAATTCTAATCTTTATTATTAAATTACCCACTTATTCTAAGTTCCGCATTTCGCCTTAGTTACCTCACAGCAAATAACTACAACTACAGTATGCCTTGTTTGGTGCCTTGCAGTCTCCTTAGCATTGGGTTAGTGACCGGAAGGGAATGGTGTAATATTTAGCATACTGATAGCATTGATTCACTGCTCATCGTAATACCTTTGATTTCGGATCATTTCCCACCCCATTTCGAGTGACTGATTCCGGATGGGTTGTGTTTTGGTAAATATAATGCTGAGACAATTGCATCAAATCAGTCCGGCTTCTATGCAGCGTGTTAGATTTCAAACCATTTTACTTGTTATTTCTTCATCACGGAGTAATTTCGAACTTCGTGCCGATTGCATTTTGCGAGTGCTATTCGTCAGTCCTCTAGCGCCCGGGTAATTGCCATTCCCGTTGATTGATCGTGCATGAAGGCCACTACTGAGTTACGTGGTTCACGTCGACATGTTTTAATATTTCCCGTTTAATAGTTCCCGTTCTACGTTTGACGATGTCGAGGGCTTTATTAACTCCCTAGCGCTCCCACTGGTCCTCTCGTATCTACGCTCCCCGATGGGCTCTTAATGAACAGAAAGAGCGAGGGGGTCGACGACCTTAGGTCTTGAGTCATGGCATTTTACTGTGCAGCACCTCTCAATGCTTTCTCGTCGTTCGTTCTTCGCTCTTTTACAAATGAGCAGAAAGCCATGGGTCACCGTAGGTTGCTTACCGACTACCTATCTCGATAAGCGTTAACGTTTGTTACTTGGGTTTCTGGTCTGTAAATTTGCCGCGAGTGGAAGAGAATATGAAAATATTTATCATTGAGTTAAACAGCGCTGTAGTGAAGTGGATGCTAGAGTTATTTTTCCGTGGAAATTATTTTTATTTCATCTCTGGCGATGGGTCATCTGGACTCGGTAAATTTTTACCACCTTTTTGGGGGAGCTTACTTATTTCATCTATGACGAAAGGATTTTAAGTTTTCGTGGAACTCTCGCATATATTTTTCTATGCAATAAACATGTGATTAGATGTTTTCTCCAATAACTCCCTGGCACAATTAGCTACAGCACCTAATAGAGGGGACAACACTCTTGATTTACTGGCAACCAATATCCCACAACATGTGACAATGATTGACACGGTTGATGGAATCAGTGACCACAGAGTTTTAACTGCAAAACTCTCGCTATCTTTAGATAAAAATTTTAAACAAAAAAGAAAGTTTTACATTTTTAAAAGAGCAGACTTTGCTAACTTTAAAATTTTTTTAAGAGATTCCTTATCGGATTTCAAAAAGTCTTCCATAAAGGTATGTACCAACGATTCATGGAAGTCGTTCATTAATATCATGCGCTCTGGGATCAACAGATTTATCCCTAGTAAATTCAAAAAAGAAAGCACTGAACCTAGGTGGTACAATGCCGAAGTGAGAAAATCCCTGAGACGGCAGCGAATATGTCATGCTAAAATGATAAAAATTAGTAAACATATGCCCACTGATGAGCGTAATGTAATTATTGAAAATTATAAAATTTCAAAATCCACTGCAAAGTCAGCCCTTAGTAATGCATTTGCAGAATTCAAAAGAAAAACACTTGGGGAACAATTGAAAGAAAATCCAAAAGTCTTCTGGTCGTACGTAAGGGAAGTGCAAGGCCATAAGTCTGCCGTCCATTCACTTAAAAATGATAGAGGTGAAATGACCACAAACACACTCAACAAAGTTAACTTGCTAAATTCCTTCTTCCAAACCGTTTTTAACCCACCTTCCGGGGATTCAACTGTCGTGTTACCTGACCTCTTTCAGCGGTTGATGCAACCAATTGACATTTCCTGTAATGGTATTGAAAAATTACTTAAAGATATAAGCCCCAACAAATCTCCTGGCCCTGATCAAATTCCCTCCCGCGTATATAGAGAGTTAGCATCCGAAATTTCTCCCTACCTTGAAATAGTATTTAATAAATCCCTGACCGAACACGTAGTACCGATGGACTGGAAAGCAGCCGATGTAACACCCATTTTTAAAAGTGGCGATAGGGAGCAGCCATCTAACTACAGACCTATATCCCTCACATCCATTTCATGCAAGGTCCTAGAACATATAATTGTCAGTTCAGTCATGGGACACCTAGATAGCCAGAATTTATTGTCCAATGTCCAGCATGGCTTCCGAAAGAGCAGATCGTGTGAAACCCAACTTGCTCTCTTTTCCCACGATATTTTAGTTTCTGGCGAAAATAATATTCCAGTGGATGCAATATTTCTCGACTTCAAGAAGGCTTTTGACAAGGTTTCTCACAGCAAACTAATTTTGAAGTTAAAATCTTATGGGTTAGACAGTAACATTATATCATGGAATAATGATTTTCTGCATGATCGGGTTCAAAGGGTTGTTTTGGACGGTGTTTCCTCACCGGCAATTAAAGTCACTTCGGGTGTCCCACAAGGTAGTGTGATAGGTCCACTCCTATTCCTTTTGTATATTAATGATATCCAAAAGGTGGTAAAAAGTAAGCTTCGTCTATTTGCCGATGACGCAGTAGTGTACAGGGAAATTCTATGCCCAAACGATAAAGATTATTTAAATATTGACCTACAAGCAATTGAAACTTGGTGTGATACATGGCAGTTAGAATTAAACTTTAAGAAATGTCTTGTAATGAATTTTTGGAAAAAGAATAGCTCTCCTCCTACCACTTACAAAATAAGTAATAATGAATTAACAAACGTGGAATCCATTAAATATCTTGGAATAAAACTGACAAATGATCTTTCCTGGGGTAAACACATTCGTGAAATAATGGGTCAAGCGAATCGCAAACTGGGTTTCATTAAAAGAGTATTGGGTAAATGTGACGATCATGTACGAGAAATCAGCTACTTTTCCCTTGTTAGACCTCATTTGGAATATGCTGCCAGTGTATGGGATCCCTACGAAATCGGTCTAAGTAATGAACTTGAACGTGTGCAGCGAAGATCGGCAAGATTTGTAAAGGGACGATACGATAATTATATTAGCGTAACCAGTCTATTAAATGAATTGAAATGGGAATCATTGTCAGATCGCAGGTTGAAATTTAGACTTAATCTCTTCCACAAATTCCAAGGCAATATTTTCAGTGATGATGTTAAAAATATTTTACGAACCCCAACTTACTATGGCAGACTGGACCATAATCATAAAGTTAGAGAAATTGATTGCCGAACTGACCGATTCAAAATGTCCTTTTTCCCTCGCACAATAAGAGATACGAATAACGGTAAATATGTCCTATCGGAGAGTAGCAATGAATAGCATTGGTAGCTGCATGTTGGTATGAGTACTTAAAGCCAACCCTACTAACAGAATGTTTTTGCATGTTTTCTTTGCAATTTCTATCTTTTTTAAATAGTGTAGTTTTGACTACTATATTAATACTATTCCTTTTTTATGCATGATATGTAGTGCATGTTTGGTGAGCAATCACCCCCTGCCACACACCCTTGTGGTGGCTTGCAGGGTATTATGTAGATGTAGACATGTGATATAGTTTTCGAAATGTAATAAAATGAGAGACCTATGTAATCGACGTTCTTTATCGTTGAGATATCTTTGATGAGTGTTCCACAGTTTTATGAAAATATGT
Source organism: Platycnemis pennipes (assembly GCA_933228895.1). Lineage (NCBI taxonomy): Eukaryota > Metazoa > Arthropoda > Insecta > Odonata > Platycnemididae > Platycnemis > Platycnemis pennipes. The sequence goes on from OW121847.1 coordinate 111,446,831, forward strand.
ATTGATTGAGTTATCAAGGGAATAAATTATGTAAATTATGCGTGCATGTTTGTCATCGGTTGTTGAGTTTTACCTTCGTTTACCCTGGCTATTAGAATTTTGATTTGCCTTAAGCCAGCTTTTCCTTAATAAAATGTAACTAAAGATGCAATAAATTGTACTCCATCCAGTGAATAAAAACCATATAAACTGCTATCTTAGCACGAGCTGCGTGTTGCCAGTGTTTACATTTGACCTGAGTGGGTCTGACCCTTTACTTTCGCAAGCGATGTAAAATTTTGAGTCTATGTGATTCTGAGCTGTAGCGAAGGTGCTATCCGGTTTTTCCTCTTCAGGAACTAGTTTTTGTCATCATCGAAACAAAGTTAACTTCTCCCCAATTTCAGAGTCCTGTCATCATTTGACGAAATCAAAATTCTCATCAGAATATTTTTTTCTGCTTAAGCTTACCAATCACAAGAAGGACATTAGACATAAGGACACTGGAGTAAGGTGAGGAATCATGAGAACATCCTTGTTGGGAAGGAATGTAAACGTTGCTAACTTGTCAGTAAAAATTATGGCTGACAAAAGATGTGTCGTGGGATGTTTGAAAATGGGTTTTTAATTTGAGCTTCATATTTAACCTCGCGCTACGTTGATATTCCCATAGGTTGGCTGTATTGTTCGGAGAAAAACCTCTGCATGAATTTATCCTTTAGTTTACGGAAGTATAAGTTAATGAAGCGTGTACCTCCGTGTACTACGAGCATAAATATAAGAATACCATATTTTTGGATGCGTACATGAGTAGAGAGAGCAAAACGGTGCAAATTCAACGATTCCAAAACGGTTCAAAAATGTGGGAAGCATATAATGTAGCATTAGATTTTTCATGTTCTTCTTCTTGGCCGGTTTGCACCTTAACTTACGCCTTTGAGCATATACTATAACAATGCACAATTTTTTTGGTGGTAACTACTGGGTGTAAGTGCTTGATTCACGGAATATTACTTCTTCATTTATCTTCAAAATTCGAACCATTCCGTGTGGCCAATACCCATTGATAGTGTTTTTATGTGGGTTAGATAAAGTATGATTACTTACTGTTGGATGTATGTGAATACAATCCGAATTATCCAGTTCCTTAAAGCAACATAAGTGTAATCTATAGATGGGAAATTTTACATATTTCTTCGTTTGATATTCATTTTGGTTCGTGTGGGTATTTGTTGCCGTGTCACATTTGCCCATAACCTAATCACGTATTATCTTTCTCCTCAAGGATGAATGTCATGTTGATCATCCCTCCGTCGTTGGCCGCGTGGCGGTCAAAGGCACCTCGCCCCCCATATTCCATCCACACGTATGGCTGCGGTCGCTCGAAATCCGACTCGCTGATTTGACCGCATTGTCTCATGATTTGGCAACACAATCCGTGATTTTTTTCTATTTCCAGCATCTAGATTACTCTTCCTTCGCCCGCATCCTCCGTTGATATGCAGTATATGCACGACTGATGATTTCAAGAACATCAACCCAGTTAGTATGCATTTCAAGTCTGTTTTACGGTGCCCTTTACATCTTGCTCTCTAGATCTTTCTGGCTGAAAATTCCTGCTTGCAGCTAATAATAATGTTTGGCGTGATTTCTGTCATTTCACAGTAGTAGTGCGTCCGAAATGAAAGAAATATGTACGTGAGGTAATAAATACTGGTGAGTATGAGTTTTTAGCTCATAAATCGACAGAAATTATCAAAATACCCATACGCTTGGATTTATATTCATTACTGGGGTAAAATTCAGTTTTTTAAGGAGTGTTTTGCCGGAAATGCGTTTGTCGTTTGCGAAGATTTACTTTTTTAGGGTCATCATTATTACCGCGAAAAAGTTGTCCTTGGGATTCGGAAGTTAGTTATAGAAATGCTTTTATTGTTTACGAACATTTACTTTTTTATGTTCCTCGATTATTACCGCGAAAAAGTTGTCCTTGGGATTCGGAAGTTAGGTATAGATATACCATCCTCGTGAAATGCAATACATTTCGATATATTTTGCATATTAAAACTCGTGAAACCTACCGGTACCCAATTATGCATCTGTGGAAACCATTTAAACACCTTAACGGAATGAGCGTGTAAGCTGAAGAGCCAGCGTGCCGCCGTGGGGATTATTAAAAAGCGCACAAGTGGCTGCAAAGCGTGGCTGGTAAATAGAAAAGCACGAAAAAGAAAGAATTCTTTGCTATTTCCTTCTTTTGAATAGATTATTGCACCATGGGTTTCGATGTTTTACATCATTTTCAATTGTGATATAAACGTCGTGTATAAACTTTGCTGAGACCAACATCTTCGCACCTGCTACAATTATATGAATAGCGAAACCGGTCTTGCAATAAATTACTAATAACTTTGAAACCGCAAAGAATTCTTTCTCTTTCGTTATGCATACGTTTCACCACATCGATCCCGAAACTATTTCGTTCAAAAGTTAACAGCTTGTTTTTTTGGAGCTGATATATGGGCTCTTATTCTGCTATTATTTTTCGTGAATCTTGTTAAACATTTTCTTTGCAGTGACGGGTGTAAACCATAGGACTCACTCATTAACTTATGCGATAATATTTTAACGGTGCGGAGATACGGTAAATATTTCCCACAAAGCACTCTGGGGCTCAGGTTATCGTAGTTTGGCACAACTCTCAATGCCTTCGCACTGGCGGCTCATTTCAAAGACCCGATTAATTTCCAAAGCGTTCGGATACACTTTCAACTCGCGGCTATGCCCACAATATTTCCTTGAGCGCACCGCCTGCGTTAAAAATCGATTCGTATGTGAAATTCCCGGGGAGAATTGTTGCGACCTTGAGAGCAACCAAATCGCTTCCTCCACGCCTTCAGCTCTGCCCTCGCCTGCGTCTTTCTCGATGCTGGAGGTCGTCGAAGTTGACCTCACACCAAGTGGCGTTACGACCCAAGCTCGTGATGATAGTCGGGGGTGTACCGTGGTCCAAGATTCCTCACAGAAAGCCTTATTCTGTTACTCTTTAATTTTTCACAGATTTTCTAGCGAGTGCGAGGGAGTCTATCCATCCAAAATCGTCTATCCCTTTTTTATTTGGTGAAAATAAGCTTGAGCGTCCAAATATAGTCTGTAAATAGAGGAATGAAACAAGTAATTCATTGCTCGGAGTGCAGATTTCCTATATCAGTTTCAAGGTTTTACTCTGATTTACCCCGTTTTTCTTGGTTTGAATTATTGGGTTTATTTTCTACAGGTTTAATTCAGTGGCATTGTTTTTTAACAGCCGAATGTATCGTTTTCGGGGAGATACCGTATTGCATCTTGACAGCGTGCTACTTGGTTTTAATGTTGAATGAGTCAAATCCCAGGACCAACTGAATCGGCATATCTTGTGGGGACAAGCCAATGTAATAAGCTTATGTGTGGTATTGCTGTAGCGGCATTGTTTTTCGTCGTATGCGTGCTGATACTTACAATAATAATTTTTCGACTGTCGCGCTCGTCAAATTTAATGAAATCATTTCAGACCATGGAGACGCTGGCACTTATTCCGGGAGGGCTTCCATGATGGATTGCGGTCTGAGGAGTGAGCGCTTCCTCAGCTATCGTTGTCCCGAACGTGAGGACGGGATGTGTTGATGTGGAAAGATTAATGTTTTCGTTTCGGGCCAAACGGATATCATCCCGCCCCTTCATCCCAAGGCACTCAGCGACGAACCGTTCCTTCGCACCGCGAGAACTCGAATTCGGTTTCGTGGAAGGAGAGGGTAGTTGCGAAGAAGGAGGGTATCTTTCTCGAGTGGAAGCGCTAGGGGGCAGGAAGTGAGATTGCTAGGTGTGCGTCATGAAGAGCCTTGGCCAATGTCGTCCCGGGACTCGTCACGCTCATGGTAGACGGAACACCGGCATTGGGTTTTCTCTGTTAATATTGCGAGGGGTACAGTGTCTTCTTCTGAAAACGAATAGCGGTAGTGATTTCCTGCCTTGGATATGCCCGCGACGTTGGCACACCCATTTAATAACGATCACCTGTCAAAAAACTGGGGATTTGTATCAATATAAATTTCTTTTTTGGAAAAAGGCTGTACTTTATGTGGAATTCTATGCTTTTTTATGAGTATGGGCTAATGGGTATGATATTTATTCCAGAATTAAAGCTTTAAAATTCTCGACGGTTTACGTTTCCGAGGCTCTATCGTTGTACTGTTGAGGGTGTGGACAGAACCTGGAGGTTATGGAAATTTCAAGTATCATTCAGCATTGAAAACTTAGGGCAGATATGCCCAAAATGATCCAATGTCAGGGGATTCTAGAGATTAAAATGGAAAAAAATTCCTACCGAAGTAGGTACCTGCCAAAATCATCATCCTTCGGTTCCTTTTTCCACGCCTCGGTTATTTGTAAGGGTTATTGCAGAGATTAAAATGGAAAAAAAATCCTACCGAAGTAGTTACCTGTCAAAATCATCATCCTTCGGTTCTTTTTCCACTCCTCAGTTATTTGTTAGAGTTATTGCCATTTCTATTTTTGATGTGCTTAGAAAGGGGAGATGAAGATAATGATGGTCGCTTCAAGGATAAATCTCAGAAAGGGCTGTGAAAAGATATAAATCACGGAAATCTATCGACACTTCATTTTTTCTGCCATCGATATATTTGTCTTACATAGTAGAACTCATTTGAGCTTATGGTTTTGAAATTCTTCGATTACGGCTCTTCGACTAACGTGTGTTACGTTCAAGGATTACCGCGTCGAGAGCCTCGGGCCTTGATGTGAGTACCACTGCGACGATGCGGAGGACTGAAGACGTACCTGCTAGATTACGATTAGACGAATATGTTCTGCTAGCGTGGAAAATCTTTTGAATTATTGGGTATTCGGGAAATAATCAGTTTTTGTCGCATTAAGAAGCAGCTTTCCTGATCAATTGAGCTGGCCCATAGATGTGAGATCTTTTCTCTGCCTTTATACGGAGGGTAAGTAGTTGACAATTTCCATAGGACAAAGGTTTCCCGGTCCAATAAGTCTTTACTCTTAGGTATTTTCAACGCCTTCTTCCGTATTTGCTTTCCATGGGTATCGGTAGAAAAAATATCGCTCGTCGCGGTAATTTATGGGATATATCCTGTTGTACTGTTGGAAATCTCAACTAATGACTACCGTGATGGCGATTGAGACCAAGTTCATGTAGATCCTTCTAAAATTGCGTATGTAATCGGGAATACTAGGCAGCGTGGTGAACTACAAACTGTTCAAAAGCCTTTGGTTCGTTTCCAGGTTCAGGAATCCATTGTCCTTTGGCAATGGCCCCATAGATAAGTGAAAATATAATGAATCTTCGAGTCAAATTTGAGGCGTTACATAATCCTAAAGTGAACGGAAAGAACGGCAAAGGAAGGTGTCGTATGAGATGAATGGAAGAGGTCGTGAAAGATATGAAAGAAAGTAATTTGTTAATATTAAGAGGTTGGCCGATAGAAGAATCGAGTGGAGGGCTGCATCAATGCAATCCTCGGCTCGTTGACCGATGATGATGAGTTAACCCTACCTATATGAAAAACAATAATGTTCCTTCGTCATTCTTGTCGCGTCCTGTGGTTGTAGCTGTCGTGGCCGATATTTTTGGCCCCATTTTCGTTTCTGAGACTTGAGAGAGGACGTTAACACCCCACGCAAAACTCGGGAAATTCGGTGCCTGCTGTATCGGGGACATCTCGTAGTCCTGCGAGGGTTTATCCGCGGGCTGCGGGAAAGGTAAGTCGTCGTCGGTAGATGGATTTCTCTTTGCGGAATTGTCGAGGTCTTTCTCGTTGAGGCGATTAGGATTGGGGAGGGAGGACCTGGGAGTGGGAGCGCGCCAGGCTTATTGTGCGTCGCGTTCGGAGGGCGAAGGGGGGGATATAAAAAGGATAAGTGCTTTTGTGTACCCGGCAGAGGTTATAACCTCTCTCGCCATTTCCCCTCCCTTCCCGTTCCAGACCCCCCCCCCATCTTCCTTCCCGTCGCCCATCCTCCCTTCCTGGTCCGGGGCCTCGCGGCACTTCCCCGGATTCCGGCCCCACCTCCGCTCCCCCTCCCTCCCCACCAACTCCTGAATGGACATCCTTTGCTCCCGTTATCCATGTTTTGGCATGCACTTGGCGGCTAATTAAGGATATCGCTTCTGAGTGCATCGCGGTATTCCTCCGCTTAAGTGGTGGTGTTGGGAACCATGGGGCCTTGGGTAGGTTTTTAGTTATGGCCGTTTTTTAAATCGATTTCTGCCTCTCCTAGGTTTGTTGAGTGTTCTAGGAATTGCGATAATACTCCGCTGGGGACGCCTTGAAAGAAGTCGTTTTAGCTGCTCACGGCAGACGTATATTTCCGAAAGAGACCTTCAGGCATCAATCTGAGGGTAGATCATTTTCGTGCTAAGTCCTATTGATTTCAGCCATCTAGTGTGGGTGGAGAGCATCGTAGAAAGGCTGGAAAATGGTTTTCATTAGGGTATTATAGGTGCTTTCATTGCCAGATGACCTGTCATATTTGCAAATCTATTACTCATGCATGAAGGCGAGAATCATCCTTTGCTTTGTGTGCTTCTTCTGTTGTGTGTAATCTTTTAGATTTTACAAGCGTCTGGAATTCTCAATAGTCATCCTAGTGTACCTTTTAATGCTTCGTGTTGGTTTTTCCTTGCTTAAACCTTCGGTTTTATTTTTATCCCTTTGTGAAAAGTGATATTTTAATTTTCAAGACAATATGTTTACTATTTTTTGTTCGCGTTAACCCTTCAGGGTCTTATACTCTTGCTTAGGAATGTATGTACGAGTAATTTCAACTGCAGCAGCAAATTAATTAGGAGAGCTACAAGTACCTTCTTACCTCTACCCAGGGAGTGCAGCTCGAGCGTTTGTGATTTTACGGTAACTTTATAGAGTGAAGAAAAATTGGCGTACAAACGTAAGAATCCTATTTTTCATCGAATCCTTTAAGAATTCTGACTTCAGAGTTGATTTGACTAATTGACTGGAAGAGGAATTTCTTTGGACTTTTCCAAAGAAGGAGAGGAGAAGATGAGATTAAAGGTAGCTGAACATTGTATAATATTTTTTCAGCTTCGTAGCATTTCCGGACTTAGTAATGCAAGGATTGGTTTGGTACAGCCTTTTTACACTAGTCGATTCGTTTCTCACTCTGTCGTACTTCCATGGCAGATTCATTCCAATGGTCGACATTGGCCGTTAGGACGAAATGACGAAATTCCAATTTTATTTGACTGTTAATTGTTCTTTTCGTTTATACGCGTGTGTTCACTTGTTGCAAATACCTTCTGTCAGTGAGAAGGAAGAGCTCTGTGTTTAGATCTTTCATTCATTTCCTCTTAAAAAATATTTTCATTGGAACTCTTCGTTTCCATGGGAACTGTGGTGAAATGTCTTCGAGTCTCACATGGGGAGGGGCTATCCTTCAGCCCCAATCAAGTTGCCGCTGCATTTCGATTTTACTTTTGCATTCACGTCGCTGTTAAGGCTCTAAGAACAGCAGCCTAATGTGTTGGTGTGGGTGGGCTAGGGAGTGTTGAAGAGGGGGTTGAGTCCTCCTCAACCCCCCAGTCGTCTTCCCTCGCCTCTCGGTCGAACTCGTGAGAAGTTCTCTTCCCCCTCCACCGACCCTTGGGGAGCGTGGGCTGAGGTTTCGTGGGCGTGGTTGATGGGTTTCCCCAACATAGGTGGCGGCACTGTGTTTGTTCCGTGGCGTTAGGAGCACGCTTTGGAGCCCCATCTATCGGCGTGCTCCCGAATTTCTCTTATCTCACAAACAGTCTACGCGAAAGAGGGCTCCTTTCCTCCCATCAGAAGGGAGGAATGCGATTGCGAGTGTCGAGTCGTGGAAAAATCAACCTCGTCGTGTGGCATTTGCTGTCGAAATCATGGGGAGAAGACGAAATAACTTTTGAAGATTAGCTTATGCAACCACACCATGTATTTACCTCTTCAACGGTTAGGCCGGTTGATGCCGTAATTTCCTTTGAGTACAAGAGCCATCATTATAGCTGTGATTAGCTCTCGGGAACTCCACCGGGTTAAACTTTGAATCATATCCAACGTTTTAACGGATGAAGTATCCATCGCCGTCATAACAGTCATGACGATGGATATATGATTAAAAGTTTAAACTCAGTGGATTTTCCGAGAGCTTTTCAAAGTTAGTATTCGCTGGGAGAGTAGAATACTAAAGCAATTATTGAATTAGTTAACGTTCTCATTCTAATTATCTTAAAATCAAGTTAAAATATATAGTCGGTTATTTTTTGTGACTTGATTCATTACGCTCCTTTTAGTTCAAGAGCACTTCCTAGATGTGAATGAATATTGACGTTATAAAATAGAGAAATCTGTTGATTGCAATCGCATCAATTTATTCATCAGCCCCGTGATCATTTAACATCGGATATTATTTTTTACTACATAAATATGGTCAAAACGTCTTCATCGTCGGTCAATAATCCTAAGTTTGATTTGACGCAGCTCTCCACTCGATTCTCCTATTGGCTAACCTCTTCATATTGATATAATTGTTATGTATCAATTATTAATGACTTGTTCAATAAATCTCATCCGAGTCCTACCTTTTCCATTCTTTCCGTTCAATTGGCCATCGACGATCGTCGTCATTAGGTCATCCAGTCTTAAGATATGTCTGATCAGGTTGTTCCTTCCTGTTTTTAAAGTTTTTTTCTCAGGCTTCTTGTATTACACGTATAAATCAACTTGAGGGCAAATGGAAAAATGTTATTACAATATTCCCAGGCGTTAAACTTGCGTGCATCACGACATCGGAGTTCTCATTGTCTCGCGTTCATATATTCAGAGGTGCATTTACAATGTGGGGAATGTTCTTTTGCTTTCTTATTCGTTAACTTTTAAAAGGTCTGAAGTAGTACGTCGTTATTTCCTCGAAGCAAACCGCTACCATCCATCCCTGGCGTTCATTTTGTCCTTCATGTTCTGATTGTAGGACTTGTTCAGGCACCGTTTTTCAAACGTTTGCCTATTTGTAGAAAAAATTGTGTAAAGAATCCCAATCTGCAGAAAGCTGTCAGGTAAATCGTGCCATATTTAGAGACAGCTGGAAGTAATAATAGTAATTAAATTTGGTCTATTGTAATTTTACTATCGTCGTTATGATCAGGATGAGCTTATAAGGAATTATTTTCTCTCGACTTTTCTCCCTGCAACAATTTATTTGCTTGAAACATTACGGTCTTCATCGCGGGTTTTTTTTTCGAGTTTCACCTTATCTATTTGTTTCCTCCCTTCTCCCCACCTGCCCAGCATTCTCCCTTTCGCGGCCTTCAGCATCGTGGCCGGTTCGATTTTCTATCGACGGAGGCTCCATTTCGTATCGGAATGGCGGACGGGTACGTCGAGATGCCCGGGGACGTTTTGACCCTGGCCTAGTGAACAATAGGAGGTTCAAAAGGCCGGGCGGCGGCGGGGGTGGGGCGTACAAGGCGAGTAGTACTCGCGAGGTGGGGGAATACTTTCTCGGCGTTTTTCCGGACGCGAGCGGAGGGGCAAAAGCGGTGCGGGGGAGTGGTTATCTCTCTCCATGCCGTTGCTCGCACGTGTTCCCCTTTATCTCGTGGGGGAGAATAGCTGCGGGAATGGGGGGAGAGGGGTCAGAAGGTGAGTGGTATGGTGGGAAGAGGGACCTCTCTCTCACGCAGGGAGGGGGAGCCGGGCGCGGAGGTGGGTGGGAATTGGGAGGGCTCGACGGGGGTTGGTTCGGTACCCTTGTGGGGCGCACATCGGGAGAAATTGGTGCGGGAAGAGGTCTAGGGGTTTGTTGGAGGGGAGAGGATGCTGGTGCGTAGCTCGGGGCAGGGTGATCGCTTGCCAGAAAAACCGGTAGAAGCACTTAGCAGATTTCACGTAGTAAGGGTAACAAGGGTTGCTCTGGAAAAAATGAGGGAATTAAGAGGTTTTTCTGGAATAAGTCATCAATTTTTTCCAGTGCTGGCAGAAATGAATTATCGCTGTCACTTTAGCAGTTTTTGAAACGCCATGTAAAAATAAGAATTAATTTGTATGTTTCGGGCATGCTGTAGAATGTTCTTGGTGATTCCTCACCTTCAAGAGGCCATCTCAGAGCTGTCCTTAATCTTGTCTCTTACGGTCGATTTTTCTGTCATGTCTAACTTTCGTCCAAAATGCCCTCGTTTGAACCCGCGGAACGGCAGGGGAAACTGCCAAACTTTCCCCGGATAACGTGGAGAAGCGAGGGAATTTTGTGACTGGCGGATGGCGGACACCCTGATGGAGGCGCGGGCCGCGTCATGGGGTGGAGGCGGTGCAGGGAAGGGTAGACTGCAGCCTCGTCCTCTCACCCACAGCGGGGGGTTGGCCGGCGATGGAGAGAAAGGGGTGAAATGATGTCAGGGAGGAGAGAGAGTGTGGGATTCGGGCGGTGGTGGGAGAGGGGAGCGGCTTTTGGGTGCGGTGGGCGACCCGCGGGTGGGAAGATTTAGTGAGGGCGGCGAGAGTGCCGGTGGGGGGTTTGGTAGGGGTGAGAGAGGGTGGATGTGTGAGGGGTGCGTGCGAGTGTTGGGGGTGCACCGAGTCCCCTCCCTGTGGCGTGGAGAGTGGGGGAAGAGAGAGAGAGAGAGTGAAGGGAGGTGTAGGGAGGAGAGAGGAGGGGAAAGGGAGAGAGAGAGAGAGGACCGTGGCGTTTATGTCCTGATCAATAAACTGGGTGGTCGGCATGGGGAAGTAAGTGCGTAGGACGAAGCAGGCTGACTGGTTCCCCACTCCCCGGCTTCCCCCGCCCCATTCCCACTCCGCTTTCCCACGGAGCACTACCCCCACCCGCCCCTTCCTCCAACCCTCCGTCCCGGCTCACTTCTTCCCACGTCATTCTCCCCGTCTCCACAGCATCCCGCTGTCTGCGCTAACTATTCGTCCACGATCGCGCCGGGGGTCTGTAATGCCCTCGGGCTGATTGGTGGCTAGGACGGCGACGAAATGGAGAGTCAGGGGATTTAATAAACTCATGGAAATCTCGGAGAATTGGTGGAAAATCGGGTTATTTTCATGCTAGGTATTCAATTCCTTTTGAAGCCATTGCTGAGTTTCCGGCCATTTAATGACCATTATCAGATGTTCCGTAAGTCATTTATTCTTGGAAGGTGGTGTACACGTGCAAAATTTGACACCGTACTCGGAAGGCGTAAAATAACGTAATGATAGAAGGGAGAAGAAAAATATTATATTACTTGAGCTAATGGTGACAGCTTTCAAGGAAATTTGGAAAATAAGGAGTCTTAAAAGCAGGGGAATTTCAGGAAGTTTAATTTTGCGCTGTTCTGCATTAAAAAGTTTGTTTTTCGAGGCAACCTACTTGTAATGCCATTTTGGCCATGTTGTAGGTGGGGAATATGTATGAGTTAGAAATGGGGAACGGAAGGGGATTAAGGAGAAACTGGCCACCATGAAGGTAAAGCGCCGGCATGGCAACCCGAAGGATTCGGGTTCAAATCCCGCCTTGGGGATTAGATCATCTTCGAATTTAGCGAAGTTAGACGGTGCCATATAGCCATCGCAGTATATGTACCTCAAAGCGAAGTTATAGCCCTAATAGAACCCCGGCATCGACAATGACATAGCATCTCACGAAAGAGCTAATAGATATGTGAACTTTGCGATAAAAACTTCCTTGCGTAGTATTTTCTTTCCTCTATAAAGTAATTATTGTGATCCATCCGAAAAATGTCTGCCACTGCCGGCTTTCGAACCTAGGAGTCTTGTGAGATCGTCAGAGATTAGATCGCGATCAGTAGTATCAGTAAAGAGTAACCGTCTTATGTCATTTATTTTTTATTTTTTTCTTTACTCACCCTATTTGTGTCAATCAGATTGACTGTTTTTTTTCTTAATTACACTTATTAGACTGCTAGCTTTAAGCATGTGATAGCCCGTATCCGAGTCGCATTGGTGAATTTATAGAATTAATTTTTTGTATCTTGCTTTCAGTTAATTTATTCTACCTAAAAATATAGAATACTCCTCGATTACCTTTACCTTATCATATTATGCGTGCAGTTTTCCCTTTTATCGGGCATTTCGATTTCTTTCCGAAACCGTTTTGCGTTTGCCATACTTTGGTTTTAGAAAATTTTCATGAGTCACGGAAAAGTCGTGGAAAGGCCTTTATACTTGAGAGAGAAATTCAAATGGTCACCCAGTGAATGTTTTTAGGCCGCTGTTTGTCGTTCTTCTTTCATATCTCCTTTTCAGTCATCGTTTGCCACCTTTGTGATGTATGACCTTCTTCACCATTGAGTAAATTATAAATCTTCACCGAATGTCTAGAGGTTGATGCCCTTGGGCTTTGATTGGTATGCTAGCTAAACTTTTCTCTAATACCTGGGTCCAAATTCCTTTTTTTCACCTCGGATGGGATGGATGGCACGCAAAAAATTCGCTGAACTTTACGGATAGGATTCTTATGATATCTTGATTTAAACGTATAAAATTCAATCGTTATTTTCTTCTGTGTATGATTTGTAGAGCACAAACCCATATGTTTTTACTTAGTACCTCATCGGATGCAATGGTGGCCAATATAGTTTTCTCTGTTCGCTCCATCCGCTTCGTTAAATTATTTTATTTACGTCGCTTCTTAATGGCATTGAGTGTTTTTGTTTCGGTTTGTGAAAATCGTGAATAAACGAAAGAGTCCGTATCTCCATGGACTAGTTTCCTCGCCTCTTTGTTGGGAGTCGTTTTGGGAAATTTTGGCTATTCTTGGCTTTTGATGTTTATGACCGAGGCGGTGGGAAAATCCCGAGCGCACTCAGGGGTTTCCCTTCCCTCCTCCCCTCCACGGGCCCTGGGAAGAAACATTTCTCCACTCGCCCGGCACCTTCCTCATCACCGCCGAGTGACTGACTCCTTGCCCCCCAAACCCACACCTTTCCCCGGGGCCGCTTTTGTGCCGTAATCCCGCGATGCGCCTTCGTGCTCCGCTTGAGGCCCAACTCGGAGGTGTTTTGCGGCCCCCCTCCTCCGCCCATTCTCGCCCTCCCTCGCCCCGCTCTTAATTGCCCCCCTCCGCCCCTCCTCCGCGAGCTCTCATTCCCCCCTCCCTTTCCCCCGCCTCCCTCTCCGCTCACCCGCACACTTCCCTCTCCTTTCTTCTCCAAGATCGATCTGATTCCGGGCATGCGTCATCATATATACACCCCCTTCTTCGCTCCCTCTCGCTCTACTCTTCCGCTCAGCCCCCGCCTTGCCTTCCTTTCCCTCATCCCCCGCCCTCTTGTGTGGTGGTCCTTCCCTAGCTACGACCCCCTACTCCTCCCTCGTTGCACTTTACACTGCGGCGTTCCCCCCCACCCGTTCGGTCCTCCTCATTTCCCGCCCGCCATCGGTCGTTCTCCTGCGGGCTCCCCCTTCCCCGCTCCGCTGGATCACATTGCCTCACTCCGCCATCGCGGCCGCCTTTCAAATCCTCGCCTCTTCGTCTCGCCCCGGGTGGGAAATCTGGTGGAGGACCGGCCGCGGTGTGCGGAAGGACTCTATGCATCCCCAAATCCGCGCGTTTTTTAAAGGAGAGGATGCTCTGGAGGCCTCTTCGTAGGAGCCTCTTTCCTTTGCCGGCGCGGTTATGATTCCTAGTCGTCGGTCGCGGCTCGTGACAACTGGAGCATTCTTGGTCAGATTCGGACCCGGGTCAATAAACAGCCCTCAAGTCACTGCCTGATGATCGATTGTACCGTGAACACTTTTTTATGACCCTTGAACTCAAGGTTAGAGTCAATCTTTTTATTAAAGTGGTTGGACTATGAAAAGCTCTAAAAGCAAAATTCGGATACGCTGAGGCAATCAATTTTCTGAAATACCTGTGTATTATGGAATTTTGCACACTCTCGCTTTACTTGCTATTGGCATATTTTACGAATTTTTACTTCAAATGTATGTACGTAATTTACATTATGAGCTTTCATATCGCGGACATTTATTAAAAAAATAATATTGCCTTCATCATCGTCACTAGTCATCGATACTAAGATTGGTTTCACGAAACTTTGTTTCATTCTTCAGTGTTATTTATACCGATATAATTATCTCCTACGTAAACATAGGCATAGCGTCTTTTAATAGAGTAGAAGCCTCGTTACGTCCTTGCGCCTTAGTGCTGAGGGTTATATTTGTCGTTAAATTACCCTCCATGCAATTAGTTTGTTTAATGTATAGTTTCCAAAAACAATTTAGGCGTAGTTTCTTCCCGTCTATAAATTGTTATCGAAGATGATGAATTTCTGGTTTAAAATATCAAAAAGCTGATAAATTTAATGTAGCGATTGTAAGATTAGTAATGTAATTTTTTAGAATAATAAATTCATAGCAGATATAGCCTGGTTCCGCGGTGAAAAATTGAGTGATAGTAAATTTTTGACCTTAAAAATAAAATATTGATGCGCTTTCGCACCTCACACCTTGTTTAGCGTTTTACGGAATTGTTTATCGTTACCTATGTTTTCAATAGTGTTTGGAGTAGAGCCAATCCTTTGATTTCGCCACAATCATTATACGATTTTGCCCGGTACATCATGGATTCCGTGACATGTAAGCTTGTTCTGTGATAATTCAATTATATGTGACTTTGGGGGAGATATGTATGGAGCCCTCCAGGGTTTGCGGTCATTTTGCTCATTGGTCGCGTGCAGATGATTGAAGAAGTTGGCAATGAATTTGGCTTAATTGGGCGACGTTCTTCTTCTCAAATTCTTTTTTTTTACTTCACCTTTGGGCGATACCTCCAGTGTTTCAATGCCATGTGTTGCCTTTTGCGGTGTGATGCAGAGATGAAGTCTTTCCTCGCATTGGTATTTTTAAATTACCGAAGATAATATCACTGTTTTTCATCCCGTCTTTCTCTCTCCCCCTGTGTGTGTGAGATTGCCTTGTGGAGTCCGTTAAAAGATGTGTTTGCGTAGTCCACCCGAGGGCGGGAGTGATTGATACTTAAGTGGGAAAAGGCGAGTGACGCTAGAGTCGAGGAATTCATGGAGTTTAAAAAAATGCTGTGTCATTGCTGTAATTACCGGGTGCCGGGGCTAAGGCAGCCATCGAATCCATTTCGTGTCCTTGAATGCTCGAGCTCCCCACGAAATCTTTGCTTAGTCCACACCGAACGAATCACGGAATGTTTCCACTTCATCATGGTAAATGTACCACGGACATGCATGAGGAGTTGAGTTGGTGTATTGGTTAGAGAAATGACCTCACACCCATAGGTCCTGGGTTCGAATTCCGGTAGTGGAAAATCCTTTTCATTGGTTATTTGAGTGCTTTGTGGAGAGATTTGAGATCAGTACACGGTCCATCGGATAAGACATCAAACCGTGGTTCCCTTGGCTCCTTTTTTTGAGAGTAGGCTAATGCCGACACCGAATTTCTCTCCACGCCTCCACCATATCCTTCCATCCTATCCTTCTACCTTTCCTCCCGATCTGGAGTGCCTATAAGTGCGAGCACAGACTTGAAAAATAGATAACTGTCACAGAATCCGTGCATTATTGGACAAGCTATTAATTTATTATTCGGCTTGGAAATGAAAAGGGAACTGACCAGTGTATGCTAGTCGCCGTATATGCTTCAGAGTTGTTGATCAGCTACCTTTCTGTGGACCATCGGATGAAGAATCTGGTAATTAAATGCTATTCCTGTATTATTTCCTAGGTCAACTGAAGGGACAGGAACTATGCCATTTTGACTGTTTAGCATTTCCGTTCCTATTGTTTTCTAAAGAATTATCTTGGATTAATCCGATAAGATTTCGATTTCCGTATTCATTCCGGTTGTAATTAACTCATTCAAATGTGGTCCGCCAGGCATAGTATGCAGTCTGTGATTGACCTCAGTTCATGTATTTCCTTGACCGGTTTGGAGGTGGTGCTAACTTTGATCTTGAATTTGCTTCCTTATGCCGGCACTAATCCAACTAATGTTAGCGTCAATCCTTATTTTAAGGTTAGACTGGAATATTATCACATCAACGTTAGAAAAGTGACTGAACAAAAGAGTAACTTATCAGAAACTGAGAGTGCCGTTGAAATAGCAAGAATATGCGCGATGGTGGCCAACAGGTGTATGAGTAGTATTTTTCGCCATTTTTTATTAAAGGTTATTAACATTTCTGTATATGACATTTTACGGCGATAATGCTTATTAATTGTACAATTGTTCTAATTTTTTTCCAAATATGTTTGTATATGCCACGTTTCTTCTATATCGGTATAAGTTTTTGGCGAGTCGATACTCTGATGGGTGCGTATAAAATGCGTCGTTTAAGCAATATGATGAAGTCCCAGTTTTATAGTGTAACGTTATCGTTAACCGATGCTTAAACCAAAAGTTTAGTTTTATAATCTCTCGTTTAGTTTACTCTGGTCGTTAAATTGATCGCTATTTTAACAACGGAATTCCAATGGTTAGCGGGTTAACGTGAAGATTATCGCGGTGATTTTGATGGTGTCCATATTCCACTATTTCCAACTTGTCGGGACTTTTTTTTCGATGTAGACGAATATATTAAAGACGATATTAAAACAAGTTTCTATTGGATTCCCAATTTGACTCCGATTAATTCTCGATATCATGTTATTCATCGGAAATTGTGGAGCAATGCAGACAACGCTGTTATGTTTCGCCTCAAAAAGCCTACAGTGCACATGTTATTGTCAATGATTATGGCTAGAATTGTATTCTTGTGGGTTTTTTATTTTTACAATTATTACATGATTACACCAGGTAAGATCAAATCTAAAGGTTATAGGTTTCCAAATGACGTTAAGATTTTTAAAGTTTTGTTTGAAATACAGGTTAAGTCGTGCGAGAATTCCTCCTGGTGTATGGGAGGTTAGGCAATTCGCGATATGACAAACTTTGTAGGTACGCACAACCGTTATTAGGGTTCTCTTCAATTAACCGGAGGTTATTTCGTCTATATAAAACCTATTCTCACGTTGAACTTCGCAGCAACTCAACGTCCACGTTGGCTAACGAGAGGTTTAATGAGACTTAATTAAACAGGCTCATGCTTTTTTATTAGTTTGTATACTTTGGACGTGGAGAAATGTCATGTTACATTAATTCTGTGTGAAATATGTTTTCTCTGTCGACTTCTGGGTTTTATTTTCACATCTATGGGGGGCTTTTCATTGAATGAAACTTTCTTAGACTTTCTTTCTCGGTCATACACAGTTGCCAGTTATCATCTTAATTTTGTCGATGAGTAGGTATCCCTGGTGGGAAGCATTTTGCAAGTATAATATATGGCACGTTAATAATAATAATAAGTGATTATTTCTGATAAAGAATATACAACCAGTTGTATTATTCAGAATACATTAGGAATATCCTCATTCGGATAAAATACATCAATGGTACCGATCAAGGTTTTGGCAAAAAACAATTTTAACTCTTCAATGTGTATAAAGGTAAACGGAGAGGCTTACACGAAGGGGACTTTAATGAATTTGTTCTTACGATCTCTTGTTGCATGGCATAGACGAGTAACTGAGGCTGAAATGAACGAAAATGTTTTTTCTCTAGTTTTGCACTTTTTTATGTCGCTCAGACTGTGTTTGATCGAAATTATTTATTTTTTTTGTTCTTAATGAAGCAGTAACTCTTTAGCTTACCGTACTCTTTTTTAAGTCTACCATTTAACGTGTTACATTAATATATTTCCGATACCAAGTCATACATACCATGAAAATCGTCATTCCCATGCAAAGGTAATATTACCGAGTTTGAAATATCCTTCGGCTTAATTTCCGCTTCAGGCAAGCAGGATTACCCGTCCACTTCCGAGCGCGCATTCGGGGTGACTGTGTCACGTTGCCGCAGTAGAGGATTTAACTCTCTCTCTCCGCGAGAGGAGAAATAGGATGCGCGTCATTATGTGCATCCTCTAAATTCGCGTCGAGTGTGCGGGGCGGGTCGGCGCCGGCAAAGGTGCCAAGCTAGCGACGAGCACCGGGGCAAATGTTTCGCCCCCCGAGGGACGTCGCGCGAGGGAGAGGAACGGCCTCAACTCCGGCGGCGTGAAGGAGTCCTCGAGGCGAGGCGGGTGAGCGGATCCATTGAGGAGGAGGGAGCGTGGGAACGCGGAGGCGGAGGGGAGGCGGGAGATGGAATATGGGATTTCTGTCGCGGGAGAGTCGGCGGGTGAAAGTTGCACTCTGGCGGCCGAGCAGCGACGGCATGTTTTGATGCGGGTCGGGAGGAGTTGGAAATGCAAGCGGCTGCGGGGAAGGCGCTGAGTGTGCTATGCGCTCGAGTGAGAGGGAGAGAGTGGTGTCCCCAGAGTGGGAGCATCTTACTGGCGGAGGAGGAGGCAAGTCCGGGGGTTTAGCGTGACGTGCTTGAGGTGGGAGGAAGGGGTTGGAGGACGCGTCCCCTAAGGAGGAGGAGGGGGCGGTGCGGGCGGATTTCGGTGCCAAGCGCGGGGGTTGTTTTGACGTCGGTGTTGTGGAGTTGTCCCTTTATTCCCGGCGTGTATGTGTGCGAGCGCGTGTTTGGTAAGCGATCACTTGGCAGTCGGTGGTGGTTGACTCCCACAAGCCACGTCGCGGTCTTTCACCGTGGTTGGAAACTTTTGCGCTTCCGGTAAAGTTGGAGACATCTTGCACTTAATCATCCGTCGCTTCCTTCGTCCTCTATTGGACTTTTTACGAGCACATGTGATAGCTTAACGTGACCTTTCACAGTGTTGTAATCGTTGAAGGGTTCGTTGATAATATCGTGGTATTCAATTCCTAATGCGAATAAACTTCACTTTTTGTAACTTTTGCTATTCATCTATTTTTCGTGTCGAATAGTATAATTATTATTAGTGAAAAAAGAAATTGGAGGCGCTCTGATAAACTTTACAAAGTCGTAGTATTAAGAGAATGAAGGATTAAAAGGCATATATTTGCGGTCACAATATAAGGGCAAAGTAGTTGTCACTAATCGTAATCTGGTTTAGCCATCGAAGATTAGTTTGGATTTTTATTATAGATCAGGCCTTCAATAAGTGCGATAAAGACAGGTTTTCCAGCCCGTAGCGAAGAGAAATCGTTTCTGGTGTAGATTTTTCTTGCTTCCGGCTTCTCAGAATACTAGTTAGGTAATATTTATTCCTCATTTCTTTCGTAAAGTTAATTAATGAATCCTCGTCTATCCTAGCGATGTTAGAATACACCGGCGATATATATATGTAAACCGAGGGTTTCGTTTTCGACATCGTGATGCAAATTGATTCGAAAGTGAAGGGAATCGAATGTCAGGTGATCCGGGCAATTTTCTCCCACGCAAGTGTCTTCCGTTGCTCTTCCGCCCAAGTGCATCTTGCTCCTGTACCTCGACGTCGTCTTGTAAGTCGCTCCCTGTCCTTGAGAGCGCGAACGCTCGCGCCAGAACCCAATTACCGTGGCTTCTCACGATCCGTGCAATTTCACTCTCGCGCCCTCCCCCTTGCGCCCTCCACCTCCTTCGCCGCAAGTCGACGTCCGCGGCGCGCGCGCCGGGCGAAGATAAAGGCTGCTGCACTCGGGTGGGAGGTCTGCCTTCTTGGAGGAGGAAATGGAGCAGAGATAGGGGGGAGTAAGAGGGAAAAGGCGGAATGGGAGGGAGCGGAGGAGAAATGCGAGATAAGATGGGGAGTGACGGGGAAATGCAGGTCGGATGCGTTTGTGAGTGTGATTCCGTGGGCGGAGAAGGTCGTTTACGTTGCAGGGTGAGGGTGTGAGTAGCTTTGGAGTGGGAGGCGCCTTTACTAATTCGCTCAAAGAGTTCGAGAAGGGGATGGGGGCATTGCGTCCTCGACTATCCCACCCTTTTACTTCGCGATGGGTAAATCTTGGTCGCGATCTTGTGACCTGCGCGGTTGTGGGTTGTTCGCCACAGTGCAGAAAGGTGGATGCGTGAGAATGCCCTTATGTAGTGCGGGTGTACCCATGCATAAAACCCGGGGTGGGAATTAGAACCCCCGGCGCGGTCGGAGGCATTTAGTTTGAATGAAAAGTTAATGTAAACTGTGGTGTTTTCTTTTTTATAAGTGTCGTATTTAATTACTTTTGATTAATTTTTAAATTTATTTTATATCCTCGAGTTTATCCCTCATATAGCTACTCAATCATTATATTTTTGGATTTGTTTTGATTTTGTGTAAATGTATGAGCGAGTTGAAATTTGGAGAAATGAGACCCTGTGCTGCATTGTTAACCTTGACTTTTCAATTTTTTTTCCTCATGTGGTCTTGGATCTTAATGATTCAGTTGTTTGGAAATAAATTCATAATGCCCTCCTTGCTGTGGATATTTATAACTATTACACAAGTCACTCCATATGATCTACCAATAAAGACCGACTTAATACCTACTCCATAATTAAACTGCCAAAAATTCCCTCCAATTCATTTCATTCCGAATATGAGTGCTTTTATGGATGGACTATTGGATATGGCAATACTACCAGAGTATTGTATGTACGTTTATTTACATGTTAGCCATCATCTTTTGAGGAGACATTTTATTGTTGGAGTAAATATGTGATAGAACTTCAGTATTGCTCCTTACTAATGTGCTGTTTTGTGTACTTACACATACTTCTTCATAATCGCAACTGCTAACAAATAGCATTCCCAATCAGTTGCGGCCGTTTATTCGTGGCATAATATCACGTTTTGGGTGACAGTGAACGTATTGTGCTGGCATAATTCCGTAGTAGGTATTTATCACCTTGAATCAACCTCCTTTACCTGCGAATTTTATTTCATTCCGCTTGCTCCGTTGGTTGGTTATTCAGAGAAAGCGACCGACAGGTGTGGTCATTTGCTCCGTTTAGGATAGGCGGGTAATTGGGTAATGGTAGGAGTTTTCAGGAAACGGAAGAAGGGTGGAGAGAAACCCGGCGTCAGCATTAGCCTACTCTTAACGAAAGGCGCCAAGGGGGCCGCGGCTTAACGTCCCATCCGACGGACGGAGTACTGAACTTAAAATGCCCTCCACTAGGCACTCACAAGTGGGGACCGGTTTTCCACTGAAAAATCCGCATTGCTGGGAATCGAACCCGGGCCCTCGGGATGGGAGGCCAGTACTCTAGCCACCACACCAACCCGATCCCCGCTTGCTCCGTGCTATCTCCGGCTCGTGTTGGGAAAAGTGAGTGAAATTACCGCGTGACCATTGGCAGTGAGATCCCGTGCAGATGATGGACTCCGCCGGATTTTCCTTCCGTAGGCGTGTTGGCGGAGATGAGTGGTGTCGTATTTCACGCCCCTTGACACGAGAGTTCCTCGGTCACCGAGCACGCACTCTCAAGACGTGGCTTCTGTACAGAAGGAAGAGAAATCGGACGGATTGATGTGCTATGTGGGATGGGGGAGGTAGGGATGGCAATAGGAATGGGATGAACTGGTCTATGAGGGGAGTAGGGAAGCTGAGATTAGCTGCAGGAGGCTGTAGAGGCGTGTAGCCCCTTCCGGGGCTGTGAAATGCTGGAATGGGGTCAGTCGGGTGCGAGACCGGCCGCGGGGGACGGAAGGGGAGACTTGTGGGTAGTATCCTTGCGTCTCACGTGGATAACATGCAGAAAATGTTTTTATACATGATAGTGAATGATGATGATGATGATAAATGCTGCCTCGCATGCATGTCGGACGATAAATCTCTAGTATTATTTCCTCTTGTCTTGCTCGAGAATAATTACTCTCGTGCTGGACTGCTGCGGGATTCTTTTTTGCCGGTATATTCATGACATCTGTAGATTTCTTCTATGTGTTTTGCCATCGTGATATATTATGAAATGTAGGTATAGTGATGAAATAATAATACCGTGCCATTTGATTTAGATTTCATTTTTTCTATGACGAAATGGCGTTGTACTTAATTAATTTTCTTGCTTCTATTAAGTTTAAGTTTCTTGGCAGGATGCATTCTTATGTCTTGATTGAATGTTGATAATTAATGTGTATATGGCGGTTGTAGGAAACCGAATTATTCTGCTGGCGATTTGTGGCTCTCTTGACAATTCCTTTTCACAAACCATCCAGTGATTTGTTCAACGTCCGTCCTGAAACGAAATTTTTTTAATAGCTTGCCTATTTTTCGGTGTTGAATTCTGATTTACGTTGTAGTAATAATTCATTTTCGATTTTTTATCCTCTATTGATGCGACGTCAGTTGATGTTAGTATGAACTGGTACTTACGGAATGGAATGAATCAGGAAACAAGAAGATTGATTGAGCAATGATTTATACGAGACTTTAGTTGGAAGATCGATAAAGTTTAAGCTAGTTACAATTAGTTTTTACAATTATTTGCTTAACATCAGTTTCATAAATGTTCATGAATATCTTCTGCCTTGAGGTGGGGGAAACTTAACGCTTTTTTTATGTAACGTTCAGTTAATCGAAAACTCTGGTCGTCACATTTTTACGCCGTTGTTCTGAAGTGGACGTGACGGTATAATTGTGTGTTAACGTTTAAACCTTGCTTCCTATCATTGGGCTAAAGCGTTCACAAAGGGCCTGTAAGAAATGTGTCCGTCCAGTTCTCTTTGCTGTTAATTTCCTTTCCTTTCGTCGAGGTTAATTGCGCCATGCTCCCGTAGGACTTTTTCATTCAAGAAATTTTCTCTTCATTCGTTGGCAATGAAACAAGGTGTTTCCCCTTCCCCTATGGGGTCTCTCGTACGTCGCGGGTCACGTCACATCGCTTTCCTCTACAGTGCGCCCCTCTATCCCCCTCGCCCCCGACCGGCGAAAGCTCCTCTCAAGCATTCCGATTCCTTCACCACCGCACTGCCCCTCGGAGGCGCATCTCTTGCACACACCCCAGAAGCGTTTCTCCGTCCGAGGCTCATTAGTCCCTCGTGATGCTGCGAACATTATTCCAGGCGAGTGCTCGCCGGATTTACGGTCTACTCGAGGACACTCTCCTCCGCCGCCCCTCCTCCCACTAAACCTTCCGCCAACGCGTCCTCTCCCGTCCCTGAAAACACCCGAAACTTGCTCTCGCGTGTAATTATAAATTGCCGGTACACACGGTAAGAGTGAGGAGGGAGGCGTGGGGAGGGAGGAGGTAATCTAATATACTAGCCATCCCTGCGGTGCAATGAGATCGTAAAATGAGAGAAATTTATACGCTTCTTTCCCCACACGTACCACCTCCCCTCTGGGTCTTGCCCCGGCTCTCATTTCCACTCCCTGCCCCTTGCCTCCCCCTCCCCCTTATCCCTCCCTTCCCGGACATATCTTGCTCCGATCCTCGCATCTCATCCCCTTCCGAATACCTGCCCGTCGTTATTTTACTGCACCTCTCGGCCCTCTCCCCGTTAACCTTCGTCGTCCCACTGCTGGAGGTTGAAGCGTTTAGACCCGATAGCGGAGGGGGGGGAGAAGGGAACCTTTTTTTTTTAGATGGGGGACTCCTTGTCCGTTTTAGTGCGAATTGGATGGGGTGCGGAGAGAACCACAGGGTGGGGAAGGTTCTAATTTCTGCGCGAGGGAGTGAGAAGGTGTGGGGAGGGACGGGGTTGGTAATGCGCCGGGGGACATGCTGCAAGTGTACGCCCATCTCTCGTACGCATCCCACATCGGGATGGGGGAGGAGGGGTTGTTGATTCTCATTCCCCGCCCGTTATGTCGACATCCCGAGCCAGGCATAGAGCTGCCCCCTCTCTCCGGCAGAAGCAAGGGTAAAGGCGAGAATGTCGAGGTCCTCGAGTAAAGTGTACCTCGTATTAAAACTCGTCCCGTGTCAATTGTCCGCGTTTGGCCTTTGTTTCCGACCCGGGGATGTCTCGCGTAACCTTCGGCGGCTGCCACGTTCTCACGTCACCCGAAACGGGGGTCTATGAATGTGTAACTATGATGACGGTGAGTAAATTCCTGCGCGGAATGTCATCAGTCGTGGAGATGCATCTTACTAGCATAATCCGAGTGAAAATTATCGTGCGGAATTTTCGCCGTGGGGTTTCGGTTCCCTGAGGGATGCACGTCTTTCTCCCCACATTGACATTCAGCGTTATTCTTTTACGATGCTATCTTCCCTCTCCTACTCACAAACATGCTGTAATTACTGGGGAACAGTGTGCTTACTCCCGCCTCAGAAACGGCCAACTTTAGGGCGAAGGTGATAAAACCCAATGCCCCTCTTGAAAGTGGGGATAAAAATTTTTCCGGAGTCGGCACGTTTTCCCCTTAAAGTGTCTTTTTTTTTTAGCTCTGGGGTCGTATATCCTTTGGGTACTAACGTTAAAGAAGTCTTAAAAAAGAGGTTTTCGTTATATGCCAGCTACCATGAGAACTTATTGTGGAGAAGGCCTTTAAACTGATGTTTCCTACTGATGATTTTGCATTAAATGAATTTTCATTTCAAAATGGAACAAAATGAATGACATTTTCGTGGAAAATTATCACGCTGAAATGTTTTTTTCTTGTATTAATGCATCCTTTGCTTCTGGTGAAAAGTGTTCTTGTCCTGAAAATTTCGAATGGATTACATAATACATTATCGTTAACTGGGCGCTAATATTTAGACACATTTGATCAAGAAGTGAAATTTTCACCCGTAGTATTAAGTAGAAACTTTTTAAACCGTAATGTTTGCGGATAGTATCCCGTGTTAGGTATATGGCGTAAGGATATGGAGACGTGGCTTTAAAAACGAATTAATAGTTCATTGTTAACGCTACGCAAATTATCTTGTTTGTGAACCATTTCGACAAAACATCGTGGGATATCTGCAGGTATTTCATCTTTCTTCATGTGATAACTGTGTTTAATGTGAACCACCTTGAAGTGGATGTTCAAATTACATTATCTCGAGTATAATTGTTTAAAACTTTACCACTCCAATTCCTCATCTTATAGAAATAATTGTTTGCATCAATGTTTCGTGGAATCGTACCTTTTATAATCATAGGATACGCTTTCTCGTATTCCGAATTGGTTTTATTACAGACGGATTGGCTTCCAAGTGACCTGTCATTATCACGCATAAAAAGAGAAATCGCTTGCATTTTTTTACATCAGTTAATGTACCTTTATGACGGCACGTACGAAAAAATTCTGGTCGTTAATCATAAGTCTGTTTGGAATCAATAACTGTTTCTTTTCCATTAAATTTCGGTGCTCATATCAAGGTCGCTGTATACTCGAGTCAACTTCTATATTACACTTGAGTTCTCAGAAGGAACATTTCATGGTCTTTTCTAGGAGCTTCCAAGTTATTGCGATGATTTGAAGTGGCCTAATCATTCTCCATGAGCTAGCTATACACGGCTCCCTTAGTCTAGTGAGCTTCATAAACTTGTTAGAATCCCTTTTTTTCCTCGCTTGTTTGATAAGTCAAGATCAATTACTCCTCTCGAACTATTGCGATACATTTTGAGACTTAACTCTATCGATTGTGTCTTTCTTCCTCTTCCTTTATATTCCTTTTGGCAAACATGTGAATTGTCGTTCTTATTTAGAAAAAAATGGCCTATCCTGTGATGAGTCTTATCCAATTTTTATAATTTTCCAATAAGTTAGTATTTTTCCTCGTCTCGAGTTAACATAGGGTTGTAAGGCGGTGGATGCTCCCTTCAGAGAAGGACCTTGGTTTTATTAATGTATTTTTTGGTCTTTTCCTTCTGTTGATAGGAGTCATTAGCTGGGAAATCCAAGAGAGATATTGGTGCCAATGAGTCAGGGGATAAATAAGGTGTGTGACTCATGAAGCACCGGGTGAATGTTAATTCTTCCCCATTACGCCCTCGCTGCCGCAGTCGAGTTAATTAAGTTCGTCCCGCGTACCAATTACGTTATTGCGTGCTTGGTTCTGTTTCTAGGGGTTTAGATCTCATTTTCCTATTTTTAGATTTCGCGAATATGAATGGCCTCTGGCCTGTGCTCGGAAGTAGTTTTGTCTCGCATTCTTTCTTGTCGGAATTTCCAGAAGCAGAGAAACCCTTGCGAGGAGATAGGTATAGATTTGTTGCTCCGCTTCATTTGCATGGTAAGGTATTCCGTCATTACCGCTTAAATCGGTTGTGATTTGAGCATGAAATCAGGCGCGGTATTGTGGGATAGCCAGCAGAAATTGGTTTAATTCCGCAGAGAAGCTTGGTAGGTCGGTATTAGTTGAACATTTTATTTGTTATGGGAAGACAGCTTCATTGGTAGTCCAAACGGAAACATTCAAGTCGTGCAATTATTTACGAAATGCTCTTTATCATGTTTTTATCATGTGCACTGTATTACGTATTTGCATAATACAGAAAGCTTCGTAATGAGTGTTAAGGCTCTTTTCTCAGCTCTGTTCCCCGATTCGAACTCATTTAAAGTTTTCGAATTAAATTCGAATAATTTCGAAATGAATCGAAATAAATTTTTATGTGAAATAGTGCAAAGTATCATTAATTCATGTCCTCATTTAATTTTTTTTCTTTTCTGACCCATTTGCGTGAGTGCCTTCCTTTTCTCACGAAGGTATATTAACCATAGTGAGAAAATAAATTCTTCTGTAATTAGGATGGCTATACTCTTCCAAATGTAGGCATCAAGTAAGGTTTGGGATAGGGAAAAATGTGTGCAATTTAACCCTCGGCTGCTTATTTTGTGATTTCAGAGTCGCGCTTGTATTCGCAATATTTTGCACGCTCTATGAAAAGCACAGTTCTTGGCTGTTGGGAGCATGGAATGAAAAGAGCTCGGGAATAAAATTTCACAAAAAAAATTTCTCCTCATGAAAACGGTAAAAATATTGATGATTGATGTACGGTGGGAGAGAGTCCAGAAATCAGGGAAATTTTTAAAACCTTGAGAATGCTGAGAAATATCCTAGATATGTCTAATTGTAAGACGACCCAAATTTGGCCTTGCACTGAAGATCCAACTATTAAAACTACGTGTATCGTAGTTTTACGGTCGGAGTGATCGTAACGATCTATCGTTCCTTGATTCATTTGTCAATTTGTTGCTTAATTCATTAATGATACCCGTTATTGTATAAAAAAGGATTATGTGGCGAAAGGCGTGTATAAAATGTTACTGACTGAGGTGGACGGGATAGGTTGGTGTCGGATGTAACTAAGCAAAAAATATATCATTCACCGTGAAAACGGAGAAATTCGGAACATGTACCCTGGAAATTGCGGGAGTCTGAGGGGATTTACTCTCATTGTTTGTATGACCTCCATTTTGTTTTGAAGAATCGCAGCCTTTTTCTAACGTAAGTTTCGTTAATGGCGTCCTGGATATTTTACGGATAACCGACGACATTGGGTGGGTTTATGTTTTTTAACCTTGTGCCCATACCATCGCGCGCGCCCTGGACGTGCATCGCGTAGTAACCTGACCTGGCCGTTTAAGGGTTTGGGGTTTGAGTAATGACGCGGGCCTATCCCACCTCTCCCCACTTGTAGGTCCCCGTGAAGTCGCATCAACGAGAGGGCGTGCGGCGCTTATGTAAGGTGAAAGGGGTCGGAGAGGTTCGGCTTGTTTGCGGAAGGGCGGCCCTGAGATTCCATCGGGAGAAGGGGAGTGAGAGGTCGAAGGGATTTGGGAGGGGGGGAGACCCTAGGGATGGGAATAGAAGTGGGTCGGCAAGTAGTCGCAAACTATGGCCGAGCTCTGTCGAGCGATGTGTCCTGAGGGTCCGGGCATGAGGGGGGAAGGAGGATTATTGTTGGGGTAGTTTAGGGAGATTGGGTTAGGAGGTAAGGAGGAGAGGTCCGATGGGGGGGGGGAGGGGGCGCGAGATCTCGCTTGCAAATCGCAAAAGGGTTCTCCGGGATGAAAGTTGGGGAGGTTGAGAGGGAAAGTGGACGGGGGAGGCAGCTGTGAAGGCGGGACGCGGAGAGGGAGGGGCCAGTAGGGCGGCCGAGAAATCTCAATGAGTGACG
Source organism: Platycnemis pennipes (assembly GCA_933228895.1). Classification (NCBI taxonomy): domain Eukaryota; kingdom Metazoa; phylum Arthropoda; class Insecta; order Odonata; family Platycnemididae; genus Platycnemis; species Platycnemis pennipes. The sequence goes on from OW121847.1 coordinate 111,474,764, forward strand.
TGTGGCGGAGGGTTAAGGATGTTCGTGTGGGGAGGGGTTAAGATGGGGTTTTGTTCTAGTTTGTGAAGCCACACGCAGAGAGGGTTCTTCTTCTTTCCATTGGCGAGGTTAAGGTTTGGGCAGGCGTCTGCACCCTCGCTCCCCTAGCACGTGATTGCCGTCACAGCCCTTTCGTTCGATTCTGGAGATTGATCATGCTTTATTTATTCCTTTCCTACGTGTTATTCTCGTTCTGGCTACGAAATTGGATGAGCGGCACTGAAATTGAGACCGTTGCAGTGATGTCAGTCCAGTCTATTGAAGAGTGGCCAGTACACACACAGGTTTTTCCACCTGGGGAGCTAGTAAGGAAAGATTAATTCCCATCAAATACCCAGAGACTGTTATCGTGTCGAGTAACCTTACAAAAGCTATATATAGTTAGGGATTTTACGAACGTGGAAAGGTGAAATTTAAAATTAGTCAGAGAAAACTTTTCGAAATAAAATTGGACTCCTTTGAAAAGCCTCCCGAGTTCAAAACGTTGTCTATCTTAAAGGCACACCTTAGCTGGTTCTGTGATTTCTGCTTTATGCTGTACTGTAATGGATTGTTTTATTTAAGTGGAAAAATAGTAGATGGAATACCTATATGCATCCGTACTGCCCTGTTTTCACTGTTAGTTTCATTTACAAAATGCGTTTTTTTCCTTGGGAAGACCGCTAAAATGGATAAACGTCTATGACGGAGAACTTGGGAGAATTGTTTCAATAAAGCATCCTGCGAGTTTCATTTCCGGTTGCTGACTTTAAATTATTAGAAAAAAAAATAATTCGAATTACCTAGTTTTTTATAGTAGGATCGCCATAGCCTCATGAGTCCTAAAAATTAAGGCACAACTGTCAGTGAAAATAACAAAAATATCGCTTGTTATCGCCGCTCACTTTTCCGCTTGGACGTGTTGTGTTCGTTGTCAAGTCCGCTGTCGGATTTTGAGCCTGCTCGTCACCACCTGTTGCCTTTCAGTCATCGGGTCCGTTCCATATCGTTCGTGTCGTTTTGTTCCGCCCATATTTTTTCGTCCCCTGTCTCCCGGATGTTTTTCTACTCCTCCCCAAGGTGTTCCCGGGAAGCGAACCCATCCGCCGTCTCTCGTCCCTCTAACATTAGGAGCCGACGGCGCGGCGGTGTGGCCCGGAGGGAGGAAAGGGTTCACTCCGTGGCCTACTTTCGGGTCTGTGGTGCACGCGAGTCGAGTCTTGCTTCTGCTCTCAAGGGTTCTCTTTGATTAGCCGCTCTCATGTGGCCCTCACTTTCAATCCGCCTCGCGCTTACTCCACCTTGTTTTCGTCGCCCGGAAGATGAGCCGCGAGTCAGTCCGTCGCTTTTATCCGTGTTCTATCAAGTCCGAGATAGCACCCATATCGGTGAGAGGTTGTGATTTGTTTGCCCGTGTGTCGTCTTCCTGCTGCCGTGTTGTCAGTGACGTCTTTCTCACTGGGATCTTTTGCGCTGTTTGTAGTTCATCGGATGAACAGAAGAGCGATAGCCCATTAGGAACGAAGCGATGTGTGTGTCGTCAGTGAAAATGAGGCTCTTGTTAGACGCACATTATCTCAATGCCATGCCATATCAATGCCAACTATACAATAAACAGCGTGGCATATCTAACTCACTGTATCAATGCGTTCGCACTTACGAACGGTACAAAATTATGAAGGAAAGGGATATTTTCAACCCTCTATAATCAGTCAGAAGCCTGGAGTTAGTTGGGGTGGGAGAAAATATTTTTAGAAACACTGCCATTCAGTGGGTAATTAAAACACCTTAAGTTATAGTGTTAAATAGTCTGCATCAATCGCCTGTGCATTGATGAGAGCCTTTATCAAACATCGAAATTTTGTGTTTAGCGTGGGTATCCTCAAAATGATTAGGTCATGATTCCACGTAATTCACACTGTGGCACCCTTTGGCTGTAGTTTAGAAGGAACTGACGTAATGGGGGGTGATTCGCGGAAGATATTCAACCTCTGGGAAGGGGAGAAGAAGCGAGGAACCCGAAACTCCTTGGCCTCCACTCGGGAAGGATGCTGCGGGCGATTCACCGTTTCCCTCTCCATCTTCCTTACGAGCGAGAACCATTACTTTTCGCTCTTACCTCGGAAGATCTCCCGCTCGGGTAACTCCGCATAACCTTCGCCGAGCGTCTTCACCGCAAACCCTCCCATCCTCACCACCCCCGCGCTCTTTTTGGTTCGACAATCCACCCTTCCCGCCACCCCCCTTTCCGCACCGACGCGTCGTTTTAACCCTTCACCCGGCCGCCCCACATCCTGCCACCTTTTACTACCTCCCTCCCTACAGCCCCGCTCCCACCAGCCTCCCACACGAAACGTGCTCCCCCATGCGTGCGTTTGCCCCACGGGGAAGCAGAGTTGTGTTGGGATCAGGCATTTTACGCCTCCGCGTTTACCCCTTTGCTGGGATCCTAACCGCCATTTGCCCGGGGGCGCTTTTGTTTTCTCCTCTCGTTACGAACGGTCACGTTTACTCCAGCAATCATTTCCGGTTTCGTCCGTATCCCACTCGGTTCTCTCCGGGCGCTTGGAGCGAAAAATGGTAGCTTACGATTAGGTACCCATGAGTTATGATTCCTTGTAGTGTATCTTTTGGAGATGTTCCTTCAAAAAGTTCTCCTCAATACTGCGCAAAGTGCATCATTGATGTTGTCAGCGGCAGCTTCCTCATTGCTCTGATAATGTTTCTTTATTTTCATATTGTGCTCTATGTTCCATTATCTGGTTATTATCAGGAAAGTACCCTAGTTGTTGTGTGGACTCCAAAAGGGTTTTAACGTCGTAGTAGTAGTCGGTTGATGCCCGAAGTTAATTAGAAGTGAGGTCGCCGTGCCTTTGGGTATGCAATAGCTTCCCTAGCAAAGCCATGCATTCGACCAGAAGCATGCAAGGTCCGAGGTTTCCATCAAGCTCACAGAGGAAGGGCGGTCCTAATCTCGCGCAACTACATGCAGTACGTGGAATGGAATGTCGCAGCCATAACTCAATCTAGTTCTGGATTCTCCGCCAGATCGGATGCAGTAACACAATGGAATGCGCCTTTTCGATATCGACTTGCTAGTGTCTTGTTCTCGCTGCCTGGTGACTAAGCACTCTCTTTCTTTGCGTCTTTATTTTTTATTTAAGTTCAGGTGTAATTATTTTACTCTCGGCTCTTAAGTTTTTAGGACGCGGTTCACTTTCTATTTCGCGTAAGGCCTTTATTACTAATTCAACGACTTATTTATTTAAACCTTTGTTTAATTACTGATTTCATATTCGTTTATGAGCGGAAACCCCATCGAAGGCCATTTGGCAACTTCTAGGTTTCTTGAATTTGGCTTTATGATTTTCAGTGCGCTTTGAACGGCGATGCTAGCTACTATTATCCCTGCCAAGGAATCATGACTCTTTTGCGCTCCTATGCTGTCTCTATTTAACATTCACTGAAGTTTCTAAAAGTGATTTGATCTTTATTTTTGCTTACAACTGTTTTTCAATATTGGAAACACTTAAGCTTTTTGTCTAATAACGAGAGTGCTATTAGCGAGCAGTTTTTTGGGTACTCCTGGCAATAGCTGAAAATTGAAGTGTTTTTTTTTGTTTCTAAGAAATGGGAATTTTATATTAATTGTAGGATACTTTTTCATTAGTCGACGAACATTCCGTAGGGGAGAAAGTCAGAGGGAAAACAATATGACTATCTGTATTGCTTCTTGACAGCGGGTAATTCAGTTCAAAAGCTGTTTTCTCGTGACCTAAGGCGCGGTCGCATGGAGGTACCTATTGACGTCAATTTGTCATTAAGCATAGGCATGTGACATAGTGATATGCGCTTATAGTATTACCTCCTGTTTTTAAAATCGTTTGTTTACAGTTATTAATGAGTTGCAAGGACGATGATTCAAAAAGGCACCCTTATAGATAGCATCGCGTTGAAAGCAGCGACAGTGAATGTGCAGGGAGCACCCGCAATCCTTCTCGTGCTGTTTGTGGTCAGGAAAATGTGGTGGATAACGTAATATGTACTTAAGCCTCCAGATCTTGACCAATCATTGCCGTTTTGTGCATTATTTTGGCATCTCTGAATCCCGACAGGCCCAAAATAAAATATTCTTGTTTGTCTCTGGTGTCTGTCATTCATTTTGGGTCATTGGCAGAATAGGGCGGGATGATCCCAGCTTAAACGTCGAAGAGTTGTTAGACAGTGGTATGTTCCGTGGATATTATTACTAAAAAATTGTTTGAACCTATGTACCTTTGTTCGGTTTGGTCTGACGATGAGGTGTATAGATATATCTCTCTCTCCCTCTTGCCTAAGAAATAGTGCACCTATAGAATACCTTGTCAACCAATTGTTTTGTCTCCGTTAGCCGGGTCGCGTACGCGTGCGCTTCATATTATATTTGTGCACTCGAAGTTTGTAATGAGGAACTCTCCCCCAAACTCGCAAAAACACTTCCGGCCGAGCTGTCTTCTGGAATTCTTTCCCCGGCGGAATCGTTATTATTCATGAGCGAAAAAATTGCCGGGGAATAAGAGGACGTTCCCTTCCTCCCGGAGTCATTTTTCCGCCCCTGACCCCACCCCAAGATTTCCGTTCGCGTGCCGTCTCGCCTCTGCCCCCTCCTCTGCTACCTGAATCCATCCTTTCTCTCTCGAGCACGGAGGAAGAAAAAAAGAATATTAAAATAAATCTGGGCGGCGAAAACTTTGGGCGGTTACGTGGGGGGGGGGAGGAAGGAGGAAGAGAGAAAGAGAGGGTGGGTGTATGGGTATCTTGTGAGTAGGCGGTCATCTCGACCCGCTAAGCTACCGTGCGCCGGAGGAGTTATCGGAGGGAGAGGGTTGGGAGGGGGGGGCAAGTTGAAGGCGGGTCGCATCCATCTCCTTTATCCCGCGCGGCGAGGAGAGTTTTTTTCATTTTTCCTCACCCTCCCAACCTCCTGCATTTCTTATTCCACCCCTCCGTCTCTTCAAAATCCGTCCTCCCATTTCTCCTCCTGGTTCCTCTCCTTTTCCAGGCTTCGCCTCGCTCATCCGCGCTTCACCCCTCCTTTTAGGTATTCCCAGTCCATCTTTTATTTTTCCTCTTCTCCACACCACCACCACAGCTTCTCTATATTTATATACATTTATGTGTGTGTTTATATATATATATTTTTTTTTACGGGTCTCCCTCTTTCGGCGCCCTTCCGCATGCCTCTTGCCGCCACGTCACACGGCGACAATTCAATTCTTATCCGAAATTTTTATCCTCGCTCGTCGTTCAAAGCCTCCTTTTTATTTCCTGCCACTTAACCCACCCACTATCCATCTGTTCCTTTCCCCACTTCTCTCGAGGCCTTGTCATTATGTCCCGCCACTGTTTTGTTTCCGTATCATTTTTCCGCTTTTACCGCGCATGCTCCTCGACTTGAGGAGAGTAAAAATAGCCGTCGATTGTCCGCAAGGGATCCAGAAGGTACTTTCTCTTCATCCCAGCCTCTCTTCGTGAAATATGATCGCTGACGTTGGGCGATTTAGCGTGCTTCAAATATGCTGTCTTATTTCCTCGGAGGGAAAGGCGAAAGGAGTTTATATTTCATCGATTCATTACGGGATGAAAGGGAAACCAAATCTCCCTTGCCGACGGGTAAAAACAGCCACTAAAGTATAGTCTGCGAGAGATGTTGGCTTTATTGGGAGTGGAGCAATTCAGACAAGTCCAGAAATAAGTTCCTCGTGTTAATTTCCTTGCTGGTAAGTTTATAGTTTCCTTTTCGATTTTTATTGAAACAACTTAAATAATTTACTGAAAAATTTTTCCGAAGTATAGTGTCCGCTGTACATTTATTATGCTCTATTTCCTTATTAAAATCCTTCTTATGAAGTTCTGTTAACTTTTTTCGTTTTTACTCTGGAACCTGCCGTAAAGTTGTCGACAAGTTATTTAAAATATTTTTTAAATAACTTGTCGAGATTAATTTCATAGTCATGAAATTGGTAACTATGCCCTTGAACACTGCTTCCAGATTGTTAGAAGTTTACTGGATAACATATTAACTTTATTTTCCCCTTTGTTAGTATCCTGTTTGAAAATGCGTTTTTTTTACTGCCCGTGTCTCTGCCTTTCGTTTAATGTATTTTTCCAGATATGCGATGATTTCCGTTTTATTCATTGATGTATAAAACATACCTTTCCCATAAATTCAGTAGTTTCTGGCTATATTGAGTGGTGTTCGAGCATCGAAATGAAGACAAAATTTGCAATTTACCACAGATTAAAAACAACTCCTTCGACTCTGGTTTCGTTGGCACTGACCTGATGATGTTGCAGTGTCAACGAAATCCGGGTCGAATTAAAGTTTTTTTTTAATTTGTGGTAAATTGCAAATTTTGTCTTCATTTCGATATACCTTGCACGTGTTTGTGTCTTCACGAAGTTCTAGCTTGAGCTCGAATATTTTTGTCCTCGGCAAGAAATATCGGTCACGAATAAGCATCAAGTCTCCGGAGTAGAGTGTTTTTGAATTCGTCGTAGTATGGCTTTTGATCGGTGACCCATGTGTTGGCACTGTGTTCTTTTCAGCTGCAACCGTGATGATAATGGAAGGGGAAAGTCATTGTAGTGCCTCCATCCTTGCCGTCGAAGTTTCCTTTATGTTTGGTGACGTAACTTTTCCGGGGGAGGAGGTGAACGCGGCTTGTTCCCTCCTTCCTAGAAGTCCCTCTACTCAGCTTAGTCCTCATGCCGCCCCTGGGTCCCCCCCCCCCTCTCCAACTCGCCCAGCCCCTGTTAACATCTTACCCATCTCGGAGGCCCACCCTCTTGTTTATCCCCCAGTCCAACCCACTCACCCCCCCATACACCGTGCCCTAAATGCCACCTCGGTCCGTCTCCCATGAATCGTTGACTCATAAAGCGAGGCGAGGTATGGAAGGTACTGTTGTTTATATTTTGGCCCCTTATTTCGTTCGACCGTGAACTCCGAGACAATATTGCCCTTTCCCCGTCTCTCTTCTAGCCTTCCTATCTCACCGACGCCGCCCGAGCCTTAGATCTCTAGGAAACGGAAATTTCGTGATTGAATTAATGTCATGTATCGGCGTAGCATTTGATGACTCACGAGGGTCCTTTTGTTACTTTGCGAGAAGGGGACTTTTCGGCCAATTTAGCAGAGTGGAGTACTTACGAATACCAAAAGTTTTGTTCTCACTCTCAGCGCTCGTCCTCTTCGTGAAAACGTAAAACTGCTGTTTTTAATGTAGTTGGTCATAATTAATGTAACGAAGAGTGCCATACTCATTATAATCACTCATATATACTTATACCCATACATAAATGTGCTTTAATAGTATAAATTTGGACCCAAATAAAAGTTGTCATTTCTGTTTCCCTTCAGTGGTTCAAGAAATTCTTTTGAAAATAGATGGCAGATGTAAATGCGTTTTAATAATGTTAACTGAGGCTGACATATTTAAAAGGGAATAAAAAATGTCCAATGTTCAGAAGTGAAGACAGCCACTCCCTCGCTTTTCATTGAGATGCACATGTTGTCAGTATCAAAAAGGTTCTAGCGGTCTTTTTTTTATTTTTGGCACAAATACCACGCATAGTTCGACTTACGTTGTACTCAGGAACTACTGATCCTCCTCGGTCAATATTGGAATATGGATGGACTAAATTTCGTTTTATTTCCACGATCGTGTTTTCAGACTATAGAGCATGCTAGTACGCCAAATATTGACTTGGTTAGTTATATTGTTGCTGTTTTTAAGCTTGGACACCGAGTAGTGGAGCACCGAGCATTGAGAAACAATGTATTAAATAGTTGAGGCGTACACTTTGTGCCATCTCCTGAAGCACAAATGGCGCGACGTATTGATCACAATTCTACTTCTGGTCCAGCCCTATCCCGGTCGACTGGTGGTTGCTAGTACGAAAATATTCTGCCGTTCCATTTCGTTGTGGATGATGGATGTGGATGATGTCCTTACTTGCTCGTGTAGATATCTCCTTTATTATTTCGTTTCTTGGGGAAGGATTACGTCTCCGTCAATTTGCCTCACTCCCTACTTCATCTACAATCCATTTAATTGCTTTTAATCAGTGCATTAGTGAGGAAAGGATCTTAAACTCTGTATTTGCACGTGCCTAAGCTGATATTTTTACCTTTCGGACTTCCGAAGAAAGTGTTCGGGGGTGGGAGTCCGTTTTACGAACGTAAGCAAAATCTTCGTCTATTATCTATATAATCTAGATATTTATACTTACCTGTTTAATCGTGGACCACTGTTCAATTTTGTTTCCTCAGCATTATCTTAACTCACAAAGCGATTGTTTTTATTATAATTCATTGTATTATTCAGAATTAATTCATATTTTGTGTTCCAAAGAAAACGGATTGTCTTTTAATCTCGGGAATATGCTCAAATTCTCTATGCTTCGTTTGTGGCCGAGAATGGACCGTTGTCAGTCTTCATGCTCCGAGGACCACGGTTAAAACAGGAGTGGGTATTCTGGTGCGCAGACAGTTAACAGGTGTGTCATTACTACCGCGTGCAAGTTCTCGAGTGAAAGTGGCTGAGGCGCCTTACTTCGTTCGCACTTTCCCTATTCTAAGCATTGCAAGCTTAGCCATCAGCTCATCATTCCACGAATCTCCCTTACTATTCGTGCTCATTTTTTTTTTGCAAAGGTGCAAATAGAGGATAGTGATCGAAAACATCATTTGCTGTTTATTACACAAGCAAATCCGCGAAATATTATTCTAACGATACTAGGATCACGTCAGTAATACCACAGAGTAATGCCAATAGTTTACTCAATGATAATACTACCGAAGTAGAATTAATTTAAGAGTCTGTGGAGATAAGTATGTTTTAAGTATTATAAGAAGTTAACACAAGTGTGCTGTGCCCTAACAAAGTACTCATTCCCACTGTCAAGTGAGCGCTCGTAGCGTGATGGATTGAATGAGCAACATTTTATCCGTCCCAAAATCATGGTTGGCGGGAACATCCTGTTTTGATTCAGTAAGCTGGTATAGGATGTTGAAGAAAGGACATGTGAAAAACGAAGAGACTAGCCGATAGGAGAATGGAGTGAAGAGATACTTTAAAACACTCGTAGAACTGATGACCGATGATGATGACGGCACATGCCACGTTTTATTTTAAAACTTCTCGTGACCAAAATTTCTCTTTTCATTATTAAAGATGATATTTTTATTCCCTCATAATGGCATCGTAAAAAATTCTGCTTATAGAAATACCTTTGGCATGCTTTTATAATTATGCGACTTGATTAGATAGAAAGTCGTCATAGGGTCTTGGAAATACTCGAAAAATTTTCTTAAAGCCAATATTTCAACATAAACCCCCTCGAATGAATCAATTTCTGTTTTTTTTTCGATGTTTTCCAGTCAGAGGATATTGTAGTTTTCTTCGTTTATATAATGTTATTAAGCAATAAATTATCCATGCGAAACTAGTAACTATTGCATTTTAATCGTAAGTTTATTGAAAATATGCGCTATCCAATTACTTAAATTAGGATGATAATCCTAATTTAAGTAATGACCGTTTTTGCTATCATAACCTTTTACAGTATTTCAGGTGGTAATCGTTATTTGTGCTGCATCCTGTCATCGTGTAATGCAGCACGTATGGACTTTAAAAGGGAGTAATTAAGAATTGACTTTCGTGGTGTGATTTATAAGCTCTTAATGCTAGATTAGTTAATTTGTGAATTTATCTATGTGAGAGAGCATGTACTATTGCCTTGTTTTCACAACTATTAAAAGTATTCTAAGTTATTGTAAATGACTTTGAAATTCTCTTTCTTAAAATTTTCTTTAAGTAAGTAATAAACGGCTGTCGCGGTAGAGTTATTTTTGTCACTATTTCTCTTAAGGCCGCTTAAGAATCCTCTTGTGGAGGATTCATATTGCATTTGTAAAGGCCGCTTTACACGATACAAATTTTTGTAAAATTTCTTGTACAAACTCTTGTATGAGGATATTGTACCGTGTAAAGCGGCAAATTGTATGAACGCTTGTGCGATTGTCTGAATGACGTAACGGGAAATAGGACCATTTCTCATTCCATTCAGACAAACATACAATTTCGTTCAGTGTATACAAGCGTTTGTACAAGAAATAGTACAAAAAATTCTATCGTGTAAAGCGGCCTTTAGAGATTATAGTTTTTGAGGTGGAATGAACTATATACACCATGCATTTTGCTTAACTTGCTTTCCTTGAGTTAAACCGTATAGGTATGGAAAATGGCGCATATTTAACTGGTAATAATTATCATTTACCGATAAAGGACCACGTTTGACACCTTGGAACTATTCCAAAAGTTTTAAAGAATTTTTTAAGTAATTTCTTTTAAGTAACTTCTTTATCCGTTGAATGCTTTATTTTCTAAAAATATTGGTTTTATTTAGTGTATTTTGATATTATGACTTGTTTTCCGTTATTATTATGACTTTGGCGGTTATTGGCGTTTTCAATTTAATACAATGCTATTTAAAAATTATGCCATTTCTGCTCCCTCAAAATTTTAAATAAAAACTGTGCACTCGCTCGATTTCCGAAAATAATGTTACCCTGCGCTGCATTGCGATGAAAAATTAATACATACTACTTGGTGGTCAAGCAAATATACTTCCTAGGGTCATTGTACATTGTACCACATAGACAAAAATATTAAACTTTAAGCTGCTTTGGTCTCCCGAATTTGAAAGTGTTACGTATTAAAATTTGTAACTCATATCAGTAATCGCGATTACCTATATCGGCAAGAGGAATTGCTGCATTACAGATAATTGTAAGGAGAAAAGTAGGTGGCTTCTAATGCTGATTAATACCAATTATAGACGAACCTTCTAGCATCCTAAAATTATTCTCAAGTTTCTTCCATAGCCGCGACAAAATGATCCTGGAGTTGAGAAAGAACAATCTTTCAGGCCATGACAGAACTTATGATAACAATACTGGTCTGCTTGTCGCATATGTGATTTCACACCGCATTTGTTGCAGGTTGTCTTCCAAATTTTAATTTTCCTATAAATCCGTGATGTTCTGTTGCTCTGTTGCAGTACCTGGATTTACTTGGTTTTGGTTGGTATTTAGGTTTGAGGTGTGATGTTTTGTATCCTCAGATTCATTGCTCGTTAATTTGTAAATTTACTCTAGGTACTCTTCAGGTTTTTGTCTCCATAAGTTATCATTTTATCAAATTTTTGATGGAAATTCGCTCGGCAAAAATTAAGGTCTAAAGCGAGTAGATGTTTCCGATACATTTACATTAATTCGTGAGCCACCCTGTGTGAATACGTAAAGCTTGCTGCGAGTGAAGGAATTTCCTGTGACATCCCTGCATTCGCCGGTTCATAGGCTTCGCTCCCTCTTTTTTCCCGGAAGGATCTATGCCTAGCTTCTCCCTTCCCAATGGAATGACCCTCGCGCCCGTTGAGTAAGGAAATGGTGCGGGGAGGGGAGGGGTCCACTTCCCGGCCTCCGCGCCAGATGGCGACTGCGGCACCGTCGCATTCACAGGCCCCGCCGAACAAAAGGAAATCGACGTTACAGCCGACCGAGGTGCCCGTATGCCCTCGGCCGTCTTCGTGCTCAGAAAACGCTGCTTGCTGCGATCGTATTCGTCTCCTAGCTGCACTAAATAGCCGTCTTTTTAATATTGTATTTCCTTATATCCTCATACCTAGTCCACTATTCGACAATCTTCCCTAATGCGATATCTCATCTTTGGTAACGCTCATTGTTTCAATAAAATGTAATATGATGCGTCCATAGAATTAAATAACCCGTTGCCCCCTAGTTGTTAACTCAAATGGCGGTCGTTTTCATATCCATTCCTCTCTACCCGTACTGTCTGGCGATGCGTTCGCATGCCCCAGCAAGTGATGTACTAGCAGGGGGCATCGTCTGAGAATGAGATCGATTGTGTGGCACTTGCGGCATGCATAACACGGCGCTCATTTCTTCCCCCTACATCTATCGCTCCCCTGTTAAGCCTGACAGCCTTCGCGGACGTTGGAGTAAATTTTCCGCTGGATTCCGGTCGTTAGACGAATGGAGATTCCCGAGTGTACACCACGTAGTTCTTTCCCCCATGCTTCTGACGGCGAATCCGACCGTTTAATACCATGTCCAGAGTCGCCCCGCCAAAAACCTCGGTCTTCCTATCTCCTTTTTTTCCGGGGATGGAAGCTAGCAGCGAACTTGTACTCCGGCGGCGGCGGGGAAACACCCAGCCGGAGGAAAGACGATGAGGAGTGAAAAGGCGGGGAAGGGGGAGGGGAGGATGTTGGTCCGGAGGCGGAGGAGAGGAGGAACGGGGAGGAGTAGTCGATGTGCGATGGAGAGTGGAGCGGGGTAGAAGTGGCTTCGGTAGTCCCATCATCCATTGCGCGCCCGCGGCCGTGTCGAGGATGGGAGAGGGAGCGCGCGTAGGCAATAAGCGCTCGAGAGCGTGTTATTGAGTGTGCGTGTATGTATGCCCCTCAGCTCACACTCGAGGTGCCTCGTGTCTGAGGAGTGTTTTTACGGCGCTTTGCGTTTGAAGACCGCGGGGTGTTCCCCACATCGCCGGTAGCCTGGGTTCGAACCGATGGCCGTCATGGTGAGGTCCCCGCGTTGGTTTCGGCGGATGGTGTTGGCTCCGAGTTTTAGGGGAAGGGGCTGAGAAGGGTGGGAGCTGGGGAGGCGGCGGTGGTGATGGTGGTGGTGGTAGTAGTGGGGTGCGCGGTTTCGTCCGCGCGGGGCAGATATTGATGACTGCTCTCCTAGAGGGCCTCTCCTCCTCCTCCTCTGCCCCCTCCTCCTCATCCCGACTCGCCCCCCACCGCCGTCCCTCTGAAGCTCCCCTGCCTTTCGCTTGCCGACGACTGTACTTCCCTACCGCCCCTCTAACCCCCCGCTCCGTTCTCTACCCCCCGCCCCGTTCTCTACCCCAAGCTCTGTGCCCTCTCTTTAAGCGATGTGGAGAGATGGCGTTACTATCATCCCCCTTCGGTTACATTTTTTCCCCTTCACTTCGTCAGCAGTGCACGAGCTCTGCACTTTTGGTCGAAATGCTCCGTGAAATTATGCTATCGCCGTGACTGTAATTCACAAGTATTCTATTTCCCGCACTCGGAGGTATTCGCCGATAAGCCGCTTTATCGATATTTTTCCTTCATCTCTGAACTTCAGGATTTGAGTTAAAATTAGCCCTAACTCCACGAGGCTTTCCACCATTCGGATATAGTACGTTTTCTAGTAGAAGAGTTTAGATTAACTTCTTCGATATATAAGGGTACTGGATTAAGTTAAGGCGGTGGATGATCATGATATGCTGTTGGGAAAGGATGATAGATATGCATGTATTCGCTGTGATTTATAAATTATAGAATTCGGGTTGATCTAAGTATAGAAACGCTAAGGGAAAGTGGCTTTTTAAGGGGAAAATCTTCATAGACGCAACCAAAGCGGCCTTCAAAGGGTAAAATGCCTGTTGTTATAAATGTAATCGGAAATAAGTGTTGATAAATATTTTCCGAACTTGACGATGTTCGGGTGAAAGTGTACCCGACGAAGCAGGGTTTTCTCTGTTTCGGCGTGGTGATTCCGGTGGGGAGTTAATTTTTCAGCGTTTTGCGGGTGTTCATCTCCGCCGATGCCGCCCACCCGCCCCGTGCGTATGAGTCCATAATATTTTGGTAGTGACATTGGGAAGGCTACGGTTTCGTCGCTCGCTGGAATTTGTAATCAGTGTAACAAAAGCTTTGGGAGGTCGCCTTTTCATCCCCATCCTCCCTCCTTCCCCCTCCGGCTCCCCCTGGCTCAATCCTGCGCCCGCTCTATACTTCCCGTCTCTCTCTCTTACTCCCGCCCCCTCCACCAGTTCCCCTCGCGTCTGACACTCCCTCCTCCCGCCCCCCTCTCTCACTCTCTTCTTTCCTTCCCTTCGATCCCTCTCTGCCTCTCTTCCCCCCACCAACCCCTCTTCCCCTTCCTCCTCTTTTCCCTGCGCACCCCTCTCCCTCTCTACCTCCCTCCTCACCCTCCACTCTCCCCGCTCCGTATTCACGTCCGACTGGACCGCGACGTTGCCAAACTTCTGTGGCACAAGCGCCACCGTGGACGGGATCCCTCTTTCCCTTACCGCGTTGCAGCAGAGAAAGGAGAGAGAGGATTGGGGAAACAAATAATTCGATTGGGGTGGCGGAGGGTTGATTTTTTTTCCATCTTCACCACCCTTCGGTTGCCCCACCCTTCCGCTTCTCTTACGTTACGGAACGGCTCGTGTAAGAACGCGCCCGTCGAGCGTGGGCCGCTTTATTTTGTCTGTGCGTTTTTTTCCTGAAAGGGGGTGGACGAAGGGAGGAATCTGGGGTAGGAAGAGGTTAAGTGAGCCATCCATCCCGAAATCGCACCCCAATTACAGTATGCGGAACATGGTTTCTCCGCGAGGTCTGCCTTCGCGGACGCTGTCGCTCGCAGTCGTGTTGAAAAAGAGCCGGTTCATATTGGGTGGTTTGGGATGGGGAAAATAATTTTTCCGGAAAATATTTGCGGGGGAACCGATGTCTCGTCTCGCGTGTTGAGATTGTTCGACCTTCCCGTTCCCCACCTCGGCGCCCCCTTAATTTTTTATCCCGTTTCGTTTATTTTGGTTTCGGTCTCCTTTTCGAGACCCCACGAGCTTCGCCGTCTCTCGTTCGCCCTTAACAGCGTTGGCGCAGCGTGGAGTGCCTGCGCGGCTCGAAGCTCTCCAGTGAAAGGGGCGGGCGACCGGCGGCGGCAGCTCTTCTCTTCCCTCTCCCGCCCTGCCGCCCCCTCCTCACTCTCTCTATATTTCTCCTTCTCTCTCTTCCACCAACATTTCACTGCTCCCGCGGCGGTCGAGAAATGGTTTGCGTGGCTCAACATGGCCGTCAAACACTTGGTACCTGTCACCGCATCCACCTGTTCTATCCTTTTTTTCCTCCTCCAATTCCGCTCAAATACAATCGATCAAACGAGACCCAGTCTTGCGAAACAAAAGACAATGCCCATCGCGGCTAGCTTGTGCTCAACGTCATAGGTATTCACTCTTGCGATGCAGGATATTTCTTTGCTCAAGGGAGGAGTGATTATTTTTGTGTCTCTCTTCCGTTTATGTCGTGACTGCTCATATCGGGGGGGCATATATGAGACGTTTTCGATGCAATCCGTTGCCGTAAACTATTTTAAGTGTCCATCGAAAAGTGTCGGACCTGTATGAACATTATGTGCCTCGGGAATAGTATTCGTTGTGCTCCATTCGGAAATAAAATATTCTGGTAGCGAACTTTGCTACTCCCATTATGGAATCGCTGTCATAAATTTCTGCGAGTGGGAATACCTCAATCCAACTCAAAATAGTCTGAATTAACTAGAGAATGTTGGTTTTATTGGGGGAAACTTCCTCTTTCTTATTTTCAGTTTCATGGAATCCTTGACTAAATTTTCCCTGTTATCTTCTGGTGAAAGGAGTTATTCAGATTTTTATAGGTGCCATAAAATTTTATCACAGCCTTAATGTTTGTATCTTGTTAAATATTTTCTTCGGAATTCGATAACGCTCGATTAAGACTTACTTGTTTATAAATTGATTAAGATCCTGTGACTTTAGACTTAAGTTTCTTCTGTAACGTAAAGACTTTCCCTACAGCTCATAAGATCTTGCGTCAAAATCTTCGGCAATGTGATTATGTCAATTGCCAGTCAGCCTGTGCTGTGCTTATTTTCAAAATTGCTTGCCTTGTCCTGTTTTTCGGAATTGGAGCCTAGTGCCAAGTGCAAATCTTTGTGTATGAATTGACGGTTTGTTTCCATCATTACATCATGCGATTCTTATTATGGTGTACTTTTTAACAAAGAAGTATCCTTGGGCCCGGTTTAATTATGGTTATAATATTATAAGCAGGTTGACGTTAATCTTCTAATGCTGTGGATACTGTCTGAGCATTGCGATTATCAGTTTGGCAGTACACATCGCGCTATCGTGGTAATTTTTTAAGTCTGTAAGTGTTTATTAGTGTAATGCAAATGTTTAAAACGACGGATTTGAATCTGTTCTGGTAAGGTGGAGTTCTGTTTTAATAGAAATAATTTGTAATTCGATGTTGTGTCATTGAGGCTGATGGAAATGATTTTCAGATGGTTCGCTTAAGTGCATAGGTATATGTAGTAACATTTCAGTATCTTTAAAAGGATTTGGATTCTTTTACAAATTGATGTCATGTGTTCAGCATTCCTACAATGTATTCGAATTATTTTATATGGCCAACCACCACTGGTTTGTTTTGGGAGTGGTTTTATTTTTTAAAAATATGTGCACACGCATAAGTTCTCATGAGCCTATGCCTAGTCAGAAGGTGCTACACGTATTACCATGGGCATGGTAATACGTGGGAGTCGAACCCGCAACCCTGAGGTTAGCTGATGAGGACTTCACTACGCCGCCACCGGAGCTGGCAATTAAGCTATTGAATATAGTTCGCCAACTTTCCATTTTTCTATAAACTATCCATGCTGTAATTCTGTTTACTCTTAATTATATAAGACTGAGCTGTATGTCCTTGCGTATGTCTCTAGCCGTAAAACAATTTCCAGGTGGAAAACTTTATTAGAACATTTTTGCCGTCTAAAGCATCCGATGAACTCTGATGCTGTTATTTTACCTCATCTCATAGGCTTATTTTCTTCCAGAAGTTTATAAAGGTCGACCGTCGTATCTTTTTGTCTTTACGATTTTCGCAGTGCACTCTAACAGCTATTGCTACCTATTGCTAAACTGTTACGTGTCATTCTACTCTATCTCTTCAGTTTTACGCTGGATAATTCCGTGTTTAGGGCTGCCTAAAAGTGCCACCCGTTACCACGTTCTCGTCCTATGGTTCAGCATCTTTCCGCATGTATGTTACAAGGCACTTCACAATTTCCATTATTTTTTCTGCTCTAGATCTACCCGCGACAGAAGCTAGCCATCTTTGTAAACCAGTTTTAGGAATATTTTAGGACATAGTGCCAGGTGGGGTCGGGGAGAATCAGGCTAGGGTTGGTTTGTCCGTTTTTTTTAAGCATATGCCCCCATGTCTGTGAGGCAGTTCACTTTACTTTTGTCCACTTCCCGTGTATTTTATCCCGATCGCATCATTGATGAACGACGCATCACTTTGGGATCGGGTTTGAGAGTTCTTACAGATTGAAATAAATTCTGAATCATTTAATGACATCCTTATTAAATCTATACTCAGCGTTGTGGTTGTTTTGCTACCTATCGGAACTTTTTATATTTTCTAAAATTAAATTTTGCTTTTATCATTTGGTGGAGTAAAATCATCCTTATTAGGAATGATTTGTTTTAATTGTTCCGTTTTCCTGTTTAATTTAATAGCCTCGGTGACTGTGCTGGTATAGATCTGACCAATGTGATATCAACGGCGGATATTTGTGTCCCTACTTGTTTTTCCTTAGATTGACCAAATATTGTGAGTTCAATGGTGATATTTTAAAGAAAACGTTATGATATATATTTTGCTCCATTTAGCTATAGTTAATTTTGTGATAGTTTTTGTTCTTTCTTACTATGAGTTTCCTGAAAATGTACCTTATTTGCTTTTTTAATCAAGTATTGTTAATTATGTTGGAGTTATCAGATTACCGGACCATATCATTTTTTATAAAATAATGAAATTAATGCCGTGATCGTAATCAGTCATCGAGCATCGGTATTTTTTTAAATTTTCGTGAGCATTCCATATTTATGACTGCATTTAAAGTAGTATGAATCTTCTGTTATGCGTAATGGGGTTGATATGGCAATATTTTGGGGTGGAAAGCTCCTTACAGAAAGATATCAAGCGTTTTAAAAATCCTTCCAGAGCATTGATTGAATGTCAAAATATATCATAGCTCCAGAAAAGGAGGATAGTTCCTCCGCCACTTCTCAATCAAAGTTAAATACACCCGATTGGTTAATTAGTGTTTCACGATTTGTTTTCAGCGTTTAGAAGTATTTCAGATCTGCGCCTCCGGTTACCAGCATTGAATTAAAAAGGGTTTTCTACCGAAAAACTGGGGTTTCCTCCTGAATTTTGATTACCTCAAGGAAAAATTATAAATCAGCCGTTAATTCAATTGCAAACTTTCAATTTGATCGCAAAGCGCTAGCTCTAATTTTCAATCTACTTCGGTTCGGCCTGATAATCCTTCATTGCCGCTGTCGCCGCTACTAATTCAGCCGACCAGTGGTAGATCACACGTCAGAACGTTTATTTGTGCAAATTTATCACTATGTGAGCCACACTGCTTGGAACACAAGTTACATGTGCTTGAGGCTTTTGGAGTCGTATTGCATCACTGCCTGAATGTTTTCGTAGAATAGGGTATCTTCATGATATGCAAACATCGTACGATTTTGGATGACGATGCATGTAGCTAGTAGAAACGTCATTTTCGACCTTGAAAACCGCGAATTGGAGGTATGAGACGCATAGAATAGTTCCCCGGGTAGAGACATTCTCTTTTGCGGTGTCAGGAACTAAAATTGAATGGAAGGACTAGGTAAATTATTACATTGGATTCTATTGGCAGTTTTGTGTTTTACCATTTCAGGAATGCATCCAGGCATTTGATAATTTCATTAATTCTAAAATTTAATTTCGTGGTCTTAAAGTTAAACACTGCCGTTTCCTACTGGATTATTTATGAATTGCAATTGAAATTTTATGGTTCTTCAATGATCGCTGCTTTTCTTTAATTACTCATCGGTGAAATTCATTCAATTTTTAATGGTTTAGTAATTTAAGTTTCTGTCATGAAACCTTATGCCCTACGTATTTCGCGAACAATGTGAAAATATTTATTTATCGTATGAAGATTTGTGGCTTAAATGGAGTGGTTGTTTATTCAGCCGCGGTATTAGGGGTAAAGTCGTTTTCTTTACCTATTATTTCTTTGGATGGCTGTCTAATAGCCATGAACTAATTCATTGTTCCTGGGTTTCCTTGTGTGATCATGTTCTCGGGCGACGATGATTATTTTCACTTGTTCGATTTGATATTTTTTTCACAATTGTGGGCTTAATTGGAAAGCCCTTCCTAAGCTATAATTATTCTGGGAGAGATGAGTGAAATTATTTTTTCATCCCTTGCGAGTTAAATGTTTATTTGAGCGTAATACTTTTCAAAAACAATATAGTATCGTAGACTCAGTCTCCGATTTGTATTACACACTTCAGCATATATTTCTGCTCTTGTCCAATAAGGTGAAGTTACAATTAACAATTGGCGTAGGTATTTTTTATGGCACTGAATCTTTCTGTTACTTATGTTTTTGCTCTTATCCTCGTGAATGGGCGGGAGTTTGACCTTCCTTACTGGCCACGCGATGGTCATTCTGTTCAATTTGCTTTCCTGTAATCTTTGTTTTGTTTTGATTGAGTTGGACGTTTGGAAGGCCGAAGCAGATGGCCGTGGTGATTAGTCGAGGGTGAATTGATTGCTTTTGGGATAAATGGAGATAAATATTCATTTAGATCGGCGTGCTTTGTGGACTGAGTTGTCGGAATGCTTCCCGTTTCACTGAGAGATTAGTTCCCAATTGTCTAATTTTGTGACTTTAGAATGAGACCTTGACTTGTGGAATTAAGGCCAATTTCATTTTGGGGATGGCAGATGGATCTGAATTTAATTTAATGACGCATTTCAGGAGAGGACGTATTCATTCCGTGGATAACATGAGAACTTCGGTGTTGGTAAGTAGTTAAGGTCATGCGTTATATTGTGGTGGTAACTTAATGCAAAGGAGTGCGTACAGACCCTTATTTAATACGAGTCCTATTTTTGTCAAGCTGATGTTGTCCAACCTGATTCTCGTCGTGTTTCGAAATTGGTATGTTTCTTGCCTGGGCTGTACATTCTTTTCGACTTCTGTTTTTCCTTCTTTTTTTAAGTTTTTGAAGTAGTCATTCTGGAAAAGCAACCGACAACTTAAGTCATTTGCATCATTGAGCATAGATAGGTGTGTAATCAGGTCAAGACAGGGCTTTTTCAGAAAGGGAAGAATGGCAGAGGGAAATTCGGCGTTGGCATCAGCCCCTCTGAGCGACAGGCGCCAAGAGGTCCACGGTTTAACGTCCCATCCGACAGACGGAATACTGAGCTTAAAGTATTCTCCAACCGGCACTTAAGCGGTGGCTGGTATACCAATGAAAGTTCTACTGCTGGGTTCTTAAACCGGGCCCTCGGGATTGCAACTACTTTAGCTAATCTCTCCAACCCAAAGAAACAGTTTTTTTTTGTTCGTGGGTGTTTGTTCGAGAGGTTAGGCTACGTTCCATTTTCATGGAACCGCACGATATGATTTCGCCAAGCAGATTAATCAACACCCTTTAAGTCGTCTTATACGTTTCACAATTATGGTCATCGCTTTTGCCATGGCTTCGTCAATTTAATCTCGAGGCCCGAATGGGTGAGGGAGGAAGGAAAAGAAGCTCTTAGTAATATTGGAGCGCTCCCCACGCCATCACCTTTCTGGGGTTTCCTCCCTTTTCTCCTTCTTCCACCTTCCCTTGTGTTCTTTGTTTAATCTTCTTCTTCCGTCACTTTCCTCCGAAACTTTTGATTGCCCGTGGCTTTCCTTCCCGCCGTCCTTTTCTCCCTCACCCCGCTCAGCTCCTCATTTCTCTTCTTCTCTATTCCTCTCTTCATCCTCACCATCTTCCCATGCTCCAGTCATCTCTCTTTTTTTTCCTCGGCAAACACGCTGGTTCTTTTTGCGTCTCTCCCACCCTCTTCTTCTAGGCCGGAATTTTATGTCCCCTAACCTATTTTTTCGTTACTTCTTACTTGGACTTTTTTCCCGTCCCCCTATGTTTTTCCTGTGCTTTTCTTGTTAGCAGTCTCCTCTCTCTCTCTCTCACTCTCGCTTTTTCATGAGCTCCACGTGGCCGCCTTCAGCGCACGTGCAGAAGATGTCCCCCGCTCCGCCGTCCTCTTCCTCTCGCGTCATTTATGCCTTTCCCTCGCCTTCCGCCATTTTTCTCCTGTCACGCTCTTGGTCGGATGAGTGCGCTCGAGGCAACTTTAACGCGCCCTCGCAGGATTTGCGTAAAAAGCCGGCGTTCGCGTGAAGTAAAGAGGTGCTGATGTCTTAACAGCTCCGTGGCTAAAAGGTTTGTCCCTATGAATTCTTGTTTTCATTAAGTGCAGTGTTGAGGTTTTTGTTTACAAGAGGGCGGAGATGCTGGCATATTTTTTAGGTGACCTTCGTTTTTATTTATTCATTCATCTGGCATTTGAGCACCCTTATAGCTTTAACCTCGCTAATTTCACCCCGAGTAAAATTTATCCTGTTGATGGAAATTTCAAGATAGGGATAGCGTTGAGGCTAATTTGAATATGTTCATCGCATAAGGGGCTCGCTTTTTTTTAGCACTGTCCAATCATCCTTATATTCATTTCTTATTTTTTTTCTAGTTATAAATATTTACCCGCACTATGTGGTGCTGTCTTAAACTTAAGTCAAAGACTTCCATAAATATCCTTTTTCATGGCATAGATAATTGGGTGGCAGAATAGTTATTTTATTTCATTTATAACTATCGGTATCCAGAAGTAAAGTGTTTAGAAACATGATAGCGTCTAGAGGAAGGAATACGCTTTGTTATGTATCCCTTAATTCTAGTATATTCTGCTGTATTATAGTTACGCTGTTCTTCGAAGCATGGCATGTGAAAGCAAACTTAATCATTCCCGTAACCAAACGAATATCAAGCAATTGTCATTAATATTCTCCCGCAGGCGGACGTAGAACACTCTATACGTGTAACTGGCGTTCTTTAGTGGTTGATTTTATTAGTAATTGGGGCTACACCTAGAGTCTCTTATCCTCCGCAGTTTCATTCATTTTCTCTTTCCCAGGAAGTATGTTCACCTCTGTTTTCGCTTTGCGTGCTTGCTGGCGACTTTTGACGCGACGCGCAGGGAGCCAGCCCTACGACTTGTTACTCCCACAATCAAATAAGCACAATTTTTTTTTCATTGTTGGTTTGTTATTCAGGGGAGGCGACCGACAGCTGATGTAATTTGCGCCACTTAGGATTGATGGGTAATTGGGTATTGGTAGGAGTTTTCAGGGAGCGGAGGAAGGGTGGAGAGAAACCCGTCGGATTAGCCTACTCTTAACGGAAGGCGCCAAGAGGACCACGTTTCTTTTCATTGTTTTGTCTTCCTAATTCGTACTTATCACCGACACACCCAAGGTTGGTGGACTTAAGTTGTGTGGAAAAGATGAACGAAGTGAAGGGAAGAATTTGATTTCCTTCTATGCCTACTGTTTTTTTTAAACGTTTAATGTTTGTGCGTTCGGTCGTCCCGTAGTATCTGATCGAAACGGATGATCGTATCTTATATTTGGGCGTAAGAAGGGCGGAAACGTCCGCCTGCCTAGTTTGGCTCTTGGTCGAATTTATTTGATAAATGCCAGTTCCACGAGTTTATCTCATCCAAAAAGGTATTGCGTGGCGTTGAAAACTTGGTTACCCTTATTTCTATTGGTGGAACCGGGTCTATGGTGAATTAAATGCTCTACTCCCTCTCTCCCGATCCACCATTAACCGATGCTAAATTGAGGGCGTTCCTATTTGGTTCCAAGTTCCCTCATTTTGGGTGTTGTCCACCAGTTGCGTGATAATTCTGAAAAAAAATGAAAAATGCAAAATAGTACAAGACATTCTGTCATTGTGACCTGTTAAATTTAAAGTTAAAATAATTTTCTAAGAATCTTTCCTAGTGCACCTAACTACGATAAGGTTCCTCGAAGTACTAACGTCTTTTAATTGACGTTTTCGATCAGCATCGCAAAATAGTTCAGGGATCAAAACTTCGTTTTAGAGATAACCGAAATAATAAGGTTTGGTAAACACTCACCAGTTAGTCTCGAAATAAATAATGAATTATCTTGTGACTATTTAAGAAATACCTGTGAAGTCTTACCTATAATACGAGAGCAATGTATTTTTCACTAGCCCCCCAAATTGCTATGCTGTTGGACGAAAACTGCTCGAAGCGAATTGTTTACTGCGATGTAATTCTTGCTTCGCTTCTGGATGGCAGAGGTTTAGAGATATGAATAGTAGTGAAGGCATTTTCGTTGTTCTTGGCGTCATAAAGAAGCTGATTTTAACTAACTAAAGAAGTTTGTCTTTTCTGAAATTCCTCTTCCGAGCCCTTTATTGCGCGTCCATGCTCAGGGACGATTTCGACCATCAGTGTTTATTTGACAGTAGTTAATTAAGAAGACTTCCTGGAAAATCTGTGTAAGGTGGTCGGGGTGACGTTCAGGCAGAACTCCGCTTAATATGTCCATTCGTGGGTAAATTCTCCGCCTCCGGACCTCGAATAATTGTACATATATGGAGTTAACCGTGCAAGCCTCCTTAAGGGATTAATGAAAGAGATGAATGATCAACTAACATACACTTGGCTTGTGCGAATAAAAGCTAGGGTTTAGGGTAGATAGTTTGAAAATCTTTTGCCGGTAGACTTGCGCCCTCTTGCGCACGTGCCTCTTGAATGTAAAGAAACGACGAAGGAAGTAGTTTAGTTAATGGGTTAAGTATTTGTTTTATTCTATTATTTATATTTTTATTGTAATATTTATGTAGTTAGAGGGGGTCGTGGTGGCCTAGTGGGTAGAGCACTGAGCTATTGACCAGAGGGTCCCGGGTTCAAATCCCGGGCAAGAGCCTTTATGGATACCCCCATCTAAATTCTAGCGATTCAATTTTCTGTGTGTCAGGACTTCGTAGGAAATCGCAGGTGGTCCAGGGAAAGGAACTGGCTCCCCTTCCCTGAATGTGTGAATTTCACACGCCGGTGGCTTAGTACGGGGTGAGCCACCCTCTGATAGGTGAGAGTGAAGGACTCTCAACTATCAAAGACCTTCAACCTTCGGGTTGAATCACTGATTGAGATATAATAGTTATGAAAGTTTACTAAAGTTTTGGAAAGCAGTGTTCATTCCTGTGGCCTTTTTACTAAGGAAAATCGTGAAAATATTTTGGATCCAAGGGTACATTTTGAACATGCAAATGTTGTGTGTGTTGCATTCCAATATATTCCAACTTAAGCTTCTTACGTTACATCTTATCTGTACTATGACGACTTTTATATGTTTTATACTTCATGGGAAGTAACAAGTTCAAAATCTATTCGCTCTAGTCACTCTGTATTTTCGAAATCATGGTGAATGTAATATTTGGGAGTTCTCAAGTGGTTGTCGACGCTATCGGAAAACAGATCGGCTCAGGATCAGCTTAAATGATTCATCCTAAATACATAATTGTAATCTTCGATTTGTAACGTTTCCCAACCGATTTCTTGTAATGAACTCGTGACACCTACTCGTTAATCATAACGACGTTTCTCAAATCTCTCCGATATTGCCTGTACTGGTACGAAAACCGATCTTCTCCGTCAGCGTTCAGAGTCTTTAAGAGGCGGGAGAAATTTCGAAAGGATTAAGACTCCTGGGGGAGTGGCGAGGGAGAGTTTTCGAGTGAAAAATCGCCATCGTGTGTGCGTTCGAAGCCGGCCGGGATGGTCGTGTGGCGGCGTGGGGACGACAACGGCGGTGCCACATCCGAGGTGTGTCGGATTAGTGGCTCGGTCGGCTCGGGAGGCTTTTGATCTCTCGCCTCCGGGATCCTTGGCCGGTGAAAAACGATGCGGGAAGAATCGGGAGGCGGATAGACGACGTCGTCGTTGCGGCGATGTTGTCCCTGGAAACGCGAGCGTCGGGAGCCTCGTCGCGAGGGAGTCGTCAGGTCTTGGGTGCCTTTCCCTGCGCCACCGTGGGCAAGGAAAGATTTACTGCTATCCGGTAAATTCGATGTCGTAGATTTTTCCTTTATCAGTTATTTCTCCATTAATCATCATTCGTCTTAAATCCTTAATTTGGTTTGATGCACCTCTCCACTCGATTCATCTACCGGTTAACCTCATCATATTGACAGAATTATTTTCTTTACGCACTTCATTACTTTCTCCATCCCACTTGAGGACTATCTTTGAAAATTTTCAATGGTGTTAATTGTTTAGGATATATGGTGTAGGAAACGTATCTAACTTATGCTAATAATTAATTTTCAGGAAGTGGTACTTAAAGGAAAGTCATTTAAATTGTAAATTGGAAATAGTGACTCAGTGTATATTGTTAGCCTTAAAATAAGCAATATATTCTCCAATCCAATAAATCAAGATGGATTGGAAATGTCAGATTTGCCAAATACTTGATTAATGGGAACTGGTATTTTTTTAATGGAATGTGCTCCTACTTTCTATGTTATCGTCGCTCTAAGTTAGTTATAAGATTGTAAATGGTGTTAATGTTTATAGAAATTGCTTATGCGTACCTACCTTGGAATTATCACTCGGTGACTCGAAATGAAACATCAAATTTGTGATGCATTCATAATAAAAAGTATAAAGACAGTCCTGAGTCCGTTACGTTTCAAGTTGAATTTTTTTCCGGAACATGTTGGAACTGCCAGTAAATTTGATTTTGATAATCCTTTTAAATATGAAAAATATCACGATTCATCTCTTATCTACGTTTCTGAGATCGTAATTGATGATGATATATGGTTTTTCCTTATGCACAC
This sequence comes from Platycnemis pennipes, assembly GCA_933228895.1. Taxonomy (NCBI): domain Eukaryota; kingdom Metazoa; phylum Arthropoda; class Insecta; order Odonata; family Platycnemididae; genus Platycnemis; species Platycnemis pennipes. The sequence continues at coordinate 111,500,485 of OW121847.1, forward strand.
GATTGTTTTGAGCTATTGAACTGATTTATAGTTTGGCTAGACGAAGCGCTGGTTGGACGTGAAGAAAAAGGTTTGCATTTGTGAATCCAGGGCCTTCGTTGGTACCCTGGCTGTCGTGGACGGACCATTTCACGTCCCGGCCTCGCTTGCGGCTTTCCCCTCTGTCGCACGAACCTCTTCCTGCTCACCTCCCTTCCCATGGCGAAGGCCTCAAGGGCCCTCACTCCTTTAGGTGCAGTTTTTACTCTCGCCTCTCACCAACACCTCTCTTGCTTCCTCCCGCCCTCGTTAACCGTGACCCAGGGGGGCCGCCGCAGCATCCTCCGCCTATCAATCTCTCCCGGTTTTTTTCCCTGCGTCCCCGTCTCCCTCCGTTTATCGCCCCATCTTCAGTCTCAGTTCGTGCCTTTCCTCGTCCCGCCCGCCTCTCTCCCTCCCAGCATCCTCGGCGGCTCTCTTCTCCGTCCTTCGGGGTGCCTCATCCGCTCTCGCCACCCCCCCGGCCCTTTCTTCCCCCTTCGCCCTATCTTCCCCCTTCGCCTCCGCCCGCCCTTTCCACCTCGTCTCCCCCTCCTGCTGTTCGTCAAGGTAAACTGGGTCCCGAATACCAGTTGGGGGGCAGTAGGAGATTCACTTTTTTTACACCCCTCTATCGCCCACCGTAGGGGGAAGAGGGAGAGTCGACCTGGGAGATTTCTTCATGGGTGTGTGCCTTGCGGAGATGTGGAGTGCTGTTCCTTCAGATCCCCTTAGATTTTCGCGTACTTTCGGCGATGTTTTGCGGCTTTGGAGCTGCATGGATGGGTTGTTTTTTTCCTTTCAGTTCTTTCTCTCTGTTCGCGCTATGTGATGTGGGACAGAGTTTTTAGTGTCTTTTATCCATTTTTTTATGTGCGGAGCATGTACGTGTGTTTGTTTGTCAGTGGTTAAACTCCCGTGTAATATTCTTGGGTATGATGGAATTTTCATGTTCAGGAGACTAAAATAAATGTATTGTACATTTTTTACTTGTAAAAATTACGCTTGGACAGTAATAGAATGCGGATAATGTTCCTTTACTTAATAATGGAATTTTCTTTGAAGATGTTCGATAAAGGAGGATGGCGTCAATGAAGGGGTTTTAAGTACCAATGACAATGTTTCTACTTCGCTGCTCTTTGATTTGGATTCCTTCCATGAGGGGTATATAGGCGTTCCGCATTTATTGTTGTTCCGTTATCTGTGAAACTTATCCTGATTTTCATCTCTAAAATGTCCTGTACCATCAACCGTGTTATGTTTTGATTATTTTGACATATCTCTCATGTGAAATTAGTTCACATGCAATATGTTAAGAAGAGACAACTTCTTTGAAGCTGCTGTTTGCTTAAATGTGTGGTCTCATTTATTAGAATTGGTACGAAATATTTAATGGTGATCAGCATATTTTTTAATGGAGGTGTATGGTATGTAGTCCGTCAACTTTTTATTTGCACTATGCATTGAATATCAGTGGCTGATGTTCACCTACAATTTCCGCTACCCTCGTTTGTATCAAGGTGGATGCTACCACTGATTGAAGTCTAAAGTTTTTTCAAGTAATTGTGCTTTCGAGAAAATTGGAGTCATGAGAGGTACTCTTTGGCTGTTCCTTGTTACCTGGTTCATTTTTCAGTTTTACTTATCGCGCTACATATTAAAGTACATAATAATAGAGGTTGTTATTTATGGTTATGTATTCTGTATTTTGGTTGTAACCAGTGTATGGTAGGATCTATACACATTTTTATTGGTACTCACTGTCTGGTGATTCAAACGTAATATCCAGTGATGTCTTTGTCAAAAATTGACACCATGTATTTTAATGTTCCCCTTTTCTTAGCTCTCTGAATCAAATTCTTTTCCCTCAATATTCTTGAGGCTGTGACTTAGCACATGACGACTCACATCAGTTAACACATGTTGACATTCCTCTGGCGTCCCTCAATTCATTTCTTATCTTTCTCTTTGTACATCATTGTCGTTTTTTGCTTAGTAAGAGCAGTTGTATTTCGTGTTGAATATATTAGTTATTTATCTTGCATGTGTGTGTGTTCTGTGCTGAGAAATAAGCTTGAGTTTCTTAGCCTGTTCTTTAGTATGACTTATTTCGTGAAAGGAGCCCATAAATTTCTCTCTCGTACCTCGTAGTAATTGTTCATGTTATCGCAGTTTTTGTCTTTACATCAGGAAAATCTTGTCGTAGTTCACATATCAGTATCAGTATCATCCATATTATATTCGTGTTCCAATCTTATTTCACCTCATTTACGGGCAATTCCATTAAATCTTAATAGTCTTTTGATTTATTTTCCTGCATTTCCAGCCAACGATTTCACAAACCAATTTACTCCATGGGAGGAATATTTTCTTTTCAAATTCTTATTCCCATCCTGTTCCTTCTGCTCAGCTAAAGTTAAAACTAACTTGAAGGAAAGTTTTATTCAGTACACGGCGAAATATAATCGTCGAATGCATGCACGAGGGCGTAGAAATTACGGGTGGGTGAAATTACACAGAATGGACTCTTGCTTTAAGTCCACTGCGAAATGCCGCGCGAGGTAATTAGCATTCTTTTCTTTGTGAAAAGCCGTCCTTGCCTCCTCGGATCGTACGAGTCTGCTCGTAATGGCTCTCGTTGGTGCGATCTGGGTACGTGGCAAACGTTTTCCAGGTATCGTTTCGGTCGCTCGATCCGCTCTCATCCAATCGCCGCCGCGAAACTTCTCTGCCGCCCTTCGCCTCCCTGCAAGACTCAATGCCTTCAAGCCGATATTTTTTCCGCCTACCACGCCATCGAAAGGCCCGCGAGCTATTCGACAATTCCTCTGGCCGTTTGAATTCCATCCTCTCATTGTTGTCACGAGGTTTTTTTTCTATTATTTAATATCCCTCTACGACGGAGAAAGTAGACGCGCGGTAGGAGGGCCCTGCCTCAAAGGCCCTCGAGTAAAAAGAAATCCAGCGCGGAATTCCTGCGAGATGGCGGTGGTGGTCGAGCGCGCGGCGGAGAGGGGGGGAGGAGGTAAGGAGTCTGTGTTCGTCCGTGGAGGAGGACCAGTTTGGCCTTGAACCGGCGCTGCCCACCTCCTCCTCCCTCCCCCCGCCCCACGGCTCTCCTTTGTCCGAGGGGCCCTAGGTTCGAGTGGGAGTGAGATCAAACCTCTTCGGAGGAATAGAGGGGGGGGGGGGGCGGTGTGGCCGTGGGAAGGGAAGGCTGGAAAATAAGGGTCTGAAGAGGGGGGGAGGGAAGAAGGGGTTAAGACGAGAGAGGGAAGGGAAGCGGGCAAGCATCGGAGAAAGAGGGAGAGGAGAGTCTGTGGCTGCGATGGTGTGCTCGTCTTTGTGTGTTCGAATGTCTGTTGTGCCCTTTGCATCCCGCCATTGCTTCTTCCGTCTTGAGTACTCCCATTCCATCGCTCTCTTTCCCGTAAGAAATTCCTGTAACAGCGATTGCCATCCTGTCTCCATTTTTGACCCCTTCCCAACCCCTAAGTCTATTTCATCTAAATCTATATTTTACCCTGTTGGACGCCGTAGGGGCGTATGGCAGAGGATTTCAGGTTGCTTGAAAATAATTTTTCAAAAAAATTGTTTCATTATTTCACCTTTTTTATTAGATGAAGTTATAGTTCATTTGGTCGTAATATCAATATTTGTGACTTTTATTTATTTACATCTCACTTATTTAGATTGGGCAGATAATTGCATTTTTTAAAGTTTTTCTGCTGAAAGTGAAGTAGGCTTTAAAACTCGTGGCAGATGAATTTTGTATTAGAAAGTTATCCACTTATCGTAAACTAAATTCCATATAATTAAATCTTCAAATCGATGTGAAAGGGTACAATATTTCTTTTCTCAGCTGAATTCCTACTTGTATTAAACATGAATTCGCATTGTGATATCCCTGTCTATTTGGTTACGAAACGTGTGTGCTCACGTGTGATGGCTGCTATTCCTCCAGTTAACACGCTGAGGATCAATGTGAGGTTTGTTTTGCCACGGTATAACTTGAAGTTATTTTCTACGTCCAGAATCTCAGTATTTTGGGAATGGTTTGCTTCCGTCGAAACTCTTTATTCGTTGATTGCTCTCTCTGCTCACAGTGAATGTTTGTTTTTCTTGCTAATACCACTTCATGTTGGAAGTTCGTCTGCTGGAAAAAAGTTAGCATGCTCGTCGATGAGAGCGATCGGTTCCCTCCCCATAAGTTCAACCGGCGAGCCGACTATCCCAAGTTTTATTGTTTTCGCTTATTCACTCAGGAGCGAGCTCTGTGAAACTCATCCCGCAGTCTGATCGAATTAGCCATCGGATCCAGCGTTCAATAAATTGCTCCTCCTCTCCATCACGCATCACCCCTTCCATTTCAATAAATACTCACACCTGTGCGCTTCGGCGTGGGAAGACGGATCGGATCGCTGTGGTCTGCCCTCTCCTCGAAAGCTTTTTCCGTGCGTCTCCTCCTCTCTTTGTTGAATTTACTAATGCTTAAAGAAGTAATAATTAAAGTTATTTACAGATTTTGTCGATGAAGTGATGAGATGCTGATGAATATTGGCTAATAATTGCTTAGTGATAGTTATTCATTCGGTGACTTTTCCTAGACCGCTCGGTTTGTTCCCAATGAACGCCTCTTCCTGCCGTTTCTAGACAATTAACGTCCTCAATATCAGCATTATATTTGTGGCGTTGGTTAACTTCATTCGAATGCGTTGTTAATTATTTACAGACCTTGATATTTATTTTTTGCCTGCGTAATTTTTTTTTAGACCTTGACCTTAAACCTTCATTTCCATATAATGCCTTCCCTTTTCTTTTCACTTCTGTTCCGTTCATGGCAAGTCCATTGAGTATCTGAGTATATTCTATCCAACGAGACCTTTGATGCTTTTCTGTGCTCCGAACGAATAGTATAAACACCTAAACCAAGATTTAGTTTTGAAAAAAAAATCGCAGAGGTGAGTCACCGAACTCGGTGAATGCTTTTGGTGTAACTTTGATAAACTTTATGTGTTCGGTAATATGCCCTCGATTGATGTTACCATGCATTCCAATGCCGCTGACTTCACATTACCTGTTTCAGCCGGCAGTCATGCCGAGAATATGTCCCCACACCGTCCCGAAATGTTTCTTTCCGCTCCACCGCACGCGCGGAGATGACTCGCACGTTCATTCCGTTCCTGCATGAGGGGTGTCCATGTGGAACGTCCGGTACGCCTTCGTGACGGATTCGGACCTTTTTCCTTTCGTTCGAGAGAGCTCGCTTTCGATTTCTCCCCCGGCGTCCGGCCGAAAGCGAGGACGCAGGCACAGCTCGCCTCGGCGGCGAGAGGCTGCGTGCTTAGCGTCCTCGCTCTATCGCCCTCCCCACACGTCTCCTCCCTCCCGCGCTCCCGTTCCGTCACTGAGCCGTCATCTGTGAGGGCGGGATGTTGCGGTGCGAGGGAAGGCCGGAGGTATGATACACCGGGGATTGCTGTGACGATATACCTTTGGATTGTTATACACGATACAGAACGGGAATTTTGAAGTAGGCGAATGAAATCCGCGTTTGAATTATTGGCAGTGGAGTAGTGTGGCCTAGAATGTTGGTTTAATAGGAAAAAAAACACTCCTCTTTTCTCTCTTTCCCAAATTCACGTAGGTTCGAGGACCCTCCATTTATTACGTAGCATTAAATTTTGGGGAGAGCCGGGCCAGCTTGAACGATGTACTATAAACCGAGAGGGGCTCTGCCTTCCTTTACGTTGGGAGAAAGATACATAGTAAATTTATTCTTAGTTCAAAAATAAATGATTGGACCAAAAATTATTACTGAATGAATGATAGTTGGGAGGAGTAAATAAGGTATTAATGAAGTTGCCTCTTTTAATAACCCACAAAAAAAGTTAGGGTTCATTGGCAGGGTTACTTAATTACGTAGCGGTCTAAGACGAGCGTTTCGGAGCGATTGGGAGAGGGGGGGGGAGGGGTAGAAAAGTGGAAAATGGGCGTTATGTAATGTATCAATTCCCCCCTAGTTCATGGGGGAGGAGAGTGGTGTGAGGTTGGCATAACCCGGGCGTTTTGCCCCGTCTTTGTCCGCCGCTCCCAAGTCTCTCCACCCTCGCATTTTCCTTTCTCCGGCCAGACCTCGGGGAAGATTCACTCTAGCGTAATGCCGTAGAAGCGTCGTTGGGAGGCTGTGGAGACGGGGGTGGGAAGGAAGGCTGCACGGGATCGTGAGCGTCTAGCGAGGAGTAAAAGGGTTGCCCTCGAGAGAGCTCGCCCGCCTCCCATCCCGAAGGCGAGTCTCAAAAGCGTTTCTCGCGCGCCCTCCCCACCCTACACTTCCTCCCGCTCTGTTTATCCCGAAAACTACTTGTGTGTAGGAGCGCGTTCGCTCTCTATCCCACCCACTCTCTCCGCACGGAGTTCTTCTTCCGCACTCGCTTTAAACGTCCACGCGCGCGCGCCCGACTCCTTTCGCTTTTAAGCTGTGCGCCTGACTTGGGAGTCGAAGTGGCTGATAAAAATTTTACGAGTCGGAAATGCGCTCAATTCGTTCGATTCGGTTTGCGAGTCTTAGATTTGGAGTTGTTGAATAATAAAACGCATTTCACTCCTCCGGGATGAAGTCCCCCGATGAGAACGTCCTCCCTCCCCTCCCCCACGAGACGAAAGTTTGCGGCTAACGTTCGAGCGTTATTGAGAACGGAGCGTGCCGTGTCTAGTGGTAGTAGTTGCGGTGTGGAAAAGGATGAGATTGCAAATGATGGAATAAAACGAAACAGTTTTTTTTATCCCGTTAACTACACTTCGGTTCTGTTCCTACGTGAGGAATTGAATTGACGGTCATTATTGTGTTGGGAATAGTAATGGGCTGAGGAACAGTGGTCCATGAGGTTGTATTGCCTCCAAATGAATGCACGAACATAATTCTCCATTGATAACTTCCGAAATTTATTCAGCAGTTGATGGTAGTATATCATAGAGCACAGGGGCGTATGTATAATTTTTTTTCTGGGGGAAGGGTTCAGTCCTCAGCGAAGTATAAAATATCTTTTAGCATTATTTAATGCTGTTGAATTATTAAGAGTATTTTTGTCCATGTAACCATTCTTGATCTTCTTTAAATTATCGTATGGTACCTTGCTGACGCATAATATGGAATTAGCGACTTATAGATTTAAAGAATTAAAGATTTACAGACCTATTAGTTATTCGTTTACATTCTCATTTTATATTAGTAATTCTTGTTTGGGGGGATCAGACACCCTCGACCCCACCCTTATCTACGCTCCTGTTTTAGCATTACAATACCTTGTTAAGTCTTTTCGATAAAGATACTTCCATAAAATGTACAATTGCCATTCATTCATCATCATCACTTGACCTGGCCCATGTTTTTTTTTTTAATCACCCCTTAGTGAGGATCGCAGTTTTCCACTCATTGACCAAAGGTTGCTTCAGATGTGGTGAGTGTGAATTCAGTGTTCGCATCGTCCGAGGATTTCTCGTGTTTTCTCCCCATTTTTATTCATTTTTCCGGTCTCAAACTATAGTTGAGACATACCTTGACATTTCCCGCACCTCCCCCCGAGTTGTACTCCATCCTTCCTCACCGCCATCTTACGTGTTATTGTGTCGCGATGCATTTTTTTTTAGCACGGTCGCCTTATGTCGTACGAAGAAAGAGTGAGAGACGCAGGGAGAGTCTTGGCTCACCGCCACGTTACCGTGTGATCGCCTCGCCCACCACCTCCCTCCGCCCAGCAAACCGGTGGCGTAGTGGCTGGCGGTGGACCGAAGAAAGAGAGTAGGGAGTGGAAGAGCGAGACAGAAGGATGGAGAGCGAGAGAGAGAGAGAGAGAATGAAAGGGAAGAGGGGAGAGGAAAGGAGGCGGGGACTGCGCAGGCGCCCTGATTCCCGTCATACCCCGCCATTATCCCGAGATGGAGGAACGATTTGTTGCTGTGTTACCCCGCACCATGAGCTCGTGAGGCATGGTGAGATATTTCGGTGAAATTTCTTCGAGACTTCCATCACGTTAAAAGAACGTTAAAAAGAGGCCAAGGGCGTCTACAGCACATTTTCCATTTTCACGAGGAAAGTAAAATGGTTTTCTTTCCATTAGTTTTTACGGAGGGTGGAAAGATAGGATCGAAGTCTTTGCAGTTGGTCAACGTGTTTTTTTTCCATTCACGGTCATTTTTCCTCGCGAGAAAAAGAGGCTTTCAAAGTGGAAGGATTCGTATCCTGTAAAACCTCTTGACGACGGATTTAGAGCGGGTTGTGAAATGGCCACACTTGGCAGCTGAAGAATTCGGATGAACTTGAGTACAGTGATGTGGAAGGAAAGTTTATTTACGCATCCCACATCAAGGTCTTTGCATATTATAATTTCATAAACCCACTAAGCTTATGAGAATAAGAGTTAAAACAGCTTTACATTGGTTGTGAAAAATGTAAGATAAACTGTATGAAACAACATCATCTTCATCATTTGGTGGAATTCATTTTTATGAAAAGCAACTTGAGACAATTTTTTACCTTTTTTCCTCAATGCCTTCTTCTAATTATTAATTAATTTCAATACGCCAAGGGATTTAATAAACTTTTCTTCAACACAGAAATGATTGAATATAATCCGCTGTACAATACCGGTCATAAGATGTTCCATGTTTGAAACATATTCCTCATAAGTTTGTCTTTGAGAGTTGGTTGTGATTGTTGGTACGTTGTCATGCACCAATGCCTTTCGAAAAATTATGGCACTCGAATCAACGTTAAATTCCCCAAAAAGTATTCGCCATTAATGTAAGAAATCGTTTGTTATTTTTCATCTTGAGATATTCTTTTTATTATGAATTTTAATCAGTGAAATTATTTGTGATGGTATTTTAATATATTTTGGATACTTGTTTTTACGTCTTCCTTTTTTCACAGAATTTCTGTAGAATTCACTACAGCATAATAACTTTTGTCAATAAAGTTTGGTATGTTAAAGTCGATTTTGATGAATCCAGAAAGGTATTTTACATTTTTAGATACCAATTTTGAAATTATTCTTGTCATTTTGCGTTTTAACGTGCATTCAGGGCCCACAAACTGCCCTCAAAGTTTCTAAAATGTCTCACGTTTGTGAATATTTAAAGTTCTTTTTCAATCGGTTAATTGTTAAAATTCAAGTCTAACAAGTACTTAATTTTTGTAACGCTGATCGATCACACGTAATATAAATAAATCTTAGTCGCAAGAAATAATATATTTCAAGAGCCTGGAGGGTCGATTGAGGGTCACTGTGTTACCGATAATACCAAAATGGTTACAATTTTAAGCGGAATAACGCGCAAGCGGATATTGTCATTTACATTGATTTTCAAATGAAATGAGCATTTTGGCTTTATTTTCGAGTGAATATTTCTGAAGCGTTTTGTAGTTATTCTCATTTTCAATTTTTAATGCCCAGCTAACGGGTTGCATGGTTTGTGAAACATATTTGTTTATCTTAAATATCTGTGAAGGGCTGATTGATTTCCTTTTCATAGTGTTAAAGTATTCCAAGTTGTAATCGTAAAAACATAAATATGAATATTTATTATCCGGTTTCAATTTCATATGATATGTTTTTTTAATTTAAGGAGTGGATATGACGCTCACTTTTAGTTGATTTGTCCTTTGCTTCAAGTTTACTCAGCTTATATGAACCTATCCTCAAAATCTACTGATTTATTAATGGATGTGATCAAGTTCTTAGTTTGGAAAGTTAGAAAAATGTCAAGGACATTTACTATCGTCGTCATTAATATACGGAAATTTTAATATCGCGATATTTGTAATTCAGACAAGTACATCAGTATAAGTATCTCCCCATTGTAATTTTTTACGGATGATTTTTTCCATTCCCCATGAAAATATTTATCCTAGAAGGATTGGCGAAAATATTTTTTTTTATTAGTTTGGAAAACCATTCTGTTTCACCTTCTGTAACCCGCTCACAAACGTATACCGGCACGCGCGGAGATTTTAACGAACCCCTTTTATTTTTAGTCAGGGCATTCCGGCGTTATGGGGGAGGGTATTTCCCCGGTATGCCGGAGGGACAGACGCCTTGGGAGGAAGAGGAGGATTCCCCAAGCCCAGTCTCGGCGGGCAGCAGGAGCGTAGGCCGGTGGTTAAATGGAAGAGGAGGAAAGATGAGGAGAGAGGGGAGTAGGTGAGGGAATAGCGGGAGCGGCAGACAACAAGGGAGGTCGTAGTAAGAGGGCGGGGAAAGGGTGGGGGAGGGAGCAAGGAAGGGAATCGCCGAAAGGACTCCGACCCACTACTTACAAAACCTCACCATTCTCTCTCTCTCTCTCATCCCTCCTTCCCCCCCCCCCCCTCTCTCTCTCTCTCTCTTACACTCTAGTCTTCCTGCCCCACTGCTCTCTCAATCCCCGAGACTCCACCCCCGTGTTATTCTCACACCGACCCCCCCCCCACCCTTCCCTTCCCCCGCCCCATCCCATTCAGTATCCTCGCCTTATCCCAACTCCCTTTTCATTCATTCCTCGCTCGTCGCCCCATTTTCTGTCTCCCTCTCTCACGTTGTTCCTTTCTCCCGCCACCCCTTTCATCCCCGTCGAGTGCACCCTCCTCCCTCTATATTTCCCCCATCGCCTGCCCCCCCTCCCTCTTTCCGCAGTCCTTATAACACCGTAAAAACGACCCTCCCGCCCAAGACGATATCTCTTTCCTCCCCCCCTGCCCCGTGCTTCCCAGCGCCTCCCTCCGCGTTTCTCTCTCGTCTGAACCCGCCAACTCACTCCCGTTCCCTCTCCGTATCTCTCTCTCTCACGCACACCGCCCCACTCATGCAGACACACACACGAGCTACATCCTTTAGGTTCCTTCAAACCTCTCTCCCTCCCTTTCTCCTTATCCTTTCTGTTTTGACATCGTCTTTCGTACTACCCGTCTCCCGCCCCCACCCACTCTCGATTCCCCCTCTCAACACACGCGGCCTCTGCCTTCGCATCTGCTCAAAAGACCCCCCTCAACTTAATCTTTCCCTCCGATCTTCCCACATCCGCCTCCCCCTCTCCTCCCCACTTGTCTCTCGCTCTCACTCTCTCCCACGCTCTTTTCTCTTTCGTTCTGTCCATTCCTTCCTCCTGTTTTTCCACTCTTGTTTCCTTTTCCATCCCGCCTCCCCCTTCTATGCCGGAGTTACAGGCTTTATCCCCGCCTCACCACCACCATTCTCCATCCCATCCTCGAGACATGCATCGTTTTTTTTTTCTCTCCAGAAGATATAAATGCTCTCTTCGTTATTTTTTCACTCCTTTCAACAAAACACCTCGGCTCCTCTTTGCCTGCTTGATTCTTTTACCCCCTCCGTACGCCTTCGTAATAGCAAGGAAGGTTTTTCTTTCTGCGGTTGATCAAACCTTTTACGTCCTTTTCTCCCACGAATAATGGCTCTTTCGCACTCAATCTGATCTCATTAGCTTTACTATGTAGTAATTTCCGTAAAGGCTCCCTTATCATTTGGTAATATGCAGATTATTGCTATGAAAACCTTTTTTCATTCCCAAATACCTATGTATTATATTTCCGGTGGTCATTTAAAATTAAATAAAATTGTAATATGAAGTCAGGCATACTGTATGCAAGACCTTAAGCCCTTTTTCTTCCTACATTTTCTCGTATTAGCAAAAAATATTATTTACTAAACTCTCCCCATCTCCTTTGTTTCATATTAGTTTGGCGCTACTGAACCAGAAAACATTTTGACTCATGAAAATCGCACGTCAGCCTTTCGGGCTCCACTATCGAATCTACCGTCGTGAAATTCTCTTCCATTCAGTTAGTGTTCAGATAAGGGTGGATAAAGTGCTCGGAGTTTTCTTTTTCTCCCATTCGTTCTTCCGCGGATTCGAGTTCCCCGGCTTCATGGGGACAAATGTTCACTCGGGGACAAAAAGTCATTTCGCTCACGAATCTGCGGATCCTGCGCTCTCTTTCGTAATTCATTTGCGCCTCCCGTCTCTGCCCTCGGAGCGTAATCGTCCGGCAAATCTCTGCCAAATGCTCAGTAGTCGTTTCATTTCTCGTGCGACTCCCACAACCCTTCCTCCCCGCTCACCCACAACCCTTCCTCCCCGCTCACCCACAACCTCCTCTCGCGCTTCAGCAAGGGGAGTGTCGGCGGCCCCTGCATCGCGCACCGTTATGTTTTCGCGACTCCATTAAAAACCGCACTCCTCTTCCGCCCGTTTCCTTCAGGCCGGGATTCCCCTCCTTCCCTCCGCCTATGTCTCTCTATCTCTTTCCTCCTCGTTCCGCCCACCCTCTCCATCCATCCCCACCTTTGCCCTTTTTGTCAGTGAAGCCCGCCCTCCTCCATATTCCCTGCGACTGTCCCGCTTCTTTCGCTCTCTTCCTTCGCCCCAATCTCCGTATTCATCGGGCGGAGTGAAATTCCTTCCCGTTCTTTCCATCTTCCCCCGCCCCTCGGTTGCCTTCCCATCCCCGTGGTGTCTCTTCACCGGCTTTCCCCATCTTGATTGTTTTGTTCCTTTTTTTGAGACCGTTATTCCATTTCTTTCAAGTATACACCTTCGTTGTCTCCGTCGACCCTCTTTAGCTTCTACCCTTAAGACTACCGTCATCCTACTGCTGAAATTGCCGAACCACGGAAGCTTTAGCTTTTTTTTTTTCTTTCCACCATCTTGACGCTCACATTATTCATTTTTTCATGTTCCTATTATTCTTTCCATTTTCTTCTTTTCCATTTGAGTCTCAGTTTGCTTCTTGCTGGTCTTTCAGAAGTTCCTGTGCATTTTTCGTAAGCAGTGGTTGAAGTCCCAGCTTATTGAGAGAAACTGGGTATCAAGGAATATTTAGGCACAGCCGGTAAAATCTCTAGGTATTCATGAAACTTTAAATAATTAATGTAATCTTATACAAAGTACCCAAGTTTCATTAAATAAATTATACGCTACGGATCATTGTTATTTACAGATTTTCTACTGAGGTAATTATCGTGGAAAGCTAATGCATTAGCGAAAATTGGTATCCGGAATCATGAAGTATGCATAGAAAAAGGCTTACTTGCGATTTGGATACCAAAAGAAGTTTGTAAAAAAACCCTAAATAAATCTCAGAGAACATCAGTTTTCATCGAACTAGCATGTTGCTTCTTTTACGTTTAAGAGTTGAAATTTGTGTTAACTTCAGTAGTTACAGGGGCGTAATAGGTCTGAGGGGGAGGTTAAGAAGTCGAGAATCTTCCTAAGCATGAAACAGTGAATATTGTAAACAAGCTGTTTTTACAGCCCTTTGGTGGTTCCCAAAAATTCTTCTGATGCCTGAACGAGGATTCACCGTTCAGGTTTCTTTATTCTTTGCCTCGCTTTGTGCTGCTACTCCGTCCTCCTTCAGTTATACTCTGCTTCGCGCTGTCTCTGTTGTGAGCCTTCGCCCCAGCCCCTTCCTCTCGCCGCTTTACGATTTTCCTTTCTTTAGCGCCTTCCTTCTCGAGCCATATTTACCCCCTCCGCCCTCCCCCCTCCGTCCTTCGCCGCCGAGAGCCTTCAATCTGTCTCACCCCTCTCGCCTCCTCTTTCGTCTGACTTCCCAACTGCTCCTCTCCCACCCCCGTCCATCTCCGCCCCCTCGCAGCGGTAACAACCTCTTTATCTCTGCTCACAAACCCACCCCAACACCTCCACCGCTCCTCCCCCCCACCTCAACACGACCGTCCTTTCCTTCTCTCCTGTCTCTCCGTTTTCTCTTCCCTTCTTCCGTCCGCATCTCCTCCCCCGAAGAGCCTTCTCTTTCGGCCCGCGCGCTAGTCCGGTAGCCGAGCGGCTCTGCTTTTCAGAAAGCCCACTGTTTCGGTGTGTGTGTGTTGTGAGGGAGAGGTTTGGAAGGGGGAGAAGAAGCGTGGGGAGCGAGAGAGAGGAAGAGGAGAGGTGGAAAAAACAAACGGCATTCGCTTTTTGAATGATCGCGCGGGAAGTGACGTCGAAAACTCGGGGGAGGTCAGGAGAAACTTGGCGAGGGTGGGGGAGAGATTTCCGGCGAGTCGGTTTTGTGAATGAAAATGAAATCTTCGTCGCTTTGTCCTCTCTTGTCCGTCTGCCCTCCCCCTGTATCCATTTTATCTCCTTCGTCCCACCTTTGCTTCCTTCACTTCTTTGCCCTTCCCGTTCTTCGCGGCCCTTACCTAGAGCCAGCTACCCGAGCTGCCTTTATTAAAGCACCTTCCCCGCCAGTCGTTGGCTATCGTTTCTCTTTCCCTTCTCACTTCCCATTCACCTCTGCCTCCAAAAACATCGCTTCTCCAAAGCCCCCTCCCGGCCCCCACGACCCCTTCCCCCCTACTTCACATCATCCATCCCATACACCCTCCCCAGGTTTTGCTCCTTACCCTAATCCCCTTCCTCGTTCCATAACCCATTCAGCTCCGCTGTTTTTTTCCCTTTATGTCTTTCCCTCTTCTTCTTCAGTGCCCTCTTCCCCCCGACCCCATTTCCAATATTTTTCGCGCCCTATTCTTTTGCTCCCCCACCTTCCCTCCTTTACCCACCCTTAACCCTTCTCACCCTTTCCTCTTCTCTCATCCCTCATCGGTGCGCTGTTGTAGGAGACACTATAATGCTCTCGATTACTTTCGTTGAGCCCTCATTTGCTTCTTTGTTTCACATTTTCCCTCCACAAAACTCCGCGCTCTAATTCTTCCACATTTTCCGTTATACGGCGATGGCGTGAGTTTCATTGCGCAGATCTGATTTTATTGTAAAAACTTTACAGTTTATTTTGATGGGAAAATTTGATTGTCCCCTGCGTGTTACGGGGAATTCTTTTTTTTTTCTCCTGTCCGCATATTTTTTATCAAACATTCTGGGCTAATGGCTTTATGGTTAATATTTTTAATTATTCCAGTTACAGACATTCTCTTCCGTGTTAAATGATGGTGTTTCATTGTGTGATTCCGGTGATTAAGTAATACGCTCATTTTTAATTACTCTTTCTGTGATTTTCGCCGTTAATTCCTCTGCGAGTGTAATTAGATATTCGTAATACGCAGTCATCCTCTGGAACGGACACTCGACGAGCTATTATGCGGGAGCAACTTACGGGTGTGCCACTTTACATAGGTATCCTGTATTTACGCTCAATTCGATCCGTGGGAAGAGCGTTTTATCCTTTCCCCCCAACTCTCGAGCTCACTGCGGGACCAGAAGTCCCGGTTACGCCCCTCCCCATTAGTCCCATCACTCACCATTCCATTCATCTCATTACTTACATCTCTCTCATACTTTTCCTCCTCCTATCCCCACCGCCGCCATCACCGCCAACACGAGCGCCGTCGCCCCCGCCCACTCCCCCTCCCCACGGTTTCCCACCCCCCTCCCCGCACCCGAGTAGTGGCAGACTCGGAAGCTCACTTTTCCCTCTTCCCTCCCTCAGCCTCTTCCTTCTTATTTCTTCGCCTCCTTATCCCCCAGCCAACCCCACCCTCTCCGCCCCGCTTTTATACCTGCTTGAGCTCTTTCTCTGTCTCCCTCTCATCCACCTTCTTCTCCCCCCCCCAACTCCATCAACTCCCCGTACACAAACACACTCGCAACCTCTCGCAGGCCATCTTTTCTCGTCTCTTCTTCTCGTCCTCATAGCACGGCCAAGTCTGCCCGTCCCACTCCTCCCTCCCCCATCCTACTGCGCCGCCTCACCCTCCTCCCATGGTCCCCTCTTCTCTTTCTCTCCCTTCTTTCCCTCTTTATCCTATTCCCATACGTCTCTCTCACCCCTGGCCACCGCCCCTTCCCCCTATGCCCTCCGCCCTCCCCCTCCGGCATCGTCCACCCTTCCCCACACCCCCAACAACTTCACCGAAGAAAAGAGGTTGTTTCTATCTGTCTCCTCCCTCGTTCCCCCCCAACTCCTGACTCCCCCACTTCTTTGACTCCCTGAGTGCATAACACGGGCTTTAACCTCTTTCTTTCTCTCTCTTCCTCTCCCGTACTCCCCATCCCATGCCGTCGTCAGAGCATCCCTCCCTCCCTACCCTCCTATCTCGGCTCTCCGATTTTACACATTCGTCCTTCCCCACACCCCTGCCTCTCTTTCCTTTTCCGACCCATCCGTTCGTTCCCCTTCCCCTCCCACCCAATACACTCACACACAAACACACCAGCATGCACACACACAAACTCACGCCTCATACACCCCTTCCCCTCGGTGCAAAACCCCTTTTCCACCTTCTCCCCAACTCCGATCCCCCTGCTCCTAACTCTATCTCTCTCTCCCTAGCACACATTCCAGTACCCCCGCCCCCATACCAGAGTCCTCCCACTCCTCCCCGGCATCCTAAGCGATCCTCCTTGTTCCCCTCTCCCCTACTCACTCACTCACCGCTACTTCCATCCCTCCCCTCGCACCCTTCCAAATGCCCTTCCGTATACACATCCTTTCTCTCTCTCTCTCTCTTACTCTCTCCTACGGCATCATTCTCCCTCCACTCGTCTATCTCCCGCTCCCTTACGACACTCGCTTACTCTCCCATTCTCCCCCCCCATCCCATCCGCTCTCACACCGTCGTAACAACTTCATTCATAACTCCACCAGCTTATTCGGCAGCGTAGTGGCTCGTATTCTTCGGCCGTTTTGCTCCTTCCCCGCCCCCTACTCCTTCGGGGTATCTCCATCTTCCCTCTTTCAGTTTCTCCCTTCCTTCTCCTTCCCTCCCTGCCCGCTCTCGGATTCTCTTCTCAGCTGTCCGCCCACCCGCTCGCCCCCACCCCATCCGCAAACGCCGACTCTCCACTTGGTTCTCCCTTGGTAGCTCTCTCTCTCTCGTTTCCTCTGCGTTTCCCTCCTTCGCGACCGCCGTACTCCAGTTTGTGTGTGTGCCGGCCACGTGGGCTTCCAGTCATCGCCTTTTCCCCCCAACTACTCACACCCCAGCCTCCCCACCCTTTCCCACGCCTGTCCCTTCCTTCCTTGCCATTAACCCGTCTCGAACTATATTCCTTCCAACATCGGCCACCTGTGAAGGAGCCCCCTCCGTCTCTTTCCCTACCTTTCGTCTTCTCTCGGCTCTTCGCCACCCTCCTTCGCCTCTTTCCCTCTCTGGGTCATCCTTCTCTCTCTCTCCCATCGTTTAGAATCTTTTTTTTTCTCTCCCCTCCCCCATCCACGGGCCGACCCTTCGTGTGCCTTTTTGTGGCAAGGTGGAGATGGGTGTGCGGGGATGGTGTTATGAGGGTGGGGGTAGGGTTGTGGTGGAGTGGGGGAGGTGGTGGTTGATTCATAGGGAGAAGGGATTCGCTCCTACTCATTTACCGCTCCATTACCACCCCATACAACGTTCCTACTCCCCCCCACTACGCTCATTCTCCCCTCCGTCTCTCTTCTTCCGTGTTTCCTTCGTCCACCCACGCTTTTTCCACGAAACCAACCCCACCCCCGTCCCAGTGCTCCCCAGCCTTCCCTCCCCGAGTTTCCCTCGCGCCCGTTATCCCTCCCATTCTTCTCCTTCCTCCGCTCGTCTCTTTTCCTCACACCCGCACGCGCCCCTCCTGCCTCCACTCGTGTTATTCTTCCTCGCGTGGCTTCAGTGGGGCGATGATGAAAGTGTTTCCGAAGATTTTTTTCCTCCTTCACAGTCTTCTGCGTCGTGTTTGTGTGCGTGTGAGTGTGGTGGTTCGTGTTTGTGTGGTGGTGGCGATATGGTGTAGGTTAGGGACTGCATCGGTTTTCCGGAGGCTAGGGGAGGGGTCAGGACCCCGAAGGTGGGTGGGTAGGGGCGTGAGAGGTTTATAAAGACGTGGGAAAGGGTGTAATTTCCGAGTCCTCTTTTATTTTTATCGTCCTTTTCACCTGAGCGGGGAGAGATCACTGGGGCAATACCGTGTGCGGAGAGGGATCGACCGGGAGAAAAAAATCCCGGAAAAATGAAAAGGTGATGATATAGTTTCCTTTTCCCTCCATCTCTCTCTCTCTCCCCTTTACTCCTCTTTATATCTCTCGACCACTGTTTTCCCTTCCCGGGAGCCATGAAAGAAATCGGACCGCTCGCTGGTTGTCTTTGGTCTGTTTTATTTTCCCTTTTCACCTCCTGGATTCCATAATGCCTGGCTTCGAGTGCGAGAGAATACAGCTATTTGGGCGACGATGACATGGACAGATACGCCTCGGAGCGAGCTTTCAATTTGAATTAATAACTGCCTTATTATTACAGGTATCCTATCATTATTTGATCCCCGTTATAAGCATTTGTAATGGCTCTTTCGACGGCACGCAATATATAACGGTGTGTAATTTTCCTCTCCGTTGTGTTAATGTTCGTCTCCTCGAGGTGAATGTCTACAGGAAATCTCAAACGTCCTGCAGTGTGTCGTAACTTCTCAAGAACTTGTTCTTGAGTTTCCCTATTGCTGTGTTTGTGGCCTTTAAATAGTGTATATGGTCATTATAATGTATCATTTTCTCGTTTTTAACTTATAGGGAGCTAACTAATCCTGACAAAGTTCAAGTTTACGTGCATTTTTACCGTAAAAAATAGGTCTCAATGTGATATGATATTGACATAATTTTCTGCCCTTCACTTAGTTCCTTTGTTTACTTCCACGTTCGTTACATCTGCTGTGAGCGAAGTAATTATTTCCCGTCGTGACATTTATCTCAGCTCACGTCAGATCGTGGAAAATTGGTTGGGTAAATGAATAGAGATAAAACAGGTGCTGTTTACGCACATTAGTTCATATCTTTCGAAAGGTTTTTATGCAATTCATTGCTTTACATGATGCAATTTACACTGCGCATCTCTCCATGCATCAAAATATGGAAAGCAAAATCTCGTGTAATACATAATTTCACAAATATTTACGTCAACATGATTAACATCAGTTTTCCCTTTCTATTATTATAATCTTTACCTCCGCGTGTTGGCTCTGCTGTGGTTATGCCTTCGTTCTGTTGCATAAGTATTTTCAAAGTCATCATATCCCATCTGATTCTGACGAGTTAATTTTACCTATTTACCTCGCACTCACTTTTGTCGGCATAAATTATACTCCTAAAAGAGAAAAGGCCAAATCTTGATCGTTTCCGCAGCACTTGGTGTGAGTGGGGTACGTGCATGCTCTAGCCTCCCCCTTTGCTCCAACAGACATCATCTGGCTAGTGGCATTATGTATTTGCATACGGTCGTTAATTATGATCCAAGGAATCAATGAGTAATCATTTTGGTTGTATTATGCCTAATATATGATGGAAACTAAATGATGGAAATATAAAAATAATGAGATAATAAATATCAGGTGAAATAAGTGATGTGGATACGGAGGTATCTGCTGGTTAAATATAATCGAATGTTTGTTGACCCTCGTGGGATTGATCGTATTGTGAACGGAATAACTAACCTGCGTAGTCGGCATTCAAAGCTGTGACTGCGATACATACAAGTGAAAAGTCCAGGGCCTCACCTGTTTATATGGATCCCGTAGTCTTAGGAGTTATTCATATTAATTAACCCCCAGATATGGCAGTCTCGAGCGAGAAATCCAGCGCCCTGTATTTCTCGTCCACCGCTCTCTTCCATTTCTGTTCTTGTCTCTTCCTTTAGTCCTTGCCTTCCGCATCCCCTCCCCCCCTTCCACTGCCCCCTCTCTTCCATCGCCCCCCCCTTCCACCTGCCGGATCGTCGGGCGAGGGATATCCCTTTCGTGTCCCCCCTCTCCATCCCCCTCCCCTCACCGACCCTTAAACTCCCTCATAACCCTCGCCCCAAACCTCTATCCCCAGTATGAAACATCTCCAAATCTGCCCTTTGTCAAGGTTTCTCTCTTCGAGCGTCCTCAGCGTGTCCCTTTCCCCTTCCTTCCCACATCCTCTATCTTCCTGTCCACTGTCTCACTCTTTCCATCTCGTCCGCTTCTTTCGTCCTTCAGGGTCGGAGGCGTGCGGCCTCCCTTCAATTCCTCTTTCCCCTTCCTTCCATCTTCCCCCCTCTCTCTCTCACTCCCTCTCTAACCCCTCACCGAAACTATATCCATTTTCCCTCCGAGCACGCCCACCACTCACCCCATATCCGGATTGACGAGTCGGAGACTTCATAAAACTCTTGTCGGAGTATTTGTCTGCGTGTTTTGTGGGCGCATCTTGATTGCCGGTTGTCGACGTCCCTCAGTCAAGGTGAGAGAGCAGCCCGTGCTCTCTCGTCTGCCTGAATCAACAATCCCCTCCCTCTTTCCCATTCCTCCCCTTCGGTCGGCTTAAGGGGTCGATGTCTCGTAATTTCGTGTATCTGACTTCATGTGTGGTAAAAAAACGTATGGAAGTGGTTTCGTTTAAAGGTGACGCATTAACTAAACTATTGTGACGGTGATCAAAGGACGTGAGACCCAGGCGGTTTGTTTTAAGCCGATGCTCGGCCAGGGATGCCCACGTCTTTTGGGTTCCGAAGGGTGATAGGTGGTGGTAGTAATGTTCGCTTGTGATTTCAGAAACAGCTCATCATCACAAGTTGTATTTCTGGGGAAATCTCTTGATTATTTATGCTAAAACCATCCCAAGTGGGGTTTTACGCTTTGGTAATAGGAAGATTGGATAATTCTTCAAGAATGGTGGTATTTGATTGTTTTAATGAAACTTTTGGGCGTGGTTTATAATAGTGCATCACTTGAATGGAAGTTTTTCTGTCCACAGGCTTTCCTTGGAGAAGGAAGAAGTGCGCGAATAGAATAATTTTATGTAATTAATAACTGTAAAAATCTTGTTTCAATGTTTTTACTTGCTTAACAGAATGACAACCCTGTATTATACAAGAGACTAGATTTATGATCGCGCTGTATGAATAATAGAAGAATGAAGTGTGAATAATTATTTATGGAATAACGTGTAGTTTCATGTAATGCTTGCTGCTGCTATGCTTGGCACTAATGTATCTATTACTTTTGTTGGGAGCCGAACAACGTGTAATGAGTCTTCTGCGTGTTTCCCTCGGATGATGAAATGAAATCTTCGACCTCGGTGGCTATGGAAATCGTCCCAATCCTGCTAATCTTGAGGCCGCTAATCCTGCTAATCCTGCTAATCTTGAGAAAAAAGTGCAAATATCTTAATGACATTTTACTAATATTTTGAGATTAATATTCTTTGAAAAGTAAGCAAATTTGAGTCATTTTCAATTACCACCAATTGGTGGTAAAGTTGTAGTAGAATTGTTATTTTATCCATCCCATCCGTTTCTTATCCACTTTTGCACTTTCTTTTATCTTTTTAATTTTTAATGTTATGGGTAATGTTTTATGTAATTTGAAAGCAAAGTCACATTTCTGTTATTTATGATGTATTCTATGTTTTCTATTTGACGTTCCAGTCCGACGAAAAGTTGTATAGATGATGTGCTCCCTAAGTATTTTTCTTCCAAAATCATCGAAAAGAAATTCAAGCTCTCGTTAATGTAGCAGTACGATTTTTTCCTATGTTATTGTTGTTTTTTTATCGACCTCACAAAATTCAATCCGGATCTGGTGGATTGTGTTTTGGAGAAGAAATAAATTATATAATGCATTTGTTGTGTAGGTGGCATCAAATTTGATAGAATTTTCAATGGAATGATATTCGAATATGAAATGTGTTTACAATTACTCCTTTGTCTATCTTCAATAAACGTTCCGTTGAAAAAAATGTTTTGGTGTCATCAAAATAGGGTTTACGCCACATTCTGGGTTTAATAGTGCCAGGTAGGAAAGAGCTTCCTTCATACATAATTTTACAAATGATGAACTAATACGCATTTAAATATTGACGTGAGTTGCATGATGCGGTCATATCGTAGCTTCGTAACGATATTCACGGCTCATCTAGGGTATGGAAGGTTAGGCTGGTTGGATCAATGTTATTGACATTAATGTGGGTATTTCGTTCGTTTCAAGTCATCCACTTTATACTAAAAGTCGGGTCTGTGGTTATGAGCTAGATATATTTGATCTCATTATATCCTATTTGTCAAATTTAGCCGGAAACGTTATGACACAATAAGTCCTGCCTGAAAGTCGCTAAAGAGTGTTCCTCTTTTTACTATTGGCAGCAAATGTATTTTTTCCTTCTGCGTGAAGTATTCTTCTCGCGTGATTTTCCTCCGTATTAGCTGCAGAGCTGCCACCGCCACCAAATGCTACTATGTGAGGCGTCATTAGTAAAAAATCAATCCTGTCATTAGTCAAAAATCGCATTTTCTCATGTTTAACACCTGCGAAAATCTCTTAAAACACAACCGGATGCCTTCTGCTAATTATAATTATGGTTTATTAGGTAATTTGAAGCGCTGTGTTGACATTGTTATTGATAAATACCCACCACTATCATCATACAAGGTGGTAGGACTTCCGTCTATAATATTCAGGGGCATTTATTTCGATGACCATCGGGTATTTTTTCATAGAATGCATCCCTAATGAAATAGTTGTTTCAAAGTACGGTATTTAAAACATTTATGGGGTACTTGCGAACTATGTGGGTTACGCCATTTTAAAGGCCTGTTTACGTATTGTGTGCAGATACGTATGTTCTTGAAAACTTGTATCCTCGAAATCGTGCGAATGCCTAACCTACGCAAAAAAAACTGAACTGTAATTCTTATGGGTTATCGTAGCTGTTACGTTTGATATCACACATTTACTCCGCCAATTAGGTACATGCCGCGTGTTAATGGGCCCTAATGTAATATTAATTGCTTATCCATATACAATTTGGGTGTGAAAACTAGTATGGCATTATTTTCGTGTGCCTGTATGAGTGAGCACTCTCAATGTATTCAGACCGTAAAATGTGTTTAGCTTTACTGGCAATTAAATATCAGGTCTGATGGTTACGCGCGTGCAAACAGTTGTGACTCCCATAAATGCCTTCACCGCTACACGCGAGTATAATTGAAAGCCGCACGCAAAGTGGTTTTCTGTGTCCGAGTTTACGACGAGCGGTGATTGCCCGGTATGCTCCATTCCTTCGGAATTTAAAAATCAGAGAGTCTCGTTTGGATATTATTAATTTCATCCCCGACCCCTCGGCCCTTTGGAACGTATTGCTGTCCACCTGCGCGCTGGAAGCAGCGCCATTAGTCCGAACCGCGAGAAGGCCGCCATGGAAGTACGTGCTTAGGGGGTTGCGGGCGATGAGAGAGAGAGTGGCGGTTAATGGCGAGTAGCTCATCCTCGCCGGCAGCGCGCCTGCGGAAAAATCGGCGGGGAGTAGCCTTTCATCCTCCCATCCCAATCTTTCCTCCCCCTCGAAACCTCCCGGTGATCGCTGTAGCGAGATGGCTGGCGGCTGCCATTGTATGATGTTGTCATCGTCCAGTGAGAGTGAATGGTTCAGCTCGTCCGCCCATTCTAGTTTGCACTCCGTAGACCCACGTTGCTTCTCCTTATGCCCCCTCCCCTTTTGCTCCTTTCCACACGACCCTGCACCGCGCCCCAAACCCTTCCACCCAATTCCGCCCCCGTTGCACTCGCCCCCCCCCCCCCCTTTTCGCCCCACTTCACCCCCGTCGCTCTCTCCCCTTCCTATCCGCACCCTCTTCCCCGTGCTCACCTCCCGGACACTCGTCCGCGGCGTTCGTATGCGTGGCATCCTACCGCTTCTTCCTGGAACGCAGGCGCTGCCAAACGTCGATAGCCTCCAGCTAACAGCAGCGAAGAGGGAGAGAAAGAGGGCGGGCGGGAGGGAGAGACAGCCATGGTAACGGAGCGGGCCCGCGTCACCTTGCCAACCGGTGTACCCTCGCAACCGCTCCGCACCGCCATTTTTCGTTCGCTCGGTGCCATTTGGGAGCTTTCCCTTTCCCCTGCGAGCGCGTGCACATCTTTCTCTCGCGAGCCCTTTCGTCCTCGTGCTCACTTAATCCTGCTGCCTCCCTGCCTCCATTTTATCTCCCCAGTACTCGCCAACTCCACTCTTCGTCCCTTTCCATCCATTACACTCGCGTCGAGCCCTTGCCCTCCTCACTCGTATCGCCGTGATAATATTTCGCTTTTGTTTCCTCTCGTCATTTTTCTCTCTCCGAGAGGTTCTCTTGGCTTACTTTCTTATGGTCCGCTGTTCACATTTTTATGTCCTCGTCGTGGCGTGAGTGAAAGTGGCTCAGTTGCTTCAATGCCGTCGTGAGATTCAAAAGTTGAATGTGATGAATGAAAGTTGAGGCCTTATCATCTCTGTTTTTAGAGACGGCTCGGTCATTGTTCCGGGTCTGTTTTTTTCTCTGGTTTGTACGCCTTATTGAGGTTCCTCGTTGAAAGCCATTTGCTATAATTGTTTCGTTTTAAGAGGGTCCATCGTTAAAGGTTAATTGCCCATTACATTTGCCGCGTGTTTAGTGAAGTAAACGTCAGAGTAGTTGGAGAGTACAGTCAGCTGACGTTTTCAATATAATACTCCACGTGTCGTTGAAGTTAGCAAAACATTTTGATCAATAGGATATTATTCGTAAATTCTCAAACCAGCTTTGTTTTATTATTTTATATGAATTTATACCTAGCCTTAAGCTGAGGCATCGTTAATGTATACCTTCCCAGTTTGTATCATAGGTGTGTAAATTGATACATGCGTTTAAAACGATAAGTATATCTTTGATTTTATCCTTCTTAAACAAAGAATATTCACATTGCAATTTAGGCGCCGAATGGTTTCCTTTCGGATTACATCTCTTTTAAGATTAATCCTCTGTTTTGCTGAGTGGATAGCCTTATATTTTTGTTCAACATTTATTTCCCCTAATCTCATAGTGTTGTTGATTTCTGGATGATAAAGTAAATACCTGGTAATTTTGTTTCTCCATGCTAAGTCGTGTGATATGCGCAGTATCTAATGTCGTTCACGGCCGGGTTCGCTTTTGAAAAATTTTTCCTTTCATTCTCCATCCTCATTTCGTGTCATTGGCTCCCTTTACAATGTTCGATCACATTCATTGTTCTCGCGTCTTCTTTTTATTTGATGCTCGTTTGTATGATCGAGGTAGTATTATTTATGCATTACCCTAATCAAATATGGATGGGGAAATCTTAGATTCATCAACTTCTCACAGAACGAGCTTTCTTTTCTACATTTGAAACTCTTGATTTCAATGTATGTGGGAAAATAGTTCGAATCAATGCCCCTGAATCTCATGGGCGCACCCAATTCAAGCCCTTGGAAACATTTTCCATAAAGCAAAGAATTCAAAGTGATTTTTTTTTAATTTTCCGGAAGATTTTTATTAAATTAATGTCCTGGATGAATTTCCAGAACAACCCTTATCGATAGCTTCAGTGTCGATTATTATATCGCCAATTGTACAGAAGGCGTACTCTCCTGAAAGTGTTTTTGGTCAAATTATAGCAATCTTATAATAGTGGGTGACCGTGGATCGGGGGAGTGTCTTCGTTGGCTTCCCATTACGCTAAAAAGGATTTGCTTAGAGTAGAGCAGAGAAGTGGGTAAGTGGGCGTGGGTCTCATCGTACCACACTGCGCAATCAGTTCTCCTATCCAATTCTCCCCCAGTCCTCTCGGCATCCTATGGGAATCGCCTCCCTCATTTTTATTGTCTTAATTCCCTCCGTGCTCCGAATTTGCGTCCGCGGCCTTTGACGCTATCTTCTCGTTCCCTGGGAATTTGAGCTGGAAAAGGTTTGAGGGGAGGAGAGGGGTCGCCCGGAGTGTGACTCTCTCCCCGCGTCCCACCTGTGCGGATGGACCTCAATCTCTCGCAACCTCTGCGGAATGTGAGAGCCCCTCTTCCCCTCTCCACCTTTTCATATCTGTTTCCATGTGAATGGCCCTTGCTCTCTTTCTCTCTCTCCAGAATGGTGGGTTTCAGATGTGGAGAATATGCTGAGATAACGGAATTGGCACGGAGTAGTATTGTTTTCCTCGTCTCCTCTTTGTCCATGCTTGGTGTTGGCGACCCTTAGACATCTTGAATATATTTTGCGGACCGCCGCCTCGGCTATGGGTGAAATGTAGTGACAGCAGCCTTTGATGTAATGTACAATTTGACAGCTAATGGAGCTAGGGATTTGTGGATGGCTGCGGGTTCACGAAATTTTTGTTTTTCACATCTATCTTGCGTTCATCGTGATCAATTACTTATGAGAGTGAGACTGCATCCATCGGTGGGAAGGTATTTTTCCCTACGGTAGTACGTGTTCTAATCGGTCGACCTTTGGAAGATAGGCCTTTATTTCTTGTTTTATATGCTGATAATTGAGACTCTTAGTCCTTCCTTGTTTCATCTAATGTCATGAGGTTAGCGCAGAAGGAAAACACATTTTCACCTTATTCTTAGGGCTCTAGTGTTATGTGCTAGAAGATATTTGCAGTAGACTTTTGTATGCTCTGACAGCTATTTATTATGATATTTTTTATTGGCCCGTATATATCATTCTCAGCTACACATTTTAATCACCATTTCCTTATTTTTTTATTATGGTTTTATAATTGGCTTGATTATAATGCTGAGTTAACACAAACCCTTGTTCTAAGTTCGACTTTCAGTATTTACTGCGTAATTCTATTTTGGTGTACAGAAGATTCTTGAGTGAGGATTTATAAAAGATGCATTATACGCTTGGCCAATGTTTACTTTACATTTTTTTAAACAATGGGGGACATAGCTAGGATGAATCTGCCAAGTAGTCCTGTTTTGATGTGATAAACATTCGAATACTGTTAAAAGCTGTTAGTGTTCAAATTTTTTCCTAATCATATGTAAGTCACTCCTCAAATGTATCCAGGTCAATATCACAATGCCGTGATGATCGTTATAAGTACGTTTTTTTCTTTCCTAAAAATTCGATAACCAGTGCTGTAAGCACTGATATGCAATACCTACTAATCACTGAGTAGGAATATATATTTTATTTAAGCGCCTTTCTCGCAGGCCATAGGAGCCATGGCATTTTTCCTATAGGCCGTGCATATATTTTATATCTTACATAAGTTGGTTGTCATTCTTCGTACTTTCATTTTGGTTTTATGGAGAAGGTTAGTGAACCAATTTTGACAATTTTTTGCTCCCTACGGAAAGGCGATGAATGATCTGTCTAGTTTCTCTCTTTAACTGACGTGTTAAACCCACGAAACATTTCTGACGAGGTATTGTGAAGCATGTTAACGATCAAAGTATTTGTCTTGTAAATTAATGGTTTTCTATGTATGTGTCCCATACTACATACATAATTCATGTGGATAGGCTACTGGTTTGGTTATTGGTCCATGTGCTGTAAATTTATTTTGTTTCCTATTTAACTCCCATATTATATATTTGATTAACTGGGCTGAAAATTGAGTCTCTATCATTATTGCTGACGACATTGACGGGTTCAGGTTTATTATTCAAAATTACATTTTCATGTAATGATTGTTAAGAATTGTATTTATTTTATCATCTTAAAGATGGATGCTGAAGTTGAAAAGTTCATCAGTGCTTTTCTGGAACTAATTTAAGTTATTTGCGTGACTGGCTCTTGATAATATTTATCGATTTCGTTACATTTTTGTTCATTTAGTCTTCTGATTGCATTGTTCAATGGTATTTTGACGTGCAAATAAATGAAATTCCCATGATTCTTTTCGGGCCATAACTTTGTAGCGTGCGTAGGTATATAATTCAGTACTTCGGAGATTGTCTCTTACGTTTTCTGGTTTCGCTTCCATAAGCGATCGATAGTCGAATCTTGTTACTTTTTTAAGTAGTAAATGTAATTTGAGAATCTCGTGCATTGGCTTTTAAAGCAGTGGTAAGGTCGCGTTGAAAGGTCTTGTATTGCTATGGCATTCAAACGCGAGGCTTTGTGTCGTCACCTGGCATATCAGCCAAGCTTATTAGGCGATTAACTCTGGAGTAATTAGGATGTTAAACTACTCTAGCCCTCACGGAAATGATTGCGTAAAATGTCTTTAAGTTAATCTTCCTGAATATGATTGAGTGCTTTTTATTTTATTTTTTCACTCCATAGCGGATCGTTGACATATTCTGAATGTAATTTTGGTTTTTATTTTAGTACCACCATTTCACGTGCATTTAGTAGTCTTTATTATGGCCCTCTAAACTTGTGATTGACTTCCTGCGTACAGCTCTAGTATTACGAGATGAAATCAATAAAGCATCATCATGTCGCTATGACGTGTTCGATAATTGAATTTA
Organism: Platycnemis pennipes; assembly: GCA_933228895.1. Lineage (NCBI taxonomy): Eukaryota > Metazoa > Arthropoda > Insecta > Odonata > Platycnemididae > Platycnemis > Platycnemis pennipes. The sequence continues at coordinate 111,528,671 of OW121847.1, forward strand.
GAAGATGTGCATAATATTGAGCGAAGATAAATGAAATCTGAATTTACTGGAGGATACCTGTTCCATTTTATATCTGCTGTATGTAAAAATTTTCGCCGCCATTTTCACATGCGATTTATTTTAACGAAATAACTTAAGTGACTGGGGACCGTAGGCTATCGTGGTGGATAATTGAAGTTACAAGCTCGAATACTCTCTCGCTTTTAAATCGAAAACTTCACACGAGTCTTTTCTGTACCCTTCAAAGCGAGCTACCGAAGGGTCGGCAGAAGGTTCACGTCGGTCATGGCTTATTTTAGTCCGTGCGTCCTCGTAGGAAACGCCGCTCCATCTCTCTTCATTTCCGCGAACTTTAGAAAAAAACGAACGACGGGGAGCAGTTTGATGACGTGAATGCGCCTCGGTCGGATCTTACACTATCCCCCCCCCTCCCTCACCCTCACCTAACCTTTCCACTTTTCGTACCCGAAATCCTCTCCAAGGGCTCGAACCCGGGACTCTGAATCTCCTTGGTAGGGTGGAGGTGCCGTGGGAAAGAGTGGTGGGAAAGTGGCGGGGTGCAGGAAGCGGAGCGGTAACGACATTTCTGGAGATTTTTCGAGAAAAACGTTTGCTCGTGTTCCGCGCGGCGGGAGGGGGAGGAGTAGTATGGCAGAGATGGGGGGAAACGTGTGTGTGTGTCGTGGTGGAGAGGGTGAGGTAGAAGATAGGGGGCGCATGGACGAACGTCGTCGTCGGCGAGAGCGCTGGTGGCGGGGCAGAATTGTCACCACTGGAGCAAGCTATCGATCTCTCTCTCTCGCTGCCCTACCACGAGTCTCCCTCCCAGCCCCTTTCCCCACCCCCCTCTCTCCCCAGCCTCCTCTTCACATCCGTCCCCGCCCCCGGTGCTGGGGAAGGAAAAGGGGGCGGGTTGGGAGGACTTTCTCGTCATCCTCCTCCTCTCTTTTCTTTTTACTCCACCCCTATCCCAGGACCTCCCCCACCCCGTCATACCCTCTCTTCCACATTTCCCGCTCTCCCACCTCTATCCCTTTTCTTCTCCCTCTCTCGTGCTACGTCCCTTCCCCCCCTTCCGCCTCGCCCTGTTTTTCCTCCATACTGTTTATTCTCTCCTTCATTCTTCCTTCTATACTTAACCTTTCTTTTCCTCTGGTCCTTCATATCTATATGAAATTCCCACTTTCGTTGAGAGAAAAAGGGCTTTCGCCCTTTTTTCTCTCAACTGAGTTTCTTTTAGTTTTGTCCTCTTATTACTCCTCTTCCTCTTTACCAGTCCCGTACTTTCTGTCACGTTTCTCATTTTTGTTTTCTCATCTCTTTCTTCCTTTTTTATTTTGAGTTCTTTCCTTTTATTTAACAGCTTCTCTATTCTCCCCTATTTCTCTGCTTTTCATTCCTCTCCCTTCATCTATTTCCCTGTGCATCCCATTTAACCTGTAATGTTGCTTGGAGTTGGCTGAAGGGCGAGCTTTTCCTACAGTATTAAATCAACGCTTACTGCCTAGCATTTCTTCTTATACTTCACAAAGTAGTGTACGGATTGCGACGTTAAATGTTGAGTGCCGATTCAAAAGTGGCGGTCATGATCACCAAGATACTGCTATGAGAGCTGGAGCAACCTCAATGCATCAAACACGTCTTTAGTGGGGATCGGATATCGATACATTCGTACGATGAGGGGGGTGCGAATGGGCAACCAGGAAATGTCGCGAAATCGCTCCGCCCGAATGGGAATGCGATATTGTCCACCAGTATCCCTTTGTCGACACGTCGTCACTTTCGCCCTATCTTGTTTACATCGCTTTGTGATGCTCAAATTCGGGAATCGCCCCCGCCCTCCACTCCCTCCGCCCCAACCCTTGAGCTCCCTCCTCATCCTCCGCCCCGAAGGGAGTGTGGCGCCGGAGTGAGGGGCGGAGGGAATTGGGAGTTCTGCGAAAAGACCGTGCCGGTACATGGGAAACGTAAAATCCATTGCTTTCCTGTGGAGGGGGGAGGGCCAAGAATATCGTGCGCGAGGGGAGGATATTGGACCGGAGGGGGACATAAGTTTTCGCTCTGTTCCTTTTGAGTTCTTCTCCCTCTATCGGCTTTTGCGTATTTTTTTTGGTGCGATCGCGGTTGGTTGAGGATATATTTTTTTCCTGCGGCTTTTCTCATTAATCTCGCGGGTTCCTCCACTTCATTCAGCCCCTCTTAATAACAGTATTTACCAAAGTGAGCGCTGGATGAGGAGATGATCGCCCTCTTCCGCGACGTTTCCTTTTAACGCTGGTAATTGGGGAACAAGAGAAAGGGCGCTTTAGATGGTGCCGTGCTCATTATATTGGTCCTCCTGAGCGTTGTCAGTCTCATCTTCGGACCCGTCGGCCAATCGCGAAATTGGTTGCGTGTCCCTTTTTCCCAGATTGCTTCAGAAGTGATTTTTCGTTCTTTTGTTCTGGTTCAGTAACGTTGTTTCCCTCCCACCGTATCACCTCCGACCCGCTCAAATGGAAGAAATGGTCGGAAATATGTTCGATTTTGCTGTTCACGGGGTCATTTAATGTCTCTCCCAGTTTTTCATTTTTTTCCTGTTTCATCTCTGCGAATGAACCCGCGGACATGGAATGTCTTGGAACATTGTTTTTTTTTCATTTTCTCAGTCATTTAATTCGCCATAACCATTATTGTTTTATTTTAGCCATAAGGGGTTGAAAAATGTTTACCAGATATATCAGTGATGAAAATTGAATTTCACGTACTTGAATCATGACGGAACGGGAATTTTTTCAAATTTTCAAAACCATTCAGGCATGGCCAGCATGGACATTTGAATTTTCTACGTCTGGCGATTTAGTTGTCATAGTTGCTGTAAGCTATAAATGTATATATTGTCGTAGTCATCGATAAGTCGTTCAAATATGTTCACGGTTGGTCATATGATTGATAATCATTTAAGTACATGTACAGGGCTTCCGTTATTTCCTATCGTGTATATAAATATGCTTAAATCCCTTTTAATGATCATCATGCACTTTTAAATTTACTTGAATGTCTGCATGCATTTTTATTATTGTATTTTTAGTATCATCCTTTCCATCGACGTTTAAAATACATCACCTTACCTTTTTATGCGGATTAGTGTTATGCTCAGATAGTATTTTTTTGTGACTCATAAGAAATTTGTGGATAGCAGAAAAAATAGTTGTTTAAATTTTGTTTTTTCTTGGTTTTCTGAGGGTCTTTCCCCTCGGATTCAATTTCATGTGTATAATACTCCACCTTAGGAATTGTACTTTTCCTGGATATTTACATCCTGTCATCCTTATCGTTGTCTGTTTGGCTTAGTTAATTTTTGGTTTGGGGAATTTGTCGCCGAGCGGTGGAGATGTCACAGGAAATTTCCATGTGTATTTTATGACTACAATATGTATCGGCAGCGATGCTATCCATATCCATATTGACTGGACTTTTGGCTGAATTTTGCAGCTCATGAATATTATTAATTTTATTTTCCTCTCTTTCCAGGTATACTTCCTTCGTACGGCCTTCTAGACTTGTACTGGATATCTCGTTGAGTACCAACATTTTGTATTTTAGCATAATTGGCCACATTATGAATACAGAACGTACAATTTTCCTGCTTTAGAATGTTTTTCTTTGGCCCTCTCATAAACATTCGGGCGTTTGATACATTTGCATTAATCTACATGCCGAAATTTGTCCCGAAATAAGTTATTTTATTGATAATTTCTTCTGACGTTTCGAAGTATAGTTTCGGGAACGAATAGTAAATAATACGAGAAAACTATAAAAGAGTGACGAGGGCAATGAAGATGCTGGCGTAAAAGGATCCAATAAAAGCGACTCTTATTTTTTTTTCTCACCCCTTTTATTTGTTTCGGGTGAAGCTCCAGAAATTCCATTACCGCCACCCCACCTCCCTTCGGTACACCGGTTCACGAACTCCGTGTCTTTCTTTTTTCTTTCAACAATGGCCTCTCTGAAAGTGATTGTGTAAATATATTTTACTCCGTCGTAAACGCCCGATCCTCCGCTGCTCCGCTTTACTACCCCCGTAACTGTTGCGTCGGGTGAGTGCGACGTAAGGGACACGGGTCCAATATTTATTTACTCCGCCGACAAGGGTAAAATAAAAAAAGAGTGCGCGCGGGCGAAAAATTTCTTTTTCGATAAAGCGTGGAGAGGAGTAAGGCGAGAGTCGGAACGCTGGAGGGAAAGAAAAAGAGAGCGATTGGAGTCTTTTAAGAATGGGGTGGTGGGGGGTGGCGTCAAGGGCTGCGACACTTAATGGCGTGCTCGCTCAGTCTCAGCAGCGTGTGTGTCTCCACATACACCTTCTTCCCTTGCCGACCGTGGGGGGCGTGGCGCTCCTCCGACGGGTGCGCCTTTAAAGGGAAGGAGACGCGCTGAGGAGATGATGTGAGCACGGAGGAGGAGTCTGTGGTAAGACGCGAAGTAAGACGTGGGAGGGCAACGTACGAGGGGAAAGGATCTTTTATTACGACGGCCTTGACCCAGGCGGTGAAAAAGATAGTCAAATGCATGTCGGGTACTTTCTCCACTGCTCCTTCCCGCTCCTCTTCTCTCGCACTCGAGCATACTCTCTCCCGCTCTCCGGCGTTATCATTCCCCACTTTCACATACACCCCTCTCCATTCACAACACCCATCCAAGTCCTCCCACTCCACTCCCACCTCCTGCACGCCCCTTTTCCTCTCGTCTATTTTACTCTCACTCTCGGCTCTATCCCTCCCCCTCGCCCGTTTTTCCTCCCTCCCCACCTTCCTCAAAGCTCTACGCCCTCCTCTATCCCATAATCCCCTTGCTCTGCTCCACGCACTCCGAAAACTCTCCCCCACTCCTCCGCCCGCGCTCGACGTTCACCGGGTAGCCTAGCGCCACCGGGGAGGAGGAGGAAGACGTGTATGTACTCGTGTCGGACACCCTCCGGCTCAAGTCCCTCCTCTCGAGGGCCGATCTTACGCTCATGAAGTGCAAAACTCGCCTCCCTTTCCTTCTCGCTTCCCGTTTTGCGGAGAGGATGGTGGGAAAGGGTTGGGGAGGTTCTTGTCTAATCTTTTTGTCGAACTTTTCGTTCCTCCAGTCATCTTTGGTGTCTGAATGGTTCTTTTGTTTAGCTCTTTTCTCTCTATCTCTTCTTTCAGCTACACGGCCTGTCCCTACCGATTCGAGTGCCCTTTATTCTTTACAACTCCCCCTCTGCTTGACATGTTCCTCGGTTGTAAAAGTGGAGTAAAACTTTTTCTTACATCGTCTGGAAAAGTCGCTGTTGGAAAAGAGCTGGATTAAGTGGTGTGCTTTTGACCTTCGGATATGAGCGTGAATTTTATCGCTCAAGAACTGAATGACGAAGTTCCTCCCATGCGTGTGAGTATAAACGTAAGCATTTTTTCCCCTGCTCTTCCTCAAGGTCAGAACAACGTACTCTGAGGGAATAGAGAATGAAATTTGATATTATTCCTCTTGGGCGTCGTAAAATTAACATTTTATTTCGAGTTAAGAGTAGCTTATATTTTTTTGACAGATAATTGAGAGTAACTGTATGTGTTAAATCTGCGGTGTAATTTATGTCGCCTATAAAACTAAAACTGAAGTAGTGCATAGTACCTGGAATTCTTATCATTGTATGTATGAAATGCTATTTTTTTAATTTCCCGAGAAGTACTATTTATCGTCCCTTTGAAGTTAATTGATGCTCTATTTGCAACTCCTTGTTGCGCATTAATTTATTTTTATTCGCATTAATGTTAGTGGCTGCGGTGAGTCAAGAAATATAGTTGATTCTTTCGTTGTGACGATGGTGTGATACTGTTCGTGACTAAGTAGCTTCTCGTTAGTCTTCGTTAAGGTTGCTTGAAGAGTTTGCGTTGAACAGTCTAGGTTATTCAATATTCATGCTGGAAAAATATCCTTGGTTGAAACATGTTTGGAGCGAGAGTTAATGAAAAGGGTGAAGTCAATTCCATGGTGGTAGGCTTCGTTTTAATTTAGTCTCGATATTCGCCCTGCAGAGCCCACATATTCTTGGATCGGGAGGAGGGGGGTGGTGTTAAGGGAGAGGATTGAACTCCTCTTTCGATCCGAGGGTCGACCTGGGGACTATTCGAATGGCGTGCGGGCAGGTGCGCTTCCATTCGACTTTTATTATTCCCGCTAAATTTAACTTACGTGAATCGATATCTCCGTGCTCACACTCCTAATCGGCCGCCGCCTCTCCCCTCCTTCCAGTAGCTCTTCCTTTTCGTGAAAAGGCCCTTGTTGTTACGTGAAAATGCCTTTGTTGTTACGTACTCGTTTCTTAAGTAGCAAATTTTACTCCCGTATCCTACCGAACCTTCCTTTTACCTCCTGGCGTTGTTTTCGGCTGCGTAAAACCCTTCCTCGAAACACACTCATCTCCGGACTTTACCGACCTATTCAAATTAAGACGGTCGCCATTATTTTCAGGCACGGTGCGCTTGCATTTGTTTTTCTCTCTCTCACCACTTCTGGTTTTCTCACCTGGCGCATCTCCCCCGATATCAGTCCTCCTCGGGGGATATTCTTTTTTGCTATTTCCGTTTCGCGGCGCTCTGCGTGAATTCTTCGGTTTTTGATCTTACTTCCTCCTCGTCCAATTTTCATTGCTTTTGATTTTGTGGGAGTGGTCGTGAATTATTTCGGCACGGGGCCGAAATGCATCAAAGCGAACGATGGAATTCAATTCTGCATCCCTGACTCAATTCTTTCCTTTCATTTCTTTATGTTTAGCTCGTGTTGTCATGTTGTTTGTCTGTGGAACTTTTGGGTCCCTGTTCAGATTCCTCAGAATTGGTTGCGGCGGAGAGTTTTGCAATTGATTCCTTTGTTAAATATTTTATGGATACCCTTGTGATAGTTAATTTTAAATTAATTTTTGAAGTTCAGTATAGCAAGAAATGCGTATTATTTGGTGAATGAAGCAGTTTCATCTGAAAAATTCTCTAAAAATCGCATTAATAATCTAAGATTCTTATCTCCGCGCGGGTATCTATGCGTGAGTGATTACATCGTTGCGATTAATTTAATTCAGATCAAATCTTTGTGGCCGTTTTTATGACCGGATAATTTGGGTCATGGTTGACAGCTGTGAAGATGTTTGTTTTGATTTTCTTTGGGGCGTTGATATTGTATTTTCCTTCATCGCTTATGGAGTGTCCTCTCCCATAGCATGGCTAAATGTCTTTTCGAAACGAGGGAGCCATTTTGAATGCCGTCCGAACTCGTTATACATCATTTCCTAACTTGTATATCTCTTCCTGCAATTCCTGCTCTTTTTAACGTACTCATAGATTTAGGTGAGCTCATTTTAAAACATCTTGCCTTTAAGAATTGAAACAAATACCATTCCACTGTAGATGTTAGGAAATTTCTCACAATTTGAGAGAGGTGTCGTGGCTTATGGAATGTTATTTGGGGGAAGGTTCGTTTTTAATGATTAAACGGCCGTGATTTTGGGTGACCTCTTCCTCTCATAATATCAAACCTCTTTTATCCTTTTGTCTGAAGTCTTATTGCTACCGCCTAAAGGAAGCGATTAAAATAATTGCTGCACTACTTTCAACACACCCATAAGCAGTATGTACTCTAGCCACCTAATCCGTCAGTTAGATTTAAATCAGTTTGAATTCATTAATCAATATTCGAAACTAGCGAACTGGTAATGTTACCAGTACGTGATTGCTTATCTTCAAATTTTGTTTGATGCTTAAAGTCACTGATATCAAATGCGGAGCAAATCGTTCGGGCGGTAACTGCGAGCATTTACTTCATTATCATTAACGAAAGCGACTGTGCGAAAGATGGAGCCATGATCTTGGCGTCTTAGTCAGAATCTGGTATTTTCCTCTGGAGTTGAATGGCACCCAATTAAAGTCTTGACGTGATTCATTTTCTCTGATTGTGATGACGAGGCGGAGGACTCTTCCGTGTTGGCAGTGGGAGGGCCCTCATAACGGCGAGTCAGTCATTCGCGAGCTTTTACCACTTGCGTCTGGTGAACAAATAAAGAGTTAATTTTTTGTTCAAGGCAACGATACGGCACCGCGTGTGATGCGTGCGTACAGGCCCTAATTGGAGAGCAAATATTCGATGCCGGCGCCGTCGCGAGTATTCCTTCCCTACCCCCCGTGCCGTGTAGTTCCATGCCCTACACCCCTTTTCGCGCGCACCACGTTGGCGCCCCGCGTCCTTTTCAACCATCTTCGCATCCTCAGCATCTTTTTCCCTCGCATGTCTCCTCCCTATCCTTCCCCCTTTCCCTCTCCTTCCCCCTTTCCCTCTTCTTCCCTCCTCCGCCCACGCCCCACTCCTCCCTCCTCCGCACTCCTCCGCACTCCGCACGGCGTGGGATACTCCGCAGTCCTCCTCCCGTCGCTCCCTTTCCTTTCTCCTCCTGCCATTTCTCTCCCTCCTCGCCACCAGCCTCTTATCCCTCTCTCTCTCTCGCACCCTCCCCAACCCTCCCCCTCACCCACAGCCCCGCCCTTTCTCCTAACTCTGCCTTTCCATCCCCCATCCCAAAATGTGGTAGGCGAACGCTTAGGGCTCCGGAGCGCACTTGCTCAAGTAAACGGATCCACTGCGGTGTCTTCTATTTTCTCTCTATTGGAAATCGGTAAACCTCTCTCTCCCTCAGCTCTCCCACTCCGTTCCCCTCCGTTCCTAGAACCCTCCTCTCCGTCCCTCCACCGCCTCGTCCTCATCACCCACCCCCGGACACTGTCCTTACGTCCTCCCCCCTCCACCCATCCACCTCTTCGTTTATTCCTCGTTTATCTTCGTTTTATCGCCGACATGTATTCTCTCTTTCTGTTCAGTAAAGAGGGCCGGGTCTTGCGGCCCTCTTTATTGCGACCGACGAGAATATGTTCTCTCCCCTTCTCCACCACCCCATCAATTCCTGATTCCTTAACCAGCTTATATTTTTAAGCTCCCTATTATTTCACGTGCGGTCTGGAAAAATTTATGGTTCCCTATCTGGGCAGTTTCTTAATAACTTTATTTCCGCGGTTAATCCTGGGGGCGCCTGAGCATATTAATGTGATGTAAATTGTATTTATTCCCATTGGCCTTTTTCTTGGTGAGGAGGAGATGGCGAAGGGGTCGTGGTGGCCTAGTGGGTAGAGCGCTGAGCTGCTGACCGGAGGGTCCCGGGTTCAAATCTCGGGCAAGAGCCTTTCTGGACACTACCATCTAAAACTCGCGATTAGATTTTCTGCGTGTCAGAACTTCGTAGGAAATCGCAGGTGGCTCAGGGAAAAGAACTGGCCCCCCTACCCTGAATGTGTGAATTTCACACGCCATTGGATTAGTACGGGGTGAGCGCTACTCTCACCTATCAAAACCAACATTCGGGTTGAATCATTGAGTGATTCAGGAGAGGGAATTTCGTTGCGTTCTCACGTATTCTTGCCAAGTGCACGCTTACAGATTTGAAGTGAATGTACGCATTTGACGTCAATTGCCAATGCTCGATCTTGGATATTTACGTTAAATTTTAACAATAACTATTCGCGAATATAATTTTTGCTATGTTTCATTATATTGCTTGGTGGACTTAATTTCTGTCGCAGCCTTCAGTTCGCATTGCGAGTTAGTAGTAGACGCTCCGTCATCACATTCCATGCCACTCCCGAAAACTTACTGGTCCTGACACTCTTGCTGACGGCGCAAGAAAGGCGTGCGCACAAAAGTCAATTTTATTCTAGAAATTCTTTAAATTTCCCGGTAAAAAATTACCTCCTCGAAATGAATTTAGAACAGGTTTGGAACAAGGGACCGGCCATCAATTTGATTAGAGGGGAACAGTAATACTATGAACTCGTCCGGATCCAATGAAAAATCCCTTTTCCATCACCGTCTGCAGTGCGCGATGAATTTTCCGTCTCCCTCCTCCTCTCTCCCCCTAGTCAATTCCCCCCACAACCCCCTTCTCCCTTTCATCTCCACTCCCTCCTCTCTCCTCCCCATTTCTCTCTCGCTCTCTCTCTATCTATCCCTCCCTCTCTCTCTCTCTCTATACGCAACTTTCCTCTGCCGTCTCCTCCAATCCCATTTCTCCGTTCCCCCGTCCCACCCCTCCACCACTTCCCCCACGCCACTTTCTGCCTTTCCTCCCCGACCTCCCTCTTCCTCTCAACCTCCCCCTGTGTGCCGAGGTGACGGGGGCGGGGCGAGGAAGGGGTCGAGGGAGGTGTGGAGGGCCCGGCCGGGAGTCGCTCTTGGGGAAGGAGGGTGAGGAGGCGGTTGGGAGGGAAGGAGTCCCAGAATGAAGGCAGTCAGCCCTGGGGTGAAAGAGGGTGGTGGGGGCGGAGAAAGGGGTGGGTGGTGTGGGGAACGATGCGGCGGGGGTTGTTGTGGGGGCTGGTGTGAGATCGGGGCGGGGGGCGCGTGGGAGGGGGCACGTGAGGAGTGTGTGTGTGTGTGGTGTCGGTTGGATTGGGCTTGGGGGGGCCTCGAGGGGGTGGGGGTGGGTACGCGGCAGGGGTGGGTTGGAGGTGTGGGGTCCCTATCCGGAGAGGCACGGCGTGAGGAGGTGGGGGGAGAGAGGGAGGGAGGGGAGGTTCTGTGGTGGTGGAATAGGAGGGGGGATGGAGGGGTGCCGGGGTTGGGAACGACAAAGGGGGAGGAGTCGATCAATAACACACCGCCCAGCGGCAACTGAAGTGCACCTCCCTTCTCTCTCTCGACTCTTTCTCTTTTTCTCCCTCTCTCTTTCTCTCCCATCTTTTTTCTCTCTCTCGTTCGCGTCGCCGCTCTCACCCGCCTCTTATTCCTCCTAGCTCCCTTCCCGCCTAGCTCACTACCCCGTCCTGAACTCCCATTTTGCTCCCCCCTTGCATCGCAAGCCAGTCCATGTTCGTTGTCATCCCTACCCTTGCAGATTATTCCCGCCTTCTCCCTTCATTCCTGGTCTGCGTCGGCGATCCTATAAAACTCTCTTTAATGGGGCATTTACGCCCGGTTTATGTTTGTGTATCTAAATCAAGGTGCGTAGACAAAGCAGTATTGCATGCGGTGTTATGTTAAAATTGCGAATGCCCGATCTCGTGCCCGAAAAGTTGCTATTTTTCTATTCCTAAGCGTATGATTTGGCTTCTATATTTTGTATAATTCCTAGTTTGTGTATTTCATGCTCCTGTCTCTTTCCTATCTCTCGGGTATTCTTACACGTATCTTAATATTGTGCTTTTTAATGCAGAGACTTAGCGATAGTACCTGCTCGAGCGTATTCGGTAAGCATCTCAATTCGTATTCCGAACTCTCTTTTTAGTTCACTCACCAAGTCTGATGCCTAGGTGACGTCGGAGTCTCTTTCGCTCTATTTGTCTTACTTCTCAAGGCCTCGTTACAGGAGGCATGGGATTTTGAATTTGTGGATACTTGTGGATAAAAACGCGTTTTCAGAAGTGCTACGGGTTTATTTGAGAAATTGTTCTATTCCATTGGCATTTGTCTGAGTCAGCCCATTCTGATTCTCGGCATTCGTTTCTCATTGTGCTATTTATGGCTATTCCGATTTTCCTACGTAAACCGTTGTTAAATCCGTAATTTCCTTTCCCTCTCTTCTCCGCAGGTTCGGTCACTTTGTTTCTTTCCCCGCTCGCTTAAGACTCTTGCTCTCAATTCCCTTCCCCAGTGCCTCTGTCGAATTCGCATCCTCCCTGTACCTTTTCGTCACCGTTGTACACAATTTTACTCTTATTATATCCTTTAGAACGTGATTTTCATCTCCCAAGTGCTCATTTTGATCATCCTCTCGCCAATTTTCTTACTTTTCCTCGCCCACGATCCCCCCACACGGCAATCCCGATACGACCCTCGCATTCACTCAGATTCACGTCTTCCTCGTCCGTGCAGAATTCTCCTTTTGTATCTTCTTGCACTTAATCACTCGATTTCGATGTTTTTTCTCCCATTTCTTCGCCCAGACGCTCCCTTTTACTTCCCGATGCCGTTCCTCCTGTGCCCCACGAGACACATGGGAGTCGTTTTTTGCGTAGTCTATGTCCGACGTGGTGACTTTCTTCTCTCTCCGTCTCGCAGAGCGTCCTTTTTCACCCCGGTCGCCCAGGTGTGCGTTGGTGGGTAACGTGGTTGTACACCTCCCTCGCAAACGAGAGCGTCAGCAAATTATGAAGTAGCTCAGTGTGTTTATACTCCGCTGCGATTTGTGGGGTGGGGAGCAAAAGGCGAGGAGATGGCGTAAGCGGTTACTAGGGATTACTTCGCCGCCAAGCCTCGCTGGCGGGCGTAAAGAACACGTTGCAAGTACGAGTAAGGAAGGCCTGGACTCGAAAGTGGCGCTATGTGCAGAACTTAAAGCTGAGCATCCCGGGCGAACATTTGAGGTTCAAGTGTAAATGCTGTCGTTCGGATTGAGTTGTCTAACGTTGAAATGTATGGTGAAAAAGAAAAACTCTTTGAACTCATTCTAAGAGTTTTTTTTTGGAATTATATCAGGTTATTAAATTAATTTTGCCCATTCTATGACAGAAATATTAGTACTTAAACTCAAGGCCTCCGGTAAAATTAAGGTGAAGTTCTCAACCCCTCACTTGTGAAAATTAATGCGTGCAAGCTTTTAGTTGTACTTTCCTAGGAATATTTATAATGGGTACTTGCCTCTGATTAACCATGAGTCCATCAATTACTCCTCTGAAAATATTTACCATTGCCTTTTTTGTTGATACTAGTTGTTAAATGGCAGCCTGTCCAAATCGGAACAATAACTCGTAATCGGTCATGAATATGTATGAAGTTAGTCTTAGACTATGTGTAAGGAGCTCACTTGAAATAGTCGTTATTTCCAGTTCTATGAAGACTGAGCGCAGAGAAGAAGGTTTGTATGTGCACGCTTTAGTGCTATCGGTATCTTCCGTGAAGCTCCCTGGCACCCTGGAGTCTGGGATTACGACTCATGAAAGTTCGAAAGAGAGGTTTTTAGGTTTATTTTTTTATTTGAGCTAGTGGAATTTCGGGATAGCACCGAGGGTCCGCTCGGTCTAGAGCTTTTAATGCCCAATCTCTGTGCGTACGCACTCGCGGCTCTTATCCTCCCTCCCCTACTCCCCTCGACGCAAAGGCGGCAGAAAGAGATTCCCTTTCTCCCAGAACCCTTCCCCTCGCTCTCCTCACACCACCGCCCCCTCGGAAACATGCCCGCCTCCCCTCTCCCCTCCCAGCCCCCCCCCCAACAGCACCCTGTGTCCCTCCCCCAGAAGAGCCCACCCACCCATCCCGACTCCCTCATCTTCTCCCACCACTCCCCCATCCCGGCTTCATTTCCCCCCGCCTCACTCCGGCCCCAGCTTCCTATACCTCCTTCTCTACCCCCCACTCTTCTTGGTGGCGGTGGGTGCCTTCAACTCCGGATCCGGAGGATTCCCCCTTTCTCTGTCCCCCGCCCACCCGTGCCCACCCTTTAATACCCTCTCACGTTCCCCCACTTCGACCGCACTAACATCGGGCACTCTCTTTCTCTCGCCCCCCCCCCCTCCTCGTTGCCCCCCTATGCGGCCCCCGCCAACCCCCATTCGTTGCCCCCCTCCTCCTCCCTCGCCCTCTTTCTCTCTCACTCCAGCCTTACTTGTTTTTGTCTCATTTTTCCCTCCCCCCCTCCACACCCTTATACTCCAAGGCACACTAATGTCTAATTACGTAGGAGACTAAGCCCGCGCTCTCCGCCAACGTGCCTCTCCCCTCCCTTTCTCAGTCTTTCTCTGCTTTCCCCGACCATTCCCACTCCCTTTCTCTCTCGAAGCACACACACTCTCCCTCTCCATCTCCCCTTCAGCCTCCCATGGGCCCCTTCCTCCCGCACACCCCTCTCCCTTACTCCCCCGCCCCTTATACGCTCCCCCCTCACCAAGTTCGCTCTCCCCACGGTAGCTTAGCGCCATCGATTATTTCTCACCCTGCGCGCGCGATGGCGCCGCTCTCCTATGTGTGTGTATGTTATTGTGAGCAAGTACAAGTGTGTGTGATTGTGGGGGTTCGAACCTCTCCCTCCAGTCGCGGGAAAGGTTTGCGTTGCAACGTTCCATTTGCACAGGGGTTGGCATAGAGGGTAGAGGCTGCGTTTTTTTTTTCATCGCCTCTCTCTCTTTCTTCGGTGTTTCCACAGGGCGTGGATTCCTTGGAAATCTCAGGGAAAAATCTAAAGAAATCAGGGGAGTCATGCGATAACGTTGTTGAATATGAGGTGATACGTAATAACTAGCACAATGTGAGGAGATTGCGTTCTGAGGAGTGGTTGTTTCGTACTTCATTTTGTTGGGAGTGCATGACTCGTGCGAATGTTGGTATCGGCATCTTGCCCGGAGAGTAATAGGAAAATGGTTGGAATAAAGAAAGGCTTATGGAGATAAAGGCTGTAAAATCTGATATTTGGTGTATAACGCTCTTAATATCTGATAATCAGGGACCAAAGAAGTGGATATTATTGTCCTGGAGGTGTCGTGGAAGACTGAGAGGAAACGAGAAAGAGAACTAAAATGATGAACCTTCTTTGAACGAATTAGCGAATTCAACCTCGCTTGTAGTAACACTTGATTGCGAGGTTGGTCATGAAATCTAAAACATCTTTATGAGCTAATCAGTCTGCAAATGTCATGTTTCCTTTGAAAACTGATAATGATTAATTGCTCGAAAACATAGCTAATTACTTGTAATTTAAATAATTATAGTAAACCCTAAGGGTGTCACAACTATAGGTAATTTGTTACGAACACCTCTCTAATGAAATATGTGATTTTACTTACCGCTTATGACCATCATTTTATTTATATTTGAATGGCACCAGGAATAACGATCCAGATTTATTTGGATCGTCTTTGAGGAATGAGGATTTTTATGCTCTTAAATTGCTCATTTAAATCTTATGCTCTTAAATTGCTCGGTACGATTAGTGACTTAATTACCAGGATATTTTGATCATGATGTATTAACGATGGCAAATTGAACGCACATGATGCCCTCCTGACCCTAATTTATTTATTTTACTGTTTAATTAAGAGACTCATTTAAGTGATCACTTTCTTGGACGGACCGTGATCGACGTGCGTTTGTTTATAAATACCTTTAAAGTTGCTACCCCTCCAATTTCCCAAACCTTGTCCAGTGATTTCTCCGTTTGTCCGTAGCGGTGAAGCTGCTGATTATCTAGATGGGGAATACGGGTGTCGTGATCCTGCCTCATTTCATAGAGGTTTTCTTGTGACCCGTGCGGCCACCATGTGCGGGACTCTCGGAAACGACGGCAGGGTGAAGTGGGTTTGTGATTCTGGTGGTGGTCAGACGGCGGTGCATTGGACGTCGTGGCCTCCTTGCCGGAGGACTCCTGGGTCCGGTTGCCTTTTGTTCCGCTTTCGCCGCTCCCGAGGAAATTACGTGCGGCGAGTGTACTCACGGACGCGGTGGGGTTAATGGGATTTTTCGGCATCTGCTTGCGATGGCCGATGATGGATGGATTTACATGATAAAAACGCTCATTTATCTCCCCCTGCTTCTTCCTCCCACTTCACAGCCTTTCGACGGTGTACGTGAGATCACGACATAAAAACCGTGCGCTCGGGTTGTCGAATGCTATTGCACCGAGGCAGTGGGTTCCTGGTGGTAGTCGGGCGTGGTGCCTTCTTGGTTGTTAATTGGTTTTTACTTGGCGGACCCGTTTCTCTCTTTCGCTCTCGGTGTTGGGTCGCGGGGAGGTTTTCCGCGGTTACGTTACGAGGGAGGCTTCGCCTTTTGCAATATGCAGCGGTCCGCTGCACTGCGCTCCACTTTCACACAGCCTCGACTCCCGCGACTCGCTCGCTCACCCTCACCGTTCCTGCTCCTTTATCTGTTCCTCCCTGGAATTATTCCAGGCTTCCTCTTCCCCGTCGTGCATTTATTTTCACTCGATGTTTTGCCCTGTCATTCGCGGACTCTTCGGGTACTTCGTTAGCTCACCTCAATTCAACCCAAGCTGACCTTCGACCCTCCCCTATCGGCTCCTATGGACCCAGCCGCTCCTCCCGCCCTGTCTTTTGCCCGACCACTTACACTCTTATGACTCTTGGTAATTACTGTTCCAAAAACTAAGATACGTTACTTGTGCTTCCTTGCAATGTTTGTGTGGCATCTAGCGCTGTTTCACATTTACCTATTCTTGAAGGTGCATAATACAATTAGGCGGTCTCATAATGTGATCTGATATGTAATGAGTATCATAGAAGGCGGAAGTCGTGTTATCATTGGGTGGGAAAGACCGTAACTATATTCTTTCCGGTTTGTCTCCGTTGAACGTTTTTCTCTTGTACTCCCCGATTTTACTCAACGCTCGAGTCTTGTTGTCTTCGAATAATTTTTTCTTTGTCGCTATTCAAAAAGCTTTTATGCCACCAGCTATAATCCACTTGTATTCTTCGGAGATCCAATTCATCATGATATCAATCCTCTTCCGTTTCCAATCAACTTTTTTGATACCCCCAGCGTGGCTCTTCTGATCTGAAGGCAGTTTCGCTGGTTCAACTTAGGAGAAATATGTTGTACTCATCTGAGCTCAGTGTTTGTATCAATCTGGGTCATTCTCGGAATAGTCTTCACCTCTTGCCTTCCCCCTCACACCATTATCCTGTCCTCGTTCGTGTCTAGCCATTATCGAGAATTTCCTTATGTCAACTTGTCCTATCCTAGTTTGATGCTTCTCTTATGAGTTTGAGAGTGGGAGACCCGTTCCTGAAATATTAAGAATCCTCCAATTGTAAGGGATCGCATTGATCTTATCATCATTCAGCCGAAATTCATTCTCCCCCCCAATCTTCTTATTCTTCCATAATATCAAAGTTATACACAAGAGTTTTCTCGCTGTTTACTGGGTCAAAATCCTCTTAGAAATGCTGTCAATGCTTGGATGGTGAACATTTATATCTATATTATAAGTGTTACTTGCGCCACATCAGGCTGTTCTTGTTTGCTTAAGCCTGAAATAATGGTTTGAAAAATATTTGGAAAAATCTGTTGCAAAGAATGCCTGAATTTCAGTCGTAGTCCGTTGTAACGTTTTTGAATGGATGGTTGTCCTTCGATCGGACTTCCTCATAAGTTTGATCTCTTTATTGTTTATTATAATAAGTAACGAGTTTTTATATCTGTTTGCACGCAGTTGTGAAATATAGCAATAATATTTTAAAATAAGCCTACACTGCTGCATTCTTCTAATCCACGTCATAACTTAGATATTTTCCGTCGACAAATCGTGTTAGATCTCCAAATTTCAATCAAGTTTAGAAAACGTGTTTAGTATTTTATAAACTGTGAGAATGGTGTCTGTTGACTCACATGATTTATGACCAAGCTTTATTGTGCCACTGCGCATTATTATCCCTACCGTTTCTTCCTTGGATTCGAAGCTTGGAATAGGACGCTTGGGCTCTGCCATTTAATGTTACGAGTAGCGTGATATCTTCCTTGGACGGAACCCCATCGATTCGCTGGTGCCAAAATTAGGTCTGTCTGGTAGAATTCCCGGGATTCTGCGTTACCGAATCCTTGCTGCCAATCACCACCCCTTTGCACGTCAACCTCCATCTCCTCAGAAACTATTGTTACGGTGTGCCTTTATGAAGTTGACGCCGGATAAAGACAAAAATGAAAAATATTCTCCAGGAGACGATCCATATCTTCCAGTCTGTTCCGAAGTGAAGGAGGGAGAACTTGGATTGGAGGGAATTGAATGTTGATTTTTTAAGAGAAAAGATTACCCTTTATTCGAAGAAAGTACATCAAGAAATTACATGCGTTATGCGTTTAACATCGTAATCCTTTGGCATATTTTTATGGATTATATGCCCTGAAGGCCACTTATTGTAGTTATAATGGTCGATTATTTTATGTAGTACAATCACCATAAAACATGATGAGTTTCGCGGCTGGTAATCATTGGCCTTACCATGAAAAACTCCTCATTAGTTCAATCTAACGTCAGGGACTTTGGATTGGTAACCTAGGTGAAGGGAATGATTCTTCCGCTGTCAAATGCTCAAATATTCTCATATCTGACGAATGACTCCACTGCAGCTAATGTCATGGTCCTCCCCTCAGTATGCTCTAATTAATCGAGGAAAGGGAGTTTTGTGGGTAATTATTCTTTAAATATCAGCTAAATAACCCTCTTACAACTCCCTTGACTTACACCAAGTAGTTTCCTATTCCTTCCTTTCCGCTGTTCCGTGCTTTCCTCCCAGATCCACGTCCGGGGGAAGAAGGTTGTGTGCTCTGGCGAGGATTGGGAACGCCAGCGGGAGGAACAGGGAGTGTGCTGGGAGCCGCGACTTATCCTCCCCTGCCCCCTTTTCTTGAGTTTCTTACCCGAAACCAAGCCATACCCGAAAATGAACCATCTCCCTCTCCCTTCGGTGTTCAACCCTCGACTCCCCTCCTCCCAAACAATTCCCGCCTACTCGCCACCACGTGTCTCGGGTCCCTCCTCCCTCTCCCTCAGGCGCCCCACCTGCGCCAGGGGTGCAACACCCCCTTCTCTCTCTCTCCCGGTTTCTCTTCACCCCCTCCCTCTCATTCCATTCCAGATCAATCCCCGTCGATAGGGTTGGTATTTTAGGGGGTCGAGGGAGAGAGACGACGTGTGGTGTTGGGCATGGGGCATTCGCCGCAGAGAGATCCAGCACGTTCCGCATCCACCCCGGCAAACCTGCTCCCTGTCCTCTCCCTACTGTCCACCGCACCCGCTCCCCTTTCCCTCTCACCCCCGCTCCATTATCGCTGTCGAAGCGCGCCCGCCCCCCTCTCTCCGTTAATACAGCTGGAAGGGGTGAAAGTATCCGTCGAGGGGTGGAGGGTCATGGAAAGGAGAGGTCATGGGTGAAAATGTCCGCCCAGAAAAAATTTTTTGATGGGATTGCGGGGAAGGAATTTTAGCAGCAGCCTCGGGTCATCCTCTCCTCCATGCTCGTCCTGACGTTCTTTTCCTTGTCTTTCCTGGCGTAAGTTCGCAGTCGTGGTTGTTTTCGTCTTGACTATGACGCATGTTGACCAAAAACTGTTGGCGTCCATTGGATTGAGTGTAGTTCAGTTCATGGCGGGGTCATTAGTGAGTGGTTTCCGAGGCCTTGTCTAATTGGATTCGGAAGTAGGTGATCAGGAAATTGAATGACCCATGTGTCGGATCCAGTCGCAAAAAAGAGAGGTCTGCGGTGTTATCTGATTCTTCTATTATCGCGGAAAATTATTCTACTGGACAGATCCCGAAAAAATTCTCCTCGATGGCTTTTTCATTCGCATAATTTTATGTATGCTCTGACTTTTGTTGGATTTTAGATGTTTACGTGACTGCGCGCAAGGGGAATCAAGCTCTCTTTTCGGTAACAATCAGAGTAATTTTAGTGTTTCCATTCTTAAATAAGAAACTCGACATTTCCAAGGTGAAAACCTTGGAAATGACAACGGGTTTTATTGTATTAATGACCATAGAGGGGTCGGCGCAGTGGGAAGAACTCGAAATTATCAAATACAAAAGAGCTTGTTACGATTCAGATCTCAGTGTTTATTTTTTGTGACTCTAAAGGCGTTGATAGGTATTAGATGAATGGTTTTTCGATATTTAAGTTAACATCTTCTCTAATGCTTTCTTAGCTTTATTTTGCTACTTAGTATATTACTTTCTGTGATTTACGAATTTCAATTTTTCTTTAATACTCACTAATGGGTGTCATGCGCATGGTCAAAACCCCTCATCTTTCATAGCCATGATTAGGCCAGCTGTCATGGGTAGTTCTGGGTATTTTCGGGGTGTTATTTAGACATTATTTTGTGTCTCGTTTGATGAATATCCCGAAGTTAAGAGACGACAACTTTGAATGAGATTGGTGTGGCCAAATACCGAAATATTCAATAGTGCTCCCTCTGCGGATCGTTCATGTCGCTGTCTTTTTTTTTCGGGAAGCGATCGTCACATATCGCCGGCATTCTTAATTGTCTACCCAATGGAAAGATTAATGCGACCCGTTTGGAATGGCGAGTTGAAGGTGGACAACGTTGGGTCGTTCAACGGCCGTTGGACGTCGTTGTCCAAATTGCCGCGGAGCCGACAGTTAAGGCCCGTCGTTAATTAAGGCGTAGTCGTGTTTTTTTCCCCTTTCCTTCACACTTGTGAGGATTTGCCTGGAGCTGCCGTGGATTACCCTGACCGCGGCGATTCGCATGACATACTGTTCGTGCGGCCATTGAGAGCTGAGGGAAATGATAGCTATCGTTTGAAGCCAGTGGAGTCGTGTCGTTACGGTTTCATTGAGCGTGGGCCGTTAAGGTCATTTGGCTCAAGTTTACAGTGGGTTTCGTCGATAAAGAAAAGGGGCCTTCAAAGATGTTGTTCCAAATTAAGGCAGACTTTTCCTTCTTTCATTCGATGTTGGCTGCGATATGGGTGGAGTCATGAATTTATTTCATAGCGGCCCTTTATGATTAATGAAGGTAATCACGTAAAAAAGGGTCAAGTCGTAACATAAGCGTAATAAATGCCATCTGGTTTCTTTTTTTCATTTTTAGGGACATTGTGAAAGTTCGTTCATTTAATGGAATGCCTTCAAATTTTGTCTTGTCGCTCCATAACAATTTGGGGAAACCTTAATATAAGCCCACGTACACATGTAGTTATCTCATGACCGAATACACTTTCTACGAAACAAATTTTTGGCCCATAATTTTGTCGTTACCTTAGAACTGAATTGTTAAGCTTTACGCCTCTCTAATCATATCGACATCTTTGTAGAATCCCGTTAATTTAAATGATTTCTCTGTTCGAACCATGTTCTCCGTACAGAGTGACCATTTATTTCCGTGAAGCCAACGACATTTATGGCAGCTATTGGGGAGTAATTCTGATTTAATTTTGGTTCAGTTACCGCAGCCCTGATCGGAACGAAGCTGGTCGGACGACGCTCTCCTCCTCGCTCACCGTCGTCCGTTTTTGCGTACCTCACTCCCCCTCCCCCCCTCCCTCTCTCTCTCTCACGGAAGCGCCCCCGTAATTTGTTGGCATGGAAACATTTTGCAGGACACGGAGGAAGCGTCTCTGCGGAACCATGCTAGATTTTAGGGCCGAGTAAGTGGATGGCCCGCAGCCAATGGAAGTACCTTCACCTTAATTACGCGCCGGGAGCGGGCGGAAATTATTGCCCTGAGCTGGGTCATCATGCGGCCGTTAAGTTTGCCCTGCTCCGGGTTCTCACGGATTCCCTAACGTGCTGTATCGAAAAAATTGCGGAGTTAACTGGCGCCGTTATTTTTCTTATGCGACTGTGCTCGGAAAAAATGTAATTTCCATAATATTGTGTTGTTTTCAATTGCTTTAATTCTGTTGTTCATAACAAATTTTCCATATTTTTCGTAAACTTTTCGCTGCAAAATCATACCCATAAACATCTTTTCTTTCCTGCAGAAAAGATAGCGTTGGCATTATCATGACTGTCGTTGTAAATAATGGTTATGCTGGCTTAAGGTGGAGAACTTTCACCGCTTAGTAATAGTCCTTATCCAAAAAAATTCTGTTACTGGTACAAAGTTTGCGCATTTTTCAGGCTTGCTATATTTTAGGGAAATACGCAGGAGACCATCTTTGTTCAAAAGCCTGTTTCAGTTCAAGGTCGTCAATCCTGCTCGTCACGCGTGTCGTGATGGTGGCCTAACTCTCCTCGCCTCATGGCCTGCCCCTTGCGAGTGATGTCAGTCAGGTGGGGATGCTTAATGCTGGATAGAACTGATATTTCATTTTTTCTCGAGATATGGAAAATGAAAAGGATATATCGAATGACTTATATCTTGATGTTTAGTGCTATCGCGTTTCGGGAACTGGTATAGTATTCATCAACAAATATTCGAAAACTATTTGATTGGTGATCCATTTCTCGATATTCCATTATCGGCTAGTCTTATTTTCATGTTGTTTGTAGCCTGTAGTCGTTTTAGATACGAATAGGTCATATTGAATATGGATTTATGAGGAAATTATTTTTTACTAAACATTTCGTTTCTACTAATTCTTTGAGGTGAAAATTCCTCTTCATTGCCCGAACAATTTCAGTGAATTTTTACTTTTAGAGAAGGATAGTGAGTGAACTTAGGGATTTTTAGTGCTTCCAAGTACGGAATATTTTGAGAGTTATTGCTGAGATTCCACAGGATTGGGATCTAGTGATTACAATTTTAATGAGGTAAACCGATTAAATAAGGCTTGGGGGTGACCTACGTTTCGTAGAACTAATTGGCGTGAGCGAAATGTGTATAAGTATTGTTGGGTGTAAAATAACATAAATGATTCATGATTGCCTTTTTAACCTTCCAACGATTGTTGTAAGAGAAAAGTTCATTTTTTTGGTTAATGTAGTTTTTAGGAGAATTCTAAAGCGCTTTGTTAAAAATTTCCCCTTTAATGTTTTTCGATGAAAATTTTAATATATAGTTCATAATTCATCGGTGCTTTCTTTCGTTCATTTGTTTGTCAAGTAGTATGAAACACTGATTTGAAACCTGTTGAAAAGGATTTTTACATTTTAGTCCCCAAACTGAATATCCTACACTGCTTCGTATACTTCCCTTTTTCTAAATTTCCCTCTTGATTTTTTTTGCTGTAGATTTGCAGCGATCTTCTATGTTGTCCATTTTTCCATAGTCCTCTTCTCTTTCTCGAGGGAACTGACAGCCATATCGCCATCCGTGGATGACTCCCAAAGTGTCGATTCAAAAGGTCTTATGTGATCGCGGGGATAGGTCTAGCATTGGGATTATCAAAAGCTTTCGCGAGGGGATGAAACCGCGTCTCGAAATTGGGATTCATGACTCTTAAACAGATCATGCCCGCGATTATTCTTCCTTTTTGTACCAACTCGGATGAAGGCTAGCCGTTTCCATTTCCCCCATCCCCGATAATCTCATTGCTATTGCCCGGGAAGCTAACCAATTAATGGTTTTTTAGGGCCTTCACGCCTTGTTAGACTAAGCGTTCTCCAGAATTTCTTCCTGGGGTCCGGGAATGGGCGGAGATGGGGGTGGGTATACATCTGAAAGGGGGGAGGGGGCGATCAGTTTTCTCGCTCTTTTTCCTCCCCCTCCCCTCAGACCAGTCTCCCCGTGCCCGCGCGCTTTGCCATCTTAATCTCGCTCACTCCACCTCTCCATACAACCCCATCCCCCTCACTACCCCATCACCACCCCACCTCCCTCCGGCGAGGTCCACCATTGGCTGGCTGTGCGCCTCCTCCCCTATTCGGGGTGGGGTTCGATGTAGCGGGGCAAAAGCGGGATGATCAAATGAGCTTTAATTCGATTTCCTCTCCACTCCAGCCGGTGTGGGGTGCGGAGGGTGGGAGGGGAGGGTGGTGGAGGAAATGGGAAGGACCGGCGACGGATGTTGTGTCTGGTGCGATGGGGGGTGGCAGGTGAGTCGGTGGTGCCGGAGGATGGGGGCACTATTCGAGGATGCGTGAGGTTAGCGCGCCGGTTCCGACGCGTCCATGGCAACCTAGGAGGACGCGCTCGCGATGCTTGTTCGTGAGTGGGCGATGGGGGTGGGAGTAGAGGGAGAGGTGTGTGCCCGTGGGTTGCGGGAGGGGTTAAAGGTTACCATGGAGATCTCCGTGGAGTGAGTTTCGGGCCGTGCTTTTCCGAGAGGTCTTTTTTTTCACCTCCCTCCCCTCCTCGGGAAGTTACCCAAGTAGTAGAATCGATATGATTCGCGGGCCTGGTTTTCTTGTGTTGCCATAGAAAGCTTGTTATTTCCCGGATGTCCATGCGCATTGATTGCGGATCTTTCGCAGGGGTGAGGGATGAGGGCCAGTTGGGTGAGTGGGAGCGAGTTTTCCGTCTCTCCCATTTCCTGGTGCGGTTATATTTTTGGTGTTCCCTGAAAGTTTTCTTTTCGGTTAAGAAGTTTCTCGAGGGTTTGGATTCACTAAAGAGGCTTCCACGGATTTTTTTCTGCCTGCACGTGTTGTCACCGTGGTATACCTGTTGGGCTGGAACCCTCGTCCTAAGTGCTGGGAATCCTTTTCACCCTGGCTCTTGGGCGTGGAATGGATTTAAATTTTAAAAGGATATGCAAACCATATATTATCTGACGTTTAGTGTCTGCCAACTCTGAAAACTTCGTGAGGTGTAAGACATGTTTTTGGAGAGTTTCGTTATTTACTATTCGTTTCGAGTTTCGCTATTTATTTGACACTTTACCGTTATTGCAGCTGACGTGATATCCTTTAGAATATGTTTTTGTTGGTGCTGTGTTTTCAGCACGTATGTGATATATGATTAGTCTAATTTATTTTCAGGATGTATGATTTGCACATAAAAAATATAAAAAAATGTTGTGCTAAATAATTACGCGATCGTGAATCAAAAGAGATATATTGCTCTGTATGGTAGCCTTATTTGTTCACCAGTGTCAGTAAATAACCTCCACATGAGTGTCTGATTGGCATGACGAACGCGTTTTTTTCATGTAAATAAAATTTCTTTATCTTTCTATCACAAAAAATTATAAATATTTGAGGAGTGTACTCGATAAATGAATGCTAGAAAAATTTGCAGGTATTTGGAGCTTAAGTATAATTTTATCTCATTCTCATTACACGAAAAGGTGTTTTTTATTTCGCAGATTCAGTAGGTAACATTCCGATCGAATATGATGACTTTAATATTTAGTCAACAAGTGATTAGTTTAATGGCCTTGTTGATTTAAGTTTCTCATGCTGTATAATCGGATGAGTATTTTCCCAAGTTTTGGGCGCCTTTTTCATGTGGAATTCTGGGGGAAAACGTGAAAACACTTAAAAATGAATAGGAGGCATGCTGTAACATTTCGCTCCTAATTCGGCTTCTTGCGCCGAAGGCCTGTACGTTGTCAGTTTATCTAATCGACCCATTGAATGATTTGTTCCAAAGCATCAATTTTACCATTTTATTTATATTTGCCATAAAAATTGCCCACATGAATAGCTCGCTGAGGCATTCATGAAAGACCACGTGTACCACAACGATCTATTTCAAACCGCTTTCGCATAAAATTAATGCCTTGCGCAAATTTACCGTCAATTCCTGATTGGACGAACACTTCTTAATTTGAAGGAATGGGCAAAAGTGGAGAATTGTAAAACGAATATTCGTATTCCTAGAGTTTCTTAATTTCATGGAGTGCCTTCTTATTTCCGAATTGATTACCGTATATTTTGGCATCATTTTACAAGTCTCCATGAGAATTTATGTGCGCTAATTTATTTTTCATTATTATTTAAATTTTTAATAAGATCTATCGCTAGCTCTTTCAATGTTCTTCTGATAAACTATCTTACTAGTTTGACTTATAATTTTACCTATACAATTTGATCCCATATCCTTTCGTCGTTTAATATCATCGCTAGGTACGGTTTTTTCGAGCCATCGCTGACAGAGCTGCTGTGATAAATTGTCCTTGGACGCTTCTTGTCATGAGGTCGCGTAACGCGAAACACCCAACCTTACAGAATAGCTATGCACCGCTATTTCTCATTGTCACTCTATACTCCCCCATGTCCATTCTTTATCCACCCGATGATGTTCACTGCCCCTTCCTACTCGCGATGCTTGAATTTTGGTGTAAACGGCTTCTCTCCGTGGTAAAGAGAACATCCTCCTCCGCTTTCCAGTAAATTGGAATATGTGAGTCATGTCCCGATATCAGCTGCTACGTTCGTAAAAGTATGTAGGTGCTTTTGCTTGCTATTTACTGGTCGTTTATTTTTTTTTTGCGAGCGCATCTAGATTTTTTTAAACGTCTTACTGTGGTTTCTCGCCAGTTTTAGAATTTCTCTTTTAGAATTGAGTGGTGTAATTTATTATAATTAGGACTGTAAATACATGTTTTATTTGAACACCCCTTGTGGAATATGCTTTTATTTTGACTCAACCGAATCCATGGTGTTTTAGAAACGCTGAACATGGATCTGGTCGTCGTAAAATTATTTTCTCTTAACAATCGTTTATTTGGGACGTGAATATTCGCATGAATCAGTTGGAACTGAACTGATGAGACAAGGCTCACGAGGCCTGCAGTGATAATCATGTTCGTAGAAAACCCTTTAACCGCCATTTCAGGACTGTGCTCTTGACATTATTTGGAGAGATTTCAACGTGTCGGACTGGTTCTGCAGTCTTGGCAAATGGCAAACCTCTCAAAAAGCGTATAGGATGCCCATCTGAGGGTAATTCATTAATTCTTCTCGTAATGGAATCGTAGCCATTGCCGCCGTCGTTTATTTTCATCCTCGGATCTCTCATCGTGGCCGAGGATCAAAATTTGGTGTCTGTAATTACATCTCGCAGTCAGGACTGAAGGGACTCGGGTGGGATCCATTAGTTTTGATTTTCTCGCCGCTTTGCATCCGCGGCGTGTATGCCCCTCTCCCCACACACGCCGCCATGTCTCCCATACCCCCCCTCCGGTACTGGCAGGATGCGAACCGACGCGTTTTTCCTCCTCTCTTCCTCAGCTTTCCGCCGTGGTGCAAAACTCACATTCCACCTGATTTGATTTCTCCGTCGACGGCGAATCAATCAGGGACGTGCCGGGGGAAAAAAGAAGGAGATTTCTCTTTCCAGGAGGGTGAAAAATTGGTCGCTATTAGATTTTCCCCCCGCTAATCCCGCGACGAAAATAGCTCTTTTCATCGCCGCTTGCCCGCGTCCCGCTCCGGGGTCTCGGCGCTTATGGATTTTCGCCGCGCCGCGCCCGCCGCTCCTTTGATTGACGCGTCGACGGAGTGAGTGGTCGGCTGGCTTCTTTTAGGGGGTTGTTCTTCGCGGCGGATTAGTCGTTTATGAGGTGCCCCTCTCTCCCATGGCCGCGTGCTTCTTGTTTTCCTTCTGTTCTCCCCGAAGTGTTCCTTTATCCGCGATCATCTTATGACGGATGTTCTGAGCTTGGGCCTGGACTTCACTCGTCGTCTTCAGGCTGTAGAGGTTGTGGTGTCGATACCTCGGTAAGCGTCACATTCATTCATGGATCGAGTTTGTGCCGTGTGTCTTCTAACTAACTGTTTGAATCGCACAAGCAACTGTACGCTGCTGCGCTGTGACCGGCCCATAAAGAGCGGTGCATTATTGAAATCGGCGGCTGCAATGATGGGGGACTCGTGTTAAATAAACGCGGCGCTCCCGATAACTTTTCTTCCAGTTTCATTCTTTGGGAGCGGGTAAGGAAACTAGTTGATGATGAAGTGGTATCCTTTGATTTTCAATTTATTATATCTCTTTTCGCCGAACATGTTAATTTCGCCGTGCATGCTAGTGTGATATGAGATAGTGTGATATTAAGGGCGTGGTTCTATTAGGTCTTTCCTCATTTGATAAAGTTTATTTTTATAAACTTGTTAATGAAAATTATTTGTATAGTAAATCATTTCAATTCATACGTTGTATATTATAGAATAAGGAAAAGCGTCGTGTCATTTTGTAGTTTGCTTGCCCTGTGAGCGGAAAGTCCAGGGAATTGTAAATTATTTTTCGCTTCGAGAAAAAAAGCTCTGAAGAATTTTCTTTTCATTTCTGCTTAGTGTACGTACCCACTTTCGTCGGAGTTTTTTCATATTGTGTTTGAGGCCTCTGTTGATTTCTCATGGTTGGCATATGCTGTAGTATATGGACTAAGCGGCTTACTCTTCGTTGAGGACTCTTCACAGATGAAAGGTACTTCTTTTAATCGAGACTTTTTTTGCGAAGAGTTCGGGTAATCATTTTTTTCCGCATCATCATCACCTGCAAATTTACCTCCGTTCTCGACTTCACTCCGTCGTCAAAGAATGTCCCACCCGTAATTGCTCGGGTTTTTCCTCGATCTCGGCAAGTCGCATTTCTTTGATTTCCTTCCTGGCAGGCTCTTGAGAGATTCGCGATAAAACAACTCCAGCTCGCTGGAAGCCGATCAAAAAGACGGAAGGGAGCGGCATTCACGGGCATGTTAATTACTTTTTCCTTTCCTCCGGGAGAAATTCGTGAAATTCCCGAGGAGCGGTGGGTCTCCAAAAGTCCCCAGCCCTTCCCCTCGGCGCCGCACCCCCGCGTCCCCTCTTCTACTCCCACTTTCCCTGAAAATGCGGCAATACGTTCGCTTGTTTTCTTTTTTCGGGACCCTTTTGGATCTCCAAGGGCTACACAAGGCAGCCTTACCCTCCTCTTCGGCGGTTTGTTTTTTTAAATGGACTCCTCATCCGACAACGATAAACCCCCTGTGACAACCTATCCCTCCGATGCTCCGTATGCTGCCAATGACTCCACCCTCTCTGATGGATCACTCTCACATACAACTCACCGCCTTCACCCTCCCGCTCATAGATCGAATGAATAAATTTGGCTTTGGCCTTATAGCGTGAGTGACGTTTAAAGCCATTGTCCGCTAGTGTCTAATCGGATGTATTGGGTTGATTGTTACGCTGTTTACCTGTCCGAAATACGTGGAGAAAGCTCGTGATGATTTTTATTAATATATTTTAACCTGTTAAATTCACGAAAAAGCATTATCAACGTTTCGTGATTACATGAGGTCGATCGACTTGCTAGTTTATTTACGTGAGTTCAGTCGCAGATGGGTTGCTGTTGCTGAGGTTTGAGTACAGTAAGTTGGTAACAAGCAGCTCGGCCTTTGAAATTTACGCATCCAATTTCTCTTCTCGTGCCATCTGTGGTATCCCAAAAAGGTCTGTAAGCTAGGGTTTAGCTGAACGTGTCCAATGGTGCTTTTCCCAGGGTTGAACCCAGGACTTGAGTCGGTAGTCAAACGTTCGACTCAGTTTTGACGCTGGCGTCAATTTATTTATGCAAAGCGAAATTCACTTTCGTGATTTAAGAAGCAATATATCCTCACCCAAGTCCTGTTACGCACTCCCACGTCCGTGAAACACGTTTTCGCGGGCCTCCCAGCTCGCCCCCCCTTGCCTCCTCCTCTACCACCCTCTCCGGTGATTGATGCAAGCTCGCCATCCTTGTCGTTGCCCGTGACAACGAAGGGGGGCTCCGGACCGTGCCTGTAGAAGAGGGGCGGTCGCTTCAGAGAGCGAGTTGGAGGGGCGGAAGGGGGTAGGCACGGCGTGGCGGGGGTGGGAGGAGATGATCAGGAAAGGAAGTGTTGTGCCCCGGTGTGGCGGGGGGGGGGGGGGGGGTCTTAAATGACGCGGGGATGGGGTTCCGAAGGCGGTGAAATGGAGGAGGCGTGTCGGACGAGGCTGTGGTGGCGGGGAGTGAATCGGAAAGGGCGTGGTGGAGCGGGATGAGAAGGGGGAGAGGTCTGCCAGGGGAGGATATGTGTGGAGGTGGGGAGTGAGAGAGAGAGACGGTTTGGAGGAATAGCCCCCGGGCAAAGCCCAGTAATGAGCAGCTCGCCGTGTGTCCGTCCTGGACGGGCGATGGGGAGGATTCCCGGTAAGCCGGAAACGGAGGGAACCGCATAGCTGCAGACGATTCCGCGTATTCCGGGGGTGCTCTTTCGGCTACCTTTTTTTCATGCTCATGTTCCCCCGAAGCTTCATCGTCCGCGTGACCCTGCATCTTTCGGGGAGTTTTCAGGGGTCTCTTCAGCTCCTCCCCCTTAAAACTCTTCCCCCCACCTCTAAATCCTCCCCCTCCTATAAATCCTTCCCCCTCCGTCACTCTATCCTAGATCCCCCGTCACTGCTCACCAGGGTTGCCCGCAGTGCCCCCACCTCGTTCCCGTCCGCCTCGGCCATCGCTTAAAACCTGCCGCTAATCTCGTTTCGCCTCTCCATCTGAATGCGGTCGTTCTCGCGCCCGCCAGGCCTCTCCTCGAGCTCTCCTCATCCCCCTTTTCGGTAATCGCCCGCCCACATTCTCCCCGTGGTGATCCACTAGTATTCGAATTCCTCTATTTTGTTCTCGTGGGTCATCTACTTCTTTGTACCTTGCGCTGCTAGGGGTTGCATTGGCTGTCTGTTCTCTGATCCTTATCGTTGGATATACGTACTTTCATTTGTAGTTCGAGGTCGCCGTTTGTTTGTATGGTGTAGATGTTGACTTATTCCACGGAAATTACTAGCGAGTTCCCTCTGTAATATTTATTCCCCTCTTGTTGGAAAATTAATTTCATGTCGTGCTTCCCTTTATTTTGCCGTGTTTGATTATCCGGTATGTCCCCTATGGCCAGAAATGAGGGAAACTCGAAAGATCTATTATGAGAAAGATTAAATGTATTACTGAAGGAAAATCGAAAGACGTGATATTAAAATCAGACTGTTAAACTCTGCATACTGTATTTTTACAGTCAGTAATAATCAGTGTAGGCTTGTTTGTTACATTTAAGTATTTTATGATGCATACATGCACATGCAATACTGCTACTTTTATGCTATAGGCTTGGATAGCAATTTGATTAGGTACATATATGATAATTCAACTATCAAAGTATTAGTGTCATCTTATGGTGTGACACGTGATCACTAACTACTCTTAACTACGGCTGTTAGTCCGGCCGGCTGTGAGAAATTTCCCTGCCTTATCGTAACATAAACGTTTTCTGTTCTCATATATCTTAATCCCTTTTATATGTCACTTATTTTCATAGCTTTTGTCGCATCGATTTTAAAAATCCTATTGATATTGTAGGCGAGGAGTCCATGAATACGCTATAGCTTGGTTTGGTTAGCATCACATACGTGGTGTAACTAGTTTAGTAATGATGAGAGAAATATACTGCTGCATTGATATCGAAAATTGTGCATATTCGGGAAAGTTTGATGTTTCCGTTAAAATAATTCAAAGCTTAATGGATAACTCTAGTGGAAGAGGTCCGACTTAATCAATGTAATGTAGGCAAATGAAAAACTGAATTGGGCTAACTAGTCTAAAATGTTAATAGAAACAATGTGACGTAAAAATAGAATATGTTTACGCAGTAAAACATAGTTATTTTTACAAAAATAAAAGAATATGTGATTCGTTGGGAGCTTTCTTGTCTTATTCGGGGCGGCCCTTGACTTTTCTCGAATTCGTGGGTTTTAGTTGTGGGTGGATATCGTGTACGATCATTGTCTATAGGTGGGTGGATATCATTGATCATCATACGCTTAATCTTCATAACCGTAAGTTTATTACCTTTGTGTTATAATCTGAACAGAGGGAAAATAACCATCGCATTACCTATGAGTGTTTCTGTTGACTTTTTATATCATATTTCAGAAGTAAAATTTTCAGGGCTTGGGTGCCTTGATTTCATTTTTCCACATCGATAAATTGATATGTTCCATTTAATGTTCTTTTAGCATTAATGAAACCTTTCATTCGGGCGTCATACTGAAACCTGCGCAGTTTTCAGTATGACGTCTGAATAACATTAACACGCAATACCCCGGAGGTGGTGTATTCCTATTCCGTCGCTAGCCCGTGTCTAGCCTAACTATCGTACCCATATAACCAAAGTTCCTGCTGCCATTGAGATTTTACTGTGGCATCATGGTTGCAATTGTCGACCGGGAGTGTATGATTTTTGTCTATTCATGATAAATCGTTTGTTTCCGGGGTAGGAAATGGATTATGCTCTCTTTTGCCTCTGTATTTTGCTGGTTATTTTTGTCCTGCAAATATGCCGCGCGTTTGAGTCAAGACGTAGCCCTTGCCCTGCAGTTGCGTTACCTCTTGCTCCACGGAGTCAGTTGTGGTGTTCCCTCTTTTTACCGAGCTTCCTGTTTCCCTCAGAAACAGTCTGTTTCCCTTCCGGTGCCGTCACCTCCCGTGCACTGGGTCGGAACCATAGCGTGCCTTGTCATGTGTCCCCTCGTTCAGCAAGAGTGACCGAGAGAACGGGAGACTGTAAATGAGCATTTTGCGAGAACTGCCATTCGTTGTCCCTGCTGATTGGGTTCAAGCTCAGGAATGGCTCCTCAACCAATTCTCGGAGAGATTTTAATTCCTCCTCCATCCCTTTCCGCCTTCCCTGTAGCCCCCATTCCTTCTCCAACCCATTCTGAAGGGGGGTTGTTGTAAGGCGGGCTCGGAGCGGTAGGGGCAACTCGTTGGTGGCATTCGTCTTTTGGTTAACCGATGTCTATTCCTTCGCGGAGGAGTTGCGAGCTAAGAACTTGTTCGAGGTGAGCGCGACGGCGCCGTAAATCCCGATCCCTTCGGCACTCCGCTCGGTGGACGTCCTTAAAAGTCCGCGTTGTTTGTTCTCCGTGCCTCTCGGTCCGATGTTCCTTCTCCTCAGGACTTGGATCCCACCCGCCTTTCGTGGAACTCATCGCGGCTTTGTTTGTGTGCCGAGTATGGAGAGAATAAGTTCAAGGCCCCACTCATCCGTCTTTTTCTAGTTTTTCCCCCTCTGATGAAGTGCTCCAGTCGTGGATTCCCGGGAAGGGTATTTCGACTCGAACTCACGTGAACGCCCATCCGTTATGGTACAGGCATTTTCACGGTTTGCGACTCGAGTGTTGTTTCTTTTCCGTCTGTCGAGATTTGCGGGAAATTCTTCCCTGCTTGCCTACACGACTTCTTTTTTTTATATTTTCTTTCCTTTCGGAAATTTCCGCCCCCCACTTTGCTTCCAGTCGATTGAAATTCTCCAAGTATTATTCAGTGTATTTCGTCGAAGGGAGTTTTCACTAGCATTTCTTTGTTATATTCTGCAGAAAGTGAGACGCTGGTCACTGCTGAAACAATTTAAATATTGGTCGCGCCAACTTGGCCTTGCTCTCGCGATGGCTCAACAAACTGCTCCGTGGTTTGTTTTTCGTGTCAGAGTTTATCTCTTCTCCTACTACTTCGGAGATAACTTTCGCGGCAGCTGTAAATAAAGTAGTCCGTGGCATATGAGGCAGCATCGCGACATTGCTTTGCAGTTTACCGGCTCACTCGTGACCTACACGGGCATTTGAATCAAAGGTTGGGTGAGGTTCGAGGTTTTGTTCGTGTTTTAGCCCAAGGGATACGGCGTATAAACCAAGCAGTGGAGCGTATTGCTGTGATATTTTCCCGTGCAAACTCGCCTGGGAGATTATCTGGCTTCCATTCAAAGGCAATGGGCTGTGTATCCGCACTGTTTTAAATCTTGGCAACGCATATAATTCAAGGGAATCATCCTCACTCCCTACGCTGTGGCGAGTGATTATCGCCGAATATATCAAACAATGTAAAGAGACGCTTCGAATCCGTTAGTGAAAGAAATAGCCGTGTTGACATCATGACTATCCCGTGGGCTTTTCGTTCCTTTTTGCTGAGTTGGCAACTGGCCATGACTTGGCCCCTCTAATAATCTTACGAAGAAAACCGGAAAAAATGTCAAAGAAATTCGCTGTTCTACTTCTCCCTTGTATGAATTTTCGTCCACACTTTTGAAGATTTTCCAAGAGTCACGGTCGTATCCGTGTTTGGATAATGGCCAAATTCCTGAACGAGGGGTGAAATTGGACGCATGGCATTTGTAAAGAATGCACACTATTTTTACTTTCGGCGGCGGCTGTCTTCGGAAGGGGCTTGATATTAAATTTCTTGATATCTCGTGCATTGTCACACTCTTTTATTCCGGTATTTTTAGTATGCTTTCTTTCATTATTTCTGCTAGTATGAGCCTCAGGATCCAGCTTTTAGTGTTATCAATCACAAATAGATTCCTGCCTTAAATAATGAATCTCAATACCTAACGATGGTCACTTGGAATTATTCTACTGATATTTTGTTATCTGTCAACTTAAGTTGTTGAATGATGTAGTGGAATTTCTGATGTGCGAGGAAAAACGTTTCTTTCCTAAGAAGTTCCTCTAATCTGTCAATGCTGTATTATCGTTTATACTTTAGCTATTTTTAAATATCACAACATTAGTAACTACGGGAAGGAGGCGGTTTAATCAGGACGACAGTTTCCCAGAAAATTCAAAGGGTCGGCAGCGTCTAAATCGATTCTCACCATGTGCATGTGATCTCTCTTGCCTCCAGCGCCAAGCATAATTTTGATTGATCACGTGAAGCCTTTAGAGAAGTCGACTTTTTAATATTTTTTGTCCGAAGTTAAATTTAGTTCAGCCTTATAAGTAAGGAATAAAAATTCATGTTCTTAGTGGTAAAATGTTGTTGTATGGAAGTCCTTTCTTCACGGGCTGTTTTTTGGTAAATGCGTTTAGGGAAACTATAATTTCACGTTGAGGATTCTCGTATTTGTTCCCATGATTGGAACGAAGGACTTCGAATCCTGAGGGAGACATCCTGTGAGGAAATTTAGTTTTTCTCATTGCATAAAAATGTAAAAGAAAGTTCTGAGAAAATTCTGATCAGAAAAGAGGGGTGAATCTAATGCTTCGTGAAATTACACCTATCGCTTTCCTCTCTCATGACTTAGCTCGAAGGGTGGTGCATACATTCGGCGAGGGACGGAAAATTGTCAGCCGAAGGTTTGGTGGTCGTCGTGGTGGACGTGATGATGCT
Organism: Platycnemis pennipes; assembly: GCA_933228895.1. Lineage (NCBI taxonomy): Eukaryota > Metazoa > Arthropoda > Insecta > Odonata > Platycnemididae > Platycnemis > Platycnemis pennipes. Next base: position 111,563,162 of record OW121847.1, read on the forward strand.
CGCCGGATATAATCTTTTCTCGCTATCTTTCATTCGCATCTCGGCCTAATCAATTAGGTTGAGTTAGGCTGTATAAACATTGTTCTCGGGTTATATCTCGGGTGCACTTTGGAGTAGTGCATTTTAAGTTCTTCTGGGTTTATCGTTGAGATTTGATGGAATTAATTTTCATCCTCGTGAAAGCTTAATCCCCTGCGTTCGAGCTTCTCTCTCTTTCCCGAATCCCCTCCCCTCCATGCAGCAGTGACCCCCCCTCCCCAATAAATCCCTCTCCACTTCCCCCCACTAAAATTTCCCCCGCCCCTGACCATTCAAGCGAGACTTCCTGGGGATGTTTTTCTCCCCCCTCTGCGCTCCCGGTCCAGAACATTGCGTGGAGCCCGCCCAACCCGTCCTGCCCGTCTTCGCCGTACGTGCACATTCCCATGCCGTGGTGATATCATGAGGGAGCAGGGGAGAGGAGGCTCGTCCACTCCTCCTCGGCGGAGATGGCGCCCTCTGTGTTCCCGCCATGGGGTGGAGGAAGGGTGGGTCCGCGGGCGCCGGCGGCTCCACCCCTCGCCCTCTTCCGCCCGCCCGTCCACTTTTCGTGTCCGCGGAAGGGAGGAGGCCCCCGGGGTTTTTGGGGGAGGCGGCGGGTGGTGGCGGTGCGACGGAGGCCCACGCCGAGGCCAGCCGTAATGGAGATTGGCTGTCCTGTCCGTCTCGTCCCTCCCCCCTTCCCCTGGCCGTCTCCTTCACCGTCGTGGCCATGTCATCGTGGCCCCTGCCTCCAATCCCCGCTCCCCCTGGTTTCCACGTTCTGTTTTCCCTCCTCCTCGTCTCTCCTCCCATTCCTCACTCATTGCCGACACGTACCGATTCACATCCGCCTCTCCCCCTGCGGCTCGAAAGCGATCTCTCTCCCTCCGTCACCATACTTACCTGGTTTCGGGACCGTACATGCCCTCGACACGTTCCTCTCTTGGGTCGCTAATCCCGTAGATAGAGTTGGAGGTGGCTCTCGCCGCGAGAGGTGGCCCATTCGAGCATGTGAGCCGCCTCCTGAGTACGCGGCCCTGCGACATTTTTCCACGCTCTCGATGAATCGTCCGTTTTTGTCATGTATCTCCAACCGAAAATTTTACCCTTCCTCTTGTCACTTCAATTCTCTCCTACTGTTTCTCTGTTTTGCTCAGGGAACGATGGAGGTTTTTTATCTCCACGGAAGAAGGTTCTTGTGAGCTGAATATTTTCTGTTTCCTCCTCATGGCGTTGGTCTCGCAAGATTTTGATTGGGGAAATCGCTTGTTTCATCAGTTATCCACAAAATACCGAGAGTTATGGGTAAATTATTCAGGGTCTGTCACGGATGATCATAATGTGCCCGCACGCGTTTTCGTTTTTTATATCGCTTATTGGGAGCGAAAACGCGAAATCAATTCTTCCGTTTCGTAACCATGTCAAATTACTTATATAAATCAGTAGTTTTGAGTTAGGACGGTTACTTCGAGTAATGCGTTTGTGGTGGTGTTGTTAATAATTTTAGTGAAAGTGCGAAAGTCAATGATCCTGCCTCTGATTTAATAGTGGCATTAGTTAATAGGGGCTTTAATTTATTTCCGTCTATGTCGATAATTGACCACATCTGAGAAGTCCATTGATAATTCAGCATGCGGTGTGAATGCCATCATCTTAAGATTTCACATTTTCGTTCGTTTCAAAGCTAAGGTTTCGAATTAATTCCAAAATAATATTTTCTCTAACCACACTTTCGACCTTCGTATTGGATTACAAAGTTGACGTATCTTACCACGCAGTTTTCTCCGAGGATTGATTCTTCATCATCATTGGTCAACAATATTAGGATTGGTTTGCGCAGCTTTCCACTCGATTCTTCTATCAGCCAACCTTTTCATTGTGACGTCACTCTTCTCTTTTGCGTCCCTCACAACCTGTTCCATGCATCTCATACGAGGCCTGCCTTTTTCCAATCTTCCCGTTCACTTTTCCCTCGACGATTGTCTTCATCAGGCCATCGTGTCTCGAGGTATGTCATTGTCGCACCAGTGGTATTTTCAGTGTTTATTTCCCCCGATTTTTTTCGTGTTTTTATTACCTTGTACCTCTTGTTCTTAGTCTCTGTGCTTTTCGCGGATGTTTTCGGCGGTGTGCCTTGAGTGGAAAATGCAATCTTTCAATATCCGTGATCTATATTGATATGTTTCAGGTGGGTAGCTTTGTTAACAATTGCTCTCTCAATACGGGGTTTTCAATTTTAGCATGTCTCAGGCCTTGAATCAGAGATTTTTTTGATATGCAAAAAGCCTACGATTAAACGCAAACATTTTTCGGCCCGTGGTTCCAATGAGATGCTTTCAACCCTAGTTTATCCGTGAGGTATACTGCTAATACGGCTACGTTGGATTGGGTTACCACATTCTATGGTTGCAATTCTAACTCTTTAATATAATTGACAAGCACCGTTAAAATATTCCTGCTCTTGGGTTTATTTGCAGTGCAGTTAGTTTGTGTGGGGAAAAAATACAGATTTTAGAGGAAAAATACTATGTTGATGAAAGCCGTCCTTGCACTTGCTACCGTTTATGCTCCCTCCGTTCTCAGTCCAAGCTGCTGCAGTCTGCCTATTTGGCGTTATTAACCCTTCAGCTAGAAGTCAGTACTCCCGGGTATGCATAGAAGCTCCCTAGAAGGGTCGGATCAGTGGCATATTGGAGAGATTATTTGGTGCAGTTGCCTGCTAGTGTCATCCAATCCTGTGTTGGTCATATCGGAAGCCGTCCAGTGGAAGTGGCATAGAAGCTCTCCCATTGACCGTCACATGTGGGTCGTATGACAGTCATCAAGGCCTTTGAGACCCAAGTGTAATATTTGAGTAGTGGAGCTTAGGCGGACGGTAAAAGTATTTTGGAAAAAATATCGTGTTCTTTGTCACCAATAACCTTGTTTTCGATCAATACTATTGTTGCTTATGTTTCGTGGAGTTGAATGGGGGACTTACCTTCTTGATTAATCGTTTCTCGATGTGTAGAAATCATTGTACTGTTTTGGTTAACTAAAAACTATGACGATGCTTAAAGACATTTAAGTTCTTATGGGGGCTTGTAGTATTAAAATTCAAGGAGACAAATATTGCGGAAGCTATTAAAACGGAGTGCGAAGAATTAAAAATATTCTTTTTTGTGTAAGAAGTCCACCAAAGCGCTATTATATATGTATTACTGTACTCGTAACTTTCTACGATCGCATAGCCGCGTGAATATGAGATGGGATCCAATTATATACTTGTTTATAACGTACAGTTACGCACACGCTCCAGGTAATTCTCAGCGGTATGATTAAGTTCTGTTCCCAACGTTTCGATCGAATAATCGTGGTCGTTGTCTCTTAGGACGGAGTACTAAACTTGAAGTGCTCTCCTGTGATTACCTCCTAATTATGTAAGGAATTTGCATCTAGGGCTTGTGAATTATTTTAATATTGGGATATTTATTAGTACTCCAAAATTTACTTGTCTCAATGTCTTGTTCTATGAAACTTGGAGGAAATATCAGCTTTGGTTTTCATCGAGGACGGTGCCTATGATGTAGGAGAGTGACTGGACTGATATTGTATCGCAAATTACTACGCGGTGCTTGCTACATCTTTTAAGTATTTTGAAAAGAGAAAGATTGGTGAATATGAAGAGGTTAGCTGATAGGATAATTGGGTGGAGAGCTGAATCAAACAAATCTAAGGATTGTTGACTGATGATGATTTTGAAATGACTGAATGCCTCCATAAGGAACTATTAAGTCTTTTATAATCGCCTCACTTCATACATTATATGGACATGTGTCTGGTTGTGGTCCTCGTCACCTATGGTTTCAGATTGTCTTTTCTGATTTACTAACTTCGCTCCAATTGCAATGGATGCAATCCGTACGTTGATAGGTTCAGTACTTTTTCTGCTTCGCAAGTATATTCTTTTTTTCGGGTGGTGATCGTTTAAATGCTCCTGTTTTTTTTACTTTGTGCCTTTAATTTTCTTTAGTTCTTAATGATCTCCTTGAATTAATGTCACAAGTCACTCAAACATTTTCTGAGAACTGCAGTACAAAAAAACCTTTGGTCCCTAACCAGATTCATCATATGACTCCTATGATGACTCATAGGAGGCAACCGACAGCTTAGGTCATTGGTGCCATTTAGGTTTTGCGGGTAAATGGAAATGGGTTGAAAATTTTCAGGGAACAAAGGGAGGGTGGACAAAAATCAATCGTCAGCATTAGTCTGTTCTTAACGGAAGACGCTAAGGTTTGCACGATTTAACGTCTTATTCCCACGGACGGGGTGCTAAAATTGAAGGGCTCTCCACACGACACTAAAATAGAGAATAAATAACCTTTGCCACTGCCGAGATTCGAACCAAGGCCCTATAAGTATGGCCAGTGTAATACCCAGGATCGTCATGACAATGATGGCATTTCTGAAAGACGGGAAATATTCTTTTACGCGAGGTTGTTCAGTCATGCAGTTGTCACATTGGGTGTCACGTTTATATATTTATAATTAAGTACATCTCCATTGCATTGAGATTGCGGAACAGTACTAGTGTGCACGTTAATTGGCCATTATCGCAGGGTGTCTATTTCGTCGTGATTTAAACATCGCGAGGTGAACGCGTGTTTGTTCGGGCGGCTTTCGCCGTGATTCCGCGCAGTTTCATCCTCACCGGATGAACATCTTAATGTCATCGCGTAAACTTCCACCTTTGAACTATTCCCTCGTTCGGGAATCCAGCCCTAACTATCGCAATTTTGCGATCGTGTTCGGATCTGTTTACTTTTTTTCTTCCTCTCCCGCGGTCCACCCCGTCGTCGTGCGCCGCGCCGTCATCCGTGACTCCCGATGCGTCATGCCGCCGTTTCCCTTCGATCCTCCTCACCCCCTTTTCTCGATTTCCCTCTCCCACGCCGCCATCCAGTCGAGCCCCGTTGAGGGACGCTCTTCCCTCTCAAGACACCCCTCCCACTCCTCTTCCTTCGGATCATCCCTCCTGCCCTTCTCTACGCCTACCCCTCCTATTTGCCGGAGTGCTCCCCGTAATGATCTCCTTGCGCACTTGGATCAGCTCTGCCTCGCCACTTAACGTGGTTATGGCTTCACCGCATAATGGCCTCACATCCCGTTGTGACGTGTTGATCCTTTTGGAGATTATGTACACATTTCTCTTTTCCTTTTATGTACATACTAGGCCTGTATGAGAGCATTTTTCCGCCGTTGTTCCGCACAAAGGGGAGCGGGTTTGTGCTCCCCTCTAGTTGTGTGTAAGCCCAACTGTAATTGTCTCAAAGGGTTCCTTGGATTTTTCGTGGAGGATTTTCGTGAAACAATGATTGACTTGAGAATAATTTATGGATTGGTAAATTTATGGATCGCTCTTCATAGGATGAGATGTTTTAGAAATTCCTGAATAATTAAAAGATTCTGGTAAATTCATAATTTTCTGCGGAAAGTGTTCTCGAAATTACTATATGTGACAATAATTCATTGAAAAAGAGCATATTTGGAGTGAATACTGCAATGTTTATTTATTGCCAAGGTATTCCTGATGTTGTGCCCCGTCTCAGTCCATCGTGAGAAAGAGGACCGTCATCATCGTAACGAAAAGCCTTCTTAGTGCGGCATCTGTAATATTCCTAGTGCTTATTTAATTTAGTGGTATAAGCGGTTTTGTTAAGGGCACTAAGTAGTTCATGGTATACGCCGCAATATGTTGAAGTGGTTAAATTTGGAGGAAATACGATGTTTATGTTGTAATTGTTGCACCTTTCCCTATTCACTCTCGGCCCCTCCGCCATTCTTCATCCATTCATCCTCTCACGAACCCCTTTGTCTCTTTTCCATTTCTTTCGACCATTCACCATTATACGAGGTTCTAATACTATCAATTGGACGCTTACAGGTTGTGGATGCCGGCGGCAGTGAAGTGTAGAGATACGGCGTTATAGAAAGATGGTTATGGTTTCTGTGGAATGTGTGGTTAGGATAAAAGGTTGAATTTAAACAATATTTTATGTAGCCGTACTCTACTCTTTGACTGTTTTTGCTGAGCGCACAACGCTTATTAATTAGATTTTACATTTTTTATGAATTTAAGGATAGGAGCTTCAACAGATGTTTCTTCGTTACTATATCAAACATTTCTTGATTCGCCTCGATAGTCTTTCAAATATGAGCGAAACCCTTGTATTGTATTTATCTTGCAGCAATTATTCCCGCTGGTGCTCCATAGATATTCATCTGCGTCCACATCGGCATCGTACTGAAGGAAGAGCTCGCCGTGCTCCCCCCGGGGAGGTCCGTACACCTTTTCCTATTCATTCTCGCCCCCTCTGCGCTTCCTCATCCATTCATGCTCTCACGAACCCCTAGTCTCCTCTCCATTTCATTCAACCCTTCCTTTCCTCCTCCGAGTAACCCACGATCCTCCTGCCTCCCACCACGCACCCAGAATTTTTTATATGCAGAGATCGCTTCTGCAAACCTGCTTCTGCCCTCGATCGCGACGAATCCCCAACTTCCTTCCGTAAACATGAGTGTGGCCGGTGCCGAGAGCAACAACGAAACGGAAGAGAGGTGGTTGGCGAGCGAGTTGCGGAGGTAGGGATGCGAGGAGGGAAGATGGAAATGAGGGAGTGTTTGCGGTGAGAGTGAGGGGAGGGAATATTCGGGCGGAGAGGTTTGTATTTTTCAAGCGGGATGGGCGGAGAGGAGGCCCTCGCCGGAGATGGACTGGTACCCGTGGGAAATGGAGCGATTTGCGTATGCTGACATTCTAGGGCCTTCTCTTGGTTGGAGACGGGTGGGTGGAGGGGTTGCTTATTGAACGTGGGGCCAAGTGGTGCCGGTGTGTATATCCATGCTAGCTATCCATCTCGAAAGCGAGAGAAGGATGGGAGGGAATAGAGCGAAGGCTGATAGACAAAGGATTTGAAGTCTCCTCTCTCAGGCACGACCCCGGGACTTTCCCCCGTCCTACCCCTGAATCGTGAGTTTCCAGCAGCATAACGAAGGATTCTCGAAGCTCATCATGTTTCAATCGGTCTTCAGCCTTCTTGTATGTGCGAGTAAATGTAGGTGAAGGTACATATTTTGTTCTTTATGTCTTCTTAACTTTTCTTTCTGGACCCTGGGTTTGGTTATGCCTCTGTTAAGGATAAATATGATCCTTTCCTTTCGGGAGTTCTGGTGGCTTCTGTATATGTTCTAGTTTCTTCTCCGATTCCAGTTACATCATATATATGTTTTTATTACGAAGAATATGGGAAAGAGACTCAAAGGAGTAAATAATTTTGCCCTACTTTTTTACGGTATCCGTCAATATGCATATAATGTAGACTACGGTTACATTAATTTTTACGCCTCACGCCGTGGAGTATTTACCCAAAACTTGACGAGAAAGCAATGTCTGTCTTGGGGAACTTCACGATTTTCCTTGAGTTTGTTTTCCTCCAACATTTATTCCTATCTCTCTTACATCGTGAATATGGCCTCCATTGGGTCATAATTTTAGTGATGATGCAGTTCTCATTTCGGCGGCTATTCATTAATTCGTGAACAAGGAATAACTGACCGAGAGAGGATATTAGTTTTCACTGTTTGGGATTGTTTGTTGGCGTAGCGGGAGACCGGGTGACCTTGAAAGTGAGTTTAGTGGTAGTGCTTGGGTATTTTGGAGCTTGAGTTGAATGGGCGCGCCCGCCTTTCGGAACTTCGTTGAAATTCCCTCAATTATACAGCGGCTCATTAATGATCCAGGGCGCAACCGGAAGGCACCGTTGGAGAACGTTTGTTTTGATATACCGGCTAAATCGTACCCGTGTGAGAGGATTTAACGTTTGAAAATACTTATTCTTTTTATCGCAACTGTGCGCTCACTACGCATTTATCGAATGGAGTACCGTGAGCTGTATTTCAAAGAATTATATGTGTTCTTACGGTACTACAGACGCCGTTGAAATCTAAAATATCTGCATCGTGTGAAATGATTGTCATGATTGTTCAAAGGTTGAAAAATAGATTGCAAATGAAGACGGAAACCGTATTTAATACGGAATGGCGCCAGAGTAAATGCTGGTTGGGATAATTCTCGAGAGGGAATTATAATCTGTCGCCGATCGATTTCCACAAATACCTGGCCATCACGAAGTTGGGATTACGTCAAACGATTAGCTCTTACTGGTGCGAGGAATTTTACTAAGCTTCCCGTGCCTACAATGATAACGTTGATTACGAAAAATGGAGGAAAAGTGAAATCGATGTGCTGTGGCTTCGGAGAGTTTTAAGCTGTTGAGATGCTGTGGACGAAAGTGCATAATTTCATGGCAATGAGCCTTCGTGAACTCAATCAGTTGAGCCGTGTATCATAGCTCCGGGGTTGGTGTTAGGACATGTCGATTTCGCCCGCAATCCCAGTAATCTTCGTGATTAATTTCTCACGATCAGTAATGGATGGAGTTTTGTGATGTGGGGATCCAGCGTATTGGCGCCAAATAGGTAATTGGCGGTGGGTGGAGGTGGTGTGGAGTGATGAAATGGGACGATTGGCCCTGTTTCATCGTCAAGGGGGTGAGGAGCTAGCGGAAAGCGGGATGGAATACTTCGAGTTCTCGGTTGGGTGGAAGAGAAATGATTCAAAGTGGATGCAAGCCAAACATCGTGGATCTACCTTTAAGATTTAACTTAAGAAGAGGGAAAATCAGTTCATAAGAGTCGTCAAATTCATAATTAAGAAACATCGTCAAGGTTATTAAATTGTTTTTGCGGGGTGTTGCGTTTGGTGGTGTAATGGATGAAAAAATTGCAATGCTATCGAGAAAGCGCTATCATGAGACTTATTTGCGTGAGAGAAAGCGAAGCTTGGAAGCTTACAGGGTAGCGTTAGCCGGTTTATTGTCATGCTCTGCTATTTAGGCAGTCAGTAAAATGATTGCTTATCAATCGTATTACCAGCATTGCGATGTTGTTCGTGGACGTTGTACTGAAATCACTGTAGGTTTTTCTACTCGGGGCTCTGATCAGGTTGATTCCGTTTCCGAGGCTTTGCACCCTTTCAAGATTCTCACGACAGAAGATGCTTGGCTTTTGGAATGAAGTGAAATGTTCGAAGCCTACGTTTTCCATGTACGGTAGTCCCGTGCCTAGTGTATGAATTACTCTGTGATGCATAGCACCGAATTCGACGAGTCACATGTTCCCACATCCAAAATTAGGAGCCTTGTTTTCTTGTGTACACTTCTTCCTAACCTGGAGATTGATAAAAATGCTTGCTTACAGCAGCCAACTCACAAGCATGTGTTCACACCAGCGAAGCCAGATACGGAGCAGTTGAACCGGACAAACCTTCTTGCGAGGCAGTGGTTCGAGTTAATGTATGTTAATTTCGTTGTCAGTTTTTTATTACTTTCTAAATTTAATTTCGTTGACAGTGCTGTGTCAATTTCCGCATCTTGTGAATAATATAAATACCTTATAAGGCTTACGGCGGATATGGCAACGGTATTGCATCAGGTGCTGTACACCAACAGCCATTGTAAGCGAGAGGCAAACGCTGTGCACGGTTAAGCACAGAAATTAAACAAGAGTAGATAATGTGGCATTTTGGTAACCCCCCCTTTTTCCCCTCGTCCTTCTCCTTCGTCGTTATCGAGGGTGTCCTAGTGGCTACTCGCTATTGTTCCAAGTTGTCAGGGATTTCCCTGACGGGAAGAATATTTCAATTGTTGTTTGTACTTGCTTTGTCTATTTGTTGAAATACATTTTTGGTGTAGTTAGATTCATAAATTTTTGTTTTTTGTTCTTTTTGACCTCATCTTGCTCACCCGAGCTTGGAAAGAATTTTGTCCCCTGGACGAGCGTTTCTCACGAAATCTTTATTTCATTTGGGAAACGCTGCAATAATTGTGTGAATTAATTACCAATTTTCTAGTTCGTGTTTCACCCACCAAAAATGTGTTCGAAAAATATTGGTTCCCAGCGGAGTATAAATAAATTGGTTTGCTGCTCTGTAAACGTCTGATGAGACACTCTTTCGGAAAAAAATTCGGCAAAACCTTTTTCGAGCACTTTCACACGTATTTATGCGGGCATGCATTACAACTTCTCGCGTTTTGACCATCAAGAAAGTCTTCAAACGCCTCTTCTCGGCAAATCTTCGTAGAAAAATGAACTCGTCTTCAGCCTATTTAAAGTTGTTTTTTTCCCCTCGTTGCCCTGGTTTAATCATGGTCTCCAGATGACTTTATCACTTCCCCCAGGGCTTGCTCGCATCACTCGCGCGAATTGGGATGGCTATGTTTGTACGTGTGTTGTTATTCGTGCCATATTCTTTTTTTTTTTTAATGCTCGCTCGCACTTCTTTCCCCCACCTACCGGCCGCATGCTCTCTTCCGCGGCAGATCCTCCTCCCACTCTGGGGCGAGGGAGAGATGGGGTTAAAGTGGAAGGAGTGGGGAGGAGGCTGGCGGAGGGATGGGGTCCTTGCCGTGGGAGGAGTGGGTGGGTGAGGGTTTAACGGCGGCGGGATAAGTATCGGCCGTGATTCAATGTCAGGATTCTTCTGCTCCGTCGTCTTCGCCCCCCTCTCCCCTTCCTCTTCCCTTCGCCTCTTTCCTCCCCCCTTCACAACCTCACTCACTCTCTCAGCGTAGTCTTGTCTCGCCACTCTCCCTCTCTTCCTCCTTCCTCGACTCGAATCTCGCAGATTGCCTCTCGCTCCCTCTTCCATACTGCCACTACCCTTTCCGCATCCTCCTCTTCCTCGCTTCTCCATTTCCTTCCCAGTTCCCCTCTTGTCTTCTTTCCGACTTTTCTGGATTCTGAGCTCTACCGTGCGCCCGACCCGTATCTATTATCACCTCTCCTTCTCTGTATATTTCTCTCTCATTTATATTTTGATTGTGTTTGTTTCGGTGTTTTTGTAGCCATATGAATTGTTGAGAGTATAGCGCAAATGTTTAAAGTGCACTAAATTCGTTTGCACTCCTAAAGGTCAATTGAAATTGATGCAGGTTCTTAGGTTTTTTTTTTGGACCCGTGCCAAACGAGTTTCAGATCGCAAGGAGAGGTGTAAGGGTGGGATTGGAAGGGGGAAACGGAAAGAAGGGTAGAGAGGAGCCCAGCGTCGGCTTCCCTTTACAGGAGCTAAGAGGCAAATTGTACGTCCCATCCGACGGACTGATTATTGAACTTGTAATGTTTTCCTCACAGCACCCAAGTGGAATATCTACCGGAATTCAAACCCGGATTTAAGTGTGGGAAGCCATTTCTCTCACCAACCACACACTTGGCGTGAGAGAAAACAAAGCTTTTGTTTGTATGTGTATTTAAAAGCATTCAGGGAAATGAAAAAAAAATCGCGGTAAATGGCGAAACTCACACATGTCTTGGAACGTTTTCGGAAGCGTGAAGTTCTCTCTCCTTCAGAGACGGATGGTAGAAAAACCGAGAAATATTTCAATTTTTATTTTTCTCCTAATCGCCATTTCAGCTTGTGTTCCTCGAGAGATGTGTGCTAACTGGTTCTTTCCCGTCTCCACCCTCTCAAAGAATTCCGTCTCTCGCTCACGTCGACCTCTCTCTCGTCTTATTTTTTCGTCACAATTCCGCGAGTTGCTCGCCTTCTCTTCCCTTCCTTCCTTCCCGCTCCTCCTCTTCTTTCGCCTCCCAACCCCCCTCCTTTCTCCGCCGTCGATCGTCTCGCGCGAGATCTTCACCTCCTCTGGTGAAGTTTTCTGGGGCAGAGTGCGGCTAATATTCCCAAATGAACCCTTTCTGCGTATTTTCGTTCTCGCCGACTCTCCTTCGTTTCTTTTTTCCCCCCTCAAGCCTTTTATTTTTATTTCCCCCTCGTTCCCTCGACCTTGTTATTCTGATAGGTCGGGATTGAAATATCTCCGGGGTGGGAAGGGCTGCGCGAATTTTGCTTATTTCGTTCTTTCGTTTTTATTTTTTCCTCAAACGACCGCTTTTACGACCTTATCCCATTGAGGGCATCTCTTGCGAGTTTTATTTCGATGGATTCTTTCTTTCTTCCTTTTCATTTAAATTTCTTTGTGCAGTCGTGCGATGGATGTAAACATTCTCGGCGTGTTCTGACTAGGTAATTTTATGCTTGCCAGATTGGACAACGTCTTACATTCCCGTCATCATGTAACGTGGTCGGAAGTTGATGGCAAGCTCGGAAAGTATTGTTAGGTTGTTTGCGAGGAGGTTAATTTTTTTCGGGTTTTGTAGCTATTTATTTGCACAGCATTAGAAACTTATAGCGCCTTACGGAATGTAGTTTCATTTTTCATTTATTTTACTATTGTTTGATAATATATTTAATTACTAATTTCACTCGCTTGCTACTTGTGGAAAAATGAAGGAATTATGATTAATTGAATGTATGAATATCTATTTACCAATGGTGGGGTAAAACTTTCAAAGGTTTCAAACCTGATTGCTGCCGATGAATACGTTCTTGTTTGATTACAGGTGATATAAAGATGTCATTCGAAGCTGCAATATGCCTTAGTTACAGCTATTTTTGTGTTGGGAGAAGCGAAATATTTCCCTAAAGGTTATTACAAATGCTCTACGCCATCTTCGATCTTTTTGTGTTACAGCTATAATTAAAACAAATACCCAGTCGCTTTCTTAGACAGGAATCCTTTACCCTAGGTGGATATAAGAAACCTGCAGGGGATTGGGGCTGAATGAGTAGTCACGCTGCTGCTCAATGGTTGAAAATTGGGGAACGCGTGAGGAACCACGTCCCGATTCATTCGCATTGACCCCGTGCAGGTTGACCGAGTTTACGATTTACATCCTGCCGGGCGCCTCTTTGTAAACGTGTTTCTTTTTTTTTTCATATCATAAGGGAGCTTCGTGCGACCAAGTTACTTTCATGACTAGTGAGGAGCTCTTGCCGGTGGGAACTGTGGAATTATTAAAAAAGTTTTCAAGTTATTGGTGCCGGGAGAGAGTGGTGAGTTACGAATCAGACTTTTTCAGTAGCGTGTGGTTTCATAACGTCGCTCCTCCTTCTCGTATGACCAGTTCCATGGAAACATCGGCAGCTGATGCATTGAGGAACAAGCTTCATATATATTATGGTGTGGTCTCGGTTTCGGTCTCACAGAGTCATTACTGTGGTGCATCACTGTTCTCTCCGGAGTGCATGTAGTTAACATTATTTTGGCCGTCATTGATAATGACGAGTTAACCGAACGTACAGCTAACCATAACAGTTTTTTAAGAAAGGGCAAAAAATTTAGGGAAAAAAATTTTATAGCTCTCTTATTTTATTGCTATAATTCTCATGAGGACTTCAGGCGTATTTAGTAAATCAGAAATACACCAAAACAAATTTGTAAAGGCGGTATGGTGGTTTTTCTATGCAAAATTAATCCACGGAAAGGAATCTATTTTAGAAATCGCGTAGAAGCACAACGGTCAGATATTACTGCTGCTTGTCGTCATATTGCCCCTTGGATATGATAGTTTTAAATCACGGTAGTAAACCGGAACTCGAAGTTTATTTGGCCATTGTTTTGTTTTCCAGGTCATATTTTCGAGCCTTCGCTAAGTTAATTGGTTTGGAGCCGAGAATCTGGCATAGTGTACCCGCTGGGCTTCATTTTGTTGAAATTTATTTCGATAAGAAGTAGGAAAGTTTGAAATTGGGTCATACCTCATCCTCTCATACCGCTACATCTTTTTCAATTGCGTTGGGTTAAATAAGAGGTCCGAGGATTTTTCTAGACGTGTATTACGTTGGGAAAAATGACATGTTTAGTTTCTCATAATTTGTGTCAAATTCGTCCGGCATTGTGCTCCGTATTAAATTGTCCGGAACCACATTATTTTAGGGCATCTTGAAAAATATGGAAATAAGAGATCCAATTTTATTTTCACAGACCTGTAATTTTTTTGGTAGACTTCCTTGAAAGTATTTTTCCGTAAATGCATATCATTCTTGTCTATTCTTTTATCTGCAGTACCTATATGTCTTCTTTTTAAAGGAACCCCTATTCACCACTTGTCTCTTTGGGCACTTGCTCATATCCTGGTGGTATTGCTCGTGGGAATACCTTCCGTAACAAACGTGTGGGAACGTGTAAGCCATTTCCGCAGACGTGAAGGATCAGCCATTGCGTCACGTTCCTGTGTGTCAGCATTGCGCAAAGCAGTATTGTCCGGCACCGTGGTCGACAATCTTGGTGCCGCAGAATTAACTTTTCCCACATGCTTGACCGCGTACCCATGTCGGTATCACGCCGGACTGGCAACCAAATTATCGCGGTTTAGAATATCGTTCCGTGGCTTGGGTGCTGTGTTTGAGTTTAGGTTGTACGTGGTAAAATTATAGAACTTTGTAAGATTCCGCAGCTGCATTTTAGTATCCGACAGTTTTCAACGCTAGAATGACAGTCTAGAACGCTAGACTGTCATTCTTAAATGACAGTCAACTTATTTCTTGGGGTGTGTACCCTTGAGAATGACGCTCTAGCGTTGAAACCGATCGGTTAGTTAATAAAACGGTGGAATATGCCAAAGTTTTCATTATTTTGCCATCAACGCATTCCAAGAGGTTCACAAGCAGATGACGTTTAGGTTCCGAGTGACCTCAGAGTTTGGAGCGATAATAAAATTACGGAATTCCTCTTATATTGCTGCATCCGACTTTGGAGCTTCTCCCCGTATTCTCTTGCCCGAGAATCCAAATATTTGAATCCACCAATTGGCGCCTTACTTGGAGTTGGAATCAGTAGGAGTTCTAGCGGTGTTCCCGCCTTTAGCTCGATTCAGGAGGCCCCTCATCCATCTCTCATCCTCGCCCAACGCCTGTTACTATAGTCTTCCAACACCTCCCGCTCACCATTTTCGCCCTCGTAGCGGGCCTTCCACGCGTCCCACCTCGCCCCCGCCTCGGTCCCTCCCGCTCCCGATTCACTTGCTCGTAATAACGCGATCGGCGGGACGAATGCTCTTTCGTCCCCCTCTCGGCCCACCCCCCAACGCGCGCACACACTCGCTCAGCCGCCGTGGAGGGGAATCAATTTTTAGGACGTCGCTCCGGCATAACCTTGGCTGGTCCCAAGGTTTCTCGACCACCTGCTGCACTCGACTAACCGACCCCTTCCTTCGCCGATCGACCGAGCGGGAGTGGGTTGGGAGTAGTAGGTGCGGCAAGGGAGAGAGCTTGTGTGCATGCATGTGGGTGTGTGCCCGATCGGCCGTGTGTGTGTCGGGGTGGAGGTGTAGGGGATTAGGACCGGTGAGTGGAGGAGAAGTTGGAGATTTCGGAGGTCTCGGGCCGGTGTTGCGGGGGAGGAGATTGGGAGGGAAGTAAG
This sequence comes from Platycnemis pennipes, assembly GCA_933228895.1. Taxonomy (NCBI): domain Eukaryota; kingdom Metazoa; phylum Arthropoda; class Insecta; order Odonata; family Platycnemididae; genus Platycnemis; species Platycnemis pennipes. The sequence goes on from OW121847.1 coordinate 111,578,545, forward strand.
TAGACTCCCGACTCGAGTCTACCTTCCTCTCTTTACTCTCGTGTTTCCCCCCTTTCCGCCCACAATCCCTCCCTTTCCTCTCTCCTTGAAAGGTGGATTTGTGCGCAAATTCCGCGGGGAAGTCGCTCCTGTTCGTAGTGGTGGGAGTTGTAGCGGGGGGCTCCCGTAAGGCAGTCGCCCTTCTCCCTGCCAATGGAAAGGGGAGTGTCAAAGGGACGAAAGCCGCCCAGAGGAAAAAAGAAAGAAACAAGAGTACTCCCCCTCGCTGCGCTCTTCCCCGCTTACCTTCCTTTTTTTTGTACCTTTCCCGACTCCCCCGACTTCCTCATCGGATCAAATCCTTTTTCCTCAGTTTTTTCTCCTTTCCACCGCAACGCCCTCGATAACCCTAAAGCCGTCCGCCCTAAGGTGTGTGTTTGTGTGTGTCTATACATTCCTGCACGAGGTGGCGAACCCCGAAGGTCCCTTCCTTCCTCCTCTCTCACTCTCTTCTCTGGAGAATCTAGTCTCCCTCCTCCCCCGCAACCTCCTCTCCTCCGAGGAACTCTTGTCATCGGATTTATCGTGTGGCGTCCTCAAGAGGGTGGTTGGGGGAAGGGCGGAGGGAAGGAGGGGGTCGAGGCGGCGCGAGGGAGGCAGTTTGGCGAGAAGGGGGTGGTTTCACTTGCACTTTCCTTGTGCCCCGGAACTTAAACGTGAAAATGAAGCTAGTCAAGGCGGAAACTTAAGCCGCTGAATTCTGGGACGCCGACTAAGACTGGTCGGGATTCTTCCCTTCTCCTCGTTCGCATTCTCGAGTTCTCGGCTGCCCCTCCTAACCCAACAGTCGAACGTTTTGCAGTGCCTCATTAACAGGGGATGTTTTGTCTTCTCTCGCCAGCTTATGAGACGATGTTTTGTTTGGGGAACAAAATCTGGAGATTGTTTACGCTAGTATTTCAGTTTCCTGACGAATCTATTCTCTTTTTTCTCAGCTTTTCCAATGGTTATCTCGTCTTCTTCAATTCTTTATTATTGCAAGGCAGCTGTGGTCGAGCAACATTTTCTTTAGGAATTGATCTGTTCAACACATCTTAATTTTCGAGTATATCGTGTGAGTCATTAATTTTTTTCGGATTGTGTAGGCTAGTTATTGAGCTGCTGAATTGGTTCGTGATGCGTGCAAGCTCTTTGCGGCACGAAAGTCTGACTGAAATGCGAAGTGTCCGTCGCGTGCTGATCTTAGACTGAGCTACGATTTCGTGTTCAAGGTTGAATTCCCGTGTCATGGGCCTGGAAATATTCGCCCGCATTATCCGAGTGCGGAAACGATCGTCAGTCGCAAAGAATTTCGGGGGCTAACGAAACGGCGCACGCATTTAAATCAAGACTGAAATAAGTTATTTAATTTCCGAGTTCGAGCGGAATTTTCTTTAGGAATTGATCTCATCAACACAACTTAATTTTCGAGTAAATCGTGAGACTCGTTATTTTTTTTTCGGATTGTGTCTGTTATTTTTTGAGCTGCTGAATTGGTTCGAGATGCGTGCAAGCTCATTGGTCTCTATTTCTATCTATAGCAGGCTATATAAGAAGACTCCCTCACACAGGACGCAGTTAAGAACGTATGTATTTAAGAGAATTTTGGCTTACTTTAGAAGGAATATTTATTTACAGCCTTAAAATGTTCGATGATAAAATTCAAGCATTGAGTTACGCTTAACCGCCATGAGAAATAGGATATAACGTTTGAATATGTATTTCATCCTAACTTATTTGGAGGATATTTTCCTATGAGGCTATTATCTGGAATGTTTTCACTGATAATAATTCGTGACGGATAAACTTTTCTGGAAAAGTAAAAGTTTATTTTTGGTATCTCCTTCAAAATTTTTGTTCGCGTTTGCATGAAGTTGCTGTTATTAACGTCACTAATTTACGGGAATGTTTTCTTCCGCCCATTTGTCCAATCATTTAATGACATTTATTTCATTTTCACTCATACTTGCCCCACAGCCACTTTCAATGTTGTATTAATGTACTATTGAATCGGCTTAAATGTTCAGGGACGTTTTGAATTATCATTTGAACCATAATAAATGACTATCTCACTCCACATTCTTTTTATCGTGCTCTGTGACCAAACTCTTGGAGGAGAACCGCATTAAAACTATGCTTGGGTAGCATACGCTTATAAATCAAGATGATTTGAACATATATTAGCCACGCATAAGTTTCTCGAGGTATAGTTATTTTAAATTTCGTGGTTAAAACAGCTTTCGCTTTTGAGGGAAAAGAAAATGTTGCTGAATTACCAGTTACCCGCAATAGTTTTCACACTTCCAATGAAGGTGTCCGATTGGATGCCTGTGGTGTATTAATGAAATGTTGTCAAAAGAGATCAACGAATTTGCTCGACTCATGGTGCATACAGTGTCAGGAATTGCTGTGTCATGACTGTTAAAGATAGGCCAGATTCCATTGCAAAATGATGTTATGACATTTTTACTAAACGTTTAAGTAATGTGCTCTATTATTGTGCAGTATTTGCAAAATATGTACTCTGTTATTTATTACTATTATTAGTTTATAATAATTTGACGAATTACACTGAAAATCAGGAACAAGTATGGTGCTGGTTAGTCGGAGGAATGTGTAATATTTCCTTGTATGGTAGCCATGAAAGGAAAATAAGAGCGTTTTGAGGAAATGGAAATAACTTTGTATCGAACATATAAACCAGCCTTATTTTCTTAGTTTGTTGATTACAGAAATTATGGAAGGCTAAGTGGTTACATTGAAATTGTGCTCCTCATGCCTTGAGGATTAATCACTAACAATTAAATGAATTGCTTATCTGCATTTTTAGTGTCTTATTTGTGTTTCCCTCAGGAGGCCAAGATTCGGTCGTGCAGTCGGTAGAAGCAATATTTTCAAAATTCCAAAAATAAAAAAAGGTGGGATTTTTCATTTGTTTCGACTCACGCGGTCGTTTTGAGACCTCATTAAGGCATTCGATGCAAATTGTTTTATGTTGTCTACACATGGTGGGTGCGAAGGCGTGAAAGTCGAGCAGGCTGCATTATTACTCTCAATGTGCGAAAACCCTCGCTTGAGGAATGGTCGTCACCCAATGTTAGACGAGCAATATTTTCTTTGAACGTCACGAATGACCTACTCTCTTTCGGGATTTTCTGCTGATTAAAGCTCGAGTGCGAAGAAAGAGTGTAAGGCTCTAGAATAGTTTCCCTGCCCTAAATCCCTGCGTGCTATTTATCATCATGAGGAAAACCAAGTCCCTCCAAGGGGCATGGGCATTTTGACTTTTTTCGAATTTTCGCTTGTTTTTGGTGAAATACATACATATAAGACGCACGAATTTGCGATATCCTCGCAGACGACGGTTGGTAGCATATTCAGCTGGCTAGGGTTCTGTCTAGTACCAAGTTCCATTAATAGGTTGCGCTGTAGTGGTTGGGAAACACTGATCTAGAGTTGGTTATTCAATGAAACAACACTCGCAGTTTTCCAAGAACTTTTTTAATGCCCTACGCGTTTTAACTCACAAAAATCATCTGTAAGTATAAGTCAAATCAAGGGAAACACCATATTGATATAAATAAAGGTACCAGAGCATGGGCGCCCATTACGGTGGCAGGGGGGCTGACACCCCCCCCCCCCCCCCCCCACTCAGCTTCCCTGGAAAAATATTTGTTTTTTGCACGATTGAATTTATATTTTAGTAACAATTTAGGAAATTGTCATTCACCTTAGATGTCCCAAAATAGTATCCCTGAGACCTCAAATTTACTAAACTTTCCGGAAGAGGGTTCTTCGGACCCCCTACTTCTTAAATCTATGTCTTGAACTCCCTGGAAAATACTATATAGGCACCCATGGACCAGAGGGAGGGGGTGAGATATATTTACAAAAATTAAAATCTTGAGGAAAAAAGCAAATGTTGTTTGATTGAATATATTTTCCTTCCTCAGCATCCAGCCAAAACTTCTGTTTAGTCTGTTCAGCTGGTCTAGAGCTTGGACGTTTCTCCTACCTTCTGGCGTCGCACCCTTCGTTTGGTGGTGAAATCGGAAAACTTCGGGTTTATGTAAATCGACTCGATAATTCTCGCGGGCGCGGCGAACGTGGGATCGCGGGATGTAGCATCATTGTTCCAAAGTCTCGATAGGTCTGGGCACACCGCGAAGGGAGTTGAAGGACCGCCATGCCCGGGTGTGGCATGGCGATTGGGGGGACAGGGATCAAAGAGAGAGGGTGGGTCTGCCGGCTTCGGCGGCTCAAAGTCACGACGTGGCAGCAGGTGGGGAGGGTTAAGAGGGGTTAGGACCTTGGTGAGAGGGAGACTAGGAGATATGTTGTGCATACGGGCCTTCGAGGAACGTCTAGGAGACCCGGCAACGCTGCTTTCCGTCGTCGTTCGGGGCAGCTGGTCAGACAAGGCGGCGGGGTTGAGTTTGATGAAGGGTGGAGGAGGAGGTGGTGGTAGGATGTGGGCAGGGTGGTGGAACACCAAGCTGAGGAAATAGCTCTGGAATAAAAACGTTGCGAATGTTCCGAACGCTAGAGGGAATTGGAATTGCGTGTTTTACTTAATACTTTTTCACGTCCCTTTGCGCTTAGGGAAGAGTAGGGCGGGAATTGAAGTTGGGAATGTGAGGCAAATGGGTTAAGCTGATGTGGGATTCCGCTCTTACTAGTCGATGCCGTGATGTGCGTCCCTTCTCCGCTGCTAAAAAAAACATCAGAAACGCCATGATTGCGTGGAAAATTGCGTCCATAATCACACGAGTTCATTTAATGCCCAAAGGAGCATTCGGTTGATGAGTGAAGTTGGCTGAAAGTATGGCCGTCAAATGAGAATGTACCGACTTGTGGCCTCCCTTCAGTTATTAACCGACTAATGGATCGTCGCCGACCTGTGATGATTTGAGTGGTTTATTGACGCTTAACCGGTGACGGCCAGCGTAGAGTTTGCTGGTGACCGAGTGGTGGGTTGCGCTGGAGAAAATGGAATTGCCAATCGCGAAATACACTCGGGGTCAATCTAGGGAGATTTCATCTGTTGTTTCGAATTGGGTCTTGTAATTCCCACGAATTTTACAGAGACGCTCCGCTGTATTTTTCTGCAATATCTTCATTCGTAACTGTCCTTGTTGGACCTACACGTTGCAACCTGTATTTAATCAGTAATTATATGATTCCAGTGTATGATAACGCTGAACTATTCATCTCGTATTCCAGTCAAGCGTACGGGTTGGGCGTATTGCTTTTGGGTTGCGATTGAGAGCACACAAGGGAATAATTGATTGAATCTTGACTCCGACGTGATGTCAATCGGTTCCGGGTTTGAATTGCATTATGTTAATTGGATTGAATTGAAATAATTGAATTTGAATTATGTGCTGTTTCATCATTTGGGGTTATAAGGGCATAAAGTGTCACGTTACCTTGCTCTTGGTTAAGATATCCGTGAACCCGGCGCTTAAAAGGCAGGGAATGGCGACCAGGTGTTTTGCTGCCATGCCACATTGGGCACTCCTCGCAACGTGTTCCCTCTGCTCGCCACGTGATGACAACTTCGGAGGCTGCCGGTGGGGAGGGAGAGAATATGGTGCGGACTATGGTCACGATAAGGGTATTCTTCGTATTTATCTGTTGACAATGCCAGAAAATGACTCGCTTTCATTCCTCCCACATTAGCATTACTTACTATTGAAATGGAATCTTTTTACCGTAATAATATCATGTACAAGTAATTTTACTTTGAATCAAAATTTCATTCCCGGGGATCTGGACGTTGTGGTTGCGCTCTATCCCAAGGGTCTCGTTGGAATCACGATTGTGGCAAAAATTTTTCATTGGATTGAATTGGTGATGATTGTTATTGTGGAGGGCACTTGAAGTTCAATACATCGTCCGTCGGATGAGACGTTAAACTTTGGATCCTTTGGGGCACTTCTTTAGGAGTAGGCAAACGGATGCCGGGTTTCACTCCACTCCTCTGTTCCACGAAAAATTCTTAACACAGCCGATTACTCGCCTATCCTTAACGGGACAGATGGCCTGTGCTGTCGGTCGCTTCCCTAATAGCAACAGTAATTTCAGCCCCCCAACATTTGGGGATGAACGCATGCAATTGTCCGTGAAATACCCCTGCAACTCCCATCCTTTTTCTCCTTTACACCCAGTTTGAGACGGATTATTTCCTACTATCAGAGGAAAATCCATTACTTTTGGATGACGTCAATCCGCATTACTAATCGTAAAGAGAATGGTTTCATGTGACGAATTCTCTTAAACCTTCCTTCCTTGCTCCGCCTCAGGCACTCCTCGTCCGCCTTGGCGTCGCCTCTTTGTTCGGCGTCTGCGTTTTGAACCTTTTTGCATCCCATATCCACTTGCCACCTTCCGGAGTGGAAGCGGTGGAGCGTCGGAGGAATTTTCAACGCGCACCTGTTCCGCTTCTCGCTCTCGCTCGATTCTCTCGACTGAAAACGAAAAGGGCGACGACTATAGGAAAATTTACGAGTTCTGCGAGAGGGTGGGAGGATTTTCATGCTCGGAAAATTTTAAGATTTTTTTAAAATCTCCCCCGGGTCTCGATTCCTTTCGCATTTGCTAATAGGTGTTGTTTTTTCACGGTCAAGATACACCGAGGGCGATGGAAGGCGAGATATTCGTGCATCAGCGATGTGGGTGGGTCCCGAGTCTCGTAATCTACCCTCTCTCTCCGTCATTCCCGCCCACCTGTGGGTGGGTGATGCGTGAGATTTCTCTCGCGTCTCCTCCAAAACGTTCCAACTGCGGAAAAGTGCGTGCTTCATTTTTGATGTGATATAGGAGGAGAGGTCTATTGTTCTCATGGGGGATGTTGTTGGAAAAACATTCTTCACGTGCATCATTAACAGAGGTCCTTTTAATCCAGCCAATTTTTCCAGCTAGTATATTTTCTGACCATGATTGTCCTTTGCGTTGGTGACGGTTCACTTGGGATTTTAATCGAAATTCCGCGAATTCATCTTACTGGAGTCAATCCTGAATTATTTATATAAAAAGTTACACTTAAATTGAATCACACTCAACAGTTTTCATTTCACGGGATATTTACCTTGTCCCATTCCTCGGAAAATATTCAAAAAATATGTATACTGGCTTTATTCAAATATATAAAAGGATATAAAATTACCTTTGATCTTAACGCACCTGTGAAATTCTGTCACTATTACGAGCTTATGGAATGATTTGGAAGTTTATTAACTGCTGTTTACGTGCGGCAAGTCATAGAAAAACCCTTTTTAGTGACGATGGGATTTATAATTAGGTTGATATTTTATATTTGCATTGATTTCGTTATTTTATGTTTCTGCAGTTTTAAACCCTTATTCACTAACTATTGGCAAAGATGAGTGGTACTTATACCGATGTAAAACTAAGTGTAACGATTGAAATTCGGGTGAGGAGGCCGCTTTGTATTCTCCCAGATAAGATCCTCGCTGTGCAGTTTTCTAATTAACTGATTTTTTAGGAAGTAGACAATGATGATGAATAAGGTCCGTTTCGTTAAGGTAAATGTGATGGCTTGCTAATGAAGTCGCGAATGCATAGCTCAACTGGAGTTCAAGCTCTCTCTCCTCCATATTCTTGCTCGGCTTCGTTTTAAAACGGCTTTTGCTTGACTCTTTACAGTTTGGTGGTCATCTAGCCCAACCGAGACGCGGCTGGTGCGTGGGTGGCCAGGCGCGGGGTCACCCACCCCCTGCCCATGCCTCGGCCTGACCCCTCCCCCATGGAGGCCCTCCGCACCCCGGACGGTGACCAAGGTAAGCCTTCCCCACCCTCGTCGTGGAGAGTTCACTCTTCGCGAGACTGCCGCCTACTTTTACTGCTACCTTAGTGACATCCATGAAATTAGGCGGATTCGTCCTCTCTATCTTCAGTCGCTAAATCAGTTGGTCGTATCTCCCGATACCACTGTGTTCTCATCTAGACTGTTTTCTTATCGTTTAATCGCACATCCTTGTTTATGATATGTGCGTAGAAATGGGCTACTCTAATAGACACGCTGTACACTGTCAGTATTTACTACGCACTCTATATCCAAGTAATTTCACTGCTTTTTCGTTTACCTCCTGAAACAGGTTGGAAATGTTTAATATTTTCTACAATTATTAGCTTTGTCATCACTCTCAATTGCTCAGTGTATTATGGTGATATGATGTATAGTTGAGGCATTTTGTGGAGTTACTCAGTGCTTTTCTTGGTACGGAGTTGAAGTGTGATAAATATGCTGCAAATTAACCTCTTAGAAAAAGAACAACTTTTATTTTTCATGCTTTTCTCAAAGCGTATGTGTACGTGTTATATATTACTTAATCTCTGCTAACTAACATTTGTTTAGGTCTTTGTTCCTCGTAGGCTCTTGCGTGAGAGTAGTTCTTCAATGTGTGTATCTGTGACGTCTTTTTAAATATTAGGAAATAAATTAGTAAAGCATTTCGAATAATGTTCGAATGAATACGATATCAGTCATGCATTTGATTCCTGTCATTCGATATTACTTTAAAGTTTAGGGAAAAACTGCAATAATATTTTATTTGTGCATTAAAAATAGTTTTAACGCCGATTTATTCTAATCAGATGACTTTCTCTTTCACCTAGTTTTAAAATATGTGAATACTAATTTATCCCGGCTTTAGTGTCCACTGTCCTAGCAACCCAAATGTTGTGGGATCGAAGCCCGTCCGGGGGGGGGGGGGGGGTGTTTGAAACCGCCGGAATTTTCTTGAGTAGGTAACCAAGGAGTCACATGATACAAACACGAATGGTTTGCTAATTTACTGTCTGAATTTCTTGTTACAATATCATTAATTGTTTTCATTTGAGTTTTTCTCATCTGTCTTGACTATAGAGCCCACAGAGGATATAAAACACAAGAGTAAACAATGAATGAAGTTGTAATCAGTGGTTTTAACACACCAAATTCGCGAGCCATCCGTGTGTATACCACGTGACTCCTTCGTTACCTATTCGAGATAATCCCTACGATTTCAAACCCAACCCCTAGGGCATGGATATTGTGTTTGTCATAGGATTAAGATTTTAGGCTAGAGGGCGCGGTATATCTGCAGCCGCTGGAGCACCTAAAACACAAGGCTAAAACTAACTTAGTTTTTTTGCTGTGAACTCTTTTCTAAGGAATCATGCGAGATTCGGTGCAGAAATAGAGTGTATCTATTGTCTCATGCTAAACGCGAGCATATTTGTCTCCCCCGATCGTTGGTGGCGCTAGTAGTGGCTGGACCGAAATGTTTTCGCCCCCGTTAGCACTCCTTCGCGGTGCCCGAACTATGATCGCTCTTCCCTCCTCCTCCTCTTCAGTACGTTCCGCGCGATAAAAAATATATATTTGTTCTCGGAGGCGCATCTAGGATCTTGACGAGGGGTTCTGCGCTTTCGTTCGTCTGTAGGATGGGTCCTTCCGCGGTGCTTCCGAGGCAAGGGGGTTGGTAGGGAGGGGGTTGCGGCATCGACTCTCGTCGCCGCTGCTACGCCCCCGGGGGACGCAAGGCCCGGCACGAATTTTTTTCCGCTCTCGTCCGCCCTTCGCAACGTTGCCCCGGAGGAACACGTAAATCAAACCACCGCAACCAACGCACCCCGTTCCCCCCCTCCCCACCACCCACGTCCTTCCCTACCACCCCGTGTGCTTCGCGGGGGCTCAGTAACAATGGAGAAGGTGCAGGGACCCTGGAAATGGTGGCGGGGAGAGACGGTGGTGTGCGCCCGGGGAAAGGGAAGAGCATTCTGCGACTGCTCTCAAAGTATAATTAGTCCCGACCCTCCCGCAGCCTCCCGAGCTCAAAAACCGTCGGTCCCTCCTTCCCCCCGTCTCTCCTCTTTGCCCGCCCCCACTCCCAGCCGGCCTCACCTATTCGGCAACCACCCACCCTCCCCCAGCTTTCTTTCGAGTTCGGCTCCTTTTTCTCTCTTGGAAATGTCGGTTTTCTCTCCCCTGCTCTCCTTCCCTCCCCCTTCCGACACACGGACCATTTCTCCGAAAAATTCCGCACCGCGTAATGGCAGCGGTTGTCGGAATTTTAAATTCGTTTAGTGCCCGTAAATAATATTCTCGTTTTTTTTTTTTAGTTTGGTGGCGAAAAAAATTTTCTGGTAGTGGGGTATGAGGGTCTGGGTACGGGGGGAGGGTGAACTTAAACGGCCCCTGCTGGACGCCACGGGTGGGTAATTCGTGTCGTATTGCATTATTCATGTGCCAGAGTTACGGATTCATTGTGTGTTGAGAGCCTTGAAAAGTGTTGAATGCTTATCCTCCTAGAATGGATAAATGTATGCAATTAAAATATTCAGGGAAAGATATCAGGGTAGCATGTGCGTGTGTGTGTTTTCCTGTTGTAGAAGTGGAAAGATTCCGTGGAAATCAAAAGTTTACCTAAAGGTTTGCGGTTCGTTGGGGTTGTAACGTAAAAATGAGACTTGGGATTTTTTTCCGCGTGTGTTGAATATCATTTCTTCTCGCCGTTTCCGTGAAAACATCTTGAGCGGAGGGACGGCGTGCTCTCGGTCATTCCCATTTGTACTTGGGGAAGGCCGAATGTTCCGTTGTTGTGTGCTCGTGTTGCTTTTCATGGAATGTGATATTAGCGCAGATGCGTATCGCCGATAAGCTCATTTCAAGGTGCGATGTTAATGGGGGGGTGAAGGCTGTAATGAACGCTCCTTTTCGATGGCATGGTTTGATAGCGATATGGCATGCGAAATTGTGTGGAACCTCTGCAGTGGGAGCGAAACAGTCGTCCACTTCCTCCTTGCTTGTTTGTGGAAAGTGGATTATATTTGCACTACTGATATATCTCACATTCCTGACTTTAAACTTAAAAGGGACTCTGGCATTTGGTAGAATCTACGTTGGGCAAATGATCTCCAGTATTTTGGCAACTGGTCTGCGTACCTTGTGCGCTCATGTTGTTCTCTTTGCCATGTGAAGTAACACCAATTTTGTTCTTTTGAGATTTTAAAATTAAATTTGGTAATACGTAGTAAAATGTGTTGTATTTCGGATGAAGTAAACGCTTCATCGCCGACGTTTTCAGGAGAACGGATGGTAATAAATTATAATTTATTACCACTGAAGGAAGCAATCAAGGGCAAATTATGTGGCATGTTTAATCAGCGATTCCTCCGAAGTTCCAGACTGATTTTTTTCATTATTTTCTCTTTTTTCGTTATAAATAGGCACTATTGTACCTACCAGTAAGACTGATGCTAATGGGTTGCTTGTCAATCCGCCAATGCATTGCATTGATTTCCCCAGTAGAGTTTGCTTGGTATTTGTCGCCTTTCTTCTCTTATGGATCCTAGAATTAATGTTCTTTCGTTGTGAGAAAGTTAATTGATAAAAACAGTTGAATTTTGAACGCTAACGAAATTATAAGCTAATAAAAATAACGATAATTCATGTTGGTGCGTCCTGCATGTCCATTCAGTCCTCTGGAATACAGGAGGACTACCCTTGGTTCTTGCCGCTTCGAACCTCCTCCTCTTACCACTCGTCTATCCTCTTTGACGTCGGTGACCCTTCGATATCCCCCGATACATTGAAGACCGCGCCCCAGTACGTCCAGCTTCGTTGTTTTTCCCCAACATTAAGTGTCTACTCCCCCACAGCTTCGTCCGCGACACCAAACGGAATGTCCTCGCTCAGGAATTGTGTGTGCTCGCACTGTGGAAGAAATCTTCTCCCAAGCTCGATTTTTCGTTTTCCGAAGCTTTCGATAATGTTCCATTTCTATATTTTTCCTTGGCTTTGCTCATTCTCGTAACATTATAGTCATTTCTTTATCATAGGAAAATGACAGGCTATACATTTGGTACTACACTTTTTTTATTAAACACCATCGATGTCGCAACAGTGTTACATCTTCAGGTGTGGGTACCGTAGACGTGTAGATTTACTCATTCATCTGAAGATGCAATGCGGGTACGGAACTGGTCGTGTTTAATTAAAAGCGTGGAATAGTAAATATTTAGTTTGTTATTGTTTCATAATGAGACAACTGCACCAAAGTTGAGGCTGAGGACGGTATCTTGTATTTCTTTATCATGATGAACGTTCGGGACGTCTCCGGTGGACAGATCGGTAAGCCGAAGTTCGTAGGTTCACATCTATCATCCGGGTTGGCCATCGCGGATGTCGTGTTTGCCTTAAAGGCCGTTTTACCTGAGGCTTGTCATTGTTCAGTCTCGTTTATGTAGAGATGGGTAGTGAAATTTGTATCACATTAAGCAGTGACGTTCCAGCACGTTCCATTTTCATACCGTTATCCGCACAAATTCACAGACGCTGCCTCAAACTGGGGAGGCCGTTGCCTCATCAAAACAGCCTTTAGGATTAAGTTTTGATTAATTCTTGTGGAATAATCTCAATAGTTGGCGTATTCTAAACCACGATTCTTATACTCAACATAAATGGAAATAGGAGTAGTTTCTTCCATTATAACAGAATTCCTCCTTGAAGTTCTGTGGTGATTGATGGTGGGAAATGGTAAAGCTGCCTTGCGTCACGCCTTGCTCAGTGGTATCCAAAAATTGTGGAACGGCTCGGTCATCGCGGGTGGCACAGCCGACGCATCACTCCTAGCGAGAAATCTCGCCAGGGACGGCCCTTGGGATGAAGGAAAAAAATCCGCTAGCCTTGAGTCGCGGGTGGAATTTATGGGACTCAAACATCGCCCTTGTCAGCTAAAAATAGCGGAAATACCCGAACTGCGCCTGTGCCCGTCTTTTCCAACCCATTCTGTCTCTCTTACCTCATCCTCCCTTCCGATTGGTCACTTCCTGCTCCCTCGCTCACCACATGTTCATCGGCTGGCGAGGGAGGTGACACGAATGTTTTTTGTGCCATTTCCTCTCCCATGCATTTAGCACTCCCGGCATCTCAACACAGTACAAATCTCAAGTAGTTCCCGTTGGTGCTTTTCTCTTCTAGCCTAGGCCTAGAAAGATGGCGTTGCCTGCTTTAGTGCTGGATGTGACACACCAAGAATGTCCATTTTGCGTTACTGTGCGATGTAATACAATACGTAATTTACGCTACGAATTTTATTGCTGTCAGCATTCAGGCAACACTTTCATTATTGTATACTATTTTTCTGCATGGACGGCCCACTGAAAAAACAATGTCGATTATGTTTTTTTCCTTCTTCTCCATTCGTGATTCATTAAATAGGTATATAGAGACATGTTACTGTCGCAGCGGGAAGATAAAAAGCATTCGCTCTCGGATTTGCTAGTTAAGGGAGAAAAAGGGTCGTTGTTCTAGGATCTCCGCCATCGAAGGAATGGCAGAACCAGGAATGCCGTGTGGTAGAATGTTCGTTTCATCCATTTTCCTTGAATGGCATCCATTCATTCAACAACGTCATTTACATCTGTCGTCACATTTCACTCTCCGGGTATCCGCTGAAGTCCCATCCTCACGCTGCCTCCGAAAGAACTATTATCTTTTCTACGATTTCTGGTTATGCAAATTTCATTCTCTACTCTGAATTCTCAGCAATCCACGACTGTCTATTCCGAAGACGTAGCAACGCTAATAGTCGGCCGATCCCTCAGGCTCATTGGCCTAGTCAGTGCTTTTCTCTCCGAGCACACTTTTGAGTATGCGTAGTTCCCGACTTAGCAGCCTTCCTCGCCCTTTTTTCGATGCGTTGGAATATTTTTTTTTCTGCGGTCGATCGTTGCCTTTGGCAGCGGTTGGTGTCGTGTGCATTTCCGCTGTGTGGGCCTCTTTCGTGTTCATTCTTATCTCTCGCTCGCTCTTGCCGGGAGCTAGACGAGCGGAAATGCATGGGTGTGGTGGGGCTAAGTCGTTGGCTTTCAGAATTATATAATGTGATGCGTCTGGCTGGGGAAAAAGTCCCGTGGGATAGCTTTGCTTTTAGTTACCTTGTATAATTTCTGTGTGCCATCGTGTTGTTGGTGGATTCAGAACATGTATTTGTTATAACCAAGAGTCATTATACGCGGTGGCAAATAGGTACTTAGTCTTTTTTTATTTTCAACGTTCCATTATATTGAGAAATAATTACCGTAAAACATTTGATTTCTTCTGTTTATTCTCTTCGTAAATAATTAGATGCATGAATTAGATCAGACAGTTTAGACTGTTATCAGACAAATTAGACTGTGTATCATTGGCAAAGTTATAGTCGTTTCCGTTTTATGAATTACCGATGACTTTTTTATTTGAACCTGTCTCCACTAATGCTCGTGGAATATAGCATAAGTTTTTGCACCACCCATCAAAATTACTGATCTTTTTATATGATTGCCAAAACTTATTGCCGACATTAAAATGATATTTTTACCTGTTGCTAGTTTTAGAAACCGTGGTGCTAATTTTCCGATTTTAATATTCACTTTCCAATCCTATGAAGGCAGTAAGATAGTGCTTATTATAAGTGCTTACTATTATTCATAAGTAGCGTAAGGGCACTTGGCATCCCATGTCTAAGTTCCGGAAACCAAAATGTTGTGCAACAAATAATGTAGTTAAGGCTCTCTAGAAGACATTTTATCTGATTGAATGAGATTCGCTTGGGTTTCATTGTTTCTATACCAAACTATACTTTCAGCGACTCGTTGTAAATTGCTATTGAATCGAGTGTGTGGTAATTTATGCAGCTTTTCAAGATTACGACGTTTATTGTTTTTAAAATACTTAAAATTATTCCGAAAAAGGTAAACCTTGCGCTCATGTTTCCATCTATCTACTCACAGCGTGTTTTGAAAATTCATTGTTTATCCACTTTTATTCAACTCTTGGGAGTCAAAATATTTCATTGAAGTGGCAAAGTCCTCTTGAAATTAATGATGGCAGTTACCCTGTAGATTAGGGAAACCGCAACCCATCATTTGTTTTCCCTTGGGGTCGAAAGGAGCGCTGGGGTTGTCCATATATTACGCCACATCCAAAAGGGGAAGGAAGGGTCCGGCGAAATGTGAAAAAGGACGCCATGTGGTCGAAGGGGACACTATATACGTGAGTTGAGCACAAAAGTGTCCCAATTTTGCTCGTTTAACGGGTAGGATGACTTATGGAAAAGAGTTACTTTCGACCTTCTACAAGTCGAAGGAGTGATTTGCTCACATTTGACGAACTTTTACCAGTTGGAAAACACCAGGGCGGGCGTTGTTCAGCGTCATTAGCGCTAGAATATTTACGACGAAGTGGCTGGAGATGGATGAGAAAAGGGTAGTATATTTCTAGGAAAAGTAATAAAGGAATTACCCACACATTATGCATTTCACTACCATGGTTTCGCTTCAAAGTCATGTCATCAGCCGTTGTCGCTGATTAACATGATGTTGAAAACTAAAAAATAAAAATTGTGTGGGAGTTGAAGGGCTCTTTATTGAAGAAACATTCTCAGTAGGAAAGATTGACACCGAGTGACCCCCGAGATTGTTTCCCTCAAAAGATTTGAGGAAGCCATGGTCTGTCCCCTCACGCAAGCATTGTAGATGCTCCCGACTCTTTTTCGTGCATCTCTAGTGAGGTGTCGCCTGTAAGGAAAGGTGCTGGAATGAGTTGAAGTCGTGATCAGAAAAGATGTTGTGGTCGAGTCGTTCGACTCGGGAAAACGCTATCAGTACGCTATCAGTTGTGGGCGGTTCTTGCTTGGGAGTTCAAGGGTCCTTGGGACGTGGCGGTTTTCAAACGATTCTAAGGACCATATTAAGAATCTGAACTTGTCTCACTTCCATTGTTCACGTCCTAAAACCTCTACATCGACTGAAATTGGTACGCAGCTTCACCCTGCAAAGTTGGTATTACCGCGCTGTATACCGCTTCGAACCATATCGAGGAGAATCTGTAAACACTTTTGAACTCGTAATAGAGATGTTATGATTTAGGGAGGAACCTGGGCTTCGAAGAACTGTATTCTAATGAATATATAATTCGCAGTAATGAGTCAATTTAGGCATAATGATACCTCTTGTATTTCAAAATATATATTATAACAATCCATAGGGTAATTTGTCATAGGACAATATGTTAAACAAAAGTTTTATGTACCTAATGAATACAAAATATTATTGACTTCAGCCTCCGTTGCTATATCTCCATAATTAGATATTAAGATTTATTGATGAATTGAGGAAAATAAATTATTTTTAGGCTTGAAAAATATAAAAATGTATCTTAAATGTCTAGTTTGGTAATTAATTACATTGTAAAATGCTTAAAAGAAGAACATGGCAACTCTGCATAAACAGTTGAGTGCTACGGTGCCCTATGGTATCTTGTTGACAGTGTTCGAAATGGTGGGTGGTTTCCTGTATGTTATTCACCCAACAGATATTGCATTTATAATTTACGATTTCATCACCCATTATTTATCATTTCAATCATTTGTTCGTGGCATCATTCATTTTCTCACCTTTATTCATAAATAAATTCATCATCACCTTTTCGCCATCATCGAATTTGGTGGAATCATATTGATTCCTTTTCTAAATAGTTCCAAATCCATAAAACTAAGAATTGAAATTCTAAAGGCATTATGACGATTAAAATAAAGGCCGTCTACATAATTTCCATACCCCATGTCATATTTACTTCCCAGTACTTCGCTACGTTTCCATATTCACCGCAGCATGCTCGGAATAAAACCGAAATTATGTTCTTTAAACTAAAATATTAACGTTAAACTTCCGATGACCTAAGCTGAAAAAAAATATATCATGTGCCTCAATATTTCGTGCACGTTGCCTTAGTTATATAACGACATTGCTCGGACCAAAATTGAGATAAACTTTGTTATGCGAGGCAAGACCATCATACTCCCTCAAGGACAATGCATTTCAACGTGAAAAACCTTCATTTTCAACTGTAGACCGTGAGACTAGTTGAGATTCTGGGCCGTAATCAGAATCTCAGCTCACTTCTCAGCGTCACGCTGGAAGTAATGCCACCTTTCCTGGCAGAATCTGTAAACCAATTTGACTCGTTGTTGGGATGTCAGGACGTAAGCAGTAGGAGCGAGACTAATTTAGATTCTGAATATCGCCCTAAGATTTCTAAGATTCTCGATTATTCATTCCTTCCTCGGTTTCCTTTTCTGGCTTTCTTGAAGGAGTGGTTTTGTTAACATGCTGTTGTCACAATGACTATCATTTACGACGAATGGCTACAAATCGACGTATTGACTTTCTTGTTCCCTTGTGAATTTGGGCCTCGGGGAAATATTTTACATCAAGCTGAAATCCAAGAATTATGACGAAGGGATTTCATTAGTAATATTCTGTGGTAAATCGATTCACTTGCGCCGTTGGTTACCAGATTGTCTTCGTGGGTGTTTTCAAGTCTGTTACGGCTCTAATAGGCGCTTCAGACCGGGACGAAAGGTGCAAGGATGGGAATGGGAGGGGGAGGGGATTGCAATTGCCGATTCTATTCCATCAATCAATTCCAGATTGTAGCCAGATACGCCAGTCGGATTTTAACTGTAGCAGTCTGAGAGCATCCTCCAAGCATCTGATATTTGCTTTACTATCCACGAGGAGTTGTCCTGCCGCCCTATTTTAACCTTGCCAGAATACATTTTAGTGTATAAAATTTGTCAAGAGTGATTCATCCAGATATTTTACTGTAATCGTTAACTAAGCAAAGGCCCCTGCCGCCAGGTTCCCCGCCTTTATAAAAGTGAGATTTCATAAAAGCGTCCAGCGGTTTGTCGTCCGCAATTTCCTTCGCCTTCTGCTACTTTTTTCGTATTAGTGCGCCACATTTTTTATTTTGTTTTTGTACAAGCGTTGAGCGTAGTGGAAGTAGTATGCTCGACGCACTCGGAGATAACGTCGCATAAGGACACATTCGTTGCTTTCTTCGCTGTAGGTGACCAAGCTCGGCCTCAAAGATATTGAGGGAGTTTACTTATATAATGGCATATTTTGCGATGTCAATTTGATCCGCAACAAGAAAAGCGACGCTGTTAATCGTTATTTTTTAGATGTGCATTTTTGGGGACGGAGAGAAATATAACATTGCGCAGTGTATATTTTGAAGTGTTGGCTTGAAAACAAGTTCCCTCTAATGGATGTCCTTATTTGGCATATTGCCACTACTCATTGCGAGGACTCTTCTATTACTGGAGCTGTTTCAAGATAATCAACTGCTTTGTTCAGCTCGTTTAAATTTTATGGCGTGTGAAATTTTTATGCATGCCTAGTAAATTTAAAATTTTACTCCTTCGTGATTAAGTATTTGAATGTTAATGAAACTCTTATTATTTTTTGAGTTGAAAGCATTATTTATTTTCAAATCAATCAATATTTTCCTTTTTTTGTTCAGGGTCAGTATCCACTGGATTATAGTATAGAGGTAGGTAGGTATATAGTTAGTATTTTTAAGATTCTTGGAAGGACTAAGTGGGCCCAATTCTACATAGTTTTTTTACCATAGAATGCATGCAAAGTGCGGTTTCATCGGTATGAACGGTATGAACCATGGTTTCAATAGAATAAAAAACATTCCAGATTATTATGAAATGGCATGAAAAAAGGTGTGTTCAGTCCAAAGGTTGGTGTTTGGTAGGTGTGGGCAGAGTTCACCCTGTACAGCCATTGGCGTGTGAAATAAACACATTCAGGGTAGGGGGACAAGTTCCTTTCCCTGGGACACCTGCGATTTCCTACGAAGTTCTGACACGCAGCAAATTGAATCGCGAGGATTTTAGGTGGGGGTGTCTAGAAAGCTTCTTACCCGAGATATGAACCCGGGACCCTCCGGTCAATAGCTCAGCCCTCTACCCTCTAGGCTACCAGATACTGTGTAATATGCACTCTACTGATTCACTACAGACTTCAAACAGGAATCCCTTTAGAAAGCCAAGTTTCCTGCTCATATTTACGTCTGCAAACCGAGCCTCTCATGGCAGAACGGTGAAAATAATTTTGTGAATAATAATGACAGCTTGTTTATCTTAGGACTGTGTGTTATAATTATTGCTTCTCTTCAGTCTTTTGAACTCTAAAACGTGAGAAACGTAATATTTTCAACATTGGGTGGCAAGAGTTCGGCCTCTTCGGCATGCATGATATGAGGTACCTACTTACACCATGGGCTAACTTCGCAATTCATTCTTCCATTCTTCCCATGTGACGTAATGTTTATTTTGGTTATTTTTACATGCGGTATGTACAAAATGAAGTTAATAGGCCAACCACTCTGTATTTTAAAGCTATAAACCGAAACTTGGAAAATAATTTATGATTAACTTTCCCGTCGTCTGTGGTGAACTGTTTCGAAAAGTTTTGGTGTGAGTAATCTTTGTTAATTTCTATTGGTATCATTCGGTATTTAGTGGCCAAACTATTTCGAGCCACTTGTCTTTCAGTTGCCGATCGCTAAAAGGCTTCACGTACCTCTGTATATTTCGGTGAACGTGCCTTGGATACTGCGAAATCTAGATTTTTACTTGAATCAACATAGCAGTTTAACTTGAGAATAAATATTTTCATTGCGAGATCAAGGTGCCGCTTTTCATCTAATTGTGTCTTCGTATGGCCGGTCTGATCGCGTATTAATATAATTGTGAAATGAAATGGGTTTCTGGTGGTGGTGGTCATATTATCACAGAGAAGTCACTCAGTAGTGGCCCCGTCTTATTAGATTAATATCAATCAAGCATTTCTACGTAGTTTTTAGTCAACTTAACCTATGACTCTCTGAATAGACTGTTCACAAGCATTGTATTGCCTGCCTCATGCCTTCTTCCTTCAAGAGCTACATCCAGTTTCGGTTAACCAACTCGTCTCGTGGCGTATATCGGTCGAGAAAAGCCAGCCGTAGATGGCTCTTATTTTCAGTCGGAAACTGAAAGAGATCTCCGTGCGGGGGAAACCACGAGACTTATCCGTGAAACAATGGACCAATTGGTGCTTTATCTTGGTCTTACCCAACTAGATAATGGCCCATTTATATTTGTTCCGCGCTTTAGACAATAATATTGCGGTTTTATGAAGATTGGCTTCTTTCGGCTCGGAGAATTTGCCGCCGAGCCAATTTACAGCGAGGTTTGCGTGAAGAAGGTTGGGAGGGCCATTCTCAGGGCCTTAGTGTTTACGGCGTCGTTAATTTTTAATGGCCAGTCCTTTCTCGAAGGCTTAAAAAAAAGGCAGGGGAAAAAAACTGTCTCACCCTCTCCTCCTCCTGTAAAGATTTCCCTTCGCCTTCCAGAAGGGCACGTTTTCTTCCAAATAGGACGATGCCGCGTGAAACGGGATGTGGACGTCTACTAGAGCATCTTGTCCTTGGAACCATTGGATTGCCCAAGATGCGCCCAGGCCCTATTCACAAGTGGTCACTTAGTACTTGAAGCAGTAATTGAAGCGGCTAAGGAAACCGTCATTTCACGCAATTGAAGTTAGGCGCGGGGGTATTAGTAAAAGTGAGATTTGGAGGGAATTTGGGAATGATAGCAAGCAACCCAGTTTTGGTATACTATTAAAGATAGGCGCGGAGGGGTACGCAGTTTTACGTTGATTCCGTTGGAGAGTATGGGGTAAAGTATTAATCATTGTCTCTCGCTTAACTAGGCCCGGCTTAAATAGCTGATTGCTCGCGATTACTAAAAATTAATCGCCGGTTGTGCCGTGGTCTGGTCAAGCGAGAGCCCTGCCCTTAGACCGTTATACTCTAGGGTTGTACATACATACATAACCTGCTTTATTCAGTTCAATGCCCAGAGATTCGCTGTGAAAATTCCATCGCGTGAATAAACGAGTTACTGAGAATGCTTAGTGCTTGAACGACTGTGCGGAATATAGCTCGCTCCATTTCCACACATTCATCCATGCAATTTCCACGATTTATCGCTATTTCAGGTTACGCCGTTTATTGATTCGTGTAAAACGGCCTTCAGAGATTATTTTATGTCGTCAAGCCATTAAGCATTTGATCGGCGGGTTGTCACTCAAACGCTCGCTGTTTCCATTCTCATCTTAAATTGCGAATCCGTGAAATGAACGTTTGTTGTTCAAATATTTCCCCAAATAAACCAGAAAATTCATATGCGTATGGTAAATATTCATTTTTGGAGTCGGATTGCTGACTTTTTTTTGTGTTCGGTGCACATTGGACACCAGTATTATTTTATCCCCTGATTGTCCGGGCTATCTGATTATACGGTCTACATCTCTCCCACCATTGGTGAGCAGTGAATTTATTACCGCATTACACTCCTTGTACCTACTCTCAAAACTTGGCTTTAGCAGGGATCGTCAGCGCCCTAAATATTTTGTCGCCGCCTGGTTCAGAAACCGGGCCCTCGGGATGGAAAGCAGTCTCTCGAATCCGATCACCGGGAAAGTCACGGTTCTGGGGGTGGTGACGCATCCATTGCATTCTTCACCGCCTCCCACCTTCATGTCGTCTCCTCAGTCGGGACCACCGAGGACTTCGGCGCCGCTGAATCCCTCGCGCCTTATGGAACGAAAGATCGTTTTCCCGTTTTTTCGCTTTACGACTTTCCTTCTCTCTCTCTCTCTTTAGACTCCGTCTCGCCCCTCTCTTTCCTCCCCGTCTCGCTGCACGCCTGCCCCGCGGGAGGAGCACCAGGGCGGACGGTTGAGCCATAAATAATGCATTTCTCGCCACGCCCACGACACGTCCGTCCGTCTTGCTGCCCGTCGCTTTTGACTCAGCGAAGGTGCATCGCCCCTGCTCCTCCGTCGCCGGCCGTGTGCGGATTTCGAATTCAGCCGTCGAAATGCGACGCGAATTATGTGTCGCAAGAGAGTCGATGTGTCGGAATCCATATCGCGCTTGTCAAAAAAAAGGTGCATTGTTTCACGAGGTGACCGCCGCCAGGGGTCATTTACTTGGAATGAAGTGGTGATTATTTGAATTAGGCCAACTTTTGTTTTGAGAAGGAGAATTGATGGGAAGGTACTGGATGGTATCACAATGCTGCTCTGATGAATGGTGTCAAGCTGTCAACGGAAGATGTGCGGAAACTTAGTTTTCTTCTCACAGTACTCAAGTAGCGATTTGCATTCCTTTGAAAAATATCCGTCTTCCTCGGTATTCGAACTTGGGGATTTTCTGTCGGTGCCTACGCATTGTCCTCTATGGATACCCGTTCAACTCAACATGTAGCATTTTAATTTAAGGCGAGCTTCCCAAGTTTTCGAGCTACGTTTTAAATTTAATTTGCGATAGTGGTGATTATATTGCGTAATATTTCCAGACAAAATTTATCGAAGAAATATTTTTGTAAATATGTTGGTTGGCACCTACTTGGTAGTAATATGATGGGAAGCAAATTTGTCGATCGGGGTTCTCAAACCTCCACAATTAGTCTTGGACTCTAGCAGCTAAGGTTATATCGCACCCTCTATTTAAACCTTAGACGAACTCAGCATTCATGTCGGAAGCGAGATGAGAACCCGTAACTTTTGGGTTGCCAGGTAGACACGTTACCGACCTGACTACCACGGCTGGTTCAAAGCTCCACTCCATGGAAAAATAACTTTGCTACCGTCCAGATTTACTTCGGCGTGCACGACAACTTGTGACAATCTTGGCGGCTGATCATCTCGTGACAGTGATTTATTCGTGGAGTTCATAGTTTACAGTAGGGTATTTGTTTTTTAGTTGAATTAAGGATTACTACTTGCATCTTACAGTGATCTCCGTTTCTTCCTAGTCTTTCACCCATGCCTTTTGTCAGCACAGTCTTGTAATGTTTTTTGCCATACGGACGCGGCTGATATTCATAAGATCATTAATATTACGAGCGGACATATCATTCAAGTTGTGGCCAGAGTCACAGCATATTTACAATCTACGTGAGGAACAATAAAAACTTAGCTCCGAGATTTTGAGCTATTCTCATGGGCAGGTGTGTGCGATTCGTATTCGCAAATGGTGCGGATTCGGATGCTATATATCTCAGTGGGTATATTCGAACTGTGACGGATATGTTTCAGATAAACTCGGAAAACTCAGATCTGCGCTATCCATCTCAGTTTCAGGAGTACCTACTTTGATGGAAACCTCATCTGAATCCTTGGGAGTCTCTTATCTTGAACATCGACTGAGTAACGGATTTTTTCGTCACCTTTCCGCACGGCATGTGCTGTCCATTTGGGCGGCAAATGATTTATTCATAGGTGGGGATACATGTATTGCA
Organism: Platycnemis pennipes; assembly: GCA_933228895.1. NCBI lineage: Eukaryota > Metazoa > Arthropoda > Insecta > Odonata > Platycnemididae > Platycnemis > Platycnemis pennipes. Next base: position 111,601,764 of record OW121847.1, read on the forward strand.
GCGTCTCCGTTATGAGATTTTTATGAGCGTTGCGTGGGCGGAGGCTCGGAAGGAATGATACCCCAGCGTGTCTCCTGGGATCCGATGTTTCTCTGCCCCTCTCGACCCGATGGGATGTGCCTCGCTGAGGATTTTGCTCATCGTATATATAAAAATCGAGGAAATCGTTTTGTTAAATGGATATTTCAAATAACTGGTGGTTTCAGGCGTAACTTTATGGAACCTATTCATGATTGAAAAGAAAACTTTTGTCGTTCCCCATAAAGTTATTAACAAACGACCTGGGTTTCGACGTCCAACCTGGTTTTGACGTTGGCGTTGACGATATTTCAGATCATTTGTTGAACCCACTGTATACTTGTATAAGTGTAGCGCATTTTTCGTCGACAGTATTTCGAACGAAATCTTTGATATTGGGAAAGGTGAAAGTCGCTGAGATGAAAGGGGGAAGGCTTCACGTGGTCCTGGAATATAAAATAGATAAACATTTGTCGAAATTCGTAGTATTTTGTCGGTGAATTCTTCCATTTAAATCGCCGTTTTGGCTGTTTTCTCTTTAATCCTCCCGTTAAATGTGTCCTAAATGCAACAAATGTATTTATTAAATGCAGTTTTTATCTGACCGGGGGTTTGGAGCTTCATCGTTCTTTCCGGGATGAGGTCTTTGTTTGGTTTCAAAAAGGATCGGTAAAAAGACTGCAAAATTTGGTCAATTTCGCACCCGCCATTTTCTTGGGTTAGTGAAAAGAGGCGTTTCCTGCTGTTCTTTCTTGGCAGTTGAAGACCCATGCTTCCCTCAAATTAATTTCTGACGTACGTACGCAACTCTCGTTTAGGCAACCTTTAAAAGAAAAAACGCCTCCGCCGTCTGCAAATCTTCATGGCAAACTTAGCGTTCGTGAGCGATGGCTCATACAAAATGAAAAGTTCCTAGGTGCGGAGGATAGTTGGTCTCAAGTTCGTACGCTCGGCGTCCGTGTTGGGTCGGGTTGCCTTCATCAGCCTCTCCGCCGGACGAAAAGTCGTGCCCGCCTTCAAGGCTATCGGTGCTAGACGCGCTCTTTCAGCCTCCCGCCTCCTTCCTTCTTCCTCTCCGTCGAGATGGCAAGCCCGGCCTCCTCTCGTCCGATATCCTTTCCCTCCCTCCCCTTCTCCTCCGCCTGCATCGGCGCCACTTTTTCTTCGTCGGGGAACTCCGCGACGTGGAAGGGGAAAGTTAGTTAAAGTCGTGCGGTGGGCAGTACAAGGGACGGAATCGGATCTTGGAGGTGAAATATGTCGCCCGATATTTTTTTCCCATTATATAGATGTCGAAGGTCGAACCTGGTGCTCAAGTTCGGCAACCCTTGTTCTTTTAATCCACTTGTGCTCCCGAGGTCGCGTTGGAGTCGGCTTTAAAATGTCGACTTTCACGATTGATCAGGGACGAGGGTTCGTTCAGCCTCGCTGGTGACGTGAGCAGCTTATTCTTTATAAAGGTCGTTTTACGTGAGCCGGGTTGCGCAGTCTCGTGCTTGGAGAGATGCGCGGTGGGAATTGGATCGTGAAAGCAACAAATTGAATGGAAGACTTTCCAAGTATACGGAGTATCGTGCGGATATTAGATGCTGTTCCATTTGCACGCATTCATCCATGCAATGTCACGATTTGACGCAGCTTCAAACTGGCAAGTCAATGCTTCGTATAAAAACCTGAAGGTTCTTCATAGCGATTGCGTACAATTCTGCCCTGTTCGTGTAATGTTATGGATGGGATAATAGACTTTAGACTCCAGATTAAAGAATAGTTCTATCTCCCGCTGGTTGGGTTCTTGGGAACATGGGTCTATTAAGAGCTGAACCCATTTATCGTTAATGTATCCCGTCAGGGAGCCCCGATTCCACCGGCATTGGAAGTTTACTGTCAGCGCTGCGATCATTTAGCTTATTTGCCCCAAAATTGCATCATCAGAGCTAATTAATCCCAGATTTTAATCTGTCCAACCCTCATTCTTCCTGTCTCTCCAGCGATTTCAGTTTTATTGTGATAATTTTACCTGGGCCTCCCATATTCCCTACCTTTAATCTTTTATTTTACTGTTACTGTAATTATTTACAAAATGTTTCTAACATTCATGTGTCCTTTCAACTCAACGGTGGAGGATCCCGAAGCCTTAAATCGATCCACAATGGTCAAGGAGCGGCAAATATATCATTCCATTGAAGCACATCCATTCACTCTTCCGAAGCACATCGCCGCGAAATTTTGATTGAGCTGAACAACCATTTTATCCATCTCAATAATTTTAACCGAAAAACAATTAGTAGTAGTATATTTTCAGAACTTTTTATGACATCGAATCAACTTAATTTGGTTATTCGGTGCGGATATTTTTACTTTAAATGTGGGCTACTCGATTATTTGTCATCATTTTAGATGAAACCAAGTCACGGAACTCTGTTATGTCCTTAATGTATCTTAATCGTGCGATTGAAATCCTGCAGTGGTTATTCGGGTGAGGGGGTTGAGGGGGGCGAATGATAGCTAAGGTTATTTGCCCACTTTTAAGATAGTGGGTTAATTGGTTGGAAGTAGGACTTGATGGGGAAGGGAGGAGGGAAACATTGGGTAGGCATTACTCTACTCTTCACGAAAGGTGTCAAGGAGTCCACGGTTATAACTTTCCATTCGACTGTACAAAACTTGAAGTACCCTCTACTCTTGTAGGGACCGGTTTAATAATGAAAAATATCCGCCACTGCCTTGATTAGGACCCGTTTCTTTGGGGAAGGGCAGCCAGGAACTCAATAGGCCCATACTAACCCGATCCCTATTGCAATCATTTGCTTGTAATACCAGGATGCCGGATTCTAATATTGAATATGTTGGGGCATTTTGGGTCACCGTTGTTTAAATAATTAATTTTTTCACCCAGGGTCATGTGTATCAGACGAAAATGCATGGGGTCCGCAATGGCTGGACTTCACTTTCTCCGGCGGTCCCTATCGCAGGACCACGCGTGTAAAAAACGAAGTGGAAAAGGTCTCTGGGCCCTAATTCTTGTGCGGAGGCCGAGCGTCCGTCCACTATATCAGCCTCCCGGCATCGGATCGAGCTCGCAGGCATCCGACGGAGGAGAGCACTCCCTCCCCCACTTTCTTCTTCCCTCCACTTTCCCCCTCGTCGCCCCTCCGCAGCCCCGAGAGCGCGTACCGGGAAGAGGAGGAAAACCGGATCTCCGCTGGAAAGGAAGAGTTTTTAAGGGGACGAGAAAAAGAGCTGGCTCTTTTATGGCGAGTCCGTGGGGACCCCGGACCCTTAAGGAAGGAGTCCGACCGGGAGGTTGGGACCGTCCTTCGGTGGCGGCCGAGACCCGACCCGTGCGATGTATCGTCTCCGCTCCTCTCGTTATTTTGTTTTTCTCGGTCCACGACTCGGAGAGGGAGACGATGTTCTGGTACACCCTCCGGCAGCATCCGATCGCCGCTCGTCGTGCCTCGTGATGTGCCCAACAGCCCGCCGTGTCATGCTGGTACTTGGAGGGTTGATGCGTCATTTATCCGAGTTCGCGATTCATTTTTAGAGTGGACAGGATCTCGGTTGTGGGAGGGAGGCGTCGTTTCGAAATCGTAAGTTCTTGCCGTCATCTGTGTCTTCTCGTGAGACGAAAACGGTGCATTTCCAAGCCAGACGGCGCCTCGTGTCGTTCGATGAGCGTTCGTAGACCGTGGTACTAATACATTATTCTTTTATTGTGAACGGCTGGACTCTGCCATTCGCCGTTGTTACTCTTAGTAATTATACCCATTTTCACTCTACAATTGTCTGTTGGGGGAGGAATGCTCATGAAAAAGTGGAGTCGGTTTTTTTAACCTTCAATACTCGTTGAGGCCCTACACTTCGTTTTACCTTGAGATCTGTCTGTTCGTTTATGCTCGAGTTATTATTTTATTGTTACTCTAATTCACATAACTTTATCAGATCAGCACTACATATATTATTAAATTTCTCCAGGGTAATCGCAGATCATTGATATCATGAAACAGTAGTAGGGAATTATTTTTATCTGAAAATCATGAAAAACCTTTGAGAATCTGTAGATATAATTGAAAATAGACATAAATGCGTTAAATTTGTTCGTTTTAAATTGGCTGTTGCAAACTTTATGATGGTGGATCGATTTTAGTGCAACAATTAACAAGCTGCCGCCATAAGAATCTCTTTTCCTTCATTGTTCCTCCTGACTCAAGATCACTCTTCTAACGTTTTCCAATAATTGTTTTCCTTATATGCTTGAAGAACTCTTCCTGCATAGATACCTCATATTTATAGGTTTACAACGAATTGGTGTATTTCACTCAGCTTGCAGTTGCCAATTCGGTCTCTATACTTCCGTTTGACTTCGTTATATTTCCGTCGTAGAAATTTGTCATTGGTCCTGGATGAATCTTAGAAATAGCATGGAAATTGATAAGTAGAATTCGATGCAAACCTTTATTTTTCCAGGAGAAGAGAACTTAGATGATGAATCCGGCCGAGGTAGCCAAGGCCTAAAATATGAGGCTTGGCAGCCCTAAGTTCGCTAGTTCGAACCTAGCATTGGGTGTAGGTTTTGCCATAGGACCGTAATTTACGTTAGCTGCTGTAACACCTCAAATCTACATTTTATACTACTTCGTGATTTTGGGTGTTAAACTCGTACCGGAAGTGATTTGCGAACGGATATTAATTTATATAACATGTATTGTAATAAATACCTTTACTATTATCCTTACTGTACTACGATTATGATTTGTGGGCACCTATTTTCCCCTAACTTCATTTACCCAGTTTTATCGCAATAGAATTAATTATTTTTTCTCTGAAATTAAGGGCGTTAATGTTTCATCTAGAACAGTCATGCCGGGGTCGATTCGGTTTAGCAACATCTCTTCACCGTATCAAAAATATTGGGTAATGAATCGTAAATAGGGGGTAGTAGGGTATGCATTTCTTTTTATTTCTTAGTACTTTCTTGCTGCCTCATCTCAGTGGAGTTTTTACTAATATCAGGGTCGGCCGGTCGGCCTGATTTTATTCCCCAGGCCAGTCATGGCCAAAGTCAGGGCTGGTTGCCAAAATTCAGCGCTGCATTAAATAACTAAGACTTGATTCAGGGTTCGTACTGTTGCTAGGATTTAGGGATCGATCTCATAATTTGTGGCTGGCCGCCAATACTCAGAGTCGATGCATTAATTTAGGACCAATTTCCTCTGTTCTCGAAGGCATGTGTGAGTAACGGTGGCTATCATTTTGGCGAGGAAATTTTTTTCTTTTCAGCCTTATCTTCTTGCGAAAAAGCTATAAAAAATCTTTAATATGGAACCATCAGTGTCTCACGAGCATCAAGCCTTTCGGTGCGTAGCTTATAATATTTTTTGCTGATATTACATTGTGTTTCATTCTTTTCTAGGTGTATCTGAAGACTTACACTTTTCATTTAAAGTGATAAAGCGACGCTCCCAACATTTGTAGTTATCCTCATTCATTCAGCTCTCGTGGTTGCCTCGCGGTATCATGGCTCCTTTTATTAAATATCATTCGTGCTGTGTTATCATCATGTAATCAGCGGTAGCGCTGTGTGTTGTTCCGGTGAGTGATTATTCGACATCAAACAGTTCACGGCAAAGAATTCTTTGCTGGTTGAGGCCTGGGTGTTGGTGTTCTTAGAGTTACTGCAATGGGTCCTTCCTTTCCACTGTGCCTACATTGCCATCAGTTGGTGTGCAACCGTTACCATTATTTGGTGAATAATTTCTCTTATCTTAAATGCTGTTATCTCGATTAGAATACCATTAAAGTTGTACTTACTTTATGATTTTATTCCAATATTTTATAACGCTGCCTCTGATCTAATCAATATTTATAATGTTGTTCATTTTAGTGTCTCATTTGATAGCTGACACTTTTTATATTATTTCCCGACTTTTTCAATCTGTTTAGAAGGCGCTCGACTAACCAGAGTTAGAACAGTTGCTTGTTCTGTAGATTAACTTCTCAGGGAATGATAATAATAATTAGGAGATGTGATGAACTAGTGTGACTGGTATGCGAAATTTCTTCTCTTCCTAAAATTGAAAATCGAAAGAGCAGATTGAGATGCGAAATATGCTGTTGCTGGAAGTATCAGGCCTTTTTTATGTTATGGCCAGTTGTGTTGGGAATGAGTGGTCTTCAGGCTGTCAGTAATCCCCTAACGCCCTGGTTAGATAGTAGTGTGATGCTCTTTGGTCCTTGGTAGCTGTACTTCTCACGTGACTTGTTATCAGATGTACTTAACATATTTTATTCAATTATTTTATCCTGTCACATCTTTAGACAAGCCTTAGTTGGTGTACGTCGGATAGTGCATGAGTTCGTGCTGAATATCTTGGAAGATAAAATTCGGATCTATTTCATGGACAAAGCGTTTCTCGGGAAACTAAATGGTCTCATCAAGTAGCAGCTGATTAGAGTAAAATGCTGTGGAATAGGACGCTGTGACGAACATTTGGCTGGTGTTCGTTTGGGGAATTGATGGTTGGGAAGATAACTAAAAGTTAAACTCGGCATTGCTTTGTGTGTGTGCCCTGGAATAAATTCGGTAATCTCCTTTGGCAGCCTAGTTTGCGACCCTCCGAGAGGCGTGTACGCGTCCACCACCCTGAACCCTCCTCCCCTCGCCCTCCCGACGCCAGTGGCTCCGGGAGCCGTCTCAAGGAACGCGATTCCCAAGAATGTCAGCGTCGCCTTCATCCGCATACTGATTGCGGGTCCACGGGGCCGCCGCCGCCTGCGCGCCCGGCTGCACCGGAATGTCTCTCCCCCAGGGTGACCCCTCCCACACCCGCCCCTCCACCCTTTGAGTCCCTTCCCTACAGGTCCGCCCTTTAATTCCCCAGCGTCATCTCCGAATCCCGATTCCCTCGTCCTTTCCCTTTCCACCTCCTCCACAAGGTCTGCCCCCTCGTGTCTCTCCACCCCTTGCTTGGTCCCCTTCTGCATCCCTCTGGCACTTCCCGGATACCCTTCTCGCTCACGCACCAGTGGTCGACGGCGTTTTATGTATTTCGTGCTCCGGGGGAAGTTGGGAAATTTTTAATCTCCGCGGAGTTATTTTGGAAACTCGCTCGTACACCACGGGTAAACTTTTTATTTTACCCCCCCCCCCCCTACCGCCGTCCCAAAAAATGAATAGGAGCTCGGGGGCATTTGTGACTTCTCATAATGGGAGCTAAGAATGTGCGCTAGATTTTTCCCAGCTAGAATTCGAAAATACAAGAAAAAAAAGTCCGTTGAAGTGGAAGGAATGGGAGCGGATTTATTATACGGAGTGTGGATATTGTTCTGGACTTGGGAGATGTAATGAACTGGGTTAGATCTTATGTTTTTCGAGATACGATGTTAACGCGTTTTTATGATCAAGTGTCGCATTGTTCACTTTTGGTGCGTGCTTAACCCTCGGTTTTGAATGTGTATTCCATTTGTTTTTATGGTAGTAGCTTTTTATGGGAACGCCCAAATGCGTCCCTATTATTCATGCTTGAGTTTATTATTTACATCAGTATTTTAACTGTATGGTGTAGATTTTTTCCGTGTTTCATCATTAGTCACATTCGGATGATATTGGTTGGCTGGGAACTATTTGGTTCGGTCTGTAGCCCAGCAATGATCTGTCACATGCATGGCATAATGAGCGCTTTTCATTCCCTACCGGTACTAATGTATTTGGGAATAGTGCTCGCGATAGTAATTAGGGTGTGAGTCGAAGTGTGCTGTCCATTTTTCAGGGTCTGATAAGTGGAGCAATTTTTAAATCCAGTGAGGTAGTACGCTTAAGAAAAGTTTATTAATCACATAAAACTTCCTCTCGATCTCTTAAATATATTCGTAAATTAATGATTCATGGATTGTGTGATTAAATATGTGGTGTTTCCAATTGTCTTATAATCGTTTGTTTAGCTAGATAAACCTCTAAATTTTAAGGGTGTTGTTTTTTTTCTGTTTATATCGTAGAGGGCAGGCTGGCAATACCTTATGATCATATTGTCTCTTGATTAATGTCGAGGAAAAGTGAATATTCTTATAGTTCTTTACGAAAATTTCATTGGAAAATTTTAAGTGCTTGCTTGAAGATGGTGATTTCGGTATGAGAATAGTGTTTAGACAGCGGAATTAAATCCTCTAGTCGGGATCAGAAGCGTGGCCGTATCCCTGCCGGATCGAAAGTAAATTTCGATCTCTGATAAGATGCTATTGGCTGTGACGTTAACTGATGTTGAGTATTCGGTGACGAGAAAAGCTGTCTTTTGCCTGAGTTGTGGAAATAACCGGAGGTTGATCTTTACCATTCATATATTTTGTTTTTCTTAATAAACTGTTACCAGATAAGGTATTAAACATTAACGAGTTTGTAAACCCACACTTACTCTCTTTGACATTTAGGTGAATGGCGTATGGGGCACTAAATTCATTTCCACACCACGTAAGATTTTGCCGTGGAAGAGGCAAAAAATGAAGCTTTTCTTGTTTGCCCTTATACGAAGACATCGGCTATTGCAAAATAGATTGGTGAAAATTCTTATAGTCCTTTGTATGCTTCGGAATTACTTCACAAATGTGCTATTCAAAGCATACTGGGGAATGCCAAGAGTGGAAAATTGCGGATAAATACAATTATAAGAAATTGCTTTGGAAAGCGGTTGTACCTGATGTAGTATTTTGTATTGTCAGCGATTGCATTCTTCAAGTTTCTACCGCCTTATCTTTTCCCTCAAAATCGGGTTTCATTCGGCATAATTACCTTAATTTTCCTTTGAGCATGGGGTAATCATAATTTACTGAGAATGACCCTGTTTATGAGCGAGTAGAATCATCAGAAACTGATTTGTTTCATTTTATTTTCATATTTAATAACATTTTCCCCATGGTCTGAGTATCATGATAGAGGATAATGCAATTTGTTTCGCAATTACGTGTATAGTCGTTTTTCTGCTTTTGATAGTTTCTAAACTGTAATTGCTAATTTCGTCTGCACCGTACTTAGGTAATTCTTAAAAATATCATTTTCCGTACGCTGTAAATCGTGAATACGTTCATCGTAGGAGTGAGGGAAAATCATCAGTGATAACTGCGAGAATAAAATAAAATGACTATTTGAACTCGAATAGTCATTTTCTTCGAATACTTCAGTCATCAACAGATGTCTGGAGTAAAGCTTTGAGGCGTTTAATTGTAGAAAGATATCAAGTGGTCGTGCATCTTAGCTAAGGTTGCGGTAAATCACCATCTTTTTTCTGAACTCATTTTTTTTTCTTCATAGAGGTGACAGATATTGCTCCTTGATGCCGCAGATTTTTTAACATCCCTTAGAATTTATTCGTTAAGGCTGGGCCGAAGATCATTCATGGTAATGAATGAAGGAAAAACTTACTCTCGGAAACTTTTCCCTTGGGAAGACACTCAGAATCCTGGTTCAAATAATCTGTCTCAAATGCTTTCGAAGTGAAAGTAAATGTCAGTAGATATTTGGTTTGGGCTTGTAGGCGTTGGCAGGCTGAAAGTTCAATAACAGCAGTGCTCTCCCATATTAAATACATTTTTAGTCGAAGTTAATGTTATAACTAAATTCAAGTGTATGATCCCCTCTACGCTGAATACTTTCTAAACACCATGAATAATTCCACCTGCCTCCTTGGATATTTATTCAATGTCTCTTTAGGCATTAATGCATGTATTTATCGGTATATCGTCGACTGACAATCATAACTGCCTTTCGTTTTCGTTGCAACCTATTGTTAGCAAAAACGCAAAGTAGTATGTCGGCTTTCTCTATCTAATTGAAGATTATCCTTCAAAACTGGTAATGATGTTTCAGAACAACCAGTCTGAACCCGAAAAGCCCTCAGTGGTGAGAGTAACCCGTGCTCGTCACTAACTTTATACGAGAGAAATTCGAACATTGTAGGCGAGGGGAGGGGGGTGGGGGGGGGGGGGGGGCACTTCCTTTCTCAGTGTGACCTGCGGTTCCATTATATCTCATGATAAATCCGTAAGCGCCGAAGTGTAACTGTATTTTTGTGTGTTTAAAAACCAAACCTGTCGGATACGGTAGCTCCCTCGCTTATGAGGTTTGTTCAGCGAAGCGGCAAATTTTCTTGTCTTTTAAGTAACTATCAGTGTAAATACATTTGTCATAATAATTTATTTTTCAAGGTTTTCTGCTAATGTTAGAGGAATAGGGACTTCAAGGGAAACAGTATGTTTGCCTTGCATATCTGGACGGTCTCAACCAAGACAGAATGCGTCTCTGTCACACCAGTTTAATATGAACAAAAAATCAGTAAAGTGGAAGCGTTATTGTTTTATCTCTGTTTTGCGGAAATCTCAATTTACCGTAATCCAATTCGTAATTTCAGCTGTTATTAAAATTGCGCTGGAAGTTAGGATAACCTCCTTCGTTTTTTAAATCTTACTTGCAATTTTCTCTGGCATTCCCAGTGATTTGATTATTCCTACAGATGAGTTTTCCGTGCAGTTAGCAGTTATAACTATAGTGAGATGACCCCTAATAATTTTAGAGAAAAACCGAATAATCAATGTCAACGGATATGACTGCGAGAAATATATTCCATTCCCAGTAGTGGAATAATACAAGATAATCAATGGGCGTTGTTTATGTAAAGGTAAACTGACATTATTAATTTAATTCCATTGTTGAATATAATCTGAGCACTATTTTTTTACTCCTTAATGGGCGTCTTCTGCATTTGTTGAGTTTTTTTGCGTATTACTTGCCCGGTAATAACTTCTTGGGTTTCATTGGATTTTTTTCTTCTGCAGCTGGCGCTAACTTAAATGGAATAGCCTTTAGAAAGCGTTGGTGGGAAAGAACCGTGCTGCTGGTTATGACATACTGTCGTTTTTGCGGTGCTCATATTTCGTCGACGCTGATACATTGAAGGACTGCTAGACCATCCCATCATCTCTCTGAAGTATAAATGGAAGCATGCTCGGAAATTGCTCTGTGCTATAAATTCGTAGCTACCTGATTCAGCCTTGCTCTTGTTCCAGGTCCTCTAACCAAACTCTCCGTGCCATACGGGAAATATGGCCCAGGCTTGTTATGGCCGTTGTTCGTACGTCTTCCGTTGGAGATATTTTAGCCGGTCTCACGACCTGAATAGTGCAGAATGCCAGCCTCCGGAAGCAGGCCTCTGGAAACCTCCTTGGGCACGCCTTAAACGTGCCGCAACGAACTTTACTCCTCCCGTCGACTCCCTCCAACCTCATCTCTTCCCCATATTATTGCCGTCTTTTACTTTATTCCATGGGCCTAGCCATCCATGCGAATCATGGGACTCCTTGTAGCACCTCCCCCAGCCCACATTTCCCGCACGACCGAATGCCGTAAGCAGGCCTATTTTATGGCTCCTCCTCCGCATCAACTGCCCGTCCATTTACTTATTCTCTCGGCCCCTTTTCCATTTTTTTCACGGGCTCCATCCTCCGCCGATGCATCGTTATTACGTGCCTCTCGCTCAAATGTAAACATTGGTTAACCTCTATGAGACATTTATCTCGTGGATACTTTCTATGGCGCTCCCTTGTCCTTTAGTCTCCTTTTTCCGATCGCCAGATTTTTTGCCTTAATGATACATGCCATGAGTTTTAGTAAGGTTATGCGTCGGCGATGAGTCAGTGACTTTTTAGGTTACGTATTTTTTGTGACACTATTTTTAGAGTTATTGAAGAGTGGTGACGGACATCTGAGGTAATTTGCGCCTACAGGATAGGTGGGTAATTGGATGGAGAATAGAATTTATCGAGCAGCGGAGGAGGAATGGAGAGAAATCTTGTGACGGCATTAACCTGCTCTTAGCGAAAGGCGTCAAGGAGTCCACGTTTTAACGTGTTATCCGACAGACACAGCAATAAACTTGAAGTTTACGCCACAAAACATTCAAGTGGAAATCTTTATGCTACTGAAAAATCCCTACCTCTGACGGAACTCGAACCGGATCCTTAGGATGGCAAAACAACGCTCTAACTCAAGCCACCTTCTTACACTATCTTTTGGAATAACCTCTCTTGTATAGAAAGGCTTACGTTTCGGTGTATAGAAAACTCAAATATTGCTGGAATAGTTATCACTCAGTGAACTCTCCATTCATTTAATCGTGGAAAGATTATGCCTAGTGAGTGGAGTTCATGAAAGGTCACTCGGCGTCTGCTGAAAATTTCACCCCTCACGTAATAATTTCCATTCCCTCTTGTGATGGCATTCGGAGCGCCCGTTCCCTTGCCGCTCGGGATACGTAAATCAACCTGTCTTTCGGCCGGGGTGTTTCCCCCGGGCGGTGATGAGCGAATTCAGACGGCGGCGGGTCGAATTGACAGCTTCCGGCACGGTCACATGAATATGTTTGTTCGGATTGCTTTGGCGAGGGGGCGTGTGTCACGCCAGTCGTCGCGCTGGAAGAGCGGAATGGCATCCGAAATGCTGAATCGTCCGTGACGTTCGGGGTGCTGTCGGCAAGAGTCGTCGTGCCTCCCTCCCCAATACCCTTTCTCTCGGCTGTCGTCGCCGGCGAAAAAGTGGTCTTCCGCTCGGCCGCCCTACAGGAGACCGGCGTTATCTTTTTCGCCTCCTAATCGCTTGTCACTCGCAAGCGGAGCACGGTCACGCTGATTGGCACTTCCCTTTCGTCATCTCCGAGCCCATGGGGGAGGATGAGGTGGGGTGGGGCCTGCCGTCTGAAATCAAATCGACGCTCAAAGGCCCATCAATCAGGGAATATCCCGTGGTCGGAGGGGGCCTTCCTCGCCGGGCTTTTCACGCCATCCCCACCACGTACGGCCTCTTCCCTGCCTCTCTTCTGATCTCGCACCCACCGGAATCTATTGCCCTCACCTCCAGTCCTTCCCCTCTCTTTGCCACTGCACCTTCCCCCTCTCTCGTAGCGTGTTGGTCACATCTTTAGTATGGCCGGGGACCCCCGCGTATTTTCCCTCGCCTCACCCACCTCATCGCCGCTCTCCCTCACGTCCGTTTTCGCCCCGCCAATGTTGATCGCCTTCCTGCCCTCCATTTTGAATCCCTTACGTAGATTAAGTAGCGGAATCGATGGATTCTCGTCGCGTGATACTGAAGCGAACCTTTTATAGCGAAATGTAATCAATTGAAGAGGGCAGTCGAGAGTAAGTGGCCTAGTAAGTAGTGATGGACACCTTGTTCTTTAAAATTATTTTAGTTTGCATACGCGGGAAACATTGCTGCTATCCATCGTATAATTTGCTATAACATTCCAGAAATTATCTGCATTCTGATAATGTAGTGTGGATGATTACGAATTAAAGCGTCTTATTCCACGTTAAAATTGATTTTACTCGCGAATTTCGGTGGAAACTTCATGAATAGGGTAGAATTCTTGCAACTCAACTATCGCGCAATTTTTCTCATTTCTTATCTTCTAGAACGGAAATTGAAAGCATGATTGATGAGAAACTCCATATCGTTCGAAAAACTGTGAAATAATTTGGTCTCTATATTGTATTACGCTCTCCTGGCGATTTTTCACCCTCGGATGACCATTCCGTCTCCCCCACTCTTGTGAGAAACGCCGAGTTGTGCGGCAGGGGTGTTGTGGAAGGGCTGTCGGCGGCACCCCTTTCGGGGCGTGGGCCTCTCCCTCTCCTCTTTGGGCGGGGGCCCTGAATGGCGGCCGGAGATTACCGCCCTCCCCGCCCATCGCGCTGCCCGCTGCCACGGGCGTCGGCTGCTACATTCCCTTTTTGGCCGCGTCCGTCCCAGGTCCCCCCTTCGGAGGCTTTTTGTTTGACGCCCTTGATTTACGCGGGGATGGAGGGAGTGCGGATTTTCGTTCGGCCTTCCCGCAGCGTGGCCGGTGGTCGCGCAGGTGAACGCCTCCTCTCCGGTGGCGGCCGGCCTCGATCTCTACGCTCGCCCCCTTTCTTTTTTTTCGCTCATGTTTTCCTGCGATTTGGTCCCCTCCAAGCCCTCCTTTCCTCGCTCTCACCCCCGCTCTTTTAAATTCCCTAATGTCCGAGATTTGTGGTCCAAGGCTTAGCTGACGAATTTTCAGTTTCCGCCAATGAGAAGGTGGGCTTTATTGCGCTGCGTCACGAGGTTTCCGGGGACGAGTGGGCTTAGGGAAGGGCCGGGGTCGATCTCGAGCACCGCTCTTTGTCAACCCGTCTGTGGCCGGTCCGGCTATAACATTCCGTCTTGGCCATTGTCCTCCGCTCCCGTGAATCTAAACGAGGGCACGTTAAAGGGTAGTTTTCAGTCCGTCCCCTGTTTTTCCTGTCTTGTTTCATTTTTTCGTTACATACGTCGCTCACAGCGTTTACATCGCCGTTGAAACTCTTGTTTTTAGGTATTTAATTCGATATTTGGCGCCAATTTCAATCGGAAAAATTATCGCTAGCAACCCTAGGAGGCGCAGGCATTGTTAAACACTGTATGATGGTCAATTTGGTTTTGAAACGTTTTAGGTAATGGTGCGAATGAAGAATACTTCGTCATTTTTTTGTCTGTCGGTATTATACATCATGAGTTTCCATGTGAAATTTTATGCGTGATTCTCCATTATTTGGTTGGTTGGTTGGTTATTTAGGGGAGGCGACAGACAGCTGAGGTCATTTGCGCCATATAGGATAGGTGGGTAATTGGGTAATGGTAGGAGTTTTTAGGGAACGGAGGAAGAGTGGAGAGAAACCCGGCGTCGGCATTAGCCTACTCTTAACGAAAGGCGCCAAGGGGACCACGGCTTAACGTCCCATCCGACGGACGGAGTACTGTACTTGAAATGCCCTCCACTAGGCACTCAAGTGGGGACCGGTTTTCCACTGAAAAATCCGCTACTGCCGGGAATCGAACCCGGGCCCTCGGGATGGGAGGCCAATACTCTAGACACCACAGCAACCCGATCCCCATTCCATTAGTTCCGGAGCTACTTTGTTAAAGTTACATATAACCGAAAAAGGGCTCGATTTATATTGATGTTCACTTAATTTTAGCTTTAAAGCTTTAGTCTTATATCGTCGTATGGACTGATTTGACCGTCGATTGACTGTTTTTCTCGTCCGCTGATATTCTATTATTCATTTCATTAATAAGGCATGGATATATTATTCAGGTAGGAATCGGCATTTTCGACCCTCAAACATTTTAAAGCCGCGTCTGAATCATTTGGCGTCTGAGATGCCATGACCTACTAGTCATCTAAAGTACCTGAATTGCTCGATAACTGAAAATAAACTGGTGATGACTACTATAGAGTCCAAAGTTTCCTTAAATGGGAGCTTATGATGACATCCTAAAATGGCGGTTGTATATTGCCTTCCAAATGGCATTTCCTATTTCTATCGTTTGATGGTGAAATTTTCGTTGGGCATATTCTTTAATTTTGGTCTTTAAAAAGTTTGAGGAAGATTTTGATCTTTACTAGACCAAAAATTTAACTTGGCGCCGCAAAGAATTCACTTCTCTGGCGGCTACATAAACTAAACTGACGATATAAATTCTTGACCACCAAATTTAGACACTCTTCAAGGTGCCTTCGTCCTTACGTTCTTCGTCCACGGGTGTATTCAGGCATAAAGTCGCTGCCTCGGCGCTCAAAAAGCCCGTTTTTCGCCATAAATGAGGAAGTTATAATTTAACTTTCTTGAACGTAAATTAGTAGGCAACATCGAGATACAGCAACACAGAATGCTTCCATTGACCTTATTGAGTAAGAACTGGGCATCATCGACACTCTGCAATGACGACTGATTGTCACTTTCTTAAAGAAAACTCCCCGAGTATGGGCTTACGGTGAGTAAAAAATTCTGAAATTTGGAAAAATTTCAGTATTAATGCATTATTATTTAATATTAATTAAATTAACTAACTTTACTAATTAATTAGTAACTTAACTACTTAAATTTGCTAAATAATTATGTAATTACTGTAAATATTAATACTGAAATTCAGCACAACTTCAGTATTAATACTTGAAGACTCGGGATTCATTTTTTGAATTTATCCATAGTTACACAGATTGAAGAGAAACGTCTTCACAATTTATTGTAAAACGTCACAACAATTTATTTAATGCAATGTAAATATGTACGGACAACAGGCATCAGCCGTTCGGCTAGCTTCAGGTACACGTCTTTTCTTCTGTTCTATTTTTCCAATGCAGTGTTGATAGAATTGGCCTAGTAGTCCCTGCTAACTATTGATTCCCTGATCTAATTCCATGTCTATTCAAAAGTTTTGATCTGCTATTTGAATCACGCAATCATCAATAGGAATTGTTTTTCTTCTCATCGGAGATTCGCCTAAACGGTTGTCCGACGATGGTCGTTTTTATCGTAGGAATAGGTTGGCCATAAGCATGGGCGTCAAACTAGCCAGGTCGCCCCTACGATTATCGGATCGGCCTCAAATAAGGCCAATTGCTCGGGAGTCGTGCGTGAAGGGCGAAGGGATTTAGGCCCCTCCGCGTCTCCTCCGCGCCCTCTTCTCCCACCCTACCCCCAGCACCTCTCTCCTGTCCGCAATGGAAGCCTTCGCCACGCTCGTCAAATCCCTGAACTATTGGGCGTCCATCTAAAGATTCGCCTCTCCCCACCTCCCTAACCCCCTCGCCCTTTATCAAGTTCAATAGTCACCTCAACGTGATCGAAGTGTTGATGCGGTCATTAGTATTCCCGTCCGTCGCGGCACTTGTTAAAGCCAAAAGGGCCCGGCCTGCGCCGGCAAATGCAAATATTCTCCATTCCCGCGGACCCAGAGCTAACGAGGCTTCGGCACGTGTAGTTGGATTCCCTCCGGGGAAGACCATCGTGCATTTCCAAGCGGGATCCGTTGAAGCCGATGTTTTGCTCAATGCACGCGACGCCTGCCTGTCCATGGTTGGTCACTAGTGAAAATATTATATGGTATACGAGATTTCATTGGGGCATCGTAAAAGTGACCTAGGAAATAAGAAATTGAATGCATAGGTTCTCTTTGAGAACTTTGGAACGCGGAGACGCCGCATATTTTGAACATTTAGCTGTAGCTTTGATTTACTAGTGATCGGTGTTACATGGCTTCGCAGAAATTACTGTTATAACAATGAAGAGTCTGAATACTCAGGCTTATTCAGGTCTTACTTAAGGCCTGTGTAAAAATCGCCTCCTCAGAATCTCTTTGCCCTAGTAGTCGTAGAATCTGCCTTCTTAGTAAAAGTAACATTCGGAAGTTGGACACTTCTACAGAGTTCTGCGAGACCTTGTTTGAGAAACATGTTTTCATATAAGACACATGATATCTTCGTTCATATGTCCTCCCGTACCTATCTCGTAGCGTGACCTTCTTATATGCATGTTTTGGGAATTCGGATCTCATTGTGGCGCCATGGCGCTTATGTTCGAGTTCTCTGTTGACCTTCTGTTATGTTGTCTGAGTTGGTCGTGTGCATGCAGATCGAGCTCTCTCTTATTGAGCCTATCTTTGCATTCGGGTAGGTATGTATATACGCTGTTCATGGATTTTATGGAAAGGCCTCCGAAACGCAGAATTACTTTGGATCGCGTGTAAATGAAAGACCTTGATAGTATATGTTGATATTTGAGTCATTGATGAATTCATTGATAATAACAAAAATTCTATATGCTACTGTTACAAATTTTTAATCTCTAATATCTAGGATCGCAGGACACAGTACTAATCATTAGGAGTTATTCCGACTTTAGGCTAAAATTTAACGGTTACCCGTTATTTTTTTGCTGCTTAATGCCAATTAACCGGTTTTGGGGAGTTGATTCCTCCAGGTACGGTGCTGTATTCACCGGTGTGTTAAATTAAGTTGATGAAGTCAGATGTGTGTTGTCACAATTCCAATACCAAATACCCTAAAATAAAGTCCACACCTTTGACTTCTTTCTCTGTCGATTATTATTGCCACACATTTTTCTAAAATTATAAAACTTTAACGGACAAAAAATGAAGCTTGATAACATGCATGCAAATTCATTTACTGTTTCCACCTCTTGGGTTATGAAATGTCGATGGTGTCTGGAATAAATTTCGCTGCACGCTCCCACCCAACTTGTGTCGGTGATAACCTCACCTCCTTCCACTCGTTTTTTTTAAGACTTTTTAGTATCATATTGATAGCACTGCTACATATTTCGTTGATTTCATAAGAGAATCTACGATTTGATTTGCTATCGACAATAATCTCTCACTTTGGATGAAATTCCGCATGTTAAAACCCATCATTTTTCAAATATGTTGGGTGATGATGTCTCTTCCACCGATGAGTGGCAGTTCGCTTCACTCCATTGCTGTTTGATCCATTGGTGAAAGTGGTGAGTGCTTAACCTCGCCATCACCTCATAAGGAGAGGTGATACACACTCAATTTTGGTTGGGAATAGGATAGTTTCTTATACCTCTACTATCTGCGGTTTCTACGGAAGTTCCCATTATTCCCAGAGAAGTTCATATTATTGTATATATTGAAATCACCGGGATTAGAATTTGGGATCCTCTTGTCCGAGAATAAACCCGCGGGTTCCTTGCGCTGCTGTCCTTATGGTTGCGGTGTTGTTATGAATGACAAAGATACAGTTGTTTGTAGACGTCCTCTCATGTGTGTATATTTTACCGCTCGCATTTTTACATTCTTCGGAGTCTTTTTTTTTTCTTACGGCTTGTTTGCTTTTGAGATGCATTTTATGTGCATGTGAATGTGCACGTCCAAAATCCTTTTAATCATTAAACAATACTTTTCCTTCTCCACCCGAAATGCAAGTCCTGCGCTACACTTGTCGGATTTTCGTCTTTTGTTTACTTATCATTGGGTCAATTTTTGAAATGTGGTTGAAGTTGCGTTGAATACAGTAAATATCAGTTGAGTCAATACAACGCTAAAATTGTGGTGAGTACCGTTGCGGAATTATGTGTGTGAAATTTCGGGGCATATGCGCCCGTTCAACTGTGGTTTGATTATGATGTATCCCGTTTTAACTTTTGACGTCAAGTTGCTGCTCCTATTCACTGCCTCGACATCATCTGTATTTCCGTGGCCGTTCCGTCTATACAAGGTCTTGTTAACCTTTTGACTATTCTTGCTACTAATTTTGCGGACGTTTCCTGAAAAGCGACGGTTTCTTTTCCTCAATGGAAAATTTCATGCTCCCTGACTCCTTTCCAAAGCTTCCTGAAGTCAAATCCGCACCCTATTCCCCGTCACACAAAAATCCACTTTCAGAGCTCACACTGCGTGAAACCCCGGGGTTGTTTATTAGAAATTCACCCCCTTCTTCCTCCTAGCCTTGGCATCCCGCTAAACTCTTCTATGTTTTCCAATCCCAGTCTCAGCATACCCCTCCCACCTCGCCTCCCGTTCATCATCATCTCTGTCGTTTCATCCCCCGTCCAAACCCTCGCGGAAACCCCATTGTTTCCTCCAACTGAACTCTCTCCTCCTCAACTCCCGGTGCGAGTGAGAGATTATTAATGTGAATGCTTGGGAGAGTAGTGGGGGTGGGTATTAGGAAAGGAGGCGGGTAGGGAGCCGTGAGCGGGGGAGGATGACGAGGGAGAGTGAAAGGCGGTCGGCTTCAAAAGGATGGTGGTGGGAAGGAGACGCGGGCGACCTGAACGCGAGCGTTATTGGTCTCCGTAAGCATTAAGCGGACGGCTTGGGAGGCCATCGGGCTGGTGCTCGACCTCGTGAATTTCACGCGGCGGAGGGTGAGGGGAGTGGAAAACTTCGTAAGGAGGTACCACCTCCGGGCATTCCGGCTTCGTCTAGCCACTAGGATTCAAGGAGTTGCCTATCATTTCATTGACTGCAGTCTTCCCTGCCGTCCTTCAGCTTCGCAGCTGCGAGATTTGGCAACGTCGTGCTCCCTCTGCTCTGGCGGTTGTTTTTGGGGCGGGAAAGGGGTTTTACGTGGATGGTTAGCTCATTTGGTGCATGGGGAGGGAGGGTGGTGGTGGAGGATGTAAGAGGAGGGTTTAGGGGTTTGAGCCGCCGGGGTCGGTGGCCGGGGTGGGGGGATGATGAAGAGGGCCGGGAGGGATTGCGCACCCTTGGGGTGTTTGCGTGGGCGGAAGAGGGCCGAGAGGGGAGGGCGGGCTGGACCGAAGGGAGAAAGTGGGTGGGACCGCTGCGGGGAGAGAATTCCCTCCCTCTCCCTGTTTCGCGTGTGTGCTTCCGAAAAGGTTGCTATGTTAGGACCTTGTGCGGTGCCTCTCTCGTGCCCCTGAAGGTTGTGACCCAAAGCCATCCTCTACGCGTATCTTTTAATTTACGAAGTTCTCCAACGAGTAACATATCGTTTTTACCTCTTCACATTTTGCTGTAGAAATAGTGATCCGCCTTGTATGAATCCTTATTTTAAAGTGACAATTGCGAATAATTTATCTCATTAAATGACAATGAATTCGATAGAGGCAAAATGTGTATCCAAGTATTAGGCAGTGTGAAAGACTGAGGATTCAGTTTATTTGGTTTTACAAAATTGTGTTTTTTTTGTATTTATGGAAGTGCTCTGCTTCAAATATATGTATAAATGCTTATTTTCCTAGTTAATGGAATACCTAAAATTTTGAGAGGATATTTTTCCCGATACGATCAAAAAACAGTCGCTATATAAGCTGACTTCCTGGCAGAAGTCGCGGATGTGTACGAGTTTTCTCAAGGATAAGGTCATCCTTTTCGTTCAAGTTTTCGTTGTTTTCTTATTCCCCGTTTACAGAATGAATTCTGCGCTCGGCTTTCTCTCTCCCCCACGAGTCAACCCATTACGAAATCTGCCGAGGGAGATGGCCCTCCTGACCGCGGAGTCGTGGACTTGGCGATTTTGTTTGTGAAGCTTGCGTTTGCATGTGCCCGTGCCGGACCTCGGGGTGAAATGGGGCGCGGAAGGTTGTACTTGTGTCGTTTTGTGGAGGAGGGGGGTGGAGCAGAGTTGTGGCGCCGGAAACGTGAATGGAATCGGGTGACGGAGGTGGAGAGAGAAGAATTTGTGTGTGTTGAAGTTAAAGAGAAGTAAAGAGTGCTCCCCACCCCACCGCTATATACTTACACCACCACTCCCCCCGTGGACCACCTCTCCTGCGGGAGTGAATTCGGTGCGTTTGGGGAGAAGAGGGTCGTCACGGGAGGCCACCGCCCCTCACTCTCCTGCCCCCGGGGACCACCTTCCGACCCTTGCCCGCTCCGCCCCGCCCCTCGCGACCCCAGGGCCCTCGAGAAGTAAAGCCCACAACTTGCAGCCCCCTCTCCATTCGCTCCTTTCCCTTCCACCCGCGCACTCTCTCCGTCGCCCTTCGTGGTCGCTCGCGCTCTCTCTTTCCACTGGCTACTGGACGCTTTTGAAACATTTCTCGTGCGTTTTGGATGCTCATTCGAAATTCAGGCGGGGTCACTCTTTTGTGATTCTTGGTGTCACCGCGGCCCTTTTTCTCACTCTCCCTTCGCCTGGGCACCATCTTCGTGCCTTTTTCTTCGGTGCCCCTTGGACGAATGTAGGAGGAGGAATTGGCCAGCGAAAAAAACAATCTCGGAAGTGCTGGGCGTGGTGAGGGAGGGAAGGAAGTGGCTCGGAAAAATTCCGTGGCGGAGTAATTGGACGGAAGAAAAAGATGAACATTTAAGGTGGAAAGAAGGGTGGTAGAAGGTATTCTGCTTTGAAGAATGTGAATGTGTGGGGAGCTAGATGTTCGCAGGTGAAACGGAGCGTTTAGTAATACCCATACGGCCATCCAAATCTTCCTGTCGTCGGATGGAATGACCGCTGAAATTTTAACCCCTTTGGGCTCGAGTCACGCTTCGCCTTTTTTACCCTAGATTTCGAGCTTCGCCCCTTGATGCAACCTCTTTCTCCTCCTTCCTCCCTCCCTTGCCTCTCCCGCAGGCCTCATCTTCCTAGCAAACCGAATCCTAATGACCCATTGTCGAGTGCAGTACGGGTGTCTTTTGTACGCCTGCGCTGACTCGACTCCGTCGGCGTGGGTCTGGTTCAGGAGCGGGGGTTTTTCGGGGACACGTCGAGTCCTCCAGCATTCACGAGGAGTTTATGGGGGTTAAAGTGGGAGGAGGGGAAGGCCGCGGTTTACAAGGGGCGGGAGAGGAGTGACGGGTCCTCGTGCGTGGGAGGAGTGAGGAGGCGCGAATCGGTGGGCAGTTATTGGCGCAGTTGGAGTGGAGGGAAAGAGTGGTGGGGGGCGAGTGGATGACAATCACTGCTGCGGGAGACACTGTGATGGTATCACTGTCGTACTTGATTTAGGGACGAGGCGCCGGGTAGTTTCCATCTGAATAGCCGGGTAAGATCTTATAGGAGGAATACTTGAATTGATTGAACCTCTCCTCAAACAAAAACCTTCTTGAAGTGTCGGAACACAAATCTTTCCTGTTGAAGATTTTAATAAAATTGCGCTTTGCATATGTTGTAATGACTACCACGCTAATTTTGTCAGACTTTAAATTTTGCTTGTTTCTTTTTTACATTGTAGTGTTTGTATTTAAACTATTTATTCATGTATGGGATGATACATGCTCCCTCAATCTTACTGTGCAATTAAATCACGTGTTCATATTGGAGTTATAGATGACAGCAAAAACTGAATCTTAAGGGTGTTACCGTGGAAAGC
The DNA here is from genome assembly GCA_933228895.1 of Platycnemis pennipes. Lineage (NCBI taxonomy): Eukaryota > Metazoa > Arthropoda > Insecta > Odonata > Platycnemididae > Platycnemis > Platycnemis pennipes. The sequence goes on from OW121847.1 coordinate 111,624,429, forward strand.
CTTTAAAGTTGTTGGCGTGCAGGCCCTGATACTGTTGTATAAAAAAAGTTTCCCTCTATATTTCGTGAGCATGACGCAACCCGGGATGGCGTTCACGCTCGAGGGTGCTGGTATGTGACAGTGGAGCGGAAAAATACGAGATCGTGGTTCGAGTGCTTCCTTTTCGTGATTGCCTCAATTCCACCCTCGTTCGGGGACTTTAGTCGATTTCGGGTTTTCTCCCGGCTGGCACATCACCCCCATCCCTGAGAGTACTTTCCTTTTTAGCGGTGCAAGGTGGCGCGAACCCTCTTTCTCCACGGTCGAGTGACATTGGGACGGGAAATCGCGTGCACCCTCTCAACTCCCGTCGCCATCGCGCATCCCTTTGCTGCAAACGCGGGGGTGGTTGGTGGGTGGCGGTGAGGGGGTTGAAGAAAGGACTCATGGGGATGGAGTAAGGTGGTTTTTCTGGGGTTGGGTGTAACGTGCGGGGGCGTGTGCGGCAGTAGCTAGTGCCGAGATGATGGTGTGGGAGGGGGAGGGAACAGAGGGTGGCGCGTGAGAGTAAAAAGAGGTTCGGGGTACGGCGTTTCCGGGGAAGGGGAGGGGCAGGGGTCCGCCCTGAGGGGTTGGGGGAGGGAGGCAGTGGAGGAATGGAGCGGGGGGGGAGGGGGTGGGGGGTTTGGGGGGGTTTTTGGGGGATCGGGTCGGGTGGAGCGTGCTTGGAACTTGGGAGGGGCCTTAGTGGGGTACCTCTCTGAGCGGCGCTTGCCCCCCGCCGCCGCCCACCGCCCCCACCTCCCGATCCTTCAGGAGTCCCACTTCACCCCATCCCCTTCAATGCCATTTCCACTCAAACCCTTCCAGCACCCCCATTCCGCCTCCTCCCTCCCCACCCCCTTCCCCTCTCCGCCGCCCACTTCTCCCCCCGCACCACCATCGAAAACCCCATGCCCGCCTCCCTCCGCCCCCGCCTCGCCCCTCCCACAGCGCGTCCGTGGCAGGGCTGGCAGGCGGCTTGCATGCGAACGAACGAACCAACGCCGGAGGGGCGGAGGCGGGGCGGCAGGGAGGGTGAGGAGAGAGTAGTGCTTTCTCTTCTCTCGCCTCCCCCTCCTGCCACTTCAATTCCCTCGTCCCACACCCCCCACTCCTTTCTCTTTCCAGTCTCCCCATCCCCCTCTCTCTCCTGGGCCATTCTCCTCTTACACCCCGGAGCGTCTCTATCTCTCTCTCTCTCTCTATGCCTTTCTCCTTCCAAAAAAAGACCCTTTCTTCAACCCTCCCCCTTTTCTACTTTCCTCTATTCCGCCCCCGCGCTAACCCTGCATTTCACCTCCGGAGTAACGCAGCAGCGGACGGAGGGGGCCGCGACACCGCGTAAACGGATTTTTAGGCAGTCATCGTAAAGAGTGGACAAAAAAATTTCCTTACTTGCACTCGCCGTGGTTTATCGCGCCCCGGTATTTTTTTGCGTTTGTTTCCCTCCGCCGCTGCATCCATCCACTGTTCACCCATTTCGTGGATCGTTGTTTTTTTTAATTTCTTTGTCTCTCTCGCTCTCTCTTGCTCCCTCCCTGTCTCCCGATTTTGCGCACTGCCTTTTCCCATTTCTCCCGCACCTTTCTCCGGCACACGCGCTTTCCCCCCCTTTTCCCCTCCGCCCCCATAGTCCCTTTTCGCACAGGCCCTCAGAGAGCCTACTTCCCTCACCCGCCCTCCCCCCTTGGTACCCTTCCCCCGTCCTTTCACAGCAATTCACTCGTCCTCCCCAAACTCTCCTTTCCCCCACGCAGTCACCCTTCTCCACATTCACCCACCCACTTCCCGCCCACCGGAACCTTTCTCCGCCTCCCCCTCCCCCTGCGGCCCTCACCATTGCCTTCCTCCTCCCCTACTCTCTTCCCGTCCACATCCTCCTCTCTTTCCTCTCCTTCGTGTCCCACCCTCCAGCCCTCCTCCGTCTCCCCGAGGCGTAACGGAGTGTGCAGAGGCACACACACACACATATATACACACAAACGGGCGGAAGGGGGTGAGAGAGAGGGACGGAGGAGAGTGTGCAAGAGGGTTGCTGTGTGGCATTGACGGCAGAAAGGGGAGGAGTGCCGAGGGGGTTGGTTGTCGGGAGGGAGCTCGGCAGAGAGAGAGGGGCCCTTAGTAGCGCCGGGCGCCGTCGGCACAACACCCTCTCTCTCTCTTTCCGGCCCCCCGTCGAAGTTAAAGGCCGTGCCGGGGAGACGGAGGCGTGCGCTGCGCTTAAAGCCGCCCTCCGCGTACCGTCCCTCGGCGAAGGGGTCCGCATTGGGCGTTTTCGGAGGAGGGATTCGCGGGGAAAAGGCGCTGTGGAGAAAAGATATCTCCGTGTGTCCGCGAGTGTGTGCGTCGTATTTTTGCTCCTTCCCCGCTCACGTGACCCTTGGCTCGCCTCACGTGATTCCGGTCGCTCAAGTCGGAGCGCCGCGCGCGCTGTTCGGGTTCGTGTGACTCCGTTTTTGTGTGCGCGCTCCCTCGCCGACGCAGTTTCCAACTCCTATTTCCCGCCACCGCGCGTAATCTTTTAAGCTCCTCGTGGTGTGGCGAGAGAGGGAGGTGGAGGGAGAGAGAGGAGAGTCTGGCGGTCCGAGCCAGCGAGAGGGCGAGTGACTATTTTTTTCCAAGTGCCTCCCTCCCTCCCATTGGTCGACTCCTCGTGATGTCACGGTCACGTGCTCTGAGTTGGCCGTGGATGTAGCCGGCCGTGATTCTCCGTCTCTTCCTCTTTTTCTCACTCTCTCCCTCACGCCCTTCGGAGGGATAGGGATAGAAAGAGAGGGATGCGAATTGCCTTGGCCGAGGTGACGGCCATGAGACCAGATTCCTCCTCCACCGTTTCCACCTCATCCTCCTCCACCAGTCTTTGCCTCCTTCGCCTCCACTTCCTTCTGTTACCCCGGTCCGAATATCAGTCGGGAGTAGGCGAGGGACGGTTCTGGACTGGTGTGTACGGAATGGGCGAGGGACGTTCGGGCTGAAGCAGGTAGTCGGACGCGGAGAAGTTGGTTGAGGCGGCGTGCGGGGAGGGAAGATCTTTCGGGCGACAGACATTTGAGGAGGATGCGACGCATCTCCTGCTCTCCGTGTGCTGTTGTTAGTGGAAATCGGAGGGGGAGTGGAATCCGCGCCCTTGTGTGTGAGTGAGCCAGTGTGTGTGTTGGTGGGCGCCCCTTCCGCCGCGCTGAATACGCCACCTTCAGCCGAGAGCAAAGCTCTCTCTCTCACAGTATATATATATCTCTCTCTCTCATTCCTCCCCCTCCTGTGCGCCAGTCGGTGCGAGACCCCGAGTGTGGTGGGTGCAGTGCCGTCGGGTCCGCGGAGACTGAGTTTCCGTGACCGTGATGTAATTCGTGATCTTTACCAAGGAATGATTTTGGATTAGCGGCACGTTTTTTTCCGCTGAGTTTTTTATTTTAAGTCCGCCTCAATCGGCGTTCGTGTTCAAAACTTTTCTTCCCTGGAATAGTGATAAAAGTTTTATATTGAGGATGTTTCCCACGTGATTTTTTCCTGGGAGATAGTGCTCACGAAGTCGCCGTCCTGGAAGGCTGCTTAATGGAATAAAATCTAAGTGTGAAGCTTCGACAAGACATGAAAGTTTTGTGCAAATCAGCTGCTCAAAATCTGTTTTACTCTCGAACTCTATATTGGGATGGATCGAGGTGATCTTCTTGGACGTCCTTTTCTTGTTTCTTTCCGGAGAAGTTCGTTTTCACAGCGTCGCCTCGCTCCTTGAGGTGCTGAGGGGTGCCCAAGACCTTGGCCGGAATCGTCCGCAAGACTCGAGTCTTTGTTCGTGGATCTGCCGTCCTTATCCGTGTCGGAATCGCCTTCTCGGTCCGACGCGGAGCCTGGGTTGTCGGTCCAGCCGAAGAGAGGCCGCGCGTCATTGGTCGTGGAAGACTCAGACGCTGCCGAAACGCCAACGCCCCGCGGATCCGCCCGAAAATAAACATCCACACTCTCGGATTCCCACGCGGTTTTTGGCGCCATTCCGCCCTCCCCCTCACTCCCTCACCTCCGGCTGTGAGTGATCCATCCTCCCCTCCACGGGATACTTCATTTCCCCCCTCCCCCGCCCACCTCTTCTCCGACACCGGCGCGACTCATCTTTCGCGCGGGGAGGGAAAGGAGTTCAGAGGGTCGGGGCGTGCAGGGGTGATGGCTCTCGCGCGTATGTGCGAGGGCGGAACGAAGAGAGTTTGACCACCTAAGTTTTGGCGTTCGTCGTCATCCCTGGGTTCGTGCTGGGTCATACACGTTTGCGTTAATTGGCTGAGGTCCGCGTCGTCCGCTAATCAAATTCCTTTGGGTGACAGCCGCTGGTTGAACGGTCCAGTGTTCTTATTCATTCTTCCCAGTGCGTGTTCCCGCGTGCGGGGGACATATTACCTTCGGCGTGTGTCCTTTACGCCGGGTGGCTCGTCCAAAAGGGTACTAGGATCACGTCAGAACATCTGTGACCTGAGAGAGGTATGCCGTGAAGGATGAGCTCCGAGTAGCTCCTCCACTCTCCGTCTCGTCCGTTGCGTAATTTAACCTCCCCCCTCGCCGCCCGAAACAGCTGTTGCGCGGGGCAGTGGGGTTTTACGGTCCGGCGTCGATCTTCGGACGACATCTGTGTGTGATTTTCGAGGAGATTATTTTTCTCCTCTCCTCCCATCCGGTGTGTCAGCAGAGTCGATCCTAGTTCAGTGCTGTTGCCAAGGGATGAGAAAAAAGTGTTTTTGCCCCCGCAGGGTTCTGCTCTTCTGCATTTCAGTGAGAATCCCCCTGCAAGTGGAGTTCACAACTTCTAGTTTTAACTGAATCCCTTTTCCCCATTCGTCTGCTGGCCCTGGATTACTAACTAATCTGGATATCCGTGGTGTTTTTGGAGGCTCGCGTCCCGCTCCACGCGAGTTCCTGCGTGGGACGGCATGACCTTTGTTGTGGTGGTGAAGTGTGTTAGTGTTTTTTCGTGTCACCGTGTTCCTTGATTGTTTCATCGCATTGTGTACTCCCGCGTGGTTCAATCGGGTGGCGTCCCTTGGTGCGTAGCGGAGATGGAGTGTTGTCGGCCGGGCGCCGGGGCCGCTGGGCGGTGGCCGGCCGCTCGATCCGGCGGCTCGGAGCTGGTGGTCACCTGGGTCGGCTTCGGCCGTGGGACGCGTCCGGGGGAAGAGGGTCTCGTCGTCTTGGGAAGGGCGGGGGAGGTTAACGCGTCCGCCCCGTCCGCCGGCGGGCTCTCGTGCTAAGGGAAGGGAAGAGGTGAGCGGGACTCGAAGGGCGTCTACCAGTGCGGAAAGTGCTTCTCTCAATCGACGGCGCCAAGATGAGGCGCACACGGAGGAGGGGCAGGATGAAGTACAAGGGAAGAGGAATCTGTAAGGACGACTTCGACAACCCGTTCTTCGGTAATGTCCCTCAAGTTACCCTCCCCCATTTTTTCCTCTCTGTACGCCATGAATGAATAAGAATAGTTTGATTCGCCGTGCTGAGCCGTCATTGGCCAGGCGTTAGAAGTTCGCGTCTGGTCATTGAGTGGCGCGCCGTTCGATTGAATCATTATTTCTCGTCATGTATCGTATTTCGTCAGTTACAGTTTATGTGGAATTCAAGCCTCGTTCTAAATTTGATCGAAGAACCCTTCAATTTTCGGAAAGATTTTGAAAGAGTAGTAGTTATTTTCCGAAATATGACTCAGGGTCCGTACCTTGGATCTTAAACTGAAGTTGACCTTCGACCTTCGTAAGCATTTTCCCGCTAACTGTGCTATCGTCATGATAGGTATCGATCATAAGATAGTAAGTATTAGAATTAGATTGTTACGTTCTCCAACTGCTAAGGTTAAATTACACCGTGTAACTTAACTTAGTTTACGCTTAATACTGAGAAAATAATCCTGGCACTCATACTCGAGGCGCGATTCGAACCTGCGGCCTTTGTTTTGCCTGTTAATGAACTTGCCTCCGCGGACGATATAAACACATAAACTTAAATTCGTTTGGTATCATTCAGTCGACGATCTTCTCACTATGAAACTACAACAGTTCAGAATTCTTCGCGGGTTTTCCACCGGGTCACCGGGACGGAAAGAACTAAGTCCTATATAACAGTTCAGAACTCTCCCTGAAAATTCATTAGACCGATGATGAAGACTAAAAGGGGGGTGCCCCGCCACCATTGGCCTCGGTCATTATAAACAAAACGAAATGCACTGGCTGCCGATACCCACCCTCCGTCCGTGAGGCTTATCCTAATTCACGCGGAAATTCACTAGCGAGAGGGCATGGATTTTATTAATCCCGTCTGCTGCGAGCGGGTCCCCCTTGTCCCCTGGGCGCGTTATTATCGGGCAGTATGTGACAGCCGCCGTGAGAATAGCCTCTGCATTTCCCGTCTGCCCAGCGATGCAAATATCCCTCGAACCGACATTCCATTCACTCTCCCCTGCCCTCCCCTTCGCTCGTCGTGCCATGACCTGATAATCCGCTTTGTTTTTTCCCAAGTGCCTGGCGACCGACTATCTGGAGAGAAAGTGGATTTTTTAACGGGATTATGTTTTTATTATCACAATTTATGCATGTACTCTGTGTATCATTTTCTTCTGTTTTCTTTAGCCCTTATGCCTCTAAAAAAACTTCGCACTTCTTGGCTTGGGTATGAGTAAAGGTAAACAAAGACTTCTCTAACGCCAAAGATTGTATAGAATTAGTATTACGAGTGAACTTTATTATGTTTTGGTAATTCTGTCATACTAGAAAGTTCATTGTGTTTGATACACGTCAGGGAGTTTCCCTTTTTATTAATATGACATGTCCTATGCGTATGAAATACAACCCTTGGCTGGTGATCAAATACTTTTTGGAAACATTTTCAGATCCTGAGACGGCGAAATTTTTCCTTAAAAAAAAGTCTGGCTACTTTGACGCCAATTGCATGTGCGATAAACTTGAGACTTCTTGCGGTCGTTTTAAATATGACATACTACCATTAGGAGCTCCTTCCTCGTAGGGGGCGTGCTACTAATTGAATGGTTGGTCAGGAAAATGAATCCGATATATTTAAAGGTGTGTGTCAATTTTTACCTCACTCCGATGTGATAAAGAGGATGCATTCTTTAGAACTTGTAGATTGGCTAAATGCTTTTCCATGTTTTGGTATGTGGTATTCTCGTTTACCTACTTGTATTACTCGAAAGTTTCACTTTTTCGTAACTAGCGCATTTTGTGGTGCAATGAAGTTCTAGTTCAATTTAGGTTGCCTATTTGTGATCGCTTTCGTGTGTTTCTTCTTATGAACATTTTTTAAAGCCCCAGTTGTGGCAGCGGCTGACTCAAAGCATGATACGATGCCGGAGAGAACTCAGGAGGCTCAGTCGAGCTTCGAACATATGATCCAGTACTGATGAAAAAATAAGGTTGCTTTTAACGAATTAAATTGGCATTAACACATGGCAGCTGTTTGAAGTAGCATGCGAGTGATTTTCCTGTAGCTCTCTTCAAAAACAATAAAGACTTTTCAATTTTGAAACCGAGCCGCTGAGGATCAAGATTGGAATAAATGCATGTGCATATTTTGGGGGTCAAGGTGATCAGGTGTCTAGAGAATAATGCATCAAGTGGCCATTTATCTTATATGCGAATTCCTTCCTTTCTTCTCTAACATTTTGTCTGAGGATGCATTGCACCGGCTCTCAACCAATAGTAACGCATTGCGTAACCCATCGATCACCATTTTGTGTCGTCCTCTACAATATAATCTTGGGTATAGAAGACATCTTGGGCTGGACGTCAAGAACGATCGGAAAGTTCGGTATCCCTCTAGCGTTGGCAAAGTTAAACCTTAAACGTAAACCCCTTGCCCTTTCCCCCGAGCCCGGTGTCCTTGCTCGCACCAGACCCTTGTCTAGTCAAGGCGTGATTTCGGGTTCTCCGCTCGACCAATTCACGGTGACGAGGGGAGGCTGTGGAGGAGGGAGGGCGATGAGTTGCCGGGGAAGAGATGGGTGAGGGAGGGAAGGAAAAGGGATTTGGGTGGTCTCCGTGGAGACGCCGGGCGGCGGCGGCGGCTGCGGGTCCGTCTCCATGGGAACGGACGAAGGGCGGTAGAGAGGAGGGCTAGTCCATGCCGTCGCGACGCCACCCCGCGCGGCCGGGGCGCGCGTGCCTTTCGGCACTCTCCTGCCGTGGCCAGTCCCGGGCGCCATGCGTGCCCGGGAAGGCGCGCGCAGTCTTGGTGGCGAGGCGGGGTGCGCGCGTGCGCGGCGGGGCGGGGACGCGTTGGCTGAGGCTAGTTCCACGCACGTGGGATTAAGTTCTCCAGAAAACCCTGGACGGAATCCTCTCGGATTTGAGGCCCGGCGGAAAACATGACCCATTCCAGTAGTTATTTCTGTTCCCTCCCTTGGAATCTTGCGTCTCTGCCCGGATAATATTTATTTATTGTGTACCCCTCTCCCTGTTAACTATAGATGCGAGTGCGGAAATTCGCTCATTCTTCGGTGAGGCATATCAGTGTTCAATCCGAAGTTTGGTTTTTGATAGGTGAGGGTAGAGCTCACTCCGTACTTCTTGAGGGTACTTCTTCTTTATAACTAGGCCATTGGCGTGTGAAATTCACACATCGAGGGTTGGGGGCCAATTCCTTTCCCTGGGCCACCTGAAATTTCCTACGAAGTAGAACTGCATACACAACTACACTACCTACACATAGAAAATAGAATCGCGAATATATATTAGGTGGGGGTGTCCAGAAAGCTTCTGCCTGGGATTTGAACTCGGGAACCTCCGGTCTGTAGCCCAGCACTCTACCCACCAGGCCACCACGACCCCCGGTGAGCACATGCATGCAATATTTTGTCATGAAATGGTGATGTTCATTATTCCTTGACGGAATTCGAAATCATTAGTAAATTGAGTTAATGAGGGCATGGTGGCCCTGCAGGTCGAGCTTTTTGGACATTGATTGTAGGTGTTGGGTTCATACCCGAAAGAGGCCATTCATACCTGTTCCGCTAAATACGAGCTCTATGCTTTTCTTGGTATCAGATCTCTCTTGTAAATCGCTGGCAATAAAAAAACTACCTTCACTCTATCATTAGGTTCGAATTTCACATTATATTATGATGGATTACCTAGAATGCATGATGATGAGGTTGGGTTATAATATTCGGCATTCTAATAATGTTCAACAATGAAAATATCAGTTGGATGAAACCTTTTACTTTTTATCATTTTAGCAGTAGGTATTTGTGACAATAGTGGTAAAAAAAAATAATAAGCGAGCTTAATTTTGGTTTCACTTACAGGATGAGCTATTTCTTAGTGTGCGGAAAATGCGTAGATGAAAATAATTACAATTCAGAATGAATTGAGATATTTTGTATCGTATTCAGTTTGCTGCAGATTCATATATTATTGATTTCGTTGAGAAATGTGAATTTTAGGTGATTGGATATATTACTGCTACAGGGAAGTATTCGGTTGAACCATATTAGGCCGATTGGATGTCTTTGTTAATTGTGTGGAAATCAGCTAGATATGTTTATACATGCAATCATGGAAGTATTCTACAAAGTGAGGTAATCATTTTGATAACATATTAGGCTGTCTGTGACGATGAGGTTTGACTTAATAAACACTAAAATTACCTTGAGGTTATGCAGGGGTTTGGAACTCATTCATTATTGTTCTGAGAACTTAATGACTGAATTAAATTTGCTTAGCTTTTCTTAATTTGTCAACTATCGACATAGTGCAATAATCGGGAGTAGTTTGTGGGGAGAGAAAGCACTTGACTAGGGCACAACATCGTTATCAATGATGCCGATGTGATTTGTTGGAGGCTTTCGGACAGTGGCATCTTAAAGTAATTGGTTCTTTCCAATTATTATTTATCATTTTATCGGAACAGGTTAACTTTTGAGACGGCAGGCACGTAGGCGTATATCTAAACTAATCGGAGTTTGGGAAATATCAGTTTTCTCTTTGGTTAGGTAATAAATTCGATTTTTTTATTTTATCATTACTAACCATAGAATTGTGGTATTATCAACACGACAATCAGTACCTACATACTGAACATAACTTACTAATGTATTCAGGTGTATTGTGTACATTTGACCTAACATTTGATTAATGAGATTGGAAATGCTGTATTTTTGCTATTAGCACCCATTATATCATACCATTACATTTTATGCGTATTATAGTACTCTCTATAACTCCAACCATTACCCAAACACATATAATATCTTGAAACGTATAGGTATTGTTTTTACATTTTATCACACCTTTTCTCCTGAACAAACGAAATTGTGTTGCTTCCTTTAAGTGCGGGATATTTCAATGGACGTATCTTTTTTCAAACTTTGATTCGCCCTTACCGAATAACTGTGGCCAACCCGAAATGACTCGTTGTACATTCATAGCTCACTCATGCGTAAGTTAAGCTCGTCTAATGAATCCCCGTGGATGAGAGCGTTGTGTAAATGTTCTGGCCACTGCGTCGGCGCAGACGATGGACCCTGGGGTCATCCTCTCATCCCTCTGGACAGCCGTCTTGATTGGCGAATGAAGACAGCCTCCCCCCGCCCCCTGCCAACGTCCTTCCCTCTCCCGCGATGACGCGACCTCTTCTCTGCGCGGCGGAAGAGCCGTGACCCGCGGCCGCCGCTTCGTTAAGCGATGAATGCAGATCCGGCGTGACTCACGTCTCCCCCGCCGCGTGCCTCCTCCCCTCAGCCATGCCGACGAAACTCATCCCGCAATTCTGCGAAGCCTCGTAAGAATGCTTTCCGGCGTCGTGGGTTCGAGACGCCTTCTCCTCTGGCCCTCCCCCTCCCCGGCCAAGCCTCCGTGGAATGTGTCAAAGGAAGTGGTGGGGGCGAGATGCGATGCTCTCGCCTCGAGACCCCCCTTTCCCTTGCCTCCATTCCTCATCCCCTCTTCCTTCGTTTTTCAGTTTTTCTCTCTTCGGTTATATCGCCCCACGCTCCTTATTTTCTCTACGATTTTTTTTCTTTTCCTTCTCATTTCTCCCTTTCGCTGTCTTCCTTTTTGTTCCCAGTTTATCCTTTCTCTGTTCCTCTCTTGTCCCCTCCCCGACCACCCATCTCATTTTCTTTCCAATTTACTCCTTTCTTTATATTTTTTATCTTCCTTTCTTCTTCCTGTATTACTTCATGATTTATCTCGTGACGTATGTGTGTAGCTATATTTTTTTCTCGAAATGTAACATTAAACCATGGGAATTTAATGAGAGGAGGTTCAAAATCATCACATACCTAATACAAACTAAAATAACCTCTATTTCTTAATTTTAACGTATTTCTGTCTCATTCTTTCTCACCTCCCCTATCTTCTTTTTCTAACTTTCTTAATGTTTTTTTACTTCTTAATATTTTGCTGTTTCATTCTACGTCGTTAGTTTTACTAGTTTCTCCCTTTCCAGTTCTGTTTTCGTCTGTAGTTTTTACATCCTTGTTCTCTTACATTCGCCCGCTTTTTCTTCCCCCTAACCCGTCGCCACCTGTACCTTCGTTGGGGTTGATGGCTCAACTGTGGGCCCCCATTCGAGTCAGAAGCAGTAATTTACTCCATCCCTCCCTCTCATCTCTTCGCGGCTCCAGTTTCGGAATGCTTGGAGTGCAAGCGTCGTGTAGGATTTATAAATAAACTTGCCGTCCACTCGTCGCGGGCGCCCTCTCTCTGGTGCGATGCTCACGTGCCGGTGACGTCTGAATCGGGATGGCTCCAGAGATGGGTCAGGGTCGGGGATGCAATGCATCATATCACTTTCACTCTCCAGGGCTTGAGATGCGTGCTTGTCGAGTCTCGCCGAGCCGGGAAAGTAAGCGCGTCGGTGAGCTCCCAGCGCGAGAAATCGTGAGGAGGCGAAAGTGAATTCGTCTCCTGCATGCAATTCTCATTTTCCATCTTGAAACCGTGGTTTTTCGTCGTGCTTTTTATTTATCCGTTAAGAGATTTTAATCATTCTTCCTCCGTTTGATTCATTACGGTACGAATGTATTTTCTTCTCGTCTGTGTCGTATGTAGGAAACATGTGTCCATAGTTTTCGGATGCGGGTAAAAGGCATCGTGGTCCGATTTCTTCTCATTTGCATTTGCCTTTAAAATCAGGATTTTACTTGAATTTATTTTTACAATAGAGTTATTAGTTTTGTGTTCATACGCATCTATTTTCAGAGGTTTGGGAAAACGGAACTGGCGGAATTGGAACGTAAGAATTTTCATTGACTGAATTTTCTAGCTATATTATTCCTTGCGAGCATAAATATGAAATTATACTTTATCACAACTTACCGTCCATCTCTTCTCACTTTATGAAAACGATGCTTATATCTATGTGAGGAAACGGTGTCAGGCATAATTTTGTAGAAATCTATTTTATTGTTATAATGTATTTTCTTTGCCAAAATTGTTTACTCTGAGCCAAATACCACAATTGTAAAATTTGATTGCTTTTGCTGGGTTTGCAAACCGTAGAGATTATTTTATATAATAAGCAAAAATTAGATAATTGTCTAATGATGCTGACCTGAGCACCGTTAATATGGTTGGCATTTATTGAATTATTTTGCATTCGTCCTCAAATGGACAAAAATGTAATTGGAAATGCCATATCCTTGCCTGAATGGCAAAGAGGGTAACTAATCCACATGCGATATCAGGCCATCCGGGTTCGATTCTCGGTCAGGGTGAGGCGTATTCCTCCTAGAAATTCTCGCACCAAGAGACGCTTGAGATTGGATTAGTTGTTTATCTCGAATACGTCATGGTTCCTTGAATTTTGCAATGGTTACTCTTTTTTCATTTTATATATTGAAGCATCCTTGTACAAACTGTACAACTATTATCCCTTGTCTAAAAATAAACGTTTTGAGAGTAGATAATAATGCACTGTTTAGGGAACCGATGATTTTATCGTCAATTCATGTATCAAAAGTCTTTAGCACCTTGTTACTAATATAAGTTACGGTTATTCACCTGCCCGCAGCCTAAATTACGATTCATCTTGATATTTAATGCCTTAAGGCTGCTTTGCACGATACAATTTTTTGTACAAACGCTTGTATAAACTGAAAGAAATTGTATATTTGTCTGCATGGAATTTGAACAGGTTCTATTTCCCGTTCAATCATTCAGACAATCGCACAAGCGTTCGTACAATTTGCCGCTTTACACGGTACAATTTCCTCATACAAGAGTTTGCACAAAAAATTGTATCGTGTAAAGCGGCCTTTACATTTTATATGGAAACATAAAAAGAAGTAGTTTTGTTAGCTCGGCATTGAGTTAGCTTTGGAGTATAATTTATTTATTTATCATTGACCCGAAAACAACACGTGCGGTCTTTACATCGGGTACTTCAACTGATAACAATGACACAAGAACAGACATCCATGACCCGGGGAGAGAAAAACCTCCCCGTGCGGGATTCGAATCCGCGACCCTGGGATTGATAGGCAAGGGATTTACCCCGCCGCGCCGCCACCCGGGCCGGCATTTAATACCGGCATTTACCATCATCAGTCGTCGATCCTTATATTGGTTTAGCGCAACTCCCCACTCGATTCTCCTATCAACCTTTTCATATTTACATAATTCTTCTCTTTAGCATGTTTTACCACTTGCTCTATGTATCTCGTACTAGGCCTTCCTTTGCCATTCTTCCCGATGATTTATTATTGCAAGGACCCGTGTTAGAAATCTTGCATTTCCATACCGAAATCAACTGATGCCTGTTTGAAGAAGACTTGTGTAGCAGATGATCCTTCGACACCCTTAGTGTCCTGGAAGACGTTTTCCACAACCTATGGCTGTCGTCTTCATCCGCAGTATTCATGGTGCCTGGCAAGAATTAAATTTTCACTTGCAGTAGACTATAGGAAATCAGGGTGGTATTCAGGGTATGGCAAATTATACGTTAACATATTACCTTGTAAAAATACTAAAGTCCTATTAGTTGTTAATAAGATATCATTGATTAATTGTCATGGAGAATATCTTCCGTATTTTTGGCGAATTGGATGCGGCATTCTTAAGTTGACGCGGGAGAGAGGATTGTAACCACCTGCTGGAACCCTTCCTCTGCAAGAACGAACGCTGTTAAATGCAAACGCTGAGAAGACGCCGTCAAACCGTGACAAACGATAGCCACGCTCTACCTCCGATTTTGAAGTCAAATGTAAGCTACCATTACACGCTTGAGCACGGTGCAAGTTCTTAACGAAAGTCAGTGAGGCGATCACGGCATTAAATGCATCGCTGATTAATGAATTGCTGGAAAATACCCCTTCACCTTATCGGCGTATGAATAAATGCCCTGTGAATTCATTCAAGTGGCGTATTTAGCATATCTTTTTCAGTCACATATTTTCGAAGAATTGTTTTTTGGTTTTTAAGACCAGCACGTGGCTTTGTTTTGACGGCATCGTACGGCATGCTGCGGTGAGAGTGCATATGGAGCCCGATATTCCGCACCTTAGCCTTACCTCCCCTTACATAGACTCTCGATCGCATTGTTATTATTGATCCTTATCTCATTCCCTGTTAATCGGACCCAACTTCATCTCTTGAAATTTTTTCCGCAAGTTATATTTCTTTTCTTGGGAGGATACAGCTATTGATTTCATAATTTATCTTCCACGGTAGCTCATATGACTTGTCATTTAATTTGATTCTTTATCGTAATTAGTGTGGATGTCTAATTTTTGCAACTTATTCTTTTGCGCGTACTATGAAATAGCCTAGTTTCATAAAAAATTAACATTTTGTTAACTTGAATTGTTCACCATTTTGCATGAAGCAGGAATTTTATCAATTTTAATTTAAACTTTCCGACAATTACTACCTTTGAACCAATAACTTTAACACGCCCGGAACTTTGAAGGAATAATTACAAATTTACTCCGTTCAATTTATTGTCAGTATATATTTTCTGAGGGTGTATCTGGGCTGCAATATGACTAATTCCCTTGGTAATTGAAATAAAAATTGGCAAATGACTCATTAAGTGCAAAACTCTTTGTTAATTAATACTCCATAACTGATTTTTGATTCGTCATTTCTGAAATAAAATTGGTGTGTGCACATTCCACACAGTTCATGATATCATTGTTCTAAATCGCGCGTACAATATACATGCATATGTATGTTGATTGATATTTAATTTCCTACACATTGTAATAATTTTAATATGTTGAATGAAACCTCCGATGTCCTCAATAACAAAATAATACTCCACCGGCACCTTTTGATTTGGAGCAATGAGAATTCAGTTTGATGCCTTAAACTGTTTTCATCTATCAGTAAAAATAAGCTTGGCTTTGATATGCAAGGTATTACGGGAATGGGTCGCTAAATTTCTGGTATTGTTGTATTCGCTGACTCGTTCTGGTGGAAGTTTTCGATTTAGCCACAGCGCTATGATAGGTCCAATTATACGTCTATTCTGTTACTGCAATCGAGGATTTCACTTTCGAAAGGAGTGCTCACCAGTCACCTATTTTTTTGCGGGTGCAAGTTATTGGGCCGGCTTTCGATACCAGTGCGGTTAGTGGGGTGAATAATTCCATCGGCATCTATCCAGCTCGGGCTTGATCCCGGTCTGGGGCGTGAACTTAATCCACCATAGTTTATCGTGACGCACTAGCATTTGCGAAATGGCCCTATTCGTAAGGGGCTCGAGAAATCTTGTGTATTTTATGCTGTCATCGCTAGTCTAGAATGGCTTTCAATGAGGTGGCCGCTGTCTCAGAAAGCCATAGCCTGACTCCCAAAATTTTGCTTTGGAAAATCACTTATTTTTATCACATCCAATTGGCTTAAAATTATAGCTGGTGTAAATCAAGATCGGAATCAATGTTTTCCCGCGTCTTGGCGTGCGAGTGGTTTATGTAGTCCATCTTAGATTATAAATGTTTTAAGTTAGAGATTTAACATTAGCCAGCTTTCTCCATATGCCGTTTCATACGAGGCTTGTCATCGCGCAGTTTTGATGTCCGGGAAGGTGCACAGTGAAGGTTTTATTGCGTAAAGCAATGGCTCGTATGGAAAACTTCCCAAATACATGAATGACTATGAGAGAACTAGCCCATGTTCCATTTCCATGAGTATACGTATGCACAAAATTGCCACGGGTTTACCCTCCAGCGAATTATTCAATTAATTGTTTCGCGTCAAACGGTTTTCTCAGATGCTAAAAAATACATTGTGATATTAGTGTGCACGTAATCATATACCGCAAAATACGTTTTAAATTCCTCATTTTTCAATGCATTTTGATCTGCCATTAAATTGTTTTTTTATTGGAAAATAATTCCTTACTCACCGAAATGTGACAGGATTATATTTTTCTCAACTTGCGAGCGTTACAAAAAAAATGCCAACTTGGTAAAATTGAATTCCTTTATCAGTGGAGAAATACGTTAAAGTGCTTAGCTCCCATGAACTACATTCTTGGATGTCAGAGCAATGTATCCAATTTCTTGACCCGCCTAAATTATGTTTTAAACACTTTCATTATTTGATTTTTAAAAACTTAATGAATAGGAATAACTTGAATAATGACCATTTTACGTCTTGAATCATGTGACTGTTAAAAAAAGAATGTATCTTCCTTTGGAGTTTTATATACATGTGAATTGTTTTTTAAATTGTATTTATTCGTTTTATGCTTTAGAAACTGTTAGTAGAATTGCAATATGGAATATCCCATCATTTTCATTGTATTTGGAGTGAAAGTATGCTTTATGAATATGAATAGAGAAATATTGTACGGGATGAAGAATTCTCGAAAAGTTAAGAAAAAATAAAACAGGGTATGAATGCTTCATCTAAATCTACCGTGATCGCTGCGATGCCAAATAATAATAACGCGAGAGCACTAATACGTCTTTGTTTTCTTATTGATATGTAGACCTGTATTTGGATGTAAATGAGGTTCAACGTGATTCTCTTACTTAACGTTTCTGCATTTCAGTAGTGCATTACTTGCGTTGTAACCACAACTTCAGGCATTGATTCTGTGATGTAATTAGTTTGGAAATCGAAATTGTTTTCTTCACGTGAAATGATGTAAATCTTCTGAGCTTGTTCAAATGAATATCTCACGCTGTTCCTGTAATATTGTACGCGTAATACAATGTTAGGCGTTACACTTTTTGTCATTGTGGAGACATTTTTCCTCACAAGTCCTCACCGTAAACGTAACCCCTGGTGTTACGGGGGCGGAAAGCTAGCTGATGGAGAATGTCTGTTATTTGCGCTCCGTGACCTTGCATTAAGCTCAAGAGGGGTGCCTTTGCCAGAGTAAAGTCCGTTATGGAATAATACGGAGATTCCATTTGTTAAAATCATAGGAGGCGTAATATTGTTTATCATTTCTCACATTTCTATAGTCATGTGAATCGATTTCTACGTCAACGCTTCTAAAGACCAATCTTCCTGTGGTTTACTCCGACGAGCCGACGTATCTTCTGATTTTTTTTTCAAGCTGCGACTTTGCCTCATACGACGCCACTCTAAAAATTTGTCTCTGGCTGAGTGAGATTGGGTGTGATCATGTGTCCTTTATGCGTTTGGTTCAGAATACACTGGATTCGAGGTTGATGAGAATAACGAAATCACTTCTCTCAGTTTGTAATCTTTCCGTTCATCCTCAGTCTTCACTCTTTCTCAATATACGAACTTAACCAAGTTCATCCGCCATCTTCATGATCACGCTCCATAAATTTGTTAAAGGCGACATTGACCGTATGCCATCCCTTCCTCTCGTCTTCACGAATTAATGGGTTAAGAGTGGGTCACTCGTCCCCTCCTTTTGCCGTAGTTAACTAGACGGATTGGCGTTCTGGAGGAGTGTGAGGAAAATGACAATAAGTTTTCATTTCATTGTGCTCGCGCTAGCCTCCTTGCCTTGTCAGCCGTATTCACCCGTTATGATTTTTTAGCTAACCGCAGCTCCTGAAATCGGTGGGAGCTATCTTTGGAAGCAGCACGAGTAGAAAAAAGGAGTCAGCGGTTTTCAGCTCCCGCCATATTATTGTGCTTCCTAAGAATTTTGGTGTTGACCTTTCATATCGCTCCCTTCGTCGGTTTGCTTGCCGCATCAATTTGCATATCCAAGATTAACAAATAATTTAGCCCTCGTATGGTTGAAATCATTATTTCGTCCTCTAATGTATAATTTTCTGGTATCATTTTCAGGTCTACTGTCAGTCATTTTTAGTTATTTCCGAAAGTAAGGGTCTAATATCGCCATTTTCCCATTAAGTGGTCCATTACGAAAAAATAATCCCAATGATGTGACCAATTCTTAGCATCTTCTCCGACTGGGATCTAATTTCCCCATTTTTGCGAAAGTGGTCGTATTTTCCGTAATAAGAAACCCTAATTTATGCTTCAAAAATAAGGAGTGTGGCGGAAGCTTTCCATAAACCAATGTGCGGGATTACTGATGTTTGGAATTGTAATTATTTTCCCGGTATGTGATCATCTTACGACAAAACCCCTCTTAGATGTGAAGGGCCTTGTTTCCTTAGTTTGTAAGTGCTGTTCCGCACTTTTCTCTTCTATTAATGCTCCGTCCTCTTCTCATTTCCGTCTGGCGAAAATCATGGCCTAAATCAGAGCAACGTATTAATAAGTCTTCTGCGTGAATATTTATTCCATATTCCTTATTTCATCTCATTTACTGTGCCATTTTTTTCTTCTCTGCTTTCTTTGTTTTGCGAATTATTTTAGAGCAATATAGGGTACACTATATGGTAGTTTGATTGTTTTGCGCCAAGTATTGTTTTTCTTAAATTGTGAAATGGTTCTATCTTGTGAAGTTAGCTTGAAATATGGTTTACCGTTCTCTGTTTTTGCTGCATAAACAGTATTCCAGGGATTATGTACGTAGCTATTACTAAGCGCCCGTCTTCTAGTAGGAAGAAAAACTTTTTCTTATTGCTTGTCTTATTCTTTACATTTGTACTGTTTACCGGTTAGTTGCTGTGAAAACTCAAGTTGTATTCCTGTTAGTATTCAGAATGTCAGCGGGAACCCATGACCCACTTATCGCATTTTAATGCACACAATGAGCATTTTTCTTTAGTTGCACTGGAAAGTATTTTTATAAAATATTTCATTTCATCGAAAGAGTTGGACTAATTTATGTAAAATCAAAAAGGAAAAGACGTTAAGGAATAGCAGATGCTGTATTTGAACTTGCTATTTCGTAAATGCCATTTCTTTTAGACGTTGTCCTCGGAAAGAGTGCTAGTATGCTCAAACACCCTAGTAGGAGAAACTTGCTCAGCGTTGAACGATAAGTCGTTAAATGAAAGCTCAGTTTATGATTGGAATGGATTCAGGCAGCATCACATGTGGCTTCTTTAGGTTCATGTTTCATCAGATTCCGGAAATGCCGAGAAAAGAATTCCTGCCTTTGACGAGTTCACTTCAGATTTCTCGGGATTTGTTTCAGTCATCCCGGTAAAACATATTCTCAAAGCAACTTATGCGCATTCCTGGAAGTGTGCCCTTCACCGATTCGCTTGAAAGATTTTGTCGACTGACATCTAGTGCGCAAGTTCTAATTCAGACTTAGTATTGCCAGTTATTAGTAAGCTGATTTCCAGACCTCTTTTTAAGTATATAAATGTTCTATCTCTTCATTTTCATTAAAGACCTAAACTCCCGACAAAACCATTTATATGTTGCCAGTTATCTTTGTTTTCCTCGTTTAATTTTGGTTATCAGTAAAACTGTTTTTAAAATTCTCCGGCAGATGAACCCTGCTCCATAGAGATTTTGATGTCACGTGGTCACTTTCTGGATGATCACCTTGTAGCAAGAAATAATGAAGGGGAATCTCCTGCATTGAGTTCTGCACCTCCAGGTTTCAAGTTGAATCCACTCTACCTTGGCGATATCTCCGTTTCGCTCGACTTCTTCATTGATAGTAGTAGTGATGGAGGTAGATGCAAGGTGCTCCAACGCCTGAGGCTATATCACACCAAATTACCAGGCATCGGGTTGGCATGGTGACTATGGTATTGACCTACCATTCCGAGGACCAGGGTTCGAATATCGGTTGTCTGAGGTTTTCAGTGGAATATCGGACGTGGATCGGGCTGATGTTGTGGATAGATACTGGCTTCTAACTCAGAGAGCCCGGGTTTGAATCCCGGCGGTGGTAGAGATTTTTCAATAGTATATCTGTCCCGAAATGACTGCTGTGTGGAGAGCATTTCAACACCAGTACTCCGTCCGATGGGAGTAAAACCGTGGACCTCCTCTCGCCTTTTAGAGCAGGATAATGCTACGCTGGGTTTCTCTCCATCCTTCCTCCGTTCCCTGAAATATTACTACCTCTAGCCAATATCCCATCTATTTTAAGGGGCGCAAATGACCTAAGCAGTCGGTCGTTTTCCCCCAATTACTGCAACTACTACTGGAATATCGAACTCTTTGGCGCCTGCATTATAATCGGCTAATACCGACACCAATTTTCTCTGCACCCTTCCGCTGGTTTCCTAAAAAAACAATCCAGTTAAACTAAACTACCCATTAGGTATCAGTAATGGCGTAAACTGCATTAGGTCTCAGACTCCCGACGTCATAGCTAGTAACCCAAACAATCCTACGGCAATAACGACCAAGATGACATCCATTCCTGAGGTAGGGCTCGAACCCGCGACCCTTGGGATGCTAGGCGAGCGCTTTTTCGATCTCGCTACTACGACCGGAGCCATGTTTACTCTTTGGATTAAAAATTAGATCCCCCTTATCCCTTGATTTGCCATATGCATTCGTTCGTCCCGAATTTGATTTTTTCCGTTCCGCAACACCGTCCCTCACCTCCCATTACTTTCGACAGGGGGTTCCTTTTCGACCCCTTTGGATGGGAGCCCGAATCCACCCACTTCCCTTGATCGTCTTTCGTGATGAAATCTCACCGCCTCTTTGATCGGCGCCGCTCCCTACTTCCCACGCAGCCATCCCCTGTATCCATCCAATCCCTCGTCCCATCTGCCCTCGTTAACCCATGGTCGTCTTTACTGGGTTCGCCTCGGGTCGCCGAGAAGGAAGGAGCCTCCTCTCCTTTTCGCCCTTCCCCTCGCCGCCTTCTCCTTATCCCTTAAAGCCCTCCTTTGCGCCCGCGGCGCCCTTCATAAAAGTGAGCCGCGGCCGTAATTGGTTTCCTTTTGTAGCGGGTGACGTTGTTGCCACCTTTCCGTCTTCATCCCCTCGGGCGTCCCCGAAAGTGCACTCAGGGCGGCTTCTATGAGGGTCACCGGCCAAATGCCTCGTTTCCATTGCCTCCCTTCCCACAGGCATCTTTCTCCCATCTCTTCCTGGAGCGTTGATACCCTTGGCGATGAGCTGCCTCAGTGCCCGTCGACTTGAATGAACTTCCGGCGCTCTAGAGCGTCGAAGATAAGTCAAGTTCGAATTTGTGGCTACTTCGCATTATCCCATGCCATTTAAACTGATATTTACCTAATTTACTTGCACAAGAGGTGATTTTTGTTGTTGGGTCGCGCTTGTGAGGAATGGGGAACATGGATTAAGAGAAACTCGGTGTCGATAATAGCCTATTCTTTTGTAAAAGACGCGAAGAGTTCCGCAGTGTAATGTCCCATCCTATAGGCAATGTCCTGAATTTAAAGTGTTCCCATATAGCATCCAAGCAAGGGCCGGTATTCTTCTGAGAAAACTTTGCTTCAGCCGGAATACGAATATGGGACTGCAAGATTCCTCAGTATTTCAATCCTAGGATTGGTTTAATGCGGCCCTCCATTCTGCCCTATTAATGTTAATCCCCTCACGCCCTGATAGGTTTTCTCTTTCACGTCCTTTATGTGCCCTATGTACTTATCCCTTGGTCTTTCTCGCGTGACCTTCCCTTCAATTTTCCCTCCTATTATATTTATAACTAATCCATTGCGTCTCGCAGTGTGTCCAATCCATCTGGTTCTTCTTTGCCGTAGGGTTCTCCATACTGTCCTTTCTTCATCTGCTCTTCTGTACACCTTTTCGTTCCCCACTTTATCTGTCCATTTAACCTTTAACATTCTTCGCTGGTCTGCGTTCCCGATGTTCCTTGTCTGTAATCCTTGGAGACGTTTTTTTTACCTCAGGATGGTAATCCAGCCACCGCACCCGGCCGGTCCCCTATCTCCGATTTTTGTGTCGGATAATTGCTGAGTTTTGCAGTGTCGTCTCAGTGATTATAATAGTCCTTGTGTAGATGGAAGGTTGTGAGAATTTCTAGGCTCCAAGGCTGAAAATCAATTCCCTAAGATATGAGTTTCACCCTCCTCCTCTGAGTTACTTCGCTTCACCCTTCATTTTTCAGTAGCAGGCCCTAGGTCTGTTAAGGCTTTAATATGTTATCTTTTATAATTCCTGTTTCGTGCTCGGGAGGGGGGTGGGGGGGATTGATACTCCTTGTCCTTCCGAGCCCATGAGTAATGTGCACCTTAGGTTAGTCAGATCAGCTGGATACTACAAGTTAATTTTCAGGAAAAAGGTTATTCGAACTGTATATTTACCAGGATCCACCAGTTTCGTCCCTCTTGCTGATTTTTTGCGGAACGCTTTTGGGGTGCCTCCTCCTCAAAAAAATTACTTTTAATCTGCTGTATCAAGTATTAAAGGATGGATTCCGTCAGAACCGCGTAGTCTTGTCCTCACGCTGTTGGGATTACTGATTTTGGAAGGCTTGTAGATGATTTTTTTCACGCTAAAGAGAACTCCCACTGGTACTTGACACCAGAATGCCTTTCATTTTGGCACAGCGAAGAATTTAATTGCTTGCTCATTTTTCGTTATTTTATGGAATTTCATTTTCATTATATTACCCTGAAATTGCTTTCATGTGTTTGTGCGGTGCTATAATCTTACTCAGCTGAAAGCATTTCCACTCATTAGCTTATTTAATTAAAAATTATTTTGCTCGCTCTTCTACATTGCTTATCGCATATGCGGCGAAAGGGCCTTTCACCTGATGCTTGTGATCACATTTCGTAAAAAAAAATCAGCGCTTCGTTTAATTAACGGACAATTGGCCATTTTTGTTAAATTAAATTTTAAATTTCCATTTAATAGTTGCCTGTTTGTATAGAAGGTTGTTAAACCTTTATTTTTTCGATTTCTCTCACTCTAGTTGTTCGCTTCCAACCGTTTTGATCATAACTTCCATCCATGAAGAAGGCCATGTTTATAATTTAGCATTTTCTGTTTAGGCACGATCAGTTCTCTAATGTATGTATGGATGAACAGATACTGAAGTTGCTTTTAGTAACTCTGCGGTCCCTTATTAGTGCATATATGTCATGCAGTAGTAATTTTATTATCAAGTTTTATTCTTGTTGTTGCCAAGTTTTTCCTAAAGTCAACTTGACTAGTTTCATTCTCTTGTCAATAGGTTCCCTTGTTTTTTGCGTCGTGCGTTGAAATGTCATTCGTAAATAATAGCAGCCTGTGTATAAATTTACCAAAATTGTACTCGGTAACGGCACTGGATTTTTTTCCGTTGGCTGAAGAGTCCATTGGAAATTCTTGCGTAATGTTGAGTACTTGCTCTCAGTATCCTGGGTTCTGAGGAATCAGGAGGAAATTTAATCAGTGGTAAACAAGTGGTATTTATACCGGGTCGTCTTCCGCGTTGGTCCACATTGCTTAGGCACCAGTTCGTCGGCAAAACTGCAGTCCGAGAATCATGTACAAACGCGGGAGACACCCCGGAAGAAATGCAACTTTAAAAATCTCATCGCGAGAGCCTAGAGCGTTAAAAAGAGTGGAAAGCAGCTTAATATTTCGTTTTGAAGAACGTATATTTTTTAGCCTATGTATGGCATGAATGAGGCTCAAGGAGAATATGAATCTTGAGCAACATTGACGCTTCTGTTATCCAATACCTCTTACTGAATGTTGGCGTATTCCATGCCTGTTATCAGTTTTTAATATTTTTTAAATTGGCACAATAATCATAGCGGGACTTGTCTGGGTGATTCCGTCGTTTACCTGTTTTCATTAATTTTTTGCTTTAACTTCCTTATTCTAACCATTCACCATTTATATACACGCCTGTCACGATCGTATGTAGTGGCAATCCAAATCGTGTTATCCGATTTCTCAGCTCACGTATTATGTATTTATGACTAAAGGCAATTTCAATAGGTAGATGTTCGTCCAAATAGGTAAATCCTGCCTGCATCTCCCATTTTCGATGCACAAAGCCACGAGCTTTGTGCATCCGCTCAAGCTCCCATGACTTTAGTTTTCTTCTCTGGCGTATCCAGGCCCAATCACTCTTCCGTGTGCCCATCGAGGAGGGCGCAACCTGTGGATATCGTGTCATTGCAACCTCCCATCCATCTCTCCGGCTGCTGAAAATGGAGGAGTTGTTGGTTTGAAATGCGTATAATTGTTTTGTTTCTTCTCTTGGCGAACGACGTGAATTGAGGGGCTATGTGACCCGAGGAAAAAATTCCGCGAAAGTCACCATCAGAAGTTTCGTTGAGTACGTCAGAGGGTAACGCTAGAGTAAATGGGTAAAAAAATGCGTTCAATAAAATACTTGTCGAAAAGAACGCAGTACGTCTTAGCATTAGGAATTTTAACGCCTTGTGTTCCCAGCGAACTTACGCCTAGGAACCTGGGTAAGGACTTCAGATTGGTTTAGGTTCGATCACGGCATGAACAATTATATTGGTGGCTCCGAATTCGTTTTTTTTATGTTTTAGGCAACGGATGAGCAGAAAATTTAGGGAATTGAAATTCTAGTTGGGAGAAGGATGGAGAACGCAATCTGGTCATGGCAACATAGAAGTAAGAAAGAAAGTTGATGGAGAGAATGGGTGGGGAAAGTAGTTGGATGAGGAGAAGTAGATGGATGAGATATAGGAAGACCCTATCATGTTGCTGGCTGTTTTGATATTGAACGCTAGGTAATCGGAAAAAGAATGTGAAAGGATTGTACGTGTCGTGAAGGGGTGTTAAAATGTGATGAGGGGATGATAATACTACTTTCAATCTAATTCTATCGTGGTTCGGTTTTTATTCTAAATTCGTTTTCTTTCTCTTCGTTAATGACATAAAACCATGGTAAAATCTCGATAATGCGGTCCTTGCTTAAACGGACCCGGATTCAACCGGTCATTTGTCCGCGACTGCTACGCTCTTTGGAAAATAAGGAATAAAGTGGATGTTTTATGAGTAAATTCATGTAATAAACGGAAAAATAGTCATTAGTGGCCAGTGAACCTTTGGATCTTTGTAATGGACATCTTAGGTAACAGTTTGTATTTTTGATCAGCCGTAATGAACTGGATTGTCGGGGTATCCCGCCGACTCCTCGCACCGCATGGGCCGGTTGATCGAGGTTAGGCTGTAAATAACTATCCTTGAAGTACGACATATTCACTCCGATGCTCGAAAGTAATCACGAAAAATCTTTGTCACGCTTCATCCGTCAAGTCGATGAAAATACTTCTCCCCTCTTTTGCGGTAGCAGATCAAATCCCCGGCGTAGATTAAAAAGCAATCATTGCTTCATGAAAGGTCATGTTATCTTATCTGCTGTAGGTTTGCGTCCTTTTTTCTCGATGTGTGATTTTTTTCGATTCCTCCCATTTGCTCCCAATGGTCATTTCCAGCGACTGAAATAGTGCGCTGCATGAAAAAAAATGCGACGCGGCGCTGAAATTTTCGTGGAGAGTGGTTTTGTTTTCGTCGCGCCAATAAATCCCCGGAAAGCCAAAATCTGCGGGAGGTGGCCTTTATTGGCTCACCGAAAAAGTGATATTCCCGGTCAGTTACACTCCGGCGCTTTAATCGCTCGGTGAGCATAAACAGAAGCGGCCATCGGGACCGGTCCGGCCCCCCACCCCACCACAATCAATCACCTCCCTCCACATTTTCGGCCTCAACTCACTATTAGTCCCGCGGCCGAGTGGAGCGTGTGTTATGTGTGCTTTTCCTCTGGTCCTTTCCTCTTATCGCCCTCTCGATCCCTCCCCATTATCACCCGCCCTTCCTCCCATCCTCCAATTAGCTTATAAATAGCGACCGCATTCCGCGGATCCCTCTCCTCCGCTGTCATCAAATGAAACACGTTTGCTTTTAATCACGTCTCTTCTCCCCCCGCCCCGCGGATGTCTGGGCCACCCGGCCACACCGAGCTCTGCTCTTTCCACTCCATCCTATTCACTCTCCTCCTCTGCGCCCATGGCCCGGCTTCAGGGGGAAAAATTAAATCAATCTGGACTTCCGGTTGGGTAAGGGATTTATAGTCGTTATATGGAAGCGGATCGTTTTGGGTCCATCTGGCACCGCATGTTCGTGTGCGTGGATGCCCACGTTTGTGCGAGTGGGAGGGAGGGAGGACATTGGCGCGGAATCCTTCGCGCATGCGCCCTCGACCTCTCGCATGCTCTGTATCCGTCTGGCGGGATCTCGCCCCTTAGCAGTCTTTCTTTTTTTCCCCCACTCCCCTCTCTCCCCCTCGTGCATTCCGTGTTTCGTTTCGCCATTTTTCCCCCGCAACATCACGCTGTTGTCAGTCAAGGTCGAGAAGAGCAATATCCTCTCCCTTTCTTTCCGTCCCCGCCCCCTCCCGTCTGCTTTTCGACTTTTAATGCCACCGCAGCTGAGCTCCCCACACTCTCGAAGCCGCCTCCCGCCGCCTCACAAGCCTCTTGCTCTCGAAACCTCTTTCTCCTCCTCGTTACTCGCTTCGTTTTCCTCGGAGCAGACTTCGCCTCTCCGCCTGCCCTCTCTCTTTTCGAGTCCTTCTCTCACCGGAAGGGGTCCTCTTCTTTCTTTCCCCCCTAGAAGTTCGGAAGTAAACGGTGAGAGTGGCGAGCGGTTGTTTGAAGATGGGAAGCGTCCGTCCTTTGACCCACTCATATCCCTTTGCTGAGGAGGGGAAACTTACTCGATTTCGTGATTGGTGAATCAATCACACAAACGCGTGTGTGATTGTTTCAGGTCGGTGCGGTATTAGCAACACTTTATGTGGGACGTGGAGTCCGTCCTGGGTGATGACCTTCACCTGATTCATCGCATTATAAATTTTGTGGGAGAAACTGACCTTGACAATTTCCATCTTTTCAAAACGTTAATGCAGGATTATTATCTTCTCTTTGATCGAAATTCCTTTTCAAATCTTGTAAAAAAGGTAGGTGAGAAGTGCGGAACGATCTCATACATCGACGCTCCCGAAAAATTCCAATATTAGTATGAAAACTAGGTTGGATGGTGCTCCATTTCTGGATCTGTACAGTCCACCATCGAATTTAATTCCGAGAAGAAAACACGTTCATGCCCGAAACGGGTTGCGAACCCGCGAGCTTTGGGTGGATAGGTCGTCGCGTCACCAGCCTGGCTGCCGCGGAGTGACCGCAAAATTTCCTTCCTCTATTATCCACTTCCTCACGTGGCGAATGGATCCGTCTACTCCTCTTCCTCTTCTGCGTTTCTTCGCTCTGCCGCCGTCGAGGATACGTGTGGAAGTGTGGCTGGGAGCCTGGTGTTGAGTGGAGGGTGGTAGTGGTAGGGGCACTGCCTCCGCGGGGGCGCGAAGAGCGCTCGTTTGTTTGCTTCATGCCTCTTGCTTGTTTTCGAATTGCCGGAAGCGCTCGCGAATGAGAGGAATGCGTGCGGGAGGTGATTTGATGTGTCTGCGGCGAGTCGATTCCGCCGTGTTCCGGGCCAACTTGTTGGAGTGCCGACCGCGTTTATACCGTAACCGCCTCCCTTTTTACGTTCTCCTCATGAGCTCGAGTGGGGAAAGTTTATTGCGCATAATCGCGGGCTGGTCCTTAAGTTTGGGAATTTGGCGGGTCGTATTGGGCTTATTACCTGAATGTTTTCTCGTACCTCATTCCCCTCTCGTACGAATTTTCATGTGCGTCGCACAAAATTGTCGTAGCTTATGCTTGCTGTCATCCAGAAAACATACTTTCGAGTATTTGCTGCATGAATAACGATACGTGAAAACTCGGTGGCTTGCGGTACATCGTTGCGTCTTGCTGTTTATGTTTCCGCTATCATCAGTTTAGTCCAATCATTTTAGTTAATTTGGGTAGGTGATACACGACTGCATGGTGTATGAGCATTTCTACTCTTTAAATTAAAAGTACTAATATTGTGATTTTTAATTGTAAGTGATCGGCAATGCTCTCACTTATTCGAGCCGCAATGGAGTCATCTATTTACATTTTTTGCATTATCATTCTGGATCATCAAGGGTGAAAATGCTCTTTATTAAGGACAGTCATTTCTTGGATCTTTGCGCTGTTTCCAGCTTGAAATGTGCAAATAATGTAAATAATAAGATGAATTAAAACGCTTGAGTGGATTTCGAGTGTGTTTATAATTTTTTATTCGTAGACAAGAATGATTTATAAAAGAAGCACCCAAGCTTGTGCTGATAATCATTATTTGCTTTGGTATTGCACCGATAATGAGCTCAGTGGAAGAACTTAGTGGGGACCGGTATACCTATGATAATGAGCTCGGTGGAAGAACTTAAACGTGTAAGTAGAAAGTTTTATGCGATATAAATATATATGAACGAGTCCGTTACTCGGAAAGCATAGATATTTGATCCCATCAGAAATACTGGCCCCTCCATGTTGTTAAATGCATTCTTCTCATTAATGTATAACGTGAGTGTTTAAGTGTAAGTAAGTAACGTAAGCATTAACTGCCCATTTCGATGAATTTAAATTACACTATGAACGTAGTAATGTGCATGTAATTGGTGTTACCGAAACCTGGATGAAATCATCTATTTCCGGCGATTTTGTAGCACTTCCCAAATATCGTCTGTTCAGAAATGACCGTGAAGAAAAGAGAGGAGGTGGGGTGGGCATTTACGTCCATTACTCCTTCCAAGCGACACTTATTGGGTCGTTCCCTAGTGCATATTCAAACCGGCCAGAATATTTATGCTTAGAGTTACGCCGACCGCCTACGAAAATGTTAATCGCATAATATATGAAAATATAGTTGTGATGAGAGATTTTACCTTTAACCTGCTTAAATCCTCTTCAGAAAAAGATAAGCTGTTGGAAATGCTGAATGGATTTAATCTCTCCATTATAGAAACCGGACCAGCATGCCATGCACGCGATGCCCTCTCTGTTTTAGACTTATTTTGTGTTGATAATCCTAAGAAGATGGAAAAAAATTGAAATATATGGTGAACCTAATATGTCTTGCCACAATCAAATGACTCTTATGTATGAATACAAATCCCCATATCCATTAATAAAGAACATAACCATCAGGGACTTTAGTTGTTTTGACCACACCAAATTCCACTTATTGTTAGACTTAAATAATAGAGACTGCGATGAAATACCCAAGGCACACTCACCGGATGATAAACTAGAAATATTTAACTCAAACACTTTGGATACTTTGACTTAAACGCTCCAATTCATGCCATTCGCGTGACCCACCCACCTAATCCATGGATAACACCCGAAATCAAGACGACAATTAAGAGGAGGAATCATGCCCGTGCATTGTATTGAAGATATGGTGACCCAGATGCTTTTTACTCGTAAAAGGCTTTGAGAAAGATCGCGAATAAAAAGATACGGGAAGCAAAAAAATAAATATTATCTCACGCTATTCTCTAAAAACCAGAATTAAAAAAACACATGGAAAAACTTGCGATATATGGGAATAGTTACAAAGCCCAAGGATGAGTAGTTAAACATTCACCCAGATATCATAAATAATTACTTCTCTACTAGAAGGATGACTATCCTCCCCCGAACATTCGTAGTAATGAGACAATCTTGACAATCGATTTTTCCTTTCACACGTGAAACTCATGGAAGTCACTAAAGCATGTAAAAATATTACCTCAAACGCAAGAGGCTAAGATGAAATCCTTATAGGTTTTATTAAGAAGTCATTACCAATGATACTACCTGCTCTTTTAAATATCTTTGATTCCTCATTACAACTAGGCATATACCCAGCTATTTGGAAAAGAACCTTATTGCGGCCAATACCTATAAATGCTCCAATCCATCGAACCCGAGCGATTGTTGTGTGCCACCGGGAAAATACTTAAGAGAATAGTTTCTGGGCAAATTAACTCATACATTACCGAAACAATCTGGTTTTAGGAAGGGGCATAGTACACAAACTATTCTACTTCGCCTAACTGTAGACACCATAAAAGCAATGGATAATAGGCAACTTACTGTGCTTGTTCTGTTTGATTTTTCACAACCATTCGACAAAGTGAACCATACACCACTAATACAGAAGTTATAAGGGTATAATTTTTTTGACAGTGTATTAAAATGGTTCCGATCATATCTTACGGGGCGAATGCAGGCAGTAATAGGAAGGAACGGAGATACATCTAACTGGCTAAACGTGGACAGAGGAATGGTTCAAGGATCTGTTCTCAGCCCAGCCGAGAGAAGCAATTTCTGTGGCAAGAGATGTTCTTGTTCACTCTTTGATATTGTTTATCATTAGATTGATATTTTACAATTCGTTTCCGGCTGGTTGTCACGCTAAGATTTTTAGCGACGGGTGAATTGTATCCATGACTGCACCGTTTCCTGATTACTCATCAAGAATTCATGACGGCACTATAAGTTTAATTATGCTTGAAGTGTGTAGGAGTATCTATCGGAATAAGATAGTGAACTATTTAAAGGTTAGATCCGTGCTATTTGTTTTAATTTATCCCAGTTCGTGATAGTTGTGATAACAAACAACAGTTACGTGAGTGGTATGAGAGACAACGGAAAAGTGCCGATATTTCAATGTATTGTTTTCATGTTCTGTTCTAATATTTTGTTGCTTTATACTTGTCAGAAGAATTATCAAAGTAATCGAATACCCACATAATATATTATTATCAACTCCGCCTTCTTTTCTGTAATGTTCACCTGATGATCTAGCCTTGCTACGAAAACAAGGTCGTGATTAATAATCGTCAGTGTGGAAACTGCAAAGTTGATACCTTTTTTCCTACTATGATTAACTTGCATTACGTTTTGGTTGAGACTGTGTCGCATAACTCCGGCTTCGCCCAAAACGTGATTAATTGAAGAACTTCACCAGGTTCATGCCCATGGAAATTACCTATAAGAATTATATAAGATTATACATACCCCATGGGCACGCCAATCTATATAAATAAAATTGTAAATGTTCGTTCGCTCTAAATCTTAAATCTCCGAAAGTTCTTCACCGATTGTTTTGAAATTTTGACACACTGTTGCATTCGAATACTCGCGTGTTTTCATGTAACTATGTTATACCTGTGACCGGTAAAAAATAGGTAAGAAATATACTAATTTTGAAAAGCAGTTTTTCAGATCGCAGTGGCGCAATCTGTTGAACGTAACAGAAACACACGCAATACTAAACATTGTTTAATCCATACAGCGTGTTTCTTGACAGCTGCTATCACTTATAATTTGCCTTCTTGCATTAAAGATTTTTGGTTAGAAATCGCAAACAAAGTTCTCGATCAATTGGGAATGCCATCACCGAATCTATCTGCTGCTGCTTCCTTCGATGTACTATGCGTCGTGAACAAAATTACTACACGGTTGACTTTTTGTCTTATGTGTAAAATATTCCTAAGCTAACGCTTTAACAAAAAGACATTTACGATCAAATAATGCAAACTATTTATAATGGGGTTGGAGAAATCTTCTTAAATACGCCCAGAGGAACTGGTAAAACTTTCCTAATGAGATTGATTTTGATAACAATGTGATCCCAAAATTACATAGTTCTTGCGTCGCGACGCAAGAACTATGTAATTTGTATCTATTCTGGACGACGCGTCGTCCAGAATAGATGCGACATTGCTACCAGGTGGAAAAACTACTCACTCCGTTTGGAAATTTCCATTGAACATGTAATCTATTGAAACTCATACGTGCATCATTTACAATGCATCTGACATGGGAAAACTATTGCAAAAATGCCAACTTATTGTTTGTGATGAATGCGCAATGGCACACAAATAATCGTTCGAGGCTCCTTATCGGTCACTACAAGATTTGCGTGAAACATAACACCATTTTGGAACGCATTAATATTGCTTGCAGGAGATTTCAGGCAAACATTACCTGTAATTCCTCGATCGACGCCAATGGACGACGATGGACAATAAATGCTTGCCTGAAATACTCTATTTTGTGGCGACACGTAAAGACGTTGAAATTAATTACAAATATACGTGTTCTGCTGCAAAATGATCGATCGGCTGAGATATTCTCACATCAATTGATGAAAATTGAGAACGGAAAGGTGCCGGTTGATCTGATCTCAGGACGAATTCATTGCCTCATAACTTCTGCAATTCAGTGACGTCTAAAGAAGAATTGGTTGAAAAAGTATTTCCTAATATTCAATCCCATTATAAGAATCACGATTGTCTGAGTGAGCGAGCTATTCTTGCCGCCAAGAACAAAGACGTCTACGAAATTTATATACAATATTATTCAGTCTAACATTCAAAGCGTGACGGTGACATACAAGTTCGTCGACACTTCTATGGGAACAGATGAAGGGGTTAATTATCAAACAGAATTTTACTATCCACTCGATCAGCGAGGGATTCCACCGTACGCACTGCAATTGAAAATCGGCGTGCCAATCATCATGTTGCGAAATATCAACCAGCCAAAGCTTTGCAACTGCTTGCGGCTTGCAGTAAAAACATTGATGAGCAACGTCGTAGAAGCAGCAATCTTGACAGGACCTTTCAAAGGTGAAGATGTCCTCAACCCACGCATTCCTATGAATCCAACGGGTATGCCATTTCAATTTGCAAAGACGTTGTAGTTTGCAAGTTGATTGGCGTTTGCAATGACCATCAACAAAGCTCTGGGCCAATCGTTAGATTTGTGCGGTTTAGATCTAGACACGGATTGCATCTCACATGTACAGTTAAATGTTGCGTATTCTAGAGTTGGCAAACCAGACAATGTCTGTATCTACACATACAATGGAACAACAAATATTGTATGCCCACAAGCATTGTGATATAAAGCATATTAGAAATGCGTGCTTTCTCTCTTCTTTCTCTTTATTTTAACCAGATAACCAGAGTCACCGCAATGCGTGGCCGGGTACAGCTGGTAAATAATATAAGTACGGAAAATGCCGAAATCCAATTATTGTTGGATTTCGTCCTACACTGTGTAACTTGAATCCTCTTCTACCCGCTCACAAAACAGAGACCGACGTCGTGAGCTCGTATCATGCGATCATTCAAGGAATCATAAGAATGAATTTCATGCGAGGAGTTTTCCGTTTTACATGACGCATGAAGTTTATGCGTATGATATCATTCGTCGTGTAACATCCGATAAATGCTACCGTTTTATCACATTAACTGCCATCATCCTGCCTTATGAGCAGTTGAAGTTGTTGCGTAGGATTTTAGTTCGCTATTGTCAGATGTTGGTATTCTTTTTCCCTATAACTTGTGGCATTCACGAGTCAGATGTACACTATCTTTCTCTCTTCAATGATCTATGTGTGATTGATGAGACGAGTCTCTTTTCTCGAGTTCGCATTCATTTTAGTCCATATCCCATTGCCTTAGGTACTCCTCCGTGACTGGTGGCCTGAGTGACTCCCTTTTGTTAGCTCTTACTGGGGAATCGGATTTCACCGATGGCAAAGTTAGAAAACCATTCCATGGACGTGCGCTCTTTTTTTGCCGAGCGTCAGTTTCATATTAGAGATATTTTTCAAAGCAAGCGGCTTGCGTAGGTAGCAGTTGAGATCCCTATCTCCTAGGGTGTGTCGCTCACACGCGCCTACTCAGCTCAATAAAGAGCGCGCCATTTTTTTTCGTATTTATAGGTCATGATTTTTTTTAAATATCTTCCATACACATATTTATACAGTTATTATTGCCGTTCAGGGAAGTGAGTTAGCCTATAAGGCAATAAGCCTGTAAGTAGGCTAACTTCAGAATACAAGTAAGCGGAAATGAACAACATATAACCAAATTTACTCCGTACATAATGAACACGAGAAAACGGATTGTTGTGCGTAAAACGAGAAGAAAAAAAATTGATACTTAAGTTACTTGATAATTGACACAGCATAAATCACACACCCTTTACACAAAACTTAGACACTTTACAACAACATTTCAATGTTATCAATAGTTAATATCCATTTATAAATCAGTTTTCGATATTTATTAAAACAAGTAGTTTCTTTGATTATATTTGACAGGATATAATACAATTTTGGTCCCATATACACAAAACTCCTTTTTTACAGCGTTAACTTCGGTTTAGGCATAGGGACCCTGAAACCCCTTCGATTATTAAGCATCTTATTAATCCCAAATAATTTTGGACTATATCCACTACGCAGATAAAACATTTTTAACTCTTTGAAACAGTACATATATCTCAGCGGGAGTAAGTTTAGCTCAATAAACAAAGGACGGGAGTGTTCATAGCGTTTTTTAAGTGATATAAGTCTTACTATTCTTTTCTGTACGAAATAGGTTGTCTTGATAGTACTATAATAAGCTCCGCCCCAACAAGTAAGCCCATAATCCAACTTGGAATGTACCAAAGCATAGGAAATCATTTTTCGGACAGAAAGAGGACATTTATTGCGAAGGAAATAAAAATTTCTGAGACTGAGTATTAAAGCGGCATTTATGTTTGAAATTTGCGTATCCCATTTCAAGCGATAGTCTAAAGTTACTCCAAGATATTTAACTTCTTTTACATTTTTAATGACAGGGCAAGTACAAGGTTGAGTAGAACAGTCTAAGGAGTGATACAGTAAATTAACATCAAGTTTATAATAGTCACAAATGTCGTAAAACATACATTGTGTTTTTCTTTCATTTAATTCCAAGCCATTATAATAAAAACAGCGTCGAAGACTGAATAAGTCATTCTGCATAGCATTTACAACTTCATCCCAAGTAAAATTCACATAATTCAAAGCCACATCATCTGCAAAAGTTGTTATCTTACCATTGAATTCATGGGTACATAAATCATTAATGTAGATTAAGAACAGAATAGGGCCCAAAACAGAACCCTCAGGTACACCAGTGTTAATGCTGCTAAAGTCACAGGTAAAGTTTTTACCTTCACACACTGTGAACGATTAGTCAAGTAGCTTCGGAACCAATCATGAGCTATGCCTCTCACTCCTGCAGTTTCTAATTTCCGTAACAGTATTTTGTGATCTAAGGAATCGAAGGCTTTTTTAATATAAATAAAAATAGACCCTACTCGTTTCTTAGCATTGACACCTTCGTAGACATCGGTCATATAATTCATTAATGCACATTCGGTGCTTTCACCACTTAGGAAGCCAAACTGATTTGGACTAAAGAATTTTGTTTTATGGAGATAACAAGAAGTCCCTTTTTTATTAATTTCTCAATTATTTTAGACATTATGGATGGCAGTGAAATAGGCCTGTAGTTTTCAATAATGAGCCGTTCTCCTTTTTTATATATTGGAATAACTACTGCTTTTTTCAGTGGATTAGGAAATTCCCCAGTCTCAAAGCTTTTATTACAGATATGAGCAAATACAGGCGCTATTATCGCAATTACACTTTTATATAAATGACACTATTCCATCTATCCCAGAAGTTTTATCTAGAGGAAAATAATTTACTGTCGTTGTTATTTCATGAATTGTCACTGGTTTAATAAAGAAAGAATTCAACACATTAATATATGAACAAGGGTTTTTTATATGTAAGTTGTGACGAGAGTCGTGTAATGATTGCACTGAATCAAAAACACTCATACAATATTTATTGAATTCATCTGCTAGTGCAGAGGGATCATTTATTATTTTTCCGTCAATATTTAGTTCCAGGTCCTGTTTCACAGCTTTTTCTTTGAATAAATTCCAAGTTTACTTACGCAATTTATTTCTAAACTTAAGGAAATGTTTCCTCAGCCTTTCATTGTTAGGGTGGCATTTGGTCTTAATGAAAAGTAATTCTTTCCTTTTAGCTTTTTTAACTAGTTCCTGGGTCATCCATGGTTTTAATTTCGATGAACGGTAAATATCAGTTTCCCTGAGATACTGGACAAGTTAATACAACGTTGACTTGCGTCAATAAACATGGAAAAAGCTTTAGAAGCATTTTCTTCTGCTATAATGGGTGCCCAGTTTGTGTTATCAATTAATTCTATTAATTTGTAATGATCAATGCGTAAGTACTGACAACACTTTTGCTTATTAATAACAGAACTTTTGGCCAAATTTTTACGGTCTATTTTTAACTCTGTCAATGAGTGGTCAGTGATGGCCATATGCATAACACTACTTGAGCAAATATATTTATGCGAGTTTATTAGTCTAACATAAATATGATCAATACAGGTGGATGACGTTTTGGTTATGCGCGTTGGTTCAGCAATTAAACCTGCAATCCATACATGCACATAAGAATACTAAGAGTCAGAATCTCGATTAGAGAAAGAATATTTATGTTCATGTCTCCAACTACTACTTAGTTGCCATTAATACTTTTCAAAAATGGTACAATTTCACTTACAAATATTGATACAGGGAAATTAAGATATCTGTATAAACTCAAAACATTAATTTCTAATTGGGATAGATGCGTAGCCACTCGGTTTCCATTGTGCTTGACATTTTATCGCGGTATGCTGTATAACTGTACGATAAATATTGGTAAAATCTGCCCAAAGCCATTTTAGTAACTCTTAATCTTATGTTCATGTTGTGTGTGTCTTGAGGAAGGGCAAGGGCAGATATAATATGCCCCAATGAATTCGAGCTACTTACATGTATTTTAATTAATTCATAGGTACTTTGAAAGCGGAGGGACTTAAGTCTTTATTTCAGTTACTACTTCACATGGCACCATGTGATTGTTTACATTTCTAGGAGTCAAGATCGTGGATTTTTCTTTGGCCCCATTTCTTTTCTAAAATCTGTACTAACATTTCAAGTATGGTTTACTTTGAATTTCAGTTACCTAATTTCGCGCACTTGTCATGGAGGGCATAGGAAGGGAGTAAAAACGAGCTCACCACCAGCACATTTTTTCCTAGCTAGTTTTAATTAATTTACTGCGACTGTAGTTGCCGGTGTATTCACGTATAGTGGTAATGAGTACGACACTCGTACAAATTGAATCATTACAGTGACAATAATATTAATCTGATAGCTCTATCCGTGGGTTACCAATATTTATTCCAATAGCATTCGACCCGTACCAATAATTTAAATTCCTTTAACGAGCATGTTGTGTGTACTTCTCATGTTTAAGTATTGTTTTCGAGACATTTTCATCCGTTTTATGTTAATTGACCTAATTATATTTTATGGTTTAGTAGCTGGAAAAAAGCTTTTATCTATTTTACTGTCATGGCATCAATTTTTTTAAGAATCCAGTTTTATTTATTTTGTACGTGGGACTGGATACAGTAAATACCTCTCGTACTTTCTATATCTGCTTCGATGTTAAATGATCTCAATACCGGGGGTGCTGCCCTTTCCCACTCCATCTGAACTGTTTCACCTGGATGTTTTCTTCGGGCATATTAATCTTTTCACATCCATTTATTACGGGTCTCACGTCTAAGAGCGTTTGTATCTTACACTTTCCCTTTTATGATCAGACCGAGATTCTCATTGGAGTAATTCCACGCTTCTTGTGGGCGCACTGTACTCGAGAGCATTATCAATAGTAATTTTATCATCATTCGTTATGAGACGTACGAGGTTTTTTCATTCATCGTCTTATATCATCTTGTTGTTTTAACTTTTCAATATAATATTTTTGGATTTAACGTTGCACATGCTGGTGGTGCTGATGCTCATTGCTGGTGATTGAAGTTCTGATAGTAATGCTTCTGAGTCTGTACTGAGTGTACGGCTCTTAATTTTAACACTAAGCGACGACCCGTCGCAGGAATCTTACGTAGCTCGGTAGTAAGCTCGGTTTCAGTTACAGTAGATCTTGGTCTTTGAAGATATGAGAAAATATTGTAGGTACCTTCGAATGGCGTTCTCGTTAAAGTTGTAATGCACTGCAAGGTTTATTTACCATGATAGCTTTCTCCATCGAAATTTATGATCAAAGGTGACATGCATCCTTATTGTTTGTTGCTCCAATGGAAATGGCTGACTCTGATCAGATGCGTCTCTTTTTTGCCATTCATGGACAATTAATGAATTCGCGTTTATCTTTATGCCTTACCAAAACCTCACCTGAAATATCTTACTTCATTTGCATGTAGTGCAGAGTGTTTTTTTATGTATTTGCTGCTTTTAACATTATTTAATTAATACGGGCTTTATATTAGTGCAGTGAGATCAGAACTTACTGCTTTAGGCATCTGGATCTCGGATTCCAGCCTTGCGCGTATCTGAATTAGCTTTTTCAGTTATTGAATGAGAGCATTTGCCCGGACATTTTCGATGAGTTCAGATGCTAAAAAACTACAACAGTGTGACATTTCGTGCTAATGTAGATTTCTCTGTGCTCATCGGAGCGCTGCCTCCTTTGTTTGCCTGTAGGGCGTGTCTGCCTGCTTGGCTTGGAATTTTCGATTACGCTCTAGGACTCTGAGATTGTCTCCGGTCGATTGTAAAGAAAAAGGGAAACTTCTCGCCCAAACCACGTGGTGGCTCGATGGAAATTAGACGTCATGCGGGTCGCGGCATCCGCAGGATATAATTTAGCTCTTGTGATTACTTACCCCGGGCGGTGTCAGTGGAAGAGTTAAGTCGCATTAAGTCGTAATTGTATTTTCCCAACGTAATAGGATTTGGAATAGGGATTCTTGTTTTATTTTGACTTAAAATGTGAATATTACGGAAATCAGCCGAGTTTATATATACCACTTAGTATGCATGGTATAAAATGTTGAATTCTGTTATAGCAGAAAATAAATCTTTCTTCCCTTAGGATGAGGATTCAATCGATCTTTCAGGTTTTCTCATTCTCATTAAATGAAATCATCTGTGGGTTACGTTTGGGACATTTTTCAAACCTTGTGGCCCTCTTTTTAACGCCACACGAGGAAGTCATATGAAAAGTAGATTCGTTCGCGGAATTTTGTTTCTATTTTGAAAATTATGCTCAATTTAAGTATAATAAACTCATTGACAAATTATTGGGTTTTCGTTTTCCTTCGATGTAGAAATTAAGGTTCAGAAAAGGGTTGTTATGTTATGTTTTTATTAGAAAGCAATCGCTGATTTATTTTGTATGTAAATCAGCAAGCATTGTAAATATGTGTTCGTACTTTATAATTTTTATCGACGGAAATAGGTATTATTAAGGCTTGTTAATGAAAAGTTACGAGCTTATTTTTAATCGATTGGGAATATTTACCCGGTGAGATGTTTGCAATTGAGATAAGGTCCGCTCATTCGGGTCATCCGAATTTAGAAACAGGTATAATAAAAAGAAGAGAGTCACTTGAATCTGTTCTGAAGTTTGTTGAGGATTTGGAGGGAGTCACTGGTTGAGTTACGTCGATTAATTTCTCTCCGTTCCAATAGCCGGTAGGTGATGAGTTCGGAACCATCTCTAGGTGTGGGAGTGGATGTCGTGTAATTGGAATGTTCCGGTCATCGGAAATACTGATGAAGATCCGGATATGATCTCCTCAATCACAGATGCGTACTGATCACAGCATGGAACACCGGCTCACTGATTATGACGGCAATTACGGCAGAGGTAAACTCTGCCCACTCATTTTCTGGTTAAGCGTGTTTTCTGCTTAAAAGATGCATTTTCTATTTAGGAAACGAGAATACAGTCTGAACTTATTTCAAAGGAGAAATTTCAGTTAAATGAATTAGTGCATTCAAAACCAAAAACCCTCTGTATTTTACCTTTATGTTATGAACTATATCCATTGGAGATATTTTGAAAGTTAGTGGCGTGAAGTATAAAATATGCGGTGAGATCAATAAAAATCTAATGTATGGCTCATCACATTTTATCGCAATGCTCATGGTTTCCATCGTGTAGAGTTCATGCTTTTAAAAAGAAGGGTAGATTTGTTCATGGATACTTGTTTGCCATTTACCTACATGGAAATAGATTTGAGTTTTGGTCCCATTTTTTTTTATCGGAAGTATAGTTGATTTTATTTTAAAGGGTCGAACACTGTCTTATTAAAACTTGCCTGCTCAAGTGGGGGTAGTGAAGTATGCGGATCG
This sequence comes from Platycnemis pennipes, assembly GCA_933228895.1. Classification (NCBI taxonomy): domain Eukaryota; kingdom Metazoa; phylum Arthropoda; class Insecta; order Odonata; family Platycnemididae; genus Platycnemis; species Platycnemis pennipes. The sequence goes on from OW121847.1 coordinate 111,664,675, forward strand.
CATATTGCCTCAGATGTTTTCACTGAATGGTGCCGAGATATTTGTCAACTCGTAATGAAAACAGAACCCATCTTGATGAAAATTTGTTTCCCCCACGTGATGGGTCTTGCCTTAAAATAATTACGTAGGAATGCCTAGTACATTTTTACTAATCTGTATATTCACGCTCTATCTCTCTCTTAATTGGCAGAACTAGGGGGTAAATTTTTATTCAACCTCGAAAACTTAGTAGTTTATGGACTGATTAATTCATATTAGTTGTGGTTGTTTTTGTTATTTTTTTTCAAATGCGTCCGAAAGTGAATGGCATGAGAAGGAAGGCCTTTGTAGTGGATTTTTCGTATCGTTTTCCGGTAATGGAATGATTTAAAAACATGCAATTTCCTGCTTAAGATTTTAAAAAATATCATCTGATTTGATGTATATACAACTTCTTCAGGTATTAAGAATGGTTTTTTGAGAATGTATGTGCGCCATCTTCACCTAAAGATGATATATACATTTAATCTGGTAGAATTAAAAGTTTTTTAACTGTTGGACATTGCATTATTAAAGTTCCCTTATCACGTTCAAATTTCACGCGATATCGCCCGAATCTTTGAATTTCATTAGTTTTCGCGGCATATTTTCTCATATTTTTGGCCATTGGGCTTCGCTTTTCGTGATTCCTACGTTTTGGACGTCTAAACTATCGCCAGAGGGTCCACCTCCCGAGACCCATCAACCCGTAAGGGCACCTGACCATTCGGCATGAATTCCTCTCGTACAGTGGGTCGCGGCTTTAAAATGCGACTTCATGCTAAATAAGGGGCTGACGAATTGCAAATCACGATATTCTAATACCAATGGCAGCGTAAATCATGCAGAGGAGACCCTCAATCAGTAGTTCCCAACAATTTTGATGGCTCCAAATCCTAATGCAGTTGTGATCGTTAGAGTTACTTGAATTTGTTTTAAGGTGTCATCCGTGCATTATCTTACGCTAAATTTCTTCATTTTTTACCCTATTCTTCGATCCCTATAACTCTAAGTAACATTCTCTAAGAGCTATTATACATTTGCTATTAAAGTGCTATTAAGTTATGCAACGCTGTAAATGAAGCCTCTTTTGATTACTCTCAAGAAAATTATGTATTTCTCAATACTTAGATATGTAAATAAGTTTTAGTTATTTTCACGTAATATCTTATGAAGCCAGTTTTTTGATAAATTGTGTGGAAATAACTAAATATTGATTATATTTCTCAATGCTGTTATGCTTTTGTTCAGTAATTATTATTTGTATGATCATTATTATTTGAACAAAGTTTGAATACATTTATGAAGTATCTTTCTTCCAACGTAACAGGAAGCTGTACCTGCTCCCTGTTGATAGTGTTTTGTAACAGTTGACCCGAACCATTTCCTCCTTAAGTGTCTCGTAATACATATACGACCTCTAACTTTAATTGAAGGCACAAAAAGTAACGTCGTGTAGCTCATAAATGTAGTGAATTTCACCATTAATGTGTGTAATTTACAAGTTATTCTTTTTACCACTGTCGCACCGTGAAAGCTAAACGGTCCCTGTGGTCTTCACCAATAAGCTCAAGACTGACTGACAGCTGACCTTAGACCTTTGTAGTAAGAGACTTGATTGGAGGCCTTCATTTGATCTCCGCTGGCCAACTGTCTCTCTACCAACCATGGGTAATGGAGATTGATGACACAGGGTGGAAGAAAGACTGCAATCAAGAAAAAATAGCAGCTCTCTCGATATTGGGGGTGCTAGATTAATTAAAATTGTAGTCCGTTGAATCCATCCCCTATGCTTAGTAAGCATTGCTTACCCCAGAAAAGGTTTTTCTGGTGTAATTTTACGCGTAGTAGTGACGAATTGAATTTTTATCAGTGGCATAGAAAAAAACAGGCACTTCTTCAGCGTTGTAGAAGTTGAAAATATTATGTAGGCATGCTGAAAATCATATTCCCTTCTCTAATTTCATGCTGAGGTGGTCACCTCCCGAACTGTTCTGTTATAAGTGAAAAATACGACGCAAAAGCGCTTTAAGATTCTCTAGCGTTGCTATAAGGTTACTATCAGTCGTATATTTTAAGATAGGCTATTGAATTAGCGAATGAATCTAATACTGCCAAGAGAAATGGTGAGGCGTAATCTAGGATTCACAATCTGGATTTTTAGAGATCCTTGCAAAGTCTAGCGACCGTAAAATATTGGCATGGGAACGTGGGAAAAACTATAAAAAAGCCAAGGATGTGGAAAACGCCCAAAAATAGGCATATGGACTTCGTCCGCACAAAAAAAACTCAATTACTCATTACATCCAAAGTTACTCCTACAAGTACGATAGAAGTAAGTGTGTCTGAATGGCACTCAATAGAAAATGAAGAATGGGGCCAAAAGACATTTGTGAGTTTCCTTGTAAAGCCATGGTTTTCAGTAGGTATCTGGACAACTCACGGTAGCGACTTTCGATCGGAAATAAGTAGATGCTTGGATGAAAGTTGAAAAGATTATATAAGTAAAATCCAGAATTCAGGTGGATGGAATCTCGCCAGAGATCACTGACAGCAAACTATTTAGTTGTAACAAGTTGTAATTTTATGTCACGTTACGCCAACAACGTCCCTTTGGCGAACGAGCAAGTTCTCCCCTCCCACTCTCCATTATTCTCCATCCCCTTAAACACCCTACGCCCAAAATAGTGAAAAAACCCAAGTGCAATTTGAACTGAAAAACATTGATGACAAATAAGTGTATGACTAGCCCCCCTACCCGCGCTGAATGTCCCGTACCTACGCCTAATGACTAACCCAAGCCCTTAACCCCCTCCCCCCCTCCCCACCTCAGCAACTTGCCAACACACCCAATGACTAACCTTCCAAACCCTTCCCTACCTTCCCCTTACTCATTCCCCCTCCCCCCCCCCCCCCCATATTTTGTGTATATAAGTAAAATTGAAGTGTATATTGTACCTGAAGATGACACTACGTGTCGAAACCTAGGTCGTCGCAATAAAATTCACTCTGGAGTTCACTACGTTTTTTCATTTATCCATCAATGTTTAAGTATATTCAAAGAAAAGAAATGTCTTGTTCCTGTTATAGCATTGCGATGTCTGCGACTATAAATCTTCGTTCTTATTGGGGGCATTTCAATGCGATTAAGGGTCCCGTGCACTTTTTGAAATCTCAAAATTCTTGGTTGCTACAACAATAATAAAAGAATAATTATTTAGAGCCCTCTTGCACGAAATGCGGTGTTTGTTTACATCAGAAATGGATCGGAGACAAAAATGAAAGACCCATTTAAAGAGCTACAAAAGTCGTTTAAATTGCGTAATTAATCGTTAACTGGATGATTTATCATAAAAACATCGAAAGAATAAGATAGTTCAGAGTTTCGGCATTCCGATGAAGGAAAAATAAAAGCTATCGGTACAAATTGAAGTATTTTAATGAACGAAATATGAAAGCACTGCACCGTGAAAAATGTAAAACTCCGTGTAATCTTATGGGAAAAATTGAAAATGTAATTTAAAATTCATGTATTATTCCTACACTATATATAATAACCCGTTTAACGTCACGGAACGGGGATGAACAAATTGTGAAGATTTCTGCGAAATCGGTCCAGCCATTATCCAAGTTAACCGCTTACCAACAAAATGCGCAATTCATTTTTATTTATAAGATTGTTTCACATTAGTTTTCCACTTGTATGTCATTGGAGTACCTTTGAAATTGCCATAGTTGTATCTTAGTTCCAGTATGTCTGTCCAGTTACGTAGAGTACCACTTCTGATCGTTATGAATGAAGGAATAATGAAATCTGGATTTCGATACATAAAACTGAAATTTTTATGTGTAGGCCTTGTGACTGTCGCTATTTAGTACTGCCGTTTAGATTCCATTTTCCAAGGGATCGGTCGAAACTGATGTTATTTAAAATTTTCCTTTCTTTTGGATCAAGGCATTTATTTGTATTTCTAACTTGTCGATTCAAATTTTCATATATTTTTCGTTGTATTTGATAGGAAACATTGTACATTTTCATCTCGCGAGGTAAAAGTTTTTCCCCTGCCAAATTTTAAGTTTAAAGTGATGATTTTTCAGATGCATATTCTGAAAGCATAATAGGCTTAATGGGCAATTATATGTAACTGACAACGGTCATAGGTGAAAATAGATGGGTTAAAAACCATTCATGGTGGGCGGGGTGAAAAAGACCGCCCCTCCACCGCTGTATTAAGATGCTATAAATACAGCAACATATAATGACACCTATGCAGTCAGTGCAAATTCATGGACGAGTTGCGTAGATCATGCCCAAGAGTAAGGGAGATGAATGAAATTTCCTTCCTCATAATCCACCGCATTATTGTGAATGTCTTTGTGTCAGTCAATGTCTGGAAGATGTATTGTAAATAGTATATAAAGTAAAGCCTTTTTTAAATGCAGAGAAAGTTCTTCCATTCGTGGATTCATTAGAAATATCTCTAACAGGTTTCCGTTTCGAGGTAATCTGGGAATTTTAAGGAATTTCCTAAGTGAAGAATTAGTCGACCAGATTGTTAGCTTAAGTGAATTATTGTAGAAGTTGAATCAGCTGTCTGATTTTCTGCAGCTATCGACAATTTTCAGACGGCGATTAAAGAAAGAAAAAGAAATAAGGAAAGACTACTCTCCTAATTAATACTTTGAAAACTTGAAATTATTTCCACACGCTCGGATATAATAGGCCGTAGCAGAACTGAAACACGTTACAATTAGTAATCGTAAATGCCTTTAGTTTGCTAGTAACATGTTCGCAGTGAAGGGCCATATTTCTCCTGAAAAAACTTGACTTTTTTGATTGCATTACTTTTATTAGTTCCTTTTTTCCATGACCGTAGTCGAAATCTCTTTCGTTCTGGATCTTCTTTGCTCCCTGCCTTTCGGCAGTGGTTTGCCTCTGTAAGATAATTTCTTTTCAAGCCTGGTTTACTACTAGTTTTTTATTTATGTAGTAGGGAAACATTTTCCTGCCTTTAACTCCAGTACGTGTCATTGGCGTTGTGCTCGCAGTCCCTTGTTCTTTAGCGGCGTTGAGCGTGTTCGCGATATTGTACTGATTTTAGTTACTTCAAAAAAAATTGCTTTCAAATTATGACTTTCATCTATAATTTGCTAGTTTTGCTTTTGGCTATGACGTATGAGGACCCTTTAAGTCTTATGATACTCAAGTGATATATGTATTAATTGATAATGTATAATGTTTACTTTTAACTCTGTTTTAGTCGACTCAGTATATCTCAGATGTCATTGAATGTGCTCCCCGTTGTAGGCACAAATAAGTTATTTTTTTGTACTTGTATGCCTGATATCCAAATTTGATTCAAATCAATTTTTAAGTTTATTTAATGCATTCAGTTAGCGCTCGTAACGGGTGTCTTTTACCTCTACTGCCATAAAAACAGTTCTCATTGCCCCCATTCTATTATCCAGGGTTTAGCCTGAAGCACAAATACATAGCAAGAGAAGCTTTAATGCAAATTTGCACACCTGCTTATTAACATTTCATCAACAAGTAGTGTAATGTTTCCACGGATTTTCCTGAGTGGTTCAAACTTTTACGAATTTCATTGCGATGTGTACCCACGAAATCCATGAGACAACTCAGTGAATGAATCTTCAGTCGCAATTTGGCGTGATTCTTTCGACCTTTAGTTGCATTTCTTCCTACTCTACCCTGGAGCGTGACGAATGGGACTGTGGCTTCATTGTTGTAGTCCCTCGTTTCCCTCTGGGAAAGATCTTCCTCAGATTGTTTTAACAGTTTCCTCTCCCTCTTCGCAGGCATGGAGCCTTTCGTCACTCGCATCGGCGACGTGACGATAGAGCGCGTGCTGCCCAAGCAGGAGCGGAAGGGTGCGGGCGAGGAGGGCTCCAAGGGGGTCGGTGAGCGGGAGGGACCCGGCGGTGGATCCGAGAACATGGACCTGGAGATCTTCCTGAAGCCGCACCCGGACCAGGCGGGGGTGGAGGAGGAGGAAGAAGAGGAGGAGGAAGAGGAGGAGGACGACGACGAAGAGGACGACGACGAGGAGGAGGACGAAGAGGATGAGGAGGAGGAGGAGGGTGAAGAGGAAGAGGAGGGCGAGGAGGCCCGTATGGAGGAGGACGCGGGGGCGGCGGCAGCGGGGGCGGAGGGAGGCGCGGAGGGGGCGGCGGACGGGGGCAAGGTGTGCGTGAAAAAGGAGCCCAAGGAGGAGGGCGAGGGGGGAGGCCCCGAGGGCGGGGTGGAGAGCGGGGAGCAGGGCAAGGGGGAGGGTGGGGAGGGGACGGTGTCGGCAGAGGGGGGCGAGGGGGCGTCGGGGACTACCGGGACGGAGAGGGGGGGTGAGGAGGCGGGGGGTGGTGGCGGTAGTGGTGACGCTGGTGATGGTGCTGCTACTGGTGCCAGGACTGGTGAAGACCAGCAGGGTCCCAAGAAGAGGATTGTCCGGAGGCCAAAGAGGAAGGCTAGTGATGGTGATGGGAGTGCAGAGGGGACAAAGCGGAAGAAAATGAAGAAAAGGGCCAAGAAAGGTGTGGCGGGTGACGGGACCAGTGCAAAAGAGGGTAGTGGAGAGGGGGGTGGTGGTGGCACGTCTGGTGGCGATGAGGGCAAGGACAGCGGTGGGGAGAATAAGACTACTATGGAGCGAAAGCTCTCGAACATGAGGCGGAACATTCGTGAAGTGATGAATGAGAATCAGCTTGATGAGGAGACTTTGGCAGCTCAAAGGCAGGAACTGGAGAGGTTAAGGAGGGTACAGGAGCAGCAGAGGATAATTCGTGAAGTACAGAGGCAGATTATGTTGACAAACAAACAGAAACCTCGAGTCATATCCCTGCTTCAATCTGGCTCATCCGGAACTGGCTCAACTAATTCGTTGTTGAGGCAGGTTTTACCTAGTTCCTCAACCATATCCCCTGGGAGTGGTGCTGGGACTTCTGGATCTACACAGGTAACTGCCAGCTATCATTTAATTTTCATGTTTTATCCCTCGATCTTGCAGCAGGTGCAGTCTTGTGCCAGCATAACTGTTCATTACTTTCTTTGAGCCTTTTAAACAATAATAAGATAATTAATACATTGGCATGTATGATTTAATTATTTATTTAATGCAGCTTAAATAGAGTAAACCATAACATTCATGGATATAGATGAGGTGGATAGACCAAGTAGTTAAGTTAATGGTGTAATAAAGATCATTATAGAAGGTAGAGGCTGGGGAAAAGAGTAGAGAAAGGAATAATGGTATGTCGGATGGCAAGAAGGGAGGTTTAACACATGCTAAACTAAATCGGGAAATAGTTCAGGAAAAGTATAGAAAGTATTCAGAGCATTACAAAGAGAATAATAAGTGGTCCAAGAACCTGCCTGGTAGAACAACAGTAATCTAAAATGTAAATTGTCATAGCCATTGAGTGTTCCACATCTATAAATTCATGCTTAAAGGTATTTTTTTTATGCATGCTGCATCTTCAAGGGTGCTAACAAAATAGGAGCAAGTATTTTAGGTTTGGAGCTCTATTAGTGTCATTTTGTTTTGTTCGGGAGAGGTGAGGACATCAGACATGGTGTTAGTACCTCTGTTATAATTACAGCTAAATCTGGCATCTGGTAAAATTTCTGGGTATTTTTTTTGCCTTAGACTTGTTTTTTTTAGGCATATTCATATTTTTTTCAGTAATTACCCCCCTTGTAATATTGGATGCATGTTAATTTTCTGTATTGGAAATCCACTGATTCAACCACTAAAGGTCCATATCACTTAACACACTCAATGCTGGCCTATTTCATGAAAAAGTATTCATGTCCGAAATATTTTTTTTTCTTTTACATGAATAAATACATTATTATAAATGCTTTAAACATAAAATTTATGCAGTATAATAATAATTTTTTACTTAGCTACGAACATAATGGGACCACATGCCTTGACATCAAGGCATCAACCTCCCAGGGTAACGAGGCATGCCTTGAATTCAAGGCATCCGCGTTGAGTGTGTTAAGGTAATGCCTTACTCATGGCATGTCAATTATATGCCTATGCATTGTCCAAGAAACCTACATAATCAGAAAATAGAATGTATTTGTTACAATGCAATGAACATATACAAATGTATTTGTTACTTTTTATTTGCTTACATTTAATCTGTAAAATATGAGTGGGTTTCCTAGAGCCAGCTTCTGAAAAACTTGTACACTAAGTGCTATCTATGACTGGAGGAAAAAACTTCTAATAAGGATATAAGGTGAGATGAGAGGTAAAGGGAATTGTTGTTCCTCTTTGTGTCTTCATTACTTTATTTTCATCTCATATTTTTGTATCCTTCCACGTGATCATTTCTTCAATATGTAAATTATATTTTGTCAGTTGAAATTTGTACGTGAGACTATTCATTAGAATTTGCTAATGTAATGCTGTTCTTACAATGGTGATTTGTATGAATGAAATGACGCTTAATGAAATTTTGGATAAAGAGTATGAAATCTGCAGCCATTTCATTTAAAACAATTGCCATTAGGCCTTCTGTTTGGAATATTCCCCAATTTGGTATTTATTCTGTTCAGACTGTGTGCTTTAAGGTATCCTTTTCAGCTGTTTTTCCGTATCAACTTGTGGCTCTCTTCTTTTTTAATCTGTTAAAACATTTGAGCTTATGAAAGTCTATCTCAAAGTCAACTGATCAGGATATCTAAATGATCAAGTGAAAGGTTTATTTAGTAATTATCTGTAATATTATATGGTAAAATTTTCATTTAGTTTCCTCTTAGCAGTAAAAATTGACATTTCTTGACTCTCTTTCAATTGTTGCTCTGTGAATTGTTTCACTCATGTCAGTACATAGTGGTATCATTTATGCACCATAGAAAGGTCAAAATCAAAAGATATCCATACTTGATTAATCTATTTTGAAACTTTTAAGGGTTGTTGTTGAGGTCTTAGTTTCAGTATGACATATTCTAAATTAACCAAGGTATTAGGGATGTTCAAATGAAAAGGTACAAAAGGACATTGTGGGTATAATTTAAGTCTGTATTCACAAGTATTCACCAGAGGCCTGAGCACAACTATCCCACTGTTTCACGAGCCAAAGGATTCCCTGTTCCCAGAATTCCTGTGGCTGTGACAGGAGCCAGTCCTCCACTATTTCCTTCAGTTCATTCATTGTCCATGCTGAAGTGCAATTGGATTGAACACACAACTGCCTGCTTCTCTCCTGTGTCCCTGCGTGGGCACCCACGCATGTGTACTACCACGCCAAACACTACATTTGTGTCCCTTGATTATTCACTACATTATTCCAAAGTGGCATATTCAAATTTCAACCGGTTTGGTTGTTACAACGTTTTGTACCTTTACATTTGAACTCCCCTAATATTATCTACTTGGCTACTGTGTCTCATATGTGTTATGTAATTGCTCATGTGTGACTTAAGTAGTATTTATTCTCTCTTATCAGTATTTTTGTTTCTTCAAATGAAACACTCTTCTATTATGTACAAAGAGCATGTACATTATTTTTTGGGGGAAGAAAAGGAATGGAAAAACTTATGTTCTCATACATAAAGTGCCCATCTTAGTCATAGTCTTCATTGGTGAATTTAGTTGAATCAGGTCATCTCATATATTGTGAGCTTCTAACTCATGTGCTAAAATTTTCTCTGTAGGTTCGAATCCCTTCGACTGTTTTAGTGAAACTTGCGCAAGCAGCTAAATCTGGTCAGACTGGAAGTAAAAAGGTTATAGAACTCCTAACACTAAAAAATTCTGGATCAGGAAGGCCATCAATAGCAGGTAAGTTTTGTCTGGATTTCAGTGAACTCTCTTAATAAAATGAAATGTGAATGACCTTCATTCCTTAGGCTTGGGGTGTTATAATTGTATTTACTCTGTGCAGCAATTTCATTCTTAAAATAACTCTCTAGCTCCTTCTGCTTCAGCTCATTGAAGTTAAGAAATTGCCAAATTTATAATTATGGCTATTGCCTTCTATCAATGTGAGCATGGACTTGGGCATATGTGGAGAAATTTTAATGAAAAAAATCGTGATTTGATGCGGTATGGGATATTAAATTTCTCTCATACTGCATTTATTATACATATTTTATCACATGATTAATCTGCTATGAGTAGGGTTTATAGGTGCATTTCTGAAGGATTCATTTAAAATATGTTTCCCTGTATGTCTTTGAAACTCATGTTAGCTAAAGGTGGTTGATAAGCTACCAAAGGAGCATCCAAGGGTGAGCTTATTTCTGTGACATAAATGTTGAAAAATTGTTTGCATCTGTGAGGATTATACGAAAGCCGAATAGACTGAAATAGAATTTTAAAGGAATGTTTTCTTTTGTATCTCCATAATTGCACTTTCGTGAGAACTTTCTCTAGCACATTTTAGGTATTACTTCGTTAGATTCACAGGAAATTTTATGTATCAGTTATGTTTCTCAAAAGTTAAAAGGAAATTCTTTAGGTATCATCATAGCCTATCTTTTCGTTGGTATTTTGCTACCAGATATTTGTTTCATTGTATGACTTCTTTGTAAGATATAAAAATTTTGCCTCAAATTTTGTAACTAATTAAAAATGAATGACTATATTAGTATTAATTATCATATATTTAGAAGTTATGGCGATATTTTTCATTTGATTTTTGTTTGAAGTCACCTAAGTTATGACAGGGTTCTCAAGTTTTCTAATTTAAACCTTCCATAAGCCTCATTACTGGGAAGAATTTTGGAGGGTTTAGATTTTTCCAGTGGTTAAAGTGCTATACTCCCATCCACAAAGCTCTGGTTCAAATCCTAGCTGTGGTATTGAGGTTTTGCAGGAGAACTCTGTTCCAACTTCTGTGGCATGTGAAAAGCACTTCAAGTACTCTGTCCCTTGGCTAGAACATTAAGTACCATAAACAACTTTTGCCGAGAGTGAATGGTTTCTCCCTACCATTACTATTTACCTCAAGAATCCCAAATCCTACCTCTCCAAATAAGCATCTGTTTTAAATGTTTGTATAGTTGTGGAAGTTGTTAGTAGGTTACATTTTTGTTAACTGAAACTTCTTTTACTTATTCAATGTAGTGATTGCATTCAAAGCTTGAATCAAGTTTATTTTTATGGTTTCTACTTCAGCTAGGGAGTTGGTCATTTTAGAGTCTTTCAGGGAAAATATTCTGGAGGTCCTGCTATTCCTAGTGATTCAGAATACATAGAAGCATCACTCATACCAAGGCCAGTATGTTTAGAGATGTCCTATAACCACAGAGACCTATAAATGCTTCCTTATCAGCTGGTTGCATGAGACATTTCCTCATGGAGCTTAGAATGCTTTCAGTAAATACCTAATTCATGGAAATACTTGTGGACAGTATACATGAGGGTCTCGAGGTTCTGTGAAATCTAAAGTGTAACTAAAGAGACCTTATTTTGAATTGATGATAATGGTTTGAATATGGTAAACCATAAAAAAAGTACCTGTCTCATAGCATTTTGACTAAACCCTGGATAGGATAAAAGGTTCCTAAAATTCAGATACTTCTGCAGAAAGGTCTGTTCGTTTATTTTTTCATGCATTATTATTAATAAAATGATCATAAATTAATGTTTTCATAGAATTGAATTGCTCTTAAATAGGACTGTGCTCACAATATCTTTTGTTTGCCATTCCATAGGGTTTACTTAGAGATGTTAATGTAAGTTGTTCAATACTTTATAGGGAGGCAATCGGTGACGAGGACTTTAGTAGCTACCCCACCACTTTCGGCATCTGCAGCATTTGCTAAAGCCAGGGCAGCTGCTGCCCTAGCAGCCAGGGAACGGGCTGAAAGAGCTTCCACGGGCGCTTCGGAATCAGAAGAGGATAGAGATGGGGAGGAGAGTGATTCTGACATGGCTGGCCATGGAGTACCCACTGGGGCATCATTTCCAGCTGGAGCCACACTAGTTAAATCAAAGCATAAGAAGGGTGAGGACTGTTCAAAGCTACATAATATCTGTGTACTAACTGCTTCTCTTTTTCATTTTTTTCGTTTAGAGAAAGACATGTATGTGTCATTTGTGCCTTCCAAAAAAAATGTACTCTGCAAATTGCAGTATATAAAATCTATTTATTGTGGCTCCTTAAAATTTCTGCTGTGAAATAAAGAGCTCTATGTGTGAGGTACAAATAAAGTCACGGTAATTGCATGATTTTTGTAATCATTTGTTCATCCATAATTTTCCCATTAGCATCTTGTGTTTTGATTGTGTTCAATTTCATTGGCTCATCAAATGTCTGTTGGAAACATCTTAGATCATTTCATAATTTGTAAGTTATTAAATTAATGGAGGTAACAACTCAAAAGCTCATAAATTTTAATCTTTTGCTTATGATGATCCTCAATTTTCACTCAATAGTCTATCTTGACTATGAAGATATGACATTTTTCAGTATACTTTTACTCATCTCTGAAATCTTGTTGGCTCCAAAATCAGTATTGAGCCATGAAATCACTCTTATATGTTATATGAACATTTATAAATTTTGAGTCCAGAGTATTTGAAGCTATGATGCATTGCTGGTAATAGACATTCAAATATCATTCTATCCATAACATTTTTAACCTGCTTACTTATGTGGTTAATTTTCATTTTGATAAATGCTTACTTCATTTGGAGTTTTTTAAATTTTGAAATATCTAGTAATTCATATAATTTACTCAACTTCATCCTCATTTATTTATATTTTAAGTTTCACTTCTATTGTATCATCATTATCACAAACCATCAATCTAAAACGTTTTGGTGCAGGCCTCCCATCATTTCATCCATCAGGTAACATCTTAATGTTAGCATGACTCTTCTCTTTCTTAGCCCTTACTACTACTTGCTCCACATATCTCATATGAGGCCTTCCTTTGTCATATCCTCATATTTTTTTTCCTATACAACTCTCTTCATGTTATGAGGACCATTTTTTCTCCAGATGTGTGGAATAAGGTTGTCCTGTCCGAGTTTTGACTACTTTTTTCTTCCACTCTTCTGAGAACTATTTCATTAGTGGCATGGTCATTTCATTTCATCTTCTTCATTCTTCTGTGCATCACATTATAAATGCTTCCAGTCTTTCCTTTTCTACAACTGTTATTGTCCATGCCCCACTTCCATATAAGAGCTTCTTCCTGGCCATTTTTCTTCTACAAACTGCTAGTTTTGCAACATTATTTAGTCATTTTTAATATTTTCTTGTTGCTCCTCTGCTGTATTTATAGTCTAATAATCTTCTTAATTGGAGGAAGATTTCTCAGTTTCCTATTCGGTTGCAGGGATATTTTGCACTGATGTTTCAAAGCCAAGTTCACAATATTCTAGGTGAAATGTTTTTTTGGGAAATAACCTGGTGGGAAACCAGAGAACTATTCTTCCTGTCCATATGCTGAGAATACCTATGATCCTTCATCTTCTAAATTGTTCTCCCCAATTCCTTGTGAAATGCTAGCCTATGTTGGGTCTCCTTGAATTTACTGCTTGCCTTATCTTCTTCATAGTTTTCTTCAATTTCTTCAATTTGAGATGGCATTTAATCATCACTAAGTGGTGATCCCTGTCAAATGCTGTACCCACATAGCTTTTGCAGTCTTTCATGTAGCTCCTGAATCCCAGTCTCTTTAGAAAATATCTTGTTATTTGAAATTATCATCTGTCCTAGCATTTTCTGTGCATATCTTATTTTGCCACCACTAAATTATTTTATGTACAGAGTCCCAGTAGGTTTTTTCCTTCCCCATTTTATTTTTCCAGTCAGCATTTTTCATCTTGACTCTCTCCAACAATGGCATTCCAATCTCATGGAAGCTTGAAGTTTTTTTTTACCTCTCTTCTGGTTTATGACTTGCATATTGGATATCATCGTAGATGTCTTTTGCTTCTTCATCTTTTTAGTTAATTGTAGGCAAGTGAACCTGTTCTGCAATGGTATTTGTGAGCTTGTACTCTATCGTCTCCTTTACAATTCTTTCACTATGCTGCTTAATGCTCTTTGTACTTATTCCAACACTTTTCCTAAACAATATGTCCATTCAGTATTACCATTCAAAGATCCATTTAATGTGATACTTTAACTTCTGCTCTAGTCTTCTCCTTTCACTGCTTAATTTCTCTGATTTCCCAAATCTTGAGGGCCATTACACACTCTTCCACATTCAAGTTTTCTCATCTTCAATGTGTCTGAAGTGAACTCACATTCCATGTTCCAATCCTAACTTACTTATGAAGCTTGAGTGACTTACTCTCTCATGTTGTCTCTGCTGGGAGATCTAAATGGGGAACTGTATTAAATTGTAATTGTTTTATTTGAGAGGATTCTATCTCCTCTTTGTTCAAACAAATTTGAGGAAAAAAGGAGAGTGATCTTGCTGTGGCTCCTTTGGATAAATGATATGCTGCTTCTAATGTGTTCCATGCTCGAAAATTTGTCATTTCAAAATTTCTGAAGGTTGATGTTCTTCTGATGTGATTGGTAGTTGTGTTTTTAAAGTATGATTTTATTTGGTTGTTAAGTATTTGCGAATTAATTATGTTAAAATTATTGTTATGTTCTATTGTTTGTTATTTTGTGTGCATACTTTTTCTTCACGGATGCCCTTTGTTTTTTCTTCTCTTTTTTTGCCTCCTCCCTCTTTGCCTAAATTAAATGCAAAATTGCCGCCCCGGGTTTATTACGCCCTGCCTCACTGTGCATGTGCGCCCATTTGTGGCACCCTTCTTGAAGACGTAGTGACGATCAGCAGTAGCAGTAGTGAGGATGATGACTGCATCCTTCTGTCGGAGCCATCTGCCGGGGAGGAGTCCGAGGTGGAGGAGGACCCATCCAACTCAGGAATGCACACCAATGACCTGTACAACACCCCTGATGATCAAGGGAGGGTGCTGGTGAATGTGGGGCATCCTCCCAATGAGCCAGATGTGTTCCTGGCCCCACAGATAGGCCGAGTCATCAAGCCACATCAGGTATTGAGATTGAGATGTAGATGTAGGTTTTTAGATTTTCATGCCATTTGTTCGCAGAAACTGTTTTTGTTGCACAACACATGCAATTGAAAACTCAAAGAACTGTGGATAAAAGTTCTATTGAGTTATAGATTCCTGATTGCTTGATGCTATTAGCTCTTCTTGCATGCATAAATGAAATTATGCAGAGAATAAGTTGAAAACATTTTGAAGAAAGTAACATAGTCAGTCGTTGATTAGTATGGATGCATGCTCTCTAAAGATGGTGGAAAAAAAACCCAGTTTATTTTGGTGCTGGTTTTAAACAAAGTGGAACCCTTGACCCAATGGTAGATGGGAGGGTATTGTATTTACACTTTCATTGAAGGTCCTCCCTATTATCAGTTTTCATTACTTCCCCCTCCCCCCCTGAACATTTTTAAAATTTTATAGTATATACTTCAGTAATTCACACCTAAACAATAAATGGCAAAATATCTTGAAGCCAACTAAATTAGTTAAGATCTAAAGTGATTAGAAATGTGTAGCAAGCACCAGGGAAGTTTGAATGAAGAATATCTGATGGATCCTGAAACTTGTCAGTGGTAAGCTTTGATACATTGTGAGGAATTGGAAAATCATTCAAAAGAATGTGATAAGGGTTCAACAAAGCAAAGATAGAGTGTTTTAAAGAAGGAGGGTTTTTAAAACACTGTCTAAAGTAAATTTAAAGCTCTCACGTATAGGAAATTGAGAAAAAAAGTAGAGAGGTGCTAGAAGAAAAGAGGAAAAAGATGTAGAAAAAATATTGGTAGAAAGAAGGAAACATTTTGAAGATGAATTTGGGAACCCAAGTTTGAGTATCAATAATGAAAGTGGGCATCTGCAAAAAAAATAAAAGTAAATGAAGGGATGTGGTAATCAGTGTTTTTGTTCATCTGTAGTGTCTGGTTTAAACTTGCTTGATGCATTGAGTACATTATAGTGTTCATCCATCAAATTCAGTTGCTTATTTGTAATTTAAATTTTAATACCCATTGATTAGGTCCATTTTTATGACAGAAATAGGGATTTATAAACAAATTACTATACAATATTAGGAACTGATTTTTTTTGGGGCATATGAAAAATAGGTACCTTGGACACGCTGGAAGTGACATCTTTTGAAATAAGTAACCTTTCCAGTACTGTTAAAATGGCATAAACAGATGTGGTAAATAATGTAGAATTGGAATTAATATCAGAAGACACATTTTGAATTAATTTTATTGGCACTGCATCACATAAAATTAATTTCCAGTAGTCTAGAGGTTGAATCTTAATGAATAAACTCAGGGTGATTTTCAATGAACTCCTTATAGGAGGAAAACAACATGTGTTGGGAAACGTAGTATGCATTAATTGTGCATGCAAATTTAAATGCCAGTGAAAAACTTATCTTCTACATTTTATTTTTCACTTTTAACTTAACATTTTCTCTTTCTTGCTTGCAGATCGGTGGTGTCAGATTTTTATTTGACAATGTTGTTGAGTCTTTAGATAGGTTCAGTACATCTACAGGTTTTGGTTGCATTTTAGCCCATTCAATGGGTCTAGGAAAAACATTGCAGGTACTGTCAGTTTATTCTTTTTGTTGGAAATTAAACAATGCAATGCTGCATTTTAACAATTTTTACCCTTCGCATTACAATTTCTCTTTTTTTTTCTGTAGGTGGTTTCTTTTTGTGATGTGTTTCTTCGGCACACAAATGCTAGGACTGTTCTGTGTATAATGCCAATCAATACACTTCAGAACTGGGTTGCTGAGTTCAATATATGGCTTCCTAGTGATCCGTACGCTACTCCATTAGCATCTCATGGGGAAGTGCGCCCAAGGAATTTTCCACTTCATGTTCTCAATGATTCCCATAAATCACTGGGAGCTCGATCAAAAGTAAGTAGTATATTGTCATTTGAGGAATTTTTTTTTGAAGTCCTCTATTCTTCAGTGTGGATGATTAGGAAAAGTTGAAAAAAATCATATTTATGCTTGAATTCTATTTTAGCAGAAAATGAAAACTTTTATCATAAATTATTTCCCTGTAAATCTTAAATATGTATTTAAGATTTACAGGGAATGAAAACTTTTATCATAAATTATTTCCCTGTAAATCTTAAATATGTATTAAAGATTTTAATTATATCACATAGATATTTTTATAGTATTTTTTATTAGTACTGGGAATGGCAATATAAAAAGAAAAGACTAATATGGTCTTCATTTTTGGGCTTAGATATTGCTTTTTTCTTTGCATTTGACATGTTTTTCCTACCTGCTCAATGTTCAAGTTTTATTTTTTGTTGCTTCAGGTAATTAAGGACTGGAATAAAGATGGTGGAGTTCTGCTTATTGGTTATGAACTGTATAGGCAGCTAAGTCTTAGGAGATCTCATCCAAAAAAGAAGAAACGAAAGCGTCCATCAGAAGTGATTGATATTGAAGAAGATGATCGCAACAAAGCTCTTCTTGATGGTAACCAGTTGAACATTCTATGCTTTAAACATCTCCTTATTAATTAAGTTTAAAACTAAAATCAATCATGAATGGAAATATAATTAAAAAAGTTAAAAGTGTTTATTATTATTAGCATTGTAACCTACTATAAAGAAACTACATTGGAACTTTTTATGAACTTCTATTTCAGTTTCTAAACTGTAATTTTCTTCCATTATAGCAATGCATGCTGCATTGGTGCGCCCTGGTCCAGATTTAGTAATATGTGATGAAGGCCACCGTATAAAAAATAGTCATGCTTCTATCTCACAAGCTCTCAAAAACATTCGTAGTAAACGGCGTATTGTGTTGACTGGCTATCCACTGCAAAACAATTTGTTGGAGTACTGGTGTATGGTGGACTTCGTTCGACCCAATTATCTTGGGACCAAGACAGAATTCTGTAATATGTTTGAGCGACCCATTCAAAATGGTCAATGTATAGACAGCACACCTCAGGATATACGACTCATGAGATACAGAGCCCATGTACTCCATTCTCTTTTGGAAGGATTTGTGCAAAGGTTAGTAAAATTGTGTCTTTAAATTTTTTCTGCCATGGAAACTTATTGATACTAACCTGTTATTTTTTATACTATTATTACATCGATGATGTCCTAGGTATATTATGTTGGTGATTATTGTGTAAATATACTGGCACATACGTAGAAAGCAACTAACTAAAAACTCTGTAATTCCACTGCACTCCAATTTTATTTGGTACAACTGGTTCCACCTTATGGACATTATCAGGTACAACATGCAGAAGTTTATAAATTCCCTTATATATACCTGGGGTTGGGGTTAGAGGTAGGGTCTGTCTTAGCTTTGGAGCAGGGAGAAAAAAAGGATTGGGGAAAGTTGTTGGGACTGTCAGAGTTGAATGAGATATGTGTTGGAAGTGGGAATGTGGGCAAAAGCAAGCTGCCACTTCTACGATGGGGAATGAGAAGAAAATATATTGTCATTTGCTAAAATAAAATTCTTTTTGTGGAGCAGAATCTCTAATTTTTCTAAGGTCTCCAAAACATCCCTTCCTTTAAAAATGGAGTGGGTGGTAAGGCAGTGAAGTCACTATAGTGGCCATTATCAAAAGGTGTTCTGCAAAGTGTGATCTTCCAGGTTAATTGTGTAAAATGGATCAGATATATTCTTTTGGCTTTGTTTTACAACTTCTCCATCTCTCTGATGTAGATCATCTCACAGTATGCATTCTAGTTTGTGTGCTCCGGATTCTTCCATTGGATCGGTCTTGGTTAAATTTGTTAAACATATCCTAAATTTTTGTTACGGTAGTGAATGTGAAACGTATTTCATCAGCAAGCTCTTTGTGTAAAATTCTTCCCTTATTGAATTTTACATAATATTTTGTTTGTAAAAATGATGTAACATTGTCTCTCTTAACATAATGTGTATCTTGTAACTGTTGCTTTAATACTAATAATGTTGGTGTCATTTTCTATCTGTATGTTAATATCTGTTTAATTGTGGAAATTAATTGATATATTTATTTTATTTAAAGGCGGAGCCACTCTGTTTTGCAAGTTTCGCTTCCTCAGAAAGAGGAATATGTTCTCCTTCTGCGGATGACTAAGTTTCAGCGACAATTGTATGACACTTTCATGAATGAAGTTGTTCGGACAAAGGCAGTGCCAAATCCTCTAAAAGCTTTTGCTGTCTGTTGCAAGGTGAGGAAATTATTAAAGTCAGTGAATTTTTGATAGAAAAGTACAGTTGTCTCAGGTGTCCTCTCCTAATAATGGAGGATGATAAATTTAAAGTGTATTTCCGTATTATGTTTATCTTCAGGTATTAGTTTTTTATTTTCTTGCCTTAAGACTTTTTCTTGGGTTAGAAATTCAGTTCATCAGGGTATTTAGGTGGTTGTTCACCAATAAATTTCTTCAGTAATTGACATAAATTATTTTTTTGTGCTAATTTATATTAGTACCAGCATAACTTATTGGGGAGTGAAATAAATGTCATTTTATGTAGCCATTTGGATGGTAGCTGAGTTCAGGTTCTGTTTTCACAGATTTGGAACCATCCTGATGTGCTGTATTACTTCTTGAAAAAGAAGAGTGGTGAGGATTGTGACTTGGATCTCGAGGATGCCCCAGAGGGCTCAGCAGCTGCTGCATCAGCGGCCACAGCCCCCAAGGGAAGAGGTCGGGGGAAGAAGGATCCACATGGCCCAGGGAAGCCGGCTGCTTCAGTTTACCCAACCACCCCAATCGACCCTCACTATCCGACACACAGTGCCCCAGGAAACCATCACTTGCACCCATACTCTCACCACCATGAAAACTTGGCTCCCCCATCCCACCATCAGCACCCACCGCCGCCACACCACATGACCGGAACGATGAATGGCCCACACCACCATCAGCATATCCAGCCCCACCACAACCATCATTCCCATCATCAGCCTCCCCCTCCCCCACCCATGTACCCCCAAAACCCGTACAATCATTATGGTGACATGAATTCATGCTACAGTTCTGATCCTTATTGTCAGAACGGGAGTCAAAGTTCGAGTAGTTATGGAAATGGAAGCCAGTCAAACTATTCCCACAGTCCATATGGAACCCAGGGTGGCTACGGGAGTACTCCTGCTCCTGGATCTAATTCTTCCACTGGTGGTTTTGGCCAGTCTCCTTATCAGTGTCCGGATCCTTCGACAGGCAATCAAGGTGGATATTATCCAAATTCTAGTGACCCCTCTCCTTATGGGGATGGAGCTACATCATATTACTCGAATGGTGGTGTGCCAAGTAGTACCCCTAACTCCTACTGCTCGAACAACAGTGGTCAAAGTCCATACTGGCAGCAGCAGAACTCGAACGGTGGAAGTGGTGGTGGGAGTAGTACTGGAGCAGGCAGTGGTGCTTCCTCGGGGTATGCCACTCCCGGTGGCTATGGTGACCCAAGTGCTTCACCTTACTGTCCCACTCCAAGTGGTGGACCTCCTTCGTACTACTCCAACCACAGCAATCAATCATACTGCACTGACATTAGTGAAATGCCCCCTGCATCGCAAATGTCGAATGATTCTGGTTATGTAGGGATGCCTGGGAGTGCAGGTGGCAATGGGGAGAGAATGTATGGTGACAGTGCAGGAGCTAACATGTCTGGTTATGATCAAAGTAGTGGCATGGATGTAACAGCAAGTGGAAATGGTGGGGGCTATGGAGGGGGCATGGGTTCCACAGGAACCCAAGGAGGGGGACAGCAGCAAGGGTATGGGGGTGGTGGACCCATGCAAAGTGATCCATATGGGAGGCCCCCAGAGGCTTCATCGGAGGCAATGGACCCTTATGGAAGTAGTGCTAGGAGAATGGGCCCACCAGGTCCAGGGCCTGGGGATAACAATCCCGGTAGCATGGGCCCTCCTTCTGTGGACCCAGCTGCACCATCTACGACAACATGTGATTCGGGTGATGGTGAACAGCATGGAGCAGCACAGTCTTCATGTGACAACTCTTCATCACCCATGGGAGGTTGTGAACCTACTTCCAGTGTTCCAACACCAGCTGCTGCAGATTCAGCAGTTCCGACACCAGGGCCTCCACCAACTCCTGGCACAGCTCCCCCCACCCCTTGTGAACCATCATCAACAGTTGCCTCACCAAGAGCAGCACCAGGAGGGGATCTTTCATCTTCACATGTGAGTATTACGATTGTCACATTCATTGCAGCAGCCTAACCACATATATATGGGTAATGTTGATGAGGGATAGGGATGATGTTAGCAGATTTGGCTGCACATTTTGTAATTTTGTTGTGGCCATGACCAAACCCTCTGGCAGTTACTCAATAGTGTAAAGTTTGCTTGAAGCTATGAAATATTTTATGGATAGTATAAATAATTATAATGACAAAGATAAATTTGTTTGACCGAGTGACAAACAAAAAAGTACTATGATAAGTAGAACAAAAGCGATGCCTGCGGAAAACTTTGAAAAGATAATGGGATAACTGAACCAGCCATATCTTGAGAAAAGATGAAGATGCTTTGAGGGAAAAGCAAACTGGTAGAATGGAAAAGGGAAGCCTTGTATGAGATAAAGAATAGAGAGATAGAATTGAGAAATGTGGTTGAAGGATACATGTGGATATGCACAAAACAAACTCGCACATGGTAAGGTGGAAGCTGCCTATAGGATAGGTAGGAACCACTTCAAGGAATGGAGAGCGAGATGCACATAATACCGTAAGGGATAAGAATGATAACTTTTGATTAAAATGAAGACAAAATGAAGAGATGGAAAGAATATCTGAAAGACTTCTACAATGGAAACAATCTCAGTGTAAAAGCTATTGAAGAA
This sequence comes from Platycnemis pennipes, assembly GCA_933228895.1. Lineage (NCBI taxonomy): Eukaryota > Metazoa > Arthropoda > Insecta > Odonata > Platycnemididae > Platycnemis > Platycnemis pennipes. Next base: position 111,686,541 of record OW121847.1, read on the forward strand.
GAAAATAAAATCATGTAGGATGATATGGGAACCCAGTTTTGAGATTAGAATTTGATCCAGCTGTAAGAGCAGGGCTTATAGGAACCTGGAAATCCTGGAAAAGTCAGGGAATTTAACGTGTGGTCAGGTAAAAATCGCAAAATGTTCAAATTTCAGAATTTATCACCTGAAAATGCCAATAGATCAAAAACTGCGCATAGGAGCGGAGGGCAGGGTGAAGGAGGGGACGACTGGCCTCAGGCTGGCTTCGCTGTGGAGGCAGCCCAGGGGCCCTATTCAGGTTCTTTCTGGCTATAGCCTGGACAATTTGGTGAAAAGATTGGCGAAAGGTGTGCGCACCTCATTTTCATTCGCTAGTGATTTTGCCAGGAATGCTTCACTTTGTCCCTCTGGTGACAAAAAAGTTATTTTCAGTCAAATTTGATTTCATTTAGCCAAATTTGTAGAAGGATGTGAGGAAGAAAAAACAAGATTGATTCAAAGAGCTACTTTAACATGACATCAGGGGGGTTATTTTGTAATCTCACTGTAGTGAGAATACGTCATAAAATGCCACTTTTTCGTAGTTAAACTACGCCAACCAGGCGGCGTGACCATCTTCGGATCTCAAGAGGTGAACTGCCGGTCATGTACTGATCTTTTAGACAATTCATCCGATCCGATCCGTATCTTTCGACTCTTGATCCGTTTTATTATCTCCGCCTGCCATTAGTTCCCATCTCATCTTCATAAAGAACGTGAAATGGTGCCACCATCGTTTCCACTTGAAGCTCGAGTTGGAAAAAAAAGCAAGAGCGAGAAAGATACAAACAATTTTAAATTGTGTTTTTGGAATTTGCACAACGTGAAGAACTTCAGCACACCGAAATCGGAAAAGATAGCGCTACCGACAGAAGTTCGAAAATCACGAACCGTTCCTGAGCCGATCATTAAGAGAGCGAAACGGATCTCCCGCCTTCCCACAAAGAGCCATTAAAAAGGTGAGATTACAAAATAACCCCCCAGGTTTGAAGGAAAAACCAGGTTAGCCCTCTTTGCATATATTTTTCTGCAATTAAAACCCTTTCTGAAGGCATATCAATGTAAGTGATCATAATTTTTATTTTGTGGACGTAAATTTGTTGATCTCTTATCACTGGAAGTTCATATGATTAATATGAAAATAAACCTTCAATTTTAGACTTCTCTGCTTCCTCACTACCACTATTATCTCTATAAATGACCGAAATCTTGGAGTTTTCAGGTGCTCAAAAGTCAGGGAAAATCACTAATAATGGTCTGGAAATCCTGGAAAAGTCAGGGAAAATGAAAATGAAAACCCCTATAAACCCTGAAGAGGCTCGTGGATGAATACAGCTTCTAGAATTATTAATGTTTCTGTTGAGCTGATTAAAAATGTAAGGGAAAAGACATTAACCCAGCCGTGCAGTGGCATTTGTGACTTATTCTTAACTGGAGGGATACTCATGGACTTAGAGATTAACATCCATCATTCCCATTCCCAAAAAGGAGAAGACCGAGAACTGAAAATTTTACGACTGTAAACCTGATAACTCCTCAGCAATACTGATAAGGATCATCTACTGAAGAATAGGATGGAAATTAGCAGTTCCTGGATAAAGATCAATTAAAATCAGGAAATGCAAAGATAGAAGGGAAGCAATTTTGGCTTGTAGACTGCTCGTAATAAAGAGAATGGAGAAGAACAAAATGATGTCCAATGTATTTGTGACTGTGGAGAGGTTTTAACTAAGTGGACTGGAATGCTGAGAAATCTAGAGTAAATTGTAGTAGCATACAATGACCTAAAAATTATCCACAGTTTATATTAAAACCAAGTAGCATGATGAAATCTAGATACAACAGTGAAGAAGCAAGAATAAAGAAAGGAGTGAGACAAGGCTGTGCCTAGTATCCTGTCACATTCAATGTTTACATCAAGAAAGCCATAAGGTATGCACTAGAAGAGAAGAGGCCAAGACCAATGTTAAACTTGGGAAACATAAGCTAGAAGAGGTGAATTTATTTCTATATGTGAAGCTTAGTAACCAATAATGGGCAAAGAAAGAAGGAAACAAGTTAATAAAGTGGCCCAGGCGAAGAGAACATTCTGCCAAAGGAAGAATCTACTTGCAATTGGAAATACAATTTTGGAAGTAAGGAGACAATTCATTGGAACATACATCTGGACCAAGCTTATTTATGGAAGTAAGGCTTGGGCAGTGACAGCAACAGAAAAGTCAAGGCTGAAATGATTTGAAATGTGGTGATACAGAAGAATGATGAAGATCTAATGGATCAACTGAGTGAGTAATGAGGAAGTCCCAAGGGGAGTGGGAAAAAAGAAGTCTTCTGAAAACTTGAAGAAGAGGATGAGACAACTTAATTGGCCATATCTTGAAACATGATGGCCTGATGAAACAATTGTTGAGGGCAAGTGAACAGGAAGAATGATAAAGGCGCAGAACTCAAGCATGAAGGATGTGAAAAAGAGTGCTGTTAATATGAAGAGGTTAGGTGATAGGGGAAAAGAGGAGAGAACAAGGTTAAACTAATCTAAGGATTGTTGACTGATGATGACAATTAATGATCTGTAATGTTTTGTGAATTTCAAATCATTGTTTTACTATCTATCCTCATAATTTAGATGACTGATTTTCATAGATCATATAAAAAGGAATTAGTTCTTGGGTAGAAATTTGCCCTAATTGTTGGTAAGGCATTAGTGCCCTAACAATGAATTTTCATACTGCGGAGTAATATCTCTTTTAACATTTGTAACTGTTTGCCTTAGCAGCACTGCTGCTAATTTACTGTTGAATTCCTCATTGAAGCATTTTTTCCCTGTTGCTCTGCAAGTAAAGGAGTTATCATAGCAATGTATCCAGAGTATTTCTGCATATTCTCAATAATTTTTCCTTTTTGCTCTTTTACTTTTATAACATTCTCAGGGGAGATTTTGGAATAGAGGATGCAAAGTTGTTCAAATTAGTGGAATTACTAAAGGAGGGAAAAGGAGGTAAATTGTTTAAAGAATTCTGAGGTAGGCAGAAATGTGGGAAAATTATGTTCTGTAGTTCCTCAATGAACATTTACTGATATCTTTTATAGTGAGTTTTTCATGGATGTTGGAAAAGTCTGATTAATGCATCGTAAATCTGTTGGTATGAAAATATCATCTTTTCGTAAATTAATAGGTAATGCACTTTCCCTGATATGTATACCAAAGAGTTTGTTAATGCTGGTTACTCATTTTTTTACATCCCTGGCAACAACATTAGCTCTTTATGTTAACCTTTTCCCTAACTCTTTTGTAGTGGAATATGGCCTTTACAGATGTGGGTGGGAGGAAAATAGAAAAAGTTCAATTGTTAAAGAGTAGGAAAAATGATGGAAGTGTTGAGGATGATGGGGTAGGAAAGAAAGTTGTTTGTAGCAAAAATGAGGTAGAGTAGGTAATGGAACAGGTATTTAGTGACAGTGGGATACTGAAGTGTGTCATTAAGCGTCAAGCGTAGCAGAGATTTAAAGGAATCCCATCTCATAGGTCGGAGGAGATTTAAATGGAATCCCCGGTTTTTGCATATGGCTGGTAAAAGATTTATAACTTAAAAACTATTCATTGAATTAATTTCAGATTTTTTGTGCGTAAATAATAATGTCTTGTCTATAATATTTTGTGGTAATAATTGTATTAGCTAATAAGTTTTATGTTATATTCTTTGGTGAAATATTTTTTTCTCATCAATTGGATTACCTTCCTCTTTTAATGCAAAAAAAACTCTTGCGTATTATTTGCATGTTGGTAGTACTATTTGAAAAATACACGATTTAATATGAAGTATTAGGCGTTAAATATATTATGGTTACACATGCACAAAAGGCCATCTCTCGGCATTCGGGATGCAGGCATTACACATTCGGTGATGATTAAACCAGTTATAAAAATGGCCTACCTCAGTAATTCTTCTGGAATGGCCTACCTCAGTAATAATACTTCTGGAAGGGATCTCATCACTGACCATGGTCGATCTGTTGCCGCATATGGTCTCCGTGTGGGCGGAACCGGATTCTCGACCCCGGGACCTCAACCCTTTGTTTCCCCTGTGACAACAAGTTGCACCACGTGGCACCTTAGTTGAAGCCATGACAATGCTTCCAGGATCCGAAGTGTGGAAACCCTTTCCACTATGAGACTTCTCAAAATTCTGTGCACCAATTGATGTGTTTATGACCCCCCTTCCCTCAGCTCCGCCTCATACCCTAACCCCGGCACCCTTGCCCTCCCATTCACGTGTCTTTCCTCTGCCCGCCAATAGGCTTTCCACTGCTCGCCCCTCCCCCCCCCCCCTTCTCCCACCTACCACTTCCCCACTCCTCACATCCCCGCGTATTATATATAGCGCACTATGGATGTTATTTTTCACCTGACGATGTTGCAGTGCCAACGAAACCCGGGTCGGAATAAAGTTTTTATGTGGTAAATTGCAAATTTTGTCTTCTTTCTGATATGTTCGAATACCACACAATATCGCCAGAATCTACGGACTATTGCAGTTGTTTTACTTAAGTTTGCAATGCAAATTGGTGATATAAATACTGTATCTCTCCTGGTGTAGATTAAGAAAGACCATAAGTAACCTTTCATTGCATCACAGAGCTCGAATGTCTTTACACCAAACTTTGCTGATTTCAATGGCAAGTACTGTTTAAAGGACAAGGAACCTTTCCATAAAGTCAAGGACTTATCAATTGAGATATTTCTATTAGGAAGATAGTATTACTTGAGTGTTTTATTGAGATGTGAAATGACTGGAAATACTTTTTTCAACTTTGGTGGTCCACTACAACTGTGTCCTTGTTGTTCGTCAAGTGTAAAAATTTACATATGAGTTCAAAACGATCTCTTGTAATTACATCTCCAAACCCAGGTATGGACAGAATTCTTTTGGTGGAAAAATTTGAATGAAGTGATGGCTTCTGTATTATTCCCATTTCCATGAATAATCCCAAAACTGTATAAATTTCATTGACCGACACTATTTTCCAAGAAAAAATTCTGGAGTTTTTGGAAAGGGATGGCCCACCCAAGGTCATGTACTGATCAGCTTAACGATTAGTTTCCTTTACAATCGTACTCACAAATTCTTCATCAAAGAAAACTTCAAAGGCATGTAAGATATCAGTCACCAATGCCACTTTCCCTTGTGGTCCAGAGCCACCGACGGACTTTTTTCTTTCTCCCTCATAATTTTTCATGTCCTCCCAGAAAAAGCTTTCCTCTGGTTCCTCCTCCGAATGGTCGCTATACTCCTTTATCAAATCCAATTCGGAACGATCTTCGATAACCTCATCACTATCACTTTCAGAGCTCCCACTCTCTTCCGAATCGTATTCCAGTAGGAGTTCCTCCTCGATTTCTTCTTCAGGTACCAAAAGTCTTTTTCTGCTTGTCGATGCCATGATGTAAAATAAAGGGATATTTTCTAGGTTCAATAAGTTGATGCAGTCACAGAAAAGAAAAACTTCCGCAGGAGATACCACACTCAAAAAAGGTTTCAGTCAGACTAAAGCACTTGGCGTTTTGAAAAGAATACTTCCCCTAGGCCGTGAACTTCAACTCTGCCACAGCCATCCTTCTCGACCACGAAAGCAACTTCATAGAAAAAAATATTGTTTACAAACCAAAAAGATGCAGACCTAAAGACCCTCTTCATTGTTTACAAAGTGTTGATAGAGATGAAAAGCAGACGAAGGCTGGAGATAAGACAGGCTAGTATTGAGAGGGGACAGCTCGGCAGCTGGCCGCTCTTTCTACAATGCATATGGAGGGTCAAAAGGAGATGTGGAAGAGAGAAACAAACCGTTGAAGGACATCGTAGGTTAGTGTGGTCCTCTAAAAGCCTTGGCACCAACACTCCATGAGAAGAGAAACATAAAAATATTTTTTAGGAATAAGTGTCGAGCAACAAGCCTTCAGAGAGTGTGTAAAAAAAATTTCGAAAATTCCATATCATTAAAACACTCAATAAAATATCAGAAATTAATATATTATAATAGCTATTATTAGTAAGAAGCCACATTATTCCGCTTTCGATTAATACCAAATATGTAAGGATCTTGAAATAATATAATGGATTAAAAAATTAAAATATGCAGATGGTTGCCACGACATAGTGACTACGTCGCTTGACGGCGTGTGAAGTCCGGACCCGATGTAGTGACTATGTCGCTCGAAGGTTAAAGGTGGAATGCTGGGTAAGTTAGGAAGATGAAGGAAAGGAAGGGGTGCTTTAGATGATATGAAGAAACATAAGAAATATTTTGATCGGTAGAAAGAAACAGCACAGGGAAGATGCTGTTAAGTAAAAGCAATGCATTATCTTGTATGCTTTTAACCTCACTCCTTCGTTTCTGTGCATTAATTCTATATGAATTATCACATACCTGTCGGTCCTGAAGCTATTTTATTTTTGATATTCACTTTCTAATATTACTGATATGTTTATGTATACATTCTGCTCATTTTCTTCTAATCATGATTCTTTTATCTCTCTCCTATTGGATTCTCTCTCTGGAATTTTTCATCTAAAACCTAAGTTGAATTGTTAATTGTACTTCTTTCATTGCCTGTTATTCAGGTGCTGAACATTGATGTTCCTCTTAGTTCTCTGATAAGTCATGTAAATCTTGGTCAAAATATAGCTCTTACCTCACCAAGAAAATTCAAGGTTAAGAAATGAACATAAATGGATTGTAGTAACTTATCAACTCTTCTCCTTACAGCAGCACCCTGATAATTCCTCTTCCCCGGGTAACTCAATACCTGGTGGAGGATCTGATGGAAGCAATGGAGGAACACTGCGTGCTCCTCTTGGAGATGTTGGAAGTACTGTTCCATCATCTACAAACACTGTGTCTTCTCCTGGTGATGGTCCCTCGTCTAGTGTTCCATCTCCGAAGACAGAGCCTTCCACCCCTGGTGCACCTGGTACCAAAGTGACAGTCCCCAATGGTGCAGGCACCACTGTTGACTCAGTTAAGACTGAGGTTAAAGCTGATGGAATGATCAGGGGTCTTGGAGTGAAAGATGAGCCTAGCATTCCATATGATTGGGTGAGTGATCTCATTTTTAGATTCCTGGCCTATTTGCCTGTTTGATGTTTGTATGTTAATGAAAACTTTTTTTATGTCCTTTCAGGCCACTGAATTACTTAAGGGCTACATTCCTGGCTCTATAGAGAATTCTGCCAAGATGGAAGTTTTCTTTTGTATTCTGGAGGAGTCAATGGCTCTTGGTGATAGGATGCTGGTGTTCAGTCAGTCACTTTTTACACTAAATCTCATAGAAGATTTCCTTCAACGCAGCAATCTGCCTGGAAAGCGGGAGAAGTGGGCTCGCAACTGGAACTACTACAGTGAGTGATCAAAGTCAATATCATGCATGCATTAAGTGATGCAGTTATTAAATGTTTTTGGGAGCAGCTATTTAATGCATGTCAGCAGTCAAACTTTTACAGCCACTTCAGAGCACATCATCAGGAAATTATGTAGATTAGAAATGGACCACTGCTCTCAGCCTTGTCCTTATGACTTATGGCTATTAAACCCTTGTCATGATCTGGTTCAGGGATAAATGATGCAAACTCTTCTGGGAGTTCACAGCTCAAAAAAGTGTTCTAATAAATTCATTTACTAATAAAGATTTGTGGTTGAAGTACAGGATGGAATTTAATGAATTTGTGTCATAGTTTTGCTTTCCTAAGCTCAATTAAAAACTACAATTGTGCACATTACAAGGGCTGAAATTGAGCCCCAAGTTTAGAAATCAGCCTTCAATGACCTATGTATGTGGACTAAAACTAAAATAGCATAATAGATGCTATTTTTGAGCATTATTGAGAGAACATTAATGAGCTTCATATATGTCATTAATGCAAGAAAAAGGGAAACTTCTGAACCTTCACAAATAATAAACATGAATTAGGTCCCATTGATGCTTCATGTACCAACAAACAAAACATTCATTAAGATTCCAATATGTTGTTGTTAATACTTGATGATGTGAGGAAGCACATTACTTATTTGTGTTGTTTTGCTGTACTGACTGAACAAATTTACTGCCTCTCCTGATTTTCTAAAGTTAAACTTTGCACGAGTAAAACTGTAGAAAAATGTAGGTAATAACTTTTCTCCCGAGAATGTGTATAACAATGAGGGTGTGTCTTATACACCAATGTATCTTACACGCTGTAAAATACAGTATATATGTATTGTCCTGTTTCCAATCTCTATAATCTCCTGATGATGCACCCTGCAATGGCTGCAAATGATTGACCACCAACAATGTGCATTATGTAGCTGCTCCTGAAAACAATTGATATAAACATTCCTTGCCACAAAAACGTAAGCTCCAAACAAAGTGAAGCTTTTGGTAATTTGTGTTTGAAATGTGTATGTTCAATATACAAACCAGTGGAAGCCCATTTTTAGTTACTTTTCTCCCAGAGTAATGTGAACACTGTGTTCTATCATTTTCAATGCCTAGACTCAAACTGCTCATGTTGCTGTGCCTATATCCCATTTGTCTCATTAATTTACTTATATTCTTGTTCACATTTTCTGATTCACTTATTTTGGCATTTCTAATTGCCTCGTTTAGACTTATGAATCTTTGCAGGCATTGATAAATGACTCATAATAAATATATTCTGCGAATTAAAATACGCGAACCAAAGGTTTGGTTCAGAACAATTAGAGTTAATTATTTTCATTGTTATTTCTGGAGAAAAGATACCTGATTTTTGCAATGAGAGAATCCAGATGGAATTTTAATGGAGGTGCAACTGAGCAACCAAAACCATTTACCAAGCTATTGTGGGGGAAATTCACTATTTATTACTTTTCAAATTCCTTTGTTCTTTTTCTAGGATATGATAATGATACACCCCAACTACGCAGGAATTGAAAAGTTTGAATGAATTTAGAATGGAATTATGGATTTGGAGAACCACTTTTGGTTCTCTTTTTTTCTAATCAATGATACATAAATAGGAAGATATATTGTCTATTGATAGTTACATAAATGCCATCAAGTTCATTGAAGTGAAAGAGTTTTCTTCATTCACATTCTCGTTTTCAGGATTGGATGGAAGCACAACTGCCCTTGAGCGGGAAAAGCTTATAAATGAGTACAACTCAAATCCAAATATCCACCTGTTCCTGGTGTCCACGAGGGCTGGTTCCTTGGGCATTAATCTGGTGGGCGCCAATCGTGTCGTGGTTTTCGATGCATCTTGGAATCCGTGTCATGACACTCAGGCAGTTTGTCGTGTATATAGGTATGAGCAGTTTTTAAAGTTCGGCATGTATAAATTATTTGTTTCAATTTGGATTTCTGTGATTAGAGTTGATATTTTGAAAAAATAATGTTTGGAATAATGTATAAAACACTTGTATCTTGCTGTAAGGTAGATATTACACCTTCCATCAGATTCCTCAAGGATGTATAAACTTTTATTACAGGTATGGCCAGAAAAAGCCATGTTTTGTATATAGATTAGTCATGGATAACTGTTTGGAGAAGAAGATTTATGACCGTCAGATAAATAAGCAAGGAATGGCTGATAGAGTGGTTGACGAGCTTAATCCTGATGCTCATCTCTCTATTAAAGAGGTAAATTTCTTTTAGTAATGTCTTTAGTAGATGGGATCTTGGATGAGTTCAAGAAACTAGGGAAAAATCACTTAGTAGGTGGTAAAAAAAATTACTCAACATTATCTAGCTACCCTACATGTTTGGCAAAATTAAATACATACTAATGGGTTACATATGTCCTTTTTGTGTTTGTAAAATAGGTCAAAATTTATTGTCTCTCTTTTGATTTCCATGTCATAAGAGGAGTGCAGATTCATATCATTAGTGTATATATCGTATCAGCTTTCTCTGGGTTTGTGACAATATTTCCACAATGGACCATGCTATCCCTGTGCCTAGGCGACCGTTAGCTATTGTATTTAATCTTTATTGCTGTTTATGAGTTAAAAATAAAATTTTCAAAATATTAAGACTTGTGGGAAAGAAATATCACAATTTTTTCAACACTCCCATTGCAGAATCAAGTGCCTGTGTTAGATTTCATAGGTGTCAATCAGCATTCAGTGTACTCTTTTCAATTTAAGCGGATTAATGTCTTATTACTCTCCCAGGTGAGCAACTTGTTATGGGATGATGAAGGTGACTCAGATGTCAAGGATTACAGCAAAGACAAAGATAAATATGTTGATTTGGTCCTGAAGAAAATCTTGGACAAACATAGCAGTAGGCTCTCCAAGGTAATGCATTTGAATACCATAAAAAATAATTAGCTTGGTTAAAGTGTTAATGCTTAGATAAAGAGTGATTGATGATATTTATTCAAGGTCATGTAGTTAAAGTTTTAATTAACATTTTTGTTCTTTTTTTTACTAGGAGCCTTTCCAGCATGAATCTCTGTTAATTGATCGAAAGGATAAAAAACTTTCCCAAGCAGAAAAGCGGTTGGCAAAGCGAAGTTATGAATTGGAAAAGCAGGCTTCAATCAACTATAATCGACCTATGTATGGGACATATTACCCTAACTCCCAAGGTGGACCAGGGAATAATCCATCATCTGGACTGCAGATAAGGTTTGTTATAGACCCTTAAAGCAAGTGTTAAAGTAGCATTTCTTTTTGCTTATTGTTCAAGAATCATTCTATGTCTGGGAAAAACTCTGTGACTTGTTGATGTTGGGTAAAAATTCTTCTTCTTTCTCAAATCCCCTTATGCTGTTAGGCATTGGGATCCTTCAGCCACTTTCTAAATTCCCTCCTGTTCTGAGCGAGTCGCTTCACTTCATTTATACTCTTTTATACTCTGGCCATTTATACATTTATACTCTGGCCAGGCTGCCAGTCTTTCCACATAATCTTCCCACTCCAGCCTTGGTTGTCCTCTTCCTCGCCTTCCTTCTGGTCTTGCCTCCATTACCTCTCTTGGCTTCCTTTCCTCCTTCGTCCTAACCTCATGCCCATACCATCCTAGGGTTTTCTTTCCATCACTTCAACGATTGAGTCTTGCTGGAATTGGGCTCTGATTGTAGTATAGGGTTTATAGGAACCTGGAAATCGTGGAAAACCTGGAAAAGTCAGGGAAAACGAAAACGGCCATGGAAATCCTGGAAAAGTCAGGGAATTTAACGTGTGGTCAGGGAAAAATCACAAAATGTTTAAATTTATCACCTGAATATGCCAAGAGACATAGAAGCGGAGGAGGAGGGTTCTTTATGGTTCTTTCTGGCTATAGCCTGCATGATTTGGAGAAAAGATTGGCGAAAGGTGTGCGAATTCATATTCTCATTTTCATTCGCTAGCGATTTCGCCAGGAATGCTTCACTTTGTCCCTCTGGCGACAAAAAAGTTATTTTCAGTCAAATTTGAAGTCACTTAGCCCAATTTGTAGAAGGATGTGAGGAAGAAAAAATCAAGATTGATTCAAAGAGCTACTTTAATATGACATCAGGAAAAGCCAGGTTAGCCATCTTTGCCTATATTTTTCTGCAATTAAAACCCTTTCTGAAGGCATATCAATGTAAGGAATGATAATTTTTATTTTTTGGACTTAAAAAGTTGTTGATCTCTTATCACTGGAAGTTCATATGATTAATATGAAAATAAACCTACAATTTTGAATAAGTTTAGACTTCTCTGCTTCCTCACTACCACTTTTATCTCTATAAATGACCGAAATCTTGGAGTTTTAAGGCGCTCAAAAGTCAGGGAAAATCGCTAATAATGGTCTGGAAATCCTGGAAAAGTCAGGGAAAATGAAAATGAAAACTCCTATAAACCCTGTAGTATTTCTGAGTTGATCTCTTCTATTGCATCCTGCTGCATGTCTGAGGTATCGCATCTCGCAGCTTATGAATCTACTCCTGTGTTTATCTAGTAGGGTTAGGGTTTCCGTTTCATACAGTGATACTGGCTGGAAAATAGTTTTGTACACCCTCATCTTTGTCTTCTCCAATATTTCTCTATTGCCTACAATTGATCTGCTAAGCTGATACCTGGTTTGCTTTACAGACTCTGTGGCTCACTTCAGAGTCTGGTCTTCCATCACAAGTAATTTGTATCCTCGGGTATTCAAACTTGTCAACCTGTTCTAATTCTTGCTCTTCACATGTTATGTTCAGCCTTTCTTGTACCTCATTTTTTGACATGGCCATAACCTTGCTTTTCCCCACATTCATTTTCATTCCATGGTCTCTGATAACATTTGCCCATTCTTCCACTGTTCTTTGCAATTCTCTCTTGTTCTTAGCAATCAATACAATATCATCTGCATATACTAGTATCTGGACATAGACTGCCCTTAGCCTATAGTTTCCTACCTTGCACCTTGCTGTTTTTCTTTTGCATTGTTTGTATGTCTGGACCATCAAAATGATGAATAATAGTCTGCTAAGGCTGTCTCCCTGCTTGACACCTTTCCTCATATCAAACTCTGTATACGTTTTCCCTGCTATTCTCACTGCTGCTTTCACATTAACGTGCAGACTTAATTCTTTCAGTTAAGTCTACAGATACCCCTGTTTTTTGTAGTGCTTCCCATAGTTTACATCTTGGAACAGTGTCAAAAGCTGCCTGTAGGTCTAAGTAAACTACTGTCTGTAAAAAAAAGCAAGACACCCGAGTTTGAGGAGCTCTATCGTCTAAACGAAGCAATCAATTTCAATGCAACAAAAAGCATACGAGAGAGAGTTTATTTCTACGTTGGATCATTTACTTCAAAAAATCTTCGGCTCCATAGTATTTCCTGTACTTAATTTTTTCTCAAAAAAGTACCCGTTTTTTGCGCGTAAAATCAAGTTGCCCAACTTTGAGCGCTTGGTATTCCCGTAGTTTTTGTTCCAAGAACTTGCGATTTTGATATAAGGAAGCCAGATCTATTAGTAACAGTTTGCAGAAAACAAATTGTTTATACCACTAAAATTGATGGATTTGTTGTAAACAACGCAAACCCCTGCTAACTTCGAAACCAATGGGTCAATTGAAAATTGATTTGTACTGTTGTATGCTGTACGATGAATGCAATGCTGGTACTAATAAAATTTACATTAAATATCACAAATAAGGACAATATCGCTTATTATTTATCTAGATGTTTCTACACGCGTACCGGCAGCTCCGTCGTAGGAGAGGGAGGAGAAAAGAGGCGCGTGGTTGCCACCGACTCGGCAGTTGGCGCGCTTCCTTTAAATGACCGGCACGTATAGTAAAAGTATCTGTGTTGCTCCCTTCAGGTAAACTTAAGGATGTTAGATTGGGGTGAGCTTTCATCAACATGCTTTTCTGCGGCGTAACTTCTAAGCCCTAATCGCGTTTTCTTTCGGAAGATAATTGCCAGTAACTATTTGAATCGTCGATGAAGATCTTCGGCCTTCCCAACACACGAAGCCTCTTCTGTGCCGTAGGATTCTACATCTACATCTACATAATACCCTGCAAGCCACCACAAGGGTGTGTGGCAGGGGGTGATTGCTCACCAAACATGCACTACATATCATGCATAAAAAAGGAATAGTATTAATATAGTAGTCAGAACTACACTATTTAAAAAGATAGAAATTTCAAAGAAAACATGCAAAAACATTCTGTTAGTAGGGTTAGCTTTAAGTACTCATACCAACATGCAGCTACCAATGCTATTCATTGCTACTCTCCGATAGGACATATTTACCGTTATTCGTATCTCTTATTGTGCGAGGGAAAAAGGACATTTTGAATCGGTCAGTTCGGCAATCAATTTCTCTAACTTTATGATTATGGTCCAGTCTGCCATAGTAAGTTGGGGTTCGTAAAATATTTTTAACATCATCACTGAAAATATTGCCTTGGAATTTGTGGAACAGATTAAGTCTAAATTTCAACCTGCGATCTGACAATGATTCCCATTTCAATTCATTTAATAGACTGGTTACGCTAATATAATTATCGTATCGTCCCTTTACAAATCTTGCCGATCTTCGCTGTACACGTTCAAGTTCATTACTTAGACCGATTTCGTCTAAGTCGAGGATTGTCACTACTTGAATTCTCCTTGTCACGATCCTTTTGTTTGGCAGCGACTCTTTTCACCGATGTCAAGCTGATACCAAGGCAATCAGATACAGTTTGATACACGGGATAACGTTTGTCCATACTTTTTTCTGCTTCGCAGCGAAAAAAGCAAATGGCACTCAAAACCATTTGGACTTCCGTCCGAAAAACCCGTTCTTGGACGCATGGTGCACCGAAGGAATCTGCACTTACAATAGTCTAATCATGCCTAAAAGCAAACGTTTTGAAGCGACCTGTGGATGATTCATAAACTGCCAGGGTACTGTGCGTCACGATGCACGATGTGGCAACTGCGCACGGCTTCGAGAGACTTTCTCTTTTCTGTTGCTTTGTTTTGTCCTGCCTTGCTAGGCAGAGAAAAAGCGACAAACAAAAATAATTATCAAACGATATTTAATATACTGCTGGCATTTAACATGTATGCTCTACGTACCTGCATTACTTACATTCTACGGCATACAACAGTACCAATCAATTTTCAATTGACCCATTGGTTTCGAAGTTAGCAGAGGTTAACTTTTTTGAGAAAAAATTAAGTACAGGAAATACTATGGAGCCGAAGATGTTTTGAAGTAAATAATCCAACGTAGAAATAAACTCTCTCTCGTATGCTTTTTGTTGCATTGAAATTGATTGCTTCGTTTAGACGATAGAGCTCCTCAAACTCGGGTGTCTTGCTTTTTTTTACAGACAGTAGGCAGATTGTTCCTTTTGTATTAATATATTTATCCATGACTTGGCGTACTGTAAAAATGTGATCCTGGGTTTGGCGGTTTTTCTAAAGGCACGTTGTTCTTCTTCTGGTTTTCCTCAACCTCATTTCTGAGCCTTATTTCAAGAATTCTGGTGTACACCTTCATAGGAACGGAAGACAAACATATAGGCCTATAATTGTTGCACTGAGAGGTACTTCCCTTCTTTTAAATTGGTGTTAAAATATTCAGCTCCCAATCCACAGGGATCTTTTGCACTTTTCATGCTCTTTTACATACAGTTTAAGCTCGGTATAACGAGTGCTCCCAATGGCTGAGAAATCACTCGCTATAGCGAGCTCTCGTTATATCAGAAGGTGCTGGATTAAGCCTCTCAATTCTTACAGTTCTTACTTTCATTGCCATGCTATTAGAAACAGGTAGAAGAGCCGTTTTAGTGCGAAATTGCTTATTCATCGATCATTTTGCAAATTAAATCTTCCAAAACAATAACTTATGCTTTGCTTAAGTCTTCTCGTGTTAAGCAGTACATCTATTGGTTAGGAAAGTTGTAATGACTCGCCGAAATACGGCATTTTCGGCGGTCGAAAATATTTCTGGCATAATTACCTATTCCTAGCCATTCTTAATATTCATATTTAGTTATCTCATGAAAATTAGTTGCAGCAAGTATTTATTTAATCTTATTCACTTCAAGACAAGTATGTAATTAATACTTCAAGCAAATGCCTCCGTAGGTTGTGCTGAACATCGTGTGTCGTATTAGTGCTGTCATCTGGAGGATCTAGAGCGAACGGAGGTAACTACCGTGAAATACTATTGCGGAGAATTAGTGAAGCATTCACTCAAAATTGTATGTATCCGTGAATTCAGGGATCATAGAATAAAAATTTGTTGAATGGGATAAATTTTAATTATTTGCATAAAATCGACCCTGGCAATATTTACAAAAACATTGAAAAAATGCACAAATTAACAAATGTACCAGAAAACATAAGTATTCCCATTATTTCTGCTAACAGGAAAAAATAATCAAAACCAGGATATATGAATCTTAAAATTATAAGGAAATTAATAATTCTTTGAAAACAGAAAATTTTGATGACTTTGTAGCCAGAATAGAAAGCATAACAATACAAACGTTGGACTTCAGTATCATGCATACACACCCTTCGCATTAACAGCACAGTACTTTCAATTTATATTCCTGGCTGAAAAATTATTATATTCAAGCGTCATCTGCCTCAGTATAGCGGCAGGAATGAGTGGGCTGGTGGAGGGGTGGGAACTAGCAGGTCAAAGTGGGAGGGCGAATGCAGGTGGGCTGAATTCTGCCCCTTACCCACATCACCGCTCTCCGCTGTCAAGTGATTGGTTAATGCTTTACCGCTTGTCAATCTAACGCCCATCCACTCCTATGTGAACTTGGCTTAACAAAAGAACAACTAAAAAGTGCGAGCATGCACAAGATAAGCCAGGGCAGGCTGTAAATTGTCAGTGCCTGGAGTTGATTGGACTTTAAATAATGTAGAGATGGCACAAGTCTTGTATTCTAAGTTTTAGTTGACTAATAATGCTACTAAAGGTAATACCATGTGTTAATTTGTACTTTGCAGTGCATCGCCCTCAAGAAATATCACTCGTAATACCTAGCGTACACCATGGCTGGAGCTTCTTGGCCTTGCTATATCCGTTTTATTTTACATGTTAATCATGGGCCTTTTGATAGTATATTGCCAATCAGTTGTTATTGCGAGATTCTCGCTATATGCCGTACCCGCTATAAAGGGCTTTTACTGTATCTCCCACATCCAATCAATCAGTGCAAACTTGATCATTTCAGGTGCCAGAACATCTGCACCTGCAGCTTTAACAAGCTTAATCCTTTTTATTGCATCTTCCACTTTGACACGTGTTATTTCTTCTCCATTCCCTCCTCCTATTTGTGGGTTTGGATCAACGTCTGTTCTTCCTACTAGTTCTTGGTGTCCAAAAGTCTCAGCAAAGTGGTTATGCCATACTCTTAGCACATATTTTCTGTCAGTCACTATCTTCCCTGTTTCAACTGCTAGACTTCTTACTCTCTTTCCAAACTTTCCTTTTAAGCTTTTCACTGTTTGCCAAAACTTTCGCTGGTTATGATGGTAATTTTCCTCCACTTCATTTCCAAACTCTTCCCAACATTTTTCCTTTTCTTGTCCCACTGCTTGCTTTGACTCGTTTCTCTTATGTACATCTTGTAATCTTGCCAAGCCTCATCTCTTTTATCTCTGATCAACGATTTCCAAACAACCTTTTTATCCTTGATTTTTCCTTTGACATGATCATTCCACCACTTTGTCCTTTTGACCTCCGTCTTCACTATTTGCACTCCATAGACTTCTCCGGTTTTATTTAAGAGAGTTTCTTTCAGAACCCTCCTACCTCTTTCCATTTGGTCCCCATAACTTTCCATGCTTCTTACTTCATCTATTCTCCTTTGTAACTCTGCTGTTACATGCTCTCTATGTTCCATTTTCTTTTTTTCATCTCTAAGCTGTCCAACTTTCAACCTCTCATATGGCAAATCCTTCCTAGGCTTCAGAGGGCGCAGCTGCAGCTTCATGATTAGAAGTCTATGTTCTGTGCTTAGTTCAGCACTTCTGTATACATGTGCGTTGTTTACAGCATATCTCATACTTCTTGTGTAGGTGAAATAATCTATCACACTTCTTGCTCTCCTGTTCTCAGACTCAAAAGTTATTTTATGTATTGTTCTATGTGGAAAAAAGGTGTTTCCAATCAGCAGATCATTATGTATACAGAAGTTGATCATCCTCTCCCCATTGGTGTTGATAGTTTGTTCTCCACCATGCAGTCCAATTGATCCATGCTCTCATTCTAAGTTTCTTCCTATTCTGGAGTTCCAGTCTCCCATTATCACAAATTCTGGAGGCAACAAAAATGAGTTCATTTTTTTGTAAGTGATATAAATTAGAAGCCTGCTTCTATCCGCAGATAAAATTAAAAAATTCCAATGCTCAAAAGTTATATTTTAATCCTCTGCTAGGTGTATCACGTCATTCTCTGTATGGGTATTCAATGTCATTTGTAATCAGGGATATTAGTATTTAGTAAGTTATCTCTTTTGTATTTTTTCAATGGTTGGCACAATTTGCTCTTTCCCTCTTCTGTGGTTTTAACTTGTTTTTTATAGAATTGTTGTAATTGTTCAGTGTGAGCTTGAATGAGTCATTGATTAAGGATTATAATGTGACTACTTCTCTCTGGGTTTTTTGTTTTAGTCTTGGCATGTGTACAAACTGTATTTCACTTCATTTTTAATCTCTAGGGCAATTCGATCTGATGGGACCAGTGTCCCTAAACCAGTCGCAAGTGTTAGACCAATGCAAGCAGAACTGTCACACATGGAGAAAGGAAGAGCAGGTACTGGAATTACAACTATTTCAACTGGCCGTTCAAGGTGGATTCCAGCAGAAGTATGGCAACGGCAGGGTATGACTGCTCAGGAAATGACTTTACCTCTGGGTAAGTAAACATTGTTTAGATTATATTTGATCTTAAGACATTACTATCAATGGATTATTTAAATGGTCCTTAATACTATTATGGAGTATATTTTTTACAATCTGAGCATATGTGTATTATTTGTACAGAGTTTCAAGGGTCTGTGTATTCTGGGTCAATGAAGTCTTTGGCTCAACATATTAGTCCTAGAGGCTAAAATAATAATATTTGCTGTGTTGATTCAAATCTTTTTTTTTACCCACTCCAACAGTTATTTCATAGCAAGAAATGTCAATATAACCTATTCAGTGTTTGAGTTAGAATAAGCACTGCTTATGCTTTAATATAGTAGAGTTAATTTAGTTGATTAGTGATACATGACTGACTTTGTTGGTTCTCTAATCAGAGAGATGAGCCATGTATCCATAATGGCATTATATGTGATCCAGTATGTCTGTCAGAGAGCAGCTAGAGGTTATCCAATCACTTGCACAAGAGCGTGGCTTTGAAAGTTTGCCTCATTGTAATAATATCTGCTGATTTTTTCATTGTTAGGAAAGAGTTATGTGATTATTAGTGAAATGAAATGTAATTGAATTGATACATTGTTCTCTAACACTTTTTCACGTTTTCAAATTGCTCAATTTCATAATAGCTTAAGCCCCATTCATAACATATTTGCTGCTAGTGAAGCATAGTTCCAATGTGACATGCACAATGGTAGTCTGTTTCAAGATAAATTTTTTGAGAGTGTTATTCTGGTCAGTTCCGATATGAATAGAGAGCAAAAAATGAAAGAGGAAATGTAAGGTGTCCTCCATTTTGGCATGCTATTTCATCTTTCTTCATTAATTTAATAGAATTCATGCTTGATTCATTAGTTTTTCAGCATGATAAAATTTGATTCATTCATCTGATCACCTATATACTGTGGTTTTTTTCAGCTTGTGTTCTACTCATTACATAGTATGAAGTTTAAATTGTATTAATATGAATGTGGATTCACGAGCATTAGTTTCTTTAATGGAATTGATACTGTTAAAAAATATAGGTACTTTTATATGTATATCAATAACTATGCTGAAATTTTCTTGCAGATGTTGTGATTCCTACAAATGCTCCTGATCGATCATCTATTGTTCTGAAAGCTGGCCAGCGTGTAATGGTTCTAAAGAGCCCTAAGGGAATATATATGCAGCTGGAAAATGGAAAAATCATTGCTATTCGCTCTAACTTTAAAATGGGCCAGGTAAATAATAATAATATACATCATTCTGTAATTTGTCACAACGTATTTTATCAAAGTTATCATATTGCTCTTAAAAATTTGAATAGTCAAAAGGTTAGTTTATAATTGTGATTCAGTGGAAATTATCCTTGGTCATTTTTGTTAAATGAGTTTTGTGGCAGTAGTACATCTCTTACTTTAATCTTTGTTAGCTTTCCAAATCAAATAAATTATTTTAATGCATTTAAAAGTTCACACACCCAAACATATGTGTTAAAGGGTAAAAGTGTGTAATATTCTGTGTTCTTTAATATTTTCTACTTGCTATCCTTCCCTGACTGAGCAAGAGTAACAGATGAGCTTCATTTCTAAATGATGTTATGAAATCCATTGCTTCTTTAGAGCTAGTTGTGGGAAAGTCCCACATTATTTTTGTATATTTATGGATAGCATCTCAGCCAGTGTAGTCTTTCTGATAATCTTTCAGTTGATTCAAAGTCAGTGA
Source organism: Platycnemis pennipes (assembly GCA_933228895.1). Taxonomy (NCBI): domain Eukaryota; kingdom Metazoa; phylum Arthropoda; class Insecta; order Odonata; family Platycnemididae; genus Platycnemis; species Platycnemis pennipes. The sequence goes on from OW121847.1 coordinate 111,706,633, forward strand.
TGGTCCGACTCTGTATACTTTCATTACATGAATATTCTAGGAATTTGTTATTATTCTTAAGTTTTATATAAATATAAGTGCTTGTGTCAAAAGTCTAAATTCAAATTGGAATACAGTCGGATCCGGATTTGAGGTCTTCGCATTTAACGTTTTTCCGCATTTAAGGTTTATTTTTTGAGGTCCCAATTCATTCCCTATAAAAACAATGTAAAAATTGTCCTAATTTAGCGTCTCCGCATTTTGCATTGCTCCGCATTCTAGGTCGTAAAAAATTTTCCCGCACAAGATTTTTTACCCGATTTAAGGTTTATTCATGATGATTCATGAAAATGATTATCCATACATCAGTGATGACTATCACCAGCATTAGTTTTCAATGGGTCGACGGTCCTTAAGGTTTCGCTTTAAGATGCTTGTATATGTACAATGAATGAATGTATAATGAACATACGAACACTAAGATATTGTATGCTCTTGGTAATGCATAAATGTAAAACTGCATTTTCCCCAATAGTAGGTTTAACCCAATGATGATATGCCATATTACGCAGTTGAAATCGTCGAGCTACTTCCTAGTTACAGTAAAAGAAATAAGCAGAGTAAAATTTCTGATTTTTTTTTTAAAGTAGCTGTTCAGAAATATAATTAGTCTCTCCTAAAAGTTTTAAAATTGATATTGAATTCCTGAGTAGTCAGAAGGCTAAAGCATTGTATTTTTTGTTAAGGAATTTTCATTTTTGGTTCATTTTTCATTTATTTTCGTTTTGTCACCGAATCCAACCTTCTTTGGTAAAAGCATATAAAACTAATGAAAATTTTTTATTGTTGTATGTGACCCCTTTTAGTGACTTGAAATTATATTTTCTTTTCGTAGAAAGCTATTCTAATCATTACAGACTCTAAAACCTCAAAAAAATGTTAAGTCCTCATTTAGTGTTTTTCTGCATTTAGTGTTTTAAATGTTGTCCCCCCTTAAAAACCTTAAATCAGGATTCCACTGTAATATGTTCATAAAGGTTTTTGTTTTAAATTTTCCTGCATGTATTCATATTCCTGTGTATGCTGGAGCAGTCAATGCTTGCAATCTAAATTGTGTAGCAACCTATTATGTAATGATTCCTCCTCCTTTTCTTGGATTAAATGATAATTGTTGTTAGCTAATAATAAATGATTTAGCATGATAAATGATTGATGACAGTTGTTGTTAGCTAGTTCCAAAGAGCTGCTTGCTATGAAGAATGCTTGGTGAAAGGGTCTTGTTCTATACTTACAGGGTGGGAATGCAGCTGGTGGCACTGGTGCAGGAAGTGTGCCAGGCATAAATACAGTAAAAGGACAGTCCACTATCAACAATGCTGGGACTGGCCCACAAAGCAGTACTCCAGGAGTCCCTGCAGTTACAGGAGGAGCTAGTGATACTAGTAGTGTGGCTTCTACAGGAACAAATGTTGAAGCCCAGGATTCAGTGGGGAAGGTTGGCCCTGAAGAGGTGAAAGAGAAAAGGAGTGGAATGGAAGAAGGGAAACCTGTGGAAGATGTTGAGAGGCTTGTGCCAGAGTCAGAAACAATATCCAGCAGTGGAGAGTGCAAAAAAGGTATTTTCCTCATATGTATTGGGTTTTATATCTCCAGAGAAATCAACTCTCATTCTATTAATATTCAGTAGTATTCATTATTAGCCTATCTCACACACCTAGATTGCCTAGCTTCTAATTGAAGTATCAGTGAGTTATCCAAAGCTTAGGATCCCTGAGACATGCTGGGGACATAATGGGGAGTCTTTTATACTCAAGGACTACAGTTTTGCCAGTTTTAACTGGTTATTGATATGTCATGTGTAGAAGGGATTGTAGCAGTGATCATCACACTGGTGTATCTATTATTCCTACTCCCCTAATAGTGTACACAAACACATTAGTTCCACACTTGGTCTATGCTTTTAGTGGTTTGTGTTGCTTTTTGCCATCACATACAGTAAAACCTCGCTTTTACATCCCTGCAATTTACGTTTTCCCACCATTAACGACTTTTAGCTACGCATAGGTGATAAAAATTTTCATTTAGGTATTTGTTAAGTGTATGATTTTCAGCATTTGTGGCCTTGTATTTCTTTTTTGGTTAGGTATTAATACAGATTTTTAAAAATCCTCCAGCCAAACTTCATCTCCATACATCCTACGAACAAACCCATAAAATCAACTTGTTCTTCTCAATCTTGATTCTTAAGTAGCTTTGAAAGGATAACATTGGTCTCCACACCCTCTTTTCTCATCATTTTTACCATAACTTACTATCAAGACTCCTGGTCCCAGCTCATCCTTATCTATGTCATTCTCTTTTATTCCCAAGTTCCCTTGCCTATCATTAATGCCATGCAGTTCTCTCACGTATTCCTTACCCCTATGCTGCATCTCTTGTAAGTTCTATCAGCAGCTCTCCTGACATACAACTCATGCATAGTATTGTTTTCCACTTCTTGATGATGAATGACCCTCAAAGCTTTGAGTACAGGGTGCCTATTTATCCCTCTATCTGGAGCCTCTCAACCTATTCGACCTTTTCGCTACTTTTCTCTCACTCTCTTCATATCTCTCCCAAGTCTACTGCACCATTCCCTTCCCCTCCCTCCATCCTTTCTCAACTGCTTGCTCTTCTGCATCATCCCTCATAATCCTGTAAACGAATTCCTGATATTCTCTCCAATTTACAACTCTACAGTTTTTTCACACTGTTCCTAATCTTTTCCCAACCATATGTAATCTAGTTTATATATATCCCTGCGTCCCCCTGCATTTCAAGTAGGAGATTTTGGCATTTTTAAAGAGGTTTTTTTGCTGGAATTATATTTAATTTTTTAAAACTTGTCATTCATTAAACACAAGAATTGGGTAGGCAAATTCGAGAAGTATGGAGTTATTCTTTCAGCCATAACTTTCATAAAATTATGCAAACCCTAAATTTATACTCTCCCATGATTTATACTTTTGTCTCTAGTTCACCATAAAAGTGAAAAGAGGGGTTTTACTGTATGTGTAATACAAGTTAGAGAGCTACTGTGGTGATGCCCATTCTTTAACCTTTATAGCCTGTGCAGTTCCTAAAGGGACCACCTAATATTTTGGCTAATGGCCGAGTGGTCCCTTTAGGGACCACCAAGACACTCTTTGTTTCAAATCAGCTTATAATCATTTTCATCGCTGAGATGGGGTACATATTTTTCATGGGCACTTGGGATGACTCTCCCGCTAGGGTCAAAGCAAGGTATCACACTTGCCATGTGGTGTACATCTGTCATCGCTTTTGAAATTAGTTCCCTGTTCTCACGAATCTCTCTCCTTGGTATTTCGAACGTAAACAGTCCCGATGCCCTCTTATGCATCATCCTACCTGATTGTGATGGACGTAATCACTTCTGGGTGTCCCAAGCATCATCTGTCTAGGCATGGGGTCAGCTCTTTCCATCGTCACATAAAAAAAAGTTAACAGAGAAACCCTCTCAGTGATTTTCATTCCTTAGTTTTGTCCAGGGATTCTTTCCGTGCGTATATCCCTGAAAATTGTGCTTTTCCAAAGGAGTGTGTATTTTTTATATTATTTTATATAGACTTAGCCCAATACTGATAGTGAGTATCGGTTATCGGCCATTTTCCCGATACTTCGATACTTTCGAGTATTCATTTTTTTTGGGATACTTTTACTCGAAAGTATTTGGTTGGTGAATATCATCTAAAAACTAGTGATGGCCGGATCAGATCCGTCGGATCCAAAGATCCGCGGATCTTTCATTTTACTCTCTTTTCCAGATTCTGATCCAAAGACAGAGTAAAATCGGATCCAGATCTTAGATTTTAAATTTTCGTGGCTTAGCGATCGAAGCACCCCATGAATGGAGTGTAGGTATGGTAGATACTGACAAGGAGAGATTGTGTAACTCAGGTCACGAAATGAGAAGATTTTTTCCGTGCCACTAAAACAAAATAAAAAAATACTCGTCTTCACTTTTTTCTCCATAGGCCCGGATGCATGAGAAAAAAAAAGCCAATTGTAACATGGGTCGCCTACATTCGCCAGATTCCTGTGACTCTATGATAGTGTAGTTGTTAAAAATGAGGGCTAGTGTACTGCCGGTCATGAGTTTGATTGTTAAAACTGCCTAGGAATACAGGCCATACTGTATTCCTGGGGTAATGCAAGTAGGCAGTTAATAAATAGTAGATTATCAGAAATTTCATGTCAATTTATATGCCAAAAAAATAAAAAAATTTGGCATTAGTGAAATGATTGGAAAAATTTTTTATCACAGAATTAAATCATGGAATCATTACGTTAACTTAACAATGTATTTTTGAGTGATGCATTTGTAAATCTAGTTTAAGCAATAGAAGTACAAAAAGACAATATCCACACAAAGGTTGGAAATGAAGGATGATAAAGTTTTTGATTCAATGGCTGGAAGAAAAATTTTAAACAGCGATAAGAATCAAACTTCATTACCTGCAGTCCACTACCCCACTCTGATATTGTTGGCTTACCTGAGTTTGGAAAATGCAGGCTCCCCACGTGTTATTCTACCTTTTTCTTGCAAACCGGGGCAATGGAGAAAAAATCCGAGACATTTTTTAAATTTTGCTGCTAGTAGCATGAAAAAAGGCTAATCTCATTTCAAGATCAGAGTTACACAACCTCTCCTTAGGAGTATAAAATTCTCAAATTTCATTTTAAAGGTTATTATTAATAAGACTGCAAAATTACTAGTTTATTAGCTTGAAATATTCTATAATAATTTTTTTGCCTTGGAATCCCCAGATATTCCATACATGAGATCTCTTGGCCACATTAGAAATTTTTTGTGTTTCTAAAAAAGAATTAGAAAACATTGAAGGATTTGATTAGTAATTGGAAAATAATTCCTTTATTAATGTAAATGAACTTATAATGTTTCTTTTAACTGCACTCTATAAAGAATAGTTGTACAGGTTTCAAAAATGTATTGCTTGATGAGTATGTGATAAGGAAAGTGATCTTAATATTAGAAGTAATAAGATATAGTTATGGCATCCGCAAATCTTGATCGAGGAAAATATTATATATAAAATATCCACATAACGTATCTTTTGGGAGGCGTAACAATTGAAAATGAAACTTTGATATAATAAATTAATGCCTGCAATGAACTAACTTGAGGGCACGATTATAATGTCCCCTGGAAGTTATGCAACACACACATACAACTTCAACATAACCCGAGAAGGCTTAACTTGTTCAGCAAGTTTTCCTCGTTACCATGTTCAGGAATTCGGGTCCCTACAAAAACATGCTATCGAGAGTCCACTGTATTTGGATTTTCCTGAGCAAATGTTTTCAGAAACTAGTGCTATGGTCCAGAGAGAAGAACCCTCTTAACTGCTGAGCATATTCATCAGCCATGTCAATAATATGTCAATGAGCAATACATTCAAATATGAGCTGCTGAGTATGTTCAGCTGCTCTTATATCGTAAAAAGAATTTTCAGTGTTTACAAATGCAAGAGGGCTTAATGTATAGAATCCAATTCCAGTGATAATTATAAGAGTAGCAAAATAAACGAGTTGTCACAATGTCATTTCTCTCAATAATTAGGTGCTCTTTTAAAACTTTTGATTACTGAGTTGACTTCACAAGAATTCGGCCACTTATCAAATTTTTTTAGAAAAATAAGTAAGGTATCGGCAAATAATACTATCGGTATTGGCCACTGATATTGAGGTATTGGTTGGGTATAGAAAAAAATGGTATCAGCACAAGTCTAGTTAAAACTACTTGTATGCAATAATTCTTATAAGAAATAGAACTATTTTGATTTTTGTATTGTAGTGGCTTGATTGATTTCATATCATTAATATATCAAAATATATTTTATACTATTGATTTTGTAAAATTATCAATGCAGATTTGAAAAACTAAAGGCATCAATTCAATGCATATGTGATACTCATTGTAGTATGGATAATATATCACTTTTAGTTCCATACCACCATGGCTAAAATGTTTGAGGTTGGTGTGCTGCTATTGACCATTATTAGTCCCTTATGTAGACTAATGAGTCGATGGGGATTTTTAAGCTATTGAATTGGAAATATAGTGATAAAATCTGATCAAATTCTTCGGCAGCATTTTTCTTGGATAAATGACAGAATGTTCATAATTACTTCAATTAAATTCTTCATTGTTATTGTTGTTGATGGAATAGGATTGAAAGTATTCTTGCATTGGCATTGGTCGGTAAGCCATGCTCCATGGCCTTTTCAATCATTATTACTTATGTATATTGCTAGATATCACCTTGCATGGATTATTGAATATATGAATGCTAATATTGAGTTCTTTGATTGTAATTTTCCTTGTAAAAATAATACAGGCTCAGTTTTGGGAAAATGATGGGAAGGTGCTATAAGTTCATAAATTTAGCGTATTTTTTCAAGGCTGAAGTACACTCACAAATGCTTAAGATTCTTGAAGAATTATACACAATTACTCTTTAAAAAGTAAATATCTCCATTTATTCACAGAAATGACGCCATCAAATGTCAGCATGGGACCTAAAGTTAGCAGTGTGCAACCAATGCATAATGCTTCTGGTAGTGTATCACCTACCCATTTGAAAAGCCTTGGAGGTGGTGGTCATGTTGTGCCTGGTCAGATGAAACCATACATGGCTGGCAATCAAAATAGTGAGAAATCTGCTCAGCAGCTACCTCCACCACAAATGCAGCATCAAATTCAGCAAATGCAACAACAGCAGCAGCAGGCACATCAGCAGCAATCACTGCAGCCACAAACACACCAGCAGCAGCAAACACACCAGCAGCAGCAAACACACCAGCAGCAGCAAACACACCAACAGCCGCAAACACATCAGCAACCTTCAGTACATCAGCAGCCGCAAGCACATCAGCAACAGCAGCCTCACCAGCAGCATCAGCAGAAGCAGCAACAACAGCAAAAGCAACAACAGCAGCAGCAACAACAACAGCAACAACAACAACAGCAACAGCAACAACAACAGCAACAGCAACAACAACAGCAACAACAACAACAACAGCAACAACAACAGCAGCAGCAACAGCAGATGCAACATCAACAGCAGCACTTACATCAACCTCAAATTTCAAGTCAGCAACAAATAGGTAATGCACAACAAATCAGCAGTCAGCCACAGATGAGCAGTCAGCAGAAGATGAGCAATCAACAACAAATTTCCAACCAGCCACAAATCCCGAACCAACAGCAGATCCCAAGCCAGCCACAAATTCCCAGCCAACAGCAGATCCCTAGCCAACAGCAGATACCCAGCCAACAACAGATTGCCAGCCAGCAACACCATAGCACTCAACAGCAAATGGCTAGTATTCAGCGTCAGCAGCCCCAAATGAATAATCAGCAGCAGCAGCAGATGGCGAGCCAACAGCAACTTAGCCAAGAATCTACATCATCATCATCTTCTTCTTCCTCATGGGGGCATGTGAATGTATCACAGGGAGTTCCACCTGACTCAACACGAACCAGTTCAGGCAGTGCTGAGCCGTCACCAATTGCTAAGTCTCCAGCTTCTGCTCCTGCACCTACACCTCCTTCATCAGTTGCTTCATCGTCTGTCTCAGCTCAAAGTAGTCAGACAACACTGTCAACTAAGCCATATTACCATCCACAAATGAGTAGGGAAAATACTCCTAGTGTTCCAGCTTCATCACAATCCCAACCTACTTCATCACATCCTCCCACTCCCACTACAACCAGCAGCAGTATGTCCGTTGATAGCAGTGCTGGTTACTATGGAACAGATAGTCAGATGATGCTAAGTACACCTTCATCACTCTATTCAAGTTCCAGGCAACAGCAGCAGCAACATCAACCTAGTAGTTACCCAAAGCAAGAATTTATTCCTCCAGATTACCACCACAGTCATAGCCAGCAACACCCACTGCCTGGATCTCATTTACATCCTTCAGGAATTAAAGCAGAAATGCTAGGACCATATGGGAAGGAACCCATGCATGCCAGTGGGGAAATGGGGCTTAGTATGGGATATATGTATGGTACACCTGGCACAGTGGATAGCATGAGTGGTCTTCCAGTGCCTGTGAGTAGTATGGATCCTAAAGGGAGCTTGTATCCTCTAGGTACCTCAGGAAGTTCGATGCATTTACCTAAGCCCTCTGATCTCAAAACTAGCAGGGGATATAGTCCAATAAGCTCCGTAGAATCCAAAATACACCCATATGGAAAATTGGAGCCACCATCTCAACAACAGCATATTCCACCTGTCAGTAGTGGGTCATTGTCCCTAGGATTGGACCCCTCAGCACCTGTAGTTTCAGATGCAAGTGTAATGGGTACAAACAAAAGTTCTAGTTCAAAGTTGCATGGTGGGTATGGTTCATTGACTGGAAGTGGAGGTGGTAGCAGTAGTAGTAGTGGGAGCAGCAAGCATCACCATTCAAAGCGAAGTAGTGGGCATCAGCATCATCATCATCATTCACAGCAGCAACACCAGCACTCCAAAATGGATCATTACGATTATGATGATGCATCCAAAGCTGTAGGAAGTTATGCCTCCACTAGTACCACTCATTCCCAGATAGTTAGTAAGGACATAAATTCAAAGTCTAGTAATTACTACGGTAACACCGCGGAACAAAGTTCCCATCATACGAGCAGTAGTGGAAGTCACGTTCCCCAGCACCTTAGTCATCATCACCCCTCATCATCATCATCATCCTCATCTTCATCTAAACATTCAAGTATCCCAGCACCAATAATTCCTCCAGTAGTTGAAGAGCCAAAACCGACCCCAATCCCAGATGTGTATGGTTCATATGGACAGTATCAAAGTTCTGGATATTATGGAGCAAGCCCAGCAAGTGCTCAGCAGGCTTCTTCCCAGTTTGGAGTACCCACATCAGTAGCTACAAGTGTAGGGTCTTCTGCCAGTTATTATGGGTATGAAAGAAGTCAGCAGTCGTCCAGGAAAGAATCAAAGGAGTCTAGCAGTGTAGACAGGAGAGCTGCTGATGCTGCTGCAGCTGCTGCTGCTGCGGCTGCTGCTGCTGCGGCATCTGCTGCATCCACCACTGGAGGTCTGGGAGCATATGGAGCTAGCCTGGCTCCTCCTCAGTCATCATATCCAAACCTTGATCCTGCTGCTGGCATGATGAATTATTCTGCATGCCAATATGCTCTGCCAACAGCTACTGCATCAAGTGCTAGTTATGGAGCTGCATTGAGAGCTGCAGCTGCATCATCTTATCCTCCTTCTGCTGCTGCTGCATACTCATCACCTTACAACAATGTTCAGCCATATGACACTGCAGCAGACTATGGTAGAGCAGCTGCAGCAGCTGCTGCCTCTGGTATGTACAGTGCTTTCCACCGGCCTGAACCTCATTTTGCTTCCCCATCTGACTTGGGATCATTCCTACCATCACTTGGCCCTCCCCCTCCACCTGCTGCATCCTCATTTGCTCTATCTTCAGCGAGGTCTCCTCATTCAAGTGGAGCTGGATCTGCAGGTTCTCAGCCATCATCAGCATCAGTTCCCCCTGTACCAGCTGTCCCACCTCCACCACCTCCGCCCAACTACTATGGCCAGAATGTTTATGGATACGGGCGGACAGGATATGGTGCCACAGATGCTTATGCAAGCTCTTACGCTGCATCAGCAGCTTCCTTTAATCCTTTTCTCATGCATCCTTCACTCTCCCAAGGCCATCATCCATATGGTCTAAGTCCAGCATCATCCTCTGCCTCCTCTTCGTGTCCTCCTGGTCCTGGCCAGCCCCAGTAGCAGGTACCATGGCTGGCATCATTATTTTATTGATGCTGACATTTGTGCATTTGTTAATACAACAATTTCAATGCAGGAATTGCTCGTTTTTGAGCAAGTCTCTCCATGGGGCAGTTCTAGTGTACGGATTGAAAAGACTGGGGAAAACGTTTGTGTGAACGTAAAACTGTATGAAGTGTTACCCTTCCGTTACTTGACAACCCATGACATGGAAATCAAGTGCAATCTTTTTCTTAATTGAATCCCCTATATAAGTGTACATTCTTGTTTCTTTTTGTTATCAAATTGTTGCCGCTATGAGTGAATGACATTCATGTATAGAATATAATCCTCAGAACTGCATCAAGTTAAAGAGTGAAATAGGAAATATGTTCCAGAAAGGTTTCCCTCAGGAGAAGGGCTAAAAACTGATGTAGACATTCCTGTACATCCATTAGTCATGTTAAGGTTTAAGTAGTTGTTTCACATTCATGTAAAGGCTTGCAGTAATTTCTGTGTGACAGATATTTTTGTTCATCAGAAGTGTTTAGTTACTTGTGGTGCATACGTTTTTTGTTGACTGCTTTTGTGTTGATGGACATGATGAAACTAAATCCTTTTTTAACATATAAATATATACATAGAGTGAAGGTGGATGTGAATCTTTGAGTGGCTGAGCGTGTGCCTGCTATGTATACAGTTGTACATGATTGAGCATTGGTGTGATTGGATACATGTTGGGATGAAAGTAGTGGGGGCTCAATAAATAGAAAGGGATGTTATGTATGGACAGGAGTATTCCGGAGTCCCTCAGCTAAGTACATGTCTCCCTCCAACAAATGAAATTATTCTCTTCCACTTGGATCTGTAAGTTTGATCTCGGTCGATGATATTGCTGTTTAGGTTGTGCCTGCCAGCTGTTTTCTTTACCCTGTGTGAGAGGCAATGAATTACTAGTGTGAGGTAGAAACTAAGAAGAGATCATGAGTAATGAAATTAGGAGTGCATACGATGAAATCATTGTTAATTGATGTGGTGGAGGATGTTTGTTGTTGGCATCCATTATCATCCCTTCCACCCTTCGGCAGCAACCTATCCCATCTCAGGACTTGACACATATGTAAGATATAATTTAGTTAGTCATCTCCCTTTGAAAATTCCCCTTCCATCTTCTTCCATTGTCCCTGCCAATATGAAAGTCTCCTTGCTGCCGTCCCAATTAAATGCCTCCTTCCCCTCCTTATCCTCTCCCTTCCCTCCTTTCTTTATGATTACCTATCCACTTTATATATTTTACATCAAAGTGGTGTTCCAGTGAAAGTGTTATTCACAAAATAGGCTCATGACTTGAGTGGTGATCTTTTCATTTTGTGAGTATCTAACACATTTTATTTCATATTTATAAAATATTCATCAACATAGAGATAAGAGAAAATACATTTCATTAAATTACCAACAATAGTATTAGATTATTTGGTGGCATAAAATGCTGCTATTATCATACATGACAGAAATTATCATGTATACATTTCATAAAATGTAATGAACTTTTTAGACACTATCACTTAACCTGTTTTTCATTTGAGGGGTAGTAGTCTATTTGTCAGTCATCAGTTCAGCCTTCATCCCATTTTGTGACGGGCAGAACATTCTCTCTGAGTATTCCACCTCTACCATGATTCCAAAACCATATGCACACAGATTTTGTAAAAGGTAATATTTGCTGAGGAAAATGACCTGGCTAGTTTTCTTGTAATGTTAATTTTATATTGGGTACAGGAGAGCATAACCTTTCTTTCAATTTGGAGCTTTAATTATGTTATGCTAATTTTTATTTCCAATTGGTCTGCTGGCACCAATATTGCTAAATGTGCATTGTGTTGTTCTGCTTCTGTGGTTAGGTTCACAATTTACAATTGAGTTCAAACTGTTTCTTTTATTGTTAATTGTCACCAAGTTTTTAATTAAAACCTTGTTTGAAGTGCTTCATATCTGAAGGAATATTTAATAACATTGATTACAAGAGCTTCTTTATGTTGCTGCAGCAGTGGTTGTGAAATTTTGAAACTTTTATGACATTCTCATGCAGTTGCAGGTATGTTAAATTTGCATATAGTGTCAGACCTCTCTGTTGCCTGTTAATATAAGTGGGTGACTGCCAATGGGAAATGTTAGGCTATTTCTAGTGGCAATGTAGAAATTGTGCATAAGATGGTGGAAACCAAAGACAGTTTCTTCCTAATTCAGGGAATTTTTCTGATGTCTCTACATTATCATCATGGTGTATGGCTTCAACGGCTGAAGATATCTTCAGAACATGAGCTGTGCATTTCTTTTTGTAATTTTATTGAAGTACTCTATTTACTCCGCACATTACTGCTGGAAGAGAAGTGTCTGTTTGAAACGTTGGTGCATTTTTAGTTATTATTTAATTCCCAAAAGTTAAATGATGTAGACATTATATATAAGCATATATTTATTTTCATATTTCACATCTGAAGTTTATTTCTTGATACCATAACCATGTGAACATTTGGATTAATTTTCAGTACATGTGGAGTATTAGATGTGAAAGATGTAATGTGTCTATTGATGTAAATAAAAGTATTAAGAATGATAATAAGATGTTGATTTTTGACATAACTTCAATTATAATTCAAAATTTTCAAAATGCTATCGACAGTAGAAACTCAAAATTACGATCATCGATAATATGATATTTTGATATTACGAAGTAAAATCTTCGGTCCCGACCATAAGGGTATCTAAATACATGTAACAATACTCGATATTGCGAAATAACGACGTTATGAAATTACGAACCTCTTGTATCGGTCTCCACGTGAAAAAGTTACTCGTTTTTACGAATAATGACGAATTATGGCAGCGTTTTTCAGACTCTCCCTGCCAGAGTAAGGCTCCTAATCATTCATCGTTGGCATGCACATTATGAATTAGGACGACTTTGAATCATAGGCGAAGTAGTACATAAAATATGTCACCAATATGACTAAAAATACAGTCGCTTTGCCAACAACGAGTAAAACAGCAAATTTCTCAAGTACGGATATACTCGCCCGCGGGAAACTAATAGCTACGACCAGCATTTTCCTCTTACATTCCGTCATTTTTTGCTACCCGTTTTCCCAAACATAAATCCGTGAGGGGTATTCCTATAGTACAATAGGTAATCGTTTATTGGTGCGTGCACTCAAAAATGTTTTCACAGGCATCGGAAGAGATACTATGGCATTCGGGCGATAATACGATTCAGTCATACATATCACACATGGAAGCGCTTTTCTCCATACATATTTCTGGCTGATTACCCAACCTTACTCCACAGCCTCATTATTCCGGCTGACAATGGTCATTATCGAAAGAATCAGGTTTCATTTACCGTCCTCATTGAGCCTTTCGATGTAGCCTTCGAGGAAGGATATCTTTGTCGTAACTAAATATTGCCCCTCCCTTCTTCCGTCGCCAACAGCCAAAAAAAAAAATCCTTGTTTGCTTGGTTCATAGTTTGTCTTCCTAGGACTTAGTTTGTTGAATTAATTTTATATGATGTTTTGTTCTGGGCGCATGCATAATCAACGGTAAAAAACGTTCATACGCCCATACATATTTAGGTCGTATAATATTACACATTTCTCGCCTTTCTCTCCTACACAGCGATCAAAAACATATCCAAAAAGATATCTTCTCAGCTGCGATCCTCCGGAGTTACAAGGAATCTGGTAAGGCTTTTGTAGCCTAATCCTTGTTATAGATATGCATAAGACATGATGATAAGTAGAACCATCCCTTGAAAAATCCTAATTCAGGTCGTCCGAGAGGGAGCAGAACGCATTGTCAGAATCCTAGTCCAATCGGAGGTACTTTCATCTCTTCCTTGCGTTATCGGACGATATGAACCGGAGGACATCAGGGGTGGGAGTTAGTTGGTACTTAGCCAGTTCGGAAGCTGGACACGAATTGACCGGGATCTTTGGGTATGGGTGTTGCTGCAAAAGGCTGTGTCACGGCCTGTGGAAAGAGAAAAGGAAAAATGTTGGAAGAGAAGGTGAAAATTATCCCCGAAATTGAATCAAAAAAGTTAAGTAGATGTGCTGTTGAAGAAAATTTTGGTCATTCTGTCGGCAGAAGAAATGACAACTATTTTATAATAAACATTTATTCATCGTATTACTTCTTGAATTATTATTCGCTGATTTCCTTTCAACAGATTGCCGGAAGTGATCGGAAATTAGGGAAAGCGAAATGGAAATGCCCACCCATTCCCGTGTTCTTTTCTCCCCTGGCAGTCCCCACCAAGAAAATTCCCCCAGTTTTCCATCTCCTTTTCTCCATAACTTCGACTTTCTCTCCAAACTATGTACCTTTCTTTCACATTTTCAGGGAACCCAGTAAAGGCTTTCGAGGATCTTCAGAGGGAGGGGCCCATCTAGGAGATAGGGCCCCTTCGTGAGCCCCTTCCCTCCCTCCTGCAGTGGCCCCCGCTGGATCAGCAGGCCTCACGTGCCCACTTTTAGGTCCCTGAAGTGCCCCCTTTCGCAAGGAATCTGGTGTATCTGTGGTGAATCTGCACGGGGTGCAACACGTTCATATATTGTTTTGTGGGCATATCTTGATTCATGATATAAGACCCCACTCTCCAATGTCTTGTCCTCCCTGTCCGCATGCATAACCTGTTGAGGTTTAGCAGGAGGAAGATAAGATGGGACTACGCTGCATAAGGATATGATTCTTTCGATGTTTATTTCTTGCGCATATCCCTTGGCCTTGAATCCCAGCTGGATCAACCTCCCAAGTGACTTAAGATACTCAGAGACCATGAGACTCGTAGCTATTTTTGTGAGGGTGAATGGAGTGATTCCCTCAGTGACGAGTGGAGACTTAAAAGACTTCTGATTCCGTCTTCGTGCGTGGCCGGAACTGGAGCTGCAATGCTCGGATGAAAATCCCCTTGCTTGATTGGAAGCAGAGCAAGAACGATATGCAAAAATATTCCACAATTTTTGGGTGTATCGCATCTTTAAATTATGCCTGCAATTTAGTGGAAGAATAGCCGGCGACCAGATTTGAATAGAGCCACAACTGAAGCTTTCTCAGAGTATAGTGAAAAACGTAAATTATGGATTTATGTTACCATCGTTAGTAGCTGAAGAAGTGTAAAGGAAATCATCTCGCCTTCACCGTTGAAGTGCGTGGTTTGTACAAACTGTACAACAGTTTGTATAATTATCATGATAAAAGAGCCTTCGTCTCCGAAATAACCACGCAATTATGGTTATGGCTGTTATATCTTGAAATTAACGGGCATATCATTATTTGTACAATATACATGATTGGCATAGCATCCGTGAGAGGATCTTTTTACTGTTCTAGATTAATTAAGATCTAATCTATAATACCTGACGCGGAGCATATGATTTTCTTTTAGCAGAAATTTATTCCTCTAAATTCTATATCCGGAGCAGCATCTAGTTGCAAATGAACCTGCAAATCGCACACTTCCATAGTATTTGCATGCATCAATACTGGCTTAAAAATATAAATACATCGCCCATGCATACATTACGAGTTTTTCAGTAAAGATAAAAGTAATATAAAAAATGCGCTAATGAAGCTTCGTAGGCCTAGCCAAAACTGCAAAAAAATTTTGCAAAGACGCTTGATTGCCTCTGACTCATTGAAAAAAAGGAACAAATAAGTGTTGTTTAAGTTAATGAACCATGTTGACATGAATACATTTATAGATACATTCATGAATTATAGCATCGTATATGATGAAAGTACTACATTGCTAGTAGGCTAGTAGGTACTACGTTGAACTTGTGAGAGTTATCGTGTGCCAGTTCACATGTCCTTTAATTTTTTTCATAGCATAAATAGTCCTTTAATTATATGGTGCTAGAGTAAATCTGTTCAGCAATAATTTTCAAAGGTTCAAGATTTTATCTGATTAATAGAAAACATTTAAGTTGAAGTTAAAATTTTGAAATTAAAATTCATCTCTGAATTTTATTATATAAAAACAGAAAAGATTAAGGACTATGTTCTTTTGATTATAAATGTATTTTTTATTATTAAAAATGTAATATCTTTAAGTATACTATTTGGTTGACAATAAATTGAGGTATCTGAAAATTAAAGTACAATTTTTGATTAGATTTCATATGTTCATTTGTAGCATTATTGAGGAATCACCAGCAGCAATGGTTAATGAATTAATTTCAACTATTTTTGTTGTAATGCAGCATTTTAAAATCACAGATGGTTCCTTTTGAAAATACTGCCTTGCAGAGACAGTAGTAGTGGAGAAATTCCTGTATTCTTTTCAACTTGAATCAGCTCCAGTCAACTACCAGCCTGAATCTATTTATTATCAATGTGGTGTTTTCTTGTTTCAGTCAGTTTAACATATTTTGAGCTTACTCATTACCCTACCTTTATAAAGGTGAGACTAACAACATCAACAAGGACTTCATTGTTGACTCTCGGAACATGGAATATAGTGAATGTGTATGTCTAAGTTGCTGCCGCAGATGGCACATTTAATGTAACCATCTTGAGGTGAATGCCAAGAGTAGATGTACATAGTCATTATATGCTGTTTCCATTGCTTTTTATGTATTTATTTGGTCCTTGTCATTATTCCTTCTAACTGGCAACTCTGCAGTAGTAATATAGTAATAATTAAAACTCAGTCTTCTAAGTTACTTATTCTTTATAAGATATTCTTTCTTCCTTCCTAAGATGTTATTGAAAATATTGAATCACGGAAAGCCATTTATGCTTAATGCTTAATTTATTGTAAGTGTACCACCTTCATCAAATTATTTGATTTTAATCCTCAGTTTCTTGACAGTGTTCCATTCTTAGGTATTATGCTTAAGCAGTCTTGAAAATGGAAAAACCATATTACATAATTCACTTGCTGCTGTATTAATCAAAGTGCTAAATAGTTGAGATTCTTGAGAAATAGCACCAGTTTGAATGTCTTGAGAGACTTGTACTCTACCAATTTTTATTCACTCTTGTTGTATGGATTTATATTTTGGGGAAGACGCAGTGAAAGTTTAATGATATTCAACATTTAAATTAGGGAAATGTCAAACCTCTGTCTAATTGAATCATGTATTTGTCATTTTCAGAACATGAAAATTAGGACTCTATCAAGCCTATATATTTTTGACTCAATTTTAACAATCAAAGGAAATATAAATAAGTTTTATTTGAATGGTAATATTCATTATTATGACACAAGAATAAAGAAGGACATTCACCTCCTTCCACGAAAACAGGAATGCAATAATAAAGGCCCCCCTCCATTTTGGTGTCAAAATGCCCATCAAGGAGAAGCTTAAGGTATTTCTCATGGAAACTTCAATTAGTTCTGTAGATAAGTTTATGGACATTGTCTGAAATCTTCTACAAAAAATATCCACATTGCAAATTGATCTGAAAGGCTTTTATAATTTAATATGCAGTCAAACCTCCCTTACCGACACCTCCAAATAGTGGACGCCTCCTACAAGAGGACAGTTTTTCAATCCCCTGAAGCAGAACATGGAGACTGATGAAAGTAACAACTCCAAATAGCGGACACACTCAATAACAGATGCGAACAACAGAGAGATACAGTTTTCTTTCAATTACCTCAATTAAAGGACATAAACTACGAGCTATTCTGTAAGTATTTCTCTGCTGCTGAACAAAAATCCTATTTTTTTAAGCAAATTTGTGCAGAATGAGTGAATTTTATGACTTGCACTTTTCAAGAAAAACCTTAGCAGTTAGGAAGCAGTCTCGTTGTCTGTCTATGAGTTCATGCTCCTGCCTGTTTCCTTTCCACTTACTGCTTACTACACTGCAACTTATATCTTTTATAGGGGCTAAGTTTTAGATTTTTATGTTGATCATGATGATGCCAATATTTTCTCTTTGGATAAAAAATGCATAGTTGTTTCATTCCTTATTTTTTTTGTCACAAGGATTTATTTTTCAAAAATGTGTATATGAAATATTAAAGAAACATTAACCCTTTTTCTGCTGTGAACGTACCTAGTACGATTGCAAGGTAGGTTACTGTGAACGTACCTTTTCTTGACTTGCTGTGAATGTGACGTTCTCTCTGTAGCGCTTTGACTTTTCTGCCGTATGTGACGAGTAGGTTTCGGGAGAGTGAGCCACTGCAAAAGGGTTAAATACCTTTATATTTCATTTCGTCATTGTTACTTTGTTCATACTTGATCTTTTTTATCCTCATCACTTATATATTGTATTCTGTTAAGTGTTACATCTATGGCGGTAGGTACTTTTAGGTACCTTTTAGGCGGTAGGTATTTTCAATGTATGCCATCACAAATTGACCTGTTTATTATGCTATTTAACCAACAGAATAAATAAAATCTTATCGCGAAAAAAGTTTGTTGAACAGTATTCATGCTTAATGCTATGAGGTAGTAAGAGTAAGAATATTATCGTCATGACTAATTTGAAAATGAAAAGTGGAATTAGTAAGATATTGGAGATTGATTTGTAATATGTTGGTGGGGTTGTACATATGTATCTCCAACTTACAGTGTAACATCAAGAGAAAATGTTCTGCATTTCTTTCATAAAACTAATAACCTTGAGTGTAAATTTTTTGTCTATAGTCAAGTAATAGTGAGCACTTTTTTCACGTTACATCAACTTGCATTTATGCAGCAGGAAAATTTTCACTACCCGCAACCCGCAAGGTTTAAACCTTGCGTGTTCAGTTGAATTAAAGTTCAAGCTATAGAATTTGAGTCATCTCAAATATGTTCCAAAAGTAGAATTGTGTTGTAAAAATGTATTTACCTACTCTACTATATCTATAATAAATCATTATCTGAAATATTATTAATTATTTTTCGCCATGGTATTACCTAAGTAATTTTTGTCCCATATTGGTCATTGGCAACGAACAATATGGGACAAATAGAGGTGTTGTTCAATGACATGTTCAATGTTCAAATGACAATCGATAATCGATGGCATAGGAATCGACCCATACCTAGTCATTGCATTTATGATTACTATAGAATTATGTCTTATGATTTATACATGGTTCATGCAGTGTCTACATAATTCTTCCCTTCCATGGCTTTGATAATCACAGTGCTTATCATGCTAATAGAAAAAATTGCTTACTCATATTCATCGCAATATTTTGAGTTTGACAACCCAAAGACCCCCTGGGAAAGCACAAGATCTATTTTACTATCATTCTCGACCTCATTTCTTCTTTCAGTTAATTAACTCACACACATTTAGCAGCCATAAAAAAGCTTCTTACTGCTATATCAATGTTTTTAGAAGTTACAGTGAAACCCTCTTAAAGCGTTGGAGTCTGGGAATACATTTTTAACATGTTTCAAGCGAGATTTGTTAAATGCAGGATTACAGGTGATTCGAGAATTTAGTTAATGTATATTATATTTTTTGGAGGTTTGTAATGAGCGTTCAGTGATTTTTTTCAGATTAGTAACATTTTATTAAATGAACTTAAATAGATTTGAAAAATTTCCCAATTGATGGCTGTCGCATCTTGAATCTGGAAGAGAGAAAAAAAGCCTCAATGCATGACAGGATGCCCATGCCCATATCTTCAGGCAACAGAAGAAATGGATAACATCTAGGCCCATAAGGTCTTCCTCCCAGGTAACTCTAGGTGGTGGTGGGGCATTACCGTTGTTATTCTCAGCTTCATGATTCTACTCAGGCTTCTCAGCTGTGGTGACAATCCTCACAAGCAGGCTCATTGTTATTGGCAGTGATGAAGGTGTGAAGGGGATAGTGCTTTGCATGCCAAGGAACTCCATGTCCTCGACCTCTATCTCCTCCTCGACATCCAATTTACCACTCTCCATCTGGTCCATCCTCTGACTCATCCGCTTCTCTATTCAGTTTTTGTTCCTGGACAAAATCATCATTGACATCATCCTCTGAGTCCAATGAGATGACAATCCAAACACCAGGGCAACATTGTCCTTGAGCTTTTGTTGCAACTTCCTATGATGGCTTTGCATTGCACTCTAACAAGGACCTTGGGCTGCAAAATGACTTCAGATAAACCCAATTTTCATTCTATTGCTAACTGCAACTCAACCTGAACCTCAATCTGGTTCCCATCAATGTGGAACCCAGTCCAGAGGTACTTGTGGCCATGACTACTGCAAAGCAAAGAAATCATGAACATTGAAATCTTGCAGGTGGAATAACAGTTGTGGTACAGTTTGCTCCATGACATTTGAAACATGCCTGCAGGAAGAAAAGGGCCTGGTAGAGGTTGATAAAAAATCTTTTCAGGACCCTGTTTCTGTCCATATGAAGCCAATTAGATGCTGCACCATTTTGGTAATGATGATTCATATTCTTGAAAATGCCTTTTTGGAGGGGTGGGCAGGGGCCTTATGGAGCCCCCTGGGACTTAGACCTCTTTAGATCAATTTTGCCAACCCACATTTAACATGCCCGCCACTTGCAAACAGGGCACAAGAGCACCATGGTAGAGGTATGGAGGAGGGTCACCCATCCACCTCTGTCCATCGCTCTGTCCGGATCCAACATTGCTTAACTTCGGTGATCTTACGGGAACCGGTGTGCCAACATAGCTAGGCCCTTACCCTTGATAATGCCTTATTCCATGGGTTGAAGATGCAAGGTGAAGCTCTTCTTTCAACTCAA
Organism: Platycnemis pennipes; assembly: GCA_933228895.1. Lineage (NCBI taxonomy): Eukaryota > Metazoa > Arthropoda > Insecta > Odonata > Platycnemididae > Platycnemis > Platycnemis pennipes. The sequence continues at coordinate 111,727,158 of OW121847.1, forward strand.
CTCTTATATTTGATGGGTAGATACTCGATGACAGGAGTTTTGTTAGGGCAGTTATCCACAAAGAGAATCTCATTGCTTTTCTGAGCCCTCATGCAGATGTTGAACAGCCATGAGAAGAACTTCTCTCTGGTCATCCGTGCATTTCCTTGGCTTGAATATGGACAGGGAAGAGTCCTAACATTTGTGAAATACCTCAGTATCTTCGGTTTTCCTATCACTAGTGGTGGAAGTTTATCAGATCCATCCACATTGCTGCTGAGAAGGACTTGATTCTTACCTCATTTAGGTTATTTCTATGTAGATTTTCACCAGCCTAAACCATCTGGTAGAAAATGAAATGAGAATGCAACTCAGCAATGTTGTACTGGTCATGGAGGTGATAGCCTTTAATTAAACAATGCAAAATATTTTTTCCAGGTGTTTAGTGTTTCTTCTGAGTCATTAGTACTCTCCCCTTTCATTTTATGAAGAGTATCTTGAATCTCTTCCTAAGTCAGTCAACCCACACATTTGAAGCAGTAAATTCTATGACACACTGCTCCTCCGTAAAGTCTTTGGCTTCCTCCTTAACCCTTAGGGTGCCGGAGAGTTCTATCGTTCTCCTTCTGTATTGTCATTATTAATTGTTGGTTGTTTACTGATAGCATTTTAATGCAGAGAACTTTAGATACCGAACCTTTGTAATTCCAAAATTGACAACTAGCATTCATTTGCCTATGTTTTTACGTGAACTACGTGAAATAATATTTTTCCCTGAAACTCAACAAAATCTGCCAAATTGCTCTGGCAATTAAGCGTAGCTCCTAGGATATTGGTTGGCACTCAAAGGGTTAAGGGTCTCTCCAACTGGTGGACCATATTTGTGTTATCCATTCAATAAAAGCTTTTTCCAGTGCTAGAAAATTTGAGTCCTTGATACGCCACCTCTTCTAACTGCCCTGAAGCAACGGGTTACAATGTCTAGGGTGGCTAGTGCCAACAACACATCATATAATGTCATAGTTTTACAGTGATGGACTGAGGAAACTCGATGTGTTCAAAAGTGCTTTTCTTGCAGATGAATATACTGTGCACCATTCTTAGTACAAAAAAGCATATCATAGTAAATTTTATTACATTATAAATGGGAAAGACGCGGGAAAATACAACAAAATAAGCACTTAAGAAGTGGAAGTACACTACAACCAGCTAATGCAAAATGCAGGATTATGTAAATGCTAAATGCAGGATTATGCATATGTATTTTGCATTGTGTGAACGGGATTTCAATCTGTGAACCATTACTTACGGGAGAATGTTATGTATGGGCCACACTTTAAATGGAGTTCGCTCATGTACTTATTGATTTCTTTTCAGACTGTTTTTACTGTAATTGGTACTGAATATACTTAATCTTTTAATCTGACCGCTTGCTGTAGTATACCATTTCACCCTACATTATCTTCATTATGTTCATTTATTATCCTTAGCTATGATATTTTTTTGCATGTTTCCGTTATAACTTCCTTTTAGTTTTTATAGCAATATGTTTTCCTTACATCATTATAGAGTCTGTTATCTGTTTAAGGATTTTTGTGCGGTGCATAAACTGCAAAATGGGTAAGATATCTTAATCATTGAGGAACTTCATAGTTGAAATACTTACTTCACTTTAGGATTGGTTGCATAAATGAAGATCAAGATGCTAAATTTATCATCATCCCTTTTATGATATACTGAAAGCATAGGTAGGTTATTTCCAGAATTTTTTAACAAATGAAGTAGCTCACCATGCAATTTTGGATCCAAAGGCAACATTTGGTGCTTATAGTGAATAACTGGTAGATTGGGATGGAGCTTTCTTGATATTGGTTATTGTCTTCTTGATACCTTGTACTGCACCTGTTGCACCATACTAAATCCAGTCCAAGGATTGTTAAAATAGCCATGAAAAACCTGACAACTAGGTATTTTAACTGGCCAGAGTTGAGTTTGTCACTAGGTATCCTAACTGGTCGGAAAGTCAAGGTCTGGGGTTGCAGTTATGGTCAAGCGTGGATGATTATTTCTCTGTAAAAATCTTGCCATCATGCTGCATCCAGTTGATATAACTCTTGTGGCAAATTTCAATCCAACCAGCTGATGGATATCTGAGGGATATGCATAGGCTGTTTAGTTTATTATATAATTATAATAGTCTACCCATATGGGTAGACTATTATAATTTAATATATATCGTAGAAAAAATTATGTCAACATTTAATGTAAAGTTGCTTCTGAATATGTTGACTTAAGGATCTTTAGAATTATTAAGAGAGAGTGATATGGCAAAGACATTGAAACTGTCATCTTAAAAACTTGTTTCCTCTGGGAGGGTTCATGTTTTTGACCTGTATCCATTAGAGCATAAATACCCAACACTAAATGAGACACTATACCTATATCTTACTGCTGTTATGGTGTAATATATAGTATTATAATAGTCACAGCTCTGATTTAATATTTAGAGTACCAATCCTAAGAAGTGTCTCTTGTAATAGATTTGGTTCTATTGGTCTTAGAATACAATATGTCAATGCTTGGATGCATTCCCACCTCAAATATATGCTGAGAACATATCTCTATTGGTTGATGTGTCATTGAAAGAATCTTTGAAGGTAATGGGAGGGTATGGTCAACTTATCATTTAATATCCAGGAATTGAAGGGACTTTTAAAAAGCATCCTTTGTCATAGTTTTTCCAAAATTTTGTTTTCGTGCTGTCACTGGCAAGCAGGCTTTGTAAAATTCTTTTGCTCTGTGGCTCAATATCAGTTGGTCAATATTATTTTACTGATTAATAGAATACTTTTAATTACTTAAATCACTCCAAGGAAAATAATATAGAAATAAAACTCAACTATCATCATTTTGCCATGATTTGTCGGTTTTAGACGATTCGCATGTAATTCCTAATATTCACAGCAACAGTATTTTTGAAAGTTCAATTTCACTTAAGTATTTTTAGAGTTACTTTAATTAAAAAATTTATCCATGGATTTGTTCCAACCATTTAGTAAGTAATGTAATTTAGAACTAAAACTTTAGGATTCTGCATATATGGTTACTGAATTTTTAAAATTTTAACGGTGGCCTATTTCTTCATACATATTTTATCTACAATTTTAATCAAATATGTCTACCTCATTTATTCTAACAGGGATAAAAAAGGCACTTTCCACGATGTAACGATTTTAACTGAAAGCGCCTAAATTTGCATAAACAGTTGGAAAGCGAATAGCGATGTGAGGATGTGCACAGAAACATAAATGAACTCTTACAAGCGTTATCTCATAATTCTTACAAGAAAGAAAATGCCTGATAACCAATTTCCCATTGAATTACATTTGTAATTAATAGTGTAATTTCCTTAAAAGATTTTTTTATCTACCATGCTTGATGGGCAGCTGATAAAAAAATGCAATCGAAATTCGCACATGGTACTTCCGACCCTTACGATAGATGGCATTTTTGGTATCGGATACTTGCTTACGACAGGGGAATACGCATTCAAATTCCGTATGAAATGTAATTAAATGTTGAATTGTTGACGAAAATCCTATTCGGTGAGGAGTCAGATCTTGAAATGGGTGACAGTGCAGCTGATAGCTTACTTACGGGGGAGAGTCACGATCATATTCAGGTAAACAATATAATAAGTAGTTTTTATTGACATATTTGGACTTGCATATTTGAGACCTAACGCAATCAGTTGACTTGGTCACCTTAATCAGGGAATTAATGCTCTTCTTTTGTAACTCTTATCTGTCATATTGTTTCTACCGTAAATGCAATGATATCGCCGACGCTTTTACGTTTTCCTAAGCATTCATATAAAGCTATTTTGTAATATCAGAGGTATGTAGGGTTTTAGAGCCCCTTTTTTATATTTGTTTATCAGATTAATTTACATATAACGTTGTGAAAATGGGCAGTTCGAAGTGAGTGTCATAGAAATTGTTTTGACGTCAAATTCGTGTTTTTGATGTTTGTGTCCTTATCAAATTACGAAGTGTGCAAGCTCTGAAACAGTCTCTTTACGGCATCATCTTAGTACTTTATCGTTTATGTAGTCAATTGAATATGTGTTCTCTTCGCATGGAATTATATTGTGAAATTTTAATTTTCAAAGGACCACATAAGTAAATTTAACTAACATTTGTATAGTTTGGAAAAGTTTTACTTCGCAGTGGGATGTGGTACTGTGGAACTCAACCGTAGTCGTATTTAACGGCAATATTTTATTTTCAGGAACAAGAGGTTGAACCAGTTACACTCATTCCAAAAGGTTTTGTCGTAGAAGAAGCTCAGACATCAATCTTTTTGGAAGATATTGGGGAGGATGATGAAGTTTGGCTCTTTGATATTCCAGTCGCTGTAAGATGTGGAAAATATTTCATATAATTTTGGCGGAGAAGGACAGTGGTTAGGAATAGATATCAAAACTCTGGTGAAAATAAAGTGTGTAGGTGTGCAAAAAATGTTAGCTCACTTTCTGCACACTCCTCTTACATTTTTTGCCGAATCCCACTTTGGCACACTTCTCTCACACTTATGTCACACTCTTTCTCCCTTCCTGCACATTCATTTCACACATTATGCACACTTCATTTTCACTAGGGGGGGTGCTCTTTTATTTACATTTTTAATTCTTGTGCGTGTTATGATACTCACGTAGTGTCTATGTAATAATTATTGAAGAAGCTAAGTCTAATAATCTTGGACTTCTCACATTCACAATAAATAAGCTATGCTTTTTATCTGGTGAGCAATCAATCAATGTTTACTGAAGTAGGGGTATATTCATGCCAAAATTTGGTGTGAATTGACATAGAACGTTTGTATTGTGGTGATTGCCTTCCATCCAATGCTTTCATGTTGGTTTCCAACACTTTTATGAATAAGACAACCAAAAGGAGTTTATCCTATTCCCATGGTGTGCTTTGTATTCTCACTCATTGCATGATCATATTTATAACATTATTACATCTTTACCCTGCCATGTACCATAGTAATGAAAGTGTCATCCATTATTTCATGTATTTTCTCTTTTAAAAAGATGGAAAAGCTATTTGATGGTAATATTACATTGTTATCTACGTATAATCTATATAGAACTTTGAGAGCACCATGCTAAAGATAGCTACTCTCTCTGTTTTCATTCCATGAATGATGGAGCACAAAAATTGGTACATTATGCTCTGGAAAGAATCCCTAATATGGCTCTAAAAGAAGCATCTAATGATTACTGGTGAAAAAATTATGTAGGTCTTGAATGGAGACACATTACAATATGGCAGTCAACGCATGTATGTATGGGAGTTTGTTGTTCCAAAAATATATTACATTGTTCGAGCACATCTCTCTTCAGCCTAATGCCTGAAGAAATTATGAATTGGGGAATATGCATGAAATTTGTTTCTCGTGTATTAATAATTCACTTCATGCTAATGCGAAATTTTCTCTCATATTAAAATATATATAAGCCAATATTTTTATGCCAACCACAAAGATTATGAAATGTTATTAATGTGTTCCCAAAAATTGACAAAAGTCACGTGACCTGAAATGCCTTCTGATGTCACTGAACGGTTTGGGTTCCATATTGCTCCGGAAACAGGTGTTTAATTTAGTATTAATTGAAGCAAAGATATTGTTTTGAGATTTTTGGCTGTTTCTTGATCGAAAACATGATTGAAAAGGGATTTAAAAAAGCACAATCTGACTACTTGTCTTTGTTTGACTTTCTTATGGTGGCGTCATTCCTAAAATAACAGCGGTTGCTTTGTAATAGCAGAGATTATTGAAGTGAAAGCAAACAGGGTACTATATACAGAAATTATAATATTAATGGACAACCTGCTCATTACCATCCATACTACTAAAATAAAAAATCGAAATATATTCGTATTTTTAAAAAATTAAATAAATACCAACATTTTTGGCATGTAATCATCCTTCTTAATTTCTTCGTAAACGTAGAAATGAAATAAAAATACTCTGTATATTACACACTATTTTAATTTGCCGACCCGGGTTTCGTCTACTACATAGACATTATCAGGGCCTGATAATGAAGGACCCTGATAATGTCTACGTAGTAGACGAAACCCAGGTTGGCAAATTAAAATAGTGTGGAATATACAGAGTATTTTTATTTCATTTCTACGTAAACATGCAGTTCCACTAGGTGACGCCTAAAACTGTGCAGTTCTTTCTTCGTAACTTGCATCTTTCCACACTTAAACCTCTCTTGTATCTGCTTCACGGAAAGCTCTTCTTGTTCAAAGCACTCGATCGAGTCCAGTTTGTTTTTCAGTGTTAATGCGTTTCGTGACATGGCGGAAATCAATCAGCAGTTCCCCTAAGATCCTTAGTGTTCTCTGGTGCGATCTTACCCTGTCAGCAGCACGTAAGAGAATAATTCCTTCTTATTCGGTTGCGAGCAAGGCTACACAAAATGTTTAACTTGTAGAGAGAGGAGAGGGTTCTACAAGTTGTATGAGAGGTAAGTGTGCAAGCATGGGTTGGCGCAATGGTCAAGAAAGAGAAATAAGGTGACGGGTGGGAAGAGGGGGGAGTGTTGTTGAGCATTTGGTTAACGCTAGGTTTAGGGAGACTTGGAAGCATTTTGGTCAATGCCACATTGTCCTGAGTCCCTCCCGCGACGTGATGTCAGTGGATAATGAGGTAGCCCATAGTGTGCGAATGACATCTTTGGCTGGTTCCATTTTAAGTATTGTTTTCTACGGAGAGGGCTTTACAAAACATTTTAGGATTTTATTTCCTTACGGTAAAAATTGTGCATGGAATTGTTTTTTGCAATTCCGCTTAACCCAGGTACACGTGCCCGGGAATCAATTCCGTTTCCGCGTTTGACAGTTTCCGTTTAACACAGGGCACCAATGCATGTAAAACCTTATTACAACTGCCGGGACCAACATTTTTTTCTGGATAAGACAGGTTTCCACATAACTCAGGTGCCACTTAAGGCAGGTTTCACTGTAGTTCTGACGCCCCTGCTGATAGACAGATAATGATGATAGGAAGCTTCCTAGTCTGCATACCGGTGGGGTTTTGCTGGGCACTTATATGGCATTACAAGAGATCTATTGTATCAAGAGGAATTTGAACTTAAGCACTTTTGGAGTATAACACTTCCATGCTCTGAAGCTTAATGAGCACCATTTGAGCACAAGGCATCAGCTAATTCCAAAAAAAGTTGACATTTGAGCCACCTGGTTATAGGGGTGGTACGATTCCTTAGATAAATTTATGATTAATAATTGTTCTGGGTAAATTCCATATTGTTTCTTTATGTTTTGTCACAATAATTTTTAAAACTATTTATTCAGTGAATGCCTCACAGTATGGAGTAATTGCCATAATAGTCTTGAAACTAAATGTTGTGGTATTGTTTGCAAGTTTATCTAATTGTGGAGCATCAGCCCATATGTCTGAGATTTGATTTAAGTCATATCTACTAAACGTTATAAGTGACATGAAATAGGTTATTTTGAGCATAGTTGTTATTCATGTTCAGAAAAATTAGGAGAAAAATATTCAAGGTACTGGGAAAATATCTGAGCTCTTTGTGTCACACCTTGCTACTGTTCAGTCAATGTTTGGTTTAATTTTTTATTTGTAGGTGGATCCTCAGAAGTTATTGGGGCAGCAATTGGATTTTCGCCAAGAAACCTCTTTCATAATTGATGGTCTTATCAATGAAAGGTGTGTTACCATGCCTTCAAGAGAACCATGTAGTACAATTTGCCTCCTTTCGAGTCATTATGAAAATTCTAAGAAAATTGGTAAGATGTATTCTTTAATTAACAATGGCATTGGGGAAGGCTAAGATTTTCACAAAGTAAATGCATGATAATTATAGATGTGTGCAAATGTCATTCTGCGATTGAATCAAAAGGTAAAACTGTCAGCTTATTGAAGCAGTGGGGAAAGCTCCTTAAAAAATGGGCAGCTTGTGATTGTTTTTAAAATGAATTTTGCATGTCTGATATTTCTCTCGAGGTGAATTGATGGCCATCAGTCACCTCTGCCATTTCAATTATTGGTAAACTTTGGTTAAGAGTTCATTGTTAGCAACTTAAGTCATTAAAGACCGTCATTGAGCTGTAATTTTAGCATTTGTGCTTGGCTAGACATTGTGATGGTATATTCCACGGTTCAGTTGCAGTGCTTTAGAGTACTTCCAATTATATAGGCTCACAAAGATTGCCATATTCCACTATAGGGTTGCAATCCCAAGGATTTAATTTGAAGTTTAAGAAAACCCTGTCAGAGAATGAGACAGGCAGCTGTGCTGCCTCAGATGATGGCTTGCATGAAGGATATAATATGTAAACTGTATCTGGAAATCCTGGGAAGTGAAAAAAAATGGCACATCATAGCTTGTCCACTGACTCTGAAAATGGATAGGCTCCTCTACCTAGTCCTAAGCTCTCAATCGCATGTAAGTAGAAAGTTTCCTCTCTGCTTGGCCCAATCCATTTACAGTAGGGTGACCCTTATTTTTCAGAATTTGGAAAAGTTATATTTTCCTACTCTCAAAATGCAGTTTATATTCACGTGCTGAAATTTGGTCACTTTTAATTAACGGGAACCCATGCCTTAGCTCCATTGGTTGGTTGAAACTTTGGTAGATTTACATTGTACAAAAATAAATCAGGACAACTCTATAGGTACTTTAAGAAATAATTACTAATAATGTTCTAATTCAGTTTATCGGTGTTTCTTATTTATATATTTACTTTGTATTGTTAAAGTATGCATGTAAAACTGAAAATTCTCCTTTCCCACTGTTTGCATTTTCCTGCAATTTACTCTTTTTTCTAGCGGTCCCGAGAAAGGTGTAAATAAGGGGTTTTACTGTATTATGTTAGCGAAAATGATAGTAAAACTAACCTCTGGTCTAAATATAACTTGCAAACTGACGTAAACCTCTCAGATGAACTCCTTCATACCCACGTATGAGATCACCATCTGATGCAGCTATTATACCTGAATCCGAAGATTTGTTATATTTTAGGGTTCAAATGATTTTGAAGGGAAATTTAGCCTATTCTGACTTCATTTTATTGTCAGTTCTCCTTGAAATCTTGATATTGTTGTGACCATACCCTTAGAAAGTCACATTGCGTTTATCCATACTTTTGCCTTGACGCAGTCATCTGTTTATCTGGAGTAAATTCGCCGCGAATTTTAACTCCACCGCTCTTAAACAATTATTGCCATCCCCTCATAGGCAATATTATTTGTTGTTAGAGTCACATTTTTGTAGTTGAAGATATCGGTCAGTGAAATACTCCTCACTTCTGTGTTGAAATTACCATTTGATGGTCTTATACATATTAGGAATGTGCTTACCTATTTTTAATTTGATATTTTTCTATCATATTATAAATATTTGACAGTAAAAATGCACATGAACATAAATTACATTGTAAATTTTAGGTCCACGATGGACGTGACAAATCTTAAAATAAAGAGGCAGCTGGAAACAACTGAAACTAAATTAGCAATTTTCCAAGACATTGATGAGGGGAAGCGAAAAATAGATGTTACTTAGGCATTTAGAATACCACCATCCATCCTGATATCCATTTTTAAAAAATGTTCAGAAACTGAGGAAGCAACACATTGAGGGTTATAAATTAAAGTCTTGGGCAGTGAAAAGTCAACAGATAGAGGAACACATATTTAATTGGTTGATGAAAGGTGGAGTCTGAAATATTCCCACATCTGGATCTATTCTATAGCAAAGACGAGAGAAGTAGCAGTAAACATAGGAATTGAAAATTTTCAAGAATCAAAAGGATGGCTACAAAAGTTTAAAGTGCGATGTAACCTCAAAACATCAAAGATGTGTGTGGAAGAAGCTACTGTAAGTGATACAGTGGAAGAAGAGTGAAGAAAAAACTTTAAGATGATTTTAGTGGAGTATAAGCCACGTGACATTTTTAATGCTGATGAGGCGGGAGTTTTTTCTAACTTCCTGACAGAACTCTGCCATTTAGAAGCCAATCAGTGGGAGAAGTGGAGGAAGAAGTTGGATAGGAATACCATTATACCTAAATATGGAAGTAGTGTGTGATGGTGAGGAGTGAATATCAGTGACAATCAAAAAAGCGGTGCAGGATGCTTTAGGTGTGGTTTTTTGCATGAAGACTGCAGCAGTGAGAATCTATTGTCGTTACATAAGGTAGAAAATATTATTTTAAAAGAATTTGAAAAAAATGAAAGAAAAATAATTTAAAAATTTTCGCTGAGAGTGCTTAAGTAAGTTTTAGTTCCCTTGTTTTATTTTAAACATTAAAACTATGTAAAATAATAACTGCATTTATTTTTATGTTTCAATATGGTAATTAAGGCTGTTCTATACCAAACCAATATCTCTTGAGTAACCGCCACGGGGGTTAGTTCCGAGAGCCGCCGCTTCAGTTTCAGTGGGATGGGTAACTTTACTGGGAGGAGGGGGTCATCTTTGAGGGGTGTTTGGGGAGTGGCTTATTTATTCAGTCACCAATGAGTGACCACCGGTCCAAATGTTCCTTATCGCCTATTGCGTCACACGTCATCACTCGACCCCTTGGACGAAGGCCGAGGGAATCTTTGTTTACGAGTGATTCATTCGTCTTCCTCATCTTAGCTATCCGCTTATCTTTGCTACTCACCTAACACGAACGTAACTTGTCTATAAGTGGGATTTTATTTAGTCCACTCTCGCTACCAGGTAAAATATTCGGGGCTATTTATTTTCAGTACAGAAGTAAAATGCTTCTCTAAAACCTAATTTCTTTATTGCAAGATTTTTCAAATACGAGTGTAACTCCGTCTAAAGTTTGTCCAGAAATTAAATGGGATCGAGAAAAAACTAAAACACAACGTCATTGTAAGTGTGAACTGGAGCAAAACTTTTTATGGACTACGGTAAATTATATTTATTCGATAGATGAAAAGTCCAAAGAGAGAATCTTAAAAAAGAAAATTGAGCATCAGTAATTCAATGACATAAAACTGACTGACTGATGGCTCGTCACCCTAGGGTGACTTTATTTCATAGTATGCCAAAAACTGGCTTATTATATGTGTCATTTTAATCCCGGAACCGACTAGGATCTTTAATTATTCATTAAAATATCATTCGGTCTATGGAAACTGTCAATTGGATTGTTTTTATTTAAGGCTGCACATTCCATAGCTGTGTTTTCACTGTTTTCTATCGTTTTGTAGTATTTCGTACTTTGATTTGTTATTATTTTTTCTAGTGGGTCAATTGTAGCTTTTTCGTATATTGTGTCATTTGCGGTCCATTATTTAATTCCATGCATGTTTCTTAGCATCCTTCGGTCCATCGCCTTAATATTGTCTATCTTGTTTCTGTGGAGTTTGCTTCCTTAGCTATTTCTCTCCACCTCTTACAGCAATATCGCGGCAAGTGATTGGTGCAATCTATTTTAATGACAGGGAGATCAACGCCGTAGGGAAGAAGTTCGGCCAATTTCTTGGTAGCACTGCTGTCGCCATCCCCTACGAATTAAATGGAAATTTTATCGTATTTGCGTGAAGAAAGATAAAACTAATTACACAACACCCATTTATAAGATTCATGACAAGCACATCATATTATATCGCCTATAAGCCGGTGGTACTTCAAATTGTGCATCTCTACTCTTGTTTTAAATCCCTCGACAATTATGTCGGCTTCCATTTCCGTCGAGGACTTGTTCCAATTCTTGAAGCACATATGCTGTTTGGCCTGTGTTTTCATAGTTCTGCATTTCGCACATATACTGCAGTATTTGCAGCTAAATGGTGCATTATTTCCCAGAGCTAACAGAGAAGTGAAACGGTGTCTTATATCAAACATTTTTCTTCTAGAAGGCTCATAAGCTGTCTCCTTCCTTTGTCTCTTCAGTGGTATCACTTGAAGTCAAGCAGGAATTTACGTTTGTAAATTGGCCTTTCAAAAGTTATTGAATCGCAGTGCCGCAGTTTCAGAGGGATGAAATGTCTCCGATATTTTTTTGAAATATACGAGAAAAACTAAACTGCAGTTCTACGAAAATGTTGATTATATTCGTAAGATTCGGATTTTTCCAATTCGGACGTAAACGTAAAATACGCTTCCATTTAGCATTACTTACATAAACAAGATTGGTGCTTGAAGGAGTCAACCCCCTGTACTTTTATCCAATATGTGTTGGAAGCAATTTTTTCCGATCCTAAATAGTACAATAGTTTGCACGAGTAATCCAGTTACTGTAGATCCATTCTAATGCATTAAAAAGGAAATATTAAATTTCACGGTAAATGGTTACTCGGTCGGACCAGGTGACCATTATTCTGCGTTTTACTGTCAGCTTATTGAACACAAGCTCCCCATTTTAACTATTTTACCTCAATTAACTTTTCTCAATTTACTTTCGAGAACAGGGCCTGGGGCCCCGAATTTCCCAGGCGATACGGAGGGGGACCCGAAACTTTTTCCTAGAAATTTTATCGTTCTGATTTTAACTGGGCATATTTCCCGGATGTGTCTTCTCCACGATAAATCTTTAGTGATTGTTTCACCTAAATACCTTATGGTTTCAACGCTTTCGACCTTCGTGCTATTAATTTTATAGGATCGCTCTATAGAATTATTCCTCCTCCATGTCTTGAATTATATCTAAATCCTTGCTTCCTGTCTTCTTCTGATATACCCCTGCGCACTACAGTATCGTCTGCAAAAAGTCTAAGCGTAAAACTAACTACGCTACCCTGGGGAACTCCCGATGTGACTTTGATTGTGTCTGACATGATACCATCTATGACAACCCTCTGCTCTCGCCCACTTAAGAATTCTTTTATCCAACACACAACGTCATTATTTAAACCAAAACTCTCTAATTTCAAGATTAATTTATCATGTGGTACTTTATCGAATGCATTTTTAAAATCTTAAATCTATCGCATGAACTTCAGTACTGTTTTCGCCGTTGACTAAAATATCGTGTACAAATAAAGCTTATTGTGTCTCGCAGGATCTACCTTTCCGGAACCCACGTTGTCTGTTTATGAGCAATCCCTGATATCCAAATGCCCCATGATTGTACTGACTACAATGTGCTCAAATACTTTGCAAGAGATTAACGTGAGTGAAATGGGTCTGTAGTTACTAGGTTCTTTCCTATCACCGCTTTCAAAAATAGGTGTAATGTTAGCTACTTTCCAATCCTTGGGTACTGTGTGGTTCTTTAGTGTTTTATTGAATATTATTTCTAGATAGGGGGCTATTTCAGAAGCTAATGTTTTATATACCCGGGAAGGAATTTGATCGGGACCTGGTGATTTGTTTTTACTAATGTTTTTTAACTGCTGCTCTATTCCGCGACCTGAAATTTTTAATTCGGGCATTTGCTCACTGAATGTTTTCGGCGGAGGTTCCACTGCGATGTGTGACGATGAGTTGAATACGCTTTGGAAGAAGGCTTTTAAAGTATTGGCATTTTCCAAACCCTCAGGTGACTCTAATTCCTTTATCACTTTTAAGTGTGTGTACCTACTGTGGACCTATTTCCCTGAAGTTCTCTCTCTCACATATGACCAAAACACTTTAGGATTGCTATCTAAATATTCTCCTAACATCTTGCTCTTGAAATGTGATAACGCTTGCCGACATGATTTCCTTGCTAATGCTCTCGATTTTTTATAGTTTTGAACTAACTCATTTTTTTCCTCTACCGATAGACCCTGTCCTTCATTTTTCATCTCAGCGTGGCATACCCTTCGTCGCTTTAGTGATTTCCTAACCTCCGCGTCATACCACCTATGCTCTGTATTATCAATTTACTTGGTATATATTTATTAACTGCTTTACGGGTGACCTCAATAATTTCTCTCCCCGAATCCTCTATATCTAATCCTTTGCTTTGTTCGCTAAATACATTAAACGATTCCCTTAATTCCTCTTTCATACCGTCGTTAATTAGCCTTGCCAAATAAGTATACCCTCCTCCTTGGTTTATAATGTTTTTCAATGCCTACATTCAATATCGCATGAACTATTTTATGATCACTAATTCCTGTCTGTAGCTACATTTAGAACTTATTCGGGCATATTTGTTGCGAATAAGTCTAGTATGTTGTCTCCCCTGGTCGGTTCTTTTACTAGTTGTTTTAAAGTTTCGTCGTACCGATGGACTGAAAAGCAGCCGATGTAACACCCATTTTTAAAAGTGGTGATAGGGAGCAGCCATCTAACTACAGACCTATATCCCTCACATCCATTTCATGCAAGGTCCTGGAACATATAATTATTATTTCAGTCATGGGACAACTTTATAGCCAGAATTTATTGGCCGATGTTCAGCATGGGTTCCGGAAGAGCAAATCATGTGAAACTCAACTTGCTCTCTTTTCTCACAATATTTTAGTTTCTGGCGAAAATTATATTCCAGTGGATGCTATATTTCTCGATTTCAAAAAAGCTTTCGAGAAGGTGTCTCATAGCAAACTAATCTTGAAATTAAAATATTATGGCATAGACAGTAACATTATATCATGGATAAATGATTTCCTGCATGATCGGGTGCAAAGGGTTGTTTTGGACGGTGTTACTTCACCGGCAATTAAAGTCACTTTGAGTGTCCCATCAGGTAGTGTGATAGGTCCACTCCTGTTCCTCCTGTACATAAATGATATCAATAAGGTTGTCATAAGTAAGCTTCGTCTATTTGCCGATGACACTGTAGTGTACAGGGGAATTCTATGCCCAAACGATAAAGAATATTTAAATGATGACCTACAAGCAATTGAAGATTGGTGTGATACATGGCACTTAGAATTAAAATTTAATAATTGTCTCTTGATGAATTTTTGGAAAATGAATAGCTCTCCTCTTAGCACTTGAATTGAAGAAGATCGTAGCAGATTGAAATTTAGACATAATCTCTTAAAACAAATTCCAAGACCATATTTTCAGTGATGATGTTAAAAATATTTTGTGAACCCCAACTTACTATGGTAGACTGGACCATAATCACGAAATTAGAGAAAATGATTGCCAAACTGACAGATTCAAAATGCCCTTTTTTCTACGTACATTGAGGGATATGAATAACGGTAAATATATCCAGTACGAGTGTAGCAATGGATAACATTGGTACCTGCATGTTGGTATAAGGACTTATAGCTAACCCAACTAACGGCATGTTTTTGAATGTATGCTTCGCTATTTTTATCTTTTTTTAAATAGCGTAGTTTTGAACAGTACCTATACGAGTACTATTCCTTTTTTTATGCATGATATGTAGTGCATGTTTGGTGAGAATTCACCACTTACCACACACCTTTATGTTGGCTTGCAGAGTATTATGTAGAAGTAGATGTAAAAAATGTGACGTAAAGGTGTTCAACAGTGATTCGCAGAGTTACTTATCCTTACCTCCTGTTATAAAACTACACGTATTCCAGTCTATCGAAGGGAGATTGAAGTCTCCGCCTACTATTATTCCTCTGTATTTGTTCCGAGAAATCAATGTTCCTATCTCTGACTCTAGTTCCATTATAGAATTGATGTCTGCATCCGGTGGCCTGTAATATGCACCTACATATATCTTTTTTTTGCGTCACTACTTTTACTTTTAACGGAACACCAAATACTTACTACACTTCGCTCTGAAATAAGTTTTCTTCTACTAACATACGGGTCTTTCACAGCTATAAATAATACTCCTTCGTTTCTGCTTACTCTATCCTTTCTGTATACGGTAAAACACTTAGGGAATACTTCATATCTGATATGTCCTTCGAAAGCCATCTTTCTGTGCGTACGATTATATCAGCATCAGTACTTTTTATGAGGTGGTGAAATTCGGCTACTTTATTTCTTAAACTACGACAATTCACTACTATGACTGAAATTATTTCTCCCAATCTATTTCTCTCCTGGTGCTCTTTTTCAGCTAGAATTTTCCCCGATAATTATTTTATCGACCCACTATTTAATCTACCAATCTGATATGTATGTATCTGTAGTAATCTGATGTGTATGCATGATTTGAACTTCTGTTCTGGGGCCGGTTAAATTAACTGCTTCATGACAGGATAAACAGTGAGCTTAACCAGAGAAAACAGATAGGAATGGGCACTGTGAAAGCAAATACCGAGCACTGAAAATGAAGGAAGACATTTGTTTCATGTCGGTACCGACGGGCAAGGCTGAATTGAAGTTAGGCTAAACGTGCTAAACTTAGCCCCCCCCCGAAGCAAATTTCTGGCTACGTGCCTGCCTGCTAATGAAAAAAATATCCTTGCTGAGCTCGCTCGGTCTGAGAGCTCTGGCTTTCGATAAGGGGCCGGAGGGAGGCGAAGTGGCTCGGACGTGGCCTTGGAATGGTTCGAGAGAGAGAGAGAGATAAGGAGCCAGGAGGTGGAGGGTGACGTTAGCGGGAGTGGGGGGGGACTAGAGCAGCGCCACGGAACGAAAGATTTTTAGCACGTAAAATAGTGAAAACATGGTTCGGAAAATAATAAATAGCAACTTTAGTATGCACCTAAGGTCTTTGAGTTTGATATAATAGTAGAAGAGAAGGATGAATCCCAGCGGATAATTGAACACATGTTTCCATTGCGGTTTCAATGTCAAAGGAAAAAAAGTTGAAATCAGGCTATTTTTACGATTTTCAGTGCCTGAAGCTCTTTAATGAGTACTGCTAATGAAAATTCTGTTCAAATAGCCGCTCACATTGATCCTTAATCTAACG
The DNA here is from genome assembly GCA_933228895.1 of Platycnemis pennipes. Taxonomy (NCBI): domain Eukaryota; kingdom Metazoa; phylum Arthropoda; class Insecta; order Odonata; family Platycnemididae; genus Platycnemis; species Platycnemis pennipes. The sequence continues at coordinate 111,743,942 of OW121847.1, forward strand.
ATCAGTGAAACCCGATCAGCTCTGCGACTTATATTAAACTCGTTATCTTCGATCTCGCAAGGGTCTGCAGAGCCGTTTTCTGCGGAGGTATTGAACCCCCTTAAAGAGACAGCAGCACATTTAATTGCCAAAATGTTCCATAAGGCAGAATATAGGTGTTCCTTTTGCTGAAACCTCTTTATAATGAACCTCTATTTATCAAAATGACCAAAAAAATGGTCCCTTCCTTTTCGATATAAAGAGGTTCTACTGTATTGAATTTAGGATGCTTTGTAGTCCCTGGCTAAAATATGTAAATTTCCTGATTTTCTTTTTCTGTGAGTAAAATGATGATAGCTCATAACTGTTGTGTACTGATAATTAATTACATCAGTGATCTGTTATGTTTTACTGTGCTATGGATTTTAGTATGCTATGGAAGTGAGTGATGCAAAATATACAGAATGAAGATAATGCATAAGAAAACAAAAGTGATGTGATTTTCCAGTTTTAAAAGAGCCAGGTTAAATTTAAAATTAAAGTTGGAGAATATAAAGAACGCAAGTTGGAGTAGGTGGAGCAATTTAGTTCTATGGGTTGTGTGGAAATTGGTTATGGCAGCAATAAAGTTTGAAGGAGGATCAATGTTGGTGATACAGGCATTTTCTTGTAGAAGGGAACTAATTGTAGGGTCATTTAGTAGGTATGTAACGCAAAGACTGTTGAAAAGTTTATTATGGAGTATGGCACTATATGGTGTGGAAACATGGAATTTGAGAATAGAAGACAAAAGTAGACATAACTTTCTGAGATGTGTGTACGGAGAAATAAAAGTGGGTAGAAAGTAAGGTAAGTGAGGATGTGCTTGATTGTAGGGACTGGTAGATCACTAACAATAATGCCTAGTAAATTTGTTTTATCTAAGTGTTGGGTTTTATTCAACAGTTCCACCATAGGATATGCCTTAGCCTTAATTTGTGGCACAAAACTACAAGGAATTGCATTATCTGTCTCTTATTGTGGCACAAAACTACAAGGAAGTGCATTATCTGTCTCTTATTGTGGCGCCTTCCCATTTCCTATGTATGTAGCAGTGTTCTTTTCTGCCTCTTGACATCCTCTGTTATAAAAACATTTACCATATAATTCAACCTTGGTGATGTAATGTGGCACTTTTTTAATTGGCAAGTTAACCCATGTAATTTCAGCCTTTCTAAAACTGTAGATGAATGTTCAGCAAAGTTCTTACTAGATACTAAGATGTCTTCCAGGTAAACTTGATGAAATTTTCCAGTGTATCTGCCAGAACTTCATCTATCGATAGTGTGAAGGTCACTGGATCATTTTTCAAACTGCAGAGTATGACCTTGAACTGATACAGTCTGCAAGGTGTGGTAAAAGTTGTCATAGACCTGGATTCTTACTTCACTTCAGCATGCCAGTATCCTGAATTGAATGCTAATGTGCTAAAGACTTTGGATCAGTTACCTTGTATTATGAGTATGTATTGTAATATGAGTTTCTTCAATGTTGCATAGGTTAGGAATCAGCCACTGCTTTACTGTTCTACTGAAATCCATGCACAGGCTATATATACTCACACTACTCTTCTTTGGAAATACTACAATTGGCGATGCCCAACCTGGTGATGATGATTCTATTAATCCTTGAATTTTCATTTCATGAGTCTTGTGCATGATGAAATTTGGTCTTGATTGATGAGATAAGGTCGTTGCTTTATAAGAGTATTATTTCTGCTGGTAATTTTGTACTTCACTGTAGTGGTGAAGCCTATCTTTTCATTTATCACCTCTGGAAAACCATTTAATAATTTTTTAAAATTTTCTCAATTTTCTTGACCCAATCAACCCACCTGAAGACTTATTTGCCATTCAAATTCTGAGTTTGTGTCTTTCATTATGTTACTATCCTGCCATGCTTGCTGTAAGTGGTCATTTTTCACATTAATATTTCACATGCTTTTCAGTCTACAGTCATCCCATATTTCATCATATAATCATGGCGTAGAATGATCAGGGTTATTTTATCGTGTATCATACCAACTGGTAACTCAATATTAAACCCAGAACATTTAGCAGTTAGACAACACTGGCCAGCAACTTGATAGGTTATGTCTTTTGTAGCACTTTGGACTGTTCTGACCTTACACGATTGGTTAGTTTTCAATAATTTAGCGATATCCTTATTTACAAAGGTATGAATAGCTTGGGTATCAATAACAGCAATTGAATGTCTATTATTAATTTCCACAGTAGTGGCAGGGTGAGGATGATCAACTTCTTAGTTTCTCATAATTTGCACAATACTACCTCCTCACATCCAATTGTCTGTTTGCCTGGCAGTAATCTTCAATTTCTAGGGACAGGCAAACCCTTGGGTTCCATTCTCCCTCAGCCTAGAATGGTGTGTAATTAGTTTTCTGCTGTTGGGCACATATATTGGGATACTGGCTGTTCCCAGCCAGTGTCCCATCTATCTCCTGTCCTTGTTTTTGGAACATTTTCTTCTTCCAGGTGCCTAATGATTTCCCTTAATTCTTTGAAAGTCTTAGCTTGAGATACTGAGACCTGATGACCTTACTTTATCATGCAGCAATTCTATACATGACATGTAGGTATTCAGAAATTGCCTTAGGTATTCCTCAAGAGGCTTTCCCAGATGATGTTTGGGTCAACGGATGTGCCTTATATTTTTTAGGTTCACTGTTTTCACTGCCATTGTGAATTAGAAACAAGACCTCCATTTGAATTTTATTTTCTAAATTGATAATATCTGTACCCTTGGAAATAGATTTTTAATCACATCTTCAGTGTTGTCCATTTCCATGGATGGTGGATTTTCAGTCATATTTTGTGAATTGGTGCCATTTTTTTAAGTTTTCAGATTGAGATAAAAATATTTTCCATCTGCATCATTACTAAGTGCCTCTTTTTTTGCTGACATGTGATAATTTTCCAGATCAGCCAGTATGTATCTACATATGCAGAATCTGGAATAAGTATTAAAATCCTCCTAATGAAATGCTTAGTGCCCAGTTTTATGTATCTTTAGTTTTCATGCAAAAACTCTAAAATTATGTTAAATTATTATATTTAACCTTTATTTTGTTGTTCTTCCTTAGCTAGAACATCATGTTTGTAATCAATGGTATCATTGTTCTCATTGGTCTTAATTTGCCAATTTTCAAATGTGCCAGTAGAATCTAATTTTCTTTTTTACCTTTCAGTTGCATTGAACCCTTCTGGCAAGATAAGTGTTAATGTCAGTTATGATGTGCCAACTTCTGGGAGTATGATCCCAGAAGGCACTCGTGTCCCATTGCCCACTGGGCTCAAGGTTCGGCATCCGTTTCTTGGCGCAAGTAAGTCTCTTTTTCTCTAACTCCTCAATTGTCACTAAGGAAATTATATTGTGTGCATGTGAATTTCTCGAAGGATATAATCCTAATCCTTGAAAACCAAATTAACAAAGAAACATGCACAATTTATTGTGTGCTCATGATTGTGATGGAAAATATTCCGTTGAATTTGACTCGTGAATCATTATCAATTCCAACTGCAAAAATTTATGATTTCTAGCTGACTGCTCCATCAAGTTCACAATGCACATGGTTTTTATCAGACTTTAACATCAACAGATGTCATGTGCAGTGCATGGTGCGATTTGGGTTGCATGTCTCTGAAATGGGGAATGCATACAACCTGCTCATCCTCCTGTAAACATTGACACAATAGCTTGAGACATTTATTTTGATTGAGTGTTGGAATACCAGTTAACGAGTGAAAAAGGAAAAAATGGTAAACTTTTGAAGATTAGAATTTATTCTTGTTTTCTATTGGTAATGACATCCAGAACTCCTGGTAAATATCTTTTACTGTTTTATGAAGTAATTTCTATGATGTGTTCCTAAATTTATTTTTCTACACCCATCTTCTTCTTGAGCTCTTTTATCATTTCATCTGTTTGTAATTGAGTGGGCTTTATTTTATTGTGTATCTCGGATAAAGTTCTAAAAATAAGATAAAGGAGAGTATATGCAGTTATTAAACACCCTGGTTTTCCCTGAAAGATGCAAGTCTCTCATCCTTGAGCATGGCTATATGGGTGACTTATAACTGGTTCTAGATTTCATGCATGGTGTAGCATGAAGCTCTTTCCCATTCCACATCTTTCTGTGAGATCCTTGCTCTCATTTTCAGTGCCCAGTCTGTGGTTTCTGTGACAAGTAGTCTTTGCTCTCTTCAGTCTTTTTCAATCTCAACTTTTAATGTGAGTTTGATTGCTTTCACGGGAATCATAATTTTTAAAATTACAAGTGCTTGTTTTTTCAAACAACTTAAGCTCACTCATTATTGTTCAAATTTTATCAAGGAATGTAGTTCAATCTTAAACCTTTTATATGGGAATAATTCTGCCTTTAATGCTATCAGTGAAATTATATTTCATTTGGTTAGTTTTGTTGTGGTTTGTTATATCAATTCACCTATAATGCAAAATGGAGGTATTGATGGCATGTATCAACTCTTTCATTGCTCAACCTTTTTTGAATAGATTTTATAGTATTCATTTGAATTTAGGACATTTTTCCAGGTGTGATTGTTGAATTATATAGCCAGGGTTTATCTCGTTCATAGTTACCCTATGGGAACAGGTGTCATAATGATTTCTTTTTACTGTACACTTAGCAGTCAAATGGTTGTTTGATTTTAGGCATGCATGTGTGTCAAATGATAGACATTTCAAATAATTTTTAACTTCATTTTTCCCATGGAACATAGCTCATTAAATACCTCAATACAGATGTACCAAATTTTACTAAAAATAAAATACAGATTTTTCCTTGAAGAAGTTCACGGTAAATTACCCAACATCGTATATGGTCAATGTATGTGTCTTACTTGGCTGGTAGACTATTGGCTATGACTTTTTGGTTACATGAACTGAACTGAAGTATGAATGTCATATCGATGAAATTTGCATTGTTTTGCTTAAATCTCATGTTTATATTCTGTTTGGTTAAATGTCATTTCTCTATTTTACTGAAACAGTATTGGTAGTAATGTAAGGAGTATATATTTTTCCAAAAAAATTAATGAAAACTAGGGGCATGTTTTATACCTTTGAATCTTCAATGCAGGAAAATATGGTATCTTCAGCAATCTGCTCTAAGAAATTGCAGATTTAAGGCAGCCTTTGTGTTCATCAAAGGAGGGTGCATGTTCTAACACTTTTGACTTGATACAGATATCTATTTTTCATCACAAGTATCTTTACCTGCTGCTATGTGGATGATTTTTATCCTTTGAAGTGAAATTGATGGTATGTACGTGGATGTTTTAGGAAGAGGTCAAGATAATGTTGATGAAAGTTAATTAAACCCCGTTTGTCATTTCTGTTTGTCATGCTTGTTGGCTAGATTTAGCCATGACAATAGTGCAAAATGTATTGGAATTCTAAATTTCTGTGACATACATAACCTATTTGATGTTGTAATGGTCTCATATATGTTGGAGAATTCAGCTTCACTTGTATTGAGCATTGTTTGAAAAACTATTTTAAAATAATCTCTGATGATCATAAAACTAGCAAATTATAATAAAATTATCTTTGATTATATTATTAATAGTTAAAAGTATTTTTATAGAAGGCTCTCAAAAATCAAGGTCAGGGTATGTGATTCTAATTAGAAATTGATTAATTTAATTGTTTGTCTTGATTTAGTGTGACCAAGGAGCTGATGTACTGTTCGGTTGTGTAGTCTATGGTGAATAATACTTTCCTTCATTCCTCATAATTTTCCAGGTTATAAAGGTGTTGTAAAAATAATGGAATTCACTGACGAAAAGCCTGAAAAGAGCAGAGATGATGTCACCATTAGTAATAATGTTGCAAAAGATAAGAGGATAACAGTGGCAAATGAAAATATTTCCCCTGATTTTGGCCCTCTGGAAGAAGGTAAGATTTTCTTCCTAAGCTGTATGGTATTGCTTAATTGTAAATATGAATATTGCAGGATGTTAAATAAATAATAAGTTAATAAAAATATGCCTCTGTATTTGTGGAAAATATAATGCAATATGGGGATGGTTTGATTGTGTTATACATGGTTGAAAAAAATTGTTATTTTTGTGAAAAAATAAAAAGTTGCTTTTTTATTTAAATCTATTTTTTAAATTTAAATGAATATTAATGATTTAAATTTTGTATGTGAAAGTAGGGGTATTAAACTCCTTCGGTAAAAACTGTTTATTAATGTGGCTTTAATTGTTCTGTGCTTCATTAATGATATTATTTTATACTTTTTATCTTTCGTTTTTGTTGAAAATTTAATGCTGGTGTAATGGTAGACAATTCAAAAACATGTAAACTTTTTGTATTTATTTCATCATTGCTTAGGCCAGTGTTCCCATACTTTAGTACTTTGGATCTATTCTCAGTTAAGTGACTGGTAATCTCTAATTATCCCCAGTTTATGTTTATTTTTGTTGCACTGAGAGAATGAAGTGTTTGTTCTCACTATATACATATTCTCATTTTTTACACAGTACACGTAACATTTGTCATTAAGTACATGAGGAACAGTGACTTTGTATCATCGCATTGTAAATTGGAAACAGGATAATGTCATCTTGTCCAGTGATTCATGCTGAGGTTTGATGGAACACTGTAGTTGATACTTGGGAGTATTGTATGTCTCCGAATTTAGTCACCCCATTTTGGCCAAAATCTTTGCGGAAAAAGTCTTGGGGGGGACAATATTCGAGCTCAAGATACCTACTTTCAGTTGCAAAATTCCATCCCCTGAGTTCGAAGGCCAATATCTTAAAAAATGGCTAATTCGATTTTAAAATGAAATAATAAATAAAATAAATATGTGGGGTTGGCGGGGACCTTCTGCAGCTCCCATGGCACTTAGACCTCTGAGAATCCATTGTGCCAACCCACATTTAACCTGCCCGCCCCTAGCAGACAGGGGACAAGAGCACCCCAGTAGAGATATGAAGGAGGGTCACCCATCCAACCTCTGTCCGGGCCCAACGTTGCTTAACTTCGGGGATCTCATGGGAACCGGTGTGCCAATGCGTCTAGGCCCTTGCCCTAAAATAAAGTATCTCAAACTAAAGCTTGTTTATTTCTTGGTCTTTGAAAACCAAACGCATGTAAGATGACTTAACAACTTGAGAGAATTGGATATGTTTTAAACTTATTTGTATTTATTTCGGAAAGTGAGCTCTGCAAGACAGGATTTGCAGCCAGGAGAGAATAAAGAAAAGCTGCTCGAGGTTGCCATGTTGTAAGCTCACAGACCGCACGGACCAAACGCAATGCCAGAGAAAATTTCTCTAGTATGTACCGGAAAAATATCCATGCCTACAATGCATGCTTGAATAAAAGTTAAGAAGTTGCTGTATTCACCAATATAAAATCAGCAATAAGTAGGATATCTTTCGTCCCCACATTCCTCGGCTTCTTGCTGAAAGAAGCAAATTGCACTTAAAATTATCCTCAACTCCGCCTCCAAAAATTTTGCACAAGGAGGCATAGTGACGGTATGTATCCACACAGTTCTTAAACTGACACTAACTCGAACTCTTAAAAATGATCCTTCCTACCACTATCGTCGAGTCCTAATGATGTATGCACAGCGATAGGTGAACTGCTGGCAGTAGGCGATTCCTTACCGCACCCTACAGGCCAACCTTAAACTGGGCAACAGCATACATGTCTACCATTCTCTTTCATGCATGCTCTGGGTAGTTGAGTGCACTTTTACAGCAGAATGAATGTAAATCGACACCAAATAATCCATGAATTTTAATAAAATTTCAAAAGTGGATTCATATTAATAAACTTGAGAGCAAGATAAAGGTCCAAACGGCAAGTTTTGGGGGTGTGCGAGATGTAAAATGATGCTGTCTGGATCCTAATCAATACCAAAAGTACTGGTGAAATTAATAGTATGAAACTTCGTGTTACCATTAACAAAGCCCTTAGCTACAACATGTGAAAAGAAAATGAAGACATCTCGATCCATGTTATTATTACAATGCCCCAAATTTGATGCATCTGTTCAGTACCCAAAAAAATGCACTAAAAATCTGTTCTTAAATACATACTGAAGTGAATGAAAACTGTAAAAATTTTTGCATACCATTAGTAACCATAAAAATAAACAAGCTTTGATTTTATGTACTTTACTTCAAAATCGCATTTGCCACCTTTGAGTTATTGGTGATGGAATTTTGCAATGGATAGTAGGCATTCAAATAAGGGCATTATGGTCAATAAGTTTAACCATTCTAATTTTTTATTTCATGCTTTGGATTATTAATTACGTCATTAATTGCCAAAGTCTAAGTAACAGCTTATGTATGGTAAATTTTTGATCAAATATTTTTCCTTGAGAGATCGAAAAGTTCAACCTTAAGGACTGTAATGCAAGATTCATATGCAAACCTTTGTGCATTTATCCGTGAATGAAAAATTTATTGTTCAAACATTCTTAACATGTGTTAATGGCTGTCGGAAATTACCCGTTCCGATTCAGGGTGTTCATGCATCGTGATTGACCAAGGTCCTGTTTATGATCCCAAGTTCTATCCTGTTTAGGCAGCTATCCATCAATTTTGAAGAGATGGTGTCAGTAATTGGAAGAGGAAATGTTTTCACTGAAATACTAGACATGCAGTCTATTTTTATGCATAAAATATTTTGTGTATGTTTATGTTACATGTGTCTTGAAATATTATTCTGCCACCAATACAAATAAAGAAGATAGAAATAAAATAATCAGAATTAAACAAATACTGCCCCGAGTGGTAATGGGAGTATAAATACATGTCACTGTTCAAAGTGTAAAATTTGGTTTCAAAATATTCTTAAGAGTTATGTGTAAAATATTTGGTAAATAGACCCATGGACGTCTGTGAATATTGCTGCCAAGTATGTACTTTTCGACAATGGTTATTTCATGATTACCTACACAAAGGCATGTAAAACGAATTTTATAAAACTATTTTTATTAAAAGCTGTCCCCGTGACATAAACAAAAAACCCAATGAAGAAGGTAGAGATTTAGGAATTTGTATCCTTTAATTATATCGTCATTCTTTTTTCAAACAATCCTTTCCTGCAATATCAGTAACCTTGATTTCTTACAACCAATGTGAGTGATGACTACAGTGGATGGCATTTGAAATGAAACAATTTGATCACCACGATTCCCAGCATACATACAGCAGCACTTACACTTCAAAATCAGGGTGGCGATCATCAGGGAAAACCGGGAAAACCTGGAATTGTCAGGGAATTTTGCATTTCTGGAAAGGTCAGGGAAAAGTCAGGGAATTCTAGGAACGGTAGATAGAAACAAATTGAAATTCTCGTTATTTATCTACCATTACGTTTATCGACCAGTCTTTCGCACCCTTTATTTCACCAACTAAAATTAATATCCATTTCTGATGTGCATGGAATAAGCCCCATCAATTTGTGGAACATTCAGTTGTGAATCTTATTAGTTGTGTCTTTTAGTTACTTAGTTGTGAATCAGACGTACAATGTATCCCTTTTGTACATCCTTAATGCGATATTTGCCTAGGAGTGTTAAAATTTATAATCACATGCATTCCGCTCATCTTAAGGAATCTGAGGCTATGTTGTTTGGAAAATTTTACTTCGCATTTTTCTTAACTTCTGAGACTCGGATCTAGAGGCAGGTGGAGCACACTAGCTCGTGGTAAATACGTTGCTTGCAGTTATAAAAATACGAGACAATGATTATTAGAATGGTAATCACACAGTACGATCACACGTGTAAACAAAATCTTACGTAAGATCATCTTCGAATCCCATACCCCCGTTCATGAGACAGCAAGAAGAGTTATTCTCCCCTCTCCACCTTTCACGCTCGACGTAATTATTGGATGGTCCCCTTAGCTCCCTCTTAAAGCAATTTATTCATGTCACAAACCACCTATGATATTCCTGAATACGATGCTGCCGTTGCTAATTACCTCGTTTGCAGTGGCGCGATTACATTTTGTTTGTATATACAAATATTTGTACATTTTTGTTTCCCTCTTACAATCAAGAGGTTATAACCACGTTGATCAAATTGTTATTTGCTTCTGAATATCACTTGTGCTATCCGATTTTGATCCAGTCCAACAACTTGGCTATGGTTTGTATTTTTCGCGTACCATAGTGATACCTGTACCGGAGTCCACCAGTAAATGGGCCATAAACTTTCTCTTTGATGCCTTTTCAGTAATCCTCAACTTCCCATGACTACCATAATACGCTACCTCTTTCTTGAAGGATTAGACATCATCATTGTAATTTTACCAAAGGAAACCTATACGGCCGAGAAAATACAATACACGGCCGTGGATACGCGGCCACGAAATGTGTACGAAAAGGGCGTATAATTTGCATGAGGGTTTAACTTATGAAGGTTTTATATACTTTTTCATTATGATATATGTACTTGTAGCTTTTAATGTATTGATTTCAGCTTTTAACATTTACTGAGTTTTGACGAAAATTTAATTCAGCAGAAATAAAATATTCAGATAATAGGAGCCCTTTTGGTGATTGGTCAGGGAAATTGGTGAGTCTGTCAGGAAAAAGTCAGGGAAAGTTCAGAGAATTTAAAAATTGGATCTCAGTAGCTGCCCTGAAAATCATGACTTCTCATTTCTCATAGCATGACATATTTGACTTCTCCATTCCACCATAGATACACAAAACTCATTTTCACAGTGCTATTGCTGAAATATTATATTATTTATATCTTCTATTATTCATCCTATACATTCCATTTATTTTATTTTTCACTTGATGATGTTGCAGTGTCAACGAAACCCAGGTCGAATTAAAGTTTGTTTTTTAATCTGTGGTAAATTACAAATTTTGTTTTCATTTTGTTATGCTCGAATACCACTCAATATCACTGTAAACTACTGAATTTTTTTCTCTCACTATTAAAGCAAACGTATCTTGTCACAGAAGGGTTTCCTTGTTGTGTCATTAAAAACATAATCCATAGCTGCAAGGAGCAGACAGAGCTGACTACCAGACACTTCTCCATTTTGCTGCTTAAGTCAAATAGAGAAATAAAAGCAATGGAAATGATGTCCAGTCAAGCCCACTTATATCAAATTCGTTTATAACGAAGTTCCGGTTATAATGAAGTGAAGGCTATGCCCCGTCAAAGAGAGGCTCTGAAAAAATGATACACATACAACGAACCTGTTATTACGAAGTAAATATTCAGCCCCTTCAACTTAATTATATATGGGCTTGACTATATCGTTTGTGATGTAATGTAAAAAATTCTTCCCTTGCCATCTATGGAAACCTTCCAGTACTACATCCAAAACATATCAGTTTTGTCTTATGCTGTGAGCCCTCTCTGTATTATACTTACTCTATGGTAGCAGTTAGTAAGCAGTGAGTGGAAAGGAAACAGATAGTAGTACAAACTTGTTGACAGACAGCCAGATTGCTTCCTAATTGCTAAGAAAAGGTTTTTTTTTCTGGAAAAGTTCCTTAGGTATGCATATTTGGTTAAAGAAATGGAGTTTTTTGTTCAGAGGAAGCTAAATGTGTACAGGATAGCTCTTAGAGTATGACTGTTATTGGAGGTAATTGAAGGGAAAATGTTGCTCTCTGTTGTCCGTGAGTGTGTCCGCTATTTGGAGGTGATTGTTCCGTAAGTTCCATGTTCTGCTGCCGGGAATTGAAAAACTCCATTTTAAAGAGGCATCCGCTATTTGGAGGTGTCCGTTAAGGGAGGATTGACTGTAATTGTGTCAGTTTCACATTTTTTGCCTTAGTTTTTTTATTAATGTGACACCAGCATTTAAATGGCTACTCCACGAGAGCCACACACTCTATTTTCAGCTGTCTCTCTAAATTACTAATTTGTGATAAGCATGTGTGTGTAATGTGATTTTTTTCTCTCTTCTTTTGAAGTGCATGGAGAGACCTTGAATTTGGCAGCAGTTAAAAATGAAGTTCTTTCACCAAGGAAATCAAAAAAGAGAAAGCTAGAGTCACAGTATGACAGTGAATCTTTTGATGTGCATGGAGAGACCTTGAATTTGGCAGCAGTTAAAAATGAAGTTCTTTCACCAAGGAAATCAAAAAAGAGAAAGCGAGAGTCACAGTATGACAGTGAAAATTATGAAGCTTTGGAACATATTGCTGATGAACCTGGTCATTTGTCAAAGAAATATAAGAGGGAGGAAAAGTTGGAGGAAAATAGTTTTCAAGGTATAAATTACTACAGACTTGCATTATGGTAGTGAGAAGTATTTACATATTAGCTTACGGAAGGTTTTATTGAACATTATTGAATTCAAAACATTTCTTTAAATTTATCATAATTTTGGTTTAAATTGCTGCTTTTGGTTTATCTTATTTTTAATGAGAATGCATACATGACTATTTATTTCCTGTTGGTGTGAATTTAACATGAAGGGATTGGAAAATTTTTCATTTTTTACTGTATGGTGCTGAAAATTCAGTTTTTTGACTGTGCATGATCTGGCAAACTTTTTGCCTGTTTTATAGATGGGATAGTATAAGTCCAGTTATTATGGTTTCTGCTCCTTCTGGCGTTACTTCGTGGAAGTATCTAGTTATAAATAAAATTTGTACTTATCCACCAAGTTTTTTAATAAAACCCTACCAGGGTTTCAGTGCCTTAATGTCATTTTCAAGGATCATCGAGAAAAACATGATGAAACTAACCTTAAATATAAAACAAGCTGTTTCATATTTAAGGCTGGTTTCAGTGTTTTTCTCAGTGAACCTTGAAAATGATGCTAAGGTTGGCTAAGGTTTTATTAAAAAATCCTTGGTGGAGAAGTGTATCAAATTTTTTGTGTCCAGCTGTTGATTCTGAGTTCTCTTTATTTTTTTCATTGATGATGAAAGAATTTCCTGGGAAAGAGGTGTGCCCAGAAGCAATGGATATATCAGTTGAAGAAGTGGTAGTGAAGAAAAGGAAGAAAGATAAGAGAAGGGCATCAGATATTGTTGGTAGTGAAGTGAATACTCAAGCCTTGCTGGAGGATGTTGATCCTTCAAATGGTTTGCTGCCAATGCAGAAGAAGGAGATCAAGAAGGAAAAGAGGGAGCACCTGGGGAGTGGTGAGTGGGGAGGCGTTTCTGTGCTTGAATCACCAAAGAAAGCCAAGAAGAAGAAAAGGGAGTCGGAGATCATGAGTGGAGTGGGACAAAGTGGCGTGCTACCAGCCGAGATTGTGATGGTTGGGGAAGAGTCTGGTTGGGCAGTTAAAGAAAGCAAGGGAACCATAAAGGAATTTGATGAAGGACAAAATATAAGTGCCTTGGGCATAGTGTGCAAAGAAGATGATAGTGCTCAGGAAATGGTCCTTAATGAATCTAGCCGCAAGAAAAGGTCAAAAAAGAGACAGACAGTAGAAAATACTGACATAGTATCAGCCAACTTGGATTCAGAAGCTCCTCACTCAAGTACAGAACGGAAAATTAAAGGTATTTTCGTTTTTCTATGCTTAAATAGCACCAGACAAAGAAAGGTTTTCTGATGCATACACTCTTTTGAAAAAGTAGATGATTTAATTAATTTGTCCCTGGGTTATACAGAGTCGCAGCATGTTTTTCGATGTTTCCTTTAGTCTTTTAGAATATGTTGATTTCTTTCTGCATTTGTTTTATAAGCCCATTTTTGTGCCCTTTATGGTATTGTGCATCAATCCCATCTACTCAAATGCAATTTTCTTGAAGAATTATCATACTTCCATATTGTACTATATGATTCTTGAATTAGCTGGTACTCAGTTCAGGTTGATTATGTTGGAAACCTTTAACTACCTTTAAATGCAACCAGGGGTGCATTTAAAGGTAGTTGATGCACCCGTGGTCATTCCATGTCAATGCATCCAGAAAAATGAAGTTTTGACACCCACCGACTCAGATTTCGATGAAACTTGGCATGATTTATCTTTTTATGTAGATATGAAAGAATCCAAAGTTTTTATTCTCTATCTTAACTCGTTTTGTTTTTACATCCATTTAAAGTGTAAGTGAAACTGTAGTTTTTCCATTCCCAAGGGACTCAGACCCAAGACTCTGTGGGCACTTGTAGCTCCAGTGGAAAAAATTTTTATCTTATTTATCAGTCAATTATTATAAAAATTTTCTGTTTTATTAAAGAAACCATGAGGATTCCAGAAATAAATTGAGTTATATTCTCAAAGGCATCATAAATTCCCAAAACACTTTAGTTTCATAAGATTTAAGAAAATTTCTTACCCAACACATTGTTGTATAAAAAAATTAAAATGTATCTACCAAAGGCAGGGTGTTTATAAAGCAAAACTATTTTTTCTCATAATCCTAAAGATAAATCATAAACCCTTCACCCCTGAAAATAAAACTCATGGCTTTTTGTGTGTTTTCTGAGATAAAAATGTTAAATATAAAAAATGTGCATTTCACTTTTATGACAATCAGCACCAGGCCTGCCTACAATTAGTTAAAATAAAAAATAAATATGTAGTTGTCTTAAATACTTTAATCAGTCTTTAATGATAAATTAGTAAGACGACTTGTACTGTGGAACTTTTGGAAACACAGGTCCAGTTTGACTACTAAATAGGTACAAAATAAAGTGAAACTAATTTCTAGAGAATTTTAAGTGTGATTTTTCTACTTACCTTCATTGCAGGAGAGCAGTTGACTTTCTTTGACAGAGATACTATACATTTTAATTCATACAAATTTCAGAAACTTAAGTCCCACTTTATTCATTTCACATACTTTGAGATGTATTGCAAAGCTACCAGTCAACTGCTCTCCTGTAATGAAGGTAAGTAGAAAAATCACTTAAAATTCTGTAAAATGTTTTGGTATAAAGGAGGACACCTCCATTTAAAAATTCTTGTATAAATGTGCACAAGGAATCAGAGCCATTTCTAATTCATCATCGTATGTTACGTTATAAATGGACTTGGGCCGATAACGATAGCAAGTATCGGGTATCGGCCATTTTTCTGATACTTCGCCAATTTCAAGTATTTGTTTTTTTTTCAGATAATTTTATTTGAAAGTATTAATTTGGTGAAAATCATCTAAAAACATAATTTCGAAATCCCACCTTCTTCAATTGACTTTCCAACATTTCGCGTATTTCTTTACTTAGCTGCAATTTTCATGACAGTAAAAGTGAGACAAGTGCCTAGAATTCACTATGGAAAAGCCTGAGACAAAAAGCTCAACCTCCTCCGAAAAGTAGATAAAATCCATGTGCGAAGAAAATATGCTGACATAGTGGCAAAAATTAAAGTCCTGCCAATTACGATGCAGAAGGGCTTAGAGACTGAAATCTAATTCCATTGATAATTGTAAGAGTGGCAAAATTATGGTTTTGTCACAATATCATTTCTCTCAATAATTAGGTACTCTTTTATAGCACTTTTGATTACTGAGTTGACTTCATGAGAAGGAAAGCACTTATAAAATTTATCAAATTTTTTTAGAAAAATGAGTAAGCTATTGGCAAATAATACTATCGGTATCGGCCATTGGTATCAAGGTATCGCAAAAAGTGGTATCGGTACAAGTCTAATTATAAATGCAGTAAATTAATTGCTTAAAAAGTTTCTGGGAGTGAGGAATTTGTGGAAAAATGCTTCATTTCAGGTTGTTTTATCGCAGGGGAATAACATTGGTGGGTGGCCATTTTATTATCATTGGCTAAGCACCACTCATTGACCAACATATAAAGTGAATGTGTAAGTTTCAGTGAAAAATACATTGATATGAACTGATCAGATAATTGATTATTACTGCCATTGGCTTTAGAGTGTGAGTCATTGAATGATAAATGTTTTACTGACCTGCATTCCATCAAATTTTTACCCAAATAACTTAATACATACAATACACTGCAATACTTATGAATAAGTTTTATTCAGAACTCTCCAATTTATGGAGGCATGTGGATGAGTGCGCATTTTTCAGAAAAATATTTACAGAAAAAATATTCAGAATAATATAAACTCTGTGTCGGTGAAATTCGTGGTTCAATGGGTAGTTGTTTTGGCCCATGACATCATGGCCAGTTAATCATGCCATGTTCATACATTTTTTATGGCATGCCTTTTTATTTTTAATTTTCTCATTATTTAACAGAATACGCGGAAGTGGAGATGCACAATGAGGGAATTAAAATTTTGCATGAGGAAGTTAATCACATGAAGAAAAAGAGCAAGAAAGACAAGAAGAGGGACTCGGAAGTAAAGATAAGTGGCTTGGAGCTGGAGGCCTTGAAGGAAGAGAACGATATCATTTTGGAGACCCCAGAAGGGACACCAAAGAAGAAAATCAAGGAAGAGCTTAAGTACAGTGTGAAAGCAGAAGGAGTGGCTGATGTTTCGTGGGCTGGACCCTCAATTCTGTTTGAAGTTGGAGAGGAAACTCCCAAGAAGATGAAGAAAAAGAAAAAAAGAGATTCCGAGACTGGTGATAGTGCAGGACAAGGGAGTGTGCTTTCAGATAGTGTGGTAATTGATGAAAGTCCAGGTCAAATTTTGGGGAAGGATAAGAAAATGAGAAAAGAAATTAAGAGGGAAATGGACAGAAAACTATTGGAAGTTACCATTGAAGAGGAGGGTGGTGCCGAAGTTAAAAAATCGAAAAAGAGGTGCACCATGGATAAGGTGGCTCTGGGAGATGGTTGTGGCAAACTGAAGGAGCCTAGCTTGATCCCTGGAGGGCAAGGTAATTTTTTCATAAAAACTAGTCTTGTTGTTGTAAATGTAATTGAAGCCTTTTAAACTCCAATTTTTATTTAGTCCAGAGTGTGCTTGGAGATGGAAAGGTAGAATCTTGTTTAAAGGTTTCATCCTATGTGTAGTTTGATACATCCTGCCTTAACCCTGTGAGGGATGCTATTCTGATAGTATAATTTTGTTGGGGTTTTGCTATAAGTGAATTACTTGCTGAATGAGGAAAAATTGCATGATGCTCAGTGATGAAGTATGATCAGTTATAGCACGATGAAATTTGGTTGATTATCTTTGTAAAATTTTTCAATAGTTTATTTCACATTTTTCTTTTTTATTGATGAATTTGATTTTTAAATATATACCAACCTAGGTTGATAAAATTAGCATTTCTATCAAACATACAGAAATCATGTTAACATTAGTGTTCAGCTCCCAATCCTTGACGAAATCTGTTTACATTGGAAAACACGTCAAACTGACAAGCATTATTACTCCTACTTTATGGTAATGTCTTTACCCTTCGAGCTGTTATACTGTGGTATAAATGCTCAAAGCTTCATGACCTGGAAATTCATCAAAAAGATATTGTCATTCTTGAAAAATTCTTTGGACCTTTAGAAAAGTTTGACACCTAGAAGATACACAAAGACCTAGAAAAGTTTTGATATCCATGCTGCCAAGATTTGGTTGTTTATTGTTTTAATTAGTAGTCAAAAGGTGGCAACATAATATAGCATTGGCTCAGAATCCTCTGGATTGCCAAATAATAACTATATAGTGGAGTCGTCACAGTCCACTATTTTCACTCCTACAATAGCTCACTGCCTGTGTGGTGGCATAGGCGCTAAGATATGAGTAACACTTTTTTCCTGAGTTTACATTTACAAAAAAGCAAAATGGGTTGTTGTAGTGCACTCAAATGTTCCAATAGATTCAGTAAAAGGCTTCGTGTGTTTGTTTTCCCTCGGAATGCTGTGAGAAAAGTGAAATGGCTGCAAATGTGCCATAGGGACAACGTTGTATTCTAGTCTTTGTGAGGTAAGTTTACAGGTTATTTCAATGCATTGTTTTAATTTTTACCATCACAATATCATATTTTAAGGTTTGTAATGGTCAATGATAGTTATTTCCTCCCAGTTGTTAACCATTGCAAGTCACTCCAACGTGATAGTGCATGATCAGTGTGCAAGGAACATACTGGAAATGTGCTCTTGTTCTGAAAATGTTTTTGCTAAGTTCGCATGTCAGGTTACGTGATTTTATCATTGATATTTCTAACGTGGCGTTTCTACCTTTCAGCTGCCAAAAGTTCAGACTTTGCTTGCATCTTAAGGTTCCAGCTATGGCATTGCTTCTCTAAAGGGCATGGGGGGGTTAGTGACAATAATGGTTATTTTTCTAGTGCTTAGAATGTGACGGTATCAAATATGTGATCTTAAATGGTATAGATGAGTTAACACTTATCATTGTTACTATAACATTTAATGACTATTTCTCAATTTGCAGGTTCTCATGTTCGATTTTTATGCAGTCTTATGACTTGCTCAGGTGCTCTCGACTGATCCTAATGTTGTGTGGAAAGTAAGACAATGGAGTAATGTAATATATTGTGTGGTTTTCATGACCCCTCGTCTTACATGATGATAGTCACATCCATTCATTAAAATGGGGAGTTTAGGCCAGGGCTTTGGACGGAATTAAACAAACTTCGTCCCGAGATTTTCATCTCGTCTCGTCCCGAAAATTTTGATGACCCGAAATATTCTTCTGTTCTCATCCCAAAATGTTATTCGCCTCCCCAGGTCCTGAAAATTTTGATGTTTCTAGTTTTGTTTGTTCCTTTACGTCTAGCATAATTTTTCCCATTCTGGAATAATTTTTTCATTCTGGAATTAGTCTTTCCTGGTCTTGATTTTGGTATTAATCATGTTTTTTACTCAAACTGATTTTTTTAAATTTTTAATAAAAACACTGCGAAACCATTGTTTCTAAAATATATGTTGTTGTCAACCACGTAAATAGATATTTAGAAGCTTTAGCTTTGAGTTAAAAGTGCTCTTTTAGTGGGAGCACTTTCCTTAGCTGTTAATTATGTTCCACGTTAGGGACGTATTTCATTTTAGAAGCACCCAAGCTACTGATCGAGGCCTACTCGATTGCGTGCTTTTCTGTTTATTCCTTCTTTATTATTTTCTGTTTATTCCTTCTATCCTGTGAAATTCGGTAGAAAAACTCGATCAAATTTCCGCAATCAGTGAAATAAGTTTTATTGTGATGGTAAATGAATTCAAACAATCATTTTTTTCCTGACCTACGCTTTAATTAATAATTATTTTGGGATATAAAGATATGCATATCATGAATCATTGCATTTAAGTCTTGAATTATTAAAGTTCTAATTAAATGCCATCTTTTTTCCATGAATGAGAGTAAATTCATCTCTTCTTCAGATGTCGTTAATTTCACCGGTCTTTGTCTAATGATGACCCAACGGGTTCTCTTTTTCTTTTTCCCAGTATAGGTGAGAAAATTTAAAGGGACATGTGTTTCTTTTTTCTCATTAAATGTTTCTTCGTGCTGAAATTTTTCATTTTCTCTCATTCTACAATATATTTCGTCCCTTCTCATCCTGCACAATTTCTTCTCCCCAAGGTTTTTGGTCAACTCATACTGACATTTTTTTCATCTTAAAAATTTCCTTTTGTCTCATCACTTCTCTCTGTCCCAAAATTTTTGTTCCGCTCCATCCCAGCATATTCTTTGTCTTTGGGATGAGTTATTCGTTTCATCCCAAATTGTTCCAGGCCCTGGTTTAGACATGATTATGGCATCATAATGACCTGTTTCTCTGGTGCTTATTAATTTAGCTTGGGTATAAGTGATATTTGTATGTAAATTTTGGGTCTAACTGATGGAAAAATTGCCTTTTCAGTGTGTGAATTATAATGCCTTGCTAATTTTATTCATCTGAATCTAATATGGGTGCCCTTCATATTCTGTGCCTTGAATTACAAATGTTTGAATATAAATGATTTCCTTCATTGATAGGTTGTATTGCTGGTAAGGCCAAGTATTAAGTGCTGTTAAGCAGGAATTGTTGCCTAATCATCCTCATTTTAAGTGAGCTGTGTACCTCATAATACATTTCCTCCTAAAATAAAAAAGTTATGAGCTTACAAACCATCACAATACCATCAATGTCATTTGTCATTTTTGTTTGCACGATCCTTATCTATAAGGAGTTTTACTGATCAAATCATTTCTCAGACCCTTCAGAGCTAACCGAGAAAAAAGGCCTCTGGACACACATTCCAATAAAGACATTTTAAAATAGTTTACATACAAATGTAACTTGCTGCTGAAGTAGTTTTGACAAAAAATATTTTATTTTTAAAATATAAGCATTTGAAATCGCCACAAGTTGGTGTCTCACAAAAACATAATTCGCATCGCAGCCAACGTGAATGACGTCAAGCCCTGTAACAACGGTCGCGGTGTGCATATTTCTACGCAAAGTTTAAAGCATTCAGGAGATTTCAATTGAATCGTCTTTCATAATTACTTTTTTGTAATATGCCAAAGCGTTGCTTTAAATACGACCGTAACACATTCATTCATATCACAAAGCATTCTGCATCGCCATAACATAAATCTACCTTTGTGTAACTTGGTACCATCGTCCTGTTCCACATGAACGACCCTAACACTAAAACATTCATCGCTGCCATGCTATAAATATTACAATATCCAGATGCAAAAAATGATTTTCAAGCATTGAGATTCTTTTACCTCGCCATCTTCACTCTTTGGCTTTCCGCTTGAATAATATTTTCTTCTAAGATTGAATGAAGCTTCATTTAGCTGCTTTTAAACATGGTGCTGATGCGTATGTAAACAGTTAATGTTGCGACTTTCCGCTAATTTCTTGAGTCAGCTTTGACAAACTCAGGCTCCAAATCATCGAAATAAATCTTAAATGTTTGTAGCCTTCCTTAACCCCGCAAATCCGACAACAAAAGTTGAAAATAACACCCACAGGTAGTATACTTGCTGGTGTTTTCCTCACCATTGCGGTACCTGATGCCATTTTCAGCCAGTCAATCACAATACGTTTTGAAGTGGGCATGTCCTTTGGGCATTTCTTTTCCTTAATTCCGAAAAACACATTAGATAAATGCATGGTTTTCATCGCTAGCTGTTTTAGTATCATTTACAATTTTAAGTATAGCATTTCCAGACAATTTAAAAATTTGCCCAGGGACCTAATGCAAGATTTTTGTCGGGTGACTCCTGGGAAGTCCCTCGCATTATAGTTATTTCTGCTGATTACATGATGCTATGCGAACCTAATGCAATTTGACCTTGTTAGTACACGTTTGCTATTTGTTTTTGCATGTTTCATGTCGAATCTCATGACTTGCTTGCGTTTCATTGCCATCCAATAGGTTTCGAAATACAGTGTGTCCCATTGATTGTGTTATTTTTGACTTGTAATTTTAGATATTTTCTTTTTTGCCTCATGAATGAAATTTGGTACATGGTAGTAAAAGGATGTAAGTTTTGTTGAGTCTAAGCAAAATTTTAACTATTACCTTATGACCCCATAAATAGGGTCCAACCTAAAATACAAATTTCGTCTATTGGGCTTTCAATGTTAAAATATTCGAAATATAAAAAAGAATTATTTTGTGAAACTTTAAACTATGAGGTTTTTGGGCACAAAGAACACAATGGAAGGACCTGGGTTCTGTTTGTCCTCTCCTGACCTCCAAGGACTACA
Organism: Platycnemis pennipes; assembly: GCA_933228895.1. Taxonomy (NCBI): domain Eukaryota; kingdom Metazoa; phylum Arthropoda; class Insecta; order Odonata; family Platycnemididae; genus Platycnemis; species Platycnemis pennipes. The sequence continues at coordinate 111,765,506 of OW121847.1, forward strand.
CTGAGATCATTGGTCACAGATCTTAGAATGGGAAGACGGGGAAACAAGCATGATGAATCTGACATATTTAAGGCTGCCAAAGCCAATGGTAAGGTACTCAGATCCCACCTGTCATCCCTTAAACTCTTTGGGCCATACGATAGTCGTTGATTTCGAGTTTACAAATCAATGAAAACAATTCAGTTGTAATTTCAAGTTATTTCCTTTATTTTTTCGATAAAGGAATTAACTTGAATTGATATTTAAAAAAATACTCCATTGTATGTTTTATTCATAAAAGTATTTTAAATATCAAAAATTTACTCAATATCATAATTTAAAATGTCAATATCGAAGCAGTAAGAACGAAAACCCTATTTTTATTCACTTTACGTGCCCTCCAATCCGTTCCAGGCACAATTTAAATAGCTCGATATAAGCGTGTGTGAATGTGTCTTCCAGCATATTTGGGGATATGAACTCTGCACACCTTGCAATTTCCTTCTTCAGTTCTTCGATGCACGGAAATGTTTTCTTGGCTACACCTAGTGTCCTCTGGCCCCTGCCCAACCGTTCCAATTCAGAGAATTCCTGGAGGGACGTTATCATCGTATTGGACACTTTTGAAACATATGATTCGTCACTGTTGTAGCCCCGATTCAATATTTGTCACCCCAGTGACCTTTGACCCCTGAGTAACTCTTGAAGGTCAAGGGATGATGAGAGGGATCTGAAGAGCTTACCATTGACCTTGGCACCTTTTAAAACCTATGATTCGACAGGTTTGTATCGGTGATTCACTTTTTGTAACTCCTGTGACCTTGACTGTGCCCTTTCAGGGGTCACAGTTGCATTTTCGAACTCAAAAGTTCTTCCATGGTGTTCTTCGCGCCCAAAAACCTAATAGTTGAAAGTTTCGCAAAATAGTTCTGCCATTTTTGTATTCTGAATAACTTAACATAGAAGCCCATAAGGCAAAATATGGATTTTAGGTTGGACCCTATTTCTGGGGTCAAAGGTCATACTTTCAAAATTTTGCTCAGATTCAACAAAACTTATAACCTTTCCTACCCAGGTACCAAATTTCATCCTTGTGACATAAAAGAAAGGGTATAAGATTACAGGTCAAAAATGACACACGATCAATGGGACACTCTGTACATTCTTTAATTCTGTCATTTTCATAATTGTCATGGTTAGAATTGCTAGTGTAATGCTCCTATAAGTAATAGGCAATATCTCCTTAGCGTATGATCACTCAAAATCCTTCAGATGTCTCACATTCCTCCAAAATTAAGATTACTGCCTTCTCCCCGTAAGATTGTATAGGGATGTGAGAGTAAAGATGGTCGACATCGCAATTCCCATTGTGGAAGGGTATGCGGCAACTTGACTATATAGTTTATTATTGGCAATCCAGAGGACTCTGGCATTGGCTAAGAGACTAGGATGTTGATGTTTTGTATTTATTTAATGATTTCAGCATAAGCACATGGTGTTTTGTGTCACTTTTAAAAACCAAATCGTGACTACTAGAAATGTGCAAAATTAATGCTTAAAATATTCCTTATCATGTTCTTGAAGTGTAGAAGCAAAGAGTTGGAAATGGGGAATTCAGATTTGTTTAATTTAAGCTTTTATTATATATATTTGATGTTTAAATTAATGACATCATTTTTAGGAGTTAAAAAAATTTTTAATGTTGGGAAGTTGCATTTATTTTTCAAATTACATGAATTTGATGTATGATTTCCATGAGGATATAAATATCATATATCAAGGTAAATTAACAATTTTTAAAACTGAATAATGTTAGTTAATTCTTAAAATTTGCTGATTGTGCTACATAATCATCTTATTTTGGTGATTACATCATTAAATTGTGCCACATATTTATATAATTGGTACCTATTTCATTAAATATGAAATCACAGAATTTCTTTGGTCATTATCCATTTGGATTGTTGATTGTGACAAATTTATCCCCACTGTCTATTCCTTCAAATTACAGGAAGGTTTGTTACGATGTACGAGGTCTGTTAGAAAAGTATCCGACCTTTGACCAGGAAAAACAACTGACATAACTGGAGCATTGGAAAACTAATCCTCAAAGTAGTCTCCTTGGGACTCCATACACTTCTCCCAGCGGTGCCACCATTGTTGTAGTCATTCCGAGAAAGACTCTTTCGGAATGGAGTTTAGCTTGGCTGTCATTGCAGCCATAATGTCCTCTCATGTCTGAAATCTCGTTCCTTTCAATGGCATCGTGAGTTTGGGGAACAGCCAGAAGTCACAGAGAGCCATATCAGGAGAGTAATGAATGTTCTGGTGCATTATTCTGATAGAGGCGCCAATTTCCTGTTGACCGGTCTCCGGTCCGGTCTCTTGCGTCACACAGCATCACGTAGGTGGCAGAGGACATCTCTATAGTACTCTTTGGTGATTGTTTGACCCTGTGGTATGTACTCGTGGTGTACCACACCGTGGGAGTCAAAGAAAGCAGTCAGCATCACTTTGACATTGCTGCGCCTTGGCAGGACTTGGTGACAGGGAATTCTTCCACTGTGACGACTGGGATTAGGTTTCCGGCTCATACCCGTACACCCAGGACTCGTCACCAGTGATTGTGGTGTTCATGAAGTTGGGGTCACTGTTTGTGGAGTCCAGCATGTCCTGTTAGACTTCAACATGAAGTTGCTTATGCTCCGCCATCAGCAGTTTAGGCACGAATTTTGCCGCCACTCTCTTCATGGCCAAATCTTCGGTCACAATTGAATGTACCGAAAAAGTGCTGATGCCCACCTCTTCTGCAATTTGTCGGATAGTCACATGACGGTCCCTCATCACCACAGCGTTCACTTTGGCAATGACCTGGTAATTTCGGCATGTTGATGGCTGACCAGAGCGTGGCTCACTCTCCACCGATGTGCGGCCATCTTTAAACCGGTTGTACCACTCCTTAATTTGTGTAATGCTCATAGCAGCATCACTGAAAGCTGTTTGAATCTTCCGAATGGTTTCCACCTGGCTGTCACCCAGTTTCCGGAAGAATTTATTGCAGTAGCACTGCTCCAGTCATTCCGCCATTTTCCTTAAAATGAAAAACCAACGAGAGCACTACACACTACCTCACTCAAATGCTGCTTGCCAGCAACAGACGCTATCAAAAGGCAGAAAAAAATTCACGCATGCTCACAAAGGCTTAAGGTTGGCTCATGCAAGCCCGCTTGATTCAAACCCATCAGGTTTTCGGAAAAAAAATGAGTTCGAATACTTTTCTAACTGACCTCATATCTGAAAAAATTCAACACTGAGTGAAACTAACTATGAGCTCCAAACAGAAGATGAGTATGAAGAGGAGTTTTAATGATCATAAGGTTATATTTAATACATGTAACTGTAGCAGAAAGTGAATTTGGAACAGAAAATGCTTTTATTACTTACAAAATTCAGCATTTGTTCAATGTTGTTGTATAGAAATATTTTTGTTTAAAAGTTAAAAGGATATGATGAGGGATTGATGGTGATGATATGAAGTATTTTTGACTTAATATTTATGGTGTAATGAGAAGCACTTTTTTAAAGCTGTTCAGTCTTTGACGTACAAATGTTTGGTTTAAGAACTTGCAAAGATATGAACATGCATGTACTAGGGAAAAATTCAAGCTGGTGCTGGAATTTCTGATTTGGCAGCAGGGCATAAGGTTTTTTTGACTATTGCAGCTGGTGGCACAGCATGTCGGAAAAAGCTAATGAATAAATTTGTACGAACAGAAACATGGAGTACTAAATACCATTGGTTAATAACTATTTCATTCAACTTTCTTTGGCTTACAAACAAATTCACTTTAAAAGCAAGCAAGGTCTCAGAATAGTAGTCATTTGTAAGTTGAGGACTTATTGTGCTAATTATATGGAAGTAAGCATACGTAAAATTTTAGCTTATTATTTTGGGAATAATTTGCTGATTGTGTTTCTTGATAATCATATTCCTTTCTCGTTTGTGTATAAAACAGGAATTGACAGTATGGAAACAATAAAGGAGGAAGTCGAGGTTCTCATGGAGGAAGGCGATCATGTGAGGAAGAAAAAGAAAAAAGACAAGAAGAGGGAATCTGAAGTTCGGAGTGGTGAATTAGATGTGGGGGTCTTGAAGGGAGAGGTGGACATCATTCTGGACACACCGGAGCACACACCCAAAAGAAAAAAAAAGAAAATAAAAGATGAGTTTCACTCTGGTGTAGAAGGAGTTGCAGAAATTTCATTGTTGGAGTCCCCAGTCCTCATAGAAGAGGATGATAAGTCTTCTAAGAAGATAAAGAAAAAGAAGAAGAGGGACTCAGAGTATGGGGATGCAGCATTTTTAAGTGGTGTGTCATCAGAAGATGCTGTGAAACTTGAAGAAATCTCTGGGCAGGCACCAGAAGTGGTGGGAAAATTGAAAAGACATAAGTGGTATATTGACCCTGAGCCATCAAATGTGGATGTTGTGAGTGATGTGAAGAGTCCAACTGAACGCAAGAAATCAAAGAAAGTTTCTGATGAAGGAGTTCTTGATATTAATCTTGAAGGACATAATGCTTTTGACAGTAGCTCAAAAAAGTCAAAGAGGCGTCATACTATGGATAGTGCTGGTGCAGCAGCAGGAAATGCGGATTGTAGTAGCTTACAATCCCCTCCAGATATGAAAAAGGAAGGTAATTATGTCCTATTCCATTGATTTGTGCTTTATTTCCAATATAATTCATGTATTAACCTGGAATGAAATTGAAAATTTTGTTAATATTTTATCGTAGAATGCAATCAAATGGGATACTTTTAAGTAGATTCTCTGTTGTGTTATTTTTACATTTTTATTTAGAAATTCTTGTTTTTTATTTATACAATATCAACATTGAATAACAGTAGAATAATGTTAGAATTGGTAGACTGCTTCCCCTCCTCCTTTGTGTGAGTTCAATTGTATTTTGGTAAAATTGAATTTAATGGATCTGATTTATGACTGATAAACATTTCATCCTGCGTGCATTTCATGCTATTTTTTGCAGGAAAATCTCATCACAAGAAAAGGCAAAGTTTAATGATTCCAGGATTTGGAGCTGAGCTGTTAAGCCCTAAAAAGGAAAAGAAAATTAAGAAGGAATCCATTAGATAAGCAGGTTGAAAATAATTAGTTCAGTGAAGTACAGAACTTGTAAATATTCCAGATTTATTGGTAAGTAATTGTCATGGCTGGGATGTTTTTGTGAGTTGTAAACCCTATCATGAATTCACTAATGCAGTTCTGTTGCTTTGTTAGTTTCTGTAGTTTACATAGTAAAAAATAGTTAATATCCTTGTTAGTCATAGCAATCCAAAGGACAGTGCTAAAGATGGCATTGCAGTCAAATATGTATTTATGCCCTCACTCTCCCTTATTGGCTCTAGCATCATTCATATTAAATCATGCCATGTGCAGTGTAATTTCATTATTAAAAATCTGGGTCGGTGTATCCAAAAAGCTTAATATATTCAGAGTATGGAAAAAATGACTAATTGAAAGAAGGGAAAAAATTATGGAGTTCGGGATTGAACAAACTAGTAAAGAAAAAAAAGGCCCTACTATTTTTCATTTTTGAAACATGTTTGTATTTGCTCAAAGTTAAATGCTTGGTAAACTGTCTGGCTCATAATTTTCTGTTGCTTTTATCACAAGACATTGGATGGAAGGACCATTATTTAGAACCATTGGAACTGTATTTCTGTCATCTAAAAACACTGGGAGAGGATTATCCAATTATGATTTTGCTTGCGAATCCCAAAAAGCTCTTAATAGTATACAGAAAGTATAGACTTAGTTTGTACTTACTCTAAGGTTGTAGACATCCAATGAAGGCAGTCATTAAATGTGTTATGAATTTTGAAATTTCATATGATGGAGTTCTGCTAATGCTAAATCTGCCGTGACATGATCGTAAGATCTATAATATTTGCAATCTGTTGAGCTCTTGTCTTAGCAAGTTGCATCAACAAATTTGCTTTTTAGGTTGGTAGTGTGTATTTGAGGTTCATCAATGGTAGATTCATTCCCAGAAGTTGCTTTTTTATCCAAAAGATTAGTATTGTGTGATAGAATGGAAAGAAACATCCCATTTTATTTGCTGCTTACTAAAATTTTGAATTCTGTAGAAATACTTCTAAATGCATTGTATACCATATGCTTTAATCAATGGAAACTTTTAAATTATGTGGTGTGTGCTATTTTACTCTCTGCTCCACAATGTCTTTGGTTATTAATATATAAAAAACAAAGTAATCGTGAATAAGAAATGTTTAAGAAATGTTCTGTGGCTGCTTTACCTCAGGCAATAATGGGATTGATTCTTGCAAACACTGATTGAAAATGTTATGTGATTGTGTGATGGCCTAATAGCATTTTATGTATGCCTTTATTAATGCTAATTATCATAAGTCATTTATTTAACTGTGAAGATGAAAATCATCAATCAAGTGTCAGCCATATTATTTGCCATTATGTAGTATTATTAATTTTATAATTTAACTGTTATATCTCCCTTATCAGCATGCACTATTATTCTTCTTCCAGGTTTTTTCATGAATACCCGAGGAAATGGCCGAAAAAAAACTTAACCTCTGCTTCATGTATGAAATGAATTATGAGTTTGCTGGAAGCAAGGGGTTTTATATATTGTTGAAATTAAGAGTGGTATAGGTCATAGATTCCAGTTAATTAATTCATCATTATCAAGTTTACGCCCATGATTATTCATGGAAGATTTGACCTGGAGACCTCTGTGGATAAATGGCTGTCATGATCTACCCATTGGCAGGTTACTGTTTATATTTTGGATATATTATCCATTGCTGTGTGTACTGCATGTCATTTTTTGAAAAGTTTGATTTATCTTAATGATTCTTCTAAGGCCTAAATGTTTTATACCATAAAACATTATCGAAATATCCTATGAGAGTGGTTAAATGGAATTTTCCATGAAATCACGCATGTATTAACGTTTGACATGCACCGGAACACTTTCAATCAAATGTTAGTGACAGAAGCATGTCTTTGGCATCTGGTAAATATAATGTAAACATCAAATTTATGAATGGCACCTGTTAATTTTCTTCGATGATTTGATAAATATAAATAATTTTCTAGTTTTTGAGTTGTACATATTGCATCCTTTTTTTATTGTCAGACCTTTCTTTATTCTTCTTAAAAGTTTAGGATCAGCTTTGTTTTACTAAGCTTTAATTAAGGGAACTGTTTACGTGTGATTCAGGTATGTGAGAATCATTATCATTATGATATAAATTTGGCCAATTATGAATTACTTGGGCTCTTTTGTTTTTATGCTATGAAAATAAACTCACCCTGAACCACAATTAAATTTTGTGTGGTGAAACCAGGGGTGCATTATTGTTTTAAAAATGTAGATTGCATAATCTGTGGGTTTCCCCACAGGGAGGCACTTGGACCTTAGCTTAGACCTATTGATTGAGCCCAGCCACCTTGCAGGTATTCACCCATAGAGGCCAATTACCTTGCTAAAGGAAATCAGGTTCCCAATGGGAATTTCCCTTACTTCCCCAGGCTCCATGAATGATCAAATTCTGAAGATCCAGGTGATATGGAGTGGAAGCGTTCTTGTGTTATCCATGAATGATGTTCCTGAGTATCTATCAGAATCCTAATCATGTCAGGACATTCTGAGAATATGTGGTTCCAACCTCTTCTTTGCAGCAACTGCATCAAGCTGAATCCATGTTTCTCAGAAAATGAACGTGTCTCACCTCTTGATGGTGACCAGTGAGGAGACCCACTATCATTCTAAGTTGATCCCTGTTTAGTGAGAGGAGGCACTTTGTGAGTCCTGGCATTGGTTCTGTAATGTGAAGCTTGGCTTATATTAGCCTTGGTGTGGTCTGCCAGATCTCAGAATGATGAGATATGCCACACTCTGTTTTCCATCATCCCTATTGAAAGTGTGATGGGTATGATTAGCTACAGCCCATTTGAGTTATGGCTGGATCCAGATCTTGCCAATTAGTCAGCAGCCTTCTTTCCAGTTTTGCCTATGTAGCCTGGTACTCAGAAAAGTTCCACTTTGCCACATCTGAATTAGTGAACATTTAGTGATTCACAACACTCCTGAAGCAGCTTAGGTTTAGATGATGGTAAGGTCAAAATTACTAAAGTGACTTTGACTACCAGTTCATATATGTATTAGTCTGTCTTACAGTCCAGCCTCATTAATGGCACAAGGGCAGGCCAGAAGGGTATGAACCTCTGCCTTGAACACTGGTTAATTTTTCTCTAAGGGACTGAGAGGTTACTGAATAAACTACAGCTATAGATTCACATTCCTACTCTTCCTTTCTGGAGCTGTCTGTATACCATACATTTTCCCCTGCATAAATTTTCTTCCCTCCTTCCCCAAACCACTGTTCTCTGTTCAGAAGAATTAGCATTCACCTCTGCTTCTGCTGAAATTGCCTTCGCTGAGGTGGGCTTACTGGTTGTCTGGTGTGGAATGGAGCTCCTTTTCAGTCCAACCAGTGTGGAACTACGCCAAAGAAATATTTTGTCAACGCAAAAGAAAGTGTTTCATGAATGAAATGGGTCCTAGATTCCAGCCCTTTTCGAATCTTGTGAAGAGGATAATAATTATTTTAAGTCATTTGTTGCTAGCCGTGATGAGTTTTAGACCTTTGCATTTCAGAGTAGGTTGGGAAATCATGAAAAAGGAAATCAAATTCAAGTATCGCGAACTAGCCGTGTAAAACCTAAACGGAGTTACCCACTGATATGCACAGTAGCAGTATTTCCACAGGAAAAAATCATTCACTTTGACTGTAAGCACCCATGACCTGAAATTATGGGGTTCCGTGTACGCATCCCGTTTAGTACAGTTGAGCACCCTTAATCCGGGAACACCCATAACCCGGTAATTTTTCCATGACCCGCAACTTTGACCGGGTCATGGAAATTAATAACATAACCTGGTCAATAACCAGGTCAAGACAATTAACAACAATAACCCGGTACTTTGTGGAAAATTCCAAAACATTTTTTACCGAAACATAACCTGCCAAGATATTATCCTATTCTTAACGTCAATTTTCCCATTCTGAGAATCAGAATAATTTAAACATATTAATTTCTGGTACTTCGTGTACACTGGAATTATTCTGTAACTTGAAGTAAACATAAATTTGAAGACATCGCCGAGACGGACTACGACTAATTTATAGATCGGCGTCTTTCAATGGCGTGTGCATTTTTGATTGACCAATTGACGTAATTTGAAAAAAATATTTATTAACTGCTTATGTTACTCCAAAATCATGTCTCTTCTATACAGTTGTGGCAACAGCAGAGGAGTGAGGCAACAGTACTAAACGTTAACGATCACAGGAAAAGTGCAAGTTGTGAAAAAGCTTGACGCCATTGCATCAGTAAAGCATTTGTCTGAAACATACTGCATGGGATACTTATTCAACAATATAGCACATTAAGAAGTTAGAATGAGAAAATCCTCAAAATTTTACTGTTAAAGTGACACGAAGAAATGGATGACAGAGAGAAAAACTGTCTAAGAAGAATAGTTAGTATTTCTGGCCAAATGTTAATGGAGCAGGATTTCAGAAACAGACGTGATGTGGGAAATTTCGCGTCCATGGAATAGTATTTCACTGTCAGTTCTAAAACACTTGTGGTTTAAATTGTGGCCTGCTTTAAAGTTTGATGTAGACGAAATAAGTGGGGATTTAAAAAAATTCATGTTTCTCAGGATAAAAATATGATGATGTAGTTGCAAACAGCATCCATAACCCTGAATTAAAGGAAATGGAATTGGTAAATTTAGAGTAAAGGATATTTAGCGGCCACGATACTCTCTCCACACAACATTTCACAGGCGATGAAATCATTGAAATGGTAATTAATAACAATAAATCCATGTGGGGATGCAGATGATGATCCTGAAATTGTTGAAGGAAGACTACTATTGATGATTGTCTTTAAACAATCATCCAGTCCGATCGCCTGCGACGTAGTGATGGGCGGCCGTGTAGACGACACCCACGCGTTGACTTCGCGCTGAATCAGCTGATAGCAAACCAAGCGCGGTAGGAAATATGTTTCGCGAAGCAATGCATAAGAAATATGAAATTCTATATACCATTTTCCTATAATAATGTTATACTTTTAATGTGCAGCAATATGATGCACACGATGCTTGGATTCCGTTATTTTCACTCTCTGCACAACTTCGATACTTTTAAGTAATAACTTTGTGAATTAAGATACCATTCCTTCCTGATTATTCTCCGGGACTTTTTAAAATTATGTTCAGTAAATGACGAACGAATATATTTTGATATAAATAATCGACTCATTTCAATGAAAACATCCGGGCGTCAAAATCCATAGTCCGGCAAAATCCCTAAACCGGCATCACTTCGGTCCCGACTGTGCCGGGTTAAAGATGCTCGACTGTATGACTTTTTTTCTCTGTTGAAGTTTTGTTAATGAAATCAAATGAGTAAGTTGGGAGATTTTTTCCGAAGGGCCGGAAAAAGATATCTTCGTGCTGTCGATATTAATTACATTCAATTAAATACGCTAATTTCATATGCCGCAATGATAGCTTTCTAGTAATATTTTCATTTTTTGATGGGCTATGATTAATTTCCTATGGTGATGGGCTATGGTGATTTCCTAGGACTAGATTGCTGAGGAGAAGATAATGACATTTCCTAATGATTTTATCTAAAATAATAACGAATCACGAGTCTTTTTTCTTGCCGGGACATTTGAATCGCTAAAGAAAAGTAAAGCCAATACACAATAGCTTACGTCGCATTTCCTGCTTACATGTGGAAATTAAAATAAACCTTTCTCTGCCATTTAAAAGAAATGTTTTGTTCTTTCGCCCACCTTCATTCATTGACAGTCGCGCAAAAGAAAAGCCTGAGGAGAGAGTGCCAAATTACGCGGGGTGGCTTGCCAAGAGCGCATGGCATTCGGAGAGCAAATAGTCGATGCGGAAAGTAATACCCAGTTTTCCTCTCGATTCGAAAACCAATCAAGTCACTGCAAGCTGTGAATTAAAAGTTCTGTGTTCACTATGTGTGCTTATTTTATTACTCTGAGATTATTTCTTAGGGAGCTCGTGTGTCTTAAGTCTTAAAGAAATATTGAATGTTTTTATGCACGCAAAGCGAATGTAAGCAATATGTATGGACTTACAAAATTTTTTCACTTGTCGTGTTTATTTTTACGTTTGGGAAATAATACGTAACCGAGAAACAAGCGATCCATAAAAGATTATATAATGCCGTCTACTTGGTTGCTATCCGCCAATCTTATATAAATTCGGTGTTCCTGATAGTGTTTTGCAACGCATACTGTATGCAATTAAGTCCCCAAAGATCAGCTGCTGCCCATCTTCGAGATCGGACAAAAATGATGGCATTAATTTTTGCTTGAAGGCTTTCGTAGCTTCTTTTATTTGTAGCTGTTCCTTTCGGGAAATGCTGGCATTAATTTCGGTTAATGATGGCATTAATTTAAAGGCCTATGTATTGGTATTTACTCAACCGCCTTGAACCGACAGGAAATGTATTCTAATTTACTCTCAGGTTTAGTTCTGAAGTTCGCAGGGGCTCTCATGTACCAAGAGTAGCGGAAGTTTCAGCGAACGCTGGGTGATGACTAGCCTGTGATAAATTTAACCTCGTATAATTTGGACGTTGCACTGGTTTGACGTGGTGACGTCAAACTAGTGCAACCGACCAAATTGAGGTGAAAATAATTTGCAGGTCGTCATCAGTGCTATAGACAGGGTCTATTTTCGCGGATATTTTAACAATTAGTTTTTAATCAGAGCTTTTCCAGCTGATATTCAGGCAATTCAATGTTTATCCTTGTACAAAAAAGGCGAGTCGTAGTACCGCAAATTTAGGTGATGTGTTTACCTCAGGATTCAGTTTTTTTAGGCGGTGCGATATCACCTCAGCTATTGGAACACCTTGAAACGTTGATCTACTAAGCTTAGCGACCGGAATTCGGTGGTTAGTTGCTACACACTTATTTTTTGCCTTCCTTAATATGACGCGTAGTGTTACGAAATACTCGTATTTGCCGTCCTCACTTTAGAGGGTGGTTCTGATTTTCTTTCCCGGCCAGCGTACATGAGGGTCTGTTAATATCAGTGCAATGAACCACTAAGCTGTTCACCATAGCCGACAAGTCCGGTCATTACAATTCTGTCTTACTTGCCTGCGTGTATCATAGCAGTTATTCGTGGGAGACGATCGACAGCTGAGGTCATTTCAGCCATTTGGGTTGAGTTTGACATTTTTCAGGGAACTGAGGAAGGGTAGAGGGAAACCATGCATCGGCAATAGCCTGATCTTAGCGAAAGGCGCCTAGGGGTTTACAATTCTACGTCCAACGGACGGAGTATAGAACCCTAAGTGCTCTTCGTGTAAGTGTACCATGCTACCATTACCAATGCTAAGCTTTCGTCTTCAGTTTAGTATATATTTCGACCCTCGGCACTAACTTACAGTCTTTGATTGAAAGTATGAATAATTGGCGGAATTATTTCCCGTTGGTTTCATAACGAAGTTTTTAATACGATCGCAAATAATGACGATTCAGATATTAGCAGGGCAGACAGAAGCGATAAATGAAGCGGTATTACCTGCTGGACTGAGAGATGTAAAGATTCGTTTTCACACATGCAACATACGATTGAAATGCAACCAAAACCTCGTCCCATAAAAAAAACACGAACCACACTTCATAGCTATTCTCCAAAGTTTAATAAATTTTTTCAGCAAAATTACTTTCCTTTCCATTATGAGGCTTTTTCAAGACTGGTGACCTTCCATCACCGGCCATACGCCCTTGCGACGGCTCGCAGGGTGTCATGTGGATAAATGTATAACGTAATGCTAAAGTGGCAGGGTAGGGGTCGTGCCAATCTTTTCGTTATCGATATCGAATTGAAAACGACGAGACGAAATACAGGGTAAGAATGAAACTCATCGAAAAGTCTCCACTTCCCTGAAATATTGTGCCAAGAATTTCCGTGGTCCAGTCTTCCGTGGCGTTGGGAGACCGATACTTTATGAAGTAATTTTTTGCTCAAATAATGATGACGAATCTAATGATAATTGGGAAATAACTATTGGTATTGAGAGATGAATGAGATATTTATGAAACATCCTTGTTCTGTAATTCACAAAATAGAGTAGCTCATTGATATCGTTGCGTAGTTTATGAGTGGGTCCTTGGAGAATGTTACGGAGCATTAAAGGGGGAGGAAAAAAAAATTGAAAATCAGCGTTACCTAATACTTGGATGACTCATACGTGTGGTGCTACGAAGTAGGGAACTACAGGGAGCGTGACTCTAGCGGCAAGAGCTCGAATTTTGTTAACGCATTAAGTTTCGCCGTTAGTTGCATTCTTCACGTTCTTCTCTCACATGTGGCACGCCGGCAGTCATTGACCCTGTCGATAAAGTCTTCAAAGTATGAAGTTGATAGAAATACTGGAGGAAATTCTTGGAATAATATTTCTGGAGAGTTGAGACTTTTCGATGAATGTTTCATTCTTCCTCTGTATTTCGTCTCGTCGTTAGGTTTTCGTATGGGTCGTGTACTCAGTGGTCGCGTAAGGTTTCGGGATGAATCTGTGTTGACTATTGAAATCAGCAAAAGGTGGATACTAAAATTATGGCTTATAAGTTCACGAAGTCTATAGTTCAGTATATATTGGAGGTATTGTTACACTAAGTCTTTTAGGAAAATTAAAATTCCAGTTTTAAGTACCTACTTCAAGTTACAATTTACCTGTTTTCACTTCTACGACACGTCCGTAGCTCATAAAACTACCGTGCAGGGAAACCTTTTTAGGCATGAAGTATTATGGGAAGACAGGTTTAATATATAAAATATCGGTAGTGAATATTTTAGACTACTCATATTATAGTAACCGGTCTGGACACTTCGAGTGAGAAAGAAGTGTAAAACTTCGGACTTGCTAGTTGCTATTCTAATGATTTTGGTGTTTAAAAAACTTCATGGGTTCGTTGCGCTTGTGTTTCGGACTTCGAATAGATCATTACTACGCTTCGCGTATATTCATTTAGGATTCCGCGTGTCCCCCGAGCTGTGTTGCCGTTTTACGTAAAATCATCGATATTTGCGCGCCTATATGGTCTCGTATGGAGAGATATACTTTATCAGCCGATGAAAACTACAGCGATGATCATCAACGTATTCTTAACTGAAAAGGAGACCTGTAATCGCATTGGATACATCGATTCCGGTTTTCCATCGATTGTTCTCTTGTCGTTTCACCAACTTGGTTCGGGTAAGCCTCCATGACGTCTGATCATGCCCGCAGCTTGAATCCATCGTAATAAATTCAAAATTATAAGAATGCCCCTACGTAAGTAACATAAGCTTTATTTCGAGGTTCCTGCGCTTTTGTGTCTCCTGCAACCTCCTGTTCACCGCTGCACGCTTCATCCACGTTGATAGGGATTTTTTTGTACAGGCACACATTAGATGATGAAAACGGTGTATAGTAATCGGCTGTGAAAGTGCTAATCAGGAATAACACGGTGAAATGTTTCTCGTGGAGAATTTGTTGGGCCACTTACCGAATATGTTTTCGAAAAGTTTGAGGTGCATTATTAACGCTACCTTAACCTTGAACGCTAACCAGTTAAAACTCACTGTCGACTTCGTTCTGTTCAGGCTTCGTCAATCTACACTGAACGCAGAAAGCCACCGCGAGGGCGGTTGGCAGGGGGTGACTTCACACACAGGCCCATGTTATCGGCTAGTAAACAGTCAATGTTTACTAGTCGATTACACAAGATTTATTCTTTATTTCAAACTTAGATCGGAAAGTGAGACCCAACCTAATTTTTCCAATGATTTAAATGTTGATATGTTGCCTATGCTCATGTTTATCTCTATCTCTATCTCTATCGATGCACTTTTCTGAGAATCACCGAATTGCCGTTTAGAAATATGCTGATTTAGGTATCATAAATAAATTAGCCCAAAAATAAGTGAATATCGCGTGCAGCAGTTTCTAGGTTGAATGTAGCCCTTGAAAAAAATTAACGTATCCTTGGCCTCGACTCCGTTTAGTCTATGCCCTCGCCTGGTTGATGGTAGGTTCTTCGTTGGCACTTGCAGCGCTTCGAAATCTTCGAGTAAGTTACTTTCAGACTTATCCGCGATGGCGCGGCGTGCAAGCTCGCGGAGTGCGCGGCGCTGTGGTCGTTTCACTGCGCGATCAAACGTCGGAAAACCATTCATGCGCGCACGTTAAACCACAGGAATTTCTGTCTCTCTGACGTGAGCAAGAGCGTTTACAAATCGGGCCTTCCAGAATTGACCGAGGGTTAAGGAACATAACCTCATTTTGCGTCGTGGGCTTGGGTCAACGAAACCACTTTTTTCTCATTTTTATTTGTTCGTAAGCTTCGCCAATGAACGATATGTCCGACGAGAAAGATGTTTTTGGAAGCGCTCATTTTTTCCATAAAAAAACTCACACGGGACTGTTTTGCTCTTTGCCCAGATGTGAAATCCGTAAAGTGGGGAAGATTTGTGCCAAGCGCTCTTGTCATGCGCTGCGACGTACGATAGGTATATGCAAGCGTCTGTCAACAATGTCGTTTTCGGAGTGATTAAATGTTCATTACGGTAAATCCATAAAGGCACAACTAAGAAAAAAGAAATTGGTTAATATAAATGGAGCCGGTCGTAGAGGTACGTCGGCTGCGTGTCAGCCTAGATGCCCAAGGATGGTTATTGCCGCGGGCACGGTTATTGTGTTTTCTTTATGATTAGATTATGATGCCACACTATGACCTCGACATTTGAAGCGCTGAACAACATACTGTATCCATATTATGAACGGTAAGAAATCACTATTCTGGTATTTTGGTCAGAAACACAATTCGCACAGCGTTACAGTATAAAAAATCATCGCATCATTATGAGGATTCATTCAATGGTCACTCTTCTCTGCAGAGTTCCTGTGATGTAAAAGTCATCTTTTTGGAGGTAATAGTTGGAATAACAATGCTCGTTAGGTGACGCCGTACTTGGAAGTGGCGTTTCTATTGGTATCACTGGAAGGAATTTTGCGGATTATTGGTCATCGTGATCCAATTCTCACTAGTAGAGGGCAGATATCACTCTGGTTTGGGGTCGATGGTGACGAATGTAATTTCGAGAGAGGGGGCGCGGAAGAGGAGTGGAGTGACACGAGAAGGATAAAGTCGCTCTTTTCTCAAAAGAGATATCTCAAATTATGTTGATCTAGCATGTCAATACATCTAATCAAGAGAACGTTCACTCAGTTTGAGGCGAAGGATCGTGTCGCATAAGTCGTCTCTTTGGTAGATGGTTGTAATATTGTTCACGAGTTCAGCCTTAGGCCTTAGAGTGAGGATGCAATTGGATCGGAGTCCGACGAGTGGTGCGGCTGCTCTAAGGTCAGTCATTTGTTCAGGTTTGGAAGTCTGAAGCTCGAGATTTACCGAGAACGTGTCACCTTTTCGCACTCCCGTTAGTACCTATTTCCTATGTTGTTTTGTTGCGTCAAGGACGCTTGCTTTTAAAGATGCACCGTGCATTTACGATTAGAGCAGGAATGACTTGCAATCTTGGGATTTTTCTGTGCCTTTGTATGCATGGGAAAGTTTTAGATTAAGCATTTTAACTGAATCCAATGAGTCAGTCACGACTTATTAGCGATTGCACATTGATGCGCAAAAATCCATTCTCGCGGTGATTGTGAGAAAAAATAATCTTTGTATGTATCTGTACATATTTAAATGCTTAGTTCCTTTGCAACCGTTGCGGTCACTTTCAGGAAAAACCTAATCCATTCAGTTTTTTTTAGGTTCCCAATTTATTGGAATTTCCTGATTGCTAGTATGGCTAGTTAATAGAATAGTGATATATGAATAGCCAATTCAGATATTTCAAAACTGCGTATGAGATTCTCACTATTCGATTGGCTTTAACGTGCAAGAGTTTTTCATTTATTTTCATTATTTTTCCAGGGCTACGTTCTTGGGAATTTCGTTTGGATGTCTGTTGCTAAGCTTGGCCGTATCACACGGGAAAAGTGATGTTGTTCGACGCCTAGGTGATTCATCGACGGAGCAATCTATCGCCGATGGAAGTATTTTAAAGTTTTCTTTCCTGAATGGCGTAGTGGAGGCACACGCCAGATACCTTAATGACAGCCTTCAAAGAACCTCTGAGCGTCCTAGAAGCACACCTAGTCGGGCCAAAAAGACGGGCATCTTCTCTAGGAATGACCGGAGAGGAATGAACCTGACAGGTTGGAATGAGTTAATTTTAATCTGGAAGTTATTTATCGTTGGCAGTGGTCATGTGGAAAACATTTGACTATTGCTTTTGATTGCGATTGGTTTAATTGTGTCTTCCCTGCGTTGCATTATTCAGTCATATTTATGCACATAAGAGTATTGATGTTGAAAGAGCAACAATTGCGTTGATCATTCATAAAACTTTGGCTTGCATCGTGAACTGCGTAATAAGAGCGGACTTTTGAAAGCATAATAAGCGCTTCGCTTTAGTTCGTGATAATGTACCAATCTTCATTTTTGCACTCACCACCTTTTACCACAGTCCCAAATTATTGGGACAGGTTTAGTTTAGCCTTCCCATTCTGACCATTCCCAATTTCCACGTGCAAACTTTCTTTCCTCCCCATCTTGGTCAACACTACATATTTCGTACTCTTTTCATTCACACACGCATCTCAAAAGCCTTCAATTTATTCCTATCACTTTTCTCTTGACTACAGGCCTCGGACTCATGCAAATTCTTGCTTTACACGTTGTTACAAGTTTCTCGTCTGGAGTTGTTCATCCATAACGCCATAAGTGACAAGTCCCTCCCCTCCCCCCAGGGGGGTGGCGACGATCGCGGAGAAATGCAATGGGTTGGGAGACAGAGGGGATGACGGGAAACCACTCACCATGAAGCGCCTTTGCCTTCAATTACGCCTTGCCCGCGTCATTGAGCTGACGCGCCCCTGGGTTGAATTTCCCCAAGATGCTGTGAAACGAAGGAAACAAACAATTAGTTACCTCTTAGGGCTCCTCCTCCTCCTCTCCGCGTCATCCAAAAGATGTCTGCTTCACCTGCTTTCAGATGCCGCCGCATCTTTCTCAACTCCGACATTCACGGCAAAGGTAAATGGGGAAAACCATTAAACCAACACCTCGACATAGTATGGGAAAACCTCTTTGCCACGTCATCTCACTCTCATCTCCGTATCTCAAAAATTAAATCCACCCATTTTTTACAGAAATTTATTAAAGAGATTTTACTTCGAGAGAAGCATTTTTAGTATATGCCTCGAGTCATTACAATATTTAACCACGATGAGTCCCAACTAATTTGCACTAACATTATGTCCAAGGTGCATGCATACTCTTCATTGTGAATCATCAATTCTGTATTTCATGCCATGGTTTCAATGAAGACTAACTTATTCGAAAGTTTATAGCGATATTGCGTGGAAGTTGATCACGTTAGTAAATGTAAGAATAATTAAAAAATGAGAAATTGCAATTGGTATTTACTCAATAAAGACTTGCTAAACGTCTAGGGTACGAGGCTTGGGTATCGCGGGAAAGTAGTTCTGAACAAGTATTGGAACTGTGCATAATTTGAGAAATGATTTCCTTTTGAGACAGTCTGAGAACATCTTCCTGAGACGGTGGCACAGTGTTTCTCAGTACAACATTTATTGGAAATAATTTTTATAGTGTTGATGGCTTTGGTTATTCGAGAACACTAAAGATGTGCGGATCCGAGTAACTAGTTTCCCGGATTTTCTCTTAAATTAGTTCAATTGCCGGTGAATGGATGGTCCAAGAAAAAATCTTCATCTGGTGGTCTTACATTTGGGTTTTAAGTATTTAAAATGAATTTTAAATAGTAATTTAAATGTATATTATAAATTGCGAAAATTATATGGCAACCTTGTCGTAAATAGACGGCGTAGTATTTTATCCCACGCTTATATCGTATCTACCTAATATGTCACATCCCTTCGTAGGACTGAATTTCGCCCGCCGATGCGATCCAGCTTATTTATTGAAACAGCAATGCGACGTCGTGGGAATCGCGCGTCCCGTCGGTATATCGATACGCTTGAAAGCAGTCATTATCCGACGCAGCTACAAGTTCGTGGAACTGTAGATTGGCGTTAGCAGGGCCTCAATCGTTTATGGTTCCTAAGACCCCGGAAAGGAAGAGACAGGACACTCATACTAATTTGGTCAGGTTGAAATTTACTTCCCTTACATCAGTAAAAAAGATATTTATTTGCGGTTGCCTTTTCCCCTTACATCCGGACTTGGGCATACATCGTCGGAAAGTAAGTCTTTCTATCCGTGACAGAACTCTTGAGACCCTATTCACTGTGGTGTCAACATTCTGTTCACGGAATTGATGAGATTTGACGTCGCAGGTCTTAATAAATTCCGAGATTTGTGTTGAAAAACTTCGTATTTGTAGGAATTGTGAAGCTATAACTTAGAAATTATCGAGGGACGTCAGGATAGAATCCTAAAACAGGTCCTCAGGAACCAAGGGCGTGTTTCTCATTGCCCGAAAAAATCCAGTAGGCAACACTTTCAAAGTGCACGGAACCTTCTGGCAATGATTTTTATTGCTTCTAGGGATTTTTGGATCGCTTCCTCGCGGATTTGAAATTCAGTTTGGACATCAACGGAAAAAATCGCGGGACAGAGCCCGTGTCATGGATTCTGATGCCTTGCTGCTGGACAGAGCTGCCACAGAATATGCGGGCATTGTCTCATATACACGAGACGCGAAGTGGATTCCCAGTGATCCTTTCTCGATAACACGGGAACAGGCGAGGGAGTCCATGGAAGTTACATGGAAGTGGATGAAAAATGTTTCGTCATCAGGTAAGAGAAATCTATTTTCCTGTTAATATCACGCAAGAGTTTAGGTTATTGGATTTAAACCATTAGGAAAAATCCCAAGTTGCTTTGACGGAGGGAATCACAGTCACAGTCTTTGGCATTCAAATGGCCGTGGGCTTCAGATATGTGGTCTCCTTCTGATTCAGGCTTCCTTTCACTTTGGTATGGAATTAATGAAATGTTCATCGCTCCAGTTTTCACGACATGGACTTATCGGAATGTCTCAAATTCTCAGTTGAAAGTTTATTTCGGTTAGAGCCACTCTTGGGATCTTCCAGCGGACCACATAACCTTTGACCCCACGTCAGAGGCGTGTACCCATAAATCTCCCCGACCGTTCGGGAATCCTAGTCGGTAGCTTTGAAGGCTACTCGGATTTTTCTATAAACAAGTTTTCCCGAGTTTTCTTCATAGTCTTAATCATAACTTCATAGTCCCCTGCCGCTGGAAAGTTCGTTTCCTAGAATTCACTCACAATCTGGGCATTCCTGGACAAGGAAAACTTGCTGTCGGGAGGCATGTTTCACGTTCATTTTTATTAATTCTTATTTTTTAATGAGTTTTTCTTCCCGGAAATGTTCCAGTGACGTAAAAAATAACATTTAAGGTGGTGTTTAAACATTCAGCGACAAAAAATCAAAAATGGTGAACCTAAATAGAGAACTCTTCTAAACTGTGTACGTTTCATGTCATTGTTCGTGAAACCTTTGTTCCTTTAGTCATTGTTCGTATCTACCGATTCGAATAATAAAATTAATCTACCCATCACTTATGCTTGTACTCTATGGATAATAATTTTTGGGGGATATGTGAACCTATGTCTTGTCTGCATTGACTTTTACATGTTACCCTGGCAGCCATCTCGAGGGTGTCTGTCGGAGGTACACTCCACACCAGGCATGCACTACCATCGAGTAAAAAGTTCAATTTTTAGTAACTACGCTATTAGATTTGCTCCTAAGCCAATTTAATTCAGCAAGGGAGCATGGTACGTAGCTTCAAATGTGATGCATCTTCTAATTTCAAACCATCATCATGTTAAACATGTATTGCATTATTTTTTTTACGTATATTCATTGTTGCATGCAAGTATGCTACAATTATCTAAAACAAACAAACATTTACTACACATTTGCTTACAATAAAGACATGTACGGAGACTCTATCTCAAGAGGAAAGTCTCTTGAACCACGTTGAGTTTCTTCTGCGTCAACACCCTAGCTTTGTTCATTCAGGATATCGCTTCGGCGCTGCTCTTTGCCTCAGTTCTTCGAAATGGCAGAGACGAGGACTATGTCTTGGGAAACGTTCTCTACACAATCAGGGTCAGAATTCGATTCTCTGATAAAGGACTAACTGTCATAGTCAAGCCAGACACATAGTCAGTCAGACATGTTCCTGAGAACCCTCCGCTTCTGGGCAACACATTAGCCGATAAGGAAGCTGCCCTACGTCCTGCGAACAAAGCATTCGTTGAGGAATACAACAACCCCTGAATCTGCTCAAGCTAAGAGTAAACGAAACTCCTTTCACTGTATGGTTTGTGAGTCGAATGGCCAAATGAGTAACTAAAACTGCAAGATTAGCTGGGAAGATTCATAAGTCATTGTGATTTCGGGCATTCCAAATATTCGGATTCGGAATATTTGGAAGAGGCAAGACTCGCAGAAGATACCCAGCGATAGGGACTTGAATTGAGGAAGTAAATAATAGACTGATGAAGGGTTTTTATAGTGAACTTATGATGCGTTAGTAGGGCATGAGGCATTTTTATGGGGAAAGGAAGATGAAGGATATGAAAATCATTATGTCATGTTATATTGTAAATCAAGAGATTGAGAATTAGAGGGTGTAGCAAATAACTGGGCGGGCAGTGAAATTTTAAGTTGGTAGTACTTCAGTACTATCCACACTGCACTCAAGTTGTGACCGATTAGCCAATGAAAAATATCGGGATGGAATTCGGGCCCTCGGAATAGAAAACCAGTACTTGAGACTCCATACCAACCCGATACCCATAGAAACAACGAGGAAGTAAATTTTTGCATACCGTTGTTTTAAGAAATTCCGTGTGAATATGAGAATAAAATCTTGCCAGCTAGTAGAATTGCGCGGGTGGGCAAGAAAGACACTTCGGTGAAAATATTTTCAAACAGTTGGAAGAAGACTTCTCGATGGATTTTTGTACCCCTAACAGTCGTTATTCATAGATTCTTGAACCATGAACCACGCGTTGAGCGTGGGCTGGTTTATTTCTAGGCTCTCCGTGGCCTATTGCTTGGGGGTGAGAAGTTGAGGGGGCTAGTTAGCGTGGTGACGAATTTTAACACTCGTCTGCGACGGTGACGGTGAATTGTTTACGAGAAAGAAGCCATCTCGAGAGCGTGGCTTTGTGGGTCTATGCTTCTCCGCCGCTTTCATCTCGACGTGAAGGGGTGGGAACGCTCTCTGATCACCATATTTAAAGCTATGTTTTGGCTCCCAAGCCGTTCTGCGAGCTTGCGTGTTGAGGTACATAGTTTCCTGCCCCGCTAGAGAAGTCAAGTGAGAGACGTCAGAGAATAAAACAGATGTAGAATGGAAGCACATTTATGTTTTCCAGTGTTTGTAAGCCTGGGGTGGGTAGGTTGAGAGAGGGGAAAACGAATCCATAGTTATATTCAATGATTTTTCTGCGATCTGATGATATAAATGCTTGAAATTACAAGTAGGTATTGTTCCGGTTAGACAGGAATAGCAATTCAAAGTAGGCTAGCGGGTTTCTACATCTACATTTAGCAGGGGGTGGTATGTCATCAGTCGTGAGGTTCAGTTTTAGGTTAAAAAAAACTTTGTTCTGTAGTAATGAATTATGCCGTGTAATGTATTTGGAAACATTTAACTTTGTTTGCGCTATTGTATTGTTCTTGGGACGAATTGATGTATCGCTCGGTCTGACAGTTGATTACTCTTGATTTGTAACTTTTGTCTGTACTTTCTGATGTACTGTGGGGGTGAAAATATGCCTGATGTTTTGTGGTAAATATGGTGCTGGCTGCGCACCCGGAGAAGCAGAGTTCGACTGTCAGTGGTGGTTTTCGGTAGCGAACTGGTCCTCCTACACTAGCGCTTTGTGAAGAGCACATCAAGTTCAATGCTAATTCCGTCGGATGGAACATTAAACCTTGACCCCTTGGCGCCTTTCTTTAAAGAAAAGCAAATGCGACGCCGAGTTTCTCTCTATCCACCCGTCCTGTCTATATCATTCCTCCCGTCCACATATCCTTAATGGTTCAAATGACCTCTGCTACCATTCACCTCCCCAAATATCGAGAGCTTCAATGCCATGGCGCTATTTCTTTGATAGATCTCTCTCCTTATATCTAACATCGCTACCCGCCGCCAAACCCATCAAAGTTAAAAACACGTCATTTTATACTAAGCCTTGATCAAAAAATGCAGTCATATTTGAAACAAGTTTGTGTAATTTGTGGAGATTTCCCTTCAGTTACTCCTTTTTTACTTCGATAATACTTTTAGATGTAAAGTATGTTGAAATTCGTTTTAATTTTAAAATTAGAGCATTCTAAGAAAGTACTTAAGTTATTTAGGTTAAAATGTGTCACTGAATAACCGTAGTTTGATTTAAACGCCTGTCTTAAATGTAGTGACTTTTTATGCAAACTTATTCTTCTGATTGCTAAATCAACCGATTTTGAAGTAATATACATTCGGTGACTTAGTGATTTAGATTGATAATTTTGTTTCTAACGGCATGACTTTTTTCTCGCAAGAGATAGAAATGGAGACCATATGGATTGTGAGTCGATAAAGTAAAGAAGATTAGGAGTAGATAGAATGAAATCTAAGTGAAATTAAGATGAACATTTAGCTTAAGATGATGAAGTAATGGCTAGCAATTGAGCGCTTGAAGTTTACCTTAGTCACGTTATTAAATGCGTCGTGAAAAACTCCTACTCTGCCTCATATAAAGTGCTTTCCGCATGCTAGAAACGGAACTTTGATGCCTTTAAAAATTATATTATTTTTTTAATACACCTGCGTTGACATTAAGTTGGTAAATATTCTTTAGACGATATATCTTTCTCAATGACATTTTCATTGACAGAAAGGCGTCGCGTAGGTAACGTCTCGGAGGAGACTATTTTCCCTTGAAGTCAAGAGGATATGAGGAGCACGTATCTCGGTATAGGCTCGGGTTCACGAGAAAAATATTGAAAACAATCGTGCGGTTTCTATTTAATATCATTTTGAAAACCTACAACAACTAGCCTCCGTGTAGTAGTGTCTAGTAATTTCGTGGTGATTGGGAATATATGAAATACATTCCGCACGATAATTTTTTATATTTTTTCCCTTGAACGGGAGAAGCCGAGAAACGCATATTTCTATTATCCCTATGTTTCCTGGGACAAACAGTCTCGTCCGAGTTCTTGACATCACGAGCACGATGTTTCCTATGTGAGAGCAGATTGATTTTTACAAATTATAGGTACCTATCCTCCTATTGGCACGAAAAGTCAAGGAGTATTTTTTTCTCATTAATTTTTAAGGGGTTCGTAATTCATGCAGTTCCAATCGTGACCCACGAAATCTGATTCCATGTCCAGCCTAGGAAAGGGGCTTGAGAATCCGGCGCCGCTCTTATCAACGAGCCTCCATCTCTATCCGGCCGTCTATTGACGTAAAAACAGCAGACCTCCGGGTAGCGTCACGGAGGAGGAAGGAATGCGTGGAAAGAAGGGTACTTTTATCCTATTAGGGCACTTACGTAATATAGGCTAACTAGCGTGCGACTGTCCAACTGTCGGCTGAGTCCGTCTCGTACTTCCTCGGAAGGAGTCGAGAGCTGTCGCCGTGCAGTGGACGCCTAATCCTCCTCTCGCCCCGCTCCAACCCCCGCAGTGACCCTCGTACGAGATCGGAAGGTTTTTGCCGCGGCCCGGCGGAAAGGGAGGAGTGAGAAGGAGGAAGACGAAAGGGTGTAGGATTAAGTGGCCTCGATTCGTCATGCGAGCGTATCCTCCATCCTTGCTTGTTCTCCGTCTGCCATCCTCTGAAAGTCTATCTCGCTATCGTTTTTGTTCTTCTCAACTTCCAAAATCATTTTTCTCGGTATTTCGCAATGAGTTCGAGGTTTCCTGAGCCCCCTGAAATTTATCACTCGTGATAGACGAAAAAGGTAAATTTTTATATTCGTTCATTTCAACCAATTAGCTGAAATGCCTTCGTTTCGTATTTTCTTCGAAGAATTGTAATAATTTATCCGGTGGAAACAAGTTCGCCGGAAGGTCACACTATAATATGCCTCCATTGGCTGTTTTGAATCAGACATTTTTATTTCCTCCTGCGTGGCGTTCTATATATATTAATAATTTCCGCCGGGCAGATGCTTTCGTGCCTCTCCCTTCTCTGTTATATGCTATTTAGGCAATTAAAAGTCATTTTAAAAATAACTATGAATTTTTAGTAGTTAAATGTATATTTGTGGCTTGGATTAGATAAATGACCCTGATATGCCGCATGTTAACTTTCGTTACTTAATAATTCTGGAAGATATAATGCTGACAAAGGGTGACAAGGTGTTCGGTTTTATCAGGAAGTTGGGGAGTAGTTGTGATTCTTCTGAAGGGAGATCAAACGCCGTTCAATCGACGATTAAAAATATGCTTGTATAAATCAGTCCTCTGTTAATTGAAGCAAATTGTACTGTGGTGGGTATTTGTTTTCTCAAACATATTCTCGAAGCATAACATTTTATTGATATACTTGAAGTAACTTATTTAAGTTCTAACGACACGTCTGTATAGATTTTTAAAAAATTATTAGTGGAGTACCTGAGTTTGTGCGATACTTTAAGTATTCCTGTGAATATTTAACTTCAATAAATTATTTTACTCGCATAAGTCTCATTGAAGTCTCATGTCTCACAAGACATAAGTCTCGTTAAAGGCCTTATTACTGTTTATGTCTATTTTTCCTTATTTTTTGTCGGAGTGAGTTCCTATACCATTTTAAAACTAATGGAATCTTCAAGGTTCAATGCTTGGTTTAAAACTTGGCTTGGTCAAGCTTGGTTTAAAACCACAAACTACGAAGTAGTATTTATTCGGGTGAGGAGGCTGACAGCTAAGGTTTTTTTAAACCATTTAAGATAGATGGGTAAGTGTGTAGAGGGAGGAATATGTTACGGTACGGAAGAAGTTTGTAGAGAAACCCGGCGTCAGTATTATAATCCTTAGGGGCCGGTATATCAATTAATCATTTTCTCTGCCCATGCTGGCTGGGAGTAGAATCCGAGCCCACAGGAAGGGGGGCCAGTATTCTAGCAATCACAGCAATGCGAACCCCTCCACTATTCCTCTATTCCAATAATTTCCTGCAGTAAATTTCCTATAAGCAGTCAGTCCTCTTTTACATCTGCTCCTATATCTACGCAATACCCTGCAAGCCACCGCTAGGGTGTGTGGCAGGGGGTGAAGATCGCCAAACATGCACTATTGACATGCAACTAGGCTACTACATGGAATCATGTTAGATAATAGGGTCACATGCTGCTAGATAGTTAGTATCTAAATGGCAATAAAAGATTATTGTTATAATGGCATTTATATAAATATGTTTATATGTGTTTACCTACCATGCATGAGTTAGTAATGTTAGTACATGCATACTCCCACATGGCTTTTGACCTATTTATCCCTTTGCTGTGCTGCCTATTGTGTTCTCTTACGGTACGGGGGAAACTTCACATTTTGAATGTATCGGTACGACAATCTATCTCGCTAATCTTATTTATCTGGTCAAAACTAGCAAAATACGCACCTAATTCTTCTATTAATTCTGATACGCTACAAAACCTACCGTAACACCTTTTAACAAACCTAGATTCTCTACGCTGAGCACTGTCTAGCTCTCTGATCAAACTTAATTCATTCGTATCCCATAAACTGGCTCCATATTCACGGTGGGGCCTGACTAGTGAAAAGTAACATCACTCTTCTGTATTCTCGTCACATTTCCCGAGTAATCTTTTAATAAATATGTACCAGCTTTCTCTTTGCGCGGCCGCATATTTCTCGGATGTGTATATCATATATCCCTTGTATCTCACATGCTGCGTAGTAAACCAAATTTAAGCTCTTTACAATTTGAATAGCAGGGCGTATCGTCTCGTGTCTTCTGATGTCCTTAGACTTACGACTGAAGACTTGTGCTTCCCTGGCAATTTTTTTTGTCTTCATTTAATTCCCTCTTCTAAGACTGGGTTTCGCTCCACACTTCATCTGTTTTCTGAAAAATTCAACCTGTACCCTAATCCCCATCCTATTTTAAACGGCATGCCTTAGCTTTTGGTCACCTACCCAAAGTAAGAACTACTAGGAACACTGGAGGTAAGAGACACTATTGATGGAGGTGTAAAGGATGTCGTATTCTCCGATTGGAAAGTATTCCATGCAGTGTTTATGGGGAGGCAAGGACTTAAGAATACCAGACACCTTATGAGAATTGCTGAGTAAGTTGTTGGACAGAGGATCTTGACCAGATTGCAGATTTTGTGTATGAGTGAAACTGGAAGAATGGTGATGGACTTCCATTGGAATAGACCCTATGTCACCATTGGTTTATTTTATCATCAGACGAATGGCGAAGACTCAAAATAAATCTATGATCTAATATTTTCTCCCCTCGAACAAATCCTCTTAGAAAAGGTTTTACCGATGATAGAACACATTAAAACATCGTAGTTCAGTTATGGTTTTGAAATAGCTGAGGCGCGGAAAGGCCGTGATTGTTTTCGTAGCTGTGTTCAAGAAGGAGGCATTAAAAGATCGTCTCTCAGTGCGTTGTTTATAATTGTAGCTGTTTACGTTTGATGCTGCAGTAAAATATGTGCATGTATTAAGTTAGCGTGGAGAATCACCGGTAAACATCTCATGAAAAAGAGGAGGTAAGAAATAGCTGAAAACGCTGCGGGGTATGAATTTCAACTTTTATGACTATCTTAGTCCATATCAGCCAGCGAATAAGATGGAATGCTAATGGATAGGTATTGTTTTTTCACCGATTATGACAGCGATGGAAATTAATTTAGTATTGGTAAATGTCCCTTTGGTACTTACGGTGACAACAGTTTAGTGTTATGGTTTAAGGAAATTAGAAGATATTATTCTCTTCTTCGTGCTCGACTGATAGCTTTTATATCGC
Source organism: Platycnemis pennipes (assembly GCA_933228895.1). Taxonomy (NCBI): domain Eukaryota; kingdom Metazoa; phylum Arthropoda; class Insecta; order Odonata; family Platycnemididae; genus Platycnemis; species Platycnemis pennipes. Next base: position 111,793,737 of record OW121847.1, read on the forward strand.
ACAAAAATTGTACTATTTTAAATCCCAAATTTGTGAAAACTTCGGCTATGGTCGGAGCTAGAGTTCGGTGGAAAATCAAAAAATTCTGGACTTCAGGTGTGCGATTACGCCTCCTTACTAAAATAGAATATTATAGTACTTATTCTATGTTACTACTCTGTGTTGTTTTAATATTGCTTGGTGCGAATGTGAAATATCTTCCTTGCCGGGATTCGTTATAAGTATTATTTCTCTCTCAATTGTGTGTGATAGTTCAGCTTCCTTAAATCAATGATTTTGCCGTGTATCGTAGATGCACTTATGTATTCGCCATTTATTTATATTTTGGGTAATTCTCTCAAATAACATCCATTGTAAACATTTTTGTCCTACATTATTTCCATATGCAATTACTATTTTGGATATTAATGCTTGTCTTTCATCCGTGATTGGCTCGAATTTCTAGAATAAAAAAAATGCTGTGGATATTTTCCTGGTCCTTGATATGCGCGGTACTTCAAACTTTTGCAATCGAAGAGTATATTTTCCTCCATCGTGTGCGCACATGCCAGTTATTTACTCATGAAAATCAGTGGAGCATGCAGATAATACGAATGAAGGAGGATGTTCTGGAGGAAGCGCCCAAAAATTCAACTTATCCCTTGAACTTTTTTTGCCCTGCCTGCGTAAAGACAGAATGCGCCAATAACAAAATTTCGAATGTTTCCCGTAGCACCCTATCATGGTCCCCACCCTTATCCATCAGTGTCGAAGTTCGTTTTCGAGTTGTTTGTGGAAGATTGGCCATGACGTGTGCGCTTGCATCACGCTTAGTGGACAAATCTTTTTGTGAACTGTGTTAACATGTCTAAGCGTATTTTGATGGGAAGCTTTTCTCTTGGTTACGTGATTTTCACCATGACTTTAGAAGTAATAGTGAAGCATATCTGTAACGCCATTTTTTCGTAATTAATCAGTCGTCAGATGCCAACGCGAAAGAGGGTTGATTGCCCGTGGCACCTAAGCCGGAGAAGGGTATTTTGCGGACAAGCATTTATGCATGAAGTAAATGACCGTAGTGTTGAGATGAGGAGGAGAGGAGAAGGGGGAGATTGGGAGGATCGGATATCCTGAAGAGAATGGCGACAAGGTAGTTTCTTGGTCACCGTGACCGGAAATGCATTAGCGCGCGCAAGCACATGTCCCTTGTTTGAAACTCCTGCGAGAGAGGACCCGTGGAGTCAGACGACGAAAGCGGAGAGGGGAGGTAAGATTGAATGGGATGGGGCACCACCTGGCATGGCTCACCGTTTCGGCGTATGGCTCGACACAGGGGAGGAAAAGAATCGGCCGAGCAGCCAATGGGAGCGCCATCAGGAGATCAGGAGAGGTGGGTCACGTGAATCGGGCGTAGTATTGTTGTGTCGGAAGTTTTAGAGCGAGAGATAGAGAGAGGGGCGTGCGTGGTGGTGGCGGTGAGTCAAGGCGTCTTGCTTGGCGGAGGAGGCCGCGCGGAAGGAGTTCTCGAGTGAGTTTATCTGCCCGAGGGGAGGGAGGAGAGTCTTCACATTACAAGCCCACGAGAGTGAGGGAGGTAGGTGAGGAGGGGGTCGGCGCTTTATTGCGAGGGGAGGGAAGAGCGGAGGATGGCCGGCCTGGCTGCACTATAATCTTCGCTCCCGCCCAAAATCGCTCATACTGCTCTGTGCTACAGTCGTGAGTGCATCTATTCGTCCTCAGGAGAGTCGCTTGTAGTTCTTCTTGACGTTCATCTCCGGTTAGAGTGATCTCATCGACATTCGGCGGCGATAACCCTTGACTACATATGATCCAGGCTCATCATTTTCCCGGGGTGTCTCCATTCGGAAGAGAATAAATTTTTTTCGTGGGGATCCGGGAGGAAACTCGTGCGCTCCCCAGAGGCGTTGCCTCGACCGCTCCGTGCACCCACTGCGGCTCAAACCGCCCCGGAGTACCAGAGGGGAAGCCGGCACTGACTCGGGACCTTGTCCATCCTTCGCTGGAGGAAGCAGTTTGTTGGATCTTCAGTTGGATTTCTTCTCGGCGCAGTCCTGCATGAGAGAAATCTACATGATGCTGAACCACACGAGTATTTTTCTGCAGACCATCTTGGCCATCCTCAACACGCAACCGGAAGAATTGCTGACTGAGGTGCCGACCACCCTGTCGCCGAATGCCATAAACGCCTTCGATAATGATGGTCACGACCGCATCTTACCGAATGCCTCCAAGGAGGAAGGTAGGTTCCATATACATCACGAGTAGATCAATGTCAAGTAGAGAAAATTTTTCCGAGATTACGTTGGGATTATAATAGTAATTTACTGTTTGAAAGGCTGTTTTCGCCAGCATTCCGACTAAAACGCGAGAAAAGGTGAGATGTTGTGATGATGATTGAGGTGTAGTTGAAATTTCCGCGCTCAGTTACATACATAGGTATGTACTTGCATGTAGCTGGACTCTTGAGGCTGTCATAATTTCTCCCCCGATGCCTAGGTTTCCTGCATCGCATAATATTAACCTTTTTAGTGAAGGCTTAATCGTGCAATCTAGACGGATCGGCTATCCGTCGATCTAAAGGTGGAGGCATCTTATTTTCCTCGGCAATGAATGCTGCTTATTTCAGTTTTAGTTTTCTGTAACTGAATTACCATCCCGATAAGAGAATTGGGCCTAACATATACATAATGTAGCTGTGTTGTGGGTGAAATGTTTACCGCTCAGAATTGTATTCTTTAAATCAAAAGTGAAAGTTTGCGTTCTAACATTATCGAACTTTTAAAAATTAAAGTATAAAACTTACGGTGTACTTGCTGGATGGAAACGATTTTTTTATTTCACTGGAATAGATGCATGATTTAAGCCGATGAAGACAAAAAAGTTAAGGCGTCAATCTAAATGGCTGTAACAAGCGCGCATAAATGGAAACATTTATTCCGTCCCATAGGTATATAATTTTGCGCAGGTCATTCCTCTTCTTCTTCGGCCCACCTATGGTGGAAGGTAAACTTTTTAAATGCCAATTTTTAATTACGTGAAAACTGCGTGAGAAGTTCGTCTCTATTTTGGCCAGTAGTGTTTACGTCACAGATCGCTAGCCAATCCCGTCTAGAGGATTATATACCACTTAACAGACTCGACGGCATCAACGTAACGTCGAGGACTGAAGGGGGTCCGTAGGTGTGTTCGTCCTTGTGCTGTCGCGTGCCAAATATGCCAACTTCTTCACATTGCAATTGATGCCAATTTTTAATTACGTGAAAACTGCGTGAGAAGTTCGTCTCTATTTTGGCCAGTAGTGTTTACGTCACAGATCGCTAGCCAATCCCGTCTAGAGGATTTATTACCACTTAACAGACTCGACGGCATCAACGTAACGTCGAGGACTGAAGGGGATCCGTAGGTGTGTTCGTCCTTGTGCTGTCGCGTGCCAAATATGCCAACTTCTTCACATGTCAATTGGGCTATTTTGAACGTAGTTTTAGCGAGAGCGCCAGTCGCGGCCGTCACAGCCGGGGACCCTCCCACTCCTTGTGTCACGGGTCCTCAGCTGATTCTGAGGCTCCGCAACCCCGAATATATCCTTGCCGACCGAATATCTGATTGGAAACAAAATAAAATCCCACCTTTTCAAAGGGCACGTTTCGATTTTTTTCATGTTCACTTTTGAACTCTTGGAACTTTGCCTATATCCACCCCGCTTCTGCCGCCCCTGTCTGACGTCCTTCATGTCCAGAAGCGAAGACTTAAAATACGAAGTGAAAAATCTTTCTATCTCTCTCTTTTCTGTAGTCCAAAAAAATTAAATAATGTAGAATATATATGGAACACCGAGAAGCTTTTTTTGCACTGTCTCTTTTGGGTTGAGTTGTCGTCCTCAAGTATTTAAGGAGTTAGGTAATGTATCTGGACGGAATAAGTTCAAATGTTTAATAGCATCCCCATTACTTCGCGCAAGGCGCATTTTGAAAGTACTGGGAATGGCGGGGAGCAGACGAGCTGCCAAGGTTTGCGCACGCGCCAAGAGAGGGATGAAGTAAAGCGAAGGTGAGGCGGCATCCCTTGGGACATTTAAAACTAGGTACTCCGCAATTGGATCCTACAATCGAAGGTGCTCAATCTGAGTGATCAGAGAAAAGATGCCAGGTAATTTGATGATGAGTGCTTGTCATTTTGTAAGGTATTTTCCGTGTATATTTTGGTGGTAGACTTGGGTTTAGGTTAAACACTTGAGATTATGCCTAACCGTTTAACCTTAAGATCTACATCATAACGAAAACACAACATCCATTCCCTGGGCGGGATTCAAACCCGCGATCTTTGTGTTGCGAGGCCAGCGCGACACTCACACTTCTTCCAAGAGTACTCATCCGTATTTCTTTGCGTTTTCGCTGGGAGTTGAAAAACTCAATCGTACCATTCTATTCTCTCCTTTAGACCAAAGTTTAATTATATTTCTGATCTAGTTACATGAATGAGAAACGCACAGGGTTTCTTATCTACATGCCTTCTAGCCCCACACTGACATATTTTTTAAGTTCCAAAATTAAAAAGGATTTTATCGGTAATTAACATGTATATCGTTAAAAATAGTGTCAAATATGCACGTATGACGTATCGAATACTAATGAAAATATTTATACAACAGTGCACTTCGATTGAATATCGAGATGGGCATACTCGTATGGGTAATCCACGCTGTAGTTTACTGAAATGCATAGCCTCTTGTTTATTATAAGCGATCCGTGTATTACGTTGATTTTCCACTTTTTTTACTCTTCCCTTCCCCACTATAACGCTCCAGACCATTCTTAAGCCCTTCCCTAAATTACGCAACGTTGTGTATAAACTCTATTATTTTTGGATAGAAAACATACACTCTTCATAAATACCTTATTTACATCTCAATTCCGATATTTATCCATTTATTATCATGGTCATCGTCATTATTATTTCAACAACAAATGAGTTTTATAATGCATCTTTCTCCGGACGTAACGTAAGGCTAGACCCCCATCCTTGTCAATAGTGCATCATAACTGTTGTCCCGACCCTTCAGTCCGTTGGCATACGTAATTTATGGACGGTCCAAGTGTGTTGACTTAGTAGAAGTACATGATATGCGAAAGCAAGCCATATTAAATAATTACATTTCAGTCCCTTCGCTGTTAATTAAACTGGAGGCTTCAGAAGCTCTATAAAATCAGTGGAAGACGTTTTATATTAGAGTACATTCTTCGGTGAATCTAGTATTTGCCATATTTTCCTGTTAGCTCAAATTGTAGACTTCGTTCATGCTATGTTTCTCTGCTGGATGAATTGGTTTACCAAGTGAATTTTAAATTGTTTCTTTTTTATTTCAGTGGATATGACCAGGTGTTTCGACACCTATGGCTGTTTTTCCATTAGTTATCCTTGGTCGTCTCTGAGGAGACCGGTTACCGTATTTCCTGAAAATCCGGATAAAGTAAATCCACAATACTGTCTCTACACCAGAAGGAATCCGACCGAATGCCATGTAAGTACCAAGCGGCTGATTAGTAGTTCAAATGAAGAAATGTTAAATTCAAGCCCGCGAGATATGTATAATGAGTATTGAGTTGGTGGTTTTAATTATGGCTTACCATTCCGATAGATTCGGGTTCAAATCCCGGCAAGGGCTAATAATTTTCGGGGAATATCTGTCTCTATTGGAGCGCTGCATGGATGAGACTTCAAGATCAGTATATACTGCGTCCGTGTGATTTGAATGTCAAATCATCGGCCCCTCGGTGCCTTAAATTAATAGTAGGTTAGTTTTCTCTACATGTAAGATTCCTCTACAATCTTCTCCATTCTCTATTGAGCCTACCTATTCCCCAAACACCTAATGGTGCCAATGATCTCAGTTGGCGGTCTTTTTCCCATGATGACTGTGATTAGAAGTAATACCTTGTCTAGCTCTTAGTAAGCATTCTTGTTTTGGAAAATAGTTGTAGGTCTTGGAATGTTGTCGGAATATGTATCTGGAATACTTCTCTACCAACCTCTATTAGCAATTATTGTGGTATATTTATTATTGCTGCTTATTAATATTTTAAAATGTGGTTTCCCATCTCGTATGGATTAAATCTGTGGGTAAAATATGTAACTTCATAATTTTTTGCAGTGAACAGTATTTGATATCCATTTCCTTTCTTTCAGAAACTTCTTTTGAAGAATCCTATGTCAATTTTCCGCTCAAATTTGATTTCAAAGCATAAGACTTATTTCATTTCCCATGGATACTTAGAAACTGCCGGGAAACCATGGGTCCAGGTAAGATTTATTAAAGGAATTCTTAGATTTTAACTTCAAAATTTGGCTGTGGAATAGTGAATAAACTACTTTTTAATTTTCCTCACTTTTTTGTGGCCTCTCACAATGTTAACGCATTAGCTTCAAGTTTTAGAAGATCCCATGAAATACGTTGACACTGGTCGAGGTCACAATGAAGAGTGGGGACAGCCGCTAAATATTTCCGTTACAATATAGATAAATTATGTTCGCTTATTATTAATGTATTTGATAGTAGAATATTTCAGCAAGGCTTTTTTACTTCTAAGAACATGAAGTATACCGTCAAAAAAGTACTGGTCAGTTCAGTGAATGTTTGTCGTACGAGTGTAAATAAGCCAATGTGATATTGATAGTATTATTTATTGTAGAATATTCCAGCAATGTTTATTTACCTCTAAGAGCATAAATTGTACCGTTAAAAAAGTATTGACCAGTTCCATTAATATTTGTCGCACGAGTATAAATGAGACCAATATGAAAGACACGTGCCTTAATCCAGTTTTACTGCTAAGTTCTTTGTAATATAACACTTTGGTTTTGCATTTTCAGAAAATGGTTGCGGAGCTTCTTAAGAAAGCAGACGTCAACGTGGTGACAGTAGATTGGATAGGTGGGTCAGGACCCACGTACACCCAAGCCGTCAGCAACATCCGCTTGGTTGGTGTGATGACAGCGCACCTCATCAAATTACTGATGGTAAATCTTATATTTTATTCTATTTCCGTTTATTGCTTTTCACGCTCAGCTGTCTAATTGTCAAAACTTATCTTTGCACGATCAATCATCTCGGCAGGAAGAAGCCGGCGTGAATCCAGCGAAAATACACCTGATTGGCCACAGTTTGGGATCTCACTTGTCGGGATATGTTGGCTTGAAGATGAAAGAGTTCGGTGCCAGAATTGGGCGGATAACTGGTAAGAGCTCCTCAAAATGTTCCTCCAGTCGCCTATGCCGTTCACAGTGACTAAATTTCCGGATTAATACCTTTTATGGTCTATTTTCCGGTCACATTTAGAATTAAATCTAAAAACAAAACAAACCGATTCAGGCTTTACTAAGTGGAATTTCTCCATCATGGAAGGAAAAGGAAACAAGCTAGGAAAATTCCACAAAGTTAATGCTTAAAATAATATAATTTAGCTATTAGTATTAAATTTATGGAATTTGCAGTTTATTTTCTTCTTCCATAAATCAAAAAAATACCCGTGATACATTTCTGGCAGAAAATGTTAATATATTCTTTGAATTATAATTTTGACGAAGTTAAAATAAGTGTTGCGAGTGAGGTTAAACACCTGGGCATCCCTCTTTCTGCGAATCTATCATGGAGGACTCATATTCGAAATGTTTATGGTACAGAGCTGGAGAGACAGATTTATCAAAGGAATTTTGGGAAAATTCAAGTGGAAAAAAAAGAAAAATGTTATCTCGCACTTATATAAGGCCTACGTGGAGTACGCATCAAGAATTTGGGATTCAGTGAGTAAAGATTTAATTTTAATCGGGAAGTAATTGAGATACAAAGAATAAAAGCGCATTTTGTAACAAATTCCTACGAATAGAAACTGTCACTCGGCTATGGGAAGAGCTTGGTTGGGGAACCCTAGTGGCTAGGGGTTCGTTCGCAAGATTAAAGTTACACGGAAAATTCACATAACAGAATTTGAATCTGTCGCTGCGGACATATTTCTACACCCATCCATTCATACATCAGGAGGGCAGGCATAAAAGGCTAATTAAGTGAGATAAACTGCTCGACCGAGCGATTAAGAATACGCTTTCCCTACGCAAGATAACACAAATACAATGCAATCAAAGTTAAAGTCTGTCAAACACATCACACGCCATGCTTCATTATTAATTATGCTAACATATTAAAAAAGTTTTTTTTGGCTAAAATTCAACTTCACGGCTGGTAACCAACCGTCCCCTACCACACGCCCTTGTGACTGGGTAATATGCAAATTTAGATGTAGATTTCTAATGGTGTGTAGAATTTATAACACTGTTCGTTGTGTCGCTCCGTTGAAATTCTAAATATATCTATTTGATATTGGGGTTATATCGAAGATCCGGAATGGGTCCAAACTCGCGTTGCAGAGATTATTTTGGCTATGACACGACCCGGCAATCTTATCGTTCTGGCGCTACTACGTATTCAATTGTTATAATTTCACTCAAGGCCGTGGATGGAAAACAGGAACTTTGAATAGACTTTGCTTTGGGGAGGGAAGAATTTAAGGTTGTACCAAATATGTTCCTCGGGTAAATATGACTGGATTGATATTTCTGGCTCCGGGGTCACATATCTGCTTCTCCCAGTTCTCAGCGCCGCATAATTTTCGTTGATCTATTTTTAGTACCTTTTATTCTTCTGTCATGGACAAACTGCACCCTGGCTTCATCAATAGATTTATACGTCCCGTTATCCAGTTGATTCACTTTTATGTCATGCCACAACGTGTTTTGTGTGGCTAGACCGCTGACTGAGCGTCGACACCGCGAGATATTTGGGGTGCAGCGCCGATGCGATGTGATGCATTCGCGAGCCAATGTTGGGCCGTCAACAAGGCCTTGGTTACCTCGCAGCGGAGCGGCCTCCGAGGCAAAAATAAAAGGGGATCGATCCACGTGGACGCGTGCGCTTCTCTCGACGGCGAGTCCGTGACTCGAGACATATTGGCGGGCAATGGTGTTTCAATCGAGACCCGGCGGGTGATTAATGATTCCGGGATCAGAGGAACGACCCAGTGTCGCGGAGGGAGGCGTTCGGCGGGGGTGTGTGTACTTTTAAGATGAGTCTTTTCCGACCGTTCCCCCCTCGCGTTTGACGTCACGTGGAGAGAGGTCTCCACTCCCCCGCGCGAGGCCATCCTTTCGTATCTCCGTTCCTTTTCCTGATACTCTCTCCTCCCACATCTTCCTTCTCCTTCCCCAGTCAAGACGCCGCCACACTTATCCGCATTATCGCTGGCTCTCCGCCCCCGCACTTCTATGTCAGTCCGTATTTTATAAATATATTTTCATGTCCTTTTTTTTTCACTATCTGTCCGTGTCTGCCACAACTTCGCGCCGGAGATGCGTGCGTGCGTGTTTGCCTGCGGGGTCGCTTTGTTTGTTGCGTTGGCCTCATCCCTTCCTTTCTTCGGGGTCGAAGTCAGGAGTGATTGCGGGACTTTGCAGTGTGAGTGAATGGATGGGTATGTGGAGAACGTGTAGGAGAAACTTCAGCCAGGCACGCCGGGGTCAACTTGCGTATCCACGGCGTTCTGCTTAGGGGAAGGCTCGCTGGTAAGCGGATTTTTGGTCTCGTTGTTATGAGGAGAGGCGACGGACGAATAATGTCATTTGTTTTATTACGGATAGGTGGGAAGAATGGGTATTTTTGGGAAGTGGAGGAAGACTATAGAGTAACCTGGCGTTGGCATTAGACTACTCTTTAGGAAAGGTGCCAAGGGGACCACGGTTTAACGTCCCATCCGACGGACGGAATACTGAATTTTAAGTGTACTTCAAACAGAACTCAAGGGACCGGTGTACCAATGAAACATCTCTGCCAAGATCGGGATTCGAACCTGGACCGTCGAAATGGGAGGCCAGTACGCTAGCCACCCACTATCTTCCCAGGACATTTTGGGAAGTAACGGAATGCTGATGATGATTATAACGAGGAGACTGTGCTAGTATGTGAAGGGGAAAGGAATGAATATGTATTTTGGTTGGCATGAAGGCAAATGGAAGAAAAAGATTTGAAAAGTAATTGAGAGTGAGAAACGCGGATTGAATAGGAAGGTTTCAGTTGATCAGCATTGGTATGGACATTAGGTAGAGACACGAACGTATCAAATTTTATAGAGTACTATGATGCTGGTTTGAACGGTGGTCTGAGCAAATCTTTATTGAAATCACGCATTTCATTGTTCTAGTTAAATCCCTGAAGGTGGAGAGAATAAGCAGTTCTGCATTGATTGCGAACAAGTCGTAAAAAAAACTTAAGAGGAGTACCCCACTAGTATCGTGGTGTAAATGGCCGGTTGTTTAATTTATGAAATGCTGATTTGTACTATATCCTTAAAAGTTGTAAACACAGGCGGGGATGTGCAGAAGGTTTTATTTAAAGAACTATTTCTTTTGCGCGCATAAAACACGGGCAGTGGACGTTGTTGGGCAGTGAAGATGGTGAAGGGAGAAGACATTCTGAACCGAGGGGTATGCAACTCTGAGAAATGGTGGAAAAATTGTCGCGAAATGGAAGAAATGCCAAGAAATGGTCAGAAATGCCAAGAAATAGTCAGAAATGGACAGAAATGAGTTAGTAATGGTTGAATTGGGTCCAAATGGTCGGGAATGGAAGAAATGGGAGATGTGGTCAGGAACCATTACTTTAGTTTTCTTTTTATTGATCTTAAGGTGATATCTGGCCATTGTCCTTCCCACATTTCCTAGCGTCTTCCTTCTGTTTCTGCCATGACTCCTATGTCGTCGTCGAATCGCAGCATGCTGTTATTCTCCCTAAGATGTTCACTCCCTAAGACTTTTATTTGAATTCTTGGATGGCTTCTCGACGTAGACATTGAATGATGCGGAGACTGTGCATACTACTATACATGTCTTACTATTTTCTTTATGCATGCTTCCCTACTGCTGGGTCCTCATTTGACTACAGCCACCTTATTTTTATACAAACTGTGAATAGCTCTTCTGGCATTGTACGATACTCTAATTTCTTTCAGAATCTTCAGCACCCAGTTCCAATCCACGTTGTCAGATCCCTTCTCCAAATCTACTAACGCTGGTAATTTATTCTATATTTTCTTCTCTATAAGTAGCCTGAGGGCTAAAATCGCTTCTCTTTTGCCCTTTTCTCGAAACCCAAATTAATCCTCATCCAGGTACTCCTCAGCTTCTCGTTCTATTATTCTATAGATGACTCTCTGCTATTGTATTCGAGGTATGTGTCGTCAGGTTTATGGTCATAAAATGTTCACAGTTCTCCGCCCTCTTCTTTTTGGCAATAGGGATGATGAAGTTCTTCTCAAAGTCCGTGGTCTCTCCTGTAAAGAACATGTCGCAGATGGTTTTGGATACCTGTGCAAATATATTCTTTCCCACATTTTTAATTAGTTTGGCAGGAATATCATGTATTCCAGAAGCCTTATGCATCCTCAGGTCCCTCACAGCTGCGTCAAATTCTGATCTTAAGATTGAGGCTTCCAAATCATCCTCATTGACTTCATTTTCCTCTTCGATTACTTTTGCGCTAAGATTGCTTCCATTGTACGACTCTTTCAAGTATTCCTTCCATCTCTTTTCTTTATCCTTATGTTAGATTAAGATTTCTCCATTCTTGTCCCTAATGGTATTGCATCTTGCAGCCCGTTTCTTGGAGTGATTCCTCACCAACCTGTAGGCAACTTTCACATTACCATGTGCGGTGTTGATTTGTGCATCTTCGCATAGATCCTTCATCCACATTTCCCTTGCTTTTCTCGCTTTACGGTCTATCTCATTCCTTATTTTTTTATAGCAAAGATGCCCTTCTTTATTTTCCACACTTTTTATTTTCTTGTCTCGCAGTCAATTCTAAGACTTCCTATGTAATCCATGGCTTTTTCCTGACAACTTTTCTTCTTCCCAGAACTTCTTTTGCTGCTTCCTGTAGCCCGATTTTGATGCTCTCCCATCTCTTTTCCACTAATTTCACAGTCAGATCTTCTTCTATCTTATTTTCTACTGCCTTCTGAAAAGCCAGACGTTGTAGAAGCTCCTATAGTTTCTCTACTTGCAATACATTCTTCAATTATGTCTTCAATGTCTTGAATTTTAAGTGACCTTTCATCATCACTAAGTTGTGGTCACTGTCGATATCTGTCCCTGGTAGCTTTTGCAGGTATTCACCTGGTTCCTGAATCTCTGCTTCAGTAAAATGTAGTCAATTTGAAATCTTCACTTGTCTCCGGGCATATTCCAGGTATATATTCGCCGTTGGTGGTTTTTAACAATGTGTTTGCCACCTCCAATTTTGTTGTTTGCAGAATTCTATAAGGCTTTATCCTCTGTCATTTCTATTTCCGAAGCCATATTTACCAGTTATTCTTCCATCTTGATCTTTCCCAGCGACAGCGTTCCAATCTTCTAAAATACATTAGGTTTTCTCCTCCTTTTACATGCTTTATTACTTTCGTGATATCCTCATAGACGTCTTCTAGTTCTTCACCTTCGTGGTCCAACGTTGGCATGTAAACTTGCATAGTGATGGCATCTGTAGGCTTGGTATCAATCTTCACTATGAAAATCCTTTCAATGTACTGCAGGAAGCTCTTCACACGCAGTCCTGCACTCTTTCTGAGCATTATTCCTACTCCAGCGTTACCTTTTATTGATCCGGTGTGAATAATTGTATAACTTCCACTCCAAAAGTCTCATTTCACTGATTCCTAATGTCGAGGTCCATTCTTCGCATTTTCAACTTCAGGTTCTCCAGTCTTCCGCTGGTCCGAAGTGATCTCACGTTCCACGTTCCTATTCTAAAATGTCTATCACACTTGACTGGTGTACTCTCTCAGGTAGTCCCCGCCCGAATGGGCTATTATTTTACCACCGGAATATTTTACTCGAGAGGGTTCCATCACGTCTTGATTGAAAGAAAAAGTGGAGCAGCTGCGACTCCTCGGGATAATAATGTGGTAGTTTCCCCTTGCCTTCCACATCGCAGTACTGCAGCCGTTAAAGTAAATGTTACCACGCCTGTAATGAAGTGAGTGTCGCTGTACCGACCTCTGTGGTCTCCACCTTCACTCATACGAAGAAGAGCTGCTGCCCTCTCCTCCGAGTGATGGAATGCATAATTGTTGGCGGCTTCTCGTTGTCAACTCACGGCATCTTCACAGTTTCCTGTATCGTTTAAAGACCTACCTTATCCAATGATAGACCAATACCACCTCAACAGTGCCGTCGCTTTTTGTCCACGACTGCTTATTCGCCAAGTAAACTCGCTTATTTCGCAGCACACCTCTTTATGTAGAGGTCGACTCACCATCCGCAACCCGGTGGACGCACTCGGTGACTTTAAGCTCAGCTCCGAGATGGAAATCATCAGAACATAAAAATTTACTGGTAAAATAAAAGTCAGTTGGCCAAAGTATTAGCATGCTTGTAGGATTCCTCCGTAAACTTAACTTTAATGTGTCTGAGATCTCATTTTTTGAGAGATTTTGTGAGGAGTCGTGTGACTCCTCACAAAACTCTCGTGAGACCGGTAAGTTAATGCGAAATATGGAAAATAAAAAGTGATATTTTCATTTTTGGCTATGGGCTAAGCCGGGCTCAGCCGAGCTTGAAGCGAACCGTCCGGCGGGCCGTGCAGCGTAAGAGTTATTTCCTACGCCACTTGAAGCCAGGTATGACGATTTGAGAACTCGAATGCCCTTCACAAGAAACGGAAGTGAGTCTTCTAGCAGCTGAAGTGAATAATACCACCGGCTGCTCCATTCTACTCATTGACGCAGGTCAAAGGTGGATGCTTTCCAGTGAGTTAGCCCTATTTCATAATTAAAAGAGGGCGTTCAAGGGCAGAAATGGAGGAAATAGTTTGAAATGCGTGAAAACAGTTGGCAATGCACTAAATTAGTGGAGAAGTGACAGAAACTACACGCAAAAAACACGGAAATATATGAAATGGACAGAAATGGATAGAAATGGACAGAAATTGATGAAATGGAAATGTGGTGTCCACTTGTTTTCGAAGTTGCGTACCCCTCGTTCTGAACTCTATTTCTGCTGCAAATTGAGCGCTTCCTTCCAATGCGTTGGTTTTGGACGGAGCTCGTGCATTACGCGGGATATTTTGGTAGTTAATTGTATGTTTGATGATGTAGTTGGTCGTTCTGGATCAATTTATTGCATTTTGTATCAAATTTATTAAGTCTATCGCTGTAGCAATAGCTTTTGTTGCGGAGTAATCAAATTTTACGTCAACTGCTTGTGGGTGTACTTTATGGAATACTTCCATGGTAAAATAATGAAAACTTTGTAATATTCCACCTATTTTATCAATTCTCGTCATTCTCGAGGGTATCATTTTTCATTCTCAAGGGTATAGGTAGCGTTAGGTCGCGTTTACCGTCAACACTTTTGTGGTTGCACCATAACACGATCGCCTTCGTGGAACTTGCAATGTTAGTAAATATAAGGATTCAATCGGAGTCACGATTGAAGCGTAATACGTAATTTTTCTCTCCACATTTACCCTCCCCCCTTTTCCTTGCTCCTCCTTTTGAACCAATTGGAATTCCCATTATTATAATTGCCTCAAGCTCAACGAGCTATCGACTTTTGGGCGTTGAACCTTGGCTAATCTGTTTGGAAAGCATTCTGGCGGTCGAAGTTCGGAGTCGTCATCGGGGAAGCAACGTCCAAGGCACAAACTGCCTCTTCACGGATTGGAAAACATAGATAAGGGATTGGTGACGGTCAATTGAATATTAAAATACCCTCCATCGACTTGCATCATTCCCGTTTATTGCTTTCGGTTGGCATGCGCTCTGGGGTATTCCGCTGTTCTCACTCGATGCACTCACACCCGCTGGCGCGAGCGTGCGTTTTATTTCGGCCGCCGCGGCCCTTATCAAAATCAAACAATGCGGAAATATATTTGCACAGCATCGTCACGCTCCGTGGCTCTGGCGGAGGAAGTGGCGTGACTCTTCATTGATGCCCACGTGCGCGTACTTTGTTGGAAACTGGCGCATGGGGAGGTTGAGACGATGGGGGGATGGATTAATCCCTCTTTGCGTGAGGAATGGCTCGTCCGTCCCCTCGCTTCCGTTCTCGAGAGCAGAGATTCTGCGTATGAATCATCCCCAATTGCTGTGTGAAATGCTACTCTCCCATATTTTGTATTTTAATGTGGTTACTCCCGCTTGTGATTTCTGAGCATTCTACCGTGTCAATTCATCGGTGTGGGGAATGAATTCATGTGGTGGCTAGAGTATTATAGCTTCCCACCCCGAGTATCCGGCTTCGAATCTCGGCTGTGGCAGAAACTTTTCATTGGTATACCGGTCTCTACTTGAGTTCTATGTGGAAAGCACTTGAAGTTCAATACTCCATCCTTCGGATGGGATGTTTTAACTGTGGTGCCCCTTGGTACCTTTCGTTAAGTTCTGAGTAATGCAAGTGCTGGGTTTCACTCCACCTGTCCTCTCTATGCCCCGAAACATTCCTTCCTCCGCCCAAATACCCACCCATTCGGTGCAAGTGACCCTAACTCTCGGTCGCCTGTAAAAATAACAGCAGCAACAAGATCTCTTTTGGTTTATAGGCTCGGTGATACGGTCAGGGTTCTGAGTTTCCAGTCCGAAGACCGGGGTTCGCATTCCAGCTATGATGGATACTTTTTCAGTGGAAAATGCCATCCATGCGAGTGCTATGTGAAGAGCTTTTAGAGGCAATTATTCCGTCTGTCGGTTGGGGTTTTAAGGTATAATTCTCTTGGCGCCTTTAGCTAAGAAGTCGGGTAATGTCGACGCCACCGTTTCTCTTCTGGCGAGTTCAGCATACTAAGATTTTGCGATGTATCAATTTGATAATTGCATTGCCTTATTAGCTTACTATCACAAAAGTGTCGACTTCGCGATGTTAATTTTCTCCATTCCGTCTTATCGCATGATATCGAATGTTCCACTTCGCACATACCGTTTTGTATGATAGTGCATGCCGACACATCGCGTTTGCAGCCGGGACCATGTGGCAGTTTATATATATTATTATCGTACAGCTCCACCTATAAGCTAAACTGTTCATAATGACATAATTCTTCTCTTACATATCTATTAATACTACCTTCCTTTGCCATCCTTCCCATTCACTTTTCCCTCGGCGACTGTCTTTATCAGACCATCATGTCTCGAGATATGATCAATTAAGAAGACCCATAATCCTTTTAAGTTTTCAGCGGACTTCTTTTTACTCTCTTACTTGCATTCATCACAGAACTCCTTCGTTTGTTACTCGGTCGATTCATTTTATCTTTATCATTATTCTGTAACATTACATTTTGAATGCTTTCAGTCTTGAATTTTCGTAGGCAACTGTCATACTTTCCTCGCTTCTACACAGAAACATGCTCCAAATTTAATTTCTAATAAAGTGTTTTCGTACTTCAAAGCTTGTATTTCCGGTTGTAACTAAATCCTTTTCCTGGTAGAATGTCCGTTTATCCAAGGCCATTCCTCTGAAAATTCCCTTCTTTCTTTCTCTAGTGCTAGGTATTTGTCTTTCCAGATTCTTTTGCTCCATACTATTACCCTATTTTTCTTTTTATTTACTATCTTTTTGCCTGAGCAATTCTCATGCCTCTCCGTAATGCTTCGACCATATATATTTGTTTGGTTGGACGATTGTCTTCATGATACTATCACGTTTCAAGATGTGCCCGATGAGTTTTTCCCCGTTTTCTTCTTAGACCATGCATCAGGCCTTTGTCTTCTCCCACTCTTCTCAGAGCCTCCTCGTCATTAATTCAATGTCGCCAATCCTTATAGGCGCAGATGACCTCTTCCATAGATCATGTTCCCGTAATAACTCTGTCCTGCTAATGCTACCGATTTCTTTCAATGTCTCTTTGTCTTTTCCACCCGGAGCTCCATTGCAGTGGTCGTGTTGGTGAGGGTTGAGGTCATTCACGCTGCTTAAAATGGGCGAGCAATCAGGAGGTATCTGGGAAGATGGAATTCGGTGGCATCCAAGGCATTTAGAATTGACTGGAGGAGGCATTGGCATGCAAGCCTATGGGTGGCAATGTTGGCAGAATAGGGGTGCTTGGGAAGTATTAGACCCCTACTCAGTACGAAATTTAGCGTTTTGTACGGACTGTTATGGAGACTGCATGTGTCATCATAATCATCTGTCAAAAATCCTAGGATTGGTTTGACGCGGCCCTCCACTCAATTCTTCTATCGGCCAACCTCTTCACATTAACGTAATTCCTCTCTTTCATATCCTTCACGACCTTTCCCATATATCTCATGCGACTCCTTCCTATGCCGTTCTTCCCGTTCACTTTTCCCTTTCACGACCTGTCCCATATATCTCATGCGACTCCTTCCTATGCCGTTCTTCCCGTTCACTTTTCCCTTGACGATTGTCTTCATCAGGCCATCGTGTATGAAGATATGGCCGATTTCTGTCCCGTCTTCTTCTTAGAGTTTTCAGCAGACTTTTCTTTTCTCCCACTCTTCTTAAGACTTCTTTGTAACTCGGTCGATCCATTTTATCATCATAATTCTTCTGTGGCACCACATTTCGAATGCTACTGCATGTGTATTGAAACAAATAACAATGAAATCGTGCCCAAATATCACCGGAGTGGTGTCACTTTATCTTCCAAAGGCTATATAAGGGGTATTAATGCATTTTATTACGCTAGGAGTTACTCATTACCAAAGCTGGTCCGAATTGAACTAATTTAAACTATGTATTAGGCGCTTGTTGGCATGTTTGCGGATTTCCTGTCTCTATTTCGAATTTTAAAAACGAATTCCTCCGTCTCCCCATGCGGAGTCAAATGGAAGGTCAACTGAGATACAAGAAGAAAGGAGGACGAAACGTGAACAAAGATGGAATCTAAAGCCACTGCAACAGGAGGAAAGGAGAAGAAAATTCACTGCTGCCATTAATGAGAAGCTGGAAGTAGCAAAGGAATCCAGCCAAAGTGGAGTAGAGAGATGGAATAGCCTCAAGAAGACCACCACGGAGGTAGCAGAGGTACAACTGGCGAGCAAGCCAGTCGAAATCAAGAAACCATGGATAACGGAGCACATTATAGCCCTCATAGGAGAAAAAAGAAAGTATAAGAACGCCAGAAATGAAACAGAAGAAGTAGGTATTGTATAAGAAGCTAAGGAATCAAGTCATCAGGGAATCGAAAAGGCCAAAGAGAAATGGATTGAAAGCTGCAGTGAGAACATCAACGAAAATATGATGAAGGGGAATTCGGCATACAACCTAATCAAGAGGCACTTCGGAGAAAGGAGACCAAGATGCAAAAACATCAGAGATTCGGATGGGAAACTGTTAATGGAAGAGATAGAAATCAGCAATAGATGGAAAAAGTATATTGAAGAGCTATACCGAGGCCCGATACCCCTAGGAGAAGCATTCAAAAATGACCAGAACCAAGTGGAGGAAGACAACCGCGGTCCAGCAATACTAAGAAGCGAATTCGAGAGAGCAGTAAGAGACCTGAAGACTGGAAAGGCGCCCGGAGAAGATAAAAATCAGCGGAGAAGTAATCAAAGAACTTGGTAAAAAATCACAATACGCACTATATGGAATAATCCAAGATTGCTACAAATCCGGAAATCTGCCAGAAGACTTCAAGAGGAGCTCAATGGTGACCATACCGAAGAGGGCAAGGGCTCAGAAATGCGAGGAGCACTGAACCTTGAGTCTAGTGTCACATGCCTCCAAAATCTTTACTCGGAAAGTAGGAAGAAGAATTGAAGGAAAAATCGAAGAAAACCTGTCAGAAAAGCAATTTGGATTAAGGAAGAATGGCCACTAGGCCACTACTCTGCTCGAAGAGCATAAGACTGGAGACAAGGAAACAGTTCGTGAAAACATTCTTGTGGGCAGTGGCACTCTACGGATCAGAAGCATGGACCATTGGAAAAACTGACCAGAAAAGAATAGAAGCCTTCGAGACCTGGTGCTGGAGAAGGATTCTGAAGATCAAATGGACGGATAGGGTGAGAAACGAGGAGGTATATAGAAGAATTGGAGAAGAACGAGTACTGTGGAGCACCATGCGCCAAAGAAGAACACGGTGGGTTGGCCATGTCATGAGACACAATTACGTGGAAAGCATAATGCAGGGAAAAATTGAAGGGAAAATCCCCAGAGGAAGACCAACAGACAAGTACTTGGGGGAAGTCAATAAGGATACGGGGAAGAAGAACCATAGGGAAATGTAGGAACTGGCATGGGGCAGGGAGAAATGGAGGGCTGCAGTATACCAATCCTAGGATTGTAATACTATGTAATGGATCTGATCAAGTCCGTGAGATAAGCCGCTCTGCCATTTCGAACCCCATTCCTAACAGTACCGTGTATCTTCTCAATTGAATTTTTTTTCGTGTCTGTTCACCTTGTCTCTCCGAATGGAATGGAGAAAGGAGTGGAGAATTTCCAAATATTCGATTTTAAGTAAGAGAACTCTTCAGCTGTAGTAACTTCGTGAGATCTTCGGTGGCTGAAGTATAGTGAATTGTATCACACATCAATTGTATCAATGGAGTTACGGTCAAACCTTTCTTAGCTGGCACTTCCTTTCCCGAATCGATCGCACTATTGTTCATGATTACTTTTTCATGAACGTTGGCCCTTAGAGTTTGCATATTATTAAATCCGTAGGTGTTTTATTGACTTGATGATGCACATGGCCACGCTAATTCAGCCGCATGTCAAATTTATCACTCGAAACCATGAAACCAATACTCAGCTCCTTACCTTTTGCCGCCTGTAGTTTTCCAGAAAGATTTGTGTAAATGAAAATCAAGCAATATCTTAAGCAATATCTTAATCAGTACATAAGCGTGTAGAAAATACGTTTGAAAATCTTAAAACAAGTAGCTGAAGACTTCATGAGCGAATATAAACCTCGATTTTTGCGGAAAATGCTAAGTTGAAGTTTTTCATGGTATTTTCTCGATTTTAACAGCTTATTCTGTGTCAAGGGGTGAACTAAAAATAAAATAGCTATAGTTCTCTACACTATAAATAGGTAATACCTCTGTGTTTACCTAATTAACAATTGCCATTGTTACGGGAACAAAACTGGTGTTCCTTCACTCTCGCTTCACAAGTCCTCCCAGTTTGAACCACGTACACGCCACCTCACGTGTCAACCCACCAATTTTCCATTTCCTTACGATGCTGTTCCACCATTTAACGCCTGATAATGGGGGTTTTATTCTGGTCATTGGCTTCACGTTCCTCCTACACAGCATGGTTTACAATCCTTGAACTGTATGTTTAATGTTCGAATACTTTCTCTCCGCAAGTGGAAAAAGTTTAATTCAATTATAATTGCGGAGTAAAGTAACGTGCTAATAAATATTTTGTTGGGTGGGCAGTGCACATTGGAGACCAGTGTAACTTTTCTCTCGGATTAGCGGGGTTGTCAGATTATCCGGTTGACATTTCACCCCTCATGGATCGATTAATGTCGGTTGTGCTGTAATGCCAATCAATTGGAAGCAATCAAACATTTTTATCGTCTTCGTTAATGCCCAAGCCTTTGGCGCGCCGTGGCGTTCAATAAACATCTCGCTAAGTGCAATTAATTTTCCCTCTCTTTGCAGGGATAAGAAGATTATCGCTCTGGTAGCAGTGACAAAAAAATAAATGAATCGTTCTGCCCCAATGCCTCTTTCCTTACCCTCTTCTCCTGAGCTGGATATCAGCATGTTTTGTGTGGACTCTAGATGTAATCATTTTAACCTTCCCTCTTAGATACTTAAGTGTTTACCTACCGCTCATACCCATTCAGATATCTCTCTATGTATATAGATAGATAGCAATCCCTTGATCTCGTGGTTTGTTGCTGTGAAGAAAATGAGAATAATATCGATGATATTATTTCAATTCGACAATCATGGACTGAGGAAGATCGTGTTAAAATGTAAAATTTAATTTTTCTCTCGCAATTTCATCCCTTAAAAAAACATTTTCCTTAGTAAATGTTTCTTACAGAAATTCTCACAGGATTGGCTTGCTCGAATTCATTCAACTACTTGAAGCCTTGAAGCTCTTCCATTCACTTAGCACTCTCTCTGATACGGCCGTAATTCTTCTCGCGGTCATATTCTCGAAGATACGTTCTTCCGCAAGCGGTCTTCTCTGTGTGTATGTGGTTGGAATAATCTCAGCTTGTGTCATCGGTGGGTCAAAATCTCTTTATTATTCTTGCCCCCGTAGATTGTATGTATCCAGTATTCTCGTGATTTCCTGTGACATAAACATGTTTAGTTTTACTGTAGAGTTAAGTATATATTTACTCTATGATTTTGGTCGATACTCATTGTCTTATGAATCTAACTGCTCTTTAAGTTTATACTTACTCTATAGTTTTACTTAGTACTCATAGCCTATTAAATCTAATTGTACACTTCGTGTTTCATTAATCACTTCGTGCCTGAAAATTTTTGCTTATCACTTATTGACTTATTACTTTTACCTACTCATTTCCAATCGTATAAGTTTTACTTGCTCACTTTGGATCTTCAAATATTTCAATTATAAAAGTATAATAATTCCATGTGCATAACAATTTAGCCTCGAAGCATTGTACCGTAGGAGACAAGTATGAAAGAGAGGAAGTCTTGTTGGATGGATCAGTGTTTTTGTGTTGCCATAGAAAAAAGTAAATTGGATAAATAGCGGCTTACTCCTCCTAGAAAGAAAGAATGTGTCTGCATTCCATTTTTTTCCCACTTAACGGTGTCGAATAGTGGCTGATCCAGAAACATCTAATGTCGGTGGGCGTAGTGAAAAGGTCATTCATGGTAGGTTTTAGTATTTGGTATTTTTTTTAAATCTCTGAATTACATGCCGAAAAAATTGTAAACAAGAATTCATAGTTACTTCATGTTAAAATAAACGTTGTCGGGCGTGACTTGGTGGAACCGCTGAATTCCCGTGATAGTTAGGAATATGATTGCGTTCGCAACTAGCGTATTATTTTTACATGCAATTACATGCAAATGAGATATCATCCCAAACACTTCATGTCCTCATATCCATGGCCGATGTTGACTGTTAATGGATGATATAAGTATTTATTCCACTTGATAGATCACCAAGAACAACTGTTCTTATTTGCGATACGTAAATTGGTTGATGAAGCGGTGATGTCTACTCTCAATAACTCCAGTTTACTGCGTCAAATATTCAGTATTAAAACCTCGCTTTGGATTATAATCACGTTCCGTGGTAAACCAAAATGCTTTGTCAGGGGATTTAAACTTTACTTGAATCTTTTAACCCAGAACACTGTGGCAAAATATTTGTTATTTTTGGATGTTTGATGTACGATCGTGATGTCCAAGAAAATTGCCACTCCGTTCAATCCCAATGACTAATAACCAAACGGGAGATGGATGCAAACTCATCCAAAATAGAATTTTACAATGATATGGGGAACCATGGGCATTTTCTGAAGGTAAAAACATATCTCGATAAAACACTGCGGTAAATATGTGGACAGGTATCAAAACCAAACGAAGAAGGTAGTGAATGAACCGTCTGTCAATTGTTGTGAAACTTTTGGTAACCTCTCATTGTTCCCAGCGCTTTGCAATCAGCTCGCGCAGTGGTGTCGTCGGTTTCGCTGAAAGACAAACTTCATACTAGGCCATCGCTGGAATCTCCTTAGCATGGGTGCTAATGCTAATACCCTCGGCAATAATACGTATTTTTTACGTAATTATGATGCTGGAAAAAGGAACAAAATTACTGTAAATTTTCATATTGGCGCGGCTTTTCTCTTTCATATTTTACTCCTCGCTCTATACACCCCAACTAGGCAGAAGGCCTAGTTGGGGTGTATAGAGCAAGTCTTCTTATTTCATTTGTATCTCAAGATTTTTGCGACAAGGTTATCCTTGTTACTTTTTAGAATTTACATGAGCTTTTTTCCGACCTACTATCCCTCTCAAAATCTCTTCGTTATTGCTTGGTTTGCTCATTTGGTTCTCATAATTTTCCTGAGACATTGCGTTTGCAAATTATCAGTTAGGACATCCTTCACCCTAAAAACTATTTTTTCAGGGGAGAGGATTGTTACCCTTTCAAGAAAAAGTTCATTGCTTTGTCCATCTCTGGTTATTTTGCTACTCAAATAACTCGTGTCTTCCACTTTTTAAAGTTTTGTTTTCCTGATTGGTTTTCTTGTCTGCTCCTTTGCTTCGTACGATAATCTTTATTGTGTTTTGCTCACTTTAGAATGTCGCGTTGTCTTTTATTTTTCTTGGTTAAAAACTGCCCTCTTTAAATTTTTGCTGCCTCTTTCATGGCAGTTTTGTCGTCGGAATTCCAAAAAGATGCTATTTTTTTCTATTGATGTTCACCTTTGAATTCCTGTATTTAGATTCATTAATTGTACGATTTCTTACACCTTTTCATCTGGACCTATTCCCCTTTGGAAATAGAGGTATTCGTCAAAGTTATTGGTTTACTTGAGGCAGACAAAGCTTCATTCTTTGTACCAGCTGAGGTTTTGCATTATGGAAGTAATCTACTCTGGAATTTTACTCTGATCTTTGTACCTTTGAACCTAAGTCTCCCGCGAACGTCGAAGTTCCGCTCGGAATCCGGTGTGGATGACTATTCATTTGAAGAGAATAGTCCTGTTCCGCTACTCGTACAAATATTTCTACATCAACAGTCCCTATGATTCATGTGACAAACGAAATTTTATCGAGGATAAATAGTGGTGAATGATAACTAATGAAAAATAGGGTTTTGTGTGCTCCCTTGCAGAAATTTTCCGCGCTTCATTTGGTGTATTATTCATTACATTCGTGCCTTAATTTTTGTCACGTATTAGATCGAGATAACATCATACGAATGCTCCATACATTAGTGTTACCTACTTGAACCGATAAATTGTCCTTATCTTATCGAGAATGTGGACTCATAAATGAGGCGAGGGACAAATATTTGCTTCAGTTATACCGTTTATTGATTCATATCTCTTGTGCTAATTCAGGAAAAACCGCAAGAAATATCACTATGGGAGATTCGCGCCCGCGAGTGTAAATTTTATTCCCTCCGGAGCGTGTGAGAAGATAAAACCATTCTTCGTCATTCATTCAGCCAAAGCGTCTAGTTTCCCTGATTTCCGATCCCACAGTCAAATCGCTTTGGAAAGGAGTCATTGGAAACTTTTACGGCTAAAGGATATTCGAATGCTCTAGGAAAATTAATGTGCTTGATACTTCAACTTCGGCATGATCCGCCGCACCAAGGGGAAATCCAGGCTTTCTATTAGGAATTGGAAGTGAATAACGTTGATTTGGATGTTATGTTATTCCTTGAAAAAATGGGGAAAACTGTAAAGTCATAGATATCGTGTTCCTGTGTAGCTTAACGATGAGAAATACATATTTATCATTTTTGATTCAAGTTGTAACTTGTGGCTTATTTTTTTCCTGTGAACTTTCCTCATGATCTCATCTGTATTTTAGGCCTCAATTGTTGCTGATTTAGATATTATATCATAATCCGTGCTTCCCAAATGCCTGCAACATATTATAAAATTTAATCCACAGACTCGAAGAGCAATGTTTCAAGGATGATTTTGGTGAGTAGAAGTTCTGTGGTATTCATCTGCAACTACATTTTACCCTGCGAGACTCCGCAAGGGTGTGTGGTAGAGTATGATTGGTCACCAACCATGAAGTTGACTTTTAGCCGATATAAACTTTGTTAATTTGTTAGCTTAATTAATAGTGAAGCATGGTGTGTGATATGTTTGACAGAGGTTTCCTTTGATTGTGTTGTGTTTTGTGCGTGAGGAAAACGTATTCTTGAATCGCTCAATATTCAGCAATCTCTTGAACCGCTGCAGTTGCTCTCTGTATACTTGTCCGTCTGTCTTGCTGATGCAGTGCGTATGTAGAACTACGTCTACAGTGTCAAATACGAAATAGTGTGATTTCATTTTTCAAGTAACTTTAATTGTATAATAACTTAACAAACTCCTAGCCACTAGGGTTTCCCTACAAGGCCTTCCTATCGCTGAGTGAAGTGCTTTCTGTATGTTGACAGGAAATTTTTACAAAGCGGGCTGTTTTCCATTGTCTTGATTGCTTCCCTATTTAATGAAATATTTATTCATTGAGCCCCAAATGCTTGATGCGTACTGCAGGTGACGCCTTACAAGTGCGAAATAACATTTTCATTTGAATATTTTCCAAAAATTCGTGCGATAAATCTCAGCACCGTGCCACAAGCATTTCAAAAATGATTCTTCCATGATAAATTCCAGTTAAGAGGGTTGCCAGGTTTTTAATATCACGCTTAATGTCTACTGCGCCAGCAATATAATTTTTCGGTTGTTTCAACTTTTTCTGCCAGAAAAGTTCTACGGTTCATTTTTTTTAGATTTAATTCTAGCCTCCAGTTTTGATGCCTAGAATTGGCACGATTAAGGTCGGTATTTGCGTTTTTATCGGTATCTTCCCTTACCTTCCTTTTATTTTTCCCCCTCTGGCACCCAGAAATTAAAATTGAGCCTTGATGATAACTTATATGCGTTAAGTAGCTTCTTGGGCTTTAAATTCTTTGGCATCTGATTGCTGGGACATTAATTTATATTGTGATTTTATAAGTTTCCTTTGGAAGTTATCTTTCAAAAATGTGCGGGATTTATTTTACTTTTGTTTTGGACGCTGCTGTCTCGGTCTTTGCTCCGGAAAGGATTTTTGTGAATGCGACTGTTGTTATATCATCGCATTTCAAGGACTGGCCGATTGTGCCCATGCGATACTCCTCGCTACTAAAAAATATTCGACTTGCGCAACGGGCCTTAGATCGGTAAATGTGTTCGTCCCTGAATTTGAGGACGATGGAGAGGGCAATCTAGAGGTTGGGGTCGTGGGAGGTTACGTTTGTCATCAAGCAAAATGTGGTCGCATTGCGTCTTCATCCTTGAATGGCCCTCGAAGCGAGGCGTAGTACCACTGTACTCACGCAAAAAAGAAAGATCCCGCAATTAGCGATACGACGTCATTCTATCTTTGGTGTTACTTAATTTCCCGAGGAGGGGCGAACACTTTGCTATAATCGACTGAGCATTTATTATTCAGCCTTGCGACAAAAAATAACCCCGGAGCCGTAATTTGCGTTCGCCGTTGACTGTAATCTTGCCGGAGAAGTTGACGCTCACCTGTCATTTGTCGTAATAAATTTAATCACTTCGGACGTTTTTAGTGTTAATTACTGTGTGCATAGAAAGAAGTAATAAGATAGAGTCATTCTTGGTGCTATGATAGCTTACTCTGTTCGGTGTCTTTAATCATACCGTACAACCGTTTTCGCTAGTCGTGGTATCAGGTATCATGCATTTAGTATCCCTATTGACACCGTAATTTTATTGAAATCCGTCACCCTCTGTCCACCTGAGAAATTTTTGGTACTATAACACATGCAGTTGAATACACTTTTATTTTATGCACATTCCCACTTGTGCCGCTGAAAATTGAGCATAATTCACCGGAAACCTACACTGCGGCCTTTTAAAACTTTTGTCTCCTCGGCATTTCCTGATTTCTCAAACTCTCATGCTTTATTATTATCCTTCCTTGGAAATTTAAATTCAATGAAGTTCTAAATTCCTCAGGATTGGTGATACTATGTGCACATGGAAATACTTAATACTCTACGCGGATTTTACTGAAAATTAACTCAACATGACACCGGCTCGCTGATGCATATGCTATATGCATGTTTTTGCTCCTTCTTTTTTGTATTCACAAAAGCCCCTGGCGAAGTGGACTACTTCTGAGTGCATTCGAATGTACTGGAGCTGAGGTACATCATTGGATATCATTGGAATCCGCTCTAGGCTCTTATTATTACCTACGTATAATAATGTCGCTGATTGATTGGTGGCGCATGGGTGCGCATATTGAAATTTATATGAGGATGGAGAGAGTACTTGTCAATTGGTGTGAAGCCTTGGTCTAATTATGCGTATGCTAATTTTATCTCATCTTCGAAGTTAGGTCATGGAGAAAGTTACTTCTCTCGAATGCGTATTGTTTCATTAGTGTCCTATCCTAGCCACCTTGGTTCTTTTTTCCTCTCGTTTTTTTTTGAATATGTACTAGTACTCCTTCTTGTTGTTGCCGTCAAAAGTGTGATAAAATAATAATGGTTGTTTAAGTGGTGCGGAATTGCAATATAATCAATATTATCAATTGTTATTTGGCTCAATATATAATGGATTAATGTGCTGCAAACTCTGTAATAGGCATTGAGATACTGATGCGGGATTTTTGGGATCGTGATGAATCGTAGCAAAAATAAAAGAATGAAACTGTAAAGAAAAAAGGGGGGAAGATAATCATAACCATAGAATAGCCTGGGATAGAATAAATGGAACAATTTTGTAACTTAAACAGCATTTTAGGCTAATGTGAATTTTATAATAATTATATTACGAGAGGAATTGCTTATCTATCAGGAACTTGCCAACAGGAAGGAGGTAAGGAGAACTTTGAGTTAAAGTGTCAAGAAAAGGTTATTAATGAGGTTGATATGAAGCGTGGAATTATTTGGGTACAAGATCTACGTTAAACTCTCTCTCCGCGGGTGTAGGAGAATGGAGAAAGATTTACCGAGTGGTGGACGAAATATGAAGAGTAGAGCATGGTGTGGAGTGGGAAGAAAGTTGTTGGAAATCGGAGGTTGGATGAAGTAATCACAGGAGGAGTGAGAAACTCGAAACCTTGATTCAAGATTGAACGTCGAATCCTGTGTGAGCAAGAAAGAGGAAGTACGTCTATGAAAGGATTAAGTAGACCGAAAAAACTGATCTAGAGAAGTAAATAGTGTAGGAAAGTAGGCGTTCAGAAAAATGCGAAGCAGAATTGCAGAATGAAAAATGACGTTCAAAATTGACCCTAACTGATAGATATCTAATAATTATTATTACAATACTTGAATCAACTTCAACTGTTTGCTGATTTTAAAGCGCATATTTTTGATGCAATTTATTTCTTTGAATTAGCTTATTGTGCAGGAATTGCTAAAATCCTGTTCCTCGTATTACTGCTACATTAATGCAATGGAAAGTGCTATTGAACTCTTTTGTGTCGACGTAGATGTCGGTGCCTTTCATCCACTCGATTTCAGTTGCATTCATTTTATCCTTGCCACAGGGATGGACCCTGCCGACCCTCAATTCGACGGAATGGACCCGATCGTGCGGCTGGACCCCTCGGACGCCATATTTGTTGACGTGATACATACGGACACCAGACCCTTCGTCAGTGGAGGTTTGTTTTGATGCTCTCCGTCACTTACCTTTTCTTCTTTAAATCCGTATTTTTTACATTCTTGCACTATGACTAAATCACATCCCTCCTCAGGTTTCGGGCTAGCTGCTCCCGTCGGCCATTTTGACGTGTATCCCAATGGGGGAGAGTACCAGCCAGGCTGCAACCAAGGAGTCATGACTTACATCTCCCAAGAGAAGGGATCCGTGATTGGAGGTATGTGAACTTTCCTCGATGCAGTTCCAGAACGATATTCTCAAACTACCAGAGTCCTTCCTTTATTTGACCTGGATGTATTACTCTTTCGACTTATTGATGATATAAGCATTGTGAACTAATTGAAATATAATTCAAATAATAATAATAAGCTGTCTCTTATGTCATAGGACTCGATCTATAGGTGAGGAATATCATAGCAGTCGGTTTTCCATGGCAGTGCATATTTTCCCATTTGGTAAAGCTAAATGCAACTGCCGATTTTATCAATTAAACTAGTCTGTCACTAAAAATTCCAACATCTCCACATATGATGGAATCAATCAGTATTTTTGGTCCACGATAAATGAAGGGAAGGAATTACCTCCTTAGCGGTCTCTGAATCTGTCTATTAACTCGTATTCGGTGTAGGCTAAACACAGGTCGATAAAAATACTTATGTACTCCGACTGAGGAATCTAAAATCAGAGCTATGGAACAAAACCAGAGGCCTGGAGATGTTCAACCATCATAATATTTAAGAAGAAGCAATTCCTAGTTTTTAAATTCGAAGGAAATTAGGGAAAATGATACAAAATCCTCTTCACCCGCGGTCGCCGTAACTCCATAGCAAATTCAAATGTCCAAATTTTTAAGGAGACCTGAATGAGAGAATTTTTCGGGGCCTCTGCTAACTCCTTTCTTTGGTTTTTACTCGAAGATCCAAACTATTTTTTTCTAAAATGGCATTTTGGTAATTCTGCAGTTTAATATGCCGTCTTAGTGAATGAATGTGGATATCTTTATAATATTGTTGCATCGCTTTGTTGAATGCAAACGCTTTATTTCATGCATCTCTTAATTTCCCTACATCTGAATGCAGGATTAAGGCGCTATGTCGGTTGCAATCACATCCGGAGCTACGAATACTTCACGGAATCCATCAATGCGGAGTGCCCGTTTGCGGCTGTTGAGTGTTCCTCCTACGAGGATTTCCTGGTCGGCGAGTGCTTCGCTTGCATCCCACACGGCATTCATCCTGGTGAGTGGCGAAATGTGTCTCCATCACGCTGAAACCCTTCGAGTAGCCATTTGAAAGTTTGGTGCTTTCAAGATAAATTATTAGTTTTATCGAACGCAACGGTCCGAGATGTCAAGCGATATTGTTACCCAGCAGAAGAGTGGCTGTTTCTTGCTTGTTAGTTCAACTCCAGTAGGTAGTTATTTCAGGGGGGGGGGGCGACCAACAGCTAAGGCTTTTTCGTAATTAGGATGGGTGGGTGATTGGATATGGACAGGAATTGTTTCAAGTTAAGGATGAAGGGTGGAGAGAAACCCGGCGTCGGCATCAACCTACTGTTGACGAAAGCCGCCAAGGAGCCCACGGTTTAACGTCTCATCAGACGTACGGAGTACTGAATTTAGAGTGTATACCACACAGCACTAAATTAGGGACCAGCGCACCAATGAAAAATCTCTGCCACTGCGGGAATTCCATCCCGGACCCTCGGTATGGGAGGCTAGTACTCTAACCAACACACCGACTGAATTATTATCAGATGCACTATCGATGGGGACGGGTGTGTTCAGCCTTCTGTTATATTGGGAAAAAGATTCATTATAAATTCATTTTTTGTTAAAAATATTATAATGCACATTAGTATTAGTGCATAAATAATGGTGTTGAGAAATAAATTGGGCGTTTGTAATAATAATGCCTGCTTTATCATTCACAAAAAAGAGGGGTTTCATTGGTATCGTTACGTAATTTGTGAAGGTTATCTTGAAGATTCTTAAGGAGGTATTGGGGGTAGGTAAGGGGAGTGAAATAAAAGTGGAAAATTAGCGTTGCGTTATACATATATAGACCATTATTCTGAAGGCGTGGGAGGAATTGTTGGGAAGTCGCTGCTAGTCCTGCCTAGGCGAACGCTTCCGTCTCGTATCCTTACTACGCTACGGTGATATTTTCATCGCGGCAATAGCTGTAGAGTACAATGTTTCATTTCGACCTCCATTGTTCTCCAAGGATTTCCGGCCATTGTCCCGTAGTTAATTTACTGCGTCCGATGGAACTATTTTCCTCGTGTTCTATCGCAATTACATTGCATCGTAATGCCTCAAGAGATTTATTTCCGCTCGATGCTCTTGGTGGGGTTTGACTTTGACAGCCTCACCGACTACTCGGTCCCCTCAGGTCCTCATTCCCATATTTCTCTTAGCTCATCATCGATCATCAACCCTAAGATTGGTTTTGCGGAGCTCTCCTCTCCTCTCCTCTTATTAGCTCATCTGTTCATATTGTCATAGTTCTCCTCTTTAAAATCATTCACTACTTGCTTCCTATTTTTCCTGCAATTGAAGGCTCCATTTTCCAATCATGGTCGAACCAGTGTCATGCTTTTTCACAGCGAACTATCACCATGCCCTTGCAAATTTTAGTTTTCGTTCAAAATTCATCAAGTGAAAACTTCAGGGATTGGAGCTAATTATCCGAATGAAAATATAAATATATACATCTGACTTCAACTTGCCAATTTTTTATGAATTATTTGATAGGAAGTCAATTTTTGCAAGCCCTGTTGCCATTTAATCAGACGGTAATATGGCAACAAGAAATATTTCTCTTCGATGCATGTACGTCAGCTTTCCTTGTGTAATTGTGATTTTTCTAATTAGTTCTATGCATATACAAATTTCTCATTTTGTATCGAAGGATGATTACATCGTAATTCATCAAGTTTTTTTATTTAGTTGCTCGCGGTTGTGGACATATTTTTCCCAAATAAAATTTCCTGAGTGTAATTTTTGCCTTTCCCATCGAATGCCTATGGCTATTCGAAAGCTAACAGAGAAATGGTTCTTATTTAGGTGGCTCGCTTCATACGCATAAATTTAGACGATGCCTCACGATGAAGGAGGAATTAATTTTTCAGAGTTCCTGCCACATTTTTTCCTTTGAATGACGACATTCTGCGATAAAGACTGGCTAATTGCTCACCTTTTTATTTTGTACCTGAACTATTTCGATGTTAGTTATATTATTTTGAAGAGGAGAGAAGATCTCTTGACGATTATGTAATTAACCTCGTAACAGGATTTGAATTTAAAGGGTCGAAAAGTAAAAAGTGTTTTCACCACAGTATAGCTGCGAAATGTCAATCCGTACGCACGCCTGAGCGATTTCCTTAGGAAGAAAATGGTTTCAGCTTAATTCCTTGCCGCAGTTGCACTTCTTCCGGTCAAAGCTTCACTGTGATCTGGAGACGGATGCCAAAATGAGGCCGAAGCAGCCTTCCGTTATAAAAAGTGTGGCGGTAACCCAAAACGTAATAAATCCTCCTCCATCGAATCAACGCTATGAAAAAAAACCTTCTCATTAATGGTTTCCGTCTGATCTTTTACAGATATGTCCACAAGTTTCGCTCGCCTGACCGATGACGAGACCACCACCAATAAGACCTTCTGCACGCAAATGGGATTCCACGCCGTTGATCCGTACTTGGTTGGGGAGATCCCCACGACGCCGCCGAGGGAGCTCGTCAAATTTTACCTTATGACTGGCTCCTCGAGTCCATTTTGCAGTAAGTATTATCAAATAAAATCATTTTTTTTCCTTTCCGGAAGAGCATTACAAGAGATTGAACCTCTCATCAAAGTTATCGTGTTCAGTGTGGCGCGACTTACATGGCTATTGATGGACTGCTGTGAAGGAATGATCTCAGGAGGAAAAGAGTTTCTTTTTCCTCACTTGTATGGCTTCTTCTCCCACATTGCATCTCTCTCATTCGTCGTGCATTTTCCTTAAGCCTTAAAAATGCCGCTGAGAGCATTCAAACTTCGTGCCGTTCTAAAGAACCCTGAAATCCTGCGGCTCTTTCGCCGTAGAATCCTCTGCAGTGCCATGTTCTTCGAATCAGCAGCGTTATTTTAGCTGCTACCAAAGCATCTCTACCACAACAAATCATGCTTTACTTCATCTACAGCCGATAAAATCATCCTCACCAAGCGGCCCAGTGAAGAAACTGATCCCCTCGTCGTCCGACTCCCTTATCTAACTGTCTCCCCTTTTATACATTCTAACCATGCCTCCCAACAACCTGATGACTTCTTTAGAATAAGTTTCGGGAGTGCGTGGGTGATTGAATTTTTTGTTCGTCGAAATCTGCTAAAATTTTAGCTGCATGAATACATCGTACGGAGAGGAGTTAGTGAGGGCGGAAAATGATGTGGCACGCATAACGCTAACAGTAGTGGATAAATAAATTTGGGAAGACAGTTTTTAGCTCAAAACCTCTTTCAACAACCAACAAATATTGAATTTCAGTACGCAAATTAGCTCTATATGAGAGACTAGAAATAAGATACGAGAAAGAATTGATCATCTTATGATAATGGTGGCAATTTTACTATAGTATAATATTTCAGTAAGGCAAGAACACTTCTCTCATTCGTGGACATTTGAGTTTCTTGCAACTTTTCAAAATTTGGGTCATGAGTCCTTTACTCCGCTGCCATTTGTTTAATACTATTTTTGTATGGAAACTGTAGCGCTCGTGTATACATTTCTTGTTATTCGTATTATGTATGGGTAATGTATTGAATTTCCGATAGGTATGTCTTGAAAAATAATGTAAACTGTTTATAAATCGGCTGGATTCATAATTGCATAGCAGAATCTTTACAAGTCCCGTTCGTCTTGCATTAATAACTTTATCGATCCTATTTATTCATAGGAAATCATTATCGGGTGACTCTGAAGATATCTAGTTCGGCGAAGAGCAGAGCTCATAGCGGAGAATTTGGAACATTCTGGTTGACTATGAGGGGTGAAAAAGCAAGCTACAGTGGACGGTTGAAGGTGAATCCCAGGTAAGACTTAAAATTCATGTACTTATCCTTTGCAACTGATCCCTTGTATTTGTAATTAATTATCCAGCTCTCCTTCACCGGATAATGTTTCTCGCGCCGATGAACATCTGACTACATTAATGTTGGTGGTTGTAGTTTAAAAATCGTCTAGAAAATAATACCATCGGTGTTTTGCATCATTAATAACAGAAGAAAATTTCCGGAAGTGTCGAATTTTGAAAGAGATTCACTTAAAACTCGGGAAAAAATTTTGATTTTAACGAAGAAGATAGTAAAGTAAGATTAAATTTCATTTAAAGGAAGAAGTGAAATTTCAGTTATTATTAGCTTTTAAAGAAGAAAATAGTGAAGCATGATTAAATTTCAATTTAAGGAAGCGTTCACTAATTTGTAACCAAACAAAATATACTGAAGATTTGCCATGCCGACATATGTTACTTGATTTAAATGAATCTAATGGGTATCTCAAGTCATTTTAAATGAGGTAACCAAAAATGAATGTGCAATTTTTATTTTTTTGCGTGATCATTTATGTACGCTTGCCACATGGCTGACAAATTGATATGACAATCGAATGATCGATTACCATATCAAATTTGGCGCCGATGCGCAGTATTGACCAGTGCTTCCATCTTACAGGGACAAATACTTCAAGCCAGGAACTACGCACTCGTGGATAGTTTCTGGAATGCCCGTCGGGCGCTTAACTTCGGCGAAGATTGAGTGGGTGTTTGGAACGTCGTTGATCAACCCCCTCTTGTGGCGAATTTTGACAATACCTTCTATTCACCTCTCATGGATGAAAGTGGAAGTCCTCGAATCGGGTGAGAGGTAAGCGAAGCGGATTTAAATTCGATTTTTGATGATCCTCTCGTTAATTTTCATCTGATTGCCGTCCGGAAGTCTATTATTATTTTGATCGTGTACGGAATGCCGAGGCTTGAGCTCAGCGTAGGCTGGAAATAAACATAACTGATGCGAGGGTACGGTACTCCTGAAAGCTCTCTGAAAAACATAAATTATAAATATCTGTTCATACCTCTCATTATCCGGTTTCAATTTTCAGCTTGATGAAGCCCGGTAGTGGGAACGTTCTGAATTCCGAACCTGAGTGCATGTGATGGGGGAAACACCATTTTGTGGTTGCATTAATTCATCCGGTTCATGAGGACTGGTTCCCTGAATTTCCCTAGTTCGCCGAACCGGTTCTCAGCCCTCAAGGTCCATGCGTAAATTTTCCACTTTCCGAATATTTGTATTGATTGGATTGTATTTATACCATATCACCTAGACCGTTGAATACAATGAGATTGACAAACGAAGGCTTCGGTGGTACATATCAAGTTTCGATTTTGAATAATTTTACTGCCAAAAAAGTGAAGTAATCCGATTTAGTATGATTGATATTGTATTTTGGACAATGATTGGTGGAGTTTGAGGGAGAGGAGGTACAAGATATGCACTTAGTTTTTAAAATTGAATTCAGCTATGTTGCTTTTAGTCGCTCCAGGTGGAGTAAATTGATCATGTTTGCATGCGTCGCGTCTATGCCTTAGAGCTATCAAGTAGCCACCTGTTTTAAGCGAGCATCAAGGGGGTGAAAATCATATGGATCTGAAGTTTGCTGCCATATGAGAAAAATTGTTTTTTGTATGATATGCTCGAAAATAAACAATGACCACAATAAACGAAATTGAAGAGTGTATTTAAATACTAACGGGGTCAACCTGAAGGCTAACATAAATTACAGAACTCCTGCATTTTATTCGCTTCCATTCTTCATTGGTTGGAAATCTGAAGGTGATCGGACCAAGTCGTTCGCGCCCTCGTTCCATTTTCAGCCTATCTTTTGGTTAACGTCTTGAGTTTCACATGACCGTTGTGGTGTATTTCTTACACGCAAATCAGCTGCGTGCATTTTCTTCCGGGACGCAATCAGACCGAATCTGAATAAAACCGAACCAATCCTGATTCGAACCGAAAAAAAAAGGAAACCGGTTCTTTCGAATCCTCGGATTTTATTTTCCGTCCTTCTCGCCTTCCAGGATGACCATGTGCACAGAGGGCGAGCCTTTGAAGACCAAGACTCCTCTCCAGTTCTCCGTGGACGACAGCGGCCCTTGCCGGCCGTCGAAGGGAGGTAGGGTCTCGTGGGGCTTCATGGGAGTGCGTCCAGAAGAGAGCGAGGAGGAGGAGACGGAGGAGGAAGACTTGGGCGCGATGGGGGTGGAGGAAAGGGTGTTTGAGGAGAAGGGCGCTCTGGACGGAGACGAGCCGACGGAAAAGGATGATGAACTGGAGGCGAAGAAAGCGAAGGAGGAGGAGGAGAAGAAGAAGAACAAGACCAAAGGCTGGAGCCTCTTCTCTTTCGGTTAAAATAGCCTTCCTCTATCGAAGGAGGTGCGACATTTTTTCTTTACTTGAGGAGAAAAATGTTGGACATGCCTCTGTGCTTTCACCCAATCCGTTGGGTCGTTTCGTTTCCATGTTCTCCAGGTTGGATTGAAAGATATATACATATATTTCGGATGAGACGAAACATGACACGAGCGCATATTTTTTGCGTTTCGGAGACAAGATTTGAAAAACAAAACATTTGGTGCCTTGATTGGTGCAACCAGACGGGTAGGTCGATTATCACCGAAAAGAATCTTCTAGCCTTCGACCATCCGTTTTAAGCGTATATTCGTGTTCGAATTATTTCTGTTATGAATTTACTGCGGGGGTGGAAACCACTGATGATAGTGAAGTGACATCCAGTGTGTGTACGTACTCTTCTTCATCTGACTGTAAGTGCAGCAAGCCGTGGTGCGGTTCTATGCCAGGATGTTGTGCTCACATTGGCAGTGAATCCTCACCTGATATCGACGTATTTTGGAGACGTCATTGAAAGTGTGTGTATCTGAGGATTCCTTGTGATAGCGTACAAGCGATACGCTCCAGCTTATGAGTGTCCCAAGAAAAATGAAACGTTTTGTGACTCCCGTACTGTCATTTTTGACGAGGGCGAATTTACGTTCACAAGCTTAGTCGCTTCGTATTTTGACTGATCATTGCCGCTCTTTGATTTTCCCTCCACTGTCTTTTCACGTGCGTGGTTGCATTCCTCAACGCTTATCGTTCTATAACCAGCCTCTTGACATTCTTCCCTGGTGCAGGCGTCGATGGGAAATGTTAGACGAGCAGCGCTGTTTCCTGACGTAATTCTGTCGCATTTTTTCTCCTGTTTGTTTTTTTTTATTTTATCACGAAGGCTGTGAGTAGGATTACGGATGCAAAACGTCCGAGCGTTTGTTAAAAAATCGTGCGGCGTTCTCCAAATTTTCCCCCGCGTGATGCAACATTTTTTTAGCCTCCCGAAAGTGCCAATGCCGTTGAGAATATCGCCGTGTGAGATGCTCCTTGTCAAATGCATTTTCACGTCCCCATGATTTTAAACAGAGCATATCTCTTTAGAACTCGCTCATTTTAGCGTTGGAAAATTCTATAGTGTCGGTGATTTTTTTACCGAAATGAAATCGTCTAGTGGAAGTCATCGAGCGCGCAATGATGCTCAATCCGCGTGGATGGAATGAGAGTCCTCTCTATCCAGGAATGGAGTCCTCGAAACTGAAAGAGACCGTCCGCACATCTGCAAATGGGGAGGTGGGAGGGAGGGAGAACGAGCCCCCACCCCCCTAAAGTAAAGCTTCCGGTCACACGATGGTGTGCGGAGGTCACGTGATCGTCTTTAACATCCCCACGGCCATCCGTGAATGGCCCCCGAAGAAATTGCCTCCCGTAATTGACTCCGATGCCACTAATAGGGAGGCCCGGCCAGTGATAGCAGCTGTGGGCCCCTCGGGTCCGTGCACCGTTGGACCACACCCCCCTCATCCTAAAGGCCAGGGGACAATTGGCTCCGGAGGACCACGGGAGACTGGCGCGATGTCTCGCGTGTTCCCGAGGAAACGACGGGGTTCGTCAGTTGATGAGGAGATTGGAAGTGGGTAGCAGATCGCGAAGGGCGGGAGGGTTCCGGCCAAAAAAACATCCTAGCATTGACTCCCCAGCTCCTTCAGCGGAGTCGTTCGTTCCGGAGCCATTGTCGACGTCTTTTGCGGATGAGATGGGAGCGGGGAGGTTTTCCGCTCATTTTTTTATTATTACGCCGCTCCTCCTCTCGAAGGAATCAAATAATGATCGCAATTTTCCACTCTCTATTCACAGCCCATTTTGAATCGGTATGCCATCGACAGGGCCCAGAGACCATCATCAGGTACCACAGAAATATGAAAGCACGGGATTGCCATAATCAAGTCGAAATATGCGTCTAATTTACTTTCGTTTGCCCTCGATCGTTATTTGATTCCTGCATGTGGGCTTCCTTTTCACTAAATTATGTCCGTGCACCATCACCTCCCTCTCACTGGTCATCTCCTCGCCCCTCCCGCATTCCACGTTGCTCGAATGCGCCCCTCATGTGAAAGGCTCGCTTGATTTCCTTCACCTTGCCCCGGGCCCACCTCCTGCCCTTCCCCTTTCCTCTGGGGGGAAGAGAGGGGTGTAAGGTCCTCCACACTCGATCCATCCCACCCCTCCTCGATAGAGTTCACGAGTCGCGGTGAAAGCGCCGATGATGAAAGTGCGCTTCGTTTGTTTTCGTTATTTTGCCGCATAACCAGCGTGCGCTCTCGTGGTGGGGTGCTCTTGGTAAAGTTTTTGTTTTCGTCGGGGTCCTTGCTGCCAGTTTTCCCGCCCACCCTCACCCGAAACGCCTTCCTCCCCCCACCCCAACCAGCAAGCTTTCCCACTCGCCGGTGCGGCCAGCCTCTCGTAACTGGCTCGCGCCGCGCCCGTCACTCCTTTTGTTTACTTCCGCGATGCTCCGCTGCTAGTCCTCTGGCGCCGCGGAGTGACGCGACGTGAAAGAGGCGCTCTGCGAGCACGCTCGCACAGACTATCGGCACGAACGAAGAGAAAGGCTCTCTCACTCATTCCTCCTATTTCTCATCCCGATGCAAAGGGACTCTTTCGAACAAAGATGTGGTGGCAAGATTCAGATGAAAGTCTCCTCTTCCTCATGTGGGGGAAATGGTTCGCGGTACATCTTTCTCTCTCGGTCAGCGTGAAAGCCAGAGTTGATGGATAGCTTCGAGGGGAATCCTAGGCGATGACTGAGCTTTATCACCCTGATGTTACATAGAGTTGAAGTGTTCGTGCTCAAGTGTTGTTTGTTTGGCTTCCGCAGTCATTGGAGAGGCAGGAAATACTGTTGTTACGCATTGTGCGCATGTCTTAAATCTGCTGCGGGTATCCGTTCTTTTCCATCTTAGCAAACCCCAGCTCGTGAACTCGACTTAATGGGGAACAGCGTACTTTTTTGTGGATGAAAGCATTTCATAAGGAACGGTTTATACGGGATTGTAATTCGACGTGGGGATTTCTTTGACCATCGTGTTCCACAATGATTATTTGGTTTTTGGGAACATAATAGAGAGGCGGCGAGTACAAATTAGATAATATGTAAACTGTACAGTGAATGTCCTGTAAAAAGATATTTATAGATGTTTGTGTTTATTTTACTTGGCACTAAGTGTTTTATTTATTGTAATTGAATTGTTTCATAAATGACCCATCATTTGTAATACTAGATACGTAAATCTTCGGTAAATGACGGTGGTACTTTTCGCATCGCGACTGAAATACCTTGTATTCTTGATTTGTAAATCCATAAATTGATTAGTCCAAATAAATGTTCACGTTCATTTTTACTTGCTTTTTATTTTTACCACATTTTGCAGATTTTCTTAGCTATAATTAGGACATTATGTGTCCGAAATAATGAATTTAACTTAACTAACAATGGGTAGAAGTAATATTTGCCCTCTTAAAAAATGTAATTTTCCCCTGCATCAAATATACCTGGTGGAAAAAGTAATAAATTGTGGAACCAGTAACTGTAGAATCACCCATCTCTATGGGAAGCAGTCTGTACAGTTTGTTCGAAATTTTCCCTTTTATTCCCAAGTTCAAGCACGTTCTGACTCATGGCCTAATATGTAGACAGTTTCACGTTGCCCTAACTTCGATGAAGAGCTAATTAAACAGCACGATTTCATGTTTAAATATTAGACATTATTTTAACTTGATAACCTTTGAAGTAAAATAATACTAAACTAGAAATCAAGACAAATTTGCACTAACTTTTACCCTCAAAACCAGTATTGGCCTTAAATTTATTCAATTATTCATTTGAGATTGTGCAGAAAAGAGACCAAAGCATTGCCAGAATGGACTTTATGTTGAAGCTACAAAAAATGAGTAATATTGTTGCAACAAGTACATAGAATGCATCTATTATCTTGCCTTCAAGGTCTGAATCTAGTACATCGGTCCAAAACATTTTCGCATTCCGTCATGTGGAATGTCTCGCCCCTACCATCGAATTTACGATGAATCCGACGAGACTATATTTGGGTAATGGCCTCGAATAATCTCCGTAATTTTCTTGCAACTATTGCTGCGATCCTTGAAAAATTCCTTCATGTGGTAATCGAGACACTCATTTTGCATGGTGTAAATGATAAAAATAATAATTCCACCTGATAACGACGTTTACCTTCGGATGCGAGATAGCGCGGCCATATCTCAAAGTGTTTCATACGTCTTAGTAGTCAATACGTGCAGAGCATCGCCGGTACTGGAATTTTTTTCAATATTCTGAATGCTACAGATTTTGTTTCAAGCTGTGTAATCCTTAATTACTTGAGTTTCATAATGCCTGTTTTTGGGGCGTCGAAGGATTCGTGATTCTAACAGACGAATGAGAATTCTTTGTTTTTCATTGCACATTTGGAAAGAAAAATTTAATATGACCTATATACTCAATTATTTTACGCCGATTAAGAGACTATGGAGTGAGAAAGAGTGGCTTAGTTCCTCATATATATTTATTCACGTAAAATGAGCGAGGGGATGCATGGCCGGATAGTAGTGTGTTATGATATTACAGTCAATCCAAATGGGAAATATGAATTATTAGCAGGTATGTATAGCTCCAAAAAGCGCCGTCATTTACCAACTATAATATATGTTTACACTAGTTTTTTAAAAGGTTGAAATGGTTTAGCAGTCGCACATTATTGACTATTTATTGTGTCAATTTTTGAAGGGTTTAAAACTGCTTGAAAAGGAGATAAATAATTTTTCGGGTAGTTTGTTTCATTCAATCATTGTTTTGGTTACAAATTTTAATTTTTCTTCTTACATTCTAGACTCTGTCAACCCCACAGTCCCTGAATTTTCGTCACACTCTCTTTTCACTCAAACCTATTCGAAGTATATATCACCATATTTCTTTGGACTCTTTCCAATCTCATAAAAAGACGAGTCTCATGCGTGTAGCAGTTATTGCATCCAAATCTTCCAGAATTAGGCGTACTAGGAGCTAGGAAGTCTTTACTTTTGTGATGCATCCTACCTATTTCCGCATCACCTATTTTAGGGTTTCGATTGCTTTTCTCGCGAAATATTCCTCCTGCATCTCTCATGGAAGACCTTTGGTTGGATGCGACCCTAAATACTTACATGAATTTACGAGAAATGCTTTGAAAATGAATGAAAATTCTGATATTTTTCCGATTATTGGTTTTGATTGCTCTCGTAAAAAATATTAAAAAACCTGGCGTAAATTAATTGTTATTGCCTATGTAAATTTGTAAAGAATTGATGCATTTTTCTACATAGCAATTCGCTTTTTTCTGTGCCTACGATGTGTATCCAGATCACATAAATGTACCTATCTCATGACAAGTACGTTTAGGGTATAATATACTATTACCGATACAATGTCTAATGGCTATCTTACTAATGAGGGCTTGCATCAATCCTATTCACTAGCGTAATAAATCATTTAACTTAATTTATACACATGTGTTTGCTCCCTGTTAAAAAAATTTAAAATGGGTCTAAATATACCTACTAACGGAGACGCTCACCTTGAGGGATTCAAGTAGTAGTTGGCATTCGGTGAAGGTGACTGACAGCTAAAGTAATGTTATCAGCATATACATGAGTATCGTTGTGAGGCAAGGCATGAATGGGTAGAGGTAGGGATTTTTTTTCTGAGAATTGAGAATGAGGGGAGAGAAATCGGCGCGCAGATTGATTAGCGTTGGCATTAGCTTATTCTTAACAAGAGGCACCAAGGGATTCAAGGTTTAACGTCCTATCCGACGGGCGAAGTACTGAACTTGATGTGCTCAACATACCACACTCAGTGCGGGACCAAGTCTCTTGAATAAAAAGTCACTTCCAATGCCGAGGTCTGACCGCGGAACCCTGGGATTGGATTATGGAACTCTAGCCATCTCACCAACCTGATCCGTACTTCAAAATTTCTTAAAATGTTTTGAATAACACTTTCTCTCGCAGTAAATTTGTTCAGGAGAAAATCGAGTGAAATTTTTATGATCGAGTTAATAGCATGGTTTTAATTATGTTAGCTGTGTCGCTTGCTTCACGGTAGGGA
The DNA here is from genome assembly GCA_933228895.1 of Platycnemis pennipes. NCBI lineage: Eukaryota > Metazoa > Arthropoda > Insecta > Odonata > Platycnemididae > Platycnemis > Platycnemis pennipes. The sequence goes on from OW121847.1 coordinate 111,835,698, forward strand.
GCTGTAATTATTTGAAAATTTTAATGAACTGCTATTCCCCTCTAAAAGATCCCAATAATCGACCAAAAAGTCAATTGAGGCAAAATATTTTATAATTGCAGATATTATTATGCAGAGGTGGTATTGAACCGTTCATAATTTCAGAGCAATTTTCACTTTTTTCCTTTTCCCGGCTCTCCTCCCGTCATCTCTTGCCAAAGTGAGCGCGCCACGTCGCCCCTGCTAACTTGTCCAATAAATCAGCCATACGAAATAATATTGGCAGTACATTCCGTAAAGGATACTACGAGCAAGCCAGTTGTGAAAGTGCTGATTTGAAAAAGGCATAAACATTTCTTCCCAGCCAGTTCTCAAAATGTAGACATTAATGTACCATCATGTGATATGCAAAGATTTTTGTATGTACATTCTAAAATTCCACTAAATGACTTATTGGGTACGAGGTATGAAAAATAGCATTATCCTCACGTATCTGAGGATGATGCCTATGCGTTGAACACTAGTTTGTTCCTAACAAATCATTATCGTATCATGAATTTCTATGAGGTCGAGTACGAAACAATTTAGCACACTGTGTAGTATTAAATGAATCCTATTTATTTGGCCAATAGTTTTAATTTAATAGTTTAATTTTTAGTTTAGATAAAAAACCATTTAGCCAATGGTTTTCTATCTAAATCTTGGGATCCTTGGAGTGGCGAAATGGTCCTGCTCATTAATGCAGTTTGAAAAGGAGTGGGTTGATGTTGAAGCCTTCACAATGAATCGTATAAGAAAAGACCCTGACTCCCTTGCCCTGATGTATGAATTGCGCACGCCGCTGATCTTACTGCATAGTGAACTCTACCCACACCAACAATTCAGATCTTTGAGTTAATCTCTGCGGTTTTGGTAATGTTTTCTTGTTGTTTACTTGTTTTATCAGACTAATTGATCTGATATTTGTGTCAAACGAACCTCTAAGTCATTTCGAATGGGTTAGATATGGTCTAGGGGACGTTTGCAATCATATTCCACCCAGAATAATTTCTCCATCGATCCATATTGATTCCATATGCAAAAGGGTCAGTTTCACATTATACTTTAGTGCCCCTGATGATGCCGTAAGTGGCAAAAACGGTCGTTCGACGTCTTATGAAAATGTGGAACTTCGCAAAGTAGCTGGTGTTTATTTTATCAAGCATTAAATGTTTATGAAGCTATTTAAATTATGAAGCCAATATAACGGTTGATAGCATCACAATTCCATTTAATGTGCCAATCATTGAACTGAAGACGAGTTGAATCTAAATGATATGCTCAGAACAGAGAACATGAATATATTCTGTAGGTATAATGTCACCGCTAAAGTCTAACGAGCGTTCTTATTCGGTGAACTGTTGCATGCATTGTTAGTCGGAGCCCTGGGGTTTGCAGTGTGGTTATCAGACGAAATTATGGCGCCAAAATGAAGCCATTCACCCAGTTGGAACAATTTGATGACATGCATCATGATCATCACACTTCTTGAAGTGATCATTGACGTGGGCTGAGGGTGGATAACGCAGTTGTCGAAATTTTGGACTCTTCTCGGAACTAACTCTAAATCATGGCATTTCCAGACTTAAGCAATTGTACATTTATCCCTCGTATTTGGGACAAAATGAGATTTTCCAATCAGTCTTACGGTAGTTTTACGACCCGCGAACGTGGGTTGGAGTGTCCAGCTGGCTTCAGTGCATACGGATGTTGGTTCGACCCTGTGTCCTACCCCGCTCGTTACATTGCACCATCTGGCCTTATTTCAAAGGCAGTGAGATAACCACATTGTTTTTTTTAGCAGCGTAGAAGGGTGACCACAAAAAAGGAAGAGGAAGTCATACTTGCAAAAATCAATAAGCGGATGCTTTTACTAATTTGTTGTGGCCGAATCGATTCCTGTGTCAATTCTAATTTTCATATGCTGATTTGCATCGTGAATCTCTCCTGTCCCTAGAATACACAGAGTTGAGCTAATGTATGCTTAACTCTTAAAACATAATCGTCATCACTATGAGCGTCGGGATGTTGTGACCTCAACGAGCTGTTTCTTCAAGGACTACGTGTAGATGTTTTTTGTAGGCTTACCGAAAACAATGGTGATGAGCATTGTGATAGAATAATTGCTACCAAAGGAAAGAGTTGACGGTATATTCGGTTTTTTCTTTAAGAACTCAGCCGCGTCATGATTTCATTGCCTAATTTAGAAAAAAAGTGATATAACGTCCATTATTACACAGTAAAATATATTTTACGAAACAATTTTTTATACAAAAATGTAACTTAAAATATGTAATTCACTTATTTTCTCTTAGTCTCTTAGCAAAAGTTTACTTTTTGTTAAACTTCAACCAATGGAATAAACGGAATTCTCTTCCAAAATGTTTAAATAACTTTGGCTAAATTTATTCTTAATAAAATGTTATCTGTCGGGTTAAGGATCAGTAACTAATCCAATGAGTGGAAGGTGGAAATCCTTCGTTAGCACAAATTTAATTAAATGCAAAAATAGCGAACCCTGATTTGGAGGTTTTTCCTTCGTATTTAATGAAGCAGAATCGTTTTTGATCCTTCAAAAATGTTGCTGCGAAACATATATAATTTAAAGGATTTCTATGGATATATATTTATATAGATCTATATCTTAAGTCCTTAAAGGTTGTTACATCTTTGCAGGGTACTGCGATCCTATTTTTCTAGAAACGATGTGGAGTATGCACAACGAACAAGTTCCTCCGATTAAGTAGTATTGTTGTAGCTATTAGCGCACGTTTGGTAATTATTCACCCCCTACCACACACCCTCGTCGTTAGTTAATGGGTACTCCGTAGATGTATTTCCTCCTACGCTTTGCCTTACAGAGCGCATTTGAGTGTCGAAAAATCACCTTGTACCGTCACATAATATAATGTAATTCCTTGACGTAATTCAATGACGCATCAGAAAATAGCCCCTAATTAATGAAGCTTTGAGCAATTTCAGTGGTTGCGTGGCATTTGTGTGCTATTTATACGCGAATGGAGAAAACCTAGGTCAATAAGCCCCGCATATTTGACTTGAGCCTCAATCTCTGAATAATGTTCCTCGCCAGCTGGACTGGGACACAATGCCTGTGCAACTCAATCGCCCTCGAATCCGCTTGGCAGCCGTAAAACCCGCGTCAGAGTACCGCAACGGTGCAATCTTGCACTTCGCCGCGCCTAAGATTATGGCCGAACGCGATTGAGCATAATGTTTCGTTGCAAAATATTTTCCCGGCTTAACAGCATTCTGCTTCTGACTGAAATAACATACTACTATAGTCTTGCCTTTAAGGGCCATGACTATGGCGGTATCTTGAGTACTACTATCGAAATAACGCGAAGCGGCAAGCGCCTACCTTCCCGTTCATCGTCATTTTACGCTTTAAGTCGTCATTGATAAGTTTCTATGCTCCAACGGAGGAAAGTAAGGATGAGGACAAAGATACGTTTTATGTAAAGCTAGAAGAAGTAGTGACCGATATCCCACGATACGACACACTTTTATTGCTAGGTGACGCTAATGCCAAAGTAGGCAAAGAAGATATTTGGAGCAAGGTAGCAGGAAGAGAGAGCCTGCACGAAGAATCTAACGACAATGGCACTAGGCTGCTCAGCTTTGCTTGCTCAACAAATTTGTTCGTTGTAAGTACGAAGTTTCCAAGGAAAAACATATATAAACAGACGTGGACATCTCCTGACGGTCGCACCACAAACCAGATCGACCACATCCTGATAGACAATAGACATGTAAGCTCCGTGACTCAAGTAAGAAGCCTTAGAGGAGCAGAATGCGGTACAGATCATTACTTAGTGTTGATGAAAATAAGACAAAGATTAAGAATAGAGAAGAGAAACAAAAATAAAGTCGAAGACAGAATAACTTTTGAGGAAAGCAAGATTAATGAATATAAAATTGAACTTAGAAATAGGTTCTCAGTTTTAGCAGAAGAGAGTGAGGAAGAGGACTTGAAAGTAAGACAGGAAGAAGTGGAAGAGATGTGGAAAAGGTTCAAAACTAATATTAAAGAATCAGCAAAAGAAGTGTTTAACATGGAAAAAACTCCCAGAAATCCTTGGTTCAATGAGAATTGTAGGAAGTTAGTAGAAGATAGAAAAGAGGCCAAAATTAAGGCTCTTGCGGAAAAAACTCAAGCTACCAAGGAAAGATATAGACAGGTCAACAGGGAAGTGAACAAGACACTCAGGGCAGAAAAAAGAAAGTACATAAACAATACACTTTCAAGGGCAGAGAAAGACTGCACACAAAATAACACGAGAGATTTTTACAGAAAAGTGAGGTTTTTCCAGAAAGGTTTCAAACCTAATGTAATGGAAGTGAAAGACAAAAGTGGAGTGATAACGAGTGAACCAGCAGAAGTCTTGAGAGTCTGGAAAGAATACTTCTCTGACCTTTTAAACGGGGATGAAATAGAGGGAAATGAAAATGAAAATGAAGTGGTACAACAAGAAGGGCTAAGTGGTGGAGCAGGTGAAAACGTTTTATGTATGGAACCAACAATAGAAGAAATAAAATCGGCATTGAAGACCTTCAAAAACGGCAAAGCGCCAGGTGAGGACGGAATACCGATAGAGTTAATAGCAAATGCAGGCGAGGAAGTAATCTCGTTCCTATACAGATTAATAATAAAAGTATGGAGAACTGAAAAAATGCCCAGAGAATGGTGTGAAGCTGTTATTGTACCGTTGCATAAGAAAGGAGATAAATTAGATTGTAAAAACTACAGAGGCATATCATTAATCAATACAACATACAAAATACTTTCTAAACTTGTGCTAAACAGGCTTAGGGAACAAGCAGAGGAGATGATAGGAGACCACCAGGCGGGATTCAGGAAAGAGAGATCAACAACAGACCAAATGTTTATTCTGAAAGAGCTGGCCTCAAAATATTGGGAATATAATAATGATCTATTCCTTATGTTTATAGACTTCAGCAAAGCCTATGACTCGATAAATAGAGACAAACTTTGGACAATAATGAAGAAATGTGGATTTCCTGAAAAAGTTATTAGATTGACAAAAATGTGTGTGAGTGAGTCTAAAGGAAAAGTCAAGGTTGGAAAAGAGTACACTGATACGTTTGAAATAAACACAGGAGTGAGACAGGGAGATGGCTTGTCGCCCCTCCTCTTTAACATAGCATTGGAAGAGGCGCTAAAGAGAACCAGAAATGGTCCAGGAGGAGCCAGGATTCCAGAAAAAATTAATCTGTTGGCCTTTGCAGACGATGTAGTGATTGTGGCCGAAAATAAAGAAGAGCTTAAAGAACTAACCACAACACTTTTAATGGAAGCCAAGAAAGTGGGCCTACAAGTAAATGAAGGCAAAACCAACTTCATGAAAATAAGCAGATATGAAGAGAAAGATGATTATTTAGAAATACTCAATTATAAGTTCAAAAAAACAAATCAGTTCAAGTACTTAGGGGTAACAATAACAAGCAACAACAAAGAGGAGACCGAAATTCTCACCCGACTTGCGACAGCTGAGAGAACCTACTGGAGCCTAGTAAAACTTTTGAAGAGCAAACTCCTACCACGAAACACAAAAATTCGTATCTATAAAACAATTGTCCAACCAGTACTACTGTATGGTTCCGAAATATGGTCGCTAACAAAAAGATCACAAAAAAAACTGATAACGTTTGAAAACAAAGTGTTGAGACGAATATTCGGCCCCATTAAAGAGGGAGAGACATGGAGATTAAGGAAGAAGAAAGAGTTGAGAGAACTATACAAAGGACCAGATATTGTGGGTATAGCCAGAAGCAGACGACTAAGATGGTTAGGCCATGTCCTCAGAAGAAGTGACAACACCATGTTAAAAATGATATGGAAAGGAAAACCGGAAGGCACCAGACCACCAGGGAGACCAAGAATGCGCTGGAGCGACGAAGTGAAGAAGGACCTCGAAAAAATGGGAGCTCAACTCGACACAGCAGAGGACAGAAGGGCATGGAGGCGAATGGTTGGCGAGGCCAAAGACCATTTAGGTTTTCAATGGCCACAGGAGTAAGAGTAAGTAAGTAAGTAAGTCGTCATTGATGAATTTTGAAGAGGGTATTAAGCCACACAGCCACGATGGAGGTGAAGGAGAGAGTTTAAAGGTGTCATAAACAGTGTTTAAATGACAATGATTGTCACCGAATATGGAATCAAGGCCTGTGTTTTGCCATTGCTATAAGAGTAAAAAAACACCAAGAAAATAGCATTATGTCACTTCGAGCGGTACCCATCTCCCTATGTCATTTGAAGGAAGAATGGTGTTCGGCACCAATCAAGATTCTGGGTCATGGCGGAATATTAACCCATCGGGCTCCATCCGCCGCTCTATTTGGATACGATCTGCCTTTGAGGTCATTCGTCAATCAGAGGTGCAAAAATGTGTTTCTTTTTCAAAAACCTTATTGGCCCTGATAGCAGAATTTTGGTTACAAGGTAGGCGAGTTCAAACGTCAGGGTAGAACAGGTGATTGAGAATGTCTCGCGTTCGAGCTCATTCAAGTAAGAAAAGGAGATATTTAATTAAGAGTAATGCTTTGAAATAATAGCGTTTATGTAGCCGAAACTATTCAAAGAATGATCAAGTGGAAACATTGTGACATTGTATAGAAATGACAATGCTAACCTGCAAAAAAAAATAAAGACAAACACATACATATTTTAAAGCATGCAATCTGACTCTTCCAATACCCTTAGCACATCCATAGTAGACAAAGCCTTTAGTACACAAATACTGTGTGTCCTTAATATTACAGACCTTACATTACATTAATTAATGTTACATCATTAGTATATATTATTACGCCTCTAAGTTTACCATAGCCTCAGTGTCTTATTTTGCATACAGTATTATCTCTTTTATAAAGAGTATTGAAAAATGTTCTTATGTGAGCCATTAAATGATATATTTCCCATTTGAAAGGACTGTTGGTTACATTAATCGAAAATCTTTCTTTTAAGGGTAGTGTCACTGCCGTAGCAAAGTCGATATTGCATCAGCCTAGCATCCTTGGATCTCGAACTGGGGTATCTTTTTGATCTTCGAATTGATATCATGTTAAATAGTGCGATAGCATCTTATTTTGGCAGCTTGGGCAGATGGAACACTTTCAATTCTATTTCCTCTTTGAGAATCGTTTATTCGCCTCACTTTACCTTTTTTGCTGGCAAGTACTCCACTTGGTTGCCGGTTGAATCGTAGTAAATCGTAGAATCTTGTGCCACAGTGAGCATCATATAGGAATCAAAATACTACGTTCATTTAAGGGGTGGAGCGTGATTCCCTGAATAAAAGCTTTCAAGGCAGAAAAGAAAAAGGCAAAAGAACAATGTCGTCGATGGCGACGAGTGCCTGCTTCGGCGGTCATATTTTGCAAGCGTCTAAAAATGTTGGAATAGCTTCTCATGCATGCTGAGCATGGCTTTTTATGTTTGATGACGTAGAAAATTTCACCAGATCATTAGGAGGAACGATGAATTCAGCAAAAATATTAAGGGAAGTCATAACATCACACATCCGTGCCTATGGAAATCGATGCGTCAGGTCTAACAAGCTCTTGCGATTCCAGACGTGAAGTCCTTTATGCAAACTTCAAGAAGGCGCTATAAAAATTGCGAGTCATTTTAATTTCCTCGGACATTATTTAACCGAGCTGTGGACGAATAGGCTCTTGAGGTGGCTGTAACCTGTGACATGGACACGTAAATTTCTCTGGAATAATAGTGTCTGTTAGCCAGGTCGGCCGGCTGGGAATCAGAAAGCTATGGATTCGAATCCATAGCTTTCTGATTCTTATTAAGCTTATGTTATTGACGATAAGACCTAGTGGTTGGAGCGCCATAAATCCAACCCTGCTTTTACTTCTGCTAAGAAGATTCTTGCCATGTGAGCAGATTTGTGTTGGAATCCGATTACACAGTCAGCTTTCTTTTTTCTTTCTAAAGCCAAGCGCCCGTAAATTCCCTCCGCAAAACTCATAGATGCACGTAATACAGCTTCATTCGAGAATTATCCGTTCTACACCATAACTTCTCGGGACGCAATCAGAGGCTTTGGAAGACGAGGAAGATATGACTTCGATGATATTTTCGTCATCACTCTCAAATGCTAAGCCCGATATTCTTTTCAGTATGAATTTGAGGCCATCAGGCCATTCCGAAAAGACATTCGACGGGACCGCGTCCTCGGATTAGGGCGGAAACAATGGGATATGCGGAATCGGTTAAGGGAGGGGTGGGTTTCGAAGGGAAAGGGTGTTTGAGAGCGTGTCTCCAGAGCGTGGAGAATTACGATGCGAGAAGAGATAGAGAGGGTGGAGGAAATAAAGGACACGCTCTTTCCGTGGAGAGACTGACTGCCCCGGGCGAGGAATGCTGAGAGAGTCACTGTAGGGGGACTTAGATGGCGTCCGCCCAGGGCCAGTTGCAGGCCCGATTCACTTTCACTCACCTATGAAAGAAAGGGACGTTCGGCGGCGTGGGACGAGAGAGAGGGAGGGGAAGGCGGGAAAAAATCGGAGGGTTCGGGGGTCGAAAAATCGGTTCGACGAGCCGAGGAAGAAAGGGATATTAATTTTGATCGTGGCGAAAATCAGGACAAGAGTGGGGTTGGAAAAGGGCGCAAGAAAGACGATATAGTGTCGAATCCAAAAGTTTTCGGGCGGCAGCAAGGTGAAGTGTTGAAAAAAAAGGAAACGGTGGACATTGAGAGCAATCAGTGTTGGGCAAAAAAAATCACAAGGTCGTTCTAAAAAAATGAAAGGGAAGGCAACGCTGATCGTTTTGTCCGAGTTTTCAAAGCGTTGCCTCGGTCATTATTATCGGATGAAAAATGACTGGAATGTGCCGGCGGATTGGGAATGTTCCTGACCTCCTGCTGCTTGCGGTTTCTCGCTCGCCTTTTCATGTCCCTCTGACTCCATTTTACGATTTGTTTGGAGCTGGCTCGAAAGATGAATCGAATGTTGAAATTCCGCCCTCTTCTTCCACATGCTCACCCGCCTACCATTTATCTCCTCTATGGTCCACTGGATGAGTTGAAAGCATTATTTCCCAATCCAATCACTGCGGAGCACAATGGAGAGTGGTAATGTAGTCCTCTTGACAAAAATGACTCGCCATCACCCGCTCCTGCTCTGGATTCTTGTATAATGGTCAAGATCCGTAACCGAATATTGGATTCAAATAAAAACTTGAGGATTGAGAAAAACTTGGTACCTATCATTGAAACTCCTTAAAATTTTGAACTTTGAAGTGTGTACAGGTGTAAATGCATGGATACACAAAAATTAACGAGTCATCTTGCTAGAATCCACGGTTACTTGACAATGTTTGGATGTAGCGACAATAGACGCGAATTAGTTTTGATTGAAAATCACGCATAAGTATCTTCGAGTTGATGAATGGTTTCATTATTGATTGCTTGTGTTAAATATCGTGTTAATAAATTACAAAGCCGAAGGTGTGGATTCTCCTCGTGACTAATTACTTGCTCATACGCAGAAATCATTTCCTATCGCAAATCATCCATCGGGTGTATTTACTGGCAGTTGGACGGTAGGATACGTTTTCAGATGCAGATGATTGTCTTCCTGACACTCCAAGCTCAATTTAGGGAGTGCAATTACTTGGGTACCCGTCATATGAAAGAGATGTGAAATATGCAAATTAGGATTTTTATGCGAAGAAACATCCAAAAATAATTAAATTCCAATATTATTCTCCAGCTTAGAACATTAGGTAATGTAAGTTTTATCCGTATTATTAAAGCAATTGCGACAAATTAACTAATATTATTCCCTTTTTCTCCTGTGATGAAACATTGACTAAATTTATGTTCAGATCTATATAATTTTCAATGCAAAACTCAGCAAAGTTTATCAATAAATTAATTCCATTATATCTAGATCTCTAGTTATAAATTACTACCGAAAAATGTTGCGAGGTTTTATTGTCATTTTCGTGATTTTATTTAAATTACTTCAGTAAAATGCTTCAACTGCTGTAGTATTTAATTACCTGATGATAATTATTTATATTGTGTTGGTTATGTCTAACTTGAATTTAGTGATAACTTTTCCATGCACCACAACTCACATGCTTCTTTTATGTTGAGAACAATGTTCAATGAGTAAAGATATTACTCGTAGGCAGTATTTTTTACATTGACTAAAATCTGGTGGTACGCAATTCTTATTCAATGGAGTATTTTAAATTAATTTATATATTTCCTAGATCCGCCACAAAAAACCGTCCAGTTTAGGATGAATGGAATTCAGGTAATGCAAGGTAGGAGACTTCAAATTCCGCTGTTCTGTGGTCATAATGAAACTAGTGTGCATGGAGTGAGGGAAATGAGAGTATTGAAGCTTAAGATGGAGTAACTTAAAATTTAACCCTTCTCACCTCACTCCGATCTGCTTGTTGCCCTAGGATACGCACACACTGAGGAACCAGAATACCGACAATAAACTTCCGCCGCGACGAAATTGAGCGCATGCATTCAGTGCATGAGTTATTCACACCTTTCAGCAACGTTGAAATATGAACCGCAAGCAAGTTAACGTGAGAACTGTTCCCTTATTACTAAATAATTATATTTCTAACTAAACTATTTCAAGCAAAATTAATCACCATTTTTATTTAGGGCATTATTTCCATTGACCTTTGTGCAGATAAAAGTGGATTTGTGAAATTTTTCGACCGCGGGATTTTTTTGCCGCTGTCCAATGCGACTTCATCACTTATAGCTTTTTTCCACGAAACACGGTGACACAGCAGGTTTTCCGCAGAAGGGCTTTCTTGTCTCACTCGCGATGATGCGCTTGCTTCTCCTGTGTCATCCTCCACTCCTGCGGGCACAAACTCCGAGCGACCGACTCTCTCCGAAAAGCGATTCGATTTCCTTCGCCAGTTCACTTCACCGACAAGCGAGCAATTCGTCACCTCCGTCCGGGCTGCGCGCCTGCCCGTGAAATCCTTACCCCTGTCCCTTGAAAATTTCTCTGTTTCTAGAGACTCACGATGCTTTCTGCCTCATTTGATGCTGCAGCTTCGATCGTTTCAAGGAGAGCCAGAGAGAAAGATTCACGCCTTCCAATCACGAAGGACGTTGAACCGAGAGGGTAAGTTGTTCAATTCTGTGAATCGAAACTCTTGGAGTCCCCACGATTTGGGTCCGAATCATCGAGACTCCGTGGATGGCCGAGGAGAAACTCTGGTCAATGTTTTTCCTCAAGAAGAATGCCTCCAGGATCGAGTCCTCGAAGTTGCTTCCAAGGAAGGTGGAACACAGACCGGGAAGAACCGGGTGTAATCGCTTATATTCCTCGTAAAAATATCATCAAAACAACTTTCGCGTTGATAATTATGGAAGGGAAAAGGTTTTGAGCTACGGATTATGCTTTTCTGAGAAGCCGAATACCTCCTTATACATGTGACTTCACTGATGGATCGTAACGGCGAATGTGACCTATTTCCTATGGTAGTAACAGTCGCAGGTAGTTTTAGACACTCGTACGGCTTTGGTTATTTCGCACCGTCTAGCGTCTAAGGTCTTGAATCTTGGTTCAACTTTTATGCCTTGGGAGGATTTGAACCCACGACCTTTTGATTTCCAGACCAGAGCGTGATCTACCTGACCTATGTATTTTCTATGCATCCTCTTAAATATTGCCATTGGAATCAGGACTTTTGGGTAGCGTGGTGATTGGCAAATTAGCTCGGCAAGTCATAGGTCAGCGGTTCGATTCCTGGTCCAGAAAAAGCTTTTTCCTCTGGCCATTTCCAACACACATGCTTTTCAGAGACTGTTCAGAGAGTTAAAGTCTTAAAAAATACTCTTTGTGTTGCTCACCAGTTGTATTATTGTGAGTGTATTCCTTTATTGTTCTATTTTACCTATAGCCTGAGATAATTCTGCAGATTCTATTATTTATAATTCTTCTCTTTACCCAACTTTGAAAGGAAAAATTTGCATAGTCCACGAAATTTTCAGCCTTTCCTCTTAGTTCACCGGCCACTCTGTAAATCGTAAAAAAACTTTATGAGAAAATACTTAAAGATGAAGTGTCTCGAAGCCTTATTACACCAAGTTTATGGATACACTGAGCTAAGCTTAAGATATTTATTGCACTTAGAGAAATGCGCTACCCAAGCTCGAAGGAACCTAACATGTGCCCCTTTTGTTTTCAGACTGGCTTTGTATTAATGGTTGTGGTCTTGGGTTTTAGGTTCTCCAACGGCTAGGACTGTACCGCACCATCTGACGTAAGAACTTTATTCTACAAAAAAGAAAACGTCCTTGCCCAGGGCGGTAAAAGAACCCGCGACCTTTGATCTGCTATACCGAGACGTGTCCGACCTAGGCCAACCTCTATATTAAATTCCCTTTTGCGGCACCATTTTCAAGGCCCAGGCTACTTAGAAAACCTATATTATTGGCATTAATTAAGGCACATGAATGGAGTCATCGCACGAGAGGAAATATACTTCCAAAAATGAATTTTTTCTGCTGGAATTACGACTACACCGAGGTTTAATCGATCTTGACGTCAGTATCGGACTTTTAACATGAAACCTTTTCAGTTCTTTCAATTGCTTTCAATAAATGTTTGATTATTTACTTAAATCTAATGACGGTTGTGGTCAACTCGAATGTTGGTGAAATCAACATTGTCTATCATATTAGGTGCATGACCTAGCGACAGTACTCCCACTTCTTTTTTTGCTTACGACGGATTGTCACAGGTAGTTCGCTGTCCCTGAAGCGGTCGATAACCCTCATAATTTAATTCACATATCAAGCTTCGCTGAGCAGAGAAGGTGGTTGCAGTATACATACTTCAGTTTGCCAATCCTAATGTGAAAAGTGGGCATTATTGCACGGACGCTGCCCTAAGTCTCTCTTTTATTAATTTTTTTTAACGTCTCGATATCCTCTGTGACATTAAAACCTCGGATTAACTTAACCCAAAAGAGTTCTGTGACCTAAGAACTATGGTGAAATATCCTCACGGAGAATTTTTCTACGCAGTTTTCCTCGCTTCTCGCCATTATAGGATGTTGCTGGATTTCCCTCATCTCTTTCAGTCCTGAGGTAAACTTGATAACTATTGAACATAGCTTTCAATGGTGATCCTGATTTAACATGCTTCGAAGAAATATAATAATCAAATAATGACCATCAGTGGTAAACAGTCCACAGATTGGATTAACGTAGTTCCTTACTAGGTTTTCCAACCAGCGGAAACTCTTCATCTTTATATTATTATTCTCTCCTACATCCTTCACTACTCGTTCTTAACATTTAATGGAAGGCGTTCCTTTGAAATTCTTCCTATTCACTTGTTCCTCGACGACTCTCTTCATCTCATCATTTTGTCCCAAGGTATGACCGATTATTACGTTTCCCCGTCTTCTTTTCAGAGTTTTCATGAGTCCTCTCCTTTCTTCCTCTCTTCCAGGGATTTCTTTCATTTGCTACTCGGTCGATACATTTTGTCTTCATCATTCTTCTAAAGCGTCACAATTTGAATACTTCCGATCTTGACTTTTCGGCTTCTATTATCGTCCATGCCTTTCTGCTGCACAGAAGTATAAAATAATGATGAATAGCGAAAGACAAGTGTTTTCGATGTAAAATAAAACTTTGGATGACAATTCTGCTTCTGAGTTATTTATTTATTTTTCAATTAAAATATGAATTGCGTCACCATTGGGAGTATAATCCCATCATACAATTTTTATGGCTCACTTTATTTTCAGTATATACTGATAATAATATAATTTAGAACAGAGCACAGTAGCAGTTCACACATTTAAAACTCACCTACTGTGCACCTAAAAGAAACTGTTCCCGAGGTCAAAAAAATATTTTATTTCTCAGATGGTGAATCGAGCCAATAGAAAAACAAGTAAAATTTTATCAACATCTGCCATCACGCAAAGGACTTTAGTTTGGAAGCAGAATGGAATTTTCGCATCATCTCATGGCAAAAATACTTGTGATGGTGTTGGAGGGACCACAAAACGCGAGGTCGCAAAAGCAAGCATACAAAGAACTATCAAGGATCATATCCTTAACTCTTACGACATGTTTTTATTTTGTGAAAAAAAAGATAAAAGGGATAAAATACATTCATGTTAATAAAGAGGAAATAATTAAACGCAAAGAGAAACTTGAAAAAAGGTTAAAAACTGCGTAAGAGTTACCGGAACTCAGGGATTTCATCGATTTGTTCCCATTTCGAAAAGGATAATTCGATGTTTCTTGGGATTCAAATCGGAAGAGTATGAGGACCTTCCAGTCAGCAAAACTGCTTCATAGACACCAAGCACTAGTAAGATTATTTTTAGTGGATATGATCATTGCTCTTGACATTGAGACTTAATCAGTTCCCATTCCTATTTAAATACAACCACCTGCCCAGAATGAGAATATAATTCAGAATATAAAGTGTCCACAGGTCACAGATCACAGTCACAGGACTGCAGGTCACAGATCCCGATAACGAACGTGCTGAGAAAACCGAGACCCACAGAAATATCAAAGGAAACTAAGTGTTATATTTTCATATTCATTTCAATGTAGCGATAAATTACAATGCTGTATAACAAGTGAGGTCATGATTAGTATTATAGTATCAATTACTGATGTAATATATCTTTCAATTTTCTTCGACATATTTAGTGAATGATTTTTAAGTGCTATACAATAGGTAGCCAAGTGTCAACAATTTTGTGGAGAGGTTTACTATGGACTATTTTTCTATACAACATATTATTATGATAAATTTATTTTTTTCAATCATATATATTAAAAAAACATTATTTCAAGCCTTAAGATGTGTAATAATGGGCATGATAAATGCATTTACATCATTTCGCAAATGCTGAATTTTTGCGTTTTTCACACACCTGTATCTGCGTAACTAGAAAAGTCTGCAAGTTCAGTTTAATACCATAGTTATATTTTGTACAGATCTTTATTTTCTATAATTTTCAAATTTTTAAACAACTGCCCATCAGAGATATTAGACTTGAAATATTGCAATATTTTAAAAAGTTACAATTTGCCGGCTCTGTAAAAATAAAAATATGCGAGCTTCCGACTTCAAATTATTTTAGTGCAGAGATCTAATGTCACCGTATATTATGAGTAATTTTTAAGGATAGCAGAAAATTTCTTCTTCCCCAAAAAAAATCCGAAATATACTAAAACTAGAGTTTTTTACTTCAAAGTTTGGCTGTAAAATTAGTCACGAAGAAATAATAATTCCACGTTATGACATACACAAAGTTGTAGTTCCAAGTATGCGTAATGCATAAAAATGTATTTCATTTTCCTATAAGCGACGGTATAAGAGTAACAGAAGTTAATTTCAAGCCTTGAAAATGCTAAAAAAGCTCTGCACGGAGATGGAAAAATGGCCGCCATTCGGTTGCCATGGAAAATAGAAAAAAAATAAAACTTGTTTTGAGCTATCGAAACATAAGGCTATCGGCCCTCAAAAAATGAATTTTTTCTAAAATGGTCGAGCTACCAACTTGGACCACTTGGTATGGATTGACCCTATACATAGTTAAGCCGTTACACCATGTAGAGAAATCCCGTATATCGACCGATATGGAGAAAAGCTCGATGAGAAGCAGCAGTAATAGTTCCCTTAAAACTGGGTCGGTTTCATCAATTTTCTCCTATCTGGCATATAATTGTGTTTTGCCATGCATAATTCTTTGTCCCTGAGAAAAAAATATTGCTTGAATTGATATTCCAATGGACCGCATTCACCCATGGCATTCTCGGCCTACCATTTCCTCTCACACAATTCAGTCCTATATTTTATAGCTCACTAGGTAATTAAATCACCCTCCATTCGATTTCAGCGGGTGAACCAATGAAGTACAATCCTTTCTAACTTGTCAATTACTGTTACGTCCAATCTACACCCGATTTTTCCACATTTGTTCTTTATCCACCCTAGCCTCCTTTTTTCAGCGAACTTCTTAGCCAGGTATTCCAGACTAAGGTCATATTCAGAATCTTACCTACAGTCTACCTTCCACTGCATACGTTAATTAATCTGTATTAGGAGTTGACAATTTCAAAATATTCATCTCGATATAGCTCTAAGCTGTATGAAGATACTTCTCAATGCCACGCTGAGAAGTAATACCACCTTTGCGAGTAGAATCTGTGCACCAATTAGACTCGAAATAGAGGTTTTATGAAGGATGCGGTAGAAGTGCGACTGTTGAGTAGATTATGAATATAGCCCTAAATCTCGCTGCCACCTCTAAAACTCCTCGGGAATTAGATTGGTGTTGTTAGAGTACAGACTCCAAACCTGAGGGTCCTGGTTCCAATCCTAGCAGCAGTTGATATTTGCCGGTGCCGACTGGGGTGCGGTGAAGACACCTCGAAGTCAGCCCCGTCCGTCGGATGGGACGTTAATATCGTAATTAATCGAGTACTCTAATTAATGCATCTGTATCTTACGAATAAATGAGTACCTGGGTGAGTACAGAAGTACCTCTACGATAACTGACGATGAGGCTACTATCCGAGTGCGTCCATTGAAACCTGGCGTTCAACTGGTTCCGAGGACTCGAGCGAGGTATTGAGGCTAGTATAAGATTCTACGCACGCTAGTGGTCGAATGAAAACAGTGGTATTCATCGAGTTAGGTACTCGGATTCTTGCCGATTATTCACACTGGTACTCGTATTCAGGCGTATTCAACAGGGTATTTGAGTATTGGACGAGTCGCTCAAGTAGTTACTCTTGTATTCATTCGGGTACTTTCGTACCCGAATGAATACAAGAATCATATTCTATCTATTATCATCCAGGTAATCATTTATTCTTCAAGTACCCAGGTACTCATTTCTATACTCAAATTCCTATGGATTATTCGTACGTCACACTCTTTGCGTCATTATCTCTTTTTTACCCTAAGAAAGGGCTCACTTTCACATGATTGCCAGGACTTGGGTTGAAAATTGGATGGACTCGAAAAGAGGGAGTTAGCGAATCGAGGGAGGAACTGGCGGGTGCTGGGCTCCTCGTGACCCGACCACCGGCAAGAGAATATTCAAGGTCCGATTCGCGAAGTCAAGTCGGAGGGATACCGCAGCGAAGGTCATCTTCAGGGAGACTCGGAGGGAAGGGAAAGCGGTTGCTCTCACGCTTCGGTATCTCGGGGCGGATGATATTTAGGCTCTGTTCAGTTCAATTTATTTCCAGCGCTTCTCAGCTTCTATCATCATCATCATAAATATCCCGTGAGTCACCCCGCTATTATTACCCATTGCGATGCTTGGATGCGACGAATTACTATGCGAATTTTACCCATTACTTCGCAGCAATAAAAGTTCGCTGCGAAGCAATAGGTAAAATTCGCAAAGCCAAAATCCGCAAAAGCAGCAAGAATTAATGAATCCCCTTCACTAATGTCTGTGGATTGAGCTTTCTACCCCCGATGATGACTATGTCGAAAACTCGGTCAAGCGTTGTTTTAATAAATTAATGGAATTTCAAATTTATTGATTTCATATCACTGTACATACCATTTACATGCATAGCGAATTTCATCAAGTTACGCTGGAGATAATAGGGTAATTACAGTCCTTCGATTCCCTCAAAGGGATATTGCGGTGGCGAAATTGATTTAGTTTCTCTGCATTTTTTAGAATGTAAATATAAGTAACCAAGATCGTCGAGACGCAGCCCTGGCAACCAATAGGCATTTGGCTCGTATCCCTACCCTCATGATTGTCTAAGCGTTAATTTCAGGCTAGATTCTTTGATATTATTCATCGTTTAACGCAAGATTCTTAAAAATGCGTAGCAGTCAAATTTTATTGACTTTTTTGTTTGGTTAAATGAATATAGAACTATGAATCATTATTTTCTCAAAGGGCCCTTGGAAGAAGCTGAGAGGATAAATCTGCGTTTCGAGAGGATGTAACCTGCGTACCTATTGAATCGGTCGTGGTAGCCTGATTGGTTTCGCACCCCAAAGATTGCTGGTTCGAACCCCACCAGGGGTATGGTTGTGCGATATAACCTTAGCCGTTGGAGAACCCTAACACCGAAGGCTACTACTACCGAATTGTCGCTGTTTTAAAAACTTACGCGAGAGATCGTTGTATTATTTGGTCAAAAATCAACTTTCATTTTACTGTGGAGCCAATGAATCGCTGGAATTTGCCCTTCAAGAATAATGTCGGCATTAACACTTCCTCCTCCGCCGCGCTGCTCCACGACTTCCAGACTGGGAGACTCTTTCGAAACTCAGTATCTGTTCCCGGAGGACCAAAGCATCATTTTCTTCGATTTTAATTTTTGCTTTGTCGCCGGCCGGATGAAGAACACCTTGACAACGAAGGTCGCATCCTTCGTGGCAAAATGGGATGAGTCGTATTGCTGACTGTTTCGGAGTCTTGCGGTTAGGGAAGTGGTGCCGACCGCCATATGCTAACCCCTACGTCCAAATTTGCGTGCTTTGCATTTGGGAAGTGTTATTACGTTTTAAGTTTCACCGTCCAAAGAAATTAATTTTTTCTTGTCCTGACTGCTTGTAGAAAAAAAATTGGCCTTCTTATTGGCATAAATTAATTCATACATTTATAGGCTATTATTTTTGGGAATTACTGTTGAAAATATTTTGGTCATCTTACTATTTATTTTCATTCCATATTCATCCCACTGCACTGATAACGCATGTAGTATCATTTTCAACCCTGGCACGATCGGCTAACTGGTACTTCATCACCCGCAAAATATTTGGGAAGCGAACTTAACCAAACATCTTCTTATCTTCAATTCTGCATGAAGCCCATCCGACACGTCTCCCTCCTCTTCTTCCGAATATGTGCTAAAAAGCAGTCAACGGGCAGTCCTACTTTTCTTCCCGTCCTATCGTAATCTGATTCTCCATCCGAGAATAACCAAATGTGTATGGCAACTCACGCAGATCCAGTCTTCCATGTGGACCTATCAACACCTAGACTACCTGCACATATCATCAAGTATTAAACAGCACAGATCCCGTGGTTACACTCTTGGTTTATAGACATCTCGGCTCTTTTGTTGTCGTCCGATCGACGTTACGTACTAATCAGAAGAAAGCCTGCTGATTCTGTCGCCGAGCGTCTTCCTCGCAATAGGTCGGCACGGTGACGTAATGGGAACACGATGCACATAAACATTCATCGCGCAACGTCCGGGAGTCGAGAAACTGCTGCCGCCGTTCCACGGGATGCGTAATCTCCAGTAACGCACGCGCAAGCCGTCCAGCACGCACGAGGCATTCAAATAAGTGGAAAAAATCTTGTTTCGCTCATTTTTTTGTGGGTCAGTGCATTGTATCTCACGGAACTGCATCGTTGATCGGTAGCCATCTTCCTGGCCTACTGAAGACATCACCGGGTCGCAGCGCTGGCGGCATTCTACTCACTGCAGAATCCCGCTTGGCGACCGCAGCGGAATGGACGAGAATGAAGGGAAATGGGAGAGGGTGGAGTCAGACTTCCTCCTTCTCTCATTTAAGGGTGTTTGGCAGCGCTCCTGTGCTCAACCCTTGCGTCATCCCATCGACGAGACGACATCCTATCCCATGCGCCCCGGCTCCAGGAAAAGACACCGATCCCTCCTCGCTGAGGCAGGCTGACAGATCTATCACGCCGGAGGCCGCTGAGCCGGCTGACACGTGCTTTGTGAAGGACTGTACCTGACGGTGAGTGTTTTTTGATCAATAGTCTGTCTTGATCCGGGGAGGAGATTAATATCTGAAGTCATCGGCGTCATTTAAGGCGGACGTGTAGTCGGGTGCAAGCAGGAATGTTGAGGATAAGGAGGAAAGGGGAAGATAAAACCGGCGTTGGACTGACCGGCTCTAAATAAAAGGGTTATTTCATTGGAAAGGCTGTGTGTGGTTACGTCGAATATAATTGGTATAGACCACCATCGCATGTAATTGATATAGATTTGGAGGGCTCAGTGATCTGCCTAAAGTTACGAATCAATTCTGTTGTGGTTACCAACCTTGTAATCTCTTTGTCCCACTTCCCATTCGAAAGAAAACCAAATTCCACCTAGTGGTTGTGAGACGTTTAGCTTTTTTTTACTTTTCGGTCGTATGTTGGTAAATATGGATGTTTTAGACTTGCATATTTACAATTTTCTCATATCATCCTGATGCTGCTCTTATACTCCTGATGCTGGGATTAAAGCATTTTCACTTGGTGCTTGGTAAGGGACTGGAATACCGCTGAAAAATCTCTGCCTCCCCTGGTTTTTGGATTCGTGCTCACGGGATAGAAAGTCAGTACTCTAGCCATCACACACCCCAAATACCTGTACTTTAAAATAAAATGTAAATTGGAGGGGTGGGCGGGGGCCTTCTGGAGCCCCCCTGACACTTAGAACTCTTTAGATCCATTGTGCCAAGCCACATTTAACCTGCCCGCCACTTGCAGACAGGGGCACCACGGTAGAGGTATGGAGTGGGGAAACCCATTCAACCTCCGTCCGGGCCCAACGTTGCTTTAACTTTCGGTGATCCGACGGAAAACGGTGTATCAACGTGGCTAGTTATGCCCTACGTATGCTTTATGTTCATGTATAGTTCTCATATAAAGCTTACGCGTTTGTTTCTCAAACTCGAAGTATGGTAGGATTATTTTCTTTTTTAGGGGGACTCTCACAAGCCGTTCACGTTGATGCAGCTAGAAAAATTTGTGGTAACGAAACAATACCTCACTTTTATCTAGCCTCAGAATCTTGATATCGCTCATTACAGATTATTGCCTCTTCAACGAGCTGGATGTGACTAATTATCTATTGCATAGCACAGTGCCAAATCGTACCTTGTATTGCAGATATAAATGCAATGAATTTTACCGAAGGATGTGTTGGCCCATTCCGATTTCTTATGTTGCACAACGTCGCTGTTCTTCAGATAGTACGAATGCGGTTGACGAATCTTTACCCTCTATAGTCAGTAGCAATAAATAAGTATCGTGCGATGCGCTGTCTGAGACTGACTCTTGTACAACTTACCTCCCGGACCCTAGTTACAATTCAGATGTCGCTTCCCGGCTAAATATTAGATTTTGTTGGCTCCAGTGTTATGTGGGACACCGCAGGCAGCATGGGGAATTTATCACTCGCAATACGCGGGGTGTTGAGGGTTTCGATGACAAAGTTCACCGTTTTATTTCTTTCAATGGGCGTGAAATCACACTAGCATGTCTGTCGGAGGATGTTGGATACTCGACTATTAATGCCAATGCGTTTGTGGCAAAACATGTTATTTGCTCGTGAACGAAAGAATAATTGCACGGAATAGTCCGGGTTAATTCTTTTAAAATCAAATTTGATCCTTTTTGCGAAAAGGAGAAATGTTGACAGCGTTGAGATATAATTTATGAGTAACCTACTTTAGGATAAATGAGATGGGTTAATAGTCTTTTGCGAACATCCTGGGAATGAAGAGACGAAAGCATGGAGATGGAAATGTGTTCCGCACGTGAAATTATAACGCGATCTTTCTAAGGGCCACAAATGTGTTTCAAACCATCGTTCAGTGAACTGCGTTTGATGGGAATTGCTGCAAAAAGGAATAGAAATCACTAAGTTACCTCATTCTTAAAGGCTGATCACGCTATTTTATATATAACCTACGAATTGGGTACGAATTTCCCCTTGAACTCATTTATGCGCGAAGGACGTGAGCATTTTAATTTTGCATTCAAACTCAAGGCTGGAGGATCGAGGAGAAAGGAGAAACCTAAGCATTCCTATGTACCTCATTAAATGAGCGTGTGAACGATAAAAAATACCATGCCACGTATTCCAAGGTTCGTCAAAAGGTTGACGGTAGATCTCACCGCGTATGCAGGTGCGTGGAGTCATTAATTATCATATTGCGCGCGAAGAAGTAAGTTTATTTTCTCTGAATCACATCCGTTTACCCAGACACACGTCTAGTCTGGATCCAAAGACCGTATCATACGCTTATCACCCGGATTTAAATCCACTTGCATGCAGAAGAACGCCAGACGTATACATATGCGGAGACGAAATGATGATGGTACCCAATCCTTCAGGCTTGGGAGAAATAGTCTGCATTTTCTGACCAATGTTTGTACCACAGTATTGACTACACTGAAATAAAAATATGCGGCATTATTGATCTTTCTTCAATTATCATCTTCCGCGGTTATATAAGATATACCTCATCTTTTTCAACAGTCTCTGAGGGTAGAATTCTAATTTTCTTCATTTAATCCTCGTGTACAATCGCTCGAAAGCCTCGGAGGAAATCGTGGTCCATTGTCGTCAGATATGTGCATTTGGTACTCAGAGATCGAATTTTAATGTCAGAGGGAGTTATGTGCGACATATGGCGGCCAAACATGCCTTATCACCATAAACGAAAGCGTCGAAAACATTTGGGCTTCTTTTTGGCTATTCTTAGTGTTGGATATTCTTGGGCTTTCCCGCAGTTGCCTCAAGAAGCGGCTGAGTGATGGAACTGATGTGTCGCCGTTTTGGCATATTTCTATAAACTTTTTAATAATATGAATGGTCGTTGTAAACCAGTGCTTATTACTATAATGGAGAGCGTATTTGGGAGTGAGTTGGAAAGCTTTCGTAGCTTTGTGGTGCTTGAAGTTCTAGGATAGTCGTGTACATCCATTGAATTGGCCCGGGTTTTTGTTGAAAGCGTCTTTTTCCAAAGCAAGGCACACCTCCGTGTGGCCCAGGCATTGTGAATATATATCCCTCAACAAGTGCCATTGAAATGATAGATGAACGAATGCCCGAATAGATGCCCGACCATCTCCAATCTTCGGGAGTAATAAATTCAAATCATCAGCACCACCAGCCTTTTATCGATAGTTACAAGAGGTTAAGCACAATTACGTATGCTTTTAAGTAGAAGACCTAGTTATCAGTTTGAGGAATAATCTTTGTATTATTTTCTTTCCATGAATATCAGTTTTACTCCAAGTCTTTGGTGATCAACAAATTCACTTTTATTCACTATTTAATTAAAAATATGTTTAAATTGAAGCGTTGAATTATTGTTTTTTTCTTGTACTTATAAAACAGGGTTAGATCATACTTACTACGAGAGTGTTTTGACCTTCAGTATACTTTTTGAGTTTGCTTTAATATTTGGTGTCTCAACTCGTTAAGTTCCGTGGGTGAACTTGAAATTATTCAGCATGCGTTTTTTCAATCATTTCCTTCTTTTACGAAGATTGTGAGCACTGTGAGTTTTTCTTTTACATCCTTGGCTCCAAAGGAAAGCTAACACACAGGCGTTGACGTTTTTTCCCGGAAGTTTTGTTTTAAATCCAAGAAAATGTTTTGGCTAGTCATTTGCTGCGTCAGTGGAAATTTACTCCGTCACCTCTGAATAGTGGAGTCCAAAGTGTAACAGTCACATCACCGCGCACCATGAAAATAATTGTAATTAAACGTGGTCGGGTAGACGTAAGACGCCTTTAGATCACATGATGTAAGCAAATCAGGCGGTATGTGGGATCATTTCATGGGATACAACACCCCTACATCTATATTTACGTAATACTCTGTGAGTCACTGCGAAGATTTAAGGCTGGGGGTGAAGATGCACTACTTACTTGCACATGAGAGCTATACAATGCTATTACTGCATGTATGTGGATGGTGTTGGATAGAGCCGCCAGACCATTGTTGTAGACACCGTAAATGATCTGTTTACTGCGAGTGCGTTTTTAAATATCTGAGTAAATATTCATGTGAAACGGTGCAGTATTGCATTGTGCCGTTTGAAAAAGCTCTTAAGAATCGAGTATCATTCCAAAAACAGAAAACATTTTTTCACTTGGTGATTAAAATTCGCCGTGGTGAAAAAAGTCAAAAAATTCCCGAGCAAGCGAAAGTGTTACCGGCACTTATTTTCCCAATAATATCGAACTGTAGAGTTCGTAAGCAAGTTCTTCAAATATTCAACAGCTCCAATTGCATTTCTCGTTTCTTTTCCGAGGGAGAGAACTCAGCCTCGTCGGACGTTGGCATACAAATGAGTTTAAATGTGCGTGATCTTTACCAATTTAGGCTGTTATTGTTTCTAATGTTTACGATCAATTTCCTGTGTCCATTGCTTTAAAGATTGCACTACTGCTACTAATTTTATCTGTGACACTAAAAGACACCAGTGAGTAACATAATTAATGAAAGTATGTGCAGAAAACAACAGTCGCTTGTGATATAGGGTAACCATCAGGATGAGACGATAATTTGTCTCCTGTTTCCTGTACGATTATCATCCTCCAGTTTTCCAAAATCTGCACAACTCAACAAAATATTCAATCAAAAAATATATTGACCAAAGTTTAAAGGATGAATACTTTTGCCTGTTAACTAACATTATTCATCCTACATGAACTCTTGAGGCATCTAGCTGGTTAACGACTTGGTCACGCTCATTATCTACCCGTCCTTTCGTTATCATACGTCGTGACCTTAATATTAAACATGCCATGAGAGTTACCTTTTGGAGACTCATCAGGCAGTTTGGTAACGCACCACCTTGGCATCTCAAGGGTCTCGGGTTCGAACCCTGCCTTGAGCATTCAAGTTAGGATTAAACTTGGGTTAAATGATGCTATATACTTTAAGCAGTCGAGAGTCACCTTAACACATAATTCTGTGACAACTTGAGATGCTCTCCATTTCAGTGGGTAAATAAGTCAATTTTCTTGCACAGATATAGTCTAGGACTAAAGAATTAATGAATTCCATGAATAATAATGGTCCATTAATGCATAAAATGCTTAAAGGCATCTTCAGGCTTAGGCATATCATGTTTTAACCGCTGCACAGTGGGCTGAAATCAAAAAAATTGAACCAAAATTCAAAAATTGATTTTTTTAAGCCAGGAATCTGAAACTTTGCATAAATATTCTCAAAAGACATGTGCATGCGATGGTATAAGGCATTTTCCTTAGTACTCTAAAAGTAACAATTTGCATGAGGTCAAAGTTGCACAAATTTCCCAAAAATGGTCTACACTCAATTTTCTCACGAAATCTTCAAATTCAAGCCCATGCTGAACCTTTATGTGTAAAGAATTGGAATAAAAGGTGATGTAGTTAGATGAAACAGTTTTTCATCTTTTTTTAAATGTAGTTTAATTACATGTTTGTTATTATTTACTAAAGATAATAAACCAAATGGCGGACCCTCATTTTTGGTCAATTTTTTAATATGTGTAGAGAAAAAGTAAATTGCATCGCCCAGCATCACGGAGTAACTTATATGGGGAAACTCTACGAATCTTCCATAGTGTGAATCCGATCAGTTATGCTACGACCGTTTGCGACGCCGAATTTCACGTTAGTTTTTCGATCGCGCGGTCGTGTCTAGGCCAACCCGCATGCAAGTGTGTGGAATGGATTGTAGCCGCATCCACTTCGCTATGGTGATTTTCCAGACACAAACTGCATTGGAAAGAGCCTCCATGTAGTACATTTTAAAGAAATCGCGGAAAGAATTAAGCATTTTATCGCGTGGAGTAAAGGTCTAGGAGGTACTGAAAGACTGCTTTCTTCGGGTTCACCGCGGAGCAGGGAAGTGAAGAACAAGAATTCATCCGGCATCAATTCTCAATATCATATTTGCATATACTGAGAATGTCCTGAGCTTCCGTCAAAGCCATATTTACAAATTAGTGCACAATTTATATTATGCGCGGTTGTTGAATCTCTGGAAATGCATTCTATGATACGCGGTGCTGGATGATCAACTAGGCTTATAAAGTTTAACTTCACATGAGTCCTCTAAAATAGTAACTTCACCTGGATAAGTAGCACTTTTAACCATCCGTATATTTTCGTAATTAGGATATAATTTATGGCCATGACATTCTACTAATTTTCGAAGACCTAGGTATATACTGATGAAAGCAATATCACCCTGATGATGCGACCTTAAAGGCCGCGAATGCTTTGTCTACAAGGCACCACACTCTACTGCTCCCGGCAATGACTCATGCACTCCTATATACTGGCTCTTCGAAAGTTGCATGGAAATAATTATCGATAGAGTATCTTATTTCGGCATAGCTCTTGGCATCAGGTTAGTTTTATTCCACTTCGAAAGTACTCTTCTCAACCTAGTTGGTGTGGTCGTGGTTATTTCTTTGAGGAGCGTGGAGGCTACTTCATCTTCCTCTTATCTTAAACTCATAGAGGCCTCGAATGAAAGAGTTGCCGCAGAATGAGACGATCTCAGACTTTGTTTTCTTTCTCTTTGATCTTTCACTGCTAGTGCGAAAATATTTTTCCATAAGTGCCTAATAAGTGTTGCAATGCAAGCATAAGTTTGATTTTTTAAAATAATTCCATGTACAAGGTTATTTCTTAATAATCTTAAATTGCTCGGATATACTTACAGGGTGGCGTTGAAGAACCTGGAAAATTTGGAGCAAATTTTCGGGAAAAACAGCATTTACCTCTTGCCATTCGCAATAGCGCATCAGAAATCTCTCGTTATTACGTAAGCTTCGTTCCCACCGCGACGCATATCCATTAAGAAGGAACCTCTTGATGTAATCAATAAAAACCTTTAAAACTTCATTACTCACTTCCAAATGCAACCTTTCGGCGAGACAATTTAACAAGTACTTTGTCTTCTTACGAAATGACTCATTTTTGACTCCATTAGTATTTTAGGTTAATGGTAGTTTAGCGGGGCCGTCGTTCAGGTAGCTAGGGGGACGTAGGTCATTAGAAGAGTCCACCCTCGGTCTCCTCGAAAATCGAGCCTCGCCCGTCCCGGCAGCTCTGCGAAGGTAGACCTTTCCCAGCGGGTGGTGTCCTCAGGGAAATTGACCACTAGACATGGTTTTTCGAAGTTAGAAACTTTGGAACGTATCAACAATTTATCTTCTTCATTGTATCGTTCATTCCAAGACGTCGAAAAACGTTTTTTGATTGACGCTCTACGATGAAAATTAAGGATTTTCCTATTTTTCGCGTAAAAAGCGGGTGGGATGTGGCAACGTTGCTACCTGAGATGGCGAGTTTCGAAAAAGAGAGCGGGAAGAGACAGACTGTACGGGTCTTATTTTGCGATCTCAATGTTCGATGCTCCATGTCTCTGATCCATAGAGTGCCTCGCTCCTTTCTTTTTGTTGATTCTCATATTATATTCCTAAAAACTGGGTTCATAGTATTCCAAGATGTTTACAGGACCACTTGCCTTTCTGTTAGAACTGCGATAGCCATTTGCGAACCGGAAGCATGTTTATTTATTCAACATTAACCTTGATTACATTTATACCAATTTCTTCTGCTTCTCGTTTTGAGTCTTTTAGTTATATATTATATGGAATAATAATGGCGAGAGGCTCTATCTTTGTCTAACTCCTCATTTATTTTGGCTTCTATTTTCCTTCCATCATTCATTCGTACTGTTGTGACCTGATTCTTGCGGAGGCGACAGAGTATTTATTTGTAGTTGTAGTACATTCCATCTGCTTTCAGTATCTTGAACATCATATTACATTCTACGTTGTGAAATGCCTAGTTGATGGAGGCTTTAACATGCATATGAACTTGGTATAAGGATTTAAAGCTAACCGAACTAACAGCATGTTTTTGCATGCATGCTTTGCCATTTTAATTTTTATTACAAATTTTATGCACGATATGTAGTGAATGTTTGGTGACAGTTCACCCCCTGCTACACACCTTTATGGTGGCTTGCAGGGTATTTTGCAGTTGTAGTTGTAGATGTTAACATGAGTCAGGGGATGTAGATGTAGGGGATAGTCAGGGGATGTAGATGTTAACATGAGATGCTAGGCACATATTAAAAACACCAGCGTATTATGCTAGATTCGACCAGATAAATAAGATTAGAGAGATAGATTGTCGTACCGATAGATTCAAAATGGCATTTTTCCCCCGTACTATAAGAGAACAGAATAGTCCACGTTAGAGAACGTCCATTCACTAAAAAATGATAAGGGGGAAATGGCCACAAACACTCTTGACAAAGTTAACTTGCTTAATTCCTTCTTCCAAACCGTTTTCAACCCTCCTTCAGGCGATCCAACTGTCGTGCTACTTGACCTCTTTCAGAGGCTGATGCCACCAATAGAAATATACTGTAATGGTATTGAAAAATTACTCAAAGATATAAGCCCCAACAAATCTCCTGGCCCTGATCAAATTCCCTCCCGCGTGTATAGAGAGTTAGCTTCCGAAATTTCTCCCTACCTTCAAATAGTATTTAACAAATCCCTCAGTGAACACGTCGTACCGATGTACTGGAAAGTAGCCGATGTAACACCCATTTTTAAAAGTGGTGATAGGGAGCAGCCATCTAACTACAGACCAATAACTCTCACATCCATTTCATGCAAGGTCCTAGAACATATAATTGTCAGTTCAGTCATGGGGCACCTAGAAAGCCAGAATTTGTTGTCCAACTTTCAGCATGGCTTCCGGAAGAGCAGATCATGTGAAACTCAACTTGCTCTCTTTTCCCACGATATTTTAGTTTCTGGCGAAAATAATATTCCAGTGGATGCTTTTTTTCTAGATTTCAAAAAAGCTTTTGACAAGGTGTCTCATACCAAACTGATTCTGAAATTAAAATATTATGGGCTAGACAGTAACATTATATCATGGATAACTGATTTTCTACATGATCGGGTCCAAAGGGTTGTTTTGGACGGTATTACCCCGGAAATTGAAGTCACTTCGGGTGTCCCACAAGGTAGTGTGATAGGTTCACTCCTGTTCCTTCTGTACATTAATGATATCAGTAAGGTGGTAAAAAGTAAGCTTCGTCTATTTGCCGATGACGCAGTTGTGTACAGGGAAATTCTAAGCCCAAACGATAAGCAATATTTAAATGATGACCTACAA
The DNA here is from genome assembly GCA_933228895.1 of Platycnemis pennipes. Lineage (NCBI taxonomy): Eukaryota > Metazoa > Arthropoda > Insecta > Odonata > Platycnemididae > Platycnemis > Platycnemis pennipes. The sequence continues at coordinate 111,864,700 of OW121847.1, forward strand.
GCAATCGAAAATTGACGTGATACATGCAGTTAGAATTAAATTTTAAAAAATGTGTAGTAATGAATTTTTGGAAAAAGAATAATTCTCCTCCAAGCACATACAAAATAAGTAATAATGAAATAACAAACGCGGAATCCATTAAATATCTTGGAATAAGACTGACACATGATCTTTCCTGGGGTAAACATATACGTGAAATAATGGGTCAAGCTAATCGTAAACTGGGTTTCATCAAAAGAGTATTGGGTAAATGTGACGATCATGTACGAGAAATCAGCTACTTTTCCCTTGTTAGACCTCATTTGGAATATGCTGCCAGTGTATGGGAACCCTACGAAATCGGTCTAAGTAATGAACTTGAACGTGTGCAGCGAAGATCGGTAAGATTTGTAAAGGAACGATACGATAATTATGTTAGCGTAACCAGTCTATTAAATGAATTGAAATGGGAATCATTGTCAGATCGCAGGTTGAAATTTAGACTTAATCTCTTAAACAAATTCCAAGGCAATATTTTCAGTGATGAAGTTAAAAATATTTTACGAACCCCAACTTACTATGGCAGACATCTACATCTACATCTACATCTACACGATACCCTGCAAGCCACCGCGAGGGTGTGTGGCAGGGGGTGAAGGTCACCAAGCATTCACTACTAGCATGCAAGCAAGCAACTAAAGGGTCTCATGCAACTAGATTGTTAGTATCTATAGTATTTGAGGGGTTAATACATGCATCATGCACTACAGAATACTCTAAAATATTTCCCCTACCTATCCCTTTCCTATGCTGCCTATTCTGTTCTCTTATAGTACGGGGGAAAAATGCCATTTTGAATCTATCTGTACGACAATCTATCTCTCTAATCTTATTTATCTGGTCGAATCTAGCATAATACGCTGGTGTTTTCAATATGTGCCTAACATCTTCAGTAAAGCTATCCGATTGAAATTTCTGCAATAGATTAAATCTGAACTTTAATCTACGCTCTGATAATGATTCCCACCCTAATTCTTGTATTAATTCTGATACACTACTCAACCTATCGTAACACCTTTTGACGAACCTAGCTGCTCTACGCTGCACACTGTCTAGTTCTCTCATCAAACCTAATTCATTAGGATCCCATACACTGGCTGCATACTCAAGGTGGGGCCTAACTAGTGAAAAGTAGCATCGCTCTTTTGTCTTCTCATCACATTTCCCAAGTACTCTTTTTATAAATCCTAGCTTTCTCTTCGCTCGGCCGCATATTTCCCTTATGTGTCTTCCCCACGATAAATCTTTAGTGATTGTTACACCTAAATATCTTACGGTTTCAACGTTTTCGATCTTCGTGTTATTAATTCTATAGGATCGCTCTATCGAATTATTCCTCCTCCAAAAATTGATAGCTACACACTTTTTAAGGTTGAGTTCTAACTGCCATTTGTCGCACCACTCTTCAATTGCATCTAAATCCTTGCTAAGTGATTTCATGTCCTCTTCGTTTGATATACCCCTGTACACCACCGCATCGTCTGCAAAAAGTCTAAGGTTACTACTAACTACGGTACCCAAATCGTTTATGTATAAAAGAAATAGAAGCGGACCTACTACGCTACCCTGGGGAACTCCCGATGTGACTTCGATTGTGTCCGACATGATACCATCTATGACAACCCTCTGCTCTCGCCCACTTAAGAATTCTTTTACCCAACATACAACGTCTTTATTTATACCAAAACTCTCTAACTTCAAGATTAATTTGTCATGAGGAACTTTATCGAAAGCCTTTTTAAAATCTAAAAATATCGCATCAACTTCAGTACTGCTTTCGCCGTGGACTAAAATATCGTGTACGAATAAAGCTAATTGTGTCTCGCAAGATCTACCTTTCCGGAACCCATGCTGGCTGTTTATGAGTAATCCCTGACTATCCAAATGCCCCATGATCGAACTGACTACTATGTGCTCAAATATCTTACAAGAGATTGACGTGAGTGAAATGGGTCTGTAGTTACTAGGTTCTTCCCTATCACCGCTTTTAAATATAGGTGTAATGTTAGCTACTTTCCAATCCTTGGGTACTGTGTGGTTCTTTAGTGTTTTATTGAATATTATTTCTAGATAGGGGGCTATTTCAGAAGCTAATGTTTTATAAACTCTGGAAGGAATTTGATCGGGACCTGGTGCTTTGTTTTTACTTATGCTTTTTAACTGCTGCTCTATTCCGCGACATGAAATTTTTATTTCGGGCATTTGCTCACTGAAAGTGTTCGGCGGTGGTTCCACTGCGTTTTGTGACGATGAGTTGAATACACTTTGGAAGAAGGTGTTTAAAGTGTTGGCTTTTTCTACACTGCTGGTGACTCTGATTCCTTTATCATTTTTAAGTGTGTGCACTGTGGACTTATTTCCCTGAAGCTCTCTCACATATGACCAAAACAGACTGGACCATATTCATAAAATTAGAGGTATTGATTGCCGAACTGATAGATTCAAAATGTCCTTTTTCCCTCGAACAATTAGAGATACGAATAACGGTAAATAAGTCCTATCAGAGAGTAGCAATGAATAGCATTGGTAGCTGCATGTTGGTATGAGTACTTAAAGCTAACCCTACTAAAAGAATGTTTTTGCATGTTTGCTTAGCAATTTGTATCTTTTTTTTAAATAGTGTTGTTCTGACTACTATATTAATACTATTCCTTTTTAATGCATGATATGTAGTGCATGTTTGGTGAGAAATCACCCCCTGCCACACACCCTCGTGGTGGCTTGCAGGGTATTATGTAGATGTAGATGTAGATGAATAGGCAGCATAGGAAAGGGATAGGTTGGTGAAATATTTTAGAGTAGTCTGTAGTGCATGATGCATGTATTAATCCCTTAAATACTATAGATACCTACTAACAATCAAGTTGCATGAGACAATATAGTTGCTAGTTTCCATGTTAGTAGTGCATGCTTGGTGATCTTCACCCCCTGCCACACACCCTCGTGGTGGCTTGTAGGGTATCGTGTAGATATAGATGTAGATGTGTCACGGGAAAGATGACGAATTTCAGAAGTAATTTTTCAGTGATGACAAATTATTGGCAATTAGTTTTCCTAAGATGGCTAATGGAGGTGACTATCAACGGCCAAAGAAGTTGCTAAAAGGTGAAATAATATATTTGGTGATAATTAACTGACGTAGTATAAAAATAAAGTAGTTAAATCTACCATCTCATTAAAAGCACCGATGCGGATGTTATTATAGGGACAGAAAGTTGGTTATCAAACGAAATCGCAGATAATGAATTTTTTCCAAAATCGTTTACCATTTATATGTTCTCCGAGAGGTTTCCTCCAATCTTTCCTTCCATCCTTCGGCTGATTATTTTAGTGTTTTCGATGCACGTGACACCAAGCTACGTTCCTCTTAGTGACTCCTATATGTTCTTCTTTATTGTTGCTAAGGATTTCTATTGTGGTTTTTAAGCCTCCAAAAGGTGAATTTTTAATTCCAACATTTAGGCATTGTTATGAGTAAAAATTGGAACCCTCTCTCCGAAAAAAACTGGTATCGCAATTGAATTCATCGTAGAAATATTTTCGAACGTGGGATAAAAAAATGTCAACATATCGGGACATAACTACTTCAAAACTTATTTCTGGACGTTATAGATGACCATGCAAAGTTGTGAAAGATTCATCCAGTTTCATTGCATAACGGATATATGTATCTCGTTGATGATAACATTCATACATATATGCATACATACAAACATTCTACTTTATTTATTAGATTGGGTAGTGTTTCCTTATTAATGCATGCCCCCTGCCACACCCCCTTGAGGAGATTTTTAAAGGTATCATGTACATTTGCAAAAGCTCACTCCTGCCAAGAGATATTCCTTTGGACTTGGCGATTTGGTTCCTAGTCTGCTAGGAATATCCTTATGCAAGACCCTTACGTTTAAAGCCAAGCAAACAAATATTGGGAGTTTTGAGATTGGGAGTTAATAGCACCGGACGCGACCCTCGTGGCCTGGAGACGAGAACAAAGGTACGAAGAAACCATGCACTTCTATTCGGCATAAGACGTTCAATAGCTTGGTCGCCCCGTAACGAACTTTCACTTTCCCCCAATCCTCCCCCAACGGTCTCCCGCTGTGTCCTCGAGTCCTTTCAGTGTGCCACTCGCTCTATTCGGATTTGGCGTCCAAGCTCAAGCACGTGTCAAGCAAGGTTGGCATTGAGAGAAGCATTTGTAGATTTAAATACGACGATATGAACAGGAGTTACTGAAGTCGTTTAATAAAGTTTAGGAAGTTATTTTAAGCCAAAATAGTAAAGTTTTGCAGCATACTCACTCAGCAGTTAACAGATGCGTACCTAATAAAATAAAATGGGGAAACGCAGAACCTAGATAGTATATACTACGCATAAGTGTGGAAGTCATTGAAATGACAAAGGCAGAGTCAATCTGGATTGAAAAGTTCTCTAACCAATCCATCCAATGTCGATGAAAGTGATTATTCAAAATTATAAACTAAACTACATAGCAATTAAAGCATATCGCAGTGCGTTAATTGTATTCAAGAGCATTTCCAGTGGAAATTTGAGGCTCCCGATGTGACTTTGATTGTGTCCGACATGATATCATATACGACAACCCTCTACTATCGCCCACTTAAGAATTCTTTTACCAAACATACGCCTTTATTTATACCAAAACTCTCTAACTTCAAGATTAATTTATCATGAGGAACTTGCGATCATGCGTTGTGTGACGATGAGTTGAATACGCTTTGGAAGAAAGTGTTTAATGAATTTGCTTTCTCTACCCTGCTGGTGACTCTAATTCCTTTATCGTTTTTAAGTGTGTGCACTGTGGACCAATTTCCCTGAAGCATATGCGAGACATATGACCAAAACACTTTGGGATTGCTATCTAAATATTCTCCTAACATCATGCTCTTGAAATGTGATAACTCTTGCCGACATGATTTCCTTGCTAAGGCTCTCGATTTTTTATAGTTTTGAACTAAGTCATTTTTTTCCTCTACCGATAAACCCCGTCCTGCATTTTCTATCCTAGCGTGGCATACCCTTTGTCGCTTTAGTGATTTCCTAACCTCCGCGTTATACCACCTTGGCTCGGTATTATAACTAATGAATTTGCTTGGTATGTATTTATTAACTGCTTTACGGGTGACCTCAAGAAATTCTCTCCACGAATCCTCTGTATCTAATCCTTTGCTTCGTTCGCTAAATATTAAACGGGTCTCTAATTACTCTTTATGAGTTGACGAAACCACCACCTCTCTAAGATATTTGAAGGCGACTTAAAAAACATAGTTTCATGTATGATTGGAGGGAATTCGTTATATCAAAATATAAGGAGTGAAATTACAACAAATCAAGAACTTCAGCAATCTCCGCAATAGTTAATATTTTGTAGTATAGTATATATCTTATGTAGTATATAGTACTTAGTATATATCAACCGAAGAACAGCACAGGCCAAGGAGCCTTTCCTGAAGAAGAGGCAACTACATGGCTCAAAAACCTTCGCTTACCAACAAGAAAGCACTCCATCAAGACATTCGTATGGAGAAAGTCACTCTATGGGTCAAAGACATGGGACATCGAAAAACAATAGAGCGAAGAATTGAAGCTTTCAAACCATAATGCCTGAACATGAGCGGAGGATGAACATTTAATCGCCAAAATATGTGAGGCACGAAGAAGTATATGGAATTTGGCTGACTCCCATGTACACGCCTCTTTCGGCTAAGAGATATCACCATAATCAGCCTTACCGAGCAAATACATGTTTCTTTTCTGCTCGTGAGTTTGTTAGCTCTCAGAGAAAATTGAGCCGTGACTACTTTATGGCCGCTAATGCCTTTCTTGGTTACTACATCTACATAATACCCTGCAAGGCACTATAAAGGTATGTGGCAGATGGTGAATTCTCACCAAACATGCACTACATATCATGCATAAAAAGGATTAGTATTTATATAGGTACTGTTCATAACTACACTATTTTAAAAAAAAGATAAAAATAGCAAAGCATACATGCAAAAACATGCCGTTAGTTGGGTTAGCTTCAAGTCCTTATACCAACATGCAGCTACCAATGTTATCCATTGCTACTCTCGTACTGGATATATTTACCATTATTCATTTCCGCATTAGTACGAGGAAAAAAGGACATTTTGAATCTGTCAGTTCGGCATCAATTTGGTATAAGGACTATTTGGTATGGTATAAGGACTTAAAGGAATTTCATCGAAGTCACATCGGGAGTTCCCCAGGGTAGCGTAGTAGGTCCGTTTCTATTTCTTTTATGCATAAACGATTTGGGTACCGTAGTTAATAGTAAGCTTAGACTTTTTGCAGACGATGCGGCAGTGTATAGGGGTATATCAAAACAAAATACAGGGAATGGCTTAGTAAGGATGTAGATGCAATTCAAGAGTGGTGTGACAAATGGCAGTTAGAACTTAACCTTAACAAATGTGTAGCTAACAATTTTTGGAGGAGGAATAATTCGATAGAGCGATCCCATAAAATTAGTAACACAAAGATCGCAAACGTTGAAACCAAAGGATATTTAGGTGTAACAATTACTAAAGATTTATCGTGGGTAAGGCACATTAGGGAAATATGCGGCCGGGCGAAGAGAAAGCTAGGATTTATAAAAAGAGTACTTGAGAAATGAGATGATAAGACAAAAGAGCGATGTTACTTTTCACTAGTTAGGCCCCTTCTTGAGTATGCAGCCAGTGTATGGAATCCTAATGAATTAGGTTTGATCAGAGAACTAGACAGTGTGCAGCGTAGAGCAGATAGGTTCGTTAAAAGGTGTTATGATAGTATGAGTAGCGTTTCAGAATTAATAAAAGAATTAGGGAGGAAACCATTATCAGAGCGTAGGTTAAAGTACAGATTAAATCTATTAGAGAAATTTCAATCAGATAGCTTTACATCTACATCTACATAATACCCTGCAAGTCACCACAAGGGTGTGTGGCAGGGGGTGATTGCTCACCAAACATGCACTACATATCATGCATAAAAAAGGAATAGTATTAATATAGTAGTCAGAACTACACTGCGTTGATGCTATATGCTGCGATGATGTTAAGCACATATTAAAAACACCAGCGTATTATGCTAGATTCGACCAGATAAATAACATTAGAGAGATAGATTGTCGTACCGATAGATTCAAAATGGCATTTTCCCCCGTACTATAAGAGAACAGAATAGGCAGCATAGCAAAGGGATAGGTAGGGGAAATATTTTAGAGTAGTCTGCAGTGCATGATGCATGTATTACCCCTTAAATACCATACATACTAACAATCAAGTTGCATGAGACAATATAGTTGCTAGTTTGCATGTTAGTAGTGCATGCTTGGTGATCTTCACCCCCTGCCACACACCCTCGCGGTGGCTTGCAGGGTATCGTGTAGATGTAGATGAATTTCTCTAATTTTCTGATTATGGTTTATTCTACCATAGTAAGTTGGGGTCCGCAAAATATTTTTACATCATCACGGAAAATATGGTCTTGGAATGTGTGAAAGAGATTACGTTTAAATTTCAACCTGCGATCTGACAATGATTCCCAATTTAATTCATTTAATAGACTGGTTACGCTAATAAGGTTATCATACCGTTCCTTTACAAATCTTGCCGATCTTCGCTGCACACGTTCAAGTTCGTTATTTACAACGATTTCGTAGGGATCCCATGCACTGGCAGCATATTCCAAATGAGGTCTTACAAGGGAAAAGTAGCTGATTTCTCGTATATGATTGTCACATGTACCCAGTACTCTTTTGACGAATCCCAGTTTATGATTTGCTTGACCATTATTTCACGAAGGTATGTGTTTACCCCAGGAAAGATCATGTGTCAGTCTTATTCCAAGATCTTTGATGGATTCCACGTTTGTTGCTTCATTATTATTTATTTTGTAAGTGCTAGGAGGAGAGCTTTTCTTTTTGAGTTTCTACTGCTTTTACAACATGTTCTGGTACATTTGTCGCTAGTAAATCGACAGTATTATTTCCTCTGGTGGATGCTGTTACCAATTGATGCATTGAGTGTGTTGTAAAGGTACACAATTGTGACTCGCAGAGCTCCTTGTCTTTTACTCCGGTGATAAACCTATTCGTGTCCCAGTTTACGGATGGAAGTGTGAAATCTCCACTTATTATTATGTGTCGATCGTTTCCGCGCGAATTTAGTTAACTGCTCTTGCTCACCAGGCCTGAGACTGAACTGCCGTCGGTATCAGGCGATCTTTAATATACACATATAAAGAATCTTTTGGCTTTGGACTCATGTTAAAGCCTCCATCAACTAGGCATTTCACAATGTGGAATGGAATAAGATGTTCAAGCAACAGTACGAATGAATGATGGAAGGAAAATAGAAGCCAAAATAAATGCTCACACAGTCTGTCTCTTCCCGTTCTCTTTTTCGATACTCACCATCTCAGAGGTAGCAACGTTGCCACATCCCACCCGCTTTTTACGCGAAAAATAGGAAAATCCTTAATTTTCATCGTAGAGCGTCAATCAAAAAACGTTTTTCGACGTCTTGGAATGAACGATACAATGAAGAAGATAAATTGTTGATACGTTCCAAAGTTTCTAACTTCGAAAAACCATGTCTAGTGGTCAATTTCCCTGAGGACACCACCCGCTGGGAAAGGTCTACCTTCGCAGAGCTGCCGGGACGGGAGAGGCTCGATTTTCGAGGAGACCGATGGTGGACCCTTCTAATGACCTACGTCCCCCTAGCTACCTGAACGACGGCCCCGCTTAACTACCATTAACCGTATTTTATATATTCTAAACGTGTGATTACAATAGAAGCCATTTTTTCATTCATTAGCACCATCAACCCCTAACAAAGAGCCGAAAGTATTAGCTTGAATAGGAAATAGGCGAGTATAATTTTATGCACTTTCCAAAAGAAAATAATATTAGAAAAAGCGAATTAACATGATGTTAAGGTTTCTGCTTTGATATTGATGTTTTGCTATTCGAAGCAATTGAATACAAAAATAATGCCATAAACGTTATTAAAAATGAACCATTTAAAGAATAGACAATAGCTTAATTATCTAAATAATTTTTTTGTTGCGTATCACATATTTTTCTATTTGTCTGTAATCATATTTTCCCATTTCCCTTATTTTGCCTTGTGTCTCATTATCTACTTCTTCCACTAGCATTCTTACTGTTTTCAATTTTGGCATCACAAATGAAATAGTAACTATCGTTAGAGCTATGCTAATATATGCTTTCATGCAGATTGTACATACATCGGTTTGGAGACGATTGAGCGCGGAATGTGTTACTTTAAGCATGAAATTTATTATTTAGGCCAAAAACCCTGATAAAGTCATTGCCCTGTATTACATTTTCTCGATCATTAGGAATGAGAGGAGTAATAGCATGCACAGAGGTAAACATTTAGCGTCTTTGGCCAGGTCGATATCGTCCCATACTCAAGTCTCCATTCGAATTTCAACTTGGATGCTGGTGTTGATATTGTCATTATTTTGTCAGGTTAGTGATAGCTAGATGCTTCGATTTTGAAATTTCTCCCTCACCGTTAAGAGTTCTTAATTGGCTGCGTAATTACCAGATAGGTGGCTGTAATTTAGTCAATTTTATGTGTTACTGGAAATTGTCCTTAAATATATTTACTCATATTAACTACACCGTCACATTCATGACAGATTAATTGTTTTTGGGATGGAAACAATTGCGCAAACTATTGATTAAAATTCACCACGGGGGATTGGGCCGAAGTATATATGATAATATCAAATCATATACTCTACTAGCAGTCCTATTAGAGTACTCAAACCTTGAAAAATCGAGGAATCTTGAAGTGGTTAGCAAGGTATCCACACCACTTGGAGTTGTAGAGAGAATTTCGAGAGATCCATTACTGATACCTACAAGAGTGAAATCCGAGCAGAAGTTTCAAAAAGCTTATGATTCACACTACTGCAAAAATTAAACTGAACGCTCTAGTGCATTTCTTTGGACACTAGAAAATGTTCTCCAAAAAATATCCGCAAATAACCGCGTAAAGAGCTCCGCGGTGCCATAAAACGACCATTTGCCGTACACCCAACCACAATGCAGGGGGCGGGGGAGTTGCAGCCATGCGACACCAGCTGTGGCCTCGAAGAGACAATAATATTTTGTGGCACGCATGCTGTCTCCGTTAAAAAAAGTGTACGTAATCGTCAGTAGGCGATGTCAAGTTGGTAAGAAGAGAAACTCCCGTGGTGCACCGGAAGAAAGCAGTCTTTCAGTACCTCCTAGACCTTTACTTCACGTGATAAAATGCTAAAATTTTCCGCGATTTCTTTAAAATGTAATACATGGAGGCTCTTTCCAATGCAGTTTGTGTCTGGAAAATCACCATAGCGAAGTGGATGCGGCTACAATCCATTCCACACACTTGCATGCGGGTTGGCCTAGACACGACCGCGCGATCGAAAAACGAACGTGAAATTTCGGCGTCGCAAACGGTCGCAGCATAAGGTCGGGATTACGATGAACGTTTTCTGACGTGACGGAAACGGACGGTGGCGTTGTTGAAGTTAGGAGAATGGAAACGCAATGAAGCTAAGCACGATGGACGGACGTTGACGTGCCGCCGACGTACGTTGAGCAAAGCTTGTCAAGGTCTAGCTTTCCCGTCACGTTGGTTTCCGTCAACCAATCACGAGTGACTTGAAAATCAAGTGGGGGGGAGGAGGGTAAATGTTCTGATGAGGGTGACACTTTTCAAAAATTTTTTTCGACCACTGAAAATCGTCCTTTTTCACAACACAACCTGCTACGTTTACACTTCACTCACGCTCGAAAAGTTTTGGAAAATGGTAAAAACTTACGGTTTTACACCAATTGGAACTCAAGAGGTGACTGTTCGCCTCGCCGCCATATCGAAAAACGGTTCTACATCTACATCTACATCTACACGATACCCTGCAAGCCACCGCGAGGGTGTGTGGCAGGGGGTGAAGGTCACCAAGCATTCACTACTAGCATGCAAGCAAGCAACTAAAGGGTCTCATGCAACTAGATTGTTAGTATCTATAGTATTTGAGGGGTTAATACATGCATCATGCACTACAGAATACTCTAAAATATTTCCCCTACCTATCCCTTTCCTATGCTGCCTATTCTGTTCTCTTATAGTACGGGGGAAAAATGCCATTTTGAATCTATCTGTACGACAATCTATCTCTCTAATCTTATTTATCTGGTCGAATCTAGCATAATACGCTGGTGTTTTCAATATGTGCCTAACATCTTCAGTAAAGCTATCCGATTGAAATTTCTGCAATAGATTAAATCTGAACTTTAATCTACGCTCTGATAATGATTCCCACCCTAATTCTTGTATTAATTCTGATACACTACTCAACCTATCGTAACACCTTTTGACGAACCTAGCTGCTCTACGCTGCACACTGTCTAGTTCTCTCATCAAACCTAATTCATTAGGATCCCATACACTGGCTGCATACTCAAGGTGGGGCCTAACTAGTGAAAAGTAGCATCGCTCTTTTGTCTTCTCATCACATTTCCCAAGTACTCTTTTTATAAATCCTAGCTTTCTCTTCGCTCGGCCGCATATTTCCCTTATGTGTCTTCCCCACGATAAATCTTTAGTGATTGTTACACCTAAATATCTTACGGTTTCAACGTTTTCGATCTTCGTGTTATTAATTCTATAGGATCGCTCTATCGAATTATTCCTCCTCCAAAAATTGATAGCTACACACTTTTTAAGGTTGAGTTCTAACTGCCATTTGTCGCACCACTCTTCAATTGCATCTAAATCCTTGCTAAGTGATTTCATGTCCTCTTCGTTTGATATACCCCTGTACACCACCGCATCGTCTGCAAAAAGTCTAAGGTTACTACTAACTACGGTACCCAAATCGTTTATGTATAAAAGAAATAGAAGCGGACCTACTACGCTACCCTGGGGAACTCCCGATGTGACTTCGATTGTGTCCGACATGATACCATCTATGACAACCCTCTGCTCTCGCCCACTTAAGAATTCTTTTACCCAACATACAACGTCTTTATTTATACCAAAACTCTCTAACTTCAAGATTAATTTGTCATGAGGAACTTTATCGAAAGCCTTTTTAAAATCTAAAAATATCGCATCAACTTCAGTACTGCTTTCGCCGTGGACTAAAATATCGTGTACGAATAAAGCTAATTGTGTCTCGCAAGATCTACCTTTCCGGAACCCATGCTGGCTGTTTATGAGTAATCCCTGACTATCCAAATGCCCCATGATCGAACTGACTACTATGTGCTCAAATATCTTACAAGAGATTGACGTGAGTGAAATGGGTCTGTAGTTACTAGGTTCTTCCCTATCACCGCTTTTAAATATAGGTGTAATGTTAGCTACTTTCCAATCCTTGGGTACTGTGTGGTTCTTTAGTGTTTTATTGAATATTATTTCTAGATAGGGGGCTATTTCAGAAGCTAATGTTTTATAAACTCTGGAAGGAATTTGATCGGGACCTGGTGCTTTGTTTTTACTTATGCTTTTTAACTGCTGCTCTATTCCGCGACATGAAATTTTTATTTCGGGCATTTGCTCACTGAAAGTGTTCGGCGGTGGTTCCACTGCGTTTTGTGACGATGAGTTGAATACACTTTGGAAGAAGGTGTTTAAAGTGTTGGCTTTTTCTACACTGCTGGTGACTCTGATTCCTTTATCATTTTTAAGTGTGTGCACTGTGGACTTATTTCCCTGAAGCTCTCTCACATATGACCAAAACGCTTTAGGATTGCTATCTAAATATTCTCCTAACATCTTGCTCTTGAAATGTGATAACGCTTGCCGACATGATTTCCTTGCTAATGCTCTCGATTTTTTATAGTTTTGAACTAGCTCATTTTTTTCCTCTACCGATAGACCCCGTCTGGCATTTTTCATCTTAGCGTGGCATACCCTTTGTCGCTTTAGTGATTTCCTAACCTCCGCGTTATACCACCTTGGCTCTGTATTATCACTAATATATTTACTTGGTATGTATTTATGAACTGCGTTACGGGTGACCTCAAGAAATTCTCTCCACGAATCCTCTGTATTTAATCCTTTGCTTTGTTCGCTGAATACATTAAACGCTTCCCTTAATTCCTCTTTCATACCGTCGTAATTTGCCTTGCCAAATAAGTACACCCTCCTCCTTGGTTTATAATGTCTTTCAACGCCTACAATAAATTTCGCATGCACTATTTTATGGTCACTAATTCCTGTGTCTGTAACTGTATTTAGAACTCTCTCGGGTATATTTGTTGCTAATAAGTCTAGAATGTTGTTACCCCTGGTCGGCTCTGTTACTAGCTGTTGTAGAGAATGTGTCGTAAAGGTGTTCAACAGTGATTCGCAATGTTCCTTATCCTTACCTCCTGCAATGAAACTACACGTATTCCAGTCTATCGAGGGGAGATTGAAATCTCCGCCTACTATTATTCCTCTATCATTCTTCCCAGAAAGTAATGTGCGTATCTCTGACTCTAGCTCTATTATAGAATTGACGTGTGCGTCCGGTGGCCTGTAATATGCACCTACATATATCTTTTTTGCGTTACTACTTTTACTTTTAACGGAACACCAAATACTTTCTACATTTCGCTCTGAAATAAGTTCTCTTCTACTGACATACGGGTCCTTCACAGCTATGAAAACTCCTCCTCCGTTTCTGCTTACTCTATCCTTTCTGTATACTGTAAAACACTTCGGAAATACTTCATGATCTGATATGTCCTTCGAAAGCCAGCTTTCTGTACCTACGATTATATCTGCATTAGTACTCTTAATGAGGTGGTGAAATTCTGCTACTTTATTTCTTATACTACGACAATTCACTACTATCACTGAAATTTCCTATCTACCGTCGATCGTGATACACCTCCGACAATTGAGCCGCTACGTTGCAGTTCACCGCCACCGTCCGTTTCCGTCACGTCAGAAAACGTTCATCGTAATCCCGGCCTTAGGCCGGGATTACGATGAACGCATTCTGATGTGACGGAAACGGACGGTGGTACTGTTGAAGCTAGAAGAATGGGAACGCAATGAAGCTAATTATGATGGCCGGACGATGAGCCACCAGCGGACGTTGAGGAAAGCTTGTCAAGGTCTAGCTTTCCCGTCACGTTGGTTTCCGTCAGCCAATCACGAATGACTTGAACATCATTGGGGGTAAATGTTCGGATGAGGGTGACACATTTCAAAATTTTTTTTTGACCACTGAAAATCCTCCTAATTCGAATAAATTTTCACAGCACAACCTGCTTTGCTTATACTTCACTCAAGCTAGAAAATCTTTGAAAAAAAGTAAAAACTTCCGGTTTTACAGTAATTCGAACCCTAGAGGTGAGTGTTCGCCAAGCCGCTATATTGAACCGTCGTCGATCGTGATATACCACCAGCAATTGAGACGCTATGTTAGCGTTCACCGCCACCGTCCGTTTCCGTCACGTCAGAAAACGTTCATCGTAATCCCGGTCTAACTCATCGGATTCGCACCATGGAAGATTCGTAGAGTTTTCCCATATAAGTTGCTCCGTGATGCTGGGAGATGCAATTTACTTTTTCTCTACATATATTAAAAATTGACCAAAAATGAGGGTCCGCCATTTGGTTTATTATCTTTGGTAAATAATAATAAACATGTAAGTAGACTAAATTAAACAAGATGAAAAACTGTTTCATCTAATTACATCACCTTTTATTCCAATTCTTTACCCATAAATGTTCAGCATGGGCTTGATTTTGAAGATTTCGTGAGAAAATTGAGTGTAGACCATTTTTGGGAAATTTGTGCTACTTTGACCTCATGCAAATTGTTAATTGTTGAGTACTAAGGAAAATGCCTTGTACCATCGCATGCACATGTCTTTTGAGAATATTTATGCAAAGTTTCAGATTTCTGGCTTTAAAAAATCCCTTTTTGAATTTAGGTTATCTTATCTCGATGTCAGCCCACTGTGCGCTGGTTCTTCTCGTCCCGCAGTCTTGATAGTGCGGTCATGTTCACCCGCGGATTGAGCCCCAGGGGGTGAGTGTTTGAAACCGTCGAGATTACCTCGAATAAGTAGCCAAGAAGTCACGTGGTATAAACACGAATGATTCGAAGATTTAGTGGGTTTGAATCGCTCATTACAATCTCACTTATTGTTTTCACTTGAGTGTTTCTCGTCGGTCTGGAGCATAGAATCTCCGTAGGAGACAAAACTCGAGAGAAAACGATGGGTGCGATCATGGTCCTTATATTACTGGTTGCTCAACTCTAGACGTTTTACATAGAATCCGCTAGATGTCGCTGTTGCCGCAATCCTCCGACCCCAAAGAGTTCCTTTTTTAACGGGTGGTGGCACTACGAACCGATTAGTTTTCTTGTTCTTGAAAACTAACATGGCAAGTGATAGGGAGAACGACAATGCGTGATGTTTTTTTCACGTTTTCAGTGATAAGGAGGCTTTCTAGAGGTAATATTTTTTGACAGTACGATACTGTTCGTAGTGGCAAAAAAGTGGTGCTATTAGCACAAGCAAGTCAGCGATGGTTTAGGAGTAGTGACGGAAAGTAAATCCCTTGCCGCCGCTCGTTGTGGAATCCCAATTACATCCCCGTGAACGCCATGGTTTTCGACAACAGGACGTGTTTTGTGCATGGGTGTAAGTCGGGATACAAGGTTACGAGTAAAGAAAATTCCGGACTGGGAATTAAAAAGGCCCATTTGTGTAAAACAGCGGCGGCATAGCATTTTTGAAATAGTTGTTTTATGTGCTTGAATCTAAGCTTTGATATCGGTAGAGTGCCGAAGTCTCTTTAATCTTAGCAACAAGTTTAGGTACATAATACGAATGTTGCAGCTACGTGTCCATAATAACTGTATTTATGTGTAGATGAAACTCCTTTTTCCGCTCATAGTTTTCAGTTGACTTTATTCAAAGATGGCCGAAGGTGATTTGTACCGTATGTGGTAGACGCGTTGATTTTAATTATGCTAGTAATCTTTGCCCCCTATTGTCTATCACAAGGCACAAAGAGTATTCATATTGAAATTGAATATCTTTAAAAACAATTTTTTGCTCAATAGGTTGTAGAATTAAACTTAAAGTTATTAGGAACCTCAATAGTACTTTTACCAAGAATGGTCTGATATCGTGGTTCGCGTTACATGTTTATTTATTACTAACTGAGAACCCAGTTGATTTTCAGCAGGAGGGTGAAGAGTAAGACATGTGGTACCTAGTTCTTTCTGTGCATAATTAAGTCGACCGTTGTGCGTGAAAATGCTGTTGTTCATTTCTCTTCGTCTTAAGATTCGTAAGTTGGTTCATCGCAGCCTGCAACACACCATTAATAGACCTTCAATCACAATATAGTTCTTATTTTCACTTAATCTGCGGCGTAATTACAATAGGTAAAGTCCCCATTTGTAGAGCCAAGGCCGTGCTTACCAAGGAAATACGGAATTGTTGACATTCAAGACGAATGGGTGATTTTGGAGTTACAAACACTATGATCTTGGAGAGACTTATCGTAAATAGAAAATCAAATGATGTAATAAGAAACTTTATTCTTTTATCCATCTGCCTGTGAAAATTAAAAACGAATGTCCCAATCGTTAGTAAGGAGCAATTTAAAAACCACAGCATTGATTTTTTTGCTTTTCTTTTGGGGATGACCGTTAGGTCTTTTAAGGACCCGGGGACTTTTTCAGGAATTAATATGTAGACGTTGATTTTCCTCAGATTAATAACTATTTGTCCACATTATTTTAGCTCGATCGGATAAAAACTAAAATTAGATTTGTATGAACGTCAAACAGACAAACATTCACTTGTATGTACCTATAAGAGATAAAGCGTAACAGATAATTCGCATGGTCGCGCAAAAGGTTTCCTTTGCTATATTTTGCCAACATTCTTGCAAAACGGTCCATCAGCCCTTGGACGTATGGCAGGAAGGACCTTTTCTCTGGTTCTGTTACTTTCAGCGGCGACCTCAGTACCGTCTGCTTTTCGTTTTTCCTGATGTCCCTGTCAGTATTGCTTGTTCTGTAGCCTTTGTTACGTAAAATCCTTCTTAATGTTTTTAGTTCACTTGATCGGTGCTCATTATCGCTTACAATAAAAAACCGGTGTACCATTGTCTTCAACACGTAATTTATTTGTCCCGGGTGGTGGTGCGAGCTGGCGTGGAGGTAGGTAGGAGGTGGATAATGTAAATGAGCTACTTTTCTCTCATATTTCACTTGTAATTCAAAATGTGTAATGACTTCGTATGTAACTGACAAGGGGTTACATGTCATGTGGTTTTGTCTTGAAATGCCTCAATAAATATGAATAATCTGACTTATATTTAAGCTTCTCGATCCCGAGTGTTTCTTTTAGTTTCTGGCTGCACTAAAATGTGGTAACTAATTGCTATTGCATCCTTTCTCGTACTTGCTTTTTTTATTAGCGTTCAACTTAAAATTTCTTTACAAAATTATCTTTGCCGTAAGGTTTTCCTTGATGCCTTTGATTTCCATCAAATACCATCAAAGACTGTTATCCAGTACATAAAAATATCCATAAGATAAAATAGTACCCTCCAATGCTAAATACGTCCCAAAAATAAAGAATAGAAATATTTGTTATAACAATCGTCTACAACGTTCTTGGCAACATGTAAAATTAGGAAATTAAGGGTTCACCTAGCTTCCAAATTATACTTCTGTCGTCGATTTGACGACTTCGAGTTCATTAATTGTGATTGTGGAGTCAGTAGAAAGCGTTTAATCTTCAAATTCCGAGAGGTAGGAACAACCCTATTGGAGAGTAGAATTTCTGATTACTTCAGCTTTACTTGATCTTATTTACTCGCCGATTTTAGAAAACTTGCGATTTATAGCGGATTTCCATCATGAAATTATTCAGTTCAGTCAATCTTTTCTCTTATAAATCGTCCAATTTAGACTCGTTCTCGTCCCGACATTTTCGAACCGCCGCCGCGTTAGTTCCACATTTCCCCAAGTGGCGGCGCCACCGTTAGATGAGTTGTGATGCGTCGTCACAGGTGTCACAGGCAACACTCCCTAGGGGGAGATGGACGACCATTTTATAGGGACCTTGGGTGCGATTGTAACGAGCAATACAAACACACTAAATCTTCGAACCATTCGGTCCATACCACTGACTCATTGGTTGCCTATTCGAGATATTCCCGACGGTTTCAAACACACCCACCAAGGTTCTTGTTTGAGAGAGAAGCGTTTTGGTATTCAACAACATTTTCCCATCGAGGACCGAATAGGTATTCCAGGACGTCGCGAGGGACAAAGAGACTAGACGGGAGAGGAGCACTAATGGTGTTGCGGCACGCACGAAGTGTGGAAACGCGGAAAGGGAAATAAACTCGGGAGTTCTTCCAGGAGTTTGGAGGGAGTAGGTCTGTCGGAGCTTCTGTGGGAGTCGCCTCTTGCGAGTGCAGCTGAAGAACAGAGCAGTTATGCCAACACTTCTCTCGAATGCCATTTCGAAACGTGAAGAAAATGCGGAGAATATTTGCAAATGATTTATAAAGAATATAAATACACGCGGGGCTAAAATTATACTCTATTCCACGGCTGTTGGCTTCACATAAAATTAGTGCTCTATATTGGCGCTACTATTACTGATTTTATGTCAACTTTTACCTGCAATGCACATGTTACGAATTCAATTACCGTTTGGTGCGAAAGCGGGAAATGACAGAGGAGAAATATTTTTATAATGGCTATTAAGGATTTACTTTCCCTCTCAAGCTCTAGTTTTGAGCTAAAAAGCACAGTTTTTGTTCGCTATAACTAATCTTTACGTCATTATTACGAAATTTTGGTAGAAGAGGACTAGATTTCACCTCATGGTCAACTGTGTGTTCGTAGTTTTTTTAGTTATGAAAACAGACGAGGCAGATAAAGGATGGTTGTTGAATTAGAGCTCAAGTGCATGGACACCACCATCTTATCACCCCACCATCTTATTTTACCATTTCCAGTTCGAGCGCGCCTTGTCCTCGAGCTTGAGGTAATAAATCATAAGCCACAATAATCCACCAGTAGTGAGAGTGGACAATCGTAATTACGGGCATTTTCTAAACAGCGAACCATCAAGGAAAGGTGTGAAGGAAGGTTAGGCGCCGATCGAGTGGCTAACGGTAGCTCTGTGGTGTATTCACTCTTCCGTTTGGCCGATTGACTGCCTGTCTTGGAAGGCTGAATCTCTCCACTTTCGTTGAAGGACGTCTTGGCTCGTCTGCTCCGGGGTCCGATGGGTGAGGGGGAACATTTAAAAGGATCCCAGGAATGCGTTACCCAATACTAAAGCACGCTCGCCCGCTTTTCCTAGTCTTTAAACGTATTTATATATATTTATAGCTAGCTGAAGGTGCCCGTTGAAATTCAACGGGAGGGAGAAATATAATAATTACAAACTGTATTAAGAAATTTTAGCATTTTTCATGAAGGTGCAAAAACCAATGTTAACATCGAATTACTTCCTGGACTCATACCTGGGCCTTTACGAAAAATAAGAATTATATTTAGAAACTTTCAGGCCAGAAGAAACAAAGGAGGTTAGTAGGGGAGGTACATACGAATGTCTGTCTGTCTATTGTTGACAATGAAGCCAGATTCGGTTTTTTGGGAATGGTACGACCCACCTCTTCGGCAAAAAATTTTCTCTGGCCTTTTATGTATGTCATGTTTGTCTCAATTCTCCAACTTCGTGACAGTGAACTTCCTACGGATACGCATTACTGCATTTTATTCCAATTAGAGTAAATTCTATTCTTATCGCCTAGTACAGATTTAGCCCACTTAAACTAGGTACTCGTCGCTCGGTTGCGCATATTCACACTTCTACTGTATGCTTGACGTTTAACTACATTACAATTTTTTTCATCTTACTACTCTTATTTTTTATTCAACTTCATTTACGTTTCTTATCACATTCTTGTGTCTCAAAAGACAACAATTTTGAAAGAGGTCCACTTCGGAATACGCTATAAATCCATATTGAATCCCGCAGAAACTTTTGTTTAAATACTTTTAGTTTTACCGAATGCAAATTTATTATCTGGGAGTTCGCGAATAGCATAATTTTTCCGAATGAAATGGCCGATCTAGATACAAGAATTTGCTGCGATACCTTTTTTAGTACCTTCCAATATCTTAGCGAAAAGAACAATGCTGTTTACGGCATCGCTTTTGGACGAGCGTTTTAGCATCATTGCAATGGCATCAATGAACATCCCACGGATACATCACGACACATTATACTCCATTAGGATTTGAATTTTAATCCGTGGTTTTTGTTAAACTATCTAAAATCTCAAGTTATCTCCATCGACGACGATTTCGAAAGCGTTCTATCTGTTTTCTTCATGTCCCAGGTCGGTTCAAATGCACAAATCCGTGAAGAAATAAACAAAACATTCACAATTTGAACACCGCTGAAGCATTCATTTAAATACTGCTAATTTTAACTGAATACAAACCATATAAATCCGTGAGTACGGCGCTAGCAGTCAGCACGTATATTTGTGCGGAAAAATATGGCTGACCTTGCTTCACGAATAGCCTAATATGCCTTCAGTATCTTCCTATATCCTCACAAAATCAAAATGCCGTTTACGGCGTTCGGCCGACGAATTATTTAAGCGTCAACGATGATTTCGGAGACGACCATGGAAAAGGCCTTAGTACGATCGTAAAAGAATCGAAAAAAACAGTAAATTTCGATGTAAATTACACATTGTCCAGAAACCTCGGTGAAAAAGTGTAAATCGGTTGAAAGAATAGGAAAGTTTAAACATTTTTCCATTAAATACAGGAAAAATGAAAGAAATCGATTAATATTTAGTTATTTTACTGAGTGAAAGAAAATACTCTTGCGCTACCATAATTTGAAAAAGTCAATTTAAACCAATGTAAATACATAATCGGCGCCAGAAATCGAACGCGGGCCCTGAGCCTTTTTTTACATAGCCTATAGTACCTTCTAGAGTATACGCTAGAATCTCCTACAAAATTTCAGCTCAATCTGTTGAGTAGTTTTTGAGGAGATGTATAACGAACATAGAACCGGCGGACAGGCAGACACCGCTTCAATTATATATGATAATATTCATTTCACTAAATAGCATACTTTCGCGAAAAACGGCAATAACGAGCAAAAAAAGGATTTCCAGAAGCTAATATTCTTGTATCACAGTACCATTTCTATGAGTATATCTTTTATTAAATACGGCAGTTTTCACACAATTGGAAACATAAATTATTAACATGTTTTTCGCTACAGAAATATGCTTTATTAATCGGAAAAATGTAGTTTTTCGTACAGTTAATTGTTAATCAAGTAAATTAAAAGTAATTAAGTAAATTCACTATACTCACAAGCTCACGAAAAGAACAACTATGTGGACATACGTAACAACCCATTTTCTTGTTAAGTTAAACAATAGAAAAGGGAAAAATTTCAATATCTTTTTGTAAAAATATACATGATTTTTATTATTTAAGAAATTTTTTCTCCTAATCTAATGGTGTTCTGTTGTTAAGTAATAGAAGATAATTGGCAGGGACAATGTAGTCATACGATTGTTTTAATGCTTTTATATAAAGTTTTAGGATCATAAACCCATAATTTTTTTCTTAACTTATTTTTAATGGACCTGATTTGTTTTTGTCATCTTCCCGACCATAGAAAGGTCTTTGCACCACGTATGCATGTATAACTTATCATCATCATCGGTCAACAATCCTAGGATTGGTTTGACGCAGCCCTTCACTCGATTCTTCTATCGGCCAACCTCTTCATATTGACGTAGCTCCTCTCTTTTACATCCTTCACAACTTGCTTCATATACCTCATACGAGGCCTGCCTTTCCCATTCTTCCCGTTCACTTTTCCCTCGACGATTGTCTTCATCAGGCCATCGTGTCTTAGGATGTGGCCTATTAAGTAGTCCTGTCTTATTTTTAAGGTTTTCAGTAGACATCTCTTCTCTCCCACTCTTCTTAAGACTTCTTTCGTTTGCCTTTATGTGTATTTATAACTTATAAATACAAATAAATAAATATGTTACGCACACGAAACAAATTGGAATGGAAAATGGAAAATCGGGATGAATATTTAAATGCCGATACTCTTAGTTGTTTCATGTGATATGTGAAGGGAAAGAAGATTTATTTTTAGCGGTAAGGACTATGGCACGTAGTGAAGTAGGTAATCTGACTAGATGGATAAACGGTATGGACCTCCACTACAATTCAGGCCGTGTTATGTTCTTGAAATGAAAATATCAAAATGGACAGACCCCATTACTTCCTGGAAGACAGATAGATCTATTCTCTTATATCTATAAGATTTCTCTATCTAGATATCGACTAAAATTACAAAAAATATATATTCCCATTTTGTTTCGGTATCTCTGTGATGGATGAAGTTACACCTTATACAGTATTCCAGAGAATAAAAACGCCCCTTCTTCTGATAATTTAACGTCCATAACTGAAGTAAATTCCACTCATATTATTTGTTCGTTCTGTTGATTGATCGAGTTTTATTTAAGGTTAGAGTCCTAGTTTCATATTTTTAGGACCCTGTTTAGAATCTGAGAATAGTTTTTAGTGGAATCAAATTATTCTTGGATTTCATGTGAAGAGTATTTCCCATTTAAAACTTCGTATTATGGATAAGATAAATAGCTCTGGACGCTCTGGACTATCTGTAACTTCCGTTAACAGTGGACAGTACTAACAGTTGATGACAGCATCAGGCTTCTTTTTTTTTCTTCCTCATTTACCCTTGGATTCCAATCTATCCCCTGCCACCCCGAAATGAAGATCCTTAAAGCTGGGGAAATGATTGAAAGACCGCCAGAGACTATGCGACTGCTCAGCTAATTCAAGCCTATTTCAGTAGATTTAACTATAGGCAATTCAATGGTATTAATGACAGAAAATCACCCTTATGGCCCAAATGGCCAGCCACAACTCTACGATTTTTGATCACCAAATGATTCAGAAACCAGAAATAGATTAGAAAAAGTAGTAATTTTACACTCCACGATTATATACATTTTCTATCCCCTCAGGGTTGAGTATCGGATGAGCTGTATTCCCATTTACGAAACTGGTCTTCAAGCTGACGGAGGTGGCAATATATTTGCAACTGTTAATCATGATTTCCGGTCACCGCCTCAATAACTCAGCAGTGTGACGTTAAAAAAGATTCAAAATAGGGAAGGACAGATTTCGAAGTGACTGAAAAGTTCGTTAAGTACTTTATGCAGTTTATTTTAGAATGCGCTATGGGATAGATGAAGCGTTCCCATCCAATAAACAGAAGTTTCACGAAAATGTTTGCGGCAATGCCATGTTAGTTAGAATTTTGAAATTTACGATATTGTAGAGTTGTTCACGAAAGTCGCGCTAGATAGATCATTTTAATGGGAGTATGGGATTAATTGTTAAGGTTAATCCGTGTCCCTAACAAAAAGTAATATCATCAGTGGAGGTTCAAGTCTGTCCCAGAGTAAAAGGCTGGCCTAAGGTGACTGGAGAGGCTATGATGGGGGAGGAGAGAGAAATCAGGCGACGGATTTAGTGCTTTCTTAACGAAACGCTCCAAGGAATCCAGAGCCTTAGTTCTCAATACATGCTGATGGTGTATTGCACTTGGAATGCTCTCCTCACGGCATTACTGTATGGACCTAGGTTAAAATGAAAAATATCTTCCAATGCCGGGATCCTGATAACTCCTCTGGGTGGAATACCAGTTCTTTTGTCACCACACTATCCAATTACCAAGTATTATCACTATCATATTGTTGTTTGTCTAGAGAAAAAAATATTTATTTTTGAAAACAGTATATGTACATTCTCAGGTGGCGCGCTGTTTGAATAGTGACGTGCATATATTTCTCTTGCGAGGCATAAATAAAAAAAAGGCATTCGTCTCGTAATGGCTGGAATGAAATGCTATCAACCACTATTCAAGCAAACTATTCACTGCATATCAAATGTTTTAGTGGTAAAATATTGGATTCTTATCTATTATCTTCATATGATATCAAAAATATGATAAAATTCTTAATATCATATTAAGATATGATATGATAATTAACTCCTCACATATCTTACTTTACATTATTGTAAGATACGCATAAAAGATATTAAATTGTAATAATATAAAATTATTTATTATTATCATATGCATAAAATATAAAATGATAAATATTTTATTATTTTATATATGACACATACAAAGATTTAATGGACTTCTTTTTCTTGAAAGAAATCAACGTATACTTCTTGTATCATTCAGTCCGCAAAATATACACTTTCTCATCATTCGTCGGGGAGCCTCTATTTTCTTCCTTCACCCAGAGTAACGGCCGAGAGAGGACATTTCGAGAGCCAGAGGAGTCCTTCATTTTTGAGGGATGTGAGCGAGGAGGGCGAGACTAGGAAGTGCGAGAGAGGTGGCTCTTTCCCCTTGTTACCTCGCCTCATATCCCCGCCCACCTTTCTCCTTCATTGGCATGCGGAAAATGGTGAGTGGAGTCACCAGCACCGGTGTGATCTCACCGCGGATCGGCTTTCGCGAACTCTGACCCGCCGGGAAAATAATGCGACTCGGCCGGAACGAATGGCTTGCGCGTTCCAGGAAGTCTAGGGATAACATCGGACCGGGTGGAAGCAAGTGATGAAAAGGAGGGGTAAGGGTAGATTAGAACAAACTGGTGACTTGAATGAATGCACAGGCGTTGCGTCAATGCAGTTTTAATTCACGCATTCAGGGTGATCACCCCTTCCAGACATACCTTTTTTATGGGGCAATTCAAATGAGTCGGTCGTGCGGTTGAGTCATTTCCTCATGGGCGCAAGAATGGGAGATAGACGAACTTTGTGATTGCTGGCGTCGGTAAAAATGATGGCCAAAAGAATTTTTAAATAAATTTTCATTCCGTCAATCATAACGGCACGTTTCGTTGTGACGTGACAGTTTTTCGTGGAAATCGCTATAAGGTCTTCAAGTACTGATTTTTGCGATGTATTATTCGGTTTTGAAGGACCATGATTACTCTCAACCTCTCCGTGTGGCGTGAAAAGGTTTGTATTTGCGGAGGAACGACCTCATGAAAATTTTCTATCAGGTAACAGCATAAAACTCATAACCGCTGCAATCCATTTTGCTCGTCGCATTTAAGTGGCATTATAAACTCCTATTGCTATTAGATAGATAAGTAACCATGGTGTTCATATGGCGGCGTGGTTTTCATAACTGTTTCAAAGATATTATCAGTAAAAGTAAATTATAATATGATCGCAGTGACGCCATGACGAAGAACGAAGTGTCAGTTCAATATCTTTCACTCATGAAGGTGTTTATATTTTAGTCCCATTAGAGGCATCCTGCATGCATTAGATGCATCCAAGGGAAGCTGTTGAAAGCGACTGGCCAAGTTGGCCGAGGAGAGTCCCTTGACCCTTTGGTCTCATTTCCTGTGAGTAGGATGATGGATGCGTGAATCCTGACTCGTTTAGCCGGCACGGCATTTCACTTTGCTGATGTGTAATTTTGTGCGGATTTCGTCGCTCAATAGTCGGTCATAAATTGTATGCACGTAAATATGATCCTCGTAAAAGATGCCCCGGTATAAGAGGAGTGAGTTTCTGGCCTACGATTTAAAATTTAGTCCTTTTTTTCTAATGCTGGAAGGGATCCTGCCTGATGGAGTTGCCAAGGCCGGAAGTGCTTTTTGACCAACCGTCGTATTTTTTGCGACGCGCGCCTCGATGGT
This sequence comes from Platycnemis pennipes, assembly GCA_933228895.1. Taxonomy (NCBI): domain Eukaryota; kingdom Metazoa; phylum Arthropoda; class Insecta; order Odonata; family Platycnemididae; genus Platycnemis; species Platycnemis pennipes. The sequence continues at coordinate 111,890,610 of OW121847.1, forward strand.
GCGATAGTAGTTGACTGAGTCCCGTGCACAGTAATTCTGCTCCCTGAGCATGTAATTGTAAGTGATTTTGAGCAATAAACTCCACTGCCTCATTTGCTATTTGATGAAGACGTTCGTTTATGTTCCGCGGGTAAGAGAGATCTGGACATACTTTCTGCAGATAAAATTATGATTAGCCTTATCCACCCGGAGTTTCGTGCCGGAAACAACTGAGCCAGTAATCGAAGGAAATATTAGAAAAATGGGCCAAGCATGAGCTTTGAAAAACTCCAACATGCATTTTATTTTTTTTAAGAGAATGAAAGATTCAACTACCTAGACTATTGGTATGTCAACGTGCAACGGACTGTGAAAATTACCGTCTCAATCATATTATTTTTTTCTCATTCAATGAATTCATCCGTGGTTTCATACAATATGGATTATTATTTTTTTGCATAAATATTTACAGACCTGGAGATTGTTGCTTCTGTTTCTCTCATAGAAAATTTTATATAGTTTTGAATGAGCACATTAAAAATAGTTTAATAATGTCAAATTCGACACATTCAATGAATGGAAATCTAAAATTAATAAAAACTTCACAATTAGTATGACAAATCATGCATTTAATGGGTTACACCGTTTCATGATCAAAGACATTTATATCTTTCCCATATTTAGTTTTAGGTTCACTAACATTTAATCAGCTGCTAGAAATACAACAAAACCATGGAAACAGTTTAAAAAAGGTGTGTACTTTCTAAATACAATTGACAATGTGTATAACATTTCCAACCGGTCAGCTGATAAGTTTATCTTTTAGCACTCAAAGGAGCCATGACACCTTCTATATCTGAAGGCAAAGTTTATCTGAAAGAAGGATTAACTCTATTACACATCCTTACACCGGTGACTATATTATGATTTGGAATCGAAGATAATCAGTACTATCAAAAGTTCACGCCTGATATTGAACTGAGATTCGAAGTTGGCGCTCTTGAGATCACTGGTAGAGTTGTAATGAAGAGTATGATCACTGGAATAGTGCGAAGAATTACCGCTATAAATTTAATTTCTGAAAACGTATGACATTCTAGCCGTGTGGATGCATCTTCTGGAAATTTGCGAGCGTGTTTGTCAGTAGCTTTCTGTGAAACCTCTCCAAAAAGGACCGAATTGTCTCTCATTTAGTCTCAGTTTCTGTCATTATTGGAGCAGAATTATTCCGAGCGGATGAATAGGATGTGGTTTGAGAGATTTTTAAATGCTTGCTCATTTCCTTAATTCTCGACTGAGAAACTCCCTAAAATGCGTTGCTCAACAAAATTCATGAAAAAAGACGTAGATTTTTTGTAATAAGCTCACCAAAATCCTATGACTTAAGAAAACTTAACCAAAGACGAAAGTGTCATTACTACATATATTTTAATTACTGTAATGAGATAACCATCATATGGTGACGGTGAGATAATAACAATCCAAAACGTAAAATTTTGTTTTTAATTGGTGTCCATTATCACCCTTTCTTCTGGAAATCTTTCCATAAAAAAGCATTAATAAGGCCTAGGTATGGCCTATCAAATGTCTCGGGTTCGATCCCACCAAGTGTGTGGATGTTAATCTGAATGTATGATTAATATTTGGATCAAGATAGGTTAGAGTATAAAATAATGTAAGCTCACGGAGTCTATAGAATGCTGATTCTACTTATATCACGAATTTGCACTGCATTATCGAACTGCACCCACGAATGCCACGGAATTAAAAACATCGTGTTTTTGGGCATACTACGTTAAAACTATATTTTCTGCGTCCCATCAAGCGTGCCAGGTATACCAACACTAAGGTTGGTAAGCATGCTAACATTACACACATACTAAAACTATTCACTCATCTACATTGGGATGCATAAAATATATTTTTAACTTATGCCCGTATGTTCAAATTCTGTGAGAGGCCTTTGAACAAGTCCAGCGAAACCCAAGCTTGTGATTACTCTCTGGGAAATCGTAGGCGGTACAGAGAAAGATACTTCCTCCCTACCCTGATGCGTGGATTTCACAACACACTCAGTGTTCGTGAGCTCGACCCTCATCAACCAGACCAACCTTCGGGTCGAACACCACTGAAAATAAAATTAAATCCCAAATATTACCGCAGAGAGGGAAGAGGACGAGAATGCCGTCGTTATTCACAGGAGACGAGGTGAAATTGGCTTTTCACATTTTTCAACCTGGGTCACAAAATCGATAAAGCTAATGGCTCTAAATGACCCAAGATTGCCTCTGCAGCCGCAGAAGAAAGATGTGCACCTGTGGCTGCATTCGGGCGACCGCGCTTGCTACTCACGCTGATATACCTGGCAGAGAGAGAGAGAGTTACCCATTCTCCCTTTTTTTCCCCGAGCGGCGTGGTGGCGAGCCAGTGACCCACTCTTCCTTCCCAAATATGTGTCGAATCCTCCGCGCTGGTCAAGGTCAAACCAGAAAAAAAGGTTCCCTCCCTCGCCCTGGGGAAGAGGGCAGTCTCACGGGAGACGACCCCAGAGCGAGCGAAAACGTTCTCGCACTCCTTGACCGAGAGACAGAACGCCGACTTCTCCTCACACTATTCGTGGAAAAGAGTCCTCTTGTTCTGTGTTTCTTTTCGCTCCCGTCAGCTCAACGTGTGGAGGTTTGTTCCTGGCTTGAGAGGACCCGCTTTTTAACACGACATATATCAGCCTTTCGGGTAAGTGCAAACAAAGAGTCGAAATCGTCCTCATTTCCCTCTGCAGAGAATTCTCGAGCTCTCAGGAATCATTTTCTAGGAATCCTTCCCCGGGGCCCTATGCTCGAAGTTTCACCCGTATGCGGCTGACCATTTCGAGCGGCTCAGTCGCACGGCTAGCAGATTTTGGTATGCTCGAACCGTAAAAGAGAAAGTTGCACGACAGAATCATACGACCGGGGAGTCGCAGGGCTGAGGGCGGGTGAGTTCCTTAACCGTATGCGACTAGTCTCGTTAAAATGGCGGCTGCAATGCATCAATTAGAAGTTCTCCAAGCTTTGGAGGCTGAAGAAAGGCCAAGAAGGGCAATGCGGGTTCGGAAATCACAGTTTAATTTGGAGGAGAAGAAGTTTATCAGACTCTACCGCGTCACAAACGATGTAGGTAGAGAACTAGTAGAAAACCTGACACCGTTTCTCGGCGAGGCAACCAGATCGTCTGCGCTGACTACAGAAACTAATGTAATTTTAAAGAACTATAATGTATGTAAGTAATTAATTGTGTCAGAGATATAAGTGAAATTATGTAAAATGACTTTACTCATTTTTTGTTCGTAGCTATGTATCTTTTAATGAACGAATGATGACAAACTTCGATTGTCACATTATAAAAGATGCACGTATCATCTCATTTTTTATGCTTAATAATTAATTTAATTTTCAAATATCGTGCAATCAAAGGTAAGTATATTTTTTCGATCCCAAATACCACTATTACGATTGTGTGTAATGCATACAGCCATGATATGGAAATCACGGGAGATACTTAGAAAATAAGTTCTTCATATGCGGAATGGCTTAGTTAATTTTCTTTTCTGTACCTGAATAATTAAAAAAGTAATCTTTCAACACGATGCAATGGCGAAAGTAAAACACTAAGTGCTTATGTAGACATGGGCATCCATCACCTACCACCTGTGCACCAGCAGGATAATCGTTTGGGTCGGACAACAAGGCAGCAAATTATCAGGCGATATTTCACGGATGAATTATTTTAATAATATTTAAAACCACATTAAAAATTTAGTAGCCTGTAGGTTTTGATTCAAATAAATGAACTAATTTATTTATTTATTTTTTTTTTAATTCTTTTAAAGACATTTAAAATCTTCCCCTGTCCCTCTAACTTCGTCTCCTCCAATGCCAGCCTCCTCTCCTCTATCTCCAGCTTCTTCCTTTTCAATGCTATCTCCTCTTCCTTCAACTTGCGTATTTTCTCCTTCTCCTCCAACTTCCTACGCTCAATCTTGAGCAGCCTCTCCGAGGCTGGCTCAGCTTCTGTGACCCCTTAAAAAAATGAGAAGTTTGTTAAATAAACCTTCTCTGATATTTAAAAGAATAACAATTTACAAAGTCATCACAATGACAGTAAAAACTTACGCCTTAATATCTTTGTATTACACATATATTTAAAAAAGAATTATAAAAAGAAAACATATTATAAAATATATTATAAAAAGAAAATAATTATGTTGATTGTGTTATAATTTTCAGAGAGTGCCTCACAAAGATGTCTTCATTTTGTTTGCTATTGTGGAAAAAAGAAAAAGAAGTTATCAAATTTTCACCCTTATGGGAGTGTGTTCTTATTTACCAATTAGATATATTGTTATTTACAGATTAGATATGTTGTTGTGTAGTTAAGTGTGAGTACTGTCCTGAGAACGTTATCTGTAAACACATTTTTCAAAGAATACAAATGAACAACACTTAACAACTCTTTTCAAAAAATATACATTCAGCGATTAAATAGAGAGTATTTCTTTTAAAACATCAAGATAATTAATAACTAGAAGAAAGGAAACATCCATCAACATAATAAATGACAAGTAAGAATAACGAAGAATTGAGTTTTAAACAAAAGTAACGCAATCACTTTTTAATTGGGCGATGATGTTACAAATTACATTAATATGTGCTACACCTCTTGTCCATAACTACTGCTATTTACCATATGGCAGTCGCAATGGTTGAGAACCTTGGCTATCTAAAACCATGTTCAGTGATGGGTAATAAATATTCAGATGCTAAGTAAATCGTCCATATTTCTTTCGTCAATTGCAGAAGTAAAACACTCTTGTGAGTTCACAACCAACAAATAATATAGAAATCTGCCATTCAAAAGTAACATAAATATTTCAAATTCCAAACCACGGCATTTCGATATATTTGAAAGATTGTATCAATTACAAACAACAAGTATGGCAGATAACCAAACTAAAACCACTTTTTCAGGGTCATCAAATAGAATATATTCATTCAAAATTAAAAATAATTCTAAAATCAACGAAAGCAGTAAAACTAAAATTGGTTTAAAAAATCTGTAATGGCTTAAGGCACACACGGAACATGTTTAAAAACGCCGTTAATTTTAAAGAGATTAGAAAACATTTACTACAATAATTTACACATAAGGTTGGCCATCAATTTTCTCCCATAGATAATATGTAATCAGAGATAAACCTTATAAAGTATTTTTACTTACCTTCCTCCACTCCTTCCACGACTTCGACGCCCCACCGCACGCATTTAGCCTAATGGCAGCGTCGTGCCACGGTGCGGCAGCGTCTTTCGCCCCAAATTTGGACGTAAATCTGCCTTTGGCAATATCTTCATTTGCTGTAATTCGTTAATGTAGGAAAATGAAGGTTCTGATACAAACATGAAGCATATTTCGTCAGCGAAAAATTTCCAATGCTTACTAACCTTCTACAAACTCCAGCAATAGGTGCTTCTGCTCCGTGCTTAGCTTCGCCATCGCCACAGCTCAAGCAAAAATGCATTACCTGCGCATTTAGGTGGCGATCCGGTGATTACTGCACTGCACTACATTTTAAATTTCGCGGAAAAGCTTGAATCACAGCTGAAGTAGGCTGTGATTGGCTGAGCGATCCTGCATAGCAACTGGCCGCAACGTTGTCAAGTTGTGCCATGCGGAATCCCTTCCCGCCCGTATGGTCAACGTCGCATGCGACGGTAGCTGTTTCGAGCATACCAAAATAAGGGTCACCCGTAAACCGTGCGGGTTCAGCAATCGGTCATTTGTGCCGTGCGACACTAAGCCGCATTGTTTCGAGCATAGGGCCCCCGGTCTAAACGGAACCTCGGGCGTCTGTTCGGTCGGTCAAGGTAGCTGACCTTGAGGTCCAGGGCTGCGATGATAACACGCCCACTACGGCTTTAACCAAAGGGAAGCGAATCATAGCTGGGGAAATAACGTCGGGGTCTTGCCTGGGTTTCGATTCCAAGGAGGTCAATTGCGTTCGTTTCGGGTGAAAAATCAGTTTTGTTGTCAACTCTTGTCCCTATAAGTCAGCTAGCACTCAGTAGGTTCCGCTGGTTTTTCACACCCCCTTTCTGTGCGTGCAATTTCCTGCTTTGGGTGTTTTTCGTTAAGAATATGAGTCTTTTATCCTTAAGCTTTTCCCTTATTTGTACATGTAAATCTGTTCATACATATTTTACTATAGTGTACCATGTTAGTTTGTCGTTTCTTTTCTAAAACCTCATCATTAATTAGTTAACCTTATTTTTACTGTCTTTCAAATGCGGTAAATATCATAATGCTTTTCTGTCTTCATTTGTGTTTCAAACATGTTTTTATATTTACGTCCTTATTCTTCTTCTTAAAATATATATTGCATTTACCATTGACGTGGAGTTCGGTGGAAGAAGGGACAATATAGTCTCAACCTCGCCCCCAAATAAAGATAATGTATTATTATTATTACCTCTGCACTTGTGGCAATGGGAACCGATCGGCCAGTGACGGGCGAATAAAATAATACTCTTCCCCAATTCTCTTCATCGAGTAGAGGCGTTTGATTTTGGAATCAAATCGCCACAGAGTTTACCTTCCGCTCGGCCAATTCATATAGGATGAGAAAGTGGTCAGTTGTGAAATCAAATTTTTATTCTCATCATATTACAAAAATATTTGGATCCTGGGGTTTTTTGGTCAAGGTATGCAGAGTGCTGGGTTAACGTGTTTGGAACACCTAATGACTTCGTTCTGTGATCGGCGCACAGAGCGTGAGATCAAAGCTTAATATATGCACGTTTAGTATGTATAATTATTGTCATTAGAGAGAGAAGAAGACGGGACAACTTAATCGGCTATATCTTGAGACATGATGGGCTGATGAAGATAATCGTTGAGGGAAAAGTGAACAGGAAGATTAGGAAAGGAATGCCTCGCGTGAAATATATAGCGCAAGTTTTTAAGGGTATGAAAGAGAAAAATTATGAAAACATGATGAGCTTAGCTGATAGGAGAATCAAGCGAAGAAATGCGTAAAACCAATTTTAAAATGGCTGTCCAATGATAATGGTGGCGGTAGACTCCTAACTACAAATATTTCACATGTTTTTGAGTTGGCTTTTGCCAAAAATAGTTGCTGCTAAATGCTTTTGGCGAGTTTTGAGTTAGTTCGACAATTTATGGTAAAATTTAAATGAAGAACTGCAAATATTCCTGCCATAACCTGTCCATTCCATTGAAATTATCGTTGTTACTGATACTATCACTCACTTCTTATAAGAGTAAACCTCGTCATATTTATTTAGAATATGCTGCTAGTATATGGGATCAGTACGAGGAAGGTATGATAAAAGAATTAGAGAGTATGCAAAAGAGATCAACTAGATTTGTTTAAGGCAGTCATGATAAATGCATAGCGTTAAGAGTTTAATAGAAGAACTAGGAAAGGAATTACTATCAGAACGCATGTTAAAATTTAGGTTAAACCTTTTAAGTTAATTCGAAGCTGATTTGTTTACAGATGACGTTAGATATATGAATATTAAGAACCTCTGCGTGTTATGCTAGCTTTGATCAGATTAAGAAGATTAAAGAGATAGATTGTCGTACCGATAGATTTGAAATGTGATTTTTCCCACGCACCATAAGAGAGCACAATAGGCAGCATAGCAAAGGGAGAGGCAGGTGAAATTAAGCCTGCAAGACTAAACTTTTGCAGAATTGTCCCCGGCAGCTAATGAAACTGGAACAAGTGTCTACCTGAGAAGCTGTTCCTTCAAGAAAAGACAGGTAATATCTAAGCAATTATACGTTTGAATCTGCGAAAGCAACGATGGGGAGGAGTTCTATTTCCTAGTTTGATTTCATCAAGCCTCCGAGAACTTACTTGGGTGTAATGACCTCGCTGGTGCATTTACCTTGCGTTGTGTTACATTAAATATCCCTGTAAGACTGTTGGCGACGAACCTTGGCCTCCCAAGTGATCCAAATTTTCAAGTATGTTCTTCACCATAATTAATAATATCCCGGTGATGGCCTGCACGTACATAAGAATTTTCCCTTTGGCAGCCCATAGTGTTAGAGTAGTCTGTAGTGGATGATGCATGCATAAACAACCAATCCATTTATTACTTTGTAGATACCATAATCTAACAGCACTTGACCCTATTATCAAGCATGCTTCCATGTAGTAGTTTAGTTGCATGTCAATTGTGCATTAAGGTGGTCCAAAATCGCAAGAAAAAAAATAAAAGTTAAAAATGTTCATCTCCACATTGCTGCCCTTGTTCCACTTGGTAAACTGAAATACCATGCCGAAATTTGGATCACTAAAATGATGTTTAGGGGTCCCTATGATTTGAACGCTTTGAAGAAATAAGCATTTTTTTAGTAATCGCTTCTAAAAGTCTGCCATTTACAGGTTCCTGTTAGAATATTACTGGACTATTCCAATGTACTGTAAATAGACAAGAAGTTTTACTTAGTTATATCATTTCTCAATAGTTAACAGCAGCACGTTCCAGTGTTTACTGAGAGAATATTTCCCTAGAACAACACTAGAAAGCAGTAGCAGTAGAAAACCTATAGTATTACCTAGGTATTCTCATCAAACTAACAGCCAGCCATTCTGTGCCAGCTGTCAAATTCATTGTCATACTTTGTAAATCTCTATTCTATGGTCAGTCTATTTTCTAAGGCAAAAAATGGCGGTGATCAGTGAGAATGCTCCCCTCCTATGGAGAGCCTTAATAGTAGTAACAGTGCTATGTTGATTTCAGCAAAAGTTGTGTATTGTTTATTTTTCTTCTGAATATTGAATCGTTATTAATTGCATTTCAACTTGTTACACTTGTTAAGTAAATATTAAAGTACATCTAGATAGTTCACAACTGAATAATACTAGATTTAGGTTAATTTTGTTTAGCATGTTGTATGTTGTTACTTATGTACTCCTTGGAAACATAGCCTAAAAATTTGTTATAATCTGAAATGCATTGCACATACAATACACAAGGGGTATATAATTAATAATACCTAGATTTTAGAATGAATCACACAATATAAAGGTAGAGTAATAAATATTTAAATTGATATATCGAGTACCTACCAGACCTACCTAACCTACCTTTTGGAGCGCATGTTTGCTAAGGTTAATATGGTAGATCTTATACCAATCTCTTGGTTGCAGGCAGATATATAGCCATGGCTACCTTAACTACTAGACCTTCCACTGAAGTTGTAAAGCCTACTGAGTCGCTGCCCAAATCTAGACTCCCGTCAAAACGAAACATGTTGCAACGACTTGTTTTCCACCACATTAACCAAAATTTGGGCTTAAAAAAAGGAATAAGAGCGATTGTTGAGGATGCACTGGAAATTTGGGGTATTGCGAGAATTCGTACTCAAAGAATTAATGCTATTGAAAAAAAACTTAATAAATTGTACTCAGACAAAATGTGCGGGCTCTAGCATTTGACACAGCAGCCAATACAGGCCTGAAGAGTGGAGCATGTACTCTTCTCGAGGAGAGTTTAGGAACTAGTCTTGTGTGGATTTCTTGCAGGCACCGTGTACTTTAAATCATGATGTCTTCTTTTTTACCACAGCATTTGGAGTTAGTCGCAATGTCCAGATGTCGCAATATTTAAGCGTTTCCAGAAACAATGGTATCGTATCGACAAGCTAATATATTCTCCTAAGGCAGTGATGATCTGTATGATTCCAATGAAATGAAAAAGTTAAGAGGAGAAAAGATGGGATATTATGCTGCTATTTTAGACGACCCAATTAAGTCAAAGCAGCATCGAGATGATTACCTCGATCTTTTAAAGTTGTGGTATACCTTTCTTGGTGGCCAAAGTCGTATTGGATCAAAAGAGAAATTCGAGTCTGTGACTCTACCAAAGTTAAAATGGTTACTAACCTACAGCGCCCACCAAAAGCTAAGGCTCTTAATAGAGTTGAGAGTAAAATATTTTAACCATGACACTCCTCTGGAAACACATGTGACACAGCGAACTACAGAACTGTTTGACATTCTCCATAAAGATGGGAATAAAAGTCTGCTTCATTTCTTTGCAAAGAACCTAAGTTGTGGGATTCGGATCCCGATTACATACAACTCAAACAGGCTGTTCACAAGATGAAAGTGGTTAATGACTGTGCTGAAAGGAGCATTGCCCTGATACAAACATTCAATATGTGTATAACCAAGAATGAAGGCCAGTTTTAGTATCTTCTTCGGATTATTAAATCACACCAAACCAAGTAATCAACTTGTAAGAAGGCATTTACTCATGGCTGCCAATGATGATGGTAAAGGCGCATAGTGAAAAAAACATATAATCTTGTATTTAACATACCTTTTACCTTTTCAGAGACTTATTTATGGTCACAATAAATGCATCATGATCATTTAGCATTATTTATGTATTCAGTTATGTCACCATTAAATTTTTTTCATTAAAATACTATTGTTTTAGCTAAAAATCCGCATTCACCCAAAAAGTGCTCAATCATAGGGACCTCTAAATATTAACCAATTTGCCTGAATTTTTTTTCATAGATTTCTAACACCAATTGGAACAGGGGCAAACATGTGGAGCGGGTGTTTAAAAAAAATTTTTTTTTGGACCACCCTATTGTGCATGTTTGGTGATCTTCAACCACACATCCTCGGGGGGCTGGCGGGGCTTACAGGGCATTGCGTAGATGTAGATATTACGGCATTTTTCAAATATTTTTCTCTGACTGCTCTGTATATATCAGAGATCCTCCTTTGCTGTTCTTCCCATTCGCTTTTCTTACGATGATTTTCCTCTTTGGATAATCATGCCTAATTTTATGCCCGATAAGGTTGTCCGTTCTCGACTAATATGATGCGACAGTGATAGCTATTTTTGCGATAAATGGATTGGAACAAATGGTACTCTAGTCTTTCACCTCCAAGTCTTGCTAAAAGATTGAAGGTGAGATTGCTTCGATGCCTAATTGAAAGCATTCCAAGAACAATGAAAGTTCCTAGGTAACTTTCTAAGATTTTCACAATTTTAATGTATTCACTCGAGGAAGTTTTTCTTGGTAAATGCTATGCTTCACGTTTCAGGAGGCATGTTAATGTATTTTTAACGTTCTTTTATTTTCGATTTCGATTTAATATTCGCTACGGTTTAATCACGTGAATCGTCAGTGTTCATTTTACTAAAAAATGATTCCAATAGTTGTTGATACCGTAAGGGCATTCTTTTGTTATGAAATAAAATTGAAGCACTATAGATGATGTGTTGGTAAAAGGTAAATTTGTTTGTTATTTTCTTTCACAAGGCATAAAAACAATTAGAAAAACCGCGTCCTCATGATATTTATTTTGCTGTACATGTCAATTTAAAAAATATTATTTCCACAAGTAGAGAGTTTTGCAATGTTCAACTTAATTTACCTAATAAGATTTATCAGAAAATGGATATTTCTTTCTTTCAGCTAGTGCTAAATGTGTATAAATTTTATTTATCAAAGTTAGCAAGTGTATCCATTTCTGCATTTTGGTGTCTTTTCCTATCTAGCATTTTACTATGCTTTTCTATCAGATCATCTTACCTAAAGCACCGTTTACACTGCGAATTGGTTTACGTAACACCATGAGCGCACACATCACTTTCATTACCACGTATACTATACCTCTCAAAGCTTTCACTCCTAACCAGCAACGAATATTCTCAAACAGTGTGAAATATCGCGTTAATTGCATCCAGTAATTTGCCGTAGGCATGCGGAAATGCTTTCGGTGAGGTCATAACATGTAAACGTTTAAAAGCAATTGCTCTTTGCCTCGCGAACTTCGGGGGATCAGGTGAAGTAGGCATTTCATTTGCTCCATAGAATCGGTTGAATCAATTGCGAGGGAGTAGGCTCATGGACGCGCTCATTGTGCCTTTCTCTTGGCACCTACGTATCGTGTCATCAAGAATATGTTGCATGCATGTAAATGCCGGAAATAAAAGGGGGATTACTTTCTCGCGAGATGGAGGAGATGAGTTCGCAAATATTCGTGGATTGCCTCATATCATTAGTCAAGTTAGCATCGAGGTATTCATTCGGATAAGTGTCATACACGACCAATTATATAGAATTATATTTCATAAACACTTGGAGTACGGACCTCGGGTCTCTGAGACCCGAGAAATACACAATTTATTCTCGAAAGAAATTTCATTTTTAATTTTATGTAAAATTAAGAAATACATTTCTGGAATATAAAATTTTTTGCATTATTATCTAAATAGGTTGTTGTCCTCAATCAATATATAATAATTTGTTACTTGGTTAGAAAAGATTGTTACTAGGAATTGGTTTTAAACGTCTGGGTCATATGGGACCCAGGTCCGTATTCGGTGTGAAGCCAGTGGGGTCCGGAAGTAGGGATTTCCTTTCCAGTCGTACTCGGAGTGTTAAAAAAAGTTAATTTTCAACATAAATTATTTTACACGTTTGCTGTAATTTTTAGTCAATTTTTACTCATAAAAACCATTCGTAGCTTTAGTGCCTATGTCTTATGTCTACATAGCATTAAAAAATCATTAGTGCTATCAAAATCCGTTTTAATTACGTATTTTGAATCTTTACTTCATTGGAAGGTGTTTGCGTCGAGGAAAAATGTCATGAAATGATGAACTCTTCTCGGGCTCTACACCGGGTGAGTGAATGTAATGTTGCCGACGTTTCGGGTAGCGACTCGTTACCCATCCTCAAGGCAAATGTCACGTAACTAGACCGTCCGTTGGTTTTATACGGACGCTGGCGGTGGGGGATTGGTCGAGCCCCGATTGTTGAGCTGGAGGACCGTTGACCGTTGGCCTCGCTCTGTAAACCTGTATTCTCTTTAGGATTCTATTCCATGAGCTGCTGATGGTATAGCCCGAATCCCGATTTACGTTCCTCCTCTCCATTTTTATTTCTATCGCTTCCTTTGTCAAGCGATAGAAATAAAAGCGTTAAGACCCAAGTGCTTTTACAGATACGTGGATGACACGTTCATCATATGGCCTCATGGACCGGACACTCTTGCATCGTTCTTGGAGCATATGAACAACCAGCATCCCAATATACAATTTACAATGGAAACGGAGAAGAACAATATGATAGCCTTTCTCGATGTCCTTATCCACCGGAAGGAAAATGGCAAACTTGGACACAGCGTTTACCGTAAACCGACGCATACGGATCTCTACCTGAACGGCCTCAGTCATCATCACCCCTCTCAACGCAGCGCGGTCCTCTCCACACTAATACATCGCGCAAAGGCTATTTCCGACGAAGAAAATCTTCCTATGGAATTAGACCACCTCAGAAAAACCTTCCGACAGAATGGATATGGTGAGCGGCAAATTTCCTTGGCTCTCAAGAGGTCCTCTAACTTTTCAAGGGTTTCAGTTACAGAGAATGAACACACCAAACCGACAGCCAGAGCCGTTTTGCCATATGTTTCTACGATATCTGGAAAAATTTCGAGGGTTTTGAAGAGGTTTAACATCGACACCATTCACAGACCATTGCCCAATTTAAGGGATCGTCTCGTGAGAGCGAAGGACCCAGTCGGCCTCATGACTCCGGGGGTCTATAAAATACCTTGTGAATGTGGCGAAGTCTATGTGGGAGAGACAGGTCGAACGATTTCCACTCGACTGAAGGAACATCGAAGACATTTTCGACTCGGACAGCCGGAGAAATCAGCGATAGTTGAACATAGCCTCAGTCTAGACCATCGCATTAAATGGGACGATACGAGGGTTATCTGGCGCTCGGACAAATTTTGGGATCGCTTGACAAAGGAAGCGATAGAAATAAAAATGGAGAGGAGGAACGTAAATCGGGATTCGGGCTATACCATCAGCAGCTCATGGAATAGAATCCTAAAGAGAATACAGGTTTACAGAGCGAGGCCAACGGTCAACGGTCCTCCAGCTCAACAATCGGGGCTCGACCAATCCCCCACCGCCAGCGTCCGTATAAAACCAACGGACGGTCTAGTTACGTGACATTTGCCTTGAGGATGGGTAACGAGTCGCTACCCGAAACGTCGGCAACATTACATTCACTCACCCGGTGTAGAGCCCGAGAAGAGTTCATCAATGCAATTCGCCGGGAAAGCGTGAAATCTTACGTCATGAAATGAGTATTATACTTTAGTCACGATGTTATTCAGCAACACAGGATCTTTTCTGACAGAATTGAACGACGGAAGCTCCTGTACAATTTAGTGTGAGAAGAAAGCTATGACCAATGGCCTTAGAATCGGAGAAAGGAAAATGCTGTCGAAAAGTTCTGCCTCGGGCCTAACCCACTTTCAACGGAAGGCACCACGCGAGTTTTCTTTAAGGTGCCCTCCCTCAAGCCATGCTCTGAAGCATTTTAAAACTGTCCATCGCGAAAAAAACGCGATTATCATCTGTAAACTGTACTCAAAATATGAAATATTTTAAGCGTACTCCTAATACTTGGAATCGCTTTCTCAATTCCAATATTTCCCTGTCGGTCAATATAAATTGTCCAAAATTGTGAACTCAAGCACTCGGTTCGAGATACTCAGCTTCCCGCTTAGTTTACATTATCTGGCTATTCTTCATTTTACATATTTTCTCCGGATATTCATAGCAGTAAATCTTCCTGCTTGTGACTTTCGTGAAGTTTGCTCGTGCGTGTATGGCGCCCTTTGACCATTATTGCGTAATGTGCCACCGGAGCTTGCTTCTGAAGTTTTATGCATGGACTCAACCGGATGAATTGATGAGTAGATTTGGAGAAATGTAATCCTAATATCTTATGTTTCATCATGACTCTACACTTTTTATTCGACTGTGCCTTACTAATGAGAGTACCTACACTAATTACTGACTTTCAGAGATGACTTCATTATTATATTATTCCCATATATGCTTGCTTCTGGCAGTTCTCATTGAAATTTCACAACCGAATTCATAAAATTGATATCCTCTTGATTTGAAATCGATTTAATCCTGCAATCGCATTACCCCATCACCCCTCCTGCTAGCTCGATTAGCGTGGCGTGGAATTAAGGAACTTAACATGCATGTATTATTACATTAACCGTTTATTTTCGAGGAATTAAGAGGAATACATTATCGCTGTTGCATTATCGTCCAATCAATACATATGTTTCTGTGCTAAAATATCACGTGAATTTCATGCGTACGCTCTTTGCAGGATTTACCTGAAAAATTAAATTTTATAAAATAAATTCATCGGGGTTTCCGCAGAGTGCTATTTTCTTCCCTTCCGCCTCATGAATCACGAATTTATATGGATTTATGGATTATATGGTATCGTGTAGATGTAGATGAAATATTTTACTTTTTTTCCCAGACTCGAGAGTGCGGTAAAGTTTTAAATATAAAAGCGAAAACAGTCGTACGATAATGAAGGAAGATTCAGATCGTCGCTTCCGAATGCCTGGCAGATGGAAGGAAACACGTCACCCATGACAACGCTGATTTCTGGGGACCGCATCTCTCTTTCTTTCGCTTCACGCTGAAATTCCTTCCATCCCGGAAGAATGGCTGAGAAATCACGGCATGGGTCTCCATCCTCTTAGTCACAGTTGTCTCTCGATTAAAATTCTGGGCACGAATGTGTTGCTTCTTTCTGTCTTATAAATTTGCTCTCCAGGAACAAAGGCGGCTGCAGTTTGCCGTCTCGTGAAATTTAATTCGGGAGTGAATTATTTAGACTTTTATGAATAAATTTCGAACTCAAGGAAATAGGAAACGGTGCTCATGCACGCTCAGCGTGCTGCGTTTTCATGTCCAAGTGAAAGTTAGATCGTCTCCAGTGAGATAAGGATTTGAGGACAATCTCATCAGTAAACACACGACTGTAACATCCATCTCCAAAGACCTGCATGCTAAATGATGAGAGGAAACGGTATTGAGGAAAAACTGAGTCCCTTGCAATATTAAAAACCCTTTACGATTAGACGCCCAGTGAATTGTACTGCTTGTGTCACATCTACATTTTTGGAATTCATTGCCCAGCATCTATACCTAGAAACTTGACGCTATTGTTGTTTCAGTAGCAATAAATACATGTATAATAAGTTAGTTATTTTATTAGCTTAACAACAGTTAGAGTATTGCAGATTTGTTCTATCGGTTGAGGTAGGCTTTCGATAACTATTTACTGGATTCGAAATCAAAGGTAATGCCATTATAAATTTTATTACGATTAAACTGGAATAAGTTAATGCGCCAATGGTAATAAATAGTCCTTAAGTTTAAGATTACGGCCAGCTGCAAGTCAGATACAGATCCTACTTCATCAGGAACACATCCTTCAACAGTGTATCTGATGTCCGTGATGCGCCAAACAAGAAATGTATTTTCGTACGAGTCAGGACAGCATACAGTCACTCATATATGAATTACTTCTTAACACTCCTGGGACATTAACTCACGGAGGCGTAGTGCGTTTGTATGAGCGCTGGATACATTCGGTATTATTTCAATTTTCATTGGCAGGCTTTCACGCCTTGGACTAAACCCAGTAAAAACTCATTAGAGTTGGCATAGTAGGTTGAATCCCTTTATTTTTCACTGAAAAATAAATTGGGAGAAAGTAGAAGGTTGCCAGTCATTAGTTTTGCTAATTTTTATAATCGGATCCTGGAAGTCTAATTCGTCGAATCATCGCTATGTTGATAATTGCATTCTCCTTGAAAGCATTATTAAAGGTTCTACAAAAGCGTTTTATCTGAAAAGATTGCCATCTCACCATGAAAAGAACGTTGTGTTTATCACACAATCCATCTCAAGGTTTGATTATATTCAGTGACGACATAATTCGCCTCTTCTTATCGAATTCATATTTATTTCATGAGTTGCGAAATCTAATTTCAACGTGCACCAGATATTTTTCACGCCACAAGATTGAAAAAACCGACGTAAACCCAAGAAATATTATTTTCGCGCGCATTACCTCATTCGTAATCTACTTCCGTGTAGGTTTTTTATACTCCTGCTGAATATTGAGATTCTTCGAAACTTTGTCTCTGCTTCCCTTCTGAACTTCCGGAGGGCGATATGAAATTTTTTTTTGCCTTCACTTTGGGGAAATATTCCAGCATATGGCTATGATTGGGCATTTTCTCCTCGATTTACGGAGTTTTCTGGCTTCTGTTTTGTATCATGCGTTGAATCAGAAATTAAATTGTTGGAATGCGGAAAGAACCTGAACTGCGGTCAAAATATTTCCCTCTTCTGAGTGGAATTGCAGAGTTTTACTTGTCTTCAGTTCAAAGGGCCTGTCTCAACGTCCAACGACTCAAGGTCCCATTAGAGAAGGGCAGGTAGATGCTGGAAATGGAGCTTCCTAGAGCCTTAAGCTTTCCTAAGCATTCGTTTGTCTAGGCAGTGGAGAAGGTTTATCCAAGATGACCTCCCGTTTCAACGTCCTCCGGCCCCCTCTTAAAGGTGAGAGCCATTCCGCTGTCGTAAAACAATTGACTTCCACGCTTTCCCGTTCCGCACGCCTGTCACTAGTATCCCTGCCTGTCACCTTCCTTTCAGCCCCTCTCCCCTCCTCCTCCTACCTCTCAAATATCTAAGTGTGAGCAGGGAGAGAGAATGTGAACACGAAAAACTCAACACCTAAGTCTTCGCACCCTATGGAATATTGGGGATCGATAATAGGTGTGACGATAAAGACAGACGATTCAGTGATATACTGGTACTCACTTGAACTTGAAGTGCAGTACTGCGTCCACCGGATTGGACGTAAAACAGTGGACCCCTCGGCGGCTTTCGTCAATCTAATGCCGACGAATAGTTTTTCTCCACTCTTCCTCTGTTTCTTGAAATCCTTCCTCTTCCCAAATAACCACCTATCCTTTAATGAACTTGATTATGGGTAATCCACCCGAACAAAGAGAACTGTCCACTAGCACTCCGTACCCATGGAATCACGGTTCAAGCTTGAAACTATCTTTTATGTTACTCATCATTGGTTACATTTATTCTGCAGCGTAAAGACTCGGCTGAGAGAAAGAACTCTTCCCGATCTCTTTCAGAATCTTAACGTAGACCATGTGGAATTTGACAGAATATTATTAAAACATTTAGGTAGTCTAGGAGTTATAGTTGACAGAAAAAATGAATATATGTTCCAGTATTTCAAATTCAACTTTATGTTCCAGTATTTCAATTGAGTTTATTTAAGAAACAATGGTACTTTAAGTGTGCCTAAAAATTAAAGTGGAAACGTTTTGGAAACACGTGAACGGACAAATAAAATGTCTGCGAGAATTAGTTTTACAATTTCACGCAGCTAAATTGAAAGTTACCAACTTCATGTGAATAAAAGCGTGTTTTATTTTCTTGCCAAAAAGCTGAATGTTCATTTTTAATCTGTAACACTTTTTGATGCATATAATGACTTTATATGCTTATGATATTTTACCTTCACAAATTTCTGCTATGAAACAAGAGCGCAAATGACAGTGTTCCTTTATTCAGAATTGTAATTTAAAGTAGTAATACATTTATTTTTCTTAAAATTATTTTGAAAATAATGGTAAATATAAGTAGCATTTATTTAATTCTTCAGTCAAACTTAATTCAACATGGATTTTGTTTTTTCTTGCAATTCCGTAGTTTATTTACTTTGGGCCATAGTACTGTAAATTAAGTGATTGATACTGGCAAGTTGATTGAAAATACTGTGATTGAACGGTGTAATTAATTTTGACAGCTCTGATCTTTAGGCATTTTTATCTACCACAAGCAGGTATTTGAGGGAAGAGTTGAGTTGCTGTTGCATTAGTAGAGCCTCGAGGTGTTTTAAAAGTTGTTGAGGGGGCACTACATTTCTGGGTATATGTCAGCGAGAATCATTCTGGTTGCCAAAATAGTTTAAGTGAATGCGTGCATCACATCGGCAATTACCATTTTTGATGCACTTCTATTGCTTCAAGAGCGGCTTTCGCAACATTGCATTCTGGGCAGTTCATAAAAATTTATTTATATATTTAAGTAATTGCTCACATTTGCTCACATTTCTAACATTTTTTTATTTGTTTGATTATTTTATGCGGTTTACGCTGATGCGTCTCCTTAGAAGTTTCATTTGGCATACTGAGCGAATTTTCTTTTCATACACTGCCTTTCACTCTTAGAAAACCGGCAATTACTAAGGTCTTTGCCAAGGTCTTGGAATACTGATGCACGCAGTTGAAATTACGCACTTCTTTTCTGAAGCAGTCGTTGAATTACAGTCTTCAATCGTTCCAAATCCAAGTAGCAACTGGCTGAAAGCCGGATTTGTGTCTGGACAATCGCAGTAAACTTTTGCAGAATTGTCCCCGGCAGCTAATGAAACTGGAACAAGTGTCTACCTGAGAAGTTGTTCCTTCAAGAAAAGACAGGTAATATGTAAGAAATTATATGTTTGAATCTGCGAAAGCAACGATGGGGAGGAGTTCTATTTCCTAGTTTGATTTCATCAAGCCTCCAAGAACTTACTTGGGTGTAATGACCTCGCTGGTGCATTTACCTTGCGTTGTGTTACATTAAATATCCCTGTAAGACTGTTGGAGACGAACGTTGGGCTCCCAAGTGATCCAAATTTTCTAGTATGTTCTTCACCATAATTAATAATATCCCGGTGATGGCCTGCACGTACATAAGAATTTTCCCTTTGGCAGCCTAACTATTTAACTCTGTTTACCACGTGAACGTAATTAGAGTGCGATTGGAGAGCGTTGTGAAAGAACGACTTCTCTCCGAAATTATTCCCTCAGCGAATGAAAGGGAATTTTATGGTCGCAAAAAATCTCTGACCCACGCGAGAGAGAATTGCTCCTAGTTGACTCCGAAGCAGCTTTTACTCTGGTTTTTCCACTATAACCTCGACGGAGTCCATTGATATCTCGCAGTCGCATTGGTAGGCATTGACGAAATGGACATTATTACTTTTTTCATCAAACTCTCTCGAGAAGACATTTCTAAGCTTTCTCCACTCACGCATTCAACACGGGAGAAACGGTGGAATGAGGGCAGTGTCCACGAGAATATTGTATGAAACACCTTGACCGTTCGACCGGCGAAAATAAAAATGCAGTGCGCTAGTAGAATGTAATAAGTGAATATTTCTCATGGTAACATGATGCATGCCACAAATGCCTTATCAGTTCACTTAAAACTTCACTATAAACGTCCCACAATACGACGCCAATGTGATTGCTTCTCCTCTGTGTATTTTTGCTCCCGCGGTGTTAAAGGTGTCCATTTGCCAGTACATATAAAATCATTGTCTCTCACAATCACCCGTTATTATATTTCAAAATAATTACGTGACGAGTTTTAAGTACATTATTAATTATTAACTGTTGCTCGAATGCCTTATTTAATAATACTTGCTCAGAATTTTGGCATTAAATAGTATATCCAACCTAGTATATACGAAACATTATACTGCTGGAAAGTCGTAGCTAGAAATTACATTTCCTGATCAAATCAAGTTTATCTGTACTCATTCTGGTTTCGATCCTAACAAAAGTTCAAGTACGTCATCTCAGTAGCGATTGTGCCGTGATAAAGTAATCGTCAGCCAATAATAGTGCCGCGGTTTTGCATCGCCGACCGCCCAGTTTGGTTCTTAGCATCCGGGGGATGGGTGATCAAATAAGCCAACGTCTTAAGTTTTACTTTTTAATCTGATTTACGTTTACCGTATAGTGCAGAAACAACATTATAGTTAATAAAATTTGTTCCCAAAATGCTTTACGAAACTACGAATAAAATGTTATCCCTCTCCTGCTGTGGAACATGGAACAATAAAGTTCGACGGACTCTCGAACGAACGATCATCGCTGCCACTGATTCAAGGTTTGGATTCACCAGGATGCTCCCGTTGATGACGATTGAGCGTTATATGAACCCTGATGTCATCTGCAACCTTGAGTCCACCGAGGACGTCCGTCGTTAGAAGACGAGAAAGGCCAATACGCGGTTAGTTAGAGGATCGTAACGTGTAGATGTGACTTTTTTATTTGTTCAGTGACGATTACATCGCCCTTCAGTAAAAATGTACAATTTGGAATGCATACATGCTCTCAATATATCGCGTGATAACATTCAATAAATTTTTTTTTTCGCCTTTATTATTTTCTATCACTATATAATAAAAATAAATGAATTACCGTTCTTAATTACAAAATGGTTTCTAATATGTTATTCGTGTCGTGTCATTCATGTAATTATTTTTTCTTCGTAATGCATTTGCATTTATGAGCCAATGCATGCAAATATCCCTTTCTAAACAAATTGAAGGTCACGGACGGGAGTTTTTTCATTTACATCACTTTTCAATTTTTCATTTTAATTTTCAGTCTATCAATTTCAATTTTACGTTTGTTGAATTTAAATGTTGGCCAAGTTACGGACTATGAGAACATGAGCTGCACTCTGAAAAGTAAAAGTGAGTGAGTTCCCGGCCTTCGCTCATATTAAGGTTTATTTCTGCGCGGTGACCAATGCATGAACAATATGGGGAATTCAGTCCTGGAAAAATTCAGTTAGGGAAAAGCGATATGTACTAGGAGTTCTTTATCCCTGGTGACATTGAATGTTAATGAATGAGTGTTTCTTATATTTTACCAACGTATCTTCATGTTGCATAGGAAGTTTTTTAGTATTAATCGAAATCGTGATTGCTACAAGAAGAAGCTGCAATATATCTCACAATCAAAACATCTTTTCAATCGTTGGCCAATAGTGATATTGATATGCGCTGATATTTACTGAAACTGTGTTCGAAATTTGATTTTCTCATATCACCTGCGCAGTACAAATGGTCGGACGAATGCTCAATGGCGGTAAAAAATAGCGCAAACTCAGAGTCCAAATAATTTCCGCATGTGTCATAGTAATTAATTGGGGATGTATATTCCCTTTAATGCATTCGAGGGCTCCTAGTTTAAATCAGGACGGAAAACCTAATACTGAGCATATAAATTTCATTCCTCACGTAATTTATTGTTGATGCAAGAACTCCACTCTGTGATCATTAGGCAACTCTCGACTTGACCACTATCTGAGCGAAAGCGTTGAAACCAAGTTTATCAGAAATATGTTACCTTAATTTTTTTCGCTCTCCCTGGACTGTGATAAAAAATCAACGAGCCTGAAAACAATGAACGACCCACGATCTCTGCGTCTTCCACTTTGAGCGATCGCTATAACAGCTACGCCTCAGTCATTAGCTTTATTTCGGTCAGGCTATGAGGGGACGTTTTACTGGCCACAAGGTCGTTGACGATTGGGAGAGAAGGAAGGGAGATAGATCTCTCTCTCACGCCCGAATCGACCAGCACTGAGGCGAAGTCGGAGGGAACGAACGTCTTGAGGTGGGGGAGGGAGGCGAGATTCATTTGGAATGTTTTTGACTCGTTCCAAGGATGCTGCAAAATCCTCCCGAACGGAACGAGCCAAAAGGCTGGTGTGGGAGAGCGCCTAGAGAAAAGTGTTTTCGTTTTTTTTTCTCATTTAATTCCTTCCTCCCCCAATCTCCTCTGGCCTTCGCCCGCAGCCGGAGGTTATTGACATTGGAAAACCGACGACGTTTAAGGGAAGGGTTGCTGCGGACGGCATTGTTGTGCGGGGGACGTCCAGAGACCGCTGCGATTGGCACCGAGGGCTTCTCCATGCTACCCCCCTCCATCCCACCTCCCACTCCCCCGGCCACCACCACTACGCGTGAGTGGAATTCCTCGTGGGGGAACTAGTCAGGAAGGCTTTTGAAGTTAGCGGTCCGACGCGAAGCGGTAGCGAAAGTGGAACAGTCGGCGCGGGTACGTAGTACACGCGGTCGGGATGGGCTGAGAGAGAGGAGAAGCAATCGTTCGCTCTCTCCCTTCCTCCCCGCCCTCATCCTCTCCTCCGCGTTACTTTCACGGCCACTGTCAAAGTGGTTCCCCCCCCAGCCGCTCGGAGGCCGCGAGACGAGCGGGTAACCAACCACGCGGACTCACGACCGCTGGAAGAAATTAACGCGAGCAATAAAGCGCGCTTGTTTCATGCGCGATTACGGCGGGATTCTATTGAAGGGGATGAGACTCGCCGTGCGTATCGGCTGCTCTTTTATGTCCAGTTTCTCCGCCATTTAATGGGTTACCGATCACGACTGCGAGAGTGAAAACAAACGCGTTCCAACATTTTACCGATGGCAAATAAAAAGAGGTTGTGTTCATTGTGACACTACTGACCTGCGGTCCCTAGCTCAAATCAGTGAATCTCCTCAAAAACGTCTAGCCACAACCCCAATTGGGCGATTTTATGGGAATCTGCATTTGGTATAGGGGAAGTTACTGCCCCTTCAACTTTGGTGCGTGAATTTCATGAGCTTTTGGACAAAGTGAATTCCACCTACACCAACCACAGCGACATGTTTGATTGCAAAGTGTCGGTGGTTTGGTTCATCATGTTGATGCTCGCTGTTTCTAAAGCTCATAACTTACGTGTGTGACATGTAAACTCTAATATTATACCGGAACGAGAAATACTTGGGATATCGGAGGAGAGGGTGAATGCCATTTAAATCAATGCACTATTTTTATACATGATTCGACATTATTTAAGACAGAACTAATTGTATTTAGGTCCCAAATATCTTAGCAAAACAAATCCGTAAGCAATCCAGTTTTTATTCAGGCTCCCTTAATCTCTTGTTGTGTACGTTACATACCTAGAGTAAGGGAAAGCTGAAATTCTGTAATATAAGTAACTAATATGCTCACCTATCTAAAGCAGTAAAATTCTGAAAAAATAATGCTAACTATGCACATACAAATATAATATAGTATACAATTTACATATTCATCTTCTTCACACAGCTGCTCTAGAAAACACCATAATAGCTGGTTGCGTGATAATTGCATGATGTTTCCGTAGGTTTATAGCCTATATGATTATCATCATCATCATTGGTCAACAATACTAGGATTGGTTTGACGCAGTTTTCCACTCGATTCTTCTATCGGCCAACCTTTTCATTGTGACGTAGGTAATTCTTCTCTTTTACATCCTTCACAACCTGTTACATGTATCTCAAACGAGGCCTGCCTTTTCCAATCTTCCCATTCACTTTTCCCTCGACTATAGTCTTCATCAGGCCATCGTGTCTCAAGATATGGCCGATTAAGTTTTCCCTTCTTCTTTTTAGAGTTGTCAGCAGACTTCTCTTTTCTCCTACTCTTCTTAGCATTTCCTCGTTACGTACTCGGTCGATCCATTTAATCTTCAGCATTCTTCTGTAGCACCACATTTCAAATGCTTCTACCCTCTTCTTCTCCGCTGCTGTCATCGTCCATGATTCACTGCCGTAAAGACAAATGCTCCAGATGTATGTTCTGATGAACTGTTTCCTTACTTCTATGCTTGTATTTCCTGCTGTAAGTAGATTCTTCTTTTGAAAGAATGCCCTCTTTGCCTGGGATGTTCTACTCACTATTTCTTTCTTGCTTCGTCCATCGTTGGTTACTCGGATTCCTAGATAACAGAACTCCTTAACCTCTTCAAGTTGTTGTTTTCCTAGTTTGACATTAGTTTTTCTTTCTTCTTGCTGCTTTCTTCTTTTCATTCTTTCTTGCTGCACACCAATATCTTAGTCTTCTTCTTATTTATCTTCAGCTGATATCTGGCCATAGTTCTTTCCAGGTTGTTAGTATCTTATTCAGCTCCTTCTCTGTCTCGGCTATGAGAGCTATGTCATCAGCTATGTATCATACTGATTGTTTCTCCGTGGATGTTCACTCCAGAACACTTCTCCTTGACTTCATTTATGGCTCTCTCGATGTAAACATTAAAAATTACGGGAGACAGTGCGCAGCCTTTATAAGTAACTTTATTTGATTTAAGTTCTTTTGCCTGGGAAACCGAGTATCCAGCGATGGACGAAGTAAAAGAGATATTGCCAGTAGAATTGCACAAGCGAAGAAGGCATTTTACCAGAAGAAGATTCTGCTTACAGCTGCAAATACAAGCGTGGAAGTGAGGAAACCTTTCATTAGAACATACATCTGGAGCATTCTGCTATATGGCAGCGAATCATGGACAATAACAGCAGCAGAGAAGTCCAGGCTGAAAGCATATTAAATGTGGTGCTACCGAAGAATAATGGAGATAAAATGGATCGATCGAGTGAAAAACGAAGAAGTCTTGAGAAGAGTGGGAGAGAAGAGATGTCTACTGAAAACACTAAAAAGAAGACGGGACAACTTAATAAGCCACATCTTAAGACACGATGGCCTGGTGAAAACAATCGTCGAGGGAAAAGTGATCGGGAAGAATGGAAAAGGCAGGCCTCGTATGAGGTATATGGAGCAAGTTGTGAAGGATGTTAAAAGATAGGAGCTACGTCAATATGAAGAGGTTGGCCGATAGAAGAAACGAGTGGAGGCTGCGTCAAACCAATCCTAGGATTGTTGGCCGATGATGAAGATATTATTTAAATAATCATTATTGTCGACGGATATTTTTATAATGTATGACGTGTAAATAACATTATTATTAAATTCCTGTTAATAATCATTAATTTTAATTATTTTATAAGCGTAATTGTGTATAATATCCCATCCAATATTGAATCAACGGAATTATTTAATAATATAGGGAAGGTGACCTACAGCTAAGGCCATTTAGGATGGGTGTTTCGGTAGAGGTAGGGTTTTTCAGAAAAGGTAGGGTTTTTCAGAAAAGGTAGGAAGGATGGGGGTAAACCGGCATCGGCATTATACTACTTTTAGCGAAAGACGCCGAGGGGTCCACGGTTTTACGTCCCTTCCGTCGGAAGGGGTGAACTGAAGTGATTTCCACTCAGTACTCAAGTAAGAACGGTATACCGTTGAAAAAAATATTTGCTGCACTCGGGAATCGATCCTGCGCTGTCGGAATGGGAGGTCGGTACTCAATCAATAACATTCTGAGGCACGAAATGGAATGAGTGACCTGAGGCGAAAGGTGGGGAGATATTATGTAAAGAGATACAGATGCACTCTGCTGCCTTGGTCTAATATAATTCCTTGGAATGTCAATAACTAGAATATCGTTGATAGCAAAGGAATAATTAGGAAGAAAGAAAGATACTGCAATAATGATAGGCATTAGCAAGATACCAGAAAAGAAGAAAATCACTAGTGAATTGGGTTGGTATAGATGCTTGAACCAATGATTCGCATCCTAAGGTTCGACTGCGTTAGTTGTTTTATTTGCATACCGCTCCCTACCTGAATAAAGAGACCTTTAAGGTCAGCACTGTCCATCGGTTGATATATGGGCTTCATGACTCCTGTCGTCAAGAGCGGGAAAATGCCAATGCCAGGTTTCCTTTTCATCCTTCATTTCACGAAATTTGCCTGCCTTTACCCATAAAGGGTGATTGTTAATACTGATATCTTTCGACAGGTCATTATCCTCGATATACAAAACACGTGGAGGTTAAAGAGTAAAGGCAAATCAAAGGCCGTACCACCATTTTTGTTGTCGGACATCATAGTATTATAAGATCAAAATAGTCTGTAAAAACATTTAGGGATAAGCAAAATTCGTCATTCTGTTCAAGTTCTGAAATTCATTGCATTCCAGCAAACTTAAGACTTTAATCAAGGCTAAGCATTTTCTTGTCTAAAGATTGATTTCCGTGTCATATGGCTGTCAAGGAAACCCACGAAGTGCTCATGCCGGCAATAAATCCTTTTAACCACCGTATTTGGGAAAGGTATGACACAGCTTCAAGTTTTTGGACACTGTAGGGTTTTGACCTTTGCGGTCCGGAGAAATAAAGTCACTGCTCCTAATGACCTCCCTAAAGTGCCCACCAAGCGCTTTCCGTTGAGTGATTTGCGATCATTTGTATGGAAACTCTTACTCGGAGCTGAAAAAGTTTTCTCGGAGACCGGAGCCTTTATCCGAGTTAACGAGCGAATCAAGAGTCAATAAAATTTTGGGGAACAATGCATCCTTTTGTGTGGATTGGGGTTCTTTCGCGGAGGCTGGGAAATTGTGCACACACAGCAACTTTCACAATTTGCACGTTTCCAGAGAACTTATGTTCTCCCAAACAACAGTATAAGCTCTCTAAAATGGTGTAAACTGTGAAAGCTTCTGTAACGTCTTGCTCTTACGTCTCATAATTTTAAATGACCAACTGTTGCACTCACAATTTCATTATGTTTTTGAAAATTGGTTTCATGCGTTTAATCAACTGTTCTTTGAGAAGGCAATTTTATTGTTTTTTTTTCTCTAAAAACAACTATTTGGGAGGTAAATCTACCAAACTAGTTCTAGTTTTCGCGACTGTATAAGCGTCACAACTTATGACACAAACGGTACAGGTAGGTACTAATTGCAATTAGATATTCAATATAGGATCGCATGGTCGTCGTAAAATCATGAAATTCAGAAAATAAAATCAATATTCATCCTAAATAACTGTACACCATTATTTATAAAACATCGCTAAAGAAGCTGAATCGGAGAAATATTACTATTTTGTTTGGATTACAAGTCTACTTTATCTGTCTTTCTTTATTACTTTATCAAATTATAACATGGGACTGCTTATTGCTATAACAATCGGTTAGTTACAAGGACTAAATCTGTTCAATCAATGGGATCTAGGATTTGCTAAGAAAACTTAAGCAAAATATATAATAATACTGTGTTCAATTTGTGGTCAAACGTGCATTTCCAAGATTTACTCTGAGTTTAGTTCAACCTTAAATATTGTGCCGCTCTTATTAACTAGATTAGATGTTTTAAAACGTAATGAAGTAGTTCTCTTCCACCTTAAGATGATAAATCTTAAGATCTCTTCTGATGTAGTATCTTCATAAAAATATATTTAAGAAACATCTGCGTTGTTTTAAAGCTAACGTTTAATTAGTTTAATTGCTAGTTCAAGAAAAGTAATTTTTTCATAGAAATTAGTTTTATACACCGATATTGGGCTCTCTTTGCTGAGTATAACGTACACATTTATGTCAAGGAAATATCATAATTTTGTCCCCCGAAGAGGATCTCTTTCATCTACCAACTCGCTCCTTCCCTTTAAATATGTATCTCGAGTCCTCTCTCTTTCCTGATGTCGAGCATTCGTTTGCCGTTTGTGTTTTCCGGGTTTGCGAAACGTAAAAACCCATCGTTATGATATTTTCTTTTCTTTCTCCATTTCATTTTAGCTTTTACCCTTTCGGCGTTCTGAATTTACTGCCGGCTTAATCACTGGCTTAATGCGTGCCATCCACGGCATCACAGAGGATATTGCCCCTCCACTTTATACAATAACTTTCCATTTAATTTCCTAAGGCGTGTCTCTCACAGGGCCACCTGGTGAAATAGAACGACCTACATGAGGTCGATTATGTCAAATTGCGATCTTCCGGAAAAAAATTAACTTCCATTCATCTCTCTGATGAATTCGAAATACACCCATTTTTAACGACATGCATTCGAGAGAATGAAGTGTTATTGGGTTCTAGAGTGTATCGCAAGTCTACAGAACGAAAAATGGTCAAATTGAGGCCTTCATGAATTATTTGTTATTTATTGGTCAGTTAGACATCTATGTATGGATAGTTTAGAATCAATAGAGTACACTGATAACTTTTGGGGGCATTTTAGGTTCACGTATGTTATGAAGGGTCAAATTTTGACATTCAAGAAAAGCACATTGCTGAACTTTGTAATTAAGTCGGATCATTGGGCTATTCTCTACGGAATGCGATGGTGTGCTTCATCATGCTACTGCCAATTTCCATGTCACACCAGCCTTGATCATAGCTACTCACTAAATGTCATTTGAATTTGCTGTTATGACTTATGAAGGTAAAAAATGAAATGCGGGAATACGCGTTAAAACTCTATGCTGAATAAATGACATTGGTACATGTAAATATTATATTTTTTATTGAGGTAATTATCGCTTAGAGCAGCAAAGTGTACGGTATTGAACATTCCTGGTGATTTATGGTTTATGTGATTTTAATTTTTTTGATACGGGTAATTTCGAAAAACACACTCTCTCTGCAATTTAATTATTTCTGTATTGTGCCAGGGGAAGTGCTTCACCCATGAGAGCTGCTAAAAACCTCTCACCAGTTAACCTTTATCCTGAGCGTTATGCAACATTAACGACCATTGAAAAGAAACTCCGCCAGAAAGAAGGTCAAACCCTCAGTTGCTTCACGTTTTGAGCCTGTGCTTATGTAACATAAAAATAAAACCGCTTCATTACTTTTTTATTTTCCAAAAACGTGATCCCTTTGGCCTCTCCTGGGGATAAAAATTTCGTGTTTCCGCATTCTTATGAAAAAGGCGTGGAATTTCCGTAAACATACTCGAAATAATTAAAAGAAAAAGGGGCGTTTTTTAACTGGTATCTTTTTCATGTTTAGAAATGGATTGCACAACATTTTTAAGGAGAGGTTGAGAAGATCTTGAGAATTATACAAATCGTTTAAATTCCAAGCGCACGCATAAGCGGAATGCGGAAGTTGTATAGTTGGGTATAACATTGACAATAGGAATTTGTGAATAAGTTCATTACGAAAAGGGCAAAGTGTTGATTTTCAGGCTATTTTATAGAAATGGTTGTCGATATCTGGGAATGTAAAGTAAGAATTTACCTGAGGAATATGTAAATAGACACATTACAAAAAAGGGCAAAATGCTGATTTTTCAGGACATTTTATATAAATGGTTGACGATATCTCGAAATACACAGTGAGAAGTTACCTAAACACATCCAAAGATTGGTCAAATTGTGCTAAGAAGTTGTTATAACTAGGGTAAAGTCAAATCGGAGGCCTCTGAAGGTTGACCACAGATTAGATTAAATGGGAAATGATACGCAAATTCATTCATCGCTTGACCTCATCCATCCTATACCATGTTTAGACGGCTCAAAATGCCCCTTAGGAGACTTGAAGGCTTTGGCAGAAAATTATGATTGTATTGCTAAATTCATGGGAATATACAAATGATGGATGTGGTATCAGTTAGTTCTAAGAGCATGAGAAGTTGCGAAAAAGAGGAATTAATTGGGTCAAGAAAGTTTCGCAAGGAAAAGTCATTTTCATTTACTCACGGGATAAAATATGCGAAGAATGATTCATGATGGAAGCTAGTTTGAAATGTTTCTTTGGCAATAAAGTTGCCATCTCATCCGAAGTTTGATTACTTGTATTCCTCGTAAATAAAAAAGAAAATAGGTAGAATTTTTGGCTTAATGGAGAAGGAAGAATGCTTGGTGAGTTTTTAGATTGGTGATTCAACTAATAGGCCTACAAAAATCGAATTGATAACAAAGGATGACCCTATGATCGTTAGAAAACAAAACTTACAAATGATGATATGGCACTTAGGTTAAAGGAAGGGAGGAGAAAGGAACTATGAAAATATAGAGCGATGCCTCCTCGGCAGTGGCTCTGGGGAGGCGACCGAAAAACAAGGTCATTTACGATACTGAAGATAAGGTGAGAATTGTGTAAAGGTAGGAATTTTTAGGGGAAATGCGTACGGATGGATAGAAACCCTGCGTTTTTATTAGCCTGCTCTTGATGAATGGCGCCAAGAGACCACACTTTAACGTCCCATCTGACGGACGAATTAATGAGCTTGAAGTGTTTTCATTAAATGCCTGTTCCATTCCATTTAAAAAAATATACATATTTGCAATTTAATGCAGTAAGAAGATAAATACAACAAATGATAGATACTTGGACATATTTTACTATGGACACATGACATTTTTTAGTAAATACATATCTGTATTTATTATCCAAGCATTCATAAAATATGAGTTCTACTGCAGTTAATTTAAACATCAATGATATAATTTTGAAGTGCAATAATCTATTTCTACCTTTATGATTCAACTTTACCTGTCTCGTCACATGAAAACACAGGTTTTATAAACCGTATTTGAGCTATTTATATTTATCAAAGTTGATTTATTTGGTTATTCAGAAATTTATTACAATAATAAATTATGAAAGGTTTTTTCTGATCGTTGAAAACTGGAATCAAAGCATTCATTTTATTCTTTACTTACTTCGTACCTTAGTTCGTATTTTAGTAAAAAGTATTCCTTTGTGTATGAAGTTACTAACTAAATCCTGAATAAAATCACCTTCAGCTTTACAGGGAAATGTCGCTTGTGATTTATCGATGATAATGCCGTGTTTTGATTTATACACCCGCAACCACCGATTATATTTACATAACCACGGAAACTTTGATAAATGAGGATATTCTGTCATGAATAAATAAATGAATTATAGGACATATCTGTGTAATTTTGTTTTATATATCGTTTTCAAGAAATCTTTAAACTATTTTCTGTAGAACATCAGAGAAATTTTTCTAGGGAACTATTTTTCGATCATATGCAGGTACCCTCATTTTGACGAAGCCTTTAGGAGTCGACGGAGTGAATTGAACTGATTGAGAATCAATTAGTGAAGTGGTGTGGCAGAGTGAATTAATGAAGTAGTGGCAAGAAACGATCTTATCGCCATTGATTAAAAATGATTAAATGCTTCATTATTAATCAATATCATTTCTTTCAAAGTAAAATATTTGGTTAATGAACATTAGGAAAATAGGAAAAACAATCTAATAGTATGCATCATTATTGCAGATAAGCGCTCCTAGTGAATTTTTTGTGCAAACAAAATTGTCACCTTTTAGCTGTACCATTGATATTTTATCGCCAAATGTATGTTGATATTTATTCATTTTTAGAAAGTTTACATATTTCAAAAACGGAGGAAAATATTCTTCGCAAAATGTATGCGTTTTAAAACATTCTTAAATGAAGATTCATAATATATTGAATTGCTTGAATATAAACATTTAACGTGTGCACAATATTTGTTAAAATTCCATTTCACTAGTCTTCCACGATTTATATCTCAAGCATCTACTATGAAGGTTTCAATAAAAATTGTCTTTTTAAAAATATACGCGTCAATAATTGCAGGGTTACCTTTCATTATTAATAAATGCAGTAATGCCGTTACGAATTATTGGAGGGTGTTATTTTTTAATTTGAGTGAACTTGTTATGCTCCCCCATTTTGAAGTAGAAAGTGAACCGCCCATGAATGACGCACTCTCGAGAGAAAGAGAGGTGTGGACCATGCGACGACAATGAGCTTTACGAGTCATTGTATCGTGTTGGATGTTTTGTAACCTTCCCCGGATGCCAGAACACCAGTACAATTTGCCGGATGCCCTTTCATTCTGTTATGCTGGCAAACCTTTTGAAGGAGTGTGCACAAAATATTTTTTTATGATGGAAGGGAAAAATTTAAATAAGGGACTTGTATTTTGACCCCATTGATCCGGAAAAAAACTTCAGCATGAAAATCCGACTTTCCATCGCCAGAAAAATCCGTAATATTCACAAAATAGTCCACTGTGGCAGAGTGAAGTCCTTGGAACAAAAGATGGTATTGAGTAAACCCGTAAACGAAGGAAGGATGGAGATTGGGGTGAAGAATTATCTAGGCAAACTATCCACAATCCATATAGTACACTTTTAACGCTATTTAGACTGCGAACAATAAAATAATTACTGTAGATTGAAGGACTTGCTGGTTAATTTTGAGATACATAATTTAGGGATGGAGAGGTAAACATCGTAATTTTCCAAAAAGATTTATAACTCCCGGTTGAGTTTTACTTTTATATTTACACCATAACTGATCCTTTTCTAATAATATTTTAGATTTTTCTAATAATTTCGATTGTACTTCTACTTGGAAAATTATTATTCTAATAACTTGTTCCATGTGGCCAGTTATTTAATGGACATTAAAAAATTCTTTATTCAGCTCGGCTTCGGCTTTACTCACTTTCCTCTGTATTTGTTTCACACAACGAAGGAGCAGTAATCTGATCGCCTCTGCCATACTATGACTTCAGGGTCCGTGGTGCCATTGAGAAGGAAGTGTAGGTGGTATTAATGGGTTCGTTACCCATAACTTACATTTACCTCCCGTCTCCTTAAAAGGGGGCATGTTCATTCTTCAGACCCTGAAGTGCGTCAGTAGAGACTTCCGCGCAAGTCTCTACCCACGCGCGGGGGAAGAACTCTCGCCGATTCAAAGAAGACACTTGCCAATTATGCTCCGTTAATGGTTCACGAAATTGGGAAGGCAGGATTCACGGTCCTCCACTCACCACCGTGGCCAGAAGAGTAGCAGATAATTGATCAAGCTCTGTGATTGTCAGAGCTTTGCAAGCGAAGCGGAAGTGGCAATCTTGACTCAACAGAGCGGCCATTTACGTGTAAGGTGAGTAGGAAGGCTCTATGCGAAGGAATATACAGGTTGTGAGGTGATTAGACTCGCGCCATATTGTCTGGTAGTGACCCTCTATCTTTAAAAATCGAGTGAAAGAAACCTTAAGGACTTATTTACGACTGAAATAGCCCTTCTGCGTATGGAACTCGATTCCTGCCAAGATATTGAAATGGAAGAAATCTTTCTGCAGGATGCACGTTGTTTACACCAACTCCACGCGTGTGGAATTGGTGTAAACAATATAACAACAGAACAAATATAAGCTGAACAGACCTTATAGACTGAGTCTGAATTCTGATGCTCCTAGTGTGAAAAATAATACGACGCTAAATATTGTCGCGGATGAGATGTGGCACTGTGAGGCGATGAGATAGACAGATATTTATAAGACGTAGGAGCCTATAAACTTAAGAATCTCATTGCACCACTCATAGATGTGAAAAACTTAAGTTCTAAGGTACTCCAAGTACCAAGTTACATCCCACCGTATTAGTAAAGCATAATTATAGTATGATAATTGTACATTTCCCTAAGGAAAACATGACATACAGGTACACCTCTGGGGTGGGACTTAAACCCGCGGTTGCGACCTATGGACTAATAGACAGGCAGCTGAAAACCACAGCCGGTCTCTAAAATATATTCTGAAATAGTAAGTTGAACTCAGCACATATTTGAAGTAGAGTAAATTAATTGTTTCTTAATGTATTTAGATCAATATTTGATGAATTGTCATAAAAATCATATGAGATTTATTCCAGCAAGTTGAGCTTGAGAAATCAATATTATATTATGATTGTATTAGCTGTGATCCTATTTCGCACGGCGGAGTGTCTGGAAGAAAGATGATCGATTTCACGTATACGTTGCATTTTGCCATTGTGAGCTACAGCAATCTAAGATACGGTAACTGTATTGGAATGCCCCAATATACTGAATTAAACTAAGGTATGTTATATAAATAAAGGTTTGTCATTCGGTGATTACGAGCCGGTATTTTATGAAGCAAAGGCTCTGAGTTTGGGAAAACGTACCTATACGGAAACTTCCAAT
Source organism: Platycnemis pennipes (assembly GCA_933228895.1). Classification (NCBI taxonomy): domain Eukaryota; kingdom Metazoa; phylum Arthropoda; class Insecta; order Odonata; family Platycnemididae; genus Platycnemis; species Platycnemis pennipes. Next base: position 111,925,044 of record OW121847.1, read on the forward strand.
AAAAGAGAGAAACGAGAAAGACTTTCTGATGAAGCAGGGCGTAGAGTGAGGAAATTGAATGAGAAGACATGCGTTGAAGTTTCCAGGAAATATCAATTGTGGATTTGGAGAGTTCAATTCTTGCTGGCTTGAAGTCGAGTAGTCTGATTGATTAAATAGTTCAGTTTTTTTCCTATTATAATTTTGCCGGTGAAGAAATTTTGACCAATGAAATCAGTGCCTAATTTTCATTTAGAGTTTTGGATGTTTTGAGCTGGGCGATTAGAAAGGGAATTGTTTTATTTTTCATGTATTTTTTGGTGTTTGTGAAGAAATTATTTCTACTCACAAGATAACTGAAAGTCAGGAGAGTGAATGCCTTGAAGATTGTGGCAATGAGGCGATGAATGATATTCGGGGGCTTTCTTATTCAGGGAAAAGCGCAGAAAAAGTTTAAGGTAGTATCAATTAAAGGGAAATTAATTTTGTTTCTGATTTGCCTAATTTTCACATGCTGGAAATTAATGAAAATAATCATTTTTATGATTTTCACGGTTTTTACAAAAGTAGTCGTTCCTGTTATTTTTACAAATCCTGCAGATCTCTTGCACAATTGGTCTTGCTCTTCCTCGAAATGACGGGACTGCAAGGTTATTTACATTATACCGCTATAAAATCGTAGAAGTGCGACAGACTTAGGCAAGAAAAATTGCTACCATACCTTGAAAGTTAATGATAAAAACTTATAAATATAAAAAAGACAATCGAGCTTTACTGGAAATTATTAGCACTCAAGCACCTCGCAAATATTCTTCATAAAATGCCAAAGTTCAAAAAAACAATCTGTTTTCCACCAGCGCAATAAAAGGCCAACTAATAACTCATTTCTGCGATTCACCAGCGTTACCCGTATTATGATGGCATTTAATCACACCAATTTAAGGGCCATGGGAACTCCACCAATAATAGAAGTGCCAAAACTGTATTGAAAATTTATGAAATACTTTTCAAGGGGTGGTGGAATAGTAATCCAGTGCGTTGAGCTCTACCGTGGTCAAGGGTCAAATTCAATGTCAGCTTTAGGACAAGTGTATCCTGAGTAATTTTTCTGGATTACAAATATTTCTTGGGAGTGGATCAAGGAAAATAACTGACCCAGATTCCCAGATGTCTGAATGAGTGCACGTTGCTGCACTGAGTTAGTGCGAATTTCTACCCGGAGTAATCAAATGAATGTAGAAATAAGCGATTGTGTTTTGTTTGGAGTTTATACCAGTTGTCGTGAGACACTTCTTTATTTATTGCTATGGCTTAGTGGAAATGAGTAATTCCTATGAATGGAGCCCTAGTACTTAAGATTCTGAAATTAGTAATTGAAATTTATAGCGATTATGTAGAAGAAATTACGCAGCATAATGAGTGTTGTAAATTCAATGGCCCAGAATTTTAAGTGTAGTTTGGAGATTACATATATGGTTTCTGTATTAATACATTAAAATACAGAATGTATGTGAAGCCAATTTTACGGCTTACATACATTTCAATTTTGGCAAGTGCTGCTGTCGTGTAATAATGAATATTTGACTGCAGTAAAGATGAGAGAGCAGATGAATATTTTAGGTGGAAATGCAAATTTGATATTTCGCGTAGGTGTCTACCACTAAGCACATTTAAATCCCTCAAGCATCCTTACAGCTTTCATTACTATTTAAGTATCATATCAAATGTAATGAATATAAGTGAAGCTGAAATCGGTTCAGCGCTCATGTCATTGATGAATGAATATGCAGTAAATTAATAATTGCCATTTTTTGGCCGTGCAAGCGAAACATAGGAAAACGCTCTCAAGTCATGATATTTAATAAAAAGATACAATTAAATAATTCAGTTCTTTGATGATTACGACACTGGTTCGTGTAGTTTGCGTCATGCAGTGGAGTATTGAAATGGCTCGTTTGGCGTCGACCATGCCATTACACTTAATTTATTCCTTCACTTTTAAGCAAGTTATATGGTAGGTTTTTCTAATGTTATCACTGTATTTCGCCATGGTTTGGAATATTAAAGACGTGGCAGTTGAATGGAGCAAATAAAATGGAAGATATTAATTGAAAATGTTGGAACAAGATGCAAGATCATTTTCTTGAGAAATACTGAATTCGATAGCCAGAGTGATCACGTTAAAGGCTTCGAATCCCGCAATAGCAGAAAATTTTCTGTGGGGTACAAGCCCTTCCTTGAGGACCCTATGGAGAGAGCTTCAAGGTCAATATGTGCTTCCTTTGTTGAATAGGGCGTTAAACAGTGGACCTCTAGATTTTCATCGAGAGTAAATTAAAGCAGACTTCAGTTTTTTCTCCAATCTTTCGTTCCCGAAAAAAATTTCTTGATAGACACCGTAGCTAGAAGGATCGGCTTGGAAACCCAAAGGTCACGGGTCCGAATACCGCCTCTATATGGTTGTCGTCTTTGTCTTAAAATTAAGTTAATACTAGATGAACCAGAACTAGATGAATACAGAACCAAAGATAAACTTTGAAACTTCAACGAAAGATTTGGACAGTACGAACGGGATTCAGTCATCAGGCGCACTGAAAAATAGGTAGCTGTTGTTTGTGACGATCATTCATTTAGGGTGAGCAGTGAAGCTATGGATAGTGCGATATAACTCAGAAGATTGATCCATTCGTAGCCTAATTCTCTTATCTCTACTAAAAACGTTTTTGCCTATGCACTACTGCCCGGCGATCCTAAATGGTGCGAATGGCCTTTGCTATTATTCACCTTCTTCGAATTACTTCCACTACTAACATCACCGCATGTGCTATTTTTTTTGCGAGTTACTTTTTGCATCACATAGCTGCGCGGTTGGCGGCCTCTTCCTGTGTTTAGGCTGTTTCGCTCCGATGCTCTTGGGTTCTCGGTCTCCCGCGCAGTGTAAGCAGTGCCGCTATTCGCGACTGCATCCCACGGGAGAAAGCGGACTTTAAAGGCATTTCACTTTTTAATCAGCGTCGTTGAAGCTTCAAAGATTCTCCTGAATTCGGAGGACGTAATTCTCAATTGTGAGCGAGCTTTGCCAGAGCGTTAAGCAGCTCAAATAATTTGACCTACTTCTTTCAAAGTACACACATTAAGATCATGCAATTTTACACTGTAAATTTGTGCTTCATCGATAATGTTAAGTTAATGTTAATTTCAAAAAAATGAACTCACTTCTAGGTATGTGCACTAGAAGCATAAAAATAGTGCTATTCGACTTGTTTTACTCTAAATAAACATCCGTACTTTATAAAGTTGGTAAAAATGAATTTTGAGAATTTATAAATATTAAAGAATAAATAGAAATTATAAAGACACAAATGGTTTTATTTTACCATGCCTTTATATATTCTCATCTGTCGTGGATATGTATTTAACAGCTAGTTCTTCCAAAATAAAAATACTATTCTCTTGATCTGCTTGATCGGTCAAGTTCATATATTAAGCTGCACGAATATACTGCGGAAATACCCAAGTGAAATTAAATGCCTCAATTTGACGCAGGATTAAATAAATGTGATTTTTTTTCAAGCACGGAATTTTGTGGGATGAAACAGCAAACAACTTTTTTTTCTAAATCAATTCACCTTACGGAAACCTTATGGGTGAGAACATCAGCTCTTTTGCAGATGGAATCAGCAGTCTAACGTCTTTAGTTGAGTAAATGTGATTGCACGTCGTAATCTTGATGGCAGATATGTCTCTATAAAAGTCGTCTTGTAGCTTGTTATCTATTTAGAACAAAACTGTATTTAATTAGTTCGTTCATTTAAAGAATTTCCTTGACACTAACATCATCATCGGCAAAAATCGCTATGATTATTTTTCACAGTGATGATTCACAGTGATTTAAGTTTTATTATTAATTACAGGTATTATTCACAGTGATTTAAAAATACATAATTTATTTTTAAGCAAACACTGAAGGCGTTACCTTGTGGGGTTTTTAATATCCATAAAAAATAAACTCTCAAAGGCTAATACACACTGTTCATTGAGAGGAAACCAAACTAGGTTTCAATACGACGTGTCATTTTCAAGGTAAAATTCTTATATTTAGCTAATTCTCATAATATATCATATATGACGTATAGAAGTATAGAATGACACGTGCTGTTACCCTGGCCGGTTTTCTACCAATGAAAAGTTTGGGTTATTCTCTGTGAAGTTATTCTTTATTGATAAGTTATTATTGTTTTTGGTGGAACAATATGATTTTTGTTACACTTTATCTTGGATTCAGTTTATCCAACTAGTGTCTCAATGTTTTTTTTTCTAGATTCGTAACTAAGATTTATCTGTGGTAATTTTGCTAATATCATGGTTTACATCTAACTCGTGAATTACCTCGCATGTCAACGAATGACTTTAAAAAAGGCTAAGATTGAAATGAATTTTAATTATGAGAAACTGCGCTACCAGAGTCATAAAAGGCAAACATTTCCTCGTCCTAATCATCACGATCTCGTCATGTTGTCAATGCCGGCTGGACAACCCAAAGAATTCTGCCTAGGTCTTAGGATTACGTTTAGGATTGATTTATGTCACACGGTATGACAGTCTCAGCCGTAGAAGCATCAACAAATCCTAGTTCTTTCACTACTTTACGGTCACTCACTCAGTGATTCAACCCGAAGGTTGGTTTTGATAGGAGACAGTAGAGCTCACCCCGGACTAAGCCACAGGCGTGTGAATTTCACGCATTCAGGGTAGGGGGGCCAGTTCCTTTCCCTGGGCCACCTTGCACTCCGAGGATTTTTCGTTCGGGGGCGTCCAAAGGCTTCACCCGGATTTGAACCCTTGACCCTTCGATCAGGAGCCAAGCGCTCTACCCACTAGGCCACCACGCTCCACTACTTTGCGGTAATCTCTATGAATTTTCTACGCAGTATTTTTGTATCGTACATTTCGCTTTAAATTTCCGTGGCGGAACAAAGCGAGAAGTCAAATATTTCATTTGATGTGAATCCCAGGAAGTCCCGAGAATCAAAGGAGCAAAATGAAATCTTTTCTGCGCGTTTCAGAACACGCGTTGGAAATGCGATGAAGAATGCCGCGACGGCACGCAAATCCGTCTCGCCCGAAGCAGACCACCGCAACACTTCCATGATTGTGTTCCCCTCCTCGGGGTGGAAGGCGGAATGTCGAGTATAAGGTGGGCGAGGGAGGACTACTTTTTTGGCGCCACCCTAACCCGCTCCCCTTCCCTCCGGACCCACCCCCCCTCCCGCCCCAAACGGTGTTCCCCTTGGGGAGCAAACAATCTCGACTCCTGCGATCCCATCAAAATTTCAGGAACGCGGAAATGCTCCCTGGCGCTGAAGGGGAAAGCGGACCAACGAATAATACGCTCGAAAAATACTCTCTCGCTCAAAAGTGGAGCATCTGGGCTGTGTGGAGATTATTCCCGTACGAAATGCCGCTTCCCGCTCCTCCTCTCCCTCCATTGCTCCCTCCCTCCTCCGCTCCTCATCCCACCGCCCCCAACAACGCTCGCTTGCTTGCCTTTGGACCTCTCACCCCCACCGGACTGCCTTCCTCAATGCCCTTCGGAAGCACTTCCCTGCCGTCGGCTATTCTCCCCCCAACCTCCATTTCCCCCTCGCACTTCTAGATTGCGGAAAAATCTATCTCGCAACAGGAAGTTTGTTTGTAAATACTCCACTCGCTCTGCAAACGGTACGAGTGTTGGATCTGGGTCCCAATGAACTCAGTTGTGAGAAGACTGCATTTATTTATCTACAATTAATTTAATAGTACTCTAAATCAACGGTTCATGACCACTTTTGTGACATATAATTGACTAATCAAATTATTGTCAATCTCCATTTCATCTTGAGGTTTTAACACAAAACTAATCAAGGATTTAGCAAACCATCCTGTTTTATTTTGAGTTCAGTGTTATTATGAGTAATCAAAATAACACCTGGAGCTCTCTCTGACGCTTATTGGAGTAAATCCGCGATTGGAGTAAATTTCTTTCAGTTTCAACTTGGGTGCTGAGTCTACAATTTTGCGGGTACTTGCTTAATACCCTTCACTCTCTGCGATTCAGAGAATGGGGATAAGTTTTTACCCTAGAGTATTTACTTGGTACAGCTATTACTTCATCTATTACTTGACCCTTGGATGGCCACCATCTGAATATCGTTTCACGTTGACGAGGGGTATCTTATATTTTCACCCTTCGTGATTATTCGTATGCCTATAGTCTTTTTCTCCTTCACAATTCATTTTTTCTAATTCATTTATATTATGAAAATGCTTAATCTGATTACTAATATGCGTTTTACCGCAGCTCTTCAGGTCAATTGCTACTTTGGACGTAGAAAAAGTTCAAATTATTTTTTAAATACTTCGCAACTTTTCCTAAGACAAGCACGACATCCATGCCCGAGGTTGGGTCCGAACACACGACTATTGAATTTCAAATTTGGAGCTACCGTAGGTGGCAATTCCTGAAAAGAATCTTTATGTTAGTTGCTTGATAGATTTCGTAGCGGAGAGCGATGAAAACCGTATTCTCATATAAATATTGTGATGTGATGGCGTTCACAGCACAATATTTCCTTTATTTTTGTTGCCAGGGGTAGCGAATGACCCCCAAGGTCGTTTAGGATGTAGGTATAGAAGTAGGAGCTTCTATGGGTTGAAGAAATGGAGAGGAGAAATCCGGTGCACACATTAGATGGCTCTACGAAGGGAAGCAAGTAAACCACAGTTTAACATCCCGTGCTGTACTTGAATATGGGTGAATCACTCTCGACACCACCCTCACTTAGATGAGGCACTTTCATTCAAAATGAAAATCTGCCACTTCCGGAATCTAAACCCCGGCCTCCGGGAAGAGAAGCCAGCACTGTAGCTACCACACCAACCCGATCCCCAGCAATTTTGTTCCACGATGCAATAAGTTTGCGTTCGTCGTACCGAGAGGGAGGGGCATTCAGCCGAAGTAGAAAGTAGTTTGCGCACATGCTCGCATACCTTTGCTTCGAACGGAATGAGATCCCAGGAATGCTTTCCGTTCGAGCCCTCGGCACCGAAAGGAAATGAGATACTACTCGTAAAACAAGGTCCGCCGAGGGCGTGGGGTGACGACTCGATCGATGACGAGATTCGATTCGCGGCGAGGGAAGAGAGTGAGCGAGCGGTCGGCGATAGAAATCACGCACAACAATCTCAATCCTCGGATAACGAAGAGAATGCAAGTGAGCTCATACACTTCCGAGTGTTAGTGCACCCTTTTCATTTCGAGACTTCCACCCTCCGCCCTCTTACACCTTTCCTTCCCTTTGGGTGTCCCGCTCACCGCCCACGGCTGTCAACCGAGAGTGAAGCATTTAACCCGATGCGCAGAGCATTAAATAATACTCAGGAAACGAGACTTTCTTCTACGCGCGCCGCGAGTTAATCCTTCTATGATGCTCCGTTTCTTTCTGTTCGCGGCGAAGGGAAGGGGATTATCTCGCCCGAGTAGTCTCCGTCCGTGGCGTAATGATTAATAACTTCCTATTTATTCCGAGCACGGAAAGTATCAAAGCGACTATTACATCATTGCGTATCAGCCGTAGACCATGCAATCGTAAACAAGAAGAATATTATGCTCAATAAAGGCAATTTTCCCGAAATTTTTATCTTGATTTTGTGGACGTGGTTGCCCTGGCAATACTTACTCAAGTCTTGTCAAGGTTGAATGGTGCGATTATATCTCTTTTTCTTCCAGATTAACAGTGCAAAGAAGCCAGACCTGAGATTGGGCAATGGAATGTTAAGAGTTTAATAATAATCGAATACTTATCGTCTACAGGTAATCGACGTATTATCTGATTATAAATATTTATTTATCATTTGAAAACAAATTATTTTATGATAGATTGTTAAGTTGTTAAAATGGTGACGAATATAAATGATTTATCTAAAATAATGATTTTGATTCGGTAGTGAATTGTTGATACTTAATTAAACGTGAAAGAAGTATCTCACAGAATATCACGTCGTTATGAGGAAGTTCAATTTGCGTTTGTGAAATTCTGCCAATTTCTTGCTTTTATTAGTTTTTTTTAGGTGGATGGCTAATACGAGGGTATTTTTTTGATTCCACCAACTAATAATTTCTCAATTCTAGTGTCCCAAAATAATTTTACCGAAAATTTTAGCGAAATGCGTGAACCGTGTCGAAATGGCTTTAATCGTGACTCTGATGCTAGGCACCGATTAAATTTCTAGCCGTTATCGGTTTTCACGGGCATGTCATTTCGTCATTAAATGGCGTTGAAGAGTGAAACCCAGGGGAAACGTTGCCTTACGTAACTAACGCCGCTATGGAGATAGATGGGCGCCGCAATTCTTTCCACTTGGGGGGATCTTCCTGCTTCTCCCGCAGTCTCTTCCTTCCACCCCCTTCAATCCCTCCGCCCCCCCCCCTACTACCCCTTCTCTCACGACCATTGGGACTTTCTTCGAACTTTCTACGACCATTCTTTGCCGAGACTTCTCCTCCCATAATCGTTTTTGGGCGTTCCATCCCTCCGCCAGTTTGTTTATGATGGTACCAGTTTTTTCCTCTAAATTACTTTGATGACGGCGGAGATTGAGATGGGTGCATCAAACCAGTTTAGCTGTGATCACGCGCCAAATAACCGACTTAAGCTCCCGAGTATTGTTAACGTATTCATGTAGGCTCCCATCGCCGACCTACGTTCAGCCAAATTACCATGAAACCATGAAAAAGAGAGTAGTTGGGATTCAGTTTAAAAATTTCACCGATGATTTAATGAAAATGCTCATTTTCGTGGTACCAGCAGCAACAATTATTCTTGGATTTAATAGTTTTTTATTTTATATTCCACTTTAACGGAATGAATTAAAAATATTGTTTTGTCGACCAACACGTCTATCTAACTATCATAATTCACCATTCCTCACGTAATTAGCCTCAGATTTAGGCTCTTTAGAAGGTAATTATATCTCATTTCACAATTTGGCGGAGTATCGGCTGTGTGGGGTGGCTATAGTTCTGACTTCCTCTGTCAAGAGACCGGGTTTGAAATCCGACTGAGGTAGATTTTTCATAAGTATACCTGTCTCCATTTTGGTGCTGTGTGGAGAAAACCTCGAGAACAGTGCTCCATCCGTCGGATGGGACATAAACCGTGGACCCCTAGGTGTCTTTCGTTAAGAGTGGGCTAATGCCGATGCTGGGTTTCTCTTTACCATTCCTCCGTTCCTTGAAAATTTCTCTTCCTCTACCCAATTACTTACCTTTCTTAAAAGACGAAAATGACCTCAGCTGTCCATCACCTCCTCGAATAACTACTCTAACTACTATTAATCTTTGTCCTGTCTTCGCGAATTTGCTTTTCAAAGCGGCTCCATCTGATCAGTATTCCGAGTATTATTCTAAAAGACTTGAGAGGACATATTTCGATTTTGAGCCTTCAATCCATTTGGCAACATGGACCAATACCTATAAAAACTTTCAAGTAATTGTCAAAACCCGAGAACTCTTTCTCCATTGTCAAGACGCAAGCGAGAAAGAGCGATTGTTGGGGTAGGGTAATAATTACCCGTTTCCTCATTCCTGACTGGAGATTAGAACGTCTGTGTTTGTTTCAACAAAAGAGGAACTCTCCTCTAGTGTGAAAAATAAAACTAATTTTAGTGGGGCGAACACCCCCAACTGGGAACTTTCCATATGTGTAGTCACAGCTTTATGATGAATGGATAGACTGAAGAGTAAACGAAGGGGTTCTTAGATAATTTGTAAAATATTTTTAGATTACACTTCGGCCAAGGTTAGATCGCACCAATTAAAGCAATTTAGTCCTAAGCTTAATCCTTTGACATCCAAAACACCAATCCAAAAGTCGAGGTTCAAACCAAAACAAAACCTTTCGGCTGCCAGTATGGCGCGTTACCTGAGTACTTCAGTCGGAAACTCTTAGTAAGTGGGAAAAGTTAATTGGAAAGAACTACAAATGAAGGCATCGTGTGAGAAAATATACAGAATGAAGTTTAAAAGTGCGAAGAGAAAAATCATGCTCACATGAAGGGGTTAACCGATGGGAGATTCATGCGTAGATCTCCATCAAATAAAACCCAGGTTTGACGGTCATTGATGATCAATGGATAGCTTCACATTTGTTTCCTTTGCTCAACATCCAACCTTCGGCGACGTTCCATGGGAATGTAAACCATCCACATATCCAATAACCCGTTTGGATTTGGCATCGGAGGCTCGGGCTCGTTTAATTTTACTACGATCTAAAGGCGCACCGTTTGAAATTTTCGGACCCGTTTCCATTTCCTATGGCCATTGGATGTGCTGTCCTCACTCCGCTCTCCGCTTTCCTCAGGCAGGCGGCAGGTAATTGCCGCTCGCTCACCCGCATTCCCGGATTCGTTTTACTTCCCTCCGCTTCCCCATTTCTCCCACCTCGAGCGAACCCCGTCCGGATTCCCCGGCGCCGCCGCCGCTTCGATCGTATCTCGCTTCCTCCTCCACCTAATCACGCACGGGTACCACCGCCTCTCCCACCCAACTCCCACCTCAACGTCCTTCACCGCGAGAGAGATAAGTGTGTGTTTACAGAGAGAAAGGGGGCGGGAGAGAGGGAGAGAGATAGAATGTGTCCGAACACATGCACACACAACCCCTTTCTCTCTCATGGCGCGAGCACCATCGGCAGCGGAGCTGATCTACGTCCTCGGGCCCCACGAAAACAACACTCGTCCACGAAACGAGCGAGAGTCTGTCTCTCCGGTGATCCTTCTGGTTCTCGGCCGTTCGTCAATTCCTCCCCGCCTACTCTGGACGCGCCTTTCCCTCGGAAAACGGAAGGGGAGGATAGCTACGCGTATGGCCATGCGAGGCTTCAGCGGATCGGATCGGACTGCCGGTCTACACGAAGCGATAAATTGCGCGATTTATAGCAGCGTTATGGCAAGTCATGGAAATTTTATGGATGAATGCGTGGAGATAGAGCATGGGAAATTTTAAACAGAGTAATTAATGCAATTTTTGAAGTTTTCAGCGCGATACGGTGCGTTATTTTGAGTAATTTTTACTGATAATATACCCATTAATATCTAAAATAAACTGCGCTATAAAATTCCTTGCATAAAACTGCCTCAACAGACGTTACTTATTCCGGAAGAAGTAATAATGGTGAAAATAGTGTTTTTTACTATTTAAATAGTGAAAATAGGTTTTTAGGTGTTTCACCAGCTTAGGTTAAAATGTTCCCTCTAATCTAAAATTAAAACTAAATAAAAAAACATCTATGCCCTAGGCGGAATACGAACCCATAACCCATAAGGTTGCCAGGCCCATCACTAATTTGGCTGCCGCGAAGTGCTTATTCAAGTACTAGTTTCACCGTTAGGAGTATATAATACCGTACCGTGCCTCATCCTCTCTGGGCTCGTAGGAAAATTGTGCCGCAAATATTTCCGTCAATATAATCATAACTTACCTCACAACTTTGATGAATAATCTCCTTTGAAATTACACGCATCAGGAGAAGAATTGATACAGGCTTCGTGTCAGTTTATCTAAGGTATTAGTCCTCTTTCTTTAGATGAAGCAGTGGCGAACCAGGGACGGGTATGATGAAAGCAGGACAGTTAGGAAATTCGATGCAAAGTTTTCTCCACTTAGGGTCCTAAGAATTTGATAGTTTTTAGGATCCCAACGCTTGAATCCTTGGCTCTACTAACATTCACTGTAAATTAAATGAAATTAAAGCGCAGTTTAACGCAGTGTTGAACAAATGAATATATAATATTCTCTTGGATAGCTCACCGCTTTATTCGCTGAGAAAAAAATAGATTATTTTCAACGTCTCACGTGTTGTTCAACCCCCAACCTCATGACAAAATGCTAAGGTTTTCAGGGAATTTCCTTGAAACGTGTCATAAACTTGAAAATAAATATAAAATAACTGCGTGAATAACAAGATAAAAATGTTTATAACATTCAATTATCATATTACTTCTGTTGAATCGATGATAACATTTTTAGAACCCCTGAGGAGGCTCGTAGGAAAAATGTGCCTCTGGGTATACCAAAACCACAAACGAATGAAGGAGATGAATTATTCACTGAAAACATCCGAATCAGCGTCAATAAATGTGATTCAGGCCATACAATCACATCATGGCGTAATTAATTAGGATTTGCAAGATTTTGACCCAGAACTAAGAGCCTTAAAAAGTATTGCTCGTGTGTAATTCACCTCTCGATATCCTACCCAAAGCTTTGGTTCGAAAACAAATTATTGTGCACGAATATACTCGGTATATAATTTTGACACTTTCATCTTTATGTATGTATATACGAAAAGAGAAAATAATATTACACTACACTTTGATAAACTCACGCTTCGGTTTCAATATAGGTATATATAATTTTTATCTCATAGTATCTCTATTGTATTCACCAGGTAATCGTTTGGAAATAAATGAACTCATTAACTGTATATGCTGAATACAACGTAGCTAATACTTATAGCTAACCCAGCTGAATATACCATCAAGTGGAATCTACTGCTGGGAAGAGTGGAGTTTCTACATCCGGAAAATGTTGAGAAATTTTACTGGCACTTATCATAATATCTGTTTGGCTCGCGTTAACCATAACTTTGTTTTAACGAAAAGACAGCCTGTTAATTTGGAAAACAACAAACGAATGAAGAAGATGGCTTATAAAATGTTCTCTGTTCCTGGATTAATTTTTATTTTGAGCGTTGCGCAACGGATATTGACGCTACATATGCATAATTACAGTTATACTTCATGAATGTGGTGCTCTGACGAGATTAATCGCTTAAAAGATCATGGTGTGGATTTAAGTGCCGGGAATTGGGTTTCTGTGGTCATTAGAGTGTTGTCCTGTCATCTCAAGCGGCCTGGGATCGAAACACGGTGGTTGCAGATTTTTTTGTGGTGTACCGGTCCTCTACATGAGTGCTGCATGGAGAGCACTTGAGAGTAGAATACTCCGTCAATCGGATGGAACGTTTAACCATAGATATCTTGGAGCAATTCGTTAAGAGCGGACCTATCTACATCTGCGAGCCACCGTGAGGGTGTGTGGCAGGGGTGAATATCACCAAACACGCACTATTTACATGCAACTAAGAGCTTTCAATACCTAATTTCATGCAACTGCCATGCATCTATGCAACTAAGAGCTACTATGCAACTAACCATGAAGCATAGAGCTACCAAAAGCCACCACTACAGACCACTCTAACACTACTTCACCTACCAATCTCTGTTCAATGCTGACTATTATGTGCTCTAATGATACGCGGGAGAAATGATATTTTGAATGAATCGGTATAATAATCTATCTCTCTAGTTTTAGTAACAACCCACCTTACATTTTGCGTTGCATATTCCCACCACCCGATTAATTAATCCAAGTTTCTTTCAGACCGACCCGCAAATTGTTTTTATATGTAATTCCACAGTGACGGCGTAGTCCCTCCATGCAGAATTAAATCTTCATAATACGGTAATAAGGTATAATACTGACGCCGGGTTTTGCTCCATCCTTTCTCAATTTACTAAATTTCTCCTTAAGCACAGATACCTACGTATCCATAGTGACACCGATGACCCTATTCGATCATCTTCTATTGTAACAACAGCAATCGGGGGCAGGGGATTAGGATGACCAAGGGAGGCTCAGGTTTTAATTTGATGCCTCTGCCGAAATCAAATCTTTCCCAAGATGCGTTGCATCGCCGTCGACAACAAATACAATCCTACCCTGAGAACAAGCCCACCATGTCTCAAGCTCCATGTTCCCATCCGTCTCGCCACATGTCTCTTCCCTTCTCGTATCTCGAAGCTGAGATAACGTAACGAATTTCGCAAGCGTCGCTCCGCGGAGACTTGGCCGGAATGCTGATGAGTATCGCGTCGCTTCACGGGCTCATTACGCTCTCGAAACTTCGATGGGATTTCGGGCCGAGGAGCGGATACACAGGGTGCCATCGACGGTGGTTGTTGTTGGCAGAGCGGTAACGAGCGAGACTCGACTTGGATGCGAGCGAGAGGAAAGAGTAGTGGGCCAGGATATCTGGACGAGCGGGAAGCGAGCTTGGCCATATCGAGGTTAATGGTAGTCGATAAACTTTCCACGAAAAAACCTCGGCGATAAGGCCTGCCCGGACCTGACTCAACCTTAATTTATTCCGTTAAGTGCGTCGAAAATAATCCGGGGGGGAAGAGAAAATGAGCCGTTGCGAGAATATTTCGTCGAATCCAAGACCTGAGGAATTCTGGATTCATCCATTGGCTGGGGGCGTGAAAGGAGGAAATAAGGATTGAACTGGTGTAGCAGTTTTTGGGATTTCCTCCCTATTTAGTGCCTTGGGGAAAAGCCACGTAATTTCCTCCCTGTTGCTTGAATGTTGATTAATACACTAGCGCGTAACAACTGCGGTGTTTGTGACTGATTTCGGTTTTTAGGTGCTGCTGATACTTAATCGCATGGGTGTAGCCGCAACATAATCCTTGAACAAACTAGTAATGGAAAAATGTCGGTAAAAATCGATTTTTCGAGAAATCGATTTTTAATCGAAATGAAAAGCTCGACTGTTCAGCAAAAATCGAAATTTGAACCAAAAGATCGATTAATCGAAAAAATCTACGGTTCATTTTTGAAAAAAATGCAGTTGGTTCAAAAACATGTTTATTATTCATTTGAAAAACGCTCATAATACATATTTGAATAATATAAAAAATCCCTAAAAATGTACTTAGAAAACATTCTTGAATTTTTTGTCGTAAAAATTTACAATTTACTTTAATGTGTATCACCGCTTGAAACCATTCGGCTTTACTAAAATTTTTAAGAAAGATCGACTGATTAAAATGCTTTCCTGATGATGTAGGGCGTGCCTTTCCAATTTTACCGGCCTTAGAGAAAAGTCTTTCACATGGGACGGATGACGTTATCATACTCAGCACTCGGATCGCGAAACGGTACGTTTTGGGGTAATCACCCTTTATCTCCTCCCAGACTTTCAGAGGATTGGGGTTGACTTTCCTATCGACGGGTAGCCTGTTGAGGGATTGCCTAACTTCTACTGGCATCTACTCCTAACAAGAAGTGACCTCAGTGGCAGTTCATCGAGGACCTCTACTGAATACTACGCGCTGCTGAGATCAAACGAAATGGTCAAGATCGAAGTTGAAAAATCGAGTTTAGATCGAAACTCGAAGATCATGGCTCGATCTCGATTTCCTCGATCTTTGACTATTAAAACTCGATTTTCGATTTTAATCGAAATCGATTTTTCCATCACTAGAACAAACACGCATGGCCCAAGTGGGATTCGAAACCGTGATTTTTGAGTTGCTAGGTCAGCATGTTACTTACCCCACTAACAAAGCTGCGTTTGTTCTTGCAAGTCTGAAAGGGATTCATCACTCGATCGGAATGACGACGAAGTCCATGTAATGAGTGACCTACGTTGGTGGACGGTGGGGTGACTCACTTGGGTGGATGACTTGGGGCATTGTGGAATTTCTAGCGGTATGCGTTTGTGTTCAGCTAAAATGAAAAATTGATTAGACTGCAGAGGAGAAACTCGAGAGAAGGTGAAAGACTCATCTCGGGAATTCAGCCTTCCGTTGAGGCTTGACTTGTCAAATACATACCCACAAGTCTCTGTTGCCGATATCACGAGCATCGTGGTGGCGCAACCTACAAGGAGGAAAGAGATGGTGGAGTAAGTCGTGTTTTATTTTTCCTCCAATAGCGGGGCGAGCACAGGGAAACGCCCAGTGAATTGGTGTCAATGGATTGGGCTAAATTCTGTTGCAGACTTGTGTATAATAATCGTTTCATTTTATTACCTACTCCTTTTTATACTTAGCATATTAGAATGTGCTGGGTGAAAGTTTCGAGTGTAAAGCGTGACGATTACCTTATTGTTTGGGAGGAAATCACCCTCTTTTACGATTGCTTCCCTTTGCATATATACTGACCATTATTTGGAACTTTATTATCTCGGACAGTAATTCATTGTCATTTTCTATTTATAATCATTTTTCGGTGAGTCATAGTGGCCTAGTGGGTAGAGCGCTGGGCTACGGACGGTCCCGGGTTGAAATCCGGTTGAAGCCTCTCTGGGCACTCCCACCTACAATTCTCGCGGTTCCGATTGTCAGAACATCAGAACATCGTGAGAATTCACAAGTGGCCCAGGGAAAGGAACTTGCCCCACTACGCTGATGATATAATTTCTGGACTTTTTATTCACTAGGTGAATAAAAAGTCCAGTGATCACTAGCCTGATCACTTCTGAGTCAACTTTATGATGTTCTTTTCTTCATAGTAATAAGTCTCACATGAGAATGAGAATTTCACATGCCAGTGGCTGAGTACGGGGTGAGATTTACCCCCATTCATCAAACCGACCTTCGAGTTGAACACTGGGCGAGTGTGTGAGTAATTTGACTGAAGCTGATAGATAAAGGAAAGAAAACTTTATCTTGCATTTTTGCATGTTATCGTCTATATCTGCTATTAGCTAAGGTATGTCAACCCATTGTTAATGTATATTTGTTTTGCAACTAATGCTTTGAATCATGTGCAATCAATCAATAAGCTTCAATTTTTTCTTCAAAAAATCTTGATTGCCAAAAAATCCAGCCTTGCTTTGCCCTCATTTTTAGTTTCATATTTCCTTTTACGGTTCCTGCAAACATTTTTTTGAAATGAGTCCCTTTTATTATTGAATCGAATTCAAATCCCTTCTCATTTTATCTCTCATCAGCATTAGATTAGGTGTACGACGTGTTAGAAGTGGCATCTTTTTTCATACAATGCTTAAAGCTGCTCTTTTCAATTCAATACAGACTCTGTCTATGGGAATTGGATGACTAAGGATGATTACTTAGAAGTCAAAGCCAAAGTCAAAAAAGTATTTAGGAGTGTATCATGTCACCTTTGCGTGGATCAAATCTAATTATAAGGCTCATTACTATGAAGGAAAGAACAGCATGAAGTTGACTCAGAAGTGATCAGGCTAGTGAGCAATAACAAAGCCAGAAACATTATCATCAACAATTTAAAACACAGTTAACTAAATTCGTGGCACCCTAATTAACATCGAAAAAACAATGTTGGATGACTCCGGTGACCGAGGTGAAATACTGCAGCGAGAGAGCCACGTTTTCACCTGCGCTTGTAAAATGTGTTTTTGGTAAGCGTATTCCAAGCTTTACTCTCGGAACACTCTTAGCATGTAAAAACTCGCCTGAATTACAGCTTACACTACCTTCTCGCCTTTAAAATAACTTCCTAGTTTCACAGAAGTTAGAAACTTAATTTTTTTAACTTAACTTAATAATAATTTCACAGAAACTTAATCCGTGGTAGTGTTCTACATCACCTACCGATCTTTTGTAACACTTACCTAAATTTGGAACAATTTAATTTACGTAGTTTTGATTTAATTTCTTGTTATTTTGCGTTTATTGATCATGGAGTCCCGAAACAAAAAAAAAAGCCTTTAGGTACTAGTGGCACAGAACCTAACGCAAAATGTGCCGGTAGTAACTTTGTAAATCCGCTGCGTGATCCGTCCAATAGGAAGACAATAAAGCGTTGTCCTTGCGGGCAAAATGGAATTTATCTCCATCCCTCCAGAAAAAAATAGAATATAGAATGATTTTGACAAATGGCCTCCAAACGAACTCAAGAAGGTTACAGCCCTCTCACTGCGTTACAAAGCAGCAATAATTCCTCCCTGTCTCTCTCTTACACACACAGCTCTCCATATCCTTCCACCCGTCTCTCCCCGTACTTCCCTTCCGTCTTGTCTTGTTGCTAACCATGACTTCAAAGCCTCACTCCAACAGTAACCCACTTTTCACCCAATCGGGCCTGGACTCGCCCTACATTTCTCCCCCAGCCGCGGGGGAGAAAATTTCATCCTCGGCCCAACTACCCTGCGTAGGAAGCAGCCCTCGGGGAAAGGTGAGAAGGGACTGGGGGGTGGGGCGGGAGAAAGATAGTGAAGTCGAGTGATTTATATTTCCCTGACACCACACATGGGGGCGGGTGAATCCCCAGCTAGGCGGAGCACAGCATGAAGGGAGATGATTCGAAAAATGTTGAAAAGACGCGATAGACGTTAAGTGAGCTCTACACACTGTAGGTATGGAAAATAACGTGTGCTGTGAGAGAAAAGACGTGGGATAAAGAAGGGTTTTAAATAGGTTGGTACTTATATGAGCTATAGTTACAATCGCACCAAATCTAAGTGTTATAATTTGCAGCCTTTCCTCGAATTTTTTTTGCATAAATCCACAATTATAATGCTTATGCAGCGTCTGCCTCGCAAGTCGATGGTTTGAAATTAAATAATAATTGTAATAGTCTTGTCGGTGGGAGTCAATAGACTCCCACCAACAAGACTTATCAAGAAGGTCATTACATATTTACAAGGTGTCAAATCAACAATACCATGGATAGCACGAGTCAGAAAGAATCTAGGAAAAGCACAAATAGACCCTACAGAAATTGAAAACAGAAACAGCTGCAGAAATAAGATACATCAGTGGAACGTGATGTCAGAGAACGAAGTCCCAAAGACACTGGGAACAAAGTGGACGGAGGAGAGAAAGAGGGAGAAAGAATTATAGAAGTGTGGAAGATAAGAGCGGAATAAGAAATAACTGAGTCATAATGCTTTGCGTGATCCAACAGGGTCCATGCGCAACTAATAATATTAATAATTTAAATCAATTCAAAATTAATTAAATTAAGTAATTAGAAATAATTCCCCATTATACAGCGTCAGTAAAGCGATGCGCGCGTATATTTGGTTTATTTATAGAGAGATCTGTCAGCCTGTGTGTTGGGACTGGGGTAATGAAACCAGTGCGAACTAATTTTTGGATTGAAATGAAATGGGATGAGTGTACGGAAAATCGCGCCCGGAAATCAGTCTAGGCCGCGGCACTGTTGAGGGGTCGGAAGATGTGAGGAGAGGTCTATCGCCCCGGGCAAGTAAGCAGGAGATCCTCCCCCACCTCAGGTGTGATGCCCTAGAGATGTGGCACGAGAGATGATGACTGCGATGATGTCACTCAAGCAAGCGGCGCTCGGCCCACCGTGTTTCCGATTCCCCCCTCCCACATTCACTATCTCCCTCAGCCTCGAGTGTCCCTCGCTCTCCCCGCGAGAGAAAGAGAGAAAGGTGGACGCCTGTCGGTGCGCCGCTCGGGTGTGCTGTTGGATTCGTCTTCGGTGGGATCGGAATGGGGGAGATGTCGGGAGGACGGAGTAACGAGCTTTCGTGTGTCTGCAGAGGCGGCCGCTCCGGCCTGCACTCGGGGAGGAGCATTAAAAGCCGAGTGAAACTCTTCCTAGTCGACGTAACGTTACGCAACGACCAAAAGCACAATGGACCGAACGCACTTTCCCCATTTCGTCCGTAGAATGTTTTAACAGATGTAAACGTCTCTCGAGGAAGAAAGCGATGAAAGAAAACCTTGCCCACATTGGAGGACGCATGCAGATTGAAAAGAGACTTTGGGTGAGGGTCGAATGTTAAAATCTCGTGAAAGGAGTCGGTTGGGGGAGGGGGAGAACTCAGGTTTCTCCACCGTAAACCCGCGGTTAAGAATCGTCCTTATGGAGTCTCATGGCCCTCTCTTACCTCTCTTAACCGAAAAAGGAAAGGACGAAATAATAGATTGAATTGAAGTTACCGAGGCAGAAAACCGGATACGTAATATAGATTTCATGCTTTCTTGTGAGCCGTTCACTCACTCGTTCAGTTATTAAACCCGAAGGTTGGTTTTGATAGGTGAGGGTAGAGCTCGCAAGAGGGTAGCCAAAGGCGTGTGAATTTCACACATTCAGGGTAGGGGGGACAGTTCCTTTCCCTGGGCACTCCGAGGATTTTTCGTTCGGGGGCGTCCAAAGGCTTCACACGGATTTGAACCGGGGACCCTTCCATCAGTAGTCAAGCGCTCTACCCACTAAGCTACCACGCTCCTCACGGGTTCCGATATAATTTCCTAAATGTACGTACAATGCATAAGTTTCATATCATCGTACAAGATTTTCTCAGTATTTCTTTCCGCATGAGGTTCGATTTAGGTATTACGTTGTATTGCAAGTGAACCCTCTGACTAACCTTACCTCAGGCAACAATGAAACCTGCAGTTCCCTTACTAAAAATAGAATCTATTACTCTCCGATAACGCATGCCGTTTGGAGTCACCTCCTGCTTCATACCATCGCGGTGGCTTGCAGGGTACTATGTTGTTGTAGTTTGAAATGATAGTTTTATTTCAATTACACACAGTAATTAAATAAATATATTAACCATCACCAGTAACAGGATACTACCAAAAGAGCATTATCCTGATTAGGCACTTTTATTTTTTCACTCGATTCATGAGAATTGTTAAAA
Source organism: Platycnemis pennipes (assembly GCA_933228895.1). Lineage (NCBI taxonomy): Eukaryota > Metazoa > Arthropoda > Insecta > Odonata > Platycnemididae > Platycnemis > Platycnemis pennipes. Next base: position 111,945,518 of record OW121847.1, read on the forward strand.
AAAATAAATGCATAATTATCAGCGTGATAATAACCAGGTGGATTCATTTAATTTAAGTAGTCTACTTGATTGACAGCCGTTCCCCGAATATGAATCTAATGTTTCATATCAGCTTAGTTCTGTCTTTTCCCATCATTCAGGTCACATGGGCCAACAATCTGTAGACCATAAATACGTAATTATTCTCAACGGAGGTTATTTTTGCCAATTCCAAAACAAGGAGAGAATAGCCTTATCATTAACGTTTTACAACGACTCTTTGATTTAGAATCAGGGCAGTAATTTAACCTGTACAAACAGTAGTCATCTTATGCAGAGATGGTTAGTGCTCATTAATATTAGTTATCTGCCCCGATGAACGTCAAATGTTTGATCACATTATTATATTGTGAAATAAAGTCATAAAATATTTAAGCGTCAAGAGGAAAAATGATAGAAATCTAGAGGTAGTGATCATGAATTACGGAATTTCGAATGTGCCGAAGAAAATTTGATCAATAATAACCCTAGTTCTATGAAAATGCTGTAACATTTCTTAACGTATCTCTCTACTCTAAATATGTTTAGTTCGTATTTAAATCCTCTAGCAGTCGCATATATACCTTTTAGATTGATCGCATTTGTGAGCTATTTTATTTAAAAATGCTTTGAGCAGATAAAAATCTTGAAACGCAAGAACGTCGTATTGAGGGTATTTTCCTGGATTGAAAGCTTTCTTGCTCTCTATTACACGTCCTCTCTGGTATCCGATGATGGCGCTCAAGAGTCAACATAAAACATGCGAATGATAGAAGGATTTCTGAGGGTACGCAGGTGATGAGACAGGTAGCCCACATGTTCGAATCACGGCGAAACTGAGGTTGACACTCCACCATGTCGGCGCTTGAGAGATTTGACAGCCGGTGTTTGTTGCCTGACGCGCACACCGATGGCAGACGAAGGACGACCCATAAATGGGATACCTGGAGACCTCGGACCACATTATAAATGTCGCCAATGTTGCTCCTCGATCAGTTCTTTCCATTCACTTGCGAGGATGAAATCTTTTCTGTTCACTTGTGCACAGAATTTTCCCCGGTGTCTGATGTGCTCAACTCCGGTGATCACGCGCGATAGCGACGAGAATCGTGATATCTGTGAAATACGTACATTGACGCTGTGTAGCAGCATCAGTGCAGTTATCTGCATTTCTATTGATTCGTGATCAACTTGTGTTTCCTTCCTGTGCACTAAATTTCAACCGCCGGGCAAAAACCGTGAAATGATAAAAATCTACCATTGGTGAAAAACAAACGAACATAACAACACCTGTAGATGCTGGATAAATCTTTCGTCTAATTAATTTATTAAGTTCAACAAAGGAGGAGCGAGGACTTCATCCAGCCTGTTGTTCCTTACTACAGTATGGTCCTTAAGTAAGTAGTGCTCTATTCGTATCTCTATTAGAGAGTAAATGCATTTTTTCCACAACAGAAGTCCAGAATGCCAAGGAAATTGATATTTTTACGGACGGAGATTTTTGTTTATATAAAAGCGATGTAAAATAATTTATTGAACCGAGTCCCATCATACATTTTTTAGGTAGACTGGAGTTATTGGTAGAATCTGATTTCAGTAGTATCCAAGGCCAACCTTTTAATGATTTTAAATGCTTGTACGATCCGACAAGTAACAAAGAATTCAATTATATTTGAAGTTTTCGGGTACTTCTACGTATGTATCCATACTTCATGAACTCAACGTTTCACTCCTTACACCGATTTTTTTCTCCCTCCTGCTCACTTACCCTCTAATCTTTACCCCTCTCACTTCTACCTTTCACTTGTTTCCTCGACCTGCCTTGCCCCCTCAGTCAGTTCTCTCCTCTCCTTCGAGAAAGGTGGTAGAGGCCACCGAAATATCGGAAAACTATTTCGTGCCTTTTATTTATGTGCTTTTATGCATGTTCACATGTGTGAAAATTAAACACAGAAAATGAATGTCCGAAGACTAGAAAATACAAATGCCAAATTAATTATGGAAAGCGATAATTTGGTATTTGGATTTTATAATCTTCGGACATTTTCAATTAAGCCAAATTAGAAGCTCTCATTATTTCATCTACAGATAATGAACACTCACACATATTGTGGAATATTTCGATGGTCACAGCCCAAGAGGACACTATCGCTCACAAAGGATACCTTTTTCTTAGTCATGCATGGTCTCACGACGCAATTGAACAGAATAAACCTCCGAATTTCTTCCTCAAAACATGTTCACAACAGGCTTTACTGCGGTCACAGATCAGTTTAACTTGTGCAACTTCCGATGAAAAACATCGGTGCGAAGGAATTCCGATCGAAAGTTACGCAGTGAGGAGAAAAAAAGAGGAAGCTGGCCTGTTCGCGGGAGGAAAGCATTTCCCCGACACCTACTCAACATAACGGTATTATGGACGAGAGTGGGGTGGTTAAGGGGGAGGGAAGAGTGGTCAGGGGTGAAATTTCTCTTCCTCTCTCCCCCCTCCCAGCACTCCTCACCCAGTTTCGAACCCGGGTCCACGCCCACCACCGCCAGGCCCTCGGCAATGCCTCCCGCGGAGTTTCCCTCCCCCCGGCCACCTCGATGAAACCGCATTGTGGTCAGGCAATCGCTACGCGTAACGGCGATGATTTTCCTGTTTATCCAGTAGCCGTCGATGGGAGGGGCAGATGGATTAAATGCTCCATTAAGAAGTATTCAAACTTAAGTGTCCCGAATTCTATTTATCCCGATATTAGAATTTAAGTTCTAGGACCTAATGAACAGCTTTTTTCAAGGCTTTATAATGACCAGTGATTATGACCCATATTCACCATTTAAATGTTAATAGGAGAAATCCTAGTAGCTAGGAACTAGTTTTGTAGTACTAAGTGACACTTGTGAAGGAAAACACAAAGAGGAGAGCGCCAGAGGGGCAGAGAAATCAATGAATGAAGCGGAGGGAGTGTGACAAGAGCTCTTGTTTCTAACTCCGAAGTTCCCGACTATTGCTGCGTTGACATTATCACTTGGATGCCTCGTTGTAAGCATTCCAAGTTCAGTACTCTGTACGTCAAATGGGACGTGAAATTGTGGACCTCTTGGCGATCTTCGTTGAGATCGGGCTACTTCGGATACCGAGTTCATCTGCATCCTTTCTCCCTTTTCCATTCCGAACCCATCCTTAGACCACTCCTCCGATTGATGTGCTTCTTGGAATTGAAACTACTCATACGAATAAGAGAAAATCTAAGCATTATGTTCAAAGAGTTAGGTATTGATAGAGAATGGCATATACATTGGATGGAAAGGGTGAAAAAATCGAAGCCTTAAATGAATAAATCGTACCTACCGTAATTGGGATACTTCTCATAAGAAAAGGAAAGAGATTAGGTTGTGATGATATTATTTTAATGAATGTGCCATTTAATAATGTTACGTGACAATGTTATATAAATATTGAAACAGTCTTATTAGGCAAAATAGAGAAAAGAGTATTACAAATCTTGCAGTGTTCGGTGTAACTTTGTGCTAGAGACATATAATTTAAAAAAATAAAAAACGCCATGCTGCCCGCACAAGTTTATGTCAAATATCGAAACGCACTCCAACTCTCAAGCGTCATTTTCAAGTGATTATGAAGCGAATAATCACTTGCAGATGACATGTTTGCGGTGAAATGCGTCGTGCTCTTCTAAAAAAACCTGCAGATAGTTCTAAGCTAAATATTTTTCAATAAGTAATGAGTTATTTATACCCGTTACAACGAATTTCTACTAAGTTAGGGCCGAATCTATTAACGAAAAAGGCAACGTAATGGAAAATAAATATTTTGATAGCATAGCTCGAAGGATTTTCACCCGATTCAACGAAACTGCAGTAAATAAACAAAGTGATATTTCATTAAGTGGGATGGAATCGACATAATATATACGCTTTCCAGTTACGTTCATTTTTTTGGGGCCAGATTAATGTCTCCGATCGGAATTTCATGCTTAAAAGTGCGGTGGGGAGAGTGGATGGTCGGGGATAAAAATTTCTTGCGGGGGAAGTCGAAAAGGAAGTCAGAGGCGGGGGGAGTTGGGGAGGGGGGTAATGATACGGCAAGGTCGCCCTGAGAAGTCGTACCTGCTGCCCTCTCCTCCCCCTCTCGGATTCCCACATGAACAAGATGGCAAGTGAGCGAAAACGGATCGGCAAGGGGGGAACCTGTCTCTTGGCGCCGATTGAAGGGGGGGAGCTCGTCGTCGCCGCTCGCAGTTTCCGGTCGCCCGAGGGAGGAGGACTGGACTCCCTTTCCGGCGTTCCCCACTTACCTTGCCAGTCCACCACCCACGGATCGGATTTCCTCCTTCTCCGCAGTTTATTTTCGAATGCGGGAAGGGGGCGAGGAGGGAAAACAAATTATCGCCAACGTTGGGTGGGGAGGGGAATCCTGAAAGGGACTGTGTTTGATCCCGGAGGAAAGCGAGACCCCCTCCTCCCCCTCACCCTCGCGGGATGAATTATCCGAGGGGGGAAACGTTTCAATTTAAGGCGCGAGTGATTTTCCAAGCTAGTGGTTAAGGAGTCGATATGGGGACGAAATTACTTCCCGATGTGTGAGTGAATTGAGTTGAGCTCAGTGTTTTTTTTATTTCCGATATTTCGTGGAACTTTTCTTTCTGTTACACTCAAGTGCCCAGATCTACGTTACTGGTTGTGGAAATATGCTTTTTATTGAGCATGTTGTCATTGAAGGATTTGGTATTTTCCCGGTGTATGCAATTTATAGTTTTTTTTCGGGCTTATTACAAGGTTAAGTAAATTTCCGCTTCGGTGGCTGACTCTCAATCGTCCTGAAGTCATCTTCTCCTCTCTCCTAGGTCAAGATTCGAAGTGTTTATAAATTTTTAGATCATCGCCTGGTCTCCAGCATTTAGTATATTGTCATTGTAAAATAATATTTTTTTAAATGTTATTTTAAAGAAAGAAAACCGCATACAACAATGATGCCATTTTATAGTGGCCAATGACGGAACATAAATTTTATAACATTTGCAAGAAAAAAATAAAAGGAAACAAATAATAGGGAAGGCTATTCTGGTGAAAGATGCGAAATATGGCTTATGAACGATTTAATTGGGAGTGCAAAGGGATCAATGTGTTGTGGGAGGGAGTTCAATAGAGAGGAGAGACGGAAGAAAAGAGAACGTTTAGTAATCGAAAGTCTGGGAGTGGGCACATGGAGTAAAGGATGAGAACGAGTGGGGTGGGATGGAACTTTGAAGTTGACAAAGGAGAGCAGATCAGGGCAGTCGATGGTGGAATTGAGAATGTTTTAAATTAGTTTTAAGTCTGCTGTGAGTCTAAGGGTGCTAAGATTAGGGATGGAGAGGGAGGAGAGAATAGTTTGGTGGACATGTTACGAAACTGCGGTAATCTATTTCTAACTATGTTAGCAAAGAAATTGCAAATACAGTCCAGAGATGAGAGATTAGTTTGAGGAGAGAGAGACCAGATGGGACAGGAATAGGTAAGAATTGGAAGAACGATAGAAGATTAGAAGGTTCGAAGGGCTTGTGGTTCATTAACTTCAGTAAAACGATAGAGAAGGCTTAAGAGGGACATTGATTTAGACTTAATTGTTTTGTATGTGTTGAGAATAATTTAATTTATTGTCTGTAAGAATACCTAGGTCCTTCGATGTAGAGACACGTTTTAGGGAGCGATTAAGAACAGTATAATTAAATTGATGGGTGACCTTTTTTAGGGAAATGGACATCACGCTACATTTGTCAGGTTTTAATTTAAGCTTCTATGCTTTGCACCAATTTGATGTCTGCCGTAGGGCATCTTGTAGTTCATAACAATCGGAGGGCGTTTCAATTTTCTTGGATAGTTTATGAAATTATGATGAATTCCGATGAAAAGGAAATGTTTTAATTACAAAAACTGTTCATAAGTCTTCAGAATGAGAAGCAACGTTCGAGAAAATGTGATAATGCATGAGAATCGTGTTTGCAAAGGTGGGCATAACAGGAAATTACACTTTCGAAATAACGGAAGAATTTTATGGAGATGTCGGTGTAAGCAGTACAATAAATATTCAGGTTTAAGAGAGGATATATGGCTAAGAATAGAAGCAATCTCGGTGACTATGATTGAAAAGTACATAGGCACAACCGGGATAACTATAATAGATGAGTAGGTACCTAGATATTTCGCTCGAAGGGTAATTTACTTTTCTCGAATGTTAGACTTAAGTCTCTATTATGGCAGCTGGTCTAACAAGATGATCCGTGATTGATATGCTCCTCATCTTCTTGCACAGAGGAGAAACTTGGGTGGGCCAGAACGGGTGACATGAAGGCTGAGGTTACGGAGTGCAAGGAAGTGTTCCCGATAAGAGTAAAGGGATGCAGCGAAGAGCGAACCGGTCAAGAAAGAGTGTGAACTGGACGTTCCAGTAATGGAGAAGTATGAAAGGGGTGTACTTCGCGGGTGAGAGTCAAATCACCGGGCAGATTTATGATTAACGGGCTATCTGAAACGCGTTGAATGAGAAATCGGTGACTAACTCTCGTATGGGAAACTCAAATATGAGGCTCAGTGACTAGAGTCCGTGTTGCAAACAGAGTGTATATGGATGTAACAATGCGCGAATAAAATAAATATTTATTGCATAAAAAAGGCAAAGTTAAGGTATTGTGCAGGAAACAGGTGAATAAAGTTTGTTCATAGCCTCTGATAGAGCTTTTTGTAGCATTTAGCCCGTTGGAGACTCGTAGAAACTTGGCTGGACGAGTATCTCTGCATATTCTTTTCGTTTATTTTACATAGTCATTGTTGCCATGTGACCAAGGTGGTAAGAATGTACTAGTGGAGGCATTGGCATTCTAGCCTATGTGTACCAGGGGGCTGTGTGTGAAACCGTCGAGATTATCACGAATTGGTAACCAAGTAATCTTATGGTACAAACACGAATGGTTGGAAAATTTAATGTGTCTGAATCTCTCGTTATAATATCATTAATTGTTTTCACCTGAGTTTTCCTCATCTGTCTCGACTATAGAGACCACAGATGAGATAACACAAGTGTAAACTATGAATGAGGTTGTAATCAGGCGTTTTGACACACCAAATTTACGAACCATTCGTATTTATACCACGTGACTCCTTGGTTACCTATTCGAAATAATCCCGACAGTTTCAAACACAACTCCCCAGAATGGGAGTGATTGGAAGCGATTATGCCCCGGCTACTACGTGAAAAATAATGTGCTTTGTACGGAATCTTGAGATTGCATGCGTATTAAAACATAAACAACAATGAAATCGTGCCTAAATTCCATTGCAGCGGCATCAAGTAATATTTCTAAGGCTACCTAATTAAGACCTTCATTTCCCCTTGGAGTTAATTTTATTGGTAAAACTGGTTTTAATTTAACCCATTTATACTACATATTTGGCGCCTGTTTGCATTTTTGAGCTTTTTATTATTACCATAGACAAATTTTAAAAGAAAACTCCATTATTCATCTTACTACTATTAGTTTACCGTTTGTATGTGCAAACAACTTCATCCGTCGGAATATCACGAGTAGCAAGCCTGTACCTACAATTATGGCCATTGGCTTCTCAAATCAGCTGCGATGCCTCCTTCAGTACATTCCAACCTCATTACATGTATCATATTTCATTACACTTGTGTTGACTTCCCCGTGCTGTACATTTAAACAAATAATTTATTTTTCAGCCGTGGACTCGAAGGAAATTATGAATTGCGTCATCTCATTGAATTCAGCAAATCATTTGCTTGCCACCGTTGCATTTCACGGTCATTTACTATTTGTTGCCGAAAGGTATGCGCTGTTACATAAAATGTGGATTCATCTCGACGCATAAAAAAAAATTGTCATCGTATTTGTTTTAAATCCAATGCGCATCAGGGATTCCAGGGTGCTATAAGTCTCCTCTTTTTGCGTTTCCCGGAAAAGCTGTTTTTGTTGGGTTAGTTTGAGAAAAATTCCGACTAGCGTATGTAGGTCAAATAACCTGGATATCATTTATTTGAGTGAAAGGAAGGGAAGGAAGTGTACAAACTTCAAGCTGTAAGTGCCTCCTCCAAAGAGCGAGCCAGATTGAAGAAGCCCTCGCCGACCTAGTGGCAAATTACGGAAGTTTCTTGTTTTTTTACCGAGCGTGTTACGGATGCGTATGAGTTATCCACGTTATTATCTAGTGAAAGTAAAGTCGATGCAAGAGTCTGCCTTTCTTCCTCAGAAATGGCAATGACGTGTTTATCTCATAGGTCGACTCAACTCAAAGCAATCATAGTTGTTCCAATTTGTTGAAGTTTGCCTAGGAAAAAAGTTTTTCTATAGGCAAAAACTTATGTTACACAAGAAATGTGTTTCTAAAATACTCTGATTTACAATGACTCAGATATACTTTGTGAAAATGGTTATATTCACGATTTTTGGTAACTTCAAGCTTTCAGATAAAGCGCTTTAAGAAGCATATGAAGCGATTCTCTAGTTTCTGAATTTAGAGGAATATTTAATTTGACAGATGATATGCTGGCGATAATGATTGTTTGCATCGATATGATGAGATGAACCCAAACGTGATCTTACATTATTTGACTATAGTTTGGTTTGATTTTCCTTTGAATGATAATCGCGAATCATGATGGTAAAAGATAATCAGAAATTTATGTATCATCATCATTCCATAATTATAATTAAATTTTTATTGTATTAAAGTTTTAAATCATTCCTTGTCATTTCAGAAAAATGCACAGGATATTTAAAACTAATTTGTCACCCTCAAACTCTTTTTATTATATTTATTTAATGTTCTTAGCTTGAAGTTAACTTTTCTTGCTTCTAGAGATTCACATCCGATCTCTTACGTAATCCAAATGACACTTCCTGTATAATGGAAGGAATCTTTAGCGACACAAGCTACTTTCCGTTGTTTCTCATAGAGGTAGCGTATTTCATCTTTCTTTACGAGAACCCAAATGAACTCCAAAATAAAGTCGTACTATGTTAACACTTTTTGCTTAAAAATTCTTTTAATCTGTTGTCGTAGTCCTTTCCATCAATCATTTTCATGAACGCTAGTCTCTTTAATACAGTGAGCGAAATATTTTGCATGTGATGCCATTATTATCATCATCATTTAAAAGTCCTAAGATTGGTTTGACACACTTGCAATAGGATTCTCCTATTGGCTAACCTTTTCATATTTGCATAGTTCTTCTCTTTCATATCCTTCACTACTTGATCTTTATATCCCATGCAAGGCCTTCCTTTTCCATTGTTTCCGTTCTTTTATTCTTCGACGATTGTCTTCATAAGGCCATCAAGTCTCAACATATGGCCGATTAAGTTTTTCCATCTTCTTTTTAAAGTTTCAGCAGACTTCTCTCTTCTCTCACTTTACTCAGAACTTCTCCGTTTGTCATTCAGTTGATCCATTTCATCTTCATCATTGTTCGGTAGCATCACATTTCATATGCCTCCATCCTTGACTTCTCAGATGCTGTCATCGTTCATGCCTCACTGCCATAAAGTAGCATGGTCCAGATGTATGTTACAGTGAAATGTATCCTAACTTCTCGCTTTTAATTTCATCTGTAAGTAGAGTCTTCTATAGGTAAAATGCACCTATCGCCTTGCTTATTCTACTGACAATGAATGTGGCGGACCCCCGTTATTTTGGAAGGTTATAGTTCCCAAATGTTCAACTGCCATAGTTATCCTAAGGTTTACTTCGCTAACTGCATTGGTTTGAAGAGAACTGAATGAGATTTACATTGGAAAAATGGTTTCGCACTGAATTTCCCTAGATTTAATCCTAGCCCACAATTTTTGTACGAATAAATATTAATATTTGTACTTGTGCTAATATTGCACTATAAATATTCAACATTTGCAGGTTGATTACTTTCACCATTACTTTCGCTTGGGTAAATGGAGGTTACTTAGTCATGTAGTCGTGTATTGAATTATATCTGTGACCACGTAGCGTTGTTCATTACTACGCGTTTTAAGCCTTTACTACCCCCCTCCTCTCTTGTGAATTGTTTAATTTTCACATTATAGATTCTTCCTGACTTCCTCTCTACTGCTATGCTACACCAGTCTGCTCCTAACATCAGCTAACTCTTCTAGGAGGAAAACGGCATTGCAAATCCTCTGTTACTTTGTATCCCCCCCGTATACTTATAAGTATCAGATATTTATTACACATATTTTATTTTTCACCTTTTTACGTACTTCCGTATTATTTAGCTTTTAAATAAAAATCTTTGCATACTTTATTTTTACAGCTATTAACTCTTCATTATGAGCAAGAGATTTCCCTTCACCATCGAATTTCACTTTAAAACGAACTCTCGGTGACCGAAAAAACCGAATTTTTATCAATGGATTCATTAGGGATTGTAACTAGCCACGAATACCTTAACGGAGTTACCCACTGAAATGAACAAAAACAGAATTTCCATCTCGAAAAAATCCACCTGGACCGAAAGTCTAACCCGGGTCCCCTGTCGGTAGCTCAATTGGCAGAGTACCTGGTTGGAAATCTGGGGGTTCCGATTTCGAGTCCTGGACGAGGTGAATTTTTTCCCTGAGGAAATTCTGCAATTACTACGAAAATGGAAATGACTGGAAACAATTAGAGCAGTTTCATTAAAGTTTGATCGAAGCTGCGGATGGTAATTGACCTTTAAGTGGTCTTTCGTTCGCAGTACGGAAAACACCTCGAAAACAAGAGCCCACGGAAAGCAATAAGGCCGGAGGGGACGTTGGACTACCTTGAGAGGCATGCGAGGGAACGAGTCACCCTCTCGTTTCCGCTGTAATTTCATCTCCTCGTCGGCATATCTATTTATAAAATTTACGCTCCGTGGTCTCGCTATCTTTTATACCAACCGCCCCGGGCCGGAATTCTCCTCCCCGATCCACCCCACCCCGCCCCCTCTCTCTTTCCTTTCTCTCCTCCTCCTCACTCCTTACTCGAACCAAAAGCCATCCGATACGCGACGCCTTCTTCGAGATGGAAAGTGGTCCTTCCCTCCGCCCCGCCCCGGCACCTTTACGAGAAGCTGGCCGTGTAACCTTCCCTCCATCCCTTCCATCCTCGTCCACTCTTGTTTTCCTCGTAGGTAATGTTTATCCGGCCCGTTTCTTTCCCCGGAGACATTCGAGTGAATTATCATCGGAACACCTCTGGGCTGAGAAATCGTTTCCGTTTTCTGGAGGAATTCGGCTCGCTCCTCGGAAAGTCTCTCCCTCACCGAAGGCTCTCCATCTCATACGCCACCACTCGGTCATGTTCGTCGATGCGACCGGATACGCGTAATGACGCTGGGTATGGTAAGATATACATTTATTTATGACTTTATATTTATTTACTAAATATATTAATAATGTTTATATGACTTCTAAGGGGCTTCTCATGCAAAATAATAAAGAACTTCTTTCCGCTCTTTATAGCGTTGACTCATTCAACCGTGACATTGAGAATATATTGAGTTAGTAAAATATTTAATTGGAATCATTGATTCCCAGTCAGAAAATTATTCTATTAATTTAACACTGCTTAGTTTAGACGTATGTAGCATTTTTGCCGTTTCTGCAATAAAACCGCTAATTTTGAGGGTTGAAGCAGAAAGCAGAGACATAGAGTGTTTAGACGTAGCTAAATACAACTGCAAAGTATCTTTGGCGTTTAGTTTATTCTCCAGATGTGGCGATTCAATGGTATATCTTCACTATTACGCACCGGAGGAAGATTGTATATCACTTATGCTTCAGATCTTTTCTTCCTGTCATCAGATCTCTTGTATCAGATCTTTTGTGTACTTAGGTTCATTACATTTGTAATGTGAAATACGGTAAATAATATCTCGTTATTATTAATACACTCGACTGTACTTTTCAACCAAAATGGGAGTGGACCCAATTTATTTTATTTTTTATCTATTGATTTATTCCTCGTATTAGCATTTATACACACAAAATCTCCTTATATAAATTAATTTAACAAATTTGAGGGATGCAGAGCATAAAAAAGGAATATAGGATCCCCTTCGGATAACATCTGTGTGAGGAACCGACTCTTCTTAATGACATCAAAACTGTTAACAGCAAAATGAAGACGCTCTTCTAGAAATTATAAATCTCACAATGAGAATTTTTGTGGATACATTTGTAATAAAAAAAAATAAACAATAAGAAAATGAAATATAACAAAAAACAATGCAAATTATTATCACTCTATGTTAACAAAAATCATTCACTCATTCCCTTTGAACAGAAACTCAACCTCTTTGTTCTCAAACAGCAACCTCTTTAAAGGTTTTATGAAAGTTCCTTCCTTATCAACATAAGTTACATGAAATTACGTTAAGTATTCCTAGGAATATTTCTAGCTGATGTAATTGAGGAATTCAATCCTGACTTTGAGAATATTTCGAGTTAATAAAACATTTAATAGGTACCGTTAATTTACAGTTTTAAATAATAATAAATACATACCTTACTGGAATAGGAAAATTATTATTCTAGGATGTCTTCAAATATCATTAAATCACTGAGTTGAGAATATGTGCGACTTTCGAGTGCATACGCGGTCACTCATAAATTTTCAAGATTTCTGGTGAATGCGATTTGTAAATAGTGAAATTAATTCTGAATGCATCATGTTTTTCTCGGTATGAAATATGACTCCTCAATATCAACTTTCATTCGAGACGCGAGTAACTGGTTATTGTAGACCAGGCAAATATTCGACCGGAGAGTTTTGAGAATCCAAAGGAATTCTCTCAAAACTCAAATGAAATAACAAGTTCGAAAGCCATCCGCGAGGATAGGAATGCGATCCCTCTACGTAGGAGGAAAAATTATCTTGCGACTCCGGAATGCTGACTGGTTTTCCATGTCAGCTAATTGATCAATATGGACAGATCGGAAGTAACTCTACCGGAACGGCAAGCTTGATCCTCCCGCCGTGTTGTCTGGAATCTCTTTTTTTCACGCTCCAGTCACACATACCCGGCCTTTATTCGCATTTAACCGCCGCATGCGACAGATTCTGATTCACTTCCCGACCAAAATCAAATGCAAATCAATACGAATTCCTCGTTAAAACTGAATTCCTTCTCGACTCTCCGGAGTGTAAAAAAATGGCCTGCGAGCGTCACTCCTGACGTTCTTCCGCAGATAAATCGTCGGCGCGCGCTTTGGGAATGACCACCACAGGTTGACGCCAGCACTCCGTGGTTGAAGTCTCCGCATTCCTGGGGTCCCTCTCTGCTGAAGATGTGGGGAAATAGACTCTCGGCACATTTAGAGCACCGGAACAAACTTGGAGCTTTCACGGACGTGTTTTCTTGGATGGTGTGACATGACCGTAGTTGTGTGCGGTTAAATGCGCTCCCATTTGACGTTATATAACTCTCGCTTCAATTACGATCCGCTTCCCCCCGAGTGCCCTCCGAGAAAGTACTACCAACCGCGGGATAAAGCTTCATCCATCGTGCCAAGTCTTGGGGAATTATTATTGGTTTAACAGCGGAGAAACTACCAGCATTTCACTCGCCATGTACCAAAATAGACGAGTCATTATTGAATAATTGCTTTCCGATTATATACATTCAGAATGGCGAGAAGAACACAACTTGTCGATAGCAAAAAGGGAAAAAGACGTCCGCTACCTATCTACATAATTTATATTTGTCCATTTACTCATGTGAAATAGAATAAGTGTATGCTTTTTGGAATGGGGTTGAAGCTATGTCAACGTAATAAAAACTAGTTATTAAACGTGTTATTGAAATGCGAATTTTCATTCTTTCCGGGGTGCTGATAAACTATTAAATGAACTGGATTAGACTGGAAGTCTTCTTTGGCATCATTCAGCCCTTTATCTTTTCCATAGATTTTGGTTTTACACAAAATACTGTCTTGCCCTTAACTATTGATTTTAGCGTTATCTAATACAGCTATAGTATTCGGCATAGGATCGATAAATTTTAAGAGCCACAGGCATAAAGTGTTGCTCATTAAAAGCATAATGTGGAGGTAGAGTAAAAAAGTGGAATTTTCAATTTTCATTCCCTTGAATTAGCATTTGAAAATTTTCAGACTCTTTGAAAACGAAGCAAAGCACCTGATAATTGACATGAAGAATTGAATTCTTCCAATCGATTAAATCTAGGGTGAACAAAAGAATCTATTTTAATGGGAGTATTTATTTGTCTCGATAAATTTTGCGTTTCATTCCTACCCCATCAAATACACAATCATCAAATCCTTTTCCACGAGTCTTAAGTTTTATGATACCTTATTAATGATCATAATGTCGATGGTTAAAGAGTAATGACAGTTTGAATAAAATTAGAATCGAGTAAGATTCGTCATAGCGAGGATAGACCTTAAACTACGAAGAAGGTAAGGGAAAATTTTTCGAGACGACAGTTTATGGCTCCCGTTCTCACCACTTCCTTTGACCCTGCTGTACTTTGGACATTTACAGTCGAAAATAAAATGAGGATGACCATCACAAGGGTGATCAAACAAACACCATTTAAATTTGGTGATTTACTCTGTGTTTAGCCAGGTTATGTGGATAATTGGTCCAGGTAGCGCGGGATGCTGTTAACAAGAAACATATCGTAACTTTGATATAGCATACACGCCAGCCTTGATTCCGCTGTTGATTGTTTCCGTAAAAAACACCTGAGCATAGAAAGTTTTGTTTAGTTAACTATCGGGAGTTTAAGGTTGGGAATACTAGGATGTTATACGCCAGACTGAAGGCTTTTGATAAGTCCAAATGGTACGAGTTGGATCGAAAGATTCGAGAATTCATTTCGCCGGGCTAAATCCACAATTTTAAGACAAGCAATGAATAATGATCCCCAACATAATGTCCCTGTTTTCTCCCTTAAGTGCTTGTTATCAGAACCTCATACTCATTAATAAATGTATGAAATTATCTGAAAGCCGTAAACGATTGAAACATTATCCCGTGGACATATATATAATTTTTTTTAAATCAACTGTACCGGATTATGTCGCCTTAGCAACGAATAAAGATATGTGAAAAATACAAAGTTTTCTTATTCTGTGATTAAAAAAAGCTTTTCAAACCTAAACGGGGTTGGAGCAATTCATTCGTTTGTTACATACTTCCAAGATGATGTTGTGGATTCGGAAGGACATTGTTTTGTCCAGGAGCGCGAACCATGCTCGGGCCTCCAGGAAAATGACGGGTGGAAGTGTGTTCGGTCGAGGGAGTGAGGGATAGAAGGAAGAAAAAGAGAGATTGGATGAGGTCACCTCCGAAGCGTGAATAAGGTCCTTACGGAGTCGCAGTTACCTCACCGTGAACAATCATGAACTTTCCCCTCTTGAATTTTGGATCGGTGGTGAGTGACAGGTACGCTTGCATGCAAAGCCACCATCTCACATCATTCGCTGAGACTTCTCGAGGGAGACGGATTATTTTCGTCTCGATCACGGCTGATGTAACGATGGATGAAGTCGGAATGCTTTTTGATGAGATCTAGAACCAAGCACGCTGGCCGGAAAACCGAAAGGTCATTAGTTAGAATGCCCCCCCCCCCCAAGTATGAGTTTTACGTTTGTGCTTGTATAAGGCATACTATAATTAGGTTAGGCTGTGCAATCTTTGCTGTAGTAGCATGTTAATACCTAAATCCTCCACTAATAAACACGAAACCCAAACACGCCAGCCGGACAACCCAAAGTTCGCTAGGTCGAATCCCCCCGAAGCATGAATTTTATATTTATATAATTAAGGCATACTATAATAAGATTACACTAGGCAATATAACCTTTGCAGTAGCAGCGTATTAAAACCTGAATTTTCCACTAATAAACTTGAAACTGAGAGTGTTCGTCATATTTCCGTGTCATTTACAGTTAGAGAAAGAAGGCGAATTAATACAGAATTCTCTAAAACATTAGGGACGGACTTTTAAAACGAGTTTCTTATATTAGTAATTTTAGTGGTTGAAACTCCCATATAATTTGTCTTTGATCCATTTGCTCATTTTTTTAAGATGGTATATTAAGTAATCCATAAAAAGCACAGCCAATGTATTAGTCGGAATAAAAATCCTTTCCAGGCTTTGAGCTCGATTGAAATGAATTTTATCGGCCATCATAGCAATCCGCCGCTTGGCGCATCACATATTCAGCCCCTGAGGCATGCACCTCGCGGTTATCAAGCGAAAAATTGATCTCTCGTTAGACACTCGGCTGCAAGAGTGGACAATACAAGTAAATACAGTGAAGGCCAGCGCCAGTCTTACTTTTAATTGAATTATATTTTGTTGCAATTTATATTTAATTATACGATATTTTGTGGCTTCCAAAACCTCTGGGTGAATAGTTAAGATAGATTGCATTCTCTCAAACCACTTATTCTAAGAATTATGAGTCATCATTCCGAGTCTCATTTGGAGTCTCCATCTTAGCCATGTATTCTTGTCAAGCTGATTTCATATTCTCTGCCAAGTTTTAGCGGTACTGATAACACTCCTTTGCCTTTTACCTCCTACTTACCTTTACATAAAACACTTCTGAAAGTTCAGCAGACGGGCACATGAGCATCACAAGTCACGGGCTCTCTCTCAATACATATGATAGATTAGAACACGGATGGCAAGATAAACGGCGCACATTTAACACCATGTTGATGTTTGTGTTTGTTTATTAATTTTTCCTTAATTCCCTTTTAAATATTTTTTTCCGTTTTTTTTTCTTTTTTCCACACATTTTGTAATTTTTCTTTTCTTGAATTTTATTATTATCTACTAATTTTCCTATGTACATGCTATTATATTTGAGTTATTCTTAAACACTAGCTTTACTGTCAGTTGGATTTCGCAGGTTTTTCACACCCCCCTTCTTTTGTGGGTGTTTTCCTGCAGTGGGTTTTTGCGTAAAGGATGTAAGCATAATAATCCTCACGTTTTTCCCACATTGTAAATTCTTTCACACACTATTAGATATGTAATATTGATATATTGTGTATATATATTTCTTTTGTATTAATTATCATTCTTTAATTCCTATAAGTGTATTCTTCACTGATTTTTTAACCTCAGATTGTAATTGTTTTAGGTATTGACCACTATTTGATTTATAAATTTATTGTGACGAGGGGTTAGATGGCAGAAGGGACAGTTTTTTCTCAATCTCGCCCCAATAAAGACCTTTTATTATTATTATTATTACCTATCCTAATTAAATCTTTCTCCGCCACAAGCTCTATTAGTAAATTTAATACATGACACTTTACTACATTTGAATTTACTATTCTCTTCCTTCATATCTATTACCCCTCATTATTGAATTACATACTGCATATGAAATATTTAGGAACACGTGAGGTTGAATTTTATATTTTGTAGTAAATGAGTTTTGATGATCTAAAGACGCATATCTTGAAATTTTTGCTACGATAATTTGGATAGTTTCCTCGTTTTTCAACCCTCCCTCTTCATGTGACTTCATGCATCGATTCTTGTTTATCACACGTGATGCATGCAAGATTTTAAGTACTTTCACAGTAAACATGACCATATAATTATTACGAATTTATGTTTACATTTATCTCAGCGTAACATAACTTTCGTACCTACGCATGCAGACGATCAAACAATGTGTTTGATCATCTGTGAGCCAATATGTGTTGGCCTTGTTTAATCGTCTAGGCAAGTGTAGATATTATTGGCCCTTCTATCTTTGGATTCATCATGAACAACATCCTAGCAACATTGGTAGCCTTGCGGATTTGCCATGCCTGCTACTCCTTACCCATGCATGTCTTCCCTCACCCCCTTTCTATTCAACCAACTTTTTCATCATCAAATCGCTCTTCAAATCCTCACATCTTCTGCCGGTCTTCATGCCTATTGAATGTCCTCCATTCTCCCCTGTTGCCTTCGTCAAATTTCTTCGACGAGTTCCCTTCCACCTCCAACAATATCCAGTAGCTCCCGATTCATCTTCTCTTCCATTCAGGATACTTTTCCATTGTTCTCCACCCTCATATCTGAAATGCTTTTGATTTCTGCTCTTCTCTTACGCAGCTTTGAGATGTGGGTGTGAAGAATAACAAAGGATGGAAAACTAGGCGAACCTTGTTGGTTAAGAAGACAAATGAGGGTAAATACAGTTTTTCGCCTTCCCGTCCGTGGATATTCCGAGGGCTGCGGACCCACTTTCCTCCTGAAGATATTGGACCACTTTCTCGCCATTTATCTCTCGTGATGAATGTTAGTCTCAGTTCTCAGAAATCCGCGGCTGAGAGATTTTCCTTGGAAAGATCGGACGTCACGATTAGCGCAATGAGCGCGATCCATGCGAAGAGATGCGGAAGACATGAGGGGACAATTCTTCGATTTCCCCGAACACCGCGGTTCCTCAGGAACGACATGTGTTCCTTGGAAGAGGGAAGAGGGCTTCCCATCAAAGTTCAAAATCTCCATGCCCAATTTCAGATATTGCCTTAAGTTTTACCATAGAGTAAAGAATACTATTGCACATGGTTTTACTCTTGGTGTCTTACCGACGGGAGATATGGGAGAGGTTTGCGTGGGGTCAATTTTTTATTCTCCCCTCCCACGTACTCAAATTATTTCGCTTGATTCCATCCTTCAGCTTGACATCCTTTTAAGACTTCTCTCCATTCCAATTAAAAGCCCATTCTCTACTTTAGCTTTCTCAGCTTTCCTAATATCTTTCCTTCTGTCACGGCCTTCAACATCCCATTGCCTCTGGTCATTTGAACTAGCCACTGACGCTGACCCAATCTATTGGCTTTCAACTACTTCCTCTTTGCTTGTAAATTCTGAGAATGTCTTTGTTTGCCCTGTTTTTTATCCATCGCATTTCTTTCATTCTTGTTTTCACTCTCACCGCAGACTACTCCATTCTGATCGGATGATGACGTAGCGCGTCAAAATCTAGGTTGAGTTTTGGTAAAAAATTTGGATAAACAATCTTATAGCTTCCTTTAAATATTCATACAATTCTCATAAAGTTACGCCTGGCACAGTAAGCATATCCTCTCTTCTGAAGGGCCAAATTTTCAAACTGTTCAATCCAGCACTTTATTCCAGATGAGTCCCCTTTATTTCCAAAATATCTTTACTAAAGAGCCTGTTTTAGATAGTCCTGTTAGTAAATTCCTGTGTTGATAAAATATTTTCGCTCAGTACCTACCTCTAGTTTTATGCTGATTTTTCACTTCCCGATTCTCGCTCATAAGTGACCAAGCGTTCTTCGTTCTGGAAAATCTCACTACCTAACATTGCTCATGGTCCATGATTACCGGATTCATCTCATACTGATTTTATAATAGCGTTAACATGACACTGCGGTCTCTTGGCTGACCGGCTATCTAACGCTAAGACAACCACAAATCTAACCAGTTCGTTTAACCTTCCCTCCATTTTTATTCCTAATTTAGGCTTCCTCGCTGGCCCCCTGGAACTGTTTCATCATTACTGTTCCTTATAATTTCCATCTATGTTGAAAAACTCATTAGAAAAGAAATCCTTATCTAACTCTCCAACTCTTTGCTATACTGCCATGGATTTTCCATCAGCAACCCATGGCCCTTAAGAAAATATTACCCCAGAACTAAAGAAAAAACTATAGTTAATTTCTTTAGTTTTTCCTTTAGTGAATTGGAACAAGTTTTACCAAAACTATAGACCGTAAACTATAGACCAAAAACTGTACATTGAAAACTATATGAACAAAAAACTGTAGACCTTGATTGATTGATTATGAACTAGACCTTGTTATAGAGTTAACTGGTGGTAATATAGAAAAGGGAAGTGTAACTAAAGAGTGAATTATAAAGCACCCCTTCATGTTAAGGAATATAATACAAACACTACCAAGGCTGTAGGAAAACTAAAAAAGCTCAACTAACTAGATTTACAGTAAGTAAACTATTGAAAACTAAAAGGCAAGAGTAACAAAAGGAGCATTTACTGAATGATCCTTCAGTTTAAGGAACAGAAACTGAACACAATCTCTGCTATGAGATAACTAAAGAATCTTGACTCAAACAGATTTATAGTTAACTGGTGGAAACTAAAAGGCAAGAGTAACTAGGGAATGATTACTAAAGTACCCTTTAGTATAATGAGCAAAAACTAAACACAACCTATGCTACAAGAAAACTAAAGAATGTCAACTAATCATCTCTTTAGTTTTTGGACCTCTCACTAAACGCCTGTACAGTATTTGGAAAACTAAAGGTGCACAGCTTTAGTTACTAAAGAATCTCTTTAGTAACTAAAGAATTTCTTTAGTAACTAAAGATTCTGTATAGTAATTTTTTCTAAGGGGGACCTTTGAAAGCCATACCACTTCTGAGTGACTCGACCTCTCCCTATATTCCTATCGAATCCCTCCAAATCATTCCGTATTAAATTAATACCGCCAAATCGTTTTCCGTTTCCTCAAGCAGTGTATGAATATCTGCGAAACAAGGAAAACGCAACCGCTATTGCCCTTAAAGTTCTTTGCTACGAAATAATCACATATTAGATGAACTCTCAAGTGCCACCTTTTTTCCTAAACCCAATCGGGTTTTCGCTACTTTTCTTTTCTCCATAATTCCGTAGATTACCGTTAAGGGAACCCACGTCTAGTACATATCGAAATATGGCATTTGCTTGCTTTGGTATCTTGCGAAATGAGCTTCCAAAGGGTTCGAGCAAAGTCTCTCGGTAAATTTCCTTCAAATAAGCTCCAAACGAGCCCAGAATATCCTGTGTTCAGCCTTTTCAACTTCTTACTTTAACTGCGTATTTATCTGCTCTCACAGTTTTCCTCTTCCTTATTTTAAGACATTTTGTTGTATCTAGATCGATAGTGTTCCTCGATCCATGTTTTCCTTATCTAGAACATGTCCTTCTATTTGAGTATGGGGGTCTATAATTCTTATTAAGGAGTTCTTCCACGTATTCCCTCATCCTAGCCTGAATTTCTTTCGGAAACGTTTCATTTGTAACCTTGAGGCCTGTCTTTTTTTCCCTTACTACAACCCAACATACTTCCTCGAGTAAAGCGTATCCGTTTCCTCATTTCTCTGCTGCATTTCTGTCCAAAGCTTTCATTTTATATATTGTATATCATTCTGGATGAGTCGGAGTTAGTATTTACAATTCCTTTCCTTTCCTCAGCCTTCCCATCCACGCCAACTATTTTTTCTACGTCGCGATTGTTTTTCCTGCATCTACATTTTTCCAAATTTCCTCCATTATTTCTATTCGTTTATCTTTGCTCTAAGTTCCGCTACCGATTTCTAGTATTATCCAGCTAACAGTAAAAATAAAAAAATAAAATAAAATGTTAAATTCCACACTATATTTTTCCTGATTACCTGTTTGCGGTCGTTTGTTCTTATAATCTACGTGCTTAAAACTTCCGTAAAACTTCTGTTTCCTCACCAATCTCTATCTTATTCCTGATCTAAGTCCCACGTTTTCATCTTTTCCCTCCCCGACAACCACGATCCAATCCCCAAGTCATTTATGGGTGTTCTCTTCCCCACATTTATCAAATAATTATTTCTTTCTTCCTGATTATCTCATTACATTACCACAGTGTCTGCAACCTCGTGGCCGCTGGCGAGCATGTACGCGAATATAAAGATTTCATTTATCCTATCTTCTTCAACTTCCGCTGATAATATCCTGTCGCTCACTCGCTCTGTACTATGTTCGCCTCTTCCTAATTTCCTGTTCCTGGACTCGTTTATCACACGCAATGGTGACGCAACGTTGCTTTTGGGGGAGCGGCTTCCTTGAAGATCACTTACGCCCTATCGGATCATTACGCGCATCCTCTGGCACGGCAGATTGTTTACTAGCATTAATATCAGTAGTAGTATAAGTAGATAATAGTAGCTACAACTACTATAAGTAGTAGTAGCAGAAATCCGTTTTTAAGTGTTCCAACTCCCTAGGTCATATCAATCCATGTATAAATGTCACCGTGCTTGTTATGCCGTTACGCATCACACATTTTGCCCTTCGGTAAGGCTATTTATATTATGCATCTCTTATTTTATGCTGTGTTTGAATTAAAAATTTGATTCGCGCTTCTAGCCACTTCCGTCAATGTTAAATGATTTATATTGTGGTGTTAATGAAACAGAATTTCATTCAAAGGCTTGAGTTGACAAATTCGTCATCTAAGCAGAATCGTGCATCAACGCTACTTGTCGGGGCATTTTCCATAAATCAATTATTGTTGATTTGTAACAAATTTATGAACGTTATTTTCCATCACTGTATCTGGGACAGCAAGTGAATCTAGTAGTTATAAGTTCATGGGGCGTTTACTCGGAACCGAAATCACAATTTTTTGCATGAAATTGTTAGATGGAAACGAAAATAGAATTTTAGTGAAAAAATTAATCTTCTAACCACAACCATTCACTCACAAATCAAAAATTAAAATAAGCAAAAGGTGACGCCCACCGAAAATGCTGCTGTGGTAACATTGACGTCATTTTCCTTCCGTCCTTGACTGCTCATAGGGAAGGGGAGGGAGTGGAGGGGGATTCTCAGAAGGTCTGCTCGCACAGATCCTGTCGTAATCGCTCCCATTGGGAGAGCCAGCTGTGTCCCCCACTTTGCGATAAGGCGAAGTAGCTTCGCGGGCGCAGTTGTGATCGGACGAAGTCGATATACGTCAGAGGTTGCACCACACCCACTTTTCCGAAAGGGTTAAGAACATCAGTTTTTCGTCGCTTATAACTCGAGAAATAATTGACGGATCAAAAAACGGAAAAAAACGGGTCTTTCTAGTTTACAAACTCTATCATATTCGGCAATAAAAAAATATGGTAAACGACCCCATTATGCTATTGTGACTTCCAGCTGCTGAGATTGCTAAGTCACCCTGCATAACCTAGCTTAGTCCACAAGTAAACACGACCTTTGTATCCAAAGTGGGATTTGAACCCGCGAACTACAGGTTGTAAGCCAGATATGCTACTAACCTAACTTCTGCGGCCGGCATAACTGAAACTTATCTGACAAAGTGAGTGAAGAAATTGAGTTTTAAGTTGGAAAAACATCATTGGAGCCTGTAGGGCGGGGTTGGCTGCGAATTGGCACGTAAAGGTAGAGGTCCTTTGTTAGATTCCCAGTTGTTGCACCTATTTAGGAAGGTTAAACAAAAATAAGTGAGTCGTGGGAATAGGCATGGTTTTTGAAGGAAGTAAGAATGGAACCCTTAGTTCACATGAGGTCACTATAAATAATTGGTACCAACATTAAGTGAGTTGAACTCGATAAAGGTGGGCAACGTTCTAGGAATGATTTTTCCAGCTCGTGAGTTGAAACTTCGCGTATTCACTCTGAACGACTCGGTGCGCGTGATATTCCATGTCATCTTCCATAGTTTTCTTACATCTACGAGAAACACTGGAAAAAGCTTAACAATTTAGGTAAGAGAGACATGCGTTACTCTCACCTGAAAGTCTCCAAAATAAAGCGGATATTTAACCTTTGATCCATAATGATCGAGATAAAAAGTTATTAGATATTATAGAGCAAATAATCTTCCGTAGTAATGTGTTATGACAATAATTTAATTTTAATAAATGACATTAATACGTATAAAATATTAGTGGACCCTATTTTAATAAATTTTTTGGTACGGAAATACTATAACGTGATTCTGAATTAATCAAAGTTGCTCATGTCACGAGAGTCCTCAAAGTTACCCGATTTATTAATCATAAGGGAAATATTGTCGATCTTTAACTTGCAGGTATTCATAACACCGGAGTATGACATTTTTCTAAGCACGGTAAACAGGTAGCTGGATCCCACGGAATAACTCTCGCCACAGCCAAATTCGAAGTAAGTTAGGTTAGTTAGAGTGAATATTCGAGGGAGGCAACCGACAGTTTAGGCCGTTTGCGACATTTTGGATGGGTAGATAATTGAGTAGAGATGGGAACATTTCAAGGAAAGGGATGTAAAAGGAAGGGTGTAGTGAAACCCATCGTCTGCAATTGCCTGCTCGTAACGAGAGGTACCAAAGGGTCACGGTTTAACGTCCCATTCGACGGACAGATTACCTAACCCGAAGCACCCTCCTCTAAACACTCAAGCAGAGGGACCTGTTAACCAATGAAAAATCTTACTCTTCCGGGATTCGAACCCAGGCTCTCGGGGTAGAAAGCCAGGGCTCCAGCCACAACGCAAACTGGACGCAAAAATTCGAACTCGAGTCGTCGAGATGGGATGCAGGAACACTATCCACCAAACCCACCCTATCCCTTCCACTACCGGTCCCTGAGAACGCGTTTCTAGGAAATTTCCAGGCACCTGACTTTTCCTCCAGCTTTCAGTCCTAATCTGCAAGGAGCTTGCGCCTCGTTCTCGAACCTTCTCTGGGGCAAGAGAGAGTGGGCGGTGGGGTGGGAGGCGCCCGCAGCTACTCATAACTGAGGACAGGCGCCGAAATTCAGGTCTACAGAGCCTGAGAGGAGTGATTCGGAAAGGTGGTCCGCACAAGTACCCTGTGGGCAATGGGAGGAGGCGGAGATAGAGGCCAGCGCCCCGTCGGGCCTTTGTTTTTCCTTAAGGCGCGGGGTCGGCAGGCATTGTTCTCGCATTTTCGTCACGCACTAATTTTTTTTCGGGACCACACTCGCCCACTCCCTTGTGGGAAGGAAAGGAGGAAAGGGGAGGGTTGGTTGTCTCCGTGTCCCGCCGTCTGGGAGAAACGCAGGCTCCGAGGACCCATCTGGTGGGCTCAGGGCGTAGTTGCATAATAAACATATTTCGTTATTAAATTTTTTCATCATATCTATTTTGACTTTTACGTCACACTTTTCACCACTCAAGCTGTCACGAGGGCGTGAGGCGGTCACGCACAGGCATCAGACGAGAGTGAATGGCGTGTTACGATGCTAAATGTAGTCGTTGTAGACTTTGGTTTCAAGCTGCTCAACTTCATAGGTTATTTTAACTAAAATAAGACAGACTAACCATCGATTCCCTCGACGAGTTGCGAACACGCAGCCCTTGGGTTGGCATGCCCTCGCTTCACCCACCTGACTACCATGTTGTTGGCTACTAGAGTGACAGAAACTAGTAAATAAATAATGTTAAGAATAAAAGGAGTCTATGTATCCTGTTAATCCTCAGTTTACGTGATCAATGGTGACACCAATATAAATGGTTGGGCACAGTTGGGCAAAAAGAGGAATAGTTTTTTGATGTCATTTTATTGGTTGAAACTAAATTATACTCAGTGAAAATGTCAAACCATCCATTTTCCTTATTTCAGTTTGCTCGCTATAAGCAAACAGCTAAACCAGGCGATGTAGTTAGCCATCGATAACGCTGCTTTTTTTAATGCCAACGGATGCGGAACCGTGCGTCATGTTGAATAAATATGTACTTCCATGATAAGATTTTGCAGTAATTTTTTTTTCTCCATGAAAGCACTATTTGCTGCTTCTTTCTTTAAAACTCTCTCTATGACACTATAATATACTGCAGAGCAATGAATGCAGTTTAAATTTAGGTAGTCTACGTTTCTGCATATTCATGTGAGGAAGTGGTACTGAATTATGTGATTGGAGAGGGCGCAGCATAGTTCTGAAATTTAACTATTTCCATGACATTATTTAAGTCATAGTTTAAAAAGGAAATGTAAATCGCAGTAAGTGAATGCCATTACACAACATTTAAGTCAACGTCTTTTGAGGGCGTTCAAGATCGAATACGTACGCACACGTGTCGCGTTAAGTGTCAATTAATCTGTAGAACGAATGGGACTTTATTATTTTACAATATTTTCATTCTTAATTCAGTGTTTTTTTAATAATTTTTTGGTTACATAATCCGATGAGTAAATGTAAGGGACTTTCAGAACTATAAAACATTGATATTCGGAGCATGGAAGGGTAATGCGCTAACATTTATTGGTAGCAATTCGATAGGATAGCAAATTATCAAACACCCTCTAAAAGGGAATCAAGCGAAGACCCAAATAGTATCACGACTCGATTTAAAGTGACAATTCTCGCAGAAAAAAATTGAAGACTGAAAAAATGAGAGATAACACTAAAAGAATTTGTCGGGAAAAAAATCGGTTATCGATGGAAAGCTGATGATGACGAGAGAGCGGGGAGGTGCTTCTTGGCGAAGCGGCTGAGATTGAGAAAAAAATTGAACAGACGAGGGAGAGTTTCCATGCAATATTATTGTACTTGGGAAGAATAGGTAACCACAAGGGAAGAAGTGACGTGGAATGTAAATAAACGTATTCACTACGTTACTGTTGAAGATTTTTACGAATTGCAACATGTTTTGCAGCTTAAAAATAGAGTTATAAGTATCCTGGGAAATACTCTTGTAAAACACCCGAGCCCGAATTTTGTAGTAAAAGGCTAAATGTTGATCTTTTTATAGAAAATAGGGCTAAAAACAGTGGAATTCATGTTGAATTGAAACTGAGGTAACAACAGAAATTAAAATTTAAAAAAAATTGAAACAACTATTTTTGAGGAACGGAAAACACTTGTTACTTTTAAATAGGTACATAGGCATTTGCTCTCAATGATGCGCTAAACTATTTGGAGTTCATTCAACATTCATACAAGTTCCTTTGCGTTCAAAATTCGAACTTTCCCCTGAAACTATTGGATTGTGTCCGAAATACGTTCGGCAGGAGAGGAAAAATAAAATTTTATTCCTCCGGACGGAACGATATGGGATAGTTGAGAAGAAGAGACAGATTTGTGCCAGAGTTCAATGAAAAAAGAGAGAGAGAAATGTGAGGTGCGAAGTGACTGAAAGAAGAGAAAGAGGGTTTTCTAGCGAGTGAAAATTCTTTCGTCATCGCGGGTGAATGTTGTTTCGTCACTGTATAAGAGCAAACATTCGCGCTCAATTCCAAATATTTGGGCCCCGATAAAACCCCGATATGCTTACGCTCCCCGCGTCCAGTTTCTTTCGCCACGCAATAGAGCCGACTGGTGAAATGGCTTTCAGATTAAAGATTTTCTGCGGATTCGATTACCCGCAGGCTATTACATTCCCCTGTTAGGTACATACATACAAAACAGTAAAACTATTACAGTTAAATTTTTTTTTCGAATATCTCAACATGAGAAGAAGGCATCTTTTACGTTAAGGGGATCATTCAGCCACGAAGGAATACCAAACCGTGTCACGCGTAACTCTTCATTCTCATGGGTGTGTGCTTAAAAAAGTTATCCGTCTTAATAATTGGGATTGGACAGATATTTTTTCTCATCACATTACAGCATAGTTAATACTAAAAGGCATTCCGAATTTAACGTCTTGAATAATCAGTGCTATCTGCACTATGTACTGGAAAAAACGAACAGATTTGTTCACTCTATTGAAAACAATAATTTTTATTCGGATCTGGTATATTCTTATGGGTAATAAAAAGCAATCAGCAATAGGTTGTGTAGCGTCATGGCTTTTAAACTCCGTGAGTTGAACGAATCAATCAAATCAGCGAACTAGCTATGCTTATGATCGTTAAGAGGAATCGACAATGGAGTTCAATCACGCCATTAGATATGGATGAGGGTTTTGGTAGAGCTTGAAGATAGGAAGCGAGGGAAAAGACTAGATACACTTGACCGCGGAGTGAATTACTCTTGACTTCAGGCAGCATATTGTTTCCCGTCATGAAACAGAGAAAATTCCTCTCGTGACGTAATCTCCTCGCCGATGGACGAGGAAATAGGAATAGGGTAGTTTCCTATTTTTTTATTGCTTTGATCAGAAGTTTATTATCTCTGCATTACGTATTTTAAGCCGTTTGATTTTAAAACGACGTTAAGTAATTTCCTCGTTAATAAAAAAAGTGCAAACTTTCAACGGCGCGTATAAACGGCGGCAAACTATTACATCCCGATCAATTATATGTGTGAAATCAATGGCACGTACACTCATTCCTCTCACTGCCGCTAGTTGGTGCTACTGACGCATCTAATGTAAGCACACAGCACTCTGTGAAATCTAATTAACAATTATCTGAGGAACATTATTTCAATTAATTTATTATGATAAACTTTCATTCATCTAATTCAAAACCATTCATTCATTTTATTCATTTAAAAACAGTTGGTATTAATATTACGATGCTGGAGTGAACTTAGCCTATACCCGTGCCAAGTTTACGCCATGCTTCGTGGTAGCAGAAGACTTTAGGAGCAGGAAGCGTAGGATCCGATAAAACAACTATTAATAGCATGATTAACGGAGGAAATTTTCCGAGCTTTGATAGTTTTCATTGGCAATTTCATTCATAGGCGGTTTAATACATGTTCACTAGAGCTTCATCATCATCATGGGTCAACAATCCTAGGATTGGTCTGACGCAGCTCTCCACTCGATTCTTCTATCGGCCAACATCTTCATATTAACGTAGTTCCTCTCTTTCACGTCCTTTACGACCTGTTGTATATAACTCATACGACACCTTCCTTTTCCATTCTTCCCGTAAATTTTTCTTCGACGATATTCTTCATTAGGCCATCGTGTCTTAAGATATGGCCGATTAGGTTGTCCCGTCTTCTTTTTATAGTTTTCAGTAGACTTCTCTTTTCTCCCACTCTTATTAAGATTTCATCTGTCACTCGGTCGATCCATTTAATCTTCATCATTCTTCTGTAGCACCACATTTCCAATGCTTCCACCCTCTTCTTCTCCGCTTATGTCATCGTCCATGCCTCACTGCCGTAAAGAAACATACTCCAGATGTATGTTCTGATGAATATATTTTTATGGGTCCTTGGATAGCAAAGGTTATTCTAACCTTCGTGTATGTGAATAAATTGGATATGACAATGTCTGGCATTTGTGATCCAGCAGTCCTAAAGATAATCTCCAATAGATAATACTAGATCAATTTAATAGATTTAAAGTATGAAGTGTGAAATTTCTCGAGAATCCTTCAAGGGGCTCTGAAATACAATTATAAGTTCGGGGGACGAATATTTCCTCTGCCTTGCAACGTAAACTATGTACTTACCTATTACGTCTGCAACAAGCCTGCGGAGTCCCTCCATTTCTGAGCTTTTTCAAATGAACTTAAAAGTTAACTTTTAATTTTCTGGTTAATTCTAATTCATCAGTCCAAATGATTTGCGTATGATGAATGCATTTACGGTGGGGCACGAATCGCAAATATTAATTGTGTTTTCTTTGATGGCGGAAACTACCCTATTAACGGCAGAATTTGTCTCTCTTCGAAAAAAACGCGAATTCCGAGAAAGTCAGTGTAAATCCATAAAACTGCAACAAAATGAAAATAAATTGTACAAATCATGAAAATGTTTACATGAGTTCAATTCCGATGGACTCCCTGAAAAACGTTTAGGTTACTGTAGCGAAAAAAATAAGTAGGAGAATAAGATAAATGATAACTAAGTTTTCAAACAAAGTTGATGTATTCTCTTCTTGATGAGATTACAATCCAGACTGGTGAGCGGAACTGAAGGTGGAACCACCTTCACCAACGTTCGCGGAGTACTGGCGTCCGAGCTACACTGACTTACCAAGTCGATTCCAAGTCGAATCGAAATGCATAATCGAATGCTTCGACGATTAGAGGAGTCGATACAAATGGGCGCCAAATACAAATCAAAATAAATTTTCTAAACAGTTACTTTAAATATTTTTAAAGGGTAGGTATATTCGTGATTCTCTTCATATACGTAACCTATGATCAATGTTCAATGTGTCCGAGTAGTAGTTTCTAGTTTTTTGAGGAAGGCGAGCGGCAGCTAAGGTCGTTGTTAGATTTGCGCTATTTTGGAATTGGTCGGTAATTTGATATGGTAAGCAAGAATATTTCGAAGAGTGTAGGATGAGTGGAGTGAGACACGGCGTTAGCAATAGCCTACTCTTAATGAAATATACCAATGAATCAACGGTTAATGTCCTACCCGACGAAAGGAGAACTGTACTCGATGTGTCTTCCACGTAGTATCTAGGAGGGGACCAGTACACCGATTGAAAATCTCTACCTCAGTCGTGATTCGATCCCCTGGAGTGGGAGGTGAGTACCCAAGCCAGCACACCGACCCGATCCCCAGTAACTGACTTCGGCGAGATGTAATGCAATGTCATCACGATTAAAAGAAACAAGACAGCATTATTCCACAAATTATTATCCGTACGACGCGTTTCAGTCACTAGGCTACCAGCATCAGGTACATCTAACCTTATGTACCCGGTGATGGCCTGGCGGTTGAAACGCGTCGTACGGAATATAAACTGGGGAACAGTGCAATCTTAATCCTTTCCAAGCTGTATCCGATGTGACTATTATGAGACTAATTATTAAAGTCACGCCTTTTTGAATACTATTTCCGTCATTAAAGCTCCGGGATCTGATTTCAGTTGGCTATCGTGAGGAATTTAATTCTAGTGTCTTGTACGTAATGTGAAATCTCTTCTAGCGGAAGAGGTAGCTGTGAGTGAAAGTGGCGAGTTAGCACTATGGTAAAAACCTATATAATTCTGCTAAATTACGAAGTATTAAGTCACTCTATAAAAAGCTATCATATGGTGTTGTACTATAATGGCAATTTTCGTAACAAACAGCTCCTTATCTTCACCTGGGAAGCATAAGTTAGGATTAGTAGATCGACGTGCTACCTTTCTTCTTTCACTTCCACTGGAGGCAACTTCTTTTAACACAATACTCTCCGAGGATTCTCATTCCTCGTGCAAAGCGTTTGAAATTAATTTCCTATGATTGTCGGCGGTTTTTACGAATGAGTAGGTTTCGTTTTTCGTTGTTCTCGGCAGTGGACTACTTGGTCGCTTATGTTCTTCTCTTGCTTCATAATCTTTGCTCAACACCGAAATTATTATCTGACTTCAGTTTCCTTCCTAGAATCAATAAATGATGATGCGAAACATTAAGATTACGCAATATCATTCGAATCCGATTCGGTTGGTGAGGAACATTTAGAGCAAGAAGGAGGAAAAAGTGGTTGTAACCTGGAATCCATGGCAACGACCCTTTGATGTCCACTCCTCTGGAAACAATTTTTCGTGGAATTTCTCTCGCTACCGCGCAGTAATAAAACTCATACCAATGCAAATTGAAGCTTCATGAGAAAAGTGGTATCGTCACGCGGAAATAACTGAAGTTGCGTAAGTAAAGAATAAATTAACGATGAGGAAGGAGCAAATGACCGAACCATAAGATAGATAAAAACAATAATGGAAAATCTGTTATGCATTGTGGTGATATATGTTTTAGAATCATTGAATATGTCCCAGAAAGGTGATATAAATCTTGAAGATATTGTAGCGTATATTTTGAGGAGAGAGTGCACATAAAATGGACAGAAAGGAAGATATATAATTAGATAATCTCAGAGTAGGTAAGCCGTGAAGAGAAAAGAAAGATTTGAAAATATGGAAAGTAGAGAAAAATTACGAGCCAGAAAAGTTGTATGCGTGAGATAATTGGGAGTATGAAATGCTGGCAACTCTTGTGCAGGGGCGAACGTTAGCAAAAGAAAGAAAGAGTAACAGAATGCTATATATTTCAGACAGCTCAGTTCATTTTTTACTCATCCAGATGGTTAAATGTCAAGGAATCCATGCAGTTTATCCGCACATCTGATCATTTGAACTTTCACGAATGATCAATTGAAAGCCATACAAATAAATGCATTATAAGGCTTAAACTTAATCTCATTTAGTACGCTATTTTGTTTACTAAATAAGAGGCACAGGCAGAGCTGGATCTCGCGTCCTTGAGGCTAGGGGGTGAGAGGAACCGCGGAGCGCCAGCGAGAATTGGGAGGAGAAAGGAGGCCTCGTTAGGTGTCCGTTCGTGCGTCCGTACTCAGCTCCATACGTATGGTAAATATCGCCGGGGAGTTGGTAATACTCTCTGGAAAGGGAGAGTGGAGCACGGAGGAGATTTCGATGCCCAAGTGCTGAGGCGCGGCGGCGTGGCAGGGAGGGGACGAGAGAGGGTGTGGGGGCGCTTGGGAAGAAGGCGCCGAGGTGGAAGGAGCGGGCGCGAAATTCGGAGAGGGGGCGAGGCGAGGAGGGGGTGGGAAACCCATGCCGGGCGATCGGAGCGGTGGAGTGGGCAGACGGTCGGCGGGAGGGGAAGGCTCGGATCCCGGAGAAGTTTCTATTCCATCGCCGCCAACCGCCAAGCGAGGCTCAGTCGTTCCCGAACAGCTGGAGTGCACACGGGAAGTGGGTCCATCAGGGCTTCGGGTGTTCTTCCCCGCACGTCGTGGCTCTTCCTCCGGTAGATATCCGCCGAGTGGTCTTCTTCTTTGAGCTGCAGAGAAAGGAAGAGAGAAAGAGAGAGAGATAGGGAATTTGCCGCTCTACGTTCCACTTCAGGCAACCAGGAGCCGAACGGTCGCTGAGACGCACAGCTCTACATTGATGCGAGAAAGGGAGGCGAGGGATAACTTGGGAAAGAACACACGCAATCGGCGGCTCCTGATCCGTTGAGTCACCCTAATAGGGGCGTGAAGACTTTGAGGTTGCTTGGAAGACGGAAAAGGGCGAGGAGTGAGTGGTGTGGAGGAATAGGAGAGGGAGGAAGGAAGAGAAGGAGAGAGAGGGCGATAGAGTGAGGAGGGAGGTGGACACAAGAGGACAGAGAGAGAGAGAGAGAGCGAAAAGAGAGAGTGGAGCAAGAGAGCGAAGGGAAAAAAAGGGAAGGCGCTTACATCGCGGAAGAGAAAGTCTTCTCACCTGCCATTTTTTTTCTTATTTTTTATTCCGACCGCTGTCGTCCACCACGCCGTTACTACAAACACGCGAACCCTCGCCGGCACAAGGAGCGGACGCATTTTAACCTTCCCCAATAATAATTGCTATCTTTCTGGCAAGGAGTTGCACCTCCGGTCATCTCCGGTCGGCGTTTCTCCCCTCGGGACACCCGGGGACCCAAGGGGGCGGAGCAGGGGACACGGAAGACGGAATCCGCCGCGTATCGCGGACCTCAGGGGCGTGGACGCGAGTTTTTGACCATCGAACCGAAAGTGCGGTGACGTAGGGCTCCCAGAATCCCAACCTGTTCGGTGCGTCTTCCCCGATCTGTTTTTTTTTCACGACGAGCCGGTCATTTGGGGTGAAATTGTAGCAACCTGTTAGAATCACGGCGGGGGTTTATCCTCGATCTTCCTCAACCGTCCCCTTAGCTCAGTATCGGCACATAAACAACCGAACTCGGCGCGAGCACCACCAGGGCACCACCTTCTGGGCAAGGCGCGTATTTTTTTTCGCAACCTCCTCACCCCCACCCCGGCGCCAGTCCAGCCCTCTCACCCCCCATCCCACAGCTCTCTCCCCCCCGTGCACACAATTCCCTCCATCCCCTTTCGAACCCTTCCTCTCTCTCCCACACTCCCCCCCTCCCTCCCTCTCCCTCCCCGCGCCGAGATAAGCCGTAGTATCCGCGCCGTGCTCAATCCCGCTCGCCACTCCGGCGTCACCGCTCGCAGCTCGCCGTTCTCCGTCCGTCCGAGCGCAGGTTGGACCGCGGCAGGGACAGAATCCCGAAGCATCCGTCGTCGTGCCTCTTGGGGAATCGGCGGAGGGGTTGGGGAGGAAGATTGCGTGCTTCGCGAGGCTCTAACGGAGAGGAAGAGGGATTTCGGTGAGGGCGGAGGGATTGTTTTTGCAGTGCTTTCCCAGCGTGCGAATCAGTGCTCGCCCCTCGACTGGCGCCTCTTTTGATGAAGGATGGAATCTGAACAAGATCGAAGGAGGGTGGAATCGTTCGCCCTTCCGGCGTGCGGCTGGTAAGTCCTTCCTCGCCTATCGGCCATCTCACCCTTCCGTCAACTCAGTCCTGTATTACAAATATTTTTGGAATAATTTTCGAAAAATCAGTCAAAGGGATGACTTGCCTTAAATCAACATTCAGTTATCTCTCGCCCAAGTTCTGCTCTTTTCGATGCTTAGTTTAATTTTTACGAAGGATTCCGGAACATAATAAAATTTCGAATCGAAATATCGTCCATGGTAATTTCTAAAAGGAGAAATGTGATTTAATTTCTTTGCATAAATGTTACAGAAACTAAAGCCCTTACAGCTGGCCAAATATTACGATTCGGGAAAATGTTTTGTGGGTTGCTTAAAGAAAAACTTTCTGATAAAACATGCTTAACGCAATATGATTTGCAACTTATACGCAAAATAATGCGTAATTATGTATAGGTGAATATAATAGAGTGATTGCATATGTTGGCAGTGCTGTACTGGAGTTAACATTTGTTATTTACATTTATGGTCGGTGTTTAGTTCAGTGACTAGAGGGTAAACATTTTCCCACTTTTTTCTTTGATTTCTCTCCTACCTTGAGTTTCTATATTAACTTCCTTGGGAAGTTATGGAGAAAAATTATACAGTAATAATTATTATAATATTATTGCATTCGTAATGAATGAATGAAATAGATATTTTTATTCACTTCATAGTAGGTTTAAATTATATGTATTGATTCTCACTGATTATAGAACGATGTGTGCCTTAATTATCAATTTTCTGAACTAATGATCTTGATTGTGTTTGCATGATGCTCTATTTATAAACAGAATTGAGAAACTAGCAAATTTAAATACTAGCTAAGGAGTAGAAATTTCTCCCAGTGAGTGGAAAATTTTATTGCTGTGAATCATTTTATTACACGAACGTCTTGGGTGCAAAATTGATTTGTGTAAAAAATTAGTCAACACGACTCTAATAAAAACAATGATGATAATGTGAGCATTTTTTCGTTGTTACCGTTTACGATTGCGCATCAGCTTTGTGCGTTAAATATTTGACAGGAAAACATTCAGCTACTTGAATGCTTGAGAATACTATTTTTTTATTTTGGACAATATGATGGAAGAGTGATGCGCCGAGATAGCTTCAGACCACTCTATGGCATTTTCCAATAATAACCTGATGATTTAGTCATGGAAAAACTCAATATATCCATTGTCCTTGAAAGAAGTAAGGAAAAAGAGTAACATGATTTAGTGTGCCTTGTCAAAGAAAGCCTCTCGCACGACGGTTTGCATGGAAAAAGCGACATCTCGGCTGAATAGAAATTCATATGGAACCGATAAAGATTCACTGAGAATTAAATGCTAACATTTCTGCGAAGACCATGAATTAGAACATTATTATCGCTAAACTCTCATTGGATTTGAGCGCCTGAGAATTGCATTCGAGTGGCAACAAGGATTTAATTGAAATGAAAACATTTTCTTTCAATGAAAACATTCACTCTCTTTCTCTGGGTTTAAATCCATTCATAATTGAATTGTTACATTAGTGCATCATCGATAAAGTTCTTTATCAATTCATTTGCATGATTGGAAATAATGTAGTGGGAATTTGAATATATGATTTCACCGATACAAAATTCAGAAATACCTTATGAAATCTCTTTTAA
This sequence comes from Platycnemis pennipes, assembly GCA_933228895.1. Taxonomy (NCBI): domain Eukaryota; kingdom Metazoa; phylum Arthropoda; class Insecta; order Odonata; family Platycnemididae; genus Platycnemis; species Platycnemis pennipes. The sequence goes on from OW121847.1 coordinate 111,981,034, forward strand.
GTGCTGTAGTGGGACTTTATACTAATTGGAATCATGATTTCACCGATACAAAATTCATAAATACTATATGAACTGTCTTTGACTGAATTGGGATTTATTTATCTCACGTGGTGACCTGACAACCTTCTCAGTCTGTGCACCGCAATGCTTGCTTCCGATTCCATATCGGCTGCTTCGCCGTTTCCGGTGCCGTTACTCAGTGCAGCCAAACACACAGTCCGACGTGGGTTTAGAACCTATTTCATCAGCACATCGCCAAGCATCAGAGATCCCCGACGTATCAATCTTTTACTGGGCGCGAGTATATTCTCCGCACGAATGACTCCCGTTACATAATGGTGACCATTCACGGCTCGGGCTCGATATTATTCCGGGATGAAATGGTCGTTTATCGTTACGTATCAGCGGCCTGATCAATGAATTGACACGGCTATTCATGCGATCGGTAGTTACTTCATGGGCAGCATGTGTCTAGTTGTTGTATGGGAATTTAATCGGTTTACCCATATGCACGTTGACGAAAGACTCATGCGAGGACGGAGGGTGTAATTGATGGCCAATAAGCCCGAATAGACGGTTGTTCTGAGCGAATGGTTTAAGGGCAAATTTTTATGCTCCTCTCCTTATTTTTCATACCTCTTAATCTACTACACCAGCTAAATTATCTTTAAGCCATCGTCGATTAGCTACCATTCCTTTGAATAATAATTTTAATTTTAACAATAATATTGGCCCCATAACAATGAATTGACCACTTGCTGAGCTTGTTCCTTAGGAAATATGGTTTCACAACCTCATTGTGCTCAGGAATCCTGGCGTATCTGCGAACGGCAATTTGTGCCCGCGCGAAAAAGGACCATTTTGACCAGTTACGCTTCACGTCATTCGAAAGTTCTCCTCTTCAGCTGCGCTTGCTGTAAAACAGCTAGTTATTTCAGCCCTCCCGAGATTAGATGGGGAGTGCACCCCTGAAGCAGTTGCACAGCCTAATTCGGTATTCATAAAAAAAACGGTGGTCTGCGTTAAAGGTGAACTCGCTTTTTCTGTCAAAGGATATCAGAAAGAAGGTACCATTTCCTTGTTTGTTAGTGGTTGGGTTGGTGAACATGAACAATGGAGAGCAACGACCGGATGGTAGCGATTGAATATGTAGCATCGCGGTCTAATTGCCGCATGTGGCCACGGATCCCAGTCCTCGGCAGAAATGGGGAGGGTGAGGAGATCGGTTTCTGTGGTTGGTGGAAAAATTACTTAACAATCCTTTCTAATCTGACAACTAGCAGAGATTTTTCAGCCGGCCACGGTAGCCAGGTTTGCAATGCACAGCCCAAAGGCCTCGGAGGTCGAATGTCACTCAGGGCATGGATGTCGCGTTTATTCTTTGTTGAATTTTAAGGTTAGATTATGCAATTTGACCAATGCAGTTGGCGCATCGTAAAACGTGATTCTAGTACCTAAGATTTTTTCTAGGTAACCCCGGTCCTACGGTAAGGGGTCTGTGGAGAGCATTTTAAGTGGATTATTTAATTCGCTGAATGGCTGGGTAATTCCTCTGACCCCTTGGTGCCTTTCGTTAAGAGAGGGAGATTTCAGATGCTGGATCTCACTCCACCTTTCATCCCCTACCCAAACAAATCCTTCTCATGCTCAATCTCAGTTTTCAACTTCTCAATATCAGTCAGTTTTAAATGGTGCGAATGGAATTAGCTTTCGGCCATCTCACTCAGACAATTACTTCCAGGTAGGAGGTTAGCTTCTACATTCACAGATATTTTCTCTTTCCCTTATATCTTTCGTCATCACACCTACGGTTTCCGACCAGGCACGTAGCGAGGGGGAAGGCTTCTGGGGCTTCAGCCCCGTCGAAATTTTTTCCCAATAATTCTGTCGCTCTGATTTCAACTGAGCATGTTAATCCAGATCACACTGCGTATAATTCAAGTGTTAAGTGTCTTGAAACTTGATCACTAGCTTGATGCATGTGTGGGATTAATAATTGTTCTTGTCGAAATGATATGCATGGATAAGTTGAACTTCTGTTCTGGGGCTGTTCAAAACTGCTTCATATCAAGGCAAGCAGTTAATTTTACCAGTGAGGAGAGGTAGGAATGGGCACTATGAAAGTAAATACCAAGAAATGAAAATTAAGGGAAGGATTTTTAACATGTCGGCACCGAACGGGCAAGGCTGTTTTGTTTCAAATACCTCACTCTAGACTTAACCCCTCTCCCCGAAGCAAATTTCTGGCTACGTGCCTGATTCCGAGTGATTTTCTCTCTCTAACGGCACATGTGCTTCGGTCAAGATATAACGACGAAGGGAAGTCTTATCCTCCGGTATATCAGCCAAGGAGTTTATAGACTGTCGGCTGTTGAACACATTAGTCGGATCTCATCGCCTTTATTATCGGACCATTGTCGCGTCGACTGTCGTCCCAACTTCTCACTTACCCTCTCCCGTCCGCCCCTCAGGGAAAAACCTCCCTCGGGTTCATTGAAAAGCTGCGACGTGAGCCGATTAAGCTGACCATTTAACGGTCGCTCGTGTGCTTGACCTTACTCACGTTCTTTCTTCCCCACGATTCCAAATGAGATCGTCCAAGCGTCGTCGAACGAACCAAGCACTCCGACTCAAATAGGTCAGTAATTTGCCGGAATGCCAGCGATTTCTATTGATATTTCCCCTCCGGTCATTATTTAGACACATGTCGGTGCCTTTCTCATTGTTTCGCCGTTGTTTTCAGGACTCAACTCAGACCAGATTACTGTGCAATAGCAGACATTCCACAGAGAAAAACATCATTCGCCTTGACCGGGACTCGGACCTGGCCCCCTGATTTCCGACCACGTGTACTACCACTTGAGCTACCGCGACGAATGTGGACGTCTTGGTAGCTCAAGTGGTAGAGCATCTGGCCGGAACTGAGTGGGTCCGGGTTCGAGTCTCAGTCAAGACAATTGATTTTTCTCTGTGGAATTCCTGCTATCATTTAATTTCAGTGGGTAACGCCGTTATGGTTTTCGCTGCTAGTTCACGAGCTTTGAATGACAGATTATTTTGATTTATTCATGATGGTCAGGGAAGGGTTGTTAATGGTAGATTCCGACTTTAAGTTACAAGGCAGAAGCGGGAACGTTTACCACTCTGCATACCGGAGTCTGCAGATTTAGTAGCAGCCAATCGTAGTAGAGTTCGAGTTGGTAAAGCGGTGTGTCCTAGTTTGAGTCCCGCTTCGGGTACCATGTCCTTTTATGCAAGAATTGAACATAGGTTACTCAGTGCGATATGATCAATGCAGTCAGAGCTCTTCAAAACTTTCAATATGGATTCTAACAGCGAAATGGGCGCTGTACCATGTACTAATCCAGGAAAACTGTTGTCAAATTTATTCTCTATGAAAAACCTCACTGAAATCAATCGATTATATCTTAATGTCTCTCACAGATTGATATCATATAAGCAATCGAGTTAAACACTACGAAAACTCACCTGCTCACACGATAAAATTCTGTTTCCCCTTGGAAATGAGGCAAATACCCTATTTTAAACCTGTACTAATAGCTCATTCGGACCGGGAGCAATAGGAGAAAGGGTATGTCCTCGTGATAACAATTATTTTTTCTTCTTATCCGCCTACCGTATCCCTGTACAACAGAAAATTTAACGGCTGCCCCCTGAGTAAAAGTCTGCGTAAAGACACAGAAGTGATTCCCAGCTGAAATGATGAGAGCCAGCGAGGGAAAGAAAATATGTATCGAGGGAAGATGCGGAACTAACTAGTGACGACAATAAATGCAAGTTTAAAATCTTGTTGCTTAAAAAAAACAACCTCGAGTGTGATATGTGTGAGTGAAATAGTCAATGAATGCTACTAGAAATACACTAAAACGGTACTCAGATGTTCAAGAAGCAAAGAAATGATCCTTTTTTGATCCTTAACCGTGTGAGGAAGTAAGGGTTAGCTCTGTCGCGCACCGCGATATTTATTCACCACCTTCCATTTCTAAAAGTGATCGCTCTTCTTATTCCCCCACCTGCAAACTGAACAAAAAACCAACCACGAAACACTCATCTGTTTAGGAAGCTTGGCTCAAACAAGTACTCGCAAACCAATCTGGGTGAAACTTGGCAATTCAATATGACCGGCGGAATCCACTTGCGCATTCTTTCCTCAGCACCCCTTTATTGGAACTACTACATGCCGGTTAGGAATATCTCTTAGAAGGGAATGAAATCCGGTTTTGTTGACATAATAAGACCACTGAAGCCGTATTCTCTGGTTTCACTCTTCCGCCGCTATTTGCATTGGCGTGGCACCTTCGAATTTAAGGGCATAAGCTTTTCACTTCTCCGATGAGCGATGAATGCAGACACACCCGAGATTTCCAAGCGGTCTGCTTTCGGATGACTTTACTTTTTGCAAATACAGTATTATATTTTGAATGCCTCCTAATAACTCCACGTAACATATTTTTAGGTCTACTGCTACACCCTATCCTGCAAGTCACCGCAAGGGTGTTTGGCAGGGGTGAATCAACACAAAATCATGTATTAATGCTTGGAAAACAAGCTTTTTGTCAGTAACTACACAAAGGGTTCTAATGCTAATCTTTAACTTATGTTTGTTAATTTTTAAGCAGATAATAATCAGTTGGTTTCACATGAGTGTAAATGTTGTAATAGGTAGGGAGGTACGTATGTAGTAGCTACAGATCCTTAAAATCCAGAGAATGGCGTTGATCTAAGAACACTCTCAGGGATACGTGTCGTCATGGGAAGACTCTCAACTTTAGAATGACAGACAATCAAATAACGGCATTGTCGGCTGCAAGAATGAATAATTATCCATTCCAGTGGCACTATTCTCAGTTTATGGTTTCTCATTGTATTCTGTCCTTGAAGATCTACCGAGCAGGCATGGATAGGCAGTAATCTAAGAAGAAAGTTTAGTTAAGAAAGTGGGTCAAATCAATTATCAAAGTAGACTTCAGGTGTAACTTTCTTATGAGTGAAAAACAAGATAGTTTCTGAAACAACTGTAATTACTTTTTGGTATAGCACAGTGGTAAAATAGAGCAACATAAAAATTTTTCCAAACTATTTCGTAAAGTTTAGCAGAAATTTCTCTTTCATCGTGCGTGGGCACCGCTTTAATTTTTACCAACAGTTATTGGGTATAATTAAGGGCGTTTCCATGGATTTTGACTCCATGAAGAATTCGCTTGTTTTTCTTGGGTTAACTCTCCACAAGCTGACGGCATAAAATATTTAAAATCATCCCTTAACTTAAAAAGATAAGTAACTGAAGCAATAACTATGTACTGCTGGTGAGAACTATATAGTAGCCTCTTTTTATTTTCGTCTGTGACGTATATTTTCTAATTGATATTTATTTAATTTTTTCCTACATGTATTTTTATTTTATCTCCCACCTATCAAACGTGTAATACGTGGTTTCTCCAATAGTATTCCATCATTGGCAACAATAATTATTGTTGCTATTTCACAATGTTACATTGTAAATCTGGCGGTATTAACTCCAGCACTAACAGGTCAAAAGAATCATTCAGAAATGATGAGGTTGTAGCCTGATGAATCTTAGCAATTACGGTGTTCGAGTAATAGTCTTATTTTTGGACTAGCCTTATTTATTGAGAACCTTCAGAAATGCATTGCCTTCATTAGGGCAATTAGATATCTCCACAGTATTGCCACAGTTAATTTTTTTAACGGCACCTGAGCGTTTAATCCCAACATGTACGGTCTCAAAATGCGGAAGCCATATCGTCATTCCCTCACCGCAGGCCACTGACTCGGTAAGCGGTCTTCGAGAAGTTGATTGATCGCCGGGGTGACATCAAACCATCAAGGGTGCAATTAACATGTCCTCCGGCATAACAATTTCGGCTGGCGTCATCAACGGGAGGAAGCCGTAGCGGCGACTCATTAGGAACGGTCACACTGACGTTAGTGCCTCACTCGCGGCAGGATTAAATCTCTTTTGAATCTACCCAGTCACCCGGCAAGCCACCTAGAGAGTGGCAGGAAGTGAACCAAATGTCATAGACACCAAGGTTATGTAATTTTCATTATTATCAGTTCCCTACGGGTTAAGGCAAGTTTAAGTGGATGTGAAATACTTATCCCACTCATATAACCTGCCTTGAAAAAATACTCTTCTTTATTTCTCTATACTCCCTTTTATAAGTGTTATACTGTTTTAGGTAGGTTTAGACGGACTTCAAATTATTCACAAGTCACCTGTCTTTGATCAAATTTCTTCTTTAGCCCTCCATACACCTATGCTTAATCTGTTCAAAGTCATTTTTCTTCTCCAATTACCTCATTTCTATGACGACCTTTAAAACACCCTCGTTCATCACTACCCGTCCCATCCACTCACTCTCTTTCCTGATTCTCTCAGGTTGTTTCCTTTCTGTCTCAACTCAAATCAACTCTCTCTCCTTCCAATTCCAGTATTTTCTCTACCAATCCATCCACTTTACTTTTTATGCTCGAGCAAAAAACTGTCTTCATTGATCATATACACAGCTCATGATGCCACATTCAATGGCATTCGTTGTCACTTTGCGGTAACGCTTCATTATTTATAACAAGAGGTGTTGAGGTTTTGTTGCCTACAACATCATCAGATCGATGATGCTGTTCGAAACCTGATGATGTTGTTAGACAAAGAAACCTAGATCATGGATAGTAAATTACATGTGGAACACGATTTACATTTTGCAGGTTTACTACTAAATTCTTTTAAACCAAGAATGATTCCTAGATCTGATCCCCCTTCCCACATTCACTTAAAAAAATACATATTAATGATGTTTAAATAACCAGCTGAGTACATATTACATTGTACCGCAACTGGGTTTCAGAAATTCGGTGAAATAGATTTGCATATTATACTTTAACAAACCCGACAGTGATTTCAACACAGAAATATCACATTCAGGGTAGCAGAATTCATAACATGTTGCTTGAAAACAGTAGGTACTTGGATGCTTCTTGCGTCGTAGCTAATTCGAAGGAATATATTTACACTTATGAGATTGCACACAGTCTTTGCTCCACTTAACGGTGGGTGATTAAAAGGGGGAAGAAAGGAAGGAGAAAGGGAGACGGGGAGCGATTGGTCCATTTCCACCGTCGTAAGGAGGGGGAGGTAGGAAATAATCCGCCCTCCGGACCGGTGTCTGATCTCGGGCAGTCCTCCTTGAGAGGACCGCTTCGGGGGGGATCGGGTTTGCTCCCCGAGTCGCCGGGCGGCCTTCCTTCTTCGCACTCACATTATGTCAGCCCCCTCCGCCCCCTTCCCCCAACGAGGGAAGGGCCATGCGCACGCTAAACCGGGTAGGATGAAGAGAGGGGATCGGGTTGGTGTGGTGGCTACAGCACTAGGTTTTCACCCCGAGGACCCGTGTTCGATTCCCGGTAGTGACAGATTTTTCAGTGATTATCTGATCCCTACTTGAGTGGCTAGTGGATAACATTTCACATTCAGTACTCCGTCTGTCGGATGGTACGTTAAGACGTGGATCCCTCGGAACATTTCATTACGAGCAGGCTAATGCTGACCCGGGATTTCTCTCCAGCCTTCCTCTGTTCCCTGAAATATTCCTACCCCTACCAAATTACTCAACTGTACTAAATGACTTCAGCAGTTGGTCACTCCCTCGAATAACTAACCAATAGTGAGCATCCCGAGGTGTGGGCTAGGCTGTTTTTATTTTCATGTCTCCGCGTCTTCTACCGTCCTTACCTTACGATGTGGAAGATCAATTGCACTGATTTTTGAACCCTGAGAAGTAGTTCTGTTTCCTACACATTTTCTTATTTTAGCTTTCCATGCTCACGATATCATATTATCGAAGAACATTAAAAAGTGAATATAATTGAAACCACTTTCACCGTACTTTCTGGCACTGTTTGCTAGTATATATTCGTGATCTCCAGGATATAGCACTCAACTTGGTTAGTCTTGATGACTTGACTCGGTTTATCTTTTGATACGAAACATAACAGTTACCTTTCGTGTTAATTTAATATCTCTATGAGCAATTTATAATTTAACCCGTTGATTAATGGATAGCCTAGGCATGTTGGTATAAGGACTTTAAGCTAACCCAACTACCAACATTATATTGCATGCTTGATTTGCTATTTTTATCCTCTTTAAAAATCGAAGTTGAGACTACTATATTATTTCTAATCCTTTTTATGCATGATATGTACTGCATGTTTGGTGAGAATTCACCCTCTGCCACACACTTTTATGTTGGCTTGCAGGGTATTATGTAGATGTATATTTTAATATTTATTGGCATCAATATTTCTTCCCATGTACAACCATTCGCCAAAGAGCGAATACTTACATCCCGTAGAGCTACTGTCTTTTCAATGACACTCCCGCTCTTTCGCGTCGCCTGACCCATCGAAGGTTTTGTTTTATTAATAAATGAGGTGTGTGAAAGAGGTAAATACCCTGCATGCAAAGGGTGTACAGCTCTGGTCTCCTTTTTCATTTAAGCACCAATCGGCACTTGCAACATATCGAGTGAACTTTAATCTTATGCTCCGCCTGCCGTCCACAGCATGTGAATTTCCGAGAGCCCGTGGCAAGGTTCGACCTTGGGCTCCCACGCTCATGCAAAACACCTGTGGCGTAACTCTTGATGCTGTGCAGTACAACGCCCTTTTGAATGGGCGTTCTCTTTTTTCGAATTGAATATCATTACATGCCTACTTGGTGTTCAGTGTTAAAATCTAATCATTCTTAGTTGCAGTGCCTTTTTCTCCATGTTTCACAGTGCGTGAAAATGCCACTGTCTATATCTTTCAGCAGCGGAATTCGAGATATGCTTTCCAATATTCTTAGATGAATATGGTAGACCCTGCTCTATTTCTTTGGTAAAGCGAAATATTTTCAATCAAGATGAGAATCGAAATATTTCTGGTAGCAGATGCTGAAAATATCTTCAAATGTGAAGGAAAAAAGAACTCAATTTATGTTATCACGATCATCCTTGAATTGTAAACCAGTAAAATTATGTTCATGGAATAGGAACGAATCATTTACTAGGTTTATACTTAAGTGTTACTTACGCATTAGCCCTCGCATTACGAAAGAACATTGAAATTACTTCCATATTTTTGGTTATTTTCGGTGATATTGTTTTTATTTATCTACACAGACTGCTAAAACTACTCTTCCCTCTTTCTCTAAATATAAAATTTTCCTTCAGTTGTGCATGGAATTTAAAGCTTTCAAATTTCAGGAAGAGAACCGTTTTAGCGCCGATTCTGTTATTCAGTTCCAAGTAATGGGAAGTGAAAGGGCGACCTACTACCAACTTTTTGGTAGGTGAATACTTCATTTGAAAAGATCTGACACAAAATTTTCAAATTAAGAATATACATCCAGAGTTAATTTATTGTTCGACAAATAGTGCCTTCTCACATACTCTTCCTTGTATGGATCTTCTTTTTTTTAACTTAAATGTAAGATTAATAGGGTTTAAATGATTCTACGGCTGTTTTTCGGTTCGTATTTCAGTGTCAAGGAATAGCATTTATTGTTTTTATGCGTAGTAAATACTTTTTCTCAGCTTTATTATTCAAGATGGGAATATAATTAATTAATAAAAGCATTATCGTTTGCCGCAGTACTTTTTTCATGCGCATTTTTAATAATAATTTGCCACATAGGTAATATCTTTACTTTTTTCATACTTAATAATTTTTATTTCAATTTTCGGCGATGTAATCCAGCCAACACCTGCCAAGCGGAGAAAAATATGTGCCGATGTGTGGTTACCATCAAATTATATTATCGTGGCTTGTATTAACAATGTTGCTCAGGTATATTTATAGCTATCTATCTAAAGTATCTCAAGGTGCTACAGATTCAATTAAATTCGGAATTCAACATCAGTTTTGCCAGTAATTCTATCATCCGAGACCAGGGAATGTTTCCCGTCAGAAATGTCCATTTTAGTAGTTAGTCCGGTTGGCTAGCTCGCCCGTCGAATCGAAAGTTGGGAAGTTTGTTACTGGGCCGGAGGCGAGGGAGCCCTTTTTCATGGCCAACGCCAAATTGTGCTTGTGATGCGAGACCTTCGCGATGGAGCTCCGAGAGATATTGAACCCAGTTCGAATTTTCCATCGCTGAACCAGATCCCGATTTCTACGCCGAACTTTTTCGCAGCCCTTGGTCGATTTTATTCATTTCCAGCCACAGGGCATTGAATTAAGGTGAAGGTTACCAATGTTTTTCCACAAACTGCGTTGTAGATTGTTCATTATCCTTGCTAAGGGCTTCGAAGCAAGCATCCATTAATTTCAGGATGTTTTTATACGTGTCTCTTCCCTGTTCATACCGCGTTAGAAGAACAAACATTCAGGTCTAGACGATTAAAAATAATCAAAATGCAGAGATTTTTCTGTGCAAAGCACACACACACACACACGTGCGAAAAGAAATAAGTTCGCGTTAATTTATTTACTGTAAGTAAATTAAAAAGTTAAATGTTTAAAGACAATCATTGATAGGAGATGCCCAACACTACCTATTTTATAATGTTGAGTAATGATGAGAAAACGATTTGAGTTCGCAATATATTGCCTAGACCAGGGGTGGCGAACCTTTTGGCGATTGAGTGCCAAAGTTTATGAAATATGAGTATACTCGCTCGACTCGCGTGCCAACCCATCGAGTGAGATAGAGGTATCGATCGAGCGCCCTCCCACCTCCGCATGCCGAAATAATTGCTCCGCGTGCCACTTTGGACTCGCGTGCCATAGGTTCGCCACTCCCGGCCTAGACGCTACCCTTACAATGCCATTAAATGGTTTCAGAACATTTTTATGAAATATTTATTGTCGATAGCTCTCGAATCTTCTTCATTGGGGTGATTTATTTGCACGGAAAGAGCACTAAATAGCTCACCCGAAAGAGAGTTAGAGGGAGCATGGTTATTAATTGCGTAACACGGAGGTGCGAAAGCATTTTTTGATCGCTGTCTCGGTTTTTGTTAAATGGTGGGTGGAACGCAGAATAGCGGATTACTGTTGCGCAAGGCTAAATCATTTGGTGCCCAAAGTACTGAGAATGCAGTTTTTATTGCAATTTATGCGCCGTAATTTCCATTGATTGCGCTGCCTCTTTTATTTTCGCTCGCAGTTTCAGTCAATTACGTCGAACAGTGGAGATGACGAGCAAAAATATGGTTTTACGCAATTTTTCGAGGCCTCAAGATGGTCGTTAGTTTTTGAATGATTGACATACATCACCTGTTTGCTATGGACGGGATGAAAATGTACGAAAAAAACATCGCATGATTCATCCGGATCAAAAGATATTATATAATAATGTAATATTTTTATTGCTTCCTTTTGTTACAGTATTTACAACACATGTTAAACAATAGAAGGAAGCTTTAGATTACCCCATAGATAAATACTGTGCGGGGGTAACCAAAAGTTACCTTGCAAAAATAGAAAAGCAAAAAAAAATAGTATATCTACCAAGATGACATCAGTGCGATACTACACAAAATCATAATTTAAATAGCTGTTTCAGGTGAAAAGAAACAATTTCATGAGAACTATTGAAAATTATTTCAATATCATCCTATTTGAAGAGCAATATTTTGACTATTGGTATTTCAACATAATTTGTCATGATTTGGTGCAGCTCGAATAGGCGTAATTTATTTTCAACTTGCTATAACCAGTCGAGAATCATAAAGGGGGCGAGTAGTGGTCCGCGATTACAGGGGCTTACTTCCTCATGTCGAGTCAGAGTCTATTTTGTGCAGAAAATATATCGGGCGTCCTCAGGTGGAAGGCACCTCATAGGTATGTGCATGTTTCTATCATTGCGTTTCCTGGCGTACAACGTATGGTTTTAGCTTTGAATATTAAATGTCTGAGATTTAATATGAACCATTATGGTTCTATATGCCAATTCAGTGATTATGTACCACTGCTGCTCGTTTTAAAACCTTCTCCCAACATTCTAATGGCTTTTGATGCATCGTAATTGCTCAAAGGTCTGTACACTGTTTCCTTACCTATATTTCTAATTAGTTACTTGGTTGGTTGGTTGGTTATTTAGGGGAGGCGACCGACAGCTGAGGTCATTTGCGCCATATAGGATAGGTGGGTAATTGGGTAATGGTAGGAGTTTTTAGGGAACGGAGGAATGGTGGAGAGAAACCCGGCGTCGGCATTAGCCTACTCTTAACGAAAGGCGCCAAGGGGACCACGGCTTAACGTCCCATCCGACGGACGGAGTACTGTACTTGAAATGCACTAGGCACTCAAGTGGGGACCGGTTTTGCACTGATAAACCCGCCACTGCCGGGAATCGAACCCGGGCCCTCGGGATGGGCCAGTACTCAAGCCACCACACCAACCCGATCCCCTAGTTACTTGGACAAAGAAAGTTAGACAAACTGTCATTTTCCAAGATCGCGTTTAAGAATATGCCACAATTGATATTTCATGAAATAAGTAGATACTAATTCACTGATTTCAAGTTACTTCTCTACCTTTTGTTCGTCATGCATAGCATATTTATTTTATTGCTTTCAAGAGACATTCAGATGATTCATGGTCTTTATTTGTACAACCTTACGAGACATAGAGGCGCAGGATTAGTTCAACAAGCAAGTATATTTCCTTATATTCTTTTGAAATTAATAGGCGATTCGTAAAGCCGTTTAGAAAGCTCCAGCCTACGCTCCGCATAACGAGCTCCATTGCTCAAGAGAACACAAAATAAACTAAAGTAAGTTTCCGCGTATCCCAATTACTGTGAAGGAGTTTAAGTGAAAGCGTGTACCCAAACCTCTCTCAAAACTTCGCTAAAAAAAAAAGAGAGCGACGAAAGTGAAAAAGGAGCGTTAGAGCCTTTGCCGGGTCTGAAAACGTCGTGAAACACACTTCTCGGTCCGGGAATAATTATGCACTATTTTTATTGACATAAATATTTACCATGTAGCGTAAATTATTCAGGTAAGGTTATTAATTCAGATGCTTCAAGAAATGCTTAGATATAGACCTTATATGGAATTCTGTGAATCGATAATTTTGGAAGATGCTCAAACACCTTTTCAGCAACTGCGTGCCAATTTCCAATCCCTTCATGAAATATTGTGGAGTCATTTTTCCAACTACCTCTTTGTTTCTGCAGGGTCAGTCATCCTATTATCGTTCTTCCTTGACAACTGAATATATTCATGATAGAAATTGTAGAATCAGCTCCTTTAAACCATTCAGTCGTTATTTAAGGAGAAGCAGTCGAGGACCTTTGTACGATTAATGATGGCTGGGCAGTTGAGCAGAAGTAGGGATCTTTCCAGAGATCAGCGGGAGGGTTGAGATAAATTCAGCGCCGGTATTAGCTAACCCTTAACGAAAGGCAGCGAGGGGACCACGGTGTAACGTCCGATGCGAGGATCGGAGTGCTGAATTTGAAGTGATCCTCACACAGCACTCATGTAGGAACTGGGTTTACTCGGGAAAAATTCTGCCACTGCTGGGAATCAAACTCGGGCCCTTTGGATAGGAATCTAGCACTCTATCCACCACACCATCCAATTCATACTTCATTCAGTTTTAAATCAAGTCGAGCACTGGCAAAGATATTTTTTGTTCGACCCTTCAGCCTTTTTACCCCTTTAGTGTGAGGATCTAGCATTCCTGCGTAGCGCGAAGTCACCCCTAGAGTTCTGGATTGCACGACTCAAAGTACTTAGACCGCTTTTCCCGCCTCAGTTGCGAAGACCCTTCAAGTCAAGTCACCGTGGAAGCCCCAAGACTTCTTGGGGAGGAAAATGGGGATGATTTCACCCGGGCCGCAATCATTTCCGTCTTTCACCCTTTCTCCCCCAAATGAGACGTCAAATCAACCTCGGAAATGTAAATGTCGGAAGGTAATTGCGTTCTCCCGTTTCTTTTGCCACGCAGTTGACGGATCGCAGTGGAGCCTGGGAAGACGAGGGAAACGACATGGGGAGGGAGCCACATTGAAATGCTAAATACTGGCCACTGAAAGGTATCTTGTTTCGTGAAAACGACTGGTATGCTATGCGCGTGTGTGGGCGTAGAAAAGGGCAATCGCCTGGGGTAAAATGGTGAGTTCAATTGGAGAAGAAAATTCACTTTGTACATCCCACACTAAAGTTTTACTGACTTCGACCATGGTTTCGACACGTTTATGTCGTTATTACTATTTATTACTATTACTAATTCAACACTTTTATGTCATTACCTTGATAAAGACATAAAAGTGTCGAAACCATAGTCGAAGTCAATAAAACTTTAGTGTGGAATGTACAACGTGAATTTTCTTTTCCAATCTCGCGGTTGCAGAAAGTGAAGCCTCAAACGCTGAACCGTGGTTAGTTAAAGTCAATTTTCATCTGATCATCTATAACAAATCATTTTCTGCTTCAAGTGTCGTAATACAAGTATATTTTCCGTGAGATGATTAAAAGTACAATTTTTTTCGATTTCTATCCAGCATCTTTTTCTGCCATTTTTGCGATCCATTAATTTAGGAATACTTGACTGCAACTCTGGAAGGTGCGAATTTGGAATTCTTAAATCGTGCAACATAATTTTAGTTACATTTAACGCAGGAATAATAATAAAATATTGGTAGACATCTCGTAGAGCGCGGAACTTCTGCAGATACATCAATGAAAATGAGATTGGCATGCACATCTCCAGGTTGAATACTGATGTTGCTAGTTTAAACAGACACCGATATCTATGCATGTTACCGCACGGTAGATCTTGGGAGAACTACATTTCCTTCTATATGTGTATAGATTTCCCATCGTTTTTCTTCATTAGACGAGTAAATTTGCAGTGAATGGGACAAATCGATGGATACAGGCGAAGGAAAATAATATATTAATCTCAACATGAATTGTAGCATTAAGTAAGATTTTAATTAAAAATTTTCGAGGGCGGATCATATGAACATTTATTTTAGATCTGTTTCATTGAAATGAACATTGGGTGATCCGCGAATTTTCACCCGTGGATTCATGGGATACATGAATCTTGGATCATGCGGCATCTGTAAACACAGTTTACTAACTCTAAAAAAAGTCTTTCTTCTGAACAAAAGAGAATTTTAGGGAGAAATTTTTGACACCTTTGAGGCACAAAATTTTTCTGCCCCGAGGTGTGACATCGTCCCCATTTTCAATTTAGTTGGAAAGAAATCGACAACCTCCATTCTTCGCTACTCATTTGCCAAAGTCAAATTGTGATATAAATATTTTGAAACACCCGAAAAAAGGCATGTTGTTTCCTCCCATTAACGCATGACTGGAAGTAATTGTAGCCTTAAATACAATAATTGGGATTTTTAGACAAGAACTGACACTATTCATGCTTTGATTAATATATTGTACAAAATATATACATTCAGCTCCTATAAAAACGCAACTTCTGAGTTCACGTTGGTAGAAGGATTGCAAGAAGGGTCTGAATCGGAGAGCTACCAAAAGAAAAAAATGTTCTTTTTTTCATATTTAGTTCGATAGCTCTCTTTATTATTCTTTCCGGAATGCAACTGATGAAACACTAATATGACCGATGGTAAAGTGCTTTGTAAACTAATGGTTAGTTCTGTCGTGAAAATTTCTGTCTAACTTCCATATTGTTGGCAACCCTGAAATTCCGCCTTTATCGAAGTAGGAAGTGTGAAATTTCTACTTTCTCCCAATCAAATGTTTTCGAGCGTTCGCTTGGGAACATCACTTTTCGGAGCATTCTTCCCTAAATAAATTTGCCCTCAGTCATTAAGTTTGGGCAAAAATAATAGACTGCACTTCGAAATTAATCGTCCGCAGCTTTCTCATTAACGGTATGTACGGCATATTACGAGGCGTGACTGTAATTCATATCTGCTGCCACTAAAATGAGGAAGTAATCATCAGAGGCGGTTGTAAATGTGAATTGCCTCAGATTTCAATTCATTAAAATTGTTCTCATATGTATTGAATTCTTTCTCTCTGTGGATACCATTTTGTCAGTTGTTTATATCTTTAAGGAACTTTCAACTTGATATAGATGAAGTTATGTGGTTATAATCAATGTAAATGTATGGATTTGTCATTCATTTAAGAGTTAGTAACCGAAGGAGGAAGGCCATCCAACATTTTTTTTTCGTGATTCCAGGAGTAGATTGCTCTTGCAACACCACCTCGCAAAAAAATGGAACTTCACGACGTGAATATCAGAGGATTTTCTCGCGAACTGGATATGAAGTGGTTTGGGCGGGGGAAATAAAATCGAAGCCCAATCGTGGATAAGGCCTGGTGACTTTTTTGTTGAAGACGGGGGGAAACACCGGTAAACTCCGCACTGATCCGCACTCCGCACTAGGAATGCCGAGGAACGCCTCAAAACTTCACAATCACTCCCATATTTCCTTGATCGTCAACGCATATTATATTTTAAATATCGCGCTGGATTTCTGGGGGAGCGGCAGAAGCGGATATCAATGCGAAACGAAGAACATAGGATGAGAGAAAAAGGGGTCGATTAGAATGGTTGGGTGTACAAATGGACTGTCAATGACTATATCGTCACACACGTTAGCCAAATAACCTACAAATTTCTAGCTTATATAACTTCCATACCCGAATTCACAATAGTATGCATGACAAAACTGCATGACCTACGACTGGTAGTGGAATGACGAGGTACAAGACAATTTTTAAACCAATTAAATTCGGACAAAATATATCAGGATGATAACTGATTACCTTCTGTTTACGTAAATACGGATTCTAGCGGAAGAACCTAAATTAAAATCTGCCGGGGGAGCTAATAGTTACGATCGTGAGGTGCTTTTCCATCTGTTGGGTATCAGTTTAAGAATTTCCCGTATCAAGGTTAAGACGAAATAAAATTTAATTAGGAAGCTATTGCGAAAGACCTTGAGATTCAATTGGTTCCGAAAACGTGTTGACCTTCAAGTGGTTTCATTTCTAGCTCGTAGCTATAAACTTCGAAAAATCATCACAGTCTCTTTTCCTTGCTAATTTAAACTTCCTTCTCCCACTTGATATGTTCCACATTCACTTATCCTGAAGGATGCTGCGGCGGTATATAGGTAAAATCGCAAACGTAATGCTAGTGTTATTAATTAATTTTTCTCCATTTTCGGTTCTCGATAACTATCAGAACATGCATCCTCACTGTAGTATATAAATTGTAATTAACAATCATTTCAAGCGATATCGAATGGGCTGGAAGCAAATTGAGGAGGCAGGACTGTATTTAATTAAATTTATAATTAATTAAAATTCAACAGTGCTAAGTTGGATATTTTATCAATTTGATGGTGTTGCTACTGACGAGTATTTTGCGTAAGGGATCGCTATTCCTTTTTCCGTCATTTGAGCCTGTCCATTTTTTCGTCCATGAATACTTCTTAGGTGCTTCGGTCGATCACCCAATGAGAGTGAACGGTGGGAAAGAGCTGAAAGTGTTGGAATAGCTTCAACTATCATTTTCACGGTCCCTGAAAGATGTAGCTTAAATGATCCCTGAAAAAGGACGTGAAAAAAGATCGTGTGATTCGGGCTTAAAGTGGGAAATTTATAATAACATTTTTGCTAATAAAACATCCTTCCCATACCGGTCTTCTAGTGTAAAAGGACTGCACAGAATGTGGTTCTCTGTTAAATATACACAGTATACATAACCACCGAAAATCAGGCAACAGTCAGGTCCGGAGGTTGCCGGATTTTTGAATGTCAACCTGTAAAGATATCGCCATGTAGATAAACGAACCACGAAATTTGGCTACTTTTTGCCTCCCAAAGACACCGTGGTTCAAATTTCTGCTGCTTTTTTTGGATAAGCGACCGACGACTAAAGTAATTTTCGTCGATAGGTACTGTTAATTAAGAGGTAGGAATTCTAAAGAGTGGAGAAAAGATTAAGAGAAACCCAGGTCTTCTTTAATGCTCTTTACAAAGGGAACCTAGGAGTCCAATGTTTGACGTCCCATCCGACGGAAAAATGACTGAACTTGAAGTCTCCACATAGAACTCAAGCGAGGACCGGTTGTAAAAACAAACGGTCAATACTCTAATACTAAGTTCGGAGTGCTCTTCTATGTTTCGCGTTTAGATATTTTCTTGAGCCGTGTGATCTCATCTCATTATAAATGGACTTCAATCCGTGGATTTTTTTCGAAAATTCCTAGTGACTTGATGTCGGAGCGGAACGTAGGGAATCGCCTCTCTACCGTTTTCTCTTTGCAGAGATGCCCGAAGCTGGTTCCATTGGTCGCGAACCTGAGTTCAGTCCTCAGAAATCCAAAATGGCGGTTCTGTGATGTATCCGTACCACGCAGTAGACATGAACTCTGCATATTTCAAGGTTATGTCATTACGAATAATCCCTGAATAAGAACAATATACATGCCCGTAATGGAATTCGAACATATGACTTCATGTCGTATATTCAAATGGCAATCGGCAAATTACCCTGCCGGACAGCAGCCGAAACGGTTCAGCGGTTCAGGAAGAGAGAGATCCATTCTAGAGCATTCCCTTTCCATCAGATTCTACGACTCTTCAAAGGTTCTACTGAAATATTTTCGTGACATTGCAACGTATTATTTGAAAAAAACGCAATTGAGTAATAATTGTGTTGAGAATCGGATTTTGACGGGTGAGGCTCATGAGCACCATTAAATTGTTACTTTCTCCGTATAAAAATGAACTGAATTCACTGATAGCATTAATCAGTATACATGTAAAAGTAAGGCTCAAAAATTAAATATTTGTAATTTTTTGTTTACCTGCCTGAAGAACCGAATGAAATTCCCATGCAGTTGAAGTCTTCTGCTAGCAATAATTGCGGTGATTCTGTGATAACTCGATAAGTAACACAATACAGTGCGTTTGTTATTACATCATCAACGGAAAACTATCACCTTAACCACTTAAAAAAGCAGCTCAATGTTTCGGTATTAAACATTGTAATGCGTATGCTATATCCGACCCTTTTACCACATTTAACCATATTTTCGTGATAAACATTTTAGGGTAGGAGCATGAAACGTGAGATCACTACGGGCCTGCGGAAAATTGGAAAACCTAAAAGTGGAAATGAGAAGAATGGACCTCGACGTATTAGGAATCAGCGAAATGAAGTGGCCCGAAGAAGGAGACTTTTGGAGCGGAAGCTACAGGATTATGCACACGGGGTCATTAAATGGCAATGCTGCGGTAGGCATAATGCTCAAGAAGATTGCCGGAACGCGTGTAAAGAGCTTCCTGCGGTACCTACAATAAAAGGATAATAATGGTAAAGATAGCGACTAAACCTGTCGATACCATAGTGGTGCAGGTTTACATGCCTACGCCGGACTACGAAGATGAAGAAGTGGAAGACGTCTACGAAGATATCGCGGAGGTTATAAAACATGTAAGAGGAGAAGAAAACCTAATTATTTTAGGAGATTGGAACGCGGTCGTCGGCGAAGGCCAAGATGGACAAATAACTGGGAAATATGGATTGGGAAAACGAAATGAAAGAGGAGAAAGACTTTTGGAGTTCTGCACACAGCATAAGTTGGTGGTTGCCAACACCTTTTTTAAAAACCACAACCGAAGAATATACACATGGAAAACGGCAGGAGACAGAAGAAGATTTCAGATAGACTACATTTTAGTGAAGCAGAGATTAAGGTATCAGGTGAAGAACTGACAAAGCTTCCCTGGGGCAGACATCGACAGCGACCAAAATTTAGTGATGATGAAATGCCATCTAAAATTCAAGAGATTGAAGAAAACAGTAAAAAACATTTGGAAAATAGAAAAAATTAAAGAGGCTCAACATCAGCAGGCATTTCAAAAAGCAGTGGGAAACATCATAGGCGAAGACCTGAATGAGAAATCAGTGGAAGAGCGTTAGGGAAAAATTAAATGTGGACTACTGGATGCCGCAAAGGAAGCTCTTGGAAGAAGAAAAGTTGCCAATAAGAAGCCATGGATCACGGAAGAAGCATTAGACCTGATGGAAGAAGGAAGAAAGTACAAGAATGCGAAAACGGAAGAAGAGCAACTTTGTTACAAAAGAATAAGGTACGAAATAAGTCTCAAACCAGGAAAGCTAGAGAAATGTGGATGAAGAACCTATGTGAAGATGTACAAAACAAACTTGCAATTGGAAAGGTGGAAGCTGTCTGTAGGATAGTGAGGAACCACTTCAAAGAACAGAGCGCAAGATGCAATGCCATAAGGGACAAGAATGGAGAACATTTGATTGAAAATGAAGACAAAGTGAAGAGATGGAAAGAATATCTAGAAGTGTTATACGACGGAAACCATCTCAGCACGAAATCAAAGAGAAGTCTTCTGGAGTCCACGGAGAAAAAATTAGCATGCTGCGATTCGCTGATGACATAGCACTCGTAGCAGAGACAGAGAAGGATCTGAATAAGACTCTAATAACCATGGAAAGGACAATGGCCAGATATCATCTGAAGAAAAATAAATATAAAATTAAGATATTGGTGTGCAGCAAAAGTGAAGAAACCAAAACCAATATTAAGCTAGGGAAGCAAAAACTGGAAGAGGTGAAGGAGTTCTGCTACCTAGGGAGCCGAGTAACCAACGATGGACGAAGAAAGAAAGAAATAGTAGAATAGCTCAGGCAAAGAGGGCATTCTACCAAAATAAGAATCTACTTACAGTTGAAAATACAAGTTTAGAACTAAGGAAGCAATTCATCAGAACGTACATGTGGAGCATTTTTCTTTTTTAGGCAGTGAGGCATGGACGATGACAGCAGCGGAGAAGAAAGGGGTGGAAGCATTCGAAATGTGATGCTACAGAAGAATGATGAAAATAAAATGGATAGACCGAGTGACAAACGAAGAAGAAGAGTGGGAGAAAATAGAAGCCTGCTGAAAACTCTAAGAAGAAGACGGGATAACTTAATCGGCCATATCTGAAGACACGATGGCCTAATGAAGACAATCGTTGAAGGACAAGTGGATGGGAAGAATGGCAAAGGAAGGCCTCCAGTGAGAACAAGTGATGACGGATGTGAAAGAGAAGAAATAGGTAAATGTGAAGCCGATATAGCCGATAGAAAAACTCAGTGGAGAGCTACGTCAAACCAATCTGAGGATTGATGACTAATGATGATGATGAACCATATTTTCAAGTTTTTGGAAATATTTATGGGCGGAAAAATAGGATACATTTGGCGGATACTGAAGAAATCTGAGGAAGATTTTCCAATTAGGCCATTAGTTGAAGATAAATATGCATACCTTATATTTGGAGGCCAAAGTTTAAGATGATACGTAAATACAATTTTGAGACAAGTCTGAGACACGTTAGTGTTCAATTACTTCGATTTGTACTAGTAGGCGTAATCTTTTGACATGTAGAAAGAGGGAACCCTCTTGAGAGGAGGATTACTTGAAGACGCGCGTCATGCTAAACCAAATAACGTCAACACGAACATTCTTTCAATTACGTCGTGACAAAAGCAATGCGTGCACATTACGTTGTTGGTGAACTTTTTAGATGAGTTTCGTGCCTACCACGACGACGCACGCAATAGCAAATCACTCCAAAGAAGATTCAAGATACAGAGTGGATTTCAGGAAGCGAGAATGAAAACTTTTTTTCCCACCTCCTTTTATTATGAAGTATTTGGTGAGCTCGTGATTTTTCTGACTTCGTTCACGTCGCAACAAAAATATGATAGTTAACTAATACAGGATTTTTTGGAAACAAGACTAAATTTTTGCTATTCTTTTTGGCCCGCTGGGTTGTCATCCGTTCCATAACGATTAAGACACGTAATTGAAAGTCCATCATCTTTATACGAAAAGCAGCCGTATCGAACACACTTTGGTAGCTTTGTAAGGGATGACCTCAAAGACAAATTGTGGATCCATATTGGATATTCACATTATTAAATCTTAAGATGTACAACAGCAATTCACAATTACCTTATTCCCGTTACGGCATAGATTACCAACATAAGTCTCTTTCCACTCTTTACTATTCTCAGACTACACACTCAAGGTCTCAAATCACGTCAGATATACTACTTCAATAATATAAAGTGCTCAATATCAAAAATGTCTAACATAATAAAAGTCGGAACTTGTGGAACAACCGATTTAATTTTCCTTATGATTACATTCACAGTGGCACGAAGTGTTATCAGTATTTTTCCCTTTGGCTTACAACTTACATTCCCTGGGTGAATCTCCTGCCTCTACCCTATTAACCACCAATCTTAAATAGCGCTATAGACCTTAGCTCTTGATTACCTACCCCAATTGACGATAACAAGTGCTCGAAGTGCATTCAACTGGAATGGATCCGTTCATCTATAAACGGTTGAACGTGATTACCAATGAATAGTGGGCCATAATCAAATAATCCCGCTCGCGAATCACCGATGATGGGAGAATTGGGATGGGAAGAGGGTGGCAAAAAATAAAATCTTCACCGGAGAGAGTTCTTGGTTTGTTTCTATTGAACGTTTTCGGGAGCAGCTGCGTAGTGCACGTTGTAGGCGGTTGAGCTTTCAAGGCCATTACAGGGTGCGTCATCAGGCAATCATACACGGCGCATCATTAGGAAAATAAATTACTCATAATTCTGCAATGACCATGAAAGCTTGACCACCGACAACGTGCACTAAGCAGTTGCTCCCGAAAACTTGTAATAGTGACATTACTCGCTCCGAAAACCTAAGATCCAAATTCTTGCCCAAGTTTCTTTTGATAGTTCTAGAAAACGATCCTGATAGCCTAAGTCGCGTCATATTTTGGCCAAAAGAAACTGACCTATTTAATGAAATTTTAAATGTAATAACTTTTCTACCAGGCCATTTGAAAATAAAATTTAACCTTATTCTAAAGTATAGTAGATTGAGTGTGGTTCCTAATTACTCTAGTTGGCGGCCAAGCCTAAAATCATATACCATTTGAGGTCAGCTCTACTGCAATACGAAACTTGCCACCTGGTTCACCAAAAGACACCAAATCACTTCAATTGAAAGCTACATAATATGACTATTTACTACACAAGTAGTTCATTGACTATGAATTATTATAATTCCCTGCAGACATTTTGTATTCTGATTGTATTGTGTCCATCATTACCCTAACATTACTCTATGTAATGTGATGCTATATTTCTATGCGGACATTTATTTTTTGTGTTTCAACTGTATTATGATCCATCCTAATATCACACTGTGTAATTAATTGTCTCAAGAGATGTTGTACCTAGGGTAAAATAAGCTATTTTATATCTGTTTATCTATCACTCTAAAATCTAAATCTTCCTGGCACTCCTGCCGGCGGCGGCCCGTCTGCATGACCCGTCGATTGTAATTCGCTCGCTGGCGCTGTGGAATGCCCAGCGATTGGGAACGCGCGCTTTACCGTCTGGGGAAAGTTCTTGCGGACCGAGCGACTGGCGCTTTCATTGCTTCAGCTCTGCGGCCGCGGTGGACGTCACTCCACGGCGAGGAGCCCTTTTCACCCGCTTCGTAGACGCTTGCTGCCCCAAACACCCATCCTCCTTCTCCGAGACGTCAGAATGCGATTGCGAAATTCCCGAAAAAACTTGAAGATCGCCGATCGTCTCAGCGTGCCCCTGAACACTACAGCCCAACTCCCCCACCACTACAGCCCAACTCCCCCACCACACACAAATGGACCGAGAGATGGGATTGTTGACCCTTCCGGTGGTTGCGTCGGAGAGTAGCTTGATCACAAAGGGGGGGAGGGGTAGCTCTCTCGTCAGTCGTGACCCAATGACCCGATTACAAGGTGTTCGTTGCTGTGAAGCTTCATTGGAGCCCACTCTTTGTTTTGTCGACATCTAATATTTCCCGAGAGTAATAGCCACCCCCATCGTCGTTGACCCGATCAGCGCGATATGTATACCCATAAACTGAAAGTATGGCGAGGCCGTTTGACCGACAGTTTGTGTATGAGAATCATGAGTGCCTGAACTAGTGTAATGCTGAATGAACCAGCTGGGCGAATTTGTGAAAGCGAAGTAGGTGGGGTGCGCAATCGAGCCTTCTCCTGGAATTTCAGAGAATACATAGTACCAGAATTAGGTTTTTCAAATGCTCCCAACTGCTAAGGTCATGTTGTGTTGATTGCAGTAACCAGGTAGAAAACGCGTTTTTTTAAGGAAAAGAAAAAAAAACAAACCGAATGTCATTTTGCGTGTTTAGGTTTTCATTTTCGACATATTTGATAGGTTTTATAATTATATATTTTTTATTTCTCAGAATCCGAAATGGCAAACCATTTCCAGACAACCATTCTCGATCCAAGACTCGACTATGACTCTATATGCCCAGATAGATACCTGTAAAAATATTTCACCACTCTCCACTGGGTGCAATCGGAAGTGTTCGTATCTGATGGTCGTTTATCAATTTTTATCAGTGCTTACTTAGAAATGTCGGGTGTAGTTGAAAATTTCATGCCATCCCCTTATTTGTTCTAATAGAAGTCACTTTTCATACAATCTTTCGTTAAAATAATCTTAAAACTCATTATAAATAACTAATTTGGTTCCATTGTGGGTAGGTTGTTGAAGCGTTCAAGTATTCGAGTTTTAAATTTATAAGCAATCGAAGGGAAAGCAAATAGTTGAAGCATCCATCTGTTAGTCCCAGTGTCCAAAACGTGTGAGGAAGCTAAGATTTCGGACGGCTAAATATTTTAACCGGTAGATTCTGGGTCACACCTGAGTGATGAGATTATATTACTTCAGCCATTTATAAAGGAAAATCACTTGTTGGGAGCTTTTTTTTACATTGTTTCATTGAAATAGCTCTGAGACAATCGTTTGTGAAATAATTTATCATGAGATTAATCTAAAAAATAAGATCTATTATTTCATGTTTGACATTATTAATCTCACATTATTCAATTGAACAAGTTTTTAGTGTGGTAGTAAATGCTGTATACTTTTTATTTTCTATTCACTTCTGTTCCCTTTGTATTTTCATTCATTTTCAATTACTGTAACATTAATAGAAGAATTAAATACCTTTCCGCCAAATATTAATGGAAACAAATTAATACATAAAAATTTAAAATAATTTTTTGCATCACAAATTCAATTTCTGCGACCACTTACTTAGTAGATGTTGAAATTATTACTTACATTTTCTTCTTTGACGAAAGGAATCGTGTTCGCGTACTGTGAATGGAACTGATTTAAGATGGTAGATCTAAATAATTTCAAATAATTTGATGGGTAAATTAGTTCCAATAAAACGATCCTTGAGGTTAACTATCCGATCATTATTCCAGCAGCTTTATATCTAATCCTAGATCTAAGCGTTCTGTGGTTGTGAGCTGCTTTAGTGAGATAGAATCATTGAAATACCAAGTGGTTAAGGGACTCCATTGTGTCTCCACGTACCAGCAGGAAAAGCCTCCTATTAATGATAAATTTGGAGACACAAAATCATTCATTGGCGTTATCCGCTGACAGTAGTTACTATACCTAGTTTTATGATATAACTTTGTGGTAAAAATAAGAGAATCCTATGGATCACACCTTTTTCACATTTTTTTTTCTAACGAGCATCTCTAATGGCGTTGACCTTCAGTACTTTGTTGTTGCATTCGTGTTGTTCACTTAAAGCTTGTATTCCAACCCAGGACTCCATTTTCTCCTATGAAAGTTCTGCGTGATTCGAGCTTGCCAGGTAGTTTTACCAGTGGTGGGTGCTTAAGAAGGCAAGAGAGCAATGAGACTTTCTAAAGGCTCGAAAGTGTGTGATACCAAAGAAGGTTTAGGAACTTTCAAACAATCCTACTGACGATGGAATGTTCAACCCGAATCCTAGTGAGTAATTTACATGCTCTTTCCGAAACGCGACGAAGAGCAAATGAGCAATCGGCTTTGAATACTGTAAATGCCCGAGATAAACCAGAAAGTTATTTATTGGAAAGGGAGAGATGATCGTGAAATATTATCCCGCTTAAGGAATAGCTCGTATCAAGATATCTGATATTTTTTCCATTATCTGCTTGCTTTAGGTCCACTTATTTCATTTGTATTCTTTTATTAGTATTGTGAAAGTCATAAGTTTCTTGGTTTGATCTAAAACAAATTCGTCCGCCAATTTCCTCTTCGAGAGATTTAAACTGAGAAAATAACAACACATATGATTACTGGATTATTCTGCTCAAAATTTTAAATTGGAAAATCAATTTTAATCTCATTTTACTGCAAAATTCGTCGTGGATTAAACATTTTCGGCAATGTCAATGAAATTTTTATTTAGACACGAACGGTATATCATCATAAGCAATTATTTTAAGTGCCTGTAAGATTTGGCTTGGAGTTTAAGTAATGCTGTGGTATTTCGAAGAGAAATAAAGTTGATTTCAAAGACCTATTTCTCACGAGTTCGTCACGGAGTCGATCGTTTATTTTCATTTACGCCTATACATAGAAGATGAAGGGGAAATATAGCATCTCTAATACCAATCAAACATTCTCCATGCTCATATGCATTTCACCTAACCACCTTTTCAACATTTAGAACTTTACTTTCACAGTCATAGTACTAATAAATTATTGTGTGGCATGGAATGGCAAATTTTGTGGTAAATCCTCATTTATTCGATTAAGGCCCTTTTACACGGTATATTTTTTTGTACAATTTCTTATACAAACGCTTGTATGAGAAAATTTTACTGTGCAAAGCGACAAATTGTGAACGCTTCTGCGAATGTCTGAATGACAGAACGGAAAATAGAACTTGTTCTAATTCCATTCAGACAAACATACAATTTCGTTCAGTTTCATACATTTTTGTTTGTACAATAAATTGTACCGTGTAAAACGGCCTTTAGCTATGAGCATAGGTACTTCGAGCGAGTAACTAGTTTCCCTGAGTCATCACTACGTTGCAGGTACAAAGAGCCTATTCTATTTTACAAAGTTTGATTATACCAATTTCACTGTAAGCATAGTTAGCTTTTTCAAGGGATCGGTTTCATCCATTACACTTTTAATCATGCCTTCAAGTTTTGAATAAAGGTCATTTCACTTGCCTGTGTGAAATACTTTCTTAGAAATTGAAGTAAATTTTTTTGGCAATAAATAGGAAATGAAATTTATAATACAAGCGTTGTTTCAAGGTTTTTACCCTATTGTATCTTAAATTGAAGTATTTTTGTAACCCCATATTGGCTTTTTATCAATGAGATTGATTTCAAAGGATGCTTGAATCATTTGTGTCTTATTTTCTCTGATATAGCTAACTGACTGATGGGCTTGAGTATGTTTTTATCCTTGGGAAATATTTACCTTCCTCGCGGAAACTCCAACTTACTAGTAATAGCAGCTCGGTTTAATATTCAAAAGTGCCGATATCATTAGTTCGTATTCAACTATTTTCTGATCATTCATTGTGTAATAATTTCGTTTTATTTGTACTTTATCTTTACAGTGGAAACTGTTCGGAAGACGTGAAGGGAAGGCTCTGTGTGCTATGCAGCCGATGCCACCCGATGGCACCTAGTGTACGCCGTCAGAGCGAGGACCAGAGAAGGCTTCTCCCAGGACACCGTCATTTCGAAGACTTGAACTGTGTCGATACATCGAGTCATGATGACAGCGGAATTGTCGGAAACGATTGTCGAGATCACTGTAATGCGATGTACCAAAGAAGAAAGAAGTTCCATTTGGGGCAGGGCATCGTAATGAATAGCATGTGGTTCTCACTTGCCATCACTATCATGGGAATTTCTATGCTTGGAGCGGCACCTAAGGCGGCGGAAGCAGCCACTGCCGTCGATCTCCTGACATGGGCTGGGAGGAGCGTTCCTCAGAGACTACAGGATACCGTACCATGGATTCCTTGTAAGGACTTTACATCCATTTTCTCTACGTATCCTCCATTAGAAATAACCTTTCTGCAAATCACCGCACAATAGCTTGGAAAAACAATCAAACTCGCTCCAGCAGTAGACTCGAGTTTTAAGTGCCCCAAAGGCTAAGGTCATTTCGCACCATCTAGCCTAAGCTCTTGAGTATAAGACTAATGCAACACCCATTTTCGTGGATTCGAACTCACGATCCCTTGGTTGCTAGACCAGCACTTTGTCATCCGAGGCTGGAACTTTCTCTCTTGGGTCATTTTATGTAACGTGCTCCCAAATGCGTCGTTAGATTCTTAGTCAAGTATATAAGAAGTTATAACTGAATTTTTAATGTTGCGATGAAAAAGTGAATATTTTCTCCCCTATCAATCCGGTTTTGGACTTTTACACAGAGGCGGGGAAAAAATAAATCATGTTCCAATGCCAAAAGTTGAAGGTCCCCATCGTCAGGGCATCGATATTAACTCTGAAGTGGTATTCGAAGGCCAGCACAAAGTTTCTTTGGGGTTTGGAGATAAAGGCGCGGAGAGCCGTGAATAACCCACGAGATGAGGTAGGAAATGGCCCCTTTCGTTTACTATTAGTCGCGTCCGCAACCTTTCGGTCAGGTATATACCGATATCGGGTTTGAATTGAGCCGTCGTCCTTTGCTGAATTAGCATGATTTCTCTAGCACTATTGTGTCGTTGGGAAATTACCTACATTATGGAAATAAGTTTTCAAAAACCTTTGCTGAAACTGGTGTTCGTCCTTTTTATTGTGATCGCCTCCGCTAAGTTACGTTCAAAAGCCATACTAATTGCAAAAATATAACCATGACTTAGAAAACGTGATTTAACAATGACGTTCTGTCTGCCATCTTCATTTATCAGGATTTAATCGTCTATATTATCTCACTTTCCTCTGGGCTCCTTCCCAGCAAGTTTTTTTTCATATATACCTCGTAAAGTAAAACTGTAATTTTGTAAAAATACATTTTAAGTTCCAGGATATACAAAAGTTACTACCCGAATGAATTTAAATATTGACGATAAATTTGCTTGTAATAATACACTTCGGTCAAAAGTTAAACTCAGATTCACATCCCATAGATATCCAAACATTGTATAATAGCTTGTTCAACTTTTGAGTGAACTTTACCAAAGGGAAAGAGTTTACTTTGAAAAGTGTGTCTGTTGCGGAAATCGAACCCAATAGCTTCGGTTACTTGGAAAATCTGAAAACAAACTTATCCCCTTGTTTTTCACCTTCACATTTTTACATATATTTATGTATAGTATTCATTGGAGATTTTCAATTAGGTGAGCATAAGGAAAAAATTAAACCGTACGTATTGAAAACTCATGTATATGAATAGAGAGAGCCTCTCTTCTCCAGAGGATATCCTATATGCTCCAAGGAGAACCTCTTTATTTCAGAGGAACCTATATGCTACAGGGCAGGCACATAGCCAGGGGGGGGTCTGGGGGGTCAGAAAATTTTTCGCAATAATTTTGTCATTCTGATTTTAACTGGGCATGATAATCCGGATTACACTGCGTATAATTCAAGTGTTAAGTGTCTTGAAACGTGATCACTAGTTTGATTCATGTGTGTGGTTAATAATTGTTCTTTTCAATCTGGTATGTATGTATGCGTTGAACTTCTGTTCTGTGGCCTG
The DNA here is from genome assembly GCA_933228895.1 of Platycnemis pennipes. NCBI lineage: Eukaryota > Metazoa > Arthropoda > Insecta > Odonata > Platycnemididae > Platycnemis > Platycnemis pennipes. Next base: position 112,010,664 of record OW121847.1, read on the forward strand.
TCAAATTAACTGCTTCATAATAAGGTAAGCAGTGAACTTTACCAGTGAGAAGAGATAGGAATGGACTCTGTGAAAGTAAATACCAAGCACTGAAAATTAAGGGAAGAGATTTGTAACATGTCGGTACCGAAGGGGAGGGCTGATTTGTTTCAAGTTATGCTGCACTAGACTTAGCCCCTCTTACGCAAATTTCTGGCTTTGTGCCGGCTCCAGGGGGAACATCTTTGTTCCGGAGAGATCATCTGTTCTTAAGAAACATCTATGTCCTAGTGGAACATAAATATTCCACATGAGGCCTGATTGGAACAGGTCCCTTGGAAGTTTCCATTGGCACAGTTTCCTCTTGTAACCGTTTCTCCTTGGAACAGTTTCTCCTGGAACAGTTTCCCCCCTGGAACATATTTCTCTGGAGCAGTTTCTCCATTGGAACAGATCCCATTTATGTAAATGCTTTATTCCACTTAGTCATTTCTTGGCCTCAAGGGTATAAGACTCATTCCATCAGCACGTTGGGGAGGGTACAAGAACTTTCCTATACCACCAGAGTTTTGTCGCTAATCTGACACCACGAATGTTTCAGAGCCAGGAACAGTTGGAGTTGACCCAAGATTGATTTGAACTCACCTACTTACCCTTTTATAAGTGCATGTCCTGAACCATTGTGGTAATGCACCAAAAAAATAGGTTTGATTATGTGATTCCTGGTGCTAAGGGTTTCCATGAAGAAAGTCAGAAAGAATTATTACACTAGCATTTTACTGATGAATCAAAATAAGTAGAAGCAAAAATTTTTGGCAAATAAGAAATTATCTTTTACCTAAAGTGATTTTTTCCCAATGTATGCACGAAAGATACTACGTGAGTTTCTTTGCTTGTTTCTAATAGAAATTAAATACTTTCATGTTCACGGAGCTCAATATTTTAATGAGGAAACTTATCTTATTGGAATCCTTGCTCTAATTAGAGGCAATAACCTTATTGTGAAAAATAAACCTACATTGTTATTTCAAAAAAACTTTGGGATTCTCATCAATCAAAATCATCAATCAAAAAAACGGTCAAAAAACCTTTTTATCAGTCCAAAATACAAATATTCCCAAAATATTAAGCCCTTACAAAATTGCACTCTTAAAACCAGTGCCAAGATAGGTATCCTCGTACACATCAGTAATCAAAGAACTACAGAGAAATACCATTGTCTGTAATGAATACAAACATAACAGACACAGCAGTCTTCAAATTTGATGCACACATGAGTGTTTTCTTGTGAAAATCTTTGATTCACAGTGGCAGTTGTATGCAGACTTATTGGCGTAGAACTATGAGGACAAGTATTCAACTCATTGAACATGATTAATATGAGTGTTTTTCAATCTTGAATGTTCTAGATATTCATTCTTATCCTCCTGGGTATTTCACAAACTTCCTTTTGTGAAAGGACTGTGGCTGGTTGAAGAGACGACAATGATGCACCTTAGAGCAAGAATAAATTCGATATGAGTATTGAATTACCTATTTATTTTTTATTATGACATCGATATACAACTTCTATGGATACAATTAAGATTTATTCTTATCATTAAATTTGAGTGTACACTAAAGAATAAGATGGGAACTTTTACACTTCACTAAGTGTTTTGCTATTTGATTCTTTGTATCCATTTCAGCTGATAATGAGACTCAATGCTATGAAGAGTTGGGCTGTCTGGCACTGACCAAAGAGTGGTATCATCTCATCTACAGACCATTCAATGTATTCCCTCTGGCAAGAAGAGTCATTAACACCCGATTCATCCTTTATACCAGGAGGAATCCCTCAGAGGTAAGTTTGATTTGAGTTGAAATCTCAATACAATTTACTAAACATCTGACTTTGCCTCTTAGTCTGTGTTTTGTTTTCTAACTGAAGCCACTGGCTCTCTTGTACACTCCTCTATTGCTTTGTGACCCACCCGGTTCTTCCCTGGGTGGATCCAAACACAAATCCTCAAGGAGACCTAATGCTACTGAGAAGGGATATACAAATTTTTATCCTTCAAATAAATAATATTGTCGACCAAGTCTAAGTAAAGTTTGAATTTTAAATTAAATTCATCAAATGAATTATGTCCCATTATGTCTTCATAACCTTTTTCCTTTTTCGTTATTTTCTTTATCTTTAGTACCTCAATGTGTTGTCATTTTTATCACTTCCAGTAGTAATGCATACCTACTCCAGAAAATATTGTAAACATTTCTTACATGAGCTACCATGAGTTTATTATGACTGAAAAAAATATATTTTTCATAAGAGCGTGTCCATTACATCCTCTACAAATTCAGCAAAGATCATAGCTAAACTTTGTGTACCTTTAAAGGTGCAAGGCATTGATCACCTTCGATCATCATTAATAATGTATTACTTGATGGGTAGAACTACTCTCACTTCCACTGTGCATATTTGTGAAATGACCGACAATCATGGAGCACTTAATGTTTAAAAAACTAGTGGCTGACATTGAAAAATGTGCATTGGTCTAAGTTTTATTTGGGCTTGAAATGTGAAATATTTAAGATGGCAAAAATCACCATAATAATTTAGCCTTTCCTCAAAGTAAATCTTGAATTAAAATGCGCAAAATGATCAATTAAAAGGAACTGGTACAATCTTAAAGAGTGAATTAAACAATTGCACTTTAAGATTTATGAAGCACTATTATTGTTAAAACAACATCTGAAATTACTCAGGTGATAAAATTATGAGCCCAAGCTTTAAATAATGAAGGGATTTTAATGTATCAAGAGAAGTTTAGAATGGCATTAATAACTACTAATTTTAAATTATCCATCAATTTCAGGGGCAAGTTTTGAGTGCGCATAATGACCAGAGCATCAGGAAATCTCATTTTGATCCCACAAAACCAACAAAAGTAATTATCCATGGATTCATAGATACACCTCTTAGCAATTGGGTTAAGGTAAGTCCGCAAAAAATATACTTGTTTATAAAAACTTGCCATTTTCTCATTATTTTTGGAAGATGCTTGTTGCCATAAGGTCACCATCATCATTAACACTGACAATCGATCTGACAATTGGTTCAACCCAAGTCTCCATAGATTCTTTCATTAGCCAATCTCTTTATTTTACCGTGTTTCTTTTTTTTAATCTTTCACCCTTAGCACTGTATGTCTCACATATAGCCTTTCTTTGCAGATCTTCCTATTCAAATATCTCTTAAGAACTCACTTAATGAGGCCATTATATCTCGAGATGTGTCCAATTAGTTTACCTGATCTTCAGGAAATTTCATAATTATTCAGATACAAATTTATATAAAGGGTTACATTCACATTGGTGAATAGAAAATTGCTTCTTATAAATCAATGAATTGAGAATCAGGTTTGTGTGATGGCCAGATAAACTGGCTTCATGTCTGGAGGACCCAGGTTTGAATACCAACATTGGCAGGAATTTATCATAATAATGTCCTGTTTTCTTTGCCTTTGGGACTGTTGTGATTGTAACAACCATTACAAGAAAGACAAATGGATATGTCTAAACCACCCCACGTTATTTTAAAGTCTTAAAGCCCGTTTGTCAGTCTCACACTGCATACATTCCTAATGGCCATTATTCCAGGCACTGCACAGAAAAATCACCCCAACCTTCCTTTCCCTCAATTTTCTAACTATTCCTCCCTAAAATAATTTAAACTTTAACCAAATTAAGCACCAGTAAGACTTACAAACTTCCTCTTGTCCCTAGTCATAAGTTTGGAGTAGCCTCTGAACATTGTCACCTGTACTTCCTACTATATTTTTCTCTTATTTCCCATTAGCTAGCTTATATTTACCAAGCTGAATTAAAGACAATCGTTTAAAAGGATCCTCTCCCCAAAAACTATTTTTATAATTGATATTGATCAATAATATCAATACATAGTTAGTATGTTCTAGGGAAGATGACCAAGTCATTTGTATATCAATTACAATATCAGAATTTTTTATCGTAAAATTAAAAACTTGACATTAATTTAACACTCAGATATTTTGAAAGCAAAAGAGAAGTGAACATCTTTAGAAGCTATTCTTGACTCTTTTGTGAGGATGCATTCAATGAATAATATTTTCTGTAAATAAACTGTATTCGATAATCACAACGCATAATTCAAGGTTTTCAGCCCATACCAAACCAACTTTGTCATTGCCGTACACTTTCATCAAGAACATACCCATTTTTTTCACTGATTTAACTTTATGAATGATGCTGAATTTGGAATACCCTGTGGACTTAGTATAATAGATGATGAAATCATTCTAGACAGATAATTTTCCTATTTTTCTGGTAATAAAAATAAAAATTATTGAGAAGGAATGATATTAAATTTATGCTTAATCACATGTGCCCCCTTTCTCTTGCAATCAGGAACTACGACGTGAGCTCCTAAGGGCTGGTGACTGGAATATTTTTGTGGTAGATTGGGCAGGGGGATCATTGCCTCTTTACACCCAGGCTACAGCAAACACCCGGCTGGTTGGGCTTGAGCTGGGATTTTTTATCAACTACCTCCAGGTAAGGATCCATAACTGAATCATGTGGCTTTATAATTTTTCATTGTGTCTCTAATTTGTTTAATTACTGTGTTTAATTAGAGAGTACTTGTCCATCATTTCAGCATATATAAATTTGAGTTAACTCATGAAATGGATTAATTTTTTCTAGAAAAACTTTGGACTAGAACCAGGGAACGTCCATATGATTGGCCACAGCCTTGGGGCTCACACTGCTGGTTATGCTGGTGAACGTATCAAGGGACTTGGACGTATTACAGGTTAGCTAAATCTTGATTGTTTTCAAGATCACACAGGTTTTGGTGCTAACAAAAGCTATGGGCAAAGACTAAATTATCTGATTACAAAATCCTGTGATATCCTTAAAACCTCTGTAAATGTAAATGATAGATTCATAAGTACCAATTTTAATTAACATGCTGAAAAACTAGTGGCTGGTTCATATCTCTTTAGAGTAAATATTAAAGGAAAGTTTCAGGTGAAATCTGTAAACACCAATTGCTCTTTTTTTTGCTTATGTGATGGTCATTGCCTTGGCTGTTCTTTAATTTCAACATTTAAGTTATTTCAGTTTATATTCAGGTATTTTATCAATTTTTCATTCTTGAGCATCTGCATGTGGAGATTTGTCTACCACATACAGCTGCTCCCAACCAGGTAAAATAGATTTAATGCCTGTTGTGCGAACATTTGGTCAACCATTCATATTTATTGTAACTAGTATATATACTCCAAACTTCAAAATAGTATTTTGCTCAATTCAATTTGAGGAAACATTATTAGAAATAAAATTTTCATTTTTCTTTCACTAGGGCTTGATCCAGCAGAGCCATATTTTCAAGGAATGCCATCCTTCGTAAGACTTGATCCCAGTGATGCTGAATTTGTTGATGTTATTCATACAGATGGACGTTCCATTTTGCTATTAGGTAATGTTCTTATTTGGCAAATTATTCTCATCATCATGTGATTTTACTAACTATTTTCACATATTTTTTTTTTAAATTTCTGGTCACAAGGTTATTTCATTGCTGTTCTCTCGATCTGTCAAATATTTAGGCTATGGAATGAGTCAGCCATGTGGCCATGCTGATTTTTATCCAAATAATGGAAAAGAACAACCAGGATGTGATCTAGTGGAAGCCACTGCACCTCTACCTCTAACCTTAGTGAAAGAAGGACTGGAAGAAGCCAGCCGTGTTTTAGTCGCTTGTAACCACATAAGAGCTATAAAGCTGTTTATAGACTCAATAAATTCTCAGTGCCCTTATGTAGCACACAACTGTGATTCATATGAACACTATCTTCAGGTTAGTTCCAATATTTGTCATTAGAAGAAGTATTATCGGAGTTGCTGAAAATTAAATTTGATTGATGGAATTTTCACTATTTTTTAAAGATAATCCTTTATGAAGTTTTGCACTCTTACCATTTCAGGGCCGTTGTTATTCATGTCAGGACACAAACTCATGCGCTATCATGGGCCTCCATGCATTAGATACTTACCAGACAGATCCTCCTTCACCAGTGGTGACAACATCCAAGCCAAATTTAGTGAATGAAACAAATGTGTTGAGCAACACTATTGACGCAAATTTTTCATCTACCTCCACAACAACAACTTCTACCACTACTGTTAGCAGTACTACTGTTTCATCCTCAACAACTTCCACCACTGGGGTGCCTGCACTTCCAAGATTTCCCTTGGGAAAATTTTATATAACAACTGGAAAAGACTTTCCCTACTGCAGTAAGTTGGAAATAAAAATTCTCTCTTGTTAATAACTGTTGTTCAATCACTAGCACAATGCTTTACTACAACTAGTAACTAACAGATATGACCATGGAAAAGTTATCCTCATTCAAAGAATAAACCATAAATAATAGGTTTTAAAAATTGGTGTGCTTGTAATAATTACAGCAATATACTAGTTGTAACTACAAATAATTTTATGCTCTGTAAAGAAAAACCTCATTTTTTTAGTCTTATTTCAATGCTCCAGGAGATTTTCATGAAAATCCTACTGCAGACATTTCCTGTATACATATTTCATCATAACTTCAGTATTCAGAAAGAGTTTTATTATTTTATTGGTGATAAGTAGGATAAGGCCAAAATGGACACACATGAGCGAAATCTGATGCATTTCAAATGCTAGCAAAATTATTTTATTAATTGACATGTGAATACAGTCTATTTTCAGAGGATATCAAATAGCTAAAGATAATTAGGTAGCTAGTCTTCACTTGTGCTACTTGATGCCTACATGTAGGACATTTTGTAAGAAGACATAATGGGGTCGTTTACCATATTTTTTATTGCCAAATCTGATAGAGTTTGTAAAATAAAAAGACCTGTAAGACCGTTTTATGATCCATAAATTATTTCTCGAGTTATAAGTGGCGAAAAATTGATGTTTTTAACCCTTTCGGAAAAGTGGTGCAACCTCTGACGTATATTGACTCCGTCCAACCACAACTGAGCCCGCGAAGCTACTTTGTCTTATCGCAATGGGGGGGACACAGCTGACTCTGCCAATAGGACAGTTGCAACAGCATCTGTGCAAGCAGACCTTCCAAGAACTCCCCTCCACTCCCTTCTCTTCCACGAAAAGCAGTCAAGGACAGGAGGAAAATGACACCAATGTTATCACAGCAGCTTTTTTGGTGGATGTCACCATTTGCTTATTTTAATTTTTGATTTATGAGTGAATGGTTGTGGTTAGAAGATTAATTTTTTCACTAAAATTCTTTTTTTGTTTCCATCTAATGATTTCATGTATGAAATTGTGATTTTGGTTAGGAGTAAAGTGATTGGATGATTGATTTGGATGATAATAAAATTATCTGTGATAACTCACAACTATGCATGTAATTCACTGGAAAAGTAATTATTATTCATTCTTTAGAACACTTTCTCCATCTTTCAATCAGTAATATGGGATCTCTGCAAAAATTAGTCATCATATGTCTTTTAATGTTACTGCCATAACTGTTATTATCAATCATATTATGATGCATTTAAAAGTAAATTATTACAATATATACGACATGCAAATGTATGTGATACGAAAATTGCATAAGCATTGTAATTTTTGCCAGGCTACATCATGTAATCTCAGTTTCAATCTTTTTTGCACAGTGAAAAATGTCTATGTGTGCAAATTAAAGTGAACTTGTTGCTTGCATTAAGTGAATGAATTTGAGGTTTATTGGCCACTTCACAAATTTTCCCCTGTGGGTGACCTTTTATTAGAAACTTTGACTGATATTTCAAAAAATTTTAAAAATGATTTTCTGATATTTTTAGGAAGGCACTACAGGGTAAGAATTGAATTAGCCAGACCACCAAGAGCTGAGGCGTGGGTCCAGGGCTACTTGAAATTATCACTGGCCAGTGATAATGCTGCAATTAAGGACATAGATTTGACTCCAGGGTAAACTTTCTTTTTGACTTTTAAATCATTAACTGGCATAGGTTTTTCAGACTTATGCCATAAAATGAAAAAAAATCAACTCTTCCAAAGTATTTAGCATAGAGAAAGACATCAGCATTATACTAAAATAATTTGGAGAATTGTAAATGCTGTGAAATTAAATTGGAATATTGATTACTTTGGAACAAGATCTATCATATTTTAAGGCTCTCTAATTACAAGTGGAAAGTATAACTTGTTTTAGTTGTTCAATGAAGGAGTAATAAAATAAAATTTCTATTTTCAGTGGATACATGCGTCTGCAACATGGTGAGAGTAAGACTTTTGTAGTTTCACATTCAACAGATGTTGGTCCAGGCCCAGTGAGAAAAGTAGAATTGAATTGGGAATATGATGGAGATATGCTGTCACCTCGATCCCTCTGCTTATTCTTTTGGTGCAATGATCATTTGTACGTCTCACAAGTCGAAGTTTCACCCATGGATATGGCGCCAACTCGTGGGTAAGAAAGATATCAATACTGAATAAATTATTATGCAGAATCATAGAAACAGCATAGAATTGTGGTTATGACTTGGAAGATCATTATTGAAATGCACGGTATCTCTAAAACAACAAGAGAGGTAAATAACTACAATTACTCTATGACAGCTCTTCCATTGTACTATTTAAAAAATACAGCCTTACACCTGAAAATTTATTAATTCAGCACACAAGTGCTGAAGTACTTTGGGTCCTGAATTTATGGTGTTGGAAAGGAGCAGGAAAACAATTCATACTCCTAATCCACTAATAATGGGGATTGTAAACAATTTGGCTAATCAAAAATAATAATAATAGTTAACCTACTACAGCCTGTGAATCCACTAAAATTTTGAACATTTATGCTCATGTACAAATACGCTTTGTCTTTGACTTTAAAAACCCAATTTTGACAATTTTTGTAGTATTTAATCCACATTCTAGAATATTGGTGGGCAAATTTGCTGAAATTGTATTTATTTGAAAAAAGAACTATAGGTCTCACATTTTAATCAATGAATTGTTGATCCCTCCCTTGAGGTATTGCAAGAAGTTGCCTTGTTTGACTTTAGTTTGATAGTGCACACACCCATGATTCTGTGCAGTAGATGGAAATTAATTTCTTATCATGATCATGTCACAAACATTTGAAATTTTTTATTCCCTTTTCTATAAATATTTGTTTCAATGTCAGTACTGTGTTTGAGCATCTCATTCTGAACATTGTTAGTCACAAATTTATCATAAGTCACAATGTAATCCTGTATAGCTATTGTTATAAATTACACTACGTCAATATGAAACTCATGTACCACATTCTAAAAGTTCACTTCTCTTTAATCTGTTTTTCATTCAACGTAATTTTAGTTTGTAGAGAATATCAATCCATTCCAGTTGAAACATGTGCTGATGGAAAATATAAATTTAAGGAATATCTAAAATTCCTCGATAAAGAGAATGGATAAGTTTACTTTCTTGCATATTTTCAGGAAACGGGAAATAGATGGAGGAGTGAGCAGTAAATTGTGCAGTCTTGGAAAGCGAGGTTACTCAGATATTGCTTCACGCTCTTCAGGAACATTTTATGACAACTGTTAAGGAAACATTATGTAATAGTTATAAGTCAAGGCCAGCATATAATGAAAATGTTAAAAGTTTCTAGTAATAAGAAAGGCTTATATATAGATGAAGGTAATCAAAATAACAATCAATGTAATTTAGTTACAATAAGAAATGGTACAGTTGTCAAGAAACACATTATGCTAATGATTGTGATGCCATACATAAGGCATGCCAGTTATAAACATGCTAAGTACAAAACAAATGCTTGGAAATTTGGCAATCATTTATGAGTTCCATAAAGCTTAATACCTGAATTATCGTTTGTACAAATACGTTGAAGGTATTGATAAGCCATGTTAAATGATATCTTTAATTTTATTATAGTAGCCTTGCCATGAACAAAGAGAAGGTAGCTAAAATTTCACCATTTTTGCATATGCTAGAATGTCATGTGTCCAGTGATATGTTTACTGTGATTTTTATAATTTTTATACATGTTTTGTTTTCTGTTTTTTTGTTCACAGTTCTTTAATTATTGCATTATTTAGTTGAATCTAATTTTATTGAAATGACTGAAACCATTGCTGGAGTTATTTTGCATGATTCCTAAAATAATTCATCACTTATATTTTTGGCAAAGTTTGCCACTTTCACCCTCATTCATCACTTGTAAAAGCATGGAATACCATTAATTAGCAAGTCCTTTTCATGTTGTTTGCAAGATAGCATTATATATATTACATTCTTTTAAGAATGGCTTTATAGGTATTTTTAGTTATGTACCAGAACAATGAGAATTAAGGATTGCTTTTTAACACTTGATCCTAATTGTAAACTTCATGAATGGCTTTCTGTGGTTAGTGAATCCACGAAAGAATGAATGTTTGTCTTTAAAAACATTCTCAAGACTGTACATAATGCATTTGATGGATGTTTTAGGCAGTATTATAAAATAACTCACATTTGTAAATAATATTGATGGATATAATAAAACATCACAATGTTGTTAGTTTTTTATTGGTAAATTATGACCTCTGAAAAAATATTATACTCTTCCACAGTTTGAAAAATAAAAGTTTCTTAACGATTGAGTGCCACTGAGTATCACCTTACTTCCTTTTGGGCGCAATCCAGCTTAGTTAGTTTATGGTATGGATTTATTGTATGCAACTGTCAACTCTAATGCGTATCGGGGAGTTGCCTACATTCAGGAACTAATACCTCCTCAATGCAGATTCAAATCGAACATGATGGAAAAATATTACGTGAAATTATTTTGAAGAGTGGGTGAAGACTATCTGTCTGAAGAATAGCGTTAATGGGAAATATAATTACCCACCAAACACTCCACAAATTAACCCTGAATATTTCAGTGTTAATTCTTTTTCTACATAATCCTCTCTCATGATAAACAAAAAGGTTTAACGATCTTGTTTAGCTCCCAAAGCACTTCATTCCATTGGTATATAGTTTCCCTTCTCCATTTTGTTGTAAAATAAATTTCCAGTTTTGAACACAATTCTTTTTCGACACAAATCGTTTTATATTATTCGCAATAAGTTAGACTTTCAACCGAAATATTTTGTTTACGTTGCTGTGAGTCCGCAAGCATCTTTATGATGCAATATCACTCATCTGATGGTAACCTTATTGACTGGCGGTGTCTTGCCGATTAGGCTAGATTCTGATGCAGTGTCCCTACTTTTATTTGCATTTCATTTATCTACCTACTTCTCCGCTGCGCTCTTTCTCTCTTCAAGTCGGCGTTTTTGATGTCTCTCTTCACATTCTCTATAGCTAATACCACTAATACCTACCTTTTCTTTTTCTTTCTCTTTCTCACTTACCCATAATTCTACCTACGAACGTATCAACGGTAAAATAGGATATATGTAGAACGCAAAAAATACTGCACACCAAGTTGGTCAAATGGTTTCATCATCGATTCATTTCTTCTTCCTCCGTGAGCGAAACACTCAGCACACTAGGATCCTGAACTCTACTCTACTCTACGAAAACGAGTCAACAAGTTGCCATCCATATTCAGTAGTGCTTTTGTAAGACTTCCACTTCAAGGAATAGATCTTTTTCCCTCTGGTGTTTCTCCTGAGGAAATAAGAGACTATGAAGGCAGTTTATCAGGTGAGTGTCATAGCAATTGGGTTACGCACAGGTCGCAGTCGTTAGTAACATGCTATCCTAACAAACCAAAGGTCAAAGGTTCGAGTCTCGCCACAGAAATTGTCATTGGGCATGTTTAAGGATTGGGTTTAAGATAAAGTTAGACTTCAAAACTGATTCTACCGCTACTTTGACTAGGATCACCTCCATTTGGGTAGCTGTAGAGTCGGATGTTTAGGTGCCTCATCTGATTGGGATTTATGAAAGCATATAACTTAGCCTTTAGACAAATACGGAATTTATGCCTGTGGTGGGATTCGACCACTGACGCCGACCGCTCGATTATGTACTAGTCTATTTTTCCAGTAAACGCATACGAAAGTAACCTTGGCAAAATCACCCTCTTTTTCTCTTTAACCTATATGATCGCCAGCGCACGACAGGACTTGGCCCAATCAATATTTTCCTGTAGTATCAAGATTTTTTCTCTCCATTGACTTTCGGCAACGACTACTACCATGAACTTACACCCTTCGTTATCCTTCCTTTGCCAAAACAGTTTCCATCCCTTTACCTGCCTCTGCCGTTCTAACCGAACTCCCTTTGAAAGCATCCACCGGCCAATCCCTTTTATCACCATTCGTTCATGTAACCAGTCATTCTCCTTCGATCCTCATATGTTTTCCTTCATGCCGCTGTCCACGCCTGTGTCGGTCGTTTGGTGCCGAGGAAGGTCATCGATTCATGTTTTCCTTAATTCGTCTCGCAAGCAAATGACTTTTACTCGATAGACGGGCTGACGTTTTGGTGTTCGGCGCTGGAGGGAAGACATCAGAAGGCGACTCAGAAAATACTTGAGTCTGAAAGCTCCTGAATATTTATGTTTACTTTGTTTTTAAAACATGTCGATTCATGTTTTTCCTATCGTGGAAAGTTTTAGGTGTTTTTTGAGAAAATACGAAGGTTCAATCTGGTTTAATCACTGGCAGCGCTCCGATTCTTTTTTCAAGTTCCTTTAAAGACCAGCGACTTACATGGCCATTCCGTAACGGTGGAATTAGATTTTTAGGTGCTCCCAATCGCTGAGATCTTTTCATTTAACCAAATCTTAATCTCAAGAGGAACTCGACTTGAGCATTGAGTTGGTATGATGACAAAAAAACTGGCGGCCACTCTCACAATATGATAGCCAGGGTTCAAATTTCGACGGTGGTCGGGGCTTCTCATTTGAATCTCCCCCCGTCTCCGTCCCCTGTAAATACGACGGATACTTGGCTCACTGGCGCAGAAGGCATCAGCGCTTAGTCACCTACATAAATGACTACAAATGCGCTATCCGTGTCCGTGATAGGATTCGATCCAGCATCCTTAGAATTGCCAAACGGGTGGTATATACGGCAACAGGTCACGGGCATTCCGTTTCACTCGTAAAAGCCTTCGTGTCCAGTGGCGCACCCAAATTAATCATTAATTGACAAGTCACAGTCACATGGTAGCAGGAATAGGAAAAATACGAAAAACTCGTTACATCATTTCACTCGAATATGGCTAGACCAAAGGTAAAAGAAAGGCTCTTTTATCCGTGACCTCCGTGACACATAATCAATTTAGCATAGGCCTAAACGTTTATGGTCCTATATTTGTATGTAAATCTGCCAAGGCTACTTATAGGATGCATACATGCAATAAGTAATATGGCCAACTAATGGCTAGCTAATAACATTCAAAATATACTGATTAAAATAATATTTTGGTTACACTTTGCAAAAGATATGTCAGATTGTGGGCTCCCCCATAAAAAATTTCTGGGCGCGCCACTGTTCGTGCCTAATGAATTAGGGTGCGCATCAATTCATTGGGGGCCGAGCTATTTGTCAGAGATGCATTACGCTCACCGCGGGGGAAAATTTTAAGAAGTTGAAAGCCGTAGAAGGAACCGTCGCAAAAAATATTGTATACTCTTACTTTGAGCGAGAATCGAAACGCGCTCATTGTTTTGTATATACCTACTCTAGTATTTTTGTAATTTTTTATTTCAAAACGGCTTTTGGGGCATACGTGTGAGTATGAACTCGGTGGTGACGTTGTCAGCGAACTGGACTGACGACCTAGAGGTCGTGGGTTGGAATCCCACTTCTATAGTATGGCCGTTGTCTGTTGCTTTAAGATTAAGTTAGGTTATACGGCTTGATATAACTTGAGTAATAAGTTGGAGCATCTAAAATCTAATTATAATCATACCGAGAGTGGGAGAGAGCACTGATGTATTGATTTAATAAATTTTGTACTTCGGGTAACTTTGGAGTCCCTTCAGTCGCAATCAGGATAACCGTAGGCAAGATACTGGATCGCCGACGAATGTAATAAATGAATTCGATTGGTGCTATCTCAAAGAGTTATTTTCCATTTAAAGTTCATATTATAAAGCAATTTTTTACATGACTCATTCTTAAAAACGATTTTGCTCCGCCTCTGATAAAGCGTTCAACGGTTTATAAAACGTACGCGTTTAATTTTTTGTGGGATAACGCCCGACGTCCAGTGCAATAATCCCTAGGTCAGCGCCGTTGTGTTTCCCCTATTGGGCTTTTTCTGATGTTTGGAAGCAGGTCACTCAAAACTACTAATTTACTTATATAATTAGCTGCTAACGTGGGAAGGAATGTGAGTTAACAAGTATGTTTGTTTAGAATACTATTTGAAGACCGCTCATTATCGAGCTATTAACAGAGAATTATTTCAATTTTACGTTACTTTAAACTTTTGTTACAGCAAGGCCACAATATGATTAAATCGTTGGTGAAATTATTCTCGAAACGCTGAGTGTTATAGGTTTCGCAGTGCGAAATGGCATCCTGGTGAGCATGGAAGGTTTTTTTTTGCCAGAGAAGTTGGCAGGCTGGTTGCTTGAGGTTTAAATCGGCCGGATGGGAAAGAATGTCGAGAGAGAAACACCAAGGACCGTTTGATTTTTCAAAAAGTTTCTTTGCGTACGCATAACAACTCACTCCACTCTCTCCACTTTCGGAGCTCGCTCTTCTTCTGCCGTTCCAGCATTGGGCTCATCAGCCTGTTCCGGCTTCACCCCTCATCGTCTCTCTTCCCACACTCCCCCTTTTCTATTGGGTTGTATGCCATTGCACTCTCCTTGGGCAATCTTTCTGCAGGCATACGCTCTTTCCTGTTTTCTTTGTATCGTTGTACTTATTCTGTTAGACACTTTGTTCTTAAATTTTCACAATATTTTGTATTTCTCAAGTTGTCTCCTCTTGAGCAGCCTTTACTGGCCACTTTCGGAACTCGCTCTTCTTCCTCCTCTGCTGTTCTAGGTTTAGGCTCATTCGCCCGTCCACATTCGCCATCTCAACCTCGGTTTTCCCACACTCCTCTTTCCTATTGGGTTATATATATATTCCTTCACTCTCTTCGGGATCGTCTGTGCAGGCATACGCACAACACGTTCTTTTCAGTTTTCTCTGTAAAGCTTTACTTATTCGTTTACTATTGGTTTGACGCAGCTCTCCACTCGATTCTCCTATCTGCCAATCTCTTTTTGTTTAAGTGTTCATTTTTAACTGCCTTCACTACATACTCCATGTATTTCATGGGAGGCTTTCCTTTGGCATTTAATTTCTTTAAGTTTTTTAAAGCTATTTTTGCATGAAAGGGAAATGTAACAGTCCAAATGTACGCATATTGTTTTGCAAAATCACAGACGTAATTAATTTTGTATTTATGAAATTTTTTTCGACATTCTGAGACCCAAATATATGCATACAAAGACGCCTCAAGCCAAGCGTATCGCAATGCGCCAAGTGTGGAGGCGAAAGGTGGTGTGGTAATCGGGAAGGAAAAACGGGAATCGGACCATGGTTGTGACGGACGAAGGTAAATTAAGTGAAGAGTAAAGGAAGAACTCGCAGAGGGCGAGTCAAATGCGAGCTAGGAGAAGCATTATTTGAGCGGAATGCAGGAGAAGTAGTGGTGTAGACCTGGGGCTCGGGGAGCGGTTAGCTAACTCCTTCCCCTTCAACCGCCAATTCCATCCCCAGAAATATCGCCAGTAGCTTTGGAAATTCATTTTTGGAGACGGAGGTGTGGCAGATGACAGAAAATCCGTCAAGGATGACGTAATCATCTTCTGTCGCACTCTTGTACAAAAAAAAAATATTTTAGAGGACGGAGACCAAAGTCGTACTAAATTAGGATCGGGAGAATCAGCAGCGGAAATTTCCTTCTCGAAGCATGCCTCCGTCCCACTCTTCTTTCATCTCTAGACTCTCCCGTCGTCCATTGACTGTCATTCCGTTCTTATCCTCCTCACTCATTTAGAATTCTTCTGCTTGACACAAATGTCATTTTGGCAATTGATTTTACGTCTTGAATTCATACAAACGAACGATCACGCGAGGGGTTAATTGAAAATATTTGTATCGTAATTTTTATAACCTGAGCCTTCCAAATTAGAATAGGTAGTAGAAGTAGACTTGGATTTTAGGTACTTCAACGGCTTGGATTATATCGCACCGTCTAACCTAAGATCTCAACCCTAAGTCTTGCACAGCGTCTAAACCCTGAACGGGGTTCGAAATTACGACCTTTGGTTTGCTAGGCTAGTGCGTCACGGACCTGACTACCCCGGCAAGCATCATTTCTGCGGAAATTGGTAGCTTGGTGATAAACTAACACAAACCTGTGAAAATGCTATGATTTAAAATAATAAGCCCGTGCTCTTGACGAGTCACCACAAAAATTGGCAACTTGGTGAGAGACTAACACACAACGGTGAAAATATGTAGTACAAAACAGAAATGCATTTCAGCCCGTGGTATTGATGGGTCAATGGGGAAATTAGCTACTTGGCGATAACCTATCGTACAACTGTTAAAATACGACGATACAAAAATGCTCTTTAGCCTGTGGTATTGATGGGTTCTTGAATAAACATGCTAATAAAACATTAGTGTGAACCCTCGAATTGCTGAGATATTTAATACTATGTGAATGGAAACAAGGGCAGAAAAAAGGAATTTGCGATGTGTTTGGGCATGATTATTTTAGGCTGGGTGGAGAGGAAGGCAAACGAATACGGGCTAAATTTAGTGGGATAGGTTAAAAAATTGACAGTGGCAGCGAGGAGAGGCAGAAAAAGTGGGCGGAGGATGCATTGAGGGTGAATGTATAAGTGGGTGACCTATAGGATAAATCTTGATAAGATCAAGGAATGGTACGTGATTGGATGGAAGAATGGAGATTTTTTGCTGGATGAAGAGAAATAGCAACGATGAAGTTATGATTTAGGGGGAAGTGAAATTAACAGGAGCAATGGGAAGGAGGAATAAAAAGAGCGCGGAGGATGTGATAAGAGGTGACAGTGTACCGAAGAAGGTGATCGAGGGAAGAAACCTGAAAGAGAAGTGGAGTCAGGAAAAGCAAAGGAATTTTCCGACGAAATGAAGGCGGGAAGAGGATGCTTGAATATGGAATTGAAGGTTATCTAGAGAGGCAGGAGATATCTAATGAGTTTCCGAAATTCGTAGAATACTGTGAGAATGAAGAGTGCGCAGTCATGCTATCTACATTAAGAGTAATTTGATGTCAATGAGCTCTTTATTATTTACGCCCGAGTGACTCATCGGTTGCATGGTGAATTGATTAGGATGCTGGCTGCCCATCTTGATGGCCGGGGGTCCGAATCCGGCCGTGGAAAGATTTTTCATATGTGTACCGGTCCTTACTTCAGTGCTATTTTGGGAACTCTTCAAGTTCTGCCCTCTGTCCGTCGTATGAGAATTTAAACGGATGACTCCTTGTCACCTTTTGTCAAGAGTTATGACAACGCCTAATTCTGCAGCATTCTTCCACGTTCCCTTAAAAAAATTCCTACTCGTATCCAATTAATTAAGAGGAGCGTGGTGGCTTAGTGGGTAGAGCGCTTGTCTACTGATCGAAGGGTCCCGGGTTCAAATCCGGGTGAAGCCTTTGGACGCTTCGGGACGACAAATCCTCGGAGTGCGAGGTGACCCAGGGAAAGGAAGTGGCCCCCCTACCCTGAATGTATGAAATTCACACGCCTGTGGCTTAGTCTGGGGTGATCTCTACCTTCACCTATCAAAACCAACCTTACGGTTGAATTACTGAGTGAGTGATCTAATTAATCGTTTGTCCTTAATGGCGCAAAAAACCTGAAATGGCGGTCACCTCCCCCAATTAACGAACTCACTAGTTAGTCACACGTCATACAAGTCTCACTTCAACTTCTTTTTGTTGTGATTTAAACTGCGGATGACAAAATTAAAACATTAATTAGGAAGTTGGTATGCTTGCCTTGTGTGCATATAGAGAGTACTTCAAGCCACTTTAGGGTGCTTGGCAGGGGGCGAATAATAAACAAGCGTGCGCTAAATACAGATGGATCCATGGTAAATTAGATTTTACATATTAACATCCTGCAGGATAGGCACATTAGAGTCCATTTTTATGCAACATGGAGGGAGAGGAGTTAAAAAATTACACACATGTTGGACATTGCATAACTGATGGATATGGCCAATATTTTGTTAAAATCCATTTGGATTACGTTCTTCAAAAGCTGCTCATTTATGGTGATTTGACTGTTTGTTGCCCTTTGTGAAATTCTGTGCAACCATCTCATTTCCTTTAATGTTGGTAGCAACAATAAATCGATTTGTGTTCCTTTGATTTCTTTAAAGAGGTAATGTGATCAAAAAGCTCTATTATTACCCAATCAGTTACTCGCCGTGTTGGTTACTCTAAGGTCATGTTTTAATTAAGAACTTTTGTTAGTTGGTGCATTTTTAACCCTAGCAGTTGGAGAAAAAAATATAGGCCTACTACTTTCTCAAAATACTACCCTTTAATGGTCGCGTACGAAATTGTTCAGGCCAAGGCATGTTTTGAAAAACATTAAACTCTTCCCACGACCTCTATCAATCAAATGATGTCTTTCTTTAGCTCCGTTTACGTCATACACCTCATCGTTATGTCCAAGCTACCCGATCTTCTCCTGCCTCTACCCCATTTATCCAGCAGTCTCTTATGAATCACGACCTTAAAAACACTGTTATGTCTTATCACCCGTTTAGTCCATTTTTCATACCTTTTATCTAATTGCCTCAATGCAATCCCGTTCCTCCAACACTCCAAGCACTTTCTTGTCCATCTCTCTTTTAAATATCCTTACCTTCTCCATCCGTCTGAAAAGCCCCAAGTTTATTTTCACCCCCTTTCCTCAACGTCCAGTTTTCTGTGACACACGGTGCCATGCTCCATATCCGACTTTTCACAAGTCTTTCCTTTACGCCCCTACTCAACGTCATATAATTAGTTATCTTCTACGGGAAAGCCTCTTTTATTAAAGTATTTCTCCTTCTTACTTTGATGATGCTATACCCTTTTCCCTCCAACATACTACCAACGATATTAAATTGCTCCACCTACTCTAACTTGTGACTTCCTTCTTTTAAATTCAATGCGTCCTTTTTTTGCAAAATTAAATTAATTTCGTCTGCTAATCGTTTATCATTTTTCCGTTTTTTTGGCACTGCTTTTGTAACGTATCTAGAATTTTTTGTAACCTCTCGGCTGACTGACAAAGTATCGCTTGTTCATTTGCGAACCTTACAGATTCATATGATTCTCCACGATTATATTTGCATTAAGCTCATCTCATACCCCTCACGCCATTTACTCCGGATATATACGAAAAATTACCAACGATAACGGGCATCTTTGCTTGGCCCCCATCCATTACCACCTTATCTGATTCTCCATCCACCTTGCGATCTCTGAGCCATGTGTAAATGTATGTTGAGCCTTTCCAATGTACTTATATCTTTCGCACGAATTTCCATTAACTTTCCCGCTACCACCCTTGAACGATTGATCTGAAATCAACAAATCACGCAAATACATCATATTTATATTTTAAGTTCCTTTCTACTAGATTTTCTTCACTGAAATCGCATCCCGAGTTCATCTCCTCTTACAAAGTCCACCCTGATCTTAGCCTAGAAACTCGTTTGCTCTCTTTTCTATCTTTCTATTGAACATTTTAGGGAACAACCTTAGTCAGATACGAGTTTAAATTTGTTTTTCTTTACTATTCACATTCCCTTGCTATTATCTTTTTTGGCGTTGGCGTTAATCCAGTTTCCACGATATCCTCCAGCCTATCCCCCTCTCCTTAATTCCTACGAAAAATCCTGTAACGTCTCTCTTTTCCACCTTTTGCTAGGTTTTTTAGTAGTTCTGGTTGCGTGCTATCAATCCCTATCGCTTTCCTCGCCTTAATTTCTCTCAATGCCTCCTCTATCTCACTTTCTAATATTCCTGGTCGCACCTCATTTTTATCTCCAAAATATCTGACAGATTGTTATGGGATTCAATATGCCATTGAGAGCGAACGTGGGCATTGATATATTCCTTTAATTAAATGGCATACTTTCACGGATAGTCGTCATTCATTCTTCGTCGCCAAAACGGTCAACATCGCTTACCGAGAAAGGGAAAGTATTCTGCCAAAGCCGAATAACTCTCCGTTTGGTATGGAGCGAAGGTCAGCAATGAGGATCAGATCATCCCATTCGATTTTTTACTCCATGAAGTGCCTTCTCGGTCTCCTTGTTTTTACCTCCCCAACGAACCTCCATATCTCTCGCATTCAGTTCCGTTCACCTCCATTCCGACTTCACCCACTCCACCTCCATCCATCTCCCGACCCTCTTCCCCCCTTTCCCCTCGCCTAGAAAATGCACCCGTTGCCCTACCTGCGAATCGTGTTTCACTTTTTTTACGAGAGCCGTAAGAGTTTGAAGCGTGCCATGAATACCTTCGGAGGAAGCCGATACAGGCGAGGCTGAAGCGAAATCCTCGCCGTCCTCATCGAAATGCGTAAGTGTTCAATCATTATATTGAGTGATTAGGTTATTTTTTTTGTATACTCCAGAACAAATTTATTAACTTTTCTATTTCGTGACGTTGTCGGTAACTCATCGTGCAAGGAATCTTAACCGCCGCGGAAACTAGCTCGGTAACACGTCGGCTTGACAACCTCGGGCCACAAGTTCGAATTACCCTTCGGGTATGGTTGTTGCGAATGTGTTGGGATTAAATCAAGGATGGAGTTAGGTTAGAAGGTATGAATTGGTTTAGCAGTTTGTGAACTTGTAAAAACCTAAATCTGCCGTTTAAATGAAAGTAACTGAAATGATTATATACTACTAAAGGGTGTTTTTCTATTCATCATCATCATAAGTCAGCAATCGTAAGATTGTTTGCGCTGCTCTCCACTCGATTCTCCCATCGGCTGACCTCTTCATATCAACATGATTATTCACTTTCACATCTTTTACAACTTGTTCCAGGTATGTCATGCGAGGTCTTCCTTTTATTTTCTTCCCATTCACATTTCCCTCGACGGTTGTCTTCTCCAGTCGTAAGTAAATTTCTCTTGGTAGAATGCCCTCTTCGCCCGGGCTATTTTACTTAATATTTCCTTCCTGCTTCGTCCATTGCTGGTTTTTCGGGTTCCCAAATAGCAATACTCTTGCGCCTCCTCCAGCTTTTGTTTCCTAGTTTAACGTTGGTGTTAGCCTCTTCTTCCCTCCTGCATAACATTACCCAATTTCATTTTTTATTTAACTTCGTGTAATATCAGGCCATTGTCTTTTCTATGTTTACTAGCGTCTTCTTTAAGCTCTTGGCGTCTCTTTCTGTCTCTGCCACGACCGCTTCGTTATCGGTTAGTCGCAACATGCTGATTTTCTCCCCGCGGGTCATCGATTTCGGGAGCCTCGTTTATCCGCAGGTCACTAACCGCTGCGTCGAATTCTAAACTCGGTATTGATTCTCGCATATAATCCCCTTAAACTTCTTTCTTTTCGATTACCTCCGAACTTAGATTATATTGGCGTGGAATGAATCCAAATATACCTTCTATTTCTACATATGATAATTTCGTTTTCAACCAAAATTTCTCCATTCTTGCCCCTGATGGAAAATTGCATCTTGCGCTCCTAGAATTGATTCATCACTACCCCGTAGGCAGGTTCCACTTTTCTGCGTCAATGTTATACAGATTCGAAAAGATCTTTTATTCACAATCCCCAATTTTTCCTCTATTTACGATTTGTTGTATTTCTTATCCTTTGGTAGCAACAGTTGCGAAGCGCGCGTTTTGAACTAGGGGAAGCTTCACCCTGTAAAATATCCAACCTCCCAGAATCATTTTCTTCTTTCCATTAGGCATGTAAAACTGTAAATAGCGGCATTGCTTTCTCGCTGTGCTCTATTAATTTTAACAAAAACACGAAAGAGCCTATGAAATATGAATTAACCCTTATTCACATGCGAACTTATTGTAATGTATAAAAAATCTATAAAAATTTGATTTGATGGTAGGGTATGCAATTAATTTTTTTCTCAACTAAGAGAATTTTAAGGGATTTTCTTGTGGATAGTTTTTTACAGAGCTTCTCCGCTCCTGGAATATGAAAGGGTAGTGTTTGGTGTTATTCGAGATGTCTAGGGCCTTGACATTACGACACATTAGGCAAGCAGGCAAACGCTCTTCATATGGTCAAGTGGTTTAATGTAGTTCCGCAAATGACTTCGTTTGTAGGGATACGTCACCATTGGCTCCTTAGCGTTCATTTGTTGCTGTCCACATTCGCTTCTGATCCTGATTTACGATGTTATAGCCCCTACACGATATGATTTTATTCTGGATAGATAATTGTGACCTCCTCAATTCAGTAGTAGTTATCCGGGGTAAGGAACCGTTGTAAGGACGGCTCCAAATAGGATTTAACACAGGCAGGTGGTTTAGAATTACTTTCCAAAATTGGTAATGTTTTGAGGTTGAAGAGTAGGCAGTAATGCTTTATAGATTTGAATTAATACATTCGGACACAATATAATAATTATTATTATAAAAAATGCAATTTTTCACCGAGATAAAAATTTAATAGTGACCTAGGTTTCGATGTACTACATCAACATCAGGATGAACAACAAAATAACGCCAGATACTTCTATTTTAATTCCGATTATTATTGATGTTCTAATAGACATATTAGTTGTTACTCGGGTTGGTTTGGTGGCTAAAACACTGACTGCCTATCTCGAGGGTCCGGAGTCGAACCGTAAAGGCTGCCAAGGGTTTTTATTCCTTTTTATGTGAGTGCTAAATGAGGAACACCTCAAGATCAGCACTACGTCCGTTGGATGGACGTTAACTGTGGACCTCTTGCTGCTTTTCATTGAGATCTGGCTAATGCAGATACCAGGATTCGCTCAACCCGTCTTTCGTTTTTTGAAAACCCACCAAAAATATCCAATAACTAACCTATTCTTTTTGGCGCAAATAAACTGAACTCCGATTACCTAACTCAGGTGATGCTCACACGACGTGCAAGTCTCACTTCAATAGCTCTTTCATAGTGATTTAAACTTCGGATGATAAGATTAGATCATTCAAAATCGGAAATGGTTGTGCCTGGCTTCATCTGCATCCTGACATTACCCTACAGGCCAATTCGAGGGTGCGTTGGAGAAGGTGAATAATCAACATACGTGCTCTATACACGTCTATTGATTGAGTACTCATTAACTAGAGATTACTTATTAAAATGATAAGGGACAGACTCAGCAGAGTTCATTTTTTACGCAACATGCAAGGAGATGTTTTAAAAAAGTACCCATGTTGTACATTGATGCGATGGATACTTTGTGAGCATCCAATAGGAATAGGTAACTGTATTCATAAATAATTTGACATTCTACTTACGTTGATGCATTATTTATCACAACTAGTATCCTTACACTGTACCATCTTCAAGAAATCTATTAACTAAAGATGCTACTGTGTAACGGAGCTAGTTATAATAATTAATAAAAAAGAAAGAAGTGGATGACTTGACACCATATTAATTTACCTACTCCAAAAGGACATTGAGGGTCACGAAGACTTGCAAAAAAGGTTTAACATATAAATTGTCTATCACCATTAACTCTTACTTAATTTCTATGTAATCTGTTATTGTTCATTATTGTGCGCTAAAATGGTATTTTAACCTCTCCCTCTTGCTACCTATTTCTTTATGTTATTCCTACGGCCTACCTTACCATAAAATAATGAGAGTTTTAATATCTCGAGTAGGGCAAAATTCTTAAATCCTCATGCAGCGTCACCTTTGGCCCTCTGGAATTTCTATTCAGCAGTTTTTACTTACCGCTATTCCTCGGAACAGCGCCATCAGCAGGCTCATCAGTTACTGATAGGTTGCACCATTAATCTAAAATAAATTCGAAATTAAATCATACGCATGATTCTCCATATTTGTTTGCACGACAAAGAGGCATGAAAATATACTCTCCGACGCCCTAGCTTTTGTTCAAACCATCCCAGAGCCTAGTTATTCGTGGACTATGATCAAAAACTATTTTAGCAGTGCTTCATCTTCAGATATGTCGACGCCTTGTATTGTGCCGCGCTTAAGCCAAGGAATTGATCGGACACTAGATCACACTGCGTTATTATGGTCCCAATCAGCCCTCTTGTCACATTAGCTTAACTCATTCTGCGGCACCAGTATTCATCGGAAAACTCTTGTAATGATTTTGGAACAAACCCCTGGATGACAAGGGTTATATGTCATGGGAGGTGCACCTCATAAAAATATAGATATGATAAAAATTTAGCTATGTTATCAAGGCGGTTTGGGAATAATGGCCAGAGCAACAGACCAACAATTGTTGAATATTTTGGAGGAGTATGATATAATTGAGCCTTTGAATTCAGCAATCGTCTACGGAGTTTTAATATCTGTTGCGTTTTTACTTTTTTTAAAAAGACAAAGGACCTTTAGAAGAGGCCACATATCGATTTTCAACGCAATCCGATCACTGTAACTCATAAAGAGAAAATCCCGAAAAAAAGTCATGTTTTTTTACGATTTTTCGATAGTCTTAACGCGATGAGCGACGGTCCCCTCCCCCTAAAAGAAGAAGGGAAGAGAAATTATATTTTTTAAGATAAAGGATCATTAGGAGAGACCACATACCGATTTTGAACGCAATTCAATCACTGTCACTTATTTTAAAAAATCCCGAAAAAAGTAATATTTTTAAGATTTTTCGAATCTTCGAACGAGATGTGCGACCGGAAGAAATAGTCCGATTTCAAAACTTTTTCTTCCTTTGTGATCAGGGTGACGAGTAGCAACTTTTCCGCGCTATCATGATTCGATTCGGACACTTTCGTGTTTTTCGGCTCACCTTACTGTACACCCATCCCTCAGTTACATCAAGTGATGATAGCAACAGTAAGCCAATTCATCTTCGTATAATTTATTTTCAGGGGTAGCAAGTCTATGCGGCCACTAGTCAACATTAAGATCACAGGTTAATCAAGCACTGAGATTACATTTGCTTTATAAAGCTAAAGTTAGACAGTGAGATGTGAAATCAACGGTTGAAGAATCTAAAAATCCAAATCTACTGCTACCTCAAAAAGCTCCACTTGCGCTGCTCATATCCATTCCGCGTTGCCAAACTTATATCATCGCAGTGGCAGATCGCTGAGGCAGTGAGAGTAATGTGCCAACGCCGGCCAACATTCCGAATAGTTTTGTGCGAAGGTCAGCGATGAAGATTGTACGCGGCCTCCCCATTCAATTTTCAACCTGAGAAGTGCTTGCTCGGTCTCCTTGCTTTTCCCTCCCGAATAATCCTCCCTTATCTCTCGCTTTCCTTTTCATTCGCCTCCCTTACAAAAATCACTCCCTCCATACCCGGACCCCTCCCTCCCCATAGAAAACGCAGACAGCGACCTCTTTGCCCCAACCTGTGATTGGCGATTCATTTGTTCTGCTAGCGACAGACGAGTTTGAGGAGTGCCACGGGTTAGAGGCGGAAGCCGTTGCAGGCAAGGTTGAAGCGAAATCCTCGATTCCCATCCCTAAACATGTGAGTGTCCAATCATGATATTGAATAATTGTGTGAACTCTTACTTCCGTGGTATATTTTCATTCCAATACTTTGAATGAACTTATCGATTGCTTGGCGTTGAAAATGATAATTTATTCGATGAAAGTAACTCAGACGTATTAGGCGTGGTTTTCCGTTCTCTAGCAATAATACCTAGACATGGAAGCCTTTGGGAAAAGGGGGGGGGGGGCATTTTTCCTCAAAGCCAAGAACATTGTCGTTAAAAACAGATTCTTAAAATTTAATTATGTGTTGAACTGAAACTATTTTCACGAATTTTCAGAATATCTCGGCCTCATCCTGATTGACTTCATCTACACGATACCCTGCAAGCCACCGCGAGGGTATGTGGCAGGGGGTGAAGATCACCAATCATGCACCATTGACATGGTTAGAGTTGAAGATAGAAGTCTCCTTCCGTAACGTGTTTGTGCGGATTGTTCAAACTGTGCATGGTGAGTATATTCATGAGGCCCTTATAATTAATTGTAGTAGTTAGAAAATAGTTTAAAAATTTTCGTTTGAAGATGTATTTTTCTCACCCATAGTTCAGTATTTACAAAATGCTTTAGTTACTGCGTGTTCATGTGATGGCTTCCGAAGAGTCTTGGAGTTGAATAGGCTTGATTAACCGGTCTTGGGGCCAAAACTGCATCAAAACTTTGGCGGACTTGATGAAGCCAGCTAGAACGCGGGAGAAATATATTATCCTGGTCAATGCATCGACGCATAAGAAAACCGGGAAATCAAGTAACTTCTCATAAGATGTAACTTGGTGACGAAAGGATATTTAAAAACGTGTCAGTGTAGTACACTTTGAATCTTGTTAAAAATCGTGATGCTAAAATATGACGTAGATTAATATACAATATTGCTCACATAAAGTGTTGCTGAGGTAGCCGTACTGTGTGATTTATTTAATTTTCTCCATTTTTTTTATTTTAATAGAGACGCCGGAATTCTAACATTTTGGAGGATCCTGTGAAGAAATTTAACGGTGATCCAACTATCTGGTATATCTCTTTTGGCCAGAACCTTCACTCCTGCCCAAAGTACTCGGATGAGAATGATAACGTTGCATGAAATGAAGCCGCTTATTTCGCTTTCTTACAGCCGAGTATCCTGAGGGATTGGGGGAAAATCAGGTAATCGCGAAGTACTAAATGATATAGCAACCCCTAGGTAAAATTTCGACGGTTGTCAACTTTTTACATAGACTTTCTTAACATTTCTCGTGCCGAGGAGTCTGTTCTATTTCACTTGGGTATGATTTAGTCGTCACAGTGGAATAATTCTCGTGCACTCAAGCATTCTGTATCCTTCTGGTCTTTTATCGCCCCGCGAAAGGCGATTCATAACTGAAATCAAGATTGACATCTCACAGTCCCTCTTGTCTGTATCTT
The DNA here is from genome assembly GCA_933228895.1 of Platycnemis pennipes. NCBI lineage: Eukaryota > Metazoa > Arthropoda > Insecta > Odonata > Platycnemididae > Platycnemis > Platycnemis pennipes. The sequence goes on from OW121847.1 coordinate 112,037,772, forward strand.
CGCCGTACGCTGCTCTCGTTGGCAATGACTCTTCTCTAAAACATGCACTCAGAAATGTATTCCACTGAAGTTTTGATTTGATAAATTATTAGTTTTGTAATGTTTCATGCTAAGTCATTTAGGTAACAAAATCAATCTGAGGAGTGCTTTTAGGTCTGATTATCTCTTCAAAAGACTATGGTAGCTCCAGAAGTACTGCGTCCGGCTGTCGTCGAGTTCGATTCAGTGGCAAGTTGGACTTAACCCAGTTATGCCAAAGCTGTGAAACATTCTCGCTACCAGATTATAATGGGAAGCTCAGGCAGCATATATAAAGGACAGGTTTGGTGAGCTGTATCAACCAGATTTTAGGATTTAGCCAAGAGAAAGCGAGGATTTACCAAAGGGATACTAAGAATATATGACGAGAAGACAGAGGAGCGATGTTATTTGACACTATTTACGCCCCACTTATAGAATATGCCGCCAGTGTATGGGATCCCAATGAATTAGGTTTGATCGAAGAACTAGACGGTGTGCAGCGTGGAGTGGCTATGCTTGTTAGGTGTTATGATAGGTTTAGCAGTGTATCAAAATAAATATAATGAGTGTAAGAAAATCTTAACTTCCTATTTTTCACACTTTTATTGAGAAACCCTACCGGTTTAGACACTCCCGTGTCATTGTCAAGTGTGTTCTGATATTTACACGGTGGCAAGCCCTTATATATACTCCAAATGAGGGAAAAACTGCACGAGTGGTTGGGGAAGGTTAGATGGTATGTGTTGTAGGTCAGGATAACGGGGAAATGCTTTTTGAAGGGGGGACGGGAACATGATACGATGGGGATAGATTGAAGGGTGCAATTTCATTTAATAATTTTGGTCCCAAAGCATTGGAAGCAGATGCAATCACAAATTTTTCTAAGAAATCCAGCTTTGTGACTTGGTCATGAACATTTAAAATGTTCATGATTTTAACGCATTTTTAATTTTCATTAAGAGAAGAGATTTTTTTCTTGTCGCACTCCTTTTCTTATCTTGCCTCTTCACAGCTGGGTCCAGATTTAATCACAGCTACTTGGTTTATATATCTACAAATTGTGGATAATTCTTCGGTCATTGTGTTACGCTCCAATTTCTTTCAAACTTCCAAGCATTAAATTCCAATCTATCTTGTCAAAAGTCTTCTCTAATCTACAAATGCAATGAAGGTCGGTTTGTTCTTCTCCATTATCTTCTCTATTAGCTGCCTAAGGGTCAATATTGCCTCTCTTGTACCATTACTTTTCCTGAATCCGAATTGATCTTCATCCAGGAACTCCTCTGCTTTTCGTTCTATTCTTCTGTAGATTATCCTGTCAATATCTTCGACGCATGTTTCGTCAGGCTTATAGTCCTAAAATTTACGCATTTCTCCGCTCTTCTTTTTGGGAATAGGAATTGTTTTTCTTGAACTGCATGGATATTTCTCCTGTTGAGTACATCGCAGATGGATCTGTAGAGATGGATTAGAGTCTTTTCTCCAGCATTTTTTATAAGTTCTGCGGGGATATAATCCATTCCACAAGCCTTATTCATGCGTAGGTCCCTTACTGCAGCGTCGAATTCCGATCTTAACATTGATACTTCCAAATCATCCTTTTCCACTTCGCTTTCCTCTTCAATCACACTCGTGCTGAGATTGTTTCCGTTGTATAACTCTTCCAGATATTCTTTCTGTCTCATCACTTTGTCTACATTTTCAATCAAATGTCCTCCATTCAACCCGTGGTATTGCATCTTACGCTCCGTTCCTTGAAGTGGTTCCTCACTATCTCATATGCAGCTTCCATCTTTAAGTGCAAGGTTGTTTTGTACATCTTCGCATAAATTTTTCATCCACATTTCTCTAGCTTTCCTGGCATTGCGGCTTGCTTCGTTACTTATTCTTTTGTATAAAAGTTGCCCTTCTTCAGTTTTCGCATTCTTGTACTTTCTTCTTTCTTCAATCAGGTCAAAGACTTCTTCCGTGATTCATGGCTTCTTCTTGACAACTTTTCTTCTTCCAAGAATTTCTTTTCCGTCTATCTGTAGTCCGCATTTAATGTTTTCCCAACGCTCTTCTACTGGGTTCTCAGTCAGGTCCTCCCCTATGTTCTTTCCTACTACTTTCTGAAATTCCAGCTGATGTTGAGTCCCCTTCAGTTTTTCTACTTGCTAAATGTTCTTTACTGTTTTCTTTTATTTCTTAAATTTTAGGTGGCATTTCATCATCACTAAATTATGGTCGTTGTCAGCCGCTAACTTATGTTGTGTGCAGAACTCCATCAGCCTTTCTCCTCTTTCGTTTCGGTTTCCCAATCCATATTTTCTTCCATCTAGACCTTCGCCGGCGACAGCGTTCCAGTCTCCAAAAATAATTAGGTTTTCTTCTCCTCTTACTTTTTTATTACTTCCGTAATATCTTCGTAGACGTCTTCCACTTCTTATTCTTCGTAGTCCGACGTAGGCTTTTAAACTTTCACCAGAATGGTATCTGTAGGCTTGGTTTCAATTTTAACCATTATAATCCTCTTACTGTACTGCTGGAACCTATTCACACACAGTCCTGCACTCTTCCTGAGCATTAAACCTATTCCAGCGTTACCATTCAGTGATGAAGTGAAAATACGAAACCATGACTAATATTTGGCTACGTATTTTCTTAACACCAAATGATATTGATCTACTATAGTGGTTTTAAAGGACGAAATTTGAAATATGCGCAGTTCATCTCATTGACGTTGGGCATGTTATAAATCTGTCATGGTGAACTGGAACTAGAAATGTTTTTCGTAGCAGTGGAAAAAAATTTACTGTAAATATACTATAATTATTCATGAAGCTGTCTAAAACAAAAATTTGTCATTAAAATGTCTTCCCTTTCATCGTATCCGAGCTATTATTGGATATTCATACATCAAAGGAATATCATGTCATGATTTTGCTAATGAAGTGAATGGTCGAGGCCCTAACGTTGTAAAATTAATTTATGGCAAAAGGAATTGAAAATAACACTTCAGCGTTGCATAGGGTATAAAATAATTTAATGTAAACTATATATTCTTACCCTGTGGACTGCTTTTTTTTCGATTTCCGTCACTTCTATTAAGTTATTTCCTTTTTGAATAATGCCCAACGCACGCGTGAAGTTATTTTAAAAGCAATTTTAGATTAGTAATGTCTCGCGCTGGGAAAATATCTAAGATAATTGTTTAAAGAATTATTTTAATACCTTTAATCAAAGCTCTTCTGCTCTTTCTATTCCTTCTTCGCGAAATGGCCGCTAAGGACCAAGAAGAGACAGCAGTAACGGGCTTTTCATTTTGCCCAGACTTCTTTCATAGGCAACGAGTAGATGACTTTCCGTTTCTCCGACTAAGTATAATTGGTATTTTTCCCTCTATACCCCATGTCTCTATGATTTTTCTAAACGCATTTTTTTCCTGAAGGTTTGATGACTGTAATTACTGGAGATCTTTTTCTACAAATTTGCTCTAGTACTCTAGTACTATATTTTTTAAGGAACGTGTGGATTTTCCTGTGTCTTTTTGGCCCCATTTTTTGTATATGTCCTAGTAATGTCCCTTCGCATGCGCATTGTATTTTCGATCTTGGGCATAAGTTTTAAAATTTTTGTATTTTGTTTTTGAGTAATGCATCTCCGTTTCTGGTCCTTGATCCTGGAAATTTTCCATAATTATCATGTCGTTTACTTCTAATTGCTGTCTTAGTGTTTTGTCGTAGAGATTGGTTATGACGCGTAAAGTACTTCTGGTTTCATTACTTTGTACTATCCGATTTTACTTGTCCTATTTTCGACGTGCCGATTCGGTTAAATAGAGGAATTTTGCGATATACTTCAATATCTTTGTTAATTATAAACTATATCTTTACGTGCAGACATTTATTTTTTTCGTTTTGTGCTTAGTGCCTCTTATTCAATAAGTTTGTTATTAATTCTGTGTAGCTAGGGACTTTCCGAAATGGCCATAGAATCAAATAGCTTGAATTGTTTCAAATACACTAACGCAGCTTTATTATACTTGAGGTCTTAGATTCCTCCTAGTTCTAGTTAGTCTTATAATTTTATTGAGATTATTGCGCCCTTTACAAATCTTCCAGTCATTCGTTGCACTCGTTCAGATTCTGGAGTTCACCTTCATTCCGAGGATATCATGCATTGGCAGATTATCCCTAGTAATCGGCTTGTCGTGGTGATTCCGGTACTGGCCTCGTATCTAGAGTGTCCAAGTTCGAATCTGGCAGTGAAAAACTTATTTCGTTTGTATGCCGATCCCTATTTGAGTGCTGTGTGGAGGGGACTCGGTCTGTCGGACAGGACGAAGAAACTTCTCCTTCACTTCTTTCGTTTAGTGTGCGTCAATTCTGACGTCGGTATTCTCTCTACCCTACCTGCTATGGTTGCAAAATCTATCCTTATTCTCATCTTGTCACGTATCCGTAATTGTGCAAATGATTTCCACGTATATCACCCTCCCTCACACTTGGAATTTATTTTTTTTGTGGGGCCTAAAACAGAAGTGGCAATCTTCTTCGTCCGAGGTAAAAATTGTGTATAGTTTTCCAGTACTGTCATGTAAACGTAAAGAATTGAATGATGGTTGATAGGTAAATACTCAATGAATTTTCCGAAAAAATTGTTTACCTGAGATGACGTAGAATACGCCTGTGGCCGCATGGCATGAAATTTTGTTTGACGACAATTTTGTGAATGTATAGTTATCATATTATTAAGAATTGTGTATAAATGGTGATGTTGCTTCGGAAATAATTAGGATTCGTTAATTATTGGCGTTGTTTTTTTTATTTTCATATTATTTGCCAAGATGCGTGATGTCTCCATTAAAATGATTGGTGATGTTCCTTTGGAAATAGGATTGCGTATGCTGGGCGTCATTTTACATGTATCCTTACTTTTTTTTAAGCTTAAAAAATTGTCATTAGCGAGTAGCCAATTGTACTTCCCGCGATATGTTTGTACTTGCGGAAGCTGTTCGCAAATACTTTTTTTTTTACAACTTTCGCAACTTTTTTCCGATACGTATTTTTTCCATGGGGAATTAGGCGGCGATATTTTTCCTTTTTCATTTTCTTTTACCTCTCACATCTTTGGCTTTGTCATCACAATTAACTGGTATCAATGTGTTGTCTTTTTAAAGACTGCGATATAATTTTTCTTTCAAGGACTATTAATTATTGTTACGTTACCTGAGAATAATATTTGGTGCTTTAGCTAATGAAATTGTTGAGATTAATTTGAATTTTAATTCTCAATGTCAATTTATAATAAAATAATAACAAATAATAAACTCGTTAATATTTTTTTCCAGGAAGCATTCTATATTTCCAGTAGACCATCCTCATCTCCATAAGTAGGCAATATTAAGATTGTCAATGACAGCTCATAGCATGATTCTCCTACCGGTTAACCCTTTCATACTCGTGTAATTCTTCTCTCTTTGCTTTCACTACTTACACCATATATCTCATACGAGGACATTTTATTCCTTTCTTTTTATCCACTTGTCTCTCGACAGAATTGTCTTCATCAGGCCATCGTGTGTCAAAATATGGTTGATTAATGTGTCCCGTTTTCTTTCATAATTTTTCATGGGTCTTCTCTTTCTCCCAATATTCTTAGGTTTACTTCGCTTGTCACTCGGTCGATCCATTCTTCACTAGCACTACACTCCGAATGGTCCCAGCATTGACGTCTCTTCTGCTGACACCCTCCATGAAGAAGTGTTTCCTGACTTCTACGCTTCCCAGCCATAAGTAAATTTTCCTCTCGGTCGAATGCCTAGGCTCTTCACCTAGGCTATTTATTTCACTGACTAATTCTTTCTTGATTTGTCCAGCGCAGGTTTCTCGGCTTCCCAGTTTACAGTACCCTTTAAAGACTTTCTTTTCCTACCTTAACGTTGGTTTCAACCTCTTCTCTCCTACTGCTTATTTATACCTTAGATTTAATCGATCTTCAGGTGATATCTCATCATTCTTTTCCATATTTAATGGAGTCTTCCTTAATCCTCTTTGTCTCCGCCACGACCTCTATGACATCAGGAAAAAACAGAGACAGTGCACAACCTTGTCTCTTTCCTTTTTTATTCTTGCTTCTCTACCGCTGGGTCCTGATTTGAAAGCTGCCTCCAGCTATTTCTGAAGACCAAGAGTCATTTTTTGTCACTAAAGTGCACTCCAGTGTACTTAAGAAACCCAAGCATTGAAATGAGAAGATAAATTATGCATGTTAAAAAAGAAATGGATCGTTTCCATCTCACTGGGTGTAAATTAGCATTTACCCAGCAATTACTTTTATCAAGATCAGGAGTGTGATATCCATTATGGTTAAATTTCATGCTATTTTTCAGTGTCCTAGTTTAATTCTATTGTTTATTCGTGGACTAGAAACCAATAAATGAAGCAGTGTCATTTGGTTTGATTGTTATTTGTTTTTACTCAAGTTTTAATTATTTAAAAAATGTGTTTCATAACTTCAACCGAAAATTTACTCTGTTATTTATTTTATTGTGGAATTATTAAAAATACATTTGAAAATATTTTTGACTTATTAATTTTGGAGCCTCCTGACAGCTGAAGGAAAGAAAGGAGCGCTACAACGTAAAGGTAAGTGCCCGTCATCGTCCAGCTAACAAATTTGGGTATAGGAAACTAGTTTGGTAAATTCAGAAGTCCTATTAAGTTGTTACTTTACGTGTAATAATTCATGGCAACGGACATAATAATAGAATTGAGCGTTGCCCTTAATTGATCCCGTCGCATAGCATGTCTACATTTCAGGTTAGGTGTTGGGCGACCACTCAAGTCTCTGTTCTACCAGAATGACCGCAGATGAACCCATGTCTCATCCCCTGCGCTAATCGTCTGACTTACTAACCTTTTCTTATTCTTCTGGTTATCGTTTTCCAAAACTGGAAAAGTTCCCGTTAATTTCGTTGTCCATTATTCATATGATACATCTTTCACGTTAAATTTCTATTTCTTCCCTTGGGTTTTATCCTCACGATTTCTACTAGCGTCCTTTTTTATTTAGTTAGTTGCATAGTGACTGAGCACCATTAAAATTAATTACTCTATCTTATCTAAACTAAAATTCATGGTTCTCTCTCATTCCTGGACACGGCTAATTCCACCCAACTGCTCGTAGGTCGGTAAGGTTTGCTAAAGCGTTTTATTTTTATACTTTCGCTACGTTAATCTATGTACGTGGGATATTCTCTTCAATTTTTAATTCAAGAAGTTCACTATCAATTATAAAGAAAAATGAATTCCCTGGTGTCATTTATAGTAGGAAGATTGAGATTTAGAATTAACAGATGATGCGTAGAGGCACTGAATCTCATGTTGCAATGAAAATTGATGTCCCATAGGCAGTTAACAAATGTTTGTGGTAAGATTTCATTAATATGTACTGCTTGTGTAACCCATTTATTACCCCATTCAACTGCTGCTCCTGAGAAGTGGCAATCAGATATTCACCACTTTTACGTTCGCCGCTAATTTTTTATATTCCTTGATTTCCTAATATTTATTAAATCTCTGCAGTAACTGATTCCCCCGTTTGTGAGAATCCTTCATTTCGCTCGTACTGCTTCGTATATTTTCTTACGAAGGTGCTTTAAATTGTGATGTAATAGAAAGAAATTGGGAGAGAACCCATACCAATAAGTATTTTTGGATTAGGTTAAATTATCATTTAGGAATTGGAATGGAAGTAATTTACTAGTTACTAATCTTACAAATGCATTTAGCTGTTGACGTAGGTACTTGGAAGTATTTCCACTTAATTGCCAATCACATCAATCTTAAATAATAGTAATTGAGGGGTTTAGTGTAGGATCTTTTGTAGGAGTGGATGACATTTTGCCTTTGAAATTCTCATGTAATCCAGAGTTAGGAACAAATGAAGAAATTTTCTACAGTAGTGAGTTATTTTAATGGAAGAAAATCGGGAGTCCGTGAGCGCGGGAGCGCCTCTTGGGAGATCGGAAGGAAGACAGCAGATGGTGGAGATAAGAGGTCGGACCTAATTAAAAGATTCTTGCATTGGTAAGAGATTAAGAGGATCATTAGTCGGGGAGGAGAGACACTAGAGAACAGCATCTCCACAAAACATTGGAATGTGATTTGCATTGGTGGAAGTATTGAGAACACTATAATTTTGGATTTACGATATTGTCCCAAGTTTTTTACTTGCCTAGGAATCAAGACTATATAAAATGATTAATTCGAGAAGCAAGAATTGTATTATGTACTCGACCAATCCTATTTTAAACAACTGGTAACTGGACGAATAGTAACGAAGCTTTTTCAAGTTGAAGACCTAGCGTTGTCCAATAGGGTTTCTGTGATGACAAACGAAAAGTAACTATTAATCATGGCTTTTAAGATGAACATCGAAATAAAAAGTGATTACAGTCCCTTGTGAATGTGGAGCCTCTGGTGGTGGATGCGTTTATTAGATGATACTTGATATTGGTGCTTGTCGATACTGAAGTCCTGTGCCATCTAGTGACTAAAAAATGAACTAACCCTTTAATTATTTATTGTGCATTAATTTATTGAAAATGTTCTCAGATATTTTTAACAGTAGGTTCAGGACGACGCGGAAGACCGGGAAAACAATTAATTATTGATCATTTTTGTGCGATTGGCCGAATTTTTTCCGGCCGGCCGTGCGCCCGGCCGGGAAAAATCGCGGCCGATCCAACAAAAATGTTCAATAATTTATTGTTTTCCTGGCGTCCCGCGTCGTCCTGAACATACTGTGAAAATATCTATGAACATTTTTCTGAGAATGGAGCAAAAAATTTTTATACCGAAAAATAAAAAAAAATCGCTGACCAAAAGAATTGAACTATAACCTGCTATAGTTCCTTTACTGGGTCTTGCACTTATCCTCCCGGCTAACCGGGTTCTTGTGAAAAATAGCTCCAAAACTTATATTTGAATCTGAAAATTGGGGACTTAGTCGTTTTTCTTAAAATTTTCTCCGGATAGCGTCGGCAAGGCTCTGGCTCGAGGAATCCAAGGCATATGCCTGGCCGATCGCCTCTCTCACTAGCAAGGGTCTCTGGACTTAGAATATTTTTCGCCGAGTGGGCTTGGACTTAGAATTTCTCTGAGCTTGGATTTTCTCCGACCCCTACACCTCACCTTGGGCCTCGGCCTGTGTTAGTTCCTTGAAGCTCCGGAGTCGAGGGACATTGAGCGGTTCCTGGCCCATTAACTGGGACTTGGAAAAAATATGTCGGGGAGGTCTTGGGGAGAGTCCTCCATGCCTCCTTATGCAAATAAGTTCTTTTGACTCTTCTCCTAAGTCAGGACTTAGGAATTTGATAATGAGTGGAAATGGGGCATTTGATGTTGCATTTTAATGTATCTATTTATTACGGTACAGGCCATTTTCCAGACGGGACTTATTGGGTGTAATTGCCAATGATGACCTCAATTACGTCAAGGTCAACAGAATTACCGTTTTTCAACCCTTTATCATTTAACCTATTAATTATTTTTATTTGTAAGTTTCATACTCTTCATATTAGTATCAGGTTCATCAAACTAAAAGAGGAATATCCTATGCTCGCAATTGACTTTTTAGTGCCAGACTTATCCGTCGGCATGTTTTGACAATTATTTTTTAAACCAATTCAATTCCAAATACCTACTATTGGAAAATTAATACTATTACTTTGAGAATATTAGAGACATGTTGCTCAAGTATATAACACTACTTACAACTGGAATTTTAGCATAGTTAACGAAAAACATAATTTTTACATTGAGCTCATTTAGACGTTTCTTTCCATTAATTTATTCAGCGAAATGGAGACAAATGGTTATATCAGAGCTTAAGATAATGCCAATACAAATTTTCGGGCTATAATTCAAAGGAATCCCTTGGAACTTAAATTTAAATGTCAATCACTCTGCCACAATTTCTTGGATAAGACCCTTATTAAGGTGGAAAGGTTTAATGCATTCAAAATTAAGCGAAAACATGTCTGATTAAGGTTTACACATTTTTATTAATTCAAACCAAATATTTTCAGGTCAATACATTTAGAAAACATTGCAAAGTTAAAATATTTGCTGTGGTGTCGCCTTCCGTTTCTCTCTTTCGGTGACATGTCTAACTTGTTTCCCGTGCTTCAGCGTCGAAGGTTGGTCACCACAGTTGAACACCTCCAACCTGCAATAGAATGGAAAGAAGAGAATTAATAATTTATAATTGTTTATCCTCTTTTACACACTTACGGAGCATACACACTCGCTTCAATTATGCAGCTTCTCGCTCATTTGTAATCACTTACAACGGGAAATGTTTTGCAAAATAGTGGTCAAGTTTTCGAATAAACAACAGGAAATTCTAAGTTACACAACGAAAAGAAATTTTTCTAACCATTTTAGGCTAGATCTTTAATAGTATTTATTACAAGTGCTAAGTTTCACTTTGCTTGGGGACATTTTTTCCAGTAAAAGGCAGTGAGACAATCATTATTTTTTATAATTTTCCACTCATTTTCTTTCAAAATATCATACCTTTTGCATACCTAAAAATTATATGAAATTTAAGTCTTAATTTTTGGTAATAATTTCTAAATTCGAGTTTTGTTAAATTGTTGACTGGGCAATTTTCATTTTTTCAGCGTTGAAAACTTAATTTTTGGCTTTCAATAATGATTGAGAATTATCTGTACTGAGGAATGAATTTAGATAAATGATTAGTATTTTTACCCATGTGTATAAACCGTGTTGAGGAAAATTTTTACTGTAATCCTTTCTTGGCAGATATTCCTACGGAATAAAAACTGCCATAAAACTTTTTTGGGCGGAAAAATAAACCAGTAGCATCACCTCAGATTAATCATGGAACGTGACAAGCAAATAACACATCAAATACACGCACAAGCTAAAAAAATCATCTACATGCGTTTGAAAAATGTATAGTTGTGCAAAACTTCTTTTAGAGGGTCCTCTAAAACATTTCTTTTTTAGACAACGTTTAAGCCATAATTTACAGCAGCGGATATTCCGTCAGTGCCGAACTTGAATCTAGATTGTCGCTTTAATGATAAGCTCCCCCCAACACTATTTTAGGCTATAATGTTGCATCGCTGAGTAGCCTAACTTACAAGATCCTAGCATAGTACACGCTGCCCGTCCCTCCCATACATTTTCGTATGGGGAAGTTTTTGATAAGTAAAATCTGAGGGGATTCATTACTTTATAATTCGATGTTATAATTTTACGATCATTAAAGGTACACCATTTACCTTATCCAACTGCTGATTAAGAAAAGGGGATCGTAATGGACAGGAGAATTTCGTTGATAAGAAGGGACAAGGTGGGAAGGAGAATGCAAAGAAAGGTAAGTGCTGGGAATGGTGGGAGAAGAGAGGAAGTTGATTGGGGAGATAAGGAGACAACTGCGGTTTAACGGCAATAGAGAGTATTAGTGTGCTAAGTTCACTTCGTCGTCAGGATCCAGTCTATCTCAAATTGGTAACCAAGGTGGTCACGTGTTACAAAGAGGAATGGTTCGCAAATTTTGCCGAGTTTGAATCGCTAATAACTATCTCACTCATTGTTTTTACTTTGTCTCATCCGGGGGCTATGCTCAAGACGGATATTAAGTGCGATGATAGGAAATCAGCAGAGAGAAGAGCAAAGGCTGTTTGGACCAAGGAGGTTATAATATATTGAAGGAGGCATCGCACATGATTTGAGAAGGCAGTTGCCATCATGGTAAGCACGGGCACAACGGGATTGCTGCTGGCGACACTCGTTCGGATGAAGTCGTCTTCGCACGTAGTAAAGCTTATGAGTAATTATATGAATAATGGAATACATTTTAAAAATTCGTATAAAACGGAGGAAAGTGTGCCAAACAAATGAAAAATATGCACTTTATTCATTTTAAATTTGAAGCAGTTTTAGTAATACAAATTAACTACCAGGGGAACCAAATGCATAAATGCTTCCCTTAAATAGTCGCTTGGAGATAAATAGACTCCGCTGCGATGTAAATAGCGTAGCTTTCTTATGTTTTAATACACGCCTAAATATGACGCCGCACAAAACAAATGTTTCTACGGAGGAGGTGGGGCCTCATAGTTCCTAAGCACTACCATCCTGACATTTTCAGCCATAGGCTAGCATGTGAATGTCTATTCCAGTTCTTTCTTACCTCCTTGGCTCTGACAAATGAGATTAAATAAACATGTGGAGATTTAGAGGCACATCATGCGAACTATAAGGGCATCACGCCGCATGAGTAAGATTTCATTTACTGATTCTCCAACCACAACACCTCTGTTCCTAGAGTAAGCAATAGTAGCGGGTATTGTTTTCTCTTACTCGCAGGAAAGGGGCCAAGTAGAATTCGGTGCGAGAATAAAATTAGTACCAAGGTATTTGGGCCTAATTTTCTATTAAATTAGGACTACGGAAATTACAAAAATGGTCCACTGAAGAAATAATTAAAGTAGGGGACATACACGAAAGGGGATGAGGAGGAGAAAGGCGATCCCAAATTATACCTCCCGAGTTTTAAGTTCTAACCACGAAATGGGTAATGGATAAGAACCAATCAAGGAAACCACGTTAGACCCTTGCATGTAACAAACCTATCCCACGCAATTGCGAGGATACCTATCTAATAAAATTCGCTTGCACAGCTACTCTACTGTAGATGAAAATTGACACTAAAGCCTTCCCTAAAAAGTATCACTTTCCCGCTAAAACTATAGCACATCTGGTAGAGAAAATTGATATTTTTGACTAACTAAAGCACTAAATGAGAGAATTTTTAATATTTAATTCAGGGAGTACTTTATTTCTACACCAAACCTGTAGTTCTCTCTGCCCTCCAAGCATTCGAGTCACTCGTTCGACGATTGACCTGACAGCTTCATCTCTCGATTCACGGCAGTAGTCCCCGAAAGGACAATTCCGAATCCTTGGTGAACTTACACTCGGGCGTCCTCGGTCCGAATTAATTCCACTTCCTCCACATGCAACTTCTTGTGATAGTGAAACCTGTGAAAAAAATCGAATTGCGAGTACATTGTTAATAACAAAAAATTGCTGACAAATACCAAGATTGGAAATACAACAAATTTTTAGATTTTTCCAAGTAGAGGCTGAGAAATAATTATTCACGGACACTTGAAAAATTAATGTGACCCTGTAATTTTACAACTGACATAGGAAAGGGCTAATCAGGAGAATATTTCCTGAATTGGTGCTCACACCTGATTTCCGAGCTTAAGTACAAAATTAAGTGCTATAAAGTATAAATTAAGTGCTCCTTAGTACATCGGCTGATTGATACCCCGACTATACACGAATTTTCAAGGATTGATTTGTTGCCTCTTTCTTCGCTGGTACGAAGATAAAAAGTTCTAGTAGTCACAATTCGGTGCTAGAAAGACGCCACTCTGTTACGTATGTGACAAAGCTCGATGGGCAGGGTCTAGGCAAGACGACTGTCACCACAGCAATATGCCGAAAAAGAAGCATAACATCAATGATAACATGTTTTATGATTTACCAGTTTGCTCTAATTTTGTGATTTCATATGGATAGGGAAGTTCAAGTTTTAAGTAAAAAGAATTATTCTAGGTTATGAATTTATTGGCTTTCGGTCATTCCATGTCAAATGGACCAGGTGATTGCCCTTAGGGTCACTGATTTTGACCAAATTTAGCGTACCGGCTCCATTTGATGAGAAATGAACACCCCAAAGTAATTTTGCAAAAAATGCAACCGTTTCCGAAATATTGCAACGTTGCAAAAAACGAATTTCGCCAAAGTTACTACGCATTTTACGGTATATCTCGGAGACTAATTTAGCTAAAGACGTGCTAAAGAGCTTATTTTAAAGGCTTTGAATTGTAAAAAGTAATAAAGGATTATATTGTGAAATATGAACAATTTTATAAAGTTTATAACAATTTTAAAGTTTCAAAAAGATTTTTGACGATGTACTTACGCCTTCGATTTTGCTAATTTTTTTATATGTTGTAGACACAATCCTCTACATATTAAAAAAGTTTTCCAGAGGTAATATTTCATATAAGAAGGAAAAATATTTTTGAGTGAAGGCGTGACGCCCGCTGGTCACCGTGGCGCCCGCCTTGGAAGCCGAAGACAAGACAAGGTTTGCCTATTGCTCTCCGAGGCCAACCGCTAAAGGGCGAGGTGCCGCTCTTCATAGATTCTAAGGCTGTAGTCACACCTGGGCGAAGCAAATAGCGATGTGCACGGGCAAAGAGTTGGTATAGGGATAAAAATTTGTGAGAGGAAGATGAATGAGAAAGTTTCTGAGATCTGAAGACACCAGTACCATAACGTCGGCCGGTAGGCGGGCGCCGCGGTGACCGGCGGGCGTCATGCTGGCCTTCACTCAAAAATATGTTTCTTTATATTAACTCAAATATTACCTCGGGCAAACTTTTTTATCTTGTAGAGGAGGGTTGTGCCTACAACATATGAAAAATAAGCGAATTCGAAGACGAAGGTACATCGTCAAAAATTGATTTGAAACTTTAAAATTGTTATAAACTTCATAAAATTGTTCATATTTCACAATAGAATCCCTTATTATATTTTTTCAACTCAATGCCTTTAAAATAAGCTCTTTAGTAGTTCTGTAGCTCAAATATTCTAAGATATACTGTAAAATGTGTAGTAACGTTTGCCAAATTCAATTTTTGCTACGTTGCAATATTTCGAAAACGGTATCGTTTATTGCAGAACGACTTTTTTGAACGTTTTCATTTTCTCATCAAATGGAGCCGTTACGCCAAATTTGCTCAAAATCGGTGACCCTACGGAATATTTTTTGCCAATTATCTGGTCGAATTGACGTGGATTGACCCCTTTATAGTTTTTCTCATACTGCAATTATGCTCCCATAAATAAGGGCGATTTTTAAATTATGTTTTTTCCAAAATTTCCACCCCATTTTTATCTTTCATCAAGTCCTTATAAAAATTGGACAACCTGTAACAGAATAACCCCGGGTATATTCCGTTAAATGACCAATATTGATGTTTAAAATTCGATGTAACAAATGTGAACCTAACGAGCGTCTCTCCCCGGCATTCCCTAAATGACTATCACAAACTTATTGTCAAACAAACTGTCTTATTAACACCATTTACTTTCTACGCTGGGTAAGCTAACCAAGGTTGGAAGTTGGCCGTGTGAACGCAAGTTAGCGAGAAACTTGGTAACATTTTTACCGCGGTGGTGAAAGCAGGGTAGAGGCTGGCTACCGGGTTTATAAGTGCTTGTAAACGGAAGTTATTGGAAGGAAGGATCGGTTTGGAAATGCCAGTGGTAAGGGAAGGACGTAGGGCGTATTCAGACGAAGAGAGACTTTCATAATCGAACTATGGATCGGAAATTATTCCTACCGGTAACCGATTCATTTCATCATACAATAAGATATTTAGTAACTGTGTCAACACATTGCACTATTTCAGTAGATCAATTACCAATAATATCAAATCCCTTGCATTGTGCCGGAATTCCGGTGACGTACGTCTTAAGGCCGCTTTACACGATACAATTTTTTGTACAATTTCTTGTACAAACTCTTGCATGAGGAAATTGTACCGTGTAAAGCGGCAAATTGTACGAAAACTTGTGCGATTGTCTGAATGACTGAACGGGAAATAGAACGTGTTCTAATTCCATTCGGACAAACATACAATTTCGTTCAGTCTATACAAGAGTTTGTACAAGAAATTGTGCAAAAAATTGTATCGTGTAAAGCGGCCTTTACGGATTTTATGTATTTATTCATTAGTAGAGGGGCCACGAATTGCACATTGCACGACGCACATTCGCAAGTCGAAATATGACACGCATTTTATAGGAATGAAGATCATTATGCCTACAGCAAACAGTCAGAATAAGGCACCAGCAGACAGCGTGAGCGTCCTGATCAGCTGTTTCCTCGGACGCGCAGAACTTTTCCCCACTTCCCCCACTCCTCCCTACACCTCCCCACCCCTTCTGTCGTTCCCCGTAACCGGTCTCGCGCTCTCTCTCTCGCAACGACCCCGTGCATGACGGAGACAGAAGAATTGACGGATAGAATTGCATCACGGTAGACTGCCCACGGGGCTTTATACATACTACACTACATCCGTTTTATTTTTGAACGCACTGCGAAATAAAAAACTAAGAAGCCCAATGATAATGAATCCACATTCGATTGACTTGATGATGAAAATGTGAACAAAGCGTTGAGACTTACTAAACAGAAGAAGTACGGGCGAAAATCGAAGCAGATGGATTGGGCATCTCTTGTGATTGCAGTCTCGAGTGGTCCGCTGCCAGTATGAGCTACGTTGAATTCCCATTGTCCTGTGGGCTGCGTTTCCAAGATCTAGTTGAGAGGTGCATGCCAAAACTCAGATCCCTCGATGCGCAAGCATTCACTCTTGATAGGCAAACTCTAACAGTGTCCTCCGGGGCATGATTTCACAGCAGTTATCCTGGCGGGATGAGTTCTCTGTTGAATCTGGAAATTTAGGTTGACAGGAAAATAATACGATGAAAAGGATGTGAAATGGTAGAGCGCCTTCAGCGAATAAATACTACTTCACCACAAATTGAAAACTGGAAAATATTAAATATATTGGATTAAATATTCAAGAACTTTAGCGTATTTCACATACTTCACATTCCGGCAAGGAGATGACACGGTCAAAATATCCTTAATGCGCGCGTAAAAAGTACGCATATCAGCGTCCGCATTTGCGTTGCATATCTAAGATTCACTCAATGCTTATGCTGTAACCTCACACTGACTCCTAAAATTCAACTCTGTTAAGCAACCTCAAAGCAATGGTTTTCTGTATATCTCGAACTATAATTGACTTTGAATCTATTCAGACAAATGGTAGTAATCTAAATACTATTAACTATTTTAAGTTTTTAGGATTTCATATTGATAGTAATCTGAAATGGAATTACCATGTTATGTTTTTAATTAAGAAGTTAAATTCAGTATTCTACTTACTGTCATAAGATATTCAGTAAGCCAAAACATATTAATAATGTTATATTATGGATTATTTTATTCAAGAATTTCCTATGGCATAGTGTTATGGCGACTGCCCTCTCATCTTCACAGTGTTTTCAAGGTACAAAAAAAGATGGTGAGAGTGATGTGCAACCAAAATTATAATGCTCACTGTTCACCTCTCTTCAAAAAATTAAAAATGTTAACTGTTCCACGTGTCTATATTTATCATTCTGTAGTCCTTGTAAAACAAAATAGTGCTGATTTTGAATTGAACAGTGGGGTCCATAAGTATGATACTAGACAGTGTAAAAACTTACACGTTAGGCCATCTAAGTTATCAATTGCATCACATGGCCGAAGAGCTATGTGTGTAAAATTATATAATAATTTACCACAATGTATTAAAAATGAAGAGAGGTTTCTTGTATTTAAGAATATGGTCAAAGAATATCTTACTGATAAGTGTTTTTATAGTGTCAGTGAATACCTGACGTAGAATTTTTAAGGTTATTATTTTGTAAATATAGTGTATTTCCTGTACCTGTTTGACTTGTCTCATACACTTGCATGTATTATTACTGTGCATTGTGTCTTTCGGATAAATAAATAATAATAATAAAGTATGTATTTATAAATGCCAATACTCCCGATCACTTCAGTTTTCTAGGATATCCGATGTCGTCAGATATTGTACGCCGAGGCTCTTCACGAGCTACCCCAAAGGTAGCAAAGTCCTATCGAAGCTGTTATTAATCAATATTACCTTTCATTTATGCAGAATTTCCATTAGAGAAAGAACTAATCTAAGCAATAACACAAATGAAGATTATTTGTAATTAATGAATCAAAAGGCGTATGAGCAATGAGGCGTATAATTCCTGAGCAATAGAGCAAGGAGCGAGGAAAGCATATTACACTTTCTAACAATGCCTTTCTTACACTGAAGTTACGATGCAAAGGAAATTATTACTTCGGCTGAGTGACAAATACCAGACGCAAAGTCCAGGCGCTGGGACAAATTTTATCAAAAATGGAAAGTGATGTTAGGTATTCATTACAAGCACTCTCGTGCGAACGAAAATCCTCTGAAAAAAACTCCAATATAATAGTTAAAGTACATTAAAATGGTCAGACTATAAAATAATGTGAGTTTTGGACTTAGAATTACCAGGTTGAATAAATACCGGCAAAAATGAAAACAGATGGATCTGGGCATCTCTCATAATTGCAGCCATGCATCCAGCGAGTAGCCCGAGGTGCATCATCGTAAGCTACGTCGAGTATCCACATGAGTGCTGCTTTTCAAGGTTTGAACACACATGCAATTACGATCCCTCGATGCGCAGGTAGTCCGTCACCCTTAAAAAATAATATATGTTGACTGGAATAAAAAGTATTTAACGTATACGAAATGCCTTCAGTGAATAAATACAGATTCTACACAAAAATGAACACCAAGACGTATTACAACCTGCTTACTCGGCGTAGATCAAATTACCACGATACTTCGACCAGCGTCGCGGTCGAAACTCGCGTATGTGGTTAATGAAGGGAAATTACGACTGCACAAAATAGTTAAAGGTAAGTTAAATGGAAACCGGAATATTGATTGTCAAACAACTTTCCTCTACAACGTGAATCAGCTAAGCCCAGTTTGACTGATACATCCATCACTCAAATATCTGACAGCCAGTGACACATCCAAATTAAGGTCAGCAAGGGACAATTCATTAAGTTTTTAGCCAGTATACAGCAGTAGTTTGCTCTCTTTTACGAGACGATATTGTACTTCCGAGTATCCCAACAGAATGTTGCCGACGCGGCAGCATTAAAAACTCGCGAGACAATTATTTACAGACTAACCATTTTTAGAACAAGACATCGTTTCATAAATTCATCGTTATCAATGAAGGTTATTCACATTCACTGAAGACGTACTAAAAACCTGGGTTATTACGAGCTGGGTAAAGGGTAGAAGTCAGAATCAAAGGGACTAATTGTACATATATTTAGATAGATACATAGAATACACTTTTACACACTACCTTAACATCCATATATGCGTTGATAAATTCTTTCTTGACTTCGTCGATCAGCAAGCGCCTTCGTGAATACGGACACCTGAAGTGAAACAACGCGAAGCAGTGACTGGGTCGACGTTCGGACAACGACTGAAAGAGCGAGTATGAGCGCCGCGAGAGGGGGTTGCGATGAAGGGGAGGGGATAAAGCGGGGGGCTCGAAGTCCACGGAAGGGGTGGAAAGGAGGACAGGGAGGAAAACCATGTTCAGCGAACATCCAAATCCAATACGCTACGCTTCGCTGCGACTCTAATCCCATTCGATACTTGACAGAAGAATAGCTACGAAGCTTGGCACATATTTAAGCGGTTCACAGTAACTCTATAGCGTACTTGGTGAAAAACTTTCAGTATGTGTAATAGCGTGTGATTCATCACTAAAATTGCACCTTGCCAGCGGTTCATTCCGGGATATTTTTCATTTAACTGGTTCATATTTCGGGAGATTCCGGTTGCAATAAGGTTGGAGATGAATCTATGTATGGTTAGGTATCACCCATAAAACTAAAAAAATCGGAAATATTTATCAGGAAACAAGAGAACTGAGACTATTGATTACTATGGAAACAAAGGAAATTTGACGGCTCAGGTGATTCCTGAATCCCGAGAGATTTCTGCCCACCCCCACGAGACGTGTATACTTACACCCGTCTTCATAGGAGACCGGCAGAGGTGGCAGCTCTACTTATGAGCAAATATAAATTACGTGTAAGGGGAAGGCGAGGGATCAAGGGGAATTAGGTTGGGTGGACAAAAACCTGGCGACGGCATTGGTTTGTCCTTAACGATGGGTGCGAAGGAGACCACGGTTTAACGTCCTATCCAAAGAAAAGAATACTGAACTTGAAGTGCTCTTCCCACAGCACTCGAGTGGGGATCGGTATTCCACTGTGAATTCACTGTCTCGATTCAAACCCATGATTACTATGAAACCCATGGTGTTATCTGATACTACCAACTCTCAGGACCACAGGGCTGCAATAAGTCCTGTGATCATTGAAAAAAGAGAGCATAATAAGATACTTGATGGCCTAATTATTTCTCAAAACTTTTGTATTTATAGTAGCACTTATTCAGAGAAGATGATATTATGAAATCAGGATCAATGTTTTTTTTAGTGCATACTTAAATATTTAATCTTTTTTTTTCTTTTACAAGAGACCTTGAACAATAAACGTATATTGAGTCCCCTTTACACTCCTTCCCTCTTATCTGTTATGTCTTATACATATTGAATAGAAGTTAGTTTCATTTTCCCTTGGAAAATACAGAGAAATTTTTATTTGTATTCATATCGAGATTCAATACATACCAACTTTTGAAAATGTATTCAATTGAAAAGATATTTTTTGATTAGTTTGCCTCATAGACGGGTAAGAATTAATACAAAGTGAGGCTATTTAACATGCTGACTGGAATTATAGGGATAACTTAAGCTTTCAACTTTCAAAGCACCAAGAAAAGCTTTTTTTGCAATTTTTGTTTAATAGTATGTACTCATTCTTTTCCAATGACATAACTCTGTGAGATATCTCCCAACCTTTTTTTATTCTTTACCACATCAACATAAGCCCCTTCAGGTTTTTAATTATGAATTCATGATCTCTAATCTGTTTTAAACACCTTATCAATCTGATGATAACTTCAAGTAGAACATGCCCATATAATCAAATCAATCAGTTAGTATCCCGGTGAGTTACTCATTTTGTGAAGGAGACGCCAAAGAATTTACTTACAAAATAAATGCAGTGCTTACTTACTTAAATAACATGAAAAAATTGAAAATCCTTTCCCTCTTTCTGGGGTATAATCGAAAAACAAAAACTAAATATGTACTGTCAATTTTGAGTCCCCTTAAAACAAGCTTTTTCTTTTACGTGGCATCTTCGTTTATCAGGGCTAAAAGGGTGGACTATTGGTCAAATCAATATTAAGAAATTTCTGTGAATTTTATCCATATTCCTCCAACAGGAGTGGTGGAAAATCCTCGAGGGTTATATTTTAAAGGCAGTACTGTCTTTTTAGTGCAAAGTTCAAATTTAAACTTGGAAAGCAGAGCTGCTAAACCCAGGCGTGTTTGCATTTGAGCAAATCTCTGACCTGAAAAAGAAGCAGCGATGGATTAATTAGGTTATCAGGAAAGGTTTTGATCATAGCAAGAAAGGACATCATTATCAAAAATAGAATGAATTCCTCATTATAATATTAATTCTTGTTTTGACACATAAATTTTGATTATTATTTTGGCTAAATATACTCTTGAGCATTACTTCCTAAATACATGACTATTTTGAATGATTTTTGGTGTTTATAAGAAATAAACATTTAAAACAAGACTTATAAAATTATGGCCATATTGTGTCCTTAACAGCATGAAAGTCATAAAGAACCATAAAAAATTTAATTAGCATACCAATACAAATTCGAGGACCTTCTCCAAACGGTACATAAACATAATTGCTTCTCTCCCCTTTACGCTCATGGCTGAAACGAGTTGGATCAAATTTAGCTGGTTCTGGAAAATGCTTTGGGTCAGACTGCAGACCATTGACTGAAATTAAAATGGCAGTGCCTTTTTCCAAGGTTATATCTGTGCCAGGTAGAGTGTATGGCTCTGAGCAGACACGAGTCAATGCGGCAGCAACAGGGTGTAATCTCAGGGTTTCTGGTGAAAGTATTAGAAAAGAGTTATGTCAGCACCTTTCAATGAAATGGTTGTATGTAACATGATATGTTTCACAGATTAATTTCAAACTTTAAAAATGTATTGCCTCAGTATAACATCTTAAATTAACAGAAAAAAATGTGTGAGAATTACTAGTCTAATATGTAATATTTTATCACTGTCATATGGGGCAACATCAAGAATTAAATAACATTCTCTCACCTGATAAAACTTGATTCAAAAGTGGAATGTTTTGAATAACCTCATATGTCAGAAGGCCTTTATTTTCCTTTATGGCTGCCAAGATATCTTCTCTTAAATTCTTTTGAACTTCTCTTCCATTTTCTGAGTTGGTTAAGTCATACAGGACAAAGGTGAGAAGAGCTGCTGTTGCCTCAAATCCAGCCGTGAAGAAGATGAGTACTTGTGCAGTAAGGTCATCTAAAGTCATTTCAGACCATGAAACTTCTTCTGTAGCTGCAGAATGTGAATAAAAAAGCAATGGAAAAGGATTCTATGATCTATACGTGAAGTAAGGACCAACTGTACTGAAAAATAATATGCTAATGTATCAGCAGTTATTAAATGGATTTCAAGGTGATCATTAACTAAAATCTTAACTGGATGAATATAGTATAAATTTTTACATTCTTCACTGATATTTTTAGCTATTCATCATTAGTTTTAGCAATGTTTCCAATCATCCAACTTTTGTGGAATGTCTGACAACAGAGGATGGATGTTGTCTCCCTTTGAGAATTGAATACTCAAACAAATTGGGGACAAGTGCATATAAGAGAAAATCCTTATTTATGAAAGGCAATCAAAATTGGATTACAGTAAACTCCCGATTATCCATGGGCATGTTATTTGGGCTAGATGATCTTTTCATTGGAAGAGTGTTTTATTTTCATGGGAAGTTAATTTATTTTGGTGGCACGCCATAGAGAAATGAATGCAGAAAGAACCAAAGAGTGGATTATCCTTATTTCCAAATTATCCATGCACCCTTTACCAGTTATTAACACCGAAAATCGGGAGTTTACTGTATGTAGATATCACTACACATTTGTATCATTGCTTGACTTTTAGTTGCCATTCCCTTCCAACATTAAAACCTTTTACTTACTGTTAGAGATTGAGATGAACAAGACAGTATTCCTCTGTTTAGACGGTCACTCAAATATTGCGACAAGACTCCAGAAATAAATGGTATTTTTCACACTATTATTTTATGGCACAATAGCAACTAACCATCATTTTCATGCCTTACAGCTTCAGCTTGCACTTTATCTTCCCTCTCCTTAATAGCACTCACTCCAAATTTTTTCAGAAGTACCAACATATGAATGAAATCTCCAAACTTATTGACGTCACCTCCCTTTTCTAATATATCTTCTCTTGCTTTGATCATATTTGATACAAAGTTGCGAAAAAATATTTCTGTTTCACCAGAGTTGAATTTGATGCCAAAACGTCCAAGAAGCTTAGGAGCAGCAAAGAAGAGCTGAAATATGATGACCATTATTAATAAATAAGATAAGAGAAAATTGAGAACAAAAACTCATTGTCCAAATCAAACTCTTTCATAATAATTTTTTGCTAAAATACACATTTTATTGTTCCTAATTATCATATTAATACATTTGCAGTGTTTTGAAGAGAGAACTAGGACATTTTGGTCTCACTTATTTTGAAAATGAAAACAATCGTTGAGGGAAAAGTGAATGGCAAGATTGGAAAAGGCAGGCCTCAAATGAGATATGGAGCCAGTTGTGAAGGATGTAAAAGAGAGGACTTATATCAGTATGAAGAGGTTGGCAGATAAAAGAATCGTGTGGAGGGCTGCATCAAACCAATCTTAGGATTGTTAACTAATGATGATGATAATTTTGAAAGAAGTACCAAACTAGTGATATTGGAAGAGAAAATTAGTTCACCTGGCAATGATGTATCTTCACTGAAATTTTTAATAATGCAATATGGATGCTAAAATAAATAGACACCTAAATTTTGTGAAAATATATAATAGATATAGGGGAGAGCGGGGTTAAACCGTACAGCGGGGCTAAACCGTACACCCAATTTCCGGGTCTAAATTTGAAGCTAGAGAAGTCAGATAGGTGTCGCAGTCTAGCGACGGGCTACGCAAGTTTGCAGGAGTCAGTTCGTTCTGCTGAGGTTACGAATGTCGGTGTTACACTGAAAAAAGTTGTTTTTGTGTGTTCTCTTATAATTTTGGGGCAACGCCAAATAAGAGATAAGTAGAGAACCTTTACTTTCAAACTAGTAACTATCAGACCATAAGAAACTACTGTTCTAAAGCTATCTTTTGATCACTAGTTATGATTAATTAGGTGATGGGTTTCGAGGTTATGTTACAAAATTCCCACGAGATACGGGATGGGGCTAAACCGTACACTTCTGTACGGTTTAGCCCCTAATGGTTTGTTATGGCATCATGATTAGGCTGGAACTTACGAAGGAAATATCACAAATATTATATTTTATAGGCTTACTTTGTAACGTGAATTGGAATATGACGCTAAAGGTTCTGAAAGAAACTGGAGTATCATATAATGACCGAAGAGTTATCCACAGCTTGTATGAAAACCAGGTGGCCATAATCAAATCAGGACCCAGCAGTACAGAAGCAAGCATAAAAAAAGAAGTGAGGCAAGGATGTGCACTGTCTCCCGTATTATTCAATGCTTCAATTCAATCGAGAGAGCCATTCAAGAAGTCAAAGAAAAGTCTCCGGGAGTGAATATCCACGGGGAGAAAATCAGCATGCTACGATTCGCTGATGACATAGCAGTCATGGCAGAAACAGAAGGAGATTTAAAGAAGACACTAGGAATATGGAAAGAACAATGACAAGATATCATCTGAAGATCAATAAAAAGAAAACTAAGGTATTGGTATTCAGTAGGAGAAAGGAAGCCAGTACCAATGTTAAACAAGGAAAACAAAAGATCGAGGAGGTGGAAGAGTTCTGTTACTTGGGAAGCCAAGTAACCAGCGATGGACGAAGTAAAAGAGAAATTGCCAGTAGAATTGCCCAGGCAAAAAGGGCATTTTACCAGAATAAGATTCTGATTACAGCTGCAAATACAAGCGTTGAAGTGAGGAAACATTTTATTAGAACATACATCTGGAGCATTCTACTATATGGCAGTGAAGCATGGACAACAACAGAAGCAGGGAAGTCCAGACTGGAAGCATTTGAAATGTGGTGCTACCGAAGAATGATGAAGATAAAACGGATCGACCGATGACAAACGAAGAAGTGTTAAGAAGAGTGGGAAAGAAGATATGTCTACTGAAAACATTAAAAAGAAGACGGGACAACTTAATGGGCCACATCTCTAGACACGATGGCCTGATGAAGACAATCGTTGAGTGAAAAGTGAACGGGAAGAATGGAAAAGGCAGGCCTCGTATGAAGTATATGGAGTAAGTTGTGAAGGATGTAAAAGAGAGAAGCTACGTCAATATGAAAAGGTTGGCTGATAGAAGAATCGAGTGGAGGGCTACGTCAAACCAATGATCTTTGTCCACCAAACCAATGTCTTACTTTCCCCCTACTCAACCAAGCTTTTTTATAGAGTACAAATATTTGTTGAAATACTTATTACCGTAAAAATATTATTTGAAATACCTTATTTATTTGTATTCAAAAAACATGATTTGGTAGCAATAACAATAAGGTTTTTTCCAGATGGTCCGTAAATATCATAGAACAACCAAAAGAGCTACATGGACCGAAGAAGGAATGAAGTCCGCTCTTGATGATGTCATAAAAACATTAAAAAATTAAGGGAGGCAGCCAGGGCTTACAACGTACCAGTAATGACGCTGAGTGGTAGACTTAGGACTCATAACTCAAAAAAGTTAGTTTTAGGGCATATGCCTGTATTCACACAAGTGCAGGAAAATTAATTTGCAGAACAAGTTTTACCTCTCGCTTAAGTGTTTTATGGAATTTCCTCCGTTGAGCTCCACCGCTTAGTTTTTGAATATGCTGAGAAAAATGGCAATCCACACCCATTTAACAAGGCAGCTAAATTAGCAGGGCAAGATTGGCTTCGTGGATGTTTGAAGCGGAACCCAAGAATCAGCGTTCGAAAACCGGAATCAACAAGTATGAGTCGAATTACTGCGTACAATGCAAAACAAGAAGTGGTTCTTTTTTTCTCCAACCTTACATCTGAAATGGACAAACACAAGTTTGACGTATCTCAAATATATAATTTTGATAAAACCGGGATATGTATGGTTCATAAAAGGGAAACATTTTGGGCCCGAAAGGAACTAAGCAAGTGGGTGTTGCTACAAGCTGGGAACGGTGGAAAAATATCACTGTGGGCTATGCAATGAGCGCTGCAGGTGAATACATCCCACCAATGTTTATCTTCCCTCGGCAGAGAATGAGCCCTAATTTGGTAAAAGGCGGACCACCAAATGCAATTTACCATTTCAGTCACAATGGGTGGATCAATGAAGATTTGTTAGTTTCCTGGTAACACCATTTTATTTCCCATACAAAGCCAATTAAAGAGCAGCCCGTACTTCTCGTAATGGACAACCACAAAATCCACGCTACCTTAACAGCGTACAATGTTTGCAAGGAAAATGGAATAATTGTTGTGACACTTTAACCACACTCGTCAAATCGCCTTCAGCCATTAGACATCACTTTGTTTAGCAGCCTAAAAGCAGCATTCAGCAAGGAATGTGACAATTTTCTTAGGTCACATCATCAGAAGATAACACCTTATGACATTGCTGCTATTTTTAACAATGCCTATGCTAAGGTTGCTAATATAGCAAAAGGTGCAAGTGGTTTTTCATCGGCTGGGATATTCTCTCGACCCGGAAAAATTCACAGAAGAAGATTTTGCAGTGCGGTCAGAGGTTGAACAGAGACAACCTGTAATAGAATACAATGATATTGCTGAAGGTGTAGGTTCGAGATATAGGTCTACTTCGGTCTCCGGAGACGTGAGCAGTCCAACTACAGCCCATATGGATTTGGAAATGACTGAAGACCCAACTACTGATCAAATAGACTTGGGATCTACGAAGAATTCCCCTATCAAACCTTGTATGGGCAAAAGACCTCAAGCTAAGCTATCTTTTAAATCTCTTTGCCCCACACCTCAGTCAAAAACAGTGAAGGCAGGCCTAACTTCAAGACAACAACATTCAGCTATTTTTACTAAGTCACCAAATAAAACAAAATTGGAAGAGTCGGCTACAGTGAAAGAAATAAAGCAAAAAATTCAACAACTGCAGGCCAAGATGAAAGTTACAAAAGAAGAGCAAAAAAATCAAACAAAAATAACAAGATAGGTCTAATCAAAATTTAAAGAAACTCTAAACTAAGAAAACCCATGTCTAAGGTAAGTGGCTCTAGGAATACGACCAACAAAGTCCAAAATATTTCTTCGAAATCCAAAAGTCGAAATATTATGTTTGATGATTCGTCATCAGATGATGACCTTGCTGACAAAAGAAAAATTTGTCAAGATGATTATTTTGATGATATGGACCCACAGAAGTCATTTCAAGGAGGATGAATACTAAGAGAAGCCTCGGGCTCCAACGACATATGCCTCATGTGCGGTGAACTTGGCAAGGACTAAGAATTGTGGTTTAGGTGCTGCACGTGTTCAGGGTGGGTTCACTCAGCTTGCAGTGCTGCCGAGTCTGCAGACAACTTTATTTGTGATTTTTGTTTTGATGTAAAATTTTAAACATTTTTGTTTTATAAAATTTTATCACTTTTTGATAAATGTTTACCTAACACTTTTATACCATTATCAGTTGAACTAAATACCTTACGTTATATAGTGTATTAATTGCGTTTCTTAAGTAATAAGTTATAAAAGGTGCTGTATGCAATAATTCATTACTATTTACTTCCCTAATCATGTGATTTTTTAACTGTACGGTATAGCCCCTCCTACTGTACGGAATAGCCCCGACCCCCGGGGCTATTTCGTACAGGGACATGTTTTTTTATTATTTAATTAAAAAATATAAACAATGAAATAATTCAAATTTCTTTGTGTCCAAATGGAAGCCAATGATCCATATTACAAGTTGCCTATTTTCTTATAGTTTTATACCCAATATTAGCTGAGAAATAACAATTCTCGCTTAAGTGTACGGTATAGCCCCGCTCTCCCCTACCTATAAATATTGAAAAGGGTTTGTTGTGGAAGAGTGAAGGCATTGCGGAGATAAAAAAAGTAAGTTTTTAATACAGTTGAGTGTTTCCCCCAAATGAAATGCTAGCTCAAGTCTTTTTATGCCAGCTTTACTTTCTTGAATGCAACAAGGTGGAATGCATGCCTAAAAAGGGGGACTAGGATTAGTATTTTAATAGTGTGAAATGAGCTAATTTGGCCTTGGCACAAAAAAAAGAAGGATGAGTAGGCCAATCAAAAACCCTGAATTTGACATTGGTTCATGAGAAGGTTGACACCTATGAAAGGTTGAAAGGATATGGACTTCATGGCTAAAAATGAAAAAAATGAGTTCAAAATGTTGGGTTGCCAGTAGTTTTTTGGGTGACCTCTCTGTTTTAGTGTTGGGAAAAATATTTTTTGTACCATATTGGATAGTATAAGATGCACTTCTTTAAAATATTAAGATTGAAGAATCACTCCCAGGTCTTATACGTGAATGTATGGCCTCAGAAACTTACCTTACAGGAATTTGGGTCTTAAATTCTATCAAATAAAATAATTTGTGAGTAATCCTCAAAGTACTGCTCATAAATGGAGAGCACATGAGGGATTCTGGTTTTCAGCCAAGCTTTTTATTCCCCATTTTATACCAATGGCCGGAGGTTCCCAACAATTTTTTGCCTAGGCATGCATCTTATTGGCCAATTTAAAGCCACATGGTCACCATTTAACAGTTTTAAATATATTTAATGCTTAATTTATAGCATATACTAAACATACTTGTTATATGCTTGAAAGTATTAGAAAAAGTAAAATGAGAAACTTTCAATATTCTTTGGAAACATACAGAGGCTGTGCCATAGTCTTGTTGAGATGTATTTTAATTATTAGTTTTACACATTGATGGTATTCACAAAGGAATAAGTATTTTGATTAAATGAAAGTGAAAACTTTGTTATTCGACATACATTTAATTGCAACCAGTTTCGACTTATAAGGTCATCTTCAGGCATAACTCAAGAAGAAAACACAATATATAGGCACAGAAAGTAGCAGAAACCGATGGGGGTGGGGTGGGAGTACGAGATATTGGTGGGTCGGTAGGGGAGGGGGTGAGTGAGTACGTGACTAGGGTGGGAAAAGGGTACTGACCAAGGAAGGGACTATCCACAGGGGTTTCCTGGAAGGTTTGGCAGTGGAAGAGTGGGAGGTTTAGGAGTGGGGAGTGGGAGGTGTGCAAAAATTCATTAACAACGTTTTCACCACAATGGACACTTTTCAAAATTTCCAACAGTTCCAACCCATCCAACTTCTGTCCTATCGAGCTCAACTAGCAGAGCACAAACTTCAACATCATAATCAGTGACAGAGCTGTCATCTATGGGAGTAAAGTGCATTACTTCATGAGATATTCCCTGCAACAATGAAATGATAATCATGAATTTCTCACATTCCATGAGAAAATTTAGCTCTTGGTTATACTTTAAATGGATGGTAATATATCTCTTAAGATACAAATTAGTGGTATTTATTTTTTCAAATTATTGTCATGATTCATGAAAATATGGCTGGCCATATTTAGGGTATATTCATGGTTTATATTAAAAATAGATAATATTGGAGATTTCATAATTAAAAGGTAGTTAATTTGTGGAAAATGAAAAAAATTCCACAGTTCTGCTAAAAATAGTACCTAAATACTTAGAGAACCTGTTATCAATAAATAAATACATATATAACATTACACATCTTCTCCTTTGAAAAGTAATGGTCTTTATACATACCAAAACTGCAATGGATCTTGAAAAAGATGGCCTAAACAACTCCTTGCCCATTTTTCGAAATTCTGATGTCTCTGGATGCCTCATGGAGTCAGATTGCACCCCAAAAGCACATGAAGCAATTACATCGGTAGTGAAGCATGAAAACAATTCCTGAATACAAGAGTTCTAGTCAATGAAAAAATATATGTTCCAATCACTTCATCCTGAAAATATCACATGGGAGTAATTGATTACCTTAACTTCAATTACAGCACATCCAGAGTTATTTTTTATTTCTTGCAGAATGTAATCTTCCATTATATCTGTACAAGACTTCATTAGAGGGAACATTGCTCGCATTCGTCCAGATGTGAAAGTTGGACTGAGCCGAGATCTCATATCTTTCCATCTTTGATCCTTCAAATTGGTTAAAGCTTTCCCATTCAATGGATCCACTTCTTCATTTATTTCAAAACCTCTGTTGACAAACTGTGGAAAGTCCTTAACAAGGATGCATCTATGTATGGAAAAATATTTTACATTATGAGATACAAATAGATGGTAATGAGTAGGTATCAAGTTTTTTATTTAGAAATTGAAATTCCCCAAAAAAATATGATATGAAATGACAGCATGTTTGATGAAAATTTTATAATGCTCTCATCTTTTGTTAGCAAGATGAATAATTGGTGTCTAGGTATCCACCTTTTCTGTAAAAACTGTTACTTGATATTTGGGCTCACTAATCATTTAAGTAGTGTATTTAAGAAGTAACATTATTTGTCGAGCATTTTAGGTTATTAGGGATATATCACCACCACACAACAGAATTTCTCATTGAAAGGTTTTCCATAAAGCTCGGTCAGTAATTAATCCAGAAGTGAGATTAGTTGAATTTCAGCTCCAAACATTTCCGTTCTCCTTTACATTTTCCA
Source organism: Platycnemis pennipes (assembly GCA_933228895.1). NCBI lineage: Eukaryota > Metazoa > Arthropoda > Insecta > Odonata > Platycnemididae > Platycnemis > Platycnemis pennipes. The sequence goes on from OW121847.1 coordinate 112,068,503, forward strand.
ATTCATATAGCATGAGAATTGTGCATGAATGGCGAACATGCCCATTACTTTTATGGAAGTGAAAATATTTAATTAATCAAGCAAATTTATTAACACACCCAATTTCTATTTCCATCTTATTATACCTCACTTTTGAATATATGTAATTGGAATAATTCACATCTGTTCTCCCATTCCTCTAGAAATATTTCATAATTTTATAGTAATTTCGTTCCAAAAATCTTTTATTTTTGGAGGTTGAGTATATTTGCTCACCTCCCAAGTGATATCTTAATATAGGTTCCCAGGTCCATTAGAGACATAAGTTTAGATTAGAGATGGGTTGAATAGCAGATTTCGTGAATTTGACTATTGAATATTAAATCATGACTCGGATAGTTGAATATCTTTAATTTTGTTACTGCTTTATCTTGTCTTAACAGTGATCTACAGACATGTCTGGCTAAATGGAATATGTATGTACACATTTATTTTGACCTAGAAATTTCTGTGGATATTTTTACTTATTAATCTAATAATAGTTTTCTCTGGCTTAACCTGTCCTTATGTAATCTGAATAAGGTTGGAAAAAATATGATAGAGTTGTTTGTTTAGGGGAAGACGAATGTGCATGAACTGCTCAAGAGAGAGAGGGATATGAGGAAGTACATAAACTCTAAGGAGACATGGACCATTAATATAGGGAAGGAAGGCTATAAGGCGATGCAAGCTATACTGAAATGATCATTGACCGTGGCTTTCTTTCCAGAAGTTACAATGAAACAATTGCTTCCAAATCAACCAACAGGGAAAATAATGATACGAATATGTAACTTTGAACAAACTAAGTTCGAGAATCCGAACAATGAAAAAATACATACGTAGAATACGAAAAATACATACGTACTGGGTAAGTTGGTATAATGGGGGCGTTTACTCGGAACCGAAATCGCAATTTTGTACACGAAATCGTTAGATGGAAACGCAAAACGAATTTTAGTTAAAAAATTAATCTTCTAATCACAACCGTTCACTCATAAATCAAAAATTAAAATAAGCAAAAGGTAACGCCCACCGAAGAAGCTGCTTTGATATCATTGACGTCATTTTCCTCCCGTCCTTGGCTGTTTTTCGGGGAAGAGAAGGGAGTGGAGGGGGGTTCTAGGAGGTCTGCTCGCACAGATCCTGTCGCAACCGCTCCTATTGACAAAGTCAACTGTGTCCCCCCATTGTGATAAGGCGAAGTAGATTCGCGGGCTCAGTTGTGATTGGACGAAGTCGATGACGTCAGAGGTTATATCACGTCCAATTTTCCGAAAGGGTTAAAAACATCAGTTTTTCGCCGCTTATAACTCGAGAAATAATTGACGGATCAAAAAACGGAAAAATACGGGTCTTTTTATTTTACAAACTCTATCAGATTCAATAACAAATATGGTAAACGACCCCATTCTAACTGGGTTAGAATGGCTAAAAAATGTTGGAGTTCCGAGGGGATAATCATGGCTTGTGGGGTCCATTCATTCAAGTAATCCTTAAAATTTAGTAGTAGTAAAATCAGGGAAAACATCACGAAAGACTTGTCTATTTTCACAATATTTTAGAAAAAAATACAAGATGTGCTGTAATATCTATTTCTTTCACTAATGCGGAGATCAATATTAAATCATAAGAGTATATCATTTTGAAAGCAAAATCAAAGACATTTCAGGCTACCTTCGCCTACCCAAATGATTACTATGGTTTATTTCTTCGAGTATCTCATACTGACTGGTGACTGTATCATGTTACTTAAATTTATGGTAGTTACTCTTCAGAGAACTTAATAGTTAATGGAACGGTCCAAATTGAATTTCAAAGGAATTCGTTTACTTTGCTGAACTGCCACCTGTAACTTGGTAAAAATTTTCGATGGGAAAGGTGGATAATCCGAGAAAATGTTACGAAAAATCAAATAATGAAAGTTTGAAGGAGAGCGGAAAGAGTATAGGTGGGAGAGAAACCGTTACATGTGCAATGCGACTGGACGGTTTTTTTAGTGTGGATTTTGACGACTACCTTTTAGAAATTCTAACTAAACATGACATTTTTGCTGAATACGTAGTCAAAAATAAATCAAACCTAGATTATGAGTTCTTTTGGCAAGAACTGTAAATAATCCTATTCCAGTCACGTCAGCTCGAAATCGATACTTGTAGATTAAGAAGAAATTGAAAAATAACTATACTTCTATATACGGTACGGATTAAGGCTTCGCTGGTTGGAATACCTTCATACTGATTCACAAGAAATAAACACTTTGTAGTTCCACTTATAAATTTAGTCGCCAGCGATCGGCTTTGATAAAGAGATAAGATAAAAGAGAAGATAAAGATAAAATCTCTATTTATGCGTGGAATGGCAAAGTATTTCTTTCGAGCACATCATAATTACCTCCAGTAGTGAAAGTTACTCATTGGAGGCGACACTTTACTGAGGTAATTTGCGTCAGGGAGGGTAGGCGGATAACTGGGTGAAGGTAGGAGTTTTCAGGGAACGGAGGAAGGGTGGAGAGAAACCCGGCGTCGGCATTTTCCCGCTCTAGGCGAAAGGCGCCAAGAGGACCACGGCTTGACGTCCCATCCGACGGACGGATAACTGGACTCGAAGTGCTTTCCACTAGGCACTCAAGACGGAACCGGCAAACCAATGAAAAATCTGCCCGTGCCGGGATTCAAACCGTGTTCTCGGGATGGGAGGCCACTACTCTAGCTACCACATCAACCGGGTCCCCAAAAACCTTTAAGTTAAGTGTGTGTCTGTGAGAGGTAGTTCAAGTAGAGTCAAGTCTAAGCTTGAAGTTCTCTGATGGAAGGAGGAAGCGATCATATTGAATTTGTGGGAGTTAGAGAGTTTAATTTCTATGGATAAAGTCATGTATTCTATATTTCTTATATATGTATAATTCAATGGTGAGTCAGAAAAAATAGAAAAAATAAACCATAGTTTGTTTGCTCACCTGATCAATTCAGTGTCATTTACCAAAAGGAATGGCCGAGTTCCTTGAAAAAATCCTGCAAATTTTTTACCTTCTGATGCTTTGTATATTTCTAGAAATTGCTCATTGAATGTTATACTTCCTGCAACCATTCTGCCACAGTGGCCAAATATTGGCCACGGTTTCGAAGATATTTCAGGGATTCCACGCTTCTTCCAATACTTGAAGTGGGACATGTGGTATGTGTACAGCAGCCCGCACACGATGAGGATCAACGCCGTGAGCACAGCTCCATAAGTGGAGGGGATTAAACTCTGCCACGAGAGTTGCATAGTTGGCCCTAAAACAAAGTGAAAGCAGTATTATGACAAAGCGTCAAAAATTCTGCCTCCCTTTCACTAGCTCTTTCCGTCGTCTGCATCCACATTTTGAATGAACAGGGGACAAATATTACTTTCTGCCCGCTAAGGCACTCATTTCCCTCTCGTTAATCCTGTGCTTTAAGACAAAACCTGTGAAATACGCTTCAAAGTGGTCCTGAATGATAAAGTACGACAGGGCGACGCCTGAAAATATTGAGTCATGAGTGTTTAATATTTATATTGATGTATTACGCCATCCATTCACCATTAGGTTTTGACGCGGAGTCGACAGCATACACGAAAGGGATATTATTGGATTGAAAGCCAGAATTTTCACAGATGTTCCAAAAATCAGGCGTGAGATCACGGATCCTTCTTTCGTGTTATCGATATCGTTATCAGCAACACGGACATATCTAGAAGCGCAGTGTTTACAGTAACCCGTCAAATGACTTGCGCTGCTGAGATAGGTGAAGTACCAGGTAAATGTTGAAGAATTGCCGATGCAATTTCGTTTCTCTAAGCGTGATTTAAAGTAACGATAAATAATTATATTAAGACCAATTATGATAACTTTCATCGGTTTTTCAGCAGTGTACCTACTATGTTAAAGTCACATGGATGACTTGTAAATTACTATGACTATTACAAGCAGACTAGTGATTATCGACCCTGAGCTCGAACACGCTATTTGTATGATAATGAAAATTGCAAACATATTTGGTGAGGCAGGAGACAGGTTACTTAGTAAGCCGGAGAATATATTAATTGCTAGTCTATGATCACCTATTATATCGTAGTATTGGATATTCTTGCCGAGGGCATTCGTCAAAATTTTAAAATGGTGATATCGCTCGTAAGCAGGTGGGTAAGAGCTCATTACCTGATGCATTTTTATGTTCGTAGTAATGAACATTGCAAGTATAGAGAAATAAAATTAACATTTCCCTTCAAGATTTTTAGAAAATAAATATTTTACTAAGGACCTCAGAAGATCATCACCATAAAAATAGTTTTTTCCCCTTACATAGTTGATCTGCATTAATTTCTACTAATGCATCCATAAGTCGGTTTTACATTGGTAAAACTATCACTTGGGAGAATTCTCTAGGTCAGTGCTCACCCCGTTAACTAAAATCAAAATTATATGAAAGTAGAGAATAATATTATGAAAGTCGTTATCACCTACTTAAAACGATCTGTAATAGAATTTAAACGTCGAAAAGCGATGGTAAAATGAAAAGGGTTATAGTTTTAACCTTTTGTTTACTATCCATGTTATCCAACTGAGGTAAAGAGAACTTTATGCGATATAGGATTTCCTGACACGATCTAAGTATATATCGAGCTTATTTCTTAAAAACCAAAAGAGAAATATATCTCGATTCCATTTTTCAGGGTACTTCCTTCGGTGAGCATAGATAAAACAATAAACAGGCATCTTAGGAAACTCTTCTGAAACAATTATTTTTATCTGTAAGGAAATGAGAGATCTGAATTATTACTTACAGTATGAACAACTTCCTCTCTTGTAGTAGCTTCCCTCAATTACTATTCCGGAAAATATGGACAATGCCTCGTTTGATGCAAGTAGGTTCACGTGGCACATTTATATGTTTATTCACGCAATTACTGTCATCAAGTGAGTGGTGCTCTTCCAGTTTGAATCAAAATATTAATATGCCACTTGAAACAAAAAAGGCACTTTTTTTTCTTAACCAACACTAAAAACTTTTACATGGAACACAAAAAACAAAGAACCGTATTTAAAATTTTTGAAAACCGGTGAAATTGAAAATTTTGTTGGCGATGGAATACTACAAAGTTAATGCCAAGAGGATTCCTCACTTCATTTCCACTTCATTCTTGTTGATTCCGCATTTCGCAATAGTGTTTTGAGCACTCCGTCTTCAAGTTAACAATGTACGTAGGCGTCCGAATCTCAGATACCAGCCACGATAGCTATGTTGGTATACATGTTTCCCGGTAAATGAAAGATCGCGGGTTCCAATCATGTCCGGACAAGAATTGTTTAGAATTAAGCTTAGGCTAGAAGGCGCGATATAACCTAAGCAGTTGAGGGGCATAGCCAACGAATTCCGCCGCAAAACAAGTTAGTTAGTTACTCCGAGGAGGAGACTGGCAGCTACGGTCATTTGCTCCATTCAAGATAGTTAGTTAGAGCATTGACGAAGCTCTCCACTCGATACTACTATCAGCTAATCTCTTCATATTTACGTATTTTCCTCTCTCACATCCTTCATCACATGTTATATATATCTCATACGAGGCCTTCCTTTGCCATTCTTCCCGTTCACTTGTCCTTCAACGATTGTCTTCGTCATGTCATGTAGTTAGATAAGGGTAGGAATTCCCTGAGGAAGTGGAGTGGGCGGGGAGAGAAAGGAGTTGGAATTAGCATACTCTTAACGAAAGATTTATGGAGTCTACATGTAAAAGTCTCATCCGACTGACGGTGTACTATACCAGAGGGGCCCTACACACAGCAATCGAGTGACGAATGGCATGTACCTAAACGAAAAACATCAGCCAATTCCAAGAATCGAACCCGAGACTTAGTTATGGGAAGCCACCGCTTTGGCCACACACAGCAGCCCGATCCCCAAATCGCAAATCAATCCGGGCCGTTAGTATGACGGGTCCACTTACAGTTTTCCGCTGGAGAAGATGAAATATTGGAAAGACGATACTGTCTGAGAAGGGTGGCTTGCACAAGCCTGCGCAGCCGTGGCAGAAGCACCCGGCGCGGCGTATATGGCGCCGGTAATGCTGCGGGTGTCGGGAAACGACGAAACCAAGGACGGATACTTCCAGTGAGGCGCGCGGAGCCAAAGGAGAAGCAACAGCAGCACTCTCCTCTCGGCGGCTACTACGCTCGAATCTATTATCTTCGAAGAGCACTGATAAACAGGTGAGTGCCGAAATGCTTCCGAAAAAGCTATTGGTGGGTCGAATTTCCCCATCCCCTTCACCCGCACGTGAGAAAATGAGAAAAAGTGTTCTAAATTCAACGATCGATTAGTAGTAGTCTTGAGCTACAGGTTTGATTCAAACCCGCGACATTTGGGTCCACCGCCGGCTTAGCACTTGATTTTTGCACCAGAGAACGAAACAAAGTGAAGGCAAAAGTATGAGGCTAGTTTATTTATGTACCTGGGTCGATTTTAAAGTGGATATCCTTCGATTCTGTCCCCATCTTGAAGTAAGCAATAGTTTCCTTCTCTCCCGATTCACAGAACCGCGATTCGAGGTGCCAACTGGGAGAACAATGATCGCGACGAGATCTTCTGCAGGTGTGCCATACGAAATTGCGGCGTTGTCAAGCGGAAGAGAGGGAAAAAGGGAGATCACGCCCACACTTTTCCTTTTCTGTGCTCCCGCGTAGCTCCGAAGGGATTGTTTGGAAGCGGACATTCCGGGCGCGATTTTGTCAATCATGCTCCAACCCAAGGTTCTCCGGTGACATCACCTCGCCTCAGACCGAAGGGTAGTGCCTCCCGAGACAATCGTATTGAGGGATGGGCGTTGATATGGTAGCTAGAATACTAGCTTACTATCCCGAGGGCCCGGGTTCGAACCCCGAAGGGGAAGAGATTATTCGTGGGTCTACCTGTCCCTACTTGAGTGCTGTGTGGAGAGTTTGGTACTGAATCCGTCGGATGGGACGTTAAATCGTGACCTTTTTGGGATCCATCCTGAAAGGCGCAAGTTACCTTAGGCCCTCAAACCCCCGAGTGACAACGACTACAACTGCTGCCACATTCCAGTTCAGTGGACATAAAAATATTAGCGTGGAAAATTTCAAATCAGTGACATATACACAGTTTGACCCATGCCTAACTGAACAAAACACCTGTATTTTATCCGAAACACTGCGACCGCTGCACACTCAAATTTTCGTGACGCCAGCGGCGGCAAGACAATTGCGTTAATTTCGTCTTCATTTGTATGGGGTTAACTCTTGGAGGGGATGAAGATCGAATTGATTTGATCGGTGTCAGGCTGGTGTGATAGCTAGAGTTTTAGGTTACCAATACGGGTCCACTTAAAGTTTTCCGCTGGAGAAGATGAAATATTGGAAAAACGATACTGTCTGAGAAGGGAGGCTAGCACAAGTCCGCGCAGCCGTGGCAGAAGCGCCCGGCGCGGCGTTTTGATTCAAACCCGTGACATTTGGGTTGACTACGACCACGGCCGGCTTAGCGCTTGATTTATTGCACCAGAGAACGGCTCGGGTTCGCACCCTGGCAGCGACAAGGATTATTTTTTCATCGGTATTAAGGTCACTATTTGAGAGTTGTGTGGAGAGGATTTCATGTTCAGTGCTCAATTTGTGGATCTCTTGGTTATTTTCGTCAAGAGTGGGCTATTGCCGACGAGGGGTTCCTCTCTATCCTTCTTCCGTATCCTGATAAATTGCGAACCATATCCAAATTGCCACCATTCCCGATTGTTCAAATTCCTTAGCTGTCGGTCGCCTTATCCAGGTGGTTACTACTCTTTTAGTTGATTGAATTGGTGATACAATCACAAACGTTTGTGTGGTCCCTTGCATGCGCTACCTTCCCTTTATTATTGCGGGGTGAAAATATCATATAAAAGTCATGGGAGAAAGCATTTATAAGGGGAATGGGAAATTTAATGGAAAATGGGTCGAGTGAAGCATTTTGGGATAAAAATTGTTTTCCACGCATTGTTGATGAGCTTATGTAGCTCCATTTTCGTTCCGTTTGTTCAACTCAAAAGTCTCAAGACCTCGTTAAGCCCTAACGCAGGAAATATTTATTTGGGGAAAAGAGAGAATGCATCCGATATTGATTCGAGATGCTGAGAGAATAAAAAAGTTCTAGAATTGAATTAGATTGAAAAGATAACATTCAAGCGGAACAGTTGCGAGAAGTGCATTAGGAGTACTGCAACCCAATTTTCCATAAAGATCATAAAAAGCTTTTTCTATTTGTGTCCCTTATCTTTTCGCCATATCGAACACCATTTACAGATAACATTCAGCTGCCTTTTGTGAGGCACTTCATTTACTCGGTGCATCGAAACGTGCGCTTCACACAATAACATCTGGCGTTTGACAGTTAACCATCCAAGCATGAGCTCGGGTTTGTATCAGTATATGCTGATTTGTTGTTGGAGTTTGGCGGCGGACTCATTTCAAACATATCAGGGACCTGTGTTAAGCGAGAGGTCAACTCATCTAACTTGTACCTTGCAGTCCAAAGACAAAGCTTATAATAATGATTCGATTTTCAGGGAAGAGAAGTCTGTTAACACTATTCGACCTACAAAAATTTGTTTTACCATCATTGGCCAACAATCCTATGGTTGATTAGACGCAATAATTTCGGGAAAATTACTTTCGCAGAAGATGGGTAATTTCCCTTAACCTCCTGCGTAATTTTCCATAACCTCCGAGGAGAAGAAGGTCAAAGATAATAGAGTCGGGAGCTCCATCACGGATCTTCGAACACGCGCGCTCGTGTTATAGTTATTTTTCAATTTAACTTCGGATAGCAACAGCTTTATTGCCACTCTTAAAATTTTGCCTTGTTTTTCAACTCGCTGGTCTCAATTGACGGAATGGGTCTTCAGTACGTTTCGTACGAGCACATAGCTTCTAGAGTAGTGTGCGTTATTGATGACGATAGCGGCAACGCGAGAGAACCCCTGACCTTGCTCAAGTGAGCTAGTGCCCTCACTGCACGCGGCCGCTGTCGCTTTTCATCTCGATCCGTGAACTTTGCTGAAGCTCATCTGTTTATGTGAATATTCTTACAACTCACTTTGCAAACTAAAAATAACGATTTTATTCACCATAAATAAAACGACGATCACATTTTGACTATTCTTTTCCTTGTTGAAAAATGGGATGTAGATGATCTTAGTCAAACCTTTGAATCGCATTCCGTTAGGCAGGTGCTCCTACAAGTTTTCACATTTTCTGACCTCACTCAGGGCTCATTTTTACCTTAATAGAGTGGCTGGAACGAAATTTACGACTTGTTAAATCGACATGAAGTACAAAGTTGACGTTAGTGGTGATGAGCCGGTCGACGAAAAATGCCATCAATTTCGTATACGGAAATTATATTGTCATTTAACTATTGACAGTTTGGAAACTCCTTATACTATGAAGATGAATATTTTCTGATACTTATCTTTTCTTATTAGATACTTATCTTTTCATTCGACACATCTAAAAAATCACAAGATTATGATTTTGTTAGAGCAGTATTATAATCTTATGACCAACATCTAATTTTCAATTCAAATACATGAGTAATTTTCAACAAATGATCTCATTGTTTAAATTCTCTCCATATCTCCAGTCACATTTTTCTTCTTATCTTGGCTATTTGTCTCGTCATATTTCCCAGTTCCCGTATTTCTCATTTTTCTGTTTCATCTATTTATTCTCTGTGATAATCAGTAATGCTCCTCCCAATACCGTTGATATTCAGGATGCTAGACCTCAAGAGTGCATTGAACCTATATGTCAATAGCTTACGAACCTATGCTTCTTATTTGAATATTCATTCAGTTTTAGTACTTTGCATTCCAATACAAATTTAAATACAATATTCTCTTCGTACCCGCTATGTTTGTGCATTCTTCAATCTCATGGGGAGTTATCAACCGTGTATACTTCGGACTTCATTACATACTTCATTGATCCAGAGAGATACAGCCCATATCCTTAACATTTTATGCAGGCTCTGCGAAGAGGGCCCATGTTCCTCGCAGGTTAGAGTGTTATAGTTGATGCTTTCCACTTTGTCGGACATCTTATCCTAATGTAGTACAGTTTTATAAGGCTTAATACTCATTCTAATTTACCGGTCTTGCCTAACAAACCTAAGGTAACGGGTTCTAATTCCGCCAGGCTGGATTTGTCACCACCTGGGGTATGGATGCTTCATACCCTAGAGTAAGTGGCCGCAGTGCTGCGCCAGAGGTTTTAATAAATACGTAAAACCCTTTCCCTAAGGTCAGTAAGCGGGTTAGTTAAATCGATGTTGACAGTGATGAATGAAAATAACATTTTCCTGACCTTTTTGACCCTGCTAAAACAAATCAAATGTAACTGACGCACAAATAATTGATTTTCTCCAGGTAAATTCAAAAGCTGAAGGAATGGCTTCAGTACTGTGGATTTTGGGAGACTGGAGGTTTATGGTGTCTCTATTAGCAGTATTCCTCGCACTCCTCTACAAAATCACCACGTTAAAATTTGATTACTGGAGGAAGCGAGGGATACCTGAAGTTGAATTGACGCCTATTCCTTTCTTCGGTCACACGTGGAAAGTTATGCTCGGAATGAAGAGCTTTAACCTTGGATTTACCGAAATCTACAACTGCCTAGGTGACAGACCGTTTGCCGGATTCATGCAGTCGATGAACCCAGCTCTGCTGGTCAAGGATCCGGAGCTAATAAAGTGAGAACACTTTTGATTACATCTCTGACCTTTTTTCATTTGCATTTGGTAGATTTCGTCAGCTAAGCAACCAGAGTTTATAAATTATTATTCCACAATTTACATAAACTGTTGCGGACTGAAATATCTTTCATGACAATGTGTACTTAGCCTACTCTAAAACATTATGTGCTGTATTATATTTTCCCTAAGGTCACTAAGCAATTTGAAATGGAATCGATGCAAGTAGTTAAACTTCTAAGTACAAGCCACCATAATAGACTATAGAATCTAATAACTCCTAAAAATCTCATCTAATTAGATATTTTTACAGTTAATATCTATATTTCTACTCCTGGAAGAGCGTATTCCGTTGAATTTATATTCATTTTACAGAAAAAATAAAACACCTAAATTAATTGTTACGCTTTTTTGTGAGGTGTGGGAATAAACATGTACTAAATTTTTAATTATAGAATTATGTCTGTCTCGAATCGAATGTTCTTGAAGGTGACCAAAATATACGTCCATTATTTCCATATTATTTATTCTCCAACCTTATCCTTTTAATTGCAGGCACATTTTGATAAAGGACTCACACATCTTCCTCGATCGAGGATTCCACACAAATGAGGATACTGACCCCCTCAACGGGAAAGGACTCTTTAACCTCAGGGGTCGGAAGTGGAAAGAGATGAGGGCACGCCTCTCCCCGACCTTCACTTCCGGCCGAATGAAAGCCATGTTCCCGCTCATGCTGGGGTGTGGCGAGGAAACGGTCAAATCTTTGAAGAACAAGATCAAAAATGGAGAAGACGTAGTCGAAACTAAGGTTCGGACTTCATTCCAATATGAACGTGAATGGCACTAGCAATATGACGAAGGTTTATATCATCATGCATTTGTAGGAGATGACGACTTATATTTAAATATAAGTGATGTTCATACCATTAGCGTAGCTACTGTAAATAACGAAGCTTAAGGCCCCTATTGATGGAGGGGCAACATTGAAGCATTTTAATTTTTTCACTTTGCCAATTTTTTCATATTTAGTCTCAGTGCTAGAGTTTCTTGCAAGAATAGCAAGAAATTTTGACCCTTATTGGAATGGATGACCCTACAATTGCTGGATGTAATGCTACCTTTTGCTATAGTAGAATCTTCAGGGCCCCAGAATTGTAGATCCGCCACTGGGTAAGGCAAATGCGGCATAATGAAATTGCTTTGCACACTGTGATTTTACACCCTATTTATGAAGGTGCAATGTTACCCATTAAGGGATTCTTTTACTGAATACGAAACTGACTCGAGGGACCACGACAGACAGATTTTATATTATATCTGAAAGGAATAGTTGCGAAGCAAAGGGGACAATTACGAAATGTTATCACTACACGAAGACCCTATCGCGATAATTTCAAAATCTAGGTTGTGTGAGTCGTCTGATGTACGGATATACTTTGTAAAACTTTACTCACTCTAAAATTTCAAATCACAAAAAATTTATTTTTAATACAAGAACTATGAGTTCCACGTCAAGTTGTTAGGCAAAGCTCCATTGTTGATGAGGGAATGCTAGCTTTGAAAGTTAAAAAAAAAGATAATTTTGTTGGCAGACGTTGCATGCTGGCAACACGGAAATAATCAGTTTGTTCATGTAAAGCGCTAAAAGAATTTAATATAGATGCAGATAGATTATTTAATTTGCGAATCAAAATGGCAAACAATCCTTGACCGATTGAATATTTATATATCTTGAAAAATAGGAATAAATCGGGACCAGCCAAGTGACTACGGGGTGAATGGAGGGGGAAGTGTAAGACGTGCGGAGCTATAACTCCACTAATGGATGAATTTCAGGATCTAATGGCGAACTACACCATGGACGTGATCGCTGCATCCGCCTTCGGCATCAATTGCGATGCTGTGCGAAGCCCAGAATCCTCTGAGTTTAGAAGAATGGGGAGGTTGATATTCAAACCGACCTTGAAGAGATCAATAATACTTATGGTATGTTCTCCACAGTTAGGGTTATGCATTAAAAAATCCACTTTTGAGTGAAATAATCCTTAGGGAACTATTAAAATTGTCTGTTCCATATTTAAAAAAATATAGGCCTTCCTCATCGCCCCAAAAATAATGGACATCCTCGGAATCAAATTTACCATGGATGAAACTGCTGTGTTCTTCCGGAACTTCGTGAAGAATTTGGTGGAAGCCAGAGAGAAAGCCATTGAAGAAGAGGAGAAGACAGGGGTGAAGTCGAAACATTACGGCGATTTTATCCACCATTTGGTCCTAGTTAAGAAACAAGGATTGAGCTCCTTCAAAGACGAAAAGGATGAAAACGAGGACGAGCATCCACTCGATTTAGAAGGTCAGAGAGGGAAATAAGTAATACTAACCAATTTCCTAAAAATGCCAGGTAAGGTACTTGATGACAATAACATTGCCATTATAGCTTGCTGGCGATAACATTGCCATTATAGCTTGATAAAAATGCTTGATTTGCTATTTTTATATTTTTTTTAAATTGAGAACTTTAGTCTAGTATACCTACTATTACCAATCCTTTTTTATGCATGATATGTAATGCATGTTAGGTGTGAATTCACCCCTTGCCACACACCTTTATGGTGACTTGAAGGGTAATATGTAGATGTAAAGAGAGCATTAGTATTCAGTCCCACAGATTAAGAAATAGAAACCATTCTGGATGTTGATCGTGAGCATGTTCAATGAAAATTAATTATCAGCACAAGGTAGGAATTTTTCTATCACTCTTATCTACCAAGGTGTTAAATATGTATCGTCATCATCATCGGTCAACAACCCTAAGATTGTTTTGACGGAGCCATCCACTCTATTCTCCTATCAACCTTTCATATTGACGTAATTATTCCCTTTCACATCCTTTACAATTTGTTACATATATCTCATCCTAGGCCCGACTTTTCCATTCTTCCCGTTATCTTTTTTCTCGACAATTGTCTTCATCAGGACATCGTGTCCTAAAGTATGGCCGATTAATTTATCCCGACTTCTTTCCAGAGTTTTCAGCAGACTTCTCTTTTCTGACTTCCTCATTTGATACTCGGTCGATCCATATTATCTTCATCATTCTTCGGTAGCACCATATTTCAAATCTTCCAGTCTTGACTTCTCTGCTCCAGATGTATGTGCTGATGAAATGTTTCCTCACTTCCACGCTTGTATTTGCAGCTATAAACAGAATCTTCTTTTGGTAAAATGGCCTTTTTGCCTGGGATATTCTACTGGCAATTCCTCTTTTACTTCTTCCATCCCTGGTTACTCGGCATCCCAGGCCCCAGGTTCTCCAATCTTCAGCAAGTCCGAAGCGATCTCACGTTCCACGTTCCTACGCTAAAATGTCTATCACACTTAACTGATGTACCTACTCTCTCGGGAAGTCCCGCCCGGAGATCCGGAATATGTATAATGGGTCTTTAATCAAAGATGGGACAGCAGAGTCATAATTTATTTCTTTTCATGTCGGGTGATTATGGAAGTGGGGGTTGGTGTAATCAGCAGAGAAGTAGCCTTCACTCCCCATGGCCTGAGTTCGAATTCCGGAAGTGTCAGATATTTCCGCAGGGTTTTCCTCCATCCTTACTTATTTTTTTTTTCAATTCTACCTCTTCCTAACCACCCACCTATCCTTAATGGTGCAAATGAATTTACAATTAGCTGACGGCTGCGTCCTTTAATGACTAAGACAACGTATTGCATGCACTCTATTACAGGTGAGCAGCCATCTTGGGCGACGGTCGGCCTCGACGACATAACGGCGCAAGTTATGGCTTTCTTCTCCGCGGGTTTCGAAACTTCATCGGCGCTTTTAAGTTTTGCTCTCTACGAGTTATCCGTCACGGAAAATGGGAAAAGGATACAAAAGGAATTGAGGACCGAAATCCGAAACGTCATGAAAGAATTTGATGGAAAACTGACTTATGAAGGGATTAGGAAAATGCACCTCCTGGATCGAGTAATGTGCGGTAAGTGGATTCAGTTTTGATTCAAGCTGGGAAAAATAAAATATTACACGTTTGTGTCCCCACTCATCATGCATATTTTATTGAGTCGAAAGAAAAATTAAAATTTCTTTTGTGCATCCACATACGTCGGGCAGTTCAGACTCCATGTTCAAAGTCCAAGTTTAAAAAAAAACTTGTTAAATTGATCGTTTACTTTCTTAGATACATGCGCTATTGTAGTATCATTTAATGAAAGAAATCTTCTCTGATCTTCTACCGAATTAAAATATTCAGATAGGCTGACATTTCGAAGTTCAACTCGAATTTCATCTTCAAGGTAAATGATGCCGATTCGTCTTTAATTTTGGCGCCTTATGTATATAAGGCCTCAGGTCACGTGACAGGTAAACGGTTGTAATCGTTTGAAGTATCAATTGGTCAAGCCGATTGTTGGATTTGGAAATGGCCAGTATTTTCAAAATGGACTTCCATGAAATGCTCAATAACCTATAACCAATAACGTGGTTGAAAATCCTTCGTCCAATTCGAATTTCAATTGCCTCCTATGCAATTCTACACCAATAACCTAGAAAGGTGGGGACCGTGGAGGCTTAGCGCGTACAGTGTAGAGCTACCTACCCGAGAGTTCAAATCCCGGCGAACAGCCTTTCTGGACACCCCCACCTAAAGTCCTCGCGATTCAATTTTCTGCGCGTTGGGAATTCGAAGGAAATTGCAGGTCTGCAAAACTGGTCTAAATGTGTGAATTTTCACACGCCAATGGCTTAGTTCGGGGTGAGCTCTACCCTCACCTATCAAAAACCAACCTCCGGATTGAACGCAACTTTTTTTTTAAACTTAGAAAGCGGGTGAGCAATTTTGTTTCATGGAAATTGATGGAGTGATCCATTCTGCGCTCAGCGATGGCTGAATCATCTATCCGCCCCAACTGTATATGTCGTTCGTGCTCGTTCACCCTGGTTTCAATGGTCCATCCTGACTCTCCAACAAATACTTTTCCACATTTGCAGCGAATCCGATTGACACCTTGAATCATTAGACCTATTGGAAAGGTCTATGTTGTTGGAACAGGAAAAAAAATTAATAAATGCTGGATTTATCTGAGTACAAGAGTACTAAAAAATAAAATAGCCTAATGTAAATTTAGGCAATTCTGAGATAAATGGCATGTATTCCCCAAAATTTGAGTAAATTCGGTATGCAAATCGATTTGTAGAAAGGTTAACACAAGATTGGAAGAAAATATATTCAATTACCATGCTGATATGATAAAAGGTATTGATATTAAGCCCTGAGAACCCGGCGAAAAAACTGAGACATCTTGGTTTTTAATTACCAAAATTCTCAATTTTTTCCGGTTTAGTACATTAATTTATTACATATTTTTTCGCAGAAACACTTCGTTTGTACCCACCAGCTGGAATACTGACCAGGAGCAATACCAAGGAATACACCATACCTGGGACAAACCACGTTTTGGAGCCTTACACTCAAATCATCATTGCAACGCATGATATGCAGCACGACCCGCAGTACTTCCCGGATCCCATGCGCTTCGATCCTGACAGATTTCTTCCAAAGAATAAGGAGAATTTAGTCCAGTACAGATATATCCCTTTTGGAGATGGGCCGCGCCATTGTATTGGTAAGATGGCATTCTTAAGCTCTAATGCGACTTCTCTTAAAACGTGTAGTAGCCCTATAGAATGGTTGAACTTCTTCGGCATAAAACTTCATCTTCAGGTGTGACGATGACTTTTTACGTCTAACCCCGGGTGCGATGAAGAAGGTAGCTTCATAATTAAGGAGACCTTTAAAGTGAAATAAATTTTCATTAACAGATGAATAATTGAAGTTAATAAGAGTAAATATGCACAATAATGAACTGTTATCATTATTCATGACTTTGATATCCTTTTTGAGAAAAAGTAACCTCAAATTTAAGTTGAATGAAACCAACAGTATTTTTGGGGCGCTAAAAAGCTTTTCGTAACAGTATCTCGTTGTCGTCAATTGTCTTTAGTAAATATTTTTTACAAACAATTCAAACATCTGAATGGATGCCATAAAAAGCAAAATAACTTTGTGTCCGTATCTTCCACCCAGAGATACCATTCATGGAACTGAACTTGCTAAAGTTATCTAACCTGAATACCCTTAAGAATTGATTTAACAGAAGATTAGGACACCTTTAAAGTGAAATAAATTTTCATTACCAGATGAATAATTGAAGGTAATAGGAGTAAATGGGAAACTCGTTCCAAGAGAACAATAAGTTTTAAATCGCAAGCAGTACAGTGCACACAATACAACATCATGTCCGAGTACAATGTGTATTCATTTCACCTCTTGATAAGGAAATATTACACCTCAATTCATTGAGTTATTCTTCATTTCTAGGGCAGCGGTTTGCTGAACTACAGGCCCACGTTGGAATGTGTTACTTGATCAACAACTTTGAGTTCGACATTTGCAGAGAAAAAACCAGTGTGCCTCTTAAATTTGATGAAAGAGCATTTATTTTGACTGCCGCCGATGGCGTATGGCTAAGAGTCAAATCTGCTGAAGAATAATTCCCACCGCATAACATGTTTCAAGAAGTTGTACGCTTAAAATTGCCGCCAATGCAAAGCCTCATCGATTGACATGTGTCGCCTTAAACGTCCAATTTACAAGAAAAAATTTGGTTCTACTGCCAAATTTTCAAGCATCAGCTTTTTATGACAGTATTTACATGTATGAAAAGAATTTAAAGTATCTGTTATTAATGACAAATAAATATTTCATAGACAGTAAGATAATTTTCTTTTTTCCTGAAGGAAATACTTTGGCAGGCCAAAAAATCTAATTCGTGATTAGTAATCTACTTTATGTAATTTCCTTTCAACCATATTTGGGGCTTCACCCAACCATATAAACACAAGCTGTCAGAAAAATCACATGATTTTTTGGTTAAAATTAGTATTTAAAATAAGACCTAAACTTTTTATTGGTCGTAGAGTAGCGTTTTGGTTTATCAAGCCTCTAAAGTTGTTACGAAACTTTTGACGTGAGTTCAAATGTCTGAGATATAATAACATCACTGCCCAGGGCGGTATTCAAGCCCACAACCTTTATCGCGCTATCGACTCATCCCCTACCCACCGTAGTATTTTGATAATCAAAATAGTTTATGATCTTGGACAAGGAGGGAATAAATATCGCCCTGTTTCTACAGTATCCACCCCCTCCACCCTCCTATTTAATTTCCAGAATGGCCTTAAGTTCGAAAAATCAAACCTGAACGAGCTCACCGTTTACTTTCCGGCCGAAAACGAGATGGCGCGGGAGGACCAGGGCCATTCTCCACCAGCGCGCGCTCCAGTCTGCGGTGCGCGATGGGAGGAGTGACGTACTGGCGTATGCCATGCATTGACTCGCCCAAGGACGCAGCCGACGCCCGCTTTCCAGTGTGAAGCTCGGAGGCAAGCAAGCAACGTCACCGCGTCTGACCGGAGTCACAATTTTCAAAGTTAGACCTATTGACTCGGCGTTTCTCTGATCGGAGTCACAAGAGCGCGAACAGCTGACAAACGGATGAGAGTCGATATTCAGGTTGGTGTGAAAGCTGCCTGGAGTGATTTTTGTCAATTTACAGTTTTGCGTGAAACTTTATATGCCTACATATCCTTATTAGAGATAGCTACGGGAAAAAGTGTAAAAAAATGCATTTAACCCATTTGATATTTTGGTAATTCGAAGCTTTCTTAACACGTACTTTTATGGTACAAGAGTTACATTTTGTCATTAACCGATGACACATGAACAGATTTTATTTTAAACGTAAATAAAAAAATGGTATATTATTATGATGACTACTACAAACAAATATCACAGTGTCACACTGATTCAAAAATACAAAAAAAGCATATTTAACTGTAACTTGCAAATTAATTTCGAATACAGCGCGAAAAACTATCAGTAGTAACCATGACATTCTTTGTTTGGTAGGTCATAACATGTTTTAATCAAGGCAATACGAATTTATAAGAACATAATTATCATTGAGAACTTTATTAAGGACAATAATTACAATATATGATTCTTGTGTAGTTCCCATAATGACATGTACGGTACCGTTTAATTAATTGTACATACTTAAATGAAGTTTGCTCTTAGTATTTTTTTATACGTTTTTGAAAACTAATTACAATGAACACTCAATGACTCACGACTACCGCTCCAGCCACCTCTCGCTTCCAGTCAGTTCAGATTTTTTGAAGCATTAGGAAAGTGAATAAACTTTTCAAAAGGATTTCCTTGTAGCGGAAGAAATAGCTGCGGAACGACGAAAATCCTGGATTTTCAACGGCATCCCTAGCGGCTATTTATGGCGGTTTTTTGTCGACTCCATGACTACCGAATCGTGACGGGCTTGAATATAAATTTTCTTTTTTTTTGTTTCGTCTTTCATAAACCCCACATAAGTAACTATTAAAGCTTTGATTATAGCGTGCTGTCATGGTAGCGTGAGCTAGCCGTATCCCGGACAATGCGCGCCCGGCGGCGTTGCCACGAGGGACAAGCGGACACGCCCATCTTTTTTCTCTGACTCTACTCCGGGTGGCCGTGAGACTTTTTCGGATTTTATTTTTCCTCGTCATCTCTTCCCTTGTATGTTTCATCACGCCGTGCACTTTTAAACGTGTAGAAACCCGGCGTTGGCATTAGACTGCTCTTAATGGAGGGCACTAAGGGGCTGACGATTTAACGTCTCATCCGATAGGCGAATTACTGAAATTTCATTAACCTTCATACAGAGCTCATGTGAGCACTGAAAAATTTCTGCTAAAACCAGGATTCGACCCCGGGCATTCGTGACGGGATGTGGTACTCTAGCCACCGCACAAACCTAATCATTCCACAAAAAACTGACTACTCGAAAAAACACAGAGCATAATTGACTATTTTATACTAATTAATAACTGCATGCGCGTCATTTAAAATCTTCCTTTTTTGATAAAAAAACATTGTATCGTTTAAAGTAATTATTCATTCATTTAGTAAAAAACATTGTATCGTTTAAAGTAATTATTCGCGCCATCTGTAATGGCTAAAATCTTCCGTATTAATTGTTTTTTTTCTTGATCATGTTTATTCTCAAAAGAGAAACGGCCGGATGCGTTTAAAATGTGCTTCCTGAACTGGAAAAGCTTGCCTTGACTTTAGCAAATATTCCACAGAGAAAAAAATCATCGAAAATTCGTTTGAAACGAATTCAAATCATTGAATTCCTACTCGACTTGTCGTACTCCCATTTACTGCGGATGAAATATCAGAACCCATAAAGTATATTTTACGTGATAGAGAAAACTAAAATAATGAAATCTGCTATGACATATCAAGTGCATACGGTCGGTAACAAATAACAGCGTATATATTAACGCAATTCTAATAATATGAGTCTCGACTATCCTATGAGTGAATTAATCACAACTGGTAATAGTGTCACGTTTTCGGAAATGAAAATCGTCATTGGCAGTAAGATATTTTAGAACTCTCGTTAAAATTCCGTATATGTAATGAGATCGAATACGTTATTTTAGCTACTACAATACAAAGAAATATTTATGCTATAGTTTTGTAATTTCGAAGAAATTCAAATCTATCGTCCTTTTAAAAAGATATCACGATAAGGGATGTCAAAGTTACCTGCTGACATTAAGAGCGACAGTACTCTTTTACGATAATTTAGAGAGTGGGAGCATATGTCGTTCAATGAGGACGAAGGGAAAAGGGATAACCATATTACACACCGAAAAACGAAACAGAAATGCCACTGGGTAATGGATTTTGAAAGGAGGAGAAATGTAATTTAAAAGACAGAATACATAATCTAAAAAACTACTCCTGGTCAATAGCAATCCGTCGGTGCGAAAAACACTTTTTTCAAGTCAATTTATAAGGCGCAGACTACTACAACTGATTCTCTGCAATGAAATTGTTTGATATTAGGGTATACATAGTTTTTTATTATTCCATATTAAAATAAAGTGCTCCTCTTATCGACCTCTATTCTAAATCCATAAAATTTTTAATGAGATCGAATACGCTATTTTAGCTATTACAATACAAATAAATATTCATGCTATAATTTTGTACATTCGAAGAAATTCAAATCTATCGTCCTTTTAAAAGGTCCCTAGGCTTGACCTATAGTACTAGAAAATTTGATGGATTTCAGAAAATATTTAGGAAATTTCAAAATTTTTATGCATCCTATATTACAGATGTACTTATTTTTCTGGCAAAATGAAACATCCGACTCGGTTAAGTTGTGTATTACTATTACACTATCGTGGTAGCAAACAAAAATGAAAATTCCGGAACATTATTTAATTAGAAATGATAACAAAATGATAATATAAAATGTGCATTTAATGTGTGGCAGAATATCACTGAGACTTACCATAAACGTGAAATGCAGAAATAAAAGACAATTTCGTAAGTTTCACTAAAGATTACCTACCTCCATCAAAGTGGTTTCCACTATGAGGCACACTAATGCAATGGCGTTGTGCTCCTCGTTTGCAGCTAAGCTGGAATTCCTTATGAAACGTCGCTTTCAATTGGTTCATTATGTCTTTATTATGCCTTTATGTTTCTTAATTGATGTTCTTTGAGATTGATATTCTGTTACGGGAGAGTTAAAATGATAAGTGGGCTTTAGGGTGATAGGGGTCTAAGAAAACTTTCCAATTCCATTTTTCATCAAAACCTGTGTTGTAGATTGGGCTGTGTGGCAAGAGGGGTTGTAATATCGCAATATCAAAATACTCGCGATTTTCGTCCGAACAAGAGTTACACGTTGACGTGGTCTTTTGTGAATTCCAATGAGCAATGCGCAATTCTCAATTTGCCCTTCAGACGCATATTTTTAATGACCACCCACATCAAATACAAGATAAAAGATTCCTCGTTGTTTTGATGCAACACCTCTTATACTCTAACCGTATCTTGTGAACAGGTGGAAGAAAAGATAAATGAGGTGCTTGAATGACTCAGCTATTTCGTCGTGCCCGCTATGAGAGTGATGTCACACGACGCACCCATCAAACATTCAAATTTTTAAAGGGGGTCCGGTCGGTATGGTGGATAGAGTATTTGCTTCCAATGCTGAGGGCCCAGGTTTGAATCCCGGCTGTAGCAGAGTTTTTTGCACTTGTATACCGGTCCCCACCATGCGGCGGTACTATGGGTACTTTCTGGGTACTATACGGCGAGCACTTCGAGTACAATACTTCGTCCGTCGGATGGGACGTTAAACCTTGAATCCTTTTGAGTCTTTCGTTAAGAGAAGGATAATACCGACGCCGGGTCTCATTCCTCCCTTCCTCAGTTATTTGAAAAATTCCTACCATATCATAATCCTATCCTTCACCTATCCTCAGTGGCGCAAGTGACATAAGCTGTCGATCGCCTCCTCCGAATAACGACTACTCAAATATTTTATGAGATATAATTCTGGATTATAATAGTGGAAACCAAATATGAACGAATCTGAGGAAAGGGCAATGGATAATTATCCGAACATTTCACCAAGTTGAACTCTCCGTCCATCATTATATTTGATACTTGTATTTTGCATTTTTGTAGCTATTGGGGTAATTATGGAATCTGATATCAAATCTGCACAGGCATGATTATTTTTTATTGCATTAGACGTATATTTAACCATCAAGTCATAACGGGACAGCAGATTATTTCATCTTCCTCACGCATGCTATTTTGCTGTGAAATGAGTAAATGAAAGAGTTTCTTGACGGATGGAACAACCTGAAATATTATCACGTATGTAAGAAGAATGCTGAAATCAGGGTGTGAGAAGAAGCGTGTCGTTGCTAGCTTTAATTTGTTTTGAATCTCAAGATATTAGCTATATATAATTATTGGCCTCCGAAGTTTTTGCTCCTAAGAATCTCCTAAGAGTCCTCAAGAAGTCATCGTGGCTGATAAGGATAACATTTATCTTGAATGAATTCATCGGATTAACTCTTGTTTAGCTTCCCACACCGCTGTCATGTCTCTCTAAACTTCATACATGAGTTTAAGTTTCTCCGTCGGAAAGTAGTCCAATGTCATGTTTGTTTGATAAACAGGAGAAGGTGGATGAGGTTACCATCCACAGTAACAACCTTGACGCGGTGAAAAGGCTGCAATAGTCAAACTATCTCTAATGCTAGGCACGTGGTAGATATGCTAATTTTCCTTTGTGAGCTCACCCTCGCCAAGTAGGTGGAGGGATAAGAATCCGAAAGAAGATAGTGCTCACAACATCTTTTTCAAAGTGAAGGAAGCTGCAATGGCGTTGGGAGTGCCCAGAATAGTGATGGTTTGGGGTAGAAAAAACTATTGGAGGTGTCGAGAAAATGCCAAGGATATATTCTGCGTTACTGAAATTGAACGATTCAAAATAATAAATAATCCTACGAACTACGGGGCGAATTCTGAACTAAGAATGACCGAAGAAAATTCTCATGGGATGTAATAGAAGTCATCGGGGTCGGTGTAGTACTGGCCAGTTTCAGTACTGGCCACTCACCCGGAGGGTCCGAGTTCAATTCCCGGTGGTGGAAGATACTTTTCACCGGTGAACCGGTCTCTACTAGATGGCTTTATGGAGATAATTCGTGTGCAGTATTCTGTCCGTCGGATGAGCCGTGGTCCCCTTCGCTCCTTTCTTTAAGGGCAGGCTAATGCCGACGCGCGCCGGTTTCTCTCCACCTCTCCTCCCATGCCTTCGTTCCCATACTTGTAACTTTCCTCATGGTCTGAAGCGCCTGTTAGTGCTAAGATCATATCACGGTGGGATATGAGTTCCGGTGGTGGAAGATAAATTTCAGTAGATTTATTCACGTGCCATGAACCAATCGATTGCAGTACTCTCTGTCGGATGGAATGTTAATTTATGGTAACTTTGGCAACATTTGTTTAGATTAGGCTAATGTCGACGCCGTCATTCCTCTTCCTCCTTCCCCACTGCTGGAGAGGAAGCAGCATGGCGCCGAAAGTCTGGTGGAAAAAGAGCGTTGACATTAAGCAGACGGCGACATGAGGGCAGGATCTTCCCGTCACCCCTGGGCATCTTGATGTATACTCGAAAAGTTGTGATATTAGGCCTCCTCAGCTTTGTCGCCACATGAAGATTTCGCTCATACTGAGCACCTCAGGATGTTGATGAATGACGTATCACTTCGAGAAATGAAGAGGGAAATAATGCAATAAATCTCTCAATACTTCATCTGCATTTTTGCTTTCATCTTTCCCGGCAATGTATATTTGTTTTCAAAGATATCCGTTATCAATCCGTTTTCAAAGATACCCGTTATCCGATATCAAATCCGTTTTCATTCGAGCATATCAATGTACCCATCAATTCCAATAATACTCATCTATTCTCATGGTTACAAATAGCAGAAAAATCCAGGAAATTCCACTTTTAATCAAGGGCAACCCCTACCCACCTTGTTACATATACACGAAATACCCAACAAATTACAAATAATTGGTTCCTTTCATATGCTCGATTCGCGTTGTGGAAGCGGCAGCGACTTGGAATTCTTTCAAGGGGGTATTGTTTTTGCGCAATTATCTCAAACTCAGCGTCTTTTCTACTGAAAAATGTTCATCACCCTCATCTCTAGTATATACACCTAAAGTTTTGTGACGTTTTTAGTTCGATTACGTGTCCTCACGGCAAACGAGAGACCCTGGCGCTCTCAGCTGACAGTATTCTCGGTCCCCTGTGGAAACTCCTGAGACTATGAATGCTGAGGTTTGAGATTCTTGTGTATTACGTGCCATACTACCAACGTCTACTTCCACTACCGTAGGAAATGTCTATATTTCCAACCAATTCATGCTGTTTATTTGAAAATGTTCTAGACCTTCGCTAGATTTGCTCTCGTGAGAATTCTTAACTTATATTTGCTGAAATAAAGATGACTGAAACGGAACTATACTTATTATTGAATAAACTGAAAATATGAAGAATAACCGTACTGTTCTCATTTTAGGCACGACAGTATGACGCATGAAGACAGGCGACGCAAGAAAAGTGAGTTTTTTTAGAGAAGAAATGCTTATCTGAAGAGGATATCAGAAACGAAAAAATATAGTGAAGAGCAGTGGCAAACCATTCTTAGAATTGATGTCCACAGATGACAAATTATATTTGGTTATCCTTTCAGCACCCCTTAATAGCTAATGCATGCAAATTTCTTAAAATCACTGCATGTTAGAGCTATCTTCATCCTTAGAAGCAAGTATTTTCCAAGGTTGGCAACGGAATATTCACACAAACACAATTCTACTCTTGGCTTGATTATCCCTTACTCCAACTGTTCCTTAGTTAATTTCTCTTATTATAAATTCCTTATACCCCAAGCACTCTTTTCATTTTTCTTACACGATGCTTTCCTAACTTTTAGAACGTTAGACCTGGAATAAAAGCTATTTAAGAAAAAATGTTTGACTCAAATTTTTGTGTGCAGTTTCTGAAGAGTTGGCTTGCAGTATCTATTGTAATTATTCATTAGTTGTTAAATTAATTGTATTTTTCCTTCTTCCAGCATTCTCTTTCAAGACCCTTTGACAGAGAATCCCTAATTCCAATTAGCCATTATCCTCCGAAAACCTGTCATGGTAGTTATTAGAGCCAGGCGACCGACAGTTAAGGGCATTTGCACCATTTAAGGGTTGCTGGGGCATTGAGTATAGGTGGGGATTATTCAGAAAACGGAGGAAGGGTGGAGAGAAACCCGACGTGCGCCTTAGCCTGCGCTTGACGAAAGACGCCAAGGGGTCAATTATTTGTCGCCCCCTTGACGACCGGAGAACTGTGCTTGAAGTGCTCTGCACACAGCAGTCAAGTGGGGATCAGTTTGTAATGGAAAAATATGTACCACACCCTAGATTCAAACGCGGGCCCCCGGGGTAGAAAGTCAGTACTCCAGCACCACAACCCGATCCCCTCATGTACGGTACATTGATGCCGATTGTCACAGGCGACACATGGGCAGCTTTGTAATAACACGTTCCTTTTGAAACATCCACGATGACTATTGCATCACACTTGCTAAAACTTCCCACTCTTTGGGGACACTTTTGAAATAAAAGGGTCGACGAAGTATCAACGAATCGAAATATCGAAGAAATTAACACGATGATATCAGTGGTGATTAAATCCTGAATTCGCAGAGAAATGTGATTTTCACTTGCATGCAGGGCAGGTTAAATCACTATAATTTAAAGAATTAACGTAAAATTTTATTATTTTAAGGCACTTAAATCGCATCAAGCATGGCTTCCATATTGTGGATATTGGGAGACTGGAGGTTTTTGGTGTCCCTGTTAGCAGTGTTCCTCGCACTCCTATACAAAATCACCACGCTAAACTTTGACTACTGGAAGAAAAGGGGGATACCAGAGGTCAAAGAAAAGCCACTCCCTTTCTTCGGTCATAATTGGAAAGTTATGCTCGGACTGACGAACTTTAATCATGGATTTACCGATATATACAACTCTATTGGTGATCAGCCATTTGCCGGATTCATGCAGTCTATGAACCCAGCTCTACTGGTCAAGGATCCGGAGCTGATAAAGTGAGAATACATTTGATCACATATCTACCCGTACTTGAGGATACCTATTTCCGTCTTATTATCGTAATATTGCATTTATAATTGACGTTGAAAAGTGCAATGCCATTTAAAGTGGTTATTACGTTACGAAATGAGTTAAAACTAGGCTTTATGGAAGTCAAAATTTTTCATTTCTATTTCAAGAGCAGTTTTTTTTGCAGATGTGTAATGTTACCACATAGTCTCCCTTTTATTTAAATGAAGATCTGTCTAAAAATGTTTGCAACTTTCGAATTTAATTTATAATTGATTTAATGATTAAATGGGTCTATTTTTTTGGATTGCAACTCTATAGACTATTTGGATGATATGTGTAGTAGACAAAAATTATTCATACATCCAAATTGCAGTGTCAAGAATATTTTACTAGCCAAAAATTTCTTTCAATTAACTGTTACTTAAAAATGATTTGATTTGAGGAAGTTTGTGACTCACTACAGTCGATGCTTGT
The DNA here is from genome assembly GCA_933228895.1 of Platycnemis pennipes. NCBI lineage: Eukaryota > Metazoa > Arthropoda > Insecta > Odonata > Platycnemididae > Platycnemis > Platycnemis pennipes. The sequence goes on from OW121847.1 coordinate 112,095,414, forward strand.
TTTCAATTCATAAATATTAATAATCTAGGACACTCTTTTAAAACCTACCTAATGTATTACGACCACATTTAAATTTCAGGCACATTTTGATAAAGGATTCTAACATCTTTCTTGATCGAGCATTTCACACCAGCGAAGAAAATGACCCCCTCAACGGGAAAGGACTCTTCAACCTCAGGGGTCGGAAGTGGAAAGAGATGAGGGCACGCCTCTCCCCGACCTTCACTTCCGGCCGAATGAAAGCAATGTTCCCGCTCATGCTAGGGTGCGGCGATGATATGATCAATGTCTTGATGGATAAGATCAAAAATGGAGAAGACGTCGTGGAAATTAAGGTGAGGTCTTATTCAACCAAACGATTATTTTTTTCGCTAAAACGTGTGTTACCACTAAAATACTTAAAATATCCAGAAACTGTGGGTAGCAATGTATGTAGCAATGTACATTGTAGCATGGGCGGTTTTGCGCATAATATTTCATGTGCACAACCGCACGACATAATTTATCGGCTATACTTGGTACGATTGGTATAGCGTTAACCATCTGATCGTGGTTCCAAGGATCAATACCGAAATAGGTATCATAGGAACTTATATTAGGATATTAATTCACATTAACAAGAAAGCTCCGAGAAATATTTGAACCCTGATAGAATATTTCATTTCATTCACGTGTTTTTAAAAATGGAAATGGATCGAGTACTTGGTATATCAGCTGGTAAACGGCGCGTGCTTAGAAAGCATTCGTGAATAAAACAGACGTTAATTTCAGTTACTAATGGGTTAACGGCACAGTTTGGAGTTTTTTTAGATAAAGGTGTGGAAAGGAAGGTAATTCAGCTCTGCTGGGAGAAAAATGACAAGAGGATGAATTAGGTACATAAGAAGAGTAAAGTAAGTTGGTTGAAGAAATTCCTAGAGGCTTACAAAAGACTGAACGGAACATTGGAGAGTTTGAAAGAGACTGTTAGATAAAACTGGAGGAGGGAGATAGAAAATATGAGTTTTGAACAGACTGAAGCTAAAATGCTCAGGATTACGATTGGAGCGACTTAAGGCTGAAATCCTCCGAATAATTAAAGATAGTTGGGGAGCTTCATCATATGTGAGGGGAAAAAGGGTGGAGGAAACATTGCGTAGGCATAAGTTTACCGACAAAAATCCCACCAGTGGTCTACGGTAAAGCACTCCATTTTACAGAAATTACTTTCCTCTTGAAGTACTCTATGCATGAGTCCTCACGAAGGGATTGGCACTTAGCCGTAAAATCACCTTTTACTGCTGAGATTTGAATCAGTCACATAGATAAGACCACGTTTGGATGCAAGGCACGGAAAGTATACAGGATTCTCCTAGCTGAAATGCGTTAAGTTCTTACCAACTCTCAAATAGTCTTTTTTAAATGCATATTTTCAAGTATTAGATTATAATTGACTATTTCCTAGCTTGATAAATATAACGAAGATTCCTTAGACTCGTCGCGTACAAATTGGTCTTCCAATACTTTCGGAGTACGTTGGTTGTTGAAATGAGAGACACACATCCAATTTAGTGAATAAAGTAAGTAATATTTAACTTTAAACTTGAAGGAACAGAACTCAGAAAAGCCTAATTACAACGTAATCTATTTAAATAATTGGATAAATGATTTCTAATGCCATTTACTATGTATTACTGAATAAGTATTCCGCAGAATTTTATATCTACTTATATCTAGCGCACCCTATATTAATGCATTTGGTAATTAACTCAAGGATTGCGAACTGGCCACGAAAATTCGAAACGGGGTTACCCGCTCCAGGTTCATACCCAGGTCAAGGTGAATGAATTTTTTCTCAAATCTTACATTTTATAGTTGATAATGACGTGGATTTTAGGACCTTGCAGCTAACTACACCATGGACGTGATTGCTGCATGTGGATTTGGCATTAATTGCGACGCTATGAAGAATCCAGAATCATCAGAATTCAGGAGGATGGGGAAGTTAATATTTAAACCAACGTGGAAGAGATCAGTAATGCTTGTGGTATGTTTGCCTTAGTTATTATTCGTTGAGATTTTGATTGAAAAATAATGAGTTTGGTTCAAATCTTTTGACTTTTTCCTTGTTTCACGTGGCGCCAAATAGTTTTTCTTCCTGGCCCCAAAAATTATGGAATTCCTTGGAATCAGATTCACCATTGAAGAAACTGCTGTGTTTTTTCGGAACTTTGTCAAGAATTTGGTGGAAGCGAGGGAGAAAGCCCTTGAAGAAGAAGAGAAGACGGGGGTGAGGACGAAACACTACGGGGACTTTATTCATCATTTGGTCCTCGTTAAGAAACGCGGACTCAACTCCTTCAAAGATGAAATGGATGAAAACGAAGACGAGCACCAACTCGATTTAGAAGGTTAGTGAGGAAATAAGTCTTTCCAAATATCTCACCTTTCCCAGGTAATTCAATCAATGAAGGTGAAATCTACTGATAAAAAATCAACGACATCAACGGTACTGTAAAATGAAGTCTTTTTGGTTTAAATCTCTTACGGATAAAAAGTAACGTATGAAAGGAGTGAGTTTCTTCTGGTCAGCCTTTTATCCTGTTTAAATATTTAAAATGCTCGAGGTATGTTTATTTCAGATGAGATTTCTTTCTCACTCACATGATGAGTTTTTTTATGTCGCCTGTCAGGAAATTACTTATAATAATAGCATGTGAAATAACTTATAATTGTGAGTAGCAATGATTCTTAAATACGCAAACATAGAATAATACAATAAAAATAAGTGTCTAGTGTTAACGATGTTATTGCTCTTTGCCTATTTCATGCCTTATAAAAAATCACGACAGAAAAACGTTCATAAGGATATTTTCGATTTTATTCTTTGAAAGCTTGAGGTTGATCTATGTAGAACCATAGAGTAAGTATAACACTATGTACTATAAATAAATACTATACATTAATATATGCTTACTCAATGGTAGGACTAAAATAACCACTGCCGCATTAAGGCAGGATCATTTTATACGATTAGTTTGAAAAACATTTATAAGCAAATAAGTATGTACACCCTCATCTTCATTGTCGAAATAAAAAAGATAATTATTGAGAGGTAACAGCAAAAGTATTTGATTTCATCTAGCTAGAAAATAGTTTTGATGGGAAGAAATCGGATACGAATGATATCTATTTGAATGACTCTCGAATACATTACAACGTTATAATTATATTTTATTACTGTCCTATAAATTAATTCAGTACATTCCGGCGATATCGTCTTTTTTTGTTTCGTCATATAAATTAGTAATGGAATTTTTAATTGCTAATGACGATGATATTTTATCAAATAAAACATGGATACATTTAAAGGTAACTGTAATCTCATTAATATTTCAACATGTTTACGGTTTGTTAGATCCTCGTTCCTATTATTAATAATATGTTTCTTATCTCTGGAACAGCGTCTCTGCAAATAACCTTTAGCAACAAAGGAGAAAAGGGCCACCATTTGGTTTGGTATTTAGGAATCTTTGGAAGTTAACGATACACACAAAATTATTCGCTTCTCTTCTTCCAGAAAATTATCTTCGAAAATATCTCTGATATGGCATTACCTTGGGCTATGTATGAGAAACTGCTATATTCTGTGACTTAGTTTTCCTCTAGTGCGTGAGGAATAAATCTTTAGGCGATCATAGCTATGCACATTTTATTTTTCAGGTAATAATTGGAATAAAATACAACTCTGATTATAAAAAAACTGGTCACACTTGTGCGTCTTTTTAAGCTACATAATATTACCGAAAAGTAAAAGAATGAACGTGCTTGAATCGTCACCAAATTTAGTGTATATAGTTCAGATGATTGTTTCTGTGAATAAACGGCAAAAAAATTAAGATTGTGGATGGCAAGTTGAACGGTATTGATTTATTCAGTTTCAAATGATAATCATTTTGTTAAATTCTGGAAACATAATTTCTTTCAACTTTTGCTTTAATTAAATAGTGGGTAAATACTGATATTCACAAATTTTCTTTGACATCGAATTTGATGCATCTGCTACCGAACTTGATGAGGGTCCTTAAGAAATGATAAAATGTCCTTCGAATAAAGATTTTTTTTCTATTTTGTTTATGTATGCCATATCTGAATTCACCAATCACATACATAAGTAAATTCTCTCTACGAAGCAAGGTATCCGTCTGGTATCAGTTTAGCCGCTGAGTCACGTGGTTTATTGATTGGGTGAGTCAAGGGAGTAACGGGCGTGTATCCTTCCATCGACACCATGCTGGATAATGATAATTCCCTCCACACCTCGCTAAAAACTGCAACCAATTTCATTGGCCCTTCTTTTACACCCTAACAATATTAACTGGCGTGCAAATTCCAAAAAAAGTATTAGGAAACAAAGTAAATATGAAACATAAATTCGACAAGATTGCATAAAATTTAAATGCGAATGTCGTCACTATACCATCTACTGAAGTTTGAGGTTTTAGCCACTAGATTGTGATAGATAGTGATAATGGATTTTAGGTAACTCAAATAGCCAAATAAATATAAGTTATTGTTTGATGAATCCGGACATAATTTATATTTTTATCATACGTAATAGAAAATTTATATTTTTATCATACGTAATAGAAATTAATTTTAGTAAGACATTAGGAACTAAAGGGAATTACATTAAATGTATCCTACTTGTCGTGTTGGTCCACAGTAAGAAAAATAAAATTATTAGATATATGCCATGAGTAGGATGTTTACCAAGTCAAAAGAGTAATATTTGGATATTCTGTCACTTACAGGGGAGCAGCCATCTTGGGCTTCCATCGGACTCGACGACATAACAGCGCAGGTTATGACTTTCTTTTCCGCGGGATTCGAAACTTCATCATCACTCTTAAGTTTTGCTCTCTTTGAGTTATCCTCTACGGAAAATGGGAAAAGGATACAAAAGGAATTGCGGACAGAAATCCGAAACGTCATGAAAGAATTTGATGGAAAACTGACATATGAGGGGATAAGGAAAATGCACCTTCTGGATCGAGTCATGTGCGGTAAGTAGTCTTTCAAATGAAGAAATAACAGGATTGTAATAATTCATTTTCACGTTTCACCTCTTTCGGTGACTAATACCCGTATATGTAAAACTAAAACGTTATGTAATGGTGCCGTACTCACATGGAGGGGATCGAGTTAGTATGGCTGTCATTGGACTTTCCATCAGAAGGGCCGGGATTCGATTTTCGGCAGTAGCAGATTTTTCGGTGGGGGACCGGTTCCAACTTGGGCATTGATTGGAGAGCATTTCAAGTGAATTATTCCCTCCGTCATATGGGATGTAAAAAAGTGGACCCCTTGACACCATTTGCACTAAGTGAATCAAATTATCCTAGCACTCGGTTAACTCCCCAAATATCAACAAGAGCAAATTCGTCTGGTGGTCATGATTAGCAGTAAAATCAATGATGCACTCAATACTTTGCGGCGTAACTATGTGGAAATTCATGTTCGAATAAAGAATCAAGTAACTATGTATATTTCCACTTGAATTTATTAGGTACAACTACCTAGTTTCAACGCATAGGCGTCAGTTCAGGTACCTGAAGATGACGCCTATGCGTTGAAACTAGTTTTACCTAATAAATTCAAGTGGAAATATACATAGTTACTTGATTCTTTATTTGAGTAAAATCAATGTTCGTCACAAATCTGATCTTGAAAAAAAGAGATCATCAAATGTTTTATATTCCACGAATCAATTTGCGTTCATGAAGTAGCCATTATCATTCAAAACTTTCGTTTACCATTGAATTTTGAGTTCTCAGTTTCTCTACTGTTGGATTTTCTTAGTCATCGACTTGCCTTTCCATCTCGAGGAGCCGGGTTCTATTCCCAGATGTTTCATCGGTATAACTGTCTCTACTTTTATGCTGTGTTGAGAGCACTTCAAGTTCAGTACCCCGTTCATCGGACGGGACGCTAAACCCTAGTTCCCTTGAAGCTATTCGTTAACAGTTGGCTAAAGCCGATTCCGTGCCCAGTTTTCACTCCACCCTTCCTCCGTTCATTGAAAAATTCCTACCATATGCAATCACTTTCTTATCCTAAATGGCCTCAGTTGTCGCGGCCTCCCCCGAATAACTAAAACGGCTTTCCGTCCACAGAAACTTTGCGCCTGTATCCACCAGTAGGAGGGTTGACAAGGAGAAATACCAAGGAATACACCATTCCGGGCACCAGCCACGTTTTGGAGCCACACACTCAAATATTCATCTCAGCGCACGACATGCAGCACGATCCGCAATACTTCCCGGATCCCATGCGCTTCAACCCAGACAGGTTCCTTCCAGGAAACAAAGAGAATTTCGTCCAGTTCAGATACATTCCCTTTGGAGATGGACCGCGCCACTGCATTGGTAAGAAAGACTCATTCTCATTGGTAAAAAATGCGGATTTTTTATTCCTTAGCTTAAATTAGTTAACATCATCAGTTGTCAATCCTAAGATTGGTTTGACGCAGCTCTACACTCGATTCTCCTATCGGGTAACCACTTCATATTCACATAACTCTTCACTTTCACATCTTCTACCCCTTGCTTCAACCATCTCTAACGAGTCCTTACATTGCCATTCTTCCCCGTTAACTTTTAATTGAACTTCTAACTTTATTAGATTACAATGTCACAAGATATGGCCGATTAGATTGTCTCTATATCTTTGTAAATCTGAAAACAGACTTATCATCCACCACTCCCCTTAGATCGTCTTCATTAGGTACTCGGTCTATCCATTTCATCTTCATCCTTCTTGCATTGCATCGCATTTAAGATAAATTTTCTTTGTTTCACTACAGCTTGTTGTCAATGTTTTATGAATCAAAATTTCAAAATAAATTATTTACTAAATTCCCTACCTCTCTTACGAAGCCGGCAATACGGTGGTATGAGATTTTTTCCAAGTAAGGAAACAACCATTTTCAAGTGGATTGAATCGGGAGAGTATTGTGTCCCTTTATTGTAAAGTACGAACCTCCTTAGTAATAGATTAGTATTCTGAAAATATTATATTATTATTTACCAGAGCAACTAAATTTCCTTCAATTAATTACGATGGAATAAAAATGGAAGTATTTTTATCCGCACATTTTGAAATAGGCTAAAACTACCAATTTTAAAGCATTCCCTTTTCCCCTTTTGAAGGATATGTTGTGTGGTAGTCATTTGGAAATGTAAAATTTACATAAAATATTTCAAATATAGCTGAGGGTACTTGTTGAAATTTGCTGATGGTGGTCTATGTACTTAAGAATTTGTATTAGCTTATTTAATAAACACTCTAGATAAAATTCCTGACTCAACTAAGAAATTATTTTATGCACCAATATGCTCTCAAAAATTTACTTTCCATTCTGATAACGCCATGATACATTTTTTCAGGTCAGCGGTTTGCTGAGCTGCAGAGTCGCGCTGGAATGTGTTTCTTAATTAACAACTTCGAATTTGACGTCTGCAGGGAAAAAACCACTGTGCCAATTAAGTTTGATAGAAAAACGTTTATTTTGACAGCCTCTGGAGGGGTATGGTTGAGAATCAAACCCACGGGAGATTAATTGCTTTGGTAGGTATTTCACGATGCAATACGTTTTTAACTCCATTTTTAAATGCCACATATTTCATACGAAGCGATCATTTTATTCGCTAAATAATTTAAAAACACTATTTTAATTCTATTTTCTCTCAACGATCTCTGCTTGAGCTTAAACGCACAGGAAGAGGGTTGAAAGTTAAAATAACTCTGGATGAATTTGAATTTCGGTGGTAGGAAGGTTGTACACCTATTTCCTCTCAAGAGATCACGATTGCGAGTTATGCTAATGAGGCAATCGATGTCCTAATCGGACTCCAAACATCAGTGTTGAAGAGGAAAAGAAACAGCTGACGGTCCGTTGTCACCTCAGGACTGCACATCATCCTTTGTTTGCGACCCACTCAATGTTGAAGGACAATGAAAAGTTGTAAAATATCTAATTGGTTTGTGTACTATTTCCTAGTCAGTGAGGTAATAAAAATACACTTTTAGCATGAGATTAGGATTTGATTCTCTCTTCAGTTGGATTGAAGTAAACTTTTAAATAATCAGTATCAGCATCTGTTGAGTTCTGATGAGGCGAAAAGCAATCCATAAGTAATCTGCACTTGAGCAACTGAAGTAGTTCCACATTGGGGTCGCTTAAATGAGTATTCTATTTAATCCTATACGAGAGAAATGGGTGCCATCCAGTGAAATACAATGAAATTGTAACTGATAAGACCAATTCCACACATTCTCTACGTCAAGGAGATAAATACATATCACTTTATATTACGTCCCTATTTTATCAGATGAACAAATCGAGGCATCTCTGGAATCTACGCATTCAAGCTGTGCACGAAATAATAGAGAGGAATGAGATAAAAATTCCAACATTTTCAAAATACCATACCAGGCACGTAGCCAGAAATTTGAATCGGGGGGAGGTTACGCTACACTAAGTCTAGTGTAGCGTAACTTGAAACAAATCAGCCTTGCCCGTTCGTTGCCGGCATGTTACAAATCTCTTCCCTTAATTTTCAGTACTTGGCATTTACTTTCGCAGTGCCTATTCCTATCTCTTCTCACTGGTAAAGTTTACTGCTTACCTTGTTATGAAGCAGTTAATTTGACTGGCCCCAGGACAGAAATTCAACTCATACATACATATCAAGTTGTAAACGATGATTAACCAAAACAATGCATCAAACTAGTGATCACGTTTATGGACACTTGACGCTTGAATTATACGCAGTATAATCCGGATTATGATGCCCAGTTAAAATCAGAACAGCAAAATTATTGGGAAAAAATTTCGGGGGGTGGGGTTGGGGGGGGGGGGGGGGCTGAAGCCCTAGAACCCCCCTCCCTGGCTACCTGCCTGTAGCATACCGAATATCGTTCATGTGTGCCACAGGAAAGATATATGAATCACTCTGAATAATGTATGTGTAACATTTCAACATAATTTATGTTATATTGCATTATAAGTTGTGTTATATTACAATATAATAATATTTGCACTTAATATTTATGTTACGTGTAAAATTGATATTTTTAATAAAATATTGAAAGTGTGAAGAGTAGGGGGTATGTTGCAAGAAAACAGAACAGGGGGTGCTGACGAAGTACAGGTCAATCCACATATTCAACGAAGGATGTATGGCGAGTGAATAACTCTAAGACATCAAGAAATATCCTCTACATAGGGCGAATCTTTTCTATTGTTGCTGGCTACGCCCTATGTACAGTGGTGACTGGTAGTATGATTATAAAATTTAAACTTTAACTTAAATTTGAAAACTTATTATAACAACTGTTTCCTATGAAACTTTGTTAAAATATTAAACAATGTGGAAAGGATTTTGTGGACATCATTATCTAAAAGCTGGTACTTAAAATAAAAAAACATCCCTCTAAAACAAGACAAAGTCATTTATTCAGTGGAAAATAATTTATTTTTTAAATATTAGCTCATGAAAGGGATATTGAAGCATTTCACCTTTCCCTCCGCTCTGAAATAATTTTTTGTGTATACCGACTACAAATAACGAATTTATTATTATGATTCTAGGACGAATAAAGGACCAATCCCCAAGCGTCCCCGCCCGAGGATGCATGTAATCACCCTGCTGTGAAACCAATAAATTCTTCAAGAAAATGGATGTTTTTGACGAATTAGTAATTTATTCCGCCAAAACTAAGCTTTCCCAAAAACAAGGATGCCATTAAAATTAGGTCATTCCCTCTTTTATTTCTCGGGAGAATATTCAAATGTGGATTGGACTTCATTCTATTTCTTTTTCACAATCAAAATAAATCTTCGTCCTAGCATTATTGGCTTTCTTTCATCTGCGAAACCTACTTATTCATCCAATGATAGGACAGTCTTCTGTTTAGGAGGGCCTCATTCATTCTCAATTTTTGACTCGCATCATAAAAAATAGGAAATTACAGAGGCAAAGGAAACGGTGGCTGGGTCAGAGCATCAATCCGTCACTTACCATTCCTTAACCGGTGTCTCTTATCTCACCGATATTAACATTTTCAGTTGCTCATTCCATTAATTTTCAGCCACTAAACGATTAGATTTTCACTAAATCCACACCTCACAAAGAAAGTATTAGTAAAATATCTTTGATATTAAAATTTACATAAATTGGCACTACTTTGAATATAGATATACGCACTGGGATAAAAAATGAGACGAACAACCATTTAGAAATTTTTATGCTCCTTCAAACTTGATGAAAAATCACAGGGGGTATGTTAGACCACTAGTCGCAGCTGGACTAATAAGACCTGATTAAGGTTTGTCCTTTTATATGTGGAATAAATGATTTGGTTTCACAAATTAGGGTACGAGAAAAGCAATTTCCATGAAAATTCTTTCCTTAAGACACTTTTTTGGAGGTGTAAATGAGTGGGCTTGAATGGCACCTTCAATGGGAAGTAGATATTCTTATAATATCCACAACCAGAGACTTTAAACGGTGATTGAACTTAACAGTTTTCAAAGCTTGGGAGGAATTAAAAAAAAGATGAATATATCGTCACCGCACGCCGTCACAAACAATCAGGACATCCGTGTATATTTTGAAGCTTACGTTGACAAAAGAGCGTAACTTTGCCACAAACTAAATTCGGATTGTACAATCACAGATGATACAATCTGATGCTTATATGCCTCGGATAAAAAATTACGTTGAAATGCAATCAACAGATTTAGCCGTAACGTGGTGAAAGTACTTCATACTCGCCATAAATAACTTCATTCATTACCAGTTATTGAATTTTTACTTTGCATAATTTGGCCTCGAAATGCGTTCCATGATGGAATTTTTATGTAGAAAGAGTTTATTGTAGAGTAAATATATAGGTACCTATCTATTCTTGGATACAAGTCATGAAAATTTGTTTTCACCAAACACTTCCGTTAAACTTTAGCGATATCCGCTCTGGTGTATCATGTGCACCAATCACAACGTTGCTGTGGTGTGACGTTATATTTAATGGATTCACGGGTAGTTAAAGGCGTCACATAGCATGCATACTCATTGAAAGACGACCGTTTCGTCGTGCTTCGTTCGGTGACGGGAAAGGCGGGATGCGACGGAGTCGCTGCGTTTGATTTTCGCCTCCAAGGCCGGATCTCTTTAGTGCATCTCCTGGAGTCCAAGGAGAGACCAAGCAGTAACCTCTCGTCCGCACACTCTGCTCGAAGTTATAGAGAAACAACCAGCTGACGATTGGATGGTTGATAAACCAGGTAAGTGCATTTCTTCTCTACCACCCGCTTTTGCCGCGTGAAGAATTTCCCCTGCCACACACCTTTATGGTTCCTTGCATGGAAATACGTAGATGAAGAATATTGACAACACGAGGAAAGGACGTAGAATCCAAAAGCGTTTGCTGATCTCTCCGTAGCCGTGTGGACCGATAGAGAAATATAAACTTACACCAAATATCCAGGCCCAGTCCCTGTTACTATCATTCCATTGACTTGGTTACGCCTACGGATGTCGTCTCTCTGAACGTGACGCATAGAGCTGTGACTAGCGTCAACATTGTTTTGAAGCGGCGTTGGGCAGTCGTTTCACGGCCCATGCCACTGCGGCGTTGCCGCTCGTCTCTGGACATCAAGCCCACTAATTTATTTTTCGGGTGGTTGCAGCGATAGATGCGGGGATTTTTTTTTGACGACAGTATTATCGGTTTTTTTCTAAGCCACATATTCCTCTACGGGTATATCAATGCATATGATGCGTCTCGCGCTGATAAATGACGACTATTGTCGCTTACAAGCTAAGTCGATTGAATACGTTTAGGCTACTTTTTTATACGGGCGAAGTTCACTTTTCCCTATTGTACTATTATTACTCATGAGTAACCATTCTGGCGTAACAGAAGATTCAAGCGGAAATTGCGGAGTAAAAAGGAAATGGATAGAGACTCAATTCGCATTTCATCGCCTCGGGGATTTTTGCTGACATGGTCGAGCCCAGAGAGTTTGAATAAATAAGAACTAGGACATAACGTGGATATTTTTCATTTGAAGTGTTGATTTTTTATGAAAGTGTAACCGTGTCTTTCTCAAAATTTTTGCGATAACATTTGCCAACAAAACCAAATAATGAATGTAAATTTTTGAGCCGTATGATTTAAATTTACGATAGCGCCGAGTATAAATCCTCTAGTGAGGAACATATCTTGAGCACGAAAATCAACTAGGAATAAAAATAAAATAACTAATTCTCTGTAGTTCACATTTCAGCAAGGAGATAAAAAGACCATCGCAGTTTTAACGTTTCGCAATTCCCAGTGAGTCTGTTTTGAAGCGCTCATTGGCGACAACACAGTGAACGTTCGCAGAGTTGCAGTGGATTATGAATTGTTTCCTCTAAAGCCTTTAAGTAGAAACTACGCACTACCGTATTTATAAAATTCCTCGTTTTCAAGGGTGGTACATTATCATTTCTCAGTGCGATAGAGGGCGTCGGATAAATGAATTCCTCTTGCAAACGTTTTCATCTCAAAACTCGTAATTCGCATCGATTATATGTTATTCGGAGGAGGTAAATGCTTCCTAAATGTCATTTTCGCCATTTAGGATAAGTAGAGGGGTATTTGGATAGAGGTGAAAGTGCTTCTTGGGAATAGGAAGAACGGGGGTGGAATGAAACCCAGTGTCGACGAAAAGTGCCGGAGGATTCTCTACCCCTGAAAATTCTCCTCCACTTCCGAGATTCGACCTCAGGTCGTCAGCGTGGGATGCCAGCACTCTAATCCTTACACCAACGCGGTCCTGACTTTGCAGTGCTTTCACTGTTATTTAATTATTGATTTCCATATTCGCAACCCTTTTTGGCATTAGAAAAATTATTTCTGAGGCAATATAGGTAAATAAGAATTTGATAAATACTATAACGAGCGATCAATCAGTCACCAGGTAAATACAACGCTCAATTATCTGCACCCCCTAGAATATAAGCAAACACGTATCTGTATCAGTATGATACCTTGAAATCGGGGATGAGTATGGTTGCTTGGGATAGTTTAGCCAGCCACAGGTCATAACAAGGGAAGAGAAATCAGGGAAGAAAAGGAAAGAAATGTCAATTGAACTTTGTATACTACAGCTTTTCTTTACCTACTTGTGCTTTAATAATACCGAAACTTTCAAAATATGAGTGTGGAACGAACCTATTGACCACATCGATTAAAATCAGTCTACCTGATATTATCACTTTCATGTGCCTTGCGGTATTTGTGGTCTTGCGTGATGTTGCATGGGAACGAATCGCTTTCTCAGTATCTTTAAAAAAATGATTTAAATTGCAGCATTCAGCAAACGGCAGTAATTCATGCCTCAAGAATCTTTCATCTTGGAAGGAATTCTATGGAATTCTTCCACTAATAGAGGCCTTTTTCAACGATTTTTTTTGATAATTTTTGTCCTTGAAAATTTATTCTGCTCATAAATAGTGCCAATCTTAGTTAGGTTGTTATTATTTATGCAGGGGTCTGAGATGTAAGGCAATGTGTGACACAGAAGCGTCACACATTGGTGGGTAGTTGTGTAATGGTAGTATTTTACTACTACATTGGAAATGGAGAAAGGTGGAGAGAAAGTCGGTTGCCGGGATTAGCCTATTCTCAACGCAAAATACAAAAGTTCCATTGTCTAACGGTCCTAATTGCACTTGCAAAAAATCTTTAAACGACACTTAAGTAGCGATCTGGATACCTCTGACAAATGTTTGCCACGTCCGGGATTTGAACTCGGATCTAAGGAATAGAAACTCAATACATCTACATCTACATAATACCCTGCAAGCCACCACGAGGGTGTGTGGCAGGGGGTGATTTCTCACCAAACATGCACTACATATCATGCATTAAAAAGGAATAGTATTAATATAGTGGTCAGAACAACACTATTTAAAAAAAAGATACAAATTGCTAAGCAAACATGCAAAAACATTCTGTTAGTAGGGTTAGCTTTAAGTACTCATACCAACATGCAGCTACCAATGCTATTCATTGCTACTCTCTGATAGGACATATTTACCGTTATTCGTATCTCTAATTGTTCGAGGGAAAAAGGACATTTTGAATCTATCAGTTCGGCAATCAATTTCTCTAATTTTATAAATATGGTCCAGTCTGCCATAGTAAGTTGGGGTATAAGGGGACGCAATACTTCTGCGTCTGGCTCCAAATGCTAGCAAGTTTCTTCTACAACCGTGAATAGCAGTGTTTTGCCACCAGGCGAAATAATATCAGTAAATATTTACTCTAGATCCCGCTATCATAATCCACAGTATTTTGCCTTTGCTTCTGCCGTCTCTGGAAATGGTTGGGTGTGGTGACTAGTTAATAAAAATTATGGATCGGGTTAGTGTTATAGTTAGAGTACTGGCTTTCTTTCCTTTAGGCCTCGAGTCCAAATCTCGACGGTGGTAGAGATTTTCGGTGGTAAACCAATTCCTACTCGATTGCTGGGTGCAGAGCATACTGCGAGGTTCAGTAGGTACTCCGTCAGTCGAATGGGACGTTACACCGTGGACCCCTTACCGAATTGCTAAGAGTAGGCTGACGCTAATGTCGGATTTCACTTGGACCTTATTATTTCGCTTCTCAACAAAAGTCTACCCATCTCATATTAACCGCACATCCATAATGGCTCAAATGGCCACAGCGTCCCAAAGCGCCGCGGTGCGTCGTACCGGAAGAGATGCAAGAACTTGTACTATCTTCAATTAAACCCTAATATATTACTCACGTGTTATCTTCAAGATAGGAGTGATGCGCTGTTGATCCCCTTGCCCATATTTGGCAAAGATTACTCTGGCGACTTCGGGTGCGTGGTGGAAATTTTAACTGAATATATATCGTTTGCGCATGAGAATAGCATTAGAAGGACTGTCTTTGATATTCAAGATACCACTGGGCCATAAATATCTTTTGCTCACCACTCCGTCCTCACCATCTCAAAAGTGCGTAGTAATATCCATCTTTTATAATCATTTCTTGGCAAGTTGGTGAGGAAATAATGAACTGAGATATATCTTATCATTTACTTCTTCATCCAGCCGTGTATAAATCTAATTGAAGCAAGGAATTACATCGAAAATGATATTTCATTGTCCGAGCCACACGTTAAGAAGACTGGAAATTTGAACATGCTATAAACGTGTACTTTCCCACCATAATTATCTGCTGCAAGCGCTACTCAAGGCTGATTTGCGACTACGACTTCTCATAGTAAGCATGACATTCCATCCCCTCATGTGATATTATCTACACTCTTCTCTCCCGTGCACGATTCTTTCAACAAGATCCTCAGTTCTATATCTTTTCATCCTTTCTTTGTTTTCTGTTTTTCAGGTTGCTCAACTCTCTCAGAATGGCATCTATAATGTGGATTTTGTCGGATTGGAGGTTTAATGTGTCTTTGCTGATACTCGCCCTAACCCTGCTCTACAAAGCCACAACACTGAAATTCGATTACTGGAAAAAACGGGGGATGCCTGAGGTAAAACTGAGACCGATCCCTTTCTTCGGTCACACGTGGAAGATGATGCTGGGGATAGAAAACGTTAATAATGGGTTTGCTGATGTGTATAACTCTATCGGTGACCAACCATTCGCTGGATTCATGCAGTCAATGCATCCCGCTTTGCTGGTGAAGGATCCAGAGTTAATCAAGTGAGTATTAATTTAGTAATACTCCGAGAACCGTGAGGAAATCTTTAAATTTAATCGACAAACTCTTTACACTATGATATTGATTCATGAACTATATGGTTTCACGCTTAACGTTATGAAAATCCATGATCACAGAATAAGAAAACTTTGTATTTTTCACATATAATTTCATACGTGAAAAATAAAGTTTTCTTATTCTGTTAAATTAAATCATGTTGATAAATTTGTATTTATCCAAATATATCGAATGTTTTTGAGCAATGAGCGAAAAAAATAGATTTCGTATGAAAGAATAAAACAAGGGTAATTTTGCCAAGCACCTGTTTACATTTGAATACAGCAGTAATTTTCATCGTAATACTCCACATATTTCAAACAAAAGAAGTGAATTTGACTCTTTGGAATAGCAAAAAAAATTTAAAGGAATGAGCAACTCTGATGTCACTGAATATTTGTACCCTGTCACTTCCCTCATCCTCTCAACGGTCATCCATAAACACCTTCTCCCACCCCCTCTCCAGCCTCCCTTTCCCTTCCTCCCCCACTGCAAATTCACTTCCACAATCACCTCTTCCAATCAACCTCCACTTCTTGTTTTTGATAGCTGTAATATATATTCACACCTGGCGATGATGCTCAAGTATCAAAACCCGGGTTGTGTAGCACTGTTAATGTGGTTTGTAAAAGTTTTATTTGCATTGAATCTGTTCGTACAAAAGGCCGTTTCAGCGAAGCAATAAATTGTATAACTTGAAACGGCGTTCAGTCTGGTGAACTGCATAGATAAATGTATTGAAATAGAACGGGCTGCTGTCGAATATGTGATCATGAATTTGGGAAGTTTCCTGTACTATTCTTGCCTCAGACTGTGACTAGACTACAAGCATCATAATGATACTTTGAGGACCCTCTGGTAAAACGGCCTTAAGTCGAAATTTATACATCAATGACCACCAGCTGCTTTGGAAAAGGTTTCTTGATTTTTCCCCAAACTAGTGTTGGTGTGATTTTCACGAGGGAACAGATTTGTGGAGTACACACTTGTCCCTCGCAAAATCATATTATAATAGCTACTATGATACGTGTGGCATTTCATGATGCATTAAACATAAGGCTAAAATCAAAAACCCTATGATGAATTTTAACCATCAGGAGCTTTTAAATAAGTAGATAAGGTTCCTTTTAATTGAAGAGTAGAAAAAAATTCAGTTGAAATTGACAAACTTATTGACATACTCTGAGTAAACATAATGATACAGGCTTGAAAAGGTGCCAAGTAAAATATAATTCATGGCGAAATCACACAAATTAGTATATGGATAAAGTTTACGCTGTTCCCATTCGGATTAAAAATCTTCCAAGAATCCTAATCATTGAAGGTAGAAATAAAGGGCTGTGCTCAGTGATGTCTTTCTCGATTCCCTCTTCAGTAGTAGTAGTATTTGGTTTTTTAAGGGTGCGTCGACGTCGAGGGTCATTTTGCACCACTACTATATTTGTTATATTGGAAAATATATCAGCATAAACATTTACTTCGATACCTATTAAAAGTTACATGCACGAAACGAGATGGACTTTTTGTTTGAAACAAATTTATGAAAGCAGTGAAAATTAAATATTATATTATGCTAAAGATACCAATTTCTTTTAAAAACTTAATTATTTTGTTCACTTTCTTTACTTTGTCGCTTAACACTTTTCTTAGGTTTCCACGGATTTTAAGACTTTCACGTAAGGCCCGATACTTAATACACTCCGTAAAGATGTGCTCCACACTGCGGAGGGAGTCGCAGACATCTCACCGGGTCCCTATTCTATTTCAATTATATTGAATTATTATTTCATAAGAGATCTCATGTTTTTTAAGGATCTAAATTTGTCTTCTCTTCCATCACAAACGACTACCTGGGCACACTACTCAACAATACGAAGTTCACTCTTCTTCCATACACTATACCGGCTTGGTGATTAGTCTCTCTATTAGTGAATAGTCTCCAATATTCTCTCAATATAACGAAAATAAGGAAAAAAATACCAGTGTCAATTCGGATATCGGATTAATGTGGTAGTAAGAGTACTAGATTCCCATTCCCGTGGGATTGGGTGCAAAATGTTAATGGCAGATTAAGATTTTTAAGTGCCCATGCTAAAAGCCCTTTAAGTTCGGCACTCTGTCGGATCGGACGC
This sequence comes from Platycnemis pennipes, assembly GCA_933228895.1. Classification (NCBI taxonomy): domain Eukaryota; kingdom Metazoa; phylum Arthropoda; class Insecta; order Odonata; family Platycnemididae; genus Platycnemis; species Platycnemis pennipes. The sequence continues at coordinate 112,113,372 of OW121847.1, forward strand.
TGAACCTTTTTCCTCTTAGAGTGAGCTATTTAGAATTCTCTTAGTGAATGTATATTAATATATAATGGGCTTTGGCAGACGCTGGGTTTCTTTCCACCCTTCCTCAATTACCTAAGAATAATAACTACTTTTTTTAACGGCACAAGCAATCTTAGCAGCCAATTGATTCCCCTAAACACTAACTATCATATGCATCTATTACTGGAAAGTCTATTCAACATTATTTCATAACTTTAACCTTATAAGGTACCTCAATTGAACGCATTTACACCGCGTTTTCCTCACTCACTTAACCCGAAAACTTATTTGATTCAATGAGATATTTCTAATCCCTTACAAGACCCAAAATTTTCTGAAATTCACACAAATAATAAATGAACGGGGCCGATTTCCTTTCCCTGAGCTACCTAAAGGTTAATACAAAATTTCCTTTGACTTATAATCCCTTAGCCCAACTCATTGCACTACCACGTAACTTACTAGACATCTAAACATAAAATAATCGTATTTTTGATTACTTATGCTCCAAAACCTCTTCCCAATCTTATCTCCTTTCCAACCATTTGATTTCAGGCACATTTTGATAAAAGATTCGAACATCTTCCTTGATCGAGCATTCCATACAAATGAGGAGAATGATCCTCTCAACGGGAAAGGACTCTTCAACCTCAGGGGCAGGAAGTGGAAGGAGATGAGGGCACGCCTCTCCCCGACCTTCACCTCCGGCCGAATGAAAGCCATGTTCCCGCTCATGCTGAGGTGTGGCGAGGAAATGGTCACTTCATTGAAGAATAAGATCAAAAATGGAGAAAACATCGTTGAAATTAAGGTTCGAGCATAATTTTTAAAGTAGTGGGCAAGGCGCTACGTATGTAGGAAGATTTTAATACGCTAGACAAATTCACAGCATCATTGCCTCCATTTACTATAATTAGTATCTACATCTACTGAGTACCCTTCAAGCCACACGAGGGTGAGTGGCAGTGGGTGAATAATCAATTGGAAGTAAATACCGCGCCGGGGGATGTAATACGCCTCATGTTCACTTTACAAATGTGTTCTGGCATATTTATGGAAGTAATGGTGAAAGGCGCTTTTATTTTATCAGAAAATATTAATCCTACATATTAATATCATTCTTTGGCGGAATTTGAATGGTTAAAATCAGGTGAGGAAAAAAACACGCGAAAAATTTCATATGGTCTGTAATGTTTTTCAGAAGCGTTACATTGGTTGTATTGATTTGGTTTCTCAGGTAAACGATATTGGTTAGGCCATTCAGTAATATTTGAAAAATAAGATTTTAATGGAATTGTTTCCGAAATTTTAGCTGCTTACGGCGAAACCCCAGTATCCAATTTGTAGTTACACAAGACTTTTTAAGGAAATCTAACCCTTTACACACTGCGTGGATCGCGGGAAAATACTCCTGAGCTTTTTACGGCATTTAAGACTGTGTGAAATTGTCTGATATTACGTCGCGAATCAAACCCCCAAAAATGTTACTTCTGAGAGCTTAGTTAGTTACATTACTACTCATTCTCTTAAAATTTTACCCACAGAAATTTTCATATACTTCATGGACTGTTGTCCCATGTGTGAACCAATATCTCATGGATTAGTTGTGATTTTCAATGCCAGCCTAAATAGACTAACAACCCATATAAAGAGTATATATACTGTATTTATTGACGTTTAACAGGCACCCAAATATAAAGCAGAAGGTGTGAATTAAAAAGAAAAAATTTAAAATAAAAGACTTGGGAGATTGAACCTGTTTGTGTTAATTAATTGACATATTTATTGCTATTGTTGCCTGAAACATTACGAGTTATTTTCCGAAAAAATATGCAAAAATATTTCAAACTTCATTTAAAATAGATCTTCCTTAATTATTTAACTAAGCTAAAAAAAGTAGCCCACGCGCATAATATGAGAGCGAGCCCTAGGGACCTTGGTAGAAGAGCGACCCTACATTTTAAGGAGAAAAGTGTGTAATACGCCAGTCAATCAGTAGGTAAATAAATTGACGCAAGACTTGATAAAGTGCGCCAGCTATGGTAGCTACGTCGAAAATTTGCTGGCCTGGCAAACCAAGGGTCGAGCTTTTGAATCCTGAATCAGGAATGAATGATGTGCGTGTCTTAGGTTTAAGACTGGCTTAGACGGTAGGATATGATGTCAGCGGCCGGGGAACCCAAACACGGAATTACAATGTACTTAGGCAACTGGAGGTCCTGAGAGCGTGTTGAAATCTGTTCAGGTTGAGAGCGGGATGAAATCTGTTAAAGTAGAAGGATTGCCTGCTCTGCTCTCATTCGAGTCCGAGGAGAAAGTATTTTTACCTCTACACTGACCTCTTCCTGTTCTCCCCAATATCTCTCCCTCAGGTGGTCAACCTCGATGGGCAGAAACAAATATTTCTAAATTGCACATAATTTGCTTTGGTGGGATATACGTGTAGAAATTTAATCTATCAAACTGTCAAATAATTACGTTAAATAAGCCGTTATCTGTTGGCGTGAAATTTCAGGATAGCATCGCTGGCTACTCCGTTGATGTCATCGCTGCATGCGGCTTCGGAGTTGACTGTGACGCTATGAGGAATCCAGAAACATCCGAATTCAGAAGGATGGGGAAGTTATTATTTAAGCTCACCCTGAAAAGGCAAATTATGCTTGCGGTATGGTCTTTTTTTAATTTACATCCCTTCTTGGTTCTAATTTTCAATTGACTTCAAATCCTGTCTTTATTTTCTGGTTTTCTAATCCGACATTCAGTTATTCTTCATCGCCCCAAAAATAATGGAAATCCTGAGAATCCGATTCACGATTGATGAAACGGCTGTGTTCTTCCGGAACTTTGTGAAGAATTTGGTGGAAGTCAGGGAGAAGGCCCTTGAAGAAGAGGAGAAGACTGGGGTGAAGACGAAGCATTTTGGCGATTTCATTCACCACTTAGTGCTCATTAAGAATCGCGGACTGAACTTCCTCAAGGATGAGAAAGATGAAAATGACGAAGAGCAACATTTCGATTTCGAAGGTCAGTGCCCCCAATGAGCTAAAATAATTTTCCCCAATAAGGTGGAGTACGTTACTTCCTGGAGATAAAACAAATTCACTGAGAGCGTTACGCATTGCCTGACATTCTCCAAATAAATTGCCACCAACTGTTACAATATGAATAAGTTAAGATGGCATTCCATTCGATGACCGACGATGGCGGCCTGATCGCTACTGGTCGCGGATTCGAATCACCACTTGGACATGGATGCTGTGCTTGTCCAGGGATTAAGCTAGGTACTTAGTTATGTTTGACGACGTGATACAAACTTAGCAACTTATCAGAGCATTTAAACTACTACTTCCGTCATACAGCGGTTAGTTTGCCACAAAGAAATTTTAATGTTCAAATAAAGTTATTATGGGTGCCATTGTTACGTATTGCAGGATTGTACAAGCATAATGCCTTTTGCTTACCATGAATATTCATTACCATCTTATAAGAATTCCGATTAAATTAAACTAAAAATTAAATTAAACCTAAGAAAAATTACGATTAAACTAAAAAGAATTGAATGAGTTGAGTGCCTAATTGATATAAATATTCTTTTACAATCATATTTCCTTGGGTGATAAATAAAACTTTTAAACTCCGTTCCTCTTCAGGAGAACAACCATCATGGACTTCCATCGGCCTCGATGACATAACAGCGCAAGTGATGATTTTTTTCTCCGCTGGATTTGAACCCTCTTCTTCCATATTAAGCTTCGCGCTGTACGAATTGACCGTCACTGAGCGTGGCCAAAGGATTCAAAAGGAATTGAGAGCGGAAATCAAAAAAGTAATGAAAGAATACGATGGGAAGCTAACTTATGAAGGGATAAAGAAAATGCACCTCTTGGATCGAATTTTGTGTGGTAAGTAAATAGGTAAGACTTACGACTGAGATATTAAAGTCATGGGACGTTTAATTTTCACCACATGGTCGTCTAAGTGCGGTGTTGCGGTTCTAGTGTGCCACTTATTCCATCAAAATGTCTGAGTCTTCAAAAATTTTCGCCTGTCTAATCCTTTCAACACAGCTTTCAAAATACCAATGTAGTTCACTATCTCTTTCATTGACTGTGCTACCTCAGTAGAATCTCCTTCAGCTTCCATTCTTCCACTGCTGCGGGTAAGGCATCTTTTTCTTCCTCATTTTCTATTTCCTTACCAAACTATCAGTGGCTGAATTTGTCCTCTGACTCATCTTCTCCATCATCTCTCCACGCGGACCTTGAAACGGTTAGAATTCCCACACGTTCTGATGTGCCCTAGATTTAGACCTAGGCCTGATTATAAAGCCATAGATTTGGGGCAGAATACATTTTCCTTGTAGATCCACTTTAGGCAATTAATTTGGAGATAAATAAATAAACAGATGATGGAATGGAATGCTGCTGAGGAGAGCGTCCTTATTGAGGACGGCTGCAGAGGCATTTCGCGTAAGAGATTCAGTCCATTGAGGGGGCCACGTTCATTAAAAGCACAGCGAAGCTAAGGCGACTGTATCAAGGAAGGCAACGGGAAAACACCTAAATTAACATTGCGAAAAACTAAATATAAACTCGACTGATGTATTTATAGCAACACATTTCACTAAAATGTGATCTATTAAAACGCTAATGTGCTTCCAAAAACAGACCAAACTATAATGAATTCCACCCATGCAGCGTACAAAAAGACAGATGAAAACATCATGATGAAGCCTCTCTGGACGTTGAATTAATTTCGGGCCACGTAATTAAATCTTTTGCGGTAGGAAAAACTATAAAAAGGAGAAAAAATGAATCAATAACGTTGATTAAAGAGTTTACATTGGGATTGAGCAATATTGATACGGGAGATCGTAAACTTCTTTCGGAACTGTAGATATTGCCACCAAATTGTCTCCATCCTTTTGTATATTACTTTATTAACTCTTCTTTTACAGAAACATTACGAATGTATCCACCGGTAGGGATGCTGAACAGAAGGAATATCAAGGAATACACTATACCTGGGACAACTCACGTTTTGGAGCCATACACTCAAATTTTTATTGCGACGAATGACATGCAGCACGATCCGCAATACTTCCCGGATCCCATGCGCTTCGATCCTGACAGATTTCTTCCAGGAAACAAGGAGAACTTTGTCCAGTACAGATATATCCCCTTTGGAGATGGACCGCGTCACTGCATTGGTAAGAATAATACTTATCACTACGGGTGGACATTATAGCAGATTTTATTATTACAGTTTTACTGCTCGATTACAAGAACTCTACAATTATTTCTGAATTTCCTTTCCAATAACCGGTGGCCGGTACGACCGTACCGATTGTAAACATTTTCTTACTTTCAGTATTGGGTATTATAGGAATTGCTATATTCCTTCGAAGTCTTCCGCGGTATTGGTCGGTTTATCAGTGTATTTCTTCAAGTTTCGTGGCGACAATTTGCTTACAATGCCTACAGTTTCGTCAGTTGGAATGGTGTTTTTTAATGCTCTAATGAAGCGAACTCAGGGCAGAATTTACCGTAAAGCCAGACAATCTACAGCTTAGGAGAGTCCTCGTAGGTATATTAGGTAAATACTAAATAATGCACTTCAACATAATTTTGAAAGATCTTCGAAAAACGTCTTAACCTATTCTTAATTCTCTCATAACGCTCATTTCAAATCTGGCCTGGAGCGTACTAGCTGTGAAATATTTAGATATCATAACTGGCAATAAAAATACCTACCTGATTTTTCCATGTAGTAGCAGTGCAGTAGGGTAAGCTGTGATGCGCTGATGCATACCCAATTTTTTTCCTCGAGATTGAAAACTTTAGAGCGTTGATTATATTGAAAACTTAAGAGCTTCGTATCCTTATTATTTTATTTCAAGAGGGGATTATGACATTTTTCACATTTCCCGATGTGGTACTCGGAACCTAAATGCAATTTTGTACGAGAAATCGTTTGATGGAAACGAAAAATGAATTTTAGTGAAAAAATTAATCTTCTAACCAGAGCCATTCACTCAAATCAAAAATTAAAATAAGCAAAAGTTGACGTCCACCGAAGAAGCTGCTTTGAGACCATTTGCGTCATCCACCTCCCGTCCTTGACTGCTTTTAGGGAAAGGGAAGGGAGTGGAGAGGGGGTGTCGGAAGGTCTGCTCGCAAAGATCATGTCGCAACCGCTTCCATTGGCAGAGTCAGCTGTGTGTCCCACATTGCGATAAGGCGAAGTAGCTTCGCGGGCTCAGTTGTGATTGGACGAAGTGGATGACGAGAGAGGTCGCATGCACGTCCACTTTTTCGAAAGGGTTAAAAACATCAGTTTTTCGCCACTTATAACTCGAGAACTAATTGACGGATCGAAAGACGAAAAAATACGTGTCTTTTTATTTTACAAACCCTATTAAACTCGGCAATTAAAAATATGGAAAACGACCACATTCTTGATCTTCTTCGACAATAATGATGAGATGGCTCAATCCAATGCCGTCTTCGCGGAAACTGTAATGCACTGCAAGGATTTATATGCAAAAAATTCAACATTACCTATACTTCTTCTAACATATGATTCTTATTTTTTTGAATAAATATATAATTGGTAGCGGATTGTGTAATATAAAATTACGATTTGTCACAATTAATATCGTTTAAAGTGAACTATTGGAAATGCACTTTCAAAACAAAGCCTGTAATAAAACGATCCGAAATGGGGAATTTCTCTGAGCAGAAGGGCCGAAAAATGGAATTTAGGGACATTGCTGGTATTTTACGATGCATCGTAAAGATCTCGAACGTCATAAATCGCGATGTTGCCTATTCTGATCTATTAGCAAAAATGAGATAACCAAGCACCTGAAAATGATTACACAATCTTTTTAAATGTGGTTCATTAAAAATAAAAAGAGGATTTTACAAATGATTCCTGCTCGGATATCTCGAGTGTCCTAATTGGTTTGTCACTCCGTTTACTTTGATAGATGGCGAGAAGACCAAGGAATACCAGTAGCATGATTTCGAACATTCCGACCATTTGTCTCGCCAGCCATGAATGTGAACTTCGCAGCATTCCATGGCTCAAACAGTCTCTGATAAGATTTTGCTTATTAGAGTGCACTCTGCATTTCAATGAATTTTTAATGTCACAGCCCTGGCATATTTGCTTCTTCTCTTTACCAATATTCTTACAAGAATTGGGAATTCCTATAGGAATATAAATCCCCCAAATGCGTAGCTATCTTCATACAAGATAACTCTTGCTTAAAATCCTATAGTGACCGATAAATGCTTATCTAAATAGAATGAAATCATGGTCCACGAAGCAAAGTCTTGTATAATTTATACCATACAATAATGGAATTGATTTTTGAGGCTTCACTTCGTGGAAGTTACTAATATCCATATTTAAATGCACTTCGTACTTTTCCACAAGTTTATTGACAGTGCGACGCGTTTTACCGCCTTGCGGCATCATCAGGTGCATCGTTTTATTCCTGGTTTTGTTTTGAAAGTGCATTTCCAAATGTACCTGACGATGCCGCAAGACGGTGGAACGCGTCGCACCGTCAATAAACTTGTGGAAAAGTACGAAGTGCATTTTAATATGGATAAAATAATGGGTCCAATTTAATGTGCCTGCTGGAATTAAGATATTCCGTGACTAACTTGTTAAATTTAATGTTGCACATTTTTTCATGCAGTATCGTTTTGAAACTCTGCGACTAGACGAAATGAACTTAAAGTCAAGCAGTCTTTGCTTTCATATGTTTACTTTATAAGGTCATAACGCTTAATTTAATGAAATTATTATTTTTTGTAGGTCAACGGTTTGCTGATGTACAGGCCCGTGTCGGAATGTGTTTCTTAATAAACAACTTTGAATTTGAAATATGCACGAAAAAAACAACAGTGCCCATTAAGTTTGATAAACGAGCATTTATACTGTCAGCCGCTGGTGGCATATGGCTGAAAATGACACCGACGGGGGATATGTAATTTCCCATTACCCGGCACGCGGCAATAAATTGTAAGTTTGCTGCATCAACGATTGAAAAACTGGTTAAAACATTCTATTTGCAAAATTAGTCTTGAAGAAATTAAAATAAAATATTCACTGTGCATTCACAATGATACTTAAATGAGAATATCACTAATAGGTAATAAAGATACATACATTTTTCCTCGTTTCATTTCGCTGATCTATATACCCAGATTTATGTTTTTTTTTACCTCACACTCTCGGCTAAAAGAAAACTGGCCCGCATTGGGATGTATCTTCGTCTATTCTATACTATAAAAAGAAAAGCCCAAAAACGGTCCAAGTTTTGAGCATTGTTTGCATAACCCGGGTAGGACTTACGCACTTTGACTTATTACCGCAAGAATATACGTAGAATAGTTCTAATTTAGCATGCAGGGTCTAGTGGTCCAGCAACATTAGAAAACTGAGTGGTCTGAGCATTAGAAAACGGTACCTCTCTCAGAATTTTTTGCGACAACCGCGGGACTACTCAAGGTCATGAAAATATCATTTATTTTAACATGATTCCTCCGATAGCTGTCTACTAAAAAATTCCCGTTTTCTTTTTTCTTAAACGGAAGAATGTACATGCAAATAGTAAGTTCCAAAGATTTTGGTTTCAATGTCTTCCGGTGGCTAAAGTTGTATGTTATAATATAATCTACGTCGTAAACCCTACACCAAACACAACATCTGTGCTCAAAGTGATATTCAAACTCACTAGGTACCTACCTTATGTTTCCGGGATGGCGCCATACCGGTTTGGTCTCCGCGGTAATCAAAATACGTAAGAAAGGTATTCGATTTCCGTAAATACACATGTGAACATATTACGGAAGTACACTGACGGTTATTTTCATAGTGTAAACTCGCAGGAAATTAATGGCTAACAGAAATCGCAAACCAGCAACATTTGAAGACAAGTAAAAACGCCGCTCTATAAACCCTTGGGTACTAAAACGAAGTGCACGCCTTTAACACTCAATGCGCCAGGTGATTAAGTTGATCCGATACTCAGAGACAAGGGTCCGAATTCCGTCAATAGCAAACCTATCCTACTGGAAACCCGGTTCCTTACAAGATGCTATGTGGAGGACATAGCGCTTTCAGAATACCGTTCATCCGTTAAACCGCGGACCCATAGCCGCCTTTCATAAAGGGCAGGGGTCCATCCATACATTACGCAACACTAATTCTCTTCTTTTATGACCCTCCTTCCCTTTTAAATGATCGGAAATACACCATACACGTACACATCAGTAACTAACTCATTCAGCATCAAAGCTAAAAATATTTAACGATAAAGCAACGCTAGCAGGGTGTCCAGCAGCGGGGCATTTGATAATTCCCTGAGATTTCCAGGTTTTCCGGACATAAGTTTTATTTTTCCAGAGGAAATATAGATATTTTTCTCGCTAAGTATAAGATAACGTTGGGTATGTTTTTTGTGTGAATAAAAGTAAGTATTATAGCTAATCTTGCATTTTGGGCTAAATAAACCAAATCCTGCGTATTGGGAGGAAAATAAACAAAAAATCCAACATCTTACAACACTTTCATTTAGTTCGTAAGAAATTACATCACCTTCTTAGAGTTAAACATTATTATGCTGGCGCTCGGGAACAAGGTTACATACAACCAGACCTCGCTGCATATAACTATCAGTGATACAAAATGATCAATAACTTGCACCTTCAGGATAAATAGTGTAGTTCTGACTACTATACTAATACTATTCCTTTTTTATGCATGATATGTAGTGCATGTTTGGTGAGCAATCACCCCCTGCCACACACCCTTGTGGTGGCTTGCAGGGTATTATGTAGATGTAGATCCAGGCATGAAATTCCCTTCTTCACATAGAAGGCCAAGGGCGATCTTTCAATGAGTTTCCCCACCAATTTCTTAAGGTTAGTAATCCATCCATTGTTGAAGAGAAGAATATCCTAATATATCTTTGTGACTATAATTTCTTTCGGCTATCTTGGTTGCATATCCTACATTAAGATCTTTTGTGGGGATCAGATTTACAGCTTTACTCAAGTCAATATGCTACACGATTCCAGATGCCAAAACCTCCGGCTTTACCAATCTAGTCATCGCAGTTTTAAACAATTCAGTGATTGCCGAAAACAGAAACCGAGCCTTAGGCTTGCTGGATTGAAATTCCAAGAAAAATTGTCCAAACTCCTCTGCAGCTGTGGCAAAGGAAGCCAGTTTAGGACCCAACATTTTGTCTTGGATGATGAACTTTATTAATCTGAAACTGTGACACATAGGCTTACATTTCTTGCACTTATGATCGCTTTTCTCTTCGACCTGAAAGCTCTTGGCATAATTTGGCAAGGGTTGAAGAATATCGAGGGCTCAGAGAGCGCAATATTTTCATTGTCTAAACACTTAACTACAGGCAGTCCCCAAGTTACGTACGTCTCGACTTACCTAAAAATCCGTACTAACATAAGTGAAAAATTTATCTAAAGGGATGCCGTAGATTTACGATCGCGAGCACGAAAAAGTAAAATGTTTGTTTTTATACTTGCAGGCAGAGAAAATATCGAATAGCTGTCGAGGTTTTAAAGAGGTACACTGAAGAAATTGGTCCATTTTTATCATTCATCTACAGTATTTTCATTGCTATTAATTAATTTTTGTCGCAAAGTCGCGTAAAAAACATCTTATCTTCTACGCAACTGACCAATCTTCGTAACAGTTCATACAGTCGTAGAGATATCGCTACGACTGCATCAAATTATTGCGCTCACTCCATTACGATACGGCTTACTACGCAGTACGAAGGTACGTAAATACACTGGCCCCGGTTGCCATCAGTTTTTTAAAATTGCAGCCAAAAGCCATGTTGATATAAAAGAAAAAAAAAAGGTGGAACAGAAATTATGTAGCAGAAAACACTTTGTTAGTACCGTAAATGTTTATTTCCGGGCTTTGATGAATTGTGACTGGTAGCTGCTGTAATCCACAAACCGCTGGATTGAGATGCTATGATTATATGTCAACACGAAATCCAAGGACACCAGTTCTACGTAAAGAAAGTGAAATTAACGATCCACTTTAATAATTTACCTCTTAAATATTAAGTACCATGAAAGCGGCAGTCGGTTGTATCACGGAGTATTGGAATGTGACTTATTGAGAAGGAATGGACTCGTACATTCTCCAACCACGAACGTCTACATCGTCCTGAACTCGTAGACTGCATTTCAATGAGAACCGCTTAGTCTTCTGACAATTCAACAAGTTTCTACAAATTGGTGAAGCAAGTTCAATCGATTTAAAAATCGTTTGAATTTGCATTGCATGAAAAATGATGCATAGTAGCAAAAAAATTAAACATTAAAATATTGATAAATCCTTTCTTCCGGTCATCTGGAAATCAAACGCAAAAGCTTGAGTTAAATATGCCTTATTTAAGAACTGGTACTGCAACTATTTTATACCAGAGGTCAAGGAGTACTGCCTTAAGAAATATATTCGATTTAAAATCTTGCTGTTGTTTGATAATGAACCCGGCCCCCCACCACACTAAAGAATTGATTAAGTGGTGAGGCAGCAAAGAATTTTCCAAGAATACTAGAAAAAATAATTGAGGAGGGTGGTTATTTAGCAGAACAGGTTTTTAATGTTGAAGAAGAGGGCTTTTCTGGAAAATAATGACTCGCCGTACGCATATTTATAAAGAAGAAAAGTCTTCTCCTGGCTTTAAGGCAGCAAAAGATCGCGACTCTCTTGCTAGGAGGTAACGCGATCGTAGATTGCAAATTGAGACCTCATCTAATTTACTATCCGGAAAATCCGCGAGCATTAAAAAATATTTTTAAATCCTTTATTCCGGTAATCTGGAAATCGAACGCAAAATCTCGGGTTACATCTGCCTTATTTGAGGACTGGTACTTCATCTATTTTATACCAGAGTTCAAATAGTACTGCCTTAAGGAAAAAATTCCATTAAAAATCTTGTTGTTGCTTGATAATGCATCCGGTCACCCAACACACAATTAGGAGGACTTAAATGACTGCATTCTTCGGCCTCCAAATACAACGGCACCTCTACAACCCAATGATCAGGGAATTTTTGCGTCCTTCAAAGCTTATAACTTCTGCAAGACATTTACTGAGGCTATTGCTGCCACAGATGGGGATGGTGGAAAGACACGTAGTGAGTTTTGGAACGGCTACAAATATGCATCATGTAATAAAAAACATAGCATCATCCTGGGAAGAAGTAACCACGATTCACGGTCATATTCGCACAAGGAGTTGACAAACGAAGAAATGATAGAAATGGAGTGACGCTGGGGCAGAAGTAGGGGATGGAAATGATGATGGGAGATCCCAAAAGGACGTGTGTGGTCAAAAAAATGCTTTACAACTCAAGGATTGTTGGAGGTCTTCGAGTATATTAATTCGGCGGTGGAAAAACTTGAGCAAACGGATTGTAACATCAGCACGTTCGCTAAGGTCATCAGGGCACTTGGCATGGCACAAGGTGCCATGTATTGCTATGAGGAAATTTATCATGAAGAAAAGAAGGCCCCATACAAACCTCTCTGTACAGTTACTTCACGAAAAAAGTGACACCACATCACAATCAACCTCATCAACAGCTGACGCAGAGGGCGCCACAGTGCAGCCTTAGACTTCGCAGTAAGAGAAATAAAATGTCTGCGTGCGTGCTGGATGAAGTGTGTATGTTGGCGTGATTGCAAAGCGTTAATGTGGAGGTCGCAGTGACCTAATCCTCTGCCCTCCTCTTATGAGAATAAACTGTGACAATGAAACCACCAGAGCCATTATAATGGTTGACTATAGTCAACTCAACTTAAAAGGCAAAAGATACAGTAATTATTAAAGGCTAGTAAATTACACATTACTAATGGCTCCTTCAATGGCATGATAACATAAAAAATTAATATTAGTTGTCATTATAGTGAATTAATCTTAAGATACCGTGCTTTCGCAAATCTGTGCAATTGGTCAATTCGGATTAACAATATTACGCAATTTGGGGTGCAACTTCGAGGCGACATTATCGTTTACTTATGCAAATAAATTAAAGATAAAAATAAGAATTATCGAATTTCGCAGGAAATAACTGAAGGAAATTGTCCGAAAAATTTCCCCACATTTCTCCGCACCGATTGAAATCTCCGGAACACGGACTTAGTTTTGGAGAACGGACTTAATTTTCGGCTTACGTAAATTTCGACTTACTAAGATCCATTTGCTGTTTATTAGCAATCTCATTGAGGCTTTCATCAAAACCCACAACAAACTGCTGGCAACTCTCTACATGTTCCATTTAGGGTTTCGTTCGAAATATAGAGATCATGAACAACTTCTTTGTTTTTGTTGTTGAAAGCCGTTGCGACGGGCCGAAAGCACTCGGGCGCTTCGGCGAGAAATGACATGGCCACAGAGATTATATATTCATGGGACGGGACTATACATCGCACACGGTGCATGGAGAAATCATTGCACTCTCGGTAGTTGCAGAAATGCTAAATGCGACAACACAGGGGAAATTTCACTATGCAACTTGCCGAAAATGGCACATTATTTCCGTCGCTATTTTACATATTGACACCACCAGGGCCGGTGACAGGGTTTTTGAGCCCCTGGGCGTCTGAGTGGTCCGGGCCCCCTAAATCCCGGCAAACCACCTTACTCAATTTAGACCAGAATTGCGAACTTTCAGGTTATTTTATAACGAAGACTTACCTGATTATCAGCTTTTTCTGCAGAAGAAACTTGCACACTGTTTATTACATTATCTTTTGATTTACTATTAACTGTCCTTTTTTTAAATTAAACACATGTCAGTGGAATGGGATGGGGAAACAATTTCAAAATGAAAACTTTTTGACGGTGTAACACACTTTACACTTTCATTTTGCAGTATTCAAAACTAGGACTTACTTGAACTTGAAAATTTTATAAAAAGTCGTAATAAAACGTACTTCTCTTTTCTTTCAAAATTAGCATATCCACAATTACTCCCATCTTTTCGGAGATACGGAGATAATTATATCACCACCTAATTAAAACGAATGCAGAGTGTTCACTTCTACTAAGCTTTGCTTTGACTGCAACTCTCTCAATCAAACATAACAGCAGGAAATATGTAAAAATAATGTAAGGTAAGGGTTTTGACGAACGGAATATATTTTGTTGTGCCTCAATATTAAGCTATTTTCGATAATTTGTTTCCTTCTGTGCGCATAATTTAAGTAAAGTAGAAACTAAAGTTTTCCTAGATGAATAAAGTCTAATGTGACGGATAAATCAGGGATATGCATATTGTAACGCAGGGAAAATGAAAGATTTGAGTAGATTTTCTCGATGAACAACCAAAAGCTCCGCGGTGTCCAAAATGTACCTTTCTGCATGAACCTCCTGGTAGGGTCAAAGGCTTGGACTGTTGGGGTGAAGGGGCAAATAAACGGAAAGAAGTCCTTAATAGTGTCCCTCTGAAACGTAAAATAATGTTTCGTGCGAAAAATACAGGAATTTTAAGGCTGTGTGAGTGTGAATGAGAAGTTTACCTTGGAGAGGAGAAACCTTGAACGCGATTTCGCATACACATTAAGACCTTAATATTTCTATATCCCCATGATTTTATACGTGTGGAGCTGGCGGAGATCGATAGCAATGTACACACATTAAAAAGGGCGAATAAGAAGCGTTATGTTCCTTATGGATTGAAAAAACTTACTCGCGTCTCGTCATTTCCAGCTCCCGGCGCGTGTCTCAAGCTCCGCACGCGCGTACGTAAACTCAAATGTAATTATTGGCGTCTCCAAAGAATTTTCAATTTTTTTTCAGATCTACCTTTAAAAAGCATCAAAAATTGATTTAATATGAGTCACTTTACAGGCACTTAACATGCCAGATATTTACTACTTAAAATGAATATTTGTGTGAAAATAGCGTCCGCCATTTTGTTACGTAATATCACCTACATTTAGGAAAAAAACTCCCAAAGTTAAGCACAGTAAAGTAAAAGAGTGGTTTTAACAGACCTACTAGTTTTTTATCCGACCAAATTCCTCCCACAGTATCACCCTTAACTTAAATAGGAAGATCTTCATAGAAAACTTAAGTCGGATGTAATTTTGGCTATGTTTGAGCCCCTGAATCTCGGTAACGGTGACAGAACATGACCAATGACATGCCATTCCGTGTTTGCCAATCAATTATGAGTATTTGTACCAAGTTTCATGATTCTCTCTCCAAAAAAGCCATTTTGGAATTTTGGTAAATATTTTTCGATTTCAGCCTACTGTGCATCGGTTCAATTTTCTTTCCTCTCCTTTCTATTAACAAAAACCACACAAAATCATGACAGTGCGTGCATGGGCTTTGAACTTATTTAAGTAAAACAAGGAAGCAAATTTAGAAATATTTCAGAAGGATTGAAAAATCTCTCTGGGATTGCGATCCTTACTGGGAGGCTAGGTTGGGGGGGGGGGGGGGGGACACACATCATGTTTATGAATTATTAACTTTCTGACATATGTATATATTCACAAAATTTTAAATATAAAATATTTTTTGCTTCCCTTTTTTATTTTACCCGTGAGTTAAGGATTGCAATCCCGGATGAAATGACAATCCCGAAATCTCGGGATTTATTATAAACGAATCCCGGGATTCCGGGATTGACGTACAACTTTTCGCTAACAGGCAGCGCTAATAAGTAAGTTTTCTTGGACATGAAATGCTACACGTTAGACGTCTGAGTCCATTGACTAATACATTTTATTGGAATAAGTAATATATCATCATTTGTAATACATAAGGAAAATGGAAATGAGTTTACGGTGCGCGTGTTAAAGATATAGTGATCGCCAGCGTTAAACAAGATGGACTAAATTCCAGAAAATGTTGTCTAACTTTTGATGAAGATCCCGTAATCCCGGGATTGAAAAATCTCTCTGGGATTGCAATCCTTACTGGGAGGCTAGGTTGGGGGGGGGGGGACACGTTCCCTCCCTTCCCCGTGTATGGGCGCTCATGTATACATAACCAATGACACAACGCTAGAATGTGTAGCTTGCTACTAATATTCTGTAACTTTGACTGTAGAATAAACGATTATTTTCAGTCCACTTAAAATTAAACAATAGACTTTAGGCGGGGGGATTGGGTTTCTTTTCGTTCAGGTTACAACATGTCGCTGAGTGGCAAATGTTCGCGGCAAAGGGAGGGACGGTGAGTCACAGCGCCCGCGCTTCTCGCTCTATCGTCCCCATCACCCCAAAACCCTCGATGACCACAACAATGCTAACGTCATACTTCTCTATTGCACATTGACACACGCTCTACCTTCATTTGTTTTTTTTCACTTTTTAAACAACAAAATTTTGTATTCTCTTTGGCATTAAATTAATTCATACTTTAAATTTTTGTTTTCAATTTATTTATTTTGGCCCGGGCCCCTGGGCATTTGCCCCCTTTGCCCCCCCCTGTCGCCGGCCCTGGACACCACCGAAAATTCCAGAGTCGATTACATATTTCCCTGAGATTTCCCTGATATTTCCAGTGAAAATAAAATTCCCTGAGATTTCCCGGTCTTACCGGTTTTCTAGTGTTGGGCACCCTGCGCTAGCCACACCTTAGTGTGGAGGAAATATATAACTATTTGAATACATGAATATTGACATGAAGACGACAAACTTTTGAGCATTTGATTCCGGTAATTTTTTTCCAGTGCATCATGTTTAACACATATTTTACAAGTGTCTAAAAAAACTAATCCGCATAAATGCTTTCAATGAAAAATATTACCCATGTAGCACAGACGGTTGGGCCAACGTTGGGGAACGGTTAGGTGCAATGGTTGGCCAACCGTTATTTATGTCCGTTTTGCCAACTGTTCCCCAACCGTAGGGCCAACTGTTCCCCAACCATTAGCCCAACTGTTCCCCATAGGAACAAAATTGAAAAAAAGGGAAATGACCCAGGTTCTCACTCGATGACTAGTTGTACCTCGAATACTACAGATACACCTACCTAACAACCTACACTTCACTCATGTGTATGTGTAAGTCAGGGCGACCTGACACATTTTCCAATTACAGTAATTAGACGGGGATGCCATATATATAGGTACACCTGCTGGTTGGCATTAAGTCGATTGTGATTATTAACTTTACTAAAAGGGTGACACGGATAATTTGCGCCATAAAAACATCTCCCTAATAACTATTTTCTGGTTAAAAATGAGCATGACCATTGTAAATATACATAACTGATATTCTTTTCACTCCAGGAGAGATAAATAAGAGTTTCCTCAATAATGCTGAGAACATGTTTCCCGGCGAGGGCACCAGTATTTTCTCCAAGTCCGATACCGTCTACGAGGGACTGAGAAAAATCATCCGTGGACCAATGTTCAATCACTTTTAAAGATCGTAAATCGCGTTTAAAACCACATTTCAGATGTACATACTTTCACTCTCACCGATCCTCCTGGCCTTAGATTTTTCCGGCGAGCGCACCCGTATTTTTTCGAAGTCCAATACCGTCTACGAGGGACTGAGAAAAAGCATCCATTCATGGATATCCATTTGAATTGATATGAGATGAATATGACATTTGAATCCATATCAGATGAATAAAAAATAAAATTTTCAGATTTAGGAGATGTCTAAGATATTTTCCAAACATCTTGTAAACTTCTTATAATGAAGTATGTTATCGACCACTATATTTTATGTAGAAATGGATTGGTGTTTCTCTATACGACCAAACTACTCCAGAAAACTATCCATTTCTACATCTTGTAAACATTTAAGATATTTAAGACATTGAAGATATGCTGTAGATATCTAGTAGATATTTTGTACTATGTGGGTACTAATGATGACAGTGATAAACACAATGTATATAAATTAGCACAGTACGTTCGTTGAATGGAATTCTCCCTCGTTAGGTCAACGAGGAAGGAAAGCTATGCAACGGATGCGTAAAAATCCAATAATATAGGATGGATGAAGAGAAACGTGCAAATAGGTGCATAAAAAAATTAGTACTTAAAGGGTCATTATTCAGAGTTGTTCCTTACGGATTCACTACATCTCGGCTAAAACTCTTGGATAACAAACGCCATGTAGCTGAGAATGTGCTAAGTGAGATAATATCCAGCTTGGCTGCGCTGTAATCAGGCAGTCCCCTTACACCATCTCCCAACGTTGGCCCAACGGTCGTAAAGTAACCGAACCGTTCCCCAACCGTGGCACCGTTTGCCAATGTTGGCCCAACCGTCTGTGCTACATGGGTAGGGGCTCAATTTTAAATAAATAACTCATGGCTAAAATCACCATAATGTGCCATCAGTGGCATACGCAGGATTTCCTTCTGGAGGGGGTTTCATTAATATTGATGCGCATCATCATAAAATATTTCGATTGTTATTCACTGAAACAATTATTAAATTAACAATCTCCTTTCATGAAGATAAGTTAACTATATTTTTCAGCCCAAAAAGCAAAATTCTAAATTCTAGTACAAAATACATCTGTACGCCACTGAGTGCCATGTCAGTGACTTAATTTATTTAAAAATAATTCCATTCTTAGTCATATTGTAGTGGTAAAATTCATACAAAAAGTGCAAGTTTGGCCATTCAAAATTATTTTGAGGGCTATCACAAATTGATGGGCGGTTTCGTTCCGCCAGGCTGAGTTTCTGTCCCGCCGATGTTGGAACTCTGAACTGTGTGATCATCTGTGTGGTCAGAGTCTCAATGTCAGGTGGACAGCAAGGTGAAGTGTCAATCAGTAGAAAGAGATAGGTTTCTAGGTATTTGAGGTATATGAACCAAGCACTCACAAACAATTCTGCCCAGTTATGAGTGACAAACAGGTTACTCCAAGCAAGAATGCCATTGTAAGCGATAAGTATGTATATCCAAATCAACTATATCATACTTTCATTATCAAGTTTAATGGATGAAAAATGATTGACTTGGACTTACTAAGTAGTAAGTCCGGTACCTCAGAGCATGGACATTGATTATTTCCATGCTTAGGCATTGCTCCCCCCTCTTATCACATAGTATGCCATCTAAGATTTACCCCAACCTTGTCTCCTGTCCTCACAAGTTGACTTGTATAACTCTGCATGTGAAAATGTTTTCTTCAGTTTCTACATACATAGGTAATTGCTAATCTTTTTTTTTTCATAGAAATTGACTCAATTTGTACCAGTGACATTTCCCACTATATTCCATGAGAATCGTATCCATATGTATTATCCAAATCTGGGGTGGATGTATTTAAAAACTTGGAAGGCACCTTAAGGGGCACAAGAAATTACCTAAATCAATCTTTCTTATTGAAATCCTGCTCTTGGTCTTCAAATCATCAGTATTCAAATAGATGATGTAATTGTAAAATGAAAAATTTTCTCAAAATATTCACCTCGACTGCACGCAGCGACTTATTTTCATCACCTTTATTTTTACTCAGCACTCCAAGAGGTAGAGAAAATGGTCGGAAAAAACAGCCAATTACGTAATGGTATAGGGCTGAACTGTCCTTGATGATCCAGGACAACCACTACATATGATCCAAAGCAGAGTGAATGTTTTTAGCATTTACATGTGCTTGATAAACTAAGGTAACATGCAAATTGCGTGGTTGCACTACATATTTTGATATTCAGTCAAACCCACTCATACCAAACCCGTTTATGTATAATGAAGTTCCGGTTATAACGAAGTGAAGGCTATTCCCCGTCAAAGAGAGCTTCTGAAAAACTGGACCAAGGGTGAAATTTCAAATTCCATGATTCAATACAACCTTCATCCTGTTTGAGAGAATAGAGGGACTACAAGATACGAAAGTGGTTTGAGGAAGAGCACAAAGGAATTTTTTGTTAGTAACCTGTGCAAACATTGGCAAATTTTGACTCCATTTTCAGATAGATAATTGACTCAGGGGCATTTTGAGGGGAATGCTGTATTTGGATAATGAAGAATTTTATGACTTGTGTAAACAAGGAGGGAATCCTCTGGAGTAATGAGTAGTTATTGAAGGGCCGAGGGAAAGATTGGTTACTTTAAGACTGCTTGTGGCGATCTGTGGTGCTTAATTATGGCCATAAAAACTAATGCAAAGAGTTCAGAAAGTCATACTTGTTTCATGTGAGGCAGAAAAAAGAAAGGCATGAAATATTTGGATTACAGCAGCCAGAGGGACAAAATGTTGCTGAAGCAACAGTTAATTAACTTTAAAGTAACAAAATATATTGGGTCACCTGATGTAGAGGCAACGGATCCAACACAGTTAATTTTATAGCCTGTGAAATAGCCATACAGCACAGCTCGTGATGTTTCACGTTCGTGATTGGCACCAGGCCAACCTCGTGTGAATACTGCACAAACATGTAAGACTGGTGTGCTTTTAGTGCTATGATCACCCCATTACATACTTAACTCATGTCCTGTACACGAGTTCATAAAAGTAGTTCCTAAATATTTTTTCAAGGTTTGATGACATCTTTTCATACAATGAAATCATTCTCTCCGCTTCTGGCTGTGTTATTTGGACTGAAAACAAAGGAAAAGACATGATTAAGTCCATCATTACGCAATTCAATTAATCAAATTTAAAGAAGCATCGATCCATTTTTTAAATTTATCAAAAAAACAGAGCAAATACACTAACAAGTTCCTAATTTTACATCCAGCTGGTCCATAATATTATTTATATGCTAAGACATTGATTTACAGAATTCTCAAAGGATTCTCCAGATGTGCTAAGTCTGACGGGAAGACTCAAGTATATTACTGCTAGTGCATTTCAATGAAATCATTCTTCAAAATAAAAAGTTTCTTGGATTGATGGCAATGTTTGAGATAAAAAAAATCACAGGCAAATGATATTTTACAAAATGTATTTGAACATAATTTTATAAGAAAACAGGGCCAAGATGCCATACTATGTGTATGTGTACATGTAATTATGTACATAAATTTTTCTCACTTGGATTCAAAAGTTAAGGTTCCCCCACATTAGCTAAAATGGTTAATCACCAGTGACAAAGGCAATTAATGTTGGCTACGTGTAGACAATGAAGTATGGTATGTGGAGCCAATTGTAATTATGAGAGGGGTAGTCATATCCACATATTGGAGGAGTAGAAATATCATGTCATCAGAGTTTCATATCTGTCTTGCATTTAAAGGTGATTTAGACTGGGTAGAAAGGTGTGGTGATGGGAATGAAAAGGAAAGGAGGAGGGTGGTGAGAAACACTCAGCTCAGTCTTAATGAAAGATGCCAAGGGGACCAAAATACACCATCCTATCAAACACATAAGAGTGCTGAACTTGAAATGCTTTCTACATGCCATCCACATTAGGAATGCAATGAAATTTTCACCAGGACCTGAACCCAGTCCCCATGCACAGATAGTCAGTACTCTTGCTATTTCATTACCATCGAAATCAGCTGCCCCACTTGAGACACAGATTCCTGTTATTAGGATTTTAGATTTATAAAAGCTTTCCTAAACTATTGATCAATTAAATCACAAGAAGCTTATACTGTCAAGTGGGTGTCATTTAATGAGTATGAGAGTTTGTCACTTGATTGGAGTGTGATGATGGAGACCATATATGGTCTTATATCCAGTATACTGGATTAAAATAAAGATAAGCAGAAATAGGTACCAAAGTACTGTTAGGTAGGAGCATAAATTACTGTTTTTATGCCACTAGGAGCAATCAAGATCCGGCTAATAGTGCACTTGCAACAAATATTATTGGTCACTTGACACTCGCGACTCCACCTCTCCCCTCATTCTGTGTAAATAAGCTCTAGCCAAAAAGAGCATATTTTTATGTAGAGTGCTGCTGGTCCTGCCACCAATCAACCATGACTCTGTGGAATAACTTCTACATATTCTCCTACCAGCATTTGAGTTCCTACTTTTAGGTGCTAAAGCCCTTAAAGAGCTACCCCTAACCACTCAGGCATTTGCCCTGTTTCATTACTTGCTGTGCAATATTGCATATAAGATATACAGAGTGTCCCATTGATCGTGTGTCATTTCTAACCTGTAATTTTAGACACTTCCTTTCGAGCCACATGGATGAAATTTGGTACTTGGCTAGAAAAAGGATGTAAGTTTTGTTGAGTCTAAGCAAAATATGAAAAATATGACCTTTTGACCCCAGAAATAGGGTCCAACCTAAAATCCAAATTTTGCCTTATGGGCTTTCAATGTTAAAATATTCGAAGTACAAAAAAGATGGAATTTTTTAGCGAAACTTTCGACTAATAGGTTTTTGAACACGAAGAACACGATGGAAGTACTATTGAGGTCAGAAATTGCAACTGTGACCCCTGAAAGGTCACAGTCAAGGTCACAGGGGTTACAAAAAATGAATCACCGCTTCAAACCTGTCGAATCATAGGTTTAAAAAGGTTCCAAGGTCGATTTTAAGGTCTTCATATCCCTCTTTTCATCTCTTGACCTTCAAGGGTAACTCAGAGGTCAAAGGTCACAGGGATGGAAAAAATGAATCCAGGCTACAAACGTGTCGAATCATAGGTTTAAAAAGGTGTCAATGTCGATGGAAAGGTCATAAGATTCCTGTTTTCACCCCTTGACCTTCTAGGGCAACTCTGGGGTCAAAGGTCACAGGGATGGAAAAAGAGAATCCAGGCTACAAACGTGTCGAATCATGGGTTTAAAAAGGTGCCAATGTCGATGGAAAGGTCATCAGATCTCTCTTTTCATCCCTTGACCTTTAAGGGTTACTCAGGGTGTCAAAAGTCAAAATGGTGACAAAAAGTAAAATTAGGCTTAATTACTTTCTGTCACCATTTTGACCTTTGACACCCTGAGTAACCCTTAAAGGTCAAGGGATGAAAAGAGAGATCTGATGACCTTTCCATCGACATTGGCACCTTTTTAAACCCATGATTCGACACGTTTGTAGCCTGGATTCTCTTTTTCCATCCCTGTGACCTTTGACCTCTGAGTTACCCTTGATGGTCAAGAGATGAAAAGAGAGATCTGAAGACCTTAAAATCCATCTTGTCATCTTTTTAAACCTATGATTCGAAAGTTTTGTAGCCTTATTTCACCTTTTGTAATCACTGTGACCTTTGACCCCAGAGTTGCCCTAGAAGGTCAAGGGGTGAAAACAGGAATCTTATGACCTTTCCATCGACATTGACACCTTTTTAAACCTATGATTCGACACGTTTGTAGCCTGGATTCATTTTTTCCATCCCTGTGACCTTTGACCTCTGAGTTACCCTTGAAGGTCAAGAGATGAAAAGAGGGATATGAAGACCTTAAAATCGACCTTGGAACCTTTTTAAACCTATGATTCGACAGGTTTGAAGCGGTGATTCATTTTTTGTAACCCCTGTGACCTTGACTGTGACCTTTCAGGGGTCACAGTTGCAATTTCTGACCTCAATAGTACTTCCATCGTGTTCTTCGTGTTCAAAAACCTATTAGTCGAAAGTTTCGCTAAAAAATTCCATCTTTTTTGTACTTCGAATATTTTAACATTGAAAGCCCATAAGGCAAAATTTGGATTTTAGGTTGGACCCTATTTCTGGGGTCAAAAGGTCATATTTTTCATATTTTGCTTAGACTCAACAAAACTTACATCCTTTTTCTAGCCAAGTACCAAATTTCATCCATGTGGCTCGAAAGGAAGTGTCTAAAATTACAGGTTAGAAATGACACACGATCAATGGGACACTCTGTATAAGATCTCTCAGGGTATGATATTAGAATTAGTACAAAATAATAAAAAATGAAAGAAATTAATTAATCCTGTAGGGTGAAATCAGACTGCTATTCACAATTTACTACAGAAATTGAGTATAATCTGTTGTAAAAGCCATTTACAGGGTAAAATAGACCCCTAAAAAAATTCAAAATGTGTGTTTTTGAACATAACTTTACATTGGCTTGTGATATTGACGTTTGGTTTGCAGAATAAAACGTGGAAGAGAGCATTTGTTTTACAAGAAAAAATCAAATCTATTATGGAACACCAGTTAACATGTTTATTGGTGTTCCAGATTGAAATAAAAAATCATTGCATTAAAAATAGCAGAAATTCTACAGAGGAAAAAAAATCATTTGCCTTAACCAGTACTTGAACTTGGATCCCCTGATTTCCTGCCAGGTGAACCACCTGATGATTTTTTCTGTGAGGAATTTCTGCTATTGAGCAATTTCAGCGGGTAACACTGATTCGGTTCTTATGGCAGGCTTGGTCCTTCAATTTGCGTAAAAAAATTATTTTAAAACCAAAAATCACCATTCATAAAAGACAATGCTTTTTGCTGTTTTAACATATTTTATCAGACAGTAGTTCTAGTAGTCTTACTGTTAGATAAATAAAATCACCATTGTTTGTAGCAAGGAATGCGTAAAATCTTAGAACCCTAACAGCAGAGAATGTTGTCACAACGTTGCATGCACGCTACAATGGGAAGAGTCTTAGGTGCACACAACGTTGTCGCTGGTGCACAAAAGGTTGCATGCATGTGCAGTGCACGTACAAAGTTCCCACCACAGAAATTTGCGCTGTTACATCCAAAAATTTTTTTTGCTCTGGCAGGGTACTGGTATGCACACAGTGAAATGAGCCCCTTTAAAACTGAAAACTTTATTCCTTTGGGATTACCTGCGACTAGATTTATAAATCCTAATGACCCTCCTTTACTGGACATCTCACTAGGGTTTGCCTTCTGTATCAGAATTGATACTCTTACGGGGGAGGAGGAAGTAGGCGGAGAACTTTCTGGGTGTTCTTTCTATCCAGAGTGTACTGGAAGCCATTACTCGCTTACCTTCTGTTCCAGATCTAATGTAGTTGTATTTATTATTTCTATGGCCTTCCTAAACATTCAAGTCCTAAGGCATTCCTCGCAAGAGATGAAGATCAGTGGGTCATGGCTACCACGATACTTCCTAGAAAGAAAAATTAACACCAAAAATGTTCTTTAACCACTCCCCTTTCTTTAACCACTCCCCTCACAAACCACTTTGAGATTATTAATTACGATACAATTAGGCAGATTTGATTAGTCTTGATGTGGTGAAACAGAGGACCCATTGGACCAACGGTTGGTGCTACATGGGTCCTCAGTTGTTTGGTCAACAGTTATTATGGCTGTTTTACCAACTGTTATCCAACTGTTTAGGCCCAACAGTAGGCCCCACTATTAACCAACAATCATACAACCATATATTCCTATTAACCTGTGTGTTGCCATTAGACATAGCATTGTTTTTTATTCATCCGGAATATTCTTGGATATTTGGTTGGAATATGCTAGTGCAGAAATGCCAATAATGTACGTTCCCCTTTCTCTAAGCCACCATCACCGAAGATCAGGTTTGATTTAAAAGAATGCAGCTATTTATTGCTTAGATAGCATAGAGCAGATCACATATTTCATCTCTACGTAAGCTAAAATAAAACCTAAAAAATATTAAGTGATTATTAAAGAATCCCATTAAATCATATTCCGTGATGGTGCAGGTATGATTATTGGCCCAGCAATAGTCAAAACTGTAATCTAGCACTGTGTACTTACATTAAACACCAAGCAGAAGTACCTTTCCACACAGTACACATGGATATCCAAATACTCTCGATGGATATATCCACATACTATACACAAGTGGATATATACTTTATACACATAACCTCCATTTGTAGATATTGATGAAAATTATGACTCTAAACGAGATGATGTCCAACTTACATGGCCAAGTGTGACATGCACAGCACTGTAATCAGTAGACCTCCTTTCACAATATCCAAATGTTGGCCCAATGGCTTAAAAATAATCCATGCAAATGACACCGTGATGAACTGTTATGCTGGTTATCAACAAAGTTATTGTGAGAGATCGAAAAAGAACGAGTAAAACCTTCATGTAAAGAGGAATGTGTGGTGTGAAGTGCGGTAAAATGTGTGAAATTGTAGGTAAAGCTGAGTCTCGGTGACAACGTTGCATGCACGTTGAACAACGTTACACTATGATGGTGCTTTTGGAGGTTCATGCAATGTTGCATGCACATTACAAAGTAACCTTGTGCTCGTGCATGCAACGTTGTGACAACAACCTCTGCTACATGGAAAGTTAAATCTGGCATTCATTGGAGGTCATACTTAGAATTACCAACTGGAGGATGGAGAAGGGAGCAATCAAAGTTCTTGATTACGATCAGTTTGAATTAAACAAAGGGAGGGGTACTTGGGATGCAGATATGAGGATATTAAAAGGAAAGGAATCTACAATGTAATCAGGATGTACTCATGTGTTTTGTTCATAAATTTTTGGGAAGGCCTTCAACAGATAGGGGGTGGAAAAGTTCATTGAAATATTTTGAAAGATAGGAGTAGATAGTAGAGAGAAAGAAGGCCAATCCAGAATAGACTAAAGGCTCAGAAGGTGCAAGTTAGATTCACAGATTGAGAATGAAATAGTGTGGTAACAGGACAGAGCTCTACACACGACTGTTCACTTTCATCAGTACTGTTTAACATATGCATATTTTGAAGAAATTGTAAGAGAGGTGGGAGGGGCTTATTGCAGAGGTAAAGGTAGAAGGGATGTTGATAATGATGGCAAGGTTGATGATGAAAGATGATCATTATCATCATCAGTCAACAATCTTGAAATTGTTTGATGGAGCTCTCCACTCAATTCTCGACTATCAGCTAATCTCTTCATATTTACACATTTCTTCTTTCACACCCTTAATCGCTTGTTCTTTATATTTCATACAAGGCCTTCCTTTTCCATTCTTTTGTTCACTTGTCCTTCAACAATTGCTGTCATGTATCATGCTGTGGCTGATTAAGTTGTCCTGTCTTCTTCTTATGGATTTTAGAAGACTTCTCTTTTCTGAAGGCCTCCACATTACTCACTACGTCAATCCATTAAATCTTTGTCATTCTTCTATAGCACATCTTCTCTGCTGCTGACATAGTCCATGCCTCACTGCCATAAAGAAACATGCTCCAAATGTAAGTTCTGATTCATTGTTTCCTTACTTCTACACTTGTATTCCCAGATGTAAGTAATTCTTCTTTAGGCAGAATGCCCTCTTCAACGGACTATTTCTTCATTATTTCATACATCACTAGTTATTTAGCTTCCCAGGCAACAGTATTCTTTACCCCTTCAGGTTCTTGTTTTCTTAGCTTAATATTGGTATTGGGCTTCTCTATCCTGCTGCATACCAACATCTTTGTTGTCCTCTTACTGATCTTTAACTGATATCTAGCCATTTTCCCCTCCGATTATAAGCCTACTAGAGTGAGTGACAATACTCACTCTATTTTAGATAATGTACATACAAACTAATATCAACCACACTCACATTAAAACAATCATCATTGAATCCTACATCTGATCATTATCCTCTTTGTTTCACAGTCTCTTATCTCTTTCATTAATAAGAACGTTATATAGTACGAGATATTTTTATGATCAGAACATAAATGACTTCTGTAACATATTAATCCATCATGACTGGTCCAGTTTCTACCTCACTGAATCATTTACGAGAAGTTTTGAGTTATTTTTACTCAATGTTTCACCACTACTTTGATATCTGCTTTTCCCTCATTTTGAGAAAAAGAAGAAACACAAACTCACCTACTAAACACAAAAACCATTGGGTTACTAATGCTTATATAGCTAAAGGATGAAATCCTTTAGCTATATAAGCAAATGAAAGATGCAGCTCTTTTTTTCTCAAAAACAAAACTCCTCCAACTCCTTAGGATCGTTTGATATTTTCCACATGTATCTTCTTCAGCAATGATTTTAAACAATGTGTTGGCAACCACCAGCTTGTGTTGTGTGCAGAATTTCATTAGTCTTTCTCCTTCCCTGATGACAGCATTCCAATCTGCTAAAATTATTACGTTTTGCTCTCCTCTTACGTTTTGTTACTTCTGTGATATCACTTGACTGATGTGGATATCTTAATAGCCATCTTCCACTTCTTTGTAGGCATGTAAACATGCACCACTATGGGATGTACAGATATGATCTTGATCTCACCATTATAATCCTTTCACTGTACTGTAGGAAACTCTTCACATGAATTCCGGCACTCATTTTAGCATTATCCCTACTCCAGCAAGACCATTTTAAGATCCCATTATTAATACAGTACCTAGGTTACTCTTCATAAGTCTCCTTTTTCAAGCAACTTTAAATTGCTGATTCCTATTACATCAATGTCGATACTTTGCATTTCCACCTTCAGGTTCTCTAGTCTGCAGGTCCGAAGAAATCTAACACTGTGTTCCTACCCTGAAATGTTTATCATACTTGACTGATGTACTCTCTCGGATAGGCCCCACCTGGAAATCCGAATGGGGGACTATTTTACTGGATTATATTCCATTATGTCTTGATAAAAAAAATAGAAGAGTAGTAGCCACTCTTCGGGATAATATTGTGTGGTTTTTCCTTGCCTTCCACATCGCAGTACTGCCGCCGTTAAAGTAAATGCTACCACACCTATAGTGTAATGAGTCTCGCTGTACTGATCACTATGGTCTCCACCTTCACTCATGTTAAGAAGAGTGGTCGTTTTCTCCTCCAGGTGTTGAGAGGCATAATTGTTGGAAGCCTCCTACCACCAAGTCACCACATCTTCACAAGATTCTGTATCATTTAAAAGGCCTACCTTACCCAGGGATAGACCAATACAACCTCAGAATGCATTGCTTTTTGTATATGACTGCTTATTTGACGAGTAAGCTTGCTGACCCTCTATATCTACCATAGAGGTCGACCCACCATCCGCAACAATGTGGTTGCACTCGGAGGCTTTAAGCTATGTCACAAGATGAAAAATTGTTGATGAATGATATTGAATTTGAAAATATACCAAAAGTTATGGGTTGAGTAAAAATTTAGTTACACATGCAGTAAGTATATTGGAGATACAGGGTAAAACAGTATTGAAATTAGGAGAATTGTACTGGGAAAAATAGGCAATTACTAGTAGCAGAGAACTGATAACAAGGTTATTGGGAATGTATGTAATGAAAAGTCAATGAATTCTCAATAAGGAGCGGAGTATGATGCATCCTTTAAGGAAAGGTGATAACCGTAGACTGTAAATTTTAGCCTTATGGAGAAGAATGGGTGGAGGTAAGGATGTTTTATCACAAGATGAATAAGTAAAGATTGGGGACAGTAGGAGAGGAAAGGAAGTTGACTGGGAATTAGGAGAGGACATTGGGTCTGGATGGAGCAGGTATTGATGGTAGAGGGAGAGAGAGGAAAAATAGGTAGTTTGGAGAGAATGATTCAAAATAGGAAGAACAGATTACTGAAGGACATCAAATAAAAATGTAGGATTTGTGGCAAGTATTGTATATCCATCTAAACCAATCTTCATCAGAAAAAACTAATATACAGCATTGTTAAGCACAGAAGAATATATGTACATACTTCTATCACTGTGTTAAACATCATATCAGTGATGTTACACAATTTGAAGAACATTTTTAAAACTCCTATTACACAAATGATATCAAGATGAGAAAAAATTCTTAAATCCATAAATTTTATATTTTTACAGGGGTAGCTTTTACCCCATTAATGAATTCTACAGCAGATAAACTTTATACAAATATTGGATTAATCACCATTAACATCTTTTGAAATAAGAAATATCTGTTGAAGAAATACTTAATGTGGGGACAGCAAGAGAAGAGAAAGTGTTTATTGAAGAACAAGATATTAAAAAGGCACTAATCAAGTAAAAAAATTGAAAATTACCCACAAAGATGACCCCTAAAAGATAACAAATGAGCTTCTTAAATATGGAGGACAAACTCTTACACAAGAACTGAAAACACTAATAAGAAATACCAAGAAATCCCAGAAGCATGGAGAACGAACACTTCGATACCAGTACAAAAAAAGGAGATAACAGGGATCCAAAAAACTGTCTTTGTAACAATCTTCTAAACACATAATCACTCACTCAGTGATTCAACCTCAAAGTTGGTTTTGATAGGTGAGAGTAGAGCTCACCCCATACTAAGCCAATGGCGTGTGAAATTCACACATTCAGAGTAGGGGGCTAGTTCCTTTCCCTGGGCCACCTGCGATTTCCTACGAAGTTCTGACATGCAGAAAATTGAATCGCTAGGATTTTAGATGTGGGTGTCCAGAAAGGCTCTTGCCTGGGATTTGAACCCAGGACCCTTCAGTCAGTAGCTCAGTGCTCTACCCACTACGACCCCCAAACACATAATAAAAGTTCACAAAAATTTTAATGAAAAAAATTGATTTGAGCAAGAAACAAAGGATTCTGAAGTGGGAAATCTTGTTTTGATTCCACCTATTTGCCACACTAGTAACGGAATTTTTTTTTCGGAGCATATTAGGCCAGGATATCTTTGTTGTCAACCTGTTTTTGATAGAGTAAGCTTAGGAGACATATTTATCCTACTTCAAGAAAGAGGATTCCTTTAAATGTTATAAAATATAAATATAAGAAATGGCCAATCAGCAGAACTATTGGAAGTAAGAACAGGTGAGAGACAAGAAGACTCCTTGAGTCCTCTGCTTTATAATATTATGATGCATGAAATAATTAATGAAGCGAAAACAAAAAGAGGATACCACACCGGGCAATAAGGAAGTAAACGTGATAATTTCATCAGAAAAAAATCTTAGTTAGGTATTTAAAAAAATTCCATCAGGTGTAAGCTAGAGGTAGATGCAAAAATAAAGGTACATGTATGAAAATATATATAAAACACCTTGCTATAGCATTATAATTAATGCTCTCAAGCCATAGTGAATCAGAAAAGTTGGTGAGCAAATTCTAAAAGCAGAGTGCCAGGAAGCCTATATGACACAAATGGATACAAGAGCACTATTAATGTAGACCAAAATATGAATAAACATAACAGTAATAATGCCCATAGTGACATCTGCAGCAGCGATCTCATTTATTGATGAGACTGGACACAACTAGAATAGATCCATGTGAAAAAATTATGTCTGGGAAATCAGACCAGATTCTGTGAACTTAGGCCAGAACTGGTAAGTATTGGGCCAGTACCTGGACAAAAAATTCCCACAACCGTGAGCAAGTATTGGGTAGATTAGTTAATGGTAACTGAAATAAAAAGAAAAACAACAAAAATGTAAATAAAAATTATATTTTTATATTTGTAAATATTCATAAAAACTTAATTAACTTTATTTTTTAAGTTGGCTGCTTTCCTTATTTCGCATAACCATGTTGATATCTGTTTTTTTTTACGTAGCTGATGTCTTCCACCTTCATACTCTTTTCTCAGGGGTGATGTTCTGCATATATTCTGTAAAAATGAATATATTGAGACATTAAAAAACTTTAAAATAACTTTGACGTATGAACTTCCATACGAGTACTAAGGCATCAGCGTAACGTGGTATCATGGAATATTGTGACATCTGCAGCAGAGATCTCACTTATTGATGAGACTGGACACAACTAGAACAGAATTACTAAAAAAACAGAAGACATTAAAATATTGAGATGAATAGTACGGGGAAAACATCAAGAATTAGATACATAAAAGGCAATATGACACATGCATATAGCACACAACATTGATACTCCCATAAAAAACAGTATTGAATAATTTTATTAATTACATGGATGACACAAGAACTGTAAAAATATCAAGACCATCTTAATAATAAGAATATAACCATCTTAAAAATATTAACCACCATCTATCTGGACATGATCCAGGAAGACCAGGGAAAAGGTGGAGGGATTCAATGGCATAGGATTGAAAAAGAAATAGGCAATTTGCTTATTATATAAGAAGTTTTTTAATAGAGGTGTTAACCTTATCACTGTAAAAAGAATGCAGAATAAGCATGTGCACAACAATGTATCATATTCTAATCATTAAAACAGATGTTCCCCACACTCAGGTTTAACAGGTTATTGGAACACCAGTTGTTTATTTCACTGGAATGTGAGATAACATGTTAGATAGATGGGCAATGCAACAAAATGGAAACAAATTCTAGTACAGAACCCAAGGGGATGCATTGATCGAATTATAGTTTCAGAGGTGTAATACTTTCTATCAGTTTCAATGGTGACTAGCAGTAGCCTGTCTATCAGGTAAGAGAACAAATTTTTGCAACACAGATTCTGATCCCTTACGTATAATCCGAAATGAAAATACAGCTATGCAATACAAGTTCTAGAAATTCAAGCATTACTTTATGTCCTAACAAACGTTAAAAAGGTCACACGGTATTCTATTTGTTAGCAAAAACCATTGAAGGGAGTAATCCTATGTACCCATGGGTATATACCCATGTATGTATATATATAGGGATTCACATACCATATTTTGTTTTGCTACAGCACAGCAAAATATGGTATGTGAAGCCCTTTACAAGGTACAACTTTCCTCATTTAAGCGTTTGTACAAGAAATTGTGCGTAAATGGCGGGTTATATTAGCACTTACAGGGACCTATTTTCAGAGGACTATGCATGGAAATGTTACAAGAAAGCGATTAATGTCAGAGAAATAATAATGCTCTTTAATCTCCACATCACAAAGCTGAGGATTGAGACAAAATATATATCATAAAGATTTAATATTACAAGGCTTTACAAATAGGAACTCATAAAATTAGTGCAAAATTTAATAAGAATCACCTTAAGTGGCCAATTCGCCACCGTGAGAGACTTGTCAACTTTGGTTTTAAAAGTTTCACCGTCTAGGATTTCGAATAAAATAATTCTTCTTCTATTCCGTCGATTTTTATACTCATCTAAATTATACACACCTGTCAGAGACATTAGAACCAGGAAATAACATAAAAAAAGAAAAAAAAAGACGAAAATTTTGAAACGTACAATTCTGACATGTGCGAAACAGACACGAACATGGAAATAAAAATGAAAAAAAATAAACTAGTCGATTTCATGTTTCGAGGAGTACAAGGAGTCGAGAGGA
Source organism: Platycnemis pennipes (assembly GCA_933228895.1). Classification (NCBI taxonomy): domain Eukaryota; kingdom Metazoa; phylum Arthropoda; class Insecta; order Odonata; family Platycnemididae; genus Platycnemis; species Platycnemis pennipes. The sequence goes on from OW121847.1 coordinate 112,146,461, forward strand.
TCGAGAGTTCTCCCGAATCGAATAAAATATCGATAATCTCAAAATGATTACTTCCGGTCGGACTTCTCTTGATTGACTTGCCGATCGGTTTCAGATTCCACTAAATATCAGGCATTTGTGTTGATTTTTAAGCGTTTTACCGTTATAAAGATAGTGTTTTGCTAGATTTTTGTCAAATATGGAAGAACCTGCGACTCCAGTTGAGGAAATAGCTCACTTTAAGGCACCGGTCATTCAAGACAATGTTAATGGATGGGGTCCCTGTGACGTGCCCGACCAATTTAAGGACATGCCGTATCAACCTTTTTCGAAAGGCGATCGGCTTGGAAAGGTGATATAGCATCGTCATTAAAGAATTGTGCCTTAATGATTCATTTCATCCTTTCTAACCATGGTATCATATGTGTTATAGTGGCAATTAAGAAATTCCCTTCATAACATATGTTTCTTAATTTTTCAGATCTCAGATTGGACAGGAGCTGCTTTCCAGGATAAGAAGTATGCAAGTAAGTATCGTGAATTGTGCATTTATTTCTGTTGAGTACATTTTATTGCTAATGGATTGATACGTATGGAATGACTGAGATGCTGTATTATAGTAAGTTACAAAAGAGCCTTCATTTTGAGACACCAGTATTCTATTTCATCGAATGAATAACAAGCTCTAGTACTTTCCTTAATTTTGTTTTGTCAAGAGATTAATACTTAAAGTGTAGAGTAACTTTCTCCCAGGTCAGCAGTTGCAATTATGCTACTGGTAGAAGGTGCTGTTTTCTTAATGTCATTGCTAGTAAATCCTGGAGCTAATATGTACTTATCTGTTGGTACATTCTTAAATGGCATTCTAAAGCACTCGTTATTTCCTTGTACCTACTTGTGGCGACTAGCAATCCTGCTCTGAAGTTAAGCATTTTTACTGGCATTAATTCTAGTGTGTCACTTTACTTACTCCAATTTTATGTAGACAAATACGCATCCCAGTTCGGATCCGGGACTCAATATGCGTACTACCATGATGAAGATGAAAGTACTTTCCACTTGGTTGATACTACACGAGTGCAGAAACCTCCATATCAGCGTGGACGCTTCCGTCAGATGCAGCGCGCGATGAGAGGACGGCAGTTGCCGCGGCATCTCAACTCTCAGATGCAAGTATTAATTTGAATCGTAAAGGAGAAGAATTTGAGATTTGTACCTCCACCATCAGTAGTAACCATTTACAGTGGGGTCAAATCAACGAGACCTTGACACCCACCGGCTCGGATTTTCATGAGATTTGCTGCGGTCATATATTTTGATAAGAATAGTGACGAAATAAAATTTTAGCCTCCTACTGTCATCAGTTTCGGGAATTTGGGCGATTGAAATTAGGGCATGGCCCCCATTGTGCTGCAACACGTCGGTTTTTTCGTTTTCCCCCATAACTCCATTCCTATTACATAAAGAAATCGCCAAATATTTTCCTGGAGCTAAGAAGTCCAAACAGATCCCAAAAATATCATAAAATAAACTGCATATGAAATACTTCTGCAGGAAAAACAAATTTGACAAAAACATTCAGCTTGTACCAATTACAATTGACACTATCCACAGCGAAAGGCAATGGGAATCCAGACTCATAGTTTTGTTTTAAATAATCCTTACCGTATGAGTTTTTTTCACAGGAACTTATCTCATACATCTAGGATTATTTTAAACAAAACTATGAGTCTGGATTCCCATTGCCTTTTGCTGTGGATAGTGTCAATTGAAATTGGTACACGCTGAATTTTTTTGTCAAATTTATTTTTTTTTCTGCAGAAGTATTTCATGTATAGCCTATTTAATGATATTTCTGGGATTTGTTTGGACTTCTTAGCTCCAGGAAAATATTTGATGATTTTAATGCAATGAGAATGGAGTTATGAGGGAAACAAAAATCAAAATGTTGCGTGTTGCAGCACAATGGGGGCCATGCCCTAATTTCAATCAACCACATTCCAGAAACTTGACTGTTGGGGGCTAAAATTTTAATTGGTCACTATTCGTATCAAAATGTACCTATGTCTGCAGAAAATTTCATGAAAATCCAAGTCGGTGGGTTTCATTTGGTTTAAATATTGGTTGATTTGACATGGAATCATCCAGTGGGGTTTATTCATTAGCAGTATTTTTATTTTCACTTTTCTCAGTCGGAAAACACAGTGATACTTGAAACTTATTTTATTTTTAGTCACTGCTGTAAAATTTGTCTTATGAGCAGGTTTTCTTCAGTTTTTGAATTTTTATGCTGATAACAGAGGTAATTGAAGAAGAATTACAAGAATTATCCATAGCTTGCAGTACTTTTGAAATTGCTCCAAAAATAACATGTTAGTTAGTGTTTTACTGCAAACTATTTCAGTTATTTTTCATCTTAGCACATTTTTGGAAACTTGGTTCTGAAAATTACTTTTGATTCCTGTTATCTACTCAATTCTACCAGGAGGTACTAGACAAATGCCTGTCAATCTAGTTGTGATCATTTGAAAGCTATTGCTGCTCTAATGGCATTACATAATAGAGTTACTTTAATTATCCTCTGATACTTTATGATATGATTGCTATATATGATTCTGGTATTTGGATTTGTTTGAATCTAATTCATTGCTACTGAAATACAGGGATCGCCTACGTAGTCAGAGGAAGTGGGTTAGGCATCAGGGAATGAGGAATATGAGGAACCAGCCTCCCATCAAGAACAGAGATGCCTCTGTTACTGTGCGATCAGATTGGGTCACCATTGAAGAAATGGACTTTCCCCGTCTGGCTAAGCTGTCATTGCCAAATGTTAAGGATGCAGCAGATGTGTAAGTTTTTACAGCCTGAAGTTATCACTTTCTTGGTACCCTTAACAAGCCATTGCTGCTATGGCTAAGATGTCAATTTATTTTTGCAGTGCATATATGTAATTTATGGCTTTTGAATGCAGTTTCAATCTTTTCAAACATTTTTTTAACAGTTCCTTGCATTCAATATTTTCATATATTTTTTCTGGGTTATATGTATAGTTAGGAATGTGCCGGGTCTATATGGGTGAAAGAGCTCAAAAACTGAGTGTTGGTGTGTTGACACAGTTAAGCCCGTTTATAGCGAAGTTGAAGGGGCTGAATATTTACTTCATAATAACCAAACTTCATTATACATGGACCAGTTTTTCTGAACCCTATTTTGGAGGTCACTGCTGTAATGTTGCAGCTTGCGTACTTGATGGTACGGATTATTTGAAATATGCTTAATATGAATTTCAAAGTTGATTTTTGTCTCATGACGCCCCAACATACTGTTTATTTCGAAACGATTCACTGGGGCAACACACTTTGATATTTAGTTAGTGCCTATTTCAAATCATTGTGATTTTAGTATTGCTTTCTTTAGCTTAAGCTACTTTTAAGTGTTGCCAAGCTATTTTGAACACTTGCTAATGCTTCTGGTGAACTGCGCACCAGCATCTGTTTACCCCCAATCAAGCATCCCTCGAGTACATTCACATCTCAGCTGCTCCGTCCCTAGCTTTTTTTCCGGGCCATTCGCACCATACACAATGCCCTCCCCTCTTCCCTCCGAGCCTCCCCTCCTTCTAGGCTCTGTTTGGATGACTGTGGCGCTAAGGGAATCAGGTAAACAAACCAGATTCAGGTGTGATGTGGTGGAAATGTTCCATATTAAAGGAAAGATATTGCAATTTTCCACAAGTAAAAATTTATTACGACTAGTTTTGGTGTTACTACACCATTGTCGAGTGAAGCTTTCTGTTTACAAACAAGTATATATATGAGCAGGTCGGTGGGGGGGGGGGGGGATTGCGGGTGGTAGATTGGGGGTGGGGGGGGAAGGGAACTGGAGAGAAACGGAACAGGGAACAAGGAGGGATCTGGTTGGATGCGTGGGTGAGAGGGGCAGGTCAGTTTATTCAAATTTGTAAAACCTGGTGTCGGTTGGTGACAATGGGGAGAGGGAACAGAAGGAGAAAAACTCCTTGGGTCACCATTGTCATCTCAGGATCCCTCGTTGATTTAATGGCTCCTGCGGCAGGGTTCGGCAATTGGAGACCAGTGTCCCCTGGTGCTGCTTTTCGGATGATGCTTGAGGAGTCCTCGGAGGTTGGAGGGGGGGAGGGCGGCGGGGTAGGGGACGGTTGAGAACGTCAGCTCGGAGTAGTGGAGGAAGTGGTATGGGGTTACCAAAGGAAGGGGGAAAATGGTGGATGGCTAGGGGGTAGTAGGGGTGGCAGTGGAATAACGAAGTGCTTTGGACAGTAACAGGGAATGGGATGGAAAGGTGTTATTATTTAGGAGTGAGATATTATTAATTTTATGTTGAATTATTTCTAATTGTTCCAAGGCATGAAGTTTCTTCCCTTTCTTTTCCACATGTAAAATGTTTGGGACAAAACTTCACTGATGACCTGTGTCCATAAGATTCTTGGTGACGGTGGACGTGTCCTGTCCTTGGAATCTGGGTTTGTTGCCTACCTTGACGTGATGCTTGACCCCTACCCTACTCTACCCTCTTCCAAGCCTCTCCTGCATTGGAAGCCACCTGGGAAGTTAGGGCATGGGAGAGCGATGAATGAAATGTGATACATTTTTTCGTGGTCGTAACTGATAAGGGACTTTCGATGGGGAAGGATGATGATACAGCAGTTCATCATCGTTGCAAAGTCTTGGGGGAAATGGGCTGAGAGCAGGCCAGTAAATTTAAAGATCTACGGCGAAAATTTTGTTGACCTGGAAAATACACCTTATGAGATATTACTGGAAACATGCCCGCAAACATTATTTTTGTTTTTATTATCCGCATGCTCACATCTGATAGTGCATACTTCTCCAACTTTTACTTGAATCTGTAAACCCAATGAAATGAATTCGGACGAGAAAGTTAGATGGTATGCCTAGCAGCAAAGTCGTATCAGCTAAAGATAGCCTACCGCATCATCTGTGGCGTCAAGGTCACTGAGTCGTCAACAAAGGGCGAGGGGAAACAGTTGGAAGTTCAGGCAATGAAATATTTTTTAAATGACTGAAGAAGAACAAGTTTTGCATCTACTCGTAAGAGGCTTTTATTATTAGGTATAAACAAATATCTAAACACTTAAGTTCTGTAGGCAATGTCCAAATATGCATTTATGCAAAAAAATCTGTCACTCTCGTTGGCTTTGATTTACAAACTTGAAAGGGTGAAATCTTGAATTTGTTCCAGGGGATGAATGTTTAACCCATGCCCTTCACAATAATGGCGCACGATGTCCAAAGCATTCAAAGCTTCTTTAGAATTCGAGATAGTTTTCAATATTCTCACTGTCACTGAGATGGCTTCTGTCCATATCTTCCACCATCGTAGCATTGGTTTCACTGCCACATTCTAAAATTGACTATATTATGAGGCTCGCAGGTCAAAATCTCATCATCAATAGTGATGATGTTCTTGAAACTACCTTCCTTCTCAGGAATTTTGCACCATCATTCATCTTCCTTAGGCAGATTTCTGCCCATCTCATCATCCACGATATCGGTTTCAACAAACGAATTCTAGTCACTGGAATAAGAAAAATCGTCGTCTTCCACATCATCGGAATCTTCAAAGTTAAAACCGGCATGCCTCCAACAGTTGGAAATCATTGCTTGTGAGACACTTCCTCATGATGCATTTATCATCTGAATTGCATCCTGAAGGTTGATACAGGTTCACTGTGACAGCCTTCAGGTTAAGTGTTACACAGTGAGCACAGCAGTTGTGCGTCAGCAGCAAAACTGATGTTTTTGATGCAGAATATTGTTGTCAAATTCGATGAGCTACTTGGAAAACAATTCCTTTGTCATTCATGCCTTTTTGTTGCTCCTATACGTGACGGGCATATGGCAAACAACTTTAAGACACCGGGGCTTCTTAGATTTTCCTATCACGTGATGTCGCCTTTTATTGCTTCCATTTAGATTAGTGCCTCACAATAATGTAATTCTGATCTTGCTGTGTTTATCTCCATGGCGGCAGGACTCACCCTTAACGTAAATTGTCTTGTTTGGGGTCAATTGGTAGAAGAGGGCTGTTTCATCCACACTATAAACATCATAGGTGGCATAGGTACTTCTGAATAAGACTTTTATTTTGACTCAGCCAATGATGGCAGGTCACATTGTCAACTGAGTTACACTCCCCACTAATGGAGTGGAAAGTGATATTGAATCGTTTTTTGAAGCAATCCAGCCACCCATTACCAGGGTGAAAGTTCTTGCCTAAAGTAATTGCTAACCTGCGAGCTTGTCCTTTCAATAGTACGCCACTAACCGGAACGTTTTGTGAACGGATGTCACCAAACTACTTGGATACAGCATCTTCTACTTCACTATGCTTTAATCCATGGATCTTTTTACGATCACTTCCAAAAACATTGCTTTCTTTAGCCTTCTTGATCATCTGTCGACTTTTCAATGTTGTCGATAAAGTACTCAAAGATATATCATACTTTCTTGCCACACAGGTCACACACAGCATTGGCACCAACAACACAGTCTTGCTTGACACGATGGCTGATGACCAAAGACTGAAAGCAGTGCCACAGGAAGAACTGAAGGCAGAAAGTGAATGCGATGTATAGTTGAGGCAGTGCTGGGTCAGATGTCAGGGCAACACAGAAAATCAGAGGGGTGGAAAACCCTGACGCCTGCCTGTTTTGTAGCCAATCGCTGTCCCCTTATTGTACCCAACACCCCCGCCTCATATTCTAACATCATATGGCTATGGATCACCATGAATTTTTATTTCTCTTCCTTCCTTTTGCCTTTCCTTCCCGTCTTCTTTCTTCGTAGGACCTTTTTGTCAATCTCTAGCCATGGGTGTTGCCCTTTCCAACCTACCCAAGTAGCATATGACATTGGGCTAACATTACCACATTGGCCCAAGATCAGACCAATATTGGCCCAATGTGGTATGCTACTTGGGTAGCAACCTTGACCTCCTACCTCTCACCCCTTCAAACTGTCACCGGACAACCCTGACTCAACCGTAATCACGGAACGGCGAAGGCTTTTGTGGTGTGCGTTCATGAGAGCCAGAGTAAGGGGAGGGCAGGCTATTTACGGACGAAAATTGTCAGATGTACACCTTTGTTTGAGTTTTGCTTGCAGATAATGCAGAAAATATGTTAACAACAACTGGGGGGTACAATGGAAAGAAATGGGTTACCCATTGCGCAAAGAAACTTCGTTAAAAGTGATGAATAAACGTTATTAAAAGTGGGATTTATAGCATGATAAATGGCCATTTTTGAGGGGAAATAGCCTTCACTTCCTTATAACCAGAACTTCGTTATAAGTGGACTTGACTGTATAATCCTGTCATAAGTATGAAAATGATTTATTTGAAATCATTCATTTACAATTATTATTTGGGTTTGTCATCTTTTTTTGTAACTATTCTATATAAATTTTGCCATTTTAAAATCATGCTCATGGTATTTTAATGTGTTGTAAAAAATGTTTTAATATTTTTAATCCTGTGATGTATTGATATATCTAACCACTACCATTTAGCACAATTGGTGAAGTTTTTTGTAATATCTTGCTTTCATCATCATTGCAGGACATTATGTGGGTCATTGGAATATTATGACAAAACTTATGATCGTGTTAACGTAAAGAGTGAGAAGCCACTTCAGCGTATTGATCGTATTTTCCATACCGTTACGACTACAGATGATCCTATCATTCGTAAGGTAGGCACTGCTTTCAAGTGTTAAGAGTTGAGATTGCTATGCCAAACCAGGACTTATTAATTACTAGTGTTCTTTCTGCAGCTTTCCAAGACTGAGGGTAATGTGTATGCCACTGATGCCATATTAGCAACGATTATGTGTTGTACTCGGTCCAATTACTCCTGGGATATTGTGATTGAAAAAATTGGGGACAAGCTGTTCTTTGATAAGAGAGACAACACTGAATTTGGTAAGTACACCAGCATGTTATCTATGTTTTGATTAGATATAGAAATGACCCAGGTCACCCTTATTTGGCTCGTTCTTACTTTTACCCATTATTCCCTCTGATTTACCTGGGGTCTGTGGCATTGGTGGTGGCGGGGTTAATCTCTTGCCTGCCAAATTTGAGGTTGCGGGTTTGAGTCCCTCTGGGGTAGGGTTTTTTTACTTTCCAGGGCATGAATGCTCGTGTGGTTTATTGCAGTTACTTGCAAGAAAGGACTTCATTATCCTAAATTTGCTGTATTAACCCATTAATGCCCGTATCTTTTTTTGTTAAAATGATTAAATTTGCATGAAAATTAGTGTTAAAATATTTGCAAAAACATCAGTTGGGACTCAGTAACACGGAAAAAGTGTTTAAAAAATTCTACCAATTAACTACTGTCCAATTAGGTGTGATTGGACTGTGGCATATGGTGATACTGCTGGATGAAATTTATAACTCATAATGATGTATATTATTGACCACTATATTTTTATGTAGAATTGGTTAATTTTCTGGAGTAGTTGGTGTTTTCTATTATCGACCAAACTACTCCAGAAAATTAACCAATTTTATAACTCATGTTTCACAATCTTTAATTCATATTTATACTAGACAACTGATTTCTTGTGAACATAAAATGAAATAATTAAACAAGTAAAATGCATTTTCATTTCTTTTATACATTAAAAACTGCAAATATAAAAAAAATGCTGTATCAAAGGTTTTACATTTTTGAATGAAAATGCACAAAACAATCAATGCAAAGCCCTGCCCTACACTTTTGGCATTTATGATTGACAGCCATCTCTTTCTCTTTTTATCTGGATTGTGGGTGACCAAACGGTCTCTGTGGTCAAATGTCATGTCATTAAATACTCCTGATGATTAAATAAAGATTCCATAGGGCCCAGTTTTTTTTCCAAGAAACACAATATTTTGTGAGGCATGTCTCGGCTATTTCATGCTTGAAATCTGGTTGTGAAACCCTGTTGGTTTTTTTCTGGTGAGAACTCAGGAATTTTGAATGATAGCTTCAATCATCCAGGAGACAATCCTAAACCATAATTTCTTGTTGCGTATATGATACAGTAACGTTGATATTTTTGGTCTGTTCCTCCTCGTATTCTTTTATTATAATGGTGAATCATAAAGGCATTGTGGCGGTCACATTGATCTTACTTTTTGAGGAACATCTTCTCACTCGCACAGTTGGATATACAGTCAAGCCCACTTATATCAAACCTGTTTATAACTAAGTTCCAGTTATAACAAAGTGAAGGCTAGTCCCCATCAAAGAGAGGCTCTGAAAAACTGGTCCACATATAATGAAGTTCCGTTATTACGAAGTAAATATTCGGCCCCTTCAACTTCGTTATAAATGGGCTTGACTGTACACCTAATGGTAATATTGACAGCTACTACTCCATTGTCTTTCCAGCGGACAAACATACCGTCATTTCTCTGTATTGCACTCTTGGTTGCTTTTCGATATTGACTTTGTCGGAAAAATAATTTTTGAAGGCCTTCTGTTCATGGTGAATTCCATTTTTGTCTTGGCCTTGCTAATTCTCTTCTTTTTATTGTTTATCATCTTTGATGTAGAGGACCTTCACGTACCTTATTTCAGGGTTTTCTGATCTGATATTTAATCTATAATTCTTAAATTCTATTTTCATGGAATGTGCCAGAGACAGAATGATTATTTCCCTTCAAGAAGCTGAGTAGATTCATCTCACAAAACAACAAATCTGATCAGATTCCCCGTATAAATTGTTTCTTGTGATGCCCACCAAAGTAATTGATCGTGCTTATGTCATAGTCCATATCAGGGAATGGTACAATATGTTGTATACACCACTGTTTCAATAGTCCAGTGTTCATCATCAGTTTCATCAGTTCATCAGTGTTCATCAGTTTCCACAATTTCGTAACCCTGTCATTAGGATCAAAGTCAGTGACATTGCCAGCACAATGTATACATTTTAGGATAATAGGAAGCAATTCCTTCGCATGGTATTGCTCACCATTTTGTTTTGCATATCGACTTTTTTGTCCCAGTAGTGATGACATTGTACCCACAAAGAACAAGTATTCCTACTAAGCAATTGGGAATACATATTCTGCTGGGTTCAAAAAAACTTTTCCCTTATACGTAACTTTGGGGTATCATTTTCGCAATAACCTTTCATTGGTCAATTGTGGCTGTCTGCTTGGACTGGAATCTAGAGGAACTATGTCTAATGATGCTGCAACATTCAACATCATATTTTGTATCCACTCTTATCATGCACTGTCCAAATAATCAATATGATTTTTTAGAGTTCCATGTTGCAACCTCTTTCCTAATTATCTTTTCCTTCTCCTATTTAAATGGGGTCTTCATTTTCCTTCTTTTTTGGTCTAGGGTTTCTTCTTTACTCCATCTTGGGTGGGAAACGGGGAATTTTAACTTTTACATGCATACATACTTTCTAGAGTAAAGGTTTAAATAAGAAAGTGACTGAGAAACTGAAAAAGAATGGTATCATTATTTTTTTCATATATGTATACATTGGACACTGGTTCAGCACTTGGACAGAGTATGGGTTGAACACTGATCTAGAGGAATTTTCTTGTTGTGTGATTCCATTTTACATTTCATGTCATGAAGCTAATCCTCCAATATTTATGAGCTCATCTATGCTTAGGAATTTGTTGTGGATATAGTAGGCAACTTTTTTACCTGTTTGAAGCACTATTAGTCTTATTTCAAATGAGTTGGTATGTGGAAGGGAGGACCAGCCAGATGGAGCTTGAAGCCGGTCATATGGTCTTGGGTTACACCAATAAAAGTGTGGGTGGGGAAAACTCCTTCTCCTGGGATCTCAGTCTTATTCTGGCTTTTGTTATGTGAAGATGTGCTCTCTCCTTGCCATATTGCGATGTTCTATGTATTCAATATCCATATTTTAAGTATGGCTATGTGATTACTATGGGTTTTGGTGTGCTTACCAATTGTTATCGGTGATTCTCATACAATCGGCATGAGTAGTACCAGTGGTGCTTATTGTGCTATTAATACCTAAGTACTCTCATGGTTGTTGGTTGGTATTGTCCCCAGTTCAACATGACAAAAATTTGCTGATCAATGAGGATGATATTCTAGAGTCCATTTTTGTGCGACTCAACAATAGCGATGCCAAGAATGGGGATGAAGATGAGATGGTGGAGAAAAGGAATATAATGCCAACTTAAATTGGCCATTATAAAATGTATTACATTTTGGGTTAGGGAATGAGTGCAGTATTATATTGCAAAGCCTTTTCTGTATTATTCACCTCACAATGGTCTTCTGTACATAGATACAACGTTACTTCCTATTATTTCCTCGCTTCAAGTTCAACTCCAAGGTGCTTGCATACATATTTTGTTCTTACTTACACATTGCCATACAAATGGCAACACCTGGTGTTTGCTCCTCCCCTACCTTGCCAATTCCACGTATATTCTTCTCATGCACAGGAGATAGGGTTGTTGATGAGAACGGCCAAATTCTCTCCAGCTGGCAATGCCATCGCCACTCATTTGCAATAGACTATAGGACTCACTGATTCACTAGTTGAATGGAATCACTAATGGCAGAAGGTTAGCAATTCCATTCAGAAACTAAAAATCCTAACATTTTCCTCTTTAATATATGGTCTGTGGGCTGGTTTATCTGCCCAGTCAGGTTATGAAAACTGCCAGCCGAGATATCGGCCAGTACATTATTACTTGTTTGTAATGTTTTATTTCCTTCAAATCAAGACAGCATGATTCAAGACAGATTTCATCATCCTCATAAACTGAAATATATTGCCAACATTGAGATAAATATATTTTTCATATATTTAAATTAAGTACTTAAAAAAGTGGATATTTGCAAAAAATGCAACTTTATTGAAATCTGCTTCGTAATTTTTGCAGTCTACTCACTAGGGTATGGTTAAAAGTGTTAAAATATTTGTACAAAAGTTGAACTTGTCACTCTTTTTTCCACATGATACAGATCTGCTAACAGTGAATGAAACATCCGTTGAACCTCCTCAGGATGAGAGCAACAGCCTCAATTCACCTCGAAGTCTTGCTCTGGAAGCAACTTTCATTAACCATAACTTCTCTCAGCAAGTTCTTAAAATGGTAATTACTGTTTTTTGTTTTAGTTTATAAATTTTGGTGCATTTATTGCTATCTGTAACAAAATAAGTGAAATGATTGCATTATGTAAAAATTTTACCGTCTTTGTACCTCTGTAGGTTGTAAGATGGTGAAACTTTTTTGAATTAGCATAGTTAATCACAATGAATGGAAACTTCTTCATACTGGTTGCATTTGCTTTGCTATAGTAGGGATCACTCAAATTTATAAATCGAATTTGAAACCTTTGAAACAATGTGGAATGCATAAAACACACACCATCCAAATTTAAGATTGTTTTTATCCATTTTTACGGGAGATATACAGCCTTAAAATTTGGCATGTAGCTGTAAAAACACCCACCCCTCATAAAGTTGTCCTTGTCTTGTTATCATTACTTTTCATACTCTAAGAAACTGCAGACGAATAGTGTGGACCAATTATTTTGTACGCATCCTTCATTGATTTTGAATTGTTCTTTCTCTAAAGTTCAATATGTGGATCAAGCGATTGTTGTGAATTTAAAGATTTTTGGATTATCATTAAGCTAGAGAACTTGAGGCACTACATGCATATATTGATCATTCTGTTTGATAGCAATATTCTTCTGCATTTGATGATGATGTTCATGTTTGTTGCTACATGATTTTGATTTGATGAAATTTGCCAGCTTAGACACACTGTTTGGGGAGCATTGGCATTGATCATATGGAAATATGCATTGCTTTAAATTGACAACATCAGTTTACTGCACCAGTTTTTAAGTGAAAACTTTTTACTGAACTTAAACTTTAAGTGTTTATGCCTTCTTTTAAAGTGTGCTGTAGCTCGCATTAAACCATTGGGCTGCATGAGCTTGGAGTGAGTTGCTGTAAATGGATGAGATTCAGCTTTCTTTCAGTGACTCCTTCATCATGTGAAATTTTTTATTCATGAAAGTTTGGAAAGTAATGAATTGAGATATTTTATTGTACAGGGTACTCCTATTGTTTCTCTAGGGTGAGCCAAGATTGAAGATGGATGAACCCAATCCTTTCATCTCTGAAGATGAGGAAGGAGAGGTAGCCTCTGTGGCTTATCGATACAGAAAGTGGGATCTTGATAATGGAGTGGTTCTCATTGCAAGATGTGAGCATGATGCTGTGCTCCAGAATGTCAATGGAGAACTGCAGTACATCACTATTAAAGCTCTCAACGAGTGGGATTCCAAGGTTCGTAATTCCAGCATGCTGTTGTATTCATTGTTTGAAATCATCTTGGGTGGGAGAAATCTCATTGAAGTCTTGGCATTAAAAATAAAATGGACAAAAAAGGGTTTTCTTGAGTTTCCATATCCTTTGCCTTGTCTGTCCATATGTCTTGAATTTGAAATTAGTATTTTGACGTGGAATACGTCTTACCTTTCAGGCCAGCAGTAGGCCCCCTCGACCAGAAAATCGAGCATCAAGTTTTCATGTAAATGTTTAAAATTGCAATATCTTCTAAATGATAAAACATGCATGGTTACTTGATATACCATTTGACAGATGAAGGAACAAAGGTCATAAATTTTACAACATGAGCACACTATTGTATTAGCCAAGTCAGGGGAAGTGAAGGCAGAGTAAAACATGTTTTGGGCCACTAGGTATGCGCTGAAATTGGTATATCTCCGGCTTCCGAAATGATAGAACGTTGAGTGAGGTGTCATTGAAATTGTCTCATTAAGTAATATCTATGTAGTGTACAATGATAGCAGTAATGTTATTATAAAGACTGAATAATCATAATTAAACATGTAAAGTTGTGTTTAGACAAAGTTTCGTGGTACATGGGTGCTTCACACAACATGTTCAAAAGTATCACAAATGCATATGGGATAGTGAAGCAGATCATGAGAATCCAAAATGCATAAAATGACCAATATTGAATTTTATAGGGCTTACTGAAAGCGTAAAGGGGCGCTAGCCATGGTCAAAAATATCATAAATGTATGCGGGATAGTAAAGCAGGTCATGGCAAATCCAAAAAGCATTAAATGACCAATTCTGAACTTTGGAGGGCTTACTAACAACATATATCGGTGCTAAACATGTTCAAAAGTATTGCAAAGGTGTATGGGATAGTGAAGCAGATTATGGCAAATCCAGGATGCATTAAATGACCAATGCTGAATGTCAAAAGGTTTTCTGACAACGTCTGAGACACAAGGCGTTGTTGGTCAAGCATCGCACGCTGCAAACGAGTACAACCAACCCACAACCAAGTACATCTGCTGCTGTTAATGTTTGCTTGGAAGTGAACGATGAGGAAAATGTTAAAGGACTTTCAAAAGAATGCGATGGAGGCTTTGGAAGTAGAACCTGCGGTCCAGTTGGATGAAGAAGTGCGATCAATGTCGCAAGTGTCAGCTGATTGATTTCAACAAACTGTGGGAGTTAGCTACCTCGCACACCCACAGAACTAAATTTTTATTTGTTCATTTTCTTTCATAGCTCATTAGCAACCCTACAACACATGTGATGTTATCTACGCTCTAAAGGTTTGCGGCCGTGGTGCCGACACAGCCTCTGCCGATTATTTATTAATCAATGACTCATAGCCAGGGTCATTTTGGTGTGTATTTATCATAGTGCCATGTGTATCTTAATTATACTGCTCAATCACTATGACTCTTTGAGTATTTACACAGATGACTGAATGAGGAATAAAAGCTAAACTGTGAGTAATTAGAATATGATTTCATTGGAAATGTTCTTGCGTCTATATGCAGGTTAAGGTGTTTAAAGTTACTGTAAAATCATATATAGGAATTTTGTTTTAAAAAAATGGTTATCTTTAAGGTATGTAATCGAAGTTAGAAGTTACATCCCCTTAATGAGAACTCTATTGCTATAAATGTGCACTAATTAATAATACTGATGAGTCTCTTGACAGGGTAATAGCATCACATATTTCTAACACCTTCATTTTATCGACAATATGTATCTTAAGAAATGAATCTTTTGGTCCAACAACATTTGATCATTGGGGACCGTTTTGAGTTTAATATGATTTATATGCTATGATAAGAATTTATTATGTATTCCATAATAATTTTGAGAATTTTGGCTACTTATTGTCTTAACCCTTTGCGGTCCAATGTCGAGGCTGGCTCGACAGGCCTAGCTCTAGCAGCAGGTCCAACGTCAAGTTGAGCTCGACATCAGATGGCGCTGCGATTATGCGCATTTTATGTAAGGTGCTGCTATCTTATGTCACTTTTGTGAACTTCTAGTAACTTATGAAGCCTTTTCACCTATTTTGCAAACAGTATTTCTTTCGGCTACTACTTGAATTCCACAAAAAAATTGGACCGCAAAGGGTTCAGACCAATAGGCAGATTTTTTTGTTGGCTCATTAAATAAAGTCGTGTATTGTAAGTATAGGGGGACAAAACTCAGAAGTTATTAGAAAAACATTTTATTATTCTGGGAAACCTCAAGGCATTTAGCTTAAAGCTGCTGTCCTGCTAAATTATTTTTTCTGCTACCTCTTATAATGAAGTGAATAGGAATTGTTGTGCAATCAAAGAAGCTGATGAGGATTATCTATTTTATTGACTAAATTTCTTTTCTTTTGCCTGAGTTATAACATAAATTGTAGTTTATGCTTGCTTTGAAATATCAGGTTGTGAATTATTCTATCGATCAAAAGTTTCTTAATGTGGTGGGTTCATTGTAAAGTCAGCAAAAATTTTTCAAGATAAAAGAGGATCCCACTGAAAAGAATTTTTCCATTATCTTGTGCCATAATTTAATATTTTGTTTTCAGCTCTCTGGTGGAGTTGAGTGGAGGCAGAAGTTGGACACCCAGAGAGGTGCTGTCCTTGCTAATGAGCTTCGTAACAATGCTTGTAAGCTTGCTAAATGGACTGTCCAAGCTATCCTTGCTGGATCTGATCAGATAAAATTTGGGTGAGTTTTCATTAAGAAAAGTTGTATCATGGTCTTGGTACATTGTATTCTTCATCCCATCATTAACCACACACTGTCCTCCATAGTCGGGTAGTTTCCTATTTTTTTTAAAATTATCTTGTTCAGAAGTTTATAAAATTTTGGAGTGCCTATTTGAAGCCCTTCGATATAGAAATGATGTTAAGAATTCTTCCTGATTATTTTAAAAGTAAAAATTCAACTGTGAAAAAAACTAGCAGCAGAATATTGTATGCTGGTCAGTTGTTTGTCAGTATGTGCGACCTCATGAACGAACATTTTCATCTCCCTGACACTAGGTGATGCTGCCAGCTCGGCTAAGCTTCAAGCATTGGACCCAGTAAAATATAATAAACTAGTTTTGAATTAAAATTTTTTCATATAATTTATATTATAGTTATTATTTTTTCCATTTGCTTATTTAGCAATGTTTGTTAATTTTTACTATGAATTTACAATCTTTTACTTCTAAGAACAGCAGGGATTTACATTAGCAGAAGACTAATAGTAGTGAGCAGAGAAGGTTCGAAAACAACAGTGAATATCAGTGCAACAGAGGAGACTTTTCTAGCTTTGAGAATTTTCATAATGATGTTTATATATATTTAATACATGGTTACTTAAACTTTTCTTCTTGTGACTAAGAAATACAATTGTAAGTTCTGGTGACAAACATTGCGTGTCTAGAAATTTAAACTATGTACCTGTGATGCCCTCAAAATGGCTGCCTCAGTCCTGCTACTTCTGTGGGCCCTGCTGTTTATGTTGTCATAGCATATGACGGTCGAAATTCTCTATCATAGCATGGTCATAGCCATCATAAGATCTCAGAATAGGAGCGTTTTTGTTGAAAACTATCTTTGGTTTTGTTTTGTAAAAAGGGCAGAGATCAAGGGGACAGGAAAAAGCACAGCAATATTATAATTCAAATTATGAATCTGTAGTGTTGTAACACGCAAATCCTCCTTATGTATTTATTATAAATATATTGAAGGGGCTCTACTTCTTCCAGTGCTATTTGGAGAGCATAATCGAAGGCAAAGACAAGAACGATGACAGTTTCATTTCATTCGCTGGCAGTTAAGGGATACATATAATCCTTTTGAAAGAAGTGAAGAAGATTTTAGAACTCTCTTCCGCATTTCAAAAGGACTGGCTCGCGATCTAACATCCACAGTCCTAATCTAATAAAAATTAGGCAGACTGGTTTGCCAGTCGATTTGCAGGTTGGTGACGTGATTTTAACATGTATATTCAGGGTTTATAGGAACCTGGAAATCCTGGAAAAGTCAGGGAAAATGAAAACGGTCATGGAAGTCCTGGAAAAGTCAGGGAATTTTACGTAGGGTCGGGGAAAAATCCCAAAACTGTTTAATTTTGGAATTTATTCCGAGTCCCCGACTCATGATTTAATAATCTTATACTGCATTATAATGTTACATTTTTGATCTCACTTAGTTTAATTTTAATTAAATGTCTGGCATAAAACCTGTGTGCTGATTTACTTGTCTTGTCGTGCTATGTAGTTAAATCAATGGAAATAGAAGTGTGTTGGCATATTAATGAACCGCTAAGCGGTTGTTTGATATGCGCATTGTAGGGGGGCATTGTAGCTGTGGGGGGCACGAGATTGCCAAACCCAGCTCACTTTACACGCTAATCACCTATTGCTTTGCATTGCCAGACTTCCGCCGACTTCCGTTAACTGTTACCCTTTCTTTGGCCACCTCAGGATTGGATGACTTGGACTTTGTTTTTCACCCCAAGCGACGGGCTTGGTAAAGCAGATTTACAATTACATTCTGTAGTGTCTCTTCCTGCAATCTATGCTAGGCCTTTCAACAAGAGCTGAAAGAACTCTCACCTACCAAAATGCTTCAAGTTTCAATAGATGGCCCTAATGTCAACTTGGCTTTTCTCAAAGAGCTTTAGGCTTATCTATTTGAACAAAATGGACCCACTAGCCTTATTTTTGTTGACATAGGATCCTGTGGACTCCATACTGCCAATAATAGTTTTAAGGGTGAATTTAAGGCTGTTGATTGGGAACTGGTTGAATTCTTGCATGGAATTTACTGTGTGCTCAAAGATGTACCTGCTAAAAGAAGTGGTTATATTAGGTTCAGTGAAGAAAGTGACACTGTTTTTCCTGCAAAATTCTGCACAGTAAGATGGCTAGAAAATGAGGAAGTGGCTGTAACTGCTCTTAAATCACTTTCAAACTTTGCCAAATTCGTAGAAGGATGTGAGGAAGAAAAAATCAAGATTGATTCAAAGAACTACTTTAACATGATGTCAGGTTTGAAGGAAAAGCTATAGCCTGCCAGGTTAGCCTTCTTTGCATATGTTTCTCAGCAATGGAAACCCTTCCTGAAGGCATATCAATGTAAGGAACCAATGATTCCATTCTTGTATTCAGACCTGTCTTCTCTGATTAGAGACCTTATGTCTCTCTTCATCAAAGGTGATACCTTAGATAAGGCTAAGTTAGTAGTTGATGTCGATCTCAAGAAAACTTCTTACCTGACAAACATTTGAAGTTAGGAACTGCAGTTGAAGCCGAGCTGCAGAAACTTAAATTGAGTGCAGAGAAGTTGAAGAAATTCAACACGGATTGCAAGGATGCGTTCCTTAAATTATGCCAAACATTAATCTTCAAGTCACCTGTTAAGTACAAGTCATGTGAGAGTGTCACATTATGTGACCCAGCCCTAATTGCTAGTTATCCTAATGTTAGTATTACTAAATTGTCCAATACTCTTGAGTTATTCCACGCAAAAAACTGGCTTTCAGCAGAAATCGTATTATTACGGTGTTTCGAACTCTTGTATCCAAAACGGAAGTGATTGAAGCATGTAAAGCCTATCGCAGAAGTGTGCTGATAACATCACTTTTGGAGAGGTCTGCTTGAAGGTATGGAGAGCTTCCAAAACTTTTATGCCCTAATCAAGAAGGTGCTAATCTTGAGCCATGGGCAGGCCTTTGTGGATAGGGGTTCCCCATCATCAAAGGGCTTATAGTGGAGAACCAATTGGGACGTTCCCTGATTGCTCAAAGATGCATTTACGATGCTATCAAAGCAGTCAGTGGGCTTCAGAATATGACCATTAACAAAAATATGATACTGTCATTCAGAAATGCATGGTCGCGTTATGAAGACACCCTGAATAAGAAATGGCAAGAGGAAGAAGCAAAGAAATGTCATTTGGTTACCAAGAAAAGTCTCCTTCAACAGATCAAGTAATTGAAAGCCAAATTAGTTTCAGAGAAAGTCACTGAAATTCTTTCGATTTACAACGAAATCATAAATCTGACATCAAAGTTAAACTGATTTTCTTTTTATTTTGTGTACCCAAAGATTGTAGCAATATCTATTATTGTGCAAAACTACCAGTTTTTTTCGTAATAAGGTTATTTTATTTCCTAATATGGATAATTTTTATTTTCTTGACTTTGAAGTTGTTGATCTCTTATTGCTGGGAGTTCACCCTTCATATTTAATATGAAAATAAACCTACAATTTTTCGTAAGTTTAGACCTCTTTGCTTCCTCAATACCACTTTTATCTCTATAAATAGTGGGAATCTTGGAGTTTTCAGGCATTCAAAAGTCAGGGAAAATGTAAATGAAAAACTACTATAAACCCTGATATTTCAGTATTTGAAAACTCGAATGCTCCGTGCATATGAGTGCATGCAACTTTTACCTGTATGCAATGATTTCAGTTCCTGATGGCAATAAGATTCTTACACAATAGTCCATTGCATGAATGTGGAACTTCATTGAGCAACTGTTTAGCATAATGAAAAATATGCGGCGATGTCTGCACTCAGAGAAGGTATTGCACTATAAGCCAGAAGTTGCAGCAAAACTAATAATTTCCTGTGCCGTGCTGCACAACCTAATGTTGATGCACCACCTGAATACACAGAAAGGGAATATCCCACAGGCAGAATTTGTGGAGGAGGTGGTTGATGTACCTAATATAGGTGGAGATGTCAGGGAAGCTGTTATAAGGTAATCATCACATAAAAGGAATTCATTTTTACATGGATATTCTTTAATGTTGTTACTATAACACTACTGTAAGGTCTGCATTTTCCCTTATGAACGCTTGTGACTGATCTCTTTCAACAATCCTCTAGGTCATGCAAAAATGACTGCAGTCCTATGGCTGAATGTCTTACTGAAGCTTGACTAAGATCAATCTGACTTCATGAGCTATCCACTTTTAATCCTACGTCAAGTTCTATTCATGCACCCTTAATCATTTCCTCCGCTATGCGTAGACAACAGAACATATAGATGATCACATCGTATTTCTAACATATACAATTTATACTTTTATACTCTCTTGAACAGACTCCATCTTCACTATTTGTTTACGAATTTGCTCCAAGTCACAGTTGATAAAATGTGTCAAAGGCTCTCATTGGCTTTTCTCATTTTCTTAGGACTACCATCATGCAAAATTCTAGATTTTCAATGCGATGCGCTGTTCACTCGTCATCCATCATAAGCATCATAAGCCTTATGATGGTAGCTTATGGAATTGCTCGAATGTCATAACGGTCATAAGTTGCTCGTCAAAGTTATCACCCTTATGATGCCTATGACATTTACAGAATTGACCTGCTGGGCTTTTCCAAAGAACTTAAAAATTATCGTGTCTTTTTCATGTAAACTGGGATTTCATAATATAAAGCATTTGAATATAATTAATACATTTATGGTGTGCCCTGAATCACAATTAATGCATCATTTTCTTTGTTGAAGGAAACTACCCTTGGTGAAACTTTTACATTGTCATATACCTACTTGCTCATTACTTGTCCATTACTTTGTAATTTACTGCAAAAATCAGTGTTTTCTACTACTTTCATTGTCATGAAAGTAAAATATAATGATTCTGTATTCCCTCATTATTTTAGTCAAAAAGTTTACTTCCATATTGGATCTTTTGAATGTTAATTTGTACACAAGCTGTCAGGGTAAACATTAAAGTGCTGACATTTATTTAGATTTATTAAATTTATTTAGATTGATTTATGTATTGAATTTTTAGTGGTACAAAAAAGGGAGTACAATTTCAAAGGATTAATATCACTATATTTACTTAAGTATCTCTGCTATGAGTATGTACAGTTTATGAGTATTTATTGTTGTTCTATTTAAAGTTCTATTATTCCCTTCTTTCTCAATTTATCAAGGTATGTTTCACGAGCCCATGTGCGTGATTCTTCAAAGCATGTCATTCTTGGGACACAGCAGTACAAACCTCATGAATTTGCTACCCAAATTAATCTTAACATGGATAATGCTTGGGGTATTCTGCGGTGTATTGTTGACATTTGTATGAAGCAAAAGGATGGCAAGTACCTCATCATGAAAGATCCTAACAAGGTATGAATAATTATAATTGGTTTTGTGAATGCTGCAAAAACTTTGTAAGGATGCTGATTAATATTTATTATGTTTTGCTTGGCATTTTAATCAAAAATTAATTGCTAAAGTTGGATGGATTTTTTGAGGATTTCAAATAATCAGTATACAAAGTTATAAATTTTTATTTGGTATTTTCCTGGATTCCCATTCTTTTAAATTTGTCTACATTTTCCATGCCCTAAATTTCATGGTTATTGTGCTGGTGTATGCATAAATAGGTTGTACCATTGGTGCAGTAAGTGCTAAAGTGTGATTGAATATAAATTTATTTTTATCATGGTATAGGAGGATGTAGTTAGTCTGGTTTACTTTGCTATTATTCTGTGAATTTTGCATAATCCAGAGTATCTTGAAAATTTGTTGCGAGATGATTATTTTTCCATAGCAGTGAAAGTGTTACACATTTAAAAATAGGATCTTAGTTGTTGTAGTATTGCAGAAGATCAAATAAAGAATGAAAATGAATCAAAAATTAACTGTTATGCTTATCTAGCCTCTGAAATTATACTACAAAGAGAAGGTTTAGTAAAATGATATGTTATGCGTTAAACATTTTCAATTTGGAAATATGGATTATAAACTGATGGTCTGAGATTATTATTTTGAGTGGTTTTTAAAAATTGTCCATTTGATTAGGTGAATGAATGTAATGGTCATTATAACCTCCTCACATGAATCTGTGCATCAGATGGAGATGGCTTCCACTGTATGTAATCTGAGATTCTCAAATTGTAAAATGCAATAAAATTGCATACAATATCCCACTATTCTTGGTAATGTAATTAATATTTCATTCACTGCTCATACTATGTTTTACTTGTATTTCAGCCTATGATTCGTTTGTATGACATCCCTGATAACACATTTGATTCAGAAAATGAAGATGGTGATGAAGATGATAGTGGTAAGGGTAATATTTAACTCCTAGTTTATTGTGTCAGTTTCTCATTGGTGAATTAAATTGTGGATTTAATGTGGAAAACCCCAATCCATTGCTGTTGTTTTTTACCATGTAATTATCAATTATGGCATCAATAGATTTGTTTTTATGTATTTAAAGAAATTTTATTTGCACTCAAAGAATGTTGTAGTTTGTTGTTTTATATTTTACCTGAGATCAACTCCTGCTGAAAGTTGAAAAGAGAAAAAATTCAAGCTCTGTGATGTTCATGTACTGAAATCCCAGGTGATGGCCTGTGGATTTCGTACTGGAGGCTTATAAACTTATTTTAATAATGCTACATACAACATGCTATTGATGTTTCAATGGTTTATTTTTTTGAGATTCTAACAAAGGGTATCTCTAAGTAAACATTGTTATTTATATAGGTATGGGAAGTCATTTAGAATAAATATTTTGTTCTAATAAGTAATTAATTAACTTTTATAAAGATTTTTCCATGCTCAAACTAGTGACCTCTTTCCTTTCGCAGGTGATAAAGCTACTGAAGCCTTCCAGCCTTTGTATCCATACTCAAGTGTGAAAAGGATTTGAAAAAGGAGTTTTATAGAATCCTAAAAAGCTTGTGAAACATAATCACAGACTGTACGTCTACAATTTAGGCAATTGAATTAAAATCATTTCATAATTATTTTGTATTCAATTATCTTCAATTTCACCATCTAGTGAACTGAAGATTGGTGTAGGATTGAAAAATTGATGTGGAAAAATCATCTCGTCCTTTAGGTGTTGAAATCATTTACAAGGAATATTAAACTTGCCTATGGAGATTGTTTATTTTATTTATCATTATGAATACTTAAATGTGCTATCTTGTAATGGGTTTAGAGATGGGTAAATTACCATAATTTTCAATTGAGGTAAATTACCGTGGTGAATTACGGTACTTTTTTAAAATTACCGTAATATTTGGGTAATTTTAAGTTTTGAGCTGCAAATCCTTATCAGAGGACTCCAAACGACATCAAATAGCATAGAGATATAAATGCCGACGTTTATCAATAATAACTCATTAAAAAATTAAAACAAAGTTGGCAGCACCACGCAATTTGCCTCTTTTGTCACACCATGAGAAATTTTCATTCCAAAGACATACCTCTGCGCAATGTGCATTTGTTATTTTACTCTGAATTAATTGGAATTAATCATGGACACAATGTAAACAAAATCGTTTTAGCTTCTTCATTTATAATATTACCAATTCTAATGGTTTCTTCATGAGGAAGAAATTTTCTGAAAATTACCGTTTATTACGGTAATTTTCAGGGGTGTTGGTAATTTACGAAAAATACCACGGTAATTTACCAAGTTGCCCATCTCTAAATGGGTTTAAATGTGGATGTTCCTAATCAGTGTCATAATCACTGCATTCAGAATTGAATGACAATTCACCATTGAATTAAATGGCTATTTACTTGTGTGCACCTTACCCATCCTTATTTAGGAGTAGTTGTTGGCCTCAAAAAAATATTTCTCCTCCAGTGGTCATTAAAATTTCTTAAATAATTCACCAGATTAGTTGGCAATATCAGTCGCCAAGTTCATTATTCACAAATCTTTGTAAGGTATACTCCTTTCCTGAGTCATTAGGGTTTGTTGCATGAGGGTTTTACGTTATGTGAATTGGTCATGAATTAGTTGATGGTATGTCTTCCTTTAACTTTTTTGCTGCATCCTTGAGAGGGTATTCCAGCAATGTGAACCTCTACAGGAGAACCCATTGTGCAAATGTCAAGGAGTGAAGATATACTAATTTTAGTTCTATTGTATTTTAAGATATAACATACATGATTCAGTTTGATAGTGATTGGCAGAGGTCACTTAATAGTGTGAATCATTAGCAAGAGGATGTAGGTTTAATCCTATTTAGCTGTTAAATTTCTTTTGAGAGTTGTGATTTGAATGAATTTAAATGGCAGCACAGAGGAGTTGGTTGGAGTTGTAATACTTGAACCTGAACAATTTGACCATTAGACCACTCAGAATTGATTTATAGAGGGAATGGTAGCTTGTTTCATTCCAGTATATTGAGTAGGTCTATAATGTCTTCCAACTTATGATGGTTATGGAGGTTCAGGGGAATGAGAAAGTTTCATTATCACATATTTAAGAAAAGAGTGCAGAAATGGTCATAAGACAGTTTTTATAAGTTTTATCATGCTCTTGAATTAAGTTTGTACTTTTTTTGAGGCTCAATTCTATTTTGGGTTCACTTATCCTCCTTAGTCATATTATTTGGCTGTGCCTCAATATTCGATAGTATAATGGACAGGGGTCATATCTTTTTTGCTTGCAACAATTGGCCTTGAAAATTTTATATCAATTTGTATTTCTCTAAATTATGGGTTGATAACATTGCTTTAACTCATCTTAGCATTGGGTAAGTGCTGACCTTTTAGGCATATTGCTGTACTTTTATAGGAGTATATTAAAATGAGGATTAGTAGGGACATGACATTTTCGCGAAACGTTTTTTGCGACAGGATTCACGCAATAAGCGATTTTAGGGTTTAATCACGAAATTAACCGTGTCTTCTTTGAAACGCGATTTTTTAACGAAATTTGAGATATTTTGCAAACGCCGAATTTTTGTAGCATGAAATATTTTCTTTAGTGATGGCCGGATCGGATCTTTCATTTTTCTCGGTTCCGGATTCGGATCCAAAGACACGGAGAAAAATCGGATCCGGATCGTAGATTTTAAATTTTCGCGGCTTTGCGATCGAAGTGCCCCGTGAATGGAATGTCGGTGCGGTAGATATTGACAAGAAGAGGATGTGTAAATAAGGTCACGTAATTAGATGAAAACGTTCCCGTGCAACTAGAAGCAAAATAAATAAATATGACTTTTTCCATATTACCCCGGTATCGCGGGAAAAAAAAATACGTAGGATGTCACGCGGGTAGCCTACATTCACCGGGATCAGGCGGAAAACGAGAGCTAGTGTACCTACTGTGGGAAGTTCGATCCCAATCGCAGTTTAATTTTTTCTTTCAGTCACTGCATCGAAAATGTTATCATATTCAATTTCAAACCATTACATCTGAATACTCACTTTATTATACTTTGTTGTTTAAATTAGATTTACAAATGTACCACTCATAAATTAAGGATGGTCCGGTCGGATCCAAAGATCCACGGGTCTTTCATTTCATTCGCTACTGAAATCAGATCCAGGGACAGTAAAAATTCAGATCCGGATCGGAGATTTTACCATCTCGCGGACTCGTGATCGATGCGCCCCGCGAATGGAATGTACGTATGGTAGATACCAACAAGGAGAGAAGTAACTCGGGTCACGAAATGAGAAGAAGATTTTTTCCGTGCCACAAACGAGGAAAACAAAAAATACTCGTCTTGACCTTTTTCTCCATAAATGTGCGAGAAAAAAATTAAGCCGAATGTCATGCGGGTCGCATACATTCGCCATATTTCCCGTGAACCTATGAGAGCGTAGTTGTTACAAATGAGGGCTAGTGTACTGCCAGTCGCGAGTTCGATCCTTAACACTACCTAGGAATACAGCACGGCTGTATTCCTAGGGTAATGCTAGTAGGCAGTTAAAAAAAGTAGATTATCAGAAATATTATGCCAAATTATAAGTAAAAAAAATAATTAAATTACGCGAAAGGAAATGATTGGAAATATTTTTTATTGCAGAATTAAATCGTAGAATCATTATGTTACTTTACAATCTATTTTTGAGTGACGTATTCGTAAATCTAGTTTAAACAATAGAAGTACAAAAAAGTCAGTATCCACATACAAAGGTTGGAAATGAAGGATGATAAAGTTTTTTATTCAATGGTTGAAAGAAAACTTTTAAACAGCGTAAGAATCGAACTTCATTACCTGCACTCCACTACTCCACTCTGTTATTGTTATTACCATTATCTCATTAATTTGCCTTTAACTTAATTTTGCCTGTTTTTTTTATGTTGCGTAGGGTAGCCATAACTTCTGTATTGGATCTCAAATGTATGTACTATTAACTGTTTGTTCACATTGGTATGAAGTCTTTATTAATAATATTTAAAAAAAACCCTTCCTTTAAGACTCCTTTTTCCCAACATTAAACACAGCTTTCACCTTTTTAAAACTATTTTATTTACAGCATTTGTCATTTTTAAACACCGCTTTTGATGATTTTTATTTACCATTTTTCGGTGTCCCTAAGGATGAGGCATGTAGCTAAAAAATTAAGAATTTTTCTTCAGGTGCTTGCCATGACCCATCATTTTCTCTGAAATTATCAAATGGGTGAACTAATTTGCCGGGTCATCTGTTGGTATTTTTGTATAGTGTGTTGCTGTACAATTCACCGGAGTATTTGCGTATGTTAACTTTTTTGCTGTTGGAACTTATATGATGATTGCGATGACTGGAATGTCTTTGATATTTATGCCCGATAAGTCTTAATCCTCAGATCACAAGTACCCATGACCTTGACCGACTGCATCATAGCAAAATCCCCTATCGAGAGAGATCTTCATGACCTCCTGTCTACCCTAGTATTGGTGCTCAAAAGAGCTGCATAAAGATATTCGAATTATGAACAAAATTCATGTTATAGTCCCATTTCTTCCACGGGTCTTGTTAATTTGTAACCACATGGGTGGTTTAATATTTTTCCTGACTCTGAAAATTGCATTTACAAATTAAAACTGTTGGGAGAGCTGATTTCATCACCAGTGTTGATAAGATCTCATTGCTTTTCTATAGTTTTTCATTCATATTTTCCTCAGCCTATTTCCACTGATTTCATCACCAGTGTTGATAAGATCTCATTGCTTTTCTATAGTTTTTCATTCATATTTTCCTCAGCCTATTTGGTGAAATCCCATCGTATGGATTCATTTTCATTACATTATAATACAACGTAATGTAAGGGAGGCCGCTTTTCACCACTTCTGTTATAGCGGTAGCCCGATGTTTTTGCACATCGTTCGAAGCATACCTATCGGCGTCATGGCGAGGTATTTTCGTTTCTTTATCATGATGTCCAAAGCTATTTTTCTTGTTTATTGAAACTCACATTTGGAGTGATCTCGATGGCTAGAAATTTCTATGGACATGTTTTGCTCGTTGAATCAACCTATGCTCTCACTAATTTCTCATTTTAATGTTCCTCTGAAGTGAAAGTTAATCTAATATTTGGTAAAATCCATTAGGAAAACTGGACTGCTCTTTCCAGATTAAGCAGTTATCAATTTTTATCTGATTTTTTTGAAGCTGATGTGGTGAGATGCTGGGATATTGAAGTAGATTTGAGTGTTCAGAAACTAGCCTGAATTGATGAAATTTGTTTGAAAAATATAATAGTCAAGGAGGTCATTTCTGCTGTCATAAGTCATTGTCATGGGATTCGTAAGATGTGGAATCCAATCTATGGAATTTGAATCTTCGGGTAAATACATACTTAAATATTCTGCACCTTAGTGGTACTTTGGCGTATGGCCATTGTGCAATCACTTTGCAGAGTTTAAACATACCGGTAGATTCCAGGATTAGTTCTTGAAAGGGGCATGGTAATTAATATACGTCCCACACACTTATATATTTATTCAAATGGAGTTCTTTGGCAGTTTAATTCGTGGCCAATATCTTACTGAGGCCAGAAAATGCACTTATTCTGCTTTAGGATGTTCCATAAATTAGTAATCTGAGGACTTCAAAGATGAGTGATAAGATAGTATTTTAACCCT
This sequence comes from Platycnemis pennipes, assembly GCA_933228895.1. Classification (NCBI taxonomy): domain Eukaryota; kingdom Metazoa; phylum Arthropoda; class Insecta; order Odonata; family Platycnemididae; genus Platycnemis; species Platycnemis pennipes. The sequence goes on from OW121847.1 coordinate 112,174,663, forward strand.
TTTGCTGCTGTGAACGTACCTAGTACGATCGCACGGTAGGCTGCAGTGAATGTTTTTTTTTGTTCTCACTGTAGTGCTTTTACTTTTCCGCCACATGTGACGAGTAAGTTTCCGGAGAGTGAGCCGCAGCGAAAGGGTTAAGTATTATAGTCTGTCTCTCTTTATAATGTGTGAAGTCTTGAGAAGGAAATTACTATTTATATTTTGATTCTTTCCACTTCACCGTGATGGCTCCAACCTTATTCTCTGAGAAAGTATCAGGATTGACCCTTAGATCAGGGATGTATTTATGAACTCTGAGGCCCCCAATGCTATAGTCTTGCAACCTGGCAGCTTGACATAGACGTTTCCTTGCATATTAAGGCAATACATAATGAGTATAAACATCTATCACTATTAGCACTGCTAGTAGGCGCCAGGCTGCTTACATCTCTCTTGCGAGCCCCCGGCGGCTGCCGGGTCCCCCTAATGGTAAATACGGCCCTGCCTTAGGTTGAAGTTGAGTAGTTGGGTGAAAAAAATGCAGTATAAGCACCCTATTCCTCCACGTAACTGAACTGGATTTGTTTTGAAAGTTATTGTTTTTCTCTACCTAGGCAAGTGAATGCATTCATTTAAATTTGAAGTTGTGCCATAAGTATTTAAATATAAACCTGTTTTTGTTTAAAATCGTACATGGTGCTTTCAAGTTGTTCCTGAAAGTTTTGTTATGACGATTTTTAGTTGTAGCCGCCACTTTGTGGAAGTCCTTCCTTCATCTGCTCTATACTATCCGTGATCATGCTAAAATATCAGTAATCTTTTAAATCCAACCTGATCTTCAGTTATGGTGGCTTAGAGAAAGGTGAAGGTAACTAGTATAGGACATTTCCACATTGGCATATTCCAATCATTTCTATGCGTAATGGCAACAGGTTAATAGGAATATATGATTGTTGGTGAATGGTTGGGTAACCGTTGGGCAATAACAGTTGGATAACGGTTGGCAAAACGGACATGAATAAACTTCAGGGCATCATTTTATCAGCTTCCAGTGATCATTTGTATTCCCATTTTAAGGCATGTATTTGTATAGTCATAAGTAATTACATGGAATATATAGTTTTTCCAGTTTTTTAGTTATCTCTATATCTGTGAGTTTTTCAATCTTGGTGGTAAGAGAGTGCATATTTCTCGGATGTCTCTGACTGAAATTGTTTTAGTATTAATTTGTGTACCCATGTCGTAGGTTACATGCCCCAATGTAGTCTTATACTGAATACTTGTATATATATATAGATATGTATTTCTTCCGATCTTCTACATCTGCTATAGATTTTCTTTGTTATATAGTTACTAATTAGATTTTCACAACAGCCAACCTTTCAAACACAAGGCCACCATTATTTGGACACCAATCCTCTGAAATGGTCATTTCACCATTTTATGTTTTCCCAATGGGCTGATGTCGGTAACCAATGCTGGGCGGTGGTGGGGGAAGTGGAGGGGGGACATCGGAAGGTCTGCTGGCACAGATCCTGTCGCAACCATTTCCATTGGCAGAGTCGGCTGTGTGTCCCCCTTTGCGATAAGGCGAAGTAGCTTTGCGGGCTCAGTTGTGGTTGGACGAAGTGGATGTCGTAAGAGGTCGCATTCACGCCCACTTTTCCGAAAGGGTTTAAAACATCAGTTTTTCGCCGCTTATAACTCGAGAACTAATTGACGGATCGAAAAACGGAAAATACGGTTATTTTTATTTTACGAACTCTTATCAGATTCGGCCTTAAAAAAATATGGTAAACGGCCCAATTACTATTCATATCTACTATGCGAGACACCACTGGGTGTGTGGAAGGTCACCAGTCGTCAAAGTGACTTTTGCTGAAAATTAAAAAAAGTAAAGAAAATCACTGGGAAATGATTGTGAATTGTGATCAGTTTTATGAAAAAAATAATTTTACTTTGTTTTCGTTTTATTCGTGGATTGTGCGAGGGGAAAAAGAATTCCTTAATCTCTCGGTTCTACAGTCATTCCCTCTTAACTTGTCTCTTCTGTCTGTCTTGATGTAGCGCGGGGAAGAAATATTTACGCAGTGCCAATCTCGAGTTCGAGTGATTTTATTTTGCGGCAATCGGGTTGGAATTGCTGTTAGAGTACTGGCCTCTCATCCCGAGAGTCCGGATTCATATCTCGGCAATGACAATGATTTTTCATTGGTATACTGGTCCCTACCTGGATGCTTTGTGGAGAGCATCCGTCGGATGGGACCTTTAGGTGTCTTCCGTTAAGAGAAGACAAATGCCGACGCCGGGTTTGTCTTCACCCTTTCTCAGTTTCATGAAGTATCCTACCCCTATCCGGTCACCAACCCATCATAAATGGTACCAATGACCTTAGTAGTCGGTCTACAACCTGGAATAATTACAATTGATTTTTTCAAGTACTTTTGAACTTTCCAACAACTTCACAGGGTTCTCTAGGGTTTCCCACAAAGTCCCGAGTGACACTTACTGTGCATTCGTAGAATTTCTTCACAAAATGAGCTTCTTTCCTTTGTATCTCATCTGGTTCCTGAGTTAGATCTTTATCCGTTGAATCTCATATGAGGCCCTGCGCATACGAAATGATCTCTCTTTTAGTTTTCCACTTCATCCCTTGCCCACAATTATTTTAATAATTCCTTGTCTCTTCACGCTGTGCCACAAATATTACGGATACGAATTACCCAATATAGATTAAAAAGGAACGCAGATGTTTAACTTCTCTTGCTACTCCTGCCAATCATAATGTTTAGGTAGTGGTGATTTGTAAGAACAAGGGAAAGATTGTAAACATCAAGTTTGAAGACCCCTCTCAGTCATTTTGTTCACGAATGCACAATTTCCTTTAGCTTTCGGAAATTATAATACATGTGTGTAATTGTTTTATATGCGTACTGCTCTTATTAGTACTTGGACACATACATTATTTGCGTAAATATTTTCAAGTTTTCTGAGCACCTTATGAATTATCCAGTTGCATTTTAGTGAAATAACTTGGCACATTATTGAAAACTGGGACTGCTTGCTTTCTCACCGTTAGTTATCAGTAATCAATTGTGCACCGTGTTGACTGATGCCATTCACGAGAGAGTGGAATTTGAAATTAACACTATTTACGGTCGGCAGTTTGAGAGTTGATTTGATAAATTATTATTTGCGACTCAGCGTGAGTTACGGTTTTTTTAGTACGAACAATACCTATATATTAAATTTTTAAAAACTTGACCGCAAACGTTATAAACATCCTTTGTGACAAAGCTCCCATCTCTCTAGAAAATCGGCCGGTTCTGCCAGCATCATACGATAACTCCACATTTATATCATTAGCATTCCTTCTTGGCTTGCATAAGAGTAAATAGGTTGGACGTGGATTTACACTTTGAAACAAACTTTTCTACTAGTAGAAATCTCCATGGAGAATAACATCCGAGTTTTAAGAGGCAATCTAGACCCAAAATTTGTCATTACTTGTGGTTAAACCCGCATAGATGTAAGTAGCTTAAAATCCAAATCGTCATGGCAAAACTTGGTTCTTAAATAAAAGGTTAGGTCTGAAATGGGACTGCACCAAGAACCATTATGCTCAAAATGTTCATTGGTAACCTTAAAATTTTTCTTTGATAAAGGTCCCATAAAAGTGTGTTACGGCCCATATATTTTCAGTTTGAATTATTTTTAGACGTAGGTTTGTTGATAGGGAATTGTAGAGTGGCTCAATTTGTGTCTATGAATAATTTTTTCGTGATGAAGTTGACGTTTATGTCCATTTCCAAGGAAAAACTGATTGGCCTGAAGTGGAAGTATATCGTCCTTCTTTTTTGAACTGCAGTAACGAGGAAAAGAAAGGTTCAGTCCCGAAACCGCGCAGATACTCTATTTCCATAGAGTATTTGGATGATTGCTACGGGGCCATTGCTGCGCTCTAAAAGACGAATCGTTAAAGCGAATACGGCTTTGGAGAACCCATTAACTCTTGAGGTGGTTCCTCAGTCAAATTAAAGCCATGTGTTTTTCTTTCACTTTTGTATGAATAAAGTTTTCTCGCTGTTCACATGACGAGAATGATCACTTTTCTGGCATATTACATATAAAGTAGATTTAAACGGCAGAGTGCAGTATTTACAAATAATAATTTTAATATCATCTCAGTCTGTTATATTTCGAAGAACTTTTATAAGAAGAAGTTTTCTCCGCAATAACATTGTCATAAATTGAACGCACCAATTCCTCTTAGCTTTCGAGTAATGCATTAAAATCTTCTGATAGGTACATTAGGAAACTTCAACTTGTCATAAATGCGCTGCATTTGGCTCTTCGGGGAGGGGTAATAATAAAAAAAATATATATTCGTAATGCGCTAATTTTTTACCTTAAATTTGCTTCTTGCATCATAGACGTGTCATAGCGATGGGAGTGATTGTAAACTTGTTGAAACAATGATCATCGAAGCATTATTTCAACAAGGGCTCTCTTTTCTCGTTGCCATTTGATTACAAACTGTCTGACATTCCAGTACCACTTTTCTCCTTGACACCTCAAGGTGATGTGCAGCATTCTTTGACACGATACCTTCCAGTCATAATACCCTTCTATATTCTTCTTTTTCTCTCTTCCATTTCACTGAGAGACTGTGACTGACTGTATCGACTTAGCATCCTTGGTGTTCACCCATCTTTTCCTTTGTATTTTTCCCAGGTAATCATAGAATGTTTCCTTTCGGGCTCAGCTCCAGTTATGAAGGACGTGAGAGTTATCCGATGACTGTTGCCGAAGAGGACTTTGCGTGCTTTGGCCGTCTTCGTCGTCAAAATGGTGAGCTGTCATTTTTATGCATTCTCCTATATATTTTTTTGCCATTTGTAGAATGATGGTGGAATCAACTCTTAGGGCGAGTGAATTATTCACGGGGCTTCCACTGGATGAATTTGTATGCCTACACGTGTATAACATCATTATCATCATCAGGGATTGGTTTGATGCAGATCTCAACTCAATTCTCCTATCCGCTAATCTCTCCATATTTTCGTAATTCTTCTCTTTCATATTTCATCACTTGTTCTGCGTATTCCATACGAGGCATTCCTTTGCTGTTCTTCCCGTTCGCTTGTCTCCAGATTTGATATCTCGATCATTCGTCCTTGGATTAACGGTATATTTCATCCCAACGTCTGTGTAACACAGTCTGTGCTACGTCAACATAAATCAAATATTTTGTTTTTTTATGAATGGTTAAAGGGCTTTTCACCTGGAAATCTTATAAAGTTATTTTGGATCACAGAGGTATGTTTAGGAATTCGCTTATTCCCGATGACGAATATGAAGGCCCAACCTGAGAAAACATTTCAGGAAAGAACTGGGTTCAATTTTTTAAGAGCCGATGCGTATGAAGAGTAGATGTATTTGAAGGATTTAAGCATATTTTCATGTATGTTTTACTCTAATTATCATCGTTTCAATTATGTTAATGAAGACTTCCATTTCATAATTTATTGTCATTGAAATGGAAAAGGAACTAATAAATTACACCAGTTATCAAGTTGTAAGTAATAAAAAGTAAAAGAAATGCCAATTATTTCAATAAATCGACCATGAAAATCGATGGTGATATTTTGTTGAAGTTTAACTTGTACCTTAAATAACACTTTTTATAATATTGCTATAAATATCTCTCTAGTCATTCATTTTACTTCTTTTCATCGAAATTTAATATTTAAAGGTCGATCAAAATGCAAGTACATCCGGTAGATATAGTTGAGTATGCCACGAAGTCAGGGTTTCAGTCAGTAAGAGTATTTTTCTACTGGTGAATCTCGACCAATAACGTTACACGGGGATGAATGGTTGAGTTCAGCGGGAAGCATCGGAAAGGAGGGCGATTGGGAAGGACCCGGATTTATCATTTACTTACTCTCCGGGGAAAACGCAGTTCTCCTTTGGCATGAGAACTTATCCAATAAGTGGTCTTCGAGTACGCACTCTTCTCACGGTATGTGGGTTGGAAGAGGGTGAAATATCACTCCTTCCTTCTGGAATAATCAGCTACGCCGAGAAATTGATTATGGGAAATCGATACACCAAAGAAGTGTACTGGCCACCTTTAAGCATCTCCTGTAAAGTTGGATATTCTGAAAAATATATTTTGCTAGATACCGAATGCAATTGGCGGTAGTAGGTTCGATGAATAAGTCCCAGAATTTCCTGTTTTTTCCCTTTTTGTATATTGTGTGTGATTCACTTCGCTGTATCGTAGTTATCCTTCTTGGTAGACTTATTTTCTTTCATTTTAAGTCCGTTGCCTTGTCATTTATGTGGTTTAGGTGGATAATTTTGGCTCCCATCTTTTTTAAAAACTACGTATTGGCGTTATCCGCTGTTTTTTTTCGCTTTTCTGTTCTTTTTTGTCTTTGTTCATCAGTGGAGACAAGCTTCTTTCCGTAGTAATACGAAATTATTAACTTAGCAATCGAGAGATTGACGCCCTGCATGGGTTAACTATCTGTATCTTTAATTGTAGGTTGTGATGGTGAATCAATAGCTTCTTGTTCTCCTGCTATGCGTCATTTTTTATACCCAAAGAATTCTAGAGTAATAACGCTTCAATGTAAGTAAACCTTTTACTCTTCAGTGTACCCGCCGGGTATATCACCGGCCACGATGGTACTTTATTATTTTTTTCAAACTGCCATAAAAGGAGTGAAATATTTTCTACTCTTCAAACACACCCTCAAATGATTTAACTTGATTACTGAACTTCCATTACTACTATAGGTGACTAAGTTTGAAATGAGTCATAAGTTTGATTGGATTTGCATGTGCATTTTTGCTGAAACAATCTCAGAACGAAGTTTGTTCCCCTTCGCTACTTACATGAACATTTTTCCAATATGTTGGTGAACATTTAAAATAATTTCTTCTCCCTGTAGGAGACCTACTAGTTCAACTATAGTTTGGTGGAAAAATCAATTATATTTTCACACTACGTGCCATACAGTCCTTGAGAATACTCGCAATGTACGAAATTTTGTCGGGTGTCAAAGGAAATTAGTGCAATATCAAAACCATTTCGGGGAAATGTACGATGATATGGCACCTTAGAAAGATCTAGGCGTGTGATATACAATTCTCAATGAGTTCTTAAAGAATTGAATGTTTTATTTTTCAATTATACCCTAATCTGCAGATGTGAGGTAGTTATCATCCGCTAATATATAACTACCGTTTGGATTTCTCCCGAAGGAATATTTAAATACAATGGAGAGAGGTACTCTGAGATGAATTTAGGTTTCTCAGTTTGATAAAAGACTACGAGTGCTACAATCAACGCTTGTTGTGGCACCACAACACCTTAGTACACAACGGCTCTCCAAAAAAAAAGTCGAATTTTCTCATGTTGGAGTCCACAATTCCGCAGCCGTCACACGCCTGGTTGTATTTGATCTCAGAAACGCTCACTCGTCTGTGTCTTTCGATTTCACAGATATTCATTAACTTTTGCGCTAGTTGCTGGAATTTTCGTTATTTTTACGGCTTTGCAGGTCTATTGAGGTTGGAATGTGTGAAAACTTGTCACGTTGCCTAAACTTTATGTTGACGTTCGCTTAATTACATACCTGGATCATGAGCAACAGGAAAGTGAGTTTATGCAATAAGCTCACTTTCTTTAATAAAACTAATATGCCTTAGGATAATTTTGCCCTATATGTAAGAATCAGTTATCGATCACGAGTCAAAAACTTCCCTTTTTTTTATAAAAATCTAAACGCATGTTTCATCAGTACCTCATAAAAAGTTTCAAATGATGTAGATGAGTGTAAAAACCTCGTTCATCTGCTTAGATCGATGGAGTGTTTCCTTTAGTTGTTTTTTTGATAGTTAAGTTGTAGTATTAGTAATTTACAATACATTTTTATCTTTTCATGCTACGTATACGAATCACCGGGAAGCACTGAAAAAGCGGTATTGTCTTTTAGTCTCTATTATCTTCCAAAATTTGGAGAATTTTAATGTTTCTAAATTGCATTTGTCTGAAGGATTACATAGGTAAAAATTAATTGGATTTCAGGGTCTCCGACGGCTCAGTTCATTTCATGTCGTCTGACCGAAGTTCTCAAACTTATGACAGATGAAAAATTATAAACATCTTATTACCCTGGAACTGAAATAATAATTTTTAATTAATTATCAACTTTATGTTGGCTCTTCAGAGCATGAAATAATGAACATGGAAGCGCTGTGAGGACCTAACCTTCATTTAATTGATAAAGGAGGAAAACCTGATTTATAGGTAGCCTGTGAGATCGAGTTCGCATTTGAAAACGCTAATTTAAGGATCTGTTGACGTTGTCTGGCCAAAAAAAAGCAGAAAGATTTGTTTTAATCAAAATTAATACTTCCCTGCCCGTTTTACATATCTTGTTTTTATACTTTTCGCTTTGATTATTTAGTCGCTTAACGCGCCGTATCACAATAAATTTGCTTGTTCACTTATGAATGAGCTAAATCTTGGACAAATTCTTTGTATATCATTAATTTACCTTTATAATGAGTCATTGTGTAACAAAAAATTATAGTGTTGTGCTGTCCTAAAGTTAGTCAGTTTTAGTTTCATTCCCGACGAAGTTATCCAAGTTTTTAATTGATGCATAATATGTCTCCATATTATTAGTATGTAGTTTTCTCTGTTTGAATTTTGAAAATGTTGATTAATTTGGTAATTTCTTTCACAAATGAATTTCGTCGCAATGGCTGCATTGTGGTCAAATAGTGATTTTTAGGCTCTTTAAATTTGTAAAAATAGGACGCGTTAGAAATTTTTGTAGCTCACAAAATAATTGTAGGAATTAAAAATATTACTAAATAAAGAGACATAAAGTACATTATTTTCTGTTTTTGATGTGGATTGATAAAAACAAAAGAGTGGAGTAGCTGCGACTCCTCGGGATAGTATTGTGGTGGTTTCCCCTTGCCTTCCACATCGCAATGCTACAGCCAAGCAAATATTACCACACCCGTTGAGAAATGAGTGTCGCTGTGTAGTCTCCGCCTTCACTCATATGAAGAAGAGCTGCTGCCCTATCCTCCGAGTGATGAGAAGCGTAATTTCTGGCAGCCGCCTGTCGCCAAGTCACGGCATCTTCACAGGTTCTGTATTATATAAAGGCCCACCTTACCTTGGGATAGATCAATTACTTCTCGGAATGCCTTCGCTTTTTGTCCACAACAGCTTATTTGACGAGTAAACTCGATTAACTCGCAGCTAACCTCTATATCTAATGGTCAACCCACCAACCGCAGCCCGGTGGACGCACTTGGTGGTTTTATACTCATTGTCAGTCGTGAGGGTCTTCCTACCACCCATAACATTTTCTCCATCCTTCTCCACACCCACAATTTAAAATTACTGTCTATTTTCACTTTCTTTGCGATTAGCCATACAAGGGGCTTAAATGTCGATAACCTTAATTTAATTCGTAAAGGAGAACAGTTGAAACGTCTTTTCTGCGATGGTAACTTACTACATTTTACTCAATTTTCCAAGGTTAAAAAAATAAAACGAGCAATTCCTGGATCAAGGTCGCTAAATCTCTGCTACTCCTCCTTGAACCTAGTGTAATAACTGGCATATTTAAGTCAGAACTTATCCCGAAGGAAAATGTAAATCCACGCTATGAATCATTTGCTACTGAAAGTGACCCGGAAATCCTTACGCTATTGAGGAAAAGCGAGAGGAAGTCACCCGGGAGGAGTGAGTACGCGCCACTCACAGAGATTTCACGCTTAGAAATCTTCGGAGGGAGGGGCACGGACGTGCATAGCATGTCAACTTTCCAACCCCAACGGAAATGGATGGAACAGAACAGATTCTTTCTCCACACCCGTCCGAACCCACTCCAGTCCCTGTTATGTTTCGATCGCCCAAGAACCAACACTGGATCCCGCAGACAAACGAGATTAATCAGCCCACATGCGATTGAGCGACGTTTCCGAATCGAGCTTCTGCCCATGTAGTGAACGCCAAAAAATTATTAAATTCGTATTACCCTAGAAAAGTGTAGTTGGTCGGCGGACAGTTAAAATGTAGCTTTTGGGATATGGAGCAAGTGAAGGACGTGAAATAGAAGAAATATGTAGATATGAAGAGATAAGCCGATAGAAGAATTCAGTGGAGACCTGCGTCAAACCCAGGATTGCTGACTGATGATGATATGATGTGGATTCTTTGGCTGCTTAATTTCTGTCCGTAAATCACCCGCATGGTAATTTATTTGGACATAAGTATTGCGTAAGCAATTGCGTCATTATCACTTGGGTAATCCTAGGTGAGCCAGGGTCTTTTCTGGATCCTTCAGTGTCAGAGTATTCTTTGCGGGCGACTGACTGCAAAATAACATTGGTTTAAGGACACGCACTATGGCTAGAAGTCGGGCATGTCATTTAAGCATTTATAACCCGGTAGTTTAGTTGTCAAAGCTGAAAGTTATTGACGTTCTTGGATATTATGCCCCAAGTGCCGTGTTTTTTTATTTAACGATAAGACGACGGTGTAAAATATTTTATGATGTCTGCCAAGCTTGGAAGCTTAAAAAAAACTGTTTTTATTGATGAAATATTTACCATGCTTTTTTTATCATTCCGATTTTGATTTTCTGAATACGAAACGAGCCATAAAGAAGCTCATAAGCTGCTTTGTTTTTCAGCTGGGGTGAGCACCATTGCAAACTCAGAAAGCAAATGTTGAACTCTATTCCTAAGTTCTTCAAATCATAATTCGTAACATAGTCCACCTTTATAATTTTACTCATAGTAAAATTAAAGTAGAATGTCAACTTTTTGAACTCAATCTCCGCTGAAACAAACATAGTATTTAATCCAATGGATGAGAGTCATGGATGAACATCATGCATTAAAGAGATGTCTCGGAAACTCACTTGTCACTGTTTAATGCTCCCCAGAGTATCATTTCGGTGTTCTAAACGGATACTGTAATTATTTGCGAATGTCAGTGAGTGACTTTGCGTATTTTGAAGGTGTCTGATTTAACCTAATAGCTTCCGTTGGATTGAGCTTGGCGCGCAGTATTTTCATTTCTGGGCAAAGACAAATATTTGTGTGCTGTTGGAAGTAATGACGGCGAGCAAAAAGGGTATCCAATCAAATTAATAGAAGTACTTTGCGAGTTAATCAAAGGCCTATGTATTGACACTGAACTTTAATTAATGGCTGTGAAAAGTAAGTAATCTAATGATCTTCTCCAATTAATTAAAAATGAAATTCTTCTCTTTTCTTGATCGTTGAGATCATATTTATTCTTGCGGGCTCGCTCCATCTCGAGAAACTAATAATTTGAATGTGAAACGCTAGGATATATTTACCTTTTCGGTAATTCCCGAGAATACGAAATTTAGCCCAATTTTCCGTGCTAGAAATTGTAACAACGTTGCTGTATCAAAATTCACCCTGCCAATATGTTCCGGACGACATTTTGAGAATATTATTTGAAAAGTCCTTCGATGTTATCAGGACATCCCTTATGAACAGAAAATTTTAGCAAGCATTTTTTCGTATCTATTTTTGTAAAACTGGAGATGTTTAACCAAGAAAAGCTGATTGAATTAGTGAACACAATAGCCGGCAAAGCATTGGAAATTCTGCTCGTTGACAGCTGGTAATCCAAGCCTAAAAGATAGAAAAACTTTATTAAAAACGTTTTTGCATGTGGAGTGTCCTTTTTTATGTCATTGAGCCATGGGAGCAATTGGAAATTTGAAGCGTTTGAAATGTGGTGTTTCGGAGGAATTAGGGGAAAGGTCCAAAAGATCGAGTAATTAATAAAAATATTGTAAGAAGAGGAAAAGTAATCGGAAATATGATGAAGTGTAGAAATAAAAAAAATATTCTTAGTGACTCTCTATGGCTTCGTGAAGATAATCATTGATGGAAAAATAAATTCATGGACCAATTAATGAACAGCGTATTGTAATGTTAATGTAATTGGAAAATCAAGGGAAGAACTGCCGCAAACCACTTAGAGGACTAATGAATATTTATGCTAATAGCTTCATTTGTTGATGAGTATGGATGGTAGTTTTCAATGATTCCATGGCATTACTGCTGATCTACGCCATCACGGGTGCTTTTCAATCTCATCATCATTGCATGAAGCTCTTATTGTTTAGGAACGAAATCACCCCTTGTCCTTGAGTACGCTTACCCCAGGTTGGCAACCGCTATTGGGGGAATTTTTATACAGTAAGCTGCAGCCGTCGGAATACCGAAAATCTAAGTGTGCTTCCAATGTACGATATTAGAAATTATGTCTCGTTATATTATTGTCTCGTAAATATTAGAAATACTCTTACGTGACTGGTTAGAGTATACATATAACTAAATCGTTGACCTAGCTTCGATGAACTTTGCGCCAGGCAAGAAAATCTTTTATCCTTGTAGTAGAACGGACGAGAATATGATGAACATTCTCACAAAGTTTTTTTTAAGTCGCATTCCTGATGTATTACAATTCAAGTAATTAGATTGTCGACATTACTACGTCAAAAATTAATTAGTTCATGTCGTAATAAAAAGTATTCATTCAATGACGAATCATGTTGTTCATATCTAACTTTGAGATATGATGTTAATGTATATTGTACCTTTATTTTTATTTTTGCGTACAAGTTACACAAGCACTAAAAATTCGAACTATATCTTGTTTCCGGTGAACTACTTCCTTCCTTCCCATTCCCTCTTCATTTTTAGACACCCCTCCCTGTGTTGGTATTATACTGCTGTGAATTTTTCGTTCACTATATGTCTTTTATCCTTACGTTTTACCTCACCTCTATGTACCTTTTCATACATCTTTAACTGTTGTGTACAGTACCAGTATACTTGATATTCCATTACCTCATTTGTAGTTAGTTAGTCTTATATTTATCGTCTTTCAAATGTTGTAAATGTCGAAAGGCTTTTTATCGTAATTTGTATCTCCGACCGTTTCATGTATTTATTCATGTCATTATACTTAAGATATTGCAGTTATTATTTCCGAGGAGTTAGGTGAAAAAAGAGATTATAAAGTATAATTGTCGCCCTGAACCGCCCTGAAAATATCGCCCTGTCGACCTGAAACAGTTCATTATTTCAAATTATGTGTCATTACGCGTCATAAATGTAAAATGGGTGGGTGCTTATGCAGTTAGAGATTTCACGCTTGACCTATGGGGGTAGAGTACATGCTTCAACTTTGTTGTCCCTACCATCATGTATATAACTCCCAGAACATCACAAAGTCAATGTCCGAGGTGAGATTGAGAGTCTCGACCCGAGGGCAGGTGTTTTACTCCCTAGCCTAAACTCCTGGGGCCATGACGAGGGAGAGAAGACGAGCCGAGCGGGGGAACTTGCTGGAGATGACTGAAGATCACCTCATTACCGTCCCTGCAGCACGTAGCCGGGGGGAGGGTCCCGGGGAAGTGACCGTCTAACTTGATTCGTCGGACGGATATATTGGGTGGGATGGGGAAAGTAATTTTAGTCCCTTCGGAAGTGAGGAGGTGTGGGTGGATGGAGGAGGGTGGCGTCGGTGCAGGGGGAAAGCAGTCGACGGTGGTGGAGCCAGGAGAGGGATTGAGTTGCAGTCGCCCATATCGCGCGTACAACCGCTCATTCAGTCGCAAATTGGCCGGACACCCTACACCCTTTCCCAACGTCTCCGATCCCTTTGACCCCCCGTGAAAACTCCCATTTTCTTCACCCGAGGCTCTCCAATTCCCCTCGGAAAATCCCACTTTTCCTCTCACTCCCCCGCCCGAAGGCGATTACGTGCTCGAAATCTAACATTTTGTGATTTTTCGAACGTTTGGAGCAAAAATGAGGGGGTTATTGCCACTTTTCTGCCGTGTTCTCTACCTGAATTCCGAATCCACCCATGACTTTTTTTTTGGGTATATCTTTCTTACGGATAGTGGACTATTCACTCGGGGTATCCATGGGTAAGTGAGTGGATTTTAAGGATGGGAAGATTCTGGCAATTGGAGATTGTCCACGAGTTCAACGACGTTCTTTTTCGTTCCTCTCCGAGTGAAAGTCGGCTTACAATACGTGTTCTACTTTTTTAATGCACCCACTTGGTATAAAAGAATTTGAATCCACTTCAAATATTCAATATTTGCAGGCGTCTACCTCGTTGAATTGATTCGACTGCGGAGAGTATCGCACGTTAGCTTTGTAATGCAAGGACAAAGTATTATTTGAAACGTTTTCTATGACGATCATTCTTTGGTGCTGAATTGAAGGTGATGTGATGAAGCTACCTCTCCCATCGTTCCTCGTTTTCGCCCCCAAAAGTACTACTTGCGGATCATAATCCAACTCGGGTTTACCTTCATGGCATATTAAGTGTGGGGCATAACCCATTACGTAAACTATTTCTGGAAGAGTGGTTGCCGTGATCCTCAATCTTTCTTACTGACCCTGCATTTATTTTGCGTGATATTTTTAATTATGATTGGTAAGTTACGAGGCTAGCAACGCTCGTTTTTTATCGATTTAATGGGTATATATCAATTTGAATTTTGGCGGTGCCTTTGAGATAATGAGAGAATAGCACTAGGTTGCTTCGATTATTTTTATTCCGTTCGACTTGCTCCGGGGCCACCTCCTTCGACTCCGCCGCATTAAGATCCCAGTCTCTCTCCAGCCTCTTGCCCGGTGCTTTAACTGCCGCTCATGACCCCCGTCTCTTTCTCACCGTCCACTTCGGCCCTCCCGTAGAGAAAGAGAGAGCGGGCCATTCTAAAGCTGAACCGCACCCGCCCCCTCCGCCCCCGTGCCGAATATCCGACCGCAGCCGCCACCAATCTCCTTACTTCCTCCCGCTGACCAGGCCCCTTTCACCTTTCACCACAATCTTCTTTCCTCCCTTCCTTTCCTTCTACTCCCCACTCCTCTTCCTCATCCCTTGGAAAAAAAATAATAGTAAAACCTTTGGATCCTTCCCGCAAAACCTTACTCCCCGCCCGATCCGCCTCCTTCCCTTTTGATTTCAATCTCCCGCGGCGTTGTGCGTGTTTTGCCGAAGCCGCGGCCTTCTCGGAGAAAATCCCTCGGATCCTCGTACGCACGCACTTGCACGCTCGAGCTCACGCACGGACGCACGCCGTCGGCATTCTAACGCCCTTCATCTTGTGGGGGGGGGGGGGAGATGGGGGAGGGAGTGGGTTGGGTCTCTTGGGGGTGAAGGAGAAGGGGAAGGGTTGGGGACCTGGGGCGGGGGATGGATTGGACGGACGACGTGGCGGGGGAGGGTTGAAGGGAAGGGTTTAGGGGCAGTGCTTTTCAACCTTTGCCTGATCGTTACCCAACCATATATAGAACCCCAAGATACCGCCAGCTTGGAAATTGTTTTACTGCGGCATCCATGATCCTAAGTCATGAGCTAAATTAAAATCGTACTAGTTGGAGACTGGCACGACGGAGGTATATTTCTCTCCCCACGCTACATCATAGATCAGACGGAAAAAGCACATTGAGGGGGAGAGACCGACGGACAAATATACTCAAATATTTATAATTCTCATCCACGACCACGTTACAAACAGTGTTTGCAGTGTTGTCTTCATTCCAACTAAATTTTGTCCTTTTCATTTCGATGGTAGCTTTTATCTTTTTCTCCCATTTCACATTGGCAGGTGATGATTTAGCACCCCATGCCCCACGCTCTCATGGCGACTCGCAGGGTGACGTATGATAATAAAATAATAAAGGTCTTTATTGGGGTGAGATTGAAACAAAACTGTCCCTTCCACCATCTAACCCCTGAATACCCCTGACGTGTAGGTGCAGATGGGCATGCTAATCATCCGAGTAATTTTGTGAATTTAATGTAATGATTGAAAACTTCTATGAACTGACAATGATAGTGATATCCTCAAGAAAGGTTTCTGCCAGAGAAGATTAATTTCGTCTTTACCGATTATGTATTTTAAGATCAATTTTACTTAGACCTCTTTTCAGTTTTTCTGTTGGATATTCATTTTTTGCGACTATTCCACATTTACTTACTTATCCTCTTAAGAACCATTCAATTTGCCTTTTTCTCGCATCCGGGGTTCAATGTGTAGAAGGCATAACATGCAGCGCTAAGTATGAGAAGAGACTCATAAATGTAAATATTTCGTTAAAGCACACAAAGGGTTAGGCCATTCGGAATGCGCAGTAAGTCTTGTTGGGCCTTTCTGTAATCTTGCTATCAAGCATAATGCATAGGAAGGACGAATAATTTAAGTGCTAATTGAATATTTCTTTCGAGTCTCTTGGAACGATAAAGAAATGTAGAGTATTTTACACTGCGTAATTGGAATAGTTCACATACAATAAGCCATATTAGTGAAATCCTATTTCGCATCAGAAACAAGTATCAATACCATGCTTCAATTTAATTTTTGATCAGCATTTAATTTTTCATTAGCCTTAACATAACAATAATTTATAACCTAGCAATTACGGAAAAGTACCGAAAAGTAATATTTCATATTTAATGTTCATGAGATAGTAAATTCTGTGAATTTAAAAATATTATTATGATCGTTGTTACACCAACGTCAGTGTGCGCAATCAGTCTCGCATTAAAGTTCTCTGAATTTGCCAGTGCAAAGAAGAAACTCATTGTATATTCGTTACCCTATTCATCCTCCTGGATCTACTCGTGTTACGCTTTATATCGCTGATCATATCTATCGTTCACACTACTCATCAGGTGTCCTTGCAACATTCTCGTATCTTCCCGTTGAAAACCCCTGGTTTGGGGGCTGATCCTTGTGATAAAAATTTGAATATCGTATAGTGACACGATTAGTGTTCCGGAAGTGGAACAATGAAGCGACAGTGCAATTATGTAACTATGAGATATCGCATACATATAGGTATTTATTGCATTCGCATCTATATTGTTTAATCGTTTGGAATATTTATATCGCATTTGTAGCAGTAGAATTTTGTGTAAGTTGCTCAAATCTCTGAAGTTATGTCGTCTTAATTAATTTAAAGGCTCATCATATACCGACAGAAATATTCATGCTCTCGGAATGATTCAAACCCGGTACCTTTTGGTTTCCAAGGTTGCGCTTTTCCAGTCTGACTACCCCGGCTGGGATAATAATGCGTAATGTAATCGTAGTAATAGTAGAATTGTTTTGAAGGTGCTACGGCTGCTACGGTGATATAGCACCATCGAAACGAAGAATTCATGAGAATATTAGAAGGAAAGTGGGGTCTATAATGGGGTCAATCGTAGTGAGAAATTCAAATGAGAAGAATTGCAAAGGAAGACATCGTATGAGATGCATAGAGTAGGTAGTAAAGGATGTAAAAGAGAAGAAACATATTTGTATGAAGTAGTGAGCTGATAGGAGACCAGATTGGAGAGCTGTGTCAAACTAATCTTAGTTTTGTTAACCTATGAAGATTACTAAATCAAATTCAAAGACAAATCGAAACACACCCGAGGTGGGATTCGAACCCGCGACTTTGAAGTTCTTCGGCCGGCGCGATACCGACCAGACTGCCACAGCTGTGGTGAGAGGTGCACGACCTATAATGTTAAGGAGGTTGATCCGAAAAGTGAAAGTCTTTTTTTTATATTCTCAGCACTTATAGAACTAAAGTTCCTCTATCTAATTAAGTAAAGAAAATTACTCCAACACATACTCCTTGTTCCACAAATTGCATTTGAAATTACATACGATTAACGGCGAGAATGGCCATCACATGGGAATATAACATTTAAAAATTGATATTTTATGCGTAATTTCACAAGAAATAAAATGACACGAAATAAAAGGCATCAACCCACCGTATTTTTCGCTAAATCCACGAATTTCTGCGCTTATAGCAGACGAAACGCGTAGTTGTCTTCATTTGGTAGCTCCAGCCAAAATGTATGGCGTATGAATGATATCATTACTAATGAGATATTAAAGCATATTTCAGGAAAATCTTATAACATAACGTTTGATAGTAATATTTTGGTGTTATACATTAGTAAATTCATTGAGTACATGAATTTATTTCTTTAAAGTACTAAGTGCTGAATGACTCCATCGTCGAGCTGATTAAAATTATCACAAAAAAGAAATCATTCGACTTTACATCGTATTTCTTGTGATACTCATGACTTTCAATAGCTTAGGTAATTTTCTTTGTGAAGTAAGGATCACTTAGCAGGCATATACTCGTACTTAAATTAATAAGATTCCTCAGACAACTTGACTCAAGCAGTCGCGAGCCAACCTCCTTAAAGAGCCCTTGTGCTCATTCCCTATGGAGTCATTTTAAAAAAAGCCATATGGTGCGTGTAAATATCGATAACGATTTTCCGAAGCATCACCCGACCACGGTGAAGTAGGATAGGAAGATCCTTGCTCTTACAGGCGGTGTGTTGGCGGGAGGCTGGTCGGTGGACTTGGTGTAAGGGAAATCCCCTCTCTCTCTCTCTCTCTCTCTGTGGTGTTCCGAGTGGTCGTGATTGAAGGAGATGCTCCATTTCTCCCCCCTCCTCCTCCCCTTTCGCAAGGGAGGGCTTGCGTGAGTTGTGGCACGGGATGCACGCACAGGGTCATCCCGAGCGCCAATGGTCGTGGGGAAGGGTCTGCGGGCGGGGAGTGAGTGGTTACGTGGGGCGGGAGTGTGTACGGGCCTGGCGTTATTGGCTCTCTCGGAGTGCGTGGGTGGAAGGGTTGGATTGGTTGGGTCCCGGGCATTGTTTGTGTTCGTGGAGTTGCGTAACGGGGCGACAATGGCCTGGATGGTGGGGCCAGATTGCAGGTGTGTGGTTTTAAGGCCCTTGGTTTTGTGATCAGTTACGATCAAATGCGATGGCTTTTATCGGGGTGCGTGTCTAAGTTTCGCCGTTCCGCGTATTATACGATTGCGTTTTCCCCGAACTTTGCGCCGAGTTCCCCTCCCTTGGCATGGAATTGCCTCGGTACTCGAAGAAGCACTATGAATGGAACGTTCGCGCGGAGAATACGAGAGCATTCCCTATGTTTTACGTCGGAATCGAAAATTTTAATTTTGCAGAACCAAAGATGAACTCACAATTCCAAATGCCTGCGGTATCAACCAACACCGATAGAAAATATGGGAATACTTCTTCAGCTCCTTCACCGATTTCAGACTGATGGACTAGAAATTCCGCTCTATCATGTTTCATAGTAAAAATTAAACTTATCGAATTTATCGCGTAAAACGTCGAAGTTTATGTCCATTTGAATTGGTGCGACTGAAAAGTACCTTAATTTCCTAGACGTAGGAACTTGCTCTTATGAAACGATATTAAAATTTGTTTTGATCAATTATGACGTCATTCTCAAGCTCCTGGAAGTGGCTGCCGCCAGTGTTGTAATTTATGTTACCAGGCGTCATTTTTGTAGCTCTTTGGCCATCATCATATATTTATTAATTTTTTTATGGAGCAGGAAAAATCTGTTTCTGCTTAGAATTTCTCGTTATATGGTGTTTTTGTTTAACAGTTTACCCGATAGCAGGGATTTTCAGCAGCTGGTACGCGTACCACAGATAATACTTGGAAAAAAGAGTAGGTTTCAGGGGAACACCAAGTCAATAGACTTCCTCATTAAAATAATTACCCAAGTAGGAAGGTAAAAATATATCATGGTAAATTGACGACATGGTAATTAATTATGTATGCCCAATAAATGTCCTCTTTATGAAGTATTGTAAACTTATGCTATTAACTGAAACGTTATCAATATGGGGTAGATAATTATTCCCCTTTGTTGTTAGTGTTACGTAATTTTGAAAAGTTTGTGACCCCTTGCCATAGAGTTAGCCCATCTAATTGTCAACCCTCTCAACCCCCTCTTTGCGGACTCTGAACCAACTCCAACACCTGGCCCTGCGGTGACACTGCGTCGTAAGATGTAAATCCAGAGCAAGCCAGGTAATTCTCTTGAGTTGATGCCCGCATACAAACCCTGGCTTTGCGGAACCAAAGCGGGCCATAACTCCAGGCTTTGTGTCATGCTCCGACGGAGGGTAACAGATGGTTTAGCCGTGAAACATTACTTTCACTGTGAGAGTTACTTGAGGTGAATTGTTGTTGGCTGCCGTTGTTGGTTGCAGGGAACAGTATGCGAGGCGTCCCACGACGATGAAAATTGAACTTAGTGAGCTTGTGAGCAGACAGTTCTTACGCATGTGATCATATATTTTTGCCCCGGTTGGATCCAAGAATGAGTAAAATTGGGTAGGCCTTTCACGTAAAATGCTTTATGAAGTGCTATGGGGACAATCTCATTATTTATTTTGTATCTCTTAAAAATAGAGGTTGAATAGCATTCTACTCGTGAGTAGAGGTGGAATAGCATTTTGATGTTTGATTTTCTCGTTTGAGAGAACATTGCGAGTAATATTCAGGCTGTAATGTACACCACTGTTACTTTATTAATAATTATTAATAACTTTTGACTTAATAAATTAATTAATATCAGTAACTATAGTTAGCATAATTATAATTGAGTAATTGATACACATAGATGGAATTAGTCCTCTGATGAAATTGTCTCCTCTTTTATCACCATTTATTCATAATTAGGTACTGCGCGCCACTTTAGCCATTTATTTACGCAGTTTCCTTTTCTTCTTAAAACTAAATTGAAATATGTCTCTCTCCGCAAATGATACCCCTTTAAATGTAGCCTACGACTGCTAATACTTGGTGTTCAACTGTTACGTGATTCAATTTGTTGTGGTAGCTATTGTATTGTCATTCGTTCTCGAGGAACTTTCGCAAAAAACGTTGTTCGCAGTCAAATGTAATTAAATTTAGAGGGATGTAGATAAAGTACCCAAAAGAAATATTATAACTAGACCTGTTCTCTTTCATCCTGTCTTCTCCTGTCTGTAATCCAGAGAGGGAAGTTATCTCCCTCACATTTATGCGAGGCAATATCTTACCTCACCGATTGGGTGGATTTCATTTGCCAACACGGAGGTTATGAGGTTATTGTAGTGGCTCGAGTTTAAGCCTCCCGTCCGAGGGCCCAGACTCTGATACTGAAAGTGGCAGATTTTTCAGTAATGTAACGGTCCCTACTTGAGTGCCACGTGGAGAGCTCATCAAGTTCCGTTCCGAGTTCCGAGCTCTGACTTCCCAAGGTAGAATTCCAAATATCAGACATTTCAGTTCTTAGACTAGCGCATTACCGACCTGCCTCCGCGGGCGATGTGAAATAATCTCAGTTAAATAAACGGTGTAAGTTTTCATTTTGCTCGCCATTTTTCCTTGACATTTTTTCTAACTTTTATCAATGCGCTCAGCAACCGTCCATGGATTGAAGCTAAATTTACCTTCGTGTTGTTGCGGTGGGCAAAATATGATGTATTCATCAAAGTGAGCGTTCATTTACCTTTCTGATCGGAAGGACAACTAATAGGCCATCGCAAACTAAGGGGTGACGAATATGCGCACGCTTGTAGCTATCTGCGTAGAACACAAGACAAGGGGATGTGGGAGTCTATCCGGATTGGCGTTTACCGAAAAAGGGCTGTCAAGGGCCCCATCTACACTCATGAGCGGAAGAGAATAGGACGGAGGGGGTGCTGGTTAGCCGCCGTGAAGGTGTGCGTTAGGAAGCAACGGTCTCCGTATTAGGACGACGGCCATAGGAGACGCGGTTTGCTCGTTTTGCGGCGGCATCAGAGGGAAGCCAGTGAAAGGAGTCAGGGCGTGGAGGGAAGGGGGAACGAAAGAGGGGATCTGGAGGATTTTGGTCTTGAGGAGGAGAGGAAATATGAGGTTATTGGGCAGAGTGCGAGAGAGTGAGGATCGGAGAGCGGGAGTGGGAGAAAAGGAATGGAGCTTTTTCGGGTGTGGAGGAGAGAAAGAAATAGTGAATGAGTGGGGAGAGGAGAGTTTGTTTGGCTTGAGGAGAGGAGGATGCTTGGAATGAAAAATTCGACCCCTTCCCTCTCGTTTGGGTCGTCGGAGTGTCGGTCTCTAGGGGGGGAAAGTGGAATTGTGGGAACGGGAGGGAGTGAGGTGAGTTTCAGAATGTTGGGGGGGTGGAAATGTTGGGGAGGATGCGAAAAAGAGCGGGAGGTGGCGACGGAAGGAAGAGACAGACAAAGAGAGATAGAGAGAGAGAGAGAGAGAATGTGAGTGGAGTGGGAGCGAGTAGGAGATAGAGATCCAGTGGAGAGCGTAGTTTAATTTCCCTTTGGCGAGTTATCCAAGCTACGTTGTGGCCCCTCAAAATTGAGCCAACTTATTGATTTTCCATTTCCAAACTCTACATCCCTCTCTCTTTGTCCCTACGCTCCGCCCTCCTTTCACCCTCTTTCCCCTCTTCATCTCCTCTCTATCCCACCCCTTCCTCCTCCACCCATGGCCATTCTTCGGGCTCGTTCCCATTCTTATGTGATCGTGGGGCCTCTTTTTTCTCCACTCATTCCTTTGTTTTCGCTCCTGTTCTCTCCCGCTCCGAAGGGCGTCCCGTCCATCCCATGATTGCCCGCCACCGCCTTCACGCAGCGCCCTCCCCGCAAAATCTCCCTTTTCTCCTCTCTGTCGGGCGTATTTGTCTATTCTTCCCGTCACTCTTCCTCCTTTTCTTGGGCGAACCCACCTTTCCCTTCGCCCTTGCATCACTTCGATGGTTACATCCGTCGTCGGGCGATCATTTGCTAGGAAAGGATGATAAAAAAAGAGAAGCGTTCCGCGTCACAATTTCCTCCCTTATTTTTCTTCCCCCGCCCACGACCCATCTCAATTCGTCCATTTTCCCTGTCAAACTAATGTTCCCACTTCTTCCCCTCCATTTTCCGCCTGCGTGTTTTTTTATCTCGGAGATTTTTTTGTCGTTGCGTTTCCGTCCACGATTCGGCAAGATAAAGATTTGTCCTCATTTTATGTATTCTCTGAGAGATGTGCTTTTTGCCACTTTCCTTTACCCGAAAATTTTATCCTCCTTCATTTTAAAGAACGACGTCGAGTATATTCCGCGTAAAGATGATTCGTACCCTCCATTTACCTTTTCTGCTAGAGTGAAGTATTAAAAGTGATCTATGATAAATATCTTGTATGGTATTTCATCGATGAAGGGTCCTAAAATGACGTAAAAAGAGTTTCTACTTCAATAATTGATTTTCATTGATCCCATAATTCATGGGTTCGATAATTAACGAAGAAATTTAAGTCGTCATGATATTTTCTTTGACACAAAATCGGGTGTGAGTTACAGCTAACAAGGTTCAGGAGTTTTATTTTGTCGTTCTATTTCTTTTTGTATGCATTGCAAATTTTGCACAGCTATATTTTATCCAATATTTCAATGGTAGTTTTTACTTGCAACTTAGTATTAGTGAGACTTCTCGGCCTATTGAGCGAAATTGGCATTTCATAACTTTAATGCAAATTTACAGCGATGATGAAAGTGATGCTTTCTGGGAAAAAATCTTACGCCTAAACGCCATGTGGTTGCAAACATTAACTCTGACGGGCGGCGATAATTACGGCGAGCGTATTGATTTTAATCAAATTTAAGGTCACCCGTCAAAAAGTAAAATAATTGTTTTAATTAGTTTCATGCGTTGATGAAAATAATTACTAATTTAATATTTTTAATAATTTGCGAATAATTGAAAAGAGGCTTAAATGTCGGTTACCGCAAATAGACATCAATTGTGATGCAGAAAATGTTGTACAATATATTCATTAATTTATGAGTGAATCTCACTCTTTCACTAAAGACTCATCCGTTCCGGGGAACAGGGCAAGTTTACTCATTCCAGAAATTTTGGTTGTAATTCTAAGGAGAAAAATATTAACCATATGGCATATTTTCTTCGCTTAAAGTTCACCGGTTAACTTCTGTTGGACTGGATTTGGTGTTTGCCGTCATCGATTCAGTAAACTCTTTTAGCGAATTAAATACTATTTTGCGATTATATAGAGACCATTTGTATTCGTGAGTTAAGCATTTATCTCTTTGAATATACCAGGCACGCGGCTAGATGATTAGCTTTGCCATGGAAAGTTTGAAGCCTTGAATGATTCTTAATCGTGGCTAAGTTTTTAACTGCAGTTGGCTTCGCGAGCTGCGCACCTAATCCTATGGTCTACTCGATTGCCGTATTTTTGCCCGTTAGGGTCATTCGTTTTATGGTAGTATTTATAATGAGTGTAGTTTGTAACGAATTAAACTCATGCATGGCCTCACCGAAAATACCAAATGCTCGTAGTTGGTTATAAAAATTGCAGTAATTATGACTTTATCGGTGGCCTATGTACGAGTATCAAATAAGTTACTAATCAGAATGAACGAGGTCTAGTTTAGAACTTTAACTATAACACCTTCGTACAATTTTTTTGGAAGATGTTCTCCATTATATTACCTTTAAAGAGTTCAATGTACTTAAATTTTAGGAAAGAGCTACATTTTACAAATCCAGTGATTTACTTAAGGAGGCAAGATTTTGCGGATTTTTTTTCGTTTTACCTGGTTTTGATTTTTATTTGTCTTTACCATACAGAAAATTGAAATCAATGCTAATACCTGCGGCAAGGTAGCTCTTTAACTCTTTTTATTTATGTGCGTAGTAGTTTCTTAGAAATTTCACCAATTTGAAATCTGCGTTTCCCGGACCTTTTAAGAGGGGAAGTTTTCTAGGTATTCTTCGATAGTAGACTCCAAAGATGGTCATTGCTACAGCATAATATTTTTGGGGAATGAGTCCGAATCTTTCATCCTCTTTCATTCTGACTTTACTCTGCATACTTTCTCACTTCCCCCTATGTCCTTCGATTATCTTACCGTTAAAATCCCGGCCCAGCCCCAAGAGATTTACTATACCTTATAGACGTTTAATGCTCTTGCTGTCCTATTGTATCCGCATAACTCGGTCATTTTTTCTAATAAAGCGCTTCAATAACGATGTGTCAGGTAATCGATTGTTTGTGTACATTACATGCAGCAAAATCGTTGGGCACACCTATTAGGCTACTATCCTCCTTCGATCACTGTTTTCGTTTCTCTGCAACCAGTTCTCTACTCAATAAAATTACTCTCATTTCATGAATATTACGGAGCAGAATTCCACCTTTTGCGTTTCCTTTTATAGTTCTGATTAATCTTTTTGCCTATCGCAGTATTCGTTTCAACCACTCCATTTAATTAATTCAAAACGTTTTCTCCAACATTTTACTTGTGGGTCTTCCTGTCGTTTGCCAATCTGAGGTAATTTCGCATTCATCGATCCATAGAAGTTATTTATCTTTGCTTTAAGTTATTCCTTACCACATATTCAAATGAGGCGTTTCTTACTTTAAAAACACTGGGAGGGTTTCATGTAAAGCAACAACTGAGCATCGATTCTATAGAATCAGGCTCAACTTTGTGAAATCTCATCGTGATAAAAATAAAAACATTGTAAAATTTAATGTAAAAGCGTATTAAAAAAAAACGACCGGTGTCATCCAACAGTTGACATCATCAGGTACAATTTACAGAATCTTTATATCATTTACATGGTTTTTTTTTCTGAGCATCGATAGTGATTTACTGCTTCTCAGAATGTCGTGGTTTCGTTACCCTCAATCTTGCTGTTTAAACTCTCTTAAAGTATTTTCAAGAATGCACTGAAATTACTCTTACGCTGTCGGTAAGAATGGTCTCCGACCCTGATAAATTGAAGGTTTTCTTATTCCAGCCCTGAGTTGATGGTAGTCTTTCAGTCGGCAGCAGGCAAACTCAGTAATGTATACTTTATTCAGTTTCATCGATTTTTAGGCTATTGTGACTAAACGTTTCCCGCAATGAATATTGAGTATCCTCACCGTTTGCCTGCAACCGCTTACATCCCTATAAAAATCATTTAAGTTAAAGCAAATCAGAGCAAATCTTTTGGAGAGAAAAACTCCCTCACAGGGTTTGAGATCGGTTGCAGACACTACCTGCCTTCAAGCAGAGCACTAAAATTTTGAAGAACACAAGTTTTTTTTCGGCTGTAGTTGCAAGTTGATTAAGTAATTTCATTAATGTTAGGCTAATATTTCTTCCGTGTTGCTGTAATTTTATCGGTTCTGGAATCTTATATCCTTAACTATCCGTTTGCATGCTTAGGGCCGTGAGCTTATCTCGCATCAGCGTTCAACTTACAAACTTCTTTTAGTCCTCCCTGCCCTCCTTTTACGCCTTATCTCCTTATCACGGTTCCGTCAACCCGACAACTTTTCCAGCCTTCTCAAAGGCTGTGTTTTCTGGACAGCCTCCGAAAATTCATTGTGCAGCCACAATTATTTCTTCCGTGTTATTTTTGGTTCGTCCCCCTAGTCCTGCTCCTGATAAAAAACCACACCCCCTCGAGTTAATAACCTTTCCTGCTATGATTCATCTCTCTTCCTCTTTTTTTAGGTCTTTTGTATTCCCCTCTTTCACGTTATCCCGAAATGAAGTGCGTGAAACGTGACGAATAGTAAAGAGAACTTAGCTAATGGTGCTCGTATTAATTTTCGAGTGGATAATGAGGATTTTCATTTGGTCATTTGCAATTAAACAGCCAGTAATTCTTAAAGTAAACTTTCTGGAGACGTTTAGCTTAAACGTCTGTTGGCTTCTAGATCAGAAAGGTGAATATTGAGAATTAGTAAGTCATGGGCAAATAACCTCTTGAGTTGTCAGTTTACTTTTGATAATGGGCTAATCCGGAATGAGTGATGCAATATTCTCACTGTGTGTTAGAACTTTGAAATAAGCTTTTTATCTCTCTCCGGGGTGAGCAGAGATGGTTGAAAGAAAACGTTCAATGGGCAGAATAGAGCTCCATGAATAGTCATTATGCATACTCTTCCCATTTTTTTGGTTTACTCATTCACATTTCCTAAGATCCGGATTTAGGTTTCCAGGAATCCATAGGAACACAGTTTGTTACGCGATATTCTGACAGCCGTAAATGGCAAAGTATGTGGGAAGAATCGCAAAGGAAGATCGCTGATAAGAATATATATGAAGAATCTGGTGAACAATGTATATGAGAAGAATTATGCTAGCATTACTATTAGAGAAATTTAATAGAGAGCTAAGTGATACGAATCCTAGATGACCTTTATGATTTATGGCCAGTGATGGTGATGAGAAATTAGGGCTCGGATTGCTCGTACCACGACGATACTTACTCTGATGCTAAATCCAATATTTTTACGTCATAAATTGTGTTAATGACACGCCTAAAAGGAGCGATTTGGCCTTAAGCTAGGAATGCTTGAGAAAATGGTTGGAGAAAAATACGCACATCCATGCCCTATGAGTGAAACAGCTGAGAGGGATTGGAACCTGCGAACTTAGAATTGGTTGGCGAGTACTTCCCTTTCGTCACCGAATCGTGACTTATAGAAGGGTGTGATGTCATTGAGTTTTTCATATTGATGGTCGGCAATGTTTATTCCATAATGAAAAAACAAGACTGGGGTGTGCAGTAGTTGCAACTAGAGCCCTGCAAAACGGGCTCCGTACTCGACCATAATCGGCCGGCTGGTTATGAGTCACCACCTCGGGTACGTTTTTGACGGAGAAACAGGTGAGGAGCCCGCACCCTGGCGGAGTATTCGGAAATGTCAAACCGAGTATGGCTATACTCGATATCGCCGAGTGCATTCATACTCGGCCGACCGCCGCAAGCAATCGCTCCTCGTATTCGCAACCGGGAAGTCGCCCTCAGTATTTGAATCGGCTCGCTTCGGTGGCTTAAGCAGGCATGGGTACTCCTGCATGTGTGCCAATTGCAAAAAAAGAGATTATTGATAAAATTGCGGACGGAAGATGTGTGCTACAATCAAAAGCAGGGTCAAGTAGCAGCCAAGTTTGGCAAAAATTCGACGTCGTGTGTAACGTCACTACGATATTAAGTGAAGGTTATGTGCGGTGTCGCGTGTGCAAAACTATTCTTAAATACTCGTCAAGCACAACTACCCTTTTGGCCCATAAATGTAGGTTCTTCAGCAATCTCGAAGCTCCTTTCGAAGTGTTCTTCAATTAAATCTGAGATAACAGAGATTTTAATTCGCAATTAAAAACAAAAGTGCCTAAATTAATTAACTAACAAAATTTAAGAACAATCTGATGAGGAAATGACCTTTCAATTAGCAAGAAATAGCATCCACTTTATCAAGAGTAATGCTGATGTACGCACGAACGATTTGAACAAATAATAAAGAATATTTAAATGATGGCCTACAAGCAATTGAATAAAGTGTCATACATGGCAGTTGGAATTAAATTTAAAAAAATATCTACTAATGAATTTTTGGAAAAAGAATTGTTCTCCTAACACGTACAAAATGAGTAATAATGAATTAACAACCGTGGGATCCATTAAATATCTTGGAATAAGACTGACGCTTGATCTTTCCTAGGATGAACACATACGTGAAATAATGGGTCAAGCGAATCGTAGACTGGGATTCATCAAAAGAGTATTGGGTAAATGTGACAAATGTACGAGAAATCAGCTACTTTTTCCTTGTTAGACCTCATTTGGAATATGCTGCCAGTGTATGGGATCCCTACGAAATCGGTCTAGATAACGAACTTGAACGTGTGCATCGAAGATCGGCAAGATGTAAAGGGACGCCACAATAACTATATTAGCGTAATCAGTCTATTAAATGAATTAAATTGGGAATCATTGTCAGATCGCAGGTTGAAATTTAAACTTAATTTCCTAAATAAATTCCAAGATAATATTTTCAGTGATGACGTTAAAAATATTTTGCAAACCCCAACTTACTATGGTAGACTGGAACATAATTATAAAATTAGA
Source organism: Platycnemis pennipes (assembly GCA_933228895.1). Lineage (NCBI taxonomy): Eukaryota > Metazoa > Arthropoda > Insecta > Odonata > Platycnemididae > Platycnemis > Platycnemis pennipes. The sequence continues at coordinate 112,203,520 of OW121847.1, forward strand.
GAAATTGATTGCCGAACCGACATATTCAAAATGTCCTTTTTCTCTCGTACAATTAGGGATGTGAATAGCGGTAAATGTCCAATACGAGTGATTGAATTCATAGCATAGGTAGTTGCATGTTGGTATAAGGACTTGTAGGTAACCCAACTAACAGCACGTTTTCACATGCTTAGTTTGCTATTTTTTCTTTTTAAATAGTGCAGTTTAGACTAATATATTATTACTAATCCTTTTAAATTCATGATATGTAGTGCATTTTTGGTGAGAATTCACCCCCTGCCACACACCTTTATGGTTGCTTGCAGGGTATTATGTAGATGATTTCCTACCTAGTTGGCTCATATATATCACCTGATACTTTGCCTATTACAGTAGTTACAGGAAAATGTCTCCGTAATTCCAAATGCAGCTCTCTGCTGCTTTGTAGCGCTCCAAATACAAATTGCAAATAAGTTGCTTAAACGCATGATTTATACTACTGGTCTAACGTTGCAAGCAATATTTTCATGTATGCATGAAACACCTTCCAGATAATAGTCACACTATCAGAGGACTCAGCTGAGGCTTTTACGGCCACATCAGGGAGTTGCTGACCTTATTTATCGGAATGTATATTTATTCCCAGCGAAGGAGTTCAGTACGATATCACCGAAATACTAACCCTTTTTCGATTTCCCCCTATTTCAACCATTTTATTTTTCCCAAAGGCAGATGAATCGATGGCACGCATCCAAAATTATGAAGCCTATTGTTCAGTTCAGAATTTCTTACGAGACGAAATCTTATTCCAAATAGGTGAAATATGGAATGTTTGGAGACGACTTTTGTTTGGTAGATGAATACTAGAGGCGATTAAATTTTAAAATGATGAACTCGATATATTGCGTCATATGTAATGTATTTGTCTCACAGGAGGTCATATTACGGACACCAAACTACGAACCCGAGTCGCTGCGCTCCGGCTAGCCTTGACGAAAATCCAAGCTGCCGCCGAGTGTATGTATACTCGTCGGTTGCTCGTAGACTCGGGGCGAGTGATTGGTCGAGCAAATCCAGACTCGGTTGACTCTGCACTCGAGTGCGTGCATTCGATTCAGCCGGCAACCGAGTGAGCGTGAGCGAGTATGGAGGCCGTTTTGCAGGGCTCTAGTTGCAACACAAAGATGGCATGGACTGCGCCACCGTTAGCGCTGAAACTTGGTTCATGTGATTATTGCAGTAGACGTCACAATCTACCTTTCATTGCTGGCAACAAACAATTTTGTACATTGGAATATATATGATCGAAAAGCTTAGGATCGTGAATAATTACGTCAAGTGACCAAGTTTAAAATATTTATCCACACAGAAGAGCATGCCCACGGTAATGTGCAAAATATCAAATATCAGGAAAAGTTTTTATTTTGTAATATGACTTAGTCCTGTAAAACCATTTGAATTTTCATTTACTGCCATACTTTTAATCACGGTCTTATAATACGAGTATTATTTTATGATCGAGATTTTAATAGTATCCGTGTATTTAATCATTGGGTATTGGCCTAAAATACGACACATTTGTTTATGAAAGCAGGAATAAACCATTCTCTTAATACAAGTACAAATGCATATTTTGTAAAAGCAACACGATAGTGTGCTTTAGTTTTGGAACGCAGTACAAAAATGGATTTATATGATAGAAGGTTGCTGTAGAAAATGAGGCACCGCGTTTAATGAAGCCGATATTGCGTGATAGATTTCCCCGGAGAGTAATTATTTCTCCATTACTATGGCGATGCAATGGAGAAAATAGGCATTGGGAGATGATTCGCGGAGCTATAATGTACGGCAGAAACTTCGCTGGTTTAGCGAACCGCGGTATAATATTACCTTATCTCAATTTCTCATGTAATTTCTTCGGATGTTACCTGCTTCCCATCAGCCTATCTGACTACTCAAGTCATTTCCCCTCTCCATATTCGTCACTTCTATGCGTTCGCGCTTCCAGACCTTTAGGCATCTCTCATTCTCCATCTGGAATCCGATTCAGTATCCACTCCCCTCGACCACTTCCTTCGCTCTTCGACTTTTTTTTTGGTGTTATATCCCCGGAATACGTTCCAGAGCCCCAAACCTCTCTCCTCCCAAGCTTTCTCTCTCACTCCCTTTTTGCCCCCTTCCCGATGGCTCTCATTCCTTATGTCCCTCATGTTTTCCATCTCCCTCGCACTCCCTGTGACCTCACTTCTCCTTCCTTCGCCTTCTCTCTCCGCCCCTCCCACTTCCTCCCGACCTCCCCTCCTCTCGCCCACCGTCCTCAGCTCCGGCCCGTCCCCTTCTGACCCCTAGCGCTCCGTGTTCGAGGACAGGGGTGAATAATAAGAGATTGGGGTTGAAAAAAAACCATGGGGCTCAGGGATCAAGCGCCGCCAGTGCTCCAGCCCCTCTTAAGCCCGTGACGTATTTCATTTGGGCGAAAGTGGGAGATAGGTTCGAGGTGGGAGATTCCTTTCGGTCCATTTTCTATTCCGTCGACCTCATCGAGGGTTAGCTTCCTCGTTACTTGTCGAGTCGTTCTCTTTTTTTTTGAACTCCGTGAACATTTCAGTTTCGTCTCCAGCTCAGTCATAACCGGAGCTTGTGAAATAATAGGAGACTTTTCGGAGCGACTGGGATCGGGGTAAGATCTCAATTTGCCACTAGTTTAGGCAACAGACTGCTCACTTTAAATCGGTCTGTCTTTCTCCGGAACTACTATCGTGTATTCCCTTTTAACCGGGAGTGAAAACAGCAAGGTACCACTCTATAATTGTTTTACTGATTGAATTTCCATTTGGCAGCGTCTTGCCTTTTCTTCCGCTGGAAGAGATAATTATTCCGTTAGTATGCTGATAAAAATACCTGGAATTGAAGCAAAAAGATTCATTCGCGCCAATTCGAGGAAGCTGTCGAAGGGAATTCATCCAATTTTTTTCTTGCTCCTGATAATGGTTAAAAAAATCTCAGAAGGGTATTAAGCTATGGCTTTTAAATTTTAATGATTTTTTAAAATTTATCGATCATAGAGGCTAGAAACTTTGTCGAAGATATTTTCCTGAACTTCGAGATCTAAACGCCTAATTTTGAGAAGTTCGTATCACACCTACATAGATTATCAACAATTTCATTGGAAGAATAGCCCAGGAAATTAGCATAAATTCTTTTCAATAATGCTAATTCTGAGTGTTCTAGTTACGTTAAGATCAAGCTCTCAAATGTCAATAGTCACAGGGATATATTAATTCATTATACTTGTTAGCCAAAACATAGTTTTTACATGTAATCTTGCATTTTCTCTGTTTTAATTCCACTTCATGAATCCGAGCGGTACTCTGTGGTTTATTTATTTCGGCAAATATTTTCTTCAGTGATGCGTGGACAATAAACTCCAGCAACATTTGTGAGCGGGCATTGTATTGCGTTATTTTCATTGAATACTTTACGTGTCCTGACCTTATATTAGATTCAAATTCACTGATATGACTGTTGGCATAAATGTGTAGTGAAGTGACTATACACACAATATATGCTGGCATAATATGCAAGACGGAATTTTGAGTTTTGTTTTTGTGAGGAGGATAGTCAATGCTTCTCATCATCAAAATATTTGCTGAAGTTCGCAAGATTCATTCGTCATAATACCTACTGCTTTTAAATGGTAAATATTTCTACTTTGATGACTATTATCGGTGGTAAATTATTGCCGCTAGACCTTAGCCTGGCCGATAAGCCACGAGGAATTCTATCTGTCCACACACTTTGTACTTTTCTCTCTACGTATCACGATTCATCAATTTCTGAATTCTATTCTTGTTTTATTCGGCCATAGTGTTGGTTCTTTTATCTCGTCGTTTACTATCCCTTTTCTTAAAAAACGACCGACCCAATCCTTTTTAATACCACCTTAATGCACTGTCTCTTAGGCCTCTCAAACAAACAAGCTATAAAATCAATTTATTTGTTCCCTGGCGCCCATAGAATTTCCTCTTTTTTTCAAAACGCTCACTTATGGGTTTTTGTGATGACATTAGTATGTGCATCGTAAGTGCTGTTAAGGGCGGAAGCATTTCGATGTCTTGACTAAACTCAGAGAAATTCCTTCGAAATGTCTACGACTTCATTCACTTCAGCGAATTTCCATACCCAATTCATCAAAACAGGGAAAAACCTTATGTTGGTGATCAAATTTTGGGGAAAAAATTCATCATTGACAGTTTTATTTATAAGCACCAAAAAATTGGCTGTGATGAATTTTATATATCTCGAATTAATAGGTTATTTTAAAAATAAAGAATGCCTGGAGCCGGGACAAAAATTCTCGGTTGTGGCGTGATTATAGTGAAAGGTTTGGTTTCATTGTTGTATTGTTGATCACTCTTGTTTTTATTCTGCGTTATTTGCGTCGCATAATTATTATGGCAAAATGTAATCGAAAGTGAGTTCCAAATACCAATCTGTGTTTATCTTGAAATCTTATGCTTTAGTTTTGTAATAGAATTTCGTTCAGTGCCTTGCAGTGACTAAATATTATCACATTTTGTTCACAAAGGAGAATTTCCTTGCTTTTTAATTCTTTGGAAGGCTTTTAGTTGGTCATAATAGGTGTCTCCATAGGCTTTGGTTGAAACAAGTTGGTAGTGCGGAATTAATATATTTTCGAAAGAGGTGAGTCTCTCTGTTGTGAAAGACAACATTTGACTCCTTACATGCCAATTCACGTTCTTTTATGCGTAGACCGTTCTGTAAAATAAAGTTGGAATAATGACGAAAAAAATACACCCTGTGAAAAAAATACCTGAAATTTATATCTTCATAGACTAAGCGTTTCCGAAAAGCGTTCCATACTTTTTCTCAGTGGGATAAAATTACATCTGTAAGTCGTTCTTTTACGTGAGCGCCTCTTGAAATTTATCAGTCCACAGAGACGTATTTCAAGGGAATGGAAATCATTAAAGAATAGCTCTTCTGGATGGGGTTAGGGAGTCATCAAAGAGCTACGACAATTACTAACACGATCATATTTTTACGACGCTTGCATCATTATCATGCGCACGATGGAGGACAAATAGGACAAGTAGGTAGCCAAGAACGTTTCATGAATGAATATTGGAAGAACATCTCCAGTTTCCTATAAATATCGGGATGGGACGAAACTTTTCCCGGCGGAGAATCTTTAAAATTGACACACTTTTGTAGTTACCAGAAATGTATTTCCATAATTTTGTTCTCGAGACGTGAAAAAAAAGAATGGTAATAAAATCCTTGGGGGAGGAGAGGGAAAAAACCGTATCCGACACATCGCGCGAGATATGGGAAAAGTTTTAGCTCTCCAGAATGCAGTTAGGAGTCACGGATTAAAAAGGGGGGATTGCGGTGGAGAGAGAAAGGGGGGCAAATACGAGACCGGTCGGCGAAATTGGGAACAGGCAGGGGCAGAGCAAAGGGTTTGGTGGGGCTAGGGATGAAATGCAAAAAGGAAACTAAACAATATAATGGTGGAACTAAATGCATAAGCTCTGAGGAGGAAAAAGTGCATTCGTCGAGGAAAGAATAAAAAAAATAATTTTCCTTCCCCACCGATTTTCACCCTCCCTCCCTCTATTCCCATTTCCCCTACCCAACTACCCACATGCAAACGTGTGTGTGCGTGTGCCGAAGAAAAAAATGTAGATTCGGTCGTTATGTTAGGAACTCACGTCCCGCTCCAAAGTGAGATCGCGAGCGATGAGAATATCGATTCGCGTGGTCGATTCGAGCAGTGGACGAGGGATTGGTGCCCCCGCATTCGAGATGGCAAGACGACCTGAATAATCAAGCAGTCACCGCCTCCTCCCACCCCCAACCCTCCATCCCTGACCTCCGCCCTCCCGGCAGAACTCCTTTTTGCACTCAGGCTCCCCCTCACCCCTTTACCTGTTCCGACCTTAATCCGTGGAAAAGTGGACTGTGATGGGGGAGGGGACGGTTTGGAAGGACGGTTGCAAGGACCGGTAACCAGGGCCCTCTCATCCCCTCCCCCTCGGCCCTCGAGTACCCCATAAATGGCGAACAATTTCTGGTCCGGAAAGGGCTTGCCCTCCTCTCTCTCTCTCTCAAATAAAAAAAATAAATATATATGTGTGCGCGATCATAGAATTAATGCCGAACCGCTCAATTTTTTCCCCGTACCGAGAATTCGAATGATTTCCAGCACACCGCCTTGACTTCTTTCCGCTTGCCTTTTAAAAGTACACTAGGCTCCCGAACCTTAAGACCAATGGCCAACTCCCCCAAATATATGCAGCCACACACTTTCTTTTTTTTTTTATACGACCCTTCTTTTCTTCCCTCCGAAAGTCTTTGCCCTTTGCTCCCCTGGAGAAAAAAATAACTTCCCCCTCCACGAAATGCCTTCTTCCGTCGAAATCGCCGGGAATAAGGAACTGCGGGTCAAATTGGCCGGTCAAATAAATCTCCCTCCCCCCACACCCCCGCAGAGCATGAGGCCTACCGGTCGGGCCGAGTCGGTTCGTGAGTGTGTAGTCGACTGTGTGGGGCAAGGTGAGGGTTAGGGGGGGAGATATCTATTTTTTTTAGCGGTGGAAAGCAGAATAAGGACGGCGGGGAGAGAGGGAAAGGGAGCTGTAAAGGCTGAAAGTGGGTGGTTGGCTTAAGGTTTGTGTGTGGGCACGGAACGGAGAGAAATGAAGGAACGCGAGAGGAGGAAAGAAAGAGATGGCATTAATTTTTCCAGCGGGAGTGAAAAAAAAAATACGGGTTGGGGGGTGGGAAAAAAAGGACCGAATATTAGTGAAACAATGGCGTCGTTACGTCCCCTGAATTTCAAGTGGGAGGCGTTTCCAATGGTTGCAAAACTGCTCTCGCGTCGTCGTTGGGGCGTAGGGGGAGGGCGTTTGGGGGGAGGGAGAGTCGGAGGAAAGAGGGGAGTGGGGGGCGTGACTTTTCCAATGTACGGCGCCGGAGGCTCTGTAGTTTCCTTGCGAGGCATTCAGCCATCCCCCGCCTTCCCGCGAACAAAAGCCACTCGGAATCGGGAAATGTGGGCATGCGTGAGAGCTATTCATGTTTAGTCGGACCGGGGTTTTCGTCCTCGTCCGTTATTACCTTTTGTGTTCGGTCCGGAAGGCAGCGGTGCTCACTTGCTTCTTCCCTCGGTTTGATTTTGAAGTTAGGATTTCCGTTTTCATACTCTTGAGGATTCAAATAACGGCTACAAGAAAGCAGGACAAGTGGGCGCGCTCCGCTTAATCTTGCGGTAAAGACTTGTTGTTTTTGCGTCCATTTCTTTTGTGCCCAGTGCTGTTGGGAATGTTTAATTTGCCTTGTTTAAGTGATTTGATCACTACTGCTCGAATAAAATTGAATGATAAGATCAACATGCTCCTTTATTCCTCAGGAGCAACTATGAATTTAATGTTAAAATTTCATAATGATCGAACATTAATGGTTATTCCACGGCCGGCGGCAGCTCTCTCGCCACACGTCTTTAAAGCTCTGAACTAGTCTTAAAAATTTATTTTTGTTCTAAACATTATGGAAAACTGATGTGACTTAATTATTCAGCTATTCTGGTTGTGCCGTAATTCGTAATCGTTAAACTTAATCTTAGAAGTTTGATAAACACATTACGACCGAGTCGAGGTGCCAACCTTTGAATTTAAGGGTACTAGGCCTTACCCTTAGGTACCTTACCTTCCTGGATTCCGAGACCGACATGAATAACTAAAGAAATGATAATATTCAATCTAGGTTTTTAGGTGCTCCAACTGCTGACGCTATATCGTACCGTCTCACCTAAATTAATTCTAAATAGAGTTCTAAGGTTAACGGAATACCCATTCGATTCGAACCCGAGACCTATGGGTGTCATGCCAGCGCGTCACCAACATACAAGCTAGCTAACGCAACAGGTAATAAATGAATAAGTAGAAGTCGTGTTAAATTGACATGGATTTGTTCGTCTCTAGGCGCAATTGTAGACATTTTCGTTCCGATATCGAAGCGCTAACAATGCGATAACCTACTAGCGGTTGGCAGAAGCTCATTTCATGCTACCTACATATTTTTCATAGACCCAAGATTTCACTGTAATTTTCTTGACAACAGTTTCCCTTGTGTGCCTGAAGAACACTCCCTAAGTCGATTTTTATTGCTTAATTATATAATTATGGGTTTGTGTATACCCCGAGTTTTACGTATGTCAGTTTTATCTCCTAACCTGGTTTTGACTATGATATTTTTTGCCATGTAAATGTGTCATTGAAGTCTAGAGACGTGGAAAAGCGATAGGATTTAAAAGCTGAATTCTGCACTCACCCTGTAACTGTGCTCTTACACCCTGTATTCACTTGTAAGGACAGAGTAGTGGACGAATGTACTCTTTAGCGATATCTCAACCCGAGGGGCGGACTTCTACCTCTGGCTAAAATATGTAGCACCTGAGATGCATTACTCATTCAAAACTTAACTTTTTCACCCACTTTAATGCGCATGGCGGGAAATAACATTGTAGAATCTACAAAACGACTATGGATGCACCGATCAAGGCTTTGGGTACAATGTTATTCTCGAGGTAAACTTCGATAGGTGCACTTGGAAAATGATTGCATCGTGGAATACTAGACTGGTAAACTTTAGATAGCCTCGTGGATTCTACGAAGTTATTTTCTGTCTCGTGAAAGATGGAAGTTCCTAAAAAAAACCTGTATGATATACATGTACTTTTTGGTTGTAATTTTCGGGAAAAAATGTCGAAATAACGTATTTTTTAAGATTAGAAATTGGCTTATAGAAAATAAATTATTGTTCTGTGAGGCGCCGACTCCCTTCCATTACGCTATGATTATTGTTTAGGACTCATTTGAATAACAGTTTAGGTAGAGCTGTGTGTAGAGCTAATATAGGGAAGACCATTTATAACGTATTAGGCGTTTCAATACACGAAAGACATTGGTTTTTCTGATCTTCGTTCATTATATTACTTAAGGCTGCATGGACAGAGATAATCAATTATCATTGTGAAGAGAATACGAAGGGAATGAATAGTGGATATTCTTGATGAAGCCTTTTATTTTTTCATTTTCCCTGCGCAGTTTTCTCATTGTAAGAAAAAAATAAATAGCTCCTGTCGAAAGGTAATATTGACCCTACAAGGACCTATCAGGTAAAGGGTTTGTTTACAACTGACGGGGCAAAATTCATTTATTAAGGACCTTGGACGGAGTATGCTTATTTCGACGAGCACCTAAAATGTAGAATAACGAACAAAACGTAATAAATGAGTGAATCCAACTTTCTCAAGGTGTTCTCAAGTTTTTGCCAATAGCCCGAGGCATTTATTATATGTTACCGTAGTGAGAATTAGTTTGAAGACGCAACAAATTGATCCATCGTGCGCTTCTGACAGGAAAGCCGGTTCACCATACTCAGAATATCTGAGAATCAATTATGCTATTCCCTAGGCTGTTGAGAATAACTCAATGCTTTAATGGCGAAGATCTTGAATATAATCATTACAGGTGACTACATCGCTGTTAAATAATATCTAGAACACCTCTATTATGCAAACAAGTAAGAATGAAAATGGGAAGTCTAATAGGTTGTTGTTGGTGAATCACTGTATTCATTATTCATGACTTACAGTTCCCAATTCTTACGAACTCTACAAAACCTACAAACGTGTTATCGGAAGGTAATTGATAAGGAACTCACTCGAACTTGTGCTGTTCATTACTGATCCGGAATAAATGTGATTTATCGGATTTTGGGTTGCACAAAAGGAGTTTCGTGGATATACCGGACTAAATTAAATTGGTTCATTCGTCAAGATATCCTCAAAAGGCCTTTTCAGCTCAAGATATCCTTTGTTCAATTTGTAAAACATTTGGAATAAAATTGCAATTTTCAAAATAATTTCACCTTAGCAAGATGTATTATCTGTATATCTACGACATACCCTGCAAGCCACCTCGAGGGTGTGTGGCAGGGGAAACTGGGGTTATTACTCGGGGTTTAAACTATAATAGTACAAATGGAGTATCGATGACATTAATTGTTAAATTATTACTTCGGATTTATAGGATATGCTTGCAAAGAGAGTTCCAAAACAGAGAACTGAGTCTTAACGCACCGCAATTCAATTGCGTTTGCGTGGCGCTACTGTGAATCACACTATTGTTGATGTAAAATATTTATAACCAGACCATAGTATTTATTTCAGTTTCTTGATTATCTCGTAATAAATAACAATAATACATACCACATTTATTGATTACTTCGTAATAAGTATTTGTAATGTAATTTAGATATGTATATAGCAATAAGTTATCTCTGCGGTCGTCTTAATTTATCATATTCATGTGTAAGAAAAATTGCTATCATTTGAGCCGAAGGTGTGTCAGAAAGTATGAGAAATTATTGTATTAATCATTGTGCCTTCTCTACTAAAATTTTATGTTAATAAAGCCGTCTACGTTATCACAATTTTAAAGTGATCATAAATACTTGTATTAAAATATCCCTTTTTAATACTTTTCTTTCCGAATTTAGTTGATTTTCAGTGTTCAACTAGTTGTGTTGCTGGGAATAAGGTATTAAGAATGAATTGTTGCATGATAAATAGTTTCTATTCAGTTTAATTGGTTGTTTGTTTGTTAGTCATATAGTGATTAGATGCCTTCCACCCCATTTAAACATGGACTAGAATAAGTCTCAGTAAATACTTTACAATGAGGCAACCAACATTTTGCAATTGAGATTGCTTGTTAAACAATTCTGTTCCACTACAAATAACTCTGAAAAAACTTGAATTAGGACTTGACATGGTTCGTTGATTTCGGTATTACAAAAAGTGTTGTTTATGGGTAAATACTCTTTGAAGTGTAAAAATTTAATAATTTCACGTCGTAAAGAGTGGTCTTAGGAATAATTGGCTGTATTTTGTGGGAAAAATTCTATATTTCCGTGAAGAACAATTAAATAAATAGCCCTGTTTTTGAGTTGTTGTATTACTGAATTAGAAATTATCCTTAGAATTTTCTCGCTGGAATTTTGTTCCAAAATGCAATCTTTCCTACTTTACTGCTAGGCAACCAGCGTAAAATCAGTTTCCTGAGCGTATGCGGTCTAAATTTTTAGTTACATCCATGTGCTTATAATAAGTAAGTCATGAGGCATGAAGCCTATTCTAGAAAAAGTGACTTACTCTTAACATTTTAATCAAGTAAGAAAAGGTTTTGGTATGAAGTGGAAGCTATCAGTTTTTAATCGATTTACATCGCGAAGCGGGTTATGAAATGAGACCGATGTTCAAGAGGCGGCACCCAGTTATCAATTGAAGCAATAAGTGGGGTGGGGGGAATTAGGGTCTACCCAAGTAGAAAAGAGGAGTTGGGTTTTCAGGGTGAATGACATCTTTAACGTTACTTGGGCAGAACTTTGGATATCGCGTTAGCGCTTATTAGGGGACCATTTCATTGAATCCATATCAAATCCTCCAGTCGCTCATTCAAGAAACTTCATAATAACATCGTCAAGGAGGTCGGGTCGGGGAGGTGTTAAGATGCCGCCCGCCGTCTTTCGGTGATTGTCAGAAGTTTTCCGATCGTCAAATTTTACAAGAGGCACCGGGGAAGGGAAAGGAGTAAAGGAGGACAAGAGGGGAGAGGAAGGCAAGGGTTTGGTGGAGTGGTGTGAGAAGGAAGGTACTCCGACGGATATAAAGACTGTGGGTGTGTTGAAGGCCTGGGATGGTAAGGAGGAGAGGTGATGAGAGCAGCCGCAATTTGAGTCACCCAACTTTCTTTTCCGACCCCATCCACACGAACTCACAATTCTCTCTCTCTCTCTTCCGTCCAAGAGAAAAGTGTCACGTGGGTGGAGAGGAACAGCCAGGGGATTGGCAGCGGAGCGTGAGGGAAAGGAAGAAGTATAGGAATTGATGCAACTCTTGACGAGTTTGGGCGGTCTGGTGTGGAATCACGGATCTATCTTTCGCGTTATCGCAATCTTCATCGTAAACGCTTACCCCTAGAGAAGCGCAGGGTTGACAATAACCGTCTATAAAATTCGCTCCACTGATTGTAATAAGCGATTTGAAGTGCTGTGTGACAAATGAAGAATAGAGATCACGTTCTCTCTGGCATAAGTTAAATCAAAAAATAACGATAAAGCTAGCGAACGCGTAACGAAGATCCATGATAGAGGCCCTGGTATATTGTTATTCCCTTCTCATTGTAGTAATAGTTGTTAGTCTGGGACGGGGACCAAACGCTACGGTCGTTTTCACCATATGCGAATAAATGGGTCGAGAACAGAACTTTTGAGGAACTGAGATAGAGTTGAGTAAAACCCAACGTTGGCATTAGTCTGCTCTTAACGAAATGCGCAAAGTGGTGCAAGGTTAAATGTCCCATCCGACGTACCGAGGAATGAAGTTCTGTGTATTCTGCACGCAACAGTCAAGTTGGAATCGTAAAGCTATGAAAAATCTATGCCGTTGCTGGGATTCAAACTCAGTTCCCAGAGATAAGAAGCCAGCGCTGTAATAACCAAACCAACCCTTCCATCTTCCCTTCCTCGCCAGTGAAGAGAGGAGCTTCGAAAAATGAAAGGAAACTCGAGCTGGGATTTCCTTTATTTTTCATGGGCCTAACCATTGCTCAAAAGCCCTGTGAGTGAAGAGTAAAAGTGGAAGCGCAATGAGAACGATGTGAAATTTTATTTCGAAGAACCGAGGAGCCAAACCACAATCCCGAACCCGGAGGTTGGAGGAAATTCATTTTCTATTGTTGTTTACTTATTTATTTTCTTTTTGTTTGTAAATGTGCTGATTTTGCTATACCTGGCGTCGTTGAAAATTAATCGAATTTACGTTTGATTTAGAGTAAACATTTTTCGAGCATTCATTACCTGTTTATGTGCAGTAGTATATCATAAAGGAATTAGTAGGAAAATTAATCCTATTACCCTAGCCGGAATGATCCGATCATTAGAACGGTTACGATTAAAGTTGTCAATTGGTTGAGCATACGAGGTGTGATCAAAAAATAACGGGAATTTTTTTATTTCGCGGGATTTATAATTCCGATTTTCAATAATGTTTTAAAATCTTATTTCTAGACACGTTCCTGACATATGTTAATATTTGCAGCCATTTTGAGAGCTTAGTTTATCGTTGACAGTCGAAAAGGTTATACGTGTTTTGGTGTGCTCAGCGAATTTTTACTTTCGAAAAAGATGTATCAAAGAATTTGTATTAAATTATGCTGAAAATTTGAAGAAAGTGCAACACCACATCTGAAGTGTTGACTGTGGCTATCGGTAAATCTACTGGGATTAAGACAAGAGTTTACGAATGGTACAAACGTTTCAAAGAGGGCCGTGAAGACGTTGACGATGACGACCACCCTGGATGCACGAGGACTTCAACAACCGACGACAATGTCGAACAAGTTAAAAAAATGTTTCTGGAAAATCACAGAACCACTAACGGAGAGGTTGCTGATGATGTCCGCAAATCAGTTGGCCTAGCCAAGCAATTGTTTCGGATGTTTTGGGTATGAAACGCATGGCAGCAATGTTTGTTCCGAATTAGTTGAATTTCGACCGAAAATAACGTCACGTAGATATCGCTCAGGAATGGCTGAATGAAGTCAACAATGATCCAGAACTTCTTAGAACGGCCATAACAGGTGACGAAACATGGATATATGGGTATGACTTCGAAACCAAGGTCCAATCATCCTAATGGAAGCTGCCTGAAGGGCTAAGACAAAAAAAATCGACAAGTTCGATCAAATGTGAAGGTTATTCTCTCTATTTTATTCGATTTCAATGACGTAGTACATCATGAGTTCCTGCCATATGGTCGTACGGTCAATAAGGAATACTAACTGGAAGTTATGCGTCGTTTGCTTGAAGCAATCCGACGAAAGAGCCCATAATTGTGGCAAACAACTCGTGGAAATTGCACCACAATAATGCTTCCACTCACACCTCACTGATTGTTCGTGATATTTTGGTTAAAAACTAACCGTTATTTTGCCTCAGCTACCGTATTTCCCAGACATGCCCCCCAGTGACTTCTTTTTATTCCCGATGCTAAAGAGAACCATAAAAGGATGGCGCTCTGCCCCCATTGATGAGATAAAAATAGAATCGCAGTAGAACCTGAACTCTGTACCGGAAAGTGAGTTCTAGAAGTGCTACCAAGATTGGAAAACACGCTAACACAAGTGCATTATATTTAAGGGGGATTTCTTTGAAAGAGACAAAATTGATGCTGATTGATAAATAAATATTCTATGAGAAAATCGAAAATTCCCGTTATCTCTATACATGGTCTCTTGATTCTGTGAGCGTATAAGGTTCAGACTTTATTTTCCTTAATCCTATGGTAGTGTAAAACGGAAGATGTAGAGCTCTTCTTTATGAGCATCGCCTTATACTCAGAAATGCATAATAAATCTGGCGTTATCATCATTATTCTAGACTCATTTTCACTGTCGAAAGGAACACCTTTTTTTCCTGCCCACTGTTATTAATTTGGGAAAGTCTCCTGTCCAGAAATCAATGGCGTTTGGTATTATATATGCCTAGTCTTGTAAGGTGCCTCAACTCAGAATCTAAGTCCTCTCTCGTGTCCCTAGCCGTACTGTAACAATAAGGAGGGCTAGAATGATGTGCGGCTGAGAGTAAAACTAGAATAACGGAGAACAATGGTTTGGCGGAAGAAGATGTAGGAGGATGGAGGAGTGGGAATATTGAGGGTGGTTGTAGAATAGGGTTGTGATAAGGAAGAGAAATGTTATCAAGTTTGAGGCTTTTAATTAGAGGGCGTTTCGGGAGAGTGGGTGAGCGGGGAGCGTCGGGGCCAGGAGGTGAGTAACGATGGAAGCGCCTGCCAACCCGGCAATCGAATTCGCCTCCGAGTAGAATAAATTGCATAAATCAAGGGGGCGACCTCGGAGTTTTGTCACTTGGGTCTCTCTCTCTCGGCTCTCTCGAGAGCTTCTTCTTCGAGAAGTATCCCGTTTCTCAAGTTTTCTTGGAGGGTGTAGGTGGTAGGTCGGGGTTGGGAGGTGGGGGTCGAAGAATAATCCACGCGTATTATTGCGTCCTTCCCATCGACGTCGATCCCTCCGCCTCGTTATCCGTTGATGGTGAGCGGTGAAGAGCATCCGGGAATTCCACACGGCAATATCACGGGTCCTGTTTTTATTAATTTAGTATTCCGAGCGGTGCTCCCATCACTGACTGGCTCGGTCAATAATGGCGATGAGGCCTTCTCTCTCTTTCGCTGGACCCTCGACCTCCCTCCCTGCGGTCCGCCAGATCCCATCCTCCCCCTGTTTCTTTTCGCCAATCACACGACCGTTGAGGGATGACCCGACCGCTATCTCTTGATGCCCCACATCCTGCCTAGACCCATTAGGACGCATTAAACGAATCAAAGAGCGTTATGTCTTAAATTCAGAGTGCTGCGGTGCAATGGGGCCAGACGGATTCCGAACTTCTTTCTCTTTGTGTTTCGCTGACCCGCATGTCCTTTCTCCTCCGCGTCTTCCGTTCCTGGTGTATACTGTGTATGTTCCTTCAATATTTGTTTCGTCTTTGTCCTCCTAATACTTCTGTTAAAATTATTCGTACCTGCGTTCGATTCTTTATTTTGAGAGATTGGAAGTGTGGCGCATCCATCATGTCTTTCAGTGCTAGGGGAAGTCGGTCAATCCGAGAATTTGAGTCACATAAAAAAATTGGTTCCCATACTTTATTTTGCAATCCCCGTACTTTTCTTGTAGGGGATATTTTTTCGCTTGCCTTTTTCAGTGAGTTACACATTTCATTTCACAAGCTTGTCGAAAGTGATAGGGTGTGGAATGACGAGGGAAATATATATAAAATTAAAATTGTGGTATTACGGCCGAACTTGAGTAATCATTCACACCCAAACATTCATCAGTTCATTGTTTTTAGGAATTTTATGCTTTTTACCCTATTCTACGAGAAAAGTATAATCGTTATACGTTCAATTATTCAAGATCCCTCACTATTACCAGTCTTTATGATGTATTTTGAATTCTTCCTAAGCTATTTTGTATTCTATCTATTATTTTCCGCTTTACTAAATACTAGTTTACTTACTTGTTTCCTTGGTGTAGGCTATATATATTTGCCGTTTCTCGACTTTTTCCCCTTCTGCAGCTGACTCCGTCTCAAGTTTCCTTTTCGGTGCGATCAATATTGCTTGAGTGTGCTCATTATCCTCCTCTCCTTTGGATCGTCACGCCTGCTTCAGTTTTCGTCGTCAATCTATTTTAGGATGTTTATATGTTACTATTCGGCACGATATTTTAATTGATCGATACGGAAATAACCCTTATTCTCAAGCACGTCACCCACCACGGACGGAAAACAGTCTTCTCTGAGAGTGTCTTTATCCTTTTCTTGGCTTTCTTATGCTTTAATAACTAGTCAGTTTGATTTGGCTTCGTTAATTCAATGTATTTATTTGAAAAAAGCTGATAAGAGAACTTTAAGCATTTAGAAGGACAGTTATTGTACGCTTATATAATTGAAGTTGATTTTTATAATTCTGAAACCTTTAGATATGAATTGTTAACTCTCTGAACTCATGTGTGAGTTTTTTTATTAGCATTTCATTAAGGTTGAATAGTTATCGGAGTAAAACCAATTACTGCAGTTGTAAAAAAATATCGTTATCCTAGGTGATGAGATGATTGGAATAGTGTTTTGATGGCTTAATAAACCATCGAGGATGGAGGTTTTCAGAAGTTCTTCAAGTGTAGAAGTGTAAAATGCAAGCCTCTCTTTCAATGATCGCTTGTACCAGGCGCGACAGGCAGTACAATTTATATAATACTCCTTCGCACAGGAAAATACATTTAATTTTCTCTCGCGTTTAATCTTCAGCACTTTATTCCTTTGGTCGAAATATTCAACGATATTGTTTTTCGTTCTTAGTATATGAAGTCAATCCAGGCTAAAATTTATTTAGTAATCTTTGAGAAGCAAGTTGGTGATAATGATTTGTATTACTCATTAGTTGTCTAAATTTGAACGATCGCGGTCTGTGTAAAACTTATTACATGGCGCAAAGTTATGGAGTGGGCAAATGAGTGGAAGCGGAAGTAGACGATTCATTGAAACAAGAAAAATTATTCCTTATCATAGCCATAAAATGATATCACTCAGCACCAAGTTTCATATATACGTATCATAATGTTATCATGAAATTCGAATCTCAGTGGTAAAGTATTTTTTGCATAAGATATGCGAAGATTGAAAATACATTACACTGTACATTATCTCTCTTAAAGCAAATACTTTTTCTCGATATCTTCTTTGTCTATGATAGCAAGTATTAGGCGTTTTCTGTTATTCTTGATATTACTGCAAATGAAAAAAATAGGCAGCCGTCGTTAGTGTAATAGTGTCATTTGGACCCTCAAATTTGGTCCAAACTAGTAAATTATAATTATCGGCGTTAAAAACTAGCTGGAGTGCGAAACCGATTTAATAAGGAAGAATGACTTAATAATGGATCTTTATGTACAAAATATTCTATTAGTTATAATTCTGTTAAGTTTCATAAATAATGCTTAGTTCTAACAGTAACTTGCATTTTACACCTTTACCTTCCCCTAGCGTTCATATTCTGCTTTCTTGACGCCTATTCTCTCCCCTATGGGACATCGTGTCCTCCCTATTTTCGCTAATGCGGACCTCTCCTTCTTATCTCTGACGACGTTTCACGGAGTGTATTTCACCTACCACGGTCATCGCCGACCGGGGTTGGTTCCGTCATATGCTGCCCTCTCCTTCCTCCCCTGGTTCTTCCGAAACATCACATCCCCTGCATCCACCTGCCACCCCACTCCTTCCTCTCTCTCTCTCTCAACTAACACGCCCCTACATTCGATCCAAGGGTGCCAAAGTGATTCAGTGAGTGCTGGGGTTGTAGTAGGTCGGAGGTAAAAGGGAGTGAGGAGGGCTCACGGACGAATAGCCGCTGGAATTAATAGCTTTGCGGATTTGCATGTCAAAGGAATGATTAAACGTGGAAATCTCCGCCCATCTTCTGCATTCCCCGCCCCATTTCCGTTTTTTTAAAAAATATTTTTAGGATTTGCTCTCATTTTCCTTCGTGAATTTCCTTATCTCTACTCTGCCCAACCTCTCATTCTCCTTTGACTTGGGGAGTCAATTTATTTCAGGCTTGTTACTATCATCATTTCGTTATCTTCTTTCTTCCTTCCTCTCTTTGAGGTCGAGCGTTTTTTTCCTGTCACTGCTCTCTGAAATCGTCATTCCAGTTTTCATTTGCATTTGCGCCATTAGGGGTGGGATGGTTAAGCAATTAAAATTCTGGCATTTCGTTTCGACTCCACTTCGAAACGAAAAGCCAGAAATAGTATTCTATGGGAATGAATTTCACTATATTTTTTTAGCGTGAGACTATTTTCTTGTCATTCTCTGGTCAGTATAATGTTGTTACCGTAGTCTTCTTACTTGATAGTGACTAAATGCTAAAGACAATTCTAAACTCACATTGAGGCGCAATTCAATGCGAAGAAAATGAAACTGATTAAGATTTGTTGGAGTATGTCTTGCTTGAACACTTTAGCTACGCAGTTATTTCAGCCATTCTGTGTTAACTGTGACTGTGCGTCAGTCAGTCTGGTCTTAAATGAAATTCAGTGATGAAACTTTAATGTATTATCTTTATCATTAGCTGTTTACAATGCTTCATGTTTAATTTTACGCTTTGTGGAGTCATTGCAGTTATCGACTTTAATTTACTTACCCAGCCGAATGCTCTGGATTGACTCACTTTCACTGTGAGATCGTTTCCAATTCAATTAGCTCAAATTGTTCGACTATCAGCTGGCGAAACCAAAATTTTATTTGTAATCATTATCTCATTGAAATTAATATATTTTTAGGCTTCGACTTAAATAAGCATATTTGGATGTGTGTTTTTGCCACATCAGGAAGTGTTCCTGTGCCTCATATTATTCCAATTCATTAGTATGTTTAGTTTTTGCCTAATAGTTTGTATGGGCAGAGATCGCTAGATATTTTTGAATTAATAAATATAATTTATCGATTCTAGTAGTTAAATGTGTGATGTGCGTCAATATTTCCTAAATCCCTTAGGAAGCGCTCCTTCGATTGAATCGAATATTCCGTCAATCATAATTTGATTTGTAGCTTATACGTTGCTATACATTGGCGTAAAAAATTTGGAATTCGGACTCCTCACAATGTTTCGTAATCACTATATCTTAATGTGTGAACATTTTGTATTCATACTGTCGTTGTTAATGTCATATTAGTATTTTTATCGGAGTAAATGAACCAAATTTTAGCACTCATAGGAGCTATATTAGGCCTGAACTTGATTTGAAATATTCATACACATGATGGTGATGGTTATCCGTTGTAATTAACTGTATTGAAATCCCAAGTGCTGTTATATTTAATGAAATGTGAGAATTTCTGAATATTGTTCAGATCGAGTCAATCTTTTAGCCTTTCACCGCTGTGAGACCTATGTGTACAGAAAATTGCGAATAAAAAGATTTATGCAACTCTTATATCATTTAAGGAGACAAAAAATAACGAAAAAATAGCTACAGATAATCCTATACCGTCTCTCTCGTTGATGTTTGCAAGCGCTCACTCTTCTTACTAATCTCTCTTTATTATTTAACATTTTTTGTGCGGTTTTTCCTCCCAAAATCTACACGCCCACCAGCGCGCATTATTCTCCTTTCCGTACCACCACAAACGTAACCTCAATTACTATCCCCTTGGGGATTCCCTGCGTGCTCACGCCCTCGCAAATTGTAATTCTCCTCCACTCCCGTCGTAAGTCACTCTTGGTCCGTCGCATCTTCTGCCTCCCTCCCTATCTCCAGTTCGATTTTTTCCCGATCCGGTGTCATCCCTTCAGACTTTCACGTGTCATATAATCTCACCCTCGTTCCTATTTCCTTTTTTTTCACTTTCCCTGCACTATCCCTCTCTCACCCTATCCGCAACACCTACGTCTCTTCCCTTCGCTTCTGCGCTCTATAAACTTTCCGTCCTTTTCCGGCTCTCCTCCGCTCTTCTATCTCTCTCTCTCTATGCCTCTCACAGGGCTGGCGAGGAAGGGACTGAAGCGGAGAGTGTGGCGAGCATTGGAGTATCTCCTTTTTATTTATTTATTTTTTATGCTGACGATCGCCCTCTAAGCACTCGTCTTCCCTTGCCTCGCTCCTTCCCCCCGCCACCCTCTTGCGACCCACCCACACTCATCCCTTGCGTCACCTCCCCAAGCCGTGGTCCTTAAAAACTCACCCTTCCTCCACTCCCTCCCATCCCTCCTCCTCCTCGCAGGCCGGTCCCTAATGCCGCGTCGCTCTCTCCCTCCTCCACACCGTCGCTGCTACAGGGATCCCTCTCGTTTCCCGGTGTGGCCAGCCTCCTCCCCTCTTTCTCCTACCTTCTCCTCTCCTCTTCCTCCCGTTCTTAGTTTCCTTCTCTCCTCCTACGTTTCTCTTTTTTATCTCCCTCTCTATTCTTAGCCAGTATTTATATTCCCTCTCACGGCACCTTCACTTCCAGGGTTTCGCTGCTGCCATTGGTCTTTTAATTTTCGTATTTATGACCATCAAATTATAAGTTCATAATTTGATTTCCCCGCTCCCAAGTTTTAATTGCTAAGTTCTTCAATCGGTTTTTTCTTTACATATTTTCCATCCCACAGCAAATCCTCCGTCTTTGCTGTAAATATATGAGAGTAGATTGTCCAGATTAGAAATACATCTTGTTTTTTTGAGCTACAGTCTTTTGTTTCATTACTCAACGAAGCATAAATTAGTTTTTTCATAATTAAGTGCTGTTTAATAGCACTTATCTATCGTATGAATTTTAATATGCTTGCCTATTGTGAAGTATTTCGTTCATTTCATAGATTTCTTCCGTACATATATTCGGAAAATATAAGTTACAGATTCATGTGCTGTGAAGCATTGCGTTCCTTAATTTCTTCCAGAAGGGTTCTCTTGGATTTAACATGGTTTCAGAAATTTATTTTCTTGTCTTTCTCTTCTCCACATTATCTTTCTATCTCATTTTTCTCGTTCTTCACCTTTCGTACTTTGACTTCATAGCTCCCTTGTATCCCTCCTGCTCTTTTAGGGCCCCCCTTCCTGATCGCCTCCCTTTCCCCGCCCCTCTTAAACGCCCTTACTGCTCCACCTTTCCGCCTCCACTCTCTCTTTCGTCCACTCATACTCGGTGTGCTTCTCTCCCGCCCTCGCATAAAAATCCCTCCTTACCAACCTTTCCGTCCGCTTCCTCCCTCTCTTCTTCCCCATTTCGCTCCCCCTTCTTGCTCCCTATTCTCATCTCCTGCTTCCACTTTCTCTCTTCCCTGACCCCCCGCCCCCCCAGGAAAGCATTAGATTCCCACACCCTCCCGCTCCGTTTTTCTCGGCATCTCCTTCTTCCTCGGTACCCGTCCCCTAGATCCCCTCCCTCCACCCCTACGGAGCCCAGATAACCCCTTCTGCTGGAGAATTCTCCACCGCACAGCGCAGTCGCCAAAATTCCCCTGCCGTCCTCCCTCCAAGCCCTTTCCATAGTATCTCTCTCTCCCTCTCCTCTCCTCCCCTTCCCCTCATTTCACGTCCCCTCCGTTCGCTATCCCTCCCCTTCTTTCCCTTTCCCCTTCGTTTCCCTCCCTCTTCCTCCTTCCTTTCCTCTTTCTGTTTTCTCTTTCCCCCTTGAAACAATCCTTTCCCCCTCTCCTTTAGTGCCCTTCTCTTCATCATCCTCTCCGTCTCTCTTTCCGCTTATTTTCTGATTTTTCCCTTCTTTATTTTCGTGCTTTCCCCAGTCTTTTTTCCCTGCAAATTTTCCGTGCATATTCCCTCTCTCTCTCTCTTTCACTCCCCCTTTCTCCCTCTCCTACCTCCGTCTTTTTACTTCATCCCTTCCGGTCGAATGAGCGCCGCTGTGGTTTTTGGCCGGGGTGGTAGTTAGAGAGGGCTGAGAAATGGGGGAAGGTCGTCGGAATGGCGAGAGAGAGAGGGCAAGACTGAGTGAGAGGCCTTACCTCTTTTGAGTGAAAAGTTGAGGAAGGGGGTGACAGAGAAGGATGGTCTGAAAGGGAGATATGAACGCGGGGAAAAATGAGAGGGATTGAAAGGGGGTCAAAGGTGAAGAGGAAGCAATGAGAGGAGGACTTTCGAAAGGGAGGAAAAGGGAGCGTAGGACTGGGGAGAGAGAGAAGTTTGGAGAGCGGAGTGAGCTGGGTAATAGATAAATGAATAGTGAGAGGGTGGTGAGAGAGAGAGAGTTATGATGGATGGGTGAGAGGAATGACGAGAGAGAATAGTGAAGTCGGGTAAGTAAGAGGTCCGAGGGGAAGACGGAGAGTGTCGGCAAGAGGAAGGGCATAGAGAATATCGAGGACGGGGTCGGAGGATTAAATCGAACCCACTGAAAAATTGGTGCGTGGGTTATGGGCGTTTGTGGAAGAGGGGGCGGATTTGGGAGGAAGGGGTCGGGAAAAAGTCGCCGGACTGATTGGTTTTTGGGGGTAGGAGAGCTGGCGGACGAAGGATTGCGAGTCGCGGGGGGGAAAGAGTGGATACACGTATCGGGTGCAGGGCAGGAACGGCCATAGGAAGAAGCCGGAGGAAAGAACGGATGAGGGAGGAAGGGAAACGCGGCTGAAGGGAGGTAAAGAGCGAAGCGTGCCAAAGGAGATAGAATCGCATTAGGAAATGAAATTGGTCTCGGTAGAGAGAGAGAGAGGGAATAGGACAGGAGAAAAGAAAAACGGGGAACGGGGAGGGACTAAGGGAATGGATGTTCCAGGAAGGGTAATTGGAAAGCGGAACGGCATCGGACTCCTCTTGTTTGGGAGTGGGAAAACGCGGACTTGGGCTAAGGAATAAGACGTGGGACGAGGAAATGTGGGAAGAAACGGCAGTGGGAGTGAAGCGAAAAGCACGTCGCAGGAACAGCTCGCTAAACGCGGAAAGGAGCGCAGGGTAAAGGAAAGACACGACACGAGACGGAACGGAACGAGAGTGGTCGGGAGAGAGATAAAGAAGGGGTTGGGAGAGATGGAGTGAGAGTGTATGAAAGCCTGCGTGAGAGAGTGAGAGAGGGAGGGAAGTGTAGAATGGATGGACTACGCAGCACGACAGAATTTTCCGCGCTAAAAAATTATGTATGGAATCGCCAAAAAGGAGAGTTAGGAAAGACGAGAGGACGACTAAAGAGAGAAGGCTGGAGTGGTGACGCAAGGGAGAAAGAGTTGGGAGGGGGAAAAAAAAGATAGAGATGAAACGATACATGAAGAACTTGGTTTTGTAGTTTGAGAGCGAAATCGCATCAGACTCGGGCGGGGGACAAGACAATGCGAGAACACGATCGGTGATGAGAAAGGAACGGGAGTGAATGAACGGGAGAGATAGAGAGATGGAGGAGGACCGGGGGACGGAGAGAGGAGGAGTTGAGGGGACCGGAGGAAAGAAATGGATTTTAACAAGACCAGGGAATCGTTCGGAGGAGTGGACGGGAAGAGGAGCAGGATGAGTTTGGTGGGGGGAAGATGAGGAGGCAGAAAGGGTTGTAGTGATTGGAAGTTTGAATAAGATTTCGACAGATGGATTTGTGGGAGGGAAACGATTGGTGCGCATCGGAGGGAAAAAGAAATAAAGGGAAGAGAAAGAATTGAAAGCGGAGGTGGGAGGAACGTAAAAGAAGGGAGATCTGGTGGGAGGGGGGGAGGGGTTTGAGGAGTGGTGGCTGGGCGATATGAAGGATTTGAGTGGGATGGGGGAAGAAGTGGAGAGGAAAGCAGTCGATGGGAATGGAACTGCTAAATAAGAGTTGGGGAACGCGAGACGTAGATTGAAAAGAGAGGATACACAGTATGCTACGGGATTCGCGTATGATAATGCGTATCTGTTTCTCTTTTTTTCCTCTTTACTCGAATGCAGACGGGGATTCCGCTGGTGATTGATTGAGGAGAATCTCATTTAAATAACAATCTGAATGGAGATTTAAGCAGCTTCCTGACATGGTATATCCTGATATAGAAAGCCATGCCTCCGAAGGAATTAGATGAAATACGTAGAGTTCTTTAAAATATTATGATTAACGTGAAAGTTTGTCGTTTAAATACTTTATCATAAAAATTAAACGTGCTTGATTTTTTACTGTATTGCGCAACTCTTTCCGATGCATGATAAACTTTCACCATGGATTCATTAAGTATAAGAAGATATTTTCATAATGTCGTCTTTGTTCTTTGACGATTTCAGACATTACGTAACCATTACTAATGATTATCTCACAATCATAACAAGGGAAAGCCTTTAAAAATTTAGCTGTGAAAAATAAATTGAGAAACATTTTAATTTAATTACTTACGTCAAACCTAACTATCATAAATGGTTTAATTTATGGTACTAAACGCTTGTCAAGGAGTCATTACAGTGTTTAACGATATTAGTTTTTATTCAGAGGTTCAATATGTTCAATATGAATTCAATGCAATTTTAACTCTAATCACGATAGGATAGGAAAAGTTTTCGTAGGAGGGAAGGCGGCTTCCGACGGAAGATGTAAGATAGATGATTAGTTGAACCAGGAAGTGGGGAATTAATTTCACGTGAAATCCTCACAGCGTATTAGTAGGATGAATAACAATATAAAATTAATGTATTCAGTGAACCATAGTAGTATTTGACCATTAATACGGATCCAAATTGAATAGCTTATTATGCAGCCTAATAGTCTGGTACTGCTGAAAATCCGTAGATATTGAATTAATACTCAGGAGGAACTAATGAAGAGTATTGTGTTGAAGATTATGGGAATCGTAATGGATGTAGTCTACGTAGAGACCCACTTATATTCTTTTAACGTAACAGTGAGAGATAGAGTAAATACTCCAAAATACCATAAAAACAAGCAAGTCAAAAATGCAGTTTGAGATGGGCTGCAGACTATTCTAATACAAAAAACAATTAAGGGAGGAGTTTCAGCAGCTCGAAGCAGCTTGCTGGAAGAAAGCAGGAGTAAGAGGGAGAGACAGAAGGAGGATGAGTGGAAGTGGAACCGGAAAGGTACAAACGATGGGAAGACTGGAAGATCCTTCTTACCCCTTTTGAAGGAAGGGGTAGTTGAGAACGATGGCGGGTTAAGGAGTTGAGACTGGGATGAGAGAAAAAGGAGAGTGATGGGAAGGAACGAGGAAGAGAAATAGTTGCGGATTACGTGGTACGAGCGAAAATAATGAGGGAAAGGAAATGGACGACGAGGGAAACGGAAGAAAAACGACGGCGGATGGAAGAAATAGGCGGCGGGTGGAGAATGGTGGATGGAGAAGAGAGAATTAAATGAAGGCGATGAATGGGAGGAAAGCAACGAATGAGCGAATATTGACGAGAGCGAAAAAGCGGGCTTGGGATTCTTTGAGAGCGAAATTGAAGGCGAAGGGCTTAGAAAAAAGAAGAAATCTTTGTGGATAAAAGAGAGGCGAGGAGAGGGAATGAATGGAGGAGAAATAGAAGGCAGTAGAAACGCATTTGCTCCAGCAAAGTAAGGACGTAACTAAAGGAGAGCAAAGAAAGATGGTATGATGAGATGGAGATCGAAAGAGAGTGAGGAAAATAGGTGAAAAGGAATGGAAGAAGACTGATGAGGCGAACCACGAACTGAGATTTGCTAAAGCGAAACATCCACACAAAGGAGAGTGAACGAAAGGGAAGCGAAGTTGTGGAGATGGAGTAGGTGCGATGAAAGAGAGTGGGTGAAGGAGGGTGAGGAGAAAGGAGAGGGGGTATTAGTGCAGTCCCCACTCCTTCCCCGCTAGGCAGAGGGGTGGAAGGGGAGAGGAGAGAGGGGAAGGGGTGAAGGAGATGGGGAGAAGGGGAAAGAGAAGGGCTCGGGAGTAGGGGAGGGGTTTTAAGGGGGCTTGGGAGGCCCGAGTGCCGGGGGGAAGGGTAGTGGTGTCAGGGGCGGCTCGGAGGGGAAAGAGGGGGAGCTTCAGGGACGGGGGCGAGGAGAGAGGCTCCGAGGCAGGCGGATAGCGGCGGACCCTGAGTGGAGTGCTCGCCTGTCTTCGGCTCGGCACGCACCGATCGCGGAGGCGACCCCACCGGGAAAACACGTGCGACGGAGCGGCGGTCTCCCAGGACGACTGAAAGCGGGACTCGGTCCGCAGGAGTCACCCTGGACGTAGTGGTAGGCCGTCCCCGCGTGCTATTGCAGGGATCCCAGAACTTGTCTCTCCGGTGCTGGTGCCGTCGCGAAAGATAAAAGTCGGCCTGCGGGAGCGCGGCGCTCCCCTCCGACCTGCGAAGCGCCCGGAGGGAGGAAAAGGAAGAGACGATGGGGCCCGCGTAGGTTTCGGCTCGGGCCCAGGGCCTGCGGTAGAACCATCTGAGGGAGCCGGGGGCGAGAGGAGAGAGAGGGAAAGCGGCGGGAGTTTCGCGTGGCGACCTTGAAGTCGTCCTTGCGGTTGTGTGCATATGTTTATCTCCTGTCTCTGCGTCCTCCCAAATCGACCCTTGGCGGAGAACACTGCCTTCTTCGGGATGGTGAACTGAAAGGATAAAAACAGTCGAAATACGACGGAGAGAGTTACTGAAGGAGGAGAACGACGGCTGTTTTACTGAAGCCTACGGTCCACAATGCTGATGACGCATAATAATATTCTCCCCGCGACCTGGAAATATCCCTCTTCTGGGAAATAGACGAATAATTCGTGCAAAAAGGAGGGGAATAAAATAACGCGTGACGTCTGCGGCAATGAATAAAAAATAGGGGAGTGTGAATCAAAACGGTGAAAATATCTCGGGGCCACACACCGGCGGAGAGTGACTTTAATTTGCAATTTATTTTGGCGCGGGATACTTATGTACTTAAAAGTGTGTATGTTTATTGTTCTCTCCCATATCTGACTCCCTACTAACAAGGACGAGTCCTGGCTTTAACCCACTCCGTGTTGTGGCAAAAAGAGAGCTGTGAGGAGAGGCAGGGAGAGGGGGGAAAGGGAGACAGCTACGGAGGAGGGGTTGGAGGAGAGGAGGTTTGGTCCGGAGAGTGAGTGAGTCCGAGAGAGAGAGCGAGTCTGGGGCCTTTTGAAAACACTGCGGCAGTGAGAGAGGGCGGGAGAGAGGGAAGGAGGGACCGACTGGGGAGGTCGGATGCGGAATTCCGCGCTCGCCGACTGAAAGGGTTCCAACGGGAACTTCGGCCGACCTCTGGGGAAGAGTGTAAAAGGAGGAAGAGGACGGGATACTCTTTCTCTTCCCCACACTTTACACTCTCCCGTTCGACGCCGACACCTGGGTCGCGCGTGTGTCCATTAACCCCCGTGGCGTACCTTTTGAATCACGAACTCGTGTGTCTGCCGGATTCACTCCGCGTGCCATTCCTCCGTGCCCTTCTGGACTTGAAAAATCCCCTCAACCTCATCCGCTTGCATTTTTCCTGCAGGCAGGAGTGGAGACGGTGAGGATCCAAGGGTGCCGATCAAGGAGCACGGACTCTGCTCGGTTGTCTGCACAAGATACAAGAGATTTCGGACCAGCTGAGTGGGCGTTGGCGGAGCTGCTCCGGTATTTTGCCAAACGAGAGGAAGCACCTTCGTACTTTTTCCCTCAGTTCCGGAAGTGATACTGTTTCCTTTTGGCGAAGTCTCGCCGTGTTTCGTCCTGTATCTCGGAATCATCATCCCCTCCGCCCCCAGTCCCCGTTCCCTTCCTTCCCGCGGATTCTAGACGGGGTCTGATAATATCGAGGCCACCCTGTTCCCGTCGCGTACTCCGGTGGGGCTTCCTGCTCCCCTTGAATACGTGTGAACGGAGATTATTTTTCCCGCCCGCGAAAAGGAGAGTGTGCATCCAGCCCGCTCGTCCAGTTCTTGTGTCTTGTGACGTGCCAGTCCTCCTCTCTCCGTGAGAGTGGTGTGCGTCGAGTGAGTGCTCATCTCCCGTGCGTCGCTGCCCACCCCACCCTTCCGCGATAAGTGTACCCTCTTTTATCGGACTGACGCACTGTCCGCAACAGCGAAGGTGTCGCCGTTCGCGTGGCTCAAGCCAGGAGACCTCGAGCGAAGAAGAGTTAAAGAGGTCTGATAAGAACGAAGGCGCCTCTTTTTCCAGTCATTCATATTCACTGTACCACCTCAACCTCGTCCCCCTCACTTGAACATTTCCTCCTCTTCGCAATCTTTAGCTTCCCGCTCCCCTTGCTCCGTTCACTTCGGGAACGAGTCGGCGGGAATCGCGACGGCTGCGCGCGGTGGGTCCGAGAGCGGTCGACGGCGCTCTCCGGCGATATCATTTCGACGGGAAGGGTACTCGGTAAAGGAAGCAGACAAGCAGGGAAGAAGGGAGGCGGGTACGAGGAGTGGGCGAAGTGATGCTGTTGGCTGTTCCGGGCGGAAACGGTCGCGACGGGCGCCGAATTCGGGCTCGCTCCTACGATACTGTCCCAGCGGAACGGGGCATTTGCAGTCATCAGTCCCGCGGCA
Organism: Platycnemis pennipes; assembly: GCA_933228895.1. NCBI lineage: Eukaryota > Metazoa > Arthropoda > Insecta > Odonata > Platycnemididae > Platycnemis > Platycnemis pennipes. Next base: position 112,232,114 of record OW121847.1, read on the forward strand.
GAGCTCAGGAGCGTCATACCCCCTCTCGGTCAGCCTACCTTGAACTGGGAGACGCCTGCACCCTGGGAGGAAAAACGTCTAACGCCACCCCTGCCCATTTGTCCCCGGAGCACGACTAAATTCGCTCTCGCGTCGAGGATTTACCCCACCCACCCCACAATTTTTTCGTGGAACCACTTTGGAGTTTAAACCATTCCCTGGTGATGCCACTTGTTTTTCCGGATCGTCCATCAGCGATCGTTCCTCGCTTCCAGAGAACGTACCGCCGCGGGGACATCTGAAAACAACGTTTCTTTGTGAGGATTCTGAAGTCGTCGCATCCCACGATGAAGGGTTGGATCTTAGAAGCTGCGTCCCTGTTGTGGCTGGTCGCCGTGCTCTCCTTGCTCTCTCCTTCACTCTCCAGAAAACGTAAGTCCATGGTTTCCTTTTTTCGCTCGCGTTGTTCATTTTTCGACGCTGCCGCAATTCAATTCTCAACGCTCGTTCGTTCCTTTCTGCCAGCGGGATTAATTTTTCAGCGACGTCTGATATGCGAGGAAGTCGTGTTTTTGACATCGAGATCCCGGCGTAAAAATCGCAGGAGGAAGCCCTGGATAGGTTTTTCCACTTTAAGGTTCAATTCGTCGTTACGGTGTCTCAGCGATGTTAAGGGTGTACGTTTTATTCGTGCCTTTGGTAGGGATTCCGTTTGATCTTGTTGACAAAATTTTAGATTTTCTTCTTGATTATCCTTAGTTCAATCATAAAATTGCTCTTTTTTTTTAAGAGAATCCAAATTGAGATATTTTTGGTAGTGTTTGAATCTACGAGGGTAACATGGAGTGAAACAAGTGGTTTTAAGGGGTCTGCATTCCAAAATCCTTAAGTACGATTCACTTACTTTACTGAATATCATTGCTGGGATATCATAGGTGCGAGGCAATTACTAATGCAGAACTACCTACCTTTTTCTCTTGGAATGGTAGGCAAGAGTAAATAAATCGTCTAGCTATCAGTCCGCGCACTTATTAATCGCGCTCGATAAATGTACTTTACGAACTTTGCATTTAAAAGGAAATTTTATGTACTTCACTGTATTTATTGTGCAACAGTAATGACAATGGAAAGGTTCCACGTTTTCACATTTTCCTATTAATAGGATGTTCTTTTAAAATTTTACGAATTTACTTCAAAATAACTCAATAAACTCATAATTTTCATGAATTTCATCCGCGAACGTCGTTGATCATGTCACTTCTGTCATGCATATGGAATTTTTTAATGAACGGAAAGATTCTTTAAAGTAGATTATCAGAAGAGTTTTAGAACTTTAGTCAATTTTTATAAGTTTTTCCTAATAGGTAATTGCCTAAGCCTCATGAATGTCTCTCGAGAGAAGGCACGTGTAGTATACTCATCCTCGTCTCTGATTTACAAGCGTCTTATTTGTTGCCAAATAGTTACTTTTCTACTTTTTTAAATGAACGGTTTGCCATTACTTTTATTGTACTTTTGCTTTTAGTTGAACCAAAGTTTGAGAAATCGCGAGCTATTTGTACCGACAAGGGGTTATGTGTCACGTGACCGAATTATTACCAATAGATGTAGAGCCAATAATAATGTTATAACTTATATTTTGTGTTCATTCCAAAAAGTATTCATCGATAACAATCCTGTTGTGTCTCCTCTTTTAATATACGCGCCCTCAATTTGTATTGATTTAAACCTTTTAATTTGCTGCACTTTCATGCGATGGTGCTATAAATGGCCAGTGACCGTTTTATTTAAATAAATAACCCTTTGCGTGAACAAAGCTGCTGGAAATTAAGTATCGCAGACGGAAGCCAAAATCACCATTTAAGCGTATTTTATGCCTCAAATTGATGTATGTGACAAATAAGGACTTTCTAGAATACGAATAAATATCGGTGAAAAACGGTTGAGTATTTAATAAGTTTAGTGGGAAAAACAAGGAAGATCAAGGGATGTGAGGATAGTGAATGAATATGGATTAAGTGTTCCGGAAATGGATCTGTATGGAAAGGATGTATTCAGGTGTTATAGTCCAATTGGAAAAATAACCGAGACAAATAAACAAACGAATGCGATCGATGCAAGAAAAAAGATAGGCTAATCCATTGATAACTATAGTGGAAGAGATCCTGAATAAGTAATCCGTTTTAATTCGATTAGTGATTTATGAAACTGATCATCTATTATTTAATCCGACACCGTTTTAGAATCCATATGTAAATCGTGATCTTGGCTTGTCTTGTAATTTTTGAACTACATTTTGTGCGAGGCTATGTATGACTATGTAGAACCGATAGAACAGAGCCAGAGCGCGGGACATTGAGATGGCGATGAGGTAATCAGCAGAAAATCCCATTTCTTGGCAAATTTACAGATAAATGCGTTTACAACTTTATCCATGAAAACAAAAAATGGACATTTCCACTGACTTGTGAACTGTGTGACTCTGCTTCCATAAAGATATTCCTGCGAAAAACAGTTTTATTATGATCGTGCAAGTATTATTCAGCTTGCAAGCTCAAGGTAGAAAACTGTCATTTTACCGATAGCTTGTATTTTTATCGTGGTAGAATGTAATTAAAGTGTACTGACCTTTCTGGAGAAATAAATATGCTGCCATTGCTTCCTTATCGACTCAGTTACTAATAAAGATGGTTCTAGTGATAAAAGATTGTGCATCACTTGAATTAGTAGCAAAATTTCATTTAATGATTCATAGTCATGATATAAAATGTGTATCTTCTCCTTGAGGTAAAATTGATTGATTGCTCCCTGGTTACAAACATTGATTGATTTGCTCGCTGATCCAGGCTAGAGTTCAAATAATAACTTAATGAATGAGGGCCCCTACTATTTGACTCATCGTAAACATCTATAGCATTTCGATGAATAGCATTTTATTTATATAAACACTCTTTTCTACGACACATGTGATAATAGGGCCCCAGACTAGTGTATTCCCTCCTGATTATCGATTTACACCACAATGGTTCGGTATGAATGATTTATAGTGTTATTATTTTGCATTGCTAATTAAAATAAACAGTACTGTACACTCAACTATGAATTTAGATATAATCCGAATGCTGAAGCCTGGTTTTTAATATAAAATAACGCCATTAGTTTTCCTGATATTCTCGAAAAACTATGCTTCCCAAGGAATACGAGAGGCAGCATTTAGTGAAATATTTAGATATTTGAAGGCTTATTGTGGATCCGATAATGATGATGCGTATATGGAAACATATTATTTTACGACATTGCCAATTTTATATTCCAATTGATGTTTGAGCCCTTATCTATTATATGGTTAATGGAATTGGATGGAGCATTATGCAGAGATCATTAAAAACCCATTAGTAAATTCTTGTTCGTGCGTGGCCTCTACCTTTTCGTAAAAACAAGACTCGTGATTAGCTTCAAGATAGTCAGGCTATATTTTTATTCTTATGGCTGTCACTGGTATTTTAGTCGTAATAAACGCTACCATTTCAAAATTAATACTTGCCCTCTGCGTTAATTTTTTTAGAACGCTGATAAACATTATGCAATTATTCCTGTCTTTTTAGATCTTTTCATTATCACATTTATATACATTTTTAATGTATTGCATTTGAATACGGCTCACGAAAACCATTTGATAATCATATTAATGATTCCATTCCACAACTCATATTATTTAATGCTTGAATTCAAAGTTATGTAACCCTGCTTTTCGATGTTTGAAAAAGTTAGGTCATCTGCTAACCCCATATAGGCCAATAATTAGGCTATTAATTTTATATTTACAAGATGTAAGTGACTTCCACACTCCATTTGATGATAGGACATTAAAATGATGAATATTTGGATAAGTGAGTTCATTATGCATATGATGAAGTTTATATTCGTTGGGAACTTCAGAAAAATTAAGGAGACACTGACGAGAAAATATTTTTATCACATTGGCCCCATTGCGTTATTTCCTAATACACTTAGCAGGGCCAACATTCTCTAAATGATGATTCAATTTGGTTGCGTGATCCGCGGTAATAATTCTTCCCGAAGGATGTACGTCGCAAATTATGACCGAATTCAAGAAAAGGTATTGATGCATTTTTAAAAACTTGTATTTGGATTTTATAGAGCGATAGAGCAGAAACAAAAGCTATTTCCTTTATACCTTCTAACTTAAACCTACAATTAACTTGTATTATTAAAACCGTATGTCAACTTGTATTGTTGAATGTAAGTGACAAAAAGGGCATTTCGCTTTCGATAGCCTCAATAATTAAAATGGCAAATGAAATGGCTAATAGCTTGTGGCTGTTTTTTTTCGTCAGGTCAGTTTTAACGACAAACAATATCCACCGGCATTGTTGTCTGAGTGAAATGGACACTTGACACGCGCAAAAATCGCCTTCCGTGATCCATTACAATTTTAATTTTTTAAGCGCTGTTATTATCAGTTATCTGATGAAAACTCTGCAGCGGTTTTTTTGCGGAGAATTAAAAAAAAGCCTTGGAGCGAAAATTAATTCCCAATAACGGATCCACGTAGTGAGCGCATGCGTTAATATCGTGCCCGATGCACCAGCTCGCAGACTCAGCAGAGCTTATAGTCTTCAATCCTACGGTCACGAATCCATGCGGATGATGCAGCGACCTCCTCCTCTATTGAGGTTACTAGCCAACATCCTACTTCAGCGGAGAGCTGCCCGCGGTCAAGTGAGGGGGCCGGAAATGGCTGATGAGAAGGAGACGAGAGAGAGAGAGAGAGATGGCAGGACGTCTGTCCCTATGTGTGAACTCAGTTATCTAATATATATACAGCCCTTTGCGTCACTCACTGACTCACGTATACAAATTCTAACCCACTTCTAGATATGCTAGAGACTTGAATCTATATTATATACAGCCCTTTGCGTCACTCACTCACTCACTCACTCACTCACTCACTCACGTATACAAATTCTAACCCACTTCTAGAATAGCTGGAGACTTGAAATTTGGCATGAAGGTAGCTTTCAAAAACTGACCGGAGGGAAAAATCTGAAAAGTGCAAATTTTTAATGTTAACCATGGTTAAATTATTAAAAACAGTTATTTTCCGTGTTTTTTCGCCTTTTCTCGAACCTTGCTCGTTTGTTTACCAACGGATTCACATCTATTTCTCAAGTTAAGCTTAGGAATATATTGTGATTGATATTCCGCTAACCCTTTCTCAATAGTCGAAATGATAGTTTCGATACGATGCTTCAAAGTCGAAACTTCATCGATATTTTGGACTTTTTCGCGGTTTTTTAGTTGTACCGTCTGAACTATTAATCTAATCAAAAATCTGACATTCTATTTTCTTTAGGCATTGAAACGTTCTTTCCAACAGTGTAAGGTATTAATCTCCATGACGGTACGTGACGGAGCTACGTGGCGTCAAAGTCGAATTACGTTTAGAAATTTGTGACCTTTTCGCGGGTTTTTAGCAATAACGTCTTAAGTATAGATCTAATCAAATTTTGTAAGGAAATTAGTTTTAGGCATTGAAACATTCTTTCTAACGGTGTAAAGAGTTTGTTAATTTGACGCGAAGGGACGGAGCAACGTTACGTCAAATTCAAATTACGTTTAGAATTTTATTACATTTTCGCGTATTTTTAGCTGTATCGTCTTAATTATTGATCTAATCAAAATTTTGAATGGAATTTAGTTTTAGGCATTGAAACGCTCTAACCAACGGTGCAAAGTGTTTGTTTCAATGAAGCGTAGTGACGGAGCTACGTGACGTCAAAATCGAATAACGTTTGAAATTTCTTCGATTCTTCAAAATGTCCATATTATCGTTGGTGTTGCCTCGGTATTATCGTCATTTAGTCAACGTATATTAATACGAGTGCTCAGTACTATAAATTTCACACCCTTGACCATCCATAAATTCAAGATGGCGGTCGCCCGAATTCGTCCACTACACGAGAACCCTTCCGTAAAGGCTATGTTTTGTTGAATTAAAACTTCCAAAGCATACCTAAAAAGGATATTGTTTTTATTTCAAAATTTCCTTATTATCATTCGTGTTGCTTTGGGAATAGCGAGATTTATTCATTGTTACGTAACGTCTATTCTTACGAGTGCTCAATACTATATAATTCAAACCCTTTCCCTGCCAAAAATTCACGATTGTGGTCGCCCGAATTCGTCGTACACAAGACCCTTTCCGTCAAAGCTGCATTTTTGCGAATTGAAACTTCCGAAGCATACCTAAAAAAGGATATAGTTTTTACGTGATCGGTAGATCCAAGCACTTCATTGCTAATAACGTTTGAAATTTCTCATAGTCTGTCATCATAATGCCGCTGAATTTCTCTGTATATCGGAAATAGTCGTTTTGATACGTTCGTGTTGCTACGGTAATAGCGTGATTTAGTCAACGTATATTATTATGAGTGCTCAGTACTATAAATTTCACACCCTTGACCATCCAGAAATTCAAGATGGCGGTTGCCCGATGCGTCACTGACTCACGTATATAAATTCTAACCCACTTCCATAAGAGCTAGAGACTTGAAATTTGGTACATAGGTTGCTTTCCGAAAATAACCGGAGGGACTAATCCGAAAACAGCAAATTTTTAATTTTAACAACAATTAAAAAATTAAAAATGGCCGATATCTGTGTTTTTTCGCCGTTTCTCGAACCTGGCTCCCTTGTTTATCGACGGATTCATATTTCTCTGTATATCGGAAATAGTCTTTTTGATATGACCCCTCAAATTGGACATTTCATCGACAGTTTGTTCCTTGGAGCGGTATTTTAGATAAAACGTCAAAACCGTTGATTTAAAATAAAATCAGACAATTTATTTCTTTAGCTATTAACGGTGCGAAATATTTGTTCCTACGTTGCGTATTTCCCCCGTCAGAAAGTCATTTATAGGGTATTTCCACACTTGGCCGGTAGATGGCGATAATGCACTCAAGCTCCGACAGGAGTTGAATCATCGTTGTTTCTCTTTTTTTACATAAATATAACAATAGTAATCATTTCAATTTAAAGATCGAATTGTTTTCATCTGTATTCTATAGTCCCTGTCTCGGTTCGTGCGTAGTTTTTTAAATAGAAGAACGACAATGAGTAACACCAAAAGTTGCTTTATGCGGCAAAACGTATAAAAAGTGATGAATTTCCCAACGGGTAGTACGATGATTGGTGAGTGGCTTCGGACCACATATCCCTATCCCTTCTATCCCTTCCATCCCTATCCTTACGCCTTTCCTCCCGGTCTGAAGCGCCTATTAGTGCGGAAACAGACTTGAAAACACCATGAGTGGGTAGTACGATGGGCCAGCGTAGGCTACAGAGATTATTGGTCGCTAATTGCCTGGCTGTCCCATTTCGGAACCACCAACTGTCCGAGTGTTTCGGCAAGTGCAAGCACGCTTTCTGGTGCTCTGATAGGCGTGCATCGGCGACGTGTGGGCTTTCGCGTTTATAATAAATTCATCCCACAAATGACTGAGACCACCTTTATAGAAGGGACCACTGACGAAAGTCTGAACTTCAGCAGCCACATTTACGAAATCGTTTCCTCCGTCCACAATACCAAAATAGCCCTTCACCCACTTATACACTACAATTGCCAAACAGTCCTTAAAACAGTCTCACTATTCGATGTTCTATCATCCTTCCTAAATCTTATATGCTTTTCTAATATGGTGTACTGCCATACCTGCTCTCCATAAACGGATCCAAGTATGGTTGAACAAGACGATCAAGCAACTGACCGGGCCCTTGGTTCGTAACAAAAGTGTCAATCCTCAGTGAACTTCACATTCCCTCTATCCTAGACCTCATCCAGAAATACCTCCACAACTATTCCGCTTCCATCAAATACTCCCCCAATAAGTTAATCGCAGCACTTTGGTCCCCTTCCTTACCTCCCGGCAAATCTCTTACCCTCGCAATGTGACCCTCCTTTCCACACCATTACAGAAAGTCAGTATCCCTAAATTCTCTGCCAACACCACACATCTTAAATACCTTCACCTTCAATATAAACATTTCCCAGCTCAATCTCCAGTAGTAACAGATGACTCCTGCCAAGAAGACTAATAATACCACCTTGAAACTGGAGCATTACCAAACCCACCTAACCTCGCAAATCTCCTTCCCTTCAACCACTCCCATTCCGGCACAGGGAAGGAGCTTCTCAGCTCCCCAACCTACGACCAACTGAACCTGATTAAACCTGTTCCCAAGATATCCTACCCACAACATCATCTTAACTAATTCCAAAAAATGTTATCCATTTATTATTTTCCACTGTCGTTTTTTAATTGTGTAATTACATAAATGCCCTCGCCCCGCACAAATGGTGATCTTCAATTTTATCCGAATTCGGGCGACCGACAACTTGAATTTCTGGCGGGTTAAGGGCGTGAAATAGTACGGAGCACTCGTAAGAATATACGTTGACTAAATCTCGCTATTGCAGAAGCAACACGAACGAATATGGAAATTTTGAAGAATCGAAGACATTTCAAACGTTATTACGGGTCTTATGTGTTCGAATTCGCTATATCCGTCCTATTCCACATAGAGAGGTGCGGTAAAAACCCAAATGTTCACAATTAAACGGCGAAGCCGTTCAGGAGACAGGGGGGAAAAACCCACGGGGGATTTCTCCCTTCAAATCTCCGGTCCTATTATCTTGAAATCTTTAATGCCTGCCTTTCCTCTTCCTTCTTTCCTGACAGTCCTGAGTCGGCATGCGACACCGGACCCCGAGATGCTTCAGAGGGTCCGTAAAAATTTCTGAGTACAGTAACTGGACTTAGAATTTTTTTTCTGGTTCGGAGTCTGGACTTTGGAATTTTCACGGCGACATCGGGAAATTTTCTAAGTGAAGTAACTGGATTTGTAATTTTTTCGGCATTTTTGTCGAAAATTTTTCTAAGTTCATTAATCGGACTTTGAATTTTTTTCGATATTTTCTTGGATTTTTCGAGGTTCAGTCGGGGCTTTGAAATTTTTCGGCATCCTCCGAAGGACCTATTCTAACGGGGAAGCCGTTCCGGGGGTTTAGAACAAGGACAAGCAAGTGGTTGGTATAATGCTATATCCGTCCTATTCTTCATAGAGATGTCCGGTAAAAACCCAAATGCACACAATTAAACGGCGAAGCCGTCCATAGGAGTGGAGGGGAAAACCAAAGGGGGTTTTAGGGGGCGGAGCCCCCTAACGAGCGAAGCGAGTCTATTATATATACAGCCCTTTGCGTCACTCACTGACTCATCTATACAAATTCTAACCCACTTCTAGAAATGCTAGAGACTTGAAATTTGGTATGTATGTAGCTTTCCAAAAATGACCGGAGGGAAAAATCTGAAAAGTGCAAATTTTTAATTTTAACCATGGTTAAATAATTAAAAACCGTTATTTTCCGTGTTTTTTCACCTTTTCTCGAACCTGGCTCCTTTGTTTATCAACGGATACACATCGGTTTCTCAAGTTAAGCTCTCGGATAGATTGTGCTTTATTTCATATTATTCGTTTTTCGATAATCGAAATGATACATTCGATACGATGCCTCAAAGTCGAAATTTCATCGATATTTAGGACCTTTTCGTGGTTTTTTAGTTGTACCGTCTGAACTATTGATCTAATCAAAATTCTGACATTCCATTTTCTTTAGGCATTGGAACGTTCTTTCCATCGGTGTAAAGTTTTTGTTTCCATGACGGTAAGTGACGGAGCTACATGACGTCAAAGTTGAATTACGTTTAGAAATTTGTGACCTTTTTGCGGGTTTTTAGCTATATCGTCTTAACTATTAATCTAATCAAAATTTTGTAAGGAAATTAGTTTTAGGCATTGAAACGTTCTTTCTAACCTTGTAAAGTGTTTGTTACTATGACGCGTAGTGACGGAGATAAGTGACGTCAAATTCGAATTACGTTTAAAAATTTGTGATATTTTCGCGGGTTTTTAGCGGTAACGTCTTAACTATTGATGTAATCAAAATTTTGTAAGGAAATTAGTTTTAGGCATTGAAACGTTCTTTCAAACGGTGTTAAGAGTTTGTTATTATGACGCGTAGTGACGGAGCTACGTTACGTCAAATTCGAATGACGTTTAGAAATTTGTTACATTTTCGCGTATTTTTAGCTGTATCGTCTTAACTATTGATCTAATGAAAATGTTGTAAGGAAATTAGTTTTAGGCATTGAAACGTTCTTTCTAACCTTGTAAAGTGTTTGTTACTATGACGCATAGTGACGGAGATAAGTGACGTCAAATTCGAATTACGTTTAGAAATTTGTTACATTTTCGCGTATTTTTAGCTGTATCGTCTTAACTATTGATCTAATGAAAATGTTGTAAGGAAATTAGTTTTAAGCATTGAAACGCTCTAACCAACGGTGCAAAGTGTTTGTTTCAATGACGCGTAGTGACGGAGCTACGTGACGTCAAAATCGAATAACGTTTGAAATTTCTTCGATTCTTCAAAATGTCCATATTATCGTTGGTGTTGCTTCGGTATTATCGTCATTTAGTCAACGTATATTAATACGAGTGCTCAGTACTATAAATTTCACACCGTTGAGCATCAAGAAATTCAAGATGGCGGTCGCCCGAATTCGTCCACTACACGAGAACCCTTCCGTAAAGGCTATGTTTTGTCAAATTAAAACTTCCAAAGCATACCTAAAAAGGATATTGTTTTTTATTTCAAAATTTCCTTATTATCATTCGTGTTGCTTTGGTAATAGCGAGATTTATTCATTGTTACGTAACGTCTATTCTTACGAGTGCTCAATACTATATAATACAAACCCTTTCCCCGCCAAAAATTCACGATTGTGGTCGCCCGAATTCGTCGTACACAAGACCCTTTCCGTCAAAGCTGAATTTTTGCGAATTGAAACTTCCGAAGCATACCTAAAAAAGGATATAGTTTTTACGTGATCAGTAGATCCAAGCACTTCATTGCTTTCAAACAGAGCTACGAATTCAACTTCGAATAACGTTTGAAATTTCTCATAGTCTGTCATGCAAATGCCGCTGAATTTCTCTGGTTATCGGAAATAGTCGTTTTGATACGTTCGTGTTGCTACGGTAATAGCGTGATTTAGTCAACGTATATTATTATGAGTGCTCAGTTCTATATATTTCACACCCTTGACCATCCAGAAATTCAAGATGGCGGTCGCCCGATGCGTCACTCACTCACATATACAAATTCTAACCCACTGCCATAAGAGCTAGAGACTTGAAATTTGGTACATAGGTTGCTTTCCGAAAATGACCGGAGGGACTAATCCGAAAACAGCAAATTTTTAATTTTAACAACAATTAAAAAATTAAAAATGGCCGATATCTGAGTTTTTTCGCCGTTTCTCGAATCTGGCTCCCTTGTTTATCGACGGATTCATATTTCTCTGTATATCGGAAATAGTCTTTTTGATACGACCCCTCAAATTGGACATTTCATCGACAGTTTGTTCCTTGGAGCGGTATTTTAGATAAAACGTCAAAACCGTTAATTTAAAATGAAATCAGACAATTTATTTCTTTACCTATTATGGTGCGAAATATTTGTTCCTACGTGCGTATTTTCCCCGTCAGAAAGTCATTTATAGGGTATTTCCACACTTGGCCGGTAGATGGCGTTAATGCACTCAAGCTCCGACAGGAGTTGAATCATCGTTGTTTCTCTTTTTTTTACATAAATATAACTATAGTAATCATTTCAATTTAAAGGATCGAAATGTTTTTATCTGTATTCTATAGTCCCTGTCTCGGTTCGTGCGTAGTTTTTTAAATAGAAGAACGACAATGAGTAACACCAAAAGTTGCTTTATGCGGCAAAACGTATAAAAAGCGATGAATTTCCCAACGGGCAGTACGATGTGCCAGCGTAGGCTACAGAGATTATTGGTCGCTCATTGCCTGGCTGTCCCATTTCGGAACCACCAACTGTCCGAGTGTTTCGACAAGTGCGAGAGCGCTTTCTGGTGCTGTGATAGGCGTGCATCGGTGACGTGTGGGCTTTCGCGTTTATAATAAATTCATCCCACAAATGACTGAGACCACCTTTATAGAAGGGACCACTGACGAAAGTCTGAACTTCAGCAGCCACATTAACGAAATCGTTTCCTCCGTCCACAATACCAAAATGGCCCTTCACCCACATATACACTACAATTGCCAAACATTCCTTAAAACAGTCTCACTAACCGATGTTCTATCATCCTTCCTAAATCTTATATGCTTTTCTAATATGGTGTACTGCCATACCAGCTCTCCATAAACGGATCCAAGTATGGTTGAACAAGACGATCAGGCAACTGGTCGGGGCCCCTTGGTTCGTAACAAAAGTGTCAATCCTCAGTGAACTTCACATTCCCTCTATCCTAGACCTCATCCAGAAATACCTCCACAACTATTCCACCTCCATCAAATACTCCCCCAATAAGTTAATCGCAGCACTTTGGTCCCCTTCCTTACCTCCCGGCAAATCTCCTACCCTCGCAATGTGACCCTTCTTTCCAAACCATTACAGAAAATCAGTATCCCTAAATTCTCTGCCAACACCACACATCTTAAATCCCTTCACCTTCAATATAAACCTTTCCCAGCTCAATCTCCAGTAGTAACAGATGACTCCTGCCAAGAAGACTAATAAAACCACCTTGAAACTGCAGCATTACCAAACCCACCTAACCTCGCAAATCTCCTTCCCTTCAACCACTCCCATTCCGGCACAGGGAAGGAGATTCTCAGCTCCCCAACCTACAACCAACTGAACCTGATTAAACCTGTTCCCAAGATATCCTACCCACAACATCATCTTAACTAATTCCAAAAAATGTTATCAATTTATTATTTTCCACTGTCGTTTTTTAATTTTGTAATTACATGAATGCCCTCGCCCCGCAAAAATGGTGATCTTAAATTTTCTCCGAATTCGGGCGACCGACAACTTGAATTTCTGGCGGGTTAAGGGCGTGAAATAGTACGGAGCACTCGTAAGAATATACGTTGACTAAATCTCGCTATTGCAGAAGCAACACGAACGAATATGGAAATTTTGAAGAATCGAAGACATTTCAAACGTTATAAGGGGTCTTATGTGTTCGAATTCGCTATATCCGTCCTATTCCACATAGAGAGGTGCGGTAAAAACCCAAATGCTCACAATTAAACGGCGAAGCCGTTCAGGAGACAGGGGGGAAAACCCACGGGTGATTTCTCCCTTCAAATCTCCGGTCCTATCTTCTTGAAATCTTTAATGCCTGCCTTTCCTCTTCCTTCTTTCCTGACAGTCCTGACCCCGAGAAATTTCCAAGTCCAGTAGAATTTTTTTTCGCTTCGGCGAAAAATATTTTAAGTTCGGAGTCTGGACTAAGAAATTTTCACGCCGACATCGGGAAATTTTCTAAGTGCAGCAATTGGACTGATTATTTTCGGTGATTTCGTGGATTTTTCGAGGTTCAGTCGGGACTGAAATTTTTCGGCATCATCCGAAGGACCTATTCTAACGGCGAAGCCGTTCCGGGGGTTTAGGACAAGGACAAGTATGGGGTTGGTATAATGCTATATCCGTTCTATTCTACATATAGAGGTGCGGTAAAAACCCAAATGCACAAAATTAAACATTTCAAACGTTATAAGGGGCATTATGTGTTCGAATTCGCTATATCCGTCCTATTCTACATAGAGAGGTGCGGTAAAAACCCAAATGCACACAATTAAACGGCGAAGCAGTTCAGGGGAGGGAAAACCAAAGGGGGTTTTAGGGGGCGGAGCCCCCTAACGAGCGAAGCGAGTCTATATTATATACAGCCCTTTGCGTCACTCACTCACTCACTCACTCACTCACTCACTCACGTATACAAATTCTAACCCACTTCTAGAATAGCTGGAGACTTGAAATTTGGCATGAAGGTAGCTTTCAAAAACTGACCGGAGGGAAAAATCTGAAAAGTGCAAATTTTTAATGTTAACCATGGTTAAATTATTAAAAACAGTTATTTTCCGTGTTTTTTCGCCTTTTCTCGAACCTTGCTCGTTTGTTTACCAACGGATTCACATCTATTTCTCAAGTTAAGCTTAGGAATATATTGTGATTGATATTCCGCTAACCCTTTCTCAATAGTCGAAATGATAGTTTCGATACGATGCTTCAAAGTCGAAACTTCATCGATATTTTGGACTTTTTCGCGGTTTTTTAGTTGTACCGTCTGAACTATTAATCTAATCAAAAATCTGACATTCTATTTTCTTTAGGCATTGAAACGTTCTTTCCAACAGTGTAAGGTATTAATCTCCATGACGGTACGTGACGGAGCTACGTGGCGTCAAAGTCGAATTACGTTTAGAAATTTGTGACCTTTTCGCGGGTTTTTAGCAATAACGTCTTAAGTATAGATCTAATCAAATTTTGTAAGGAAATTAGTTTTAGGCATTGAAACATTCTTTCTAACGGTGTAAAGAGTTTGTTAATTTGACGCGAAGGGACGGAGCAACGTTACGTCAAATTCAAATTACGTTTAGAATTTTATTACATTTTCGCGTATTTTTAGCTGTATCGTCTTAATTATTGATCTAATCAAAATTTTGAATGGAATTTAGTTTTAGGCATTGAAACGCTCTAACCAACGGTGCAAAGTGTTTGTTTCAATGAAGCGTAGTGACGGAGCTACGTGACGTCAAAATCGAATAACGTTTGAAATTTCTTCGATTCTTCAAAATGTCCATATTATCGTTGGTGTTGCCTCGGTATTATCGTCATTTAGTCAACGTATATTAATACGAGTGCTCAGTACTATAAATTTCACACCCTTGACCATCCATAAATTCAAGATGGCGGTCGCCCGAATTCGTCCACTACACGAGAACCCTTCCGTAAAGGCTATGTTTTGTTGAATTAAAACTTCCAAAGCATACCTAAAAAGGATATTGTTTTTATTTCAAAATTTCCTTATTATCATTCGTGTTGCTTTGGGAATAGCGAGATTTATTCATTGTTACGTAACGTCTATTCTTACGAGTGCTCAATACTATATAATTCAAACCCTTTCCCTGCCAAAAATTCACGATTGTGGTCGCCCGAATTCGTCGTACACAAGACCCTTTCCGTCAAAGCTGCATTTTTGCGAATTGAAACTTCCGAAGCATACCTAAAAAAGGATATAGTTTTTACGTGATCGGTAGATCCAAGCACTTCATTGCTAATAACGTTTGAAATTTCTCATAGTCTGTCATCATAATGCCGCTGAATTTCTCTGTATATCGGAAATAGTCGTTTTGATACGTTCGTGTTGCTACGGTAATAGCGTGATTTAGTCAACGTATATTATTATGAGTGCTCAGTACTATAAATTTCACACCCTTGACCATCCAGAAATTCAAGATGGCGGTTGCCCGATGCGTCACTGACTCACGTATATAAATTCTAACCCACTTCCATAAGAGCTAGAGACTTGAAATTTGGTACATAGGTTGCTTTCCGAAAATAACCGGAGGGACTAATCCGAAAACAGCAAATTTTTAATTTTAACAACAATTAAAAAATTAAAAATGGCCGATATCTGTGTTTTTTCGCCGTTTCTCGAACCTGGCTCCCTTGTTTATCGACGGATTCATATTTCTCTGTATATCGGAAATAGTCTTTTTGATATGACCCCTCAAATTGGACATTTCATCGACAGTTTGTTCCTTGGAGCGGTATTTTAGATAAAACGTCAAAACCGTTGATTTAAAATAAAATCAGACAATTTATTTCTTTAGCTATTAACGGTGCGAAATATTTGTTCCTACGTTGCGTATTTCCCCCGTCAGAAAGTCATTTATAGGGTATTTCCACACTTGGCCGGTAGATGGCGATAATGCACTCAAGCTCCGACAGGAGTTGAATCATCGTTGTTTCTCTTTTTTTACATAAATATAACAATAGTAATCATTTCAATTTAAAGATCGAATTGTTTTCATCTGTATTCTATAGTCCCTGTCTCGGTTCGTGCGTAGTTTTTTAAATAGAAGAACGACAATGAGTAACACCAAAAGTTGCTTTATGCGGCAAAACGTATAAAAAGTGATGAATTTCCCAACGGGTAGTACGATGATTGGTGAGTGGCTTCGGACCACATATCCCTATCCCTTCTATCCCTTCCATCCCTATCCTTACGCCTTTCCTCCCGGTCTGAAGCGCCTATTAGTGCGGAAACAGACTTGAAAACACCATGAGTGGGTAGTACGATGGGCCAGCGTAGGCTACAGAGATTATTGGTCGCTAATTGCCTGGCTGTCCCATTTCGGAACCACCAACTGTCCGAGTGTTTCGGCAAGTGCAAGCACGCTTTCTGGTGCTCTGATAGGCGTGCATCGGCGACGTGTGGGCTTTCGCGTTTATAATAAATTCATCCCACAAATGACTGAGACCACCTTTATAGAAGGGACCACTGACGAAAGTCTGAACTTCAGCAGCCACATTTACGAAATCGTTTCCTCCGTCCACAATACCAAAATAGCCCTTCACCCACTTATACACTACAATTGCCAAACAGTCCTTAAAACAGTCTCACTATTCGATGTTCTATCATCCTTCCTAAATCTTATATGCTTTTCTAATATGGTGTACTGCCATACCTGCTCTCCATAAACGGATCCAAGTATGGTTGAACAAGACGATCAAGCAACTGACCGGGCCCTTGGTTCGTAACAAAAGTGTCAATCCTCAGTGAACTTCACATTCCCTCTATCCTAGACCTCATCCAGAAATACCTCCACAACTATTCCGCTTCCATCAAATACTCCCCCAATAAGTTAATCGCAGCACTTTGGTCCCCTTCCTTACCTCCCGGCAAATCTCTTACCCTCGCAATGTGACCCTCCTTTCCACACCATTACAGAAAGTCAGTATCCCTAAATTCTCTGCCAACACCACACATCTTAAATACCTTCACCTTCAATATAAACATTTCCCAGCTCAATCTCCAGTAGTAACAGATGACTCCTGCCAAGAAGACTAATAATACCACCTTGAAACTGGAGCATTACCAAACCCACCTAACCTCGCAAATCTCCTTCCCTTCAACCACTCCCATTCCGGCACAGGGAAGGAGCTTCTCAGCTCCCCAACCTACGACCAACTGAACCTGATTAAACCTGTTCCCAAGATATCCTACCCACAACATCATCTTAACTAATTCCAAAAAATGTTATCCATTTATTATTTTCCACTGTCGTTTTTTAATTGTGTAATTACATAAATGCCCTCGCCCCGCACAAATGGTGATCTTCAATTTTATCCGAATTCGGGCGACCGACAACTTGAATTTCTGGCGGGTTAAGGGCGTGAAATAGTACGGAGCACTCGTAAGAATATACGTTGACTAAATCTCGCTATTGCAGAAGCAACACGAACGAATATGGAAATTTTGAAGAATCGAAGACATTTCAAACGTTATTACGGGTCTTATGTGTTCGAATTCGCTATATCCGTCCTATTCCACATAGAGAGGTGCGGTAAAAACCCAAATGTTCACAATTAAACGGCGAAGCCGTTCAGGAGACAGGGGGGAAAAACCCACGGGGGATTTCTCCCTTCAAATCTCCGGTCCTATTTTCTTGAAATCTTTAATGCCTGCCTTTCCTCTTCCTTCTTTCCTGACAGTCCTGAGTCGGCATGCGACACCGGACCCCGAGATGCTTCAGAGGGTCCGTAAAAATTTCTGAGTACAGTAACTGGACTTAGAATTTTTTTTCTGGTTCGGAGTCTGGACTTTGGAATTTTCACGGCGACATCGGGAAATTTTCTAAGTGAAGTAACTGGATTTGTAATTTTTTCGGCATTTTTGTCGAAAATTTTTCTAAGTTCATTAATCGGACTTTGAATTTTTTTCGATATTTTCTTGGATTTTTCGAGGTTCAGTCGGGGCTTTGAAATTTTTCGGCATCCTCCGAAGGACCTATTCTAACGGGGAAGCCGTTCCGGGGGTTTAGAACAAGGACAAGCAAGTGGTTGGTATAATGCTATATCCGTCCTATTCTTCATAGAGATGTCCGGTAAAAACCCAAATGCACACAATTAAACGGCGAAGCCGTCCATAGGAGTGGAGGGGAAAACCAAAGGGGGTTTTAGGGGGCGGAGCCCCCTAACGAGCGAAGCGAGTCTAATATATATACAGCCCTTTGCGTCACTCACTGACTCACGTATACAAATTCTAACCCACTTCTAGATATGCTAGAGACTTGAAATTTGGTATGTAGGTAGCTTTTGGAAAATGACCGGAGGGAAAAATCTGAAAAGTGCAAATTTTTAATTTTAACCATGATTAAATAATTAAAAACCGTTATTTTCCGTGTTTTTTCGCTTTTTCTCGAACGTGGCTCCCTTAGTTATCGACGGATTCGCTTCGGTTTCTCAAGTTAAGCTGAGGGATAGATGTTGATCGATATAATGCTAACCGTTTCTCGATAGTCGAAACCATAGTTTCGATACGATGCTTCAAAGTCGAAATTACATCGATATTTGGGACCTTTTCGCGGTTCTTTAGTTGTACCGTCTGAACTATTGATCTAATCAAAATTCTGACATTCAATTATCTTTAGGCATTGAAACGTTCTTTCTAACGGTGTAAAGTATTTGTTTCTATGACGCGTAGTGACGGAGCAACATGACGTCAAAGTCGACTTACGTTTAGAAATTTGTGACCTTTTCGCGGGTTTTTAGCTGTAACGTCTTAACTATTGATCTAATCAAAATTCTGTAAGAAAATTAGTTTTAGGCATTGAAATGCTCTAACTAACGGTGTAATGTGTTTGTTTACATGACGCGTAGTGACGGAGCTACGTGACGTCATAATCGCATAACGTTTAGCGTCACTTACTTATACAAATTCTAATCCACTTTCAGAATAGCTAGAGACTTGAAATTTGGTGTGTAGGTAGCTTTTCAAAAATGACGAGAGGGAAAAATCTGAAAATTGCAAATGTTTAACTTTAACCATGATTAAATAATTAAAAATTGTTATTTTCCGTGTTTTTTCGCCTTTTCTCGAACCTTGCTCCCTTGTTTATCGAGGGATTCACATCGTTTTCTCAAGTTAAGCTGTAGAATAGATTGTTATTCATATGCTATTAAACGCATCTCGATCGTCGAAATGATAGATTCGATACGATCCCTCGAATTCGAAATTTCATCGAAATTTGAGACATTTTCCCGGTTTGTTAGTTGTAACGTCTGAACTGTGGATCTTATCAAAATTCTGACAGATACGTGTATTTAGGCAATGAAATACTCTAATTAACGATTCAAAGCTTTTGTTTCCATGACGCCTAGTGACGGAGCTTCGTGACGTCAAGAATAACGTTTGAAATTTCTTAGATTCTTCAAAATGTCCATATTATCGTTGGTGTTGCTTCGGTATTAGCGTGATTTAGTCAACGTATTTTAATACGAGTGCTCAGTACTATAAATTTCACACCCTTGACCATCCAGAAATTCAAGATGGCGGTCGCCCGAATTCGTCCACCACACGAGAACCCTTCCGTAAAGGCTATGTTTTGTCAAATTAAAACTTCCAAAGCATACCTAAAAAGGATATTGTTTTTTATTTCAAAATTTCCTTATTATCAATCGTGTTGCTTTGGTAATAGCGAGATTTATTCATTGTTACGTAACGTCTATTCTTACGAGTGCTCAATACTATATAATACAAACCCTTTCCCCGCCAAAAATTCACGATTGTGGTCGCCCGAATTCGTCGTACACAAGACCCTTTCCGTCAAAGCTGAATTTTTGCGAATTGAAACTTCCGAAGCATACCTAAAAAAGGATATAGTTTTTACGTGATCGGTAGATCCAAGCACTTCATTGCTTTCAAACAGAGCTACGAATTCAACTTCCAATAACGTTTGAAATTTCTCATAGTCTGTCATACAAATGCCGCTGAATTTCTCTGGTTATTGGAAATAGTCGTTTTGATACGTTCGTGTTGCTACGGTAATAGCGTGATTTAGTCAACGTATATTATTATGAGTGCTCAGTTCTATATATTTCACACCCTTGACCATCCAGAAATTCAAGATGGCGGTCGCCCGATGCGTCACTGACTCACATATACAAATTCTAACCCACTGCCATAAGAGCTAGAGACTTGAAATTTGGTACATAGGTTGCTTTCCAAAAATGACCGGAGGGACTAATCCGAAAACAGCAAATTTTTAATTTTAACAACAATTAAAAAATTAAAAATGGCCGATATCTGTGTTTTTTCGCCGTTTCTCGAATCTGGCTCCCTTGTTTATCGACGGATTTATATTTCTCTGTATATCGGAAATAGTCTTTTTGATACGACCCCTCAAATTGGACATTTCATCGACAGTTTGTTCCTTGGAGCGGTATTTTAGATAAAACGTCAAAACCGTTAATTTAAAATGAAATCAGACAATTTATTTCTTTACCTATTATGGTGCGAAATATTTGTTCCTACGTGCGTATTTTCCCCGTCAGAAAGTCATTTATAGGGTATTTCCACACTTGGCCGGTAGATGGCGTTAATGCACTCAAGCTCCGACAGGAGTTGAATCATCGTTGTTTCTCTTTTTTTTACATAAATATAACTATAGTAATCATTTCAATTTAAAGGATCGAAATGTTTTTATCTGTATTCTATAGTCCCTGTCTCGGTTCGTGCGTAGTTTTTTAAATAGAAGAACGACAATGAGTAACACCAAAAGTTGCTTTATGCGGCAAAACGTATAAAAAGCGATGAATTTCCCAACGGTATGTACGATGTGCCAGCGTAGGCTACAGAGATTATTGGTCGCTAATTGCCTGGCTGTCCCATTTCGGAACCACCAACTGTCCGAGTGTTTCGGCAAGTGCGAGAGCGCTTTCTGGTGCTGTGATAGGCGTGCATCGGCGACGTGTGGGCTTTCGCGTTTATAATAAATTCATCCCACAAATGACTGAGACCACCTTTATAGAAGGGACCACTGACGAAAGTCTGAACTTCAGCAGCCACATTAACTAAATCGTTTCCTCCGTCCACAATACCAAAATGGCCCTTCACCCACTTATACACTACAATTGCCAAACATTCCTTAAAACAGTCTCACTAACCGATGTTCTATCATCCTTCCTAAATCTTATATACTTTTCTAATATGGTGTACTGCCATACCAGCTCTCCATAAACGGATCCAAGTATGGTTGAACAAGACGATCAGGCAACTGGTCGGGGCCCCTTGGTTCGTAACAAAAGTGTCAATCCTCAGTGAACTTCACATTCCCTCTATCCTAGACCTCATCCAGAAATACCTCCACAACTATTCCACCTCCATCAAATACTCCCCCAATAAGTTAATCGCAGCACTTTGGTCCCCTTCCTTACCTGCCGGCAAATCTCCTACCCTCGCAATGTGACCCTTCTTTCCAAACCATTACAGAAAATCAGTATCCCTAAATTCTCTGCCAACACCACACATCTTAAATCCCTTCACCTTCAATATAAACCTTTCCCAGCTCAATCTCCAGTAGTAACAGATGACTCCTGCCAAGAAGACTAATAAAACCACCTTGAAACTGCAGCATTACCAAACCCACCTAACCTCGCAAATCTCCTTCCCTTCAACCACTCCCATTCCGGCACAGGGAAGGAGATTCTCAGCTCCCCAACCTACAACCAACTGAACCTGATTAAACCTGTTCCCAAGATATCCTACCCACAACATCATCTTAACTAATTCCAAAAAATGTTATCAATTTATTATTTTCCACTGTCGTTTTTTAATTTTGTAATTACATGAATGCCCTCGCCCCGCAAAAATGGTGATCTTAAATTTTCTCCGAATTCGGGCGACCGACAACTTGAATTTCTGGCGGGTTAAGGGCGTGAAATAGTACGGAGCACTCGTAAGAATATACGTTGACTAAATCTCGCTATTGCAGAAGCAACACGAACGAATATGGAAATTTTGAAGAATCGAAGACATTTCAAACGTTATAAGGGGTCTTATGTGTTCGAATTCGCTATATCCGTCCTATTCCACATAGAGAGGTGCGGTAAAAACCCAAATGCTCACAATTAAACGGCGAAGCCGTTCAGGAGACAGGGGGGAAAACCCACGGGTGATTTCTCCCTTCAAATCTCCGGTCCTATCTTCTTGAAATCTTTAATGCCTGCCTTTCCTCTTCCTTCTTTCCTGACAGTCCTGAGTCGGCATGCGACCCCGGGCCCCGAGATGCTTCGGAGGGTCCGAAAAAAAGTACAGTAACTAGACTTAGAATTTTTTTTCGCTTTGGCGAAAAATATTCGGAGTTCGGAGTCTGGACTTGGAAATTTTCACGGCGACATCGGGAAATTTTCTAAGTGCAGTAACTGGATTTGTAATTTTTTCGGCATTTTTGTCGAAAATTTTTCTAAGTTCAGTAATCGGACTTTGATTTTTTTCGGTGATTTCGTGGATTTTTCGAGGTTCAGTCGGGACTTTGAAATTTTTCGGCATCCTCCGAAGGACCTATTCTAACGGCGAAGCCGTTCCGAGGGTTTAGGACAAGTATGTGGTTAGTATAATGCTATATCCGTCCTATTCTACATAGAGGTGCGGTAAAAACCCAAATGCACAAAATTAAACATTTCAAACGTTATTAGGGGTCTTATGTGTTCGAATTCGCTATATCCGTCCTATTCTACATAGAGAGGTGCAGTAAAAACCCAAATGCACCAATTTGAACGGCGAAACTGTTTCGGTGGTTTTAGTGTCGATTTATAATAAAATCTGACATTGACCGTTAGATGGCGTCGATGCACTCAAGCTTCGACAGGAGTTAAAACATCGTTGTTTCTCTTTTTTTACATAAATATAACTATAGTAGTCGTTTCATTTTAAAGATCTATTTGTTCACACATGTATTGTATAGTCCCTGTTTCGGTTCGTGCGTAGTTTTTTAAATAGAAGAGCGACAATGATTAATACCAAAAGTTGCTTTATGCGACAAAACGTATAAAAAGCGATGGGACTTGAGGGCCAGCTGCATGCCAGCAAGCGCCGGCGGACCTGAGTCGTCATGTGACGCCGGACCCCGAGAAATTTCCAAGTACAGTAACTGGACTTAGAATTTTTTTTCGCTTCGGTGAAAAATATTTTAAGTTCGGAGTCTGGACTAAGAAATTTTCACGCCGACATCGGGAAATTTTCTAAGTGCAGTAATTGGACTGATTATTTTCGGTGATTTCGTGGATTTTTCGAGGTTCAGTCGGGACTGAAATTTTTCGGCATCATCCGAAGGACCTATTCTAACGGCGAAGCCGTTCCGGGGGTTTAGGACAAGGACAAGTATGGGGTTGGTATAATGCTATATCCGTCCTATTCTACATATAGAGGTGCGGTAAAAACCCAAATGCACAAAATTAAACATTTCAAACGTTATAAGGGGCATTATGTGTTCGAATTCGCTATATCCGTCCTATTCTACATAGAGAGGTGCGGTAAAAACCCAAATGCACACAATTAAACGGCGAAACAGTTCAGGGGAGGGAAAACCAAAGGGGGTTTTAGGGGGCGGAGCCCCCTAACGAGCGAAGCGAGTCTATATGTATATACGTGAATATGCATACACATATATATGTGCAAGCGTTTGAGTGTGAGAGTGAGTGAGATTAGGATGCGATGTGTTCCTCGTGGGTGAGCGAGGATGAAGGAGTGGGGATGGGTGGTGTCGACGGGGGAGTGCTGTATGCTGTGAGGGACTCAGGGCGGTGCTGTGGGAAGGGTGAGAGGGAGGTTGGTTGATTGTCGCGCGGTGATTCGAAGGCCTCGTCACTCCTGGGGCCGCTCGGCGTGCATCACGCGCCCAACAGGCAGCTCGTGCCCGTTGAGTTACTCCTCGCTCCTCTCATGCGGGGATGAATCGCATTTTATCGCGCGGCGATTACATTATTTACGGTTTCGACGTCACAGCATCATCGACGATTTAGCGATGATTTTTGTGAAGAATACGTAGTCGGCATTTGTCGCTGATGTGAAGTCGAAGTTCCTTCATTCGTGAAACTTGGAGCCTCCTTCCCGAAGTCTCTCGTGTTCTCAAAAATGTCCCGCACATTAAGAGGCCTCAGGCAGGAAGAAAACGTTGGAGGATTGGGTTGAAAGAGTAAAGAGGAGGCACGGATGGGAAACCGAGCTTGAGCATGAACTTGTCCTTAGCGATAGGCGCCCTAGGGGTTTGCAGTTTTTTCTTCCCATGCGGCGGACGAGGTATTGAATTTTGAAATGCTCTCAGCGTAGTATCCATGTGCGGATTCTGTTTAAATATCTACCAGTATTTAGGAACCTTGGCGCAATTGTGGAAAGCCACTATTACAGCCACCTTCGAGAACTTAAAACCAATCAGTCAATCAAAGAATCGAAATGCCGATGTATTTATGATATTCCTCCGAAAATTTCCATTTTTGTTGAATTTCATGCTCACCCCTTGGGTATGTGAAGCAAATAAATTAGCCTACGCTATGATATTAATTCCGTGAAGATGAAGGATGTGGCGCTTTTTACACAGTTGTCAGGATGGGATCGGCATCCCACGGGAAAATCTCTACAACATCCGGATGTCGAACGCTGACTCTTTGCATGTTATGATGTGATTGATTCACCACAGTGATTATATCCTCGTAAGGAAGGAGGGTTAGTAGAGGAGAGAGATGAAGGGGGACACTATAGGGTGAGACTAAGGTTACCAACACTAGCTCATTCAACGGGAGACTCCTGGAGTCTGGAAATAATTTTTAAAAACCTTCCGCATTCCGGATAGAGGTGTTTCCCTCCCTCTTCCCATCAACTGTAAGATTATGTCACAGGCTGTGCCTTTCATCATTACCTTCAAAAGGGGTATTTCTTGGAAAGATAGCACAGTGCCTCGAAAGAGATACTAAGGAGGTTTTGAATATTCTGAATATTGAATATACTCCTCACACTCATCGTGAGTTTTAAGACGGGCAATGTTTGTAGGGATCACCACACCCATTCTTATATAGTATCGGTACCTATAATGCGACACAATTATGGTATAGGTTAACTATGTACCGTCTTGGCCGCGGGATTTTTGGAAATATTTTAGAAATCATAAATACCATCTTCTTAGAACTTGTCCCTCGATATTTGTCTTGATGAGAACGAGGTACATCAGTTGTTATAAAATGTCGCAATCGCTAAATTAATTTGATTCTATAGAGAAAATGGTGTTAAATCATCTAAAATTACATCTCGAGGTTGAGGTTGCTCAAATGTAATCAAATTGGCAATTAGGGCTCTTCACCAGGGACGAGCATAATCAACCGGATTACCCTACACTTGGAAAGTACAATCACAGGAAACAACCCTTCAATGGAAGATAGCCTTAGGCGAGAAGGCTCAAGTCGCTCCTCAACATCCTGTGCCTAAAGAGGCTTCGCGTAATCTTCCACCACCCTATTCTTTTCGTGTGAATAGCCAAGGAGTATCGAGGTTTCATCACCGGGAATGGGAATTCTGGTCATCTGCCCCCAAATACGTATACGGCCGGCCCGCGAACCGATCCGTAGGCCCTCTGAGAGTGAACCGCCTCCGGGCCACTCCCGTCTGGAATTTAATGAGGCCACCTCGAGTGTTCTAGTGCTCGAATTAGGGCTTACACGGCACTCCACGTGATAACACCATATCGCGCTTCATCTCCCGATCTAACTTGAAACCATGGCATCGGCGCACTTTGCTCATTCTCGAGAGCCTTGACTCCGCTGGAATCCTTAACCGCAGTGGCGATCGGCGAGCGAGCCGGCGGCCGAGCTAATTCGGTGGGCCGTTGCTATCATGTCTGCGACCCGCTTGTGTCGAGAGACTCATCATTGCTTTCCTGGGCATTCGAAGGTTTCCCTGTGCACCTTGATGATGCACATTACCTCGCGGTTCAAGAAACATCGTAAAATACAACCTTTGGGATTGAGTGTGTAGTAGAGTTGTCGGTTAAAATATGCTTTTTTTTCCTTTTCTTGCAAGTATGAGTGATTCAAATTATTCACTGCCTAATTTAAGGTTAATGGTATCCTGATTTTGGCATTTTCATATCCCCTCTTAGCGTGGGTATTGAATTTAACGCCGCCGGTATCACGCATGAATCCCAAATTTATTTCCTCATTAAATACGCATCCAAAAATCACAACGGCTCTCTCCAGTCGCAATTTATCCATCAGTGTTTCAGCGCCCATTCAATGTTGCTCAGTAATTGAGGAAGCCCCGAATGTTACCGTTAATATTTTGACATATATGAATTATTTTTATCAAATGCTAAGGCGCGTAGAAGTACCAAGTTCACAAAGCACTAGTTAATTTTCGCCAAACGTTAAGAGTCAAGGGAAAATTTTGCCAGGGTTGGGATTTGGAGGCGCAATATTTGTGTTGCCAGGCCTACGGTTAACCTACCGACTTGGCCAACGCGATTAACTCTTTGAATAGAAACTTGACTTTAAGGATATTGCACCTTGAAATGAAGGTCAGTCATTCTTCATGTTTATGATTCTCAAGATAAGACATGCACCCTGTCTGCATCGGCAGATTCTCTCCCCGTTTCTGAAAAGTTGTTCTTGGAATAATACAGGGTATTGAAGCCTGACACTGATTGATAACCTAAGTGATAGGGGATAAAAAAGGGAAAATACGGAAATTTTGAGGAAATATCACTTTTGCGTAAAAATGTAGACGCGTACTCGGTGTTTTAAACACCCTAGTATCCTTGTTATCAAATCGATCCTCCTACAATAATTGATGAAATATAATTCATAGAGAAAATGGCCTTATCCCCTCGATTTCCAACCACGCTATTACTATTGCCACTCGTAGCTTTATTTTTACCGTAATGTTCAACGTTTCTAACTTCCTTATGCTACAAATGCTGAGGTTATATCGTATAGTTTAAGCTAATTTAATACTGATCAATGACGGACACAGCATTCATTCCCATGACGGGATTGAACCCGCGATCCTTGGGTTGTTGCTAAGTTGTTGCCACCCTAGATGCCGTGGCTAACTTTTTGGTTTGTAAGAACTTACCAGTCCATCGACTGCAGCGATTCCTGCAGCGACCTTTAACGTCGGCGGCACCCTTCAGTCTGAGGTTACAGTCATGAGGCACCCTTCTTAGATTCTAATATTTTTGCGATTGGGCTTCCCTCCCATTTACCAATAATAATTGGTGCTTTACTGTAATTAGTCCTTAGGTTGGAAGAAGTGCTTCCATTACTTTTGCGAGGGCATGAGAGTAACCAATTCAGAAGTTGTTGCTGCTAAAAATGTTTTCTTTTCCCGCAATTATCTCGCGGCACGCCTAGCTGTTTTCCCGGCTCCCTGAAGTTCCGCAGCACACCGGATGGTGTCCGCTGATCTACCGGGTGATCTCTCATATCGAGCACTCGAGAGCCTCATTGGCTTGACTGATGTTGGGGAACACCGCCTCATCGGTTGCCACGGAGGGACCGAAAAAGTTGAAGCGGCCGGGATCCATCTCCGCTCCTCAGGATCGGAGAACCGCGCGCCGACCGCAGACTCCCTCGGTGGGAAAGGTGCGGGAGGAGGGAGTGGGACGATATGACCGGAGGGGAGATGTGGGATGGAGAAGGAAGGGATGGGGAAGGGGCCTTGAGTCGAAGCGTGGGAAGTTGGCTACGATAGTTTTGGAATCGAAGCGGACAGGTCTGCCGGATGGATGGATGGTGGTGCCCTCGGGAGTATGGGCCGAGTAAATATTGCTCTCGACATTTCGCCCCCTCCCGTTGCTTCTGCCGCCGCAGCGAACTCCTCGTCCCAAATGGCGTTGGGGATTTTCGAGGCGGCTGGGAGGGCTCTGTCTTTGTCGAGGAATCGCCCTGGGATGGAGCGCCGGGACCCACTTGAAGTGAACAGTTTGCGGCCGTCCGCGTTTTAGTGGAAGGAGCAATCATTGACTGGGGTTTACGGTGCGATCCGTGGAAGGTGGAAATGATGTAGGATCTAAACACGCTCTTATTGGTCCATTGAGTGTTTTGAGTATGGCATCAACGGAGAGGCTGGACCCTTATGAATGGCGCTCGGCCACTTATTGGAAAGTCCCGGGTTCTAATCCGCTTGGAGTCCCAGGTGTTTTTACCTAAGCTCTATGATCGGAAAGCTTTGGATCGGTGTTCAACATAACGAAACTCTTTGTAATTTTGATTAAACACCGATTATATCAGCGAGACCTCAGGGCGTGAACTAAATTGAGAAATACCCTCTCTATTCTTATGTGATAATACTTGTTCAGTCCTGTTATCACCCTCTGTTCATATTCGGAGTATTAACGCTCTTCTAGGAGAAAGAGAAAAAAATTGATGAGGAATAATTGCGCTCCCATTGGAGGAAGAGAATAAATTCCTCTGGAACCTTGAAAAAAGGGACATTAACGTAGGATATTGAATTAAATTTTTAAAATCCTACGAGGGATTCAAATACGGTATTCAATAAATTATGCATTTAGGATGAAATCATTCGTGATAATAGAAATACGTGAAACAGTATAGGTACGGAATATTATTCAAAATAAATTGCTATTAAACATGAAGGCATAAAAATTGGAATACTGGTTTAGGTTTTTCGAAGATAGGATACTAATTTTTTCGTTTGCAATAAATGCGTACAAGACCTTTATTGTCCATTGTTATAAAAAATCAAGATATTATCATTCTAAGCAACTCACTTAGCGAAAAAAAGATTGAAGAAAAAGAAATCATGGTAGCTGAAATTGGATGAACGGTTTTGGTATATTTGTCTTTAAAGCTGAGGGTGTTAGCCTTCCGTTTGAACTCATTTGCTGAGAAATAGTAGGACTCCCTGTAGCGCGATAAATGATTATTAGAGTTACTGTTGCAATTAATAGGCATGCAACTTCAGGGAGCATTTATTAACGCGATTATCGATTTATTTCTGAAAATAATGAAAAGGCTTTATCTGCTTTTAATTAGAAATTTCCGATCATCGCGTGAATACTCCTGATATGTAAAACAAAAATTAGCTCTGATAGTTCTTTTCAAATCCCCAGTAGCTGGAGTTACCGGAACCATGGAAACTTCTAATGGGCATGGTTTATGAGAATTGGGAAATAATTTTGCATCGTTTTTAAGGAACCTCAGATCCTCAGAAGCAATTCAGCATATTATTTCATCCGTTCTTGAGTGTTCTTTCTAAGTAATTAACTCCCCAGTGTAAAATTTAAGAACTTAACTTCGTAACCTGTTCGTTGTAAAATGAAAAGGAATCGGATATCTTCAATTTTTTTCAGCAGGTGTGATAGAACTAGGATGTCATGGAAAAGAAAGGATTATTTGTAGTTATGCTCTTATAAGTACTTATTGCACCAATAATGCGTGCAACGAGGCACTCAATATTGAAAAACTGCAAAGAATTTTTTATATTTGGTAAAAAATAATATGCTGGCCTTATCTTCAACACTCCTCGGGAAAAAAATTGACATTGTATTTATTAATACCGATTTTCGCATGTTGACCCAAAGGAATAGGGAAAAATTTAATGCTTGAATATGGCAATTCAAAATGAGGCAGTTAAATGGTAAAAAATAAATTTAGAAATCTGGAGCCTTGGCTCTCGCTTGACTATAAAATAAAATCTTGCTTATTTGCTTATTGAATTTGAATCTAAATTGAACATTTTAATTTTTTTCACAAAAACATTGAGTATAAAAAAATCGTGTTGGAACTACGAAAGCTTTCTCAAAATTAATCTCTCCATGTTTTTTTGTACGTTATTAGTTTTAGCTGTACGTACTTGCTTGCTTAGTTTGAGAAGAGTTGCGATCGGTATGCACATTTTATTAGGAATTTTCTTCATTTTGAAAAAATCACCTGGATATATTGAGAGGATACAGGAATTTCGACTATGCCGTTACCGCACTCGTTCGGTTCCTAAAAGTACAGTCCACCGCTGGTTTACGAAGAGACGAAGGTCATTCTCTTTTCCGACAGAGGGTAAAATTGGCCGGAATTTGCGAATCTGGGTGGTTAAGACGGCGTGGAAGCGAAGGATTTAGACGGTCAGTGGAATGCCGAGAGGGGTCCGACAAGATAGGAGATCTAGGATTGGGCAATCCAAAGGAGGGAGGGGGGGGTCGGGGTGTGCGTCAGCTCGCTTGGTCACTGGGTATCCCGCTGAAAAGGGATGATGCAGGGCTATGATGGGAGGCTGGACATGATATGCTTGCGGAGGCTGGGATTGGGTAGATATTATGTGGTGCGACTCCGTTGCGACGCCAACCGTAGGCCCTACGGGAATCGTGGGGGGTTGAGAAGTTTCGTATGCCCCCTCATAAACCCTCTCCCGACCCAGCCTACACACCGCACACCCACTGCCCCCCTCCACACCCGTTACAGCATGAAGGCGAACAACGGAACGGAACGCCGCATGCACGCGGGTCCCGTGCAAAATGCTCGCACGTACCTACCTACTGGACTTCGATGAGGACGCTCGAAACTGCGGTGCCTTATTTCGCAGAGGCCTCTCGTAGGGTCAAGGCATCGGGCGACAAGGCCGCGGGAGGGCACCTGCCGGTAATTCTCGTCCCATCGCGTCCCTATATAATGATTCGGGGATGATTCCGGCCCGCTTCCGTCCACAACGTCGGTTATATAAGGCCCGTTGCTTCTTTGTCGCGGATAAAATGCCCGGTGGGAGGTTGCCCCAACGTTTCGGTCACCTTGGAAGCGCGGAGGCGTGGGAGGAAGCGTGTGGGTCAGTGTTGAAACGTCGTGGTGGGGCACACATCGCTCGGATCGCCTGTTATCGTGTGGCTGCTCTCCCGCCTGCGGTGCGCAATTTGCGGGACAGCGAGCGGGTTAAAGGGAGGGTACCAATATAATCATCTCGGGGGCGCCCGTGAAATGTTTTTGCCCGAGAACGCTTAGATTATCTCTTCGGGCGTGCTCCTGTGTACACCACGAGGCCGACCTTGCCCTCTCTCTCTCTCCTCCCACCCCACGCTTCACCTTTCTCTATGCTCAAGCGTCGAATCCCCTAGGTCGCCGCCATATACCCTGCCACCGTTACGCTTCCATCCAATCCACCTCCCGATCCTACCTATCCTTTCTACGTCCTTCCTCTCTCCCACCCACCAATCTCTCTCTCTCTCTTTCCCTCTCTTTGTTCAATTTCCCCCTCCTCGTTGATCTCGCTCGCCGTGGCCCGCTCGCCTCTCTCCTTCGCATCCGACAATCGATTTCTGCCTAACTCCCTCCGCCACCGCTGCCGTCGGGTAGGAGGAGGAGGAGGTAGCGGGAGGCAAATGGGGTTCGGAGGAGGTGGAGGGGGACCGTTATGAGGGGGGGGGAAGAGGAGGAGGAGGCCGAGAGGAGAGGTTGAGGGTTTATGGAAGGGACGTGGAGGTAGTGCGTGTGTTGTAGGATAGAGAGAGAGCACGCTGATTAGGCGATGTGCGTGGGTGGAGGGGGAAGAAATCCTTCGGGGTGGAGTGGTGATTGAGGGCGTCGGATGAGCGTATGATAAGAAAGGGCTGTACATGCATTCATGGGGAGGAATGGAGAGAAGATTCCGGCGATGGGGAATGCGGCGGGGGGAAAGTAAAAGGGATGGGAATAATAATGTGAAATTAGGAATGGATGAATGCCAGGCGGGCGGTTCGTTGTTAACGGCGTGAAAACGATGGGACTGAATGCCGTGGTGCGAATGGAATATCGCGGAAGGGACAGCAGAAGCAGAGGATTGTTCTGGGGGTTAAGACGAAGGCTGACCGAGGATTGGGCCGCTTTATTCGTTAATGGCAAGAACATGAGGGAATACCACTTTTCCACTTTGAGTGCCGTTGTTGTTGCAAAGAAAACGATTCATTGGAAATCTATGCTGAATCCTTAAAGATCCATAGTGATTTGTTATAAGCGAGGAGTGACTGGGAAAAAATGTGTGTGTTAGTCGAGAACTCTTAAAATCAATGCATTATCATGACACATCTGGGTCACTGATTTGGATGAAGATTTTTATTGTGCGTTTTTAAATGCTAAATTTTAAAGTTAGTGGAAAATGGCAAAAGTCGAAATTCGAAATTTTGAATTTCTTTAGACAGTATGGACAAGTGTTTGAATGAGCTAACCCCTTTAAATCCTTCGCATGCCTTAATCGGCGTATCGGGGTCTCTTTTCTTAAGAAATCCTTCCATGCCAGAGTTTGTGTTGATCTCTGTCGCCCCGTAATCTGAAAGTGCTCACCTGTTACCAGTTTTCGTTCCTGCCTTCCTTTGCATTTGTCATTCTTTCTTTGCTGTGCCTCAGGTATATAAGACTAACGCATGGAAATCATTTGATACATATCTTAAGAATAAAACCGCTTTCTTTCGAACCATTCTAGGGAATTAATTTGGAGTGGTACGAAATAGTCTTTTTTCATTCATAGTGAGTGTTGAGAGTAGCTCCACGGTAGAGTCAAAACTAGGAAACTTCTTTCATACTAAGCCTCTTACGATTAGATTGAAGGTCAATATTTTCTCAAGTGGATTCCAGTGGGTAAAAAGTCACAGGAAAAAGCAACGAAGATATATTTTGAATTTATTTCTTTCGCATTTCAAAGTTATGTAATATATAAATTAAACTTCATACTTGTCTAAGTGCTTGTCTAGCTTATAACTCCCAAAAATCCCTTCGGCTATTTGGATAGATGGGCTTATGAGTAAAATTAGGTTACAATAAATAGTTATGTAGTGTGCTACCGAATATACTGAAAAATATTACCTATTATAGTCAATTTTTCGCTGCAAAACGGATATCAAAGGAGGATAGAATCTTGGGTGCATGCCATTTTCATTTTCCAATTTTGGCAAGGGATAAAATTTTTCACTTTTGAACACATTAATATTGTATTTTCCCGGTAAATATTTTGCTGCCTAAATATTTCCTCGGAAGCGCTTATCGTTTTTTTATGAAAAAAATTAGACACGAGCTCACCTGCTTAAATATTTGTTTAGTCGGAAATGCGTTTAATAAAATTAAAATAGACCCTACCCCGCGAGAGCGGGAATAAATAACTAAATACTCGGGATGAAATCGCGGACGGCTGAAATTAGGAAATTTGCTCGGGAATGGGATCGGGGGTGGGGGAAAGTCGAATATTCCACACGTGTTAATTATTCATGTATTCATGCTCCGCGACTCATGAGGGAGGACTGGGCGGATATGTATCCTCTTCAACGGCATGTAGAGGGAGGAAGGGAAGGGGATATAGAGGGGGAAAGAGGGTGAGAGGGAGGAATTTCTTTTCGTGGGTGTGTTTCCTCCGTGGAGCGTGAGGAGTGGAGGGGGAAGGAGGAGGCTAGAACAATGGGAAAGTAGAGAAGTAAGTGCAGTCAGTGGGCGTGGTGGAAAAATAGCGGAGTGGTTCTGACAAAAGGAATCGTGGGAACGTTTCCGGTGGCGAGATATTTTGAAGAAGCTCGAGGAGGAGTTAAAGAGACAAGTCGGGATTCGTTTCGCGAGAGCCTGTTGTGTGTACCCTGGTGTACGTGTGGGAGGGAATGTATGTCTCCGCAGCGAGGCTCCGGGATGGAGCGAGGGAGAGAGAAACCATTGTTCAACTTTGATTCCTCATGGTCCATTTGCTTCCCTTTCCCATCGCACGGCACCCTATTTGCAGAGAAGGTGGTCCAGTTGGGAGAGGTTGGTTGGTGGTGGGGGCTGGGGTGGCGTTGTAGGCAGTGGGTCTCGACCAGGGTTGTGGCGGGAGGGAGAGTTTGAGGTATTAGGAAGGGACAACGTGAGTCGGTAGGGAGCGTGTGTGGGTATTTCTGTTCCTCGGATTGCCCTGAAAGCATGGGCTTTGTGTCTGTGTGCGTGCGTGTGTCTGAATGTCTGGCGCCGAATGTGATTAGGGGTTTGTGTGCGAGAGCGCCTGGGTATGTCGCTCCGGATTGTTTTCCTGCCTACACCACCGCCGCCGCCACCGCGCGGCCTCATCTCCGCCTCCCCTCAAACCCACTCCCCCTGCCTCCCCCAGTTCTCATCTCTCCCTGCCACGATACCTTCCCCCAACGCTTCGCACCGCATCACACGACTCCCGTCTCGTTTTTACCTCCCAAGTTTTTTCCTTTTATTGCTCTGGAGCTCTTCCTTTGGCCGAAATCAGGTCCCTCGTGTTTTCACTCTCCGTTGAGGCATGCCCGCCTCTCCCTCTCTTTTTTTTCCCATCATCCCTTTTAGCGTTTTTGTTCCTTGAATCACGTGTGGCTTCTTCCCTCTCCGAAAACCACTGCCGTGTATCTTATTTTTACTTCGTCCTGAGTCGTGTGTTTTGTGCTCCGGGTCTCTTTTATCGAGCCCTCAATTAAAGTGGATGCAAACCGCTTGCGCTGCCTCGAGGGGAAATTTTCGTGCCGGCGACATCTTGGTTGGATAATGGTGGCTCTTAACTATCTTGTCCTTAGGCATTGTTTGTCATGAAGCTGAGGGTTTGTTCCTCTTAGTATTTCTTGCGTTCAGCAAATGGAGCTCTCTTTGTCGTTTCGGTCCTGCATAAATGTTTGCTCCGGAACTAGTTTGCCAGAATTATTTGATGAACGGGATCTTCGTTGTTGCTCAATAGTTAGTTAAAGAAACGTGAGGTGTGGGATTTGAACTAACATCCTATGATTATACTTTCCTTAAGTGCCTGATTCAAACGTTAACTGCAATGATTACGCTTACTTTAAGGTTCCGATTCGAATGCTGTCTGCAATGTAGACAACATCAACCTCCTAAACAGTATTCAGAGTTATAGAAATCTCACCGTAAAATGCTGAAAAAATTGGGGAAGAAAAAATTGAAGTTCTATGTAGCTATTAAAATCTGTTGTTTTCTTTTTCCATTACTAGGATATAATCAATAGGATATGCTTAAGATTCCCAGGAGCTATAATTTTGAATGGCGGGAACTTGTTTGAACGAGAAACGTGACCTAATTCCAGCCAAAGTTAATATCCAGAATTTTAGTGATGAGAATTTTTAGCGATGCATGAGATACTAACATTTTACTTAAGACTTCCTTCCACGTCCCCGAAGAATTACTAGACTCTTTTAGTAGAAATAAAAAAAAAAGTTTTCTTCTGCGTAATTAATAACATAAGTCACTTAGAGCGCAAATGTGCCGGGATAGTTCCGTCTTTAAAATAGCTACTAGGAGTATTATTTAGGTACTTAAAAAAGCACGCCAAAGAATGGTTTTTCCACCGGAATAACATTTTGACTTATATGAAAGAGGATTGAAAACGCAGTATAGATTCCAAATACAGATGGACGTGCAAATAAATACTTGGAAAATGTCAATAAACTTTAAAAAAAAGTTATACGTTCTTCATTGATCAAGGTTTCTAAATTGTAATGAGTATTCCTCCCCTCGGTCCTTAACTTTTCTCAGACCTGTCTTTTCGATTGTGGATTAATTCATTTAGGCAAAATTGTTTCATTACTTTGTTCTTTCCAAGAGGACCCTAATCCCGGGTTATCTTGAGAATATGCCCCAACTACTTTTTGTTCTACAAATTCCATTCCCTTTCACTAATTCCCAACAGATTCCTTGGGCTAATTGTAAGATTTACATTTTCAGGGGAAAATGAAAAGATTTTAAAAAATTGTGAGGAAAGTGAAACTATCAATGATAATGTTATCAATTATAATTTATGAATTTTCAATTACATTGATCTGCTCATAAAAACGGTGTCTATTTGCAATAGGTACCAGTGAAAGAATTGTGGTGATACCAGCATTCACCCTCAACTCCTGGTTTTGGTATATTTTGCGGTAGGAAAAATGCTTACTTCATCCGTAAATGGCTACTAGGAACTATTTTGTAGTTTTATATGGAATGCATTATTATTGATGGCGCAATTCAGCTGTTTTTGGCTAGTTACCCTAAGAAGAGAATTATGAACTCTGCTGCGCACAGAGAATGGGTATTTGCAATGTTATTTACTCTATTAGTAAGAAACCAGTCTTCCCTTAGTATTGTGACGCAGATTCACTTGTTCAGTTTTTTACTAATTGTCATATTTTTTCCTTATGCTGGCTAAACTTATTGAAAACTCGATTTCTGTAATCCAGAGGAAATTAAAATATAGGATTAAGTGATATGTATATCGTCATGAGAGGGTTTCATTATTTAAATATCATTACTTCTCTCTTCAAATTGACTCCACTCTTGTAGCGTTGGACATTGATTGATCAGTAATGAAAATTCATAAATTCGTATAATGGGTTGATAATAAATCAAACATTGTATCTCACTACTTCATTATAACTTAAAATGTAGCCCTGAGAAGCAAATATGTGTATTTTTTTATTCATTATGTGGTTTTACCGTGTCGAAAACATCATCACACATATGATAGCCTAAATGTTAAAAGTTTCTCTGTTCCAAAATTTTAAATAACATGCTAAAATTAATTACCAACCCTCATTTGTGTCACATCCTTGCTTATTTTCCATACTATTTCCTTAATTCCTAAAACAGCCTTTTTATGTTAGCCATTCCCCAGTTCGCCGAAAGAGAAATGGTGTATTATTTTTATAACCCGAAAACAAAATTCGTAATGGAGTTCACAAGGCACTTTAGCAAATGGATAGTACATTTTGTCTGAAGGATTTTTTTGAGTGCGGAGATATTAAATTACGGCAATGGATGGGTATATATATCCGGAGACTAAAGGGAAAAAATCGATGAAATGCTACACCATCAACTATTAGGAAGAAGTAATACTTCCGCCCTGGAGCACCATCGAGGGAAATAAAAAGCTTTTTATGATCTGGCGAACAAACATTTTGTTGGAAACATTCCGGGCCACTTGACCGCAATGCTGTGTGACAGGAAACTAAGTGCATGCAATTATATGAAGCATTCTTGTGGTCAGCGACGTATTCATTGATGTAAATTTCTGTGGTGAAAAAAAAACAAAAAGCGGTCCCTGCAGTTCCAGTTTTATTGGTAGTCCTTATGCAATTATTTTTTTCAAAACCGTAGGTTCGTAATCATTCTAAGTGACCTAATGTATGTGTCGGGACCAGAGGTGACTTAATTATGGAATTCGAGGCCGTAAACACGATGCGCGATTCGCAGCTAACGCCAATTAAGTTATGACGACGAGTAAATAAGTTATCGGACTCACGTATACTTAATGCATATCCCCTTTCTCATTCCGGGCTAAATCGATTTAGGTCATCCATTGCATTCTTGCTTCTTTTGCCCGGCTTATCGTTGAAGTAGTGGAGCGAAATATTTCGTATACGTACGTATTCATTATTGGAATCCTATGTTTTTTATGCCTTTTTAATGAGAATGAAGTTATCACGGAATGCTCTTTTGGCCCTGTGAGATATTTAAACTATCTATATAGTTTCGTTGCATAGCGATTCTCTCTTTGGTGATGACGATAGTTAATCTGTGATGGTTTCATGAGAGTGGGGAATGGGATTATGTATGAGCATTTTTCTCACTATTCTCATTTTCATTTGTTTACAAGTAAATACGACATGTGGTGTTCTTTATTTAGGCGTGCCTGTTTCACAAAACACTGCCGCGCAATCCTTTATGCAAATATCCGGCTGGTTTCCCAATTATACTACCCCGATTTGGAAGTGCAATCAAAAGATGACTTTATCTTTTCACGATACAGTCCTTTGATAAAAGTGATGCAAAAAAAAGGAAGAATGGAGAAAGATGGGATGGTTTAGAACCGTTTTTTTCCGGTCACCGCTCTTCAATCGATATGGAAAGGATTCCGTCCTTCATCTCGAGGTATCAATCAACTCGAAAGCAATCCCGGAAAAGGGGAATTCATGGGCGAAGGGGCGGAAAATATTTCTGTGTATTCCATTATGCAGGATGATTCACGACCTTTTGGCACAAACTGTGAGGGCATGCCATGGCAGGTCACGGCATGAATGATGAATGACGGACAATCACTTTTACACTGAGCTTTTTCCAGCTCTCAGTGTATCGACTGGTGAATTCTATTCCCGTGCACCACGGTCGGTAG
This sequence comes from Platycnemis pennipes, assembly GCA_933228895.1. NCBI lineage: Eukaryota > Metazoa > Arthropoda > Insecta > Odonata > Platycnemididae > Platycnemis > Platycnemis pennipes. Next base: position 112,270,162 of record OW121847.1, read on the forward strand.
TATAGGGTTAGCATCTTTTATCTGCACCCAATTTTTTGATGAGCTGCTGGTGCATATCAGGATAGTATGTGGTATCTCATGCTATATCTACCGTGTTTAGATCCTTCCTATCTTGAATATTTAGTTTGCACATGCCGAATACAGCTTTCGCTTTGGCAATTAATGGCCCAGTGGTTACATCCGGTCGTGAAAATGTTCGAATATATTTGGCCCTGGTTGTTCTGGGCCTAATATCTGCTACAATGAAGCCATAAACTGTCACAAAAAAGGGCCGCAAAAGAAATACACCATTATAAAATGTTTAGTTCTAACTCATATTCGCTTGAGTGTCACAGGTTTGAATGAAAAATGTGATGGAAACTACTTTGAAGATAAATAATTCAGTGGGCTCATGTATTCACTTTTGATTTTACTCTTGGATGAAGAGTTCTATTTTCTTATTTCCTAGTGAAATTCAACATTTAATCAAGCATTGACATTTGTCCATGTCCACTATATGGACACCAAATTTCCTACACTGGTGTCAGTCGATATCGCCATTCGGTATTGTATATAGGTAATAACACGTAGAAATTATTAGAATTATTTACGCATACTCATTTGATTTATTTAAGGATTGCGAACTAGTAACGGATACTTCAGCAAAATATCGCTGAAGTGCACAATAGTAGAAATTCCAAAGAGAAAGAATGAACCTGGATCGGGAATTGAACAAGGAACCCTGCCTGATGTTGATCGGTCAGGTACTCTGCCAATTGAACTACCAAGACTTCACTCTCCCATGTGGATCCATAGACTTTTCCTCCGTGGAAATTCTGCTGTCATCTGCTATTGATATTTCAAGTGAATGCTTACTGGTTAAGACTTACTCAAGCCCAGTTATTTTCGACTGCATTCACTCTCAATATTTTTCGGTCTAGTGTGATTTCCAGCTCTTATCGCACACATTATTTCCCTCTGAATTCATAATACTATTTTTTTAAATTGAAGGCTACCACTCCCACCCTGTCCCATGTCTTTTCTCCCGTATAAAATAGCAAGAGAAGAATATCATAGAAAATGGAGTTTGCATATTTGGCGTATTCTTTCGAGTTTATTTGTGGACCATGTCGTGGTTTCTGAATTATTTTAGGAAAAGAATGTGAAAATCAATTTTCCAGTCTTGTTAGGCCAGGAGTGTCTAAGAGGTTTAGGGCCATGGGCCGTTTTAGCGGCGTAGGAGTTGTCTTGTGTCGTACCTTTAAAAAATACACTTGCTTATTTAACGTAAACAATCTTTTTGTGGAATAAGAACATTTATACTCATAAATTATTTTAAAGATTTGGGTAAAAAAAGTACCACTGCGTACATCTACATAATACCCTGCAAGCCACCACAAGGGTGTGTGGCAGGGGGTGATTGATCACCAAACATGCACTACATATCATGCATAAAAAAGGAATAGTATTAATATAGTAGTCAGAACTACACTATTTAAAAAAGATAGAAATTGCAAAGCAAACATGCAAAACATTCTGTTAGTAGGGTTAGCTTTAAGTACTCATACCAACATGCAGCTACCAATGCTACATGCGTACAATACCTCTTCAAACAATCATGCTTTTCTTGGTATACTAAATTGAAATAAAATATTATTTACATAAATGTTTCTCCTTGGAACACATAAATCACCATCCTGGGTCGCATTTGGTCGCGGATCACGGGTCACACACCCATGTGTAAGGCAAATTTACTTTTTCGATTTTGGTTAAGTGATATGGTGGTGAGAGTTGTTGCGTTTTGGTTGCCAACATCGATTTTTTTCTGCCTGAATGCGACCCTGGATTGGACTAGTTCAGGGACTACGTCTATCATTTATTTCGCATCTCGAAATGCATCACTCACTCAAACCAGAGGCCCTAGAGAATGGCGGGAAATTAATTTCAGCGACCCTCACCTCCTTTCCCTCCCGCCACCTTCTGCTCCCCGCCCCCGCTCTCTACCTGTTGCGAACATGCACCACAGAGTCGTTCCTATCCGTAATTTATGACAGAGAAAGTCCATGTTAACCCGTCCCCCATCCCTCGCTTTCCGATCCCCTACCAGTCCTTCTCTATTCCTTGTCCAAAAGCTGGCGGGCGAAGTGATATTCACCAGTAGGTAAGGGCTCTCTCACTTTAACCCTCCCCTTCAAACCCTCCCCTTCCACCTCCTCCCCTCAGGTTACATTCCGACCCGTTGATTGATCGAACGACGACACTCCCCAACCATGTTCTGTTACCATGTTGGCGCGCTAATTTCCCAAATCCAGCTCCCTGCGCCCTCATTACAATATCACTCACCTAAACTCTCCGGTGTAATTTTCATAACTTATCATATTCAAACCTGGTCAGTTGGGGTGCAATGTTTTTGTATAGGCTAACTAATTAGGGAGGGAAATGGTAGGACGTGTTATTTACAGGCTTTTTTCTTGCAAAAATTAGCTTGGTGGTCTTATAAAAGGGTGAATAGGTAGTAACCGCCGTGGACGCTTGTTCATTTTAATTTCATCCAAAAAATTCATACTAGTGTGGTGTCGCACACGAAAAAAAATTATGGCGACTGGATGAGTAATGTGTCATTGGCGTAATCAAAAAGGAATTGACAATTTCGCATAAAAAGTAGGTAATTAATAAAAAAACCTAATTCCACAAGTCCATAATGGTTTCTTTCTCGTAGATATGTGTCAAAGCTTCTTAAAATGTACTGATGACTTATGTCAAAACGTCATCGCTGTTATCAGTTGGTCCCTGACTTTATATCTGTCCTTTTACTATCAAAATTTCACTTTTTGTGGAGCTTACCTATTAATTTTAAAGGATAAGTTATTTAAGGACCGACTGCTGAATTTTTAAGTTCGGCTTTATTTTCAAATATTTCTATATGGGTTTAAATAATCTTCCTGAATAATTAATATTCACCCTCGGCCATTGCTTTCCTTTTTTTAGGTGTCATTCCCTTCCTTTAATTTCCCAGAAGGAAATAATTGATTTTCGATATCCACTACGCGGAACCAGAATTACTATCTAAATTACAGCCTCTATCCCTCCAAAGAAATAATTTAGCAAATTACGCTTACTCGCGTTCGCAGTGAATTGAATGGCGTGAAGTCACTCTTTACTGTTAAGTGTTGTGAGTCATTTTCAAATATTGTCACTCTGTACTCTCTCTCTACTCTACTCTCCTTTGAATATGATATAATGAAACTGACGTTGTGTCTAAATCTACAGTCTTCGATAAAAAAGCAACAAAAATTAAATAATTTTTTTCACGCTATTTTCGGCATCTCAATTTTATTTTGGAAATTCACGCCGAGAATTTCACTTCAGCGTGAGCCTCGGCCTTCGAGTGCCCCGCTAAACATCTCCCGCATTTCGCTTTTCCCGACCTCTCAATTCCCCATTCCCTCTCACCGTGATTTCACCTTCTTCCAAAATATTGCCCTCCGTGAATGTTTGGTTTTTAGCCGTTCATTTTATTTTCCATACCCACTTCTCTCCCTGAAGTGACTCATCGGAGTGACGACCCTGACTCATTTTACCCTTTCCTTGCGGGTTTGCCTCTCCTTAGGATTGTTTATTGCCCATCGCTCACCGATTTACACCATCACATAAACAACTCCATTCTACCAGCGTCCCTTGGAATATGTATATGTATAAATTGAATTCCGTTTTATTTTCTTTTGGAATTCATTCCATTACGCACGACACACACGCACACGAGAGTTTGGTCGCATTTCCCTTTTCCCCACGCCACCGATCCTCTCCCATCTATTTCGCAATCCCGCGTCCCCCGCCCTGTCCCGTCGAAAAAACCTTTCTCACAATACCCTTGATTTCACGCCCGCGCAGTCTCTCTCTCTCACATATACACACACTCATCCACACTCACACACGCACACTTGTTCCATCTCACCCATCGTCTCTCTCTCTCTTCCTTTTTTTGTCCTCCTCCCTTTGTTTTCCCAGAATGGCTGTTTCCGTGGTTGTCGTTAATTCACCCGTGGTTTTCCACGTACCCTTTCCCTCCCCTTCTCCTTCTCCCTCTCCCTCTTTCGCCTCTTCCGTCCCCGTTTGCTGACTTGTGCACCATTCACTCCGTTGCTTTCTTTCCTTTTTGTGCTCATATAACTCTACCCTACTTTTTTTCGGGGTCCCTTTTTTACGTTTGTGTGTCCCCGTGCATCTTTATCTGTTCCTCCTTCCCATGTCTCCCTCCTATCCTTCCGCCTATCCCAACCGTCTCCCTTTCTCTCTTTTCGAAGTAATTCAGGAGGCGCTTGGAAGAGGGGAGGGGTTATCTTTCTTTTTTCCCCCAATGTGCGTGCTTGAGCTCCAAGTGTGTCTTTTTCCCCTCATTGTTCCTCTGCTCGCCATTCCTCCTCCTTCCCCTCGTGCTGGTATTAGATTTAGTTATTCTTTTTGTCCGTTCTTCGTCTCCTTTTACCTCGGTCTCCATACCTACCCGGTTTATTTGTCCCTCCATTCGTTTGACCCACGGCCGCGGTCGTCTTTTATTCCGACAACCCTCTTTTTCCCTCTCCGCAACTTACCCTCTTATTTCGCAGCGAATTTCCCTTCCTCCCTCCTCCCCCTTTTTTGAAATTTCCGGCCGTTTTAATTCCCATCCCCTCTCGCCGTCATCCTCCCTCTGCTTCCTTCGGCGCCTTTTAGAGTTCCGAGCCCGATCGATTTTTCAGTTAAAGGGTTGAAAAACGTTGATCGTCTGAAATGTCTGCTGAGGGATTGGACTCTTTTTCCTTGCACACTCTTTACCCCTCCCCCATCTCGTCTCACTCCTCATGCGGTCCGACCATCTCTTTGCCGTAGCTAAAGGGTGTTTAGTGTCCATCTCCCAAACTTGTCCCTGTTTATTTTTCCCCACTGGAAATTCAGGAGAGTGGAGTGTTTGTTACTTAGCCGCGCTCGCCGTTTTATTTCCTTTGCTTTGCAAGTCGCCTCAAGGACTTGGCTACAAATCCTACCTCAGAAATGCTTACGTCCCGGCGCAAAAGCTTTCAAAGCTATTACGTTATTTCAATCCTGGCTGAAGATTCGCCACTGCTACAGTTTACACTGTAGTGAAAAGTAATGAGGATTTAACTCAAGGAATTTGCATTTTGGAACACTCTTTATTGGCCATTCAGTGAATACTATTAGGTTGTTTTCCTATCGTCCGTAAGGCTTATAGTTTCTCATGATCCGTTCATGTCGCTGAATTTATTAGTCAACGGGATGTTTTTTGTTGAAATTTGTTCTTAGGAAAAACGACAGGTACTTTTATAGTGATGGCTGAACGAGAATGGCATAGAACCATTAATTCTACATATTGTTGATTTATGAAATATTCAAATAACAGAGCAATTGAAACGTTTTTCATCAAAGAAAATTTTCATCTCATCATTATCAAAAGCCAACAATCCAGATTTACATTTCTAGAACAGAAACACTGATACAATTTCTACACTTTTATCCACCACCATCGTCCAAGGTTTCAGTATTATTGTGCAATAATCAGGGTGCTGAAAACAATGCTGGACGATATGTTTGAACCATGGTCAACGTTGGTAAACAAAGGTATCGAAATTGTGGGTCAGTGTTTCTATTTCTAAAAATGGATACCCGTTGCTTCCAAAACGTTAGTGCCGATACGCTTTTTTAAATACTAACATTGGGCTTGCGCATTTCTTCACTCGATTCTTCTATCTGATATCCTCTTCATGTTTCAATAATTCCTCCATTTAAGATTTTTTCGATGCTTTTTCCATACATCTCATACGAGATCTTCCTTTGACATTCTTCCCTTTCACCTTTTTTCTCGCTGTTTGTCTTCATCAGGCCGTCATTAATTTCCTTTTAAAGGAAAATATGTATGCGTGATGTCGAGTCTGTTTCCCACTATCCAACCGTTTTAATATCACTATATATCTCTTCCAATTTAAACGTTTTGAGGTATACTACGCTCCTCTATAGGATAAACCTACGAGTTTTCATTATAGAAAATTAGTTCATACAAAAAATCTTCAAACTAGAAGATTTATTTCATGTTTTAGTGTTTAGTATCAGATAGCCTGCAAATTTATGATCCACACTTATATGTAGTAGTTTTCAATCGGGTAGATTTGACGCAGTTACGAAGCACGTTTTGGGGTGAACTCCGAAACATCACTCCGTCGTTTAAAAATGGTTTGCATTATTCGAATTCAATCTCCAGTATTTTTTAATTCTATTTATGTAAGTTGCTGATAGGCCCTCATCTAAAGGAATCTTTGGCTGTGAAAAAAGATTAAATCACCGACTTAAATGCGCGATATCAATGGCATCGATGTTCAGTCACATGGAGTACAACTCAAGTGTCTCTGAAAGCTCATTTTCTAATTCGACACCGTCAATGATAAAAGCGCGTCCGACCTTAGAATGTCAGATTTGTGTCACTTCATTCGAGAACGCAATTTTAGAGTATCGATTGCAAATCCGTGTACTTTGGTCATTGATACTATTCTCATCTAGGTCGTGGTGGATTTTGGTTTGATATGTTCAAACATATTAGGTGAAATCGCATCTTAGTACTTAATCCTAAAACAACATCCATGCTCGTGGCGTCTAACTTAAGCTCTTAATCCTAAAACAAACACCCCACATCTATGCCTGAGATAAATTTCGCTATCTTACTAATTAGATTGCTTGTTTGCCGATCTATAAATCGCAGGTGGCCAAGATGATTCCATTTTAAACTATTTCATTCCTCATATTTATATTGAATAAACATTGTGTTGGAGTAATGTATCTTCGAATAAATTGCGTCCCCTGTTTGAAGTCACTTTACGACCTGAAACATTGTGTTGCACACTAAATCCCTCGTGCGTTTTAATTGTCCGCGCTTTCGTTCGACGCCCGGATTCCCTTCGCGTCGCATCCGGACTTGCAGTGGAAGATTTTGAAACGGCATGTCTATCCAGGAGTATTCTTCCCCGCGATTCAGTATTCTAGGAATGAAAGCAAGCCTTCCGAAGCATTGCAATTCCATTGCGCGCTCCGTCCAATACACAATTTTTACTCCCAGTCCCCGCCGGCCGAGAGTATCTCTCTCCCATCCGATCCTCTCGGCACTCGCCTTTCTGTTTTCGTTTCTTTTTGTAAAGGCGCGGTGCCCTCTGCCGGACGGGACATACACTCTCTCACACGTTTCGCGGCTGCCAATCCCAACTCCTGGCGCCGCGTCCCTTATCTCTCCCTCCCCGTGCTTCGCACTGGCCCTCCATTCCTCCTCTTTCCCTACACCGAGGGCCCGGCCCCAACCTCACGTCGCTCTTTCGGTCCCTTTCACCGCCATCTCTCTCTCTCTCCTTCCCACACACGCACACTAACACGCACGCTCTCTCGCCCCCGTTGACCCTCTCTTCTCTCGTTGGTCCCACCGAGTCCGTATTGTCCTCCTACGCATTAATATTCATACGTTTCTTCTTTGTTTTGTGGTAGAGGGCTAAGAGTGGGGGGGGGGGGGGGGGGGGGAGAGGGAGAGAGAGGGGGAGAAAGGTAATATCATTGGCTTATCGTAGTTTTGCTCTTCCAGTCGTTTTCGTTTGGACAAAGGATTTAGAAATTTCTACCGCCTGACCTTTTACCTATTGTGACTCTCCCACCCCTACTTCCCTCGCATAAAGTCTCCATTTAACATCCCAGTGTTTTGATTTTCTAAAAAAAAATATATAGCTACATTTTTGCCACGATGTCAAAAAATTGAAGGGAAAGAATGTTTTTGTTTGCACGGAATGGCGATTCGATTTTGTCTTTCCGGGGATTTGCCTTTCTTCTTCTCTAGCCTCTTGTGTAGTTTTATCATAAGCTAGTTTCCTCCCGTGCGTTTTTAGCCATTTCAGTTTCCTAGGAGGTTTTCGCTATTACAAATTTTGTATACGATCTACAAGATCTACTGAATGTGTGAGTCCAATATGCATATTTTAAGAATTATAAATATCCGGAGCAGATTAGAATTAGCAGACGAATTTTGTAATGTCTAAGCCGTGATCGTTTCATTGGACTTAGTCTCTGGTTAATAACCCTAAAAAATTAGTTGTATGGAATTTCCTCCAATTCCGTGCAATATTCGTAATGATATTTGCAACAACTTTACTGACCCTTAGATACTCGTTTCTTTGGCAGACTATTTAGTCTGGACGGAAAATTGAGTTATTATTTATTGATTTATGTTACATTTTTCAAACTTTATCTTAGATTTTATATTCTGTACCTGTATCCTTAGTGATAATCGATTTAGATGAGTATGTGAGTATGAAGCATACATCTATCTTTCAAACAAGCTTTAATTACTCTTTTATACTCCTAAGTTTACATTCGCAATGTACCTACTGTAAATCTTCCGTATACCTCTCCTTAGAAATGGTTATCTCTATTGCTTCAGTGAAGAATCAGTAGAACGTGCTAACTTAGTGATCTGCTGCTAGAATCATGCTATGTAAGCCGTGGGTAGATGTTAACCCCTAACTTGTCCTTCATACTTTGACGATGTAGCTGGCGTTTTCTCATATTCAATTAAAATGCACCCATTGTGTGCATGGCGAGAGAAATAAAGGCAGAATAAAATTTTTGTAGGAAGGACGTAAAAAAGAGGAAGAGATAAATTTATAACGGACAGAGTACAACAAACACGAAATGGAATATGGCTATCTGGAATTTCAGTATAAATACGGTGAAGCGTAACGGTTCGAGAATAAAGGAGGGATTGCGGACATTTTATATTTTGATAATGATGAAATGGAGAAGGAAGCTCTTGAAAACCATTGATCCCCTTTGCTCCCTTATCAATCTATGCACCCGCCCACACCCCACCGCCCCTTGGCATTGGGCAGGGACGGACTGCAGTGCGCCCTTCCTCCCTCCTTTGCCTCCCTGCCCACCCTCAGCCCGCCCGCCTCCCGTTTCCGTCCCCCCGCAGCCGCCGTCGGTGGACGTCGGGTCGGTCCACACACCCGCTCTCCTTCCCTCCCTCTCAGCCCCCCTTCACTCATCTCGCAAACATGCTCTCTCTCCTCTCAGTCCCTCTCCACTGTTTAAACGGAGGGGGTGAGGATGCAGGGTGGTGTCGGTCGGTGTTGCTCCCCCTCTAACCCCGCATAAAAACAACTCTGCGGACCCAAAACGGGATAGGCTCTCGAGAGAGGTGAGGTGGGTGGGGGCCGAGGAGAATGTGGGTGAAAGAGACATCGGGAGGAATGGGAGGAAGAGCAGGAGAAGTGTGGTTGGAACAAGTGGATGAAAAAGAATTTGTGTGAGGGAGGGAGGAAGGGATAGTGGTCCAGAATGGGTGGGATCCATTGATTAATTGTATTGGAGATTATTATTTTTGCTTCTGTTTTCATAGCCGCGTGAAATAAAGAAGAAAATGTAAAGTGAAAATGTGCATTTCTAAATGTGATTGGTTATTTATTATAATTACACCACCAAACGGTTTTGATTGCAGTTTAGTATTTGGCCTGAAAATAGGTTCGGTAAAAGTCGATTATTCATGCTGATGCCGTGTTTTGCCCAAATGGGATGAGTGGTGCTCTTTATGAATATTAACAATGAAAATTTACATTTTAAATGACCACGTTTTAATGTAAATGATTAATTGTGATAGTTATAACAAAAAAGCTTTGAATGCGCACTACACAGTAGTTGGTATTAAAGTAGTATCGATAAAAGTTGATTATTGTTATTCAAATATTTATCCCGGATCGGAAGAGATAGTGTTTTCTATCTTTTTGGAACCCAAAGGTGTGAGAAAGAAAGAGGGTAAAGGAAACAGAAGAAGAGGGAGGGAATTGAGGGAGAGAGGATGAACGAAGGGAAGGAAATTATAGAAGCATTGTTTTCAGACCAACTCCTCTGTTGCCCAAAAAAATGTAAAATATTTTTATTTGAATTGAAGCAGCTCCATTTGAAATTTATATCCTCGGCAAGTAGTCAACAAAAAAGGTAGACCCACAATAGTGAGTCGCAGTGTTCGATTTAAAGCGTCCCAGATAAGCGGAACACAAAATCATGCTCGGCGCATACAATGTGATGCATGGCTCGTCAATATATCAGTGTTACGTTTTGGAAAATATTGCATCAACGAGGGAGGGGGAAGAGAGAGAGAGAAAGACCAAGTGAGAGGAGAGGGGATAATACACGGGCAATGAAGGAGAAAGAGAGGAAAGAGTGGGAGTGTGAAAGAAATGGTCGGAGATGGAGAGATCAGTGAGAGAAACGATAAGAGGTGATTGAGTGGCTGGGAGAGAGAAGGTTATAAGGGGATAAGACCTTTTAGGTGGATGGAGTACATTCCTTCCATCCTGAGGGCTTAGGTTTCAATACCCGATGGGGCGAATTTTTTGGGTGGGATACCGGTCCATACCTGAGTGGTGTGTGGGGAACACTTCATTTTCAGTTCTCCATTAGTTAGAGTACGAAATTTAGCTCTTCACCCCTTGGTACATTTTGATAAGGATCGCATATTCTCAGGGTTTCTCTTCACCCAACCTCAGTTCCCTGAAAGATAATCCAACTACCCATCCATCTTCAATAGCGCAACTGATATCAGCTACCATGTATTTTTCCCGGAATAGCTACTATTAAATACCAATACTTAAAACCAAATTCTACCTGACGGCGACCTAGGGCTTCTCTTCCCTGATTCGCCGGACGTGGTAGCAGGTTGGTAAGGCGCTGGCCTGACAATGCAAAGGTCGTGGGTTGAAATCCCGCCTAGGACATGGATTTTGTGTTTATCCTAGTAGTAAATGTTAGGTTATACGGTATGAAATAACTTTTATCCGTTGGAGTGCCTGAAGAAGATTAATGCTCTTCTCCCATCCTCTTTTCCGTGAGATATAATCTAGTCAATCCCCAGGTACTTTACCGTTCTTACAGGTAAACATAACCTAAGCTGTGGAGCGGCTCATCAAAATAGCTAAAATCAATTTTACTCTCTGGTAGCTTCTGCTAATATTTACCTGATGCCGACGTAGGATTCACTCTACCCTTCATCCTTGCCCTTCAAAATATTCCTGCCAAACCTCAGCTACCCAGGCAGCTGTCCTTAATGGCACAAATGTTGTCGATTGCATGTATCAACTGCTACTACTAGATGCGGAAAAAGTGGAGGGAAGCGATGGAGAGATAGGGAGAAGTAGAAGAGAGAGGAGGGTGGGGTATGGGGGTTATTGTGTGTTTCTGTGAGTGTTTTGTGTGGGTGCGGTGGAGTATGTTCGGTTGCCGGTGCCGCGATCGGGTTGGGATAGAGTGAAAGGGTTCTCTCTCTCTCGATGGGATTGTGCGGCACGGGAAGTGTTCTCGGCGGAAGCGTGCGCTGGGGAACGCTGGCGTTCCCGTTCGTAGGAGGGGGCTCACACGCGAAATGGAAACAGAGGGTGATGTGGAAAAAACAACAGTCGGGTGCAAATAAAAGCAAGAGAGAGAGAGAGAGATACGTCCGAAAGCAAGGTTGAAACTCGTCCAGGCGTTGACTGGTCCGTGGGACGGATGGGGAAGAAAGGAGAGAACAAAACAACCCGCACGCACGATCCATCAGGAATTTATCGCGATCTGTCGTCTCCCCCCGCCTTCCGCATTTCTCCCCCTCCCCAATCGGAAATGGAGAGGGGGAGGAGTCGCTGGGCGTCGGGGGGCTGGGGGATGGAATCTCCGCATGTGGCGTCACCAGCGTCCATCGCGTTGTCATTTCCCTGTCCATTGCGTCGGTAATGGCAGTGTCCATAAGCGGGAAGCGGCGGGGCTGAAGTCGTTTGTGCCATAAAAAAGGGGTTGAGTAAGAGTTGGATTTTTGGGGTGTGGAAGAAACATCTTGCATTGTCGTTAGCCTACTTCTGACGGCATTAGCCTTCTCCTGACGGCGTGCAGCTCAGAGGGGTAGCGCGTTGGGCTCCTGTCCTGAGATACCAAGTTCGATCCTGGGAGAGACTTTTGAGCAAGCTCTGTTAGACCCGAGCTTTGTGGATTTATGAAAAATAAATATTTCTTGGAAACTACGTGAAACCCAGTAATCTCTCATAGGAGATAATCTACCTCCCTATACACTCTATTTGAATTTCACAAGCCCTTGGACTTGGTACTTGAAAACCCCTACACTCGCCTATTAGTCTCCGGCTATCTGGTGTAACACTTTGGTGAAGATCACGTGCCAGTGGCCTTCGTTTTAGCATTGTATCTGATGGAGCCAGTACTAATAATATAAAGTAGTCCACAAAGCCAACAGCCTTCTGGACAAAATGTAGTAATTATTCGGGGGGGAGAGGGCGGCCGAAAGCAAAGATCATTTCGCCATCACGCAGAGGTTGGTAGAGGAGTACAAGTAGGAGGAATTAAGGCGGTAATTGAGAAACAATGGATGGACACCCATTGTTGGCATTTGACTACTCTTAATTAATGGCGCTATGAGGACTACTTGCTAACCTTCACAAATGGAGTGGTTACGTTGAAATGCCATCCACACGAAACTCGGAATTTCATTGGTAAAAACTCTGCCTTAACAGGGTTCGAACCCACGCCATTGGAACTTAAAACACAGTACTCCCTAGACACCACGCGATCCAGAATACCACAAATCATCATCAGTTTGATTGCTATGACGCAGCTCTCTGCTCGATTCTACTATCAGCTAACCTATTCAGATTTACATAATTATTTTCTTCCACGTCATTCAGAACTTGTTCTATATATCCTCAGGGCCTTTCTTTGTCATTTTTTCCGTTCTTTTTTTTTCTCTTGGCGATTGCCTTCATCATACCTCAAGACTTTACGTACCGTTACCTAAAGGCTTTCAGAGGACTTCTCTTTTTACCCACCCATTTTATGATTTATTCGTTAGTCACTCGATTGATCCATTTTGTCTTCATAATTCTTCTGTAGCACCACATTTTGATTTCTAGATCTCCACTAGGCACATAAATAGTGAATAGGATTTCATTAAAAAATAAAAGCTTGCAACCGCCGGAATCCGAACGCAATCAAACGGATGGTGATCGTAGGATACGGCAACAGCACTGAAATGGATAGGGAGTTGAGCCTTTGAGAGATGAATTTGAGATGCACCGGAGGATGTGAAAGAAGGTAGTAATATGTATGAAGTAATTAGAGAAACGTTAGTATCAGAAGTAGGAGAGGGAGAATGAATGCAGTTTGATAAGAAATAAAGAATTAGGCGTATGAGGAAGTTTGTTGAGATGAGTAGGCTTAAAAGTATGAAGAGAAATAGAAGAATGAGGAACTGGGGAGGCATTGAGAGGAGAGAGAGAGCAAGGGAGTCCAAGGAGTGGGGACTGCAAAGGAATAAGATTTTGGAGGAACAGAGAAGTGGTAGCATGCAGAGGAGTAAAAGGTGTAGGGCTAGAACCAATTTTCGTAAAAAGAGCAGGGTGAAACACAGAAGTAATGTGGTCAGAAGTATTAGAAGAAGGAAGGAGATGAGTAGGAATTAAAGCAGAATGAGTAGGAAGTAGGAAGAGCTGAAGGAGGTTTGGGTTAAGAAATAGAAAGACCGAGGAGTGGGAGGGGAAGAGAATAGGAGGTGGAGTATGAGTAGGAATAGGGAGAGGAAAAATTGTCGGCGTATATTGGAAAGGTAGGGGAGGAGTAGGGAAGGGGGTTGAAGTAAGAGCCGGAGCAGTTAGGGGAATAAACGCAGGAGTAGTAGGCAGAGGAGTAGAAGGAGCAGTATTCCTTTTCCTCATCAAAGTGGGTTGAAGAGGAGGAGGAGGTACGGTGAACGTGCAGCGGCCGGGATCGCTATGTAAACAGTAATGAAATGAAAGAGGAGGGAGGTCGCGGCGAAGGAGGGAGCGTGGGGGGAGGAGGGGTAGGTGAGGCAAATCGGGCTTAAAAGGATCGGTTCTAGGCGGACCCGAGGTATCGTCAGGCACGACTCTCCGACGGATGTGTTTGCTCAGCGACGGCGAGGGAGCATCCCTCTCCCACCCTCCCACCCTCTCCCCCCCTCGGGTTCTAGTGGAATTGATTAACGCCGAGTTTAGGGAAACTTCAGTGTTGTGCAATCACCGCGCGAGCACATGTTATTTGGCTTCTTCGACGTGGTTCCGTTGTTTGGATTAGAACGGCCGAAAAGAATAAAAAAAAATTGGACGTTGGAGAAAGTCGGGCGAAAATCCTCTCGTTGCTTCGCGAATGGACGCGATCGATTTGGGATAAATAAACTTTGAGCATTCATTTAATTTGGATGGAGCCCAGGCCATCGTTTCGTCCGTGCGCTGGGCTGAACGCCTTCGTGGAGGGGCAGGAACTCAAGTGGGTCAGGAATGTTCTTCGGCGTTGTTGTTCGTTGTTGGTGGTTTCAGCCGGGATGAGATCGTTAAAGAGGTCATTTGCATCATTTAGTACGACGAGGTTATTAGGGCTCTGGGGTGGAGTATGCGGTGCATTTTAAGCTGAAGAGAGCCTGGGATCAAAGTTAACATTGTGCTGACGAGATTCAAGCCGGTGTTGTGATTTATTACTTCTCACCTTCTTTTGCCAACATTTATTGGAAGTCAGGTTTTTCTGTGTGATACTCAACGGAGAATCATGATGAACTTAGCTTATGAATAGTTAAAAGAGGTATAAAAATCCATCCTTCATATTTTATTCTACAACATATCGTGCCAGAGCAATTATAAATTAAATTCGCTATATACCTTTCCACTTGATTTAAACTTGTCTCTCCAATATCAATATTCAGTCCTTCAAATCATAGTTATCAACCTTCAACAACCTGTCCCCCTCTCTAACAATGTCCTTCCCCCTCTAACTTCTCTATGGCAATCCAAACCACCAATATACTAACAAAATGAAAAACAGTAATTTACTAGTGAATACATAAAAAAATAAATACATAAAAGTGATTGCTGGTTATCTCATAGATATGCATCTGGATTTCATATGAATTATGTATTCAGTACGTAACAATAATCCATACAGCAACAAAATAAAAAGTGATTGGAAATAAAGGTTTAGTTATTCTACGCTAAAGTGGGTAAATGTAATGTGTTCTTCTATTTCTATGCAATCTTATTTATTTCGCCGGATATTATGTGCTATAGCTGAAGATTTCGACTAATTATAGTTCATTCTAAAGTAAACTAATGCCATATTTGAGCGAGTAAAGTTCTTTTCATCAATGTGGTGGGCCTCATTAATTCACTGTAGTAGATTTCAGGCATATGGAAGTGTACCAGGAGTTAGGATTTAAAGGTGGTTACCATATATCTTATCTATATCAAATAAAACTTTAAAATCGGTTAGCAGTCACCTCAAGGTGGTACTATGCGTGTGAAAAATATTTTCAACTTATGAGCGTCCCATATTGATAAGTACGCTAACATTGACGATAGTGAAATTTGTCGATGACGTCAAATAGGAGCTAACAGAATGAAGTTTCAAATTAGAATGTGTGATTACGGAAGACGCAAATCAATTAATTACAGAAAACATGTACTGGAAAGCGCTCATTATAGCATAGTGCGATAAGAATGCCGGTTGAAATAGCCATAACCTTGAAAATTTTAGGGTATTACAAATGGAAGGTATCAGTTGAAATGAAACCATAAAAAAAGTTTAGATTGTAGCTATATGGCTGTCAAAGGACCGAGACGATTAACCGGTAGTCATACAGTTTATATAGTGTTAAAAGTAGTTAAAATCTGTGATGCGGTAATTAAAAGAAAATTAAGTATATAAACATTCTTAGTAAGCACAGGAGAAAGCATTCGCGTTGAAGTCGGGAAATCCGTTTAGCTGAAGGTAATTTCGTCATAAGTAAAAGGCGCTGTTGCCTAAGTTCTCCGGGAGACTTATGGATTGAAATGAGACGTGCCGGGATAAAAAGGGTACAGCGTGGAAAATAGGCCGAAGGCTAAGCATGTTTCGCGGACAAATCTTCTGAAAAAGTTGAAAAAATATATAAAAGGCGATTCTGGCGGGACTGAAGGGTAGAGGGAGTGAGAGAGAGAGGAATCAGCGGATGGAAGAAGGGGAGATGGAAGAAGCAGTTAGGTGGGTAGATAGGGAGAGAGAGAGGGAGTGGAGGTTGTTAAGTCGAGAGTAATGGGCCCAAGAGGACGGATGCATGAGAGGGGAGACGATGGGACGGCATTAGAGGCGACCAGTTGTCCGAGAGGGGGTCCTTCGGGCTGGGATGCGTCGCGGTGGAGACATCGGCCATCGCGCAGGGGAATTCTCATTTAGTGGGGGTCCGACGAGGCATTGATGACGGCGAGTGGGAGAGGAGACGCATTAGCAATGGACTGCGACCTTTTCATCAAGGAAAATCACAACCGAGTGCGGTCGCCGAAGGAAGAACATTTGACTCTTGGACCGAGGCCAGACTCGGCTCGGTCGCCTGCCACCCCCGCGGTCCCTCACTCGTCCCGCGTCCATGATTTTTCGTTTTGGACATCCCGGTCCGCCGGGTCACTTTCTTTGCCGCGACGGAGAGTAACATTGGCTATCACGGATTAAATTTTTGCATTCTCAGCCCATTGCTATCGTCCCGTAATGGAAACTCGATAGTGTCGTCGCTCACAAGGCCGAGCGACATCCGTTGAATTTCCATCGCATTCATCGTGGAAATAACTTTCTTCGTCTGCATCTTCCTTCTCTCGCTCGATGTTTTGCTGGATATTGGGTTAATGTGCTGGTTGAAACACTGGCTCCTCATCCCGAGGGCCTAGGTTTGAGTCTCCGAAGTGGCATATCTTTCTCATTGGAGTCCCGGTCTCGACTTGAGTGCTAGAAGAGTGAGCATTTCAAGTTCAATTCTCCGATCGACGGATGGGACGGCCTCCCATCCCGAGTGTCCCTGCTCGAATCCCGGCATATTTTTCATTTTTAGTTGATCTCTTCAAGTTCAGCATTCTCTTCGTTGGATAGGAAGTCGGATCTCTTGGGGACTTTCTTGAAGATCAGGTTGAAGCGGGTGGATTTCTTCCTAGCCTTTCCCTATCCCTTGATAACTTTCTACCCTTTCCCGGGTAACTACAGATTTTCAGTGGCGCTAGTTGCTGGTCAAATTCCATAATAACATCAGGGTCTAGTTTTCGGGTCCTAGGGAGGGAAAAACTTTTTTATTCCGTTTGCGGTGCCGGTATTTTTCGTGCGTTGTAACGCCTCGCGAAGGGGACAATCGAGTCCTGTCTGATAACCCAGAGCTTCAAATCGCAGAAACGGGTTCAAATTCTGGTCACGGCTCTCCGAGGCGATGGGAAATGTGTTACGGAAAATGAGGTACCGAGCACGAAATGACCTCGAGCATTTGGGAGCCCAAAAACTCCAATTACCAACTCGGCCGACCGTATTTCAGGGCGAGTTTTCGATGGCGATGGACTTCACGCGGAATTTCTCCGTCGCACGGGAAAGAAAGGCAATCCGGATTAAGGAGGCGAAAGGTGTAAGAGAATGAGGCAATGTATTTTGGTTGATCGGGTCGGTCTGGGGTTGAGGGCATTTGGTGTGAGAAGTGAGGTGAGGAACGACGGAGTGAAATGGGAAGGAAGGAAAGTGGATGGCGGGCGGTGAAAAGATTTAGCCCCTATATACCGTTCACAGTTTCGTTTCAAAACTTAAAAATGTACGGTATATTTACTCCAGCAGGAAAGGGAAACGGATAAACGATAAAATTAATGCGGGTGACTGGGTGAAGGAAGTTAATTGGTGAAGTAACTGGCTTGGATTTGTTGGTTAGTAAACGGAAATGGAAAAATAGCCTCGTTTAGCCTAAGATCATAACCCTAAGATTATCTCAGCATCCATACCTTAGGTGGGATTCGAAGCCTCGACTCCTTCGGCCTCTGGGTTAGGGTTGCCAAGCCGGTGCATAACTGTGATGGTTATCGTAGGGGGTGTACTAGTAGAGTTCAGCTTGAAGGCACTCCAGCTTTAAATGTTAAAAAAATATCGATAAAATAACTGGAACAGAATTGTTAAATAGTATGCCGTTCTCTAAATAACAAATAATTTAGAACGTTTCATCCGCTAAATGGCTAAAAGTTTTTTTCTTTTTTGGGTGTATTATGTCATAAAAAATCGAAGTGAATTTTTTTTCAAATTCGCAAATGCAATGCAACGCCACTCTTCAGTGGATGCAAAAAGGAGCGGTCATACGTTGAGAACGATTTATATAATTTCAATACAAATTAAACGCATTTATGCGTTTCAAAACTAATTGAACGCATTGACTCGTTGAAGTCAAGTTTTGGCTAGTTAGGTCGGACGATTTGAAATACTGTCGGATGATACGATCCTAATCGGGGGAGCCAATATTTAAATATGGTTTAGATATGGACTGGTGAAAGAACGCGAGTGGTGGTTGGTTGTGGAACGGGCATGGATGAAAATGAGTAAAAGATGCAAGCTGCGGGGAAACGACCGCGAAGAAATTGGGCGTTTTATTTTCCAGAACATACTTTCCACCTCTTAATTTTTTCCCCCTAGCCCTATCGTCAGCCGCTTCTCGACCGCATTTGTTTGCGCTTCGCCCTTCGGAAGGTGCGGGAGCCGGAGGAGGAGGTCGAGGGGAGCATGGGTAAGCACGAGATAACGAGCTTTAAGTAGAGGGCGCGGTGGATTTCGGTAAATGGCGATATGCATGCGCCCCTTTGACCGGGCCTTCCACATACCGCTCGTCTCCCCGCAGCCGTGTTGATTTGCAGCGAAGGCTGATGCGATGCGTCACATAGGCGAACGTAACGAATGCGAGGGGTGCGGGCAATATCCCTTCCGGGGTCCGGAGAGAATCGGGAGAGGAGGGGAACGCCTATCTCCCCCCCTCCCATTCCTCTCCTCAGATAATGGGACGGCGGGACTTTCGGACGAGAGATGGGGGAGAAGGTTGTGCGTGGACTGGACGAAGTTTACTGAGAGAAAAAGATAGGGGGAAAAAGGGGAAAGAGATGGAGTGTTGATAAAAAAGCAACACCGTGCATTTGTGCGCGCAGTTTATGGGAGTTGATTCGGGAAAATGAGAGAAGGGGAGGGAAGAAATAGCCACGGGAGGCCGCATTCGTAGCGAAGGAGACGGGAGAAGCCCTGGTGGGGGAGAGGGTGGTTTTTGGGGGAGGCAGGGGATTTGGAGTGGGTGGAAAGAGTACGGGGGCGATTCTTGGCCTGATAGTACGCACTTAAAACATTTTATCGCCGATAGTGGACTCTTCTTTCTCCTCGACCCCTTTTATTATGGTTCGCTTTTATGTACTGCGCTTAATTCAGCCAGGGGGAGGTAAGAGAGGGGCACGCAACCCTTCCCTTCCACCCCTCCGAGGTCGGAGGGGAGGAGGAGTGACCGGAGGCTGATACGGATGCCCTTTCAGCGCCTCCCTCCCCCATACAAAAGCGTCCGTATTCTCCATCACCGCTCCTTCCTGGAATCACTTTAAACTGTGTCTTTCAAAAAGGAGCGGGGCTAAAGAGTGAAATAGCAGGGTTGGGGGAAGAGTGGACGTGATTCCATTTGCTCGGTGGAAAAAAAAATACCAGACGAGACGTCCTGGGTCAGACGTGGAGGAACACCGTGGCCTGTTCCATTAGAGTCAAATTTTCTCTCTCTTCGTTTCGTTCCGTGGCGCATGAATGCGCTCACTCACTCCAAGGAATACACTCCGGAGAGAAGCGCGCGTGGCGATTTGCATTTGGACTTTTGGACATGCAGCAAAAATTTTCAATTTTGAGGCGGAGTGCTGACGATTCAAGAGAATGTGTCCTTTGCAATTGGTCGTTGCTTGCGAGCCGCCCCAAATTTAATCTCGAACGTAGATGACATGAGCCGTATCAGTGGTTTCGGATTGTGTGGGCTCATTGCTATTGAACCTTTAATTTCAGTAGTAACAGCAACAAATTTGAGTTTTATTTAACCAAAATAAATATAACTCTAGCGGTGCAAAACATTTATTATCGATCATTCTTTAAATTTCCGAGCTGATGATGCACCACTAAACTCCTTTTTTTCTCTATACTCCTCTATATGCTTATTGTTTCATTCCCTTGGTTGTAGATATTGGATACAATATAAGTTATAATTTATAGAATTTCGATACTGTAGGTGCGTCCAGCTATATGAATGTTTATGCAGAAGAATTGAGTTTCAAATATGCTTTGAATTTAGTCCTCGGTATTACTTTGTAAATTGCAAAAATTCTAATTACAATGCTAAAAGAAGGAAGCAATCATAAGAATATCAATATCCTAAACATTTTAGTAGAATGTAAAACATAGAAAATAATCTGCTTTTTACCTCGGTTTTAAGTTATGCATATATGTAGTTCGAGGAAATCATCAACGCCGTCAATGGAGTAACTTATTTTTCCTTTCCGAGCTTCCTCCTTTTGCATGTTTTCGAGAAAGGTAATGGGTTACGTAGTACATACATGCATGTGTGACAGTGCCTGTAAATTGTTAATGGAGGTAAATGATAGGATGGAGTAAAATGGAAATTTTGGAGTTCTGGTGTTAGGATGGATTTGTTTAAGGGAGTGAGAGAGATGGAGCCAAGTTCAACACAAGCAGGAGAAACAGACGTATTTGTGTTGATTCATTGCTGCCCACCGTGCAAACGTTGATGGTGAGAGATCGTCGACGGGATGAAAGAACTTGCTTTGTGGAGATGAAAATAAACAGTGCTCGTCGGGGAAACCTAGAGGGAGTGAAATAACTCCTGCTGCGAATAACACGCCGCAAGATTTCCCCGTATAAACAGCTCCTTGAAGAGTCTACTCCTCGCGTGATCTCTTTTCAATCCCCTCTGTAGCTTTTCAGTTACCAATCAACTGATTTTTGATGAATTTTGTTGCATTAAAAGTGAAACTGTATCGGCCTCTCCTATTTTACAGGCGTTACCGCGAAATATGATCGTACGAACGAGCCCAGAACGTATGATTGACAAGAGGCCGACAATGTTATTGATAAAATCAAGGGAATTTTATTTTCTATTTGAGAGAAAAAATATATGTAGCCGAAATTGAGCATCAAGAGTTAGCGTGACGATACTTAAAAGGCATGAGAAATGTAATGAAAGGCTAGCCTTTCCTTTGAAGAAATACCGCATCTCATGTTACAGGTATTCAAAATGACTTGGACTAAGGCGTTTCATAGCCTTCAAGGCTTTTGGGTGCGTATTTTGTCTTTGTCATGTCTCTGTCAACGTGTGATTAAAAAGTTGAGTTAAAAAACTCTTAAAAATGCCACATTGGCAAATAAGATGACGGGTTTTTTCGGATCGAGTTAAAAAAAAATTATAATATATCCATTGAACATTATTAATAAAATTGAGTGTTCTGTCATAGGAATCTCTAACATAGACTGGTTCGAGCCAGTGGAGGGAATGGTCTAACAAACAGTCTATTAGCAACAAAAATTTAGGTTAAGGATTGCAACAATGAAGTGGCTTATTAGAAATCGAATTCATTTTATCATGATGTGGAATGTTCATATAAATTGTATGATGTATAACTGTGTATGATGACCTAATTTATGTACCTGAATGATAAAGTATTGGCACACTTTTGTTTGATATATTTGTCCCTATTTTACGGCTAAAATATCATCGTTGAGTAGAGAGTTCCAACCACATTGGCTAAGTAAGGGCTTGGCTGCTGTCAACATTTCATTGTCATAATGAATTCTACATTAAAGTGTAACCTTTTATGAGAAAACAGCATTCGGAATTTAAGACTCCCCGTAAAGGAAAAAGGGAAATAGTGTGAAATAAAAATATACTGTTTGGTTCTCAAATAAAGCAGGTTTAATGCGGTAAACCACCTCATTGGTCAATTATTGTAGATGGTATTTAACGCTAATGATTTGGAAAATAGGATAAAATGGATCGACCGAGTGACAAATAAAGAAGTCCTAAGACAAGTGGGAGAAAAGAGTAGTCTTCTGAGAACTATAAAAAGAAGACGGGACAATCGCCCTGATCTTTAGGCGCGATGGCCTGATGAAGACAATCGTCGAATGAAAAGTGTACGGGAAGAATGGAAAAGGCAGGTCTCGTATGAGTTTTATAGAAAAGGTCGTAAAGGACGTAAAAGAGAGGAACTACGTTAATATGAAGATTTGGCCGATAGAAGAATCGAGTGGAGTTCTGCGTCAAACCAATCCTAGGATTGTTGACCCATGATGATGATTTGGAAAATCTAAAGTGAAGTGAACGGATGGTCTACCATTAGCTGATTCCCGATTTTAAATTGTATTTATATTTTTAGGCTTTGGGTCGATACATAATTATTACCGTTTATAAACCCACCAAAAATTATGATGCAGTTAGTATGACTTCTTTCGTAAATTTCGAAAAAAGTGTAGAATCTTTTAGTAAATATTTCCACTCAGCTGCGTCCATAATATCCATGAGTCGGCTTTTCTCTGCTTAAGAACGTTTGTGGCCGGATGGAATGAGCATTAGACTTTTGAATTGTATTACCGTCTGTGAGCATGAATGGAATCGAGTCCTCCGGGATTTTCTTTGCTTTCGATAGCAAAAATGCTTACAAGAAAATGGTATAACTCTAGTAATAGCTGTTTAACGTTGTGTATGTGATCATAATTTGAAAGTTTCTCGGTAATAGGGATAGTTAAACAACGTGGCCGTTGGTAAGGGAGAAGAGACAGTTGTGATTGTCTTGCGTCAAGGAAAGTAATCGGTGGGGAGACAAATAATTCCTCATTTAGTCGCTGAACCAGAATGATTAAATTGGGTGTAAATCATCGTTAAGTTTTACGCAAGTGCTGAATCTTCCGCAAATGCAAAATCCTATGTGGCGCCTTCCTAATCCTGGAATTATGAATGGCTCCCTAAACGAAGGAGTTAGTCGAAGCATCGATTGTTAATGGAGCTCAATCAATCGAGTAAGGGGACGTGGCGTGCTTAAAAGGGTGCACTTAAGCCCCAAGAATCCGAAACGGCCTTCCCTCGGTTTCACAAATAATTAAGTCGAAATGTAAGCCACTTATTAGTCGCCACTCGCTACTGCTAACGATGTTCTTTGGAAGCGAGGGTATACTGTCTTTCTCTCTCTCGTCTCACCCCTCGTGGCTCACACTCTGTGCAGACATTTAAGACAATAGCTCACCCTGCCAAGTCCCAGGAATTACCATATTTCCGGTGTCTTATCCCATCACGTAATTGCAGTGTTTATTGTCCGCAGCTTCTCCTTGTAAGCTTTTTGGAGATGTCTTCAGAGGAGCTCGCGAAAATTTCCTTTGATGGTGGTTGTGGTCTGACAAATGAAGTGTGCGAGATCATGAAGATGGTGCATTTTTCTGAAGTCGTAAATTAATGAACGCCTATCATACTCCACATTTGGCTTGAATCTAGACAAATTAAATATGTTAGAATTTGATTTTTTGCTTTTTTCGAACAGTTATTTCAGGAATTATTTTTCCTGGGAATCACTGGGTACCGTCTGTGGTATTACAAATTGCACTTGCGATTTTAACTACGGTTGGCACGGTATTTATTCAGTAGCCGTGTTGAATATTGTAATGATTAGTGGAATGTAATCAATAATTCGGTAGCTTATGATTTAGTGATTTAACGCATTTAGGCATTAGGATAAATTAAAAAAAAGCATTTTTCACAAAATGTTTTTAAGAGATTACCTTATTTTGGTTACAAAAGTATTGGCTGATGTTGACGTATTAAGTCATTTTTCTTTTTGAGTACTTTAGCATAACTGCGACATTTTCGCTCAGAAGCTCTAGTTAAGTACCTTAATACCATTACGTGTGAATGCGCAAATGAAGGAAATTGAATTTATTGTCGCAAATTACATCTCACTTCAGACGCCTTTCCCCCTCGAGATAAATTTGCATAACTAATAGTAAACACGTATGAGTGCATTAAGGGATTGGTAATCATTTTTTATAAACACATTTAGATTTTGATGAGCTTTCACGTCTAAGTTTCCTCTCTGTGGCATTTATTTTTCGATATGTCATAAATGTATAATTCATAGACAATTAAATTGATTCTTGTTGCCAGAGAATAAATTTGACATTTTTTGTTTCCTAATTTCTCTTTTTGCGTACACGATGGCCTGTTCAAATTGTTAAACTTTTTAAAATATCAGATTTGGCTGATCCAGCGGTCAGGGTTGGTCTAAATGGATCTCTTACGGTTTATTTTTCTATGTTTTGAAATTTTGTTCCACTCACACTTATGCTGTTTTTTTAGGAACACATTATAAGCCATCGCTTAAAAGCGATAATTTAATCTGCAAGAAGGCTCAAGTAAGTAGGGTTGCATTTTACTCCAATGGTTACCTGACATACTTAAAAGGCTGCAAGTTGTAAGACATAGGGTAAAATGGATCTAATTTTAAAAGAAAAATCAATTTGAATACTGTGAGAATGATCAAATTACGAGTAACTGGGTATAATTTTAACTTATGTTCTTCAATTCAAGTTTGAAGGCATGCTAAAATATTACCTTGTTGACCTTAGTTTACTGTGCACAATGATACTCAACTGCGGCATCAGTTACAATTTGGACTCATATTTGCATTATTATATGTATATAATATGCATTTGTAGCGAAATTCAATGCCTGTCAACCTTCAGCTATGGAAATTTTTAACAATTGCAGGTCAGTTTTTTTTCAATGTCTTAAGGAAAATGAATTCCTACGATGTCGTAGCCTACCTGGCGTGAGTACATTTATACACACATTAGACAGCCATCAAGTAATGAATGGTGTTAGAAAATATATTGTTTTATATTATTGAAAAAGAATGTTGGTAGAGGAAATGATTTGGCTCAGAAGCGTCATGCTGAGACGTTCTTTCAGTATCTCAACTGGCTTGGCCTTCCAAAATGTGCTGAGTCGGACTCTCGCCTGTCGATATACCTACTCGCTCCGGGCTGGCTTGTGGGGATGCACTAATTTGAATACGGGATATGAAATGAACCTCGATTCATTCAGAGTTTAATTTGGCTTGCACGTGTAGCTAGCGGAAATTGCTTGGTGATGAGAATCGGCACTTTGAATTCTCTTACGTTCCGATTCCTGGCTTTCTCGGGCCTGGAGAATAACTTATCGAGGAAAGATAATTCTTGTTTTTTTGGTCCTTCCATTTATCAGCGTCTACCTGACAAGATATCCTGGCTGGCAGAGGATTTTAGCTCATCTTCCACGAGGATAGGGAGATAAGGGACGTGAAAAATACCCAAGTCTGGGGATAAAATCGTAGTTATGGCTCTCAGAGGTATCCGTTTGGCGGTATCCTCGTTGAGGAAGGAGTTGTAATCATCTCGTCTCTGCAAGCCAGCTAATGTCTCTCTTGCTAGATAACGAAGATCCTAATGCTCACGATGACGGGAACAGATACGGGGGATAAAGGGGAGGGTCAAAGTCACGCTAGGTACACTTTCTTTTGTTGCTCGGACTGTTTTCGCATCCATAAACGAAGCGGTGGCCAATTAAACCCTCATTTTATTGTTACTGATTAAATCTTTTTCATTTGGATTATGGTGAAAGATTTCGTGTGTTGTGGAGAAAATTATTCTGATGGTAATAATAATTTTGTAGAAATGGTTTAATTTTTGAATGGGCGATTTAGTAGTTCAGTATAATTGGCTGAAAGGTGCTGAAAATCCCAGATCATATCGCACGATATAACTTAAAAAATCTCTGAGCAAAACTTCCAGTCACGTAGTGGGATTCAAACTCGCAACATTTCAGAATATGTATCTATTGAAAACGAGGCAACTCTAACGGAGTGGCCGTTTATTTGCTCCAATGGTTAATATTAAAAATCAATTTGTCTTCACTGCTTTGGATTCACTCTGTAATTCTATTGTGCAATTAGCAATTATAGTTCATTTGTGAAATGTTTTGTAGTTGATGTTGATTTTCTGTTGGGAAAATGTTTTTCCATGTAAAATTTAACATTTCCTCAGTGGCAGTTACTGTTTCGAATTCAAAGTTTTTGTTCGCATATTCCTTCACTGAACAACATCAGGCATCACTTCAGGGAAGTGGCTAATGCCCACATTAAAATAAAAAAACTTGTACTTTTCCATATAAATTTACATCTGGTGAAACGCGTTGTATCACGTATACATTTCTGTGGAGAAGTACAAATTTTTATAAAAAATATCGATTTCGCAGATTTCTGTTTCCTTCTTGCTTTGGGCATTGTCCCCGTGCCCGCTTCAGTTTAAATTTTGACCTAAACTCCGCATTAATGGCTTTGTCCGGGATGAAAAAATGATGGTTGTAAATTAATCATTCGGAAACGAATTGGAAACTTGATTCATATTGCGTTATTAGTCAATTTCACTAGATCGGCCACGCTATGAATTCGGAATACTTTGACACACTGAGATTAAATTTGCATTGGATGGTCTTCATTGGGCAAATCTCGAGCCATTACTTTCACGAGGAAAATTACAGAAGCTAAAATTAGTTACTCTTCTCAGAAATTGAGATCGAAGTCCATTGTTATTGATACTGAATATACTTTGCTTATGGTTAATTGGCGTGATAATATCTCGGAGCACTAACTTGGATGGTTCCATCCCGGAAGTCTGTGCCGAAATTACTTCCCTCTCTCCTCCGACATTAAAGGAAATGTTCAGATTCGTGGAATTTAAATGGAAGATTATTGTACAAACGGCTGATTGCCCACGGAGCTAATATTTTCGAATACTAAATAAGTAATGACACTTTTCCTCATTTTGCGAAGTAATGACACTTTTGCTTATTTCATGGCAAACACGCGACGTGTTCTACACTTAAGTATTATTATTGGTTTTTAAAGCTAGTTCCTATGAAAAGATACTTAAAACCTCATTTCAAGAATTATTGAGCCCTACCTTTTGCGCGAAAATTATGAGGAACACAGTAGCACTGATAATTCGCATATTTTATGTGCATTTATAGTTTAGAGATCAATGTTTAGTACTTTTTGTTAATTGCAAATAGTGCTTTTCTCAGCGCCTGATGTTTTCGACAAAACGGATCTCGCTCGGCTAAGGCTTTTTTTTAATGGACCATCCAGTTTTTCGAATTTTCATTATCACACAACCATACTTTATATTTGGTACGGTCAATGGATAATTGTTTTCTCTCTGTTTGTATTCATATGCAATATGAGTGCCAACAGAATATCA
The DNA here is from genome assembly GCA_933228895.1 of Platycnemis pennipes. Classification (NCBI taxonomy): domain Eukaryota; kingdom Metazoa; phylum Arthropoda; class Insecta; order Odonata; family Platycnemididae; genus Platycnemis; species Platycnemis pennipes. The sequence goes on from OW121847.1 coordinate 112,297,333, forward strand.
TCACTTCTTATAATCAACGTGTTAACCACATATGTGACGCATTTTTGGGATTATGATGTACGTAGTTGGTTTAATGTGAAAATATTTTGTCTCATTTCGTGTGATATTTTGAGGTTAAATTGTAAGAGATGACATAGTCGCGTTTCATGCTCATTTATATTTTATTACTCCCAATATTTTGATCTGTAACACTTACTCTTATGATCTCATATAGATATCATCTTTAAATATGATGATTTGGCAAAGATTTTCCAGCCTAGTGGAAAGGACGACTCGAGAACGAGTTATGAATTTGACCGCAGTTCCTCCGTTCTTCGGTCTTTTGCGCATTATCTAGATCGTAAGGAAATTTAGTTGAGTGCTTAAATACGAGTCACTGGCGACACTGCCTGCTTATTAATCATCGCTAGAGAAAAAAAAGAGTTTCATAATATTGCGCAAAAAAGAAGCTGAATGGAAATAAGTGAGAATACGAGTGGTGACCATTAATTTATCATTAAATTTATCATAAGAGCTCACATATATCGCTCAAATTTCAATCATAAAGCCAGCAGTTTCTTCCTTTCTTTGAATAATGTGAATTTTTGTTTGGAAATACTATCCTAGTTGAAAAATCGTTCCGTAGAGGGAGATTGCGAGACAAAAACTTTAAACAAATCAGCCCGCTGATGTTAAGTTAAAAAGAAAATTTTGAACTCCGCATTGTCTCTAATGATTCTATGCATATTGTAAATGCTTTGTTAGATCTCCATGTCCAATATTCCACATCCTGGGCAATTCGGTGAATTTTTGCGCATTCAGCCAGCAAATGTTTCCGCTATTGAAATATGTGCGTCATCAAAGGCTGGCGTTCTCTTTTAAAATTGAATGAACAAGGTGTGGTATTATTTCTTGCGATAAAGTAATTTTTCAATTATTTGAGGTAATGAGAACAAGTTGAAACGCAGCGTTTTCAGTATCGCGCGAATATTTTTGGTTTCCGGAGGAACGTAGTTGATTACAATTCTGGGAAAACTGTATTCCATCTTTTTCCCCAGTAATTGACATTTCCTGAGAGACTGTTGGCGTTAGTCTCGAAAGATAACAATGATTATTTCTCTGTGTTGTCCTCTTCGCTAGGGCTCATAGGTTTAGGGGGAATTCAGCGGATCGGCAAACTTGCGCATGTTGAACTAGGAGAAGCATGGGATGAAAAACTCGTGCGCCCGCGGAAGCCGGTGAATGGGATAATAATGCTCGCTCATTAATCAAAATACTATCTACCCCAGTGTCTTTTTTTCGTTCTTCGCTCAACTCTTATCATTTCCCCACAAGGAACAAATGTGGCTCTTTGCTCAGGAACTCGTTCGAAGACATTAAGATTGGTGAGCGATTAAGTGCTTAAATATATGTCGGCTAGGATAGTGACCTATGGAAGCGAAAAGAATGGGCTCCTGGATGATGAATGGCTACTTGGAATGCGCCAATGGCTCTCATCGAAATCTCTTTCCGTATTCGTAAATTCTTCCGTTCGGGTAGGTCGTCGACAATCGGTCTTGCGTGTCGGTTTTAATGCCCGTGACGTCATAGTGTTCCTCGAAGCAAATTTCCTCAGGTGTGATATATTGATCTGCTAACTCGTGTTCCAAGTTACTAAGTCCGGTCTGTCAATGCGAGTTAAAATGGAGATTATTCAAATCGAGAGAGCCCGAAGATGGAGATAAAATCGTGAAAATCGGTGGTATAGAGTCATAATGTATTTTTGAGGTTAAGCATTACTTTTCAGTGGCTAAGCTTTAGCTGAAGTTCAGAGCTTAAGCATTATTTTTCGGTGATATTGTGATCGTAATGAAATTAGACTGGATCTTTCGATAACAAGGTCTTAAGACTGTGAATGAATCATCTAAAATTAACTCAATCCGAAGTGTTAAATTTTGACTAAGCAGTGATTTTTACACTACTAATGAGCAGAAGACGATTTATTTTTTTAATCGTGATTTTTATGTCACTGACACATTTTTGTTTCAACTGTTGTTTGAACTGAACTGAACGCACAGAACCTTTCTTTCAAGCAAGACGTACATACAATGTGTTCTGCGGTAAAGAGACGAGCATCGAAAATGATGATTTTAAAGGGGAACTGGAAAAAATCACGAAACAAGACATTCACTCGAACCGTTTATCATGTTTGGAGATCCAGATTAAAAAAGTGTGAGGTGAGCTGGTAAACTACGAAAGGGGTGGATTACTAAATGACGTACGGCAAATTCTTAGCTACGCGGTGTATAAACTAATTTTGGAGTAGTATACCTACAATACTCCTTCCCGCTCTAAAATGTTTCCCATCACGAGTTTATCCTTGTTCAATAGGCGTTAAACGTGCGCGCTTTCTCGCCACGTATCTTCATGCGCGATTCCGCGGCGTGACCTGCTGTCGCAGTTCCAATTGGATTCCCAGACTGTCCGGGAAGACCGCTGGCCATTACGGCCGTCGCGTCGGGCGGCCCGCTTTGAGACTTGTGGTGGCGTGAGTCGAATGCAAACGGGGGGAAGAAGTGATGACGGCTGCGGTGGGACAGGAAACGAGGGCAGGACGGAGGATGTGCAAACGATTTCCGGTGTATGCTTTGCAGGACACTGTATTCTATGAGGCTCACCTTGTAGAATACCTAGAGAATCTTGCTGTAGAATAAAAATAAATAGTGAAGTTTAGACAGTATATAAACACTAATCCTTTTTTATGCATGATATGTAGTGCATGTTTGGTGAGAATTCACCCCCTGCCACACACCTTCATGGTGGCTTGCAGGGTATTATGTAGATGTAGTACATTACGTGCTATGCCGTAAAATTTGAACTACGCGGCAAACTACGTGCTATGCGGTACACTGCGTAGAAGTATACTGTATCTATATTTACTGTGTACACTGAAAGTCACCTCTGTGGTGTGTGGCTGGGGATCATTTCGAAACATTGTTTGTGTAATTTGATGATGGGTATGCAGGAAAAAATATAGTGAAAAAGTGAAGTGAAAAAATATAGTATATTTCGATTCCCGAGGTCTTCCAATAAGCTTATAGCACTAACGCAATCACCATAAAGACATTTCAAATATAACGCCGTTATTATCTGTACTCATTCTGACTTCATAATCGAATCTGCCTCACGTGTATCACAAAAAATACTGGCGGAGGTACATGCTATGGGAACACCACCTCCTCTACTAAAAGCTACATAATCTACAGTTGTTCGTTCGTACGTGCTGGCATAATATAAGCTTTTTTACATTCCATCGCAAACTTTTCTCACTCGCCTCGCTTCGTTTATATATTTCTATGTAGGAGTTGGAGAATCACAGCTCCTGAGGGTGGGATTACAACTACCGGTAGTGACGGAAAGGGCCGCGAGGCCGCTTGATTCCAGCCGTTGCTCTGCGGATGCCATTTGGAGCTGCATGGGTTCTCAGGGGGAGAGAGGGAGGGAGGGTTACTCTGCACACTCGTTGTTCCTCCACCACAACGCCACCGGCCATGCCCTGCGCTAACGACCTGGAATTCTACCTCTTTTTTTTTTTTTCGTGGACCCGATATCCCGCTCCCGCCGATATCGTTATCCGCACCCCACTCGGACGGGGAGATTTTCCTATTTGGGCTAAGTCGCAGTTACAAATCCCTCCCGAATGCAAAAAGGAAGCCCTGCCGATTCCATTTCCCTACCTTTTTTTTTATTATTTCCGGTTTTCCGACCCCTCTCCTCTTGTGGCATCCCACATGCCGTTCCTCTGCCACTCGTTCCACTCCAACTTAAAAACAGATTAATTACAGGATCATTGTCTCCATCGAAGCTGATCCGATGTAAATTGGAATGAAAATCCCATTTGAACCGTGACTCCCTCTGCTCTGTCCGCCATCCTTGAGATTCAAAACCGCATAGTCATGGAAGGCGTGGGCTTGAAGTGGTCAGTGACCTATTCTTTCGGGTTGAGGGGTCTACTACCATATTAATTGCAACGTTGACTTTTCAGGTTGCGGCAGGAAAATTTGAATTTAGATAAATTCCGTTTCTTGTTTTTTACTGTCCTTATAATTTTCACATCTCTCGAATGACCTCTTTTCTTTTTTTTTGACATGTCATTGCAGCACATATGTCATTAGTCCATCTCTTTTCATTTTTAGAGCCAATAGCTCGAAAACTTCTGCCCGATTCAGAGAGTGTGCAGGTTCCTTCCTACTGTTTAATTAGTTTTATTCCTCTTTTTTCAATCAATTGGTCCAGGTACCTCAATTAATAGCCCTTTTTAAATGGGTGTTTCGTGTGCGCGGCTCTTCTCTCGTATCCCCGTTCGACAAATAATGCACGCATGTCCAGTGATCCCTTCATTACAAGTTGACAGGTTGTAGCGCTTTGTTTCGCGGGTGTCCATTTTTTTGTTTTGGGGGAGGGATGTCTGTACTCTCGTGTTCTCCCAGTTCAATTATAATTCCCAATTATTGAAACAGATCATGGCTCCCCCTTTGTGACCCTCTGCTCGGTAATCCGCCGTAATTATTGACTCTTGTCTCCTTGATCTTTCATACCTCTCGATTAATACTTGGCTTTTACCTTCAGCTAATTATTTTATTTTTCTCATTATTTCGGAACTTCACGTTCCAGCTGTTGAAATTTCCATTATTTTAGAAATCTCTTCATTATTTTTTTGGTGAAAACGGGAGCTTCTTCCAAATTCAATTTGACGTTTCCGGTTTTTTTGTTCATTCACATCTGTGGTTGTTCGATAGACTATAAACACATGCAAGTGTAACAATGTACGGCTGCTTATACCAATGACTGCTGAATTATTCTTTTACTGGATATCTTTGACTACTATTTGACGAAAATCTAAATATTTTTCTCTATTAAAGTATAATCATCCGCTTCTAGTGAATATTTTTTGAATTGCCCTAGAACTTTCCTCGTCAAATAGTTTAAATATAGAGTTCTACACTAATTTGTTTGCTTTGAATGCAATTTTATTCAATTATATAAGGAATTAGGAAATATTGATACAATAGTGTACCGATACTGATTTAACAATCCCGCTATTCTCACGGTTATGGTAATAAACAAGTTACTTCTGTATGCCTGTGTTTATTTATTCTGGGCAGATCACAGGTTTGTTTTGACTATCATTATCTTAATATAGCGTAATAGATTCTGGAGGACGCTTCTTTACGGCAGTGAGGCATGAAAAATGACTTTATCAGAGTAGGTACTGTTGTATGCATCCAAAATGTGGTGCTATTGAAGAATGATGAAGATCAAGTGGATCAACCGAGTCACTAATAATAGGTCCTACGAAGAGTGGGCGAAAAGAGAAGTCTGCTGAAAACCATAAAATTCAGACAGGACAACTTAATCAACCATATTTTGAGACATGATGGCCTGATGAAGACGATCGTCAAAAGAAAGTGAATGGGAAGAATGAAAAAGAAAAGCCTTGTATGAGATTTACGGAGCAAGTTGTCAAGGATGTAAAAATGGAAGAGTTATGTAAGCATAGAGAGTTTAGTTGGCTGGAGAATTTAGTGGAGACTTGCGTCAGTGAAATCTTATGATTGTTGGCCCAATCTCATGATAATTGGCGTAATGGATGTTGGAAATGATTTGTGGGACTAAACTCGTTTGGAAGACTTATTTATATGATTTGTAACTCAGTGACATCATTGGCTCCAGTCTGTATTTCATCGCCAAGTTTTAAAATTGGTTTTTTGACTATTATTTGTTGGCCTTTTATCCTAGCTCTAATGTTATTGACAATATTTGGTTACAGTTTACCTCATCTCTTGTAGTGCCTTGATTTCCTCTTTCAACATCCTCTTTCCCTCGGATTTCGTACCGACCGTGTTAGTTTAATAAGCTGACATTTCCTCAAAATGAATCCTTCCTGTCACCTACCTGTCTGCTTTTCCTTTATTAGTTGCCGCAAGGAAATTTGAATATCCTCCCCCCTCATCCATTTTCCTACATTCCTCGGAATTCGCTCCGATGATTCAAGCATCCGGAGTGACTTGGTTTTCACAGCTTAAACGGTGCTTCTGAGTCTTTATCCCAACGCTGCTGTGTGGGCGAATTTCGACGCGAGATTAAACGTTAGCTCGGTGATTCGAAGTCGGAAGGCGTACCAAGAGGGCCTAGAGGTGAGAGGAAGGAGACGGAGAGAGGCGGTGAGGAAGGTTTTCGGCTTCGGTGGTCCCGAAAAGAAATTGGAAATGCATATATTTGCTCAGTGGGCTAGCTGGAAGGTCGTGGTAGAGTTTGATGTTTGGGGTTGGCAGGGAGTTAGCGGTTGGGTTGGAGTCTAGTAGCTTTTATAATGAGATGAAGGATGTTCGGTTATGGGGATCTGGAGGCTTAGAGAAAAAAGTAATTTTTGTTCCTAGTTTTAGATCAAATGTGAACATATTTCTATCCAATGATCCTTCCTTTCAATAGAAATCTCTGCTTAGAAACTAATGTCAGATGTAATCTTTTCTTTCTATTGTGACCATCATTAAATTTGAAAATTTTGGTTTTTATCACTTGCTTCATGAAACAAAAATTAGAACGACAATGTCACCGTTAAATGTAAATCTGAGAAGGATATGTATAATAACATCATCTCACTGCTATTTGCAAGCACTGTAATCACGTATCCTCATTTTCAATGCTTAGTTTCACTTTAAATGTAAATTTAAAACATCTGAGAAGTTATTGAAGGCTAATGAAATCTTTTATGATAATAATAAACAGTATTTTCAAATAATTACTCTTGCCCACGCTAGAAAAATTATAACAATTTAAGTAGTAGAATTATGTCTTTAAAATTCTTGTGAAAAGATATTTTTTAAAGTATCCTTGCGTCAATGTAGACGCTAATGGATTTTGACTGTTAGACGTGTTTTTTGTATTTATAAGTATAAATCTGATAGGGTTTAATTGGATTTGAATTTAAGATTAACTATGTAAATCCTTTATCGCTAACGATGGATAAAACTGTCAACGAAATTTAAGTGTGGATTATTCTTAATGTCCATGTACGTTCAATAACTACTTGGCCTCGCATATAAGCGACTTTTAAAGCAAGAACTCTCGCTAAAGTTAGACTTAGGCGTGGCAAATACGCTTTATATCAGATGATCAAACGAGATATCATTTGAATGTGAAAGTGCGGACATCCCACAATATCAGGAAAATATAGGACCAACAAAGGACCTAAAATGACAAAGCATCCTTTGTCACCCACCTCAGTTCTTTCATGAGTTATTGTGAGTTTTGATCTGTTAGCCATAATAAGTTTATGCTAATTAGACTACGGTTTCTGTGAAAATATGTTTCAGACTTTTTCAGACTAATGCACCTTTTTGGTATCTTCACAACTCTCTGTTTATTTATTTTAACTTAAAAAGTATAATCTAAAATCTTTGAATTTAGTTTAGTAAACTTGTGTAATTACTAAAAAAATCAAGAGAGAGGTTAACAAGTCGGTGAATTAGTACTGTAACAAGGTATGAAGTGTGTTATTTCTATAACCCAGTGACAGGCTTAGCATTTCGGCAATTTTTGGCTGAATGTTGTCAACCATGGCATTATTCTCTCCTGCATTTGTTTCAGAGCTGAAAATCCCTTATTTTCCTAGTATCCGGAAGACTATTCCAGTCCAAATATAGTGGACAGTGTTACTCGAGGAGCGGACTGATTTCCATATAAATTAGATGAATGACGTTCTTAATTAGCTTTTCCAGGCTTCGAAAAAAATTGTTGTTTTCCGCGAAATACACTGAATCAAAGGTGAATTGTAATGAGTTAAACATCGTATTTAGCATGGTGAATGATGTACACATTTATAAATAAGGCAATCGAGTCTTCAAACGTTTCTTTGAGGATTTTAAGGACGCCGACAGAAGAGTGGTTTTCAGAGTAAAAATTCACATTTTTTGAGGACGCTATTAATTGAATCAGCATCGATTACTCCAGCTTGATAAAAAATAAATATAAACATGTCGCTCATCCAATTACTTAGTTACTTTGCTTCACTGATTAGGGCCATTCCGGATTTTATAATTATATAACAAATACCCCATTCATCGTTTTTTCTACCTACGTTACTAAGCCCTGGTTCTCGGTGCTTTCGAACCGAAAAAAATCATGCATTATTGTTCTCTGCTTAAAATAACGTTAAAATAAAAATACCTCTCACCTCCCGAAGACGAGACATTATGTTCCCTTCCTCGAGTCTCCGGTTCACATTTTTATACATTCACCCCTAGTTTAACTCCCCGCCCCCCTCCTCCACCCCTTATTGTGGGAGCTTTGTCTCCTTGGCCCAGTGGCTCGGTAAATATTTCCAGCCCCGCGGTTCCATTGGTCGTCGCGTCGTTATGACATTACGTGGCGAGGCGTCCAGCGTCGGAAAATGCTGCAGGGGTAAAACATGACTGGTGGTGTGGGGGGAGGGGGGTGATACCGGTGAGGGGAAAGGGTTGGTTGTGGGGAGGAAGCGGAGTCGCCCCCACTCCCCCCTAGGGAAGGGGGTCACGTGTGGTAGGTAGGTGCAGCAGAGGCGGGGGTCACTCACTGGAATGGAGGCTCGCGTTGGTCTGGGTTAAAGACGAAGGATGATGATAGGGGTTCGTGTTCCGGTGTGCGGTTGTGTGTGTGTTCGAGAGCGTTGGTGTGCACGGATGTGGAAGGAAAGCACCGTGATTACCTCGCGTGTGGGAGCGCGGGAGAGGGGAGGTGGGAGGGGATTTTCATTGGTCAGAAATGCGACGCCACGCAATGTGCAATACCCAACCGTTTCGCGTGGAAGGGCCTTGATGGCTTCAGACTGTTCTATCCTCTCGCCCCTAATCCTAATGTCCCGCTGAAAGGCACGACGCGCTCAATCGATTTGCTCGACGTGAGGAGGGAAACATTTTTTCCCCCCTTTTCATTGTTCTTTCTCCCTCTCTCTCTTTCTTTGCTTGGAAACGCATTACGTTCCGCGGAGCTTTGCGTGTCCCCGTCGTTTCTCGCGTGAGCTCCTTAATGCCACTCTGCCCTTAATGCGGCGAAAATGCGCATCTGTTCCGGAACGCGTCGAGTAGAAATCTAAGCAAACCAATTTAAGGCTAATGTCGGTAATCAAGGGGTGAGGGAGAGGTGTTATTTCTCGTTGGTATCCGTGGGACATATTTAGAATATGCGGATAGTATGCGGAAGTAATTGGGCAAAATGCTAATTGGAGGATTAGTGTATGTTGGAAAGGGGTGCAGTGTATTTTGAAAAGAAAACATTTTTGTGTGAGGAGTGGCCCCTGCAGGGTTTCATTGAATATGCGTACTGTTTCTAGGTCGGCACCATCATAAAAATTCATTCTTAGCTCTTGATGTGGACCTAAGAGGCTTATTTAGTTACTTTTACCCGTACTGCACATGCATTTTTTGTAGATTATAATATGCTATATCGTAACTCATGTTACACTGATTGCCGTTGACCTTTGAATTTGAAATTTTTTATTCATGTAATGTATGCACATTTTGTGGAATATCTTTATGAAAAAAGGGAAGTCGCAAAAGGAAACTCACGATAAAAAGGTCATGGAAAACAACTGGTAAAAATTATTATGCGTATTTTTTCGAGTAATAAGTAATAGTTTATATGGAATTCCTGTACGGTATGTGTGACAATTAATATCTTCAGTCATTCTGTGTATGGTTTATCTTAAATTGTCGCTACTGTTCGCCCTACTTATGTGATCTAGTTCGGTAGAAATATATCTGCAGTGCCAGCCTCAACCTCCTGCAGTTTGAACCAATCAAGTACCTAGCATGTGATAGTACGACCTCCAGAGTTTCCTAAGGAAGCCATTCCAGTTTCATTCTTTACATTTATAGGAGTTTATTTTTTAGGAAATGCGCTGCTTACCTTTGCATTATGGCATATTTGTGTGAAATATTCCTTTTCCATTTTGTTAATTTTTTGTTCGTACATAACCTTTGCCTCCTGATATTCATATTATTTCTCCTCTTGAGAATCAGCTCGATGGATCGTGCCTTTGACTTTCTTGATTTTCCGCTTCTTTTATCATCATCTGTTCATTAATCATAGAAATGACACTCACGTCATTTCCGTTTTAGGAGCAAAAGTAAGTTATAAGATGTTGCATGACTTTTGTGGCCCAATGATGCTATAATCCATTACCCTAGATTGTTATATATAAAACAATGCACTACCTAATGTTATATTCTTTACTCAATCATCCTCCGCTCAACCCTCAGTCAGGCTGATCTATTTAACCGCTATTCCTTTCTTATGCGCATACCCACTGCAATTAATCTACATCAATGTCTAATAGAGCATATACATATTCATGGAAAGCAAATATTTCAACGTTGTATTTGCGGACTTCTATCTCATTTTGACGTCTACTTTCTCAGCCCCTTAAATACTGCTAAGGAGAGTATTTTCTAGTGTGAGCTCTGTTGCCATACAGGTAGTTTTGAAAGTTGTACAAATGGCGCCATATTCTGACACGGTGTGACTTGAAGATCTCCCGTAATAGAATATTCTGATGCCTTTTTAAAAATTAAAAGAAATTGTTTTCACAAAGTTATTTATTCAAATTATCGAGATTTACAATTGCATGGTACTAAACAAGTTGAATCTCCACTAAACGCCAACGCACTGCATCACTTGTATTAGGTTTTTAAAAAATGTAAATAGGCTTTTCCTTAGCGATAAACTTTCACAATTGGAATTTTCGTTTACTTGTAGCCTGTGAGTTTCTTAATCGTATTTTGCGTAACATGTAATCCAATTGTGAACGTTTTGAATTCAGTTTTCTTTAGAGTAATTTTAACCTGCGTGCATAGTGATTTGATAATCATCAAAACGTGAGAATGTTAAGTTATTTGTGCATCAGCTTTCAAACTCCCGTCGCCCTGTATATTTTCCCGACATAAGGCGTGGGGAAGAAGACTTCTAAAGTGATTTATAAAAGGTTATTTCATAAATGTACACACTGGGAGTTGCACCATCCAAGGATATTTTGCTCACATTCTTGTTCAGTACTCCACATTTGTTACATTCCACGATTGAAGAGTGTGATACATTCAATAACTGCTCTGCCGTGGATGCTGAGCAGGTGGCAGCATTCTGATGGCGGCCTGTGAAATGTGCGGAGCGGGAGAAGTGTGATTTAAGCCTCCATCTCCAGCGACGATACACGGTTTTGATCGCTTTAATAAATTACGACCTCCGCTACCTACCTTTGACTCAAACTCAGATATTCTGTTAAGTGTTCCGCATAAAACGGGGACGAATTCCTCGTATCAAAGGATCTACCCTAGTAATCCTCGGAGCGGATTATTACTCAGTGCGCCCCTTCGATATTCGGAATTTCTGCCGCATGAAGGAGTGGTAAATCACGGATGAAATGCTTGGAACGAATATTGTGCCTTGGAACATTTTCCGTCCCTTTTGTAACTACACGGTGATGGCGAGGACAGTCAAAAAGATCGGAACAGGCGTTTAGGTAGATGTTATTCCAGCATAGTATGTTTTAATTCTGTTTCCAGCGTACAAATTTACATATAAGTTCTCTCTCTATCCTGTTCCTTCATTTTTCCTTATTCTCCATTTCGACCGTATTAACGCCTCTTTTACTCTTATTTTTCGATTTTGTTACTTATGATTAGTGAAACTTTGATGTTCACGCTCGTTTTTCGCACATATGAATTCTACCATTCCTGGAACTGAAAAGGTTGAAAATAATGCAATAAAATAGATTTTTTACTATTTGTATTTTTAGTCTCAATTGTATTCTTTCATCAGCGATTGAGATGAGATTAGTTTAGATCCCTTTTCCGCCTGATTGCTTAAAAAGTGAGTAGAAAACTTAGTAACATTTTTTAACGCGGCTTTCTTTCAATTTCTTTCAATCCAGTTGTCACTTACCTTCACCTTTTCTTCTCAATATACTGTGCTTTTAGGTAGCTAAAATACGTTCTTAATTATAAATACTAGCTTACAATGCGGTGTCCACTGTAAAAAATAATGTTTCTCTAGGTCACGGTTTAGTTAAGACGCAGTGAGCGGAAATGGACTTTGTTTACATAAACACTTGAAACGGTTTGATTCATACGTGGAGCTGAGGTGAGCTCTCATGGCCCAGTGTAGAGATTCCCCATGCGACGATATACTAGTGAACTCATATTTATACGGTGTAAACACAGCATGGAAGCATCGATTTAAGCTCGGAATTCGGGGAAAGCTTCGAATTTGGATCCGAGTTTTGGCGCTATTTCTGGGCTGAATTGAGTTCTGGAATGAGCGTCGTGTAAAGCGGCCTTTAGCCTCCTTTCATTCCTCGTCACTCGGGCGAGAGGCCGAAAGCCCTTTTCCCGTCCTTCCCCTCTCACGCAATGGGACCTGGACGGTTTCACCCGCCCACCCTCACTCTCTCTCTAATCCCACTCTCTCCCCCCACTCGACTCGAAATGTCTCTTGTTGATTTTCCTCCCGTTACATTTCCCTGGCAGTAAGCTTCATTTAGTGGCATCACGATTTTAATTCGAAAATTTCTCTGGTTAGACAATGTCATGTAATTAATTATTCTCATTTTTATTCGTTTCCCAAGTAGCTCCTGTGATATTAAACGGGTTTAACTTGTGCGCATTAGTGCTATTCGGAATCGGTTTACAATAGGGTAGTTTCCTTCATCAAAGAAAACGGAATCCATTAATTGGAGTTCGTGCCCGGCCATAAATATATTCATTTTATCCAACAAGTTTGGATTGAAAAATCCCAGTTCGCTAGAGAATTTAATGTTAATTTTAAGACAATTTGAAAAAGCTCAGGAATGGAGAGATGCGCTGCCTTCTTGCTGACGTCATAGGTAATATAGTTTACGTTGCGAGGCATAGGAAAGATTCGTCTCCTGAACTTACCATTGTATTTCAGAGCCCCCCAGCTCTAGTGAATATGTACTAATAATAGCCTGTGAAAACTATCAAAGTTCGAAAAGTCTCCTCCGTTAAACATGGTATTAGTACATTGACATTTCATAGGCTCCAGGGCATCATGCTGTGTGGAGTTGCCTGCTACTGCGAAGCATGGCGTGAAGGTCACGTGGCGGTGGGCAAACTTCACGTTATCCTAAGTAAAATGAATACTAACTGTTTTTAAATGAATCAGCTCAATATTATAATTTTAATAAATTATAAAAGTTAATCAGAATAAATTAACTGAATAAATATACCTCCGATACCAATTAATAAACTTTAACGGAGTGCGTCCGCTTGGAAGCGTCCGCAGTACCACCTAGTGGTAGGTAGAGGAAAGAGTTTGACGTCACACGTATGATTTACCGGCATGCAATAGTTTGCCGTAGCGTTTTCGGGCCGTTGTTTTTTTTTACTTTTTAATTAATGAGAAAAAAATACTTAACGTCATTTAAAATCGAGCGGCTTAAAATACGTTCTCCAGAGGTTATAAAATTTCGGTCAAGACAATAAAAAAATAATAGAAAAACATCCTATTCTTAATCTCACGCGTCATCATGAATACAAGTTAAGCTGAATAGTCGTGTAATTATTGCATTCGATTGGTGGGTTCTTGGAAGCAAGGTAACACTTCTTTTGAACGCACATGTGGTGAATATTCCTTAAGTTAAGGTTGTAAGGCATGGATGATGACGGCAGCAGAAAATTCAAATCAGCAGGCATTTGTAATGTGATGATATCGAAGTATGATGGATATTAAATGATTCGGTCAAGTGACAAACGAAGAAGTTGCACGAAGAGTGGGAGGAAGGAGAGGAATGATAAGACGCGACAACCGAATCGGCCATATATTGAGACGTCATGGCCTGATGAAGACAATCGTCGGGGGACAATGTAAGGGATGAAGGTCAAAAGAAGTCCTTGTACGAGAATCATGGAGCAAGTGGTGAAGGATGGAAATGATAGACTTACATAAGCATGAAACGTTAAACCGATAGAAGAATCTAGTGCAGAGCTGCATCGAACGATATTATAATTGATGGATAGTGATGATTATAATCGTTGTTGTCATCAAAAAAGTCCATTACCAATTTAATTATATTAATACGGACAATGAGCGAGACACTGGCTAAGAATCTATTTTTTTTAACTATTCTACCTCGATCGCGAGAAATATATTTCCCTGGGCTTGGGAGTCGAATTTTCTTATTCTGAGCGGCGCAACAAGTTTAGGTCCTCTACATTTGCCCCCTTTTTCAAGAACAAGGGAAACTTTTAGAGTGACTTGATTTTTACTTATAACCTGATGATAATAATACGCAAAGCGTTGTGCACCCGATTGGCTCTTATGCATGGGACGTATGGGCAATGGGAGGGATGAACTCTGAGCCCGTTTACTAATGCAAAATGAATACCGATGTTAGCGGCTAATAATTTGGCTTTGTCACTGCAATCAATCGACATTTGTATCTGCAATGAAAAACTGGACGACATGCAACAAGTTTTTTCAAAGTGTTACTGACGCTTAAAACATTTAAAACTACTAGAAATAAGAAGCCGCTTCGTTTTTCTATTCGTACAGCACATATTTATATCGTATAAAGGAAATCCTGAATGCTTTTTTAGAAGCTATCACGAAATATTTATCAATCATCATGAGTTAATCAGAGATATAACACCTACTTAATGTTGTTCTTTGAGTGAGAAAACAATAACTTTTCATTCTTTCACATATTTCTTCCTCATGATGAAGATAATGTCACTTTATGTGATTAATATTTTGAATTACAACTTATTTCCTGAGATGCATTTCAGAGGGTCAATTTCCTTCCTAATTTTTATTAGGTTAGACTTTATTTGCCAAAATACATAAAATGTTGCTTGCCATCGGTTCTTTTCCTACAACTTCATGAACATTCGTTAGCATAAAACTTCACAATTATTGACAATTCCATCTATTCAAGGGCATACATGAGACAGTTAATAATCTATCTTCTTGTTGTATGATGGAATTTACGTTAATGAATTTTAAAGTTTACCGTTATTTCATCAAGATCACTACTTTTTTGCCACAATTTGCTTATATGCCACTCATTTACACTAAAATATGTACATAAATTATTTTAGACTATGGTATCTAATATAATTCATCATCAAAAAATATTAATTTTCGCATTGGCGCACGATTGCCTCTTATAAATTTTATTGTGCTCTCCTGCCTTGCTGGAGGTGAAGAATCTCTAATACCAACTTTCATTGCCTCAAGAGAGCTCGGCAAATTTCTTTCGTAAGCCCTCACGTCTTTTACTTTACCTACTGCGTAACTAGCTCCATGACAGGACATTTCCGCTTTCCCTCTCTTCTTTACTATCCACTTTCCGTGAGTCGCTCTTCGGTAATTTGCTACGGTACTCCCCGTCGCTAACTCCTTTCCCTCCCACTTCGTACATTTCCCAGAATCCTCGGTGTCGTACCACCAAATCGTCCCCTTCCGCCCAATGCGAGGGCACCAATACGCTCGTCGGTCGGAACATACGACCGTTCGGGGGCAAAGAAGGGACGCGCAGGTTATTTCACGGGGTTTTGACTCCGTTGATCCGGGAGTTTTACATAGATGCACCCCCTCTAATTAAACCGTGCGGGAACCTCTTTCATACGATTGCCGGGAATGAGGAGCGAGGGATGGCAAGCAAAGGAAGAGCGTGTAGTAGAAGGAGGGGAGCGAATAAGACCTAAGATGGGACCGGGGGTGAGGAGTGTGTCGGATAGAATAGTGTGAGAGAGAGCGGAAGAGGTAGGCCGGGAAGAATGGGAGGCAGGGGGTGGGGGGAGAGAAAGAGAGGTCAGAAGGAGAGAGAGTTTAGATGAATGAAGAGAGGTGAGGGAACCGAAAGAAGAGATATTTTAATAGATAAACGCCTTTGTTCGGGCGAGATTGAGGTTCTAAAAGTCCCTTTTCCATCTAGACCCTCACCAATGCATACATTAATATAATACACACGATAACAGCTGTTATATTTACTTGAAAAATTTTTGAAATTACAATAATAAAATAAAATATCTACGCAGAACAAAATAGAACATCAAAAATAGGTGTAAAAGGTAAGTGGGATTTAGGCGAGATGGAGATAATGAGAGAACTATAGTACGATAGAGTTGAGAGAGATGAGATAGGGAGATATGTTTGAGGAAGAAAGAGGTTAGAGATATGGAGGGAGAGGCGTTAGGAACGAGGCGAGAAGGAGAATTTAGATGGCGATAGTGAGAGAGGACAGAGTAAGAGTGAGGGGAGAGGGAGGAGAGAGTAAGAGTGAGGGGAGAGGGAAGAGAGAGTAAGAGTGAGGGGAGAGGGAGGAGAGAGTACGAGTGAGGGGAGAGGGAGGAGAGAGAGAAAGGAAGGTTAGAGGGATAGAGGGAGGTTTGGGCCTGGAGAGAGAAGGGAGAGGAGTTTGAGTGAAAAAGAGGTTAGGGGAAGAGGGCTTAGAGGGAGGAAGGGAGATAGAGCGGTATAGCGAGGATTGGTTGCCGCGCCACCGAGGTTACCGCTGCCTCCGCGGTTTCCGGCACAAGGTGCACTCGCCTGTGCTGGAAACGGCGGCACAAGGCGACTCCGGAGAATCAAAGGAACGTGCAACGAAATTGAAACGCTCAAGTTGGAGGAGGGGGCGTTCTCCGCTCCTGTGGTCGCGTCGGAGGAGGTTTTGGCAGTTGAAGATGCGGAAAGATGAGCGGCGGTGGCGAGAGGGTGGGAGGTTCGCGAGGCGTCAGTTACGGAGGGAGTGAGGGCTCGGGGAGGAGAGACGGCGCGAGAACTCGGAGGGATTAATAAGGATTCAGAATTTATGGACATTAAGGATGCTTTCACTCGCTGTCCGACCCGGCCTCACCTCTCCTTCCTCTCTCTCTGTGCGTTATGCCTTTCCAGGAGATCGGATTTGGGGGATTTCAAAAGGTAGACACCTAGGGGAAACAGGAATAGCGTCCAAATTTCCTCGACAGGCAAAGATTAGTTTGACGATGAGATTTGAAATTATGAACAGGAGTTTGGTGGTGTTTCGAAAGTGAAACCGTCGAGTGTTTGGTAATACATGTACTGTGGATGAAAGTGGAGGTACTGTATTTTATTCTCTCGAAATTACCAAACTAAGAACTTTGGCGCAATAAATAGCAGCGGCCTCTTGTTTGAGTCGGAAATGCTGATTTGGCTGATTTTTTAATTAGAATAATGACCAAGGAAATGTGAATTCCAGGAATATTATCCCGGGAGGTAATCATTATTTTCATGGTTTGATTTGGCAGTTATATTTACGTCTTCATTTGTTCACATTGCTAAAAGAAAACGGACTAAGTATTTTGAGGCCTAATCGTTGTCAGCATATTTTGTCAGTAATATATTCCTTTTGCAGTTAAGCTTTCACTATTTATTAAATGAGTTGCTCGCTTATGTAGCTGCGTACGTGTGTATTTCGTGTAATGTAGAGTTATGATTCCGAATGCTTTCTTTCTTTCCACGTTTGTATTTTGAATAATTAGAGAGGTCATCGACATAAAACCCTGCTCATGTCAGGTGACCGAGAGCTTGAGGAAATATTTTTTTATTCACAACAAATTGCACATAATAATTGAAAATTTTACGCTTAATTGAATGAAGATCATGCCACTGGAAATATGGGATGAAAATATGAAAAATCCCTGCAAGACCCCTTTTCAGTTGAGTGGAAGAGAAAAATGATACTCCTCATTGAAGAGGATACTTAATACAATCGATGCTGCGGTATATGGGAGCTGCTTTATCGATAGCAATTTAAGCATAAAACTACAATTGACTTTAAATGAAATGCCCGAATACCCGCTTTCAGCTAATCATTAATTTTTTTAGTAAACAGTTTAATCTCTCATCATGGTCTTCAAAGAGATTTGAGAATTTTATCGAGTTAAATTAGCTGTTTATGTGAGAAATATTTTTATAATTTTATTTGAAGTTCTTGATATTGACATTATTTATTGTAGTATCATCAAAATATGTCCACACAAGAAATATCTTAAATGATCGCGATGGATTATTTAGTTGATATTTCATTTACAAAACGTTGGGGGAAAATCACAATTAGCGAATGAGATTTACTTCTATATCAATGCCATCATTTTCACTGGTGGTATTAATATTCCATGCATTTCATTTTTTAATTCATTGTCGCGTGGATGTTCTGACGGTAGAAGCATCGAACAAAATTTTTGTTACAATAATCGTCTACGTGAAAGAGAATGCTGCAGCAATGCTCGTTCTATCATGAAATGTTTTCGATTCCGCAGCGGGGACAATACTTGCCGTGAGACTTAAAGGGAAAGTGTTACAAGATTTAATCTGGGAAGTGAGAAGGATAAGGGGGTGGGTGGCAAAGTGCGTAAGCATGAGAGAGTGACGAGAGAGACAGAGAGAGAGAGAGAGAGATTTACGAGGGAGGAAGGAGTAAAAACGCGAGTTAGCTCTTGCCTCCTCTCCGCTCGTCATCCCTCCTCCTCCCCTTTGATTTTTTTTCCGGGAACCCTCCCCCTTTACCAAAACCTCCTCTCATCTCTCCACGAAAAAGAGAGAGAGTGGAAGGAAAGAGGACCGGAGTGCCTGATTTTCGCGTTGTTGCACCGAAGGCGCTTTTTTGAAGGGCAGGGATCAAGGACGGGAGGCTGCGAAAAAGGAGAGGAGCAAGAGAAAAAGAGAGCCTGGAGGAGCATTGGGAAGTGTGACGAGAGAGAGAGAGGTAGGGGCTTTTGTGCGTGTGTGTGGGTGCGTTTGTGAGAGTGCTAAGGAGGAACTGGGCGTCTGCGGAGGTGGTGGCGTGGGAGGGGGAAGGAGAGGACGGGGGATAAAAGAAGTGGCACTTGGAGTGTGTTGTAAAACCTCGCCAGATGCCACGTTAGGGCGCTCGCTGTCTTCTAGTGCTGCAGCCGTGGAGGGAGAGAGTGCTTTGGGCGGGCGGTGGAGAGAGACCGTGGTGTGAGTTTCCATCCGCTGGGAGAGGAGGAAACAGGGAAAAGGCATTTAAAGGAAGCTACATTGGTGTTCGTCACCCCTTCACTTCTTTTCCTTTCCTCTTCTCTCTTCACTCCTCGGCGAAACAAACGTGGAGAGGGTGGCGGAGGGTTAGTGGAGGTTGAGTGCGTATTTGGGGTGAGAAGGAGGGAGAAGAAGCCTCATCCAACTCAACCAGCTTCCTCCCCCCCTCCCCTAGCCCGTCCGCTCACCAATTTGCTTTCTTTTGAGGAGGAAGAATGAGGGGTTCTTTATTTGAGCCCGGGATTGTGAGAGTTGTGTGTTTTGATTGACCTTATTTGGCTAGCGGGGGAGAGGAGGAAGGCGTGTAGGAGTCCCAATTAGCTCGAAGAATGGACAGATTCGGGTAGCGGAAGAGTTTTTCCGTCGTTTCATTTGCTGGATTCACCGCGTGATGCGTGGTTTTTCCGCGACTTGGTGACTTTGGGTGATTGCGCGCTTGTCTATTCCTGCGACCACTAATGACGGTGATTGAAATGATGAGGGTGCACCGTCATTTTTTTGGGAAGCCTCTCAAATAAACCGAAAGGCTTCACTTGCTCTCCTTCCATTTAATTTTTTTTATTCGTTCTCTCATATTTTCCCTAAATCTGCCACTATATGAGTGGCTTTTGAAAATTCTGCCGGCTTTTCCTCGGTACATGCATTGATGACTTTAATGAATGTGCAGGCCAAATAGAATTCCGGTTGGTTATCCCTTCTCAAACGAAGAGCGGTTGTTTAGAAATTTCATTCGTGCGATGCCAAATAGGGCTTTAGACAGGGGCCGGAAGAAGTAGAAAGGAACAAGTAATTTTTTATGTAAAAAATATTGCGCATCCGTGGCTTAGGCAAACATTTTCCTTAATAGGCATTAATATCACATTTCCGTGGGTGTTTATCAGAACGAATTCTGGAAATAAGGTCACGTAGCTTCCGATATTTGCGGATAGGATTCTCGTAAACGGAAGCGGTTGAAATTGTTGACGGAACCTTTAACAATACGTTTGTAGGCATTGCAATCGGTCCACGCGCATTCGCTGTCTTTGTGGCTTTTTTTTGTGGTCCGTTTGCTTCTCGATGCGTCCGCCGTGTGCGAACCGTCATATGTCTCCACAATCCGCGCACCGGCGATCCCAATGTGTGCTTGGCCCAAGATAAATTATAACACGTGCCGTCGCACGGCGTGCTCATTTCACGGAAGTGCGATCAAATCTCTGCATTAGGACGTGCACGCGGAGGTAATTTCGCCCTGGATTAGGATTTAATCAAAAATTGGACGCACCTTCCCGTGAAATCACCAATTAGGTTAATGTATGCGCGGCTTCCAAAAGCTCACCACCACTCTGCCCTCGCGGATCTTCTCCCCCCTCGTCCCGTTCAAATCCTTTGTTGAGGAGATCGACCTTCTGCCTTTCATCCCAACCCCATCCCCCACTCGCTCCTTATCCGATGCAGGAAAGGTCACCTAGTTTAGGGACCAGCCACTTCGCCGTAATTGGCCGCGGTTTAAAAAAAAAGAACGCGCGAATCTGGAGGAAAGAGAGCAGGATAGGACTAGAAAGAAGACGAGCGGTGGGAAGATTACGGAAGTTGCGGAAATTTTTCTGCTTCCTCCTCTCCACATCCTTCCACTTTTTTAACGGATTAAAACGGGTGGCGCACCGGTCCTCTCTTCTCATCCTCTCCTTACTCCCTTCTATTTTTTAGCCCCCCCCCCCCCCTCTGCGAAAATTAAAAACGAACGGAGTTGCGGGGCGTGAGAAATATGCGGGAGCGGAGTCAGCAAATTAGACCGGCCGGGGATAGGAAGCGGAGGGATTTTTATAACTCAGCCCCCCTCCCCGTCCGTCTGCGATCCGTTCAAACCGCCGCGCAGCCTCTCTTTCTTCTCGCCGGCTTACGCGCGGTCGCCCCTGCATCGAACGCCGGCCCTTAAAGCCGGGTGAAAAAAAGACAAATGTGCTGGGGGAGATTTCGGATTGTAAAGGCCAGCCGAAGCTTATGCTCCGTGCTCGGCCTGCTCATCCTCTTCCACAGCTCCCCTCCTCCTCCTCTCTCTCTCTCTCGCCCGCAGACTAGGAATAAAGAAATAATCCCTCACGCGGCGCCGAATTACATGTGCTCGCGCGACTGTTTCCTCCCTTCGAATTACTTTTTTTTTTTTTTAATTTTTACCGCCGCGCTCTCGGTTAAATCGCATGCTCGCATTTGCTTCGAGTCACTCGCGACGACGACCCCAGGGGTCGTCTGAGTAATTGGCCGGAAAAGTCTCGCTCTCCGTGCGGAGGGATAGAGGTGGGCGAGGAGAGGGGTGTGTGGGAGGGAGGGGGGGAGAGAGGTGGCGACTGCATCCAAATCCAACCCCCTTTCTCTCCCTCTCTGTGTCCCGGACTGATTTAAGGTTGATGAAGAGGGTAATTACCTCCGAGGGTTCCTAAGCGCGGGAAAAATAGGAGTGATTTTCGTTTTTTTCGTGATGAGGTTTTGGTTTTTGGAATGTGAAAGAAATTTAATTGACGTCATATTCTTTCAGTGCTTCACTTCTATCCGTCCTCCGTTAGTGCAACATAAATACGCGCTATTACTGGTGTTTCATATGATAACTTTAGAAATAGAATGGATGGGAACAATATAAGCATTTTTTGTGAGCGGAGCTTTGGCCAATCGGTGAAAAACCGATTAGAAAGCCTGGATTGGACTTTGGAATTGGAAGCTTGGCCAACTCTTGATCGTCGGTTCGAATCCAGTCGAGGATATTGACTTTTGATTATTGATATTGATCTTAGGATTATGAGATTAAGTTTAATCCTGTAGCCTTACTATTACAATACGTTAAGCTCAAGTCTATCGCTACTACTGCGATACTTAAATGCATTACCTCCTGCCACTCTCTTACACTCAGCGATAGGTTGCGGAGAGAAATATGGATGGATTACGTTATTTATTGCTCATAAATTCTTGGCTTTGCGCATGGAAGTATGGGAAAAACCATACTTAGTCGTGGATAACACACAGCCATACTCCTTGCTATGATCTGGAACAGCGTTGGGAAAGAAATGAAGTATTCTACATTGATCGTGTGGTCGAGATCCAGCAGTGACTCTAATGTGTCATGCGCTGTGCTGCTCTAGGCGAGAGAGAAGGTTATTCTGGCGGATTCGTTGCATGCAGCACGAAACGGTCTTACTCTGGTGAGGTACTCGGGTGTGGGGAGTTTCCCGTCAATGCTTTTCTTGGAGATGTTTTAATGATACGTGCGTGAATGGTCGTCTCAACTCATGGAGATAAATCGTGAAATTTTGATGCTTTACATTGTCACAGATTTGCTGGAAAACCTAGATTTCATTGACTAAAACTATTCTTTGGTACCCTTTATCAATTCTCAAAATTTTAAATCTCTAATTCAGAAACAGCCTTATATTATTCTCCAAGAAGAATTAGAGCCAGAGATTATTCTCTCTAGAAGAAGCAGCCTTGCATTTAACATGACGCGATGGCGATCCTCCCGGTAAAATATTCCGGAGGTAAAATAGTCCCCCAATTGGATCTCCGGGTGGGGACTACTGGGAGGGGAACAGCAATCAAGAGAGACAAATGCAGAGTTGGGAAGTGGAACACAAGATCACTAGGAATGTGTGGGAAGTTGGAGAACGTTAAGATGAAGATAGACAGATTGGGGATAGACATCATGTGAATGAGTGGAAATGACGAAAGTGGGCTGGGGCCGACGACTTCTGGAGCGACGATTACAGGGTGATTTATTCAGGAGATGACCAGAAGAGAGCGGGAGTGAGATTCATACTGAAGCAAGACTGGTCAAGATGATTGAAGTCCTACTGGCAATATAACGAAAGGATTCTGATGATGAAATTAGAAGGAGAACATACGGACACAGTGATAGTGCAGGTGTACATGCCGACGTACTGGAGGAGATTCTAGACACAGTAACAGGAAAGGAGAACCTAATAGTTATGGGATACTGGAATGCAGTGGTCGGAGAGGGCCGAGAAGGAAGTAGCGTGGGTGAGTTCGGTTTGGGAAAAAGAAATGCCACGGGAGAAAGGCTGGTAGAGTTCTGTAAAGAAAAGAGCATGGTAATAGCAAGAACGAGATATAAGAACCAAGTTAAGCAGTGCAAGAGCTACCCCGGAACATATATAAATAGTGACCATAACCTGGTGATCATGGACAGCTGCCTGTGATACAAGAAGGTGAAGAGAACTACGAAGGAATCAGGATGGAACACAAAAACACTGGAGGAAAAAGAAGCAAGAGAAAGGTTCATCTATGCCATCGATTCAAAACTAGAAGTGAAGGAGACAACCGAAACGGGAAGATGGAATGAAATAAAGATCATTACAGAGGTAGCAGATGAGCAATTTGTGAGTAAAGAGATAGAAATAAAACGGCCATGTATAGCGACCAAATAAGAGATCTCATAGTGGAAAGAAGAAAATACAAGAATCCAAGAAATGAAAATGAGGAGGCCCAATATAAGAAGTTGAGAAACCAAGTAAGTAGAGAGTGCAAGAAAGCCAAGGAAGAATGAATAGAAAACTGCTGCGAAGAATTAAATAACAACATAATAAAAGGAAACGCAGAAATGGCTTATAAACTGGTGAAGAGACAATTCGAAGAAAGGAAAACAAGATCCCACAACATAAGAGACTCGAATGGAAATATACTCATAGAATAGGACGACATGGGGAAGAGATGGAAGCAATACATCGAATAGCTCTATCAAGCACCCAAACCACTGGAAGCTGACTTAACGGAAGTAGAAATCAGGGAGGATGAAGATGAATGGGGGCCCGAGATACTGAGAAGCGAATTTGAGAGAGACGTGAGAGACTTAAGGAACGACAAGGCACCAGGAGGGGACAAAAGAAATGGAGAAATCATCAAGTCACTCGGGGTCAAAGCAGAAGATACCCTCTTTGGAATAATCAAAGATAGCTATGACAGTGGAAGACTACCAGAGGACTTCCATAAGAGTGAAATGATCGCAATCCCAAAGAAGCCAAGGACAGAGAAATGCGAAGAACACAGAACATTGAGCCTGGTATCACACACATCGAAAATACTTACTAGGATAATAAACAGAAGAATAAAAGGAAAGATCGAAGGGAATCTTTCGGAAAATCAATTTGGATTCAGGAAAATACGAGGAACTAGTGGGGCAATACTCAGCTTAAGGATACTGGC
This sequence comes from Platycnemis pennipes, assembly GCA_933228895.1. Lineage (NCBI taxonomy): Eukaryota > Metazoa > Arthropoda > Insecta > Odonata > Platycnemididae > Platycnemis > Platycnemis pennipes. The sequence goes on from OW121847.1 coordinate 112,321,552, forward strand.
CGAGAAAATGATACACGTAAACAAGCCGTTGTATGTGACATTCGTGGACTTGGAAAAAGCCTTTGACAACGTCGAATGGAATAAGATGTTCAAGATACTGGAAGCAATTGGAATAGACTCCAAGGATAGAAGAATAATCTATAGCCTCTACAAGAACCAGGTCACCACAATGCGAATGAAAGACGGATGGAAGATATAAACCAAAATAAATAAAGGATTAAGACAAGGATGCAACCTCACCCCAGCGTTATTCAATATATACCTGGAAGAAGCAATAAGATCCGCAGAGGAAATTGGTATCAAGGGCATCAAGGTGAATGGCAAAGAAATAAACATGCTAAGGTTTGCTGATGACATCGCAGTTGTAGCAGAAAGTCGAGAGGACCTGCAAGCATTCCTGACAACATGGGACCAAGTACTTTAAGAATATAATATGAGCATCAACAAGAAGATAACTAAAATCCTAGTGTGCGGAAGAGAGAAGCTTAGGGCAAATATCACAATTCGAGGAGTGAAATTGGAACAAGTGGAGAACTTCACCTACCTCGGCAGCAATATAACTTGGGATGGAAGAAACTCGACGGGCATCAAGCGGAGAATAGCTCAAGCAAAGGAGGCGTTTATGAAGAAGAGACAACTACTGTGCTTAAAGAACCTACGGCTGCATACAAGGAAGCAGGAAAACTTCATCAAAACATCGTATGGAGCGTGGCACTCTATTGAACATCGGGAAAGCAGACCAACGAAGGATTGAAGCCTTCGCGACATGATGCTGGAGGCGAATGTTGAAGATTAAATGGACAGATAAATTGAGGAACGAAGAGGTGTACAGAAGAGCAGATGAAGAAAGGATAATATGGAAAACCCTACGGCAAAGAATAACCAGATGGATTGGACATACCTTGAGGCACAATGAATTAGTTAGAAATATAATAGAAGGGAAGATTGAAGAGAAGATCCCGCGAGGAAGACCAAGGGACAAATATATAGGGCGAATAAAGAAGGACGTGAAAGAGAAAACATACCAGGGCGTGAGGGAATTAACACTGAATAGGGCAGAATGGAGGGCTGCAGTAAGCCAATCCTAGGATTGAAATACTGATGAAGATGAATTCAGAAACGCCCCGCTTAGCCCCGAAAAATGTGCCGGACGAATGCTCCTCGTTCCCCTCCCCTTTATTGAGGCGTGGCACCACACATGCCATCCCACCCACAGCTCCGAAGTCCTATGCCCCGCCCTCCCCACTCTCTCTCTCTCCCCCTCTCTCCCTGTTCCTCTACCGACCTTGTTTTCCTATCTGTGTACACCACTCCATCCTGCGTGCCTGCGTTTGTGTGCGCGGGGAAAATAAACAAGCCGACCGCGAAGTACGTGACCTCCTCAGGGAAAGCGGATTAGCTACCGGGGCAAAAATGCGCAACTTTTTATGCTCCCTCCACTTCCCCTGTCTCTCTTTACCTCCGTCCTTCCTCACCTCCCCCTCGACTCGAAATTCTCTCCACTCGCTTTCCTCTCTCTTTCCCTCCCTCCCTCCCTCTTCTTTCTGTCTCACTCATCACTCGCTTCCTGAAGTTTCTTCACGCCACACTCTCCTTCCCCTTAAGCGCGGCTGCCAGTCAAAACTGCGCTTTTTTTCCCACATCCCCCCTGCTATGTCTCTTCAGCCCGCTCCGCTGCCGCCGACACAGCCGTGTGTCGTTTTATATTCTTTTAAAGCCGGGAATTTTCAGTTAGCGTTTCCGCGGTGTGAGGGGCGGGGGGAAGAGGAGGCGTGACATGGTGACTTTCCCGGAGTTGAGCCCGAATAGGAACGGGAGCAGCGGGGTTCCCGCATCACTGCAGTGCCCCAGCGATTTATTAACGCCAAATGGCTAATATGCAAAGTTCCGGGGAAGGTATTTAATAAGCACGAGGGGATGGAAAGACTAATAGTTGTAGTTAAGGCGGGAGTCGCGTGCTTGCTGAGGTAGCTCACATAATTTACCTGGTGGGAGAGGGGTAATTAGGTCGAGTTAAGAAGCAAGGTGAGGGTGAAGGAGGGGGAAGGGTTGAAACTCCGCGTCGGAAAGAGCTTATCGCGGAAGGGGCTGAGGAACTTTATGTCCCACGTGGGTGCAATGTTGGGTGACTTTTCATATGAAGTAGGCGCTCGGAACAAGATTTGGAATACCAATGAATAATCTCAACTCATCTGAATATGAGACCCTCGGCGTGAGTATCCAGAGCCCAAAATATAGTGGCGGTTACAGTCTGATCCTTAGGATGACCGCAGACATTTTCTCGTTTCTTTTGGAAAATACTTCTATTGCGGAGATTTTTAATAATTAAAAATTAACAATTATTGTTGATTGCACGTGAATGTTTTATAAAAACGTTGGTGGATTACTTTCAGTTATGTTCTTTTGTTTTCGAATTAATGGTTTTGTAGAGTCAAGTGTGATTTCGAAATACTAGTTATTTAGAAGTAAATAAGGTAAGAGTCTAGACATGTTGAAATACCGATTCCTGTCAGATCAAGGATGTTATGCAACGTTGGGCTTGGATGGGGTTGGATGGATAACTCTCCTCCTTGCCTCTACCGCGGTACAAATGTCCCCTGTCCACGAGTGGCGGACAGGTTAAATGTAGGTTAGCATAATGAATCCAAAGGGATATATGTGCCAGAGTGCGACAGAAGGCCCTCGCCTACCCCACCAATTTACATTTTTTTAAAGAAGTAATTATTTGTTCCTTCAGTTACCGCTTTCCAATCTTAGGATTAGTAAAGTGCAGCTCTCCTGTGTGAAGGCTCCTCAAGAGTTCCACCGGATAAGGGGCTACTTATTTGCCAAAGTTTCGAAGTGCACCTTGCTTTACGTAGAGAGAGTTGCACTTTGAAAACCCGAGAAACATCATTCACATGATATACGGGGGGGGACATGAAATATTAGAGCTCTATATTGTTCTCTACTCATTGCTGAGTTGTATTCTGGCAGGTTTCATAATGTCTCTTTACTTGGTCCATGTAGGAACTTTTTCTGGGTTTCCCCCATGACGCCATTTCTTATATTTTTTTTGATGAATCCATTATGTTTCAGGACTTATTTCAGGACTTATTCTCTCTAGTTCTCCTCTATTGTCTTGTGGTCCACGTTTTCATTTTACCGAAGCTCTTATATGTGCTTAATGTTCAAAAATTTTATTCGTCATTTAATCTTCAGCGTCCTTCTCATAGCCTCGAAGGCATATATTTTATAATTGGCAAAATATAATTTCGTAAAATTGAAATGCTTTTCTTTCAATGCATTAGCTGTATTATTTCTGTGGACAGGAAACCCTTTCACTAATCGCTATGGAGCTTTGAGCGAGCTATTTCCTTTTGAAATAATCATTTATTCATCCCCCAATTTCCTCTGAGTTGTGGTGATCGAGCGTCATTTGTCACATTTCGCGGTGTGATGTGCTGATTCTCTGATATCTTTTAACTCAACAATATATTACTATCGTGGAATACATCTTGCAATTCATTACGTTTCTGTTTAGATTCTCAACATTCATAGCTGAGAATAAAATGCAGTTTTGAGGGATAAACCCCGCCATAATGTTCTTAATTTTTCATACCTGATGTATTACCAGATTTTGACGGTTATTATGGGCGTGGAAAAAAATTCACTTCCAGTGAAATTATGATAAAGTTAATGAAAATCAATTTGCTTTCTTACGCTTCCACCAGCATTTTCTTCAGTTATCACGCCGGTACACGTGCTTGTCAACGGAGCTGTGGAAAATATTCCAAGATATGGCCATGTTAATTGAGGTACAACAGCACTTTATAGTTGATATACTATAGAATGTATTACGATAGTATAAGTATGGAGTTGATGTTATTTCGAAACGGAAGAAGTTAAGATAAATATTTCTTAGTGATATCTTCTGTTGAAGTAGATTTCCCACATTTTCCTTCATGTCTCAGAACTTGCTCAAATAATTCTTCACTGTCAGTTTATTAGTTGGTAATGTGACCCATTTCATCTTATTCTACGAGTGATTCATGAATTGGCCAGGTATCAAAGTCTAATCGTATGGATTACTCACCTAAATTACGACATGATCATATGAATCGCATCTCCGAAAATAAAATTATAAGGTACCTCTTGAGCTATCACTTCATATGATATGTAATAATAACATATTTTTCCCCATTCAACCATCTTCTCTTGCAATTTTTTCTCCACTCTGTCAACTCCATAAGGCAAGTGAATCAAGTCAACTTGAACTGTCGTATCCAGCTTCGATGATTTCGATAAAAAAGACGTAAAATATATATCCAAGGTACAACCGGGCTTAGCCCTGTAGATTAGTGGGCTGGATACCGTGGCTGAGATTGCAAGCATCCCTTCGCTTGGGCTTCATTGGTCTTAATTCTACCATTCGAAATTGGTATCTGCGTTTCTCACTTTTAAGGGTTCGCCTCCGGCCATCGGGTCTTTTCCGGCATGGCAGCTTTCTGCCATCCTCTTCTCTTTCTCTCGCATGACCCGCTTCCTGCCAAGGGCACCTCCCCCCGTCCTCCTCCCACCCCACCCCACCCCTACCCTCCTCCCACGACTCCTCTTTTCATCGCTCCACGTAGGACTGCCTCCTTCCTCTCTCGGCTTCCCATCGTAAAAGCACCCGCCTCACCTTCTCAGTAGTATTGCTTCAGGTTCTCGCTTTTATGCGTTCATTAAGTATTCTCTCCCTCGGGCGTCTTTTATTTATTTTCCTCACTCATTTTTTTCTTCTCCCCATCCCCTCCCTAGGAGTTAAAAGGCTCTCTTCTTGGTTCATTTTTCATCTCCCGTACAATATCGCCTCGAGGAGTAGGTACGACCAGTGTGGCTTTTGGTCTTGGTAGTCAATTATATATATATATTTACGTGATGACTGTTATATCGCGTCCAGAGATGTATGTTCTGCGTTTTTTCCGACTTTATAAGGGACTAATTGACGATTCCCATGGGTAGGGTTGATGCCCACGTTCTGTTTGACGTAGCGTATCAATGCTTTCTGCGATAATGTTGTGGATGCTCATTAGTGCTGGACAAGGAAGCGGAAAATCTTTTAAAGGCGAAATACAAAACGGTTGGAAACATTTTAAGCGGGGTTTTTACTTCAAGGACTCAATGAAAATAAGGGAATATAAGGGAAATAAGACTGTACTGCCATTTACAGCTATACCACTTCCTGCATGAGAGAAAAACTACTGAACCCAGAAGGCTTTATAACTGACCGCCTCGGAGTGAGTAATAAAATGAAGAATTTCAATGCTTTATTTGGAAAAATTACTTTTTTGTCTGAAAAAAGATAGGAAAATGATAGTTGAAAGGGGAAGAAGTACTCCTGATGACTCCTACGCAACGAGGAATTGTATAAGATTAACGGATTGAAAAGGTTAAAATTTTAATCTCATTCAGGCGGACAAGAGTTACTGGAGTTGTCATTTAAATGAAATTCGGTTTCAACACAAGTATCTAGACTTTAATCCGAGAGATCGCTTTTAATGAAAAAATAATTGATGATGATTGACAAAATGTAGTAACCTACTATCGGTATGTTTAATTTTCAAAAAGTTTTTTTTAATCAGCTTATGTTTTCACCTTTCATAGCATGTTGCATCGGCATCGTTATAAGAGATATGCGTTCTAAATATATGAAACAAGCTGACCCGGCAACGCGTTGCTGTGGCTCAATCTGGTTAAATGGAAAGCGCACGTTTTTAGTATGTTTAATTTCACAATTCTTATGGGTATACAATATATCTCAGCTGATCGATTGTTTTGCAGCTGGACACGCATATTTGTATATAATTTTAACGTCTTCACATGTCGTCACAAAGTAGAATATTTCAGGCAAGCATTTATTTCATCCGCTAGTGTCAATCGAGGAATTGCAGGTAATGTTTGCCTGAAATGTCGTGCAAGCAATATTAAAGCGTTCTCAAATGGTCTCAGGATTCCACGAAAATCTTGCAATGATCGATCCAGAGCCTCGAGCGATGCTTTGTGCACCATTGTGCATTCATCCCAAGCAATAAGTTGGCATTTCTGAAATATTTGTCCCATGCCGGATGATTTGAATATGTTGCACGTGAGTGTTTCAATGAATTGCAAGTTCAATGGCATGCACATCCCGTCTCCAGTGTCGATATTGTATTCTCGATATTGTACAAACCTTCATGGAGTGAACAAAACAACTAACCAAAGCTTCATGGAAATTTACTTTATAAAACTTTGATAAAATACACCTAAATAATTTCACCTCATTTTTGTATCAGCAATGTATCGATGTATCCATATTTTATCGATATTATATCGATACAGTATCGACATTGAATTATCGATTTTGTAGAAACCTTCGCGGAGCGTACTCAATAACTTTCCAAAGTTTCATGGCGATCCGATGAATAGTAATGCATAAAGGACAAACACATTATATACATTCGATACAGTATCGATATTGCAACGATACATTCCTTTTAAAAAACTAAATAATTTCACCTCAATTTTGTATCAATTATGTATCGATTTATCGATACTTTGGCAATATTATATCGATAAAGTATCGATATTTAAATATCGATTTCGTAGTCCTCTTTTCAGGAATGTACTCAACAACTTCCCAAAGTTTCATGACGATCCGATGAATGGTGTAGTAATGCATAAAGGACATACAGACACACACACATACATTCATTTTTATATATATAGAAGATAGAATGATCACTTGTTTACTCAACATCCGTTGCTAAGTTATATTAATAATGTAGTAAAAACCAAGAGAATTATTTAACGAGGAAATATCTTGCTTAGTTTGCCTCTATGTGGGCTGACTCCCAAGAATCGTCTGTCGCAGCTAATTTGTTACTCGACGGACACCGTCGAGTTCCCCGAAATTTTGTCGGCTCAGATAGCACGCAGTGAGCTAAAAGTTAAAGCTTCCCCTGAAAGGCAACCCGAGGGTTGACGTCTATTAAGAACTTGACGACAACGCCAAGGAAATGAAAGGCCAACGCGCTGTCGCCCCTGACCGGCGACCCTGTCAGTTCGGTCCTCCCGGGATGGATGCGATAACTTTCCCTGCTTCAATATTCCCATCTGGGATCTGTGGATTGCTGATAATGCTGGTGCTTGGATGATGACTCTTCTCCCTTGTCTTTCACGCGCGGCCATCCTTCCAAACATTTGGAGCTTGGTCTTGACATTATTCAAGGATAAGAAATAAATGAAATAAAATAAACCCTTCTGAGCCTTGGGGCGAAGGAGAGGTTTTCCCACTTAATTTGTTATGAAAGCGGAAAACAGGGACCCTCATTTTTCTCGTACTTCTCGATCCTTTTCCTCTTACTTCGGACCCCTGCATTATTCTCTCCTCTACCTCTTTTTCATCCGCTCTTTGAATTTATGGAAACTCGTAACGAAAAGGAAGCTAAATATATCAAAATCTAAAATGAATCTGACATATATTTCTAGCCAATATTTATGCCATCGGCGTAATTTTCCGAGAAAGGAGTTCCATTTGTTTCTTTTGAAAGTATTTTATTCGAAAAATTAAGGTCGGTATCCGAATTCCTAATGTTCGTTGTTGATGAAGTGCGATTAAAAACGTTTTTAAAGTTTGATTTTCCCAATTTTTAAAAAAATATTACGCACATTATTTCTCAATTATTAATTAACCCTATGAGTCTCATGAGATTATCGTTTTTGTAATTTTACGTGTTGAAATGCATGCCTTAAACATGTTTTGTGTCTTGGTGCTAAATTCCTTACGAGTATGTGGGAATAATTCATGTCCTAACTTAGTTAACTCAAGTTAATTTGGAATTTACCGTTCAGCCTAAATTGGAAGAAATGAAGTAAATGTGTTATCCTAGGTTTTTTAGGTTTATCTCAAGCTTTTCTACTTACAGTTAAAAGGTAATTTGCTATTTTCTGCAGCATATGTGACAATTTGCGTATTCTGAACTGTTGAGTCACAAAACTTTCCTTCATCAAGAGTAGTAATGTAATGTTTGTTTGTAAAAATTTAGCTAACGAGTACGCGTAATTGTTATTGAATTTTTGGCAATAGACTTAAATGCCTTTGACTTGTAGTCTAGTGCTAAAAAAAGTAGTTTCAATCTAATTTGAATTCTCTTGCTGGGGGTGAAAACTTCCTGCAAGAATCATCATGAAATTTATATTAGTTTTGATATCGTTGCATGGATGCTTTTGCAGTACGAGATATTCTCGTACTCTTTATTAAAAGTTTCCTCTCCGGCCATTGACCACTCATAGTTGAAACGGTTTTGCGGAATATGCTATCGCAGCAAAAAAATTATGTAATAGAGACCATAGTTTGATCATTCATTTGCGAATCGCTCGCGCACAATTGCTCATTAAATTTACCTTTCACGAGATTTCAAGATTATGGAACCACCGGGACGTGGTAGGTACGGCAGCGGCGCCGTAGCGGACGCGCGTGCTGGTCTGTTTGACCCGTTCCCACGCATGACTGACGCGTAAACACCCACATTTCTTTGCATCCGCTCCGCAAAAGCCAGCTCGACTGTTCGCCGATAATACGGTGACGGCAATGCGGGCTGACGCTGGGGGCGCGGAAAAATGAGTCGCCGCTCGTCCGGTCTTACGGAAAAAGATGAAAGGGTGAGGTTGGGGAGGGAGGCCGTGGGAAAGGGAGGAGGGCGAGGAAAGGAGATAAATCGATGGCCTCCGGGAGCATCTGAACGAACTCTTCAGGGAGGGTGGAATAAAAATAGCGAAAGGAAGGGAGAGAAAACTATGGTCACTTGCGTAAGTGTGGGCATATGCGCATGTGGTTGATATTTTTTGTTCTATTTAAATATGGCTCATTTCCAATATTTCATCCGAAGGAGTTTTTATTCTTTATGTGACTCCTATCCTATTCCCAATTCCGAATCGGTATGCATATGCTATCGCCATGGTAATAAACCCCTATTCCTTTCCTTCTCCCCATTGAGAAATATCTATCAATATCTACTGCCTATTCTTGGCGAGGGCGGTATATTTAGTTTTTTTCCTACGCAGCTTTTCAACTTATTCCTCGATGATGATGACCTGTGCTCTTTAGATTGAAAAGAAATGTTCTTCCCGGTAGATATGTTCGGCCTTTTCAAGCCATCTCGATGGTTTATGGTAGGTGGTGAGTTATCTCCGAACACGCTCTAAAGTTTCCTTATGCTTCATTGCCATACGAGAAATGTGCTTGTGTCTGCAAAATATCGCTTAATTTTTGTAATTATATTTGCGTGGCCGTTTCTTTGTAATCGTTCATTCTACATAATAATTTACTTGATCATTTTATTCCTGCCAGTACTTTATATGTGTAACTATATAAATGAGTATACATAAATGCAGCGGCGAAAAAATCTGAGAGGAGGTGCGGATTTTCCCTCGCGGGGTGAGGGATATGTATATGTACGAGAGATAGAGCTCGTGCACGTGTGTGCGATAGGCGGGGGAAAAATCAGATTAAAACGAAAAACGGTAATAAACACGAACCCAGGCCCGCGAAAAAGTGGGGCGAGGCCGCGGGTGGAGGGGTGGAGAGGGAGGGTTTTTGCACAGCTCATGCATGTAGTCGCACCAGCCGCATCGCTGGTGACACTGAGGCATGGGGAGTGATGGGAGGAGTTTGGAGAGATGAGGAGGGGGCAGGAGGGGGTAGTGCGGGGGCCCTTTCATGCACGGGGACCGTCGCCCCCTCCCGGGCGAGGGCAATTACCGACGCTTCGTTTAACTCGGCGACGCCTCCGGGTGGCGGCCGCGCGAACACTCGGCCCCTGAGCGCTTGATTTTCCGTCTGCATGGACGTCCACGCGCGGACGCCGCCGACGTCGCTCCCTTGAAACTCTCCCCACCTCCCCTTTACTCTCTCTCCACCCATCACCTTCCCTCCCACCTCCACAGTCCTCACATCCCTCCTTCCTCTTCCTCCCTCGCTTCAAACAAAATTTCTCTCCTCCCGTTTCTTTCTAGACCTTTTTGTCGCGGCAGTTTTTCCGCTCCCCGGCTCCCTTTTTCTTCCTTCGTTACTCTCGGCAACGGCGACCCGGAATGACGCCCGCTAAGCGGGGTGAAGGCTCTCCCCCGCTCCGTCCCCAACGGGTCTTCCCAACCCCCCTCCTCCCCTCTCCCAATCGTTTCCCGTTCATTTCCGCTCCAGCATCGTTTGTCCGAGATCCATACGAATAAAGGTTAGTGTGTTTTTCGATATTATTTTCTCTTTGGGTGAGGGCGATATATTTAGTTTTTTTTCCGCCGCAGCGTTTCATCTATTTCCTCGATGATGATGCCCTATGCCTGGTAGATAAAAAAGAAATGTTCCTCTCGATAGATGTATTCGGCCTCTTCAATTCAGGGCTCGTGGCTTGCAAGATAGGGAGAGAGAGAGGTTGGGTGGAGGGATGCCTTTGAAAAAAATGTAATCAGTTTTATCGCTTATCAAACAGTGATTGAATTTGGTTTTTGCTTTGGAGTCGTGTTCATACTATCGCGTGAGTAGACCCATGACATCAAAGGTTTCTGGCTGGTCAAATGCTCCGCTCCCTAACCTGCTACAATAAAAGTGTCGTGATTTTTGGAATGCGCAGCTGTTCTGTCAATCTCCTCTGCATGCGACTTTTTTAATTTGCCTATTTTCCCCTCTATATGCATATATATATATATATATATTTACAACTAAGTGGCTCTCCCAATTTTATAGGGATTCATTTATGTTACTAGACTTCTCTTTCTTTGCTGATAGTCCAGAGCTTAAGAGCCGTCCAAACGGTTTTCAATTAAACTAGCGGATTAAGGTCTGAACTTTTACATTGATGTGATCACTCGGTCTTTTCCTGCATGATATCGGTAGTCAACATAACGCTTATGTATAGCTATTAGGTAGTCGTCAATGAAGCGTAATTAGTGGATTTGGAAAACTATTTCTCTGATGGTAATCGGTTTTGTAGTTGCACCTGTTTTAAATTTCGTTAGTATTTTACTTTGCTGGAAACATCATCTATACGAGAAGCTCTAGATGATTTCTCGCTTCAGCAAATAGTATGAAGTAGTAGCCTATTCGTTGTGAATGTATTTTTTTATGGAGCTCTCCATCTGCACATTAGCTCTTCTCACTAATTTTGGCAAAGAATATGAACCGATGATACGGTATGACCCAGTCACGCATTCCTACCATAGTAAATGTATACACAGAGGTAAAATGAGGATCTGTGCTAGTTTTTCGACCTAGGTTTAATGTGGTATTTTACAATTCGTGGCACTCGTCACTGCCTCGCATCCCTTTCCCTCTTGTTATCCTGTACCTGGTCGAATTATCCTCTTCCGTATATCTCTTTGCCCTCCGTCGCGAGTTGTAACGGTCAGATCGGACCTCGGGCACCGCCCACTCCATTACCTCCCCTTCTCCCAATCCCCTCCCACCACAGTGCGGCGGGGCCTCGAACCCGCCCACATCACACATTCCCTTTCAATTCTCTCCTTTCTCTTTCCTCTCGTCGCATGCCGTGTCCTCCTCTCCATAATTCGGCGACCGCCCGCAAATCCGTTACAGCCCGGCCCTGCTCGATCTCCCTTTCTCCGAGCGAACACGCTTTCGCATGCGTGTCGCCTCCAGTGCACTTTCGAGGCGTGCTTCAAGTGCCTGCCCCTCCTCTATCCATCCTCTCCCCACCCTTGTAGCTGACCCTCTTCTTAATATTTCGAAATGAAGTGCTCAAAAATAAAAATATTTTTCCTCGCTGAGTGCTCTTCCATACGGATGCGAAAGCTCATCCGTGGGTTTAGATTACTCTGTCAACGTTACGTTCTGTTTCCTGGTTTTGAAAGGATGGCGTCCTTTTTTTGTTTCAATATTTTGTTTATTTTTTCGGAGTCTCCGTCGGGTGGAATTGCTGCGATGATGATGGACGTCGTAACTTATTGGTGCCGAAGCCTAATGGAATTAATCGCTTGAACGCTATTCACTTGCGTCAAAGGATGCAATTTCACTTGGGGTGCCGCTAATGGTTACGGCATTTATACACAACGCTTTTGGATGCATAGCCATCATCGGGGTTATATTGGCCACGTACACGCGTTTCAGCAAAAAATTGAGAATTACATTTGCTTGTCTTTTGTCATGTGACAGGTGGTTCGGCAGTTATATATGAAACGACGTATTGATTCCATTTGAAGGAAAATGATTCTCTGGGATTCTCAAATCCTGAGCATCAATTTTGGATCAAAGGACAAAAATTAAAAAATTAACAATAAAAAAATGCTAAGTATGAGGTTTGTCAAATATCACATTTTGATGATTAACTATGTTTCCCCGTCATTTATTTTACTGTAGAGTCTCTTAAGCGATTTAAAGCTCTAAAGCGTAACCGTTTATAACGATTCACTATTTACAAGAATAATGAAAACCAAGTGTCAGAGTATATTTCGTTACGTATTTTTAATGATTTTAGCTGGCGTAGTGCTTGACTAAATTTGCATGTTTCCAGTGGCTTTCACTTCGTGAAATGACTTGAACTTTCATATGAATCGTTAGTAGCACTCGCGTATTGCTCTTTCAGGGAGATTGGACTTAATTTTAGGTTGGTCTGGTCATCTCAGACATATCGTAAGGCGGAGACCAGATGGAATGAAGTCCATGCAGTCATCATTCGAAATGCATGAACAGCAGCAGTGACTAGAGCGGAGGATTTGTGGACTAGAGAACAAAAATGGGAGGGGAATTATTAAATTAGTTAGATTTACGGCAAATCAATTGTAAGTAAAAAGTTCATAAGTAAGAAAAAAAAACAAATGTTTAGTAAAAATGGGATGATGATCAATAAAGGAATGCAATAATCAGAGTTTAAAATGACGAGTTCTAATCTGGAACTCAGTAGAAACTGTAATGCTTAGAATAAAACAAGAGTAAATCTGTATTTTCGTGGGATGACATGTTGGAGTGAGGTGGGCGTGTTAAAAGAAAACGTTAGGGGGAGAATTGTGTTAGGAAAAGAGAGGTTTACCCAGAAAAGAGAACTCCGAGCTGGAAACTTGAGTAAAAATGTCAAGAAGAGGTAAGTAAAGATTTTGATATGGAGCACGGTGTTAAATGGCTCAGGGACCTGAAATTTCGGGAAAGAGGATCCGCAGTCCTTTGAGATGTTGGTGTGGAGGAGAATGGTTGAATTTCGATAAAAGGAAGTAGGACGAAGGAAGATGAACTCAGCTTGGAGGGTGAAGAAGAGAGCGATGTGAATAGAATTAGTGAAGTTGAATAGGTGGATTGGACAAGTAATTAGAGACAATGGGATTGTGAAGGTCGTAGTAGGAGAAGGATTCTTGAAGGCCATGGGGAAAAAACGGAAAACGATGTATTTAATGTGATGAAGCGAACTCTTGGGCGATTGCTCATCCGTAAAAGTGTGTGGAGAAGCGGCTTTCATGATATTGGAAACGTCTAGGATAGTATGAATGTATCACCCAAACCTATGGTGGTGGAAGCCCAACAATTAGTTTTCTTTGAACTGTTATGTGTATTTACTTTGTTAACGCTGTCAAATTTACATCAGGGAATTGAGTTTCTAACTCTGAGCAAAGACTACTATTCAAAATGAAGATGTTCATTTTGATCGTAATCATTCTCTGCAGTGCATTGTTCTAATCAGGGGAAATGATTCACCGTTTTCTCGGGGAAGTGTGCTCTTCACTTAGAAAACGTATTGATCATAATAACGTTCACTTGTCATTTTGTTGAGTGCCATTAATTAAAAGGTTTCTTGCCGGAAATAAATCAATAGGAACGAAATATGTAGCTACTCAATAAATGAGTTTCAGGCGTCACTTTGTGGAGGTACATTTTCGGAATGAAAATATTGACTGTTTACGCGCACTAAAGTGAAATTTCACTACCTAGGTTTCGACGCGTAGCGTCATCAAGTGAGAAAGACTTTTCTCGCCTAGGTAGTAAAGTCACAGAAAATGTGCTCAAAATTTATACCGTGGATGAAGCCTAACCTTTTCAGCATTATATTAACGAATTTCAGAACTTCATAGGAAATCGCAGGTGGCCCAGGGAAAGGAACTGGCCCCCCTACCCTGAATGTGTGAATTTCATACGCCATTGGCTTAGTACGGGGTGAGCTCTACCCTCACCTATCAAAACCAACCTTCGGGTTGAATAACTGAGTGGTTAACGAATTTAGCCGAAAATGTCCGAATAAGCCCAGGTGAAAATTTACGAAAATTAAAATAAGTTCTTTTCTAAGAAGATCCTAATACCTACAGCTGGGATTTGGCAGGTTATTATTTTTGAGTTATATACTTGATTTACCAGAATTTGTTTGCGAGAAAGAAATTTATTTCATTCTGCCAAAATATCTCATTGAATAAATATTTATCTAAAGATATCCACATTTTACGAAAATCTAAATAATACTTCACTTTTGACGTCTATTAAAAAGTTTTACCTGCTGAATTTTTTCTAATTATTCTGAAGGATTAATTCCTATTTTTTGATAACCCAGGAACATTATTAGAATTACCTCACTGAATATATCTGCTTTGAATGAAATATCTTCCAGTAAGTCTTTACTTATCCCTTACGGATAGGTAGGAAATGATTTTCTTTTATCGGCACAAATGGCTGGGAAACGAGTTTCCACCCTAGATCCTTACAAATTGCATCCTTGGACCCATCGTTCCTATTTCCGCTGTCTATCGATTCGGATCTGAATCGGCAGGACACAGTGAATCGATGGAAATGGATAACCCACTCTTTTCCTTATCTACCGTTTCTTAGCTCTCAAAATTTAGTCGGAGCTTAATCCAGAATTCCCTTTTGACGGAGACTCAAGGTCGCACCAATTTTTAAACCCTCATGGCTGCACGTAGTTGGTATTTTAGAGTAAGTTTGTGAGCTTTTTTTCTCCCTCCTCGTTGGGCAAAGATTAAGCTCCGGCCTGCAGATCGTGACCCATTCAACGTCCATCTGAAGCTTAATTAGCCTCAAGGGTCCGCCAGCACCACCACTAATGACATAAGCACGTGCACAAATGCTCCCGGGAGCCGAGACGCGCTGGTGCAGCCCGACTTCTGTCGTGAAGACTTCTTATGCGCTCGCCTGGAGGCAGTAGATGGACCCCCTCACTGCAGCAGCTCGCCTTAATTATCCAAATTACTTCCACGTAATACCCTAGGGTCGTCGAAAAGTTTCGCCCAGCCAGACGGAGGTAGCCTTGAGTTTGTAGCTTCTCCAGCGTGATGGGTTCCCATAGGAAAAGAAGGCAGGCAAGGAGTGGGGAAGAAAAAAGCAATCTGCATTGCTACAAAGTTCGCTAGAGATCTTTTCGAGTTACGGATCCGTTATCGAATCTCACAGAAAAGACTCAATTCGGCATCGTCCTCTTTTTTTTCAAAGTCAAAGCCGTGGCAGGGTGCTCACTATACATACATCGCATTACAGCTCTCGTTCTTCCGTCCCACCGAAGTCAAACGTAGTCACGCGACCCACTTGGGCTTCGTTGCCGCCGGGCATCATGTTCTTCAATTTTCGAATCCAATCTCCTTAATGCTCAT
Organism: Platycnemis pennipes; assembly: GCA_933228895.1. Classification (NCBI taxonomy): domain Eukaryota; kingdom Metazoa; phylum Arthropoda; class Insecta; order Odonata; family Platycnemididae; genus Platycnemis; species Platycnemis pennipes. The sequence continues at coordinate 112,337,146 of OW121847.1, forward strand.
GGGAAAATTTCCAGAAGTTAATCCTGCAATGTTCAAACGTAAGTGTCCACCGCGTTGATGTGTTAAATTTTGCCTCAAGAGTTGATTATACATGTCATATTAATGAATGCTAAATTACTGAATTGTACTCGTCATCTTCTGGTCAGAATAACGAAAAAGTTAATTCCAATGTTGAATGCGTGCACTTTGACTGCAGTTGAATGCGTTTTTATCTCGAAAAACGGAGGAAAATATTTATATTAATAATATAATACGCAGCGACGACGATCGGAATGGTTTTTGCTTCACTTACCTCTCTATTTGCGGTGACATCGCGACGAAGCTGACAATATTCGGATTCACTCACTCTCTTCGACAAGCTCCTGGTTTTTGAGTCCGAAATATCATGTAATTTGAGACTCCAATTTAAGCCTCATTCATCAAATCCATTTCCCAGTACGTCTTATCAAACAATGCGCAGTACGCGGCGCCAATATTGAGCCGGTACCATTGAGCGGGAAACTAATCGCATTAAGAGCGCGTTCAAACCAGCAATGTCGGATGTGGTAACCAGGTCAACAGTTTTATTTCGTGCCTTTATGATGAGTGGTTCGCGTAATCTTTGGAAAACATTAAAATATTCAGACTGTTTCGAATGTTTGTTTTGTTTCACAGCTTTCCTTGAGGTGTGAATGAAGGATCGTTCGGTCGATTTTATTGTGCTCCAATATGGGTCATAAAGCGTTGAGGAAGGCGTGGGCTCCAGTTGTTCTATCTCTTGCCTTCATTCTCTTGTCGTTTTACGTCGCCTCATTCCCGCTCCCACCGTCCTCCGTCGCCTAACGCTCTTCCCCCTCTCGTGTTAGACGGGGGTGTGAGGCTCATTACCACCGCACTCCTGCCGCCCAGCAAAATGTCCGTCTCCTGGGGATCTTCAACGCGCCTCTTTCGAGCGCCTCACCGGGGCCCGTTGGTATGCCGAGGGCCTTGTGTGTCTCTCAGCCACGTCCCACATCAAGCATGCGTGCATTCAACCCGTTCTCACAGACTCCGCTTGTTCCTTAACCCAGTTTCTCTGCTCCAGGGCGTCGCCTCTTCCTTGGAGGAGCGCGAGGACGAGGGAACGGTGGAATCAGGAATTTACGGGACGGGAGGGAGTAGGCGTCATCTTTTTTGTCACTTATATTGCCATTCGTGCGTATTCGTTAAGGGGACTGATAATAATACAGTTCTTTACTTCGTACATTATTCATAAGAGGATAAATAATGCGAAACTGCGTAAAAACATAAATATATAGTGGTGGGAATGGTTGGAAAAGTTTTTATGCGTGATTTTGTTGGACTAAGGTGGTAAAATAATGATAATATTTGGCATGAGGGTTCTTAGGGAGAGAAATTGCTTTACATGACTCGCGAGTGAAAGGGGGGCATGTGTTCTGCGGATTAGTTAGAAGTGTGCTTACTTTTTTATAAGCTAAGACAGAGGTTGTGGCTAAACGGTTTTTCGTTAGGACACAGGATTAATTTAATTAAACATGGTATTTTAAATATACAAATCGCACACCTATGGGCGACGGAGGCGGAAAAGTTTCAATAATGGATTTAGAGTCGCGGTACCACTTCTCTTAACGTTCGGTTATTTCTATGTGTATACAAGGATGCCATGTCCAGGTCATTGTTCATTACCATGACAAAAATGAATTCAAACAAGCTCTAGGGGCCACGTATATGCGAGACTTTTTATACTTAAACATCTCAAGGGCTTAGCCCCACATTCTATGCAGCAGTAGCAATGGAATAAGCATCCTTGGAAAGGTATAAGTTTAGATGTAAGTTACGGTATTGCCTAAACGTTTAAATCGCCTAAAAACCAAATTGTACTACTAAAAGATGTAATTTACCCGTATAAAATGAGGATGGTTAAACAGCCGGAAGTAGAAGGCAGTTTTTAAGGCTCTGAACGTCCTGCGGTCCCTCTTGTGTTTCGAGGTCGGTGGCGGAAACAGGAAGAGAGAGCCTCCAGGCTTACTCAGGATGGATTAGGTCTGGAAGGGAAGGATAAGTTGAGAGATGCGGAAGCTACTACGTCGTCCAAGGCCAAGCTATGTATCCATGATGTGCAAGGATGGGAGATAGCTGAGGTAGGCAGTGGCGTGCCCGCGGACACACAACACTCACAAATATAGACGTAGCGACCCGCTGATGGCCAATGCGGAAGTGACCTCCTGTCTCCCATCCAAAATAGCCGTGGAGTTACTTTCTGCTTTGGAGACTGGATAATGAAGCCTCCTCCTCAATTGTCTCGCACAGATCTAGAGAGATCACCTTGAAGGTAAAGCTGCGATAATTACAGGAGAGGATGTTGTCTCCCTTTTGTGACGCCCCTACGAGAATGCCGCAGATCAGTATCAGATGACAGAATAATGTAGGTCAGGATGAGGGGATCAGTTTGAGGGGTGTGAAAGTTAAGGTGCATATTGATAAAAAAGGCGCGTGGTCGGAAAGGTGAGGAGGACGCGAGGGAAAAATGGTTTCGGAGGATGGAAGAAAGGATACGAAAATGGGGAGAAAGAGAGTGAGACGAGACAGCGAGGGAGATGGAGAGAGAGAGAGAGGGAGAGGGTTAAGAAGGTGGCATGGGAGGGAGAGTAACTCCCCGGACGTCCTCCGAATAAATATTTCACGTCGGTTGAAGGCTTTAAGGGGGTTTTCAGGCGCCGCGTTGGGGGACTCGCAAGTGTTCACTCCGTATGAATGATTCCTGTGGCCGCAAAGCAGAGCCTCCTCCTACTACCTTCCCACCTTCACTTCCCTCCCTCCCAACCCCACTCTATTCACCACAACCTGCCTACCGTCCCGCTGCTCAAATTCTCCTCTAGCCCTCACTCCCCCCCATCACTCCGACCCTCCCACAGCTGAATCCACCTCCTCCCCGAACCTCTCCTCCCATCCGGCTCCCTTCATCTCTTTTTTTCCTTGAAAAAAGAAAACCCTTCCCCGTACATTCCTCCTCTTTCCCTCTCAGACAACTGCGTCTTGAGATGCGCAGGCCGATATTATTTTTTTCCACGCCTCCTTCCCCGTCAGCTTTCTCTCCACCTCTCGCTCCTTCGTCTTCTTCTTCCTTACCTTGCGGAAGATATTTCGCTTCCTCTCTCTCTTTCATGTATACCGTGCGGCTTTCCATATTTTCTTCCAACCGACCGTCGGAAACGTCACGAGTCCCTTCGTCTTAGACGCTCCTTATACGGCGTCGTATTTTTCCTTTAGGGTTTTGGTCGGGAGGAGGAGGAGGTAAGTGACCGGGCTCTGTTCCTTACGCCCTCCATTTCCTCCTCCTGCGTCCCGAGAGTGTATAAAAAAATAAAGTATCCGAGTTGAGTCGCTCCGGAATATTTTCCACCGGACATTTTTCCCGGGTTGAGCAATACATATTTATATCCGCGGCGTTTCTATCGGTGTGGATTGTGGATCCGACGTTTTGTACGGTCCGGTCATTGCGTGAGCGGGCGGTCGGAGTCTTCGGCACCCGTATATACGCATGACATAAATAAGAAATAGGCCACGTGCTGAAATCCGTGATTGAATTGGTCATTCCTCTGATATCGGCATCGCTGGTAAAGGTAGGGGATGTGCCCATAGGCTTTCCCGCTCCTCTTCCCGGACGAGGAGCCCAGGGCATCGATCGCGTGCCACTTCCAATTCCGCCGAACGCTGTTTAAGCACGCATGAATTTTTCATCCGCGGCGGACATCGGCTGCCGTCCCTCCGGCCGCGGAGCGGGACAACTCCCGCCGCAAGGGGAGCGGCGCGCATGCGCCCCCCTCATGGATCCCAGGGAGGAAAATTGCCCAAAGAACCCTTCAGTAAATACTATGACCGCTTTTGTGCTGGAGAAAAATTTGAATTGTTTTCCTGTGCCTTCTTTCTTCTCCCATGTGTGCGCAATTTAAACTCAGTTCCTCAGGTCACTTATGCTCTTTTGGCAAGCTTGTGCAAACGAGGAAAGATGCGTTGTTGATATTGTGGGAGGAGACAGACATCTAATCTTATTTGCGCCATTAGATATAGATGGTTATTTGGACAGAGGTAGGAATTTTAAGGAAATTGAAGAAGGGAGGAGAGAAAATTGGCGATGGCCGACTACGCTTTGCAAAATACAAAATACAAATAAGTTTTTCTTGACTCAATGTCCAGTTTGATGTGCAGATTGCTCTACTCAATGTCTCGATGTGCTCCATATACGGTAATTAAGTAGTGACAAGGATTTTCTCACAGCCTGGACTCCAACACGAGACCTCGGAATGGTAATCCAATGCTCCAGCCACCACACCAACCTAATCACCGGAAGGAGGATTTTTTTTATTTTGTACTCCCGCATGTTTTATGAATAAATACTTACATGTATATTTTATGTAAAAACACTCTATCTACTAGTTGCAGCATCTTTAACACGTAGTTTGTAATAATATTAAACATTTATTATAATTTTCTTTTCCACTCCGGGGTAGGCCGAATGCTGAAAGACAAGATAACATAAATAGTAAGCTTGAATTTCTCGGGTGATGTTGCACAAAGTTATTTCAAAAGAGAATTGGGCTGTAATGAGAAAGATAAGGGATACACACGGGCGCGTGCAAAAGGGAAAGGAGATGGAGAACTGAAGCGAGAATGGAAATGAAGTTCGCGGAGGGGGAATCACTTTCGGGCAGCGACTCAAATGAGAGCGATAATGCAAAAGTGAAACGATCTTCCCTTTGGGTTATTTTTTCTCCCCTTCTCCTGACATTCAAAACACGAAAACACGCGTAGGGACCTTTCACCCTTTTGCCTCGGTGAGAGAGAAAGAGAGAGATGGTAGAGGGTAGGGGAAATGGAAAGAGAACAAAAGAAACTCAGGTTGGAATAAATTTCCTCGCCAAACGTACATAATTTTACACATTGTTTCGTTCACTACACGGTTATAATGCCAACCAACACTGGCGCCCAAACAAACCCGAAACGATATCCAGCGTCCCGCTGCTTGTCTTGTGTCTCCTCGGAAAACGAATTGAGTCGTTCCTGTAGCCACGTCATGGAAATAAATAAATATTCCATTTATTATCTGCACACGCCGTTACACCAAATACATTGAAGGCACCTCTCTTGTTTTTTTCATTCACCCGAGCGCGTGGGACGGGAGGTTGAATTTGGGTGCGGAATGGCTGGAAAGTCGGAGGGGAAGGGTAAATGTGGTGAGACGCAATTGATGGGACGGGTGGATGTCCATCCTTTGTGTTTGCGCGCGTATGTCGCGTACCAGCATGTAAATTTTTTGTGTGTATCTTTATTTTTTCACTCTCTCTCTTGTATTTTCATTAATTTATCCCGTTAATTACGTTTTTCACTTTCCTTTCCCTTTCGTACATTCCTCATCATTTTTCTTTTCTCAGCGGCTAGATAGAAGTGGCATTTCTACGTTGAAACGTGAGATCCGCAGATCAGTCTCCAGTCACCAGAAATTTTCACGAGCGTGTCGTTTTATGTTGGATTTTTTGTGTATGCTTATTGATGCACGCATGCGCGCGTATTTGTGTGTAAATGTACCGCTCTATTTGGATATTCTTGCATGGATGCCCGCGTGTATGAATACCATGAGCATAAATAGATTTTGGCAGAAAAAAATTGACTGTATTGCTTGTGACCACATGTATGTGGACGTGTATGTTAGTATTCGTTGTATACTCCACGTCATATACGTGAATGCGTATTCGTTAAAGTTCACGTTCACTGATGACTGATTCGACTGATTGGGAGCCTACCGAGGTAGCCAGGGGAGTAACACGCCAGACTGGCCATCCAAAGGTTTGAATCCCCCCTAGGGTATGAATGTTGTTTTGCCCTGGAATAAGGTCTAAGGTTAGGTGACGTGATAGAATCTCAACCATCAGAGCATCGAAGGCCCAAGTCCTGTTCAAATCTCGCGAACTGGCGGCGAAAACTTTAACGGCGTTACCAGCTGAAATTGCCCAGTAGCAGAAATTCTACAGAGAAAAAATGAAAGAACGTCTTGGTAGCTCGACTGGTAAGAGGACTTAGCCGGAAATCAGCGGGGTCCGGGTTCGAGTTCCGGTTTAGGCAAATGATTTTTTTCTCTGCGGAATATATCTCCCATGTACTATAACTACGGCTTTTTTTGAGTTCCTAGTGCTATGGTTAGCACACCTGGTAGGAGGACTCAAACTTCCTAGAAATATCACATCTGTCTCCCTTCCATTGCGTTGTTCCCATTTATATGGTAGACCATTTTTACACACTGTATAACACCCTGATCCCTCCCCTATCCCCTCACACCATCTTCAGACTTCAAAATGACTTCAAACTGACTCGTATTCCCATTTTCTTGGCCGAGCAAAGCTCTTATCTCCTCTCTCCACTTTCCCATCTCTCTCCGTCCTATGAAACACCACCACCCATCGCTACACCCCTTCTGCTTCCCCCTCCGTGAAGAACGTACGAATCTCCCACGCCTTTTGGCGAGAAATAATGGAGGAATGGGGTGGAGGGAGAAGGGCGAGAGGCAGCGGTGAGTTGGGGTGGATGTGGCGGCAGAGGAGGAGTAGGAGGAGAAGACGGCGACGGGAGGCGTGAACTGAAGTGGACCCGAAATGAGAGAGAGAGAGAGAGGTTGGGAGGAGCTGGGTGGGGTTGAGGGTGGGGAAGTTTGGGAAAGGGCAGCGTCGGGGTTCCGGGGAATTCGCGGAGTGGGTGTGGGGAGGAATGACGGGATGGGTTGGTCGGAAAAGGGACTCGGTAATTTGGATGGAGAGGGTGGGAAGGATTGGTGAGTGGCATGGCGGAAAGGGGTCGTGGGGACGCTGGGATGGGACGCCCCTTGACCAAACGGGAGACGGACTTAGTGGAAGGAACGGAAAAGGAAACGAAGGGAAGGGAATTCCTTCTTACAATGGCCGGCGAAAGAGGTGAGGGATTGAGTTCTTGTTGTATTCTTGGTATGATCAAAACGTTGCAAAGGAGTGGTTCCCAACCTTTTTGGCACTGAATGCTGGTATATTTTAGGCAGAAGGCTTGCGTAAAAGTAGGTGAAAGTTTTGCTCATTGGTATGCGTACCACAGGTTGGGAACCAATGGTGTTTAGGATACAAACGCTGACATAGCTGAAATACATCCGAGCTCGACGACATTAACTCGCTTTTTAGAACTTGTCCAATGGCGAAAGGTAAGTGATCGGGGGAAATGAGTAACTCATGCTAGCGTTTGAAAATGATTTCGGAACTTGAATGAAATCTATTGAGTTAGAGAGGTCGGGAAAATTGAGGAAGTTTTCTCGCAATTATGGGGATGAATTTTAATGCTGGATTTAATTTTCTGTCTGTAGTTTCTTGTCTCCTTCCGTCTAGTGAAAGTCCTTTTCAGCACACTTTGACAAACAGAAGGCAGCATGAAAGAGACCGGATATGAGCGGGCAGACTTTGGAATTTGGGAAGGATAGAGCGTATTTTACAGCTATGTCTAAGGATCGAAATTTAAATTCCTAACCACGTCATTAGTGAGGCTTTTTCATCTTATGGGATAAATAGAGAGTCCTTTCTCCCTGTAGAAATGGAAATCTATGTACATCGTAATTTCGTTGGTGAGGTTTAAAAATCTACCTAGTTACGATCGTTTTGGATGAATGACAAACTTATGCTGCCGAAGTCTTCGTCATCAGTTACTAGGTAGGTAAATGAGGTTTTACTGGTTGTTTCAGCTTTGATAATAAAATTTATTGTAAACCCTTTGGTGACTAATTCCCGCTCCTTAAATACACGGCAACCTGGAACTGAATTCATACATCAAACTTGATACACTCCTCAAATATACTGTCCCTTTCCTCCTAAAAGAAGGTTATTTCGAATAAATGAATGATTCATGATGAGTACCTTATATGCGTGCGGATTGTAACACTTTTACGGGAGACGTATCTCGTTTCTTCGTGCAATGCAGGCACTACTGAGACTCGAGAAAGCGCGGCTGAGTGAAGATGAGTGTTTTGGGAAGACGGAGAAGAGGTGGAATGGAGTAATTGAGCGTGAGATTAGGGGAAGAGAGGAGTTACAGAACGGGGACAAAAAGAGATGTGTGGAAGAGACATGAAGGTGAAAAGAGCGTGTGTTTAGAAAGAGAGAGAGAGGCGGAAAGGGTCCATGGGATGGTGTGGAGTGGAATAAATGATAAAGCAGCCTCGAGGAGTTGGATAAAAAAATGGCCGAGATGGAAGGAGGAGGTGCGCTAGGGGTAGGGGAAGGGAAAAAGGGTGAGAGGGCGTGAGGGGAAACGAAGCGGGAGGAACGTTTTTAATTTCTGGAAATGTAATATCTACCACTCACTTCTTTTCACGCAATTAGTGGAAGTCATGCTCGCCATAAAGAAGGGGCCTTTCTGTCTGCTTCGTTGGGGAGGGAGAGGACCCCTTCAGAATTCTATTAAAAAACTGAACGGACGCGAATAAAATATGGCCAGGGAGGAGACGTTAGTGGGAAGGAGAGAGGATTGAGACGAAAGGTGGAGAGAGAGAGATTTCGGGGGAGGGGAGCATGGGCGAAAGGGTTGCGGTGGTGGACGGGGGGTGAGCAGTGTGGGAAGTGAAGCGGAATGCGGAGTGGGTGGGCTGGAAACTCATTACCGCACCCTCCCACGCCCCTCCTCTCGTCACTCTTTTTTCCTGCCGTTTTTACTTTCTCGCAGCTCTTACGGTATCCATTTTTCGACCGAATCTGCAGGACTTCCTTATTCCGCCTCCCTCTCATTCTCTCTCTCGTCTCCTCGAATTGCTCGAGAGTTTTTTTTCTGGAAATGCTGTGTGTATTTCTCTCTCTCTTTCCTCTTCCTTGTTACTCGCTCCCTTCCCCAGTCCCCTTTCCGAAAACTTTTTCTCCCAAACTGTCGCCTTCCGTAACAGTTAACAATAAGCACATGAAAATGACCGTGTCGTCTGCGTTCCTTGAAAGAAAAGCACGCCGTGAATGCGTATCCATGGCGTTCACCTCTTGTTTCCTCGTATCTCTCTCTCTCTCACTGCTTGTCACTGCTTATTTTTTCGGTGCTCGGAGAGCAGTTGCTTACACTCGTTAAGACTTTTCTGCCCGTTTCTCCTCTTCAGTCCCGCCATCTCCGTTTCCGGTCATTTGGCATCCATTGTGTTTGTCTCGCTGGCATTTCCCTTCAGCCGAGCTTCGTATATTATGGTGTATATATCTTCCCTCTCATTGTCAGACAGCTCCGTATCCCTCGCTCATAATCTCTTCTCGATGTGACTGCCAGGGGGAGACAAAGTGGAGCTGAAGGTATCAGGTTTTTCCATCAAGTTCCATAAACGTCGGCTGTATTCCGAAGACTGAAATGTCGCTGCGGATCCATAATTGTCAGTAACAGCGTTTACTAATGGAGCAGACTTCTCAATGAGTCTCGGTCGGGGTATTGTGTGAGTTTCGGTTTCCCATGTGCTTCTTCCATCCACGCGCGTACGTAAGTACCGTTTAATCTGGGAAGGAAAATATTTTATGCATATCAGATATAAATTTTTAAAACTCTTTCATCAATGTAATTGCATGCTGATGATTGTTTTCATTACAATACGTATGCGTTACAAAAAAGCGATAATATCCGATTTCTTGGCAGTCAAAAATCGTGATCACGAGCTTTTACTTTACTTTACCGCATATTCGTCCCATCGTCATCATCGGTCAACACTCCTAGGATTGGTTTGACGTAGCCCTCCACTCGATTCTTCTATCGGCCATCTTCTTCATATTGACATATCTCCTCTCTTTTACATTCTTCACAACCTGTTCCATATATCTCATGCGAGATCTACCTTTTCCAATCTTCCCGTTCACTTTTACTTCGACGATTGTCTTCATTAGGCTATCGTGTCTTAACATATGGCCGATTAAGTTATCCCATCTTCTTCTTAGAGTTTCCAGCAGTCTTCTTTCTTCTCCCAATCTTCTTAGGAATTCCTCGTTACTTACTCGGTCGATTCATTTCATCTTCATCATTCTTCTGTAACAACACATTTCCAATGCTTCCACCCTTTTCTTCTCCGCAGCTGTCATTTTCTATACCTCCCTGCCATAAAGAAACATATTCCGTATGTATGTTCTTATGAATTATTTTCTTATTTCTGCGCTTTTATTTCCAGCTGTAAGTAGATTCTTCTTTTGATAGAATGCCCTCTTTGACTGGGCTATTCTACTAATTCATTCTTGCTTCGTCCATCGATGGCTACTCGGCTTCCCAGGTAACTGCAGTATTTTTATCAGGTGACTTTGCTGATCCTGATTGTTGTCGAATGATAATTGTACTGTTGGAATAAAAAATCAGGAATGTCTATGCTACTTGATGTGAGCCGTTTGCATTTATAAAAATTGAGGGATAGAATGACTTAAGCTAGTAAGGTAGCTCGAAGGAGTAATGTGAACAGGTTATAATTTTATTTTCCTGAATTGATGATATTATGTACTTCTTAAAGATCCCTGAGGAAAGCAATCTGATGCAAGAGAATTTCATGGCACTGCGACCAAAACTATTATTTTCAAAATGCATATTATGACACCTAACGCCTGCGAAAAAAACTTCTCAACTCTGCGCGAAATAAAACCGAAATAAAACCATTATCGTGAATTTTATTGGTGATTAATTTATTTTCCATAATATATATTTGTTCAAACCAATAAAAAACTTATTTTAATTAAATACATAGTCATTTCTAGCTAAATTCTCCAGAATACTTAATTCATGAGTTGAAGCATTTATCAAATAGCTTTTATTGCTTGTCAAATATTTCTTATGTAAATCAAGGCCATACTCTTCTGAATCGCTTTTGTTGATTTCATGCTTACAAACGACCGTAATATTCTTTTTGTTTTCATAACGCTCAGAAGTAGATGCAAGCTCAAAGCTGTTACCAGCAAATAACGATGGAAACGCCCTCTTTTATGTATTTGTTGGTCATTCATTCCATTTATTTCTTTTTTAGCGAAAAATTACCGGGATCGCATATTTTTGTTGTTTTTAATCAATTTTCTCTTTTCACTGTCACGACGTTTATTTTCTTCATTTATTTGTATTAGGCTTTAAATTTCACCCGTCATTAATTGGAGCACTTTCCTTTATTTTGTGTAGAATTGTTCATTGTTATTTTTGTCAAATTTGACTCTACTCATAAACGTCGGCTGTATATCCTCAGTCCGAAGACTGAAATGTCGCAGCGGATCCATATTTTCCATTAACAGCTCATAAAACCTTTAATGAAAATTTTCGCCACTACTGTATTTCCTGTTAACTCTGATAAAATATTTGCTGACGTGATATCTATCATGAAAACATTTTCAGGGGATTAAAATTATATTTTGGTATTTTCTTTATGATAAATTCATACTATTCCGTGTTGATTAAAATCCGTATAGTTTATTGCAATGGATTTAACTAGATTCGAGAAACCTTATTTCTGGTGTTACTGCTTTTACTTAATGCTTTTAACGATTTCGTACTGGGCAAAGAAGCGTTGGTTGTGGAAAAAGAACGTGAGAACATGTTTAAATTGATATTTGCATGTGTTTATGTATATTTCTCCTAGTAGGTTCGTTTTATTGGAGCAATAGGTGTTTTAACTCTAGGATTACACTTCCTATCAATTAATCCAGAAATGTGTGGCATTTATCATCGCTAATTGTTCTTGATCCGCCCATGTAATTCGATTGATGCATGTATGTAATGTATTCTAGTTCCCTCATTACGTGGAATACTTTTCCGAACTTTAGTCGTATGTTAAGTGGTATCCGATAACAGGGAATTGAACCTGTTTCTTAAACAATTTTATCGATTATCTCAAGTTTAAGAGCCAAAATTCATAATTATTTTCCCTCTCCTGAGTGATAATTTTCTTTCATAAAATTTAAATGTGGTTGAAATTCATTCGAAACCATACAGCTTCTGAAAGTGTAGGAGTTATCCGATCCTTACTCTTCCTGGCGTCGTGTTCCTGGCAGATTTCCAGTTCATTGGTCTAATTATATGAAGCAGCCTATAAAAGTCTTTTAAGGTCATTACCTCTGCCTTCTTTTCATGGTTATCATTGGATAAAACCCTTAAGAAGTTTCGGTTACTAGCTTATGCTTAATGATTCGGATTTCTGTACGCTCATTCAGTGTCGTTTGGTTAAGAAAGCGATGCTCAAACCGACGCGAGTTCTGTTTCCTCATCCATTTGTCCTAAAATCTAATAATATTGCTTGATGGGGTTTGAAGTTTGAGTTGAGGTCTGAAACGTCCTCGATCAGCAGTTGTGAAATTAGTTCATTTTAACAGTTTGTGTTCACTTTTGGGAGAGCATGTATTATTTTATATTTGTTTTCCAATTAAAATGGGTGAGGGTATTTAGAACCAGCGTGGTGATGAGTGGTGTGTGTGTTTGTAAATAAGCTTTGTCATCTTTTTTTCTATAATAGCTAAGAATATGCGCAGGAGAAACCTTTTTCAGTGTTAAGATAACGTTTCGGATTTGCTTAATTTCCTGTCAATCGTACCTGCACTTTTCCTTATTAGGAGACAAGGACTGAGTTTGTGCACAGATTGTCAAATCATGCATGTTATATTCTTATTCGATATAATTATTATCTCTGATTCACAATAATAACATGATATATTATCCCGTCATTTATTCAGTGTTATGTTGAGTCTTTCGCGAAATGAATGATTCGTGGCTCAAAGGAAAATATAGACTATTCTTCATACCTATCAGCTATTGTCACCCAAGAAGTGCTTAGTCAAATAAGTGAGATTGAAATTAACATTGAGCGCTCGGCATGCGCGCCTTTTTTTCGCTGATCGTTTTCTTTCTTCCCCGAAAGACTGAAAATTCACCATTCCATTAAAGCCGCCTCGGCGGGATCGCCTCCCTGAGACTTAATCATACCATTCCATCCGAATTAAAATAATACCCGCCTTCCGCCCCGGCTCGCCGTCCCAATCATCTCTCCCGCCAAAGCCCTCCTCCCCCGGCCCATCCATCGCTCCCTTCCACGCTAATCCTTTTACACCCATCATCCGCACTTCAATTTCACGCTTCCACGGCTGGTGGCTCCTCCAAGACTCCTTGCCTCTCCCACTTCTTCCTCGTCCCTCCTTCGCCATTTCTTCCGTCTTCACCCGCCCTCCTCCCGTCCACCTTCAACTTCGCGTCCCCACTTTGCCCCATTTCCTCCGGTCTCTCCCTTTCCGCCTCTCACCTTTCTCCTCTCCGCCTTCCCCCCTCTCCGCGTCTTTCCATTCACTCTCTCCGCCCGTCCCACTTTCTCCCAATCCCCAGCACTATTATTTCTTCCAATTTCCCCTCGCTCGCCCACCCACACTTGCGCCCAGTTATATCCTCGCCGTTTCGCCATTTTCTCCCGTTCACATCGTCTTTTATCTCCACCGGATCTGAGGAATTTTCTCCCTCGCCGTTTCCTCACTTGCTCTCTCCTCTCTTTTCTCTCTCGCGCCTTTCCGTCCCGACTTCTCTTTCTCCTTTTCGTCACCGCGCCTTATTCCCCCTGTCCCTCTTGCCCTTTTTCCACTCACTCGTGATACCTTCATCTTCTTAAGTTCCTTATCCAATTCCTGCTAATCTCGTTTCCCCGACCCATCTCGCTTTCTCTCTCTACATCCCTCCCTCCAGACGTTTATTTCTATCTCCTTTCTCTGCCATCCAACTCTCTCACTTTCACATTCATCGTGGTGGCGTTCCCGATTGGGGAGTTCCATTATCTTCCTTCTCGTTCCTATCCAGTTTTTATTCTCTTTTTACAAGCGTTCCTAACGTTCTCATTCTAATTTTGAGTGGACTCATGAAAAGATAAAATTCTTACTTGATTTGATTCCGCCCTCTGGGGAAGGTATGCGTACAGTGAGATCAATTACCAGAAATATGTGTATGTATATTTGATATCTGCCTTCTCTATAATTTACTTTGTGCCTCACATCCGATTTGTTATAGGAAAGCCTGTCTTGCGCAACCAAGCCATATGCCATAATCCAGTATGACATTGATTGACAGTATTTTAACTAACACAATTTTAGGGCATTCGAGAACAGCTTGGAAGTGATCATTGTCAAAACATGCTCTTGACCTATGTATTTATTGATGCTAGTTTCCTTCTGTAGTTACTATGGTTTTGGCGTCGTTTGCGTATCTTGTCAGCTTGTTGCCTTGCTATTCACCAATAAATTTAGATATGGATATAACCTTACACGTAGAATTGTATACTACCTACTCTCTAATGAATAGGTATATATTTATTATTAGAGGGTTTCTATGAATCTCTTACAGATTTAATGGGAAAGCGCCACGATATTGTAGTGGGTAGTGTGGTTTAATCACCATTTTCTTTAATTATTTAGCATAAATCGCTATTGGATCTGATTTAATAATATACCTACTCGTTAGATATTCCTCATTTGCTGTAGTCAGACCGTATATTTTGTCGGCGGCACAAACCCGATCGCGTTTAATTAGTGCCGAAAAGAATCACATTTCTTTTCCCTCATTTAGCGAAGGGATTGTTTTGGTGCCTTGTATTGATTTTTTCAATCATGAATAGGTACATATTTGCTTTGTATGAATCATCCATTGTGACATACTAGGATATCTTTGACTGACGCAGATTGCATTGTTTTTATGGTGCACTTTAATTTTAATCCAATGCTTATTATCAAATAACCTTAGTTTTTTTTAACTCGGGCCAATATAACCTTAGGAAAGCTGTATTTCGTGCATGCAGTTCTCTACATAAATGCTATACTTTGCCTTCTTCTTTTGGCTATTTGTTGTAAGATCGTAGAGAATAACCTGTTGTATCCGAGGAGTTTCACTTTTTTGGCTTCACATAAGAGTCGTTTTTGTGATAATCAACTTATGGGGTAAAGACTTAAAAGGTTTCCTGCCCCATATGAGAACCACTACTTTTTCTTTCTCTGTCCTCATTGAAGTACTTTTCATGTATTCTTGCCATCCGATAGTGTTTGCTCACTCCATAAAGATATATAAGTATGATGAATTTTTAAATGGCGTAATCTAACTTATTGGTAAATGCTGACATTATAATTAAATATCAAATTCGATATTCACGACGAAAAAATGCTCGAAGTGTCACGTTTACATTTTTCTTGTAGGCTATTTTTGTGCACAATATTTTTTGTAAATTTTATTCTCTTCTTCAATGCACTCCCACATCAATCCAATATAAAAGAAGTGAAGTGATTTTTGGTAGATCTCGGAAATAAATCTAGTACTTTTATCCGTAAATAATGAGTTTTTAACTAAAAACTGAATGGTTATCTATCATATATCTCTCTTTTAAAGCCCGTCAACTGTTTTTCCGCCTTCCTCAATGTGATGGAAATTCACGATTAAACGTTTTTTAATATGCTAGCGATGTATAAAGAATCCATCTTCTTACATCGATTGGGTGGAATATCGGCGTTAGAGTGAACTATATTCTAGAGTGAATTAAAGTTCACGCCTTTTATTGCTAGCCTGAACCTGTTTCAACGCATTTTCAAAAGAGAGCTATCTCATTTTGCCTTGTCTCCAGGCGCTGCAGTCTTTAGAAATAGGCGAAGGTGTTGAAACCACTGTGGAATACCAATAGATGGTTTAAAACTTATGAAGCTAGTTGGGAAGTAATGGATAAGTATAGAATGTGTTTGCATATGACTCTGAAAGATATCCTAGGTGAAGATTAGTTTAAATGGTATTTGTAAAATGTAATTTTAGCCAATATTTCCATATAGGTAAGTAGTGGTTGTATTTATCACGTAATGGAATGGCTGACTTAATGAATAATAATACACATGCTGTAGGGTTGATGCAAGCTACAATTGAGTGTTTGGTACAATAAACTGAAACTCCAATGGATGTAGGGTCAACATTGTAGACCTTTTCCTGGAGCACTAATATGTGTAAACATTTGCTTTCTGCATCCTCCACATAATGATAACTTATTTAACGCAGTAAGGATCCGCGATTGGCATTCTAGGTATGGTTTTCTGTTGTAAGGTAAGTGGCCGGCTGATAATAATTATCAGATCTGGGGAACGAATCTGTAGTCTTGCGGATCAAAGTTAAGGGAGGTATTATTTCCTGCGCATGCCCGGGGCTCCGCGGCCCAATCAGCGCACGCCATTCATCAGGCACCTATTCATCCTACTTGGGACTGTTTCTTCCGTTTTGCCATGCTCCGCAGCCCCCCTCATTGTCTACATGCCATTAACATCGCCCCGCATCAGGCCCTCATTGCCTCGCTCGCCATTAGACCAGCCTCTTCTTCACTCCCCGTATCGTTCTCCAGACTCCCTCTCTCTCTCTCTCTCTCTTAGTCTCCGTGAGCGCCACATCTCGATACCGCTGAGACCCATCCAGCCTCCCGCAAAATCCCCATCTCCTCCGTCCCCCGAAAAACTCCCTGTCCCCCTTACGCTCCTGCTCCCATTTCGTACACCCCCCCAGTGAGTGGCGCCGCCTTATTCAGCCTCCGTGTGCTACATTCCTTCCCCTCCCTCGCCCTCCGTCCCCTAACCCATCAGAAACCATCCACTCTGTCGCGACCCTCCCTTGGATCCCCTTTTTCGACCCTCCTACACCCTCCTTTGACCTCTTCACCCTTCCATTCTCTCTCTTCTCCACCCGAATTATTTTTTTATTTTGCGGGCGGACGGGGAACGGGGGCAGGCAAGGCTAATGTTGATGAGGCGGCGTTTTGTACACGTCTGCATTAATATCGCGGCGGGGAGGGAGGAGGTTCTTTTTTTCGGTGGCTGGGGGTGAATGTTGCGGGGGAGAGGGTGGAGGGGGAGAGGGAAAATGGGTTGATGAGGGGGTGGATGGGAAAGGTGGAGGGGAGGTTGAGGGCGGCAGGGTATTTTTTTTCATTTTGCATATTTTCTGAGTATCGGTCGCATCGGATCTCTCCCCCCCCCCCCTCCCCCCTCTTCTCCCTTCATCTACCCCTCGCGTTATCACCCCCTCGGTCGTTACCTTTTAGCACACTTTCTCCTTCCGTTTTCCCCTTCCCTCTCGTCCCGAGCGGCGACGAGTCCACCCACCCCTTTACCCATCCATCCATCCCTCCCACTCCCCTCCCCCTCTCCCGCTGTCTCTCTCTCCGACCGCGGTTCCAACCCTCAAACACACCCCCGCACCCCACCGTCCAACCCGCGAGGATTGGAACGCCCGCACACAGGCACGTGGGAACACAAGCGCGAAACTGGCATTTGATCAATACTCCAGAACAAACGACTCATGAAAGCTTCTTTTTTTTCCTCTCCCCCCCCCCTCCCAACCCTCCCACCCCGTCGTAAGGCCCGCGATATTTACGCGACGCCTCTCCTTTCTGCGAGTCTCGGCGGGAGTATGTCTCTTCACTTTGAGAAGTAGTGTCGCCTAGGCGCCGTCATCCCTCCCCGCACCCCCCGTCCCCTCCACACCGCTTCCTTGCTTCATCTTCATCACCCGCAAGTTGGACGAGAAGGGATCTAGTCTCCTTTTTTTGCTCTCGGAGTGGCTCTGGAGGCAGACTTTCGGATCTCCAGCTCGTTACGACCTCTCCGTGTCTACTCCCTCCTCTGTCGCATCGCACTCCGCTCTACTTTCTCCTCTTCTCGCCTAGAGTTCATTTTGTGTCGTGCTCCCGTTTTGCCTGCTTCTTTTTTTTTGCTGCCGTTTTTCGACTCTCGCAACGTGTCGGTCGTGTAGCAGCGATAAGTTGGCAGGCTTCACCCTTTTTTTCCTAATCTGTTATCGTTTTATCTTTCCATAGATGGATCCACGTGGAGTTTTTGCGAATATGTCTGTTAACTCCGCAGAGTTTTGAGTTCATCCCAAGTTCTGGACTTATGTCCAGCGCAAGTATTTTTTTCCTGCCAGCAATTTCCCCGATTTTGCTACGGGGAACGGGATTACTTTTCGCACCATACTATGGCATAATTGAATTGGGAAGAACATAGTCCTCTGGATTGCCAATAACAAACTAAGGTAGTATTGAGAATGCCATCTAGAGGACTCTGGGAAAAATAGAATGATAAGTACAGAAAATGACGTGGGAAAAGCTGAAAAATGCGCTAGAAAGTATGTAAAAGTAGATAGTCTGGGGGCGACACCATTTACAATTAAGAGAAACCAAAGTTGTGCATAGTAACAGTCATGATTTGAGATTTGAGAAAAGACGAGGTCAGGAGACCAGAAAAATGTGACGTACTCTTTGGTGCAAGTGTGAAGACTATAAACAATCTTAACAGTAATTATGGTGAAATATCTTTATATTCTATGGCGAACTATTGAACATAACTGTTACAGGGAAATATAGGCCTATATCTCATTTTCCTAAGTTTATCCAATCGTTTACTGCTAATTTCTTTGTTATACTACGCCATTGCATTCTAGTTGTATGAATAATGAGCTTCATGCTATTAAGTAACAGTTGGAATACGATTGTTTGCGTATACGAAAAATGCTGTGACTCAAATCAACGTCACCAACCAAGCGCTGATATTGAATGGAAAGTATTATTTTAAACACAACAAAAATAGTGTCGTAGGGACTTTCACTGGAACTGTAAATCCCGGGAACAAAGGCACTTGAGGTGAAACTGAATCTGAAGTACCTACCCATATTCTCTTTGGCAGAACAGAGCCCATTTGCATTTTGAAGTTAGCTATTTCTTTTCGAGTCCATCACTTAAAGTTTGTATTTCAACGCGGCGGCGGTAAAGCAAGTCATTAAACCACCTTTCCCCAAAAATTTCCGCTCGAAAGCGTCGTATTTTCATCCCGAATGCGTCCCTAAATCACTTTGCAATTCCCTCCTCGACGCTTTATTACTAGCTTTCTCGATTTCACCGTCAAATTACCCTCTCTCGCCCCCGAGCCAGCCCCAGGGCATGCCTGCCATTCCGACCCCCCCCCCCCTCGTCCTTTCCCTTTCTCCATCTATTCCTCTTCTTCTCCTATCCCGTCTCCCAGTCCTTGCCTCCCACACACTCTCCGTTTCCCTTCCCTCATGCGACACTGCGACCGTGGTCGGCTTAAATCCTCCCGTGCGCCAAAAAACCTTTCGAGCCACCCGAGCGCACTTCCCTCGCTCTCTCACTCACTCTCGCCCCATCCAGCACTCCTTTAATATGGCGCCCATGAGTCGACGCCATCCACTCTCCCCTTCTCATCTCTTTCGTCCTCTCAATGCTCTCCTTCTTACGACCTCAAGACAAAAGTCCTCGTTCGTTCCCCGTCCTCCCATCGTTCAATCCCCTCACAGCAGTCTCCACACGGGAAAATGCGTTCTTCATCTCCTTCTTCCTCATCTCCTCCCTCCACTTCCCCTTCCTGCTGTATCCTCATTCTTATCACCCCTCTTTCCTCCCTCTCCTCTTTCTCACCCCTCCGTAAAACTTCCTCCTCGCCCTTTGGATAGAGCATCTCTCGTCTTCCTCAGCATTCGTCACGCCTTCCATCCGACAGCCATTTCCCTCCATCTCTCTCTTCCCCCCCATTTTTTCCTCCGCGCTCTCACGTTTCCTCCCTTTCAAAAACCTTTAAACTCATCAAAGTTATTCGTATGCAAAAGGTATGGCGCTCCTCCGGACCGGATCTTCCTTTCACGTTTAAAGTGGCCGGCTCCCCGCTGCTACAGTACTCCCTGCAAGCTGCCTCGCGCACTCGCTCTCCTCTTCCTCCCTCTCCGCTCTGTGTTTCCTGCCTCCTCGTTCCCGCCCACTCTCCGCTCTGCCCTCTTTCCCTCTCTCCACTCCCCGGCCATATTCCGCCGCCTACGGAAACATACACATGCCCTCCGCTCCCTCCAATATATTTTGTCCCCGCTTCCCTCGCACTTTTTCCCGTGTTCTCTTTTTTTCCAGGGAGCTCATCTCGTACGCAATGTCACCGCGGGTGGGAGAGATATGACGGTGGAGCGTGGGTAGGGGAATGGGTGGGAATATACCGAAAAAAAGGAACCTCACGCGACCTCCTCATTTTGCGGGGCGAAATATTTATTCATCCTTGTTTTTCGCATTTTTTCCTCTCTCCCCCTTCCTCCTCACCTCTCTCTCTCTCTCTTTGCCCTTCTTCCCCATATTCTTTATTCCCGGGATTCTGTAGTCGGCGGAAATTTTAAGGCTTCTTCCTTTACCACCGCTTCCAAGGTGAGATTTTCTTCCTCCTTAATGCCCCTTCCTGCCTTAGCCTCGACGCAATCGTGCGAGGGTATACTCGCTATAGCGTTGTAGTATTCAACACAAAATCGCTCCTCTAACACGGCATAGCAGAATCAGGCGTGTAGTGATGTTTTCATCTCTGTGCGCTTTTTTTTAAACTAGGGCTGCTCAGTTAACGGAATGTTTTTGTAAGTGGATATTTTTTCACATTGATTAGATAACATCAACAAATAAGATAAGATCAATACTTTGACAGTCATTGTTGATATCGAAATGTGAATGAAGTTCACAATATAGCGATATTTTCGATAATTATCGTCTATGAGACAGTATCTATAAAATATTCGTCTCTATCAGTTATTATCTTAGACCTGGTGGCGTGGATGGTGTCGTGCATATGACGAGAAGGCTGTTGTGATATTACTAGTAACGATGGATGTTGTACAGATATGGCTCGATTTTATTAAATATTTTACTCCGCATATCTTCTAACTAATGGAGTATCACAGAGTCTTACTGGAAGTTCCACATTTTTCTCTCGCTTGCCTCAAGTATCCTCGCCTGTTGCTTGTTCTTATGCCCGTCTTCGACGAGGTGAAAATTATTCATCTGTGCATCACATTTCATTCTTAACGTATAAAGGTGTCCTATTTAAAACTATCCGCTGCTTCAACACCCGACGACAACTTAGTTCTCTCCTTGGGATTATTTGTCATTTAATTAAGACTTCTAACTCTTCTTGCCGTGGGTTTCTAAGGGAAGAGAATCACGTTATTCGCTGCATTTATTATTTCCTATTTATTATATCATTAAGAACATTTGGGTACATGAGGTGTTTCATTTAAACCGTATTAATCTTTCATTACTGTAATTATAAGTCAAGGATGACGCTTTTTTTGAAATCGTCAATATGCCCAGAGAAAGAGAAGCATTTTCTTCATTTGAACATGCACTTGTTGTATGTTCAATGGAAATATTTTATCATAGTTTAAATTTGCAACTTGAAGATTTACAGCAGCAAGGCTTCGGCTGAAATGGGAAGAGTGGAGGCGTTTGAGTTAGGCATTTTGGTATACTAATGAAAATGAAATGACGGGGTAGTGCCCAACGAAGAGATCTTAAAAGAGTAGAAGAGGAAATGAAAATGCTGAAAAAAAACGGAAAATTAATCGACACATTTTGGTTATAATCTCAGGAATTCCCAGCCTCAACGATTCAGGAAAGATGTTCGTTGGAGAAGAAGTAAGTGGGAAGAAAGTCCATGGAAGGATTTTGGGATACATAGATGATTTAGCAATGAATATAACAGTGAAGGATTATGTTGACATGGAGAGGCCAGCCGAAGCTAGGAGAAAGTAGGTGCGCTAGATCATTTTTTTATTTATGAATAAATTATTCTTGTTTAATTAAATGAGTGGTGTACACACAGTACTTCGCTTGTTTTGTTTTTGTTTATTTTTACTAACCATAACCTTTCCAACCAACTCGCCAACTTATTTCTGTTAATCAATATGGAGGGAACTGTGAAGGAAATTTTCTAAACCCGAGAATTTATATTTAACGTGAGATTGATATCAAATCAGGGATGGGAGGTTATTGCGCAAAGTGAGAGACCAAATAATGGCAACTCTCTTTCATAAGCATGGCGTTAACTGATGAAACTCATATGCGATGCCCTTTATTGCTCCGCTCTACTCCATTCGCGGAAAAATCTTTTTGTAATATGGCGAGATAAGTGGAAATGGCATTTGGCTTAGACGAGGTTCTCGTTGAGCATGCGATGAAACTTGAGCTTGAAATTAGGATTGGCCTAGTTAACTAGGGTTAGCAAATGAATTCAGTTTCGGAGGTGAAGACTTGAACCATCCCTTAAAGCAGTCCTTGTTATTAAGTTCACTCGGCTAGCATGGCTTGAAGGCCTCTCCAACTGCTCCATTCAACAACCTGATTTGATTGAAGGAAGGTTAAGGTAGCATTTGAGATATTCCACATTATGCGCTTGTATATAGGGCTCTATAGTACCTACTATTAATCGTTTGAAATTTCATGTTTCGCCGAGGATCATTTAGTGCATTTACATAATTATAGATCATGCATAAAACTGAAAAACTTGTCTTTTTTAATGCGTAGTAAAAATTCACTAATACTGAAGCGCAGTTGTATGTATAACGTCATGAATGCCCGAATGAGACTATTTTTGCTAATTAGGCAAGACATTTACAATTCATGGGGCTTCGATTTTATCGTTTTGATATATTCCGATAGTATTTTATTAAGGCATTTGAAAATCAAATTGAGGAGTGCAATCCATATCAGAAATTCCATGTTGCACTTGAATTTAAAGAGAAAATTACGGGAATGTTTTTGCAGAGCAGGGCAAAAAAAATGGAGTGGATTTTTCATCATATGAACCTAATTAATAGAAAGAGGGAGGAAAAAAGTATTGAAGAGCTAAAAGCTTTGAATTTTGCAGTACGTTTTATTTAGTCGCGTATGGAAACTTCTCCATCCCCGGGTTAACAGGTGAGGAGAGACGACATACTGCTGAATTTTTCGAAATGCGCTAGTTATTTCGGCGTCGCGCCGAAAAAATTAGCTCAGCCTTCCAAGTTTACTTCCAAGTAATTACTAAAAATGTTTCATTTGAGGAAAGAGGAAGAAAAAAATGCAAAGTCCTCGCAGTGTGTCATAGTCGGCGTCACCGCGAGAGAAAGAACACATTCACCGCGAAGGGGCGGTAGTAAATTTTTAATTGTGCGTCTTGTTCTTCCCTCTCTCTCTCTCTCTATCCTTCTTCCTCTTCCTTTCAATCAGATTTCTTTCTCTCTTCTCCTCTCGCCTTCCCATCATTCCCACCCCTCCCTACCCTCACCAGCCAAACCGTGCTCTTCGTTTCCCGCTCCCCGTCTTCCCCTACCCCCCCCATTTTTCTAATATCCGTCCTCTGCATTCCCCTACCCCCCTCCGTCTCTTTTAATTCGACTACATTGCACACGCCTCAATATCTCGAATAACCGGTGAATTTTGCGGAAAACTTTTAATGAAATTTTCAAGAGCCTTTTTTGGATATTAATGCTGGACGCGGGGGCCTTGGAGCCCTCGCGTTTCATTTTAAATTTTTTTTGATAAGTTGAAATTTTGCCCGCGATAGCGCCAGAGTGAGCTGAGCTAACATATGTGCATGTTCATATACTCTCTTGCATGTACGTCCTCATGGTCATATGTATTAATAGATAGGGTTTCCGGTGAGCCATTAATTAATTAAATGCAATATCGCCGCGTGTGTATTGACTCGTTCGCGTCCACATCTACTATTTGACCGCTCGAATGTCTCGTCGTACTCTCTTTCGGCTTTATTTATCGCTCGTTCTTTAATTATCTGCCGCCCTTTTGGTTTTATCACGTGGGATGAAACGTCATTATCGCGGAATGGCTGAAAAAACAAATGCACGTCGAAAATGCTTCCCGGCTCATACCGGCGCGTTTATGTTTTAAATTCAGGATATATTTGCACATTTTGGGTTTACTGCTTTTGTGCGCGCACGGATCACATCAACTTTTGCTAATATTAGATTTACCTGCAGGTTAGAAATTACGTAGCCAATTAAATTATCGGACGGTGTCAGTGCCGCTGGGGGAAACGGCTGGAAAGCAAACTAACAGCGAATCCATTGCAAATAGTTACCATTATGTTGCAGGCAATAAACATACGCATCCCACGATGGACAGTTTATATTTCAGACGTTAATGAACAAGAGAAGTAATGAAGTTGCCTGGACTTACATTCATTGTGGTCATGATATGGTATAATGTATGGATATTTGATTTTTTATTTCCCAATCAGTATTGTGAGCGTAGAATAGAAATAATTCATAATTATTGATTTGCTATAATATTAATCTACAACTTGCTATAAATAAATGTTCAATGGCTGAAATTCCCAGTATTTGTTTCCAGTAGTAACTCTCTTCGTGTTCTTTTTTAGTGCTCGTAGTTCTGTCACCTTTTCCGAATTTTTTATCATGTTCTGTGGATCATAAGCAAGTATGGAAATTTTATGTGAGAATGCTTGAGTAAGACGGGTACTAATATTTGTAGTTTTTTCTATTTTGGTCATTTATTTGGCCGCTAGACCTACCGTTGAGGTTATTATGAGTACGTAGGTAGCTGGGTAGTTTTAAATTCCTGTGAGCTTAGGATGGGTGAAAAGTAACACGCGTCGGTAGTAGCCTAAATTTAGTGAAAGAATTGAGGTTCACAGTTTAACGTTCCATCCTCTCTCCAATCAGCGTTAAGTAGGGACGAATCCATTGGAAAAAAACCTCTGGCACTGCGATAATTTAAATCTGGGCCTTCTGGATGTGGTGTCTGTTGTACGTATATCTACCATTTCTTACTGCTCGTTTGGTCTAAAAAATATTTCTCTTTAATTATCAAATTCTGCCCATACTGCTGCCATATAAAATCCATTTTATTTTCGTCCCATTTCTCTTATTACTCGACATTCTTCCTGCACATAGAGCTCCCAATAGACTATTACATCGACATTCGTCCAAAATCCACTCCAATAACTCCAATTCGTCTCTGAAAAGGGTGAATTTTCCAGTGGCTTTGGCATTGTTGAAATCCTTTCACACTCAAGTTGGTTGCGAGAATCACGATTCGTTCTGGACATTGAATTTAAGGGTTTTCGATGACTTGATTCAGTCCTCGCCCGAAAAGTCCGTGGTCTGTACGGTAGATGACGTGGAAGGAAATGGATTTACTATGCATTTGTGGGAAGAGTCACGAGCTCCTCGTCTTGATTCTGAATTGGATATTCTTTTTTTGGCCGCAATCTTTCTTTACATTAGCTTATCACACCATTTCTCTGGGTCAGTCGGAGCGCACATTTTCATATTATTTTGAGAAAACAATACTTTTTGAGGTTCCTCTAATGTGTGTGAGCCTGAAAAAGGTGATTACAATATATCTTTACATATATATAATTTTGTAGCGTGTCAGTCAGTCAGTCCGTCATTCTGTATCCGTTTTGTTTCGTTCTCTCCCAAATGTTTAACTAAAAGAGTGAGGTTTGGTGCGTTGAGTGCGGATTTTTTATGTATGATTTGGTAGTAGTTCTGGATTTTTAGCAGTTTGTGGTGCAGAAAAAAATGCAAGAGAAAAATTGTGTTTTCCCTGTCTTTTAACATTATAAACCAGTTGCTGTGCGTATTTGTGTACGTTGATAAGTAAATTTGTTTGCGTTTTTGGTAAAGGGACAAAAATTGGAGTGAAGAATTTGATGAAAGTGGAATTACTTTCATCAATCAATTTTTTAAGCATGAAAATATTAAATGACGTTTTCGATGTGCTGATAGTGTAACAAAATAATTTTTGCCTACCGGCCCCGATCTTGTGTATGAAATGTGAATTTCAAAGCTAGGTGTTTTGAAGTACTGTACTAATAGTTGAAAGAAGGTTATAAAACGTTCATTGTGTGTTAATGTTTGTTGCTAAATCAGCAGATTAATTCGAATATGTATTAATTTTGTAGCGTGTCAGTCAGTCAGTCATTCTATATCCGTTTTGTATTGTTCTCTCCCAAGTTTTGAACCGAATGGGTGAGGTTTGGAGTATTGAGTGTGGATTCTATGTCTGTATGATTTGGTAGTAGTTTTGGATTATTATCGGTTTGTAGTGCAAAGAGAAAAATGCAAAAAACGTGGTTTTTGAGAGTGGAAGACAACATGTAATGAAAATATGGTGTAGAAAAAAGTACAAAAACATATATGATAATTAGAGTGGGACACATTTCTCTATTTATAAAGCAGCCATTTCCTTCTCTCTGCATACGAAATGCTTATGAAAAGTTGGTGCACAAAAGTGTAAAAAAAATGTATTGACTACTTTGAGTAGTGAAGCAGTAACTGCCTGCCTGAAGCTCAAGCACTACTGCCACCTATTGGTAATGTGTCATCAGTAGTTTCCAAACACTTTGTAAAAGCTCATTTGACACAAGAACACAAAGTTCATCTCAAGAGCCCACCAGACAATAGACTGCCTGCAAAGCAGGCCGCAGGTCTGCTAGTCAAACACTTAATTTATGCATTATATAGGACTCTCAGGAAAGCACTAATATTTTTGAGGCGTGTTATTAACCGTAGTATTTCTTCATTTGCATTCAATATGTTTTACTGTTTTTATGCATGGTGTTTGATTGATGGCTCGATATCACCGCTATCTAGTTTCTCTTGACAGCTTACAGGTGAGCGAAACTTCTGGTTGGGAGGCCTTTGAATGTTTAGTTTGGTGGCAGTCCAAGGTGACTATAGTACACTTCTCGTTTTTACGTCTATTATTCTGGATGTCATGCGAGGTTCCTCCCAATTCCTCGACGAAAAGACGTTTACACCATTTCTTTTGCGTGGACATTGTTGTTTATTGATTTATTGATTGGGTCAATTTATCACGATTCACCATGTATCAGACAGCTGTTGGTTTCAAATAAATGAGTTTCTCCCCCTCCGTTATCCTCTCTCCCTTTCTTTGGAGGGAGAAATATATTTCAACAATTTGAGGTAAATCGAAAATGTCCCCCCATGAAAATCTTTCCGCACTACGGCCGCGAGGATTTCCGGCGCTGCAATCCAAAAGAAAATCGACCGATGCTGTTTTGAAAAATCTTTTCGCGAGGTCGAGCTTCGAAATCGTTCGTTTGTAACTGATTTGATTAACCTTTTTTCCTCCATCCGCTAGATTTACTCGGGAGAATTTATCGCTCGGTATTACTTTTGGCCCATTATTATCTATATCAGGCATCGAAATGGGGCAAAAAAAAATCATCCCGGGGCGGTGATATCGATTTCCGGGCCCTACAGTATATTCAACAATTGCGTGACCCCGAGGTGTAATTGTGAGCACCACACCGCACCGCCTAATAAAAAGCAAAAGACTATCGGTCTTCACCTGATCACGCCTCCAAACACTTTTTCTTGGGCGTGGAGCATGCCAAGACACCCATGAAAGGGGTTCAACTGCGTCGACTCGCTCATTATGCCGACATAATCTGCGTCGGAGCGATCGGGGAAACGCGAGCTTAAAATAACAAGTGCTCAGCGCGTTGCATTGTTCCCGATTATGTGTTGATCCATTCGACAAACACCGCACACCACTGCACTCTCCCCTACCTATACGTCCTCTAACCTCCACATAAATATCTCTTTCCCTCTCTCTCTCTCTCTCTCTCGCTCACTGTTCTCCGTCACCATAGAGAATTTATGCGCCTTTAGAGGCCCTAATAGAATCTGCCCAGGCGTTTCCGCTCCAATGGACACCGAGTTTGTTTCCTCCTCCACGTCGCTGCTGCCGTTCCAATCCCCGCCGCTATACGCCTCCTCCCCCACCACGCTCCACCAAGGCCTCCACCGGTCCCCACCGGTCCCCACCGCCTATACCACCCCTCCCCTTTCTGCCTCCCACGGTCGCTCTTCGCCACCGCTCTAGTCCTCGCGCTGCACAAACCTTTTCATTCCCTCCCCATCCATCCGAAATCACCACCCTTATCCCTTTCCACCCTCCGTCCCGTTCCCAAGGGCTCCTCCACTCTCCCGTCCCATTATTCGCCATCCCAATTTTCTCCCTCCAACACCTTCGCTCCCATCGCTCGGTTCCCATTCTCTTCCATCCTCGCTTCGTTCGCGGTGGTGCGTCGATTTTCCCGTATGCGCCTCCTCTCAAGGCCCTCAATCCATTTCCTCCTTCCGTCTCTCCCACGTCCGAAAATAGGGGACGGGGGTGGTGTGCCACGGTCCAAATTTCGCCCAGATGAAAGCCCGTTCTTCCTGACGGCTCGTCTATCTAACCATCCTTGATGTCCTAATCTGTGCCAAACTCTCCTTGGAACCTGCGCGACCTCTATCTCCATTCCCACCCCCCGTCCCCGCCATATACCTAGTCTCTTCCGTTTCCTATCCTCCACGGGTGGAGACAATGGGTTCCGGACCTGCTTTCCCCATTCGTTCCAGAATGGATGGATGAGGGGAAGGTGACTGGAGGGGGGTGTTGGGGTTGAGGTGGGAATGGGGGAGTGAGGGATTTAGGTAGGGATGGAAGGAATTGCGATCTACAGCAAGCCAGCTCGAGTCGAACAAGGAGAGAAGCCAAAGCCCCAATCCAGCGCGCGTCTCTCGTTCACGCCATTCCTAACCCCCACCATCCCTTCTTGTTATCTTAGGCCCCCTTCCGTCACGCACCTCCCCGATGTCTTTCCTCTCTCTCTCTCTCCTGTCTTTCCCTCGCTGTTTCGTCCGTCTCCGCGCAAACCCGATTTGGCGTTCGGGGCGGGAAAGGGAGAAAAGCTTTGCAAGCCGCGTGGGAGGGTAGAAGGGATCGAAGAGCATATCAAACGGCTTCGCTTCCGCGCAAAAAGGGGAGGAATGTTTACCCGCGCGGAATCCTGGGAGAGTGCGTTTCCTTCTCTCCGTGTTTCTTTATTTTATTTTCCTGTACGTTTTTCCCTTTCCGCCACACCCACCGACTTTTTATCTCCCCCCTCGCTCACCTCTTCTCTCTGTATGTTATCACCGTTATTATTATTTTTCCGTCCCATCTCTCCCGGAGACGTGTCTCTTCCTCTCTTACCCACTCCTCCCCGTATCCTCCACCCCTCCGTTCCGCACATTTCTTTCGTCCCTCCCCGTCTGCTCCCTCACGCGTTCCCTCGGGCGACGATCTGGGGGAAGGCCGGGGAAGCGGTGGCGAATGCGAATCCTCGCCACCGCAATGCATACTGTGTTATTTCGCTTCCGTGTTCGAGACTGTGTGTGTGTGTATTTGTGTCGCTCTATTATATGTGTGTGTGTGCGTTGGCCTTCCTTGCTGTCTCCGGCACGGCGTGTTGGTTCCTGGATTTCCCAGCCGCGGTCCAGGGTTTCGTGGTGCGGGGGGAGGGGGTAACGGTTGTTTCCGGGCGGGTTGGGTGGTCGCTGTTGCTTCCCAGACTGCTTCCGTTGTTGCTGTGTATGGTGAGGGCGTGGAGAAACGGGTTCGTATGCTTCTTTTCGATGGCAAGAAAAATCATTCTCCTAACGTGATTCTTTTTTCTTTGGGGAAGGGGGGGATGTTTTGTGTTTGCGCCGACGTTGGGGTGCGAGTGTATTTCTCGCGTGTTTCTTCGCACTCTATCCCGTGAGAGCTTGGGAGAAGAAACCGCCTGCTGCATGGTTGCACCGCGTCACTCTCTCATTTACATCTCCCCAATTTTCCTCGTTGCACTCGCGTACGAAATGTCTCATGCTAGATGAGGCGCGCGGACTCCTTAGTTTTCCCATCCGTTCGGTTCCCGACCTCATTTACATTTTGCGCCTGAAAGCCTCCGAATTTTTAGTTCGCTATGCACAAAAATATCCCTTTTTGTCTCGCGTCTTAGGCGTAATTTTTTTAATTGCTCCGTTTACTCCCGATTATTTACCAGATGTCTCCGCCACGTTGTTTGGCAAAATATTAATCTGTATAATAGCAGATTTTCCTCGGAGAAGAAAGTCATTCACCCTGACTGGAGCACTGCTTTTCCCTTTATTGAGCGTATCAGCGGGTAAATCCGTTTAGGCCAAGTCACCGGTCAGGTCACAACCTTGAGATTATCATTCTGCGTTTTAGTGTGACCTTATCTTCGTATTGTTGGAGGGAAATGGCATGACTGATTGCGAAAAACATTTCGTCCATATTTATATACTTCCTTCGTTCGTATTCTGATGTTCACAAAAACTTTGAACTAATGTGAATATAATTATCAACATTTTGCGATGATAATTTTTCGCTACATCCTGAACAATCCATTGGCATAAAAATGTTTAACAATCTTTTTACTCATGCTATATTCTTTCATCTGAGATTGTTCGTATAATCGCTTTACATAAAAAGAATTGTTTGCTTTAAGCTATAAAATGTAATTAAAAATTCCTGAGCTGAGATATACAATTTCAATTGTATATCTAAGCTCAGGAATTAAACGTATTCCCTATGCAGGCATTCATTACTCTTCATAAAAAATGCATCCTTGCTGTGAAAAGTGTTTTCGTTCAATTTTGAGGTAGCGTTAGCTGTAATAGATCCTTTTCCTGAATCTCTGCGTTTATAAAGCACGCTCACGGATTCAACAGTCTTAGGCGTGATATGGTGGAACAGCATTTTAAAATAAAAATAAAAATGCGGTAATAGTACTGTCCACTTGAATTTTTAATGCAAATGACCTGATGATAATGTCCTAAGGAACGTTGAAACACGTGTTGTGTGTCATTTACATTAAAAATTCAAGTGGACAGTACTATTACCGCACGCTCACGGATGTTAATCCGGTTAATATGACGACCATGAAATATGTATGAACATCAATGTTTTACTCGTATATTAATTCTTATCAAATTTTTACGTGTAGCAATATATGTAGCCTAGCAACATTTTTCATGATTTGTACACCATTGCTTTCCAGTAACGATGTTTTGATACAATTGGTAAATTTAAAATGTAGGTATTTGTAACTTACGACATTGTGGATAGCCACTGAATCCATATGAGCTTATCATCTGCAATCTTATTCAAATATCGGCTATTGATTTCACAGTCCCGCATTAGGTTTGAAACATGTGTAAAGCATACACGGGGAAATGACGTATACGCAGCCCCTGCGGCTACGGATGCCACGCTAGCACCAAACATATCATGACTCGTGCTCGAACGGAGATGTCAAATTGACCTAGATTTCTCTAAGTAATCAGCCATGTTCATAGCCTCCCTCTGAAGCATCGAGTTTCACGATCGATTGCCTCGAGTTCCTCAGTTTTGTTATTAGAGCCATGGTGCCATCGGATTTCATTCATCAAAGGCATCAATCCGCCTCAGGATGTATTCGGAGTACAAGACATTGGGATACATTGTTTTGAACGGACATGAAGATATTTTTTCTTCTGCCTGATTTCAAATTTTGGGGTTTAAATTAAAAAGAGAGTGACTACAGATATTACATACATGCGGTGACTACAGATTTCACATCAGTCTAATTTTTTCTGTATATACTCGTAGGTTTATTTGGCTAACCATTAAATGCCATCGCAGTACGCTGCCAAATTTCGGAGGTTAAATGAAAAACTGAAGTAACTTGGATATGGTGCACTCATGTCGGCGAGGAATATTTTGAGTCTCTCACTGGCGGCAAAAAAAATATATGCACGGCTTCCTTCGGTGCTAAAGCGGTTTCACGGGGCGTGCAAAAACGGAAACCCCGTATCGTGTCATGGCTGTGAATAACGGCCGCGCAGTTCTAAAAGGAGAAAGACTCGAAGACAGGATACAGTACAGGTTTTGGAGTGAGTTATCACGGCGGAACGGGGAGGTGGATGAATAAGGATTTGTTGTAGGAAATAACAAAATGCTCCACCAGGGTACGAATTCACTTGAGAGGAGTGCTGGGATACGGTCCTCTTCTATTTCAACTCGAGGAGTGGCGTTACGTGAACCGATTAAAAGAACAAGGACTCCCCAGTTGCCGCCGCTTCCTCCTCCTCCCGTCTCAGCAGAACATTTTACTCTGCCCTCTCGAGGTGCAGTGTGTGTGTCTTGCCGGTGTTTGCATGGCGGGCAAAACTGCCTGTTACTTGCCAGCGGAACCGTGTCCCCGACTACGCTTCCTTGTTCTCCGAGGGTCGGGTAGTCCTCGGGTAAAGACGAAAAAAAAAATACCGGAGGTGTAAAGAATTTAGTCACTCCTATTAAGCCACTGTCTAATTATGGGTGTGTATATGTTTGCCCCTTCGCTTGGCATGCATTGTGCTTACAGTGACCTACATCGCGTTTCGGTCCCAAAGGTGAGCCATTCCTGCCGTTAGGGAAGTGCGAGGTACAGAATTACCTTCTGTGCAAAATTCGAAGAATGCAGTGTGCTTTACAATTACGGCTGCGAAACGTTCCCGTTCCATATACTCCCTTTTGTGCTCGAAGCTTACAATATATGTACGTTAATCGCTCGTGAATCCTAAGTTATTTTAACTCTGACTTGATTAAATATGAACTCCCTCAGCATTATACCAGTAATTCGGGTCAAAATTAAGATTTTTGGCCGTTAAGTGTGCTTATTTTTTTGGGGAAAGAGCGCGTAAAAGGCAAAGTTTTAATTTTTTCCACCATATTTTGAATTAACAAGTGACTTTCTTTTTATTTTTCCCTAGGTGACGCGCAAAAGTTGCTCAGGCGTTGTTTAAGTTTTTCGCGAGTATACACCGTACGGAGTTATTACGTTGGGTGAGAAATTAATTTCCCCTCTTTGGCTTACGGTAAATCCTCTTTTTAATCGTCCTTGACTTCGGTTAACGGGTTTGATTATCTCATGGCTTGCTAGCATGTATGAGGCCTAAACTTCGAAAGCTCCCACCGTCTTCCGTCCTTCACTCCTTCAGAGTAATGTAATCTTGCGAACTGCTCCCCGCTAATCCGTCTTCATCTTCTCCACTCACCTGCCTCTCCTCTAAGTCCTCCGTTGGTTGGACTTGAGCCAGTATTTATTAGCCAGGTGGGCCTTGTTCCTTCGTAGTTTAACGTGGCTTCGGTACGGGTACCCTGATTCAAGGAAGCGGCGGAGTGGGAAAGGATATCAGAACGGAAATGCCCCAGTGTGGATATCCAGGGGATCAGGTTTGTGTGGTGACTGGTGTACTGACCCTCCATCTCGAGTGTCTTGGGTCGAATCCCAGTGGTGGTGTACCGTTTCCTACTTTAGTATCGTGTGAAAGGTGGTTACGTTCAGTCTTCCGTCCGTCGGATGGGATATTCAACAGCGGACCCCGTGGCGCCTTTCGCTAAGGGAAGGCTGATGCCGACGCCGTCGGTTTCCCCCTATACTATTCGTTCACTTCCCAAATCCTAACCCCATCTCAAGTATCTATCTATCCTTAATGGCAAAAATTACCTTAGCTAAGAGTCTCCTTCACTAAAAAACCAAGGATTTCATCTCAGAGTTTTAAGTAGGTAGTATTTCCACTCTAGTTTGGTATTGATCACTGTAGTTCTGCGGAAGCTTTCTTTGTCGTGATCTTAAGTGGAAACCCCTAGGAACGGGACTGGCTGGAGCTATGTAATGCCATGGCGATGCTTTGACCGCTTTTCTTCTCCCCGGCAGGCCATCTGCGTTCCTCCCTCGTCATCACCATCATCACCATCTCGCGAGAGTCGCATATTGCATTTTTTCCCCTTACCTGTGCCACGTCGTCTTAGCGTTTCGCTTGAGAGGAGGCTCCCAGGAGTTTCAACCCCCTCTCGCCGCTTTTCTAAGAGACTTGTACCTCCTCCACCGTTTTCCTCCCTCGAAACCACCCGCTTCTTGCGCTTTCCGACCCCCCTTGCCCTCCGTTGGTCTCTCTCTCTTCCGCTTCCTTGGTTTCCTCCCCACCGACCCCCCCCATTCGCCCCCATTTCCCCTCTGCTTCCAACCTTCCACCTTCCTTCACCTCGCGGTGCTTTAACTCTATCCCCCTTTCGTCCCGTGGTTCCTCTGAGCTCTACTCTTCCTCCCTACTTCCTTGCTCTCCAACGAACACCCTCTCTCCTTTTGTCTCGCGCGCCTGCTCTCGAGATTCCGTTGGCTCCGTCATTTCCGTCAGCCCTAAGTCCTCTCCTTGTGGGTCGTTTGCTCTCAAGGCGCCCCAGATCTCCCTCCTCCGCCCGCCATCCGTCCTCCTTCGCCCCTTATCTTTCTTTCTCTCTCTCTCGCTTTCTCCTCCTTCCCTCTTTCGTTTTCTATTTTCCTCTCAGCTTCAGTCCGTGAGGTATCATCATCCCTCTCCTCGTTCTCCGTTCTTAACGGTCTTCCGCCCTCCATCGTCCGCCATTCCAACGTCCTCTATCCGCCCTTCTTTCCCACTGCCCCACTGCCTCTCTTCCGCCCTTAAAAGCGGAGCTATTTTTCTTCCTTCCCCTCCATATTTTTGCCCGCCGTTCCTTTTTGCTTCCCCCCTCTGGTGGCTTTATTCTCCAACTCCCCTCCCATTCATCACCTTCCCCTACTTTTTATGACCGTATTTAGCACCGAAACCACAATGAAGAACCCCCGTTAACAGCGTGTTTGCTCCTCATACTTCCATGTGCCTGTACGGGAGAAGGGGGGGGGGGGGGAGGTAGAGCGCTGAGAGGGTGAATCGACTCGATTTTGGGGCCGTTACCGCGCTCTCTTTAGTGTGAAAAATGTAATTGAAGAATGAAAGATACAAGGTATATCTCGGCAAATGTAGTACGATAACAGTTCAACCTGAATGGAGGCTAGTTACGTATGAATGGGTTTTTCTCCGGTATATATTCTTGATTAATATTTATAATTTTTTTCATTGGCCAGATTCTTTAAGAATTCATGATAAATTAGTTCCGATAAATATCCTGAGGCTGTGTTTAATTGTATCATGCTCAACTGGGTGAAAGGTGAATTTCACAAATGAAACAGTAACTTTGTTTCCTTCCACATATGTCATGTGAAAAATGTTTTTCAATTTTGTACCTGATGATGACACCGATGTGTCGAAATATTTCGTACCAAGGAAATCAATCTGTGGAAGGAAATTAAGTTACTGTTTTATTCTGAGGCTCTCAGAAACAACAATTTTACAAAAAAACCAATGATCAGTACTAATAAACATGAATCTAATCCTCCAAGTATCAATTACCACTGGTGAAGGGAAAAAGACTACACAATTACGATGAAGTCTCGTAGCGGGAAACGTATATAAACGTAATCTAGTTACATCTTGCTGTATTAGAGAGATTGAGATTCGCAAGGGACTTTGTTGGTGCAATATTGTGTTTTGGAGCCACGGGATAACATTTTGCCGAGCAATGCTATTTTAAGTAATTTTAATAAGTGCCTTGATATATTCCGTTACTACGGTATATAAGGCATTCAGCCATTTATACTATGTTAATTCTCTCGTCTATTTGCTCCTGGCTCATTTTCTTTTGTACTCATAACTCAGTGACATTTCAGTTTGCTCTAGACATCTTCTCCATCAGCTCTCAGCTTAGCTTAGGACATAATACTTTTCCATGTGTACGTAGGATGCTTCTCTGTCTCTATTTGGTGCGCTCCCCAATGTAAGTGCATCTTTCATACCCCACAATGCTCCCTCATAAAATTGGGAGTCATTGAGACTGGCTCATTTCATCCTTCCTTCCTTTCCGCCATCTCATTTCCCAACTGGCTTCTTTTACGTCCCCTAACCTCCGTCGGCTCACTCACTCTGCGTCGCTGTTTTCACGCGCCCATTCGGTCCATTCTTTGTTCTTTTCTTTTCCGTTTCCTCCTTTCTCAAATCCCTATTTCTCTCTCAGAGGAAAGTTATTGTTTTCACCTTCCACTTTATGGAGGTACACGGGAGCTCGTCTCTGGCAAAACCGCACTTCCCTTTCTTTCCCTTTTTTCTATTTCGCAATTTTCCGACTCAAAACCTCAACTCCACATTGTCCTCCACTCCGATCGTTTCTTGGAAATGAAAAGAACTTTATCCTAGGAAAGTTCCATCTTTCTAGTCTGATAAACAGAATCCGGTTCTCTTACTGGTACACTTCACGAAGCGAAACACCCTCTAATTGTTTCTGCGTGGAAGAATATCCACATTTATATGTTGAATTCATTCTTGCCATTTGTCTAGTAGCATGCACGTGTAAAACTTTCATTTTTAAGTCATATACTTTAACAAAAAGGATAAAATTTTGCTCCTAGTGCGCCTTTACTCACACGTCAGTAGGAAATCCAGCCATGGTTTTTCGGAGGAACTATTAAGAGGAAACGATATAGTTCAACAAGAATATCGTGAATTACATAGATTGTTTCACGGTTCCACCTTGAATAACGACAATAACGAATTGAGACCGAGAATGTTCACAATTATGCCAAATCAAATCTCTTCTGCTACTTAAAATTTTTCTTTTCGACTATCAGGGATATTTTTCGGCCGTACTGAATTCGTTTCGTTTTCATGACATTTTTTATTTCGGAGACCCTTGGTGCCTCTTCATTTCGTAGTTTTCTCATGCGCGCATGGGAAGCGCTTATTGCCGGTGTCTTTTATTTCAGTAGACGTCGGAAACACGGATATTTTTACAGCGAGCTAGCTCCTCCATTTCACGTTCAGTAGACAGTGTGCCGATGAGCGCCACCGAGTTTATTTTCCGCTAAAGATTTCGCGATCGGATGTCACGGGTCGCTGGTAAGCGAGATAGAACCTCTTTTGCGTTTTCGCTCGATGAGTATCTTCGTGCTACATCCGAATTTGCTCGTCGCTGGGACCTACCGGAGTGGAGTCGAGCGACGCAAATCGGAGAGACTCGATGCCAATGATGCCCATTGGAGCAGTTCACAGCGAAGTGCTGTGTCCTCACGAGAGAATGGGACGCGGTTATTCAGAACTTGCGACAAAACAAATGAGGTCTTCCGTGATTTGCTCATATTCATTGGTGCGTCTTTACATGGAGAAAAAATCTCAACGTTAGCCTATTTATTACCGTTTTCCTACCTTGAAAACTGAATGAAAGCCAGCTAATAAGGTTGATTTAACCGGTCTCTTGCCGTTTTCTTCAATTCCCTTTTCGAAAGCAACTGGCTTGGTTTATTGAAATATCAGACAGTGCTGTGAATATTTCCCTCGCATAAAGTTCAAAACTAGAAAATATATTTCCGGCTGTTTCTCTAGGAATGTCTCTCGCCACATCAAATCGAGTAATGCCTACTCCTGGGCTATGTGCTAATTAAACCCCTATTATCATTAATACAAATAAGTCATTATACGTTTGATAAGTTCTATCACTATCCTTCGGGCGTATTCAGAATATCTGCGCTGTCCTTGGCAAAGTAAAATATATTTTCCTGATGTTAGAGAGGATGGAGAATGACACATGATAACTGCGGGTTGCGATAGTCAGATCAGTGTTGCACTGCTCTGGAAATCAAAAGGTCTCAGGTTCAAATCCCGCCCAGACACCTAGTGTATATCTTTCTTTTCGGACACCGTGACGAAAAGTAGGTCAGCTGAAAACAGTTTGTGGTAGTGACTGTTAGGAGCAAAAGAAGAGTTGCTTCAAACGTAAAAAATTTGCCTCAACTTTCTATAACAAGATGATGCGCAACCAACCCCGTCATCAAGTTCTGGCATTCAAAGGTGATATGGAGGTGTCTTTTCCATTTTTCAATCGCAAATTCTTCTTGATGCCCTATTCCAATATGGTTTAAACCCGGCATGATATCTTTCCAAACCATTCGGGTTATCCGGGTTGGAATTCTCCTCCTTCGAGGAAGCCAAAGCGTCTAAGCTGACAAACACGAAGGGAATGCTTTTCGAGCCTCGAATCCGTTTGCCAAACCCTCCCGACTACTAAGGCTCGAATGTAAGTGCTCCCATCAATTACATTGAATGTGCATTTGAATCTGGAGCAGGATGCCGCAGAATTCCATACCTTAAAGCCGTTCTGGCGTCATATTTAATATAATCGTCGGGAGACTGCCATAGAATGATCGAGCCAAGAATCGGATGGTGAATCATTTCAACGATGAGGCACCATCGACTGGTTCTCCGTGTGCGACCATTTTGATGTTTTTGGAAACTTCTTCGTCCCGTGCCAATGGTGTGTATTTTCTTTTATTCGAATTTTCGTAAGTATAAATAATAATGAGGATTTAGGATGTTAACGGGAGGGTGAAGTTTCGAAGTTGAATTTGTTCTCCCCAAAATTTTAGGGGAATAAAAAAATACGAGAACTTCCATGATACGTGCGGTACTGATGAATGATAACATCGTTGATTGAAATTTATTTTACACTTTCGTATAAGATTCGCTGAATACCCGCATTGTGTCAAAATGAATTTACACTAATTAAATTATTGGTGGCGGTAGCGCAACACATTAGCAAACACCTGCGTAACAGTTATGTTGCGTAAAGTTACGGATTCAATTCCTGCCCGGGCATGTATATCAAGTTATTTTTAGGCCTAATAACAGTGGTATTACGGCGCACACTATTGAAGTGCATTAAAACACAAAACTACTTTCTCACTCAGCCATGAAAAATTAGGTCAGAATCATTTTTATGTTGTTTGTTTTATCCAACGAGGTAAGGATCATGTTATAAAGCGGAAGACTGTTGACGTTAGCGTGAAGACTTTTGAACTGTTTTGATTACCTAACTTCCGACCCATGTTTTTCGAAAATGTCCTGGATAAGAAATCCTAAGTCTTTTTTTTTTTAAGTGGATAGGTCGAAAGATTCGAGGCGTAAAGAGGGATATAAAGAAAGCATGGGCCATCGAGGATGGGGGTAATGCTGTAGAGGAATCGGTTTATTTTGCTCCTCAAAATATCTTCAGCCTGGCCAGCTCAGAGCTCGTCTCCTCGTGGTAAACTGTCCGTGGTGAAGGAAAAGAAATCCCGTATCAAGGCCTAGCGGGGTCGACTTGGATCGCGAAGAGGACATAATATTCACGGCATCTTCCGTCGATTCGGTGGCATTTTTAACACCCTTAGTCGGCCTGCGATCTCGCTTCGCTTACTCTTCAGTTGCCCCCAAGCCTAGCGGTTCGAGGGATGCCATAATCACCTCTCACCTCCCCCCTTCCCCACCCCAAATCCCTCGCGCCAAAAGCTCTTTTTCGCACCTTGCTCCAATTTCTCGCACACCAACGCAATCCCCTCCTCACCCAACCCCCTCCGGTTCGACCTTCGCCCTATTCCTCTGCCGAGGTGGCGTCCGGGCAGTTTGGCTCCATTCCCACTTACGGGCGGTTGAGCGAGAGGGTTGGATGTGGAGAGTTGCGGGGGCGTGACCTGTGAGGAGGGGTGTTCGGAAGGCTGTCGGGTGTGGTGTCGTGTGGTGGCGGTGAGGGAGGGGGGGGGGGTGCGGGGTCCGCAGGACCAACGCGGGTGTGCTGGCGAGAGAAGTAAGGGGTGTGTTGGTGCAGCAGGCAGGCGATTCGGAAACGGATCCACCTCACCTCCTCCCTTCTTTCCTTTCCTTATTTTTCACCACTGCTCCGTTTCCTGCCTCTTCATCCCTCCGCGCTCCCGCGTCCCTGTAGATCCCATTTTTTCCCACCATCTCCTATAATACTTATTACCTCCTCCGCTCTGATTTATGTCCTCCGCCACATTCCGGAGCGGTCTGAGTGGACTCTTTTTTTTCCCCGGTATCAGGCTCTCCGGATCTCGGGTGTTCGTATATATGACGTCGGTACTGTCACGTACCACCAACCGCGAGAGGTGCTGTACTTGAAATAACACGCGAGTGTTCTCTCCGTCTCATGCTCGCACGTTTCCCGCAGTAAACTCCCGCCATTATGCCTCATCCCTACCTCTCTCCTTGTCTTCTCGCAAACGAAACGGCGTCGTATTCCTCGCGTTGCTCTCAGAACCGCAGTGCGCACGCTGTCCTCGAGCTTGGTGAAATGGCTCATCGCATGGGGTAATACTGGTGTCAATGTAAGTAGAGTGCAACGTATTTCACCCCCTGCCACTCACCCTTAGGTGGCTTACAGGGTAATATGTAGGTTTTATAGTCTTTGTATGGGAAACGGGCGTTATAAATAGCACACTTACTACCAACCAACTCGAAGTTTCGTGGTCTTAGGTGATTCATTTATGGACGATGTTTGTGCAGCCAAAAGTTTATTTTCAGTGCATTAAAATTGAGCTAGGAACTAAGGATCTGGGCATGTGTTGAATAGTAAATGATAAAGAATTTCAAAGGAATACATCTTTATTAATGGATTACACATTATTTGTAATCCATAAGGCAATCCTTATTCAGCAGACATTCAATGGGGATGTAGTTAGGAATCATTACATTTTTATAGACTCGAAATAATTAATAATAACGTCGTGATTCTTAATTAAAGTGCATGTTAATATGTATATACCTTATGTATTCGCGCAGTCAGGCACATTAGTTCATATAGCGGGAAACTGAGCCTGCCATGCTTAGAGTTTCGGTAACGCGGTGGTCTGAAAACACAAAAGGTCGTGGTTTTGAATCCCACATCGTTCGAATATGTCTTACTATTCTCAGAATTAAGTTTATGCTGGGTAAAGCATTATTATTGTTTCAGTAGGTACAGAACCAAAAATGCAACTGCAAGAGTGCTATAAGTCGGTAACTGTTAGACCTTGCGCTATTCCATTGATTCCACCCCTTCTCCTTTTCTCCATCTTGGCCCACGGCCGCGTTTAGTCAATTCCTCCCCACACCTCGGCCCATTAATCCTCCGCGCTCAGTCCTATATTCCCTCCGTCCGCCTTTTCTTTTGCCCCGGCCCGCACCTAACACAGTGCCTAACTTCTTGAGGCCAATAGCCGCCTCAACCACCTCTTCCTTGCCAGCTATTCCTTCTACGATGGCGCTCCCCCACATTTAACCTCTCACCGCCCCCTCTCCCTTCCTCTTGAAGGTTCTTTTATCCTTCTCGGCTTTGCACCCCGCCCACCCACACACCCTTGCCGATCGAGTGCGAGCAAAACTGTTGACACCCCATTTAATCCCGTACACTTTCTGCATGGAAAACTTTTCACTTGATCTCCT
Organism: Platycnemis pennipes; assembly: GCA_933228895.1. Taxonomy (NCBI): domain Eukaryota; kingdom Metazoa; phylum Arthropoda; class Insecta; order Odonata; family Platycnemididae; genus Platycnemis; species Platycnemis pennipes. The sequence continues at coordinate 112,377,931 of OW121847.1, forward strand.
TCCATCCCCACAAATCTCTCCATAAATCTCCTCCCCCATCACCTATTTTCATGTTTCCTTTCTCCTTTTTATTTCCATTCCTCAGCTAGCCATTTCCCAATCCTTTACCTCCTTGCATTTCTCTTTCGTATACTGAAACCTTTCTCATCGGTCTTCGCTTTATACTTTCTAACCTCATCAGTTTTTATTTCCCGATAGTGTTTTTCGAAAATATCTACTGATTTCACCCCTTGCCAAATATTCTCCCGTTCTGTTGCATTATGTGCTGAACATGGATTGGCTGTCTGCATCCATAGTCTTTGTTTTAAAGAAAGTTTGGCTGAATCATTTTCTTAAGTCTAGTGTTAAGGGATACTCCTGACAGGTTTAGGCTAATTGATGTCAAAAAGTTATGACTTTATTGGCTCCAACAATGCTGAATAAATCAGTAAAACCTTTATGGGAGAAAAGTGGTAAAATTATGGATACAGTAAGTATGTATGAGGATGATATCGAAGATATGTTTCTAGCGAGAATCCGCTAAAATGATGACAAACACCCCTTACAATAAGAAAACTTCCCGTACACTAGAAAAAATGAGGGTCTTCAAAATGAATGATTAAGAGGCTCTGGAATATTTCTAGCAAGTAATTCCCTAGCTCTGGAAGAAAAAATTGAAAGCCATTGAAATTAATCTATAAAATGGTGTGAATGATTATTTTGTGCGTCATTCTGTGCTATTAAAAACATTACAAATAAGAGGTTTTGTTATCAATTAGAAACTTATTGTGAACCGGGTCGTTTTGAAAAAGTGAAATATAATCTTTTGTCATCCATGCATGTCACAATATATCTCTTCCCTCCTGTTTTTCTTAGCACATCCGTAGATTTAGTTATCGTTGGGAGCTAGAATTCTCGGCACCGTTGTGCTTATTGAGACCTTATGTTCATCAAAATTGAATCTGTATTCCACGACGGATATTTAGATCGACTTATTAAAAGGTTACATGCGGTAATATATGAGAAATTAGCTGCCACCATTGTTCAGCTATCTTTCTTGGCCAACTCAAGGATATGTAATGTTCGCAATGTGTTGACCTTTATCTGCATCAAGGCTGTTAAATTTCTGACCCAAGTATCGAGAAACATGAAACAAAACGTAACAGATTCAGGTGAATCCCTTAGTGAACTTTTCACTTCAAGGAAGGAAAAACCGATGTGAATTTTCGAATCATGCGAAGCCTTAGGAATTACTCCTCAAATAGTAATTCGTAGATTTACATGATATCAGTCTAAAAACTTCTTGCTGCATCAGTTTGTCATATTCTAAGGCATTAGAACGGTAGGTAGATAGGTCTTTAATATTAGGACTCGAAATCTGAATGTTTCATCCGGTGTGCCTCATGCAGTGTAGTAGGTACTAGACTATTCCTAACAGACTCCATTGACCTACGTGTCCATGTAAGTAGGGCTTTTTTGGTATTTTTCACCCCCTGCCACACACTATCGTGGTGGTTTGCAGGGTATTACGAAGTTGCAGATGAACTTTCTCACATAATCAAGAAGTCTGATGCAAGTAAAATACCGTCCTTACAGGCGTTAGAAAGAGGAGTATTCTCAACCCACCCCCTTCCTAACCAACTGATGAAATATATTTTATATACCTGATGTATCCATCTATTTGTCAGCGATAAATACATGCCTACAGTATCATAATTAAAGTACTAAATAGCACGTAAATTAATAGACTACTATTCGGTTTGTGACGCTTAGAATGCAATAATAGGCATGGGTAAAATATTTTGACCATATTTTCAACGAATATGAAGTAATAATTTGCTTAACTGTTAAAATCCCACTATCTATTGTTTTCAGCTTTGAGTTTTAATTGGAATACTTTTAAACAAATACTTTTACACTTCAACTTGGTAAATAATTGAAACTGTTTCTTTTTAATAAACTTTCATTGAATAAGCCCTCGGGGGTGCTAGGGCAGAGATAGCATAAATATTAGTAATAGTGTAACGTTTACTGCAGGCTTGGACAAGGTGGATTTACATTTTCTTCCTATTCCGATGGTGAAACCTAGGTACTTTCATTTCTTCCGGCATTCAGTACAGCAATACACATTTGGAAAAAATGGAAACGCCGGGAAAGAAGCATATATGCATATTATTTCTGTTTCACATTAACGTGGAATGACGCAGTTTTACTGCTTTATTGTTTGCCCCAGTTTCCGCAATATCATCGAAATGGGGATAGAGTAAGGGGGAGAACTTTGATTCGGAAAAACTCTCTTAAAAAACACCCCCTTCCTCGCCTTTTCCAGCTCCTACCTCTTTGGAGGAAGAGTGCTTTATAGTCGGGCGTCTGCTCCATTTTTGCGCGAACAAAAAATTGTCTCCTCCTGTTCCTAATGCTCTTCTCTCTCTCTCTCTGAAGCTCGCATTTTTTTAGAAAAAGCGATATTTGATTGGCGTATAACTTTTCACTCCGTCACCGGGTACACGATCAATCTTTTCGAACCGCCTTCCTTCTATCTCCTCTCCCCTCATATCCATCCGCTTTTTCCATCGACGATTACTTCCATAATCTCTTTCCTCTCGCGTTATTTCATTACTCCGTTTCTCGTTGGTGGGGGAGTGGGAACGATTTTACCTGCTATATCCCTTCAATACCACATCCTTATTCTTCTCCTCCCCCACCGCCCCCCTTCCCACCCCTGCGTAGCTGCCCTCGTCCCACCCTCCCCGCATCAATCTCTGTCCACTTCCCACCTTTCTCACCATCCTCTCCCCCCATTTTTCTCCCCCGTGTCCTTTCCTTCCTCGCCTCCCTTTGCTTCCATTTCCATCTTTCCCTCTTTCTTATTCCCGGCACGCCGCGAGGCCCCTCACAAAACACCCTATCTCCCCCCCGTCCTCAGACCCTCGATTCCACACCCCGCCCATCCACCTTGCCGCCACCTCCTTTTTAATCCCCCGCTCCGTCTCTCCACCTCACAGACCCAAACCCCCACGTGGCGCCACCCCCAGCGACACCCCTCCCCCTAAACCTCCACCTGCTCTCCCCCGAAGGTGGTTACGCCCCCTCGGGCCGGGCCCCGTCGGAAGGGACGGAGGAGGGAGAGAATAGGAGGCCCTCACGTACGTATTGAGAGAGAGGGAGAAAGTGAAGGGTTCGGGGATTAACGAGAGCGGCGTTGTGTGTACCGGGAGGGGGGGGGGGCGGAGTACAAGGGGTCTGGGGGCCGCGGGGGATGAGGACTTCCGCCGGCGAGATTGGTGGTGGGGTAGGAGGAATAGGACGGATTGGGGGTTGGGGGGGTGATGTGGTCGTCGTTAGATCGTCGAGGATAGCTGTAGGAGGTGGGAAAGTGGATCGTGAGAAGTGAGAGAAATGAGAGAAGGAAGGGAATAAAAGAAGGACCCCGCACACCGATGGATAGATAGAGAGAAAGCGTCCGTGCGCCGGGGGCAGAAGGAAGGGGCGGGACGGGGGCGGGAAAGGGGGACGGCGGGAGGTTTCGGTGGGCAGGTAGGGGTATCGGTTTTTTTCGGGGAATAAGGCGGTGCATTTTAACCACCAAAAAAGGGTAAGGTGGGACGTGTGTGGGGTGGAATGAGTGGTCGCGACGGGGTGTGGGGAGGGTGGGATGGGGGTGGGAGGGTGGAGCGAAGGAGTGTTGTGGGAGGGCTGGACGTTGCGTCGGATGAGCGTCGGGGGAACGGGTGTGGAGGTGCAAAGAAAGAGTGGGAAGGCTACTTAGTTGCTCCAAGGGTTTTTAAGGGGTGAGGTGGGAAATGGGGCAAAATGGTTGCCTGAAAAGGATGGGAAAAAGGTGGAAGAGATAGGGTAGGCCCTCCCACTTCCCGCCAACAACCAACCTCCCCTTTAACCCACTCTCCCTTTCTCTTGCTAGCTGCTCCCTCGGAGTGTGGGATGTGGGGGCGCGTTTCAGAGTGGGAAGTGGAATGGCGCTTTTGGTGGAGAAACGAGGTTTTCGGAGGAACGAGTTTGATAACGGAGAAGAATGCGTTGCTCCAGTGGCAAGAGGCTTTTAAAGGTCCGTGTGTGTGCTTTTGGTAGGAAAATTTTCAGGGAGGTGGGGTATCGGGGTCTGACCTATCCCCTAACCCTCCTGCTCTTATTCTTCCCTTACCCACGGGCGTGAATTCCCTACCTATGTGTCCACATTAAGTTGTGTGCGTGTATGTGTGCTCACTTTTTCCTGCGCTCCACTGGGTCTACCTGCGTACAGAACTTTGCATTGTACGCTCGCTTACTCTATATCCTTCTTTTTTTACAAAACCTTGCTATTTTCCGCTCGCCTTTTTCACGTCACTCCGTACATATTTCAGTATTTTTATTTCTGAGTCGCGGTGGTAGGAAGTGGAGGAAATTGTGTGTGGGGGTTGGGAGGAGTGGAGAGAAAAGGAGGAAGAGAATGGAATAAATGGGTTCCTTGAATAAACTATTCGCGGGACGTGAAAAAAATAAGAGGGTGTTGGGGAGAGGTATGGGGGGAGGGAGGGTGGCCACTCAGAAAAGGGTACCTTGTGAATGGGTCATGGCGGTAGGGGGAATTTGAGAGGGGTGGGGACCGCCGGTTCGCTCGCGCTTATGGGGTCGTTGTGTGAGTGTTCGGCGAATGGTGTTGGTTTGTGACTCGTAGTTAGAGTGAACGGGATCCTAGGGTTTCGGGGTGAAAACGGCGTACAGATAGCGTAGCAACTTTGTTGGAAATGGGGAACGGTGCGGAAGGGGGGAGGGGGAGAAGAAATGATTTTTTTTGAAGGGCTCTTTTCTTTCGTCACGAGTTTCGCTAGTGGATGGGGGTTGGCTCTATCTGGGAGGGCGGTGGAGACAATGGACAAACATTCGATAGCACTGCTGATGAGGGGGGAGGGGATGTTTGTCAGGGACTTGTGCGTGTGAGAGGGGTGGACGGAGAGGGTTAAGAGGAGGTGCGCGATGTGTGTGAGAGCATCGGATGGATTTGTTGAGAGCAAAGACTCGTGGTGTGGAAATTGGAAATGGTAAGGCGTCGTCGCTGAGTGTATGCATTCCGCCTTTTGTGCTCGTAGATTAGTTCTCACTCTCGCTCTCTCTCTCGGAGTGTTCCAACCTCCTTTCACGCCGGCGTTCCTCCCCACTTCAACCCCGCACGGTCTCTGGCAAACCATATCCCTCATTCCCACCCCTTCGTATTCATTCCTTCCATTCCTTGAAGCTGAGTCAGCTCATTCTCCCCCGCGGAGAACGTTTCTGCCTTCTCAACTCTTCATCAACATCACCATCATCATTACATTTTATCTCCTTCTCCCTTTTCATCTTTCGCTTCTCATCTTGCCTTTCTCGTGTCGTCTCATCATCTCTGTTCTCATTCTCCACCCACCTTCGCTGTCTCTTCTCAAATATTCCTGTCGCTTCCGTTGGCGTCTGTCTCTCTCACCAGATTTTAAACTTATCTTCTCCCTCCTCTCTCATTCATTCTCATTCTCTCCCCTTTCAGCGCTGTCCTCTCTCCTCACTTCGCATATTTCTCCACAATTGCGCGCCCGGAGCCCTGTAGCATGCCTGTTGTTGAGCTCAACCTCGTTCTTTCCCTTTGTCCAATCTTGAAATTGCATTTGAACAAAGAGAATATTCGTCTCATTTTTGGTGACTCTTTGACGTCTTAAGTTTTGAGGGAAACAGGATATGCGTGGGGTTGCCATGTTCTTTTCTTCTTCCTTCGGTCTTTTCCGACGCTTCTAGATGGAAACTGAAATGTAAATGAAAAATGCTGACGGAATGAAGAGACAGCGCTCAAATTGCTTAGCTCGATTCTCAACACATTATTGTGGGGCATCCACATTTTGATGTAATTATTCCCTGCATTTCTTCATATTCCATATTTCGGAATGAAGCAGATATCACGCGCATTTAGAATGGATTTTTAATGAGATTTTGAGTGATTAAAATTACGGTTCATCACAGGTAAGCCAGCGTGACATGACTGTTGTTGAAACAAAATTTTAGTATTAGAATCCCTAAGATATGTCCTCTTTGATTGAGTTTGCAGTGCGTATCCAGCTCAGGGTACCGGTGCTTAAAACGGAAAAAACACGGAATGAACCACTAACTAACGATTCACCTCTAAGAATAGAGAAATCAATGTTAATGTTAATTAAATGCCTTAAAAAATGCGGCATTGACGGTTGCAGATGCTGAAAGAGAAATTGGGTATGAAACGGTCTGACAACTAAGAGGTTTCGGGCGACAATATCGCTTGTAACGTAGATTTCACGTTTGCCTTAAGATTGAGGCTAGTTTTAACGGTTCCGATATACCGTTAAGGATGGCTCAACTTACAAATATGTATATGGTCTATAAAATATGGTGCTTTCCCGGTGATCATTATGAACTGTCTTTCCGCACAATATTGTTCCCAATGACAAGTCGGATTGCTAAATTGCCTCTTATGCATTTTCCCGTTGTGATCAACCCAAGGAAACCAACATGACCTCTAAATCGCCATTACTTCTCAAAAGAGCGAAAATAATCATTCAAATATGATCCTCTTCGAGATACGCACAGTCATTTGAATACAGCGGCGGCATCGTTCATAAATTTTATCAGAATTTTGAGCTTGGTGGGTATGCTTGGCAAAGGAAATAAAATAAAAAATATTTTCTGTAATTCGGAATTAGCTTCACTTTCTGGTTCAATACCGCCAAGGTTGGAGTTTTAATAGTCATTCCCTTTTTTAATAGTAATAAATCCTAAGTTTGATTTGACCCATCTCTCCGCTTGATTCTTCTATCGGCTGACCGTTACTTACTCAATTAATTCTTTTGTTTTATGTCCCTCACTATTTTTATTTTCTTAATTTATCATATGAAGTCTTCCTTTGCCATTATGTCCTTTCACTTCTTCCTCAGCGACAGACCGGCGATCGGCACCAATAATCTGCAGGACTGAGGATCCGATCCACTTCCATTATTCATTGCGTGACGTGTTCTAATTCCTTGCTCAATTATCAGTTCCTCACAGTGAACAGATTTATTTTTCCTCCGCCTCCCTCACCTGTCCTTCATATTGTTCGGCGGCCATTTGTGGGAGCTGACACGTCGTGCGCAACCTCGATCCGTTTTGAGTGCGGCTAATCAAGCCTTCGTTTCGGCTTCATTTTTGCGGCTTACGGTTCGCTTCACACCCTCCCCACCAACTCTCCTCCCTTCCGCCACTTGCTTTACCCCAATTTCCCCTCCCTCTCCTGCCTCTATCCCTCTCCCTCTCTCTGTCCTGTTCTCTCAATTCATTTCCTGTCCGCTGGCATTCATTCACAGGACGTCGCCCACTTTTCCCTCCCACCCTCGCACACGTCTTTTAATCCGCTTCCCTCCTCAGTGTGCCTTCCTCCTTTCTCTAACTTCCTCCCTCTCTCTTTCTCTCACCCTCTTGCACCTTCACACCACGTTTTCGTCACCCAACTCGCATCCCTCACAGCCTCTCTCTCTCTCTGGCTCCGTATCATCCGCTCCGTCTTCCTCCTTGCTTCGGGGGCGTGCGTGTGAGCGACGGACGTAGGGACGTCCCAGCAAATTCCCCCTTGCTAATGCTCATCCGTGCCGACGTGTGATGCGCAGTTCCTCCGCTGCTTTATCAAGGGAATTTCTCTCTTGCTCACCTTCTCTCTGTCTTTCCTCCGTCTGTCTCTTCACCATCTTTTTCCTTAGCCATCCCTCACAATTTTTTTCGGATCGTGCGACCGAATTTTTATTTCACTGCGAGATATTTTTGTGTCACTCTGATCCGAAATATTATCGAAGAACTACTAAGTATTTGGTGGTAATTGATGTGCATACCAATAAGTGTGCACCTTCCTCTGTTTTCGCTTTGTGTCAATGCCTCTTAATGGTGATGAATATGCATGTAGGTACACACACAACTGAGTTCCCCTGCATTCAAGTTTTCTTTTTTTTTTAATTTTCTGATTAATCTTAAGAGATGATCAATCAAGCTATGGCCAGCGGATATTTTAATTTGCAGCGAATAAATTATTCAAAGTACTTTTACTCAATTTCTCTCCCAATAAAAATTTTGGCAGGGGAGTCCGAGTGAATACGATTCTTAATAAATTCAGAAATTAGGCTCCTGCATTACAGTGATCTGATGACTGATTTTAATTTCCCTGGTATGTATGCACTCAGATAATCGTTCAGTATTTCCAAAACTAATTTAACTAACCGTGTTCTAAATGCTTACAAGGACACATTGAGGAATTTATCGTGTAGAGACTGTATTTCCCTGAAACTAGGCCAAAATAAGGAGGTGTACGTCCTGGAAGGAAAATTCTCCATCGGCATGGGTTTATGAGGCGAAAATTGCGAGATTAACGATCGGTTTTTTTGAACTACAGTGTTACCTTTTCTTAAAACGTTCTTGGGGCCAAAAAGAGACAACCAAGTGTCCTTATTTGCGACCGTGGAATTCGGAATAGCTTCCTAATCATATCCATGAAAGCGCATTATTTTGCCAGTTGTTTCAACATTAATATTCCTTTTCCACCAGTTACTGGGATGTACATAAATTATTAATTAGTAGTAGTTCGTAGTATGCAACAATAGAATATGGAAAAATAATTTAAACGACGATGAAATATAAAATACAGTGAAATAAATTTTACCTGGTTTTATCCCTGTGAAGGCAAATTTGATACGCTATCTCTAACATACTTGTGTGGCTCTTTTAAGACCATTTAATTTCACCAGGTAGATCAATCATAATGCCATATTTGAGCACTCATTTCATCTTGACGTCATTAATTCATTCACCCATTGTGACACATTGCAATAAAAAAAATACAGATGCAAAGTTTGAAGTTTGAATGGTTTTAATCTCAACAATAATTTTTCGCCAGTTTCGCAATTACATCTGCATCTACATAATACCCTGCAAATATCCATTAAGATAAGTGGCAGGAGGTGAATCTTCACCACACATACCTATCATGCTTAAAGAGGATACTCAAAGGTTCCTCAGGCTGTATGGAAAGGTGCAAGATTGAAAATGAAAAAGTTGAGGAGGGATGGTGGAGAGGGACTCGTTTTCCAAATTAGCTTACTTTAACAATAGTTCCAAGATCACTACAGAATTAAACTAAAATTTTCCTCTTCCTTGAATTATTAATTTTTTATTACTGGTATAACTTTTTAGAATAAATTTTACGTAATAACATACATTGTAGTATTAAAATATTATCTTCCACTTTTGCCACTTTCCAATCCTACGTCAAATCCTTTAGAATTCATAGTCTCATTCTTTGCCCTCATTTTCTTTAAGTGTATCATGGGAACGGGTTAGAGAACGAAGACTACAAAGAAGACTTTATATCTAAAATAACCCTTGTAGAATTAACACTGAAAATATTGTGTGTTAGCTCATGATTTTTGTAGTGAGCAGCGTTCTAAGCTCCAAACGTTTTCATATTCTTTCCTTTTTGGTTATGGAAGCCGGTATTTTTTCTGGGCACAGTTTTTCTACCCTCGAAATTGAAAAAAAATCTCTTCATTTCTGGTCGTCTTCTGTGAAACTCTATTTATTATCTTCTGTAGATTTTAGCTAATGCATGTTTCTTTTCCTCAATTTATGGAGAATGTGGTTTAAAAGTTCTTAGAAGAGTGCTTTAAAGTGGAAGAGTAGAAATAGCTTGAACACAGTAACATTTAGTATGAGCATTTTGGCACTATCAAAAGCGCGAGGCAAATATAAACGGATTTTCGCCGTTATAGCTATTCAGTCATCACAGTAACCACAAGAAATTCAATATTTTGGCCAAGTTCAGACAATCATCCGTTAATTTTGATCTCGAGCCAGTTGTTAGCTCCAGCGATATGGGGATGAGCATCAGTGGGAGAATTTAATGAAATTATGTGCATATAAAAGGCTTTGGAGGCCCCGCCTTTACGTTGTCATGACTCTGCAATTAACTTTTTTTACATGCCAACATAAAATATACGCCGTTCAATACTGTAAACAACGTGTTTTACACAGCCTTAGAGCTCCATTCCTGGGCATCTAGGTAGCTTGGGGCTTTTAGCTAAGTTCACGTGTATCCTGGACTAAAATGAGGAGCTGCGTAGTAAACATGGACTTGAATTAGTTAGGTAGGTGTTTCGGACGCAAAAATATCGGAAAAATGACGGGTGAATCAGACAAAGCAACTGAAGCTCTTACTCTGAATGCCGAATATGTGAAATCGTCCCGTACCTACTTGGTTAGTTATATTATTAGGTGAATACTTCACTCACTCTTAGCATTAAAAAACCGATCCTTGACCTGATCAATCAACAAGTAACATTTTCATATCTACTACCTATGATTCTCTCCATTAATAATTTTTTTCTATGCACAAAGCTAGTAATTCTGCTATAGCTACTCTATGTTTCTACGAAGGGCTTTTTTTTAAAAAAAAACAGAGCTAACCTGACTAGTCTGAGGCATGGCTACTTAAACTCTTCAAGGTCATGAAGATTCAGTGGTTGTTAGAAAGGAATGGGCATTTTGACGGCTACATTGCTGAATATAAGTTTGGGGAAATTTATTTGTCAAGGGAACATATTGTTTGGTTTCGTCGTTTGTTATCGTCGTTTGTGGAACAAACGATGATATAGAGGGAACAAACGATGTAAAGCGCAATAGGAAATTCAGATGAAATAATTGTCGCTTTCTACAGTATAATGATTCAGTTTACGACTAGATTTTTTTTCATTACAATATTTGTAAGCACTGCACGTGTTACTGCCACTGTTCCGTGGCAGTAACACGTAATATATAGTTATTACAAATAAAATGAGGGGATCGGGTTGGTAAGGTGGCTTGAAAACCGCTTAAGGTGGCCTCTCTCTTTGAAGGCCCGAGTTCGAATCGCGGCTGAGGCAGAGATTCCACACTAATATTCCGGTCCCCACTTGGGTACCATGTGGAGAGCACAAGTTCAGTACTCTGTCTATCAGATGGTACGTCAAACCACGTGCACCTTGCCGCCGGTAAGAGAGGGTAAGAACCGTCGACGGGTTTATCTCCACATTTCCTCTGCTCCTCTAAAAATCCTACCCAGACCCAATTACCCACCGCTTACATGGGCAAAGTGACGTTAAATAAAGTCCTCGCCTGCTAATCCTAGGGTCGCGAGTTCGAGTCCCGCCTGGGTGGGTTTTTCTCCACCCAGGGCATGGATGTTAGTCTAGCTCTGTTGGTTAAGCCCCTGAGAAACCTGATGACAGGCCAATGCCTATTTGGATCCCAAGGGTATGTGGACCAACAGAATAGTCCGGATGAAAAAAAAATGTCGGTTGCCTTCCTCAAACAAGTACCAAGTTGAATAAATTATATAGTTTCATATACCAATGGGACGTTGGTTGAATTTTTTCTTCAGGAATCAGCCACAGCTCTGGCATGAATGTTCTACACCTACGTGATACCATGGAAGCTAGAGTGTAATACAGGCGATGACCCCACAAAATGTATGCATGAACCAAGCATTACGTGTTGTAATGGATTTGCGAAAAAGGCTTTTTCCGTTTTCATCAGGCCTTATTTAGCTCTTGTATGGTTATTGAATGGTTACTGCCATTATTTTAAATATGCAACGTTTAATTTTTAGTGATTGGGTAGCCAATCGGATAAATGAGTGTAGAGCTGCATCATACCAATTTTAGGATTGGTGATGATGAGCGTTTTTTCTACTGCATGTGAATAGCGGAGGAAGTTGTTGAGGTATTATAACTGGATCAAGGATAAAGCTGTGGTATTCCCCCCCAGGCAAGGAGCTTGTAACATGAAACAGTGGAGAGTAACCTGGGTTATTCCTTTGTTAGGCTCCCTTGCGTGACTGAGTGTGATCAAAAGCCATCAGGTCATGAATGTGAATTCAGCATGGCATGGAAACATAACATTGATAACCAGCAATCATTTCATCCCACCCATCGGTAATTGAAGTTTATTATCCCACGCCAACTATTGTTGATGTTGCATTCATTATAAGGTGACTTAATAAATCGATGAAAATGGCATAATGAATATTCCACTCCACTTGAAGCTGTCAGATGTATGAAGTACGTTGAAAAATGAACCAGCCTACCAAAGTGCATCTTAATTTAAAATTTTTCAAAATATTGTCTCTGTCCTTCTTGCGCATTTAGATCTATTAAATTAATTTTTCAATAAAGGTTGATAGATTTCATTCAGATAGATCATAAGTATTACGCTCAAACTTGCCCATTTACAATGAAATCCAGGATATCAGGGCAGTAAGGGGAGGAAAAAGGGATTTAGCCATCATTTACCTAACGTGGTGAGTGAAATATTTCAAAGCTATTTTTATGAACACTATTTTCATTGCCCATTGATCGTTTCATTTTTTAAGTATATTTTAGTCCCGTATCCTATGATACTTGGGCATTACAAATATCTTAAATTATTCTCAGAACGGGTAGAAGTTGCAAACTCGTAATTATGATAGTTTTTTTGGGTGGTACATAGGTATTGTTATAAATAGGGTGTGAATAATGTTTGTGTATTCCATATATTTAACTAACGACTTTTTGATCCTGAGTTACAGTCTCTCTTTTCAGAATAATAGCCTAATGGTTCTTGCTGACCATAGAGAGAAATCTATGAGAATTGGAAATGAATTATAGTGAGCCATCACTTTGCTTTGAATTTTCATGTTTAATTATGTTCTGTTAGTATTTTTTAGTCTGCGCAAGAGCATGGATTTCATTGCTGCTGAATTGTACTTGATTGGTAAATTAATGATTGCTAGTAAACACGCTGCTAGTTGGGCCTAAAAAACTTATGGCGTTGGTAAAATTATTATGGAAATTTACTGTCGCGATAAACCCGTAAATTAGACTCGACCTTTGACTTGAATAAAAATAGGTCACACAGTTTAGTCTTAGTTTAGGGTGTGGAGTTTCGCGGGAGGATATGATGCAAAGCGAGAAGGGAAACGCGGGGTTAAGGGATGCTAGCCATAAATTTTTCTGCTCGCAAAAAAATATTCGGATACTGTTCAATAGTTTGGCTATGGCTTTTGGTTACGTTTGAAAGGAATTGATATATCTTTGATCCGTTTTATAAAATGTCGTATAATTAGCATTTTATGCGAACGAGTAACTACATTAACTGCGTATTTATGTCATTCGCAAAGAGCCGTCGGAGGTAAGCCGGAAATAAATTTCTAAACTGGCATTTCCCTCATGTAGGCATCCTTCTACGGATAGGAAAGATGGTGGGTGAAAGATGACCATCTCATTACTTCCAATTGACTTTTTGGAATTTTTCTTAAAAAATTACCCTCCATGCTTAAAATTGAACACATTCTGTGGTGGAAGCAAAATCTGTCGATCCGTGCCAAACTTAGTGGTGACGATGAGTAGTAACAAACAATACGTATCTAAAACAAGTCGTCAATGCTCTATAGTGGCAAGACACGTTTTACCTCATTGTAGGGCAGTTATGTGTCATAGTTTCTTTTTTATTTGCCATTGCTGTAATTGAATTGGGCAAAAATAAATCAATAAATAGGTGTGGAATCTAAACCTAACATCTCTATGTGCATGCTATGAGAATGAATATGAAACAACTCATGTTTTATGGAGATGATTATGTACCGATAGCATTATTAGGGTGTTGTTTTTGCATAATGAATTCCGGTAAATGTCGACGTAAAATTCCGGTAAATGCTATGCATGCATAATGGATTCATAATTTCCTCTTATATGTTTTTCAAAGTTAATTTTATCTCCTCGTACGCTGTTTTACGATGAAATACGATAGTATGAATTTAAATTCTCATTAATACAATTTGACAAAAAGGGTTGTTTATCATTTGAGGTTCAGTATTCCAGGGTTTATTGACTATCATTAACTATGAATATCAATTGACGTTTTTCGCATAATGAACGTATTCCAGTATATAGGTGAGTATTATGAACGAATAGGTAGTGTAATATTTAATAAATATGAAGCGTGACGCATTTTATGACATTATCTTTGTTGATATATTTGTGGTGGGTATAGTTTGATAAGGTAAAAGTCTCAGCTGAAGGATTTGGGATTAATTTTTTAGTGTTATCCTTGCTCTCATGACTTGCAGGCATTCTCTAAAGTTTTCTGATTCATAATTAATCAGAATAGATGCAAATCGTAAATAAAATTAGCATTGTATCGAGCCTGTGGTCCTGTTATTTGCAAAAGCTCCTCGGTGATCTAGGTAGCTTCAAGAACTTCGCAGCAAAGCTGTTTCCCTCGAAATGAGATTCATTCAAAAATTTTAACACATAGCAATATCAAGCGATAAACAAAGTAACTGGAACATCGTTTACCTTTGAATAGTATCCATAGCTCTAAAGCGCATGCATTCCACTTCCGTCATCATGCTTTATTAGAGAATCAATTCATCTTCCCCGTGCATTTTTACCGGGGTGCATCATCTGATCTGGCAAATTAAATTTTTAAATTGCACCCCAATGTCCCTAACCATAATCTAGTGGAGAATGCCCATGCTCCTAGGAATTTAGCGGCTGATCGAAGATCGCTTGCCGTAATATACTCCCTAGAGCTTGTCTTTAAGTTTTTTAAAGCCCTCACTCTCCAATCCTCCCCCTCATCCTAGGCCTACTCACTTATTTCACATCTCCTCTTGGAACACCGAACTCTCTCCGTGTCTCCTATCCTTTCCTCCGGCCAACCTTCCCTCGCATAAGATAATCATTCTCGGAACCAGTTTTAGCTTTCTCGGGTCCAATTACACCCTCCTCCATCTCCTCGGGCGTATAAATTCGCACTTTTGGGTTCCCTGGCAACGAAGTTTCGAACGAGTGAGGAGGAGGGTTGTGAGGATGGTGGGGGAGCAGAAGGACGGAAGAGTGGGGAAGGGGGGAACGAGAAGGGAGACGGGAAGAGGCAAGGGGAAGGAAAAGGGTCCCTGATACTAAAGGGAGGAAAAAAACTCAAGGCAGAAGGGGAAGAGAATGGGAGGGTAGACTCAATAGGCTTTGGGGATGTGTGGTGTGCGGCAGATTTGGAATAGAGGAGGAGGAGTAGTGTAGTGGGAAGAAATGACGAGATCAAAAAGTAAGGGGAGGGAAGAGGACACCTAAAAGAGAATTGAATGTCGCAGGCGTTGTAGGGGGTGGGGGATAAGGCCTGGAAGGAAGGCGTGAGGGTGAGGAGCTGAGGGGTGTGCGAAGGAGCCGGCAGAAAAAGACATCGAGCCACTAAGAAAGGTAGAAATTGTCAAGGTTGGCTGAGATGCAGAATGGTGATAAGGACGGGGGCAGGTTCTGGAGGCCGGATAAGAAAGGGGAAGCGAGATATTTTCTGTTCCAGGAGATAGGGCAGTGGAGGGAGAGAAAGACGATAAGGAGAGGGACATCTGCCCTTCAAGCCATCTCGAGGGCGTGTGGCAGGTGGTGAACAATCACCTAGCATAGAATGCGTACGTACATTATTGGGATCAATCCTATTGAATATTTGACGTCTTTTTGGCATTAAGTGGAAGACACAGCAAATAGTACTTTTTACTCAGCATTCAAGGATTGATAGTGTTAGGAGAGAAATGTGGGAAACAGGTGCATATATGGTAGGATATTTATGAAGGAATTACGTGCAGGTGAACTATTTGTGATACTGTGGCAGGGGGGATAACGTGAAATATTCATAACGAAAGCATGAGATAGACAAACCAGAATATCGTGAAGGAATGTTACTTGACACCCGTGATATCACCTTGAGATGCTATTCGAAAAAATGCTCATCATTTCCCGCATGTTTTTGAGGAACAAATAGAGAAGGAAGGGGGAAAAGTTGAGGTAAGCGAGATGAAGGCCGGTGGCGCGACAGAGGGAATAGAGAGTAAACCATGAAAACATGTTAAAATTCAACGGTGAGTGCGTCGGAGATCCCGTCGAGGCAGCTGTAAGCCTTTTCCGTAAAATTAAGGGAATGAGACGAAGATAACGGCACGAAACTAAAATTAAAAGCGGTCGGCTGGCGATTAAATAACAATAGACTTGAGTTAAAGTGAACAGAGACTAAGGGAGGGAGCGAGAGAGACGATCTGGGTGGCATCAACGATGGAAGGGAAAGGACAAGGGCAAGCCGTAGAGGCGAGAGGGGCGAAAGGGGGAAGGGGAGGGAAGGTGAGAGGGAAGGGAGAGAAGGCAGGGGACAAATATTTTCGGGCCAAAACGGGGCCTTGGATGAAGGGAGGCTGAAGGAAGTTGAAAGAAGGTATATGGCCCCTAGAGTGTGGGTGAGCTGGAAATATGGAGAAGAAAAGGTTTACGGAAACACATAAGGGTTACAAAGACCAAAGGGAAGGGAAATTTATGGGAAAGGGATGGGTAAGGCTGGAGGTAAAGGGGTCGCCTGAAAGAGGAGAAGGGGTAGAGGCGTTGCGGAAGAGTAGAGGGAGCGAGAGAAAGAGAGTTTGAGAAATGGGGGGAAGGGAAGAGGCGGAGAGGTGTTTCGGAAGGTAGTTAGGAGACATGGGAGGGTGGCGGACGGGGAGGGGAGAAAGAGTTGGACTCGAAATACCCAGAGTTGGGGGTGGGGGATGAGAGTCGACCTACCAGCGGTGTAGCAAAAGCTCCTCGGTTGATATATATCTGCAAAACTTTGCTGCGGCGTGGAGGGGCAGTACTGGGAAAAGGGATGCGATAGTAATGGTGGAGGGGGCAGCAAAAGTAAGGAGGCTGACGAGGCCATTTCAGGATCACCTAATTTTTTTATTCCCCCGCATTTCCTCCATGAAGGTAGGATCCATTTTAACTGAATTAGTACTTTGCGCGCTTTTGCGCAAGGGAAATGGCTGCATTGGAGCCCGGTGCCTTGGTCGAAGGTAAAATGTTGCATCGCATAGCAGATTTGAAACCTCCCACTTATGTATTGTCGTCACAAGTGGTCTTTCGAGAAATGCATAGACATAATTTTGCATTTTATGCTTCCGAAAACACTTTTTTCTCATCCTAATTCCTCTCTTTAGCTACCTACGTTTAATTTCTGCCTCTCTCGTCACAATTGATATTTTATTCCGTTCCTCCTACTCCCGACTCACCCGAAAACCGTCCAGATAATATTTTGAAAATTTCAATGCCCTTAGTTACCTACTCCAACCGCTTATTCTGTCCCGCCCAAATTACCTCCAGCAACTTCTCTTCCACTCCTGTCATACCTATCATCCCTCCTCTTTGTTTTTCCATTTTATTGGCTGTTTGATAAATTTGTAAGTTTTTTAACCGTGAGAAGACAGCTGGGGTATGTTCTCCTAGATTTTTCCACGCCTCAAACAACGATGACGCTAGTTCGAGCTATCAAAAAATTAATTTTTCCCCCAAACAGTTTTGAAACAAAGTTCCGTCTTTTTTATGGGAGGAATGAATACTTTTTATCACGTCGGGAATTATTTTCAATTTTGGCACGCGGGATGAAAAAGTTTCCTCTCTCCATCCATCGTTCTCCCTCCCTCTCTCTCTCTCTTCTCCCTATCTCAAACCTATACCCTCCTCCGCATCCCCGTTGTCCTCGCTTGGACCATGGCTTACTCCTCTCGCGTCAACCCGACAGTCTGCCCTCTCTACCGGCTGGAAGTCCGGCTGAGGGCTTTTGCAAAGTGATGCGCTCAGCTTTTCGCGTCAAGGGAAAAGTTGCGCCCATTCCGACGCGCCTCCTCCTCCTCGTTATCTGATCCTCAACCATCCCTCCGGGTCTCTCTTTCTCCCTTCCTGTTCCCTCCCTTCAAACCGTCGTCCATTTTCCTTCATCCAGATGCCCGTTTCATGATTGCTTAGAGTGAATAAAGGGAGGGGAGAAAGAGATAGATATGGAGAGGTCGGGACTCCGCCAAGTCTCTCAATTCCTCCTCGGAATCAGTGGAGTTGTAGAAGATAGAGAGGATACCGGGTTGCGTGAAGGTGCTGCCGGAGGTAAATATAAGCCCGGAGAAATATTGCTCTATCACGGGAAAAAAAGAATGCTTGCGCAGAAGGGAGCACTAACGTTTGATTGTGTATATTTCGAGCTCTTCTAGAACCTAGTCATTCGTTCTTTGAAAATATTTTCCTCTAGGATTTTGAATCCACGTTGCCTGAAAATAAATAACTTTAACTAATCGTCTGATTAACTAAGTTAGATGCATTAGATAGACATGTTGATCTCAGGATTTAGATTTGGTTGAATTATATGTGACCGCATGATGTTGATAGTGATCTTTGATTAGTTTGGTACATATATTAAGACATTATTTCATGTACGTACTTGGTACATGTTTGGTGATATCTCACCTCTTGTCACAGACCCTTGAGGTTGCTGATATGGTACATCTATGTCTACATAATACAATTAGGATGTGCGGTACGGGGTTAAAGATCATCATACATGTCCTACTTACATACAACTAATAAATACAATGCTACAATTTCAGATATACATGTAAGGTATACGTTCAAGAGTAACGTTCAACTAAATGACTAGTTCTACCTAGGAATGCAGTAATTATTGAATACTCAATCTGAAATACTGAATCATATAATTTATTGTTTGTGATCGTTAGTAGACGTAGATGCAGATGTAACCACAGCGATGGAAGCACCTAAAAACCAGTCCCTGCAAGGGTTTGTTCCCTGCGGAAGGAGGTAGGCGAGGGAGGAGAGTGGAGAGGAGAAGGGGTTTGGAGGAGAAGGGACTTGACGAATCCAAGGGTCGGGTGAGAGGGAAGGTGAAGGAGAGAGGAATGCAGAAAAAGCCCCTTGCCACTCCGGTGTGAAACAATGCCCATGGAACCCTCCCTCCACCGACTGCTAAAGGGCATAAACGGACGGGAGCCATTGTGCCCCTGACGCGCCCAGGAAGGGGGTTGACGGGTGTGTCGGCGATGATGGGTGCTCTTGGGTTTAGCGTTTTGCACCCGCACTGGGTGGCGCGAATCAGTAACGGGAAGCATTTCGCCTAATTTTTATTTTTTGCACCCTCGCGTTCTTGCCCGCGCAGGATATGACGCGGGGAGGGAGAGGGAGAAGGTCAGAAATATCGGAGTACTACAGCAAGGTGGAGTTTAGCGGGGAAGGGCTAGGGGGGAAGGAGAGGGAAAGGGTGGAGTTTGCGTTTTCGCCGGGGATCAAGGGCGAAGGACGTCTGAAGGGAAAAATGTTGGGTCTCTGCTTGTCGTATGGTATGAAAATTTTAAGGGGCTTTGGGATCACGAAAATATGGGACTGTGGTTGTTTATTCTTTCAAGGGTAGGGGTTTGGGGAGGAATAGGTTGCAAATTTGAAGGAACGAGCGCTTTTTTTCGGTTAAGTCCGACGGAAGGTCGCATTATTTTTCCAGCCTCGCTTTTGCGTTCGTGGATCCTTAAATTAAAATATTACCGTGGTCGCCACAGTGGAGGTAAAAATGTTTAGTTTTCCGGGACATTCTGTGGGCTTAAAAAGAAAAATGAAGTTTTTAGAGCAGGAGGGCGAGAAAATTCAGTATATATCTTTATAAATGCTTTCTGTTAACCTTGTGTTAGTTTTTTGTATGCCATATACTTATGTCGTTTCTGAGTGCATGATGTACTCAATAATCCTTCGAAAAATATCTTTATTATATATATGCAAGTCGTGAAACCTTTTGAATTTCATGCTTTAAGTTCCTCTGGAATGTACACATAGTTATAGTTACGTTTAATTGAGAAGACTTTAATTGGAATTAGTTATAATCGAGAACATAGAAAGATCTCAATTTTTTAATCAACGAAAACCTGTTAAAACTGCTTCATCATGAAAATAATTCCACCAAAAAACTATTATTTCTTATACTCCCCCTTTCCATTTATAAATTGCTAATAGTAAAAAATATGTAGTTTATGGTACTCATTAAGAACATTCTTACCCCATTGTGTAACTAATACTGCAGATGAACCGTTGTTATGCATAATTAAATAACTGGTTATTTTACCTTATGAAATATTTGTACTTTAAAAATCACTAATGAATCCCATTTACATTTTATTCTTTGTAGCCATGTACCTCTGGAAATCGTGTCTTATAATGTCGCGCTGAGACGAGAGGGTATTCAAAACATTCCCGAAACTTTTTAATTCCGGTTTAATTATTAATAAGTGTCCGCATCTAGCGAGAAATCCCCAGTGGATGAAGTAGACCGTGAGTAATTTGAGTTTTCTGAGTGTATCTCATAGTCGCCCGCAGACGTAAAAGGCAGTTGTGATTCTTTGAAAAAACATGCGCCCAATTAATTTCCACCGTACACTTTTTCCTCGCCTCTTTCGTGTTTTATGCTCGACGTAAAAACTTCCATAATCGAAAACGAGTTTATTGTTTCAGAGATGAGATCTCATTTCTTTGTTTTCGTTCATAATTTGAAATCTCGCCGGGCATTGCGCCGCGTAATGAATACATTTACTCGAAATTAGTCATTACGGAGCACAGTCTGTGGTGTAGGTACTGTCCTCATTCCTGCTTTTCCCATCTTCCGATTTCTTTGGTGAGTGCTTTCAGCGCTTTCCTCTGTAATGCTCTTAATGGTATACTTTGCCTAAAGAGGGAGAGAGAGGTATGTCTTCGAAAAGTGTCTTTAGGGAGCCGAGGGAAATGACCGCCTTTCATAAAGTTCCGATTATTTTCCTCCCTGACGATAATCGGAGAAATTATGAGGGGCATTTCGTATCTTACTCTTCGCATAAAAGGACGAAGATAAGTACTGACAGTCTTAATTAGTTCGGAAAAGGATAGTTTGTATGTAAGAAAAGTTTTGTTTGATTTTATTTATTAAAGTCCAAATTTATTCCATTGCCTCAGAGACCACCGAAAAACTCATGTGTCCCTGTGTTTGATCGAATTCGTTAGATTCCCTTTTTATAAACCCTAATTATCACTTTGGTGGAGGTCAGTATCTGGTATCTATCAAAGTTTTAACTTATTCCGTGGAAATTTCGGCTCCTTAAATTTTGGTGGAAAGAGTTTTCAAGTTCTAGATAGATTTTTAAACCTCTCCATATCATAAAATGCGCCTCAGGCTGGAAGGAGATATGTGAGTATTGGATGGACATGGAAGGGAGATGAAAAGAAGTCATCATTGGCCTAATCATAGCGGTATGCGCCAAGGGGAGTTTTAGTTTTTACTTTTAGATCCTATCTGACGAGGGAATTACTGAGTTCAAAAGACTCTGTATACAACATTTCAATATGTCGCTGACTAAATCTCTTTACACCCGGAATACGAACCGGGTCATCAAGAAAGCCATCATTTTGTTCACCCTCTAATTAAATCCTCATAGGCATACACATTGTCGAAGCTTGGCCGAACTTATAATTTGCGAGCGCAATGTGTCAAGAGTCTTGCTCAATTTATGGAATGAGAGAAATATAGAAACTTACTGCAGAGAAACATGGCTGAGTTTGATATATTGTGAGTCTAAATATTGGGGTTATAAACGGTTGAAATAGTTTTGTCTTCTGCTTTCTGCTAACTTAAAGGTTCTTACTGTCAACATTCAGCTTTATGTTACCTCTATTATGTGATTTTTAATTTTCACACCTGCTCTTTAGGATTTCGAACGCGTTCATTTACTATTGAGTACATCCTATCTATTCATCTGATGAGAATGGATATACGGCGAAAAGCCAGTGGGAATGAATTATATTCAATTACTTATCTACTCTGTCAAGAATCTGTCAAAAATAGCTCAATTCTGACAAATATATGAAAAATTTGACTTAATATGCATTTGAAATCAGCCTGAAAGTATAATGCGGGCACATTAGGTCCCACCCTAAATAGGCCCTCGTTCGTTGGTAATGCATCATTCAGTTCTCTGGCGGGAATGGTTGAAACCTTCATTCTTTTTCCAGAAAAAATTGGAGGAATCGTCGTTTGTGTTGGAAATGGACTTATACTTCCTTGAATACTTGCCAACAATATAAAATAAATCAATTATTAAATTTTGCTTGTTACTACTTCATTTGAATGCATAACCTAAATTTTCGATTTATTTTCGATGAATACAAACGTCTTTCGTGATAACTCTATGTTTGGATGGCCATTTGCAGTGTCTTAAAGAAGCAAATCAATGAACCAAATAGACAGCAATGCATTCACATTTTATTCCTTTTAATTGCCAGGGGCAAGTGGTAAAGCATTTGAGTTTTGTCGGAAATATTAAACAGTTGAGATATCTTATTACCTAGTTTGGTGTTAGTAGGAATCAAGTAAAATATCTGAGAAAACGCCAAATATGGTAGTAAAGCCATTGTACGAAGCAAATATCACTCCCTTTTATGTATTACCAAAGATTCGCGTTTGAAACAAATATAAAATGGCCCAAAAATGCAACGCACTTTCTTTTGACGAAATATTGGCAACAATTTCACGTTTTAAGTAGTACTCATTTCGTCAAGGAGTAGAAAATAATTATGTAATTTTTTGATCACGTAACATTCTCTCGGTAGCTGAATCTTTATAAATAAAGGGAATTGATATCCGTTCTCATTGACGGGCAACCATATCTGGAAGTGCCGTAAGTGTGGCAACCGAGTAGCAAAATTCTCCCAAACATACAGAAACCGAGGAATTTTCCCTACATTATGCTGTAGGCACTTGAGTATGGTACTTGAAACGCTATATTCACCATATTTCCAATGTCGGAGATTTGTGTCAAATGTGCTGCACAGACAGATAAATGACCAAAAGGAATGCAGGTTTCACTGTTCGAGAACAACTGCATCGCAGTTCCGTGCAGCAGTTGCGTGCTATTTTTGTTTGGATTTGGAAAAGTTTGTGGCATTAAGAGGGTGGTGGGAGACAGAAGGTTTGGAAAGGGAGAGAGACATGGAGTATTATAAAGGGAGAGAGGGGGGTGGGGGGGAATGGGTGGGAGGGGATGGACGGGAAGGGAAAATGAAATGAATTGTTTGTTTTCGAGGGGATAATGCGGAGTTGGTGAACCATAATTTCTCGCGGTTTGTGAAGGGGCGAGAGAGGGAACTTTAGTGCTCCAAATTGTCACTCCAACTACGCTGGAGCCATTTTGATTTAATTTTGAAGAGCGAGGAGGCTACGCATGGGATTAGGGGACGGGGAATAAGTCGGGGGCAGTGGGAGGGACAGTCAGGAAACAGGAATGAAATGGGGACGACTAAAACAAGGGGCAACCCTGAAGGGCATCTCATGGGAAGATGGCGTCTTGGTCGCAAGATTTTCTTGCTGCTCAACGAAAAACGACATTCAAGTTTGCTGCCTCGGTACCCCCTACATGCTTGCTACGAATCCCACCGGCTGGAATGTTCATGTAACTTCTGTCTGTGAAATTGGCTTCTGTCATCTTGTCCTTTGTAGCGATTGATTGATTTCGCGTAACCAGTTTCTAGCAGAGATTTCCCGAGGGAAGCGGTGTATTCGTCAAAGACTCGTGTACACGTTCAATCAGGTTAGCGTTGTGACATTCTATGATTGTAGTGAGTGATTAATTGTGGTGTGACCGGCTGAAGTCAAATGTAACATGGAAGTTGTATATTTAGCATTTAGTTAAATATACTACTTCCTAGTTACTCTGCATAGTTGATATGTGCCGCCGGACGTATTCCTAAAAAATTGCCTTAGATTACGCATCGTCCTGTTCCTTGAGAAAAACAGGCGTGGCATTCTGGAGAAAAATAAAATATTGGATTTTTTATAAATACAGTTTGACTAATAACCTTTTTATAGACTTTGCTTTCTCCACTGACAACCTCGTTGCAGCATAAAGTCAAATTGTCTGGTATTTCCCTTGATATAGTCATTAGTGTTACCTTGGCAGTTCCTATGATGATTAATTGATTGCTGGTTAATTTATAGAATATAAATGTGCCAGTTGTGGACAATTTGGGGGAAATTGTGAGTGTAAGTAAGGTACTTTTGTTCACACATTATGTATTTTTACTTCTTGAGTCAAAGAACAAATTTATTAGAGAAAACGAGTATTAGCCAGACATCTGAATTCATGAAAGATGAACGAAAAGAGATAATATAGTACTGTTTTAATACCATATTAAATACCAATCATAGTTGTTCTCGTACTGTATTTTGTTATTATATCGTATTATAATGCATTTTATCAAATATTATTTTCTTTTTAAGAAGTAAGTACACTGTGTGCGGTGCGAAATGACCTATAGCCGTCGACGCATCCTTAAACCACCATTTTACTACTACTACCAATCATAGTTCCAACGCATCAGGTGTGATTATCAAGATGAAATGCCCATGGTCCAAGGACAAAGTGACTACGATAATGACACCTGGGGGGACCAATTAATTAATGCTAGTTTAATGTCACCGGCAGGTTAAATTGTATTAGCATTAATTAATTGACATCCGACTCCCTCTTACCGGTTTTAATTGATATTTTTTTGTTAGCAAGTCAATTAGGTATATGTGGATTTTGACCTTTTTCTTTAATATTATATTGCAATATTTGAGATGCTCAGGATATTAACTAAAAAATGAAATTTCCTTAAATACATTTATTCTTTCCAACAGCCATGATCTAGTTGCGAAGCAGCATCACCAAGTGAGCCCACTTTGTTACAAAACCATGGCCGCAGAAAAAATTAATTAATTTTGGCATTTGCTGTTCAGTCACTTCGATAAAAGTACAACGTGAAAGATATTCTCTCGGTGGTTTCCGAGAATATTTACAAATTTAGACGCTTTTTCATATTTAATATGCTTCTTTTGAGTTATAACACATTCGAAAGCATCCATGGGGTGTCAAATTTCACACTTATTCTGATATCTATTTTCTAATGAATGTTACGAATAGTTATTAGCTCAGGATCATGATCAGTTAAATTATGTCTAATCTGCTAAGCAAAAATCATCGCTTTTCAATTCAAATATCGATGTTTCCTTGCAAATAATCTTCAATTTTCCAAATGCTTGATTATTGAAAATACGAAGCTAACATTTAAAAAACCGTAACTTTGAAAATAAAACGTCCTTTTTCAAAATGGTGTACAGTAAATAGCATTGCATGTTTTTCTGTAATCACATTTTTTCTATGCATGCATGAATGTTAAGAATATTTTTGATTCTTCTTATACCCTTATGTTTCCTTTCAAATGGGACAGCACACTCAACTTTGTACACGGGTAGCGTTTGCTCTTGGCACGTCCCTGCTTTTAACCAATGTTCTCCGGTCCTTAGTCAGTGGTACTCAACTTAGAATGAAGTCTAGTTCTGATGGAGAATGTATAAATTTGACGTGGTTTAATCCTTGGCAAAATCATCGCCGTAGGACGAATAACTTTATCGATTTGGACATTTCCTCAACGTGATCCTTCATTTAACCAGCGGTCGCCTCGCGTAGTCCTGTGGGGAGGACCAGTCAGCGCGGGTGCTTGTTAATGAATTAGCCTCGGTTTCAAACCTGACTTGGTCCCTGCCATCGCCTCCCTCGGCGAGTTCCTGTAGGCAGCTGGGCGTGGCTGGAATGGCGGCGAGTGGGCAACGGCTCGCTGCGAGACTACCCAGAAGGGGTGGGGACACCCACCTGCCTGCGTTGCTGCTGGATTAATCAACTCCCAAAGGGTTGATACCCGACGATACGCGCACGTGAATTTCGGACCACCTCGGGGGAGAGTTCAGTGACTGGCGAGCGAAAGGTAGAAGGAAGGGAGGGAGGCTGGGGGGAGTCGTTGGTGACGATGGGGAATCGTGCAGGAAATGTGCAGTTGTATGCTGTGCTCACATCGTGAGTAGGAGTGACGATCTCCCGAGACGCGAGGTCGAGGAACTTTGAAAACTCATTATGTGTCTTCACTTCGCGCTGCGCTCACGCGTAATTACGCAAAAGGCGGACGTTTTTTTTACCTTCAACAAATTGAAATTTCGATTTCAGAACTTCATGTAGGTATTACTCTTTTCCATATAATTAATGTACTAAGTTATAGTATTCCTGCTTCGTCGATGAATAGTCCTTTCGTCAATTTCATACGGTGCGTAATTATTTACCGATGAAGAAATAATTAGAGCACTTCTTTGCATGAATAGTGATAGACGCGCTTTTATTTTCATTATTCAATTCTGAACGGTGACATTTCGGTGGCGGTGGTGGTGAGGTAAGTCCTTTGCCCTTCAAAGCCGAGGTCGTGGTTACAAACCCCGTCCCCTAATTAGGTATTCTCTTCCCTATGAATATCATAAGTGAAATCTAAAAGAGAATTTATTACTTCAAATTTCAATCAGTGGATACAGTCTTCAAGTTTATTTATCTTATCTTATTAATTCAATACTAATATAATGAACACGCTTCGTCGTTTTCCTGATGACGCAGTAAAATAGGCACATATATATTCGTATCGACGTTGATAAGTTAACATTGGAGAACAGATATATTATGTAAAACAGGGTTTTAATTACTACAAATGCGAAATCGTATTTTTTAAGTGCACGAAAGCATTTGATATATTTCACACCCAAAATCACCAAAGAACTGTCTATCGGGCATATTTAATTAACTCTAAATTCATGTATTTGCGTCACTGCCACCTTAGACTGCTACGTGCTATCACCGAGGTACGTGAAGGTAAAAACTCTCTCAGTCCATTGAAAAAATTCGATTAGAGGGTTTTGTGTAAATACCTTGATGATGAAAGAAAACGAAATTACTCCTATCTCCTTGAGGCTGCATCTAAAATATCAGCATGCGATATATTAAACTCTGTGCTAGTCAAATAATGTTCCTAAATTTGTGTGCTGGACTCTATGCAAAGAAATTATTTACCTAAGATAGGTATGGTGGGAGGATTGGGGAGACGCTAAAAATCATTGGATTATATTTTTAAATCATCATCATCGGTCAATAATCCTAGGATTGATTTGACGCAGCCCTCAATTCGATTCTTTTTTCGGCCAACCTCTTCATATCAACGTAACTCATCTATTTTACAACCTTCACAACATGTTCTGCTCATACGAGGCCTGCCTTTCCCATTCTTCCCGTTAACTTTTCCATCGACGATTTTCTTCATCAGGCCATCCATCATGTCTTAAGATGTGGCCGATTAAGTTGTCTCGTCTTCTTTTTAGGGTTTTCAGCAGACATATCTTTTCTCCTAATCTTCCTAAGACTTCTTCGTTTGTCACTCGGTCGATCCATGTTATCTTCATATTTTTGATTGCAAGTAAATAATTTAATTGTACCCAAGGAAGAGAGGATGTTAATTATATGGGATCGTATTATAAGAAAGAATACTCAAATCATTGATGAACCATTTGTTATGAAAACTAGAAAAGTCTTGAATGATTCTTAGAGATGCATCGGCTTGAATCAGTGTGTATATCACAATGAAAATATTTGCTATGAAGTGGAAAAGGAAACAAACTATGCAAATATCACCAGAGAGGTTTTTCTTTACGACCCGGGTTTTGACAGTTTATGTCATCTTCAGGACCTGAACAAATTCTGAGGTTTCAGGCGTGATTGAGTGGAAACGTAACATAATAGAAACTTGAAAAATGAGCAACTTCCACAGAGAAAAACGTTTTTTTGCGACAGGGTTTCGCTTTTTACAAAGATGGCCTGAAGATGCTGTAAATAAAAACCTTTCTAGTGAAATTTGCATGGTTTGTTCCCTTTTCCACCATGGAAAAATTTCGCACATTTACCCCTGAGACAGTGCGATTTGTTATTTGATATGAAATTAAGTATTTTACTGTAGTCAAGAGTGCCAATAAATAACATTTCTCCAATGACATATTTATTTATTTCCTCGCCATATATACAATGTGTAGAGTGAGTATCACACATTTTGAGAAACGTTCTGATGGCGTGGAGCTTATTAGATTACACAACGACATTTTTTTAGATTTCAAAATGAAAATATTAACCACGCAAACACACACACTCCAGCTCTATGGACAATATTTCCTTTTTATTGCTGATGTAAATTAGAGCTTGTAATTCACAAGGAGCGGCAATATTTATGCTACCCATTGTTGTTACCGTTTGCTATTGTTTTGGCTACGCCTGTTGAGCACGCTATGATTATGCATGTGTCCCCAAAAGTATACATATTCGGCGAAATAGGAAGGGCTGCACTGAATTATAAAAATAATATCACGAGAATGGCATTAACGGCGCTTAGGTAAATTTCACATTCGCGTCTGATTAAAATCCAACGTGCGAAATGGGAATTCATTCGCGTTTTTAATTGGAACGAAAGCAGATTCGTTGGATTCTCCACCACGTCAAGCGGGGAAGGAAGCATCAGAATGAACGGGTAAAGTGAGTTTGTCGGGCCTTATTGTGCGCTGTGGTGGGGAAGTGAGGGAAAATAAAAGAAAAATATCGTTCAATAAAATTCCTCCTTTCGCGCGAAAATAAAATATCGCTGCGCGAGAGGTGCATTTTTTCTCAGCTTCGGCGGCGGCGTGACTTTTTCCTTTGTTTTATACGCTCTTCTTTTTTGTCTCTCTCTCTCTGTCATTGTTTTTTTTTGCGTGCGTGCACCGCCTCTGTGTTGCCCCGGGGATGACGCGGGCGGTTTACGCACGGATGCGGTCCGCTTCGGCCTCTGCTCCCGCCGCTTGGCTGTGGTGAAAGTGCCGCTCCTCCCCCTTGCCAGGTCATTAGCGTAACTTCCGATGGCGTGGAGTGGGGGAAAAGGGAAGTCGTGTTCCTCCCTCCCCTCCGTACCAGTCATTCCCCTCCACTTCCGCACAGACGGGGAGTATTTTTTTTGTTTTCGTCATAACATTTCCAAAGAGCCGCTCCTTTGTTGATCAAACCGTGTTACGCGCATTAGCCATGACGGATAACGTCCGTGCGTCGGTTCGTTTTACCCCTACAGACTCTCTCTCCTCCTTCATCCACCTCCTTTTTCCCCACTCCCATGACCTTTGCCCATACCTTTAAGTGATGACGATTAGGCCTGTACCCTTATCCCCTTTGCTTTCAAACTTTCAAACCCTTTCATCCTTGGTCTCCAAGGCTGATTTCCCCTCTGTTCACGGCCTTTGACAATCTGGTCAGCCCGTCTTGCTTCTCATAGCGATTTCCGCCTTAACAAAACCTTTTTTTTGAAAAGATTCTTTTAAGTGATAATTGAATATTAGAAACAACTATACCCCTTAGACTCCCAAGCTTACAGTAGTAGTATGTTTAATCGACAATTATCCCGTTGTTTATGGGTTAAAAATATATCATTGTTGCGGTGTAGAAATTTTCCCGAAGTATACATGAGTGAGTGTGTTACTGTCAATCCAACACAGTACAAAGCTGTCGATACTTTAAGTTTTACTCTGGCCTGTAGTAACTTTGTTCCCTTTCTTCTTTGTGAGAATCCTGTGCCGGCAAAGCATGCGCAGCAGAGGGATAAAGAAGAAACAGGAGCCTGCGTAACTTCAAAACCTAATACTATTGTTTGGGAAATATCAGTTTTTGGCATCTGAGCATGTGTGGAGTCTCTTGCAACGTACAGATCAGTGGCGCAACTTTTGCTTGAGTCCGTGTGTTCAAATCCTGCCCTCTACGTTGTGCTCATTTATTTATTTTAGGATTAAGTTCGGACTGGATGGCACGTTATTGCCTGAACAGCTGGAGCACCTTCATCTAATCACCTTCCTTGGATCGAGTGAAATGAAGAATACGGTGTGAAATTTTTGGAACGATCCATATCTATGCATCGGAAACTAAGGCAAACTTTTTTTTTGGCACAAATTTCGTGTTGTACGAAATTCGTACAAAACGTATTATTCACGTATTCGCGGAGAACATTCGTAAAGATATTCGACGACGAAGTCGGAAAGAGATGGCATGACTAGGAGTGAGATTGGAGGGGAGGGGACCCGTGGAAGAAGGTGAGGAGAAGACCATGGGCAAGAAGTCGTATGCGAGGGGACGAAAGGATCGGGAGAGTGGAGAGAAGGAGGAATGGAAAGTAGTCGACGCGTCGTGGTGCGGGCAAGAGAAACACAAAGGAGAGGGAGGGAGGGGGTCGAAATTTTATCATCGTGAAGATGAAGGAGATGGCAAAGGTGAATCAGGACGAGATTAGTTGAAGGAGGAGAGTAAGGACGTTCCCGAGTGAAGGAGGCAGAGAGAGAAAGTGAGAGGACTGTGTTTCGTAGTGGAGTGGGTGCAAGAAGTACCGGCGGTGGTGAGAGGTGAAGGAAGAGGGAGTTTTGAGACGGAGAGGAGAACTGGGTATGCGTGTGAGTCCATGGAGGGCGTGGAAGGGCGCGCTACGGGGTATGGCGGTGGGCGGGGGCCGAGGGAGGAGGGTCTGAAGGGAAGGGGTTGTTCTCCCAGAAACTGCGCTGCCAGTGCACACGGTGTGGTTGGTGTCCCATTAATTAAATTCTCCTGCACGGAACAGAGGGTGTCTTCGTTAACACGAGAGAGATGAGGCCGCTGGGAGGGCGAGGGAGGGAGCGAGAGAGGATGGGATCAAGAGGGAGGCCGGGGGAGGTGGTGGGTTGGAGGGTTGAAGGGTGTGGAAGAGGGGGCGGATGAGAAAGTGATATCGCGGGAGAAAGAGGGAGGAAGGGAGAGGAGGAAAAAGTTGTCTCCTGGATATATAGTTTGTATCCTCTCCCTCTCTCGCTTCCATATGAGGCGACACCCTGGAGTGGTTACCACGCTTTCCTTCGAATCCTCACCCCCTGAACCCATTTTAGGGAAAACACTCACCCATACCATCCTTCCATCTTTGCTCTTTAACTTCTCTCTACGTTCATCGACTTCTCTCTCCTCTCCTTCCTTGCTTCGATATGCCTTCCATCCTTCGTATTTCTTCCTCCCTTCTACATTCTCTCTTGCCTCGCATTCACTATCCGAACGTTACAACCTTGTTTGCCTCCCATACGAGCTGGTGCAGCATACATATTCTCTTCTGCTCTCCTTCACTTCCCACTAGTTCCTAACCGCCTACCCTCCGAATTTCTACTGATTACTGAAGGCATTTAATTGTGCCTTAGGCTAACTACAATGCCTTCTCGTCAAATTTCCAAGATGTGGTTCTCAGATATTCATATTAGTTGTAGATTTTTGCATGGCTCAATGCTGTTGATGTTCTTGCTTAATAATTATCGGGAATATCATCAGGAAACAGCAAAGGAAGCGGTCGCCCAACGGAAAAGCATGTTCATACGCATTCAAATGCCTACGATAATGAGATAGGCTGTCATATTTTACAGCTGCCCAACATACCCTGCTTTAGCTTGTTTCAGTTATTAAACTTGCCTCCTTAGTGACAATGTGACGGAAGATTTATTGGCCTGCTTCACGCCAACTCTATTTGCTGCTTGCATATGACGAAAAGAGTTTTAATTATGTAAACAAAGATTTGTGTCCAATTATTATCATTACTCATATTTAAAGTAATATTACAAGAATTTTTATTCATATACTTAGCAACGAAAGTTGTTTATTCGTCTCTCCTCCAACTTATTAGCAGCTTCAATGAAAGCGTGATTTTATGAAAAATGGTGAAGGCAGATTGACGGTGAGTTTTTCATTATATTCATAAACTAATTCGTGAAAAATATGCTTCAAAGCAGACTTTTTCAGTAAGATTTTAGGCCGTATGAAGTATCGCATAGGTTTACTCTTCTTATTAATGTGGCCAAAAATGTAGCTAACTTTGCGGTCGTGATTACGTTTGCCAGCCGTTTTGTATTCAAAGGAGGAGCCACTCATGTCTAGAGCTTGCATCCATTCGTCGCCTCTCTGACGCCTAATGCGCACCGCTGTCGCTTGACGTCTTCCCCAGCACTTATTTCATCCATTCACATCTCAATGGGAGTCCCATTTTGTGGATTCTCCCAAAAGAGTGCGAACGTATTTTCTTGTATGAGAACTCCGCTCTTTCTCTCTCGCACACACACTCGTGCGCTACCGTCTCCATCTAAGTCTCTTCCACATATGTATGTTTTTGTAATATATATTTCTCGCCTTCCATTTCCAGCCGTGTTTTTCTTTCTTCCATCCCTTCTTCCTACAAGGCAACCATCCCTATTCCTCCTCATCTGAGTATTCTCCTTCCCTTTCTTTGGGCCCCAGCATACGTTCACGCGCCAAAATGCCTTTTACCCTCTCTCTCAAAATCCATCCACATCTCCTACGCGTGAACAATCGCGCAAGATCGAGTTAGTAGTCTTGACTTCCTGCTCCGCATGGGGAGCGGCGGGAGAAGGAAGCTGGCGAGGGGGGGAGGTGAAAAAGGAGAGGAATGGGAGGAGATGGTGGTGTGGGAGCCGGAGTGTCTCCTCCGAAGTGAGTGAGTCTGGATTGGAGTGAGGCGCGGGTGGATTGCCGGAGGGAGGGACCTCCCTTCCCTCCCTCCTCTGGGGATGACTGCCGCATTTGGAGAATTCCGCGTTTAGCTTCCCTCCCCCCGGACCACCCTCTCCACTGCTAATACAGAACACGCTCCTCTCGAAACCACCTACCCCGCCGCCACCTCTCCCATTCTTCCTCCTGCTCGTTTCCTCCATGGAGACACTCGTACAAGATGGGACCGCCTTCTTCACATCTTCACCCCCGGCCCCTTCTTTCTGCCCCACAGCTCCGAACACGACCTCCCAGCCCCTCCCTCCCACTTCCACACCGCCTTTTTTTTCTTTTATTTCCCTGCCCCGCCGCCGCCGCCACCGTCTTTGGTCGTCGGGAATAGCAGTTGGTGGGACTAATAATGAGCAGATGCGTCACTCTCCAAAACCACTCTCTCTCGCTCTCTCTGTGCCTCATCTCTCTCTCCGTCTGTCCGTCTTCATATCTCCATCCGCCGAAACAGCCTCGTTCTCTTCCTCCCGCACCCTTGCCTGCTCCCCTGTCTCTCTTCCCCTTCAACGCACAGCGCATACGCCTACCGCATCTCTCTCTCTCGTCTCAATTCACCCGACCCATGCCAAATGCTTCCCTCACTACCACTTCTAACCTCCCTCCCCCCTCTGGTACTTCACAACTCGTTACCCCCGCAACTCTATCACCCCTTCCGAAAACCTATTCGACCCCTGCCGACAACGTCGTGATTCCTAACTCCACCACGTGTCCCACTCATTGTCTTCGCTACACCCACCTACCCACCCTCTCCCCAGTCGTCTCCTACCGTTTTCCTTCCCACACCCCATTGTCTATTATTCTTTCTCTCTCTCTCCCTTACTCTCTCTCTCCTCTTTAAGTTCTCGACAAGTGGCTCTACCCATCCCCGAGTCGACGGATGCAACTGTGCAGAGGGATCCGTCCCTGATGGGAATCGGGAGAGGGGTTTACGGTCCCGAGGGATAGTAAGGATCGGGCGAAATGGGAATGCGGATGGAAGGGGTAAAGGGTGCCCATGTGGGTTGAGACGGGAGGAGGGGATTCCGGCTGCACGGGCAGTCGCGACGGAGCGGTTTGTTATTATGGGAGACGCGCTGCATCTGAGCTCCGCTCCTCCATTATGGATTGGTTGATAAGGGATGAAAGGGGAGCCAGATGTGGGGGAGGGGACGTTGGAGGAATATTTGGCGCCGACGGAGGTCTTCTCTGTCAACGTGATGGCCCAACCCTCGTCTACTTTGCTTTTTAAAGCTTCGTTACAGACAGGAGGGAAGTGCGATCGAAGAAGCTAAGTTCTATGGTCTGCCCTTGTATTTGCTTTCGAGGTAGCAGTTCACCTACTGTTCCGCGTATCCTCCACAAATAGTAGTAGAAACTTCACAGTGAAATTCACTGATGATGCATTACAAGTACAATTCATAACATCGCTTGTGCAGAATTAATGACGATAGAATTCAGAATGAATGGATGATAAACATAAAGAGGGCTACAAGGAGTGATTAACGGTACAAGCTCTCCTCCAAAAAGTGCAGGTAGTGCGCAAGAGCTTGATGCGATGTTGTTCTTCATACTTGTAATTTTATCATAATTGCAAGGATTTGTCTGATCGATTGGATTGCTAGATAGATAAGTTGTAAGTTTGCTAATGCTAGTCCAACTACAATGTGGCTCAAGATTCCGACGCTACTCCATTATATATATTTTACTTCGAATTTATGGTCAAAACAACCAAATTTTCATGGATTAATTCTTTTAAAAATATTTTGCATTAGGAAAAGCAATCAGCGTTCAATTTCTCTGGAAATTAAGCCTGCAAGCTCTAGGCCTCCTAGGCGTTTCGACCCGCTTCCTCCACGGTTCTTTCCTCACATGCATACATCTAAAAAGTACATACAATTGAGGTATACCTCAATGGTACATACCGTGAAAGTGCTATGTGACTGCAGGTACCTCCTTACTAGGTATACTGTAAACCAATTACTATCGTTAACAGAATAACTTACCTGTTTTAGTGTTAACTAAATTCGCCTAGGAAATGGATGAGATTAACGTACAAACACCATCGCTAGTCTTCAATCCTAAGACTGGTTCGACGCAGACCTCCTCTCGCCTATCCCATCAGTTAACCTCTTCATATATGCAGACATTTTCTCCTTTGCATCATTCACTATATCTTATAGGACATATTCCTCTGCCATTCCTACGGTTCACTTACTCTTCGATGATTATCGTCATCAGACCATTGCGTCTCAGGATATGGCCGGTTAGGCTGTCCCAATTTTCGTTTTAACTTTTGACCCGGCGACTGTGGCAGCAATGTCGGTAACACAGTACCTGACCCCAAGGTCGTTTGCTCTAAACCCGCTTAGAGCATGAATGTCGTGTTTGTACTAGCATTAAGATCCTAGGTGGGACGGTGTGATTTAACCTTGGCCGTTGGAGCTCCTTAATTCCCGGACTACTACCTAAACTAATATCCAGTCATTTCTTTTCTCCCTCTCTTCCTAGAACGCCTTCGTATATCACTCATTCTTTTTTATCTCCGTCATTTTTCCATAACTTCACAGCTTGAATTGTTTCAAATTTGACTGGCCGTTATTTTGTTCACTGTCAGAAATGAGCACGCTTCAGATGTACATAAAATATGGTGCAGTTCTACATCAAGTCATTTTCATGCGAAGCTTTAAAATTCAAGCTATAAACACCATTATTTCTCGTAATCAAATAGAGAAAAATGCTGGACAAGAAAAAAAGCAAATATTTGTGGTTGCAACCCAAACATGCGTGTCACGGTAGAAAATACAAGGTTGTGTTATGAGAGCAGCATGGAAAGCCGTGCCCTCTCCATTGGCACAGAATGCCGAGCATCGTAGCAAGAACGCACCGCACCCGGGCAATGAGCCGGAGCTCTCTGCGAGTAGAGGGAGCGGTAGGTAGCCGCGCCGTCGCCACCGCGCCGACACTTTCTCCGGCGTGGTGCGGATTGCACGAAAGGAATGGCCGTCTAGGGAGCAGCGGAATAACTCGCCTGGATGTTGTAGGGCGGCCACAGGGGAGAGAATTTCTGGCGGAGGAGGCGACGCGAGAGAGAGGGAGAGTAGCGTCCTTGGCGTGTGCGGTAGGCCAGGCGTTTTGCAGAGGGAGGCGGAGGGAGTGAGAGAAAGTTTTCTCGCGGCAAGACGGAGAAGAAGGATGGCGGAATTGGTGGTGGGGTGTAGTGGTGAGGTCGGGAATGGGAGAGATGGAGTTCCATGGAGACTGAAAGGGGAGGAGAATATAAGGAAGAGAAATGTTGTGAGAGGGAAGGCGGAGGAGCTGATGTGGCGGGAACAGTGAGGGTCGGTTGAATGTGAGGTAAAGGTAGGGTGAGAGTGGAATACAGAAACGAAATGGAGGCATAGCGGAACGGTTTATGCATTGTCACTGGAAGGAAGAGTGGAGGTTGCTAACGGAGATCCACTGTAGTTATACGCGGCGATTAAGAATAAGGGAAATAATATAAAAATATTATTTCCCTTATTCTTAATATTCTTTTATAATATATTTTATATTATAAAAATAATATTAAAATTGCAATTTGTATATTTGCAATATGTATGCCACCAAATGGCGTTGAAGTTTTATTGCCAAAATGGAGAAGAATTGGTTCATGCAAGAGAAAGATCAAAAAGGTTCTTCGATGCTTGAGCACATTACGTCAACTTAAAGACGTGTGAGATGATATCTGCGAGAAAGTAGGAATGTTATATTCCGAAGGAAGTTGAAAGATCAAAAGAGATCACCTCTTGATTTTTCTCTGTGAAGTTAAGTAGGTATATGTTTTATTTGCTTGCTTTTTTATCTCGAATATTGATTGCCTCTTAATTTTATTCAACCTTCAAAAAATTGATTAAGGAATTTTTGTTTATCTTCAATATCCTCGTCATTCGGACAAATTTGAAAATTCACTGCTTTTCTGGAGTTGTGAATTTTTGGAAATTACAGTAGGTGGCGCTAGACGAATAACTAATAACTTTTAAGTCCTGATAATTGCCTGGTGGTTTGGTGATGGTAGAAAATTTCGAAAATGCGATTCTTGCATTATTTATTTATTTTTTTTATTTATTTTTTTCCACTACCACCGAAAACAGCACATGTGGCCTTTACATCGGGGTATTAACAATGTTACAACAAACGAGCACACGCAGCCATGTCCTGAGTGGTGAAAAATTCCACTCAGGCGGGACTCGAACCCGCGACCCTAAGGTTAGCAGGGGAGGACTTAACTACGCCACCACCGGGGCTGACATACATATTGCAAATACATATACAAATTGCAATTTTGATTCTGTACCTTGAAGTTTTATTGCCATATATCTTTAAAGGTATAGCGGATGTGTTGAAATAATTATCAACTGTGAGGGGAGCCTTAAGCGTTGCATATAGAAAGAGAAAATATAATTAAGAAAGTATGTATTATGCATGGGAATGGAATAGAACTAACGAGATTGGACATCTAACATACATGCTCCTGTAACGATCAATATGATCTAACGTGTTTCTTAAATTTAAAATATATTCCATATTTGCCTGTTTATTGTGAGTTAATGCTCATTTCTACATGATGGTTTTATCAATTAATAGAAAGTAATTTTTTGGCTCAATGAAGAGGTGCTGAAATTTACCAATTGCGTTGAAATCTCATTGTGAGTGTCGATGGTTATTAATGGCACGGAGAGTAGCGTTAAAAATTTATTCTGACTATATTAATTTTGTTAATTGAACTTCGATAAAGAAAGCTATTTGTGAAGTAGTTGTGCAGTGTTCGTTTTAACTAGTTTCAAACCAAATGGTTTAGCTGATATTGATTTTATTGAATGAAGTCATCGCGAATTATTAGAATGAAATGTTTTCCAATTGTTACAATCACAACGGAAGTCAAGAGAAAATGAAGACTTTAGTTTTCAGTCCTTTTTGCGATACGTCCAAAATGAAGGATCAACCACCAAAATCAAAAAAATTTCATCATCATAAACATCTATAGTCTTTGAAGAAGGAAATGATTGTATTTGGACCTGTCTTTTATCTACAGTCATAATTGGCTAGCGAGCTAAGTATCATACAAATGTTAGATACATATCGTGTGTTTTTGTTTTTGTATTGGGAGCTTGAATAGCAACTGATAATTAAGTATTCAAAACACCGTGCGTTATATTTACAATATTCCTCTGCGGTGGCGCTTCATGTAAGTATACAGTGTATATACTGGGAATTGAACACTCTCACCCACATTATTACCTATTTCAGCATTCATGAGAGTGTTGGCAAGCAGCTTGAAAAATGTAGCATTAATACTGTCCCAGTTTGAGGAATAAATGTGGAAGAGACTTTCATGAAAAAAGAATGAGGTGAGGTTAACTGAACATTTACATGCTGACGAGGGTAGAATTATTTTTGCTTTTCTGCGGAATCTTCTGTTTTATGAGAGCCGTTTTGGTGTTATATACTCGCTTTGAACGATTTCATCGCCTATTTTTCTTTTCCCTTCCGAGAACATGTAACTCCTGGCAAGTTAAAAAGTCAGAGTTTTTCATTCCCAAATTCCCGCCGTAATTAAGGGGAGGAACAGGCGCGAAATATATTCGGAAGCGGAAAAAGGGTTCGGGTTAAATGTTTATGAAGACGAGAAGGAAAAAAAGACGAGACGGGACGTCGTGTTCGAGAAAAACGTATTATTAAGGAAACATTGAAATATATGGAGCAGATTCGAGGTAGAGGGTGAGAAGAGGAATTAGGTGGTAACTTTATGGCGGAGTAAGTGAATGGGAGGGGAAATCTCACGAAGAATAAAAATGGAAAGAGTTGGTACCGAAAGGGGAGAGGCGGTTCGGCGTTCGGAGAGGGAGAGAAAAGGATAGAGGGAGAAAGAGATGTGGCTGGCACATGTGGAACGAGTGGAAGTTCGGGGGCTGGACGGGACGGGGTAAAATGAAGCGGAGGACGGGAAGGCCTGGGTGGTCGAGGGGTGGAAACGGAACGGCTGCGAACGGCTTTGCCTCGGCGGTGGAAGTCGAGGTGTGGCTGAGAAATTTAAAGAGTTAAAAGAATGAGGGAATAAAGAGAACGCGTATCAGGTGGTGTTGGGAAGGGAGGAGTGGTGGGGGGGGGGGAGGGGGGAGGACGAAAAACGAAGAAGAGCGGCTCTTGGGAGGGAGGGACTGGTCTGGGAAGGAGAGCGGGCTGTCTGAAAGAGAACATAAATATTGATATATTAATGGATAATGAGAGAGGGCTCTCGGGCGGTACCGAGGGAAAGAGTCGGGGATAGGGGAAGCATAGTTTCAGTGAGGAGAGGAGTGGGGGAGGGAAGATTGGGTGCGTCGGGTGGTGGGTGGAAGGGTGAGGCGTGTCGGCGGGATGGCTGTTGCCGCGGAGAGCGGGGAATGCTGAGTGGGGGAGATAGAAATGAATATCAGGGAGAGAGAGATAGGGCGGGGGGAGGAGAGAGGGATGGGAAGGCAGTATTTCAATAATAAATGCCAAGGAGTGTGCGCTGTGGATGGGAGGGGGGACAAAAAAGAGGAAAAGCATAACGGATGGGTGGAGGTGAAAAGAATAGGGGACGGAGAAGGGAGTAATGGAGGGGAATGGGTATGCGAGAGCCGTGGGCGTGATAGTTGGATGAGGAGGAGGAGCTAATTCTGGGCGAGGGGGTGGGTGGGGGTTCATGTAGGGAACGTGTATGAATGAAACAGGAGTGACAGAGGGAGGGTGATGTGCATGAAACAGGGATCTCATGTGATCGATTGGCATAATTTGCTGCAGCAAGTAGCATTAACTCCGATCCGGCGTAAATTCCCTCGAGACCTTGTTGCGTCTGGGATGTGATATATCTCCACTGTATTTAAAGATTCCATATTAGGAGCACACAAGTTCCTAAGTTACACCATTTTCAGCAAAGAGAGGGCAAATAATTTCCGTCCGAATTAATAGGGAATTAGAATCACTATTTGCTTCCATTTTCTATCTCAAGACGTATAAATTCTCCAATTAG
This sequence comes from Platycnemis pennipes, assembly GCA_933228895.1. Lineage (NCBI taxonomy): Eukaryota > Metazoa > Arthropoda > Insecta > Odonata > Platycnemididae > Platycnemis > Platycnemis pennipes. The sequence continues at coordinate 112,417,302 of OW121847.1, forward strand.
GTACCCTAGAGACCTCTTGAAGGAAGCCATCCCTTTCGAAGCGTGCGCGAATTCTTTTGGGACCGATTTGGCCCCATTTAAAGTAGCCGTCAGGGGAGGAAAGGAGAAGTTTATAGTCTTGCTCTGCCATCAGGCTAGTTCCAAGTACATTTTGTTGATCGCTTTCTTTGTGCTACTTCATTTTTGCCTGGGTGCAGTGTAGTGACTTTAAATACTAAAACAAGAATCATTGTCTTTTGAAATATAGCTTGCTTTCATCGCTGCCATCACCGGTCTTATTTCGCAATTGAGTATTTGTTACTTTATTAGGGTGAGTGCATGCGTTTTTTGTAATTTCTAAATGGAATATTTTTATGCAGTAAATGCATTCGTCAAAATCATATCATTTGTCAAATTTTCCTCACCCACAATCAAAAGTCACCAATCAATTTTTTTCCTCTTTTCATGCATATTATTATTTTTTAGTGGTCAAATCATCTTTTAATCAATATTATAAAGTATGGATCGGCCTGATGAGGTTTTGTAAGGTTTAAATGTAGATTGGCCGGGTGGCACACTGCACTCATTAGTCGCGACTAAGTAACATATGAAGTACTCTCGCTGTTTGTTTTAGTTTTTCTTTGTCATGTCGTGCGTCGGCACAATCTACTGCCGGTAAAAGATCACAGTGAATTCATGAAGCTAAAATTTTGTGTTATGGGAAAATATTTCATTTCAAAAGGTATTTGATTAACCACGAGGGATGAGTTTTTTGCTCCTGTAAACAGGGTTCTGAATGCTGTACCAGTACGTATGAAATTTGATCATCTAACCGGTTGATCATGTGAGTGAGGACTCCCTTCTCTTTATTTAAGGTGTATCTCTCGAGGATGAAGTCATAGTGAATATGTGTATGCTGTTCTTTTCCTCTTCCCCTTCAAAATTTTACTCTTGCCCATCCATGATTGAGAGCCACAAGTACAGGCTCCGTAGGATGACGGAAGTTCATCCTCTGACAGATTTGGGTCACGCGAGAGACACATTGGGCCGTAGCGATATTGGTGACTTCCTCACAGATTCGTCAATGTTGAATTTTCCGGCGCTGTCATTTTCCCTCGTTGCATCATAGTCGAAAATAAAAGATTCTGGTAGGGGAATATTGGAAACGTAGCTGGGAAGCATTGTAGATTCGTCGCCAGTGGGATAATTAGACTTTCTGGAAAAGTGTCAGCAACTCCTGAGATCTTTGTGCATGCATTATGCGAAGAGAGAGAAAGAGAATATCAAGGAACATGCTAACGTTTTCTATATCTACTTCATGATTACATTCAATATCGTAATCAATTAAGAAAAATTTCCCATTTTTTGTACTATTTACTTGTTTCTTTCCTTTTGTATTGTTTAGTTTTTAGAGGAGTGAACTGTGTTTTACTATACTGACATCGTTTCTCTTTTTTACAGGTGAGTACCTGTATTATTTCTTAGTGGGGTCATGCAATTCTGTTGCATTAAAGATGTAAGTACAATCACCTTTTTTACGTTGCTATTTGGGCATTCATTTGACTAATACCCTTATCTTATTTTTAACGAAAAAGGCACCTTGTATTGCCTTCTTGACTTCTTTTGTCAACAGAGTACATTAAAATGCATGCAAATGGCATTTATCAGTTTGTAGAAGTAATTACGACCTTAAAAATTAGCCTTCAACTGTGAAAATGAAGTGGGTTAAATACTTTTAAAATCAACTTCCATTGTGGGTATTTGCACTTATAAAAGCCTCGTTTATGAGTCCTCGTATATTTAGCGATTGGCATATAAATGCCAAGCTAGACAAATAGGCATATGAGCCGAAAGTGAATTCTCTATTACAGATGGAAACATATCTTTTTGGTGTTTTAATGTACGATTTTGCCTTGGATGAAACCAATTGATGATATTGTTAAAATTTACTGCTCCAATAAAAAAATCTATGCTCCTCCGAAAGCTAATTAAGGTGTACGTAAATTTTATCGATTCATCAATTTTTGAAGCTCAATTAAGGAAAATAGTAACGAATATTAAAAGTTTTTCTTTTCAAATTGTAGATGATTTGTTCTACTAAATTCTTCTCGAGAAAATATTTAAGGGGTGACTTTGATGAGCTTAAAGAAAAAGGGGAAATCATAGTGGTGAAAGATGTTAGCTAGTGAATTCTAGGGTGTAAGTGAATAGTGGTTTGAACCTGTCTTGATTTTGGAGTGAAAGGAATGGGTTTTATTGGGAGAATAAAGGAAGTGAAGGAAAACGTCAGGCTGGTGTCATGTGGGTCTAATAACGGCGTTTCCCGGCTGTTATACGAAAGCCCCGAGGAGGTTTTTAGGTTGGATGGATGTAGTAGGGCGGAGTGGCGTCGGACAGGAAAGGAACTGATGGTGAAAGGGAGTGTGCTGGATAGGGTAGCTTATAGCAAGGAAGGAAGCATGCCTGAGCTGTTTATAACTATGATCGATGGGAATATTTTTTACACCTCGTGTCTCGGCTAGTTGGATCAACTCCTCGGGAAAGTACAAGTACGTGAATCACTAGACGTCTCCACTTTTAGTGATTTAGAGTTGGAGAGTTTTTGACTGCACAAGTTCCTCTCATAACTTTTGTGCTCAAAACCTATTTTCCTTTAACCTGCTACATTCTTGCTTCCTAAAGTCCCTGCGATCTCATATTAACTTCATTTCAGACTTGTCCTATACAGTAATACGTCCGTCACCTTTATATTCCATTTCCAAATATGGTTTTTAAATACCTGGTTAAAAAATGGTATTTGGTTCCTTAGGTTAGAATGGAGAAAACTATGATGGTTACCGATAAGAACTTACAGTCACCAGTTAAATTGCCGATATTTGTACTTTTCCACGTTCAAAAATATTTTTCCCTAGAACACCCAATTTCCCCACCGAGGTATTTATCATCCAGTCATTTTGGGCACAATAAAACAATCCTTCCGAGTGCATGGAAAGGGAATTCTATCAGACTGTATCTTAAATTTTATGGAGGGAAAAATAAATTCTCGGGTTTTTGAAATCCATTCTATGAGAAGCGCGTAATAAAACGAAGCGACCATCGGAGCACAGCTGCATGGGCGCATTTTTTTTCCCTCAATGCACCGTCGTCGCGGGTCGGAACATTCCCGTACCATCGAAATCACCCCACCCATGACGCTGATATCGATGTAGGCGTCTCTTCCAGCTCTTGCACGCAGAATATCTTGCCGTTAAATAGTATAACCAGCGCCATCGCAAAATTTTACGACCCTCTTAAAAAGGCGATGCTTGGTAGATATAAACACCGAATCCTTCAGAGCTGTTGAGATGTGTTTTGTACTCCTCTCTTCGCAAAAAAAAGAAAAAATGAAGTATTTTAAGCGTAATATTTTTGAAACCGCTCCGGAACACAACAACAAAAAGAAACGATGGGGTGGAGAAAGATGCTTTCTCTCGTCCCGTCCTCTCACCTCATTCCCTCTGGCATTTCTTGCCCGTCAACGCTCCTTCTCCTGCTTCCCCGCCCTTCTTCCTTTGTGCGTCCCAACATCTGCCTCCCCGTTCCGAACGCTTCGTAATGACGCGGGAATCGAGGAGGAAGGTAGAAGGGAAGAAAATTAGGTGCGGGGACTTGGAGAGTGAAGGAAAACGGGCTTTTGGTAATTTGAAGCCAAGACTGCGAGGAAATACTGCTAAGGAACTCATGCGTGAAAGGTTTTAAGAAAATATTTCCCGATAACATTTTTTTAATGATCTCCTGTGTATTACCAATTTACCTTTATTTTCACTATCACGTGTCTCCATTTTAACATCCATTTCCTTGACAATTGCCCATCCTAGAGTCAGCATCGTTGTAATTATTTTTTTTAGAAAGGAAGCAAAAGGATGGTCTGTTTTCAAAGATGTATGTGTGGTTGGTCTTAATTGTTCATTGCCTACCGTAATCTCGAGATAAGAAAGAAAGAAAGAGAGGAATGTGAAAGAGTGTAAGAGAGATTAGAAATCTGAAGATAGAATGAGGAGGAAGACGGGAAAAAATGGAATAGGGAAAAGAAAGGGGAGAAAGGTGGAAAGTGAGAAAGAGAGAAAATTAGACGTATCGGGAGAGAGAGAGAGAGGGTTGGATGAAGAAGCAAAGGGAGGAGAAGACTGCAAGGTATACGTGTTCATGAGCTTCCTTGCGAGCCGTTGCATGGATGAGTGGTAGGGGGCGATAAGTTATCAGCCGTGATAATGTCTTTAGCTGAAAAAGAGAGGAAGAACAATTATTCGAGAAATAATTACATAGGTTGATTTGTATATTTTAACAATCAGGCTTAGTTTACGATGTAGTCATGTATTGTGCGTAGAAAATAAGATTTCTAGTGACTCACGGTCCAAATGTCTCATCTATCTGTCCTGATATATTTTGTAGGTAAAAATATGCTTAAGGTGTATGACTCGAACTCATTCAAGTTGATTTTTTTTAATGTAGTAAAACCAAACTTGCTATCAATCTTCAAGTATCTAGGGATAGGAATGGAGGTGAAAAAGCAATATTGGGAGGAAGTGGGAGAAGGAAAGTGAACAAGGATAGGAAAGGCGAAGGGGTTAGCGAGACAGGAAAGGATGAGGGGGTACATGGGGGTTGTGTTTGCGAAAAGGGTTTTGATGTGATGCGAATGAATTTCGGACGTCGGAGAACGCTAATGACGGGGCGAGGCATTAAAATTGGAGGCGGAGGGGAGGACGGGGGGTGAATCAGGTGGTTCAGGCGGCGGAGACATAAGGGCGCGGCAGGGGGTGCATTCAAGCGGAGCACACAATGGGACGTGAAATGAGGGAAGAGGAGTGAATAGGGTGTTTTGGACAAGGGCGGCGGAGGTAATCTATGCGAGGTAAAGGACCGGGGCGAGAAAGGGAAAGGAGGAGAGGAGTTGGCGAAGGAGAGGTGATGCCTCCGGGGCAATAGAAAGGGCGAGGAGTTATGTTGTCTGGGAATGCCAAGTATCAAAAGACGGCTGAATTCGTGAGAAAGAAAGACAAGTCTGAAGGGAAGGAGAGATATTATCCAGCCCTACGAAGTGAAGTAGAGTAAGAATTAAATGCAATTAATTATTCACTATTTTTGCTAACCATAATTGACGAGCAATTTTTTTTCAACTGATCTTCCCCAGATGAGAATAATTCTACATGAGAGATAAATTAATCCCATAACTTCTATTTTCATCCGCACTTCCAAGGTATGGTGGCTTCTTTTATCGTTTTAATAATAACTTTTTTAAACGATATTTCGTACCATCCACGAGAGAGTATGGCGCCTAACTCGTGCTTTTCCACCTTTCATTTTGATTTAATGAGCCTTGATTTAATCACCTGAGCAAATTTCACACGCCGGATGTACTTGAAGCATTTTATACGCGCGAGTACCTGCAAGGCAAGACGATTCCGGTCCTTGAATGCTTCGCTCTCTCTCTCCCTTATTCTTAGCGTTTCCCAAGAACTTGACCTGAAGCCTGCTAGAGCGATCGGAGAAAGAGGTAAAAAATACAGCAAATCGTTTTAGAATGCGAGATGCAGCGAACATGTTCTGGAGAGTGTTATGGAAATACCCAACGTGTAAAATCGTTCTCTGCTGTTGGAAACTGTGCGAGTCGAGTCAAAGGAATATGTCTGTGGAGACGCGGCTAATCCGAGGCAGGTGTGGAGGCTTGGCAAGAAATGGGAGGCAGTGGGGTGAAGCAGGAGCGAACCAAAGGGTTAGGTTTGGGTGTGAGAGGCGAAGTGCCTGGCAAGGATTTACTATCTAAAGGAGTAGATGGAGTGGCAAGTAAGGGAGGGTGGGGAAGAAGGTAGGTGGCTCTAACTTGGAGAGACTAGCGCGTAAAAGGGAGTTTGGGCTAAGGAGGCACCTACGAGGGGCGAGGCCCGTTTTTAAGGAACGGGGCGGGAACGGACAGAGTGGGTTGGGGGTCGACGAACGGAGCGCGTGGACGCGGGGAAGCGAGGTGAGATGTAAGCGGGTGAAAGGAATTTTCACTTAAAGTGTGGCGAGGGAGCCACGGAGGAGTTTGCCGTGAGGGGACGTCGCCTTGGATATTCCGGGAGGTACGAGAGAGGGAGAGCCGGGCTCCTCTGTGGAGCTGGCGCACTTGCGCCCGTGTGTGGTGTGGGGAAAAAGCGCATGTGTTCGGGCTGTGAGGCGTCGCGAGGTGGGGGAGCGGGAGGCGCGGGCGCGGTGGAGGCGAGAATGTTATTAAACGGAAGTTAGGAGATGAGTCCCGCGGTGGACGTGTTTTATGGGGCGGGTGTTCTCGAGGAAGAGGAATTAGCCGGCGGGGGTGGCGTAGCGGGTTCGAAGGCAAGCGGGAGGGTAGGAAATAGCGGTGAGGGAGTTTAGGAGGTGGGAGGTGTGATTCCGAGGCCTCCGACGTGTATATAAATGTGTGTGTGAGCGAGAGAGTGAGGAAGAGGTGAGGTGGTGGAGCTCCATCCCCGGGCTGGGAAAAGTTAAGGCCTGTGAAGGTCGCATACCAATCAGAAAGCGCGTACGAAGGTGGGTCTTGCGATTATAAAAGCGGAGGAGACAGCCAGGGGATGGGGATGGATCGGGGTAAGGGAGCAAATCCTCTCGACACACCACTGGGGCAGCGGAGAACCCTCCAGCCGTCTTGAATGCGTAATTTTTCCAAAACTCTCCAATGCGCTATTTTTTGCAACGGTAACAAGACATTACACCCGTTTGTTTGTCAAGTCTGGAGGTAAACAACCGGGCTGGGTAACTTTTTTTTACGTTCTCTCTTGGCAACTTTCGATTGGATGTTGGTTGAGTGGATTTTTCGGAGCTCCGGAATAATGAAACGAAAGGCTCGTCGAGCTCCCGGGAAACTTCAGCAGATTTAATCTCCGTCCCTTTATTAGTTTTCCGCCTGGAAATCAAATATTTCCTTTCAATACCGTGAGTCTAATTCGGTAGCGCGCATTATACAGCTCGTGATTCTATATCCTACATCTCTTTCCTTCCGGTGAATTTCGCAAGGGAGTAGTTCGTTAAATTGCCTCACCAAGTTACTCCGACTTGCTGATTCATTATCGCAGAAGATTGAAAACATCTTACTTGGCGTTCGTGCTTACTTTGAGAACATTTTCGATTGATGTGGTTATTACGCTGGAAAACGTTAAATTAATGAAAACATTCGGTATCATGTTGGAAACTTCATGGATGCTTGTGTATTCTGCAATGTGATGGAATACTGAGTCATAGAAACAAAACTGTGCCTCTTGAAAAGTATTTCAAATATGATGAAGTGAGTATATTTATCTATAAATTTAATTAAAGACGAACCATTTCATACGAATGCATGCTATGAAGATTTAAGGTAAACAAACAGACCAGAATAAAAGTGAGCCGTATTTGTCGGACCAAAAGAACAAGTGTGGTTAAACAATTATCACGGTGTGTTTTCTCGCACTGCCACGTTGAAATTAGAGGAAAAACACCTGGCCGGCTTCAACTAACTAGATGAAATTTATTTATAATTTGAAAATAAGTTTTTCTAACAAACAGCAATATTGCTAGCAAAAAGTGCAAATTACTTCTACTCCTTTTGTGATAGTAATACAGCTATTAATTTGGCTCTTTGAAAAATTACTGAGCGCTTCTCTTGAGTTTAAGGTAATGGCAAACAATAGTATTTATCTGTTTACGGTTAAATCTGGAAGAATTAGAAGATCTGGAAGAAGATACTAAAGGGAGTCCAGATAATTCGAGCAATACCGAATAAAAAGTTCGTTCAAGCAGTTGCTCAAATCATTTTTTAAGCTGGAAATCTAATTATTAATATTCTATGAAGCTGAATGGCCTACAGTTACAGCGTGAGTTGCGTATGGGGCCGAATTAAATTCCATAATGGCTTGAGAAATTGATATTTAGTTAGTAAGGTAAGCTGGATAGTAAGGGACCCTACAACATACAGAATATTGTCGGGATGCGTTCAGAACTTGAAAGAGAACAGAATTTAAGAGCCGTGCTGACAAATTTGGATTACGGGATCTGAAAGTAGACTGGAGTAAAAACAGTAGGCAATTTTAAACCTGAGGTATGAAATTCAGCAGGAAACACATTTCATTCATGCGGAAAGGGGAATTCATCTACATTCTTCATCGTTCTGACATATCTAAGCACGGTGGGAAAAGCATGCCAAGGTGTGTAACTCTATTAATGAAAAGCAATAGCATATTAGGTCCTGGAGGGACACCATTAGGAAGAACTTCGCGGAGGACGAGGGGAAGAGGATATTCGGGAGAGAGAAATATGGCAGGGGGTTAACCGATGTTGGAGGACGATGCGAGCTGAGGTCGTTGTCCCTCGGGGCGAGAAGAAGGGAGGTGAGCAATAAAAGGCGGAAACGGAGGAGTAGGACGGAAGGAAACTGATCTAGCAGTCGGGATGAGACGGAGTTTTATGCCTCAGGGTAGGGTTTGGGGGCGGGGAAGCGCGTTTCTTCCGAGGAAAAGTGTCTCCTATGGGACGCGGGAGATTTTGTCGGCGTAATTAGAAAACGTCACCTGCATCGTATCGCAATTCTGCTAATCTCCGCAACCTCAACCCACGTCTCCTTCCACCATCTCTCTCTTGTCACCTTCCGCCTTATTCCAGCTCCCCGTTAGTTCTTCTGCTCTCACGCCCGTTCCTCTCTTCTCCGGCTTATCCCTAACACCCTTTTGGTTTTCCCCCGTTGCAATCATTTATCTTTCCGTTCCCGGGGGCCAAGAAGATAGAGGAAGAGAGAGAGAGAGAAAGAGGTGCGAATCTCCTGGAGTGGAGACGTGATAAAACGAGACTGAGGGCTTGCTTACCGGTTGCGCCTTCGGAACGACGCCTCCGTGCGTCGCGCCATCTCCGGCGAATTTCTTCCCCGGCTTCTTTTAATTGCCGCGTCTCATTTATCTGCCGCCCTCGCCCGCACGCAACCGTCAACCCTAGACCCCCTCCCGCCGTCTCATTTTTGCGCCACCCACGCCATTTTTATCCCGGGTAGGGAGAGGAGGAGGTCTTCGTGTATCTTTGGGGAGTCGTCGTGATTTACGCGCCAAGTGTTATCTTTGCTGTGCACATCACGCGAGACTTCCTCAGTTTAGGCCCTCCACGGTGATATACTAATCGTCTCAGAGTCGGCTTGCTTCCTCAAATTTATCTCTCGCGACTACTTTTGCCGCTGTTGTATAGTTTGGAGATATAGCCTTGGGAGTTCATGATCAGTCTCTCTCAATGGTCTTTAGTTACGGTTGTTTACCCTTGAACTGGCTTAATCTCAACTTTGGAATTTAATGTTGGCGTTAAGGGAGAATTATAAATTCAAACAGCTACTGAAGTCCAGAAGAACATAGGCGATTAATTTTCTTGGAAGCTTTCCAATTTATTTGTGTTTTCTTTCGATGCATTCCACAAATAAATTTTTGACCAAATCTTGTCAATACTTATTTTGATCGTAGGCATAAAAGAAGAAATCTAGGCATCTCTGGTATGCAGCTTGGTGTCAATGTTTTTTCAGTATACAGGAAAGAATTTTGCACGCTTAAAGTGGCGGCATTGGAATCAAGGCCTTTAATTGGTTACCGTCATCATATTGCTACTTTTTTTCAAAGAATATTTTATTTTTGAGCTTGTCCGTAGAATATATGTTTAAGTCATTCGAAAGGCAACTCTTGGCTCAAAGAAATCGCCTTTGGCAAAGTTAAACATGGTTTTTAGTTAGAAATACATCAGCGATTCTCTTTCTTTGAGCACCCCTTGAAGAGTATATCTTTTCGCCAAGCACAAAGCAGCCCTCCCCTCATGTCCATCTCCTTTTCCTTTCACTCCCTTATCTCGTCAGGGGAGAAATATGGATGTTAAAACCCTTTATTCCTCGTCCATTTAAGCCTCTGGAACTTTCTCCCGCTCGTTTTACTTCCATCGCTCCTGTCCCTAAAGAGCCACTCATCCTATCCCCTCCCCCTCTTGTGGTCCACTCCACCCTTCTGCCGCGAGGGCAGAGAGAAACTACAGATATGATCCTCCTCCCTCCCACTCCCCCTCCTCATGTAAAAACACCCTCTTTGCATTGTGCAAGAAAACACACACTGGGATAAGAGCCCAACTTAAAGGTACACTTTCTAACCCCTGCGGTGTTTCTTTTTAAACCGAGCATGGTGAGACGTAAGCTCAGCCGCGCGCTTGAAGTGGGTAACCCCCTTTTCCTGGTCATCGCCCCCGTGTACCTTACGTGCCCTTCCAGTGTTTCGCCGGAGAGACAGTGCATTTGTCTCATCGTCTCTTTCCATATCTGTCTCTGCGTCTTCCTAATTGCTCTCTCCTTCGCCTTCCCTCCGTTGTTCTTGCTTAAGATTCATGGAAAGAGTGCCCCGTGTCGTACATCCTTTAGTTATTGATTTTTTTCTCTGGTGCCCCTTTGGTGCAAGTAACGCGTCCCGACCCATCATTTCGGTTGGCGAAGTAAAGGTTTTCGTGTTTGCTCGGGAGCGTCGCATTTTACCATCTCGGAAATGAAATGCCTCCCCGTAGTCAAAATGGTGATTTTATCCCGAAAGTTTTTTCAACTGGGAGTGATGATATGCTGTGGTTTTTCCAATACTTTCATGTGAGGAAGGATCGTGAATGCCCGATTCGTGATTGCTTTGAAATCGTTTCTTAGGATTGAGAGTAGTGAATACGGGTTGATGAACTGCATGAATTTAGTGTATATGAATGCTGACTTACTTAGTAGCACAGTAGGAGTGCTAATTTATGTAGGCAACGATTTGCCGCAGTAGATAGACATTGGTTGGTTTTTCCGAGTTTCATAATTCCTCACCATTCGATGTGTGTCATTTCTTAGTGCTATATAAACTTACTTTTTCCCTCCTAATTGGTGGTTATTTCATAAAAATATATGCTGAATGTGACTTGCTAGGAACTTATCTTTATGGAAAATTCATTCAGTTTGTGTGAGGCGAAGCTGCTATCGTGAAAAGGGCCGAATGTTAACTATGTGATCGATTTTCGATCTAAGGCTTAACAGTATTATCTTTTGCATTAATATTCCTGTCATAATCATGGAGATTTTTTTTTGTAAAATTTTGAATATTACTTTCAGTTTGCAGAATGTTTCTCCGCTTATTTCGGTGTTCGGTGTAATGGCTCAAATAGCCGTAAGTCCACCGGCTACGGTTCACGTTAGGAATTCACGGGCCGTTTTCTAGATTAATTACTAAATACCTGCTTTAAACATGCTCTTTTTGACAACTGTCGGCAGAGTAATTATTTAATTTTATTTATGGAAGATATCAATTTTTTCTTGTTTTAGTGGTGGGAATAATTCATATCGAAAAACCTTAGTGGTACTAAACAACAATTTAAAAGTAAAAATATTAACTGATATGTACTCTCTCATTATTACTAATGCATTGTCATTTTGGCGTTGCCATTCACATTTACACTTGCATAATATCGTACATACCACCAAAAGGGTGTTGGGCATTGGGTTGATCATCAAACGTGCATTTTAAATCAAAAGAGAAGTAAATTTACACTATCTTGCAGGCATGCGAAAATACTAGTCCGCGTATGCATCACTTCCAAGCTTCTTTGTGGTGCACTTCTCTTACCGCAAGGAAATTAGTAGGCATACATTTAGTGAGAACCTTTAAATGTTTATTAGTATGGTAAAGTGATTGCTGTAAAATTTCTTTTGCTGCATAAATGTTTTCCTATTTTTTGTCTTCTTCTCTTATTACTGTAGAATAAAAGCTCTCTAAGTAGACGGAACGGTAACGGTAAGTCAGAGGAAGTCAGAGATCAAAATAAGTGTTCGAACGCTGCCGAAATTTACCCTTTTTGGCTGAGAAACACACTTAAAATCTTATTGGTTCTTCTATTTGTCTCAAACACCTTTTCAAGCTTGGGTAGAAATCTGTTCAATTAATGCTCACTGATTTCGCTAATTATTGATTTCGCTGATGAAATGATGATAACTTATATAGGTATTTAAACTTGGAATATTGTGCTTTTAGGGAAACAAATTCATAGTTACATTTTTTTAAAAAGAAATAATGTGTCACTGTTTCCATTGAAGTGTTTAAAAAGAAAAAATCAGTAAAAAATCGATGGATTTGATTCACTCGCATATATTGCGTTTGATTCAAAATTAAATTCCATTTCATTTATTCGTACAATTGAAATAATCATTCTCTCGTTTCTGGCAAGATTATTTCCAATCGTTTGCATGGCTTAAGGCTTTCGACTGCTTTTCTTGGTTTGTTCACCTTTAAGAGGAGAGACGATATTTGCCGCTGGGTGTTCTTTGTCTGCTTGCTCCGTATTGTGTGGTACATCTTCAATCACGGAACTGCAGCTGCTATCGTGTAGACTGGATAATCTAGATTAACCGATTGTCTGTGGCCTTAAACAATACCAGGTCGCGTCTATTGATCAACAATTAGCTTTCCTCCGACAGGAGCTCGGCCTAAGCAGCATTGGCGATACCGTCTGAATCCATTCGTGCATGCGTGGTTGAATTGTTGGTTACTCATCACGCCTAATGCCTCCTAGTGATTATATTTGAGCCCTAGGCATTAGGAATACCTAAATCCTACTTACCAGCTAATTAAACGTCCGCTTACCTGCTGATTTAACTCCAAACAAATATTTATTTCATGTACCACATGGACCCCATCTTGTCGGTGCAATACCAGTTTCTCCTTTTTCCGAAAACTGTGTTGTTTGCTTTCCATCTGTTTGGATCTCCAACCATATGGATATTGGCTTTAATGTGCATGAACTTGGGATAAAAATAACTTTTTCGTCTTGAAATCCGTTCATATGTTCAGAGATGTAGGAATTCAGGCCAGTATTTATACATTTGACGATCACCCTCTCGATTTTGTCGTGAGTGAATTGTATTTCTTTAGAAATATGAATACTTATGTTGTACGCAAAAACATTTGGAATTCGGAAACAAGAAAATCATAATGAACATTCACATTGACATTTTTTTGATTAATATTTCATGCATTAATAAGCAATCATAATTTGTTATTGAAATGACAGAATTCCTTGAAAGGCAGGCAATTTTCAATTGCAGTAACAATTTTCAGTGGTTTAATCTTTCCGACAATAGTCTTTTAACTTAAGCAGCCTCTTGTTTGTCACTCATGGCTGTCTTTACTCTATTATAATACCTTACGTGCGTAAGACTATATGGTCATTTTAATGCCCCAGAATTAGAATATCATCGTATTTGCGTGAATTTGCGCTAGTTCGTATCTTTGCTCGTTAATATTTGGCCCGCGAGTTGTTTTAATAATAATAGATGATTTAATAAGTATATGCTCATATATTATGAAAGTAAACGAATAACTGAACGTCGTATGCCCATTTGGTTTGAAATGCAAGGCTGTTCTCTATGGTCATGATAATTGTATTAGTATAGTGTAATAGAAAAACAAGAATGGGAATTTCTATCCGAACGGTTTGGTGGTCTCTCACCCCATGTCACACCCTCTCGCGCACTCAGCATTTTAACAATAGTAATAACGTGAATTTAAGTGGCATGTTGGTTATTGCATATTATTGGATGAAGTCGGTACACAAAAAAATGAAAGCAGCTATATCATTCCCAGTGGACCGTATTTTATCTTCGGAGTAATGAATTAATGACTTATTTATTTTTGCTCTACTTCCTGGAATAGGAAAAATAACAGGACGAGAAGAGGGCTAAAGAGTGCGTTTGGGCTTCAATAATACAAATCTTGCCGAAAAACGGAATGAAAATTAGGTGTCTTCTGAAGGTGTCGAAAGTGACCGTTTTACCAGCCATCTTCGGGATCGTATTCATGACCAACCATTATGCATTATAAATAATGTTTTTAGTATTGCTGAAATAAAACATGTTTGCTTTCAAAACTCTTAACGTTTACCAAGTCAGTGGCAGAACTGACTCGATACGATTTTCACGTCTTTTTGGTGGCATTCCATTAAGCTCTATAAAAGAGCCTTTTCCCCACCGCGGTCGAAATTTTGAATTCTGCAGGTTGGTGGTTGGCATTAGTAATTCTGCTGCGATTCTCGAAAACTTCCATTTTTAGTCCGCCATTTCATGGCAGTTGTGATACAACGCGAAACGTTCGCCACAATTTGGAGTTTTTACCGCTCCTTTCTATTGAGAACAAAAAAAATTCGCGTGTATAAAACACGCTGATAAAACGGAGGAACATCGGACGCGCGTTGCCGCATCAATTACTTTTTTTACGCGTGTATTTTTTATTTTAACCAGCGCTCGCATCTCCCCATGCATAGGAATGATGATAGTGATGTTCTGCCCTGATGTCCATCCAGATGGCGAGCGTGTTGCAGAGTGTTGTAACCACGGCTGCATAATATAAAAGGGCGGAAATTAGTCATGGACATTGCACGAACTCAGCGGCACGAATGACTCGAACTAGCTAGTGCTTATGCCTTTTATAGCATCTCAAAGCCATTCAGATTGCTTTTCCCCGTATTTTAATGTTGTAAAAAAATAATGGTTTCTTGATAACATATTAACTTCTCAATAATCCTGGTGTCGATGAGGTTGCTTTCAGTTTTTCTCTAGGTGGAATTTGATTATTCCTTTATGTTTACCAGCAATACACAATATATGCAATCGGCGCTGTCTGCCATATTAAGAAAAATTTAGATCTATCATACTACGTATGATAGATCTAAAATTCATGCCCATCATATTCATCATATCCATTCCCATGTTTTTATTTCAGTCGGCTGAAGTAAAACACCTTATACCGTACGTGTTAGCTGAAGTAAAACTTGGAGAGTATTACACTATGGTTTTGCAGATGTATTTGTGCAGAAGAAAATTGATCAACCGGATCACAGGATAGATATTTAATATTTCGTGTGCAACTGAAATTATAGTGTCCTGTGCTTTTTATATTACTTGACTGGTTTCCCACTCTGTTTTTCTCTTGTAATAGAATCTGAAATAATGAAGGAAGCAGTAAAATACTGGAGGTTATGCTAAAAAAATGAATGGAATATTAAGATTGGGACTGATAAAATAAGGTCATATTGTGAGAGGAACTGGAATGCTAAAAAATACTTTTTTATGCATTAATTATTTGAGATGCGTTCTGGAAATGCGTACATAATAGTATGAATCCTTAATGAAGTAACAAGAAATTTTCTATGTAAATAACTCTCAAAATGAAAGAAATGTTGCAATATCATCAGCTTTCTTCTTTTGAGCATTACCCTCTGTTGGAAAAAGTTCACATGTGGCTGATTGACTGGATGCAGAGCGATGAAAATGGGATAACATTACACGAGAATAGTTCAGCTGAACATACATGATTTTAGGTAATTGCCTCTTAAATCTCATGTTTCCTTAGTACGGCCCCGGTCAGCCAGAAGCTTTTTATTCGTTCGCCTGGAGCAAGGTACTTCTGCGAAAATAAACACGAGGCCCTCCCTCCCCCCTGCCGCGGAGTAGCCTCACCCGCCTTCCCCGGGTCTCTCACGTACCCCGTATAACCCTCCTCCAAGAGACACGTCACCTATCTTCTCTCCGTGTTCCCTCATTCTCCCTTCCCCCGGCCCCTTTCCTCCGCCCCTCTCCTCCACCCAGCGCCCCAACCCTCCCGCAAGACTCCCTATCTAGCAACCCATCTCGGCGTCTAATCCTTCTTCCTCGCTCCCTTTTCTATCGGTACCCCTCAAGAAGAAAGAAACCCCTTCCCTCTTTTCTGGAGCGTCTCCCGCTCCATCAGGGGGTGCCTTTCCCACCCAACCAAGTCGCTCGACTCTTTTGGATCCTCCCATTCTTCCTCTTCTTTTGCCCCCCTCCCCATTGAGTCCACCTTTTTCCCATCCTTGACCCCTCCTTCCCCAATCCCCATCGCACCCCCTCCGTTATCGTGCCTTTCTCCCGCCTCTCCTCCGCCGCCAGGCTCTCGATCGACCCTCTAAGGCCGCTCGTGTGTGTACGTGTGGCTGCTTGTGTCCCACTCCGTGCTCTCAGAACCCTTATTTTTCCCGCCCCCCATCCTCCACCTTTCCCGCTGTCCCCTAACGCCCCCCTCCTCCCTATCTCAAATTTATCCGACCTATCGCACCCTCGACCCACCTTCATCCTCTCCGGTCCCTCCCTACGCCTCTCTTCCCACCCAGCAGTGCTCCCAAGTGCCCCAACCTTTTCCCTCCTCCGTCGTTTCCCTACCCATCCGTGTACCGCGTTCGGTTTCTCACCCTGCCCTCTCCCTTCCCTCAACTCTTCCCACCCTCCTTCGGCTGCGCTCTCTCTCCTTGCGAGGAAGAAGCGGTGGCGTGCGGAGTCCTTCGACCGTGCGAGAGTGATGGAGGGAAGGGATTGAGGGTCGGGCCCGACTCGCCAGCTTCCCGTCCTCCCCTTTGTTTCCTTTTATGAATCCGTTCGTGCCTGAGCAGAGGGTATGCGTGGGAGTTAGAGAGAGAGAGAGGTTGAGGTGGAGTGAGAAAGGAAGATTTAAGGAAAGATCCCCAGTCCAATCCTTCCCTCAGTCCGCGCGCATCACGGGCGTCTGCTCGCTAATAAAATTGACCCCGAGAGAAGGAGGGAGACTTCTTCTCTAACTCAGCTGAGTGTGCGGGTCGCTGCTTCGCGCTTCTACTCTCCTTCCCCCATCTGACCGTCCACCCTCCATCGACTTCGTGAACAGATTTTTTTCTTCCCGGAGTGTCGATCGACTGAGCAAATATCTCAATTTACCGAGTCGACGTGAAGCTTTTCCGTGCACGTTGACTTTTAAGGGTCCCCGGAATAATGCGGTTATTCCATCGACCCGATCGGTATCTTCCAGGAATTTTTTTACTCTCTCTCGTCGCCGTGCACCTCCATTTAGTCGAGAGTCTTCGTTGCGATCCCCAATACCTTCTCCGACGTACACTCTTTGCCTCCGATTGGATTTAAGGAAAGAGACTCCCTCGATCGAAGCTGCCGACGTCGCGAATTCCGTTACTTCTTTGAATTAGTACCTACTCTGGAGAATGGTCCTCTGTCGTCATTTGAAAGCCTGGCCGAAGGAAAGAGGCAGACTGCTCGGCGGCGAAAAGAAGTGGAGGATTGACCTCCGAGACAGATCGGAGTTACAATCAAAGGCGCCCTCGTTAAATGTCTCATCCGTCCTGCCCTTTCAACAGTGCCCAGTCCTTACCCTAGGGTATAAAGATTCTGACGTCGTGCTCTCCTTACGCCCTAGCGTTGCAAATTTGGTTTTTCTAGCTTGGGACGCGAGGGTTGGAGAAATATGGCGGCTCATCGGTTGGTAGCTCTGTGATTTATTTATCATACACGTAACCTTAACCTTTCTCTGGGCTCCTGCCTTGTCTCCATCTCTGGCAAACATTTATCGTGGTGGTTCCCTCCCCTGCCACATTCACCCCATCTCCCCTTTTTTCTCCCGTTCCCTCCCCCTCTCTCCCTTTGTCCTCCCTGCTTACTCTTTGCTATTCCCTCCGCATGGCTTCGTCCTGCCCATTTTTCAATCCTTATCTCTCCCGACATCTATCTTTCCCCACAAATCTCGCGTTTCCTTCCTTTTCCTACATCTTAATTCTTCTCCCTCCTCCCTGCCGTTTCTCAACTATCATCTCACGCTCCCATTCATCTCTTTCTCCCCGAGTATTTCTTTTTGCTTTATTTCCCTCCCCCACCATGACTCCTAATTAAGGTTGAGCCAATCCATTCAAGCTAGAGTCAGCGCTTTTCTTTGCGAGCCCTCTCTTACAGTTTTGGAGTAATGGGCGTTATCATTGTTTTGTAGAAGGCGAGTGAATTTTATTTTCTTTGAAAACGACAAAGGGAATGCGTTGTCATATGCCAGTACTTTGACTATGAAACTTTCTTCATTTACAGCCAAAAATCAATCCCAAGATCCTCTCTCCCCAACCCGAATCTCGCCTTGAGCTTGCATATTGCCTTGGTCTTTGATTTAGGAGCTTGGTTAGACGGTGCGATATAACCATAGCCATTATAACACCTAAAACCCAGTCTACTTTTTAGTTAGTATTTATTTTCATCTTTCAGTTTAATGGCGGACATTTTCTATAAAAGATTACTTTCTTTCATTTTGAATTTACTCCAATCATTATTTAGTCTTCTGTCTTTGCGCATCCATTCTTGGCTGATTGCTTGTTCCTTGCCACTTCTTGTGCCTATCCCTACCGCAGGTGACTTCACCTATCGTTATTTCCCTTGAGTTTCTTCTCACCTTTCATGTCTCCCCCTTTAACTCATCTACATCTTGCAATTCCATCGCCATGCCCATCATCTGCCACCCGCTTTTCCCTCACTCGACCTCTCTCTCTTTTCCTCTCGGGGGGATCCTCTACGGCTCGGATCTGGGGAATGAGTAGCAAAAGAGAGGGAAGAAAGAGATATCTCCGTCCTTTCGACGCACCATCATTTGCCTTCCCTTCCCTATCCATCTTCCATCCTCCCCCCTCAGTCCTTCCTTCTCTTTCCTTCCCAGAGCCTCTTCATCCGATGATGCACAACCTCATTAATGGGCTTGCGTTTGAAGTTCTTAGCCTTAAACTTAATTTCATTCCAGGCAGTGAAGGGAAAAACTAAGGAGTGAAATTTTTCCGGCCCCAGTTTTTTCATTCATTTTCATCAGGTTTTTTTCATTTATTTCCGCGCGCCCTTTAAATCAAGTCCTCTTTCTAAATCACCTCTATTTTTCTTCCCTATTTTCTCTAAAACCAGACCATCGTCTAACTCCTCTCCATTCTAAAGGTCTACCCACGTCTCTTTTTATCCTAACTTATTTATTAATTTTAAACCTTGCCGCGACTGGTTTAAATAAACAAGTGAAATAGAACCAGGAGGTAGTTATTTTTATATACAATGTATATTTTTCCAGTTGTTGACTTTATTCTTTTGTTCGTGAACCATAGTTTACACAACATATTTTGGAGTAGTCATTCCTTTATGTGTTATGTGATCTTTTGGGCACTGTTCCGATTCGCCTTTGATAGTTGCTGTTAAGTGACGCTCGGGAAATTCATTAATTTATTTCCACTACTATTCAAATATATGTATAAGGCCTCTTTTCAGCCCCCCAAATCCTCTTTTTCTTTTATTCAATTTCTTTTCGAAGTAGCATCGCGTATGGATTGTATTATCTGTTTTTCAAGAATAAGAGAAGGAATATTTTATCTTTCTCATGCCAAAGCGGTGCGGTGCCTATTTTTTGGCCGTATGTGGCGGTTATGTTTTGTGTAGCAGGGATAATATTTCAGTTTAAATTGTTTTCAGGATATTTGTGGGTTTGCATAACTAATTAAATGACTTGTTTAATACCTCGCACATGCCACTGTTGGATAGAAAAAGTGAACGAACTATTGCTGCTTGGTGACTGTGTGGTTTGTTCACAACTATCTTCTGTGACTGGGAAATTCAGAGTGATATGATTTCAGAGAGATAATTTTAAATTCCATGGCCTCCATTACCACACTCATATTCTCCTCGAAATTTTTCATCTCATTCCAGCATTTTCTCCATTTCCGCTTTCGTGCCAAATCTTAAAATGTTTACCGCCATTCATTTATTTCTCCCCGTGCCTGCTTTCACGTCTCAATTTTTTCTGCGTGGTGCGACTCCGCCTCTTCCTCCTTTCGGTCCCCAGCCTACCCCACGCAAACCCCCGACTCTCCCGACGGCTTCTCTCGCATTTCGCCTCTCCCACCCATAACCCCTCATTCTGCGAAGCCTTCAAGACTTCGCCTTTCCCGGTACGCGCACGAGAGCCCGGCCCTGCCTTCCGCTTTGCCCTTCACCCTCTATCCCTTTCCTCAGTCGACCCACCCATTTTCCCTCGTCACCCATTCGCCTCTTTTTATTTATAACCCCCGCGTCGTCTTTCGTTTCTTTTCCCCCGCTTTTATTTTTATATATATCTCCCTCACTGTCTCCTTCCTCACCCCAATATGTCTTACGTCCGATGTTTCCTACTTCTTTTATTCTATATATATCAGACCCAACCTCTTTCGATCTAACTTTTTTGAGAAAATATTTCCAGCGTATTCGTTCATTATTTTTGTGAATTTGCTTTTGTTAACGTTATTTTTAGCGTGTGCCTTACAATGGGGGTTTATGGATGGGAGAGGGAAGTCGTCCGTTGATGGCGCTTATCTCTCCCCTTTACAGTTCGCTGTTTCCGATTGCGCGACCCCTTCCCTCTCGTACTGCTCCCTATCCTTTTATTTGCTCCCCCTTTCCTCCGCGAGACCCGTTCACTTTCTTCAGTGCTACCGATTTATACCCATTCTTCTTTCCACCCCGCCCATCTCCTACCCACTTCTCATTCGGTTCTTAATTAACAAAGTTTAAAAAAATCGATCTTTTCTCATCTAATTTGTTTTTTTTAACCTCGTAATTTTTTTCCCAAGCACTCACTTTCCCTCCGCAATTGTAATGTCAGTCTTTTCGCTATCCCTGTCCTGAGTTTTCACTACCCATCTCCTACCTTCCATTCTCCCAACTTAGTACGTGTCCGTTCTCCTGGTTCCTCCTCTGCGAGCAAAGGAATCTACTCAGGAAAGGGAGAAGGAGGTGGCTGGATGAGGTATCAGCGGGGAAGGGTCAATGTGTGGGCAGGGGAGGAAGAAGAAGGTAGAGATGAAGGGGAGGAGAGTGAATACGAAATAGTGGAGCGGAGTTGGAATCTCTTGAGGAAGGCGGGAGTGCTTCATCGACCTAACTATTTCTTTCTCCATTTTTTCCTACCGGGAAGAAAGAGATAGAAGGAGGATTTTCGGCTGGGACGGTTGGATAGAAGGTTTCAAGAATTTATTACTTTTTAAAAATATAACTCGGGTCTTTTATTAGACCCAAGAGTGCCTGGCTTAATTAAGTTTTCACCTTATCGAGAGTATCGTAGCGAAAGGATTGGGTTTGTTGAAGCGTTATTTTTTTTCCTCCCAAGGAAGGATGAGATACCGTGCAGGACGGTATTGTGAATGGGAGTTCGGAAAATGAGGATTTCTGAGATCTAATCTTATACTATGTATTGTTTTCGTAGATAGAAAAAGACAACGCCATACGAAGTAAGTTGAATTTGTCCCGTCTGCGTTCAATAGCAACGCCGAAGAATGGTATGTCAACCGCCATTGAGAAAGGATTCAGTGCCATGAACTTTTTGAGTATGATTAAATTTTGGTCACATTGAGAGTTTGAATCTAAAACAATTACCACTCATTGTTCATGGCAATTTGTGATAACCAATCACCCTTTTACAAGTTTTGGATAGTCTTATCGGAAATCTTGTAGAAGCTATCTTGAAAATAAATGTTGTGAATATTTATGCATTTAATTACAAGAGGATCTTTCTGTAGTAAATTACATAGAGGCATGATTCTTTAAGTACTTCTACTCAGTTGCTCTATGTTCCTTATTCGCTCTGTCAGATTTAAACATACGTCATTAATAGAGGTTAGGCTGATTTTAAAATGATTGGAAACACTTACATATGTTTTCTTAGTTAACTATCTCTGGAATTGTTAGAGAAGATCGATAAGGTTGCAAGTAAACGTAATTTAGGTTGTTTTTTGATCTTATGTAGTTGGGGTGTGGCATTATGTCATTATTTGCGCAGATATATCTTACTGCTTGGGTAAACATGTTTGGGACATTATTTAAAAATAACTGGTTATTTTTACACTCACGTCTTTTTGAATTAAGTTTTAATTCTTTCAGAAGAAATTAATTTGCGATACATTTTTGTGTTAGGCAGTTAATAGCTATTTGCTGAGATTTTTCTTAATAACCTCATATTTAATCTTGCTCCTTTCACAGCTAAAGTCAAAAACATTCCTAACGTCTGAATGACACGTACAGATATACAATAGAACAGTGTGATATTTCCACATGAACATTTAATTTTGATTTGATTGTTTTACTTTCATGTTACCCACTAAATCACCCCGCAATAATCATGAGCTGTCCGTGAACACAGTCGCGTTTGAGTGAATTGTTGAAGCGATCTTTTTTGAAGCATGAAAGTGCCCAAAACCTTACATGGGAGTGTAGTTGTTATTTGACGGCACTACCCTACCAATGGCCCACTGAATAGAATGCTATGGTGGTTATCAATTGTTGTTCATTATTACCCAAAGGTTACGAGACGGTATACTGGGCTGAATTGAACATTTATCAACGTGAGGAAAGTTCTGTGAATGATAGAAAGGCTATCAAAAGCTTACGCACCTTCGTTGCCTGTGATAAGTCAAACTATTGCAATATTAATGAGAATTGAAGAGCTCGTTTTGCGTTCATTTCGCCGAGCGGCTGGTTTAGAGGATGGCAGTGGCCTAAGGGGCGTTTGATCGTAGTTAAGTGTAAGTTACTGACACGTTTTTCGCCATTGCAAATGCGAGAAACTAGAGCAAACCTTATTCCAAATTGCATACAGGAAAGATAGATTTCAGTCAGTCGAAAATAGTCGTTGTTATGTAAACTGGTCAGAGATTTACTCCTCTGACTGGGTAGTCCAGCAATTACTCGAGCCCTGTCTAATTTGATTAATTTTGGTTCCCAAATCGTCACTCAACACATTTCGTCATTTTTATGCACTATCTCCAGGTTATCCAAAGAGGTTTGCACCTTGTTTTCAGTTTCATGCGGGTGATTTTAATGCATTTTTTTTGTCAATTTTACCACGTGTGTGTATTAAGGCGACGGCACCAATGCATATTTTCATTGAAAAGAGTATAGTGCTTAAGGAAATGCATAAAAATTATTTTTTTCTCATTCACCATATTCATGAACATATCCCCATAGTTATAAATTAAACTCCCTCCTAATTTATTGTTTTCATTATAATAAGATGGGTGAGTTGTATTACTCTGCATCAACGTTGTCTCTCTTTTTTCAGGTGAGTACCTGATTAATTGCATGGTGGGGTCACAATACTGTTAAATTCAATGTGTAAGTACGATAATTTTTTTATCTTCAGTCATAGATTTGGGCATTTTATTGATCAACTTTTGTAAGTATTCCTACAGCATATAACTGGGCACCAGTCGCTTTACAATAACTTTCATCAATTTTTGGCCAATATTCTGTCATATAATTGTATTCCATTTGCACACGTTTTAAAGATTGATATTTATAACTGGCTTGAAACGAATTAACGTATTTTTATATAGCACCACGATTTCTTTAACAATTTAATTTGAATTTTAATTTGAACAATTATTCAATAATGTTTGTACTTATTTTATTTCGCACATGGAATGTTATAAGAATTACGTTTACTAGTTACCTTGCGCTCAAAGTCATACCACCCAGAACGTTAATGTTTTTGTGCCCTATGATCGATGAAGAGGCCAACTTGCATTTTTGCCGTACCAACGTTTATTTATAGCAAAAGAGTAACTCATCTGAAGTATGGTCTGTGTGTATATTTTTTTTGTTTCAAAGCATTTTCAGAGCTCCAAATTGCTGGGTAGGAAATTCAATTTTCAATAAGTACCGTGGGCAGTCAGTCAATTTGATAACATTACCGAACTTTCTCAAAGACATTTGGTGGTCATTTTCTTTCCATCCCGTCCAATTTGTTTGATTCCGCTTTCAGAATGAGTTGACCATGCCTCCGGCCTCCTTCGGCGTGTAAAGCCTCCCTATCCGTATTGGGAATCCTTTCATCTCGGGTTATAAACTTATTATTCTCTATTTCAATCTTTTCTCGTTATTCTCCGTCGTGTTGTGGTTGCTCTTATTTCTGTCAGTTAAACTTATTAATATTTCTTGCTCCCCATTTCATCGCCTCTGGAAGGATAAAACTAAATGAGCAGGGTATTAGTAACACGGCGATGATTTGTACTAATGAGGTTTTGCTACTGTGGAATGGAACTTAAGCATCGTGCTCAATATAAAATAATAAATATTAGTGGAAGTCCGAAAAATCTTAAATTGAATCTCTTCTAGTTAAAGCTGCGGTAAAACTTCATGGAAATACGTAATACCAGAGTAATTTGGGTTTTTTTAATGCGATTCTTGTTCTAAAATCACGAATAGAGTCTCTTTTAGCTCGGAGATAATTTTTTAAATTAATGAATTAAATCTTTCCCCTTTTCATAAGGGGATAAGCACTTTTGTAATAAGAAAGCGATATTTGAATTCTTTAGAAGCATATTATTTACTCACCTGGATTTAGCCCATAAAGCAGACAGTCAGGGACAGCTAAAAATTTAAATAATTTCACTATCGCGCAGTATATACTTTGTTAGTTAGTTGGACAAAATTGCTTGTTATTGAGACAACCTTAAGAAAACTTTCACCAAATGGCATTAAAAAATTGATGGCTATATTTATTTTTTGTGTTCTCAAGAGCATCATTTCATAGCATATTTTAACGAGCTTCATGTCTGGTTGCGGTCACGTAAGTTGTGCATAGAAATCATTATTTAACGGTTTGGCGAAGTGAAATAAAAAAAGTTCCTCCGCATGATGTCATGAAAGCCCTTATGCGCATGGGAAGGAAATAAAGAAGAAAACGTTTTCAAATGTTTTTTTTAACTCGAGTCACACGCGTTGGCAAATGATTTGATAATTATTAATGAATATTAATTTTATTACTCTCTAATTGTCTACTCAGTTTCGATGCATCTTTTTCCCAAGGTTGTAAATCGTCACTGCTAAAAAAGAGTGTTTTGAAAGCTTCAAGGTCCCTTTGCACCTAAAGATTGGACTGCAAATACTTTATATTTTTTTACATTTTTGGCCATGCCATTTTTCTTTTACACCATAAAATTTTATGAAAAATTTCAGTGGGCATTTCAACCTAGTTTTAGACTTAACCGGGCTTAGCAGATACTACATAGAAGCAACTGAAACTGAGGAACCGATCTTTCGTCGTAGTCCTCCACTCGCCTTGAAAATAAAACCTGAAAAGATCTGGAGAGATGTGAATGCGCGGATTTCGGAATTTAATTTAAACGTACCCATCTCTCATTTTCGGGAGAAAAAAAAAACATCTTCAGAAATAGATTCCGTGCCAAAATAAACGGCTATTATCGTGACGGGGAATTTGAAGCAGCGACGATCCCTCAGATCTGACGTGGGTCGGAATCACGACACCCACTCCGTCGAGGAGAGAAGAATGGGAAGACTATTTTTCACTCGCTCCCCGTCGCTTCTCGCTCACCCGCTGGCCCAGGACGGCTCGTCCCTCCTCCCCTTTCATTTCTCCGTCCGTCCCTTCCACCCCGAGCACCCGTCATTTCACCCCCGTCGCCTCCTCCGTGTCTCCCCACATCCATCGTTTGACGTATCTCGCCATCACTCCGTGGGGATGGGGTCCGGGGTTGAAGGATGGTCGACGTGGGAGAAAATGGTTTCCGAGGGTGGTGGCTTCTTCCTCCTTCGACTCCGCAACTCATCATTCCTCTTGCCTCTCCCCAAACCCCTCCACCCTTCGGCTGACGTCCCCTTTCTCTCTCTGACCCTCTTGCCGTCCGAACTCAACTCTCCATCAATGGCTTGGCTCCCCGACTCTCCCGCTTTGGCCCTTTCCTCCAGGTGGAGTGGAGAGAACCGGCTGGCTGCTACTCACGGCCTCCTCTCAACGCCCCACCCGGTCTCTCTAAGTCACCCCGTCTTTTCCGTGACCCGCAATACTGATTGCGTCGCTGGAAGCATACCTTCAAGGATGGTTGAAACTTCTTGGGTGCCTTGTTCACCAAGCTTTTTACACGTTCTCTATCAAGCGCAATCTTAATTTTAACCTATTTTCGGTCTGCGAGGTAGTGGGTGCTCAAGTGTCTCTACTATTATCCGGTAATGGTGCAATTTTGTGTCTTCAATATCCTTAGAATCCATGCGAAATCAGGTTAAAAAATTCAATTTAGCAAATTTTCACGAGCTGAAAATGTTATTGTGTCAAGTAAGGGTTTTCTGTATGTGAAATAAGTCTAAATGGTAATGTTGCAGTTTTCCCTGGCCAATATAAGTTTTTCCAATTCCCTTTTGTTGATGTTAGTGAGAGTATGAAAAGAGAGTAAAAAGTTCTGAGTTGCAATAACTTTTCGTGCAGTTACTCGTTAGGTTTCTGATATTTATAATTGTTTTCTTCATATTACTCTTGGAAATTCTCATTGCGCTGGGTTTTATAGCTATAGTTTCACCATTTATCCTTGGGACGTCTTCAGGTAGAGTTGAGTTATGGTTGCTATAAAAAATAATACCAACCACTACGTCAATTTGACTCCACAACAACCAACGCGACGGAGATTTTTGCCTATTTAAATAGAGTGTCACCTCATTCTTGCGTCTAATGTGTGATCTATATTATAAACTGACTTCAATATCCCTTTGAATAATATTTCTTTCTCTTTCGTATAATGCGTATGATATTTCTCTTTCGTATAATTCATATAATCTTGGTTTTCCCTAACTGAATGTAGCGATGTCTAACAAATAATTGACTCATTTCCTCCTTTTGGAAATCAAATATTTTTTCATACTTCATTTGAATTTTCCAATCATACCCGATGGATATGTTTCTTCCGGGTCATATTCGTCATCAAATAATTGACCCAGATATATATCGCATTTGAAGTACTTGGATGTGTTGCATATATCATTTTTTGTTTTCTGATGGATACCATAGCAAATATTCAGTGTAACAGCGCGAAATTGATGGTTGAATGCAATCTTCCCTTGGCTAATCATTGCCTTTACTTCTCTCGCTTTGACACATTTCCTATTTTAATCCAACTTTCTCGTAGATTTCTGCGTCATTAAGTTACTTTATAAAGAGTGCTTCATTTTTCCATATTTCTTCTCAATTTAAAGATACTGTAACAAAAATTGGAATGTTAATGTGGTTTAAACTAAAAAATAATTGCAAATATTATTGAGGACAAAGCTAAAGCCATGTTATTATTTTCAAAGCCGTTGTGAGGTGAGAGTGAGAGAAGAAGTCCAAAAAAGTTGACTATTCAGTTAGGTCTACTATGTTAATATGGTTCCATTTATTGATCTAGAAACTGGGTAAATGTATTACAGTAGATGGTTTGCATCTTAAGCACAAATTTTCAAATGGATGTTTTAGACACTATGTGCCTGTTGAAGTTATTTAGCATAATGAATTTCTGCAATGGAATGCATGAAAAATTCCGCATCATCAATTTCTATGAGTATTTTTGATATTATATGTATTTTTTATATAAAAAAATATAACGTACCCCTCGCCACTGTTCCTTGATCAAAGAGGTAGTTGATTCGTCACAGAAAATATTCAAAGTCCTATTTACTGTTATTGAGCTCAAAACCTTAAGTACAATTCACATAATTGAAAGATATTTCAATTTAATTTGCCTTTATAATTTAAATTTTACCAGTGTATCAAATGGCTTATCGATCTTTGCAATATTCTCACGAATACAGGAAGAAATGCCGTGAAAAAGGCAATTTTTTGTCGTATATTAATTATCCTGCCAGTATCAATGCCCGTTTCGATGATTCCATAAACTAATTAATGGTTATTTTATTCAATCTGTATATTGAAAATTCATGTGGATAAATTAATCCAGCTCCGTTTACGTAAATGATTAAAATTAACAATTATGAAGTGCAAAATTATAATTTATTGTTAGTTAATTAAAAATAAGCAATTCAGATGTTATTGGATATTCTTTAATTCTTCATCATATCAAGATTTTTGGGACTTTTATTGCATAAGGCCTTCTTTTACTCACAATATAAGAAAATGTTACCTCTGTTATTGCTATTAATTATGTTTTTTTATTTTTGTCATAACTACTGTTTGCTCGTACAACCTGGGTTATTTTAAACGTGACGTTTCTGCCAATACAAATTTGCTCATAGACCCTGCATAAAGGAAGTGACAATAGTCCCATCGAAATTTTTTTTTCTTTTTTTGGTATCAGCTCATTGCAGCCCCCTTTTGCATTATATTTTTCTACAAAAACTGTATCAAATAAATATATCTGCGATTTTAAATGCTGTCAAAGCTTCAAACACTCTTGTTGGGGTAATATTGTACCTTTGCGGCTTTTATTCAGTATTTTGGGTATTGCTCTACATCCTAGTCTATTTAAGCAATATTATTGAATCCTAAAGTGAGACATAAAAACGAATTTTGTTGATTTTTTATGATATGTAGGAATAAAATTCATCATTTGTCACATGATAAGGGTAAATTATTTTTTATTCACATATCATAGTGTGACAGAAATAGGCTAGTAGTTGGATGCCAAACTTAAGTGAGTGGAAAGGCCAAGAACAAATAGTTGACTATTTTTATGTGTGTCATAATTAAAATAACAAATTGACATGGCCGTGAAGAAAGGGCGGTTATACTGGGCGGTCAAAAGGGCAATATACTTTCCCTGGATAAATGTTTGGTAAAATAGATTAATCAGTGAAATCTTCTCACTTAATGACTCTCGATTACCGCTCTTATCTTACCAATTGGTAATCGTAATCTGTTTTGGGTGGTGCTAAGGATGTTGACATTAAATACAATTGTTTATATTTACTGGATACTCATTTACAGTGATAGTAACGAATTAAGTTGCGTAAATTATTTCATGAAAAATCTTCCATCGGTATATAGGTAAACGTGCGCGACATGACTGTAAAGACACCGTCTTGCAGGCTTTTTCTATGATTCTCATCTCTTGATTCTATGATTCTTATCTTCAGTTTACGTGCCTCCAAAAAGGGCCTCCTCCCCACTGCCCCATATTTGCTTCCCTTCCCGTTTAAACTCCATTTGCGCGAAGAAACTCGGGGAAGACTGCTTATCCTTTCGGAGGCAACGACTTTCTCCCAGGAGAGGAATTTAATGGCCTCGTAAGGCGAAAGTAGAAAGGGCGAAGGTAAGGGCTGGCACGCATGGTGGTCGAACGTGGGATCCCGTAACCGCTTGGGGGTTAAAAGGGGAACAGGAAGGATGCTCGAGTGGCTGACAAGGGGAGATAGTGTTGGAGAGCGGAGGGGAATAGGGGCAGGAAAGCATGAGTCAGCGCGGCTGAACAATGCTGTATATGTGTGAATCATGCCATGGAAGGAAGTTGACCTAAGGGTGACCTTGATGTCAAAAGGCATCACCAGTATGTTTCTGGTGGCCCAGAAATCTTGCTACCGTTACCATTTAGCCATTGCATGGGATATGTGGTTTCGAGTCTGCCTCGAAATCTAAGGCGCTTCAGACCGGGAGGAAAGGTACAAAGATGGAAATTGAAGGAGAAGAGGCGTTAAGAAACTCGGAGTCGGCATTATTCTTTCGTTGTATCTGAGGTGACCACGGATCGCACCCCATGTGACGGAAGTAGTACAGAATACCACATTGTGAAATTCAGTGCTACTACTACTCAGTTCTCGAGTATGTTATGGGAGATACATCACTTAGGATGAAAATACCGGGGCCGTAGTTACAGATGAAAGTCATTCGGTCAATGGGGAAACTCCAAAACGATTGCAAATATATCAAATGTGAATCCCAATGCAGAGGCAGACTCGAGTCATTGGCATGACTTCCGCCTCATAGATGCAATGATTTGAATTAAAGAGTAAGAGTAGAAAACGAACAAAAATATTCGATTGAATGCTATGCATAAATATACTGCTTCATTAAAATATGTTTTATTAGCAATAACTCTTTCGCCAAAAAACTTCTCATCGCACTACATAGTTAAGTCTTAATATGCTCGTTAACTACGATTTTCAAGTCTATATTCACGACAACCCCATCCCCGGATAGAACACATGATGGTTATGACGGAATTAGAGATGGGTGAGAGAGCAATGAGCGGATGTAGAAGGTCGTGAAGGGTGAGTTTGGAGGTCGGAGGGACCCTCGGGAGGGACGACATCGTTGACTACGACGAGGGCACTATCTTTCTCACACTCTGTCTCCCTGAATAAAGGGCCGAGGTAATGCCCCTGGCAGCGCGGCGGGAAGAGGCCCGCGCCGTGGCTGACTTAATTCGAAAGTTTGTGAAAGAAGAGATAGGTGACGGGAGGGGTGATACATCCTAGGTGATTTATCTCCTCAACATTTACAATGGTGATCCAATTTATAATTGGTCTGTAGTTAGGATGCCTAAATATTCCAATGATAACGAAGGAAATTTCTATTCTCCTGCTATATTTTAACAAGTCTGCGGATGACCATCGTTAAAATTTTCACAGAGTAACGTCTGATGTTAATATTTCTTACATTATGAATTCCAGCATTGGTGGACATGAGTAATTGTTGTTAGAGTGAATGATAACAAATGAGAAATACTGAAAGGAATGACTGCATCCCGAGAGAATATAAGTTACAGATCATGAATGTTTGAAGTATTTCTTTTTAGTTAGCATACAATGTATTGATTGCGTAGAAAATTGCATGAAAGATCTTTGAACGTTATGAAGGTACACGTGGAAGGAGGCAGTGAAGGCAAGCCGCAATCGTTAGCGTAGAACCAATTCAGGCTCGTTGGCAACACGTCTTTCGAAGGGAAATGACATGCATGAACTCACACATCTCCGTCGACATATGCTATGACGCCCTCCCAGAATCTGAGACAAATCCGATGCTAGGAAAGAGCCATGTGCTTTAGGATCCAGACCGTCTCTTTCCCTCTGCACTAACATTTTCCTTCTCGTGCTCACCGAACCGTTGTTTTCTGCGGACTCTCCCATCAAACCATCACCAAAATCTATCTCTCTTGGTGTGTTTGTATCCTTCCTTGATATGCGCAATGTCTGCCCACATCTGTTTCCCTCCTCTCCTCTTCTGGCTCCCTCTCCCGTCCTCCTCTTTGTTATCGACGTTTCTCCGCATCCCCGATCCGTCATTCCTTCCCTCTCCATCAGGAACTCCCTTCTCCCTCGTTATCTTCCACAGTGATTTCCTCACCACTCTTTCCTGGCTCGACCAATCTCCACATTCACTCCCGTCCTCAAGGGTAGTTCGGCATACCCCCCACGCTATTTTTATTTAACGTCCCTCTTTCCTATACGCCTCTTCAGCTTTTTTTATATTCCTCCATAAATATCCAACACACCGATGGTATGGAGAGATGTGTTTTTGCGGGAATGGAAAAAAAATATTCTGTTTTCTGGATTTAACGTGCGGCTTTTCACCGTGCGGGGTTTAGGACAGGCAATATTTTTCTCCCCTTGGGGATTATTGGACGTTAATCGACATTTTTTTCCTTTCGACGGAGGCCATTTCGTTCGAGATTTCCGTCTTTTCTCGTTCAAGTTCATTCCCACCTAGCGTTGGGTTTGTGAAAATATTCCAGCGGAGAGAATCCTAGATTTTACTAAAGTCGCCGGTAGGGGTAAACGAGAGCTTATAAGCTTTCGAATCCAAAATAGGTGTTCTGCTGTTCTTTTGAGGAGGTATTCAAATTGGTTATAAATGGTATATTTTTTGACCTCAATTGATACGGGAGAAGAAATTTAAAATTCAAATATTCCCTATGGAGGCTTCTTACGAAATCACTCTTCATTATACATAGTCTTAGATAACTTATAAGTTAAAAAGTTATTGCCATTTCGTCCTTGGTATTATGTGGTACTTATTTTTGAGTTTTTATAGCTTTTTCACTAGGTTTACTACATAACGTAGTATTAACATCTTAGGCAGCTCTGAACAAGTTGTTAATCTAATAATATAGATGTTAATGTCAATTTCATATCTTCTTTGCATAAAAATTGTAGATGAAAATGGTTTCTTCGCTGATAATGAGTTTAGAGGTGTATTTGATACATTGTAGTTGCCATTTACTAATATAATATAATTTTAAATGGAAATATTTTATTATTTTCTTTTATTCCTATTTCATGTTATGCTCTACAGATTATATTACTCTGAAACTTCTGTCTTTGTCAACCTCTCTTATCCTACTTAGATCGATAAGATAGTTCATTTGAAGCTTGTGAGATATCAGAGATATATCCTGAGATTTTGTAGCTGTTGGGACCTAAGGTGTTTCTATCAGAATTTGCTTGTTTCACCCCACCAATCACTACACTTAATAGCGTCAACTTCTTATTGTTTTCCTTTGGTAAATACTCGGTAATTTGTAAAATTTATTCCATTTGGCTACTTTCGAACATCTTTTGAACATGTATTTCTTAAGAATATTTCCATTTTTTCATCTGTAAATTACTTATATTTTATGACTATTTGAACTTCTCCTTGTACTTTATTACCAGCAAGACTTCTTGTGTTTGCGAAGTGGTCCATTCACTCTTTATTCACCTCACAACCCACTAACTTTCTGGGGTTCTCCTTTTTATTCTAGCGTCGTAAAGTTCCTCTTAATAGGGTGTATAGACTTGCAAGCTGCGTTAAACTTTTTTCGGTCTTCGGTCTGGGCGTAGTGAGGATAAATGTATCAGTGGAAAAAACAATATCTTACGATGAGGCCGCGTCTACTCCTGAATCTCGTTATCTTGTCCCATACTCTTGGCTTAAGACTTAAGTGCTTAGAATTCAATGATGTTCCCTCGTAATTCCCTCTTTTCTTTTATTGTAGCGAGAGGGTCTTTGCTGCTCCTTTCAGTATTGTAAGGTAGATCAGACCCAGTGACCCTGAGAAACAGCTTTCAAGGTTGCCATGACGCAAATAACTTTTACATTTCATGGTTTATTTCTCTTTTAACTGTCACGTTCATTTCTCTTAAGCTACAAATAAAATTTTAGTAGCTTTTTAAAAGTAGTAGAATTAGATTTTAAGATACCCTAACTGCTAAGGCTGTATCTCACCTTACTTAAAACTTAACCTATTCTTTTAGTTTTTCTCTTTTTTTTCGCTCGTACAATTATGTACATTGTTTCTTGTCCCTAAGAGGCAATGCCCCGGGAGGATTAATAAAACATCCATTCATCGTTCATAGTCCGACGACAAACACGAACTTATGTACCTGAAATTAGATCCGAACCTGCGAAATTTGTGCTGAAATCATGTTACCAACATGGTTATATTAACGAGTTTTTAGATCTTGTGATGATATGTGATATATTAAACCAGTGTTCGCGGTTGATTTATATTCCAAAAATTATTATCAAAAGCGTAATTTGTAATTATTCACGTGTGAAAGATGGCTAATATTGGTTATTGATATTCATTTACTAGCCCAGTAATATTTTTCCTGTAGCTCCACTGAAAATGTCCCGTTTTATAACCTGTTCTGCAAATTATGTGAATCTATGTTAAGTAGGGAACTTTTATGCTTACACTTTTTGGTAGATCACACCAAGCTCCGACTTATATGAAACCCAAGCAAAGAACCTTTCCCTGTATTCCCGATGACTTTCTGTGTGATCAAAGATTACGGATTTCCGTCTTATTATCCTCTGCCAGTTTATCCCTAATATACTTCAAATCATAATGTTTTGGCTTTCATTGAACCAACAGATACTTTGCAATTCTATTTTCAATTTATTATTGTGTAGGTCTAACAAGAAAACGGATGTATGCAATTGTCCCTCTGCCCTACTCTCTTTTTTTCGGTCCTTTGTGAACGGAGAGGAAAGCGTTGTTCATGTATTACGTTTACAATGCTCCAGATCCCATTCTTGGTTAAAGGTTCATTTCCATCCTTAATTATGTTTTTTCGTTTATTTTTTTGCATCACGATTACTTTTTGGCAGAGGGGAAATTTTTATGTTCGGCGTAAAAATACGGTTTTTGGCGTGGGAAAAACTTTAAAATCCAGCCCAATCTGAAAATTTTGATAGCGCCATTTTTAAACTTTTTGACTTCGTTGGACTCATTGTTGCACGTCTAATATTTCCATTCCCTGCGTAAGGTTTGAATGATGCCCTTGGCCGAGTGCACCCCTCATTTTTGATGGAGACCCTTGAACCTTACTTCCTTTCTTCGCAATTACAAATCCCTCCAAGTTTGACTTTGACTTCTTTCCTTGTGCTCTGCGTTATGCCCTCACTAATCCGCCAATTAATTCTTCCCTCACTTTCAGCATTCTTTTTTCGTTCTTTCCTTCTTCCTCTTACACAAGTGTTCTCGGTTTTGCAACCCCCTGCCAATTATCATGTACACAAAAGCCCCAAAGCCCTCAGACCCTCTTCAGACCACTCTCTTAAATTTTTCTCTCTTTTATCCCTCTTCCCCCTTCTCACCCTTTTGACTTCACCTCTCAAACTTTTCTTCCCTCCTCTCTATGTACTATCCTTTTGCTCCCACAGACCTCTCCGCGTCCCTTTACTCTCAGTTAACCTCTCCCTTTTCCATCGCGTAGACCTTTTCTAACCTTTGCCAACCTTAGCATTTCTTTCTTTCGCATGGACTCCACCCTTGACCCACCCAATTCCTCTTCCTTTCCATCTCATCCTCCAGGTTCCCTCGGTCTCTTGACTATGCTAACTATGCAGTCTTTATATCTGACCCCGTGCCTCTCTCTCCCTCCCCGCAACCCTCTACCCCTCTGTTTCCTCTTCTGCCCTCGACCCCATCCCTTTGCTTCATCCCTGTGAGTTACCCCTCGCTTTTTCCGTGGTGAGTGTGGGAAAAGGGAGAGAAGCCGGTGTGTGTATGTGTGTGCGTGTTGTAGAGTTGGGAGATTCATATGACCCCGTCCCTCGTCCGATCTTTCACATCTCGGCCAACCGCAGGACTTCCTCCCCTCAACCCTCCCCCGCCAGACCTCCGTCCTAAAACATCCTCCACTCCTTCACCCCTTTCACCCTACCCTACCCTAGGCCTTGCCTTTGCACGCCCGGCGCCCTCTCCCTAGCTTCATGCCCCCACAAGGGCATACTATGCTCTATTGAAGAGGGGAGAAACCTTTCTTATCCACCTCTTCGCGCTATTCTCCGCTTTACCCCCCTGTCGATACCACCACCTCTTCGCCATTGTAGCTACCTTGTGGCCCTTCTCTCACCCTGCTCCGTCCTTAAAAATGTCTCCTTTCCAAACCCGGTTCTCACCCCCGCCCGCCCCCTCTGCTCTCTCGCACTTCTTCTTTTGTGCGAGAGATAACCAAAAAC
Organism: Platycnemis pennipes; assembly: GCA_933228895.1. NCBI lineage: Eukaryota > Metazoa > Arthropoda > Insecta > Odonata > Platycnemididae > Platycnemis > Platycnemis pennipes. Next base: position 112,452,332 of record OW121847.1, read on the forward strand.
TCGACCAACCCTCTTCCCGCATTTCGTCGGCAACCTCGACATCCACTCCAGTTACCCTCCTCCCCTCTTCTTGCCACCGCCGAGCCAAGCCACCCTTGGCTCTTATTCGCAGCCACCTCTCCCGTCTACTCAAAAGGAGCCCACCCCCGCGATCAAACCGCAAGAAGCTCTCCCGTAACTTCCTCACCTTATCCTTTTGCCTTTCGCTAATCTATCCCTACCGTCAAGTCGGAGCTAGCGCCTTCCCCTCCCCTAGTTAGGGTGAGTTACTGTAAGAAAAATCATCGGTGTCATTGCGTCATAACATGAGAACTGTCGGTATATTCTTAAAATATTGCCGCTGATTGCTGACGAATCCAAATAGCACCGAAATTGAGAAGGAAGTTTTACCAGACTGCATTGAACAATTTTCATGCAGTCAATTTTGACTATTGGTAACCATCCAAATGCTTCGGCTGCCATAAGATTTTACCCATTATCTTTTATCCATAACCATTGCCCTTCCAAGGTTTTCTCCTCATTGAAGCAAAACAAGAGACTTAATTTAGCACCCATCGACCATATTCAGTTGTGGATATACAGTTTTATTGCTAAAGGTTGCTTAGTTTCAGTAGCAATTATCATGAATAAATATTCTAAAAACATTGATTAGCCTCCTCTAGCCTTCCTTTTCTCACCAAAATGACAGGCAACCCTCTTTTTGTCTTCATATTCTCTGAATGCCTTCATGCTAACAAGAATATCTTTCTTTTCCTATCTCACCCACTCTAGTTTAATATTTTTCATAGTAATTACCCTCTTTGTTATCCACCTATCCCTCAAGACGTTAATAGCCCACTTTTTTGTCACCAGCAACATTTTACCCCTAATTTATTTGTTTACCTAAGGCCATCTTTGAAACTTCATCATACTCCCTGCTCTCTACCGAACTAGCCTTCTCCATTTCTCACTCTCCTTCGTCGAAAGCTCACTGATCCACTTACCGGTTCGAGTTTCCAACCCATGCAACATTGCGCTTCATATTAATGCTCCCTAACATTTTCTTTTTTCCGGAAATGCCCTCATAATTTTTCTCCTCGTTGGTTTTAGGCATCCTATGCAACTCAGTTATCGAGAAACGTTTTTGGGGGAGTTGGAGTTGCCCATTTAAGCAGCTTGCTTTCCATTCCAAATGCACGAGTTATTATCCCTTCCGAGGCATTCGTTTGGTGTAGGATCCCTTTTTTTCCTTAAGAGTCATAAGACGACCACCCCGATGTCAGTTTTTGATGTCCTGTCCATCAGATGGGGCAGGACCCATCTTCATTGGAAGATTCAAGCTATTATCTACCCACCCTGCCTCTGTTCACTAAAATATTTCTGCTCCTACCCAACTGCTCTCTAAAGGTGTAAATGTCCACAACTGCCACTAAGCACTAATTTAAAATTATGGGCGTAGTTTAAAGTGAACAAATGCTTTTTAATAGTTGTGAAAATATTTTAAATTGAGATACACATCATGAATTGAACCGAATGCGTGTCCCTCACTCCCGCGAGGCGTATTCATGCTCATTAATCCCTCAAGCGTGTCGGCCACCCTCTTTCGCTTCATCCCACTCACTTTTAAAACCAGGCCTTTTTGCGAGTGCCTGCTTGGTGTTATAGGGAGAAAAAACTTTCGGTCTTCCACCTCCTCTCCTCCCCCTTCTTGCCCCCACGGCGTGCACTCAGAACCAGCCCTCTCGCTCGCATCCACTTAAACTTTGCTCCTCTTATAGCGTTCGCCGCGCCACTCTCTCCTTCCCCCCTTTTACGGCGTGCGATCCGTGCCCAAATCCCTAACAACAGCAGCAGCCTCTTCCTTTTTGTCTCTCCCCACCCGCCCTTCCCCGCACTCTCCACGCACTTCCCGCTCCCATCATCTCAGCCTCTTACTTCACTCTCTCCTCCCCGGCTCCCCCTTTCCTGTCTCTTAACTTTCCTCCCGCCACCATCACACTCGGATAGGTTTCATGTTTGAGGCGCACTTCCAGCAATACGCTTCCATACTTTTATTTGAGCTCCTCTGCGTTACCCTCCCGATACGCTGTCTGAGCTCCACGTCGCAGTTTGTAAGCGTATTTCTTAGTCGCTTCCCAAATTATGCCTCGGACGTTATAATTTCTTCTTCATTCAGCTCGCTTCTCCATTGTAGGTTGTGGAAAATGTATGTATATACTCGGGTTGTACTGGGCAGAATCGTGTTTAGGTAGAACGGTTCGTTGCTGACTTCAGATCATCGTGTTAGAAATTCGTTTTCATCACAGGGTCTTTGCAGGGTGCAGTGTTTATTGCTCGCAATTGCGGATAGCTCATCTATGTCTTTGCGTTTTGGTGTGAAAATTGAGTGCATTTTGCAATTTTTTTACGCGAAGTCGAAGGATGAAATGCATGCTTTATAGGGCATTGGAATTTTTAAAACGTACCGGCCGTGCGTCTTGCTAATGAAGGTTACTTTAGGATTATTATTCTTTTTTTCTAGGGAACCAAATCATTAGTCATCATGCATAATAGCAAATCAGGGTTTGCTAATTTCCGCGGTGGACGAAGAAACTTTTCTTTAAACTATTAAAAGTGGAATTGTCCGAAGACTGGGAAATCCAAATGCCAAATTAATGATGGAAAAGGATGACTCCGAAACCAGTTTTTCGATTGTCTAGGCAATCATCAACGGGGAGAGCAAGGTAAAACAGGTCAGCACCTGTCGAAAGCCAAGCGAGGAGTGGCCTTGCTTGGCTTTCGACTCCTCGCTTGGCTTTCGACAGGTGCTGACCTGTTTTACCTTGCTCTCCCCGTTGATGATTGCCTAGACAATCGAAAAACTGGTTTCGGAGTCATCCTTTTCCATCATTAATTTGGCATTTGGATTTCCCAGTCTTTGGACAATTTCATTCTAGCCAAATTAGAAGCTCGCACTATTTCATCTATTAAAAGTGGAGGTTGCGATTCACTCCCGGACTGAATTAAAGATTAATTTTTTACTTGCCGTTAAAAGAATTTCGGTAGGCTTTACCAGTAGGTGAGTGAGAATAAACAGAGATGCGTTAAGGAGAGTGGGATGAACGAAAGTCTTTCCAAAACTTTAAAACTTTAAATTTACCTTATCGCATCCGCCTTGAGACATAAGTAATAGTCTGCTGAATACAGTCTTCGATGTAAAAATGAATAAGAATGTTGCAAATATTTTTATCTCGTGTTTGATACATGGACCGATAGAGGAATGATGTAATAGAGAAGAGTCTTGCTAATACAAAGATTTAATTGGTAGTAGAACTGAGCGGAGAGCTGGGTCAAACCAATCATACGGTCGATGAATAGTGATGGTGATAGTTGTTTTTAAACCTTTTTCTCTTATAATATGCAAGTGAGTCAAAACGTGCTGGCTATATCATCATCAATAAGACATTTATTCTGATAGAAAGGTTATGTTTTCTTGACTTAATAAATATTTTTCTCTAATGCGAAGTCCCGAGTGTGTACACAGGAGCTCTAATGCATTGTAGAATTGGTCGGAATTTTTTCCCTTGTAGCTCCACTTAGGCCTTGGGCGTGACATCTCCTTTCACCCTGACCTTCTCTCCACTACTCGGTTTTCCCTTTCTCCACAAAATAACCCATTTCGCTCTCACAACAACTCACCCATTCTCATTCCTCCCAGGACTGTTCCCTCGGAACACTTTCTTTGCCCACGAATGTATCTTGGGAGAAAGAAGCAATGCCCTGAGTACCCACTCTTTTACCCCTATGCCTGCCGCTCCTCTTTTCCTTATCCATTTTTAGGATTCCGTCCGCCGGTTCCAAAGACATACATAAACCGTCAATAAAGCACTAAAAAGTTTTATTGCCCTTCGATGGCGTTTTCTTATATTAGTTTAGATACTTAATTATACCAGAAATATGATTTATTTTTTTCCAAGTTTGCTTCTTCTATCAAGTCTTTCAAAATATTGGTTAAAACGCTTCACTATCTTATGAATTGGCTAGTATTTTTAATTTTTTCTATGTTTCATTACTTCTCCAATCCAGTGATTTGAACAGAAACATGTCTTAGCTTCCGTTGTGCCCTCCGCTTTGGGAGTGTTTGACGAAAATAATGTGGAATGAGGAATTTGTAATGAAAAATTGGTGGTTATAATTTAGAATCAGAATGTTACCGACTGCGGGAATTGGGAGATGCTTTTTTCTATCGAATTTAGAATGTAAAATGTACGCAAAAATACTAGTGGAGCTACCGAAATGCAGTTTGAATATCGCATTTTATATGCTGCCAATAATATAGCCGTATGTTCGGAGGCAACTCCATTGGCAGTTAGTAGAGTTCTGTCCATAGAAGTTCAATGGCTATCGTCTGCTGGTTATAATATGAAATTGCTGCGGACAAGCAATTGAGGTATTGATTTGCATAGGTAAAAATGGGAATTATTTACAAATATATAAAAAAGCTACCTACTGGTGCAAATATCTATCTCAATTATATGGGACTTATTCCATTATCGCATCGTGAAGAGAAAGACATTTTATGTCTCTCCTAGTGGCAACCTCTTCTCCGATCTTATGTTCATGCTCAATTCTGCCGTAATATGAAGATTATATCAATCATCATCTAAGCATTTTTACTGTATTTGATAAAATATCCTCTTCTCATGTACACAAGGTATTCAGACTAGAGTTCAAAAGACAGTAAAATAATGGTTCTACTGCGAGTCCCAATAAAGGATTCGTGAAGCTAACGCAATTAGTATTTTCTCCTTTACACATATCACCGATCGGAACTGTATGCGTTCCAATTTCATATTCATGTCGACTTCGTGAGATACCATTGCAAACTCTTTGTTAGTCTTAACAAGGAAAAAGAAATTACTTCAAAAGGCATCCCTCACAAGGCATGGAAAATGTACTCTCCCCTTGAAATAGCATTATCAACTTCTTAGTTCTTGGCAACAGTAACCGTTTCTTCTATTTCAAAACAGGATGATGCCCTTACTTTCTGCAATTCCAAGAAACGCCACTGTTTCCTTATTCAACCCCTCTGAGTACTAAATATACTCCGATTTCATCCTGTAACAGCCCGTAATATTATCTGGATATGTCCTGTAATTTTATCAAACACCAATCAAATTATTTTCATTGATTCAATTTTTTCTTTTTCGCCAGCAATTGGTTTTCTGTGGCGCATTGTGCATGAATATCGCTGTCTTCGAGCTAAACATATGTATATTATTAGAAAGATCGCATGACAAACGTGATATGGTTAAAGTAGCCATGATTTTATGTTTTGAATTAAAGTTGGCATTCATTGGAAATAAACTCGCACTAAATTAAATTGTTTTTAGTTAGCGCCTAAGCATCTGCAATCACAGTTCTCAATGAAACGCGGAAAAATGGTAATTTACGCCCTTTGTCTCAGTATAGGTTCTATATCACTTTCTGTCATATTATATTTTTGCTCTAGCTCACGAGAGTACCTACAATTAAGTTTTCAACAAAATTTTTAAGTCCTTATAAAAGCAATAAAATTCCCGTAAAAATTTTAGTTCATATCAGTTCAATTGTTCCGGCCGTCCCGGCCTAAACTTAGTGAAAATTAATATTATGCAAATCATTTCAGTGCAGTAAGAATCCACTGAATTATTTATTTGGTATACGCAAGTTTTCTACGAATAGGCGTCATCTTCAGGTACTTGGAAAGTGTTGAAATATTGTTTTATGCCATATAAATAATTTGCTATAATTTTTCACTGCTAAAATTGTTCTTATTTGGGCTAAACCTGCTATCTGATTTTAGTTCCTATTGTAGTGTTTCTGACAGTGAGAGCGCAGCAATAATATCGCAAAGTAATCAAAATATGCAACTCCTTCGTGGTCGTGTTTTCGCCTGCCACTCGCGTTTTCCCCACGATTATTACTTCCCTCCGATTCCCCGCTCCCATCTTCCCTCGGCAAGATCTCCCGTCAAGATTTCTGGAGGTGCCCTCTCACCTCCAGCGTGAGCAACTCACCACACAGTCTTCCCACACCCGATCATGCGGGCGTCTATTTATCTTATTTTTTTTCAATTTATTTTCCTCATTCTATCCTCGATTCCCCGAGCCGCATCTCCTCCATCTTTCCCAGCACGCACCCGTTCTCGGCACCCACCTTCTGCCCCCGATGATAACTCGCCGCTCCTCCCATGGCCGCGCCCAGGCTCCACGCCCGACTTTTCCTCTTCCATTTCCCGAATTCCCTCCCCTCCGCCCAGCCCGCCGCCGTTTCCTGTACACAATGGCCCCCACCGATCCCATCCAGTTTCATCCCCGGGACGGGTCCTGCCAGGAGGAGAGAGAAAAAAATCCAGCACCGCCAGATTCCCACCCCCTTCCTCTCTCCGCGGACCCAGCATCAGCAGGACCGCCCGCCACATCATTCTATCGAAACCGGCGAGAGACGCTCTCCTTTGTCGATTTTTCTCCCCGCATTATTTATTTTTCCCCGAATCGGCCGCACAACACGCCCGCCCCCTTCACCCTCCCCATCCATCCACCTCCCCACCGTTTTTGCCTCTCATGTCATATAATTCTGCTCCAAGCGTCCCATCCACTCTCCCGTTCGTTCCAATTCCCACTCCTCCCCCCATTGTGGTCCATCTCCTTCCCTCTCCAAATCGCCCGTCCGTCCCCGGCTTCCGTCTGCCTCTCGCATCGCTCACGTTTTCGAAACATCGGCCAAACTTTCCCCTTCCCCCGCCCTAGTTTGTTTGAGATTTCTCCCGAGTGGAGCAGTGCTGTGTGCTCGTCTGACGACGTAGGACGCTCCTGAAAGATTACGGCTATTTTCCGCGATCCCTGTTTACGGCGTTAGGAATAATCCTGAGGTGGTCCTTGCCATTCACGGGAAGGAAGTTTGAAACGGTGGTGTGTCTGGGGTGGTGGGAATGTGATGCTCGTGTTATCCCTTCTCATATTCTCTAACATGCCTGTCTTATATTTGATTCTGACAATTTTGCCACCTGAGCGGCTGTGAAGTCGAGAAATAGGTCTAGGTTTCTTCCTGTTAACATGTTTTGCTGACAATACCACCGACCAAAATTTTCTTGCACATACTATGTTTTAACTAGGTGGGAGTTGTATATCTCTGGTAAAGAAAATCAATTTTAGCATACTAATGCGTTAATTTGAACTAAATTCCTTATGGATAAATGAAAAAACGTAGTGAACTCCACAGTGAATTTTATTGCGACGACCTAGGTTTCGACACGTAGTGTCATCTTCAGGTACAATATACACTTCAATTTTACTTATATACACAAAATATTGGGGGGGGGGGGGTGGGAGGGGGAATGAGTAAGGGGAAGGTAGGGAAGGGTTTGGAAGGTTAGTCATTGGGTGTGTTGGCAAGTTGCTGAGGTGGGGAGGGGGGGAGGGGGTTAAGGGCTTGGATTAGTCATTAGGCGTAGGTACGGGACATTCAGCGCGGGTAGGGGGGCTAGTCATACACTTATTTGTCACCCACCCCCTCCCCCCCCAATATTTTGTGTATATAAGTAAAATTGAAGTGTATATTGTACCTGAAGATGACACTACGTGTCGAAACCTAGGTCGTCGCAATAAAATTCACTGTGGAGTTCACTACGTTTTTTCATTTATCCATAATGGAAAACTTCCACCACATCTCGCCGGAACTCGTTTCCTCTAAATTCCTTATATTGAATTATCTTTTTGATTAGTATTTTGTGAGCCTCTAGTATGTACCTAGTTTGTGATTGTCACGTAGAAACTGCCTTACCAACCACTATACCTCATCTAAGTGTATGCTGTACTTTCGAAAGCAAAGCATGTCTTATTAATACTACCCTACTAAATATACACACCTAACCAAATGTAAATTGGTGCTTAATCCGCTAAGAAGCTTAACTACTGTCGTTTCTCATTCTTTGTATCTTGTAGCTTCATGCCTGGGTGATGAAAACTCCCCATACTGTGTTCTTGATGTAGCTTGTAGGGAACTGTGGGGGTGGGGGGGGGGAATTTAAAATGGTAATAGGGTACGATAAATTATCGCGGTGCATTTTTACTTCAATATAAATCTATTACTCTCGATTTAAGTATGTAATGTGATTTTTCACTACCGTCATGTGCATAAAACATGATCGGATATATATTTATTGTTGTTCCTCACCCGAAGGTGAAAAAGGGGAGTATTTTATGGTTAACGTAGAGAAAAACCGTGAAATTATTCCGCTTACACGTGCGAAATAAATTCATTAATTAACGTGAGGAAGACTGTAAATTCAAGGGTAAATGCGCTGAAAATCGGGGAAACAGCAGTTTTGAGAAACCTAGGTTTTAGAGATCTTAGCTTACATTTATTTCCTCGACCATAGCGAATTTATGGTCTCCCATCAGAATGTTCATGCTTATCTTACAGTGAAGGGTGCCATCAATTGTTATATCTTATGAAGAAAATCAACTCAAAATATCCTCACGTCCCGTTCAAATTTCTCCCAATGCCTAAAGGAAATTTTTCTTAAAATTTAACTTCTTGCGTGAAACTATACATAAAACAAAATAACAAGAAAAATCAAAAGAAACTTGAAATGTTAATGAAAACGACAAGTTTTAAATCAGAGAAATGCTAGTCTGCTTCATTTAAGGTACTAAAGCAGTTTCCGTTGCCATTGCGAATGATTCAGTTACCTGGAATTGTGATTGAATAATCACTGTGGATTCAGAGAGGACAAATCTTTCGAAAATCTGCTCGCATATTTCCTTCCTTGGCATCTAATTAAGGGGAACGTTTGACTATTTAGTTCGTAGCTTCTATGAGCTTTCAGTTAAGTCTCTCATTGTGAATTGCTTAACATTTCGTAATCTTCTAGGGTTAATAGAGATGTAATTTCCTGAATAACCGATGACAAATTATAGTCAAAAAACTTTGAAGTTGAAGCGTCTCTGATTCAATTTTCTCTAGTAATCTCTCTTTTCTCGTGCTTTATGCATAGACGACTACCCTTGCCGCCATTATCAGTAAGATTTGCAATTAATTTCTGGTTAAGTGATGCACAGAGAAATTCATTGCTGAATATATCATATGCTAACAAGAGATCCCAAAAGCGATAAAAAACTAACCGGTTACCAGACAAAAGAAAATACACTCGAAAACAAATCTGTTGTGAAGAATTGAAAGGAAACGATTCCCACCAAAATATGTGTCGTATCAGCTTCCTTACTTATGACTTAGAATGGATTAAAACCCCAAGACCCTTTTCTTTCAGAATTTCTTGCATTAAATCCCTTTTTGCTAATAATCTGTTAATTCGTCATTATATCTCAACTTGCTGTGTTTTTTAAAGGGATTATGCGATGATGAAAAAAATAGTACCTTTTCTACGTAGTTACGCCTTGTTTAAGGTATTCCATCAAATATGGGATTGTGCATTATAGGTCAATGGTAATAGATTTCGGCTCGTGCAATAATTTGGAAAGTTTGGAAATGTGTAAGCAGTAAAATAACTAGAAGACTCTGGTACAAAAAGTGTAAAAAAATGAGTTTTGTATCTTTGGTTTGGACTGAAATGTCCTTAAATTGAAATAAATTTTCAATCTGAAATCATAGGGTAAGAAAAATATCGTAAAAACAGTCTTATAATGCTCGAACTGTCTCTATGCATAAAAAAAGAGAAACCTACCCTAACGCTGTAATTGGACACTTTTCTCTTTACGTGCTCGTCACGCTAAGGATCAGATTAAATGATGCAACGGTCAGAGAGATAATGCTGGTTGATACAGGTTGGCTTCTTCGTGGTGTGTGCGTAGAAAGCTCTTAAAACTTCTAAACCCTAAGTACAGCTTACCCATCATGTGTGCTGTAATTTCAAAAGTACGTACGGTACTGAATGTAAATTGGTACTTAACTGTGTAATATAGCTTTACTGCCACGTCGTTCTTTATTCTTTGTAGTTTGCAACTTTGCATGTGAATGGTGAAAATTTACTATCGTTAGGTGGCTTACATGGTAGGTACTCGACAAGAGTTGATGTAAAATGTGAAAAGTTCGTAGAGACATTATCACGATGCATTCTCATCTTGATATAAATTCGTCCCTCTCGTAGTGAGTTTGTGTCGTGTTTTCCCGTAGAAGTAATGTATACGAAGCATGATTGAATATTTATGGCCTTTTGTGCCTTCGCCCGAAGGTTGAATAGAGGACCCCATACTAATGCCGCTTTTTCACAGATCTCCCGTTACGAGTGAATCATCCCGCCCCCACCTATTTTTCCTGTATCACATTTCCCGGGACTAAAACTTTTTCACCCGGCCACCCTCCGCGTACTCCTTTCCCATCAATACGCTCGTTCTGCTCCGCCAACCCCTCTTCATTTACTCCCTCCCTCCACGCCTTCTTGCTTCCATAAGGCTTTCCTCCCGTCCCCCTTCACCCTCCCCCAACTCTCCGATATTCTTCTCCTCATTTTCCGCTTCTCTCCATAACCGATGCACTTATTTTTTTTCAACCTCTTCTCGTTTTCTACAGGGCCAGCCACCGGGGAATTCGCCATTCTCTTCCAACCACGCCTCACCGTGTCTCCCGAAATCTCTCCGACCCTCTTTTATGCCGTCACAGTGGTTTTTACGCTCCGCTCCGGATAACTTTTTCCTCGTCTCCTCCTCTCCCCTCTCACACCATCCGCCTTCACTTTATGACGTACATATGTATTTATGCATTGGCCCCCGAAATGGGTCGCCCTCCTCTCGTACCCTTGCCCCCCTTTCCTCTCGAAGCCATTCCCGCCTTCCCTTTCGGCGCTAACATCCTCCCTCTCGCTTACGGAGCGCACATCCGCCGATGTCTTCCTTCCTCCCTCGTCCACCCCACACTCTCCATCCATTTATTTCCCTTTCTTTTCTCTCTTCCATCCTCGCTGCATTACTCTCGCAGTGCAAGAAGTAAGTATACCTATCTAAGTCTACATCTAAGAAGTACCCTTGAGAGGGTAGGAGTTCTAGGTTGCGAGACTGCCGCATGGTAATTTTTAAACGTATTTCTTTCCACGAGCGGTATCTGATCAGAATGGGCATCGGTAAAAAACGGATAGGTAGGAGTTAATGTGTACCCTTGCCTATGGAACAACTGAGGAAAAAACACGCCTATCTTCACCCGAACTCTCAACTTACTCTCCCCCTGAATCCCTGCCGCAGAGAATGTGTAAATGAATTTGAATTGGAGGTAACTCTTTAATATGTAATATTTATTTACGTCGTGATTACTCTTTTGTTTTGCATAATGCACACATGTAATAACTCACTACTGAGGGATTTATATAATTCATAGAAAAATTTATATTTTAGTTGCATTTGCCTGGTATATGCCTGATGATAACTAGTAGTTAATGCTCTGATTCTAACCCTTAAGATGACTAGGAGGGTAAAATGAAGAACTTAGATCTTGTAAACCTTTCTGTCAATGAAATTTCCCTTTTTGAACCGTCTTAAACTACGTGTTATCCACCATAGCCACCTCACCAGAATACTCCCTGAATTCTTTCTCATACTCACATCTCAAAATTTTCACATCAATCACCACCAACTTTCAATATTCAGACTTTTGGAAAAATAGCTAGTTCATAGCTGTCTCAGTTAAAGTCAATAATAATTCATGTATACTATCGCTCCAGGTAATCTAAATAGGTAATACGCTCATGAAACTGATAATAGTTTCTTAGAAAAACGTGTTATAAAAACTTATATCACTTTTTGATGGATTATTTTCCTGCTTTAGTAAAACAGAAAAATAAAAATGAATATGATTTTAATAAATAATAACGTACGTAATATTTTTCAGTTATAACCATACGTATTACGGGCTTCATCCAAGAATTTGCATTTTATACCTGCTGTTGGAGTGTTCTTCGCAGATATTCGAAGTACTACTATACGTACGTACTAAAGTAGGTAGTTTTTATGGTGCATCTACTAACTTTGCTCATGGGAAGGAAAATATTTTAAATATAATCACAGGGTGTTTTATATTTCTTATCTTTGTAGTTAAACTTACCGTAATATGAAGGGATTCTAAAAAATATTTTGTAGCGTGATCGGAAAATGCACGACAAACGTTTGTAGGCATGATGTGAGTTCGGTAGGTACATGTACACGTGAACTGTTAGTGAAGGGAGGTCTCATTTCGGATAGCGTCTCAATTGTGCGTATCTCTTCGATGCAACTTTTTATGACGAAATTTTTCGTGCCTAAAAAACGTCGAGCAGAACTCATTGCAGAACGTATCGTATTTGAAAGTCCCATTTCAACGAGACTTCCGATCCTTTAATTTGATTTCTACTGCATTGATTCGCAAAACTTCCTCTGCTCCTCTGCAGATTCACAGAATTTCGGATTAGAGCGGGATTTTTTTTAGTTACGCCAGAAATCTAAAAGCTACTTTTGTGTGCCGCGCTCCGGTTGCGATTTTCAAAAGGGGGTGAAGTTTAGGCGACTCTTAGGTCTCAGATGTACTCGGAAGCTCGATTGTTCCATACGCTCAGTGTTATAAACTCGCATCGCATGTAAATGGAAAGTTTTCCTCTCCCTCAGGGCTATCACTACGATTGATTCCCTATCCTATCCATTCGCTCAATCATACCTGCATGTTTATTTATTAGGATTGCAATTGCTTAGCGCCGAACCCACCCGAACGAATTTGCCTCAGTTGACGTATGCCACGACACACGGCTCTGGAAGCCCCTTCTGACTCGACATGCTGTATTTACGATGCCAGTATGGGCTCTCTCCCTCTCTCACTCTGCGACTTTGATCGATAAACCTGCCTCGAGGTCGGTCAACACGCCGATATGATTCCAGTTCCGATACCACAAAAAGATCATCGTGTTGCTGGACGTTCGCTTTCGGGAAACACCGCATTTCCTCATCGGGGCGCATCGTATTGCGTATAGGCTCCGAGCGTGATGCAAACTCGTAACTCACGGGAATCGCCGGTGGCAATCGACAGGTCGCCGCGGAGAGGCGTTACGAGGGTGGGATCGGATGGCGGGCCGAGCGGAGGTTTCGTGCGTGTTAGTCGGAAACGAAGGAAAGAGAATGGGGAGTGTGGAGGGCGGGGAACGAAAGGGAGTTGGCGGCCAATTTTTCAAACCGTGGTTTTCTTTGGCGTGGTTGGAGCAGTGTGCGTCTTGTGGGAGACTCATTCCGGCGCTCCTCGCCGTCGCTGCAATTTTTCCACGTCGTCTCACTTCATCTGTTTTGCCCCTCGCCTTAATCTGCATCCTGTCCGCGCCGTCCCTTCTCCCACTCCCTTTCCTCCATTATTTCGCCAAAGCATAACTCCTTCCAATGCCTATCTCTCCCCTCTTCCTCCCCTTTCCTCTCACTGACGACTGTCCTTTCACCCTCGTCTACGCAGTCTCCTGCGAAACCTCAATATGACAGGGTGTGACCCGTCACTTAACGCTCTCTTGTTACGTGAATGCGAAAGGTATGCCGTCAATAAATAAAAGAGAACCATATTGAACATGCGTTTGATTAAAGATGTGGTAGCATGCAGGAAAATGTTCTCGTGCAAATAAGTCTAGGTACGTGATGGTGAGTGACTCAAAGAAATGCATTTTATTTACGAGTTACACGTGTATTTGCGTTCATAATGATATTTATTATGGCACCCTAGCAAAGGTGTGGTCAGTAAACGTTAGTAAGGCTGAGAATCATCTCTAGGTAGGCTAACTGCATACAGGCATTCTTCTGTATATATGATTTTGTGAAGCTCTGGATTCTCGCGAAAATAAATGCATTCGAAAAGTTATCCGTACGGCTGTTTATCTATTCCTACAAATTTTACATTTATATCACTTGTATACCTTTATATTCTCATACCTTTTTCATTTTATCTGAGATAATATAGAAAATATCTGAAAATCGCTACATTTCACCATCCTAACTACCAATATCTCTTCTCTATTACCTCAGCCCTGAGAAGAAAGGGAAGAAATTCTGACTCCGCTAATCGCTCATTCGTAGAAATATCCGCGCAAACAGATTTGTGGACACTTTAGCCTCTTATCTTCTTATCGTGATTTTATTTCCTCTCTTAATTGCTAAAAAAATATATTTCTATCTCAGTGAATGATTCATCCCTTCTATTTTATATTTTCACATTCTCTGTACCACGTGAATTATCCTTGTCAAATGATCTCTGCAATATTGTGTAGATCTTAGGTACTTCTGTAAGCTGCTTCCAGGGATTATAAATCATCTCCTCATACATTCCTTGCCAAGGACTTTGCATCTTCTGAGATTATGCGTGTTGTTCATGTTTGACTAAGGTGATAGCTCTGTATGATATTACGACTACCTCTCCATTTGCATGAATCCCAATATTCTTGTAATTCCTCGCGCATTACCATCCCTAAGCTAAGTCTGAGTATAATTACTTAGGAAAAGCCTTTTGGAGCTTGAAATATTGTAACGGTTTCTGGGGATGAATTCTAAATTTATTCTTTAAGGACCATTTAATATTCAAGTGTTTCCAAGTTTGAAATTACCCATTGAAAATTTGCATTGTAAATGTTTGCAAATATTCGTTATATAAATTTACCAGGATGATATTTTCAGGCAATGATTATAAACATGATTTTAAGGCAACTAATGAATTAAGAGATTCTCAACGTTATTGGAGATAACGCGAGGTAAGCCATTTAAAGCAATTCACATTTCTTATTAATTACATGTTTTTTCTTTTCACGAATGTTGCCATGCGTAAATCCGATTTTTAATCAGCTTAATTCATCAAATTCATTAAGAAGCATGCACACGTTGTTAGTAGTAATACATATCATATTAATATAAATAGATGCCGCGTATGATAAAAATATTTCTGATAAAAATAAGATTAAATAATACGGATTTTTACGGATGTATTTTCTTCCATATCAAATAATGTAAATAAACGCTAGTGGATTAAATTGGGTTAAAATATGTAAGTGCGCACATAATACGTGTAATTTTAGTTGATTAAAGTGTAAATTAAATATTAAAATAAAATTTACTCTATAATGTCATGCTGCATCATAAATATTAGCGTTGCAGTATTAAGTGCATGAAAATTTACCATTGATTACTGTTAACTCTTTTAATCGTATTTTTGTTCATTAATTTACATATTAATCGCAGACATAAGTGTAGATATATCATCTTTTCATACCTTCCCGACGGGTCTATAGTTTTCTTTTTTATAAGATAAATACGGATTGTAATTTTAGTTCGCAATTGAATACTTACCGATGAGGGTTTCTATGACTGATTCACAGCAGGAAACCGCGGGAGCTGAATTGTACTTTTCGTACCAGAACGTTTGTAGAAAATGTTGCATTCAACGGGAGTCATTTCTCCTTATTTGCTATAGATATTTCATGCCACTCGTCGGCCACATCGGGCTCTACACGTCTGTAGGAATGGATCCCCAGGGGAGAAACAAAAGCCCTGCAAGAAATCATGCCGTAAAATCCCGAAGGATAAACGGCATGCTTACGGCCCAGAGGAACAGAGGGTCCTTTTCGTTAGATCACCTATTATTTCCAGGGTCTACTTTACAACGCCCCCTCCCGGCTCCCCATCTTATCGTTGGCCAGGAGAACACATCCCATTGGGAGGTATTGCAAACGCGATATCTTATTACGGCGTAGAAAACACACCAAAACTTATACCCTCGCGTCCCCGCTCTCTCTCTTCCCTTCTGGGCTTCGCTCGTATCCGATGTTGACGCTCACACATTCCGGCGGGAGGGTGGAAATTCCGAGTGCGTCCTCGACCGTGAGCTAGGTCACATTTGTGCCGATAACAAACTTAGCTTTCTACTCCCGCTGAGCGACTTACTACATCTCCCCTCTCTTGTCCAATTCTCTGCCCCTCCTCTTCTTCCTCCTCCCATTTATTCTACCTAGCGTCCTCCGAACATTTTGTCTTTCGCCCACTGTCCCCCCTATCTCCCATGTCCGAAGAACTCTCTCTCTCTTCTACTCTCGTCCACCTTCCCGGTGAAATACATGCCATAACATACACGACCTCACCGTATCGTATGGCGGGAGATTGGGGGGCCAGCGGAGGGGTTTGGGAAGTTGGGTCTTTTCTGTCCTTTTCGGAGACCCTTAGTGTAACAACCCACCGAGCCGTCTTCCCTTCTTTCGGTATCTCATTCATTCACCCAATATTCCAGCCTCTCGGATGGTCCACGCTGTTAGACTTTTCGTCCTCCTCGCACGTCTTCACTCTCCATGCCCAGCATCATCATCTTCTTCGTCATCCGTTCTCCGTTACTTTTCGTGATCCTCCTCTCCCGTTCCGTTCGCGATCGTAGTTCTTATAGTCCTTTCTTTTTCCTTCTCCCAAATTACTCCAGGCATTGTTGCTTCTGTTATTACTAGGGTAGTTGACCGACAACTAAGAATTTTCGCGCTATTAGAGATAGTAATGGATACTTGGGAAGGGGTAAGGGTTTAGGGAACGAAGGGAAACCTAGCGTCGATATTAGGCTACTCTTATCTAAAGCCACTGTGGGATTCACCGTTTTGCTTTCCTTACCGCCGGATTACTGCATCTATTGTACTCTTCGCACAGCACGCAAGTAAGGACTGGGATTCTCCTGAAATATTTCCCGCAGGTTTGATTGAAACCTTTTGGGATAGAAGTCTAGTACCATATCCTCCACACTAATGCTATCCTCTTTCGATATTCAACATTCGTCGGTAGTGCCGCAGTATTCTTCTCCTCTATTTCTTTACACATCGTTCATTTTCTTCCTCCATCTCCCTTTCCTCTTCCACATCTTTCCTTTTCTCGAAGAAGAAAAGAGAGAGCTCTATTGACTCACCAAACGCGAAATCCCGTCAATTTTTCTCCTCCGGTACTCCAACAGGACGCTTTAACGGCAACTCCATATCAATATCCGTAAAAGTTGACGTTCCCCGTTTCCTATTGGTTTTGATAACTCCCATTCGCCCCCGCAGAACATTCGCCGGGGTTATTATTATTTTTTTTGCCTGGAACCCAATGGAGAGTTTTTCTCGGTTTATGGGTTCATGAGTATTAGGAATGTACCATTTTGCGGTACAAATGTTTATTGTTATTAGCTTTGGAGATTTACTGCGTAAGGGGATGGGGGAGATGGCGTCCTCTTGTTAGTTTTCACTTTGCGTCTCTGTGGGGTGTAGAGAGAGAGGGAGGCGGTGGAAAAATTGCCGCGGTCGATAAGAGCGTTATCGGATTCTATTCCGAGTCAAGTCAGGATGTTTTCATAATTCTTGACGATTTACCACACGACCGAGTTCTTTCGATACTTGTCAGCGTGAAGGTCCTCATATTTCTCTATTATTCACCCTAGGGCGAGTTCCTTCCACTCAGGAGTGAAAATAATAAGCAAGTGCGAAGAGAAGGTATGGATGTCAGTTGCGGAATTTGAAATTCTGATTCCGAATTCCGAATGCGTTTCTGTTAAGAGAGACGACTGTTTGTGCGTTCCTCGTCTAAAGGTCACCGATTCAAAATTCAGAACGCGTGGAGGAGACGAAGGCATTTTTCAACTGACAACTTATTATTTTTTTCTCTATCTCTCTCCAGCGTTCGCATCCATCATTAAATTATGCGGGATAGCTTTGAATTTCAAATGAACCTCCCGTCTGTTGCAAACAACTCTCCTTATTTCCAGAATCAATTTCTTGGGAAATCATTTAAACGAGGTTTATAACAAAAAGGAGGCGAAATATTTTTTATCAGCTTTTCGCTCAAAGTGCTTGGACTATCATGTTTCTCCATGGTGATAATTCGGATTTGTTGTTATTCAGATTTATTTTAGCAATCAGTCCATCTCTTTGTCGTTATAATTTGCGCTTCAGTGGTAGTGAAAATTGATTGTGATTTTACCTATTATAGGGAAAGAGTTTCTCTAGCAGTTATGGAGCAATGACGCCACATAGATAGTATTTTACTATATTCGGATTTTCAAATCCTTTTTTGCTGCACGTGACGCATTCATAGCTATTTGACGCACGCCGGGTATAGAGTTAAGTTCATTTATATGCCTATGCATATGGTTCCAGTAGCCGCAATTAGAAGTGGGAGATTTTGGTTGGTGAGAAGAAAAGAGAACACTCATGAAAAAGAAATTTAGTTGAAAAAGACGTGGAAAAATGGGTAAGAAAGGTTACGTTAGAGCCTATAAAGTATCAGCTTTGTTTAATTTTCTTTGAGAATTGGGCGTGTGAAAATTAATTTTTGATTATTTCCTGCTGATAGTCAATCACATCTATTTTTTTTATCCTCTAATTAAGTGGGATGGGCATAAAACTTTGACAATATGTCAGCCACTAATTGGTGTAATGTAAATTCAATCGATTTGAGTTTAATAAGGAATTCAATACTGTAAGAAAACAATAGTTACTCTCCTATGTTTGTTTTACTTAATTTCTGACTAGTTTCGATGTTTATTTACTTAATTTTCGAGAAATATTATGTACCTACGAGTGAAGCTATACGCTTTATTTATGAGCTCAGCTCAACAGGGATAAGGAAAGGGAGTAAGGGTTAGTAGATGATAAGGAGGAGAGGGTGAGGTGAGGTTTTGACCTAATTAGTCAATATTGCTGAGGGAACAGGGACAGTTAAAAGGCCTTAGGAGTCTAGAGCAACGACCTAATTTATCGTGTAACCTTCTTTGAGTTTAACGTAGGAGATGATTCTAATTTTTATGAAAAATCCATCGTTAAGTCCCAATTATAATAAAGCTTGCTGTATGTTTACGGACTTCCACCACATCAATACGTCATAATGCGAAATATCACCCCTTGTATAGGTTTTTTACTGCAGTACGGTCTTACTACGACAAAGTCTAGTCCCGGCGTACAGCATAGCCCGTAGAAAACAGTGACGAAAATATTTCTAATTTTGTTCTACCATGATAAGTTGCATGGTACCAGAAACCTTTTAAAACCTCCATTCCTCTATGGCAGTTCTGTACACAGATTTAAAATTACGGAGATATATTTGAAAATGGGGTCTTAATTCCATTGTTTCACTTTCTGCAAGGGACTCTATGATTGCTGTTGACATGGAGTTATAGGATAGGCTTTTTACTTATATATACTTAGGATAGGTTTTTTACTTATATATGGTGGTTATAGCTTTTTTTAAACTGATGCATTTTAGACATTACCGTGCATCCTAGAAAAATTACCCCGAATGTATTGGAAGCGTTGCTCACCACATGTGTCCATAGTTTATCACGCATGAGTGCCTGGTAATTGAACCAAGAAATTTTATTCATGAGAAGCTTCTTTGTTTATTAGTGATAATTTTTTAACTTAATGTGTACTTAATGTATCGTGTGGTAACCCTTCCACATGCCCTTGCGTTTACTTGTGGTTATAAAGTTATAAAGATGACGAAATATCGTTATCATTCCGGTGTAGGCGGATTATTTTATCCTTTTGGAATCCATGCACAATGGGTCTCATCAGTGAGCGACCATATTACGGGTCGCGTTCTCTTGAATTTGTATGATGACGTTTATTCAAGTGTACGCCTCATTCATCAGTACTTTGAAGTTTCTCGCTAAAACCTACGTTACAATCTAGAACGTTACCTCCCTACGTTACAATCAAGAGAAGAGCCAGCACTGCTGGGATATGGCTAAAATTCTTAGTAGGTGCCCGGGCTGAACGACACTGGAGTTCCTGAGGATGAGGATTCATTCATTCATTGTCAGTGGAATACTTCGCATACATTTCGCAGCACTTTTGTCCCCTTGAAGACTGATGCTTCCCTTTGTCATTCATCTCTGTCATCTGCTCTTCTTCTATCCCACCCCCCCGACTCACACCAAACTGCGCACCTCAAACCCTCTCTACCTCTACATATATCTCGGTGGTGGCGGGATAAACCCTTCGCCAACAAAGCCTGAGGCCATGGGTTCGATTCTCTCCTGGATGGTTTTTATCCCCTGTGTGCTTTATTAATCAATTATACAACTTAATTTACATACAATCAATTCAACTTCCGTCCCATTTCCATCTCAGTCGTATCCACCCTTCAGCTTTAAAGTTAACAGCGAAGCTTTCTCCCTCTCTTCGATCTGTTCGCTGTATCCCCCACAACTGTAGGTCGATCGATCTCCCTCTCTCTCTTGGTCTTTCTATTTTCTCTCCGACACTTTAAAGTGCTCTCTCTAATAGCGATTGGTGACTACCATTACTTTGTGTATTTTGTCTTTCCTCTTGACTCAGTTGCAAGAGTACCGTTCGTTTTCTATCCTTTTTTTTCTGTCTGAAAACTTAATCCTCTCTTTTATTCATTTTCATGCATCACGCGGTGGGGTTCCTACTTCTCCCACTATTCTTACTCGTGTGCCAACATTGCTTAACTATCGTTTATCTTCCTTTCCCCGGCTCATATCCGAACAGCAATCATCATATAGCATTACGATCTCCTCTCGAAGCACTCAAAAACAACCCAAAGCAGGTCTAGTCGTTGCGTCGGTGTCATACGGCCATTGTGGAGCCATTTGTTTTTGTACGTTTTCCCTTATGACTTCATTCCATACTTATGCTCATATCCATGAATGTAAAAGCAGGGCACACTTTGGCTTTCAATATACTTCCCGTGGATTGCTTTTTTTGTATTCGAGTGTCACGCGAGGCTTTCTAAAACACATCTACTTTGGACCAGGATGTAAATAAATTCCCGTATTCGTTGCCTTTCTCTGTCGAGAGCTTAATTTTTACACGAATATGTTGAAACTTTTATTTTTTTATTAAATACCGACTGGATGGAAGAATGTCGGCCCATCAGAGACTCGGAAATAAATTGCGAGGGGGAAAATAAACCTTTGACTGGGGGAATAAAATTGTTTTGGTCAACCTCTGAAGAACCCTTTCAGCAAATATCAAATTTGATATTTTCGTGCTTCCGGAAATCGTTTCAAAATCTGTCGCTCACAACCGAAGGCTCTATCAGCAGTCAGTTCAATAGAAGGAAGATGGACTCGGTCACGCAACTGGCCTGAGGGAAGTTGAGAGAATCCTCTCTTATAATTCTTAATCATCGTAGTAATCTGCATCTACCTAACGGTCATACTTCGTTCGATCGTTAAACTTAGCGCACTATTTTCGACATTCGGAGCGTCTGAAGTTCTTGGTATACACTCTACCATCCGACCCTTTCCCGCATTGGGCAGATTTCACAGCCATAAAACGCCAAATTGCGTATTAAAGTTTTCACTTTTTCTCTTTATGCCACTACTTAGACACCTCATTTCTTCGCTTTACGGACAATTCTGAACTAATGTACCAACTTGCGCACAAGGTACTTCCTGATGAGCGAAATTCCCTAATTTATTATTCTCAACTTAAGTGTTTACGTTAAATCTATTGCTCTTTGAGAAAATTATTACTTTTGTCTCCCTGTGATTGATTTTCATGAAAGAATTTTTTATCAAGTCCTTTTCACAGCACGTCCAATTGATGCGCAGTAATTGCCTGCAGTCCTCTTGATGGGCAAACCTGCAATTGATCATGTGCGAATGTACTGATTCAATCAGTTCCCCTTTATCCATCATCTCGCCCCCATCCCTTGGAGTAAACATGGAATGGCAAAGGAGATAATGAACAATGTTGACTCGCTCCCCTGTCTATCGCTACCCACTCTGATTCCCCTTCAACTATCCTTAACCTTCCTCTTTAATTAAAGTACATTCATTTTTTGAATGAACTTTATCCTTTTAATATATACTTAACGTATTTAGTACATAAAGTACCTTTATCATTGTCGGAATGTCAAAGGCATTCCGAACATTGCAAAATTTCTTTCCAAAAGCCAACTCATTACTCCTACGATACCACTCATACCCGCCTTATTCTGAACTGAAGGATCAT
Source organism: Platycnemis pennipes (assembly GCA_933228895.1). Lineage (NCBI taxonomy): Eukaryota > Metazoa > Arthropoda > Insecta > Odonata > Platycnemididae > Platycnemis > Platycnemis pennipes. The sequence goes on from OW121847.1 coordinate 112,474,257, forward strand.
ATTCTACGAACCTTCAATTTATAGATTTAATAATAATTTGTGAGCGAGACGTGAAACATATGCTCTATAAATCTCCCTTGCCTTCGCTTTCAGATACTTTAAGATGTGAATCACAATTGTCCTCAAACTTCAGGTCAAAACCCATCTTCATGTAGCCTACGGATAAGCCCAAAACAAACTTCTTCTTTCCGTTTCTCCTAAACTCTTCCTAAAATTGGTAGGGTCAGGTAATTAGCTGCTTTGTTAGTATTTTTCTTCTCCATTTCTCATAGAGTATTTTCTATCTCGCTATCTAGTATTTCTCGATCATGCTAACCCTATCAATTCCACATTTCCTCAGTGCACATCAGTCAAAGGGCCAGTTGTTTGTCTCTCATTAAACTTTTTTCCTTATTAGTTCCACCTGTCTTAATTTTGGCTTGTATTCATAGCGAAGAAAAAGTATAAAATTCTAACTTTCGGTGATTAATTTTATATGAATAGGTAAATTTGACTTACTTGATGCTTATTTTTAAGCAAAACATTTTAATCATGCTTTTTTGTTTGAAAGTTTTATTTTAGATTTCCATCTGAAACTACGATATTGGAGACCTTTTTGTTTCTAATTTTTGTATACACCCTATAGAAATGTCCTCAAAAACGAAGATATTTTCCTAGCGGTTAAACGTATAGAACATTCAGTGTTCCATTGGCCATAATGTATTTTGGCAAATGGATTTTGAGATAATTTTTGTGTGCAACGATGAAGTTAATCAATGATATTTTTACAAAAATGTGCATGGCATTAGTCCTCCGTTTCTTGATACGTACGCATGTTTGTAAATGACATTTGGATGAGTAATCACCGAGATCTATATTCGATTTTTCTTCATCGGCCATAGCAGCGTGTAGAATTTATAATGCGGTGAATGCTGTGCGACTCGTGCATCTACATCTACGTAAGGCACAGCGAGAATGTTTGACAGGGGGTGAAAGATCACCTTACATGCACTACTGGTGGACAGCTAAGAGTAAGAATGCTGCCACTTCATGAAAATATGTTAGTCATAAGAGTAACGTGATACTAAATGGCTAGTATCTCATAATAACGAAGCAAATGCTGATAAGACTGGAATGAAAAAAATTCAATATATTATATTTCCCTAGCATGCACAATTCCCGGTCAAAACCGTTGAATCATTAATCAGCTATTACAGTCTATTTTGTGCTGGTCTTAAATGCCAGTGACGCAACTATTTCTCGCCACCCGAGAAATTTGCGCGGTCAAAGTTAGGAGTGAGCTTATCTTCCGGCGATATGCCCTGTGTGTATGTCGTAATGCCTCCGTTTGCGTTCCCCGTGGAAGAAGCTCTTCATGCCAGAACTTCTGCCTAGCTCCGACCCTTATCGTATGTAGTCGGCCGAGGGTGATACCAAACAATGGTGCGCTCGGAAACTTTAAGCCACGATAATCCCTTCTTCCACTCCGCGAATGTAAACCGGTAATCCGCTGCTGCCCTCTCTCTCCATCTCCCGCCCCCCGTCTCCCACCTCATTCAACACGCGAGTGGAAAGTTGTGTTAATTGGAGCCGTAGAGCTACTTCCCCGCGACTTCCGCTGGCGCGGTCATTCCTAAGCAGCAGTACAGGGTACAACATCAGGCGAACTGAGCTTTCGACTTTGGAATTCGCAGCCTGGAGTAGTTTTGTTTCGCACACCAATTCCGCCTTGCTCTTCAACGTATCCCAGACGTAGTATTCATAAGGCGGGAAAATTGAGTCTAGTCGCCGTTGTGTAGTTAAAGACTCCTCGACCCCGATGAATATTTTTGAGCTATCAATATCACTTTTGTTTAAAGTTTCGTGTCCATGGAACGTCAGGAAATATTTTTTGCTTAATTTTTAGCGAAAGCCCTGAGTTTTTTACATACAAATTAGGAGGGGAAATTTTACGTTCCGTTTTTGTTAGTAAATCCTACCATAATTGCTTCGGAATTAACTCAAACTCTTGGCAGTTTATTTCTTTTTCCAACACCGTGATGGTGATCATTCTGATTATGAGGCACGTAGTAGGAGAAAGTGAATACTGCTTGCCAATGCTTAAAATTGCGCGTTGGGTAATATTTTGTGATCATTTTATTATTATTACTCAAACTTTTTCTCTTAATTTCTACTCAAATAGAAAAGGTTATCACATATTACCACCAATGTGAAGTTATTCTGCATTGAATCCTACTGTCGAAGTGTTATTATGAGAGAATGCAACTGCTGACCTCAAAGATAAATTCATATTTTTCCCAGTGGTATGCACCTTTAACATTTTCAGAGCGTGACATAAAGCTTCTGCAATCCTTGTAACGTGGATCTCAGCGGTGTAATTTTCTTGAGAGCGTCGGAAAATATTGATGTTTTATTTAAATACACAATGGATGTTCTAAGGTATACATGGCATTAAAACTGGTTGTCTCATTGCACTTAGGGAACTATCTTTTTATCTCTATACAATTCTATCCATTTATGCTTTTCGAGAAATGATTTTCCGTCAATAGCTCCGGATGGCTGGCAAAAAATAATTCATGGATTGTAAATAATTGAGATTAAAGGAGAAGAAAATGTATACAAGTATGTAAGTATTTGAAGTGCGGATGCAAATGAAAATGTATATTGCAAATGTATATCATCAGATGGATTAAGGCGATTAAGTATGTGTTAAGCAAAGGTGCACATTTATTTTGCAAAAATGAATAAAAAGGAAATCCTCAGGCTTCTCTTGGTGGAACCGCATGATAGTAAATTGAATAATCACTTGATAATGATTGTTAACCAATCGAAACCTAGGTCGGTGGTTTAATAAATTTGTGGAATCTTACCAAGTGATTATTCTATTTACTTGCAAAAATGATCTTTAAAAAATATTTCACTCATTTATTGGCGAAAGATTTTTCTTATGGACGTGTCAGGAATATAATTAGGTTAATGCTAAAATATCATATCACTGTATTCCGGCCCAAGGTCTGGCTATTGTTTTTCTTTCTCTCTCTCTCTCCTTAATCTTCATTTCTACTCTTATGTCCTGATACATTTTCCTTCCCGCAAGAATTCCATTTCCCAGGCGTGTAATAAATAACTAATCCATCACAGCCAGATGATCCCGTCAGTCCTCAGGTTCCCCTAGGTCCCAAATTCCGGTCTGCCTTATCTTACATCACGCATATATCTCTAATAATCCTGAAATTACCTCCAAACCTCTTGTCATCCGATAGTTTTTGCCTTGCCTGTTTCCTCCAGGGGTTCTCCATTTATAATCCCACCATCATATAATCATCCATCACTTTTTTTTTCGTTTCTTCTCCTAGATCCATTATTTTGGTGCTTCCGTCCCCAAGCTCTTTCTCATTCCTCTCCTCCTCCCCCAGGGAGATATCCAGCACCGATGACTATTTTTCAACCTCGGCCTTCGCGGTCGAAGTCCCTACCCCCCTCTCCCCACTCTCCGAGAGACTTAAATTCCCCACATGCCCTCCCGTTACTCTATCTTGTGTTTTTCATATCTAATTTACGGTAGCGTGATTTACTCCCTGCGGTATTCAATTTCCACTTCGTTGCAGTCTTCATTTTTCTCATTCCCTACTGATATTCATCTCATTATTCTCAATATTTCATGTTAATATCTCGTACACGCGGCCATTGTTTCCCGTTAATTTCTTGCATATGCATTCAACATTTCATTTTGAATTGAGATTTTCTGCTTTAAACTTGTAAGGTGGAATAGGTTTAGGTACTTAAAGAATGTGCCCCAATATTTACATTTCAGGATGAAAAAGTATTCGTTTGGGATTGTGGTGGGGAAACTTTCTCAGGTGCTCACTATTATATGTAAGAAGTTCCTGATTGGGTTTGTTCTTGTGTCGTCTGGAAAATTCCCAGGGAAACAGCACAAAGAAGGAGAGAGTGGAGGTAAATACTTCGTTTCGATTGTAGTATGAATAAGTTGTGCCTAAACATATTGTTAAATACCGATAAGGGAAACGATATAATTTAAATTAGTCATTATCTGATATACATACTGCAAAGCAAAGGTAAAGAAAAAATTTGAGATTTTTTTGTCAGTTGACTCATAGAGTTGGGGTGGAGTCCTTAGAAAACTACTCAAGGTCCTCCATCGGTATCGCCGCGAGGTGAATTCGTATCTCGCGTTTTTGTTGTAACGTAGATTTTCGAGGGAAGCCGTTGCAAAACCCTGCGGCATCCAATTTCATCTCCTGCCCGCTTTATCCTGATCCAGCCCTGGACTCAAGCCTTGGATTTCCTCCAAAATCTATATGTCCTTCCTCCTTTGCATCGTCCCCCTCACCTTCTCGACGTAGTATGGAGATCGTGCCGTTCGCCACACCCGTTCCTCTCCCAATTCTCTTGAGTCCTTCCCTTTTACTTTCCCTCTCTCCGCCTCCCACTCTGTTCCTTCCTCCCTGTCCGACGAGTCCTCTTCCATACCTTTTCGCAGCATCCGTTCCCTTCGCTCCGGGGGAAAAAAAGGGAGCGATTCTTCTCCGCGTGGTATACATATTCCTTCAAGAGGTCTCTCCCGTGGAAATAAATCAATCTAGCCGTCTCACGTAGCCGCAGGCAAGGGTTTGCCGGCCCGCCCCCCTCCCCACATTCCTCCCTCCCCCTACACGTTACTTTCTCTCGCGTGAGTGGACCGGTACTCCCCCTTCTGTTTGCCCACTTTCCCTCTCGCACCCCCCCCCTCTCCTCCTTTCCGTCGAAGAATCCATCCCCTCTGGTGGATCCCCGGACTTTATTTCGGTTTCCCCATTTCAGTCCTCACCCCTCTCACCTCTTACCCGTTCTCTCTTCTTCTTCCGTATATCCTTGCGCATTCTATTTTGTGTATCTCTGACCTCTTTCCTTTCTGAATTTCCTACTGAATTTTGCTTTCGTAAAAAGTGACACTGAATACCTTCTTTTGTGCGGATCTTACTAATTGAATATTGCCATTAAGCTGGTGTGCTTGAATATACTTTTGTTTTTCCTACGCATACTTTTGGTACCGGATTATTTCATTGTCCATTATTTTACCCGGTCACACATTAGAATGATCATTTCAGTCGGCAGTGACCTCTATTGGCAGCCGGCCTGGCCTGGCAACCCAAAGGTCACGGGTTCGAATCCCACTCATTGTATGGATGTTGTGTTTATCTTAGGATTAAGGCATTTGGTTGGACGCTGTGATATGGCCTTAGGTGTCGGGGCCACTAAAAACCAGCACTATCCCTTGGTCCTTCCAAAATCTGGAATAATGTTTACTGTTATGAATTTTCGTGAATGTCTTTGATGGAAAATTTGCTTCGCTGGAACTTCATTTTCATCACCAGTTATCAATGCAATGATTAGGGATTCTTATAGCGGATAGATTTTTCATCTTTTTACAATTCATCTTATTTTAATTAATTACCACTTGCTCCGGTATTTTCTTTGTCTTTAACTGACCAAGATATATCGAAAATCATGGCACCGTCCTCTTTATGTTATGACGAGAACGTGCCAGGTCGAGTTTTAAAGCGTAGTATACATTAAGCAGTAGTACTACTTAGATTGTTTATTTTTATACACTTAATTACCCTGCCAGGCGGTCTTTGTTTGTGTGAACTTCTAAGTATTTTGGTGCGAGAAACATGTTCTGATGTGCGTAGCTATTTACTGGTTTCGCCCATGTTAACATTAATGTAGGTTAGCCTGCCCCAAAATCTGTTCCGAGCCACTTTGGCTAGTTCCATTTAGATCCTTGGACAGACCAGGACGAAGATTGATATCGTTTCCGATTCAGCAGGGTTGGTCCCTACGCCAACGTTAGCCTAAATCCCTGTCAGGTCGTGTAAACCAGGGCTCACAACCCGACCCAATTTCGGGGGGACACTTAGCGTTCATTATCGGCGTGGTACTAAGCTTATGTTGAGGTTGCGTTACATGCCTTAGGGTGCATCAGCCGATACTACCTCATCCTAATGACCTTCGCTTAAATGTTTGAGAACTGTTTTGTGATACCCTTGATTCCTCCTTAATGTACTAATAGTCTATAATAATTGAACACATAAATATGTAGCCAATGAAAGGCAATGATTAGGAAGGTATTTTCATGACCATTGGGGAAAAAACGATAACCAGCGCACGATTAGCAGACACCCCCAATACAGAGTGGCTAATCCAAAATATCTAACATTCTCATACAGAGTCACTCTCCTTAAAATTAGAGAATACATAATCTTGAGAATAATCAAGACGTGAGTTTGGAGTATTAGAAATAGACTTTAAGATATAATTATGAGATTTCGAACAAGCCTTGAAGATCTTATAGGGGACTACCCACTAATATGCACAATAAAAGGATTTCCATTGAGAAAGTCATCATTCGACTTGACCAATGGATAATATTTTCTCTGTTCTGTCCCGCTAAATGATATAATATTAAACGTAACGTCTCTTTAACATTTTCATATTTTACATGATGAGAGAAAAAACTCAATTGCTTTTCAAGATGTTATAAATATTTATTCTAATTATTTATACCTTTCACTAATTTACTAGTGTGTGATTTTAGAACCAGAAGGCATTTATCAAGGTAGTGTATCGTGGTTGTTAGTGACCATATACACCATAAAAAAGGATAGAAAGGTTAAGGAGATTGGAAAATACTTTACGACATTGCCGAGGTAAAGGAAATTGTTTAGCACAGGAAAATTGAGTAACCGCCTATTTGAAGCTAATGGCTCTATTGAAATGCTCTATTTCCTTCTTCAAGAAAGTAGCTGTTTTCTTATCATTTGAGTTCAAAGTGAATTTTTCTTTAGGTTATACGGGTAACCTTATTTGGATAAAAAAATAAGCACGTTGGAGTTTGTTGCTGATGATTTATTTAAATAAAATGGGAAATAGCTGATAGAAAAGTTTTATATGTCCGAGGCAGTTTTTGAAAAGAGTATACAAACACTGCAACTGGAATTTCCCTCCTTTCATACTCCGTGCTCTAAACGATTCCTTTCTCAATCGATTATCAACTATTCTAAATTGTGTAGACAAGCTCTGCTGTCCCTCACCTCCTATTAATAACTTGCGCTGCTATTGTAATACTACACTCGCCACTTGAAATATCATAATATATTATAGTGTAGAATAAATTTAAATTTCATTTTTTTTCTCATTTTCTATTGTAAATTAGGATCTTTCATGGAGCCCTGTATTGCGCGTTAGATGTTTGTTCATTGTCTAAATGAAACTTAGCCACTGATATATGTAAATACATATTATTAGTAATTATTAGCTTGAAAAAAATCTCTACTTATCACATAAATAGTCCATGTACTCACTCAATACACATTTAAATAGCGAGTCCCCAAGTACTGAGATCGTAATGCAACATATTTTATCTTATATAGACCAAGATTCTATCAAAAAAATGTTGAGGTCTTCAATTATCTACCATATGAGTCGTTATATCAATTTCGTTCACACAAGTAAACGTAATGATTTGGATGCTTCGTGGGTTTTAATAAAATGAAACGCTGCAATCACGCCACTCTCCAAAGGCTAAAGTCTTGGTCCGCCCCTACTTTTTATTCCTTTCTCCGCCGGGACGTCGAACCTCCATTTTCCTACCAGTCCAACCCAAACCATGCTCCCCATATCAAAATCGTGCCCTTCACTTTCCTGTAGACACTGTCGGAAACCTTGAGGGCGGTATCTTGGCAGGGCGGAGAAGGGTAGTTTCGGGAGAGCTCTCGGGAGTACTGGGGGCTACCGACGGAAGGCGAAGGGGTTTTTCTGAGCCGATGAGGGTGGAGAAGAGTGGGAGGTGTACCCGCCCCACCTCGTCCGTGCTCTCCAAAAACCCTGGTAAGAGGGAGGGGTGGGGGAAATTGACGGCTCACGCTCCGACATTGAGTGAGTGAAGGAATTGCGTGCTCCAAAGGAGGGGTCCGGAATTCTCCCCATCCCATCTTAACCGCCCCTTCTCCATATCTCATCCACCCTTTTCATCCCCACTTTGGTGTACCCTCACCTCTTCGTCTTTCCGCGTGCCCATTGAGCATTCCCATTTGGATGGTTCCGCGGTTATTCCACCGTGGTGGGCAGCGGTGCACGTGCAATTAAATTTTCACCCTCTCTCCAAGAGCAAGAGGGCTCAATTCCTATAGATTAAGCGTGTGCACTGGAGCTGGCTCGTACGGCTTTCCCCGGTTTCTGATGTGAAAGCCGCGACGTTGGGAGGTCATAAATCGTCTGGCTGAAACACAGGCCTTCCCTGTGTATGTCTTTCTCTTTCTCTCGTCTATCTTTTAATAAAAGTGACCCCTTGTCCGAGAAGGGATCCCATCATTTGTTTCGGCCTCTTCTGCGCATGACACTGACGCCATAGAGAGACGTGCGTTGTGTCGGACGATGCAGCCTCAGGGGTTTCCCAACGCACGTACACCTTGAATTAATTGAACTGCCCACGTTCCGGCGTTCTCCCCGTCGAATATCTCCGGACTTGCTTCGCGTCGGCCGAGAATCAAAGGGCATGAAATGGTGCTCGTGCACGTCAAGTTTCAACGAACGTAATAATCAGCTAGAGAATGATGCGTGTTTTATATCAATGTTGATTTAATGCTTCAGTACATACATTTTGATGTCTCAATATTTCTCTCAAAACCTGTATTGTTACCCAGCTGATATAAAAATTCTACGAGCTCTTCAGCCAGTTTTGCAAGAATGTGATGCACTTGGATTTTCGTGACAGTAAATTTATTTAACCTGCAACTAAAATAGTTCTATCTTCTTACCCTTTATTTATTCCGTTTATTAGTAACGAATTCCCTTAATTTAGCGTGTGTAACGAATGATTTTCGGTAGCTATGTAGACCCTAATGAGTGTGCAAGTGTGTCCTTTGTGTTCATTTATCTTTCTTTGCATGCTTGATGTACTACAAGTGATTGAGAACTCCCTTACTTTTTATGTACTCCCTCTACCGCTCTCCCCCTTTTTTCCTCCGACTTTTAAGATTAAGGCTTTGGGAAAGTTACTTCCTCCATTTTGTATCCTATCTCCTGCTAACTGCTATGAGTTTTTGAGAATGGGTGTGTCCATGATGATTTTTTCGCCCGGAATAAATGTTTCAGGTGGAATATCAGATAGTGTTAGAGGGTTAATGCGATAGCACTACAATATTTCTTGCAACATCACTTAAACACTATATTTGCCAGAAGGGAATACTATGACACATTTGAAACTATTTTAATTGCAGTGATGGATGGCGATTTAATATGAACTCTGATATTATGAGCAAGTGTCTCTCTTTATTTCAGCTATGTTGCTTTGATTTAAATGTGTTATTCCAGAAGCGGATTTAAATAACGTTTCAAAAAGTGAATGATTGATCGAAGGGATTGATGCGTATGTGTTTACTTCTTCCATGATGTACCTTTCCTCTACTCCCTTACTAAAAACCTGTATTTTCACGCTGCAAGCTTTATATATAATAATCTACCTTGATTTTGAGCCTTTTTCGTTGCCAATAATATAGACTCAAATTTTACTCTGTTATTTTTATTGCCTTTATCAAATTGATTTGATATTAGGTCGAAAACATGAGAAACAAAAGATTACCGAAATGAAATATTCTATAGGTCTGTTTTCTCACTGATAACGCAAGAAATCCTTGCAAACTCAGCTTCATACCGTACTCTAATTTAAGTTAATTTTTTCATAGATCTACCCTGATTTCTATTCTTCTGAACTCAACTTTCCCAAGTGCTTGGTGAGGTTTCAGCATCCAATGTGTGAGTCCCTTGCAGTGGCGGGCAGAATAATTTGTTGATTTGATGCAGACCATGGTACAGGTGTATCCTATATTGCAATATGAGATAGTACCAGATCGATTTTTAAAATGAGGTTCACGTATGACCTAATTTACCACTGACGCGTGAATATGAATATATTTCATGCCTATGACCTGACCATCGGCTTTTATTCCTCATTTTACTCAACGTTTTATGAATTATTTCGTTAGGGGAAGCATTTGGATGCATTATATTATATTTATACGCATAATATTTAAATATTGAATAACGCTCAAAATATCCACGTTAACCATAATTTTGTCATCGTTTCTGATATTGGCGGCCGTCAATTAATTTCACTTGATAGTCTTTAGGGCTCAGAATGCTAAAATTCGTGATGGGATAAAGTAACCGGTTCATCGCTAGGGGACAAAAACAAAAACGACCAATTTCACTGCCGATGACATCAATTCACCTTTTCGTGCACCAAACCCCTGTCCATTACGTGGATCGAGGAAAATAATTATTCATTCAACCTCATGATAGCGAGTTAATAAACAGGACGCGCATGAGCAAGTTTGAGAAATGAATCGAGTGGGGCTCAACTGGTGGACGCGGCGTGAATAGCGAAAAATGTTTTTGTTTCCCCATCGTTGCGATCCTCATTTTCGCGAGGCTTCTCCGCCAACCGTGGCGATTTTATATTCCCGCCGACGCGACGGTGTCACTGAGCGAGCCAGCCTTTCACGCGAGCGACGCGGACCGTTAATTGATGGAGCCATTGAGACGAGTCCCGGCGTTTAACATTTCGACGGCTCCTCCCCCCCCCCCCCCCCCGTTCACTGAACGCCCTTCTCGTTCAGAAACAATATCCGTGGGAGACGGCGGCCTTATATCAGCGGCGGTGGCGGTTTCTTCCCGGATCCGTGGCCGGCGCAAATAGGTCGGGTGCGCATTTCGGCGTTTCCCCACTCCCTGGGCGTCGGAAAATCAGTCCCCATTATCGCCAGCCGCGGCCCTCGCTCACTCTCTCCCTCTCCTCTTGGTTGAGGTCACGCGGGTTAAAAGGTCCCCGGACATTGTTCCCGCGTCCCGCTCAAACTTTGCTTTAATTAGCGACCCCGCTGTTGCGGATGCGGGCCCGCGGGAGATCGTGCGTGGGATGGGATTGAGGAGAGAGGAGCTCATTGGGATGGGGAGCTGTGAGGTTTGTATTTGGGAATTTTGAGTGTTTCAAAATATATTTTTCGCTCTTTAAACTTGATGTCGTGATTATTAAAATGGGGAAAGATGTTACGCCGCGCTTTGCCATATCTTTATCCACTTGTATGTCACAACAACCTGCAAACCATCGCAAGGATTTGTCTTATTAGAGGCTCAAACAACATATAATACAAAAGAGAGGAGAAGAGGAAATCTGAATATAAATGTAAAGAGAATTATGTGTATATCTCTACTTGTTATTCAGCAGCCGCGGCAGTCAGACCAAGCGCCTGGATACCGCGGCTGTATTCTGCGTCGTGGCAGAATGTAGCCATACCAATTTTTCTCGGAACCGAAATCGCAATTTTTTACACGAAATTGTTAGATGAAAACGAAAAATGAATTTTAGTGAAAGAATTAATCTTCTAACCAGAGCCATTCACTCAAAAATTAAAATAAGCAAAAGGTGGCGCCCACCGATGAAACTGTCTAGAGACCATTTATGTCATCCACTAACCGTCCTTGGCTGCTTTTAGGGAAAGGGAAGGGGAGGGGGTGTCAGAAGGCCTACTCGTACAGATCCTGTCGCAACCGCTCCATTGGTAGAGTCAGCTTTGCGTCCCTATTACGATAAGGAAAAGTAGCTTCGTGGGCTTACTTGTGATTGGAATAAGTGAATGACGAAAGAGGTCGCATTCACACCCACTTTTCCGAAAGGGTTAAAACCTCTTTATGGGTTAAAACATTTGCTGCTTATAGGTTACTCGAGAACTAATGGACGGTTCGAAAAACGGAAAAATACGGGTCTTTTTATTTTACAAACTCTATCAGATTCGGCAATAAAAAAATTAAAAATGGTAAAAATAAAAAAATGGTAAACTCCGCATTGGATCAAATTTCAACCTCATTCTAGTATCGTATCGAATTAGTTGCGGTTTATTCGCAGTCTTTCGTAAAAGAAGATTTCAATAGTTTTGGCAGGTAGTCATGTAGCAATTGTTTTTTTTCAAATTCAAGCCTTAAGCCTTCTATTTAAAATTAATGTATGGATCAGTTCTGGATGAAGTTCCTGAGATTTGGATTTAAATTTACTGGCAAAATTGTTAGGAATTTTGGAAGGGATAGGATAGCGGCCTCCTATGGAGGATTGTATTGCCTTCGGGAAGAGGCAGGATTAGGGTTGGGAATGGCTATATCACATATTTCATAAAAATTCATTCCTTAATAACCCCATTGAACGGATAGCCAGATTAAAACATGATTAACAACTACTGAAATATTTAAGGGGCATAATGAAGTTTCAATGGTTGTAAACCAGCGAGAAACCAGATGCATAATTTCAATGCATTACTACACGGTTCAGTTAATGCTATTGATATTTCCATATTGTTGAATATCTTTGCGGTGAATATTAGGGATAATTTAATCCCTGCCATATGCAGTTTAGGTGGCTTGTAGATCACGCAGTGGATCTGAATTTACTACATCTACATTTTATTCTACTCGCTACCACATTGGTAGTTAGGGTTAGCGTTTTACTAATGAATTGCATTATTATTACCTATATTACAATTATATTCATGCGTTTACAGAGATTCATTCGTGTATGCAAAAGAGGCTAAGAATACAATCTCTATGCTATTTATTTTCCCGGTGACTTCGAAATAATATATGCTTGACCCTCGTTTTACGTACGGGAAAAGTTAGATGAATAGATAGGTGTAGTTTTGGTAACCATACTTGTTGTGTAATTGAAAAAATCAATTCAGGTATACCTATTGGTCTCTCGCTTGTCTAATGCAATTAATGTAGTTGCAACTATGAACAATTGCTAAATTAAGTAATGAAAATTACATGCCTTCGTAATTCTAATAATTTATTCGCATGTTTTTTGGTGAAATGTGAGCTAATATCAGTATTTCTGACAACAGGGTTGACATGCTATTTATGTTACATGCTCCAATTGCTTGCTTAATAATGATTCCTGATTATCAGTGGTACCAACGGCCATACGCCTTCAATGCGGCTCATATTTTATTTCACAGATTGACGTAAATTACTCGTTTCTTCAATAAATCAGTTGACGGATAATGGGCCGCACTGCAGAAGTTGGCAAATCGCGAGAGAGTAAATTAGTGAATACAAGCTTAGGAAACGAGTAGAAACATATTTTAGTAATGCTGAATTTCGTATTAAAAATAGTTGTTTCTAGCATCGCATCATGACTCCCGTTTCAAAAATTGCATTAGTGTTGGCACTATTTAGGGCAAGGGGTGTGACGTAATGGCTCAGGTGGAGGTAGACTTGACCATTTGACATGCCGACGTGACGTCGGGAGGTGGGGAGAAGGGTAACCGCGAATTCTGGGGAATCCTGGGGGTCGTGGAGCAAGGACCGCCGCGCTTGATTTGGCACACGATGGAAATCTGCGGATTCGGGTTCCGGCGGCACGCTGCCCGGAATGCGTGCTCGTGCGTGACTTGGGCACGTGATGTGGGGACGGGACGTAGCACGCGACTGAAGGTAAGCAACTCACTTAAGCGCAAGCGTTGCCAAACGTGGGGTTGCGTAAGAGATGAGCTCCGAAGAGCGACTAGTCCTTGGTCTAGAATCACGAGTGAGGAAGACGCCGAGTGTGGTACATTTGAGCGGGAAGGTATCTTGGCGAGATCCATTCGATCGTCGTCTCATTTGCGATTGTTATTTGAAACATCGTTGGATTTGATCCACCACCAGCCTTAGCCATAGTTGTATTTTTTCTCTGTATGTTTTACTTTTTTCTCTGCCGTTCACCCCTAAAGCATCATGATTTCGCCCCTGTCTCTTCTAAATATTAATTTATGTGTCTTAATGAAATCAAATTGGATAATCTTGTAATATTAACATAAATCATTATCTTTACTTTCTTGACTTCTTGTTCTATGTACCTTACCCGAGGTTTTTCTTTGCACGTACGTCGTCTCCTTTTTATCTTTTGAAGACATCCTTTATGGGTTCACTATATCTCAAGAAGTTCCCCATAATATTCTCTCACCTTCTTTTCAGATTTTTCATGATATATTTCCTCCTAAATTTATTAGAATCCCTTCTTTAGCTACTAGAACCATCCAAGTGTCCCGTTTCCTTAAACGTGCATTTCAAACATTTCTTGTCTTGCTTTTTCTGCGAATGTGATAGGCCATGATTGACTATCATTCCAATACAGGTTCTCCTTCCAAATCATTATATTCCTTTGATGGTTGATTTCTGTTCTTCTGTATCTTCTTCCGTGAAATTTCTGTTTTGGCCTGGGATATTACACTGTGTGGGTTGCTTCTTTTATCGGTGGGTATTCTGCTTTCTGAAGAAATGAACTATTTCACTTTTCAACGTTTTATTTTCTTAGCATGTTAGATTTGATATGTACACTCTTAATACTTTCCTGGTATTATCCTTGTACTAAGTTAGCCAGCGTCTTTCAACCAAATTCCGTCAAAGCACCAATTCCTACTTCAGCGTCTTTCATATACTCCCCTATCATTTTTGTACATCCTTGCTTCCCGCTGAACTTAACATGCTTTTGTTCTCCCCGTCTCCTCTCACACCTGAAGCTTTCTCTCTGATTTTGTAGATTCTTTTCCTGAAGTAGCTATTACAAATGAAATAGGGACACAGAATCTGTTCTTCTTATTTTATTATTTTTGTGTACCCTTTCCGGATTCAGATAATATCACAGCCTACTAATATACATGTAGTCTATGATCTTAATTGTTATGTCAGTGCTTGACGACCTGATTTTCTTCGTAATTTTTGGAAATTAATTTCAATAAACCGTATCAGGATCTTTCTCTAAACCCATTGACGTCATTTAATGTTGCTAAACTCATTTCACTCATACGTATGTAGCAGTTTATTTCTATAATATTGAATACCCTTAAAGCCAGCTCAAGGGTATGTGGCGGGGATGAATTATCATGAAACATGTACCTACTGTTTACACTTGCAATTGATAGAGAGATTACAATGAATATAATAAAAGACATTTCAAAATCAATTTTGTTAATAAATAGTTGAAATATTTAAGATTAATATTGCTACCATACACGATAAAATGCATGTTAATGGTTCATTGAGGGATGCATAGGTCAGCAAAAATTCACTGTGCTAATTCTAATCTTATATCTGACCTATTTTCTTAATCTGTATTGTCTTTTATGAGAAACGAGCGAGATTATTTGGTCATGGTATTGGGAGTTATTTTTTGAAGGTATCTTGAAAACATAACTCCCAAAGATTTTGTAAACACATGTCTGATGCAGTTATGGTCGCTAATTGTGCGAAGAAAGACAATATTTTAATGTGTGTATGTAGCAGTTTATTTCTATAATCTTATCTGTGTGATTCTGTTCGACAATGTAGAATGGGACATTAATAATTCTCCAGTATGTCTTCTTATTCCTCTATTCCTCCTTTCCTATTTATTCCTATTTATTTCCTATTCCTCCTTTTCGGTTCCGTTTACTAGAAAAGATCCAAGTTAATACTTTGGAACCGTGCATCAGGCTAACGGCACTAAAGTTTCCCCATTTATCTCAACTCCTCTTTTTAACTTTAAGGATTATAATACTGTTAGATATCCATCGGTGATTTTTTCAGTTGAGCTTGCGTCACAGTTTTGAAAGTTGCGATAATACCTTGTCTCCAGCATTTTTCATTTGCTTGGCAGCTTGATCATCAATTTCGAGATCCTCACTTAGTTGCTGCTTGCGTCGGGTTCGCATTTCAGTACACTTCTTTATCGCCCTCTTCTTTTACGTTGCTCTTCGCATTCGTTTGCTTTGAGTGGATAACAATAAATTCACTTTTTAGATAACTGCACTCGGGTAGTTTTTAAAGCCCTTGACATCTGATTCTGATTCTGTGCTTCCCAAGAACTTTCTGTTTGGAATCCATCTTCTTTGTCATGACATTTCGTTTGTGGTTTACAAAAAACTTCCGTGTTTTCAATTATAGTCACGTTATACTTCCAAAAAATATATTGATAACATTTATTATTTATATTATTATTTTATATGTATTTATAATATTTCAATCCTAATTCCCAATCCGCAAAATTATGTAGCCTATCTGTCTTTCGATTATTCTTCATATTCCGATTGCCGTATAGTTATCTGTGAACTTGAATATGGTTATCATTTCGTTACATGGAGTGATGTTCTTCGCACGCATTCCGATCTTATTCCCATACTTATCCGGCCAAGGTAGTTAGGTCGGTAATCGGTCAGGCTCAGGTTTAAATTAGTGTGAATGGAGTTATATATTACATAACTTTAGCAGTTGGAATCTCTTAAAGACTTATTCTGCTTTACCTTTAACATTTTTATCATACCTGCATTGCCTCACAGATACCCTATGACCAGGAACCTACGGCTTCTTCACTAAAAGTCTCCATTTACTCCATTTCACTGATTTCCCATGCTCAATCCGATTTCTGATGGGACTGAAACCTAATTTTGCGATCGTTAATTCGACGAAGAAATTTGCAGCTTGCCCCTATACCTCAAGATTGACTAGTCATCCACAATGTGGTAGGTGTAATTTGACTTTTAGCTGGACTCCTATAGTTTTTATGAAGGTCCTAGGATCCATCATGTTCTTAGGCAATATTACCTGTCAAAGTGGGTTACGAGATAAGTTTAGGGAGCTCCTGCAGTTGACTACTCTATGACAGTTGGAAGTTTGAGTCAGGAAATACGTCAGGAACGAAAAATTCTAATACCACGAGAGGTTCTCGTATCAAGGGCGCATGCGTGACGTCTCCGTTAAATTTCATCTCGCTTAACCCGATAGGAGATGGAAGCATTAAGTCAAAGTTTTTTCCAAGGTCAAGGTTTTCGGTGAATTAGATCAGCTTTTGAAAAACTCGGAGAATGATTTTGGGGAATGGGTCAATGCATTTAACTTAGCAGGAAGGAACATTGGTGCTACTGGAGCACTTTTAAAATCTAATTCTGTTACGACGCTCATTTGACTTTTTAAATCTTCGTGCCTCATCTCCATTCTCGAAAGTAATTTATAAAATATTCGAGTAAATCGTGTTCAACAATAATATTTTGAAGTAAATTATGCTCTGTTTTGAATCACCTTGCTATTTCAGAATTGCGTTGCATGGTTAATAACAATTCACTGCACATAAATGTGGTTTCTAAAAGTCTACTTTTCTGTATAAACCATGTGTTCCGAATATTATATAGCCTATTTTAGACACTAGACACTAGTAGACACCATCTCTGAAGCAGAAGCGTCCGTGTAGTGTCTTACCGTTTCTTCGTGGCATGTCTTAATTCTTTTATCTCACAATATTCTGCAGCGTCAAAAAAATCTCAGAGATAGTGTAAGCTGTTACATTTTTGGATTCAACTAGATAAGCTTCTATGATTCAGTAAATTCATTTATTTTACTGTCACTAATAACCAGGCGTAGGTTTGCCTCTATTAGATCCTTCAAAAGTATATTCTCCCATTTAGTTCATTCATATTCACAATATTGGGAGACGCTGAAATGACGTTATTCTTCTAGTAAATGAAATCACTTCTTGCTAACGTGATGTGGAGGAGGCAAAAATGAATTGCTATTCACCAAAAAGATGATTGTTCAGGAGTGGATAATGAAAACATCCGCAATGGAAGGGAGGGATTTGATTGATTGAAAGCTCATGCGAAATATGCAATTTATCTCTTATGGCGTCATGAACAATTCCGTCTAGGTTACTACTCTCCGGTATTTTTAAATTACTTTACCTATATACAAACAATCATTTAATGGGTAAGCTGATTACCTACCTTTTGCGACACTTAGCGAATTCGTTGATAAAATTAAGATTTCGGTCCAGATGGAGCTATTCATATTTTTCGTGGAAATTGCCGCTGCGTTATATGAGTGGTATTTTTACGAATTCAGTACATGAGACTGCATTTTTTCAAGCAACCATTCTTCTCCTTAAAAAGAAGGAGCCTCTTCCAATTCAGAAAGAGAAGCAAAAATGCAACGACACATTAGAAGACACCGTGAGTGAGATCATCAAGGAGACACTAACAGCGTACCCAGGCGCAGTCTTTCCATTCTGCGAATACTTCTCTGCAATGAAAACTGGCGGAATTTCCATTCTTCTTGACGGAAAAAAAGCAAACGCGAACAAGATGAAACTAGTGGGGACGTTTGTGTTATGTGACTTTCTCTCATTTCGTTCATTTTATGTGACTGGAGTCTCGTTAGTGAAAAAAATAGGATGCTGCATCAGCCGTCTTGCTAGCGGGAATAGCGTCAGGAAAGAAATTGTGAGACTTTTCTGCGAAATAAAGAAACTTCCTTTTGCCAATATTATTTGCATTTTGGACGGGGTAAGATGTAGAGAAAGAAATGCTCTCGAGAAGCAAACAGTAGCTGATGAAATATTACAATGGGATGATGGCATTAATTACAGAAAGAGTAATAAAAATGCATAAAATTAAAAATATAGAATATATTAATGTGGTTTTTGAGGACTACAAAAATGTCTATCTCTCCGCGGAAAATCGGGAATCTGGCTAGGCGTATCTAAAAAGGTGGATCGATAGGAATATTCAGATGAATTCAATGAATTCCTAACAAATAGCAGGTACAAATCTACTAAGATACCGTCTTAGGCCATAGTTCTGTCAAGGTATACTAATATTTTTTTTCTTGGTGATAGAACACTGTAGTGAACGACACGCGGTACTAAATAAAACAATAAAAGTTAACTCCTTTAGAGCTAAACTTTGTTGCATTTGACGGAGGAATGAATAATATGTCTTCTGATTTGAATAATATAAGTGTTTGTCCGTTGTATGTATAACAGATCGCCCTCAACTTCACATCTTCGATGGCGCTTTCAGGATTCTTTGGGGGTACGGACGAAATGTGACTTTACAGCTTCCCCACCTTCACTGAGGAAATGGATACCTAAACTAATGGTTTCGTATTGCTCCTTCAATCGTTAGATGTCTTGTAAGTACATACTTCTAACAATGAAACCATAATCGTCTCAAAATGTTGAAACGATTAAGAAACAGTGGGTCGATCCATAAATATCGTGCCGTAGCTCTATGAATGCGGGTATGAGAATGTGATCGTTGATCTGTTATCTTTACGTGTGCTTTTTTTTTGGAGTTAATGCATGTGTCTAAACTTTGTTTGGAAATTTAGTTGGAGGCGCACAATAATTGTGGAATACCAAGTAATAAAATGTTTTATCAAGTCTCATTGCGTTCTGAAATAAAATTTTACTATGATGGCAGATGGTTGTCGGCATACATTCGTGTTAATAATCCATTTTACACAATGTGGCACCATGTTAAAATATTATACTGAGAATTGTGAACTTAGTGTTCCATAGTACAATTCATGATAACCTTCATTCCTGCCCAGGGCGGAATTGGAAGAATTTGTTTCTAAAACAGATCTTTGATATTATTGTGGTCCTTTAAATACCTTTTAAAAATTACAAATCAGTCAGCAAAATCTATACTGTTTTTCCTATTCAGGAGTCCCTACCAAGATAAAGGGAGAGAGGGAAAGGAAGTTTCATTTTCATTCATTTTCTGTCATTATGATTAATATGATAGCTGTATCGTAGAAACAAGTTAAGAGCTTGTAAAAAGCTTGGGTGAAAGTAAAAATCCAATTTCTTCTGGAATGATCCCAGATTTTCCAGGTCATATTCATTGGGATATCATTCAGTTAGTGAGATAAAGCACACAAACCCTTCATTAGTGTATACTCACCATTTTATTGCGTAATGTGTCCATTACCTTTCTTATTTTCATGTTACACGGCTGTAACATGTTAACGCCGAAAAATTGTGCCTCCCTAGACTAAAATAAAGAATTCCAACTAATAGCCTGGAGCTTCTGCAAAAATGTCTTATTTTTACTCTGCGTTAAAATATATTACTAACTAAATATCTTGGAGTTTTGTACGCAAATGAATACCCTGTTGACCCATTTCTTTATGGGTCAATCACAGGTAAACATTCCTTGCAAAACTTGCGAATGGATGGGTAAAATTCGTCGCGGCCTAAAAAGAGTGGCCTTTGTCCAACTCCTTTATTTAAATGCTAAGTTACTTCCTTTCGTTCCCTTGAGTGTGATAGAAGTGGAGTTCAAAATCGTCTCCGTTGTGCTCGGTGGTGCAATCGATGGTCTGTTTTAAATAATTTTTTAACGATAATTTAAATCTGGCGTCTCCCCCTTTTCCCATTTCCCAAAACTCCAATACGTCTCTTATAAATATTTCCGGCAATGGCAACGTTCTCAAAGTACGAAGCAATAATAAGTGCGTCGCTTACTGCGATTTCAGGGCCAAAAGGAGGACGCAGAGGGAACTAGGACCACCAAAGTAGAATTTTAATGGAACTGAACTCTGAATGAGTAATGCAGCACACGGTCAAAGGCAAGAAAAATTAAAAAGAGACAGTGCGGGTGAATTTTGACTCCGCACTCGTAGAAATAAACACTCTTTTCCTAAAGGAAAGAAAGCTAACAGAAATAGACGGCAGGAGGACGGATTAAGGAGAGCTGGGAAAAATTTAGGAGAGCGTACCTACTAAGAATGTATTCTTTATTCCTCTTGGAAAAAATGTATAAACGACGGGGAGAAAGAATGTAATAGGCGGTTGGTGTGGGAGAGAGAGGTGGCGTTGGTGGGAGGGGTTGGGGAGGACTTTGAGAGGGAAGGGGGCGTGGCAATTCCTGCCGACTTGCATCCCCGCGACCTCCCCCTCTCCGAGCCCTGTCTTCGTCCGAACCCTTCCCCTCGAGTCCCCATCGCCCCTTCCGCCCATTACCACTCTGCAACGCCATTACTATTGCTTTGCCTAGACATCCACTTCTCCCGCTGCGACCCCCAGCCCACCCTTCCTCCATCTTCCCCGTCCCTTGCTTTCCTTTATAGATTTTTGACGGAGCCTGAAGCTGACTCGACCGTTAATGCTACATTGACGTGTGTATAAATACATATTTTAAGATACATGCATACTCACACACACACGTGCTCAGAAAATATTTATTAAAATGTGTGTATATTTTTTTTTGTTTATAATGTTTTATAGCAATCGTATATAGTAGGAGGACGCCATTGACGAGTGAAGAGCTCTTCCTCACGCGCAGAGGTAAGAGTGAGACTGGAGACGGGGGTGAGCATTCGTTCCCCTTGGGGTACGTAAATTCATTCCCCCACCTAGTTAACCCTAGGTTAAGTAAAATAGGGGAGCTTTGGGTTGTTAGCAGACGTTGGAGAAGACGGAAGAGAGGAAAGGAGGGAGGCTGGAGGGTTGGGCAGGGAGATACGTTGATGGGTTGGAGGAAATAGATTGGCGAATCGTGAGCGGAGGAGGTAAGAGGGACGAGTGAAGGAGGATTGGGGGTTTGGGGCGAATGGAAGGCCGTCCATTGGCCTAGATATGAAAGGGACGGCGAAATAAGGGGGCGGGGCGAAGTTTGGTGCGAGACGGGCGGAAAATTTGGTCGAAGGAGAAAAAGTAAGAAGAGGGATGGAGGAGGGCAAGTGGCTGTTGAAAGGAGCAAACGAGAGTGAGTGGGAGGGGCACGAATCGGGGGAGTAAGTGTGCCTTTAGGTAGAGGAAGGTAGAGGAAGCGTGGGCCTTTCTAGAGGGTTTAATAAAATTATTACTCTTCTATTATTTCAGAAGATTAAGGCAACTATAACATTTTCATCTCTTTCTCTGTCGTGGATATAATTTTATAACGTTATCCTCTTATCAATTGTATATTCTTTTTTAACATTATGTTTTGAAACCAAGGATATGACTAGAGAGAATATTAAAGGGAACAGATTTGAAACTGCAAATGAAATACAGAAATACTTCTTGTGGCGCAGAAGTACTACTTAGTGGTTTGACAGCACGTGCCACCTTGTTAGTGGAGGTGTACTAGTCTCTCTAACAGAGGAAAATACGGAAATAACATTTTTTATTCATGAGAGGAAACGAAAACTAATCTTAAAAACATTGCATCATAGTAGAATTTATGAGAAAAAATCACTCTTCCTGATTGGGAATAAAAATCCTTGCCCCTCTACAAGAATGAAGGACGCTTTGGTATCTGAATTGGTGAAGGCACATAGCCTGCAATCAGGGTTTGTGTCCTAGTCAAGGTGAATGATTTTTTCTCTGTGGTTAGTCTGCTATTGTACATTGCAGTACCTGGATTGGTGAAGGCACATAGCCTGCAATCAGGGTTTGTGTCCTAGTCAAGGTGAATGATTTTTTCTCTGTGCTCTGCTATTGTACATTACAGTGGGTAACTACGCTAGGGTTTTCCGCGGCTATTTGCAGTACTTGAATATTGTATAAGGAAATAGGCGTTTGTGATAGCACCTTTCGAGATACTCATATAACCTTAGCAGTGGACCCACTGCATCCTTTGGTGAAGAGAAGGTTAATTCTGAAGGTAGGTTTCCCTCTACTTGTTCTCCATTCCTCATCTCTTCTTACACTTAACCATCCACCCACTCTCCTGAATGTCACTAATGACCTCAGAATTCAGCTGCCATTCACAAAAAAATTACGTCCGTCAAATTCCATAATTCCGATCTATATTCTAACACCCGCCTATTCTACGTGGTGGGTACTCTTCCATTGTCAGTGTCGGTTGAATTACCTAGCAATAAGTCATGTAAGATCTGGTGTTTTCCCGGCGAATAATATGTGAGGAAGATATGGAGAACCTGACCCGGTGTGAAACCCGAGAGATCTTCACACATAGCAATAAGTCGGTTATAAAAAAACAGCAGAGGAAATTGGGTTTTGATGTCGGTTCTTTATATTCTGATATTTATCGATATGCTATCGATACTACTTTGAAGAACTGATTCTATGCAGGAAAGGACGGAGCTTGAAATAAGTTGAATGTTTGTGCTTTTGTGGAACACCCTCAGCTTCGCGGTCTGAATCCGAATATTGACGCAACTGTGCCACATAACCATCACGCCATAGCCCTGTTCACCTCAAAACATGTTCACCAATTTCTCTGTAAATCCCCGTCGAAAGAAGATTGAATCCATCCTCCCACGGCAGCGGAAGAGATGGGCGCATGTTAGTTTGGCTGGCAGTGGAGCGAACTGGCTTTAGGAACGATGCGAGGAAGGATGGACACGGGATGAGGTCCACACTGCACGTTGGAGGAGGACGCTGGAAGGAATTATTGGGCGAGGTTTTGGGGGCGACGGACTGACGTGAAGAGGCCGCCGGGAGGAGAGCTTCGGGGCTCCGGAACGTGGGATTTAAAAGAGTTGTTAGGCGAGGTGCAAGAAGCCGTGGATGGAGGCGATGGGGAGGTAGAAGGAGTGTTGGGGGGGGGGGGGGGAGGGGTTGGATGGGCGACCGAAATAAAGGGTGGTGGGAAAATAGAGCGTGGTAGCGTAGGAGGAAGTAACTCGACGTTGCGAGGCTACGGACGGAACCGCGGTCGGGAGGTAATTGAACGGGAGGTCGGGGTAGGAAAGTAGACAGGTGAACGGGGGTGGTGGAGGGCAAAGGTCTTTGAGAGAGGGGGGAGTGATGGGGCACTACGTGAGAGGAATGTAGCGGGGCCCGAGGGTAAGGAAAGGGCGAGCTTGTACCCTCCGACAGTTGTGGGCAGCGCTCCTGTGGACAGAGTGGAGACCTAGGGAAACGGACATGGAGGAAGCGGCCACTCAACCCCCCTCTTTACGAGAGGGGAAAGGGCGGTACAAGTTGAGGAATGGCCTCGGCTATATTAGGTGTAGTAAGGTCCTTGCAGGCCGGCTGGAAGACACTGGCCAATGAGAGAGAGAGAGAGGGAAGGAAGGAGGGGTAAAAGAAAAGAATTTCTCTCCTACGTTTGGGAGTGGTGAGGCTGGGATAAAAATGGTCTTCGCCGAAGAAAAGAGACCGGTTAAAAGTTCGGCGTGAGAGAAACGGGGGAGGAAAAAGGGAGCTTTTTTAAGTGTTCGGGGAGTGTGAGGGCGAGGCAGTTGGTGATGTCTGCGTGTGCTGTATCGGGGAGGGGGAAGAAATATAAGTACAAGAAAAGGGAAGGAGCGGAAGAGAGAGGGAGCCTCGCAAAGGAACTTTCCAAGAGAGGCTGGGGATGGGAGAGAAGGGGGGACAAAAGAAAAAAGGCGAGGAAAAGGCAGCAATGAGGAAGATGGAGTGACGTCCGCGCACCGGTTGGGTTGCGCGGGAGGAGGGTTATTTCGGGGGAGGGTTTTTAAGGGCGCTGGGAAAAGAAGACGGCGAGAGACGTCGGAAGACGAGGGGGGAAGGAGGGCTGGTGGGAAGAAAACCATTGGGGTGAAGGTGGAAGGAACGATCGCGCGTAACGAAACGTGTAAAACGATAATAAAATTAGACACTGATGAGCAAACCCATTCGCCCTCGTTCTCTCTTCCTCCCCAACATTCCGCACTCTCCCACTTGCCCTCCCACATCCCCCTTTCCCATCTCCATCCCCCTCGTCACTCGGCTGCACCGCCATCTTCCCCTCCATTTATTCTCCCCTTCAACCTACGACCCACACCCCCGCCGGCGATTTCTTAATACCTCTCCTGTTCAGGTCACCCCCCCCCCCTCCAACTCCCTCCCCTCACCCCTACCCCCCTGTCATCAGGATTCCTCGCGAATTGAATTCAGTCTTGAACTCTTCTTTTACTGCCCTAGAAGCTCTTCTCCTCCCTCGCCCATTTGGACCTTTAACGAAAGGTTTTCCGAGGGATGAAGAATTTATCGGCGTTGTGGGGAAGGCAGTTCACGAACGTGGCGAATAAGCGCGCAAAGGCCGAGCCACCCCTTGGAGTCGCGTCAAACTGTTCTTCCCTCATCATTCCCAAGGATCCATTCTTCCTACGCACGCTTCTTGCCTCGCAGCTGCACCCGAAAGCCTCTGACCGCGACGGATTCCGCTGGGAAAACCTACGTTCCAATCCCTTCTTCCTCCCCCGCCCTCCTCACCATTTCCCACTTTCCCTCGGCTTTCAAGACTTCCTGGAACCTTCCCGACGCCCTTCGAATCCTGTATGGTCCTCCACCCCCCACCCTTGCATACTTACTCGGTGCTCGTGTATAAAAGCGGGCACCGAGACGGACTCCTGGCGAGTACCTTTCCCCTGGGGACCCTAGTCAGGACCCCGACACCCTTGCCTCTTGGGGACTTTCACCGGACCCCGCCATACCTGCCCACCGGGAGCCCAAGGAGGATCCCGACACTCCCTTCCTTCGCCGGGGACTTTAGCCGGACCCCGCCGCCTTCTCCTCTGGGGACCCTTGTTCGGACCCCGCCGCCTTCTCCTCTGGGGACCCTTGTTCGGACCCCGCCGCCTTCTCCTCTGGGGACCCTGGTTCGGACCCCGCCACCTTCTCTTCTGGGGACCCTGGTTCGGACCCCGCCCTCGCCGCTTCCCGCACCTGCATCCTGTGCCCACGCCTCTGGGGACCCTTGGCCGGACCCCGCGCGAAGTAAGTTCCTTTCCCGCTACTCCCTCTCCATCCCCCGCTAGGCCTCAGTACGACTCCCCCGTACTGCTTGGACAATAATAAATCTTGTTCCTTATCGACTCCCGTCGTATTCTTTGAATTGCTCCCCTTCCCCGAAAGGACAACACGACATTTGGTGTCAGGTGTAAATACAGAAATTATATTTCTGTTTGACTTATTTTATTTTAGGGAGTCGATATTAGTGAATAATTTCAAGTGAACTTTCCATACGGTTTTAGTTTGATTTTTTGTGTTCTGCTGAATGTACTTGTAATGGCTTGGTTACAAAGAAATTTTTCCTTTCCACGGGATATATCTTCCCTCGGTAGACAAGAGCAATGTACAAATTTTATCGATTTCACTCCCACTGTTAACTCTATACTCCCCAACCCGGCGGAAGATATCGCTAATTCGCCCCCTACCACAAGGAGTTCCGTTATAGCAAACACGCTTGGCGGACAAGTGTATTTCATACCCCTTTTTAGCGGCGACGACGAAGTTTCAGTGGAAAACTTTTTAGAAAAGTTGACACTCACGAGTCATCTCAGTGCTTGGACGGATAATCAAACGCTGGGTGTCGCTCGATTGCGCTTAGGAGGTTCTGCCGCCGAATATGTTTCAGCGAATCCGCACGTCCTCATATCCTTGGAAGAATTTACTAAATATTTAAAACGAAGGTTCACATCCCGTATCTCGCCTTTATCACTTGAACGTTTATTCTCGAATTGCATCCAGCAGCCTCTTGAATCTGTCTCCAACTACGCGACTCGCCTTCGGAAAATCGCGCGGCAACTAAATGAGACATTTTCCGATCGGACCTCTGAGGTGACGCAAGCAATGCTGGAGAATAGACTTTTAATGCAATTCCTATCTGGCTTGCGCGAGGAAATAGGCCGTTTTGTTCACGTGAGGAACCCAAGAAATATGCTGGAAGCAGAAGAATTTGCACTCCAGGAAGAATCCACCGTCAGGAGTTATGCTGCTAAAAATATAGACGCACAATATGTGCACGCGTGCGACTATGATTCCCTGACGACGAGAGGTATGCATCACCCGTCTGTGAGAACTATTCCACAACTTCCCCTATCCTCACACCGTATTCCACAAGTGCATCACATTGACAGTCACCAAAACGTTCGCCCTCCCCACCCCCAAGCACCACCGGCAGCTCGTAGGGAGATTCCCATTCCAGCTCAAAGACTAACCGCCAGCCGATCTTGCTACTCTTGCGGGCGAGCAGGCCACATATCAAGAAATTGTCGATCACGAGGCTGTTATAATTGCGGAGACAGCTCCCATTTTTCAAAAGATTGCCCGCTTCTATGCTGTGGCATTTGCAAATTGACCGGTCACCGTCCTATTGATTGCCCGGCCAAAAGGACATCCACCGCCCCGGGAAATGGAGCAACCCCGACCGCGGGGTCGGGGACGAAGTAATTTTAGCAGTCGCACCCGTGGCTGGCAGGACCATTTCACTGCAAATATTGGGAACATCTTGCCGTTTTTTAGTGGATACCGGAGCAGCAGTCACGATCATTCACAAGAGGATATTCCCAGCTCAAGAATTGCCGATTTTTGACTACCATCGTCCAATCAAGAGCGCATCTGGCCATTGTCTGCAAACTTCGGGGCAAAGTAACATTCCATTTGTTATTGATGGACACCCCTACCCCCACGACGCTCTTGTTGTCGATTTGGGAGAGACTACATATGACGGTATCCTTGGCTTGGACTTTATGACGCATTATGGAAGTCTAATTTGCTTAGCTAGTGGCACAATGAAAATAACTCCCGAGCACGCAGTGAAATTAAAATCTAGAAATGAGCCTTCCGATGAAATGCAATTAATTTCCTTCGACAATGAGGAAGATCATTCACGTTCTGTAGAGAGTTCAGCACTTCACGTGGACTTAATTTCTTCTCTAAGAGAAGAGGACAACGAGACATTACCGGAGCCATTATTACCGCAGAAGACGCCCGAAATAGCTAAAAATTTAATTGATATCGAAGAGTTAGAGGTACAATTGGAAAATGAGTCACCAGAGACGAATGATTTTGATGCATCGAATTTATTGTTAGTATTTGAGAATGGCGCAAAAACCGAGTTGGATCAGAACGAAATCTTCCCGGCCGAAAGGCAAGTACAAGAGAAGCTTGGAACAAAGGGACATGTGAGGAGTAATGATTATGTAGAGGAGTATTGCGCTAAAACTGAGTTTGTACAGAATGAAATTTTCCCGGCCGAAAGGCAAGTACAAGAGGATCTTGGAACAAAGGGAAATGTGCGGAGTAATGAATCTGTGGAAGAACATTGCGCTAAAACGGAGTTTGAACAGAGTGAAATTTTCCCGGCCGAAAGGCAAGTACAAGAGGGACAAGAGGCTCTTGGAACAAAGGGAGAAATAATACGTGATACTTCTGAGAAACGCGCATTATCGGTTGAAGAATATCTCTCGGATAAAAATGATCAGGAAAATGTTGCATCAAATACTTGTACTACGGCTCTAGTAACCAATTCGTGTCTTCAAAATGGGGAAAAATGCGGAGTTGCATACATAAAAAAGCGTGTGAAAATTCCACCGTTTTCCGCAGTTTTAATTTCCGCGTGGAATCAAGATTTGGCCGGAAAAATTGTCATTGTGGAAGAAGCGGATCTAGGAACATTTGTGCTCCCGTCGTTGTCAAAAGTTTTTAGCGATGGATCAGTGAACATTCTTTTGTGCAATCTAACTAATATTGAGCAAATCTTAAAAGCTAACGCTGAAATTGCTGTCAAGGAAATAGATGACGAATGTCAGATATTATCCATGCAAGAGGGAGAGGAAGAATCGCCCATCTGGCCGGAAGAAACGGAAGTTGGAGAATTGTTGTCACTTTTTAATTTTGATAACGTACCGGAAGAAGCTCGAGACCCCTTGAAAACCTTGATCGAACAGTATTCCGATATATTCGCTCATGGAAAAACTCCACTTGGATGCACTGGCTTAGTCAAGCATGTTATTAACGTTGGGAATGCTCGTCCCATTAAAAAACAACCCTATCGTGTTCCTCACGCCCTTCGACCATTTCTGGAGAAAGAAATTAACGAGATGCTCGCTCAAGGTGTCATTTCGCCATCCACAAGCGCTTGGGCCGCGCCACTCATTCTTGTCAAAAAGAAATCCTCCCCCGATGGACCTCCGAAATATCGCCCCTGCGTAGATTATCGCGCGTTAAACAGTGTGACAGAGAAGGAAGTTTTTCCTCTCCCCAACATCGAGGAAACATTCGATCAGCTGGGAGGAGCGAAATATTTTACCGCAATGGATCTCTGCCGTAGCTATTGGCAGGTGGAGAATGATAGGCGCCTAATCGCTCACCAGCGAAACCTTTTTCCTTTACCGCCTGATCCCTTACCAAATATTCCCACCTTCCTCGACGGCTCCACAGACACCACGCAAGCCGCTACGTCCGCGGAGCCCCACGGGACATCAGTGGCCGGAGGGACAGCGGACGGAAACCTGTGCCACCCCTCCCTCGGGCTGCGCTCGGAGGCACCGCCATCATCACCGCGAGGATGGGACCAGGAGACACACAGGCAACGCCGGCGCTTAAATTACCGAAGGAAGAGGAGAGAACAACGGAGATCGAAGCGTCGCTCCGCGCCGACGGTGCCCCCCGCTTTCTACCTGCTACCTCGTGCCCCCTAGGGTCAAGCCAGAGTGAGTTTCTTTGTAATGAATGTGGCAACAGCTGGAAATTCTGTGACGGAACTACCAATGAAGATGTTCATTAGAGGTGAAAATTGTTGGATAGTGCTATTATGTGTGAATAAGCCGCTGTGTCTTGATCTTTTTGTGTAATATCGTACTTTTTAAACTGAATGTGGCCAATGGTTCTTAAGAAAACTGTGTTGAAGTGACGGTCAGATAGTTATTTCGCATATGATAGCATAAGAAGAAGTGAGGAAGTGATTTTTAGATGTCTGTCAAACCAGTGCTAACTCGCATAATGATGGTGTGAACACATTGGAAAAAGACTAGCTAGTTTACCTTGATGTAAATATTTGAGAATGCAATAGTGCAGCATCATTATCAAGGAGTTTAAAAGACATGTTATGATTCTTTTAATTCATTATGATTTTGGTTTGAAACTTCTCGGAGTAAATGTTTTGTTTAATGGTGCATATTGACATGGGTTTGCAGTTGAGAAGTGTCCATTCCCAACTGTTATTTTGCTCTTTCTGTAATTTATTGACTAATATTTAACATTTTTGTAATTAATATTGATACACCTTGATAACTACAGGAGGAATAGTTATTGACATAAAATGAATGACACGGATAATTCGGTTAGTATTGTTCATGTGACTAAATACTTTCTTCATGTCAAATTTAATTGTAAGTTGTGAATGATTGGCGTACTGCTCAAAGTATCTTGTCTTAATTCTACTTGTTAGTGCTGGAGGTAATTTTAGACCAGATGAAAAAAAGGGTATTAAAAAAAAAAAAAAGGGGTATACTGATAAGGGTATTTTGTAACGAATGCATGTAAAACCATTTTTTTTGTGTATAGTGTGCTTTGTGTATGTTAGTGTATTTTCCATGTGACGCGCGAGCGTACTGAGGCCACTCAATCCTTTCTTCCCCCCCCCGTAGCCTTGTTTGCCGAGGGGATGATGTGGGGAAGGCAGTTCACGAACGTGGCGAATAAGCGCGCAAAGGCCGAGCCACCCCTTGGAGTCGCGTCAAACTGTTCTTCCCTCATCATTCCCAAGGATCCATTCTTCCTACGCACGCTTCTTGCCTCGCAGCTGCACCCGAAAGCCTCTGACCGCGACGGATTCCGCTGGGAAAACCTACGTTCCAATCCCTTCTTCCTCCCCCGCCCTCCTCACCATTTCCCACTTTCCCTCGGCTTTCAAGACTTCCTGGAACCTTCCCGACGCCCTTCGAATCCTGTATGGTCCTCCACCCCCCACCCTTGCATACTTACTCGGTGCTCGTGTATAAAAGCGGGCACCGAGACGGACTCCTGGCGAGTACCTTTCCCCTGGGGACCCTAGTCAGGACCCCGACACCCTTGCCTCTTGGGGACTTTCACCGGACCCCGCCATACCTGCCCACCGGGAGCCCAAGGAGGATCCCGACACTCCCTTCCTTCGCCGGGGACTTTAGCCGGACCCCGCCGCCTTCTCCTCTGGGGACCCTTGTTCGGACCCCGCCGCCTTCTCCTCTGGGGACCCTTGTTCGGACCCCGCCGCCTTCTCCTCTGGGGACCCTGGTTCGGACCCCGCCACCTTCTCTTCTGGGGACCCTGGTTCGGACCCCGCCCTCGCCGCTTCCCGCACCTGCATCCTGTGCCCACGCCTCTGGGGACCCTTGGCCGGACCCCGCGCGAAGTAAGTTCCTTTCCCGCTACTCCCTCTCCATCCCCCGCTAGGCCTCAGTACGACTCCCCCGTACTGCTTGGACAATAATAAATCTTGTTCCTTATCGACTCCCGTCGTATTCTTTGAATTGCTCCCCTTCCCCGAAAGGACAACACGACAGCGTTGTTAGATGCGGAAAAAAAACCTCTCCCCAATCCCTCCCGAAATCCTCCCCCTCCTTCTTCGAGCAATTTAAAGGAGGAGGAAAAGGACGTGGAATTGGGAGAGAAATCAATAGGGATGATTTTCGGCACATTTCTGGAAGGGATGCCAGGGGGGTGGGGAATCGTCAGATAGAAGGAAAAAAATAACGCTGTATACAGAAGTACGAGGGCAAAATAATGTTTGAAACGTTTCCTCTTCTCCCTACTTCTTTCACACGCAGACCTTTTAGCCCCTCCCTTCTGGGATGCGGATAAATTCTTAATGATCGGAAACGTCGGTGAATTCTTCCCAAAAGATTTCCGTTAATTCTGGACAAGAGCTGAGAGAGTGTAGTCAAAGAACAGTATGTGCTAATGTAAAGATTTTTATCATTTCACCAAAAAGAGGAGAGTAGCAGCAGTTTTGAATAAAATATTTTTATGTCTCGGAGTGGAAAAAATGAGTTTTTGGTTTGCATTTACATGAACTGAGTTCCCTGAAAGTAAGCTCGAGGGTTAGTAGCATTTGGAAACACTAATAGTCTCCAATAAATGATTTCCACATTAATTAATTTTCTTCACTTAGAACGAGCAAAATTTGAATGTGAAGCTTACATTTACCGGTGGTGGTTGCATTTTAAACCAACTCAAGGTTTATTGTTACAGTACTGCTCTGGTAAACTTAAAAAATGCATTATTCTCTCTTTGAAAGAAATGCGTGGCACTTTGCATTTCGTATTTATGATTAATTTTTTTCCTGCTGGTTCATTACTCTCCCGCATAAGGATGCCTGTAGGGATAAATCCTAAGTAATTACTCATTAAGCATTAGTTTCACAAATTTTGAACAACCATTAGCTCGAACAGTGAGGGATTACTTTGCATAGTTAAGAGAAATTTCGCAGCTATACGTTTAAATATGCCGATTTACACATCAGATACATGTTTTAAATTCCATGGAAGCGTGGCTTGTAATTTGTAGGCACTTGGAAAATAATGAGAGGAGAGAAGGTATTGGAAATTTGGATGCATTCCTTAGCAATGAGGCCGACCATTTAAAAATTTTTAGTGATTTACCTACAAATTTTATGCGGGGAATTTTCTAGTCAGTATTGGAGTGAGAAATTTTAGGGTTAATTAATTTTGTAACAATTTTTTCATTGATGTTATTCTATTTGTATGCATTGTGATACGAAATAAAAATAATAGTAATCCCTTTCATGGATTTTGCAGAAAGAATTTATTTTCATTCCATCGAGGGAATGAAAATCAGTGGACTTGTATTAACGCCTAAAATATCCATGGAAAGCAAGCATTTGATAAAAAACTATTCAATTGAGTATGAGTCTTTTTTTTAAATGATATGGAAATATATTTGAAAATGACATAGTGTGCAATTCTTAGCTAGTGTTTGTATATTTTTGGAGCACCTATATAGTTCCAAATTGTATGTGTGAGGAGTCGTGTATTAAGGAAAATTTATGAATCTTTAATTGTAGCATTGTAATCGAGTGCCATGCCCTTCACAAAACCACCGTAAGTATGAACTCGGATACACCACTCTTGACTACATTATTCTACTATGTTTGGCATATTAATATGCGGTGAGACTCATAGCCCACGTAAACTGATTCTGGGTATTATGTTATCCCGTAAATTTTGTTGCGGTGGCGCTAGGCTTAAAAATTCAATGATTTACTTTGATTTATGCGGACATGATTGGGATACCATCCCCAACGGCCATTATTTTAATTTCAATAGGTAATTTCATAGTCACGGCAGTATGCGAACTACTGGTTTTGCCGGTCGTTTAATATCTAATCGCCATCAAGGGATACCGGAGTCAAAAAACTCCTCACCCTCATACGTAGCTTGGTTATTATTCATCCCATCGATTGATCTGCGACACGGAGAAAAAAAATTATCTGCGGGAAAAAAAATTCTCACCCGAGTTCGAAGTGGAATTACTTTTTCACGTTTGTTCCGATTGCATCACTTCTCTCCCCGGAGCAGGAAGCGTTCCATTTTTTTTGTCCTCCTATCCATTTGTCTAGCGCGCGTGTCATTAAATTCGGAGCGATTACAGAAACCGAATCCTCCCCAAACAATGCATACAAATAGGTCACGCTGCCATGGCCCCCGGCTCGGCGTGGGCGTCGTGTGGAGGGGGTAGTTGGAGGGATTAGGGGAGGTGGGTGGGTTGGGCGGTAGGGGGCGTCATCCTGCGAAGGGGTGCGCAACGGGGTGATGTTATGCCTCGAGTGCCGTGGAATGACGGGGGAGGGTGGGAGGGATGGGGTCTCGGAGGGGAGGAATAGGAAGGAAAACTCCCATTGCTTCATGGGAGGAGAAGCTGGAATAGTGGAGAAGAGACGGATTCGGGCGTGAATGAAAAAGTATTTGAAGGAAGCAATTCGACGGATGATTCTGAAAGTAATTCTAGAGAATGGCAGGAAAAAATTTCGTTGTAGCCAGTTTGCGATGGATACTGTAATCCAGTGGTTGTAGTGGAGTTTGTTTTAGAGTCATTCCTTTTTAAATCAAAAAATGGTCCGAGCTTCACCATCTCAGATTTCAGCTAAAATTTGTGCATAGATAATAACAAAGATCTATAACAATTCCCTTAATAACAATATCTTCCAAACTCCTAAAAAACACAAAAATTTTCTTGTTGTACCTGATTTAGCAACATTTTGACTTTCTAAGCTAAGAATTTTCTAATTTTTTAACCTAATCCCACGAGGATTAATGATGGTTAAAGAAAAGTATTGTTGAAATGAAAGTCTGTTTAGGCCCATGCGTGAGGGAGTTGAGCACTGATTTTACACCGGCCATATCTCCCAAAACCCTAAAAAACACAAAAAATTCTTTTTGAACCTTAAAGAACAGAATTAAGACTTTCTAAAAAAATGCTTATATAATTTTTAAACCTTGTCTCACATGGACTTTTTTTTTAGCTCCGAAAAACTAATTTTTCCAAATTTCTCAAATTCAAGTCATCTTTTCTCAGTGAGAAATGCTCATATTCCATGTTTATATATTCATACATTAGATACGTATGAGTGCCACGGTGAATGGACTGGCCCGTTTTCAAGATTATTTCTTGGTGTAGCTTAAGGCTAAACTTGTGAAAAGAAGGAAATTTGGAAGTTGCATTTACAGCGACAAAAAGACACTTATTCTTGCGAAAAGTCTATTTAAAACTCCTCTATTAGCATTCAGACTTTATATAATTTCTATTGACACCTTTTACATGTGTATGTCACTTAAAACCAGTCTTCTGCTGCCTGTAGAAAAATAGTGTAAAAAGACGATTTTCAGGCCTTAACGCAACGCATACATTCAGGGGCGATTATATTCTATTGAAACAGGGAACGGCTCTTGGCTCAGGAAGGTTGACAGTATCTATGCACCAATTATAGCTGAAATCTGAGATGGTGAAGCAAGATATTTCTGAAAAATTCGTCGATTTAAAATGGAATGACCCTTATAATCAACATCGTTTGCAGAGTTGCTGTCATGCTAGACTAACAATTAGGATATCGCGGGTTTTTATCTCGCATTGAGAATTGATGTAGAGCTCGTCTTAGGATTAAGCTTGGATATTATTTGATGCTTGGCATTAAGGCATGCTATGCAGTACGAAATTACCTAACTCAATTACCTAAATAAATCTTAAAACCTTATACTACTAGAATTGCCTTAATATGAATTTCAACTGAACAGATTAAATCGTGCCGTCTTTCCCAATCGTAAATGCAAGACAAGCCCGAAGTTGGATACAAACCCGTGTACAAACACGCTCTGCATTTGATTCATTGTTAACTGTACTTGGCTGGAGTGTAGATTGCTACCGACGCCTATTTTTAGGAAAATAGTGTGATTGTATGTAGGACTAAAATCTATTGTGAGCTATCGCCTCGGACGATTAAATGACGAGGATGCCAAACGTTTGGAAAATCTTTTTCAGCTTCTCCCGTTCAAAGATTTCTGATAACCGTATCGGTGCTCGTAATAAAATTTACCTCACCTTGGGGAAGAAAAGGGACAGATTAAACTAAAGTGACGCTTCGTGTCCCGAACACGCAAGGATATCTTCAGTCAATCTCGCTTTTTCGCAAAACGAGATCGGGAAATAACATTTGATTTTAATTTCAATTTTGCTGATAAATTTCCTTCAACGGTATCGATAGCGGTGCGCAAAGTGAACGGACGAGGGATAAAGAGCGCGCTCTGAGCGGTGACGAGGGCGGAGCAGGTGCCCAATAGCGGCCCACGACATGTAGCCGGCATGACCACGTGGAAAGAGATGCCGAGGATCCACAAGTGGAGGTTGAAATGGAAGTGACGTCCCGGACGGCGTTGGATGGCTTACATGTGGGATGGAGCGGAGGAAAGAAGATGTGGGCAAATAGTAGTCGAACGGCACTTGAGGCAGGATGTCGGCGCAAAACCTTTGGAGGAAAATGAGAGAAACATGCCTTGAGGACCTCTGTTTTATCAATCATAGACCTCAACCTCAAAATAAATTTGATTGAGTCCACAAAAGGAAGGTACCCTAAATTTTATGTACCAAGTTCGAATAATCAAATATTCACTGCTTAGTTGACGAATCACAATCCCAGGCAAATAATCAGAGTTTCACCAATCTCTGATTCTAGAACCAATCAGTATTTTTCCTATATGAATACTTGACAGAAATAATCAGAGATTAGAGGGTAATCACAGATTAATGAATCGTTGATTATTTGACAGATAATTTTGACTATGAATACCAACCCTAAGATTCTGGATTTGAATACCAATTCGGAAATGGGCGTCCTACTTTTCCTACAATTAACTTGTCTGGATGCTGCAACATAACCTTAGAAGTTGATGGGCCACAAGCCTAAAACTTTCACTGCTGTCCGGGGTCACTTTAATCGCTTAGAAAATCCTGTAACTCCATTGCTGAGCATCGGGGAAGAGAACTTGGGAAAGAGATGAGATGGAGCGAGAAAGGGAAGTGGAGAGAAAAGGATAGGAAAGGCATTGAATGGTGAGCGTTAGGCGGGAGGTCTCTGCGGACGTTCAGGAGAGGGAGATGGGAGAGATTGTTGGATAGTGGTCATATTTACGGAAGCGGGTGGTTGGGAAGCAGGAATGGGACGCAGTGAGAGAGTGGTCTGCGTGCGAGTTTTCGGGGAAGCTTTTGGATAGTGCGGAAGAGAAACGCTCGGGAGGGTAAGCTCGGCCGTCCGGAATTCGCTACGATGAATATCGTCGGGGGAAATGGAAATGGACGCCTGAGGGAGAGGATGAGAGAGGTAGAGGGAGAGTTTCCCTTTCTGTGGAAGGGAAGAATGCAGGGGAATGCACTGGAATTGGACTCAGATGGGAGTGAAGCGAATGTGTTTTGGTGGTTTCGTATTTAGGCGTGGCTGTATGGCGCATACCATGTAATATGTCGATGTTAAAAGAGATACTTGCTTCATATACACTTGCCCCAAGCACAATTTTGCGGTTTTACTGGGCACTATATAGATGCATGTAACAACGTGGGGTCTATACAAATGTTTGGCATATTGATTGTCAACACCAATCGATACCGTTCAATATCTTCGGCTATGCCTTGCCATGCGGTAGCGTACGCTATGATGTTATGTGTCTTGTTTTTGGGGGGCACAAAACTGAGTGCAAGATTCGATAATATGCGGCATAATTGTAAAATGAATTATGTGTAGGTACGATATTTGTATAAAGAAACGTGAAATAGAAACTCATTTGATGCATTAATAGGGCTTATTATTTGATACAGCATAAAATTATTCGATACCATGTTATAATGTATATTATCGCTGTGTAATATACATTGTATCATTTCCACCCGAGGGGAGATATCATCCAATTCCGATTGTACCTTCGCCGTGAGATGATATTGTGTGTCTTGCAATACCACGCGATATTCGTCATTGCATGTCATAAAGGCCGATGCGGCACTGTGGAATGAAATGCTATTTGGATCATTTGTACCCCAATGTTGACATTTCTGTTGTATATTTTAATCGCAATCGGCTCTAATAAGGTCCTCGAGTATTTCAAATGCTCGGGGGTACTTACTGCCACAGAGTAAGCTCCGGAAGCTACCTCAAGGGTATATGGAAGGGGGTAAAAATGCATGTTACCTGGATGCAGAATGGAGTAGATACGTAGAGAAAGGTATTGAATGAGAAGCAGTAACTTTGTTATTCCGCATGTAATTATTGGAAACGACCTAGGTTTCGACGAAGCTCGTCATCATCAGGTGATAAAGGTCGTTTCCAATAAATACATATGGAATTACAAAGTTACTGCTTCTCATTCAATATGCTAAGCAAATTCCATGAATTCACGCCTGAAACAACGGAATTTAGAGAAAGGTAGATGAAGTATGCTAGGCTAAAGAAAAAGGTGTAAGGTAGTAGTGCCCTAGGGTTAAAGGGGAAGAGGCGGGGAGAAAAAAAAGGGGTTTGAGGTTTTGAGTTTTTACACGGGCGCATGATGAAGGGTGGAGGGAGTGTTTCGAGAGTGTACGAGTGAGGTGGGGGGAGGGTGGAGGGGGAGAGGGGGAAGGGGGAGCATTGGATGTAGAGAGAAAGGTGTGCGGATGGAGCGGCGGGGGGGGGGGGGGGTGTGTGTGTAACGGGTGTGGCGTCCGTGGAAGGGCGAAGGGAGAGGCGATGGAATGAGGAGCGGGAGCAAAAGCGGAGTGGATGTGACTGCAGGGGGATAGTGGTCTGTGTGGCAGGAAGGAAAGAGCAGGAATCGAGTATACTCGCTGTGTACCAGAAATAGACAAATGGGTCTCAATATCTCCAATGAATCGTTGCTGAATTGTTACTGAATTATTATTTTTTTAAGATTGGTCAACTACATTCCTCCATCCTTCCCCATTCTTAGCTGGCTCTGTCAACTCCTAGTAAATCGTGTTTCCTTAACATCTTTTTATTTGACCCACGTAATTACTCATTGGTCCTCCCCGAGGCTT
The DNA here is from genome assembly GCA_933228895.1 of Platycnemis pennipes. NCBI lineage: Eukaryota > Metazoa > Arthropoda > Insecta > Odonata > Platycnemididae > Platycnemis > Platycnemis pennipes. The sequence goes on from OW121847.1 coordinate 112,512,328, forward strand.
CTATCATTATTTTCTCCCTCAGTCATGTTCTTGAAAAATCTATCTTGACAGTTATTTCTCATGGTCTGCCCTATCTACCTGTTGTTCCTCGTTCGTACTGTAGGTACTTTATGGGTACATTTCTTCCCCTGTTCCCCTGCACCCATCGTACAAATAATTTTTTATACCATGTTCATAGTTAACCATCACTATCCTTAACCAATGCTAGGTCTAGAAGGCTTTAATTATTTTTTTAATAAGTATTCTGAATAGTCCATGCCTCAGGTCCATGGAGTGCCACTCACCATACAAAGGTCTTCAGTGCTACATCCTAGCTGCTGACTCTGAGTACTGGTATCTTCACCATATGGTTGAGTTTTCTGCGTTTAACATTCTTTGTGTTTCTTCCGTCGCATGAGATATTTCTCTCAAGGTGGGCTAATAATTCCACTGAATGTTACTAGATTTTTGACGTGCAAGTTAAAAGAATATAAGATAATGGGATAGTAAAAATCGTGAAAGATACTATTTGAAGCATTTGTGGTATGGTTGTGTGTGGATGATATGTGCTGGATTAAAAGACGCATTTTTTGGTCGTTTATGGTTTTTTCCTAGTTACTTGTGACATAGTCCTCTCTTTGACATTTCCATTTACTGCATCTTCTTTAATTGTGAAATTTTTTAGACGAAAATGGCATTCTTTTTTAGCAATATAGAAACGGAATGTATTAAATGATCGATTAATGGTTATTTTTATAGGTTCCTCATGCCCTTGTTTTAAACAGCAAAATTATGAAATGAAGGCCTTCCTTCTTAAGATGGTCGGAAACATTTTGTCGGAATAATTTCAAAATAATGCCATGATTTGGTGAAAAACATGAGGCTGATTACGCGACCCTAAAATTGAAATGTACGTGAGAATGAAGAGTGTCACGTCCCACTCAGAGCCGCAGGAGGGACCGTGGATGCCCGATCCCCATAATTTCGAGTCTCGTGCAAGAGAAAAGTGGGTGAAAAGGTCGATCTTGGCGGGGACCCTGTCGGAAAGGGAGTGGAAGAGATAAGGAAATAAAAAAGAGAGGGAGCTTGTTCTGGATGGTGCGGCGGTTTGACTTTCCTCATGCATAGATATGGGCAGCAGATACAGAGTGAGAGAAAAGGAGGTGGGACAGGGCGAGGGACGGACTGTGGGAGCCGATCCCGGGAATCGATGGTTGGATCCCGCTCGTGGAAGAAAAGAAAGGGATGTGGAGAACGGTGCGGAAGAAAGGCATGCACGGGAGATGTGGGGATAGGAGCCGGGATGCATGACGAGGCAATAAGCCGGCGCGCGAAATAGGAGGAGAGGAGACGGATTAAGGCTCGGGGCAAAACAAAGAAAAAGATGGGGAAAAGGAAGGAAACGGAAGGGGTGGAGTGGGTTCCGTAACCGTGCCTTCGGAGCCTAGCAGCTTACGGCAGTGGATCTCCCTCCCACTCTGCAGCGGAAGGGGGCATTACTTGATGGCGTGCTTTTACGGAGGGATTTCCTCCTCATGTTTACTTTCAGCCTACAACTTTTCCTTGCAGCTTACGGCTAATGATAGCATCGCCGCGCGTAAGGCATGCAATTTACCACGATTGCCGAGTAAGGGGCGGGGTGGGAAGTTATTACACAATTCTTCATTTTAGAGGCCAACGTGATTCCCACGACGAGAAAAAGTCTCTCACGATGTTTAGTTTGTGCGTTTTTTTTTCTTTAAATACTCCCGCAGCAATTTCATGGCGGATGGAATACTTTGCACTTGCAGATAGTGCAGCTTTGTTGTCTTCCGTGGGCCATTAAAGTCTGAGAAGCTCGCTCCATCCTCGCTAATCTCCCTGATATTGTCGCTTTTTATCACCTGATAAATCCCATGTTATCTACCTATATTAATTTTGTAGCGTGTCAGTCTGGCATCATTCTGCATCCGTTTTGTTTCGTTCTCTCCCAATTTTTAGCTAAAAGAATGAGGTTTGGTGCGTTGAGTGAGGATTCTGTCTGTATAGATTAGTAGTAGTACTGGATTTTTAGCAGTCTGTGGTGCGGAGAAAAATGCAAGAGAAAAATTGTGTTTTCTCTGTCTTTTAACATTATAAACCAGTTGCTATGCATATTTGTATACGTTGCTAAATAAATGTGTACACTTGCGTTTTTGATAAAGGGACTAAAATTTGATTGAAGAATTTTAAGAAAGTGGAATTAGTTTCATCTATCAATATTGTAAGCATGGAAATATTAAATGACGTTTTCGATGTGCAGATTGTGAAATAAAACAATTTTTGCCTACCGGCCACGATCTTGTGTATAATATGTGAATATCAAAATTAGTCGTTTTGCAGTACTTTTATAATAGTTGAAAGAAGGTTATAAAACATGTATTGTGTATTATTGTTCGTTGCCTAAGTTCGAAAATACACCCACCATTTTAAAATTATCAATGGCTGTCCTACACCCAAAACATTCCGTTTTGTATTAATTTAAAATGGAACAACCACTTATATCTCCACTTGAAAGATAGATATACCTAATTATCTCAAGGTGTTGTGACTACTAAGGTCATTTTGCGCATTTAATAACCCAGACCAAAAACGTGTTAGAAAAACAATGCTTGGTTAGTATGTAGAATAGTATATAAGTATTAATTAGAAATAGTGTTAACTATGAGTGGACACGATAGGCTCAACTCTGTATTGGTCATATGGAAAAAGAGTTGCATTTAGAGCTGTTGGACAGATTACAAATCGTCTTAAATTTTGGGTAGTGAAATCACTACATGAAGAAATTTTAGAACGCAATCGACACGTTTGAAATTGTCACCCAATACCTTGTTCAGATCCCCAAATATTTTGTGGTGTTGGCGTTCCATCCTATATTTCACACAGTCGGCAAGTAGGTTTTTCACCTAAATTAATTCCAAAAGCTCAAAAAACCATTTCTAAAATAAATCTACCGAGACGATTCCAGAAATATACTACACCAAACTTTACATCGCTTTGTGTATAGTATTTACCAAATATTCGTCAAAACCATTCGATCGACTATATTAAAATCTCCTAGAATATTCCATTTTTCATCAATTTCAATTAAGACATTCAGTCTACATACCTACCTTAAATATTTGAAAAGGCTAAAAGGACCAATTCTATTTTTAAATCACCCATACGATCCCGTAAAAATATCACAGCCACCTTTGCATCGGTTTGGGTGTAATTTTGTAGTGTGTCAAGCAGCCAGTCAGTCATTCTGTATTCGTTTTATTTTGTTCTCTCCCAAGTTTTGAGTTAAAAGGGTGACGTTTGGTGCGGGGAGTGTGGATTTTCTGTCTGTATGATTTGGTAGTAATTTTGGATTATTATTAGTTTGTAGTGCAGAGAAAAATGCAAAAAACGTGGTTTTTGAGAGTGGGAGACAAAATATAATGAAAATATTGTGTATAAAAAAGTACAAAACATATAGGAGAATTATAGTGGAACACATTTCTCTATATTTAAAATAACCATTTCCTTCTCTCTGCATACGGAATGCTTATGAAAAGTTGGTGCATAAAAGTGTAAAAAAATCCAAAGACTACTTTGAGTGGTGAAGCAGTAACTGCCTGCCTGAAGCACAAGCACGGCTGCCACCTATTGATAATGTGTAATCAGTAGTTTCCAAACACTTTGTAAAACCTCATTTGACACTAGAACACAAAGTTCACCTCAAGAGCACACCAGAGAGAGACTAAAGCAGGCCGTAGGTCTGCTAGTTGTAATGTAAATGCTCTCTCATCTCCGAGAAATTGTTGGCATTGGTGGTGGATATTCACTCAAGGCGATTTTTTAATGAGACTTTTGTTGCTGAATACGCTTGACTCCATATCGTCCTCATTTGCTTATATTGGCCGATCTTTTAAACCACTTTTCAATCTTTGCAGTTCGTGACTTTCCAGGTTGAGCGTGTTTAAAACTCTCAGCTCACTAGACACTCAATTGCTGAAGCACTGTAGACATGTCCGTAAAGAAACAAATGGTGGCAGACGAGAGCGGCGTAATATGTTTTGCCTTTCACAACCATGTGCTGAGTGGAATGTTGATTCACATCCCACTTCTTCCATTTGCGTCTCTGGAGGTTAGCGTCAAATACTAATTACCACTTTTTTATTCTATGGATCCCGAAAAAAAAAGAATGTCAAGCCGCGTGAAACAAGAAAAAAAATTAAAAGGATTTGACTTAGCAAGAAAACTTCGGAGTTGATAAGGTTTCTCTCTTAAGACATTTTTGCCACCTGAGGTGATAGGGAGGAGGTTGGCTTTCCTTGAATGTAGAAGAGGATATTGAAAAAGAAATGTGAACCGCGCAAAGCTAAGGGGGGGGGGAGAGAGAGATGGAAGTGTTTGTGGGTGGTGGAGGAAGCGAAGGAGGGAAGGAGGAGGCGAGGGTGAGAAGATGGGAAAGATGCACTCTTCCTTCCGTTCTTCACCGATCTTCGTTTTTTTCCGCACCCATAAAATACTGTGTCGTAAAACATCAGGTGTTCCGAAGGATGATGGCAGAGGGATGTCGGGGGGAAGAGGAGTGTTGGTTGAATGGGTCGTGGGTGGAGACTTGCCACGGAATGGAGTGCATAGATAAGTAAGACCGATAAAGAGGAAGCAGGAGGGAGATAGGAGAATGAAAGAGTCGGTGGAAGTGACTACAATAACGACGAAAAAAAGGAGGAATTCTGGCATAGAGAATGGTTTATTAGTCGTTGGTTGTACTTGGGGGACTTAAAAAAATACCTCGCTGGTTGCTCGGCACTCGACTAAATGATAGAGTTTTCAGCTGTGGATGCGTGGCAATTTAAACTGCACGACAGCTGTTAAGATTTGTAGTTGTTCATATGCTATCTTTTTGAATTCAAAGATATTACATTCACGCAATGAAAACGAGTACAATTTTTAAATAGCAAATATAATTTATACCACAACCAGGATTCTCCACATGAATATAAATAAAAAATTCTAATAGTGTAAGAAATACTTGGATGATACATAAATTATGCACAATGATGAATGAAATCAAAACATCTTAACATGCGGCAAAAAATAGTATTAAACTCGTTAATTCCATTCTTAATATGAGGTGGAAATACATTTATTAAGATACATTATTTATGCTGGTTCCATCATGTTTGCAAAATTTGCCGGCTTTAAATGTCTCAGGAGTAGCAAGTGATTTTCACTCTGGTTTAATATTTTGAGTGTGTCATTGCCATCATATTCAAATATTTTTCATATGTCAATTTATGATAATTGCAAACACAACGAATCCGTAAAAACAAGGATTCTAACCAATAGTCTAATTTAAGCATTTTCCAAGTTTTTTTTCGTAATTAGAATCATTCGTCAATTAGTAATCATTTGTAATCTTTTGGTAAATCATAGTGGAAAAAATAAAGTTTCAAATTAAAAATTGTCCTTTTCTTAGTTATTATTCGAAAGCAATATCCTTTAAATTGTATTTCAACTCCCCGTCCTTGCAGCACTCGCTTGTTGGCTATCAGCAATGTTGTATTTAATATGGAGATTAATTTATAGGAAATGACAGGGAAGAATTAAATATAGCTTTACTCTCAATTCTATGGCTTACTTATTTTGAAACTCATTGTATGAATTCCTGCGAATTTATCAGCAATATTCTTTGTGTTATATATGTAATACGTGGAAAGCATTCTAAATCTCTTCCCAACTGGCAAAATTTTACCGTTTTTCTTTGGAAGAGAACATAATTATCCCTGATGGTGGAAAGCTTTTCCCTCGCAATGGCTCAGAGCACTCGAGTCATCCATTGCTTTCAGATATTCTTTCAGTATCATCTCTGTTAGAGATTTCCTCCTTCCCTCCACATAAACTCCATATCTTCTTCCGCATCCAGCTACTCACCGAACCAGCAGCAGACTGCTTCGGTTATTGCAACCTTTCTCCAGTTTGCCTCGTTCTTACTGTCTAGAATTTTTTTCTCCTGGCTGCTCCTCGCATTCTCCTTGTCTGACGGAACCCCATCTGCATTGGGCATTAACCTACTCCCTCGCATGATTTCCGATACCTCCCCAGTCAATTCCTTTTCTCTGGAACTCCTTTCAAAAACCAAGGATTACGAAACACAGATCGATCAAATGCACGAACTGGTTGTATAGTCTCCATCAGTATCGCTCTCTCACTCTTTCCAGTTTCTCCTAGCATTCTTCATCCTTTTTATTTTTTCTCGTTACACTTATCTTTCAGTCCGATCGTATATAGTACCAGTGAATGGTTTGTGGTAGAGAGTGACCATGATCACCGAACATACGCACGAGCGCTTGAAGATAAAATACTGCTTTATGAAAGACATTACTCATGCACCCAAAATGCACTACAATCATTTGATCATTTTGAAAAGGAATTTAATCGTTGATAATATTTTAGGCATTTGTTTGAATGAAAGAAGTCATGAATCCCAGTACATATGCAAGGGTGTAGATAACATAAGTTACTAGTGATAAGAACATTATTCAGATACTCTACTTCCTATTTTGCCTAAATTATGCTTATTTTTCCTGTTAAATTTGTTACTTATCATACATTATTTTTATCCATAGGCCGTAATACATTTTAAATTAACTGCACAGTAGCTTATCTCCGTAATGCTGTCATGTTGATGGAAACTATGGCAACATTCAAGTGATTTTTATCAGGATCATCATCAACAAACAGATTAGTCTCAACTTTACTTGGAACGCTGAACTGAGATATACTCGTAATTTTCTAAATTTCCTTATTTCATCCTCCCTATTTATTTCCAAACATTTCTCGATCTTTTTCTTCGATTTGACAGGGTACTCCAGCACACGCTGCCGTGAACCAGTACCCTCATTTTCACTCCTTTACTAAGGATTGAAAAAAATCACCCCCTCCTTTTTCCCCGCAGAACTCCTTTCCTATTTTTACTCCTTTTCCCAAATTGAAAAGTACTTGTTCGTTCTGAAGGACATGACCTGCCACTGCATAGCTGCGATGGTTTGCATCTCTGCATGCCGCATTTGCGCTAATTAAAACGCTCCCTCCAACTCCTTTTGTTCCACATTCGGAGCCACCAAAGCCTGAGGCGCCTTCGTTGCTGTTCTGGCGGAATGCACTACGGACTTCCCCGTCCCTCTCTGGCGCTTCGTCTTTTCTTTGCGGTGAGCCTTTCGGTCTAACGAATTTTTAGTTCCCTCCCGTAATAAGCATTTCAAAGGGATTTGCGTCTCTGCTATTAATTAGAGCCACCATCACATACGCATTAATTTTTCATTCATTCCTGAGGACCGGAGTAACTACCCTCGATTCTTTTCGCTGTGTCACCATGTTTGTCATATTTTTGATATTTTATGCGATTTCTTCCCTTCCTTCGGCGAGCTGTGGATGTTCTGCTGCCATTAATAAACTATGTTACACATTAGCTATGTACCTCTGTATGTTTTATATGGGAAGCTACCCGGCCAGAGAAATATCCAAATAAAGGGGAGGGAACTTAAATTAACAACTTCCTATGCAGTCTCACCTTAAAGTGAAATTTTATACACCTTCATATATTAACTAAACTATGCGCTTTGTGTAACGTAGACTCATATGCTTCTATACTTCTATACACTACAAAGGATGCTGCATTAATTCTGAGAGCTCCATTTATTTTCATTCATTAATGTATGGTTACGGTGGGCATGTAATGGTTTCTTAAGCATGAATTTGTTTTCTTCAGAGAAGCTAGTCAACAAAAATATTGTTTATTATAGTAATTATTATATAAGAGTAATTAAATACTAAGGGCTTAAGGATCGAGACAAATAAATAATTTTTATTCTATAAGAATTCATGCAGCTGGTATGTAAGGGTGTAATTAATAGAAGTTGGTGGAGTTAAGAGGCATTTGCGCTTAAATCACAAAGCAATCCAACCAGTATTCCATTTTTCGTCATTTGGATGACTTCTCTGACGCCTTGTCACTGGTGCAAGGGGAAAATTTCAATCTATGTGGTTGTGGATCTCTTTTTCCTTACGTTTCAGCGATCAAACCAACCGTGTCATGGAGTTATTTACGTTTTCAGGAAATAAATTGGATTCTAATATACTTCATTTGTTTGGTCTGAATCACAACTCAAGATTTGACTGGAAATTCTATTCCGTGGCTGTTTAAAATCCTCGTTGCTTTGAGATGAATGCCGAGTTGACCTTTTGCAAGGCTTGCTAATTTTCTCTGCACGGGTAAAACGGATATTTAAAACTTTCTTATACGGATCGGATGTACCAATTGTGTATACCATGTCATGTCTGAGGAGGGAAGGGGATGACGTTCCCTTTCTTTATCATCTCATTAACCCAGGACCCTTTACGAGTTACCTAGCTGGATATTTATTTATTTATTGTTTTTAATGTTTACCCAACATATAAATATAATTACAGGGTAAACAATTAATTATCGAACAAGATAATACAATATTATTAGCACTGGTCAAAACGATAGACAAAGAAGATAATACAAATATTAATAACATTGGACAAATTATAAATATCTATCAAATATCAATAACATGAACAACATTATCAACATTAACAACATTACCTCAGTGTGTTAAATTTAGAAATAAGTTCTTTTAAAAATTTATTTCTGTCTTGATATAAATTCAGATAATTGCAATATTTGTTGTATGTAATACACAATCTATTAACGGGAGAATTTTTACAATATTCACTATTGACATTCATGACATAAAATGTCATCATATTTCTACCCTTTCTGGGTGGAACATGGAAATTTATTCGGTTCAACAACATGCCACATTCTCCTTTATATATTACGTCATGTAAAAATATAAGATCATTCAATATTCTTCGATCAAATAGTTTATGGAAATGAAACATTTCCAATAAGTTGGCGTATTTTACATGATTTTCCATAATAGGATAAACGCGATATCGAATATAATACATATACCTTAAAAACCTTTTCTGAATTCTCTCAATAATTTCACTGTACTTTTTTGCATAAGGGTTCCATATTACAGAGCAATATTCTAATTTACTCCTTACAAGAGAAAAATACAATAATCATAGCACACATTCATTTCTAAAGTACTTTGACATACGGTATATAAAACCCTGCAGCTTACATGCAGACATGGTAATGTACAATATATGATTTACAAAGGTCATTTTACAGTCAAAAATAATGCCCAAATCTTTTATTTCACTTTTCCTTTCAATAATCACCTCGTCCATTGAGTAATTGAACATTAATACATTCTTTCTCCTTGAATAGGTTGTAGCAGAACATTTTTTAATGTTGAAGTGCAAATGGTTGTTTTGAGACCAAATAACTAAATTATGTAAATCATTCTGCACTTGTAAACATTCAGCCAAGTTATCCACTTTTCTGTATATCTTAATGTCGTCAGCAAACATTAAGCACTTAGTGTTATGAAGGCATTGCGGAAGATCATTTATAAATGTCAAAAAAAGTAGGGGGCCTAAATTCGAACCCTGTGGTACGCCTGATAGTGCTAGGTAGTTACTTGATGTAGCATTTTTATGTACTACATAATGCTTTCTTTCACTCAAGAATGAGCGTAACAAGTAGAATAGAGATCCCGAAACCCCTATGTTTTGAAGTTTGTTCATCAACAGACAGTGATTAACTGTGTCAAATGCTCTTTGAAAATCAAGATAGATGGAGTCTACTTGATAACTACTATCCATGATTCTGATGACATAATCTGTGAAATTAGTTGGATTTGTTGCTACTGATTTATTTGCTAAAAAAACCATGTTGAAATTCACTAATTTGACACTTGATCTGGAATTTGACGTGTTTATATATAATACATTCAAATATTTTGGAGAATATCGACAAAATACTCACTGGGCGGTAATTCTTTACGTCATTACGATCTCCGTTTTTAAAAATGGGACAAACTTTAGCGGTTTTCCATTTAGTCGGAAATACTCCCGTTTTTAAGGAAACATTGAACAGGTAGCTTAACGTTGGGGGTATGATATCTGCGCAGCCTTTAACAATATATGCTGGTATGCCATCTGGACCAACTGACCTTTTAGTTTTAATACTTTTTATTGCCTTTATTACCTCCTCCGTATCGATATGTCTTATGAAAATATTATTGGTACATGGAGACACTTCATTTGTCAACCTTACAGACTCATTGGTAATAGTCTCATTATCATATACTGACATAAAATATTCCCTGAATGCTTCGGCTATTTCTTCCGGAGAATTCATTTCACGTCCATTCAATTTCATGATCTCAGGTATGTGTTTAATCGAATGTCTTTAGCAAATTTCCAAAAGCTATCACAGTTTCCATGACTTATATCCTGTTTAATTTTCTCTAAATATGAATTAAAATTATCCACTACACTTTTTTTAACTTCTAATCTTAATGTGTTATACAGTTTTACAGTATCACAGTATTATATATGCTCGTACTCATAGACCTACACGAAGCCTACTGGCCAGTTTTCTCCTAGATTTCTTACAGTCACGCCTTGAGTATATTCTTTAAAATCAAGGTATTTATAATTTTAGTTTTAGCCAATTTGTTGTCTTTGAGATTTATTGTAAAGCAACTGTTTTTCCAAAATATTATTGCTATTGATCAATTAAAATCTAATTCCAATTTCCATCCAATATGGAAGAAAAGAAATGATTTTACGCCCTTTGAAAAATCTTGTATTATTGTCAGTAAGGGTTTTTATATTCGCAATTGAGTCGTGGGCAAAATGAAGTGGATTACTGTCAGTTACGGCACTTACATTATTAATATTCGGGTATTTTGCGATATAATCATTATCTGTCCTTTGACATAGTGTCCATTATTATGACCACTGGCTCACTCTTATCTTCATCACTGCGGGTACCTCTAAATCGTCACCCTCGAAGTCCCCGATGCTCATCGATGTTACACCACATGTGGCTATTTCATGGCTTCATCTTCTTTCTTTATTTTTCAAATTCTTTCTTGCTTGAGATTTTATAAATTTCCGTCTTATCACAGTCTTTATTCTTAGCGTTCTGCACTATTGCTGTCCTTAGAAATCGTAGCTGCTTCCCTAGTAGCTACTACTTTCCAAGGATCTTGCATGGTAACTACCGCGGAGATCTCGGAACCCACCCCAATTTTCTTGGCCGCCTTTTTGGTAAGAGTTTAATTCCAATGAAGTTTGTATCCATCCTGGAATCATGAGCACAATGATGTGGGCGATTTCCCGTCTCCTTCTGCAACTGTGCATTTAACCTGACTACATTACGTGATTACAACTCATGCGTGTTGGTGGAAAATAAAAAATTCCGCTTGGGGAAATGAAATTATAAAATCCAACCAAAACACGGCCTTCCGTTGCCCTTGTATTTCATTGTTCGATTACCACACTTTTTCTTACTTGCGTATCGATTGAAAAAGGGACATAAAATTTAAAAAATTAGGTGCCGATAGTTAAGTCTACGGTTAAGAGTGGGAATCATAATCGCAGTTATACATTTACAATACAATATGTTTGTGTGTGACGAATGAGGCGCCACTTTTCGGAAGCACACCAAATTCCTCTACAATTACCCGAGGTGAAAAACTTGCAAGATGGCAGAGAAGTTGCCAGTGTGCAAGGAATTATTGAGAATGTGACAATTTCTCTCCTACTTATAGATAAAGTTTGTCGCAGTGCAATGACGACCACATCATTGGAAAGTTATTCAATATTGCTTGCACTCCGCTCCTTTTCTAACCACATATTCTGCTTTTGTCACCTATCCTCATTAATGTGTGCATAAGTAGTTCGCTCTTTTCGTTAAGTCATCACCGATGGTCTCCTTCTTTCTAAAAGTTCCTAGCCTTCGAGGATTGGGATGTGTGCGGGGAGAAGATACATAGATGAAGAGGGAGGCAGGTGAAATCCTCCTCCTCTCATAGCCCTCACCGCTCAGCCCCGGCCCCTCGCTCAAGACTCCGTGCCATCGCTATCAATTTACTTTTTCGCTCGTCCCGACTCGCCCCCTAACCAGCTCCCACCTCAAGGCATTCCTCCCCCTCTTCTGCCTCTCACACCCCCGACACCAAGGAGCATGCCTCCCCCTGTCTCGTCCATTCCTCCCCCTTGTCAAGCTACACTCGCTCTCGTCCACCCGCCGCACCCTTCCTTGGCGAGGCGAGGGGTTTGAGAGACTGGAGGATGTGATGACGGCGGAGGCGTCCTGGTGCCCTCAAACGCACCCGCTCAACACCCGCCACGTCTGCATTTTAAAAGGGCGTCGAACCCCCGAGCGGGCGATATCCCTCCCCAACCCTCCGTTTCCTACCACCCCCGCGGTGGATGAATTAATTATCTCCTCTTTACCCGAGCGTCCATTGTCTGCTTGGCGTCCTCACGTCCATGCGTGAGAGAGTGCTTATGGACCGGAATGATTACTTTTTACCTCTTTAATCATACATTCTGATGATGACCCAGGACATTTTTTGCTGCCAGTGGTATGAAACTTTTATAAAAATGACGAGCTACCTTTCTCCATGGAGTTTCAGTGCAGTGGTGTATAACAGAAAGGGAAGCCTTTATGCAAAACTGCTTCGTGGTAAAAAACTAGTCGAATGGGTGACATTCCATGCTCATGGCACGGTATGAAATTAGTCTCCCCATTTTTACACCTATGCTTAGAAAGCTTCAGCGTTGTTATTACATTTCATTTAAGGTATGTGAAAATGATGATTATGTGACGATAGATACACTACGTCCTTACCTAACATCTGTAATTAACTGCAGTTATCTCCCAAGTAGTGTCTCTGCTGGCATCTACATGGAAAATAGTTACTTAAACAGACTATTTACTGCGAGTATTAAAGGTAAGGTCTACGGTTGAATTGGTAACTCTTCCAAGTCTCTAATTTTAAAAATCTGGGTATTTTTGCAAAGAAATTCTTATTCCTGTAATAAAATTTGCATCTCTCTAGAGATATAGTAACAAAATTGCTCTCATGCAATTTAAAAGCTCATGCAGGTTTACAAATTAAGCTTAAAACATACAATACCTTTTATCTTTACGTAAACTGCAATTAAATCTATTATCCTTTTATTATGCACTGAGAAATGGTATGTTATACCAGTATATATTGCTGTCAATCACTATTTATCATTCAATACACCGTATTTCATCGGACTTTTAGTAAATTTTTGACACCTTTAGTAAAAGTGGACGTGTAAATATTTAACAGACGATGAGGTCTCTACATTAACCTGCGATATGGATCTCATACCCAACATCAATTAAAAGGGAAATAATTGACATATTTGAGCGTAATTTTCGAATTTAATGACGTCACGTTGTGAGATAACCTAGGTCTTTGGCGAAAAAAACGTCGAGATACCAGGATATAAAGACATGGTGGCAACTGAGGCGCAATTTACGTAAGAAAAGGCAATGAATACTCAAGCCGAGGCCAGACAGGTGGAAATGACGCGTCGCACGTGAATAATTGATGATGTTTGGAATGGTCGCACGTTTTCTCCGCAGTAATAATGTGTCGGCCGAGGCTTGAGGTTGACACTAAGCATAAGCGAGATGTATTCCGAATGGGGAAGGAGCATAATGCTTCCGAGAGGCACTCGGGTGCATCGGAGTAGCTACCCACAACCCTCCCATCCCCGCTCCACAATTGAACAGGATATTCATCCCGAGCTCGGGAGTGCTAAATTTTGAGCAGATGTAGTGAATGCTGCATTCTCTACCTAAATTGCTTTGCACTTATTCCATCGTTTCTCTCCCTCTCCTCGCGTACCGCTAGTTTTATCACCCCCTTTTATAATACGTCCCTCACCCCCCTCCATGGGGGCCACGCCCACTTCATTTTCGATCCCTCGAGCGCGGGCAAGCTCCCCCGGCCCGTGGGGCACCGAACGGTGGCCTGTGCATTGTCCTCTTCCCCCCAAAAACGCCTCCATCCCGTTTGAATGAATTCGCATACAGTTGCATTTGACAGCTACACCATCACAAGCAGGGACCCCCTCCTCCAATCCCCCCGAAACCTTCCTGAAAAGTGCTCTGCGGAGTGTATGTGTATAGGACTTTTGGGCGGGGGTGATGGGATGCGTGTAGTGGGGGCGAAAAGCAGGGATACGCAGCTTCACACCGCGACGGGGCATTAGTCCATTCCAAACCAGCCTTGGCCTCGCTCACGCACTTTGTCGAAGCTGGGGTGGGGTGGCAGGAAGTACGTGGTATTTACGAAGATGGGAGAGGAGGGGTGAGGGTGAGAGGGAGAAATAGGGAGAGAGAGAGTGTGTAAGGGCTGGAGTGCGAGGGCCCTCGCATGAGCCACCCTCCCCCCCCCCCCCCCCCCTATCTCTCTCTCGAGGGCCCCCCGCGAGCAGGCACGCACCACGCAAGAGTCGTAACGTTTAATGAGGGGGTGGCAGGAGGGAGGGAGAAGAGAATTTTGGGGGACAGGGAGTGGTGTCGTGAAAACTGGAGTCTCATTCCTATGCGTGCTCTTTCGAGGGTTCCCATGCTCCCTTCCCTTCCTCTCCCTCTCGTGAATCGCCAATGATGTCTGAGGGTGGGAGACGGGGTGGGGAAAAAGCCTCCGACTCCTTTTCGTCGTTGTTTTCTGCTCCCTGCCTCGTGAATTTCCTTCTTTACTTACGGCCATGTTTTATTGATTGGCACGGAAAGACTTTGGCCGGGTGTCATGTCACCTAGAATTCCCCGTCGAGAAAACGGAGTCGTTTTATTTCTATTCGTTTTCTCTGGAATAACCATTATAGTAGAAAAATGCATTATATGCATCTACAGAGAACTCTATAAGTCACCTTCCTGAAAAGTGCTATTCGGAGTGAATAGGACTTTAGAAGGTTGCGGCGGGAATCATTACTAATGCACGCTAGATATATGTACGCTAATGTTAACGCAGAATAAGGAGTTAACACTGTTATCACATGAGAATATCTAGTGTCAGTTGAAGGTTTTCATGAAACTAAATGGATAAGTGATACGAAGAAATGCATTTTTTCAATGCTGTATTAAGTTTTTGATCATTTTCGCTGCTGTTTTTTTCCTCAGGCCTGCAAGGTCTTAGTTAAACTGACTACGTTTTTATAGTATGGAGAAGGTGGTATATGTAATTTCTTACTTCTCGTTGCTCTCGCGGAGAAAAACTTTTTGAATGTATCATTACGGGTTTATAATCTCTGTAATCCATTTGGGCTTGGAATTGTCAAACTTCTTAGTAAGTCATCGAAAAACAGGTTAAATTCAAATGTGCTTATATTTAAGCCAACAGTATGTACATTTTGGCTTGCGTGTTGGAGACTGACGGTGTCCTGGATCAAATGGTGGATCCAATTTCCCATAGTAATGAATTGATAAATATAATTAGTGTTCGCCTATTAAACTCTTACTCATCAAATTTAATGCAATTTTTGCCCCAGTTTTTTTCCCAGCCCTTTATGACTAGGTATGCTTTGTATTCCCGCCTCATTTCCTCAAACTTGTTGTTGTGATTTTAATTTTCTTGCCAATTTCTCGGCGTATCAAGGCGTTGTATGTTTGTCCTTTTGTCCCCTTTTTAGTTCAGCTCCCAACCGCAGTCAGCTGAACCCACATTCGCAAATACTTGACGCGCCTATGGGTGGTGAAATAGGACCTCTCTCCCTTAGTGAATCATAATATGCCCTCCCTCGCCCGGCCGTGGGCCTAACAAGGGAGAGTGGAAAGGAGTTGAGTGTATTAGCTCCCAGGATTTCTAGAATGGCGCCCGAGGCTTTCAAAACACTAGCTCAGCTTGAAACGCACGGGTTTCTATCAGTTCCCAAAGACATTCCCAGGTACCCAGATTCTTGGTAACATTCACAACTGCTTTTCCATTCTGTTGGAATGAATGCATTTAATTAGCTTATTTTGTGGTAGATGAGTATTTTATTCAATGAAACGGTTAGTAGAGGTATTTAAGGGCTCTAGGTGCTGAATCGTGGCACCACCCATATGAAATGCAACCGTGAGAAAAACTAATGATTATGTGATGGAGAATGAATACGAACCCACAACCTTTAGTTTGACTAACTTGACTGGCATTAATGGGGTGAGTTTTTTTTGCTCCGATTCCTCGCGGTAGTGAGATCTATTTGAGTTGACAAAAAACAAGGGCGTGTTGGATTGTAGACATTGGTATTACGTATTTCTATTTTCACATCTATTCTAAAGAATTTAAGTGCATTGATTGTGTGAGTAAAAGGAAATCGAATGTCCATCAAGTTGCATTGGGTTCATAAATTTGCAACGTAGTGAAGATGAACGCGATATTTGGAAAAAAAATTGAAAAATCTGGACCGCTGTTTACTTTCAGGTGGGAGTGGCCTCGGTGCACAAAGAGTCACTGTCTCACGAACCATATTCCTTTCACTTTATCCCGACGGTTTTGAAACTCCGTGGCAACTCTACTTCTCCATAATCTCTTTCCCTTTTTTTATCCTATCCTCTATTCATTTTTGCAACCTCTACAGACGTTTTAGCACTGCGCACGCCAGTGATTTACAATTTACCTTAGGCTTTTTTTTTATCGTTTTCCAAATTGCTAAGTTTAGAATAGAATAAAGCTACTAATCCTTTTTTAGGCATGCTATGCAATGTATGTTTAGTGGGAATTCACCCCTAGCTACACACCATTATAGTGTGTCACAATTACACAAAATAGTGTGTTACTGGCAGGGTATTATGTAGATGTTCGATGTAGGCTTTTCCCCCAACCCATTGCGCCACCGTTCCTTTCTGCCCGACCTTCTAGTTCCTCGGAATGAGTTACCCCACACTGATCCGCATTCTCTCTCGCCTCATGAATCGATCCCTCTCTCTCTCACTTTCCCTCCTCCTCTTGACCTTCTTCCCACCGAGCGGTTCCCTAGGAACTCCTCGCCAAAGACATTTCTGTCGTGCCAGTACTCCAAGCTATCATTGCACTCAATATCCTAACTCCTCTCTTATCCTTCGTCCCATTCAATACTTCCTTGATCATTTCCTGACTCAATTTATATTGCTCTCTTATTTACGTATTAATTTGACTTCTCACGCTTAGCATCGCCCAACATTCGTTGATCAACCCTTCTTAAAATAATTAGAAAAGTCCGAAATGAAGATGCAGTTATTAGAGAGACTTCGTCAGTCAGGTTGTTGAAGCTTGTCTGGCAAGCTAAAGATTACGGTTTGAATCCCGCGTTGAAGTGCGGGTGTTGTGCTTGTTTTTATGCTAATTGCGATGCTACCTAAGAAGTGGGATACATAAAAATCGAAATGTATTCGACACACACGCTACCTTGCAAACCACCGCAAGGGTTTCTGGCCGGGGATGAGCCATCACCAGGTCTGATTTCATGCCAAGTATTTAAAAATTATTTTAACTGATACAAATCGAGTTTTACAGTCTAATTCTAGATATATGTTAAATGAAGTTCGGTTAAAAATAAAATATTTTTGCATACAATCGTGTTTCTAATAAAAAGCCATTACCACATTGGTAATAATCGTTATTATCATCATTCATTGTGTCTACTGATAATTTCATTCGCACCATTGAGGAAATGGATTTTATAGAGTTATTAAGAGTTTATAAGGAGTGAGGGAAGAGTGTAGTGATACCCACCATCGGAATTGACCTACTCTTAACAAGTGGCTTCTAGAGGACCATTTGGTAACGTCCCCTCCTGAAAACTAAGTGTGCAATGACCCTAAAGTATTCCACAGGTCAAACTCAAGCAGGAGCTGTTAAAACTATCTATCCATTTTAGGACTCGTGTCCTAGTTCACAGGGTGGACAAATACTCCCCAGCCACCGCGCCAACCAGGTAACTAATACACAACCGTATTAACTATTCATTTGTAAAAGTTAATGATGCTGATTCATTGACCATGTTTTTTCTGAACTTCCTTTGACAAGGTAGAGTGTACTGAGGAAAAAGTAGGATATTTACTATGAAATGTAATAATTTCAAATTATTTACACCATATGGATCTCATCTCTTTGAAGTTATCCTGAAAATAACCGACAGAATTCTATTTGAGCTACTTAGTATCCAGGCATCACTTTGTTTCGTACCATTAACTTTGTTCTTTCATTGGATGTGAACTGTTCTACTTGATCCTCTGTTTTTCTTGCTAATCTCCATGACAGCTTTCAAAACGGCTAACGTTGCCTTCTCAATAATTAATTTCGTCGTACAATCCATTCAATGTAACTTAGGAACTAGAAAGTATTCCAATTATATTCAGGGTATATCTACATCTACACGATACCCTGCAAGCCACCGCGAGGATTTATGGCAGGGGGTGAAGATTACCAAGCAAGCACTATTGACATACAAACAAGCAATTATAGGATCTTAATGCAACTAGATTGTTAGTATCTATAGTATTTAAGGGATTAATACATGCATCATGCACTACAGAGTACTTTAAAATATTTCCCCTACCTATCCCTTTGCTATGCTGCCTATTCTGTTCTCTTAGTGTATGGAGGAAAAATGCCATTTTGAATCTATCAGTACGACAATCTATCTCTCTTCTGCTTACTGAAACTTGTATTCATCATAGGCTTTCTTTATTTTAATAGAGTTATTCCCATTACCGAAAAATCATTTAATCAAGTACATTTGTGTTCGAGAGAGTTCAGCTACACAGAAACTTTAACCAGATCACCCATAGGATCGCAAATGGTGAACGCAAATTTTTCTATCTCGAGGCGTGGAAACACAACCACATCCTACAGAGCCCAATTCTCATACATATACTACTGGCCTTTTTATGCTACGTGGTTACTGTGAGATAGCTTAGAATCAAGTATATTATCTTACATTAAATAAAAAAGGGGTGAAAATGTAAGTGAACTAATTACCTCCAGATATCGAAACATTCATGTATTTGTGGTGTAGAGTTTAATTAGAAAATACATAATATTGAAGGCAAATTGATCATTCTCGCTCGTATTCAATATTACACTAATAATGACTCCGTAGCAAAACTTCTCGGCATCAAAAGTTGCAACACGGGACTCACTGTTCGGAACTGGGATAGTACTCCTTTAATTTAATTTTAATCTTGACTGAGACCTTCAACCAGCCCCGAAATTTCCGTTTTCCTCTCACTTCCTCCTCGCTCGTTTCCAACGCGGGGTACAAAGCGAGTGACGTGAAATGTGGGGATTATTTTCCAAATCCCTTACACTCCTTTCGCCTTTATTTCCCCGGGCAATAGATTGCTTCCTATGCGCTGGGATTCGATCACCTTCCTTTATGTTATTGCAGGTCGTAGAAAACGCTGTATGGGAACCGATACGATTGAACACATCCTCCGGATTAGTCTTAACGCCGTTAATGTCTCTTCACGGGTACGCGATGTTGCGCTTTTTTCGGAAATGAGGCGGAAGTCAAATGCTAATCTCTAGCCTTCCAATTCTCATCCATTAAACTGAGGGCCACCCTCGAAATGATCACGCCCCCTTGTACTCCTCATCTCTCAGCATTCCATTGTCCAAATATTTGGAATTCGTTCCTCGTCGGCTCCTTTCAGAAGAATCGCCCCCCGTTACTTCTTTTTCTCCCCTCCCCCGCCATCTCTTCCACCCGTTTCCTTAGTCCGGTTCTCGCATGACACGTACCGCAAAGACCCACTGTCCTACTCCACCTCTTTCTCTTCCTACCCCTTTCCCTTCTCGAAATTTCTCCGAATCCCGCTTTTGTGTCGACTGCGCATTTGGCTCGCTCAGCTGATTTTTATTTATATTTTCGCGTCCCGTTCTCTCTCCCCGACTCCCCAAAATCGGCCCTTTTCTCTCATGTTCCCTTTTTTCACCTCTCTCTCTCTATCATACACACGCACACCATTCCTCTTTGTGAAAATGCTGTTTGAATTCTAATACGCTCGAGGATGAGGGTGAGGGGAACCCTTTTAAAAGGCCCTCTTTTCGGATGCTTAATGCGGGGAGTGAGAGACGAGAAGAGCGATCGCGACCGAGTGTTTCGTTGTTCGAAGGGAGACGGGTAAGGTGTCAGGGGGAGGTATTCCGAGAGAACCATTGGAGAGAAAGGGTCGCACTCTGAAGGTGGGAATGGTTGAAAATTCGTTCGTGCATGCGGAATGATCTTTTCCGCTCGAAACGCGTGATTACAATGTAGAGGATCCTGTAGAAACGAAAGCGCAAAGCGATGAAAACTACAGGTATTACTGTGTACGTTTTCCTCTTATTTAATATGCCTTGATGGGTCTCAAATGTAGCAGACATTTCATTCACTTAGTATTTGAGACAATATTCCATGGCATACGTTATCAAAATGAGAAGCTGAAAAGAGAAAAAAAGGTTAGGCACATTAATGTATGTACATGGTGAGTATTCAGGTGCAATTTTAAATTCAGTGCTCCGTAATATGCAGGGAAAGGATCGCAAAAAAGGGAATTGCGTATTGATATCAATGCAACTGTGTATCAATTTTGCTTAAGACTATAAGATAAGAACACTGGAAGTCATTTTTGGGGACAGTCCTTTCTCTTATGTTTGTCTTTTTATTTATCAGCTTATCATGTCTGAGCTTGTTTGAAGCTGTCTTGTAACAGATGTAATTTGAATGAGAACAAGCAAGAAGAGCTTTTTGCAAAAATGTGAAAGCATAGAAGAAACCAAGGTTGCTTCTTTTTCCTTTCCTTTGGCTATTTTCGATGGCGTGATAGTCAGTGAGTACAATGTTAGATCTATGAAGGAGATGCCAACCCCGAAAGGAATGGTAATGTAAAGACACTGACCGCCTCACCATGATGTGTGAACGAATTCAACCGTGTCAGGCAAGATTTGGTGGGACAGTATAGTCATAAATAAATAAAGTAAAACTTTTGCTAATGTATTACTTCCCACAATTGAGTTAATTAGAATTGTGGATATTACTAGATCAGAAAAAGTTTTACTTTATTTATTTACAATGATTGGTCAATATACACACATTAAATTTCACTTAGTATTAGGTGAACTTGTAAGGCTGGCTTGTGGATTGAAGCATATGTTTTATTTCATAATTACCTATCGCATTGCTGGTAAGCGTAAGAAAGGGAATGAACATGTCCATCACACAATATGCCTAAGAAGTTATAGCCAAGAGGATACGTCGTGTGATCGAATTTACATAATAATACCTTGTAATTAGTGTTTTTGTGAATATTTATCCGGTTGTGTATTTATATTGTATATTAAATACTCTGTGATAGATTTAGTAGCCTAAAATACGCTAACGTATGTTTTCTTTCTTTTCAGGTAAGTAACGAAATGAACTGTTCCTGGTTAGCAATGGAGCACGGATTTTTTAGCCGCAAAAATATTGTTGCTGATCAAAGACGTAAGTGAAAAATCTAACCGTGGATGTGATAGCATAGAAAGAAAAAACACGAGCCAAATCCACAAAAATTTTTGATTTGGCTCGTGTTTTTTCTTTCTGTGTTATCACGTTTCGCTTCCACTCCATACCGCCTGAATCTTCAGAATTAACCATGGATATATTAGTTTCGGGAGGGAAAGGTTTTTTTATTCTTGGACAAACGACACTCGTAGTTTTATACATAAACTGTTGAAATATTTATCAAGCATAAGATACCATTGCCTGATGTACGTACGATTGACTGACATAGATTACATCAATCAACATTGACGTTTCTAGTAAATGCATCTATACTCATTTTTCAGCTATGATTTGATAACCCCTCTGAGCTAAAAATGACATAGTATAACTTTGGTAAAGTGGTAAGTGTGCATAATCATTAGGTTATTGATTTAATTCGAAAGTATTAATCCCTGCCAGCACTTTTTTAATGCTTTCAAAGAACTTTGTTATGTTGCGACGGTGCATTTTAAGGATTATTTGGGAAGATTTTTGCCTCCGGAAAGTTGCTTTTGAGAGTCCAACAGCAGTTTATTAACATACTTGAACTCCATTCCACCCTGTATTTTTTTCCATGATTCAAATGTCTTGTAAGATGCGCTTGTTGCGCATCACTAACGTTTCTAAGGTGAGGTTATAATCGCGCAGATAGCTGATGTTGGACGTGAGTACCTACATTTAATATTCTGGGTGAAAAGAGAGTTGTGGGAATGGTTGCGTTTCTAATTGCTATTCACTGATTGTATTTGAGCGAATTTGGTCGTTTCTCACTTTTATTATTGCATATTCTCATACACCACAAATATGACAGCTTCGTCCTTTGAAGGGTGTAGTTCAATTAAAAGTTTCTTCATAGAAATCTAGAGTAGTTTAGTATGTGTTAATAACTGAATTCATGTACTTGTCAATTTGTTGGTCAGAATTTATAATCGTGACAAGCACCGCCCCTTTAAAATAATGGCGTATCTCGCCACTCTTGATAAACTCTATTTCGGAACGTCTCTCCTTCATTCATTCCCTAACTAGAGGGAGGGGACTCACCGTCCCCATCCCACAGTCAATGCTTCCACTCCCTCCATAGACTCCTTCGCCTTTCGCACCCTTTCACCGTCCCTCATTCCTCCCCTTCCTCTGCCTCCCTTCCTTTCCCAACCAATCCCCTCCACCCCACTCTCGTCTTTGTTCCCCAACTCTCCAAGCCCCTATCGTCCTCTAGATTTCATCAACTGCCGCCTCTTCTAACCCCGCCCCCCCTCACTCTTTCTATCTGCCTCACCACTTCACCCTCTCTATCCAAACACTCATTACCGGGACCAACTCCTTCGCAACCTCCTTCTCTTCTTCCAACCCCTTTCCATCCCTCACCGCCTCGCGACTCGCAAAAGTTAAACCTTCCTCCTCGGTCCATCTTTGCGAACACCCACTCGCCCTCCGTCTCCTTCAAGGAGACCGCCTCTTCTTCTTCCCAGAGCGCCATCCTTCTCTTTCATTCATCCTCGATCCTTCCGCCCCCAGATTCCCTTTTCCTCGCTCCACTCTCACCCATCCTCTGCCCCTTCATCCCTTCCACCACGGAATCCAGTACAAGTCTTGTTTCACGGTCCCACCCTCATCTCCCTCGCCACTCGAAGGAAACCTCTTCGTTCTCCGTCTTTGCCTCCATTTCTCTCCTCTTATCTTCTCATCCTCTTTACTTTCTATCTCTCTTTCTCTCCTTCCCCCTTATTCTCCCAACCATCCTCTTCACCATTAGCGCTTCCGGAACCTCACTTGGCCGAATTTCCCTCTCGTTCATCATCAATGGCTTTCCAACAGACCAGATGAAAAATTGCTGGCTAAATTTACTCGGCGCCCACCGTATTTGCTGGGATAAATCCCTTGAGAAGGATCAATAGCGTTATGCCTTTACATCAACACGTCCACCTGGCATGCAATGAAATAAATCATAGAATTTGCATGTTGATGAATAAGTTAAAGAATCATCAGTCCCTTCCATTCTCGCGACTTTTGGGAAAATGAAATTTAACCCAAAAGTTCCTATTGTTTACTAGAAAACGAGATATAAGCGTGCACGGAGGGAAGTAATTAGTATGTTAATTAATTTTAAGGTGCTCCAACTACTTATGTTAATTCGCATCGTATTCCCTTACTATCTAATTCATAATTAAAACGAAACACTTATGACTGCGAATCGTATCTGCGAACCTAGGGTTCTCAGGTGGACGTGACTAGTGCGGACGGCCAATATATTATGTCATAATGTCCGCACTTTGTATTCTCTTTAAGAAGTTTACTGATTATAGCTTGACTATACATGACGCTCTGGGAAAATATTTAATTATACTTTGAGAGGATAAAGAATCTTTAAACAATAGTAAATTGACGTCAACACATAGACACTTTAATTGGACACCTATTATCTGCTTGGAAATAGTTTTTTTGAATAATGTAAGAATAGGGTAAAATAAAAGGTGAATTCGAATAGCGTGCGTGCGACAGCTTGAATTCGATTATATTAAATTACACAAGTCCTTATTTCTGAAGATTATTGAAAAATATTCTTTCATTAATTGCCAGTATGAATTTTCGTAATCTTTCTGAAATAATAAATTATTCGGTCTTATGGCTTTTAAATGTTTTAATTTATTTGTTAACGGTTGTCACGTTACTATAGGAATAATCTGTAGGTAATCATGATCAATTTTTGATTTTATAATCCGCCATATTATTTTCCAAATGAATCTCCAATCTCTCTCTTTTGGCGGAGTAATGAAGGAAGGTATTAGAACTGATAAACCGCGTGTTTCAAAATATTTATGCAACTCGGGACCACTCTGTCCTCAAGAGAGGCATTCATCCCTGATAGCAAAACACCGGTGCAAATACGTAGGTTTCTACGTTTGCCCGCTGAAATTTGAAAATTACATCTAATTTGAAAAACTTTGAAATCAGCCATGCAATGCCACGAAGGCGTCAAGGGACTTTTGGCAACGCAGATGCCAAGCGAATGATACGTTTACGCGAGAATGAAAATAGAGCGATAGTACGGGCAAATTCAACTTTGCAAGATAAATAATTTTAAGATGTTAGATGTAATTTTCTCTCCTGTAAAATCACAGCTACTCTTTTATTTCCTACTTTAATCCCCCCTGTCGGGAATCAACGGGCACGTTCTGTTAGTTTACATATTTAATGATGAAAATGTAGCTTTTGACAGAATCAATACCCGGACTTGTTGATCCCTGTGCTGTGAACGCTTCAATACTCTCTTTTGAAGGAATTATTGTAATTTGACATTCATATTTATGGAGAGATTCCCGATTTTCTATGAGTATAAGGCTAAAAAGTTTCTACGTGTGCCCCAAGCTAGGCGCGATTAGATTACGAACTGTAAATTTGAGATGCATATATTCCCGTTTATAGTTTATATTCTTTTTGTTCAATTGTCAGACAAGATGACGTGGCCTGGGGATAATGCAAATACCTCATTTTACCTGCTTGCATGAATACTTTGAGAATCCTCGCTATGGAAAATATGCACATATTTTGTAGGGGTAGACTAGTAATTTGGTGAAGATACATACATACGCATAGTTATGTCAGTATCGACTTTTCTCTGTTCCATAAATGTACTAGATGATTTAATTCCTCACCTCTCTGTAAAACCGTCTAGTGAACCGAATTAAAATTTTGTTTTTTTGAATACTCATGAATTTTACCATTGCAAACGAGGGTTCTTGCATGTAAGTATACGAATATTTAGATACTAACCATTTAGTTACTCGTGCCTAAATGATGCATATCTAACTTGTGATGGACGAAAATTATCGATCCTTACTTATAATCGTTAATTTGTTTCCGATTCTTTCGAATGCATTTAATAGCATTCGAATTTTCTGCTCTCGTGATTCCCATAAATTACATCCAGGTGTACCGTAAAATTAAAATAACAAAACGATCAATTTAACCTCTCGGCGACAGGAGAGAACAATTCATTTGCAGAGCGCTAGTTTAAAACAGGGAAGTTCTTCCACACTGAGGCAGGGGTATAATATTAGGATGTACCACCAAACAAAACTAAAATCAAACATACTCTATCGCTGACAACAATGAACCATTTCGCAGAGGCGGTATCAACCACTTCGTGAGAAGCGGAGAGGAAAAATCACGAAATATTGAGGATTATCAATGGCTTCTTTAGTGCTTGCATTTGAACACGTGTATGTTAAGACTCATGGTAGAAATGTTATTTACGTCGTGCGGTTATTAATTAACAGGTTCTTGCTTTCATATTCATCCTTTTTCCCATATCCTGCATTCAATTACTTTTCGCTCCCCTTGACGTATCCAACGAAGTGTTAGGTTGTAATCCTACAGCCTTGAAATCAGTGCAATCGCTGTTGCATTATTTTTGTAAAGTATATTTTCCCACGCTATCTATAGTTAGGTTTGTCCAGACAATTCGATATGTAATACTGACTTTTCATTTTCATTGACTCAAGTTTTCCAATACATTTGAGGTGCCAGAAGTCAGAAGAAATGAGAATACGAATAGTTATCCTGCATTAAACAAAAAAGTACAAAAACACACAAAAAGTCCTATGTAGCATAGAAAAATATTAATCCAGTGGTTTTAGACTTATGCTACTGACAAGGCGCAAATGCCAATTTACCGCTGGACTTCAAACAAATAGATAAAGATAAACAGATATGGCAATCAATAAATCCCCCTAAATCAGTGATCTACTTCGTCACAGCTGTATCAACCTGACTAGGAACAGCAGAGAGAACGGGAATCTGGTAGTGATCCCAAAATTAAATGGCTCTATCATTTGTTGCTGAGCATGCTCCATCTCTTTACTGATCTATTCGCTGCGTAATTAAAATTTGGAACAATACAAGCAGTTTACCCTTTATCGGCTCTTTTAGTGAATATTCCAGATCATACCTTCTCAGTGACTGAGAGGCAATCCTTTCGATAAACGCTCATGTGAATTTTAGGTACCGCCTAGCAACGATCTTTCCAAGGGTCTATCAGTTACCCTGTTGCATAGCCCATGGCATAACTGCTCCAAAGCGTCTTAATTGGACTTTGCCCTCGTATTTCGGGGAATTGTGACAAGCGATACCTAAGCTAATAAGTAAGTACATATACAGGGCTATGAGATTGACCTAGATACTGAGCTTTCTGGTTTTACGTCAACATAAACGCTGAAATTGAAATTTGTCCAGTGTTACGGAGTCGTAGACGCCCTGGGTCCAACCAGTTTCCATAAATGACTTTATGCAATGTAATTGGAATCTAACGGAAAATAGAGCTTAAATTTTAATTTTTTGTTCAACATGGCGTGCTTATGCGTGGTAGATACTCATGCGCTCTGAATTACCTCTTATACATGATAATTATCCCTTTCCTGAAAATAATATCGAGCCATAAAATGAATTCAATTGCAGTCGGTTCAAAGTCATTTTTCATGGCAAAACAGTTGTAAATGTGTCGATTTCAGGCCCTATTACCATAAATTAGTAAACAAACATTACGTTCCATGAAATCATGAGGAGCGGAAGTATGGAAACTCAAGCATAAAACTTGATGGAAATCCCATCCAATATTCCTCTTGTTCCAGATGCAGGAACAATTTGCCCTGCTTACACTCCGGAAATTATCTTATTGCATCGATTTTCTCCTCATAGGCCCCAGAAACGAGAGCCTTTCTCTGAGTATCGCACGTGATCTTCTAGGCATCCGGGCAACGCCCCTCCTCCCCCTTCAAGACCCTCGCCTCTGTATATATTCCCTCAACATCTTAAGCGTGCACCTTCATCTTTCCTCCCTCCTCTCCCTCTGTATTCTCCCCGACTAAAGTCCTCCCAACCTGACTTAATCCGCTCTCGGCACTTTATTCGAAAAACCCCCTCCTCAGCCTTATACCTCATTCTCCTTAAGTTTCCATTAACTTCTCATCTGCTGCCATCTTTCACTCGTAACCCCTCTCCTTCCCGTTCACCAAGTAAAGGACCCCTGAAACCTCCCATCCTGCCCCCTTCAATCCCTTTTTCCCCTCCCATCTAACCGTCCCTGCCTCCTCTTGCCCCCTCTCCTTGTTCTCCTCCTAAAATCCTTTCCTTCCCAACCCTCCTCCTTCCCTCACCTCCTCTACACCCATCCCCTCCTTTGCGTTCCCCCGAATACCCTCCTCATAAAATATCGCTTTGACCTCCGTAACTCGGACGTCGCATGACACAATTTTGGCTAATTGACCTCACCCTTGCGTGGATAAAAAACATGTCGTTGTGGGGAATGAGGAGCATAATGTGCGAGGAAAATTAAAGTAACATCTGGTTTTCTTGCATGATTTCGTGCGCAAATTATTCTCAATCGGAGAAAATAGGAGAGAATTCTTGTCATGGGTCGCTAGGGTACTCCAGACTTTCCAGCTTTCATGTTTCTGATTTATTTATTTCGATCATCTATATTTATCTACATTCACATATTATCCTGCTACCCACTTCAAAATTGTGTGGAAGCGGGCTACTCCACATCAAGCTAGCACAAGCGTCACGCTCACTATCATATCATGTTTCTTGTAATTGATTAACGGGTTTACTGTCAATGTTAACTAGTATACTTAATAAACAACGAAGCTCCACGTTAAATACACCCTATCATTATGTTAATAAGGTACAGACATGGCACAAGCGCTTTACCGGGAGCTTTGGTTTCTGTAAATTTGGATTTACATGTTAATATTCAAGCAAAGTCAACACCAATTAAATTTAATCGGCATTTGTTATTCTGCCAATGAGTATGTCCCATGCTCCTAAGTTGTCTCTATTTAGTTCTACGCTTCTCCTCTTCTTTGTTTCCCTTGTTTCCTCCCCTCTTACCTTCATCTATAAGATTTAGCCTCTTCCTTTCTCTTCTCTATTTCCCTTCCATTTTCCCTCAGCTGTCATTGGTACGTGTACTTCCTCTCTTGCAATATAGCCAGCCAGCTCCCTCATCTCGTCTGAGTTGGCAAAGTTGTGCTCTATCCGAAAGCCTTCTCAGCACACTCGTTTCTTGCTATATGCACCCACTATAGTCTCCCCAGCCTCCACCACATCCACTCCTCAAAAATAGCAATCCTATTTTTCACCCTCCTTCTCAAAGTTCGTGTTTCACCGCCATTCTTTATAGTACTCCACGGGTGGAATTTCACAAGTCTCATCCTCTATTCTAAATACATACTGTTGCATAACATATTTCTCTTCTTATTTAAGGTTTCCTTCCCGCTACCTATTTTTTTCTCTTCACTGCATTAGTCATCCGTCTGCTTACTCTCCAGATGTCTATGCCTTTTAGTTTGCTTTATTCTACCCTAATTGCTCGCGACATTTAAAATTCTTTTAAAATTCACTCATTACTTTTATTTGACCTGAATTTATTTTCAATGCTCGGTGTTCATGTTTTCTTCTAAACGTGTGTTATTCTTTGAAGTGCCTTCTTGTGATCAGCTATAACCTGAACTGTAGGTAATTGAAAAGAGGAACTCGGTTTTCTTAGCCCCAGCTTCTACTCCCACCGGTCCCGGTCCCCGTCTCCTATTTCCAGCCGGCACCTCGGTAGCTCACGGCCTCCGTCTGCCACTTGCAGCCGGCATATCGGTCGCCGCCACGTCCATTTGACAGTCACGACTAATATCTCCTCATTGCTAGCGATGCTGATGCATTTTATCTCAAGTCCCACAATATATCTTTTCATATTTCCAGGCTTGTAGCATATCCTCGATATAGTTGTTAAATACAGCTAGTGAAAAGCAGCAGTCTTGCCTACGAGTTAAGTAAATCTACGTGTTTTGTAGTCAATCCCGAGATCACGGATTGGAATTCTATCCGGGTATGATTTTCACTGCCCAGGGCATGAATATATAGTTAAGTTCTGAGTTAAATTCTAGAAAGGGATGCACATTAATAATACAGCTCTATGAATAAAGTCGTGTTCTTTATTGTTACTATGCGAAGGAAAATAGCATTTGAAATCTCTCCGTTTAACTATTCTTTTCTTTTTTGCACATTTATGATCTATGATGCCGTATGACATCTATGCTATACGTTTTGATTACCCATTTTAAGGAAAGCAATGAAAGTAAAATACCACATCATATCTTTCTACTGCGCCACAGGGAGCGTTCACCAAACTTTTTGTTGAATTACTAAGTTGCAGATTCGCTTCTTATCCGGGTATGTTTCATTAAAAAAATAGCTCAATTATGGATCATTTATCGGTTCTTTTGTATTTTTACTCTGCGCTATTTAAAATAAATATCGTGTTCAGATTTAAGATGCAGTAATCGTGGTATTGATATTCTGATCGTGTTAGACGACAACTATATTTATATAATATTTTTGCTTGCATTATTTTGGCTCTTATGGTATTTAAAATTTGCAGTGAATCTATTTTATTCTGCATTTTAAATGTTGTTTCAGAATTATATTAATATAATTCTTACTCCTTCACAAAAATAGAAAATTGTTCGCCACAACTTGGTCATCTGATTTTATTTACGATACGATGAAATATTCACGGTGCATTTTCCTGCTACCGATAGCTGATTTCCCTTCAAATTTTTCTCTATTTTGCTTGGTCATTTCAGGGTGGATAAAATGAGTTAAGGCAGGGAATAAGTCAGGCATAGTGGAATTTTTGCGTAGCCATGGTGTGGGTCCCAGCATTTCGGAACGCGATCAAGCGCATTCGTGCGTGATATTTATTCCAACCACTGTTTCCTTCCTCCTGTTTCATTGCCGAGCGGAATTCTCACCAGAGAGCGTTCATTATGCTTATTCATTCATTCAAGTGTTTATTACTTTTTCTGGGCAGAAACATATATATTTGCTCTTTTTAGGCCGGGGCATATGCGAGCTTCTGCATCTGGTGCTGTTCTGATTCGGTGCTTGAATTTTACGAAATGGCCTCCTCCGAGGAACGCCCCCTGAATTCAAAATGCTTCCTATCGGACTTCTCTTTCCCATTTAAATTCCTGTTTTATGAGAACATTTTCATTCCAAATATGGCCAAAAACTCATCTTGAAACTCTAGTAAGTCTTTCGGTTAGATTCCTTATTGCATATTGCAGATAAAATAATAATTTTGAAAATTTTCTCCATTTCTATTTTTTTACCATATTTTATGTTGCAATACCTCTAATTTTCATTAATTGCACTTGCTGTTTGCTGTCTGTTGTGTTATAGGCTTAAAATAATTTTCAGCTCTTGATGATTATAGGTTTTTACTCAGTGTACTTTATCGCATTCCAAGGAGGGACAAGACAAAAGACAGACAATCTAAGACAAAAAAAAGGCAGCAGGTCTTCAATTTCGGATTTGGGATTTTACTGCCGCATAGAAGTTATACCACTTAAATTAATTTTTCGCGGGTGTTAATCCAAGGTTGGCTCTCTATATCAGTCGACGTTTCGATGAAAGACTTGCTAATCATATTCAACGCAGTTATTGCCCTCAAGAATTGCTTGAAAAAAGCACCAGAACTTTTGTCAAGTAATTCCTCGGTCGTGCTGACTTCAAAATCGAAACAGAAATTTCATGGAGAACTAGCCGTTTCTATAAACTTCCCCGGCTCCTGCGCTGCTGGCAAGGCCGTCCTGGAAAACGGAGGAAGGGACATAGCATTGGCTCTCGTCGGAGTGAAGCTATGGACGGCTTTAAATTTTCTCGTATTCTCATCCCTTGAGGTCCAAATTCTCCGCTGAAAAACTTTTGTGGAGTGTTTCATATGAATGGGCCAATTTGGTCCTTGGTCGCCTTTCTATGGTGCTTCCTCTCCAAGACTTGTGCTTCAACCTCAGTGCATCTCGTGTATTTATTTTCTTTGTCTGCTCTTTCCGGAGAGTTGGTATGTTTTTCCTGAGCCCCCAGGTGAATTCTTTGCTCTTCATCTCCCGCGCCGCTCCCTGAATGAATCGCTGTCCTTAAAAAAAGCGTTTTAAATGCCCGTGTGGCTACCGCAAGGGTCTTGCCGCTGCAAGGCTCGTATAATGTAGTGTTCATCGTACATTGTCATAATCATTTCCCGCGATTTTATTTCCTTATAGAATTTCAGAGTAGCAAAATCATTATCATCACTCAGCATTTGTGAGATTGGTTTTACTCAGCTCTCCCCTCGATTCTTCTATCATCTTGCTTCTTCATACTATCGTAGTTAATCTCTTTTGGTGGCATTAGTTTGTTCGAAAACAGTTTGAGTTATTTTTCCCCCTCAGTAAGAATAAAGCGAAGTGTCTCGTGATGATTTATAAAATGATGTTCTCGCAAAAATTAAGCAAAGAAGTTTTATCATCGATTATGTCACGAAATTTAGCTTTCAGTATTCATAAATGTGAAATGGTTACGTTGACTCCTTAAATGATTTTAGCATTGCATCTTCTAGAAAAGGAAGAACTTTTAAAAGAAGCACTTAATATGCTATTGAAACCCATATCTTGAGCTTCCTTTCCTACTAAGACGTTTACAGTAGTGACTTTTACGCTTGTTTATATGGCCTATATAGTCTATAAGACACAGGACTGCGCTTAAGGACACCGAGTGGGCCCAACCGGCAGTATTCCGAGGTAATGATTGTTTACCCTTGGATAAGGTAGGCCTTTTGAATGAAACCTGTGAATATGCCGTAATTTGGTTACGGGAGGCTGACTAAAATTATGCAACCCATGACCCGGAGGAGAGAGCAGCAGCTGTTGTTCATATGAGTGTAGGTAGGAATGACCAGCAGTTGTGGAGACATATGAAGCAATCCTGAGAAGAATGGGAGAGAATAGAAGTCTTTTGAGAACTTTAAGGACAAAGAGGGAACAACTTAATTGGTCGTAACTTAAGACTTGATGGACTGATGACGATAATCGTTGAAGAACAAGTGATAGGGAAGATGTATAGGTATGTACAGATACATGAAATATATATTAAGATCAATATATGGATCAGTTTGATAAGGATGTGAAAAAGAAGAATCATGCAAATAGATATAAGGGGGCAAGGGAGTCAAGTGGAGAGTTTTGTCAAATTTTTCTAAGGACTGTTGACAGATAATGATAGCCTAGAATGTTTGCATTCAATCATTAATGTCGAAATTTAGTAACAAGAAAATTTCAACGTGAATTACATACAAAATACAGCAGGAAATTAGTTTTGTAATGCCATTGTCATCTTGGTTTCATTTAAAATTGCATACAAACCCATTATTTATGCATCCGGAATTACTAATTGCATAAGACGTTCAACGTGTAAAACAGAGGATCCGTAAGTTTTCATTGACAATTTTGCCCACCGTTTTTCACAAACCGGTAAAATTGTGCGCGGTGGACATATAGAATTATCACTCAAATAAACATTGTCGTTAAATTTACACACATTTCCTCACTCAGAATATTTCATACATCCTGAGTTTTTTCGGAGGCATAAATTCTCCAATACCTACCTTTCTGGTAAAAAAATGTCTTGGTAAAAAACTATTACTATCTCAAAAAGTAACTTCGACCTAGTTATTTTCATTTTAGTTTTTAGCCTTACATTTAAATGAAATTCCTGGAGTTTCCCTGTGGAGATTTGTTGGAGATATTCTATGGGGAGCTGCTCTTACGGGAAATCATAAAGATATCCTTTGGGCTCATTTTCAGAAGCATGCATTATCTCCATTGAGACTATATCATACCTTGACTTTGCTGGCGCTGGGTGGCTTCCGCGACTCCTTCAACGCCTTTTTCGAAATTTAAATTTCTCCCATTCACGCTGCTTAGACATCCCTCTTTACATGAGATTTTGGTATTTTTCATTTTTTATTTTTAGCATCTCTTTATATACACTTATATAGATCTCCGTCGTGGAGGTAGCTTCTTGTGCTGCCTGCATTTCCTTTGGCAGCCTGTGATTCATTCTTTGTACACATCCGGCCTTGTTAATTAGCGCTCCTGTGTTTCAAGTTGCTGCGCCTTGTGATTTTTTTCGCTTCCCATTCATCATAAGGAAGTCAAGTGGGCTTATATTTATAATTCTTTCTTGCATTTCCTCCTGCATTCCTGGGAATAGAGAATCTTCAGTTTTCCCGTTAAGTAATTTTTTTCGAGAAATGCTATTCCTCAAATGTAATTGCAATATAGGTGCCTATTATTAAACTTTAAAATTACCTTCTGGAAAGCCACCTACGTTTCTAAGAATGTAATGTAACAAGTGCCGATAATGCAAAACCGCTTCTCCCACGCTGATTAATATATTGAGGGTCATATCTGGCGCTTTTTGGTCTGTATAAGGTGACAGGACCACTCGCTGCAGAGGGAAAGGTCTTTTCATCGCTGAATACAACTCTTCTCCGAAACTCTTCATCCTCCCGTATAAATCTTCGGGCAAACTCCAGCCGTGATGCCCTGTGCGAATCAGTGAATTTCTTTCACTACCGCCCGCCTCGCGTGCAATTCCGCATAATGGAGACGCCGACGCACTGTCTCTGGTGACGCTGTGAAATTTGTCAAGGAGCGCGCCTCAATAGCGGTCGTAAATGGGTTTTCTCTCACATACTGATTTAACCGAGAATCCTCCTCCGGGGTCGTCACTCTCGTTCTTTTCTTTTCGGTTGACGTTCAGTTCCGTCGTCCACCGTCTCTTGATTTTAGGCCCCGTCACATGAGAGATATCCATATTCCGTGCAATATCCCTAGCGGACCAATTGCTCCCCAGCAACCCCACTATACGGTGTCGCCTTCTCGGAGTAAGCTGCAAGTAGTAAAGCAGTGCATGTGGTAAACTTATAGAGTTGTCAGCAGTCAGGTCGAGATGAAATGCAATAGCGTAGTCCAATCGGTGCCGGGCCAAGTCCAGGAGAGTAATTCGCATTAATTGCCATGCGAAAAAAACCATTCACCTGGACCGGGAATCGAACCACGGACCTTTGGCTTTGCGGGCCACTGCGCAGACCACTGGGCTACCCAGGATCCCTAATTCGCATGGCAATTTTACCGAGGTTCAAGGTACTAGATGTGCTACAAATCCTACATATCCTACAGGAGAGTAATTTTAATCAAGAGGTGCCTAGTCGAGTCCGTCGGGAGCGTATCAGTCCAGTAAGTGTGAGGGTCGAGATTGGGGTGCGTACGTGGTCAAGCGGGGAGAATAGCAGGGTCTGTGAGCAGGAGAGCAAGCCGAAAATTCTACGAGGCATATTTTTTCGATAATATGGCGAAATACCCATCGCCCTTCGGGCGTGTCATCCATAAACCTTCGTCGAAACTTGGGGAAAATGCGGAATTACACACAGGGAGAGGCAATGACGGTAATCAATAGGACCAAAACAAGACGAATCAGGTGCAATAAGGGATTTCTTTTGTGTTTACCCATCC
Source organism: Platycnemis pennipes (assembly GCA_933228895.1). Lineage (NCBI taxonomy): Eukaryota > Metazoa > Arthropoda > Insecta > Odonata > Platycnemididae > Platycnemis > Platycnemis pennipes. Next base: position 112,547,151 of record OW121847.1, read on the forward strand.
ACTACACAATCCTTCCCCTCTCTATCTCTCCAAGAAAACTACAAGCCTAGATAGGGGCGATAAGTGACCACGGACCACTTCGCTAAGGCCCTATTCTTAAATAATGCCGAGACGGGAAATGGATCTGGAATACGTAGATTTTTTTCACCTTAAGAATCATCCCCGACACGTTCTATGACACCCACCACTCCATCCACGACACCGCGGGTCTTCTTCCTACCGGTTCAAGTCTCTTTCAGGGCCCAAGCGCAATGGGTATTTTAGAAGCAGGTAAAGCATGGCGGGTTTTTCCTCTCTTTGGACTGACAAAGGTGGACAGGGATTTTTGCAGTGGGGGGAGGACTGCGAGGGTACCCTGTGACAATCGGCTCCGAGGAGTGAGGCCTCCCGAAAAGCAGTCTTCTTTTTGATTGCTGCTCTGAGGGCCTCCCTCGAAGATGATCGCGTAGGTTTCGTGACTGGTGAGTGTGTGATGACCCAAATCTAAGTGCAGCTCGAAGCAATAGTTGTCATTAACACCGTCGACATGTCTTTGTTAAAAGCATTTCCAAAATAGTCACAAATACTCCATTTTCGCTTTTATTTCCTCGTAGGAAATAATGAGATCATAAAATATTCGAGATAAGAGCTCGAAAAATGCGCTTGTATAGTAAATGGCAAAAATATTTATGCTACAACTGATACAGGCAGATTTCCATAACAATAGAAAAGACGTATTGCATGTCTTTACGGAATATAAGTATTAAGTTTCAAACTAAATTGGGTAATACATGAGGAAAAATTATCGCGGATATATTTAGAATTTCTTTCAAATTACACATAATCCCCGCACTCTCGCGTACTCGTCTGGTTATTTCTTAGTATGAATACTCATTGGCAATTCATATCGCAGTATATGCTACTTGAAATATAAAAGAAGGACAGGACTGGCAATTCTGCAATGTGACCAGAACACATTCAACGTAATTATAGGGAATATTTGGAATTACTGAACTATTGTTGATGTCTAGGAGATTTTTATGGGCTCGCTTGTAGGATATGCGAGGAGAATATACTTAAGGAGTATTCGAAGAAACTGTATTGTCATCTAAAACGAAAATCAGAGTAACAAGGGAATACGAAGACTACTGAATCTCTCATGCTGCTACGTTGGTTGCAATTTCTATCTTTTTTAAATAGTGTAGTTCTGACTACTATATTAATACTATTCCTTTTTTATGCATGATATATAGTGCATGTTTGGTGAGCAATCACCCCCTGCCACACACCCTTGTGGTGGCTTGCAGGGTATTATGTAGATGTAGATGTAGATGTTGGTGCTTAGAATCATCAATCGATGCATGGAAAAGAGCAATGAATTTCTATGTGAGGATCAATTCATATTTTGCAAGGGAATTTAACACGTGATGTGATTGCAGTGGTTAGAATCATTATTATTATTAGTTTTGGTTTCATACGATGTCCCTCTTAAGCCCCTCATACCTCCGATCATTTTTTCCAAGCTACCCATTCTTCGCCTCATTCTACCCCGTTTAACCAATATTCTTCCCTGGATCACATATTTCAATTCACCCTCGTCCTTTTTATCTTCTCTATTCATCAATCAAAATTCTTTCCTCTCCTACCATTTCTAATATTTCATCATTTGTCCTCCTTTTACCCACTTTAAGTTCTCCATACTCCCATCTTAAAAGCTCTTAGTATATTTCCATCTTCGTTCCATGAATCCTATGTTTAAGCGCCATATAGTGCCGCGCTCCATATCAAACTTTTCATTAGTATTTTCTTTACTTCCCTGCTTAACGCCCCTGTCAGCAGTTCACGTATACGACTAAAAGCTTATCTTGCCAATACAATTTTCCTTCTGTCGTCAATAATGCTATACCCCTTTTTCTCCAATACGTTATTTAGATAGTGGAAGGTGGAAAAGTGAAGAAATGGAGAACCTGCTCAAAGTCTAACCTTGCTAGCAACAACACGCATAACAGCATATTTGTAGATCTGTGGCTCATTTCCCGGATGAGTTTTTTCCAGTTGTGTTCTGGCTTGATTCTATTTTCACCACCTGCTTACTGTTCGGGGTTGTGGGTATCATAAAACGTGTCGGGAATGTTTCTGAGGGTGAAAAAATATACCGACCGATTTCTGAAACGTATCGCGATTATTCCGGAGAGTAGGGTATCGACTAAGCGCTAAAAGGCTTCTCTGATTCTCTTTTCTCAGATTATGCTGTTTTATGCGACTCTCTTTGAGAGAGAATTATGTAATGAGGCTGGAAAACTTAGAGACTTCTCCGTTGCTAGAAGCTCGGCCCACGTAGGCCGATAACTATTGATTATCAGGAATTAATGGCTTTTGAATAAAGTTCCAGGTGTTCAAGCGTTACAAAAATACTGAAGATCATATTAGCAGCTGATCTAATTCCATTTAGACGTAATACATGAGCAGTACAAACAGTGATCAATTGATAAAAACTACGGAATAATAAACCTAAGACTTTCTGTTTACACCTTCTTAAGACTTTCTTCACACCTACGCTTTGCGACATAAACGTTGGATGAATCTGAGTGAATTTCTGACTTAGTGATCAATAAATGTAGGCGTTTCGAAGTGTTAAGTTTAGAGGGCATAAAATTTCAACCAGAACATTACATATTTTACGGTCTTATAATACCCGTGGAAGCGCAACGACCATTTAGCACGTTAATCATTAACCTCGGAAAATCGACCAGTTGTCATAGGACTCCAAAGTTGCCTCGGAATAAATGGTAGGTATTTTCTAAAGAGGTTATAAAGCGAGTGTCATTTTATATTATGTTTCTACTAGCAATGTGGTGCAAGTGTTTTGAACTCATCTCGTGCCCCTTCTGCCGTTCTGTGGCCACGGGTACCTATGCGTCTCGGGCGACTCGTCTTCTAGCAGATATCGTGGTCAAGCACGACCTCCGAGAAGAGTGGTCTCTCTCTCTCTTCTCTGGGCATTGAAACTCTCTGCGCCAAATACTGTCAAATCTCCTTCAACTCGGGACTTTAAAAAAATCGGCCTCTGAAGTGGTAACATTTTATCGTGGACGGGTGTACATGCGCTCCCTACGTTGAGGGTAAAATAATGAAATATTTTATAGATAAGATAGTACTCGACGGAACACGATTGTAAAAAATCTGACTGCCAAGTAAAAGATAAGAATGCAAACACATATGTCCAATTGCAGAAAAAATTGCGACTGAACTTCTTATTCTGTAGTATGAGGGTGCAGAATTGGAAAACCCAAATACATTTTGGGGTTGTGGAATATTTTAATGGTAAAATTTTGCTCCTCTGCAAAGCACATCTGCACGAATGGAATGAGTTTTTAGGATGACATTTGTGTACGCTATATTTGGGCTTTTCGTGTAATAAAAGTGTTTTGCCCGGGAAAATAAGATTCAAAATCCACAGCATCAGTTTCCATCTGAATGCCATTGTTCTGAGAATTTTATAACCCATAAGAGTGTGAAAATAAAAATTTTTAATTTTTCAAAGATAGTATTTTCAACTCCACGAACTATTTTTACCATGCGAAGGGCGTTTTGACCTATTATTTGGATTTGAGAAACCTAAAAGGCATTTACATGCTTGCAGTACAGCATCAATAATGCCATTAATGTGGTTGTATTCAGTGCAAGCTCTGGTTTGATTTGGTAATAATATGAAATATAAATGGGCAGTGTACGCTCGTAACTTTATATGATTTGAGGGCAATACAAATTAGTGATTTTTTATACTAAAGGAGTTATGCTACTAAAAAGTATTCCTCAATTAGAGTAAATAATACAACAGTTTTTTAAAGAGAAAATTATGTTAACAGGATGAGTTCGGCTGATAGGAGAGTCGAGTGAAGAGCTACCTTAAACCAATCTAAGGATATTTGATTGTTTATGAATGCCACAGTTTAAGTTTATTCGATGAACTAACGGTAATTTGAATATTCTTTGGGCGTTTTTGGGCCTCACACTGTCGAATGTTTATTTTTATTGGTATATCATTAAATTTGGAGAGAAAATATTTAAAACCAATATTTTTCTCTCAACAAAGACAACTATTTTTAAATTTGCTTGATTGATTTTTGCATTAAGTGAAGTTAAAATATAAATATATGCTATGATAAATGACAAAATGATATAGTCTCATAAAAAGAACAAGGTGCAAATAATTGATCCGAAACGAGTCCTTGTAGCTAATATTCCTGAACTAATGTAATGCTGTTGCGTTAAATGGGAGACCTGCAACTTTTTTTGCCCCATTACACTCTTATATATACTGCCCTTATCTCTTCTAGTCCACAAGGTTTTTAGGCACAAAGCACCCCCAGTTGTCATGCTGGCCTCGCTATCTCTTAGCACCATCCTATTTCCTAAGGAAAAGAGGCGCCGTTCTTTAAAACGCACAAAACCCCCTGAGCTCAGTGTGTTCACGGTCCAGTCGTAAAGTCTCCTTCTTTTTTTTTGGGTCATCGGCTACGGCTAGTACAATGGTCCAACCCCGCCCCCTCCGCCCCGACCTCGAGTGGGTGGGGCTCGTTTTTGTCTCTCGCGCACACGCCGCCCTCCCGGATCAACCTTTTATTCCACTCCCTTTCCTCCATTCTCTGGCAGCCACCCCCATCCCTTCCCCAACATCTCCCGAGGACAGGCCCCACCCCCTTCCTCCCTCCCTTGGCGTTTCACTCCCAGCCACGTGATCCGTCTCCCTCCTTACTCAGCGAGCAGCGCCTGTGAAGTGTGATATTAGGCATTGACTGCAACAATGAGGCCCTAACAAGAACCCTTTCGGGGGCCCTTTTCTTTTCGCGTCCTCGTGTCCGGGGCCTCCTGATCAGGACGGCCGTGGGAGGTTCGCCGGCCCGCCCTCAGCCCTCCCACCCCTCCCGACTCCCTCCTCCTTCCCTCCTCCACCCTTCCACAGCACATCCTTTTCGGACCCCCTCGTCTCTTGCCTTTGTCCCTTCACCGCTCAGCTCCCTCGTCCTCGACGGTGCTTGTCCCATTTCCTTTCACGACCTACGTCCTCATCGATTTCCTCAGCCCTTATTCCTTTTCGATGCTCCCTTCGTTCTCTCTCCTTCCTCGCCCCCCTCTGCACCCTTTACGCTCGAAAATTCCCTACTTTTGGGATACCCAACAGCCCATAGGGACTCTTCCAACCGCGTTTTGTAGTACTGTATATCAACTCCCACTTTAAAAATAGGCATCGTGAACCGAATTGCACATTTGCGCACAATATTACGAATAAATTTTGTCACGCGAATTTTTAAAGGTATGTAGGTACCTACAGAATAAACTAATACGTTTCGTTAATAAATTCCATCCGGTATACATAAAGAATCACGTGGCTTTCTTAATGGCTTGGATGAGAATCTCTGATACTGTTAGTAGAATCATCTTTTGGGCTCCACCAACTGGGTTATATGCTACCGTCTAATCTTAACTCAATCCAAAGATGCGACATCCATGACCGAGGGGGGATTTGAACTTGCGAGCTTTGGTTTACCATGCCATCAGGTAGTTTACATTTAATCAGTGACTTACTGAATCTATTGAGTCTCGAAGATGTAATGGCGAATGAAGGTTATCAGAGAGATTCAATTTCATTATCATGTAAAACAGCAGATATAATACCATCATTTCCTTGTAGATATAATACCGTTCCGGAATGAGATCGGCAGATGTGGTAAACGTAGGGAATTAGATTGTCGAGCGGAGAGTGTTAGTATTTATTTTTTCCTGCACCCTTCGTGATCACAATACGGCAGTGTGGCACGTTACACAGATAAATATCGCCCTTTTATCTCATTCTCTTCCATTCTCCTTTTCCCCTTTCCCGATTTTTTTCTTCCCTAGGTCAAACGGAAGATGGAATCCATCGGAATGCACGGCCCTAGCGTAGGCTTATCTTGTCTTTGAAGGAAGCAAGCTCTCCATTCTTGCTTCCATTTGTACTTACACAGACAATATAGTAACATCTATGGCATATGTTGCATGCTCTGGTCACCATATCTTCGATTACCTCACCGATACGTCATCACCCTTCCCGTTCGAGGAATCTGCTTCCTTCTTCTTCTTTTTGGTATCGCCCTCTTCTTCTGGCTCTAGTTGCTGCCTTCTTGCCACTCTCAAGCTTCTTGGCGAGTCCCTAGGTAATAGGTAGATGTAGATAAAATCGCTTCCTTTGGGAAAACTGACTGACTCTGAGAAGGTCACTATATCGGCATTTAGCTATGAAGGCCTTTTCGCCCACTGAAAGAAATCCTTAATCCGTCTAAAACGTCTTACTTCAAAATTTATATACTTTGACGATCATTATTCTGATTAAAAAGAATAAAACTTGAAATGCTATATTTCTCATAGTTTACTTGATCCTTTTTAAAAACTAGGAGTATCGCATCAGTCACAGCGATTTTCCTTTGGAAACCAAAAAATGTCAACTTAATCAGACAACTCATTGTCAGATAATTTTTTCTTTAGCAGCCGGACCATTCTGTTCGCCCATATGCCCCTGGGATCCCAATAGGCATTTGTCTGTCATCTGGTTCCCCAGGGGCTGAACCAACAGAGCTTAACAAACATCCATGCCCTGGGTTGTAGAAAATCCCACCCCAGGTGGGACTCGAACCCGCGACCCTAGGACTAGCAGGCGAGGACTTTACCTCGCCGCCACCTGAGCCGACAAAAGTTCCAAAGTTCCTTAAAAACTTCATGCTGGTGATCAGTCTACAATTTCAGGCCATCTTCACGCTGGTTTCACACTACAAATTGACCAAAAGTTCACTTTTTCACATTCATGTAGTTTGAAATGCCTGTTAATTGCCTAGCTAACATTAGTTAGCAGGCACTACCTGATTGCGCAGTATCATATCTTTTATGATATATTTGCCTGTTGTATATTCTTAATGGCTCGTTCCCTGGCACATTCGTTGGAGTGGGGTTGGGAGGATTTAGATGCATACAATTCCCTCACCGTCGATACAATATCGTCGTTCATCGGAAAACTTTTTGCAATGAATAATATGCATTTACTCGCCTATTTTTACTTTCCACTCGAGTAATGGCGCAACTGCCAAATGAGCACCAGTTCTCATGTTGTTCGCTCAGCGCGATGGCTCAGTTTTCGCTTGGTTTTGCTCACTCTACAGAGAGCACTCAAATTTTCCTCATCGCTGAATGGTACACTAATCAATGCTATGTCTCCTTCAGTGATCCGATTATTTCATTTCGCCTCTACTAAATGGACTTTGGTTAACGTAGCTAGATAGGCAGGGAAATGGAAAAGAAAATCTATTAAATTTGAGTTCTTTTTGATGAGTGGGAGAAGAGTGCATCTAATTGCTGTGGGTTCAGCCATTCAGTTCTAAAAGAAAAAAAACTCTCAATTAAACACTGGTGCCATTTCCAATCAATGAATATATTAATATAAGATTAAATTTGTCAATTGACAGATGACGTGACATATCGGGAGTCAGCCACTCTTACTTTAAAATATTTTACCTTCAAGTAGAAAACAAAGCGAAGCTGGTCCTCAGTGTTGTCCACCCTCATGCATAATAGGTTCGTTATTTCAATAGAATGCCGTTCTTCTGAATAATTTTATCATTTTTTTTCAAGCCCTCACACGCGCTGATTAACTTAAATTTTCATTACCTTTCTTTTGTCACCTCTGCATGATACATGATTTGAAATTTCATCTTTTTAAGCACTTTAAACAAAAGGCCTGCTCGTGTATCCCATTTGATCTTTTCATTTTTCATGTGTTTCCTGCTTGACAAGAGTGATTTATTCATGCTTTCATTTTATTTGTTCCATTATCAAAAGGCATTTATTCTCGGTTTCCCTTCTCAGGGGAAAGTATACTATCCTAATTTGGAAAAAGCTGTTATGTTTGTTCGATTCATTGTTTGTTTTTCAACTTACACCAAAGCATTAAAGTGCTAATGCAATGCAGTTATTTTGAAAGTTTCATGCTATTCCTTCTTTCATATTTGTTTACTAAAGCTAATTCTGAATTGGCCATAAATTTTATGATCCGTCATTCTTTCTTGCGTGTATTTCATTGTTTCCTTTAACGATATTGAATCAAAAATTGCCGTAAAGCCCACGTGAATTAGAGCAAGTTAAATGCAAAATACGGATATTTTTATACTCAATATTGGCTGTTTAGTGAATGAAAGCATTTCTACATTAGGTATACCTTAAGCCTGTTTCACACGATACTTGATCCAGCACAAGACCTAGTGTGCTAGTCGCTACTTGATATTGAGGACGGAAACTAGCATGATTGGAACCGTCTAGGGAGGATTCACCCGATCATTGACCTTGTGCTTGCTATGAAGCGGTTGTTCCATAGGATTCCATACTAATTAAAAAAAGGAGAAGATCGCACAGCGTCTGTAAAATGACTTGATTGGTCGATGGCAACTGGGTCCTACTGGGAGCTACTAGAAATCTAGTACCGCATCAATTATGAAATCCAGTAGCTCAGCGAGTATACTAGCGATCATGCTTGCTAGCCAGCATACTGGTTCTATTCACACGATACTGGAAAGCTAGCATACTTGCTTGTATACTCGACCTTGTATTGGATCAAGTATCGTGTGAAACGGGCTTTAGTTCTTTTGGTATCCTTTGCCGATCGCTAGTGGTAATCTGCGGAAGCGGTAATTTATACCCAGTATTGCGTTTCGTTTTTCGGGAGAGTGAAAATTTTGGATTCAACACTCGACCTCAATACTTAACTCGATCCCGTTACCGTGTGTCGATTGAATCTTTCAATGAAATTCGTGGGAAACCTCTTTTTCACCTTTTGCTTTAAATTTTTTTTTAAATTTATCAGGGAAATTTTTTCCTCCCTACTCTCATCTTTTACTCCTCTCCGTCCACGTAAATTCATTCATCAACCTGTGCCCATTTCATACCCTTCCCCTTCACTTTATGGCCGAAGGGCGTTCGCGTATACCTCTCCCTCGAATTTTTCAAAGCCATTACCCCTCGGCGCCAACTTTTGTTTGACGCTCGAAACCCTCTTACTTCCTCACCCACTGTTTTCGTTCATCTCCCTTGGCGACCCCCATTTTAAACATGGCTCACTCCTCCCTCAGCCCTCCTGCCGCCCCCTCCACTCGCCAATCCCTGAATCCCTTTGCTCTCCCTCCGTTTTTCCCTCATGTGCCCTGCTCCACTCTCCCTCCCCCATCAAGCACCAATTTTCCTTCTCTCTCCGTCTCGTCTCAAACCCTCGGTTAATTAAGGCCATATCTACCTGTATGCCCTCACCCTTGAAGCCCTTTTCCCTTTATCTTCATCCAATCCTGACCAATTGCTTTCGTCCCAGACCTCCCCCTCCCGCGCATTTCCTCCCTGCCATCTCTGCCGTCGTCCCCGCCTCACTCCCAGCAGCAACGCAGACACTTGCTCCAACCCTTTACGTCTCCACCCAACCCCCCTCTCACCTCAGTACCCCATTTCCATCCTCACCCACAACCTCTCCCTCCACAAGACTCACGTCCAACCCCCGCCGAGCCGGGCGATGCCTCCCTCTCTCCAGTCCGACTATCTCCCTTTTTTGGCCCTTTTTCATGCCATCTCACTTCTCTCTTTCTCTTTTCCCCTTCAACTCGCATCACGGCCGCATTTATCAGCGTTAACGTCCGGCCGATCATTTTATTACGATCCCCGTATCTCACTCACTTCATGGGGATCATCCGTTTTTATTCTTCGCTTCTCACTTGGCTGCTTTTGTTTTTTGTATTAATCTCTCTCTCTCTTTTGTTTCGGTTTTTAACCTTGTTTCCGTCCGTTTTCCTCGATCTTTGCCTGAACGCAATCGAAATTCATTTATCTTGAATTTTCTTGCGTAGCTTTACCAATTACATGTTTATAAAAATAACTTAGTACAATAACGTGTAATAGCCTTTCCAACCTTTCAATTTATTTACCCACCCGGGTTTAGACTTACACAGTCATTTTTAAGGTATAGATTCGGTGCTCCTTGAAAATTAATGTGTAAGTTGCAACCCAGGTTGGGAAAATAAATTGAATATTATGTATATACCAACTTATTCTACTATTTTCCATTTACTTATCTCTTGTTCCCCTCTTCACAAGTAAGTCTTACATCCAGCTTATTTCGAACCTTTCCCAATCTAGTCTTTTCAATTCTACGCACCCTACGTAAATACGGAGCACGTGTGCGATTCAGATTTGCAACAGTCCGTAACCCTTTAAGGTTAATACTCCATACTCTCTTTCTCCATGAAGATCCTCTATATATTGCATTGCATGCGTCACCAGAGCACAATCTATTTTCTATCTAAAATTTTCTTTTTTCTCTCCTCTCCCTGTTTCACCTCTCGTTTCTTCAGAACTCAATCCACCGGTGTGAAATTCTCGACGGCCCTGTGATGGGCGGTCTCGAAACGGAATAACTGCTGGCTTCCCTGTGTCTTTCGCAACCCATTGTAAACCTTAAATTACTCTCCTGCTTTGATCTGTTAACGAGGAGAAAAGTTACCGAGGGAAAATCATTAATGGCGATGCGTGGGTTTCTAGATTTCTCTTGAACTCAATATGCAAGAGCTCTCCGATTAAAAAATATCATTTTAGTATTATTGAATTATTAATTCCGATGCCATTATTTTTTAATTTAATACTTATATTTGAAGTCTTTAAGTTGAATTTTTGTTGTCTTTTTTGAAATTACTTTTCTCGTTGGTATCTCTCAAATCAAGCCCTGAGCTTCCTGAAACTTTGTTTTTATAAATGCGTAACAGGAACTTGGCAATTTTTTAATCGTAATCACGTAAGTGTGTTGTGAAAAAAATGCTCTGGCAAGATATTATCTAAACTGTGAATAAATGCTCACACTGCCATTGAGTGCACTTATTGGGTGAACGTTTTAATTTCTCGTTTGTTCTTCACTAGTTAATCCCATGAAACAATCGTTCTTCGCTCCCAATTATATTTTCGAATGCATCTTAAAATCTCGTCTCGCCAAACCTCACACATCACGTTTGGAGTCCTATACTTAAATCATCTCTTCCTTTCCGCTTAATGTCTCTTTTCTTTCTGTATCGCTGATCCCATTCAGGAAATACAAGGCCCAGAGACCCTTTTGCCAGGTGTTGGATCCTGACCGCGACGGCAAAGATGAAGAAGAACTCTGCGGTCCGTTAATAACCCCCAGGAAAAGGTCCTCCCAATTAAAATGGATTTATCAATGCGCGGAGTGGCTGGTTGTTTTATCTTCCACACTCTTGGGCATGATTCGCTTACATGTCGCCTCTCCACCCTCTTTCGTCCCTCAACTCACCCCCTCTCCAACATTCCTACCCTCTTTATCCCCCACGTACCCTCCTTTCGCAATCCACGCCTCTCATGTCTCCTCAACCATTTCGACTTCTCTCTTTCTCCGTCCATTTCACCATCTCCCCAACCATCCTCGCTCTTGGTTTGTCCAATAAGGCTTCCCCTATCCCTCTTTCCCCTTTTGACATATGAGGCTTCTGTTTCCGCTCCTTCCCCACGAGCCCACCGTCTCATTTATTGCCTCGATTCCCTACCATAACATGCCAACTCCCCCGTTGTTAGGTACCCTCTTTTCTCCGCCCCTGATTGCCTCAGACTCGCATTGCTCCGACTGCCTCTCTCCCCTCTACATTTCTACTCCGTTCCCCTATCCGGCTGGTCGATTCTAGGCTATTCCGAGGCTAGAGGCATGGCTGCAACGCCATATCGTCGCCTATTCTTTGGGCTTCCCTTCGTAATGCGTTCATTGTACGTACCTTTTACCTTCCCTTTCACGCCCCATGCCGGGAAGTTTTTTTTTCTCCCCCACGAAAGGATTTCATGCGCTCCCCTGATTCCTCCCCCGATTAACGAGGGAACCCGCGGAATTTTGGGATTCACCGGAGAGATGTTCGTGGATGTTTGGAGAAGTGCTCGCCGAAATGGCAAGAGGTCATCATTATTTCCACCATTTTTAATCTCGCCTGCTTGAAAGGTTTCACGGCGAGTGAAACTTCGTCCTCTAATGAGCGAATACATGGAAATGTTTTTTAAATAGAACGGAACAATGGGGATTCTGCCGATAAATTATTTTCTTCGTATTTCCGGAGGCATTTTCAGGAGAAAAGGAAGACGTCGCTTCGAAGTTTAGCATTTTGAATTGGTCTAGGAAAATTAAGGGCTCCTTAGCAAATTTAATTTCTTCAAAAATTGAATTTTTTTGAAAAACTACTAGCTCTCTCAATTTGTATAAGATTTTCTACAAATGTAAGTTCTGTTAATGTAAGTTCTGTATGTTGGAAAATTAATGAACTAGTTTTCCCTAGCGAGGAATATTTTATGGGTATGTTAGGAGATTAATAAATGAATTTTATTTCCATGATCTTGGAGTATGAAGATGAAGTGATATGCTCTATTAATTCTTAAAATTTGATCTGCACACAGCATTCGATAATGGCAACCATGAATCTTATTTTACTTGGGTAAAGAATAATTAAAATTTCATGAGTGATCTCGATTTCAACATAATACATTTGATTGACTGAAAGAAAGAATACGGGTTCAATTTGAAATAATTGCAATGGAATTTCAAGTATTATGTAATGTCCTGTCACTATAACTAATGATCAGATATGAATTTTTGCTCATGAATTCTGATTGAGAGATGTTTATTATACCAAATGCTATGTGCTTGAGGCTAACGATAAATTATTATCATGTAGACTATGAACAAAAATTAAGTCATTACTTCACTCCCTATATCAATGTAGCTGTGTCTTCTTTATAATGCCGGCTATAGTACGCGGGGAAAATGACATTCTAACTCTATTGGTACGACAATAGCTCTCTAATTTTGTTTAGATGATCAAACCTAGCGTAATACGCAGGGATTCTTAATACATAATTATATTTATATGTTACGTAATCTGTAAACAAATAAGTTACGAATTTACTTAAAAGGATAAGCCTAAATTATATCCTGTATTCTGATAGTAATTTTCATCCTAGTTTTTCCATTAAACTCGTAACACTGATTTAATTATCATAACGGCCTTTAACAAATCTTGCAGATATCCTTTACAAAGGCTCTAATTCCTTCAACATAGGTACCTTTCTCATACGTATCCCTTATTCTAGCAGTATATTCTAAATGAGGCCTGGCAAGTAGTAAATAGTACCTCTCTCGTAGTCTCTCATTTAATTTACCTAGAACCATTTTTCTACCTGAAAGTATGTATGTACCTTCTCCCGAAATTAAAATATCCTAAAAGAAAGGACGTAGTTGAGTTTCGCAAGACCGAAGATTTCTGAACCCGTTTGTTATCAATAAATCCTGACTATCGAGGCGTCTTATTATAGATGAAATTAGTATATACTCTATAATATTACATGATAGTGACGTTTGTGACATTGCACTATAATTACATGCCTTTTCCCTATCGCTGTTTTAAAAAGTCGGGGTTAAATTCTTAATCATCCAGTCTTAGGGATCTACATGTTCTTAGAGGGATTTGATAAATATTTCTTTAAGATATGGAGCCAATTTGCGAGCTAATTATTTGTACACGCAAGATGGAATTTCATCTGTAGTTCGCGACTTATTCGGGCTAATGCTTTTAATAAGGATTCGATTCCGCTTCGATTGGGGGTATTGGTTGCTGAAATCGGTCTTGCATGGTTTCGTCAAAACTACGGATAGATCAATTACCGTTGGCTTTTTAGTTACCTGTGCTTACCTAACATATGACCATATCTATGAGACTACCACATATGAAACTATTGGCTACCGTTAAGTTACCGTGGCGTTATTGTCCTGAACTAGTATTTAAAACTGTTTTCATGTTATCGCGCTGTTTTGCTTGGATATATGTGCTTACTGTTGATGCAACTATTCCCCTAACGGGTAAATCATAAGCTTTAACCAGTAACATAATAATTGAGGTTAGGAAGTTCAATAAATTATCTGTCAATCCTCGAGCTTGAGCACCCCGTTATTTCAATATTTATTAATTTATCTATTAATATGGCCAATATACTGAATGCTAATAATAATTTGACTTTGCGAAAATTAGGCAGGCATTGAACCCTTAGTTAATATAAAGGTGGTCAACTCCTTTATGCTCACCTGAGGAGAAATAAATGCGAAAACGAAAGCAATAAGATTAGGTCGTTTATTATCTGAAGGTGCTGTTCATTGGTGCCATCATGACAGCGCTAGAATCGAAGCTTTTAAGCAATATCCAGCAGATGAATGACCACAAAGGGTATGGTCTCAGGCCCACAATTATATTCGTGTCATCTCGTCTACCTAATTCCTGTTATCCCCTCTTGCACCCAAACAACGCCTCCCCTACATATACTCCACCTCACTATCCTTTTCCCTCTCAAAAATTTCCCTCATTTAATTCTCCCTCCCACTTTTCCATCTCCAAATCCCAAATCTCTGAACTTGAATTTTATTTTTTTTCGCGCCCTCGTCCACATACTCCCGCAAGAATATCCCCTCTGCCCTCCACCCCCCCCCCCCCTAAAAAAAAAGCCACGCCCCCGTTTATTCGCATCGGAGAAGAGAGCTAACGTCCGGGGAAGAGAGGAGAGAAAGAGAGATTGTGCGTGGGAAAGGAGGACAGGTGAAATATAGGCGAAGAGCTACTAAGAGGGAGTGCGTTGGTGCGTAGCCCTCAGGAGAAGGGGAGAGCAGACGAGAATGATGTGGAGGAAGCAAAATAGGAAGGAGGAGGAGGTAGAGGGAGGCAAGGAGAGGGCGGGGATGGTGGAGTGGCGAGTGTTTTTGTTAAATGGCCGAGCTGCGGTTTCGACCAGGGGGAGGGGGGGCAGTGCGGGAGGATGGTAACCCCACTCTCCCCGCCGAATCTGGCTGGGCCTCGCCCTGACGGAGCAAAAGGGGGCGTTCCCGTTTGGTGGAGGGCTATGTGGAGAGGGTCGATGGCTCAGGCGCGGTGGGAGGAAAGGGGGAAGCTCACGAGAAGAGGGTAAGGCGGTGCGGGGTCGCGGCAGGAAGGGAGAGGGGGCGAAAAGTCCATCTCTCTGGCGTTCTGAGGGCTTAGTCCCTCCCTCCCAACCTCAGGCACCGTCGCCCAGTGGCTACAGAGGATGAGTTAGGGGGAGATCCTTCCTCCGAAAACCCCCCTCGATCCTCCCTCTCATTCCCTTCTCCCAGATCCCTCCCTGTCCACCCACCCTAGATTTCTAGGCCACCCCCTACTGTGCGCACACCACCCAAGGGCAAGGATTCCAAATGCGTAGGGCGGCTGGCAAATCGCAAGGACGGTCGACCCTCCCCTTCCAATTATGGGAAAGGATGGGGTGGTGTGGGTGGGAGGGAGTGCTGAAGAGGGACAGGGTGTTTGTGCGAGAGGAGAAAGGGATTAGTCAGGGAGGGAGGGGAGTTGTGGAGGCCAGGGGATTGGAGAGCTGGGAGTTATGAAGGGAAAGAGGTTTTTCAATCCTGCGAAAAGTGAGCGAGCGAGAGTGAGGGATGGTGAACGTTGGAGTGGCCGTGGGGGAGGGCGAGGTGGGACAGACGTGGGCGGGTGGAGAGGGGAAGTTGCTGTGTTTACTGGAATGAGAGAATAAGCTTTCCTGTTGAAGTGCATAGGGACAGAGAGAGAGGTGGGTTTATGGCGAGGTAGAGTTGAGTTTAGGAGGCGAAATGGAAAATTTAAACGATTCCCTTTATGCGATCATGAGCCTAAGGGGAGTATTTATCAATGTATTTTTTTCCACCCAAGTTTGTTTGTTAATGTTTTATCAAGGCTGCGACTTTAAAGAACCCCAATCTAGCTATACGTCTATCCCTCTTTCTACCCTCATTTACTGCGATTTATTTAATTGCTCGTCCTTCTTGTATGCAAGGGAAAGGTTCGTTATCAGTTTATTATCGCGTAGTTCTTTTTAGCCACGAATAAGACTCCAGCGCTTTATTCTCCGCGCTCACAATGGATCGCGTTTCATTTGATGCTTCACAAAGAGCCTCTCTAATGTCAAGCTTAAGTTCTTAGAAGGAATTGGCAGGTCTGTGAAATCATAAAAGTAATTCTGGGAGAAAGTCCTTATTGTGAGCGCGGGAATATCTTCATGATCTATGGATTAGGTGAGATGGGAAGAGATTTTGGGAATTTCGGGCCAGCATGGAGGGCACAATGGAGAAATTCGAGGATTTTATCACATCACTGCAATGTTAAACTTAACAATGGTAACCGTACATCATTTATCATGATGTATCGGTTGTTTCTCTCAGTTCTAATACTCTTTCTTAGGAAATATTTTATTCGTTATATCCAGAACTTGTTCGTAGTAATGTTCTTTATCTTAATGGTTTTTGTTAGCCAAATTTTAGAGTTGAAATCCTCTGTAGAACTAAATGCATGTAACAATGGTATTTATGAGTCAAATGTCAAACCTTGAGATCACTTGACTCCTTAAATTTTAATTCAAGTTGGTTTGTCAATTTTTAATTAAGGAATACTCCATCGCAATATTATTGGGGGAGAGTAATGGTTTTTCAAGTATGGGAAATGGCTAGTCGTGCATGGCTCTTCATGTACGGTGTTAGTAACCTCATTTTCCGGTGAATACATTTTGTATCTTTAGTTTGAGATGAATGGCCCTCACGCCAACCACCGAAGTATCGATTGCACATTGATCTGATTCCTGCATTTAGAAAAGTCAGCAGTGACCTTTGACAAGTTTTATCATGAAATACTTGATCGTAACTGAGATATGATTACAGACACACACTTTGAATTTTGCCGCTTAAGTAGTGGACCAGGAGGCATTTTTGAATCATCACAAATATTCTGCGTCGAGGGGGTGACCACATACTTTTTTACGTCAGTAGTCCAGATGTCATTTTCCTGACCTCTACCTGTAATCTCTAATTTTAAATCTCTTATTAATATTCGGACCTTTTTATAAATTGGTACGCCCTTACATTTACACATTAAAGGTTTTAGGCAATGCGGTGTGTCATATTGATTGTAGTGAAAAATTGTTGACAGAATGAGCTGAGAGTTTATAAGCAATGTACATAAATCAATTTATAATCAGGAAAAAAATAGATGGAAGTGAAAGATATGGTTAAAAGTGCAGTTTTCGCCGTGGTAGCCCCCCGCCGCGTGGGTCGAGGAGAGAGGCCAGCGTTGGGCCTGGGAGATCGGGAAAGGGTCGCGGATTTGGACCCTTCCCGGGGTGGGAGACACCCTTCTGGTGACTACCTGAGGCATGGTCCCAGATCATCACTTTTAACCAAAAATATTAAACATACTTGCAATAATGAATGAAGAATGAATGTCTGTAGAAGCCACCTCCACTATCCGCAGCAAGGAAGCAGCTTGGAGACTTTGGAAGTCTCACCCCAGCCCCCACACGTACGCGGGATTCTCTAAGCTCCGTAAGCATGCCAGGTATCTCCTACGTCGTGACTTCACCAATCACGTAAGATCAATCACTGAAGACTTAAAGATAAACCAAAAAAGAATTTGGACGCTTATCAACTCTAGAAGAAAGTCCACCAGGATTCCTAGTACCTTACGTTTGGGATCCAAGACATTCTTCGGTGACGAACGGTTGCTTGCCTTCAGCAACTTTTTCTCCGAAAACTTCGCTCAGCCGCCTCAGATTCAACAGTTCATACCCATCCCTATTCTTTGTTCCCACTCATTAACTGTTATCTCCACTTCACCAAATGAAATCCTCAATCTTCTTTCCTCCTTACCTGTACGCAAGGCTACCGGTCACGATGGCATCGGGTCTCTGTTTTTTAAACGCACTGCCAATACCTTATACGTTCCCACTTCCAAGATTTTCAACAGAGCCTTTTCATCCGGTACTTTTTCAATTCAGTGAAAAATTGCCATTGTACCTCCGATATTAAAATCAAAGTGAAATAATTCCATTGATAATTACGGAACAATTTCCATTCTGCCAGTCCTATCTATTCTCTTCGAAAGAGTCATTCACAACCGTCTCTTTTCATTCACACTCCTTTACTTGTCTCCTCAACAGCATAGGGTTTCTTCCAGGTGGATCATGCCTTAGCAATCTCACAGTCATAAACAATCACGTCACTGAAGCCTTTGAGCAATCTTCCCAACTTGATGTCTGCTACATAGATTTTTCTAGAGCCTTCGATACAGTTGACCTCACCCTCCTATCATTTAAGCTTAAAAACAGCTTCAAAATTCACGGCACCTTTCTTCGCCTTCTCGTGGACTTCCTATCCAACAGGTCTCAGAGAGTAATTATTGACGGTATCTTCTCTCCATCCCTCAAAGTAACCTCCGGTGTCCCCTAAGGCAGTGTTCTTGCTCCTCTTCTTTTCGCCCTTTATATTGATGACATCACCCAATCACTTTCTTCACGAGAATGTGGCATTCCTCTGTATGCTGACAACTGCAAGGTTTTTAAAAGAGTTGACAGCTACGCCAATAGCTCTGTCCTGCAGGATGCTCTTACTTCCATTTCAGAATAGAGCTCTACCTGGAAGCTTAAGGTAAATCCCATCAAGTCCAAAACCCTGACCTTTACATTACGCGCCAATCCTGTAAAGTCATTCTATAGTTTCTCTGCCCAACCAATCCCAAAAGTTACATCCCATAGTGATCTTGGTGTACTTTTTAACTTCAAGCTAACCTTCGCCCCCCACATTAAACATATCTCTTCCAAAGCCATGGCTCTAGTTGGACTCCTCAACAGATTCACAGAAATACAAAGTCCTCTGGCTCTGAAATTCATCTTTTCCGTGTTCTTACAATAATAGATTATTGTACGCCAATATGGTCCTCTGCTTGTCCTACTCAAAGCTCTTAATAGTCCTCTTAACTTCTTCATCAGTATCGTAAAAATCGCAAACCCTCTCTTCGGAATCTTACGGCTAATGCACTGCTCTCGGACCTTGAGATTGTTCCTTTGCAACGTCGGCGCTATCCTAGTGACCTCAAGTTTTTCCATGGAATCATGAAGGGCCGTTTCAGAAATAATGACCTTCTCCCAATATTCTCTCTCCGTGTCACTTCACGTAAAACCCGGAATTCGTCTCTATTTCATCTACCTCACCACCGTTTATCTGTGACTCAGAGATCCCTAACCTACCGGCTGCCTCCTACCTGCAACTCCCTCAACACCCCTTCCATTTACATAACATCATCCAGTTAATCATTCACAACCGCTATCAACAGACTTCCTTCCTAATTCCCCCTTCCTATCTTCCTCCCTCCCGAAATTACCATAGTGGATGTAGATGTCTTTTATTCAGTGGATATTATTCAGTGTTTAAGTTTACAAAGTAATAATTTGATTATTCTTGTTTTATTTTTTTGTCCTGTCTTATATTTGTGCTATTTATCCTTTGTTAAAAAATCCAATGTAAAGGGCTCGTTGGCTGTTTTTGGATGTCATGTTAAATAAGTAAATAAGATATGCATTTGAAGAAGGATGTTGATTCAAAATTAAAATAACTTTGAATTGACGAAAAAGGCTCGTTAAAATACTGGGGATATTTCATGTGCTTTTATCAGTAGGGCAAGAAAATATTTTCTCGTGTCAACGACAATGCTGTGACGATAGCATGAAACTTCGGAAAAATCGCAAGAATAATTTATTTAGAATACGTGTCTATGATTTATTACCCCGCATATAGCTGATAACGATGAATTCATTTTAGAAATCTCTTGAATGCAGCTGAGAAGAATAATTTGAATTCATTTATTCTCATAAAGTGTTCTATTTTCAATTCCGAAGCGTATTGAATCATCCTTGTATTTGCAATGCTATCTTGTTATGGTATCGACATCTTATCCATTGTGTTATACCATGCGAGATACAGTAGTTCGCTTGATATGCTGCATTCATTCACAATAATTGTTCGATTTGGCCTCTCCGAGAATTTATATTTATTTTCGAGTCTGTGCATACAAAATGGTCTAGCGTAAATCTATGCTTTTTGTGATTTCCATGCGTCATCCATTCGTTTTTTATCCTAAAAAGTTCCCAAATGACATGGCTCGGCCCCGGCACAGACCTCCGTAAATGACTACGGGCAGACAGCCTCCTCGAAACTTTAACAGGAGGAGGGAAAAAATAAGAACAATACGCCCTCCCGTTACATCTCCCGCACTGTTTTGACCCCGCGAAAACAGCTGTAGGACAAAAACACCCGAGCCGTAAAGGGTTTTCTCTCTTTTTTTTCATTAAATCTTCTCCCTTTCTCCCATCTCCTCCTCCGCAGCGGCAGCGACGCCTCGCCCGGTTAGCGCACTCCCTCGCTCGCTCGCGACCTTTAATTAAGCCAATAACTCAAGGCATTCCCCCACGGCAAAAACTATTTTTTCCCCTCCCACCCTAGGAACTCGCTGACGCGTCATATTCTTCGCTCATTGTTTCTCTTCGGTCCAATTTATTTCTCCTTCTTCCCTCTCTCGCCTCTCCGGGGGTCGAAAGAAAAAAAAACTTCCTACCCTCTCCATCCGCGAAAAACCTCTTTCACAGTAGTGCATCCCTCTTCCACCCGCCAATTAGCTTTCACTGCCAATTTTCTCGTTTTGCTCCAATCCCACCCATACTCTCTTCCTTTCTCCCTTTTCCCATTCCTACCCTTCTACTACTCAGGCGGCGACCACTCACCCATCTCATTTCAAACCTTCCCTCAGTTTTTTTCTCTCTCTTCCGTCCTCTCTCGCACTCTCATCCCTCCGCGGGGACTTCTGGCCATATTGAGCGGCGCCTCCTCTCCCTCCCTCCAATCCTCTTGCCGAATTCTTTTCCTCTTTCTTCTCCCGTCTCCTCCGCGAAATCCGCATCCCCAGGTCTTCCCCCGCTCCCCTCCCACGCTCATTCCTCTTCCTCCCTTCTTCCCGGCCCACTCCATTACGAGATCCTTGCCACCCCCGGGAGACAGAGAACGAGAGGGAACGGAGGAAAAGCACCGCCTTTCCCTCCTCCCTCGGCTTGGCGGCTTCTTCCCCAACATCCCCCGTCCCACCCTTCTCCCCGTCTCCAAACCCCTCCCCCCTTGCGAAAACGGTAGTTCGTCCTCTCTCTCTCTCACTTTATTTCCCAAGCCACCGCACGCCCGCCCACGGACACACAGTCGGCGTACGGGATTCCTTTCCACCCTCCTCCTCCTTGTCATCTCTTGCCTGGGAGCAACCTCAGTTTTCTCCCCGGTCTTATCCGAGTTTACGTTTCCTGGGCACTGAGATGCACCGCGCACCCGTTCCCTCGTAATTCATTCAGCCGCGTGCGCCGGTGGGTGGGGGAGGGAGTTGAATCGAGAGTTTTGGAGGGATGTGGAAGGGGAAAGAGTGAAGGAAGCAAGGAGTGTAATGGAAATTGGTTTCTTGGAGAGACTGAGGGGTGAGAAAAAAAAATCTTTCCTAATCCCACGCTGTTGCTTAACCAGGTCTACTTTATTTCCCTCAGCAATCTCCCGCGTGTGTTTGTGTGGAGACCTTATTTTTCTTCTTCCCTTTCTCTCATCCTTGTCATTTCTTATTTCTCACCTTCCTCCTTCCCCTCGCTTTAGTTCTTGGTTTCTATGTGTTGTGCGGAAATCCCGAAAGTCGAAATATTGTCACACCAGAACGATATTCCGACCTAATCCCTCCCCTACGAATGTAGCAACTTCGAATTTGGCCACGTAGTGGAATGTATTGAAGTTCTCTCTTGAAAAAGCGGAAAAAATGGTGGAAATTAGTTAGAACAGCTTGTTTAGATGTGGAAGGGCTGGATTTATATGTATATTCCCTTTGTGTCATCAATCACGCACTTCGTGCGGGTACTCTCGTGTCATTCAATTGAGTTTAAAGGACTTGGCCAACACGCTCGCGTATTCAGCCTGATTGCAAAATGAGGAGTTTACATCGTACCGCTCTTGAATACTCAGTGATTTCCTCGGATCACAATGATTTTCAGGCGTGTGAAAGGCAGTGAATCAAATTAAATCCCAGAAATATTTTCATACAAAATTCTTAAATCGTAATAGTCTAGAATCCTGCGTATCGGTCCCATTTCGAGATAATCAAATAATCGAAGGTAAAGAATAAATTCGAGATAATCAGAAGGTTCCACATTTCAGCCCTACGTCGTATTTTAAGATATCCCTAATTATGTTGAGCTTTTAACTATGTCTCATGCTGTTATGATTCCACTCACTGTTTATAGTGACTTGCACCTCGCATGGCCGTGGTTTGATATTATGGCTACAAGACGTCTTGAAAATCAAGTAAATGGAACGCATTTTATCACATAAATAAAGTAATATGCTCATAATGAGATTCGATAATTTACCTCAGTTGTTGGACTCATGGCGTGCACATCCACTTATTACACACTGTTATTCATTTTTAACTAAATTAACTTTTCATCTTATCTCAATTACACGGCTGGTGACCCCCTGCCATGCACCCTGGAGGTAGTTCATAGCGAAAACTGTGGACGTAGATTTTTTTATAAGAAATATTACTCAAATGAGTTCATCGCTACATCTTTGAGTCGGTACTACACCTTTGTTTTGAACGCTATACATGTCAAATAATCCATTTCACTTCCAAAATTCTTTATTTTCTCGTCATTTAAAATGCTGGCTGTGGGCGTTCGATGCCTGACCTTAGACTGTCTGCGTTAAAGATTTGAAGATACAAACGAGGATTTTTTACTTAAAGTACATACATTACGCGGTTCCGAGGAGTGAGTAGGCAACTATTTCTCTAAAAGGAATCTCATCAAGGAATTTTTCACCAGGAATCTTCAATGTAATATGAATGCTTACCAACTGCTGGTCATAAATTTAACTTTTGTTCAATAAACTATGAAACAGACCCGCTCTAATGAAACATGCATCTCTATTTAGTTCATTTTCATTTCACAGTTACGTGTTTGTACGCGTTGAACTCAAGAAGTTCATATAAGGGACATTTACTTTAGTCGGTTAGAATCTAGCTTCCCGCATTACAGTTCACCCACTACTTTATGCCATGGTGTGAATAACTTCCTTGCTGGTCCTCTTCCGATGTGTGGTGTTGGAATATCACATTTGTTAGATTTGTTAGTTTATTTTATCATACTTCCTCTCGGCTGTGGTTGAGAAATGATTATAATTAAAATGTATTCACTTGCATGGATTATTCAAATCACGCTCTTGGTTGTTGTGTCCCTCTTTTGATTTCGTTTTATCCCCAAAAAGAGGATATACATTTGACGGAATGTCCTAAAAATGTGATTTAACAACCGACATGAAGGTAATCTGAAGCGGAAAGGCTCTCATTGCCCTTTTAAAATTCCTCCTGGAATTCGTGTTGGGGGGCAATTTTCCAGGTGCAATAATAACATTAGATTTCCAGTCATGCGCCTCAACGGGTATCCTCCGTAGCTCCTGCTGCCGTAGCTGTCTCTCACTACCTTTCCCGTTTATTTTTATCGGATTAGAAAAAAGAATGATGCGCCAAACATCTTAACGTGCTCTGCTGGACGGGGAGGAAAATATAATTTTTTTTCTACCTCTCTTCTTCGAAGCTATTTCACGGGAATGGAATTCTCGTAATGCTTACTCTAGTTTTGTTCACATCGTGAAACAAGAATTCCCACAACGAAATTTTTGAGGCAAAAAATACTCTCTTTTATTTAGGCAATATAATTTCATCGCATATCGTTCCGATTCCACGAATTCTGTATCTCCGCATTTTTTACTTTCTTTTTTCGATTATACAATTATTAGTACTTCATTAAAGTACTTTTTTACCTAATTCACTTGACTATTTTGGAAAACGGGCCAATTTCAGCTGCAAAAATGTATTTAAATGCATCAATAAAAATGTTTTTGTTACATTCCAATGGGTACCTAGGTTGAATGTAAATATAATACCGTAACTATGTGTAGCTTCCGGTTCCCTCCCGAGAAATTTTTGGCGTTTGCACAATAATGTTTATTGATTTATCTGCATATATTTTCATGGAATATTCCATAATTATTTCCTGTATTTTTCTCTCTGAAGGCTTTTAATTAGCTTCCGAAATTGTAACCCTTTCCCCTTTACAACAATAATATGCTCATCACAGGAGATTCTGGGTAACACTATTTAATGCAAATCAGAGCGATCGTAGTTCTATTTAACAAACTATTTTATTCGTCACCGTCCTAACTGAACAGGTGATTGCACTCGATGTATCCACAAGCAAACAAATACACTTCACTTAAAACATATACATATTATGCATCTCATTAACAAAATAATAAACCCTTCACTTAAATCACTTGCCTTAACATATACCTAATGACATTCATTACGGTGTAAGACAACACAAATCACAGAAAAATATTATGCATCCCATAAACAAAATAATATACCCTTCACTTAAATCACTTGCCTTAACAAATAATGACATTCAGTACGGTATAATACCACACAAATTGCGGAAAAGGTCACAACATCGGGAGTCACCCTTTAAAATGCCTCCTTTTAGGTGTCGTAAGGTTTATCGAGTGTCATCAAATTCCAGCATCACGTCCCCACGCTCGTTGTCTCACTGTCTCGACTGCCTAGCGGTGATTTATTCGCTGATCCCTGCTTACCCGCTTCGCTGCTGGTGGTTGAAGATGCACTGTTTAACCAATCACGTCGCCTTTCTATTCTACACAACACTGGGAAAGATAAAAATCTTCTTTGTTGAGTCTGCTTTCCAGCATTACGGCCAGCGGCACTTGGGATTTTTAGACTGCCTCACGCTCGTTGCGCGCCGGCTTATATAGCGATTTG
The DNA here is from genome assembly GCA_933228895.1 of Platycnemis pennipes. Classification (NCBI taxonomy): domain Eukaryota; kingdom Metazoa; phylum Arthropoda; class Insecta; order Odonata; family Platycnemididae; genus Platycnemis; species Platycnemis pennipes. Next base: position 112,571,960 of record OW121847.1, read on the forward strand.
CTGAGATATTGTTGTCCTTCTAGAAGCTTAGACATTGTCACACCTTCGGTTTTCTAGATCGTTCTGAAATTTAGCGTGGCTCTGGTCTTTACTGATTGTGGAATTCGTCGCGTGGTGTCTAACATGGACAAAAGCGCAATATTCCAAAACTTTAAATACAAATAAATCGATATGAAATCAAAATCCTGGTGTTCCTACCACGAAAAATCAACACACTGGCACAGTCCGTGCCACTCCCCGCATAATTTGGATGCCGGGCCCAAAATAAAATACACATAAATGCCCTCGCGCGATCCCGCCTTGATTTAAGTACATAACAAAATATTTGAATATATGTCATTACTACGTGCTATGATCTGTATTATATATACCGTTTATATCCGTTTTATGATTGATTGATATTAATTGACTTCTTTAGTTGATATTTGATGAATGAAGGGGCTCTTTACAGCGTCTAATTATAATTATGAATTTATTTTAAGACCATACAAATTATTACACATGAAAATAGGTGCCAGAGGCCTAGTTTTACGAAGTGTATTACTTATATGACTATATTTCCCGTTTCAATGCCTTTATTTAACCTTGATTGTTCATTTTCTTGACGACTGTAACAGTATATTTTTCATCTTGATAAATACTATTACTTTTTGTCTTGAGGTATAAATGACTCCTGGTTGACTTGCATTAGTATACGTGCAATTTTTTAGGCAGGACAAAATGTATTGCACGAGATGCTATGCATATGTTATTGGCATACTTGTTCGCTTGGAAAACTCAATTTCCTCTAGATTAATACCGCGAGCCTTAATCAAAGCCAAGTGTAGTACAGTGCTTCATCTAATACTGGTAAATAGAAGCTGCAATGAAGCTGAAGTGTTAAACTGAGGTACCAAGAGTATATTCCAACTTTGGAAGTGTACCGCAGCAGGAGGCCACGCAGACCAAATGAGATGCTTAGTGAAAACAAAAAAAATTCACATTAAAGGGAAGAGAGATTAAGCTAAAGGCTAAAGCAGGAGAGATGACAGAATAACTCACCCGCAAAATTTCGTCCTCGTTGATACCTATTCTTTCAAGGATGTTCCCCATCTCCGACCGAGTCATCCCAAAAAATCTTCTCTCTGGAGGCCCACACTTTAAACCATCTTTCCATCTCCCCGCTCTCTCTCTTCTCTTGTGGACCACGCCTTCCTTCCTCTTCCTCGCCATCTCCAACCACCCGCCGACTTGAGTGTACTCCCTTCTAATCCACTACGACCTTTGCATAGGCCTTCCTCCTGTCCCACCCATTCTTCTCTCCCTCTGACCTTCCCGAGGGGGAAGGGCCCTTTGATGCCCGACATCCATCCCCCGTTATCCGTCCTATTCCCCCTCTATATATTCGTTCCACCCTTCCCGTGCACCCTCTTCGATCCACCCTCGCGATCCACCCCTTACACTAGCCAAACACTCGCCTTCCCTTTATCTCAGCCGGCGCTGACTTTCTTTGCAAATTTCTCGGACCGCTTTTCCCCTCCCGGTCCTCGTCCCCCCCTCCCCGTCCATCCGTCCCGCAATATCTATTTGCTCCCCGGTCCCTCCCCTCTGAAGGCCTCCGCCGCCTGACGACATCCTCTTCTGTACCGTCGCCATATATCGACGTGCTCTCTTCTTTCTTTCGCCTCTCTTCTCAGTCTTTTCTTTCGTGCAATCTCTCCCATTCTCCCGCCACTCCCCCAGTCCCTCATCCTGTCTCCTGGTGAAGTGAGTGAGGGAGAGAAGAAAAACGCTCAATGCCACTCCATCCTTTAACTTCTTCCCGCATCTGTCTTTCTTGAACCGTTGAGCAAACATCCTTCGACGCCCTTCGGATGCGCAAGATCTCCCTCACAAAGACGGCTCACGGTGCGGACGTCTGTAAGGTCGTGAGGGGAAACTTGACGTGATCAAAGATGCTCGATCGATTGCTATCTTGATTCATAGAATTTTAGCCAATATCTTTTATTATTTTAATTTTTTTACCTCATTCCAGTGAAAACACCATTTGATGGTAATTATTTTTAACATCCTCATCTATAGAACACCATAATGGGTATATTATTTACAAGCATAGAATAGATAAATGCGCTTAAAAAAATTCTTTGCAATGAGAAAAAAGTGTTTTTTTATCATGATACCTAACTTTATTAAAATTATGAATGAATTGACTTAATTGTTTTTTTTTCCATTACCACCAAAAACAGCACCTATGGCCTTTACATCGGGGTATTAAACAATTAACAACAGACAAGCACGCATATCCATGTCCTTAGTGGTGAAAAATCCACTCAGGCGAAACTCGAACCCGCGACCCTAAGTTTAGCATGCGAGGACTTAACCACGCCGCCACCGGGGCCCATCTTCGTATATTTCTGCGACTTTATTGATAAACATTTAAAAGAGAGTGGCAGAGCCTTTTGTTTTCCTGTGTATTCATATATAGGTTTACCATAGACTTTGGATTGCTTCTGATCCAATGAAAGGAATACGTTTTACGAGTTCCTAATTTGAGATGCAGGAAGTACCTTTCTTTAGATTTCAAAGGTTAGAAATTTTTGCAGGAAAATGTAAGTATGCATACGTAAGGATTTTTTTAAATTTAACATACCGATTCATTCTTTCTTTAACGTTCATTCTTTCCCATGCTATATATTTTCCCGTTAGTATTTACACCTGGAAAAAAAACAAATAGGGGTTGCGATGCAAAGATTGATGGCTTAAATTAGGAGGACATCCGTGTACGAAATAATGTACCTTTACATCAATTACGGTGAGATATTGCGGTTCAGATGCATCGTCGTTTATAAAATACCTTAACACTGTCCAAATATGTGGAAACTTTTTATAACCATGTGCATTTATAATCCTAAGAAGATCGAATCTTTGTTGAAAAAGTTGGTTCATAGCTGTCGGTATTGTAAAAAATGATATGAATAAATGAAAAAATGAAAATAATGAAAAAATGATTGATGACCAGCCTACCTTCATCAAGCTTTTTTGTGATCGAAAGGTGATTGCGAATGCAGAAATGAGAGTAAAGAAAAGGGGCTCTCCTGAACGATTAGAATCAAATGTCTCTCATTCCTACTGGTATATCACAATCATTTTACGAAAATAATAAAAGATAATTTTCCTTTAGAAAATGCGTTGGAGGAGAAATTCATTTCGGTACATTCCGATTCAGCAGTCTGCCTGTGAGTGTTAACTGTGTGACCGTCGTAGTACTTCTTCGTACTACTTCATTATTTTTGATTATAAATCAGCTACATCAATCCTTTCATCATCTGTTTTCAAGTCTGTTTCCACACTAATAGGCGCTTCAGACCGGGAGGAAAGGTATAAGGATTAGGGATGGAAGGGATAGGGATCATAAATCTGCTGCAAAACTGATATAGCTGATGTAGCATATGCTGCAAATCTGGGCGTCATCAATTCATCTGATCATCTCTCTCTCTTTAGCCGCTTCAATGTCGTGGCGCTCTAAACTGTCCTGCAACTCTTTCCTTTCTTCACTCTCTTCGTGAGTCGATAACTGGCGACTCTTCCTCCACTCATTCAACACCCCCCTTACTGTCTCTCTCCCTACCAATCCCCTCCTACTCCGTCGCCATCTTTCCACGGTTCCTCGACACTCATTTCATTCGTGCGGGGTGAGGAAGAGGCCACAGAATGGCCAGCCCATGCGGATCCCTTCGTCCTACACCCTTCCGGCTCTCGCCTACCTTCACTGCCTCCAGAGGCTCTCTGACTTCCACATTCTCTTTCCTCCTTCCGCCCTCTCGAGCCATTCATCCTCCCCTCATGATGTTTCAAGCTAAGCTAAGTTTCCGTACGTGTAATGGATCACCAACTATATGATTTGAGACAGCTGGTCGACTCGCGGTAAAGGCATTGTCCAAATGCGGCTCTAGATATTTAACAGTGGACTGAACAGGTGAATGTTGAATGATATATGCGGAAAAAAGAGTGAATTGACATTAATAATTTGAGAAAATCAGTACATTTGAATTTTATCCCAAAGAAATAAAAATATCTTATATTAAAGGGGAAAAGTGAAAAAAAGGTTGGTAATATACGTTTTGACGTGCAAAGTCATTTTAGATAGGTTCTTCGATTGTTATGCGTTCGTGAAGAAGGCCTTAGGTACATATGAAGGAACGGTTTTAAAGTTCTTATGACTTTTGGTGGATGAAGGTCTGGAGCTCAAATGCAAAGACAATGCGAACTACTTGAGAGAACGTAAAATAAATGCTAAAAGCATTTGTTTTTTTCTAGAAGGTTCTATTTATGTTATACCCTCAAAAATTAGGTTTTTATTGAAAAAATTACCTGTTTGCCCACCAGACTCTGTTTAATATTTCCCGTGGAATGAATGTAGTTCAGCAATCGGAAAATACGATGGTGTTAATGGTGTTGGGGTCTTTGAAGTGGTGACCTTTCATGCCACTAAGGTGATGATAGATCCAGGTATGAGGTCAGTCAAATTAAGGCGAACTGGGACAAGGATGGAGAGGATAACAGCCGCGAATCGATCTGAGGTTTTTAAACTTTTGATGATGAGCGGTGGATGAGTTAAGGCGTTTTGTGCGAAGGAGAGCAAGTCGGCGAGGTGCGGGCGTGGAGATCGGAGGTGCATGCGAAGGAAGAGTACGTTTCCGTTTGGAAAAGACGGAAGGGTAAAAAAAAATACAGGCCGTAATGGGAGTGGTTAGGGAGCTGGAGCGAGGAGCAGTATTTCGTTTGGACAATAGATACTGCGAGAGAGTCCGACTTGCCTGCTCTTCCTTGCTCCACTTACACTGACTCAGAATCTCTTCCTACCCACATCCACGCTCACAACTACTTCCTTTCTCTCTCTCTTCTATACTCTTCCTTCTCCATCCTCTCTCATTCTCCTTCTCTATATTTTTCTTTCTCGAGTCTCCTGGACGCGATCCCCCCAACTCTTCCAGTCCTTTGTCCTCACGCTTCTCCTCCGCAACCGCCCCGGTTCCTCCCTTTCGGGTCCGATTGCGACCCCGTTGTAGCTCGCCCGAGTTTTGCATGTTAGCTCTTTGCGACAACGGGCTGTCCTCCTCGCCGGCGAGGGAAACGGGGTCAGGCGACCAAATCTTCTTCCGAAACGTCCTTACGCGGGGCGGCGGGAAATGCCCGCTTTTGTGCCGCGCGGGGAGTTTAGCCCCCGTCTCGTCTTTATTTCGCGAATAAAAACCTCGGGACAGAGAGAGCACTCCGGCAACTGGAGCATATTTATGCTAATGCGGTAATACTCTCGCGGGTTTTTTTACCTTCAGATATTTATTCTTTTTAAAAAATAATGCCTCGGAATTTAATTTAGGTATTCCGGAACACGAGATACACGCGGCAATGCGAAAACCCTTCCGCTTACTAGATTTTCTGATTCTGTAATTCCTTTCGGATGTGGCCTAAAAAATGACCTGGCTTAAGTTTATTTTTTTAAGATGGGTATCCGAGTGCTGTTAATGTCATTTACTTTGAAAGTCGAAAAGAAAAATATTCTGTTTTATCATTGACTGTAACGTTGAAATAATCCTACAATAATATGATAAAATTGGGTGGATTATTGGCAGCAGAGTGTGATCCTCTCTTACACAGTTTTCATTTAGGTTATTTTTTGGATCTTTTTTATCTTATACATCAATTTCTACGGCTCTGTTATTTCTCTTCTTAGACATTACGCTAGTAGTTAATTATTGCTAAATGACTCTTTGACCTATCGCTCTCTTTGTTGACACGGCGTCATATTTAGCATGATTGATGGACTATTAATTACCTCTTTATCATCGGAGATATCCACTGTGCGGAGGGCCCATAGGCATAGTTTTTGTTGGAGGTATGAAACGGCTTTACTCATCTATGACGCATATGATAGACGGGTGATTAAAGCTGGACAGATTATGGAGCAAAAAGAGGTAAAGCAAGCAACGGCCTAGTCTATTCGAATTTGGGCCTATGCAGGGTAACAGTTCTTGTGTTAGTCAATGTGCACATAGCGTTTGTTCTGCACACGGATGGAGCCCAAGCTGGCAGAGAAAAGTCCTTTCACATTAAAAACGAGCACTTGGGTAAAGGACCCAAAAATTACAAAATACGTGCATGTTATCTTTTGCAATCTGGTTCATGTCTACCTTTTCATTATTATTTCTTTGTTCCTAAGGAGGTATAAGTTGGTCGATAATGTTGATGTAGTGCATGATTCATGAAGCTTCACCCTCTAACAAGCTGCGTGTTTCAGGAAACCAGTCCACAGGAATTTTACCTCGTAGAATTTTAAAAAGCGTCTATTGGTGTTCGGAACGCAAGGAGATAATCTAATATTTATTTATTTATTCCTTCATACTTTAGATTGATTCCACTGAGCTTTTACGTCATTCATTCCTTCATTAGAATAATTCATGGAGATCCGTTGGGAAAAGTTTCCCCTTATCCTAGCCCTTATTTGCAGTTTTAGACTTTCCTTCCTTATCCAAGCTCTCATCTCTCGAGTTGCCCGCCTTCACCCGGATAATCTTTCCTCCTCATCACCTCAATATCACTCTCTCTCTCTCACCCTCCCTCATCTTTCTTGCGCCTTATCTCCTTCGATATCCTCCCAACAAGCGCCCACCATGATTATTAGACACATCCCGGGGAACTCGCGAAGCCTGACAGGTCATGGCCGATGGCGTTCCTTGCTTCTCCGTAAGGTTGGTGGCCCTGGGGCTCGCTCGGATCCTCATTTGGTGTGCGCCTCCCCCCCCACCACCCACCCACCACCAATCAGCGCCTCCCCCTTGTGGCCGCGATAAATGTCTACCTCGGTGGAGTCCCTCATTCTCTCTCTCAGTCTCTCCTCAAACACGCCCTATTTTCCTTCCTCATTCGCCGTCATTCCCTTCATTCATCCTCCGCACCACTCATCATAACATCCCTTTCAAATGTTCCCTTTGTCTCACTCCCTCGCAAATCACATCCGAACTTTTTTTTTTAATTTTTACTTTTGAGCTCCTCGTTCACGTCGTCCGTCATCGGTAATTGGTGAGAATGTCGTTGTTTCCCTACGATGACACTCCCTTTCGTTTCGCTTGTCATTTTTTGAAGAGGAAAAACATGTGAATTCCGTGCGTGTATTTACGGCGTGGGATGCACGTTTCGTTTCATCATCGCGATTTATTTCTTCGGCTCACGGATTTGACGAATGTGTTATTCCCTTTGTCGGATTGATCATGTATCCTGATCCTGTCGTATAAATCATGTATCCTGATTGTGCTCGCAAAGGGATTGGAACATCTCAGTTCAGTTCCCAATAAATCCCCTTGTGTCAATTCTTGCGAATAATCCTCCTTATTCGCTCGACGCCCCGAAATTCCTCTCCCTTTATTGATTCCTTTCCACTCCCCCCAATTTCCGCCGCTAACCATGCCGCGCAATCTGTTTCGTTCTCCTTCTTCTCTCTTTCCAGTGACCCTCTTGTCCCCTTTCCCACATCTTGCTCTCGTAATTTTCTGTTTCCATTGTGTGTTGTGCAAGTTCTCACCAGCATCGTCACTCTCCCTCCGATTTCCTCTCGCTATCCTTTCCTTGGATGAAAGTCTTTTACTTCATCGCTCCAGTCATTCATTCTCTCCCTGAAAGAAAAAGGTCCACAGAAGTGAAGCTGCTCAATATTTGGCTTTCTCGCAGTAATGCTGAAATGGACTAAAATTGAAAATCAAGCGAAACAGACACATGCATTGAATATTATTTTATGCTTCGATTTCAGAACCTTTCAAGATAGCGAGATGACGCAAGACACTTATCAACTCTCCTGGTGTAGCTTTATGTACAAATATTTATTTAGTTTTAATTGTATTTGTCTGAAAAACGTCGGTATCCCGGTATACTTTAAGGCTGCTGGTAGAGTGCAGCAGTTACGTGAAATCTCGTTGTTGAACATTTTGATTTATTTTTAAGATACTCCAACTACTTATCGCGCCGAGTCACGTAGTCGAAAGCTTAACCCCTAGACGAGTCTAAAGTCAGTTTTAAGGTATAAAGCGGGATTTATTCCCGCGACCTTTAGGTTGCCCGATGGCTGCAGCGACCGGCATGAGTGCTCTCTCTTTTTATTTGTGTTCGCCTACCAATGCTCGAATATATTTATCCACCCTCCTTAATCAGATAATCCCGAAGCATCTTCACCTTCCTTAGATCACCCTTTCCTCTTTTTCCCTTGCAAACACTGGTGTGCCTCAGACTCCTCCATCCCCTCCTTCCGTGTTACTGCGACACTGCCATCTCCCCTCTCTCTCCATTCTCCTACTCTTCTCCATATCCTGTTGTGTTTTGCAGGCGTACAAGCTCCCTCTGCTTAGAGGATTTCGCCGAAATGACGCCGATGTGCCGAGCGTCGGGGAAGGAACCCGATAGTGCATTACTCCGACATATTTTCCCTCCTTCGCCGGGAAAGAGGATTACGCTTCCAAAGGACGTTATGATGCGAAATGGACCTTCCTATTATTTCTCCTCCATATCTTCCCTGCAGTTCAGTTCTTCACTCCTCATCCTCTCATAAATAAATAAACAAGACTTTTGCAGCGGCATGTACTTATTTCTGACACATTGGCTTGCGTCTTGCCTTCACGTGTGAGGAATCGCCGAGGAATATCTTGTCTTGTGGCGAAAATCATTTTTTCTCAATTTTAAGTTCTCCGACGCCATGAGCTCCAACCGGAAATTTCATTTGCGAAATATTTAGCTCTGATTGAAGGAATAAAAATTATTTGTTTATGCGAGATGAAAAGTTACATATTTATGAAGGATGAAAGGTTTTTATTTAACCTTTTGAAATTATCTCTCATTTTGAATCAGCAATATTTGGCGTTAGTTTGAATTGATGTTACGAAAGAAGAGAGATGTTCATATATTATTTATTTAATCGCAATGTGTAGCAATGCTAATTGTTGCAAGAGAATAAGTAACGATTGTGAACAGTTATAGCAAAATCAGTCACTACCCATTTTATTTGTTATAGCATTGAATTCATAGCAATTTAAAGGAAGTGGTTTTTCGTGAATACTTACGCGCAAATTATGAAAAATGGACATAATGTAATTTATACTTAAAAATACTATCCTTTGTACTTTTGTAATCATTACTTTGCTCAAAGGCATACTCCATGATTAGAAATTCCTTCTACGAGCTTGGAAGATAAAAACGAAAGAGTCATGTAAAAAAAATTTTAGATATCAAATGAACCCTATAAAGAAAAATTGATTACTCTCACTTCGGAGAATGTTAGAGTTTTCATTGTTTTCCGGTAATTTAGGTACTTAATACTGGCAGTGGATACAAATTCATAATAGATGCAATCATGCTTGTCCAATAAATTGGGAAGGAAGTGAGTAGGTTGAATTTTGTGTTAAATTTCATTTTATAAATGCGATGAGTTCATTCCTAAAATCATGATTCTATGTTGACTGAGACCTGTTTATCCGCATGATTCAGCCAATAAATACAACTATTGTTGAAAAATCAATATAAAGAAATGTTTGTGCTGTTCTGCTGAGCCTCGGTGGCAGGTTTCTCTTCAATTCGATATCGTTATCGTAATTTTCCAGGAGTCGGTTTCACTCACTGAATGCCCTATACCAAAGGGAGAAAAGCCAATGAGCTAACTTTTAAAACAGAGATAAAAGTTTCAGCCCAACGACTGTAACTTTTATCTTCGTCAAAAGTTTCGATTTCGTAGCATCGCCCGACCACCCACAACGCGTACAGATCGGAGCGCGCATACGGATTTATATCTCACAAATTGCTTCGGCCGGGCTCTTCCTCATGAAATCAATAAAAACCCTACCGCATCAGAATTAAAGCTTAATGACTCTTCCGTCACCAAAAGCCAAAAAATCGTACTGATTTTTTCCCGACGTTACGCGTCCTAGCAACCCGTTTCGTAATTGAATGCCCCACCCAAAAGAAAAACGTTCAAAAGTCCCACTGCGTCCAATTCACTTTTTTTAATTTTATTTTTCCATTTCACTCCTCCGGGAATAATCCTCCGAAATTTCAACACCAATGCTGCCACTGCCACTATCACACAGTGAAGCATTTCTCGAAGACCTCTCTCTCTCCCCGGAATTAATGGAGTTATAGGTGCATGCATATTTTTCAGTGCCATTACTCAATTGGAAAAATAAACTCCTGAGGACCGAGTACAATTCATCAAGCCATCCATCTTTCTCTCTGCTCCCCCAACTCCCCTCCTCTCATCCCCTCCACCACCTACTGGCTCAGTGAGTCACCCCTTCCCTCAAAATACTGTCCTCTCCTTCCTCCACCCCTTCATTGTCCTGTCCTCATGGTGGCTCTCCCGCACATATCTCCATGTGTACCAAGTCCCATATGCAAACCGACCGATGGGCGGTCCACCTTCCTTCCCCCCCGCTTTCAATTCGACGATGACTGACTACCTCTATCTGCCATCCACTCGGAAATCTCCCCAATTTTTTTTTGTCTCACCCGACCCAATCCAGATCAAGAGGGCCCGGGCATTGTTCCCGTCCTCAAATCTCTTGGTTATGGGTTCCAATCGCACCTCGAGTGTTCGAGTTTTGCGTGTGTCTGTGGTTCGTGAAAGAATTTCCCATTGTTAATCCTGGCCCGCTTCGCGGGAATCGAGTGATACTAGAGGAAATTGAAGACGTTTCTCTTCTCTCCATCTCTCTGTTTTGATTACGGTGCGCTTTTAAATCTCTCGTTGGTTTCTTCCAGCTGTGTCCTTGTAATCTCTCCCCTTTCCTCCGCGATCTCATCTCCTCTATCACCCCTGCCTACATATCTTATCTTCATTGTTCGTTCTTTTCCGATTGATTAATTTTCATGGCTTTCAACCTTACGCTGTTTTGAAGGTAAGGCGTTGCTTCTTTTCTTATCTTTATGCGAGTGATATTTGGCCTCTGACTAAGGAAAGCGTGGATTTCTCTCAGGAAATACATCACGCGCCAGGCGTTTAACTCAGCTGAAAAAATCTTAAGATTCTGGTAATATTTCAGGTATTACCAAACGTTCTTTACTTTGAATATTCACATACTTATGTATATTTTTATCTAGTAAACCATGGTCGCAGGTTTATAAGCAAACTTCTACCTCCCAAATATTTCACCTTTCGGAGCCAGGGTTGGTGATAACCTCTGAAATATCACCGTAATTTACGGATTTTGTTTATTTTTGTGTAAAATATTTGCATTTAGAAATAACCGAAAGCTTATTCATGGTTCACTCTTGACTAAAACCTGCTACTTGCGTTGTAACATATCTATGAAGGTCGATTTACATTAGATAATAAACTGTGCTGTTCGAAGCGGATTGGAATTGCGGAAAACCTGTGAATGAAATCTTTGGGTTAGAGCAGGTACCTTTATCCGCCCTGTCATTCATGCTTTTGGAAAGTTCTCAATTAAATATATTTGCTCAAAAACAGACTTTTTTATTTCTCTAGTATGCTATGGATTGCGTATGAAATAGCAAACTTCTACCTCCCAAGTATTACACCTTTCGATGCTAGTGTTGGTTGATAAGTTTCCGATTGTAATTCGATGAAAAGAGTTAGTCCTACTTTATGTGTTTCCGTATGAAAATATGAAGCTGTTGATTCAATTTTGATTCATTGTTATTTATCAAGTAAGGTGGCCAATAGCTGACGATTAGTGCCGTTTTGGATCAGTAATCATTTTTGTGTACAATAATTTATTTAGGCATCGGATGATGGAGGGAGAGGAAACGGACGCTTTTCTAAACGAAACACGTGAGAAGATCGGTAATTTGACGTCTAATCAGACGGATGGAGTGCTAATATAGGAGTTACCTCTTCCAGGCATTAGGAGTAAGCATCAACAAGCCTCTAAAAACCATTTATTACTACCATAAATCGAACCCGGACCCTCGGTGTGGTAGCCCTCTAGTCACTTCACTAACCTAAGCCTCTCGCAATTCATTCAGTACCGTTTCTGCTTGTTTGAGTGGAAAAATAAATCCTTATTTGATTGGTGAAATAGATCACTTTTAGCATTTGAATCGATAACGTGGTGGCATTTCCTGAGACCGGAAACTCTTCCACGGATTGGCCTCCAACAAATATTCCCTCATTCCCGCGCCTCCGCTTTCTACGCCTACTTTCACTTATCTCATTTTCCACTTCGTTCTCCCGTTTGCCTTCCTAACCCACCCTGCTCCTTTTCTTCCAGGTTACCCCATCCTCAACCCTTTTTTTATTCATTCCTCGCGTAGCAATTCATCCAAAAACCCTCGCTCCCACTCCGCTCGCCCAAAACTTCCATTTTCGCGGCAATACCTCCCTTTATCCCCCACTCCTCGGGAGTCCCAGTCTGAGACCTGATCCTCCCCTTCCCCACCTCTTTCCCTTTCTCTCTGTCTCCTCCTCTCCACCAGCCTCCCCCTCCCTCCTCGTCCACGTATCCCTCCACAGCTATCCGTTTTCCGGTACATCGCTCTCCCATCTGCCTCCTCTTCCCTTCGGGATCCATTACCGGAGGACAAGGCCGCCTCCTCCGCCGCCCGGTTGAAAAGGGTAGCAAGAATTCCCGCGGGGAAGTGCCTCCCCTGGCGACCGGGGGTTGCCGGCTGCGACCTGTATGCCCCTGGGTGTTGGGGGGAGGAAGGGTGTTGGATGAAGAGGGGTGGAAGAGGTCAGAAGAGTGCGTGGGCGCGTGTGCATGTGCGTAAGACGGGTCATGAGGACGTCGGTGGTCGCGGATCGGATGTTTACATCTTGCCTACCCTTTCCTACTCCCCAAATGCCCCCCAGTCCTCCGTATTTTTTTATGCATAACATTTTATCCACGCTGTTGTCATTGCTTGTAATCACAGATAGTTACTAAAATATTTTTCGGTCGGTTAATTTAGAACGAAATTGGAGGAAATTTCAAAGTGTAGGTTTTGAAGTTAAAGTTTACCGTATCGTTTAAAATGGTAGTATTGATGTACAGTAAGACTCGCTTGGCTATTGGAAGGGCTATGTTGGAAACTCTAGAGACTAAAAGTTGCTCATAACATTAACATACTTTAAAATATCAAAAATATTGCTTTTGAGGCTGATACTGCAGGTATTCCTGACTCCACACTATGCCAGCAGTATGGACAGAATTGAGAACATGATGATAGGTTAACTGTCAGGCCGAGAGATAAAAGCGTTCACTATTCACTCCGTAACCATATTACGGCTACTACACAGTTTGTTTTTGGAAAAAAAATGAAACTCACACTACCATTATTTCACTATGCTTTTATACCGCTAAGTGTCATTTTGATTGCTGATGACCAGCCACGCCTTGCCTTACGCTGTTACTGTGGCTCTCAGGATAGCACGTAAATATATACAAACTAGAGTTTGATTCGAGTAGTGATTTCCCCTGCCACACACCCTCGCGGTGGCTTGCAGGGTATCGTGTAGATGTAGATGTTATCCACTGCTATTTTAAGGGCTTTACCGCGAATCCTGGAGAGTTTCCAGCCTCGATCCCTATCCGTGCACGCCGTTGCTCCTCTTTTGTTCCCAGACGTGCTTGTCGCCCTTCCGTGCGCGTGAGTTAGAGGGCCTTCTTGACTTTCTCTCAGTAGATTTGTGGTCGGGATTTCCCAGCCTTTGAGGTACGGAGCCCATCGCTGCGAAATACGTCGGTAAGCTTCGAGCTGGGAGCAGCTGAATAGTCGGCGAGGAACGGCGTCGTTATCTTTGAGTTAGGTCGGTGAAACTGCTAACCACCCAGGCGTCGTTCTTATCGCGTATCGGCGTCGTTTGCATTCCGGCCAGCTGTTTTCCAAAACGTTTCAAGTCGGCCAACTGTGACGGAGGCCGTGCATACTCCCTTGCTGGCTTTTTTGGCTTCAATTTGAGATAAGCGTAGCCGTGGTTTGAAATTTTCCTTCCAATATATGTGTTGGATACATTCTGTCGTCTGCATCTTCAAAGACCCCTGCAAACCACCACGATCGCGTTAGGCAAGGGCAAGGAATTTCTGGTCATTTACTAAGCACGTTCGGTTAAAACATAATTTACTACGGACACTGGATGCATTCTACTAAACTGCGAACTTGTGAACTTTTTGAACTTATATTAATGAACTACGTTTTAATTTGCTTTGTCTATGGTATTTATTGCTGCGTGCACCAAATGAAGCTCTTGATATACATTAATATCTGCAACTAAAACTATTCACAGATGTGCTGTAATCAATATTGCTTCTATGTTCCTCCCTTTTCCATATTTACGTCTAGTTCTTTGTTGCCAGAGTGACTATACATTTTAACGATGCTCAAAAATCACAAATCACAGTGAGATCTGTAAGAATGCTTACAGGGGGTAAAGCAGTTTCAGTTATGTTCTACAATGTTTAGAATGTACGAATGAGTTAATGTAAAAGTCTAACAAGAGTATGACCTATTAATGAATTGATCAATAATGGAATTTTTGACGCATTCAACACAGCAACATTTTTATTGGGTGAAGTTAATATTCATGTACCTTGAATAAGTTGACCTGGCAGCCACTTATATGGTGTTTGCTCTGAGTGGATCATCATTAAACATACACTAGACATGAAGAGAAAAATTGGTATTTTATTTGGTAAAAGTTTAGAAGTCCCGAGAACTCTTAACGCAATGTAGAAACCGACCGTTCTTGATTGTAACCTCTTGTCTGATTGCGTTTCGTATGTAAATTCTTATGATGAGCTATTATTGACGACTAAACTAGCCCAATTTCCTTTTACAGATATTCAGGCCTTCTCTGTTTAATCGATCATCCCAACACAAATCAATCTTTATTTAACTTACACCAGAAAGAGATGTGCAATTGGTGCCGACTATTTTCATAATTCATTTTTTCCATAGTGCTTTATGATATATTTTGATCAAATTAAAAGTTAATATTTATACTTTTTATGAGCCCTAAGCCCTAAAAACGTTACTCTGAACCAGCTTTGACATCTAGGAGAAGGGGCAACGCTCCCTTAAAACTATTTTTGGGCTATCGATAGATGTATTATAAATTATGCTGCCTACATACCCTCTATGTCATATGAGATTTCGCATTGCCCTTACATTGATTACTGTGGAATATATGCTTAAAGGTTTATAATCGTTTAAATGGTATTTTGATGACATATGAGCGATTATTCAGTTAAATCGCATATGCACCTGGATGACGGACCCAGAGGTAGTCAGCCTAATTTTTGTAGATCGAAGTATATTTACATGAACCCTTAAGATAAGATTAATACATAACGATATGAGATACATAAGATAATAGACATACGAATAGATACATAACATAATAGAAATACATAAGATATGATAAATACATCTACGTAATACCTTGCGATTCACCTCGAAGGTGTGTGGCAGGGGATGAAGATAAAAAATGCACTACTTTCATGCGTCAATGAGCTACATTGCTACTGCTTCATGGAATACCGACCTTGGTAATACTGGTCCTTACTTGAGTGTCTCGTGGAGAGTATTTCGAGTCCAGGACAATCGCCACTTAACCCGCGATGGCACGCGTGGGCGGGGATTCCCCGCCCGATCGAAAAAAAAATTCCTACTCAGCACACTGCGGCCTCTTCTGTTCGACACTTCTTCTAATCTACTATTTCTGAGCACTTTTCAAGTTGCAGTCCTTATATACGAATAAAAATTTTTGTATCACATTTTATTTCATAATGGTCGAATCCCCGCCGGCGCGTGCTCTCGCGTTACAATGTCTGCTTGCGGAGTTTTTGAGACTTGACTTGATCAATGTCGCAGTTTACATTCCTATTGCGGAGTTTTTGAGACTTGACTTGATCAATGTCGCAGTTTACATTCCTATTTCGCTACATTTTTTGCCCGTTACATTGTCCTAGGAGAGAACGACTTAGGTATGGGTGAGTAGAACGATTGGTTTCGACGCTAGAGTACATATTTCCTCTCCAATTCAGTCTGAAAAGAACTCGTGAGGGAAGCATACGCTAGTTCCATTTGGTGATCGCTGCCTTGTATTCAACGACCTGTACCAGTGCACCTTCCGAAAGTAATTACAACTGTAAGTTATTGTAAATTTACATTCGTAGAGCTGGTGAATGTCACAACTCTAGTTTCATTTCTATTGAAATATGTTCATAAATTTGCCATAAGTAGCTCTCTTTTTTTTCAATAAGGAATCAAAAAGCCGAGCATACACTTCCCGACCATGAGTGAGCCTGAAAGACATAACATACTGAAAAGCTTGATAGTGAAAGTGAAGGGGAATATGAAGATTTGAGTGAGAGTGACGATGAGGAATGTGACAACACTATTTACCGTTCGGACCACGAATCATTTTCTGAGGAAAGCGAAGATGAGCAATCGCCCGGAACAAGAGCTTCTTCCTTCGTGGGAAAAAATGGAGTGACAGAGTGGTCTGCTGTGAAGCCAGCAAAAATATCCAGAATTGAGAGATGCAATTTGCTGAAACGTCTACCTGGACCTCTGGGTAACGCTCGAAATGTATCGGATATTTTGGATTCTTGGCAAATTTTTTTTCAGATGATATATTATCAGATATTGTATCCTTCACAAACACAAAAATTCGAAGTGTGCAGGGTAGTTTTCTGCGTCATAGAGATGCAAGGGAAACAAACGGACCTCATTGAACTGAAGGCCCTTTTGGGATTACTGTATTTAGCTGGGGTGCAAAAGTCGAACCATAAAAATATTTTTGATCTGTGGAGAGCAGATGGAACAGGAACTGAATATTTTAGACTTGTAATGGGTGTAAATAGGTTCAAATTTTTTATAAGAATGATGAGATTTGATAACATCAACGAAAGAAACGAATTGAAGAAAAAAGACAAATTTTCCCCAATTAGGGACATTTTCGAAACTTTTGTCAGTAATTGCCGGAATAATTACAGTATGAGTGAAGCAGTTACAATTGATGAGATGCTTCCACAATTCCGGGGTAGATGCAGTTTCTGTGTTTACATGCCGAACAAGCCGTCTAAGTATGGGATCAAAATATTTGCCTGTTGTGATGCGAAAACATTTTACACCGGTAATATGGAAGTGTACGTTGGAAGACAAAATCAGGGCCCAGATAAAATTGATTACAAGCCAGACTCAGTGGTAAAAAGACTGGTTCAGTACATTTATAACACTGGAAGAAATGTCACCATCGATAAATGGTTCATGTCCTACCCGTTAGCACTTGATCTTCTAAAAATGGTCTAACAACAGTAGGAACGATAAGAAAAAATAAGGGTGAGATTCCACCTAGTTTTATCGCTAAGTCGAAAGATAGAGTAGTCGGAAACAGTATTTTTGGTTTTCAAAAAGAAGTGACGCTAGTGTCATACAAACCTAAAGCTAACAAAGTTGTATTGCTCTTATCAACAATGCATTGAGATGACATTTTGGATCCTCAAACGAATAAACCTGAAATTGTAATGTATTACAACTCCACAAAAGGTGGTGTGGACGTTTCAGATCGTTTACAGTCCACTTATAGTGTCTCTCGCATATCATGCCGATGGCCACTAACACTTTTTTTTACCTTGTTGAACATTGGCGCGATCAATAGCATTGTTATTTACAGGCAAAACTCAGGTAAATCTGTTAGTCGTAGGGAATATTTGAATAACCTTGTTAAACTTTTGACCAGAGATTACATGCTGAAAAGGGAGAAACAGCAAAATATCCAATTATCTCCGCGACTCCGGTTGCGGGAAATATTGGATATACCTGAGAGAGGCGATAACGTGAGCCGCCATGCTGATGGCCGATGTGCTTACTGCCCTTCTAAAAAAATAGAAAAACAAAGACAGCATGCAATACCTGTAAAAAGCCCATTTGCCGTGAACACTGTGTATTCAACTGCACATCATGTTACCAAAATGCCTGCGGAGATGATGATTGATTGTGAGCTGTAAATAGTAATGTTTGTCTTGTAGTCAGAAAATATTCTCTTATGTTCTCCATGTTCATGGCTTAAAAATGAATATCATTCCTTTGTTAAATATTTTTTCAACCGAAATAGCCAAATAAATGTTCTTTGTAGTACTTATTAGTGTTTATTTAGCCTTGTACAACCCGTCGGCTTTTCCCCGCCCCGCGTGCTACCGCGTTACAAGAAAAGCGCGTGCTACCGCGGGTTAAGATAACGGGAATACCAAGGAAAAAGTCACTTCCATTGCCAGAATTCGCCAGGAGATCCGCTAGATTTGTTTAAGGCCGTTATGATAATTGTATAAGTGTTAAGAGTTTAATAGAAGAACTGGTATGGAAATTACTATCAGAACGCAGGTTAAAATTTAGGTTGAACCTTTTAAGTAAATTCTAAACAGATTTGTTCACAGATGACGTTAGATATATATTAAGAATCCCTGCGTATTATACTAGGTTTGATCAGATTAACCAGATTAGAGAGACAGATTGTCGTACCGATAGATTTAAAATGTCATTTTTCCCGAGTACCATGAGAGAGAACTATAGGCAGCGTAGCAAAGGGATAGGTGGGTGAAATATAGTCAGAGTAGTCTTTAGTGCATGATGCATGTAATAACAACTAATAATCCCTTTCTTATTATTTAGATACTAACCATCTAGCTGCATGAAACCCGATTATCTAGCATGTTCCCATTAAATATCCTAGTTGTATGTCAATAGTGCATGTTTGGTAATCGTCACCCCCTGCTACACACCCTCGTGGTGGCTCGCAGGGTATTACGTAGATGTAGATTCAAATCTAGACGTACAAAATTTGAGGTCATTCACCATACCATCAATTAAAACTCCTAAAAGTATTCCTTCATTTTCTAATCTTACCTCTCCGAGTACTTTGCCCAACGACATGTGAAATTTGCACATGAAGGGCACTCGAACTTTGTCTAACCCGCCTGAGATTTCCCGTGAGGATATGTCACTCACTGAAAATCACTCTTGAACCGTGCTGGACGCGTCTGAAGGCCAGAATCGAACCGGGGATCTCCATTCAGAAGCCAGTAATGACGCATATGTTTTCAGTACTTCTCGGGTGTTTCTCTTCGTGTTGGATTAAAAGTGGTATTTTTTGAATATGCTCAGCATGATATCCCTAGTAATCCCTCATTATAGATAGGTAGCTTGTACATGTATAATTTCGTGCATGTGCGTGGTAAATGTTTAGTGATAACTCACCTCATGCCACATACACTCGTTGTGGCTTGCAGGGTAGATGTAGATGGGTATAGATATAAAAAATTTGACCGCTGCAAAGATAGTCGTACTGAATGCAATCCCGAATGTTCAAAATTGAACACGTGCACGAGGTGAAAGTTGCACTCTCGCCGGCGTTAAGATCAGGCGTTTCGTTTTCAATTCAAAACGCAAACATGTCTCTAATTATTAATTATCATACGCCCTAATTGAATTAGAAGGAAAATGTTTTGCTTCCTCTCCGGTGTGTCGTGGGTGATTATGAGGACGACTTCACGGGACGCCTGACATTATTGCCTTAATGCCGTGGACACCTCGTGCTGTCCTGAGAGTTGGATTCAGATGGGGTCCAATTATTTCGGACGCCATAATTATCCAAATGAGCTCACTTTGACTGGTGTAGATCGCTCGTGAGAGCAAATTAATGTTATTTTCCATTAGCCGCAGTAAAATATACAATTTTCGACTTTTGTTTACGAAAATTTCAAAAAACCTGATAAATAAATTTAAGGAAATTCAGCTCTATATGCCAAATAACTTAATTAAAAATTTATTGTTCCCTTTTAATTATTTATTATGCTTAGCGTTCCCCCAACATTAATATACATAATTTTCGTCTACTTCTCTGCCCCTTGTAGTTCCTTTCCTTTGTAAATTTGGTAATGGTGAGAGGTTGGGGAGTCCTTACAGCAACGCATGGCCATATTTTCATTCAAAAATTGTGTTCTAAGCGATTAATAGGTTTAAGAATGGTTTTAAAGTTTTTTCTTTGTTATACCGCTACAAAATATTTCAAGGGAATGATAGCTATAGTTAGATAGTTTAATACGGTACCTGTCGTTTTCAAGTTATATTTTTCCGAGGCTAGCGGCTCTGTCATAGATCTATCAATCGATACGCTCAGAATGTAATACGACGATTAAGTCATTGCTCTTGTGGCGAAGATGAACATAAAAAGTTTGTATTTGGAATATTAGTGTAAAATGTAGTAAAATGCGATGTGTGAGGGAATCGAACCCGCACCCAGGAGATGAATTCTGATTCAAAAGACAAAAGATGAAGTGCTTGCTTAAAAACTGTGCTAATAAAATGCGATGCTCCATAAAATTATGATGTTCATATCCAAAATTAAATATTATGCCCTCGTTAAATTTTTAATACCATGTGGCTTTATTTATTTCATTTACAATCATCTTCTAAGTTTTAGGGATGAAATTTGCTGTATCTACGCAACATCTAGAGTAGGATTAGCATATTGCTTTAAATCGTTCGTCAGCTCCTATTATTGTACTGAATGAAAATATTGGAAAGTTCCGAGTTTATGGTCAGCTTATCAGTGATTCTAAAAGATTAACTTCTAAGAAGGCTATGCAACATAATTAATGCCAGTGGCAGGCACGTAAGCTCCTGAGGATTTGAGAGGATTGCTTATGGAAAGGGTATTTAAATTTCTGTTTGCTCCGCTTTCAGTGGAATGTTATTTTTCATGGAATTGTGAAAAAAATAATAATTTATTACTCCGAAAGACCCATGAAACATATTTCGAAGTGAAATAATTGAAAACTTCTGGGATAGCATTCGTGTGATCCAAAAACGAGCAGTCATCGAAGTATGGAGGCAATATTTCTAAAATAACCAGCAGATGACTGTGGTTTTTCAATGTTGAGAAAGAAGCGCGGTGCATTTCCTTTCATGCCACGGATGAAAAGCGCCAAGTGCTCCCACGACAAAGAACGAGCACACCTGAATAATGAATACCCCGACACGCCGCGTTGTGTTCGTCTCCTCAATCCCGGCTCATTCAGCGCGTAGTCTCTTGTCGTCGACCCCCCTCCACCCCCCAACACTACCGCAACCACCCATTGCCCCCGCATTAATCTTCCGTCCGTCTTGAAATCCGCATTTTTAATCTCAGCACCGATGGTAAGCAAGGCGTGCGGCAGCCTTCCTTCCATTGGTCCTTTCGGGCCAGGAGACACACGCACGCACACACACCGCAGGCGCGGATGTCCTTAATGAGTTCTTTTGATATTTCCCCGCCCCGAGACTCCATCGCGGCCCGCGGTACCACCCGTCCTTTCCCCGGAACCACCTCCCCTACGGAGAAGAAACCCCACCCCCCCTGGCTTCCCTCTCTTGAGGAACAAGTGAACCCCTTCATGAATAACTCGTGCGTCGACGGAGAGTGCCCACGCCTTGGAGACATCCCCTGACTTTTCCTCCCCACTTCACATCACTCTCTCCCTCTCTCTCCTTCTCCACTCGCTACCGCCACTCATTACGACTTCCTCTACAGCTCCTCAACTCGCTTCTCTCACCCGTTTCTCTTTTGAGGGAGCCTCTCCCTCAAAATAATGCAAAGGGCCGTGGGAGTGGTGGGGCGGGCTGAGGGGAGGAAGAGGAGAATCTTTTGTTTTTTTCCCTCCCTCTCTTTCTCCATTTCTCTCTCCTTCAGAACTTTTCCTTTTTTCACCCCTCCTGCGAGTGGAATTCATGCATATTTCCACTTTTCGCTTTTGACTTTTAACGCTCCCCCTTTTCTTCGCCTCCCGACTATTCATTCAAGACCCAATTTTGAGGGTTGTGTTCCCTCTGTGAAGCTCCTCGTCCCCTCGGAAAATCATGTCATTCCGTGGAGCGGAAAACACAGCGCCCGCTCCTCCACCCACCTCCCACTGGTCTCTCCTGCGTCCCTCGCGGTGACCCCGCTCGAAGGTCAGGTTCAAAAGGATTCGCATAGGCATTCTCTGACCTTCCGACGCGGTTGGACGGTGGTTGATAAATTTGTACCGGGGAAATTTTGAAGTTCCGCCTCGTCTGTCGTCGCAAGGCTAGAGGTTCTGGGGAAATATTCCTCCATTTCTTGCATGAGTCAGCCTCGTTGACGCAAGAGCTCGTTCCTTTCCTCTCGAATAAGGTCTCTTCGAGTGTGTTGACTTGATTTTTTCACATGCCTTTGCCTCATTTCAAGAATGGACAGGATGAAGCAAGCAATGAAATTGTTTCAGACCTTATTTCATCGTAAACAGAGTAGTTGAATTAGTTTTTAAGATGTTCCAACTCGTTTACATGTAAAAAAAATAAAGGTCACAACGAGGCTGTATGACAGGGATTGAACCGTCAGTAGACACGCATTTATATCGAGAATGTAAAACTTGATTTGATAACTACCATACGGATTCTACTGCTAAATTAAAGTCCTGTATTTAATGAAATTCACAGCAGAAATTATCTACCTATTAAAAATGAGATACTGCTTTAGATTAAAAGCCGCCATCCTTTGGGATGCACATAAACTATTATTTGATAGTTCTTGATAAAAGTAAAAACAAACTCTTCGCATCATACATCACGCAAAAACGAGCGAAATTCTACTTTACCCGTCCTATCTGCTTATACTGAAGGTAATATTTTTGAATATACCTTACAACAATTTAATTCTTCTTGTTTTATCGTATCATTTAATCAAAATACCTATTTGTGATAATATTCCTAATACCCTCGCAAACATTCCCTCAACTGGACCCGAACCCAACATATCTGTGATGCAAGGATGTTATTTTACTGGCATGGCTATCATGGCTGGCTCATCAAATAGTGTAAGTCGTATTCGAGTGCTCCGGCAGACGCCTGTTTACCGTTCCCACAATATTCTCGAATTCTCTTGTTGACGCAACGCTTTTCGCCATCATTGTCGAGCATCGTCGAGTGGTTATTAGTCTATACATGTCCCTTTCGTCCTTCATCAGAAAATATATTGAATGAAATCACTCCTATTTAATTCTGCCCGGATCACTTTCCGCTGACACCGCGTCATCCGCATGCTGCCATAATTCGTCTTTGTGAGGAGGCTGTCACTCCTAATTCATTTTAAAGAATCCGATCCCGAAGCGGAACTTCATTAATTTCATCCAACGTGAGTCACAGCGACCATCACCCGTCACTTAATTTTAAAAACAACATCCTTTTTATTGGGTACCTAAGGTTTAATATTTTGCCAAAATCTTTTTCTCGGATTTGATGTGTTTATTTCACTACTTTGCAAATATCAATTTTAATGATAACCAATTTTGGAGCCAGTTAATTTTGAAAACTTCTGCATTGCATTTATTGACCAAAATTTTATCATCACTATGAATATTGAATCCTTAGATCAGTTTATCTTAAGAATGGTTTGGTATAGCTCTCTCCTTGATCCTTCAATTGATTTTCTTAAACACATTAGCGTAATTCTTCGTTTTCAAATTATTCACTAACACTACTAGCTCCTTGTATCTGAGACGAGCCCTTTCCGTTATCATTCTCCACTTTCTATTGATTTACCCTCGAAGTTATATTCATCAGGCGATCAAATATGGGATATTAATTATTCCCGTCTACTTTTAAATTTTTTGTCTGACTTGTCATTTCACATAACCTTCTTAGAACTTTCTCTTTGTCACTCATTCTATCTAAATAATTTAAATAATTGTCCAATAATATATTTTGGTAGTAAATTTGTTTTCAAATTCATCATTTCAATGCTTAATCACCAATTTATATCTACTCTTAAAATGTAGACACTTCTCTTTATACCAATAACTAACTAGTTTGTATAATTTTTGACTCAATTTTTAACAGCCTCAACCGGTCTCAACGTATCTGTCTCATTTTCTAGAGACTTCAGCAAAGAAGCAGCCTTTCTGTTACTAATATTCGCTGGAAAAGGGAGCGGGTTCGTTAAGGAAGGATATTATGCGGGTGACCATATATTCATGGAGAGGAAATAAAAATCATATTTTGAAATAATATTTGGTGAGTAGTAGGAAGAGCACGGAAGGAAGCGGGGAGTTTTACAGAGGAACGGTTTCATTTACTAATTTTAAATACCTGCTCCAATTTCAAATTGTCCAAAAAATCCATTTTAGCATCTTTTTTACGAGTAGGTAACACATTCACTTGAAAAGCAGAGGAGTTATTATAACGATTTCAGTACTTGGCAAGAACTGACTTATCTATCCATATGAAGCAGTGATTTCGTATGGTTATTCGCACAGTATTTTTCATGCTAGTTTGTCCAAAATATAGAAACGATTATGATTCGGTGTTTTCCATTTTAGCACATGAATGTCAGTTTTGTCACCATCCGTCAAACAATCTTCTAATTAAAAAATCAATGATCCAGACTTCACCAAACTGAAAAGATATAATTTCACATTCTCTTTAGGAACAATTATACCTACCAATGTTGTACGATAGCGTCTGAGGAAAGGGATCTTTGGCATAATTTAAATTTGGACGGAGAACGGGAAAGAGTCTTGTGGTTAACATAATAGCTTGCTTTCTTCATCGTCGTTGCAATAGTTGCAATTGCTTTGCTTGAATTTTATCTCTGAATTACGTCATTTTCACGTCACCAAAGTTGCTTTCCACTGTCGATTCCGCACTCGGTACCGCCACCGCGTTATCCGTATCTCCTCCTCTCCAACGCTCTATCTTTTGTTCCTATCCACGCCACGTCCATCCCCTCCCAAGCTTCTTCTCAACAACGTAGAGTTAGAACGCGAATCACGCGAGCGAGTATCCAATTAGGTCCCCTAGGGTGATGCAGGGGGGAACATGGCAAAGGATATGATTCCGCGCGCAAGCGAGGTACTCCCAAGTGCAGTGTTCTTCTCGGTTTTCAAGGTTGGGAGGCATGCTCTGCAGCAACAAAGACACGCTCTCTGTTTGTAGCCTCGCGAGATTTACGAGCTGCATCGCACATATGCTCCTGGCTTACACGCTTCGCGAGCTGCCTCGGATACTGTTGTGGTGGTTATTGAGTGATCCTTGTCCTTTGTGATTTGGGGTATGCTGCCTCTGGGTGTATTTTTCCCTCCAGACTGGTCAAAGAATTTGATCAAATGAACGTGAATCCTTTCGTGCATTTATTGCGTCATTGTTCGTTATAGCTTACTTTAAAAGCTGATATAGGAAAACAAATCTACAGTTATCCCTTTTGAAACGCCTATTTCATAAGAAAAAATATGGCACGCCAACGATGGTTGCTATTCACCATCATGCATTTACTTTTGAAAGCTTTAGCTTTGATTAGCATTGATATGCTTTAATGTTGCAATGTAGTTTGTAAAAAGATTAATTCATTCTGACAGTCGTGTCAGCCACAACATAGTGGAATTAGTACGTAATAATTCATATATTTTTTAATTTTGTAAGGACAGTTAAATCACATGCTTCGTTTCGACGCTATTGCGTCATCTTTAGGTGACAGACTGGAAAGTAGCCTATGGAAATTTACATTATATACAAATTATTATAAAGTTAACATGTTAACACAAAAATGGCCGATAAATGCGACAAACAAGACGCATTGAGAACATGAAGTTTCATGATTGCATCATTTTAATAAATCATCCATCATTTGTTCTGATTCAAACCTAGATCAAATGTTACTCATGGTTTTATTGAGAATAAAACGTATTAGTGTGTCAAGGAGTTTATGCTCTGCAACATTTAATTTCCTCATTTTAACTTCTAAAAGAAATTCTAGCCAGCATCATTTCTCTCTTCATTTCGCGAAAGGTCATTTGAAAATTTAGCATCAATTTTTTTGTGATACTGTTGAATTCTAATTTCCACGTATTCCACGATTGTATCTTTGTTCGACAATAAATGGGCGTGCTTGATGACACGGTTGAAAATAACACATATTTAATACCTTAAACTAGGATTAGCGGTCACTGAGGTGGGGCCCATTCGCTATGTGCATTATGACTAACGTTATGAAGTGAGATTTAATGGCTTGACCTTTTAAATCCATTTACCTGGGCGTGGTTCTTGAATCGACATTGAAACGCTTTGAAAAGCCTGCAGGAGATCATGAGCTTCTCTACTTTTTAGATTAATTAAATGTGTTTAATGAAGCATTCTTTTCCTAAATTGGCACTACACTCATCCATAAATATTGCAGTCAAAAATTTTGAAGGGGAGCGTTGCCGGTTGAAAACATTATATTTTTAACCTATTTACAGAAACTGGTCGATGAAACCGTAAGTGAATTTATCACTTTTCTGCTACGGCGGAATTATGCAGGGTAGGAATATATTTTCTCATTATGTACCAAGGATGTGGAGGAAAAAATATAAAATACCAAACTTTAATGCTAATGCGTCAGCGAAATAAGATACCATTTTATAACTGTCTGAGTCGCGTTATTGCCTACCGTTTAATCTGGTGTGTAAGGTTTATGAGGATTATTTATGCATTACTTTACAATGTATTTGATATCGATATTCCCAAACTTCCCAAAGTTTTGATTTTGCCATTTTGTTTCCGCGAAATAAATGTTTTGCTGCCGCAATTAAAATTTAGTCCACTCTCATTTCCAATCAATTTACTCGGATTCATCGGGATTGAATTGTATGCTTGACTGCTCTTTAGAATGTGAAAGTGTTTTGAAATCGAAATGACTAAACCAATGAGTCGTGGCCCTTTTATCTCCTTTTTCCAAACCAATAGTTCAAGGAATACTTTGTGTTACTCGACTTTCACCTTAATACGCGTTTCAAAGGTCACCGACGACTTTTTCATGGTAGTTTTTCTCTGATTTATGTCGCATTTTACAATTATTTGGCGAATCGACGCAATATTTTTAAAAAGAAAAACTGTGCTCTGCTGGCTCGTGGCTTTAAATTTCTTCCTAATCAATGTATTTCGTCCATCTGGGTGGTATCTCACAATTCCTATGCATAATATCTGGCACTTGGTGTATCATATCTGTTTTTAACGCTAGTATCTATTATTCTCCCTTGTCTTACCTTTAAACCCCTACCGTGTTCCCCGTATCCTCGAGAAACGTTCTTCTATTTATATCCTCACTCTAAGGGCAAGCTTGTTATTCTCAATTGAAATGTTATTATTTTATACAAATTTCCTGTGGTAAATTCTGTAATACTCCATGTCAGGTCGAACTGAGGGTATGAACGCTGTTATTAGCTTGATACCTGAAGCTGATGTATCAATTGTTAGTTTTATGACAACGCTGTTTAAATATTAGAAAATTGTATCCAATTTGTTAATATTTCATCGCAATTTACATAAAAAAATCAAGAGCATAAACTACTTATCTAGAAAAACATGTCAAAAATTATTCACACCTTATAGATATCTTTTTATCGAGCAAAATATTCAAAATGATAAGTAGCTAATTACGTAAAAGCACATTTGCAAGTACCTGGGCTTTGCTCTCCCCATAACTTTCAGGTTTAATGTTATTCTCATACCATCCTTCATCCCTCTCGTTGCTACTATGCTTTCGCCTTCCATGTCATTCTAAATTTCCAACCGAGTCACAGCGTACCGTTTACACCATTCACAGCTCGTTGTACCCCTATGAGTAGCGCATTAGATCCAAAATCTATCCTTAAAGCGTCTTCAAAATCTTTATCTGGGAACTACGTCAACCGCGGTTGCGGTTCCCCCGGGGGAGAGATAGTATTAGCAACCAATCCAGCGTTTTAGCGTCGGATGGGATTCTATACTTCCACCCGCTGCTTCTCATTTTGGTACCATCATATTTTTTGTACTCCGAGGTTTACATTTAAAAAAACCGCTGGATTTGAATTTTTTGTGATTCGTTCCTGCCTCCCTATCTTTCCTCAAGGCTATCTTGGGACCATTTGTGTGCTTGTGCTAGTGTCTCTCAGCTCGAGAGGGGAAATACTTTGACCTCCTCCCTTGCTCTCATCTCGTCCCGCTGAACTTCCTACTCGGCTTTTAGCTGTTGTTTTTCCTTTTTTACCATCTCCTTTCATTCGTGACGGCGGATCCCCTTCCCTCCCTCCCTTCATCTCCCTCTCTTTCTCACTAACACAAGCATTTCTTGCTTTTTTTTTCCACATAACTCTCCTCGGATCCTCCATAAATCCATCTTTACCTGCGGTCCCGGGGACTTCCGTCTCGGCTCGGTGGGAGGAAAAGTGCTCTTGTAAGCAGCGGCGGAAAATAAGGCCTTCGGCGGGTGGAAAGGCTCACCAGCCGGGCGACCCCGATATTTCGTTTTTCTTGCAATTTTACTTCTCTCCCATCCTCCATGCTGTCCCTGCACATTTCTCTCCCTTCCTCCCATATCTCTCTCTCCCTCACTTTATTGGGTTTCGACGAAGGTGGAGGTTCCCCATGCCGCCGAAACAACCAGTGTCGTGCCCAGGGGGGATGGGAAACTGCGATTGCGTCCTGCAGCCCATTCTTTACGATATGGGATTGCAGACGTCTGCTCAGAAAATGGGCTCTGACTCCCTGGATCTTCCATGATGCTTGATAAGGGCTTGACTAAAGAGATGTTTTTTGTGATTAAATGTGATTCTTTGGCGTCAAAAAATCACACGAGCGTTGATGAATATACCTGATACCGCATGTTTCAGGATTTGTTCCTGGAGCTTTCTCGCTTTTGAAAGTATTGCACTTTGTATTTCCATGCAAACAAAAATACGAGAAAGTTATTGAATGATGCCCATCTAATTTTATACAATGTCCAACATGAAATTAAAGGAAGTTTATGTTTGTTTTTATTAAACGCACTTTGCTATGGCGATTCTGGTTTAAACATGGTAACTATTGCTGATTTTACTAATATGGTAAACAAACGCATTCAGAATAAGACTACCCGCTATGCAAAATATGTATGCATTCAGAAGATTTTCCAGTGCTACATGAAGTAAATATCACTTGGAATTCGTTTGATGTTTCTGACTAATCGTACTATAGATGACTTTACATTCATTCATTTAACATTAGTAGGTATCACCTTGCGTAGATTTAACTAGTGGTGGTGGTTTTTGTAGCTTCTAATGCAGCCAAGTGGGTTTTAAATATTTGAAATTATGCTTTAGCTGTAAAAAACAGTGAAATGCATCTTTAAACATCCTTATGTCATGTTCTTAAAATGGACTTCGGCGGAATGCTTCTGTTTGGATTTATAATTCTAAGACAAGCAGTGATATCAGAAAGATCTGCTTAGGAAGGTATAATAAACTTTAACTATCCTCAATAATTCATATTCCTTGTCCAAAACTATACTTGAGGATTACTTTGTAAAAATATTCTAAATTTTATGGATAAATGAAAACTCGCAGTGAAACTCCACAGTGAATTTTATTGTGACGACCTAGGTTTCGACACGTAGTGTCATCTTCAGGTAACTAACCTAGGTTGAAACCTAGGTCGTCGCAAGAAAATTCACTGTGGAGTTCACTGCGAGTTTTCATTTATTCCAAAAACTTCCACCATATCTCGCCCGAATTCGTATCCTCAATTCCAACTTTTGTTTATATTTGAAATCTATTCCTTTTTAAAATTATCAATACTAAACATTTCTTGAAAACTGATTCCTCATCTTATGCATCCCTTGTGAGTTGTGAGTTTCAATGTACCTAATAGGTAAACAGCAGTTAGTTGTACGAAAGTCTGCCTGGCCTCCACCTCATTAGCTATCCTCTGAAAACCTTTACCCATTCATGCGTCTGGTTCTCCCTCGCATCACGGTCGTGAACTGCATTGTGATTACATCATCGGTGGTCCTCCATGCAGTTCAAACGATATGAAACTCCCCGAATGTCTTAAATTGGCATCGGTTTTGCGAGTTGACAAGAGTACACCTGACGTTTCATTGCGTGGGAGAAGTGGAGATTTTTCACTGTAATCCCGGCCCTTACATCATTTATGTTTCAAAGATACTTCCAACTGATATCCACGTACTTTAAATTGTGCACAAACTGTGGATCCCTTGGTGTTTTGTTATCTACAGAAATATCGTTGCTGGGTTGCTCTCCAACCTTTTCTCATTCCGTTCCAATCCCAACCCCCTACCTCCTCCCCATCTCTCTGCCTGAATCCCCTTAAAGAGAGGAGCAGAGTTTTGATTCCACCACTTAGTTACGGTTGTACTTTTGAAGTTGCCTGCCATAAATTACAAATCAAGCCACATGGTGCGCGCAGTTCAGTGAAATAATAAACTTCCAAAACTTCACGCTAATCCGAAACTAGAGCGGGAGAGCGGCTCGGAGTGAGCCCTTCCCATCTGACGTCCTTCTCCGCGCATAAAGGCAATCGCGCTGATCTATGTCCGGCCATCACTCGTGGCACGTACCGCGGAAAATTTGCGAGGAATCCGAATTAGTATTCCAACTCGGGGGAGGTTGGAGATTCCGGCAATTTTAGTCTAGCCTCGCTTGAAAAATTCACAATTCAGAGGGCCTTCGTTCGCTCTCGCGCTTCCGCCCTTTGCCTCCTAATTAAAAGAAATGAATGCGAATAAAAATGCGGCGCGGCTCACTCTTCAACTGTCAAACGTCATGCAGCCCACGCACAGTTTTATAATTTTATCACGTTCGGCGTCCTCACTCGCTCCCTCTCCCATTATACTCTCATCCTCCCCGTACAGATTCTCACACCGCACTGTGAAGCTGTTTCCCGCCAACGCAGTCACTCGTTCCCTGCATCTCACCTCTCTATCTCCCTCTCTCCACCCCACCCCACCCCACCTGCATCCCCCTAACGCCAAACAACGCCGCAATCAGCTTCCGTGTCCCCACCCCTGCTCACCCTTCTCTCAATCTGCCGCCCGCCCCTCCCGTGCGTTTCCCATTAGGCCTCCGTCCTCTCCGTTTCCTTTCCACATGCCCGACTCTCGATGGCGTGTCTCGCTTTTTCTTTCCCTACTCCGAAATCTGTTCCCCCATTTCGGTTCCCCCCCCCCCCCTCTTCTCTCCATAGGAGTGGGCAATGAAATGTGTCACCTGTCTATTTGCTTCATCACCGGATTTGTAAGGGAGCGCTGGATTGGTTTGAATTTTCCCTTTGCTTCAGGTATCACACTCATCACGATTTTTGCACTTGTAACGAAATAACTCGCTTCAAGTATCTTTTTGAGTTGTGTCGCGAATGCGTCATTTCTGTTAACAACGGAGTTGTTCCACTCAGTGTTATTATTTAAAGGCAGGCTATCAATAATTGACAATTCCCGATAGGCGTAAATTAATATTTAATATTTTGAACGAATATATTCAATACCTTGTGCCTTATGCTCTATTGCTCCTTGTCTTGGGGTAAATCCACCGTATTTATTTGGGGAATAGATTAGTGACTTGCTGTCACTGAACGGATAATTTTGTCACCTTACTTACTTGGGTACTTATCTAGTAACGCTAATGGAGAATATATGAGCTAATATTTCTGTATTCTTTGAAACTATTATTTCTACTTGCGTCAACTCAAAGCATTTTGTTACCCACTTCTAAAATTATCACCGGTGAGTTAAATTCTATATTAAATGTTGATGTAACTTTTGAGGAAAGGCACCAGTCGGGTGTTTTTCCCATTTAGTAACGCGACGTGTAAATGTTAGCAGTTATTTAATCTTTGCTAAATAACCCTTGCTGTGATATTCACAGAATTCCCACTGACGTTGACGCAAAAACCAAAGGCGTCAAATGTCCACCGCCCTCCTCGAAACACAACAGTTATTCATAGGCCAGTCACCCGCGCTTTGAAATCTTATCTTTAATGGAATGCATCTCAAGTGAGTGGCGTCTGTCTCTTCCTGAATGAAGCTATATTCTCTCCCTCTCGCTGTGCTCCCCACTCCCTCCACCCCTCCCAGCAACCGCTCTCCCCGCTCACTCGGCTTCCCAATAACAGTCGACGGCTCCACCCAGAATTTCCACGCGTCACCATTATCTCTCTCACCCCGCCCTCCCAACCCCTCAACTCTATGTCTCTCCCTCTGCGCCATTTCACTCACTTTTACGCTCCCCGCTCACACAATTTCTCTAATTCTCCACTGCTTTATAACACACCCTCCTGCACCTACTCCTCTCGTCTGTCCTCATCCATTCCACCCCATTCCCCTCCAAAGGTTCGTCCAAACGCTCTGTTCCTTCTCTCCCTCCCTAAGCCTCTCCCTCTCCACTTCGCCCTTCCTTTCTCTCCCGCTCCACCCTGGAACAATCTCTCACCCTTCATATCCAAATTACTCTCCAATCCGCCCGCCATGGACTTCATCCAGAAGGGAATAGGAATGGGGAAGTACTGGTTACGGCTCAGTTAAAAAAGTTTAGTTTAAACATAAACTCAAATGAGGAAGGGATTGTGAAAATCAAGCTTTGTAGTGCAACACAATAATTGTAATATGGTCTGAATGTATTATTCATATGAAAAATTGCTTT
Source organism: Platycnemis pennipes (assembly GCA_933228895.1). NCBI lineage: Eukaryota > Metazoa > Arthropoda > Insecta > Odonata > Platycnemididae > Platycnemis > Platycnemis pennipes. The sequence continues at coordinate 112,604,395 of OW121847.1, forward strand.
TTGTGCACAATTAAATTATGGTATTAGAAATAATGTCATAGTAGCAGTTAAATTTTCCAAGAAAATCTTCATGGCCATAGGAAAAATTTTACTCAAGTTGTTTCAAATCATCTTTCTGCTTCTGAAAATACCAGCCAGACACTTTTATGCACGCTTACCCCAATAAGGGCCTGTTGTTCCGGTTATGTTTGCATAATTGTACTAATGCTGTGTGACAAAATAAAACGTGCCAAAGAAAAGGAGTTTTAATGGCACTTTTATCGAGTGGTCATCAATTATAAATGGGTTTGGGAGTCGTTACCCCTTTGTACCCGCCTTGAAACCGGCTTTGTCCCTGGCCATTCCCTGAGCTCCACCTCACTCCAGCTATTGCGATCCGAAATGCCGCATGCAAACCCCCCTGCCTCTCTCCTCCCACGCACCCTCCCACTCTCGAAGCCTCCCTCCCCCCCCCCTTTCCCGCATAAACGAAACACCCCTCTTGCCGGCGCCCACGCTCCGCTGAATTTCGGCCCGACACGTTTTTAACTCTAAACGACTCGCCCGTCCGCTTTCCTCTCCGTTCTGCCTGCCTGCCACCACCCTCGCCATATCAATCATCTTGCTCGCATCCCAGCTCGCCGACCTCCCGAAAACTCTTCCGCCCACCCCAGCGGCCACTCCCCCTCCGATATGAATGCCTCCTCTCTCTTGTTTTGCTTCAATTTCTCTTCCTCCTCCCTCCACCGAGAAAGCCACTCCCTCCTCCCACTCCTCTCCTTCCCTACCCTTCTTCACGCACCCCCTCCGTCAAAAACCGTACCTCCCATTTTCCACTTTACACTCTTTCTCCATTACTATTATGATTGCTCGCGTGTCCGTCAATTTAAATCCACTATCCTTAATTATGATTGAGTGATCTCGCCGTGCGAAACTGTTTATGCCCATCTCTTATAACTCCTCCCCAACGGCGTTGCTTACTTTGCAGTTGCCCATGACGGAGAGGGGATGGGTTTGATGGCGTTGGGGGGAGTTTAGTAGTGGGGTTTTCGATTGTATGAGGAGCGTTTGTAATGGTTATCTCCTGTATTATTTTTCTCTAGCTCTTCAACGGTTTTGAGGTCCGTGTAGGAGAGAGACTTCGTTCTTAATTTCGTGAAGTCGTGAATCACAGTTACATGAAGCGATTTCTGCGGCATTCACGGCTGCTCGCTCCCCGTAGACCATAAAAACGGTCCAAGAGCTACTTCGAACGATCACTTGTGCATCTGACGTTGAATGGGAAATTGCTTTGAGATGTAGAACGGAAAATAAATACCCGCTGGAGTCTGAGAGCGATTCACAATACTTTACATCAACGTGGATTACTTAGCTAGTAATAGACCCTTATGCATTAACGGGGCCAACTTCAGTTTATAATGGTTGTATGTTCACAAACCTAACTTACGGATAAACTGAAGATTTTTATCGCCCATGTTATAATTCTAGGTCTCATTGAGGCAGCAACGAAGTCTATTTGGAGGCATTTTTGCTAGGTGCATTTGGAAATGAAGCACGAAGCGTTGACTTATTCCCCAATCCCATTTCATTAATTGCTTCCATTACGTTTCTCCCGCTGTGTAGCTCCTCATTAAATTCATTTCGCTGATGCAGGCAAGCAGTAGCTCTCCTTTGTCGAAAACTCGACTCCTATATTGAAGTCACCATTGTCTGATTATTCACTCTTTTCCTCATAACGCCAATGTGCGCTTCTCGTCCTCCTCCTCATCTCCGCCTCCTCCCATTCTACACCATCCTCACTCACCCCCGTTACTTTTCTTAGTCCTCATTGTCTTCTCTCCCTAAAGATTCCCTTAGTTTTCACGAGTTTTTTTCGCCCTCAAGTTCCTATTCTTCTCCTTACACGGACCCATTATCGCTCCGCTCAATCTTACTTATTCCGTCCAAAATCTCCAGTCCGTCCTTTTGTTCCGCTTTCCTCTCTCTCTCTCTCTCTTTCCATCTTTTCTTTCCCGTCCTATTCTGTCCTCTCACCCTGCCCCTCCACCCTCGCTCACTTTTGTCTTTTAGCCACTCCTTCCATTATTCTCATTTCCTTTCCTCCGCATCCTTCACTGTCTTCCTCTCCACGACTCTGGCGCCGTCTCCGTACCCAAAAAGACCACCCTCCTTTTTTCTTAGGAAATTACGAAAAAAACTTTCTTAATACCCTGATTTCCTCTATTGTGGCGTGGCACTAATGGGTAAGGAGAACCGAAACAAATGACAGTTGTTACATCAACAGAGTTTACATTTTAATCAACATCGATTATCATTTTCTTCATTCAAACTAAGTTTCTGGACGTGGGAGGAAACTAATCATGAGCATTTTTAAGGGGGATGATAAGCGCGTATTACGTAAATGTTACCGCTCCAATCTCGATCCCATGTATTTTCCTCTTGCGAGACGTATATTTTTACTTCATTTTTGTGTTAAAAACAGCGAATTATGAGGATGTGTCTTCCAATTTTAAGCTACTCGGATGCGCAAAAAGCCCACAATCAGGTCAATTCTTCGTTTATGAAAGCGAAGTAAACTTGCTTCGTTGGAAAATGCACTGCCGTTTCAATAGTAAAGAGAAGTCAGTAGTAAAATGGTTGCAACGAAAAGTTTCTACATGAAGAGCATGTGATGGAGGCATAGGCGTGGGAAACGTTTGTAGTCAACTCTTTATTGGAGAAGTACGTTATAATAGGTTGCAGGAAATTTTATTTCTACATTTTAATGCCTTTAAAGTGAAAGCTTCGTTAATATGTATTTCAAACTTTTCTTCAAGCAACACCTATAGGTGTACGTTTCCACTCTTTGTTCTCCTTTATTACTTGAGTGCTATTTGTTTTTCACCTTCACCTGAATGTGTAGTGAAGTTGGTTACTTCAGGCTACCATCTATTTCGATTGATAGTCACACTATTACTACAACCATTAGGATTTACCGTGTATTTTAAATGCTAACCAGAAACCGTTGCAGTTTATTACAATAGGCAATGTTTTGCCGTACAAGACATTTTATAAGACATTGAGGGTGATGTGTTTATTTATTGAACCACATTTAGAGTATTATTTGCGAAAGCGACGTGACATTCGACCACTTTGACGCCTATGACCTATAGAAATTCACGTGGGGACTATGAACAAGGTCACAGAGGAATAATGGGATATGGAATCGACTTCACTCGTCCCTCCTCTTACCATCAGAGTCGTATTTGTAGTTATTTAGGTGAGGTAATGGGCAGCTAAGGTAACTTATGCCATTTAGAAGAAGAGGGTAGTTGGGTAGAGGTAGTATTTTTCAGGGAATGAAGGAAGAATGTATAGAATTCCGGCGTTGAAATTAGCCCACTCTGAATGAAAGGTTCCAAGGGATCCACGGTTTAACATACCTCATGAAATAATGGGTCAAGGTAGTCGTAAACTGAGATTCATCAAGAGAGCACTTGGAAAATGTCACGATCATGTACGAGAAATTAACTACTTTTCCCTCGTTAGACCAGAAATTGATATAATATCATTACTAATCCTTTTTATGCATGATATGTAATGGGTGTTTGGTGTGAATTCACTACATGCCACACGCCTTTGTGGTATCTTTCAGGGTATTATGTTGATGTAGAAACAAATACCATCCGACGTACGGATTACAGTACTCGAAGTGCGCTGTACAACACTTCTGTATGGACCGGTATACCAATCTGCCACCGTAGGGATTCGGATCCGGGAACTTAGAAGGGGAAGAACTCGAGCAACCACACCAAACCAGTCCCCACTTGGAATCGTGCCCTTCAAGAACGCTACGAGAGTAAGGACGTAGATAGGTAGAGGCTGAAGGAGAGAAAGATTTCATCCTGAGGCATTCGGATGCTAGCGCTCGCAGTGGGGGTGTCTGCCGTTGCTGGTACATATTGCTGTGGACTCGTCTGTCTCAGGATTGAGTGACTCGAATCACCCGTGCGAGAGAGGGAGTCTCACATCTCCCGAGTTTCGCTTCCCCTTTCCCACTTGCCCTCCTCCTCCGTCTCCCCTTGCCCATCCGACCGAGGCACGCAATCTTCCCACCATGCCACGCGCTGCCACGGATGAAATTGTATCCGCGTCTCGCGGGGGAAGTGGGGTAATGCTGCGGAGCATCAGACGCGTCCCCGCACTCGGGTCGAAGGAAACGTCGTCCTTCACGGGATTGATGTGTCATGTGCGTCCCCATCTCCCTCCCCGCCACCGCCAATCGGACGTCGTCCACGCTACTCCAGATCCGTGGGCATGGCGTCTTTGACTCGACGAGTGGAGTCTGGTTCATACTTATGCGGGGGTCTAGATGTTAGATCGTTAAACCCGACGATTTCTCAACTTTTACGTTCAATTTGTTTTGATGGAATAAATCAGGTCCTTAAACTAGGTGACTTAACAGGCTTTTAGTATTTCATCATAGAAAAATATCCAAATACCTATTATCGATAAGATTTGATTTCGATGAGATGCGTTTTGAGTAAACTTCTCTCTCCTAAATCAGTTCAGATCAAAGTATGATCAAAAATGTATGGTAACTTATTTTGTCATTTTCATCATCTCTAGTAATAATCTTATGCCTTGATGACCGAGTTGTGCAATAGCTTATTATTATACCTTCTCATATTATTATACCTCTATACCTTCTTATAGCAATTATTCTACCTTCATAGTTCATCCATAATGCGACATTTCTGGAGGTAAGAACTACGCCTTTTCTACTGTTTTTATTGCTTGTGCCTAGCTGACATGAAGTAGTGTCTCCAAATATGTTTCATTATGAAGTATCGTCCAACTTCAAATTTATTGACAGCTACATGTAGAATCTATTTAGGAAGAATGCGCTCTTATATTACGATATTTTTCTGATTATTTCCTTTTCACTTTGACTATAATTAATCATTCTGTTCCATAAACAGCAATACAACTTCACCAATACAGTCTTTTTTTCCTTTCTGTGTATATTTGCCTGTTGTTATTCCTCTATACCTCGTTATTATCCTTATTTGTAATAATCATATTATAAATTAGTACACTCATAATTTATTATCCTTTCAGACATATCTGGCTACAATATTTTTTAAGCCAACTTAACAATACAAATAGATTTCATTGTAGTTTTACGAAGTACTGTTGCCGATTTTGAAAGTATTCACTGCGTTTCCTCATGAAGATTCGAGCAATTTTAATTTAGAATAGCCTTATGTTCATCTTTTCGTGAAGATAGTTATTTATTTTATTTTAATCAATCCCTGTATTTACATTTTTACTGGTGATATACTAGTTTTGCCGACGCATACATGATAGATGTAAATTTCCTCTTAAACGGCAACTTTAACTTTAGCAGCCGTGAGTTATCTGCGTTAATTTGAGGGTTAGATAGAAAGGAGGGACGTTGGTTTCAACATTTTCATTATTCTCACGAAGGATTTATAATTCATATGAGTAGTCAACATGAATTATTTATTATATCATCCACCAAAATGGATGCCATAATACCGTAGAATATTCTGCCAGATGATGGAATTAGAGGAAAGAGCTGTAATGGGAAATCCTTAAATCCTATTATTTGCTTAATTTTGAAGCTCCATTGTGTACGCTATGCTTCTGAATAGATCTTGTGAACAAAGGGCAACTAGCGCGGAAAAGATGGAAGCCTTGGCTACCAATAATATGAAACACTCAACCATTCTCGACTAGTTTGACATATTCCCGCTTCGATACATATCCTAACTTTGTAGAAGAATAGGAGCCATGAAGAGCATTTCCTTACATTCTCCATTCCTGTTCCCGCATGTCTTTTCCTCTCTGCCTCCTCAAGACGTCACCGACCTCCGTATTGGTTCTTTCCCCCCTGTATTGTGACTGTGAGTGGGCGGAGGAGGGGAGGTGAACCAGAGAACTGGGGAGTGAGATAATAGCGGCTACTCGATGTTTGGGGCTTCGAGAGGTTTACTGAGGGCTGAAGAGAATTTTCAACATCGTTAAAATTTTACGGAAACTCTTCCATATCTTTATAATTCTGTCAAACCTCCCTTAACGGACACCTCCAAACAACGGACGCCTCCTGAAAACGGACAGTTTTCAAATCCTCGGCAGCTGAAGATGGGTGCTTATGAACTGACTCATCCAAATAGCGGACACTCTCAATAATGAATGCGGACAGGAGAAAAAATCATTTTTCCTCCAATTTCATCCGTCAACGGACACAATCCAGAAGCTCTCCAGTAAAAATATATCTTCAGTAGCCAAAAGACACCCTATGGCTAAAAAATGAATAAACGTTTCATTTCATGTTTTTTTGTTGTGGGTATTTATTTTTCAAAGATTTAAAAATGGAAATTTTAATGCCGAGTATTAAATGCCTTTATATTATAATTCGTTATAGTTACTGCATAGAAACAACCTGTCCTAATTCCGGTTCCCTGTAAATGGACACCTCTCGATAGGAGACAACTTTTCCCGTCACCAACATGCCCACAATTGGTAGATTTGACTGTATCATAGATTTAGCTTCAAGCTTAACAGTCTGCTGTACACAGATATAACTAACAGTAGCACAAGTTTTGCCTCGTGTTGTCCCTACTACGTTCATGTTGGAAAGGATCCACCTCCTATCAAACACTCTAATTTGGCCTGTACTGTTGCTAATGGATACTGTTGAAAATATGATAAGAGTAGAACTGAGCAAAAGTAGTAGGCTGAAGTTTTAAGGTACAAAAATCACCATCCCATCTAGCCTAACATAAAATTAGTGTTTGCCTAATCGTAAATTAAAAAAATATATCTTCAGTGGCAAACGGACTACTGGTTTCTTTATCCAGGCAGTATGTTAGATTAGATAGGAAGTATGAGCTACTGAATAGCCATACGACTCTAACCATATGTCACCAAAATATCCATTAGATATGCTGCCTATTATGTTCTCTTATAGTAAGCGGGAAGAAGGAGATTTAAAATCTCTTGGTACGACAATCTATCTCTCTAATCTTATTTATCTAAGATTAAGTCCGAGATGTCTGTAGCGTTTATGGTTTTATTTTATGGTTAACATATTCTAGACTGAATTCACCACCACTTAACGTGAAATATAATTAAACTAGGAAGTGACGCGCGTAGGTTATGCACTGTGTTAGCTTTGGAAAATTAGCCCGAAAAAACCACCGGCAGCTCCCTCTTTGAAGTCATGACCATTGGTGATTGTGGTGGGTTACCTGACAGCCGCAGCTGGCAATGGAATAGTAGCAACACCCATCGCGTGGGTGCCTCACTAAGACCGGGTATGCATGGGGAGGGGAGGAGTTGGTACAAAAAGAAAGAAATGGGAGCTGCAGAGAAATGAGAAATGGAAGTGAGGGAAGGAGATGGGGTATAAGGGATGTGGGAGCAGGAATTACGAAGTGGCGAGGGTGGAGAGGAGGAATTCTAACGTGTAGCTTTATGGGAGCGAGTGAGAGGGCTCGGTGGGAGACATCCCGAGTGGACTGTTGAGATGGAGGTCAAAGGGAGGGAAGAGGAGGGGTGGAGGACCCCTGACGCAGGGTGTGTGGGCGGCGGGAGACGGAGGAAGAGGGTGACGACGGTGGGTGTGGGTGCAGAAGTTAGCGTCGTCATCGGGTCGTCACCTCCCACCACATTGATTTCCCCTTTATCACTCCCGCGTCATCTTCCAGCGACACCACCTCCCTCCCTCCCATCCCCGCCGACCCTTCGGTGTGCTCGGCACACGATGGGTCTCCCCCCCCCCCCCATCACACACGCCCTCATGGCGTGCGGTTGGAAGTGTTAGAGAGAGAGAGAGAGTGGCGAAGTAGAAAACCATGGAAGGAGGCAGGGAAGGGTATCTCCCGTCTCCGCTCTACTCCACCCTTTCCCACGCACCCCTACCGTGGAGAGGCGAGCCGCACTCTAACCTCGACGGGGTCATCAGATCAGAACTGATTAAAGCAACTCGCGGCGGTGGAAACTCTAACCCTTTCTCCTATCGGGGATAAATATCGGCGTTACGCGTTTTACGTATACCCTCTACTCCTCCCTCTTTCCTTCTCTGCTTCCCAGCCTGCGCATTTGCGACCATTCTTTTCGAGCTAGGCCCGAAATCATCAACACATTTCTTTTCTTCATTCCTTTGTTGAACGCGGTGTACTCTTGGTCCGGCGTGTACGAAGTAAAGGATCCTGACGGATCAGTGATGAGTGGCCTTTAATGTCTTCTCTGGGATCTCCTTCGTTGAATAGTTTTCTCGGTATCGGTTACCATTTTACTCGAGAGCCTTGCATATAGGATTTTTATCCCGTTAAATTACAAATTAATCCTTAAGTTAATTTTCTTTCTTCTCCCGATAGTTGCATCTTCATTCGATTATTACGTCATAAGATTCATTGCGGGTTTTATTAGAAATCCTCACCTTGGTATACTTCACTGTCAGACATCCCGAATGATACTTAATCTCTTTAATGTACGTGAGCATTTTTCTGATGCCCTATAAAGCTTTTAATGAACATTACCCCTGAACGAGATGCCTGTATCGTTTATGGTTAACATATTTTAGACTGAATTCACCACCACTTAGTGTGAAATTTCAATTAGACTGGGAAGTGACGCGCGCAGGTTACACTGGTGTAGCTTTGGAAAATTATCCCGAAAAAACGTTGTTTATGAATGTATACAATTGTTACTGAAATTTAGCATGAATTCCATTAAACATGCCGGAGTTGGAAATTTGATTTTCTATTCTTCTCGTGCCCCTTCATCATTTTACTCACGTGCATTAAATTCAATTATCGCTGCTAATTCGATTATTTCGAGTCAGCTGGCATTTATGAATGCTAATTACGCGATTGCGGTATTTTTTTCATAAGTTCACTTGTATGCGATTTAACTTGTAAATTATTATTGTTAAATATATATTTTGAAGTGAAAAACTATTGTTTGTTAGCAATCAGAATGGAATATGATTAAATTAATTAGTTATTTTGCTTTAGTTAACTCTTGTAAAAAGCATTTATATATGATTCACGTTATGGTAGTTATTCACATTTGGAATAAAAATTGACAGCTTGATTTATAGATTTTCACTGATTAATATACAATGTCAACAAATCAAAGCTTATTATTTTATCAGATTTAATATTTCATTGATTTTTTTTCTAGGCTCTGAAATGACAGGTTTGCTTTTCGGAAGCCAAAATTTTCCAACAAAATGAATTTATATAGCTTTTTTTGCGGTCATAAAAATCAAGAATTTTCAATTTCAGCAATAGCTAAATGTATCATTATAATCATAGGTTAAGCGTCTTAAAGCATACTTTCATTTGAATTGAGCGTTTAAATATCTCATCTTTACGCAAAAAAATGGCTAAATTAATTAGGAGTAGTGATTACATCATGTAATTAGATCGTGAACGCGTTAATGACGGATGACTTCGTTGGAAAAAGTATTGTGCCGCGTTCATTTTAAAAGTGAAATTGCAAAGCAAATGACAACTGATTTGAATAATCAAGCCATCGCATAATAACTGTAGTTATAAATACAAATGCAATATTATTCTCAGATTTTCTCATATCAGAGGTCAAATTAGCATGTTAATTTTAATTTGCTACATAATATTTAGCATCCATAATTGTCTCCATTGACAACCTTCTGCCTGTGGAAGGGATATGCAAGATCTTACAGTATTTTTTAGAGGGATGATTTTTCTTGACTCTGAAAACCATATATTTTCTTTGCACGTTCTGTACTCTGCGTTGTAATTGGATTTCATGAAGAGTGCATATTGAAGCGCTATTAAAGTGTTAAAAAATGAGATTTCAGCCTCGTGTTTGGAACTCTTTTGTTCATTTTTCATATTTACATATATTTTACTCTCACAAGGGAAGGTTCCCAAGTGTAACCTGCGGATCGCGATCAAACTTCGTAGGGTGGTAGAAAACGAAAATTCATTAGATTTGTGTCTTCGGAAATGCGTCCAATAGGCCTTAGTTTTCGAGATATTTGCATTTGAAAATCTTTAAAAAACGCCTAAAATGAAGCGCGACGCAACCCGCAATACACGTACGCGGCCCCTGCTCCTTTCTCGGGGTAATCTTCAAGCGATGGAGTGGATGGGACTCTTGTGTCACTCCTAACACAAGCTAATGCTTTGTGTGCGGCAATACCTGTATTCACCACTCGTCAGAACATTTGCCACGGCTTTAGTATCGCTACACGCGTTCGTATGCTGAATGGACCTCTGCCTTGATGCTTTCAGTTGCAGACGAAGCTCATTGAATAAAAGCTGTAATAAAAGTATTGCATGAAATGGGCATCCCTCGACGTTAGATGGACAGAGTTCTTTACTTTTTTTCCTGAATTGGTAAAAGACCTTCTTGAAAAATTTATAGTCCCCGAATTTCGTTCCTTAATTTTCCTAATTTTTTAAGTAAACCTCAGCAACTTTACCTCTATTTTCCATAAACCATTATCAATCAGTTATCTTGGAATGGGCAGCTTGAATTTCTTGGGTTAATTCTGGGTAGAAATTGGCTCTATATAATCCAGAACCTTCCCTCTACCCCAGTATTTGACATTAGCATTAAGAAACAGGGTCGTAGTAGAAATGTATATTAGAGAACATAGTCACAAGGCCTAAAAAAATGCTGTCAGGAAAAATATATCCTACACATTTTAACTTGGCACACAATTTATTTAAGCAAATTAAAAATCATTAAATATTCACTTTATTTTGTGAATGAATAAATGTTCACTGTAAGAAATTATGCGTAAACATTTCGTAATTTCATTCCCCAGAACAGTCACTTGGGTGATAATTATCATAAAAATAGGAAAAACAAAAATACTTCTTACACCAAGAACACCTAAGAAATTTTTCGTGTGTGGTCTTCGTCATATAAAATCCCAGATAACTTGTCGCCATCGGGGACTATAAATTTTTCAAGAAGGTCTTTTACCAATTCAGGAAAAAAAGTAAAGAACTCTGTCCATCTAACGTCGAGGGATGCCCATTTCATGCAATACTTTTATTACAGCTTTTATTCAATGAGCTTCGTCTGCAACTGAAAGCATCAAGGCAGAGGTCCATTCAGCATACGAACGCGTGTAGCGATACTAAAGCCGTGGCAAATGTTCTGACGAGTGGTGAATACAGGTATTGCCGCACACAAAGCATTAGCTTGTGTTAGGAGTGACACAAGAGTCCCATCCACTCCATCGCTTGAAGATTACCCCGAGAAAGGAGCAGGGGCCGCGTACGTGTATTGCGGGTTGCGTCGCGCTTCATTTTAGGCGTTTTTTAAAGATTTTCAAATGCAAATATCTCGAAAACTAAGGCCTATTGGACGCATTTCCGAGGACACAAATCTAATGAATTTTCGTTTTCTACCACCCTACGAAGTTTGATTGCGATCCGCAGGTTACACTTGGGAACCTTCCCTTGTCAGATAGGATTTATGCAGTGCTATACATTTCTTTGTTAGATTGCATTCATATTAGATGGCTTTTTTGTGTGCAAATTCATTAGCATCTAAGTTTATCCTAAAGATGAATGTTTTAGTTAGTAATTGGGAGTGCAGGATTGGCAATGTATTCAACTGTTAATGGCAAATTTATGAAAGAATCAATTCTGAGTCAGAAATATGTTTCGTGATCTCTCTTATCTCACAAAAAATCAGCACCTGTTCACCAATCAGAGATTTCGTTATTTATTTCCATATTCACTCATTTCAGCCTTGAAGATTTTTATACTACCCCTCTTTAATGTTGAGGAATAGATGTGCAGCAGCTATTGTAGCTATGTAAACCCTTTCATGAACCTATTTTACTGTAAAATGTGTGCTCAGAAGTAATTTTATGTATTAGTTTGGTGTGGAAGTTCCCCTAATCCGAACAGCAATAGTAGCAACTTAAATTTCACTGCTGTCACAGGTCATTGATTCAATTGTACCCGTTGAGTGGTTGTTTTTCTAAAGATCTCGTAGTCTTTGATTTTATTTCTCGTCGAAACTTCTGTTTTGCTTTTAAAAATGTTGTTAAGTGATTTGAGAAAAATTAGTAATGTTCATGTTACATCTAATTACATGTTATTGAGTTGTGTTCAGCAAGTGTAGGAATTGCTCTACAAATTTAAATTTGCAGTACTTGGATCGAATGAGCTGTTGCACGGCTCTAAGAGCAATTTATGGTTTTTAATGTAAGGCTCGATCATTAACAGCAGTGTTATAAAAAATGGGGTTATTCGAGTCATAGTTCATGATCCGGCCCAGCCCTAACAATTCTGTGCCTGCACAGGTTTCGAAAATTTCAAATTTCATTAAAATGGCCACTTATTTGTCGAGAGGGTCCGGCTTCCTCCCTGGAAGGTCTTAAGTGTGCTAGCTGTGACTTCTTTCTCATAAATGGACTGCTAATAAATTGCTCTACCTGCAGTACAAACATATGATTTTCTTAAAATTCCGACAAGGTAAATATGTTTCTGAATGGCCCGGTAAGGTGATTTCACATTGTTATTTGAAAAATCCTAAAGGACTTGTCATTGGCTTGCGTTCTTCAATTGCCGCTTTTCCGTTCGAACCGAAAGGGTTCTTTCGAATGTTCCACTGTTTCCTTGAGTGTTGGAGACGCAAATTTAAGCGTGAATAAAATACTAGTAATGACTTAGTGTTTTTATTTCCGCATCAACACATATACTAGTAGTGTTGTAATTACTGCATCTACTGCCACTGGACGAAGTATATTGGAAAGAGAAGTTGGAAATTGTTTTAAGGAGAGAAAATGGCAAACCATGTGAGGCGTTTTCATAAATAAATGGTTAGGCAATAACTTGATCTTACTCATCGTTTTACATCAGGGATAACTGTTGTAAAGAGAGCCATTTCATTAAAATATTCTCATTTCCACAAATGATAGAATTTTTAATATCATTCATAATGATACTTATTCATCGTGTATATCATGGGCGCGTTTTTCGTGAATAAATGTAAAAAAGCTAGCATTCAAAGCTATGTTTTAGCAATATTTGCATGAAAGCACATTCTCTTTATCATTGCCATCGGTGTCATTAACGAGGCCACGCTTTCTGGAAGCAATAACTCTCAAAACTATGAGGGGTGGTTATAAATAGAGAGAGCATTAATTCGCAAGTATATCCCGGGGCTGAGGAAGTGTCATCAGGCAGTCTTAATTTTGAGCGAGTTGTGGAAGAAGGGGGAGGCGCGGGGAGTTGTGGGCGATGGAAAAAAAATTTCAAGCTTCGCCGAGATGAAAGAAACATATCACGGTAGATCTATTTCCTCGCTTCTGCGCTGTTTACTCAACCATTTTTTTTCGGAAGAAAGAAAAAAAAGAGTTGTGGCTGCTTCATGCTGAGATACCATTTCTCCCGAAAGAATCATCTTTTATACGGCCTTATACCTCTCCCATGTTGGATGCATGTCTTTCCCGAAGCTTTAGCGAAATTTCTCCCCTCCCCCTCATCTCGGCCCACGGCGTGCCTCCACCTCTCCACCCCAACCCTCTCTTCATTCGCCGTCCGACCAACCCCCACCCACTCTCCCGCCAACCACCTCTCCCTCCCTCGTCCTTATCACTTCCTGCCGCATCCCTCAGGATCCTCTGCCCCCGAGGCCCATCTTGTATTCCCTCCCTCCTCGAGTGAACGAACGCGCCTCTCCATGAATTTCCTTCCTCCTCACCCTCCTCATCCTTATGTTTATCTCTGTAACCCTTCTCCCCATTCCGCCCCTCTGTCCTCCACACCCCCGCGGACCTTCCCTTGTTTACCCCGCGCCCTTATATTCACGTCCCAGCTCTCACCATTTATCCTCGACCCCTCATCTCTTCACTCCCCCGACACCTTCTCCTCCTCCTCCCCCTCTTCTTGGCCCTTATCTTCCCTGCCTCCGTTAACCCCCCTGAACCCCCCCCCCCCTGACCCTCCCCACTCTTCTCCCCTGTGTCCCTCTTGGCCTTCGCAAAACCCTTTATCCTTTTTTTTTCTTCTCTCTCCGTCCTCCTCTCATTCCCCCTTTCACTGTCCTCCGCCCTCCCCAACCCCCACGGAAGCACCCTTCCGTGAGCTTATTCATCCCAATCCTCCTCCGCCTTCTCCCGCAGAGGCAGCTTCTTCTCCCTCCCCTTTTCCCCTTTTCCATTCCCTCTCCCGTTCCCTCCGTTCCCGCCACCCTCTCTTCCATCCTCCCCTCGTGATTCGTCTCCTCGCGACCAGTCTGCAGTTTTGCTCCCTCACAGTATCTCTCTCTCCGTTGCGAGTATCTTTCCTGCCATCGCAGATTTCTGCCTCAAGGGATCCGGTTGGTGAAGTACTTAGCACACTTGCCTACCGTTCAGGGGCCCTGTATTTGAATCCCATCAAGTGCATAGATTTTTCCTGGCTATACGGGTTTATTTTAGGCACTTTAAGTTCACCATACTGTCCTTCGGATGGGACGTAATACGTTGACCCCTTGGCGTCTTTCATTTTATGAGCAAGCTACCACTGACGCCTGATTTCTCTCCTCTCTTCCACTCCTGCCTCTTCCCATATATCTTATTTTCTTTAATGGCACGAATGACCTTAAACATAGTTGGCATTCCTGAGTAAAAGCAACCTAGGGGCGCTTCTCTGTGGATCACTGAGCATACCTCTTTTTTCACTGCCTGTCTACCTCTTCAGGAATTCGAATAATTGCATCGGAAAATGGTAGCAAGAGTACTGGCTTCCCACCGCTATATCTTGGATTCGAATAACGTTCGTGTAGACAATACCTAGATCCATCTGTAGGATTTATAGTATGGTGAGGCTTCATATGCATTATCAGTGAGAAATTAAGTTTATTCGTCTACATGTACACACCACTCTACAAACCATCACAAGTTTGAGGCAGAGGACGAAATATCATCAGAAATACATAAAAAGAAGCAATTCAAATCCTGTGCTAGTAATAGCATTACTGGTTCTTTTGGTCATCTGAAATTGAAAAAAAAAGGAATTTAACCGCGGAAGTAACGTTTCTACCAATGTAGTGCTATTAATAGAGAACGATCACCCTTTTAGGACCAGCACCGATCTTACACAAATATGTGACATCTTTTGGCAGTCATGGAAAAAAATACGGTGTGTTATTATTAATTAGTGATTTGTTGTTAGTACATGTGCTCCCGCTTTTACAATCAAATATCTAGGCAACTTGGCAATATCGTGGCACTTCACAAATCTTGTGGAAATGTTGCTGGTGGATATCGGGTTGATACAGAGGGCTGGTCTCCCATCACGAGGGTCCAGGTTCGAATTTCGGTGGCGGCATATTTTTCACAGTAGTTAATAAGCTTTAACTGAGTGTACCATGTTCTTGGAAGCGTCTGCAGCAACACTTAGTGATAGGTAGAGGAAAGAGTTTCAAGTCAAACATATTATTTACCGGCATGCATTAGTTTGTCGTCGGCTTTTCGTACAGTCGAATTTTTCACTTTTGAATTAAGAAGAAGAAAAATACTTAACGTCATTTTAAAATCAAATGGCTTAAAATACGTAGTCCAGAGGTTATAAACTTTTGATCGAGGCAATAAAAAAATAACAGGAAACTACTTTATTCTCACTATAATACCTATTATTTGTCACAAAATTAATTTTTTATCCCCCCATAGGTAACGTTTTTAATGTATTTTTGACATACTCAGGAAAATTATATACCTACCTCAAACTTCATTTAGGATTACAGATGGGAGAGTACCTCATTAACTTAGATAAGCGTTATTAGAGTCGCTTCCATTTCTCTCGATTCGTTTTTGTCCGGAAAATGAGATGTTTATTAATTTCAAAAGAAAAAGTTGATATAATAATGCTAATACTAGATAGGCATATTGAAGCTACGCAAGAAGATATCGGGAATTACTGAACAAGGTTTTATACACAATGGGGTCGTTTACCATATTTTTTTATTGCCGAATCTGATAGAGTTTTAAAAATAAAAAGACCCGTATTTTTCCGTTTTCTGATCCGTCAATTATTTATCGAGTTATAAGCGGCGAAAAACTGATGTTTTTAACCCTTTCGGAAAAATGGGCGTGGTGCAGCCTCTGACATATAACGACTTCGTCCAATCACAACTGAGCCCGCGAGGCTACTTTGCCTTATCGCAATGGGGGGGACACAGCTGACTCTGCCAATAGGACAGTTACGACAGTATCTGTGCGAGCAGACCTTCCGAGAACCCCCCTCCACTCCCTTCTCTTCCACGAAAAGCAGTCAAGGATGGGAGGAAAATGACGTCAATGTTATCACAGCAGATTTTTCGGTGGGCGTCACCTTTTGCTTATTTTAATTTTTGATTTATTAGTGAATGGTTGTGGTTAGAAGATTAATTTTTTCACTAAAATTCTTTTTTCGTTTCCATCTAACGATTTCGTGTACGAAATTGCAATTTCGGTGCCGAGTAAACGCCCCCATTCAAGAGTGGTGCGACAAGTGGCAGTTAGAACTAAGCCTAAAAATGTGTAGCTATTATTTTTTTGAAGAGGATGTTTCGTTTGAGCTATCGTTTACCATAAGTAAAACGACAATGGAAAGAATAGAATCCGTATGGTAATCTGATGCTACATGTCACTGAAGATTTATCGTGAGATCCTGAATTCTCACCAAACATGCACTACATATCATGCATTACAAAGGATTAGTAATGATATACTCGTCTAAACTTCAATTTAAAAAAAATAATAATGGTAAAGCAAGCTTGCAAGATAATGCTGTTAGTTGGGTTAGCTTAAAGTCCTTTTGCCAACATGCAACTACCGATGCTATCCATTGATACACTCGCATTGAATATATTTTATACCCCTAATTGTGCGAGGAGAAAAGGAAATTTTGAATCTGTTAGTTTCGCAATCAGTTTCTCTAATTTTGTGATTATGGTCCAGTCTACCATAGTACGCTGGGGTTCTCAAAATAATTTTAACGTCGTCACTCAAAATATTATTCCGAATTTTATTTAAGAAATTAAGTCTAGATTTCAACCTACGATCTGACAATGATTCCCATTTTAATTCATTTAATATACTGGTTACGTTAATATAGTTATCTTACCTGCCTTTACGAATCTTGCCGATCTTTGCTGCACACGTTCAAGTTCATTATTTAGGCCTGTAATGGTAGCTCTTTGTTTCATACTATCCCCAATGTGCATGGCCACGTGGTAGCTCGTAGTTTCATGTAAATTGTGCATGTTTGGTGATCTTCACCCTCTGCCACATAACCTTCAGCCTCGCGGTGGCACACAGGGTTTCACGTAGATGTAGATGTAGACGAATCTGCCCAAGGAGCGGGTGTTGACTTGCCTTTTTAGTTTATTTTACCTGGGCGGGATAGGACGTTACCGTCCTCTCCACCCCCCCGCCCAGGGATTTTCAGGTCCATACAGGTTAATTACATGTTTGAGTCAAGCGTTATTAAAACCATTTAGCATATGGCTTAATAAAGATAATGTTACACACAGTAAAGAAATTATAAATGTCTCATCATAAAATCTTATAGCAAATAATAGTATAAAACATCTTATCAAAAAAAGGTACAAGAGTCCTGCATAGAATCAAGTTTTCAAAAACTAGTCCTTTTACAGCATAGCATAAATCCATAGCATAAATAAATTGAATATAAATTTGTAAAGGTGTATCAAAAAAATAGTTTAGGCAAATATTACTGAAATGTGGTTGTTTGTAAAACATTGGATGCGTATGAGTAATGATGTGTGTGTGTAGAGGGCGAATAAAACAAAATAAAAAATAAATAAAAAATTAGTTAAAATTGGAATAAGAAAAGATTATAGGGAAATTTTTACTGATGCCTAATGCATGAGAGGTCGCAATGACTCAGCGTTGGTATGGGTCCCAGTAGGGAAGTTCAGGACGATCGACTTTCTTCATGAACCCACTGCCTTCAAGCGTCTAGCTCCTCCCTCAGTGCCCTGGCTGTCGTGAGATAGGTGTTCTTCCAAGTTTTGCAATAGACTGCTCAAAACTTAACATTTCGTCTCATTTGTCACCTAGTTGCACGTGACTCTTGAAGTAGTAGCATTTCCATGAAGTAGTAGCATTGAAGCTCTTAGATGCATGTAAATAATACTTGTTTGGTGACCTTTACCTCTTTACCCTTGCGATGGCTGGTAGTGCTTAGATGAATATTTTATTTTACCTTACTCCGCAAATAAATGCAGACCAGCATTCGTAAGTCGATTCGATTCAAGTTCCTCGTGAATAGTCTTTAACCATGTAAAAATGTTAGAATCTTTAAGTTAGTTTTCTCATCCATTGTTTAAGATGAAAAAAGTATCTCATAAATAATTGGATTAGAACCTTCATTGGCTACTGATATAACTTAAATCTTTGAGCATCGTCAGCTTGGTGCTTTAATCTTTATGCGGCCACCATACCTATCTTATTTATATACATGTATAAATATGACTGCATCACAGGCGTGACCAGAGTATTAAGACACATAAAAAAGGACACTCACAAATATGGTTTTCTGATATTTCGGTGGCCACTACCATCTTTCTCGAAGGAGAGGAGAGAACTGCAATTATATAATTTGATATGAGTGCATTACAATCTATGCAGCAATTTAATCTTGATAATTTTCCTTGCCTTAATTTCTTGATCTACGATGAGCACTCATGTAACTAACGGACTGATGTTTTCTGTATTATTATTTGAAATGCATGACCTCATTTCACGCCAAGGATTCTCTTATTTGAAGTGGAAAATGGCGGGGATAAATTCCTAAAACCATAATATTTTTTCTTCAATCGTTCTTTTTTATATTGTCTTCTTTCTCTTCTCCCTTCTTTTACTCCCCACTTTGTTCTCCATTTTGTTTCTCATCGAGGGAAGCAAAGTTATTTTATTTCAAATATTTCAAAAATTTCACCATCATTGATTTTCATCGACTGTTTCAGTTTTTACCCTACCCACTCTTTCAAGAGCGACATTTTTTGCCGGAGTCCCACTCGCATTACAAAGAAAAAAAGGACCACTTACTTATTTTTTCCCCAATTTTGTCTCCGCTTCTGTATTTCCTTTTACGAAGCAACTCGAGGTATGTTTGCACGCCTTTGGTACGGCGGTTTTGTTTTTGCGAAGGCAAACATCGACATTTCCTCAATACTTTTCACCCCTCCGAATGCCAAGGTTCATGTATTTAAACCTTATAGATAATCGATTAGGAATTTCTAAAGTTAAAGGCATTCCAAAACAAAAATTGTATCTGCAATCAAGTTTAGTGTGCATAGTCTTCATTTCAAAAGCTCTGCTTTCTTTACGACAGTCAAAATTGCATATATTTATTCCAAGAAATAGGAGCCAGCAAATGTGCGAGTAAAGCGTTTGTTGATATTTTGATTTGTGATCACTGTTGTTTTATAGAAAGGAGATATTATGTACAAATATAATGACAGTGGTGTCGGAAAATTTCTGAACTTTATGGATATATGTATGTAAAAAAGGAAGTTATGTTGCCGCACCCTGTAAAAGGATCAACTAATCATTCAGCTAAAAAGCTTAATCTTCCACATTTCTTCAAACATATGGCTGAAATTCGGTAGTTATCAGTTGCACACATTATTTTAATATCCGACTTATTTGCTTTTCTAGGATTGTACACCATGAAATGATATGAATCTAATAACACTTCACAAATATGCTAATGGCTTCATTTAACGATTTATTGCTTTCTTATATAATAACCTTCTCTGTATGCGTCATTCTTATTTGAGATTATTATGAGAATTACGAAATCTCTTAACTCACGGTCTGGTGTAATTTGATGCACCTTGATTTGATAAGAATGATTCTGTTTTAAAAGCTTGAAAGTGCTAGAAATACCTTACAGTCTACTCGAGCTGTGCCTGGTTCACTCTACGGAAGTTAAAATTTATTGAGAAACAAATTCTCAATTGTATTTTAATTTCGGTTTCTCTGTTGATGAATTAATCTGCTAGTGGAATCTTTAGACCCAGTATAATATATTGAATGTAATATTTAAATCAACGCTTTTAAACAGTTATTAAAAATGTTTTGTATAACCTTTTCCTGTTCTCACTGCTAAAAATTAATTGGGTCAATGCTTCTTAGTTCCCCATTGTTTTCATTATTGTAATGCTTTAATTGGAACTTCTAGTCTTTTGGCAACGTACTGCGTATTGAAGCAATATAAATAAAGATTTGATATCAGTCCTTTTAGAGCACATATTAGTTAGTGTGCTACAAATGTCCATTTTTGCGTCTCTATCTAGTTTAAATAAAAAATTAATAAAATATTTCTATTGGCAGCAGCATACATGTTGTGACGAATTAAAAATTTTACTCTTAATTAGCGGGTCAAAGTAGACTAAAATATGTTGAAGAGAGATTAAAAGTTTTAAATGGGTCGAATTGAAAGCAGTAACTTAGAAAAGATTGCAGGGAAAATATTTTGCATTTACTATAATGATATATTATGTGAAAATCATTTTCCTCTTCAAAACCTATGCGTAAAATTAATTTGACCTCATTCGCAATCACTTGATTTATGTGCTGCTATTTATGGGAATATAGGACGTGAGCTTGATTAATTTTTCGATTCTTTCTCTCCAACAACACGATGCTTCTTTGCCAGGATTAAATTGTGACATGAAAACGCCTCCTGTTCCTTGAAGGCAAGATTTTTGCGAATCTTGATCGACTTCCCGAAAATGGAGAATGTTACAGAGGTCCTTTCGAAATTTATACTCGTATATTCTAAAACACATGGACTTTGGTGGAAAATGAATTATTACAACTTAACAGGGATTTCTTCTTCCTCATCTGGAAAATTATGCCCCTAAGTTTTAGTAAAAAGGACTCATTCTAAAATGTATACAGCGAAACACAGTCTTTAAGAATACTTTTCCTAAAGCTTTTGCTTCTATTACTACACCCCTCAGTCATGGAGAAGTGTGGTTGAGGTAATGAAGACTGTTTGCAATTTAATTTGTTGACCACGAAACAAATTACGGGAAAAGTTACCATTTTTTAAATGATGTTTACGCCGTATGTGTCAGGATTATATACTATTTAAATGGATGTTATTTATGTCATAAGCATACTTATGGTGAATCCTCATTTTTCAGCAATTTTGCGTCAGATGTTATGTAATGCAAAACATCACATAACACCTGACGTCAACATTAAATCTTGCTGCAGCTTTTAAAAATTATTCAAACCACTTATTTTCTGTGTGCCATTCTTGCATATGAAAATTAGGTACTGCTCTATGTAAATACTGCATACAATACTATAATGATGTAGATAACAGGGAAGTTTGACCCGATTTGCTTATCTCTCCATAGCAGCCTTCCGTGTAGGAAGATTTGTACCCTAACAGCTATAAATTATGTACACCTGTCTTTCGAAACGGATCGAGTGTGTTCAAGGAGAGTGTATATAAAGCTCTATTGAAATGAGCCTTAGGTATAAGCTTGAACAAACATAATGTTGACAAACATTTCCTGTTGTAGCAGTAGTAGCGAAGGATATTCATTTCCCTTCGTCTCAGCTCTCGTCTTTCATTCTTTATTTTTTCCTGCTGCATCTCAAAGGGGGAAAGGCTCGTTTTGTGAACTCCTGTTTCCTTCCTTAAAACCATAAGCATCGTTTCTTCTCAGTAATGCTTTGTTCTTCTCCCATTCACCTTTTTCACCTTTCTCATGTTAGCCTAGCGAGTGCCTTTAAATATTTCCCCCCTTTTGTGTTTCCAGGGGCATAGTCCCGCGCCGTAAGCTTTAATTCTATAGCCTTGTTTCTCCTGCCTCGCTGTTTGCATTTCGTTTTCAGTTCCTGTTTTGAGGAGTGGTTTTACAGCTGTTTGAAAATGAAAAAGCTCGGGGAGCTACTCAGGAAAGGTTTTTTAAAATGAAAGATTTAAAAGCGTTAATTATGCTTCATGGCCTAAGGGGTCAAAGATTCTTCAAGAAAAAATACAATGCTGACGGCGGCGGCAGTAGAACTAGCATGCGTGTAATACCTGATTTAAACTTTACTTCTTGATCTACTTTCTTCAGGTTTTACCTTTTGTTAGCGGTAAACAATCATATACTAATCCTGTTCAATGCCTCATTGAATAATTGTTGAAAGTCCTTGATTTTTACGTGCACTAATCTTAAATTTAAGTTTATTTTTCTCTTTGTTATAAAAATCATATTATTGCTAGCGTACATATTGAGAATATTCTACTTATTAAGCGATTGCCTTCTTCAACACTGGTGCCATGTTCGTCTGTGCTCGCTTTTATTTACATACACGATTTGACATGCCTTTGGACATACAGTTAATTAGTTGGCATATTTGTGAAAATGAATGACTTATCAATAGTTATTACCGTACCATGTATGTACCTACTTCCTATTCAGTTCCAATTATAGCTGGCATTTCTCTTGCCTCATGAATGAATATATAAAATTTTCTGCAAAGAAGTTGCATTTTACCTATCGGTTACATGTGAGTAGTGTATGCTTGGTTTAGTATTTTTGTACGCATGCATGATAGTAAGAGTAATTTAGTTCTGTTTTCAATTGCATGCCACACATCCTTACGGTAGCTTGAAGGGTATTATGTACAGTTATTCATATGATTATAGTTTTTTTCATTAAGGAAAAGTGCCATTCAAACAACCGCTCGGTGGAAATTTGAAGTACAGGTGTAATCTATATACCTAGAAATTTTGTGATTATTTATGTATTCTTTGAATATCTCCCTTTAGTTATCTTGGAGCCTGCAAAGTCTCCCGTTCTTAAAACGATGCTACATTATACCCGGGTTTGCACGAGATGACGGAAAAAATATCCACGCGTCATAGCACCTTCCACTCACAAGGCTCCGCTCGGAAGCCTAAGATTCAGTCGTTCGGTACCGTTTATCCTCTCACAGACGATTGCACCCCTCAAATTTTAGCTCACCCGCTTAGATAATCATCGATGACCATGCCTACCCATCGGGTTTAGCCACCTTTGCGTTTAATGCGTTGGCCATCGCCTCCCCGCTTACACCATAGATGATCGAAATTATCGACTTTAACGCCCTCACAGCAGCCTTCCTTCCCGTTTCAGACGTGGGCCGGGGCCGAATGAGGTGAAGGGGTCCCGAGGCGAGGGAATCGGAGATGGCAATCTTCCGTGGGAGAGATATCTGAAGCGAGGTTAGGTGCGCGTGTGAATGAGGACGTAAATGAGTTTTCGAAGCCAGGAGAAGAGCATCGCGGTCAGATCTTTTTGCTTCCTCGTTCTTACCTCACTTTATCGGATTCAACGTCACTTTACATTAGAGGTGAACTCATTGAAATAAATCATATGAAGCACTTGCATACATATTTGCTTTTGAGCTAATTTAATTATGCGATTGGGTATGTCATCGTTAACACGTTATTTATGCTATTTATTCAGGGTTTAGCCATATCGAATATTGCCAGCTGTTGTAGATGATATTGCTATTCGGATAAAGCATTAAAATATGAGGTATTTGGTGCCTAAAGTTTCCTTTCCGGGAGTTTTGATTAAGTTGGGAACTTAAGTCTTTCAATAGGTGGTGTGTGAACTAGGGCTATTGCAATGCTTTATCGAGTAAGGAATTATATTGTGAATATTAGTAGATAATTATATCCTCGCGTGAATTGATATGAAATCGAATTTGAAGTATCCTTCGTGGTTGTATTTCATTGATTTCCATAGTTATCTAACTCTGATTACCAACATTGTTCTGGTGAGTTTGGGTTGCTGTAATTATTAAAGTACAGGTCCTTGGCATTCCAAGCTGCTTAGTTTCGCAGGGGAATGTACTTGACTCAGTAGAACAACTGGTAATATGTAGGCAATATTATTAACATTATGGTTGCTTGCGTAGCATGGTGAGGACATCCTAGCAGCACACATTTGCGATGGCTTTAAATGAGGGTATTAATTAATATAAATTTGTCTTCTCCATTGTTATGAAATGTCTCTTTTCTTCATCTCTTACCTTGCACGAAATGTAACTACATCAATTACGACCTGTACTGAGTAATCAAACATTTACTGTTGCAATAAGGTTACATAATCATTGTAGTTAAAGGATTTTATTCAGCTGTTTCCCTTGCGCATAGGAACCCGCCAAGTCCACTCAGTGATTTGTCTTTCGGAAAAGAGACGATATGATTACGAGTTCAAGGTCAGTTTGCCAATCGCATGGAGTGCATTAAAAAATACATATATGCACGTGGATGGAACGCGGTGCATGATCAGATCCACAACGTTTCGCATTGACGTCTCCACCAACGTTTTCCACTAGTTTACACATGGCAAATAAAACGCCAAAAGCTCAATGCGACTTTAAATAAACGCTCGGGTGGCTGGCTTTATGTTTGAGTGGCGATGCCTGCGCGCATGATTCACGTGCCGAGGGGAGGGAGAGGACTCGCAAAACGACATCGGGACGTTTTTCTCCTATTGGAAAAGTATATCGCGTTAGACGGGAATTTTCGCCTTTTTTTTGTGCGGCACGCGGCATTTATGGTCGAGCATGTGAGAGCGGAGAGGCTTTGATGGGGACATGGCGAGGAATGCCGATGGCTCGAAGGTTGGCGGCTGCGTTGATCCCATCCGACCTCGTGCCGCGCATTTATTCCAGGAGTGTACGCGTCGCGTCCTGATTTATTTTTTCCCTCCATTGCCTTAATTTTTCAATCCATCCCTTCGTGCTATCGGCGCTCCACGATCGAGATGGCGGGGCGGAAGCCGCGTCACGTATTTGCTCTTCTCGCTCGTCCTTCCTTCCTGCCTATTGATTCTCGCTTTTAATGCTCATTTGCTTGCCCCAGCACATGAGTATATATCAATATCTCTCTATTCTCTTTCTTCTCCGCTTCATCTTCACCCACAATAATTCCCAACCCATGATTAATATGTCCAAATGAACTAAGTAACTTGCAAGCAGTATCGAAGGGTGCGTTGCAGGTTCAGAATATCCATCAGACGTGCACTACCTACATGTAATTATTTTTAAAATACTAATTGATCGGATATTACCTATAAACGTGATGCGTTATAGGCATAGCAAAATATTTTCCTAACGGGCAATAAAATGTCTAAAAAATTGTGCACATGAGTTTTACATTTAAAAGTGCATACGAGCATGCGAAGAAACCTGAAATCTGTTACTGAATGCTGCCTTCTTCCTCGGACTAATGTCATCCAGAAGAGATACCAGCAAATTCTTATACAAAATATTATGCTTCATGCCAAGGAGGCAAGGTGATCTGCAGTCATCTCTGTCAAGCGATGTAAATTTAGGGTTTTATGCGGACTCATGAGCTAAAATCTACATTACCTCTCCAAATTATCACCCTATAACTATGATCAGATCTATTATTTTCCTTGTACAAAATTATTGTTTCTGGGCTCTTTCTCACCAACTGTCTCTGTAAGTTATTCTTCATGACCAATTAAAAGAACCTGTTATAAATTTCTAATTTGATAGATATTTCCAACCTTAACAAATATTTCTGGAAACAAATGATACCTGAAATTCTCTTTAATTCCTCATACCTATTCTGCCCTAATGTTCGGTGATAAAACGCATATTGTCATGTAGCCGGCAAGTTTATTCAAATTTCCCACTATCCTGTCCTTAGATTTTTGACCTCAAAGCAATTAGACCTTTTCCCTTTTGCCCTTTATGTCAAGGCTCCCGTGTTTCCGATTCATCGATTGAAAGGTTGGCTTGTTATCTGTTAATTTTCTTCTGCCTCCCGGCGGCGGTTCCTTTCGCATGATTTCTCCCAGCTCGCAACGGCCATGCTTTTGTCAGCCCTCCTGGTCATACGAATCAACTGTTCCTTTTCTCGTTCGTATAATGATTATGTTTGATGTGGACTGAGGTGTGTTTGCGAAATATTTGCCATTTATTTGCCATATTTAACTTCTAACATGACGAAAGCTGTCCCAATATTATCTGTATTGGTGTTTACTAGTGATGTTGTTGGAGCACCTTATACTTTTATGCTTGAATACGCACATTTTAAAGTCCTAATAGACATCTTATATTGTATTTGGATATCTTCAAGAGCCTCCACTGCTCAATATAATTTTCACCTTCCAATTACATCTATATCTACTTCTATGTAGCACTCTTTGTATGGCACCTTATGTGTACGCCTCAGGAGGTAAATAACCATCAAAGATGCACTGCGTATATGACTCAATGGATAATTATTGTTTAATCAGAGAAACTTCTTATTTTTGTACCCATTAGGTCCGTGGAGCTACATAATTAGTAAAAACAAAGGGGTGTAATGTTGATATGTGTTAGGAATCGTTCCAAATGCATTACTTTACTACTCCCATTTATTCTAGTCTTAGTTAGGTTTTAATGTGCTAAAACTACAGTTTCTATGTTATAAATTTATTCAATCTTAATCTTAAGCTTATTACTTCTTTAGACACTCATCAACCAGGAGGGGGACTCGAACCCGTGACCTTAGGATTTACAATTATGCTCCTTATCGATTGGGCTACTGCGGCCGACTTTGACTCTCCTAATTTGTGAACGAAATAAATATGTTGAAACATTGCTTACTATGTATATATCGCATCGTATTTTACGGTTTTGAATGTATATTTTGAAATATCATTCTCGCAAGAGTACGTGTCTTTTGCACTGATCATAAAATGTCGCTCCACTTCACCTCGAGCGTAGATCTAATTTTTCATTCCGCATTGAAAAGTTGGTGTAGTTGAATTGAATGTGTTTTATAAGTTGTGATCGTATCACTTGATCATTGGAATGCGATGAAAACCTTCTTGACTCGAAATACACGATGCCTATGATACATTTGAACTTTCCTACTCCTCGTTTGCCTCTCAAGCCTGTAGTCCCAACTTACCGGCTCAGTGGTAGTAATCATTGTGGGAAAGCGCTCGGCATTTCAGTAATTTGCAACGCTAAAGTGGAAAAGGCACTTAGGCGGAAAAGGTTGAAGTGAGGGGAGAGAGAATGGAGCTGGATAAAAACCGGCGTGGAACACCAATGGGCTCCGAGGCTTGACGCCGCATTCCGCGGCGGCAGTGCTTGTATTTTTTTAAATCCTGGGCTGCCTTCCGCTTACCACCCGAGTGGAGGATGGAGTGACATTGGAGAGTAGCTTTCGCTCCCAGGAACCGAACTCAGGTGGTCTGAGTGGCAGGCCAGAAAAGCAACCAACCGCGCAGCCCTCTAGTCCTAACGGTTCCCTCCCTACTCGGTACTCGGAAGCCAGGGAGGGTATGAATATTTCCGCTTTCACGGGCGCTAGCAGGAATGTCCGACGGAAGGGTGGAGTGTATTGGAGTTGTTACAGTGAAGGGGGACGATGCGAGTGCAGAGGAGAGATGAGAGCAGTGAACAAAGACTTGCAGTGGGACAGAGAGAGCGTTTATATTGATCCGGGGTACATAATTTCCTCGGAGCATTCATGAATAACAGCTGTGAGATATGTATGCGGCATTGATTGAATAACTGCCATCATTAGCTGACCAGATGGAATAAAATTCATAGGTTATGTTACTCGTGTGAAAAATCTTCATGGAAAGGCGTCCTGGTCTAGGTTTGCGATTTCTCTTCCATGGAAATCTCTGATCTCAAATTTGTTAGAAGTATTAAGAAATTCATGGGGTTTTAAAGGTAAAAATTCCAAAATTTTAGCCTTTACGCTCATCAAGAACGAAAAACTATAAGGGTAGTTATAGTAAATGGCATCACAAAGTTCTTCTTCGTCATCACAGGTTATTATTTGTAAACATGGATTGACGTAGTTCTCCGTTTGATTCTCGTGTAAGATAGCGTCTATGTTCCAGTAAAATTCGTTTCTCTTACATCCAACATTTTTGGTTACCAAAAGTGTCCATTTTAAGTTATTTCCATTTTTATCTCAACGGCTGACTTTATTAAATTATCTTGTCTCAAATGTGTGAGATGAACGTGTCCTGTCTTCATTTAAGAACTTCATGAGGTACATATTGAAGTATCATACTTAATTTGCCGCAACTACGAAACTAACGTCAAAAACAGGATTCTTTAGGTTCCATGAGAAAATATAATTCACGTGTAAATAAATTTCATGGTGAAACCTTACAACGTCTTCTTCATCTAATTAGATAACATGATCTTGCAAGTATAGATTTCCAGACTTCGATCGTGAAATGTGGTATGAATATGTATTTACTAAAACTAAGGAAGGTATGACAATATAATTTTCAGCTAGGTACATGGAAAGGTTTTGCCGACAGTGAGAGAGAAATTCAGAAAAAAAGGGTTTATTAATCGTTACATGCTGTACTTTCATTGAAGTAAATCCCAGCTATATTTTGTAACGCGAGTAAATTACAGAAATAAATTCATTCTACGATGCAAATATTTAATGAGACGGAGTAATGAAAAAGTCGACTCAACCGGTTTCAACATTTACAGGTCATTATCAGGAGTCTCCTGATGATGATCTGTAAAGGTTGGAACCAGTTGAGTTGAAATATAATTTTATGGTATAAACCAAGTACTTTTTCATTACTATGTGTAAATTCCACGAAGTAAACTTGCCTACCATCGATTTTGTTTTTACTGAGACGGAGTTTCAGTAGCAGGTGCATCCGCACGATATTGTTCATAAGACCTTTCAAATATTCGGCCGGAATCCGTTGACATTTAATCCAAATAGGTATCGCAGCTATCCGAGGTAGCGAGGCAGAAAAGGGGAGTGGCGAAGCGAATGAAAGGACCGCGTTGGGCGTGGAGAATACCTGGGACAAGGGCAGAACGGGTGGAAGGTTCCATAAGATGGATATGTGACAAGGGGAACAAAGGGCGAGGATGGAAGGGAGATGGAGCGAGAAGGCGGGAGTGGATGAAACGAGAGTGAGACGAGGGGCGGGAGGGTTGGGAAGTGGCGGCGGGCGGGAACAGCTGCGAGTGATAAGCGGAGAGAGCGCCTTCCTTCCCCATCGAGCTCATTCAGGCGCGCGACTTTGAATCCGCGATACGGCACCCCGGGAAAAGGTCCATGCCAGGGAGCGCAGGCAAACGACAGACATACTCTCTCCCTCTCCGCCGCCCAGGAATTATGGGTTCGGGTTGCCGCGGGAGGGGATGGCGGGGACAATATGTAAATATATACATACCTACACACAATCATACTCGGTCGCTAAGCCATGGACGAATAGGCTATGCAAACCCGCGCCGATTTCATGGACATTAGATTCAGCTGGGTGATGCCATTACATGATGACATTAGATTCAGTACGTTGGTCCAGCAGTTTGGAGTTCCATGGTTCGAGCCCCGGATCAGTCAAACTTTCCCCCGTACGGATCTGGCATTCTTCCACCACCACCACCTACCAAGGGTTCACTGATTGATGTGCTCCTTGCCCTTTTTCCAACCCTATCCATGATGTGTTTCTATTCTTCTTTGACTCTACTTCCATATTCGAGTATTGGCATAGGAGCAATAGTCGCAGGTGTGAAATAATATCAGTGGTCACAGCCACCTTCCTCAACGAGAAAAGGAATCGTATCCAACATACAACACGTTTGGAAGCCCGGAAACGTCTTCCGCCTGAACGAGAAGGAAAAAGAGCGATGGATGCAAAGTGTAAAGAGGGGAATACGGGGCGTCGGCAGTGTGTTGGAGAGAAGAGATCAAAATGAAGAGGCTTTCGCGATTCCGTCTGAAAATGAAGAGAAGAAATGCAATTCAGACTTACTTTGTAATGCTACAACCTTTCCCGTACTTCTATTTGGGCATGGTATTTTCAGCGTGAAGTATGTGGGTATCTTGCTAATCTCAATGTCAATGTTACCATCATCGAGAAATGTACACTGCCATGCAAATTTCAATAATCACTACTCATCATCTTATGATAATCGTAATATATGGCTTCCACTCATTTTAATGCAGAAAAAATAAATTAATTTATTAAGTAAATAATTTATTAGTTCTCAGTCTATAAATTTAGCTATATCATTGAGAAAATTACTGTTCCTTATAGCTGAGCTCTTTTTAATAAGAAATATTAGTATACCTTAAATATCGTTTTTAAATGTTCGACATTCATAGTTGTTGACGATTTGATTTCGCTATGAACTTGATATCAATCTCATTTTGTTTATAATTATCTTGAAATAATGCTTGGTGATACAACGTTTCTTGGAGTCTTTTTAATTTTTTACGACGCGCTGTAGGGAGAAAAGTGCACCATTTGTGTCAAATGATTATATTTTATTTACCTTCGCATACATTGTTAACCAGCGCAATGCCTTAAATTTGACGGCTATCCTTTATTTTGTAATTTAAAGATTCCAACTATATTATTTATTTATTAATCCCTCTGGACCCTACCCAGGACTTTCATGCTTGACGGTTTTCACAACTGATGATACTATTGCAGCATCAAGTGGCGCGGGGTGAGCACCGTTAATTCCATGCACTCAATTTCAACTTTTCCTAAGTTCTGTTTCATAAAATATAATTTTCCTCATCCTGTTCAATCTTATGCAGGATAATGATATTATAATCACGTTGGTTGAAAAATGGAAAGAGATGAAGATTTCTTTGCCCATCAATGGACATTATCTGGGGTGCCTGTCCACAGCTATTTTGTTGGTACTTTTTCCATCGATTTTTATTAGATCCTCAGCTTTTATTATCAGTCATAATTTTACATACGCATATGGAGATGTTGGATAGAGAATGGATATGAAAAATAATTTCAAGGATGTACTTCCTAACATTTCGTATCACTGGTACAAAACTAATCATAGACACATGGGCTTTATGCAATGGCATATAGAATGTATAAGTGGTATGTAGCTCAGTCTATCATTTTTTATAGGTCATCAGTGTAGAGAGTGGTGGAGAGTTGATAGTCTTTTGAGAAGTGTATCACAAGTAGTGATGTTACAGTGCTGAAAATAGACTAACATATATTATCAGCACTGTAACTCACAAAAAGTACGTTAAAAGGAACAAATAATGTAATGCATTGCAAGAGGGACTTAATTTTTGACAAAATATCTCAAAAGGAGATTAAATTAACGGAGAGTATTTACTAGTACACCTGCATGTAGAATGGCCTACCTTCTCTTCTAATAGAATACCGGATATTTACAATGCTTATACTGAGCTATTATTGTTCGTACAAAGAAAAAAATGCATTTTAATTATCCCTACCCCGGGCTATACCTAACGCTAACTAACACTTTGGTGTTTATTTCCATTTAAAATCTAATATGATTGAATCTCTAGTACAGCTATCATAAATACCTCCGTTGTATAGGGTGTTGAGGAGGTGTTCGTTGGAAAAATGTTAAATCCGCTTGGTTGATGTAGGGAGAGAGTGAAGTTGATAATGACATGAAGAGTGTTTATTTTTATTCACCGATTCAGTAGCGTATAAACCTATTCTGGTTGGATAGAATACTGTATGCATGATAGCTCTAGGGAAAAGGTTTCAATGCAAAAATCATTAAAATACCCCTTAAATACTTCATGGTGTTCCGAGTGGCTATTGAGTAAAGCTTTGGGATTTATATCAGAAGTTTTGGATTCAAATTCGGGACTGGATTCTTCAAACCCATCCAGTTAAGCTGTCTCTGACTAGACTGAGCTTTGCTCGGAACTCAAATAGTGTTGCTTTGTGATTTCCTAGCTGATCATATTTTTGTAATGGATAAGAAAGCCCGGGGCTCGCCCTAACATTAACGTTGTTTTCAAATTATCGTAGCATTTGTCTCAGTAGCAATGAACTACATGAATTGCATAAATTAGGAATCGTAATTGGGAATACACGTCATTAGAAGTCTCCTCTAATTGAATTGTCTCTGAGGACTCATTATGTATCTGCAGCTTTGATCAACGAGCACCAGACCATCATGCGTTGAAACCGTTCTCTTTCGACCAGTGCCCTTTTCACGTGCGATTTCCCGCTCGTATTTTTTTAAACCTGGCTTCAGAGCTTTGACCGTATCTCATAACGACGTCATGAGTGTCCCTCAATTAAGCGACCCCAAAAGTCTGTTATCATCGGGTTCCCTCCCGAAGACCAAACGGTGAAAGCTGAATTTGCTAAATAGTCACAAAGCTTTATGAACGGTCCGAAATGATAAAATAACGGCGCGTAAACATTGGAGGATATTAACGGGTGAAAGGCAATCGGGTAACCACAGGGGAGACGTGGAAAAAAGGATAGGTAGGGGAGAGCGTCCGATTGGAGAGAAGGAAAGGGAAGTGGGAGGAGAGAAAGTCGGGAAGAAGTATAGAGGGAGAGAGGGCGGCGGAAAGAAGAGAGATAGGGAGCCCTGCACATACTATTTTCAGGGAGGGATTAGTGGAGGATTTGGGCGGACAGCTTAAATGTACCACTATTAATGAGGCTCAGCGAGCATCCCTTTCTCCTTTAACCCCCTCATTCCTTCCCCGTACCCTCCGAGACCCGTCCCTAACTTATCCCTTACCCCTTTTATTTTTTTTTGCTCCTCTCAACCCCGTCCCCTCTTGCTCCTCCCTAGGCCTTGATTTACTGCCGACTGCCTTCCAACGTTTCAACCTCTCTCTCCCGACCTTCCGAGGCGCACCTCTCCGGCGCCGGCCCGAAAACCGATCTACCTCCGACCGACAACAATGCGTCGCTCACCATCCCAATTAATCTATCGCGCGGGCGCCGCCCCGGGGGAGTAAATAAGAGGGGGATGGCGGTCTGGGAAGGGGGGCGGAGGGGGTGGGGATTCGGCGAAGACGTGCGGGTGGTGGAGACGGGGAGGGAGGGGAGGCGAGAGGGAGGAGGAGGTTCCACCCACCCTCGTGGGAAGTAACCGCAACGCTTCTCGCTTTGGATTGAGATGTTATTCGCGCGCACGGGATGCGGGCCTGCCCCGACTCGGGGTGTGATACCAATTAATTTGATTTATTCGCGGCGCGGGAGATTTCCGTGCGTTTTAATCGAGGCGCTCAGTCAAGAGTGGATGGTTTAGTGGGAACTATCGAGTGGGTTGATGTGGGCGAGAGGGACTCCTTTCTTCACTCAACACCGTCAGAGGTACAGAATTGAGGATTTCTTTCCCCTGAAGCCGTCCTGAAGCAAGGCCATGCCATTTGCATCTGATAAGTAGAAAATGCTATATTGATTCGCTCAGAATGGTTGACAATACAATGGTGACTGACATAATGATTGTGTTCTTGACGATTGTGTATACCTGGTGGAACCCTCTACAGCACATTCTTGGATGGCTTGCAGGGTAATATGCGATAAAATAAGATGTTGATCAAGGCGCCCACTTGAACGACTTCACACAAATAACCGTTGAGCTATTTAGTGTTTAATAGTGCATTCATGCATTCGACCATGCATTTTTCCTGATCTCAGAGTAATTTCCGTGTTCATAAAAATTACAGCGAATAATGGTAAATGGGTGGCAAGAGACCTAGCTTCCAATTCTGATAGCACGAATTTGAATCCCGGCTGTGGTCGATGTTTTTCATGGATTGCCACTTCATTGCCTTGTAAAGATCATTTGCTATACAGTACTCCATCCGTCGGTTGAGGTTAACGGTGAACTTCTAGGTATTTTTCTTTAAGAGCAGGCTAATGTTGACGCAGTGTTCCTCTCTATCCTTTCTTCTCGCTAGTAAACTGTGTTCCCTCATCCATCAACCTTTTGTAAATGCGCAAAAGACCTTAGCTGTCAGTCGTTTTCCACGACAGTTAACTAAAGTGCATTATGCTGCTTTGTCGATGACGAACTTAGGTAATTTTTGCAAAAGGTCGTCCTATACATTTATCCTAGGTTTTATTGATTGTTCGAGCCATATCTTTGAGCATGTAAGTAATATATTTAGGAATCCTTTCTCCATGATGCGAAACCTAAAACTACGCTTTAGGCGCAATTAACATGGGGGTATTCATAATTTCAAAACAGGAACTTTGCCTGTGATTGCGGCCTCATTTAAGCTAAAATTTGCTTCAAGGCTGAATGCGCTCTTGCAAGTATCACGTTATAATATAAGAAGCCATTTCAGGCGTTGCTTTGTGGAAGTTCTAGGTAGAAAATGGCACGGAGTTTCCGATCCTGGGTCGGTTATTATTAAAAATTAAGTGTTGAGTATTACTCTTGTATTTTATTATGAATATCACGTTATATTCATATTTGATTGCATCTCTTTGCTGTAGCAGCAAAACGTTTGTGAAGAGATCGCGACACAGACGGTTACTCTAGCCGAAAGTCCTCCTTATATCTAATGGACTCCGTTGTAGCATCTCACGTGCCTTGCTTTGCGCCTGAAATTTAAATATTTGTTTTGTTACATTCTAATGTGCGTCTTAGTGAGTACTTTATAGTAATGTAGCTCAAATTTTACTGGATTTTAAGAGACATTCCCGCATAGCGTAGATATCATATTAATAGGAAATATAAATGTTAAATCTTTATATTCCCTCTCTACCAAAACTTTAAATTTTTTTTGGCTCTCTCAGAATTCAATTTTATTCTGCCAACTCGAAATGATTCCTTTCTCTATTACTCTAATATTTTGCTATCAGTAATAATTCTAAATGTATCGAAAACTCTCGGTATCACATTTGTTGTCCAATAAGTCCCCAGTTAATTTTTGAATTTTTGGGCGGAAAATATTGCATTATTTTTTGACGATGTAGCTTATATTTAGAAACAAATAGTCATTATTCTGCGTCTTTTCCTGTTTGAGCTTCCAAAGTACACAAGTGAAAACTTTCGTAGCTATTTCTGGAAGTAGTTACTTAAAAGTAACGTGACAATATCAGTGCATATGGAAACTGTATATGGTGCTTGAGAAAGAGAGAAATGAGTTAGGCCAAGAGACAGCTAAGGAAATCCGGGTGTTGAGTACGAAGAGGAAAAAATGAATACTTTGGCTCGGAAGTTCGTTCATATGAAGGGAGAGGGTTAAAGTGAGGTTTCTCTTCTTTAATTGTACCGTGTTTATTTCACCTCGAGGTGTGCCACTTTCAAGCCCTTGGATCCTGTTTTGTCCCTTTTCTTGAGGGGAAGAAAGAGGAAGTATAAGTCTTGGGCAATTCCTTAAGCCTCTAGAATGTTCTTTCTCGTTTTCTAATTGCACCAATGTAGACTCAGGGAAATATATATCCTGAAAAAAGACAGTTGGAAAGGAAAATAAATTGCAAGACTGTACTTCCCTGAGGATAAAAGGGAAGGATTAAGTATCGACTAGAATCGAGAGGTTTCGGGAAGTCTGCGGAATGCTGGAAAGAATTCACCGATATAAACTCTGAGTTAAAAGATAAGATGGAGAATCCTTTAAATGTGAAAATCAACTATTGAACTTAAAATAAAACTCTTTATTCTTCTATTTACTGCATGCCCTGTAGGATATACTGCCATTGGGAGAAAAATTCGTTCATAAAATTTAAATGCCTAATGTACCAAATTCCCAAAATACACTTAACAATTACATGTGATGGCATTTTGCAGCCTCCTGCCAACATGGTGATCAAATCGAAAAATGATCGGCTCTTAACTTCGGTGAGATAACTTTGAATTTAAGTGTTAATGTGAGCTCGGCAGAAATATCCCAATTATGTAAAAAGCCATTGTGCGTGTTATTTTACGATAAAATGATTTTATAACACGGGTATTTAAGTTATTGCGTCATCTTTTTCCTGAGTAATCAGTAGGTAATTGATCCATTGGCTGTTCAGTGGACCTAATTTTGTGTAGCGCCGCAAGGTTTATCTTTCGCGAATGGAAAAACGACTCGTTTTCTTTCCACTTATTTACAAAACAAGGAAAACGACAGACACTGAGCACGCTGGTTTGCTGTCTCCTGGGAGCTCGTAAGGTGTAAATATATTGAGCGCATAAATGAGCAGTCATGAAGGTAAACATTTGATCATTGAAGGGGTAAAATTAAACAATGAGTATTCAGGGAGCGCTCTTGCATTTCGAACCGGCTGGGTACATCGCAATCGCACAACACAGGGTAATGAGGGTAATGCCGCGAAGAACGGAAGAGCTGCCGATGTGAAATATCGGGTCGCTCGATGAAAGGCGTCGGTCGTATCACGATCGAAGGAATCTGAGACGAGCGTCATGGAGAAGTGCGGTTTAATGGCGAGGCAAAGAGGCCGTAAAGGGTGCCGCGGAGAGTAACGAGGAAGGTGGTTTGCTGCACGCGTTCCATTCTACCTTTGCTCTCTTGCTGCAAGTAGGATATTTAAGGGGGATATAGTGGCGTCATTACTGGAGTATATGGCACAGCCAGGGTGTGAAATGTAAAAAAGTCTGGTATTTTGTATAACGCGAGTGATGCTGAAGATTATAAAAATCAAATGAATGGAGGGCTGCTGAAGCAGAACCTGCAAATACAGATCAACCTGTAGGATATTTCTAGGGTGTGTGGCAGGGTAAATTCAATCTAAAATTTTTGAGTAAAAATGAATTATATTGCCTCATTATTGCTTTACTCGAATTTAAATATTATGTGAAATTAGAAATCAATTACACGCTTTGTGTGACGCTATGGGGTGTGTATACGTATTAATGAAAGCATTGCATTTTTTTATCCTCTCAACCCCGCCCCCCCTGTTCCTTCCTCCCTCTTCCTCCCTCCTACTGAGCTTTTTTATCGGGTGGGGACTTTATAATATCACAATAATCTAAGGTGCTAGCTAGAAATTATCGATATTATTTTGTGGAAGGTGACCGATAGCTGAGAATATTTGGTTACTGAGAATAGAATAGGCATTTGGGTATTGGTATACCTTTTTTAGGGAGGCAGCAAGCAGGCAGAAGCAGCAGGAGGCAAAACCTGACTTTCAGATTTCGCTACACTCCACTTAAGGCAGGAGTTCCATTTTTTAACGTCCTCGGATATTTGATCTAGTGTTGCTATCGAAGCAGTTCTCATTTAGAATTAGGATTTCTGCGAAAAAAATCTCTGCCGCTGGTGTAATTCTAACCCGGATGCAAGACATTGGACGCTAGTACCCACTCACCACCAACCTGATCCACTGAAGATATCGACGCTTCAATACAAGGCTCCATCTTCTTGTACAAAAGGTGTTGTTCCGAAGGCTCCAGTCATATTCACTTAGGACGTTAACAGCACTTGGATTAACCGCTTTGTGGAGTAAAATTAACGACTTCAGCTTCGTAAATGTTACATTTTATAGTGCTCTCGGATCATAATCTGTGTTGGAAAAAATGCGCCATTGTTCTACTTATCTTTGATTCCACCTTTTTGAGGGTGGGGAGGTTTTTATCTAGGAAAAAATTGGAAGCAGTACGTCACGGAGCATGTGTAGAGGAGTTTGCGAAAAAGATATTCAATAAGAGAGAATGGAAACAGAGGAGATTAGGAAAGAATTACGGGGTGACGGGACTTTTCTCCCGGAGGGAACCTGGTCGGGTGGAATTTACGGCAGTGAGATCCTCGCTTGAGCTGTGGAAAGAGAAGAGGAAGTGGATCGGTCGGAGGCGTTCCGAGCGTGGTCATAAGTTGGAGGTGACTCACGGAGTGGCGCGGAGCTATTTTGCTTGCGTGGATGTACATAAGTTATCCCTTGTCTTCCGCGCCCCTACGTGCGAGGACCTGCTTGTTGTGCGGGGAGATGGGAGAGGAGGGCAAAGCGGAGGAATCGGGTGACGTCCTCTCGCATTGAACGCCGGCCCCATGCAATCTCCCGGCCTGCCTCCCTCCTCGCCGGATCTAAACCTGAATCTCTCGTAATAAACGCCCGACTCATTAATATGGCTTAGAACTTGCCAACCTTGGGAGCTCAAAACTTTCGGGAGGCATACTACCACTACTTCCCCTGCCTTTACCTGCAACACACCTCCCTTCTCACAGTCCCCCAACGCTTCCTGCCTTTGTTAAACCATATTCGTTTCTCTATCCTAACGAAGGGAATTCCTACGAGCCTGCGGGGCAGCATTATGAATTTTCACGGTTGGGGAAGCAGTATTTCGTGCGACTAGCGCCGCGGCAGTGCTTGTGCCGGAGCGGCGAATGCAATGGAAATAAACCTTCGGTTCATGAATGCCAGCGAAATCGTGAGAGGGACCTAAGTGACGAGAAAATTGGCTGAACTGTACGCGAGGTAGATTAAAGTGAGTGGGAAATGCATGCAACGAGTACGTTTTGCGTGCATGTCTCCTGCAGTATGCTAATAATTGAAGCAACTAATGAAAGTTCTTGAGGTATAACTTAAAGTATGCGAGGAATATTACCTTACATGCCTAAGAGAAAACTTGGGAGAAATATTAGGGTACTCAATGTATACTTTCAACGAAGTAGTACTAAAAATAAACTTATGTTCAACCCGATAGTTGGTTTTTGAAAGGCAAGGGTAGAGCTTAACCCGTACTTAGCAATTGGCGTGCGAAATTCACAAATTCAGGATATGGGGGCCAGTTCCTTTCACTGGACCACCTTACGATTTACTAATTTCTGACGCGCAGAAAATCGAGGATTTTAGCTGGGGGTGTCCAGAAAGACTTCGGCCCGGGATTTGATCCCGGGACACTCCGGTTGGTCAGCACAGCACTGTACCCGCTAGGCCACCACGACCCCTAGAAGTAGTAGTAGGAATAACTTTTTAAACGCTATCATCTGATTGCTTGGTACATTTTTGAAAATATTAGTGAATAGGATTTGGACCAGTAAATAGGTGTTATTTGAATCGTAGCTTGAAGCGTAAAGAAAATCATTCATAGAAATATAAGGTATATTCCTTTTATCTAGGTGTTAAAAGTATTTTAAATCAAATCAATCAAACCATTTATACACGATGATAAATATGTATCTCATAGGAGTGAATGCGACGGAGAGACTTAAAATCCCTTTCTTCCCGTGTACTAAAAGGGACAAATATGCATGCAATGAAGTTAAAGGGTGTGTAAGGTTTGTTTAACATATCTGCACGCGGCTCCTCATGAATAAATAAAAGTTTATTTTATTATCACATGCTGGTCTTGTTGTCTCAATTAATATTGAAACTGTGCCTCTTATTAGTTTTATATTTGATGTGTCTGGCCGGAATAATAGGATAGTATATTGAACGTAGATACTGTATTTATATATGGACTAAGCCTCATTGTTTCCGCGGTAAATGTATTCCACTTAATGGTATCATATTTTAATAATATGCTTGCTTGCAATGCGAACAGTGATTGTGTACGTGACAGTATGAATGGCTGGTATGAAGTTACCCCTACCATATACCCTTGGGTGACTTGCAGATCACCATGCAGATTTACCATTGTAGATATGTATGTAGGTGTACTATAGAAATGTCAATTTTCTGTACAGACATAGAGTACCGTTTTATAAATTAGTTCTGGTAAATAAAATAAAAGCTGGTTTAG
Source organism: Platycnemis pennipes (assembly GCA_933228895.1). Taxonomy (NCBI): domain Eukaryota; kingdom Metazoa; phylum Arthropoda; class Insecta; order Odonata; family Platycnemididae; genus Platycnemis; species Platycnemis pennipes. The sequence goes on from OW121847.1 coordinate 112,643,828, forward strand.
TGCTTATTTTACGTTGAAACACCTGCTCAAAATAATGGCAAATTCAATGGACATAGGTTTTTGCCTAGACTGTTTCTCGGTTGACCCACGGGGAATAGCATTAGAGAATTCTTCATTTTTCTGGCTAAGAATATTTTATAAGCTTACGGTTTTGGTGCCCAGCGAGCTGTAAAATTACGACAATTACGTCTCGTTCAGGTCTGGTTCCGAGTGAGAATTGGCTAATAATGTGAATATACCTACTTGCCGCGAAGATTGTTTGGGAATCTGTATGAGGCTTCTGATTATACCCCAACACTGAATGGGCCACCGAAAAAAGGCATAATAAGACCGTTGCATTAGTTTGTTCGGTTTACTGTAGCATACCTTCTCCGAATAAATGAAATTTCAACGAGAGGACAGATCAAGGAAGCGATAAAAAATATAGAAAATTATTATTTTTCAAAAACAATGGACAGAGGAACGGGTTAAAAAATGTACGTGGATCTGTTATTGTATCAGCAGTGTTGAAATTAGTCGTAAGCGTGGGAAAATTACTAATGAAAAACAAGTTATATGTTGCTACATAGGCATTTAAGTTCACGTAATCTCATCCAATCCTTACATTTTATGATGTTATCAGGGTATTTTGTTTGCACAGTCTTTAAATGGACACAAAATTTTAATTTGGTTTTCAAATTTTGATAGGAGAAAGCAGTAAATTTGGGAATTCCGAAGGCGAGGCATGAAATAAGAGCTATTGATATATACACAAAAACTGATTTTTTTCAAAGGTGACTTTTTCTTGAATCTTTAGGACTTATATTTGTAAAAATGCAAATAAAAGTTCGTATTTTCAAACATATATGATTTAGATACACCTATTGTACTTTTAAATAGTTAAACTACTCTTTATTGAACCTACGAAACGTCCTTTATCATTAATGTAATCCACCACATTTTCCACTAGTAACCGCTATTACTGTGCGCACCTGTGGTGTAATCCGAATTGAAATGAAGTTTTAAAATCTTAGCCTTTCTATATAGCTTATAATCCATGCGAAAATAATTTTAAAGTATTGATCTGGAGGGGTAAATTTTGCTTTGGCGTGAAGCGTTCGTTAACTGTTACACTTCTCTGTGGATGAGTAACTCATCAGAGTTATTGTTCGGGGGTGATTATCTAGCTAACAGCATCAAATGCCATGCAATACATTCACGGGATTCTCGCCCACATTCATATTGAAAACCTTTGCCAAATTTTTGTGACATCAACTCGCAAGCTTCGAATGATTTTTTCATAACGGAGGAAGAGTCGTAACACATCGGGACTCAAGTACATATGCATATTATATGTTCGTCGCTTCCTGAACTTGCGAACGTTATGAGCCGCGGGATCCCTGGTGTCGAGACTGCCGATTCACATTCCCAACGGATGAAATATTTCCCATGATAAGGCCACTTGCTCCCGTAGCGCGCCACGCCATGTTCCCGCGAGGCAAGAAGTGGAAAAATATCGTTCATCGCGGGACACGCACAGAACGCGCGACCGTTTCATAAAGGCCATGTCACCGCATGGGAACCGATCCCGAAATAAATGGGAGAGGGGAAAGGCTGAGGGTGTCAGAAGAGACCCTGAGTTTTGAGCGTGCGGGCGGATGGTGTTGGGAGGGGGCGGGGAAGAATGTAGACGTAAAGACGCACGGAAGGACGCGGGGAAAAGGACGGAAAAGAAGTGGGGTGGAGCAAGGGGAAGTCGGCGATGCTTTCTTTTGATTGTCCCGTCGGGGGAAATAACGAGGCTTCCCGGCGTAATTACGTCGAGAGCAGAGTGGTGGGCGGTGGTGGTGGCGAGGCTGGACGGTGGGAGGGAACCAGTGTGGCAGGTGATGGGAGTGGAAGTCTGGTCGGAGTGCGGGTGGTGTTTAGGTGCGGGGGATGGGACGGATGGAGAGGGAATTTTATTTGAGAGTAGGAGAATCGGAGGGTTGATGTCCGAGCCTCGATGGTCTCGTTTAGGGGATGGGGGAGGTTTGGAAAAGCGGTAGCACGGGAGAAGAATGGCGGCAGTTGGTCGTTCCGTACGTCTTGGTTGCGTGACCCCTAATTCGCTCGAGTGGCGCTTGTTTTAACAGTTCCTATCACATTGTTAACCCTTGAGGGATGGGGGAGGAGATGAGTGATTGAGAGAGGAATGGAATGAGATTGACGGTGGGCCGTTGGAAATTGAAAGGACACAGGGAAAAAGAGAGGAAGATGGGACGATGTAGGATGAACTTGTAAGTCGAGGGATGGGTGCCAGGGAATTGGGGAAAGTTTATCGAGGAGGAGTAGGAAAAAGATTCATAATACTCCTCTCTGCTTTTATACCCAAGTGTTTTCCACGCTCTAAACAAATTGATCACTTCAGTGAACTGCTCTGACCATCTAGAGCGATTGGAATGGATCGTAGGATTTTCTCATCTTCGGAAAACATCAGTGGGCTCGGGAGTTATTGATGGTTTCCGAATAAAATTCCTTCAAAGAAAATATGAATCGTTCAAAAGGTTTAGGCTGTCACTGGAATTGGGGGAAAAATAATTCGTTCGGTGTTATAAGTTTGGCTATGTTAAATGACCATATCATCATGATGACTTTTCACCTTTGGATTCGGCCTTCTTTTCACCTTTGGAGTTCTCCCTTGTGACCAGTCCTGACCTTCTTTGTCCAGGCGTAATCCATCTCGTTGGGTCATTTTTCTAGCAAAGGGTTTGCACGCGGTTACGTAATGAAGTTATTGTTTAAATTTATTTTCGGAAGTATTTTTACGCCTAGCTTATTTTCGATATTTTTCCAAACTGTCCTGTCGTCTCCCTCTGTCAGGTGCATGATGAAAACTCTTGTGGAGAGGTTTTAAATTAATAATTTCATTGCTAGCATCGATGTTCCCAGTATGCCAGAGTCAAGAGAATTTCTATACATGATCCGAAACTCAGTTTGTTGATAAAAACAGGGATAACTTCATTTCTTTGGATTAATCACAGCTTTGTTTTTAGTTTTCACTCGCAGTTTTTCTCTCGCTCCTTTAGTCACGAAATCCCCAGCCGGTTGTCGGACTAACTTTCTTCGTGACGGCATCCTGCAAATTTCCCGCAGACGACTGTAATCCATCCGTGAGGATGATTAACGAGCAGGACACGCGAGCGATGCGAATTAGGCGGAACCAATGCCTGCGCGTATCGTTTTCCGTTTTGAATTCGTCGTCAATTCCGAAGGGCTGTATATTACGGCCGGCCTCGGTTTTATGGAGGACTTTAATTGCTTGTCACGTGGAAATCCCGATTCCCTCTTTCCCCTTGCTCGAGTCCACTTTTCTCTCTCTCTCTGTGTCCGTGCGCCAGCCCAGTGCTTCCACGAATATGTGATCTAAAACCCGTGTGTGTGTGAGTGCACACGTATGGAAGCGGGACCGTGTTTTTGTGCAAAAGCAGCAGCCGAAGAGAGCCGTGGAGTCGTTATTTTGCGAAAAAATTGAACGGAGGTCCCCTTTACGATCGATAACCATGCCGCTGTGTTCCTGACCAGAAAAGAGAGAGAGAGAGCGCGTAAAGTTTGAGAGCGGAACTGCGTGCCCATGGAAAAGCTTTATCAATTTGTATTTCTGGTGGATCGACTGTATATATTTCCTCCCCTGCCAAAAACGCTCCTTGGGGTAGGGATGGGTGGGTAAAGGACCCGCTTTTCAGAGTCCCCTCCCATTTACCCCCCCCTTATACCCCGCACCATCTCCAAGTGGGAGTGACAGACCCGAAATGGGAAATGGAAAAAATACATCTTCCGTCTCCCACCTTCCTCTCTCTCTCCCTCTCTCTCTCTCCCTCTCTCTTTCCACCCCTCATATCCTCCCATCCTTTGGCTTTCCATTCACGCACAAACACACACAATACCATTTTTTCTCATTCTTTCCATCTCTCACTCTTGCGTACCTCCGCCTTCTCTCGCTCCTTTTATCTATTTGACAGACGAAGCACAATGGGACAGGCGAGTGGCGAAGAAAGAAAGAGATCCATATTCACGTGTTGGCGGGTAAAAATCGTTGTCGGAAAGATTTTGACAACATTATCGGGTATGAGTCGAATAGCATTGTCGCCACCCTATATCCACCTACCTCTGTCCCGGTGTCGGCAGATATGTGCTCGCTGCTGTTGCAAAAATCTAGTTGAGAGAATTTGGAGAGTGATCTGGACATGAAACCGCATGACACATATACGTCATTTACTTGTCTTCATTATTGCCTGCCAGAGAGATTATTTGCAGAAGGATTTACAAAAAACCTTAGGTATTTGAATTTTTCATGAAAGTTATTGTGCGGAGTGTGGTACAGCTTTACCGGGTAATTTTTTACCAAGGGAATAGGGAGCGTCAAGAAAAATAAATTATGGCTTAAGAAACAGTATGTATTTTTGCGTGGTGACTGTGATTTGCATTGAAGTATATTTGCACATAAGTGCCATAAAAATAATAAGAATCAGGTGTCGTACCTCTCATATCTTCTCTTTTGCGTCCTTGTTCTATACATCTATTGCGATGCATTGCAGATACAATTTAGCATTTCATATTCGGTATTAGGTATACCGGTTTTAGCAGGCTTTAATGCAATGCTCTTGCTTTGCTGAAAAACGTCAACAGCCCCTTTCTCATGTACGATTCATGTCTGAAAATATCATTTCTTTTAATTCAGCGTGTTTTCCAGCTTCCTTTATCGTTTATGATGCTCATTCATTATCCTCTTTCTCCATCCAATTTCATTATCTTAAGAAATGCAGGAACTCACTGTCTTTAATTAAATGTTCCGTTCACATATACTACTGCTTCCTCGTATGCATTAGCAACTTTCTTTCTTCCTCCCTTGAATCAAAAACTCCCTCGATTACACATCTGCGCATTAAATTTTCTCCATCCGGCTTAAAATAGTATTTTCAGTAAAAATTATATTTTTTATTTTTAAGTTAAATAAAGCCATTGAAAGCTTAATTTTGAGGATTTATTACATTTGGTTTGCATTACCCCCTATTGCTATTAGTGAGCGTTATTTAATCGATACTTTCACTCAATGGAGTATAACCCACCTAACAGTCAGCGTCGCTGAACACGTCGCTTTACCCTCTGTGTGACCCGGAGTTCCTGATAGGGTCATTGTTTTTATCTTAATGTGGTGCCTCCTCTGGTAACAGTATATGCTGTCACCCGGGTGAAAACACGCTTAAAGTCCCGGAAACAAGATTCTCCCATCACCGACAAAGAAGACGCGGAATGGTTCCATCCCTCGAAACCAGAAGCGTCAGAATCCACCCGAACGCATCATTTCAATTCCATCGTCGCCCGAAGAGATATTCGCACAACAGGGCGTGCGAGGGCGGGAGACTGAGATGTTTTTGCGATAGTTACGGCAGATGAGGGATGGCCGTGGGGTGGGAGAGGCCGACGGTGAGGTGAGGGGGGCTGAGGAAGAGTAGAGGGCACAGGTGGAGCGGGGGTGCGAACGGCAGGGCGGGCAAATGTGCGATATCTTGTTTCGAACGAAATGGCAGCCCACATCTCCGAATTACTTGAGGTGGCGGGGGAGAGGGTGAGGAGGGTAATGGAAGGGGGAAGATCACTTCCGAACGAGGGAAAGGAAATGGAGGAGGGCAGAATGCTTTTGACGATAGCAGGGAGAGACGCAGGGTGAGGGAGGAGGGGTGTGGGGAAGGAGGAAGCCAAAAGGAGAGAAATAGGAGGAACGCGAACGGGAGTGGAGAAACTGGAGAGAAACTAAGAGGGTGTAGGAATAACGAGGAAGAAGGGTATGTTGGGGGCACGGGGAGGGGGAGGCGGGAGAAGAGGTGGCCTCAGAACCGAGGAAAACGGAAAGATGTTGGGGGAAACTAGAGTGACGAGGTTGTTTCGATCTTGGAGATGGATGTTGAATGAGAAGTTTTGTGTGCGTGCGAGTGGAGGAGGAGGGAAGGCAGAGCATTAAAAGGAAAGGGAGATGATTGAGGTGGGGAGTGTGGGAGGAGAGTGAGAGAGTGCGGTGAATGAAGGAGAGAGTGGGAGATTATGTGTTGCTCATGTCTGAATCGTAGGCGTGGGAGAGAAAGTGCAGCATTGCTGAAAAATGAATCAGTAGGGTGCGTAGAGAAAAAGATTTTCGACAAGCTAAGTGTACGCGTCATTTTTGCTTCCTCCGTGCACCTGGGTAAGAAGAACCATCTTAAAACGGGTTCTGACTCTCCAGACTTAAATTTCTTAAAGATTATCGTTGAGTACTTATTGAACGAGATGGAGATGACTAATATTTATCTTGTGGAATCAATGTTACCTCCAAAAAAAAGACATTTAGGTAAAAATCTTTTTGAATAGGGATAGCCTGAATACACTTTATTACTTAAATTTATCTTTAACTCCACTATGATCCAGTGATCCAGAACTCCAGTGGTTGTTAACACCTTTTACTGCAGATAATTTCCACGTATATTCTCGGACTTTTTGGTCTTGTCGGACTCGATATTGATTGCTATGCTTCTTGAAATACTCCAGCACATTGTAGTATTGCAACGAATAAGGTGGCCCTTGGAATTTTATTGCCCTCAAGCCTCTTGGGAACTTGTTCAGGTTAAGTTCCTCCTTTCTCGTGTTTGCGTATTCCAAGACATTGCTCCAAAAAAAGAGAATAAAAAGTCCCTAACCATTGTCACCCGACTTTTACCATTTTTAGGAGAACTTTGATTGCCCAAATTTTCTGAGCTGCTGTATCATTAAAATCTACCGAATATCAGTGTTTTTTTAAAAATCTTTTTTGTTATATCGTGGCCACTCTAGAGAAATATGTGACGTTATTCATTTTTAGGAGTATATACAAATAAAATAGAATGTATTATGGCATTGCTACGTTTGATGCCTGCACATGGTATCGTTCGTACCGTGGTAAGAACGTGTATGTGTATGATTTGTTCACCCGTACGGTTTACCGGTTGGTGAGGGTAGAAGAGCTCGATAAGTTCCGTGAGCCCAACTCTTCGCCAACCACTGTGAAATTGTGAGATTCAGTGACGAGTATAGGACAGTTGCCGTTGGTAGCTGCTTTTCCTGTTCCTTACGCGATTCTGCAGGAAGATCTTATGTCAATAAAAACACAACATGACTTTAGACGGCCGTTCCAAAGGCCTATACCGTAATCAGTCCCGGGATCTGGAGTTCATGCAAAACAACCTACTGATTTACCTCCTTATCTTCGAGATTAATTATTTATTTCTGCGCAACTACAGTTGAAAATGAGTAACGAAACACTAAAAAAGTATAGAAAAGTCTGGAGACTTGGATTCCCCATTAAGATCTCCTGAATTTCAGAAACCATTAGTATTGATCCAGGAAGTCTCAAGATAACAAGCGTCATGAAAGCAATATAAAATAATTTCTTTGTGAAGTGCAAAATAAATCATCAATTCCGAGAGCTCAGCTGCTCTTTTTACCTTCATCTTTTAATGTAAACGCTCATAAAATTGCACATAGTATGAAATTTATACCCCTTGTTGTGATTTTCTCATATTCTTCATTTCGTCCACAAACTTCTAAATACGTGACTCATGTTTTTAATTGTGTTTCGAATTATCTCAGCATGTAGAATAAGAAGTGAAAGGCATAGTGTTCAGCCCGCATTATATTGACTGCACTCAAATTGAGTTTTATTGTGACTATTATTGCATTTAATCTCTATTTCAGCAGAGCATATTTGCCCCTGCCTCACAGCGTCAATATAACTTGCTAATTTAGTTATTGTGGTAAAAGCTAAAGAGAATTATTTATTTCCCCTTGCTTTATTCCATCACAGTATCTATTTCCATAATCTATTTCCATACCTAGCCTTACACCGTGCATTGCATCGCACTCTTGATAAAACTATTTTTTTTCCCGTAGAGCATTGCGCCTGGAACCTTGCACGTATCGCAGTATCACAGTAGGCCAGCTCCAATTAGTATTTCTGTTCTCGGCTGATTTTCGCGGAGTGTATTTTCTATTTATTTCAAAACATTGAAAAAGCCCATTTATATTCGATCTTTGTTTTTTGAGCTTTCCCAGTTGCAGTGTGGCGCCACCTGAAAAATTTACCGATCAAACGACAACTTATTCCTTTCGTCACCCTCTGAACGGTTCGTTTGATAATATTTTATGGTAACTCGGTGAGCGCAGTGTGTAAAATTTGCACCCGTACTATGGGTAAAAAACTCATTTGATACGGTTCCACGGAATCACTGTGTCAAAATCTGCTCCCTCTAAATTTTCTGTAAAAATCTAATTTGGGTTTCACCGATGGGCGCTGACATTTTTTGGAATGGAGTGAGAACTCTTGGAGCCTATGCGTTTCCCTCCCAGATTTTACACTCCCACATTTTTTTCGCTGGTTTCGAAAATATCTCTTGTCAGAAGCATATTGTTTCACCAGATATAGAATATTTGTTGCATGCGAGTCAGTGCCGGGAAAATGGCGAGTTAGAAGTTGTCTCTGAAGTTGAAAGACTACCTGATCCACTGTCAACTACCCAGAAGTGGGGTAAACATGCTTGGATCGCTGCTGTCTAACAAAATCTCAGGAATAGCAACCGTTGGTTAATGACGTCGGAATGGGTACCATCCGATAAGAACTGAGAGAGACATTGGATTTTTGGGAAATGAACCGGAACTTCAAAAGAAAGAAACTCCGGAGGCTTCCGAGGGTTCCGTGGGCATGCGTAGGAAGGGATGATATGGGTCGTCGGCGTTGAATTGAAATAAATTGGCGGGAGGGATGAGTGAGCGGGTTGGGGAGAGAAATGGATGGGAGAATGGGCGGTTTCTTCGGAGAGAAGAGAATGAAAGATGGAATGCCCCCCGTCCGACTGAAGAAACGGAGGGTCAGAGCGAGGTAGAGGGACGGGTGGGTAACTGGAGCATGCGATCTCCCTGGCGAGGGGTGGGCAAATAAGGGGATAAAGAGAGGCGGAACGAGATTGAAATGAATGAGTGCGGCGGGTTATGTGTGGACTGTACGTTAGAAGGGAATCAGGAGCTGATGACAAGGACCTTCGAAGAGGATGAATCGGGTAATGGGATATGATCGAGAAAGGGCTGGAGTAAGCATTCAAGACGTCAGAGGCAGACAGGACTTACAGAAAAAGGCAGTTGAAATGTTTTGCAAACCTATTAAAAAAATAAAACTAGTCTGTCATGTCCATTACTAGGTTAGGCTGAATTTCCTGCTGAGATGTAAGACGAATATCTTTACCATAGAGTTAATAAATTCTCCAGCTTATCAGAGTTGATCCCATGATGAAAGGAAAGTTGATAGATATGGGTACAGGTACTTTCATCTGCCCATTTTGTGGAATTAGGGCAGATTGGAATGAATGAAAGATTTTATTCAATAATGGAATGAGACCACTGCGTTTGGGGTGCTACATCCAGGTGGTTTACTGTATTAAACAAAGATATTTTATAAGCAAAATTTTAATTGCCCTCTTATAATTAAGATAATTAGCTCTCTGTTTTGAAATAAGCTTTTTAGCCGAGATTAATTGTTTAAACGCTTCAACACATAGCCAACAAACGAACCATCTTTTTTGAGTACAATTCCAGCGTAGCGAAATTTATCAATTTCAAAAGCAGCCAAAATCTCATTATACCGTTAATACAATTCATTTTAGAGCTTTTGTGTTTTCATATCTCAGATACCAAGTGATAAATATAACCATTCACTGAAACGTCAGGTAAATATATATTAACAGTCCCAGAGCTAACTTTTGTCTCCCGATCAATGTTTTATAAATTGACTAGCAGTACGGCTGCCTGCTTTGCAGGCTCTTTTCATAAGCATTTCGCATGCAGACAGAAGGAAATGGCTATTTTATAAATAGATAAATGTGTCCCACTCTAATTATCCTATATGTTTTTGTACTCTCTTCTACACAATATCTTCATTATATGTTGTCTCCCTTACTCAAAAACCACGTTTTTTGCATTTTTCTCTGCACCACAAACTGCTAAGAATCCAAAACTACATCCAAATCATACAGACCGAGAATCCACACTCACCAAACCTCACTCTTTTAGCTTAAAACTTGGGAGAGAGCAAAACTAAACGGATACAGAATGACTGACACGCTACAAAATTAATATATATTCGAATTGAACTGCTGATTTTGCAACAAACATTAATACATAATAAAAGTTTTATAACCTTCTTTCAACTACTAGAAAAGTACTTCAAAATGCCTGACTTTAATATTCACAATTCATACACAAGTTCGTGGCCGGTAGGCAAAAATTGTTTTATTTCACTAACTGCACATCGAAAACGTCAATTAATATTTTTATGCTTACAAAATTGATTGATGAAACTAATTCCACTTTCTTCAACTTCTTCAATCCAATTTTTGTTCCTTTACCAAAAACGTAAACACATATACTTAGCAACGTAAAAAATTTGCTTAGCAACTGGATTCTCATGTTAAAAGATAGGAAAAAACACCAATTTTTCTTATGAATTTTTCTCTGCACCACTAACTGCTAAGAATCCAAAACTACTACCAAATCACACAGACAGAGAATCCACACTCAACGCACCAAACCTCACTCTTTTAGCACAAAAATAGGGAGAGAACGAAATAACACGGATACAGAATGACGGATGGACTGACTGACTACAAAATTAATATATATATAGGTACGAATAATTCACAAAGCGCCTTTTTAAATTGATTTACAATTTGCTGGCGTTGTATCATTGTTGTACCAATATGATATTTACATCTTGTATGATTTTTAATGTAATTTTTTAAATCTTTTTTCAGGTAAGTAGCTGGAATACTGTTTCAACTATTTGCGCTATTCCACATTTCGTGGTCTAGAAACAACCCAAAAATGGTAAGCTAAATATCATTCTTAGATTCTATTGTATTCATAACTGCCTACTCCATGCCTTTGCTATCATGGAAAAACTGCTCATATAGTAAAATTAAAAGTCATCGTTTTTTTTACTGTTGGTGAAAAAGTATGAAATCTTCATGGGCGTGGAAGTTGTGTTTTTCCACCAGTTGCAACCGGTGCCCCTCGTGAAATTTATTGACCAATCGAGTTAAAAACCATATTTATGAAATAGAAGTTGATGGGTTTCCGAGATGTTTGACTTTACTGCAGCCGTCTTCAGGTCTGAAGACGGAAAAACTGTCGTCTTAAAGATGAATAGACGCTGGGGATATACTGGAAACCCAGCTGCACCTAAGGCACCAGTGCGGGGAAGTCTTCATAAACATATTTATAAAATCTTATCATGTTACAGTATTGTTAAGTCATCGCTTCTCAACTTTGCAACCTAACAATGAAAAGTATTTCCTCGCAATAGTGGGGATAATTGATTGATCTTTGTATATTTTGATTAAAATATGAATGAATTGCTTATGCTCTGACAATCACCCTCCAAATACATAGTTCTTTTATGTAATTGCACCCTATGTATGGTTATGAACTCAATGAAAACTGCTTATTGTACTCAAATATAACCTCCGTGCAATATGCAAGCTGAAATGGACTGTGAAAACGAGAATATGTATGTAATTTATGCCTCATATGTGGAATGTTTTAACCAAAGGAAATGCTTTCTAATACTGTTGGGAGGTAATTTTTTTGCTGCGAGCACACCTTACTTCCTCCCGACCGTTGTTGCATCAAGTCGCACTTAATCGGATTAAATGACTTGAGAGCTTTACGGCAGAGCCCAAGAAATGCTCGCCCCGGGAAACTTGGAGGTGCCCCGCTTTATGTGAAACCCGGGCGTCCGTGGGTGCGAGAGGCCTTCCGAGGGATACGAGGAGGGGTCGGAAACTGTTTCAGAAAGGCACCTCATCTAGCGAGTGGGGCATGAAGCGAAGTAAGACGTCGGCAAGGAGGCACTAATGACAGGCGGAGGAGATGTTGGTGAGGGTGGGAAAGAAATGAAGAAAATGGAAGGAGGCGAAAGAGAAGCGAGAAAGGGACAAGCAGCACAAAAAGTGGAGATCAGTAGCCGGGGAAAGGGCGGACGGCGTGAAGAGAATATGATGGAGCCACCAAGGCTCCTCCGGCAAAAATAGAAGGAGAATGCGGGAAGTGGAAGAAGGAGATAAACAAGAGGGGTAGGATGAGAGAAGAAGGGAGGAAGAGATGGAGGAAAGAATGTTGGAGAAAGAATGGGGGAGCCTACCGCTGGAAGGGGGAATAAGATAAAGCGAGCGAGGGAATGAAAACGGGAGAGATGAATGCGAAGACATAAAGTTGGACAGAGTGGCGAGATATAGAGACGGAGGAAGTGCGGGCGGGGGAGGGAGCCTCTAGCAAAAGGGTTGGGGGGGGGGGATGGAGAGGCCGAGGAGAGATGAGCAAGGGGGAAGGGGATGGAGCAAGAAGCGAATGGAACGTAAATGATGAGAGGGGAGAGAGAGAGAGCTGGGGATGAGAAGAAGGAGCGAGAGTTCTTCTAATTGTGCGGGAATTTATCGAGCCGGACTCCTGGAGGATATTAAGCACCTACTAGTCATTTATTTTAAGGGAAAGAAGCTAAGTATTCATTCTAATGCACGGAATATTGTTCTGTGGCAGTTTTAGACTAATTAGTTTGTAATGGCGTGTCTCCATCCCGTCATGAAAGTATATTTGGAGACATGATGGAGATCAAGGAAAAAAATAAATTGGAATAAATACAAAAAATATATTAGGTAACTAAGAAAAGAAGAAATTTTGCAAAATATTAGCCAGTATCCAAGCACTTACTATGCACCGTAAGTAAAATTGTCAAAAGATAGCACTTGAGTGTTGAGACAAGTTTCTTCAGCTTATATCGGCCCACTCCCCTCGCCTAGGCGCACGTAACAAGGTCTGAGGGAAATGCTATTTGGATTCAAGAGCATATGGAAACATCATGTGAAGGATGACCTTCACGTTTTCCGGATTGCTCCCGTAGGCATTGCCAAAGCCTCATTTTTGGATATCAAATTCATCTTCCATTTGCATTTAAGGTGGTCTAAAGTGGAATATATGCGCGAATTGAAAATGCGTGGGATGAAATTAGACGCCTGCGGGAGAAATCATTCGTCCGAATATTCGCTAATAAGACCTATTGTATCGGGATGATATAATGAGTGACGTTAGATTAGGGAAGGTAAATGTGAATCGAGGGATAATATGTAATCGATGATTGGAGGAAAAGATAAAAAAGAGCGATACCTAAAAAATTCCTATTCCACAAGTGCACGAGATGTGAAGTACGAGTATATCGCAATATATTGCTTGCTCCTCTCATTATAATCAAGTTTCTGAAAATAAAAATCGTGGAGAGAACATGGTGAGAGATATCCGACCATCGTGGACGAGTGATACCGCTGGAACTCAGTGATCCAGGAAGGTAGGAAGGAGAATAAAGGAATTAGAGCAATGATAAAAATATCCCGCAAGGGTTAAAGAGTTATAGGTATTATGGAAGGAGATGTTGGAGGGAATTTGAGTTAGAGTCGTAAGTTAATCCACGTATATAAAAGAAGCTTACGGCTGGTTTTAATGCCGTGAACCATGGTGATGGATAAAGAGAAGAAAGTGCGGTGGACATTTCGATAGCGCGAGTATGGTTTGAGAAATTAGAATGATACAAGGAGGCTTTACGATGTGTCGTAGATATAAAAATATCATAAGGAGACCTCCCGAATACTGATATACGTATCCCGACAGCGGTTGGTGACCTAGAATACGAAATTACGGCGGTATAAATTTATCTCGAGATAGATGGAGAGCCCGAACCTTTTCAACGAAAGCAGGTATAGAATGAGTAAGAAGGTTTGAATAAAAATAAACGGGAAAGAAAACCGAATGTAGATTATTTAAGTAGGTACACTTTTCTCGGGTTCACACTATGAATAGTGGGAATGCCCACATTATCCACCTGATTCGTTAATGAATTGCAACTATTGCTTCGGTCTAACATCGAAGAGTACTCTCTCTGTCTTAATGTTATAGTTAGAGTACTAATGATATATTCTACCGGGAAATCACGCATGTGGGTGACATTTTATGTTATACAAAGTAGTTGATGGTCAATATTATTTATCGGTTTTCTATTCGGAGTTAGTAGTGACAATACCATATTGTCAGACTTATCTGCTCATATGAAGTCAATAATAGCAAACAGCGTGAAAGGCAGCAAAGTTATGTAAAGATGAAATCCATGGGTGTGTGACTGGATTTACGGAACCTGATGCTTGTGGACTGAAAACGTGGACAACGCAGGGATGGAAGTTTGGAAGCATGAGAAGGCGAGGATGAGAAGGGATTGGTTTCTTGCAGTGAGAGGTTTGGAACGGGAAAATAAGGAGAGCTACCGAGGGATTGAATGAGAGGAAGGGGAGGAAGAGAGGGAGAGAGAGAGGCATAGACGAGGGATAAGCAAAAAAATATGCCGATAAAAACGCAGTTTCCGTTAAAGGGAATAGCTTGATGAATTAAGAATTTCAATCCGGAAATAAAATGAGGGAGGAAGGAGGTCGGAGGCAAGGAGGCTTGAATGGTTTGCCCTTTTTTCTTCAAGGAAGGATTAAGATCCCATTTAACCGCAAGCAAAAGGGCAGCAGATTTATTTACCCTTTTAGCGCGAGGAAAATAAATGTAGCCCTTAATTACCATGGGCTTCTCTGGAACTGTCCCTTAGAGGGATTTGGAGTTTACTAACTGACTTGCCAAGTTGGGTGTGGAAGTTGGTACTATATTCTCATTAATACACCTATGTATCTCCTGTTTCCTACGCCTGCATTGAAGTCAGGTTTCGTTTGTAAGCTGGTTCCAGTGGACGTAATCGATAGCAATTAAGTGATATACCCTGGGTGTGCGGATGACATTTCCTATACCCTTACATGTGACTTTCAACTGCTGTCAAACTAAACATTCTTGTATTCTAAACATTCTATAACTACTCGTACTCCGTCATTTAGGAATATATATCATTCTAATAGAAACGTGTTAATCGCAAGGTTCGTGGTCATCTGAAACCATGTCTGACTACATTTTCACGAGATGGAAGCTTTTTTTCTCAGTTTTATAGGATTTGTCAATATGATACAAATGCAGTAACTTTACGTGCGCATCATATGTTTTTATGTGTAGACAAAATTAGTTGAAAGATTATTCCTATCTTGTATTTCCACAAAATGGGTAGATGAAAGTGCCTGTATCCATATCTGAAACTCAAATTGAACATCATTAAAATGTAGTCAGCATTAATCAAAAAATAAACATTAGTAACATTTAGATATTTCATATTTATTAAGGGACGCTGCTTAAAAACTTTTTTACACGTTAAATGTCACGTTTTTCCGAACGTGAAATTTCACATGTTATCAAGTTTCTGGCACGGAAACCCAATAATTGTTGCTGGAACTCGATGAATTCGAAGTTCAAAGTTTACCGACAGTGTTATTAAACCATAGAAAAATTCGAGATAGGATCGATTTCGATTTCCTGAATCACCTTGTGTGCCTCATTCGTGCTCTAATTGGATGTTTCCACCGATATCCATAGATCAAAGTCGGGGTAATCAGCATGGGGGTAAAGCGAAGAGAATTCCTGCGAAGACCTTCGTCACCTTCATCTTCTATTTATAGCCAACACCCTCTCTCCACCATCCCGGATGTATTTCCTCTCAAGGCGTTAAATTCGCGATGCCGCGTGTCCTTTGGGAAGACTTGGAGAGAAGGATAGGAGTGGGGTGGGGGAGGTGATCGAGGGGGGAGGCAGTGGGGAACCGAGCGAGTTGCACTCTTAAATGCAGGCAGAGCCGGAACTTTTCCTCTTCAACTTCCAAAGTTTCCTCGGCCCGGCTTTCGGCTGGGGAGGAGGAAGAAGGTTTGCGATCCGTTTACGTCACCGCTTGCGGAAAATTTCACCCGTAGTGCGCGCGGCGTTAGTCGCCACCTCGACTCCTACCTCTCCCTCTCTCTTTCCTTCTCTCCCTCTCTTTCTCCTCGGCCTGGCGCGGGAACAGCACAGCACGCGAGAAGTTTCGCGGGTGAATTTTATTCCCCTGGGGGGTTGTGACCCCCTTTGCGAGCTCAAGCTCCTTGTTACTATCATCACAACCACCCTCCTCCGCTCAATGGTGCGATGGAACCTCCACCCCGTCCCTCCCTCTCGTTCCGTCTCCCGCGAGGAAACCGAGAAAAATCTAGGCCAGGTGCCTCAGCACGGCCGGCATAACCACTTAGTCTTTTTGCCCTCTCCCGGAGAGTGTTCATTAAGGGGGTGGTATCCCATGGCGGGAACTTTCTGGACGTCGGCAGCCCGTGGCGTGACTTACCGCCACGCTGTGACGTATCTCTCCGTCTTGATCGATCTTTTGGTTGAAACATAAAATATAAACATAAATATATGCATCAACATTTCAAGTAAAATGTAATGTGCTTTTTTGATTGCCCAATTTTATGATACACATATTCAAAGAGCACTTTCTATTTTCCTTTTGATGAATTGTGCTCTCACCGAGACGGCCTCATATCCCGATGGGTTTTTTATTAGTGTTGAACAACGTTAAGTTGTTTTTTCTAGCAATTAGGTACCCATTCTGCAGTATCTGATCATTTCAGCAAGTGGGGGTGAAAATATGATTTCCGTGGCTGTTCCTAAGAGAAAGCAGCTTAGATGATTAGACACTGCTACAAGCACACCTAAAAGTGGCCACTTATCCGGTAAGCAGACAGGTTTCAGGGCGTGTAATGTCGATTCCCGTTCCTAGAAAGTACACAGGACATTATTAACTTTCCCTTCTTTGTCATTCAAGCACAAGCAATCCATAAACGACATGATGATGTCTGGGTGCCTTGACGTACTACCTTGGTAGGAAACTTCAGTTGCAGGTGCTCTCATGAAAGATGGGAAATCATTTTAGATTTCCCCTGGACTATCGGTGCGTACGTGATGGAGGAGGCTTAAAGGGAAACGGACGATAGAAAAGAGAGGGTGAAGTGGAAAGGAGCAGAAATTGGGAAAAAAGGGTGGGTGGGCGGAGAGGAATGGAATGGTGGGTGGGGAGGGTGAGTGAAGTGTTCGACGGAGTGTGAAGGGTGAGACGAGAGGACGGGGATCCCTAACCGAATCATTTGGTAGAGAAGCTCGAAAGTAACGAAAATGGGAAAAAATGTTCCGGTTTTTTTATCTTAACTCTCCAGAGATAATTACAAACGACTGGCTCCTCGCACATCTAGCCATTAACTGGTTCTCGCCCAGAAGGTCTGGATCAGTTGGTAATGAGGTGTAAGACGTAAAAGCAGTACCGATTTTATTACTTAGCACTTCCACGGACAGGAAATTTCTTAAGACTCCTAATACCACCACAAAAACGTGTTAAACTCAACCAGCTCATATTTTCTACAGAGTCTGCTACGCATAACACCTCAAAAATCTAGAACCTATTTGTCCCCACTAATCAGGGACTGACCTCCTTAAAGTATCTGCCCTCTGAACAAGAGAACGCAAGTCTTCTATCCCTAAATAATGTTCAACCTGGTTGCCTTTCTTGTAAATAAGACGGTAGTCTGATTTGCTTAGCCATTTTTTATCCCTTATTTATTCCAAAATATTCTAATATAATGAAGGAACAACCTATCACACATATAACTGGCTTTTATGGCAGTTCTCGAGTGGCATTGCTAATTAAGGAACCTGAAACTCATCGAAATTGAGATTGCTACATAATTTTATCCAATAAGTTGTCCAAAATGATATATCATACTCTAGTAATTTTTCTGTGTCCTTAGTGTCCAGAATCTGCCACTGTGTCGAGTATCCAAGAATATGGTGTCAATATTTCTAAAATGAATATTTATTCATTAAGGTCAGTATTTTGATGGAAAATGGAAATGAAAATCGTATTTAAACTATTTTCCATCCAGAAGATATTTTAACTATCAGTCATTGCTTATTGACGTTTTGATGTTGAACAGAAAGCAACTGACTGGAGAGAAATGGTATACTTACATTCTTGCCTTACTTCATTCTTTTCTAGGAATTCGAGGGTTATCATCTTCTTTAAACCCATTATCTGCTATAGATAAATTGTCAGAGTAGTATTTAAGTAAGGAGCTTGAGGCCTTTAATAAGTAGCTTCCAGGTTACATTTGGATGACTATAAAATAAGTTATTTTATAGAGGAATTTGTTGCTTAAAGGATTTGGTACATTGTGAGAATAAATGTACCTGTTTGATGGTCATTTTTTTACTCAAATGGAAATCCAAGGGTATTTATTCGAAAAATATGGTTTCAAAGTCCTGAAATGCAGCATAAGTAATGATTTATTGATTAAACTAATTTTCAAGCTACTTACTGTTAAATATAAAATAATTCTTATTGTTTGATAAATACAATAGCAGTGGTATAAACCTTATCATTTAATGTATTCTTCGCATTTTGAGCATCTGAAACCCATGCAATCTCATATTCTGTGCATACGAATAAGCTTTGTTTATTTCTCCCGAGTTTTCAACCATTCTTTGACACTGCTAAGTCCTTTGTTGCCTCCAATTAAAACATTTTCCCTCTACTTAAACGTCAACTCTGAGTTTACCATATTGTCAAAATTTCATTATTCATTGTCTGAGGTTTGAATATCTGAGAAATTTTAACGCTCGGTTCCGAATAATCGTCTTAGGTCTGTCGCCTTTAATGCTGTTATGATTTTACAAAACGTCACGTCGCCGTATAAAGCACTGGAGAAGCGGTGGAGTGAGAAGTTGGAGAGAGGGGGAGGAGAGTTGTATGAAAAGGACATATCGCTTTTCTAATTTATGTCCGCGCAGCCGTAGTCGCGAGGGCTACGCGCAAATCGCCTCCGTTGGATTTGGAAAGCGAGGCAGGTACTCCCATTTAAAGCGCGATAAAGTGCCTTCACGGTGTAATTAGACGTCCGTCTGTGCGTGAACATTTTTTTTTCATTCACGGCATGTTTCCCAGTCTGGGGCGTTTGTTTGGGAGGCAGTGGGGAGGTTGAGGGGGAGGGTTAAATATGAAAGCAATATGGCGCGGGTGGGAAAGATTTCGACAAATGAGAAACGAATGAAAGGGGAGTGGTGAGGAGCTCCTTCCCTCCCCGCATGCTGCTGAGTATCGCTTTTTTTATGCCCTCTGTTAATTTGGAGTCGAATGGCCTTGTGTTCGGAGTTTATTGGGCTCGCACAAGAGGGGAGAAATACCCTCGCCGCCTCTCGCGCTGGGTCGATGCTTTTTATTCCCGTAAATTGCTTCCACCTTTTCCTTTAGGCCGGTTATTTCTTTCGTTTTTAATGGGATCGAAGTTACTAAAATTTCCCATTATCTCTCCGGAATTGGACGAGATTAATTTTCTTCCGAATACTTTTATGGTAGCTGAAACCTATTTCTGCTAATTCCCCCACCGGGAGGGATTATACTCCAGCCGAATTCCACGCATCACCTCTCTCTCTCTCTCTCTCTGAAATCCCTTCCCGGTACACCCTTGCAAAGAACGGCCCACAGGGCGTGGTGATATAGCACTTGGAATTATAGTCCAATGTTTTCTTTGCCAATGAAACTTAATTCTCAAATCGAAACTTTAGCAGGAAGTGCAACAGCGTTAATCATGACTCAATAATCCAGCCTTGAATGGAAACATTATCTCGCGGGGCAAGGAGTTTAACTCTTTTTATGTCCCACATTCTTAAAAATATCGTGTCAAATATGGCTTCTTCAATTTCCACATGTGTTGGCTAAGGAAATATTTTTAATTATTCCTCCGGCGTTTCATTTTTAATTCTCATTATTGAGAAAATAATTTTCCAAGGAAACCGCTAACGGTCCGAGAATGCTGAAATCCACGTTATTACTTTTTAATAATTTCTTCTTTGGACTGTGTTGTATTTGCGCGGAAGAATTTACTCTTTAAAATGCATAATTTTTATTTTGTTATTTTGAATTCCAGGATAGTTTCTTTTCCCATTGTCGACATACATATTTTGGTACAAATTCCTTGATATTTTTCTGTGATGAAAACTTGTTTTATGGATTTAGGTCTAAATTTTATGCTTGTTAAATTTACATAACCATATTTTTAAGTTTTCATTCTTGACATGATCTGGCTAAGGTTTTGAATTGTATTTCTATTTCCTTTGTACATGTCTTCTTTAGCTATATTTTGGGAATCCTAACTGCTAAAATTCGTCAAAATAGTAAATACTTCATCTCTTTAGCTTTATGTTTAGCGCCAAAAATTATTATTTTGCGGCTTGGGTTCATTTGCAACTAACTGTGAAAGATTATTTGCAGTAGTGCTAGATAGAATTGAGGATGATTCCGTGGTATAAGAGCGGCGGTTATTCGCTCTCCATGGGGGAAATTGGAAGAATATTAAAATACTGCAGGCGACGGTATTTGCTCTCCAGCATCAAGAGGCCTCTCTCTATATGACGCTAATGCTCATGGGAAATATTCTTAAAAAAAATTAGCTGTAGATTAATGCAGGCACTGTAAACTGGATAATTGCATGGACCGCCAATTTTTATAAAGCAGCCATTCCAACAATTCAAAATAAATGTGGTGATTATGAATTCCGAAATTACACTTTTTTTGTAAATATCAGTGTCGAAAACATAATAGCATATGACATACTAACTGATATCTGATATTAGGCTTTCTTTTTACCAATGCTGATCTGTATTTTTCTTGAAATTTGTAGTTTTATTACGTCTTTATAACGCCATATTACACTGGATTGGCAAAGTGGCTGAGGTTTCTTTGTTTGCGTGATAAATCTTTTAGTTCCATCGTCTTTACTTCAGTAACTTTTCATTTACGGCGATGTTTTTCTGGTTTTCCAAGCCCATGTGAAAGTTTCGCATTTTCCCGATCAAAGTAAGTAATTAGGCACTGCATGACTGTGTATGAATGTATCTATGATGAATATGATTAACTCCGAAATCAGTTGTTGATATTAATGCCCTTCTCAAGAAAAGCAGAAGTTTAATTCGTCGGAGGTAAAACCATGTCTTACTTCTCATTGATTTTGTTATTTATGGGAAGGAAAACACACTTCAGGTGAAACTGATGCACACAGTCTCATCAAAACTACTTCGGAAGATGCGGCAATGTCTGAACGGAACTGGAACGGAAATGATTTTTTGGAAGTGAGGATAAAGATAAACAAGGTAGGCTTCCAGGATATATTTTTGGATCTCGGAATCGCGCACGTAGAATCGTTCCGCGGAGAAGAAAAATACAAAACCCGTCCCATCCTCCCACGCGCACCATCCTCGTTCCCCCTGGGGGAATTTCCCGGAAAATCACAAAAGGGACGTGGATTGATAACCCTTCCCCGAAATTTCCTCGGTGCCAAAAAGGTCCTCTCAAACAGCCTCCTCTCAGAGGAAAATACTCTTGCACGCGCACATATGTACGTATTATCTATTTGGTTGGCAGTTTCGTTGTCCGACGCCATCGGATGAATAGAAGCGAGCGAAAGTAAAAACAGGTCTGGGAGCCCGTAGTATTGTAAACAAGGGCGCAGCCGAAAGACGTAATTTAACGCTCGTTTCCCGGCCGTGGATACCGTCAAACGCTGCCGCTATGATGATGATAACTCACTCTTCCTCGCGTTTCCCTTTGAGTAAAGCACCTCACTCTTTCCCTCTCCAAGTACACTCTATCCCGACCTCGTACGTTAGGTGAATTACTTTCCACTAGGTGTCCTATCTCTCTTTCCACTCGTCCTCCAACCGTTCCCCTCCTCTTCCCTCTTCCTCCTTTCGAGGCTCCTTTGTCATGGTGCCGGGGGTGGCGTGGGTACCGCGACCCCCTGCGGGGTCTTCCTTATTCATCCATTACTCTAAATGTGTCCCGTCCGCATTCCTCTTTGTCGGAAATCTCCCTCTGCCTCCCAAACCATCTAGCTCCCTCTCAAAACGCGGCGTCGACTTCCTTCGTCATCTTTCCCCATTCCCCTTTCCTCCGTTAGTCCTTCCGTCCTTTCTCTCTCTCTCTGATCCGCAGGGCACCCCTGAAAAGCTTTAAACCAGCTCGTCTCCCAGAAATCTCCTCCCCGTCCCGTGCCCCTCAACCCCCGCACACCGCTCCCCTTCCCGACCATCTCTTTCCCACGACCTCCTTCAAACGTCATACACCCCCGCTCACCCCTCCAACCCCCTCCCTCTTCTCTCCCCCTCCCGTATTCCCTCTCCCACGCCTGCGAGAGGGCTCCTCCTCCAGCCTTGATTATCCCCATGGATACTTGGCGCTTGACACCTTGACTTACGACCCGAGATGGGGATATTTTTCGTCCGCGAAATGAACCGAGCGTTTGCCGTCTTTTTATTCCCAAAGCCCCTTCCCTACCCTCCGAGAAGGTGGGCTCGACTGCTCCCCGGGCTGAGCCCAGGTGTAAGGAGGTTGAAGCGAGGGGGGAGGCTGAGATGAAAAAATAGCTAGGGCATTCCGTCTTTCTAACGCGTGTGCAGTATTGTGTATCGACGTTTGTGAGATAACTCTTTGACATGGTCCCATAGCACGCGTCGCTCGAACGTTAACCTTTTGGCACCGTAGTGATATTTCCTCGAAACAACGGCTATTTAAAGAGTGACAGTTATTTAAACTTTCATTTGGCCAAAAATGTTAAAACATGACGGGTTGTTGGTTCGATATGTTTCCAATTTTTCTTCAGCCTATTTTTTTGAGTCCGAAAGGTACTTTCACTTTTGCGATTTATTCCCGCTTGAACTTTTCCCGGTATTTGCTGAAATTTTGATGATCAAAAAAATTTTTTGTTTGAGTGTATTAATTATGTAAGGATTTCAGTCATTTTATGTAACTGAACAGTCATCACCATCACGTGGAACTTATTTTGCCCTTGACATTTTTCATTTTTCTCGGAATCTTTTGCTCTTTGAATAAAGTGAGAGAGTAATTAGGAGATGGATTGTCGATCAAATGGATTCAAGGTACCATTTTTCTATTACAGCAATGTCGATGAAAACCCGTTAAAGTGAAACTCTGTCTCAGCAAAAAAAAAACTTTTCCATCCTTCCATATATAAGCAAGATAACTTTTACCTCCATCGCCTTTCATGACTGATGCCCTGAAACTTTTCACCACACCGAGGTTTACGGGAAGGGTATTACGAAATGGCGAAGGTGATGAAATTTCTTCACCTATTTTGTCTAAGCCTCTACTTAAACCGAACCTGTGAAAGAATAACAAGGATTCGAAGTGGATCACAGTCCTCTCCCCGGCCGTAGTGACGTGTTTATCGCGGTGGTATTTCTTTACGGGACCAGGGTTAGCAGACGCGGCACGATGGGCTTCTTTGAAATAATTCAAATGGGAATTCGGGGCAGGGAGGGAGGAGGAGCATTTATGTGAGGCGATAATGTTCATTCGCATCCTCCCTTGTCTCTCCGTTTGACGTTTTCATCAAGTTCTCTCCCTCCCCACTCCCTCTGCCCATCTCCAGGCGAACCAGGCGAGAACACCAAGGTCCGGGGAAAGGAGGCGCGGGTCGTAAGAGCATTAAAATGTGTCCCGCATTCACGGCAGTAGCTTTACGTAGAGGAGAGACGCTCCACGCGCGTGATTAGGAGGGAAGACGCCTGCCTGCCTGCATCTCTCTCTCTCTCGTGTATGCGCGGGAGGAAAATGAATTGCCACCGCTCCATCCACTTCACATCCCGGACAGGCTCCATCAATTTCACGCGAATTGCTTTTAATATAATTCTACATTAAGAAACGCTACGGGGGCATGAGGGAGGGGTCGCGAGCGAGAGGGTGGTGGTGTTGGCGCGGGGGGAAGTGGGGACAAGAGCGGGTGACGGAGCGGTTGGTGGAACAGCGGGTGGGCCAGAATAAACGGGCGGGGAATAACTTGCGCATTTTAAAGCGCCCATGCGTCTCCCTTCCTGAATTCCGAAGGAAATAATTTAATAAGATAAAATAGGAGAAACTGACGGGAAATGAAAGGTCACGACCCTTTCGCGTGTGCTTTCTTCTTATTTTATTTAATCCCCTCTTCCCTCGATCCCTTTTTTTCACCCCTCTCCGTTAAAAAAACCTCTCTTTCTGGAGGGTAAGGTTTTTATATACCCTTTACCTCCTGGTACCCCGTCTTTTCACTGCATTTTCCGCTCCCCTTAACTCAACCCACCCGCTAAGTCCTCGCCTCCCAACCCTTTCTCCGTGGGGGAGGGGGAGTAGTGGGGAGAGGATGAGACTGTTAAGAAGAAGCACGTCACTAACCATTTCCCGGCTTTCTTGGCTCGTCCCTGGGTAATGCTGTTTTTTCAATATCCCTCCCTTTTTTGCAGTGATTACGTATTCCTGCTACCTCTCCTCATTCATTCTCCATTCATATCAGGTCCTCTTCCCGTGTCCTACCCGTAAGCTCATCAGGATCATCTCTTCCGCCTCCCTTTCCATCCATCCTAGTCCCCTTCTCCCCTCTCTCCCTCTTTCATCATCCTCTCACTCCTTCCATCCCTCATCCACCCTTTTCCTCTTCTTCAATTCCATTACGTATCTTCTATGCCCTCGCTACGCCCGGGTTACCCATCCTCTCGAGTGATTCAGAGTGCCAGGGGCTTGAGCAACGGCGGGGGTTGAGATGCGGGTGGTGGGGCGACCTTTCAGCGGTAGCTAGTTTTACCAGGCCAACGAGCAGGCTCATATGCAGTCTATTAAGCCGTGGGTAAGTTTTCAAGTCTCGATGTCATGGCATTTAATTAGAAACCAACATTTTATGCTCCTCGTTTCTTGGAGCTTCCTCAAGACGCGGGCCGCCACGAAGGCTGTGCTCTAATGGGTTGATATCGGGACCGACTATTGTACGTACATATAGCCCTTAATAAGCTTCAACTCGCTTTTCGTCTGCAAGGGCAAGTAAATTTCACCTTTTCTGCGAGTTTTCCCAAAATATAGAGAATTTCTGCATTTGTCTGATCAGCAATGAGGGAACAACAAACTGATTTTAGTGGGTTTAAGTTTATTTTGAGCTACTAACATGTTATTATGTATGTATATTCCTCACGATTCGAAGGTACTAGTTTTAATATGATCGAAAAATATTACTACCCTTTCATTGTTTATCGTTTCTGATCCAAAATTTATTGAATGATGGATTATTATCATACTTTTCATTGCTACTTTTATCTAAGTGATATTTGTGTGGAAAAATTCTATAGAGGAAAGAAAACAATCACTTGTGGTAAGAGAATAACCTCAGCCCATTTACCACATTGCTGATCCACTGAGGTTTCGTGTACCCGTATTAGTTTCTATGGCTTCCAAATATTGAGGGGCTTTGGGGGTCAACACTCGGTTAGGCTCTTGTGTATATCTGATGATAGCTTTGTTTATGTTATTTCCTATGAAACTCCCACCCAATTAGTTTTGTTTAAGATGCCATGGGCTTCATTTAATTGTGAACTTATTAATTTTAAAGGGGAAGGAAACATAGGTATTTTTTCCTGTGCAGTACGTGCCTATAATGGGTCGTGAATATGGTGTGCAGAGAAATTTTTTGAAGGACGGCACATGGAACCCATTGTCAAGATAACGCGTCTTCTAGTTCGAGAAACATTAGAGGTATCCGTATGGAGTTTCCCTCTTCCCCAGCAGGTGACTTGTTTCTGTTTGAATTTGCCTCTTGCCATTTGACCGCACCCCGCCGCTGATCTTCGCAGCTGGCGGGAGCAGAATCCATGGTTGCGCGCTACCTCGCTCGAGAAACGCCCACCAGTCCCCACCCACACCCAACGCCCCCTCTGCGGCGCAGCCACACCTCCCTCTCTTACATCCTTACACTCCTCATTCGCTCCATCTATCCTCGTTCTCGAATTCTCCTTTGAGCATTCTCCTTCCGCCTTGCTGCTGCCGTGCGCCCACGCGGGAGCGGAGAAAGGAGAAGCATTGGATGTGGGCCGCCCGGGTGCGTGGAGCGGCGAGTTGGCAGCGGGTGCGGGTGAGGAGCATAGCGAGAGGGAAAAAGAGGCTATGGTGCAGGGAGGTGAGGGGTCGAGAGGGAGGCAAGACGGAAGAGAAAGGGAGACCCATTCGTTTCCGATGTGGTGGAAATTCACCGATTCAGATGGGAGAGAGGTCTCTTTGGAGATGAGCGAGGGGTGAAAGGAAAAGGCGAGGGCGGAGATGGGGAGGAAGAGAGAGGAAGGAGGATGAAGGAGGCGGGAGAGGGAGGTGGGAGTAGGGAAGGATTTACCCTTTCTCTCTCTCCTCCTCGCCCAAGAGGAACGGCCAATGTGAAGGGGAGAGGGATGGAGAGCGAAATACCGGGCCGAAGGAAATCGGAAGGGTGGAGGGAGGTTGGTGTATATTCGCGTACCTAAGCACAACCATTTTCGAATCCTGCCGAGGGGGTGGAGATGCGTGGATTGGGCACCAATGGGGGGCGATGGATGAGGTGAAGTGCATGAGAAGGGGTGGAGAGAGAGGGGTGCGGATGGGGGCTGTTTGCGCAGTGGGGTGTGAATGGCTGGCCCGGCGGGTCGGGTGCGCATATAGTTTCGGGGATTTCGGATTACGTCGGCGGAGTCTGGTGGGGGGAGGGGCAAAAAGCCCTGGCATTAGGTATGCAAGGGAGGTGTTTAAGCCGCTGAAGGGATGAAAACTGTTTCGGGAGCGCGGAAAGAATGGCAGACGAGGAGTTGGTGCTCGGTTAAGTAAGAGGGAGAGGAGTGGGAAGGGGATGGGGGCTGGGGCAATGAAAAAGTGGCGTTCGGTTGAGATATGGAGGGGAATGATAAATAAATTCGTACCTAGAGAGGGGGTTTCCCTGGGAGAAGAATAAAAGGACGTGTGGGACGTCCTAGCCCTTGGCCGTCGTTATACGACTCCCACGACTCTTTGGGCATCGGATTGAGAGGTCCTCGGAGGGAGATAACGGATTGACTACCTTCCATTGAGTTGCGTGTCGCGACCGTCCCATCCGGCTCCATAATCCTCAATCCAAAGGGCCCGATGATCGACCTAAAGTTTTGAGCGAGGATATAATGCTCGCCGTCCCTGTGACTGTGACTAATGGAGAAGGGCGCTTTGTCATAGGGAGGGAAGTGGGATCGGAAACTATGGGAAGCTGGCGAAATAATGGCTTCGTTCTGCGGAACGGTGGAGGCTGGAGCGATGGGGAATCCGTGGGAGGACAGGGAACGGAGTTTATTCAAATGGAGTTACTCCCGTGTTAGAGCGGAGGTAGGGCTGACGCAACTACACGACTGACAAAGTGAGGAAAGGAGCGAGAGAGAGAGGGGGTCATTGTTCTCTCTCTCTTTCTGCCATTTCCGGAAAAAATACTATTGCGTCAGAATCTAGATGGTATCTCTTAAACCAACCTCCGGTTTCGTGGGTATGACAGTTACTAACATGCCTGCAATTCCATTCGCGCACGCTACTTGGATTTTCGTAACTCTGTAACCGATTTAACTGCTAAGTTTCGTAAATTCACCTCGGGAAACACCTGTGCAATAAATATTTTAATTTCAAATGATTATCGTGCTGGACTTCACGAATCTTAAGCAAATATTTGTGCTTACATGCCAATCTGATGAGATACCTCGAGAGTACCTACTATCTGAAATGATTACATTAGTACGACGTACTTTAATAATGTCTCAAAAATAGTAAAAATATGCGAAAAGAAGTACAATAAATTGTCTCATTAATTATCACCACGATACTTTGATAAGATCTATTGTTAACCTTTAATGAAAAATTAAAAAATAAAATTTTACTCCTCTTTTCACTTCATTTATATCATGAAACGTGCCAGAGGGATATTTAAAAAATATTTTTTTCAAAAGAAACATTTGTCATAAATTTCTTAAATATCTCAAGTATCATCTGTATTATCTTTATTCAAATTAATTTTTGGTTATGTTGGTTTTTATCTGTAAACAATATGCCTTCTAGGGCAACACGACGACTTTTGTGCATGAAAATCCATTAATGTAATTGAAGCAGTTACTTCAGTTTGATTAATTTATTAAGATGCATTAGGTTGGGTGCTCTAATAATACCCTGATGCTATTATCTTCTGTAAGGGGCTTTCTTCATTAACTTTGAGCAGAATTGTCCCACGGTAAAGCCTAAATGCACTGAACGTTATTTGAAACGGAATGACATAAAATTGGACATGATTTCACATGGCATTGAAGAACGTGGAACTCAGGACTCCAACTGCATTTCGAGACTATATAGAATGCATGGTGAGGGAATTAGTAATTAACTGTGGACTGGTGTCGGGTACAATACCTAAAGTTGGCACTAGATCATAGTCGCATTTAAATTTATATCATAATGACGTGGAGGCTCTGTGCTACATCCGTCAGTACCGCATAGAATAAAGAGTTTTTATTCCTAAGATAGGGACGTGAGGGAGAAGAATATATGACCAGACTAAGAATAGAGAGGCGCGAGCGGAAAATAGTGCGCTGGTTGCGAATAAGAGAGTGCGAGATAAGGAGAACGTGGGTGAGAAATGCTCGGCCCCATGAAATCCCCAAGGTGTATTTTAGCGCCAATTCTTATCGGAGCTACTATTTTTGAAGGGCAGGGGAGTTGCTTCACCCTTTGTGAAATTAGATCATAGAAGGTCTTATTTCCATCCAATCTCTTATTTTGAGCTGTTATAAGTTAATATTCTTTGTTGTTAATATTGAGGTATTAAATCAATTGTATTTTTCTACCCAGAAAAATTTGTTTGCCTTTATGAATGAGAACACCATAAATTTGTTTATTCCCTTAGAGGAATTTTTATTTCAGCACTCACTACTCTTCTGAAAATAAGAGACGAACAATCGAAATACAGACGTCTCCTTTTGTATACAAAGAATGCACGAATATCAGATATCTTCCTTGAGTATGATCCTTTAGGTGTATAGAAGTCGAATTTTTCTTTATTTCAAATGGTTCGGTTTTAGCATAGTTGCTGTTTTAATTTTCATTACTTACTTTCTGGAGATCTCCATTTTCTATTTTTGGTTAGTTAAGTTTAAAAGAAAGGCCTTTTTAGGAATAATGCACTTATATAATTTCGTTCTACTACTTCTTTCAGTACGCCGCTGGTATGTGACTTGGTCATAAATTATTCATCGTTACTCCGTGATGAATATTCAGGCAAGGGACACTCAGCTGCTCCATTATTTGCATATTATTTGCCCATGCTTATTAGACACGAGAAGCCACTTTAATAGTTTACCATCGTATTTCATATTTTGTAATGATATAAATTAACGGTCTCAGATAATTGCAATAAATTAGTTACGACAATATATATTCGGCTTGCATAAAAAAATGATATAGATGTCATCAATTAAGAAAACGATTCCCGGATGTTGGCCAATATTTTAGCTGGAGGTGTACAAGTCGTGTTTCCTTTCCCATGTTGATTTTTCGTAGAAAAATAATCCCGACGTCAACTGACCGATGCAGAAATGCCGAAGAGACGACTCATTTCTCCATTACGGTTATGTTTTATATTTACGAGACATCACACCGTGTTATTTATTACGACAGCTTAATTATAATGGATTGACTATTAATGGCGTTGGTGATGAAAATGCATATCGTTTCCGAGGATAGAATGTGGAAAAAAATTGTTCCCTGCGCTTGAAAATTAAGTGGAAAGATAAATTCACGCGATATTCCGAGGACGAGGGTAATTTTTGAGCTCGGATAGTATGGTGTTGTTTTTTCCCTCTCTTCGGGAACGAAACGAATTTCCACTCCCCTTGACTGAGGGAGAAATGCCAATGAGTCGCCTCATCTCTCTACGTTGGCCCGGAGGGTCTTTCTCCCGGATTTCGCTCGTGGGCCCGTCGGATCGCCCTCCGCTTCAGCAGGAGCCACCGCCTCCCCCCCGGTTTCCATCGCCGCTTCATTTTGCGTCCCCCCCCCCCTCTCACTCCCGCCTCGTACCTTCCCGCACTCACAATGGAATCAATTGCTCCGCTCATCCACTCGCCCCACCCGCACTGCGATGCACTCACGTAGTCGGCGAAAAAACATGCGCAACCCTCCTCTCTCCCACCCCGACCCCATCTTCCCCTCCCCGAGTGGAATTCCTCGGCGGGCGGGCGGCGCCACTCGACCCGATCGCAAGCGTAGCTTCCCTCGGAAAAATAAATCCCGAGAATTGAATTCCGATACATCCTCAAAAGTCCTCCATGTGCCCCTTTATGGGCGGATTCCTGCTTTTTTCCTCTTTATTTTCGTCCTCTCTAGCTGCCGTCTTCCCCGGGCTTTCGGCCGTGACGTCCACCCCCTTCTCCCCTGGCTTCCCCGTTACCATTTCCTCATTTTATTTCCTTATTTTGCGGCTATAGGCATGATTTTCTCCCTCTGACCAGATGATAATGCTTAGTCCCTTCCTCGTCCGCGCTTTTCTCACCATTCGCTGAAAGCTATTTAGTCGGTAAGTTATTAGGGGAAGGCCAACGGCGGATAAGGCCATTGGTGGAAATTGGGTGTGTTGGTAATTGTGTAGATTCAGGGATTTTTTTCTGGGCAAGCTTGAAGGGTGGATAGAAACCCGGCGTTGGTATTAGCCGCTCTTAACGAAATACGCCTCGGGTTCTACGGTTTAACGTCCCATCCAACAGGCTGAGTACTGAACCTGAAGTTGTCTCCACTCAGTGCTCAAGTAGGGAACGGCCTCTGTAGGGAAGTAGGGAAGTAGGGAAAAGTTCTCTGCCTCTCCCGGAATTTGAACCCGGATATGGGCATGAAAAGACAGACAGACATGTAATTGACAGACCCCGACACAGTGAAGACACCGACTTGTGTCTTTACTTTGTCGCCGATCCAGGTTAGAACTATTCCGCAATAATTATCTTGGCAGCACCCAAATGGAGTCTGTGTAGTTGGCTGATCGGTATTAGTACAATCCGATCCACGTTAGAACTATTCCGCAGTAATTTATATTGGCAGCACTCTAATCGAGTCTGTGGAGTTGTCTAATCCGTATCAGTACAAAGTTGCTTGTTAGGACCATAGAAAGATATTTTCGACTATGCTGGAAATGCAGTTTTCTATCATAGCCACGATTGAAACTAGGACTTTCGGGATGGGAGGCAAGTCCTCTTGGTATCACATCAACCCGATTTCTCTCGCTGAATGATTCTAAGCTTCTTTTTCTTCACATTTCATGTTTCTCTCTTTCTCGCGCTCACTCTATTCGGAGCCCTCGGAAAGTAGCCCCCGGTCATCTATCTAGGAAAGTTTCGCAGCCATCTACTACATATCTTCACCGCTCCCGGCAGTGCTCAGCTACCCGCCCATCCTTAATGACCCCAGCTGTCTCTCTCCGCCCCCAAACGACTGCTGCAAGTGACACTCGTGTCCCCGTGCCCATAGCCTCCTAACCCTATTCTCTCCGCTCACATCCCCCGGCCGTCGTTACTCCAGAATAATCTCGCTGTTTTTGATGGAAGATGCCTTGTGAAGGTGTCTGTGTGCGGACGTGTGTACCATTTTCCCAAGCTAGCTACCCTTCTCCTCGTGCCTGAGATTCCGGGATCGCATTGCAAGGACTCGCTTACTCTCTCATTTCTCCTGCCTCTGCCTCTCTCTTTTCCCACCAGAGTGTGATGTGTCGTCGTTCAGAATTCGGCAAAGGGCGTCTTGAATTGTGAAAGGAAGCCATGAGTTGGTGATGGAACAAGAGTATCAGGGTAATTAGTGCTTGAACTGCTCTTCTGTTTGAAGTTCAAAGTAAGGACCTGTGGTTTTGTTGAATTTTGATGATCCTTCTGAATATGTGAAAGGAGGGCGGTACTGTCCCTTTTCAATGCAGAAACTATGGTTGTAACGGTAATATTATAGTGAGTGGGGAGATAAAATTTAAATGTCATCTAGTGCATAGTGAATGACGCACTTGTGCTTATATTTATTTTAAACACAGCTTGTATCTGTACTTCTTTGGATATGCAAGAATTCTTTACCATAATAGCGTATATGTATGTTGCTACTATTGTCAGTTGTATTCAGCCTATTGAATGATGCACAAGATAGATCCTGCGTCCGTAGATTCTAAAGAAATTCATAAAATTACGATTCTTTATTGATTTCTATAGTAATATTGCCTCACATTATAGGAGGCAAAAATATCGCGATGCAAGTGGATGTTTGTATTTCGTTTATGGCAGCAGGTATTGGTAATGTACTGGGATATCATCTCAAAATATGTTCCATCTGCATGAAAGGGTTTATTCTGAATGGTCTCAGCGTACATTTTGTGAATGTTTCCGAATTCTTTGTTTTAAGAGTTAAGTTAGGTTAGAAATAATTAGAGGGAGGTTATCGACCAAAGACTGAGTTTCATTGCCTCACTCACCAACTCCAGTTTTCTCCCGTTATTATGACAGCTAAAATTCCGATACTTTGCATTTTATAATGATTATCCTTTAAACCCAGCATTTTATTTTTATCGCGGCAGTCATCATCTCATAGTCTTTAATTATCTCTATGCATCCACTAGCAGTTACGATCCTGAACTTTACGTTATAGCTTCCTTTACTAGCCTATCTTGAATAACTAGTCATTGTTTTATTTAGTTTCTGCCTACCTGTACTTCTCCATTCTGAGCCATCAGGTCAAATGCCTCAATTTTCTTCAAACCGCCCGACTTCATAATCCAGTTACCGACAGTACAGGGCCACGTTCCTGATAAAATTTTCCATAACGCTTGAATATAAATCTTTATGCAGAATTCTCATTATTGATTCTTTTCACTTTATAGATGCCTCCTTAACCATGGTCACCCTTAGCTGTGCTGTATTCATTTCCCTTCACAATGCTGAGCTAATGCTGAACTTTTTCAGCATGCTCTTCCGCTGTAATTATCACACTATAAAGTCTTATAAGGAATCTTATAGCCTTCATCTTATTTTGTTGATTTTAATTTTATCCCTCATCGTAATTAAGTGTCCGGGACAGCTGCAATCCTTTCAATGACTGGTTGGCAAAATCTTCACCTTGACGGAAACATTTAATTTGCATGCATAACTTCCCCTTCCTCTGAATCTATTCTCGATATATTCTCAATGCTCTGCCACTAATTATATAAATGCCAATAATAATGCTGAAGATACATGACCATATATGAGTAAAATTGCATATTCCGGGATACCTATATCTTCTATCCTATTTAATTGGCCATAGTCATGGAAATTTTTCCAGCTATCCTCCTTTCTGCTCTATAAAAAATCATTACCTTGTATTATCCTAACCTTCACCCAATATCACCTGTCAAACGTCTCAAAATCATCGAAGTAGACAAATACATCTTGATAATATTTAACATTCATTTGTATCAGGATTCTTGTTCAGTGTTGTGGCGCCACTTGTGCGTCTTTCTTTCCTAAAATCAAGGCTATTTTGGTGTATAAGCGCACTGCTCTCATGCCATTTATTTATGAATTTTCTTGACAGACGAAGAAGACTCCAATTTTTCTCCATCTACATAACAGGAGACCACTCGGACTTAAATTTTTAAATGCTACCCGATAAATCGCTGGGTGAGAACTGCTGGTAAATAAAATTCAATATCTTCCAAAATGAAAGCGTTAGTTTGAATTACTTGGCTTCCAGATAGAGCACAAAGCTACAAATACGTATTAATTTCTAACTTTCTTAAAACTTTGACTTTTTTACGTGTCGATTTTTGTGCCGACACACGAGTTGGAACTAAGCTATGTGGAGTCGAATATCGCGCGACGTTGGAATTGAAAAGAAGCTTTACACTTTTCAGCTTTACACATGGCCGAATTGAACTCATTATTATATTGACATCGTATTACGTAGCTGTTTTGTCTTGTAAATGGGAATAAATTTTAATTTTCAACAAAGTCTGCTGTTTGGATATATTCCTTATACTTTAAATGTACCTTTTCTTTTTTGTCTCAAATTCTTTCGAAGCTGATATAATAATATGCCTTTCTGTTTCTAATAATCATTTTCTTACTTCTGTTTCTCAGAGTTTTATTTGGTTTTCAACATGTTTGAGCTGTTTAGTTTTTCAAAATTCTTTTATGGATCTAATTCTTTTTGCGTCGAAAGTTCCTTACCTATTATTAATTCACCTGAGATATTCTAAAAATCTCTTTGCACTTCGTATATTGTCCCTGTAAGATTCCTGATAATTTCTAAGGCTCGGTGTATTTCGTATATAATGTGTTTTCCAGAGCTTTTGAATTTGTGCATACCTCACCAATTTTGTCCTCGATTTGCCTCTGACCTACGTTTAGTGCGCACTTAGTCCACTCAGAGTCCACTAAGAGTGTCTTTGTTACAACTAGTCAGTGGTAAAATACGACGTGGTACGTTAGTCGTGGTAAAATGTTAGTTAAAATCGAGTGATGAACCTAGATATTCGTTTTCTTTAGAATACATTGCCACTGAAAACGGCCTCTAGTAATGTAAGTCAGCCATTGGAAGTTGACGCGTTTCCATGCAGCAGGAATCTCATTAACTCCGTCTGAAGGGGAGCATTTTTCCCAGTTTGGAGAGTTAAAATGGAACATTTTCGCATAGTGTGCAATATTCAATCAATATTGCGCCATGAGAAGGGTTGAAATCGATGTGTCTTTCATATTTCGATAAGAAAGAGCACAATAAGAGAAACTATATATCACAGGAGAGAAAATGCATAACACGTAGGTAGTGCGGATTCACCGTTATATATTTTAGTTGATAACAGGAAAGGAAGATTTTCAAAATTATGATGCTATTTTTAAACATCTTCTTTTCTGAAATGGTAATTCAATATAACTTTTTTCTTCCAGTATATTTACCATTAGGGATCCTTAAAGAACTAGGTCACAGTCATAAAATATCGCCACCTCGGCTAAATGGTAGGTACCTCAATGAATTACTCGCCATATTCAAATCGGACTTTGAAATCATTGAATGCCATTTTTTATAGAATATTTTTTCACTGTACGTAAGAATGTCACTGTACCCTGGAGTAATTAATTACTCCGACTAATTTTTAACAATTTTAATAACATTTTTCTCTTCAATTATGTACATCTTTTTACAAAACCACTTAGGTTACTTGATGGAAAATTAGTAGGCACATTCGTGTTAGAATATTGAATGGTTCCAGTGACAAAGACCGCGTAAAATAAATTGAGTTTGACGTACATTTTATTTACAAATGGCCAGGAGAAATACTTCAAAGTGAGCTATTTAGGCATTTTTTAAAATTATTTATCAAGCTGTGTCACAGTATTTAAATCTTGATTCGTAAGATTATAAAGGTAAATGTCGTACTGACTATAGCACGATCTTCTTCCCTTTTATCATGTTCATTCGAACTTCTTCCCTCAAACTTCAATGATCCTAATGACCGTCGCAATAAGCAGATAGGTTAGTTTAATGAAGGCTGATTACTTTTTATTGGAAAATAGAAATTTATCGGTTCTGTTATTAAACGTGAACTACAGCCTTGGTGTCAGCAGCAGCAGAGAAGTCCAGGCTGGAAGCATTTGAAATGTGGTGCTACCGAAGAATGATGAAGATGAAATGGATTGATCGAATGACAAACGAAGAAGTCTTAAGAACAGTAGGAAAGAGATGTCTACTGAAACCTTAAAAAGAAGACGAGACAACTTAATAAGCCACATCTTGAGACGCGATGGCCTGATGAAGACAATCGTTGAAGGAAAAGTGAACGGAAAGAATGGAACGGGCAAGCCTCGTATGAGGTATATGCAGCAAGTTGTGACGGATGTAAAAGAGAGGACCTACGTCAATATGAAGAGGTTGGCGGATAGAAGAATCGAGTGTAGGGCTGCGTCAAACCAATCCTAGGATTGTTGACTGATGATGACAAATAATTAAACTTCACTCTAATAAACATATTTCAAAGGAAATATGTCTTGTTTTGCTGATCAGTTCTTTGAAATCACCAGGGGCTTCAGTTACTAAAAAAATGACGCAAATTAATAAAACCATGTCTTGTGTTACATGGTGGTACTCCATAGTCAAAATTATTGCTAAGGAAAACTAACGTCCACAAAATACCGCTTATAATATATTTACTGGCAACATTCATGTGTAGTATTTCGTAAAAGGTTTCCTAAGTAAATTTAATGACAAAAATATTCAATAAAAAAAATAATGCGTCTCAATGATAAATATTATGCAGCTGATATCAGCTAGATAATGGGTAGAAATAAATCTATACTGGCTTAACTGATCTAGTACTTCATAGACATACGCTCATACTTGGGCAGATTCAGGAATGGTGTAGCGGAAATGACAGATCCTGAATATGACTGTGACTTAAATCGAGTACATTAAACATTCTGTGGGAAAGTGGGGTATTGCTTGACTGAATAAACTGTTGCAATAGTCATAGTGAACGTCGCTTTTTTATAATTCATCACCAGACCTTTTTAATGTTGATTAATTAGTTTTAGTTTTGTCCACGTGAAGAAAAAAAATTCTATTTATGATCTTAAATTTCCGCTCGGATTTCTGCGCGATAGATTTCAAACGTAGTGTAATTTGTGCTTTATGGGTGGCATTCATCTACGTGGGACAATATCGTTGCCCTGTAAAGTTCAACTGCGGTCGAATCGTTCCCTCCATTGAGGACCTCATGTTTTTGTTTTACTCGTTCCTTCCACTCCTTGAAGATGCATCGATTCCGTAATGTCTGGGACTCAATTCCGGAGGACATAACCCCTGTACTTGAGTCCCCTGAATGAAAACCCAGCGGGTGGTAGTAGTGAGTGATGAACCAATTTAAACTTCCAATTCCGCCGGAGGGGTGAAGAGGGAGGTTTTGGCGTTTTTCTCCCGACCGATGAGGTGTGAACGCGGCGGCTAGAACCCTCTGAAGCCATTGGGGCCGTAAAAAAGGCCACGACTCCTTTGCCCTCTGCGCTCCTCCCACTCCCAGCCTCCCTCTCCCCCTGCCCACCTACACGACCGCGGTGGAAACGAAGCATCAGTCTAATATTTGTCCTCTCCTCCGTCTAAGTCCTTTCCACATCCTTCTCCCAGAGAACCCTCAGCCATCCAGCCCGCCAGCGCCTATCAGCCTATCTTGCCGCTCTATGAGACACATTCCTCGCTACCCAATTTCCGAGTTCACAGGCATCAAATTGCCTGTCAAGGAAGCCTACCCGACTCCATTCCTCCTTCCCGGGGATCGCTGGGACTCTGTCTGAAACCTCACTCCCCCCACGGGGTTCAAGTCTCCGTCTCGTCCCTCTTCCTCCGTCTCGACGGGATAGACGTGCCTCCCACACTAGTCTCCTCTTCACGTGCATCTCCCCCATGCACCAACCCCCGTCTTCTCCTCAAGCCTTTCCTGCTCTCCCCGCCGTTTCGATCCAACCCTCCCTCCTCCGGAGTGTCTCTCTCTATCTCCATCTCCGCCTCGCTCCCGCCAATCCTCGCCATATTCCTTCCCACCCTCTCAGCCTCCTCACTCAGTCCCCAGCCCCCCCCTCATCCTCTCCATTTTTCGCCCACCGCCGCAAAGGAGGACTTGGCCTACATTCCGCTCAAACCCCCTTAAGGGATTTCCATCATCCCGCAAATTTTGGTCCCATCCACCTTCCAACCCCGTCACCTTCTCCCTCCGCCCCGCTCCCATATTACTCTTTCCTCCGCACTCGTCAGTCACCCCTTCTCTCGTGTGGGGAGGTCTCCCCATCTCGCCCCCGTCTCCTCGCTCTTCCGCATCCACCTCAAGGCTTCCCTCCTTCCGACGTCGTCCACTCTCCAAAAAAGAAAAAACCCTCCCCCCACCAATCCTCACGTCTTAGTCCCGTTCCCCACCCGATCCCCACCTTATCGTCGACCGATTGCCACGGTGGGCAGGCGTTTAAACATCTATTTTTGGGACCCAATCTCACGGCTCATTATGACTCCACGATCTAATAGCGTATGGAAGATTAATGCTGGGATAGAAACTTCCCCATCCTGTCCGTTTTCCTCGACAAGCCCCTCCGTCGTTCCTCCCTTTCCCCGCGTCACCCGATCGCTTCCCTCCGCACCGGATCGTCTCCCGAATGCCGTTTGACGTCCGATCTCAGCTTCCTCCGACTCATTCCCATCACTCTTCGGGACGTGGCCCCGCCGTTATGACTCCATCCACTCCATCGGGGGGAGGACGTTCTCTTACCACCGATCGTAGCGAGAATCGAGTCCGGGTGAGGGACATGGAGGTCTCATTCCCTTCCTCCTGGGAGCGGTTTGGAGTCCGGGGTGGAAGAGAGGTCTAGGTAATTGCTGGCGGAGAGATTTTTCTTTTCCCCGTCGCGGCAAGAGCAAATTGGTGGGGGATTTCGAGGGTTAACGGGAGGTTGGGGCGAAGCCGGACGTTTCTATGGGAGTCCAGGGATGGGACGGGAAGATGGGGTGCAGTGCGGCGTCCAGGGGATGAGCCGGAGGGGTGCATCGGAGGAGGCAATCTTACATCTCAGTCCTGACCCGCGACGTGGGAGCATTTCGCATACCGTTCACGTATTCTCTCCTTAACTCCTCTTTGGCTTGCGGCGGTCTTTCCTCCCCACCACCCTCTCCCACCCGCCAAGACTTCTGGTTACCTCGGAAGCCAAGGATGACATCTCCGCTTCCCGACTCTTTTTTTCCTTTCAAAAAATATATAAAAAAGAAATAAGAGAGACGTTCTCCTGAGACTCTAGCGGGATGACGGTGATTGTCTTCGATTTCCAGAGAGAGACGGGAAGGAGGAGGAATAGTTGGAGTTGGGGAGGAGATCTTTCAGACGAGGTTACGCCGAGTATTCAGAACGACGTTATGTTTCCGCAGGCGAGAGAAGCGGGCGAAGGTTCATTAGGCGCGTGATGTCGTGAATGCCTGCAATCAAGTATTAAAGTCAAAGCCGACTTCTGTGCATTATTGCATCGAGTTACGCCCGGGTATGTGGGAGATGATTAAAGTTGGGTCGTGAATTGACTCACTCGGGACATTAATGCACCGGGATGTTTGCCACGGTCGTGGGAATAGAGTGAGTAATTCGTTATTTTTTAGACTTGGAATGTTCATCTCAGGCTATTAAATTTATTCTCAAAGACATTGCCGTTATCATAAAAGCGTCCTTTCTTGTTATTTCACACTGAACTCAGCTGACTGAATCATGGAAATTCTAATTTATATTTTTGAAAAGGACTGACTTATTTCGCGATTCAGTTGTCCCTTTTTTGCCTCTTTTCTTTCGTTTTTTAAAAACTTTATTTAATTGAAAGATACGTAATCTAGTTTTATTAAGACAGGCATCAATAATAAATATATTTAAATTATGGAATTTTTAGAAATAATTTTAGGAATAGATCTCTGTGAACTAGAAAAAGATGTACTTTAAATTCCTTTTCTTATGACCTATCCTGTTCCCATCAGTATTTATTTCTTCTGTTATATGAGCTTTTTATTGCTAGAATAATAACTTTATGAAGCTTTACCAACTTCCTCACATAGTGATAATAAACTTTTTAACGTGCATGTGAGTGTTAAAGTGAAGGGTGCGGAGAATTTGGCACCAATAATAACATTCGTTTATGTGCTTTTGAAAAATTACGAAAAACATGTTGCCGTCTTGAAAATTGCCAACATATTGCCAAGATTTCTATAAAGTTTTTAATCCTACTTTAAACTGTGACAAAGAACATATCGTTTTTAACGAATGTCTCGCTCGCAGAAATAGTGGTCAAGAAGTTTAATTATGTAATCTGAGAATTCATTTATTTCCAGGATTGTTTATAGTAGGTAGGCCGTGAGTAATAAAACGTCTTGCACTCCAGTTTTCATTCTTATATCGCCAATGAAGCCGAGTTGAACCATTTATAGAATTTTAGAGTTTCTCCATTTGTTTGCCTGGAGTTCATCTTCGAACAGAATTTGTTCGTGGGGAGTGGACCTTGTAGCATCTCACGTTACTGCTATTATTATCATTGTTCCTCTCATGAATATTAGAAGCCCAGACTATGCTCGGCTGTAATTCACCACCAAACACTCATCGTCTAAATGGCGTGAAGGGTACTCTGTAAATGAACAGGTAATATTGCTTTTTTCACTCTGTTTAGCACCCTTTCTCATCTTAGAATTGTCGAAACACTTGCT
This sequence comes from Platycnemis pennipes, assembly GCA_933228895.1. Classification (NCBI taxonomy): domain Eukaryota; kingdom Metazoa; phylum Arthropoda; class Insecta; order Odonata; family Platycnemididae; genus Platycnemis; species Platycnemis pennipes. The sequence continues at coordinate 112,683,972 of OW121847.1, forward strand.
ATGGATGCTTCGATCACTCTATAAAATGAAATTCACTTATTAGCAAAAATGTTTGAGTTTAAAAATTCTATTAGTAAAATCTGGTAATCAAGGAAAAGTATTTGGTCATAACTATATTTTTAATTTTCATAGAGTTTCTAAGCTAGTTTATGATACTTGCATGGTCTTCAATGCTAAAAAGATAGACTACAAGCTATTCTTCAATGCTAAAAAGATAGTCCACAGACTATAAGCTGTTTATTTAGCTTTATTGTTTATTTAGCTTGATGAAGTCGTTAAATTTGCCTTCAAAAACGAAAATTAAAAAGCGGTGCCCCTAAGGTCAATGTGTTATAGCATGACTGCCGTGGAGTTGAGAAAAGGCTAAACTTTGATGAGGAGCGATAGCATGCATTTAACCTTCTCGTAAAAGACAAATTTCCACAGGTTGCTTGCTTTTGTGATGTGAAACAAGAATGTATAAATGTCTCAAAACTCGCGGAAACGGCTCCATTGTCTACATGGTGATGATTCACCTTCAGCCACACATCCGTAAGGATAAAGGGGTGGACAGTGTACTCTTTTGATGCAGGTGCATCGTAGAGAAAAGTCATTTTCAGTGATTGACGTCCAAAAAATGATGTACGTGCACCTTATGGAAAGTGCGTTTTTCTGTATCGTTTCTCCCGGATTTTTGTGGCCGTCTTTCGTTTTCGGGGTTCGCAGCAGAGCCGAAGAATCTCGATTCTCTTTCGACACCCGCGTCATTAGTTCCGGCAATGCTGATGGAGTAGTCGTTAACTGAACGTTACCAATGTTTGGTTTTATTGAGCTTTAAATGAGGAAGTCGTTTCCCAGTCTAATGGACATTTTAATGGCATTATATCACTTCGTATGACTCATTAGTGTACGTTGTATCTCTGAAACAGCTATCGTTTTGTTCACAGCGAGGGCCAATGGGCTCAACAGACAAACAGATGTTCAAGGAAAATTACGACGTTTGGAGCGCGTTGGTAGTGATTAAATCTCTTTAAAGGAACGTATGCGCATTGAATAGATTTATGCTAAATGTGGGACAGTGTAGTCTTAAGAGTCGGCCTTGATCGACCTTACATCCTCGGAAATACGAAATAATTTGATCGCCAGGCATTGGAAGTTGAGAAGTCACTGGTTTTTTATTAAATCAAAATACGTTATCTCTATTGTGGACATATTTTCAAATGCTTACGAAGAATCTCGCGGTTTCTATTTTTAATATCTATTAGAAACTAACTTTAGCTGACGATGTCGATGCTTTCCAGTGTTAGTCCAGGAATAATACTGTCTTCAGCTGCTATTGAATATATGCCATTTTTTATTCCCTAGAGTTTGCCTACGCCAACTTATAGTCATATTTTGCTGAGGTGAAGACAAAGTATTCTGCTCCTTTTGTTTTCGACCCTTATTGCTCGTGGTGATATTTTCAACTCCCTTGAGTGCTGTTTTTTTAACTTCTTTGGAAAAGTGAATGGGTCAATCTATGATAAGGGGAGATGAAGGAAGGTTGTTGGGCAACAGGGAAAATGTGGGGTGAATAGAGAGTTTGGAGGAGAGTAACAAAATTTGCAGTGGAAGAGGTGAAGGACGGGGCAAAACTATAAGCTTGGGAAAGTATAAAGCACGAAATAGGGATGCAGTAGAACGCATAGCATTAAGAACGCCTGTGAGTAAGAGTTTATTACCATCAAAGTTAGCGAAAAAATCGCTCTTCAAGCTCCGGCCAGCTCTGGAGATCGTCCGCCGGCGTAGTTCTGCATTACGCGAAGAAAAAAAAGGGGGACTGTGAGGCCGGCCATGTAGCATTTTGCGCTTGAATAAGTGGCGCTTTGAAGCAATCCATGAATGGGAAATCGCTAGGCAAGCTGCTTGCTGACTATCAAAGAAGTTAATGTTTGAACTTCGGCATACGTTTACTTTTTCACCGTTTACGTCCTGTAGTCCCGCAGCGAATGACCCACTTTTATGAAGTTCGTGACCGTCATCTGTTCTGCGCCGTAACATTGCTTGGAGGGTATCCGTGGAAACTCGCTCAGTTGTCCATTTATCCATTCGAACGAATTCAGGGCCAGGCCGATAAACGATGGGGGTGCATCGCCATAAAGTTCAAATCCTTGCGCTTGTTTTGGAAGGTCGTTCTTAAAGGATAAAAAAAAATTTTGAGCAGATGCAGCATAGCTGGCGGTATAGACTAATGCAAAAGTTGGTACAATGAACACAACGGAGATGACAATTCCTGCTCACCCCTAGCGTTTGCCAAAGCATCAGCTGACTGTCCCTGGAATGATTCGTTGAATTCGTATGTGACCGAGTTTTGCGGTTGAATGGAATAATTTATAGCATATAAAATGTGGTGTTTGAATTTTTCTCCTCTATTAGAATTTCGTTAATGCTCTTTGTATCTAGATATTTACTTCAATGCATTAAAGATTCTTTCTAGTAACAAATGTTTGAGATATTTTACGTGGATGGAGCATTGGTGTAGTTTCATTTTCTATCTTTCGTTTAACGTATATTTCAAGTCAAATAAGAATAAGAATATTTTAGTGTGATATGATTTGGTGAAAATATTCTTTTGATTCTTTCTTATCCTCTATGATGTAAGTATTCATTTTTTTTCTTCGTGCTTAGTAATTTCGATTTTTTATGTCTAATTTTACCCAATAAATGAGGTGATATTTGTTCGTCCATGATTACAAAATAGCATTGTTGTATAATCCGTTTTCAGGGGGTACAATCCTATGTAATTGGGGTTACGTAATAGTTTACTCTGAGCTTATTTCGATAATTAACTCAGCATCCTTGCCAAGCAAGGGATTTGAACTCGCGACCTTTGTACCGGTGGTCCAAGGCGTTTGCGACCTGGCATGGAGCTCGAGTCTCTATAAAACGGCTTCACAAGCAGTGTTCTTGTGCATAAGGGCGATATTTTGTGGAAGCTTTTGGAGTGGTACATACGTAAAAGACTAGCATTGCTTTCCGGTTTTAGCATTTTTAGCATTAAATAACTTTTTAATATCATTAAAAATTTGGGAAAGGAATGGTCTTTTACTTATTTCTCCTTAAAACAACCTCTCGAGAGACTCAGTTATTATTCTTATAGCCATCCAGAGATCATTTGTATATCCTTAGTGGTGAAGATGGCATTTGCAACTCCTTTTATCGCGAGTATCTAAGGTTTAGTGTGCTTTCTGTGCGCTCTATCCATTCCATCCTCTTATTTCCGAGAACGCTCTCGAAAGTCTTGTTCAGTTCTCACGTCGCATTTATGACTCCACTATGCCTTTGAAGCGAAATCCATAGAAAATACGAGACTCCCCCGAATAAACAGTCCCAACGCGGATGCAGAGTACTCTAACTTGATCCGTACGAGGTCTAGAAAAAAATAGAAAAAGTAAATTCGGTATTTGTGTCATTTTCTTTTACTCACCGTCACGCGCCAACCTAATGACCCATTGTGGCGGGGCGGGGGCTTTAAATCTCCCGGTTAGTCCATCACACCCGCTTCGTTGCCCTATCGCGTTTAATCCTCTCACGCGTTCTTCCTTTCCCCTCTTCCGCGAACTCTCACACCGCCCTCGCGTCCTCTCTGCCGGCTACCACTTATCTAGCCATTCGGACGAGGCCGCGAATATCCGAAAGACACATCTAGCCCCGAGAGCTGGGCCACGGAAGGACGCACAGGAAGGCGGGGGTGAGAAGGACGTCTTCGTCAGGGGATGAGGGAGGGAATGCAGTGGGGTGGGGAAGACGGCTGACGCGAAGGGATGAGCGGAGTGGAATGAGGAGGGAGGGTGAGGGAGGGGGTAGGAGGGCGACAAGAGAGGGGGTGGGGTGGCGCATTGATCCCACGTGACCTTAATGCGGGTCATGGTTCCTCAACATCTCGCGGTCCGTCCGCTAGATGGAGTTGAACGAGGCCGGGGACGGAGTGGGGGGTGGGTGGAGGAGATTGAGGGGAAGTTGGAGGGTAGGCAGGACACGGTGGTATGAATCCCTCTCCTTTCACTCCCACGCCCCCCAACCCACCCACCACCATTCTCTCGCAAACTATATGTGCGAGGGTGGGCGCATGTAAGCCGTGCCTGTGTTTGTGTGCGCGTATATATCCCTTCGCTCGTTGTCTGCGGACTCTACCGGTGCCCTCCTCCTACCTCCGCAGCAGCGTTGTCCTCTTCCCGTTCACTCGCTCCGATCTCCACGAGACGCTGAAATGCAGGCCGCACTCTCATTGCTTATGGCGGGGTATGGGTTATGTTGAACGCGGGGAAATCACGTGGCGGGGAGGGGGGAGGAAGAGTAGTAGGACCAGAGTACAGAGAGCTGATCTCGCGCTCAAGGCGTTCCCATTTCTTGACGCCATATTGGCATCAAAGTTTCGCGGGTTGCGGCATTTACAGGAGCTAGGAGCGGCTACAGGACCAAGGGTAGGCTACCAGCCGGGTCGCCGACCGTATATCAGGCGCGGGCGTCACCTCAATGAAACAAAATGATCTATTACGCCTGGGACGTGGAAAACAAAGACGAGAGGCTTCAAAGTGGCAAAGGAATGGTACGAAGAAGTCACTTTACGGTGGAAAGGCCCACTCAGTAGTGGGTTGATTCACTGTAGTTCGTGCTGTCTTACTGGTATTTAGCAGTATTTCCTAGTTTACCATCGCAATTCCGTCGGGAAATAGGAGCAGCGTTTAAGGTTGTAGAGCGATTCAGAATAATGCTTAGCAAAAATCCATCGATAAGTTTTTGCACTAAAATATTGTTGAGCGTTACAGAAAAACGCAACCTATTGTTCTTACGAGAAAATACATTTTCCCAAATATATCATTGAATACATATTTTCAACGTCAGTGCGTACATATTTTTTTCACTTTTGAAATTTTTTTTCTGTGGTCCTTTGCTTGGTCCTATCATCGGAATACAATATTACATGGCAGTTTCCCGAAGGAGCCTTAGAATCTAAAGTTAGTCTAGATAAAATTTTGCGGTAGAGGTTCGAACCGGAAAACTCCACAGAGTGATCGCATTTGCTCCTCTCATTTAAAGGGGGAATGCTATGATATAAGGGGAAATCTTCGTCCAAGGTCTTGTCCTTCGTTGAATCTAGCAAAGGTGAGGCGTATAGTTAGCAACTTTCCTTTTGAGGTATTGGTTCCTTACCATATACATACCCAGTTAAAAGCTTTTTCAAACACCTGACTATGAGGAACACGCTGGAAGAAAATTAATAAATGAAATAGATTTTTTCGGCAATATCATGCAAGATTCTGTGAATAATAGACACCATTAAACTGTGGGAAATGAAAACTCACTCCGTGACAGCATTAATGAAGAAATAAATTCGATAATAGCTCCGCATGATCTTCATTTGGTAAGCATTTCTGTAAGAATGTCAGATCATATCACTCATGCAATATTTATTCAAAATCATGCCTTGTAAGTGCAGTTAATAATGCACTGAAAATAATTTTTAGAGCCCAAAAGGAGAGACAGAAACTAAATCACCACTACCGATCCCCATAGACTCTGGAAGTACGTCTTCATTACCGTTTGTGAGCAGATCAATTAAATGTCGCAATTTGACATCTCCAATATATTCTCTGAAATATTTCTCGTTTTACCCTCTCAAGGTGATTTAGCTGGTACCTAGGGATTATTCGACAAATCATATGGTCATCATCATAAGTCATCAATCCTCAGATTAGTCATCAATCCTTCGCTGTCTCTGCTATGAGTGCTATGTCATCAGCGAATCGCAGCATGCTAATTTTTTCTCCATGGTTGTTCATGCCAGAAGACTTTTCTTTGATTTTGTTGATGGCTCTCTTGATGGAAGCATTGAAAATTGCGAGAGACAGTGCATAGCCTTATCTCACTCCTTTCTTCATTCTTGCTTCTTCACTGCTGGGTACAGATTTAATCACAGCTACTTGGTTTTTATAAACAAAGTGTGTAATATTCTTCGATCATTGTATGACACTCCAATTCCTTTCAGAATTCCAAGCAATGAATCCCAATATACGTTGTCAAAAGCCTTCTCTAAATACACAAATGCAATGAACGTAGGCTTGTTCTTCTCCATTCTCTTCTCTATGAGCAGTCTAAGGGCCAATATTGCTTCCCATATACCCTTACTTTTCCTAAATCCGAATTAATCTTCATCCAGGAACTCCTCTGCTTTTCGTTCTATTCTTCTGTAGTACATGATCCGTGTCAATATTTTCGATGCATGCGTTGTAAGACTTATAGTCCTAAAATTTTCGTATTTCTCCACTCTCTTATTGCGATGGCTTCCGCGGTGATCAGGTAACGTCTCGAGGGTTTTCGGGTTCCTCCCGCGTTGATTCATCCTGCTGGACGACAGTTTCACCGGTATTCCAGTCGGCTTCTGAAGATCAACGCGAGAGGAACCCGAAACCCTTCGAGACATCTCCGCTCTCTTCTTTTTGGGAATAGGAATGATGGTGTTTATCTCGAAGTCCCTCGGTATTTATCCTGTTGAGTACATGTCGCAGATGGTTTTGTAAAGATGGGGATGTCTTCTCTCCTGCATTTTTAATTAGTTCTGCAGGAATATCATAAATTCAAGATGCCTTATTCATGCGAAGGTCCCTTACTGCTGCGTCAAATTCCGATCCGATAATGATGCTCCCATATCATATGGTAGAGTGAATTATTCGTGGATAATAAATGAAATGCTTAAAGCAGAATATAGAAAGAAGAGAAAGGAAGATAAATACATTAGAGGAGGCTATTGATCAACTCGGGAAAAATCTCGATTAAAGTTCTGTATGATCTGCATTCAATTCTGCCAAAGAACAGAGCAGCTATAATTGAACAACTAAAGGCTAACAGAAAACAGAAGGGTAAAGATAAGGTACTAATGGCATTCGGCACCTAGAGGAGATCCGTATATTTACACTGAGCTTTCGTTACTACTCCGTTCTGGCATACAATAATGTTAGGGCTCACCTAGGGCATTGTCTACCACGTGAAAGTGTTATACAAGCGTGGTATGCTTCTACAATCGGGAACCTAGAGTTCACACAGGAGTCCTTTGATATACTCGAGGAGTACGTGGGGAAGTGAGCCGAAAAGAAAAAGAGCGTGAAAGTTTGTCTTATCGTAGATGCTATGCATATGCGAAAACATCTCGATGGAGGACGTGGAAAAGTCATGGGCTACGTAGACTGCAGCGATGAATTTGTCGACATGAGCTTGGGCAATCTACAAGGGACTAGGACATTCGCCACTCAGGAATTAGTTTTCACGATTGTTAGTATAAACGACAAATTCCGACGGCCAGTGAGGTGCTTACTCGCCAATAGCACAAATGTAGAAGAGCATTACTCTCTAGTCAATACATGTACAGCTAAGCTGACATGCATAGGGGTCGAAGTGGGGTGTCTCACTTTTAATGGATACCCCACTAATATTGGAAAAGAAGTGCTTCTGGGAGCTTGGCTGTTTCATATTCTGCTTCACCCGGACATTATATGTCCCTGTCTCTCGGTATTCCTCGGGGGACTTTCTCTAATATTTTCCCTCCTATCATTCTCCTTAACAGTTCACTGTATCTTAAAATGTGATTTATTTATCAGGATCTTGCCTGCTTCATAGTGCTTCATATGGTTCTCTTCTCTTCTATACTTCAACGCATCTTTCTGTAATATGCGGAAGTTTATACTTTATAATAGAGCTTTTTCAATATTTAAGATAGCACGCGCAAATATTCCAGGCTAAAACATTTCAAAATTTGAAGTTAACTTTAAGAGTGCTAAGAAAATGGGTAATATAAGCCTGGGGTATCAGGATTTGAGCGCCGAAAACCATGTATTTTTTCCAAATAAAATAACGTAAATGTACAGATTAGGAGAGAAAAATGTCTACGCTCGTAAACAAATGAAGAAACAAGCGTTCTATCAAACGCTCTTTTTTAAAAAAAAATTATTCAACATTCCAGTAAATATTCACTTCTTAACTCAAGGGACTCGACTTTTTAATGAAAGCTGAAAACGTCCTTCTAATTTATACAGGACTCCTTGTCTCGATCTTAAAGAACTAGTCATCACCTACGATGTATTCCACGTATTGGCTTCCCATTGTCCTCATTCATGGCTATTTCTTGGCCATAGGCAAAAGAATTATGCATGTTTTCGCAGCTATTTCTCCGACAGAAAGCAAGAATGGCAGACACCGGTGGTATCCTGAAGGTATACGACCCGCTTGACATTGATGCCAATATGGCGGAAAGAAATCGGAACACTTCGCCTGTATAGCGGGTATAGGAGATAAGCACTCTGTACTCTGGTGTAGTAGGGGTTAGTGCTGGGTATGAGACTCGCATATATTTGAGAGCGAAGTGTGTGGTTGCAAATCGTTACTTACCGAACCGGTGAAGAGTAGATTCACGGTGTTGGCTGTATCAACCCCTAGGGAATGAGTTTGGTCGGTTAAGCACGTTTTGCATGGTCCTTGACGTTTGTGCCAGCACAGATATCCTGTCGAGTGCTCGATATCGACAGAAAATAAACTTGGATGATTGGGATCCCCACAGAAGCACTTAAAAGATCCTTAGACGTTTACCAGTTCTGTGCAATCATTAATTTTGGCGGTGAAAACGGATGATCACGCTTCATGTGTGGAAGAAGCGTGATGGGTTAACGGCTGATAGTTCTGCTAGAAGGATTGCAAAAATAGAACCGCCACAGTCATGCGTTTTAGGATTTCGGCAAGCATGCTAGAGGTAATTAATCCTAAACAGCCAGCTGTCCTGTATATTTCGAAACGGATTAGTTAATTTAATGGTCAGTACGGTAGAAATATTGCATGATCAAGTCACATGTGATACGTAAGCGTGGACTCTTTGAAAGATGAAAAATCAATTTATCCGAGTGATTTCAGCCGTCGTGTGAGAAATTGGAATTCTACCTTCACATACTCAAAAATATCAAAAATATCAAAATCCTCGAGTACAATATCGTAGAAATATTTCGTGAAGAAGTCCTATGTTAATCAACACGCTTTTTTCACACGTACAGCGTGGTCTTCAACAAATATGTTCCAATGGTCTGAGGTGAGTATTTAAGCCAGACTTACGGAAATGAATGTTTTATCTGGGGACAATGAAACGGTTGGATTTATATATATCCTGTGGCTCTAGAGTCATTGAAACCATTAGAACTTCGGTGACCTTAAATATATGATTCATCTCGCTTTATCATATTAAGCATTTTATCACTTGCTTCGGTTATGAATTTCCAGTGAAGCTCTACGTAATTAGTGGGACAATGATTTTTTCCTTTATGCCTGTTTTATTTTGTTTTTAGGATTCAGTTAATAGGTAGGTACACATGGCCATCGCAAACTAAATTGATGCTCTTAGAGATGTGGCAATACGCGTTCATAACTTAAGTTCGTATTTCATTTTGTGTGGAGCTGCATTTAGGTACGGATCATCTCGAAATGTTAACATGCATTTTAAAGAACCTTCATATACTTGTTTACTCTGTTTCATTATTAAGCTTTCCTACGAACTCCATTGCTAAGTATATTACCCAAAGGTAAATAGAATGCTCATTTTGGATAAGCTGTTATCCCGTCCGAGCTTATATTGTGCTTAAATGGGAGCCAACCAAACAGAAAAAATAAATATTTATTCCAAACAAACAGAGAGCAATGTTTCCTCGGCGATCCTCTGGGATTATTGTTACGATGTGATGCCTTTACTTTGCATTGGCATTTATTTGGTGTTTCCTAAATTTTCAATACTGTATTTAAATTAAATGATATCAATTATACTATAATTACATTGAACATTGCGACTTGCACCATCTGTGTCAAAGGCATATGATTTCCAAATATTTTCGACTCCCTGAAATGGCATATTGCATTTGAGTGCAAAGAATATGGGGGAGATCATTCATTTATAATTGTACCGCTTTGTTTTTGGTGAATTAAATGATAAATATGGAAAGCAGTATTTTCCCTTCACAACATTTTCCTGCAAAAAGTTAGTCGAATTATTTGGTTTGTTGAAATTCATTTTATGTGTAGCAAGTACGGAATGATTTATGATAGGTGAGAGATGGATAAGTATTTACTCGAGCGTTAAATTCGTGGTGACCATGTCTGCAGCTACTGACGTGCGTAAAACCCAACGGTTAGCTTCATAGAACTGCACGAACAGCAGATGAATCCTTTAGCTGTCGTTATCTTTACTGTTCAAATTAACAGGGATATATACTCTCGTAGTTCTCATAGGATTGTATGCATAGCGTCATTGCGTCGAAATGTGGGGCAACTCGGAGATACACCAGTGTAGAAGTACCTTTTCGCATAAAATGGAACGCTATTAAGGCCCGGCTTTCGTACGTTAAGCAGTTATGCCGTGCGATCCATTTTCAATGCTGTATTTTGCGTGAAAAGCTCTCATTTCACTTTTTAATATGCTTTGGTATTGGATAGCGCGCAACGTTAAATTAATAAATCCAGATAAATGTCACGCAGTAAATCTGCATTAGAAGTAAAAATTATGCGTTTTACTGAAAATGTGAGCGGTTAATTACGGTTTATATAGTGCACGTGTTTTTCAGGGTTGCGGAACGTGCAGAATCGCAGAATGGGGCTAATACTTCATGAAAATTTTGTTACAAATTAAGTGTGCAAAATTTTATTCTTAATGCAGAATGGCGGATACAACCGTAGGTAGATATTTTATGGTACAATAGAAAATAAATCATCTATTTCTCCCGAATATCAACATCCGTTTTCATTAGGAGCATCCTGTATTGTTAGTCGCATATTTTGCGAAACGGAGGTTGCATTTAAAGTAATCCATAAAATGTCTCACACGCCTCGGGGCAGATATACAATGCATAAAATCCATCGTAACAAGCATTTACGCCGTTTTTTATCCTTCTCAATTTGCCTTTCATTATTTATGCCATTTGTAATACATCTTCGTTCCCTGTCATTTTAATGTTACTCTTTTGGCATTATGTTTTGCAGTAGTTCATTGATTTTAACGTATCTGCACCTTTCAGTGTATTCTTTGTTAGTTTTCTCCGCCAACACTGTTTCCCCAGAAACTTCTTGTACCTACTCCATTTCTGGTGAAAATTATTTTTAAATTTTTATCAAATGTTTATTTTACTCTCTTACTTTCTTGTTTCTCCCTCTGCCTTCTACTCTGTATCTAAAGAACTTCCAAAGCACGCTAAAAGACTTTCAAAGTACCGTAATGTTCTGACCCTTATATTAGCGTGCTCCGAGTCTGTTTTCTTCCAACTTGTCCTCTCTTCTCGTCATAGGATTACCTTTCATAATTATTCCATTACTTTGTATGTTTTGCGTCTTTCTTTTTTGATTTGATTTTATTTCACGCATCATTTATTCTCATAATATATCTTGATTCAATAATTGAAGTATTTCTCGACTTTTTTTAATGGAGTAAGTCTTAGGCACTTTAGCGGAGCTGTCATCAATCTGGTGCTGTTAAGTTTCTTCGCAAACATTCCAGAAGATTTCCTGATAATGCTCATAGAAATGCATATTACTGTTTTTGATACAAAATTGGTCGTATCGTAAGAAATCATTGGTGGCAAAAGGTTTTAAGTTCTTTCATTTCCGGTGAAATTGCGTGACTGCGTGACTGAAGCATTTTTTATTCGAGTTTGTTATTCTTGCCGAAAAGTATTGACTCGTCGGACCGTTTTTTTATTATATAATTCCATGGACCAAAACCAACCTTCGGGTTGAATCACTGAGTGAGTGAATGAGTAGAACATTAGCTGTCTGCGCTATTCATTGTACAGGAAGATTTTATAAGGCTTCGGTGACCTTATTTTGCATTCGCGTAGCGTTTCCATCTGCGTTATTTTGACTGATGGGTCTTCCGTTTTTAGAATTGAGATAGGCATTCACCGTCTGATAAAAAGCATTGAGAAATGCTTTAAGAAATTATTTTACTTACTTTGGGGTATGTAGCCAAATGGGCACACATCTAATTAAAAGAAATAATTACCAGTTTTTGTTTTTAATATATATTTTAATTAATTGATTACATGCGTGCTTGTTTTGAAAAGCTCATGTATAGTCATTTATGCGAAATGCAGTGAGGGCTAGGCTAAAAGTACCTTCCCGTTGAATTGATCATACCATTTTGAAATTATTTGCTGTAGTTTTTGACCTTTTCAGTGACAAATTTCGAGTTAATGCCCAAAATGTATCCCATTTTTGTGAAAGCTTTGTTATGGTAACATATCAGAGTATCCTTCAATCTGATTTTCAGCGTTGTTTCCATTGTATTTTCAAGAAATATGTACTACCTTCGTCACTATATCTGGATCGGAAATTGAAACACTTCTCAATATCTACCTATAATACAACCGATGATAGTCAAAGTATATGCAAACCTGCGATTTTGATAACTAAAAAATCTACACTCTTCAATATATATTTAATTACTCAGCTCTAATGCCTGCCATGCGGTATTTATTGCCAATGGCGTAGAAATCATTATCTGCGTGGCATCATTGGAAAATATGAGTGGCACGATTTTGTCATTTCTATTTTAATTAGCTGAATTATACAAGAAATGGAAAATAAAGCTGGTCCAGTTTTAAATGACGAAAAGATCTCTGCACTTATCACAATTAATTATGTATTTTTAAGGTAAAATTTATTTGATTATCGACTCGCACTTAAAATATTTTCCTGGACTGAAAGCTCTGAAAAATTGAAAAGATAAACTTTATTCTATTAATTAAATCCCTAGAGAAACCATTGCTTTATCTCAACATATAAATTGATGCAGTATCACAGTATTTTGAGTTGCATCGTTTTCAAATTCGGATGTCTAGTGTAGATATTTTGCATTTGCGATTGCCCTATGCCGAATTTACTAATTAATCTACTCGGTTTCCGTTTTTTAAAAATAATTTCGAGCGTGGAAAAAGTCAAGTGGGAAGCTTCCATATGAACTAGAGATCCGAGTAGGTCATAGCTTAAAGCGCTTGGAGGTCCAAAAACACACGCTCACTGAGTCGTGTGTGCACGCATTTTCAGTTGGCTCGAAAGCCGGCCACCAGGATGGGGAAAGAATCGATTTCTGGTATCATCTTCCCTTGTCCCTCCCCATCCCCGCCCCACTCTCCCCGTACCATCGAGATCCAATCTCACCCCCTCCCTACTTCCCCCCTGCCACCCTCCGCGGCCCTATCTCCATTATCTCTTTTCCATCGCCGCCCTCGTCCCAGACGCCCCACACTCGCCGCTCATCTTCTCGCCGCCTCTCCAGCATCTGCCTGCGCGCCGTGTTCCGGCATTGACCTTGCAATTAAAATATTAATTTTCCGTGACAGCTGCGCACCGCAAGCGGATTGGATTTGTTTTCAATAAGCTCGCCTTTCCTTTATTTAATTTTCAATCTTCCCCACGTATTGGCGGCTCGATATTATGCAAATGAGCGTGAGCGTATTTATAGCAATGCCTGTCAAATTTATCCCGTGCCCTGCCTCTCCCTTACCCTTATTCCGCTCCACTTTCGTGGCTCTGTAATATTTTTATCCAGTTTTTTCCTGCCTTACTTTTTGCTCTTATCCCACCTTGGCAATTCTCCACTCCGGTTTCTACTATCCTCCCATTGACCAATATAATTGTATATAATTGTGTAGATTATTACGAATATTCCTGCGGGAAATCGTATTAGGAAGCATCGCATTTCCGTGAATTTCATACCCACAGGAAGAACCACTAGGTAATGTTTTTATACCAATTCTCATCCAGACAAAGATGTGGACCCAAGGTTTTGATTCGAGTCGTAGTGTGTATTCCTCTTCATTGAATCTAATACCGTACTTAAAGTATATCGGTACTTACCATCGCTACCCTGATATCAATATATTCCGGTTGAAAGTTTATCGATTTATATTATTATTGTACAAGGTATACGAAACTCATAATTTTCAACATTTATTCACGGTTAAATTTTCTACACGGAGCTTCCCTGATGATACCTATGTTTTGCAGTGAGGTGGTTGCAGAAAGGAATGTTTCTCTGTATGGTGTCGAGTGCTATTGGGGTGGAATTTTTCTATCCAAAATGAAACTTATTCTCCGTTTGAGAATGCATTACGTTGCCTCCAATCCATTCGTTCAGAATTCATGCAGAGGGTACTCTCGCTTTTCCTCCCGTCTTGTTTTTTCTCTTCTCAACCTCAGTCTTCAGAGTTTATGACACTTCCTGATCAGTATTTCACTAATTTTAAAAATCTCTCAGGTAATGTAAGTGATATTCAAATAAATGCGTCATCCGTATGTTGTAGTTATATGGTATGGTTTTTTTTTATTCCGTATGCATTGATTTTCCATAGAAAAGGACCTATAGTCACGTTTTTTCAAAATAATACTAGTTAATTATGCAATTTGGAATCCAATTGCTTCTCATGAACCACTAGTTTTACCACTAATGAGTCCCCAATAAAAATTCCTGCCAAATTAAGCACTAAAAATGTATAATTTATTTATTTAATTGGCATAATTTAAATGAGCATCACCGTGTTTTTTTTTGAAAAAGTGATGCAAAAGTAAATTACTCATTTTACACGCAATAAAACTGAAATGGGGGCTCATCTCTTTGAAATCAACCTGCAGTAATGATTATAATAGGTATGCCATAAAAATCTTCTGAACCTATTTTCCCTCTGAATAATGAAAAATTAAAATATGAAAAATGCTACTAAGGATATAAAGTGGTTGAATTATTTTTCATCACGAAATCTGTCGTTAAATTGTTATAGTGTATTCAACGGTTTCTATGATTTATCTTATTTAGAGGACTGTGGCAGCATCCTTCAATATAAAAAAGTTATTTTGTGACTTAATCTAATCGCGTGCATCTGTATAATGTATCACGTGTCAGGATCACAAATGCGTGTGAATATTGAGTATGACGGAATGCCTTGGAAATTGTTGAGACTTACGGAGTATTGATTTTGAAAGCTGTAATGCTAAGAAAGAATGTGAATGCGAATTCTCATCTTCATTCGTCAAGTACGTTCGCTTTATAAGAACAATGATCTTTCACTCCAGCACATAATCAGATTGGTGTTTAGGCATTGCGGAAATTCAGACAATGAGGAAACTTCAGTCCATTATGCCAAATTATTTTTCCATTTTTTGTGCTATTGACTCTTTTCTGGAGTGGACAGTGCAAATATTACTGTGCTCCATTCGCCCATAAAGGGTGGAATAAGGACCGAGCTCTAACTACCTTGTGCCCTGTAATATAAGCCAGAGTTCATTTCCACAGCATGAATATCCATGGCTTAACAGACGTTTCCTTTATTTCTGCCATATCTTCCCCATATTAGGTATTTGTAGAACTTCATCGGAATAAATTCTCGGTCGAACACGCTTAGGTAATTCTTTCACATTTTCCTTCATATCTTTCGTATTTATCATCCTTTATCAATGGGATATTCCATCTCATTTCCCCTTTAAGGATATCGCGACAAACTTATGGGCCACTTTCAACGGAAAACACAGTCTATTGCCTGCCCAAAATACATCACATCAAGCAGAGTTCATATCGCGAAACCATCATTTAGGAAACAGCTACAATGAGGTCGGTACATGTCCAATGCATCTCTCTACTCACTACTAGCCCCAGGTATTGATTAGTACCTATATTCTCGCCCGTTGGACACATTTCCGTTTTCTGCCATGTGATGATCTTGGATGCGAGCTTCCTCCCTCTAATCCTTGGAAATACGCGGTCGTTAATGGTTACGTGAATCATGAATTCTCTAGTTCTGGTCTTAGAGCAGCAATATTCCCTTTATGGGAGCTCCACCTGCATAGGTTGCATCGCATCGTTTACATAAATTGAAACGCAACATCCAAGCATGAATCGTCGCTGAAACCCGCGACTATTTGGTCATCAGGTCGCGTGCAGACCTCTTTTCTAGGCCACCTCTTGATCAGTTTTGGA
This sequence comes from Platycnemis pennipes, assembly GCA_933228895.1. Taxonomy (NCBI): domain Eukaryota; kingdom Metazoa; phylum Arthropoda; class Insecta; order Odonata; family Platycnemididae; genus Platycnemis; species Platycnemis pennipes. Next base: position 112,699,978 of record OW121847.1, read on the forward strand.
TGGATTTTTCATTAGCAAGTTTGCCTTGGTGATCGTTCGATAACACAACAGTCAGCCAAACCCAAAGTTATAGGCTTGCATCCCATTTGTGGGAAGCAATGTCATATTTGTCGCAAGATTAAATCTGGGTTGCATTCTGCGATATAATCGTCGCAGTTGGAGCTCCTTTTGACCTAATTTCCCTTCTGCTACCATGATGGAGATAGACTTTCCAGTATTATAATTTCCCATATGATTCCCCTGCGGCTCTCATTCGCTCCGCTCTTTGTGACGATCCTTCCTTGGATAACATAGTACGCGTCCTCGTGGATGCATTTAATGCGTGCCCGGATGAAAGTCGTGGCTAGACCGCATCGGACGAAAATCCTCCCCACCAACTCCTCAGTATTATCATTTTCATCCCGCACGCTCTTTCGGATCCGTTTCTTCAAATGGAAAATCAATTTCTGCCCGTTTCCCTTACTTTATTTTCTTTTTCATTCGCGTCCTTCCCCAGCCCCACTCTGGGGTTTATCCGGCGTCTTCCCACCATCTACTGCCGTATTTCCCTCGACTCCTTCTCCCCTTCCTCCCCTCCATTTGATTCCGAACTGCACTGCTCCCAATCCTCTCTTGAGGATTTTTGTGCTCCATATCCTCCCAGGCGTATTCCTATCTAGCTCCTTCTCTCTCTCTCTCTCTCTCTCTCTCTCTCTCTCTCTCTCTCTCTCTCTGTCTCTTACTCTCTCCCTTCCTCCTCTCTAAACAACCCTTGCTACCTTGTTGCCCCAGTGTACTTTATTTATCTTCTCACTCACGTTTTTTTCCCGGGCGCTGGTAATAGTGTTTTTCTAAAATACCCATTCGAATTTCTCACCATGAGAGTTTGTAATATTTTATTTAGATTTAATAATTTAAATGAACTAAGACAATATATAATTTCCTTAACTTATGACAATGCACAACAAACCCAAACACCCTTCAATCGATGCACCGTCAATCCTCAGGCTTGCACAATACGGGCGTTGCACATTTTCACTCCCATGCCAGTTATTGATTTAAAAGAAAAACAACAGTATCTATTTACCTCACTTATGACGTTGCACAAAAGCGCAAACAGAAATTAATATCTCTTCCCTCTCATCTTTAGGCAAAGAGAAATTAACATCTCTTTTATTATTTATTTTGTTTAAACTTGAAAATAAATATTACCGGAAACGCTAAATTAAGAGTACGCTAGCTGCACTATACGGTAGTCAATTTTATTTAAGTTTATTACGCTATTTCACTCAAATAACTGTATTAATGCTAATGTAATCGTACATTAATTAATATTTAATTTCAAGGGAGTGTTGGCTTATGCTTTAATTGCATGGGAATCGGAACAGAATGAGTTAAGTACATATTTTTCTCGTTTTGCTTAAAATGCAGTAAAAATAAGCTTTATCGTTTAAGAAAACGAATCTCCATTTCTCTTTTGTAATTTTACACACAACAAGTCGTGTGGAAAACTGAAAACTTTCTTTCTTATGCATAACTATGGAAAAATTCCACTAAGTAAAGGCGAATTTTGTTTCTATGATAAATGATAAAGAAAAAAAATCAATGGCACACTAAACATAAAGGTAGGAGCGCGTCAGCTAGAGCAGGTACATTTTTCTAATTTGCTTTAGCCGCATTTTGGATGATGGCAGGCAAAGCAATATGATATTAGGTGAAGGATAGCTCCTATAGAAGTGATCGGATTTTGATCAACAGGTAAACCAGCAGCAAAATACTTCCGATGAGCAAATGGTATCCGTTAGATCGTCCAGCTGTTTTATTATGGTTAGATATATATCAATTGCCGTTGTCATGACTCTGATACAGATTCTGATTTATTCAACGTTTAAAAACCCTGATTCGGTCACGTCTGCAGCTTTTGAGATAATACAGTATATCATCAATTGGGGAAATGCCGAATGGACATATGTTACGCATAGCTCACCGAAACCAAGTCTTTGAAGTATCCGCATCCTCAATGTTGAAATTCCATAGACGAACAGGATTTTATCAATAATTCGAATTTAGTACCGTTTAATTTTTGATCGCTCAATAAGCAATAAACATACATGAGCTCTAAATTTTAACTGACGATGACAGTAAATTTTCATGAACGTGAAATATACGGAGCACAAGCATATTTCATACCTCGAGGAACTTCAAATCACCGTTTCAAATTATATAACTAATGAAGCATCAAAGCAATTGGATTTCTCATTACTAATGAGCCATCTGCATCACATTAAATCAGAAATAAAATTACAGAAATTGGCATAAGTAGTTGACGTAAAAACAGTTTCTCTCTCTCCAGACCACTTTTTGAGTACCACATGCCGTACCTTATTTAGTGAAAGGTATAACGAGTAATGTTTTGGACATGTTATCGCAGGGTCAATAAAACTAGCCAATGAATCACCTCATTCACCGATGGCAGCCTTTATATTTCCTGAGAGACACTGCAGCGCAAAAGGGCCACTCTGTAGATGAAAAATAAGAGCTATTCCGTTGCCGAAGACATGAGACATTTTCGTTCCGGCAATGCGGTGCAGATTACCACCACCACCGCCATAATCCGAAAAGGAGGCAGTCTGTTTTTTTTGTTTCGTTCCTCACTCGCACACTGCCAAAGTCTCTGCTCTACCATGTGGGAGATATGCACATTAGAAGGAGATGGAGGATGGGGAGAAGGAAACGATGAAAATGCGGAGGAAAGAAACGTCTTTTTAATGAAATGGAGCAGGAGGGAACGTGGAGGGCGGGGCATTTTGAGTAGAGGCAAGTATTCCAGCTATTTCAGCAATCTCGAGTCGAATCGTTTCATCTGCTACTCGCGTCACCCCCGTCTTTGGTCCCGCAAACTCCACCTCCCCCACCCCGTTCTCCATCCACCCCATCTTCGCAGTGCATCCAACCTTCTCCACCTTGCCTTGCTCCGCTTAGCCCACCTTCTCGAGGAAAAAATATAACTACCGCGCTTTGAGCGTCCCGGGACTGAACGCCGTCTCCCCCTCTCTCCACCCCCCGCATCCTACCTCCTCCCTCCTCCGACCACCCCACCCTCCCCCCGCATTCGACGTGGAGAAAGAAATCTCCCCCTTTTTTCCCCAAATCCCTCCTCCCTCCGCAAACGATCCTTTTATAGCCAACTTCTGCTCGGTCGGTGCCGCGGGCAGACCCAAGGTCCTTTTCAAGGAATAGGTACTCGTGCCTCGTACCACTCCACCTCCCACTCCTCTAGCCTCCCTCATCCGCCTAATGCCGAGGAGACCCGCCGTTATCCGGACCTGTGCCGCCCCCTTCTCCTCGCCGATTTCCATTTGCATGGTTATTCTTTCTCTTGAGGGGTTTTGGGAAAGGTCGAGGGGATTGGGGGTGGTGGTGATATGGGGAATGCGATGAGAGCCTTCGGGTGGGTTACCGGCCGAATGGAGCGCTGGGATATCCATTGCGTCCCCCCTCGTCCGAATATAAAATCGGAATAAGTTACGCACGTGAACCAGCTTTATTCCAACCGATATTAGGGATATGGAAAAAAATAGGTCGCCAAAGGACCCTCGATTTCAACGGATATACGTAATGCGTGTATCACATTTCTTTTTTGTGGTGGCAGTGGCTATTGGAGAGAGGCGACCGGAGGCTGAGGCCATTGTACCCATTAGGAACAGGAAGGTAAACCCGGCATTAGAATTGGCCTCATTGCGAAACGTACCGAGGGTTTATTGATCAATATATTCTATCGACAGGTGGAGTAATGAAATTGAAGTGCTCTCTACTTGATGTAGGGACCCGTATGTCACAAAAAAAACTATTTTTCACTGCCAAGAATTTGGAATATCGAGCTTCAAGTGTAGAAATAAGACATAAGTACTCCCATTCCTCCGAGGATCAATTTAAATTGCGTTTATTTCCACAAAAAATAATATACATCAAAAATTCATCACAATAACCTGATAAGTAGGTGTATTATAGGTTGTTAGTTGGTAGTGCCTACAACTTAATAAAGTGCTTTTCTTTCTCACACTAACTGCAGCCTTGCCCACCCGATGGGAATTAAAACGTGATTCGTGCAAAGAAATTTTGAAACCACAAGTTTGTGTATTCCTCGATAGATACTACTCATTTAGATTTTACGAGCCCAGAGCATGCATAACTAGCATGTCTATTCCTGGTACATTAGCGCCTCTCATAGCATCTTAGACACATGTACGTGATGCAATTTTTATTGTGATGCACCTTCTACCACGGACCCTGAAGGTTCTTTGGGCACTTAGGAGAGGTAACTGTACTGCAGCCATTATATGTCCCAACTATGCTTTTCCTCCCCTCTCCGCTTCGATCTCTTTCCTGGATTCCCGTTGACTTTCCGACAGATTTTGCTGTAATTTTAGAGCCGAGAACAAGACCAGGAGAGGAAAAAAATGTTTCTTGCGGAGCGGGGAGGAGGGAGGGGATAGAGGAGCGCGGATGCATTATCGGATGCGAGCCAAAATGGCCGACGGATGCTGTCCTATTCCACGCGTCGTTTCCCCGATCCTCGTCTCGTCTCCTACAGCCGCGGCCATTATAATCTCATCACATCGAGGGAGGCAATGCGGATGTGTACCCCTGTGCCCCCCCGTTGCCCTATTCCCGAAGGATAGAAAAACGAAACCATCCGACTTGGATTTGCATCTTTTTTCACTTTGTTTTATTTTTATCCCTTGGATGTATATTTCGTCGGGCAGATGCATGAAAATGGAGGAGAGGGGATATCCTTCGCGAGGAAAGCCAGTGGGTTAGGTCATGCAAGGAGCGTATGAAAGAGGTGGATACAATGTTTTGCGGTTGCGCGTCACCGGGGTAAATTGAGCTCTTGTGGGAAAGAAAATCACTGAGACGGAAGGGATGAAGGGATAAAGAGGTATATAATGCGCGTAGAAGACCCGAAGACTTGCTCGAGACATGCGGAAGGAAGCAGTGATACGTTAAATAGGGCCCGGTGTGCAAATCCATTGAAGTTAATTTCCAATGGATTGCCCATAATTCTTTCTTGTGGTAGGACGAGGTTAAGCACTTGGGTCATCCAATTTCAGTTCATTGCATTTTCCAGAGTGTATCGGGCTTATTATGTCGTTTAAAAAGCATTTCCTTTCCCTAGCCTAAATGCCTTAAGCCTTTGGGTTTAGGGGCAAACTCCTGGTCATAAGATTGGCATTTTCTTTTCTTTATTTTTTATGGAGCTCTGCTTTAATAGAGTTAATTCTATCGGGAAATTTGCATAAATTAGTAATAATTTTTCTGTGCGCGCCGGTTTATGCCACCGTAACAGTGATAAGTATTTCATGAATATGGAACTCTAGTCACTTGAGGAGAAAAGGGCTATGTAAAAGCGTGAATTTTACATTCGAGTTAATGAATATTTGACCTAATTTCTGATCACATCATTAGCGTAACCCTTTATTGGATTTAGTAGTTTCGCTCAGAATTAAGTGGCTGTAGTGGCAGTTGCGGTGGCTAAACCTTTTTAAGCTCATCATGGATAAAGCTCAAATTGCTCAGTTTTCATTATTATTTTCAGTATTGCATTAAATATGCTGCATTAATACAATTAAGTTAAAGAAATTCTCAACAATACCATTCAAATTGGGCTATGTTAATTGAAAAGTGTAAATCAGAGGGAATATAAATTTTATTCTATTTACGGAAATAATATGCTCATCGGTCCGAAAGGGCATATTTGAATTGCGTAAGATATTCTGATGCATTGCTCTTAACCTAGTTGAATCCATCGTGTATCAATAACTGCCATTTTTGGCCAACTTTTCTACAGGATTCGATTAAATGTTGAATACTATACCTTTTCGGGATCATTAAAACCGTTTAGTTACAGTGTAAATGGTGCTCGAAAGAGCTATTGCAGATACTAGTTTTTGAAAAAAAATTGTTAGGAATGCACGTTTAAATGTTTATTCTCTTATATTGTGTTAAAAATTTTCCCAAAAATGCTTAAAAAATATGGCAACTAACCTGCTATACTGCAGCTAGTAGCTTCTTTTGCATTCATCTTCTTCCCACACAATCATTTTAGGCGCTTGTTTTTTTAATAATGTGAAGAATTTGATGTTAACGTGTAAAATGGTCCGCTTCAGTGGCAACTACGGTAAACTTCATTAACGTCATTGACTGAACTTCTAGTACCAGGTTTTCTCTTTCTACAGAATTTCCTTTCCCCACGTTTTTCGCGAGAGCACTTTAAAAATATCATGCGCCTGGAACTTCGAGGGCCTTCGCTCCACATCCCTTGCTGAAAAAAAATACTCGAAGCGACGCGTCATTCGAGTGATCACCACGGATTAATTCAGAATCCCTAGGACAAGCCTTGGATAAACTCTATCAATATTTACCTCTCCGCCTCTCGCGCGGCAGAAACGGGAATCGTGAGGTATATGAACGCCTCCTCCATAAAAACTCGCGAATCCTTTAATTTCGACTATCTCGCTCCCGTTTTAGATTGCACTCTCCGAACCGTTCCCAGCGCCGCCGACGAAGACCTCGCGCTCCTATGGGAATTTCCCCTTCTCCGTCCCTCGACCGAAATCGAGTCGGCAGTGTTCATCCCCTTGAAAGAAGGAAGGTATACCTAGCTGCATGCATTTTTTCGACCCAATTTCGAGCAAATTCGTACTCAGGTGTATAAGTCCCGTTCGCTTCATTCAAAACTCCCCATGCGGTGCGAGCGGACGGGATATATAAACCTATCTCCCTCTCGCTATCTCTTTCTCTCCCCGTACGTGTCCTCTCAATTTCGTTTCGTTCCATTCCACGAAAGGTTGGGGAAGGGGGATCGGTAGATCCCGAGATCCAGTCTTGCCGCTCTCTCGCCGCCGCGGGGAGCGCTGGGTGTTCGTGGGGGAGAGAGGGACGGAGAGACAACGGCGATTTTAAAGGGAGCGAGAGCGTGTGGGAGCGGACACGTTTGATTCCCTCCTACGGATTCTCGGAACTTTTCCGGGCACGGCCCCGAAGTAGGTCAACGACAGAGGCGATGCATATAGGCAGCGGGATTTTCAGTCCGTGCCCACGCGGAGTTGATGCCCAGTGGGAACGCCGGCGTTTGCGAGGTATCCCGAACCCCCCGCGCACTGGGAACTAAGGTAGCACAACGCTCCCCCTCCTCTCCCTCTTTCTCAGCACACTCGCACGCGTGTCCCTGTTGAAACACTCACTACACGAAGGAGGTAGGCTTCTCTTCTCTCTTCTCACAGATACACACACAAATATCTGACGCCATTCTGTATCCTGGCGAATGGAGAAAATAATGCATTAAAAAGAAAAAAAAAATTGGATGGGGGGAAAAATGGGAAATATTTTGTTGGGTACCCTCCTTCCGATTGCCGATGAAGCTTAGGGTGTTCTTTAGTTATTTTTTATCCTTTTTTCATTCCATTCATCAACATCGCCTCGAGAAATCAGTCCGCAGAGCACTCCCGCCCACGGTCTGGCATGAATTCCATCTTGAGAAGATCCCCTCCGGGGTTGCCATCTTCCTCTCTCCGTCTCAATCTCATATATATATAACTTTTTTATTTCTCTCTCATATATATATATATATATAAATTTGTTTCTTTTTCTCTCTTCTTATCTTCTCCTCTCGCTCTGGCCTGTATAAATTACCAAACCTCCCCTCTCCTCATTGCGATCCGTCCTGCTGTTCTTCATCCATGGCTCATGTGCGACATTACTCACCATCCACGAACTATGACGACTTAGCAAGTTGATTCTGAGTTCCCTTCAAGTCCTCGTTCCTCTCCAGAAACGGGAGTGAAAGCATGGACTAGATACTGGTACATTAGCTTGCTGCTATTTTGTCGAGAATCATCGTCAAAGATTTGCCTTATGATGAGTAAATTATTCTTTCAAAACCTGTTTACCTTGAGAAGAGCGCTGTTTACGTTGAGAAGAGTGCTGTTTACCATGAGAGTGTCATCAGCGTGAAAGAAAACATTGCGCTGTCAAATCCATCATTTTACGAGTTGGTGATGTTCAATTTCCCAAATGTACCTGATTCAATCTTGTGCTTCGTGATTTTAAGGATTGATTCCGTTTTATGATATAACTAAGACTTAGTAGATTGATTATGATATGCTTGACGTCAACTGTACGCAACTACATGCACTTCAATCGCAGTCTATTGGAAAATGTAGGAAAATTCTCTCGTAGTCATAAACATCACACGTTTTTGTTATGCCATCAAATAGGTGAAACTTTTCTGCAACAAGAAAATAAAATCTGTTCCTAGAGTTCTATTTACTCGGCCCTATTTCCTTTGATTTTGCTGAAATTTCTTTTCAAATTCGTTTTGAATTGCTTTCGTGGAACATGAAAAATTTGTTTTTTCCTTTGCTATATTCTCTCTATATTCGTATCTCACCTGCTCTCCACCTCTTTTTGAAGCAGAGGGGACACATTGGAGCCTTGAGCTCCTCTACGCTTCCTTTCCTTGTCTCAAAACGTACTCACTCCTCCGATAATGTCGTGGAGGTACCTTCGAGTATTTTATTTTTACGTTCGGCCGTGCCCATGTACCTTCCTCTCCGAGTCCCATTTACTTGGCGTAAGTATTTCCCTTCTGCACTTCATCGTCGCTATCTGTCACGCTCCCCACCTTATTTTTTGTCCCTCATCCCGTTGCGCGTCGTCGTTTGTCATTTGTCTCGGCCGTGGTCCCTTTTCATTTATTTATTATTATTTATTTTTTTAACTTTAGCCGCGTGTGCGCGATTCTTGAGCTGGAAAGTTGGACTTTCGCCATTGAAACTTTTGGGAAAAAAATCTCTTTCCCTTTGATTCCACTCCCCTCGTTTTTTTATATTTAAGGGGAGATGATATCTTAGGTCCTGAAAGGTCCGAACGAAGAACTGTCTTCACCGAGCTCAAACGGCGAAAGAAAGTAACGAAAAATGTGAAGGTTTTGTCATGTCAGCTTTAATCCTGAGCCCCGAGGCACCGTCACAGCTGCCGGTCGCGGTAGCAGGGTCGGTCGTGCGCTGGCCTGGTTACTCAAAGGTCGTTTGGATAAACATCCAGCCCCGGGCTTGGATGTTGGAATTGTCTCACGATTAGGTTAGGGGATTAGCGTCAGGTTAGATAGTGCGTAATATCCTTGGTAGCAGCAGTAACTACAAACAAATTACACGACTACCACTAATGATTCATCGTTTTTCAATCCTGAGATTGGTGAATTGTAGCCCTTTCTCATTCATTTGGCTTTTATTTTATTTTTTCCCCTTGAATTTCCCACACTGTAGTAAATTGAGGCCCGCATGAATAGAGCTTAAAGGGGGATTATGTGCGTGAATTAAAAAAAGACCTGTTGTTCATATTTTAAAGCAACTGATGTGTTCTACGGATTGTTTGACTCGACGTTGAATCTTACTCATGCAAACTAAACCAATCCGAAATAATCACATAGCTTTTCAAGCTGAAGCCTGGAACCTAACTCAAAGATTTTCGGAGCGTTATACGTTAAGACCTTTTGTGGTTTGTGTGATTTAAGCGGGTATAGAATGAAAAACACCGTTCGCTGACGGTTCCAGATATTGATTTGTGGAATTAAAGTATAATTGTGCTCACACTTTTCTTTCAGATGACCATTATGTCTGTACATTATTCTATTACAATGAAGTGTCCTTAGCACATATACATGTGTGTTACGCTCCATTTGGCAGCACGCGTGTTTTAAGACCGCATCTGTAAGCAACCCATCTCACGTCCATCCTCAGCCTCGTCATCTACATTGACCCAGTATCTCTCTTGATGCCCTTTCTATCCGTCTCATCCTCTTTCTCTCTCTCCTTTCCTGCACTCCACCCTCTCATTTCTCCCTCCAGGATCACATCCCAAATTGCAGCGCCCAAGTTCTTTCCCGCGGCGGCCATGGGTAGAGAAGGAGGAGATAGGGGAGGCCAAGACCGCCACGCAAGACTCCTCTCCCGTAGAATTTATTTCCGCATAAATTCCCTTCCCTTCGACTCGTCTACACCGCGAGCGCGTCGGTTCTTGTAATCTTATTTCTCGGTGCCCATATGCACCCACTCCCGCCCTCCCGGACGACGAAAGGATATAAGAATAGCGGCTTTATTGCACGTTGTACGCGAAGGGGCGACTGGGGCGGGAAGTGGTTGAGCGCGGTGGGGGCGCGAATTGGATACACGCATGCATTACTCCGCCGCCTGCGTGCCCCCCCCCCCCCTTCCCGCCCTGCCTGACCTTGCCCATCGCGATGGGAGAGGCGTGGTGGTTGGCGAATGCGGGGGAGGAGAGGTGGGAGGGAGAGATTGCGGTGCAAGTACTCCGTGCATCCTTTTCGGCTCGTTCGACTCGCCTTATTCTCGCCGCGGCCGCCGCCTCCGCCTTGTGGATGGTACCCACAAATCCAGCAATTTATCCCGGTCACGTCTTCGTCCTTTTATTCCACCCCCTACCTCAGTCCCCGGGCTTCCCTCCGTGTAGTTTTTCCTTCCCTCTCCTCCCGCCCGAAACCCCCTCCACACCTTGGTAAACCTCCGTCCCTCACCACGCTCTCCTCACTCTATAGTTCCTCCCCCCCCGTCCCTCCCCATGCCGGCCCTTATTTATCTCCCACCGCGCGGTTTTATTCCCTCCCTCCCCCCCATGCCCTCCTCACATCCCCTGCCCCCTCTTTGTTTTATTTCAGTGGGAGAGGAGGGATGGAAGGAGAGTGTTCCAGCGGTCGCCTGGAAATTTCCTCTTCCATTCCTCCCCCTCTCTACCAACCCTCGAGAGTGAGGGGGATTGGTCATGTGAGGAGAAGGCAGGGTGGAGCGAAGGGGAGGTTGGTTATAAATTATTTCCGTCTCGCTACTTTAATTCTCGAGGAGTTTTTCGCCTTCCACGTTACATATTGCGGATGTGATTCCTTAAGAGATAGAGTGCCGAGCCAGCCTCTCTTTCTCTCTCTCTCTTCCTCCATCGCTCTCGACGTCCCAACCGCTCCATCTCTCTTTGTCTCCTGGCGCACGCTGGCGAAGAGGCTGCAGAAGTGTTTGATTCATTTTTTTCCCATCCCGTCCCATCCTTCCCCCTCGATGGCATTTTGTTTCCGGCCCGATGATCGATACTCTCTCGCTCGCGTCTCGCGAACTGGACCACGGTGGCGGGCCTGATGGAATGTCGTCTCAACTGCGGCAAGTTTTTTAGTTGAGTGTGCGCGCGCGAGGTTCGCGATTGCGCTGCGTGCACAGGAAGCCAGGTTTGGTTCTGGCGTTTGCACGGGGTCAAGTGGTACGGTGATTGCTTTATGCCACAGCCGACATATCTCACTTTGGTTTCTGACTAATGTCAATTGTGACCTTCTGGTGCTGGTCTAATATCGTGAATTGAGCACAGTATTTATGTGCATTTGCTAATTTAAAATGCCTTAAAATCCGTCTCTGGAGGAAAAATAAAATCCTTCTATAATTAAAACGTTTACTGTTGCATACTTAGCGGAAAGAATTTCCAGGAAACTAATGGTGACTTAAAGAGGTGCTTATGTCAATAAAATCAAGCAACGCGGAGAAATGCCGTGTTAAATTAAAATAATGCGCTGCATTTTTAAGCACATCATAGCTAAATATAACTTAATGCATATGAGTGAATTGCTATTGTCGATAGAAATGCTGATGTCTCTTCACGCTGTCTACATTTAAATAAAAGGACGATCTTCTAGCCCTTTTAATTTTACTTCTCGTGAAGTCCTATTTAAACGCCACTTGGATTCACTCCAGAAACGAGTCTTTTTGCGAATACAGCGTATTAATAAAATAACGTCATTCTTCATGCTGCTGCTCTTTTCAGCTAATGGGCCCCTCTCTAAAAAGGAAGCACTTTATGGATGCAGTAATGCATATTTTTGTAATAACAGCAGAAAAAATGCTCCTTTAACCGCACTTCGTTTTACTCAGCTCAAATGAGGAGATTTTTAAGTATCTTTGGGAACTACCGCTCTCCAAAAATCAACATTCCAGGGCAAAGCCGCATTAAAAATAAGGAGGATAGAAATTATATATAAAATGACATGTGAAAAATATCTCAGTACTTATCTTATAAGCCTATTATCCATGGTGTAAATCTAAAGCTCACAATGAAATATAATATGCCTACCGTAGGGGTTTTTTTTATCCCAGGAAGGTTTAGAATGGTAGGTGTCTTATTAATTCTGCTGAAAATCGGTCGGTAATGTGGTTTATTCCTGTTTCTCTCAATACTTATATGCTTTTCTCTTTTTTGAGTCAACATTTCGAAAAATGATTTGGAAACTTGTGACAAAAATGCATTTTAAAGATTGAAATACTATTCCAGTTCTTATAAAATATATAATATCACGATCTCACAATTCATTAAGTTTCCATTCCACTGTTGTTCAAGGAGTAGGTTGGAATATGGAGTTAGGTGAAGTAGGTGGAATACTTATCCGAAACCAATAAAAATGAGAAATATGTTGAAGGATAAAGTTTGTTAGGCCCGGTTTTCTCGTAAAAGGGAGAAAGGATTTTCCAGAAGATAGTCACTACGAAGCTATCAGAATTTTTGAGGAAGACTCCTATATCGATATTTAGGTCATCAATGGTGACCTTCAACAGCGAGGTAGACGTGAGTGGTAGTTATCTCGGGAAGAGCTCAGTGGTAGGTCACTGTCCAAGAGCAAGTGAGTGTTAGTTGTGGTCAGGTGAGGGGGGTAGGCATCTTTTTGGTCGTTGTGGGGTGAGAGGGGAGGGGGTTCGTCATTATTGGTTCCTTTAATTATTTTAATAATTTACAATAGCAAGATAGCCTCAGAGAAAAAATAATTCGCCTTGACCGGGACTCGAACTCGGACCCCATGATTTCCGGTCAGGTGCTCTGTCAGTTGAACTACCAAGACGTCATCTTTCTCTGTGGAAATTATAGAGTGGTAGAGGACCTGGCCGGAAATCAGGGGGTCTGAGTTCGAGTCCCGGTGAAGGCGAATGATATTTTCCTTCTTTGGAATATCTTGCGATTGTGTAATTTCAGCGATTACGCCGCTAAAGTTTCCGCGGCCAGTTTGCGGACTTTATTTATTATTTATTATTCTATGTTTATAATTCCCTTAGTTCGTCGCTCATGATTGTATCTTTGATTATAAGATTGTGTAAGCTTTCGCTTACGTCGAGTTTTAATTTTTCGGTTGGCGAAATTAACTTCAAAACCTCTATTGTGATGGGCTGACCTGTTTCGTAAATGTGTTTTGCAACTGCTGACCGCACAAAGCGACCGTTTTCAAATGTGCTAAAGGTTCCTTGTGCGTGATAATGGGTTTACGTTTTGTTTTGTCATATGTGTATGGGAAAAGAAGTAAACATTTGGATAAGTGGGATGATGAACTATTTAGAAATGATGCTGAAGTGTACCCTTCCAGAATACAGCCTTCGTTTGCGGAAAGAGGGCGAACTCCCATCAAAACGGATGTGAAGTCCCAAAACAAGCTCAACTTCCGTGCGTTACCCCCTCCATTTCCCACGGGCGTAATTCCTGACGCAGCGGCGTCAACTTCGCCATTTGAAGAGAAAATCTCTTCCTCCCTCCCTAACGCCCCGACCATGCATGTTTTGCCCTTAAATCTCTCGACACACTCCCAAATTCGTCGCCGCCCGGACTTACCTCGACTCCCTCCTCCCCACCTCCCTCCTCCGCCCACACCCCTCCCCCTCCACCCAATCGTCCTATCCCACACGACCGTTCCTCTCCTGCTGCCGTGGTTGTATTGATCCAGGAGAGGCAACAAGTACGCACACAGTGAGCCCTTGTGGCACGAAGTATTCTCTCTCTCACACACCCACAGACTCAGGAGCGCCCTGCTATCCTGACGTTCTCATCCCCACCTTCCTGTTACCTCTGTTGCAGTCACACTTAGCTCCCTCCGACCTCTTCTCTCCGCGAATCCTCCGCCTCCTCCACATAAAAACTCTCAGCGTACTACTTTTCTTCCCTCTTCCCTGCGCCGATAGCGACTATTCCCTCTCACGCACACGGGGACGCATCCGAGGTGCGAAATCACACCTCCTCCCTCGCTGCACCCGGCGCGGCACACCCCGCATCCCTCCCTCCCCCCGTGCCCCGTATCCAATTCCATCAATAGAGAAATGCCTCGGGATATGCTCGTGCTTCTTCCCCTTGGAATGTCCCGGTGACGCTTCTCCTCCGCCGTGCCCTGCACTTCACGCTCGAAGAGCTCAACTCTCGGCGGGTGGAGGCACATGAAATAGTTCTGCTTTCAGCATCCCTCTCTTTTTCTCTCGTTCCATCTCTCTTCGCTCCCCCCCCTGCGGAAGTTTCTTTGGGAACGGGAGTAATACGTCGTGTGGATCCTTTTGCGACACATCTACATCCTGAGACTCCGCAGCGCAGCCGTTGGGCGCGTTTTTGCCCTCTTCGCCTCCCCCGGTCGTACGACGCCGTCGGGTGCGGAGTGGTGACATAGGATGTGTGGGATGCCAGGTTGGCTGAGTTCGAGGGGTGAAAGGAAAATAAAAAAAGTAATAAGTCTACGAGCGAAAATTTCTCGTAAAAAACGCAACGTGAATCATACAATTTTTTAAATGGAGTGGAACTCGAAATCATTCCGAAAATGGTATACACCATAGGTGAAATATTGTGGAATTCAAGAATACAATCCGACATTGGTATACGTTAATATATTTCTCAAATAAAAAATTCCCCTTAAAATAGTTATAGTCAATAACAAGAATTAATTTACTATCGTTCCTCGCAATTGAATACCAAATGACTTGATGGGTGGTAGTGAATATATGAAAATTAATGGCATAGGTACCTTCTTTGCCAACAGTCCTCATTATTAGATTTTAAGTACCATTCGACGGGCTTTATTATCCAGTTCTGATCCAAATCACCGCAAAGACGCCCACAAAATCTATACGAAGAATTTGCATCCTCAAAATGCTGAACGACCATGAAGCAGAATCTTTGTCTATCTTACGGAGAGGACTTTAAAATATAATGATGCAGATTCGTAGAAAAACCCAGCAATACAACTGGAGAGCTTTAAGAATAAATCTTAATCCTCCATTCTGGAAACAATTAAGAAACATATTTGGGGCCAAGAGTGGGCTATAAGTACATACGTAGCAGCTGTTGAAAGACGAGGGGATGCCTCTTAAGGCTCATCCATCTTTTGCAAGGGAAGAACTGAGTGCGTAGGACCAGAGTTGATGCATAAATTTAGTCGGAAATAAAAAGAATATAGTATTTAGCATGGGATAACTGGAGTCATGAGGAGACGAGAGGAAAGGGAGTGGGTGTTACGGTTAAGAGAAGGCATAAGATGAAGTGGGGTACAGGGAGGTGAACTGAGAGAAAGATAGAGAGAGAGAGAGAAAAGTGGAGAGCTGGAGGTAGTTTCATTGTTTAGAGAGGTTGAGGACCCGAAGGAAGACAATGGTAGCGTTATCTACGGATTTGCCGCAGACCCTTGCCGATTACCTCTCCTTCCTTGCCTACTTCCTTCCTCTAACCTCTATCCGCTCTCCCCTCTTTCTCTGGGCGATGGAGAACTACGTCATCCCTCCTCCTCTCGTACTCTTCCTTCTTTCCACTCGTTCGGCCCACGCAAATAGCCCCTGTCGCTCGTCCTCTCTGCCCACGTATCCCTTTTCCAGCCCACTCCCTCCTCACTTGTGCACACCTGCATTCCCTGCCTCCAGGCCGATTCCCCTTCTGCAACCTACGAAACCTCTCTCTCACTAAGTGTCCCTCCCTCCAGCCCCTCCCCATTTTTTCTCGTCCCTCTGCCCGTGCACGGCTCTAAACACTCCTCTCCCGCGAGTTCTTTCCACGCTTTCTTTCATTCGCATCTCCAAGAGCATTCTCCTCCGCCCCCACATTGCCCTTTCGAGATAACTGAGTGCCGCGGTTCTCATTTCTCAAGCGATGCCGACTTCGCGTATTTCCTCCGTGACCTTTCCTTTCACACTTAATTTAAAAAAGCCATCTCAGAATATTCCTGGCACCACTTCCAGTTGTTTTCACAAGTGGTCGTTTTCGTAGGTGAAATATCCTTTGGATATTTCGAATTCGGAAAAAGAGTAGACACCGTGTATTTGAAACAGTATTCAGTGCTGTTTGGCAGTTTTAAAAGTCTTATTTTATGCCTCAAGCGTGTACATTCCAAGTCGTAGCTGAAGCTATAAAATTTTATTTACGGTCCTCACCTTCTGTTAATTCAGCACGCCATATCGACAACTATTACCGCCGGCTAAACTTGGATAAATACTGTCAAATATCAGAAGTCATAGTGCACATCGGTAGTCAGTTCAGTGACGTTCCACCATGACAAGCCATAGATCGCGGTTTCGCATGCACCATTTTATAAGGTTTAGGATTCATTGGGCTGGTCAGTGCGATATAATCTTGGCAGTTGGAGCATTTTCAAACTTAATAATACTTATTAAAAGGCAAGGACTTTCGATTTTCTTTCCATTGAGAAGTGTTTTTGTGAACAATTCCTTGAAGCTGGTTCAAATTGAAGCCATTTCTGATTAGTATGTTTACTTGTAGGCATATATTGCATGCGTGTTATATTTTCAGTCTATATTTCTTACGTATTTAAAGCGGTTAGCTGGTAAAATCTCACCCGATCCTTAGTTTCATGAGATACAGTGAATGTTAAGATGAATCGAGTCCATTCTGACCATTCTCCATCACCTGAACCCTTATTCCATTAGAGGAGGTAACATTGGCTGATTACTATTTCCGTCATTTTCTTTTTTTTCCCCAACCTTGCTTCCAATCTTGTTGTTTCTTACCCCTGGTTGGCTTTAGCGGGGCACACCTGCGCATGTGCCGTCCTGCATAATCCATTCTTCGTCCAATCCACCTTTAATTAGGTCCACGCCGTTATCCCTTTTGCTCTCTCTCTCTCCCTCCCTCTACCCGTTTCCTCCTTGCCATCCCATCCACCTGTTCCCATGTCTCTCCAAATCCCCGAAGGCGCGTTTTTCGTCGCTCCCCGCCGCAGAAAATCCTACGTTGCCATGCGCGCCTCGACGTGATATTCGTCTTTTGAGCAATGCGGTGTTGTGATTTCCATCCTCAATTTGTGTGATGCCATAATGTAAGCGATGATGATTAGGGACAGGTTATGTCACCGGAAGAATGCAAAAGCATCAAGAAGAATAGGAAATCCAAAAACTCCTTTTCGTACGATGAATAGTATTTTAGTATTCGACAGGAGGCACAATCTACAACTTAAAAGGCACAATAAGCCAAATTACATGCCATGATAGTGACTCAAAGGCTAAGCAAAGAGAAATTCAGCATTAGTAATCATCAGTATGAATGCAGCAAATCTAAAATTTTGGGCTGATTATGTTACACATATCTGGGACCTTTTCTGTATCAAATTGAATCCAAGATCGTTCTAAGTCTGTCACAGTTTTGTTCCCTCTCCTCTCAGCTCTTTGATTTTGATTTTTTTCGTATTATTTATTCTTTTTCACAGGTAGTGGAGGGTTTATCACTCTTATTTCCTTTCTATTCAATAATTACTATCGATAGTGAAATTAATTTTACTTCTAAGAATAGATTTGGAAAGTTGCATGAGGACTTGTTAGAGAGTTGTCAGAGAGGAAGGATGGTAGGAAACCCGGTGCCCGCAGTACCCTTCCCATGGTGAGAGCCTCCAAGGATCTAGTGTTAAACGTTACATCGTGCGCAGTGCTGAACTAGAAGAGTTATCGACATAGTGCTGGAGGATAGGCCGGGATTCCTTGAAAACTATCCACCTCCCTGGGAATTGAACCCGAACCCTCAGGATCTAAAGCCATTACTAAAATATTGACTGGTCCAATCCAATCCCCTGAATGACCTGCTGCACGGATCTATTCGCTTAACTAAGACTCTTTTCTCCATCTTCTGTTATATGGATTCAATCTATCTTTTAGGGAAAACTTTGGTATAGTATACGTATACGAACTACAAATTCTGTCAAATGATATGAACTCAATCGATCATTTGGCAAAAACGGTGGTATTGTGCGTATGTGTTTCTTATGTTGTACATTGTTGTATGCTTCTTATTATTCTTGGTATATTGAATAATATGGGTTTGCGTGTCATTGTGGTCATTGGTAAAACCGACCGTATGTTTTCAGTTTCGCCCGATATGAAAACATTTATCTACCTACGTATAAGTTCCCGGCCTATTTTACGCTTCTCTCTTGTTCTTTCCGTCCTTGGCCCTCTCTTTTTGCCCTCCTTCGCCTGGTTCCTCCTCCGTCCCTCGCTTCGCAATTTGTAAACTGACCCTCCCTCCTCGAAGCACCGCCCAGACCGCACGACCGCTTGATGGGATCCGTGGTCTAACCGGATTTTATGCGTGGGGGAAGGTCACCGGCCCAAATCGCAATCCAGATCCTACCCTCCTCTCCCGGTTTGACGCTGCCACGGTCTCGCTTGCACCGACTTTGTGCTCGTGGGAGTGCGTTGGCGTACTGTTCCAGGGACTTAGCGCGGACGTTGTTGCGGTGAGGAGGAAGGACCCGGTGTTCTCTGCTGTCGAAGCCGCGGAGCGGGCCGAGGCAGCGCAGGTCGGACGTCGAGTTCCCATGATTTCTCCTTTCCACGGAGAATTCATCGGAATGCGAGGGATCTTTGATGAGGGACTCTTTGGTGTAGGGGGGTCGTGATATAAGCCCGTGCAAAGAGCCTGTCACCCATCTCTCCTCTTGCTTTTCACTGCGGCGCGAAAGATTTGTCAATATTGTCAGGAAAATGGCTGATTTGGATAGTTTATGACAGAGAGCTAAGGACTTTTTTTTGCGTGTATGCATGAAAATATATTTACAGCGCATCATTGCAAGTGCTTTAGACTTATCCCTGGTATTTGTGGCATATGTCTTATATTTTCGCTAGATTTGTGCAGTGGCTGTCCCATATGATGGCATATTCGGATGAATTGTTGTATTTTACAGGAAACTGCCTTGATCCCTTGGTGAATTTAAAATGCGGCGATTCGACGCTAGTACATGCCTGACGTGGTTGCAATGTAAATGTAGGTATGAAACAAGAAAAATGCATAGAATGATGGAGAGATTTGAAATCTATTTTGCTGACAGCTGGCTGACAAGTATGATATCGCTATCATACTAGCTTATCGGCTTGATTTCATACTGTTGGCGGTTGTTTACTGTTATCTCCTAGTAGGACCCAGTCACCGTCGTCCAATCACATCACGTTTCACAGACGCTGTGCAATCCCCTCTTTCTAAAAACTAATATGAAATACGGCTTCATATCAAGCGCAAGTTCAATGAGCGTGTGAAACCTCCTAGGAAGGTTCCAATCATGCTCGATTCCGTCCTCAATGTCAGGTAACGGCTATAAACCTAGGTTTAGTGCTGGATCAAGCGTCGTGTTTAACGGTAATGCGTGGATGCACGGAATCACTCCGTGCCACACACACTTGCGGGCGGCATACAGTGCACCGTGATGATGTTCTTGAAGCAAGGCGCGTCGCGTCCGCTCTCGTCATTTCCCGGGTCTCCTCCGAAGGCTCCCCCGTCATAACTCTGTCTCAGTCTCGAAAGCAGACGAAACGAGGTCACCGATGTGTTTTGATGCGCGCTCCGGCCATCTCCGTTTTATCATATGCAGCCCCCTGGAATGTGAAGCAGGCTCGTGTAAACCTCGCGATTTCTTTTTCAAACTCTTCGCTTTCGTCCTCGCACATCGTTGCCGCCGTAGATTCAGCGAGTGTTTTCATTTGTTGAACCTGAAAAAAATATAAGCCTCATATGTCCTCATTCAGAATTGCTTGTATCGTTTAAATTGGCCGATGGGTAATAGCACTTGGAAATATGAATGGTTCCCCGCATTTCCTGGATGCTGGATATCTTTTAATTGCCAATTATTGTGTGAACTGTGAGGATGCTCGGTTTGGCTGCCATTTTTTTGGGAGCAGAGCTGGGATGAATGCATTGCGAACCCTTTAATGCTGAAATTTAAAATGGCAATTACTATTAAATCATTTGAATCAAACCGTGACGAGGTTGAGGAATCGGTTATATGCAGGAAGGTAGGCGTAATTCAAAAAAACGCTGCTGCGTTCATTTTGATAAAGCATTGAAATTTCGAATTTTTTAACAATGTGATTGTGATTACATTTCCATCATCTGATTTAACTCGGCAAACAAAATTTGGTCGGAAATTAAGGCATGAAATTTGTATTCAAACAGCCCTAATAAAAAAAATGAGTCGAATAGTTTGGAAATTTGCTATTTTTTTAAAATTGGCAATCTAAAAAAATAACGTGGGAGCAGACTTTTACTGCCGTCACTCTAATTAAAGTAAACGCCCATAAATGGAAAGATAATCACTGAAAATTATCACGGAGGGATGCGTGTTCGATCATATCACCGCTCATCTCTCCCGATATTCTTTCTGTGTCACTTCAGCATCTACGAACCTTTTTATCATCAATGTCAGCGTTCCTTTCTTTCTCTCCCTTTTATGCGCTCTGTGTACCCTTCGCATATAACTATTGAAGAGTAATGCAAACCCGGTCATGCACAAAAATTGGAAATCAGGTTATTGAGGTGGATTGAGTTATTCTCATGCCGAGTGCTACGTCTAATCGCTGAAGTCAGCGAATTTTCATTGCTACACCGGTTCCTAATTGAATAGGTACACTTTGGAGAGCACTTCAAGCTAAGCACTCCGTCCGTTGGATGAGACGTTAAACCA
Organism: Platycnemis pennipes; assembly: GCA_933228895.1. NCBI lineage: Eukaryota > Metazoa > Arthropoda > Insecta > Odonata > Platycnemididae > Platycnemis > Platycnemis pennipes. The sequence goes on from OW121847.1 coordinate 112,720,757, forward strand.
TTGACCTCTAGGCGTCTTTCGTCATGAACATCCTATTCCCGGCGCGGATTCCTATTCACTCATCCTGCAAGTAAGTCCAACCTAATTCCAACTTACCACCGATCTTAAATGAATAAAATGACGGCAAGATATTCCACAAATAAAAAATCATTCGCCTTGACCGGGACTTTTGAATTTGAAGGAAACGACCTTAGTTTGCCTAATGACAATAATTAAATACAACTAAAACGACCACTTATGAGTGGAAAAATGTGATGTGAATGTGAACTTTTGATGCGTCTTGAATGTAAAAGAATATGCCGTTTACCCATAAGGAATCTTAATATCTACTTGAAGCTTAAAAAATATCCTTTTAAAAGCTCCGTAGATTTTTATCGGTCGCTCCAAAGCTTTTATCAAACCCAAAGCTGTGGCATCCGATTTTGATGTGGGAAACGTGACCCTGAATGTCGAAATCATGGGACCCCGGCGAGGGATCGCAAAACGGCTTGGCGTGAAGAATGGCTGATCGCAAAAACGAGCGAGGAGCCCTCGCACGGGGTCTGATCCCAGGCGACTTTCAATTACTCGCTTCCTTACACCCACTGCGTGACCTCCGCAACTAATGGCTTGAGCCGGGGATTAAATCCGTTGAATCACGTTATCAGGGAAGAAGCAAGTTTCCATTCGCCGGGGACCGGGTTTAATTCAAAGCGCATATTGCCTGTTTTTGCTTTCTCGTGTTTGCCGTATCAAGAGTTCTAGGGGGCGAGAGAGAGAGAGAAAAGGGGAAGGAGCAGTACTAAGGGTTCAAAAAACGGTTTCCGGGTGGCAGGGGGTCGTGTTGCGGTGGGGTGCGGGATGGGAGGGTGTGGGGGTAAGAGGGGCGTAGGAAGAGGATTGGTGGTGCGGCAGAGGTCGGGAAATGAATGGGCAACGTGTGAAATGCGTGGAACTTATCCGGACGAGATTTCGCCCGTCGCTCGCGTACCGAAACTAAACAATGTCTAACCCCCTTCTCTCTCTCTCTCTCTCTCTCTCTCTCTCTCTCTCTCTCTCTTACCAACGGTGACATGTCGCTTGTCCCCTGTTACCTCGTCCTCCGCCACACGCCCCCCTGCACCCCACGCTCATTCTGCGCTCTCCCCTTTCGCTGTCACGCGCCTTCGGAGCACAGGACAGCGGACGGATGTGAAAAAGGCGCATAAACAATTTAAAGCAGTCCAGCGCAGAACACCGCAGCGTTATTAAATGCCTTGCTCACTGCATTTGCTTTTTGCGACAATGGTGCGTTCGTCATAGGATTCCGCTTTTGACCTCTCTCGGGGATAGCACGGTTTCGCTCCCTTCCCGGCATCCCTACCTCCTCCCCCTCCTCCGTCGCGCCCTTCTTCTCGTCCCGCCCCCGTCCTCTGAGCCCTTGTTTTCCCCCTCGTTGTATCAGCGGGCGACAGCGTTCGGGGCGAAGGGAAAAAACGTGGGTGGTCAACTTGCCTACCGAGGGGGAGGGGATGGAGGAGGGTGGGGCGAATAAAAGAGTCGGGAAGGTGGCTTGCTTTTTTTCGCGCAGGGCGTCGGAGGTCCTTTTTTGTGTGGAGAAGCCTAAATGAATAATTTATGGCGGAGATTTTCGCGAACGCCCAGGGGTTCACTCTCCCAAGTCCGTGTGATTGCCGCGATTTATTCTCATTAAATTATTTATGCGTGTACTCGCGGGAGTTATTTCACTCATTGCACTTTGGAAACAATCACTTCGCCTTTTTGATGAAGGATGCGACAGCGAACGTTTTAAAAATGCGCTGCACTCGGATCTATAGTAGTGGCCGTGTAAATGGTGGTTCAAACAGGACCATTCTTATCACACGGTGAAAGTGAATGTACTTAAATTCAGCTCCTCGCTGTTTTCAAGTGACGCGCATTATTTACAATCACGGTATTCGAGGTGTATCCTCGCATTCATCGATGATACGCAGAATATTAGTTCACGTTTTAATTTTGAAAAATGACCATTCATTGAACCTCTCTATATCTGTGTAGTGTATGTACTACAAGCGCACTGTGAATTAAGCATTTACTTTATGGAAGTGTTAACATTTTTTTGTAGTTTCGAAGAAAGAAAAATTTTATGGTGATAAGACTCGTGGTAGTGCAGCTACCAAACTGCTCGATCATGGGACAATTATATTGGCCCTATCAGTGCGTTGAATTGTTAGGCTTACCACCACGGAATTTGGTCTACATAAATATCAGCATCACTCACGTAGTTTTATTTTTCTTATCGTTTATTTTTAGTAAGAAATGCTGAAATATAATATAAGGATTTTCTAAAAACAATTCTTGATTCTTATTTGGTTGCAGTAATAATAAAAGTACATTTTTGATCCAGTGCGACTGTTTCTTTTATATAAGTGACACCATGAGGATTTAGTCTCCTCGCTCGGTACGAGTTCCGGCAAGGTGAATGCTTTTTTTTTGTGTGGAAATTCTGCTATTCTGCTAATGCTGCGGGTTTAGGTTTTCATGGCCAGTGCACGATCCTTGAATTAATACCTTATTAGGTATTCGAATAATGAATATTTTAGTGCATACATAGACAGTTCTGGAACGTTTTACGTCTATATTTTGGCTTGATGGCATCGGATTATTGCTGCCAATAATTTATTCCCAGAATGTATTATTGCTCTTGATAATTCCTTTTTGAAATTTCATCAAAGTCAAAATAGGAATTTCGTATAGAATCGCTGCTAATTGCGATGGCGTTTTAGTCAATTCAGTAGAGAGCCACCACCTTAATTTTGTTTGTTAATCTTACTGGAAAAAATCATGGCTTTCCATCCAGAATCGCAGCCTCAGGATTCCTCGCCAGTTCTAATGAAAAGCACCCTTTATACTTTTTTTGTACGAGCAATTACCCCAGCGTGATTTTTACCCCGACGGATTCTTTTTTAGTCCCCGTGCTTAATGATGGCCAATTTCAGTCTCCGCGGAATCACACTTCGCCTTTATACTTCCTTGCAAAAATAGCTCCGAGCCGTCCTCCGGAACAAATGTTTCTGCCGCAGGAGGGAGAATACGCCACTCACTCCTAATGACCTCGCCTCAGGCCTTTTTTCGCGCACTCCGCAGACGTATCACCTTTTGTGCCGGAAGCGCTTCCGTGCGGTGGGAGCTGCGAAAGACAGGAGCGTCGAGGAAACCGGAGGGGAATCGTCTTCCAGCGCTTTAAGAGGTCTCGAACTCCATTCGGAAAAACGTTGTCGTTCACACGCGGCCTTCTTCCCCGATGACTGACCTTACATCTATATGTCGTCGGATGGCCCCAGCTGATCCCTCCAAGAGTTGGCGCCCTCCGGAACTCCTTGTACTCTTCGAAGGACGTGAATTATTTTTTTTCTGCCCGTCAGTGACCTGATCTTCCCTGCTCTGGGTTCAAGTCTTCCTTCACCCTCGATTGCCGCATGCTCAACAAAAACGATGCCGTGCGCGATTTTAAAATCGACGGCGTGGACATTTCGAGCCTACCGCTATCGGGAGAAATGGGTATAAATAATGAATTAGGAATATTGTGTATTATGTAATATTGTGTAATATGAGTATTAAATAATGAAATAATGAATAAAATGGGTATAAAAAATAATCGCTGGCGCATGCGGCAAGTACGTAAAGAAAACACTCGACGTTTCTCAAGAAGTATATTCAATGTCGAAGCAATTATGTTTTTAGCAAGTGACTTAAAGAAAAATCGGGAGTTTATTTGAGCACTGTGGAATAGATTATGCATAATTAGTTTCCAAAAATCGAACTTGACAACCTCAATTTAGGATATGTTGCGAGATTTTGAGATAAATGTGCCTTAAGGGAAAAAGGGTAAACGCTTTTAGAAGAGGTGTTCAAACAATGTGGTGTTGAGTATCTAGGACGAGACAAAAACTGGTGGCAAGATTGATTAATATGATTTTAAATAGCATGAAGAAAGTAAAGAATGTAGTTGGGGAACTGAAGGCAGCAATTGGTGGTAAATCTAAAAGTTCAGGCTGTGTTGGAAAATCTCCTTCAAATGTGTAAAATAATTGTGACAATATGTTTTTTATGGGGTGAAGGCTCTGTACTGTGATGAAGTTACCCACAAACTTTCTTTTGGAATACTAGCATCCGAACCCGAACGCCTGGGCTCAAATCCCGGTAATGGTAGAGATTTTTTTGTTGGTATACTGGTCCCTAATTGAGTGCCATGTGAAGAGAGCACTTCAAGTTCAGTACTCCGTCCGTCGGATGGGACGTTTACCCGTGGTTCCTAGGCTCAATTTGTTAAGAGCAGGCTAATGCCGATGCCGGGTTTCTCACCACCCTTCCTTCACCTCTGAGAAAATCCTGCCTCTTCCAAGTCACCCATCTATCCTAATTGGCATAAATGATCATCACTCTCAATCGTGCACCCCGAAGACTAAGCTGAACAACAGGAATATTTTGGTCTTTGATATCAGGAGAAATATCCGAATTCTAAAAACTGGTTTAATTGGTTATAGCTTGGTGCCCACTGACTAGTTCAGAAGCTTGGCCTACAATTAGAAAATACGGAGCCCCATAATTTGCAACTATGCCAAAAAAATTGGAATTTTCAGGGTTTTATGAATAAACCAGTGCTTTTTCCGCAGCGTCGAACCCCAACTAATTCCCGCATAAATTGTGATTTTAAATCAGAAACAAATCGGTAACTAATGCTTTAATATGCTTATATATAAAATATTCGGACTTAATTAGCCACCTACCTTGAGATAAGATGGACTACTATGACGCCTTCTTTTAGTGATATCCAACTACGTAACACGCCTAATTCTATAATTCTATGAGTTTAGAATTTCAGTTGAATGGACGTGCTTCTTCGCGAAGAGATTCAATATGTTAATCCATGTGCCTATCAGAAAATAATTATAAACTCTGATACTGCCATCAGTATCAAATACATAATTTAGCCTGTAAAATATAATGATGGCCTGATTTTCTCTCAGCAGCATTACAGTGCACCCATTTTTATACACTTAATATATGTGCATCAAAGAGGGAAAAATTGTTGTCATAAGATCGAAATTCTTGCTGGGGTGTAAGAGCACTACTTTAATTCCCAATGTCCGGATATTTATGCTTCTTTAGAGTACTTTGATGGAATAATCCTTTGGATGGGTGAGAAGTAATTTAAAAAAATATCAATCGTGCTATGGACGTTTTTAGATTTGAATTACGTCTTGCAACTTTAGAAGAATGTAATTTGAGTATACGTCAAGAGCACTGAAGAAACTGCATATAAGATGACAGAAGTAATTATTTATGACGTTCCCTTTGCGGGAAAATATTCCCAGCTAGTCACAAAGAAAAGGCAAAAAATCCATAGGCAGCAGGTCAAGTCAGGGGACTGGTGAAACATTCATAATTTAATGTATCCAATCTGATGGGGGAAAACTCCATGAATTACAAAAAAAGACCATCGATCATCTTGTGATAATGAGAAATATGACAGAGTCACTGAAACGGTTGGATTGCGAGATGGCATCTGGTTACCTTTAGATGGCATTTCGATATCCACGAGACAAGGAGACATCTGTATTTCCGTTTCATTTATGGCAAGCGTCGTTAAATATTGGATAAGTCTTAGTTTTAGCATTTTTTTCTGAGCAATGAGTTGTTGCCTACCCAGTCCTTTCAGGTATGTAGGACTAGATAAACAGTGAAAAGATTATAATATTCAAGAGTTTTTTCTGAGGTTGTTTAACTAAATTTAAGATATTCTCATAGAAACTAAGTACCTACTTTTATATCATTGAAAAGATTTAACGGTATTTATAGGATCGAAAATATTTATATCAACTTGCATTACAAACATTTTTATTAGAAAATAGAATCTTTTTGTGTCAGTAATAGTATTGGTTATATCTTTGGAAACGTCTAATATTAACTCTTATTGTTTATTTATTGATTAGTAGTTTTTAGCTTGATCCAGTTTTCAAATTTTCATACAGCCATCATTACCAACTCATAACCGTAGTATTTCGGAGAATCAGCTCACTGTGCCTAGAAAGGTATCAACCGATATTGAAGCCAAAGCCGCACGTAACTTGACCGACATTTAGTCTCTCAGGGTGATTGTATTGAAGAGAGCTTCTTCCTATCCCATCCCTAAGCTGAATAGTAAGAGAAAGCGGGCGGTGGGAAAGCAAAGCAAAGGAGTGTCTGACTAGGAGAGGTAGCTATTCCCTTGCCGGGGATAGGCATCGGAGGATCCTGGCCGGGTATTTTGCATTCTTTCGTCAAAGTTCAGGACGTGCCTCAGCTGCCAACTTGTTCTCTATCCCTTCTCTCCTCACTTCCATCTCTCCCTTTTCCTTTCCCTCTCTTTCGAGTTCACTCGGTGACACACTCCAGTTGACTTTCTCGCCAACTTTCCTCATTGTTTTCACACTTCTCCCGTTTCACTCCCCTTCTCGTTCAGTCTATAGTTCCCTTTTCCACAACCTCCTCCTTCTCCATTTCTCTCATTGCATCCCACCCCTCCCAGCCTCTCTCCACTTCAGGTCCCAACTCTGCCGGCTCTCGGCAAAGTACGCTCTCCTCTCCGCCTTGGAATTTCCTTTTAATACGATATAAACCTCTTTCCCTCCCCTTTACACGGGTACCTCGTCTTTTTTTTCCTATATTGAATGTGTACCTGCATGTATCTGAGAGATTTTCCGAAATAATTCCCTCCACATTGGCCGGCGGAGAGAAGCACGAATTAATAAGCTTTTGGAGTGAAGGGTGGAAGTTGCTGAAGGAAATCGGGAGGGACGGTGTAAGTGGACGGATTGAGTACTAAGGGGAGCTGGCAAGTTGAGGCTTCTGAGGAAGGAATAATATTTGGCAGGAGGTTTTAACTGAACGAAAAGAATTGACTTTACGAATATAAGGGTATTTGAGAACATGAGTGTAGGACTGAAAATTGGAAAAGAAAGTGGCTAAAGGAAAAATAATATACTTTACAATGGTACCACTACCCGCTGTTAAATAACGAATAGCCTCTCTATAAAAATTCGATAGACGAAGACAAAAGGATATCGTGTTGCAAGCTGTCTTACACATGGTTTTCTAAATTATATCAATTCTGTTGTTGGTACTTGGAGTGTTTTTAGTTGTTCAGTATTCATTATTTATTAATTATTCCATGCTTTGCACTAAATAAAATGTCCAAAAAGTTTTATACCTTTCATTTGGAATATCGCCATATATGCAGACAATAATAAATGGAGATATGAGTTACTTTAGGTCTCTACTATGTTTTATCAATATGTTTTTATTTAGTGAGGTCTTTACGCATTTGCCTTCCGAAAAAAGAAGCCTTAAAAACCTTTCGCTTAAGCCTCGGATTTGCAAACAATGACTAAAAACCTTAATATGTCTGAAAATAAATTGAAAATAACTTATTATAATTTCATATAAATATCCTCCTCACTGGAATTCAGTTTTAGAAGTATTCTGAGTTACTTTGAATAGCGTTCTTAACCCAACAAAACTTTTAACGCATGTGCGTGTTAGGTAGGCGACATTGGTCATTCATATTTTATCATTGTAAAGTAAAATAAATAGTACTGATATTGTATGTCTATGGGAAATGTTGTATCATAATTGCGTTACCTTCCAATATTAGTTTTCTTGAGGAAACATGAGGCAGCTAATGTTTTTGTTGTGCCAAGGATTGCGTCTAAACGTGACCGCTCAGTTCTCAATTACTCCTTCCAACATGAACGCAACCGTCCTCCGCGACTTGGTCCGGAGGAGATATGCGCAGAGATGAGACCGAGGAGTGACCTGCACTTGGTTCCCCTTGGCGATATTTCCCCAGTGCCAAGCCTTTGAAATGCGGAACACGTGCGCCAAATAAGACCCCCTTTGTTTGTCGCCGTGATCCTCGTTGATGACATATTCCATCCGGACTCCCAAGGTGTAAAATGTATGAAGCGAAATTAGAAGAATGGATGCCGAGGAGGGGGCTGAGAGGGGGGGAAGGTGGTCTCGGAGACAATTACCGCTGCTGCCACCAGTGTCTTCCGCGGGTTGGCGGGGTGGAGAGGCTGGGGCCACAGGGATTTGGATACGGGAGGAGCAGCAGGCACGAAGGGAAACAATCACTGCGGCACCGGTGTTAGAGGCGTTTATTAAAGAGATATGAAGCGAGCTCCCCGTCTTGATGTGCGCTCTCGAGCGCCCTTCCGAGAGGTTAGACGCTCTTTCTGTTCCGTGTCAGCACTCTCTCGTTTCGAGCGTTTCCTTCCATTGGATCATTCGTGCTCTATCCAGCCGTGGATGGCGTTCTGCTCCTTCGTCCCCTGCCTGAGGCAAACAGAGATCTTCAATCTTTAAGCCCAGCAGGACCCAACCCCAGAGTTTTCCTCCCATTCCCCTCTCACCGTAAGAGTCCTCCGATCCTTCCAACCGCTCCCGATATATAATTTCCCGCCCCTTTGGCCACAATTGATTTTCCCCTCCCGCTTCCCTCTCCTATTCAATCCTCTCTCTCTTGACCCTCTGCCCCTCCTTCCTTCTCAGATCTTCCCTCTTCTCTCCTTCAGTGCCCCTGTCTTCCTGTTCGTGCTCCCGAAAGCGCTGACCGCTGGGGGAAGTTCGCTGCCTCCTTCAGGATCTCCCATAACCTGTCATGTACCGGTGTTCCCATTCTCCCCCGCCGGCCGCTATCGAGTGGACTCTCCTGGCCTCCACCCCTTCCTCCCCCCTCCCCCCGCTCGTTTCGTATCCCTTCGTTCGCATTATTGCGTTCCCAACTGGAAGACCTTCCTCTCCTCTGACTGCGTTTTTGGCCGCAGATCATTTTCTTTTTTATAGCTTTTACCCTGTAGTTATCGATCCACGTGTATTCCTCTCGTTTCCGTGGACTGCCTTCACCGTTCGAGCTCTTCCGCTTAATTGGACTTGCCTAATTCAGAATTTAGTCTCGAAGTTTATAACAATTTTGTTTACCGACGCTGATTACTCTGAATTTGACCGGTCTGCTAGTTTCCTCGTAAATTCACTTGTCTCAAATTGGAAATGAACTTTGTATTTGGTTAGATAATATAGTTTCTTCCACATTAGATTTAAGGAAGTCTATCATCTGCCTAGGAAGTAGTTTCCGATACCTAAAAACCATTAGCTGTTATTGTTTTTGATTCTAGGTAATGATTATCCATTTTTAGTCCTTTTGATTAGTACATTCTTCGTTACTTAGCTTATTATTGTGCTATATATTTTCTTCAATGGATTTGTGATGCATTAAAAAGGCGTTCTCTTCAACATGAAGTAGTCACTCTGAAACCTTTTCCAGTTACTTTCAGCGTTTTCATCTTTGAGCTACTGAGCTGACACTTATTTTCCATTAAAATTCTTCTATTCTCCACCGTTTCTTTTAGTTGCATATCCCAAAATGTACTCTTTCGTAGGTAATCCATATTTCGTAGATAATCCCTTTTGAATGAATGATTTGTATGTTCTTTCGCGTTTTGAACTAGAGCCAGCCGACAAATATCTACTGACCATATCGCTATGCCTCGAAAAGCATTTAATAATCTGTTCCAGAGAAAAGGCTCACTCAAACGGTGCTGCGTTGAATATATTTTCCTGGAGAGTAAAATATCTCGACTGATATCAAATGCATGCAATCAAAACCTTGGCCTGCTGCACTATTTTCAATCTTGTTGAAATAAATGCCTTGATTTATATATTCAATCATTTTTCTGAGACATAGAAAAAGGTTGTGCTATTGAAACGTGAAGCGTAGTTGACTGAAATTAAGCCAATTAAATGGCTAAGGTTACCATCTAATCTTCTTCAAGCTAAGGCAAGCCCAAAATCCATGCCAGAGGTGAAATACGAACAAAGCGACCTTTGCCATGCGAGGCTGACGAGTTACGTGTCTTCCACTCTGCTTCCACTGGCATCCACTGCTTACTGGCAGCACCTTTGATTCAAGCACAAGTTAGATCAGATGGCTTGAAAGAAGTGTAAAAATTCATTACTAATCGTAGATTAATGGAAAATTTAAATTTCCAGGAAAATGTTTAAGTCTTTTAAGTTTTTATATCCGCATAACAGATGTTACGTCTTGATGACAAAAATATAAACTCGTGACGACGGAACTGCTACCTAAATACTATTTGTGGAATGAATAAAGCATTTCAGCAAGAAGTTTTACATTATATCTCGGGTCTTCATTTTTTTATAGTATATCCTCCTTTGAAAGGTCAGCGAAAAACGAAATTCGAATAAATCACTTTCTACGTCATCTTTAAGAATATTAATCCATTTATAATGCATTCCATTCAATGAAGGTATGGCGTACAATCTTACTAAACCTGCCCTTTTAATTTGGCTCCCAGTTCCGTCAAAACATTCGCCTCCATTGCCTTTTCCTCCCCCTCCACCTTTTCCTCTTGAACCCCCTTAGGAATCGCCCGCGGCTTCAAATTTTCCGGCACTGAATCACTCCCCTCCCGGAGACAGGGAGATTGTAACTCCAGCATCCCGTCTCTCCTGACGCTCTCACCACTGTAGATCGCCCTCCTCTCTCGATCCAATCCCCCTATTGTCGCCAGCACGCCACCGGTGAGCGTGATTGTGTGGAGAGCACTCCTTCTACCTATCCGTGCTCGGGCGCAATTTTACGTGCGTGGGCACAGCCGCTGCTGGTGCATTGAGGGACGCTCGTTTAACCTCCCGCTCCGCTACGTCCCTCGCCCTTTGTCCAACCGCGCATCTTATCACACAAAAACCCCGCACCAAAACCCCAGATGCGCTCTTGCTGGATGTGAATGATGTTCCGCATCACGAAATTGAGTCGCAGCCTTATGTAATTAAGGCAATAGCAATCAAAGGTGTTCTCTCTTGCGGTGCAAATTTAATGTAGTTTTTTCATCGTAAATTCCCGTCTTATTTACTAACGTTCAATTGCTCAAATGCTTCTTAAAATCAACGATTAATTGTGCACTTTTTTCTTGATACATGACAAGGCCTTGGCAATACCTCTTAGACATATGGAAGTCAGGTCAGTTTCTACTTCCCACTTCTCCCTCCTTTTATTCCTTAAAAATCTTGGATGTGCAGATTCAAAGAAATGCAGTACAATAGGCTAGCAAGTCTCAGATAATGTTTCCCTCACTCATGTAAGGATTCATATAAAAATTCGCACTGGCATGATCTTGGGCCCTACTGCAGAAAAATCCCCGCCGAAAGGGGCACCAAATTAAGAGAAAATTTTATTATTGACTTCGCTCTGCATTTTCTACTTATAGTAAGTCTAGGGGAACTTTATATGCTACGCACATGGTTTTTTATCTATTTAATATGATTATGAGGCAATGGTCCTGCTCTGTATTTCAGTGTTACCGGCGGCTCCTTCTCTGCATTATTTACTTCTTAAGATGAGGATACATAAACAATTTTTCTACCATTTCAAGTATTCCACACATATACTTCAGTTCCTCTACTACATTGATCAAGTATTCTTCCTTTCCTGATGGCTTTCACCTTCTCATCTTTCCCAATGCAACGCACTCTTCCTTTCTGTGCTTCCTTTAATTTTTTAAGAAAAAATCTATTCTGAGCCATATTGAATTAAATACCAATAACAAACTTGTTCTTCTAATTTTATCCGAAGTCATACATTCATCCTTTACACTCACCCAACATTCAAATTTCATCTTCTTCGTCCAGTGTCCTGTCCTCAAAACTCGCAACGCTTCAAATTACGGAACTGATATTGAGTTGAGCGTAGAAAGTTAAATTAAAACCGCTCTGTACCCAGTGGCCAGAGCCACTGATGCTTCATCCCCTCCCTAACTGATATTATCCCTGTAAACCTACCCCGGACATTGCATCCAACTTTGTGTCCCGAAACCTCCGCCCAATTGCGGGGAAATCCGACTCACCTCACAGGGTGTGGGACAAAAAGGGCGCAGGCAGAGAACGGAACGCCCTCTACCTCAACGGCCCTGTTGGGAGGGATAATTTGATTAGAGTCGAATTTCGATTAGGTGCACCGCAGCCGCGCCACCGTCTGTCCCGCCTCCTGCGCGTATGCACGCACAAGCTCCCGGATTTCCACGCTTCCGTCCCCTTGTTCTGCAGCCTCGCGCCTTCCCGCACCTCCCATTCCGCCTCGTGTTGCGCCCGGGGAGCCAGCCCAACGGCCGACCCGGCCCGGGCCGTATTGAAAGCCGGCGGCGGTTTGCGTTGGAGCCGATCCTCGATGGCGCACTCGGAGCGAGTATCGGTCCTCTTTTGTTTTCCTGCCGGCGAATTATCCAGCCCCCCCGGTGTGTGTATGTGTGCGCGTGAATGGTTTCCTTTAATTGAATTGCTTCACGCGCGTCCGCAGTGGGCTTGGCGTCATTTTGTTTTTCACCGTTGTAAAAGTCAAAAGCGAATACCTAAGGCGAAATATCGGCTTATTTATCACGGCTCTAAACTTATTCGATTTTCTGTCGCAGCCGCGTCCTTTCAAAATTCTGTCATCCATTTTTTGTGGTTCTACGGGATTGATTTCGGTTGACTACGCAGGAATTCTTAATGTAGTCACAAATTGGAGCAATGATAAGTTATGGGTTTATGATCTTTCGTGCCTTACTCCGTGTTTTGGTGACGGTGAAAAGTCCAGTTTGCACAGAAATTGAAACCCTTCTCTGCTATTGTGTTCTTGTATTCTTGTGTATGAATTATCTTTGATTGAATTTATTCCAATAATCGTTGAATGAAGTGCCTTACCCTTCGAGAGTTCTGAAGGTCTGAATTTCGACTTTATTGTGACGTCTGTCCGAACGAGAAACTTCAATGGAGACAAAATATCTCCCCATAACCGTGCTCAGTAGCTTGTTCAATACAGAAGCGATTTAATATAAAAATTGAAAAATATCCTGATAACCTCACAATTTCAACCGAAATCCCACTGTCGTGAATGACACCAAATTTCCAATCTTCTGTTTATAAGTAATGGAACCATCCGAGATTATTTTTACTAATTTAGTGTCTCTAATTGTGCTACCGTAAAGCAAGTTTTGCCAATAAATAAATGTAAAGTAATGTCCGAGGTAAGAGGCATCAGCGTTGAAACATAAGTGTTTCGTTTTATAATTTTTATATAATTTTAATCGAAACGCTAATTTATGATTTCAACCATTGTAATATGAATTTTGTCTTTGGGTGAAGAAAATGGTACCTTTATTCTAAGTTTTAATAATAAATCAATTGTAGAGAATGATGAACATATGAAATAGTGACAAACGACAGAACGAAACAAAAGACATAAATGTCTAAGAAGTTTGGCAGGAAAGAGAAATACATTTTAAGGTGGGAGAACCGTTTACATCTTGCGACATAGTGGTCTGATAAATGCAATCGTGGAGGAAAACGTAAATGGGAAGAATGGAAAAAAAAGGCTTCGAATGAAATACATGGAGCAAGTAGTGAAGAACGCCGAGGAGAAGAGTAATTTTAGTATGAAAAAGGCAATTGATTGAATACTTGAGTGCAGCACATTGCCAATCAAATTTTATGATGAATGTTAGGTGATTTTGACAACAACATTTGCCCAAAGGGTGGGAATGTCTTTCCGCGAATATTAAATCAATATAAAAAATGCTAGCGTGGCTACACTCGTGTCCATATCAGGGGACCACTGACGATAATTACGTGAAAACTTGTACTTAAGTCCATGAGTGAAGTAGTACTTGGTGTTGGGAGTAGGAAACCAAGTTCAAATACACCCCTCCCCCGTATCATAGGTATTATTCCCTCCCCCGGCCACTTATGCGGGCGAGCGGGCATGGGAAGTCTAAATGTGCGGCGGACCGGAGCAATCAAGCGGCTCCAAGGATATACGAAACTTCCTCAAGTTGCACTTCTGGCCTCGCCGGAGGGGCAATGAGTGGAGGATCAGGGTAAGGGGAGGAGTTAGGACGTTGGCCGAAGGAGGGGGGTAGATATTCTCGGTGAGTCTCCGTTCGTATCCTGTATGCTTTATTGAGTGGGAGATGTTGGACGCGTCCGAGGGTCGGCTGGTGCGGTGACCGAGGAGTCGAGCAGGAGGGAGGTAAGCGACGCGACGGCCTGGTGGTATAAAGTTTATGTCGACGGTTCGGGAATTGGGTCAAGTGGAGAGAATGCACGATACACGTGCCGCAAAGGACTAGGGACGGGGTTTGGATCGAATCTGAAATCAACATGAAGACCGATCGTTAATTCTTCATGCTTGAATTCATTTTTCATTCACTACTGTCTCTCGTGCGTGAATATATTCCTGAGAGTAACTGTGGGGTCGTTTGATTTTAGTCTTTAGTTTAGATTTTAGTGGGAGTTGGACAAGATTGCCATTGACAAGGAGTGAGCGAGCATCGTCTTCACAAAAACACTCAAATATACATGTTTGTTATAATTGTATAAGGGATATCTTTTGATGTTTTGTCATCAACTGAATGCGAGCCAATGAACGAATTATGGATTATGAAATAGCATAAGTATGTGTTGGTTTAATAATTGATGCTGTTGGTTCTGAATGGAAGTTTTGGTCATTTGTTCCGTAGGTTGGCTCTGGGGCTCTGCTATGATTAATTGGGTTTTTCGAGGAAGGACATAGACACACAATTGGCATTAAATTTTTATCAAACTTGGTGTTTTCTCCACACAGCACCTCATTAGGGATTATGGAGTGGCTGAAAAACCTCCGATACTCTCCAAATTCAGTGATTGCTGTAAAAAATTTGTACCATCAGTTGATCTCTGATGTGAAAGTTGTGGTTGACTATTGCATATTTTGCAGTAGGATACTACGTGTTTATTTACGTATGTGTAAATATTTTAGTTTTTTTAAGTTTTTTTACGCCTCTTTTTGCCCTCTTGATCACTTTACAATTTATATTTAACTGGGTATCACACATGAATTGCGCACCATGATGCTCAGTTGGATGTAACATTGAATGACAGCGTTACTTGCCTTTGATAAATCAGAATTCAAAATTAAATGAGACCATGGGTGATGGAATATTACACCACCATTCTTTAGCACTTCGTGGAATGCAATTTGATTCTCGTTCAAGGAATTCGATAGCGTGTAACCCACTCTTTCTTGATTTCATCATTTTCCCCAAGTGAGATCGAGTGGAATATGTAACTATCGCGTCATTTCACCCCGCTGTCACGTGCAGGCCCGAATAAAGCCTCCGCGTCGCTCACTATTCCGCGGTGGAGTGAAAATTATTCAACTTCCTTGGCACGGAATCTCCATTGCTAATAACCGTTTCACTTACGCTTGGGCGGCGATGCCTACGGGGACAATTTTGTACTCCCGTCTCGGCTCGAGGAGAGAATGCGTCAGAGTCCTCGGTGGTTTACCGCATGCCTCTACGAGAAACGAAATGCTTCTCGAATGGAAAAATGGAACGCCAGATGGTGCGATAAGGAGCGGCAAAAATGAATCACACGAATGTGCAACCGACTCGTCCTCCTCTTCCCTACCCCTTCACCGCGACCAAAACAACCAAAAAACTCCCCCATTGCCTTCCTTCTCGTCCTCCCTCCATTCATACTGCCATCCCTCACGTTTCCCTCCCCAGTCCATCCCCGTTCTCCCCTTCTTCCTCTCCCTTGCATCTCCATCCCGAGGACCCCCGCGGCCAGTCCGCAGGGTGGCTGCACCCGTTCCCAAATGGGCAGCGATGCATAAAATCGACTCAAGTTCTGCTCCGGAGGAGAAAGAGTCGTGGCTGGGCAGGGCGGAGATAAAGGGCGCGGGGTAGGGAGATAGAGAGAGAGAGGGAGGAGGGAAGGGATGTGTTGAGGGTAGGTGGGCACGAGCGACCGGCCCTGCTTGCAGCTCACGTTTTGACCCGCATTGAGTTTGCCGATCCGTGAAAGTGACATGGGGCGAGATGCACTGGGGACGGGGGAAGGTGGGGAGCGTGGGTAAATTGCGTGGGCCAAGGGTTTGAGGCGTGGTGCACGTCTATTGGGGGCGGGGGGAGGGAGGGCGGAGGGGGGATGGGTGCAGCCCTCGGAAGGTGAAATGGTGGGTCACGCTCCGAAGAAGCAAGAGGTTGGGATGGTTTGGTGGTGACTTCAAAGTCTTCAGTTTAAAGCTTCACTGGTGGGTAAACGATGCGGAGATTTCCGCCGACGAAAGCCCCCCACACCAGGCTTTATGTTGATAGAGAAGATATCAGCGTCACTCCACCTTCCACCCTCTCAATCTCTCTCTCCATTTCCTCCTCACAACCCTCAGCCTCCCTCCATGCCTCAATCTCTTTCTCCCCCTTCAGTAGTCACCGCACGGGGTGGGAAAAGCTCTCTTGTGTCTCCTCTTCGCAAGCGTCTCGCCTCGAGGCATGTCACCCGTTTGAATCGCACCCTTCCCACTGCTATTCCACCCCCTCCTCCGAATGGTCCTCCCGGGACGTTTTCAATTTGCCCACTTCGGAGCCCGTCGTCGCGCTCTGTATATTTTTTCCACGATATCGCTTTTGCTTCCGCGCCCTCGTCGCATCATCGCCTCGCGAATGTCACCCGTTTCCTTCAAGACGAGCGGCGAGAGAGGGTTCGAGGAAGCTGAGCAGTAAATGGACGCGTTTCGGGAGAGCTTCCGAGGAAATATTGACGTCTTGCCCTGGCGCACGGCCGTGACTGTGGTGGCAATCGTGATCGCACTATCGTGCAGCAAAGAGTACACGTGGGTTTTCTCCCACGGGTTAATTGTTTTGCGTGCCACGAATTCGTCTTAAATTGAGAAATCCATTCGTTTCAGGCATTCCCCGTTCATTAAAAGTTCTAGCTCCGCTTCTAAATTGCAAATTAGGCAAGTTCTCATTCTCAAGTGTAACTTTTGAAGCAGGATAGGATGGGGAGATTGCCTCTAAAGGTAACATACTTATAGAGTTTCTGGCGGATACACGGCTCGCATAAATTAGTATTAACTGTTTCCGGAGCCGTTTTCATCACTCCCATTACGGCCATTATTTTCAAACTTCATTCTTTGTGAGGAATTATAAATGAAAATTAAATTTCCTGGGAAGTTTGGAAGCATGCCATATTTTTAAAATCCCACTAGCAGGTGCTGTGCTCGAAACCTGTCGAGATAAGATGGCTAGCTGATAAATAATAATCCAAAATTTCGTGCTTACGATTTGCGATTTCCTGAAATTTCATGAGGTTTTCTGCAAACTTCTTATAGAGGTTTTATTCCTCGTGTACATCATAATATTTTCCTTCCTTTTTTAATTTACTATCCTCATTAAGATACAATTTAGAGCTACAGGTTTGAATGTATCGAACTCTCACAAATAAAGAATTGCGTCTTGGTAAGTTCTACATTTTATTGCTGCCAGAAATGGTTTTGACATTCAATGCCGATCAATGACCTTAATAATGACATGTTGAAACCATGGTAGACAGAAATGTCGTGTGGAATGTGCCATGTTGTAATTCCTTTTTTTGCCATAAAGAATTTTATTCCTCCCATCTTTTGATAAGGCAAAAAATCATAGTCATAGGCAACTAGTAAGGTCTAGAATTTTTCAGATATTTAGGCTCCTTGAGGATTGCTTATAATTGTCTAATTTATATCCATGCTATACCACAGTCCTAGGTATCTTAAATCATTTGGCGGTTTAACTAGCCACAATTCTGTATATAAGTGCATATATCTCTAAAAAGACCAAGTCGCACAAAAATAGGTTTTCATCTCCTGGGATTCAACTAGGGTGGAGATAGTTTAACGTATCTTTGTAAATTGGATTTATTGAGTTTAAAGTTGATGTATTCTGTTATTATATTATGTATTTTATTTCATATTTTTATACTGGGTCAGACCGTGTATTATGTCGTATGCGAGTGAAAGTTATTTTCAACCAGAAGGTTAGTGAGGTCGGTAAGAATAGATGTCACCAAACACGTCCATGTCCAACGTTGTTTGAAAATCCCACCTTAGGGAAGGGGGAGTAGGTATTCCTTCTCCTGACCCGCGATTTCTCAAAAAAGATCTGGTACCCAGAAAATATCACCAATATCACACCTGTATATGCCTCTCCCGGAGGTATTTGCTCTATTGTTCAAGTACGGAAAAGCAAATTCTTCACAAAAATAGTCACTATCCCTATGTGATTTTTTCATATTTATATTTCAAGACAGCAATTTATGTATAAAGTTGTACAAAGTGTATCGATAGCACTTGATAGGTTTTCGATATTCTTTATTCTACAGCAATTTATGTATAGAGTTATACAAAGTGTATCGATAGCACTTTATTAGTTTTCGATATTGTTTATTCGATATTATATATTTCGATACTCTCCAATGAAAACTGTAGACACATTTGTGTGAAAAGCTACAATTAATTTTTGGTTCCCTATCCAAGTGTGGAATCACGGATGCATCTTTCGCGTTGCAATCTGTATCGATAATGCTTACCCCTAAAGTGGCGCAGCGTTAACAATAACCGTCTATAAAATTCTCTCCACTGATTTTGATAAGCAATTTGAAGAGCTGCGCGAAAAAATGAAGAAAGGAGATCACGTTGTCTCTGGCATAAGTTAATTCGAAAATTAACGATAGCGCTAGCGCACGCCTTACGAATATCTATGATCGAGGCCCAGATTGCAGTTAGAGTTTTTGCTCCAATACTTCGCCAATTTGGCCATGCTTCTACTCGCTTTCCCTGTGATAATTCGTCAACATTTCGACATCTACACATACAAGTGAATGTATTTGTATAAGTGAAGAGAATATCTTTACAGCAGGTATTTCATAACTGAACATTATGAGCTTCACTCGCTCCTAGATCCACAATTTCTCTTCCTGACTTCCACACTTTAGCTCCTCGGCCAGAAATTCCTTGGAATCTCTGGAGACATGTAGATGTAGACCACGATCGTATGTACCCTTCATTGATTTTCCTCGGCCAATATCTTCGGTTATTTTTTATTTATTCGCCGCACAATCATGGATGCGTTTGATTGTCCCGGAACACGCACGCACTGCTCCGACCTCATTCTCCCCCATCCCGTTCCACGCACCTTCCCGGAACGTCCTCCAGCCCACCCCCTCACCCATTTCTGCCCATCCCGTGCCCTTCTCCCTCAATCGGTGCCCTCTCTCTTCATCCCCTCCGCACCCTACCTCACGTATTTAAATTTCAAAAGCGCTGTCTGCATAATAAGATTGTGTGAGAGAGTGTGTGTGTGTGCGAAGTAGTGCTCGGAAAGGTTGATTCGATTTTGCGTTCGATGCCTGCGTACGCGCTTCCCCTTCTCCCTCCCCAATCGCCCCATTTCTCTCTCTCTCTCTATTTGCCACATCTCCTCGTCTCCCACCCCCGATTTACCTCACGGCGTTTGCACCCTCACCTTTTCACGTGTCGACATTGGTTTTGAATTCAAAGTCGGTTAACTGCAGCCCTCCGTTCTCTTTCATTCAATCCTAACTCACCTCGCTCTTTTTTTTCCAAAATTTCTCGTTAATCTGCACTTAGAGGTACTCATCCCTCGTCGTAGAAGTGGTGCCTGGATATTAGCTCCTAAGTGTTTAACTATTAAGGTTATTTTGCGCACCGTCCATCCTTAAGACTTCAATTTTAAAATAAGTAACCAACATTCATGCCCTGAGAAGGATTCGAATCTGCAACTCTATGGCTATCAGGTTTAATCTGGCTACAATAGCCGTATTTGTCCCTCGCTCTTCCTCGTGCTATATTTTCTTCTATTTTAGTCTCAGTTATGTTCTTTTTGTATCCATTATGCTTCAGGGTGTATTCAATAAACAATTTTCCTCTGTCATTATAAAATTACCATTAGCATCTTTCTTCCCCGGTTCTTTCGTGAACTTCCTCATTTTTTGTATTTTATCCCTCTATTTCGCTGTTACATACCTACTGCGCAAATGCTAGGTTTCGAAGGGTTCTCATCCTGTACTATTATTTTTAAAGGTTCAATCACATAAGTGATATGCATGAGTGTATTTATACGTGTGTATTAAATTCATGACATCCTTTAATTGTGATCTGGGCCAGGGACATAGATCTTTCTGGAGATTATCAATATAGCAATCTGCAACTCTTGCGTTGTCATACGTTGGAACGTTTTCTCCTGCGTTCAGTGCCTTGAGTGCTGACTTTGATCTGCTGATCGGCTCACTGTGACTAAGCCGTTTGTTATAACGTGATGTAACTGGCGTTCTTTACCTCTGCATCCAGAGATGAGTGATTTAATCAGGAACAGGTGTGGTCAATCTCCATCCGCTTATTCCAGATTGCTCTGATTACTGAGTTAATTGATAAATGGTTTTAAAGTTGGTGTTCTGAATCAAACGTAACCATAACGAAATACAAATTTGGAGTTCTAATATTAGTCAGACTTTTATTTTTGCTCGGCATATTGGAATGAACGCACGCAATTGCACATAAATTATTCATGCAGTGGTTTTCCCACACACGATGACAGGGTGAAAGTAGAGATTGAAATTCAAGGCTATTAAAATTTAATAGTTGTATTTTGGTGGCTTTAAGGTCAAATGGGCGATTTATATGCTAACAATTACATAGACATTTTACTTTCAATGCGAAAACGCATGGCAGACCCTGCCCACCCTCTTATGATGGCTTGAATTATTCTATAAAGATGGGAAGTATTTAGAGCATCGTCTGTCATAAGCCGTTGAAAAGGCTTTTGCCGTAGATGTAAGTTAACGCATGCCTTAATTTAAGGGAAGACTTCGACATCTACATCCACGCGATACCCTGCAAGCCACTGCGAGTGTGTGTAGCGGAGGGTGAAGATCACCAAGCATGCACTATACAAATGCAAACATGCTACTATTGGGTCTCAGGCAACTAGACTAAACCATCAGTAAGGCATCGAGTTTCAGATTGTCTTGTAAAGGGGTGGCAAGAAAGTAAATTCCCGTGTGGTGACAGCTTAACCTGATGCATTTTTGAAAACCCTGTACGTTATCACTTATTATGCACTGCATCCATGAGGTAAAACTACCGATTTCAAACACTGCATGGAATTTTAAGGACGGAGACAATGTTTCTCCCTACGCTTGACGAAAGAAGCCACGGGATATTAATGGCATTTATGTGAACCATTATATGGAGTTAACACAAGCTAAGGGGATAACATAATGGGCGATAATTTACTAATCAAAGCGTTTATTAACAATCTTCAAGGGGTGGAGATTCTCACCGTCATCATTCCCATGTAAAATTGTCGAGGAGCGTTGCGCATGCTCTATTTATTTAAAAAAAATATTTTGATGGAAAATCCATGGTTGGATCATTTCTCTTTACCGACTTCCACTGATTATTTCCGGATGAAATGGACTACCGTTGTGAAAGGGGCTATCAATATTTGAATCAGTTCGGCATTATGAGCAATTAAGATGTCTTTCAAATTTAGTGGACAATTGGGAAATATAATTGCTGATTGGTAAGTGGGTCATGTTTGGCGTACTACCTGAAGAGAGGATGGACTATAGATGATTTGTTTAAGGGCAATTGCAATCTACTCTCAATTTCGGATTGCTCAACTGCAATGCCTAATGAGCGAGCTAATGTTTTGCTTTGAATGGCACCTGCGATCATCGATATAAACTCGATGCTCTTGGGCACCACCCATGCGGACAGAGACCGATTGCTCCGGATTATCGAGGAAAGAGAAGTAATATTAACGATTCAAGTTAAATGTTGAATTTTACATAAATAGTCTTTTAACGAAATAATATACTAATATAATGAGTCTTCGTGAATACGGTTCGGAGCATTTCTGCAATGTAGCTGTCTGTATTTGCTTGCATTGTTCTTTAGAGTTAATATTCGATTTCTCTTCTATGAGTCACTATGAATAAAATAGATGTAAGACTGAAAAAACTAGCAGAAATATGTCCAGCTATTGCTGATAAATATCAATTCCATCAAGCTCCGTGTGAATCCGTAGTATTCTTCATCATTTCATCATCAGAACAGATACACCTCAGTCGAATGTCAGAGAAAAACTCTCAGCAATTGATTTTGAATAAAAGTTGGTCACTTTTAACTAATCACGTTGAGAATGCCTTTTAAAATTTTCTATGATACACGATGATGACTTAGCTTTGCTATTGTATGAAGTTAATATACATATCAGCAAATCCATGAATTATGCACCGATACAGCGACCGGATTTTGATAAAAAAAAATCGAGCAGCACACCCTCCCAAGTTGATTCTTCCTTTAGTTTGGACCCTTAGGAAACACCTCAAGCCAATGAACCAAGAAAAACGCACTGTTAGAATAGTTTTTTCAACCTTTTTTGTCCAAAAAAACGACCCTTGACCTTTATTTTGACCATTCAACTTGGAAAATGCACTTTTTTTAGGTCAATTTTTTTGGAACCTGATTTTTGATTGAGAACAAATTTTTCTAAAAACTGATAAGTACTAGAAAAGTGCAGTAAATAATTGTAATTAAAAGTTCTGCACTTTGAAAAAATCAATTCAGTGGTTAGATAACCAAGTTGGATACCGAAACAGGATGGGACCAGGCAAAGTCTTCATGATTTTTTTACTCGAGTTGTATGGGATCTAGACGAAAAATTCAAGGAACAAAGAGTGTTCAAAATTCTTCAAAGAGGACGCCAGATTTGTTCCGGAAATTTTGGTCATATTTTGGTCATTTTGAAATTGGCCATTTTTTTAAATTAGCACGCAACACTTCGGAAAGCTCGAAAAGACTTGTACAAGTGCGCGTGATGATCTTGAAGAGGACTCAAACCAAAAACATGTCCGTAGGGGGCCCACTTTGGTCTGGAGTGGACAAAAATGGCCATTTTCAACCCACAAAGGGGATCGCGAGAAAAATTCGGAAAAAATTGTGCCAGTTCCTGGACTGGTCCCCTATAGGATCTAGACCAAAAGTTCTCGATCAGTATGTCCATTTTTGGTCACCAAGGAGTACAGAAAAGGACATTTTTATGAAAACGAGTGGGCTTGAAGGAATTCAGCAAACAATCATACGATTACCTTAGATGATCTTCACTAGAATCGAGGCCGAAAATGAATGACGCGCGTATCCATTTCAGGTCAATGAGGGACGGGAAATTGCCGTTTCCCACCCGCGCAGCCCAAAATGGCCATCCTTGGACGCATTTTTGGTTTCAATGGTCTTCAAGATCATCACGGGTACTTGTACAAGTCTTTTCGAGCTTTTCAAAGTGTTGTGTGCGCATTAAAAATGGAAAACAATTGCCATTTTCAAAATTACCAAAATGTGACCAAGATTTAAATCCACCCTGTAGTTCGTTTTTTGGACAAAAAAGGCTGAAAAAACTATTCTAACAGTGCGTTTCTCTTGGTTCATTGGCTTGAGGTGTTTCCTAAGGGTCCAAACTAAAGGAAGAATCAACTTGGGAGGGTGTGCTGCTCGATTTTTTTTATCAAAATCCGGTCGCTGTATCGGTGCATAATTCATGGATTTGCTGATATACATGCTCATTTGAAGTCCTTTAATCGCTGAACATAACTCTCTAACCGTTGGGTAAATATGCCTCATCATGCCATTTAATTGAAATATTGTGCAAATTTTGTGAATTCCCTCAAAAGAATTTAATTTTCAACTAAGTATATTTGATTTTCGAAGCAACCCACACAGGTTTGCCCTCACTCACGTGCATTGGAAAATGAAAATTGAGGAATACGTCTAGAGTCAAATAAGTCTCGAATTTCTACCCTGGTGAGAAACCTACGCCTGGTGAATGCTGCTACATTCCATTTCATTCTTCTGACTCCTTGACCCCTGTTCCAAATTTATGATAACAATTCTATGGTTTTTATATTAGGTAAGCTATTTTCGTAGAAATCAGTCTTGGTTGAGAAAATATGAATTCAGTAAAAGCATTTGTTTTGCTTCATCTCGTACAAAAATATCTGCATGTATTCTATCTTTAGGAGATCCATTCTTAATTAGTTTTGAGAATTATTTCAGTTAATTCACGTTTAAATGATCTCGGTGTATTTTTGATCAATACAAAGATTTATTTGGAGTGCTATTCGGAACGAACGCCTCCGCGGAGATGACATTTAGTTTCTAATGAAGGTCTCTGTACTCACGTTGAATGCATGTATTTCGATGTCGTTAGAGCCAGCTGAAAAAAAAAAATGAGAGGGATTTCATGATTGAGGTAATGTTTTGTGTGGAAAATGCGTCTTCGTTCAATTACGTTTCTGTCTAGGAGCTATAAAGAAGAATGATATGACCGTGCATCCATCTTGTTTTAATATGGCTCGAAATAATGGTTTGCTTTGGTGATGTTTTATAATTCCATCTGTTTGTCTACAGAACTTCCGAGGATATCTCCCATCAAATATCAAATAGAAACGCACTCATTGTACACGAGAACAGTGACTGTTAGAAGCTTCATTTCAGTGTCTTTTTCTTTATTCTTTTTAATATTGCATTTTTCGCATTAATTTTAAAGGATTGGATACATGGCACCGAAAAAAGATTTCCGAAAAAGGAAATAATTCTTTGATTAAATTTCCATTTCTTCGATATCAATTTGACATGTTGCCTGAAGATCATTAGGTCTTCTTTACCTTCTTTAGAGTCTACTTTAATGATATGGTTTATTTCTCTTGGCGTATACCTTTTGAATATTGCACAGAAAGGAAAAATTATCTTAATATTCCCAAACGATCATAGATATATCACAAGGGTGATAATGTATTTCAATATTTATATGTATCCGCCGATGTAGTTATCATAGAATAATGCTGTCAAGAGTATTTTATTAGCCCTACCTTAGCGGAATAGTTTTGTTCTTTTTCCACGAATTTTTCAAGCGTTAATTGTCCCCCTTGTGTTCACCTAGCCGTGTACCTTGTAATGTTCTGTCATCCATAGATGTGGTATCCAGCCTACTAGGCTCTCTATTCAGTTGTATTCTTGAATATGAAAACGTTTGATGGTTCTGGCATTATGTTTGATGATGGGCAAAATATCTTGTATTTGTTGGTGCATCCAATGTAACCAAAGTAAGCCTGCTCTAAATGCCCAGGATTATGTAAAAATGAAAAATTGAAACTTCTATGCAATTACTTCATTATATAAATAACGCCAACGTTTTGAGTGTTCAGGCAAAGGTAATCAGGTTTTGAATTTTAATGTTCAATTAGGCATCGTGATCGCATCGTTATTGGCATCTCTATAGGCCATCAATATTACGGTATGAAATCCTATAGCTCACTTGCTGGACCTCGCATCCGGGGATGCATATTATCTTTATCACTGGATAAATCACTAGTTAGTTGGTACATGACAGCCCCAGCAACATAAGCACCATTAAATATTTCAATCATCATTCATCATTCTGCTTATATCAATCTGAAGGAAGTCACATTTCCGTTAAAAAAATGTAAGGAATCACCACTGTCACTCGTTTTTGTGCTATTATAAAGTAGTAAACTACGATACATGATTAATTAAACGTATTTCCTCCCTATTTATTTCTTAGCTATAAAGCCAAGAAGAAAATTTTCACCATGCTATCGGGTTGTAAGGCTAGACGGAACCTCTACCAAATTAAATCTATTAGAAGAGAGGTTTCCATAATATTTTTCCGACTCGTCAAGGAATACAAAAAGCGATAGCTAGTGACAAAAGTGGTGCCTGAAGATTTTAGCCAAAGGAAAGGATGAGCAAAATTACCATGCCAATACTTTGTGTTGAAGGATGAATGACCAACTTGAAATATAGCATAAATATTTTCTCTTGTATTTAAAAGTTGCTAAAGTAGGTTATCGCCATTTTTATGAGCCTTAAGTATAGGTGAAATGATTTTCATTCTCAACAAAATTCAAAATCATCGCTAGAGTTTTCACGGCAACATAAAGTCTAATAATGGGATCAAATGGTATCTACATAAGACCTTTACAAACCTATGAATATTCAATCCCCTTCCCGAAGAATTGAATCACGAAAATTACACTTTTACCGCACGTACGGTAAGCCCCTCATCAAATATGTGACAGACCTTGATTCAATCACGTTCACTGTGGAATGGAAAATAATATTTCCTCTGTAGCTTTGCGCGTTGCATCATTCTCTCTGGAGGGATGGAGAGTGCCTTTTGTGCGATGGAAAATCTCAGACTGAGAAAGCAGCGGTTTGCCTAGAGAGAGGGAGGAGGGAGAGGAAATCGAAGTAGATGGAGAGTAAGGGGGGGAGGGACGATAAAAGAAACCAACCCACCCAAGGAACTTCCGCAAATTTTAGAGTCCCTTGCATTTTATAGAAGGGTGTCGGTTCCCACGTGCATTCATCGATTCGGAACGGAAAAATTCTTCATGCCCAAAATCCAATCCTGAGGTGGAACTTCCTCGCTCATCCTCCGAGGAATCGGGCTAGCATTTTTCCTTAATGTTTATTTATTTATCTTGCTGTATCATTTCACTCCATTTCCTTCAGTTGACGACGAGTTGAGATCCTTCTCTTCCCGCTTAGTCTCGCTCTCCCTCCGGGGATTCCCGACGGAAAACAGGAAAAGAAAATAAAAAGAAAAAAACCACCCCATCTCTCCTATGTTTCTCTGCCTCCGTCCTACTCCTCTCAAGAGAAGAGTTCTTCTCACACTGAATCGTTTCTCTCTCTCTCTCCCTTTAGCGGAGGTGAAGCGGGACCACTGCAACAAGACCGTGGACATTTACGAGGACGTGGCGTCGCCGGACGTGACCCCGGAGAACTTCGGCCGTCCGCTCACGTGCTGGTACCGCTTCCGCTCCTTCAGAGGGACCCCTCGCGACTGGATCCTGAGGATCCGGTTCAAGAAGTTCAAGATCGGGCGACTGGTCAACGCGACGACTTGCCACG
The DNA here is from genome assembly GCA_933228895.1 of Platycnemis pennipes. Lineage (NCBI taxonomy): Eukaryota > Metazoa > Arthropoda > Insecta > Odonata > Platycnemididae > Platycnemis > Platycnemis pennipes. The sequence continues at coordinate 112,747,632 of OW121847.1, forward strand.
GCGGTTACATGCAGGTGAGTCTGGTTGTGAATGTCGTCGGATCCTCAGGAATGAAGATTTTCATGGAGTGGTCGAATGGGAAAGGCGTGTCTGTGGGTGGGATGGAGATGGGAATTGTGTCACGCTTTGGGGCGGTGAGGGAAGCGTTGAGGAGATGTTTGGTGTGGCCGAGGTAAGGTTTTCTGAGAGGGAGAAACGAGAGCCTCCTTGGAGGTATCACAGTTCGCTTCTCTCACAGTCTCCTCGTCATTCTCTCTCCCTCTCGCTGCTTTTTTGCTCGAAAACACTCGCACTACCGAGGGGAGTTAAAAGGAAGGCTTACCTCGCGTTCGAAAGTCGCTTCGGATTCTTTTCTTCCCGCAAACCTTTTCGCGCGTGAGCGCGAATTCGTCCCTCCAGCGCTCCCGTGAATAACTTTGCTTCCTTTTCGCGTTCGGTCGGAGCATTCATCACGACGCATCCTGAGGATCGATCCATTTCTTTCTCCCCCCTTCCATCCTCTGCCACTCTTCCTTTCTTCACTCATTTTAAAGACCGAGAGAGAGAAAAGAAGAATGGAGAGGGAGTGTACCAAGTGGTCTCGGAAGAAAGTAGGTTAGAGAAACAACACCCGTCTTTTGATTTCATACGGATATCGTGGAACTTTCATTTTCATGTTCTACTGTGAAAAAAATAAAATACTTTAAATATTATCAAAATGTAATTTTATTACCTTGAAGACAATTTCACTTGCATCACGAATGCTTGAACTTTATTAATGCGGAAGGGAAGAAATTCATTTAAATTTCAAGGTTCTCAAGGAATAACGTAATGAAAGAATGGCGAGTGAAATTATTCCATTTTACTATTCCTTCTTAAGGTTTTGCTGATGTCAAAATATGGGTTCATGCATACATTTATTGTTTTATTTTTAGTGTTATGTTTCTAAATTTTTAATTCGAGGGAGTACATATTTTATAATTCTAAAAGTTAATCCATGTTGCCAATAAATTTATTCTACATGGTTTCAAACTAATGTTTCCTTAAAAATTCATCGAGAAAATTAAGGCACATTGGTACGTTGGCATCTAAAGTCGAGTAAAAAGTAGTCGAAGTATCCCTTGTGAACTACAAGCATAATAAGTACTTTTTATCGGAAGAAGGTAATTATGCCAAATGGGATTATTTACTTTTCCTTGAGCGTGTTCTATCACGGTTGACCTTTGGTTATAATTTATTCGTGGACAGCCATTTTAGCGAACCATCCTTCATCTAAGTAATGGTTATGTAGAGTTGACACAGAATTTTTTCTCTGTATTTTTGGTAACCTTAGTTGATTCGTGGTGGTGATAACATTTGTTAAATATTTACTGCAAAATCAGCAGTCATAAGGATCTAAGTCATGTGTTAAATATCCAAGTTTGTGTTAATTATGCTTCCATTTGATCAAACCTATCAGTCAGTTATCGTACTGACATGTCAGAAATGCCGATTATTTTATTCTAAAATTTGTCCAATTAAATGAAATAAATGAAATACGTATTTATTTTCACGTCTGATTTTTTAAAATATCCAGCATCAAAAAAGGTAATACATTACCCTTGCAGGTACCCTATGTGCACATTCAGATGAGCTAGTCATAATAAAGAAAATATATTAATGTTTTTTACTCATTTTATAATTTTATAAACTTTATGGTATTGAAGGCTATATTTATACTCAAGATTACGCAAACAATATCAAATATGATATCATAATTTTTGCTGGCTTGTAATTTTCATATAATAATTTCACGGAAATGTTTTTTCTGTGTATAAAAAGAATATGTATTAAGGGAAAATCAATCAGATTTTTATTTTACGTTCCTCGTTAATTTATCTTATGATTTTCGTTTTCGCAATTTTCCGCACCGATAAGCTTTTGGTCTTGAAAATCAAGCGCCTTCTCTTCTTTGTTAATGATGAAAATTGAATTTTAGCTTTGGCGGCTTCGGAAATGCTGGAGCAGCTCACGTATTTGGACGTTAATTTAAAATTAATGAGACGAACCAAAGCAATAAAAACGAAAACCATGGATAAAGTCTCTTTTCAAATCTATGAGAGCTCAAACGGGAATGATGTAAAAATATAACGGTTGGAGTCGTTTTTTTATCATATCATGCCTCTGTAATTTTCCAAAATGTGCGTCTTATGGGTGCTTTGAGAGTGTCTCACTCAAATGTCAGTGTATATACTTTTGCAAAAGGAAGTATAATTTTTTCTACTCTCTGTAATGGAAGACTACAGCACTATTAATAGTTTATCCACTGTGATGCGTATGTTTAATTATGTATAACTTGGAAATTATATAATATATATTTTAATTTACTTGAAAAAATAGCAACTTTTGTAATATTTTTCGTGACTTATGTTACTCATGCTGTAGACATTGAAACGTTTTGCCCTTTTAGTTTAAAGTTTTCAACGTCATCTCATGTTTTGCATAGTAATCATATTTGAAAGACGTTAAAAAATCGAGAAACCCTCGTTTTACTGTAAGCATTCCGGAAATAACTTATCCTCCAATTACTATAAGTTTTTGTGCGTGAATATTTTGTATTAATTTTTTTTCATCCTACTGTTATCACATTTTATTGATGACTAAAGAGTTTATTACGTTATGTACACCTGGAAGTCAATTTTTTGGCGTATATGAGCGCTCTCATGAAAATGTCAACTGAAATGCCTCAGGGAAAGCAATTAACATCTTGAATAGACTCCATGGTTTTACGCCTCATTTCGACTGTGTAACACCTTAACTCTTTCGGGCACTTTTTTTCAAAGAAGGATCTGGCATTGGATTCCTAATTACGTACTCTTGACCCTTTTCCACTTCAAGGAACGCAGAGAGGTCGAAGGTCCTCTCAGGGAGAAATTACGGTCTAGGGTGTAAATTTGGGAGTGAACTTACAGGGTTCAAACAAGGTCGGTGGGAATGATAGTGTCTAGCTTTTTTTTTGATTGAAATAGAACTCTTCTCCAGCTCTTTTTTTTCTCCGTCTCCATTCCTCTGTCATTATATTCTATCCTAATTCATACACAGTTGTGTCCTAGATTTTTTATTTATTCCAAATTTTGCAAACCCAGAGTGAGAAGAAGCCGAGATTATCTACGCGCGGTTCTCTTCTCCCTCTTTCTTTTCTCGCGCTGGAAGCTCGGAGCTCTCATAATCGCGAGGCCCGGAATTAATTTTGTTCCCGAAAAAATTCATTCCCCTTTTTCTGTTTCTCTCTTCCCTTTCTTCCTCCAACCCCGAGGGTAGCTCAGGCTCATTTGTGCGATTTTATAATAGTGAAACATCGACATTAACCCTTTGACGGATTCAGAGAGGGAAAAAGGGTTGCTACGATCACTCTGCTATACCCTAGTTTTGTAAACAAAGGCACTTAAAAAGTGCACCTGCTTTTCGATGATTCGTTCCGTTTTTTGTTGAAATGTGAAACATGCTTAGTTATTGCTCTCGTATGTGTGCACATAACTTCTGTGTCCACTTTCGTTCCCTCTCAGTTATTGCTCTATGATATGGTTAAGAGATTTCTTCTTTATTAACTTACATTTTTATGGGTTGCAATTTTTTAAAAATCGTATTTGCAACCAGTTTTTTTAGTCTCATTATTTCTAATGGCAGTCACTGCTTCCGCTTTTTTCTCCTCTCCTGAGCCTAATATGTTTTCCCTATCTCTTAGCCTGGCATTCAATTGTTCTTAATTACATATTCCATTCACCAACCTTCAGTAAATTTCCAAGGTCAATTTCCTTCCCTCTGCGTTATTTGTGCCATTTCTCTGTTCGTGTCTTTTTTTGTGCCCGCTATCTTCTTCATCTTCCTCTTGTTCTTTGGGGACCTCCAGGATCTTATCTTTGTGACTACGTAGAGGATAGGTTTTGCTACCATTTAGCACCGCGCTCCATATCAAAGACTGCTGTAGTCTCTACTTTATGTGTTTAACCAACTTTTAGATCTTTCATTCTCTCTTATCCTGTACTGCCTAATGTCGGTCGTACAAATATTCTTCTTGATCAATGCATTTTCTCGTATAAAACCACCTATGTACGTGAAATCATCGACAGTTTTAATCAATGTTGACCTACTTCCCTGTTCTGGTCTACTCCTACATCATATGCCACATCTTATTCGCATTGTTTCTTACATATAATATATTCTCCAAACCTTAACTCCAAGTAATGAAATTCGTTAATTGATATTCCCATGATTCTATAGTACTAGATTTACTGATGTGAATATGAAGTGTTTCTCATAAGAGGAATCACAAGAGTTTTGAAGCAATAAGAGTTGACATATTCTGGTTAGATAATTCTGGGTTAGTCTGTAATGCAACATTTGTGTGTGAGAACAAAAATAAATTACGGCATGCTTTTTGCACCTGATGGCCGGAAACGGAATCTAAGCGCCTCGACCTGCGTCACGGCGAACCAACTCAGGCAAATGTCCAACTGCACATATTGTGAAATCCATAAGGGGTAGTGAGAGGCAATTTGAATTAGGTTCCGTCTGATGATTATCTAATGTGGTGCTGGGGCTCAATTCGAACCCTTCTGCTTCAGGCGTTAAAGAAAACTGTTTTGGCAAAGAGGCGGCCGAAGCGTCAGGTGACTAGTATGAATTGTCCTCCTGGAATAGTTATGGGATGCGGAGGACATAATGAAAATTGTTTTTGTCTCATGAGTGCAGTAACTCTAAAATTTTATTATGCCATCATCCTCGCCTCAAACCCAGATCTCATTGTCATAGAGTCCTCTTTATTGTTGCCTTTCTCCCAAAACCTCAGAATCATGGATTACCTGTGTGAATAAACTTATAAAATGCGCCAAGGAATCCTTAAATTACTGCCATTCCCTTGGTTGAAGCCAACATCAGTCCAGGTCCCTTAACCCCCTCTAATCCCCTCTCCATTTCTGACGTCATCCCCTCCACCTCCCCAAAACGGACGCCATTGTCATCTCTCACTGCCCCGTCTCCTCCTACTATTCTCCCCGTGAACCCTGTGCCCATCTGCTTCCGCACATTGAGATAATATTCCGACCGCCACCGACCCCGGACCGTACCCTTACCCCGCACCCACCCCTCTCATTTCCCATTCATCCGCCTCCCCTCTGCCATGGCACTCGAACCTCTGCTGGAAAACACACTTTTGCCTTCACCTACCCCTCTCCCTATCTCTCTCGCTCTCCTCCCGGGCAGCCTGACTGCCCAGTGTTGTGGTTTTTGTTATTTCGGTTGAAGTTTAATGACCACTTTATGGTCGGAGCCTAAAAGCCGCTCCACTCCTCCGCCCCCACCTTCGCATCCCCCGTCCTACGGGGAGTGCTTCGGAGGGGGAGGGTGGATGGGGGGGGGGGGACAAGGCCGTGTTTGTGGCAAGATTGCGAGGGCCCAAGGGTGGGTGGGTGATCGCGGGGAGGAGGAAGGGAAAGGCAGGAGAGGAATCCCGTCGTGTGTTTGCCCGCGCGGCAATGGGAGCGAACTGGGAAATGATGACGCGAAAGGCTGGCTGGTTGGCTTTGGGAGGTGGGAGGGAGGGGGGGGGGGGGAGGGGGTAGAGCGGAATTAAAGTTTTCAATTCCCGTACTTTACACGCTCCACGGTTCGGGATGTCTTACCGGGTGGGGCGACAAGGACCCAAAACCCTTTTCCCTTCCATTTAAATCTTTACGGCGTGTTCCTGAATAATCAGGCGTGTGCGTGGTATGAGCTCCTACGGTTATATTTCTATCCCGACTTCATCAGAGGCAACGTTGACATTGTAACAGCCTGCCTCACTTTTGGATATGCTATTCATGTGGTCATTCCTCTTTTATTATTGCACTCGGTGTCTTTTCAATTTGGAAAATGTTCCTGGTCAGGCTTATGCGGAATGTCAAAACATCAAGTCCTAATTCACTTAAAAGCATCGTAAACCTTTTTTATTTCCGCAGTGCGTTTTTAATTCATTAAAGGTGTTTTCAAGGACTTTCATTAAGCTGAATTAGGCAAATGTAATAATGTTTTTATGAAAAAAGTTCTTGAACTTTTATTTCCATTTGATAGACACATTAAAAAGAACTTCTGACGCTGAACGTTAGTTTCAAGCGTAAATAATGCTATTTTTTATGCTTTCTTGTATTTTGAGAGAAATTTGACAGTGGTTTACATTTAAACAGACTTCATTAAACTACAGTAAAAATATTGCTTTAGGAAAAGTGAGAACACATCTGTGACTTCAATCCTGATTATACGTAACGGAATAAAACATGACATTTTAGGGTGGTGGTTAAATTTGATAGGTATTGAATTCAGCCTTGGTAATTAAATTTCATTGCATCTCTACGTGGCTTCAAACTTAGGAACTAAGGCAAATAAGCTAAATAAGCTTCTACTATTCGTCCACCCATTTGTTGATAATATGCGATTAAGCCAATTCTCTTTGCCATGAATGCCTCTAAAATGATAAATATAAAAATACACCGCGACTTTTGGGGTTAATTTGTAATTTTCGAAATGAATAACGATTAAATTCTAGCGTATTATGCCATATATTAAAATTATAATAGTGTATTTGATGTTAATGCATCCTCACACATTGCATTCTTTTAATAAGGTGACGCCGCTCCGTACTTTAAATAAATTAATTTAAGGTAGCATATTGGTTCTTAAGAGATGGATAACTCCATGAAGAGGACTTCGAGTTCAGAGTCAGTTAGGCATATAATTTATATTTATAATTTTTTGTGATAGCTATCATAGTAATGATTTATGTAACATGCAATTATATGGCATTTAGGTAGCATACAATGTTATACAAAATGATATTTTTTGTAACTACTTATTTTTGCTGTTATTTCTACCTTTTAAATTTGCTGCATTTTTAACAATAAATTTGTGACATCATTATTCATTGTAATTCGGAAATAGGTTTACAGTTACTTACCCTACCAGATAGCATTTCATTCCATCTTGCATTGCAAAGTAACCATCGGTACAGTTTGTAATAATAAAATAAATCCAATGTGCTGTAGTAATGAAAGTGTACATCGTTTTTTTTTGGTGTACAACTTCTTTTCGTCGTTAAGCTTATAAATATTTTAGAGTATCCCTTATTATATGCAATCTTTTTTTTATTTCCGTTTTCCATGTGATATGGAAACATAGTTGCTGTCCCAAAACGAGTTCTTAATTTGGCATACTTTTTTTTTCCTACCTTGACCTTATTTCCGCGGTTTAATCTTTGTTTTAAATCTTTTTGGTGTCCTTCATATCCCTATAGGGTAATGTTATTTTTTTAATATTGACTGTTGAAAGTCTTTGTTAGCTACCTTTTTCGTCAGAGGGATATTAGAAAATATTCCATTTCCATTTTATCTCGTGACAATAAAAATATTTTTTTCATAAAGGTTTAAATAGCTTTTATGTCATATTTTAACCATCACAGTAGATGAAAACCGTTGTATTCCCTTTACTTTGTCGTCGTTCTGTAAAGACTTAAATTTCCGGATACTGCTTTTGATGTCGAGTAAATTAGTACTTGAGTCACTCTGTTCCAGATTTCCATCAAAATGTTGAACCCATCGACGCCATGTGGATTTTTTTCAGGCCTTGATGGCAAAACTGGTAGAAGGGAATTTAGATAATTACTCAAAACATCTCAATAAAATTCACCTTCTTCATCTTTGTGCTGCCATAAATTGGTACTTGAAAAAGTTTTATCTTGCTCATAAATCACTACATCTGGAGCAAAGTCATCGCATCCAAGGGAGTTGCTCAGAAGAGTTCCTTTAACTCGGGTAATTACACGCTCCGCACTTTTATCGTTGGATTCTTGGAGGGAAAAGAGCTTGGCCTTAATTTTTCCAAGCGCACGCTGTCTTTGCCTTTTCACTTCTCAGAAAGAACTTCTATCCTAAGCTTTACCAGTGAGCGAAGAGGGAGCTGATGATGTGAAGAGGGCATTTTATTATTATTTCCTTCCTATCCTTTTCTTCACTCCATCTCGCTCATTCTTTAATCTATAATGCATTAGCAGTGTTCATGAGTAATGCTAGAATCATAGGCTTGGCAGCGCTCGAAAAAGGGATCGGTGTCTGAGGAAAATGAAATGGGGTAATGGGAGGAATGGAAAATATATTTACACATAAGGTTATAATAAGGTTAGGGTTTAGAAATGAAAAACGTTCCACGGAAGGACCGTGGGTAGGGCGGAAGGGAGGGGTAAGCAAGGGCGTATGTTGTGGGATTGTAGTTCACGCTTTGTAGCAGCCCCTTAGTGGTTCTCGTTCCTTTTGATTTCGTTCGTCGCGAGACAAAACGTGGGCGTGGCCCGATCAAAAAGAGTGAGTGGGCGGGAAATAAAATGGCTGGAGTGAAAGGTGGATGGAGATGAAGGGAGTGGGATAATGGCGGGCTTTCTCCATCCTTCCAACCGCTCCCTGTGTACAAATCATTTACCCCCTCTCGCCCCACTACCGTGTCTCTCCCACCTTCCCTGGAATCCAAAAGAGCGCGTGAGTTAAAGTGGCGAGCTCCCGAGGGCGTGCGTCCGTATCGTTTGAGTACATGTTTTTCCTGTTCCCCGCGAACTCTTTATCCCGTTTTTAATTTTATTTTCCCTCCTCTTCCACCCCACCACCACCCTGTGGTGGCCCCCACCGTGACCGTAGACAAAATTTCCCATTGGCATGGATCAGTAAATTTTCCATTTATGTCGCTGCACGGTCATTCTCCTCTTTTCACGATTTTTTTCGATTATGCAGTTTATTTTTCCATTTAGATATATCGAGTTTTGCCGCTGACCTCATCTGTTTACATAAAACTTTCCCTGATTTTTACCGTTCTCGGAAGACTCGTAGAAATAGCCCCGTGACTCTCTCTCCCTTCGCCTTTCTCTTAATCCTTTAAGCTACGTTCTCATCCCATCCTGAAATAAAAAAAAGATGAAACTTAGTCAACTCGTAAACCTTCCCTTCTTCATCCACCGGTTACTCCGAGCTATCTCGTGATACTTGGACGGACTTGAGTTTTAGCGAAAAAAATAAGCGTCGTATTGCGAGAAATGGAAAAAAACGGTCGTGCGTGTGGGACGAAGAAATAGGGAAAATTTGAGGGCACGAAAAGAGAGGGGGAGAGTTAGGAGGCTGAGGAACAAAAAGAGAGAGGGTAAGGAATTTTTCTCGGATTGCCTCGAAGAAAAACGTCCACGATTCGCGTGCACGACAGAAAACATGTCACGCGAAGCCATTCGATTGGTGCTACTGGTGTTTTGCTTGGTCATTTGGACACGACATTAGCTTTTATTTTAGCATTAAAAAACAGTGATAATGACACGGTATTTGGTGGTGGTGAAGGGATGAGGTGAAGTTGTGAAACAACGCCCTTGGCATTTAACCTCATTTAACCGTCTATAATTCCTAACTAGCAATCTAACCACCCCATTCCCAACCTTCCCCGAGAAAAAGTTTTCTATTTTCCTACCATCCTGAGGTCTTCCCCAATCTCTTCAGTCCTAAATCCAGCTGTAGGCTCATGTTTGACTCCTTAGATTCAATATTTTATCGCCACTAGCTCCTCAACTCTTCCTATCTTCATTCCACTTAACATGTTCCCCTCTGTAAGCTTCTCTCTTCTTGAGTCATTAGCCTCCATAAACTCCGTTAAACGCCAGAGAAATCGCTTTCAAATCGGCGAAAAGTACAAAAACAAAGCAGTTGACACTGAAGTAGGTAGTTCCAATTACTCCATGTAAAGATATCTTGAATAACTATTCGAGATTATAGGATATTCAGAGTAAGATTGCAAGTAATTCTTTGTGATAATGATTGTTGTTCTCCCACCTTGAGGAACTAGGGTTAAATCCCATTTGCGACAGATTTTTCAACCTGATTTCGGTTCTAGGTTTTATAGGAAAAGAAATTATGGCGCGATGATGCGGTGCTTGTGAAGGATAATTCGAGAAGTGGGGAAGAAACAGGGAAGGGGAAAAAAAGGAGAAAGATCGATGGATGTTAAGGAAGGGAAATAGGAGAGAAAAGGGTAAAATGGATATTAAGAGGGTAAAAGGCGCTGAGAGACTTATGGATTTGCAAGGAAAAAGAGGGATGCAGAAGTAGGGTGTTGGTGGGAAAGGAGACGGAAATACATGAGAAAGAGAGGACACGACGAGAAATCAACACGACGCTTCCATGTGACCCACCCCGATACTTTTCCCTCCTCGCCCACAAGTCTTTGTGCTCCTCTTCTCACTGTCTCACCGCCCCCCCCCACTATTTCAACCCAAAACTCCCAAAAAACCAGCGCCGTTCCCAATCTTAGTATTCTAGACGAGAAGGGTCTCCTTTATGTATCAATTTTTATTTTTTACGTTTCGTTTCCCGTCCGATTTTCCTCCCGTTTTCATCCTTATTTCCACCTTCAGTTCGTCGGGACGGGAAGAATGCTCTGCTATGGGATCGTCGCCCGAGAAACGGGAACTAGAACGGGAAGAGAAATCCCCGTTCACCCTTCCCTAAAGTTCCCCCCTGCAAGTTGGACGATTGTTTGAATTTTTCAGCGGCGCCCGCCCGAGGGTGCGATGGACCACGTGTGGAAAGAAGGGTAGGAAGCGGGGACGGGGATGCTACGAGGCCCTGAAACCCGCGCGCGGGGCGAAAAAAATAAAAAATATGCACGAATCGCTATCGGGCGTCCTCGAGAGCAATAGTTTCGGCAAGGAAATGGTGTCAGGGGGGGAAAACTTTTGAGCTGAAAAATGGACTAGCGGCTCCCGTGACGATTCTGAGGAAGGTTTTCGATGGGGGGAGGAAAGATGCGATATATCCTGAAATGGAGCGTGGCGTGTGAATCTTTTCGACGGAGCAGGAAGAACTTTACAAATTCATATCCGGGAGTGTTGTATTATGTGAATGTTCCCATTTCAGTGACCTTTTTGAGCATTTTACAACAAGATATGAAATTATGAATTTGCAGTATATGGTATTCATAGGTAAGGAAATACACAAATTAGTGTTTGCGCAAAAATGAAGGATTTACATTAATAATGATGTCTAGTGATTTGATTTTTATAATTTGTCGCCGTTTCTGAATTGTTTGGACTAAATTGGGTAAATATAGAGTAGCTTAATATTTCGCTTTATTTAAAACACTAATCTGTAGACTCTTCATATAATTCATATTATATAGTCGACTGCCATGAAATATTTTTCAGAACGAAGGGCGTGATGTTTAGATTTAGCTGAAAAACAATGCTGAAATAATATGTAGACATAAATTTCCATTATAGTAAATTTTAAAATACTTGAATTTATTCAACATTTTTCCAATCAGGTTTACCATGGTCAAACTGGGAGCATTTTCGGCGTCAACAACTATCATCATGCAATGAAAAAAATCTCAAATTAGTTGTTAGGGATAGCCATTGAAAACGTTATCATCTAATTGCTTAATTTTGGTCAAAATACGTAATAAACTTGAACCTTGAAACTCTACCTATAGAATTTTATATTTTGAATGAAAATATTTTAGTTTATTTACGGTCGACAGGGATTACGGTCATCTAAATTTAGATTATCTGACACTACTGAGTTTATATGTGATTGTCACTTTGCTTTCATATATTTCATGCTTTTTTTCAAAGTTAGATTTAATTAATAGAATGATATGTTTCCTTGCTTAATATTTTAATTTCACACTTGTATCTGGAGGTGACCAACAATTCTGTTGGTCACCTCAAGGAATTCATGACATTTTTCTTCCCTTGATATCTTCAGTATGCATGGAGTCAACCTCATCGACCATAACTTGAGACGTTGCTTGTCTGATAAATATATATTGTGAGGGAAAAGTGAATGGTAAGAATGGAAAAGGAAAGCGTCGTATGAGACATACCAATGGAAAAATATGCATTATATGCAAAATATAATCAGGCAAATAGTGAAGGAAATAAAACAGAAGAATTATGTACGCCAGATTTGGTCAGCGGATGGAAGAATAAATTGGAAGAGTACGTCATACAAATTTTAGGAATGTTAACTTAGGATGATAATAAATTCTTACGCATATAACAAGAGATTTATATTCAAACCAGTGTCTTGGTTAGTTTTTCTTCTCCATTTTTCTTGTGTCAAATTCAAATATTTAGCTTCTTCACACATTTGATATATTTTCTCCTTCCTTGAAGGGCCCATTAAAGCTGAATCACTTTGAGTTAATTCATCGGGTTGTCAGTCTAGTTTCTCATTTACACATTACTCAAGTATGAAAAAGCCGCAAATCTTCATCAGCAATACGTCGTAAGAGTATCTTAAGAGTGAATTTGAACGATATGTACTGTAGCAATGTTTAAAACAAAATATATTTATTTTGACGGCACAAGCCATTAATTTATGTTGATAAGAATACTTTTTTAAAATTCCGCGTGATATGATAAAGTATTAATATATACAGATACTGGGGAAATAGTATCCTTTATGAACGGAGACTGCGAAAGAGATGGTCCGTTGTATTTGTCTGGCAGTAACTGTAAAACCATAAAAAAAGTATCTGAAAGATAATTTCCGGCGATTCTCCTATCACTGTTTTTAGGTAACGCCCGTTAAATTTTTTTTTCAATTTTGGCAAGGACATGAATCACCTATTGGAAAAATGACTTATTTTTGAAAGTACTTTCATATTTAATTTCCGGCATACTTTACCACTCTTTGTAAAAAAACGTTGCTCTTAAAATGGAATTTGTGCAATTGTACGCTTTTCAGAAAAAAAATTGAATTAATGAATGTTTCTAGGAAAAATCTGTTAACTAGCCCTGTTTTATCGCGCACTGTATATATTCTCTGTGGTTGCCATAGACGGGGATTAAAACTGTTTGTATTTACCCATTACCTTCATAGGAGAACAAGTTTTGTTCTTTTTTTTGATATTGTTCGAAACAATGGGAGTTAGTAATCCGCCCACAAAAATGGGAGAATATCAAATGAGAGTGCAAATTTTTAGCAATTGCGGCGAAATAATGGTCGAATGAAATTCTAAATCGTCGAGAAATGTGATCTTCCATTTGAGATTTCAGCGATTGAAAATTCACCACGGGAGGTCCTTTTCGACATTCCCAATCCGGCATTACTTCCTGTTTTTACGCTTCGAACTAATGAACTCTCATTACGAACTTCCTGCATGCGCTCCGAGGAACCGAGGGAGTTCTCGGTGCACCACAGTCCCCTCTGTGCCGAACCATTCCCTTTACTTTTCTCCCTCCCCTCGCTCCGACCTCCAAATCCACCCCTTCCCTCCCAACCCGCACACACGAATCCCAAAACGAGGGCTTCCGCGTCCCCCGGATCCGCCTGTCTACCCTCCCTCCCTCTCACACTGGAGTACAACTACACTCGCCTCCAGAAAGCCCTTAATGTATTTATGCATACTCGCCGCATTCCACCGTGCCTATCCCCTTCTCCAACCCCCCGTGCTACCGCAGAGTGGAGCCATACGGGTTTTACCCAGTCCACATGCCATTATCTCCGCCCAGTCTCCCTCCTTTCCTCCTTTCCGTCATCTTCCCCCTCCCTTTTCCGCCGAATAGCTGGCGGATCGCGACTCTGGAGAATGCTGTTGGGCAACCTCGCGTTTCCTAATTTTTTTATTCGCCATCCTCCGCCCTTCAGTCTTCCTCTCGACCCCCGTCTCCAGCTCGCTATGCAGCCGCTGCCGCCGCGCCGAAATGACCTTCCGCCATTCGTACCCATTTCCATGTTTCTTCTCCCCTACCCCTGCTGTTTTTCTCATCCTCTTCCCGTGACCGTCCTTTTCTCTTCCTCCTCCTGCTCTTTCCACCCCTAAATATCCATCCGGCAGAAATGCAATATGAAAAGTGGGAATGCCGGATGGCGGAGAAGTTTGGGCCTAGGTTGCACATCAAAGAATGAGGTATGGGGACTACGGTATATAATACATTACACGGCTATAGAAAACAACGGTATTCATGTGCTGGCGTTGTCCTGATTGATGGCGGTGGAAATTATGAAGGGGAATAAATTCGCCTTCTAAATATCGTAACTCAATTGTCAAAAGTTTTCAAACGACTATTTAGAAATCCCACGAGGTGAGAGGCATAATCTTTTGCATTGAACAATATTTATTTCTTCATTTGGCCATAGGTAGATATATAAGCACATGATGTTGCAAGCACTGAAAGATATATTTTATATCGGTTTTAAATGATCTGTGTGATGCATTTTCGGTGACATAAATGTAAATATAGTATCACGTAAGTCATCTATAATACTATTTTATTCCTGTTATTCAAATACTGTATGCATCAATTTTTAAATGATTATATCTTACATCATTTCTCTATTGAGACACGTGGCTAGATTAATTCCGCAATAACGAGTAAGCATGCATATTGATTTTGAGAAGGTTACCTAAGGCATCGTCATTGGAAATGCTTTAATCTTGTTGCCAAAAGTCTTTTGGAATTCATGACATTTTTGGGGCCGTGGTACACAAAATGAATGTAAACAATAAACACCTGATAATCCACTGTAATGTTGACATCTAGAGAGCTTCATTGGGGTACATTGTTTCGTTCATAAAATTGGCAGTGTTCAATAAAACTATCAACAAAGCAACAGCAGATTCATTACTTATATTGTAGGTTGAGCAAAGTGCCTACGGGTTATAATGCCTAAAGTTATGTTTCATGGCATATTTTCCAATTAGGAAAGAGAAGATAAAATTGGTACTTTAATTTTCTAATAATACTGGAAATCTAACTACTTAGGTGAGCGCTGTCCTGCATTTTAAAGATAATTCTTTTGGGAGTGTGCAGAATCCCTTAGAAATGATTTTAAGTTCATAAACGCTGACCGGGAAGAATAAATGTTTACCTTTGGGAGTTGAAAATGACGCCCTGATCATCTGCAAACGAACAGAAATCAGAATGGAAGTGGCGATCGCTGATCACGTGATCAGCTCTTAATAAATGAAATCTTTTTCCTTTAAGTAATTGAAACTTAATGAATAAAATCTTATCTTTTCCTGCTTTATTATTTTGTAAAATATGATGTTCCACACTCAAAAAAAGCCTAGACCAATCTGAATTAATAGAAATTTGTAAAAATTTTTTGGTCTCTGCTCTTTTGCCTACGTAGGGGGATTATTTACACAATAATGATAATTGTTTTCCGTTTAGTCCATGCATTTAGGTTTAGCCAATAATGATGCATTGCACTGATGCTGTAAGTGCAACGAATTAGCTATTTCACACTTATATTTATTTTTGGAACACATAATAACCGTGAACACATGACAAACTGTCGTTTGGAAAATATTTGGATCTAGATCGTCATTAAAATGTTTAATCATATTAAGAATAATTTATGTTTATGAATTTTTAAAAATATTTCCGTAACCCATATGGGTAGTTCTGGAATTCCTCTAAACCTGTGAATCCTGTGATGCACATGCTTATAAAAAACGGGGTTTAAACAGTGATGCACTTGTCCCGATATAAGTTTCTGGTGTTTGAGATGGAAATAAATTTCTACAACTAGCTAATTTGAACCGGTAGTTACATATACTGCAACCTGCGTACTAAATTCAAATTTGTTTAGCATAAATACAATTAACGGCGTGCTTATATTTTGAAAATGAAAATGAATGCTTTTTCGTCGCTTTTTTATGTTTATGCTATTTTTATTCAGAATTTAATTCAAAGTTAGTGTCTTTACCCAGAATTTTTTTCATATTATATTTTTTAGAATTAGCTTCTGCATTTCACTGTTTACGAACGGTAGCATACTATTTTCTGAACATGCCTATTTAGAAAATATTTCCATTCTTTGTAAAACAGATAATAAGAGTCGCTATGGATGCTCACAAAATCACAGATACACACTACGTCTGAATTACTATACATAAAAATTCAATATTTTATCATATACCTTAAATAGGAGGGCATGTGGGGCACAGAATAAGTACGTCAATGGAAAAAGAGGAATTCCCAATTGATCAGAAGAATCAGAAAAGAGAATTTCTCACTCTCTCTCTTTTCTGATTCTTCTGATCAATTGGGAATTCCTCTTTTTCCATTGACGTACTTATTCTGTGCCCCACATGCCCTCCTTCTGTGTCTCTTGCCTTTTCTTTTCTCTACCCTCCCAAGTTTTCAATTCTATATTTCCACAACTTCATTTCTCTCTCTTATTCGGGTCTTTCCCTCAACATATTCCTCCATCGCCTCCGGGGTCGCGCGGCCGGGAAGAAGTGAAGTGAGTGTCGGTCGCCCGGATCCCTCTCTGCCGAGCTCAGCTGGAATAACCGCTGGCCATTCCGTCATCTCCTGCCTTTCCTCGGTCCCGTTCCTTCAATATTGAATTGTTGCCCTTCTCTTCTCCATCATTTTCGTTCCTTGTCCGAATGGGCACGATAATCGTCCTCAATTTGTTTTTCGTCGGACGGAGGTGTCGTTGTGGATTACCTCATACACGAGTACCTTTCCAGGTTTTAGTTCCACTTTCTCTCTCTCCCTCTCTCGTTCAATTTGCGCTAGTTTGACTTAATTAATATTGAAGTGTCTCAGCATTCAGCGGAAGATAGAGATGTGAGATTTTTACGTGAAAATATTCCCGTGCATGAATAAATGGGCATGTGTGTGCTGTATGTTTTAAGTGTTCACACGCTTCTCACGCAGAATTACCGCTTCACCGAGATCCTTCCCATTTTCTCTCTCCCCTCTCATTGCCAACTCTTTCTCTCTTCGTTCCTTTTGTGCCGAAACTAGAGGCTGCTTTAAATGTGAAGGAAAAACTGGGCCGTCCTGACGTCCTTGAAGAGTTAATGTCACGCGTGGAAAGTTAGCTCCGTGCCTGCCTCTTTTAAAACTGAATGAACGCTAGCGTAAAAAAGAGGGATTAGCGTCATTTATCCTTTTAATTTTTTGTCGCCGTACTGAAATTTATATAACCTGGGAATTTGCTTTTATTTCACAACTTTCACTAATTAAAAAGTTGATATTTAACGTAAGGGTAGAGAGAGTTTGACATTTAGAGAATGTTATTTCCTACTTGAGTCTTTTATGAGTATTAACATTTAATCGCCGAAAATAACTACAGACTACTGCATTAGACTGAAGCACGGACTTATTTTCAGATTTTTTGTAACGAAGAATGGAAAACTGTCAACCATATGTTTACTTCCCAAGTTATTTCGATTGTCAAAATACGACAGATGGCAAAATTGTCCTGGCATGCATTAGAAATGCTCATGCATCACCATCTTTTGTTGCCTGCTGCATGACGGCTATTGTACATGGGTACTATATTAGACTCAGGAATAAATATCTCTTGCATATCTCTCCATCTGCATGCGTGTGGACTGAAGGCGACATTTCTCGTTGGTGGAAAGTCTTAAAAGTACTGTTCAATTCCAAGCTTAGTTAAGACACAATATGCTATTTTTTCATTGTGTGCTACACAGAATAAGTTACACATTCACATTGCCTTAAACGTCTACATTCATATTGAAAATAATGTTTGGGCAAAAACACGGCTGCAAGGTTGTAAAATGATTTACGGGTTATGTTGCTAGTAGTCCTTGAGATTCAATCTAGGGGATCGGGTTGGAGGTATGTGGTTAGAGTACTTGTCTCCCATTCAGAGGGCCCAGGTTCGAATCCTGGCACTGGCTGATTTTTGGCATACCGGCTATGTGAATGATTGGTGGAGAGTGCTCGAGTATGGTACTCCGTTCGTCAGATGGGACGTTAAGCCTTGGTCCCCTTGGCGCCTTTCGTCAAGAGTAGGAAAACGCAGATGCCGGATATCTCTCCAACCTTTCCAAGTTCCCTGAAAACTACTATCTTTACCCCCATCACCCACTTAACCTCTCTGACGCAAATGACCTCATTCGTCGCTCGCCTCGAAATAGCCAACACCCGATCGTGCGTTTTATAGTGTATCCTAAGATACAGGCATGACCATTACATTTCGTTAGTGCGGGTTGTCGGGTGTCAGGCGTTAAGTTATTTTGCTGCCGCACGCGTAGGCAGCAAGATAGCGTTGGGATACTGAAGAATTTCTATCGCACAAATTAATTAATTATCTGTACTCCTTCCAATTCTATTCCGTTGAAAAAGATTCTTTTTTATTTTTTTTAAATCATGTGCGATAATTATCAATAACTATCAATAAGTTAGATTGCTACTTTCAGGAAGAAGGAGAATACAAGACGTAATAATAGGAAGTGAGTGGTAAATGATGCTTTTCTGAAATTTTATATCAGAACCCTGATCCATTACATCCGAGCTGTAAAAATATAGCAAGTTACATGAGATCCATTTTCACTACTTAATTGAGGTGCCAGAATATGCGTTCGTTTACTCCATGAAAAATTTTATAGAAATGCACGTTATCGAAAATTTGACATCTACTTAATTTTTACATGTGATAATTTATAACTTGTAATTTCAACTTACGTAGAAGTAAACAAGTCTTGATTCACTTACAGTCCTAGAAGGATATGTGAGTAGTATACTGCATGCCATTTCTTGTTTTGTTGAGTTGGTGAAAGTTTCACATCCGAATCTTCTCCTCAAGTTTCTTTGCCGTACTGCGAGATTTTTGTATCGCGTAACGCAATTTCTTCCTCTTTAAAGTTTGAGTTCAACTTACAATTTTCTTCCCATATTCCAGTGTCCTTTTATTTTAAGTCCTCGAATAGCATGAATGAGAAAAATGTCTTACAGCTTGTGTTATCAAGTAAAATGTTATGTCGGTAGTTGCACCCCTTTTGACGTTGAATTCACTCAGTTTTCAAACGTTAATCGTGATAACTCACTCCGGGAATGTCCAGAAAAATTTCCATAAAGTAAAATAATGTTACCTACGTACTTTTGGCACAATATATTGAGGACTTCATTGTGAAAGTTTATTTTTAAGTGTCCTTATCTCATTCATTTCAACTTCACGTCAAATTTTTAGGTCATCCATTCTTTTATTATCTGAGATTCCGAAAATTAAAAAATATTTGTTCTTTACTTCCATGTTAATTAATTTTGCCTTTGATGTCATTCCATTATGTTTTATTAATGGGGACGGACAATAACTTTGGTTTCCAAGGAATGGAAATCTAGATGACCCAATGCTTGGAAGGATCGTATTTTAACAAGGCGATATTGGCGCTAGAGCAAGATAGAACAAGCTTCTAGAGATTATGTTATTACTGTTTGTATTATATCCTAATAAGGTGGCTAACTGAAACGTTATACTAATTTAAAAATGTCATTCACATTTTTGATCAAATGTCCTCCTAAGAATATAAATAAGTCAGCACTGAAAGAATATGCCATTGTCTGTTATGTTTTGGCTATATATTTTAACAGTGGAAATTAGTTCGTTATATAAGGACCCTTTGGGAATGATTTTATGACAAAATCGACCGAAATATGTATTTTTTCAATTACCTACTATCCACCTTGTTCACATTGAAAAATAATGCCAGCGTTCCTGTCACTGAATCAGAGTGGGTTTGGTTGGTGTAAACCTATGAATATTACAATTTTTCTCAATTTTATATGTATTTTTTTTCTATTTTGGTTGTTCTTGATGGAGTGCTAAGGCCGCTAACACGTTACAATTTTTTCTACAATTTCTTTTACAAACGCTTGAATAAACTGAACGAAATTTTATGTTTGTCTGAATGGAATTGGAACAGTTTCTATTTCCCGTTCAGTCATTCTGACAATCGCACAAGAGTTCGTACAGTTTGCCGATTTACACGGTATAATTTTCTCATACAAGCGTTTGTACAAGAAATTGTGCAAAAAATTGTATCCTGTAAAAAAGCCTTTATACTGCTGAGGCATACATATTTCGAGGATGCAGTATTTTGATTTTTACTGCGGATGGAACCGGTGACAATTGTTATTTTTATTCTGACATCCGTTCTTTGGTAGTCTTACTGATCTTAGTGATTATCTTGCGGTCTAACAGACTGGAGTATAGTTGAAATTTGTTTTCTTCTGTATTCCGAGATCAGACAACTGGGAGGATTATATCAACTATTTTAGAGTTAGCGATAACTTTTAACTGCTCCGTACACGCTTATGAGTGACTGGATTTCATAGCATTTTTCTGTCAATCTCAAGCTCTTATTGTTTTTAATCACCGGTTTGAAATTAATATTTTGATTTTTAATGTATCACTATTTTGTCTATAAACTTTATGCACTTGTTGTTTATATATTTTTCTTTGTTTTGCTTGTTAGGCCTTTACCGTGACAGAGGTAACATGTACTCGGCATGTGCATATTTAATTCTTTTTTACTTTTTGTACACTTTTTCCTTAGGCAGGGTAGCCCTTCTCATTAATATCCATTCCTCATAAGGTGATTTTATCGTAGCAAACGGTTTTATAGCCAAATGTTTTCTTCCGTTGTAAAAGGAATATTTGGTTTGGATGCATGCATATTTTCCACGTACATTGTTATTGGTTGAGGAATTGATTTTTGAAATATAATTAAGGGTATAACATCAATGATTATCTCCGAATACTCAGTAGAAATTTTAAGAATTCGGAAAATGAGGTTCTTTTGGAGTATGAAAGTTATTTTCTTTGCACTCTTAAGTTTAATATGCAATTTCTGGTTACTTAAATTTCAATTATTTAATGATTTCGTCTTTTCCTGCTTGCAGATAGTGGACGGCAACGGCAAGACGGAAGTGAGCAATCGAAGGGACCCTGGCCTCTTCTGTGGCGAGGCGGAACAGCCGCAAACATTCATCTCCGAGACTTCGTTCGTGAAACTCGTCTTTCATGCGGATAACTTCACAAGTCAAACGTACTACGCGTTCGACTCCAGAGCGGAGCAGCAGTTCGAAGTTTACCTGCGCTACGGTCAGCACCCCGAGCTGTATCCCAACAGGAGAGGCGAACCCGTGCCCGGTACATACTGCGAGAGGATATTCAGAGACTGCCGGTAAGATCCTATCGACTGCTTTTAATCATTACCCAACTTTTCTCATTCAAACCACAACCATCTTTCATAGAGAGCTTTTCGCTTGAATTATTTCATTTTTATTATAGCTGTAAAAGGATTTACAAAATCAAGAAATATTTCCTGGTTTCTATAATTATCTTCTCTATAAATGAAGTATTTGAAGCAAAGCTAATATTGCCTTTCTCGTAAGTCCTTACTTTGGAATTGTCATTATATTCTATCCAATTTTATTATCACCTTGTGTGTCAATATACTTCCTATTTTAACGGTTGATTATTTTGGAAGCAGCCAGACGTAAGCAGCTACACAATATACGAAATAATATGTCGTTCCGATGGTAAAAACCAAATCCGATAAGTTTGCTATGAAACAATAAAGCTTATAATCATATTTTTTCAAGTTATTCAAGTTCTTCATAAATATTGAAATGTTACGAATTAAACTTTTTCCTTTTGGCTATATAAAGACTAAAATCATTATATTTCCTTTTCACTAAAATATCATTATACAAAATTGAGGTAGTTGAAACTTAAAATGTAAGAATAAACCACAATCGAAATTATACGGTTTTAAACAGGATATACATGTACCAGAGAAACCTGTTTTTCATTGCATATAACAGAGTTTGAAATATTCGCCAGTGATATATGAACTCTGAAATACGTGACACCAGAACTTGTTTTGGCTAAAATGCTGTGAATGTGATTTGTTCAGTTCTTCTACCGTACGAATTTTTGTTTTATAATTGTGACCAAAAACTACTTAGCAGAAGACTTGGCTATGCGGGCTGAGTTTATATTGCGCAGTATTGGCAAGTACGTCTCTAAAGTACCACTCACTACCTTTGGGATCCCAGGCCGGCGTGTGACCGATCTGGCTTTGACGGCCAGTCAAAGTTCATCCCGCTATACTTCAGAGTAATGTACCGCCTACACATACTATGTCTATCTCGCAAAGAGTCTACTAAAACAAATTGATTTCTATCTTATTTTATTTCATTGTCTATCATTTTATGATATATAATACATTCTCATGTACATATGCGATAATTTACAAATTCATAAATGTATGTGAACACTCCTTTTCCTTCTTAAGCGTATGCAACGAGAGTTTGACGTTTTGGCCATCCATTATGGCTTCAAGTTATACAGATATTTTCCGTGAACAAAGTACTAGCTCGCTTGATATGTTATGCAAAGATCCGTTTTGTGAATTTGGAGGAGAATTATTCAAATGAAGTACTATATTTTATAGCTTTTGTATTCAATTTAATCTTTAATTAGGACATTATATAATATCTGAAGAATTTTTTATGATAATATCCGTTAAAAGCAACAGTACCTGAACATTATTCCGGTGCGTTTTGGTGCAATATTTTAGAGAAATTCAATTTCAACATTAGGTCCCCTCTCTTATTGTGCGAGCGAAGTTTATAACTCTTTATTGAATTTGGGATGTGGTTCATTGCAGTCGGCTTTTAGAAAATTTCTTTGCCGACTTTATCCATTCTGAATTTAGTACACTAAAATTGATTTTCATCACTTTCATTCCAAGAATTATTAAATAAACGTATATGGCCTAAATTATTCTCTTGCGTTCTGTGAACTCGACGCGAAGAGGTAAGTATAACGTCTCACTGTCCATTGTAGATTACGGAGGGGAAGTTTATTTATTCCCATTTCAACTCCACTTACTTTCTTTGGCATCATCACTTCATTCACCTTGCTTGCCGTTAAATGTACATTTTTTTCTGCACCGGCTCTTTTGATGAGAATCCCTTCCTAAGAAAAGACACTTTCGCTTGATGTATTTCTCAGTCTCGCAGGCTCCAGTGCTATGCTTGGTTCTCTCCCTTTCTTCTCATCTTCTTCAACTAACTGTTGAAATTTAATTTTCTCTCCTTTAAATGTGTATTCCAGGACGATATTTCCTTTTTCCTTAGCCGAAGGCACTTGAGAATTCTCCATGGAATTTTCTTCCTTTATCCGGTATCCTTCGTCCAATCTAAGGGTTACCTCCTAGATTGAATATAACATTCAATATCCTATTATACATTTAAATTACGTAAAATATAGCTCATTTATGTGCAAATGCATGAGAGCTCCCTCGCCCCATGTTCAGCTGCTGTATGATGTTGACCTTGAGAAAATTAAGCGAACATTCAGTAGTCGAATTTGCAATGGAGCAACGCGGTTTTCCTCGAAATATATTCGTAGCTTTTATAACAAACGACTCTCTCAGAAAATTTTTAAGGAAATATGTGACATTAATTTGCTGTCATGAAATGACTGTCTGAGACGTTAATTTTGCATCCTTATTCTCTTAGTCAGTTTGATTTATCTTGATATATCTTTGTTTAATCCGCAATTTCTTGGATCAAAAGTTTGAGTAATTTAAATTATTTTTAACTTTGGAATGTTTCAATGTTAAATGCCACAAGTATCTGTATTGAAGAAACTAATATTGCTATCAATAACTTAGTTTCATTTTCTTTTCCAATTATTTAAAAAAATATGTTTAAAAATGTTTTCACTTGACATATTTTAGCCAAATTAATAAGTATCGTAATTTTCGTTGCTTTTTGATCAAACGACTCTTTCGGAAAATTTATAAGGAAATATTTGACTTTAATTTGCAGTCATAAAATGACTGTCTCAGACGTTAATTTTGCATCCTGTCAGTTTCATTTACCTTGATATATCTTTATTTAAATCAGCAATTTCTTGGCTCAAACGTTTGATTCGTTTAAATGATTTTTAACTTTGGAATGTTTCAATGGTAAATGTTACAAGTGTCTATATTGAAGAAACTAATATTGCTATCAATAACTTAGTCTCATTGTCTATTCCAATTTTTTTTAAATTCTATACAAAATGTTTTCACTTGACATATTTTAGCCAAATTAATCAGTATCCTTCTGGGTTTCACGTAAGTTTTTGCTTCGCAACTTTATGGTATACAGAAATGCTGAAAATGTTTTATGTAAATAGCTGCTCCATAAAATGATTGAGTATATATTTCTTCTACGAATAGTCAATAAGGAGGATTTGGAATGATTTAAAGACATACTTCTAAGAAAATGATTCAGGAGAGTAAGAAATATTTTAATAAATAACTTTTTCCGTGTCTACACTTCTCACGTAAATTTTCCTGGCATTGTTGTTCCATGTCATATTAAATTTTGCATTGTATACAATCCTTCAATTTGAAAATACTTCTGACACGAATACATATGTATATACGTGGGATCGAAAATGGAATGAGCAGAGAAAACTGCCAATTAAAAAACATCTTTTGATTAAACAATGTCATAAATTATATTTTTGTTCCCCTGTAATCGCTCTCTGCGTTTTCAGAATCAGAAAAAAATGTTTACGGAGGAGCTATATAATTATTTATAGATGTACATTACTGGAGTAATTAGTGTATATTTGATTAAATTTTGGAGTAATAAGTTCATGACGTTGCTATATGACAGAATTAGTATACTTAGTATACTAATATTAAATATTAGTATACAAATATTTACCTAACATTGTTGTATTTACCAATTGGCAACAATTCAAAAGATGATTCCGGTCTCCCAATTTCTCCAGTATTTTAAGTTTGTAGTTAGTGGACAATATTTTTCTATGCCTTTAAAAAAATATATTTCAACATCTCAGAGTAATTTTTTTACCCAGGATTCCCCTGTTCCGATTCAGTTACTTTTTTAACTGCGTTCATAGTATCAAAGCATTCTCACAGTGAAGATAGCGTCCTTCAAAACCTTTTGCCAACTCTTTCTGATGCTACCGCTTCATCCTAACGAGCGCTATGCCATTATGTATTTATTTAACTGATCTTTGCCTGCATATCAAACTTTCCTTAAAAATTTCTTTAGGGTAAGTCAGTTCATGAATTTCTAGCCTTTCAAATTCAATGCATAGGTATTTTCAATTTCTTTTTTTCTCGTTCATATTAAGCTTATATCGTTCGTTTCGTCAAGATCGTTTTGCTGACCGTTCCAGATCCCGACTTCTCGACGAATCAATTGGCTTATTCATACCTCTACTTCTTATGATGAATTGCAAAGCCAATGATTGTTCCATTTCTACTCTCACCATCGTTGCTCTTCTTGACTTTTCATCTCCTTTATTTCATATCTCTATCAACTTAATGTCGGCAATGTCTCGCGACCCAAGTTCCAGCTGCGCATGCTCGTCAAATAGCTTTCAGCTACCTCATCTCACCGGTCCTTCTACCTCCGCTTTTCGGCTCCCCAGGGAATATGGCGAATGCCAAGTTTCAATCCAGGCCCCTTGCGTGGAACGTCCAATATTTCTCCCTCGAACTATTCTCCTTCCCAACCACACATGCCACGGATCGAACCAAGCTGTGAATATAGAGAGTGCTGTGCTGAGTGAAGCAGCTACAAACTGTTCAACGAGCATCCGCAACTGGAACTTTGATTGCGAGACATTGCCGGCAATAAGTTGACACAGAGGTTGATAAACATGAAATGAAGGAGTTGGAAAGTCAAGGAGAGCACACCCCTTAATTCGAAATTCATTTATTATATTTTCTATTTCGGACATTTTGATTAAAAAGAGGGAATGCTGTAGCTAATAGTTGAAAGCCTAAAGGTAGAACTGATTATTATGTGTTTAATGAATTATTAGAGAAATGCAATTAATATTTTTTGAGCTTAAATTGTAAAATTTACAGCATAGTGTAAATATTGCTTGAGTTATGATCATAATTATTTCACAAAATGTCAAGAAAGACCCTCAAAATGCTCATGGGCCATTTTTGATCTATTCAATCATTTAAAATAATCAGTTTTAGACCCATCCGTACCATTCCGTCCACGTGAATTTTCTATTGTCCCATCATATAGGTCTCATAATGTTAGCTTTCTCTGTCCCACATCATTCATTCAAAAATATTTTATGTTAAATAATCATCAAATTATGCTAATATTTTACCCTTAGAAATCTATAGACTTAATATTTTATTTACCTACTTGTAATTTTAATGCTTCTGTTAAATTTGTCAATGTAAAGCTAATGCATTCAATGGCAGGATTGATGTAGGGTAAAATATATTTTCAATGAGAATATGTTCTTATGCAAATATGAAATATAGTATTTTATAAGTAAGTATTTTAGTGAATATTTAGTGTGTTTTAAATCACGTATTATCGACCCCTGGGTGACGGCAACATGTATTACTTGTATTACATGACAGTTAATCCTAACCTTGGGACGTTGAGTGAAAGAAGATAGTGAAGCCTCGCTTTAAGTGACAAAGATGCCGGGTTTAAAATTGTTTAAAGTTTTGGTTTCGTGTGTTGCCATTCTTTCGAGAAGGGTTATTATAAGCTTTCACAATACTCACACTCCAAGCTAAACTTACCGTTCTCCCCTCACCGTCTCAACCACGACGGCACCCACCGCTCTCGCGATTCTACAACATCTCACTTCTTCGTCTACGACGATGTCGACGTCTTGAAACCCCCTCCTCCCCCGCCTCCCACTCCCCCTGGAGACTGGGCAAACCGAGACGGCGTGAGGAGAGGTGGGGGGGAAGGGGCGGGGGGAGGCGTAGAGATGTAATCCGCGGCATGCGAAGGAATGGTTCAGTGTGGAGGGTGGGAAGAGGGTACGAGCGGAATAAGACGGGGAAACACACAATCTCACCGCCCTCCGCTCCTTCCCAGACCACGTCTCCATTCTGCGAGACTCGGGATCCAATCTTCGGCGGACGTTACTGAACCGTACTGTTTCCGCTGCGCCTCTCTCTCTCTTCCCCCCAACCGCTTTTTCCTTCACCCACCCTCTCTTCACCGTTACCCACTTCACCGGTCCTCGGCTTGCACCCTGGCTGGGCCATACTCCCCCCAACCCCTCCGTCTTCCTTACAAAGCGAAGGAAACCATTGACGTTTTCCCACCCGGCCCCGGTATTATTCTCCTTGGAACACTGCCTTTGTCAACGCCGGAGGAACTCAATTTAAGTGCGCAGCGCAAATAATATGGATTCAGGTATGTGTTTGTCAGCGATACGGGATTTAAGTCCCGAGCCACGCTTCGGAGGTCTTTGTCGTGTTTACGTGCACCAGATTCCTTTTGAAGCGTGCGTGGGTGAAGATCGTGACTCAGTGCGGTTCCAAGTATACTCTCTAAGGATACATTTCTCGTCCTGTAAATATGCAAATCATATTTCATATACAGGTGAGATTTTTCAAAAATGAACTTGAAAGATTTTTAATGATGATATAGCTCGATAGTAGTAGTGGCGGGTGATAATCAACAGGTATTTTCTTTTCGATTTACCGTTTGAACTGCCGAAGAATACATTGTCTCCCAAAGTTCATGGAATGAAAAAAAATTACATAATTTCAAATCCCTGAACATTCAGATTCAATTCAGAAAGAAGACTCAACGGTCATACATTTATCATTTTTTCCTACCTAATTAACGAAATAAAAGATTTATTTTCTTACTTATCATTTTCTGATGCAGAAATCGAAATTGCTGTACGAAATGCTGGGCGACCATGGTTATTATGTGATTACCAAGTACAGAATTGCAACACTGCTGTAATTCTAATAATAGTGTTTCATTACTTGGATTTTCATCCTGTCGTTTACCTAGCAATTATATATACTCGCGAAATAATCCCTTGATTTGGGTCACTGCCTCTCGCACTACACTTGTAATATCTCAAGGGTTTCTCTTAGATCAGGAACTCTGAGACGCTGAGACTCTGAAAGAGGGTTCCTTAGAATTTTTGTGGCTGCATTTTTTTCTGTTTGCATCAATTGATCAATATGATATGTTTTTGCAGACTATATTTCTATAACTTTCATTTATAATTTAAATTTAAATAAAGTAGAAGTATTTTTTCTTTAAAATACAATTACTATCTGCAGTTTTATCAACTAAATAGGAACCGAACACCTTAGTTACGATTTTCTTATCATGAAATAAGAATGATTTTTATAAACATGAGAAATAGAATTTTCATGTATATTTCTACGCATGAGCGAGAAAATAAACTTCATTTAAATATAATTATTATGTTTTTCACCGATGCATCGGGATGTAACGATTTCCTTTCATTAAAGGAACAAAAAATGCGGTGGTTAAACACAATTTCTTTTTCTTTAAAATAATGTTAGAGGATATCTGTTGTTATTTGAGAATTGGATCTTTGTAGTCATCTAATTTACTCTTTCAAGTTTTAATTCAATGAAGGTTCGGAAATGTAATTACATTGCTTTGGATGCATAATTTTGCCATTGTCTTAATGTGGGAAAGAACAACATAGAATGCAGTACCCAATTGTCTGATGAAAAGAAATGTAGCTAAGCCGGGAAACTCATGCCCAAGTATCTGATAGCATGCGATAAAATGGGAAGGTATTAGATAGTTTCACAATGGTTTAATGGGCAAAAATACGCAATTATAATATTAGAAATAGTCGAATAACTTCTGATCTGGATGGATGGGCAATGATGGACCGACGAATTTCCATACTCACCGCTTTATGCTGTCTTACACCTTAGTTCGGGTTCGAACCATAGCTATGGGGCACTTTCTGCAAATAACTAATTGTTCGTAGTAGTTTTTATACGTTCTTATTGATTTTCTTCGTGGCGTCATCATTTATTAAAAAAAACTATATTTGTTATTTGTAAAATTTATTTTAAAAATGAAAGTACTCTCTTGTAACCAAAGAATAGGGACGTGCATTTTCAAAGCCATGCGTAAAATGGCATTTGATTTATTATTAGTAAGTCTTAAATTTTTATGTTTTCCATTTTATTTTCTATTTTTCCTCTTTATATTCGATTCATTTCTCATTTTCCATGTCTCTCATTTCCATGTCATTTAAATTAGTGGGAGAGTGAATATACGTTGCAAATGAATTCGATAATTTTAATTGGCTATTTCCAACGAGAAGTGAAACTAGGCATTAGTAAGCAAATTCAGTTTTTCTTCTGCCCACAAAGTTGTTTACACGACACTTTATACTATAGGCATCTGCAATTATGTTGCCCAACCGTTTACTTACGTAAGGTTTTTTATGATCTATTTTGCATTAAAATCTTCAGCTGGGTTTACACTTGGCAGCACAACATCAGTGAATGCTATTACTAAGGTGATTGACAGCTACACTTGCGCCCATAAGAATTCGTGGGAATTTGGAAAGGGGCTGAAGGGTTGAAATTGAATTGAAGGGAGTGGAGGAAAGATGAAAAGAAATGCGTTGGCATTAGCTTGTCATTAAGAAAAGGCTTTAAAGGGTCAGCATTAAACGTCTTCTCCGACGGTTAGGGTATTGAACTTTAAGTACTTTCTACTTTAAATACACACGCATAGCTTCATATATGGGTGTGTGGTATATTTATATTATTTGGATTTGGAACGTTGAACCAAACAATGGCAATAATTTTCTGGATTCCTTCAATCCTATTAGTCTTGAGTTATTCTCAGCATGAGGGTGTACTCAAACTGCTCTTGGATCTTTTTCAACACTATTTGATTCATGTAATTCTTACATGGAGTAATATAATGGCACAATCAAAAAATAAAACTCTAAGGATGCGTAGAAATATATTTAGCAATTTTTCTTTAATTCTGCCCGTAGGGTTTTTCTCTTGCCTTTTTCTTGCCTTTTTCCCTTTCATCTCCAACTAGATATACTATTCGTATTATTCACCATATAGAATAATATCTCCGAGAAAGACCCGTGAGTCCCAACTCTAGTCAACCTTTCTGGCTGAACTGATAATGGTGTGGCCGAGAAAGTCACGTGTGACATTATCATTGCCTGAAAGTATTTTTTCCTTCATACTTAGATCACTTAAAAAATGTATTTCACACGAAATAACGCTCGAAATGGATCGAATGACGCAAAAAAGGCTCTCACAAGGTTTTATCTGACATGCTAGAAAATAAATGCAGGGTGACCTGACCACTGCTGTATTTACACAATATTTCGCTCTTTAATTGAGAATGTGAAATGTCACATAAATAGAAATTCCTAAGGACTTATATTTAATAATAAGATGGTTCATTTCATGTGCTCATGGTCATAAGAGTGAGACGGCTAACTCTGTACCTTACCGTTTTACTGAAGGTTTTTAATGTAGGATACACATAATAGCCGAACGAGAGTTGAACCCGATACCAATGGGTTGCCAGGCCAGCGCGTTAACGACCAGGATAACGCGGCCGGCGGGGCTTGAATCCTGTCGTGCATTGTAGTTTGTGAACAAAAGGAAACAGTGCCTATCACTAAGCAATGAGTGTGTAATATTTACCGCGAATTATAGTTTATTCTTCACAAGAAGAGCCTGTTGAGATTTGTTTCATGGAATGGCAAAGGGGAAAGAAATATTTACTCGATTCTAGGTCGTCGGTTGCTACTAAATCATCTCCCTTGCAGAGATGAGAAAATTCAGTGCTTTTCGACCTATGAGTAACGTGTTTGCATGCCAAACTTGCATTTGGAGTAGAAAAATAGAATAAATCCGTGTTTTCCCTGCAGGAGAGGCGTACATTAATGAACGAGGAAGCTATTTTTAGCTGCCTCCACTCTACTTCTTTCGTCAACGCTTTTGCCGTGGCCATAAACTGGAAGCCTGAAAAGACTTCAAAGACTGAAACACAGGGTTTTTATAAATAATGTGGAATGAAAAATAAGCAACCAGCCGTCAGAGCATTAAACATTTCTTCCAGGAGCATTGTTACCGTTGCGTGCGTAGTTTGTCTTCGGATAACTTTGATGCGCCTGAGTTAAGCGAAAACATCATGTCGTGCTAACACAGGTTGTTTGTGTTTGCTCGCTTGAGCTTATACTCAGTTTCCATGAAAAACGTATTTTCATAAACTTCGTATTCATAGACGGAATTAATGCGTACTCTCAAAATATACCGTAATGTTGTGCTTTCACCTACGATTATTATAATTTTGATAGGACATAAAAATACTAGACTCTTTTAGTGGCAGGTTTTATGACAGTAAAATACTCTACTCACTTTTTAAATTCGTTCATCCAATCTCTTCGCTTTATTTAACTCTCTTTTTTTTGCGATTGGTTTTTCATTGTAGCACTCGTATAGAAAGTATTTTAAAAGTGATTATGTAACAAAATGAATTACATGCCTGTGATGCTATCGTATTTACTCTTAAATTAATAATGTGCTTACCTTTTTTTCTCATGATTAAGTTTCTGGTGACTTTATACTTAGCTGGGTCCAGTGAATTTTTCTACTCTTTTCATTAAACATTATTACAACAGTATTCATACCAAGGCTTTAAATCTTTCCAATCTTTCCTATTTTGATTTCAACAATCAGTAAAACGCGAATTAGATGAATAAATGAGTGACGATAGTGTCCAATTTTCCCTTAATTGTATTAATTCGTAGGAAATTATCAATATATAGCAAAATTCATCTTGAATTGGAAAATGGTAAACATTCTAGTTTAACAAGTTACAATTATTGCCTCGTATGAGTGAGGTTTCTGACTTTATTGGCGTTTATCTGTTTGTATACTGTGACAGATTACTTTATCGTAGATTCTATTGGACCTCCGTTGCAAAATACCGGAATTTTACAAAGATAAGATGTCCCCCCTCTTAATTTTTATAATGGCTGATTTTGAAAAATGTACAGGAATTATATTTCCACATCCAATTGTGTCCAAACACGATTTAAAATTTTTTTTAAACAATGAGGATTAGTTCACTTCATATGACATGAGGGCCTCAGTTTCAATATTTTTTCTTCGAACTTAGTTACAATTGCGTAGTATGAGAATTAAATTGAAATGTTTCTACTTCTAACTGAGAAAATTCCGTATTATATAGTCTAAAATTAGTTCTGAGACAAACAAAATACATTCACTTCGATGGAAATCGCATCTACGATCATTGGAATGCCATATCGCCACGTAACTTAACCGAAAACCACTGCCGGCATTTGATAAATAGGTATTGACATAATTCAGAAGGTTGAATTGAAAGAACATTATTTTTTCTCATTCCAATTTGACTGGCGTAGGGATAAGCTATCAGTCACTACTGACATTCTTTTTTCGGGCCTGTATGTAAGTCAACATCCCTTTCCGCACTTTAGTATAACATCGCCTCCGAGCTATTCACCTGTTTATCTTCCCAGCTGAGGCTCTCCTTAACGACCCGGAGTGATCAAACCAGTGTCGACTATTTAATAGACCTTTCGTTGCTGACTCCATACTCTTCTTCTTCGTCCCCAGGTTGCAGACGTGCTACGTGCAATCCCCGGCCTACCCGGGTATCTACCCGCGCAACCTTCGCTGCCTCTACCGCCTCAACACGCGGCTGCCCTTCATCAAGCTGTACACGGAGAACGAGGCGTTCAACGTTGACGGGCAGCGGTGCGAGAACATCATGACCTGCCCCATGCGCCCCATCACGTCCGCCTCGACGTCCGAGTCGCTGACGGCGGCCGTGTACACGGGCTCCGCGCGGGACTCGTACTTCGCGTCGGCCGCCGCCTCCTCCGCCGCGGCCGCCGCCTCCCTGCCCTCCGGCACCGTCATCCAGGCCGGCCCCTTCTTCTACCCGTCATCCTCGTCGGCCGTGTCCTCCTCCGCCGGACCCTCCGCCTCCTACTCGTACACCACCCACTCCCCCGAGTGCCCCTACGACCTGGTCCGCGTGTGGGACTGGGCGGGGGAGAAGCAGGCAGCCGCCGCGGCCGCGGCCGGCGAGGGCGGCGGGGACGGCGAGGGCGAGGACGGCACCGGGAAGAGTGGTGGCGGCGGGAGGGGTCGAGGCGGAGGCGGGGGTCAGAGGTCGCGTGGGTCGTCCCAAGGCCGTCCCCCGCCGAGGCCTTTCGCGCCCGTGGTCATCGGCACCTTCTGCGGCGTCGGGAGGTTCCCGCACTCCATCGTCGGGACGGGAGAGGATCTGCTGCTGGAGTTCATAACCTCCCCTGCGGGACCTCTCCTCGGCACCGGGTTCCACTTCAACGTGGGAAGTTGGCCGGGACACGTGGATTCTCCCGGGACCAGGAAGGAGGGATCCAGGTAAGGTCAACCCATCTCTCTCCCCCTTATACTTACTCTCTTCCCCTAAACCTACTCCTGCATTTCGCATGGCTCGAATCAAAGGTCCGTCCCGCTCCACCTAGGAGGTCGGCCTTTTTTCTCGTCGTATTTGATCTCCCTTGTGTACGATTTTAAGTGTTTCACTTTTACGTGTGTAAATACGGGGGCTCTCTTTATGTTGGCGTGGTCCGTTGAGAGTATGGTTTTAAGTCTTGACAAATGAAGCCCACAAAGGGTCGTCTGTCGTATGCATAAATATATTGATGTTGTTAGCTTTTACGAAATATTTAGGTTATGGAAACGTTGATATTTTTTCTATTTCAACACGCCTTATTCAGTGATGAAATATTACTTTTATAGCGCTAGACCTTCATTTATTATGGACATCATTGAAGTAAATTTGCTCTGCCAGTTTTCAGTTTTCTTCGTCAAATAAAAATTGCATTTTTAAGGCTCGGTTTTCAGCATTTTCTAGCTTTGTAAATGTCGCGATATTCTGAAGTTGAGGTTGATTGAGACGAATGGGGGAGGAAAGAAAATTAATCTTAGATGTGAATCGTGGAATCAATCTAGTGGTAGTGAGCCACGCTTCCTGATACTGCTCTCAAGTAATCTCTTTTTATTCAAGCTATTATTTGAATTATTAGTTGGCCTGAATATGAACGTGTTCATGAAGTTGTGTTCAACCAGCCGAATTTTATTGCTGTTAGCTCATTGAAACTTCTGCATTGAAATGAAGCTCAGTTTTCATCATGGCTGCATTTGATCAAACAGAAAAATGCCTGACTCCATTGACTTAAATCGACGGATGTTCGTCATTAACATTTCCAAGTTTAAAACAGAACTTAAAGCAGTTTTGAGCAATCAAGGATGCACCCGGATAACTCCGCTTCATTCTGCAGAGCACTGGTTAAACTTCCATTTCT
Organism: Platycnemis pennipes; assembly: GCA_933228895.1. Taxonomy (NCBI): domain Eukaryota; kingdom Metazoa; phylum Arthropoda; class Insecta; order Odonata; family Platycnemididae; genus Platycnemis; species Platycnemis pennipes. Next base: position 112,781,639 of record OW121847.1, read on the forward strand.
CTGGGGCAATTAAAACGCCCACGAACTTCAACACTCCAGTCAGGATACCACTCAATGAAGCAAAAGGGGGGAGCGATTTAGTTTCCCGCTCTCGAAGACGAAGTTAAATAGACTCCACTCTACATGATAACACTCCACGGTCCCCGTATAAATTTATATTTGCTCGCTCGGCGTTTTCGTAAATTATCCGCGATTTTCATTCCGCCTCTGCGGCGGTACACGATTGGACGTCCTTGGACTAGAAATTCGCTCCAAACATAAAATTGGACCAGCTTAAACGGCATAAATCTATTCACTCACCCATTCGCCGATTTAATTATCGGGCGTCTAGCCCACATATCCGCCGACGGACTGTGACGTGACTACACAAGGGGAGGATGGAGGGCGAGAAATGTGGTTGGGGGATTAGTGAGGGCCTAGGGGGAGCGAGGGGTGAGAGTCGGGAGGGAAAGTCCGGAGAGGTGGGAGTTAGGCTGTGTCGGGCCAACAGGGGTGGCAACGGGAAAGGGCCAGGCAGCGGCCATCCCCTTCCCTCCGCATCTCTCTCCTTCTCCTACCCCTGCATCCCTTTCCCCTCAACCTTCCCTCACTTTAGCTTAGCTGGCTGCTATCCACCTCTCACCCCCCCACGTCTCGGGCCGGTCGTTAAAAGTATGGCGCAGGGACGGGGGTGCGATGGGGAGGGGGGGGATAAGCCAAGGGAATCCCCATCTCCCAACTCCACCTCTCTATCTGCGGAACCAGAGAAAGCCCTAGGAACTAGGCTTTTTCCGAAAACTGCAGCGGTTGCGCGTCCAAAGGATGGGAGAAGAGGATGAAATTACCTCCACTTCACCTCGACGCGTGGGAAAAGGAGGGGATGGGGGAGGTGTAGGGGTGGGAGGAAAAGGGAGGGAAGAGGGTTTGTCCTAGACACGTGGAATCGCTCAGCTGGGAAGGAGATCGAGAGACAAGAGGGTGGAGGAACGATATTGCGCTGCAGTCTTTTCCGGGACTCCCTCGGGAATGACTCTCTGGCGAATAAAACGTATTCAAACGCCGTCTCTTTCGTGTTCACTCCGTGGAATCGTTTCTGAAAGTCCAGACGCACGAGGAGGGAGAGGGAATGGGGGGAAGGGGGTTGGTGAGGAAGGGAAGGACGTTCGCATGAGACTGGTGAGGAAAGAAAGAGCGGCAGTTTAGGGAACGCATTAGCCGCGTTGATGGAAATGAGGGAAACGCTCTACGTCACCCAGAATGCTTTGCGAGGGACGAAGACGTGAAGGGTAAAACCATCTCCACCAGCCGGTCGACTCGATTGCAACTCTGGAACGGTGAGCGAGGCTGCTTTAAAGCCTCTTGATTGAATGACGCATACGTCCGGAATAGGTCCAGTAACGTGAGCCCAATGGACATCCTTTCGACGCAAAGAGGCGTCTTCTCTCCGAGACTGCTATCCATAGTAACTGCTCAGTACTGCTCTTTATGGGGAAATGCGTCGATTAGAACTCTCGTAGTTGAGTAATGTACTTATTTCAATAAATCATTGCTTGTAATAACCAATTAAAAGGTCACTCTCAAACAAGTTACATAAATTGTCAATGACGTATTTAATTTGTGTGGGCGGGAAAAACTAAGGACAAATTAATTTCACCTCCTTAAGATTTTCTTACCTTCAGTAAAGTATTCTTCGTCTAACAATGGTTTCATTTCTGCACTAAGGATACGCATATTTGATTTTCGGGTGCTCCGAAATCTTAAATTATACCTCATCGTGTACCGAAAACTCTAAATATATCTGACGCAGAACTCAAAACTAAATACTTAAAACATTTAAAGAGCAAGCAATTATATAGATTACGCTTGTTTGAACATTCTATCCAATTATTAAGTAAGTATATTAGTAATTTCCTTATAAGTTGAAATCATCAAGTCTCTGCACAGCTTGATTACACGTGCTTATAGCTGACTATGGTACTGATAAGCAAGCAGCTATGATCGGGCAAGCCACATGCCAGCCTTACAACTCATAGGTTGCGAGGTTGGTTCCACTCTCGGGGAAGAGTACATAGTTTTTCTTTGGAGTAAAAGATCGGGATAAAAGTTTTCCAGACATTTGAGTATCACCTTAGGTATCGCATGCCTGGAAACTGTAATTATCCGTAGCCACAGCAAATTAAAGACCTATTATCATCCTGGGTAAACAATCTTAGTATTGGTTTGATGCAGCACTCCACTGGATTCTGCTCTCCGCTGACCCTTTCATAACTACGTAATTTCTATGTTCTCTGCATATCGGCTTCTGTGTCCGCGTATGTTGACCCAGAACGCTTTAGCAGAACGCGGTTAACGCGGAACCCGATATGCAGAGAACATCTGAACGACGCCGCGGAAACCTTCGCAACAATTACGTAATTTCTATTTAGCACATCCTTGACAACTGGCCCTATATTTACCATGTGAGTCTATCGTTTTCCATTCCACGCATTCACTTTTCTCTCAGCAATCGTCTTCAGTATGCCATCATGTCTCTGGATATGGCCAATAAAGTTGTCCCGTATTTTTAAGGTTTTAAACAGATTTTTCTATTTCTCCACTTTTCTTAGTAGCTACCTCATCGTTATTAATCCGTTCGATCCATTTTACCTTCATAATTCTTCTGTAACACAACATTTTGAAAGCATCCAGCCTTATCTGTCATGCTGCTATAATCGTCCATGTCTCACTGCCATAAAGAAGCGTGCGTTAGATTTAGGATCTGATGAATGAATGAAAGAACTGTATTAACCTTAAGTCTATTAATACTATTTAATAGAGGAACGTTTAGGTCAACATATATACGAAAAACTCTATTAAAAGTAGCAGCATATCCAATCTTCAGGGATGAATTCAGTGTAATCATTATATTAAAGCAATGAAAATATAGCAGTATTTCATGAGGAGGTTCAATGATAAAGACTGAGGTTCAGGCAAATAGTATTATACTGTGACACCAAACGAAAAAAAAGCATGACAGATTCAGCGATGGCAAAGAAGAGTGGGCAGAATTGGATGCGGAAAAGGATGAGTAAATACATGCAAATACATAAGGTAAAATCCCAGTGAGCAAAGACATCTCTCTGAGGTAAGAAAATAAATATTCTTGGGGGAGGGTGGATGATGGGGGGTGGAAACGTACGAACTGTGCCTCGACCGTCTGGCTCGGAAGACCATGTGGGGACTAAGCGGGGGAGGAGGAAGGGTAGGATGATGCGAGAGGTTCGGGGCGCAGGAACCGAGAACGCTAGACCGACGAAGGGTTGAGGGGAGGAGGGTTGCAGTATTGGCCAAGGGTATGAGGCCATTGGCTGGAATTAAAAAATTACGAGCCGTGGCTCCGGAGTGAAGGGATGGTGTAGTCGGGGGCGAGGGGGGGGGGGGCGTGTGTGTCGTGGCCCCGCTCTCAAGTGCAGTGGTCGTCTGGCCTCAATGGGTCCGCTGCCGTTCCCCCGAGACGCTCCATCTTGACCCGCAGCTCTCCGCTTCCTCGCACACGGTCCCTTGCCCAACGAGACCTCCCGCCCCCCCCCCCCTCCTCCTCCTCTATGCCAATCTCCAGTCAAACTCTGTGATGCACGGAAGCCCAAGTAAGTAGTTGTGTACAGTTTATTCCCGTGCCCCGGGAGCCCTAAGCCAGAGGAGAAGGGGCTCAGTGTCCCACTTGATCCGAGCAAACAAACGGATGCAATCTACTTTTTCCCCAATTCTCCGCCCAGCGTAGTTCTACCATTTATCCCATGTTCCACGTCATTTATTATTATTATTTTCTCGATCCGTAGTGTACTAGGACGTATATGTCCACACTCATCCCTCCTTTAGAAAAAAACGTGTCCTTACTATGTTTTGCTCTCGAGTTCAGCATCGTTATTTCTTCAGATAATTCTACCGTAAGTCTATAGCCTCGTTCTTTTCCATTTGGCATGCAATTTCCGTTTTTTTTCTTCTACTATCCGCTCATTTCATCCCCCTCCAATTGTCTACATCCAGCGTTAATACCGACTAATTAAATAGAAATCGGGCCTTGTTCACATAATAGTAAGACAAACGTTAGCGGCATTTGTTTACTAGAACATTCCGCTTGGTACCCTCTTTTAATTTTATCTCCCTATTCGCAGCAATTCTGGGTATTAGTTTTGCTCGCTGCATTTGGCTCATGAGAGTTTCAGAGAATATATTACAGGTCTGGTCGTTATTGCATCTGCGAGAGGATTTTAGTAGTTTAGACTAGAATTCTTTGACTGCGAAAAGTAAATGTATATATTTCATTAAATGTTGTGTATTTTCCTTTTAACTTACTGTAATATTACGCTTGCGCCTTCAAAACACAATTTGGAGAGATGTTTTTACATTTTTTTCTGTGAACTTTTACATTTTTCTAAGCTCTCAATTTTCTAGGTTTCGAATCAGCTAAATCCTTCGAAATTCAATTTTGTTGCAGTCAGGATATATTCCGTCATTGTGCGTACGCAATATATGGATGAAAATTATGCCTCCAAGTGACGAAATATTTTTTCTCATTCATGGGAAAATTTTAAAGCCTAGAATATTTATGAAATTTACATTAAACTCCAAAACCACAATTTAAATTCCCTCGGAATTCATGGATTTTTCTCCTCCATCATTCCTTCCGTACACCATTACATTTTTCTAATCTATCAATCAATGACAAGTAGAATTGGACTATGGAAATTCCTAATTTCCCCCGCTCATATACGTTTTGATACCTTTAAAATATATCTTTCTTCCTTTGTGCCAATGCGGATTTTATGGACTTTACTTTTTTATTTCCCGTTGCATCAGCGTGAGGGAGCGTGAAGGAGGTTTGATAAGCTTGCCCTTCATTCTTCCTCTCCAAAATTCGATTCCTCCTCCACGTCCCCCGCCGCTAAATTCATTCCATTTCTCTTTTCAACGTCCAGATCGTCCTATTAAAAGTAACTTTCATTCCGATTGGCCGTTTCTGAAAGAGAGGAGGGGATGTGTGGGAATGGGGGGATGAGTGAATAGGAATAGGTCGTGCTCGTCCTTTTATTTGGCCCGGCCGTTCATCCTCCACCGTTGGCGACCGCCTTTCCCGGACGCGAGATGATTTGTTTAAATGGCTTTCTTCGCTTGCGCACAATGCATTGGGCCCGTGGAGTATCTCGCTAATCTGTGATTTACTCCTCCTCCATTCCGGATGACAGAGATCTACAGTTGTATTCCTCCGCGCCCATTAAGTGCGCCTGGCCGCGATGTTTGGCGTTTATGTTTTATTAGTTGGTTCTGGCGGACTGCAAATTTGGGTTGCGATCGCAGTCTTACTGGGATGAAATGTGGTCGGAGATCTGGGGCTCGTCTATCTTTCTGTTTTATCGGGCTACTAAAAAGTGAGTGTATAACTATGAGGAAAATTACTTTTTAGAAATATTTATCAAGAAAAATTGAATGAATTTTGAACATCACTACCTATGCATTACCGCGTTTGCGCAAGGAGATGGTATTTGAGTACTGCAAGCATAAACTAAATGTGGCAAAACTTTGTTATCATTCAACTTAATGGTAAATGGTTACTGATGTTTCCGACATTTTATCAAATTGAAGTCAAATAGCAAATCCAACTGACCAGCTACGAACTGTAGTTATAATTATTTGCTTTTTAATTCTTTGGCCTGAAAAACTTGACATTAAATCAAAAGGAAATAATTATAAGGCTACAAACAAGTTTTCTCCCTAGAATGTTTCAAGTTCAAATATTTTTCATTTTCACAACCATTTAATTAACTCACTAAAAGTTAACTTCAGCCAACCTATCAACCCTGGAGACCTTCATTTGTTAGACCCTTTTGTTATCGGATATATTAAGGCAAGAAAAAACAGGATGCCAATACTCATTTGTATATTTGTCATGGTATAAGGAACTTACAGCGTGTTTAAATGAATAGTATGAAAATAACCGTATTTATTTGCTGGATATGAAATATTTCGGTTACGTTTTCGAGGGGAAAGTAATTTCTATTTAATGTTTATCAACTCGCATCAACGAAATCGTTGTTGCATGCTTGAAAGCTGAACATATATATACACACATAAATTTATATGAAATTGCTTTAAAAGTCATAACTAACGCTTATATTTGTAATAATGGTTTATGCTTGGTTGGTATTCTCTGTTTGTATTTATTTTTAAGTAAAAAAATCCATTTTACTATAGTGAGTGATACGCAGATTTATGCCGAAAACAAGATGAGCAAATAATCAAAGTGAGGGTTTGGACTCATGCCGAATATTGCTGATAGTGTGGTTTCATTCTATGAGATGTTTCATGGAATAAATTCTTCCAACAAAAAACTATTATAGCTTGTTAAATACTGTGTAACTGACAACCTTTGGACCATTTTGTTAAAATATATCTAATAATACAATTAAACTAATCACTTGTGATACTTCCCACTCAGGAGTTATTCAGAGTTCAGAACTATTTCCATCTCGTTTACTACATGCGGTATCACTAAACCTTTTGATTCACTATTTTGCACATAATTTTCATGAATGGATAAGTATTAGTCCAGAAGTATCACTAGGATAGCTCAGATATGCTTTCCAAATGCTCAACCAGCTAGGAAGCTATGTAGCTCTGTTCTGAGTTCACCCAGCTTAATCGTTTTTATTCCTCAATATCCGTGACTATAGAATCACTTTACGATACACTGCAATAAAACCATGGTTATGCTCAAGTAGTGAAATTAGTTCAATAGCTACAATTACTAAGGTAATATCTTTTCGCCAATCTTGAATTAAACCTAACCCTAATCTTCAGACAAACCAAAATACCCATGTCTGTAGCTGGATACAATCTCACGATGCTGGGTTTACAGGTTGGCGTGAGACAGATCTGAATAACGCAGCCGTCATCATGTTCGATAAGTCACTGAGGAGTGTAACTATTGTTTTTTACACTCTGCGTCTTCAAAATTAAAGCATTCCTCCTAGTCATTAGGCAATTTGTTTCTTGTCACCCATGCCTTCCTTAGCCGGAAAGTAATCGATGCTTATTCCTATTTCCCCAAGGTGTGACTGGGAGCTGACCGCGGAGGCACTGGAAGCAGCCGGAGATTCGGAGGGGATATTCCTGTCCGTGGCGCACTGGTATCCGCCCCACACGTCGTGCACTTACTTGATGCGGGGTCGGCCCGGAGAAGTCGTCCGACTGTATTTCCCTAGGTAAGAACTAACTATATTTTCAACTCCATCCCTCGGAATAATCCGTAATTTCCATTTTTATCGTTTCATCTTGTGACCTAGCACCCTTTCTTAAATTCTATTCAGCTTTCTCAGGAGAAGCATTGTCTCGAATCTTACTTGAAAACCTAATTTTGGGAACGAAATATCCTATTGTACACGAGCTGGCATTTTTGGTAGGGAAAAACGCGATTCTTTTCTGAAGTAACCGATCACACGTATGGTAAGAGAATCAAAATATGTTTCGCTTATCTATATTTTTAAATAAATTATTTACTCCACCTACTATTCAATATTGCCAAAGCGGCGCACCGTTGGTAGTGAAAGTCATTGAAAACGTTCCATTGCAGGAATAATTTGCCATATTTTCATTACGGTGATTTGTAGCTGCAGATCAAAATCTAAGAGGTTAAGTAACTGTGAAAAATATTATATGATAGCCAATATTTTATCTTTTTTATTTATCTACATGCTAGCAAAAAATTAAAGCCGTGCAATGATTCTAGATTTATATGTTTTTTTATTTTATGTGGCAAAAGCTACCCTTTTAGAGCAATGCATTACTTGTTCACACAAAAATATTACATATAGTAATGAAGACTCATTAGTTAAAGGTGAGTTTAAGAAAAACTATTGAGATGTTTGGCTGATAAATTTGTGATCTATGGTGTGAACCTACATTGTACTCGAAATGTAAGCAGTTAGTTGGAGTAAAATAGTAGGATATGTTTTTTAACATCGTACTAGAGGCTCGAAATTACCGGCCGGAGAGATCTCTATGGCATCGACTAATTGAATTTAGAGCTCATGTTCATGTTAAAAACATAAGTTTCCTGTCTTTCAAACCCAAGTCCAAATCCTAGGAATCGGGAAATATCGGCGTAAGTTTCTCAATAGGCAGTCACAAAACGCAATTCTTAGCGCAACAAGTTGAGATCCAAAGTGCAAAGAAGGAAGTTTTAGCAATACAGCCCCGAATGCTGTAGATTCCCCGTAACAAGATCCTCTTCGAAACGGGAGAGGAGATAAAAAAAAGAGACGCAAAATAAAATAAGCTTATACGCGCGAGGAAAAACAAAATAGCTCCTGGAGAATTCCGGAGAAGAGGGAAGCGTTCCTATAAACACTTCGTCGGCACCGTTTCCTTGGCTCCTTACTAGTTTCCTTATCTTCACCCTTTATAGAGATTGGCCGAATTCCAAAATTGGCGGAGAGAGGGTGGTGGGGAGCAGTGGGGGATTTGAAATGGGGGTTATTCAGGGGAAGTAGGGCTCACGGAGGGTAGGGGAGAGAAGTAAGTGAGGGGTGTTTGGGGAGGGGGTGTTAGGAATTGGTGAACTGGTCTACGAAAGGGGGGGACGGGAGGCATGGAGGGAATCCGCGCGTGAAAGTTGGGAGGGTGTGGTGAGCCCCGCGGATGCCGTCGGGGAGGAGTTTAAACCCCTCACGTAAGAAATCGACGGGTCCCCAGGATACACACACGTAGGATGGTATTTCCTTCCCTCAGGGGCTTGCCAAAGAGGTGTCGCCAAGCAACGCGGAGGGAGAGGCGCGAGATTCTCGCAAAATGGAGACGAACAACGCAAAAATATTGGCGCCCATACCGTGGGGTGGGACCGGCGGGAAGTTTAATTGGTTGCCGTCGCATTTACCTGCAGCTCGTCCCGCAGATGATGAGACACGTCAGTTCCATCGTCCGACGCTTCTCTCCCCCCTCTCCCGATGCGTCTCTTCTGAGTACCCTAGCGGTGCGTCCTGCAGTCGGCCACGCCTCTATCCCTCCCCCTGAGACCGTTTATATTGTTCTGCGAGTATCGTTTCTGTGCAATTAATGTTTGGTATCATATCGTGTATGGGGCTGGGAGTGGACTTGGTCTCGTCATTGGAACGCCTAAATCAAGGCCGAGGTAGTGTCCCGTCAGGTGCGTTTTCTTATCCAGGCGAGGATGTCATTTAGCGGAGATTACCGGGAGGAAGAAAGAAGATCTTAATTTCCAGGGAGATATACATCACGCGATTACGCTCCTTTTTTAAGCGCCTATGTATGTAATCTTATGATGCATGTATTTGTAAAACAGATAATGTAGCCGAAACCTCAATTCATTAAAAAATATGGTTATGAAAGTTTTCTAGCATTTAACTTCAATATTTTACAAAATTTTTGTGCGTGATTAGGATAAGACACATTACTTAGTAATAATCCCCATTTTATATTTTGGCTAAAATATTGCGATGTAACGCAACCATTACTTTACTGACCAACTTTACTAACAGTTAATGAAAAAACTAACAATTCCAAATTTTACTAACAATCTTCAGTGCTTTACGTGTTTTTACATATCTAAAGATAGAAGCCGGTGAGGATAGATGTGTGGGACGGTGGTAAATCAAACTCAATACTTTTGTTAAAGAACCTCGTTTTGGTTTGAACGTAACTTCTAGTATTATTTAACTTTTTTCCTCGAATATATGACGTTTTATCAATCTCCCGCTCGAAGTAGGATAATTCTCTAGTCTCCCAATGTCTTGATCATAAGCTTCTTTGGTACGAATAGGAAGCTTACCTACCATTCCACTTTCCCGTAAGACTTATCAGCGAACTGTCTCAGCATTTCCTGAAGCTTTTTTCAGGGAACATCTCTAAATGCCTATGGCCACCCAGAGTATTACGACACCAAAAGAGGAATTTCGTATAAAATGGAAATAGTTTTTGCTTAAATAGGCCTTGACTGCTCTTGCAGCTGAAACGTATCACAAATCTATTCCTGCAATATAAAATATATTCATGCCCTGAATTCTAATGGGATATGAATGTTCTTTCTTTTTTTTATCTGAAATAGACTTTGTCGTTAAAGGTGGCGTGGGAATTAGCTCATGAAATATTTTCTTACTCAAGCTGGTGTTCATGATGCCATTCATGTCGGATGCATTACTGTTTTTGTGGACTGTTTTTATATGATTTTGTCTTTCACTGACTCGGAGGTTCAAGGATTTATGCTGTAACTGAATGCCTGCTGTCATAGCGTTTATTTCGTGTAAAATATGTTCTTTTTTACGAGAATAAGGTACAGATTTTTGAGGTTTTTTACTTTTATATAGGATAGATAAACATACCTTTTAATTTTGCGTCATATCTAAAGCCGGAAAAACAACCGGGTGAAATACACTGATTTATGTAGCGATATCTCACGATTAAAAATGTGTATAGTACTGTCTTACCCATTTTCTTCAATAGGTTATACACTGTCAAAATTCATTTCATGATAATTTGCGTATTAAAGAAGAAATTTTCAAACTGCTTTCCTATATATACAAAATACAATTTATTCAATGGTTCTCCTATATTGTTGATGATCCATTGTTAGTTTCGGACAAAACTCACGTTAAACCTCTTGGCAAATTATTAACAGATTCCAATATAGCGTATGTCCCTTAATCATATGAAACGTTAACATATCAGTATATATTTTGGTTTGCAGTTTTCTTCCTACGCCTAAAATACGTACCAAAATAAATATTTAGAAAGAAAGTTAAAGCATTTTTATCGACTATCGGACCAAAGTGCACAGAAAGAGTGATCATGAACTTTCCCAAGGTTTGCTGGAGAAAATTTCCTTAGCTCGTAATGAATTGGATACTAACATGATTTCTAGCATAACGATGCTAGTTCATAGTTTTGCGAAAGCACATATATCAGAGTGAATTTCAAGGCGGTTTTGTAACTGGGTCGTATTCGAATATTTTCCATTTCAATTCTCACTTGCTCATTTATATAATGGGCCTGCCATTTCATAACATTAAATAACCGATTAAAACTAGTCATAGGGAATTAATAAGCAACTGCGCAGTTTTGCTACAAAAAAAATCATTTTTCATATATTTGTAATTCCCTCGCAGGTTTAAAGCACTTTATCCAGCACCATTTTGACAGGAAGCGCCGAAAATATGCATGTCATCCGTTCATGGTCTAAACTCGGTCGTTTAATTGTTTGTGAGTATTATTTCGTGTTGTACGAGCTAAACGTTTGCTATCTGCAGAGCGTTTTGCGTAGTTGAGTGTCCGCACTGAGTGTCGTCCGAAAATATTCGAGAGGGCCTCCGAGTCAAATCTATCAAAATTCCACGCAATGAGGATGTGAACGGGACCGGCGAATAATTAACAGCCATTCGGGTGGAACGCATAAAACGCGGTTTGATTGGCAAAATTAAATGGGCGGGCGACGTGATGCAATCGCACTCTCGCACCGGGCGCGGCGATCATAATAAAATGAACGCGGTGACGCGCTCCCACGCACGCACGGAGGAGAAACTCACCGTACACGCACTCATATATGCGCACGAACGTACGCAGACACACAGTCGTTCACACGGCGAGCCGCGTTCCTTTTCCACCCGTAGGTACGCAATGAAATTCGAGAGGCACCGCCGAGTGGAGACGATTCCATGCCGAGCCGCTGGAGTCATTAAAAACGCGAATGAAAGAATGGAGGAGAGGGGAAGGGGGAGAAAATAAAAACGAGAGGTAGTCTCTTCTCATTCGACTAATTGTCGTCGCATTCCGCTAGGCAAACACCGCATTCGCTCGCCAAAAGAGTTACACGAATGTTTCCGCGGGTGAGACGGGGAAAGGACATCACCCTTCCTTCTCTCTCTCTCGCTCTCACACACACTCTCTTTCTCTCTTTCCTACTCCCTTTCACGCTCCCGAGGGAAGATGGAGGTGAGGAGTCCGGGAGGATGGGTGAGAAAATAATTAGAGCCACCACTAAGGACTCGGTGAATTAGTCACGCCTTAAAAACATGCACACAACATCTGTCTCCCTCTCCTCGTCCGCGCGCACTCGCCCTTTCTCTCTCTCTCCGTCTCTTGCTCGTCCCGTGAAAGGTATATGTTGACGCTTCATTAATTTGATGCAGGGGTGGAAGGATGAGGAGAGCGGGAAGAGATCTGGTGCAGTTTCGAGGGACGGGTGCGGCAACGCCCTCATTAAAGGAGGTAACGAGACGCCCGGAGGCACTCACGCGTTGGCATCAGAATCGTCCCCGACTGAAGGGTTGAAAGGGTGGGTGTTATTAGGGGGCGGCCGGCATTTCGAGGGTTTTTGGGGCGGGAGGAGGGGTGGCAGGACGTCACGAAGGAGAGGCAAGATGTGACACGTGTGGGTGTGAAGGGGTAAAGGGTAAAAAGGATGGAACGGAGGGTTTGGAGGGTGAGGGAGGAGAAAGGAGAGGAAAGTGTTGATGAATGAATGAGTTTTCCACTTCCGTGGTCCCTTCTAACTTTATTTTTTACTTCTCGCATTGTTGATGAATGTGTGAGGAAAAGTATGCTTGTCGTTTACCTCTTCAACTCGCTCTAAATCCGTAGTGGCTGCACAAGGAAGGCTATCTACCTTGAAAACGAAAAAAAGCAGCGCATTTATTTCTTTACTCCGTTTCATATATTTTCTCCGGAGTTTTCGTTATATTTACTTTCTCTCCTTCTTGTTCTTTCATCGCATAAATAAATAACTTAATGGATTCCAAGCTACGTATGCAATTTCTGGTTAGCGTAATGATCTCTTGCAGCTCTGGTTCTTCATTCATCATTAATTTGCGCGACGATTCGTTTAGGGAAAATAAGCGGAAAAGGATTTTTTATGTTTCGAAAACGAGGACTTGAAAACTTACCTTATTTTACACAAGAGACTTCATGAATAAAAGAAACATGGTCTACTTCACTTTTCAAGGGAAATATTTGAAACGTAAAAAAGTATAAAAATATAATTAATAAGCATGAGATTATAAGTATCCTAAAAGCTATTAAAATAGAAGATTGAACTAGATTGCTGCAAATCAGGCTTGCCAAATAGTTAAAGTCTTGCAGTAAAAAATCCGTAACTTAAGTTTGTGAATGAATAATTATTTACAACTTGCATTAATCAGTTTGAGGCCAATGTTCCTGATTAAATCGCTGCTCTTGATGAGAACGTATTAAACGTGTTTATATATTTTCTGGGATTAAATTTTGCGGTCAAGGTGCAATTGAAGACCTGAGTGCAAGAACAAGATAATAACCAAAAGTGAAGTTTCGAGAAAACTCCGGCTATCATCTGGTTCTTGCACTCAGAGAGCCGAACGTAAAATTCCAACAATGTCTGCTGAACTTATTTAGAACTTACCATCGAAAATGACTATGTCTACTGGTAAAGGGCAGGAAGGGCTTCATGTGTATGTGGAAATCTCATTTTCGCAAAAAGTGGTCATTATCTGGTTCTTGCACTAAGGTCTTCATTATTGTATGTTTTTCCTTTCGCACGAAGGAGATGTCTATTGAGTCTATACATTTGCGGCGATTTGGATTTAAACCAAATATTTAAGCCTATGATTCCGAATGATAACCGTATGGTGGTATTCCACTGCATTGAGTCAAATAAATAGAAATGGATGAATCGTGCTTGAGTTATCATGTTGATGCTTCGACTCGCTAGCAAACATTTTGTGAAGCCTGCAACATTTCTTTTAGTAAATTTAAATTTTGTTCATAAACCGTGGAATGATAACAATGTTGGCAAATCGTATAAAATCATTCACTGCTTTGGATAATAACCTACTTGGATTATGTATTTCCTTTGAGGTTTTCGTCCATATTTTACAGTAGATACGTTAAATTATATTGATATTCGATCCCTACGAGGCTCAAAACTGCTGTATGGTGTTGCGTGTGGTTTTAGCTTAGTCATAAATTTAAAAATAGTCCTCATATGAAATATTTTTTTTAGTTTAATTCATTCGACTTCAAGAGTGTGTCCCATATATTCAATTGTTTAATTATAATTTAGTCTATTGAAAGTATTATTACCTCGTTAATCTGTCGGTGATTTTCAATTTTGGTCAGGAAAGATTGCAATGTAAAGTAAAGCTTTTTATAATTTTCTCCCCAGAGCTTCCTTGATTTTTAAGTCATTGAATACCACGATTACAAAATTTTATTTCATTTGTTAGTATTCACAATTTAGCTTTCGTATTTCTCAAGGAACTAAATTTTTATTAAGTAAATTTTTTCTTGGAATGAAAACTTCTTGAGTAAAACCAAACTTTTAATTTTCTCTCCCCTTTATGCAAGGCAAATTCATTTATTTGTTGGCCCCGACGAATTACGATATTTACAGTTAATGTAAAGTAATGTGTGCTAGGTGAAATAATTTAAAAATGGTTTTCCTTTGGGTATTGATTTATTGAGTGACGTTATCCTCATTTGCCGAATTAAATCTATCCATTAATTCGAACTGAATAGCACGCCTTTCACATCTCCGTGCTATTCAAGATCAAGTGGTGAATATCTCGTCTTAACATCATTCATCGCACCAGCAGGCTTTTATCATGATGTCAGGGCTACCCTTGCGGCTACCAGTAATTGCTTCCCTGAACACAACAATTGATTCGCTTCGCATTCATTAGTTAAAGGGAAATACTTATTGCTCGTCCGTTATCACAAGGATCTGCATTGGATGAGAGAATCAGCAGACAATACAATTGCTTCCAACATCGCATGCAACTGGATGAGGCGCCGACGTCGCTGCAAAGCAAAATCCAATACCTTTTGTTGAGTGCATCGAGCATGAATATCTTTGAAATTATCTCATTCGCTAACTCGATTCACGCCGTAATATGGCAATTAGGTTACCGGAAGCCTATCCCTTTTCGATGGGCGCATATCATATCACCATATTCACGCTCTCGGGCTAAACCTCAAAGACACATGGATGCGTGGGCTAGTGGAGATAATTAGGACCCCTTTCCAGTGCAGTGAATTATACAAGCGGTGCTAATTGGAGAGGAAAGCTATGCTTCCCGGAATGGTGAAACGAAGATGATAAGAGAGTGTGTGTGTGCGAGAGAGTGGGAGAGACAAAGCGGAGAGCGTAAATGACACCGGGTTAAGCGCCAGTAGAAACCGTCGGGAGATGGAGGTGGGGAAAAGGATGAGCTTTCGTGGGCTGGCCACCGGACGCATCTGTCTCGTCCGCGAGACCTCGAGGACCTCTTCAATCCGACCATATTCTGCCCGACCGCACTCAATCCGACCGAACTCAAAACGTCCGCTCGAGAAGACACCAGACCGCGGAGGAAGGACGATCTGCGCGACGGAAATTCAGGTCGAAGAGTGAGGATGAGAGGAAGGGTTAGTCAGTCTTGCAGGCGAAGGGGTTTGGAAGATTATGTCCTGGGACGTCCGCTCCTCCAGCCACCTCCCCCATCTTGGACCCACTCCCCACAGGGATCGGCGGTCATCCGTGAGTGGACGGAGAGGCCAACTGCGGAAGGTTGCCGCGTCCAAGATAATCGAACCCTTTAGAAAGGTTGTCCCATCCGGCGGAGTGTGACTCACCGTGGCGCTTTGGGTGCAGGTGGGGAGGGAGATTTTGGGGTCGGGACTCGACGAAGGGGTTGGTATTTGGAGGGTGCTTGGATATATCTGGCGCGGGGAGTTCCTCCGAAGACAAGGGCGCTCGCTGGTGGAAGGGGCTGAATCCATATTGGCTCCGCGCCGCGTCACGCGTCACAAAGGTTTGCAGTGCCACCCTCTCCATCCCCTTTGTCCTTCACCGAATCCCTGGCGGCCTCGGAGGCAATGTCGGGAACTGGCCGCCTTGCAGTACTATGATGAGGCTTTGAATCCTACTTTGGGCGTGGATGTTATTTGCAAAATATAATTTAACTTTAATCTAGACGAGCTATGCATGCGGAGCATTTAATCATATAAAAACGGAAGTTAAAACTATTGCCAATTTCTTCCTGTTCTCGGGAGTAGTAGTACAGCTATTTGAGGGAGGAAGGCGACAAATAAGGGTATTCGTGCCGTTCATCCATTAACATTTGAGGATACGTGCTTAAAAGTGTAGAGGTTGGGATATGTCTGTCAATGGGGGATGCTTGGAGATAAACCTGGCGTCGGCATTTGCCCGCAATTGATAAAAGGCACCATGGAGACCATTGTTTTAAGTCTTATGCGATGACGGAGAACAGAACTTCGAGTCCTCTCTACGCAGTACTCAAGTGGGGAGTGGTAGACCAGTGAACAATCTGTCCCGTAACCTGGATTTGAACGTAATCCTTCGGGACGAGAGGCCAGTACTGTGGGGAAAAAACCCATCCCGATCCCCTCTTTCCGGAGATATATCTATTTATTCTAAAGTATCTCATTAACTCGGACATACACTTTCTATCAGTCAATTTTTTAATATCCTCCATTGCTTTGGTCATAACTCCGTCCCACCTTTTTGTCACCAAATAAAGTCCTAAACCAGCATCCTAGCTATTATGCATACTAAACCTGACTCTTTTTAATGTTTCACTCAACGTGTGAGTTTAAACATCCCTGAGACAGTTATAAACAAGTTTTGCGGGGAAAAATATAGAAAAGAAAATGCAAATCATAGGATAATGTAACGGGAACGTTTACTAATATTTTTATTCATTGGTTGGTCTGTATCTTGATCCCTCTGTCCTCTAAATGGTCCTATTCTTTGATAGAACTACCTCATTATTTTGCGCTCAAGTACATGGAAGGTCTATTTGGAAGTGTCTAAATACCCAAAGATTACGCACGCAATTCAGTAAAAGCATACGTTGGATCGAGAAGAGCTTGTGGTACATACGACAACTATGTTATCATTCCCACAACACATCAGTTGTCCAGACTGATGTGACACCATGATAGACGTTTAAGGAGAAAGATTCGATAGTTCTATTTTCCCAAGCATCCTTCACGAATGCAATAGAGGCACTAAATTAAACCAACCTTTTCATTTGCTTCTTAATAAGTGTCTTTGTGTCTCTTCTACCCAATTTTCACAGATTGACATCCCCATTCACAAACCTTTGCAGCGACTCACTGGTTTGTGGTAGATGGATTCCCCAAATCTGCCCTTTCCATATTTCATTTTCCTTCCCCTTGCTTTCGTTTCCCTGACATTTTCCTTGCCTTTTCCCTCCCTCACGCTTTTTCTCCTCCCTTTTTCGCCATTGAATCTTGGCACATCGCGGCACTTCCTTGGATGGACTATGATGGTGGTGGAGAAGACGAAACAGCCGCGCCTTTTTGACCTAAAATAAAGTTTCTAGTGCGGTTTTTTCCTCCTCCACGCAATTTTTCTTGTTTCACCACCTCTTATTCTCATCGCAAAATCCCTCGTTTATTTGAGGCCCCTCATTTTCCGCATCATCCCTTCCTCTTTCTCCTCCACAGCCCTACTCATATATCACTCACTATGGGAGTCAATCTTCTCTCATTGCTTTTATCGTCACTTCTAAATCCACTGACAGCGTTATTACTACTTTTCCGTACGTTTCCTTTCATATATACGCATGCTCTTTCCTACCCCACTAAATTACAAAATACCTTAATGTGAATCTCTGACCACTTGAAATGGCCACTAAACTCGTTTTCACACAATTAAAGCTCTTATTGTTCCCGGATTGCGCGTATTTGCTTCCTCTGCAGTTCCTTGCTCTACCCAGACACAGGCTTAAAATATAATCTGAAGGAAAATTAAACGATGGATGGCGTTTTCAGTCCATTCTATTTGGATTTTTTTCCGTACCTGCTTAAGAATTTCAAAGTTAGGATGAAATTCAACTTACCGTAGAGTTCAGGCATTATGTGTGAATAAAAAGATTAATTATGGAGTCTTATGTTCCTCGATTTCCTTTTCATCCTATACATTAGTACATTACACCTTCGTGAGCCGTTAATTCCATGACCTCATCTTTTAATAAGTTGTGTCATTTACAATATTTTCTAGCTTGAAAAATTCTGCATGCAAAAGGAAAATTAATGATTCATTCAAATAGAATGCTCTTCGTCCATTTTTGGTCAACATTTTGAAGTCAAGGTTTGGATTTCATATATTATAGTAAAATCGTTAAATTTTGGATATGCAAGATATGTATTCCTAATCGCAGTGGTTATTATTTCATTTATGTTTTTCAATTCGCAGTCATGATTTAATACCATCATAGAGCTTTTGGAGCACGTTTTGCGCCGTATTCTTATGGCATAGAGATCCTTTCGTGCGGATTTGGTGGAGAGCCGTGTAAATGGTGTGAATATCTTTTCATTCTGAAATTTATTCGATATACTCTGCAGCAAAACGCCATTCTCAGTCGTATTAAAGGTGGATGCATTTCCCATACGCTAAGCTCTGTGCATGAGGGAAACTCAACTTTAATTTAAAAATCGCAAAATGATCTGAGCGAGTGAGGGATCTGAGGACTTAATGATAGTCAGAATAAATGCATGGAACTAATGCCTGTGAAAATAATAGATACTTTGGAGGTGCTCCCTCTTGCGTATATCATTCCTTGTGAGAGGAAGATTAGCTCTGGAAGGTCGCTGTGAGGTCGGAGAGCGATGCCATTGAAGTCTGGTGGGGACGCAGTGGTCCGCGCACTCTTTCCCCCCGACATCCCATTTCTTTTCTCCCGCCATTTCCCCCTCATACATCATGCCCCTTTGAGTTCGCATTCTCTCCTCCAACCCCTCTCAGCGCATCCCTCATGTCCTCTCCCCCCTTCTCCTACCCGTTTCCTAATCCCCAACCCCGCGAACTAGAGGCCACTAGGCCCCTGGATCCCTCCCCCTCGTATTTCTCTCCTCTCCGCTCCCATTCTCCTCGTTTCCTGCCTTCCTCGCTGCTTCTCTGCACTCCCCTCTCCCCCCTGCCACCCCTTCTTTCCCGCCCCAAAATCATCCAACGTCCCCAGTCCCCCCACCCCCTTCCACTGGTGAGAACTCCCCGCGGGAGGCGCTCTTGGCTTGTTTTCAGCTGGCTCCGGCGAAGGTTCCTGGCGACTTTGCCGAAAGACGACGGTCTCAGCGCAAATCGGACTCTTCAATGAGACCACAGGAGTGCTTCTTTTTTCCCCTGTCCCTCTTCCTCTCCTTCAGACCCCCCCTTTGGCGTTTTATTTCCACCCCCCCCACCCTACTTCCTCTCGGTAAACGACTTGGTAACGTGGTTGTCTAGTCCAGGAGGGGTACGTAAGGGGAGGCGGTGTAGGCGAAGATCGGGGACGGGCTTTTAGTTCTCGTCGGGGTTTTGTCGTCCGGAGGAATGGGGTGCATTGAAATATGCCCGAGACGGTCGTGAAGGAATTTGTCTGTGACTCAGTGCGCTTCCTTTTATGCCTTTTTCGCCTTGTTATTATGTCGGGTGAAGTTTTTCATGGCGCTTTGTCTTCCGCTCAGATCGCTTGAGGTGGTCATAAATGTCGGTGATGCTGTAATAGCCTTGGAATCCACTACCCTCGCTAAATTTCAAGTGTCTGGTGACTGGAGATGGTATGAATAGTTAATAATGTATGTTATTATGATTGGTGGCGTATCTAAGCTTATTTCGTTTTCTCAATACCTTACTGAGCTGTATAAATGGTCTCTAAATGAATGAAAAAAGGTATCATACCAGGGGTTCTAAACGAAATATTTTCAGTGACCACGCGTGTGACCACTCATGGCTGCACTTTCGTATTTTTAGTCTGATACTATACATTAAGCGAAAATTTATTTGGTGGGATTAGCTCCACACTCCTCACGAAGCCGGACTCTTGACATATCCGTCAAATTTTATCGAAATGAAGTAAGTGGTAGAGAGGCGTCAAACTTAAGTGTTGCTCACAGTAGAATTTGAAGTTTGCTGCATTTAAGTGTAGCTTCACAAGAGAAAGAAACAATCGATAAATTAAAATTGAAAACAGTAATAAGATTTTTATCTGTAAGCATGAAATAGGGGTAGAAAATAAGGAATCTTGCAAAAAAGTGTTTGTGGACGATCACTGTCGTATTTTAGAGCAAACATGTTCTATGTATGATGTAATTTTTCTTTAATTTTCATGTATTTGACTTTTATTTCTCAGAGAATTTTGTTTATTTATATTTATTGCATCAGTGTATACTGTATAACTATGGATTATTTAGCAATCTGGGTGTACCTACTAAGATATCAGGTATCAGGATGCAATTTTTAGGCACAGTTTTTGCCTCCGTTTCAAATGAAACTCTTGTATCTCATCTTATTCGAAGATACTCTTCAAATTACTGTTGTTCATATATTAGTGGTGGTGACCTCTAACTTGTATTTTCGAGTGGCAATGGCTGTGTTAGCCATACAAGACCTTTGGCTACAATTAGAATCATTTTTGAATGAATGTTAATGTTCTCCTGTTTTAATTAAGACTGCCATTCTACGCGCAATTATGCTTGGCAATTTACTGGCGTTTTACAATTGAAATATTTCACTAACGTTAGTTTTTTTTTCCTACCCCTTGATGTAATATGTTTAGTACATGTTGTGTGGATGGAAAATGAGCGTGCTGAATTCAATTTTTACTCACCAAGTTGCGGTATTTTATCACCATCTAATTGGAGACAGAAATGCAGCCGTCACTCTCGGCGTGCTAAGTGGAATAAATTAAAATTTCGAACCTTCCAAATTAGTGACAAGTGAAATTAGCTAATTAACACTAGGATGCAAATTTTCAGATCTACGGTAGCATTCGATGGATATTTTTTAATTTATATGTGACCAGCCTGGGTATATTGTGTCCAATTACGCTAATGGGTTTCCATAAATTCATGAAGGAGCTGCTGGGGGCCGGTAAAGTAATAATCATGGAGCATTTCCAACGTTAAAAGTTATGGTTCTATGTAAATGAGTTGCCTACAACACTGGTTGCAGTATGTGAACAATCATCATTACAGGTCAAAAGTCCTAAAATTGGTTTGCTAGCTCTCCACTGGGTAATATTTAACCTTTTCATATTTACATGGCTCTCTTTTTCATCCTTAACATCTTGCGCTACGTGTTTCATGCGAGGAATTCCTTTGCCATTTTTCTCATTTGTTAACCCCTCGACGATTGTCTTCATCAGGCTATCTTGCCTCAATATGTGATAGAGTTAATTAATGAATTCAAAGGATGCTACCAGCAGCTGAGGTCATTTGCGCCATTTAGGATCGGTCGGTAACTGGGTAATAGTAGGATTTTATATGGAACGGAGGAAGGGTGGAGAGAAACCCGGCGTCGGCATTAGCTTTTTCTCATCGACAGGCAGCAAGGTGACCACGGCTTAACGTCCCATCCGACGGACGGAGTCCTGAATCTGATATGCCCTTCACTAGGCACTCAGGTAGGGACTGGTTTGCCACTGAAAAATCTGCCACTGCCGGGAATCGAACCCGGGTCCTCGGAATGAGAGGCCAGTACTCTAGCCACCATATCAACCCGATCCCCTATATGTTCTACCAAGTTGCCCCGTATTATTTATAAGGTTTTCTGAAGATTTCTCATTTTACATGCTTTTCTTTAGTTCGCTTTTCCATGGTTCCATCAACAGGTCCCGCACCAATAGGTTCGAATCCCCCAGACGGCAATTTTTTTCCGCTCGAAAATCTTAAGATTTCAATGTGTTGAATTTCATATTTATAAATGAAGCGTTACTCATAGTTCATGAAGCATTTTCATCTGATTTTATCCCAATGTATGGGAATTAGGTTAAAGGAAACCTGTTCAAAATGAAGATTTTTGTGTGTCTTTTGTCTGGTCATATTTCTATGAAATACAATAGCACTTCGCGTACGATTACTTTTTAGTCCTATGGAATTAGATGTTTATTTGTCATCAAGTTATTTTGGAAATATTTAAATATAACATATTTATAGCATATAACATGCAACATAAAGTGCAAACATTTACTTTTACAATAAACTAGTGTAGTTTTATAAACATCTAATTTGCTAGGACTAAAATATGAAAAAAAAAGTTTAAGCATGCTTTTCTAACAAAATATGTATCTAAGAAAAAGAAAATCTTCACATCGTTCTAAAAAGGAATAAAATAATATTTTCTCAAATGAATTAAAGTTTAGCCTAGTACTGGAAATAATTAAATGCAATCCTAGGAAATTATCCACACAATGAATTATTTATGAACATTAATAGGAAGTAATTTTGGTTTCAACAATATGACATATTTATAGTTGTCTATTTATGTAAGGCCACATCGAAAAGCATGGGGCACTCTCATTTATATTTCGCTCCTTAACTTTAGTTATTTTAAAGATTTTTCAGAAATTATATATTGAATCGGTCTATTCCACTGAATATCAATATATTTATATATAATTAATTTATATTAATATTGGCCATAAGTTATCGAGACATTTTGAAGTTTGATAGTTTTAATAGGCTTCTAGTTGAAGGTACCCGTTTAAATTCAACGGAAGGGAGAAGTATAATAATTACAAATACATCGGCTTCTTAACTTTAGTTCTAAATTAAACATTTTCTAGAAATTATATATTGAAGCGCTCTATTCCTCTGAATACCAATATCTTTAAATTTTATTTATATTAATATCGGATATGAAAGAGCGCCCCATGCTTTTCGTTGTGGCCTTGCATAAGTAGACAACTTTAATCATGTCATATTGTTGAAACCAAAATTACTTCCTATTAATGTTCATAAATAATTCACTTTGTGGATAATTTCCTAGAATTGCATTTAATTATTTTCAGTTCTAGGCTAAACTTTAATTCACTTGAGAAAATATTATTTTCTTCTTTATTAGTGCAATGTGGAGATATTTATTTTTCTTTGGTTTATATTTTGTTAGAAAAGCATGATTAAAATATTTTTTCTAATCTTTTTTCCTACTCTTCTTAGGATTTCTTTGTTAGGAACTTGGTCAAGTCATTTTCACCATTCATATATAGAACCACTTCTCAAATATCTTTAGTCTCTCAACTGGAATCATCAAATGTTTTTTCATGGACATTTCCTATTACTTTTATACGCTATTAGAGCTTAGTATTTATGTTTCTTATGGATTAAAAATCCCAAATGTAAGTTGTCTCTAATCTTAAAAGCAGAGTAAAAAAATAATTTCATATTACATCCTTATAAAGATTCGCTTTTGCAGTAGGATTAGGTTTCAAGATTCTCCAACTGCATAGAATTAATAGTAAAACGCGGCATCATTTATTATTTAACAGAACCCTTAAACGTATATGGAATTCATGCCATTTACATGACTCAAACCGGTTACCTTTGGGTTGCTAGACCCATGTTTAACTGTCATAACTACCACAATCAGTGTAATTACTTCAAAATTGGTAATAAGAGCACTTGAAGTCCTTTGATGGTTATTATTTTGATTCTTTTCGTACAATGCATTATGCTATATGTTCCTTCTGTGTTGCGTACTTTATATTATCTTTCGTCGTGATTATTTCAGCGGAAGGATTGTGGGATGACGAATATTTCTGTACCTTATTTCCATCATCGGTTTGTTGTTTTCATTTGAAGATGTATTTTGGTATTTTGTAAGTCCTGGTTGTGTGAATAGGGTCTCGATCATGGTTCTTCATAACGCGTGCGCTAGGGTTATCGTTATTTTTTGATTTAACTTATGTCAGAGAGAACGTGAGCTCCATTCTTCATTTTTCACACAGCACTTCAAGTCGCGTATTACAATCAGTGGGGCGAATTTTATAGACGGTTTAACCATGCGCTTCTCTAAGGGTAAGCATTAACGATAAAGATCGCGATAACGCGAAAGATAGATCCATGATTCCACACCAGGTTTGGTTTTAGATGAAGTCACCACAATTTTAGGATCTTATTATATCGAGAGGTAAATATGCATCTTTGCGTTACCATCTATCAATATAAATCATTTATTTATATATTGCAATTTAATGGCCAGTTTCATACCTTAAAAATATCCTGCTATTTATGAAAATCAAACATTTCAATCGTAGCGTAGAATTAAAACAGATATAGGATGATTAATCAATGAACTAAAAGTGAATATAGCGTAAGCTTCGTTTATTTCGTCAAACTTTAATACTGGGTAGCCAATCCTATCCTTTGCTATCTAGTCGCCCAGAATTATCCAAATTATAGTGAAAAATGTATCACTTTATGTTCCATTCACATTGTCGCATTTAACATCAGTTCCGTAACTGCAATGGGGTGGAAAGAGAAAGTGTGCTTTTCAAAATATATTGAATTGTATCTTACAAACAGTAATTAATGACAGTATTAAATATTGCAAAATTTTTCAATGAATAAGAATCGTAAAAATGAGAGGCTACGTCGGTCTCGTATATTCACTGGAATCTAAATGGCGCGAACCAAATAAATGTCAGTGCCTGCATTTTGAAGCCATTGGGTATTACCGCACGTGCGTATTGAGATTTTTCCTCTAATCGAGAGCACTTGGGTGTTCATTTATATTAATCCTCATGAATTTGCGCTCCCTGTTGACATTTGGAAAACGGTAAATTGAGGAAGAACAATTGTTTGCCATTCGTTTTGGTCCCTGACTTTTTGTAATCATTTGAACTTACTCACTAATATATCAATGTTTATGCAATTAAAATTCTTGTGAAAATATACCGCTTTCGAAGATATCCTGGTTTTCAAGACCACATCCAGGAAAGTAATTTTTTTCGAGAAGGAAGATAAACACTAATATTTTGCCGTTAGCCTCGTGTATTGCCAAAGTATGAATGCTTGATACGCGTTTTGTGACTATTCAATTTGTTACACTGATTTTGTATTATTCGAAGTTGAAGATGCATAGTTGCCTTGTGAAAGTGGAAAATTCGCAAGAGATTTGATCCCTTTGGCATTGCTCGGTAGGTACTCTTTAAAAGTTCAGCCTTGGAGCCTAACTTTAGGACAGGAGGTGGAGAACCTCGAGGACAAGCCGTTTGACAGAAACAATATACGAGCACCGCCCTAGTCACGTGGTTGATGTTTTTGCATTTAGTTATCATAAATTGCTGAGCCATCACTTTAAAGCTCGTTTCTTGTTTAATTAATGCTCCTAAGTATTAACCATAAATCACCGTTATAATAAATTCTGAGGGTAGCAGGAGTTTGAACAAAAGCAGTAAATATGCAAGGTATGATAAATTGTGTCGAGTAAATACGCCGTGGGGTATGGCAATTTTTTTCTGGTTTCCCGCTTCCCGTGACGAGTTTAGAAGGGCGTTAGGATAAAGCACTTGTGGACACCGCATGAAAATACCTGAAATCTTAATTTTTTAATAAAATACCGTCAAATATATCATATTCTTCAAAATACTTGATAATAAGTTGAATCTTTATTTGCACGTATAGAAATAAATTTAGAAAAGGATGGAAAACTTAGTTGAACAGTAACAATCTTGAAGCTCTGTAAATGGGGGCTTGAAATAGTTTCAGGTAGGTATGTATATGTCGAAGCTGACTTGCTTCCTACCCACTTCATGACAAACACTCAAAAGGTATTGTGTATTCTATGAATGTATTCAAACAATGTTTTAACAGTTTAAGAACTGCTTCAATTAGGAATGTAGCATAGAAAAAATAATTGACAGTAACTTTTCGGGAGTTACAATAGGTCATTATAGTGATCATTTTTTTGTCTAACTTAGTAGGAGCAATAGTAATTGATTTGGAAGAAAACTGCTCATTTGCTAGAAGTATTCTGGACAGGATACTATCAAAGCGGTAGCATTTTAAGCGATGAGTGAATTCGATTGTACCTGGGGAATGGGGAAATGCTTTGCAATTCCAAAAGTTCTCTTCCATTTTCTCTGAAGTTTCCACTCTAGCCTTTACATCGCTTGACGTGCCTAATTTTCTACATCATCCTCTCATCTTACCTAACCGCGAGATGTATTTTTTTTTTTTTTTAAGCGTCCTCGCCAAGGAAAAACACGAACGGCGTGCAATCAAATTCCACGGTGCTTACGAGATGGAGCACCGCTAAGAATAGAGACTTGGTGCCGTCTGTGCGCGGAGGATGGATAAGGACGTGTTGGGAGCGGGGACAGGTACCACTCGGCCGGAGGGAGGGAAGGGGCTGGGGACGGTGACTCGTCCCCAACGGGAGTGGTGGGGGATGTGCTTCGGTTGCGAGCGGTGACGTTGTCGCTAGGGCCGTCGGGCGAGTGGGTGGAGGAGCAGCCGCGCGCTAATTCTGAGGCCGCCAGAATGGTGCCCGGGTTAGTTCGCTCTTTTACCCCCGCTCTTCGCGTGTCATCTGTTGGACATATTGGGCGCTGCATAATTGATCGAACGTGAAAGTACCCCTTTTGCCACCCCCTTCCCTTCAACCTCTCTCCTACACCAAATCCCTCCCCCTCCCCCAGCCCTTCCACCTCCTCATTCCAGTCCTCTCTCCCCCCCCCCCCCTTCCCTTCGGCTCCCCTCTATCCCATCTAAATCCTCCGACGGAGCGGAGTGTATTTGTTGGACGAATTTGTTTAATTGGGCGATTATTTATTTTTTGCGCAGTCCGTCGCCACCCTATTTGTGATGAGGAAAAGCGATGAAGCGGGAGAAGGCGAGATTTGAGCCCGAGGCGAAAGGAGCGGGCGAGTTTTGTACATTTAAAAGCGATTTATAATTAAATAAACCCGCTCTCGCGCGACATCCAATTGATCGATGCAATTTATTTGGCGAGGCCCATGTCGATCCGACATTATTATTCGAATAGGAAACCGTTAGGTGGCTGAATGGGGTCGGTGCTTTGCTGTGAAAATGTTTGAAAAAATGTGGATCTGGAATTATTTCACCGGGGTTGAAGTGCGTGAAAAATTTATCTATTCTCCGGGCGTTAATTGATATTTTTACCTTCAAGATTAAACCAATATATTTTGCCAAACATCCGCAAGTTGATTGAGATACTTCTTTTTAATATGTATTTTTTTTGCGTGAGAATGATAAACAAAACTTTTCGGCAACATTCACAATCTTTTTAATAATCATCATTCTCTCATTGTGACACAATGATCTCTCATTCGTTCAATTTAAATATGAGCCCACAGTTTCCACAAAATATGAGGAAAAATAACAATTCTCAGTGTCAAACAAAGAAGTGAAACCAGTTATAACACATTAAGTTCACTTGATGAGTTTAACCCTCCCTATTAAAGGTCAATTGAAAACATGATATATCAACTCAATATCCGTGTGACTCACGTGCAAGCCAAATTTAGGATGCCTTACTTTTTTTGCCATAAATTTTCAATCAATTCAATTTCAGTATCGGAACCGAAAATAATCGTGCTTTCCTCCGAGTGAATTTCAATGATTATGTTCCCTGATAGGTAATTTATCACGCATTTGCAGGTAGTAAGTAGTTTTTAATGTAGTTACACATGCAGATATCAATCAGCGACTCGTTTTTGGTTGAAACCTTTTGGTGTATTCGAATTTAAATATCACGTTTTAAAACATAGTCGAAGAGCGCACTGTTGATGGTTTTAGCAATTATTAATAGCGAGAATATATTTTTGGCCATAGAGCGATGAATTTAATACTGATTATGAGTTTATTACGTATTGTATCATTTATTTTCTGTGGCTGTCATAAAATGCGAAGTATTAGATTTGAAAATTGCAGTGACGATGGGGAAGTATATTTTTGATGGTCTTGCGTCACTGGCGTTGACAACAGTCTTCTATAAAAAGCCCACCCTGCTTTACGTGGCATCGGCTTGGATTTGCGTCCACCGCCATTGGAGTGGACATTCGTGTCAGGCTGCATAATGGCCCTTGACAGTTCCGTCATTGGTAAGCGCATTTCTACATCTATTCTTGTCGTACCAATCTGACAGCTTTGACTGAGCTTACACGGCATGGTGGATGCGCTTATTGCGGTACGTATTTCGGTGTTGGCGCTCCTGTATGCATCTGAAAGTAACGATTTATTTAAGAATTCATAATTTGAGAAAAATAAAAATAGGATTTATTTTTTTCTTCCATATAAAACATAAAATATGTATGGTTAATACGCTAATTGCTCTCTTTCTCATATTGGAAAATTCACGATCATTCCCTTGCCCACAATAAGATGTGTGTATGTCATTGTGACATCAATTTTTATGATTATGGATTTTAAAATTGGGATCTACATTAAATTTTGTCAAGCTTCATTTGTAGCTTAGTAATCGGTTGAGCCAAAGTTTGCTTTTTAATGTTTCTGTGCAAAAGTTACTTTTATTTTAAATTCCGGATAAGTCAGATCAGAATGTTTGCCTGTCAAAAGTTTTTTACTATTTTCACTCAATCATTATCGCATTGAATAAGTCAATTTTCATCTGCCATTTAAATCATTGACCCATAGTTTTTGTAAATATCATCATTATAAACATATTAAAATACTGTAAATATCTTAGTGATCTTCACTCCTTAATTCAAGTTTTACTTTAATAAGCAGCTGGAAATAGCAGTCTATCACCTTTTTGCCATTATTTGAAGCAATTTATAGCATTCAGAAATTTTTCTTGCTGCTAAATGAATTTTTCTCCCCAAAAAGAGAGCCAAGGTTACTCCTGCTCAAATCTTTCTTACGTGTATTCATAAATTTTGTTTTTCTTCCGCAGTTTCCGCATCAATCGCATCGAAGCACCAATTGCTGCCTACGATGGCGATTGCGGCGAGTCTCTCACTATATACGACTCCGACCACGCTGACGACTCCCGGATCATCAAGACGTTTTGCGACACCTTCTCGCGTCCAATGGAGAAGCACGATTTCATCTCTTCTGGGAACGCCCTGTTTGTCCGCTTCGAGAGCAAGACTGGATCGTACAGCGGATCTTCCCTGTACTACTGGGCGCACTACGACTTCTTCAACGACACGAAGACGGGCGAACCAGTGCCAGGCACGTCTTGTGACGAGGTGTACGCCAGCTGGAGGGTGCCACCACCCTTGCAGCAATCTCCGCTGTCTTCTGGCGCTCAGTCCACCTCCTCCACCACACCGCCTCCACCCAGAAGCCCCTTCTCCGGGAGGTTCCGCAGTCCCCTGAACACCCTAGTATACAAGCAGAGTGGTCTAGGAGGAGTACCCACAGACGTAACCTGCCTCTACCGTTTCGTCACCGACCGAAGGCTGTTCGCTCGTGTGATACTGACACTGGAGGCGGTCCGGTTCAAGGACCATCCCTTCAGCCCGGTTCCTTGCTCCGACTGCTGGAGGGACAAGGTGGACAGACTGCTTATCTGGGAGCCGTCTGCAGTCTCCAATAGTAACATCTCCACCTCCTTCTCGTCTCAGAACCCTGGGGACATGCCACCACCGGGGATCGGGACTTGCATCTGTCGTGACCATCTGGTCTTCCTCCACCACCAGCAAAGCCGCTCAAGAAGGCCACCGCCCGTGTCTCCTTATGCTCCCCCGCCCCCTCCGCCTCCACCTCCGCCATCCGGTCCCACTCTGCCCATGACTTTCGTCTCCAAGGGCGAGTCGATGCATCTGCGGCTCATTGTGGACAAGACCCACGCGGCGTCCAACTACTTCAAATGGCCCCACGCGCTGTTCGAGGGGCGATACGAGTTCGTCCACTCTCCCCTGTGCGGTCCGACCGAGCTGCCCGCGGCGACCGATGGAGAGCTGGTCTTTCCCTCCTACGAGAACATCCACGGCCACCAGCACCAGATGCTCCTCAATCCACAAGACAATTCCGCCCCGTCTGCACAGCCGACGTCCTCACCGCTCGGCCCGTCGCCCGCGTACCCGTATCCTCCTTACCTGGCGTCCGCCTTCCCAAGGGAGGAGACAAGGTGCATATGGGAGCTCCACGTCAACCGGGAGAGGGACCTGTGGCTTCACGTCGATGGAATAAGGTTCTCGTCCAGGTCCTGCGCCGAGGGAAGGCTTGAAGTCTACCTGCCATCTATGGGGAAGTGGGAGGACGGCGGGGAACCCTGGATAAGAATATGCGGCGAGAACGCCTCTTCGGCGACTCTTAGGGACTTGCCCGTCATATCCGCGGCGGAGCTTCTCCCTCCGCCTCCTTCCCCAACCCCTGGGCCCTCCTCCATGGGAGGGTCGACCGGGAAGAGCCACTCACCGCCCTACTCCCCCTACGGCCCGCCGGCCTCATCCACCTCATATTCTCAGATCGGCGTCCGCGACCCGTACTACTATGGACAGCCTCAGCCTGGAGGCGTTGGGTACAGCCAGGACCCTAATCCGATGCCTCCGTTGCATATTCCGACATCGCAGACGACCATTCCAGCCGCCCCGGCCCTGTACATCCACTTCGTGTCCGGCGTCTCGACGCGGGCAGCGTTCAAGCTGGCTTGGACCGAGCTGTTCCACCTCCCGCGTAACCCCGACGGCTCCCTCGCCACCTCCCCGCGCCTCTCCTCACCCGGATTCCTCGGCGGTGAGGACGAAGTGTGCCAGTTCCTCTGCCCAGGCAACTCGGGCGTGTGCATTCCAGATAAGCTGGTGTGCAACGGCGTGCCCAACTGCCCCAACTCCACCTACCCCCCGAGCACGAACGCCCACCAGGCATCCTCCTCTTCCTCAACATCTTCCGGAGGCATCTCAGAGCACGCCTACTCGATAGACGGCTCGGGCGGGTACCCGAGAGAGGGCGGCGGGCATGGGTCGTCTCCGGACGGACAGGAAGTCCCTCTGCACTGGTCCTCCGACGAGGACGTGGAGCTATGCCGGAGGCGGAAGGAGAAGATGGCCGCGGGCTCCGGGGACGGAGCCGCGGGCTACGGAGCGGACGGCAATGGAGGTCTCCTGGGGACCTCCTGGGTGGGGGCCAACTGGCTGACGGTGGGCCTGGGAGCGGGTGGAGGTGCGGGACTGTTCGTCCTGCTGGTGTGCCTCGTGTTCGGCTGTCGCAGGTGCTGCCGGAAGGACGACGGGAGGAGCCGCTGCTGCGGTTGCTGCGGTAAAACGGTGGCTGGGGAGGTGAGGGGCGTAAGGGGGCCCGTCGGGGGCATGGGGGGCCGCAGGCGGAGGCACGACATGGACGATGACGACGACGACGATGACGACGGAGGGCCTCCCTACTGAGCGTCGCTGGGGCGGCGCGTCGGTGACCGACTGAACGGTTTGCCTGTTGGCGTCGTGCCCGTCTGAAGAAGGGTGTCGCGTGAGAGCTCCCCTTCACCCAACCCTCTCGAGGGAAGATCAGCCCGAGACGGTCGCGAGGGTTTGGGTCCGGCTTCTTTTCCTTTTCCTATAGTAACACGTTCCTGAACGACCTCCGGAAAGCAGGCAAGGTGAGGCACGGGGATCCCGTCTGGACATTCGTCGCAGTCGCCGAACGTGACGAAATAAATCTTGGTGGATTTGCTTCGGAGTGCACTCAGCCCTTCGACGTGGCGTGCATGTGTGTTTACAGTAAATGTGGATCTATCTTCCGGGATGGAAGAGCCTCCGCTTGTGTGGACTGTGTGAAAAATTAATTTTTCAGGCGGAATTTTCTGGCTCTGCTGCAGTGAAACAGTGAAGCTTGAGTGTTTGATCAACATATACTGGGTCGCTTGTAGCGAGAACTTACTATAGGTCTTATCTTCAAACTGTGTAAAAAGAACTCTTTTAAAAATTTTTCATCGCTGTGAATTTCGATTGAAATCAAGGCACCCAAAGACACGAAGTGCGTATGATTGTTTTCTTCAATCTTCCAGCCGTGCGATCGACTTTTCTGGAGTAGAATTCAACCACATAAGGTTTTTTGAAATGGATTTTTCTTAAGAATAGACGCAAGGAAATCGATACAAGGAATAGTTAACTTGATTTTATGTTCATAATTTACAAAGGAGAGCTATCTGCGTGAAGGGAAAAAGGCCAGAACTCTTTTCCAACATGTTTCGTTAATATGAAATGACACGCTTAAAACGTGAGCTTTTCTCAAGTGTATTGACTCAGTGCACTAGTTGAAGCACGCAAATCAACAATAAACCAACCACCGTTATTTTCTTTGAGTGAATTCGTGTGGTGAAGTTTTAAGATCTGCGTGCATGAAAAAGCGAAAAAAAATTAATTTTTTGATGGAACCCTACTCACCTACGCGAGAGGGATTGCTGGATTTGATGAAATAATTTTAAAGAAACTTCAATAATCACGCATAGATAGAAATTTTCCTCATATTTTCGATTTAGTAATTTTAAAGGTTATACTCTGAGCTTTGTGAGGTTCATCCAATCATCTGGTTATGGCCGCTTTTGACATTAAAAGGTGATAAATCTTAGAGCAGTCCTAATTTCTCCGAAAAAAGCTTCCTGTTCCATTTGAGTGATATGTCCTGTTACACGCGGTGGCACTACTATTCGTTAGCGCGGCTCGGACGTCGGTGTGAGAGTAGCGATGTGTTTGCGTGAGTTTTCGATCGAGTGACTGCAACCGTATTGCGTGCATCTACAGAGCGGAGTTTAGGTCGCTTGTTGCGTGAGAGAGAATGAAGTGATGGATGATTGGATGGGCTCATGCGATTCGGCGTTGAGTACTTGCGAGCTGTGCGCGGTTGCACGATTTCCAGCGTGTATGCTTGCTTGCGTGCGATGTCCCCGTTAACAAAATAAATAAAAATGAATTTCAACGTATTCAATTTTTTTTGACAAGCTCTCCGTTTCAAAGGTAGGAAAAGGACCTAGTGATCCAATCAACTGGCTGACGTCTTAATCTCACGGTTGGATTCTCGTTCCCTTCCCCCTCTCCACTTTGTCGGTGGCCTCCTGCTGATCGAGAGACTGAGCGACGACGAACCGTAAAGTTAGGTACAGTACGGGGACTGCAAAAAGTGCGCAGGAGATGTTGGAAATAGTTTGGAGGCACATGAACGGTTATGGAGAAAGCTTGCTGTGAATTTGGACGATGAACAGCCTTACAGTGAAGACAGACAAACTCCTTCCAAATTGTAACAAGACCCTCTCCGTACTAATATTTCCATTAAAAGTAGATGTCATTCCCCATTTTATTTCGGCAAGAGTATCCTACTTAACAGAGAAAATCTATAATGCTATTCCGAGGCTTGTTTGTCCATTTCGCAAAGCCCTTGAACCTCGAGACATCGTCCATTCCCTCCATCGTATTTATTTCTTGGCAAAGGCTTGGACTAATCCCTATGCCCCTAGGGAAATAGTGATGGAAAGCGCAGGAAATAAAAAAGGATCTAAGAAGTCCATTTCTGTGAACGAGCATAAGTATGTTTAAGTTCTACGCCGTCAGGATAGCGAGTGGAAGGCTGGAGAGTGGGAGGAAAGAGAAGTCGAAGGCACTCGTGTTTGAAAAATGGAACGACGCAGTGGATATTTCCCGTTCGGCCGTGCCGTGGGTGAGAAAAGGGGCTTTTGTGCTGGGACGCCAATGGATACTCGGCGAATCCTCTCAGGCAGGCGAAATATATTTATAAGACGTGGACGGAGACTCCACGGGAAGGAGAGGGAGAGGGGAGGAGGGTGGGGTGGGGGAAAAGAATGCAATA
This sequence comes from Platycnemis pennipes, assembly GCA_933228895.1. Lineage (NCBI taxonomy): Eukaryota > Metazoa > Arthropoda > Insecta > Odonata > Platycnemididae > Platycnemis > Platycnemis pennipes. The sequence continues at coordinate 112,815,149 of OW121847.1, forward strand.
GCGACACTATGGAAGAGGGCAGTGAGTAAGTTGTGGGACGAGTAGGTCGTTCCTACGGCATAAGTATCCTCCTTTACGAAAAGGCGCACAATGCCTCCTTTCTGTATAATTCATGATAACAAGGAAGTAAAGAGGGGGAGGAATAGAATCTTTCATGCCTTCGCTCCACCACCCTAATCTCCTCTACCTTTCACTCATTTTTTTCACCTCTTACTCCGGCTCCCTTTCATCCTAATGCCCTCTTTCATTGAAAAATGAGAAAAGTAAAAAAAAAACGAATCTAATAGCTTCCCCCTTCCCTCCATCCCGCCGCACCGATTCTGTCTTTGCGTGCGTTCTGCCCGGCATTGTATTGCGAACCCAGTTTCTCATGCGATTTTTACCCGACACCACCCCACCCTCCCGTACTCTCGACGAATTCGCGGAATGAGATTCGGTGGCGCCGTAAATGTGAGGGAAAAAATATGTATAAAAGTATATTCAGCATTTATTCTCTTCGCCTTCTTGCAGCAGTGCCGGCATCGGATCAGGCGCCGACGAATAAAGCGGTTCACGAATGTGTGTACTCTTGTGTGTGCTCGTGAGTGTTGGGAAGTGTGCGGGAATAGAATCGGGCCCTGGCTGCGTGCAGAAGTAAAAAAAACAATAAGATGGAGGAATGAGCGCGGATTTTTCTCACTTCTTCCGCCTACGTCGTGTTAGGATCGCGCTTTTGTAGGTACCTAGGCGAGTCAGTTCTCGAACGAACGCACGGAGATCTTTTCACATTTCGTGTGTGTGTGCGTATCCATGTGGGTTTGAGTGTGTGAGTGGGAACTTGTAGACACGTGCTGCCGTTTGTGTATGAATGAGATTTAGTGGGGAAATGGGGGGAGGATTTATTGCTTTTGCGAAAGCCCACCGTTCCAACAGGGAGGGTTGTGTGCGTGCGTTGCCGTGCTCGTGATTTTCCACTCGTGCAGTGTCTGCCTGTTTGTTTTTGTGTGCGCGTAAGTTAAAAAAGGCATGAGTTAAGTTCAAGCAGGATGGGAAGAAAGGAAAGAGTGGGACAGTAATAAACCGGAAGCATGAGTGCTGGTTCCGTGCTAAGCGTGAGATTCAACGGGAGGTTTTCGAAATGGTTTTACTTGACAAGGAACTCTTCCTTTATCACACTTATTTTTCTCTCCCCCCTCTCTCTTAATTCAACCTCCGGCTATATTCCGTTCCCGTTAGTCTCCCAATCTGGATTCCGAAGCCTCCCCCTCCCTCATTTCCTACCCTCCCATGCATCCATTCACTCTCTCCCTCCCACATCTCCCTCACCCTCTCTCTTAGTGCTTGTTGAAAGCTCGTGTCTGCCGAAAGTTTTCCCATTTTCGACGAGGAATCGACGACAGGTCCCCCCTCCTCTCCTCACCCCTTTCAGCCCACTTCTTCTCCCTCTGCTCTTTTGCTCCACTCTACCCACATACATACACTCAATCCACCCTTCTTCCTCCTCCGCGCCGTCAAGGATTTATGGTAACCCTTCCTATCTCCACCCCTGCACTCTTAGTATGCACTCCTCCTCACCACTCCGCGTATCCTCTCCTGAGCCACACTATTGCTCTTTCTCTCCCTCTTGTCTCCATTCCATTCTCAAATCCCACGTTCCCATCCCGCCACGGCCGCCGTCACTTTTCTCCTTTAGCGGACCCCCAACCGCCCTCTTCCAGTTCCACCCTCCATACCCCTCCCACGAAAGCTTTCCTCCCTTGTCCCCCACTCCCCACGTGGTCTTTGCAAAAAGCCACCCTCATCCTCCTCTCAACCCACTCCCCAAACTCCTCGGCCGAAATTTGTCTCCGGGACAAATCGACCCGCGGAGACAATGGGGCGGAAACGGAAAGAGGAGAAGGCGAGTGATGGAGCGAGGAATCGATAGCCAGGAAATTATTTCACCGGAATCCTCATTCTCCTTATCCTTCCCTCGCCGTCATTGTCACCCTCCCTTTATCTTTTTCTCACCCAAAGTCCTTCGCCCCACCTGGTACTCCCTACACTGAGTCGATTCAAGTCTTTCGAGTGAGACAGGAGCCGCGAGACAGGGTCGGCATCAGGAGTGGGGGAAGGGAACGGTGGTTGTTTTAAGGGAACCGGCGGTGAAAGGTGGAGGGATGGATTGTTGCAGGATGGTGGGCTGGAGGGCGGGGGAGTTTTGTCTTGAGAGGGGCTGAAGGAGGGAGGCTTGGAGGGAAGTTGCTCGGGAAATGTTTAAAGAGGAAGGATGGGGGAGAGTGGGGTGAGGGGATGGAATTTGCAACTGGGTGATGTAAGAAAGAGAGAGAGTAAGGTGGCGACAACGGTAGTAGCTTAAATAAGAGCGAGGGTTGAGAGCCGAGCCGAGATATTATTCCCGCAAGGCCGTGAAGAAAGGAACAAAATCGTGGCGCCTCGTGCTTGAAGGGGAAGAATTTTTTGTGAAACATTCAACGTGACTCAAACGTGAGTAGCTCATTGATTTTAATCACAGTCTATTTATGCTACTACACCTACATCTACATCTACACGATACCCTGCAAGCCACCGTGAGGGTGTGTGGCAGGGGGCACTCTTGCAATTCAGCATTTGCTGAAAGCCATTCTTGCGATATCGTTCCGGCTGTTATAATAATGTTTATTTTATTTGTACTGTAGTCGTGAATCGTCATTCGTAATTCGTAATTCCATGTTATAGTTTCATTTTCGTCATTACTCCTATTATATTATTAAGATGGAAGACTCTGAGAGAGACAGCCTGGAAAGTAAGAATTAGAAGGGTAGTAAAACAGGGTGGTAGGCTGGGGAAGAATAGCTTGGTTTACAAGTATAGACGAAAATTCATTGCTGCGTTGTTTAAGGAAAATTGAATACGTAGACCGTGCAAGCCTGGATGGGGTTGAAAAAGTGAAAGGAAAAAATAGTCGCCTCCTGTGTTCTGCATCTCGAGATCCATGGCTATGTGTTGGTGGAAGATGAAACGCTTGGGAAAGTGTCGTAGGTGAGAGTGAGGAAGAGAAAGTGGACAGCTGCAAGGAGTATTGGTGGTTTGCGGTGAGGGAATAGGGGCGCTGAAAATTCGGGTATCTGCAGGGAAAGTCTAGGAGTTGATTTCCATACCAATTTCACTGCGGCAATTGGCTTTTGGGAAGGAGTGTATAGAATGAAAAGGTTTTAAATGCAGATGAGAGATGTTGAGAAGAGATAATAAAGCTTATTCGGAAAATTTGGAAGAGTAACAGCAAAATTCTATTGCCCTCCACTAATGCCAGAACTAATTTGTGCAAATTTACGTTGATTCATTGTGTTTTATAACCTTTTTGGATTAATTTAGCATGTACTCTGAGAGGATAATTACGAGCGTAAAATATATCCACTACCTACTACATGACCCATTTCCTTCGAGTGAAACCTGTTTCAACCCATGAGGAAGATGAAGAGGTAGATCGGGGGGTGAGAAAAAAAAATGCAAAAACCAACTTCTGGAAGAAAAACAAGGAAGCTGGAGAGGGAGAAGTCGGGAGTGTGCTTTTGGGGGAAGAGGGGAAATTCGTGCTAGGATTTTTGTGACGAGGCGCTTTGAGACGAGTTCTTTTTGTTGTTTGGGAAGAAAACTGGGAAGTGTATAGTGAGCGGTGGAGGGGTGTAGGTAGAGAATGGAAGAGGGTTAAGGGCTCCGAGGGGTGGAAATGGCGAAGGGGTGGCGGCGGTGGAAGGGGTTGCGAGCGGGAGGGTCCGGGCGGGTGGAGACTTCGCCGGAGAGGCCTTTTTCCGGGCGTCTTGGCTGAAGGAGAGAATGTAACTGTAAAAAGTTTTTGGGCCGATGTAAGGAAACGAGGGAGGTGTTTGCCGGCGTGGGACGAGACTAAGGACGTGGGGAGGGTTTTACGTAGGGTCGGAAGGGCTGAGGAAGGGAGAGGGAAAGACGCATTTGGGAGCCGAACGAGGGAGTAGAAGAAGAAGAGGAATAAGTGGGAGGGATGGCGGAGGGGATGGTTTTGGAAGAGGATGTGCGGGAGGGAGGGATCGAAGCGACGTTTTGGAAATGGGTTCAGAGACGTTCGGAAAGTGCTGGTTGGTGCTCCGGGGGAAAGGGTAAAGTAAATGAAGGTCGAAGGGGTGGATACGGTTAGCGCTGCGGAACTGTTACATCTTTGAATCCCAGTGGGAGAATTTCTATCCAATGATTATGCATTGGGAGAGGGCGTGTGACGACATATGTATGTATACGAATGCATTTACGAACGGCCATGAACGTGGGGAGGAAATCAAGTAAACTTGGAATGAAAGTATAGGTATAAATTTACATATGCACATTCAAGTATTTGTCCACTCGCGTATACACCTGCACATACGAAGAAAGCAATCATGTGTGAGTGTGTGTGTGTGTGTGTAGGCATTTTATTCCAGAATTTAGCTTTCATTCCGACATCATGTCCTCAGAGCAGTGGTGAGAATTGTTAAGACTTGTGTTTTGGTTCGATGGAGTGATCAAAGGAATGGTCTGGAGAGAGATTTGAGGAATTGGGAGTGGGACAGAGAGAGAGAGCGAGATAGAAAAATCAGAAAAGACGTTTTCCTCCTCCACAGTCATAAAGCGAGCGAGGGAGGAGCAGTAGGCTGGAGGGAGATCATTCCAGAAGGAATGCTGGGTTCGGGAATTGAGTTGTGTGATCGTCCGGGAGGGTGAAGAGGGTCCGTGGGGAGTGGCTCAGTCTTTCAAGCCGAGGGTGAGATTTAGGGGGTTTCTGTGAATTTGAGGAGGAGCTGAATGAAGATGAAGGTGAGTTAGACAGGGCGAGCAAGTGCCATGAAGGGAAGAAGGGAAAAGGGAGAGAAAAGTAGGTATACTTAGGGAAAATGTCGTGATTGGTGGAGGATGGGGTAGGGAGATTTTTTTCTTGATGTTAGTCGTGGGGAAGATTGCATGATTCCATGCTATGTTTCCCTTTCTCTTTGATTTCGCGCAAAGAAAATGAGATGCGTTGGGAAGGATTCCGAACATCCCCCTCCATCTTTTTTCTTCTGAACCGTTTTGGAATGCGGTCGTGATAGGTTTATGATCAGAAAAATACGTTCTCTTAAAGCATTGACAGTAGAATGCTCCTGAGCTCTCCTCGCTACAAGGAGTTGAGTGGTTAAGGCATTGGATTTCAGCATGGAAAATAAACTTTCAGCGAAGTTGAGGTTACGTATTTGTGTCTGTCTTTGCATGGTTGGTGAGAGCATGGTGCAAGTACTGTTCACGTGTATGTCTCGGTGCCGTAATGTTAGTCCGATTGCTGAAAATCAAGTATCGATGATGTGGTGATAGATGGTACGGGAGATATGAAGTGAAAGGCGGAATGATTGAAGGATGCATACAGAATTTCGTGATTTGAATAAATAGACAAGTGAACATGAAGCTCGTCTGTGAGATATACTGGCGGAGTGTATCGCCGAACTTTTTTGTGGTTAGAAGACGTGATTCAGGACAAAAAGTGCCAAGTTGGCTTGGTATTTCTTGAAAGAAGTAGACTTGAAAAGTTGTATAAATGCATATACTGCCAATTGATGAGCAACATGATCTTTAAAATTACATAAAATGATTAGGCAGTTACTTCGTCAAGACATTTAAGAGAATAATATATATAATGCTGTTTTTGAAAGCTATTAAAATTTGAACAACTGTTGAACATTCATAGTTATTTTCTGTTGTAACTGTCTCCTTGTTTTGTAAAATATTCTCAATATGGTTAATTGCAGTGACTATGTTGTAAAAGTGTCGCTAAAAATGGGAGGATAACTGCCAAAAGACCTTGGATTTTTTAATTAAAATGTAAAAATGAATTTGGCACAAAAATTTTAGAGGCTGGTAAAAACATGTAGGGTGATAATATACACGAGGAAGTAATGTGTTAGACAATTTTAGTGAACAAGCTAATGTTGTGAATTTCATGAGATGTGAACAATGGGATAATATATTTTGTACCAACATGACGAATTTGGTTAAATTTATTTTTGTATGGTCACCGTTGTAAAATGTGAAGAGAAAGTGCAACAATAATATTTTTACACAGAATTTCACCGTTCTACTTGCAGAGATGGTTGATCAATAGAAGACGAGGTGAGTAGCATGACCTTTAGCAGAAATATCTGTACGAAATAACTGTCCCTCTAGGACAAGATGGTATGGTAAATTTCATTCAATCACAATTCCATTTAAAAGGTGAAGTAGGCTACATTTATTGTTATTTGTTGATGGTCTTTGTTGAATCAACACGCAAGAGAAATTATTGCTGAAATCTCCTGATACGATACCTTCAAGCAGGTTAGTGTTGATTTTGATATATACACGATTTTCTAGAAATAACCGGATATTTTGAAAAGTTCCTCTACTCTACTAAAGAAATTTCTCACCTCAATAATAATTTTTATATTTATGATATCACAAAATTGAAATATTATATTCCATATTTTTTCATCATGCATATATTCAACCAGTTGCGATACTGTCAGATCATTATGATCAGTAAAAGTGTGGTATATGAGCTTTGATCTTGACAATGAGGTGCAATATTCAAACCGGTTAAGTAGGAACGTGAAATAAAAAGATACGGAATATAACCGAGTTTAACTTTGAGATACATGTCATAATTTTAGAAAATAAAGTCGCCATAATATATTTTATATTATTTTTCTGTTTACATTTATTTACACGTATTATAAATGATAACTTCATTGCGCAAAGGATTATATATAGGTATTCAGAATTTGCGCTTCAGGGAAAATGAAATGAATGCTTTGTCAAACATATTGATAGCTGGCCAGTGGTGTTGATGATGATGAACTTTTTAACCACCTTTTTCAGTATGAACAGGAGCTGAAAGTCACCATATTGAGGATAAAGATTGAGTATGTGCTCGTACTGAGGTACGCATTATGTCACACCATGCACATTATAAATTATAAATAGTAATTAGGTAAGTAAAGGTATCCGTTCTCTTATTTGGTACTGTAATGCATTTTCACTTTTATTCATGTGAAAATGAAGTAAAATGTATCTCCGTCTTGTTATGAAGTAATTGTACATACATTGAAATGTAATTTATTTCAAATGTGAGTCAGAAGCAATATGAATGACTCATTATCAATCCATAAATTATGTAGAATTAACTGTTTATGTTCACAAAACACTTAAGATTACATTATGTCACGTTTCATCCAATTTCAGTTTGTGAAACACATTTGTGATAGGAAAGGATAATTCAACGTTTTAATTCCCTCATAAACTAGCTCATTGCATCGTTTTCCGTGGATAAGAGTTGTATTAAATATAGCTATATCCTGCACGTGTGTTCCAAAGAATGAAATTATGTAAAACTGTTTTGTATCATTAAGAAAAATGTACACAGGGTGACAGAATCGCTTGGTAAAATACAATGAAAGGTATTCTCACTTCTATTTGTGCTCCACGAAGAATGGTAACATTTCTCATAATAAATTAGACAGACATAATAACACGGATCGGCTGCCATGTCATAAAGTAAACCTATAAAAAGTGAACAGGAACTGAAAGTCACCATTGTAAGGATGAAGATTCAGTGTATGCTCGTACTAAGTTACGCATCATGTCATACCATAGGCATAAAGTTACGGGGTGTATTTGATGCAAAATATGTTTTAAGCCTATCTAATGATCATAATGTTTGGTCAGAGACGATCATAGTGTATTCTTCCACTCTCTTTGTTGAATGGGCCGCATAGACTTGTAAAACTTCTCAATAGTGGAATGCAAGGAACCGTAGAGGCTGAGGTACGAAGAGATAGGTATTTAAATGAAAAAGGAAAGTGGTAAATAAAATATTAGAACGAAGTGTTCAAATGCATATCTCTTGGCTCTTTTGTTGTGCAGGGAACGGAAATGAATGATGTAGGTAGGGGAAAGAGGATGCAGAGAAGCTTTTGGGGAAAGTGAAATATTTAAGACAAATTGACAAATAAATTAGTTGATAACATAGAAAGAAAGCACGAGCCAAATCCACAAAAATATTAAACTTTACTACGACCCGGGTTTCACTGTATTATAGTATCATCAGGAAGAGTATATGTAACATGCACCAACATATGGGAGAAAATAAATGAATAACATGAAAAACAAAAAGGGCTGGAGGGTCATATCGCCAGAATCTTCAGAATTAAATCATTTGGTGATCAACGCCAAGTCTGGTTTGATCGGCACTTATCTATTTTAATTCTCAGAGTATGAAATATACCACATGTACAGGTTTTCTAAGGTTGCAATCGTAGTAACTTGTAGAAGTGGGGAGGTGTACGATAGTCAAGGTTATTCAATTAATCACGTAGTGGTATATAGTTGAATTACATCGGTTAGCTGAGAATGTGTAATGAGAACCGGGGTTGGCAATAACTTACTACTAAAGGAAGGTCACCAAAAGGATCATGTTTAAAAGCTGTATCTGACGAGGGCGAAGTTCTGATCCTGAAGTACTCTCCACTCAACACTCAGTAATTTGGAACCAACACTGAAAAATAAATGCAACTACCTGGATTTAAACCCAGGCCTGGAAGACGAGATGAAAGACTGAAACCAGACTACTTTACCGACTTAAACTACATTTGTATAGTGTTTTTCCAATGCACCTTAGTGTCCGAAAATGTACTACATTAATTGAAACGTTAGAAATCTGAATCAGGCTCACTCCGATTTTGACCTGGGCTTGCTTAAATTAGTCATCAACCTTAATTACAGACGCCATTTTGACGGTGGTCTTTTCATTATTCGTAATTGGACATATAGATTCAGCTATAATAGGGAAATGGAAAGCAATTCTTTACGAAAGCTTTATTTCAAAGGTAAGATACTGAGTTTGATTGATTTTACGTAAACAATGAGTTTTGATGTGAAATGATTGAAAGTTGGAACTGTAGACATGCTTACAATTTATGCGGTGAGAACCAGCTATTAATCGAAACTTAAACTTAAGTGTTATTTATGCAATATGCATGCAATATGATGCTGTTAGTTGGGTTAGCTTAAAGCCCTTATGCAGCCAACATGCAAATACCTATGCTATCCATTGACACGCATTTCTGCCATTGGTTATATTTACAAGTATTCATATCCCTAATTTGTATCCCCAAATAATTCTATTATTATGAGCGGAAAGAGATTCTGCTGATGAGGAATTTATATCCAAAATCACAATTTTTTACTGACAATTAATTTGAGATGTCGCTAACTACTTCATCGGAAATATGAACGGCAGTCGTCCCAACACTGATTGAGTTATAAAATGCACATCACGTTGCCTTTCCAATGCTCGTTCCGCGACACCTACCGAAGGATTGTAGATCGTTTCTGGAACACACGTATTCTTTTAACGCTCTGAGGTTAAAAAAAATCCTCGTAAATGATCAAACTAGCGAGTGCGTGAGTTAAGGAGAGTGAGTAATCCTAAAGGGTGCTCAGCGGGGAGTTGGCGGGGGAGGTAGGATCAAGCAGAGGTTTAAAGAATAGACCATAGGGGGAGTGTGTGAGAAAAAGAGTAGATTTTGAGATTGGGGCGAGGAATTCCGAGTGCGGCGATGGATTGCGGTGGGAGGGTTATGGTGGGGCGCAAAGGGAAGGAAGGGATTTGAGTCGAGGGAGAGGAAAGTGGGCGGGGGGAAGGATCTGACGGAAAGAGAGATTGTAGAGTAAAATGGATGTGGAGAGGGTGAGCAGGAGAGAGTCTTATGGCTTAGGGTGGGTGGGGAATCGGGGATAGGGAAGGGAGTTACGGGAAGGAATGGATGGATTTCTGACTTCAAATTGGAGAGGTTTCCGTATAAAAGCCTTTTCATACACCTTCAGGGATGGAAAACTCCAAGGGAAGAAGGAGGAGGGGCGGGAGATTTTTTTAGATGTAGCGAGCTCGGGGATGGGGGAGAAAAAGAGAATTGGCGGTGTATCAGGCATGTTGGCGGAAAGGAAAGGGAAGAGGGAGGCAAGTATGGGAGCGAAAGGAAATTGCTGATGATAGATGAAAATTTCCTGCTCCAAGAATCTTCTAAAGAATTTTTGTATTTCAGGTCCATTTTTGGAAGTTAAAGCAACGCATTATAACATATTTGCATCTTTTACTATCAGCTCATATGTATTTTCATTAAAAATACCTACCCATCAACATACGTAATAATTGACTTCTCATCAATTTTTCTTCCACCAGGAAGTTTTATCCAAAGGTTCGTACTCCGTTCTGATTTTGGGTACCTCTCTTTCGAAAGCATTAACACCTTCTTGTTTTTGGTCAGTATGCTTTTAATTTAACCCAAGGTTTTCATGTACATCTAATTAATACTTTACAAGCCGCAGTAAAGGTGAGTGGCAGGTGGCGAATCCACACCAAAAATGAATTACGTATGCTTAAAAAGGATTGAAAATTAAATTTTAGCCTAGACTTAAATATTAAAAAAATAATAACAATAACAATTAAATAGCAAGGGAAGCATACAAAATATGCTGTTAGATGAGTTAGCTGAAAGTCCTTACACCGACATGCAAGTACCTATGCTAGCCATTATACACTTCTATTCATACTATTGATATATTTACAGCTATTCACATCCATAATTGTACGAAAGAAGAACATGCTGAATCTGTTGGTTCGGCAATCAAATTTTCTAATTTTATAATAATGGTACAGATTACCATAGGTTGGAGTTCACAAAATGTTCTCAACGTCGTAGGTGAAAATATTGTCTTAGAATTTAGTCAGGAGTTGAAATCTAAATTTCTTCCTACGTCTAATTATGATTCCCAGCTTTGTTCATCTAATAGACTAGTTACGCTAGTATAGTCCTCATATCTTCCCTTTACAAATCTTGCCAATCTTCGATGCACACGCTCCAGTTCGTTATTTAAGCCTATTTTGTAAGGATCGTATATACTGGCAGCGTATTCCAAATAAGTTCTAAATAAACAAAAACAGCTCATTTCTCGTAAATGATCGTTACATTTTCCCGTTACTCTTTTGATGCATCTCAGTTTACGATTAGCTTGACCAATTATTCCACGTATGTATATACTCCAAGAAAGATAATGTGTAAGTATTACTCCAAGATATTTAATGGCTTACATGTTAGTTAATTTATTATTCGTCATATTGTAAGGGCTAGGAGGATAACTCTTCTTTTTCCAAAAAAATCATTGCTACACATTTTTTAAAATTTAATTCCAACTGCCATGCGTTACACCAGTTTTCAATTTCTTGGGAGCCATCATTCAAAGATTCCTTATCGTTTTGGCTTAGATTTCCCTGTACACTACTGAGTCATCGGCAAATAGATGAAGCTTACTTCTTACCACCTTATTTATATCATTTATATGCAGAAGGAACAAAAGCGGATTTACTGCACTACCCTGTAGCACACCCTAAGTGACTTCAATTGCCCGGAAGGTAACACCTTTCAAAACAACCCTTTGAACGCAGTCAGGTAAAAATCATCAATCCATGATATAATATAACTATCTAACCCATACGATTTCGATTTCACAAGTGATTTGCTATGAGATAACATGTCAAAGCTTTCTTTAAATCGAGAAATATAGCATCCACCGGCATATTTTATTCGCCGAATGCTAAAATACCTACAGTGAGAAAAGAGTGCAAGTTGAGTTTAACAAGATTTCCTCTTTTGGAAGCCATACTGAAGATAGGTCAACAAATCCTGGCTATCTAGGTCTCTGATTGCTTAACTGACAGTTATATGTTCCAGGACCTTGCATAAGGTAGATGTGCAACATCTATCTTATCCAAGGTCCTATCTATCTCTAATATAGGTCGGCTAGGGTCGAAGATTCATTAAATATTATCACCTGGTAGGGAGATATATTGGAATCTAACTCTCTATACAAGCGGGAGAGAATTTGAACAGGGCCAGAGGAAAAGCTGGGGCTTATTTATTTGAGTAACGTTTCTATACGATATCAAGAAATTTAATTTGGTGGCATCAGCCACTGAAAGAGGTCAGATAAGATGACAATCCTCTGAAGATGGGTTTAAAACTGTTTGGAATATGGAGTTGAATAAGTTAACATTGTTAAGAGTGTTAGTAGCTGATTCCCTTTTATAATTTAAAGTGAATTGACGGGAAACTTATTGCCTTGTCCCCCGTACGGCCTAAATACTTTTGGATTTATCTTTAATTGCTCCCCAAGTGTTTTTCTTTTGAATTCTTGAAATACATTGCTAAGATCCCTCTTTCCAGTGGAATTTCACATTTTATAATTTTCAATGATCACGTTACACTCATCCGTGTGGATATTGTAATGGATACGAGCCGTTTCCCGTTATTTCGTTTTTTCCTTTCCCCCCTTTTCTGATATTCTTCTTTGTAATTGTGAGGGGCCCGGGCTCTTGAGATAAGGAGAGACGCAAGGTCGCGAAGAGGTTGTGAATGTGCCGTAAGAAATGGTGTGTGTGAAATGCGGCAAAGTGGTTTTGTGTATCCCTGAATGAATGGCGGTGGCCATCTTTCTTTTTTTCCCCTCTCCCCTCTCCCAATGTGCGTCGTGAAGAAGATTACCCACACGCCCATGCGAGAGTCGGGTATAAAAAGCCTCTTCCATTGCGGAAGAGGGCTGATTTTGTGTGTAGTTCTGGGCATAAGCGGAAGACTATGCAAGCTTGCTTCGCGACGGAACGAGCTCCTGTGCTCCGTGGAATCAACCAAGCTCCTTCATCGCGCTGGCCTGTCTAGTGGCCGCTCTTCATCAAATACCGTCTCGAATTCTCGTGACATTGCACGCACGCATCGTCGGTAGCGGCTATTGCCAAGGATTCGGAGACGCCGGGAACGCAGAGTTCTGTCGGCACAGTACGAGGGATACATGGGCGAGGGCCATTTACCCAAATGCTGGCCGGCGATACGAGTGCAATTATCATCAGCCTCTACCTCATCTTCGATCGCCAGTCTTCACCATCCGTCACGTAAGCCACTGCCATCCCGCCTTCTCCCATTCCCCCTTGTTTCCCACTTTGTTGTCCAATCATTGAGTCAGGTGTGAAATATTGAGCGTTACGGGATTCTTGAGGCAACGCTGGTCATTGCCTTCCTATCTTCTCTCATAATATTTAATTGTATAAATGGGACTCGGGGCCCTATTTCATTTCAACCATGTGTCCGAAATCAAATGCTCTTTGCTAATATTCGCTCCACGATCAGTCAATTCAACTCGGGAGCTTAATGTAAAAATTGTATTTCTTTGTAACTTATGATCGGTTTCACCCCCATCCATGTCATAAATGTGTCTTAATGTCATCCATCTCATGAAAACTCATATACCATCATTGTATTTCAATGTAATGCTTATTTATTGTGCTTTGGAGGCAGTTTATGCCATCGGTCACATCATTCTCGTGTTTTATAACATTCAGATAACGATTTTTTAAGTGCATTAAATCCTTGTTTCTCAGATACCCGAAAGTGTGGTTCGTCTTACCTGTGGTTTTCTCCCAGAGACCCCTATTTCATTGTTTTGTCCACTGCATGATAATTCCTCGAAGGCTCGGGATCCCTACAATTACGGAGTAGGCGTACGCCACCGAAACGTATCAATTTGAACGTAACGTCGGTCCCCCTTTGCATCCGGGTGGGGAATTTAACATTTTATAATTTTCAATGATTACACTACGCCATGGGCATATATTTACTATTTTTTTCATTTTTGTAAGACATACTTGTTCTCGTCCCATGGATTCTTACACTTTGGCATTGTACAACCTTGGTTCTTTTGTTTTAAATTTACTGCATTGCATGCCACATTTATTGTTTCCAAAGCGCGTATTATGAAGAAACGACTTCCATGATCCCTCAAGACATAAGATTTGTCAGACATTTTAGAATCCGTTAAGGAATCTCTTAAGTAATTTCTAAAGCTAGCAAAGCTTTCTTTTTTAAAAATATAAATCTTTCTCTTTTGTTTATAATTCTTGTCTAATGTTAGAGAGAATTACGCAGTTAGCTCTGGTCACTGATTCCCCCGTCAAGACGGTGTCAATCTTGGTAACTTGTTGTGGGATATTGGTTGTCATCAAGCCCAGAATGTTGTCCCATCTATAATGTTCTCCAGCTAATTGTTGTAAGGAGTTGGTGGCTACTTAAAATATCTAATAGAGTCTCACAAATGACCTTTTCTCTGCCCCCAGTTTTAAAACAGTGAGTTTAAAAAAATTGATTTTTATCTGAGTTATCTTTCTATTAGTTTATGAAATTCTATCTTATAGTTCAATGCTTCGAAAGTTTTTCCTCTAATTTATTATCTTCCAAGGCTCCAAGAATTGGTCAAGGGATTGGATAGGCAAGGATCTGTAATAATGGTAGGAATTAAAATTGATTTATAAAATTCTAGGTCTTAGTGATGTGTTTTTACCATAAATAGACCGGTGATATCCATTCCCCGAATATTAAGCAAGGTATAATGAGGGACCAGATTCAACTCTCAAAAATCTTTCATATCTTTGGTTGCGTTGATAAATTTATATATTCCAGGGTAAGTTCTTGAATGTGTGCCTTATTATAGATATCGGTGATTAATGATAGGTACGCTCTATTGTTGCTACAATAGCTTTAGAGAATAATTGCAATTTTATTAGAATTTGTATTTTGTGTTTGAAACTGGATATTGATGGAAAAGAGACTATCTATCACATATGTCCTTCACCTCCACTGTCATTTAAGCTCTTTGCCTGTATCGCTTTTGATTTCAACATCAGAGAGATTTTGTTGCTGATAAAATCAACCTTTAAGCATTTTAGAGTAGTAACTATTAAGAGAAATTCATTTCCCTACAGCTATTTCTCAGTTTATCTATGCCCAAAATATTTAACGTCTATTTGATTTATTGTTCCATGGATCTAAAGAGTCAATTAAACTTCTTAAATTATGAAATCTTTGCATTCGGATCAGCCATGCCTCCTCTGGGTTTTCAAGTCTGTTCCCGCACTTGAAGGCACACTTCAGACCGACAGGAAAGGCACAAGAGTAGGATGGAAGGATAAGGATGAAGGGTGGATTGTTACCCGGTATTGGCATAGGACTGCTTTCAACAAAAGGCGCCAAGTGGACCATGGCTTGACGTCCCATCCGACGGACGTAGTACTCGGATTTCACAAAAAACTCAAGCAAGCTACAAGTAACTGATGAAATATATCCTTCACTGCCGGGATTCAAACTCGGGTACTCCGGGAGAAACACCTCATAATTACTTCAACTAATCGGATCACCTACACATATATATCTGCTATTACAGCTTTTGTTACTTATTTGGAAAATATCTTCATGCAACCAGGACATTAATATTCAGACCCAATCTTGAGTATTGCCAATAGGTTCGTATTTTCAATAGTTTTCCGCGGTACATTGATTTACTGAACTCCGTGGGTACATGAATCATTATCTTTAGTTCAGTAGCCAGTATTGTTTTACATTTTATCAGAGTGGGGCAATGGGTAAATGTTTCCTACACATATTTCTTGAATTCATTTTGGTTCATATTTACATATGGTGTTAAGGTTTTCATTTAATGTTTTACTGAGAAATTATTAGATACTTCAATAAAAGGACCAAGAATGGGGTTTAGATGTGCTAAACGTTCATATAGACTTTTAATTCGACTCATTCTTCCTTAATGAATTATGGAAAGTTAAAAAAGGAAAATCTAACCAAAGTGGGATGGGACATATCACTGCGTAGGTGTTAAAATTCGCATCCGAAATGACAGCTCCCGTTTTGTGCACCCGAAGATATTTGCACTATTTTACTGGCACAACGAAAATTTCGCCCACGTAAACCCTTCCCTAAAAAAATCCAATACCAAACTTTTCATAGCACGCATTTCTTCATGCTCTGCTGTTTTTTCCCGGCCACTTCTCTTTCCCTACCTGCGCTGCATTTTGAAAGAAGACCTCGACCCTTTCCACTCCCATGCCTGCTCTACCGTGCATTCCTCATTCCTTTCTTCCCAGCACTAGTCCACCCATTGTACTCTGTTGCGTCCTTCTGCGTGATCCCCGTGCCTCCTTTCCCCCTTCTCTCTCAATCTCTCTCTTTCTCTCTCACCAACCAGTCGTCCCATGCCGACCAACCCCCCCAATGAAACAGCGTCCGCGTCAAAAAAATATTGCTCCTCTTCCTTCAACTTCTTATTCATTGATGCTTACTGCAACAGGTCAACCAGTCAAGTTTCAATTCCATGGTGGCCTAATCACGGCCTCAAATATGGCCGCGTTTAAATTACTGTTAAAGTTAGAGTAATGTTCTTTCGAAATTAAAGAATCTCACTGACTAGAGAGCATAGAATTGATCGAAAGATTCGGCTCTTGTAGTGGCTTGACTTCTGTTTATCCACCCATGGGTACGGATTCTAAACCAGTTGCGAATGTAACGTTCAATAAAAAAATTGTTCTTACTTGCGTGATGGAATACTGAACGGAAAAGTAGAATATTGTGGAGATAGATTTGCTCAGAAAATACAAAACTAAATGTGTATGCTTCACCAAAATATTCCATACTGGTAGAAAATTATTAATATTAATTTAAGGTGAGCACATCAAGTTTTGCACTCCTCAAAACTGAGATTTATAACTACTACCCCCTTGGTGCGTCATTTACTAGTCTATTTATGCTGGTGCTTCCAGCATTCATATTTCATATTCTACCTATAAATCATTCTCATACCGTTATTTGATTTCAGACTCTTTGGAAGCACCCAATTTAAGTTGAAGGTAATTTAATTTCAATATCCCATATGAGACGGCCACCTGATAAATGGTACAGCAATTGCCGAGTTTTTTTTTAACCGTTACGTTAAATCATATCCGTGATATGCAGGCCAAAGTATTCGAGATTCCATATCTAAATAGCAAATATTCCACAGAGAAAAAAATCATTCGCCTTAACCGGGACTCGAACCAGGACCACTGATTTCCAGCCAGGTGCTCTACCAGTTGAACTACCAAGGCATCCTTTTTCCTTTTTCTTTGTGGAAATTATGGAGCTTTAAAGGAAAAAGATCCCATATCTGATCCCGAATGAAGTGTTCATTTTTTAAACATCCTCTTCCCTCTCAGATTATTTTCTTCAGACCTAAGTAGTTCATCGGCACCGGATGCACTAGAGTTGATTTTAAATTTACTTTTTAAATTTTTATATTCCCTCCACTATCACCTCGTAAAACATAAAGAAATGACTGAAAAAAATCTAAAGAGAAAATCAAGGGAAATGAAAGAGGCATGTAACAAGATCAGGGCAGGCTCAAGAGATGGAGCTTATGATATGGATCAGAAAAATGGTCCGTTCTTGAGAAGGTTAAGTGTAAATTCAATGCCTCAAAAATATGGATATAGAAAATAATTGAGGAGCACAGCTGAATCGAGAGGAAGAAAATTGAATTATTGGCCAGAGAGGTGAGGACCGTGGCTGGAGAAATTCTCAGAGGTAACCGGAATTGTGTGGTGACGTTTCTAGATGCGATACAGTATTCAGGAAAATTGATAGAGGGCAGAGTGAGCATGGAAAAGGGTTCAAAAGAAGAGATGTTCTAGTAGGTATAAAGGTTTGGAAAGCATGTATAGAGTTTAAGTGATGCTCATTGCAAGAACGTTGATTGGATAGAAATGAAGGAAGATATGGGACATATTGGTGGTTAATACAGAAATGGAAAATGAAAAAAAATAACAGAATTGTGAGAATAATCAAAATGATGAATGGTGAAAAACATTCGCGCTCAATATCCTCCTGGAATTAGACATAGAAATCTAATGATAATAGACATAGTCAATAAAGAATCTTCCCCTCCGCCCATTGATAGAATTTATAAAACTGAAATGAATCCTTGTAACGGGTGTGAATTCGTTGAGAGGGAGGAATCGATCAATTCAAGGGGCGAACAGTGTGTGCCGTCAGTGAGCTGGGGAGGGAAAGTGGAGTGAGATATGAAATCGACCGTGGTATAATTAAAGAATATCCCAGAGGTTGAGACAGGGAGAGCGGCGGTGGCTTCACTTAAAAGGCAGAAGATTTGGGCATGGGGGAAGACCCGAAGTTTGCACGAGAGCCGGGGAAAGGAATTAAATCAGTGTGCGCTCCGACTGAGACCCTACGAGCCTGGAAATTGCAAACAGAATGTTAGATGAGGTGGGATCAACAAAAGACTACGCTTAAAAAAATGTAACGGGTCGATCCTCTCCTCTGCGAGATCCGAGATAATTAAACACAGATGCGTGCTTGTAGGTTCACCGTGGTTTCTCAAAATTATCGAAAACCGTTGTGATAAATATTCCCATAATTTTACCAACTTACTCCGGCGGAAAGATTGGCCGGGTTAAATGCATTGGGGAGAAAAACCCTAATTCTGATCTCTCCTTATGAAAGGAAAACAAACATGCCTTTTTCAGCTAGGTTTATTCAAACAAAAAAACTAAAGTGGATAGAAGCTGATATATATAAGGTTTAAAATGTTTCAAAGACAACAAATTACCTCAAAACTTTAAATGGTTTACTACAAAATTAGTATTATCAATACAATTAATGAAATTTTAACATTATGTTATCAAATAGGCTCATTCCATTTTTTCCAGAATTCCGCGGTAGATATGAAAGTACTTTCTTAATCAATACTTGGACGTAAGAAGAGCCATATTTAAATGACTGGAACATTAGGATTAAAAACAAAATTTTCTTCGTTTTCACTCATGGTATTGCATATTACTATACCTACTGCATACTGCTATATTCCTACATTGCAGAATGAAAAACAACCTTTTCAAAATTAATTTAGACATCGTTGTGCTTTTTCAAATGAAACTATCATTAAGGAGATTTTTGTTTTGTTTTTGCTTGTTGTGCAATACTTATGATATCCACGTACAGTCACACGCAAAAGTAAATGTGCAAAACTTCCCTGTCCGCCGCTTGGACCCTATTCGATACGAATGGAAAAATACGAATGGAAAATATTTCAATGTTGGCATAACGAAAGAGGATAGACGTGGTTGTCAGTCATGAGACGAGAAAGCAGCACTGAGTTGACGGACCCGAGCGGAAAGGTTTAGTTGCGCAAGGCGTGTGCAATTGAACTGCGACATTCGGAAATATTAAACGTCGACCAAAATATAATGTGGACAGAAGCTGGAGACGATATCTTTTTCCTCAAGACGCTATTGCAAATCGTCGACTGTGAGACGTGGATAGTAGTACTGGAAAAATAATTGCAAGGTTGTCGTTCAGTGATATGAAACACTATTATGAGGTTAAACACGTAATTTATATGTGCAACAAATTACTTATCCACACATGAGATACATCTCCGCGTTTTTTCCCGTTTATTCATGGATGTCAATAAAGATATTTCAGTCAGTGATAGGAAATGGCGTTTTTGCAATATGGGATTGATGGTAATGAGTAAATTAAACAAATATTTACAATGAAACCAAAACATTTCACTGGGGGATTTAAAATGAGAGTAAATCCCAAGCTCAGAATAACTTACGAAGAAAATATTAATTGAAATTTTCAATATTTTATGGCATCTCCCTCAGCGTCTAGTACCACTGGAAGACGGGTTCTCATGGACAGAAAAAGACTTTCAAATAATCGCAAACGACGTCTAGGGAATTCCACATATCCCTCAGTGTGTCTCCAGATCTTCTTCTGCTCTGATATTATCAGCTTTTCTCTCCTGCGCCATCAATCCCTATGCATTTTCGATGAGATTGATGTCTGGTGATTGTGCTGGCCAGTCAATCACATTTATTACGCAAATTAATTGGGTATTAATTTGGGTATTGGGCAAAAAAATGACGCACCACGTTGCCTCGGTGCACTGATGAATTGTCATTCTGGTCAATATGTCTGATTTGAAGGGAAGTAAATGTTCTTCCAACATTTCGGCATAATTTGCCGCTGTCAATCTTTTTGGGGTTTTTACCAATGGCCCTGGACCAGCAGCTATTATTGCCTCCAAAAACTAATGGTAATTTGACCAGAACTTCGTTGCCGAATGATGTTTTGTGGGTCATACATAGAGGACAAATTGTGCGTAACAATTATTTAAATGATATACACAAAACTCATTGAATGTTAATGCATTTAATGAAAACTTGTTGCCATTAAGAATAATTTTTCATAAAGTATATAGTTCAGAATTGTTATGAATAATTAACTAGATTTTGGGGCACTGATTAGAGCGGACGGAATATCACGTGTTTTGGAGAGAGAGTGACAGAGAAAGAGAGAGAGAGAGGTATGAAGGAAGGGGTGGAAAGTATTGAGGTTGAGGAATAACGAAAAATATTAGACAATAGGAACAGTATACGCTAGGAGGATCAGGAAATCATGTAGAGTAACAGAAATGATGGAGACATTTAGGAAAGAAGGAATTGGAACAAGGAAAACTCGTAGCTGGGCAGAAATGATATTAGGGAATAAATAATAGACTTTGGAGAGAAACGGAGAGAAAGTAAGGGAAAAGTGGCGAAGCAATGTTGGGAGATCTACAGGCTCTAGACAGGCAGAGGGATTGATGTCATTTGTCCTAAGGCAGGGATTTTATCCGGCATCAAGGAATGGAAAACCATACCGTGCTTAAATGGCAATTCAGGGGGATTCCAGGTGGAACCTCAACAGATTCAGCTTAGGTGGAGAGAATAAGTGGAAGAACTCCATGAAATCAATGACAGGCATAAGAGCTTCGAAATAGAAGAGGATAAGCGCGTAGATAAGGATGAACTGAGATTAATAAAAATGGATAGTGAAGGCATTGCAGGAAACGTAGGCAGGAAGTGTTGTGGGCATTAATATCCCATCAGAATGATTAAAGAGCCTAGGAAACGATGGAAGGGAGAGATTTTGTGGGATTATTTGTCAGATATATAAAGAGTGCATTTTCGGACCACACCACCACAGAAAGTGTTGGCAGAGGGAAAGGCGCACAACGGAAATCCACGGGTTGATCCCCTGAACTCCATTTTTTTCCGAAAGAGCACTATCCACTTACCTAGTGTTCCTAAATTCACGACAAAAACTTCACAAAAACTCTCAGCAATCAAAACTTTCATAGCACTAAATATTTTGAGTGACCACACGACAACAAACACCAGAAAATAAATGGGATCGCATTGCCATAAATAGCGGAAAACAGCTGACGATCCATTGTGATGCCAAAATCCGTCTACAAAAAAATATTTACTCTCTAGCTGATCAAAAATGCGCGCAAATTCAAATTGAAGAAATCAATTGCGGTCCATTTAGCTCCACTCTCCCCTATCATGACTGCATGCTAGGTCCAGTTCTCTCAACAGAGGCTGATTCTCCTGTGGCATGTTCTGAACAGCTTGCTGGATGGTTTCATCTTCCTTAGCAGTTGTTCAGCGGGGTCTACCGCTTCCATGTCTACTTAAACGTATCTCTGAATTTTTTTGTCCCGTCTCACCCATTTATGGACAGTATTCTGATGGTCTCCTAACGTTATCACTACATTTCCCAAAGACCGGCCGGCGCCTACCATTGCAACCATTACCTCTCTCATGGAGGCCGAGATTTCACCTCGATCCCCTCTCGGCATTCTGAAGGACGGATGACTGACGGCTAAGGGAATGTCTCCACGATTAAAAATCGGAGGCGGCTAATGCATCGGTGAATTTGATCATACGGTCAGAGCCCATCTCAATATTCTTTACTGGAGCTGGGAACAATAAACATCCTCTAGCAGGAAAAATTAGCAATATTATAGCAGTAAAAGATCTGAGAGCACAAATAAGGGATATGTGGTATTCCCTAAGACATCATCCGCGATTATTCGAATCTTTTTAAAATATTGAAAATATCAAAAAACGTTTCTTTATAAGTAAGCCTGAGCTTTGGTTTTTTCTCAATTTTTATAACCTTATATATGTTTCCGAGTTCAATGAAAATGTTTGATTTATTTACTCATTACCAGCGTTACCATCATTTCCTACCACTTAGTGGAATCTTTTATTTATATCTGTGAATGAACTGGACGACAAACATACAAATGAAAGTATCTCGTTTACCAAACTGTAATTTCAAGCAGATTAGCCATTTCGCCCGAAAGACGGGTAGCCCACACACGGATTTATTTCGTTTTCTTTCGACGTGTGGGTATATATCGCAGGCCCCCAAAAACCCACTCCCTTGAACGCGAAATGCTGGCATTTTTTTAAATAGCTCCCTAATTTTTTCATGAATTTTTATCAAAATACGGCATATTTATGGAACCAGGGTAAACTTTGTTGACAATTTAAGGGTTTAAATAATATACTCAAACTCATAATGGTATTTCATAGACTGCATGCCGTGGAGTGTCTAGGTGCTTCTTTTCACCTCTCAACTAGACTATTAACTCTATTTCCATGGAGAATCGGAACCGTCTTCCTCCACTGCTTCCCACATAAGATTTTCCCGAGTTTGGGAGGCAGCAGTTAAATTGCACGCGCCGTGAGCTACAAAATTTTTCCCTTCGCTTCATCAACGTGCCACTTCACCTCCGCTCTCTTCTTTATCCTGTGATACGGAATACTTCGCCCATCTTCTTGCGTCCTACCAACATTACAATATTTTCGTAGGCTATTGAATGGGGTCTGGAGCGGTGGCGCTGCGAAGCGATGCACATTTACTTTTGCGCGTGACTGTACATAGAGTGCCACGCGTTAAGCGTTTTGGATGATTTTTGGTCACTTCTAAAAAGGCACTTTTCACCAAATAAATGCTTTTACATCAAATTCTACCAAAAATCAAATGCTCTCAAATCATGATTTAATGGAAAATCAAGTTTGGGTCCCAAAACTAGAAGGAAGAATTCGGTTTAAGTAGATTCCTTGGAAAATGCAAGAGTTGGTTGGCAATGGTCTTTAAAGGCACCCTAATGATTTGAAAGTTATGTAACTTCTTCGAACTGAAGTATTGGAGATGATTATTCTTATATTTGTGTCTATAGCGAAGAAAAAATTTTTCTCATGTACGTTTGCATATTCAATGCAATATAACATTTATTTAATGCAGTGTAATATCTAACGCATATAATACATCCCCTTCTTATTTTATTTTGTTTTATATTATAATTTGAGGCAACAATGCTGTCTCAATTCAAGCAAATTTGAAATATATCTTTGAGGGCTTACGGTGTGGGTGTAAGTGAGAGTAATGAAGGGGAGAGTGAAAGCCAGCGATGTACATGAAAAGATCAAATTATTTTCTACGACGAAATAAAGGCAAAAATGAGTATTTTTGGAACGTTTTGGAAATGTCTTTGACTTGGAATATTGTTGGTATTAATGACAACTCTTGATTCGAACTGCCTTTAGATTTGGGTCGTCACCCACTCAAGAGCCGTAGTTGCGGAAAACTACGCGACGCATCTTCGAGAGAGTCCCTCCGGGCAGCAATCGAAAAAAAGGCTTTCTTTCGGGAGGCCTTGCTTTTTTAAACTCAACTAATTGTCACAAGGGACCCTTGCGGCCCTTTCTCTCCAACGCGAATATCCCTGTCCAGGTCATTGAGGAAGGGTCTCACCCCAAACCAAGGGGCAAGGGGATCTCTTAAGAGGACCATTTCCCGGTCTTGCGTGTCTTTCGTGATCGGGGCAGTTACAGGGACAGGGCTGCAATGCTGTAAAATCTCCTTCAACTCGGGAATCGGGAATAAATCGGCCTCCGAATTGGTAACATTTTATTGTGGACGCCTGTAGATATACCCTTACTCCTGAAGAAAAAGTACCTGATCACCCTTTTTCGACTTGCTGGCCCATACCGGTGGTTTTGCTCGGTTTCGCTCAGTTTCGCTCTGCGTTAAATTATTAGCATATAAATATATTCTGCGATTAAACTAGAAATTCAGGTTATCTCTAGAAATGCAATAAAGATCATCATCATCGGTCAACAATCCTAGGGTTGGTTTGACGCAGCCCTACACTCCATTCTTCTATCGGCCAGTCTCTCCAGGTAAAAGTAGAGTTGTGTTCAACCCGAAGGTTGGTCTTTGATGGGTGAGGGTAGAGCTCACCCCGTACCAAGCCATTGGCGTGTGAAATTCTCTCATTCAGGGTAGGGGGTCAGTTCCTTTCCCTGGGCCACTTACGATTACCTACGGACATGAAGAAAACAGAACTGCGAGGATTTTATGTAGGGGTGTCCAGAAAGGCTCTTGCCCGGGATTTGAACCCGGGACCTTCCGGTCAGTGTCAGCGTCAACCACCGATATGCGTCAAAAGTTAGGATAAGTAATTCGAATAGGAGTTCCATGAGAACATTACTTTATATATGGTATAATTGTAACTGCGGGTTTCAATATTCGGGATATCTTAATGGATCAGAGTGTCAAATTCATCTAAACAAGCAGGATGTGTCTCATCAGCCAATTTAGTTAAGGGGAATTTTTACGGGCGTACCCACTTCAAAAGATCAAGTTTGAAATGTGAGATGTGCTTGCTTTTGGAATGTATGTAAGTAGATAATTAATAATATATGGATAATACTCTACTTAAATTGGTAAAGTGTTTTTTAAATTCAGTAATTATAATTTCAGATTCATTAAGGCCGATGATCATATATACCACCGCTTTTAATTGCTTATTTAATAAATTTTACTCACCAGGGAGAGAGATATAATAAGCATGTATGCCTGAAAGCGTTGAGGCTCATCAGTTATTTTAAGTCTTATACTGACCGAATATTGATATTTAATGGGAAGAATATGGCCCCAAGGGACTTGTACCTCACATAAACGTACGCCCTGTTGTTTATTTTTGCTCAATCTTTCACAGATGTCATGCGTTTTCAGCCATGCTCATAGTACCACATTTTAAATGAAGGATTTAGCTTGTAAACCGTTTGAAAACGCTTTTACTTTGGGAATTGTGTCCCCTTCATCTCATTCAATAGGTCTGTTTCGCTGTGCTAAAGCGATGCTCTGTTGCCTCTAGCATTGACTCACTTCTGGATGATTGTAAAGTAGCCCTTAAATTTGTATCTTCATCACGCAAAACAACACTTTAATGTCTTCTCTGTAGTCCCTTATTACAATTTCTTCTTTGCCTCTAGTTAATATGCTAGCAGCATCTTTTGTGTCCTTTACATCACTGCGAAAGATGCAATCGCGTACGTAATAGCTGAAACATTTCGTTCACGTAAATTTTTCCTGGTGTATAATGCATCTTAGGTCATGAAAATAATTTGACAGATTTTATCGATGTTATTTATTGAACCAATCAACTGAAAATTATTCAGTCACGTACTCATTCATGGTCCTCGTGAAATGACATCGATGGAAATAATTGTATTACACCCTCCATAACATAAGTTTCTCGAAATATTTTTCTCAAGAAAACCAATATCCTCGTGAACTTAGGCAAACGCTCATTCATATTAAAACTCTTCGTCACTGTGCGAGGCTAGGAACCCAGACATTTTATGCAAAAACGTCGCGTCTAAAGAGGGTATTTTTATGACGGCCGCAAGCGTTGCTAAGTATTCGATGCCTCGAGCTCCCTTGCTGCGGGCATTGCGTTTCTCCGCCTTCCGTATAAATATTTCTTTATCTCTGCCACAACGATGCCGGCTGGTGATGACGAGGGGTGTCGCCGTTCTCACGCCCAGCTGGCTCGCAGTGCACCAACTGCACGCCGCATAAGATTCAAAATATTTTGGGTGAGTTCGAAAAAAAATGTTAACGAGAAGAAGAAGAAAGGGAAGGAAGGAAGGAAGGGAAACGGCTGGGATAAAACCGGCGGCGAGCAGCCATGCGATACGGTTGGAGGTAGGTACGCGATGGAGAAAGACGGTGCGGCGAGGCAAACAAACAAAGGACGAGAGCGTTGCGCTGAGGCGATTCGGGAAAGCTGGCGGCAAGCATTTGGAGGGGGGCATGAAAAAGGGAACGACGTTGGTCTTGAGTGGGGGAGGTGGGTGGAGGGGGTCAAAGGGGATCTTCTACCCCACCACGTGGACGGGCGCAATTTCCCCCGTCGTCGCCGGCGTCGGAATCCTCTCTTCCACGCCCTCCCCATGCCTCCCCCAGCTCATTCAACCTCCACCGCTCTTCCTAGGGCATCCTTAACTCGCTGCCGCACCGCTCGACACCCGGAAACCCACGCACCACTTCGATGCAGACGTTTGCCGCGGAATAGTTTGGCTGACGGTGAAATGTCCACCCAGGTCCGATGGGGTCTTTCTGTGGAATTCCTTGCTCCCGACGCAAGGGCAGTATCAAGTGTATAAGTACCCTGTCCCGCTCCATTATTGCAATTCTTTCGATCTTTCCCCTATCTCTCGGTCTCGTAAAAATTCCAGTGTTCCATTACTAGCTCGAGGATTTTAGGCGGAAACATTTCTGAACCACGTCAGAAAAATGTGCCTTGGTGTCACGTCCATGTGGAAGTGCAGTAAAAATGAAGAAAAAAGAAACATTCTGTATCGGAAAGGCAACCTATAACTGGGTCATGTGTGCCAAAAAAGATACGAACATCTTTTAGAGGGAGATAGAAGTTTTGGGAGTATTATTGGCTGGGAGAAACCCGGCGGCGTGCAGAAGACTGAAATCGAAAAAAGCTGGCCAAAAATCTAAAAGTAGTGAATGCTGCGCAAAATTTAAAAATTTTTGTGGTGATTTTCTATTGATTAGTGCATTTAGTTTTTCATACTATTTGCCGTGGATATCTCACATCACCATTTTACATGGAATCATTATTAATTTATTTACACAAAAAACTGCCTCCGTGAATATTCCCTGATTATCTATGAAAATAAATAAATTCTGAACCCTGGGGGCCCTGAAATCTTTTGGATAAAAATCTTTGCGATAAAAAATAATAACAGGTTATGTAATTTAAATGATTAACCTATGTATTTTACATACATATTGGCCAAATGGTTGGCCCGAATTTCAAGATGGAGGTTCAAACACTCACTCATTTCTCAAGATTGTTCATAATGTTTTGAGTTAGAATCCGAAGACCACTTTTGTAACCGTTTCTGACACCAAAAGTAAAATCAATTTCGCGATTGTGTAGCGTAGTCCGGTCATGCAAGCAGCCAATCGGGAAAACACTTCGTGTCTAGTGTGCTTATGTTATGGTGACATAAGCTTAAACACAATGGCATAATCAATATATACCAAATGTAAATGATCTCCATAGTTGTCGTAATAACGATACTTTATTGATTCCTTCGATGCGATATCGATCACGATATCGAATGTCACAGCAAGTGATCCAAAAGACACTTTTTTCCTGGAGTGTTGTGTAATCCAAAGCTGATATTTCATGCTCATGTTTTCCACGCCTTTGAGAGGATGCATGTAGCCTTCGGGGGCAGTGTTCATTACATATCAGAGTAGAAAATGCTCTGGAGGACACCAACCAACAGCTCATGACTAATTGCCGTCACCCTCCTGTGTTCGGCATGGTGAAAAGAGAAACTGTGGAGCCTCATGGGCAGTCGATTATGGTTATTTTCGTAATTTTTTCCTTCAATAAGTACAAATGTTTTTATGTGTGAATATTCTTCCTGGCAGATAGCTGTCTTCGTTTAACTCGGGTGTTTTTCTTGGGAATTGGAACTTTGGTATTTTACTAGTGAACTACCACAGCTGAAATTGAACCATTGAACAGAGCAGAAGTATCCGCGTCCGTCCTCAGGGATGTGTGCGTTCCTGTATTTTTCTTGATTTGTCCTTTTTTACTAACATGTATGTTTGAATAAAATAACCTCCACTTAACTGCGCATGAACGTTTTCTGTTATTTGGATAATGTGAATTTTTCTTTACATGATTTTGAGTGGAATATTTAATTCAATTCTTAATCCTATCCCTTCCCCAATTCCGAGGTGCCTCTTCACCTCTGAGGGAAGGCAATCGTTAGGATTCCGATTTTCGGTGCGCCTTCCTAAAGGTAGAATTCGGCCGTAGAGGTCTGTGGATGCGGCTGATCCGAGTTGGCTGAATACTGTGATCGGGAAGGGAGTGTTACGCCCAAGGAATCTGCGGAGGGGGGAATATGAGGTCAGGGAGAATCAAACGAGTGGATTGCAGACGAGGTGGTGAATTGGATTTTCTTTCCCGTTTTATTTTTACTTCCTCCGTGCGACTCACAAAGAAAAGCATTGCATTGAAATCAACCCCCAGCTTTGGAAGGAAATACAGAGGTTTTGATGTCACCGTGAACACGTGCTGAACATTTTTTCTTTAACTTATGCCGTTTTCTTTGAGAACAGGTTTTCCTTTTAAGGAAATGATTTGTGTTTCATTGGAGTAATGATTCATCGATCATTTTCAACTGAAGGAGATTGTGTGTTTTTCTTCGTCCTAAGTATATCATACGCAGCACTTGAGCAAATTTATTGGAAGCAATTTATTCCCAAGAAAATCTGTTGGGAGAGTGAGCTGGTGTGAAAAGTGTTAAATTGGTTAATTTTTGGTGACAAATTTTGAAAAAGCGCTAGTTTTTCGTGCTTAATATTGGCGGAAGAATAAGTAATTTATTTGTTTCTGTCATTCCACTCCTGGGTTTTTAGGCTTATCTTAATGAATTTCACCCCTGGCACAAGGCAGTTATGATTTATGATGATGATAAGGTGAACCTGAGGTGAAGATATTATTAGTTTACGTTGAGTCGTCATCCCATGGCTCGAGAGAAGAGGACATTGCTAATCTGCGGAAGTTTACCTTAGAAGTTTTATAACCGGAAATACCAATGACTTTAATACTATGCTAACATTTTTAATCTTATGGTAGATGGATTTATTCTACCTTGACTAGTAAATTCGGTACATATAAGTCACGTGGATACACATGAATTCATTAACATCCAATTAAAATAAATCTCTTGGTAAATAAATAAATCAATATTAGAAGAGTGAAATGATCTTTTGGTTAAGCTTTCATTCAACTCTTCAACTATGTTAAGTTGTGACCTCATATTTTGCTGGTTATTTTTAGCGAGTATTGTCCAAATATTGTTAGTAGTTGACGCAATAATTATTTTAAAAATACCATGATTTTTATTTGGAAATATTCACGTTGATCTATTCATTAATTCGTCAATACGTTTGACATATATCGTGTTTCTCCATGCTGGAGTGACGTATAAGCGATCTGGTATTTTTCAATACAGTAGAATTACGCGCTTTCGGCTTGCAAAATATTCTTCATAAGAGATGGGGTGCGATATGTTTCTAAAGCAGCTGTTAGCAATCCCCCGTAAAGCTCTCCGTAAAGCCAATCCCCCAATTCACATCTCTCCCAATCTGACTCACCGCTCTTGAGGTGAAGCTCTCTCCCCTTTACTCCCCTCCCTTTATCGTTCCATTCCTTCTTTACCTGCTCGCTCTTTCCACTCCCTCTCCTTATCGCCAACTGAGCCATTTTACGACCTTGCGACCACATCAAATCCTCCGGCGTAACAACTGCGTAGCTCCAGACAGTCGGTCTTGCCAGTTGTAACTCACTTCGTGCGGTGGCTCGTGTTGAAAGACCCAAGTTGGATTTGCGGAGGAATATCGAGTGATTCTTCGTGCGTTAGGAGTTGAAACAGCTATTTCACCAGCAACAATTATGGGTATGTACATACTATATAAATGTTATGAAAATAATTTACATCTAAAGGTATAATTAATCCCTTTATATTTGTTTTGATGGTTACTTTATCCGATGAAATTATTCACTTCTTTTTACAATAGGATTTGCATAAGTCGCGTGACAATCCATGGAGGCTGCGAGTCAGAATTTTAAATACATTTCCGTGGCTGCAAGGAAGTCACGCATAATATTTCATGTCGTGCAAATGCATTGAACGATTTCTCAGTGGTCAACACCCTTAAATACATTACCTATCGATAACTCGTGAAGGTATTTTGGCTTTACTATCAATCCATTGGTTTGAAATTCAGAAATGTCGATATGTGGCTAATAACAAAGGCATAATGAAGCAGACTGTAATACTGATATCGTGGGGTAGAGGATTGAAGCTATAAATATATCAGTTAAGCGCAGGTGGTCATTGGCCGCCGTCGATTTTGATTCCAGTTTCATGCAAGGTATGATTGTCGACTTAGCCGCAGGTTTAAGATTAAGGCTGGGACGTCATATATGACTTTTGTCTGTTAGGATACAATAAAAACCAATTCTATATCTCCAATCGTTGCACAAACTGCTACTCTTTTGTTTATGTAATTAGATCCTCATGAATCGTGCGAGGGAAAATATCTGGCCATGCGCCTGGCCCTTCTTGCATGTGCAAGGGCATTTTACGAGCTATCCTGAGGATGTCAGTGACCCCTCTGGTGGTGAACTCAGTCCCGTGCTTTCCTTGAAGGAATACTAAATCTTGGAAAATTTTATATTATTCAAAAAAATTGACTTAAAAAATAGCGCTGCTAGCCACAAGAATTTTCTCGGGGGATAAGGCATAGTTCGGAAAAGTGAGTTTGAGTTTGTTATCGTAGAAGTCACTTCTTTCTCTTCCCTTGCGACTAACATATTCTTTTATTTTTCCACCTTCGGTGACTGTAGCGACGATCGATACGCGAATTTGTCGTCTCCCTCCCTTGGCTACGTGCCATGAAATGATACGCACGTGTGAAATCACATACAATTTCCGTTTAACGTAACATATCGCCATGCATCATTGCATTCCATTACGCGATCTGTTTCGTAGATCTGATGTTCCCTGCGCTGGGATCTGGTGGTAAAGGACTGAAATGGGCCCGTTAAATATTATACAATCGTGGGTAGAAATCTGGGACTAGCGTTGGAATTCAATATTCCTGTACTTCAGTCAATGACGGGATTGACCACTAATTAGAGAGAA
Organism: Platycnemis pennipes; assembly: GCA_933228895.1. Taxonomy (NCBI): domain Eukaryota; kingdom Metazoa; phylum Arthropoda; class Insecta; order Odonata; family Platycnemididae; genus Platycnemis; species Platycnemis pennipes. The sequence goes on from OW121847.1 coordinate 112,846,011, forward strand.
AGGCGCACGACCGATGAAGTGCGAGTGGTAATGGGAGAAGTAGATAATCTGGAGAAGAGTTAATATTGAAGGAGAAATCCGGAGTTGAAACATAAGAGCAGCCTGATTGGTACATAATTAATTTTAGGACCACTGGACGGTCGGTATACTCAAATCTAGAGGTCCGGCCCATTAAATTCTTGCGCTCAACTGAGCAATCGTGCTATGCGTCAACGCTTCAACTGATCGCTACTAAAATACCGTATCACTGATCCCTATAGGTAGTTTTAGTGGTTATTTTGGGGTTGAAATTGACGATTGAGGTCATTTGCATCAACTTGAATGGGTAGACATGAGAGAATTTGGAATTTTTCGGTGAAAGATTGGAACGGGCATGTAGAAACCTAGCGTCGCCGTCAGTGTTATTCCATTTTTCGAAAGTACCAAGTTTTCCACTAGAACAAACATCTTTGCTCCTTCTGATATATTTAAATCCGACCCTACGTCATCGGAGATAAGTAGGTATTTCAAACTCGGAGAACGTAGAATTAGGTTTGAAATTGCTCTATCAGTTGAATTTAAATTGTACCATTTGGTGCAGATTTGTTCTCTAGCCACAAAAAAATCAAAGCCTGATGAGATGACCAAAACTTCAGATTTCCTGATTGCCGACTTTACCAATTTGGCTGCCACAACCTTCTTTGGCTCATTTTCTTCTTTTCATTGCAATTTATTACAGCAAAAGTCCTTTTCCTCTAAAATCTGCTATGGTTCATGGTATGTTAAGCATAGTATAGAATTCTAGAATGCATGCTAGTTCTCGGTCAGCTCACGGCTTTACCGCTGTCCATCCTATAAAAGCTTAATTATAGCTACTGTGATTAGGTAGTATGCAAAAAATAATAACTTTAACTACAACGAAATGGATCGTTCATTCTGATCTCATACACATAGCTTCAGAGAGTTTGGATCCATCATATTTTCCGACTTTATAAAACAGTATGCTTGAAATTAAGCAAAATTTTCCTAAATTTTATATTGCGATTGATTTTACGCAAGTTATGGGCACACACATACGGGATTTTCTAAAAATTGTAATGCATCTTCTGTTTTTATGTGGCTTATGTTAAATTGCGTATTGGTATGTATAATTATTTTGAAATCTTTAAATACTCAATGACAGTATTTACTTGGTAATATGTGGATTAGAATAACAGAATTAAAGAATTTATAGGGCTTAATTTATATTGTTTCTTTATAAAAGAAATTATTGACTAGTACGACGCAATTTAGCTTTGGTGGATTGTATCTTAATTTAAAATAAAAATTCTAAGCCCATGCCCGTTGGTGACTGAAGACGGTGCTTTCTTTAAGCTTTCCCAGCAAAAATTAAAAATTATAACTTAGTGTTTCCATAAAATTCACTCATTACGGATGCTATTTCTTTTAAATGGATTTAATTTTATCGTTCGCTTCCTCTCTCTTCCGTGTAGTGTCCAATATCATTCCAAACAGTCGGAATGACTATTTGCCTTTTCACTCTGCCTGAAACTTAATACACTTGGAGTAAACGTTGAAAAAGTGATTTTCATTCGTTGAACATCCAAAGCACGTAGTATCCTGATCTGGAACAGCAAAGTAAATTCACAAAACCCCTTTTATATCGCTATCGCAGTCACGGAAACACGGAAAATAGGGTCGGTCATGAATGGGCGGTACGGTGAAATGATCCAATAAATCACTGATTGTTGAATTCAAGTCTGCTAAAATGCACTAAAAGTTTTTCTAAATAGGTGCCATTGCCAAATACGTGGCAAAGGGAATTCCCTTTGGCACGTATTAATTTCCTATTCAGGGGACCATTTCACTACATTTCTCTAATTCCCACAAAATTAAATCATTAGGTAATTTCTTCTCGTCCGATTTCATCTGAGAGTGTTGAGTAGAAAATTGATCACATCTGAAGTTTTCCTCTAATCACGACTAAGAACGAATGAAATGCTTCTACGTTATTATTTTCAATCAATCAATTGTCAAACTGAGGGTATCATAAATGCTATCACCTTATTCCATGCTTTCGCAGTTCCCTCCCTTATTCTACAATTGTTTCCAAATTACACGACTTAGGGTATAAAGGTAATCTAATATTCGCATCAATTATTGTATGGATTTTTTTTACCATTTACTTGCCTACTGTTTCTGGGAAACCATTTCAAATGTTCTGTGCGACAAATACAAATACTGATAGCTCATTACTCATAAATGTGGGATATGTATTTTATGAAATAATCCACGTCCAAATATCTACTTGCTTCCAGAAGCTTCCTACTCAAAGATGGATGGTGACGATTGGCCCTTCACCAGTGATGCGTCTTTATACCTGATGCTCATAAAAGTCTTAGAAATCAGTTTACATTTATCTAACTTACTATTACTACGGTTTTATCTATACAGTTTTAGGTACTTATTTCGATTTCTATTGTGTAGGGAAAGGATAGTATTTTGAAAGAGAGAAAACGGCACCTATCTGCTTGACGTTCTCCATTCATCTTTTGATTTGAGCTTAACCCTCTCTTATGGGACATAAAGTTGTTCTTTAACATTTTAGCATCTTTTGGAAAAAGGCGCCCTAAGGTGACTATTTATTCAGAAGAGGCGGCCGGTTGCTAATTCGAGTCATAAAATATAAGAAGAAAAAGGAATTATTTTTTAATTTACTACAGGGCTTCTGTAACCTGTATATGTCTGTAACTATCAATGCTTTGTTTTGCATCCATGTTTGGGAAAAATGCTCATAAGCACCTACAAAATGAGTGTAATTAGTTTTAAAAGATCTTGCCAACAATTTATGCGCTTTCCAATAGACGTTCAATTCCAAGTCGTATGGGTTCGAAATATTCTACATAATACCTGATTTGAGAGACATAACTATTATATTATCCACTTTATCAAGTATTTTGTTGATTCTTTTTCATTGTTTACTCAAAAAATTTGCGAAATCAACTGTCGTTCCAAGATGCCATATCCACGCCAAGTTATATTTTACATCGAATGATGAAGTAAATACTTACAGTGGAATTCTTTAGCTAATGTTTCAACCTTATACATTATTTTGGTTTATTGCCGATTATAAGCGCTCCTAAAAGGGGCACAGGATAAGAGATCAACATGTTAATGGACACCATCGAAAAGGCTAGCATGATAGGGTACCGTCTAATACAGGATATAATATTGGTGTTTGTTCACTAATGACACTGGTCACGATTGGTTTGAAATGGAAGTGTCTTAAATTTCAATAAATCGATTGGTTACTTGAGTTTTTTATTGACTGGAATAATTAATGGCGTGAACGGAAAATGTAACCAAAGCTTTGCACAGTCAACATTTCTTAATTCATATTTTCTCCTCAAAATTCTGCGAATAGAATGATTGGTAGACAGTATATAATATAATGCTTAATATGATAATTACATAATAATGCATAATTGAGAAAATTCTTGTGTACCTTATGATGATCGAGGTTGTGTGAGGTAGTCATGTAGATCGAGGTACCACTTTAGTACGCTGAGTTTGACTCCTATTAACCCTGTAGAATTCACTTAAGCATATATTCCGTGCCTGCTTAAAGCTATAAATATCAGGGGTTAGGGATGAGGGTTAAGGGAATGAGGAAGATATTTAACATCAACTTCATTGTGTCGGAGAAAAGGAATTGCTACCGGACAAAAAGATAATGGAAATGTATCATCACATGCAATACCAAATTAATTGATGAATTTATGAGCCGTGCCGTTATCTGATACTTGCGTGGTTTGCTGGACTTGATCAGTGTTTCAACATCATTTTAGATTAACAAGCGGAGGGTTGAATTTATCAAGCCCTCCATCGTTCTCTATGACCATTATCCTCCTTTTATAATCTAATATTCATTACTGCATATTTTTTCTTTTCCATGAATGCATATTTTATCATTTCATTGGATATATTTTTTAATTTAGGGATTTTATTTTTATTCTTCTTAGCAGTTAAATGCGCTATAATTAAATTTATCTGAAGGGAAATATCTTTTCTAGGTGCATTATTTTTTCTTGCACTAGTGAGCAAAATTATGTTCCGATAAGGCGGATATTGCGGCTATTTACATCCACGCTATTACTCCTTCCTTTAGACGGGACTACTTCGCCTTTATGAACCACGTTAGGTGTTTTATTAAAAGTTGGTTAGTTCCACACCCTATTTTTCTCTACTCCTGCCCCTGCAAGTAACTTTATTCTTCAGTTGCCTACTTGGTTTTTTAGCCGATATTCTGCCATAATTATTAATAAGTAAATATGTATTCATCATATTTTAACTCTAGGTATTCTATCTCTGTTGGCGAGTGCCGTGTGATGATTTGAATTTTGAATTAAAGGACTGCGGAAATCAAAAGTTTTTGAGAGACTGAAGCGTGAATATGGTACTCATTTACAAAGTTTGAATTTGGATGTTCACAGTAAATATTTAAAGCAACAGCCGCGGAGTATCTAGAACCAGGGATCGGGATCGTGTATCCGTCTTCAGTGTTGTCACTTTTGTAACTAACAAATTATTAAAGGATCGTATCACTTACAGTGCAATGGTTTGAAATAATTTCCCTGCAAATTGAAATTAGAACTGGGCCCAAAAGAGAGAATTTTAAGAATAGCGATGACGTGATTGCTCTCCAAAATCCAGCGAAAAATTGTTTTTTACGTGAGAGCATGGGTAGTTATAAAAATTCATTATTGATTTACACTTTACCATTCCATTTTGGGACTAAAATAATACATCCTATTAAAATATTTTCCATATGAGGTAAAGGCTGAAAGAATACAAAGGATGTGGCAGTTGTCCCAGTTATCTTTATTGCCTAGAACAGTAGAAAACGCGGGAGAGTTTCGCAGCCTGGGTAAAGCGTTTGGCTGCTAATTCGCAGGTGCCGGGTTAGAATTCAAGTTCAAGCTGTGTTATATTCTTGTACCAGATATTTATGGAAAGTTACGAGCGAATTCTAGAGGGGAACCCCCAGTAGCCCTCCCCCATAACCTGATCTTTGAATTTCATGCACACTTGGAATAAGTATTTGATGAGATCTGTTCTCGCTAACCAGAGCATACTTGTCGTAGAACACGACAAAATGGTAGTAGAGATCATGCATTTACTCATAGTGTAGAGGTAATTATAATCAAAAGTAGCCCTCGGTATATGTCGCCAAAAGTATTAGGCACTTCCTCAAGATTGAAACACATTAGGGAAAATGTGTGAAGGGTACTCGGGGAGAAAGAACCCCTTTTCATTCCCCGAGACTGGGGACGAGAATTTAATGTTCATATTCTTTTCTACCCAAACGGATAATGGCGTCGGTTTGAAATTATTTTAAATACTTCGTTTTTAACTGAAGGGCAGATTTTATTAAATTTATACCGACTCATTGCTTGGGCTGTAAGTAGATTTTAGCGCCAAAAGTTGAACATATTCTGCAAATACGCACATCATTTTAGTCCATGGCTATCATTTTACTTCATCTCTCTATTAATTTAGTCAAGAATTATCATAAAATGTCCCGTGGAACTAATCGGGTTTTAAAATTAAAATTTTTGAAATGAAAAGAGTTACCTTATACGTTTAACACACATTAGAAGAGGTTGGATAAAAGTGATCCTGCTGGTGGTATGTGCGTTTCTCGTTAGGATCAAAATAACCTTCATCTGGCTCCGGAAATTAAGCTCTCTAGAGCCTAAAATTCCTTGTCAGTGCAAACTCTTCGTTCTCCTTCCAGGTTACGAATTGTGATGAATGAGAATGAGAGTTTGAGATACGGTACTCCTTCCAAACGTTGCGAATTCGTTACGCTTGCAAAATCAAACTCGTGAGTATGGCGCAGAAGGGAAGAAAGAGTATTTCAATGCAATCAATACCGGGAAACTTGCGCAAGCGACGTGACACTCAGAAATAAATGTTGTTGAGCCCAAGAAAATAGGTACCTATATCTCCAACACACTCATTTTGAGAGAGTACAATTTTATAGCCTAAAACTAAGATCAGACATATCCGATAAAACCACTATTCCTCCTCAGTCAAAAGATAGGTGGGTATTCATTTCAGGTTTTTGACCCAAAAGAATATCAATTACTTAACCAATTTTCACCATACTTCTTGGAACTTATTTTTATGTATGTGTTTCCCCCGATAATATCCTCCCGCTCCCAAATAATGTCCGATGATAGTCAACAATTCAGTTACATTCTCTACCATTTATCTCTTGAATTATATTTTCTACTACTTTTTCCTCTCTAGTCTGAAATAGGTATCCCAAAGGGCCTACATCCTTCCAGTGTGCTCGGAATTCCTAAATATGAACTATACTGAAGTTACCATTGTTACTATGATGAATGACAACGTATTTTAGGGTACGGAAATTAAAAATAAAAGAAGTCTAAAGGTCATCCAAAAACCTCGTTCTTTAGATCCAGTAACATATATTTACCATTATATTTTTTTTAGTGCCGAGAATTATATTTTTTAGTGCCGAATTCTGGTGCATCAATTTTTTCCCAATTTCCATTTCCCTGACTCTCCCTTGAAATATTTCCTTGTTCGTCGTACATCTCAACCCAACTCTTCCTTCTTTTGTCCTCTCCCCTTCCCCCGACACGATTCAATCTTACCCCCACAATACCGTTCACCCTCCACCCCCGCGCTATCCTCCCCCTCATCTCCGACGGCCGTCGCGTTCTGCATTTTTTCCCGAATTATTATCAACCCTCCTCTCCACCGCATTTCTAATTTCCGCTTTATCACTTGCAAATCATCTATAGTCATCCCGCTCCGTCTCCTTCAGTCCACTCCCTCTCCCACGCTCCCCCCCCCCCACGCTGTTTTCCCAACGCTCACCATTCCGACCTCCCTCCGCTCCTTCGGGCATTTTTGGATTATCCGACCCTCCATGCCGCTTCCCACCACCTCCTTCTTGCTCCATACTTCCCCTACCCCCTTCAACCACCTTCCACTTTAATCTCGTCCCTTTTACTTCTACCCATCGATACCACGTAGCTTCACTGAGAATGTGTGCAGGTACGTATGTTCATCCACAGAAATATTTTATTCAGGAACTTCATCGTAAACAAAGGAAAGCAGCGTGTTGCGCAGCAAGTTATTATGGCATTATAGGAAGGGTAACTTGGCTACAGAAAGGGTTTGGGTTAGCAAATCATAGATTTTAAAATGTTGCTCGCAATATTTTGATTACTTGAAAAATATAAATCACACCTGTGTCATGTTGCTAACATATTTCTGCTCTTACCTTGAATCAACAAGATAGAAGTGATGGCTTTAACATCCGGACTGAGTGATACAAGAATTACTTTTCCACGCACAATACTCCATTGAAACGCACTCAAAGTGTAATTATACACGAAACGTCATTTTTGACTATGTTAGCTTCATGTTAGTTTACAGTGTACAAATTACCCTGTAAGCTACCGTGAGGGTGTCTGATATGATACACATCACAAACATCACACAATTACATCGAAAACGAACCATAATTTCTTTTAAAAAATACGAATAGCATTTCATAATTTATTCAGTTTTTATATGCCTTTTTCACCAGCAAACATTCTTGCTTTTTGTGTACGACAGTCGTTTCCAGCTTGGTGATACACCACTGCCAACCTCACGCTTTTGCAGCGGCTGCAAGGGTGATATGTATTTGTCGATTCTTTCTTCATCAGGCTGTTCGTACCCAAGGGGTAGAAGAACTCGTGCGCCGCGACTCAATCCCATTGAACTCCGTCGGATCGGAGGGGGGGACTGCAGACGCGGGCAGAGGGGGAGGCGGGGGGAGTGGGGGGAGATAGCGTGAGAGGCAGCTCGCTTTGGGGGACTTAAAAAAAAAAAACGGAGCGGTGCTGCGCCGGGATTTGTAATGCAATCGGGCGTCGCGTCCTCGGTGCAAAAATGATGTAATGCATAAGCTCCGTACGTGCCAGCAACGTCTGCGATCGCACGCCGATCTCGAAAGCACGAACATGTCAGAGCGAGTATGCACTGCCGTTTTCGCCGAAGCGAAAGAAATCCAAGCGAAGGAGGGCACGGGATTGATGCCCGCGTCAAAACGAAGCCATCTCTCCAAATCACAACCACTTCGGTCAATTGGGAACTGTCAAATCTCGTGTCATTCGCGCTTCCGTGTTTCGGGAGGTGTCGCGCCAGATTCCTTGGTATTTAATGGAAAATGAAGGATTTGAAAGGCTCTTCTCACCTGATCTGTTCTCGCTCACTGGTCCGATCCAACTCATAGATTTAATGTAGGAATTGGACCAAGGAACCTGAGAATGTTGTTTAGAGGACGAACTTTCGGGAGCGCTTAGCCTATTCTCATAACGTACGGAATTCCAAGTAATTTTTCTACGTGTAATTACTCAAAACATTTCTTGCCACCTCCAATTCCAGTTTCAAGCTAGTTTGGCATGATGGCTTTCTTAATTTATATTGGTAGATACTAATGTAATTTGCCTAAAATCAACAATTCATTGGAAATATTTTGAAGGCAAGCTCTCTAAGATTAAAAAAAAGTTGAGCATGTTGAGGGAGAAAGCATGTCATGCATAATGATTCTGGAAAAATATGCGTGTATTTTTAATAAATGATCGAATACCCATCTAAATATATTGACCTATAATGTGTGTAATAAAGAGCGACGAACATATTTGAAATTTATCGGCAGATACTCATTCAAATTCCTAAAACGCTTGCTCTTTGGAACCCCATGTAATTCCAGAATTTTATTTCGAGCCAAATTAGATGTCGCTTCTATCAAATATGCTCAATATGAATTTCAATCAAGCCATCTAATGCTTGCGGCATCCAATGTTTGGCATTAGTTTGCCATCTTACGGTTCTTTAAAGAAATGGAATTATTTACGAGTCATATTCGTAATAGACTTTATCGATTCATAATAATCGATGTTTTAACTTGCATGGAGCAGAAAAGGACAAGTTATATATTTTATAATTCAAATGAACACCTTGGCATTGTGAGAACTTTTTGAAAATCACAGTATCTTAAAGGTCCATTCTAAACGAAAAAATATATGAGTCATATGATATGTATGGAAGTCATGTATTTTGATACGACCAGCCATCTCAAGTTTTTCTTCAAGGATTGTTGTATGTATTGAAGAGTGATAGAACTATCTGAAAAATATTTTCAAAATACTTGAAAAATGCAGAGGCTTACAGACATTTCAAAGCATGACTATTGATTGGTCTTCAATGGTTTAAAACTTAATTTGATTAACCACTCCACAGTTAGCATCATCCTTTCACGGTGTAATCACTTTTGTTATCATTTGCGTTTGTCCCATTTTTTATCGTCATATAGTTTGTTTTCCAACACTGAGCTCTACCTCCAGTTTGTTAAACCCGCCATTGTTTTTCAGTCAGCAGGTCAATCTGTATTGACAAAAAATATTTCATCTCCCACCAAAGCCAGCAAAAATAAGACAAATAAAATAAGGACATTATAGCACCATTTAAATTTTCCATGCGGAATGTTTTGATGACTTTTTATTAGACTGAAACGTGTTTGTTGGAGTCTATCCGTAGCAAAAATATATTTCACCATCGTGAATCAATTTTTCTGAGTGCCATAATCTGCTCTCCATATTTAAATTGTTAATTACGTTCATGCTATCCAAATTTATGGATGATATTCGTCTTGCCGGATAATGGGTGAGATATAGTAAGCTGAAAACTAAACCTCGAATAATAATGTTATCCAATTGGAATTTAAAATATTCGACCAACTAAGTTTGGCTGTCGTAAAAACGTGTTTGAGTATCAACATAAAATCTCGTATTTTTCATAGTGCGCTCAGGATTTCGTGACGATGCAATAAAAACTTTGCTATCAACCCCATTTTCATGATTATTGGCCTATTAGTAAGTGCATTATTACCATTTTTTCATGTTGAAACTTTTTCAAACTTGTGTAATAAATCGATTCTTGGGGAACATAGGTCATTGAAAAAGAAACCACCAAAAGACGAGCAATGTTACCACAAAATAGTTACACCTTTGTCTTGGAAGACTGAGGCTCTGATACAGTATTTAAATATAAAAACTTATTTTTTCTGTATTTAATCCCTAAACCATTATTATTGCCATAAACGTTAACATACATATAATTTTGGGATGCTATGTGGTAAGCAGTCCTCTCCAAATCATTCGTTGTGAAAATTCAGATGGGAATTACGGCTACAGATACAACTATCATAAATTAATTTTTTATGAATTCTTCTGCAGGCAGATTATTCAAGATTTCAATCGATACAAATTATTTGATCATTGATATTGTTAATTGATTGCATACAAAGGTAAATATACAAGTAATTAAGTGGGTTAAAATCATTGAATTATGAATACGATGCTTGATTTAAATCCATGAATTTTGTTCATATTCTTTTTAGTCTTTAAAAGACATTATGTATGATAATATGATGTAATAAAATTTAACATGCTACCGCATGGACATTAGACCCCAAGAAGTCATGCAATTAGATGATTATTCTTTTTCATATGTCTACTAAGATGCATTAGAATAATCCTCGCAGCATTAGCGCGCTTCTCAGTCATGAAAATGTCTCGCCAGGGAAATTCACGCTAACATGATAAAAAGTCTCTCCTACCTCTATAGAAATACTCTTGAGATATAGAATCAGGTTTTGTATAACATGAAAAAGGATAAAAGTTTTTTTCCCTCTTTTTGGCCATTATCTCAGTAAAATGACCTCACCAACGTTTAATTTGGAACCAGCCATGCTCTGATTTAAGTACGAGGGGATGGGGTAATGAATGATTTTCGACGCATTCCCCCTGTATGACCCAAAAGAGTTTTTTATTTTGTTTTTTAGCGATTTTATTATTTTTATTGCATCCGGACTATTCTGTTGGTCAATATATCCCTGGGATCCCAATAGGCATTGGCCTGTCATCAGGTTTCCCAGGGGCTGAACCAACAGAGCTAGAACAAGCTAGCTGCTCTGGGTGGAGAAAAACCCACCCAAACGGGACTCGAACCCGCGACACTGGGATTAGCAGGCGTGGAATTTACGTCGCCGCCACCGGGGTCAGTGGATGAATATATTTTGACTTCTTTCACAGGTTGAAAAAAGGACTCGAAGGAGGAGGTGATAATTATTTGATTTAAAGATTTTGTATTATTTTTGAAATAATTTGATGGTGATTTAGTTCAGTGAATGACTTAATGAATTATAAATACCTGAAGAGGAACGAGAAATCATCCTTTCCATCTTATATATACGCTCTCTTAATACATTAACATAGGTTCAAACAAATTTAACACTTCTTGGTAAAGAGTCTCGTATACTTTTACCCTTGTGACGTATGCTGTAATACGCATAATGCATATGAAATTATGCATTATGAATATTTCCGAATAAACAGCGAGCATTATGTAAATAGTTCATATCTGGATTAAAAATGATTGTATGCTGTGATGAAATTAATTCATTAAAGTTTTTCAGCAATTAAAAATTGAACCAATGCTTATAACTTTAATATTTGAATTCGTAATCACGCCCGAAATATTTCTAATATAATCGGTAATTTTACCCACCTCTTAGATGAGATGACTGAATCGGTTCTACAGCACATTGTGCTTCCATGCATCACGACCAGAGGTTGGAAAATTTGGCAAAAATTTAGCCGTTATCTTTTTTTTTAAAGGCTGGCTTGGGCTTTTTATGCCTTGAGTCTTGCTAAAAAAAATTGTCCCACCTTGATCTTCAAAGAGACTCAACAAAAAAAATCGTGCCTGTGCTCGCCCCCATTCTTCTCTTCTTTCACGCACAAGTCCCTTGCACCTCCGCCCATTGCTCATTCGCTGGAATGTTCATTATCGGGGTGCAGGAAAGCCTTGCAGTGAACACGTGTACTACTGGCGTGATCGATGGAATACCTGGACATGAATAGAGCCGCGTGTTCCCCCGGAAACCGGCCGAGCACATAAAGTAGAAGCAGAACGTGACGCCATAGGTGCGCCACAAAAAGTAAACCATTTTTATCAATCACCATCAAAATCCACTCCGTTCCTCGGCAAACCAGAGGACTCTGGCTGGGAGCTATAGTTATGCCATCTATGGACGGCTTTTCTGGTTGAAGTCTTGCGATGTTAACCCTAAGGTCATGACGTGAATTTATGGAGATGAGTGGAGATGACGTCGGTCTCCTAGACCAATATGGACTCTGGGGTGTTTTGGAAGATTAAATATTTACTTGAATTACCTTTAAATTACGAAAATCAATTTATTTACGTATCGGAAGGAGAAATGTAAAATAGAAAGCTAGTAAAAAGCATGAACTGAAACATAACATATAATATTCGAGTTCTAATATCATTTTTTATTAAAATGTTTGTCCGTGTCTCAATATTCAGGATTACTCTCCATACATTTTTATCGCCTCCCTCTTGGGTATCCGTCACTAAATGGCAAGTTGCTACACTTTTTAGCGTGGTCAATACTCGGCTACCGAATCACATTAATACTGCGCACCTTGACCTAAATCAAATTATTTTTTGCACCAATCATTTTACTGGGAATGTATAGCGGCATAACTAAAACTAACCTCCTAATAATGACTTCTGACTAATGTCTGCTATCATTCAACTTGAACAGTGTCGAATTCTTTCTCTCGCCCATCAGTCTGGCCTCGAGATATTTGACGGTTTTGGTCTGGCCTAATAACCTATCAGAATTTTTTCACCACCTTGTGCGAGTACCTGTATCAATTTCCTCCCATTTTGGCTTGTTTGTACTACTATTAGTATTTTTTTACATTCATATGTAAAAAAATACGTACCATAATCAGTTTAAAAATCTCTAAACTGCATAAGACTAAAGAGGAAAATTGAAGAATGGAGAGTGAAGTGTTCGTAAATTAAATTATCGGAGCAAAGTAATTTTTATCGTGGTTCTAAAAAAATGAACGAGATGGACATAACTTTTCCACTTCATGTAGGATGGATACATTTTCAGCCAATATTCATAAGTTTATCCTAGGGAAAAGCTACTTTTCAAGTAATATCACAGTGACAATTCAAAAAAGTAGGAGCTTCAAATTTTCCTTCCCCATGTTTACATCCTTATATATATGCTGCATGTTGTAGGTAGGTGATGGATATATTCTTTTGGAGGAATTTTGTTTGGCATAAATGTGACAGGAGTCTGGTTTAAGGGTGAAAAATCTATGTACATACATTCCATAGTCATAGGATGTTGATCCTGTTGGCAGAAGACTGGGTTGCTGACTGGGATTCCCAGGCTCAAAACCAGGAGATTTCTCTTTAGATATCCTTATCATACCCCAATATGTGCAACTCTCTGAATGCTTTCTATGAAGCCACTGGCGACTCAGGAAACGTAAACACTCCCTTGACCTAGTGATCAAAATTCACTCGCGGTTGGCCATGATGAATGGCGTGGTGACCTCTATTCTCAGCAGCCGAACTTCTAGTCGAATGTTTTGGTTCATGGTCGTTTCACTGCTATACCTGGTTATTTATTGCCTTAAGGTTTAATAAATATTTGATTATGATCAAAAGAGTGTGTAACAAAAGTTTGATTACTTGCACTGCCTAAAATACCCTGACTAACTATTTCAAACTCTGCTACCATCAATCGAAGCAAGTACATTTCCTAGTTTTACCTTCATTAAACGTTTTTATTGTGATTTCTTGCTCAAGTTTTTCTAGCTAAGTGGATTGCATGATTATTTGAGTAAAATGGTCTGGTTCAGCCAAGCATATACGTTTAAGTAAATTTCGCTGCAAAATAAGCCGTTGATAAACGTACCAAGAGGCGGAGATTGCGAAATTGGTTACCGTATATAATTCAGTGGTGGGTAGTTGATTTTTCGTATTATGTTCACAATAGTTAATATGAATAAAATAAATCTGTAGTCAGAGCATTGAAATGCGTGTTAGTTAAACGGTTTCATTCAGAATTTTAATTGAATAGCGTTTAAAGAAACAATATTGTAAGAATGAAAAATGCGATAGCATTAAGGAATATTTAAAATTTTATAATAATATGCTGTTGTAAGTTCTTTCCCTGACATGAAATTAAATATAAAATGATACAGAAACTCATTTGTTATTACTCTTTTCGTTCATTTGATTAAATAATATTTGTGCAATGTTCCCCAAAATACTTCGACAGTTCAAGCAACTGAAAAGAATATAATTTTTTTTCAATGAGAGAAAATATGACTAGGGATCAATAAAATTACATAATAATTTGGACTAAATTTTGCATGTACCACAACAGCACCAATATACTGGATAAAACATCTTATCCCGTTCATTTAATAACATATTTAAATGTAAGAGACCTCTACTTTTCTTTAAAAGCAATTAAATTGTGAGCATATAATAAATATTTGGCCAAGTTAATTTAAAAAAATGTTTGCTCTGTATTTATGAAGAAGTCCAACATATTATCAAATATTTGTACAGGAGGGAGAAAGCAGAATTAGTGTTTTTTTAAGTTCTTGATTTTAATTTACTAGCATGATAAATTGTTGAAATATTAAAATTTCTGCTAACGTCCTAGAGAGTTTTTGGTGCAAAAACATGTTAACATTATCTATACCAAATGGTGACTTGAAAGGAATTTGTATTAAATTGGAATTTTGAATGAAAGGACAATAATATTTTAAGCTATAAAAGCACGAAAAAATAACCTGGTTATCATGTTATCGCTATGAAAGTTAAATGACCTGTATACAGTAAAGGTCCAATAATTTTTCAATACAGAATGTAAACTTCCCAGTTCATTGTATTTTAATGACCTTCGGCTCAGATGTAGCATCGGGTATGCGAAGTTTTTTGCCTAACAATATAGTTGGAGTTACCTTATCACTCGTGGAAGGAATAAGCCCCGAGGTGATAAATCTGCTTAAATTTAATTCGTTTTACTGGTGTATGAAGGCTAGACTTAATGATATTGTAACTTGATGAAATGAAACGAACTGCATCGTATTTACCCATGCTTTGTAGAACTTTTTAGATTCATCAGGTTTTTAACGCTAAGCTAAGCTAAGCTAACGTCTTCATCTAGATGTGTGTTGGTTTCGATTTTCAATGCCTTGTTTAACGAAGGTTTAAACTCGTCTCGAACCTTATTATTCCTAATTGGAAATTAATCCCATCACAACGAAAGTGCTTAAACCTTGGACGATTTTGTATAGCTTTGGACATCCAAATAGGTGTTTATTGTCTTAGAAATAGCTCATCGTCGTCTACTTTGAAAAAGAATCTCAATCATTAATTGGTGGACTTGACACAATCGTAGAATGGTTCACAGTAGTATTTTGTCTTTTTTAGGGAATACATACATTTTCCTTCTCAGTCGACAATTCCGTCATTAGACTATTTCTTTTTCTGTGCATAAATACTTGATTAATACATAGTATTTTGTGATCTACATTGATAACATCACGGAAGTAATCAAATAAATTAATGACTTGCTGATGCTTGTCGCAAAGAAACAGAATTCGTCTCTCGAATTTTGTGTAGTAGATGTGATACTATCATTTTGCGGTTTAGCATTTGGACTTGACTGGATGATCACGGTCAGAACATTACATTCGAATAGGTTTTGATAAATTTACATTTAGCTCGCATTTTCAGTAACTTCAGCTTTCCAATTAATTTAATTTGTAAATATTTTTGTCGGGACCTGATTCGTCAATCTTCCTACTGTATCCTTGTTATTTCTGTATTCGCTCTATGAGCAAATAAACTATTTTCATTCAAATCTTGAATTTCGATTTTATCTAACTATGGAATATCCCCCAAAGCATCTTTAGGGTGTGTGGTAAGGGTGAGGTATCACCAAGCATGCACGTAATGCACTTGTTATCTTTTACTACGTACATACGGTAGTATCCCACGTTAAAAGAAAAGACATTCATGGAAATGCATCAGGGGAAAAGAAAGAGATGGTAAGGTCTTGAGAAGAGAAAATTATTGACGCCTCGTCTCAGCGCCTGGTCGGAGTGGACTAGGTCTTTTCCACGAGACAATTGCTAACCAAAATTGATGCCCTCTTCACACCTTATTTTCTTCCCCTCTTTTCCACTCGCATTTTTGGGGGGCACCCAGTTTTCCCCCTGAAAGTGAAGAACACCTCTCGACATAGAGATACATTCGCGGCACCTTCCTTATCATTCTCTTTGTTCCGCGTGAATGGCTACACTAACAACAGATAAAATGAGTGCATTTTTGACCCATTCTCGTTCACTGCATTCCTATGTTAATGGGGGAATTAGACGGATCTCAGAAAAGAAATGGCCATACTTGTTGCTACCTAAGCTCGAAGGTATCATGTTACAATGACGGTGAAATGGAATTCCACGAATAGCAACTCTTGAAGATTCCTTCATCCTTATATTCATCAACTTTCTTACTGTCATATTATAAAGAGAGCGGAATCTATTCTAGGGAGGTATTCGCCCATTTGCTTCAATTAGGATAAGAAGGAACTTGATTTTTTTCAGGGAAAGTAGGAAGGGTGGAAACATTTTTTAACGTTATATGAGATCAATTTTAACCTAAATGCAAGTATTTGAGATGGCTGTGGACGCGGTAGTATGATTAAGCAGATTTATTTACTATCCTGATATGTATTTAAATTAGCAGTAAAATAGCCAATGTTACTAGCAGTGAGATTGTATCCATGGATAGGGGATACTACTCTGTCATACACCTTTGCGATTGACTGAGGGGAATTTCGGGAATTACTCCTGTATATGTACTCCTACTATGTACTCCTAGAATTCCTGTCAACGGAGAGTCTGTAAACCTATAGAAAAACGGGCGGAGGGTAACATAATAGAGAATGAGTATGTACGAATAAATTGTAACGAATATGTAAATATATATATTTATTTATTATATATTTCTGAAAGTTCATCAACATAAGAGGGTGGTCGTGCCGTTGTGAAGGGTTGAAAATAATAATAATAATACGACACGTGGAAATGGAAGAGCGTTTGTACACGCAGACCCGCCCGAGGGAGCTAATGAAAACTGGCCGCCTCGCGGTGTTTTGGAGGGATCTAATTAGTTCCCGCGCGTGAGTTCATGCAGAGTGCATTTTGGCCTCCCTCCCGCCGATGAATTATTATTGTCCTTCTCTAATTGAGAAGAGAAATAATTAGTATGCTCCGCGTCACTAAATTTAGCCGCTCGGAGATGGAAAATACGCGAAAACATCATTTCTGCGGGTGCGGTGACAAAATGTGTTGTTTTCCCGCACTGCCAGGGTAAAGACTTGACGTTTTCTTTTTGAAGTGGAGTTTTAATAAAAAAAATTTTCTATAATTGAAACAAGTGACGATGTTTGTTGAATTATAATGAACACCGTTTCTAATGAACTATCCTGGAAAGTGTCGTGCAGGGCGAAAAGAGTTTGATTTCGATGCAACTTTGTTCATGGAACGCTGTTGGAGAATAATGGTAAATGTATAGGTATTTTCAAATTATTTCCCAAGAAAAATTCGCTTGTTCGCAATTAAAATCGTTCAATTTGCCAATTATTGTATAAAACTGTGTAGTCAGTTTCTTTCAATTCATTAGTGCAGTGTGTGGTGGAATGAAATGAGAACGGAGAGCGTGTTGGTGTTATAGAAATTTTACCCTCACACCTAAATTTAAGTGAGGCTCGTTAAATTTGCAACGCAAAATATTTATTTTTTTCAGTGCCTCTGTACTCAAAATCGTGATTTAATTTTCGTAATGAGCCTCTTATATTTTTATGAATGCCTTATGTCTGAACAGTTCTCATATTTCCAATCCTTCTGTTAGTATTTCTTTCAGTACCTTCAGGTGTATGAGAATGGAATTTTTATGTTATCAACAAATATTTATGTTCCAAACAGGCTCCCAACCATAAATTTGAGTAAAATTTGCAGTGGCAGTGATAATTAAGCTATAGAAACTTGAGTCTCTGGTTTGGTACCTCGTGTAGGTGTAATCTTTTTTCACCTTTGTAGATTTTTAACAGTCTGATTATAATTTATTTTTATGTGGAATATTATTTTAAGAAAGCGAACTTCGCTCTCTCGCTCTTTTCTGAAACAATACACTCGGGAAATTAAAACCAACGCGTTATGCGTGAATTGAAAATGGCTGCTTTCCCAGTACAAGTTTTTGCGGTTGAAATTTATCAATTTCCAGCATTAATATAAACTTTATGTCCTTTATTCACTTTACTCATACCAGGGCTTAAGGAAAGTATTTTATTAGTTTACAGTTGCTACCTACTTATCTATATATTCAATCATTTTTTTAGGATAAATGTGGTGTCAATTACTTTAAGATCAATATGGAACTAAAATATTTCAGTGGGTATCAGCCGTATATGCAACCGCCATGTGAACCCCGATCCTTAGCTGAAATATTCCACTGCTGCCTGTAAACTGTTAAGCCTTCCTTTTCCTTTCTTTTACCTTCATTTTTCACTTCCCGCGCTACCCAGAATATGTCTATCAAATCTGTCGCCCTAACTGATATCAATATTTTTGCACTTGAAAATTATCTAAATCATCAAAATGGTTGTGCTAGTATTCACAAGTGCAAAGATCTATTTCATTCTCTATTGTAGCTATTTATATTTTAGTATTGAAACTTTTTTATTTTTCGAAACAAGTATTTTCGTATTTCAGTACCATATTGATCAATATGATGTGTCTTACGTCGTCATCATCATCGGTCAACAATCCTAAGATCAGTTTGATGCGGCCACGCACATCTTCCATCGGCCAGTCTCTTCATATTTACGTAATTCTTCTCTTTACATCCTTCACCAGTTGTTCCATGTATCTAATACGAGCAGGGGCGTCGGAACTATTTTTGATGGGGGATGGGTCAACTTTGGAACGGCCTGACTCCTGAGAAAAGGGCCCGTCGCATAAGAAAAAGGCCCGCATTTTTTGGCGAATAGGAGGAAGTAGAGACTAGAATTTCGCTAAAGGACATATTGTGTGAGAATATGTATCAGAAGGTAAAAAGCAAGCTGGAAACAAGTGACATTTAATCTTTATTAGTGAAGATCACGCATTTCTAAAGAGCCCGAGGCAATTTCTGGGGGGGGGCCTTAGGTCCCTCCTGCCCACCACATCCGACGCCACTGAATACGAGGCCTGCCTTTCCCATTTTTTCCGTCCACTTATCCTTTGGCATGTCTTCATCAGGCATTCGTGTCTTAAAATATGGCCGATTAAGTTGTCTTGTTTTCTTCTTAAGAGTTTTCAGTAGACTTCTCTTTTCTTCCCCTCTTCTTATGACTTATTCGTTTGTCCCTCGGCCGATTCCTTTCAGCTTCATCATTTTTCGGTGGCACCACATTTCAAATGCTTCCAGCTTTGACTTCTCTGCTACTGTTATCATCCATGCTTTGCAGTCATATAGATGCAAGCTCCAAGTGTATGTTCTAATGAAATGTATCCTCATTTCCACGCTTGTATTTACAGCTGTAAGCAGAATCTTATTTTGATAAAATGCCATTTCGCTTAGAGAATTCTACAGACAATTTCTTTTGCTTCGTCTATTGCTGGTTACCCTGATTCCCAGGTAACATTGCTCTCCCACCTCAATTTTTTCTCTTCCTAGTTTTGTCCTGGTCTCTTTTCTCTTACTGTATGCTAGTACCTTAGTTTTCTTTTTATTGATCTCCAGGTGATATCTGGCCAATGTCCTTTCCATATTTTCTAGTGTCTTCTTTAAAACTCCTACTGTGTCTTCCATGACTGCTATGTTATCGAATCTCAGCATCCTGATTTCTCCCCGTGGATATCATGTACAGCCATATTTTCGGTCTTTATCTTATATTGTTCTTATACATATCTCTTATTATCGCATTTATTGGTTCATTCACTCTAAAGGACCACTTTCCAAATCGTCAGGTTGAGCTCACTTTTTTAAATAGATGTTATGACTTTCATCCAAAGAGTGGTTATCCTAACAATTATATCTTTCTGATTTAGATACTATGTAGGTGAGGTAAAATAAATCATAGCTTCTTTCTTTTTTCAGTTTCGGAGTTCGTGGAAAATCTGTGAATTTGATTTCCAATGATCCACTTCTTACTTAACATGGCTATTCAAATACAAAACTACATCCCATCCCAAATGTACATACATCCCAGAAGATCCCTCCCACAGGTTGTCTGATGAATCGTAGTCTCTTTAATGGTGTATTGCACGTTTTTAATATGACTCCACCAGTACAGAAAAGCAGCAGTGGCGAAGCTGAAGGGTAGTCTGGGAGCCTGAGATTACCCAAAATGATTACAGTAAAACATATACTATTTTTTCAGCTCTGTCATGCATTTTATGTTGCCGAGAAAGTATAGGAAAAATAAATATAGCCTATATTTCTGCACATTGCTTTGCGTTGAAGTGGTTTGGATGTTTTAGAGGCTTGGGAGTCTGGCTGCTGGTAGACTCCAAATGGCCGGATGGCGCATGCGCATACGCTTATTCGTCGCCGGACGCTTGAACCTGAAACTGCGTGATTCTTGCGCGCTGAGAGCCTAGACACTCGCACCTAGTTCTCGTGCCCTTCCGAGTCTCAGCGAATGATCGAGAGATGGCGATACGGAGGGATATTAAGAGAGACTGATTCTGTATGAAACAGTTTCGCTGCATGTGAGTTTTTTCTTCGTTTAGTGGTTGGAAAATAACAAGTCAACCTACAACTAAAGGACTAAACAACAACAACCAGGATGGACTAGACACGTTTCACTAATTCAGATGGTTGGCTTTTGAAATAATTGACACCTTCGTTGTCCACATGGAATCTCATTTTGAAGACTTCTATAACTTCTATTTTGCAGAATTACTAGATGAAGATCCTGCATAAAATACATCATTTCCCTCAGGGAAATTGAGTAGCATAATAAAATGCACTCATTATTTAACAGTGAACAGATAAAAAATGCACTCATTAATGTCTATTCCAACGAGAGTAAACACTTTCCGGCACATTTGTTACTTAAATAAGTTTTGGACAATGGCCTGGATAAAGTAGGTATATCAAGAAACTGTGGGAATCATAAGACTGATTCAGACATTTCCTGTATCGACTGTATTGTTCGAAAGAAGTATGAGTACGTTGAAGACAGAGGACACATTTTTAAGAAACTCCATGACGGACTCCATTCTACGCAATTTAAGCACCCTGGCGGTTGAAAAGGCTTTACTGAACAACCACTCAAGCGACGAAAGTGTCAAGGAACGCGTCATCGAAACCTTTGCCCAAAGGAAAACCCGCCGACTCTATATGATCAACGGAAAATATTAAGGCAAATTACTTAGCCCCTCAAGTGCTGACCACAGTGCATGGTTGGGTGCCGGAAAATTTATTTCAAATTAACAGTGGGGCGAGAGGTATAGAAGTGAACAAGCATCTAGCGTTCTCTTCGTATGCAATGCATGTTAAAAAAACTAGATTTTAAAAACCCACCGGAACAGATGGTTATAACCCATTTAAATAGCCCGGTACACAACGTGTTAAGTCGACTGATTTTTGTCAACTGGAATATTTGAGTGTCTGAAGCAGCAAATTAAGGGGCCGATGAGCTAGAATACCCAGTTCGAATACCTTAGCTTCGCCACTGAAAAGCAGTAGGATTTTTGACAATTATTTTTTTTTCTCTATGCTTCCCTCTAATCTACGATGCGTAAATATTTGAAATCTATTAATCTTTTATTACCACAAGATAAATACTATTCGCAAAATTGGAGGGTGATATTTGTGGTATCATGTTGTAAACTCTTTTAAAATTATTTTTTTAACTCCCGCACTTAGCTACTACTTTGAGTATAACTGCCTCCAAACATATTCGAGGACATATTATCTATTAATGCCACATTGTTATCTAGTTTTATTTCTCTAATGCAGATAATAAGAGAAATATTTACTTTACGACAATTTTCACATATGCAGTCATCCGACTAATAGATTCTCAGTCTATACTTTCTACTTAAGTGTCCACAGTAGGATTATGGATAGAAAATTATGTGTTTTAACAAATTTGACGCTAGCTATTCAAATTCACAGAGCGTGGAATTTTAACCATAAGATGCAGAGTATACCTACAGAAACGATAGCTCTCAAAGTTCAAATTGCTAATCGTCCAAAACCAAGTGATGAAATATATGGTCTTATGGAAAACATTTCTTTGCATTTATTTCTTAGTGGAAATATTAACGAAAAACCTCTGCCAAACAATTAAATTTGTTTTATTTGATTTCACCTATTTAACTGTGAATAGCGTTATATTTTCATTCAATTTGTTGCTGAGGAAATAGCATTTTTTTATAGTTAGGGAATTGATGAATGATATGCTTAATTATGACAACTGAGGTAATTCCTTAAGCGTCTTAATTTGCTATCTCTATCTCATGTTTCAGTAAACACTAACATGGAACGGGTAATTAACTTATTTTAGCTTGAGACAATTAATAAATACAAGTTTTCAATATTTTCTTCAAGAATTTTTCAATAACCATTGTGACTTACAGATTCCTAACTTGGATTAAAAAATAGAAGAAGGATATAACATTCAAAACCTCTTGAATGGATGCAAAAAAGGTGAATTATGAATTTTATCCCATCCAGGATACCATTACTCTGCTGACTTGAGAATTCCATAGAAATTCATGCTGGTAATTTTGCATTTTCGCCCTGTGCGACAGAGTTGGAATTAGAAACGTAGAGTGCGTTGAAGGGAAGGACGCTTTATGAGACATTCGGAACGTATGTCTATGCAGGACACGTCTGACACATTTAGGCAGCTGTCATCCGGTTTTAAAGTGTTTCAAAAGGCAATTCCAATATTTCCCTGCGCCATCCGAATCGCGCTACCGAAGAACGAATATTTGATCCGGGCTATTCTTCAAAAACTCCCGTCAGTAGTTCAGGGGTGCCGAGTGACCCAATTCCGAATGCGGGGCCTCAAGGATTACTCATCGGACTCGAGGCCCGTCGCGCTGCGTAGGCGACACTTATTACAGGGAATGCTGTAGGAGCTGTAGGTATCCGTGGGCGACCTCGTGTTTCGTCCCTCATGGTGCCAAACTGTGGAAATGAAAAAAAATTGAAAGCCGAAAAGTTGTGGAGTAATTTTTTTTTGCAATCTCGAGTGAAAAGAGACAAGGAGAGGGACGGGGCTCATAGAACGCGGAAAAACAAACGGTGCGGGCGAAAACAAGTTTTCGGGTCCGTGGAGTTCGGTGGACTGGTCGCAGTTAGGATGGTGTGGGAGAGAAGAGAGAATATTCTTCTGGACTCCGCCACCATTTTCGGGCCTGGCCCGGATTGCTTCCAGGGAAACCGACCGTCTCGGTGGGGTCAAATTGTCAATATCCAGGATGCTGTCCTCACGGTAAACAGCGAAACTTCGGGGCAACGGCGGAGTTAAAACCAGATGGCGTTTGCGAAGGCTGGTGGTTGCGAGTGAAACAAACATCCCCCCAAGTGAGTGGTTGGAGGAATAGGGCGGCAGAGTGCTACGAATGGAGCGTTTTTGTCATCTAATCGACCCCCGCATCATAATGAATACCATTCGTCGTTACTTTGGTGTAATCTATCAGAAATGAGCACAAAAGAGTAGCAAAAACTTATCAAGCTGCTTGTAAACTTTTCCCCTCTCTTCTATTTTTAATCTCCACATGCCCCATCGTACCTCCATTATACCTTTCCTCCCGGTCTGAAGCGCCTATTAGTTCAGGAACTGACTTGAAAATCTCCACATTGATTTTTGTGTAGATGAATATATTACGGGATTCTTTGGTAAATCATATCTGAGGTTTATAGAAACAATAACCCGCCCACAAAAAAATGTTTTTCTTAAAGTTTCGTGAGCCTGCCGGGTTGAAAATTGTAAAAATAGGAGTCGATAACAAGGAATTCTGGATATGACATCCATAATGAATGAGTAAATGGTATGGTAACTTAGGAAGCAAGCAATTGACTGCTCAGTCGAGAGCCAAGGAATGAAACACGCATGTCATTCATCAAGGCAAAATTTATTTGCGTATTGCCAGCCGGAAATGAGATGATTTTTTTAGCACCAGCATTCGCATATTTCCGGGACACAGTGGTTGAGAATGGTAGTGTCTAATCATTTATTCCCTTCTCCATAGAAAAAGACTCTGAGTGGGTTCCAATAGCTTGAGTGCCCCATGAATCTTGGGGGAGTATTAAGAGTCGCTCTTGCTAAGGTCACGCATGCCAGGTAGAGCATATGTCGGCAGCAAGACAGAACGTGTTCAAAGCAGTGATTGTTCTTTAAGTGGCTACAAAAAGGAGTCTTACTCCATCGGAGTGAACCGCCAAGTGATAATATTAGTTTTTATTAGTAATAATAATAGTTAGTTAGTTATTTAATAGTTAGTTAGTTAATTAATTAGTAATAGTAATAATAGTTTTTATTACTCAACAAAATGATGATCCCTGCAACGAACGATTGAACTATCTGCGAGTATTTTTTTAGGTAGCCTTAAAAGAAAAAACCTGTAGTAAAGCTACCATCAAAATCTTGGTAATGCATGTATCACTACATTAAAAACATATGTGATTAACCAAAATACATAATGCCATTATTCAAGAAAATCAACAAAATTACAAGTTTATTTTATACAATCACAGTAAGATATCTTCTACCATTTCCGGGATGAGGCATATTGCAAAGTCATGTCGATGAGGCATATTGCATATTTGGATGAGGCACAAAAACTATATTTGGGCTATGAATGCAGCATCTTAGGCCGCACATACAGAAAACCATTTACGTGATAAAAGAGTAGATTGGGCGATGTGATGAGTGTTTTGCGTAGGTTAGAGGGAGAAGACTACTAAAGCAATAACCCTGTGTCTCCAACTCCTACATAGAAGCGTTGAAGGACCTTGTAAATATATAAATGTCTTTACAGAAGTAACCCTAGGTGAAGAAAGAGAGGATAAGAAGTTTCAAAATGACTTTAAAAAAATATTACTCTAATAATACATTTTCGCGGGAAACTGGCAGGTTTTAAGGAGTTAGGATAAGCACCATCCAAGCAAAAAATGCCTTAGTCTACAGTGGACTAAAGCATTTTATCTCTTTTTTATTTTACTTAAGCATTTTATCTCTATTTTAACCTCAAGAAATGTTCGGTAAATTTTTTTCTGATGAAATAAAAATTCGTAGGCGTCCGTCGCATAAAAGTTGTTACGCTCTTAATAAGTTGATGCCATTTTAAAAAATCATACAGGGTAATCTCCAGATTCTTAACGTCAGATACCCGTTCAATGGGTAAACAGCAATTGAATGAAATTGCCAAATATCATTTTTCCTGTGAAGATAATACCTAGTCTAGGTTATAACTGTCACATACATAATAACATATATATTTTGATTTTAGTTACATTCATTTCTGGTCTACTTTATTCAAACTACTGTAGCAAATTAATTTAAATCTAATTGAAAATACATAATATTTAATTGAAATTAAATAAACTCGTCAAACTTTGTAAATAGTTCCTGTTAAATAGTTCCTATTCAGCCTTATACCTGTTACACACATTACAACATTTATATTTGTTTTAAGTTGTATTCTTTTCTGATCTATTTTATTAATACATGTGTCGCAAATTAATTTAATCTAATTGAATATAATATTTTACATTATTAAGCATAAAATACCATTGATCAAAGCGACTCCACAAGCAAATGTGGTCATTTGACGGTAGAGTTTATAATTATACTTATAGGTCATTTATTCAAAGTAGAAAAAGGACTGGACCCAAGGTAGAGCTTTGTGAAACTACAGAAGTTATCATGTTTTAATTGCTAAATGTACTATCAATTTTAAAACACTGCGTTATTGAGGATAAATAGCTAGTAAGTCCTTTTAGTGGTGTCCTTGAATACCGGCCGGTTGACTATATTGTAATAGTGTGATCAATGAATATATAATAATACTATGATCAATGGAATCTTGAGCCTTTGAAATTTCTATTTAGAGGCTGTCAGTGTTTGAGCTAATCGACTAGTAAACAGGAGTAAAGTAATTTTCTATTCCATCTTCAATTCCCTATCAGCACAAAAAACACAAGTTATTTTGACTCAAGAAGTGCCCTTTTTTAAGAAATTTTGCGTCTTGACTTCACCAGCTTAATCATTAATTTTTTAATGATTAAGCTGGTGATCATTGGCAATTAATTAAGCTGGTGGCAATTAATTAATTGACTTCATCAATAATTTTTTAATATTGACAATAGTGAAGTTAGTTGATAACTTAAATTCATAACCAATCCCCTTTCTTGTACGGGCACTTGACTATTGCATACTTCAACCAACAGGAAAAACCCCATTTAAAAGACTTAAATTGTAAATATGTGATAGAATGAGTGCAAGGTCAACCAGTTTTAGAATTCTGCATTTACCCTGAAAGCCACTCACCCTCACGTAGGCTTGCAGAGTATCGCGTAGATGTAGATATAGAAGTTTGATTTTGAATTTTTCACTATGAGAAATATTGTTAGGAGGTAAATGTCCTCTAATTTAATCATTAAAACGAAATGGCCGACTTATAGATACATGAAGTCAGCGCTGTGTATAACAACAACATTTAGCAACAAACTTTTCAGTACCACTGTCATTGCTACACTTAGTTTTTATTGGAAGAGGTAACACAATAGTCATTAGGTGCTATAGCTATTACAGACCAATCAGTTGTATAGCAAATATTTATTTTCAGGGAAGTTGCTCAGGGGCTAAGTGGCATCTGGTCATATTGCTTGAATATGTTCCATTAGATCTAGTGGTTTTCATTGGCTGGTTGAAATCTGTACAAATAACAGTATTTAGGGGTAGTCCTAAGTTCAGTTTTCATATTAATCCAACACATAAAATCACTTTGTGACAAATTCTTCTTTGATGGATAACTACAATGCTTTTAAGCAGATCAGTTTTTCTTTCAATATGTTTAAAAAGTTCACTAGTTATTAGGCAAATTAATGGCTTTAATGTTCTTAGAGTACCTACTACGATTGGTGGATGTAAATTTCGATGTAGACAATGTATCTGATATTATATCGTGAATTAAAGAGAAGGCCTTTTTTCCATCCGATTTATTCAAAATTGGACACAAGTCCCTTTTAGCTAATTTATTTTTAAAACGATCGCAATGCATTTTAGTTTTTGCTGGGGTTGTGGTAACTCTTTCTTTGCCTAATAACTCATTTCTGCGAATAGAGGGAGTTAATGCTCAATGAAGCACGTCTTCTTGAAGGCCATGTGAGCCCATTTCATCTAATCGAACAAATAAGTGATCAATGCAATTAGTAGATTTTTGTGTGACCCTAGTTGGCGTATCAATCAAACTTTATAATCCCAAGGACCTCATTAAATTTTAATAATCATCTGAGTCATTTGTAGTTTCCATAATATTAATAATAAGATTGCCAATAAGAATTATATTATTTCTTAAATCATAAACAACTGACTTGTTTAGATATAAATTGAGTAAATTAGAAGTTTTTATCGCTATAAATACTGTACAAATGCAACTCAATAACATCGCTTAAATTTTACATGAAAAAACGGGGCAGTAATAGGTCGATTTATTTTTGAGTGGCAGTCAATGTCAGCTTTCACAAAAGAATAATACTTCTGACACGGCTACTATCACAGCAGCGTGTACAAAATATGTAGGTATGTATTAAACTAGTAATGAACTTATTTAAACTTATGTAAATAATTTTTTTAGATATTTAAATTTTTAATGCACAAATTCATATTCACAAACCCAGATTTAACTTAATGTGATGATACTTGGTCCATATGAAATACTGTGTAGATACCTAGCAAATAAATGAAAATAATATCTAAAACCATAAGGTTAATATGGCATTCTTGATTTTACAGAAACTGATATTGTCCAATAAGGTCACTACAAATACTGGTTTATTTTCAGCTTTTCTCATTAAAACTTGACCTACACGTATTCATAGGTATTTGTAAAAAAATTCTTTCTTCGCTACATTGGTAGCATCTACTTTCACAACCGTTCTACTTCCTGGAGAGAGAGCTTCGTATACCTATGAAGAGTGGGGTGGGTTTAATTTTGCGATTTAGATCTCATGTCGAAAAGTTTCACTTCTCTCTTCTTTTGGAAAGTAGTTCATCCTTGATATTTTGACGGATGAACATTACATGAGGCACCAATCCCACTTATCTGTTTTGGTTTAAAGCGGTAACAGCTGTTACTGTCTTCCACTTGAAGATAAACTCTCAAATTCGATCCAATTTCGCTGATTATTTTTGGAAGGTCTACGGATTTTTGTAACGGATAACCGTTGAATCTCTATCGAATTTCTAAAGTTTTGCTGCTAAATGTCGTTGGTCTGTTTTGCTAGAAGCGTAATTTGCTTCCTGAGAGAAAGATTTTTACTTTCTAGCGACTCAATTTTAACAATGCACTCATCGAATTGCTTACTTTGAGGCTCAAGAACGGAAGACAAATATTCAATTGATCGTACAGTCTATCGATCAAATCTCCGAAAATAGTCTGTTTATTTGAGATCATTCCTTATTAATAGCTCCATGTTTAAAACCCTTGTGAAACACAGCAAGTGGCCACAAACTTTATGGCTGCGGTTTAAAATGAACTTTAGGCATTCTTGTTACGTTTGCGTAAGGCTTACGCTTTGGATTAAACTTCGTTAGACGGTGAGTTGCAACCATAGGCATAGGAACACTATTCACCACCTCAAGTGCTTTTTAAACGAAAGAATGAGGGTAGCTACAGCGAGAAAATGAGTGGAGAATGTCAGGTAATCTCGAAATTAGGAGAAAAAATTGATGTTCTAAATGCCATGAAGGCAGAGAATAAAACAGACCGGGTGACCGGATATATATATACGTATATAAACGGAGTTGATAACAAGGAAGTTTGGGATGGACCTTTGTGGGTGAGGAAAAACTGAGAGCGAGTATCCACGACCCTAATCGAGCTGTTCAAATACTAATAGTATTGATTCCTTCATAATGTTTTGAAATCCTTCGTCTTAAGGTTGGATTCCTAATTCATGAGTCCTACTCTCAGCAATCAAAGCAATGAGTGGAATTTAAACTGGTGATAATAAATTATCTCCATGTCATCATGAATACTTCACTCAATTGATAACCATATGTAAATAGAAACTCACAAACGTGCATTTTAAGAATTTTAATTGATCAATAGACAGACCTTTGCCTTCCACTTGTCCTCTGCTATTTGTGACTAGGGCAGTGAGGCTGAAGTACTGACTTCCCATTGAAAGTACCCGAATTTGGATCCCTTAAATAGTCAATAATGTGACAATATGTAAATGGTATATAAGTCACCACCTGAGTGCTTAGTTTTTAGCACATTAAGCTCAATACTCCGTACGATTTACATTTAACTGTAGGTTTATTGGTGCCTATGGTTGATAATATGAATAGGCCCATACTGAGTTTTCATCCACCCCTATTTGGTTCCTATAAATCGCGTATAACTCACCACTTAGTAATCCATAATAGTGACATTTGCGTTAGCCGTAGTTTTTCTCCCTCTAATAATTATTTCTTTTAACCTTATTCAGAACACTCTCTCTTATCTATGATGAAAATCGTTTTGTATAATCTCTCAATATTCTCTAACCACCCTAATGGTTTATACATTCCCTATCATTTACTACTATCATTAGGAGCTATGAATAAAAGGTGCATGTAGGAAGTTTTTGAAGCTGTACCAATGTACTGTAGCTAGAATATAGCTGCACATATCAATGATTTTAATTATCGCATCCACAACGAGATTAGGGGAGAAGAAGAAGGAGGCAAGGGTTGATGGTTTGGAGAAGTGAGGCAAAGAGGAGGATGGGAGGCTTGTCCGTGGCCCGAGGGAGATGTCGGCAGCCCCGCACAAAATCAAACCCCCGGACTGTTGATCGGCCGAAGCACCCGCGGCACACGTGTCTGTAAAAGGGTGGGGGAGGAGGAAGCGTGCCCTTGACGTCACGATGCACGACGCCGATGTTTGCACACACTACGCAGCAAATGCATGCGGAGACGTGTTTGCGCTCGATCGTCATCTCCGAAATCCCCTCCGCACTCCGAGCCGAGATGGGACCTGTTTGTACTCCGCGACCCCATCCGCTCACTCATCCCCTGCCATTCGCTTGCGTACTCGATGGGGGGAGATCTTTAATACTGCGTCAAACATTGAGGCGTCCCTCCACAGCCGTGCACTCGCCGATGGCGCACAAGAGTGACTTGACGACGTCAACGCATCCGGACGCCCTCTTCCCTGAGCACATCGCACGAATACTTTCTAGCCAGCGGCGTGACGTACACTCCTCGTCCATAGGCGTCGTCACGGGCTTCCAGCCTCTGCAATGGACGGTGCAAACGTTGGCTCGATATGAACCGATGCGGCTTACGTCCGTCCCGGCACTCGCGGAATGACGGATGGGGTTAAAACCGAGCTTTAACCGATTGGTTTCTGAGAGAGAGAGGCGTTGCACATGGGAGGAACGACCTGATGGGCAATCACACCTGGCTGCCAATCACCCTTGCGCTGGATAACGGGACAGTGTGTGGATGCAGATGCGCATTTACAACCCCCCTCATCTCTCCGCCGACTCCTCAACCTCTTGAGTCGTATATCCTCAGAATTCCCCCTCAAAACGGCATTCGGAAAGTGATGAATCAAGTCCCTCATTCAACACACGGTAACTCTCTTCCGTTCACTCCTCCCCATTATTGGTCCATGCCCCATTATTCTGTCCTTCCCACCCCAATGTATATATATGTTAACTCACCTTCTCTTTCCATACAATGATTTCTCTGATTCCTCCCTGCCTTCAGCTCTATCTTCCTCACGCTCCACACTCGTTTCTCCCCATACCCAACACTCACTAAATATATTTAGAAGTTCCGAACACGAATAGCAACAAAAACGGTGTAAATATAACACCATGTTGTTACATCAACTCATGTTTTTTATTGTTTTTTTTCTTTCTTTAATTTTATATTTTATCTACAACATTCCTATGCACTATTGTATTTAATTTGATTCAAAAACTAGCTATACTATCAGTAGGATTTCGCAGGTTTTTCACACCCCCATTCTTGTGTGATTTTTTCCTGCATTAGCATTTTTCGTAAAGGATGTAAGGATAATAATTCTCACGTTTTTCCCACAGTCGTAATTACTTTAGCTCACCGTGGTAATTTTTTGTTTAGTATTGATATTTTGTAATATATTTCTCTTTGCTCATTTATCATCGTTTAATCCCTAGAAGTATATCCTTTAATGTTTTTTTTAACTTCAGATTTAATTGTTTTAAGTACTGACAATTCTATCTTTTGCGTATTTATTTTGACGATGTTTTGGATGTCGGAAGGGACAGTTTTCTTTCAATCTCGCCCCAATAAAGACCTTTTATCGTTATGATTATTATACCCATTACCCTATCTCCTCGTTCAACTCCATCCCTCTCGCTGATTTTCTCTTCATCCTCCTCTTCCACTGAAACCCCCACGACCGCCGCATGGAGTCTCTCAAGTAATGCCGCCATGTAATTCCGCTAGCATCCGGCTTTCGCCGATTAATCGATTTTGAAATCCCCTCTCTTCACTTCCCATCACCTCGCCCACTCCTTCGCCATATCCTCCCCATACTCCACCTTCCCCGGAGCACCCGTCCTCCATCTCACCCATTGTGCCCGTTCCACTCACTCCCCTTTACAACCCTTCTCCGGAACCTCCGGAGAGGGATGCCTTAAAGGAGCTCGGCGCCTCGTCAATCGAATGGAGGGGAAGAAGTTATTCTCATGCATAATTTAAATGGCGGTGTTATCTCGCAAAAGTTAGGCCGCGGCTCAAGTGTGCCCAGAGTTTTTGGAACATGCGGATAACGTGCTAAATTGTGAGTTAAGCAAAGATCGTATAGGGTCTGCCAGATACTTCGTAAATGAGTATTGGTGAATTGGGGAAGAGTGCTGAAAATATCGGGAAGTCTATGGATGTAAACTTATGAATTGATCAAGTTCTGCTTTATGAATAGTAATGTCTTGAGAGAAAGATTTAAATTTCAATGGTAAGCCCTAAGGGGATGATTTCAATAGAGATGCAGATAACTTTATTATGTTATGTAATTCCGCGTTTTCTTGGCATGTAGCAGCTCACCGACGTAAAAGATATTTTGTTCCTCACGATAGAGATGCGGCAGATGTGTTCGATTTCCAATTCATGAGCCCAAAACATGGAACTGGGGTGGAATCACGGACACTTCTTTTGCGTTTTCGCTATCATAAAATGCGGAATCCTCTAGAACAGGGGTTCCCAACTGGTGGCATGCGTACCACTGGTGGTTCGCGGGAAACTATCAGGTGGTAAGCGTGGGTAATACGAGCGATTATGAGCGATGGGCTAATCAGGGCGTCTGTGTGCGTGAGCACGCAAGCTTTACTCTGCTGCCCGTCTGCCGGACGCTGGCATCTCTATATATTTTTAAATAAAAATTAACAGAAAAAAAATGAAAAAACCTATTTATATTTATTGTAGTCTTGAAAAAGGATTGACAAAACCGAAATGCAGGAATAATTAATTATGAAGTTTTTTCAGTAATTTAATTAAAATAAAACTAGCCATTGGGCACTTCTCCGACAGTAAATATATATTACTCAAAAAATATAGGACTCTTGGTACGCCAAAATTCCTAAAAATTGCAAGTGGTACGCAGTCGCTTAAAGGTAGGGCACTCCTGCTCTAGAAGTGTACTGCTCACAGACACCGGATTAATTACTCACTCATCATAGATTGGTAAATTGACACGCTGGACAACATTTTAAGTAATCACATTATCGCCCTCCTGTTCACAATTAAAATGCATGAATAACCATAGTGATAGTGTTATGAAGACCCAAGTTAGAGACTCTGAAGTGGCTGACATGAGTACTATGTATTTAACAAGAATGTAGTAATGTAGACCTTGGTTTAAAAATTTAATAATTATTTTTTACCACCGGCAAGGCTGGGTATACATATATTGAATATTCCATGCCTTTTAAAAACTGCGCTTCCATTAATTTTGCTTCATTATTCACGTTATCAAAGCTTTATGATATTTGATGGCTTTAAACCATAATAAGAGCTCATTTTATTCAGAGTCATACATAAATATCAATTTTGCTTTCAATTATGGGTTGGTAAGACTCTTGAAAGGCCCACTTGTGAAACTTAATCGGGTAATCTATGTGCATATTTATTGCCTCAAATGCAATCCCTCTTTTTACTCGAACTTTCCATATGTACCTACTCCTCTCACCCCTGCATTCTCTTTCTTGCTCACTTTACCCATCTCCTCAATTTAATCCACCCAAGGGACGAAAACTCTGAATGAGAGGGAGGTGAGGGTAGACGTAAGGTTCCTCAGTTAATTTTTTCAATTCCTTTCCGACAATTCGAAATTTTCCTCTCCCCTTAGACCATGAAACTCCTTTTCAGGAAACCGTGGATCTGGTTCCAAAGACTCTGACGCGTCCCTCATTCTCCCTCGGGTACTCATCCCGCTCCTCAGCAGAATTCCGACACAGAACGGCACTTAAATGTTCCCTCTCTGCCCACCGCCTTGGAACCACCTCCACCCACAACCCCTCATGACCTTCGTCAACCCTTACCCAACCCTCTTATTCTGTTCCCTTTCCTGCACTCTTTCCCGTCTCATCATTACCCCTCTCGTTTTGACGCCAAGGTAGCTTTCGGGGTTAGTTGCTGCTCGCTTATCCAACATTGATACGCTCTTCTGCCGTTTCATTAATCAGCCATAGGAATGGATTATAACCGCGCATTATTTCTTGGATTCGACGGATGCAATGGGATGAAACTGGGTTCAAAATAACGCGTGAAAAAAATTAATCTCAAAAATTAATATCTATCCTTAAAAAGAGAGTAGGTATTCGTATGTTATAAAAAGGGCTCATATCACTTCAATCAAGTTTTAATCTCTTAGCTGCAATATCTTTGATGGCTAATGCGTAGCACCTTATGGAGTTCATAGATGTATAAAAACATGCACGATTTTTGTAACATTCACTTAGAAACGGAACTAGGAATTTTCATTAATTTTCACAGCAACATTCAGCCTTTACGGTAACGTCCACCTTCATTACTATTAAGCATTCACGTTACTGGGAAATTACATGCCTACTGTTAATGACTATTTTCAGCCTACAATTCTCCTTTTTACAAAATCAAGCAGGGATACATCTCTTTAGAGGCTATCGGATATGTACTGCTTACATTCTTTATCCACTTTAATGTTTTCCATCACCATGCTTCAAAGCCATACGGGAGGAAATATTTTGCACACGAAAAGTAAGATACTAAAAAAAACCAGGCAAGTCAAAAAAATTGCACCGAAATATTTAGCGAGGAGAAGAATAGTAATCGGATCAGGGAGGAGTAGAATCCTTCGAGAATTCGTGTATGAGTAGGTAGGGAGAATAATATGAGAAATGACGTCCTTCATCAAAGAGCAGAAGGAGAGAGTATCAGATCGGTATGGGTACTACAATATTGCCTTCCTATACCTTGGCCTACGGTTTGATTCCCCTCAGTCAGTAGCAGAGATTTTTCATTGACATACCGGTCCCGACTTGATTGCTCTGTGGAGAGAGTGTTAAGGACATTACCATGACAGTGGGTTGCTCATTTGAACCCTTTGGCACTCTTCGTAGAGAGTATGCTAATGCTCAGGCGCGTATCTCTCCACCCTACTTTTCCTCTCAAAATCCCTATCTTTACCAATAAACTAGCCTATCCCCATGATCCAAATAACTTCAGTTCTCGGTCACTTCCCCCAATAAAACAGATAGCAGTAGCACGGGAAGAGATATATTGGCACATAATGCATGTATAACGGCCTAGAAATCATGTATGTTCTTAGACCCGATACATAGCATACGAAATGGACAAAGAAACGAAACTCAAGCTCCTACGAGAAAGATTGATGGTTAGGTACGTGAAATATACATATGGATTAAAATTTAACAAGCTGAGTAAGATATCCGTCAACTTACCTTGCAATTTATTGGTATTTGAATGGCTCATGATGAGGAAATGAACACGTATAGACCTCAGCGAAATTGTCTTTTGCGGTTTCATCTGGTAATGACGTAACGAGTTGAGAACGAACGGTAGTGTGAAATACGTCTTGTTGGAAAACAAAATATTAATCTATTCTTCTTATCTCAGGATTGTTACACTGCTGATGGCGATGACGATGGAAAGAGAGAGGGCAATCCGATTTGCACCGACGCTGACAGTTTCGTAATTTCTTTCCACACTCCAGATACGCTCCCATTTTGTGATGGCTGCTCAACGGGCTCCCCCCATCTCCCAATATCTCTTCATGCGTGCCTCCTACTCAAGGCTTTCAGAGTGGTCGTCAAATGCGAGGAGAGGCAAATTTCCTACATTCTTTTTCCCCCCACGGGTCCAAAATTTGCTCTGCTTTTTTTTGCGGTCGAGGAAACGCCTGTCTCTTTCCCTGTGTCCCCCCCCCCCACCTATTTCCCAGGCCTCCCGGACCCCCACTCCGTATATTCGCGTTGCCTGCTGCGGGAGCGTCGCTTTTTCATCCTGGTAGGCGAGTAACTTATTCATGTGGGGAAACTTTTGCTCATCAACAGACAGAAGTGGGTCATAGGAACGGGACTCCAAAGCGCTGTGGTAGTCGTGTTCGTGACTCAATTTTTTATTTTCTCTCTCTCTCCTTCTATTGAGTGGGGTTGGGGTGTTGGACGTGTGTGTGTGTGTGTCCATGGATGGGACCAGGGAAGGAACAAAGATTTTACACGCTGATTTTCCCGTGTGTTTCCCAAATTTCAATCGGTCATTGTGCCATCGACCAATACAGTACTCTGCACCCTGAGGTGGTGACGTGACTGAAAAACAAACTTGAGAAAATTATTTCACTCAGAGTTGATCGTTGTTGCATGCCTGAAATGCGGAGCAAAGTCACGGTGTGAGGCTGCCATAGGAAACCTCTCAGGTAGTAGGTTGGTGTTTTCACTTTAACTTACCCCACTAATTTTTCCCATGGATTACTTAGACCTAATAATGATGAAATGGTTCCTTGTGTGAACACGTGATTCGAATCCGAACACCAGGTAATTGAAATCAGTGATAATATATGCTCACTTTAAAAGTTCACGACAGGTTTGTATCAAATTTTTTTCACGCTATTAAAGATACTAAAATTAATCGAAAAATGTACTTAATATTTGCGCACGTTGCCTTGAAGATTGGCAAATAATAACTAATCTAGAATGCAAAAACTAATTACGTTGCACTACGGATCACTTTTTCAATTATCTCTAGATTCGCTGAACTTAGTTTCCTTTCCAATGGCCCACCAGGAGAAGCCTTATCAAAAAAGTATAATATTCTTGCGATCGATTACTTATTGATTTATGAATGTACTTGTTCAAATATTTTATTACTAGAAGACAGGAGATATTAGAATGTAATTCTATATTTATTCTCCCTTTTTCGTCCTATGTGAAAGTTTTTTTTTTGAGTGACTATTGTTAAAAAAAATCATCTCTTTATTTCCCTGGCCACTGTACAGTAATGGAAAATTCTGTAGCCGATTTCCTTAGCTCATTTATGTAATCGTTTATAATATAAAGCATTTCTGCATTTTGAGTCACCCGTAGCATGAGAGGTATTAGTACAAGCTCGGAATCTTACGGCATGAGTGTTAAATTTATCTAGGTGATCTTATTTCTGTGTGTGTATTCCAGTTTTTGGAGCGTTATGTTTCCAACCACAGTATTGGGAGGATGGAATCCCGGTAATAATTGTCTTGTGTCCTTTTCAACGCCCATACTAAACCATAGTAACACAAGAATAATACAAAACACGTTGCCATGGGAAAGAAACTGACCACTTTCCCTGAATACGCAATCGCTACGTTTCTTATTGCAATAAATCGATAAGTAGTATCATCTCTAACTTAACACACCAGAAATTTACTTAAATGTTAATTATTTACATGCAAATTGACATAGTGCCGACATCCATAGAGTATATCAACAGACATGAACTAGGTGCAAGATACTAAAATATTTAGTTCACCTCCATTAAAACTTCTACAGGGATGAAATACATGTACAAGTGTCATTGTTCGCAGTCTACGTTGGAATAGAGCTGATTGGAACCTTCGCTGCTCAAGTCACTGGCAAAAAAAAGTATTCCAGAAATAATCTTTGGCAGTGGTAGGTACATATTTTTATGAATAGGTCATGAAGTAACATTTTCCGAACTATTATTAGAGAAGGCATGATGATAGATTTCGTTGATAGAGCTTATAGAAAAGTAAGGGTACACTACCAGCTTAATTACATCCAAAGTTATGAGTATGTCTATACAGCTTGCCTCTGCAACACACATAATCCCTTTTTACTCCTTGATGAGCGTTCATTTTCCTTCTTTTCCATGGAGACTTAGGGCCGCATTCAGATGTCTCCACTACATCGCCTAGTCGCATCTTCACTCCATGAAGATTAGTGCTCCTTCTCCTGCAAATTGGCATTCACACCACTACTTCCACTCCTTCTTCCGGAGTGTTGATGGTCGCTATGTTGCCAACTCGACTCAAGTGTAAGCAGCGACATTTACGTAATCCTGGTTACGGTTATATACGGAACTAGGTGTAAAATAGAGGGAGTTTTGAACATCAATCCCATGGTCTCCATTGGATTGTATAAATATTATTATATTATTCTGATATACATGATCAATAATTTAAATATTATTAGAATATCAGTCTCTTATTCGTAAAATAGCTATTCTCACAGTCAGTACAAAATATATGCAATAAAAATAAGGATGGCACATTTTTCACACAGTTATAATATTGAATAACATTGGTTTTTATTAACAAGCCATACTCTTACGTACATACACTCCACATTACTATGATATTTAATCATATGCATTCTAACATGCTCCTGAAAATGTGCAAAACATTAATTCTTCAAAATTATTTGTTACCGCTGGTATTTTATCAGTTTCCAAGCAATGTCCCTGGTTCGAAACTCTCTCCCACCAGAACATTTCGCCCGATCACCCGAACATTTCGGTAGATACTTACAATTATATGATTGCAGAGCTTAAGTTCTTTTTTCTCTTGCGATTAGTTTTTCCAAAAAAGCACAGTGCTGGAAAATCACGGCACCAGGCAAATTAGAACAAATGTTGTACGTGCGTCGGGACTGCGTGGCCAGAGATACGGAAATTAAAAATCACGATCACACTTCATGCTCTTCCGTTAATTTCGTACACAAAAAACTACAGGGCGTGCGGACGTATTTCCGCCACGTGCTAATTACTTACGTGATTTAGGTAAATAACGTAATTAACTATTTTACGTAATAATTACGCAATTTTAGCAAATTACGTAATTAGTACGTGAAATAGTTAAAATGCATCCCGGGTAAACAGATTAAAAATATGTAAAACCAGGGACAGTCGTACAACGAAACTGCGACGAAAAAATATTGGAGGAGGAGAGTTACGAACCAGGGGTGTAGACACTCTAAAGCAAGCACCTAACCCCTAACCCAAACTGCCATTCATGTGTGTTAACTACAAATTTTGATTCATACCCAGAATCCGTAATCAAGATATTCCTGCCAAACAGTTTCATTGATCGCACACAAGTTGATATCAGTGTAATCTTGCTATGTTGCTTGATATTACAAAACGTATCAATGACGCTTAATAACCTTATATCCAATGAAAACAGCGTTTATATTTGCGAAGCGTCGACCATTATACGCCGTCGGCCATGTTGATATTCGATGTAGTGGTGATTTTAGGGTGGGTATGGGTACCCTACCACTTTAGGCCGGCTGTTACTACAACCGCAGTGAGACCGCCACTCCATAGAGCTTCTGAATACCATGTAGTGTTGATTTACGTCATAAGGAGTGGAAGCTCCACTCCATTGGAGGTTGTGAATACGGCCCTTAGTCTTCATTTTCAATGGACTTTATTTTCCATGGAGACCTAACTCGCTAACAATTCATTCCATCAAAGTTCCACTCATGTGCCCATATTTTTTGTAGGTATATCTAATTCTCCGAGTATTTATTATTTTTCCATTTCCTCGTTGCTGGGAATTGTTTCATATGCCGTCACGGATCTGTTCCGCCTTGCCAGCCATGCATCGATGCCGTTGAAATATTGAGACTACCTTCGTATCCTTTAATATTCTCTTTTCACGGTAACGTGCAATTATTGAATAATGAGGGCAGAGATTTTAGGATTTCCTTCGAAAAACCTAGATCGCACTCGCCAACGGCTGCATGAAATTCATGGAGAAAAAAACCGTCCTACCTTGATAGAAGGGGTGAACATGGAAAATAAGTGAATGGTCGTATACTGAATTTAGAAGACTTTGCGTATCAAAAAAAAGAATGCAGAATAACATGAATACATGCATTATTTTTGTATTGCAAAGAACAAAATAGTTTTTCAAGTTATAGAGCATACAAAAATACAAACGAAACTTTTAATGTATGTGGGCTGTATTCAGGAATAAAATGGGCATAGGGATGAGGACATGAGCTAGAAAATTTTATTTTGTTTGCCATCTTAACGATTGAGGTTAGGGAGACAAAAATGAAAACAAAGTTGAGTGAATGGGTGTCCTCTCCGTATAAATTTCATTATAAACCAGGTAAATAAAACATGATTAGTATCAATATTTGAGGCATGCATTGGGAGCAGGTTGGAGGATTATGATATGAGAATAAAAAGAAGAATGAAGTGATTAAGAGGAAGATGCCCGTGAAAATGATTATGGGATGGTTGGGAAAGACATCAGTGGGCGGATTGCAAGACGCTGGGAGAGGATAGAGAGACATTGAGAATTAACGGAATGTTGAAGCCGATATAGGAAATTATTAATTAAGCGTTAAAGCTGGTAGAATATGATAGATTTATTGGACGGGAGGAAAGGATGTGGAAACGTTGGCGTGCTCGAGGAAATATTAGTTTGAGAATAGCGTAAGATTATTAAAGATAGAGGATATTGATATCCCGACGATGGGTAAGATTTCTGGCTGGTACTATATAACACCTTCAAATATTTGTTGGATGTATATGTGATTACTAATTTGCCAAATGGAAAAAAGGACTAAAGAAATTAGAACATTCATTAGTTTTATCGAGGTAGTTTCACGATTCCGAAGGGATTCTATAATTTTTATATTCAGGGATCAGGAATGAACGCACTGCTATGCCATCAAGCACTGAATTATATAGAGTAAATGCGCCTGCTATTGTGTAACCATTATCATACGCATCACTCATTCGTACTCGGGTAGGATCAACTTTTCTCGCTCTGATTTAAAATCGTCAAATGAAAATAATCACTTGGTTTCTCACGTCCAACGTGTCTGAAGCCATGCTAGTTCTTAGAAAGTCTATGATATTAATTTATTGTCAAAATTGAGTGTTATTCTCCAATTCTCAAAATCCATTTTCATTAACTGACTGTTCCACGAAGCTACTTGTTTGATTTCTTGCTTTTTATGGACTTATCGATTCCATAGAATGCTATTTTCATTTTTATTTTTCATGAGTACCAAGCCCCAGCCAATATCTTAATTGGCTGCTATGCAAGAAAGCTTTAAATCCTCCAAATATAAATTGTAAAATAATTATATTTATCCCACTCATAGAACACCATTTCATCATAATAAGCATCGTGTAGCTCCTATCTTTGAGTACCAAAAATATTTTTATGCATCACAATCTTAATTATGTTAAGGTTAATCATTTTAATAATACGGATAATTTTTAATAATTCGGATTCGATTCCGATACCATGTGACGATTTAAATAAATAGGATCGTTGATCATCAAACTAACTGCTCGCATTTCTATTGATAGAACATTTGACGACCACACAATACACATTGAGGGAGGATTTATTTGCTGATTTTTGCTCGTACACTCTGTCGCAATTGTAAAAATATTATGCTATAATTAAATTCACCAGTAGAAATCATTTAAAAATAGCAGTGGTGATTACAGCAAAGGATACAGTTTTTATTCCATTATTTTTAATAGATATTAAACCAGGTTAACTTATCGATGATTTGACTTTTGATTGATATATTCCAAACCTATGTGAACCGACAGATTTTTCTGAACGGTGAAATCATTTATTCGTTTTTTTATTGCTGATTCATCCCATATCCTAACACCAAACCCAGGTTCATGTGTTATTCGAGATTGTTTTAAAAAATTAATGGACATCCAGATGTGTATTAAATCATTTTAGGAAAGAGCATTAAAATGCTACATCCTCAGTACAATTCATTTCAAAATGATTAATCTTAAGAACATATGAAATTCCTTCCTTATTCAGATCCAATGATGTAGAAAAATTACCAATGAGGCATTGTAAAAGTAGCAGTAAGATTTTTTCGCAGTTATATTTTTAGTGTGACTTTTGATACTACCAGGTGATTTACCAGAGCTTGGAATTTTCACCCATCTCAAGTTGAGGAAAGTACACAATTACTCTTGAACATGAGTATTTAATACTTCTTAAGCTACCAGGATTAATCTCATAAGACGTGACGGGTGGCTCGTTAGAATTATTCCAACGTATGTATGTGCATATCCCCAAAAAGAACTGTTTTTTATACTGCATTTATGTTTTAAGAGTTACACTATAATTATTAATTTAAAATCACAGTAGAGGTCCTGTGTTGAAAATTATCTTGTTCATTTTGAATTATTAATCGCAAAAATTCACTTTAAGTGTCGATTGTGTTAAGCATTACCCTACGCCTAGACAAACTAGAGGGTGGTACCCCAGTGGAAGGAACAATGGACTGTTAAACGGGCGTCCAAGTTGGAATATATTTAGAGGCTTTGGAAGTGTTTCAGAAAAATCTATGAGGTGTTAATTTCTTGGAACCAGATTCTTTTAGATAATCCCCATGCACCACATGGAAAGGAACTGGTTCCCCTTTTCTAGATTCCTTTGTGAATTCCACACAGCGTGGGGCTCGGTTAGCTTTTGGTGAGCCCTATCCTAACCCACCTCACCAACTTTGTTGTTTAATATAACTTTATCCTTAATAAACCTACTTCAGCCCTTAGTGTTGATTCGCACTCAATTTATTATAATGTGAAAATCAGTGCAGAAAAGAATTATTTATGCAATAACTTGGTCCAACTATCGATTATTCCATTTTATCTCCCTAGAATTACTACGAAGTTGGCTAGAGCCTTGGGAGATGTGGGAACGATACTAAAAACGACCAAATTCACCCATTTCATTACATAATTATAGGTTAATTAAAGGCTATCGTACTGTAAAACTAGCTAATTAGGGTGCATTTTTTTAATCCTATGTAGCAAAAATTCTTCATTATGTACTCCAGTAGGTTGAATTTTATACTGGTCCTATTGCAGCAACTCACAGGTAGAGTAAACCAAAATGTAAAGAAATCTCACAGCACACACTCCCTCCCGATTTGAAGTATGAGAGGACTGGTTCCCCCCCCCCCTCTACTTTCTCCCCTCGTCTGCATCCATTTCTCCGCGGATTATTCTCAATGTTTCAGATGGGGGACTCAATAAAGGGATAATCCAGCTTGTAAACAAGGGAACGCGTTATGTAATGCTTTTGGAGAGAAGGGTGTGTGAAAACACTGTAGGGACACGGAGGAGGGTGGATGCGGAGAGTGGGTTGGTGAGGGGAGGCGGAGGGAGGAGGGTGGGCGAGAGGGTAAGGGGGTGGATGGAAGATACATCGGGATCGGGTGCCGGTTCAGTGATGCTTCCAAGTTCCGTGAAGGGGAGAAAGCCATTTTGATTCCGCTAATTAACTTGAGTAGATTTCGGGGTAAATGGGAAACGGGTGAAGGGTAGGCGGGATGCTGGGCGGAAGGCGGGTTGCTGGAGTAGCGATAAGGCCCCTTTTTTGTGTGCGCAGGGGCTTTAATAACCTCACTCATATCCCCACTACTCGCCCATTCCCATGTTTTGCTGGTGCTGAACCCGCTTTCTGCCGAAATCACTGAATAAACACGTAATATATTCGTGTGGACTTTTAAGTTTCCCTCAATGGGAAAAGCTCATCGTTGGGTGGATGCGGAAATTATTGCAAGACGTGACCAAATGTGCTTTGCCACATTACTTTTTTGTTATCTCAAAATATCTCGGAACGTCTCATATAATGGGACGCGTAGCAGTTAGGGGAAAGGGTTTCAAAGGCAGCCTTCCACCTCTAAAAAAAAGAAGTT
This sequence comes from Platycnemis pennipes, assembly GCA_933228895.1. Classification (NCBI taxonomy): domain Eukaryota; kingdom Metazoa; phylum Arthropoda; class Insecta; order Odonata; family Platycnemididae; genus Platycnemis; species Platycnemis pennipes. The sequence goes on from OW121847.1 coordinate 112,889,454, forward strand.
CAAACAGGTAGCGTCACTTATTGTTTTAGAGTGTTAACACGACGAGAATAATTATAAGCACGGTGCCATTCACGGCCTAGTAATATTTAAAGTCAAGATATTTAATGTACGATAAATTTTTTAAATTTCGATTTCCTTTTTGGATTTTACCTCTCTATTTATTGACTCGTATTTCACGGAGCCGTATAGGTTTAATCATTAAACTTGTGAACAACCTAGATATTATATGTATATAACAAAACGCGAAATTCAATATTACGGTTCTCTGTGGGATTTATAGGATTTTAATGTGGGAAACAATCATGTCTCCAGCAGAACGCTTTTGCTCAATTACACCTGATCGTTTTAACCATCGTCAGTCGAATATATTATTTTCATAATTGTTGTAACAGTTGAATAGCGTGATCAATTCTATATGCTTTTAACGTTTTGCATTTTCGATATCATCTACCCACCTTTTATCAATGGAAACTCGGTCAAGCCACTGTTGAAAGAATTAATATTACTCGAGGCAAAGCAGAAAATATTTACATAAAATTTAAATATCTCTAGCCAAGGCTATTGAAACTAGTTTATAAAAAATTCTCCAATACCCACTATGAATATTTTAAAACTATGTTGCAGCGGTGAAGTTGGATGGGAAAAGTAATTTTGTACCTTTTGAGAATTTATTGTACATGCTCCCACATCCCTGTCAAAAGAATTTTTTTCATTTCCGGGAGGAAAAAAGTCACGTGGAATATATTGCTAAGTTAAGCCCACCAAATCAAATATTGACATCCTATGAACATTCATCGAATGTCCCAAATTTTGCGTTTTGGCCGTGACCAATTATCTCGGCTATATTTGTTGCTCCTATTGAGTTAAGGCCATTGTGACCATATATTATGCAGAACCCACCAAATTACGTATCATATCAAACTGTGGCGATAATTGGTGATGAATGATATCTACGCGTGGAAATGCACCGTTTGTTCTCCGGCTCTTGCTATGTTGCTTGTATTTAATATTCGGATTACCGTCTCAATTTCATGAATTGAATATAGCAAGTGTGTAATTTAATACAAGATAGGATATATCCTATTATATGTTCCCAGGACCACGGTTGAATAGCGCGCAATAATGCACCAAGCGGAGTGTAATTAAATTTTTGTTAAATAACGTCACTTGATGCAGCCACGTAAAATTGCTAAATTGAATATTTGTCGTAATTTTAGTATTACTAAGGACCGTTCTAGAAGGCGTGGTGTGTACGTTCAGTGACGAGACCATTGGACTCCAACCTGGATGTATCCAGTTTAAATCCCAGGACTTGTGCCAGAAAAACCCAAAGAAGGTTATTTTCTGAGACCTTACTGAGATTCAGACCTTACTGAGTTACCGCATGAGGCGCAGGAGAAGGAACTGGTCTCCCTACCCTTATATTTGAATTTCACACGGCGTTAGGCTTACTTAGTCTGTATTTGGTCATCTCTACACTCACAAACAAGGCAAACCTTCGGAATTAACACAACATGTACCTTACGCTTCAAAACTGACGCAAAATGAGTTCAAATATTTGCAAACCTAAAACATTTAAATGGAAGCGAACTTCATTGTATCATGGCTTTGTTCTGCTTCAGGGAAACTTTATCGTGCCTGTTACGTTTCGGACAACATTTCACCACATATCCTGGGGGGATCTTCGTGTCAAATTGATTTTCATGGAAGAACTAACCCATCAGTTTGAAGTTACGGAAGCCTCAATAGTGGTTTCTTTGAATAATTCTGGTTTTATTTGTGTGAGATTATGATCGAAAGGGAAACACAACTCATAATGTGGAAATTATATTTACCACATTCTCTTCCAGATCAGTGTCAGTTAATGCAGATTTCTTTCCATCATTTATTTACATTACCGTTTTGTACAAAAATCGTAACTTCGAGTCAAGAGAGTAAAATATCTCGTATGGCATCATGCAATACTTGTTGTTTTTCCACCGGTTTGTTTGTCCATTATATCATGAATGACATGCAAAAACATTTTACACATGTATTTAAAGTATACAAAGTGAATTAATTGATCCCTTTAAAATTCTGTCGTCTCACAGCAGACGCAGAAAAAAGTCAATTGCCGTTGGACTCTCCAATTCATCAAGTTTGACGATACACTCTTTGATTATAGGAATTGAAGAGAGCAGCTACGGGTACGGTTTAACATAGTAGCTACTACACACCTCATTCTGTACCGACTTTGACATTCAAATTAAAGCCTTTGCAATCAGTACTGTCTCTGGCCATCGCCTAATGTCAAATAGTGGGACCTTTATTCTTCGCTAAAAATATCACAGCTTTCTCTTCATCTGGCCTTAGTTTCCAAATAAAATGTACATAACCCACCCACTCATCACGCAAATTATCTCAGCTGTTGGCCTCCTCTCCTATTAACAGCGACAGTGCAAGCAGTATACCAAGCTTCACTCCACCAGCTCCTATTAACCCTTCGGCTTTCCCGATTGTGACAACAATGATTAGTCTCTATCGGATCACCCACGACAGGTAGGTAAATGGTCAGGTGCCCGATGAATCGTCCACTTCAAATTCTGTATCTCATTTGACTATTGCTCTCATCGCCACAATGGCATCGCATTTTACCTTTATGTCTTGTCATTTCACACAGTTCGTATTGGTATTAAAAGATTACTTACAGAATTGTTTTGCCAATAGCTCCACTCTTGGGTATTCCACAAGTAATTTTGAAAGTTGTTTCGCACTTCAACTCCCTGATTAATTTCGTTCTTTTCCTTCATTTCTTCCACTCATTTCACTTCAACCATCGTCACAAAGGTTGTAGGCTCACTTTACCATTTGTACATGCTGTTCGCTTCGATTTCTCTGATAAATAATTATCTTTGCATTTATATTATTCTACATTTCCTTAGTTATTCTTGTATCTTGATTTTTTCATGTTCCATATGTCGGATACTTCAAGCTAGGTAATTTCTCTTCCCCACCCCTATGAGTTCCTTCTATCATAAAATTATCTAATACAGATCACAGTATCAGGCTTCACGTAATGGAATTTAGACGTATTGGATGAGTAAAAAACTTTAGCAATTTTCCACAATGTAATTTAAAATAATAAAATTACACAACACGTGTTTCGGCTTACTAAGCCATCATCAGGCGTACACTTGGCTTAGTAAGATGGCTTAGTAGCGGTACAGATGGCTTAGTAAGCCGAAACACGTGTTGTGTAATTTTATTATTTTAAATTACATTGTGGAAAATTATTAAAGTTTTTTACTCATCCAAATTATCTAATGTTATTTCTGCCATTCTTTGCTGATTTTTTTTCCTTTCTTCCTAATTTTGTTGGCTAAAACTCCAAGTTTCTAATTTCAGCCGTATTTTATTTATTAATATCAAATAGTCCAGGCAAAGAGGGCGTTCTATCAAAAGAGGAATCTACTTACAGCTGGAAATACAAGCGTAGAAGTAAGGAAACAGTTCATCAGAACATACACCTGGAGCATGTTTCTTTACGGCAGTGAGGCATGGACGATGACAGCAGCGGAGAAGAAAAGGGTAGAAGAATTCGAAATGTGGTGCTACGGAAGAATGCTGAGGATTAAATGGAGCGACCAAGTAACGAGGAACTCCTAAGAAGAGTAGGAGAAAAGTGAAGCCTGCTGACAACTCTAAAAAGAAGAAGGGACAACTTAATCGGCCATATCTTGAGACACGATGGCCTGATGAAGACTATCGTCGAGGGAAAAGTGAACGGGAAGATTGTAAAAGGTAGGCGTCGTATGAGATACATGGTTGTGAAGGATGTAAAAGAGAAGTATTACGTCGCAATGAAAAGTTTGGCCGATAGAAGAATCGAGTGGAAAGCTGCGTCAAACCAATCCTAGGATTGTTGACCAATGATGATGATGGTGAATATCTACTGCACAAAATTAGCTCTAGGCTGTTTCTCCTTTCAATTTAACAATCAATTAATTTATTTTCGAGTTTAACTTTACAAATCCTTTTAAAATTACAAGTGCTGCAGGCGCAATTTCAAAACATTATTTGGTTACAGCATTTTCTTGAGCATACTACAAATAAAATTATTTTCTGCACATTATGCCCCCATAAAAGTTATTGCATGAGGCAGCCGTAACTGCTAGAGGCAAAAGGACTCGCAAGAAATGATTAATTTAAGGCTACGTTGAGGAGATGCAGCCATGTGCACTCTCTCAGAAAAGTTGTTGAAATGCCACTCACTGAAATAACATGGCGCTATATCTTGAGCTTACATTGCTTCGCTCCGTTCTGGCTCTCAACTTGTCGTCCCCACTTTATCTTTCAGCGGTCTAAACTCTTTTTTGAGATTCCGTGTGTTCACTTATAGCGCTGACCTGGATACTATGCTTCTTCCACCAGATTCGGGTGATCACGTACCCTCATGGAACGAGATATATGAGAAAACTAGGTAGAGGTCTCCAAAAAAGCTTCCAATGCTGCCGGCCTACCTAATCGCTTGTTTTTCTTTCGATTTTGGCTTTTCATTTGATAGTAATAGCAGTGTTACAGGATAAAATATGAAAAATTTATCACACAAAAATAAATTATATATACCTACCATCACATAACTTTTTCTTAATCCTAAAAAAAAATATTTTTGATAGGTTTCAAAACAGTTAACGGAGTCCAGCTGTCAGTTATAGGTTATAAAAGGACAATAATAATTGAAGCACGGGTTTAAGCTTTCATTGCGGTCAGCTTCTCCCAATGCATATAATTAAGATCAAGATGGCAAGTATTTTTTTCATCATCATCAGTGCATAATCCATAATATCAATTGACGCTGCTCTCCACTTGATTTTCTCATCAGCTAACATCTTGATATTTGCATGATTCTTCTCTTTTACGTCCTTAAGAACTTGATCCATGACTATCATGCGAGGGCTTCCTTTTCCCTTCTTCCCATTCACTTGTCCATCAAGATTGTCGCCATCAAGTCGTCACATCTCAAAAAATGGCCGTTTTCAGGAGATTTTCAGGTGTTCAGGAGATTTTTCTTTCCCTTCAGTCTAGCTGGGACTTATTAGTTAATCCCTCGGTCTGCCTATTTGATCTTCATCTTTCTACTGTGGTAAACATTTCGAATTCTTCAAACCTTGTCTTCTCTGCTGCTGCTATCGTCCATGCCTCACTGCCAGAAAGAAGCGTTCTCCGAATGTTGATTCTGATAAATCGTTCCCTTACTTCCACGCTAGTATGTCCAGCTATAAGCAGATTCTTCATCTGGTACATTGTCCTCTTCACTTGGGCTATTCTAGCGACTACTTCCATCTTACTTTGCCCATTGCAAGTTATTTGGCTACTAAATAGCAACAATCATTCATCTCTTATAGCTTTTGCTTCCAAAGTTCAACTTTGACATGGCCTTCTCTCTTATTCTGCATACATTTACTTTTGTTTTCTTTTCACTTATGTTCACGTGACCTCTGGTCAATTTCCCTTTGAATGTTCTCTTGTTAACGTTGTCTTTGAATATTCAAGGAATTCAAACAATGAAATGAAGCGCATTTTGAGCGCAACTCATATCGTGTCTCTAATTTTATTAAATCGTGAACTTAGTGTTGCAATCACAGTAAGTGTTGGAAATATAAGTTGTTTTTGAATAGCAGAATTTACACAGTGAAAAACTCCACCTTGATTGGAACTTGAACTCGGAACGCTTTTTATCCGGTCAGGTGCTCTACCAGTTGAGCTATCAAGGCTTCCTTCCCGCTGTTGATTCCTAGAGGCCACAGGCAAGCCGATGAACAATGTCACAGGCAAGCCGAAGTCTTTCGCACATCGTCACCGTCCACGAGGTTAATGCCGACTTTAAACACTAGTTGATTACTTTAATATTACTTAGTGCTTACTATATGTACGACAAGACGGTATCATATTCACTTTTAGGACCTCAAGAAATCCTCAAGACAGTGGTAAGCGTTGATAACTCAACTGGTAGAGTACTTGGCCAGACATCAAGATATTCCGGGTTCGAGTCCAGAAGGGTGGATTTTTTCTCTTTGGAAATTATGTGCATTTCAGTTGGAGACTCCGATTAGGTGCTTGCGGCTAATTTGCAATCCTTGAATTAGTTGTATTACATTTTCCATCTAGAACAGGCAAATAATGATATATTACTAATGCTCTGGACATCAGTACGATGCGACGCTTAGATTATGTCTGGTGGAATGTCATTCCTCTAAACCAACTTAAGGGTCCTCAGAGTCATCCTCGTGCACAATTATGGCTTCTTACAGGGGATCACGCTGCCATGAATGTGTAAACTGATGCATATTCCCTTGAACGTGAAGCGTTTTTTTTGCACAAAATAAATGCGCCGAGGACGTTTTATTTTACATGCAAACCCCAGAAACTCTCAGGATTTTCTGGTGGAGAGGGACGTCGAAAATCAATTTGCCCGCTGCAACTCGAAATGGCAAACGCGTTGAAGCAAATTAGCCCCCTTCGGTTCGATGCATCCTCCACATTTGTTCCCGGGGAGAGAGAGAGAGAAATAAAAGGCTAACTCCATCAGCAGGACCGGACGTGCAACTACATCCCAAACACTTCCTAAGCATCGATCGCTAGGAAGGGGGTTGGGAGGAGGGCAGGGGCGTCGGACGGCCGGGAACAAAAGGGAAGCGGCAACGACAAGGACGTCGCGACGCGCCAAATGCGGGGCGCCGTGGCCCACGACACGTGTTCCCCGCGTGTCGGTTTGGAAGCGGTTTTAACGTGTTGTCCATCGGATATAGATCACGCTACACGCTGAAAACCGTGTCGCATTACATAACACGCGGCTAGAACTTACACCGGTGCCCTTTGAGGACTGGGAGGATCGGGAGGTTTTGAGAGCGTCCCGGCGACCCCTCACCTCCCTCCACACCCTCTCTCTCATGTGGGAACCATTCCTTTGAAACAACATCTCCCTCGCCGCTGCCATCGCCGCCGCCGCTAAAACTTTCGGAAAACGGGAAACTCCCTCCCTCTGGGTTTAGGAAAACCGACGTTGTCTCCTTTGTCATCCCCGGGATCCCCTTCGCCCTCTAACCCCCGTCTCACTTTCCATCCTCGCCTCTTTCCCACCCCCATCTCGACGGAATATCAGCCCGCTGCGGCCAACGGTGGGAGAGGGAGGAGGGGGATAGCTTGGTGGTGGTGGTCTCAAGCAGCCGAAATCCTCCCTCTCGCCTTCAGCTCCACCCGTGTGACTCGCACAACCAAACTCTCTCCCATCCCTCTTATCCCGTCTCTCCATCATCATACTCTCCTTGGGGGTGGGGGGACGAATTTTTTGGGGCATGAGAAGGCTGGGTTAAGTAGGGAATCGTTATGTTTTCGTATCATAGGCTTAGTGAGATCATAGAGGCATCGATACACGACTATGGAATGGAGAAATGAAGGAGCTATGAATGTATTTTCGCTCCAATGAAGTGGACCAAATACGCAGTTAATCGACATCAAAATTTTACCTTGAAAGCCTCCGTTGGGGGTGGTAGGTCATTTAGCCGTGAATTTAAATTCTAGCTGAATTAAAAAGGCTGGTTATTGATAATAATGTTTGATGTGTAATGTGATTGAAGTAATTGTACTTTATGTATGTTATAGTTATGTATCACTTGGTCCGATAGCTTCATTCTCAAGATTTTCTGATTCTGTCTATCATGCGTATGTATTGTAAGAGTGGAAATATGTTAAAGTGTCAGATTAAAATACGTGTGGTTTGAGGTTTTCCTTGAATCGTGCAAACAAACATCTAATCTTGTCATAGTCATCTAGAGTTTACCAACCAAGCCCTTCCAATATCTAAGTAACACTTTCTATACGTTGATAAAGATATGTTACGAAACGAGCAACTTTCCTTGGTACCTTAGTCTGAATAAAATCCCGAGCTACATTCTTTTGTTTTCAAACAAAAGCATTACTCATTGGATCCAAATGCGTGATTCATACACAAAACAAGGACTTACAAGTTAAAAATAACGATTGCTTTTCCATTTGAGCTTTTTCCCACAGTTTGTATGATAAATCCAGGTCTCTTCCGTGCTGTTCCTCAAACGTTTTGAATTTGATTCCCCGTGATAGATTGGCAAGAGCGATTCTCAGATATTTTCCTTCACTTGCCATACTTCGTCTACTCCACCAATATTATAATTTTAAATTACTTTCAATGTTTCTCCCAGACGAATATTACGGTGCATTTTTAGGCAAAGTTAATGTTTGTCTTTTTACACCAAGAATTCATAAAATTAAGATCGGTTGTGAGATACTTCAAGCATGTTTTTTTATTTATTTCTTGATATAGGGCGGCTTTATAAGCATATAATCTTATGTTATGGGAAATATTCTCAGAGGAATTGAAGACAGGATTGGGTATATATGTAAACTTTGTTGCCAAACCGTGATAACTTCTTTTCATATTACACATGCTTGTTCCTGCTTAAGGCTGCTACCGGTTGCTTCATTAAGCCAAGTTTGATGTGCAACGGTGATCGCAGTATTTTATAGGGATCAACCAGTGGATGTGAAACAACGTTTTTTCGTCAGGCGTAAATATATTTATGACTGGTACCTTCTTACGTACCCTATATTCATCCCTTGCTATACAGTCCCAATTATAAAAAAATTAGAAAATTTAGTTTTGGCTGCTTTTTGACCGAACAATATTCCAATCATCAAGTCACTCCGATTCACAGACCATTCACGAATCTTCTACCGCACACTTTTCAGCAGAAATTTAAGGATTTCGTATATAGAATTCAAAGCCACAGAATATGCTGCTGAAATGGATGAGTGAAAGTTACCGTTGGGCAACAAAACCAATTTTGAATGGGGTTTTCTAATATCTGTGAACAGCCTTCACTGTACAGAATTTTAACTAATCATGAATTATTTCATGACAGTAGGAATGTCTTATCAATATACCAAACCACCTTCCTCAGAAAAAATCTTAATCAAATTAGCTTCTCGTTGTATGCACTAGGAGAACCTTGTATAAAAAATTGTTTTCATGAAATTTTCGTCTTCAAAGCTCTGCAGAATCTGTGGGCAAATTTGGATTGCGAACAAAAGCATTCAGTTCATGCTGGATATATTGCACTGCTGTTTCATCCTCCATAGCACTTTCTGGTTGGTACATTACATCACCGTCTGAATCGGTGTGTTTCATTTTCATTATCCGTCACGTAAGCATTTTCACACGGTACTAATGCTGACATATGCATGCAAAATGATTGAAGCACTATGATCGAAAAAAAGGATTTTTTAATTTTCACGTTTTCGTGATTTGTGGAAACATTTAACGTAATGCGGATTTTTCCATGCCATTTTCTAAATTCAGGGAAAAATCCATTTGGATACAAATCTTCATTTAAAAATAAAGTAATAAATGTTGCAAATTTGGAGATTTATGTAATTTTCCACCTGGTAGGAGAAATAATTCAAGGCTGAGATTCTGCGAAATATAGAGGTTAAAATGTATACAAACCAATACCTTCTATCGTAGCCAGTGGAATAAGTATGAACCCTTATGATGGTAGGCGTGAATAGAGCAGTAAGAGAATAAGATTTTAAGGTGCGAACGAACGAGGTTACATTGAACCGTCTCATCTATTCTTAAACCTATGCCTAATTATTTGAGGAAAGCAACATTACTGTCTTGGCTGACCTAGAGGGGTGTGCTTGAATCGTTCGAGATTAATTCCGATATGGAATAATCCCAAACGCAATGTAAAAACGTACTTCTGAGTCCTTAGTTACGTACCGGTATTAATCTCTAAAGATTCAAGCATAGTTATCCTAGAATCCGTGACTTTTGGCTGCTATGCTGACATATTTTTAGCTTGACTACCAATGCCAGACGAAATTAACTCCTTAACCGCAGTATTAAAACGTATGAGGTCATCAGTCAACTTATAAGCGATAGACGCATAAGTCATACAAAAGAATATACTCCACTCTCTCATACCAGTATGCCATTTAATATCTTGCTGTGCCTATGAGTCTATTCATAGCGGAGGAGAATTGAGAGTAAGGGAAACTGGTCGGGCAATGGAGAGGACCTCGTCAGCCATCCCCCTCCACCACGCACGAATCTCTGGAGAGGTCGAACGAGGCCTCCTTTTGCGACCCTCTCTCATTCTACCTTCTCTCTCTCACTTTTCGGTTTCTCCTCCTTCCTCACCCCCCCCCCCTCACCTCTTCCTCCCACTACTTCCCCCTCCTCCCACGCAACTGGCGAGAGCAAAGGGAGAGAGGAGAGCGGTGGGGGAGTGGTGCTCCATGGGGGGTTGGGGTCGGGCAGGAAGGGGTCGGATCTCTCTCTCTTGTAATGTGAACCGAGAGGCTCGCCGGGGAGGAGGAAAGCGGCTTTAGTCCTGATCCATCGAGACCATATGGTCCTCCTTCCTTGCGTGAAACCCCCGCGGTCATAAAAGTAATGAGAAACAAAACGTTAGTGAATAAAGAATGGGGCTGGGGAATGAAGGGAAGGAGGGATGGGAACCGAACGAGTTATATCTTTCCACAGTCATAACATGTGAATACGGGTTTTAAAAAAAAAGAGTAAACCTCATCTATTTAGACCTAATTCTCATTGATGTAGGTTTAAAAGTGAGGGATAAATTCGCTATCGTATTACTTTTTTTTTAATTTCTCTGATTTCTTAGCTCAGGATAGCGACGTGGCTCAAACAAGTCATCCACTCACGGAAATTTGTAATTCAAAAACATGCAGCAGCGTCCGAATGCTCGGCCATGCAGAAGAGCTCTCACTATGTCGAGATTATCTAGTAGTGACTAGTTTAATAATGTGTAGATAACTTCATCCCTATCTCACCACCTTCAAAATAATAACCTTGGGTATCTCAACTCAGAGTTAAATTCCTAGAATGACGCACTGGGACCATACTGCTGTTGGAAAGCTCATTGTTGACGGGAAAAGAGAGTGAGAGACATAGTGGGGGATAAACTAACTTTTGACTAGTTAATTCAAGGGAAATGCGAGGGGCTTCATCTTCCCCCACGGTATTCTGCCCATGAGTCAAAACATTATTCCTCTCTTGGGGTAGAGGTTGCGGAGTTTGGTAGCAAGGGAAGGCAAGTGGGTGTGAAGAATCAAGTGGTTGTTGATGGGATGTGCGAGGAGAGAGTAGTGGGAGAAGGATAGCGATAATTCGTAAGGAATGCAGGGAGAGCAAGAGACGAGAGAGAGAGAGAGAAATGTCAGGGGAGGCAAGCACCTACCCCCCATCTCCTCACCCGGCTTTGGTATAATCCCCATGATCTGCCTCCCGCGGCAACCAAACCCCCCTGAACCCCTGGGCCAAGGGCAGAGAGGGAGGAACGACCAACAAACCAACCCCTCACCCCTTCCAACGGATCAACCATCCCCACTGCTCCTCATCGCACGATTCATTATCCAGCTCGCTCCCTTGACGGTGAGTTTTGCTTTCTCTCCTTTCTCCTCCCTGAATCCCGTCTTAACCCTCCCCCTCCCATTTTTAAATCCCCTACCCTCTTTCACACCCTACGCTTGCGTCAATTACTTTCTCACTTTCCCCCTTTCCCCTGTATAGCAGTGACGCTGCCCCCATCCTTCCTTCCCTTCAGGTCCACCCAACGGCTCCGCCATTTCCATTTCTGCGCTCGTAATGAATTTCTTCGGAGCCAGCGTCAGGGAAGGGGATTGGGCCGAGGGTTTTAAAAACTCGGTTACTCGGGAGAGGAGTGAAGGTTTATGTGGGGAAAAATTTCTCTCTCCGTCGGTCCTTTATTTCCCCCTCTTCCCGCGTCTCCTCTCGCCTGGACTGCTCTCATTTCATCTGGGTCTTAAGCGTGAAATTGACGTTTCACGACAGGAGCTGGAGATTCGGACGAAAATTGACTGTGAAATGAAAAACGACTCGAATATATATTAATATAATCACCAGTCTCAAGGTGGCAGATGTATCGAGCACAATCATATTTTATACGGCTAAAATACGCCAATTTTACTTCCTCACCAAGCGTAGATGGAACGTTCTATCACATTAGTAAAATAAATGTCTCATTCATTCTCCTTAGGCAGTAATGCCACGAGCGTTGAAGCTAACGTATTGGTCTTATGAGTTGAGGTTCTTTGCTATATATTATACTTGATGCGTCCCGTAAATAAATGGTTGTCTATAAATGTTATTATTATATTATTATTATTATCTATAAATGTTATTAAATGTCTAATAAATATTACTATAAATCCTTACTTTCGGGAGTTCAAATTTGATGCAACCAACGTGTCATTATTGCAACGGTACGCCCTGAGAAACATCTCTGTTCTCAACTGCCCTCCCAAATTGAAAATTCCCATGATGAAGTCAAATTCAACGTGCTCCTCTTTTTGAAGAATGCCCTGAAGAAAAAGGAGTCATGTGATTCCTCAATATATAATAATTTATTTAAAGTGGTTTCGAATCTGAACTTTATAAAAGTTTTTAAATATATCAGGGTGAAATAACATTCATGTGCATTTCTTGCTGATGTTTGCCTGGGCATCTTCCTACTCCTTCACGTCCATTTTCCGTAAATTCACCTATCTGCATATATCTAAAGTTTTATACCTACAAGAGTTTTATAGGTTTTTGTTTTATATCAGGATCCGCAACTAAATATTATATAATGTCGATTGCTCTTTCTGATTTCCTCCGCCGTCACTTAGATATCAAAATGATAAGAGGAATCAGGCGTAGCAGTAGTCATATGTTGAGAACGTTAAAATTGAAACTCACGAACTCATTGGTCTCGATTTATTACATAATTATTTGTAAACTTTGCATGCTTCAATATGCGTCTGTAAAAACCATCTACTAGGATCTCTGTCTTTCAAGAGAGAGGTTGAAATGGGTTTATCGTGTGTAAATAACGAGGTATTGTTTCTATGCAACTGCGTCTCGTCGTGTCATCTTTCCATTTGCTTCACGGCATTGTCTCGATCTGCTATGAAGAGCTGGCTTTCAGAGTGCATTTTAATGGAATCCCTTCTCGTTGACCCCTCTTCCTGGAGTCAAAATTTCACGAGCACAAGCGAGAAAGCTTAGTCTGCGACCTACACTTAACAAGGTCATCCTGCTACGGCCACCGGTTGCATATTAATTTAATGTTAACAGCCCGGAAACCAAACTCCGTGCTCCTTAAATGGATCCTCCCTTAATAAGTGACCTTTTAAGTAGAGTTGCACTCTACTACCCTTTTGCTCTCGGCTAGGCTGGAATAATGCAATTTGGAGGCATTTATTCACCTGTTTTTCTTATCTAAAGGAGGCCAATCTGTCCTTTTCACCACATTATGCAGTCCTTTGTCTTTCATTTTACCCTTTCACAGTTCAGTTCCAGCGTACTTGCTTTCATATTTTGCTTTTCTTTTGAGTTGAAATTATTTAAAACTTTGTCTGTTTTTCTTCAACCCATCTGTCTCTGAACTATAACGTAACTAACTTAGTGATTGCCTCTCTGAATTCCTGTACGATTTATTGATATATTTTCCATTCTTTGATTACTCCCTGTTAATTGTAGCGCCAAAGCGCTTATCTCATGCAATCTAACACATGACTTTATTATGCCATAACGCTCAAACTTCCGGTTTAGCACCTAAATTTAGCTTTTAAAAATTTTTAAATGCTAAAATTCAGGAAATCTATTCTTAACACAAATACTACAGAATAGTAGGCGATACATGGCACAATATAGGGATAATATTATCGTAGATGGATCAATGTTTATTTTGTAGATATGAAAATAATGAGCAATTGAAATAGAAATTGAAACTTACGTTATTTGACAAATAACAATTAATTTACAGTGTTTGAGTTCCATCTTCTGTAGAATAAACTTTAATTCAATCCAAGTACAGTTTTCAAAGAAGTGGCTAAGAAATTAGCAATGAAGGGTTATACATATGCAGTTGCAGGTCTTAGGCAGCCAGATTGGTTATGCGTTAAAATAGCGATCATAATTGCAATTTTCAGCAAAACAAAAACACTAGGTCACCGAAGAATGACTTCTCTCATTAGCTAAAAACCAACGAATATTCCAATTTCGAAAGTGGCCGCGATGTAAAGGAATGAAAGAAATTCACCCCGATAGCTTTTCATAATTTTGAAATTCACACTATTTAATAGTTTCAAATTATCTGATTTCACTAGGAGTCAACATAATCCTGGCGGTATATTCATACAGTTTTTTATTCAGCTTCAGAAATACAGTTTCCTGAAAGCGAACATATTTTACGATTTTATTGTTGCCTGATTATTATTTTAGCTGCAGCGGAAAACCCGCTCCCTCTTTTCTTGGAACCACAAAATTGCCGGCTGTGACAGAAAAGGAAATAATAACTTTCAGAGCTCAGCTCAGTTGAGGAACAAAGGTTATCTTTGAGTATAAATATTCCTTGAACACTTTACTCCAGCATCATTAGTGGCCACGGGGGAGACATCTATTTCATTAGCTTTCTCAGCTCATGTATCGCTCTATACACAATTCTTTCCCTCCCTTTCTCTGCGAAGTGGTCAGAAAACTGCGAGGCATTCTTTTCTCATTCCTCCTCCACCATCGGGTACGAAGCTTTCCCCACGACCTGACCCCTGAGCCCGCACCCCCCCTAATGGTCCCGCCGAGTGGCCGGCCCTCTCCCGGCACCACCACCCCCAACCCCTTCACCCCTTTGGGCTCCTTTCCCACGGCCAAAATTCTTCGCACCCATTTCTCTTCCTCAATCCCCGTTTTCTCCGTCATTCCCCGGATACCCTGCCACCCACTCTCCGTTCCGTCCTCCATGCGCTCCCCCACTTCGACCCTGCACTTACTCACGTGGTTATACCCAATTACTTCTCCCGCCCGGGAAGCATTTTTCTTTCGCGCCGCACCCTCTTCCACCCCCGCTCGCTCTTTCCGTTCCCCGCTCCGGACGGCCCGCTTTCTTCTTCTCACTTCAGCCTCCGTGGTTGCTTTCGCGTCTTCCTTTTGCGGTCATGGTTTTTTTCCCCCCCGCTTCTCGTTATCCCCCTCTCCTCTTACCCCGCTCGGACAGTCGGTCCGCGCTCTCTCCCCCCGGAAACAAACCCACGCTCGGCCTCCGTCCTTCTAAAGGAGAGAATATTTTTCCATCCAAGGAAAGAAAGCCCCATTTTTTCTCTTTCTCGTTCTCTCTCCGTTCGCTCATCACTCGACGTGTGCAATTTATTTTGGTCCTCGAAGTCCGCCCGTGGAAACCTTTATCCAACGTGGTGGGTCATTTTTAAAATCCAGCTCAATGATGGGCAATCGTTGGTAACGATTTGATTGTTTTCAAAAAGTTTCTCTCAAAAATGCAAACTTTTGTGAAATTTCAACCCCCATCCTGTTTAATTACTCCATTTCTTGTGTTCTAGTAGTACTCATGTCATCGAATGTGATTCTCACTCGCTAATTTCTCCCACCATCATCGATGGAATTAACTCGATTGTTTTTTTGTCTGGTAGATTGAGATTGATAAATAGAAACGCAGTTTTTGTCCTTTATCAATGACCGAATCAACAGAACAGCAAAACGGTTTGGCTTGTTACAGAACACCAGGCTTAATGATAGCGTTTCATGTTAGAGCACGTTTTCTTTAGGTACTTGCCACTTCATCCATCTAATGCAAACTCCCACTAATGGTAAATAATGGCCTAATATTCTAAAATATAATACACCGTAACACATAAGAAGTAGTACTACGTAATGCATGCAGACGAATGATGAAGAATAAATGGATCGACCGTGTGACAAACGAAGAAGACCTAAGAAAAGTGGGAGAAAATAGAAGTCTGATGAAAACTATAAAAAGAAGACGTAACAATTTAATCGACCATATCTTGAAACGCGATGGCCTAATGAAGACAAATGTCGAGGGAAAAGTGAACGGGGAGATTGGAAAAGGAAGGCGTCATATGAGATATATGGATCAGGTCGTGAAGGATATGAAAGAGAGGAATTACGTTAATATGAAGAGATTGGCCGATTGAAGAATCGAATGGAGGGCTGCGCAAACCAATCCTAAGATTGTTGACGCATGATGATGATGACGTAATGCATACCGTTTGTCTGAAATTTATTAGTGTTACTCTTTTTGTTCACTCTGCCAATTTAGCATAGAACCACAGATTCAGAGAATATGTGGGTCAGAGTTCAGAATCACAGATTCTTCTCGGGCCAGAAACACCTCCAGTTTACATCTACTCTGTATCCAGCAAGCCATTATGAAGGGGTTATGTGTGAGATAGGAGACAAATCGTCAACAGTACTAAGCAACGAACTTGCTTTAGTCGATGTAATACTTAATAGAAGAAACTTGATAGTCATGCATGACTTGGACACGTGCTTATCAATCTAAAACTTAAACTGAAATTAAACCTATACACGTTTTTCACTAAAAGAGTTTGCATTACTTCCTGTGATATATCTTCTTTTCCCCCATCAACGCATTATGTTTGCGTGTGCCTTTTCAAGCTATTGTTACCATGGAAATATAACTATTCACTAACAAAAGAATAACGTTCGGAAGATATTTGCTCATGTAACTTTTCATTTCCGAGACTTGCTTACGTCGGTTTCAGACCAAACCCTAAATAGCTCTCCTCTTTTCAGTGCCATCACTCACCTCCCCTTCCTTTACTCTCTAATTCGTTAAAGTCTGGCTCCTCCTCGAAACCTTCCCTTTTTCAACTACTCGTAATTCGCTATCTCCACACTTCCCTCTCTCTCTCTCTCCTCTACCCTCCTACTCCCCTCTCCTCGTCCATTTCCACCCCCGCTGCAGTTACACCTCACCTTCCACCCCAACACTCGCTCTTCTTTCCCACGCACGGCACTCACGTCACTTCCCTGCTTCCTTGACCCCTCCGATCCCACCAAAAAGCTCCTTCCTCCACCCTCACGTTTCTCCTGTTCCGCCCCTTCACTCTCAAACCTTCCTCCTCAAGTTGCCTACCCATGGACCATTCCAACACTTCTCTCCCTATTTGGTTGAATTCCAAGCCTTGCGTGCGTTTTCCCCCACCAAATAATCCGTTTCCTTTTCCCCCTTATTTTGGTCAAAATTGCGAGTGGTAGTGAGCTTCATTGGACATAGCGATGGGATAAATTGCGCAGTGATTTATTTCTTGAGAGCCTAAGCATAAGAAAGCAATTGAATTTCTACGAAAAGACATAGTTGAGTAGGTCGGAATTAATTGGTACGTAGTTGCATTGCTTTTACATAGTTAAAATAATTTGAAGGAGTCGACGGACAGCTATGTTTATTTGCTCCACTTCAAGGTTGGCGGGTGATTGGGTAGGGGTAGGAATTTTTCAGGGAATGAATGAGGAGTTCATTGTTTAACTTAATTATTTGATTGGAATTATTTGACTAATGTATTTGATCTAAATTCATTATTTAATTTATCTATAGAAATGAATTACAATTCAAAAATATTACACTACTTTCTATTCACTAACATTAAACGGTATGAGAATTGTCCTAGGTACGTACATCCGTCTCTAGGGTTCACATCAACTAACCGGTGGTCTGTTTATCTTTATAAAACCCATTCTAAGGTTAAACTTCACCTCAACTTAACGTCCACGTTAACTAACGAGAGATTTAACCAGACATTGTAAAACCGGCCCTTAGTGTCATTTATAGGTAACATTTCATGTGTCTCGTAGCTGTATACTTAACATTTTCCTCGGGTGGAAGCAGTGAGACTCATGGTTTCATATAATTAGAATATAAACAAAGTAATATTTTTTTTTGCATTCCTGCAAGCTAGTTTCTTTCTGATTTACAATGCATGCCCGGTGATGGTTCACCCCTTGGCACACCCTTGCCGTGGCTTGCAGTGGACAGAAATCCACTGTGGGCATTAGTCTACTCTTGACAAAAGGCGTCAAGGAGCACACAGTTTAACGTCCTATCTGATGGCCAGAGTAGTGAACTTGAGGTGCTACGAACACAGCACTCATGTGGGGCCAGGCAAACCAATGAAAAATCTCCAGCATGAATGGGTGGGCAGTGCCCGGGCTCTCGGGAAAAGAGGTCAGTACTCTAGCCACCTAATCAACCCAATCTTTCTTTTACTTTTGACACTCAAAGTGCCCCTCGGTGGTAGATAAACGACTTATGAGCTAATTCTAGTGTGCTTCAATGGTGTTCTCCTGCAATTCTCAAAATATTCACTTGTCGGAGTGCAATTGTGAGTTTAATTCCTCTTTAGCCCTTGCCAGAATTCCTTATTCTTCATTCGTTGAAACGTATCTTGCTTTACTTTGTGGAAAGTTTATCACCACTGTCAAAAATATGTAAGAAATTTACAATGCGAGTTTGTAAGGTAGAAACTATTACGTAGCTAGCTATTTAAAATGTCGGAAGAGAAATTAAGAAGTCAAAGAGAAAAAAATGGATGAAAAACTGTTGATTCAAGGGGATCTTAAATATTTTAATATATTGAAAAAATACGCATTAGGCGTTATTAAGTGGAATTCCTGTATAATAAAAAATGCAACTTTCCACTGGGATAAAAATTTTATTGCTACCAAGGTTTCGATGTGCTACATCATCATCAGATGGGGGAAGGAGGCTGGGGGAAAGGCAATCAAGTGTAAGGTACCGGGAGTATCTGGAGAAAAGGGGAAATGGGTACGAGGCATAAAAGCATATTAATCACAAGGACATTTATAGGAAGACACCCAAAACTTTCTCCTGATTATGACGTAGTAAATTAAAATCTAGGTCGTAATTATATTGCTCGCTCCGTGAAAGATCGCATTTTTATTCCGTATTATTCTATGCACTTAGCTGTATTATTTTATGCAGTTTGCTGAATGGGTAAAACAAATAATTCGGCATTCATGGGTTTTTATTGGTGGGTCTTACTGAAAAGTAATGCAGTGTGCTATCACTTTTACATTCCAATGGGTAGGATATCAGGTGCAAGTTATTGTGAAGGTTTGATATATAGTTATTTCTTGATGGAGACTTCTTAGTCTGGAGGGTGATGTTGCATGAGCAAGAGTGGAACATGCGTCGTCAGAGAAAATGCCTGGGTTCACAAGTTTGAGAGGAAAAATGTTATTTATCACCTAAAATCGCCTGAAATAGAACGAACACCCAGCGATAAAGTTAGCCGGAGTTTGGCTGAGAAAGCCATAACGCAAGTGCTTTTAAAGGTATTGTCCCTTTATACAAAGTCTTCGCGAGGAAAAATATGAATCTTCGTCCACGTCCATGTCTTTGCCGTCCCTCTGGAAAATATGGGCACTCAGCTAACTCTTAATATGCCCTTACTTATTAATTTCACCCCTACCCTCCCCCCTGTGCGACCCAAGGCACCCTCTCCGAAACCCGCCTCCACCCGATGGATCCAAGCTCTCCCCTTCCCCACTCATATAATCTCTCGTTCCCTTCCAACCCACCCTCGCCCACCCACCCATTCCAAACTTCCCTTCCTTCCTTTCCTTCCTTTCCTTCCTTTCCTTTCATATCCCTCTCTCTCTCTCTCTATTTCCCTCCCACTCCTCCTCTCCATCTATTAATTCCACCGGTTTCGTCCCTTTCTTCTTTATATTTTTCTCTGAATTTTCCCCCGTTGCCCCTAACCCCCAAACATATTTCCCTTATTTAGCGTTTAATTTTCTCGCCACCCTCGGTCGCTCCTTTTATTTCCCGTTATTCTGAGCATGGACCCCGTCCCCTTCCCCCAACCTTTCTAAAAAAAAGGAAACCAACCCTCTTCCTTCTGAACTGCGCTCACCCAAATCGCACACGAAGATCTCCTTTCCCTCCATTCTTCTATCCCTCCTACTTTACCACTGCCTCTGTGAGTCTTCCCCTTTGTCTTTCATCCCATCCCACCCATTGCAATAGCTCTGCTCGGCTCATAATAAAGTGTGCTACTAACAGGCGCATGTATATATTTTTGTTGCTTGTTAAGGGCCAACTTTTGAAAAGACGGAAGACAAATAATCAGTAGATTAACCCATGCTTGAAGGACGCTCTGCTGAAACCAACCAACGCCAGGAAGCAAGGTAAGGGAACTTCTATTCTCCGATCTGCTGCTCAAAATCTACAATGCCTTTAGCACATATCTGCAGCATTATACCTAGTGGACCTAGTTGGACCGGGACACATTTGAAAGGCAAGGCTGGAAGAATTTGAGGGACAGTGTTACAGGCAGATTATGTTAATAAAAATTATAGAACAAGTAAATAATCAATATTTAGGAGCAATAGGGGAAAATTCGATTCAGAATTCTAAAATCAAATATATAAATAAAATGTTGGGCGTATTGACATAAATTTCACCAAAATTCCGCTATAGAGAGGAAAAAAATTGGAAGAGTAGAGGTGGTTAAGTACATCTGGTAGTACGGAGAACAATATGTGAAGCACCAATCAGGTGGGAAGTGACTAGTGAAAAATTACAGCCGAATAGAATTCTCTACTAAAAAAGCAGCTGTTATAAGCTGAAACTATACGCTTAAATGAAAGGAAATAATTAATTAGAACTTGGATATGGTTCATGCTTCTTGGACTCGTCACTGGATAAAAGCCTCAGAAAGATAATGCTCTAAGTATTTGAGAATTGGTGCTACAGTGGAGTGGTGAAGATCAAATTGCTATGAGAAAGATTCGGTTACCTTATTGGGCACATCATGAGGAGTGATGCTCTCATGAACATAGCTGTCGAGAGAAGAGTGAATGTGAAGACCTGTGATGGAAAGTCAGGGGTGAGGTAAATGCCAATTTAACCATAAAAGACAAGCGATGATAAGATGCATCGCTACTCCTATCCTTTCTTATGAATTTTCGTATGAGAAAATGCTGAAGCGTATGAGTATGTTTATGTCTGTGCCTCAGAAAAACAGCTTTCTCTCTTTATTCCTTCCCACCCAGTTTTCCACACCTCCGTCTGCCCCAAGGAAACGTAGTCGTCGGCGAAACTAGCCGTCCACCAGTCGTGTCTCCCAATCCCTCCCGTAGCTGCACCAAAACCCCAAATCCGTTTTTCCCCTCAGCTCAACTCCTCCGGCTCAACTCCGAAACCTCCTCCGGCAGGTGGGGAGCCCTCCAACCTCCTTCTCCGCTTGCGGTACCCTCCTGCCGTTCTCGTGGATACTATAAATCCAAAACTCCTGTCTCCATTCCTCTCCCTCGCCCCCTACCTCCCTAGCCAACCCTTTTCCCAACCCGCCAAGAGCGTAAGACCCCATTCATCTATCGCATTCTCTCCCGTGCTTTCACTTTCTCGCATTAAGTCCGTGCGCAGCGAGGCTTTCCCTGCCACATATCTTCCGTTTCTACATCCTCAATGCCCTCCTTCCAATTCTAACTTCCAACCACCACTGAGTTTGTACTGTTGTTATCAACAAGGATGGAATTTCACTTGTGTCCGTTCATATTCCAACAGTGTCTTCCTGCATTTTGAATTGATTTTTGCACGTGATCGTGTTCTTAACGGCTTCATATTCGCAACGCATTTTAGTGGAACAGGAAAGAGCCTGAAGTAAGGTGTTCATATCTATATTTTGCTCAATATAACTAGAACTAGAAATTGGCTTTAAATAATTTTTATTCTGATTGTAATTCTATTTATATACCTGCACTAAATTTCAGTGAAACGGGAAAGAGCCTGTTGAAAGGTATAAATGCTTATATATGGTGTTTACTGCTCTTGAAATAAGTTTCAATCAGTTTTTACTCTGGTCGTAATTCTATTTTGTGCACTCATTTGAATTCTACTGTTAAAATATTTCATGTCGTTCACTTTAGATAATAGGTGAGAACGAAAATTCAAGAATTTCAGCATGGATTGTGAGTCTTAAACTCAAGAAATATATAGGTACTTATGAAATTGAATATGATATAAAAAAGTCGAAAAATATTGTGCAAATATCTTAGGGCACGGAAATCAAATTTCACTGGACTAGAGTGCCAATTTGACATCATATCCATTTGAAACTTTATAAGTGAATTATTTTCTTGCGTGAAAATGCACACTTGTGGTTTAAGATGCCAAAAGTGTTCCCTGAATTTCCAAGAGTGGTAAAACTTGATGCTTCAAACGAGAAAACTATTATTTACCAGATATGAAAAAATGTACATTGTTTTCAAGAAACAATGAATACTTACCTCATTTTGTGGTGGTAAGGAAGCTGAGTTTTCAATCGCTAGTCTCAAGCCTACAACTTGATTCTCCTCTCACCCCATCAGGCGAATCGAGTGATGTTCATTTCACCCTCTCTCTCTTCCTCATCTCATTTGAACTGCTTGTCGACTTGCATTACTGATTGCATTGCTCCCTTCTAATGGCATTTCGTACACAACCTCCACCACCTCCTCGGAAAATCTAACGGCCCTTTTCACCCACTGATTCCGCACGCCATCTTAATTTCCCTGCCTTCCGCCGAATAGATACCTCCCCTCGCAGGCACCGCCTTTCCATCCGTCACTGCCTGGCTCTACCCAGATATATATCTCCCCCTACTTATACATATGTATTACTCTTGATACCTTCTTACAACTCCCCCTTTCTCTTTCATTCCTCGCGCATGCAACTGATTTCTTCATTATCTCTCGCAGAGGGAGATTGACGGAATTTTCCCCTTTCATTTTTATTTTTTTTATTTATTCCTCACTCGGTTGAGTGACGTGGTCTTTCTAGTACCCCCACCTCGATCTCCCACTCGCCCCCTCCTGCCCGTGCCCTTGGATCAGCATGTTTCTTATCTCACCCCTGGAATTCCCCTCTTCGCTCTAACCCAAACCCCATCTTACAAATCTCCCCCCATCTTCCTTTTCGTTCTTTGCCCTATTCTTTCTTCCTTCTCCACTCACCCCTCCGCTCCCTTCATTAAGTTTCAATTAAAGGCGTCGGACCTTATTTCAACCCAACCCACCCTCCTCCGCCATGCTACAATCCACCGCTTTGGGTAATGCTATTATTTCTTTTTCCGAACCGGGTAATTTTTTATTGCAATTTCGTTCCACAGCAAGCACTAAAAGACGCGAAGGCAGATTGAAATATCCCGTTCCTGATTATCACATTAAAATCTTTTATTTTTTCGCTGCTTGGCTTCCGACGAAAGGAATCAGACTATTTTTTTCACGTCCTGTTCGCTTCACTGGATTAAAGGCGGGCATTTGGTAATGAATGCACGTCGTAAATTAACGAGGAGTGCAGTTTGGTCGCAGTATATCATATTAGGCCTGATTTTAAGGATTTAAGGTTGTTAAATTAGTTTTTATAAAATGCTGATGTTACCAAATGCATGGAAGATAAGTCACCTAAATCGTGGTTCTTCCGATAGGAACTATCCGCAGGACACTATCTATTGCCGGCAGGACACATACCTTTTTAAAATTTCACGAACGTATAAATTTATTGCGGAAATGATTTGCTCAAAACATTTCGCAGTTAGTTACCTAAGTTCTCCCCGAAAACAATAACTCCAAAGGGTTTGTGAAGAGATTTTCATTCCTTAACAGCTATTTTTCATCAAAAAATGGTATCGTTAATGGGTTCCTAGTTAGAGACAGCAAATATTTATGAATATCCATAATTCATCCCTAATTGTTGCATTCAAGATTAACTTTCAAATAAAATCTCTGTGGCCAGAATTTAATTCCTAGTACAACGTATCCGGGCAGCTTTTTCTGCTATAAAAAGAAACATTTACAAAATTGACAGAAAATTTTGCAGTTCAAAGTTTTTCTATCCTATTTAGACCGAATAACTAGTTAATCAGAATTGAATAATCTACCACTGACCACCGAATCGGTTAATCGGAATTTTTCATTGGTAATTATTTGTATTTTGGTTTTGTAATTTATGAACTATTTTATGAATCGCCAAATAAGGAATGAATAAAAAATATGCATAGCTTGGTGAAAAAAACCATAAATAAATTCATAGCTGGAATAACTCTTTTCCCACATAGATTGGATCAGTGGTGAATACGGATCAAATATCCATTTTAGTAATACAGAAACGTATATGCCAGGGCATAGAACTCTTTATTATGGTGCACTAAAATTCTTAAAAAAAAGGAAAGGTGTGTAAATCGATTCATGGAGATGAATAAAGGACTAAGTGATAAACAAAAAAGGTGTGTAAATCGATTTATGGAGATGAATAAAGGACTAAGTGAGAAACAAAAAAGTAAAATATGACCTGTTTGAACGGACCTTTGACCGTAGATCTTTATTGAAATCAAGGCAGAAAAAATAGAAAATTCGGTGATAAGAGTCATTATTAATGCATGGAAGTATTTTTTGACACCTCAGAAGAAAGAAGACTACAATACTTTGGGCATATATGGAGGGTGAGTGTCTAAAGAATCCCAAAGGATTCATTAAAATGGGGACCAGATGGAAGAAGTGGAAGAAAAAAGTCTTGTCTAGATGGAGCGAGGAATGAAAAAGATGGGCAGGGTTTAAATGCGGACAATGAATTGGATAGAAACAGACAGACGGAGAGCGAAGATTATATGAAGGATATGTTCTGTTTATGTGAAAAACTTAAATTTTTGGGTGATGGTATTGTGAGGTTCGGTGGAAACTGTTGTAAGCCCGTGCCTAAGCTTTACCTAAGCCTATGTTCCTGAATCCTACTAAAAAACATTTACTTCCTCTCAAAGAAGAATAATGTTTGTATCTCAGGTTTTCCTTGTCTACATTTTTCCGCATTTTATGCACAAGTGACTGCAATAGGAAATGTGAATGTATGAAATGAGGAGAAATAGTCCGGAAGAAATAATAGATATTTCCCTTTAATATATTTCTCGTCTTCCGTTTTGTTATGAGATTTTTGCTACGGGATATTGTTTAGCAAAAAATAAAATATCTTTCAAAAGGGAACTCTCTTGTGACGGGTAGTAATAAATTAAGTATAACACACGAACCTGTGGATGAAGTTGATAAAACTTTAGCCGGTTTTTGGTACAATTTTCTTTTCCTAATTGAGAAATAAAGATAGAGATGTCTAATAAAATCATTTTATTTTCCATCAAATTGAGTTATGAAATTTTTTTATGTAATATCAAGCCATCAACATTTCATTTAAAAAATGTATGCTTACCTATGTGAATATTTTTACCACTCTTTTCAGCTAGAGCATCTGAAATTTATTTTTTGAGCAATAGTCTGCAAAAATATTGTGCCTACATTCCTGCGTTTACAGTGTAATAGAAATTTTGCTGGTATTTTTTTGCATTTACAACGAGGAATATTGAACCATCTTTCATCGCTGTTATTACTTTTCGCAACCATAATAATGCAGATAGGAAGTCAATTTAAATTCAGCTAATGAATATTAATCAACATATTTTGGCGAAAGAGTTTAGTTCTAGCCCTCTTCTAAATCAAAATCCCTATCTATCAGATCTCTTTAATCAACCAAATTGAGGTACAAAACATTAATTTTTCACCTGCCCCATTCTAAGCTAATAAAACACAGGACGCTGGAAAAAATAACTATAAAGTAGCAATTTTAATTTACGTTGGCTCCGACATGTAGACGATCAATTCATGGGGATATACCCTAAAACATTTTTGAAGAATATATACCATTTTATTTAATGAGCTGAAACGGCGAGAAACGATAGTAACCTCAGATAGGTATCCTATTATATTTTGTAGAATATATTGAACCAAAAGAGAGCTTAGAATCGAAAGAGAGCTTAGTCAGCTGGAAGAACTGCTTTGTGAAAATTAGATATGCAGCCGTGCATAGCGATGCAAAGGAAACTGCTTAAGACACTAGCCACGTGATCAAACATAGCTACTTTTTTCAGTTCTGTGAAATATGACTCCCCAACTTGAGCAGCGTAAACCTTGCAGAGACTTTGTGTCATTTCGTGTGTATCTCGAAAAAATAAGAGAGGGTCGATTTTGATATAAGCTTCAATGTTAAAGACGTAGGCAAAATTCATTGCTTTCGTTAGGTTAGAACCACAGCCACATTTCCTCCCTTCCGTATTTAGGAGCATCAATATCATAAATCCATATTCGCATATGACTCCAGTTCGCGACACAACGGCATACGCATCAAGATTCATGTTTTTTCCACGAAAGGATACATTAAGACTGAAATATGTGTTGCAGTCACAAAGAATGGAATGGGAATAATTCAGAAGTCACTCACTCACTCAATGATTAGACCCGAAGGTTGGTTTGGATAGCTGAGGGTAGAGCTCACGCCGAACTAAGCCACAGGCGTGCGAATTTTGCACATTCAGGAGGGGGGGGGGGAGATGGGGAGGAGGGGGAGGGGAGGGCAGTTCTTTTCCCTGAGCCACCTCGCACTCCAAAGATTTTTCGTCCAAAGGCTTCACCCGGATTTGAACCCAGGACCTTTCGATCAGTAGCCAAGCGGTCTACCCACCAGGCCACCACGCTCCCTTTAATTCAGAAGTAGTGTTTTGGAAAAGCCCGTTCGTAACGTGGGTTTGCTACGGTATTTTAACGAATCAATTTTTACGCCACGATCTTTAGGGAGATAAATTCAGTACACGAAACCACCTGTATTAACATATTATCATGCGGTTACTCTTGCTCAGTGTACTGTATTTTTCAAATTTCTTATTCTAGCAGTTGAATAAGATACATTTTGATGGGCCATGGATTGTATTTTTCTGAGGCAAATGGAAATAGGTTTATTAACTCTCCAAGGTATAAAATTCTCCTGCATAAAATTCTTTTGCGAAATAAGTAATAGGCTTTATCAATGAAGAAAATAACATTGTTCGCCTGAAATAGTTTTCCCAAACAATTATCTCTCAATCCTTTCTTGCTTGTCTGACGACTTGACACCTCGTGCCAACGCTTCTATGGTGGTTCATTGTTCAATGTGTAGATGCTCATGCTGAAGTTTTCGAAAACTTAAAGTCTAATATTATTTCTAACAGGCTCTCTTTTCCGGTACCCTGTGTCCGAAGTAAGCATTATGTCTTCTGCTGACATTTATAAGAAGAAACGTTGTAATTTGATTCAGGTTTCTATGTTTGACTCGGAAGGAAACGTAGAATATAGAAAAAAATATATGGTTTCAAATTTAGTAATTCATTTTGTTTGACCTTTGGGAGCATTTCATTGTTTGAGTGACTGGTTAAAATACCGCAGGACTTGGTACACCATTTCCTCGCTCAGTGTTGAAATATAAATTACGTAAATATTCATTCCATAGCATTTCACACGTCATCAGTGGATGTGAAATAAATATGGGATCAATTGATGCCTAACTATCACGGATGGTGCGAATTGTAATAATTATACTTACGGGAGCCGGCCAGGGAGCAGATGAAGCATTATGAGGTGAAATATATCAGGCGGGGCAGTTTAGTTTGGTATTTTTTTGGGACCGACGGGTAGCGTGCGCATAATGTGAATTCAAGATTGTGTTGGTCGGGTTTGGATTTGGGAATTGGTCAAACGTAATTATGCACTCGGACAAACCTAATTACCCACCTATGGTATGTAGTCCCAGTTGGATGTAGCGACGTGGAGCTGAACCTCGAGGCGTCGCTTAGTTCCGTCTCTGACCCTGCTTTGTCACCCTAGAGTAAACTGGGCACATTTGCTGTTGCAAGTGCGAAAACATCAAGAGGTTAACTGTGCAAAGCGCTCTTTCCTTCTAAATTTGCATCATTTGCATGGTTTGCATCACCAGGCCACCAGTTGTACATTCGTTAGGTATTCTCAGTTTAGATTCTTTCCTTTCAAACATCATATATAGAGCAGATACCAGTTTCTACAAAATAACAAGGGATAAATTCTTAACGAGTTTAGGGAGCAAAAGGATGAAAAACAATTTGGAAATAATTCAATGTTCCTAATATTTGTTTGAATCGAATAATATCGGCTAATATTCTCCACTTATGCAGCGACACAAATATTTATCTCATTCAGTAATGCATAGGGATTAAAATCGTATATATGATACCAACGAGACTTTTGGGTTTTTGTATTCTCCTAATTTATTTACTGAAAAATGAATAAAAACTTTGGCAAAATATTTCATGCTAATAGGTAATCTCTCTAAAAGATTGAATGAATAAAAGAAATCTCACTGTCGACTCGAAATTAAATCTTTATTCACTCATATTTTTAGTCATTGAAGAATGCTGTGGAACAGATGTGACTAAGATTTGCTGCCCTAAAAAATTTAATTGATTTTTAATTAATATTTGCAATGGCTTCGTGACTCTCGGAAATTGTAGAAAATAAGGTCCCACGCTTGTTCTTACACCTCATTTGGCCTACATTTAAGGACTTTATTTTTAATTTCACTAAGTTAAACTTGATTTTCCCGAAAAAATGGGTTTAACAGAAAACAATGCCTACAACCTATATTCTTTACGGTGTATAAAACGATTCATATTCGTGTTTGAAATTTATTACGCATTATAGCTCATATTATTTATCATAGTTATTCTAATATTGTAATTTTACCGTAAGCACTGAAGTGAAATCTGAGTGAATGTGAATTCGCCCTTTGCGCTCAAAAAATTCCACACAGGGTTATAATTATTTTGTACCACTCTTCCTGCCAATAGCACAAATATTGCCATCGATGAAGTTTTCATAAGCCTTGTGAGCATACATCTATTTCCTGTGTATTCTCACGAGAGACTCTGATTGCTTGCGTTCCCGGGGGAGAAGGAGGTAACAGCAGTCCATCAATCTATCTCTGCTTCTCTCCAGACACATCTCCCCCTCTTCTCCAGCTCCTTTTTAATTCGTACGCCATATTCTTTCGCTCTCCAGGCCGAAAATCCGCCGACCACAAATGAGTCAACATCCGGCTTTCTCTCCGCCTCCCTTACACTCACTTCCTGTTTTCCTTTTCATCTCCCGCTTTGTTTGCGTGCAATCGAATCCCTCGTGCCTATCAAAAAACTTCTCTCCTCCCCTCATCCTTGTTATTTTTTCTTTTTGCTCTCTGTCTCCAACTTCATTTATATCCCCTCCCCTTTCTCTCTCTTTCTCTTCTATCCGCTCCGCCCCTCTTCCTTTCGCACCCCCCACCTAAGCCACTCCTCGCCTCATTTCCCTTTCCTCCCCGAACTTTCCTCGTTATATTTCTTTTTCCCTACTCTCTTTTTCATCCGTCGTTCCTCCTCCTCTTACCTCGTACACCCCAACCCCCCTAGTTTTTTTTTACTATCCCTCTTGCCCTCTCACCTCTCTCCCTCTTCCTTGACGCCTTTCCCCCCTTTTGTGTTCTCCTGTAGCAAAACTTACTTTATTTATTTCCCCGGCACTCTCACGAAACGCCACAACACAACACTCCGCCTTCCCACTTCCAATCCACGGCAATTTTATTTGCGCAGCCCGTGCACTCACGACGTATTTTTCAACGAATGGTGATCGTTTTCAATGGATTAAATGGTTACAGCCATACATGAGAATAAACTTGCAAATTAATTGAGCATTTAATAGTTTCCAATGATTACAACGTCCACTTCTTCTGGTTGCACTACGTAGAAGAGGTTCACCCCGAGAGTAAAACAATGTGGTATTCCATAATAAATAGCTATAAATAGTGTTTGGAATATTTAAAAGCTCTTAAATACATAAATGAATTTCAATACTACCTCAGTGCCAAACGGAAATAAGTCATTTGCAGGCTGTGGCAATCGGATTTTCTTTTGAATTGTTGACATTTTAATAAGAGCGTAGTTAAAAAACGATAGTTAAAGAATAGAAAGAGCGAAATTCGATAGAAGCACGCAAAAACGTTCATGGTGTGAAATATTGATCAAATATCTACTTATCATACCTTCTCTTCTCAATTATCTCTTGCGCCACAAGGGTTGCTTATAGTCCTTTAAACATGCATAGGAAACTCTAATTATATGAATACATTTGCGAATACTGACAAATAGCCAACATAAATGAAAAACAGACCCATGGTGGTAATTTGTTGGTAATATATGCAGACCTGGCAACACAAAAATCGCGGGTTGAAAATTCATTCTAGAGAATGAGTTTAGGGTTTTTCTTACATTTATAGTTAAACTTGAGCCTCAGTTATAAGTTGCAATATGATCTAACTAACTGGACATTTCTAAAATCGAATCTGTGATTACCTAAAATAATAGTATCCCTTTTAGTATCCTTCTAGATACCTATCTATGCCTCTTCTTAATTGTTCCATAGATTGTCAGGGAAATTACTAGATTATTTCAAGCATTATATCAATTGATACAACCCGTATCCCATTTCTTCACCCCCTTCATATTTGTGTCACTAATCGCCCTCTCCTGCTTGATATCTGCCTCTTTAACCCCACGTCGGGATCTAACCTAATATCCTCTCTTCTTAATCTTCTTGTTTCTCTGCTCGTTTCTCATCCTCTGATCTCCCCATTTATTTTATATCCCAGATAATCTCTACATCCCCTTCATGGCTCTTTTCCACTCTCCGAGCATCACTTCAATCACCCTCTCCCCATGCCTCTCTCCCACCTCATTCCACAACCTTTATTCTCATATCCTTTCCTTTCACAATCTCCTGCTCCTGACGTTCATTCCCCTCCCACTCGGAGGGAAAGTTTTGTCCCGAGGGATCATCGGTGCTTCCGTACGCGTTCCATTCCTGCACTAACGCTTAAAAATTCACGGTTACCAAAATGGAATCCATTTGATTCAGAAACTTCCGCTGAAAGTCAACTTTGATTTTAGAGATTTAAATATGTCGGAAAACCCACACCAAGTATAAAATATTGATCGGAGCTTTGGCTAGAATAAGTACACCCCGTCGTTATGCTCTCATCAAAACCATATAAAATAAACGTTGACCTTTTAAAAGCGTTGCATGTGTTTCACGGTCATAAACAGACGCTGGAGTCAGTGCGTGTTAGATATCAATAGCCATTAGATACCGATTAATTATCAGCATGTATCTGTGCCTAAGTCAATTGGTGGGAAATATTTAAGTAAAATGAGAATCGAAAATTTGGAGCCAAAAGTCTTTACGTCTTCGACCTTTTCCTTTAAATTTACTAGTAATATTTTTAGTTTCCCTGAATGAAACAATTAAGTTTGACGCCCGTTGTCGTCATAGTGCGCCATCATTTACATAACGTTATGCAACACGTATTTCTCCTCTCAACCCCTCCCTTTCCTACCGCCTCGAAGCTCATTTACATGCCTTTTCACTGTTTTTTCCTCAGTGCCGTCAGAACAAATGACTCCTTTTCTCCCTCTTCCCTTGTTCCTTCTCCTACCGCTTTATCCCGTTATCCTTCTTCCGGAATCCTTCTGCTTCCCCCGTGTTTCTTTCCTAATCCTCCCATACCCTTCCTCTCCAGCACCCTCTAATCCAGCAAGGCACCCCGCCTCCCCCTCTCTGCGATCTAATTCCTATCCCTACTCCTTATTCTTTGAGTGGTCCACTCCTCTACCACGTTCGTCTGCCCCTCCTCATCGACGTTCATCCCGAAGCGAAGTCAAATACACTCACCCTCCCACTCCTCTTCCCCTGGCTGAAAATTCCACGCACCCTCTAGTCTTCATTACTCTTCTCCTGGATTTTTTCCGTATTTACTCTTGTTGCCAATACGCTCCCCCTCCACCCTCCAACTAATCCAACCCTCCCACCCCTCCCTCACCTCCCCCTTTAATTCTCCCGTGGATATCGTATGGCGGGCTGAGGTCGATTGTTTGCCTTCGAGAAAGAATAATGCCCTCATCGGCTCTCGTTGGGAAGAAGTGGTTCGTATCCATTAGTATCAACCGGCGGATAAGTTAACAAGCTGCCTTGGCAGATATACGTGCTTGAGTCAATATTTTCAAGAATGTTGATTTTTGGAAGTTAGCACTCAGGGAATCCGATGAAGCTTGCCGGTAGAGGGGTAGAAGTGTGCATCTTCGTGTATGTAAAAATGAGATGGGTTAGGGCGAAGGTCTGGTAAGTTTGACTTGCTGTTTTTATGTAGCTCGTGTATGCTTCGACTAATGCGCCGTGCATACGAAAACGGCACCAAACATTCTGCGGAAAGAATAATCCATCCATCTCCTTCACAACAGGGATGGTGAAGGGCTTCCATTTCCGATTCGTCAGGAATTGACGTTACAGAATCACAAAACAGCCTGTCTCCCTGAAAGAGACGTTGTTCATTCTGCTACATAAATGGCAATCTCATCGGAAACCAAGCAACAGATCATAGCACAAATGAGCATCCAATGCCGAGAAGTTTGTTCTCAAAATATTCCCCTTCGCCCCTTTCGTGGTGACTTTTTCTGCAATATATTCCGGGAAATTTGTAGATGAATTTTAACAGTCCTCTGAGGTGCAAGAGGTCTCTGTAGAAATGCGAAAGTGACCCTTTTTTATATACACCACATAAATTTATATTACCTTCCTGATTGTGATGAAGATTAAATGGTATCCTATAATTAACAAAGAGCTAAAAGAAGCGCTATTTGCTCTAGAAAATTTTCTATTTTCTCGACAACGTGAGCATCCTTGCTAAAATGCAAGATATATCGATTTGAAAATTTATATTTCACTTGGTGTTTTTCTAAGTTATTCAATGGCAGTCAGTGGCTACTAGTGATCCGAAATAGAAATGGGATTACTAGATAGAAAGTTGAAATTTAGAATTAGGTAAGTTAAATTCCTCTTGAACCGGTGATGATAATTATATATCATAAATCATTATTGTCTAGGTGCATGTTGAGCTTCTTTATTTACCGTACTGACCAAATGCCAAAGAATTCGAATTTTATGCAGTATTATATCTCCATTTATCTGTTTTTTCATTTTATCGGCCATTATTTCACCGCGTAGGTATTGTATGGGTATTTTTAGTTCAAAAATATTAAAGGGGTTTCAAATGTATGAACCAAAGCACTAAAATTAATATCTGAGATCAGAGACCCAAGGAGCCTTTATTTTGAGGCAAGTAAACGCTCAAAGAGGGAAGAGTGACGCCGAATCGTTATTGTGATAGGCATCCAGGTCGCCCGGAAGTCTTATTCTATTCTAATTGTCTATTTTCATCATGAAGAACTCCTCCTTCTCTATGAAATATATCTCTACAGTAAATTTTCAATTGTGCATTACCCGTTCGTCATTTTTATTAAGCTTAAACAGAAAAGGGACGGAATTAAAGGAGGCTATTTTAGTGTTCTAAACGCGAAGAAATCAATTAATTACTCTGCCTGCTAAATTTATTTTCTTGGAAATTGCCAAAACAATGGATGATCGGTAAAACATATATTTTAATTCCAAATTTCCGTCACTGAATTTTCAATTACATCTTATAATAGCGTAGTTTTAGTTTATGGTTTTCCTACAGATATTCCTTCTGTATGTTACCACCCTTTACACAAAAAGATTTAACAGTTGCTACATTAGCCTTTGTCCTATTCAAGGAAGAAGTATAGGTATCAAAACTTGGTAGATGTTCTTCTAAGAGCATGAGAAATGGGTTAATACTCAATGAGAAATAGAATTGATCTCAAAAAAGTGGATGAGATAGAGAAATAATACCACCCATATGTTAGGTGTAGAGAGAATGGAAGAGGCGAATAAATTACGGCTCGAACGAATCATATCTTCGGCGAATTTCGTTCGGGAAATGCAAGTTCATTGTGGTATACTTTTTCCAGAGGACAGAACACGTAAAGAGCTTACAAACAATTTCATTTGGCATCCGCCTCGCTCCGTAATATCGTTTCTTTTCACGCCTACTTAGCAGAGCAAAAAGCATTGGGTGAGGGAGAGAATGGGAAAGATATTTCCGTCGCTCCGAATTTCCGGCAAACATTTAGGAAGAATCCTTCAATACAGTCCCATTTTTCTCCTTATCTCCTTCCCGTGTCCCGCGAAGCGTTAAACACGTGGCGCCAAAGTCTTCTTCAGCCTCAGAGGCACAATGTTTCCCCTCTGCCCTAATCTCTACTTCCCTCTTCCTACTCCCACACTCCCCCTCTTTCCATCCCCCTTTCCATGTTCTTTCCTTCCCATCGCTTTCTTCTTTCCTCTCCCTTACTCCTCATTCACACCATCAAAAGCCTCCAAAGGCCGTGAAAAACATGACCCCTGACTTCCAAGTTAATACTTTAAAAAATAGTGGTCCTTCAGCGCACTGCTGACTTTGCAGGGAGGTTTTGAGTGCTCATGCTCTGGCCACATATAACACGGTGAGAGATTGTATGTTCGCACGGCAATGGGCTTCTGATAAGTTCAAGTTTCGATAGCGGGAGAAGCCTCGGGACGCGACCAGCAACTAACACAACAAAATGAGAAACCTGCAACTCACTTCTATTGGCCACAAAAGGGGTAAATAATCACGAAATATGAGCTATGTATTTGATATTTGTTTTATTTCACCTGTGCCAAATTGGACGATGGCGTCCTTTTCCTTCTTTCTAGGGCTCTAAAATACACCATTCTCATCGAGTCTCGCCCACAAGCTTGATAAATAACTTTAAACAGCTTAAATTCCACTCACAGCTTAAATTCCACAGTTTTCTCAATAACATTTTCATGTTGGATTTATTTACGTTTGAAAAAGGGAAATCTTTTGCTTAATTTTAGGATTAAATAGAAAAAGTCTGCATTTTTCAGGCATTTTATAAAATAGGCATGGAGCTAATGACAACTTATGCTTATTTCTTAGAATTCATCTTTTATCAGAGTAAAAATAAAAACATATTTGTCCAATTTATTTGATTCCCTTTTTGAAGAATATTTTAAAAATAAATCTAATTTGGGATTTAAATACGTTTTTGCATACATTGACTAATTGTAAGAATAACGGATAAAATATAGAACATATCCTATTCATATAATCGTTGTGAAAAAAGCACACTTTTGCATAACTTGGAGCAATCCGCATTTGATGCTGCAGCATTTGAGTACATGCAACATATACTAATTGTGCATCCATGCTTTAAATAGCATGTTTCGTCATTATCCACGTCCTACTACACGACATTAACGTGGCATCCAAAGTATTGATGTGTGAATGAGTATCATTGCTCATAAAAGTGAAAGTATAATTCTGAGACATACTGAGCATCTTTCTTCCCTTGAACTGTGTCAGCTTTTTGCTCAATTGGAAATCAAAGTTTTATTGCATATTTCCTCCTAGAAATTAGTATATTTGTATTTTTCCAAAAATGGTGGCATAACTATCCGATAGACACCCCAAATTTTAAGGGATGTGAATCCTTCACCGAGGGATTCCTCCTACAGCGGCTATTATTTGTGCCCAAATATTTCTACGTTTGTTCTCTCTTTTTTCAATCGAGCTTTTACTAAATTTACGTCCATTTACACAATGTCTCATGCAAGGAGAAAATGTTTAAAATTGGATGCAATCACTATAAGCCATGAGAGAATTACCCTCACGTTTTATGCTTGAATCATTCTGATGAAGGTTTTCAGTCAGGAGAAAGTGCTAGGGCTAGGGTCTCTACGAGGGCTAGGGCTCAATCGAAAATTAAAATATGCAATGAGTTCTCATGTTATCAACGTTTCAGCTTTGGTAAAATTATTGTAATTATTTTCACATATTTTGCGTCCATTTTCTATGCTATTAGAGGCTCATGTTACTCACATCCATCTTTCATATGGTGCAGCAAAACTGGTAAAAATGAAGAATATTCACATTCATTCACATGGAAATAATTTCCACCTCAACCACATATGTACGCATTAATATTTCAACAATAACTAGGTACCCATTAGCTTCTATGTATCATTTCGTTCACTCAAGTGCACTCATCAACTTTTATCGTACCTGACACCAAATATAATTCTTTTTACAGGAAAAGTTAAACTCTACTTCAATGAGTTGCAAAATTGTTTCTTATGGGACCCAATTTCTTTTACATCTTTTGATTCTACCGGACTCCGGAGCTTAAATAGGGCTGTGAATTCATGCACACTGGTCTACTTCCTGTCTCGTACGTCTCTGCAACTACACTTTCATTTGGTCTTTTGGTCATTTAGTATACATATGTATACTAAATTTCCAAATGTCAAATCGCATCTTCAGTATTTTAAAGAACAAATGACAATAGCCGATCCCGCTAAAATATTTAATTTAGTGTTTTTTTAACCCTAGCTTAAGTAATTTGTTAACCATAACCGGTTACTAGTAACAAAAGCTCTATGTGTACATAAATTATTTCTAATGTCTCCATGTGCTATTTTGATCAATGTCCCCATTCAGCACCTTTCTGTGTATTTTTTTTCGTTGTATAAATCTAATCTCTTCTTTCCTCCTCCGTAGCAATCTAAAATATACCCCTCCATTGCGGTCGTGAAAATACCAATACTTCCTTTCACCTGCTATGCATTTTTGCTTCCTCACCAGAACTCCTTCCAAAATTATCCATCCTTTTATTTTCCATCCTTCTCCGTACCATTATTTTATTTTGCACCCTTATCCTAACAACCACCTGTATAAATTATTTTCTCCCATTGTTCACAGCTGTTTCAAATGGCAACTGGGAGAAGTAGAAACTACAACATTATTTTGCCTTCTATTCTCAAAACAACAACAAAATTCTGCTAAGACGATGAAAATATTTCTAACCGTATCAATAGGTACTTCAAGAAGCCAAATTAGAGAATGCTCCAGCGTTTTAAGTTGAAGGGGAGACGCTGGAGGTTATTAATAATAATCCCTCCTCCCACTCTTATTCTCTTCCAGTAGCCATACATGCCTCCTCCCACGATTCCAGCTTTAACAATTGCTTCAAGGTGGGCATACTGGCCTCCCTCCCACCTCCAGCGTCTCCCCTTCAACTTAAAACGCTGGAGCATTCTCTAATTTGGCTCTTCCATGCCTTCCGCAAACCAGGAATCAACAGGGCTCATTAAAGGAGCCGTCTGTCTTTCTTTTTTCTTCTTCTCATACTTTTTCTCATACCCTTTCTATTCCCCCTCTTCCATACCCCTCCTTTCCCTTACTTCCACCTTTCACTTGTTTCCTCGACCTGCCGTCCCCCCCCCCCCCCCCCCCCCCCCCCCCCCGTGGGTTCTCTCCTCTCCTTTGAGAAAGGTGGTAGTGGCCACCGAAATATCGGAAAAATATTTTTGTGAGTGTCCTTTTTATGTTACTTTATACTTTTATCACACCTGTGACCAGCTTGTTTGCTATATATATATATATATAAATAATACCTTCCTTACGAAGGTTACTGTACAGGGCAACTGTAAAGGGTTATCCTTCTCTATAAAAAATAATTCACGATATAATATGGAAGAATGGTATAGGGGAGACATGAATAAGTAAATAAAGTTAGTAGCTAAGGCTATTATGCTGTATAGGAGAGGAAGGTATACATTGCGAGGAATCGGTATCTTTTAATGAAGCCAAGGTGGCTTCACTTTCCTTCCATTTTATTTAATTTTTCCATCAGTACGAAGAATTAAAAGTCACAATCCATCTCTTGCCAATCTCAGGTTAAGACATAACAGGAACTCAGTTTAAAATGGGGATCGGGTTGGTGTGGTGGCTAGAGTACTAGCTTCCCATCCCGAGTGCCCGGGTTCGATTCCCGGCAGTGGCGGATTTTTCAGTGGAAAACCGGTCCCCACGTGAGTGTCTAGTGGAGGGTATTTCAAGTACAGTACTCCGTCCGTCGGATGGGACGTTAAGCCGTGGTCCCCTTGGCGCCTTTCGTTATGAGTAGGCTAATGCCGACGCCGGGTTTCTCTCCACCCCTCCTCCGTTCCCTAAAAATTCCTACCATTACCCAATTACCCACCTATCCTATATGGCGCAAATGACCTCAGCTGTCGGTCGCCTCCCCTAAATAACCAACCAATCAGTTTAAAATTCTAATTGTTGAACGTCATTTAACTGATTTGAAATCCTAGTCATGAAACTATTCTTGACACATTGGTAAATGTATCAAAGTAGGAGTAGGTATTATTTGATGACC
Organism: Platycnemis pennipes; assembly: GCA_933228895.1. Lineage (NCBI taxonomy): Eukaryota > Metazoa > Arthropoda > Insecta > Odonata > Platycnemididae > Platycnemis > Platycnemis pennipes. Next base: position 112,927,422 of record OW121847.1, read on the forward strand.
AAAGAAGTATCTTTTTCTTTCCTCGAGATTTCCTTATATGGTAGACTTTAATACTGATATTCATAAGGTTGGTAGTAAGCGTTATTTGGCAACGATGGTTTTCATGTAGTAAGGCAAACTAAATGTCGCTACGTCACAGACAATTTTTAACACTTCATCTTGTATTTCGGCCATCGTCTGAAAATTCATTTTTTTTAAGTCATATCCTTCACATAAATCCTGATTATTCACATAAGCTAGGGGTTAGAATTGAACAAGTACTTGAGGAAATTACCCAGCCATATTTCAATACCATTTTCAGCAGTTTTACCCGAAACGACTTTCCTCTCAAGAGCTAAGCTAATGATAAATTATAAGCAAGCCTGTCTGACAGACTTCAAAATGACATAGCTGTTGAAACTAGTCGTCAATACATATGCTACAATCCAAGTGGAAAATTACTTTTCATTTATCCATACCACAATGAAACGGTTCCTCCATCTCGACCGTGGAAAATTGTTTTTAAAAGCTAAGAGTTAATATATTAAAATATACGAATTGAAATAGCGGCAAGAGGAGAAACAAAATATTTGTAAATGGACCGAATCCACATTTTGATTTGAGGATACAAAATAAGCACAGAGCCAAATCCAACACGGATGCTAAAAGCAATGAACATTATGATTCATTCATTGCATTATCTCCATTTGACCATGGCTGATTCATCTATGAAATGCAGAAATTCCCTTGGAAAAGTTTTTGGCTATGATTTTGAGGCAAGGCAGCAGTTATCTCCAGATTCTGAAAAAAATAACAATACGGCTATATTTATTCCATCTTGTGCACCCTATTTAGATTCTAACGGCGTCTGTATAAGTCTGCATCTTCTGCAGAAACTTTCGCGTCTGGCAGAAGATGTTGACATCATTCTCCCATTGTTCAGCGAAGAATTCCCTTTGGCCAAGAGTCTCGCTACGCAACCCTTGCATGTCAAATGCATCGCGAGGCACACGCTCCTTTTATTTCCAGTATTGACTCAGGGTGCATTGCCAGTGTGGAGATATTCTTAGAATGTCTCTCCTGGAAGAGTAGGTAAATAACGGTGCATGAGCAAAATAAATACGCGAAGGTAGTTCGCGAGACGGAGATGGGAACAATAAAGTAAAGGGTGCCTTACCCCTTTTTCCTTGTGAAATCGAATAAAGCCGCTTACCTTATGGTGCTCCCTAGGGCGGCTGGTACCTTCTCCCTCCACCTAAATTGCCCCCCTCTCTCCCCATCCCTCCCCCCTCGACGTCCCCATCCCCTCCTTCGCGTTCCCTTATATCCTGCATCCCTTAATCTCTAGTCCCACGGGAAGAGAATCTAACACTACCGCCACCCTTTCCCTCTAAACTCCTTCTCCCGTTACGCACGCAGCAAGCAATCTCCATCCATGTCCCTCCTATTTCTCTTCTTCCCTCTTTCTCTTCTCCTCTCTCTTATTTCATCCTTCCACTTAGGCGACCCATCAAAAGTTGGAAAAGAGTTAAATAATTCCCTCATTTGCATCAGTTCCCTCACTCGCCTCAATTATTCACTTGTAAAGGGAGAGATTTATTCCTCGGTGCGAGTCGGTATACCTGTCCTCATCCCTTTTCCCTTTTTACCCGCAAACTCTACCCCCCCCACAGCGTGTCCCCCGCCACCTCCTCCCGGCGCCACACCTCGCACCCGCCCACCCAGACCTCGCTCCAGTGCGTCCCTTCCCAAAACTCTTGCGTACTACTTTGTGTGAAAATGTGAATTAATTTTTGAGGTTCCCTGAAAGGATTCCCGTGCTCAAGGTTACGCCCCGCAATAGTTGGGGAGGATGAGTGGACCTCTTCGACCATTTTCCCGCCAACAACTAGCTGGGAAAGGTCCTGGTGAAAATTAGAATGCAGTTTTGAAATATTTTCAAATGATATGAAAATTTTTCAAGTCATTTGAAAATCTGATTTTCGTTATTCTTTTAGAATGTTGATGGCTATGAATTTCTCGTCAACATTTTACAATTGAGCCATGTTGTATTAATTGTAAAGAAAAACGAGATGCCAAAATCTCACGTTTGCAAGTGTAGTGATTAATTTATGCCCAAAATGAGTGTTCATAGCCTACGGCGATATTAAAAATATATGAAGCCCTATATATTTTCCTGCGGCTAAGGCACTTATACATACCTTGGTTCAGGCTGGTTCAGGCCAAGTTGAACGCAATCGAAAATTAGTTTTTATTTTTAATATTTTTGCATTTATTATAACTTATTATTGTTCCAGAAAACGTTTAATATCTCCCAACCGGTTTCAACACATACGTATCATTGGCAAGGGACTGAAAGGACAGAGTATTTGAGAGGTCTTAAATAGTGCACTGGAGTGTGGTGGGGGGGTTATGTGGTTTTCAAAGGGAAAGGACATTGAGGGAACGCTGATATGTGAAACAAGCCCAAGGTTAAGCCGGTAATGAGGTTAGTTATTATTTTCAAACATGAAAAAATTCCACAAAATGAAGGTCGTTGTTATTTTTATGGTTACTTGTACTTACATTAAGGGCAAATTCATCCAAATTTTGGCATCATTTTTGCTTTCTAATCCATTTCCATTGTTATGAATCGAAATTCCATAGAACAATTCATCGAAATTATAATTTTTAGCATAGTATAAGGATATCAAAATCCTCCTTTTGAGCTGAAATCATGAACAAAATGCTTTGAAGTTATGTGATAATTACATGATAATATTTGTACCAATGCGCTTAAAAAGATTATTTTATGCGTCAAATTCTTGCATTTCCATCAGTTTACTTTGGCAGTCTGGCATTTATTATTGTTCAAATTTTGTTCACGCTGAGGATTAGGCTGAAACATAGTTGGCCTAGATGCATCGTACATGGATATTAACAGCGTAATTTTTGAAAAAGAATCGTAGAAGGCACTCATTATGACTGGGTCAGAATGAATTTTCTATTTTCTATTTTAAAGGAGGCAATAATTCATTTCCGCAAATAACTCATAAGTGCTCAATGAAATCTACATCACCATCACTTTGTTAAATGGCCATCATTTCGGAGGTGTCACTTCTCCCGATGAATAACCAGTCACACTATCGCCACGATGTTTTGCCATTTGATGCGAACTGCTATCGGAAAGAGAAACGACCCGTTTAGGGGTGTTAATTTGGTCGGAATAAGCACAAGGCCCTTTAATCGGAGACCCTTGTGTACAATTTCCTTCAACACTCGGCACAATATTCCGTGATGCCGTTCGTTTTTCGTGGCCCTCCCGCTGAACTCCTTCCATTTACCAAGAAGAAGATCCCCCGCTTGGAGAAATCGGCGCCGTTCACTCATTTCCTTAAATATTTTGCTACTCGAGGGTGGGTGTTTCTGCGAGAGGCGGAGGAAGATTCCAGGGGTGGTTTGCGAATGAGAGGGAAGCAGAGGCGAAGAGGGAGAGAGGGTTGTTCCTTGAGAAGCCATCCCTCACCGTCACCCGGGAGACAGGGAGGCTATTTTAAGAGGGAAATGGTGTTAGGAATATGGTTGGAGCCGCGGATGCCGTAGCTAGTGGAGGGTCTCTTTCAAAATTATATCCCCGGAGGCTTAGTGTGACCCGCTGGGAAAGGCTCCTGTCTGATACCATTATTTACTCGAAATAATTTTCGTTTTTCTGCGCTCATAAATGATTCTCCTTCTCTTTCATCCCCCTCCAGTGCCCTCCTGCTTCCCCTCCCATCCTCCCCTCCCCGTTCCTCCCTTCGCTTGCAGAAACAGGAAAAAAAAGGATTACCCCGCACATTTTTTTCTCTCGGTGTGAACCCACATTCGCCCCACCCTCTACTCCTCTCTGGCAGTCGTAATGTACGATTTATAGCCACCGCAAACGTAATAAGAAACAGATGGAAAGGACGAGTTCGGAATTATTTTATATATTAAGGCTAAAAACTCGGGTCTCGTTGCATGAGGCCATAATTTATGGACCTAATGAAAATATATGGTTCACGCCGTTCCATGGCATATGATATCAATTATAAGAGTTGAAGGAATGAAATTTAGTATCTACTCTCAATGCAAGGAGTGTATTGTGCTCCAAAATGATAGAACTGCAAGGAAAGGCATTTTATTTAAAAATGCGCACAAAAATTTAACATTCTTTAGATATATCAACATGCATAAATTAAACAACAAACAGTTAAGCTTAATTTTTCTCTTACATTTTTTTATTTGCCTTTCCTTAACGATGGTTGTGCACACTTTGAGATTACTCAGTCAATCAAATACGCTATTTTTTTCCCTTACATTGGAAGCCATGTTCTATACAAAATAATTAATTCTCATATTAAAACTTTTGAAACTGTGACTGAGAAATTAGGACAAAATGAATCGGTTGTTTTGGAACTTAGAATTCGTACTCGTTATCAAAAGCGCAATGACTGTTGACATTAATTGTTCAAGCTTGAAAATCGTCAAAGATTTGATCAGTTCTCACATACCAAATGAGTTTTCAAGTTAATTGAATCATTCATACCACAATTCGTAAATTTATCGAATATTATGTCATTCAAGTCTCCACCCAGGCTCCGTAAAATCTAGTATGCGAAGAATTCTTTTGAATCCAGTTGCGTTCATAGTTCCTCACTCGCCGAGAAGCTGGGAACGGCTATTAACCCTCTAGAGGGAAAAATTGATACGCCCAACGATCAGCTGGCCGCGGATCTTTCATATGCACTCGAAGAAAAAAATACGCAGGCCACGAAATCCATTCGGGAGAAAAAAAAACTATCGATCCTAAATGCCTCTTTGGCTGACCTTTGAAAAAATGATTCAATGTGAAAGAGAGAGCATTATCAGGCCAGGTGAAAAGAAAAAAAAGGAAAGAATAATTCTCTCCTGTCGACTTTCATGAGCTCTGCGTTCGTGCCTGCAATCTCCCGGCCGGGGCACCCACGCCACCATCCCGTTGTTTCACTCTTCAACGGCGCGCGGCAGTTTTCTCCTTTTGTCTGCAAATCCCTATACTGTGGGAAAATGCGGATTAAATCCCAATTTTTGTTCCCATGGGTGAATTTGAATCATCAAGTTACCACCGTGCCATTTAAAAGCGTCGAAACTACGTACTGGCTACAAAAGCGTGTTCCAGGCCTCCCGTCCTGCTCGCGATGGAATGATAATGACGAAATTTATGGGTGCACTGCGTTGTGGAGTGATGCAAGTGTCAATCGAAAAAATATAGTGGCAGTGTTAGTAGGTAATTACTTTCTTTCTTTTTGGAAAAGAAATTTAAATATATTCCATGGCGACGCGATCGGAGGTGAGATTGAGCACCAGTGATCCAAAATGAAAACAAGCGAAACACATCGCCCCACTTACCGGTTAATTGATGTCAATTTTCTATACCCTTTGCAACATTCAATTCAATGAACATCTCAGGAATGGCACATGCTTCAAATAATTATATACTATAGTAAATGATCAAATAATTATATATTATATTATTATAATTCTTTTTATGACTTCACCCGATCCTTTGTTCAGCCTGTTTTATTTATCCACCATCAGTATAATTGATAATCAAACAACAAGAATAGATTTCATGAGTATCAGCCTTGAAAATAAATTGAGATGTTGACATAAACTATGTGAATATAATAAGGATAGGCTTTCAAATTAAAAATTACCTTTTATTAGGCTCGTCTATGTGTTGTGCAGCGGTGACAATGCTGTTGAGGTCCAAAGACGAATAACGGAAACATTACATTTTTTAAATATGTAAATGAGTTCTTCAAAGGGTTTAGATGAGAGTGGAACTGTGTTTCACTAACTGCAATGAAATACTATCTACAGCAACCGGAGGGGCAACGTATCCGGAGAATAGTGAGAACAGGCATACAATTAACATTGCGCTTCAAAGAAACTAATGAAAAAACTGAAAAAATAATACAAGTAAAGAAAAAATAGAAATTAGAAATAACTAGGTAATTAACTAGAAATAACTAGGTAAATGAATGAACTGATACTTTATGCTCAAGAAGTCAACAGAAATCAGTTGGAAGCCACTTTACAAGTGTAACTAGAAAAATATAGATAAAAGCTCTTTAAAACTAGAAGTGTAATCAGCAATTTTCATGAAACTTTTTCCCGAAATGATTCCAATTAAATGCTCTGAAACTTTCATTTTTAATTGGAAAAAACCTCACAGAATAATTTTATGTATATTTGTAAATGAATTTTTTTTTTAGAATGATTATAGCCTTAGCATGAATAAATAACATTTTCAAAATACCCTGCAAGCCACCACAAGGGTTAATGGCAGGAAATGAACTATTACCACTTACCAGATATGCAATAACAATCAGCAAAACAAGCAAGTTAACGCACATATGGACTTAGCCATGGTTCGGAAGTAAACTTACAAGGCTGAAGAGACACGACTATTCCAAACAATTTTTAAAAATTATTCGCGAACAGGGAGTTTTATAGCAGTTTTCTAAATAATTAAGTACGTCATTGTTTTAATCAGCGTGAACAAATTCAGAGCGTACTTTTTCTTAAAAATTTTTTGTATCCAGTTTGTGTCTAGTCATTCATTTCAGACAAGAATCATCGATTGAAGTAATGATTGATACGTTTAATGACGCCAAATCTTACTTTTAGAACTGAAACTATCATAGTTATTCTACATTTCAAAGTTTACTGTAGGGCACAGGGTAACAAGCACTTTCCAAAAGTACATTGCTCTCCAGCCGCAGTTTGCAAGCTTCTGGCACAGGCAAACATTAATTTTTTTCTGGTGCTGAATAGTTTTGGATTTCATGCCGAGGTCCACATTGATAAATCAGGTTTTCACCGTTCCATCCTATTCTTGTTTTTTTTTGTAATTTTGTGAATGACAAAAAAAATAAAATGCTTGATGCAGAAAAGGATTCAGGAAGCAACAACCACGTGGAGGGCTTAGGATTCAAACCCACTTGAGCATCGAATTGGATTGGAACTTTTCAATTTGGAACAGAGTGTCGAGGAAATAACGCTTCTAGTGTTATCGAACATCCATCCACCTTCTTTCGAATCTGACATTGAAAGGTGAAGCCGAGAGAGCCTTTCATTTGTGGAGGACATGATCCACCTCACACCCTTTTCCAATTAAATCACACGCTAAATGTCAAACTGCTCCATGCATGAGCTAGGAGTGATCTGTATAGTCGCGTAACTCCATCGTAAATGTTAAACATCAATGCACTGAGTTAGCACACGCATTTAGCCTCCCATCTGTTGACTCAGTCTTTGTTGTCCTCTTTTATAGGAATAAATTTGGGATTTCCGAGGAAAGCAGAGTAGAACGCTGCATTGGGGGATTGAACGCAAACTGCATGGCTGATCGAATTTCCCAATGCTGCTCCCCATGCGCTTTCATTGTTTGCATTGCGTGTGTATGTGTGTGTGTGTTCACGAGGAGAAACAACGATTGTGGAGCTCTCGTCCAATGTGAAAAACGAAATCGTCGTTCTAACAAAGGGGGACCATGCTATTTTTGCACACGCAAATGAAACTAATATTATCACGAGGAATTCAATCTATTATTCTCATCACCCTTTATGTTATTCAAATCACCCTTCCTACACTTACCTACATCCTACACTTAAGTCGAATATACGATACTTATTTACTCCATAAGAAAACAAATGTATAAAGTCACATCATGACATTGTATTATAATTTGCAAAATATATAGCTAATGACCTATTCACATTTCGTACAGATAAAAATAATTATTTGTTTCTTATGAAACTTCGTTTGTACCGTTCATTCCAAAAGTATTATCTACTAATTTCTCATGCACTTATAATATTTAGGGAAGTGCCCTACACTGAAAATAAATAAATAACTCAGTGTAAAGTAAAAAATAATTGATTCTGTTCTTAATAAATCTTGTTAAATATGATAACCACTGAATGCTTTCATAGCATATTTTTCTTAATAATTTCACGTGTAGTATCTCTTTCTTTTGAGAAAAAATGTAATTATTGCAGAATATCTGGAGCTCAATCGATAACTTACTATTAGTTTAGGTAGAAAGGTATTATTTTAGGTACCGTAGGTAAGATAATTTTATTTCTATTATGTTAGTAGATTTATTTTTATGGTAGATTTATTTTTTTATTTTTGAAGAACTGATATTATTACTATTTTCCAAGAGATGCCAACCACTGCCTCAAGTCTAAAATTACTAACCTCATTCAAAACTAAGTCTCATCTTAAGGTAGTAATGGAAATGTTATTTTATTAACCCGTATTATGACCGAGGTTTTCTTTGACTGAATTGTTCTGAGATGACATCGAATTTTTTTATCAGGCCACAAAAAAATTATGATTTATTATCTGTTACAGTGCCTTCTTTTTTTATCTGTATATTTCAAGGAAATGAATTTTTCAGCTCATTTAATTCTTGTTTCCAAGCCGAGCCTTTTATTTAACTCCATTGCACGCCGCTCTCGGTCCAAGTTTAATCCTCCCCTTTGATGTACTCTTCGCACTAACTTTGTGCCATGGAGACAAGAGCTTTATGGACTCGGTCAAAAACACGTTTAACTAAAATGTCTCCAACGGGTGCACAAAAATCACTAATGGAAAATAATCAACCGAGAAAAATAATGATATTGCGCCAAGCCCTCGCTAACGTAAGTTTTTTTTCGTTTCCTTTATTCCCGTGGCCGTTCCGAGCGCTCTCATTTCCTTCCACAATCTCCTCCAGGGAAATAATCTACTCGCGAATAAAGCCTTGTCGCTCTCTCTCTCCTCTCTCCCCATATCCTCGGTCTCTCCGTCGTTCCATCATCCCCGGAGCTTGGGAAGATCGAAGATCGCCCGATTGTTCCCCCTGCATCCTCCCTCCCTAACATCCTCATTTCACCCCTTACCATAGCGCCGCGAAGGGAGACCTGCAAAACCACTTTCCGGCGCCCCTCCCGAGAAGGAAGGAGACGGAAGAGGCGAGGGGGATGGTCGGGACAAGGACGGAGGTGGAGAAGGCCCGGAGAAAGACTAGAGGCGGGGGTGGCGGCGGCGGGTAGGGACCGCGCTCCTGGCATCAACTTCCTTGAGAGAGCCGAGAAATAGATGGCGCGAGGCGGACGTCGGAACATCTGTTGATTCGTCCGGGGGGAAGGGGGGGTGGAAGTTGAAGGGTTGGGTACAGGGCAAGGCCTTCTCCGCCACCGCTGCCCCCTTCTACGCGATCCCACCCCTCAGCCTATCCACCCCCTGTTCATTAAAGGGGTTTGACTGCCGACGCGAGAGTCTCTCTCTCTCTCTCTCTCGGTTGCAGGGAACGGACCGAACGAGCACGGATAACCCCTTTTCACAGCGTAAACGTTTGCTCCGCTTCCTCCCGAGGCACGGAACGTTGTTCTTCTCCCTCTCCTCCGACACACACCCTTCCTCGTTCACCTTGTCTCTCGACCACGTCCCTGATTTGCCAACCACTGGGGTCTCCCCCCTCAGAATTCCGTCGTGGGCTGCATCTGACTCTACTCCCCTCACATCTCCGTCCATTTCGTGGACACCAAGGCCCCCTCTCACCCTCTCCTCTTTCGATCACATTCTTCCGTCGTGCTGCCGTTTCCCATTTGTCTTCGGGACCTTTTCCTGCCGCAGAAACTTCCTCTTCACCTCGGAAGTTAGCGCGCCGACGGCGAAGGACAGTCGTGGCCGGAGACTCGTGGTGGGTGTTGAACGTGTCAAGAGCCCGCTGCCCAGACGTAGCCTCGGGGAAGATGACCGGAGAGTGGTAAGAAGACTACGGCGTATGTAAGAGGTCAATGCACTCGAACGTTTTTTTCTTTGAATTCGCAGTTTCTACCTTTGTTGCTCTGATAGAAAAAGAGAGGCATCTTTATCCAGGGTGAGGAAAGACCAATAATAAGTCTCCGGAGAGGCTAGCTGTGGTAGCCAGGTCACTAACGTGCCGGTCCAAAAGCTCAAAGGCCGTGAGTGATTCTTCCATCGAGCAAATATGTAGTGGCGTATGCCTTAGGAGAAGGATTAGAATTAATTTAGGTTAAGACGGAGGTATATAAGATCTTTTTAGAAGCTCGGGTCCCTTAATATTCATTTCTACCTCTAGCCTCATGCGCATGGCCCCGGAAACTTTCCATTAGCTACATCGTGATCGTGACCTTGAGTGCGGAAATGTTTAAAGTCATGAGTAAATTATATTTTTGCCAATATTAGACCCTTTTCACAAACTTAAGAACAATGGGAAATGATTGCTGTAAAATCTTACCAGCAGTCTGCTTCCCATCATTTCCAGTAAACCACTTTCTTCAGCAGTCCAGCAACGACTATTGAGGGCAGGCTTCATTCCTGGGACCTACAGGAAGAGGAGGCACAATCTTAAAGTAGTTGCGAATTCATATTTAATAGATATTTCTTTCTCTTATGCCCACATAGAAATAGCCTGTGCGTATGTATCTTACTGCACATCTACCGATTTTTTCCAAATTTTTAAAAATTTTATTTAAAACACATTTCTTAACACCTTTCCTTTAAATAGGTTAGTTATAAGTTGAACTCAATTGTGATAATGATGCATTGCAGGAAGATCTTTTAATCACATCTGATTAACTTTTTGATCCTTGTTAAATACATTTATATAACTTCCCTTTGAACTTGAATGGTTTCCCCACAATTTTCCACCGGAATTCAAACCAGGTTACAAAACTTCTGATCTTCACTCTAGCTATTCACCACATTTGATCACAATATGCGCAGGAGGGAATCGTAGTGCCACTGAAATATTTGCTATTTTAAGATTCTAAGCCCAGGTTTTATTCCCTTGCATCAACATCTGTCCCCCCCCCCCCCAAGCAATGGGGGGAGACACAGCTGACTCTGCCAATAGGAGCAGTTGCGACAGCATCTGTGCGAGGAGACCTTCCGAGAACCCCCCTACACTCCCTTCTCATCCCCTAAAAGCAGTCAATGTCGTGAGGAAAATGATGTCAGTGATATCAAAGCAGCTTTTTCGGTGGGCGTCACCTTTTGCTTATTTTTATTTTTGATTTATGAGCGAATGGTTGTGGTCAGAAGATTAATTTTTTCACTAAAATTCTTTTTTCGTTTCCATCTAACGATTTCGTGTAGCAATTGCGATTTCGGTTCCGAGTAAACGCCCCCATTAGGGAATCCTCGAAGTTGGTGAGCGTTTAGTCGCACATTCAAACTACATTTCAACCCTATAAATCCTCTCCCCAAATCCTATTCCTCACCCAATCCCATCTTTCCACGAGTCCTTCCGCCATTTGAACACCTCTCCCCTCTCTCCACCCCTTAGGTCCTCCAGTGTCCCATCAACCGTGAGCCACCGCTCCATTAGCCACGACACAGCCCTCCCCCTAACCCACCCCCCTGCCGCTGCTTCCTCCATCGCTCTCTCTCCCACTCACCCCAGGAGATAAGGAAGGTCTCCTGAAGCAGTCGGAGCGAATTGAGAGGGGAAATAGCACTGGGAGTGAGAGAGTACGACTGTGTGTGTATGTGTGTGATAGAGAAATGGAGAGAGAGAGGGAGGGAGGGAGGTTCCTTGCAAGGAGGCGGACTGGAACGGGTCGTGAGAAGGGTCCGTCCTATCACTCACTCATGCAGTTCGTTCGACCCGCGTCTCTCTTCGGCCTAATTCGACTCCCTTCTCCCAAAATACACACACGACCTGGGACCAGTCCTTCCCTCATTCGTGGAATTCGGAGGATGGACCCCGATTGGGACACTTCTCCATGTACTCTCGCCCTGTTTCCGATGAGAACCGTGCCTAATCCTGCCTCTTCTTCCCCACCCGTGTCCTTCCAACTCCCTATCGACGTCTCAGGTGATCGAGCACTCAATCTTTTCGGGTGGTTGAGTTTCCCACGTCGAACTCCTGAGGAGGTGGATCACATGGCATTTACAAAGGATTTTCAGTCTTCCTAGCCGATTCGCGAGTTGGGGCAGGGAACTTGACTCGTTCTGGCGTTCTGGTCCACAAACTGATGATGAATAGTGAGGCAGCTGTTATCATAAAGGTGCTTTTTGAAGCACCAGCTGTGATTTTTCGTTAATGTGGCTGATGCCAATTGGATGTTTTTTTTCTAGTTATTTTCACTCTTTGCTATTCCTACCCCGGGTAACTTGACCTGTCCATTAGAACGGTTTACTAGGATCCCACAAAGGTTTTCCGTTTTTTGATCCGTCAATTATTACCACTAAACGGTTACCACTACAAGGCTAAACTACAACCACTAAACGGTTTACTAGGATCCCACTTGTGTCGCACAAAGAAAAGTAGTCTGTGAATTTCACTACTAGTGCAACCTGAGTATTAGTTAGATAAATAATCATAGAATCCCCTCTAAATTAACCCTGAATTGGTTAAGGACACCGATTTCATTTCCTTAGCAACTCGTTAATTCTGTCAGTCTTGTTTTTACTTGTTTGAGTGTGTTCAATGACACGTCGCCTGAATTGCACAGTAGAGTTAATTCTAGGCCTAATCTTTTGTGGCATGCTCTTCTTATTCCACCATGTTTCCGCCAGAGTAAAAAATCAGAAAATTAATTCTTGACACCTCCTTAGGACTCTCCTTGATATTCCTTATCACTTCAAGTACGTAAATCTACGATTTTATTGCTAAGGCTATTTGACTTAATGCACGATTTTTGTTAATTATCTGTGCAGAATTTTCAATTAATCGGTGTGTGTGCATACGAAGAAAGCTATAATTGACCGAAAAGCTGGCACTCGTTTGTGTCATCAAAACTAGCAACTTGGTTACGAATCACTCGTTTTAATTATTAACCATCTTTTTCGCCGTAACACCATGGGATACGTGAAATATCAGTTTGATTATTTCCACATTACATCTTACTAATCCTTTTTTTCCCGTCTACAATTTTCCTCTTCTCAATGTGACCTCAAACAAACTTTTAAGTATAACACTTAAATTTAGACAACAAATATATTGATAAAATTATACACTCCTCCAAAATTTGTAGTTAGTACTTCAGTTTCTCTTACATTCCCCTGAATGGTTATTATCCTTGAAATCGGCAAGGTCGTGAGTTTCTACATCACCAGGTAGTTGAGATTCGTTTACATTTCCAAGTAAAGAAAATCCTCACTCAAGTCACCGTTCTTCTTTGCTTTTGTAGTTGTCGGTCCGTCATGTTACTTCATTTCTGACTATGGATGTATATAAAGCGTATTCGCATATGTATTGTAACGTTTTGTATTTAGGTTTTAAAGGTATTTAGGTGTGAAAATATGAGTTACTAAATTCAAATATAATCTCAGTTGCTACTTAGTAACCGCTAAATTCACAGCTTATGTCTTTTTCATGTTCACATTGACGATAGAAATCTTGATCTCTGCCGAAAAGATACCTTGATTTCCATAAAACTAGTGTGTGCTCCACATCAGTTCACTGAGTAGACATTTTTTCAAGGCAGCACAACTAGTCTTAACTCTTCATCTACCAGTTTTGAAGGATCAAAATCAGTGTTTACGTCATTTTGATGAAAATATATATTAATTTAAATAATTTCACCTAGCGCGCACTGAAGCTTCTGGTTCTCCTTCTCTCTACAGATGTAATGTTTTAATGCTTCCAACTGGTGATAAGGAAATATTTAACTGAATTTATTTTATATCCGTAGTAACTGCTCTGAGAATTGGCACCTATATCTTTTCTCTTTAGCATGGAATACCAATTATCTTTTAACTTCAAATGCTATGATAGATAAATTTATTGACTATTTGGGTATATTATGAGAAGAATAGTCTAATTCAAGATTTAAATTCATCGAAATTTTCTTCCAGTGAAGTAATTCCCAATCCATCAAACCATTGAGGTTTTTTCTGTCGAAGTATTTAAACATCGATTTTACGTCTTCTCTTAAAAGCAATCTAATCACAGAGTTCATAATTTGCACCTAAGATTTCAATCAAAGATTAATTCCGTTTACAATTCTGTTTGTATAATGCTCCTATTGAACGAATGGGCCAAGTATTCCCATTTGAATCTTAGAAAGGAACATACGCGATAAAATAAAAACGTTAAACGCGATAAATCATAAAACGTCGTCATGATTTGCAGAATATAAAATTTAAAATTTGTGTGACATAAATTGGGAAAAATACGTATAGAGTTAAGAAAGCTCTATTTCCTGGAAATTAAATCCACAAAGGTTAATCTAGAATGCTTCAGAATCCTGAATTTTAAATCCGACTCAAAAATTGATGAAACTTCCCAGGAAAGCCAGTTAAAAAAGCCGAAAAGCCAGAAATTGCATTCAGAAATACCAGAAAACTACTCCCAAATTTTGATTAAGAGCAGGATTACGGAAAAATATAGTGTTAATTTCATTGCAAGGTACTATCCCAGAAATGTTTTTACTAGGAATGAGGAAGTTATCCTGTGCAAAGTTACTGTAGTAGATCGAAGGGGAAAATACTATGAAAGAAATCCACTGTGGGGATTTCAAAGTTTCCTTATTTCCTCGCGCTCTCAAATTATTTAGAGTATAAAAAATAGGACTCGGATACTTCTTCACCTCCTTCAAGATTTGCAAACTTATCAAGCTCATATAGCGAGCCCACTTTTGCTAATTATTCTACTCCTGGATAATCTTTTCGTTATTTCCTTGAAATTAGTTCGAGAGATTACACAGTTAGCCATGCCTTCCGGATGAATTTTCCGTTATTACTTAAAAGCTCTAACCTTGTCATTAATAAATTTGCCTCTTTTTTTCAGCACTCTCATGGCAGCTGAAATGCATTGCTTTGGTCACTATAGGTCTCCTTTCATCATCATCATAGGTGGAAAATCCTAAGATTGGTTTGAGGTATAATCCCACTCAATTCTTTTATCAGCTTTGCTCCTCAAATTTACGTGCCACTTTGCTAACACACCCTTCAAGGCTTGGATTACTCACCGGTAAGGCTAAGGTTTGAGTCTTGGTCTCGGCCAAGTTTTTTCGATTGAGTATTAATGTTCAAGATCAAACCTCCTTCCGTTGGTTCTTTTGAAACGTTGCGTTTTTCCTTGCTAAGGATAAACATTTTTGCAGTTAAAACCTGCAACAAAAAAGCCACAGCTCGCTGTTTTTTTACTACCGAAAGTGAAAGATCATGGCGAAGTTTGGTATGACTGTTTTTTTGACCATTTTATCTTCATTTCCCACGATTATGCTTGTCACTAAGGGAGTGAAAGGAAGCTATTATAGAAATAAAGCCTGATTACAATGAGCTTTCTTTTCATATTTTTCCAATAACTCATATTATGTAAACCTTTATCGAAGTACACTTATGTTCATTGGTGTCATTTGGTAAAATACTTATTATTGCGCATTAAAATTATCACCCTAAAGAACCCTGTGTAAATTGCAATCGACTACTAATACAAAGTTTATGAGGGTGACAACAATACCGAGACTTTTTGAAATGTATAATTTAATTTAATTAATTAAAGTATTTAATAATCAATTTAATAGGTTTATGTATCAATTCTGGTATATAATAATGAAGAAAAACTTTGGACTCAATCAAAAATCGTTTAGGGACCACGCATCATCATCAATTTATAAAAAATATAAATTTTTGTAAAATATTAGATAATTATCTAACAGTGACATGGCGGTTGAGTAGATGGCTGTTTCACTCTGGACGTTAGCCCATTTGCTTCTATAAGTGGTAGACACCAATAAAATCTTCACCCGATGATTGATGGTTTTATCGATCATGAAGTAGAGCCAACAAAGAAAGAGATCGTATAGTTCACCGCGAGTTAAATTTGTACACATATTATATTATGTCCCAAGGCAGCCGCCTTAAGTTAACATCCAATAAATTACCCTTTCATCCTACTAATATGTCATGTGCTCACCCCTAGCTATCGCTCGATATTCTCGTACATTAGGAAGCATTTGCGCTCGGGTCAAATTCGGTTTCCTTCTGCCTCCCTCTTCTCCTCGCGCCCAACTCCCTACATCGCCTCTCGCTACTCTCTCACTGTAAGCAAACCGGCATAAATTAATGGGATACAACGGTGTTTGCTTGTTTGTTTGTCAAATGATCTGATAGCGCTCAAGAGGTGAGGTGCAAGGAGATTCGGAGGACGGAAAGGAGGAGACTTGGGGCAAAAGGGAGCGGTGTTTTGGTGCCTTGGAGGCCGTGGGGGACGAGGGGTGCCGGAGGGATGCGGCGCAAAGAGTGGTGTGGGGATGGAACGAGGTGTTTGGCGAGGAGGAGCGCAAGGAGGAGAGGCGATCTGGGTGCAGGGGCGGAAAGTTGTAGGCGGAGGTAGATGTCAAGTCGATATGGGTGTAAATTCTCATGAATATGACCGGGAAGAGGGCTGGTAGGAAGGGTGAGCAAAGGGGGACAGAGCACACGCATTTGGAGCCACGGCCAGCTGTTGTTAGCACAAGGTATTTAATTGATTTTTCGAATGTTTCACCTCCTTAAAGAATCAAAATGCCAAAAAATAAAAATAATGGGAAAAAATAGAAAAAATAAGAAATTTCCACAAAAAAAGAAACATTACATGAAGAATATGTGCAAAAAATAAAAAGCACTGTAAAAAAAATAAAAAATGGCAAAATGAGGGAAACCTCGTCAAAACATGTTTTCTTTGCGCGACACTTTGTCCGCCTCTTGTAAATATTGTTTTAATTTTTAATTGTTCATAGTTTATAAGTTTCTACTTCACGCAAACAACACGAACGTAGCCACAGTACATGCAACAGCCAAATCCTCACTGATTTTCTGTCAAAAAGGTGAGAATTCCCTCACCGGACAGCTAATTGGTCCGCGGCGCTCCTGGGGCACGCCGCAGTTATATAAGGTCGGTGCGTTTCACCTCCTTCAATGGTATCAATTCTCTAACCCACCTCACCCTGGCTGCGGAAGAAGTGGAGTGACCCTCAAAAATCTGCTTTCCCCTTTCCCAGACTAATAATTCCTTTCACCTATCCCTCCCCACAATTACAAAGTCACCCTGCCGCATATCATATTCCCTATTACCTTGATGTAAACCACTAAACAAAATAACCTATCTCTGCCTACATCTATAATTCATACCAGCCGCTCTTCCTAACGAAAATCCTACCTATCACTTCCTACCAAATACCTTTACCTGCCGTTGCTTACAACTTACTACCACTTTGAATAAACCTTACTCAGAAGGGAGAAGACTTATGCCTCTCTGACATTCTCGTCTTAACTTCCTACCACGGCCCGCAAGGGCGAAAGCCCGTATTGGTGCTACAGGCTTACTCTACGGCATCAACATCCTTCAATGGTCATTCGCCTGCTTTTCTTCTCGGAGCCCCCACGTTTACCCCGAAGTCCAGTCTTTCTGCGGTGAGAATCTGACCTCACTTTTCGTAATCGCTTGATTTCCTCATTCCTGATGTTCACGGTTGCTGGGTTTGTTGCGAGTCACCCTAGTAGATCTTAAATTCGTGCATTTGAATTCCACCACGCATGTACGTCGAGTTTTTTTTTAGGTTTATTGAACCTTCATATGAAATTGGTGCACGGCCAGTAGCGATAGCATTACATTTTGAGTTGCTTCAACTGCTCATGCCATATTGCAACATATAACCAATCTTTAATATTAAGTTGAATCCTTTGACGAACGCAACATGAATGCCCTTTGCGGACCTTTGGGTTTAGAATCAGCGCTTTAAGGATCTGACTACTCCGGTGGGAATATTTTGTTAGACTTTGAATGCAGTTAGATTAAACGGTTCGATTTAACCTTAAGCCCGTTTCACACGATGCTTGATCCAGCACAAGACCTAGTGTACTAGCCGCTACTTGATATTGAGGACGCACCTTGTGCTTGCTATGAATCAGTTATTCCATATGATTCCATACTAATTTAAAAAAAGGAGAAGTTCGTACAGCGTCTGTAACGTAACTTGATTGGTCGATGGCTACTGGGCTACTAGGTCCTACTAGAAATCTAGTACCGCATCAAGTATGAAATCCAGTAGCTCAGCGAGTATACTAGCTAGCATGCTTGCCAGCCAGTATACTGGTTCTGTTCACACGATACTGGAAAGCTAGCATACTAGCGAGTATACTAGACCTAGTACTGGATCAAGTATCGTGTGAAACGGACTTTAGCAGTTGAAGCAGTCACAAATGTAATTGTGCTTCATACTGCTTCAGTTTATACCTGTGGGATAGGATGTGACAATGCCTAAAGCAAATCCTTGGAGATTTAATGCTACCTCCACTTATCTCATGTCCTCACAGCCTGCACCCTACTTGACTTACTCCGCGCATTGGATAGCAGGAGAGTGATGGGATTGCCTTAGCTGCCACGGATGGTTGAAAAATATTTGTAAATTGAAGCCTCCATGTTGGTGATAATACGCTACGTAAGTATTTTGCTCATTTACTTTTTCTTTTGTGGCGTAACGCCAAGCCTCATTTGTGAAGCGCTCGGATCTTTTCAATGGATCAAGCAGACGACAACAGCATAATTTTATTTTATGTGGCAACGATGATAATCATAAGGATGTATTTAAAGTGCAGGGTGGAGTGTCCAGGTCTGAATACTAGCAATGGAATATAGTTTCCACTGACAAACCGGCTCCTATTTCAATGCTTTGTGGAGAGAGTTCGAGTTCACGACTCAACGTAGTGGTTCCCGTAGCACCTTTTGTTAGAAATGACGATGCAGGGTTTCTCTCCACACTTCCTACTTACCCCACCTCTTATGCTAGTACCTCCCCCCACCCCCCGGAGAACTCCGTCCATAGAAGTCGGGGGCTAGTATCAAGCGATCGTATTGTGTTGACGAATTACCCGAGTTTGCTGTCACAATTGGCGAGGGTGTTTACTCACTGTTATTTGTATTCAAATGTCACTTTTTTATGAGCTACGATTTATTTCTATGTTAAACCATTTTACCCTTTTTCATCGGATGTGATTTCAAGTACCTTTGTGCGCTATCTTTAACAGCCAGCATACACGTGTCAACTGATGGTGTCCCCATATTTAGTGTGTTATTGCGCGTATATAGCTCCGTTTTTGCTCAATTTACTCAAGAAGTAACTCAATTTTATCTCATTTATGTTCTCAATAATCCAGGTACCGTAGCGAAAGCTATTGTCTCACAAATCTTATGGGAATATGAAAATTACTTAAATCATATTGACAACTCAAATCAAATGACTCAAATTAAATATATCAATGAATTTCACAAGAGTAGCAGCCAGCAGCTAATCGATATAATTCCTTCTCATCTGATATAATTCCTTCTCATCATTATTCTCATTAACATGCCAAACGTTGCCAAGCTCTGGCCTGCAAGAGTGGGCAATTAAACTTCATGAATTCACGTTAGTACGTAAATGTCAACTGAAATTATTTGATTCCACAGAATTTCTGGAAGGTAATTGGATCTGATACCTAGTTATTGAGATACGGATTATCCTTCATAAAGGCTCATGCATGATAAGCATTTCACACATAACCATAATTAATTTATCTATTCAACGTTTGCATTGATAGGATCTTCTCTTTACAATTGACGGCAGTTTTTCTTTTCGCCTTCGCGACTGGATTGGAAGAGGGACTCTCTCCCTTAAGGGGCTTACAATCCCTGGTTTTGACAGCTGTATTAATTGCCTATCACGTGATGGAGGCTAACCCAGTTTTATTAGGGAAAAAGAGCAAATCGTGCCAATCATAGCCACCTGACGGGAGAAAACAAAATGTGTAATAAACAACTAACCTCGCTTGTGACGCACGGCGTCATTTGTTTTGTTAAGTTTGCAGTTAATATCATCCCCAGCAAACAGTACGAGTAGTCTACTTTCTCGGAATTATTTTGCCCAGAAATATTTTGTCATATTTTTACCATTCCCTCGGCCAAAATGAAATAATAATTGTTATGCACAACTATTACTACCTTAGCTCTAATTTACGCTTAATACAAGGCGTATGTAATTACGAATTATAGGACGAGAACGAGAAAATGAGAATGATTTCCTGGAAAAAATTTTCTCTTTTCTAGCCAAATTAATTATTTCACGACAAGCAATGGATGGTTTTTTTTTGCACTCACATAAGATAATACGATAGAATTTTTTTGCCAACTTACATAGCAAAATGAAGAACATGATAAAACCTATACTATCACACCACACAGTTCACCATCACACATCGCCTCAATGAATCATTCCAACAACGTCGTTTTCTCCCTTTCTCAACATTTTGACCCATACCTTGAACCCGTTGGTGTGCACAGAGTCGTGGAATAAATGATTACGAGAAAGTGGGAGGTCATATATAGGTGGGGAAACCCCTCCTCCCACAATGAATAGCCGGGAAAAATGGTGGATTTTTAAATCACTTTCATGCGATTTGCAATTACCACGATAGCTCGAAGGACAAGGCGCCACACGCAGCTGCTCCCAAAAGAGCCTAATGTAGACATGATGTTGCTGCAAACTATCGTGTCGTGTCTTTTATATTTCGTTTCCGAGTGTTTCCTTCATATTTGCAATCAAGTCTATGTTGGATAGCCCAGAGCCAAGTACCCATTCATGTCTATCAGACTTTGCTTCTTTTGATTCCACACAATATGATCACTCATTCATGAAAGCTCAAAATATTTTTGCCGTCAGTATTCACCATATGTCTTTCATATCACTTACCTTGATAGGTATGATGTAATTTAAAAAAAGCGGGATGGAATAGAATTTTGGCCAATAGGGGTGTTTGAAAAGAATCCTTATGGGAAACCTTAATATTAAGAAGTCATGTAAAATACACCATCATAAACATACAAGCAACAACTTCTTAAAAATATATGTACGCATTAGGAAAGAGGCCATGTTATTCTGTATTCTCTGCACCAAGGATTATTTATCAATTCTATTTTATGAAATATCTCAGTTTAAAGCTGCAGTAAATTAAATTATAATTGCGGTTGTAACATTACACATTACAAATGAATAGTAATTAATACAAGGCCGAAAACATTAAATTAATTTAAAGAAAAAAGGTTATGACATCCATATTGCACAAAAATATTGAGGAAAGTTAATCTAGTTTTTAACTTTATTCAGGTCGTATTACACCTTAATACTAGAACGCCCATTTAGATTTTTTTGGCAAATTTCAATTTCTCAAAGGGTTGTTGTTTTAGGGCCTAGAACATTTTGCTTTGATGAGTTTTCATCAATTATGTAGTTTATTCAGCTTACACATTTATGCTTGTTTTAGCATTTTTATTTAGCTAAAAATTTCAAATTTACCTAGAACTCCCGATGAGTCATTTTTGTCACAAACTTTGTTTTGTGTTCAAAGATTCACATGCTTATGCTTGAACTGTTACAGGACTGAGAATATATTTATATATTATTTCATTATTGTGTACATAGTATTTATATAATATTTAATGTATAGGTCAGGACCTTCCTCTTAGGCCAATAGGCGTATGAGGAAGGGTTTCCTCTTTCGTCATTAGGCACTTTGGGGGAGAACCTCATTTTAGCTCTTTGTGGCTCCAAATGTTTGAAAGAATCCTGAAACACTTGCAATCATGTTCAGAAACTGAGGAAAGATTGAAGTTCCGTGGTACATACCAGGAGAATTCACTGGAGGAATTAGATAGAGTTTTAAGACGATGGATTTCTATATTTACCGGAAACATGAGGCTAAACTATTGAGCGGGTGCAAACGTAGGTTTAGCCAATTCCATGAGCCCAAACTCAGTGTCGTATTTATTCGTAGCGTATCTCGGGGTGAAGTTGTAAGGTATTATGTGAGAGGAGAATGTGCGCTCACTATTGGAGGTGGGTGGAAAAGAAAGGAGGGAGACAGTCTCAAGGTGACCACAGGCATAATTAAACCCGTTTACGACCAACTATTTCGACAACCAGTTGGCCGCGGTATCCATGTCAGTAACGACCATCCTAGTGATCCAAAGGGCGTGGTTATGACTTCTGCCTCATGCGGCTGTTGTGCATGTCTTAGGCTGCAGCATAGGTTAGACAGTTAGTTATAACTTGCGTAGTTGGAGCTCTTAAGAATCGATTTATACTACTGCTATTGTAAGCATCTTGTAACAAAATTGTTTCCTCGCCATATTGTGAATTATTCCTGTACGATCCCTCCGTTAACAAGAGTACGATCAATATGTATATACTCATTATTATTTCATTATTATATAGTATTTATACAATACTTACGTTTCAGTTCGGACCGAACAGAGTATTTAGACGTATAAAAAATATTATCCATATTATGAAAAACTATGTCCAATGGCAGTAAGGAATCGCAAACATCCAGAAAATGTCGGCTGGTTCTTGCTACCATAAATAATTATGAATAAGCAATTTGACCAAGACAATCTGCCAATGCTCAATGTATCCATAGCTATTATTTTTTAGATGTAATAAGTGAGGCAGTAATTTTCTTGGCGGCTGCCATTTTTAGAGTGGCTCTAATTAATTTACATGATGTGGGATAGTGAAAATCTCGTTTATGTAAAGAATTCCCACTTCAAATCACCTACGATGCTGGTTGGAATACCCCAAATAAAGAGGTGGGACAGATGTTGTTAAAAGAGTATGCGTAAACAATTCCCACAATCGCATTTTTGTATGAGTTTTCATTTAATTCCGTGGTATTTAAATTTTTCCCAGGGATCCGGGTTTTAATTCCGTCAGTGACAGATCTATCAGTAATACACCGATCCCTTGTTGAGTGCGGTTGAGGAATATGCCTAGTTAAGTAGCCATATAGATTATTGATCATTGTTTTTCAATAATGTGATTGGCTAACGGCAGGTTTTAATTTTTCCTTATTCACCGCTACCTCATTTACACTCTGCCACCTTTCCTAATTTCCTTTTGACTTAGCCCAATCGGTTACTTCCTGCTCTTCCTCATGGAGTCTTTTCATTGTACCCTCAATTATACTCTTGAGTAGTTCTTTATTAATCAGGGCGTGACAAATCCATCTGCTTCTTCTCTGCCGTTCTGTGCTCCATATAGACCTTTTATCGCCAACTTTTCTGTAAATTTCTTCATTTTTAATTTTCCCCTTCCATTTAACCTTTATCATCCTACGCCAGATCCAGGTATTAAGAGGTTCTGTTTTTTTCCAACTGATCCTCTGCGACAGAATGCCACACATTTTAAGCAGAAATTATTACGTGCTACTTATGTATGTTTGACGCATCGTTATGGAGCACAAAGCTGACACCTTTTTTATTTTACAATGATTTCTCGGTACATCCTATCCTTTGTCGGTGTCCAATGGGCTTTTTCCACCCTAAGCTGCGAGATGTTTACGATTATATTGGTTCCGATCTGTAGTGGAACAAACTGCGGTAGCGGCACTTTCAAGTGAGAAAAATTCCGATTCCTGGCGTTAATGGAGAAGATTGGCGGCGGAATTGGGGCGTGGAGAATAGGGGTGGGCGTGAAGGTGGGAGCTGGGTGCCGCAGGGTGCGGAAGAAGCGCGGAAGGGATTGGGGAGAGGAAGAGTTGGGTGGGAGCAAAAGCACGCGACTTGGTGTTTGCGCAAGGTATCCAATGAGTGTTTGAATAGGTTCGAATATGAGGACGCTCTGCCTGACTCTACCGCGCTCCCATCACTCCCTTCCCTCCACTACTGTCTCCTCAACCTCCCTCCCCCCGACCCACCACGCAATCCACCTCCACACCCACTCCTCTCTCCATCCCCCCTTTGGACTCCCTTCCGACCCCTTCTAAACTACTCCCTCGCTTCCCTTTACAAAAGCTCCCGGAATTTATGAGCCATTTTTAAAATGACGTAATTACTTACGGGCTTCCGCCGGCGGCACGTAATAACGGGAAATGCAACGCCTCCCTCTCTATTTTACCCTCTCCAGGTCCGAAAGTCTGCCACCTCTTTCTTTCCCTCCCTCTACACCCATCTCTTTCTCCCTCTCTTTCTCTCTCCATCGAGAGCTCATCTCTGCTGCACCCATCCTCACCAGCGCTCATCCCAGTGCAGTGCTAAATATCCCCTCTTTCGAGTCCTTCCCTCGTTCCATAACCCACTCAATATCTCCCGTCCTGTAATTCGTCAGTTTCATTTGCCATATTGCCACCGCTGTAGGCTCCACTATGGCGATTTTTTTGCGTGACTTTGCGGATTACAATTTTTCCACATGGCATATATTCCCGCGACGGAGGTGTCGCGATATGAAATTTTCGTGCCTTTGATCAATATGGTGATGAGCTAAAAAATAAACAAGCAGAAAAAATCGACAAAAATGTTTTAAAAAGAATCAGGATGAGGAGAAGAAATTTTTGCCTAATCAATTAATAATGCTTGAAAAGAAAACTATAGCCTGAAAAGTCTGATAAAATATGAAGTTAATTTGGTAAACAATACATATTTATGCAATCTGAAAACAGCTAAAAGTAAAATTAGAATCTTAGCAATTATTTTTTGGAGTATAAATACATTTCGGTAATCATGGTGATTTAGAGTTAAGTTGCTTGATACATCAAATTTTTATTTAATAGTGCAATATAATATTTTTGATGCACCTTTTGTTGCTTATTTAAAAGTTGATAGCGAACTGAACTTGTAGATACCCAATTTATCTTTCTCAATAGACAAGAAACAGAAATGCATGACCGTGCTAGGTACGAAGTGGAATATTTAAGCATGATATTAATGTATCAAAAGTTAAACTTTCATGTATCTAATTTATACTTTGGTCCAGCGTAATAGACCAGATTTACGTTTGCGCTGATAAAAAGTGCTTCATTCTAAAACTGTAAACACAAATTAATGTAACATTATACAGAATGTAGAACACGGCATATCGAAGTGTGAGCAAAATCACACATAAAATTACTTTTTTATAAAGTAAAACTATCAGATTAGGAAAAGTTTTGATTTTTTTCACTGAATGACCTTAATTTATGTGTAAAGGAAGTAACTGAATGTATATTTAACTGAACGTATAGTTAACTGAATACATTAACTGAATCAGTTGGTCTGTTCCTCATTGAATCATTTTACATACTATGGATAAAATATTAATGTTTTGAATTTACAATACGTCGGCAGTTGCACCAGATTTGATTGCAATAAATATTTTATTTCTTAAAATACTTATCTAGCTTATAAGTGTCAATAAAATACCGAGAAAGAAAATGGGTACTAAATATTCATTCCTCGCATTGCTTTTTAGACAACGAGCTAAGACATAGTTATCAATAATTTGTTGACATTTACTTTTTAACGATTAGAACAATTACATTTTGGATATACTAAACGAAACGAATGAAATACATTCTTAAACATTCCTATGCCTTTATATTGGCTAGACTGTGGAAATTCATTCCAAATATTGGAAAGTATCTGCACCTCTCAAGTTGAGGTATTGGCTCCTTAGTTTTTGTCCTGTTTTTGCATGTTCGTTGTGTTTAGTATGGTTATGATATCTTAAGTCAATGACATTCATGCCAAGCTACTTACTTGAGTGAAAACTAGAATTATTGTTAACGGGCAATGAGCGGAAAATATAGCCATTCGCTGCCAAGCATCGCCGGGGTAAATTCTTGAAGGTACGCACTGCTGAGAAGTACCCTGCTAAGTGCATGATATGGTGAAAAAAAACATGTTGTGCTTGAGCGATTGACAAATACCCGTTCTTGCAGGATATCGACAAGAGTTTAATATCCTTGCCCGAAAAATCTAATTACGCCAACTTCACCAGATATTTCCTTGGAAAATTTTTTCCGGCCTCACTTCGTGGCGTGTTACAAATTCAAAGCGCGTGTTGTGCCTCGCCTCGCTTCGAAAAAGTTTCAATTGGAACGTGCAAGTCTCGCCTTCTACCCTTTTTCGCCATTTCCTCCCCCACTGGCCTTATAGCCTTTATAAGATTAATGGAGTTTTTTTTATTCTTTAACACTTTAACACTGGGAACGAAACCGATGAGCAAGACGGTGGACTTCGAGGATGTGAGAATATCAGTACTCTTCAGCCATTGCCTACTTCATTCGTTTACTCTCTCTACATAGCAAAACCTCATGCGCCCTCATGATTTGAAACGGAACGGGACGAACGTTTGATGGGACGATAGGTTGGTGCGACCGCGCGAACGGAACCCTTCGAACCGGCAAATACTCCTTGATTTGCTTAGGCCTTCTCTCTCTCTCTCACGTACATATGAACCTTTCCCCCCCTCCCCCGATAATCCACCTCTTTGGGCTTCCACTTTATCCTCCCTCGTGTGTGTGTTCAAAGGTACGTTCAGCATTTAAAACCACTCCGATTCATTCCGATTTCTCAAGTGTTTCTCGAAGTGGATTAACAGCTTCAGAACACGGGCTGTTCATCTTAGCTTCTTGTTTGTTAGCTGTGGGAGAGTGGATGGGGCAGGAGACGGCGAGAGTTAGTGAGATACAGAAGGGAAGGTGCAAACGAAGACTACTGAAAGCGAAGAGGAACGCTTCTTGCGGGTAGGTTTGATTTATTGCTCATATAAAATGATAGGAAACATGAAGAGAGTCAACTCAGAAATTAAACCTTGGATATGTTCTACTTTCACTCAATTTAACTTGATCTTGATGCAAATGCTTAGCTTGTAGTTATTGTAGGTAAATAACGTGAAAGGTACCCGTAGGAATGAACATATGCCAACGCCAGTATTGTTTTAGAAAAAACTAGAATTAACATCCATAAAAATAAAATCTACTGAAATAAGACGTTAAAATAATCGAAAAAATGGGTAACGTCAGATCTTGATACATTCATTCAACATGGTGCATTCTGTCGGATTTCGCCGTGTTGATTTTAATGCCTTGATAATTTCAAAGTATAAACACCGTGGAAATATGTGGTTGAACGTTCATTCCACGTTCTCAATTTTGTAAAACCATTCTATTATGCATTTAATACTTTGTCCTGTACCGCTTACCGTTAACCTTATGTTAAATCGCAAAACAAGTTACTTTCAATTTAGATATTTTATTCAACGTATTTGAGCCCGTCTTGGAGATTTAACCTCAATGAGCGCTTAAAATGCGCATGCATGTTTTTATTCCTAGTTTAATTTTACCTACCCGACGCGTCGGTTTGTGTGGCGCAGGTTAAATACCACTATTTTATCCATGGGATAAATATAAATATCCTCTTACAGCCAAAAGTTTCCTCTGGCACGCAAACCTCATGAATTTTGCAAAGTTGATTTCTTGTAATTGCTCATGTTTCCTCGTTAAACGGTCAAAAAGAACCACTCAAAAAACCAACCGAATTTGCACACTTCCTGCGAAACCGATTGCGTTTCGAGCAGTCCCACTATCGGCCTGCCGTTTCCGCCAAAATATTCCGAAATAACGCGAGAACGGGATGTGAATTCGGGGTCGTTATCCATTGATTAATTATTCACCACGGCGGCACAGACTGAGAGGTATTACTTATCCTCAGAATAACGACGAGAGTTATTATTTCCACCGCGCGAAAATTTAGGTTCGGAAACACGGTCCCGCGGCTGCATTTCGGATTCCGAAGCCGTTTCCTTTTTGAATATTACTCCCAGACACGAAGGAAGTTTTCGAGCCCACAATAAAAGCGACTGCAAAACTTCGTTTGCACCTCCTCCACTATCTCTCTCTCCTTATCTCACTCCCACCCTCGCCGCCTCCGACCTCATCCCCTTTTTCCACCCTCGCGAGAGGTTCGACGTCCACTCCTTCCTATCTCTCCCCCTCTAACCACCGAAGGCCTCCCTGCCGGTACTCCGTTTTATCGCCACCTTCTCTCCCTCCTCCCCAGCATTTCTTCCTTCCAATCCTCTCCCCACACCTTAAGTCTTCTTCCTTCCCCTTTACTTCCGATTACCATAGACCGCAGCCAGGGAGAAAGAGAGGAGGGAGAAGGTAGCGGGAGATGGCAACAAATTATACCGTGATGTATCTGCGGCCACTGAAATAGCGGAAGGGACATAATATACCAATAAGTCGTTCCGCCTATCTCTCCTTCTCCCTCTCTTGCCTCCCCCCTCCCCCAGAAAAACCTCCGTCATCCCCTCTCTCACTCCAGGAATATCTTTCGCGGGAGGGGGAGGAGGGACGAACTTACACGGGGCCGTGTGGCGGAAAGTGCCAGGGTCGGCAAGAGGCTCCAGGTCTTCTACTCCGGCTAACTCCTCTCTCTCTCTCTCCCACCCCATTGGAAAACTCTTCGTCCTTGACGCAACCCCCACCGTGCGGCTCCCCTAAACATTCGTGCGCTTCTGACTGCACACCCCCTCTTTTCCCTCCCTTACCTCACATCTAACCCTCGAGGGCACTGTAATCCGAGAATAATTTTCGCGGTTCAGTTGCCTCAGTGCGGTGATCCATGAAGGGGCCTTCCTAGAGGGGGGAGAAGGAGCGGGGAAGGAAGGTAGGAAAAGGTAGAGGGGGGACAAAGGTCTCTTTAGAAGTGAGGCTGTGCTAGAATAGGCGTGGAGAGAGGTGCACGTCACAGGGAAGGTTCTTAATGTGGGAAGGAGCGAGGTTAGCTCTTGAAGACGTTAGTCTCTCAAGGCGATGAGTGGTCGAATGGGTGAGATCTACGTGCCTGAATCACCGTAAAAGGGGTGTTTGGGGGTCAGAGTCGAGCAGGTACATGGAAAAGGACATAAGAAAATTGAGGGATAATTTAGATGAGCTCCTAAACGAATACGTGACTGAAAAAGTGGGGAAATGGAATGTGAAAACTGGTTAGATTTATTCATATCATGTTCAGTTTCATTGTTAAGGTATCAAGCAGTGTAGTGTGAATCTTATATAGCATACGGAATATCATCACAGCCCCGAAGAGAAACGGAAAATCATCGACTACTGAGGTAATGTCTGTATCTATCTTCCGTGCAAAATATTAACCCATTTAACTCTTGATCTCTACATGATCGTAGCACAACTTTGCTGGAACAACAAGAAGTCATGCCTCTCTCTTTTGTCTACTTCTTGATTATTAGATATATATAATGCGACTTAGCATACTTTATTGCTGCAGCTCGGATGATATTTTGAGGAATATAACGCGCCACAGAAGACTAACAAGAAAAGAAAAAGGGAGCGACAGGGGAGAGGTATAGTCAGAAAAAAGGAACAAACAAGAGAGAAACAGGTTATAAAAGTAGCTATGAACTAATATGCTACGAAAAGTAAAGGAGGAGAGAGAGAAAGAGTAACTATTGAGGACAAGATACATCAATGCCGTATCTAGGTGTTTGGGAATTGTGTGAAGTGGAAAAGATGACAAGTTTCATGAGAATTACGAATGTAACGAAAAATGGCGTATAAAGGAACAGGCACATTATAGAAGTGCTGAGGAGGTTAGGTGAGTGAATTAAAATAGGAGGTGAGCTTAAGTGAGCACCCATCTCCTTCTCTTTATTCTCCCGGAACCGGTGGCCTATATGGACCGGACCGTTTGCTCAGAAGTTTTCCTTACGTTTTTTGGAATTCGTCGTGAGTTTTGTTTGGATAATTGATGACGGCGAGCTTTACCTAGTTCCGAGTATTTTAGTTCGTTTTTAGTCTCTTTAGCTTTCCTCAGCACCTTGATGCTATGAAACTTTATAATGGACCCTTTAAAAGCTATGCAGACGACCGTGATAGACTGTGAACTAAACTTAAGAATTATTTCCCCCCGTGAATATTCAAGTCTTATGCTATATTTTCCATCAGTTCATTGGGAATTCTCCAATTACTCTCGTCAACACTTGTCAAATCGTGGCTGAAGTGTTCTAAGTAATTGACTTAATTTGAAATTGTTAAAGTTTTCTTGGCAACTCTTGAACTCCAAAGAATCAAGTTTTCTTGAACTGATCTATCAGTGATCTTAGCTCATTCAAAAGTTTCTTTTTCATTTATTTTCTGATGGGCCTTATTTTCTGATTCTTTCAAGCACTTCTGCAGTCAAAGCCTTTCATTCAAATAAACTATTGATTTGGATTCAAATGTCAGTTCCATGCTCACAAGTGATGGATAGCATGAAATTAGCGATATGAGTCAATTGAAATGCTCTTAGTTAATTCGGTATGCAAAACGGTAATCTATATATATGAAATGAAGACACTTGACTGACTGATTTATTCACTCTTCAACGCACAGCCCAAACTCCAGGTAATAATCATACTAAGGTATAAAAACGAAGTGGTGTCTGTCTGTCTGTCTGCCAGATTTATGTTACGCAATTCCTCAAAAATCACTCAACCGATTTAGCTGAAATTTTGTAGGATTCTAGCGTATACACTAGTAGGTGCTATAGGCTATAAAAAATAGGCTCAGGACCCGGGTTCAATTCAGGACGGCAATCAGGTATTTACATTGGTATAAATGCGCTTTTTCAATTTATGGTAGCGAAAGAGCTTTTTCTTTCGCTCAGTAAAATAACTAAATATTACTTGAATTCTTTCATTCTTTCTGTATTTAATGCGAAAATATTTAAACTTTTTTATTCTTTTAACCAATTTACTCTTTGTTCTCCCTATTTCTGGGAATTGTGTAATTTATGTTGAAATTTACTGTTTTTTTTCGGTCCTTTTCCGAGCGTTTCTAATGCCATTGTCGTTGTCCTCTCTGAAATGAAAACATCGTTGATGCTTAAACAGTTCGTCATAGCGGGATGCCGCAAACGGCATTGTGCTTTTTGCGAGGATATAGGAAGGTACTAAAGGCATCGTTGGCTATTCGAGAAGCAAGGTCAACCATATTTTTGCGCAAAAAGATACGTTCTGACTGCTAGCGCTACCTACAGATTTAATAGGTTTTCATTCGGTCCAAATTAGAAATATTTAAATGAATGCTTCAGCGGTGTTGAAATTGTGAATTTTTTTCTTTACGGTTTTAAGCATTTAAAGCAACCTGGGACGTGCAGAGTAGACATGGAACGCTTTCGAAATCGTCATCAATTCAAATAGCTTGATATTTGAGATAGTTTAACATAAACCAGGGAATGAAATTCGAATCCCAATGTAACGTAATGTCTCATTATGTATCCGAGGGTTTTTTATATCGCAGCGTTGTTGATATCGCAGCTGATTCTTGAATCTATATCGGCTATTTCATCCGGAAAAGTCATACAGGCCAACTTTTGTGTTACTCCAAGATTAAATAAGTGTTCATTCGGTAAAACTAAAAGTATTCAAATGACAGTTTCTGTGGGGTTCAAAAAGTGAATATTTTATATATTTATACCGTATTCCGAAGTGGGCCGCTTTCAAGATTGTTGTATTTCAAGACGCAAGAACGTGATAAGAAACCTAAATGAAGTCAAACCGTAAATAAGAGTAGCGAGATGAAAAAAAATGTAATTTAGTGATGCATAAAAGATCCCGTATAAGGTGTGAACATAGGTAACCGGAACTAAAAGTACCTGATTTCATCATCATCGATCAACAATTCTATGATTGGTTTGACGCAGCTCTCCACTCTATTTTTCTGTCGGCAAACCTATTCATGCTGACGTAACTCCTCTCTTTTACATAATTCATAACTTGTTCCATGTATCTCATACGAGGCCTGCCTTTTCCATTCTTCTAAATATGTACTAGGTTATAAAAAAAATTGTTGTCATTGTGATAAAAGGTATTGATACGTATCCGTAGGAAGTTAATTGACACCACTGTCATGAGGTTGGAGAAATGAGAAAAACAAACATATGGAAGGCCAGAGAAAAATTTTTTTGCTGGTGATTTGAGTTCTAACATACCGAAAAACCCAAATCTGGCCTCATTGTCAACAATAGAGAGACATTAGTGTGCACCTCTCCTTCTACTATATCATGTTTCATCTGGCCTGAAAGTTTAGTAACTCCTCTCTTTTACATAATTCATAACTTGTTCCATGTATCTCATACGAGGCCTGCCTTTAATACTTATTCTTATTTTTGTAAAGGTACAGGCAGTAATTATATGTTTACATTGGATTAAATTATATTAATGGCTTCGATACCGACTTGGAGTTAACTCCACAGCAAAAGTTTATCTATATCTCTATATATATTTGCTGCCCTTATATCTTCCCTTCTGCACATATTTCGCCCCTTGATAAAAAATGTTAAAATTTCTTTGCACAATTTTTATTTGTTATATTTCACCTTCCAATTGAATTTCAACGGATAACTTCAGCTAGTCATAAATGAAAAAGGTAGCTAAATATTAAAATGTATTATAAGTAATGCTACTTTTTAATCAGCCAAAGTTGTAATATTAAATTTTTTTCCACTCTTTAAAAATATCTCTTGGCATTTTTAAATTTATCAAAGCAGATGTGACCGTAATGTTGATATTGGTTTTTGGTTTTCGTATGTATTAATGGCACACAGTCCACTTATGGTCTTAAGTGTACTACTTAAAGTTCTAATTTTGACGCTTTGGAAGAAATAAATAAAATATTAATACTACCTTTGCTACCTGGGTTATATAACAACGAGGACAAAGTATTTTTTACCAGCATTTACAGGCATATACAAATATTATATCGTTAGTGATGATAAACGAGCGTGGAATCTTCAGCAAAGTGCATGGCTGGCAATTTTGGCGGTTCGCGTTTCAACGAAATTCAGTGCCAGCTTTCCCCGATTTACAGCGTAAATTCGGCGCAGATGTGTTTGACACGCTCGTCTCCAAGCAACTACTTTGCTTAGCAGCAGTTTTCTCTTATGCCCAGCACCACATCTGAAAAAAACGAGCCTTCGAACAATGCAGGAAAAAGTGTGCATAAAAACCCTCATTTTATAGCTTGCGGGGGTTGTTGGTGCAACTCTCGAAAGAATAAAAAAAAGAGACGCCGGGGAATAAAACTCGGGAGAGTGTCACACCGCCCTACTTGTGAGAGTAAAAAAAATAAATGAAAGAAGTTGCAAGTTCCAAGTCTCGCGTTTTTCTCCTCCGAGGATCCAAACGCCCATTTCTCTTAAGGATTTTTCGTCTTCCTCTCGTTGCCCATATCCGCCCCATCCAGCACCGTCTTCACACCCCACTGCGGGACAGAGACATTTACCACCATATCCCAACACCCAGTCTCACCCTTCCGCTTCTCTAACCCTTGGTACTCAAAGTCCTTCCTAACCCTTTGCTAACAATTTGCTTTGCCTAATTCCTTCTATTTGAGTCTTGTTGGACTAACACCTTTCTTTCACGTCAATACCACTATCTTCACGACAGCCACATCTTCACCACAACTCCGTCCTTTAAAATCCCTTTGCATTCTGTAGTCAGGGTGTGCTACGCAATACCCTGCAAGCCACCATGAGTGTGTGTATCAGGAGTTGAAGATCACCAAACATGCAATATTGACATGTAACCAGGCTATTACATGGAAACATGTTAGATAATAGAGCTACATGCCACAAGACGGTTAGTGTCTACAATTATGCATAGTAATAAAAGTATTATAGGTTATAAATACATTTATCTACTTATGTTTTTCTGTACATGCATGCATGGATTAGTTTTGATAATACATGCATAAGGTACTACAAAGTACACTAACAATATTTCACCTATCATTAGTTATACTCTGCTGCCTCTTATGTTATTTAATGGTACGTGGGAATATCGTGCATACAAAATCGTCATATGCGAATCCCTGTGATCAAAGCCACAAAATGGAAGAGATCAATAACAGCAAAAAAAATTGAAATCGATCTAATCCAAGACATTTGAGCACATAGTTTTCAGATTTGAAGCATTTCTATACGTAGGCTTAGCCGACAAATAATCAAGATACGGGGATCTTGTTGGTGTGGTGGATAGAGTACTGGCCTCCCATCCCGAGGGTCCGGGTTCAATTCCCGGCAGTGGCGGATTTTTCAGTGGGAAACCGGTCCCCACTTGAGTGCCTAGTGGTGGGCATTTCAAGTTCAGTACTCCCTCCGTCGGATGGGACATTAAGCCTTGGTCCCCTTGGCGTCTATCGTTAAGAGGAGGTTAATGCCGACGCCAGGTTTCTCTCCACCCTTCCTCTGAAAACCCTGAAAACCCCTACCATTACCCAATCACCCACCCATCCTAAAAGGCGCAAATGACCTCAGCTGTCAGTCACCTCCCCTGAATAACCAACCAACCAACCAATCAAGATACATTCAGAAATCGTTTGTCATGTGATCCAATTGGCTCTCTTCGTACACGGCATTTTGGTCTCCGATGCCATTGCTGGGGTTGGATTGATAATCGTAGATTTTTATGAGCTACTCGAAACTGAATCATAAAAAGTTGACGAAATCATGAAGATAAATATATATATTTAAGTAAATCATTAAAATTTTGCACACCATATTTTATGTGGTCGAAAATATAGGGTCATTACAATTACATTGTATTGCATTCATTCGAAGTAGTCTCATTCAGAGTCCCCCATGATCAGTCTTCTATCTCTTCTACGTCAACTGTACTACGGTACTTACTTTCTTCCTCTCTAGATCACTCATTCGATTCGTAGCTGCCGTTCTCTTCGAGCCGTCCTTCAGTCCCTCAGGCTTTTCCATCGCTCCTAGTAAGGGAAACGCGTACGGGGACAGGTTCCTTTGGCGAATAACCGATGTCACCTCTTTTGCCTCGGGGGCGCCCCACCTGCCGATTCCTTTGTCGACGCGTGTTGGCGTGAATCCTTTAGCCCCTCGCCATCGTTGCCACCTCCGCACACGACTCGTACCATCTCTCCCTTCCCTCGTTAGGGCGGTTAACCCTCCAACTTTTGCGGTCGTAAATCCTGTATCTGGTATCCAACTATCTGGTAAAGGAATTGCGCCGAGACTCCAAATGCGTCCACCGTCAGGAAAGTCTGATGGATTTCCTCCGTTGAACCCTGTTGGATCCTCTGGTCTCGTACAGAAACTAGCGGTGGTTGAGAGGCAATTCTGGCTTGCTCCCTGTCCTCATCAACGTGGCTTCGAGTCTCGAACGCTGAAGAAAAAGAATTTTCGAGCATATGCCACGTGCTCCCCGGCGTTTACGTGCCTCCTGTTGGTTACATTTTAATGGGATACGAATGTTCTATTATCCTTGAAAACTGACAATCAGGGGTCACAAAACAGAAGGCTAACACCGGGCATTAAGCGTCATATGATCAAAAGTTCTTTTGCCTCGCCATTTCACCATGAGCCGCAGAAAATTCAATAAATAGTTAATTATAGACGTTATTGTAACTGACATCCTGATCTGGGCTTGAAAACCGAAAAGCCCTTTAATCGAACACCTTGCTCCAAACTTGCTTTGAAACGTAGTCAAAACGTAAACCATAAGTACCTTTTTAAGCCTTCACCTATTCTTCTAAGTTTCTAGTATATCAAAAATATTAAATTTCTACCTACATTTACCTATCAATCCTTCTTGATACACCTTTAACGTTTTGTAACCTCCCTTTAATATTCACTGCTTCCAACGCTCACCATGTTCTCTTTTCACCTCGCCCACTCTCGCGCTATTAAACTACTGCCATGTATCTGACTCTCCCTTTTCGGTGCAGCCCTCCTAACCAAGCTGTCCCCAGTCTCCTACCTGGGGTAGTGTAGGGAGGATCGGAGAGAAGGAGGGGTAGCTAACGAGGGCAGCCGCAAGATAAGGGAGGGGAAGAGTGGGACACCACGGAGGGAGAGGTGACGTGAGGAAGAGGCGTGAAGGTCAACATCGAGGCGGAGGTAACGAAGAGGCCGCGGGAGAACTGGCGGTCAAGGATAGTTTGGGGTTTGTTAGGCGTCAAGAGGGTTGTAGGGGCGGGCGTACGTCCAGGGAGTGGTGCAGTTGGTGAGGGTGAGGGATTTCTGTGGAGGGTGCACGAGGGACCCAGACAGAGGTGGAGGATGCGTGGGTGGATCAGGAGGCATGAGGGATGGATTTCGCAAAGGGGTGAATTTAGAGGGTGCGAGATGGGAGAGACGGATAGCGCTGAGGGATGAAATGAGAGGGGACGTCTTTCAGGAAGAGGAGACTTTTCGAGGAATGAGGACCGAATGTGGTTGAAGAGGGTTGGCAGAAGGACAAGTGGGGATGAGGTGAGAATGGAGCTGGGGAGAGAGAGCGCTTGGAAGGAGAGGGCGGCCACCTAGAAAGGTATCAGGAATCGCTGAAATATTTCATTGCCATGGATTGTGCTGCTATGAGAAGAGAATGGTATGTATTGTATGGAGAGGTTGGGATGTCCAAGCTGAAGGGGGGGTTGTGTTTGAATGCAGTCTGTGGGAAAGATACTTATTGGATATCTCGACCCTCCGCTGATTGCCGTGGTGAGAGTATTTCAAGAGGGATACTTTATCCTTCGAATGTACGTTAAATCTAGCTTTCTCACTTTTCTGTGATGAAGATTGCTGCGCAATGAGTTTCTCTATATCTCACCATATTATCACAAGAATACAGCCTAATATACCATTCTTTTATTTTTGTTAGCACACATAACCTCCACTGGCGGAGCAACATTCTTACTGCTTATACACAGCCTGGGGTTCGTGGTGACCTAGTGGGTAAAGCACTGAGCTATTGACCAGAGGGTCCCGGGTTCAAATCCCGGGCAAGAGCCTTTCTACGCACTTAAAATCCTCGCGATTCGATTTCCTGCGTGTCAGAATTTCTGAGGAAATCGCAGATAACCTAGGGAAAGGAACTGGCCTCCCCTACACTGAATGTGTGAATTTCACACGCGATTGGCTTACTATGGGGTGAGCTCTACTTTCATCTATCAAAGACCAATCTTCGGGTTGAATCACTGAGTGTGTGATGTGTAGCCTACTAGCATAGTTGGTAGAAAATATTTCGAGGCTCATTGTAAGGAAAACTTTTGTACATATAATCGAGTATTTATGGGTGATGAATGAAATATTGTGACAACCTCTAATCTTACAACTAGTATCTTCTTTTTAATATATGTACCTAATTGTCTCTAGGACATGTGTCGGAGGTCATAAAAAAACATCGGAAATGTCCAAATAGCACCCGGAAAAATTATCAACGAATTAATTATTTATTATATATGTATCATTATCTTTCATCCGAAATGGACCCTACTAGCTATGAAACGGAAATTATTTATTATTTTGTTTTCTTTTAATATTGAACGTTAATGCTGCTGCCTGATAACAACAGCTATGGACCGAGTGAGAATTATTACGTGGAAAATCAGACTTTAATTGCGTACACTGGAATATACACCCGCGAAGAAAGTCAAACACTACGACGCAGATGTCCACGCGTAGTATAACGAGATTTGATGGAAGTTTTTACAGAAAAAAGGCACGAATGACTTTGGAGGAAGAGAGCAGAAGAGAGAAGGAAGTGGGGATTCGCCGGAAAAGGGAGAAGTTAGAGGGGAACTGCGCGGTTGGAGAGTTTACGGGTTGCCACATCCACTCGCCCAAACCTCTCCGACTCCGTCCTCGAGAAGCGGGAAATAATAGTGTGAAGTTCAGCGAGAGAGGTTGGAAGAGGGGGAGAAATGATGGGGCTCCAGATGATGAAACTGGCAGAGAAGAAGAAGTAAAAGAAGAAGAAGAAACGAGCGGAGGAGGCGGGGGAGGGGCTGGACGCAGGGGAGGGAGAGAGAAAGGGAAAGTGTGCTGGAGGAATGAAGTGGTGAGGTTTATAAGAGTTCGCCTTTTCATTGGGAAGGGAGAGGAGAGCGGGAGGATATCGGTCTATCCCCTGTGGCTTGGACTCCAACAGCCAGACAGCAGCGTCTCTTTTCCCTCCCGTTCCTCCTTCCTCTCACTCACCCACTCTCTCCCCAACTCTTGTTCTGGACTATCGCGGAGAAGTGTTCCAAACCGCTCCCTCACCCCCAGCTTCCCATGGACGTAATTCGACGCCCTCGCACCCCCGCGGACATCCCTCCTTTGCCCTCATCCTCTGTCCATCCCCCGCACCGGAGAGTGCAACTTCCCCTTATATTTTTTTTTCTTTTTCCCTGTCCCCAGCCCACCCCGAACTCCCTCGACAACAACTCCCTCCTAGCCGTCATGCCCGCACCTGCCTTTTTATTTTCATCTTCTTCTTTTTTTCCCTCTCCTCGTCGGAGCTGGGAGGATTTTCGTGATACGGTAGATGGCTGGAGGGGTTTCGGCGAAGAGGGGTTGGTGTGGTGATGTCGGCGGTGGAGGAGGGCTCTCAGAGATGGATGCCAGACAGAGTCGATCGATCCCGGTCCCCCAGGCTCGTGTAGACGGTGTACGGAGAGTCCCAGGTGCGGGAAAGAATGCTAGGGGGACAGGATTTCGCGGGAGGAGGAGGGAGGCGAGGGAGAAAAGGAGGATTTTGAGGTTGGTGGAGGATGGGGAATGGTTTGGGCGTTAAGGTGGGAGTGTTGGATCGGAGGGGAAACGGGAGGGGGACATCCTGAGGGAGTAAGAGTGGAGTTACGGAAGTTGAGGTGGTGGCGGATGGGGGGGTTGAGAGAGAGAGAGGAGGGAGGTGGTGGCTGCGGGAGGAATGGTTTGGGGGGGGGGGGGAGGGTTCCTGTAAAATGGAAGGCCTTGGGAGGGAGGTTGAGGGGGAGGGAGATAGGGGAGGAGGCGGGGTAGGTCGTGCGGGAGAAGTAGGGCGGAATGAAACGCGAGGGGGCTAAGTGAGACGGAATTATAGCAAAAATGCTCCAGCCAGAATGCGGAGTATTAAAATTTTCGTCGAGCGATCTACGCGAATGCCTCTCTATCTCTCTTTCTCTCCTATGCGGAATTAAATTGCCTCAAAGTTTCTAAACGGGCCCGGACGAAATGTATGCGGGATTGTACCTATCCGCGGGACGGATGCCTCCCGTAGATTTTTTTACATGTTGTTCTCATTTGTTTTATAACCATTTCCCGTATGCAGCGGAGGCAGCTGACACTGACCTAGTTTCACCAAACTTTAACACCTTTTGTGCTCAATCTAAAAATATATGGGTACATTTGCAGTGGATGGTACTCATATTTCGATATAACTGTATTCTTTGTCGGCATTGAAGTTTTACTAGCATTGAAGTATATACCTGATGAGCCAAAATTAATTATAGAATGAATGTCTTTTTCTTTCAAGTAATTTGTAGGTACAGTAGCTTTTCAACGTATATATAGCTCATGCGAAAGTCCAATTATTGTCACCCATTATCTACTGTGAGTTCAAGAATTGCATACTAGCCACAAATATCTTAGCTTAGACACCCTCTGAAATGCACAGTAGCAAAATTCTACAAAAGAAAATCCAAATCGACCGGTACTCGAACCCCCTCTTTTCCGGCCACATGTTTTAAGACTCAAACTACCTAGGCGTTTTTCTCCCTGGTGAACTCTATGTACGGTAGGCTGACATCGTCTTATCCCTTAAGGCCTCTTGTCCCGAGGTTCCCAGTTCGAGCCGTGGTAAAGGTGGATTTTTTGTGTGGAAATTCTGCTCATAAATATGAATGCTGAACTGGTTATGGGGCATAAAATGCTTGATGGATAACACTTTTGACATTGGGTCATTCCTTTGGCAATGAAAATTTGAAATATTGCATTGGAACAACGCTGAACTCTCTGTGGAATAGCATTCTATAATATAATTCCTTCAGCATACATAGTGAAAGCATTTATTGTAGTTAAATACATGTGTTGAATGAGATTAAATAATTTTTTGGTGGATAGATGATATCATAATTTTTTGAAAGAAAATACTTCTTGGTTTTCACTTTTATGAAAAACTAGTAAGTAGTTATTGATAAAATTTTGCCATGGCCATATTCAGTTATGTAATTCAAAACAGGAAATTAAGATATGATATGGTAAGGAAATGCCCTAGAGGTGCTGTTTTACCTATAGAACTAACTCTCTTCTCTGATTCTCCTTCAGGCATAAATTAACGCCCACATTGTTCAGCATACCACGTTATGAATACACCTGCAGCGTTGAAACACTCATGTCGGTGCATAAAACAGTTAACCTAATTTAAAGGGGAATGAAGTAGTAAGCCATTGACAAACCACCCTAATGAATTAAAAATAATGTATCTATACATACTTTTACCAAGCTCCTCGACTCTCATTGGAGAATGTGACTCTGGTCACCAAAGTATTCCCACCACTTGTAAGTTTTATATTATATTGCTTTTGCTATGTATAATCGTCACAAGTGTGACCAGCGTAGGTACTAGAAAATAGGAGGTTCATGCCCCTTCGTGCTCCTATGATGGCCTAACGCCTCCTTTCCTTCGATCTGCTATCATTTTTCAATGCTTGACAATATTATTATTTTTACCAATTTCATATTATATGGGTAGGTAGTATCTGGAGCCGTTTATCGTAAACATTTAGCAATCTCGCCGTTTTCCCCCTTATTATCATATCAGTGGAGCTATGTACGCATTTCTTTATCATATTACCAGTATCACGTACTTATCGCGATTATTTGCGACTCTATTATTGAATGCATTTAATTCTACTTTGATACTGCATTTTTATGTAAATAGTTTTGCACCCTCATTAGAGATAGGCTGTTTTTCAGATTGCACCAGCGTGCTTATTGAAGCGTTCTCTCATTGGGAGCCCACTAGATAGCTTAAAAGGTAGTAATGAGATACTCCATTCTTGTCGGGGTAATGATTCCTCATCATTAGTACTTAGGAAAATAGCTGCATGTTTAAATGAGCATTTGTGTTGCAATTACATCTGTCTGAGAAGAAACTTCACGGAGACATTTAATACCTGGCCCAAGGTGTCATCTCATTCATGAAGAATATTATACAAAAGGCCTACGTTTCAGGAGAAAGACAAACTCAGTTGTTTTAGGAAAATAAAACAAACCTGACAAAACATAAAGGTCTACATTAAATAATAGATTTAAATCCACATTTTATAGAAGTACACACTCATGAAACACCATATCAAATTCAATATTCACCATAAATTTATAATTATTATATGGCTTCATCATGTATATTTTTAATCATTAAATATCTTTCTGTTTTTACCCTCGCGATAGAGCAAAAAATAAAAATGGAAAGGAAAAACATCAAAAGCTAAATATTAGGTGTGTCATATGACAACTTTGCTGATGAAAAAGGAAATATTTCTTTTATATGGAGCAGGTTGCTCTTTTCTTTTATGTATACAATTTTGACATTACCTTGGAGACAGC
This sequence comes from Platycnemis pennipes, assembly GCA_933228895.1. Lineage (NCBI taxonomy): Eukaryota > Metazoa > Arthropoda > Insecta > Odonata > Platycnemididae > Platycnemis > Platycnemis pennipes. The sequence goes on from OW121847.1 coordinate 112,968,538, forward strand.
TACTTGTTTACCATAACGAATGCGCGGCAAGGGGAGAAACTGAAGCCGGAAAGCGTTCATTTTCAACAATATCCGAATTAAGGTTGTTTTGAGCAGTTCATTCCTATATCATATATAGTTCCATTTATTTAGCACTTCTACTAATCTGCAAATTTTGAAGTAAAATGGTTGAAATTTCTGCGGGTTTATTCGTTTCCATTAACGAACGTTTGCTGGAGGGTACATTAATCTATATACTATATTAGACTTCTGTTTTTTTTGGCCCTCTGATATTTAAATATTCAGTTCGAAATTTAATGAATTACTTTGTTAGTATAAGCTGTAATGTAAAAATTGTAAGTTTTCGATTATTTATGTTGAGGTTTTACTTTTTAATTTGATACTTTTTTCTACAAACTATATATTAAAAGTAAAAATATTATGTGACACTGCAATCTTTTAGCTCCGAGGTTACATAAAATCGAGGCAAGAATGTGTAGCATTCTAAACCTGAGTTTCCGATATGCATGGATCAGGTTAACAGCAAATTAATTTTCATGGATTTGGACCTAACGTCATCGCTTCAATGAATATTATTTCAAAATGTTTCTCAGTTGAAAAAAATGCATTTAACTGATGCAAACTCCACATGTCATTTCAGAGAAAAATAATTATAATGATCCTCTTATCGTCCAACCCATATTTCAGTACTCCTATATTCAATCAAGTACTAATAGAAAACAAAACCATGGTGACACAGGTATCAAAAGCGCTTAACGCAGACGATGATCCGTGGGAGTTTTGCGTACTTGCGGAAGTTTCCCTTATTGATTGGTTCTTTCAGTCATTGATAATAGGCGAAGAATGTTTTCTTGGTATGCGTAGGATCTGGAAGATTGTTGAATTGTCAATGAGTGTGAGTTGTAAAAAATGGAGCATATGATGAGATTACATTATGAATGACTGGAAACAAACATTTATCCAGGAATATATTTCAAATATGACGTTGTCTATTAGTTTAATGAGGTAAAATATGCTTTGCTTCATTTGATAGTAATCAAATTATAGTAATGATTAACAAAGCAATGATGTAATTTCCTTGACTACTTCTTTTCCAATTTGATTTGACTGATATTACTTCCGGCCGAAGCAGTCATGCTAGGTATTGACTGATAGGGGAATCCAAAAATCGTGTTCTTATCCCACCTATGGCATGGGTTTTGTGTTCTTTAGAGGATTTAGCACATGATTTAGCTAGACCAGTAGATGCGATATCGCATTAGTGGTTCAAATGCACAAAATGGACAAAGAAAGAAAGTATATTCAATCGACTAGCCTAGGTGAAGAGCGCATTCTACCAAAAGAAGAATTTTCCAAGATGGATATAATTTCGTGGATCTTTGTTAGAACACGTACCCGAAATCTGAATCATACTTCGTTATAGCAGTGAAATATAAACAATAAATCATCATTAGTGATCAATTCTCAGATTGGTTTGACGCAGATCTCCACTGAGTTCTTCTAACGGTTAATCTCTTCATATTTATGTTTTTCTTCTCTTGCTCATCCTTCATCATTTGTTCCATATATCTCACTCGAGGTCATATTTTGCCATTCTTCCCATCCATTTTCCCTTCAACGATTCTCTTCATCAGGTCATCGTGTCTTAAGATTTGGCCGATTAAGTTATCCCGTCTTCTTCTTAGAGTTTACAGTAGGATTCTCTTTTCTCCCACTCTAAGATTTCTTTGTTTGTCACTCGGTCGATCCATTTCATCTTCATCATTCTTCTGTAGCACCACAACTCCTTTCGTAATATCAAACATTGAATTCCAATCCACGTTGTCAAAAACCTTCTCTAAGTCCACAAATAAATGTTCTTTCCCATTCTCTTCTCTATGAGAAGGTTAAGGGCCAGAATTGCTTCTCTCGAACCCCTATTTTTCCTGAATCCAAATTGACCATCCAGGAACTCCTCATTTTTCGTTCCATTCTTCTGTAGATGATCCTTGTCAATATCTTCGATGCATGTGTTGTAAGGGTTATAGTCCTAAAATTTTCACATTTATCCGCTCTTTTCTTTTTGGGAATAGGAATGATGATGTTTTTCTTGAAGTCCCTGGGTATTTCCTTTATTGAGTATATGTCGCAAGGGTTTAATGTCTTCTATCCTGCATTTTTAATTAGTTCCGTAGGAATATTATCAATTCCATAAGCCTTATTCACGCGAAGAGTATTGGAATTGATGATATTCCTGCAGAAGTAATTTATAGAAATAAAGAATTAAACAATAAAGGCTGCCAAAACATTCTAAACCGGAATACCCTAAATGAGGTGTTACAGACAAACTATGAAAGCTAAACAGATGGACTGATAGACTAACGAAGAAGTCCCTGGAAGAGGGGGACGAAAAACGTGTTCTAAAATATTTAATTATGAAGACTATGCAACCTAACCGGCTATGCCTTGAGGTACGATTTTCTTATGAACACAGAAATCGAGGGAAAAGTGAATAAAAATAATGTCTAAGAACGGCCATGAAAGAAATATATGGAGCATGTAGCGGAGGCTGTTAATGCACAGACATGTAATAATGAAGAGAAATGGAATTTTGAACCAGGGTAATATGGTAGTTTCCTTCATCAAAGAAAACAGACTTCATTAATTGCGATTTGTGCCCTGCCATAAATGTATTTAATTTACGCAAAAAGTTTGTATTGAGAAATCCCAGTTTACTAGAGAATTAAATGTTAATGTTAAGGCCATTTGAAAAGGCTCTGAAATGGCGGGGTGCGCTGCCTTTATGCTGACGTAACAGGTAACAGTTTACGTTGCGAGGCATAGGAAAATTCGTCTCCTGAACTTACCGTTGTATTTCAGGGCCCCTCAGCTCTAGTGATTACGTATTAGTAGTAGCCTGTGAAAACTATCAAAGTTGGAAAAAAATTCTCAGTTAAACATGGTATTATTAGTCATCTTAATAGGCTCAAGGACGTCCTGCTCGCTGTGTCTTCTGCTACGACGAAGCATGGCGTGAAGGTCGTGCGGCGATGGGCGAACTACATGATATGCTTGTGAAAGGAATACTAACTGATTTTAAATGAATCAGCTGCATAAGTAATGTTAAATAAACAAATAAAAGTTAATTATAATTAATTAACGGAATAAATATTCCTCCAATACCTGTTCATAAGCTTTAACGGAGTGCGGCGTCTATTTGGAAGCGTCCGCAGCACTACCTGGTGGCAGGTAGAGGAAATAGTTTGCCGTCACACGTAGGATTAACCGGCATGCAATGGTTTGCCGTCGCATTTTCGCGCCATTGATTTTTTTCACTTTTTAATTAATGAGGAAAAATACTTAACGTCATTTAAAAATCGAGCGGCTTAAAACGCGTACTCCAGAGGTTATAAACTTTCGATCAAGACAATAAAAAAATAATAGGAAACTACCTTATTGCTATATTCTTCTGTTTTCCTCCCGTACACCCCACCTTACTCACCCATGCATTCTTCCTCCAACGATCAACCCAAACAATGGGAGTCATACATCTTCAGCCTACGTAATCCTTCCTCTCTCATTCACTGAACATCAGGTTCATCCACTAAGCCTAAAATCATATCCTCACTCCTTACAATGTGATTTGTTGTAGTAATCAGCAATGATGCCAGAGTTGCCGCTGTAATTAGGCCTATATTGCCATTTTTTGCAACTACCATGTCCTTATCACACCGTCTATCCTAAGAATATTCCAAAGACGTAAAACTAAAAACGACCTGGATTTAGCCCACGGCGCATGTTATGAACCCTAAATCCCACGGTTATCTCACCGATAATTTACCAAAATGGCTGACGCAACCAATGTCCAGCGCACAAGCTTTAAGAAAAGTAAACATTAAATTACTCAGTAAAATTCAATATCCTTCATGGACGTCCTTCAATATTCTTAGCAAGAAATATTATCGCAAAGAGGATGGGAATATGCGCTGTGTAAAAAACGGACGATGATAAAAATTTTCTTTCCCGTAATTCGTTTAAGCCATAAAAAAATCCAGGGATCACCTTGCGGAAGTAAATTTTACGAAGTCAAAGAGGCAGAATTTTCTCTCGTCTCTCCTTCAGAGGTGTGCTCACATTTCAAATGGCCCTTTACAGCCGAGTGAGAGAGTTGGGAGGGGGAACATGTACAATAGAATATTTCTGTTCCGGGGATGAGAGCCGTGAGGGCTGCTACGCGACTTGACTTTCGCAGTAAAAAATTATGGAGGGGTGGGCAGAGGCGAGGATATAAAAAGTTTTATTTTCGTGAAAAAAAGGGGTTAGGGGAGTAGATCGAAGCTAGTGGTGCGGAGGGAGGGGCGATGAGAATGATGGGATTTGACAAGAGCGCGAGAATTGCTCAGAGTTTTAAAAATAGAGAGAATACGCAAAAATTTTAAAGAAGGGCAACCCCTTACCTCCCTACTCGGATTTAGTGAGATGAGATGCCATGGCGAGGGTAGACTTATATAGCCCGCGGAGAGAGAAGAATGGGGCGTGAAAAACGGAACGCTTGATAACATAGAGGGTAGTAGAAATAAAGACCCAAAGGTCCGAAGGGGTTAAAAAAGTATAGCATGAGTGGGTAACGAGGGATGGGATGGGTGATGGCGTGGGAGGAAATGCAAGAGTTTTCCAGGGGTTGAGTTGGGTCGAGAGGGTGGAGTTGAAGTTGCAAGAAAAGGACGAAGGGCCAATGGGAGGAGTCATTGGTCCAGGCTTGCTGGATGGATGGCTGGCAGGGCAGAAGAGATGGAAGATTCGGGTGGAGGGACAGGTGGACGTTGAGCAGGCAGGAGGGAGTCATTAAGACGTAATGCTCTATTAGGAGAAACGGTGCTAAGGCATTTTGGAAGTGCTCTTATTATGCTGATGGAGTGAGAAGTAAATGGCGAGGAAGAGGGCACTGGGGAGGAGGGGGTAGTGAGTTAGAGTGAGTGTGAGAGTTGGGCGTTGGGGGTGAGTGATGATGGCCTAAGGGGAGGTACTAAGGGATGGGGGTGGTCGGTAGAGCGTGGGATGGTCCTCTTTTGTGACGTGGCTGTTTGAAAGTGGAGAACTATCCCCCTCCTATCCTCACAACAACGCCACTTCCTCCTTCCCCCCTTTCTCCGCATTCCTCGTCACATTTTGCATCCCTTCCCCCTCGCCTCTCATCTTCGCTGTCACCCTTTTCACGGGAGTCCTTATCCCTCTCGACTCAACCCCAACTTCTATTTCTTCCTTGACGTTACCCTTAACTTTGCCTCTCTAGTCTCTGCGTCACATCTCCTTCGTCTTTTCCTACCCGTTTTCTCCCGCCTACATCATTCTCTCATCGAATCGACGAGGATTCACTTGGCTCAAAATTAATGGACTCGCTGAGTTATCCGGTCATTCAATCAGTTTTTCTCATTTGTCAGAAGATTCCCTCTGAATTTTAAATTTCATTTTTAATCCTAGAAATATTGAAAGAAAACAGAGCTACATAACGAAAACAGATGCCAGATAAAACCAGTTCGCAAAAGTGATGACAAATAACTGAGGAGGCCGATGAGGTGTCAAATATGTTTATGTAAAAAGACAAGAAATCTAGTTAGGATGCTGGCAAGAAAAAGGAAGATGCATTCAGAGTTAAGATTACCAAATAAACTTCAAATGTATTATATGTGAATGCAATGATGGAATGGAGGAAAAACTAAAAATTATTAGCAGGAAGTTGAATAGTTCTAAGTGCGGCCTAAGTTAAAATTGATCCTATTATTTGCAAACTGCCATCAAATTACAGCCATATTCATCTGCGTAAAAATATTAATATAAAACACCTTTACTTGATAGCATATAATGATTACAGATCATCATTAATGAGTTATAATTAAGTTTATAAAATCACCGATTTCACTCAACGTAAGGCCATATTTCCTCGGTAAGGCTCTAGCTCACCTTCTGTCTTACCCAACCTATGTGAAGTTTACGGATAAGAGAGCCTGCTCTAATCTATTTACCAATCGTGGTCTCCCTAGTCTTGTTATTAGAAAAATCCATTAATAGAGACGAGAAATCTTGAAACATAACCGGATGCTATCCATCCCACGGGCTGATGAGAGGAAATATATTTGGAATCTTCCCTTACTTTAGCTGCACTTCATGGCGAATGATTAACTAACTGATTTATATAATTAGGTAGCCTTATTTTGATTATTACATGGACCTAGTGCGTGTTTAGTGATGACTCACCCCCTCCCACATCCCATCGGGATGGATTGTAGGGTAATTTGCAGTTGTGGATGAATTTATAATTCCCACAGTATCATTAAAACTACTCACGTGATGAGTCCGAGGACGTCATTTAAATGTGTATCTGAATTCATGATAATGATAAAATCTTATTTCCGCTTACACATCTCATTCTTTCATTTGCTTTCGAAAGAAATTACATCAGGCATTGTGTGTTTACTCGGGAAACTAAAGCTATTGGAGGTTAGAGTATTACTATATGGCAAGCTAATTCACTAGCAATGTGCGAAGCAAGTAGGTAGCGCATTAGCCAAGTAGCCCATTCAAAGTGGAAATTATACAAAGAAGAAACTACTGATATCTGGAAATCCAAGCGCGGAAGTAAGAAAACGATTAATCAGTAAATATTTCTGTTTCATGTTTATTTATGGCAGTGAAACAGCAGCTGAGAAGTCAAGGCTAAGATGATTCGAAATGTGGTACTGCAGAAGAATGATGGAGATAAAACAGCTCAACTGAGAGGCGAACCTAGAGGACTTTAGGTGAACATCCTAAGTACGAAGAGACTACTTAGTAGCAGATGTGAGTGGAGAACTGCGTCAAACTAATCTTAGGATTGTTGACTTACGATGATGACGTTGTAGGTGGAGGTGTCTGAGCAGTAATGCCACTCGCTCCTCAAATTAGTTAATCTCCTCACGCTGCGGCATCTGACAGCCATCTCGAGCCAAATCACTTCCGTCGCCCCCTCCTCTCCATCCCCTGATCCCTAATCCCAGCCCCTCTCGCAAGGTGTGGGACGTGTGACCCCGCCAGGGTCGAGGGATAAGGAGAAGGGCATAGGCGGGCGACCGGTACCTAGCGCGATGGACTCGATCCATGTGCCCCATTCTCTTTCCATATTCCCGGCTAGCGGGCCGATGTTCGCGAGGTCTCTAATGGACGGAGGCAGTCTTGTGAAAGCCTTGACACGGGATACTGCTTCATTAGAGTGGCCCGCTCGCCCCTCCCCATCTCCCGCGGGCCCCTATTATCCTGTCTCTCAACTTCGGATGCCGACCGCATTAACGGTGTGGAAATCTTTTTAGCTCTCCGCTATCATGTATCCGTCCTTCTTCATGGTATCTGGTTACTTTCTCCGCATTCTCTGACCGTGGTTTTAATTTTATATTTTTGCCAGGCCACAGGGATAGGCTTCAGTTTGCCAGGGGTGGCGTCGTGTGCCATTTTTATTCATCTCCTTTTACGACATGGGACGTGAAAATAATCCCTATATGAGAGTTGTTATAGGTGTTTCTTCTCGCAAAGGAATCTCCACGCTAATGTTGAGTGAGTTCGAAGTGAGTAGAATGGGGATAAAAATAAATGACATCTTCTCCTTTGGTCCATATCCCTAGCGAAACATTAACTTAAGTTTTAAGGATTCGTACTTCGAATTTTTACATGTTCCTCTTAAGTTTTCCATAGCTTAAACACAAAATTGAGAATCCACCATTACGTACGTTGGAAATGGATTTTACCTTTTGTAGAGATTATTTCGACACATGTCTTGTCTCGCAGTGCGAGATACAAATAACAATAAACCTGGTCACAGGTGTGACAAAAGTATAAAAGCACATAAATAAAAGACAAAGATATTTTTCCGATATTTCGGTGGCCACTATCACCTTGGTGATACCTAAGTACCTAAGTAACGTATTTCAGTTATCCTAACGTGAAATTCAATAATCTGTGTATATAAATGTATTTTCTTAGTGAAATTAAGAATTAAAAGTTGAAGGATTATTGGATTCTTCACATTAAATTTTGTAAGACTTTTATGTTTTTATTTCCAGATATATTTTGTTGCTTTCTCTTGATAAGGGGTTAGATGGAGGACGGGAGTCTCAATCTTCCTTCAAAAAGAACTTCTACCTCTCTATTCTGTAATTGTTTGAAAAACATACCACTCAAGGAACGGTGTGTAGGCTTGAGAAGTCAAAACATACACTATGATATAACGAATCATTTATTTGTGCTATTGAATTCTTTTCGTAACCGTCCACGATCTGTAAAATAGGACTTTTTAGATTTTATCACCCGTCTCCCCTGTACGGAAACTAGCAATCATTACGAACAATTTAGGCATCGGAAAGTGTGGGAAGAGGGTACTTCAAGAAAGGAAAGGCTTTGGTGTAATATATTCCAATTACGAAATGATATTTTTTTATCAAAAAAGGGAAAACTTTATTTAAAAAAAGCAACATTCTTTTTGTAAAGGAAAATTAAGAAGGCTCATTGTGGGACTAATAGAGAGGTAGCGTAGGTACGCTTTCCCTAAATATTAATTCCGTTCTGGGCAAGCAGTCAATATGATGCACTCTATAATGCTCAAGGCTATCTATCCGGCAGTATTACCGCAAAGAAAGAGAGCAGAACTTAAAGGTTTCACTCAAGTTCATTACTGGTTTAGGAGGAAATTTATTCAGCTCCAATGACCAACTTACAATATTTACACGGCTGAAATATTTTATTGTTGAAACATTACTAAGTATGTCATTTCTATGGTTTTCCTTAAAATTGGAACGAAAAGGAGAAATAGAGTATTGGCGCATTTTATTCCACTGAACCAGTTTTATGAAATATAGTATTTCTCAAGAACATGAAGCGTAATATACCCTTCTTTTCCTTTTTTGTCCTTTTTTTCGATGTATGCAGTAAGTAAAAAGCTAACCACACCATCTTAATACACCCTTTGATATTTAATTTCCACCAATTGGCTCAAAAATGTGTGTACTTTTAAAATTGGCACTTAGAGTTTGGCTGTGAATGTATTTAAATCATCTGTTACAAAATTTACTTATTCTATCAAGCATTTCTTTGTCCGTTTTGATTTTTATCTCTTTTCGCATTGAGTTCTTTGATTCTCCCTTGCTAATATGCACGGTCTTTCTATGCTATGATAGTTTTATTAGTGATTAGTGCATGATCCATTATCAGTGATAACGTCTCTGGTAGGGGGATTAAAATATTCGTCTATGAATATTTTTACCGACGCTTCACATAACGAAAATTAGAGTTCATATTTTCTACACGAGGTTCAGATGAAAATCCTATTTTGGTCGCCCTTTCGGTGAAACACTGTATTATGTTAAAATTTAGGAATGTATATGTAAATAGCGTAAAACAGTTAATTCTTTACGTCAATAAATTCTCTTCAGGTTATGTTTAACACAAAATAATTACATCCGCACGTATTCATTAATTACACACCGTTAATTGAAATCACTTCTATATTATGGTGAACATAATTAAACTAGCTCTCTTAATTTCTTTTTAAAGTTTATCATTGTTTTGTTTGCTTCCACGTTTGAACACTGCTCCTTCAAAAAATTTCAAGGCATTTTTATTGACGAGTTAGTGCTTTTCTGTCAAAAATTTGTAACTTGGACTCATAAATAGCCGCAAAAAAGTTTCATTATTTTTGAGATTCGACCTTTGCCTGTTCCACCCAACATTTTTCTTTCCGTTTCTTTTGAGCCCTTTGATTCCTCCTTTAATCTATATCCGTTTGTCCAATTTCCCAACATTTGGTCCTCCCGCACCTCGTAAACTCTTTTGAGAGGAAATAATAATTTTTTCATCAATCAACCCCTAGTATTAGGTGAGGTACCTACTGCACTCATATTATCCCCTACTTACCCCTCTTCCCTTTGGCTATCACGTTAAAAGGTTTTGCGTTTCGACTCCTCGTCTCCGCGCGAAATTTCGCTTTACTCGTACTGAATTTATTTTCCTCGGACCGTAAACTTAATTCATATTTCCTCGCCTACGGTTCGTTTATTTTTGTGCCTTTCCTCCTCTTTTCAAATATGTTTCACGGAAGTCGACTACTGACACCAAAGCGGCTTCATTTCCTGTCTCTCTCTCTCTCTCCCCTCTCCTCTCAACTTGCTCAACCTCTACACAATATCCCGTTCCACTAGCTTTCGAAAGAATGGTGTTCCTTTGTGTAGAAAAATAATAATCTATGATAAAATATCTCAAAGAAACTTTTTTCCCACCAAATAAATTTTGACGAACGAATTTGATGGCAGAATGCAGGCAGAAAACCATTGTTGGGGAGGCTTATATTATCGAAGTGAATTTTCATAAACTTTTAGCCCCAGTGTCTAAAATATAAAGTACTTAATTAGTGGAATGTTTTTCTCATGGTGAGACTCCGTTATGATTAATTTTTTTATATAATCTGGCAGGTTTTCACGATAAATGTCAAAATACATTTATGACCGTGTTCGTGTATGCACCACGTGTAAAAAGTTGTTTTTACGAAAATATATCAGGTGTACTGTGGAAAATATAATGCCTGCAAAACTCTTGCACATTGTAAGGAGAAAATGACGTTATTATATGTGATATAAAATTTTGTACCTCTGGATTTATGAAATCAGAGTTAAATGTGTGCAAAATAATCGTAAAACTATAATTTTGTAAATATAAATTTACTAAGAAAATCTTTTCACATAAAAACATGCACCAAGTTACATCATATTCTAAAATAAAGGCATCAGCGAGTATTTTCCATTTCCTCTTGAGTTCCTAATACATGTCTATAATTTAAAGCCATGAGAAAATGGGTATTTTGAGATCTAAAGAGGGAAGAGGAAGGCAGTGGCGGATTATTCATTGGACTAAGACCTCTTCAAGGTATTTCATTGGAGTCAGATTAGTGCAGTAATGAATGGTGTATCTTTCTAGGCCAGGGCTCACATAGCTATATTCCGTTGCCTCCCGACAGGCAGGACGGCCTCTTCTTCCCCACGCATGCGCGCAATATTGTAAGCAGTAATTGTCTGTGTAGCTATCTCTCCACCATTACGTCGCGTTAGTGTGAATTCCACTCTAACTCTATAAGTCTCATATAGTCAATTAATGCATTCAGTAATTGAAACTATTCGTGCTCTTCGGACGTGTTTATTATTTTATCTTTGCATATTTCTTATTCAAAATTAAACATAACAGATGCCATACTTAAGTTCCCAGTGATTATCTACCTCCAGTAGCTGATACCGATGTACGAAAAACATCTGGATGGAGATGAGGAATATAAGTAATGAGTCGTTTTTGATAATCAAACTCATTTACTACTGGCTTTGGACCCAAAATCATGCAATCGTTCATGAAACGTTCGGGCCTGTGAAGGGCCTGAAAAGATGGACGTTTTATTAGAAACCATTCTCCTAGGTGGGCATGAGTCAGAGCAGTAAACAATAAATCTTGAAAGATAAACGAATGAGATGGTCGTCTTTTATCAATCTCGGGATGACAGAAAAATGGACAAATGTTGGTACGCTAGAGGGAGTAAAATTAGATGAGGACCCGAGATTCAAATGATGAGTGGATACTTCATTTTCTACATCTGCATAATACCCTACCAGCCACCGCAAGGGGGTGTGGCGAGGTGTGAATCATCACCAGGTATGCATTATAAATCAAGAACACTTATTGCTATACAGGCATGCAAATAAATACTACCAAGTTGTAAATAGGAGTAGAAACAATAAGAAAGAAACGTTTCCCCATAATTTATTCCAGAATCAACAATAATTGATATTAAAAAGCGCTAAAGCTAACTTAATAATAAACAAATTGTAGTCTGTATGAATTAAATCATGGTAAATTATAAATTTTTAATCAATGCATCGATAATGAATGTCACGCTATACCTAATGAACAACAATGGTGTGGTACACAGTAGAGCTTAGGACACAGATGGACCTGCTTTAGCAAACTCCATGGCTGGATGGAATAGGAAGGTTTGTAAATGTTTTAAAAGGAGCACTAAATTGATCCCATAGCTGAACATTTACTATTTTCGTTTTTGCTTTTTTATATTCATGAACGAACGAAGCCTGAATGGTATCAGAAGAATGCAGAAGAAGATAATTGAAATAACAGTCATAGAAAACTGCTGTGCGTAGGAAAACAGGATTTGAGGAGAGTAAAATAAGGGCTACGATATACTGTATACTATAAAACTATTTAAGGAACGTTCGGTGAAAAGGGTATAAGAACTCTTTTAAATCACATAATGGTCAAAGGCTCAAGTTTGCAATAAATATGAACCTCAACGCGTAGACGTTGACTGTCTGGCAAATACTATGCTGAAAAAGATTTAATACGAATGATATGGTTGATACATACGTAAGTTATTTGTCTCCAAGTGATAATAATTTTATTATATTTAACCGTTAAAACCTCTGTCAGTTTGTTTTAAGCCCGTTCATCGCATGAGAACACTTGCTTACATGTAGGTACTTAGGCTTCACTTGATGGAAAATTCTCCTCCCCCCTTTCATTTCTTCGAACTCATCATTTTTTTTCGCTCGGTTTTTCCTTTTTGGCGGCTTTCATTTCAGCTGCCACTCGCGCGAGCGCTCTTTTGTTCCCAGTTTCCTTCTTCTTTGCATCACCTCCTCATCCCCCACTCTCTCTCTCTCTCTCCCTTTCTTTCCTCTGCCCACACCCACGCCCCAACTTTTTATCCTCTTTGTCTCCCAACTCAAGCGCCTCACACACCTCCACACCCCCCACCTGCTAACTTCTCCCCTCCTCTCTATCCCCTCCCTTCATCCCCCTCCTCCTCTACCTCTCTCTCCCCCCCGCTCTTTCACCACCCGCTGCTCGTCTTCTTTCCAGACCTCACCGGAAATTTCTTCGGCAATTTCCGGCCATATTTTACGCAAGTTAGAATGAAAACTGTTTATGCATATATTTATATGAAATTTTGATGCATATAAATATATCCATGATGCACGTGGGTATGCATACGTGGTGTGTTTCAGCAGCTGGGCAGGATGTTATTCTCTCGCGGCTTTCCATTTTTTTCCCCTACCATCCGACCTACTTCTTTTATTTTATACTGTTGTACGTTCAGAAAAGGTCGCGTTATTGGAATCCAATAAAAAATAATTCCTTTTACGTTGGGAGGGACTGAGAGGAGTATTTTTTTGGATAATGTAGGGGTGAAATAATCGCGTGTTATTCAGCCTTGTGGCCGAGGATTAAGATTTCAGGAATGCGAGTTGACCAGAGACATTTTGTTGGTAGAACCAAACTCTTAAAATATACGCTAAAAATATCCTTACATTGTTCTAATTACGCTTCCTATTATGTAACGGTATCTAAAATTGTTAGTGTTCTTCTCGCAAAATATTCAGCCATTTAAAATCAATGGAGAAAATCATTTCTGGAGTAAGGAAAATTACACAAAAACAAAGCGCAAAAGTTAAATAATTCAGCTCCTGGAACACTCTGTATATACTGCCTTTGATATTTGGTAAAAATGGAAAGGAATTGGCCAGGAATTCTTTCAAAATGTATGAATCAATTTCTGCATCACGCAAGGCCAAGGATAATTTTATATACTGTCGAAGGAGGATGGATGTACAAAATATTTACCAGTTGACATGCATCTTTGAATGCGAAGCATAAATATTTTCCAGAAAATGTGACTTTATCGTAAAATTTTACTGTAATCATTTAAGCCATGACAAATTTAGAGGGCAAGAGCAAAATTCCACCCTGTCCATCAACGCTTTAAAAAAAATTCGTCTTTTGTACAAACAGAGCCATGGTAGGAACAAAACGTTTTTAGCTGCCGAAATCCAAAGTAAAAAGCCAATTTTAAGCCAAAGAAGGTTGTTTAATTATACATAAGGAAATTCATTTCGTCAAGGTTATAGTTGCTTGCTTTGGGCTGAGTAATGTAGTAGTGAAGTGAGGTGTCAAATGCATAACTGATTTGTCGACCTAACTGTAATCAGCATCAAACTGAAAGATTCTTACAGTAACTGTAGCTAGAAGAATTGGTTGCATAATTTTTTCAATCAACTACGCTAACTTTTCCAACCTTAATTCCAAACAACCGTAATTAGTCAACAGTTTTTTTTCCTCAACTCTTCTCATCTCAGCCGCTTAGTGAGATTGTTCAAAATCATTATTCATTTCTAAAAGGTCTCCTCAATTTACGGTATATTACGGGGAGTTTTTGAGAAAGAAAACTTATGCTTAATAAATAAATTATTTTACATCAAAATAATCTTATCAACTACCCTATAAGTTTTTGTGAGATTTTCATTTTTCACTTCATGGGATTCACTCAAGTTACCCATAGAAAAAATCTTCGAATTTTAAACACTAGCCAATAAGAAGAATAAATTGTTTAGCACTCATCCATTTCCTATTAGGTTAAATTAGTAAGTCACAATTTCAATGGCTTATTTCTTAATTCATTTAAAATGTAATTTAGTGTTGGTGTACACATGGTAGGGGGTGGGTTTTGAAATGACCCTTCTTCATAACATCCTTCTTTTATCGCTTAGTTTTGTTGGATTTCGGGGTATATTTAAGTAATATAATCAGCAGTTAGGTGGAAATCAGGGAAATATTTGTTTCGGTTCATCATAAATACTTTATTCCTTATCCTCTTCCTCTTATCTTTATTCCTCTTCCTTCTACCTTACCCTCTTTTCTTTTACATCTACACGAATTATGTCAAAGTAAGCTGCGTACTACTAATTGAGTTTTAAATTTCGAGATACTTTTACCTGATATTACAGCATTTAATAAAATAAATGGTTGACGAGTTTACATTGTGGAAGTTATTCATTATAAAAGAGAAAAAACTTAGTTCTTTTCCAAAAATATATTTAAAACAAATCAACCGGTTTCGGCCTTCTCAGGTCATTCTCTGTAATCTTGAAGTTTTTTCTCTCTTTTTTCTCTTTTATAACAGCATTTAAGGCCAGATCAAGCATAGTAACACATGGAAATATACTAGTAGTGTAATATGGGAGCTATTTGGTCTATTTTACTACCAATATAGTAAATCCTTTTAAAAATACGATCAAATCTAAAACGGGCAGGAATTTTAAGCAGAGTTCCCGAAATTACTTCAAGCAAGACGCTATAGGTAGGTACTTGGGCATTCGGAGAGAGTAATGGTTAATTTTGGCCATGTGAGCAGAATGCATTGCTAATTTTGAACATCTCTGCCATCCTCCCTTGCCGATGAGCACGTACGTTACGAACTTCCTGCATTCGATCAGGCGCGACAGGAATTCCAACGTGAACCGAGCTGATGTCGATCGATATGTGCATTCAAATCCTCGCTTTCTGAGGTGCAGAGCAAACATCACCCATCGTAGATGACTGCTTGAGTTTCTCTTCCCTTATTAACGTCGCTTAACTATCAGAAACTCACGAAGTCCACCACAGTAAGTGCTAGAAACGGTCGAGTAGCCACCGTGTTTTTATTACTGTCACAGATATTTTCTCCCACAGGGGCATTCACAGCTTCCAACATCCAGTCCCATATTATCCCACTCTCTATTAGGTCCTTTACGGTTTGCTGTTTCATTGAATTTTATCCCTTGTTGGTACATATATGCCATCTTCCTGTACTGTAACTCGTAACTCGGGCAAAATACGCGCAATATTTCCCGCATGATACCCGTCGTTACATAGTTCAATTTTTGAGTTTCAATTTTTTTTTCATGGTGTGAATGAAATAGTGTAAATATTATCTCATCTCATAAGCACTTTGGACTATAACTATAGCTTCTCTATTATCACCCTATCTACCACCTACTCACCCTATAAGTAAAAAATATGTGCATCTACCTGCCCAATTGAGCATTAACTTTATTGAACGACCGATATCGATGATTGAAATTAATATTAGTGGCTGTTCGCAATATATATGTTTCACCATATTGATCCTCATGTGATACTGTGCACCTCTTAAACGTTCAGACAGGGCGTTATTTTATACTCCAAAGACTCCCAACGTTCCAACTCTTCCTTTCACTCAGTTTTTCGATTCCTGGAATATTTTTCCATTAAACATCCTGATAATGCTATCCTATCATTTAATCCCCCTTTTATTACTCATTTTTTGGTCATCATTCATCCTTATATCATTTTCGAAACGAAAAAGCATATTTATTCCCTACATGTCCTCTACCGAAACTTCCATTTCCCAAAATTTTATCACACTGATTCTTCTTCCCACCGTTCGTTTTTTCATCACGAACGCCTCACATGCACCCAGAATTGGTCCGTTTTCGACTGAATTGAATATTTTTATATCAAACCCTAACTCTAATATAACGCAACATGAATCATAGTTGGGATTAAAGATTAAAAATAATCGTTAAAAATATGGTTGACTGTTAAATTTAATCCATGCTTTTTAGAAAAATTAAGTTTTAATCGTTAAAATTATGCATTTAGTGATACAAAACTAACTTCAGTTGATTTTTTTGTTAATTTTTGGCGAAGGTCGAACTGTCCGAATTTGGGCGCAAATTATGCCCAACAGACAAATGGGAAAATGAAACGGTATCTAAGAATGCAAGGGTAGTTGTGCAAGAATGCAATGAATAGGCCCAGACGAATACATCTAAGCAAAAGCGGTGCGGAGGGGAATGACCGCCAAAGTTTACAAAAGCACCCTCAGACGAGAAAACATGAAACCACGCAAAGACAATATTCTGGAGGGCTCGTATGCCTTACTCACTGAGATCATATCGTCTATACTACATACTTGAAGCCGAGAGAGAAGGATTGCCTAGAAAACTATGACGGATAACAAGGGGGAGGGGTTCATTCAAAGTAACGCATCTGTTACAATGCGCCAATCTACGTATGCCTTACTCGGCGACATTGCGTCATCAATGCATCAGCCCCCAGTGAATCGTGAGAAAAGGTGAGCAGGCACAGCCTCAGCATCTACTGTAACTCTATATAATGATATAACTAAGCCGTTTCCACTGCAATTTTACAATTGTGAAGGGATACTTCACATCACAAGGTGAGGATCAACATAAAAAACTAACCCTAAAGCATTTTCTACTACTCAGAACAATTTTTTGCGGCAAATTACAGACGCAACATGGTTCGTGTCTTTATCATGTGTATGTTTTCTACCCTCGACAATATTCATTCATCGATTTACTACACAACGCATTCCGATGAGCTCAAGCACAATAATTCGACCATCTTCTGAGAATGCTCAGCTAAACAGCAGACAACCATTTACTCCAGAGCATACCTATTCTTTTCATTGCACATAGGATATTTTCACACACTCATCGATGGGAAATCATGGGAGAGTCGACTCCTCCCGCTCACCCTCCCTACTGTGAAACCCTACTTACCCTTTCTCTCGCCTCCAAAGAGTCCCCTTTCTTCTCTTCCCTCCCCAAAACCCCTTTCGCCCCCAAAACGAGCGCGGACGAGCACGAAAAATCGCTTCACCCCACCCAAAAATACGCGAAGTCCCGTTTTCCTCCTTCCAGTCTTTATCATGAAACTTAAATGTTCCAATTTGAAGACGTCTTCAGTGGAGCAGAGTCGAGCCATGGAGAAAGAGTACTACAGGAAGGGTGAGGAAGATGTGGGGGGGGGGGGGGGGGAGAGAGAGAAAGGGGGATATTTTGAGGGGTGGGAGCGGTGAATCTTGGCGGGTGAACTAAGAGTAGGGGAGTGGATGTGGGGACTGGGGTGCTCGTTTGAGGAGAAGGGTGGGATGGCGATGGGTCGAAGGCCTGAGGGCCGGGTAATTGGGGAGGGGTACCGGGAGGAGGCGTGGGAATCCCATGTGTAGGAGCAAGGCGCGAGAGAGACATTATCGCTTCGGGAACGAGCGCCGCACGCATTTAGCACATCTTTGTTTCCGGAAACTTAGGAGTGGAACCAAAAGGGGAGAGATATTAGACCAAGTTTCGCGCCACTTCCCTCTCTTTTACCTCCTCTCTCCGAAGCCATTGTTGTCCTATCTACGCCTCCCTTCCACTACCCCCCTACCACCCAACATGATTTCTTTATTAATCGAGGAGAACTCTTATTTGCAATCTGCCCATGATGCGGACAAGTACGGAGGCCGAGTTTCAATTTTCTTTTCAATTATTTATTTATTTTTTGCCAGCCCATGTCTATTCACACTCTGCACTCGTTGGAGCGAAAAAAGAACACCGAAATATATCAGCTTTCTCCTTTTTTATTTCTCTCACTTTACTGCCCAAAACTCTTCCATTCTCCTGGAATGAACCTTCTTCTCCCGACGAAGAAACGGACCACTGCTTTGGGCCCAGGTGAATTTCATTATTCCGCACCCTCACTCGTTTTATTCTCTTCCAGGCTTAAGGTCTTTTTCCCCGTTCAAATAAAACGGCGTTAATTCCGAAGACAGCTAGAAGCGGAGTTCAAGAGACATAACCAGCAGGCGGGGCACTTTTGAGAGTAGGTTTCATTTTTGCTGACTCAGAAGAAGGTTGCACAGTTTGAGCAATAGCGAAATTTCGTTAAATGAAATTTCAGCCTCTTTAATCATCAGTTTTTTTGCTGCGTAGGCCTTTCGCTTCCACTCAAAATTAATGAGAGTAAATTTGCTACTCCAAGGGGTAGTGACATTGTCCGGCGCAATTCATATAGTAGTTATTTTTCGCTTAAGTACTGATTGTATTTTGGGTTTCAATATTCTTTCTCCGTTTGGTCCAATCCTGCCTTAGACTAATGCATCTACGTCTTTCCTGTTCTTGAAGCACTTACTATATTTATGCTTTATTGTAATTGTAATTATTGGCTTGAACTGTAGTTATATATTTTAAGATTTTGGAAATTCAGTCTACCAAATCACCAAAGCCCATAAACCAGTTGAACCTTCCAGAAATTTTAATTTAAAATAGATATTAAGACTTTCAATAATTATGATGTAGCTTCGTTGAAACATTAATATTTAAGTTCATATTCGTATCAGGCTAAAATTTTTTTTTTTCAAAATAAATTGAATGCATCGATGCTCAAAGAAATTACGGAGATACTAAAGGTACTAACACAATTTTTGCATGAATAATTCTTAGATTTTTATTCTAAATGCCTCTTGGAGACTTCAAAAAGTAAAAACAATAGAAATACTAAATCATAGGATCATATGGGAGCGTTACTGTAGCAGGGCATGCTTAAAGCCTTCATATCTGTGCTTCAGAAGAACTTGGTACCTAATAGGGTTATGATCCTGATGGCAATAATTAACAATTTCATTGAATTTCTAAAGCTTAAAATAAATTTACAGCAGATTAAAAATTAAACTAGGTTTTTAGTTTCCTCATACATGGTAGAACTCGAGACCTCTTGCATTTGCACAATTTGTTTAGTATTTCTCCATTCAAAAACTTAAATAATCTATAGATGGTGAGGTGAGAATGGATATTGGAGCAATTCAAGTGTGACATCATTTAATGCTAAAAGAGCCCCAATTCTTAAGTATTATTCAAGACAATTTATTGCACGAGGAACAATTAGATATTAGGGTCTTCGAATAAATCACACCATTGAGAACTTACAATTAGTGCCATACTATTGGCCATACTATTGGCCATACATACTCATATCTACCTAATGCATGTTATCCAATGTCAGTGACCCTCTATTTTTTTCCTTCTAAGTTTGATTCTAATACTAGCGTTTGCTATATTATTTGCTTACCGGCTAAAAATAAGAATAGGATTTTGGAAATGATCTATTTTATTTTTTCAATTTATATATGTAATCATCTATTTAAAACTGGACACAAGTGGAGGCAAAATTTCATCCGTAAACCACGGATTTTCTCTTTCTCCAGTCTTGCCAAATCATCTTGCGTTCAACAATTTGATATTAGACTTCGAATAAACCAAGTATTTTGACTTTGTGCCATATTATGGCTATGTATATCCATATATACCTAATAAATATTATGCAATGCCAGTGGTCACATGTCTTTTTCCTGCTATGTTGAACTCTAAATTTTGTATAACCAATATTTATTTTAGTGTTTAAATGTGATATCTGAAATAGCCATAGGCATATCTGAAATATGTTATAGGCATATATAATTGAAATTTCATAATTATTTAATCATAAGGAATACAAATAATTGTTTTATTGAAACATTATTGCCCTTGCCCGTAGTGGTTGGCATTTTGAAATGCCGAACTATTCATATTGCATTATTTCCGCACTGTAGACCTCTTTCAAGTAGTTCTTCTCCACCTTGCCGACGGATGCCATGTCATGAATAAGTAAAAGCAAATAGAGAAAATAAGAATTCGGCATTATTTTAATGAAGGAGTAATTTCGCCGGGAGATCCAAGTTGGAGCTCGAAGTTACTGGAAGGAATTTGAATGGGAAGCATTCCAAGGCTCTATTACTTTCAGTAAAAAATGCCAGATGGGAGGATCCCCTAAACAGCTCATATCGAAGGTAGGGTTAAATCCTATCGCAAATGGTGAACGGCAATGAGGAAAAAAAGAGAATTATTAGCAAAATACTTTCTTAATTGCTCTCCTAAAGAATGCTAATTTGATGGGCCTGTTTAATTCCCTCCCTGCAGCCAAAATATTTCCACGAGCATTTCTATCTGTAGGGAGGAAAGAAAAAAACCTTGAGCTTTTTGTTCCGCCCTTGAGGAAATATGCTCGAGAGATATTTGAAAAAATAAGATAAACGAGCGGAGAGAATACGGAAGGGTGGGGATGCAAGGGGACAGGGTGTGGTGCGGGTGAGGGAAAAGGGCGAAGTGAGGCAATGGGGGTGGAAAAATGAGGGGGGAGTGGGAGGAGATGGATAAACTCCGCGCATAGTTTATTATTCGAAAAAAACATTCTGAACCAAAGTTTAAGCGCGTCCCTTTTTCTTCCCGCCACACGACTACTTTATTGAAAAACTTCGAATTCTTCTCGGGGAAGTCGGAGAAACGTCGCCTCGCATACGGAGCCGTCAAAAGAAAAAAAGAGAAGGGAGAGGGGGGGAGGGAGTTTGAGACCAGACGATGTCGCCAGAAAGAGAGTACTTTCCTTTCTCGGTGAGGAAAAAAGGGAAGGGCGGGAAGGGGTTTTGGGTGTGGCCGGTAGGGATCCGGAGACGGAGAGGAGGCGAAATCTCTTCGAGCGCCTTTTCTTATTCTTCTTCCACCCCTCATTCCTCTCATCCCTCTTCGTCTTTTGTTTTTCACGCGTTTGAGTTACCTCCGCAATGCGATTTGTGTCACCGAGCCGACTCCCTCGCCATCTCTCCGGATCGCCCGGGCGACCGACCCCGCCCACTCCCATCCCCACCGCCCCTCCCAACAATTCAGAGGCCAAACAGCCCTCCGGGGTGCCCCACCTGCCCCCTTCCCCTCCCCTCATATCAAAGTCCTCTCCCCCACATCCGCCCCGAACTCCACTCCTCCTGGAGGTTTCCCGTACCTCAACGCGCGGTGTCCCCCTACCTCTTCTGTCGCAAGACATTCCATGCCATCATCCCCTGCCGCACTCCTACCTACTCCTCCACACTTCCCCGTGGACTGAAAACAACCCTTTCGCGTCACCCCGCCTCCAGTCTTCTCCGCAAATAGTTCCAAGTCGTTGGCTCTGGATATTTGTCTGCTTCTCTCTACCTCCTCCCTCCCCCTTCCGGCATCGCCTGGCTGCTTAAAAAGCCCTCCCGACTGCAAACCTTAGGCACCCCTTGATTTAAACTCCTCAATTTCCCTCCCTCTCTCGACAAATTTGCTCCCAATTCCCTCTCTCTCTTTCCCCCTCCTCCCTTCCTTTGCAAGCCCACTTCAACCTCTTCACTCGCTTCTTTTCTCTCTTCTTCTCTCTCCCATCAGCTCTTCTTCTCACCTCATTATATTCTCCTTCCTCCCCAGATTGCTCTCCTCCATCTCACCCACTTGTGCATTCCTCGTTCGCTCCACCTTGAAAACGGTGGGAAATGAGTTAGTCTCCTCGACGCTCTTCTCTCTTTCCTACACATAAACGACGTCAAGTGCTATTATTTCCTAAGAGAATAAACACGGAGATTGTGCCATTTCACCACTTCGGGGCTATATCGAAAATTAAACAAAAGAAATATTCAGACGGGGACGCTTCCGATAGATTTTCCACGGTAGGCGGGGGAAAATAAATAATCAGGCCAGAACGTTTATATTGTCTCGGGGGATAAGGAGAAGCAATGAAAAAGGTAAATATGAGAATAAAAGTCATGGGTGACACTTCCATTAATGACACTTTTAGTTGGAAATAACGAGATTTGAAGTACTGAGTGAGTTCCAGAGTTAATTTCGACTCTCGTTTCCGAGAACATATTCGACATGAAATTAGAATTGTAATCAATTTATTGCTTGTCTACTTAACCTAATGTAAAATACGTTATTGGCTCTTAGCTGAGAGTTGCCTTATTACTGATTTCAATTAATTTCACCCAGATTGTAAATGAGTAAGATGTACGTTACGAAAACATTCTTGACAACGTCAGGTAAACATTTTCGCACTACAATCATTCAAAATTGGAGGGCAAAAAAATATTATTCCACATTAAAATGAATTTTAGTTTTATTTTCCTTTCCTTTCATGAAATAACAGTAGAGTCATATCAAGTCTTTTTCCTACCAGCTAATGGATAAACGTTTCTTGTTTGCAACTAACACCTCGGTACCTGTGACTGAGTTTCTCGTGATATAATGCCCAATTGAGTAGGAAGTTAAGGCGACGTATATTTGTTATAAAATGGGCTTATTGAAATATATCTGGCAAATTTGATTATGATACTATTTTTCACCAATTTTCTCTGGCTTTGGGTTATGATGCTTGGTTTGCTTTCGTTTTCAATACTGAGTGTTGTTCATATCTGGATAATGCAAGAATAAATATTGAATTGAATTCATGCTTTTGGCAAAAACCTTTCACGTTTTACAAATAATCAATAAGCAACATGTGTCATCAGTTATAAGTTAAATGAGGTTTTGGAGGTAAATAAGGTTTCTGAGGTACATGAGGAGAATGAAATTTTTAATTATATTACCTTTTAGAGATTCAGCCTATAAACACTCTGTTCTTCCTTCCTGTTTGCGGAATAACATTTTGTTTATGATAAGTTTCTTAGTTGCAGATATCATTTACAGTTACAGTTATAGTTACAGATACAGGTTATTCAGAATCCCATTATTTTTGGGTTGTAATGCGAAAACAGTCATGGAGTTCGTATGTTCCGGTAAAACACATTTTCTCAGCTTCACATTTCCACAACTTCTTTTTTGCGCCTCATTTTCGCTAATATCCCTCTCTTCTGTGCCTGTAATTGGTATGATGATTACCCTGAAAATCTTTCCCTCCCCTTTTGTCCGGCGCGAGGTTTATATTTTATTTGAAAATCATTCAGTGAAACCTTCCGGGCATAGACATAAGTTTTTCTACATAACTATGCTAAGACACAATTTTGACACTGATTTTACTTACGGAACATATACCTTTGCGTAATCCTTAAAAAAGGGGTTAAAAGAACGAACTGGAGAGTGTTAAGCAATAATTGGCAAGACTTGAAATGGGACGGAATGATAAATAAACAGTCTATTAGAAAAACTAAAATGATATTCATTATCAGATCGAAAGTTTAAACGTAGACTAAAAATCTAAAGTAAATTCCTAGACGATATTTTCACTGATGACGTTAAAAATTTTTGTGGACACGGACTTACTATGGTAGACTGAAAAATGAACTTAAAATTAGGGGAATTGAAGTCCAAACTGGCATATTCAATGTCTTTCTTTCCTCGTACAACGAGGGATTTGATATTTGTAAATATATTCAATAGTATATATTCAAATTCATTTTTGGATAGCTTTGGAAGTTGCATGTTAGTATGAGGTCTTTAAGTTAGCCCAACTAGCACCATGTTAGCGCATGTTTTTTCGCAACTTTAATCTTTCTTTAAATTCTTATGCTTCAAATAGAATATAGCTATACTAATTCTTTTTATTGTACGATATATAATGCATGTTGGGTGTGAATGTACCCCCTACCATTCATGATTATGGTGCATTAGTGGGTATTATGCAGATGTAGATATAGATGCCTTAAAACAAGCATCATGCATTAATTCATCATTACAATGCATCATCTTTTTCATAAATTAAACTTACTTGAAATCAAAACTTAAAATGGGCAGTCCCTACTCTCATTTCCTTATTTCTCGATGTGAATACCTTGGAAAACCTTTCGGGTACTTCAGGTAATATACACGAAGTTGCCTACATTGACCGGAATCCTGGTTAAAATATAATAAAATGGTCCCATCCTCTCATCTTAGATGGAAAATCAGCCTGAATCCTGCATAAAAATTTTCTTCTGAGAGCCTGACTGGCTACAATGGCCGGGCAGCGTTTTCTTTATGAGGAACACAATAAAGTTTCCATGGAAGCAAACAATAGGGTAGCGAGAGAACCGAGAGGACTGGAGGTAGAAGCCGCATTTCTTTTCCTATTCCGTGGGATGCTTTTGAAATTTGAGGGAAGGTCCATTGTTCAGGAAATGCCCGTTGCTATGCGGGCAGCATACTCATAAGGCCTCGCGATTGGGTGTGGCGGGAGATGCTTGCGTCTGTGTATTCAGGGATGGGAAGGGAAACGGAAGGAGAAAGGGATGGGGATGAAATGGAAAGGAAAGGCATTGGAAGGAGAGGGTGAGACTTAGGGAATGGGAGGGAGGTGAACGGAAGTCTGGGGCAGGAGGAAATTGGAAGAGGAACGTATTGGCAACTGGCAAAGCAAACAGTTCTGTTTGGCCACGGCCATTATTTGAGAGCGAATCAAGACGTTTCTTATAACCTGGCCTAAAATTTCGGCAAATGGATCTGGCTCCAGACCCTGACCGTGATATCTGGCAATATTGGATAACGTAACGAAGCCACCCCTTTTTTTCCGGTGGAGGACGGCTGGTACGTGATTCGAAATCGCCACTGGCGGGTGGTGACATTTGGTGAGCAAAGACGTTTCTTTTTTCTAGAAAGGGATATAACTGTCGTTTAAGTATTCCGAAAACATCACTGCTGCTTAGGGAAGTGCTATAGAGAGCAAGTTTTTAGGAAGAATCTCCACAATAATGTGTGTGAAAAATGAGAATCAGTGGGCGAAATAGTGTGGGATCAGATCGAAGACCCAACCTTGCGAAATTCATCATAACAAATATATCAAATATAAAATATTGTTTCACCAATCATTATTTTGAAAGTAGAAGATATCTGTAACCATTAGGCACGCCAATCTGGTTATTCTTATTGTTAGTGTACATAAATGTTAAATTAATGGCAAAGAATCATCCACTCAATATTTCCATAGTAACTAGAATATTAGCACTCTAAAATCAGCTTTATGAGAAAAAGGCTTCGCGGAGAGGAAGGACTTTTGGGACCTTAAGAATTGGCTAGCTAAAGCATTGATGCATACAATGTTTTTAACTTAAAGAAATACATTAGAAAATTGAAGTATGGAATATCCCTAAAGTCGTATCCTAAGGTAAGGAGGAATACAAAGGGGGAGAGGGGAAAGGAAGGAGTATATACAAAGTAAGGGAGCTCTCAATCACTCGTGCAAAATCAAGTATGCAAATAAATTTGAATGTAAGTGAATGACACACTCGCACACTCACTCATACTGTTGCAAACAATTATCACACTCAAAATTAAGGGAAGCAAGGTAAAAATAAAAACAATCAGTGATTCACACAATCACTTACTCACTCAGGTTTGTATACTAAATCAGTCACCTTCGTGAGTTCAATCACACACACACAAGCAGGGCTTACGAGGATTTATCCAACGCTAGTGACCCGTCTTGCACGCAAGATAAAAATGAAATCGGGGGATAGTAAATTGAATTGAACAAAGAGAAAAACTAAATAACTAAAGTAAGTAAATAAAATTGATAATAATTTTCCAGCACTCATTCACATGGGTTAGCATGGATTTTACAGTCACCCTCGTGATTCTCATTCACGCATACACATAACATGCATGCAGGGTTCAGGGACTTTTTCCTCAATCACGCACTCGGCTTTGTGCATTCACAGAGTACAGTCACCCTCGTAAATCGCATTCACACACACAATCAGGGTTTGCGAGGAATCTCCTTCACCAGTGACCCGTCATACAAACAGGGAAAGGAGTAAGGATGTGGAAAGGATGCCCAACTTCAAAAACTGACACCGGGTGTTTCGCCCGCCAAGCAGGCCTCTTCAGATAATGTCAATCCGGGAGAGTAATAGGAAATACCTACGCAGAGTCAAGAGGGGAAGATAGAAGAAGTGGGTAGTATGTTATGATTGGTTGAGTGATCAGGAGGCAGATAATAGAGGAGGTGTGGGGGGATTAGGTGAGGGAAGGGGGGACACTTGATTACTTTGTTCACAAAGAGAAATTAAGCAGGAGGAAATCGGCGCTTGGTCGCTATTCATGGTGTTGCTGCAACCCTTTTGTAATTGGATCACTCCCTCAGTGATTCAACCCGAAGGTTGGTTTTGATAGGTAAGGGGGTAGAGCCAATGGCGTACGAAATGCACACATTCAGGGTAGGAGGGCTAGTTTCCTATGGTATTGTCATGTTTCCTAGGATTGCATTAGCTACTAATAAACCACCAGTTTAAATGAGGAAGCCACGGAAATATTGTAGGAATTGAGGCTTTCAGTTCAGTTTTAATGAGAATTATAATAATGCACTATGGATTAGGATCTCACCATCAAAGAAGGCATTCAAGAACCCAAAAGTGTATTGAATCCACGAAAATGGTGATTCATAGAGAAAGAAGTTGCACTTTTCAAAATTTCAAACTTATGTGGAAAAAAATATGTGATTTCCATCATTGCAATTCGTCAAGTAAAGAATTTTACGAGGAAACAATGGTAAAAAATTGTAACCACAGTAAAATCTTTTTTTTTACGAGAAAGAGACATTCTTATTGTTTCATCATACTTTCTGTCCCATTTAATCAAATCTTGTAAGGTGAAAGCAAAATTTATTGCTATCATTCCGCGCTGTAAATAACTGAAGCATTTTAAATCCATATAGATAATTTGTATACATGTGCAAAGTAGCCGGAGTGACATTATTAAATGAAACTGAGAAAACTTTTGCTCATTCTGCATTGTCATCAGAGAGTTTTTATAATAATGTGTTTGCTTTCAAAGTCCTCGAGTGACGTACGCTAGAGGCCAAAATTCTTAACCTTTATATTCGTGATGCGAGCGTGGTCGTAAATACCTCCTCTAACTCGCGGCGGTTACCGGTTAAGAGTCTCATGGTCCGAGTTATTTCAGGATTGTCTCTCCCTCACAAGGACAAACTCTTGCATTCTTCCCAATGAATATGGATTCCTAGAAAGAGTTGCTGGGCTTGAAGTAAATGTTTCTAGCTATGCCACGCACCCTTGCCATTCGTCTTATAAACCCTTACTCCCTATGCTTTGTCCAAGTAGGGGAATGCGTCTTTTCTGGTATTCATCGTTCTCATAATCTTCCTTTGTTTTTCTGGAAAGCGTATAACCCTACCATTCTCCTTCCTTATGCTGGCCTTTCCTCTCACGCCTGTACCTATCCTTTTCTTCCTAACTTCACGTCCTCTGCCAAGTCACAACCTTTGATTTCAACTTTCAAAGTTTTGGGTCCCGGAGAGGATGCGAATGTTTTTAGGGTTGAATAGAAGCCTTCAACGAAAATTGATGAAAATTCAATCTTTCCTTAAACCTTTGCTGGAATACATACGCTTGTCCGTTGCCCTTAATTTAATATTTTTCGTCAAATGTAGATGGTGGACAATTGGAGTTGAAAAATATATGCTTTAATTTTTCCACCTCTTTCTCACGTTCCAGATTCTCTCTTTAGTGCCCAGATGATATTTTTTAAGTCACCTAAAGATGTAATCAAATCTTCTTACCTATCAGCACGTCATTAATTAATTGAAATGCTACTACTAGCATGTGTTTTCTTGCATGTACCCGCATCGTTCGGAGCTTCTAACGGGGAGGAAAGCCAATAGAACAAAAAGCGCCTAGAGGACTAAGTCTTAGCGTCCAATTCTACAGGCGCAGCATTAAGCTTCATTTACCTTGACAAAGCACTCGAGTAGGGGCCGGTTTACCAATGAAAAATATATTCCACCGAAATTCTAACCTGGCTCTTCAGAGCGAAGAGCAAGTACTCAGAACACAGCGACTGATGTTTATTCTCTGTGTAAATATTCTTGAAAATTTCTCTGTAACATCTGTAGCATTCACGCAAACATTTTAGACACTATGTTCCTAGCCATTTCCACTCCTTATTGGGGCATATTTTATTAAATATTTTAGTCTAGAGCGTCTAGAACTTCCCACTTTTTCATATCAACACCTTGTAGGGAAGATCTTTCTTCATGACTCATTTGCGATGAAGCGTGAAAATTTCTTTTACACGTAGACGTCTAATGGTGCATCTGTAGAATTTTTAATCCTCTGGAAATCTTGGTCCTCTCAATAAGGACTTATACTATTTTCCGTAGTATAATTTTGTTAAAATCTCCTCCTAATTAGCTAAAGTTCACAACTTTACGATCCAATATTTACATTAAGCTCATATTTATTAATATGTGCCTTTTTTGGTATTATACATACCACAAATATTAAACTGGCTAAAATATGTTTTCACTTGCATTAGGGAATTGTTGAAAATTGCATCGATGGCATTCAGTGATGCAAAAAAATGAAAGTATATGAGTAGGACTACAATTACGCAATTAATGGTTTATAAAATATAATAACTCTCTAAATTCAAATATCTCCTATGTACCTCGGATTTCCATAAAGTAAAAACGTTTAGTATGCGAAATTGTAGCTTATCAGTAGCCAACCACACGAAAATGTGTCACAATTAAGTTAATTACATAAACAGCGATTTATTTTATTTTAAAATTCCGTGTCCAAATAGCACTACTGTACTGAAAATTATGCATTCGTTTTAATTACAAATCTTTTTGTGCTCATTTTAATTATTCTAAGGTGTAAAGGAAATGTGACGTTTCAAAAACTCCTCGTTTTCCGAAAACTCAGTTATAAAAATAAAAAGTTACCCAGTTAAATGTGATATTTCATATTAAGTGAGTAGTTGCAAATTGAGTTGATGAAATTTAATATTGATGGTTTAAAAAATAACTAAACAGATTTAAAAACACTTTTCTAGTCAAATACAGCTTCTTTCATTCATTAAAAAATTACATAAAAAACTATTAGTCAATTATAGATACTTTTATTTCGGAAATAATAACAACTTCATACGGGAGCAGCCGATATGTTTTGTTTGCTCACCAAATCACGGCATTATTACGATCTTATTTTTTGGCTTACGTTTTTAGAATAATAATTATTTTGCTTTATAAATAAATTGCGCAACGCAATTGCTAGTGTCTGATATTGCTATCGTGGATAGGGATTTTAACGCAGTTGTACTCGCTCAGAGATGTAGCTCTGATTTTGAGTACACGATTTAATATTCATTACTCCTGGTTGCGTTACATTGCTTGTAGCCAATGCAGATGCCGCCAAAAATGTAAAAATATAGAGATGAGACATTTATTTTTCTAAAGACATTTTCCTGAAGAGGTGGCTTGCATATCTACAGCCGATGCATTGCTTATCACGCTCAAGGTGTCGATATATCGGCTTCCTATATTTTCCATAAAGCGCTCATGGCGTCCATATACCTCGCTTGAGCTGAAAATTGCTGTTAATCATGCGTTATTTTATAAAAATTAGTTAATATTATATTTGCTCATTTAGAAAACTTATATGCATCTGAAATATGCTTAAAATTCTAAGCCTTAAAGTTAAATGTTTAGCTCGAAAGAAATATTTAAACAAGGGTTAAATATTTAAAAGATTTATCCGTTAGCTTTCTGTGGGAGTAAAACCTAAATGCCGTAAGAATGAAATGATAAAATATGCCTTTGTGATGTTTGAAGTCAGATATAATGCATCCATGTGCAGTAAAAATGTATTCATTTGAATGACGGAGTGTGCCATAATAGTCTATAAATAAAATTTTTCGACTTATTACTCCTCGATCCAACCTGAATATTTGTCTTTAGTTATTTTATTTACTATAGCATGAGTGTACTGTGGTAACACGAATACCAAAAGGTGGTATTTAACCTAGTTACACTGGTTTTCGGCTGCGTTTACGCCTGATTAATCCTATACTATCCGTTCCTCTTTCAGAATAATTCTGAAAAATAAAATGTTTACTTACCCTTGGAAAATATAAGATATTAACTGCCAGAAAATAATTGTAATGAAATGATTTTGTTCAAATTTTTCTTTCTCTGGGACACTTTTGCAAGTGTGAGATCTTTAGCTCGCTATTTTTAAGTATTACCTCGAGGAATTTAAAAAACATTTTCCTTCACTTTATCCTCAGATTGGTTTGACGCAGCTCTCCACTGAGTTGCTCTATCGGCTAATCTCTTAATATTTACGTATTTCTTCTCTTTCACATCCTCCATCACTTGTTACATATATCCCACACGAGGCCTTCCTTTATTAATTTTCCCGTTCATTTGTCCTTCAACGATTATCTTCATTAGGCCATCAGGTGTCATGCTGTGACCGATTGCATCTCGCGCTCCGTTCCTTGAAGTGGTTCCTCACTATCCTATAGGCAGCTTCCACCTTTCCAAGTGCAAGGTTTTTTTGTACATCTTCGCATAGGTTCTTCATCCACATCTCTAGCTTTCCTGGCTTTGCGATTTATTTCGTTCCTTATTCTTTTGTACCAAAGCTGCCCTTCTTCAGTATTCGCATTCTTGTAATTTTTTTCTTTCTTCAATCAGGTCTAAGACTTCTTCCGTGATCCATGGCTTCTTTTTGGCAACTTTTCTTCTTACAAGAGCTTCTGTTGCGGCTTCCAGCAGTCTAAATGTTTTCCTGACGCTCTTCCACTGATTTCTCGATCAGGTCCTCTCCTATGTTGTTTTCCACTGCTTGTTAAAATGCCAGCTGATGTTTAGCCTCCTTCAGCTTTTCTACTTGCCATGTGTTCTTCACTGTTTTCTTCAATTTTTTTAATTTTAGGTGGCATTTTATCATCACAAAATTATGGTCACTGTCGATTTATGCCCCAGGGTAGCTTTTGCTGACCTTCACCTGGTCAGCAAATTTAGCAATACTAAATGGAATTACAGAAAAAACGCTAAAAACGCCATAAGAGTCGTAAACATTTTCTTATATAGGTATATACACTTACACAATCTTTTATCTCTTTTGTTTCAATAATTAGTACATTTTCTCCTAGTTCTAATTTTATGATTCTGGTAAACATCTTTATCGTATTGTTTGTATGAATTACCATATCATCTTGCATGAAAACTTTCAGTCTCTCTGTACAGCACTGAATAGGCAAAAGTTCTTTTTCTTGCCATTCAGGTGCAATGATTTTTATCTAATTGAAGTGAAAATTGTGACTCAATACCCTAAAAAAATTTACGGGTGCACATTTGGCAGTCCCAATCACTGCAAGTATTCTTGCAAGTACGCAGTAATAGCTTATGGAAATGAGTAAAATAACTTGGTAAAGTCAACACTCCAAACTTACCCTTAGAGTTAAATGTGCCAAGTTAGAGCAATCACTTTCTCAAGGCTCACTTGGTGGTATTCCATCGTGAGAGGAAGAAAAATCAACTTCAATGATACCACTAGATTAATTATAATACTCGACCTTGGTTTCGATGTGGTTTCACATCATCTTCAGGTAAATTGTGAGGGAAGCACAAGCCTTGTATGGGAAAATGTGTGGTGAGAGGGACGTGGGAGAGGCGGAGGGAAAGGAACACAAGACTGGCTGTTGAAGAATATATAGAGGGAGGCAATGCGCTTCTTCACGTGGAGCTTACTATGGAGCATAATAACTTGCTAACTGCTATACTAGTACTGCAACTAAAGTCCAGGTATATAGTAAGCTCCACGTGAAGAAGCGTGATGCCTCCCTCAACATATTTTTATAATAAGTCTAGTGGTATCAGTATAAGTTGACTTTTCTTCCTCTAGTGCCAAGTTATTTTACTTATTTATATAAATGTGCCATGCCAAGAAGTAACTCCGGAAATAGTGACGTTCAGTATTAACTTATTCGTGGCACTAGTCGTTATCAGTCGTCTCCGGACGGAG
Source organism: Platycnemis pennipes (assembly GCA_933228895.1). Taxonomy (NCBI): domain Eukaryota; kingdom Metazoa; phylum Arthropoda; class Insecta; order Odonata; family Platycnemididae; genus Platycnemis; species Platycnemis pennipes. The sequence continues at coordinate 113,000,801 of OW121847.1, forward strand.
ACGACTGATAACGACGGACCTCTCCCCTTCTTAGAAACTCTTGTACGCATCTTTCACTCACCTTCTATCATCTTGCCACTAGCGAGTACTTTCTGTTATCCGGGAGCGATTTGTATTATTCCTTTGTAAAGCTCTTTGCGAAGGGGGCTCTTCTTTGCCTCTGCGAGATTCTTCCAGCTCCGCTCCCCCACACCGTACCCAGAATCCCTCACGACTCCCAACGTTCGGGGACCAAATCAGTACCGCCCAAGGGGGGAATCGGTGACGTTAGAGAGCTGGAGCTAACGCGGCCCCATCCCCGAGCCCACAGAAAATCCCAAGATCACGCGATTGTCGTTCTGAGATATTTACGAGCCCAATAATATATAAGAGGGTTTGGCTCCAGATGTTTCATATCCAATATCGATCCATACTCTGGCCTTTCTCTCACACATACACACACACTCCCTCATCCACCTAGCTTGCCCCTTCGGCACCGTAGCACCGCAGCCAATCCCTCTACAGCCCTTTCCCGTCACCTCGACACACCCATACGTATTCCACCCCCTCTGCCTTCATTCTCTCACTCCGCCGTGGGGCGTCGCGCGGATGCCGGACGTGGCTAATAACGCTTCCATTGCACCTTTCTGCGCGCCCTCCCCTTTCTCCCCGAGTACGTTCGCGGAGTCATTGTTACTTGTCCGCCTCCGTCCTGCGGAGTGTTAATAGAAAAAGGGAGACTTGGCGCACTCGGTTTTAATGCACTGGCCTCCGGAACGGTTTTTATGCGGAATGTGACGTTTTTGGGTCGGGAGGGAATATACGGCTCTCCGTGGTTTTCACCGGTGCCTTCAAAGCGGAGCTGCGTTCCGTTCACGCTATCTGGCCGCACCGATAATGCACGATGCTCCCCTTTCGGAGTGCGGGGGAAAATTATGACGGCTACTCTTTCGCTGAATATTCACTCTTTATTTTCCGTTAGTTTTGTGTTCGTTCCTTTATGCATGGAATCATGAGTTAAGCACCGATTAAATATTTGTGGTGATAATTGACGTGAGTTACATTTATGTTTGCTGCTCCAGTGATGATATCTCATTTTAAATTTACTGAAGAGAATTTCATCGGGCTCAACAAATGATCATTAAAGTTCCAACCATTATATTTAAAAGATAAGTTCAATAGAACTAGCTTTTTTGAGCTGAAAATGATAGCTAGGATTGCATGTTGATGAGAAGATTATGTTTAGACGGTTGATCGTTAGTAAAAGATTATATTTAATTTTGTAAAAAGCATCCAAATCCATTATAAAAGATTTTTAAAATTCGTTTGCTCTCACTTTTAGTTTCTCTTCATTCATAATTGCTTACATTTGTGTATTATATGAAACCAAGTTTTCACACAAATATTATTAATTTTCATAATATGATTTAAAAGTAGCTATAGTATATTTTAAAATATTTCTTAAGTGCTACTAAAATTTGCTAAGTATTCAAATACTTAAGAAAACATATCTCAGCAACGCAAGCCCAAAGACAAATTTATAAAGGTGAAATCAATACCTTAATGTACCTACTCTATTGCTGTGATGATTCTATCACTATTACTTCTGGTATTGCTTAATTAATTTTTATGACCTAATAAGAAATGACATTTGACAGTAAAAGGAGTGAAAATGTAGTTCTTGCCCTTTTAAGAAGTCAATTAGGCATTCGTGTGCAAAGGAACCAGCATCCTCCGTTCTCTCTGTTAGTAAAGATAGAGCTGCGCGCTCAGCCGTTGCCGATCCGCCTCTGCAATATTTGCATAGGAACACGCGCCGAGGAAGTACTCCCCCTCCACTTGGAAGTTAGTTCACTGTATCATTTCTCGCACCTTACTCAAGTCGAAAACTTACCCTTTTCCCCGAGGCTGTTCTTTTCACCCCGACGCTGAGAAATTCCCTTGTTATGGAACTGCGAGGGTAGATGGGTACCACCACGTTTTCTGCAACCACAGCGGTTCTGCCACTCCTCCCAAGCCAATATCCCTCAACCGCTGTGCACCCTCCCACCTCAGGGGTCTCTCTTCCCCCCCCTCTCCCCTTATTCCACCACAGTCCCCTCTAATCCCCTTCTCCATGTATATCCATTTAGCCTCCCTTTCTTCACCCCATACTCCTCTCCCTTGCGCGCAAAGTTAACGCCTTCCGTCCTTTGTTCGTTCACCTTCAATTCCTTAGCGCTCATACCCGTTTCTCACATTCTCCTTACACTAGCCGTTGTGTAGTCGAGTTGAAATTTCATTTTTTTTGCCATTCAAAATTCCAATCTTCCTTACGTGCACTTGATATGGAAATCTTAATGGCAGCAGGTGACCGATTGGTTTTGCGTTTTTACTAGCGATATCAATGAAGTAAATTTCATATTTTTCTCTTTCTTTGTTTTGTTTTCGCACTGCAGGGAAAGGCATGGAAACTGTATCAATACAAAAAATGTGCTTCACTGATTACAAAATGCGATGTGAGAGTGAGTCCATTCAGCAATATCGTAAAGTCTGCGTCAAAACATTAAGGTACTTAGCTATCGCTGCACTTCGTATCAAATTGAAAATCTCATATCCCAACTCCGGAGAATAGTATGTGATTTCCAGTTAATCCCCATACGCCGCTATTCGCTTTCTATTACTTTCCGAGATGGATGTTATAGTCGCCGGGCCAGCGTTTTCATGAACCTCCTGTTAGTATTACTCGATATTTTACAGTTAACTTGGATATTGCGGTCGCAATCGCCATGAATGGAAGAGCTGGAATTAATTGAAATCCACTCAGCAAATGTTTTCATTTTAAGTGTCTCCCAAATCACAATTCAGTGTGAAAACAACATTAGGCAAATTTCATTGAGGCTGATAAGATCTCCGTGAGAGACGTTTTCAGACTTGTTACATCAACCCGGCAGGGTCCTTAATAGTCAATTAATATTTGCTGATAAGTGAAAGTCAAATCGAGTAGGGCAATTCAAAGACAAATTTGTTCACATGTGTGCTGGTAAACGTGAAGCTTTTCCAAAAATGGAGAAGGATAAATTTGATTGAACGCATTTACTGGTTTAAAAAAACTACCGAAAGGCAATTATTGAAGGTGGATGCACTTTATAAATTTAAATGAAGTAAAAATTCCTGTTGATGCACTGCTATGTGAAGCTAAAAAGGCAATGGAGCAACAAAGGTAGGTACGTACTATAATTGGAAACTATGGAAATATTTGATAGATAACTTGGACATTTTTTTTGAGCAACTGATACTTGAACTTATCAAAAACTTTGTATCTTCTTTAATATATAGCATGAATGAGCTACACGGTCTGAAAGCTCAAATTAAGCTGTAAGTTAAATGAAAATGCAATTAATGATAAAGGACCATGAATTGGCTTTCAAAACAGCGATATTTCTTAAAATTATAATGAAATTCGTCGCCAATCAATCCAATTGATTTGATGAGATTGAGTACGTCTTACACCAAATCATACATACTGCAGTATCACAATAGATGTGATAAACGGCTCGGTAAATGACCATTCAATCCTTCAATTTGACCATCTGTGCCATCAGTAATTTTCAGAGCATTTGACCATGAGATGAATATGTACTTATGAAATCTCAAATAAACATTTGAGAATTCCCCAATTCTGTCTGCTGTACCTCAAGGTATAGTTGTTTTCTTCAATTTTTAACACTCCTGATATTCATTATGTTATTCATAATAACCCAAATGTTAGTACATACTGCTGATCTGTAAACGTACCAATGCTAATATCTGGCTGCTAAAGGTTAAATACCAAATTATTTTATAACCTCTCTCATGGTTGGATCCCTCGCAAAGCTCGTTCAAATTATTTCCGCTGAGGAAATATTTTCACACTCCACGGCTTCGGCAATTATTTCATTTCCGCCAGCCTGGACTGAAGTGCTAATGAAAACTTTCGCAAATAAACGACTGCTCTCCTTGGTTCCATAGTTTTCGGTTCCTTTCTCCCGGCACGTCACTGCTGGAATTCATCGCACAATTTCCCATTAATTGAATTATTCACTCCTCTCACTGCTTCCGCCCGCAAAACAGGCGTATCCTGGCTAATCTTTGCCCCAATCTCCCTCCATCTCCCCCTTAAGCCTCCCCCCCACCCTTCTCTCTTTGTCCCAGCAATTCCGTGGTCTCCGCCAGTCAGTTTCTCCAGCCTGAACCTCCTACAGCCTCTCTCTCTCTCTCTATTCCTCCCTCTCCAACGAGGCAAGCCTCAGGCATTTCCGTTCCAATGCCTCCCGCATTAGGCATCCCCGCGACGTTAACTGCCACATGCCCTTTAACCCTCTCTTTAACCTCTGACCTACCAGAGGTTCTCGCTCGCCCCCTTTCTTCCCGTCACCCTCGACTCCCACCAACGGTAGGTAAACTCTGTATCCCGTGAAGCCTGACTCACGTGCGGTGTTCCCTACGCAGCGAGTACCCTCGGCAAGGGCATTCAGGAATTCACTCCCCATAACACTCGGTTACACCCATCCCACTGTTTCGGGATCGCATAAATTGGATTCACACCGGGTCGGAATGGAGGTTTATAAAATTTACAAAATCCATTTGTGGAGGTGGGATGCTGGGTGTTGGGTGTCATTTCCACACAAATAATTCCGTAATCGTAATGTTCTAAACAGTATTTCACCTAGCAGTAAGGCATAGGAAGGCAAGGCAGGAAATTAATTTTTGATAAAACTGTCATAGACAAAACTTTGTGCAAAACTTCCATCCCTCTTGAAGAGGATATTACGTATATTAAACGATTCTAGGAAAAGGAAGACGAACGACGGCGACGACTAGGAAGATAGATTCACACAATCAACTGCGCTTTGAAGAATAGGAAATAAATATTCCATTATGTAGCAATTGAGGAAGAATTAGGTATTATAACATCTTCCTGAGCATTTTTCAGTAGCAGTTCAGTTCCAGAGCAGTGGTGGCACCAATTAATTTTAAGAACATTGGTTTTCTGGAGCTAAAATGGCAAAAGCTAACGCTCCCCTTTGTTTGTTTAATTTTAGTAACGTTTTTATTCACTGCATTTATATGAAACTGGGTAAGACATATTGTTAAAAAAATAACCCATATTCCACGGTACACATTCATACAGTATTTTGTACTTTGAAGACCAAAAACACACTTTATGCAGTAATTAGCAGACTAATACTTGGCTAATTGCCGTTAATCGGCACTATAGTAGCTGTAGTAGCACTCCTTATCCTCCGTTAATTTTAGAGAAATATACGTCTGATTATTGAATTTCTCGAATTCTTCTCACATTAATTGAATGACATCTGTTTACTGGTGCATTACTCCTGTGGTGTGGAAACAAGTAATGATTATTCATTAGAGGAACGTGGAGAGAGGTGCCCTCGTAACGGCAGAAATTTCGATTGAAAACACCGTTGAGAACAAGGGCCCAGCTCATCAGTCGAGTCGCAAACCATAACAGTTTGCTGGGTGCAGTACTAGAGGGATGGAGGTGGGGGATGAACGGGTTGGAAATGAGGAGACAGTTGAATTACATGAAACGGTTAATGGAAAATTTCAAGGCACGGTACTATGTAGCAGTGAGGGGCATAGATAAGAGGACAATGGAGCGGATGGATTCAATAAACCAATCCACACCCTTATTGTTCGCCGCGCTCGGAAAAGTGCACCCACCCCGTCGGCCTTTCACGGCGGTGCATCCATCGCTAGGCTGCGGGGATATTTCGGAGTCTACCGACAAAACTCTCGTTGTGCAGCCGCTCAACCCTCGCGACCCGCACCCCTAAAACCCCGCCGCCTCTCCCCACATCGTTATCCACGGTCGTTTTGCACAAAAGGATATTCCTCATGCGTTTCCGGTAAACCCTCCGACGTGGATTTTTCTTCCATTCAAGCTCCCTCCCTTGCGTTTCCCTCTTCCTTCACTTCCCTCCTTCCCTTCGCCCTTTCGTTACTCTCAATCCAGTCTCCCTCCCTCTCTCTCTCTCTCCCTCTCCTCCCTCTCGACGCGGTCCGCTTGCATGGCGCTTTAATCTCCCTCTGCCTTTGCGCTTTGCCGTCATCGCACGCCCTCTAAACCTCGTCTCCTCTCCCTCGTTCCGAGCCAGCCTCCGTCGTATGCGTCCTTATCCGCTTTTCATCATCTCCCACGGGTCACCCAGCTTCCACTCTTTTCCCTTCTTTTCACTTTCTCTCTCTCCCAGAGTATGCCTCCCGAAAAACCGCTCATTTTTCCGACTCGAAAACATTTCCTCCGCCCTCTCTTTCGGTCATTCCCTTCTCTCTAGCAACCATCTCTCCGTTCCTCTGAACTGATTTAATGCTCCTTTCTTACCGTCGCTTCACCCATTACCAACACTGGTTCCTCAAGACCTGCAAAGTATCGTACATGCATGGGGTGATATATATCGTATATAGATATCGTATAGGCATGGGATGAGTGGAATAGTATGCCTCTGCACCAGATGTTCATCGCCATAAGAAAACCATGACCAAGTCTCCAGATTCAAAGAAGAAAAATACACATCGTTATCCGTTGCTTTACTTGGCTACTTGCACCAACAAACGAAACATTTTTCTCTTTCCGTACATCAGCAATGGCTTTTTCCCCATTTCAATTACGAGCAAGAGTTATAATAAGTCTGCCATTTATGTTTGAAACTGGGTTCAGAATTATCCTTATCAGGATACATTTATTTACTTAATTCAAAAGGAGAACGGATGTTAAGACAAACTTAGTGTGATTGGATTATTGTGGTGGCTAAAATTGTTGATTTCAGTCCTAAGGTCTGAGTTCTTATATCGACAGTGACTGAGATTTGTCATAGACAAACATGTATCAAGGACCAAACTATGGATCTTTCCTGGACATAGTCACTAATGTTTATTCTAGCGCAAAACAAATGCTTTATCGGCTCATTTCAGTCATTACCATTTACAACATGCTGTGCAAGACTGTCAAATCATTTTATTAGTATAAAGAAAAGTCAAGGAATAATGGGATGCAAGTGAAGGAAAAAGTTCTCCCCAGGGTCTGTATGGGGGTATGCCGCTAACGTATGCGATACTTAGGGATTAATTCAGTAGTGTATCATTTGAATAAAGTTGAGGAAATTGAAAAAAAAAATTATAATTTTGTTTGCATGACAAGCAAACTGAAAGAATCTGGTTACCTCATATTTAGAGTGGATATTATCAAGTGATCATCTATTTTAGTACAAACCGATCTTTGCTCCAACGTAAGAAACATTGTAATAGCTACCAAAAATCACGGCATCTTCAATCACAACAAAAGAGGTAGCGGCAGGACAGTCTTCTTGAAGTGGTATTCAGGGTACTTACTCTTTAGAACATTGGAAGCATGGAGGTAGAATGTTAACTGAGGCTAAACATTCCACGATACTGGTGAAAGTAGTAGAATGGTGATCACATTTTTATATTCCTGTATCCAAAGGAAAAATTACCGCGAAGCGAGTGAGAGTATTCTTTGGTGATGACTCGCATTCTGATTCTCGGCGTGGTATTTGAAAGGTATCTCAGTGGATGTAGGAATATTTGTGAATGCATAGTAAGAATTGGCTTATCGTTTTTGTTTTAATATAATCCAACTGTGAGATATTTTTATCGCACGACCTATTTAAGAATAACATAACCCTAAGAAAAGTAAGGTAAGTATGCCCAAGTGATATTCGAAACCGCAAACTTACGAGTGCAAACCATGCGAGTTGCCACTGACCTTGCAGTTCTGCTACCAGGGTTCCAAAAAAAGGTGTACTATATCTATATTCATATCCTGTCCTAGAGCAACCATGAGTACGTTTTATGGGTCCTCAGACCACCCGACAAATATGAATAGCGAAATGCCATAATGATTCAATACTAAGTAGACATTCATAGTCGGGAGGCAGCATATGTAGTAGATACCATCACCATCACCATCGCCTCGCATAAATTTTCCTTGGATCATCTCTTCCCTCACTCTCTCTCTCCGTTTCTCCATTTCTCTTCTCCTCCATTCTCCTTTGCGTCTCTCATTTTCTATCGCGCTGGTGGTAGTGTTAGTTTTTTATTTATTTTTATTTTTTTAAATCGCCCCGACGAAGTAAACGAGTGTAGCGAGACATGGTGGTTTTCGGCATCTCTCTCCTTCCATTTCCAAGCAACCTGCACATCCGTGTTCCCTTTTTCCCGCCCTCCATTTCCGTCCATGCTATCTCGTTCACTTCAATCTGTGCCTCTCTCTTCATTTCAGTTTTTTCCCCGCCCCTCTGCCGGTTCGTTGTGCCCGCTTCGGGAGAAGTGCGTCGGGACTGCCAGCGTTTTGAATCCATGTCTCCACCCAACCCCTCCCTCATCCCCTGGAGGTCCGGAATGGGTGAGTTTTTCATCCCTATTAATAGTTGTTCCCCTCCGACGACATTTCCTTTCATATGCGAAGCTCATTATTTCTCGCCGTTGACGTTTAAAACAAAAATGCTGAAATTAGTGCGTGCGTCGGAGTCGTCGTATGCATGTACATATCCGCTTATGTACTGCTCTATAGGAAGTGGAGACCGAGAGGACGGGCATGAAAGCCTTTACCAAGGAGTTACTCAGTACTTCATGGCTCCTTTCAGTGAAATACCTAGTCCTTTTGGCTGACTGAGAATGTTCGTGATTAGTGTTACTGAGGACAGGTGAGCAAATAGAGAAGTGGCAATTTTCAGAGTTAAAAATAAGTCGTATTTCCGGATAAAGGCCTAAACCCAATACCGAAGAAACATAAAATATGAGTTATCATAGAACACGGTACCTTAATTGCCTACCCCTATGACGCGCTATCAGTACATATATAATTAGCACAAATAATCCGCTTTTCCCTTGAAATGAATTGAACCAAAGAACGGAAAGCGTCTGCTACAATACATGGGTCCAATTTGCAATCCTCATGATGCCAAGCAATAATGCTCCGATTGTTAATGAACGAATACATCAAATATGATAAGCGGAATGCGTATTTTTTCATGGATTCATACCCAGAATCTCACCATGTAATTTTTCATGGAGGAACTAATGGACCCCTTTAGTATTCCTTTCTATAAACTAGATATTTTTTTCAGTATACGAGATTTCAGCATTTTCCGTAGAAGAAAACAGTGTAGCTATTTTACCTGATATATTATTTCATACTCCCCTTTTGAAGCACACGCTAAGTTGGGTCGAGCGACTGCTCTGCTCCGTTTTGTACCGTACCCCACTTTTATTTATGTCCATAAATTACCTCACTTTCCTAATAAAAGGCACGTTCTGAAAAAAATCACGACTCATGGAAAATCCACAAGCACGAAAGAGTTAGCTACGTTATATTTTTCTCAACTGGAGAGAATGCAAGTTCAAATTAGTTTTTCTCAAATAAAAAGACCGTGGTGGTATATTACCCGAGTAAATCCAAAGTTCTGTTCAAATAATGGTGAATGAGAAACTAAGAAACACAGTATATATGTTCTCATTTTAACATAAATATTGATGCCATCACCACATACGAGAGAGATTATCCTTAAAAGGCGATTAAAGTTTAAAATGAAATTATTTTCACTTTGCGTCTCCAATTGAGCATTCATTATGGATGCTTACAAAATTTAATTATTCAAATAACAAATTTACCTCAGTTACGAGTGAACTGAATGGAGTGCACTGAAGAACATATGGACACTACTAACCGATCAATTCTTTCGAACCAATATCCTCGAAAAATCTTCAGTATAGAATCTTGAGAAATCAGTGACAGCATGCAAAGCCTAAAAAAGTTAAATTCGACAAGTTATTATCCACACAACATGAACAATCCAACGGAGTGTCGGTATTTCCAGGTCCCGCCGCGCGGAGCCGGGCCGCGACGCGCGATCGAAAAATCGAGTTTATTCTCGGCGTCGCAAACTTTTTTCAAATATTTTTACGGAATAACGTAGGAATATCTTCAATTTATACTCTGATGAAGTATCCTAGAGACCATTTTCCGAATAAGGACTATATTGTCTACTTTATGTAAAATTTTGTCTAAAAAAAGGGTCTGCCATTTTGTGACGTAATAGCACTCAAATATAGGCAAAAATGTTTGAAACTTATGCATAGTATAGGCAAAGTACTATGTTCACAATTGGTATTGTTTTTTATTTCATAAAAATCCTTTAATTACTCCTATATCTGCTCAACTTTTAAGATTTTCGAAGAAAAATGAGGGCGGGCGCTTTTTTCGAAATTTGGTCGTGTTTGATCCTCTGTATCTAGGTAACGGATAATACCTATGAAAAAATGACTTACCATTCCATAATCAGCAATCATTTGTGCTTATATGTGCCAAATTTCAAGACGTTACCTCATAAAAAAGCAGTTTTGGACTTTTGTCCGGCAAAATGCGATTTGGCCCCACTGTGCGATGTTTCGACTTTTGTAGGTACACTTATCGTATTTTATTTCACATATTTTATTGTTTGTATAAAGTCATCACTTCATCGTATGGAGTAGTAGTGGTTGATAGTGATATAATTTTATGTTACACTCTAACAGCCTAATTTTTTATGTTATGCAACTGTTATTAGTTAAGGCAATAAAACGTTGTATATTTGAACACATTTTCAGATATTTTTTAGTTCGTCGTACGAAAAATAATATTTACGGTACCCAATGCTGTCAATTCCCGTTGATTAATGTTTTAACATTTATTTTGTCATATTTTATGTAGAAAAATTACGTTTTATGCCGCTCTATTTTGATACCAGACTCTTTTTTATTTTATAACCACAATTTAGAACAATCCAAATAATGCATAATCACAGCTACTCTCTTCTTTGTTTACCTCTTGTAGGGAGTAACGAAACACTTATTTCACAATATTTCAAGGTTTATTTTATGCAATATAATCACTAGTCATGTTTTAAAACAACAAGGTGACTTCCAATTGTTCATCATCAAATATTCCCACAACCTCGAGAAAGATGGGAGTAGTCCATTTCCCAATTTACCACCATTTCCTCTTGACCTGGACGTAATGGATTTTTCTCTCCTCATAATGCGGCGATTACTTGCTCCCGGGTCTAATGCGTTTCACCGCGTCCACTCGCCACGGTATCCATGACCTGACCCACGCGTCAGACCCCTCATTATATCACCCGCGACCCTATCCAATTTTAATAACACCAATAACTCGCCGATGACGAGGGGTTAAGAGAGGAGAGAGAGGACATTTTTGCGGGAGAAGAACGCCCTTAACGACCCGAACCCGAGAGTTCCCAACGGATGCTCGGGGGCGACGTGGTTCCTTCCGCGAGGTCGCTAGCGGTACTGCGACACAGGCATAAAAAGGAGTCGAACGCTTGAAAGAAAAAAATAATAATAATTCCCCCGCGCCACCATAACGCGGGAAAAACGCGTAAAAATCGGAAAATGTATAAAAAAAAAGGATCGGGGACGGCCGTCCCGAGGGAAGGCGAAAATGGCGCCGGGAGTGTCGGGGGAGGGTTAGAGAAAGGGAGAAAAAAATGGAAAGAGGGAGGGAGAAAGAGGAATAAAGGTTGACCGGCGAGCACTAAGGGGGCGGATGACGAGAGCTTTGGATGTGGAGGAGCGGGGAGAAATATGGGAGGGAGTGGAGAAGGCGAATCGCATCTCTCGGCTTTGTAGTGCTTTTCGGCCATTTGGACATTTTCACGTCCCATTTCACCCGTCTCTGAAATCTCCCCTTCACTCCCACGGTCTTCTCCTTCGTACTAATGCGCGGGATCGTTTTTGATGTTCACTTTCATTCCCCTCGTTAGGTTTTCATGGGAGGAATGCCCCTTGTAGTATATCCCAGGGGCAGGATGGGATGGAGGGCGGGGGATAAAAAACAAGATGGCTGGAAAGTCATGCGAGAAGGGTGTTCAAGAGGTGAATCGCAGAGAAAGTTGCTCGTCCAGCTGACCAGCTGTGAAAAGGAATTGACGAGCCTCGAAATCGAAAAACCCGATCCAATTGGAGAAAACACGGGTACATAGGCATCTCCATTGATGGGTTAATGATCAAATTAAATAATATATTATCTAACTCTTGATGTGTTATGAACTAAATATTGAATTTATGCGCTGAAAAAAGTAAACTTGAACTTATTTTTACCCAGATCTTATCAAGTAAGAATCCACACATAGCATGTGACACCGTGAAGTCATGACTACTTGGATACAATTGACAATTCAACAGCTTTTAAAAATTTTGACTAAAATTTTTCCTTACTTATATTTCAAGCTAAATTGTTCTTCCATAACTCTGTTAAAATTTACAACCCCGTGCCTAATCTGATAAGGAAAGCAGTGTTTTAGTGTTAGACAGCCGTGTGGATAGTTGATTATATCTGTCATATCAGCGGCAGACAGAAATAGCATAGTAGCTGTTTGCGGAAGTGGAATGTCCTTTTCGCATCTGACAAAAGTGAGCAAATCTATTATTCATTTATCTTCACTCTTTAATGCACAGCAAAACTTGAAACCAATGCATTTAAATGATTGACTGATCCCCTGATAAAAATAGTATTTCGTCTTACATATTAGTTTTTCAGCCAAACGTTAAAAAAGAATAACATTTGTGAGTGCATATTCTCCTAAAATTTACTTTGTCTTAAAAAAACACGATAATTTTAATTTATAGAGGTAACCAAGATCTAAGATCAATTTTTTCATGAAATATTGTGATTACTTATATTAAGTCAGGTTTTTTTCATCAAACAGAGGTAAAGTGGAGTAAAACTTGACTTAAACTAGACATTGTGTTTGCGGAGCGATTACACTATCTACCTCTTCTATTCCATTCCATTTTGCCAAAAATTAATATGTAATTCAAAGAGTAGGCGTTTCAACTGTCAAGGTTAAATCTCACCGTCTCACCCAACTTAAATCAAAGCGAGCACCTACCGTATTAGAAAGGGGATTTGACAATAACCACCTGATTGAAAGATGTCATGTCTCCGACCTGTCTGTTGCGGTCCTCAGACAAAACTGTGATATAACTACAAGCTGGCCACGATGGGGCGGAACAGCAAAAGCATTAATGTTCAATATAATATTCATTAGTTCAATATAATAATAATTTAAATGGGTACATTGGATTACTTAATAACATTGAATCAGTGAAAAGGCATAGTTTTCAATCATAACAGGAAAATGGAAACGATTCTTTCGGTCAGAGGCGTAGATGTCCTCAATGTAACTCTGCCTCCATGATTTGACCATTATTTTATCATGTGGTCTCTATAATTGGAGGGGAGCAAGTTTGAGTGTTCAATTTGCTTGGAAACTAATTAAAAATATATCCAATTTTCATTATGTGTAAAGACTAATTCACATGAATTTCAGGGTTCAATTTGATTTGATTGATCAACCCTCACCGGATTCGTAAAAAATGCAATCTCTGTTGTTGCTTACATGTGACGTGAAAAGATGAGATCCATACAAATAAATGCTACGACATACAACTTATAAAAATCAAATTTCAACTTAACTCAAACTCGTTTTCTAGATGCCTACCAACTGTTTCAATTTTATTTAATACTTTCTAAGAGCAGATAAGAATCCAAGTGATTTAAAAGTTCTTCATTTCGACTTTTAATGGCCTGCTCAATACAGAAATAAAGAGTATAATTTTGGGCTGTAGCATTACTTTTTAAAGTCATAAATGTCAAATTTCCGATTTTAATATCCAATGTACAAATTCTTTAGCACCTCTTTAAAGTAGAAATGAGTAATCACACTTTTATAAAAATCAGCATGCTACGATTCGCCGATGACATAGCAGTCATGGTAGAAACAGAAGGAGATTTAAAGAAGACACTAGAAAATATGGAAGGAGCAATGACCAGATATCATCTGAAGATCAATGAAAAGAAAACTAAGGCATTAGTATGCAGTAGGAAAAAGGAATCCAGAACCGATATTAAACTAGAAAAACAAAAAAATTGAGGACGTGGAATAGTTATGATACCAGGGAAGCCTGGACGAAATGAAAGAAATTGACAGTAGAATTTCCCAAGCATTTTACCGGAAGATGATTCTGGTTACAGCTGCAAATACAAGCGTGGAAGTAAGGAATCAATTCATCAAAACGTTTCCCTATCTGGAGCATATTTCTGTACGGCAGTGATTTGTGGACAATAACAGCAGCAGAGAATTCCAGGCCGTAAGCATTTAAAATGTGGTGCTACCGAAGAATGATGAAAATAAAATGGATCGATCGAGTGACAAACGAAGAAGTCTTAAGAAGAGTAGGAGAGAAGAGATGTCTACTGAAAACCTTGAAAAGAAGACAAAACAACATATTAGGCCACATCTTAAGATTCGATGACCTGATGAAGACAATCGTCGAGGGAAAAGTGAACGGGAAGAGTGTAAATGTATTCTCCCCTTATTTCTTCCCTTCCGCACATATTTCGCCCCTTCATGAAAAATGTTGAAATTTCTTAGCATAATTTATATTTCTCCTTCCCTTTGAATTACTACGGGCAACTTCAGCTAGTTCTATAATAAGTAAAGGAAATCATATGCACAAATAAAAAATGTATCTCTCCTGTTTTATCATTTTGTCATAACATTGCCATAAATACCGTAACGCGAACATTGGTTCCGGATATTTTGCTTTACGTTCCCTTTCCTGTGATTCCTCGATGGAATGATCGACAGAAGATACATTTTTATTAGCATCATGTACCAGAACGTGGTTACATAATATGAGCTCAAAGGGAACTTCGAGTGCTATAATTCATCTTCGTGACGCTGAACATAAATTATTATCACCATCTAGGCAAAAAAAAGAAAATTTGGGTCGTATTCGGAGAGAAAGATTACCAGGGAAAACAATGCCTTTGTTGCCATTATTTTAGTCCCGTAAATCGTTGGTCCACGGACGGAGATGGGAAACAACTTCTTTTTTCTCTTTTCTCGACACACCCTGTTTATAACGGTCGTAATTGTGTATGGCCGCGCTTGTTTTTTTCAGGCTCGTTCTTCTCATTTTCTTTTTTTTTAAAGGGTCGCGCGTTCGAATCCCCAGAGTGTGAGCGTCGCCTGAATACGCGGGCGTGGGTGGGAGAGGGTGATGTTATGGAAGAGGATGATAGAACACATCGGAATGATCGCTGGGTCCACTTATCTGCACGGCCCGCCCATCTCAGCGCCCGTATCGGATCCCGTAAGCCGTAAAAATGAGGGGGTTGGGGGAGAATGTCAGAGGGTGTGAGGGGGTGGAGTGGGGTGAAATGGTGGAAGCGGGACATGTGAGGGCGGTGTGGATGGTTGGGACCAGGTCCCGGAATACAAGGGGCGTCCGATATGAGAGGGGAGGAGACGACCACTCGCTCGCCAACAAATACAAGGCCCTTGTTTTCTCCCGGCGACACCCTTCCCATTCCACCCCCAACAATCCACCCTCACGTATGCTGCTGTGAGGCCCCCAACATTCTCTCTCTCTCTCTCCTCTTGAGGGTTACCCCTCAGGACCTTAAAATAAAAAAAATATATATCCCACCCACTTCACCACCCTCCTCTCAGAACTCTAATCCATTGGTGAGCACTACCACCCCCCTCCACCCGCTGACCGCGTTGAAAATTCTGCGATCGAACGAGTTCCCAGCGCCGTCATCTGGAATGAGGGGTAGGTATATTGAAAAATTTTCACCCGGGTTCATTTTCCACCTTTCACGTTTTTTTTCGCTTATCTCGGCTTCTGTTGGTCATCTCCTCCCTCACACTCCCTCGCGTGCCACGATGGTCATCTATGTGGGTGACCGGAACGGTATTGATGACTGATTTTAGCCTCTCCATCCGGGCACCATGTTCTTTCATTCTCGTTATCTCTAGGATAGGTTTGATCCCCCTCCCCCCGACCACGAAAGGGATTTGACGCGTTGAATTTTTTTATTTCACGTCTGGAATGAAGAATGGGGAAAATATGCCGTTAAAACTCCGTTGACTGAATGACCGCATTTCATAGCTGGCCAAGGGTGCCATAGGGCGAATGCCATATCGGGAGCCTGAGGCTCGTGTACAGAAATATTCCAACCTTGTCGTTTTCGTGGTGACGCTACTGACGTCATTGCCCTAGAAATCCCTGACGGTTTTGCAATAAAATTAAGATTTTGAGAGGCGATTTTGCTAATTTCGTTTGGTAGTTTAGACAGTGAACAGTTTTGAGGACCTCCATACTAAATCACCTTGAGGGGGCAATGTGATTTTGCGTGATTTTTATTTCAACTTTAAGAATAAACATATTTATCGTACCTTTAAGGATTGATAATATGCGAGGCATAAACGTGTCCATTCGCCAATTTTAGGTGCGAAGTGATCTCGGTTATGTGCCGGTCTGCAAATCTAATCCCACCTACAGTGCGGATATGGAGTAATAACTTAGCCTATGAGGCGCAATATGGCACCACCCATTAGAGTACCTGAAAACCCAAGTCTACTTCTACTCAATTTCTTTTATTGTTGATTAATTTACCTTTGCCATATCAGTTTAACAGCCAAATACAAGCATCGTTACGGTTAGGATTAACAGTCATACCCTGAGCTTGAAAATTTGAGTAAGGACCTTGCTCCGCATGCTAAAATAGCACACATTGCGATGAAATTAATATCTTTTAACTAATGAATCACAGCGTCTGTCGGAAAATGAAAAGATGTAAAAAATTGGATTTTTAAAATTCCTAATTATCTGAATACTCGAGATTCACGATATATCTACCCGAACTTGAATTGCCAACTAGCGGTACCGTTTGCAGAGGGAATTTAATCCGCAGCATTGCCGTTAAACCACGCTGCATTAGCGAATGAAATTTTCATGCGATTCGTGAGATGGAGGATGGGTCGCATTAGATCCTGCGGAGCTTGGGACGCCCCCAGTGACCGCCGCCGTAGTGGTTCGCGGAGTGCCGTCCCGGTTTTTATTTTCTCGGGGAATCGAAACACCCGATGTGACGGGCGTATATTTCTTCTTGACAATCCGTTCCGGCGAAGCGTCGATGGAATTTTGTCGCTGCAGTGCTGGATTTCAATTCCTCCCTTTCTCTCCACCTCCGAAGGATATCACGGAAGTTCTAGGTCAGGCGTGATTTCAAAAGATTTTGTCCACATCCATAGAGAGCAAAAAATGTTTCGTAATAAGGGTTCGAGAGACATGCGATGATGTAAAAATAAAAATATGCTACGTGTTCATTTTAATGCCTCTTTCAGAGTATTTTTCTAGCATAAGGATCCGTACTGGGATGGTTTGATTAAGAAATAAGAGCCTGAACATAGGAGATCGGTTTCATTGTGGAAAGATCGTCATGGAAAAGATGCTACTACTTCAAGAGTACTGCAATATTTGGATAGATATTGCAATCAGACTTTAGTCTAAAATAAGATTATACATTCCATTTTTGTGAATTAGAAGCTTATCTGTATGTCAATGACGTTAGAGCCATAATAACCAATAAATGAGCTATTAAATTGAATGAAACTCAGTGGTGTAGTGCAGTGGAATTGAATAGAAAATAGTCTCTGAGAGAAAAATGTCGTACGGTTACATTTAAAACACTATTCCTATCGTGAGTAATAAGAGAAATAATAGGCTACATAGTACACTGATATGTCGGTGCGATATTGGTAAGTCACTCTAAAGTGTACCTAAAACAAGATCTTAACATTAGTAAGACACGTTAGCCAACCCTTACATACCCAATCTTGATTATATATTTTAGAATTTTAATAAATGCAAAAGGATTAATGTTTATTATATTCTTGCGTGGGCACTAATAATTTACTCGCACGTTCCTGTTGACTGCGATAAAAATGATGATTATATTATTTTTTTATGTCTCATTATTTTACCTTTAGGTTTATTTATCTAGTATATTTTGGTGCTTTTTTACCCCCTGCCACACTCCCTCGAGGTGGCTTTCAAAAACTCCGTAGATATAGATGAGTGCACTGCAAGCTACCTCGAGGGTTGTGAGGAAAGTGGTGAATGTCCAACATGTACTACGTTCGTACACTAATAGATGTAATATTACTGTTAAATATAACTATTAATAACGTACGGAAATGACGCTGCCGTGCTCTCTTTTTGCATGATTTGGCATAGGTATTTAAAATTTTGTACATATATTTGCATTTAACAATAAATACAATCTCCGATTTAGCGTTCACCAAATCTATATCTGCGCCTTATTATTCTATCTAAATCTATATCTGCGGAAACTTTGACTTTCTGAAATTCTTTGTCTTATTATTTCTCTAACTTAATATTTATGTTGAAACGTACGAAAGCTGTGAATTTTAATGTGCAGTAAAATTTTAACAGAGGTATTCAGTTGTAAATTCTTCACGAGAACTTTCTTTGCACTCCAACCTGCTGCCTATCTCCAAACTAGTTCTTCCAGTCCACAAACCTAGCTGCTACTCGAAATACAAATTGATTGAAAGAAAAACCGCGAATACATGAAATGCATCATACCCTCAGCTCAATTCCTTTCCTTGGATCTCGGCCCATGGGCGATATTCTTTGGCTCCGCTTAAATATATTGAAGGACCAATGGAGCGTACCGTCGCCCACGTCCCCGGCGACAGGTGATGGGGTATCTCCGTCTCCTTGATGGATGGCGAACGATGATTTGTCATCATTTTTCAAGATTCACCACCTTCACACTTGCGTCGCCCTCTCTCTCAAAAAGTCATTCATCGGCTCATTGAATCTGATACTGATTCATTTTATTAGCCGTAATAATTCATGCCTCCTGACCCACAATTTCTATTGTACGAATAACATGACGCTTCCCAGAAAGATAATTTATGATGTGTATGTTTATGATGCGTAATAATGTCGAGAATGAGTTATTTTACACGCCCTTGTGAATAATTACCAGGGCTGGATGAAAAATGGAATATTGCTTCCAGATACACAATTGGAATTCACAGCCAATTTGAGTGAGTCCTCGCACGCTACCATCTATCTCTTCTCTTCGAATGTATTTTATTATTTTTTTGAAATTTATTGGAGACTAAAAGCCTTGAGTTTTGACATTGTAAAAATCTGATCCCATTTTATTTCTTATTTAAAATTATACATTCTATAAATTAAAATACGGATTAATATTTTGCAATTGCTACGGTATTATTAATGACAAAAGTTTATGAATTCGTGTGGTACATATATTTGAAAACAAGATATCAAAGAGAGTTCATTCAAAGAGTTGTTGGCGCTATAGAATGCACGTTGACCAAGTGACGTAACGTATACTATTTCTATTGGTACCTCGAAGCATTAATGGTGAGATATGTTATGCATACTCTTTTTTGGTTTGCATGCATTTCTTATGATTATTTTTTTCAACCAAATAATTTCTAAGGAACATTCATACTATTTTTTTTAAAGGAAACTTATCTATGTTAGCTTTTCACCAAAGCTTGGATATCGTGGGGAATGGAAAACCGAGTTTGGTCTCATTTGTTGAAGAGAGGATCTGAAATTTTCATTGCGGATTAGTATGGCGCTTGCAGCTGTCACAATCACTCGTATAATTTTTAGACAAACATGCATTCGATACATTTTTCATTACTTCCGTGGAATGCGTTTATACCCAATTTTGCATTAATTTTATTGACGAATCGTCTTTATTATCGAATGGATGTGCAGTTCCTCACATAAGTAGTTGAGTGCTTTTTACCCAATCCTAATATTTTTTCCTGATACCCAATTTTTCACGGATATATTCCTAAAACGTCAAACATAATATGTGGCTGTAATAGCGTCCTTCCATATTTAAGAGTAATCAGAAAAGATAAAAGTGTCCTACATTTTTTACTCGTGCCTAGATCTAATTGGAATCAAATAATTTAAAAAACTATAGATCATGTTGGTTTACAGATTACTAGTTTCCTCCCAGCTTTTTTTATGCTCGATGCTAGGGTGTTATTGAAGCTGACATCTTAACAACATCATCAAATAATTTTTGGACTTCCCCTCTCTGGCTTTCGTGGATAATGATTTGCAGCTTTATTCATAAAAGAGATTATTTCACCGTAATGACGCCACGTCAAAGAGAACGAAGAGTTGAGTGAAATGCTTCCGTCCGGCGGCTTGTTAATTCCTCTTTGCTGAATTGTGGCTTTCCACTAATTAGGAATTTTTCATGGTAGCTAGAAATATGAAACCGCTCTCCTCTATCGCCGAGAGGGTATTTATCGCAAAGAGATATGCAGGAAAAGCTTTTTTTTTTAATTGACGCTACACCAATACCTTTTTCGCACCCGTAAACAAAATGAAAATGCCAATTCTTTTAGATGGCTCTTTTAAATCCTGAATAGTGAAGTGAGAGAGCCTTCATAAATGCTGTCCTTAATCACCAGGGAATGAGAGTGGACTGGAAGGGTGAATATGCGAGACCGGGTTGTTGTCAATGCACAAGCGGGGATGCGGCGTGAGGGGATGGACAGATTGCATGGGACAGGAGGGAGGATTTCTATTTTGCCAAGCGTGGCTTGAGGAGGAAAATAATCTCTCGTCACAGTTTTTGACGGGAACGAGAAGAAAATTATAGAAGGTCGGACCACATAGGGCTTGTAGGTTTATCTAGATTAACACGCTTATTGGCTGCGATGGATAAGAGAAACCGAGAGAATGGGGTTAAGGTAAAACGTAACTATGCCTCGTTGACCAGTATTAGAGCAGAGATTCCAAAGCACTCATATTACTGATGATATTACTAAGAGTGGTGTCCAGCCAATCATTGAGAAAAACACTAATTAGCGTTATGGCTCGAGTACTGGTCTCCCATACCGATGGTTTGAGGCCGAGTTCAGGTAGATAAGTATGAGAATAATAACGATTTTTTTCTGTGGATTGCCTTTGGTTAATCGCTGACTAATTCCACTGACGGAATTTCATACATATTCCTCCTTTTCTTCCGTTATTACTATCTCTTTCTTGGTACAAACCAACCTGTCAACTACTTCCTAGGATGTCGGTAGTCTCTGCTAAATAAAATACTTAATTGCAGAGTGGATCCATACACATTATCTCAAAGAGCGACGGTAATCAACAAATAATATTTTACAGAATTGATATGGATGAATTGCATGTCTCAATAGTAATAGGAGAATTTCTGTTGTTCAGCAACAGAAACTGTACGCTAGAACACACTAGTAGAATATACCGTATTTTCATACGGTAGCCTTTAATTCTAGATTTAAATGTTCAAAAACGTCCATCTACTTTGACCTATTTTTTTATTATTGATTACGACGAATAAAATTCACCACTGCATAGAGAATAATAATGCGTAATATGAGAAAAGGGTGAATCGTCAACATAAATATTGGGAAATACAAAATACGTAGGTATATTTTAATTTTCTCCTATAATAAGTGCTGCAGCAACTCCATTCAGCGACAGAACTGAACAGAACAGAGAAATAATAGCTTTTCTCTACTCACGTTTGCATTCAATTCTTATTAAGGAGAAAGGGGCTGCATTGGTGAAAGTAAACCATTTAAAAGGAAAGAAAATTCCACTGTTTTAAACCTCGGTGTGAAAATAAGTGATATTTTCTGTCTTATCTACTTGCCGTTCATTTTGGCATCTCTATAAAATTGACTGCGTTTTCATATGACTCTATGTAATGGAGGCTAGAATGTTCTGTATTTTTTAACTCTTAATGCACATATAAATAGTCTCCTTGTATCACTAGCATCCTAAGCTAAAATACAACTCGATATCAAATTAACGATAGTAATAATCTTCTCCGACGTAACGATTATCAGTTAAATAGCTATCTCATAAGGATATTACATAAAGTGTTTCGGATCAATTTCTTCACCTAGAGTTTTAATAAAAAAATGAGTCTGAAGTAACAAAGATGGCTTTTTGTTACTCTTCCCACGGGAATATTTAACTTTCAAAAACTGATAATTACCTTCACGCAGAAACTATTCCCGAAATGCCGTTTTCCCCCGATTCTAATGTTAGCCTCTAATGTCGTAATTAAGGCAGTGTAAGTGAAATTCTTTCCTCCGAATTCCTACGAATTTTTACCGAAGTGAAATTCCGGTAAGAGCATTTCGCAGAATCCCCTTTCTCCATGTGGAGGGGACTGCTCGCCTAACTCTTCCGATAACATGTGTATTAAAAAAGAAACGTAGTAGGGAGGCACGTAGCCAGAAATCTGCTTCAGAAGTCTTGCGTAACTTGAAACAAATCAGCCTTGCCCATTCGGTGCCGACATGTTACAAATCTATTCCCTTAATTTTCAGTGCTTGGTATTTATTTTTACAGTGCCCATACTTATCTCTTCTCACTGGTAAAGTTCACTGCTAAAATCAGAACAACAAAATTTTTGGGAAAACTTTTGTGGGGGGTGAAGCACCAGAAGCTGTGGCTAACCTGCCTACGTGCCTGGTGGTAGGGAGGATGGAATCAGACGAAACAGGTGGTTAGTGAGGGAGGGGGGGAATATGATTACGAGAGTGGGAAGGATAGGGGAGAAAAGATTAGGGTAATCAATTTGCTGAATCGAGCATGATGGGCGGAAAAGTCATAACAAAGGGCTGCTCGGGCTGAGCCTAAGGGAAGATGTTACCGAGGATGAAGAGGAATTTGAGCCGATGGGATCATTCACGATCCTCGGAATCCGCAAGTCTTTGATGACAGTAGTACGACGGATATCGATGAACATAGAATAGCCCAGGGGAAAGAGGAGTTCATGGCATAGAGGAAATTACATGGTTTAAACAAGTTGCAAGAAACAAGGAGAAAACAGTGCGTTGATGTACCCTCACAGAATCGAGTTGGTTTATTTTTGAGAGGATATAAATTGACCGGATGAGAAGAGAAGCCTTTTACTGACAGCCAGTGTTTTAAATAAATAATAAGAGTACAAAGTTAGTTTGTAATACCAAAGTAAATTACCATACGGGAATCAAAATGAAAAAATTGAGTAACGTGGATTAAACTCGCCCACACAAAAGCTGACCGGTCCTGGGAATTTTCAAACTAATATTTGAAAAATATTAGTTTGAAAATTCCCAGGAAGGGACTATAATGCTAGCATGCAATTAAAAATAATATAAGTTTATAAATAATAGTTTTCTATAAATAAAGGGTTCATAACCGAGAAGGAATAGAGAAATGCAATCTAGCTTTCTCATGATTGGAATGCTCGTAATGAAACGAGCTGAGGAGGGTGGGTTTTCTCGACCATAGGAAACCGGATTCGCTGTTGTAAGAAGAATAGAGCGTTCAGCAAGAGGGTATATTAGCAACAAGAAAGGGCATATTAGCAACAAGAAAGGGCACCGTAGTCTGAAGCAAGGGAGTTTTATTTGTGGTTATTTTCGCACTTTTTCCTCAATGCTCAGCATGCAAATCTACTGGATTTCGTCCTCGATTTCTTCACTCCCCAACCCACCCATGTGGGGACCCGTCAAGGTGCCCCGCGGGCCCGACGGTCCGTTCGAATGATGCTCCCCTGGAGGAACCATGAGGTGGTTGCACTTCACCCTTCACCTCCCCCAACCACACCCCATCACTCCCCATTTCGTGCTCACCCCTCGCCCCAGTCCCCTCCCTCGTGCGTCACGACGCAGAAACACGGCCGGAGGGTGTTTGCGTCTGTCCCGACCGACCGTCCGTCCGTGTGTCCGCTCACCACCTCTTAAGAGCCCAAGCGTGCGCTTAGGCGAGCTCCACCCCGGGGACATGGCGTGCGTGAGCGTGTCTTCATTCGCGTGCGCGCTCCCTTTCGTGTTTACGTTTGCGGCGATCTGTCCGTCCTTTGTGTCACCCGGAACTCAAAAGCCCCCTCTCTCTCTCAGTCTGCTGGCCGCCCCTGTCTGTCCCACTCCCCGTGGCCGTGTAAATCTTCCCTTCTGCTATCCTCCCCGTCCAATGCTTGCTTTCCCTCCCTCCACAACCGCTCTCTCTCTTTATTCTCCCTATACAGGATTCAACAGAACGACCACATTGCATTCGGAACGAGAGTGCAGGAATATCATTCTATGTACAGACATTTATCGATAAAATTCCTTCTTATTCACAGCTGTGAGGTAGATTTTTATTGAGAAAATCAATCAAAATAATTTATATGCATTGCAAAACGGATCCAAGCTTTTAGATCGGGGATTTGGAAATCGTAGTAAAGGAATAAGGGTGGAACCGGGCACGATTATACCTTATAACAGCTGAGGAGACTCTCGCCCATAGAGCTTATTGCTAAAAATAGTATTCAATAGCTTCAATTTCAATGGGTTTCATGCAGGCCTGTCACCCGAATCCCCGCCCCGAAGGACAAGGATAGCCATTTCTGAGAGAGTAGAACGAGGTGGTATTGGAATATGGCTCTTGTCAAAGCTAGAAAGAAAGATTCGGCTATATCCAATATCTTTTTTTACGACAGACTTCATTTTTGCAGTTGCATAGAAAATATTTCATTACAGCATGGTGTTCTTTTTATGTTTTTTCTGCTGACCAGGTGGTTTAGATGCTAAAGGTTACGTGTTTTATTTGGGCTCAGGCATCGATTTTTTTCTCTAGGTATAAGATCTTTTGTTAGACGATGCGATACCGCCTAAGCCGTTGGAGTATCTCACTTCCAAATCTGCCACTACGTTTCCTTGTCATTGCTTAAACCCTTTTTGATATAGAGTGTAATTTTTAGTTGTAACGACTACTAAAATCTTATATACTAGATGCCAACCAAAGAATAAATATAGGATATGACACCAAAGCCCCTGACGGGAATCAAATACTTGTCTTCTGATTGCCAGGCTGCAACAATACCAATCAGGATTTCACAATCCATTGTTGGTGCATATACGTTGAATCATGCTAACGTCTTCACCAGGGTTTTCTGCAACCCTGCTATAGGTTAAATGCTGACAACAATTTTCTATGAAAAAATTGTTTCATTCTTTTAATCCTTCTGGCATCGGTCCATCTACAATTGACTTAGGCCCACTGTTGAATTATATCTCGGGTTTTACAATCATTAATATATTGTTATTTATTAACTGGATCGCAGTCTGTTACCAGGAATTTTTTTGTCCAGAATGGAATCTATTTCTAGTCCGGGAGAGGACATGCGGTCATTCTTCTCCACTCTCTTTCCCTTCCTCCGCCATCCTCGCACCCACCCTCGTCATTCACATCCACCGCCCACTGGCCGGTCGCGTGCATCCATCACGATCACTGCACTAATGCGCCCAGGCTCGCGTGTTTGTACTTTGTTGCGCGTCGAGCGATGATTCATCGCCCACGTGAATTTTTCACGAAAGCCTCACGTCCCACCCCCCCCGCCCACCTCATCCACCATTTCTAGCCCCGTAATCCCCTTGAATAATTAATTTTTAAGCGATGAATATTTTCCCCCACCTCCCCTTCGTCAGTTCTGCAATCAAATTACGTATTGATAGTGCGGTTTTTCAGTAGTTCCCATTCTGAAATTCCTAAAGTGCGTTAAATCCTCCATTATTTAACTATGTTTTCATGAAATATTTAGTTTTTTTCTGCTCATCGACGTGCGCGGGTAGTTTGGTGGAATGCTTCCGTGTTCCCCGTGCTTCTTTTTCTCCTTCCTTCCTTCCTCCCGCTCGATCTCCCAGCCTTTTAAGCAGACGAGCGCAACCACGCATTCATCGCCACGCGAGACGGAGTTTCGATCCCGTGGTGGTATTCCACTCCCAAGGAACGGGCAGACAGGGGAGGGGGAATGGCAGAATATGGAGCAAAAATAGTGTCGCGGCAAATTTTTGTCGTCCCCGATTCGCTCGGTGTTAAACTTAAATGCGTCAACCCGGAAGCAGAGGCGGGGAGGACCAGCATCATCATGCTCGACCATCCCATCCAGCCACCGAGATGTAAGTACGAAAAATGCTTGATAATCGACGCCAACTCCCCACATGCGCGCATTTGTTATTTAGTAGCGAAGGCAGCTCGACCTCGACTGCAATTTATTCAGCGGAAGACACTTGGAGCGAAATCCACTACGAGGGCGGATGTGATAGTTCCGCACGCAAGTTATGCTGCAGTTATTTTTTGGTGAATGCGTAGGCGTTTGACCACGGTGACCATGTGTTTATACACACATACGCACATACTCACCGGAGTAGGACGAATGATAACATCTCCGTATCGCAGGCGCGTCAATCTCCGACGCACTGTGCCGGAGAAAAATATTCTCCGGGGATGAAAATATTTGTCCACGGCATCGAGATGTGATGAAAAAAACACGAGGGGTTGAAGAATGGAGCAGGATACATCCTGGGGATGATCGATTAGGAATCTGCGGCAGGGACTACCCTCTCAGATGCTAGCCCGAAATTTAGCAGAGCAAGGCGGTATTTCATTGTAATATTTTTAAGTATTGAATAATTAATTTTCAGCGTATTAGAATTTCAATATCCAATATTGAGTACTAGCTAATGATTCAAAATGTATCACAGATTATATTCGGAATTCAGACGAGCGATATGCTAATATGTTTATATTAGATATTGAAATTTCTCAGATAAATCATTCATTTAGATCAAACTTAAGATTTCTCTCTGCTTCAAAAGTCATGCCTAATGAAGATTCACCTCCTGCCGCGCACACTTGTGATGGCTTGTAGTGTATAATGTAGATGTAGATGAATAAATCAATCACAGAAAAATCTACGACCAGTGTGTCATCTGATTGATTTTTTCAGCGGGGGAAGGGGTATTTGCATTCATTCTCACAAATCTATCTCTATAATTGGGAATCGGAATTGCGGTAGTAGCTAGTATACTGATTTACTATCCTGAAAACCTGCATTAGATTCCCTGCAGAGGCATACCGATCCCTACATGAGTGCGGTGTGGAAAGAACTTTGAGTTCAGTACTCCATCCGTCAGATGGGACGCTAAGCCATGGTCCTCTAGGTACCTTTCATTTAGGGCAGACTAATGCCGGAATTGGGTTTCTCTCCGTCCTCACTCTACACTGAAAAAAAGGTTTTCTTAAATCGAGAGGCGCCCTCTTGATTTAAGAGTAGATCCCACTTAAATAGGTGCCCAGTATATCTTCTTAATTTAAGAGGGGATCCCACTAAAGTGGTAGCCACAAGAAAAATATTCTTAAATTAAGAATATTTTCTTAACGTGGAATAGCGTCCTGTATTCTTAAATTAAGAATACCCTCTTGGGAGATAAGTATCCCAGATAGCACAATTGTACAAAGGAGCTGTACCCATGTACCTAGCGAAAGAAATTAGTTTTCACAAAAAAAATCACTACATGCATTGAGTACACCTATAGTATCAAAATTTTAAAAGAAAATGATTATTACAGATTTACCTGCATATTTAATTTGCAAGTTATAATTATTAACCATTTACGCACACGTGCATGCTTACCCTAACTGTCGTATCAACTTTACCTAATTGACCTGACGAACTACTTTTGACGACGGCTACCTAGCGCTTCTTTGTTCACGACCTATAGATGGGAGGTCGTATATATACAGCTGCTGGCTTGCATGAATTCGTTAGTGATGGACACAGGTATTTTCAATATTAAAACATTTCCCCAATTACCATTTTGTGGCTAAAAGTAAGCATGACCGTTATGAATATGCATAACTGATATTCTTTCAACTCCAGGAGAGATAAATAAGAGTTTCCTCAGTAATGTACGGCAATCGCCATATATATCGGACGGGCCGCGGGATCCTTGGCGATACAAGAAGGAACCCTGACGTCAATACCACTGTGTTCTGTACTCCATCATGCTTACTTTTAGCCACAAAAAGGTAATCGGGGAAATGTTTTAATATTGAAAATACCCGTGTCCATATGTTGTAAAATTAATTATCACTAACTATAGCGATTACAAAAATATTCTAACATTGATAATATTTTCTTAAACATTGTAAGTTTCCGGACGTGACCGCTAGATGGCAGTAGTTCCGACTTACTCAAGTAAGAAAATCCTCTAAAATCTAGAATATCGTCTCACAAGACAGCTGTAAGAATATTTTCCTCTTAATTTAAGAATACATTTTTTTCAGTGTAATCTATGAAAAAATATCATATTTTATCATCCATTAGCCACCTATATTCAAAATGGCATTATCTGTCGGTCGCCACCCCCGATCAAATACTACTGATATTTCTCTTCGTAGTTAAAAGTTTTTTTTGGGGGCGATGAGAGTTTTTTTCCTCTATCAGTGTCTTATGTCCCTTGTTATCGTCATTTGTAATATACTTTCTTCTTCTCTTTTAAAGCCATTCATTATCAGTATACATGTAAACAGGATAAATAGCGATATATTCCTGTTATTATACTTTAAAATCAAAGATAATTATAGGAAAGAACTTGTAAAAGCAATACCTCCACACTGCAGTATTAAAATATTGGTTTCCGTAATCAATATTGAAATGTTCACACAATATATATATTGACCACCAATGAACAATACCTATCCATTTTAGGTGTTATTACATCTGCCAATAACTCAGAATATTGGTTATTGGATAATGATTTGAAAATACCCTTCGGTTCTAGTCGGTGACTATAAATCACTCAGTAAGAACGACACGGATTCCATCGTTCACAGGGCCATCGATGTTGCTCCTCTCTGCAATGGAATGAATTTTCATTGCCCTTTTAACCCCGACCAGCCTGAGTGGAATACTTGGTTAAAGTCTGATCATTTCTGCACTTTTTTCATGATAAAATTAGACTTAAAAAATATAATCACGTGGTGTTTATCGTCAAAAGTACCATACAACAAAGTGCACGATTTCAGCCTACGTATCTTTTGCCACCATCTCTTATCGTAAAACTGATTTGTTTTCACCTTTATCCTTATTCAATATGAAAAAGTTGTCAATCATAAACCTTTTGGCCGTAGCGTGATAGGTGTCGCTTTTATTACCAGATTGGATTCATTAATTTTAATATCAGTCCAAAAATCTACATATCTCCATAAAACCTGTATTCTTTACTCCTTTTGACTCCCATCCTTTGTGACTTCCTGTTTCTGGCTTGTCACCATCGAAAAATAATGTATACATTTTTGATTGGTGCTGGATAAGTGTTTTCTATCCACCTCTCTCATTTATTCAGAATGAGTTTAATATCTCAAGAAAATCTCGTTTACAGATAAAATTTTAATAATCGATGTATCATTCAATCAGACAACCGGTGATCACAAAAATAAGTCGTACTAAGATAACCAACAACACGTTATTCGTCCCACCATTCAAAGGCTGATCAAGTGCCGGATATCAAATATCAAGAGATTCCCATTTTTACCCCATTTGTTGCTAGTTAAACTGTTAATATCTATTTATCGTCCTGCAAGACACTGCCAAGGAGTGTGGTATTTTGGAAGAATAATCATGAGGAGATGACTCTAGTGAGTTAAAATATTTTACTTTAAAGATACCTAATTGAAGAGGAAAGCGAAGTGGAAAAAGATGATATGGGGGCATCAATATTAAGATCAGAATTCGGCGCTGCAGTAAGGGACCTTCGGATTAATAAGGCTTCAGGTATTGATGATGTTCCTGCAAAACTAATTAAAAATGCAGGAGAGAAGACATTAATTCATCTCTACAAAACCATCTGCGACATGTATTCAACAAGAGAAATTCCAAGGGACTTCGAGAAAAACATCATCATTCCTATTCCCAAGAAGAAGAGAGCGGATAAATGCGAAAATTTTAGGACTATAAGTCTGACGACACATGCATCGAAGATACTGACCAGGATCATCTACAGAAGAATAGAACGAAAAGCAGAGGAGTTCCTGGATGAAGTTCAATTCGGATTCAGGAAAAGTAAGGGTACAAGGGAAGCAATATTGGCCCTTAGGCTACTCATAGAGAAGAGAATGGAGAAGAACAAACCGACGTTCATTGCATTTGTGGATTTAGAGAACGTGAATTTGGCCTTTGACAACGTGGATTGGGATTCAATGCTTGGAATTCTGAAGGAAATTGGAGTATCCTACAATGACCGAAGAATTACACACAGTCTGTACAAAAACCAAGTTGCTGTGATTAAATCTGGACCCAGCTGTGAAGAGGCAAGAATAAGGAAAGGAGTGAGACAAGGCTGCGCACTGTCTCCCGTAATTTTTTATGTTTACATCGAGAGAGCCATCAATGAAATCAAGGAAAAGTGTTCTGGAGTGAACATTCACGGAGAAACAATCAGCATGCTACGATTCGCGGATGACATAGCTCTCATAGCAGAGACAGAGAAGGAGCTGAGTAAGATGCTAACAACCATGGAAAAGAATACGGTCTGTTATCAGCTGAAGATAAATAAGAAGAAGACTAAGATATTGGTGTGCAACAAGAAAGAAGAGGCGAAAACCAATGTCAAACTAGGAAAACAAAAACTTGAAGAGGTTAAAGAGTTCTGTTATCTAGGAAGCCGAGTAACCAACGATGGACGAAGAAAGAAAGAGATGAGTAGAATAGCCCAGGCAAAGAGGGCATTCTTTCAAAAGAAGAATCTAGTTACAGCAGGAAATACAAGAATAGAATTAAGGAAATAGTTCATCAGAACATACATCTGGAGCATGTTTCTTTACGGCAGTGAATCATGGACGATGACAGCAGCGGAGAAGAAAAGGGTAGAAGCATTTGAAATGTGGTGCTACAGAATAATGCTGAAGATTAAATGGATCGACCGAGTAAGTAACGAGGAAGTGCTAAGAAGAGTAGGAGGAAAGAGAAGTCTGCTGATAATTCTAAAAAGAAGAAGGAGAAACTTAATCGGCCATATTTTGAGACACGATGGCCTGATGAAGACTATCGTCGAGGGAAAAGTGAACGGGAAGATTGGAAAAGGCAGGCCTCGTATGAGATACATGGAACAGGTTGTAAAGGATGCAAAAGAGAAGAATTACGTCACAATGAAAAGGTTGGCCGATAAAAGAATCGAGTGGAAAGCTGCGTCAAACCAATCCTAGGATTGTTGACCAATGATGATGAAAGATAACTAGTATCAATGCATTTCATTTTCACCTTGAATATATAATTTCACATATTATTTACATTTGGAACCATGTATCTTTCCAAAATGGAACCTTAATTTGAAAAATTATTAATAAGTATGAATTATAATTTTTATTTAAATATGTCAAATAATCATCACAAGTCTGCCTCAAAGTGGTCACTTCCTCACATTATATTATCATCATCAGTCATCCTGAAATTGGTTTGACGCAGCTCTCCATTGACTTCTTCTATCGGATAATCTCTTGATACTTACGTATTTCTTCTCTTTCAAATCCTTCATCACTTGTTCCTCATATCTCATACGAAGGCTTCCTTTGCCGTTCTTCCCGTCCACTTGTACTTCAACGACTGTCTTCATCAGATCATCATGTCTCTTGATGTGGCCGATTAAGTTCTCCCGTCTTCTTCCTATGGAATTTTGAAGAATTCTCTTTCTCCTGATTTTAAAACGTCTTCGTTTGTTACTCGGTCGATCCATTTAATCTTCGTCATTCTTCTGTAGCATCACATTTCGAATGCTTCCACCCTTTTCTTCTCTGCTGCTGTCATCATGCATACCTCACTGCCAAAAAGAAACACGCAGGTCCTGATGAATTGTTTTCCTTACTTCTACTGCTGTATTTCCAGCAGTAAGTGATTTATTCGGTTGAAAGAATGCTCTTTGCTCCATTTTATCGTATTATATTAT
The DNA here is from genome assembly GCA_933228895.1 of Platycnemis pennipes. Classification (NCBI taxonomy): domain Eukaryota; kingdom Metazoa; phylum Arthropoda; class Insecta; order Odonata; family Platycnemididae; genus Platycnemis; species Platycnemis pennipes. The sequence goes on from OW121847.1 coordinate 113,032,525, forward strand.
ACTTTGCTTTTTAAGGTAATGATTTTGTTTTTGCATACCTTACCGCCAGCTAATACTCACAACCCCTAAAATTTAAGTAGATGTGCTCTACATCTACACAATACCCCACAAGGCTGTGTGGCCGGGGCGAAGCACCACCGAGCAGGCATTTTAAATCAGAGAGGATAAGTTTATATTATGTGATTTTTTTATGCTTGCAGTGATCTTTCAAGTTCTGGGACTCACTTGCATTTTCCACTCACTAAATTTGATGTTATTGCAGGAAAATGAATAAGTATTTAATAAATATCATAATTCGGGGTGCGGTGGAGCTTTCATATTAACATTTTTTTACGCACATTTTTTTATTTGTAGCTGTTGCGACTCACAAATGGATGTATCTAGGGATAACGATAAATGGAATAAAACACGTTGATACTTTAACCTGATAACATTTTCATTCATTTCCATTCTATGAGTAATGATTTCTACGCTAAGAAACTTTGGGAAAATTCATAAAAGCCATTGCCATTGCTCTTGTCCAATGCACACAAAAAGTTGTTTTGTGTATTAAATATTTAATTATATTTTATAGAATATATAAATGTCTTGGGGTTATTTTATTTTCACGTGGAGGCAATTGGAAATAAGTCAAATGCCCAAAATCGACTTTGCGGAAATTGAAATTCAGGAAAAAATTACAGCAGCCAGTTCGAGCTTTCAAAGCTCTTAATATGATGGCAAAGTAGCGTGAGGTCTAGAGCAAGCCTTAGGCTTAGGCAAGGTAAAAAATGGCAATTTTTTCCTACAAAGAGGTGGACCTGAAAACTACTGATTTTCTTAGATTCCATACAAATGTGTCCCATTGTTTGAAGCAGGAAACGTTATTACCCGTGAACTCGATGTTATTTAAAAATTATTGTAAAACAAGATAGTGCGCATTTCCACATTTTCTGCATGTTCTTCATCATTAAGTATGCCACGATAAGGAGCCAAAGTGTTTACTTTCCACACTATGAATGGGTCCTATTAAGGGCCATTATATACCCAAAAACCCTTTTTAAAGTTTGGTGATTGGCGTAGACTGATGGACGTGGTCCATTTCATTCGAACCCGTGGTTTTATATTGGAGTTTGTTCTATTGACTTAGAAATGGTATCCCTTCGTAGAGGGTTATAATTGAGTATCTTTTGAACAAGCTGTCAAGATACGGATGAGGCTGAGGCCATGTGCTCTATTAGGAATATTTGTATCCACTCCTACTTTTTTTCTCGCAAGACACTTTAAAGGTGTACTGCAGGGTTTTTCTAGGTAAACCGTTTAAATAAGGTTTGGATAAAACGTGTAGAAAGAAACATATGGAATGAAGGCCTAATTTTGGAAGAATATAATGTTATGTTCAGTACGTGGTCAGGGATGGGAAAGAATCTTTAACCTAAGTGTTCGTTTATCAAAGAGTTAAACAATAATCAAATCCTTTAATCTGTGGGCTCAACAATTAGTCAATATTTATTTTTTGCTTCTATCTCTCGTACTAGTATAATGTTGGGGTAAAATATACATGTTGTATCAGCCTCAAATTTCGTGAATATAATTTTAAAAAGTAAAGCTGTCTCCGTCTCCGAGGAGAAAAAAATATTTGCCTTGACTGGGACTTTTACCTGTAGTGACTTGTGCAATTGACTTGCAACTTGTACATGATATTTTTTCTGAGGAATTCTGCTATTGTGCACTTCAGTGGGCAACTCAGGGATTTTCTTCGCGGCTGCTTGCAATCTTTGAATTTTATTAATAAAGCTAGTTTACCTTATAGTTTATGTTTGGATAAAGATATACATTAGTATTAGAATAGTAGTAAGGGTGAAAGGGAACCGGGAGATGTCATGAGAGGATTTCATCAAGGATTAGATCAATGGCAGGAAGGGGTATTCATCCTAAAAACAACAAAACCACCGCCAAAATTCATTTGCTCGTGACGGAGAGGAGACCAGAGTTCTAACTTGTAACTGCAAACCGATTCCCAGCAACCATCTGAAATGCGATAATACCAAACAAGACCAGTAGTAATTAGAGTTATGTACAGAGGGAAATATGGCATATGATACCTAACGGTATGCAGGAAATAGCCTCCTCGGATGCCGTAGTGTAAATGGGCGGGGAAAATTTGTCATTTCCACATATCGGAAACGTGCGGATTGCTGAAATGTATACCTCAAGTTTGGGTGGAAATTTCATAGCCATGTGTTACGTTACTGTTTGCGCCCGCATTATGATTTTCAGCAGCGGTGCTTCCAACCCCCCCAGAATACTCCTGATCCCAGACGAGGGCCTTTAATGGCTCGCTAGCATATTAAGCGCATGTGTCGCTGCCATGTTGCCCACTCGAATCATGTCACGACGCGGCACATCACGGCGTTAATCCATCGCACAGGATGTTTATTCAGCGAGTGCACTCTCGAGTGGAAAGAAAAGAAACTGAGCATCAACAATTCGGGAAGGAAGGGGATTTTTACCACCTCTTCAAAGTCCTTTGTCCCCGCGTCTAAACTGCCTTGTCGTGGTTTTTGTATTCCGCCTCGTTAACTTCCACCCGACGAATTACGACGCGTGTACACGCGGATGTGCCCTAACGAACCAAATAATGTGTTCTTGAAAACTAGAAACGGGTGCACAAATAAGTTCTCCTCCGTCACATGCGTGCTTGAAGTGTATGAGAATTTTTTTATTTATTTCGAGTCCCGATTCGGCGCATTCAGTACGTGTCCGCCCTCAATTTTTTTAAGCTCCTGCCTCATCCTTACGTACGCTCCCGCACTGCTCTACGCCCTGTCCTTCGAAGGAATGTCCCGTGAAGCCTTTTTTTTTCTCAACGCCGAAAACAGCGTGTCGAGACCTCCCTAAACTTCTCATCCCCTCACTCCCCTTCCAGGCTCCATAAGTCCCATTCCTCATCGGTACGGGGAAGGGGAAGAAGCTGTGTAGCGTGGCAGGGCTCAAGTAAACGTCTGGCGTGTAAAAAAGAAAAGCCAAAAGGCAAGCAATTTATTGACTGCCGAGTGAGACGCTCAAAAAATTGTGCTCGAGAACGCACGCAGACGGATCCACCAGTATAGGAGTGAGGAACTCCTTTTGGAAGTAGGTCACCGACTACTTTTTCTACTGCCGTGGAACACCTCGTTGAGAACTCCTCCCACAACTCCCAGTCTTCCCCCTTCCACAACCTTGATCCATCCTCCGCTCCGACGGGGGACCCGACTTTGTATATCTTTCAAACAACATAAGGGAGTTTCTCTTATTACCTTGCGGTTTCGACTGAGGGAAAACTCAAGTCCGTGGAGGGAGGGGAAAGGGGGAAGGGTTCGGGCGAAGAGGACCCGAGAAGATGAAGAGGGTGCGGCGTGCTGGGGGTGGGAGGAGTGAGAGCTTCTGCGGCGAGATAAATCGGCATAATGAAATTGCGGCACCCTCTTGAATGGGGGGAAGGGGAGAAATAGAGAGGTTTTTCCAAGAGGGGTAATGTAGCGAAAAATCGTCCCCTTAGTTCAACAGTGCGCTCGGAGTGAATTACCTCCTTTTGACTGGGCGGAGGATGAAGCGTAGTTACTCGGTTCTCGACTGTCCTCGTGTGGAAAAGTAAAAAGTAGTACCTACTCTTTGTTATGGTTTTTGGCTCAACGACTCCGTGAGACGTACGCACGTGATTTATGAGTATGTTTCACTAAAGAAGCATCGTACGGTGAAACCTAGTTCTTGGGAATTTTTGTTTTTGCGAAGGAAACACTTTGAACATGGTTACGTGATGTCAAAACATCTCATTCATCTCAAAGAAGTTGTAATCTAGTTATCTTTTCTTGGCACCTTTTTGACAATTCTAGTCTTTGCTTTGATGGAATGTGAGCATAACGGACCATGGGGGATAAAAATATCGGAAAACTTCCAATGGTCCATTCCTCTTTATTGTCACTTTGAGAATGCTCAATATATGAAATCAATGGGAATTTAAAATGGAATTCAAATCAATGTAGTGAGTGGTGGGCGCTTTTGACGAGAAGCTTCATTTTTATTGCTATGGGCGAACTGGCATTCAAAAAATTGGAAGTGATTTCACGGTTTCCAAAAAATACGTATCATAAAATATTGCATTCTCTCAGTTATGTAAGGCAGTCATGTATCTGTGTATGTAAACCTCTCAGTTATGTATCTAACCAAAGATTCTTGATAGACTTAACTATTTTTTCTAAGTTTAAACTGTACTGCTCTCAGTTTATTCCATATCTTTCACGTTTTTTATTTACAACAAAATTTTCATGCTCGGTACCTATAATTATTACTTTGGCCATAATTGCATGTATATCATTATTTGCACATGTCCTTGACAAATAAAATGATTGTGAATTTCCAACTTCATGCCGCATTCGAATTGGTCCGAATTCAACCCGAATCCGAATTCGAATTCGGGTTAGAATTGGAAGTCTTGAAAGGAAATCAACGCCAAATTATCGTTTGGCCTTTAAAATAACTTAATTGGCCTAATCTCATCCCTAATAACCGTCACTTTCTAATCCTTAATCATTTTTTTGCATCATTCCACCTATCCCTAAAAGTGACGCATTGGATTGCAGACTCCTGGGTTAAACTTCCCATAACTTCTGGATTCCTATGAATCCAATCAGTGAAATTAGGTATCCTTTTCCCGACTGGGGGGCGGAGGGGTCCCCAGCTATCCGAACACACGCGTATTTGGCTCGGCAGGGAGTCGTCGTCTCGCGTCGACGCGTGATAGCATGAGGGAATCAATGGAGCTGCTAAAGGTGACAGTCAATCTCCCCCTTTTTCACGCCAGTTTCCTGCAATATATTATGCCTCTATCTGTCACCTCGGCACTTTCTCCATATCCACCTTTCTCCTCGGAAGTGAGGCATTCTGTATTTTCCCTCACGCTATTCATCACAAAGCGAGGGTTCTTTCATCGTCGATCGCAGTCCACTCCGACACGCCAACAACATCTATCAACGCGAAACCTCACGTTCATGGCGCGCGTGTCGCTTCCATTTTCACGCCATGGAGACTCCTTCCCTGTCCTTTCACCATCTCATTCTTCACACCTCTCTCTCTCTCTACCAAACCCATGCACCGTTTCTCTTGCCCTCTTTTCTCTTTCCTCCACAGACAGCGAGTTTCTCCTCGATCTTTCGCACGTCTTTCTCCCTCCGTCTCATTCTCCCTGGAACGTCTCAAGTGTGCGTTCTCAATTTTCTTCGGCTATGCGAGCCCCGCGCCCCCGCACGAGGCATGAATCATTTCTCCATCCACTCCACCCCGTCCAACGCCGCTGACTCTCCCTTTCTCTCTCAAACTCAAACTCCAGGAGCCCCTTCAGATACCCCGCAATACTCGTCATCGGTTTATGCAACGAGATGCATTCTCTCTCTCTCTCTTCAACCTTGTCTCACGCGGAGAGATTTCCGAATGCACCGGCTGCACTGTGCCTGTGCAGAGTGGAATCCTCACGGGTTTCATCCACTGTGCCTCCTACCCATCCTATTTTATTTCTTCTGAAGGTCACCTCATCTTTTCCCATCGCGGGAATGCCCGACTCTTCTCTCCCCTTGTGGGTTGCGCATAAATAACACCCTCGAAATCAAGGAGTCACGTGATACAGAAGCAATTCGCAAATTTGGTCTGCTTGAATTTCGCTCGTATGAACCTTACTCATCGTTTTCAGTTGAGTTTTTCCCATCAGATGATTCTATATTGGATGTGAATGAGAATATCACATATCAAAACAATGAATAAGATTTCTACGAGTGATTCAAACACACCAAATTCGTTCCTTATATTTTTATCTTCTCAACTATTCATAGATAAGATTTTTCCGCGGCTTTTTTTTTCCATCGTCTACGACAGGTCCCCACCTATTGCAGTGGGAGAGGGTCTGCTCTTGTCCTTCCAGGCCTGTAATCTAGATTTGATTGCCACGTACTAAGATTGGTCGCTAAATCAACTCGAAAAATTCCTGAAATAGGCAGATTAAGATTAGTATATTTGTTCGTTTTTTATTCACGGTAAAATTCTAGAATTTTTTTCCTGTGCAGGATCGTAAGGATCATTCCTTAATTCCTATGACATGTGAAAAGAGCAAAGGTAATTCTTTGTTACATTTGAGACATTTTTCAATAAAATATTTATGAAAACGCACTGTTGATTTTAATGTCATGGTAGTTGCTATTGTGGTACGCGGGATATTGTTTTACTCTGTGAAAGATGGTAATAATATATTGCAGATTTATTTATTGCATTCTTGATACACGATGCAATTGAATAGCTTCTGGAGGCCAATTAAAGCATTGATATGAAAGCTTTATATGTCACCATATATCTATGTGGGTAGATTACATCAAGAGTAAAATTGAAGTAGATTGTAAAATGAGGAAAATGGCCCCTTTAAAATTTCGGAGAGTAAAGAACAAAAACAGTAGTTGGTTAGTTAATTTTTTACTCTAACCATTCCACTTTTTGTGATCGTTTAACACCTATTCTGCTCTCTGCATGCATTTTGTTTTCTTTAAAATACATACGTCCCGAATACATATATGACTAAATAGTCACATATATAGCTGTAATAATCTCTTGCAAAGAAGATTATTGATAGAATCCATATAATCCTGTAAAAATAAATCGTGTACGAAAGAAAAATTCAGAAGTGATTGATACAGGAAAAAGTCCACAAAACCTTTCATAAATTACCCAAATTTTATGAAGTAGTGACAGCAGGTATATTTCAAAATCTCCTACATTTCACATCTTTGGGAGGAGCTAAATTACTTCCGAGCGAACAGAAGTTAATCCAAGTTAATCAAAAGCAAGTTAATGCTTGTACTTGAATGTGGAGAAAGTCCATTGATCAAAGGAGGAACTGATTGCCTTCTATCTTATTGTTAGAAGTCCTTCTTCAACTTATCGAGGATAATATCTGCTGCAAATTAAGTGGTTATTTATAGAAGCACGTCGTTATGAGTCACGTTCAATAGATATCCTGTGACAATACTGCGTAATATCCAACTCAGCTTTGCGACAGTTGTGCAAAGAAAATTCCAGTAGGTACACTTCACGATTGAAGCTTATTTCTCACCCACTGCAACTATCTTCACTGCTGATTCGCTCACCTCTTTTCAATTCATTCCCTCGGGATCCTCCGGAGGCAACCGAAAGCCAAGCCTTGGTATTCTCGACAACGAGAGCCGATTTCAACAAGCCGCAAGGCGTAGGGTGCAGGCACACTTGATATTGCTCCGCCTTAGACACTTCTCCGTTAGTTGACGGAAGTGGAAAACCCTCCTCGAACGGTCGAAGTCCTACGCCCATGAGGCCCCGCCGTCTGATCCCAGTAGGTTTGTCCCCTCAGCATCCGATAAAATTCAACGCAGCGCCGCACCACATCACAGCACTGCTATCATTCAGCTGACCCACGAGCAAATAAGAGAATTTCATCGCGAAAATCCCAACGGTACCATTCTGCAAGCATCTCTGCAAAAAATGGGCTAATTCTTTTTTTTTTTGACCGGATATTTCCGGATAAGACTTTTTAATTTTACAAATAGAATGCGTGTTAAAATCGGTTTTTTAGTTTGTGACTTTCTATCCTTTTAGATGTTAAAATATTTGTTATTAGCCTATAAATATCAAACATACAACCATAAGAAACTAAATAAAAAATCTAATCCTTATAATGAAATAAATTTCTTGAGAACTTGTATCAAACAGTTGCATTTATAATTAGCTTTCGTATTTAAAAAATACTAATATCTGTGCCAAATGATATTGCCAAAGTTTACCATCAAATGAATGTGAGGAAAATATTATTGTAAAATAAAGAGATGTAAATAAAAGTGACATTCCGCTAACATAAAAATATTGGTGAAATAATCACACTCATGCATTCCGATATATTTTTGCCATATTATTTCATTTAATTTCTCATTTATCGCTTTCAAATCATATCTTACTTGTAATATGTACGGATATTTCGAGTTTTCTCACCTCTCTTCTTATTCTTCCATTCTCTTTGGCCTGGCCTATAAACTTCTTTCATCTTCTCACCCTCCCAAATTCCAAATAAGCATTCAACCACTCCCGTTTTCATCACTCACTCATCTCATACCTCACCTCCTCTTTCTTCCTTCGTGCTCTCCACTCTGTTCCACTTTGTGCTTGCTATTGTCACATATTGCGTGCTTCCCAACCACCTCTTTCGTCGCTTGCAACAAGCAGGAGAGCATACAACTTGCATCGTCTCCACTCTCTATTTTCCTCCTCTCCATTCGGGGTCTCCATAAGACTCCTTCTCTCCACGGTCCCTGTCTTTCATCCAGAGCAACTTCCTTCCTCGGCGGCAGAACGCCTCAACTCTCCCATTCTCTTCCCTCATCTCATGCCTACTTCCTCGCAGCTATTCCGACGCCCTTTCCTACCCATATCCATTCTCTTGCTTCCATCAGATTCAGGACACTTCCCACCCCCCAAGGCAGCGTCGCCCTATCACCGAGGAAGGGGACGGACTCCACCCCAGGCGCTTCCACCCTTCATCCCCTCTTTTACCCACCACGCTCAGTTCCTCACTTCTGTCGCGCTCCCTATACAGACATTTTCCACCCTTCGGGGCCCTTCAACCCCCGGGATCTTTGTGAATTATGTTTTTCGTCCCCTTTTTCTCGTTCCCTGGATGACATTCCATCTCCCAAAGCAGGAAGTGAAAGGACCGGGGCACTTGCAGGTACAAGGAGGGATAAAGGTTAGTAAGAGAGACGGCAACGACAGAGAGGGATGGTCCCAAGCACCATCTCGCATGGGCTATTGCAATATGGCTGTAAGGGACGCAAGTGGCAAATCTATAAGACTGTAGGGTGCTGGAAGAAATTGAGATTGCTTCGAGTACACTGGGTAGAATTATAGCATGATTCGGTACGGCGTCCCTTCTTCCATTCACCTACGGTTAGTGGTAGTTAGGGCAACCAACAGCTCAGTTAATTTGTGGCAATTAATTGCCTACCCGGTTTACTCACATTGGCCATGCGCGCAAGTGAGCCTTCTCTCTCCGTTCTCCTTCGTTCCGGTCGTTGCCGTCTTCATCTTTGTCTGACGCTCGTGGTCCCAACCACATTTCCCTTCGCCCTTCCGCCAACACAACCATCCCAACCGTTTCTCATGACGGCTAAATATGTACAACCCACCCAGTTCTTCACTTTTAAAACAGGTATCTCCCTAATTCTCTTTGGTATCATACTCGAATATCTCAATATTTTATTTAGCATGTATTGTTTCTTTTAATTGTTGAAGAATTGGGTTTTGGGTGCCTCTACTGACCTCTACTGACTCCAATCCACCTTCTGGTGTTTGGCAGGGATAATAATTCATCGAAATATTCTACTATTATTGCTCTTACGTTCACACAATAAATCAGAGATTACTTTTAATATCATACGGCACACACACTACAAATTTTACTTTCCTGACAATATTCAAAGAACTATTTTTGAAATATTATAAAATTTAATTATATATATTAATGACTCATGGAGGTATATATAGATGAGAAAAAAATCCACTGTAATGATTATATAAGACTTCGCCGAAACATTTTACCATTTTTACATCTTTTAAAACCAAGGCAAACACAACATCCATGCCAAGGATATATTCAAATTCACCAATAATGGGTTTCTAGGCCGGAAGAGTACTAACCTTGGGAATGTTGGCAAGCGATTTTGTTTTCTTATCAACGCAATAATCTGTTGTAGGATCTCTATTCTAACTGCCACTCCCGTAATTATAATAAGTTTTTTTCTCTCATAACCACACCAGTTGATGTGCATCCATAAATTTTCCTCTTCATCATTATCATCATGAGTAGTTTCAGAAAAATGTCCTCCAGATTCATTTTACAATTTTTTCCTTCATGTGATACCTATTTTATTTTAATATATTCACCTATTTGGATAAAATGCAGCTTCATCATCATCACTTGTCAGAAATCCTGAGGTTGGTTTGACGTAGCTCTCCACTGAATTCTTCTATCGACTAATCTCTCGACATTTACCTAAATTGCAGCTTGGCGATGTGTTTGCTTACTGAGTTGAAATATAAAAAAAAGCTCTTTGCTGAGATTTCAAAAATGCATATTACTACGATTTTATGCATGAAATATTTAGGATGCTCCCAAGTTCTACAGTCAATATTAAGTTCAATTTTTATAACCAACACATCATGTAGTTAATCCTGTGATTGCCCAATTACCCTAATTTGGTAGTCGGCGGATTGGAATGGCAGCACGTTTTAGTCAAGTTCTTACTTTGGAATAAATCACACTTAATTTTCAGCCTTTAACAACTTTGACATAATGCAAACACGTTATTAAAGAGGTGTAATTTAAAACTCTCGGGAAAGATACCTGTGACACGACAAAACCAATGGAGGCCAGGAAATAAGATATGGAGTGGTAATAAATAGTGTACATGGTGTAATATGAATACTCAAATTACTACTCCTGATTACTTGTGCAATTATGAGAGAACTTGAGTATCGTCTCTTTGATGATAAGTGTCATAAAAATAACTGCATAGAATATAATGCTACGAGAGAGCACTAACCGTGGATTTTTAATCTGTTTCAATTTTAGACTATTTATAATTCTAGCGTCGTAGTATTATCAGGACAAAGAGCTACCTGCATATCTTAGTTCATATTTATTTAAAATTAATTTGGTATTATTAAAAGAAGAAACATATCACTTAAGCTTCGAGTCACAAAGGTTCGGGAAGGGTCAACATTTTACCTGGTCTGGAAAACACCCTTTAGAAATTTCCACCAATAAAAACTTCTACACTTCTGGAAATACAGTGACCTTGTTCTCCAAACTCTTCTCTTGCTCATACGATCCAATCCACTCTGAATGGCAGAAGCTGATGTATTTTTTTAAATAGCATAAACATTGAGACATTCTTGGAGGGTACAATGGGATGAGTGTAATAAAATTTAGCTGCTATCCTAAGAGAGTCAGGAGTTTTGGATATATATACTATCGGAGACTAGAACAAAGATGCGGAATGAAAACACGCTCTGCATGCCTCTCTCAAGCTCCTCTCCATGCTCTGAATCTTTTTATGAACCCTACCTCCCCCCTTCGCAACTCATCCCTTCCCGTCACCACTTCCTCCATTCCCAACTTTCACCCAGATTCCCCATTTATCATCTTCCTCCCCTCTCTACTCCTTGTGTCCCTTGTCACGACGGTTTTCCACTCTCCCTTTTCCCCATTCTTTCTCCAACTTTCTCACAACCTTTCTGTCCTCTTCCTTGCCCTGCAGTTCCGAAAGGTTCAGCATATCCCTATATCCATTCCTTCCTTTTGTTCCCTTCAAGTTTCCTCTCAACTCCTGCTGCCCCAGCCCATGCTCCCCAACTAGGCTCCCCTTCCCTTATGTACCCCGCCCTCTGCTGTCACCTCCCTCCCATTCGACCGTCTCTCCTCCTCCCTGCAAACTCTCCCCCCGTCCACACACGCACACTCATGCATGCCACTTTTTCCTGATGTCACATGGACACCAACTTTCCACTTTTCCCAGAATCGAATGGAAAGAATGTTCCCAAACTCTTTCATTTCAAAGAGGTGGGATTTTTTTCGTCTCCCCACTCATCCTCCCGCTTCCTCCTCTGCTCTATGACGCCGAGGAAGTTGAGAAACGAGTCGAGTTTCGATCGGAATCTCGATTCGACCGATTTTGTCGCCATTTTTTTTTCGCTCACCGCCGTAAAAGTTTTTGGACTTTTCCCTCGCCTCGTAACCCACGAGAGAGTGGGTTTATATAATGTGACACAGGAATGCGGGGTGGATATTTGCGGAATCGTAATGGATTGCTTTTAATACTCATCAGCCATTGTAGCATTTTTAAAACGTGGATCACGGCGAAACTGTGATTGCGAAATGATGTCGATCAAAGCAGTAAAATAATGAGGAATATTGATAATTAGAGAGTGAAATTCATAATGTTACTGCAGGTTGTTTTAAGATCAACAATTTGACATGATACCTTTTTTCTGGCACTATTAATGAAAGGATTAAAGAAGTTTCAAATTTATTAGTTTGAGACTAATATTGTGTTAGATTTTAAGTTCAGAAGGAAATTCAATCAATTACCCAACGTTAAAAATGAGGGTGAATTTTATTTTCCATGAAATATTTACCCAGTGCCGTGAGCAGTAAACTGTAAACGCCATTGTCATGCACTTTCCATTGATTCTAAATTACTCCATATGTATTGCACAAGAATTGAATCAACCCCTTTTTCCCCTGAACGGTGGAATATAATGATGTGAAATGTTTTATGATACCCTCATTCCTGAGTTTTCTGCCACAAAGGTCGACCACTTAAGCAAGTTGTCCGAATTTTTTTTATTTAGCTTATAGAGTTGCAGTAACTCTTGCAGTAAAAATGTCTTGGGCCAATTTGAAGAAGAGAAATTTTCTCGGGAGGCAACATTTTTCTCGATCAGGCAAATTTATTGCTAGTCACCAGGAGGGAAAAAACTTCTTACCAATGAAATTCAAAATAACGTCATTTAGCACGCGCAATTTTGCCTCCGCAATTTATTTCCCAGGGAGAGGAAAAAAAAAGAAAGAAACCATAAGGGGTGATTTATGAATATCAAGGCAGCGATAGTTCCTTCTTGTCCCCACCCCCGATGGTACTCGCCCTCCTTCCTTGAAGAGATACCTCCCCATCAAAACAAACGGGTTGTTCATCACCAGCGGATGACAACACATTTTCTTCTTCCTTCCGTATTTCACATTTTTAGCGTCATCCATATAGATCACCTCAAATCATTCCACTCCATATGCTTCCTCAAGTTTTCCATTCTTGTACGCTAGTTTTTCCCTTCTGACCCCCCATCATCCGGTAATTGGCTCTCAACTCTCCCAGTCCTCCCTACTTAACTTACCTTCCCCAAGGTTTAATGCCTCGAAAGATTCCGACGTCAGTCCGTCAGCATGATATCTCTCTCTCTCTCTCTTTCACTTCCAATGCCACCTAGCCGACTCGCGGTCAGTAGGCACATTTCTCTCCTCCCTTACACCCCCTGGTCAAGTATTTATCTTTACTTTACGACCTGACATACACAACAACCGACTCTTATGACTCCTTGCACCAGAATGTGCCCACGCCAATGGGCTATCGTTTTCGGCGTCTGTCGATGAAAGTGGTCCTGATCGATATTAAACATGGAGAGCTCATGGATTCAACTTCGTACTTACCTGTCCGCGGCTTGCGTACTATTTTCATTTCCTTTTTCCCCACCCATTTTTCCCTTGTGTTTTTCCAGCTTCCAATTTTGTTTGGTTCACTGTCATTCCTCTGATTTTCTCCTCCCATCAATCTCCTCTCATCCTTCTGCTTACTCCCACGTGCCTCCATTTATTTTTTTGGAAGACCTCGCGCAACATCTCTTACCCCTTCCCCTCAATATTTCACATGCAGCAGGGAGAACGAGAAAATTCTTGTTTTTGTGTCCAGATTTCAAAAGGCAAAGCAGGTCAAAAGGCTTCTGTTACGATTTCCCATCCTCTTTCCCCTTCAAGAAGTCCCTTTTCATTCGAGGGAACAGCATCTCCCCTCCTGGTAACTCTTTAAACTTCTTCATATTCGCGAAAAAATGAAAGATGCATGGACAGGTCAATGATAAGGTCTTCTAAATGCTGTATTGTTCCCCTGACCATTTATTACATTCACTCACTCACGAAGTGCTCAAGCCGAGGGTGGGTTTAGGTGATGGTAGAGCTTGATCACTGGTTTCCAATTCAGAGGGACTGGTTCGAGTCCCGATAGTTATAGACTTGCTTCAGAGTCATATTAGTTCATATTGAGGGATATGTAAAGAGTATCAAAAGATGATCCGGAGTGCAATACTCCGTCCATTGGATGAGACGCAAAACCATGGGCCTCTAGATGTCTTTCGTTAAGGTACACCAATGCCGACCTCAGATTTCACTCCACCTCACCGAATTTCCCCGCAATATTTCTTCCTCTACCAGATTATTCACTTATCCTCTTCATTGGCACTGACCTCAGTGGACTATCGTTCCCCTAGTAACCGCTGGCTAGAGTTATAATATCGTTAACAAATACAAATATCAGGTTAGTAAGGTGGCTACAGTACTAGCATCCCATTCCGAGGACTTGGAACTGCATCTCGGCAGTGGAAACTAGCAGCATATTTGTGCATGCTTGCTTACCCCTATGCATAATTTTTAAATTGTTATGTATTGACTAGTATATAGCCACTAATTTCTTTAACGCATGATAGTTAAAGCATGCTTGGTGTCATCACCCCCTGCCAGACATCTTTATGGTGGCTTTCAGGGTATTATGTCGATGTGGATGAGCCCACCCGGAACCAAGCTATTGGCGAGTGAAATTCACACATTCAGGATAAGAGAGGCCATTTCCTTTCACTGGGCCTGTTGTGATTTTCCACGAAGTTCTGACGAATGTCTAGGTTAGGGTCAAAGAGGCCTGAGGGTGCCCTGTGAAGCTTCACCCGGATTTGAATTCAGGACCCTCCGGTCCGTAAACCAAAGCTATAGCCACTAAACTGCCAATTTTTCTGTAGCATTAATAAAAATGTAAAGTTGCGATAATCAAGTCCATATCCACATAATGTTTACATGTCTTTTCAAAATTACGCTCATTTTTAACCTCTCTTTAAAATGTATTCACAATATGCATTTTCCATCCATGTTTATGTCACAAAAGCTAAGAAAAAATAACGAGCGTAAGCGTACGTAAGCGTAATGGAGAGTTCAGTGGGAGACGAATGTAAACGACATCCTCCCGCCTTCATTCTGTCGTAATCTATAGTCATGAGGATGGTTTGGAATAAAGTTTGAATAATTTCTCTCCGAAATGAGTCTTAAAGCGTGAGCCAGTGCTATTTCATTCATTAATATGTGGGCATTTTTGGCATAGGTCACATTTATTTAGGATCACAATATGCGTGTTCTCTTATTTTGACGCGAAAGAAAATTACATTTTAAACCGTAAATGTCAAGATAGCATTGAATACATTATCACCTCTGTCAATTTAATAATCTAATTACATAAAGTATCTGTAGATAGTGAAGATGAAATAAGGAAAAAGTGAAATATTTTTCTATATATTTTAAAGTATCATTCTGTGTCCAGTTCAAGTAGCAAAGTACTGTAGTGTGATATCAATCTTTAAAGCTCTGTACTAAACCTAAATCTTATACTCATTATCCTAATCAACCTATTTTCTATAAATA
This sequence comes from Platycnemis pennipes, assembly GCA_933228895.1. Classification (NCBI taxonomy): domain Eukaryota; kingdom Metazoa; phylum Arthropoda; class Insecta; order Odonata; family Platycnemididae; genus Platycnemis; species Platycnemis pennipes. The sequence continues at coordinate 113,047,841 of OW121847.1, forward strand.
TTTTGTAAATACACATGAGGTTACGTATGTAGAATTTTCAGAAAACACTTGAGCAGTTGTGTCAATTTTCCAGATGCTGCTGTTACACCTTTTCTGTGTATAATCCTACATCTATAATCATAAAATATGGCGTTAAATATGAGTACCTCTAAATAAGTGTGCTGAACTCTAAAGGAAAGTTTTTATGACTTTACTCGTAATTTGTTTTAAAAAGGCCATCAGCTTCAACAAGGCCAACCAGGGTCGTCAAAAAGATTCTTATTTTATCTGATATTTACTCCGAAAAAAATATTACCCCATCAAAACGCGTGATGTAAAATCCGTCAAAAGTTAACCCCTGCACGGAATTTAACGAAACAAATGCGTCCCCATTCAGTGAAGGAATTTATTCTCCGTTTTAATGACACGCTCTTGGCTCCTCCCCACGATTTTATCGTGGACAAATATAAAAGGGGGCAATGTTCCCTTGCGGGAGAATGCCGGCCCTTTAATAACTTACGCAGGTACCACCAAGCACCATCAAGGAAAATATGGAAGAGGAGAGTGAGAGAGAGGGGAGGGAGGGAGAAGTATATCAGACGTTCACCCCCCCCCCCCTCTTGATTCCACCACTTCTTCATCACCCATTTCAACTGAAAAGAAATAACTCCTTAAACCGATGTTCACTCCCAGGACCGGGTATTCCAATTTCTTCGGCATTTCCAAAACGGAGCATTCTTGATAAAGGCGAAATAATGAAAGGAAACGGCTGCTCTCATAACAATGGGTTTTTTCTTCTTCTTCCCCTGTTCCCTTCCTCCATTCATCCTCCTCTTTCCAAACCCTCACGATTCTGAGCCCCAACAACCTCCTTCCCCCCTGCCCGGCTATTTCTTGCCGTACCACCGGGAACCATTCACCATCTTCGCCACAGGTGGAGAGGGATCGTGTGGAAGTGAGAGTCGGGACATTCTTCACCCAAATCCCCAATTTCCATTCTCCTCCACAAACTCCACTTTTCCGTGATCTGCTACCACTTACTCTCCCCTTGGCTCTTTATCTAACTCTACCCGGACCTCTCTTTCTTCCCTCCCATCTAACACAATAGCCACACTCCCTTTTCCTGTCTGATTCTTCCACTTTCTTTCTCCCTGGATCTCTCTTCTTCTCTCCCTCCCTTTCCCTCCTCGGTGAAGTAAAGAAATGCCTCGTGGTATTGCACGGAAGCCATTTCTTCTGTTACCCCATGCGTACGAGCCGACATAGATTTTTCCCCTTCCCCTCCACCTTCCCAGCCGTCTCTTTGGGGGAGGCATAGTCCCGAATCAGCCCTTTTATTCTCTTTTCATAACCAAAGACGAGAGCGAAGGATTGTAAAAGCAGGAGGATTGGTCGGAGGGGCGGAGTAAAAATCAACGGGCAGTGAAGGGGTTTCGAACGACTTAAAGTTTTCGGAGCAGGCCCAAAGAAAAATCTACCCCAACTTCCTCCTCCGACGATTTTGTCTTTTCTTCAAGATCTCCCCTTCCCTAAAGGCCCTTAGGCGAGGGGGGGGGGAATAAACTTCCACTCTCCCCATCTTACCTGTACATTCCTCCCCTCGAAATGTCTAATTCAACGTGAATCCCTTTTCCGTCTGTTCAGAACCCAACTCCTCCCTAACAATGCCCGTTCATCTCAGTTATGTCGTTATTTCCCTTCTGCTTTGGAATACATATTTCCAGGGCCTTCATTGATCATGGCCATTTTTCATCTCAACGTTAAATTGATGGAAGCATATTTAGCTATGGTAATCGCACATGCTTGGCCTTACATATAACTGAAGCTGAATTGATGGAAATGAAAGAGATTGGACTCACACGCAACTAAATAGTGAAAAAAGGCGTTAATGAAAAAAATAATTTATAATGTATTTGTGTATCTCATTATTGACTCATAAACTCACTACATTAATATTTTCGCCAACCAGAGACGTTTTTATATCTCTCTCTTTCTCTCTCCAGTATTTGCGACATGCTCTATTCTTCAGAGGAGTAGATTCAAGGGTACTTTTGGCGAGAGAAGGGTATTTTTCTTCCTCCATCGGTCGAAATTACATCAAGAAATGCAATAAGCTGTTAAAATTCTCTGTTCCTCCACGGAATCTCTGATAGTGAATCAGCTATTAAGGTCATTTTACTCGAGGCCGTTTCCCTTGTCATTGTGCAGTAAGATGCACGGAGAAATGCTGTAAAAAGTATATGTACTAGTAAGTCATGAATTGCATTGTAATGCACTCAAATAGACGAGTGACTGTGAAGATCAAAGTTCCCCAATTCTCCATGCATCGATATATGTAATTTCTTCTATATATGCTACTTCAGACTGGACCATCAATCGCCTCGAACAGAACCACCTTTAATACTTTCGCATGATATTGTTAAATACATGTCAAAACTTTTGGTAATTTTCAAAATACATTTTCAGCTTATTAATGTCATTACAGGCTGCATAATCCATGTCGTACATTTTATAAATATTCTACATTCCATCCTATTTATCAGTATATACAAACCACTCGCTTTTTTCACTTCATCTTATTCTCAAGAGAAGTAAATTGCGATATACTACTTCATTTCTCTTATAAAATAACGTAGTATATAGCTGTTTCCTTCTCTTGGAAAAAGAATTTCTAGAAAAGCGGACCCCTACCATCGATTTAAGTCCTCTCTTTTCCTTATTTGTCCCCTGCTGGGAGGTCTTTGTATTTATAAGGCCAAAGAATTCTCAGTAGCCTAATAGACTACACTGTTTCCAAGAATCGAAGTTAGTCGAAGAAGGGAGAAATGCTCATAATTTTCTCAGAATATTTTACATTTATGTACCTATATGATAGATCTATTTTTAATCTTTTTCTATGAGTTGCTGTTCAACACGAAGGTTCATGTTCATTTAAATTGCATGAACTAAACGTAAAATAATGTAGGTCGATGAAATGAGTTTCAACTTTTTAACGTTTTATTTCGGAGAAATTTGGTCAATTAGTTCTTCTCTGCGATATTTCCCTTAAGTCAAGTGATTTTAGTTCTAAGAATTCAAAATATTTGATTTATAGAATTGTAGAATCAAGTGTTTGTGTTAAGATCATATTTGTTTAGTTTATTTAATGTAGACTATTTTTCGTTTTTCAGTGAGACGCCGAACTTGTATTGTTCAAAACCATATACTATATTGCAGTACAAATTATGGGTTAATATTATTTATCGAGCTTGAAACGGGTTTATTTTTTCCAAATAAGGTTAGAATTTAACAAGCTTCTCTCTGTTTAATGTTGGCTGTTGGCAAGTACGAAGTTGAAACATATCCAGTACTTGATTGAAGAGTGCATATGTGTGTGTGTGAATTTATGCATGCTTCGGAGTATCAATTTGGAGTTTTAGAGAGTGGAATTTACTCAGTGTTCAGTTGAATTTCTTTTTTACATAAAGCTCACCTTTGTCAGATTCGAGTGGCAATTAAATCCAGGAAGAGCATCAAAACCAGATGTGAACCAGCTAGTTCCACTAGTCTCCCTTCAGCTTCAGATGGATACCTTTTTCTAGGTGTCTCTTTGGCTTTCTTTCGTTTAACAGAAATATGAATACTGAATAAAGAATTAGAATGTTTAGCAATGTTAAAGAAAATGTGGCAACTGTAGGTCACTATTTATAGAAAAATAAACTTGAATTTTTAAGCATTGTCACCTATCCTTTTTCTAGAAACCAAAGTAAGCGACTATCATTTTGGCTTGATGAAAGTGCGGAGGAGTAAATATAAGTTTATTAATTTTTTAACTTGGATATTTATGTGTTATTAATTGGATAACCACATGTTATGTGTTATTAATATTTTACATAATACCAATAAGTATCAGAAGGTCTTTTATCTTTCGTATATCAGATAACACTGAAGGCGTCACTTTGTGGAAATTTGTAATATTCATGGTAACGAATAAAATAATAAAACTTTTAGTCAATTCCACACTTTTTATATATCCGACCTAGGTTTCAACAAATTTTTTTGATGAAAACCTTGAGAATGACAAAAATTTGTTGAAACCTAGGTCGGATATATAAAAAGTGTGGAATTGACTAAAAGTTTTATTATTTTATTCGTTACCATGAATTATCTTTCGTACATTTTGCCAGGTATTTTTAGTTTTCCACTACATCTGTAGTATGTAAAGTTCTTTTAGAAGCAGTCATCATAGTAAAGTTCAAATTTGAAAATATCACCATACTTTAAAAAGAACAAGACTAATTTTGAAAGACATAAATTAGTATCGGGGGGAAAATCCAACTTGTCGAGCGAAAAAATAATTATTTTTTCGTCATAAGAATCTATTACCTGTGTTTAAAAAAACACACTGCCGGTTGCTAACTTACCTTTTTAATTGAAATGTAAGTTTGAGCAATGAAATTCATTTCCCACCTCAAAATGGTACGTTATTAAACAATTCCAGCTTTGTCGTTGATCAAGACATGATTTTTTAACATTTTCTGTGCCATCACAGTAATTTTTAGGAGATTCTATATTTATCTAAGAATACCATTTCCTGGCGTTTACACCCCATCCCTTTGCTTTATTCGGTGCCTTACTTTTTATGCACTGAGCGATAGGAAACCGGAATTCGAATCACTCTCGTAATACGCCAGGGAATTACTAATGCCTTCGTGTTCACAAGGTTGCTTTAAATTCACCTCAAGTCGGCAGTTCTCTACCGGAACAAAATTCTCTTGTCTTGGTTCTCTTGGAGGCCCTATTCAATAAAAATAATTCACAGTCGCATGAATCTTTCTCGGCCAATTCTTGTTACCGTGACAGCCACCTGAATAATTCCTGTTCCTAATAGTAGGTAGCAGAAGTTATGATGTTGAATCTTTTTCACTTTCATTGGTTGCCAGAATAAAGCTATAAATAACTTTACAATTTCTTATGACTTGATAGTTGTAGTTATTGAAGAGAGGTGACCAAGAGTTAATGTTGTTTTTGTCATTTAGAAGTGTAAGATACGTGGGTAATCGGGTAGAATTCGGAATATTTTAGTGAATGAAGGAAGGGTTGAGTGAAACCTGGCATCGGCGTGAGTCTGCTCTGAACAGACAGAGTAGGTACCCGAGTAGGAACCGGAATATCAATTGAAATCTGCTATACTGGTATTAGAACCGGGGTATTTAAGATCGGAAGTCAGTACGCTAGCAAAATCTTGTCAATTTTATCTTACAGAATGCTCCCTTCACAATAAATCACTGGTTCTGTAAGTTTTCCTTATCTTTTACCAGTTCTTGATTACGGGTTTACATTAAGATGACGCAATAAAGTGCTATTAGTTATCGACAATTAATACTAACGTACTTGTTTAGCACGTATGTTTGGTATATTTCCCTTTAAATTCTCTCCAAAAAACTTTCATAAGCGTTTGCATATTTAAAAAATGCATTTCTCGCATAAGAGCAAGTAGATACATTCTCTATGACAGTCGTCTACAATAAACTCTGGGAACTCATGGGTTCATAGTACATTGCCTGAATTCATTGGCAAAGAAAGCTAGATAAGAGATGAATGAGCCATAAATATATAGGTTTTTCGGTACCATTTTTATACGTCAGTAATGAACTGACTTTAAGGCGTCATCCGTTTTATTCAAAGGCAAAGGAGTAAAATAAAAAGTTCTTTTGAATTAATATGGAGGTAACTCATAAATTTAGACTCAAGACATTTGTTGTGAAATATGACTTTATTTATATGTCCATGTATTCTTCACATTACGTAATGTGTGATTTTACTCACGATTCATATTAAATTTATTATCATTCTCCCACTACTCATTCTCACCATATATATTGCATTTCTTCTAAATATTGTTTAAAATATCATTTTTACATTTAAAAAAATTATTTTATTACGTTAGTGTTAAGTTTAATTTTGACAAGTTCAGATTTGGGACATATCATTTCATGATCGCTCAAGAACGATATAGTTCATTAACCACCTCATTGCCATTCTTGTATACCCATTTTTAATTTTTATGAAAAACAGGTCTCTCACTGACTCATATATATCCTACTTTTACCCAGCCGGCCGTCGCATGGGCGTGTGACTGGGGTACGTAAGTTACCAGATTTTAAGTTTAGTTTTAGCTAAAAAAATATGCTAGTTAGTAATGAAGGAGGGTGTGTAATATGCTGGCAATGATAATATATTGCTTGCGATATAGCTGTGTATTATGCGTGGGAAAAACAACTCTTTGTATCCCTCCATCCGACAGTTGACTTCTCTTAATTTGTCACTTATTTCTGTCCTGGCGATTTAGTGTGTGGTGGAACTGTGCCTGCACTAGCTCACTGGAATAGAATTGATTTTAATTTTTCAAATCACTTTGTGCTTATCAGCTAATGTCTAGTCACCAGGGTTCTCCAACCGAGCTTTTCTAGTGGCCAAGTAACACCTAATGTACGTTCATTGGAATATTTCATTATATTAGTTAGGATTTATATGGGCAGATATGTGTATCCTCCTTCGCTGTTTACTATCTGAGATAGAATTATGAATTTCCATCAACTAATACACATGATGCGCGAATTTGCAAGCATAAATGTTCGATTCAGCAACCTTAAAAACTGTAACCCTCTAACTAACTATCAACTCAGGGCCTAAACCTAGGAACACTACCAAATATTATTATTGATCACAGTATACTTCGACTTCCCGAATCACGTCTGATTGGTTTCCTGAGGCTTCACCTGAAGCGTTTACCCTCTCTGAAGTTCCATTAAGAGCTGTCCACCCCCCTCTTCCCTCGGGCAACGCTGATCGTCCTAATGTCTACAGACGCAAGTTCATTGAAACGCCCCTGCCCTCCCTTCCAGCGAACACCAATATCCACTCACCCCGCAGGCACCCTCCTATCCGCTTCCTCCAGCGCTCTTGCACTCTCATTCGTGACATGTCTCTCCGGGGACAAGGTGGATCGGCGGAGCAGATATATTCACGCCCCGATTTGTGCCCAAGGACATTTTAAGTATCTACTTTAAAGTATGTAATGGTAAAGGCATGAATTATCATGCTTATTAGTATATTTATCTTCAAGCATAAAGTGAAATAATAACTTTGATAGATACTAACTCTTCTGCTTTTATGCGATAATATTCGAAGTGATGAAGCCATAATGTACCGCATAATATTCATCAGATCAAGAGATAAGCGTAAAAATAATATATTTTAATCAATTTCTTGATGGAAAAAGTTATTGGGAATAATGTATCAGAATCCACACAAAAGATTCATCCTTACCTTTTGCTTTTTTAAAATGGCCAAATTGTGCCACACTCGGCTACCAGAAGTAATAAAAACTATTCAGGTATTCGTAAGGGGTATTCGTGTAAATTAATCTAATAGTCATAAAATATTGCAAAATTGTTACACACAGGGCTACAGCAGTGATTTGGGTAATTTTTAAATGCATTAATAGGGGACTTTTGAAGTGAGCTTGTCATAGAAAACGGAAAAGTTCTTGTATAAATGTTTTGAATTTTGGACGTCTCTTTCACAACTAGTGTAATTTCCCGGAAAATAGTGCGCAGGAAAAGCAGAGAAAAAGAGGATACAATCAGTAAGTCATAATTTCCGTTAGTCATCAGAACTCTTCCACTGTATACCGAAGAAATGCCGTAAGAGGCTTGGTAGGAAAGGACAATAGTTGTAAAAGAGATTAGAAGTGGACCTAATGAAGAACCCCTGACATGTAGAATACTATTAATCTAATCAAAGAAGTAGTGTTGGTTTTTGAGCATATATTTTGTTATATTAAACTTAAAAATGGTCCAAGACCCATGAATTTGGGTAACATTATTTGTGAAATGGCATAATTAAGAACAATTGTATCAGGGTTCCAAGGACATACCTCCATGGAAATCAATGCGTAAAATATCTTATTACAGACAACCTCTCAAAGTTCATACTGCTTTCATAAAGGAACACACTTTCGTAGTATTATTTTTATCGACTTTATTTTTGAGATGAGGACATAAATACGTGAATATTGCCGGCAGAAAGTAATCCATCAGCCTCCCATGAAACTGCTGGCGCATTTCACTTAAAAATAGAGTTAATAATTTGTCATGAATCCGGAAAAAGTACCGCATGACTCCCCAAGTTTAAATCAAGTCCCATCTCACCCTAGACCATAGAGCTGAGTTCTTTCTTTCTCTCCTCGACAAGCCGCGGTATTGAAAGGAAAGCAATCCGCTGAAATTGCGTTCTCTGTTCCTGCACCGAAACAATGTAGGTGTGAACACTCCCACTTCCTAGGAGGTGTCTCCACTCATCACGAAATATAACTCATCGTCCGCTACCCCTGTCGCGCCTCTGGAAAAATTATTTCTTTTTTGAAAATCACAAAACCTTCGACGGAACGCCGAGCGTGTTTTCCCGGCAGATAAAACTTCCTCATCCCGGCACACCGAATATCGATGGGTACCCGTTTCGTGGCTCGAGATGAAAAATAGCGTTCCGGCTGGCTTTCGCGTGGCCCAGGGATCGAGGCGGAAAACGCGAGAGGTGCGTGCTGGAATGTGAGGAGATCCGGCCGTAGCTGTCCGCTAGAGACGCGATCTCCGGAACAAGCGCGACTGCGGAGAGATTGACCCCGCCGGAGGGATGATTAATTCCTCCCAGCCTCTCGCCCGTGTTGCTCCCGGGAACAAAAAAAAAAGACGGAGCACCGGTCGTGGGCAAAGTCGGAGGCCTCTGGGATAATTCCAACGACATCCTCCCGTTCCGCACGTTCCAATTTTTTCCCGCTCCCCTGAGTCTCTCGGTGTGGGAAGTCTGCACCGCAAGGGGTGTGGATCATCGGGAAGGGGGAGAGAGGAAATTTGAGCCCTGGAATAATTTGCGAGGTGCACGTGAGAAACAAAAGAAACGCGGGAGGGTACGGATAGAGGGCGCGGAGCGGGGATGGCGGAAGTGTCGGAGGGACGCGCGAGCTGCGGAGGCTCACCGGAAAACGTGGGATTAATCATAGCGACATCCTCGGCCGGACGTCGCGAGAGCCAACCGAAGACCCCATCCCTAGTGTCCACGAGAGACGAGGGAGGAGGAGGAGGTCGACATTTCTCCGGCGACGGCTCCCAGTCAGTAATACACACACGTGGATATTACTCCTAACCCACCCCTACTGACTCGCGAAAAAATATGTCACCCTTATAAATCCCTCACACCGTCGCCTCCACGTCACCTAACCTTTATTTATAGAGTCCGTTGTCTGACCTTGATCTCATAGCAGATTCCGACCCAATCTCTTTTTTTTTGGATGGCGGGGGAGTCCCTAGATACTCACTCTATCCCACACCCCAACTCCCCGTCCTTCTCTCGTCCGAAACTCTCCAACTTCCACCCCCGTAGAGTGAGCGAAAGAGGGAGGGGGAGGAAGTCGATTTGAGCAAACCTAAAGGATGCTCCCGTTTCACGGCTCGTGATTGGTGGATACCGCGCGGGACCCCTTCGGGGGAGTGTAGCAGTGTGTGGGTGAAGTTAGAGGAATGGGAAAGAGAGGGATCTGGTCGGGTTTACCTAAAACTTGATTGATGAAAGCGAAAGGGGCGAGGCGTGGAGTTTGGGGCGTACCGTAGCCTCGCGGGAGGGAGGAAAATTGAAGTCCTCTTTTTTTCTTCCTCCCACGCACATTCCCACGACGTTCCGATTCGACCTTTCTGTGGAATTTCACCCTCTTCTTCCTCTTCACATACCCTTTTTCGTCCTCTTCCCTCCCCATTTCCCGTAAACCTTATTACCTTCATTTCCACCCCGCGCTTTAGTCGCGCGGCCTCCGAATATTCTCAACTCAATCCTCCGGCAGTCCACCTCCAGCTCCCCTCCAATTTCCCTCGTTCGTCCTATCGCAGGGTAAATGTTTACGCGGTGCGTGGGACCACTAGCATCGGAAAACAAATTTGCGGTTGCGTTACTTAATGTATTCCGGACCGTGTCCCGGCCTTGATATATATCGTTATTGCATGCGGATGCCTGATCGTTTCGGTTAATAGAACTTAGGGATGGTTACTCGGCGGCTGATAAATGCCAACCTTCCTTAGCTCAATCAATAAACTAATTATAGTGATTTTTTATTAGTTCCTCTTCAAGAGGGATAAGCTTTCAAATAACGCACTCTAAATTTGATATTTTATGTAGTTTTGCATAATGAAAAAGACAATTAATTTATAGTTGAAATTGTTAGCTTGCTATTGAAGTTGCTGTCCGTTTTCGTGTCCTTCAGAAATGGGCATTAACCCATAATATGTATTACTGGTGGTTATTACTAGTTTGAATTAATAGGAATGGAGGAAAGGTGGCGGAAATCCTAGCATGGACATTTTGCTATTCTTAATGATTACTGAATTTGTGTTTCTCTTCACACAGAACTCAAGTAAGGATCAGGTTTCCATTGAAAAATCTGCGCATGGATTTGTACAAGAGCTGAGATCAAAACCCAGGTACTCGGTAAGGGAAGCTAATAAACAGTCCTAAGACCACTCTTCTCCAATTTGTAAGTCACGGTCTCTGGGCTCATTTATAATTAAATCAAATTCTGTGGCACGTTAATTCGTGATTATACGCGTGACGTTTTTGGAAAGACATACAATGATAAATTACCAAAAGAGTTACGCTGGTTATCTCGAATTTCATCCCGATTTCCTTCATATTCCCCTCAACCCTGTATTTTTTTTGTTCCAGAGAGTTACGGAGGGAATGGATAATTTTATGCGCTACAATCCCGCCTTTTGTGATACGGCTTCATCAACGTCACAGATGCTTTTAGCATCCCTGCCACGCTACTCCTGCCGGAGGCTCTTCTTTTCTAGCCTAAGCCTTTCAACACTGATCCCGATGAACCATAGGCTTCCGTCCTGCCTTACTGCCGATACCGGGCTTAAATTTGATTGCATTGGACGTGGTGAGGGAGGAGTTGGGTAATTAGTATCAATTGGCCGAGTAGGGACGGCACGCTGATGGTTGATTAAGGCATTCTATCCACCTCGAAAGGGCCATAAAATGCTGCCAATGTTAATCGAATAAACGCACTAAACATATCCCCCCGCTTTTCATACCCGCATGATCCAGAAGTATGTTTAGCGTCACCGTGCCCACTCGACAAACCCGACTCCGATACACACACGGGCTCGGATGTCCGTCCACACAGCTAGCTAGTTGCCAGGGGTGCACGCGTTATCGGCTGCGGGATATGATGATGAGGAGGACTGTAGATATCAGCCAATTAGGGTGGACGCCCAAATTCCCATCGTAATGGCTGGTGCTTCACCACATTTTTTTTTAATTCCCCACGTGCGAACTTGGTTTGAATAACTGCCGGGATGAAGTTATCGGCAAAAGGCACGCATTATGGCGAGGGTACGAGAGAGGGAGATGGATAAAAGAGAGAAATAGTGAGGTCTTCTCTCGAGGGTTTTACGGATTCCGTCCCCGGGAATTATCTCCTCTTGGCGTAAAAGTTCGAGAGGGGACAACGGCAGAATGGAGTGAGGTTTTTTCTGGCCAAAGAGCGAGGGCGAGGGAAGAATATTATCCTCCCTCTCCCACCCATGTTCCTCCTCTAACCCTCCCCCGACAGGTGAATTCCGTAGATAAGGAGAGAATTCGAAAAAAAGTGGGTTTGGAAAAATGGGCTGCAAGAAAGAGAGAGAGGTGGTGAGTTTTACATTAAGATTAAGGTTAATTCTTTTAGGACCACCGTTGAATGTGAAAAAAATGAATGGGTAGAGAATGTGCTACTGGACCCCTAGCCCCCTTAAATCTCCCATCAGATATCGCTATGATAGTGTGAGGTGTGCTTTTTCTTTTTGAGGAAGATTTGCTTAATACCTACTGACGCCCCTTAAACCGATATCAGTACCATTACTCACCCCTTTTATTACGTTTCACCATTTTTCAACGCATAGCAAAAATCAAGGGTGGCATTCCACTACCGCACCAAACCAAGCATGCACCAGCTGGAGAATTCAGTGCTGAATGTGTGCACGAAAAAAAATATATGGCTTATGCACCGTTATTATATGCGATTCATGAGCCCATGACTTTGGGTTAAAACTGCGAGGTCTCTGGAGCTTAAAATAATACCCCATTTTAATGAACCCCTGAAAAAATGTAATCGTTACATGCATGCCTGCATTTTATTCCAAAATATACTAAATTCATGGCAGAAAGAGAGGAATTTTCCGCTTGGGATTGAGACACAGAAAGAGCTGATTAATACGCTGGGAAGCTTTTCACTCAGTTCCCGATTCGTGGTCCTATTTTTTTAATCATTATATTTTTTTCATTTTTCCTCTCCATCATCTTATTAGCCTCTCCTGAGCTGTGATTGTTGCATTAATGCGTTTTTTTTCAAAACGTACCGGGAAAGATAGCTCGAGCATGCAGTGCTGGTCCGTCCCAAAGTAAGTACGGTGCTATAAAAGCGACCGCAAAAACGTTGGTCCGTCGCTGGATTAACGGTGGATGGGGACAAGCACGAGGACAATATATGTGCCCGCAATCTGTTTCGCTCAGCATTTATCAAGAATTGTGGCATGACCCGTAAACATTTTGCTTGGCTTGGAACGGTGTTTCAGTCCGAGGGAGGCGCCTGGGTCGCGAGAGCACGGGGTGATGAATGCGTGGATTTGGTTTTCAAAATCCTAATACACAATTTTTAGCCCAAAGCGTAATTCGTAATGCGTCGCTGAAGGAAAGGGATTGTTCAGGAAGCTTTTAAACGTCGTTCCATGAGTGGTTATCCGACAAAATGCATGCCCGGAACGGAAATTTTGCTCCCGGAATAATAACGTCCAGGAAATTTTAAAGGATTCAGGAGAACTATTCCGGAGAGTTGTTAGGAATTATATATTACCCCTTTTCATGTCTCTGGTAAAGGAAGTGTTACAAATCCAAGCATAAATAATGACAAATCACGCCGGTTTTGGAGAAATCTTTTCGCTACAAATTTCAAATGATAAGGAACGTTCTAGCTCAGAAATAAAGAGCACTTATTCGATTTTGAATTTCAAAACCGTATTTAACTTAATGTTCTAAAAATAGTATCGGCGTACAACCAAAAAAATAGGTATGTATTTGGTAACTTCAAGTATACCTAAATTTCTTGGATTTGTTCTCAGAACAATACAATTGAGATTTAATTAAGACCAATTAGGAGACAGTACGTATAAGTATTATGTTAATAATTTATTAATAGAGACGATTCTGCAGTTCTTAATTACAGTAGAGGCTTAGAGCCAATTTGGTCTATTTTCACCGTTAATAATTGGGGGAGGGGGGAGGGTTTGGGGGGAGATAGTTATACGTTTAGCGGAGGAAAGGGCGGATTGTAGTCCGGCGTCGGCATAAGCCTACCCATAGTGAAAGACGCCAAGATTTCCACTTTTTTACGTCCCATCCAACGAACCAATTACTAAACGAAAAGGGCTCTCCATTCAGCACTCGAGTAGGGACCGGTAAGTATGTGAATAATAGGTCACAATCCGGGTTCGAAACTGGGCCCTATGGGTGGAAGGATAGTATTTTGGCCATCACACCAACCCTAGTTGCCTTCAATCCGAAAAATTAATGAGTTAGGTGGGATAAGAAAAATCACCCAGGCCCTCCGAGTTCTTTGATGTAATTTTCTTTCCTGGTATTCATTCTGATCGAAATGGAAGGGTGCCCTCACGCGTGCTCCTACCCTTTCCGTCAGCATTACCGAAAATCAATAACACCTTCCCACTCAAATCAATAAGTAAAGCCGACCTCGGTCCACTGTAGGGTGACACACTTGCTAAATAACCTTAAAGTTATGGTCTCGGGAAAGTTCTTTAGCTTCAAAATACCAAAGGTAAGAAACGGGGTGACACCTATTGGCCTTTATAAATAAAGGAATACGGATTTAGTAATAAATGAGTACAGTATATAAGCAGGAATTCATCAACGATAAATCATATCATTCTCTTTATCTTTATGCATGTCATTCTATTTATTTTGAACTGGTGTTAGTTAGGTTCTTTGTGCTTTTATTAATACATTATGATCATTTCATGGTCAATTATCTTCAGCTTCAGATTTTCTCTCACTTCTCGGATTACTTAATGTAGCCTTCTCTGCAAGATTTAATTAGGAACTTTCTGATGCTCACTTTGATACATCAAATGAAATGCTGCCTGAAAGACTACTTGTACGAGAACAAGTATCGCTTGGCGTAGATACAATGCGTGCTTGGAAAAATATTGTTCGCCGAGAATGGTCTTTGCTCATCAATCGGTATTATTGTTCAGACTTTATCGTGTGTTTTCATTCGGCAATTCTTTCCTTTCCTCCGGTTTCCCTTCCAGGCTGGAGCCACCATTTTTATTTCGTTTTTATATCATGCTGCTCAAAAAATATCATTTTTTCAAGAGACGGCGGCCCTATCTGGTTCACCAATCTCAACATATTTTCCGAGTAAATTATCCAAGATCTCAATATTCTGTAGATTCTCTGCCGATTTTTATGCAAATATTTATGGCGCGGCAGCCTAGTTTGCAGGGTGTTAGAACTCGGAATCAGTCTACCAGGTTCAAAACCAAGAGAGATCTCACTTCACCCGTCCAGCTTAACCTATGAGGTTTCCTGGTTGCCACATGGTTCTGGAATACTACATGAGGCAAAGCTAACGAGATTTGCCATCCTATTCTTGTGAGTGAATTTCATAACTCGTTGAAATTGGGGAACACATTCCTCATCAGCCATAGCAATGTTCACATTCAAAACGTCTTCCTTGCTGTCCAATTCTCATAAATTCTTTAGACTACATTTGTTTTTTTTTAATTCTTTACAAAACCTTTCACCTTTCATGCTTTATCTAACGTATCCCTGTTCTGAAAATATTTATCATGCTCTGAAAATTTTTAAACTATGAGGCTGTATAGCAACACGCATATTTGAATCTGCCAATTTACTATACATTTAAATTCACAGAGAAACATTTTCCATCTTTGGTGTCGTCCGTAATAAGGTTCATCCTTATATGTGGTCGAACTCTGATTTATTCATCTTTCGAAAATTGTCTCCCATCTAATATGACAATAACCTTGCGGCTTTGGAGAAGGAGTCGAGCGGTACACGTTTGATTAAACATTTTGCGAAAGAAGAAGTGATGTATTTGCATGTCAAAGCGTCAATATGAATTGAAAAAATACTGAATAAACTCCTTTCTCCTGCGTAAAAATTGATAGAAAATCCCAGGAGCTCTATGAAAGGGATATATCGAGCGCCAGCCGAGAATTTATTTCTAACTCTAGTTAACCGCGGAGTGGAGAACTTTTTTAAGGGTTTGGAATCCTTGCATAAAAATTTTATTCTTTTTCTCAGCCCTCCAAAACATGCATTCACGCCAAGTATTTTGACGATCTATGCCTTTCCATCACCCCGGCAATTAGCTCGGAAAATACTTGACGGCTTCCATCGGCCACTTAAACCGCGCAGTGAATGCGACGCCGGCATGCCAGAAACTCGGGTCCCTTCATCGAGGCAATCCACCCGGAAATAATTCCCCTCCAAAACACGCCTTCAATCACTTACTCCCTCTCCGTGATTTATTCCCCACCCTCCCCCTAACGGCTCTCGTTAGGCGTTCCGTAAATGACCCTTTTTCCACGGGAGGTCACGGGAGAAAGGCCGAGTGTTTTGCAAGGAGGTCCTTCGGGTGTGGAGGGAGGAAAGAGAGTCCGAAAGAGCCGGCGGCGGTGCAATGTGGCGGAGGAATTATCGGTGGCTGAGGGCGAGCATTCTTGGGCGCCGAGGCCTTTTGCGGACACAAAAGCCGTGGGCTAATGACCACCGAAACTAGCGACGCGTGCGGAGTCAGGGTACGGGAGGGAGGGCGGGTCAGGGGGAGAGTGGGAAGGGTACAGCATGTGATGAGAGCGAGGGAATGGAAGGGTAGCGGTGGGGCGTGGGGGTGGGGACGAATTCCCGAACGGCTTACTAACCCAGTGGACCGTAAAGTATCGGTTGCATCCCGTGTCGTAGATGGCGGTTATTCGAGCGTGGAGCGAATCTGCTTGGCACGAACGTGGCGATTTATTTAAGGGACCATGACACGATAATGCCAACCATAAATATAGGATTTATGACGCCGGAATATGACAAATAAATAGTGATACTAAAATCACCTTCGCTGGTACCATTGCGATTACGAGAATTGCTGAATTTGTGAGAGAGCGGGCACCGAGCTCCCCATTAGATTCTGGGAAAATATTCATCATAATCGAAGGCTTCTGGAGCGATTAAATTTTAGCAGCATTTCCAACTGCCTTTCATGGAAATATAGCATTCAAAAATATAATTCTTTCAGATTTATTTTATTTTATATTTGATTCAAGTTTTAAAACATTAGTGTGCCGTAAAAGTACCTGTCCTAGCAATGGATGCGATAAGTCGGAACTTAAGGCAGTATTAAAAGAAAAACTGCTGAGAAACACGAATCTGAAATAACATTAGGGGTAAAGTCTGTGAAAACATTTTGTGAGTAGTTGTAAAAGGGGGCTAAGAGATTAAAACGTCTTCGCGAGGCAAATTATCCTCAAAGCAGCGAATTATGACATGATGTCCATTAAAATCGTTTTGACTCTGGCAGAACTCATTAAGCCCTTAGAGTAGTTCGAGAATTAGAATGGGGCTGGAGAATTACGCTCTGGCAATATAATTACTCTAAAAGCCCTGGACTATGTAGCCGGGGCTTGGTCGGATGGGGAGGGGGGTGGGGACGCGAATAATGGAAATTTCACGGACGCCTCGCTGGCCACGCACGAGGGTGCGGCTCGTTGGCTCTGATCTGTTGTCCTTAGGCAGCCGGTAGCATTCGCCCTAAGAGCTGAAAGTGGAAAATGGAATGGACAGGAGGACGGCAAAAGAGGCTTCGATGAGCGGATATCGGGGGGATATTACGAATGAAAGGTTGATGAAGAGTGTAACATTCAGTCGTAACTTTCTGCTCCAAAAATATAAAATAAAATCAAACACTTATTTTGACTGTTTTTTCCCTTAAACTCCATTAATTTATGAATAGTATGAGCTGTTGTAGTTAATTTATATATTTATCAAACCTTATTCATATAGCTTTGTGGATATGTTTTGGTGTTATTTATGGGATTTAGGTATTTCAAATCTGTTTGTTTGACGACACTATTTTTCTGACGTATGCTGGGAAAGAGAGTGAAGAGAAATAAAAACCCTTGACATATTGCAAGGATATAAATGAATTTCATTCAATCATCTCAGTAGTTTTGAGTTACGATAAAGTTAATGATAATCATCTGATGTTAGCACTGGTTGCTAATATGAGAGTTATTATTGAAAGAAGTTATAATGGTACACCCGACATTAGCACTTATACTGATAATAGGTTCTGATTACAGTGAAATTTAAACAAACTCCTTTCTGTTATCGTTTCTTCTGTCTAGTGAATTTGTGTATGCTAATGAGCATTTTTGAAAGTACACACTAATATTTTTTTAAAATAAAACAAATATCTGCATAGATTCTACTAGGTAAAAACTGATAAATAATCGTGGTACACACTTTATTTAAACAAAAAGTCGAAATATATTATTATCAGAACAATACTAACGAATTGTTGTTAGTATTACTTGTTCTGAAATGCGTGAATTTATAGGACTAACTGAAGGATTATATGCCTGAAAGTACAATGAATAATCGATTGATAGAAAGCACCCATGCGTGAAAGTGAAAATAAAACTGCCAGAAAACCTACTGATATTATAGCTATAGTGCAACTGTATGAAAGTACAAAAATGGAGGATATACAATGAACTGAAATGAGGGGCAATAAAGAGGAAAAAATAGAAAATGAATCTTGTACCAAAATGCTTAATGTTAAGGAATCGTCATCATGATGATATAGCTACATAGATTTCAGTTACTACGAACGGTTATTTGATATGAGGTTTCCAAAAACCACAAAGCTTTGACTAAAATATTTTCCCGGGAGATGCCAGCTTTTAACGATAGCTATCGGATAGCTAAGGACCGTAATCGATTTGAAAAATGGCATTCTAACGACCCATCAGCTTAGAGAGGAAATGCAAGAGAATTTAAACCAGCTGTCATTATTAAACCACCACCTCATTAGCAACTCAGCAGGCCGGAGTTTAGTTCGGCGATCGATACAAAAAATAAAGTCAATCCAGGGTGCCATTCCGCGGGATAAGCACGGAAATCATCAATTCATGCATACACTGAGCCATGCAGTCCGTCACTCAGGCGAGGAAACGCTCGCCGAAAAGAGGCGGTAACGAGCGGAGAAGCCGGGGAATGGAGGAAGGACCTCGCTCCACGGCAAAAGGGAGTTCGAGGGAGAATTTCGCGCCGGGGAAGCCAGTCACCCCGATGGCGGCGGTGGCAGGTTGAGGAGGAAGTGGGAGGAGGAAGGTTGTAGGGGAGGGTGGGGGAGAGGTTGAAAAGGGCAAAGGATTTTGGGAAGGGGGAGTCCTCGTGACGACAGGGGTGTCTCAAAGGAAAATGAGAAAATGGCGTGGCGCGGGAATTGAAATGGATCGGAACATGGCCTTTTGAGAAAGTTGCGTCCTGAGTGTGGAAACTCGAACTAACGAAGGAGGTCTCCGGGGGTGAGTTGAAGTTGTGGGTCGTGTGGCATTGGCGAGGGGGCGGGGGGGTGTTGAGAAAGTTGAAGCTGGTTGAGGTGGCCTGGGGGGTGAATGGGGGAAGGAAGTGAGCCTATCGGGGGTTTGGGAGGGAGGAGAGGAGTGAGCAAAGAGCAGGCGAAGAAGGCTTCAGGAACGTGGCGTGATTTAAATTTCAAGTAAAATGCTGATCCTCACGGCTGGATGGGTAGTGAAATTCTGAAAATGCATGGTTAGGCCTTCTCGAATTTATTTACCCTTGATACCTCTGAATTAGGATATTCTCTCTGTTGTGACCTCTAAATTGAGATATTATGATTCATTAATCCATAAATTTGGATATTCTTTCCGTTCCAGCCATATGCTACGATTCAATTCCTTACTTTTTCAGGAACTCCCTTTTTCCCTCAGGATCGCCAAGGTAAAGCAAGTGATACTAAATTTTTCAGTATTAATATTGTTTGATCAATCGCTTCAATGTTATGGCTTCATGTATTTAAAAGCAAAACTAAAGCTGCAATTTTAACTGAGATTTCATATATTTAGTGATGCGTATAATGTTACCACACCATTCCTTTTCTGTACACCCCTCTGAAACTCATTCACGTATTTTGTAAACATATGTCAACCATTTTATGTGGTTGTCTAAGAAAATTTAACGCAATCGACTACGACTAGAAATCATTTTCCTTGACAAATGGAGAACTCTCATGGGTGTTTAAAAGTCTGTTTCCGAAAGGTATAAGGATACGAATGGAAGGGATGGGAGACCTCTCTCGGCCATTATTCACAGGAAAATATATTATGTTTTCCCGAGAATGAACTATGCAAGTTCTAATAATTTGTTTCATGACTCGTAAAACACAGATAGCATTTGGTAGTTTGATGCTGGTATCTAATTAAAAATTCGTAACAAGATTATGACACATTGCGTTAAAAACTCGTATTCAGTGATTATAAGCAGCTGCTGATAATTTTTAATTAGATACCGGCATAAGTGATGCTGGTACCTAATTAAAAATTCGTAACAAGATTATGACACGTTGCGTTAAAAACTCGTATTCAGTGATTATAAGCAGCTATTCTCAATGAACGATATGCGCGTTAAAAAAATGCATTCTCAACCCTCTCCCTTGCAAGAATAAGCAGTGAAATTCACTTTGCAGAGAGTGGGAAGGCTATGAGATGGCACAGGCAATTGAACGTGCAAATAATACTAAGTCACTAGAGTGAACTGACATTTTGGGCCACGGGCAAATATTTGAATGAGGCCGTCGAGACGCCCGGCCTAGCTCTCACATTTTGCACGGCCTTTTAAAGGTGACCACGCGGTGGAGTCCAGAACCTCATAGAGAACATGGTTAGGAGACATTGTGAAGTTAAAAGAACCGTGGGAGAGGAGAGCTTGGATGTTTTTATGCCCGCTTTCAGTGAGTGAAAGGGGAAAATTGATGGATGGGTGAGGGGGGAGGATTCCTCAAGTTCTGGAGAAGGTGGCTAAAGGGACTCAAATCCGATCCCAATGCATTAAACCTTTCCCTTTCTCCCTCATGGATGCCAAGCAAGGGGGTTAACGGCTTGACCTTTAGAGTTTTTTGAAGATGGGAAGATGCTGTATTTAGCAAAAGCTCGTGGCACAAAATTTAGTCAGTTATTTGATTCCGGATGAAGCAGGATTTGAATATTAATAAGACCACTTTCATTGTCTTCATTTAGAATAAGGGATTTATGAGTACGGATTGGATTTTTTAGGAAAAGGAAGAAAGGCAGAGGTAAACCCGGTGTCAGCATTATAGCCTGGACTGAGCGGAAGGCGCCTTGTTTAACTTCTCATTCTTCAGGTGAAGTAATACCTCAATGTAATGGTGTTTCTAGTATTGGATCGAGTGAAACATTCAAGTATCTACTTCTGCCGACTACTGCTTGTACGTTCACATACTTGAGTGCAATTTTTTACGTCCAAAGATTTGTATTCCGCATAAGATACGACAGTTTTATTTGGTCACATTAAAATTTTGATTAAGTCAATTTATATGGCAGAATATTACTCTACCAGCTGTAGGACTGTAAAAACTCTATAAATCGATTAAATCTTTCATAAAACTTGCATAGTAATGAAAATAAAGTAAGGATGGGACAAGATGAGCGTTAAGATATTAGAAAACTGATTATTTAAAACGTCTCAACTGGCAGTCAGCCGGTCAGCCTTGATTACAGAGGTAGCTATAGTTAATACTTAGAATACAGAATAAGATATTAGATGCAGTCAATGTATAGGCTAGCACAGAAAATAAGCGAAATATTGAATTAAAACTGAAATACAATGGAAATATGAAGTATGGACATAAGGGAGCATAGTTTGAGGAAGTCTGTAATATTTTTCGGAATGTGATCTACTTTTGGAATATGCATGAAACAACGTCATGAGATGAGACAGTGCCTGATGAATAATAATCTTCGGCGTTCTTATTTCTTTTCTTGAAGACTAAGAAACATAGAAGGGACATCGCCTACGTCGTGATGAAAAGATAAAATTAGCGTCATATGAAATTAATTACGGCTTTGGGGGATATAACTTACACAAATGGAATATATGAACGTTCTTTTCAAGATTGAGGGTTGTCAGAATTACGAACTTAAAGTCATATTTCTTAGCACTGATGAAAACAAAAATGGAATAATATAAGGAGGGAGGAAGAAGGGTATTGCCCACGATGGGCCGAAAAAAGCACCTGAATTTCCATAATTGATTGGCCATATTCGTTAGATGTGGCAACCCTGCATGCCCTGCAATAATAGTCAGTCTTCTTTGTTCTCTATCTCCTTTTTATTCCCCCTTCACATTAACACCTTCTCCCGCAAATCCTATACGTTACTTGCAGGGTACTCCGTTGATGTGACTGTCACCACTTCCTCTGAACTTCTTCTGCACATTTCCCGAATGCTACGAATTTCCGCGAGAAACACGTGGCTCGCTCCAAAAGGGTACATTGGCTGCCGCTAGAATGTCGAGATAGGAACGGGGACGTCTGTTTCAGCGAGGATAGGGTAGGAGGGAGGAGTAGAGAAGAAATGAGTCAGGTGAGGGAGTGGACAGGCTTCGGGGGTGGATGGGAGGTAGGGTTGAGACCTCTGGGGGTGTGAAAGGGATCGAGAGGAGTCGAGGTTTCCCCCGAAAAGCTCCGAAGACCACTGGAGAGGTACCAGGGTGCCCTAAAGGGAAAGCATTAGAGGCAGAAAAAGTGACAAAGGACGGAAAGAGATGAGGGAAAAAAAGACGCGCGGATGGAAGAGGACGGAGATGAATGGGAAACGAGTGTAAATCGCTGGGGAATGGGGAGGAATAGAGGGGGGGTGGAGAGAGACAGGGGTGCGGAAGATGGAAGAGCGTGAGGGCGGAGGTTATGTCGGCGTCGACGGCGGACGCGGTAATAGCGAGCGAAGGGGCGTCCTCGTAAATGGAAGTGTCCGAGGAGGGGGCAAAGGGAACGGAAAGGGTTAGGCAAAGGGTGGCGGTGGGGTCAGGGGGAGGGAAGAAGAGCTCTGTGTGGGGTGAGGGAGAGAGAGAGAGAGAGAAGGAATCCCTTCGATTACAATTAGCTCCAGGCTGCGTATTAGTACGGGGGGATGGCGGGGAGAAGAGAGAAGTGAGATCAATGGTGCAGTTTCGGCCTGGCGCCGCGTGTATAAACTTCCCAGACCGAGCTCTCCCTCTCTCATGTGTATGTGTGGCTGTGTGTGCGTGAGACCGAGTCGCGGACTACAACGAATTCACTTCCGCCGCGTTGACTTGTGGGCGGGTTTTAAAACGCGCGGACCCGAACAGGCGTCGTGCAGCCGACGAAGGGGCTTCGCGCCGCAAAAGGGAAGTAATTTTACATGCGGGAACGCCTGCGTTGTTTACCCGGCCCTAATGCCATTTCCACTAGCTCGTCCAATTCAAATGCTATGGAGATCGCCCGCGCGTTGTCCATCATATTCGCTTAAGGAGATCCACTCCTATCCTCTTTCCTATCTGTTTCAATCATTTCCATTGCTAGTTTTTTTTCTTTATTCCCGCTATTTTCATGCCTCCAACGTGACGGATCGGTCTTTTTAGTGCTCCGCAAATCAAGTGGCTGCGTTAGGCTTTGTCAATATCCTATAACCGACCGTGGATAGCGCATTTTGATTAAATCAGTCTTCCATTAGTAACGGAGTGAAGTGCATTTCTTGATTACTTCTCGCTAGATCAATACTCTTGAAACCAGTGAAAAAAGAGTTCATTTTATTAGGGAAGCTATACATCACCACTTTAAGTCTTAAAGGAATTTTTAGTATTTTGCTAAATATTTTATGAAATATTTGACTTATGGATTGGCATATAAAGTTTTGTTTCCTTTTCCGTGGCACGTGAGCTTGATGAGGAATATCGGTATTTCCATTTTGGTCGGCTTTCAAGTGTAGCTAACATTTTACATGATATTTGATTTATCTATTACGATAGAGAATTATATTTTCTCTTTTGTTGCGCTCGCTATTGATAAAATACCTCGGTATTTCAAAATTTGAATGATATAGTCTTCAGAGCTGTATCCTATCGCAGTACCAATGCGATACCGTAAAGGCTTAACGGAAATGAAAAAAATATACAAATATTGCCCATATTTTAAATTATTTTGTACATATTTATGTATTACTAAAGTAATATTGGTTAGTTAATGCGTGCTATTTCCATATATCAGCACTATTTATTATGAGGGTGAACTAGAATTTTTTAAAATTTTTAAATCATAATTCTGAGCTTCTTCCAAATTTATATGATTTGCTATTCCATTTAGAAGACAAAATAAATTCAGATTTCTCAAATTTTGAGTACAAAATTATTTATTAAAGGATTTAAAGATTTTTGCTCAATCTTTCCCTAGTTACTACTTTCTGAATAACTTATATCAGTGGGAAAAGATTGAGTTTTCAGTATTTATATCCTGAAATTTCTAAATTAAAATATTTGGCGATTTACTTTTCTTTAAAAATTACTATGCACTAGCAATTTTTATCTGATAAATGCCTTTACCTTTGGTGCTTTAAAATTTTTCCTAATTTTAGCTGTAACCTCTTAAGTCCCTATGTGATCAAATGAAATCATAAATGAAAATACCTCACCAGTAATTTTATTCATAATATCAGATTAAATATTTGATTCGAATTTCAAATAGAAATTTAAAATAACTTTAAGTGAATTCCAAAGTAACTACTACCACAATATATTAATCTTTCAATATAAATCCATGATCGATTATGAAATTTAATTTGACGAGGTTCATAAATTGTTGTTTTATTCGAAATTAACTAGAAAATAATATCTTGGATTAGCAGTGGTAATCGAATTTTTATCCAACATTACGCCAGCATGCATCGTGTTTTCTTATTCTTTGTCGTCATCATCATCGGTCAACAATCCTAAGACTGGTTTGGCGCAGCCATCCCGGTTCTCCAATTGGCCTACCTCTTCATATTGGCGTATTTCTTCTCTTTTACATCCTTCAAAACTTTTTCCATGTATCTTTTCCTAGGCCTACCTATTCCATTCTTCCCGTTCACCTTTTCCTCGACGATTCATCAGGCATCAGAATTCTCCTTTCTTCCACTCAGCTTAAGACTTCTTTGGTCGTCACTCGGTCGATCCATTTTATCTTCATCATTTTTCGGTAGATTCTTTTTTTCACAGCTGGGTAAATGTCTTCTCTCCCGAATTTTTAATTAGTTCAATAGGTATACCATATATTTAAGAGGCCTTATTTATCCACATGTTCCTAAAAACTGCGTTTAATTCTTTTCAGGTAAGCATGCATGATTTATTTTGAATAGCTATGACATAATTATTTGCAAAATAAAGCCAAGTATGTGAAATTAATCTGCATATCTTAATAACGGTGAGTTAGGAAGATGTGAAAATGCATCTATGTAAACAGCAAACATAAATATGGAGCGATATGCTTATGGCACTATGATAAGAATGCCTAAATAGTGGCTGGGACTTACACATTGCTAAAAGTAATCAACCAAAACAAAGAAGATAGAATTTCTTCCAGGATCCCAACTTTTGTTGGCTGTAGACTATAATGATTTCATTGCCACTTCAGTTATCGTCTTCAGGGAGAAGTAACCTATAAATGGATACTTGTCACCCACTATTAAAAAACATGGTGAAACCAGAAAGAAGTACACTCTCCTATTTTACTAGGCCGTGAAAACCTTTTCAGTTGAATGAAAGTGGTGCAGTAAAAATGGTTAATTTAAAGTAATTGTGTAATATGTTAATAGTGTTAATCATGGTATGAATACAACCTAACCAACAACATTCCCCTAACCTTCAGCCAAGATCCAGGAGAAGAGCACTTCAATAAATTTATCTGCGAACTATTCCAAAAACACCGGAAAGAGCGACTTAGTCAATAACGTGAGATGGCGGTCCCTCAAGAGGATATCCTTGTAAGTTGATTATCTCATGACTTCGATGATGAACTCGTCAGAAAATCGCCGCTTATCCGAAGTATTGGTTGAATGGGATTATATGATGAAAACCATGGGACGAAAAAAAAGGAAATGAATCCCGGAAACAAGAAAAGCGAAACTGTGGAACAAACGTGAAGGGCAGTGGCAGCATGGCAAGAAAGGAGTCTGGAATGATTTTCGAGAGATGAACGAGGGCGAGTGTGAATAACCACGGAGTAGTGTGAGGATTGAAGCATCCTGCAAGACGGCTGAATGTGTGGGAGGATGAAAAGAAGTGAGATGAATGGTGAGAGGGAATGAATTGCGTGGGATCCACGCGGGGGGGCGTTGGGCGAGAGAGCCGACTCGCTGATTGATTGGGCCGACCGCACGCAATCCGACAAATTGCTCTCCTTTTCCTCGGGACAGGAGGGAGAGCGGGGAAGAAGGTAGCGGGCGTGCGAAGAACGCGGTGGGTGGCGGAGAAACCGCGTGCACCGAGATGGGCACCGGAGGTCATGCCCCTTGGATGGGAAGAGGTGATTGAGCGACCGTGGTACGGGCTGCTGAGGGATACGTAATCCCGCTTTTCATTTACTATCACCAGGAAACGAAACAAACCGGTGGAAAAATCGGGAAAAGGTTTTGCCCAGCGTGAGTGATTTAATTATCTGACTCAAAAAATGTCTTAATTTATATTGTATTCATATTTCTTCAAGTATATTCAAATTTCTTCAAATTTTTGACCTTTACGGAATGAGTAAGATGTGATTGTAAAGCGTTACTACCTTTTATAGGTAATTAAAAATGTTATTTCCCCTGAAAATGCTCAGTTTTTCCAAATAGAGTTTGTACTTCCTCATCTAATGGATCATATATCTGTAATAATGAGGATCAAATCTTAATTTTAGCAGAGCTAAATGAAAAAGATCTCGTGTTTGAGATCTCTTGTTTTGTGTTATTTTCATCTGATAAAATAATGTTATGTATAATTCAAATACATATTGCCCATTAACCCATAATTAAATGCCCGAAAAACGATACTTCACGAAATAATTAAAATCAACGTAATGATAA
This sequence comes from Platycnemis pennipes, assembly GCA_933228895.1. Taxonomy (NCBI): domain Eukaryota; kingdom Metazoa; phylum Arthropoda; class Insecta; order Odonata; family Platycnemididae; genus Platycnemis; species Platycnemis pennipes. The sequence continues at coordinate 113,074,081 of OW121847.1, forward strand.
AATGAGAGCATATGACTTCAATCCCGCAACTTATTATGTCACCACGTGCAGTGTAATCAACTTTAATCAGTGCACCAGCTGTAAAAAACATTAATTTAATTGAAATTTTTGATGAAAATTTGAATTTTAAAAAAACAAAATGAACATGAATTTATAAAAATGTTAATTTTTCACGTTTTTCATATTCCTAATTCCACTACCCATAATTACAAAATTAACTGTTTTCAAAGGTTTTTGCACTTTGAGAATTTATATTTTTATTATTTACCATTAGAAAACGGTAGGTAAAAAATATTTCCTCAATTTTGAATTTCGTACGCCAAAGCAGCAGTTTGTGATGCATACTCTTCTCTTATTCATACTGGAAAAGCCATTAATTTTTAGACAGCCTGCCACAGTATTTTTATTGAAATATATTATGCTATATTTGATATGAAGAGATTATCAGTAATATCCTGCAGGCTATTTATGTCTCAGACAGCGGCAGTGATTAATTATTTGCGTTCCTTTACCCTATCCCTTCAATAGGTAAGCATCCGTTTTCTCATTCTTGCAAGGCGTAGTAAAAGTTTTTGCGTCGGAGAATGCTGTTAGCGCTGTGGATAAATAGGAAACAAACGCTTTAGTAGTTGCCATGGTGATGGGGGAAAAGAAAGTTGCCGGTATGTTATTTAATGGCAGTAGGAGCGATTGAAACAAATTCTTAAAACGGGAGAATACTCAAGTTATAACTGAACGAAGAATGTTGAGAAAGCAAGGGAGAAGAATAAAGAAGTGGGCATTACAGAAGTTATTTCGACTACAGCTAATCAGAATAGCACTCTACTTCAGTGTAACCGTAAAATATATGCAAATTATTTAGTATAGAAACTTCGTCAAAACATGTCTGACTTGTAGAAGAGAAGATAAATTTCTCATTCAACTCGAAAATTAAAGATTTTCCGTTAGCACAGTTGTTAGTGCACAGACATCATTCACACAGGATGATTTAACATAAGAAGCGATATATACTCTTTCGTAAATTGGTCTTTAATTCAAAGGACATCATCACGGACATAATAGAAATGCCTGCAAACCAGAACTATATTTGTTTAAAGAGATCTAAATTGCCTCATATCGTTCCTTATGATAGTATGAATTTTTAGTTTACTCGCTTTTCTCATCAGTCACGCAAGTCTGATGTAGTCCTTCAAGGCATGTATTAATATTGATTTATCGTCATCTACAAATTGTTCTATCGAAAAATAGTTGATGACAATTCTATTGCGAAACGGCACTCTTATTTGGATACCAATGACAAAGTTCCTAGTATGAGCACTAAGCTATTGAGAAGTACTATCTTCCCTTATTTAGTGAACAATTCACCAATTTTAGTGAAAACCGATACATTTGTATTTAACGCCATATATATTTAGCGGAGGGTCCATAACCAATAGGTAAAAGATTATGGCCGATGGATTTTACAAATTATCATCGCTAGCGCTTAAGGTGTAGCCAGCTCCTAAATTATATTCCATGAATTGTCACAGTACCCCACAGTACCATTGCATGTTACCACGGGTTTTTAATTTGAACTACTTCATCGTTTTAGACGCCTAGTATCAAAGGAATACGAATCATACGGAATACGAAAATACGAATCTCACCATCTCAAGCTTGATGGCAGTGATGGTGTGCATCGATAAGCAGTAATTTGCTTCTTTGCGCCCATGCCTCCATGCGCCCTCCTTCAAAGGAAAATACGCGTCAATTTATCTTCCATAAGTTGTGAGCTCTCTTTATTAAGACATAATTAGTTGAGGCCAAATTGTGAATAGGAGAATGCCCGAATGAATCCCATCCATCCCATGCCATAAACATCCCCGAGTGAATTACTTATGAGACTTGTGATATTGTCTTTCTTCAAAGGTTATGATGAAAGATTTTATTATGTATCTACTGAAGGAAAATATTACACACATGGATATATATATATATATATTTATGGACACTTTTTCCTTTAAAAAATCCAATGATAGCAATATAAATAAAACTGACGTAAAACAAGGGTAAAAAATGGGTAAAAAAATAAAACTGTCGTAAGAACTGACGTATTTGTAATTTTAATAATATTTGAAAAATTACATTTTTAAACGCAATATTTTACCTTTACTGTATTAAAGATATTTATAATATGTACACTGAAGTTCAAGATGGATTCTAAAACTGTGAATTTTAAGCTAGAATCTGTAAAACTGCATATATACATGGTAATTTAAAATTGGTGATTCGCATTTGTCGCTCACTTATATCGAAGTATGTCATTACCGATTTTCATTTAAACATTCTTGAACAGAATGACAGCCCTTGATGTCATACAGTGCTTTCCTCTCTTTAAAATTCAAGCCATTTTTTTACTTTCACTTTTGAGCACAAATAGTTTTTTTGTGCTTCAACTAGCGCACCACGTATAGCATTTAGCACTCTTCAAGTATGCATGCTTGCAATGGAAATAACTCTCTAGGCTATTGATGTATGGTACAGTTTTTTTGCAGGGAATCCTTTGGCTTTCAGGAGTCATTTATTAATGCCCGGAGCAAATATTATTACGGATTTAAAATATTCACACCTCAATCATATTAAAAAATACATGCAACGTCCATATTAACCATTTCGATAGCAAAAGGTACACTTCTATTATAATTCACTCAGGTGGGTACTGGCATATTCAATTTTGAGAATAGAAATTTTTTTTTCCTGCAATCCAGTGTTTCAATTTATTCAGTGATAGCATTTTTGACTTAGAGATTATTTTACCTACAGGAACACCCTCTAATGATTCCCTAAAGTCGTAGGCAACGCAATTCTCCTTTCGGAGCTCATTTCACCCTTGTTACATAACTCGGATATTAAAGCTGGGGAGTAGGAAAATTCACTCAGGAGAGTGTGCATCACATGCTAGGCTGTAGATTGAACTTGAGACAATTAGGTTATCAAGAGAGGGTAGGTTGAAAATTCTCTTCGACCTCTCCATATTTTGAAAGTAATTTCAGTCGTGAGTTTTTGGAGAAATAAGTACTTGGAAATGAAGTGCAGATGAGGGGGATGAGAGGGTTGAGGGAGAGAAAGTGGTCACGGATATTAGAAAAGCCCATTTGAAGGGTAAAGTGGTGTACTTAAAACTTTTCACATGTTGAGAAAATGACGTTGACAAGTAACAGATGACTGAAATTATTTCCAAGAAATGTTTCTGGCAGTAATGACTGAAGGGGATGAAATACACATTAATGATAAGACGAAAGGGTAAGAAGAATCATGGATATCGTTTTTAGACACGACGAAAGTTTTCACGTTCAAGGATTTTTTTTCACTTGGAGCCAGATGGTTTTCTTTTCAACCCCCAGTAAAATGCCTTTCAGGAAGGGAAAGTTTTAAAGATATAATTACAGATTTTTAGGTGGCAGTCAAATATATTTAATGAAATATTCTTCACTGTATTCGAAACAGAAGCTCACTTGATTCAACAGGACCCAAAGTAGTGAATTAGGTGGTATTTCATAAGAATATATTGAGCGTATATTAGAAATAAGCTTTTGCTACTTACTATCCCTTATTAGAATACAGTGATATCGTATCAACGGATTTATGTTGAGGTTGATTCATATTGATGGCAGTCTGAAGTATAAAATTCCCAGTTTTTATTTTTAGGAAGCTGAAAATACCTGATATTACAGAACAGTATTTAGCGGCATTCACGAATTTTCTCATGAGAAAAACTGATTTGAAGTTATACCTATATTCAAATGATGGAGTTGATTAGTATTGCAAATATATTTTTTATTCCAGCCGCCAAGCCTTTCCTTCTACAAGCCAACAAAAATACTTTTCCGCAGTTATTGGTGCATACAATCTGTAGTTTTTAGCTGATGAATTGACATTCTTTGATTATGATTACAATACTGTACGAATCCTCCAGGTATTTTTTCCTTACAATTGTTGGTTGGCTAACTTTAGCAGTTCACATATGTTTTTTTGCGTTTGATGCGTCATCATTGATCATTTATTTCCTTTAAATCCCTAGTCGTGGTTCTATCAAAATACTTGCGAATATTCAAAACATTTCAACACCTATGAAAATATAATTTACGAAAATCTTCATCAGTTGTGATCCAAGTTCATTCCTAATAAGGGCTCTGTGTTCTGGTCGAGGAAGTGAAACTCCATTTTGTATTTTAAAGGGGCAGTAGATTTCTCATTACGAAAATATATCTGTTGGACCGTATACAGTATTCCCCTCATACAGAGTATTCGATTATATACCGATTCGAGATGTACTGACTGAAAGTGACTCTCGCTCAGCGAGTAAGTTGTTCTTTCACGTCAATTGAGTGGCAGTGTAACGAAGGCAGAAAATCAGGAATTTTTAGATCAATTGCCGGCAGTGAGAAGAGTATGGAAGAGTAGGAATGAAGGCTGAAATTGAAACACTGCAACACCTGATGATGTTCCCTTGCAACGAAATCATGGTTGTGGAGAATAAAACTGTGTGTGGAAATTGCAGTGTTTCAATTTCAACCTTCATTCCTACGATGAAAGATTTCCACAGTGTTAAGCCTGAAGCTATTAACTAAGTAGGGGAGAGCTCAACACTAATAAACATGTACCGTAGTTATCGTGGAAGAATAGTTGAAAATCTTAGACACCGTAAAATGTGAGCAAAAATTGCATTGAACCTATTTGCTTTCAATAATCAACTTGCGCGATGATTCACGTTTTAATAATTGCATTAAGTTATAGATTTAAAAAAATATCCTTGAATTAGTATGAATTTTGATACGTTGAATTTGTAGTAAAAATTTGTCGTGTATTTACAATGCACTTGTACTGGTACTGAGTTGTCGTTCAATCATTCAAATTATTTGATCAAATTTTGGTTCATTTTTACATTTATGTGATAATCTTTATCAGAGTAAACTTATGCTATTTATATTCAACCAATTTTCAATTACTAATATAATTTAATTAGATTTCATGGGCCTTTTCTGTCGAAATCAATACTTTCTCTTTAGTTAACTATCTTTGTAATTTAATTTGCGCATTTGCTTTTCTAAATTAATAAAGTATCTCCTCGAAAATTCCTGAGAGACTCCTTTAGCTTAAAGTACTTTGAGCACTGAAGGTTTGAAGGCTTCTTTGAGATATGATTTTTTTCCCTCGAAATTATAATAACAAAAATTAAGTGAAAAAATCCTCCAGTGATAGAACGCAAAAAGACTATGACACCGATGGTATAAGATCTGTCCATTGGAATTGGTGAGGTGAATTGAAAAATGAAAAATTTCCCTACGGTATGAAAGTGTACCGAGGGAATTAAAAATGCAAATTTTACGAGCTCAACGAGGAAAAGATGGAGGTGATTCGAATCGGACAAAAAAAATATTCCCGAAGGGGAGCAGTGAGCAGACGAGGAAAACGCAACTGAATTTGAAAAAAAAGGACGAGAAATAAATTGAAAGGTAAAATCCCCAAAAATAGAGGGATTCGAAGCTCCGCGAATCAAAAAGAAATCCCGAGAGAAATGCGGCATTTAGTGCAACGTTTTGCAACGCCGTACTTCGTGTATCATACCGCCTTCCTCGTTACCAGGTACTCTTTGATTTGTGGACCTAGACAAATTCTGTTGGCCATCATCAACAGCGAGCAGATAAGTGTTGTTAGAGTGTCACTATAAAGCCAGCACAAATAATGTTGGAAGAGGTGTAGAAGGGGATCAAATCTGTATAGTGGCTACACTGCCGAGCTGGAATCAAGCATCCTTCTGTCTAGACCTCACTAGATCTGCCCTTCAGTCGTCATATTGGCATGCGCTACCGCTTGAAATTAGTGACTTTGGGCTCCGGTCAATATTTGGAGACAGATGATGAACATTTCGCTTTCCTAAACGTAATTAAAAATTAACGATAGAGCTCTTGTTGAAGGTCAGTGATTGAGCACTTGGCCTCCCATTCTGAGGGCCAGAGTGTGAAACCCGCGTGGCAGTCGATTTTTCAGTATTACTCTAGTCCCTTCTTCATAGTGTTGTGTGGGCAACGCTTTAGCTTTAGTACTATATATGCATATCGGAAGGCATATGAAACATTAGACCTCATGGCACCATACGAAGCATTTATTGGTGACGCTGGATCTCTTCCCACCATTTCTCCGTCCCCTAATTTTCCCTACTTACTTTCATTACAAATACCCAACAACGCATCCTCATGAGTAAAAAATACTTCAGATGTGACCGCTTTTTAGCAATAAAACCAACAGGAAAACTAGTAATGGAGAAAAGAGATTGACTGCGACCGCGGCCTTGTTCTAAGGGGAAACGAAATCCGCTATGGTTTGCAGCAACGCATGTCTCGAGAGATAAGGATCTAGGGTTTCGAAACGAAGGGAGAGAAACAGGAAAAAAATGTATCTGTTGCGGAGTCGCCGTTGAGGGAGTATTCGGAAGGGTAAGGGAAGCGTTGTTTTATTGAGGGAGGATTTAAGCTCGGATCATTGGGAGAGGGGAAGGGGAGAGGGGAAGGGGAGAGGGGAAGGGGAGAGGGGTGAGGCGAAAAGAGGCTTGATGGGTGAAAATGGCTCGCTAGTCCGGGGCAGCGCGTTGTGGTTTGTGTGGGCTCGACGTGGGGGTTAGACCTTTTGGCGGGCGAATGAGAACCGGGGCACATGCTTGCGTGATCCAAGCTCCTTCCCTCCTACTCTCGGGAATCGCAATTAATCCCTGCTCCTTTCAGTATGAGAAAATTGCTGGCGCACAACCCATCGGAGAAACTACCAGGCTTTAGCACGAAAGGGGTGTGAATGATATTTTTACTAATTAACCCTCAAGTCCCTTCATTGCTGATGTAAATGGATTGAATTATTTGCTAACTATTAAATTTCACAATGGGATATATTATTTACACTAGTTTCCATTTTGGGGCTCAACTCATTATATGATAAAACCTGTTGAGATACCTAAAGGTATGCTTACGGCAAAAAATGGCAGTAAATCTAGTGTGTTTTAATTTATACGGACACATTATCGTAGTACTAAATTATCAACTCATCCTTTTTACTTTATTTTTAATTAATTGTTGTAGGGAGGATATCAGTGTGTATACTCTTGAAAATAATAAATCTTCTTATCTTGCTAAAAGTAATATCATGCTCATTTTACGATGGCATTTAATCGTTTTTCTTATGTACTAAGGATGTTACATCCGTTTATCAATAAATCTCTGGGAATCGTTCAGAATACATTTAGAGAGATTATAGTTCTACACCTTTTCGATAGAAATCCACCTTGGATCAGACGCTGTGGACATGCCCTCATGTCGAAGAAATTAAACAAACTCTCAAAAAGACTCGCTACCAGCTATAACCTGCTTTCCAAAAACTAGTTTGATTATAGATGGTGGAGATCACTTGGCAATAATCAGTAAATCAATAATCAAAACAATCTGCAAGAGGTTCCCCGACACTAGTTGATATAAAAAAATGAAACTACTTCCCCAGCTTGGGTTTACCAGAACATGCTGAAGAGCACCTCTATGATTGTGCACCTGACAATATAATCTATTTGTTAGGAGAAGTGCTACCACTCTATTTCTCAATCAACAATTTTTCAAATTTCAAGCATAAACTTTGATTAGAGGAAATGAACACTAAAATATAATTCTTTGTAAAATTATATTTAAGTATGCATTGGCAAAAACTGTGGTAAAATTTTTCTTTGCTTCTATTTTGAGTCCCGTTGGTCGTTTTTTCCAGAAACTTAGAAATCGTTATATTGTGTGAGAAGGAATTGGTATGTGGTACTGATAACCGAATCCTGGTATTAACATATCAGCATTTATTCTCAACATATGATGAGAGGGTGATAATTACCCTGACATTATAATTGAATTCACTTTTAACCTGTCGATACGGTAACTTTAACTTAGCACTGAAATATATTACTAATGCTGCTTAACTATTACTATAACTCACACTGAACTATTGCTGCTGCCAAAGTATCCACCAACCAACAGAGCCAAACCCAGTAAACGTGAGTCTCTTTGTGTTCTTCCTCAGGTATTGTACAATTGAATTCCAGGATTGTGAATTAGCCATGAAAATCTTTAGCGGAGTATCCACTGGTATGAGCAAGTTGAATTTCCACCGAGAAAAATCATTCACCTGATGGCAAATGAAGGAAATTCTGCCATGGCATATAATTGCTTAAACTGAGATAAGAGTCACAATAAGCTATCGGATCTACCTCTCTCATTAACTGATTCAGCATTTGGCTTCCAATTCAAACCGTCTATAACTATTGATTATTATAATAAGAGGAGCAAGATGGGAAACGGACGCCATTCAGGGCGATAGAGCAAGAGAAATACGGCAGTGGACGGGGTCGGTAGCTTCATTCCCAGCACTCTTCCCTCGAACCGCCACAGGTTGGCTCGTCAACGTGAAATTGGGACTAAAAAAAATCATCTCGACGGCGGCGCACCACTGACCGTGAAAATATTTCCTTTTTTCCGCATTTTGTTTTCCGAACTGGGAAGAAATTTTTTTCCTCTTCGCCGTGGAACTTTTGCCTTTTCGTTTGCGGGTCGGAAAATTTAAAAGCGCGCGAGGGCAGCTCGGAGGGTGAACGGATTGCGGAGAGCCCGCCGCGCAAGCACCCTGTCCCGAACACCACCCTCCTCCCCGTCCCCCGTCGCCCGCACACTCTCGCGCCTCCTGGCCGGCGATATACGCAGTAAATCACCAGCGGAGGACAGGAGAATGAGCGCCTCACTCCCCTCTCGACCGTTTGGACTATCAACCCCAAAGGGCACGGATAGGGAGGAGTAAAACTCATGGATCATGGTTTCCGAAAAATAATAATAATGATAAAAACGCAGAGGGTGAGGAGGGTTTTAGGGGTAGCAACCATTTTTTTTCGCTCAGTTTTTCCCCTCCGGATAAAAATGGAATATCCCTTGGAACTTTTACAAAGCCCGAACTTTAGCGCGTTATGCTCTGGTGAATATTTGGCAAGTGTCCTTTTTTTCCTGAGATCTTGGCTGGCGGGCGACCCACCACCCTGACTCCAGTGTCAACCGGAGCCATTTTGTCCCCTTCCTCCTCCCGGCTCCAGAAACCTGTACCCCATATCCCCTCCCCCCACCCCGATCTCATCCTCCATCCGGCAACCCCCTCCCCTCTGCAGAGCCTCCCACTACCACCACCAGCTTCCGATTTGCGTAATATAGAAGACGTCATGCAGCCTATTCCCCGGCAGAGTTATGTGCATCCGCGTTCCTCTCGGCCATTCACCCATTCCGCCCCCTGCTTTTGCTCCCTCGCCACCATTCTTTCGTGGTTTTATTTTACTTCGGTGGGTTTTCAACGGCCATTTAGTCCTCACGTCAAGGAAAAAAGCGGAATAAGAGCGAGGGAAAATGGAGCTTTCCTTGGGCCCATGGGACTGGATTAATACGAGGGTGAAATTTATTTTCAGCATATCCGTTATAAAGATATAACGAAGGTGATATGTGCCTTATGCATATATTCAAGCACAAGCCTATACTATATAATAGGAGACAGTGTTCCTCTGTCCGCCTCTGAAGGCCCAACCCCAAACCTCCTTTCGCTTCCTTAGTCATTATTTTATTTTACAAGGTTGAGCAATTTTCTTTTGGCGGTTTGTCTGCATGTTGTCCTCATTCATTTCCCATTGCCTTAAGGAGGTTAGAAGGGGCAGGAGGAGGCATACACGTGCTAGCATACGGGTGACAATGGAGCCAGAATGTGGGTGCCAAGGGACAATAATCCAGAAAACGAATACCAAAAGCAAACTAAATCTTATCACGAAATACAATTTCCTGTGCAAAATCACGAAAATTGAAAAATGAAGACATGACTACCGAAACGTCCCTTTATATTTCCCTGAGTGTTCTTTTAATACGTTACTACGATTGTACTAATGTACAAACAATCTCATAATCGCCATATCTGGGAGAATAGGTGATATTAAACACCCACCAAATTCCCAGAAATTAAATTTGGCTTGGTTGTGTGTTGCACGACATTACCGAAAGTTGGATGTCAGCAGATCAAGTCCTGGTTTGGTCGAATGTTTTCTCCGTTGTGATCTGGTTTCCCCATCTTCCTTGCTCCTATGATTTTGTATTTATAAAAGTCCCCTAATTTTTTTTCCAATTCCATCCTCATCTAATGTAGAGGGAAAGAAAAAGGGGGGAGGTTAGTTGGAAAGTCTCTCCCATTGAGTGTAAAGGAGGACCAGGCATCTTGAGTATTTAACAGACTATATTCCGTGACTAATATGACAAAAAAGATATGGAAACGCAAATTATGGTGAGAGAATTTATATAGTTTAATGGTGGTGTCCTTGTGTATTCGCAGCAGTTAAATGAAATCGACACGAGCCAATAATTATCTGGATATTGCGCTCGGCTGGGTTACAGATGACCGGCATAAAATCGAACAGCATTCATTACGGAATCCTGCATTACAGAATTCGCTTACAATTTTTCAGTAATCAATACTTGACCAAAGCAGTGTAACAATTATTCTTTTTTGATATCTGGATATTTCATTGAAGCATTTGAAAGAGATTTTGGATGATTAATTTCACAATGCCCGGAAAGGGTCCACATGCCAACTTTGACGGTTGCGCATATCTGTTTTTCCCCGTTTCATTGTTCATGTGATTTCAACTGCATTTGCTCTCGCCGCTTTCATAAAATCATGGCATTTAGTTAATTTTTAAGCAGTCCGTTTGAACAATATTTCTGGAAAATGCCAAATGTATGCATGAGTCAGTTTTTTGAGCCTGTCATGCGGTGCATGTTATGGACGCAGACAGCACAAAGTTATTTCCTCGTTTAACAAGCAGTGGATAAAATGTTCACTAAACCCATTTTAAAACAAAAAATCAAGGTGAATCATTTACGATAGTTTCACATTGAAACATAAAAAAATAATCTGTTGACCATTACCGATTGGTCAAAATACAAAGCGTGACCAAAGGTAAAACTGTTTAATCTATTCTGAATTTTTGATGCAGTTGCTTCGTTCTGAACTACATTATTGTGAAAAATTAGAGCAGCGCAACAAAAGATTATTTTATTTTGCCATCTCAGGTTGATTATAAGTTTTTATGAACGAAACAGAATGCACTGCAATGCTTGTTTTACTAAAATATGTAAAAACGTAAACTAACGGAAACACAATCGCTGGTCATGAATATTCCTGAGAATTTAGCGTAACCAAATTCATTTTCAGGTGAAAATATTTATCAGTTGTCTCCCTTAAAATTTGTTTTTTAGATTCTTATAAAAAATCATGCTAGGTATCCTGTACCATTGGCAATTTATCATGTGTTTAATGAACTTTGACGAGTATCTCATATCATGGAGCAGTTTTCAGTTAAAATTTTATGACTTAAATGAAATCAGCGGAAAATTAACTTCGTTTCTGAGTTAACCCATGGAGTTTACTGATCCCACTTCCTCTCTTTCACTCAAAACCAACGCTGTCTTCAATAACTACATCCGGTTGCTTTCCATAATAGGGGTATTGTGGTAAAAACTGTTGTCTTACCTTTAGCTCACACTTGGCCTGCCGTGGTACTGAATGATATGGTATTTATTTGGCGCATTTATCGCATCTTAGCGGTTTCCATGTTGAATAAAAGGGATTATATGTGTCCGACTAGGATTAAGAAAAAATTCTCACGATAAATAATTCTCGTAATATCTTTATCTTTGAATTATCCCTCCCACTCCAACAAAGTCTTGCAGTTTTCAAACGGGAGCACACTCATTTCCACCTCCTGTAACCCCTTACACTTCCTTTCAGGGGTAGGATGAATCCTTTTCTCAGAATTTTCCGCTGTCATTTCTCCTTGGTTCCTCCGGAAGCATTGCTGAGACCCGCTGCTTGATGAGCATGCCATCCGCAATCATCTCTCAACGCTCGCTTCCTCTCTTCTCCCTCCCCCGTCATACTCCCCGCTCCCGTGCGTCCAAATAATAACCCCCTCCCCCCATTTCTCCTCTTCCCTCACTCCCAACCCCACACGCGCTCATGCTTCCGTTTCCCATGTACATGCTCCTCGGAACGTAAACACAAACACCAGTTTTCCGTTCCGGATAGGCGGATGGATTTTTGTCTTCGTATCCTGCGGGTCGGATGCCATTCTGATTTCCTCACATGGGTTTATTCCCATTGGCCGCAGAACTTCTTACACGTGCTGGGGCTTTTTCATCTCGCATGCGCGTAGGAACAAAGGATTTAGCGATCATAAATGTTTGTATTTCTTGTTGTTTTTTTTGAAGAATTTGGTGCTAATTTTTTCCAATTGTTGGAGACAGCCGTTGTGAAATGATTTAGCTGTTATTAGAAGTGGTGACAGACAACCAAGGTCATTTATCCCACTAAGGATACCTTGGTGTACTGAGATCGGTAGACGTTTTGGGGGTGGGAGTAGGCTGAAGAGAAATTTGGCGATGTCATATGTCTGCTCTAAAAGAAAGGCCCTATGGTTTACTCTGTTTCCCCCCCAATCTACGGAAGTAGTACAAAAATTGAAGATCTCTCTGCCATCAAAGCCATTTGGAACAGGCATATCTTTAAAAATACTTCCTTTGCTGGGATTCAAACCCAATCCCTTGGTTGGGAGACTATTTCTACAACCTCCAATTCACCCTGATCCAGTGAAACGAAATCATTTTAATACTGCGAAGAAGTACTTCCAATCGGTGGTCGATGGGTTGGTCCTCCTGATTAGCTCCACACATGGAGAGATATGGTTAAAAATTTGTCTCTTATGGATGGTCAGCAAAATGTGGTACCTTTGAGCCAATTGATACATAAATAGGCGCATATTCAATTAGGATTAATCAGTGGCTTATGTATGACGAGAACGTTGGTTGATCATTAATATGAGGGAGGTTTTCCTTTAACACTGTTCGTTATCACAAACTTGCAGATTTATATAATAAGATATATGTAAGCATGATTTCTGGAATTTGTCTAGAATAATAAAGATATTTATTTTTAAATAAATTTATAAGTTTAATGACTGGTATGATGTTATTCATCGAGGCTAACATCTAAACCGTATTAAAAGAACCGGTAAGAATTATTATTAGTCATTTACGTATTTTGGAGAATTCATTAGCTGAATATAACCGTTAATTTAAAGAGGGCGATATATTTGAGTAAAATTGCACTCATTGCAGTAAAATTTGTCTAAAATGTTGTTATACACTAAAAAGAATTACAATGGACGAGAAACACCCAATTTTTCTGCTTACTTTTTTGTGTCTTTCAAATAATCCAATTGTAACGTATATTTTATTTCCTTCTTTCAAATGTTGTTCAATGGAACACGAAAAAGATATTTTACTTATTAGTTTCATGATTTTCACATCTATTTTACATTTTATAACAATGTTGTTGAAAATCAGATCTTATGATGGAATACGTTATTCAATATCGTTAGTTAAAATGCAATTTTACAGGTGCAATAATCGTAACTTGTGAACGATCTGAATTATTATGATGTTACGTGCAAGCATTTATTTCTCAGATGCGTAGTGAAGAATAAATATCTTCGAGTGAAAATTACTTCGGGTCCAGACCCGCATGGTTATGGCCTGTAAAATTTATTCAGAGGTATAATGGGCTTCCTTTGACTAGCCACGTAAATAATGGATAGCAGACCGTATTGCAATAGCTAGATAACCTTGCGCACTCTGAATATCCGCCTGTGTCAGAAGCTTGAGTTTTTGGATCGTTGGGTTTCAAGTGTTCTATAGTCTTGAACAGCCTATTCTCTCATTTTTTTGAGTTGCGCATTGGTACACAAGTCAACCATCAAAAGCCCAAGATAGGTATTTTGCAGTCGATCAACTCCGAGGGGAGAGCCAGTTTACGTGTCTTCTTAAATAAAAGTCCAAATCAAATGGCAGTGACCGTGGGAGGTAAGCGACGAGCGATCACCGACTGTGTGATATAGAACGATTCTTTCATACTCCCTCTCACATGGAAGTAAGTCCTTCAGTGTTCTTCGTCCGTGAGGGCGAGGAAAGATAGAGCAAATTCAATAGGACGAAGAGATCTGAAAAAGTGAATAGGCGAAGGAAATATTTTCACGTCTCAATTTGGCCGCCATGGTTCTGTCATGGGGTAGCGATATGGATGAGACACCAAAGTAAAATTTATGCTGGGAGATGGCTTATGCTCCGGATTACGTGACGGCATTTAAGAAAATGAAGGAAAAGTATTCGTGGTGGATAGTAAGACCACGCCTTCTTTCTTGCATGGTCTTCCGATTCGCAATAGTGAGGCTTGAGAACAATGTGGGGAGAAGGACGCAGAGAAGTGAAAAGAACGTGTAAAAAGGGGGAACAAAATAGTGTGACAGCCAGAAAGGAAGAATATGGATACGATTTTCGAAAAAATAGGATAAAATCTCTCGGGGAAGAGAGAGGAAGGAAGAGCAATGGAACTAATTCTATGAAGGATAATTGATTAGAACATAGCTTCGGAAAAAATATATCAGGAGGCTCCAGTTCGAAAGAACATTTTGGTTGAAAATAAGTCCAGGATTTTATCACTCCAATTTTCCTTACTTGCGTCCTATCCATCATATTATACGGGCTTTCTCCACAATTTCTCCATGGAACTACTCATTTAGCTGAAGCAAAAATGGGTAACAGCAACAACTACGTCGCAAAAAACTTTTCCCTTGCGCTAAAATTAGTGGATCCAATAAAAATTAAAACCCAATAAAATAATTTAATTATTCTGATGACGCATGCTACTGCAAGCCAATCTTTTTATTTTATCAGTGTTTTCTACGCAGTTATACTTTCTAACTTAAATATCACTGCATATGTGAGCCTTAAATTTTCTAAAAAAGATGTGAAAAGGTTTCACGGTCAAACTCACTTCACTTATTACTGGTTATATGCTGGGTTACTTATATGCTGGTTTCATATGCTCTCCGCTCAGTTCTCTACGCAAACAAGCACGTTTCTTGCATGCTTAAAAATTGGTGTCCTGCTTTCTAGAAATTATTTTATTAATATTGTTACCGGGAACTCATGCATTTAAATGGATATACTTTAAGAGCTCCGTATAACTTTAAATCTTCATTGCTAAGGAAATCCGGAAGAACTTCTTCATTTTACCGCTCTTCCAAATACCTTTCCATTTCACAAAGATAAAATGTCAAAGCACCTAACTACCTTTGCTTCCACATGTTAATTTTTTCTGTAGAAAAATACGCTCATTTTTCTGCTGTAGGTGGACTAAATTGGTACTAGTAGATGAATTGTATTTTTAGGTGATATATGTAACGGAGTCTAACATTACCATCTGTCTAAAACAATTATAGCGCAAAAAATTAACTACTCCCAATGTAGGTTACCAATCATATACGTTGCCAGGTTGGGGTCTTCCCACCTAAGACAGGTAAAACTATTCGAAGTTTCAATTTCACCAGATGTTTTTAACCTCCGATAGGAATTAAATGGCATTAAGGGTAGTACCATAGTTTGCAACAAAATTTAAAAAAAGCACAGTCCAGCTTCAACTGCAAGCCTCTGCCAACAAGTGGGGTGCATATACTTTCATTGAATGAGCATGAGTCTAAAGGAATTTCACCACAGTTATGAGTCGGGAAATGCGCCGATGTACTTAGTACACCTGCATAACCTATGGGTAACTTCAGGATAGGAACAAAGTGAGAAATCATCACTCAGTCTAATGGGAACTTAGAAAGATATTGTCTTTGTGGAATCAGTATGGTTTGATGACAATCGTAATAATATAACCTAAATAAGTACTGTTCTGAGGGGGCATATGCCTTGATGCTCCTGCAATACCAAAAACCAAATTTTGATGGCCACTTTAATCGATTCGAAAAAAAATACCTCCAAAATCGTGCTTTTCTTCACCATTCAATTGGTTTGCAGTAATTCGCCATTCCTCTTGCATATACACTCACCTTCCTCTTCCTTTCTCTTTAGCTCCTTCATTCTACGTCCTTCATTATTTTATTTTATTATTGTCCCAGATACTGCGAACCTGACCTCCCTCTGTTACTCTCTCCTTTAACTTTTCCATTGATCATGCATTTTAGGAGCCCTTTGTGTCTCAATAGGTCTGCTCGCCTCTGACTTGTGGTCTTCTGTAGGCTGCGTTTTCGTATGATTATCAATAAATTATTATATAGGTATTTTTGATATTTATAGTGAGTATAAGGTCATCCCACAAGAATTCTAGTGGCAAGAAAAGAAAAATCTTAAATACACTTGAAGAAACATAAGATATGTAAAGATCTTAGAATTAAAGATCTCACACCTCTAAAAAAAACAGTAAACCTGTACGGAACATTCGCACATTCAACTTTCCTCCCTACCACCCCACGTTTGCTTTGGGACGTAGTTTCAATTTACAATAATTATAATTAATTATTAATATGTAGGTACTGTTAATATCAAAAAGACCGGAAATAAGTCTTTCCTCTTCGTTTTTTATTTACACCTCCAAAGAAGCGTTCTTGATTCGTTACGTTTTTGTCTAAAATATTTTTCTACGAATTAAATGTTATGCAATAGCAGAAGTTGGTGATATCTCATATACCTTTGATACCTCATTTGTCATAATAGAATTTGTGTTAGTACAGAAAAGGTGATTTTGAAAACCGAAATAATATATAAAATGATGGCAATAGATACTGATTCATACCATGATATGGTAAAAGCTAAAACTCAGGTATAGTATATTCCATCCATTTTAGAGAAAAATAAATTTAAGAGCAACAATCCATGATAAAAATCCAAGTGATACATGCGATGTAATTAGATACAAACGCATTGGATTTGATTGTAACCCTCGTTCTACGGTATTCGCATGAAAGTCGTTAAATTTTTTTCACGTACGGGTTTCGTGAGAGGAAATATATTTCTGCATCTGGAATGAAAAGCATATTGGGTGAAATGGAGGCACAGAAGAGTGTTCGTGAGAGGGAGATAGAGCGAAATAAAACTAAGGACTGACTTGGAAGACAAGTGGGCAAACCCGGTTCCCACTACTGCACCTCTGTTCCCTTCCAATTCTTTCTCATGCACACCTTCCATCATCTCTTGCGCACTCCCCCATCCCCCGCCGGTAAAATCAATGAACTGACTTGTTTTCGTAAGCCAAACGATCATGAAACATTGGGCGAAAAAGATACGCAAGCCTATCTACCTACCCTGCAGCCCCGAACTCCCACACTCCACAGACCTCTTTCACTCTCCCGTTGGTGTGCCTTAGTTACCCATCCGATAAACATCTTTTGACTCCGCGACCTACTCTTCCCAAACAGTCAAAAGAATCTTTCTATTGCTAATTATTTCTTCTTTCCAATTCAAGGAATAGGTGCAGAGAACATGGTTCAGTTACTTCTGGCACGAAAACTTTCCACCATCGAGCGAATTCAATTTATTCCGGTGTTTAGGTATATTTTGCATGACTACATTTTTTAAAAGTTAAATCACATCGATCGATTACGTAATATAGGTGGCAGATTTAAAGTCGGAATGCATCTACCGAAGACTTAATCATTATTTTGTCATCCAAGATTGAAAATAGAATTTGATATTGTGTTTTTTTCAACTTACTATTAACACACTTATCCCTACTTTTTTCCCTTACTACGATAAACGCATTCCCCTCCCATTTTCAACTCGTAAAGAACTCTTTATTTAACTCGTTCTTTATTAATTTTTATATGATTATTAACTCCATGCAAACCACACTCTTGGTGTATTGAAATATTCTGTAGTAATATGTAGATCTTTACAAAACCGTAGTAGATAAAGCCTACACTTTGTTCTCATCCTCATTCTCCTGGGTCCATATCTCGGAATTATAACACTACGATTTGTAAAACTCTTTTCGATATCTTTCGTTCGCATTTCTGTTCCACGCGTTGGGTCATTGATTCTTCCATGTTATCATATATCCGCTATGATTCAATTCTTCGACACTATGCCCATTGTCAAACAAATTGAAGACAAGGAATTAAATTGTTCATTCAGTAAAAGTATGATTTAAATTGCCTTATCAATGTTATAAAAACTAATAACTCTTTCATAAACAATTAAAATTACACAATATTTCAAAGATAAGAATGAGGGTATGAGAATCATGAACGTTCATCCCTTACTTTCATTCATGATGTTTGCATTGAGGGAACATTTCTTTTAATAGACAAACGCTTCACTGAGACCCATTTATCTCTCTCTTGTTTCCCAGAATTAAATTTGTCTTTTAACCACATGGGAAATTAAATTCTCCTTTCATTCGTTCCGGCGGCGAACGATCTCAATACGATTTGAAATTGCAATTGTAAACTACCGGCTAAATGCCCGAGGTTTCTGAAACTATCTCCATTGGTCGTTTCACTCAAGGTTACACCGAGCGCATTCACTCAGCGTCAACTTTGAGGGAAAAAAACGAAGCGCACCACAATAGAAGTGGCCAATCTGTCGGAGCGGGAGAGAGGGGAAAAAAGAGAACTACAGTGAGCGCAAACCGCTTGGGTGTCGCCGGAAATGAACGCCAGGTGAAGGCAAAAAGAGGATACATTCTCGACCCGACCATTGCGACACGACTTTTATTTTATTTTTTTAAACCCTTCCCGCTAACCGCTCTAAAATCGCACAATTTCGGGTGCATGTGGCGCCGGTCAAACGCCATTTTATTCCCTGCCTCTCTTTTTCCGCTCGACCTGCGCGCTAAATTTCCAGGAGGCACGTCACCACGTACCTAATTTTCCCTTTTCGCCTTCCCTCCAAGCCCCGCACGACCCTCCCATCCCCTTCTTTCTTTCTCCCTCCCCAAAACCTTCTTTCTTTCCTCTACGCCCATACATCTCCCGCATCCCCTCCCACTCCAAACCACCCTCCCCCAATCACCAAACCCCCCACCGTATCCATCCCTCCCTCTCTTCCCCACACCAAGGCTAAGGCCGAAATCACTCTCCCTACCCCTCTTCCAACCCCTCCTCCCCGCTCCCTTCCTCGTGCGTAATTTGTAAGCAGTCCCTCACTCTTACGTCCGGGGGTTGGAGGGTGCGAGTCCCTTCACTGTCTATCTTCTCCATTCCCTAGCTTCCTTCGCTCCGCTGACCACCTCCCTCCCCTCCTCGCCCCAGCATCAATCCCATTTCCCTCCAGAAACTTCCGTGCACCATCCCTCCTGAGGGTCCACGTTCCCATCCCTCCTGGAATCTCTCTCCTCGATGCCCAGCCTCTTTCTCCCCCCCCCCCCGCCCCCTCGCAAAA
The DNA here is from genome assembly GCA_933228895.1 of Platycnemis pennipes. Classification (NCBI taxonomy): domain Eukaryota; kingdom Metazoa; phylum Arthropoda; class Insecta; order Odonata; family Platycnemididae; genus Platycnemis; species Platycnemis pennipes. The sequence continues at coordinate 113,093,433 of OW121847.1, forward strand.
CTCCTATCGCCCTCGGACCTTTACTGCCCTTCCGAATGAACCCTTGCTACCTTACGACCTACCTACAGCTCCCTGCTTCGGTCCCTAAGTATTTCTCTCCATCCCTCCATCTTTCCCTTTCTCTTCCGACGCTCTCCTCCCCCAAGCACGTCTTCTTCCCCGAAGTCATACGTTCTCACGGTTTCGACTCGAATCCCGATTTCTATCCCCAACCATCTTCTCTCTACCAACCCCACCACTTGCACTTCCTGCAGCTCTAACCAACCCCATACAGGTTTTCTTATACGTACACCTGCTCACTAAAACCGACATCATCCTCTTTAAAACCAGTTTTACCATCAAATCCTTCCTCAATTCTTGCTTGAAACCCTCCCTTGGCCTTTAACTTTCCCTTTTCCTCCTCTATATATATCTTCTTTATGTATATATTTCTTCCTTCAATCAGCTTACTGCTGTCTATTTCACAGCTTTCCCTCACCCCTAGTCCATGTCCTGATGAGACGACCGAGTTACAGCACGAATGTGGTCGTACCCGTTACTCGTTTCAGCCTCGCATGATACTACTGCTTCCTCGACGCATGGCATCCCGAATTGGTGAAGGCGAGAAGGAAAATAGTGGAAAAAAGTGGAGTAGAGAGGAAGAGAGAATGAGGCGGAGTGGATGGGAGTACTTTAATAAAGTCTCATCCGTCGTAACCCTGAGTCTCATTTTTGCTCCATATCCTCGTCTTCCTCTCTGCGATATGAGTCGTTATTTCTCCTTCGCCCCTCCAGCCATACCCCTCCCTCCCGAACCCTCAGTCCCTCCCATCCTTTTACGTCTCCTCCTTTATCTTTCGCTTCATTTATTTTTCACCTCGCTCCCATTTTCCTCGCCGTCTTCTCCTGGTGGGCAATATCCTACTCGATATCACTTTCCCGCTCTCGCTCTCTTCCTCGAACCCCTCCATTCTTTCAACTCCCGTTTTCCCTTGGATTTATCGCTGAATGACCACCTCTCCCACTCATCTCTGGTCTCTTCCTCAGCCTTCACCGGAAGCTTCGCTCCTCCTCCTAACACCCTCATACATTTGTGTGAGTTCTTATGTTCGTGTTCATTTTTCGGGAGGGTAGGGATTCCAAAGACTTCATCCCTTTTGCCTGCTTCAGTGGTGGGCTTGTGTGGTGGTTGATTTTTCACTATGAAGTGTCATGATAGGGATACTTCCTCACTATATAATGGTATATTTGGTACAAAGATATGATTATGTAATGGAATGTGGACACCACTAGTGTTCACTTCTACTCACTACGGCTATTCACACGCGAACACTAAAACTTACCAAAAAACTGTTTAAGCGAAATTATTTTTCACTAATTACTGGACTGGAGTAAAATGAAGCTCATTTTAAATTGATCTAAGGATAAGTTCAATTCTTTCTAATTCTTATATTTATAATTCTTTATCTCATCATTGAACTGAATTTATTCTTGAAACCAGCAAATTCACAGCATTGCTGTAATAACGGTTATATGGAATAAATAAGTACAGTATATTCAATGATACTAATATTATTTGTGATAAATTCATACCTAGAGACAGTAGGAATTTATGTCTTTTTTCGAAAGTTTACCTTTTGGATATTTCGATGAAAATTCCCAACGCCAATTGTAGAAAACACTATTACACATAAAATGAGGATATATTTGTTACTATTCTTTACATTACTTTGATACTATAATTGGCATTAATATACAAACTTCCTCAACAATAAATCAACTTTGTAATAGAAAATTATGAAACTTTAATGTTATGATTAAAAAAAAATTATATGCGACCTAAGCTGCGTTTGCTGTGGTGCAGTTAACTCCATTCGTGAACAAGATTCAAACCGACACGGATGCAATATGTAGACCAAATACATGCATGGGTGATCGGGAAACTTTCCATAACCCAGAAAAATGACCACGCACATTTTATAGCGTTGTGAATAACAAGTCTCAATTTTATAACTTATGTGCCAAAAACACTAGTATGCGCGTTAAAACGAAGTTCTGATTGATTTGGTTGGTGTGCACCAAACGTTTCACTCAATTACTTAACACGCCGCATGCGTAGTAAGTATGGGGATCCGGTCGGCAATATGGTGGAATATCGGTCTTACATCAGGCATGGCAGATATTTCTAATAACTACCGATTCCTACGTGAGTTTTTTGTATAGACCACTTATAAATATTTTATTTCGTCTTCCGAAATAAATTAGCTGTGGACCACTGGACCACCTTTCTTTAAGAGCTGGAAAATGCCGGCATCTTCTTGACCCATTTTTTTCTTAACTCTAAAATCTTAACTCCAACTGGTTTCCACATACTCACCCCTCCTTAAATGTCCTTAAGTTCTTATCTTGTGGCTGCCTCCCCCAATAATAATAATAATAACGCCAACGAGGCAGGCATGTCTTTCATTGTAAATTTCAAGCTTTCAAAGGGAATTCTATAGTATTTAAAGCACAGACGTGGTCTCACTCTTCCGCTACAGAATGCAATTTGCCTCGATTCCCTCCATGTCTCATTTCCGCTCTACGAATTCAATCTCCCCTAACCTGTGCTATCACGCTCCGACTCATGGAATAATTCACAAAACGGCGCCGGCCATAATTTTATGGCGGCCAATGGCAATCTTCTCCTGGACCCGTCGACTCAACTTTATGTTTAATGGGCGGAACGCGTCTCACGTGTGCTGTAAAACGTGCTCAAATGCTTTTCGGAAGGAAATCCAAATACGGGCAGGGAGGGGGGAGGGTTTGAAGGCAGAAAAATATACATCCCTATCTTTTCCTTAAATCTCCAATGTGCAACCGCTGGATGCGTAGGCATGCTAGTCACCCCTCGCGTCCGACCCCCCTCCCCCCCCCAAAATTGCTACACCCTTTCACCCCTCACCCTGTCGCATGCCTGTCCCCCTTGCTGATATAAAAAAAACATAAACCGCTTCCCAGCCCCGCGATGCGTAAACTAAAACCGAGCCTTCTTCCCAGTACACGTACGTCATACCCCCACTCCTAAGTTCCCTTTAAGATTCCGTCGGTCCAACTATCTTCGGAACCCTCCAGGGTCCCGATCCCCCGCCGTGAGGCCCTTCTCCACTTTTAGTTCGTCTCTTTCCACTCCACGGCACCGAATTTAGTCCGGCTCTCCTCCCCCCACCCACTTGGATGTCCGACCACCCGCCAGTTCTTACGTTCCCCACTTGGTCGCATGCTGGATTCCCATACCACACTCGATGGTTGGTTGGTTATTTAGGGGAGGCGACCGACAGCTGAAGTCATTTGCGCCATATAGGATAGGTGGGTAATGGGGTAATGGTAGGAGGTTTTAGGGAACGGAGGAAGGGTGGAGAGAAACCCGGCGTCGGCATTAGCCTACTCTTAACGAAAGGCGCCAAGGGGACCACGGCTTAACGTCCCATCCGACGGACGGAGTACTGTACTTGAAATGCCCTCCACTAGGCACTCAAGTGGGGACCGGTTTTCCACTGAAAAATCCGCCACTGCCGGGAATCGAACCCGGGCCTTCGGGATGGGAGGCCAGTATTCTAGCCACCACACCAACCCGATCCCCTGCCACACTCGAGTTCACCCCATCCCTCTCATTATGTAGTTGTCTCCTAAAATCACCCGTTCGCCACCAAACCCTCTTCATTCTCACCAAAACGACCCGCATACCCGTGTCATTACTGCAAAAAAAAACCAGGAATGAATACCTACTATCGACTTTCTCACTGTTCTTTCAATTTAATTTCATATTTGTGCATTACACAAAGATCAATGTAAGAATGTCAAGGTTAATAGCTGATGTGCAGGAGGAGAGTAGGCTCAAAAAATTGGTAGAAGACACGAAAAATAAAATCATGGAAAGGTGAAAGAATATAATTTTGGAACTAGAATAACCGTAGATGGGCGACGTAAGATGGTAGTTTGGGACAGTCGATTCTGACAAAGGCAGAATCTTCTTTTAACTCAAATAACAAGATAGAAATGAAAAAATCTATAACAATACATATATGTACATTATAAATTACAACTATATCTAGGTATGCCCCTTTAGAACATGGAGGTATGGGCAATTAAAATAATATGGAAATCAAGACTGAAAGCTTCAGAAATATTGCATTGTAATAAAAAGATTTATATTTAGCTGATTGAAGTTACAAACGAAGAAGACTGAAGGAGACTTGAAGAAGCAGAAGTCGCTAAGGGAAACCTTAATAACCATTCTTTGATAAACCATGTCTGTTGAGGATAGCCATTTGTGTAAACTAGGAAAATATGAATCTCAATAAAGATTTAAGAGATACATGGAACAACTTTTGAAGGATACAAAAGAGGAGATGTATGTCAAAATGAAGAGATTAACTGAATAATGATGGGTTTAGATTATCGTCAAAACAAGCTTAAGATTAATGACTTGTGATGATACTCGGTTGCTGGAGAAGTTTCGGTAATAATCACCGCAAGGGCGTATTGCAGTCGACAGAAGCGTTAGGTCAATCTAAATTTTCAGATTGCTTCGGAAAACATAAAAGTTATAAGCTAGTAGAAAAATGGGAAGTACGAGAGGACTGTAGACAAACTATGCATAGACGTAAACATATGAATGGAAATACATTAATTCATATGCATTTATTCATGCAATACCTACAGCCATGCGCAGTCTTCCTCTTCAATACAAATTATTGAAATCCCATCGTCATTCAATAATTCCCCACCCGTTTCCTTCTCCCCCATCCGCCCTTCACTTCCTGCCCTGCGATCCCCTCTCTATGGAACTCGCACTCATTCTTAGAATACTAAGCATTCAAAAGAAGTGCATGAATTTTTTCTTTCTACTGAGCGGGGCAGAAGATGGAGGATTCCATCCCTCCTCCTCTCTCTGCCGCGCCGACTTCTCCGTTCTCTTTAAATATTTCATCCCGCGCGCCGAGGCCTTCTGAGGCTGCTGATTTATGCGGCGGATCCACCGTGGTGCAAGGAAAATATAGGCTCCTTTTTATTTCTCCAAATCGGCAGGGAGGAGGAAAGCCACAGTCCGGTGCGAAGTGTATGTTTTTTGCCCCACCTCCGGGTCACCGGTCTCGGAGCGCGCGTTTATTTTCCGCGAGATTCCTGGCGGTGCGCTAATCTGGAGAGAACGCTTCATTTTCCATTCCATCCTTTCCCATTGCAGACCTGGGAGGAGATTCGGGAATCCACGTTTGTGGGCATGACTGATATTATTTAAAATGTAGAGTGAGGGATTTTCTGGACTATTGAAGAAATGATCTGTGATGTGAAAAGGTAATGAAGTACTGCGATCAATCAGTAGGAGATAATAGATCACAATTTTTACTTAATGCATTTTATTAATCAATTTCATCCCCACAGTGTAACGAAAATCACGTTTAGAGTGCTGTTTTACGAACGTCTCATTGAGACGCATTATTTACGTGTTCCTCTCCTTTATAGGATTGAAAACTACAAATCATCTTCTATTAGGAGATTAAATACACCATTCCTATAGACCACACCATTAAAACTGCGAAATGAGAACAGGAATACTGTAAGGATAAGCTGATAGCAAGTGTTGTGGAATTAAAGCCTCTCAACTAAGTTGGAATAAACTTCTTTGACCCAATGCATAAATGATTATTCATTAGTATGTTTTCAATTCTGATATCTTGCTGTAATTTTAGACCGCGTAGTAACCAAGTAGGTAGTGGGTTGGGTTTCTGGGAGGAGGTCTTAGCTTTGAATCCAATGTGTTAGAAGTGTATTCTAAATAATGCCTAGCAAGACATTGGCACTTGCCTTCTTGCCTTTTCCGATACTAATGAGAATCTCAGAGTGAACGTCCAGGAGTGTTAGGAATATTTTAGGACATCAGGATGAAAGGGACTAATAATAGAAGTAAAGATCCAATTTCAAAAACTGCACGGATGTCGAGAGAATAACGATAGCTTTAAATTCACATAACAGATATGTTATTTTATTTACATAAACATACGTCAGGTGCATCAAAGTCTGGCATATCAAATAAATCTCTGCACACTATGTAAATAATACTGTTTGGAAGTACATGACAATTTAACTCTGCGAGCAGCTCCTGAGGCAAATGGCATTTTATTCCCTCTGCTATGAAATTACTCTCTCTATACTGTCTCTCGACACTCTATGAATATATACCATAAATACGCTACTGTATAGACTAATATTATTACTGCGTTTTAGACATAATTTGTGAATGAAGCCATAAAACTTTTATTCTTTCTGGCCCAAACATTATTTCGCTTACATTATAGATTTTATGCCCAAAGTGAAAATTCCATCAATATTGTAATGAATGTAGGTTTTGTGAGAATACAACTGCAAAATAAAATGTAGACCTTAAATTTATGTCTCCTGTGATGGACTGGTCAATAATTTGGCTCAGATCCGGAAAAACCTAATACGCTAATCCACGTATTTGGACGTACGATCTCTTCATGACCAAGAAGTATAAATTGGCTTGTTCTGATGAACTGCTCCCAAGGTAAAAAAACGTATTTTAAGTAACCATTTTTTTCATATTTTTAAAACCCCAAATCCATAACTTATTAATTGGGCAAAGAGCTCTCAAAGTTAGAAACTTCACTATTTCTTTTTTTATAAATCCCCACGACAATTTTGCTATGCTAGCCACTTTCAAAATTGACGCACTCAACAGCTGTTTTTAGGCAGATGTCTTTACCACCGGAAAATCAATCAATGCAAAAATGTTCCAAAGAAAATGGAACGTTTCTAACAAAATTGAGGTTTCGTTGCTTACGGTGCAATTTTATTTTAACGGATTACTTCATTGACCAATATGTGATCATTTGATCAAGTGAGTAACTAGAAGTTCCATACATTTTGCACCAAAAGCTTTGTATGATAAACTATTCCAAAAATAAATTTTACTAGATGAAAATCTTCTGATTACTAGATGAAAAAGTACCATTAGAGCTGGAAACAAAATTCTCTTACATGTATAATATATAAAAGTAGTAAATTAGAAAATATAACGTTAGTAAATGTTGTAGGATTATGTAAGTGTCAAAGGAGGGTTTGATGAAACGTTTCGTGAATTTCTCTTTGAAATAATAACTCAATGAAAATATTTTAAAACAAGCTCCGACAACTAAGCAACTTTGGAGAAAAGACAGAGTAAAGATTTAATATCCCAGTCTGAAACGCTGACCATTTCACAACGCTTTTAATTACAAGTTATGTGATTCAATCATTGCTAATGTGCACATCATATTCTAGTATATCTATGATAGAGTTCCTTTCTGAACGATCTACATTTACGTTAGATTTTGGCACAACGTTTCTCTACCCTTTCAGTTAACCTGTCGCGTTGCAAAACTCACTAGATAGGCAGGAGAGGAAAATGTGAGTTTAATTGCATTTTTTTGCATAATATTTCCTTCTCTATTCTAACCTCTGAAACTGTCATCCCTTGATTTTCTTTATGTTTACGTTTGCCTCCTCATCACTCTTACCTTATTCTCAAAGGGAAAAGGACCAGTTCATAAAGACATGGCCACTAGCAGCCGTTATATTTAGCCCTTAAGGGCTTCACCTGCAACGCGAGAGGAAAAGTTTAATAAAATCTGAACCTTATACTGTCTCAAAAGAAGCTTAACGTACGTAAATTCAGGTATCTTTACCGCAAGTCCTATTAGATAAAATTTGATCACCGGCCATTTAATACATGAAAACGATATGAATTGTAGAAACGAGGAATTAAATAAATTGCATGTGATGAGTTCCGCTATCATCCATAGGTGGTGTGAGGGATATACACAGGTACTTGCGCATAAAATTGAATCAAAGTGGCAATCATTTTAGGTTTTTATTGAAATGAGTAGAGTGAGTTTATTTCAGTTATGAAAAATCATTTACATCTTGAAATATCATTTTCGAGAATGTCATATATCCCTCACGTATTTCATAGCTTCCATGATTTATTTGCTCTCACATGGAACAGGCTTCTTTTGGTTGCATTCAAACTAAGTCATTGTTCTCCTCAGTCTTTTCGTTTTTTGTTATATGGAGAAATACAACCTCTGTAATTCCCTTGCTAGCAAGAACGAGCTAATATTTGCTGGTAAATTTAAATTTAAAAATTATTTACTTTCCATTTATACTTAACTACCCTAGAATATTCAATATGAGTTGTTATCAGCGTTAATGTATGGAGGCTTGGAAACTATTTCTTTCAGTTTAGACAATTATTTTAAGCGAATATTTCCTGAAGATAATTACAAGATAGGCCTGGTTATGGGTAGGATATACTGGAAATTAAAGAAGGGTAAGAGAAAACCTCCATCGAATTTCCATCTTTTAACCGATACGTCGTGAAGTTTACGGTTTAATTTCTTAACCCATGGACGGAGTAGTAGACTTGGATAAATCTCCTCAGCGCAGTCAAGTAGCGACTGGTATTCCATTAAAATTCTCTGCAACTTTCCAAATTTGAACCTTGGCTTTACGTGTGGGGAGCTAGAACACAAGTAACGACACAAAACGTATTGCAATTTAGAATAGTTGTGCATTTATTTTCTTTTTCTGAAGTGCATTCAAATCCCATGATGCTTATCGTCTCAAAATGAATGCCCCTATAGCTTCAGCTTTTCCTTCTCCCCATCTTCGCTTTCTCCCTTGACCCTTGGCAGGCAATTCATCTGGGATCGGCCTTGCCGACCGCCGAAGCATGCACGTTCCTCTCGGCTGGAACAATGGCAGTCCCTCCTCTCTCTCCGCATCGTAGCCGTTCCCCCGATTCAACTTCTCCCCCGTACACCTCCGCCCATACTAATCGCACCGCAACTTCCCTCCATCCTCAAAGCACCCTACGCACGAACCTCGCGATTAAAGCCTCGCCTACGCGTTTATGCTCCCCGCAGACAGCCCTGCCCTCCCTAATGCGACCCTTTCCTTCCCACCGAAAATCCTCCACCCCTCCTTTTATCCCCTCGCTCTCTCCTCTCGCCATCCATTGTTTCGCCATGCTTTTCCATCCTCTCTCTCTCTCTCGCTCGACGGGTACAGTGCCTGGGATCGCACGGCCCAGGCAGGTATGCTCCAGCACCAAAAGCTTTTTTTTCTCTCTCTCTCTCTACACCACCACCTACACCTCCCATCCTCTTGACTCCCCGCACCCATTCACCCCCGAAGCATATTTCCAAACCGAGAATCTCTCCGTTAGCCCTCCTCCCCATTCGCTCCTCAGCCTTGCCCTCTCATCTCCTCCTCCCTACCCCCTCGTCAATAACACCACTATCCTCGTCCGTTTGACTGGCGAATCAGCATGCAAACACGTATTACACATCATGTATATAATAGGAGTGGTTCTTAGCTCCTCATTAGCCCCTCACTTCCATTCTATCCTCCGCTCAGGTCCTCAGTACTGCCCCCTTTCGTCTCAAGAAGATTTCATTCCTGCCGTTATTCCCTTCGTCCATCACTTTACATTCCTCTTTTCGTGTGATCCAAGGCGGAAAAGTTCTAATAGTTGGGATCTACTGGTAAAAGAAGGTTTCAGGATCGAAGTATAGAAAAATTTGGGGCTAGGAAGAGTGCAATAGTTGGTGGCGAATGAACCAAGAGGCTTACTTCAACAGTTATGTTTATGAATTCAGTATTGAGGTGCTAAAATTACGAGATTTATTTATGTCATTCCATTGTAACTTATTCCTAGCTCTAATTCTGAGACAGTATCCGCGCAAGAGGTAGAATTCCAAACCAAGATCATTGCGTTTTCAGGCCGGCGCCTAGCCCGCCGGATTACTGCGGCCGGCATGGGTTGGTGGGAACGAATATTTGTGTGTTATTGGGAAGAATGGCGGGGCTTAATGGGACGCAGAATTTAGGGCCAAGGGCGTGAATGGAGAACCCTCTCTTCCCACGAAGCGTTATGGGAATGCTTCCAGAGGGCTTTTACTATCAAGGTAAATACACTATAAGGCCATATTAACTACCAATTTGGGAAGCAAAGTAAAATCTGCAGAATGGCTCATAGGATATGACCAATTTTATAATATACTCAGCATTTCCGAGTACCCTTTTTCCAGTTAAGTGAACCCTCTCTTGCTAATTTTCTTTCCAATGTTGTCCGTCAAAGTAATTCTTGGTCTTAAAAAATACATTAGTGCATATTTGTACATTTTATAATTACATGTTATCAATTCAAATATTGGTTTGACGCAGCTCTCCATTGAACTCTCCTATTGGCTTATCTCTTCATTAATAGTTTTGGTATGCACAAGTAATTATTTATATGCTAAATACGTATGCCTAAATAAATGTTCTGGTTTAAAATTACTTCAAAATAAATTAAATTATCTATAAATAAAGTGCTTGCAGCACGATACAGACTCACTAATTGATAACTCTATTCGCTAAAATCCGTTCTCTTCGTCCATCAACAGGTAGATGACAAAAAATATTATAATATGATAATACCCACCTGGGGTGAATATTATCCTGCTGAATCTAAGTAGTTTCTTGAAGGATGAAAGGATTTTATTTGCTGTTGTCCTAGTAGTCCACTAACCATGCCTGCTCTTGAGCTCAATTTGAGCGGACAAGAGTGAAAGGACAATTTGTGAAAGGCAAGTGGAATGAGGTGGACAGTCTCTTTGGTCGCATGAAGGAAAGGAGTAGTTCCCGGAGGGGCATAGTCTTGGAAAGGAGATCCGGAGGACGTAAATCGAGACCTTGGCGAGCAGACGTGTAAGGGGAGGGTAACCAAAGGTAGAGGAGGAGAAGGGAAGCAGGAAAAGAAAACGATGGCTGTTGGTAAAAAGGGAACCCCTTTTAAGTGGGACAGGGAGGCTTGGAGATGAAGGCACCCCGAGCCATCGGACCTTGGATTCGCCGGAAGATAGTCGGGGAAGAGGAAAAGGAGAATGCGCGTAGGGATGGATGTGGACACCCTATTTCGTCCCGTAGGGACCACCTACTTGCCCTTTCGGCTCTCCATTCTCTTTTTCCTCCACAAGGCTTCCCTTTCACCTGCCCACACGTTCCCGCTCGCCTCGTGAGATCCCGCAATCAGTCCCATTCCTCACTCCTTCCACCCCGACCTCACAAACTCACCCGCTTCCAGCAGCCATTTCCATACGACCTCATTACCCCGACCCGCATCCCGCGCCGCAAACTCTTCACGTGCGTAAGCGCCGCACTCCACATGTCCCTCGTCGACTCGTTTGATTTTTCGCTCACCCCCTCCTCTCTACCCCTCTTGATCTCCCTTGCTGAGTTGGCTCCGCCGGACCGCCACTTTCCCGTCGTCGTAGGGGGGGAGGGAGATTTCCCGCAGTTACCCAATTTCCCCAATCCATTCTACCCTCAGAACAAATATTCAGCCTCTTGTTGTCGCCCGCAAGGGTGATAGCGGTATTTTCCCTCTATTCAGCGATGACTTAGGCCTCTATTAGCCGTGGCAACCAGACGCGCCACCGAGCCTTCCACCGGTGGAACTTGTCAGTCGTGGGGCATAGAATCATATGAGTCCTATTAGCCGTGGCAACCAGACGCGCCACCAGACTTTCCACCGAAACCAGTCGACTGAGCCACGCAACCGCGCCTTCCACTTTGGGTTGCTCAGCAACGTTCCGGGGCATTGGAGTATATGTAGCCTACTAGCCGAGGCGACCAGACGCGCCACCGGTGACTGAATATTGCATGCGCGCGCATCATACTGCCCTGACCAAGACGCTCCAGGCAGACACACAATCTCAGTTCACAGTCCAAACTAGTGGTGAGATGTTCGCTCTTGTGAATTGAATTTCTGTGTGTTAATATGTTTTCGCCGGGGGCGGTGGTGAATGAAGATGGTGATCGCAATTTGCAAGAAGGTGAAGGTGTCGCTTGTCCAAGTGTAATAAAGTACAATAGTGTGTAATAAAGCCCTTTGGTAAGTCTAGACATCAACATAGGATGCTTCCGAAACCTTCTCACCCTTCGCCTTCTCTTCTTTATGAGAAGAGCTAGCAATAGTACGTCCTCACAACACAACACTATTTTAACCACTACTGTGTGCTGGGTAATTTTTGAACCGATACTGGTGGCGCCACCGGTGACCTGGGCGGAGTAAACCCGAGCAACCAGACACTCCACCGGTGGAACGTCCGGTGGAGTGTCCAGGTTGCCTCGGCTAATAGAGGCCTTACGTCCGGCTTCACCCCCTCTCCCTTCTGCAAGAGTGGGTCGTATCATGTAGGTTTTCATACTGGGCCTCATTGTTTTATCTCTGACGCCAGTTTCGAAATAGATACCACACGCTTTTAGTGGGTGAGGAAATTACGTCTCCATCACCTGAAACATGACGTTGCTATGCAATTATTTACAACCCTACATCATTCCTCTCTAATTTCGATTTTGATTACCATATGGCAGCTCTCTCCTATTGATTTCTTTTGTTTGTCTATGCATGTGCCCATTCATCGTCCTCCAAGTGTTTTCCCTTCTACATTTTCAGCTGTTACAATATCAACTCAACATGTCTTGCATTCCCTTCAATGTTTATATGGCTCAGCTAATTACCATAATGAATATATGTATTTGGCATGTAGAGTGATCAATCCCCGCAAGTGTAAAATTAAACAGGTTGCTGGTTCACCTTCCAACACTAATGCTACTAATACTAGTAACAATTCATTCTATTCCATGTTGCGTCCACTCCATCCGCCTTTTTACCCCGTATTTATCTCTCTCTACTTTCATTCACGTTTCTTTTATCTGTTCATTTTATCACGCAGATATATTTTTTCAAATCCAACTCTTCTATTTCATCTTTCTCAGATTTTTGGATGGAGCCTATGAATGACACTTCCAGCTCCACAATCCAGTAGTATTAAGACGCTTTTCAGCTATTGTTTTCTTGTTTATTTCAACGCCTTATGTGAAAACATTCTCGTGAATATACCCTTTTATATTTTCACATCATATATCTATCTATTCATACTTTAAAATGGTACTATTTGTGCTTCTTCCAATGAAGCCCAAATTGGTTCTCTGTTATTTGAACGAGTTCACCTTCTCTGTTCTCTAGTATAGTCACACGGTGATAACCTATAAATTACTTTTACGTGTTATTGAAAATTATTCTTTTGGTTTTCTGCTACACATGAGTTATCGTTTTACCCCTCATCCTATTGTGTTGGGAGCATCTTCTTTTGTAAATCCACTAACAAGTACCTTCCCGTATTACCATACACATTGACAAACATCCGTGTACTTCTATCAATAATAATATAAGGAAAACGGGGATACACAAACTCAAAATATGTCTTGATACGAATAAAAATTGTTGCATTACTTAAAAGGCAAGTATTATCTCCATGCCAACGCGACGTGATGAAGCTTCCAGGAGAAAAAAATGGTAATTACTCTGCGCAGTGCTTGAGTAAAAAATTGGGTGGGATTTAGTAGCACGAATTTTGGAGAAATCCTACTTCTATCAATCAGCTTACCTATTCAATTGCTGAATGGTTTGACCCAGTGGAACTGCTTAAATGGAGACAAGATGAATTTTTCAGAAGGCCCTCTTATGTATAACCTGAGGCTCTAATGAAGCAATCTGAGGAAGTTTCCAAAAACTTCATCAAGATAGCAACAAATGAAAAACTTGCCCCATAAGTAGACACAAAATGAGAAAGCGATATCCTCTCGTAATAAAACCTAAACAATTTAGTTTAATTCGAATTGATGGGGAATTATAGTAGTTATCGAAAGGTAATTTTTTGCGCTCCGCACGATAAACTTGAATGAAAAAAGACGATATAATGCTGAAAGTACTGCAATTAACTAGGTATAATTTGGCATACAATACTATAGTCCTACAATAAATGTCGGGTATCATCACAATCAAGAGCGCGAAATGAAATGCAATGCAGAAAGAACTTTTAACACGAGAATGGAAACCTAATTTATACGGCGTCTGACTTCAATGGAATAGCATTAGCGTTAGCCGAAAGAAACTCGAACCGAACACAGGCTCTACCAATCTTTACCAAATATTCAGGCGTCATTAGGATCAATTGATTAGTTAGGTGCTCATACAAACACAAGAACTTTCCATTAAAAGAAAGCGAGTGTGAATTAAGAAATGCTTTTAGTCAATGTTATACGAAGTCAATCTGAAAATGAATCATGATATGGGGCTGATAAGTTGGCTTAAGCTTTGGATTTCCATCTTGATAGACTGCCTTTACGTCCTAGTGGTGACAAATACTCCTCTCCGGAGAAGTCTTTGTCACCGTTCCCTGTAGAGAGCAATTCAATTCTCTCCAAACGGATAGGATATTATAGCCTTTGATGAATTTACATTCAAAGAATAAAAACGCCAACGCCTTGTTTTCTCCACCCATTCTTGCTCCCCATAACCCTACTAATGTCAAGCAATTCACCTGTACTCAATGGGCCGAATGATATCTGTTCTTCTGTCATCTGCCTCTTCTCTCAATTAAAACTAATTCGTGACGCATTCCTCCTCGGCAATGACAAAACTTCTCATAAATGTATTGAATTTATTTTTATAGCCGAAAAAGTTGAAAAACTCCATGCTGACGTGGGAGAAGGAATATACTGTGGAGGAGACACGTTCTGCCATATCCCGAGGATGTTGGAATTCTAAGTGGTCATGCGCACCATTGAACGGGTAGATAGACAATGTAGACACCCTTGTAGATAGACAAGGAAGTGAGTGTTACTCAGAGAAAGTTTTGCATCACCGCCAAGGTTGAAAGAAACTCAAATGAATCCGCGAGGCCAAAATTGGGAAAAACGAGTATAAACTACGGCGGAGACAGTGGACTCAAAATCAGCCACGCGTAGGACCGATGCCTAAAAACACATTGTGCTGCCTGCTTCCGCTCCACCTATCCTTCTTGACATAGTAACTAAGGAATATATATGACTCGCAAAAATTGGCTTGGTGCAGCTGTTTTCTCAGCAGAAAAACTGTCCAGCAATATTCAGGAAATATTGAGCTCACTCTAACTATTCACCGAAACATTCGCTAGTTCTTTATTTAATCGCATGAGATTTTCGGTTAATAGTTACCTCAATAATGTCCCCTATGAATGGCAATTGTCCTGAGTGCTTGATTAATCATATTCAATTTTAGGTTAGGCACCAATGAAAACGCTTAAGTGAAGGGAACGTTGCTAATCTTATGTTTTCAAAAAATTAATAAATTACTCCTTACCCTGACAAGAAGTACAATTTATTAAAGCAAGTCACGAAACTTATATTTATTCTTTTTCTTGAGATATACTAATGCAATAAATGAGCTCAAATAACTAATTTTTCAAAATGTAATGAGGGAAAGGAACTGCATTTTTAAAGTGGGGGATTCAATATAAATTCTTTCCTTATTCAATATAAATCCTTTTCCCTCTGAGAATTCCACTCTCCTGAATTCTAAAAAGCATAAGGAATCCACCATGAACGAGTATAAAAAATTCATCTTAGCGATATGTAGCAGCACACGAGTGGATGTTAATATTTAATTTCTCTCCCTAAAACTTCCCAGTGCTCATCTCCTGACTCTGTGAACGTATCTCAAATAAGGTATTCAAACTTAGGTCATAAATATCCTATACGCGTGTGTGGATTAAAATTTTGCATCAATGTCTTACAATATAGAAAAATTATACATATTTATTCGTTCCTGTAACATTTTTTCCATCTGCATGCCAAAATGCTGGCTTATGATGGACGTCAATCGTGGTCTTAGTCATGCGTGCCGCTTGTACTTGGAAGTGCATAGCGAACTCGTAACGTAAGCAGGATATCAATGCAGAGTATTAGCGCAGGAAGGTAGAAGCGGCCGCGAATGCTGCACTTTATAAATTCTTATTGTCCCAGGGAGTCGGCAAATTAAGGCGTCATTTTACGAGTGACGTAGATGTAATTTAAGAGACCTCGCTTTACCACAAAGGCTTTGCATATTTGATGAGCTCCCACCATTCCATTTCGCTGTCTTTTTCTCTAAAGTACGGTTATAATTTCGGTTTTTAGGCCCTTAACATCTGGGTGAATCGTGGTGGCCTAGTGTGAAGAGTGCTGAACTACTGACCACAGCGTCCCGGGTTCAAATCCCGGGCACATGCCCTCCATGACACCCCAACCTAAAATCCTTGCGAACCGATTTTCTGCGTGGCAGAATATCGTAGAAAATCACAGGTGGCCCAAGGAAAAGAACTGACCCCCCTGCCCTGAATGTGTAAGGTACATACGCACGCCAATATCTTAGTACGGGGTGATCTTCCCTCACCTATCATAAATCAACCATCCGGTTGAACACTAATTTTTTTCTGCACCTCAAAATTGTCAAAATGGATTTATGCACAGATATTGTGTCTACCTGCCGGTGCTCTACTCTAATTTATTCGCATTTCGCTGAATAAAATGGATCCGCTTCAAACTATTGTTTCTTCAACTAATAACCTCTTGCAATTGAGTTTAAAATTACTAACTTTGCATATTTAATATTTATATCTATTTCTTTACAATTGGTGAAAAGAAAATTGGCAAATTGAAATGGTTTTTTATCTCTCAAAGGATTTACCAATCAGTGCAAACTATATTATTGAACATATCCTTAGCATTATTTTGGGCCATAGGTTTTGTACAGAATATTTTAGGCGAAAGCAATAGAAATATTAGAATGAAAAAAAAAAGAAAAGTACATGCATAATTTACGTAGTGCTTTGGAGAAGAACAGTGGATCAAGTGGACAGGGAAACGGGAAAAAGGAAAGTAAAGCTTGCCATCCATTGTTGCGTTGAAAAAGGCTTGAAGGAAAATGATATGTTGATTAATGTAGGGTATATTTAACGATCATGAAAATGATACCAATCAAACTAGTGCCTGAAAGGGACTAATTTACTATTTTTTTAGCAAGAGTTTTATATAAGTTTGGAGAAAAGTGAAAGGAGCATGAATATAAATCAGCAAATGCAATAAGCTTTATAGAGAGAAAAGTTTTGAGAAGTAGAGATGCATAGATGGTGTGTGAATTTAGTGAGGGTAATTTGAATCCGAGAATACTAAATAGCCGGATATTAAATAAAGCAAAAAGACATTACTTAAACTGCGTTTGTTGTGGAAAATGTATGCCCTGCAAGAAATATATAAGGGGAAAAAGTTTTGCCAAGTGGAATAACGGGCAAGGAATTTATCCCCCCCAAAAAATGGGGTACTACCTTTTGGAGGAAAAAATCGTTAGGTTTCCATAAATAATCGGAGGAATGAATCATAAGAAATAGAGGAAATTAGTTGTTTCAGATGTAAGTAGAAAGAGGAGAGCTAATGATTCAAGTGCAATCAGAATCTAAAAAAACTTTTACTGGACGATGGAGGAGGGTGAATTGTAATTTGAGTTTGTTAAATTCTTTCATCAGAAGAAGGGTTTAAAAGTGAATTTGAGTAAGCCTTACTCTTTCGAGAGCCTTATTAACAATAAAAATATTTTTTAATACTTATTGCCAATTCCAAAAATGTACCACTCCTAATTCTTGTATTTAAATGCATGCATGCATCATCGCATATTAAATTCTCTTGAGGAGTTTTCAACACGCATTGCTCTGTGGATAAAAGATGTAGTCGTGATATTTAAATTTCACATTTATGAGTATGCCTAAGTTTAATCTTCACCAGGCTTTTTTATGTGACCGATATGTTAAAAACTGTTATGAGAAATGAAGAGATAGGATGTAAGTTATAAGCTTTAAAAATTAAAATAGTGACCCATGGATTCATCTCCTATTATTACTATCAATATGTGTACAATGTACGAAAAGTGAGTTTAGTTTTCAAACCTGGTTGCAGATGATTCCTGAAACAAATCTTTCTATATCATGAAATGTAATTAGTAAATACATGAACAGTTCCCCGAAGTTAATGACCCTACCATACATCAGATTTTAGTGCTCTACAGCAATTGCTAATGGGTAAATTAGGTATTAAAATTCATAAAATGCAGTCACAAATTTCTCTCATAATACCAAAATATGACTATGCCGGTAATTATATCTTGGAGAGCGGGCCGGGTCGTTGCAGTGGTTAGTGTACAGGTTTATCACTACGTGGGCTTGGGTTCGAATCCTGGCAGTGGAAGATGTTTTCCATTGGTAATCCGGCCCCTACTTGAGTTCTTTGTTAATAAAATTCGATTTCAGTACTCCGTCCGTCGGATAGGACGTTAATCCATAGTCCCCTTTGCGCCTGTTGCTAATGAGCAGGCTAATTCTGACGCCAAGTTTCTCTCCACCCTTCCTCCTTTCCTTTCAAATCCCATCCTCATACTTTCCACCCAGTCAAAAGTGCCAATTAGACTTTGAATGAGACGGAGAAAGACTTTGAAAACACATAGGATATTGTAAAGTAAAAAACACAATGAAATATTTCACATTCGCTTTAATTTTACCACGATGCGCTCCTTTGTAATTTAATCCCTCGCCCGGTTACTGAAGCAATTGTTTCTCTGTTACCCTAGGAAATATTAATTTTTGAACCAAAATTAAACACGCTTAGAATTCAAAAGTCCGCAATTAAGGTTCTCGCTGTATATTTTATCTTTTTACAAATTCATGACTGACCGAAAACTAAATCTCTTTGATCCTAGGTGCAAGTTTCCGAGGAGGATTGAACCGCTTTCAGCCCGAGGCCCATGTATTCGAATGTTGTAAATCGTAAGTAAAGTCAAATTTGTATGCAAATTGTTTATTTTAAAACATATAGGCCTCAAACCATGGAACTCACATAATGACTAACGGAATTAGTTGACACTAATTTGATAAATTACCGTTGCTCGAATCCAATTGAAACTGTCATTGACAATATTATTGCAACTAAAAATTAATTTACGGTGTTTAGACCATCACTCTCGTCATTTTGTAATTCATGCCGCTAATTATCTACGATCTTTATCATGCCGGCTCCCGGCGTCGCCCAAGCATCCTGCTGGGTTTCAATCTGTAATTACAAGCCATGTGAATGTGTTATGGAAGTAGGCAGAACAGCTCTTATTTATGCCTCATGTTACGCTCTCACGCTAATAAAATTAGGGTTAAGTGAAACCATGGCATCGCATGGAACATTGCGGGATAATTGCTTTTTAAGTAGGCAATATTTGGTTTCGCGAAACGATTCCGAGCGCGCGCAATCAGAAACGGATTGGTTTTGTTCGCGTCGAACGGCGTTCCCATTTAAACAGGGAAAGCGCACCTAAAACCGCAACGGTCCTTACCACCCTTAAACCAGAAACGCGTGAATATTTAAAACACATTGTCCGGCGGTGACCGTAAGATTTACGTCGACCTCGCCCAAAGGCTAACTTTTTAAACCCTCTCCATACCCTTTGGCTCTTTAATCAGGTGGATCAATATTCCGGTCCACTCGCTGATAAACGACAAAGTTTTCCCACCGTCTGGCGTAAGTATGAAAGGGTCGTTAAATTTTCTGGTCTACTGAATGAAAACGTATCACCAGATGGCATGGTCGAAATAATTTTTTTTTTTACAAAATAGCTCCTCAATATTCTCCAGCGTATATAAAGTGGAACATAAAGTATGACGAAAATTACACTTGCTCCAGAGAAATGATGGCTGTAATCACTTTGTTTATGGGCCACCGAAACGCTCTCGGGGAACTTAACCCTCATCTGTTCCAGCAAGTTCTGCCCATATTTTTCGTAGTATTTATGGCGTTAGGTTTTAAGCTGCTCCAACTGCTTAGGTTTTACTGTAACGACTGACTTTAAACCTAAGATAAACACGAAACTCATGTTCGAGGACCATCGACCTATGGTTTGTCAGGCCGGCACGATAACGACTTGGCTTTTGCGGCGGGCAATATTGTACGTTAAGTGTTATTTCGGCAGCTGGTTAACCACAGCATCAGTAATGTGCCACTCTCTCTGGTACATTAGTTCATGACCATATAAAAACGTAATAAGACGTACGGCTGAATCAAATGTTCAGCCTTTGCGGAGCAAAGATTACCTTCGCCCAAGGAATTGTGAAAGTGCCTCGTTAGGCACCCGTACAGTAAAGGTGCGGCTTCCCGATTCAAGTCTAGCGTTACCTCATGAATAAATGCCAACGTGAGCCTCACTCCAGAGGAAGGGTAAGGGGAAAGAGGGTAGGGGAAGCGTATCCACAATGATTTTCACTGCTGTATTAACATCGTGCGGTAGTTCCATAAGACACGAGTGTAAACGTTGTTCGGGAGTTAATCATAACTCCAAACTATAGGGAAGAGATAAGTCTGTTTGTTTCGCTTCAAGTCTCCCTGAACCCATCCTGCCGACTCCTTTAAGTTTCAGCCCTTTCTCCCTTGCTAGCGCTCTATTCCGCTATCCTACCTTCCAGTTTTGCCCTTCCTTCTTCCATGGTCTCTTTACCACCCCTATCCCTTTAGAGAACCCCCACATCCGTCTTTCCCCAACCCTCCCTTTCCCTCCGCCCACCTCTCTCTTTTCCCTCGCCCTCAATTTCCTCCCCCTCCTCCCGCTTCCTCCGCCTTACCTCCTCCCCACTCCGCGAGTATGGCTGGAAAATTTTTGAATCGAATTTCCGGCATTGCGTTCCAAGTGTTCCCTTTCACGTTCCAATGCAAATTGCGGTGCTGGTAAGCATTCTGCTTGGGAGTGAGATTTTTCGTTTTTTTTACATATCCCTCCTTCAACTACCGCATTGGCGCTTTTTCGTTCCCTCCAAATTAGCACGAAAAAGGGAAATTTTCAAGGTATCCCCCCTCCTTCTCGCCCTTTCCTTCTCACTCCACGCTATTTGGGGAAATAAAAACAGCTATCTTTGGCAAAATCAGTAATGAGTTTCCGCTACAATTAATTTCATCCCGGGTTATTCAGGTTGTAATTAATGGAATTGTACTTGAGATTTATTTGATTTCGTAACGGAAGGAAGAGGACTACGAAATAAGGGGTTTCGATTAAGTAGGTCACGTCCTTCCGTTCCGTGATGCTGATTTTTGATCCACAGGTGTTGTGGTGTAAACTTCATTTCACGCACTGTGAAAGAAGAATGTAAGAACTCCCTGTGTTGTCGTTAGTGAGTCTGGGTAGCGAGAACTGTGAGCTAGTGAGCTACAACTGGGTCACGAGTTATGAAGAAACATAGTGTTTGATCGACATTAAATAACATTCTCCTCCCACTGCGAAATGGAACCACGGTTTAAATAACTTACACATATTCCATTAAAAACATTTTCCTTTTACTCTTTAATTTTTCATAATCTACACGGAAGGGATATTTAAGTGCCATTTTATCTGCTTATGGGCATGTTAAAGATATGGGAGTATGTTAGAATTTTGAACTATAACCGGAATAAGAAACTTTAAAATATAGTGGAATAATTTAACTTCAATTGGCATATTATTTTCCTGCTCATATATGCCAAATGAGTTTATAAAGGGATTTTTTATTAATCCGTTTTTTCGCATTATTTGGAAATATTTTAAACCAAATTAATACAATCACCCAGGTTTAACATTCCGTGCCATTGTATCTGTGGTATCCATGTGAAATATATACTCAAAACGAGTCGCGGCACTTTAGTTACGAAGGCGTGATAATTCTAAGGTCATAGGCTCAAATCATGTGTCGGGCAGGAGTGTTGTTTGTCTTAGTATTAATTTAATTAATACTAACCTCAGGATTAATTAAAGTGAGATGGTGAGAAGTAGTCATAGAATTTGGAGCACCATAAAGCCTAATACCAATCCAGCTGTTCCGTGAAGAGTAATCTGAATATCTGCGAATAGTTATCATTTGTTCTTGTACCGTGGTATCTTACCTTAAAGCAGTTTCTGAGGTTCATTTAATACGTTTCATGTTGCGGTTAATCCTTTAATTAGCGCACACAAAGCAATTATTCCTTCAACTTCACCTTGGTCGTGCACACTTGCATTATAGTTCGGTGCTGGTAGACTTGCAAACTGCGGCTGAATCCTTGTATCTGTAAACACTTGGTTATTTACCGAAGGAAATCGGTTTCCTTCGCGTGGTTTCCCACTCTCTAGTGAGTTGACTTGGACGAATGTCGGCCTAAACGATGCCACTTGCTCACAGCGAATCAGACTTGAGTGAGCTGCATAAACTCCGGCGAGCTCCTATCACCGTCACTGTTTGTGAATCAAGGGCCCCAGTAAGTGGAGACATACCTTCTTTAACAAATTGTGCATTATTTGCCCCTCTCCTTTAATTACTATGGAAACTTCCACCAGCGCTTCCTCCTCAAACTTGTACGGTTCTCGGGGAGAAAATCAAATTACCCGTGACCTAAATGCTATAACATTTTTGCAAAGTTCTCCGACCGTTGAAAACTTTGAGCCAATCCCAATCTCACACACACTATCTCTCTCTCTCTCTCTCTCTCTTTCTTTCTCTCTCTCCCCTTCTCCCACACTCTTCCTCTACACTCGCTTGCGCTCCCAAGTCCCTACCCCATTCCTCCCCTACATTCAGCAGTTCCCCATGTGATCAACAAATCTTAAGATAACGGATCCAGATTTCCTCTCGAGTTTCTTCACTGCCCATAGCCCTCGGAGATGTTTCGCACTCTCCATCCCTCCATAAACGCCATCTACCCTTTTCTTCAGGGATTAGAGATAGACGAATGGTGTAGGTTGTCACTCTTCTTCCAACCCTTTCGTCCCAACCGTCATATACTTCATTCCGGTCCCCTTTGACCTTTTAAAAAAAAACGCCCACTCCGAGGCCAAGCTTGTATTTACCAGTCTCACTTTTCCCATGTGTACCTCCCTCGTTCCTAGCCGACTCTTTGCCAAACTACTCCGCTTAATTAACCGCTCTGCCCCGGCACTCAGAAGGAGCCGTGTCGCTCTGATTTCTCCCGCTTCCTTACGACTACCAAAGCAGCTCACTTCCGAAAACTCCCATCTTCCGGAGTCCCTCCTCCAGCTCAGTTTACCTCCCTTAACCCACCTGCCTTCTCTCCTTCTTTCTCCCTCGCCAGCCGCACACCTCAAACACACCTTTCTCCTGTTTCTTAGCCTCTATTCCATTCTCCACTCACTGTGGCATCGTGTGGTGCCTATGGATTGTTTTTTCACTTTCACCGGTCCTATCCGCAATTCTACAGCTATTTCAAGGAGTCTCCTTTTTGGAATCAAAGATAATTGGCATAATGTTTTCCTTTTCAAGGTCAAGCTGTGGCCCTAATGTCAATGCTAACATTCCTTCCTTCATCTCGCGAAGGAATGACAAAGTAACATCATTTTGTTTCTTCTGCCATAGCTTCATTTCTCTCGCTGGAATGTTGAGTTTCAGTTGCCGAGAAATCAACGCCAATCTTCTGTCCGGATATCACCGCAAAATATGTTACAGTGATAAGAAATTGAGGGAGTTGTAACTTTATAAAACGCCATAGAAATCATTATGGAGGAAATTATTATACTGAGCACAATTTTCACACTAAATTTTTTAAAATTGTTGTTTATAAAATATTGATGATGGTACTGTGTTGAAACCATTATTAGTTTCTAGTAGAGATGATATGAAATCATGCGCATTATTATATTTGAAAATTATAAATTTAACTGTGATATTTAATCATGACTGTCAACAACATACCTGTGTTATTTTTTTCCTTACTTTATTTGCCTTGAGAAAAAACACCGCAAACTCCAAAATTCTCGATGGCACTCGGGCTGCACGAAAAAAATAGCAAAAAACAAAAATATCTTGCTCTGTATCTTGTTGGCACGTATCAATGAGTATCATGTTAGACAATTAAGAGTTTTGATAAATTAAGAAATCAAGTTTCGTAGTGTAAGCAATCCTGATAAGACTCATTTTAAATTTATTTGGACTTTGTAGCTCAAATTGCTAACTATTATACGCTATTGATCCGAGGATATACAGCTGCTTCGCTTTAGTGGTTGGCTTCAGGTGAATTTTCGGTACAAATGGTAAAACTGACTCCAAACCCTTTATCAATTGGCAAATGGCTCTTCTTATTTCTTAAGATGAAGAGCGTAAATCCGAACCACCCTGGACGATAAACCTTACGCAAAAAATTGGATGCTGAAAAGTTGAATTTGACATTGAAACCTTCTATAAACAATATTTGAAACGTAATGAAAGTTACGCTATTGGCAAGACATTTCTTTAAGCAGAGAATATAAAAAAAGCATCAATAGTCAAACTTTGGAAACTAGAGTACAAATTTTCTATCAATTAAAGAGCCATTCAAGTTAGAATGAATTTTGAAATAAATACTTCTGCAAAAATTGATAGTAGATAATAAATTGGTAATCAAATAGGATGAAATATTTAAAAACTACAGGATGATTATTAAACATTGCTATTCCGACTAGTATTTGCTCTTAAAGGTTAAGGATTTATTAGTTATTATTTTCTTTACCCTGGTAAAACCTGTGACATGCCTATTAGATGTTACTGTTTAGCTGCAGCCTGTGAATAAAGATATGATACGTTAGGCAACTTCCTTCGCTACTTTCCAAATCCTCATTATAAGCTACAGAAAACACCAGCAGCATTAGATAGAGCCTGTATTTTATGGGATAAAGAATTACATCTCCGAAGACAATTACAGATATTCTCTTTCTCAATCCACGTACTGATGTTTTACTCGAGGTTCACGTAATTCGTTGGTCCTCACAATCCGTACACATTCGGACCACAGTCCACCCCACCCTGGCAATGTCCCTCGTGGAGTCCTTTAGAAACGTAACCCCATAATCGTCGATGGATTACTACATTTTTTTCTCTCTTTCCAAATCCCCACCCTTGTGTGAATGATGGATTACGTTTTACAACTTCTTTCTTCCTGCGTCACCCACTCTACCGTGAGAAAGGTTTCTCGCTTCAACTCACCGCTATCGTCCTTCCATTCTCCTTCCCTTAACCCTCCCTCCATCCACCCTGTGCAAACATCCGCCCGCATGCCACCACCCACCCCTCTTCCCCTCTCTCAAAGACTTTTCCCTTCTTCGTCTTAATTTGTCCTCCCCATCTCCTCCTCCTTCGTCCTTTCCTTCACTTTTCTCTCCTTTTCGTATTTCCTCTTTTATTTTTATTCATATCCCTGATGTGCTCATGACTCTTTCCTCTCTTTTATATTATTCACGTCCTCATGACTACTACTACTTCACTTTCTCTAGTGCCCTTCGTACAGGTATTTTCCTGCGTCACCCATTTAAAATTGCAGGAGCTACCACATGGCTTTAATGGATATCTATTTTCATGCTAAATGTTAAATAATGAGATGGTTTCAGTGGAAATGATTTGGTGAAAATAGCGAAGAACATGAATGACAACAGTTTCCTCAATTGTTTCTCATTTCACAACGTACCAAGGACATAGGAAGTAAGTTTGTGTTAATATGTTTGAAATGTGTTTTCCCTTTCGTACGTTCATTTGAATTCTACAATATAAAATCTGATTTGCACTCAATTTTTTTCTTTTCTATTTTAGAAAGTATTGTATTAAATTGTAGCATACCTATCGCCAATAGAAATACGGAATAAATCTGAAACCTAATATCGTTAGATATTTATTCAAGCACACATTCAATTAATATTATCAATTATTTTTACATGTGATGACACTTAATAAAGTTAAGAAATATATAAAACCGTAGCTACTAAATGACCTTATTTGGGCAATAAGGTCACATTTTTTTTCCCAAAACCAAATAATGAGTGTTGATTGACTGTTTGTGGCTTTCCATTAATTATAAATCTTTTGGAAAACTAAGAGGTGCATTTTACTATGCACACAAACAATAAGTGTTCTTGAAAAGTGCACGTCCTGATTCATTGTATATGTATAGTTTAAATTGTGATCATGAATTGCTTAGGATATAACCCGAACTATTGTCTATTGATGGTATTTCCATTTTAGATTCCATTATATACCATCGTGTAAAACTTTTAATAGGAAACGACATTTTGAGTACGATTTACTTACATCAAATCACAGCCTAAAATAAATCAATAATGGTTGGCATTTCACTGCTTTGGGACCCTCTCTCATGTACAAAATTCTACCTTTTCAATAGGTATTTCGTTCATCCATTTTCCCTCAGAGCAAATCTATTGTTCTCCCTTTTCCGGAAAGAAACACCCTCTTCTTTTTCATTCTCATTCCCTCATTACGAGGAAAAAATGGAATTCCTCTAATCCCTTGCCTTTTAAGTCCTCACCCTCATCTTTTCATCGGTTTCAGCTGCCACTTTTCCTGGCTTTTTCCCGACCTCATCCTTCGATCCCATCCTCCCAGGATTCAATTAAGCCCCGTCCCCCCCTCAGCCGTTATATTCGGATACTTAGGAGGTGCTCCTATGGTTTGCGGGGCAGCGGGAGGGTGAGAATGAATTTGAGTATGGGTGCTTGCATAGGTTGGTCGCACTCGAAGGGGGAAAATTACGGATGGGGCGAGGGGGAGCGCGGGATGGGCGAGCTACAGTGGGGAGTCAATGGTTTCACCCCCTTCCCCAACTCACTTCCTTCCCCTCCCTCGCGGCTTCATCCCCTATGATCCGGCCCTGCCCCTCTATCCGCCCACCCCGCCTCGCCCACATCAAAGGAGAAGGCAATGACATGATGGGGAGGGTGGTGACGCCTGGAAGGGGAGATCCCCGGGTAAACACTCGCAAAACCCTTTAGCTACACACAGTCTTTGGCTAAAGCGCCTCACTCAGCACCCATTAGCTTCGCTGAGGTAAGACTTTTCAAAGTCTCAAGCCTTGAGCTCACCCTTTCCTACGAGAATCCACCCGCCCCCACTAAACCCCCACCCCTTGACGCCCGCTTCCCCATCGCCATCTCATCACGAAATCCTCTTTCTCATGCCTCCCTCTCTCTTCTTCGCGCACTCCCTTGGCTCTATATAACAACTTCGTTTCATAGTATTTCTATCCCTCGTTTCTAAAGAGAACTAAGGGTGTTGGAGGGGAATTAACCCCCGCATTATGACTCATCAACGTTCTCCTCTCACTTCTTTATTCACGTTGAGGTAATTATTACGTGGTATGAAGCATTTAAGTTTTGTCAGCGGGCTATTTATTTTAGAATATTGGTATCCTGAACGGTATGGTTGTTCATTGGTTAAAATTCTCGGCTTTCATGGGAGTGAACCGGGGACAATTGTAGGAGAGAGTCTCTTTGGACACGTTCAGGTTAACCCGACCTGAAAGATTTTTGGGCCACAAGGTCCTTCTGGAAAACCACGGCCCAACCGTGGGTTAAGGGTTAAACACTGTTATCAAGGTGTGTGTGAACCTCACGGACAGTTTCTCTTGATACTTGGTGAGCTGCAACCTCAACTATTCAAACCGACCCTCTGGTGGAATACTGCGGCTTTTTGATCTCACCCATTCAACATTATTGCAAAATTAAATACATTTACCCCATTAAAAGGAGCTTGCCCACGAAATTCCAGAATCCTCACCCGTTAATATGCATTCCGGATCCGCCCATACACGCCCTCATCTCATCCCATCTCGCCCGACCCATCCGCTGGGCCCACATTATCGCCGCTCTCCCATTTCTGTTTCTCCATTCAGAGGTTTTTATGGCCCGGTCTCTTTTATTTTCGCCGGATGAGGGGTTTTAATTTGCTGGAGAAATAATAGCGGTGAGTTAAATGTTTCCTTCTTTTTTTTCTATAATTGAGGTCGGTGAGGCGGAGAGAGGTAGGGTAAGGAGAGAAAGGGAGTGTGGGGAGGAAGAGAGAAGATGGACGCGCGGTAGGTCCCAGACGATTTCCCTCCGACCCACGCGGCCGTTTTACTGCCTCCACCTCTTCCTGCTCGCTAACATCCTCTCTCTTTCACGCTCTCTCTCTCTCTCTCCCAGCTC
Organism: Platycnemis pennipes; assembly: GCA_933228895.1. Lineage (NCBI taxonomy): Eukaryota > Metazoa > Arthropoda > Insecta > Odonata > Platycnemididae > Platycnemis > Platycnemis pennipes. Next base: position 113,121,352 of record OW121847.1, read on the forward strand.
GGTTCTGCGGACCTCCTCTTAATCCCTACACCCACCCGCCAACACCGTAAACACTCTCACTCTCTCGTCGTCGTTTGCTCCTTCGGCTTTTAAGGGAATCTGGCTGGATGTTTGGGGATGAGAGAGAGAGGGATGGAGAAGGGGGGGTGCGCAGGAGTAGTATTTGATTTGTTTGCCGCCGCATACTTTATGTGTTTATACAAATGTGTGAGTGCTGGGGTTGATACAGATAGCCCAAGTGTTTGGGTTCGTGAAACTCGTGCGTGTTTGAGCGGAGGGCGGGTCGTCTCGGTGAAAGTTTCTAATTTTGAGGAAGGGGAGGAGGGCCAGGGGGAATCGATTTTTGAGCAAACAGGTGAGGCGAAATATGGTGCTTGATTGCGCCGCGTTTTTGTCTTTTCCTCTCAAAGTGGGGGCAGAACGCACGATTTCCCAACCTCTGTCCCCAAAAGACAAAATATTTACCTCTGCGGACGCTATGAAGATCTCCGCCAGAAACGTCTGGAAGAGGAATGAAATTATATCGTCCTCCAAGTTTCATGCCATTATTCCTCAAATGTAATTGAATCGTGATGGGACGAGTTTTGGAGCAGAAATTCTTCTTTTGGAGAAGAAAGTATTTTGCTCCATTTTACAATTTACGTAATAAGTCTCCACGTAATAATAAGAGAGCCATCAATTAATGAGTTCCTTTAGCAGTAGACGAAATTTATTCCATCATGCTAAAATAGCAATTCTTATGAATCTTTGATGCCATATATATGTGACCATGAACTTTTATCATTCCGTTATGATTCATTCAGCCACGTGTATAACAGAATACAACGATGTTAATTAGATAAGTCTAGCCTTATTCTGTCTGTTCAATCTACTCGTGGCATCAAAAAGTTGGTCAAATCAATAACAGTGTATTCCTTTTCATGTCCAGTATTTTAGATTACTTTTAAACATATATTTCATAGTGAAAAGTGCTTCACATGTACCATTGCTGTGCGAGAATACACTATTAATGTTTGGCTATCTAAATTATATAATCCTAGATTTAAATTAATTACTAGTTCCATCTCATGACGATAAACGACATATGCTGTTACGAACGTGAGTGTATTTTAATTGAATGTAATTGTTCGGAAACTTTGGGGCCATTTTATCCCTTTTTTAAGAATTTTCGCTATTATCAATTGCGCTTCCTTCTTTTTTTTAAGCCCATGATAGATCTATAAACATTTTCTCATATTCTTCTAAAATCTCTTATTTCTCTGGCAATGGCGTTTGCTGCGAATGAATGATGCATCTAGTTCAACAATCGTCAAATGCTCATTATCTCAAGTTCACTGGCACGGAAAGTAATGCACCCACATAAATATTTCATGCCTTTTTCCTTAAATATTAGAATTATTCCTCGGGATGACTCCTTTCATAGACCACGATTCTACTTCCATGGGAAAACTACAACTTCTTCACCCAAGCTCTCTTTTTTTGTGCTACATTCCCTTTCTAAACTAAAGTGATTATCTTAATATCTTCAGTCCTTCAGTCTTCTACGTTTTATTCTCTACATTCATTGGCTATCCACTTTTATCTGCGACGTTTTATTTACTGTATGTACCCTAATTTCTATAATCAAGACCTTTTTTTATTCCTGAACTTGAGATTTAAATAGTTCTTCTTTCCATATCTCTTTATTATCTTCAGATTCTCGTAATTCCTTTTAACCACGTTTCCTTACCTTTTTGAGCGATTGATTTCCTATTTAGGTCTTTTTCAGCTCTCAATATATTTTATTACCCTCAGAATACTGTATAATATGCTCCTCTAATATTCGCAAAGTTTTTTACTCAGACTAAATTCACATTTTTACAAACTCTCCTTTTTGGAATTTTTTTTAGCTTGCATGATATGTACACCAAGTGTTGATAGAATGAAGAGTGCCCTTTTACGGGAATTTTTATTGAATTATTACATTGTTTCTTGTTCCAGGCAACACAATTAGCCTTCCCTGATCCAAAGAAAGAGTCCCTCTTCTCATTCCCATTTGTTTTACATCCGCCAGTCATACAACTTATATGTAATATTCAACTATATATTTGCTCTACGTGTTGCTCCACAGAATTTTATCTTAGTCTCAGCCTTGAAAAACATCCTCCTTGCCATAAGAGCGCGTCGGCATGCAAATCTGAATGACAGATGCCGGGTGCGTTTGTCTCCACGGAAGGAATTATATCAATAGCAACGTTAACATTTAGTCTACATTTCGTATTTTAGAATGCAATACATCTGTCAACACATGACACCATTTTATCCTAGGGTAAATTAACATGATTAATTAGTCAATCAATAAATCACTGCTAAATACACAACACACCCTGACTATCGCTAGCCTATATCCCGCCTGATTACCTATTCAATTTTTGGAAAACCTGGAAAAATGTATTTTTCGTCATAATTTTTGCATGTCTTCATTGATGTTTTCCTCTCTGTATATTAATTGTATATGTATCTCTGTATATTTTCCTCTCTGTATATATTTCCATGTGAAAGAATTCACCTGGACCGGAAGTCGAACCTGGGACCTTTGGCTTTACGGGTAATTGCGCAGACCCCTACACTATCCAGTATAGGAATTTCACACGGCAATTTTACCGAGCTTCAAGGTTTTACCACACATAAATTATTGAGCAAATACGGTAAGGTGCCATTCAAACTGCCTAACTGAGATAAAAACATGACGCTGACTAACTTTCTGCTAGCCTACCATTCTACGCGTTTCGTGAAGTGAAGATCCCCGCCAGTTCGGTTCTGCTAGCCTTGAAAGCGTGTCCTAGCCGTGAAAGCCACTCCTTCCACTAAATATGCAAAGCCCTCTGACGAAGATATTTTTATTACGCTGGACATTTTGGTTCTACGTAGACGAGAAATGATTAAAGGATATCTTTAAATCCATCAAACCATAGATCTTTTCAGTGAGGGATCAGAAAAGGCGTATTTAACCTTCAAGCATGAAACTATTGGCTAGCATTTTATGATCGGCTAGGGCAAGGGCATGCGTTTCTTCTTTTATTTAAATAATTCACCGCGAAAATTAATTTTCACTTTCAATGCATCATTATTTTTTTATAGAATAGAGTATTGTGAGCCCATTTCTTGAATCCACTCACATCTAACAGAGTGATTTAGTTTTTACCTCAAATCAGGTTTCTTTCTTTGCTGTAATCCGCTTGCAATCCCCAATAATTTAGTTTGCAAAGTACCGTTCATGTTAAGGAAAATGGTCAAATAATACCCACTACTCGTGTATGGCAGCGTAGGCGTAAGATAAGTAGGGTGCACTATTAATCTGCCATTTGAATGGGCTCATTAATTTGAAGAGGTTATATTCGAAGTGTGTTTTTCTATTGGATTTTGGATCTTATTATTCCAAAACGTATTCATTTCAATCTATTTATTTTACTACTATATCTGAAAAAAACTTAAAACTGCCATTATCGGAATATGGTGATGATGAGTATATTTTGAGGGATTATTAATAATTAAATTAACATTTCGGTCACTTTCTTTTTTTTGTGTGTATCCTTTAAGTATTGGGGCATTTGTATCTAACTGTAATACTTCCTTATTTGAATATGAATTCGAACAGCTACTACTTAATTGAATAATTATTATAATTAGATTGTTATCAACTTTTTCATCATTAGCTAGCAAGGATATGTATCTATGTTTATAATGAACTGTAGCTGCTCATCGTCAATTCATTACTTGGTACGACACAAATTTACCTGAAGGAAGCTAGAGCACGGAGCTCATTAACTAGCATACATTAACGCCTCTCATAACTTACAATTAGAATTAAATTTTTTCACTCTTCTCCTTCACAAGTTGTAACATGGCCAGAAATATTGTGGCAAATAAAATTGGCTTCTTTATAAATAAGTTACTAGTTATTAACCCATCATAAATGACGTGCAATATTAGTTTAGTAGATAGTATTAGTTGATATTATATTTATTCATTTATTTGGACAGGCGTTTTGTAAATATTATTGCACTGCTACAGACTAATAAGCTATCAGTATAATTCTGTTCAGCTAGCGACTGAATAAATCGATAGTTGATCTGGAATATATTTATGTTCTTTATGAGCAGTTTATTAATGAAAATGATATCGCGTTCTGATTATTGTAACCCTTTAATGCCGAATGAATAATAATAGAATTAAGAAAAGAAATTACACATTCTGAGAAAATTAATGTTAGTGACGTCGTAAGTCCACTAATCGCTCATTTCTCCGTTTATGGCATGTGCCATCCTATTTCGTAAGTACATAAAACTACAACGTCTGTAACCATGGTCTAATTTTGATACGGGCGGTAAAACACCAAAGCACATTGTTTCACAGTAACTATCGTAATTTATAGATCTAATTCTAAAACCCATGATAACTATTAGGTAATTTAAGGTAGATTATATTATAGTACCTCTATAATTCAATCTAATATACTCAAAAGATGATACTTGCACTAAATTGTTCAATGAATCTTCATTTTTAGCATTATTGCGTCGGATTCTGACTTCCATTCTGGTCTAGGCCTATGAATTAAAATAACCTTTCTATTATAATGACCGAGAAATAATTGTATACACCTATGAATGTCAGAATTTTTTTAGAAAGTAGAACTTCTGTGCTTATTATGCTAAAGTAAATCGTTGTACACGATGCTTTTGGTAGCTACGATGCTGCTATGCAAAATTTACTTGATCCTAATGACCTTGTGTTTATTTTCAAATTTACCACTTATTTGAGCCGAAAATAAACATTCGGGGTCTATCATGCGTATTTGAAGGCTTATAAAAAAATGGCACTAAAACTAACTTAGTCTGGTCAGCCGTTTTCCCTATCATTAACATTGCCCCCTTCGGACACGCCTGTATTAGTGTACACTAGGTGATAACCCGTCAAAAATGATGGAGTAAATAACCAGTACCTAAGGTAAATCTATTTAGTATAAATCTTATTTCTGCATTGGTATAGATTTTTTGTAGATTATTTCTAGGTAAGCAGACTAAATAAATATTATTTATTGATCACACATAACATCTGCATTTTAATATAAGCTAACTTTATTTACAGGCTGATATGCGGATTTTACGTTATGGTTAATGGTTTGAGTTAGAGCTCGTTTTTTCAATTTAAAACTCATTGAATTCAAATAATTCTTTATGCCGTTCATGAAGAAAACACATTGCTGAGGAAATTTACTTTTGTAACTTTGTAGAAAACCACGCTGTCGAAAATCGACGATGTTTTCTATGACGTTAAAACCCATGCAGTCGTAAAGTCAAGTAATTGCTCATGTCACCATCTATGGCATGTGCCATCCTCTTTTGCAAATGCACAAGAAACAACGTCTCTATGACACCAAAACCAGCTATATCTGTTCTGCCGTTTTCTTTATCATTATCATCTCCCCCTCCGGAAAATGTCATTTATGAGTACGGATACACTATGCCTTTTTCTTCTCTTCCTTTCTCCATGTGCAAGGATTCACGTTGATGTGAGAAAGTATTGTGATCTGAGACTTGGCCTCAATATATTAAATATTTAATTTGTAGTTATCTAATGTTGATGAGTCTTAATACAGGTATTAAAAGTGAGACATTTTTGAGAAATTATAGCCAGAATTACCATCGAATGATAGCCCTATTGATAAAAATAGCAGTCAAGGTTATCCTAATTTAAAGATATTGAGTGCGGAGCAGACCCTCATAACGGGTAGCTGCAGGATGTCAGCGAATATTGCGCTAAATGTGATGGGAATTATAGCCATTAACACGGAATTTATTTCATCACCCCGTAAACTACATCTACACGATACCCTGCAAGCCACCGTGAGGGTGTGTGAGGGGGTGAAGATCACCAAGCATGCACTACCGACATGCAAACAAGCAACTATAGGGTCTCATGCAACTAGATTGTTAGTATCTATAGTATACATGCATTGACCTAGCCCCTCCCCTTTACTGAGATTATGGACACCGAGAGTGCAGCTAATAACGATGGAGCTTAACAAGATTTAAAAATTCTTTAGTTGATGTATTTAGCTGTCAACCAATCCTTCTCATTACTTGCTTAGAGATTATGCGTAGATTCCATTATTCATTCATTAATGAATCTTATGCTACTTAATTCATATTTTAGACTCCTATATTTATTCCCTCTTGATAGCAGTCAAAACCAGCAGGTAGGTGATAAAATTCACTAGCATTTTTTAACACTGTATTTCAACGATTATTTTGAGTAAAATAGTAATTGTGTAAATTGAGCAATAAAACTAAATTTAGCTTCTATAAAGGTTACGATTATGATATGAACTATGGAAAAAATTTACTTCTCAGTAGTTGTTATGTCAAGTGAGAATTCCTCTCAAATGTCATAGGTAGAGAAAAAAATATACCAAGTAAATCCCTGATTCATAATTATATTGTTCATAAAATACTTATAAACCTAATTTTAAAACAAAAAACGCATTGCAGTACTTTTCGCAGGATATCAAAATTTCATTGGAGTCATATACTCGAAAACTGCCTTGGAGTAATATAAAGAGTTCAAATTTAGGAAGGTTTCATGATATTTCCGACTTTAATGCCCTAGTTTGAAACAGCACACAACATAACGTTCAGAGATATTACTACTTCATCACGGCTGTCAGCAACCCAAGTTAGAACGTAATGCACCTCTGGAGCTTAATGAAACTCCCAGTTTACGACTTATTATGCAGCTTATTACCATTCAGTTTACGCATTGACACCACGAAAGGTTTGATTGTACACTTTGCGCATATATCTATCGCAAGATATAAAAAAATAATACGGCCGAAACACACACTCGTCCATACTTGTTTATGGCGAGATTGAACATGGGACCGCTCGCAAAAAAAAAATGAGCAGGAAAACGCCAATATAGCAGCAATGAAAGCTAATGTCCCTCACTGCCTTTTACGCCAAAAAACTTCAACAGAAAAAAAACAGCTCTTCCGAGCGTGTAACCGAACAAGAGCGGCACACTATCGCTCGGCGTTGGAATAAAAAAGTACGGAGAAGCGGACACGAGGATGAGGGGGAATGAGAAAGGGGGAAAGGAGAACTAATGGTGACTGTTGTAACATCCTCCGCTTGCCAGTAATATGCGAGTAGCATTCCTGATGCCGACAACAAAATGGGCGAGTGTTCCGTAAAAGCGCTTCACATAGTGCGGTACACATTTTGTTAACCGAGGACGCCGGTGGAGACCTCCAAAGGCCCACTTCGCTGACCACCGGTCATCCCTCTGCCTCCCTCCCACTGTCCAAACCACCCCCCTGCCCCAATCCTCTTCAACCTCCTCCCTACCCGTTTTCCGAGCTCCCAAAGCGAGTGGTTAATTCGTGGAACCTCTGTGCTTCGCAATGATATGCACGACCCACCCCCCCGCCACGGATATTCCGCTCGCAAGCGGTTATGGTTGGGACCATGTGTTTCCCGTTACAAACGCTGAATAACGGTCCGAATCTCGTCGGCTGTATTCGGGGTTGGGGAAGAGGAAGAACTCCCTCCGACTGTCCCGCCCAAACACTCCCCTTCCCCCGTTTCCATCCCCATCTCACCCCCGCCACGTAGTGCGTAGCGACAACCTGCTATTGTGCGCGTGCATGGCGATAGAGGGTTAGGTAAGTGCACGGTCGCCCGCTCTTATTGCCGTGTTGTGTCACACTCAACTTGTGAATGTGCGACTGTAGTACTTCGTTATCGCTCACTAGGCCTTTATGGGGTCGCGGAGGTGGAAAACTGAAGATATTTCGAGCGAATTAGCAAGAATGTTCGCAAAATCTGTCGGAGTTCCGTCTCTCCGCCTCCTGTCCTGTACGTGCAAACATTTTGATTGCCTTGCCACGCTAGGGGAAAAGTATGAATTTTTCTGTCAAACTCACGGATTTTATGCAACTCATGATCTTCGCCCTGATTTGAGGGATCATTTCACTCTAGGAAGAACAAAGAACGTTGAAGATATATGATACCTTCCTCGTCCAGTGATCCGGATGAGTGGGCAGATTTAAAATGTTAGGCCAGGAAGAAAACCTGAATTCATAAAGCACCTAACATATTTTGATAATTAGTTGGTACCTAGTTATTTAACCGTGTGGGGTTAATATATAAAAATGGAGCGATTTGAAATCCACAAATGTAGGTAACGATGTTTTTACTTCTGAATCCAACTCTATTTCCCATCAGTTTTCTTGGAAATGTTAATTAAGGCAATCTTTTTTGCCTCTATTTCTGTATAAGCCTACATTCATTACATTTCAATATGTATTTTTTTCTTTGAAAACAAATAAAAATTTTAATTTTTCTGTTAAATTAGATAGGCGTTGGTATGCGTGCAGTTAGTTATGTTTCAGTAAAATATAATTCATCCGTAATAAGCAGGAAATTTAGCATTTCGTTATTGCGGGACCGCATAAAACTCTATAAGGCCAGTTATTCAAGAGAGTTGTTCAATTAACAAATACATGTTTGCTTAAATTAAATTGTTTGAATTTCGAAAATTTTTGCTGAGTTGCACTTCTTTCGACCAAATTGTCGTGTCCATTTAGCCCCATTATGTTTTAAATTCAAGCTGTGTACTCTATTGAGGTCAAAGCGTACTTTAATTTGTACGCAGTCCTGCAGGTAGCTTACTTTACCCTCGTACTTGACGGCAAGGTTAATATTTCTTTAGTTAAACATTTTCTCATATTACAGGAATGCAGTCCTGTGTACTGTTTAAAATTCATACTATGTTTGTATCTCAAATGTTTTGAAAAAGACTAAGTACTCACCCACCTTACCTAAAAGGCAGTCGGCACATCCATATTTAAACTTCACTGTATTTGCTGCCTTTTCATTGCCATTTTCGTAGTGCACTTTCCTGCTTTTTCTTATCTCAGTTTTTTTTTCACTGTTTTGATAGTACATATTGAGCATGTATTTTTGTCACTTACAGCTCATTTCATGTATTCGTACTTAATTATTTATTGAAAGCCAACATTATCCAAAAGGTATTAAGGCCCTCGCGTTACTGACCAGGCTTCTACGGCCGGAATAATGTTTGTAATTCATACCACATTACCTTGAAACGAAGAATATCCACAGCAGCTCTGTCTGCATGTTGGATCCGGTTCCAATAATATTCTCTTCCGAAAACTTAATTGGCGACGATTCAGTCGAACCTAGCTCACATACATATACTCAGGGTAAAACATCAAGTTTGACTAACATATTACATTTGGAATTTTTAAATATCCACGTTTGAACTTTGATTAACTGCAAAAGTAGTCAGTGTAATAATTTAGCTATGCGATTTTAAAATGGCTTAGGTTTAAGTCATGTACCTTAATAGCTTGCAGATACTATGAATAGGGATTCAAACGTTGCATGGTGCAGTGAATATTTTAAATGTTGAATTAATCAGATATAATACGAGATATCTCATCTTTAACATCAATAATTAGTAGTCAGTTACATCCAAATTGAGGTACGAGTAATCGGATACCAGCACGGTGATACCGGCAGTTGATTAGATCCCTTTACAAATTTACAAATTAAACCATGTTATATTACGGTACTAATGTTGTAACACTGTAACCTAAATTCACGTAAAGATAGCTTAACGTCATCTACAGTGGATCAGATTATTCACTAAGGTACACGCATAAGTTTTAATGGGTTATTAGAATACTTGGAGTGGTGTTTCTGAATCAGTTGACTGATTCGTTGAGAATTACCATTATCAACTCCACCAACCATACTCAACCGTAGAAATGCAGTACGCAAAATATCGCTGAGTTGATAAACACAAAACATTGCTCAAATTACTAAAGTTTGCTGAATATCAGTTTTCATTCGCAAGCATTCTCCTGCGGAGCCGGTAGTTAATTATGATGAAGAGCCCATTACGAAGGAAGCACTATTTGGGTCAGATGTTCGCTATGACAGACTCTCACCGCATTAAGCACAAATGCAATTTCACGAGCTTCAGAGACAGGCAACATTTCAGGAATGTCAGTACGAGCCAATGTAAATGATGCACATTTTAGTAAGCTTCATAAACATCAGTTTATGCCCATTCAATAAAGATGGAAAACCGTATAACTTGCAGAATGTTTTATGAAAAACATTCATTCCATTAAAGACCTACCGCATCCTTTATAATTTTATGCATGTGTTCCGAGAAACACTTGGCTTTTTTTGTTGCCCACGTTATGAGTTATGACCAGGCTTTCCAAGGAAATGGAAAAGTTTATGGCATCCACCAATGAATGCTTGAAAATGGAATGGATAAAAAAAACACCCCCCGACATATCTATCGGGAAACCACTTTTGAGGAAACGAAGAAAATATCACCCCTTTCCGATAGTAATGACAAAATCCGCCTCCATTTGGCTCGTTCTTGGCTTGTAGGAAAACTTTTCGAACCAAATGCACGGGTGCTCATGAAAACTCATCGAATTATAAGATACGGCCATAGTGGGTGTGGGAAGGCGGGGGATAAAAAGGACGAAGGAATGAGAAGGGGAAATTCCTTCCAAGGAACTCGCTGCGTCCAGCGCATAAGACTGCATCCGTGCTCTCCCGCCCACTTTACCACCCCCATACTCCCACCCCACGCATTTCCTGGCTGAAAAACTGACAAAATGAAAGGGAAATAAAAAGGATCCAGCGACGGATGAGAGCGGCCTCGGAAATCTCAACGCTCGCGAAACCCCTTCCTGGAAAAACACATAAACATGCATTCCTGTGTATCGCGATCGATGGGTGAGGAGGCTTATGCACACTAGCAGAACGAGAGCGGGGGGAGGGGGGTGGGTGTGGAAGGGAGGAATAGGGGGGTGGAGGGTGCAGCGGTAGGGGATGAGAGGAGGGAGGGTTAGGGGAGGATGGGGAGAAAGCACGGTCGTGCTGGCGACACCAATTCCCTTTATGACCGAATGGATGGGAGGTCCCTGAGATGCACGAGAGGTTTACTATGCCCTCTCCTACCTCCCACCCCGCCAACCCGAGGAGCCACTCGCAAACCCCATGGCTCCCCCACCACCCTCCACCCCCGAACGAGGGGCTCGCTCCAAAATTCATTTCGAAGGTGGCTGCGGCTCCCTCACCCATGCTCACTGCTCGGCCCCCTTTCCTCATCCTCCGCTTCCCTGACTTCCATAGTTCCCTTCCCTTTCCACCCCCGCTCTACCACCTCACCGCACTCCTTCCCACCTCTCCATCTATCCCCTCCATCTATCTCCATCCCTTCCCTCTGCATTATCACTATTTTTATCGCCTCTCTCCCATTTATGCCTCTGTGCATCCCTTTACCATCCTTTCTCATCGATACGTTCATAAAATTATACAATCGCAAATGTACACAAGCGCGTACATTCATATTGCAAATAGGCAATCGTGCTTTTCAAGAGATAATTAATTCTCTGTGCAAATCACATAAATTATCAATGTAATGCCTATTTGCAATTGAATATTCAATTATTTTCCGAAGTGAAGCCTGAAACGATAAGAGTATAAACGCCTTTACTTCGCTAACGTTTGAAATACATGTCGACTAACTATTGAATCACACATTTTTCGAAAATTCATATTAAATATTTCCTTAAAGTAGTGGCATTGTATCCCAGTTTTATGTAAGTAGTTAATGCAAGGACTATTATTTTTGCATACCTGTATGGTAATAATAGTAAATGCAGTCCTCTTTTTACTTGAAATGCATACTTGGTGTACCAATCTGCCTCTCGCCCTTGGGATGGCCAGCAGGGTGTTATCTATAAGTAGATGAATTCGGAAAATTTTTAACACATAATATTTCATGAATTTTTTTGGGCTCATTTAAAGTTTTATAACATAAAAAACTGAAGAAAAAATACATAAATGCATTACAATAATTTTGTTAGGCCTTACAGGTTTGGGAAATTGAAAAATGTAGCTATGTCGGTCGTAATTTGAAAATTTATGGTAGCACAGCTGTAAATTTTATGCTTCTTGATTCGTGCCTCTTTTACGAATGAGCCAACATTTCGGACAGGCTATAAACGTGTATGAAGCCAAGCGAGCGAACACACGCTTTTACTAAGGTCTGCACACTGGCATTTGCCCGTCGCACATACCTGTACATTTAGCTGTGTTCATACGTGTACACATATGAGCATTCGAACTTGCACACACCGCGAGGCGCTTCCTTTCCAGTCATCCATTCCTCTTCACCTTTACAATTCTCCTCACGCCACGCAGTCTACGTCGCCTCCCCTATTTTATGCCCTATCCCTATCGCTATCCCTATCCCTATGCTCTATCGGCAAGATTTGTAAAGGGACGATATGATAATTATATGTATTAGCGTAACCAGTCTATTAAATGAATTAAAATGGGATTCATTATCAAATCGCAGGTTGAAATTTAGACTTAATCTCTTTCATAAATTACAAGAAAATGTTTTCAGTGATGATGTTAAAAATATTTTGCGAACCCCAACTTGCTATGGCAGACTGGACCATAATCATAAAATTAGAGAAATCGATTGCCAAACTGACAGATTCAAAATGCCCTTTTTCCCTCATACAATTAGAGATACGAATAACGGTAAATGTGTCCAATCGGAGAGTAGCAATGGATAGCATTGGTAGCTGCATGTTGGTATGAGTACCTAAAGCTAACCCTACTAACAGAATGTTTTTGCATGTTTGCTTTGCACTTTCTATCTTTTTTAAATAATGAAGTTCTGACTAGTATATTAATACTATTCCTTATCTATGAATGATATGTAGTGCATTTTTGGTGAGAAATCACCCCCTGCCACACACCTTAGTAGTGGCTTGCAGGGTATTATATAGATATAGATGTAGATGTATCCCCTGTAACGTATCAATTTTTAGCCATGGCATGCTGGGGAGTTGGGGAGCCGCCATGTTGGTTTTTGTACAGAATATTTATACGGAGACATAGGGAAATATGGCGTCGGCCTCGACAATGGCCAATTTGTCATTGAGCCTGGTGATTCAGGTCATTCGGGAGATGCATTCCCAAGAATAGAAATTGTCTCGCAAGGTATTGTTGAACTCGCGGCAGGACGGAGGGAGACTAATTTTGGCCGGGCGTTAACAATTAGGTTGGGCCTATATAAAGAGGGACGAAGGATGGTCTGACAACAGTGAAGTGAAAAGTGGCGACTAATTGTAAGTCTAACAAGAGAGAAAAGGAAGGTGGCGGAGAAGCCAGGATTAACCAAGGAGACGGGGATCGCCTCAGCTAGGAACTCCAGATAAACTAGAGGGATAAAGCGGTCCACTCCCCACTATTATGTAGGTACTTATTTTAAGAGGGTACTTGTTATATTTTATGTGAGAGTGAAAAGTGAAGTGGCTCGTGAAGTGATCTATGGCCTGTAAAAATTGAGCCTGAAGATACCAAGAGTGAAAGTGATATATTGTGAGGGTAATTTATTATGATAAATGTCTATATTAGTTGTGTTGTGTGTGAGACCGAATTAAATTGAAAAAATATAAATTACACCCCCTACTAGTTGTTTTGCTCTAAACCTCCTTCTCCTCCTCCCCCTCTCCCGTCCCTCTCTCTCATCTGATTTTACTTAGGCTACCCTCTCTCTCTCCTTCACTCGCCTTATCATTCTCCGAAAGTTGTTTTTAGCATTCCGCGTCACTTCTTTCATACCATCTCGATGGCTGTCCGTGTTAAGCGTCTGAATGCGGCCCGAACGCCCGGCCGTTTCCGGAGCCCATGTGGTGGTTGGGTGGTCACTCTGACGCGCGTTTTTATTTCACCGGTAGAGATGAAGCGGGAGTGGCAGTTCTGTCACGTGGGGGCGAAAAAAAGAATGAGGGAGGGAAAAATGAAGAGAGAGTGTCTGACAACTTTTTAACGGGCGCTTGGTGAACCCGTGACACGCAAGTCGGGCAGCAAGCCACGTCAAGAGTACGTAGTCCGGTTGTAGAGTCCATTTCTGGCCTGGGAATGAGAAGGGATCAAGGAAGGGAAGAAGTCCGACGTTCGTTTCATTCGTTAGTGTAGAAACGAGATACAATGGGAGTGGTGGTCACGTCATCCTGCTCCCTAGAAAAAAGAAAGGCCAATGGTTTTTCTCGATATGGTTCTTTATTTTTTACTAACCGATTCCAGGATAACATGCACCAACGGTGTGAATCTTTCTTTCCAGCTGAATCTGGCTATTTGTTTGGGCCATATTCTCTGTAATATTTGCAGGAAAAGAGCCTAAGACCTTAATGAGGACGAAACATACATCTTATGTATAAAACAGATGTATTTGTGACGGGAAGTAATGGATCATCATCATGGGTCAACAATCCTAGGATTTGTTTGACGTAGCCCTCCACTCGACCTCTTCATATTAGCGTAATTTTTCTCTTCCGCGTTCTTCTCGATCTGTTCTAAATAACTGACACGAGGCCTCCATTTTCCATTCCTCCCGTTTACTTTGCCTTCCACGATTGTCTTCATAAGGCCATCGTGTCGTAAGATATGGCCGATTAGGTTGTTCCGTCTTCTTTTTGTGGGTAAGGTTAATTCCACTTGCGATATTTATTGGTACGATTTTGGTTTCGTAAGATAATATCATCTACAGATACTATGTATCAAAACTCTGGTCGTAGGAATATGCATCACAAGTGAAATGAATTAAGTCTATTCATTCTTCCGGTGATGGATAAACAACACAAATTCAAACCTGATATATTAATTTACTTGCATTTATTCATCGATTTGTCACATGAACCCTTGTCAATCTACGCCTATTGACTTCTATCTCCTAAAATTTGGGGTAAGCACACAACCAATTACATTGTTGTGTACATACGGTAATGACAACTCATATCAGATTAACATGGCGCACACCAAACGGTGTGCGTAGTATAGTCAATTATCAAGGCACAAATAGGTATGCTTTCGATTAGACAATGCAAATGGTCCTTTACAGAACCCTTGCTAGCCACTCATCTCATATAGTAACATTGATAAACTTTTGATGAAGATATTTTGTATTCGTACTGTGGATAAACCAGGTCTTTTTCTAAATTATGAAAATAACATTGCGTGCTTATACGATCAGTATATCTAACCACATTAAAATACTTCAGTAAGACTCGACCACTGCTAACATTTCAGGAACGTCTACCCTTATAGAGGAAATACCAGACTATTTTGAGTCATCAGCTAACAAATGAGCCAAGTAACGAAGGTTATTTTAATACAGCGAAATTAAATTTTTTCAGCTGGACATTTTTATATAACACCGAGGAATATTTATATCTTTGGTGTTATGTAATAGAATTACAATTGTAAGATGTCTTTCACACATAAGGGGCATATACCCAAAATAATATGTATCCAAACAATCGTTCAACTATTCGTGCAGGTTTAAAGGAATGCAGCGAGGTATGCATTTGACTAACTTCCTCCTGAAGTCTGTTTTATTTTTCTCATTTCTATTAGTTATAGAAGAGCATGCTTTTATTTTGAACTTCCTATTTGCTAAATTTGCTTAACCCAAATGTAGATGGGGTTTTTAGCAATCTTATACTTACCAATGAAATGATTTACAAGCTGTTACTGAAATATTAACTTTTTGATCAATTAAAATTTATCTGTACCGAAATTGGTACTTTTCACATATCACATTTGCATGGATGATGTTAATAATTTATCTTTACTAATGATCGCCCAGCTTTCAACTCTGCCTTAACAGAGAGTAATTCTATGCATTGCTGCTTTTTTCTTCTTTCCGAATACCTAATTTTATCTATTGCATTGTATTTCATGAGGAGTACTTACATCTATAAGGGTTAAACATTCACTTCCCAGGTTTCATTTTTTTGGCATCCAGTACACTTTGACAGTAATTCCACTTCTTTTAATACCTGTGGTTGTAATTTTGTGGCGAAATGACTGACCTTAACAAATTCACTGACGCCCACGTACGTTGAGTTCTACGTTCATGTATATGGAGATCAGATTTATGTGTAAAATAATGGGTTAAGGTTATATTCCTTAGCGTCACAGCGATGGTTAAAGCATTTATTATTATCGTTTCTGTAATTTTTGTTCCGATCTTCCTATCTTAGGGCAAAAGAGTCGTATGCCAGGAAAATCAATAAATTTCAAAATAAAAGATTTGAATGCTTATTCTGGGTACCGTGCACTTCATAAAGCTCTATCTTTTATACTCAAGCGCTCAAGCTACAGCTTGGAGTAGTTGGAGCAAGAATGTCTTATATCGAGTATTGCATAACTTTTCACGCATGCCACATATCCAGTGTGCACTCATGGACCAGGTGGTAGCGTATGCTTTACACTCCACGATTTCCAAGTACATTTGAAATAAGGCTACCGTCGCTTCAGAGAACATGTGAACTGAAGTAAAATTGGAGTATTTTAGTAGCTTCATCGCTAGACACTCCCCTCGGAGATTTGATTTTCCGCATCAGTTCCGAGTCCTTTTCTCGTTTCACGTTTTCTCAAGCTTGCACTAAGATCTTTCTATTCTAAATTACATCGCGTGCAGAAAAGGAGATTCTTCTTCCTCCTATTGTTTTGCACTCTTTATTTAAAGTGAAAGGATGCCTCTTGAGTAATTCCAAAGAGCTTAACTTCATATTTCATCACTGCAACCTCTCATGAAGTCATAAAATCAAGAAAGACATGAATGGTATGTTGATTAGCAGTAAAGAATTAACAAGAGCACATTTGTAATAGGCTCATTTTTTTATTTTATTCTCTCGCATGTAAAATTTGATTTTATTATAGTTGTACTGAATACAAATTGCACACTGTTGGAGCGAAGAATATCTCACATAAAAATTTTGAAAAACATATGTACATTACATTTTCTGACTTGTTAGTAGTAGGCTTGGGATTTACGTGCTCCAACGGTATATGTAATATAACACTATCTATTATCAAATAATTCCTATGACAAACTCAATACTCAACCTGGATAACTTAGCCGGCTTGCCTACTTGATTAAATATGTATATGTAATTATTATGATTATTAAGGCACCATAGTGACATGTTTTTACTTTACTGGCAATTTTGCAAAGAAATTTTAACTGTAGTAATGAAAATAAACTTCTGGAATATTCTAAATGACTTCCAAAATAAGTTTTTACACTTGTTTTACGGCATTAGTTAATCAATTTCATCAAATAATGAACACTTCAATTGCCGTTCCTTTTCCAAGATTTGTTTGCTTCGAAATATTTACTCTCATGTCATTCATTCAAGTTGTTATTCGTATACACTTAGAAGAAGAAGATGTAGGACTTCATGGAAATGAGTTATATTTACCCACTCGTCTCCAATACAAAATTTCCAAGGAAAACACTTTGCTGTTATGATGAATTAAAATTTCTCTTAAAAGCGTTCACTCTCTCTCACACAGCCTCAGAAATGGCGTGACGAAGCCCATATTTTAGATGAAATTTCAGGGAACTAAAATTGTCAAAATGTGTTTCGTACCATAAGGTGCTCATTTTTTTACCTGAATCCTATAAATGCTTAAAAGCGAATGGTGAATGAAGACGTAGGACTAGAAAGAAATATCAAAATTAGGAGTCTAGTGAGCCGTATGGTTTACGGATTTCTTTATGTACTTAAGTGAGTAAATAGAAGACCGATATTTATAGATAAATAAGTCGTTCCAATATTTGTATTTCGGTTGACTCTCTTCGCTTTCTTGGGAGTTGTTAAAAAAATTAGATCTTGGTTTCTTCAGCCACTTTTATTTTAATAACTTACCTATATCTACTTATTACCTGGCCTGCAAGCCACGATGAGGGTGAGTATAAGACGTGAATCATCAACAGCCATACGTTTTAAATCAAAAGGTGATTAAATAAATTCTAGAAGAAATAAAGCCCTGGTGCTTTCCTCATGTATCTTATGAATAAATTCTTCACGGGTCTTTATTCGGGTTACGCTCTCCAATTCAGTCGAAGTTTTGATGAACGACTCGATCATTATCTCCAGGGAAATGTTGTGAATTGTAACCTGTTCCCTTAATGTACGCAACCATCTGGCTCGGATGTTTTCTGATTGGTCCTCAGGCCGACTGACTGCTACATCTCTGCTCATTTTACCAGGTTGCCTGAATGCATTTCAGGATTGGTAATCAAGCATTAGAATGTTTCCAAGAAGTAGGGTTTCCAAGACTTAGAATTTTAATAGGAATTACATGTGTAGAAAAACCTTCCATCAGAACTGGCCCGGTTATCGGCTCTTTTTACTAGCTCTTAGAAAGGCCGTGAAGCCTCTTGGAACGACCCGAACAGAAGAGAAGTAAGAGAAATCGGCTGCGAAGACCTAAATACCATACCTCTCGTCGATATCGTGGAATATATCTAGGACTCTCCGCAAACATAGTATCGAGATAATTTACAAATCACCGACGAAGAGAAGAAGCCTTCTTCTCCGAGAAAAACATCCATACGGAACACGAGGGGTCTACGAAATTCCATGTCAATTCTTATAAGTGTACGTGGGAAATACTTTCCATCGAATAATGATCAAAGGAACATCAGGAGCACCTCAGAAGAGAATTGGGGGAGAAGTCAGTTGTCACTATGCAGAGCAATACTGGGACGATACAATTGGATGGGCTACAGCTTTAACTTCACGATTAATTTACGATGAGGAACTGAATAAATGTCTTTTTTGAATCTATACCTCTTTTTTACCGTCTTAATTTTGTCTTACCAAAATTCAAATGCTTTTACGTTTAGAATACGGAAGCCCTCGCGATTTGATTTTCCTTGTGGCAGAACATTGTTGGAAATCACAGGTCGCCCAGGAAAAGGGACAGGCCCCCCTACCCTGAATGTGTGAAATTCACTCTTCAATGGCCTACTTCAAGGTGAGCTCTATTGTCAGTTATGAAACTAACCTTCGGGTTGAACACTGAGTTAGTGTATGAGTATCACTTTAACATGTCTTATCAGTATCCTGGTTGACACTGACTTAGTGAGTGAGTATCACTTAAACATGCCCTATTTAATGCGTAACTGAATTTAGAGCCCTTTTGGATATATTTGAACCCAATAAACCTAGAATATTGCTTCCTCTAGTTTTTAATGCTACTATCTGGTGTAAAGAATGTGACGTAAAGGAGTAAAACCGTCATTCGCAGAGGTCTTTATCCTTACCTCCCCTTCTAAAACTACAGGAATTTCTTTCTTTTGAAGTCCCCACTTATAAATATACTTTCATTCCTGCTCCAAGAAAGAAGCTTACCTATCTTTATTTTCAAAGTATGTCTATATCTGGCTTTTTAGTTCCACTAATGATTTTATATTGGCATACGGTTATCTGTAATATGCAACTACCTATGTGCTTTTGGCTTTCTTACTTATCAAGGAAAAACAAATGATTTCTGCATTGCCCTCGGAAAGTTAGCTCTCTTCTACTGAAGCATGGATCTTTTGCAGTGTAATAACTCCTTATAGAATAAATGACTTCATGCTCCCATGTTTTACTTCTCTTTGTTCTTTTAACATCCTTTCACTTCTGTCTGCTTACCATTGGGGCAGCTTTCGTTTGTCATGCAAATAATGTTGATCATTTTACTACCTCATCGTCAATTTTTTTCTTTCTGTTTATCTCTGCCCTTTGCTATGACAACCTCAATTTGTTTATCTTTCTCACGGTGAAAGTAATTCCCTCCATTATTTGTAATTCTTCCAGCTCTATTTGCTCAAACCTACGCAAATCCTCTTTCATTATTGACAGACTATGAAGTCTGGCCTGGACTTTCTCTAAAATCATTTATTGGTATTTCCACAAGGGAGATTTATTTAGTCCTTTTAAACTTATGCTACGTTAACATATATTTGTTTTAAAAAACTTTCGCACTTCTACCATTTTGCGTCGATATTTCCACTATTATATTCATTTTTATCTTAAACATTTACCAGTAAAATCAAACACTGAATCACTTGTAATATTTAGATACAATTAGATAGAAGATAATAATTAGCTACAATTTTCAACTGGGACATTTCTCAGCATCAACAACACTCCATCGTCCTCACGCGGTGTTGCACGCTGCGATTTTTTTCGTTTCCTACGTTAAGTATCTTAGCATAACCTTACTTGTATAAAGCATATGCTCCACAACTCCTCTCGAATGTAACGTGGAAATTCAGTTTTTAGAATAACACTCATTAACATAGGGACCCGCTTTATTTGATTTCTCAGCTGTACAAAAAGTGTTAATTCTGAGTCACGAGATTTGGAAAATATGTTTTCACCACGGTGCTTGCAAAGTCATTTACGAATTTCGTCGGCGTGCAATACCATTTCCATAATAAGTATATATTTATACTATTAATGGCATATATAAATATTCCTTTAGTGACAATGAACTAAAATGTGGAAATAAATCCTGATGATTGGGAACAACAATTACGAAAAGAACGCGACTAACTCAACGCAAGCCAAGTCAAATGCTTTCTCCCTCCAACGCAAATAGATCCCCTCATCTAAGCTGTTCTAACGGCTTACAGTATCTCTCCGGCCTTTCCTTCTCTCTCCCCGCCTCACCGCCTCCTGTTGCTCTCCCAGTTGGAAAGCAGCCCCTCTCTCTCTCCCAAACCGCACCAAGCCATCCCCTCCCTTCCGGCCTTAATCCCTCAGAAGCTACACAGCATGCCGGATCACGGGGCAAAAATGCAAATTTAAATCCCAAAAACCGTGCTCTCTCACAAGCACACGTACGCCCACGGACGTTTAACCTCGGTGTTCTCAAAGCATTAAACTCCCTCCGTCTAAACCCCTCTCAACCCCTGCACCCCTTACCCACTTTCCCAACCAGCCCTTCTATCTCGCTCCATCTCTCACTCTCTCCCTCTCCTTCTCCCTCTCCCTTTTCCTTTCTGCCTCTCCCTCTCTTCCAGTCCCAGTAGTTCTCTGAAGTCGAACACGAAAGCCATTACGGGGGTAACTCACGCAAGCGGCAGAAAACTCACGCAAATAACACGCGTGTAGCTTCGCAGAGCCGACTCCCTCGCAGCCTTGAAGCGGTTCCACTCTCCCTCGACACTTCATCATTGTGGTGCAGTTTCTGTCTCCCCCCACTGCCCTTTCTCCATTCCATGCTAGGACCCTTTTCTCCGATCCATCTTCTTTCCTCATTCCTTCCTTTGCGTCCTTTATTTATTTCGATTCCTGCTACTGGAATATCCTTCTCGTTCTCCTCAATCACTCTGATTCTCACCGTTCAACCATTCTATCAACTTCTACCACTCACTGGGTTTCTCTTGGCACTCTTTTTCGCTTCTTTATCCGCAGCAGCAAAATTTTCATCATTTTCCGAACTCCGAGAGTCACCTTCGTTTCTAAAAGGGATTAAATTATGGTGCATAAATAACATGCAAAGACGTGTACACATGGCATATATACCCTATCAGTTTAAAAGCTTAAGGGATCTTAGGTCTTTTTGCTTCATCAATAGTCCTCCATGGAACTTTAGACTTCTCCATAGTCCTAAATTTGATTTCGTCTCACCTCTTAGTTGTAAACACCCTCGTTTATATGCCACAAAGGGATTTCAACTCTTCACCGCTCTGGTTTTCTCGATTAATCCCCTATATTTTTATTTAATATTCTCATATTGGTCGTCTTTCCCTTATTAATGTTCCGTTTTCTTTTGCCATTGTACATATTTCTCTTTATCACCAATTTAATCTTCCTTCCGTTAAATCTAAATTTCCGAGGTACTTACGCTTTATTCTAGTTGGGTGCATATCTCAACCTAAGCAGCCACTTGTTGTGTTTGTTTTATTGGAAAAGGTAACTTTTTCATGAAATTCGCTTTTCGTGATCATTGTCTAACCTAAACGACCATTAGTAACAGCTTTATCTTTTCAAATTTATTATGAAGGGAGAAATATGGATCAGTTGTTAACGTATCTTCATTATTTCAACGTAATACCATGCGTCATCTGCACAGCCCTTAAGTCATCCCTTATCTTCAGGCACAAAATATAAAAGGCATTGCACGCATTTTCATTTCAAAGATGCAGTGCAAGATATGCTAATGGCTGTCCCCTTTTTTTACCTAACTCTTAGTTTGCGCCAGCTCTTCTCCAAGCGTTCATTCACTGTCACCACCCCCTTCCTCTCCAGCTCCAATCCGATCCCTCCATTCCCTCCATCTACCTCATTCTTTCTTTTTCTCTCCTCTTCACCCCAAGCAGAATAACGTTTCCTCTCCTTCCCCACCCTCCTTTCATCCCACCTCCTCCAGCGCTGACTTTTTTTTAATACGCATTCAAAAACAGCGGTCGGCCACCACCATCTCTCGCGCCATCGCAATAATGCGACTCATTCCAATTCTTTGCCCGACTCCCTTCTCTTCCCTGCCCCGCCCCGTCTAGTCGTCCCTTCCACCCTTGGACTACTCATCCGGAAAGTGCCCCGCTTCCTCCGCACACGCCGTCGGGAATGGTTTGCCTTCTTTGCGTGCGTGACCCTTCGTATCCCGAGAGAGTGTTGAGCGAAAGCCCGGTCAAAGATCTCGAGAATGCGAGCCAAAGCTTAAAATCCGATGTGTTCTCAGTATCCCTCCAAGTAGTTATTTCTTATTCTTTCACATATTTTTTTCCAGTTTCTTTCTCACTCTCTCCGCACTTTCCCACAGTTTCACGAATGAAAAGGAAATCCTCAGGCTTAACTTGGTGGAACCACATGATGGTATCAAGGAGAAAAAAAAAACACTTTGCAAGATTCCACAAGTTTATTCAGACACTGACCTAGGTTTCGATTGCAATGAAATCATCTACAAGGACGATGACCTTGAAGATGATTGTAGTACAATCGAAACCTAGGTCGGTGTTTGTATAAACTTGTGGAATCTTACAAAGTGTTTTTTTTTCTCCTTGCTTCCCACGCTTTCTTTTTCTTGAATCATTCTGTTTTCCCTGCAATCCCTATTCTTCCATTTCACCGCAAACCAACGTGTCAGGCCTTCCTACCGGCGTATTTTAACTTACTCTCTTATTTTTATCACTTTCCTGCACTCAGCTAACCATAGTTCTCCCCTCTCACTCCTTTGATTTCATCTTACCTGAAAGGCCACCACATCTTATTTACTCTTCACGCACTTCCCTTCTTTCCCAGCTCCTTTTCACAAACTTGCCTCTTGGCCACCGCACCACGCTTCGTAGTATCATTGCCATCACTTTGTCCTTGTAATGCTTTTTCCTTGTAGAAGCGACGCATTTTTCCCGCTCTCCGCTGCATTTTTCAGCTTATCGTATGAAACCCGATTTCATCGCTCATTCCCTACTGCTGCGGCGCAACCTCTCCATTTCCTCCGTATCAGACCTCTCTCTTTCTCCGCCCTATGCTCACCCCCTTTGTATTGTTCCCTACGCTCCCACCTGTGCTTTTCCACATTTCTCGTTCCTATGTCTCCATTTTCTCAGAAATTGGAAGATCAGGAGCGTTTCTGATATCCGGAGCCCGACGGAAGGCATGTATGCCTACCTTTCCTCATAATCTTCCCACCCACAGAGAAACGCTGAGAAGTGAACGACTGGAGTAAACTGCCAGTCAGAAGGGATATTTTATTAAGATTCTTGACTCATGTATGCCGGCGTACGTGTTTTATTTGTCCTCCGTAGAACCATCCTGCATCACAATTTTCTTCAAAACAAGGTATATCAGGGTAGGCAACCATTATCTGTTGTCATTTGCATCAGAAAGGATCGGTGGATAAGTTGATGAATTAGGAGAATTACGAGTAAATTAGAAAATATGACAATTCAACGTCAAATCCGACGGAAAGACTACTACTCTCCTCGTAGCGCCAAGTAGGAAACGTTGCGGCACTAAACATTTTCTTAAAAATCTCTTATGTAATCCGAAGCAAAGTCTTCGAGATCGGAAGTATCTATTTCCTCCAGGATTTCAACCCGAATGTTCTATAAATTTAAATTTAATATAGCTTTTAGATATCGGATTAGCTGTTGGAGTGAATTTTGTACATAGAGTTAATTTCACTTATACAACTTGTATTATCAGGCCGTATCCTTCTGTCGTGTCCTAGTGGCCATGTCAATGTGAGACATCAATAAATATCAACAACAATAGAACCTGCATAATAAGCTAATTTACCATTTTCTTACCACGTCCAAGGACCAAAGAATGTATTAATTTTTTCTCTAGCGGTATTTTCTCCCAGAAATATGCCATATTCTTGCCCACAGTTTCCCATAGGATAACTCTTTCGCTTAAAATTCGTTTCTTTGAGTAACTGGGTAAGCATAACAATCTTCTATGGATAAAGGTGCAAAAGTACAGAATTGAATATATACTTTGAGAAAAAAACTAGTAACATTTACCAGTAACATCTTCAGGCAGTCATAAGATAATAGGAATTCGTCAAAATAGTTGGAGGGAATTTACTATCGCACAAAAATAATGTGCCATCATTAAAAAAATGTGGGAAAGGTGATACCTATATTTCTATTTTACTCCATATCCTCTTATTACTTAGCTTTTGGCAAGAACTCTGATTTTAAAATTGGAGCGGAATTGTTAACAGTTTTATCTGCAATGACGTAATTCGAGATTAATGTGCATCGTAATTACAGATCATTTTGATTTTGTGGTAAACCTTTCCCCTTCAGTTTTAATATTGTGAGATTTAGCTTTATAAATGACCTTTATCTTCTTGATTTTTCCGTAGTAAATATGACAATACTTCATCAAAAAAGATAAAATGATTCCAAGTAAAATGCCCTAAGATATAAGAGATTGTATTTTATGTAATATAATAATAATCTCAACTCGGACAAGTATAAAATTCACTGTTGCTACATTTGCGGCTGCTATTTGAAACGAAATTATGGGATTACACATGGGACTCCATTGATTGGAGAGTTGATGCTTTAGAGACTCATCTGTACCGTAAATGATGTGTCGCATTGCGTAATATTCACACATTATGTCATTTATATCGCGAATTATTATGAAATTAACCTGCAGTGAAGCATTGCGGCCCACGCTGACTACCCTTGAGTGACCATCGTGGTTTTATCACCATTCGTGTACCGCAATCATATAATTGCCATCGACGCAAAATGCAAGTGTCTAAAAGCTGTGGCCTCGAATACCGATATTATTATTATAACCAATTATTTGATCTCACATGGTTCATATTTGAGATGGGATGAAAACGGAATAAAATATTTTTTTGTATTTAGTGTTCATGGTACCGAACAATATTATCCAGAAATTCTGTAAAAAATTAGTAAAAAAATATGTACCTATTTTTAAATATATAATATGAATATTAATTCACATTTCCCACAAAAAGCTAAAATTTGTGCGGTGAACTCTTATGTAAAATATTAAAAAATTGACTTTCTAAATGCCATGTATAGTTGAATTTAGTTGCATTGAAATGAAATGCAGATTATATTCTTATGCTCCAAAGCTAGATAATGCCTATTTCCATCTCAAGTGGAGATGACTAAAACTATCCTCCGAATTTTTAATATTAAGATGAGAATTGGTAAAATGGTTTCTAAAATTTTAGGATATGCATTATGTGTTGATAATTACACTGTGAAAAAAAGTATGTTAACACGGTAATTTTTGATTTTAACCGAATTACAAATATTCTAGAGCAGCCAAAACAATGAAATTAAAATGAATTAAATTATATGAAAATAAATTAAATGAAGCAATGAATTAAAACATTATATTTGGGAAAATAGATGAGAGCTTGGTGTAATGGAGTGACAGGCCACGAGCACACCTCAGCCTGAGCGTTTTAGTTAGCATGGAACGGGAGCACTAAAACTCCACTATAGCTTGAAATGAGGGAGGGAAAATGGGCCCAGATATATCCATGGGAGTGGTTCATTTGATCATCAGGATAAGCCAGATTTTCAACTCTTAATGCGCAGTTCTCGCAAACATAAAAAAACACAGCATTATATTATATATTTCACTTAGCGGTGCAGAAGAGATGCAGTGTTTTTGAGCGGGATACAGCGAGGGCAGCATAAATACCGCGTCGGCCGCAATTGCTTTGGCCGTGTTAATGGAAAACGCGAACCAGGAACGAGAGAAAAAAAGGAAATTACATGATAATGCATCTAGAAATTCGGAGTGGTGTAGGGTGATGGGAGAGAGAGAGAGAGAGAAAGAGAGAGAGTGATGAGAGATAGGGATGAAAAAGGTGAAAGGTGAGAGTGAATTCGGCTATTTAACAGAGCGGCCGAGATCAAAATTTTATTTTTATCTACTTCAGGACGGGAGCCATAAAGCAAGATTTTACTCTTGCCACTACAAACAGTAATGGAGTACGATTATTTTGAGAGAAAATGATTTCAAAACCATAATTTGAACCATGGGTCTTTATTTACCACACAAAGTATTATAAACTTTGCTTTACTTATATACCTATAATTCACAAAGTGGATTACTACACAAAGCCACTTGGTTCTCAAAAACTCCTAATCCAGGAGTATCCATTGGAGCCATCTATCATGCTCCATCAGGGTCCATCAAGCATGACACACATCAGGCGCAAACAGGGTTCAAAAGACGGGCTTCAGACCACTACACTAATGAGCTAATGGCGAATGAGGGCTAGTTCCAAAAATGATCCTCCTAAAAATCCCATTCGGGAAGAGGAAAATGGGGATATCTGGTAATTTGCACAGTGGTTCGGTAAGTCTCATAGTAGTTCCATTTTCACTATAACAGACATTTTCCCAGGCTATTTTCAATCGAACCTCTTCTTCCTCAATTCAGGGTATCATCAAATTTATGTTTCCAGAGCATACTTAGTTCTTAAAAATCTTTAATATATCTTTTAGATCTTTTTATCATATCCACATCTCCTCATTTTCACCCGGAAAATCCACTGGCTCTCTCCCGTATTATCTTTCCATGTCCACCTTCCAGCCAAAACTGTTGCCCTCATTTTCTCTCTCTTTCTCTATATAATCATGCGTTTTCTCTCTTTCCCTATCCATCCTCTGTCCAATTCCGCTAGCATTTTGCACTCATGCTTCTCTCACACGGACTCTTTTACCTGACGACTCCGCTTCAGCTGACCTTTCTACCGTTCACCCCCTAGCCATCGCTCTTTTTTGACCCTCATTCTCCTCCTGTCTTTCCCACCAACTCTCTCTCTCTCTTTCTCCCTTGCACTCCAAAAAGCATACCTTTCTCTCCACCCTTATTTCTCCGGCAAGCCTTCTCTCTGCCTTTTCCGACCACACTTTTCCCCGTTTCCCAACTGTTTGTACACTCCGCCCTGAATCACCCTCCTCTCTCCCTCTCACTCTCTCCCGTGGACCTGCGCATCGCATCCCACCTTGCTCAACCTCACCAGCTTCCTCCCCAAACCCCTCCCATTACCCCCAACGAGCCCCTCATTCCCTCTCGTCTCGTGTTACCATTCCGCGAAATCCATCCGACTCTTCTCATTCCTCCGCCTTTCTCCTCCTCTCTACCCCCACTTGCCTATTTGATGCTCTCCCGTATCCATCCGCCTCTTGTACATCCATCTGAATTAAGTGATATCATCCATCCTCCGAATCTTCCCACCCTCTCACTCCACCTCTCCCCTGCAATCACTCCCCTCTCATCCCTTTTTAGCCGTCAAATTTCCGCTTTAGCCACCGCAGCCTCAAGTCATTGTCATGCGACGTCATTCTTTGCCGCGTCGCATCCTCTGTTTGATGTTTAAATCAGCGAGAGGCCACCTGTAATAGACGTGATATTTAATCCTCCGTCAATTTCTTCGCCTACCTAAAGGTGGAGCCTATTGCCCTTTCAAGCCCTTTAACTTCAAGCTGGTATCGGGTTCATTGCTGCAAAGTATCATCAGCATGGCGAATGCAATTCCTGGTAATTGCAGCAAAAATTTTTCCGCACGCCATTCCAGCGCTTCACAAGGCAATATTGCCGTCATCAAGGCTTTTGCTTTCACCGCAAAGCACTTTGGGAGATGAGCCACTTTCGCTAATCATCTTCCGCGATGATTGTTCACGTTTGTCACGGCAATTTCGACAGTCAGTTTTCTTTACTCACCTATCGCTCATCACACTGAATGTCCTTTTATTTAACTATGGTCTCTCATCTCACATGGAAAGCACGATGGCCGTTCAAGGAATGGTTTTCCACCAGCTGGCTTTTCGACTTCAGTGATATTTCAGGAGCCTTTTGGTACCAGTGCTTCAAATAGGAAGGGTTTTTCGGCTCGATACAGGACGACCACTCCTCATACAAAGTCTGTGACGCTGAGGAAATATATAAACACAGTTTCTTCCTCCATCGTGTTTTACGAGAGTTGGTCCATCTGTGCCCGTGCATGGGTACACAGCACAAGGTCTCCATCCAGACCCGAGTACAATTTTCTCTTTCTATTAATCAACTGCCTCTGACAATGGCCCCGTGTGCCAACCCCGTCTCACTCTCCCCTCCCGTATTCCCATGTCTCCCACCTGCTCCCAATTTCTCACTCTCCTCCGTCATTCCCGCGCAACCCCCCTTATCCACCCTACACTCTCCCACCACCCCTCGCTTCCAGTGTTGTCCCATGAGAAGAGATTCCCTGCCACTCCCGACCAGGCTAGGGCAATCGGCGGGCCACCTGCCGCTCTCCGCCGGACGGGACCGCTAGAAATTCCGTCCTCCTAGTCACCACCATGCACGACCCGCTTCAGCCACCACCCCTCTAGCTCTACGATTCGAGACACCCCAACGTTCTCTCTCCACCCCTTCCCTCTTCATGGCCTCCGCTCCAGGCCTTTCGGAGCAAGGCTTGAGGAGAGTGTTGCCAAAGTAAACACTCTCGCTAACCTCTCCGACCCTCTGCCAGGACCTCCGTCCACCCTTTCCCAATCCACCCATCATTTTCTCCCTCTCCGATCCCAATGCGTCTTTTCCCTTCCCTCCTCCTCGTCTCAGTGTGAGAGAGAGCTATCCTCTCAACCCCTCGATACAGACAACAAACCCCACCTCCTTCCTCATCGTGCTGGAAATCGTTCCGCCGTGGAAAGGTCACACGTGACAATTAATTAAATTGAAACCCTTCCGCCAATTCGCATTTGATCCTCGCACAGACGAATGCTTGCTAGATGATGCGGACAGAGCAAATAAAATTTTTTGCAGTGAAATTCCCCGGAAAAGACCCACATTAGTACTTGTTTCTCTTCAAACTCTCTTGATGAGAAAGTAGAATATAAATACCTCCCCAGTCCGTTTTTCAAGAGCACAGAGTGACATTCAATAGTACCTACTTGATTCATTCTTTCCTCCCTGATGTTTTTAATTCCATTCAATAAACAATGTTACTGTCGATTTCATTTCTCTTGATATCAGTTCTCCTGTGACCAGATAAAAATCATTCAGAGAGATTCCAAATCCCAAGCTCGGACTTGATTTGCAGTAGCATTCCACTAATTCACATTCACCGCTAGCGAGTCAGCTTGTTTTTATCATTACTAAGAGCATTTGATTTCCAAAAGTCATTGCAAGGTATTCATCCATAGATCTCCGTACTTCTTTACTTTCTCTATCGTTACAAAAACGTTTGTTGTTGCACAGTTCAATGGCCTTTCACATTACATTACCCTCTGTATTTTCTCTTACTGTTAATGTAGTTCCGTTAATTTTAACGTAGTTTTTTAGCGTCTCTTCTTTCGAAACACACACTATCTCGGAAACTCCATTTTTAATAGCATTTATGTGAAATAAATATTGTCAGACGCGTATGGTGACATTAAAAAATTAATTGCTTAGAAAAACAGAATATAAAAATTGTAGTTAATTAATCAACTATATTTAGAAATAACCAATTATCTATGCTTTGCAAGTTAACGATTATTTTCCTATATTTTGTTTGTAACTGTAATTGGAAACGCTATAAGAATAAATCAAAGTGGAAAAAGGTCCATTCATTCACAATTTTATAACGAAATAACTCAGATACGAGTGCACTGTTTGCTTTAATTAACATAAGAAATTTATTTTTATCAAGCTATATTTCACATTCTCGCTGACCTTTTTACTTAGAAATAAAATAATGACAATTTATATGTGTAAAGCACATTTATAAATTCTCCTTGTGAGACTTAAAGGTGTGTATGAATATTCTCATAATTGGTCAGAAAAAAGTCGTAACTATTCTCTTCATACCATTCTTCCTAGTACACTTTCCCTTAAAAGACTATCAATACTGATTATATCTTAATCATTGCAATTAGAAATTCATTCCTGCAGATTGCCTCTAAGTAAAAATTGTGGGAAATACGCCAGAGAAGTATGCCAGTAGAAAAATGATGATTTAGAGACATAAAGGAGCATTTGTGTTTAGTGCATGGTGTAGAGATAATTTGGTTAGTGGTAGACCTTCTATTCAAAATACGATACTCAATTTAAGGGTGTACGAATATTAGAATGCTATTTCTGTAGCAGCAATCTTTGCACCCTTACTTACATCTAGAAATTTGCAAATATAAAATGTATTTATTTCTAATTCAATTGCTACTTAGCTAAAATAACTATAACTACTTATTGGCATAACCCTGACCACTAATCGTTCGCGTAGCTCATGCGTTTTCTGTACGGCGCTACTGGTTCTCTCGTCCTATTTCATCATGCCAGGTATAAGCGATTTACAAAGTTTTAGTTTGATAAGCTGTCGCTGTTCTCGTTTTTTCGTGAATGCTCAGCAGTGTACCGTTTCTGTTATTTTACAAAAGCTAGGGAACCATTGGATAGTTCCGACGTTTCAGCAATATGAAAGGGACGAGATGTGCAGTGCCTTGGTTTATTTTTAGGCTACGGCACCACCTGGGAAAGAAATCATTGTTTTCTTTTTCCCAGAGAAGAGTCACTACATTCAAAGTGGAATATATGGATTTTAAGGTATAACTTCTTTATTTAAGATTCGGAAGGTTATTGTGAGAGTTATTTTTGGGAGGTTTGGGAAAAAGGTATTCATGGACTTGGAAGAAAATATCGATGGGGATATGGTAATGAATGTAATTTATTTTTAAGTGTTGCTTGTTATTTGTACATTTTAATCACTTTATTTTCTTGTTCATTTCTTACAATGTGACATGAAGTTTAATGCTTATACAGTAATTATCTTGAGTGTTACGCCGATGGCAATTTACGATACATATGTAAAAATCCTTTATTACAAATTAAATCTTGGTCCTGGATTTTTAACTTATGGCGGCTAGACTGTGTCAAATATTTTGAGCGTTCTCTTGAGTGAACTTCGTGAAAAGAAGTGGAACCGACATTGTTCCCCGTATGCCTCAAGCACCTAAGCTATCAAATTCAAGGATTGAAAACTAGCCACGAACGATACTTAACGGAACTACCCGCAGATATACATAATAGCAATGAAACATTCACCTTAGTCAGGCTTCGAACTCGGCGGATGAACAACCGTCAGTCTTAACATGTTGTACTTTCTCTTTAAACCCATTAGTGATAAATACATTGATGGCTTAGTGGATGTTTACAAGAGCACAAAATTTCGTCTAAAGGGAGAACTATGGGAGAAATTTATTTCCAGTTCCAATCATTATGGAGCATGGCTAATATCTATTCCTAAATTAGAATGTAAGTAAATTGAATCTGTTTCTTTGAAATCTAACAACTCAAAGATCGAGTTTCGGATGTGATACTTGAGCAGATAACCATGGATGAGTTTTCAAGAGTTAATTGCTTTGCCCCTGTAAATGGTCCACTGCATTAGAAGACATTTAAGATAAAATTGGAAAAATTTAAGTTGTTGTCAAGACGCTCAAATGGGTGCCGGAAGACCAATCTTTCACTGCTAAGATTTTCGAATCCTGGACCTCCCTGTGAGAGGCTAGTACACTAACCACTACACCAATTCGGCCCTCTCATATCCTGCAACACCGAAATGGGTATTTTAAAGTCTGCTTTTGCACTAATAGGCGCTTCAGAACGGGAGGAAAGGTACAAGGATGGGAATGTAAGGTGAAAGATAATCTGCCGAAAAGGCCAGCAACATTTGACGTTCTTTGTCATACATACGATCCTAATATTTATATTTCTGTACAAAAAGTTGTCTAATTCGTAACTAATGAAGCATTTTGAATCCGTATTTGACACCCATAAAGTGTATTTTAAATGGTAATGCTGGAGTAGGCATGATGCTCAGGAAGAGCGCCGGAATGCGTGTGAAGAGCTTCCTACGGTAGGTACAATGAAAGGATAATAATGGTGAAGATCGATACCAAACCTGTAGATATAGTAGTGGTGCAGGTCTGCATGGCTACGACGGACTACGAAGATAGTCGGCCCCGGTTGCGGCGTGGATAAGTCCTTGCCTGCTAAATGAAGACAAAGTGAAGAGATGTAAAGAATATCTGGAAGAGTAATACAATGGAAACAATCTCAGCACGAGAGTGATCGAAGAGAAAAGAGAAGTCGGAAAGGATGATATAGGAGCACCGATATTAAGATCGGAATTAGACGCAGCAGTAAGGGACCTTCGGATAAATAAGGCCTCTGGAATGGACGATATTCCTACGGAACTAATTAAAAGTGCAGAAGAGAAGGCAATAAACCATCCTTACAAAACCATCTGTGACATGTACCCAGCATGAAAAATACCGAGGGAAAATTACAGGGATACGAGAAAAACATCATCATTCCTATTCCTAAAAAGAAATGAGTGGAGACATGCGAAAGTTTTAGGACTACAAACCTGACGGTACATGCATCGACGATATTGACTAGAATCATCTACAGAAGAATAGAACGAAAAGTAGAGGAGTTTCTGGATGAAGATCAATTCGGATTCAGAAAAATAATGGCAGAAGAGAAGCAATATTGGCCCCTATGCTGCTCATAGAGAAGAGAATGGAGAAGAACAAACCAATGTTTCATTGCATTCGTGGATTTAGAGAGGGCTTTTGACAACGTGGATTGGAATTCAATGTTTGGAAATTTAAAGGAGTTGAAGTGTACCACAATGACCGAAAAATTATCCACAGTTTATATAAAAACCAAGTAGCTGTGACTAAATCTGGACCCAGCTGTGAAGAAGCACGAATAAGGAAAGGAGTAAGAAAAAGCTGTGCACCATCTAATGTAAATTTTAATTTTTACATCGAGAGAGCCATCAATAAAATCAAAGAAAATCCTTCTGGAGTAAATATCCATGGAGAAACAATCAACATGTTGCGATTCGCGATGACATAGCACTCGTAGCAGAGACAGAGAAGGATCTGAATAAGTCCTTTATGACCATGGAAAGGGCAATGGCCAAATATCGTCTGAAGATCAATAAAAAGGAAACTAAGATATTTGTATGTGGCAAGAGAGAAGAGGCCCAAACCAACGTTTGTGAAGGGAAGGGAACAATAGAAGAGGTGAAAGAGTTCTGTTACCTAGGAGGCCGAGTAACCAACGATGGACGGAGCAGGAAAGAAATAGTCAGTAGAATAGCTCAGGCGAAGAGGGATTTCTACCAAAAGAAGAATCTACTTATATCTCGAAGTACAAGCATAGAAGTAAGGAAAAATTTCATCAGGACACACCTGTACATCTGAAGCATGTTTCTTTACGGCAATGAGGCATGGATGATGAATGCTACGGAGAAAAAAAAACGGTGGAAGCATTCAAAATGTGGTGCTACAGAGGGATGATGATGATAAATCAAGATCGACCGAGTGACAAACGAAGAGGTCTTAAGAAGCATGGGAGGAAAGAGAAGTCTGCTGAAAACTCTAAGAAGACAGTTAGTCATCCATGACTTAATGGCCTGTTGAAGACAATCGACGAGGGAAAAGTGGACGAGAAGAACGGAAAAGAAAGGCGTCGTATGGGATATATGGAACAGGTCGTGAATGATGTGAAAGAGATAAATCATGTTAATATGAAGAGGTTGGCCGATAAGAGAATCGAGTGGAGGGCTGCATCAAACCAATCCTACGATTGATGACCGATGATGATGATGATGATTGTGAAAGTGTACTTACACCACGTTCCTAAATTTTTGGACAAAATTTTCAAAATAGAATACCACATCTCATCTAAGGGAAATACCAAATTATGGAGTAAAACTGGAAAGGAGATTGCGTCACACCATATAGGGTGTATATTTTTAATTTAGCAATCACTAAGAAACCCTCAATCTGGACAGTATTAGAACCTATGACCCAAAAATTGCCTGGCCTATGCATTACTGACCTAATACAGCCGGTACAGAGCAATATAACACGAGGGATTCGAAACTTTGGCTACTTGAATAGAGGTTAAGGCTATTTCTAGGCTTTTAAGATGGCACGGAGAATGGAAAAAGTACGACAAACGCAGAAGAGGATCATAGATAAGGGGTTTCGCGCAGTGGTTTTTGTTGTAAAATCGCAGATATAATTGAAAAAAGTAAGGGGAAAACTATTATCAAACCACTATTGAATGAATTATAAGGTAAGTAGGGATAAAGGAAGAAAAGAAATGTTATTCAATCTCTTATTAGATGAAGAGAGGTGAAAATGTATTGATCCGAAGAACGAAAGAATGTGGAGTGGGAGGTATTTAGAAAAAAATAAAGTGGTGTGAAAATGTTGGATTAAGACCTTTGCTGACTGGAAGAAGAGTTATATTAGTGCTTGCAATAATTATGATATGTGAATATAAATTCTTGATTTAGTTCTAGAGTATTTTTAAATGAAAATGTTAGATTAAACATATCCTACGGGTGAATTACAAAAAAAGAATATATAGGTAAGTAATAAAAATGAATAAAATTAAAAATAATTGTTTTACGAAATTAAATACCTATTAAGGCACTAGCTTCATATCTATTGTTCAAGCCATGTCGTATGCATGCAGAACAAGTAGATGTATGTAATATGGGATTTCTCAAATGGTGTTAAAGCATCAGTATGCTCATTGGCAAACTGACAAAGAGTAATGAGCAAACGAGTTAGTAAGTAATCGGAAGTAGGAGAGAAAGAGAGCTGGTGGAGGAAGATTGATGAATCTTTCGTGTATATTCTGTTTTCCATCTCCGGACTTTCTCCAAGTATATGTACAGAAAAGACTTAAATAATTTTGATTGATAGAAGGCATGTCATAACCACAGCATGATTCGGCAGAGCATATATCGTGGGACTATGGATTAAATGAATCTTTTCGCCGTGCATTCGATCGCAGACAAAATAAAGGACAGGTGGGAGAGTAAGGAGTGGAGCTTGAATGAAAGAGAGTGACAGTAAAAAATGAAACTTTGGGAAAAATCCCGAAAAAGCTGGCAATTAATTATACACACCAATCGGGATTATGGGAAGTTATCCGAAAGAATATTGAATCAATGTGCAGTACCACAAAATATAATTATCTCTCAGCCTTTTTTCCATTGCAAAGTAAAAATACCAAAGTGGAATGAATACTATTTCAGCTGATCTCTAATGTAAGCATAGGCGTATTCTACATTACTATAGTCCATAATTTTAATTAACTTTGTTCAGTTCCTGAGCCATACTTCGCATAATCACAACTTCGAGGTGCAGTGAATTTTTCTGTTTGCGAGGAAGCTGTTTTTCTGTTCCAATTTATAGGTTATTTTTTGCTGTAGTAAATGATTTTAATCAAATTAAAAATATGAAACGATATATACACTAAAAAAATCTACGCGTAATATGAACTTCTCACTGAGCCTTTGGCTGTCAATTTTAATGACACTTGCATTTCATATCAAGCATTTGGCCAATGTAAACTGTTCCTTAAAAGACTTAAACGTATGACGTTGAAATATAGATAAAACTTAATATAAGCTAAATAACAAGTGAGGGGTTAGTCACTCAGCTCCCAAATATGTACATTCAATCTCTTAACGTATATTCTGAATTCCAAGTGGTCTTTCGTTCTGCCATTTGGATGAGAAGGTATAGGACAGAAATTGAAGTTAAACAAATAGAAGCAGGAGCTTAAATAATTGTAGCAGAATTGAGAATATTTTTATCTCTATTAGCTAACATAAATATATTTACGTGTAATCTAAAGCATCAATTTTCATATTAAACTTAGTGCAGGCAATAGTCACTAGCGTAACGAATAATGGTAGATTTTAATATTTTTTATGATGAAAGTGAACATGAAATCATGATTTTAAATTATATTTTCTCTGTTTTCAAACTTTATATCGATAAAAATATATGCTTATACCAATAAGCTGCAGGTCTTATGTCCCACGATGGCTCAAGAAATGTCATGTTAAATTACATACTGAAATTAAGACAAAGTAGGCATATGCATTAGTAAAAAACAAACGTTAAAATAGCTGAGGTTTAATAGCAAAACAATAATATTTATCGCATGTTTTTTAATACCTTT
This sequence comes from Platycnemis pennipes, assembly GCA_933228895.1. Lineage (NCBI taxonomy): Eukaryota > Metazoa > Arthropoda > Insecta > Odonata > Platycnemididae > Platycnemis > Platycnemis pennipes. The sequence goes on from OW121847.1 coordinate 113,157,800, forward strand.
CAAGATGCGTATAATGGTAGAATTATTTCTGTTCTAGTTGAAAGTAAAAGGAACTATTTGTTTCCACGTATTTGAATTATTTACAAATGTATTAAAGCTTATGATTGAGATAAGATTATTGGATTCAACTTCCACCATGTGAAAATTCTTGTTTAACTGCAAACGCCTAGCAATGTGGAATTTTTATCCGATTTTTTATATCGTGCATTTTTTTCAATATTTAGACGTCATGCTCAGTATCCTTTAGCACATCATAATGATTTCTTGAGGTTCAAACTGTAGAGCAAAAAAATATATCCTGTTCATTACATAAATTCATGACTTCATTCAGAAACATTTATTCTATTGAGATAATGATATAAAATTTTTGTAGGACTAAAGGAGGCATATCTTCACCCCGTATAGTAAATAGTACTTATATCCTCTTAATTACAGAATAGACATGAAATAAAGGCACATAAATTCTTTTGAGGAGTTCCCCTGTAGAAACATTTATTTCTCTTAGATTTCTCCAGAAATATCGTCATAAAAATATTGGAAATAACTGTAAAAAGTTCCCTAGATATGGAACGTATATGATTGAAGAAAAATCAGAAGACATTTCTATTTCTGGAGTCTTAGATCATGTAGACTTTGCTTGCATAAAAGTGTCTCCCAGAGAAAGGGATGTAAATCAACCGTTGGCCCCTTAAAATACGATCATAAACGGTGGTTATCAAAGGCGTGTACTTTTCCACAGAAACACATTAAACCTCATACAAATACGAAGTTCCATGGAAAAGATATATTATTCAACCAACCTAATTCCACCGACACCAGTGTCAAGAACTCAGGATCGTAAATCTGCGATAGCAATTCTTGAAGTCGTAATGGATAGAGCCGTACAAGGCATCACGTGAATGAGCCCAGAGCTCGAAAAACAGAAAATGGGAAGGGATTCGAAACAGTAAACATTTATGGCGTTTGGATTTGGAGGGGGATGAGCAGGGAAAGGGTGGGAGCGTGAGAAGATATGGAATAGAGTGGATATCCATAAGGAGGTTAAGGACGTAAAAAGGGGTGAGACGAGCCTAGGGGAAAGGGAGGAGGGGAGAGAATGAGAGAGAGTGGCAAGATAGCTCCCGTGCTTAGAGGGAGGAAAAGAAGTACGCGGGATGGCAAGACGAAGAGATGAGATAATACACGGCTTAACTCACCCCCACGCCTTTAAACCTCTCCCTTAAATCTTTTAACCCTTTTCCATCTCACTCAAACTTGTTCCTCTCCAATCTCCCCGCAATTCCACTCCTCTCATTCCTCCCACTGCCTCCCTACCATCATCCCGTCCTCCCCTCCTGTCCCTCTCTCCTTAACTTCACCCTCCCTTCCTCCCTTTTCGCCTCGACTGCTGCTTGGCCGTCTCCGCTCCCCCATGCCCCTTGAGTCACGGGCCATTTTCCGTTCTCAGTAATCTGGGTAATGGCAAATGTGCAGCCAAAGAGCCGCCAGGAACGGAGTAAGGTCTAATCCGCGGCTGACTGGACGGCCCAGTCGGCGGGGTTTGGGAGAAAGAGGTGGTGGGGGGAGCTGGCCGGCGTCTCGGCCGATGCTGCCCAACTCCCACCCCATAACACCCTCCGCTCCCCCACCTCCCAGCTCTCCTCCCTTTTCAGTATGGGCGGGGCTCGGCCACATCCCACCAGGAGCCGCCGTAATGCCGACCTCTCTCTATCTCTCTCTCCCCCCTCTTATCCTAAAGAGGGAATCCACACAGTCCTTCCCATCGGGTGCGAGTTATGTTATGGCCATTCGCGATATTCGTTTTTGGGATGCTCCGAAGTGGCGTCAGTGAAGATTTCAAAGCCGGGTGAAGGGAAAGGGAGTTGGGTTGAAGGAAGCAAGGGGGGGGGGGGGATATTTTAGGTATTCTAGAGGTCGTTAGTGGTTAAGGGTCAGGGTGGCGTCGGAGACGGGGAAAGCTATGCGACGGCAACGTCTGCACTAAAACATGGGAGACCAATTTTTTCGCAAACACTTGGACTGATATTCCGGCGTTTCGTTGAGGCATAAAATAAAAGTAAGTGGGTAACTAGTTTAATAAGTTCTCCACTGTTTTGTGTAGCTTTTAATACGGATAGTAAGACGAACAATCTATAAAACAATTTAAAATACTAACTTGGTGAATAACTGTGACTCATATTATTGGGAATGAAATTTTATATAAAATTGTCTGGTTACCCTGCATTTTTGTATTAATTTAGTCTGATTAAAGATATATTTGCACGAAATTCTTCATGTATCTTTCCCTTTTTTGCTCTAGCATCCTCAAAAAAAATAGTTAAAGGCATAATTAACTCTCAAGTATCTTTTATTTACGAGTGACTATCTATCAATAATACTACATCTATGACCCAAAGTTCCATAATCCCATCTCCACCTCACCGGCTCACCTCCTTACAGCTACGTGCTGCATTTTCCAACTAAAATATTTCAGTATCGAAGCACAAGATGTTTTCTAAAATAACTTTCAATCCACACGTTTCCCTTGAACTTGGTTCTTCGATTTTTCCTCTAATGAGCTCTAGTGCTCCTTTCTTTACCCCCAAAATCTACTCAGTGGAATCTTCTCATTTTCCCTCAGCCATAATTCGATCATGCCCCCTACAGGGTCCAAAAAACTTTTACAACCACAGCAGTACTATCTCACATCCCTTTCCTCCTGATCAAAATTATTTCTTCATCTACTTAAATTTTAGTCATTTCCCTCTGCCGGATCTATCGCCTCGAAATATGTTCTTTAATTTAAATTCGTTATTTTATTCCCCCCCTCCCTTTGGTTGCATAATTTATGTGTTTAGAAATGAACTAAATTATTTTCTTCAATTAATCATGTTTTATCGCCAGGAGGGTGTAGCCGCCTCTTAACTAATTGAAAAAAATTGACCATAAATCAGTCCTTTTTCTCCTCAACAAAATGTGTGAGTATACAGTATTCTTCGCTTGTACAAAGGGATGTATTAACAGATGAGACAGAGAACCATCAGAAATGATTGTTAAAGAATACCTCACTAATTCCGTTTTTATATATTTTGAGGAATAATGCGTTGATTATTGTATTGTATTCCAAGATTTTTGCATTGATGTTGAGAGCCACTAGAATTATTTTAGCGTTTGCTCACTTCAAGGTGGTATAGACTCATTTCCCATTAGCCCCTTTCATTTCTCTTCTTCTTTATATGCATATATCATGCAGCCAACGGTGAACTAAAAACTGTATATAATGAAAGCAAAATAAGCCCAAACAAGCCGAGAAAACGTTTTATTTGGTGGCGGAGAAGTGATATTACAATTGTATTTAACTTTAACACGATTCAGAAACTTCAGTTGTGGAAACAAAAGGTATTTGTCTCTATAGCTTAGCGCTGTAAACTCATCCTGCCGGAGCCTTCATTCGCCTTTAGATCATTCTTGATGGTGATGGAATTTGGAAAAAAATTGTTCATGCCCTCCTTCTTCCCCACACCCCATGGATCGTGCAGCCGTGGTCTCTGCGGGATAAAATCGCCAATTCCCTGATTTCACTCACGTGGGTTGAGCGACGATTTCCAAAACTTATCCAAGCAGACTTAACAGGAAATAGGAGAGGGAGTGCCACTGCCAAGGTATTAAAGGACCGGATTGTGGAGAGGGTCTTGATTTTTCGTGAAGGAAAATAGAGCAGCGCGCCCATATCAAGGGATGGAAAATGGAGATGGATTGCCAGTGGTGACGTGGGAGCCGAGCATTCAAAATCCCAAAAGGCGTTTCACTCCTTTCTCTTCCCTCCCTCCGGTCATGGAGAGGGTAAGTACATAAATAACGACTCCCTAGTTTCCTCTCTCTCTCTCTATCTCGCCCACTCACGCCACCAACACTCAAATTTGTCCCTTCACTTCCCAGGGCAAGCTAGCTTCTTTCCTACTCGATCCCTCCCTTTGCTGTATACATCTGAGCCTTTGACTATCTGAGGGAGATCTCTCCAGCAATCAACTTCTGTCTCAAGTCTCTCTCTTCTCCTCATCCACCTTCCACCTCATCCTTTTATACATTCGCCTACGTATGCCGCTTCCCCTTCCTCTTCTCTCCGTTTCTCCCTTTGTCTTCCACTTTTCCTCACTTTTTTCGTAAATGAAAACCCGTCCTTAGCCCACGGAACGGATTTCTGGACTCTTCAACCTTTACATCACTCACAGACCTCTGTTTTTAAAGTCTTCACCCCTACCTCCCACTTTTACACCCACTCTTCTTTCACCATACCATTCAAACTGGAATCAAAGCAAGTGCCTCTCCAAATAACCAGATATTTCCTCACTTTCATTCTCGGTCATCGCCTCCCAATGTTTTTCACTCTTGAGAAGCAGTTTTTTTTCGCCACAAATAAATAGTTTCCATCGTAATATACTTTACTCAACGTTAAAAATGAAGTTTTGGTACCAATATTTCGTATCTCTCATGCAATTTTTTAATATTTTATAAAATAAGCAAGTTTGCTCATTTAGGTATCACAATTCTCCACTCAAGGAAATATAATCATTTTCTCTTCCCTTAGGAATGAATTGAAGGACTCAGGTCTTTTATTTCTAAGAGATATCCGCTGAATGCATGGTTATTGAAAATGCCGATTACAAATGGCGTGAGAGAAATGAGATTTGTCGTGGGATGAATAATTTACTGTTGAGCATAACGTAAAACATGTTATGCCTCGTTCTAAATTAGTAATATTTAATGAGTTTCATGACATGACGAAGTTTTTATTATTTCCATATTTTTATAAGTTTATCTCTCCAAAAAAAATAGGCATAATTTCATAATCTAATTTAAACACCAGGATTTTTATTGCAAGCCAATTATCTTCCCAACCAAATTCTTTATCCGCTATTTCTTCAGAAACAAATCTGGGTTGTATTAGCAGTATTATTCTGGGGGCATCTGGAGTATGTGGAGGTGAATAGATTCAGTGGTTGAAAACGATAATACTTCACAAGTTTCATTCTTTCGTTTATGTTATTAGCAGCTGCTCATCTGTCGGACGTATAAGACCACATCCCCAGTGACCAGACCTTGTATTCCAATCCACCCACCAAAAGTGGTCCTCGTAAATGCTCGTCAAAGACCGTCCACCCCTCCGTCACCTACTCATCTTCAACTCCCCCGTCCTCATTGCGTCTTTCTCCCACTCCTTGTCTCGCCCTCCCAACCCCCAGCTCTCTTTTACACCCGTGCTCTTCCCTCCTCCTCCTCTGCCAATTCGCCTCCTTGCTAATCTGACTAATGGAGTCCATTCGCCTGAAGGTTTGAAGTGGGTGGAGACGAATAGGGTGGAGGGCAGTATGCCTACTTTTCCATTGCAGTCGAAACCCGGCTTCGCTCTATTCCGTCCCCCCCCCCCCCAAAAAAAACCTTATCACAACTCTCCTTTTCCCAACTTATATCCATCCACCTTTCCAACCTCTTACTTCCTCTCGCGCTCAAACCTGGGCTTCACCCCACTCCGGGTGAACCCTTGCAAGGCGCGTGCCACCCTATAGTCACGGCCCCACTTCCCCCTTGTCTCCATCTACTCCCACCCCGAAACCATATTTATCATTACTCTCCCACTTCATTCTCCCTTTCTCACCCCCTGTTCCTCCGCGAAGGGAGTGGGCGGAAGGTGGGGAAATATTTTATTATCTTCGTCTGACCCCGCACTGCTGTTGCCTATGTCCCTCTCTCCCTCACCTCTGCGATAATTTCCTGTCCGAAAGCTTTTAGCGTCGCAGGAGAGACCGCGCTTGTTCGAGTGTGCCACTGTAGTCACACCCTTGCACGAGCGCCGCATTATTATTTAATGGAATTTAGAGGGGGAGGAAAATTGTGGGGTTGGAGGAAGTGAGACGGCCCGCGGTCTTCCGAGTAGGCCTTTTATGCGAGATAGTAGCAGCTGGCCGGGCTTCAGGGAGGGAAGTGAGGGGCTAAAAATAATGCACGTATTTGAGAAGAATTATCATCGAGTGATGAGTCAAAAATTTCCCTACTCTTTTTAACATGGTAGCTAATTAATTTTCCCGGGAAATTAGCGCTGGTAAGTTCTGGTAGGTGATATTGTACGAAGAAGACTTGCCAAGACCCTCAACATCTGTAGTGCTAAAGCACACTGAGTAACTGCGGATTACCATTCCTGATCCATCACACTTCTACGATGTACTTAGTAATGTAGGCTAAATATTCAGTGTAATTTTATTGCACCTGTCTTAAGCACAACGAATTAAATGCCTTTGAAAGTGTTAAAATAGCTTTTATTATCTCATTATGAGATAATTTTTACACAGAATAGGTCTCTTATTTATTCCAAAGAATGATTGTTTTATTTTGGTATACATGTATACAACGTGAGCAATAGTATGGAGGGAGATTTCTCTATCGTATGATAGAACTCATAGGTATTGTAACCTGTATTAATGTCGAACACGTTCAATTATTTGGAAGCGTCCTGAACAGTATTACTGACTCTTTGGAACATTTTAACCTTTTTTTTCACAATCAATAAATCGGCACATAGATTATTGAAAACAAAATTATTCTAAAACGTTGACATTTATACGTCATCATCAATTTTGCCTGCATAAGGAAAAATTGCGTTGCTGGAGAGAGAAGATGTTAAGTGTGTATCACGTAATAGGCTATAGTTTGTCTACATTTTTAAAAGCTACCTTTTATTTAAATTTCTCATCTTATACAATTTACACATCATAAAAATTATATTTTAACTATTTTCATGCATAAAATTGCCCTTTCTCGAGGAACAGAGTGCTTTAAAAGTTAAAATGTTTTGAAGTTCGTAATGCTTATCTCCTGGAGAGCAAGTACGCGCTTACACAACTGTTTTTCTGAACAAAAACTCTGAAAACCTCTTGTCGCTTCCTGCTGTGTATTTTCCTTGAATGCCTCGATGAAATTCCTTAGGGCGTGGGCTTTACGAATCGGTTTTCGAAGGAACTTTCATCGATATTCCTTCTTGCTTGTTCCTGTTCGCAGATAACACCCATCGATCGTTCTTTTTCTTCCTGTCGCCGTTATCTCCCGGCGAAATAAAGATGGGATTGTAGCTCTGAATGGAATGAGAAGGAATTGAAAGGCTGGCTGGAGAAAGAGAGAGGAAAATAAGCATAGAAAAAATTGCACGAACGGAAAGAAACTTTTCAATCTGCGAAGTGAGAAGATTTGAAGTGTTCCGAGGTCCCCACCCACGTGTTTCTTCTCTTTCACAGATTTCTCTTCCCTCAGAAACCCAGCTACTTCAGCCACTACCCATCTTCAGCCTCCCACACACAAGCGTCCCTCACTGAACCTCGCTCATCCTCAATCCCATTTCTCATCCAATCCCATCCTTCCCTCTGCCACCACCCCATCTCCGTGCCACCCCCATCGCCTCGCATTCAGATCTTCTCCCGTTCCTCCCCCCAAACGTGTCACGCCCTAAACCTTCTTTGCTTCTCATTCAGGTTTTCATCCTACCGCCACTACACAAAGAGCATTTGCTTGTTCAGTAGCAGTTTACACAAATATCAATCGATCTCATTTAAATGAGTTTCCTCTCTGTCTGATATCATTAAAGATTTCCAGGATTAATGCTCGATATTCATGCCAATAGTACACTTTTTTCTTGCTTACCTTTATAGTGAACGAGCAAACACCGACGACTGGTTGATTTTTCCTATTGTTAGCGGCGACAGTTGAATTCCCGCTCATCTAGCGTCACGGCGGAGAAATATTTGTGCGTACGAGTGACTGTTTGGCGCAGCGGAACAGGACTGCACGCATGAATGAGGAAGATATCATGCTACTTGTCTGGAGGCGGCATATAGTTATGCGAGCCCTAGCCTGGGAGACACACGGTCCCTTTTGTGTTGCTGTATTCCTTGGCTCTCCAAAAAAAAAACTTGGCTCGCTAATAAAATGTGTAATTGGAGTCTCTAGTTCGATTCATTTTCGCGATCACTCTTGTCCTCCTGCCCGATATCTAGCACTATGATTTTGTGGAGAGGCTCTTGGTTTACATGGGTGTTTTCAAGTCTGTTTCCGCACTAATAGGCGCTTCAGACCGGGAGGAAAGGTATAGGGATAGGAGTGGAAGGGATGGGAGCTCTTGGTTAAGTTTCTCCTACACATGAGACCACTTCTTTCGGGTACTAAGGTGACTTTATAATTTAGCTGCAGAATGAAGCGCCTTACGCACGCTGCAACGAAAGGGGTAGTTGAGCGGCGAAGTGCTTCACACGCATCTGTAATTTAAAGAAAACTTAGCAACAACCATCATTTTGGACCGCTGTTGAGTATTCACCAAACAACGCTCACTCTGAATGTGAAATCCCAAAGAACAACTCCATCTATGGACTGGGAGCGAAGTCCAAGTCTGGAAAATGATTAAATAGGGTGCAAGTTCTTTAGTCCTGCCGCTGTGCTAATTTAATTAATGGGTGGTACGTTAAAAGTTTTAGTTTCAATTTACTCTCTCTCTCAAAAGAGTACCTAACAAATGAGCAATACGGTAGTTTTAATAGAAAATTGTTGGATTCCGGTGATATTTTGATACATTTATACGAAAATTTTACCATCGCACTTCTAATTGCAGAAATAAGAAAGGCACAAATGTATCAAAGGCTGTTTTATGCGATATTTGCCGTCTTGCTATCTGATCCATGAAGAGGCAATGAAAATGGCATCGTGTAAAGCAACTAACTGACTGATAAAATTCCGTAATGCATTGATGATTGTGCGGGAAAAAAGCCCATATTCTATTTCCACGCATTCATTTATGCAAAATCCACGAATCTATGCAGTTCTAACTCTCTAAATGATTGCTTGTAACCGTGCCATGAAGCACTCACGGCGAATAGCGAAACTTACTTTTTCATTCCTCTCTTACCACCAAGCTTCCTATTTTGCCAGACTCATCATTTACTAATATTCCTTCTTTACAATATCCTAATATCTTATTCTGGAACTAATTTTGCACCTGGATTGAATAGATTCTGGCGATATTGCGTGGTATTCGAACCTAACAAAGAGAAGACAAAAATTTGCAATCTGTAGTAAATTGCAAAATTTTGTCTTCTCTTTGATAATTTTGTACTGTTTTAATTTTCCCCTCCCATAAACCTTAAAATAATACGGCTGGGAATTTATAGCCGATATCTCGCAGTGTACGAGATTCTTTTCTTCTTAATTACAACACCTTTCATTTCCGAATTAATTGTCTCCATATATTCCCTCATCTCATATTTTCTCTTTCTCCGTCCACTTTTGCTGCTATTTTCCCTTGCATGCACATGTAATCCCATCTATTTTTTGCCTACTGGACGACTCGCTCCACGTGTCTGTTCTCAAGTTGGGAGGCATTTTTTCAAGCTCGCGAAGTAATCGTTCAGTCCATCATCTTAATTAGTTCCCCTGACGAAAGAGGCTATACGGAGAGAGAGAGATAGGCCCACAGCTCTCCGTCTCATCCGCTGCCTTCCCTAATCTCGACGCGAATCTTTCCCCACCTCTCACTCCTTCCTCTTAATCTTGCCATATCTCCCTCTCTAGCTCTTAAATCTCTCTGCGTCTTTCTCTCCATCTCGCTTTCTCTCTCCTTCCCCTATTAAGTTGCTTCCTACCTTCCCCCTCCCCGTACTCCTCCCTCACACTCCAGTTCCTTCCTCGCAAAGAGAAACACTCTTGTGTGGGAGAAGTGAAGCCCCTTTTTAATTTCTTCCTGTTTCTTCTGTCCCTACTCCTCAAAGTCACAACTTTGCCTGCGCCATTCCTTCATCACTCCCACATCCTTCCTACCCCCACCTCCATCAACCTCTCTCAAAACTCCGCCATGTCTCTCTCTCTCTCCCTATGATGGCACTCCTGTTTTGTTCCAAGGGGGAAGGGGTTCCTCCACGTTTAAGGACGGGAGATGGAGTAGGGGGGGGGGGGTCAAAGGGAGGAGAGAAAAGGCTAGAGAGAGAGGGAGGTAGGAAAGTTGGGAGGGAGTGCCTGGAAGGAGAGACGGATTGAAGGAAAAGTGGGATGGATGAGTGGGGAGTGTGGCAGAGAGACATTGGAGGGTGAGGGGTAGGTAGGAAAGAGAGAGTGAAACAGGTAAACCCAAGGGGAAGGTGGCGGCGTGCCCAAGGGGATGGGAAGAAAGGACGAGGGTTTAATGGGTGGGGGGAGGGTTAGATAAGGCACGAAAGTAAGACGGATGAACAGTTGAAACGGATGGAGGTTGAGCTCGGAGTGGTTCGAGTAGGATGGGGGCGGTGGCGGAGAGTGACGGTGACAAAATGAGGTGGGGTTGAGTTCGGGGGGGGGGTACGGTACGGCTGAGGAGCGGAGCGCAGACGACTTCGGGGGAGGGAGCCTTGGAGGAGGGGAAAGGAGGTAGAGGGTGGTGGCGGGAAGCCGTCTCCTTCCCGCATGCTCACACATCCTAGCCAACGAGCGGATCGGCACGGAGCGATGTGTATGGATTAAAGTGGCATTAAGTAAATGCAACAAGGCTCCCGGATAACGATGCCCCTATTACATGCTTCTGTTTCGTCGTGGTTTCGTTTTCTCTGTGGGGGACGGGGAACTTCAATTTCCGTTTATTGCGGGTCGCAGCTCAATCATTCCTCACACCAGGAGGAAGTTCTCACCAATTGCTCTCCGGAAAGGTAGCCCGGGCAGATGAAATGAAAGGCATGAAATTACCGGATCGGTCTTTGCCAATCTGGTTTCACGATTCACATTTGCACGCCTAAATTCTTCATTAGCCAATGAGGTAGATTCACGGCACCACGCGGTCTGAGAAAGGTATTCGCCTCTTTTTTTAAAAGCCATAATATATACAAAATATAGACAAACTACACTCTCATGCCACATAGTATTCCTCCACCCGAAGGTCGCTTAGGTTGATAGTATGTGCGTTATGCGGTTATAGAGGAGTGAGACTTAATGACGTCTACATTTAGCGTAAATTGCGCATCAGGGTCAGAATACCCGAAACTTAGCCGAAGTGGTTTGCTCTGAATATTGAATGCTCAGACCGTAATTCGTATTATATTAAGATTGGAGGATATCCAGAGGTAACTTGCAGTTTTGAAGCCGCTACCAGCAAGTTCTTAACGCAGCACTCGACCATTTTGACTAGGTACCTCACCGCTGTTAGAGCCATTGCATATTCTACAAACCTCCCTATTATTTTTCTGAAGCATTATGCCATCGAAGATAAATCCATTATATTAGCTGCCAGAGTGCTTACTTCTTACAAAAAGAATTAACAATAAGTCCGTGTCACTGATTTCTTATTCACAAGAGTTTTACATCAGCAAAGATCTCCGCCTTAGTAGCAAAAGGAAGTTGGATTAAGGTAGGGAGAGTTATTGATTTATTAATAACTATACTATGAACGAAGATTCATTTCTCTATAGTTCTAGTATGGCCATTATATTATTGTAATATAATCAGATATGTTTACATATTATGATGAATATCAGTATAGAGTGGCATTATTCAATGCCATAATTAAACTGAACTTGATTTGTTTTATGCATAAAATCTGATGAGGATTAGAGAATATTTGGTCATTTGATTTTGGTGTAGAATACCTTTTAAATAAATTTAAAATATGTCACTTCCAAATCTAAGAAACGGTAAAACCAGTAGCTTATTACGCTGTGTAAAATCAAGAGTATAACAGTGAGAGGTGGAAAACTTATTCCAATTAATAGAAGAATTATTTCCAAAAATTGTTTTTTTTTAAATTCATTCTACACATTTTTGGGTTCGTAAATAATGGGAAGAATGTATCGCCAGCATTATGCAATAATATCGAAAGGTACAGTCATTTTAACAATGCTCTCCTTGATTTTATGTACTCTCTAGAAAACTTCATCTACGTAATACCCTGCGAGCCATTACGGGGTTGTGTGGCAAGGGGTGAAGATCACCAAATATTCACTATTGACATGCAACTTCGTATCTCTCAAACTTCTATCCGCCATGAAAGTAGCAGGATTTTCCTTGGTAATCATGCATCCCTTAGTTACGTTCATGAAGGCCAGTATTTGCTGCGGAAAGAGTGCTTATCAGAGTTGGCGCCACATATACAACACTATTATCCCTTATGCCCTTGAGCAATAATATTCTGTGCCTGATCACTCTTGAATTATAATTGTGCGAAGTGAAATGTAGTACTTACTTAACTGTATTCCTCGTGCAACAATAGATGCCATTAGTATGTCGCAAGCTATCTACACAAAACTTTCACCCCCTCCATTACAAACTGGGGGATCAATCGACGGTGTTAAAAATGATGAATGGAATGAGGAATTTCATTGAGGAATGATTCGTCATTTATCGTTTAGAGATCAGAAGATCTCAAAAATAAAATATCAAAGCGTTATAGTTAAGCAAACCAATTCAGTTACCTGTCGTGAGACCTACATTCAACAACGGTTTTGAATTTTGGTGCATTCATAGGTCTGTTATGCCTCTTCGAAGCAAATTTATTTCCATGCTATACATACGTAGATTTGTTGGCTATGATGATAAAAATATGCCAGCAATGGTGGCATCTAAGCACGGACGAAGAAATAAATTTAACAAAATATGAAATGTTACGTTTAAGCCCTTGCCAACTGCTCAACCTCTCTTCCTCCCCTTTTCCGCCCAATCTCTCTTTCTGTTACTTTCTCTTGGCTCGTTAGAAGTCTCTGTTTTTATTTTGAGAAAGTCTTTTGATGTCTCCGAGTTACTGTTAGTTGAGAATTTCCAGGCTAGAGTATTGTCACGGAAAGTAAGACGCTATCCCGGAAAGTAAGACGCTATCCCGGAAAGTAAGATGATAGAGAAATGCGCACGAAAATGGCGGACTTCTTGTCACCATCATCCCTCCCATAATAAAGTCTTGATTGGCTGGTGCCCGGACTACACCCTTCAGAGAGTCGAAATTTCCCCCCTCCGATCCCATCAGAAGCAACACCCCTTCTCTCCTCCCACCCCCTTCGAACCGTAGTTGGCTGAGGAGAGAATAATACGGCACGCCATGGTGGCAAAGATAGTGGTAGAGAGGGTCGTGAGGGGGTGGCTGAAGTGGGAGAGGATGAGCTGAAAGAGAGGGGGTTGGGGTGTCGGAGATTTCTCTAAGGAATGGAGAGAAAGCGCAAAAGCTTTAAACTCCATCAGGCGAGTCCCAAGAGATTGAGAAGGTGGAAAGGGAGGGTTCTCACAGGAAGTAGACGTCCCGCCAAAGATAGGAAGAAAGAGGAACCAACATACTTGAGTGAAAGCTTGATTTGTATCGAGTCATCCCGGTTCGAGGAAAGAAGCCCCAACTCGTTCGCCTGCCACGTAGCTGGCTGAGTTCGGGAGGATAGTTAAGAGGGTTGTGAGTGAAAGAGGATTTCTTCAAGCCTTGTGACAGCTCAAGGCAACATTTTCATGTAAATGAATGCTCCTAGTTGATAGTATTTTTCCATAAATTGAAGGAGAGGGTAAATTCTGGCTGGAAAACAAATGAGGAAGATTATTTATGAGTTTCACTTGGCTGGAGATGAAAGGAAAACAGCATTCAAATTTTGTAAGTCTAAAAACGTAACTTTGACCCGATAACATACCAATTCTGATGAAACTGCAAGTTAATTATCAGTACTATCATGCAATAATCCCATCAAAATTTAGCTTTAAAGTCAAAGCCAGCTTCCTATACTATCCTAAGCGCCTTAACGTTAATTTTGACGGTAGATCTGTTACGCATCATGCACGACTCAGCGACCATACTTTTTCTTCACCCAGCGACCAACGCTAACCAGACCAGTTCATTCCACCACTGTGACCGGCCAACACAAGAGTTACGCAAGGGAGGGAAGGAGTACTTCTGTCGAAAAAGTGCTGATGAGTTAGAAGAATACCCATGATCGAGATCTAGAATATGATATGGGTAAAAGCAGACGGGCAGCGCATCAAGGGTGAGATGGGAGTGGAGGGTATGTAAAAATGCGGGTGGGTAGAGTCACCCATGACGTGAGCGGGTGGGGAAGGAAGGCGATGAAGAAGGGATGGGGTGCTGGCAATCAACGGTGCGGGACCTGGAGGCAGTCGGAGCAGGAGTGAGCAGTAAGGTTTTGGGCTGAAAGTTGAGAACTACGCGGAGGGACGATGTTTCGGGTGGAGATAAGAGGGGGGTGTTAGAAAAGGGCGAGGGGGAAAAGCTGAAAGAAAGGACACAGAATAAAGGGGGAGATGGATTCTTCTCGTGGCTGAGAAAAAGGGAAATTTATTCTCTTCCTTATTTCTCCCAAAGTTTTTTTTTTCCTCAGGTGGGAAAAATAAAATTCGGAAGCAAAACCGAGTAAGAGAGAGAATTCGGTAGGGAGATTGGGTGGCAAGGAGTGGGTCTGGAGTGAGAACGAATATACCTACAGGGTTAGCAGCTAAAAGAAGAATTTTTCTTGAGAGGAGTTTTGATAGGGAGAGGATAAGTTAAGAATGGGATGTCGGGAAGGGGGTGGGTTCGGGCGTAGCACCAGTTGGTTTAAGGAGCGGGGGGAGAGGATCTACTGTTTCAAAGGCGATGGAATGGGTAGAGGGCGAGGAGGAGAAGGTGTGAGGGGTGGAGGAAGGCAGAGGGGTGATAGGAAGAGACAGGAAAGTCTGTCTTTCTCTCTCAGGAAGGAAACGAATGGGAGGGGCGTGGATAAAGAATATATAAGGTCGCAGGTGCTCGAATAAAGATGAGGATCATCCAATTTTCCACTCTCTGGAGGATGGCCCCTGGGTCTCCGCAAACAACAAGAATTTTGTCCTTTCATGTCTACTTCGTTCAGTAAAAGTATAATGGAGGAATATAGATACCAGAATACTTTAAAACTAACTGATATGCTATGAATAAGTGGATTTCTACAACTCGAAGAGACTTGGCCGATGAAGACTTTTCAGAAGCGAATCTGTAGGTGAAAAGAGGATTGGTATTTATTATAAAGCGTATACTCGCGTCTAAACAATCATTTTTATGCACTGTATGAAAAATTGCTCCGAATTTTATGTAGCTTAGTAAATTTTTGTTATATATGGTCAAGAGTGCATTTAATATCAAGCATATATAAATATCATCGATGCTGTAAGATTATGTAGCGGTTGAAACGAAAGGATTTACGATGAAGATTTCTTTTTCACGAAGCTTACTAACGGAATTAGACAAACAAACATCGTGAATGGGAATTTATTTTTGGAAAACAAATGATAATTTTATTTATGAAGATTTCCCTGTCATTTTAATTTTTCTTAGCTCGGATCTTCGTCTTTTATTATAATAATGAATTTAATTTCCTATACTTCTTCGTGAAAAACATCATGAAATTTACTTCACCTGCAAAATCTGATGGCAAATGAGATGTAGGTTGTAATTTACAATTGAAGATAATTTCCCAAATAATGATTGATTAAATTGCATTAAAAATACTTCGAAGTACTTAGTCAAATAGTCAAAGTATTTTGAGATACACAAGAAGCGCGCAATTCACCAATGATCAACAGATGTTAGTTTAAAAGTCTGTCATAATATTTCAATTACAAACTGTCTTGACTAATCAGTAAATTATGCAGCAAGATATTTTCTTGTAAAATATTCATTTCAGCATCTAATACCTCTGGTATCTACACTCATAAAGTTGCAGACACATGGAGAGCGTTCTCGATTTTCCTGTACTACTATGCTCCTGTACTACATTAAACTTTACATGGTAGAAACATCAGAACAAATCCAAAAGATCCAAGAGCTGTTATTAGACAATACGTATCTTGGCCATAACAATTGCACAATGACCTACAAAATCAGTAGCCTTAGATAATATTGATGGTTTTATCAGAAAACGGTGGTGGGTAGAAGATTCCGTAAATAATTCAAAATTTCTCTGAATCTTATGCATTTTAGTAACTCTTTGTGATATAATGTCAAGAGTACGAGTAAAATCAAGCATAAGTAAATAGCATCGGTGAATCTAGGAGTTAAGGGTTTACGATTAATGGTGGGTGTGGGTTTCATTATTCATCCCGAAAGGCCGGGGTCAAACCACAGCAGATTTTTCATTACTATTAAAGCAGAAGCAGAGATTATTCATTATTTTACCAGTATAAATTTTAGATCGCTGTAGACAGCACGCTACGTTTTGTAATCCATCCCTCCAAAGGGACGCCAAGCCGTGAAATTCTAGTTTCACCTTTTTCTGCGAGCAGACTAATACCGAGTTTCTCTCCTTCTTCCCTCCTCCCTAAAATTTCCAACCATATTCCTAATGATATGATGCCGATTGCCTCCTCTGACCGCAGCCCTATATCCGTCAGCAGTTATCCGAGTTCACCTGAATCAGGCTCTATGAGAATTAACAGCA
The DNA here is from genome assembly GCA_933228895.1 of Platycnemis pennipes. NCBI lineage: Eukaryota > Metazoa > Arthropoda > Insecta > Odonata > Platycnemididae > Platycnemis > Platycnemis pennipes. Next base: position 113,174,203 of record OW121847.1, read on the forward strand.
ACGTAGATGCGATCAGGTATTTCAAAATTGTGAAAATATAAAAGAAGATTGGTTTTTGAGGAACTATGACTCGAATTTTAGATAGAAAGTATTACATCAAAGCAGGTAATGAATTCTTCCCCCAGGATGAATTACTCTTCGTTCGCAATTAAACTGGCGTATATTTGAAAGGGTGAAAGCGCCAGAAAAAAAAATGCCGTAAATACATTCCCCATGACTCTGGAAGGCTACAATACTTTCAGTTTAAGCCAGGGCAAGAGGTGCTAACATTCTCATCTCCGGATCGTTGCGTAAACAATTATTTTTGTTGAGAATCCAACAAAAAATTGGCTCGAGCCTCAGGATATTTCTCTGTAAGGAGTTTTCCCATCACCTGTTGTTTTCGCGAAAAATACCAAAATCTGGAAATATAATAAAAGCACTTTTCAGCTGGCAAAAGAAACACAGAGGGCAGAGTGTGATCAATATTAATTAATTTTTTTATGATGACAATGATTTTTCCCTCGGCATCCTTGAATTGGGAGCTCCGAATGAAATGAAAAGATAACAAAGATCCAAAGCAACGGTCCGCTCACTCTGTTTACACTATAAAAATCGAATAACCCACTTTCTCTGGAATAAATGAATGTTTGAGGCATTTTAGAGATGGCGAGATCGCGTTGAAAAAGTGAGTGAGACACTTAGTAATTTTAGACCATTGAATCTACTATCAGACAGAAGTAATATTCTGAAGTTTAGTTGTCACTCTCGGGATCTGCTGCGTGAATAACATTGATGTCCAACCTTTCGTGACCGTTGCAGGGCGCATCATCAGGGAAATGAATCGAGCATCATCATTCCCCTGATGATTCGCCCTGAAACCGTCGCGAAAAATTACCATCGACAGTGCCATCCACGCAGCATGTCCCGAAAGCGCCAAAAGTGACAACTGGATATTATTCACGCTGCGAAAATCTTCGATCAGCTAATATACTGAAAAGTATTCCTCAATCTTTTGGCGCAGTAATAAATATCATTTACGATTTTTTCTAAAGCATGTTAACCTCGCATTTGTAATCGCATGATGGTAAGTATTTCTATGAGAGATAAATGATGAAAATTTTTCGATTTTGCTCCACTATAGAAATGGAATAAATATAGTGCCACATTGGTTCTATGTTACATGCGGGTGTACACTAAACTCATTAGAACCAAAATATCTCATCCTTTTTATCGTGTTTTAATTAAATGTAAAACTGAAAGTTACTCAATACAATGCGAACTGATTCACAACATTTGTACTTTTACTACATATGAAAATTAAGCAAAAGTAGGTACATCTGAAGCCTCTGAGAATGCCTTAGGTGTCCAAATCTTTTAACATGGTGTTCATGTCATGGAACATTCAAACCTTGAAATCTAATACAGTTATTCCGGGAACTTATTTATAGCGCACTTTCTATGCCTAAAAAAAAGTAGTAATGCCAAAAAAATGCAAAATTATTTGAAGGCGGATATGTCTTTATCCTCCCTTAACCCGCCCTCAGACTGAGAAGAAAAGGACAAAGGTGATAATGGAGTAGGTAGGAGGAAGGTTGGAGAGAATCCCAGCGCCTGGTCTGCCTGCTCTTCACACCATGCACCTAGGAGACTACAGATTTACCCATCTGAAGAACAGGGAACCCAGCATTCAAAGTTCTCTCAACATGGCACTAGATTATGGGAAGGTGTGCTAATTTTATCAATGAAATTAGCCACTAAAATTTGCCTCAGTAGGGAATCGTGCCAGGGCTCTGGGGATGGGAGGCCAGTAAATACTCTAGCCACCTCACAAAGCCCATTCCGCTGCCTTAATCGAAACATTTCTATATTATTTCATATATGAAACTGGCTTTAAGACTCTTTAGATTACATAATTGGAGTGCCGAGGGAACCTACTCCTACGGTATTGGAAAATTTAGGGAATATGCATTGTATAGTATGCGGATAACATTTAGCCCAAGGAAGACAATGTATACCAAACCTATGCGCCTAAGAAGTAATCGAACAACAATGTAATGTTTATTCGCCCTAGCTAATAATTAAGTCTAAGTGTTTAAAAAAATTGAGAAACACACTTCATTATTATTCCTCCTAGTTTTATCTTCCTCTTTTGGGCATAGTGTCCTAAGTTCAGCATAGTATTTACACAGACACTGGTAAAGACCTACCACCTCCTACTGTACGCTGTGCGTTAGTTTGCAGGGTGCCTAGCATTTAGATGCATTTATAGCTTCATAATTTTTGTAAACAACTATCCCTCACAATGCTTCGCCATGGAATAATTGATTTGAGTATTTTATTATGCAATTCTTTGGTTCTTTGCACGAATTGCGAATGAACACTACAATTCTGAAATATACAATGTTGATTTTTATAATTATGGGCCGAAGTGCCTGAGGCTATTTCTGTATAGAGGATATTTTTTCTAAAACCTCAGTTTAAGTTGAGCCGAAAATTTAATACTCTCAGCCATTTTATTTTCTTGATTCTTTGTTTGTTCTTATCATTGTGTTGTGTTTGAAAACTTATTAGTTTTCGTTTTCACAAAAGACTTGGTAGCTTAAATGCCTCCACCAACAGAATGGGATATATTTTTTGAAAGCAATGAATATTGATGACGCTAAGCTTATTTATACTGGCAAAATTATGTTTGCTTATTTTCTGGCATACATTTTTCGCATGAGTCATTGACCTGGTGGGACAAATTTATTATTTATGCCTTTGGTAAATACGAGTGGTAGGCATTTCCAAGTTCTTGGTAAATGCGATTTACAACTCTGAGGGATCACCCAATTCCCTGATTAACAACGATAAACTTTTTTTCGTGCGGTCGTAATTACAAATAAAAATATTCCGTCGCCTCTAATCACGTGAGCATTCGTCATGCTCAATCGAAAAACAACAAAAACGCGATAAATTCAGATGATTCGTGGAATTTTGGAATTCCGGAGAGAGATTATTATTCAGTTCATCAGTAAACGATAAGTGAGATTCATGGGATATAGATTTACTGATAACAAAGCATGATTAATATCACATTCTTTTCTCTACGACAAAAGTAAGTAGTGGTGTCAAAAGGTTTTATACGGCGCTGTCAAAACCATTCTAGTTAGTGACAAAATACAATACTCATCAAATTGCCATTTGTTTTGATGCTGGTCAGTTGTGAGCACTTTTCTTTATTCAGTAGTATGAAAGGATAAAAAGAATTTGAAAAATAATAAATACTCTACACTAAAGTCAGATTATATAGTGGAAATTCCGATCTAAAGCCAGGAACAAATGTATACCCCTAATTTTTATGCCCAAACCATTTCATAGTTTAATGAGTTCCATTCATATGACGGTAAGAAACCCTTGAAACTATTAGCAACAATATTACAACAGTAATTCAAATGTTACCTCTGTATAAGCGCGCAAAAGGCTTTCAAGTGTCAAACCGGAACAAAAACCATTATCTGGGATACTCCTTCGACACTTGGAAAAACTTCTGTTACTATTTGGATTATTTACACTTGGAAAAAATTCCATATACTAGTTTCTTCTATAACTAGCCATTTTTACAATGCCGTTATTTAGAGGAATAAATGTTTTTATGGTGATCTATGATGAAATTAGTAAAAACCATAATATAATATTTGAGTAATCTAAATATGAAGGGATATCAACGTCATAGATATTAAAAGTATCTACTATTGGACAAAATTAGTGCCACCGAATTTTGGTAGTACAAGCAAAAAGGGCTAGCATGAATTTGAGAGTTTTGTAACTCTTTGTGAAAAATATAAACAATATGAAGTTCATTTCTAGATATGAATGTAATGTTTTCTTTATATAACTTAAAATTGATTAATTGTGTTTATGATATTCTGATACATTGTATAAAGAATAAATGTTGTCATCAACAACAAAAATAGTTTAAACATAAATTTGATTCTCGAGCCGATATATCGGCTCGTGGCACTTTTCGACCGTGGAGCAAAAGCTGATATATCGGCCCGTGGCACTAACAGGATTAATCGGGATTGAAAATATATCTTATCAGCCACAATTTCTTGAAGGTAATACTTTTTCTGATGTGTCATCTACTATCTGAGTTCACGTTATCTCTCTATCCCTAGGCACATTCATGAGTTTTGAATGGCTCTCTACTACATGTTTTTTTGGCTTTGTGTAATTGCTCTTAATATTAGTTTTTTCTTGCAATTTCATTTCTATTCCACATCAGTACATCTCCATACAAAGAACAGTGTAACAGTGGCGTGTCATTAAATGGGTGTGTTCATGTTTGTTTATTCTCGGTACAGTTAGCATTTGATCTCCTAGCCCGATCATTGGATAATATTGGAAATTGAAAATTTTCGCTCTTTGTTTCAAAATGAATTGTTTTTGTCTCTGAGCAGTAAATGCGTGAATGACTGGATGTCGCATCATATGATAATTAATTTTCAATTAGTTCTCTCTCACTTTGATCCTTAGTTGGGTCCATTATATTTATTTCAATAGATTTATAAAATATTTTACTGACTTGGAGAATGTTTAAAAGAGTTAAATAACTTCAAGTATAATCTGTTTATTGTAAATGTAGAAAGTGACCCAATGACATCACGTCATTTTGAATCTTTCATGTCTTATGGACTTCCGCTGGACTTACGCAGTTGTGTCGTAGAAACGTCTCATAAATAAAGGACCAATATTCTAACGAGAGATTTCGGGTTTATCGTTTAGGAAGACAATCATTCTTAAGAGACAGTCAACTACTTAACATGCCTATATCTTTTCCTCATCACTTGATCTCGATGACTAACTATATATTCCTCCCCGTTAACAACATTCAGAGAGACTACAAGAGGAGAAAAAAAGGTCCACAAACTATGATGAATGAATTGGAAGTTTTTTCATTCTCCCCTTCCCCACGTGGATAAATTCCTTCTGACAACGCTCAAAATCTGTACATTTGAGGAGTCCCACTTTCCAAGCTCAGCCATATTTTTCTCTCCACAGAAGGATTCCGTGCACATTGTTCATCGGAACGGTGTCTCTAGCATTGGTGGAGGAGTGTCGAAAAATAGGGAAAGAGGAGAGAGGAGGAAAAAGCTGGGGTGGGTGGAGTGTGGAAAAAATCTCTGGCTCGACGCTGCTATTTTCCTGCCACGGAAATGTTTCGATTTTGATCGGCAAGTGACGCGGTTTGGTGAAGGTATAACCCTCCCCCACCTATTACAAGTGGGGTATATCGAGAAGAGGGCTTGAGAATCCTCTGCAAGGGAGTTGGAGAGTCGGACGAGGCAAAAAAAATGCAGATTGGAAACGAGTCGGGATGCTGCGAAAATTTTACCCTCCCTTCTTTCACGCTGGGATCTCGCCACTACGCCAATCTCCTCTCCCCCCAGACCTGACCTCCCGTTAATACTCGAGTCCCACTCATAGGATTCGAAAGCGGGATTATCTTTTTTTCCCATCTATCCTTTCGGAGAATCGGAATCCAGGCCATCTGGTGGAGGATGGTACGGTTTATACTTCAAACGCACACACACACCTATATAGCAATAGCGTATGGGATTTCGTTTGACAGGTGCTACCAAATCGATCAGATTATAAAGCTTTAGGGACCTTTCCCACTGCAAAGGTGTCTTTCCAATAAGAGCACGTAGCTAACGCAAGCGCGTGGCACACGAAAATAAAACGGGAGCCTGGAATGGAAGGATAGGATCCTAAATGTGGAGAGGGATAAAGAGTTTTTCAGATATTTGGTCGGTGCTACTTAGGGAAGCGCATATTGATTCCTCAAAGAACGGAGCAAATATTTTCTCGAGCTATAAATAGTTTATTATCGTCCCATTCACAGTCGGTTTATTACAATTAGCTCTTTAGGATAAAAATATTTGAATTTTTTTGGGAATTTTGAAAAATTACCACTCGAAAAAAATCAAATTTCTAAGTGAGAATTTGATTCCACAATCATTACTAGTCAGACCAAAAGCGAACATTTTTTTCCAAATTAAAGGATCACGGCTCTAATTTTTGTCAGTTTCTTATCTTCTTACGTTACATATGTGTCTATAGAGACTGTAAAAGAAAACTATTGAGCCAAAAATTTATTCTGTAGATTTGGGTATTAAAGTAAGACGGCCACCTAATTATCATAATCCAAAGATTCATTGTAAGATTATTATGTTACCCATTGCTTGAGGTGGAATTCGTATCAGTGGCCATTAGCTTGTTACACTAGTGTTTTGCCTGCCTGGCTTTCGTGGCCGTCTGACGATTCATGTTCGTATTCCGCTATTGTTGTTTTCTCAGCATCGTGTGAGCTATTGATTTTTCTTTCAGATACGTTGTATTGATTAGGAGGATGCTTGGGCATTCAATGTGATTTTTCATTCTAGATGTATAAATATATTATTTGGGATGAGATGAGAACGGTCACTTTCAGTTCGGGCATGTGATAATCGTAGGCATGTGGCACATATGTAAAATGAGAATAGGTATGGGAGAGAAGAAAAGAAATCTGTGTATTTGCGGAGATGGACATGTGTCTCGTCGTCCAGTAGTTATGATCCCATGTCTGTTATGCGTAGCATAATTCTAACTAGAGATATGAACGTTCAGTTTTTCACAACTTTAAATTAAATTAATTTATTTCCGTATATAATAGAAAATGTTTTTGGATTCGGGGCTTTTTTTAATTATCCTCCAGAGATGATATAAAATGAACTACCTACTTAGAAAGGTGTGCCACACGCAACTACTAGATAATTTTACTTGTTCTTCCACCTCATGAGGTCATATACTCTAGAAAAAACAGTACTTCCTCATCAGAATTCCAAATCCGTGTCCACAGTGTCCAGAAAAAAAATCTAAATTGCAGGCAAGATAGCAAATTCCCCATTGACAGAGGACTCCCGTGTTTTTTTTAATGGCAAAATATTAATTGAAATTCACTCTGAGTCAAATCTGCCCAGGCATTACCGAATGAGAACCAGTGAAAATAAAGAACGAGCATGTAACAAACTGCAATAGTGTTGCGTTCAAAGGAAAACAGGAAATGTTGATGTAACAAAGCAGAGACAATCTAAGGCGCATTACAAAGGCTAAATCAGGAGAGCGAGGGAAACTTTGTATACTTTGCAGGAATTCCACGGCTAGCATTGGCCCACATTGTGTAGATTTGCTTAAAACACGATCTCCCGTGTCCCTCGCTTCTAATTCACGTTTCCGTGAATGCTCATATCGATCGCCGTCCCTCTGCCTGAACCAGACGGACGTTGCGCATCAAATTTCACGGCTTACGCCCCCCCCCCCCTCCCTGGGAACAGGGAGCAGTCTGAGGTACTTGAATCACAACGGAAGAACTGGAGACAACAGTTTTTGAATTGACTTGCTACGAAAAAGCTTCAGTTAGCCATTTTCTGCAATTGAACTTACGGAGGTAACTTCAACTTTGGGAGAAGAGCAGCAAAGAATTTTCCTCTGTGACCCTAAGTTTTATTCACATAACACAGTAGCCTAAGGAGATCATAAATAAATAAAGGATTCATAAATGAAAGAATGGAAAAATCCTGGCGTTTTGGAGTAATATATAATAATATTTTGATAAAATTGAACCGCATATGGCGGAAATTTAATTCTTAGGTAGGTGACCGAGGACAATAACGCTTTTATATGTCATGATTTTAAATGCATTAAAGTCGTTGAGCGCAGTGCATCGGATTCTTAAATGGGTGAAATAAATCAAACTGCGAATACATAACTGTATATCTTCCAAAAATTATCTGTCAACTGTCACAAATTGATATTCGAAAAGTATTTTCTCTCCATAACTGTATATTCTGTATACCAAATGAATTTCCTTCTCCCCAGAAACCAAGCGCATTAAGCGCACCGAATCCCAACGCTGTTACTTTGATGACATCTGTTTTTTGTCGAGATTAAAAAGGAAAAAAAATATGTCAAAAATCGCGTGAATCAAGAAGAAATTGGGGCAGAGATTCAAAAATTCTGAGGATATTGCAACAAAAACTTGGAAGAACTTCCACGCAGGAAATATATTTACCAAATATGAAGGTTCCCCACTTTCATTGTGCGAGAGACCTACATACCTACTATTATTCCCTCGCCTCATTCTGTCTCCGATCTCATAACCGATGAAGCGTACGGGAGTCCTGCCAGACTCCAACAATGGACTTGAGCCGAGAACCAAAAGGAGGCTACGGTTCGGAAAGGAGAGCGAGAGGGAGAGATTCCATGGAAATATGGATTATAACTTTCTCCGAACATCTTTCCTCATCCCCACTCCCTCTCGGAATGAATGAGAACAAGAGAGAGAGGAAGAAAGAGAGAAAGAGTGATATGGGAGGAATCAAATATTCTGATCCCCTCCTTCCTCCCCAAGCTACTCCTCCCAACACTTCCCAATCCCCGCCTTGCCTCTCGGCGTTATTCCTTCTCATTTTCTCTCTCTCTTACTCACTCTTCTGCCGAAGCAGATTGAAAATCTCTGCTTGCCGCCTTAGCACGCCGGGGATCTGTGGGAACAAGAATAAAAAGGAACCGTCTTTGCCGAGAGGAGCGGAGGCTGGCAGGGTACGCGAAGCAGAGAGCGGGCGTGTGGGAAGGAATGGTCCAGGGACATGTGCGCGTGAATCCTCGGATGCTTCCACGGAATCTAGATCGTTGTGCGTTTACGTCCCACCCTCCTCCTACCCACCCTCACCCACTCTTCTCCCTCGAGGCACTCCATCAGTACGAAACGAATAAACTTGGCTTGGGACGAAGACGAAAATAATCATAGGAGAACAAGCTGTGTTCGTGGCTGTCTCTCGTAAAAAAAAGAGCGCGAAGCGAGAGGCGCAGTGAAGGAAAAGGAATGAGACGGTTTTGAGTTGGGTCGGTGCACTCTCTCCTGCCTTGTCGTCATTATTGTTTTGTAGCCAACCTTTCACTACATTCTCCATTCTCCGAAATTTGGGGAGGAGAAGAGGGTTTGCTGTCTGCGGGCGCAAGATGGACCATATTTCCGAAACAGTTCATTCGTGCGTAAACCACATTGTCCAAAACATATAATGTAATCAGATATAGGTAGCATTCCACTGAGTTCTCTTTCGCCATTAGAATAGTTGGGTGGTATTAAGAATCGTGGAAAAAATTGCTGAAGAGAAAACTCTTCGCAGAAATGGGATATATGCTATAACAGAAGCTAAGAAATCAAAGCTGGAGGCATTTGAAATAAGGCGGTTACAGAATGACGATAAAGAGAAAATGGATAAAACGAATGATTAAAGAAGAAGTTCCCAGAAGATTGAGAGGAAAGACGATCCTTATGAGAACTTTGAGAAGAAGACGGAACAACTTTATCGACCATATCTTGAGACATGATGGCTTGATGAAGACAATCGTCGAGGAACATGTGGATGGAAAGAATAGCTTAAAGAAACCTCGCATGAGAGTTATGTTACAAGTAGTGAAGGTTGAGTGGAGAGCTGTGCCAAATCAATTTTAGCTTGTTGACTGCTGTGATAAAGAGAAAATCCGCGCTTGTATAAACATTCTAACGAGACAGGCGAAGAGGTCCACTGGCGGTTTGGTTATCTATTGGGCAGAACTCTCGGATGCTGACCGGAGGTTCCGAGGCTCGAATCTGAGCGAAGCTTTGGGTATTCCCGAGCAATTTGTTTTTTTATTTTCTGGGTACCATATCATTTTGGGGAACCTCAGGTGGCACCAAGTAAAGGAAATCCTCTCTTACCCTGATGGCTGAATTTTACCCGCAATTGGGTTTAATAATAGGTGAGTCCTACCCTGTACAGCGGGACCCACCCTTGAATTTAACACAATTCCCTAAGAACAAAGTCCTGGCAATGTATACAAACACAGAGTTAGGTTTTCAAGTACTCACGCCGCTTGAATATTGTCACACAAACCAAACTATTTTAAAACCTTAGAAGACCATGATCGTAAATGTGGGTTTGAATATGCGACCTTTAGATTGCCGGCCAGTATATTATTAACCTAGCAACCGTACATGACATACGCCTTAAGGTTTTTTTTTCGCGTTTCCCTGGAGTGTGCAATGGTATACCAATAAAACCTCTTTCAAGGTCAGGAGCCGAAACCAGGCCCTGGGATAAGAAAGCCAGCACTCGAACCGCCACATCAATTCGAATTTTAGTAAAAATCACTCTTAATCCTCACCAGTTTCTTAGCAGAAGGGAGGAAGGATGCCGTACAAGGAGGAAATTGCGAGATGGGGGGGATGGCGAAGTCGTACTAGAGAGAGGCAGTGAAAACGAATTCCCGTTTTTCTCAGTGGCGTTCGTCCTTCCCGTTCCACTGTTTCTCCTCTCCCACTCTTTCAAGCACACCCCCTCTTCCCCTCAACCCTCTCTTCAAGCCTCCAAAGACATACACTATCTTACACCCCTCCCCTCATAGCCTCTCCCATTCTCCCTCTCACTCACTCTAGGACCATTAAAATGAGGTCTTTAGCATTACCTCGGATTATCTCCAAGGCGGCATTGAAATAAAGCTCCTCCTCTGCTGCCTTCTCTTCTCTTCCCCACGGCCGCAAAACCCGCTCACCCCCTTTCCTCCTACCCCCTTTCTCCACATTCCCTCCATCCGCCCTTATCCTCGCATATCCAAGGATTCATTAGCATGGCGTTTTGTTCGCTTTAAAACCGCCGGTGAAGTTGGCACACGATAACGTCTCCTCTAGCGTCCGGTCTTCTGGAAACTCCTTGCCACCATCCTTCTCCCTCTCATCCGCCTCCGCCCACATTCACCCTCCCCTCGCCCTCTGAGAGGAAGAGGAGAAAAAAAAACCCTCCTCGCCCTCCTCATATCTTTATTGCGGGCTCGTAGGTGGGTGGTGGAAGGAGCTGTTGACAATGAATTCCCATTTGCCGCAGTACTTTGCTCACCGTCTTATGCACACACACGCACGAGACACGGATGGGAAGTAGGGGGAGGCTGAGAAGGAGGAGATACTGCAGGTGTGGAGGTGAGGGGTGGAAAAGGGAAGTGGGGGTTGTCATGGATACGAAGGAGGTTTCGGTGCAGTTTACTGCTGCGAGATTGAGAGCATGGGGAGGGATTGGTCGTAAAGGCTCGCGAAAATGAGTGTTTTTCCACTTGAAATCAAAATGAAAAAAAAATACAATGGTGGAACGTTTGCTCCACATTGCTTTGGACTCCGTTTTGTCTCCGTTTCCTTTACTTTTAATGGTTTTGAGGCAGCGAGGAAAATTGGGTTCAGATCAGGGCAGCCAAAAGTCTTTCCACGTCCTTCTCTTTCTTCCCCTGAATGTGGTGAATAATTCCACCTCTTCGTAAAAAATACAGCAAAAGGATTTGCTTTGACATTTAGCTTAGAACTTTACGCTAGAGTGAGGATATCTAATGACGAACGTTGCTTTTTTCTGTTCTAGGCTAGCGTAGGTATGCAAACTCATTCTGTCATTGTGATTGTCTCCTGATTTTCAATTTTTGTGTCCTAGTTTCTTACCCTCTACTCTTTGTGAAGCCACCCATCAATAAAGCTAAATATTGACTACAGTACAGTCCATCGATTGAATTTTAACCACAGCACCGGTGGGTATGCTGGAGGTGAACAATGATTCCTTTTGTATTTTTATTGCTGCATTTTATTGGATATGATATTTGAGCATGCAATATAATGAGATTGGTAAAAATGCAAATCAAATTTTTGAAACAGCATAGGAAGCCGTTAGAGCTTATAAAATATTAGAGCAAAGCCAGAATAGTGAATTATGTTAACTATTGACTTTTATCTTGATTAACTATTAAATAAATTATTTTTTTAAGTATTACATATGCATACAAGTAATTTAGTACTTACGGATAAATCATGGTCAATCGTAGTTATTTTGCTCGGTATTGCTTCTGAAATTTGTATATTATAGTCATCATTATAAGAAAAAATTTAAATTTATGTATTAAATACAGACATAGTAATTACCGATAGTTAATCCTATTGTGTTCTTAGTCAAGGTTATACTCCATAAATAATCGCTAAGGTAGATAAACGTTAAAATTAAATATCAAGGCAATTCATTAATAACGATACAATATAATTTAGATAATAGGGTAGTTAACTGCGATGCTATTAAATCCAATACTTAGCTTTTTGATATAAATTACTGAATTTGAATTCGAACGCGCAAAATATTTATATCAGTGGTGAACTCAATAACCTCTGAGTTGGCGAGAAAACCAAAACTGGTCATTGACATTCGAGGCCGGCCGTAAACAATTGACGTTTCCCTTCCTTTTTTCATTTTGGCAACTTCTTTTCCAGCTAGAATATACTTCAATCCCACGAAAAGTATCCGAGCATATAAAAATCATGCAAAGTGCCTAATCTGTCGGAATCCATCCACCGAAAAACTATATTTCGGTCCCGGCTGAACTCCGTTTAATGCGCCGACCGTTTTCCTCCTCCCTTTTATAATTCCCTAGCCCACATTCCGGTTTGGATCTCATTCAAAGTTTTATCGCTGGCGGAAAAAAGGACTGTGTTCTTTAATTTTCCCTCCGTTCGTTCGTCCAATGATTTTCGCGTCCCTATCAACCGTTACGCGAGCTCGGAAAAAATAAATCTGAAATATGAAGCTCTTCATTCCGGTTAGCATTATTCTCGCACACGCTCACTCCAGGCTGCAGCGAGGGGCAGGTCGTTAAAAAAAAATTAAAAAAATTAAAGAAGGAGGAAAGTTTCCTCTCGAGCACACGTACGGGTTGAAGATACTTATCTAAGCTATTTATTTTTATTAAAACTGGGAGTGAGATTGCGTTTAATACTTTTTCCCGCAATTTCGTCTCGAAACTCATTCGCTTCCCACCTCCTCCTTAATCTCTTTCTCCTTTATCCACCACCCTCCCCCTCTCTCTCTTTCTTCCTCCCTTCCCTGCATTTTCCACCCATCTCTTCCTCGTGACCACCCCAACCATCCACTTACCTCTCTAGACCCTGCCTCTTTTCCGAATTAAAAAAAGGAACTACTTTTCCACCATTCGCCTTCTCCATACCGCTGGCTTAATAGCTTAATATCGTGCCTTATCACTTGCTCCGAATCGAGGACCTGCCTTTCTATCTCCGTACAGAAACCTAAAGGCACACACATTCTCGTGAATACACATTGGAGCTTGTGTTGCAATGAGTGGGCGAGTTTGTTGTGCGTTCATGTGTGTGTGAGTGTTCATTTGAGATTCCGACCCCGGCTACGCCATATCGGAAAATCGTTACAACGGCGATTAAACCACTGGCTATGAGGACGGGAGAGTAATGCGAAACGGGAGACGGGATGAATAGAATGTCCCAGGATGGGAAAGGGTTTCGGTCGGTGAAGTTGAGGTGGGGGTGGGACTTAAACGTATAAATGGACAGGAGAGGTGAGGAAGGGTGTGAGGCAGATATAGGGTTCGAAAAAATAAGGTGGAGGGAGAGCGACGCGTCCTTTAAAAGAAGGAGAGGTGGTAGGGAGGAGGATGGTTTTGGGGACCTTAAGGAGGAGAAGTTGCAGCAATTCCACCGTCTTGAGCGGTATTTCTTTTTGGGCGGGACCGAGTGGCGTGATAACGGTAATAGCCTTTAACGCTCTATACCCCACCGAACCTATTTCCCTTCCCTCCCCCATCTCTCTTGGGTACATCTCCCCCCCCCACGAACCTCTCCTGAGCCCCTGCCCATATCCCATTTTGCCCCTGCTTCACTTGTTAGCCCACTCCCTCGATGGCTTTCCTACCCTCGCTCCACCCAAACCATTATCGCTCCTCCCCACCCCCTACTTTCATCCTCCCTTATTCTCACCGACATGATTCCTTAAACTTGTCCTCATCCTCTTCTTTTCATCCGCCTTCCCTCTCTTTTTCTCCTTATCCCCCCATTCGTGTTCACTCGAACGTCCATTCCGTTCAACTCGGATCCTCCTCCTTCCGAAACCGAATTCCCAACTTCTTTTCCTCGGTCGGGTACTCTCACGAACCAGCGTTTCTTCCCTCCCACTCATCCGACTCCTCCATTCTTCCGTCCTCTACTTTCTTTCGGGCGTGGATGATGGGGCGGGTTGAGTTGAGAATTGGAACTGTCTTGCGACGTCGCCGTCAAATGCGTGAGCCATAATTAGATTCCAAGCCTGTGTGAGTATGCCGTGGAATAATGCCCCTCTTGCATTTTATTGCTCCCAGGAAGATAGATATATTGAGTCCTTGTAAATCCAACTAGGAAGATGATGAAGTGGGTCTAGTTTTCGGAATTGATATAAAAAGGAGATAGAGAGAGACAGTGAGACAGATAGATGTGTAACCAAGTGTTTCCGTCCTTCAGGCCGATGGAGACGACTTAAATCGCAAAGCTTGAGGTAAAACGAACTAATTTAAAACATTCTTCAATCCTGGTTCAAAAGGAATTGTCTCTTGAAATGAAGAGGTGAAGCGTTCGATGTATGAAGCGTAGGATAAATGAAGCCTTCAAAAAGTCAAGGGAGGTATTTTTGAAGTTAATTCCGTAAGCTAACTTTTTTATTAAGAATGGAAAAAGGAATTTATTTCCGAGGTATCTCATTGCTAAAAGTTTTCCTGTGTTTTCTATGATAAATTTAACTCACGCATAGCATGTTTAAAACATCTTTTTTTGTTTGTTATCGTTTTTAACACTAAAATTGGATGCGTTCTTCCTCCCATTTTCCCTATTCATTGCTAGCTTGGTTGTTCTGAGTACTTCATGTACTTCTCCTTTCTTGATGCTCTCTTTATTTTACTCTGCACTTATCGTTTATGTTTACTTGTTGTATCGTACCATCTATTTTCTCCTTAGTCATTTCTCAAAAAACTCTGTACCTACGCCTCAAAATGAAACCAATCTGATTTTTCTCTGTCGTTCTGTGCTTCATATAAACCTTTCTGCCTAGGCCTTTGTGTAAAACAAAATTCATTTGTCATATGGTGTGTCAAATTTAGTATGCATTGTATGTACATTAGGTATTATAAAACAACAAACGGTTCTTTGGTGCAAAAGAACGTTGTCTATATTGCATACTTCCATTAGTTTTTCTTGAAATATATCAAAAAGCATTAGAAAAATCAAATTATCTCTTCCTTGCTAACTCTGCGCATAATGCAGGCTTTCTAACTTGATTGAATCCACGTTAACTATACACACAACAACATTGAAAATTATTTCATTCAACACATTTATGTGGCAATGAAGGTATTAAAGATTGACCAACTTCAGGTATAATCCATTCGTTCCCGTGCAAATACCAGAGAAGTAACTACTGATTTCGATGCTCTGGGAGGTCAGATTCGTGCGTGATGATTCATATTAGGGACCAAAGAAAAGTAGGTACATTACAACCACCCTGATCTAAAATCGTCACTCGAGGTTCTATATAGAGACAAAATATAGAGAAAAGAAATAAGCAATCGAGAAGTGCTATACTGAAGGCGAAAGTCGTGCGTCACTCTCCCCGATGTCAAGGGGAGAACCGAAAGCATTTCTCGGATTCTCCAAAAAGCAGATGCCGGGACGAGAAGTTCATCTATGAGTAGTTAAGAGACTCACTCCCATGAGCGTAGGACCGGCTTCACGCCACCCATAGGAGTCTATGTGATTCCGCGTAATTGAGGAAAACTATATGTCGGCAAAACCGGACGCTTCGTGGTGTGGAACCAAGAGAGTTAAGAGCATCAGAGGGTCATTACAAGCAGCAACATTAGAGATTCGACCATCGTGGAACATGTTATATGGGGAGGTCTTGCTGAAGAATGACAAATTTTTTCTGAGGAGAATGGGTACTGTGGACGGTAAAATATTATTTCCCCCGACTAATTAGCGAGGCCATCAAAATAGAGAAACGGCCATGAAAGTCAACCGCAACGATGGCATTGATAACATGCCGTTTGGAGGCTACTGTTTTGCAAGGAGCGTCCCAAGGTAGTCGACTGTTACAGCTTACCCAAATTATTTACTCCAGGTGTCGAAAGAACAATGAACTCTCACGGCCAAAGGTGGAGGAGGGGGATTCCCCTCCCACAATAAATAGCCGAGAAAAAGTTTAAATTTTTTAAAACACCTTGTTAATGCAACCTACAATGGCAGCAAAAGCTTGAATGACAAGGCGCGATACGCAGTTACTCCAGAAAGTCATTCGCACGGATTGAATCGGATAAAATACTGCCTAATTCAAAGAGAAAGAAGAACGGGAATGAGTATGTATTCATCAAAATATTAGTGAAGAGCAAACCGCTTTACGTGCATACATCGAAGGAAAGAAAATTAAGTGGCTTCCTCTTAAAATACGTTTAAGAACGAAATTTCCTCGAGTTATTGCCCCGAGGAAGAAAATCCTCTGACGTTTTAATACCCTTCACTTTCAGAATCATTTCCTTAGGATTATTTCTGGAAATATCAATACCCCTCCATATATTTACAGCAGGCAAGATATTTCGGATAAAAGCCGTTTCCTTTTTCTCATTTTAATTTCAAACATCCCATTCAGTACTCACTTTTCAATTTGTATTTAAGAGGTTAATGAGTTTCGGAAACAATACACGGGCGCAAGAGAGGTGGGAGGAGGCAGGAGAAAAAAAACATCGTTTTTTTTTACGAATTCCCCATTCCGCTTCATCGACGGAGGTATATCCCTTTTTCCTCTGTTCTCACGGCATTACGGCGTTGTCAAACACACCCCTCCCAAAAACTCCGCCCTTTGTTCCCTTTGCTCATTCCAATCAGGGGAACAAGGTCCCCTCATCCTTCCCTCTCTCTTTCTGCTTCCGTCCTTTCCTCCCTTCATCCAACACGTGCGCGGCGTCCTTCGCCTAAGCATCCCTCATTCGCCCGCGGCTCCTCCAGCTCGAAGGCGGAGAGCATTTTGACGGGTGGAGCGAAGATGGGAAGAATGGAATCTGAAATGGAATACTTTTCCAGCGGATAGCCTTCCGCCTGTTGTTTTTTTTTATTCTTCTACCTCCCTTTTCATTCCAGAGGCTCTCGCAAAAGCCCTCGAGACAGGTGGGCCGCTGATTTGGTGCGACGGATACCGCATCCGTCCGCGGATCGGGTGGAATTTTGTGGTCGCTCACGTCGGAGTCCTACACCGTGCAATAGATCACGAGGCTTCATTCTATCACACAAAAAAACTTGCACGGTTCACCCGGACCGCATGAAAATAGTGGTGATGCCCCGACGGCTCTATTATACATTTTTTTCTTTTACTCATTTTTTTCCTTTTTTTTATGGATTCCGACACTCCGCCGCTTTTTATTTATCGTATGTTCCGTGGGGAGTGAGCTCCTTTTTTATGAGGCATATCAGTGATTAAAAAGCAGAGCATACCTATGAGTAAGAAAAGAATCATTTCATAGGATGTGCTCAGCAAACGAAATCGTAACTAGAATACGCAGTTATTTTGTTCATTTATCTGCGTTTCATGAAAGAAATTTTCAATGTCTCTGTGATTTTCAATATCTCTGCGATTTTCAATGTCTGTCACAATGCTTGTAATTTTGGAGCTCGAAATGAAGGTTAGCATATATCCAAGTGACAGTTGGTGTAGTGTAAAATTTTTGTGTACGTGTCCCTGGCTTATCCCATTAAAGTGAACTATAATAATTGTCAAAGGCCGTAGTGGGATCAAATTGAGACAAGTACTGCTATTTCTTCCATCTAATTCCCCGTTTTCTGCATTCTTAATCCTTGAAACACAGGCGTTACTCAGTACCCCAGTGATTACTCGTTTTTCTGAGATTAAATACATTAAATTATCGATTGCGAAATCTTCAGTTCTTTACCATCGTGTTTCGCCAGTAGCATCGACTTTCTTTCCGAAAAGGGGTATACAAGAGTTTAGGGAGGTGACTAATCTGTAGTCTAGTAATTAGTGTTTGGGGAGGTCAGACTAAGGATCCTCAGCTTTTGTGATGATTCCAAAGATTATTTCTTTGAAGCACTCCATTACCTCAACGACTCTTTCACCTACCTACCCTACTAACTCACGATCCAACTTCGGAATTCCAGAGAGAAATGGAATCTTTCCTTCAAGGAATCAACTCCTATTGAAAGCCTTTCGCCGCAATATCTGTCTTTCCACCTTTCAGCCCCACCAATCCCTCAACGCCTCAATCTTATATTCCCCCCAAAAGCACAAGTCTGGCGTTCCTTGCCGTCCAATTTTTTTCCGGTTTCATTCTCCCAAAATGTCATCACTTCTTGACCATAACCTAAAAAAATCTTTGTATTGCCATTTTTTTCTATCATAAAAGACTTCTATAATTTATTACAAAGGTTAAACTATAGGTATCTGCATCCCTATTTCTCTAAAGTAAAGTAATTATGGCCACCATGTACGTACGTCACCTACCTGTACACTTTCATCCCCCGCAATGAAAAAGCCTATCCTCCCTCAAAAATCAATTAAAACCTACTTCTCCTTTAAGTACCTCGATTCCCTTCAACAGATGTTTGTTTAAAATACATAGTGGAATTTTCCCTTAAAAATGCTGTTTTCTTTAAAAAAAAAAAGGATATCTTCCCTCTCAAAAATCAACCAACCTCTCCTCAGGAACCGCTTCATCGACAACATTTCCTGCTTTGGACACACGTCCACGACCTATCTTCAAAACTCTCACCAAAAATTTCAATTCCTTCTCTTCTGTATGAACCCTATGAACCCTCTTCTGTATGAAACCCTAATGAAGAAAATCCCTTACATTTCTGACCCCACCATCACATTTCTTGTTATAAACACCCGACTTCAAGAAAATAAATTCAAGCCCTCAGTCACACCAAACTCACCAATTACCAATAATAACCCAGCTAAAATATTTGTCATCCTATACCCACCATGAGTACCTTTTCGAACTGCCTTTGAGCATAAACTTTGCAACATCACCCCTTCCCTCACTAAATACCTTACTAAACTTCAATCTGCTCCGGGATACCCAGAAGAGCTCATGCAAAAGAAAATTGTTCCCTCATTTTCAAAATACACTGCAACAGACAAGCCTTCATTTTCCAGGATTGGAGTGAATCATTTTTCTCCGGATCTCAGAGGCTTGAATCTCATCATAAATCACTTTCCCATATTAAAAAACAGTGAGTACCCTCCCCATCTTCTTCCTCACTGCCCTTTCAGTTTCCCAAAGACCAAAACTCAAATGAAGAAAAATATTGTAATATCCTACAACTCTCTCAATCGCACTTACGAATCTCCTCTTCCTTTACCTTCTGCGTCATCATCATCAAGGGTCAACAATCCTAGAATTGGTTTGACGCAGCCCTCCACTCGATTCGGACTCCACTTCTATCGGCCAACCTCCTCATATTAACGTTGTTCCTCTCTTTCACGTCCTTTACGACCTGTTCTATGTAACTCATACGAGGCCTGCCTTTTCCATTCTTATCGTTCATTTTTCCTTCGATGATTGTCTTCAACAGACCATCGTGTTTAAGATATGGCCGATTAGGTTGTCCCGTCTCCTTTTTATAGTTTTCAGCAGACCTCTCTTTTCTCCCACTTTTCTTAGGGCTTCTTCATTTGTCAGTTGGTCGCTCCATTTTATTTTCATAATTCTTTGATAGCACCGTATTACGAATGCTTTCTCCCTTTTCTTCTCCGCTACTGTCATCGTCCACGCCTCACTGCCATAAAGAAATATGCTCCAGATATACATTTTGATGAATTGCTTCCTTACTTCCAAGCTTGTATTTCCAGCTGTAAATGGATTCTTCTCTTGATAGAATGCCCTCTTTGCCTGGGCTATTCTACCCACTATTTCTTTCTTGCTTCGTCCATCGTTGGTTACTCTGCTTCCCAGATAACAGAACTCTTTCACCTCTTCCAGTTTCTGTTTCCCTAGTATAACGTTGGTTTTGGCCTCCTCTCTCTTGCTGCACACCAATATCTTAGTTTTCTTCTTATTGATCTTCAGCTGATGTCTGGTCATTGTCCTTTCCATGGTTGTTAGCATCGTATTCAGCTCCTTCTCCGTCTCTGCTATGAAAGCTATGTCATCAGCGAATCGTAGTATGCTGATTGTTTCTCTGTGGATGTTCACTCCAGAGCACTTCTCCTTGATTTCATTGATAGCTCTCTCGATGTAAACGTTAAAAATTACGGGAGACAGTGATAGAAAGCCCTTGACACAGCCTTGGCTCACTTCATTTCTTATTCTTGATTTTTCACATCTGGGTCCAGATTTAATCACAGCTTCTTAGTTTTTATACTGTGGATAATTCTTCGGTCATTGTACGACACTTCAATTCCTTTCAGAATTCTAAGCATTAAATTCCAATCCACGTTGTCAAAAGCCTTCTCTAAATACACAAATGCAATGAAGGTCGGTTTGTTCTTCTCCATTCTCTATAATCAACCTAAGTGCCAATATTGCTTCCCTTGTAACCTTACTTTTCTGGAATCCGAATTGATCTTCATCCTGGTACTTTTCTGCTTTTCTTTCTATTCTTCTGTAGAATATCCTTGTCAATATCTTCGATGTATGTGTCGTCACGCATTTAGTCCTAAAATTTTCACATTTCCGCTCTCTTCTTTTTGGGAATAGGAATATGATGTTTTTCTCGAAGTCCCTTGGAATTTCTCCTGTAGAATACATGTCACAGATGGTTTTGAATAGATGAGTTAATGTCTTCTCTCCTGCATTTTTAATTATTTCTGCAGGAACATCATCACTACCTGAAGCCTTATTCATCCGAAGGTCCCTTACTGCAGCGTCGAATTCTGATCTTAATATTGATGCCCCCATATCATCTTTTTCCACTTCGCTTTCCTCTTCAATTAGGTATCTTTAAAGTAAAATATTTTAACTCACTAGAGTCATCTCCTTATGATTATTCTTTCAAAAGACCACACTCCTTTGCAGTGTCTTGCAGGACGATAAATAGATATTAACCGTTTAACTAGCAACAAATGGAGTAAAAATGGGAATCTCTTGATATTTGATATCCGGTACTTGATCAGACTTTGAATTCCTTGGGCATTTCTTCTGTTGAGTACATGTCGCTGATGGCCTTGTAAAGATGGGCCAATATCCTCTCACCCGCATTCCTTATCAGTTCTGCGGGGATATCATCATTTCCAGCAGCCTTAGTTATCCGAAGGTCCCTTACTTCTGCGTCGAATTCCGATCTCAATATTGATGCTCCCATATCATCCTTCTCCACTTCGCTTTCCTCTTCAACAACTTTCGTGCAGTGATTGTTCTCGTTCTATAACTCTTTCAGATATTCTTTGCATCTCTTCTCTTTGTCTTCATTTTCAATCAAAATCAACCTTCTGTGCACAACTTACAACGTGCTTACGTTCATATTGAAGGTTTTACTTAACCATAATGAACAGCAAGCGTGTTAAAATTCTTTGAAGGAACAAGGTAACTAGGATTGGAAATCGATCCACAGATCCTTGGTTAGGTCCTCCGCGAAACCCAGGTTTCCTTAGTCCTACGGCAAATTCAGGAAAAGGTGTAAGAGCTAGTTCACAATTTCCGGAAGATCCATGATTCATCGTAAGATTTCCGTCCAAGGAAACCTTTTTTTTATCTGGTAATTGTAGTACATTCGTCTTTGCTGCTCGTATTGATATTCAAAATGATTCATTCTAATAGTTCCATTCATGGTGTATTGCATTCATTTTTCCGGTAATTCATCACACAATGAGAGATCCATTTATTACCATGGTTCATATGCCCCGAATATTATAGATGTTAAATTCAAATCTCGCGAACTAGATTTTCATCTCTTGGTCGCTCAAGTAGCATCTGTCTGGAAATCAGGGAATCCGGGTTCGTGTCCTGTCAAGGTGAATGATTATTTTCCCTGAGGAATATCTGATGTGATTAGTGTTCGTTTTCTTCCTTTAGAGCAGTAATTTTCGCCAACAAAAGGAAATAGCTCTGTTATTAGGAATCATAATTTTTAGTTTTATGACATAGTTTATAGGAATTTCAACGCTAACACCAAGGCAATCTATTACTTTAGATTTAATATAGAGGAGATTTATTATATATTGGTGATCCACAACTACATGTTTTTGTTAGTTTCTTTTATCTGATTTGGGGACAAAATATCCACGGAACTGAATCTCTTGTATGTTATCTACTTTCATCTTAGTTGTGCAGAGTATTTTCCATAGCTGGTTTTGTAGGTCTGTTTATTATACTCTAAATATGAGTACTTGAAATCTGTATAATAGGGATATTTTGGAATTCATGAATAGGTAGATATTTGTGTTGTCTGCAAATAATTTGCTGTGCATTCACTTACGCATGATCAGCGTGAAATATTTGGTCTTTAATACAATTCCATTAGAGATTGCAAATTTGTGGATTAACGTATTCCAAGCATAAACACCAAATAGAGCTGGAATAATAGAGTTTCACTACACTTTTTTTAACTAGCCTGATATGGATACGAATCAGATTACGGATTTTATGCCGCGGAATCCGGATTCATGCAATTACCGTGAAATTACACTTCCAGCCGTATAATTGCATCTCCGAACAAGTATTTATATTTCTACATTTATTCACTAATAGCTCTATCTCTTGTGTTCAATGAAGTTGGTAACGCTCCAAATACATCTCGCTAAATCAATCATAGGAGTTTGTTTTTCATGCATAATTATATTTCCATTCAAACGGATTTCCTCAAACTTGCGTTAAAATTTATGTCAGCTTTTTCTGACATGCAACTTTGCTAATAAAAAAGTCAAATCATCAGCTTTGAATAGATACACATACGTATGTTTATTGTTTTGCGCACAAGCCTCGGTAGTTGGATAAATGCGCTAGCATGGCAGTCAATAGTCTGTGAACAGAATCTTGTCGTCGTCACAGATGCCGTGATTGTCTCAGGTTGACAGACCATCGTAACCTATGTAGCCATTTTAGTTGGTTGACGCCAAATTTTACTTCCTCAAATCATCAATACGCTTCATCCTTCATGATTTGGAAATTAGAGCGTAGCAGTGATTTGTCACTGATGTGATGAACGCATATACCTCACGTGAATGTAAATCATACCCATTGTAGAAAATTATCCAACCCGGACAATTGCCGGAGTACAATGGAGTAATATTCTTTTTGTGAAGATGCACTTCGGCTCCTTGATCCTGATTTTGAAGAATAACCTAAAAACCATTCCTTTTTTGTGATTTACTTGCAGAAATCATCGAGGATTTAAGTCTAAATGTAATGAATTGGCGCTGAGTTTTCCATGATAACTTTTCAGCAACAAGAAAGTGCTTCAAATTCCTTTGCAGTCATTGGCGGTTAAAGGAAAATTTGCCTGTAGCGGAGGTAACGCGTCAGCTTGGCGCCCAAAAGGTAGTGGGTCCAAATTCGTTCTAGAGGATAGCAGTCATATTTGTCTTGGGATTAAGCTCGGGTTAGACGCTGTGATTTAGACTTGGTAGCTGTAGCTATTTCAGACATAATTTTTACCACTGAGTGGATGAATGTTAAAACACACAAATGTCTCGTTAATACATGAAAAATGAGGGAAGGAGATCGCATTGTTGCGGGCATCATGTTTGGCCAGGCTCCGTGCACGGGCCTGCGGTCAAAAACGCCTGGCGGTCAAATCTGCGTAACTGTGAGGAGTCAATTAGTGGGATAAATTTTCACTTAAAATCCAAATCCGCTTCGAATGGCTGCAAACTGGTAGGTATATATCAATGCAATTTAAAAGTGAAAACAACATTTTTTCGATCTTTTGATATCAAAAAGGCCATTAACTGCATTCGTCATCCCTGAAAACGGTGTTACATACGTATGGTTCAATCATTTAAAATTTGAACCTTAGATGCTAGTTTTAGCTGAGAACAGGCAAAATGTTCATTTAAATTCTCAGATTGGGGGCTGTGATGGAAATAACGAAAATGTTGCAAACAGTAAGTAAAAAATTGTGTAGTTGAACCTGAACCATACTTTTATTTTCGTACATACATGCCGTAATCGTCACTTTATATTGATCGTCAAAAATTACTAAACTTTGGCTTTCATGATATTATACAATCAGCTTTAAGATGAAACAGAATGTGTATCATTATTAAAAGTCCTTTTATTTGCAATCAGGCAACATTATAGAGTCGAAATAAGAGTTTTTCCAATCAAGGAAAGCTAAGAAATGTTTAAGGCTCGAAAAACACAAGGAAAAATATTATTAGGAAAACTAGCGTTTCTCGCAGTCAATAGAGGTGGTAGGTAGTATTAAGGTTAAAAAAAAGGTGAAAGGGTTCCTTGAGAAAGATGGTATGCAATTCAACGATTATATACCCCCTTTTCCTGGTCGATCCCAACCTGAAGTCATCAGCGGGGATCTCGCTCTGCTAACATACATACACATAAAACTGTTGACGGACATAAGCATGAAGAAATTTGTAATGACAGTGTTGGAAGTTCCACGAATGTCTCATACATTGCTTGAAATGTATTTTCTAATAAAATCAACCTACCGTACAACTCCCAAAAGCCTTTTTATAGAGCCTGAACCATATTCGTTATTTCTTAAGGATATAGGCTACCGTAAAAGTCGATAAAATTGAACCAGGAGAAATATGCAATCGTGATGAAATATAGAATTGTGCCCATATTTTACAATTTTGAGAGACTATCACAGTTATTAAAAGGAACAAAGCTCTTCTTAAGCAATCATATGCCTGGAATAACTAGCAAAATCTAGCACCATTAGAGCAAGAGTAATTCGTAATATTTTAGTGTATTTTCCGCCATATGAAGTTACGCTGAAGGTCAAAAATGACCCTAGTTTGAGGGTAGCTTCTATTAAATGCCGCACGCAATGTGGTTACCACAGTTGCCTTCTTGGGCCAAAAAATCAAATATTTTGTATGTACATATATTTACGACAGCTCTTTAATATATCAGCAATACTTATTACATGTGATCGTTGTGCTCTGGTGGGTAGAGCACTGTGCTACGGACTGGAGGGTCCCGGCGTCATATCCGTGTAACGTCTCAGGACACTAGCCTAAAAATCTCGCGGTGCGATTTTCTGTTTTTCAGAACTTTGCGGGAAATCACAGGCGACAATGTAAAGCATTGAAGAAAATCCTTGTAACCGTTGTTATTTGGATCAGAAAAAGATTCCCTGAAGTTCAGCAATTCAACCATAATATAAATGTATTCAATGTAACAGCATCAAATTCCCTTTGCTTATATTTGCTGACGAAGAGTTGGGTAAAAGTTCCAGAAAAAAAAGAAAACATCTCATGACACCGCTGTCATTTCTTTTCAACAGTTCTCATTCAATCGCACTTGTAACTATGAAATCCCAAAAAATAACTAAGAGATTCTGAATTTCCACGCCCTTTGTACTTGGCCATCCATACGATTCTTATCGCAAGTACGCCAACACAAATACTTATTCCCGCTAACAGGTGAACATTGACGCTGCACATGGCATACTTGTAGGGGAGAAGAGTTCATATTCTTATGAATGAACTCTAACCTCACTATTTTCAATGTTCTTCTATTCAGTTAAAATGCTGATTCCTTTCGCTTTCTCCAGTTAAATCTGTCAAATTTCTTAACAATGCCACACTCGGAATACCCTTTTTTCTTCAGATGGGAATATAGTCCGATACGCTCATACTGGCACTAAATAATCAACAGAAAAATACGCATTTTGCTCAAGAATAAGTGCATACGTGAATCAGCTGTTTTAATTAAGCTACCTAAATGTCTCAAACTTAGGCGTTTTAGCATATTTCCGTTTTAATATTTTAATAAATATCTGAGAATCATGGCAACCAAATTTTAACGATTAGTTATAAAAACAATATAGTGATGTATGTTACAAAGTAATCCAGTCACTGAAATAAGTAAGATTGGTACGATTGTTGACATTCGAGTCACGCAGATCAGCTAAAAATATTGCGTCGCGGTGAACACAGTGATATATTTTTCCTCCTAAGTTTTCCTACTGATTTGTCTATTCGACTCTTCTAATATTTCTTTCTTGTTTCATTAGTCAGGGAAGGAATCAAATTTTACACTTCCATCTATCTTCCCTGATGTACTGCTGCACCCGACCACAACAATTGCGATAGCGGGTCGTCATCACTCACAATATCCTTAAAACTAATGTTTTGAATGCACAAAGCTTACATATTATCGTAACCTATTGCCGATAATTTGCTGTGCACAGTTGAAAAAACACTATTTATTTCCACTATTTTTCTGGTGCCTTACGGGTCTTACCAGACGACTCCTCTCAAATATGTTGAAAGTGTCCACTCGCGGTGCTAGTTGTCCCCGTGCACGAAACCTATAATGATTTGCATAAGAGACGATATCGAGGGAAAAACTGGTGTGAGAGACTATTTTAGTGCGAAGTGGTATGAAGAGGTTTTCAAGGGATGAAGGGAGGATTGGGATATCAGGGGAATGAGGCCTCTTGGCTGAGAAAAAGTGAATTCGATAAATGTTGAGAATTGTCGGCGGAGAGAATCTGTCTCCCAGTCAGAAATCTGTAGAAACGTAGGGGAGAGCGTTGCACTTTTCTAGAGCTTTTTCTAGGGGCTGTTTATTTCGAAGAACAATTTTTTCCGCAGTATAGACTGATGGTTGAAGAATATGTATAATAGACGATGTCTTGCATCCCATACGTGGTCAATTTGTATGATGTAAGATCGATTCTGAACATATTTTAGGATAAAGTGCGAAAAGATGATAAATACAATCAACACATCCAGGCTTTATTCAGTGTAAGGTATCTATAAATGAAAACTTTAAGCATCTTTCCACTGCACACTAGCACTTTTGCAAGCACTTTTTAAGCATTTGTCTTGTACCTCTATGAGTTGAAATGCGTCGTGTGATTATTAAATCGGTGCAAAAGGGCTTTAAAGTTTTTCATTTAAAAGATGATAAATAATGCGCGCATCTATTTTAACCTTACAGACTATGAGAATTTGGTCCCCAGATACTTGATGAAGAATGATTTTTAGCCGTTTAATGCTTGATTTAAAATCTACTCCATTAAAAAATTATTAAAAATGATTTTCAAATATATAGATCTCTTTCTGTGATAATTCCGAGAATGTTGATATAAGAGATGTGGCTAACTTCGTAAAAGATTATTAGCATATCCCACTCTTTAAAAATATCTTAATTTGAACCTATTTTGAATGTTTAATTTTCGATTTAATCTGCTGCTGTGGTTCATTCTATAATTTACTTTATTGGTAAGTTTGAGATTCGATTTGAAAAAAATATGAACCTAACATATCATTATTATACCGATGTATTTAGTCATCGCATATGGTATGGATGTTATTAGCTGATTTCAAAATTTTAAAATTGTTTCAAAAAATGATTTTAATTCATCTGGAATGATATCAGAGTTGGTTATTTCTTTTATAGCAGGGTTTGTAAATGAGATGAACATTTCTTGGCATTATTTTATGAATACAACTTACCCTTCAATAATATCCCAAATACCTTAAATTACCAAAATGACTTCATAAAATATCATTTTGATCGAAAAAGCCGCACACTAATTCATTATGGATAAGGCCCATTTCATTTAACAGGCAACATGCCATACATTTTTAATTTGATTTTCGAAGAGAAAACCACCGATCCGAAAAATTACACCGCAAACCAAATATTTTAATTATTTTGCAGTTTAATTCTGGCCCTTCCGATCGTGCACATATGAAGCAAAAATTTTATACGCAAGCGAATGTCTGGTCATCCTTTATATCTCACACCAGTTTTGAGACCAATGCATAGAAGAAGGCAAGGAATTTATATTTTGATCAAAACATATGTTTTTTACAGAAAAATAACAATATTTCCTCACTTTCAGATTCTGCAAATCGATATATGTAACAATTTTGTCACTGAAATGTGAAGTCATTTTTAAATATAATCCAAAGCAATTTGTTTTCCTCGATACACTCATAATAAGTTTGAAACATGTACGTACATGTATACCGTGCACACCTTTACATAGCGAAATAATGCGTTATATTTCCAATTACTTATTATTAAATCATTATATATGAGTCCGTAGATGGTTTATCGTTCCATTTATAGCTATATTATTTAAATTGCCCTTTCGACTTATTTTGATTGCATGGCGATTCATATTATCAAACAAATGTTCTATTAATTATGAAGCTTGAAGCTAGTTGGAAGGAGTAATTTTGCGTGTTTGCCGCGTTAATATGCGAATGTGCGAGTTATCCCTGGGTGATACATGTTTTCAATTCAAGTTTTTACCGTGACATTTTTTCCACATGCGGTACTTGTATTACGGTGTGTGTAATTTAGATTCATTTTTTTCTTCCAGTGAGGGAAAATTCCACATGGTAATTTGAACTAACTTTAAAAATATACTTACTTTTGTTATTTCCATCCACACATATTCTGCTTTCCTTAATGTCAGCGAAGGCCATATCACAATCCATTACGTTCCCCATCATTCTATCCTCTCTATTGGCCTTCAATAATTATTCGTATTAATTACTTTGTCATTGCGCTTAACCTGCCGCGTTTAGTTTCCCTCAGCTATTGTATCTCTTCTCTCACCATATCCTCATTTGTGTCCCTTTCTGTTCGTGGTGTATTTTACATTCCTCCCCATCTCCGGTTTCCAGTGTCTTCCTTATTCACCAAAAGCCATGCTCCTTAGAAAAGTAGTGATTTAACTCTTTGCTCACCGTTTTTTATATAAATATCAAGATTTCCTATTCTATGTCATCCCCCATTGGTAAAATCTCTTTTCAAAGTGAACTTACATGCATGTTTTATTGCAGCATCGTATAAGATATCATCAAATGAACTTAGCTTATTAAAAAGTTAACTTAAATTCCCAAGAAATTCCAGTTTCTGCACTCCAAACTCTATTCTGATGTTTTACTTTCTGTCATATAATTCAAAACGTTTCATGCTTAGATGGACTTTTTGCAGCTTCTACGAATAGAGAATTTTAAAGGCGAACCCAGGCTTTTCTCATTGGTTATTTAATAGATTTGATATATATGGTAAGCTATTGAGCGTTCTGGTCCTAGATAAGTAGACTAGAACATGAAAGTTCTCAGGTTTTACTGCTGCTAGTGTAATCAAAATTACATTTTACTAAATGTTAAGCTTGCAGTGAATTTCATTTTTTATCAAATACGCCAAACTTTGAAATAAACTCAGCATAGGAACGGATTCATTTTTCAATGCCAACACACACTGTCTACTGTTGATCAATAGTTGATAGCCATGGGTATTCACGTTCTAATGTATTTTTATGCGATTGAAATGAAAAATAATATATATTTATTAACCTTAAACGAGTAAAATTTCATCAATGGCCCCAAGCATAAACATACTACGTTGATCTATTAGCGATATTAGTTAATCCTTCATCTTTGAAGGCTGCTCATTAATCTAAAAGGGATTCTTTATCATCTTACCAGTGACTGTATTCAAATTTAATAAAGATGTGTGGCCATTAATTAACAATAATAATATCTTATATTTTCGGTTCATCCTCCTCGCTGATGATTTTAATGTGCGAATCCAATTCCACTAAGCCGGAGACTTTAGCGCATGAATTTAATTTTCCCTTTAAGTTTGAACGCCCGAGTTTTATGTTAGCAAATAATGTCAGATTTATTATTTCTGAAAGCTGTGGCAACTTATCCAAAATATTACCAATGACTTGAAGGGTTGACTTGTGAATAATATTGATGTATGCATAAATTTCTTTAGAACAAAAATCCATTTAAAATCAATGCTGGAGAATAATGCCTATTGCATGCATGAAGGCAATGTGAAGGGAATAAATTATCTTTCTGGAAGCAAATATAGACGTGGCTCCTGTGCTAAGTGCTTCCTGAGATACAATGCGTTAGTAAACTCATTAATAACACTTTGAGAACGTAGCTGTGTATCACTTGGGACGTGTTGGGGGACGTCTTGTCGCATCTGGTAATGAGTAGTATGTCTCTTCATATGTTGCCTGTATTTCGGATTATTTACTGCTTTAATGTATTTTTCGTATTGTAGAGCCATAAAATATTTGATTAAATAATAAAATGAATTGTGAACGGAAGCCGAACGTCCTTATGTATTCGTGGGAATGAGAAGAGCTTATAAAGAGATAAAGCTTTCTCCTTGCTACGCCCTTATTATTTATTAAGCCAGAGTGTATACTTCACCTTTGAACTAGAGCTATTTATTTCTTCTGAGTTTCTTCCTGTATCTTGTTATTTTCTAAATTTTTAATGGTTAGAACAGCAGTGAGAATTGAAAAGTTACCACAAAAAACATACCTTCTACCTTATAAATCGTTGTAACAATCAATCTATTGGATTTTTAATGAAACAGTATTGCGGAGCGCAATGTTATGATAGGATGGTGAAGTAGAGATAAATATTGTGCGCTATAGAATCGAAAAAAGCCATATCAAATTCAATGTGAGTAGCATTTACAATAGATTGAATGAATACAATTTCATATTATCCTCCCCACAGAAGAGTGGGGAGGATAAAACGAATCGACCAAGTAAGAAATAAGTCGTTCGGAGATGAGTGGAAGAAAAGAATATCTCACGAAAATTTTGAACAATCTAATCGGTCATATCTTGAAATATGATCGTCTGATAAACATAGTTGTCGGGGGTAAATTATATCGGTATAATGGCAAAGAAAAAACCACATGAGTTTATGAAGAATGCATAGAAGGGAGCTAAAGAAAAGACTAGTGTAAATATGTAGAGATTAGCCGGTAGGAGAATTGATTGAAGAGCTGCATTACACCAATATTAGAATTGATAACTGGTAATGATGAGATTTTCAGAGTTGCAGTAGGTCTGAAAAAGATTTATACAAGCTAGTAGAATTAAAAAATGTACTTAGTTGAGTTATTGCTCATAGGCATTAACTTGGAGGGTGGTATTTCTTCAGTTTTGCTACAGTACGCTAACTAGATGAACATACGGGAATGTAGGTGGCAAAGAGACGTAATGGGATGGATATCGAGCGAGGGAAGCAGCAAAGAGATGCGACTATTGGACTGGCAAGAGCAGCCGCATTGAGAGGCTCTCTCACTCGGGGGCGAAGGACGTATAGATTAAGCCTCCAACGGCGACACGGTGTCGACGAGCGGAATCGGATTGAGATCGGTTCGTCTCAAAGGGAAGACACGAGCAACGGGAGGCAAGGAGGAGCTTGGAGATGGAACTTTGTCTTGAGCAGACGGACGCAGGAGGAATCTAAGCTATTTCTAACGCAATACAAAGATTCTAGGGCACGGGACCACGCATACGGTACTGCGGACTACTTTTGGAAATCAAGCGCTTAGGCTAGGGACAAAAACTGCTTGGAAGAAAACGAATATGCTGAGGAAACCCCTCAGATTGAGGCAACTGCTGGAGAAGTTATGTAATCAAATTAATTAATTCAAAGGTAGATCTATGTTGATTGAACTCACTCCTTTAAAAAAAAGCGTTGATTAAAAAATTATCATGGAGAAATGTTGATTTGGCAATTTTAAATAAAAGTCCACTAATGCATGTTCTCCGAAGGTTAAACTGATTGAAATGACTACAGTTTCCTATCTGGTCGCAGTAATTTCCATCTCCAGTAGCGTTAAGGAATACACTCACCATTGCAATCAAATTAAAAGCATGTGAACAGTCAGCAAGGTAAACGTGTAGTTTTGGCTTAACTGAAGATGACACACTGTGGGCTGAAATCGAAAAAACTTATCAAAAATCATATCTTCCCTATTTTTATAGATATAACAACGAAATCTTCCCAACTATTTTTATTTAGGCTTCTAAAAATAAATTTTACGATGTTTTGCCAAAAAAATTATCCGTGGAATTTTTTAAAAATAAATTATTGGATATCGAATAAATCCAAAAATCGAATAATCGTACCACTGCAGTAAAGAGGGATTATTTAATTTCAATAAATGGTTTTAATGACAAATTAAGCCATTGCAAATATATTTTAATTTTTAAAACAAAAATATTACATATTTCATACATAAAATGATTTTTTATAAACGACATTAATGCAATAATTGATTAACAGAAGGCAACAGGGTCAGCGTTTGTACTGCCATTACATGCATAAGAAATAACTTCAAAAATATTTTAAATATTGAAACAGACACGTAATAAAAAAATAAGATATATAAAAGTATTTATAGCAAGTCATTTAACCCGAAAAATTAATTCATCAACCCATTATAATATTTCATCGGACTCCAAATCATCACTGTTCCTATCAGAAGTTAGCTCCTCCATCACAAGCAAATCTCGTGTTTCTTTCGAAATATTTCTTCTTACATTTTTTTAAATAAAACGTCTAGATACTAGGAGATCCGATGCTAGGGGAACCTTTGGAATAGATCCTCCATTTCAGCCAAACGGGAAAATTGTCTCGTATGGTGTGCTCGGTATCTTCTAATATTTTTATGCCTAGATTCCAAAGCTTCCTCCGACAGCCGGCAAATGGGAAGCACTGCTGCCTTTGCAGTTGATGCTCCATGAAATAGCACCTTGTGCACCATGAAATAGCACGGATACAATTTCACATGCAGAGAAGCGGCCATTGAGCAATAATCGCTGAAAGTACCGTAATTAATTTCAAGCCCAGAAGAAAGTGCGTTCATTTGCGTTCATGACAGTCGTAAAGATTTCCTTCATTTCCATGCCTTTTCCTAGGTTAAACTTACTGTGAAGATATTGCAAGGTTAATTTTATTTTGGAATACACAGAATTTTCATTTCCATTGAAAATCACGTCATGCATTTCTTTTCGGGTCGGGTCACTTTCGCGGGGTCCTTTTTTTTTCTAATCCGGAATGTCAATAATCTGATTCACCGGAGAAGCAAATCGAAATTAGAATAAAATTCCCTACATAATATACAATCAATTTCAGAGACCAGGGAGCTCTGGGAAAATTTACCTTATTATCGATCTGTAGTATCCTCTAGCTCGGCATCTACGTTTGAAATTTCACACTCTGGGGAAAGTGAACTTCAGAGAAATCTTGGTTTTTGGTTTCCGTGTTATCAACACTGAGATCCTTTCGCACTCACAACAAAAATCCGACTAATTTGCTTAGAAAAATCGTGAAAAAGAGAATTTTTTCAACTAATTGGAAACAAGTATTTGCAAAAAAAACCATGGATGGTTTTTTTTGCACCAAAAACCATGGAAAACTTTGTATGATTTGTCCGCCCATGTGTCACAGAGAAGCGATCCGTAAAAGTGCAAAAACCCCTTTTCTGGGACGAGTCAATAAAGCAATAAGCGGTATTTCCACATAAGAATAGCAAAGCAGCAAATGCCATCTTTACCAACACTCAGCCGTACAGGGATTAAAGCTCTCAAACGTTAGATAAAAATCAAAAGACTAAGGTAGGGTTATCGGGCACAAAGGTAATTATCGCGGTCGGCCGGTTAGTGACCGCGGCCACTGATACACCCTTTCCTTATGCGAATGTTTGAGCGGCTGATATTTAAATGGCTCATAAATGTGTGAAAGCCAAAATATGTGGGTGTATAATGGTAAAAATTGGGTTTCCCGAAGATGAGAAAATATTCCCCTGCAGCCGCCCACTAATGAGACAAGTTTCCGAATTGCCGGCTTACACGTTGAACCTTGAAAATGTTATCATTATAATTAAAATCGTAATGTCCCATTGAAAAAAGGAAAAAATAAGGCTTACATGGAGTGCATAATGTATACTGGTGTGAAAAACACGAAAGTTATCTCATTTTTATTGAGTGATCCTTAACTGTAACAAATTCTGAACGAATCTCCGTATCTCAGCTCCGCGCCGCGAGGTTGGACCTCCATAACTTGATAACTTGATCGAACTTGATTGAACGTGTCCATAACTTGATCGAAGTGGCGGGGGGGAGGGGGGGGGGGGAGGGGGGGGGCGATTGGGACAGGATTTTTCTTTATAATATTTAAGTTGACACTTTACTTTATAACTTGGTAGAATTATTTTTGTCGCTAAAGACAACTAACATAAAGTTTTTTTCCTACTTTATGGTAAAATTACATGAAAATAGCATATTATAATTGTTTTAAAAAATTTAAAACATATATCAACAAAAACTATTTTTTCACTAAACTGATTTAAAATATACACATTATTATGTTGGTATGCTTAAAAATTACGTGTTTTCCATTAACACGCAGTAGTAGCAAAATTCTTCCGTCAGTTTTCACAAAAAAAAAGGGAAAATATTTTTCGATCCTTTTTTATGAACTTTACAGAGGTCTGCTAGTCTAAAAAAAGCACTTATAAATAAAATAATTTCATTATTTTGGATAATGATTATTGATATATTCAGAAAATATCTTTTTTCCCGAAATAAAAAGTTAAAAAATCATTTTTATCTATTTTTTCGATTTCAGCCCACAGTGCAACGGCGGTATTAGCATTTCTGGCCTCGGTGAGTGTGATTGCTGCTAGAATGCCTGAGATATGTTTAATCAAAATATTTGTTGGAAATACTTAGATCCTTCCCGCAAATATGGTGAGTGCTATTTTTTTCATTCCATAAACTGATAACACCAGTCTATCTAGTTTATGCTGTTATCTTTACGGATAATATTAAAGGTGATGCGTGGTATTTTGAGTCCCTGTTAATAGTTACTGCCAGGTAATTTTTTGCTTCCCTCTCCATTCTGATCCTTTTATAAATATGCCAAAAGGGGCGATCTGAAACATTTCCTCAGCATATACATTTTCTTCCAATTACTCTTTGCTCCTAACCAAAGAACTTGCTCTCCAAAGCTGTCTGCAGCACCGTACAAGGGTCCCCAGCCCTGTATCCTTGGTATTCTGCCTAGCCTTAGTGAAATCAGGCTTTAAACTTAGTAATTCCCCACCCCTCCCCCGCCTTAATCAAAGAGATAGACATTGTCAATAGTTTGACGTCACCCCGCCATCAAGGGCTGCCTTTTGTTTTGACCAGTCTTATCGTGGATTGAGAAAAAAGGGAATACCTATGCCTTGCATTAATGACTTTAGGCTACAACAGAACTCAACCAAGAAAACTTTAACATACTACAAGTAAAAATTGAAACCTGGACCTCCCATCCCGAGGACCCGGGTTCGATTCCCGGCAATGGCGGATTTTTCAGTGGCAAACCGGTCCCTACTTGTGTGTCTACTGGAGGGCATATCAGGTTCAGTTCTCCATCCGTCGGATGGGACGTTAAGCCGTGGTCTCCTTGGCGCCTGTCGTTGAGAGTAGGCTAATGCCGACGCCGGGTTTCTCTCCACCCTTCCTCCGTTACCTGAAAACTCCTACAGTTAACCTATTACCCACCTATCCTATATGGCGCAAATGGCCTCAGCTGTTGGTCGCCTCATCTGAATAGCTAGCCATGAAACCTAGAGAGCTATTTTTTTTCTCCTTAATCTTTTGTCTTACATTTTTTTAATATTTAAATATACCTATATTACTTTGTATTTATATTGTAGAACAACTTAAGTTTCAACTATGTTAGTGGATTAATTACCTATTCTTATCCGTTTTCAGGACAAATTAAAATAAAGCAGAGACTCAAGTTTCAATCAGTTGCCTTCTTTATCATTTGTCATATTTTTCATGTATCGATATAAACCAGACTAACTCCAATGTTATATCGTTAGTAATGTTGATGAATTCAAGCGTGCATATAATTTTGAAGTGGGTTTTGTTAAGTGACTAACTGCAGACGATCATTTTGAATTCTTTTCATTTACACTTATGCACTGTATTTCGCGAAAGCTCTAGGCATAATAACTTCATAAAAAGGAAATTATATTTTATGTAGTAAAATAACAGTGTTTATTTTTTTTAATGTTGCTGAGGCTTCAAACATAATCAAACATGAATACGCAAAATAATACCTAATAATTCCAAATTTTGGAAACATAAATCCTCTCACACTTGGCATTACTCAATATACACAGGACTGAGGGAGATTCACAATTCGTAATTATTGCAGTTTACACTAGCCTGCCTTATTTATGCTTAACAGCTCCTCTCAATGTAGAATGTATTTGTATTCGGCAACGTAACTTTATTTTTAATGCAGGGATTAATGGGAGGTAAATAATCGTCATAAATTAACTAGAGTGTTGCATAAAATAACGCATTTAAGCTTAGATTTCATCAGTAATAAAGGAGGTAAGTCCAAAGTCATGGGAAAATTAGCATTGATAAACATATCGTCCTTGGAAATTGCTAATATGCAACGTCGAGAACAGGCTGTCATTCTCTACGGAATTGTGCCAGATATATTTTCCAGACATTAAAATGATGTGCATATTATTGAGTTTATTCATGCTTTTCCTTTGATTGGGGTCTTTTTATCAGATAATATGTTCTGGGTCATTCTCTTGGACCGCGGTATTCAGCTCAGTTAAGTACCGGTGCTAATTGTGTCTGACAATAATATAATTAAATTAATTCCTACAATTTTGCAATTGCCTAATTTCAGTTTTGAGCAGATATCCTCATTATATTTATCTCCGCTATCCACAATTCTATTTCGTTGACCTCCAAACAGCTCTCCTACACACCCTCAACGGAATCCCTATGTCATTTCCCCTTTCATCCACACCAACTTCTATTAAGTACCGCTTAAGGCACCATTAGATTGGGTGGCACGGGGTGACACCCAGCGGCACAACAACACCCAGAATCGTAGGGGGGGCAACTCCAAAGAAATATCTGTAAGCGGGGGAGAGGTGTAAGCGGTATGCCTTCCCGTGGGGCATGTAGTAGACGTGAATGAGTTGCATAAATTCAAGGGGAACACTATGATGGCCGTAAGTTCATTCCGTAGATCGCTGTTGTTCATTTATTGTAGCTACTAACGTTCATTTGCAATTGTTGCGCCTCTCAAGAAAATATATTCCTTACCTTGTGTTGGTGTGAACTCAATAAAATACGTCGATAATGACAAAAGAGCACGTCTTGTATATGCAGTCCACGGGAAAAGACTTAAGTTGAATGCTTTACATCTCAAAAACGGAAGAAGCGATAGTCAACAGAACATATCACCGAGTAGAATATTCAGTCTTTCAAATTGAGGTAACAGAATTTTGTTAATAATTACTATTGTTGCATCTCTTTGCAGTGAGAATGAAAAGTTGTACAATTTTTTCGAGTCGCAGGGGGCAGCGTCACTTTGGCGATTGCCATGACATTATGAAATGCACAATTGAAAGGGAAGTTCGATAAAATATGAATGTACTTTTGTCAATAGGTTATTTGAGTATCAAATGATTTATTTATATTCCTTGAGTTACTCTAGCAAATTTACGAAGCCGGATTTTCTGCATAAATATACAACATTAGAAGCAAGCGAACACCTTCGTCTTCAATTTAAAATATCTAATGAGAATTCATTAGCGTCATAAGACTTGACCATGCCGCAATACTTTATTTGAATTCTATAGTTTTTTTTTAATAATTTAGGAAAGAAGGAGGAAACGACGAACAACGTATGCGTTGAGTAGAACGATCTAGAGTTCAGTATTGATGGCAGAACTTCAATTTTTGCCGCTATTTCAACACGCCTCATGAGTGGATTTTTATGTATTTTTCGAAGAAGGTTGAGCATTTCAGTTAATAATTTTCTTTTCACCTCAGACCTTCCTAAGGCCATTGCTAAACAGATGTTTCATATTTAATTTCGGGAAGTACTGTTACTCGCGTAGTTTTGGCATCTAGTCGACACTTGTAAAACAAACGAACATCGCGATAAAATGTAGGACTTTTGGGTGCGCTTTGAATTTTTGTAAACATTTTTTACCATATTATCCCTATTTAAATATTTTGTAAGCAAAAAATCCTTTTAATGTAAGAATTGAATCTTTTGAATCTCCTACGTACCAAAACTACATAAAAAGTTTATTTTATTTTGCACTCAGCATAAAGAAGCATCTTTTAGTGCACAGCAGAATAATATGAATTCCAATGTAATACTGAATTATAACAGCACAAAGGGTGCTGTAGACACTGGGGATAAAATGACAAGAGAGTAGTATGAGAAACTAGAAGGTGGCCACTCAGGGTATTTTTTTTTTTTAATATTCGACATGGCAGCATTGAATTCTTATATTATGTATGGACTCATAAACATCCAGAATGGAATAGGTATAAGCTGCAGGGGTAGACGGAAACTTTTCTTAAAAAAGCTGAGCATGGCTCTCGCAGAACCCCATATTGAGAAAATGGCATGTAAAACAAATGGTCTGCATTAGCAACTGTTGAAGCAATGAAATATTGCGGTATGAATTTTTAGGGGTCCAATGATGAAAGTAATGAAGATGACAGCAAGTTAGTCCTATTTGGTGTACTTTGTGTCGTGGAAAAGATGACAGTAAAACGAGATTTGCTTGTGTTTGTTGCAAGGCATACTATCATGCAATGTATATAGGAAAGATACAAAATTCATTAAGTGCAATAATTGCTCGAATGAGTAAATATTTATGTCTTATTACAGAAAATTTTACTTGCTCATGTTGTTCATTTTAAATTTTATAGATTTCCAGTATAATAAGCATTGTCAAATTTATTCAGAGGCGTTTATCAAATTCGTGTTACTATGTCACTGAATAGAAATAAAAATATTATCCTAGTACTTTACCTATGTATCATATTTACAGTGATAATACTAAAATGTATGTACAACTACTAAATACAAATTCTGGCGTTAATATTTTTTCTCCCTAAAGCGTGTCATGTCAGAAAAACGCATTGGGCATGGGAGGGTTAAATGGCTCGAAATAAATTGAATTTTTTTTATTTCACCTGAATATTTGCAATAATCCGAGATTAGCCTTTTTCAAGATTCACGATCTCACATTCGGGAATTCTTCCGCGTTAGTTGTATTCATGAAAATAATTTTTCTGGCTATTATACAGGCGTCTTCAGGTCGAAGTTCTCGGGATGTGGTTTCCGTCTCGATTATATGGTGCTGTCTGTCTGAGATGTGCACTCTGATTGGCTGTGGCAATTTGGTACACGAAATCGTTAGATGGAAACGAAAAATGATTAAACGAAAAATACGGGTCTTTTTACTTTACAAACTATATCAGATTCAGCATTGGACAAATATGGTAAACGACCCCATTGCTGGTGACTACACTTCCAACTCAGTTATTGAAAGGAAATTTAGGTACACTGAATTCGATGCATCCTCTGGCCTCAAACTAACGATGTATTGGACGGATAACACGCAATTATCATTAAAATATTTCTCATCATGAGACTAGCATGCAAAAGATTATCTAAAGCATTTTTCATCCGTTTGCACGAGTTATCCTCCTTCTCTGTATAAGTAGCTATAGTCGTGCCCAAGTGCGTTTTAATACGCGCACGCAGACACTCCACATACGTGAACTCATTTCCCACAGACGGCCCTTTTGGTTCGCTTCACGACTACTGCCCTCTCATTTTTATTCCACTCTGGTATTTTTCCCCTTTTTTGTTTCCCCTTGAGAAAGCTCATCCCCCTCTCGCCACTCCAATCTTGTTAATTGAATGCATAAAGTCGGTCCTCAAAGGACGCCGATGGAAAGGCCAGTCTCGACAAGAGAGGGAATAAATCGATTTCCCGCGGGGTGCAGGAAATAGTAGAAAATAAATAAAACTGCGCAGCCGAGGGACAAGAGGATGTGGGGGAAAATGGACGCAAGGGGAGGGCGGACGGGGATGAAATATTACCGAGTGGAAAGGGAGGTTAGGGAAATAAAAGGAGAAAAATCATGCGACCAAAGAGAGATGAAGAGGGGCTGTGACTACAAATCCAAAAGAGCACTTGATACCTCCTCTTTTTTGGCTTTTTTTAAGAAAAAAAAGTTCACTTTCGGAAAAGAGGAAAATGTTTTTACTCCGCCTCAAGTAGATAGGTGAGTTCGGAGAGGGGGCGTTCCGTGTGGAACTAGGGGTGCAGATTCTGATATGTCATGTGGTGGGATGGGTGAATCGGACTCCGTGAATGAAATGGTGGGAACGCTGTGGTATAGGAGGAGGAATTATTTTAAGAATGTGAATGGAGGAATGAAGATGAAGTTACGTTTCTCTTTGTTACTTAGATATGTTAGCTCTTTTTCTTCGAGATTCAAAACTGCATCTACCAAGTATCTTGGAAGCCACTTCGAGGGTGTAAGCCTTGGGATAAATTATCACCAAATATGCACTACATTTGTGGGCTAATAGATAAAAGTATCACCTGGCAGGACAAACGTGTTAATTATTCATGTAATATGTAGTAAGCAATTGGTATTTACAAAGGAAAATTGTTTACAGTAGAGGAGTGTATTTTACTTGTGGTCATTTGATTTTAATTCATATATCTATGCAATATATATATATATATTCTATTTCTATGCAGTCGTGTAGTTAATATGAGTTATTGCATTTTAGGCTTTTTCAGATGTACTACAGGCTACGCTAGCGAAAAAATTTATCCACCTGGTTGCTACACCGCATTTATGTAGTTATAGAATTGGGTTTTTAGGTGCTCTAACGCCTACGACTACATCGATATTACCAAAACAAGGCCTTAATCCCGTGACGAATACAATATTCATGCCATGGGAGAGATTTGAACTCGCAGCATTATCCAAAATGTAACCTTAGTCGTATATTACGACCCTATATTACTCGTGAAAAGAGCTATCCGTACAGAAACTTAACTCCCTAATAAATGGACTACTTCAAAGAGAAGCTTTTCTTTACGGAATGGCAAGGAAGCGAGATTCTGACAGTAACTGGGGGATACAGCCAAGGCTGTTGAGACAGGGGAGTAATTTGGAATAGGTAGGAAATTTTTTAGGAAAGGATGGAGAATGAAAAGAAACCCGAGTAAACCGTTGTAATTAGACTACCGTTCATGAAAGGAATCTAGAGGCCCATGTTGCGAAGTACATTTCGACGAACAAAGTACAAACCTTGAAATTAACCACACGCAGATTTTAAGTAGACGATTTGGTCATTAAAAATCTCCGCCAAGTACTGGATTCGAACCCCGACTCTCGGAATAGGAAAACACTACTATGAGAACTGTTTTAGCATTTATTAGCATGCCGTCCCACCCCATCATACCGTAATCCTCTCACAATCGTGTATGGTATGAGCATTAAACCCTTGCTCAAAAAACCATATATATCTCCCAGTCAGTTACATTTACCCAAGGCTTTCTTGATAAATCCTTCCTTTCCATCCCATTCTATCATCATTTACATGAAGTGTACGATCTGATAACATCAGGTATTACCCGCTATTCCATACCATCTCGTTCGTGCTTCTCGTCACATCATAGCAATGGGAGGAGACTCCTTTCACATTTATGCATTACCGGAAATTCCAATACATATTACTTCACGACCCACTCATTTCTCTTCCCATCACTCTTACTCTAATGTAAACACTTCTAAGGTACCCCCAACCTCTCCGCATTTTGTCAACACTCAACCTCGTCGTAATCCTCAAGGATAAAGTTGAAAGGGTGGATACCTTTCCGGCGAGGGTTGGGGGCATGAGTACAAAGTTCCCCATTTGTCCCTTACCTCCCGTTCCCCTTAATTCTCCACCCGTCCACTAGCAAAGTGATGGGGATGGTGAACCATTTCTGCTCGCATGTGTGTGCGTGTTTGAGACCAGAGGGGAGGGGGGGGACGAAGTGGCTTGGGAAAACTGGACGCAAAGGGAAGGTTGGTCGTGGGTCATGTGGGGGTGGGGAGGGAGAAAAGACTTGTACAAAGGGAGGACGGGAGTAAGTAGCGAGAGGAGTAGGTATGGGATCAGGAGGAGAGGAGTTTATCGTGGAGGAGATAACTGTGGCGCAGAACACGGGGCATAACGGCATCGAGGAGTGCAAACGTTCCTCGAATGGCTTGCTATCACATCATTCCTAGCCGTGTGAGAAGTAGGGAGAGGGGGAGTGAGTGAGGTCTCTGCGGGGGCCGTTAAGAGGGGAGGAGTGGGTGGCGTGGCGCCCGTGTAACGGCTGGCGTCAATATAACCAACCCCCACGCTCCCTGCACTCCCATTTCCGACTTCTCCCCTCCCCCCCGCCCGCTTTCCCCGCACCCCCGAAATTCTCCCCGCGCTCGTTACGAGGGTGTCGCTACATAACATGAACTGCACTTATAAATACATACGCGTGGGATATGGCCGGGGGTAAATGTGAGCTGTTTTACGGGGAGGGAGTTGTCGAGGTATAAGCTGGGGAGGGCCCAAGGAATGAAGGGCCGACCGAGGTCCCCTCCTCACATGAGTGGAACGACGGAATGAGTGGGTGATGAAAAGTCCGGCGGCGGTAGGAGATCATCGGGAAATAAAAGTTTGCGGTCGGGAGCCACTTCTCATCGCTCTTCCGGCTCTGAATGCCACTGGATCGACCGTTGGAATACGAAGGGCGCCCTCAGGACAAATTGGCACCGTGTGACGGCTAATTTTTCGCACGGGTTACTTATGCAGGGGTTGGAGTAAAATTTTCCAAAGGTATTAAAGCAGTCTTGGGTACA
Organism: Platycnemis pennipes; assembly: GCA_933228895.1. Taxonomy (NCBI): domain Eukaryota; kingdom Metazoa; phylum Arthropoda; class Insecta; order Odonata; family Platycnemididae; genus Platycnemis; species Platycnemis pennipes. The sequence goes on from OW121847.1 coordinate 113,216,789, forward strand.
TGGATCAGATTCTTTCCAGTGGGTAAAGTTTGAGTCAAAAACAGAGAGACCCGGAATTTCTCGGAAATAATTTGAATCCCACAACTTTTCACAAAGTTTTGCTAGGTTGAGCCAAAGTACCTACCCATATTGGTAGGTAGGTAGGTACCTACTGACAAACCAACAAATTCACTGAAATATTCTACTTTTACATCTTTTAGAAATTTTTCTCGGATCAAATGGACTTCTAATTCCATTTAATCTAGACTTTTAATTTAATGTGTGCTAATAACCTAGGGATCTTAGGCTAAGGTGGGATATTCGTTTTTGTGTACCCCCGGCTATATTCCCATTTCAGTGCGTGCGTTTCTTGCTGTGTGGAGTGAGAAGATACGAATGCTGTGTCTCCATCCTTTGCGCACAACGTTTGCATCAGGAAGCGCAATCTTAGGTGCCCTGCATTCCACCATTTACAGTTCAGCCCCATTTTCTTCGGTGAAGTAATCAGAAACAACAGCAGTTTGCAAGAGCAGGTGCTATTAACTCGTTAATGAAGGGGATAGGAAAGTTAAACAAAAGTAAAGAAGAGCCAAGAAGTTGCTTTATTTTGAGCATCGAACGAGAGGTCAATATTATAACTAAACAATGCATTATTTTCATAAGTTGGACGGAATGTAAAATATTGATCCAATTTTTTGTCCTTCTGTTTTCTTTCGATGAGTTTTCTTCGAGTCTATATCCACTGCTCAAGAAAAACTTGGCCTCACCATAAAGTAGGGAGTTGAAAAGTGATATTTATGAACTTGATGTCCAATTTTCTATGCTTAGTTATTGATTTATTCAGTAGATGATTAGGTTTGAACTAGAGAACATTTGGATGCTCACATAAATACTGTGTGTAATTGTAAGTAGTCTATAATTTACAAAAGAAATAAATCACTTGTTTGTTTAAAATAATGCATGCTCATTATATTATGTACCTACTTGTTATTTTTAATATTTCAAGGCTGATTTTCAAGCATTGATTTTCAGCACACATTTGTTTAGAGTAAAGTTTTGTCACATTATTAAACTTAGTATGCAGTGGCATCAAGCGTGAAAGCAAGCCTATACGGGATTTTATTCATAAGTGAAGACTTGATGTTCGCATGACATACTAACCCAAATATTTTTCATGACCGTATTCTACACATAAATCTAGGTGTGTTTACTAGTTTACCCGAGTCATTAAGGCATTAAGGCACACTCAATCTAAAGCCTACATTTCAGAATTGGGCCGAAGAAGAAATATCTGCATTATACTTTTGAAAATATTTATTATGCTATTATTAGAATTGAATTAACATTCTACCGTGCGGTGCTTCCTTACCAAACACAATTTATGTTAAATTGTTTATAAATATGTGTCCTTGATTTCTGTGCTTCCGTGGAAAATACTTTTCTGGTCTATGGTTTGCTCTAAATAATAACACATTTTTATGAAAAATATTCAGGTTTTATTTTTTCTTTAATTTATGCATACTTGAGTTAAAAATGATTCACGTATTAACAACTGTTGTAGGGCCATGAAAGGATGTTCACGCGTAATATGGTAGAGCAACTCTTTTGAATTTAAATTAATATATTTTTCTTTGATATGATTTAGCATATCAATCTTCTATATTTTTCAAAGTTCTTAATTATAACCACTGAACATTTATGGCTTCATCTATAGTTTTTCTGATACTTTCAACAATTGGCAGGACGTCCAGGAACTCTAAAAATAAGAGATTGTTTCCTGAATTGGTTTCCGGAAGTTATTCTTGAAGAATGGAGACAGTGCTTCTCGTCACGAGTCAAATCGTGTATCATCCCACCGTATACTGGGGGACAACAAAGGCCTTAATACCATGGAACTACTAAGTGCTTCAATCTTATATTTTCAAACATATTGCTGCTGGGACGAAGAGACGCAGGTACTTAGGGCCTTGGGAGCTGCTTGACCTCACACCGTCGGCAAAAGCGGCGTGCGCTCTTCCCTCCGCCCAACTTATCGACTCTCTACGCCTCCTCACTCACACACACTCGTATGCACACGCTAAAAACCTCTCCATGGCCTCCTTTCCCCCGTCGAAGTAGATCTATGGGCAGCACACACGCGTAGATTGCTCCCTGGGAAGCCACCAATCCTCGGCAAAGTTCTCGTTCAAGTCTTTCCATAGCGCATCAATTCTACTATTTTGCGTAAGGGAGGCTGAGTTGAGAGGGTTGTAATTCAGGTTTTTGCAATAAAATCGTGACGTTAGGTAGTCAATTACCAGAAAAAGTACTCACACACTCTCCCGCATGCAGTTCAGGAGCAAATTTCTTTGGTATAGGGGTCACGAATCCCCATCGGCTTATTTTTACCATCTCCTGCAAATGATAGCAATTTATTAAAGCGCTTGAGTGCCCAAATGCTTCAACGTCTGCTGATTTATCGATCTTTGCTTATTCTCTAGGAGGCAACTAATTATGTTAATAATTTAAAAATGTACATATGGCATATGCCAAAAAGGAAGTATTGCTAAGGTCATTGTTTATATGACCTAATAATATTTCCTATCCACTCATTATTCCCACTCTAAATTTACTCCTTTTACTTCCCTCATCACCTTAAATATCTCTAATCATCTTACCAATCAAAGCTTGTGATTGACTACAAGTAAATAACCCCGGTCATTTCCAATGAAATCCGTTTTTCATATGTTCCGTCGGTTCTCCCCAAAACTATATTTTTCATTCTTTTTCTAAACTAATTCATCCTTTCTTCCAAAAATTCAAACTTAAAATAATTTCAATTTTTTCTGTTTCATTTTCAAGTCATTTTTAAATAAACTACTCGTCTATCCTGAGCAAGATTAAAACTCGAAAAAATTCTCTGTTGACAACGTCCAACCGTATCCCTTTTATTCTCGTGCAAAGGACACTTTTGGTGAAATAGAATTTCAATGAAGTGCTGAAATTGACCTAAGTTATTAATGAAATGCATTTGTTTTCCAGATGCACCTGGGACCCTGTGAACCTCCATGCTGCCGACTGGTGCGTAGTTTAGCTGCAATTAAGTTACCCAGGATTGGGGGAAGCAGTCCATGCAACACTGGGAAGCGTGTGGCGGTCAAAGTGAGGCGAGGCCCCTCAGTCTCACTTAGAGAATAAGCAGGCAAGTTTACCCGTTGACCCGGCTAGTACCTACTCTCTTTCTCTCTTGGCCATTCATTACTTAAGTGTACGAGGCGGCGAGATCTTGCATCAATATCCAACTTGTGTGGGGAAATTTTCGGTGCAACGAAGATTTGAACCTCCGGTAAAACTCAAGTTCCTGGTGTATTTTCATTTAAACCATTTTGCCTGAGGTAAGTGAATTCCTAATATGGTCATAAATTAGAACGATTTTTTCTCGCAGGACAAACTTTACAATTTGAATTTATGTCAGCATTTAACGTCTTTTGGTTAAATTATCTGGAAAAATTAGCATAGTTTCTATCATTTAAGCCGGCAGTCAGTGCATCTGAGCGCGTCCCCACTTCATCTCATGCTCAAACTTGTGAGGACTCCCGGTAATCCCGTGAAATTGAGTACATCAGTGGGACTAATGCGCGGGAATTTTTCCTCATTTACAATGGTGCCTGGAATCCGCTCCACCATTTCTCGTACCATCATTGCCAGCCATCATAATTTTCTCCCCCAGATATTAACCGCTTAGTTGGACGAGAGAGAGAGAGAGAGAGCGCGCTCAGTATCTCGTTGGTAACTTTATCACTTCCAGATGTGTTAGGTAACTGCGTCGCACCGTAGTTATTACCTTGACTTGGCTTCGAATTCTCCATAGTAGACACTATTCCCCATACTAGACTACTGAGAATCGTCATAGCGCTCAAGTGATCAACGTAGTAAAATTAGCGACCGCGCGAGTACCTCTATGCAACGAATGCGAGTATCCCTTCGGTTACTATATTTCTGAATGAAGAGACTAATCTTTGGATAACTCTCACAGACTAATTTCAGATGCAACATATAATATTAAACGGGCATGATAAATACATATCCTCTGTGTCCTGGAGTCATTCCGTATGGTGAAAAAGAATTGTCAGGGAAATTATCAGTCCAGGGAAGAGGCGTGCGAGCACTTGCGCGAAAAAGTACCGTAATGGGCATTTTCATTTGATATCGTCTGCTTCTCTCTCTATCTCGTACCACAGGTGTCTATTGTGAAACAATGAGAAAAAAATATCTTCCTCAGTCATTTTTTACGTTCAACTAAGATTCACTTCTGTATCAAGAATACCATGGAAAAGATATACTATTCGTTGAACTTCAGACTTCATTTTGATGTTATCGATACGTTCAATGCAAGCTGATAGTGTTATAGAAAAACTGCACTTTCTGTTGAAGTAACCATTCAGGTATGGAGCCCTGATATGCCAGATAATTGATCACTGCCTCAGTTTTCACATGCACATTTTCAAACCTAATACCTATCCGCAATTATATATCACTCCTGCCATGTTCATAGTATTTACCATGATCATAGAAATTGAAGTTTTAACATTAGGTGGAAATGATTTCACTTTAATATTGGAATTTTGAATGACGTATTTTCCTAGAATTCAGCTACGGCTCAATTATTTTAAAACATCCCTTGGTATTTTTACATAGTCACCTTCTAAATCAGGAGGCAACAATCTTAAAAGTCATTGCCTGCGATCCATTACGGCAGTTTAGATATCCTTTATAATGAAAATGGGGTATTCACCTCTGAAAATAATTTCAAACTTTGAATGCACAGTATTTTTACCGTACATTAATTTCAAATACATTAAGATACAGAAGTTCACAAATACACAATAACATTATTTTCAAATAGGTATTTATTGCACTCTCTTTCTCCTTCGGCGTCATTTCTTGCGTGCTCCAGACATGAAACCTAATTTTCATTCCATTTATTCTGCCGCTTTTCATTCCATCCCGACCATCATCTGAGCCTCTCCCTCTCCTGTCTTCTTCCACTCCCCTGCCAACATACACCTTTCCCATACACCTTGGAAACCCTTCCTCAACTTCCAGTGATCTTCCGAAATTTCTAACTCTTCCTCCCACTCACTCAGTCTCACTCACCCAATCTCTCTGTCTGTCTGTCTGTCTCCCACTCCCTACCTCACTCTCTCACCTATATTTCATCATCGAACCTCCCTCACCCGATATTTTGCTCCACGCGCCGCCTAGGCCTTCTTCCTAGCCCGTGCAGACGCCCCCCACATACCCTTGCCTAAAACCGAAGCCCAACCGGCCAGCGAGTATTTCCACCTACCCACCCTTTCACTCTTCCTTCCTGTCATTCTCCCTTCACCTCAAGGCCCTTCCCACTCCCGTCCCTATCTCTCCCTTCCATCTCCCGCTGACGTGCCGCATGGGCGCCTTGTAACCCTCGCCCCCCACACCACCTCACGTAGACCCTTAACCCCGTTCCCACCCCACTCCGCCCCGCGATCTTCACCTCCGAGCCCTGTAATATCAACTCTTCCACTTACTCCACCGACGCTTCAGCCATTCTCCAACCCTTCCATTTGCAACTTCCCCGTCTCTTCTCCGGCCCATTCCCTCCCCACCCCCAACCTCGTCTGCTCCAGTTTTTTCCTCCTTCGCGTAAACCCATTCCCCAACTCTCTCCACCATCACCCAATCTCCATTCGACCCGTTTTCCTCGCGCACCCCCTGCCATGCACACGAAATCTTCCAACCCGCCGCCGAAAGCATTTCCCTACCCTTCTCCTCGCACCTTGCCGACTTCACTTCCTCATCATCTCCCCCTCCCTCCCCGCACCATCACAGCGAATGTTCGCAAACCCTGCCACCCCTCCTCCTTCGCCTCATTTTCTTTGCCCCAGGGGCCTCCCATCCCTTGAAGCTATCTCCATATGCCACCCTCAGACCCCTTCCCACCCTGAGGTGCACGACCCCGTCCTCTTTCTCCACCCCGTTCTGCCCCTCTCTTTCCATCTCCCCTCCCCCTTCGCCCTCGGGGCTATAATTCCGACACAGTCCCACTTATCTCCTCCTAAATCCTCCCCTTATTCCTCCTCCCTAACCTCCGCCCCAACCTTCCCTGCCTTGACATCATAATCCCCTTACGTCTTCCCTTGTTCCCCCTTATTTTCCTTTATTCCATCTGTATCTCCGCTCCGCATCTATCTCCCACGCGTCCCGTCCACTCCACCGGCTTTATCCCAAAGCTCGCATCCACGTCACCATCTTCCCTCTCTAACTTATTTTACCAAGCCACCTACGCACACATATTTACGAAATGTACATACTTACACCCCTGCTTTCCCTTACCTCTGCGGTTCTCCCTTGTGTTTCCTTTTACGCGAGGACACACACACATTTACGAGAGAGGCCCTCTCGCTCCCACGACCTCCCGTTTTCCCTCGCCAGCAAGGCCTCTCGTCATTTGGCGGCCTCCCAGCTTCCCAGCTCTCTCCCGCCATTTCTCGTGTACACACCCGCGCACCCCACCCATCAAGTATGTTAGAACGTCCGCGAGAGCCAACTTCCTCCTCTTACCCCTTTCCCTTTGGCAGCCCTGTCTCACAGGTCCTTCATATTTACCATCCCCTCTCCCTCTCTCTGAAGTTAGGTCCAACTCAGTTAATTTTATCGAATTAATTTACAAATATGTTATTGAATTAAATAAAATTGAAATGGCTGACATAAATTCTAAAACTGGCTTGGCGTAGTTTTCCATTCCATTCCCCCGTGAAATTCATAGTGAAATTCTATGCAGAAGTTAGCTCAAGCAGCTAACTTCTACATAGAATTTCACTTTTACAGATTTCTCACATCTTCCTTCTTGTGTGACATTTTCTCATTCGTTTTTCCCACTTATTCGCTCCCCCGTGAGACAGTCGTGTCCTAAGATATGTATGCGCGGTTGATGTTTTTACTCTTATTTCCATTGTTTTGTTAATTTTTTCACTCGTTCTTCTTTGATAGTCTTCGTTACTCACTCAAGTCTTTGAATTTAATCTCATCATCCATTTGAATCGCTTTATTACAATTTCAAAATTTCAATTGTTCATTTCTCATTAAGGTAGGTAAACGTACTCAAGATGTACGTTCGAAAGAAAATAGCCACTTAATCAGTAATATAAGATATTTATTCATTCGAGGGCTCTGTTTCTGGCTATTATTTTCTTTAGGACTAGGTATGACAGTTATTTCTTTTGCACTTTCTTTTTCTAAGGGTTTTTGGACTGGAACTGTTGTCATTATACGTGGCATTCACCCCTCTAAATCCTTGCCAAGCCTCTAGAAATAAAATAAACTAATGGACACTTAAATCCCACCCCTGCATAAACTCTTTCCCAACTCCTCAAACTCTCTCTCTCTCTTTCTTCCTCCTCTCAACCTACCTCAATAACAAACTTTCAACTTGTTGGAGAATTCTACACCTTTCAAATAATCGGTGCGGAGTAGAAGGGGATGAGTTGGTTGGCGTGTTAGCGTTAGAGGGAGGTGTATTCGTTGGTGGGTTGAGCTTTTTGATCGGTCGCAAGGGAACTTGGGAAATGATAGGCCATCGTCCCACCCCTCACTCCGGGGGCTGTTGGCTGGAGAGGAGTAAAGGTGGGACGAGGGGGGCGGAGTAAGAGGAAAGGATCGGTGGTCGAGGAGGGCACATGTGCGAGAAATTATCTTCCGGAGACGGCGAACATCTCGTGAGGTGGAGGAGACCGGAGGTGGGAAACACGGGTGTCCTTGCACGCCGCGCCGTGACGATAGGTGTGGGAAGTCGGGGAACGATTGGAATTCGACGTCGAATCAGAGTCAATCAAAATGGGGAGGGATGACCGCGGTGGGGAGAGAGAGTCAAAGAAGTAGACGGAATGTAGAGAGAAAAGGAGGAGAATGCCTTTAGAAAAAGGACAAAAGAGACGTAGAATGTTTGGTAAGATCGATGAAATGGTTTCAGCTCTCCAAAGATAGTATTAATTTCAAAAATGTGGTTCCTTCAGCTAAATTTTTTTTTGTAGATTTGGCTCTATAGATAATGGCTATTTGGGGGAAGGTGACGGAAAACTGAGGTAATTTGCGTCGTCTGTGATTAGTGACCTTTTGGAAAAGGTAGGAATTTATAGGAAACGGAGGAATGCTGGAACCTTTTGCTAGCGACTGGTACCAAGGGGTTTCATGTCCCATCCGATGAATTAGGTACTGAACTTGAGTGTTTTCCACACAGTATTCGAGGCCTGGACTAGAATTCCAGTGAAAACTGCCGCTACCAAATACGTTCCATCAGGATGAGATACCAGTACTGTAGCCACCGCATCTCCCCCAGCCCTTGTTAGAATTATTTCTCCACCAACGACGTGATGAACGTGGATGATTCCGCTCAAAATCACCCCAGATACTCAAGTGTCTAATGTTTTATTCAGATTTTCAACTGTGGGTTGCATAGCATTTATAAGTACTGAGTACATATTTTGATGCTAGAGACATACAACTAATGAGAGTATCATTTCCTGAAACAAACAATTGAAAGCAAAGGAAAAAGCAGACGGGTGAATTTCACATCAGTAAAACGCATAATAAATGATGGGATGTCAATTTTTCCATGTGCTTTTTATTTTAGCTATACGATTTAGCTGGAAATTTTAAAAATCTCATATTAAAATTCGCAAAATGGACGGTTGCTGGAAAATTTCAAATTCAATCCATGTCTGGTTTACGAACATGGTCAGGAGTGGAGGAGAAGGAGGAAAGTGAAGGAGGAATAAGGCAGAGTTGATTTACGACCGGGGAAGAAGCAGATAGAGCACATTTGCAAAGGAAGGAATCTTCATGGAAAACTTTGAGTTCTCGGTTGGGATTCTAGAAGGTTGCATGTAGGAGCGATGGTGGAGGAAAGAGGAATCCAGAGAAATTAAACTAATGTGGGAGTAAAGGGGAAGGAATATATTTTGTTAGGAAAGTGAATGGCGTATGTTAGGGAAGAGCGCAAAATTGAGCCCGGCACTCCAAAAATGGACAATACTTCAACAATTTTATTCCATGAAGATAAATTGACTCTTAATTATATAATCCGATTGTGTTGGAGACGTATTTTGGAGCAAAAATACCATATTCGTTCACATATATTAACGATCAGGTACTCAATCCCTAACTCCTTGGATTATGCTATGGTGAGCTAATAAGAAATAAGTCTTAACTAGCAGGGTAAAAATACCATGACTAAAATCACATGTAAAGAAAGAGCCTGAAGATGGGAATGGTATAGGAATTAAAGATGAAAATTATGATGAGAATAAGGGATTATAGTCAGGGGAATCATTTAAAAAGTTGCCTCTATATCATGGTAAAAATATTACTGATTTCGCATTTCACCCATCCAACTATGGAATTATTGTAGGCAATTAATCTTCTCCAGTTCTCCAATACAATCCAGTGAATAAGAAAAAATTAGTTAGTAAAGGGTTTTTAACATTTTCTTAGGAACACTTCCAAATTATAGTCACGGATAAAACGGAAATGATCAGCTGTACTGCAATGGTGTTGATAAATTTGTGAAGCATAAAAATTATTAATAATCACATTGGTCGCTCATTTAGTCAATCAGGTTCCCAGTAGCGCTGCAGTAAACGCCTTCGGGGAACGGAAAGGATCGGGCTCTAGGAATGGGAGCGCACACGCATGGGAAAGGGATTGAAGGGGTGGATGAAAAGGGGAAATGATGTGGGAAGTGGTGGTGAGGCATGAAAGGTATTTAGGGCTTGTGAAGGTAAGGCCAACAGGGGAACGAGAAGATGTCATGTGAGGGCAGGGAGAGCTGACTCGGCTGCAAATCGGCTTGTTCCGTCGGGATATGCACCTAACTCGTTTCTCGTCGGCGAGGAGCGAGGGATGAAGTTGGGAAACGACTTCCACGTCCGGCTCCCGCCATCCTTTCCTTCATCTTCCTATTTCCCCTCCTTTCCTTCCTCCATTTTCCTCAATCCTATGTTCGTCTTTCTCCCTTCCCGTCTCGTCCGTGGTGCCTTGCAGAGGCACTTTCCCCAAGCCGCGAGAAATACCGAACTCGTTTACTTTCATGAAGTTGGTAGTTCAGACTCGGTTAATGGGCCTCTCTCTTATTATACACTCAGAAAAGTTATTGAGAGTTAAATAGGATATTTTTTCCTTAATTCCAATCAAAACTTTAGAAATAAAAGTGAACCTATGTTCTTCATCGAGAAAATATTTTAATTCACCGTTTTTGAGTTTTGCTTGTTGTTTCGATCTTTAATCCTAAGTTGTCCTTTGCAGTGTGATAATACAGTTATGTACCTGGTTATAGCTCGCGCTAATGCGGGACCTAGTCTTATCTTACCATCAATGTAATGATAATTATGCATGATAGCAGTGACATGTTACTATAGTACTGTAAAATGTTTTCACAAATTTACGTAAAATATTAACCCCTGCTTGTGTGTTCTAGTAGGGGTTTCATGGAAAAAACATGTATGAGAAGATAATCCAATAAGCCTTGGTTATGATATAAATAGACAAATTTTAGCAATTTCTTTAAAAACGCGGTATATTTCACAAGTCATTCCTCCCCTTTGTAGAAAGGCTTTAATTAAGGAAAAACACAGTGTCACAAGCTGCTTGTCCATAAGGAGTACAACGAGTACGAATAGGATGCGTTGCTGCATCACTCTACTTCGTTTCTTTTCGAAAAATGATACGATATGTAGTCAAATATGTCATACAGGCATAGTTACCAAATACTTTACGTCCCTGATTTTATCACGTTCATACAATTACGTCATCGGCAGACATGCTTTCTATGAAAAGTGACACATTGAAGTGAAAATTGAATCATTAATTATCATAAAAGAATTTTATCATCGCCATCAAACCGTAAATAAAAAGTCTTTTCCATTATTTGAAATTTCAAATAATGGTTTATGCACACTCCCATGTCTACATCAATAGTAAAAATGAGGTATTTCAAGGATGGGAGACTGTTCATTCTTCTCTCCATCTTCATTCTCTTTCTTCTTTAGCTTGAGAATGGTGAGAACTTCAGCGCAATTTAAATGGAATGATGCCATCATCATGAATCATTTAACGAGCAATTAGTGGAAATCATTTATCCTTATCAAAACAGTGTCATATGGATCGATGTTCGAGTAATGAATATTCAGTGTGAATCTCTGGCGCTCCAAACACGGCACGTTGTTTACCAGTAAATGGGAGGTTTTCTCTACCTTCAATCTGTATCAATGAATTCAGAATAACTTTTTGGTACGAGCAATGATAATTACAGCATTCGGGAGCAGTTTAAATTGTTTCTTGGTTAATTGTTGCTTTTGTGTCGTGGAATCCTCCCAAAAATAGCACTCGACAAGACCCGCAAAAGCAATGGAGATGTAACTAAAATGTATATAATTGGCTCAGAGAAACCTCTTAGTAGCATTCTTTTATTATTTTCGCGATATAAGAGTATCAAATTACTACACAAGTGTTTTACTAAGTTTATTAGTTTCATTTATGCTTTTACAGGATCTATTGACGGTTTCATGATGTCCAGTTAACGCTAACCATCATGTGATTTACACGTTGAGTTAGCATGGTTTTTTTTCAGAAACTTCGGGTCTTGAAAATTATAGTATCAGAAACAAACAAGTCAATGTGGACATAAACTGCAGGAGAACATTTACACAGAATTTTTAAATGCCGAAAATATTTAACCAGTCATGATCAACTTGGGCTTTAGCCCGATAGCCCAGTATCCCAGTAGCTTTAACCCGTTATACGTGTACATGTGTCCTTAATTAATCGAAATAAGTGTGTAATTGCTATTGGGGGCAACGTAGACGGAGGGTCAGATGAGAATGAAGAAAATACATTCATTACAGTGGCGATATTATTTACTACCATTATGAACGTGACAGTGGCTGAAAATGTTTGAGCATTTTTTTAAAGAGGTATTGATAATTGTGACCTGGGGTGCAATGGATTTTGCGCAAGGATCATGTATCGTTTTCACACAATGCCAACATCTTCTTCTCCTTCTAGGAGATACTGGATTTCGCATGTTTGAACGTCTACTCTGTAACAGCCGTTTAATAATTCATGGAAATTTTCTTCCACTATTTAGTGGATGCCTAGAAAGAAATATTTACATTCTACATTTTATTCTTGATGCAATTGTCCATCAAATACATTATGCTTCACGGCCATTGTACAGAAGAGAAAATTTGTGTATTTCAGTTTTGAGTACCTCCATCAAGTTAGTGTAAAGGATATTGTATTTTTACTTGTTGACAGTTCAAGGCATGAAAATAGTTGTAATAACGAGTAATATTAAATTATAGTTCCAGAAAAAACTATTTTTTATGAAAAGGTACACACGTCCGGATCGAAGGCAGAGTTCCGATACGGAAGCCACAGCCCTCCGAAAATAGTGAAATTCTTGATAGTAGTCGTGGTCCTAGGCGACCTAGGTACCTATGAAAAGGCGCAGGTCGGGAGACACGTCTTAACGTCTTCTTGTTTTTTTGACATTGCGGCAATCGTGGCTTCTTGCTCAGCGCATATACGCTGTTATAAATCATACATGGGTTTTTAAGAGGTCATTTATCACAACGGTCTTATCGTGAACGTACATACATGCTTGGAGAAAAGAAATACTGATATTTATGATTACTTTTATATAAATTAAATATCATTTAATATAATCTGAAGCCTTCGTAATTGTATGTTTATTGGCTAATACATAATATTCATCATAGTCAACATTAAAACAATATTATTTTAACGTTAAAAAATTTATTGAAATATTCTCATGAAATTTTAAAAATTATTAAAAATTAGTATTCAGATACTCGAATTATAATCTACAAATTTTATATCACTATGAAGATTAAATCTCTACTCTCTGTATACGTCCATAACTTGGTTTTTCTTCGCCAAATATGTTTAAGACATTTTCAGCTAGTAGACTTATTTAAATTTGAATTCTATTGGTTTTTGGCTATAATTTACATGTAACTATGATTTAATTGCCAAATAACTATAAAAATATCCTGCACTCTGTTACTCAAAATAATACGGTTCATTTAAAAGAAAAGGAGGCATTCATTTTGTTGCCATTAGGACGTTGTATATTCTCTAAATTCATTTATTACTAAAGCGTAAGTTAGGTTCCCTTGTTTGAAATTGTTGTTTTCAGGAATAACCCCAGATGAACGAAAATCATCAGACTGAAAATTTCGTACTTTAAGATTTCCCGAATGAGGGAGGCAGGAGTATCAAGAAGTTCCCACAGAAGCAGGGAGACAAGTTTTATTTCACCGTCATAATGACTGAAAACTTTATCCGCATTTACATGGCTCAAAAGCCACATCCATTAATATTCATGCATAATACAGATACCACCTTTATGTCTCCCCCAAACTTTTTAAATTTCAAGAAATGTTTTTCCGTGCTCCTTGAGGTAAGAGTCGTTTATTAAATCCGGCAATTTGTGCTTCTACTTTTTTTCACGTTAATCGTGACTTCATCAGCTCTTTTGGGAGCTGGGCTATACAACTCACTTCCCCCGAATACATTACCATCGAAATCTGATCATTTTTGCCCGAAAAAGTTTTAATTGGAGAAGTTAAGCTTCAATAAAACGTTTTTATTTGCATTGATATAATTTTCCACTTGCTTTGGGGGTTGTTACTAGTGGAGATGGAGGACGGAAAGGATGAGGACACTCTACTTTCGTTGAGGAACAACGAGGATGGGAACCCCCTGTGTTTATATGGTGGCTAGGAATCCGAGGTCGATTTTCATCCATCGTCTGCTCATTCATTCCCTCCCCTTTACAAGAGGGGGGAATGGATCATTGAGGGGGTGGATATAGATCAACATTCTCTTGCGACGAGACACACAAGGAAAACGATACTACAAGAAGGGTATCGAGTGGTTTTACTCAATCAGACGAGAGTCATTTGGTACATTGGAGACGACTACTTATTTTCACCTTCAAAGCCCGATCCATTAGCGGAATCTATATCACGTGCCATTCCGAGAGTGAAAACTAAAAGAGAGAAGGAAAATGAGAGAGAAGGAGGCAAGTAGGAGGTGAAACAAGGAGACAACCTTTTTGGGAGAGGCAGGGGGACAATGAAAGTGGTTCGGGAGGGACAAAGTTTTGGCTTGGTTTCAGATTCCCAAATCCGTGTCCATGGGCTTCAATTATTGCTGATGGATGATACAAGCTGTGAGGGATAAAAGCTGCCCGAGGGAAAAAAATACAAAAGGGACTCATCATCAAAGAGAGACGAATGAAAGGACTCGTTTTTGTTCAAGAAAATGATGATATGCATGTATTTATGAGGTAGTTAGGGATACGCTGAATCAAAAGAAAGTAAGGAAGCTAAGTTTAACGAACTTGAATGAAGCAGAGATGGGCAGTAGAATTAAGGTTTAACAAAGTTAGTTGGAAATCAAGGGACGAAAATCTTCACGGCATATAGTCATGAAGTTTCCATTAATATATTCAATCAGAGTAGTGGCAACCGTTAATAAAATTCTCATTGTTTCTTTCACGTAATTGGCTCTCCCAAAATTGTGGCGGTAACACAAATCGGCTGTGTTTAACTGGTCTGGCTAATTTTTCACGCGCCATATTTATTGTTTTTCGACGCCTCTGAATGGACGATAATTCAATAAACTATAATAAATCCAAAAAAGTATTTCCTTTGATTTAGCTCTATACGCATCTCGCCATATGTCCCTATACCATCCAAAGGGAATAACTTTTTATTCTCTTCATCTCTATTTCCATGAGTTTTGACGCTTGGAAACCCTCTTTAATGGTCTTTAATAAACCATCTTATATAAATAGCGAACAATTCACTGCTCCGCCTCCCCCTGCATACTTACAGCGATCTTTTATCTCTCCAACCATGCTTAACATCACTTTCTTAGTATTCTTTCCTCTCTATTGTATCCTTTTTATGCCCTCATTCCAAAAGCTTAAATCTCATCTCTTTCTCCTTCCAAATTTCATGTTTCAAGACCCTAAAAAGCCATGCAGCAAGTTGAACTTCTACTAACCTATTTTTCACAATTTCACGAAAAAGTTCGGCAATATGGTATTTCAAACGTCTCAATGGCATATGTGTAGTTGAAACGTCGTTCATCTGGTCTAAAATGATATCCATGTGACTTAAATGCTCAACGTCTACCAGTATCTTCCCGGTTGTTATCTTTAACTTTCGCTTCTTTTTCCTGGGAGAATCTCATCACGTCTCTTTCTCTGTAAGAAGGCTGCTGAAAGATAACTGACCTCAGTGACATATAAATTGATGATTCTGGGTTAAAAACAATATTGAATTAGCGATAGAAAACCACTACAATTAGAACTTCAGTTTTCGCTTTCCGATCTTAAACGTGGACGAATGAAACAGAGAAATATTCTTGGGAATATATTTCACACATAAACCTGACTGTAATTATAATACACAACTTTTACAAATCACGGTAAAATTGAAATCTCACGACCCAGGGCCTCGATCATAGATCTTCATTAGGCGTGCGCTAGCGTTATCGTTATTTTTTTTTTTAACTTATGTCAGAGAGAACGTGATCTAGGTTCTTCATTTTTCGCACAGCACTTCAAATCGCTTAACACAATCAGTGGAGCGAACTTTATAGATGGTTATTGTAAACCCTGCGCTATTTAAGGTGGTAAGCATTAACGATAAAGATTGCGATAACGCGAAAGTTGCATACATTATTCCACACCTGGGTCGTGAGCTTTCAATTTTATTGTGGTTTGTAAAAGTTGTGAATGACTCGATTTTCAGAATGGAATTCCAAAAAGTTACCAATGAAATAATTTTTTTTGTAATCAAATATGAAATTTTTTTGTAATGAAATATTTTTCTTGGATTTCACAGTGGGTGATATCGTTAACAGGAACTTACGTTATCATCCGTTGTAAAACCCGAGAAAATTATTTTTAACCGTTTCCCAGGAAAACCGAAAATCTTTTATGGATGTAATTACTTCTATCCTATCGTGTACTACTCCAGCATTTTATTTCCGTGTAAATTTCCCATGTGTTGATGCTGTGAGTCAGGCATTAATGTGGGTGTAAGTGAAAAGAATTTGAAAACTATGTGAATCATTACTAAATCTAAAGCATATTATATTGAATGTGTCAGAGCTGAGAAAAAACTGTCAAGTTGTATTTTAATCCACTGTACCCATTAAACAGCATATTGGAATATGAAAAAAATCCTTTCAATAACATCGTATACCTTTTGATATGAGTATTATAATTAAGCATCATGAATCGAAATATGTATATAAATGTTAATGTATTTTGAGGAATATAACGAAGTTGGACTTTTAATTATCCTCTTAAAAGTCATTTCCTGCGCCAAAACTCAATTCTCCTGGCAAATATGCCGTCTAAGGCTCTCAACAATGCTCTCCGTACAGCTAGAACGTCCCTTCGTCCTCTTGAGAACATTGGTAGCATTGGCGTTTGTTTAAAGAAGTTAGCCAAAAACGTTAATTGAGGAAGAGTTTCATCCAAGACACTCGAACCCAATCCTCAACTATGTGAATCCAGCAATATATTCCTCGCGGTGAGACTTCGGATAAGTATCACAGGGGATCATGAGTCATATTTAAGCCTGGCAACAACTGCATGTTCGGAATCATCCTTTATTCCCCTGAAGTATGCACTATGGGGTAGTAAGTGGCTCACTGAAAACTATAATCCCAATAAAAAGTTATGATGAGAGTTCTAAAATTATAATAATTAATTAAAAACATTAAATATTACGTAATTGTTAGAATTATTAAGCCAAACTAAATGACTCTAATTAAAGGTTCATTAATTCAGCGTCTCATAAATAAACGATTCATCGCCGAATATAAAAATAGGTACTTTGTCATAGGCCTGCATAATTCAGGAATTAGGGTTTTGCAGAAGAACATATTCTATACTTGGTCTTAATCAAATTATATGTACCTACAATTTGTGTCTTAATAATTAAGAATGTAGCGTGAAAAATATTAAGATGAAATAATTCAAATTTGACGCTTAATATCAGTAGGTATATGTTATTCCCAGACAAGTTGTGATAAATGTAAGACAATTCTAACGTCTCACGCTTAAAATTTCCATTCACAAAGTATTTGGACCTCAAAAATCAAAATTCTACAGTTAATCACTTACATACTAAGCAACTATCCACGTCGCTGCTTACTCAGCAGTTTTCTTTCTTACTAGTGATTTATGTTCAAAAAGTTCATTTAGAGGAGTCCTATTGCTTTCTCTGAGTTAAATTTCCGCAAACACTGGTCTCTATTATGCAATATAAATACAAAATACACGATAGTATTTGCACTACTGAAAATCGCCTGCCAAATTTATTTCCCAATGAGGCTGACTCAGAAACTGTATGTGTAATTCATCACCTCCCACAATTGACCGTTCGGCCGCAAAACCCGAAGGTTTGTCGTATGTTTTTTTGTTTTAAGAATGTAAACAACACTTTTCCGTGAACTTGTAAAAAATATTCTCTGTTTATGCTCCTAAATAGAATTTAAAAATGAACAAACACGAAATAATTAATATCCATAATGGCTGATATTTTCTATTTTCTGGCTTTCCTCTTACGCTTTTAATGCATACTCTTGATGCGCTGCGGTTCTAGACGGCGACGGTGGCCTTCAAATTTCAAGCGTATTCCTTTAATCTACCGAGCATTTTCGGTGGGGAGGGCATGGTATGCATGAACGGACTCTCGTTCGGCCAAAATGACGTTTGAATAGTATCTGTAGACATGACTCACCAGTATACCGTATCATGCATGCCTCGCAGAAAAAAAACACGTAAGTATTTTAGGGCCTGACAGAACATTTTAAACGTCAATTTTTCTCAAAACACAAATTTGGGGATCTGGGCTAAAAATGTTGTCATCTGTGCCTTTAAAATTTCAAGCGTTTTCATGAAATCAATTTTATGAATTCACACACGGCCGTCAATAATCTAGCCGACTCATCCCTCAAACGTTTTAAGAAGTTACAATGTAGTTGATAAGTGAAGCTTAATTATTCT
This sequence comes from Platycnemis pennipes, assembly GCA_933228895.1. Classification (NCBI taxonomy): domain Eukaryota; kingdom Metazoa; phylum Arthropoda; class Insecta; order Odonata; family Platycnemididae; genus Platycnemis; species Platycnemis pennipes. The sequence continues at coordinate 113,234,901 of OW121847.1, forward strand.
CCATACATTGATGTCAATTTGTCTAAGTTATCTGATAAAATAATCATTCTAATCATAAGCTTAATTGGTAGGTACTATTTGCAACAGAAGACCACAGCAACCAAGAAGAAGTTAAAATGATAAGAGATGTGGCAGTGATTATGAGGTATTAGTCCCCGTAGAAGGATATAGGGTTGAAGACACCTGCGTAGTAAATGAGAGAAATTACCTTTAGAGTAGAAACTTTAATTAAAAGGATATGCACTAGAGGGAAAAGAAATTTGAAGTCATGGAATAATTTTACGTCAGTGAATTTAATTTCAATAACTTTTGTCTTTTCCATCGTAAGTTTTCAGTTGGTTATAAGTCATTAAAAGAATTCGACCATTATTTATTATGATCTTGTGGACTACAATTTCGGAGGAAGTTTTGTAGGGCAGAGATTGGAAATTAAATATGTTAACAATTAAATATAACATTTCTACTTTGAGGTTAGCGGAAAAAGGAATAGAGTAACAATCTGCCTCGATGAATGCATGGTAGTCAATGCAATGGAAGTAAAAGTTGATTATTAGGTGTTCCAACTGCTAAGGTTGAGTCACGTCATCGAACGTAGTTTTAATAACTAAAAACATACGACATACATGCCCTACGTGGGATTTGAACCCGTGATTATGATTACGGCTCCGACTCAACATGTAGATGGCAAAACACGACGGCATTGAGAAAGTGCCGTAAAAAATAAGAGGAATGAAGATAAGAGGTACGAAAGTTCAGGTTAAAATAAAGGGGTGAAGGATCGTAAAACGATGCAGAAAAAGAGAGGTGGAAAAGGCGTCCGGTGTGCGAGTAAAAGAACTTATATATGAGCAGGACTATGAGAATATGGCGAGAATATGAAGGAAAGATGAAAGGTCGCAAGGAGGGTAACTGGAGAGTACGCGGGACGGTCAAAAGGAATCTGGAAAGAGCGGAATGTGAGCGTGCGAGAGGCGAAGAAGCAATATGGAGGAAACCGGTGGGAGAGATGAAACCGTAAAAGTCGACGTAATATGAAAATATATATTTTCGGCCGAGATGAGATGGGGAAACGAGGGAGAGGTGAGGGACTCAAAGAGGATGAGAGGCAAAATGGAGATTACACTAAAGAGGGCAAAACGAGGAGACGGAAAGGAAGGAAGGCAGAAATGGGGGATAAGGAGTAAGGGAGCGTGCAGAGGGTGGTGGCGAGAAAGGGATGAAATCAAAGCCCCACAATTCCGAAACCTTGCAAGTTATATCGCCCGAGGGCCTAGGAGCGAGGTGGAGAGGAAGGAGTCGGGGGTGTGGAATAGGAGGGAAGGGGGTGTTGGAGAGGAGATGGGAATTGTGGGTAATGGCGGGGTGGCAGCACTGCCACGGAATAGCGAGCGCCAAGGCACCGAGGGCGGCGGAGGTTGGGGAGGACGGCCGGTGAGGAGGACTCGAGGGATGAGAGAGGTTGGGAATCAGGCAAAAGTTCAGTTCCAGAGAAAAGGGTTCTGAACACGGTGTGGGACAAAATTAGGGTGCTGGCGCGCGCGAGGGTGTGTGCGTGTAGATGAGAGATGCTGGAGAGAGGAGGAGGTAATAAGGGCGGAGTCGAGAAAAGGAGGGCCCCCTCTTGAGGGCGGGAAATTGTTGCATTGTCGGGGTTGGGGGATGGAGATTGGGAATCAGGGGAGATGGAGGAATTACGATATTTGTTTAAGAAAGGATGCGGAACGGGAGGAGGAACGCTGGGAGCGAAGGGGATGGGACGGGAACTAATTAAAGTGCTTGGAGTATTCGCGGGGGAGGAAGCGGGAAGTATATTTTATCTCTGGACTAATTATTCCCATTCTGACGGAACGCGTCTTTAATCCAATTCGCAAAGCAGTTTCACCACGAGATTATTTATTTCGTGGAAGTTATTTCAGCGGTTCTAGTAGCTGAATTTAAGTACACATGGAAATGTTGCACGCATGCATATACATTCATAGGATAAAAGAGGATGTCCGTTTGCCAGGCCTAGATTGGCTGTTTGCGTTTGATAAATATTGGCAGAAAAGTGATAAGTTTATGTAGAGGCTAGTAAACCATGTTATCGTATCCAAGGTAGCGCACTACGAAATAGCTATGCATATTTAGGATTAATATTCATGAATTTCTTCCTTCATAACATTGGCATTATATCTTTCTGTTGTTTTTTTTCGGTGTATCACAAAATTTATTCCTGCACATATTTCCATCTTTAACATGCAACAAATGTGTCATTTAGCGCAAACTTGTGATAAGACATGATTTTAATGGAATAACTCGATTCAGTATCACTCCGTAAGCACTTCCATTCTTCAGTACATTCAATGATTTAGAATCACATATGAAAATGTATTTGATCCATAAAAAATCGTTAAATAACGGACTCACAAAAGCTTGAAAAAGTTTGCAAAAGAAATTAAATTTTAGTCGTGCACTTTTTTACTTTGTGTTTCTCTCGCTTCAGTCTTGAAAGTTTAGAATGCAATTAGCCTAGTCTTATTTTATTTCTCCTTCTCTTAAATTCATGCCGTATGACGTTTTCTTCATGGTCCTTTTCAGCATGTGCATGCCACACCCAACTTCTTCATGAAACCTAGAGTCTCCGTACATTCATGCCACATTTCTTTCTACATATGTTGTGAGGGTCCCCGAAACTGATTCCCTATTTTAACACATCATCATCCTATGCTCAACTTCTACCCATGGACAAAACCTGGCAAGGGAGGATTTAGGAAATACCTTGATCAAAGCTGAACTAAAGAGGGAGTCAAACCGAATCTCTTCCAGAAAATTCTTCGCGTGAGATTAATGTAGTCTACATTTTCAAAAATAAAAAGTATCCAAATTAATTTGTTAACAAGGCAGCGCAAACCAGGCAAACCATATATATTCCCGTATTAATCGAAGATACCTAACATTTTAATTCATAGAAATAGAAAGGTGATGACAAATATGGCAAAAGAAGTTAACGCTCATATAAACTAAATATGAAATTCACATTTTGCGATTGTAATCCATAGGATATTCCAATGGGATGTTCATTTTGAGATATTTTCCGCTTCCTACTTTTATCAACGATGTTGTACTGCGATTTTTCAGGTCAAAAATTCTCGGAGAAGAAATATATCAATCAACAAGTAGGTATGGATTCGTAAAGAGTTGATTCCGGCTCTCCGTCAGCTAACCATTTGGTGACTGAACTCGGTAGCTGATTTCTTAACGTATTCATCCCATCGAATACTAAAACGTTAACATGTTTTCAACGAGAGAATTTAGGTTACTATTTGGCAAGTTAGGGAACGCCTTTAGTATGGTCCAGCCTGGCTTTTGCTATCGGGTGAAACTTATTTCTGTAAATATAGATGTTTTTAGGCAGGCGACTGATAACTATGGTTATTTATCCAGTGACTTTTTGGAAATAGGTAGGCATTTAGACACTGAATGAATAGTGGAACGAAAACCGGTGGCAGCATTAGCCAGCTTTTAACAAAAGGTGCCAAGGGGTTGACGGTTTAACGTCCAATCCCACGGACGGAGTAATTATAGATCAAAAATCAAGTGAGGCGACTCGGCTTCGTAAAAGCTATACTATTTTTCTCCTCATGATTATGTTTACTTAGTTCATTGGTCTTGGCCTTCCCTCTTACCACGAACATTATGTTAGTTATCATTTAATTGACCATTAGGTGATATCTGGTGATTGTCTTTTCCATTTGTATTAGAATCTTCTTTAAGGCACCGTCTGTTTCTGCCATAACTGATATATTATCAGCGAATCGAAACTCGCCGAATGGCGGAGTACTAGATTTAATGCGCCCTCCAGAGTATGGACCAATCAAAACAATGGAGCATGCCAATCAAAAATCTCTTCTATTGCCAGGATTTCAACCCAGGCCCTGTAGATGGAAGGGTAATAGGGTTGGGAGGGTAACTGCTACACCTACCCGGATCCCCAGCTTGATGCCTCACCGGTTACAAAATAAATATTTATTCACGTTCGCTCGGAGAAAAAAACTAATCAGCTAGATGAAGAACCACGGGAAATGAGAGCGTGCAGTTAGGAACTACGGCGAGAGGGTTAACGAAGGAGAGGGGTAGTTCCTCCTCCGGGATATTGCGATTTATGAATTATGTCGCGGGAAAGCAGTTCAAAAACTATGCGTTGGGGTGAAAGAGGGAGAGGGGGCGGAGGGTTCTCTCCAGAGGGGAACGAGGGTGTGGATAACTGAGGTGGCTCTCGCGGGAGGTATCGCGCTAGGATCGCGGAGAAGGAGGAAGGAAAGGAAGAGAGCGAGAGAGTCGGGACAAGTAGAAGGAGGGAGAGGGAAGGAATGGGATAAGAGGAATGCGCGGGTGCGTTGATGAAGATGAAATGAGAAGATGATGATGATGGCTCGGGGGAGTGGAATTCGGTGATTTGGGAGCATAGTTTCAGGTGGTTACGATTCGAAGATGTATGGCTGATGAAGTGAGTTAGCGTGAAAAGGGTGTGATGTTCCCATCTTTCAGAGTACACAAGCGGGTATAACTTTAGAAAGTTTAGTGATGCGATGCGAGGGGGATGAATTTATCCCTGCGTGGGAGGGGGATGCGATGAAAATTCGAGCGTCGCAGTTTTTTGGCCGGGATCTCCAGGCAGTTTGAAGTTGGATATCGGCTCGCAAGGGACTGCTTATGGCATCCTGTCAAACGTACAAGCATAGCATATAACGATATTAAATTGCCAACCGTTGGTTTTAAGGAGAACCGATGGTGGTTTCGGCAAGTTTTGATACTATATCTTCTTGGATGTGGCAAGTGCAAAAAAGATGGCCGGTGTTTACGAAAGCTGAGAGCAGAAATTCCAAATTGCGTACCACTGTTACAATGAAGAAGGAATATATTTAGCCAAAAGAATACCCAATGAGCCATGGTCCAATGGAACCCATGGTCATACCTGCCATATCTAAATATTTTTAAATGTTGTAAAGGCGTGAAGTTTTCAATGTATATCGTAATACTCACTAGCCCTTTCTCATGCTTAATGAGGTAAGTAAATAGATAAAATATAATGGTGTTGTTTGCTAAATAACTATTTTATACACTAGTCCTTTGATAACAAGCCTAATATTTTCATTCAAATAGATAACTGTTTCAATATATGTCTTGTTATCATAGAATCACTTTGAGTACCTACTATGTTTTGAGCAAAATTTTATTTAGTGTATTAAGTGATATAATATTGGTGGCAAATTAATCAACACTTAGGTACGCTTTTGAAATCAAACTTCTGATGTTACTATGGTACAATGATCATCATATACATAATAAGGCTAGTACAATTAGCCTGAAACGTGATATGATTGGTTGGAAACATAATTTAAGCGGAAATGAAAACATTTCGAGTTAGAGTATAATATAATATGAAGCAATACTGCCATCAAATAAAATTTCAGCTTCTCCAAAGATTCGGCTCATTGCGTACGGATATCAATTATCAAGATGAGTGTATTGTTTAAAGAATGAAAAGACATCTAAAAATTTTCATATTCCCCTTCTTTTGCATCAGTAAAAAAAATTTGGCGTCTCAGATTCGCGATTCAGAAATCGGAGTGAATTCACTTCAAAGCGTTTTATCTCCCCGGAGCAAAGGCATGGTAGGCACTTTCGAACTCCGGCCAAAGGATTGCGAGCAAGGCTGAATTAAATTCGACGCATAACGACGACGGGTACGTGTGTTTTCGTACGACAAATCACCTCGGAGGAGAGACGGGCGGAATAAAAACTCCTTATGGGACGCAGTCAAAGAAAAGAAAACTAGGGCTGGGAAAGGAGAGAATGGAGGAGGGGAGGGAGGAATAAAAAGAAAATAAGGAAAGCTCCAATGATCAAGGAAAGGAAATCGCCAAATGAATCGGTGACAAAGGATTCGGAGCAAGCGAGATAAAATACTACCAGTCTGGGGAGGAGGCAAAAAGAGTCGAGTGGAACGACTCGTGCGGTGGGGGGTGCCGTGAGAGAAGGCGAGGTGAGGGTTCCCGGCGTATGCGGGTGGGTACAGGGGGGGGGGGCTGGGAGGCAGTGGCTGTAGAGGAGAGGAATTGCCGCCTTTCGGGCGCAGAGAAAGGAATCACCGGGGAGGTGTTGAAGGAGCAAATGGTTGGGGCGGAGTGGGGAGGAGGAAAGGTGAGGAGAGGAGAGGGGAAGGGAGAGAGGTACCCCACTCATAAAGCTTGCAAGAGGGATGGGTGTAGCTGAAGGGAAGGGAGGAAGGAGGAAGGCCGCGCGGGAGAGGATTTAGAACCCTGCAGGGTGCGGACGGGGGTTTTAAAAGAAGGTTCCTTGAGGGCGGAATGAGGGGGTTTTGGAGGAAGTAGAAGGAGTCTAGATGTAAGAGGTATGGACTTTTGGAGGTGAGGCGGGGAGGGAGTGTGAGGGAGGAATGGCTGCTTTCGGAGAGAGAGAAAGAGGTGAGAGTTCTCGCGCCAGTCGTTGGAGAGGTGTGAGGGGATTCTTTGGGAGAGAGGAAGATTGGTAGCCTCTCGGAACGGGGAGGGTGGGCAGGTTCGGGTTTAGGACTGGGGTGAGGGTGAGGGGGGTTGGGAAGCGTTGGCGGGGGAGGAATATTAAGGGCCGAAAAGGAGGAAAGAATGGTCAGGAAAGGAGAGAAGTGGCGGAGGAGGATGGCGGGCAGGCGACGGAGGAGAGAGCGGGAAAGAAGGGGATTTGGGAAGTGTGGGTTTTGAAATGAAATGGAGAATTTCACAGTGGTGCGAGAGAAAGAGGCGAAAGAAGAGGGAGGAACATGATGTGGAGAGGAGGGGGTGAAGGGTTTTCGAGAGAGCCGGAGGGATGCGGTGGTGTTAAGGGAGGGGAGCTGTAAAAGGGAAGGGAGAGAGAAGCCAGGGGGTTAGTTTGGCAGAGGTGGGAGTGAGGGGAGTGCCGAAGGAGCGAGGGGGTCGGGGGTTGATTCGGAAATCGTGGGATTTCAACGGATTGGGAGGATGTGTTCCGAGGAAATCTGAGTTGGAAGGTGCAGAGAGGAGTGGGGGAGGGAAAGTAAAGAGAAAGAATGTTATATTTTGGTTTTGCAGCCGAGTCAGGGTGGGAAGAGGAGGGGTGAGGTGAGCTGGTACCAGGAATGGAAAAATCGGATAGGAGAAATGAGGGTCGGAGCAGCCCGATATTGATAGATGCTTTTGGAGTGGAGAACATTTTTTTCTTTCTTCGTCTCTGAGAGCTTTAACCCGTGAAAAGTATATTAGATTTCACGATAACATATTAAAATTGAAGATCAAGGAGTGAATTGTATTTCATTCCTGCTTCTTTATACTTACTCATTGTTTGTTGGCATCAAAATGAAATCATTCCCATAATCAGCGTCGGAGGTTATTGTTTCTTTGATTGCCACTAAAATATCTTCGAGGTACGTTTGTCTCTTTTTCATTACTTCCATTCATTAAACATGGCTTTCCTTTACTTCCAAGCCGTTTAGGATCTAGCTGACTATTAACACCTCCTTCGGACTTGAATCAGATTTGCTATTATTGATAAAAATGTTTAAATGAACCCGCGTAGAAAATTAGCCCTTTGGAGTAAATGAATTGATCCAAAAACTAATGTTTCTTTGAAAACGAGTTTTCATGAGGTCTAATTGTATAAATGGGAGACTTCATCGATAGAAATGGGATATAAGTGACCTGAAAGTTTTGTGCTGCGTGAGTGATCATTGATTCATTAAATACTTCTGTTACCCACATAAATCACTTCAATTGGTCTTCATGACAATGCTCACACTCACAGATAGGCATATAAATAGTATGATTAGTAATCGGTACGAGAACGGTTTCTATTAATCTTTCTCCTCCCCTGCGATTACCTTCCTGCTCACTGCTCGTTTTGCGATTGATTTCACATTCATCTATTCTACTTCACACAAACAAGGAACCAATTATTAACACCACAAGTCTAACACGCATTTCTCTACTTTTTTAGTAAAAAAATCGCCTAAACCAACCCGAATCCTCGAAGGGAGAATATATAAGCTCCGTAGAGGTAATCACATCCATCTACACAGCTATTTCCATATAAAACCTTCCTTTGAAGTTCTTTCCGTCCATTCTTTTGGAAATTTCTTTAGTGGATATATTCTGAAAGGACTCTAAATTCTTACGAACCGAATTGGTCCCGCGTCAAAGATCCGTCGAATCCAAATTTTTGCTAACAAAAACCTGTCAATGTCTTGACGGCACAATCTCTGAATATTCGTAGCTGAAAACTTTATTCTCTCCAGTTGTTGCAAAAGGTTTCTTAAATCACGTACAATAAGATTGTCTCTTTCTTACCCGTTTTTCAGCAAACTTTCTCATCCATTCTTAAACACAACTCACGATGGATGTTTCCCTACATTCATTCCCTTACATTTATCTTATCAGACAATACCTTTTCGTGAAATCCTATCTCCTCATCTTTGCTAGCGATGTTTTTCCCCACCTCAAAGCATATGCTGACAGTGCTTCATCGGTATTGTATTCTGCTGGGATTTCTTTCTTTCTATATATATGCCCCTCGGGTTCTTTCGTAAGTACTCCACCCTCACTTTCCTGGGGAATTTTCACCCGTTTTCCTCACTTCAGCTTTCTAAAATAAGGTAATACAGCTCATACAAAATCTCTCAAAGCGTATCGTTTCAGTTTCAAGTCTTTAAACAGATTTTCTTTCCCTTTTATAATGAAGAATCTCAATTGTACATCTATTGTTCATCATTCTCTGCCAACATTCCTCATTCAATTCAATGTTGATTTTAACTCCCTCCGAACGAACCCCTATTAACACTTCTCTTGGACGTAATAGATATTAGTAGAAGTCTTTGATATTTGGTGCTCCAACGGTTGAGATTACAGTTAATATAAGAGAAAAAACAGCATCCATACAATAGAAGGGATTTGAAAACAAGACCTTTCGGTTGGAATATCAACAAGATACTAATGAGTCTACCTACCATATACGGCATCTCATTGAATACGTTTCAAAATTGTACATACGTAGGAGGTTATTAATAAGTAGGTACTTATCATCTTCCATTTTTGCTCCTCCGTCAATCACTCTGAATCCCATTCAGACCGCCGCAAACTCATAGTATGCCCCTTTCAATGACTTATTTCATTTCTTTCGAATCCTTTTGATTACGTTCAAAGAACTCTTGTTGTTTCCCTAACTAGAACAGCAATGTATTTTGTGAACCCGAGGAATTCAATGAATATTCAGAATAGTAGGAGTATCTGAAGAAATTACAACTTTGCTCTTTCCACATGAGTTTTTATTTTCACCGACCATGGTTTCGTTACAGCGTAACATCATCAAGAATGACCTTGATGATGTTACGCTGAAACGATGAAGAAACACCTTGATGATGTTACGCTGTAACGAAGCCATGGTCGGTGAAAATAAAAACTAATGTGGAAACAGCAAAGTTGTAATTTCTTCAGATACTCCTACTATGAAGGATTTCCACCAAGTCACGCCCGCTACCATTACTTATATTCAGAATATTTTAATCTATTACCAGTGATTACTCTTAGGTGGAAAGTTACATTTCCTCAAAGCATATTACATTCTGTCCATGTGTTATTCACTCGCCCTTTTCTATTTTAAAAATATTTTCCTTACTTTTGATATGCATGCAGAATTAGAGAAATCTAAAAAATGTTCATGATTTCATTTTCCCAAGTTTTATTCTTAGCAATGACGCAGAGGCACGAATATCACCTTTCCGATAGCAAAACGGTCCGTGATCATCCTCTGTGCCCTTATAATTTGAAGCTTAGAAATAAACTCCTCCGGTAGCGGTGGTCAACTCGGTCACGCTCCCGTATGGCAACGGTAAGTTCAAAGCTTCAAATCTCGCCCAGTGCATGAATATCATGTTTATCCTAGGATTAGGATCATCTACATCTACCTCTACATAATACCCTGCAAGCCACCACAAGAGTGTGTGGCAGGGAGTGATTGCTCACCAAACATGCACTACATATCATGCATAAAAAAGGAATAGTATTAATATAGTACTCAGAACTACACTATTTAAAAAAGATAGAAATTGCAAAGAAAACATGCAAAAACATTCTGTTAGTAGGGTTAGCTTTAAGTACTCATACCAACATGCAGCTACCAATGCTATTCATTGCTACTCTCCGATTGGACATATTTACCGTTATTCGTGTCTCTAATTGTGCGAGGGAAAAAGGACATTTTGAATCGGTCAGTTCGGCAATCAATTTCTCTAACTTTATGATTATGGTCCAGTCTGCCATAGTAAGTTGGGGTTCGTAAAATATTTTTAACATCATCACTGAAAATATGGTCTTGGTTAAGAGATTAAGTCTAAATTTCAACCTGCGATCTGACAATGATTCCCATTTCAATTCATTTAATAGACTGGTTACGCTAATATAATTATCGTATCGTCCCTTTACAAATCTTGCCGATCTTCGCTACACACGTTCAAGTTCATTACTTAGACCGATTAAAAAATTGGTGGAGAGAGAGACTCGAACCAGGGACGTAGACATTGTGAAGCGAGTACTTTACCCCTAACCCAAACTGCACTGAAAAGAAAAGAATTGGTGAATATATGCCCATTGATGAGCCTAATGTAATAATTGAAAACTATGAAATTTCAAAATCCACTGCCAAGACAACTCTTCCAATAGGTTAGATAGCGCAATATAACCTCTGTGGTGAAGCACCTGGGTTTGAGAAGGGTTGAAAGACTAAAGACTACTACTAATTAACCATAGCGTTAACAACACAAGCTCACACTTATATGTAACTTAGCTATCCAGGCCTATGAGTCGGGGACTGCTTTTTTTGAGTCTTGGGAGAACGAAGCTCGCCAATTGCGACGACTTCGATTGGCGAGGATATTCTCGCATTCCACTCACGCAGAGGACAAAGTTAGACGGGATTCCTATCGAGAAATTCCCAATGTATTGACTAATAGATTTTCCTCCTTTTGGAAGAGAAATCAAAAAGGCGGAACCAGGGCCATGAAGTTAAGCAAAGGGGAAGAGAGAGAGGAATGGATTTGAGCCGAGAATGGAGTCTATAAAGGTCGGAATCTAGACAAAAGGAAGAGAGGAAAGGGATAGATGCAAGGACGGAAGCGGTGGGAAGGGGGAAGCGAGGAAGAGATGGAGCAATAGGGGAGAGGGTGCGGAGAAACGGGGCGCTGACGCCTCCAAGGATTTGCTTCGAGGGGGCGAAATGGATGGGGAGAGGTGATGGGGGCAGGAGGAAACGGAGGGGTCGGGGTTTTGCTTGCATGGCGACAGATTTTTGGAGGCAGATGGGATGAGGAGGTGGTGGAGGGGGCGGGGATGAGAAGGGAGGAAAAGGGATAAAGGAGGTTTAATGGGGGGAAAAGAAAGCGAGGGTTGGTGACGGGGAGGGGGCGGAGGACAAAGGGTCTGCGTGGGAAGACAGAGGTGTGCGGGCTTTGGGAATCCAGGGTGGGTGGCGGGGAAGCAGGAAAGGGAGGAGGTCGGCCTCGACGACTGGCGGTTGTGTGTGAGACGGATATCCAAGGTTTTATCGACTTTGGTTTTGCGACCGTGCGCGCCGCAGTGTGCGTGACCCACGGAGTGTTTGTGAGGGCGAGTGTGCGCCTCCGCCAATACCCCTGACCCTGAACCCACCCCTTCCACACAAGCATCACCTCGTCCGTCCACAACTACTTGATATCTATCTAGACCACGAATGTGTGTGGGCGTGAGCCTCTTGTTTGTCACCACGTCAACGGTTAAAAGGCCTTTCCCACCGAGCGGGCTCTCTTGAGAGAGGCGCCGGCCGGCTATTTCGCCCAGGATGGGAGGTGTGGTTGGTAGTATAGGAGGCCTGCGATCTGGTTTCTCCGGGCGTAGGCGATCACCGCCCCCCCCCCCTCCCCACACCCCTCCGACCGTGACGTCATCCGTTGGCCAGGAAGAGGGGATTCTGTGATATTCGGGATAGGCAGATCGAGGTGGCACTGCTCTCAAGGAAGTCTGTACCTACACAGTGAAAAGAGTTATAAATATAGTTAAGAATTACGTCACAATGAAAAGGTTGGCCGATAGAAGAATCGACTGGAAAGCTGCGTCAAGCCAATCCTAGGATTGTTGATCAATGATGATTATGATGATGATGAAATATAGTTAGCCTCGAAACTCATTTCTCTTCGTTAAGTAATTGAGTAGCTCTGTTACGTTTACTGTAGTATAGTGAAAAATAAATATCTCCAACAGCCTGGCCTGCTAAGTGTCTTGATGGTAGAGTGGGGAGGGTTGGTTACTTTGGCTTTTTTATATTATTGGGCGCCAGGTAATTTCAAGAAATTACCGCCAAAGTTCGAGTTACACCAAGTGTATAAAAAAGTGATTAATAATATAATATAATCTAACTCTCAAACCTATTATTCACAAAAATCTGTATTCACACAAGAAACAAATCTCAATTCTCTCATTTCTAGCAATTGAATCCTAAAATTCTTTTCTGTTTATTTTACAACAGTCCAAACAGGTCACTGAGTAAAACCCAGCCAAGGTCTAATATTAAAATAACTTATAAAATGTAAATAAGAATATTTAACATTTAAAATATAATGAAGAATATTATTTCTATAAAGGTAATATGATTGTTACGATAGGAGAGGCAAAATAGGTACCTAACCGCTATAATATACAAAAAGTTTGCATTTTCTTTCAGGGTGAATGCAGAATTGTTAACACCAGTGCATAAAATAACAAAAATTTCTTAAAACATATCAATTCATTCTAATTTACGAATTGCATTACCTCTGCTTGTTCGGGTACACTTTTTTTATTGCATCATTAATATATGAAGGCATTATATGAGATAAGGGTTGAAAAATATTTTATTGATATCGAGTTAGGTGAAGTATTTTCAAAATGACTTCACAGTGAATATAGGTGCCCCTATTTTTATGCGGAGAACAGAAACTTGGAGAGGAATTGACCCTGAAGAGTAGCAGATAGATCCTAACTCCTAACCTACGCAATCATTTCTTACGCCCTCAGGAACATATGGTAAAATCCTCATAAACGTAGTCACACTCTATAATTTAGTCCCTTAACAGCCGGGTTCAAAGATAAAATATCACGGAATGAATACGAATGGTGGTTTAAGAAGTGCCACACCAACCAAATGGTGTACGGAAGTGTGGAGACAGGAACACATACAGGAATCAAAAAATAAATGACATCAGTTTTCAGCTATGTTGAATGGTTGGCGAGCTTCATCCAAATCCGAATACCATACAGCCATTCAGATCATATTTGGAGCTAGTTCGTGCATGGAATTTAAATTTTAAATGCTAAATTTATAGTGAAACAGAAATAGTATCATCCCTGTCTATCAATAAAAGCCATTGGAATCATAAGAAAGCAAATTAACTTTAACAGAGATTACGCGTGCCACTTTTGCAGCCCATGAAAAGGTGCTCTACGATATACGGCTAACCAGAGAGCAGCAAGTAGGCTGATTGGCATAAGTATACGAGGCCAAAGTCCTACTTGATAATGACAGGTATGCCAGCTAACTGTTATTTGAAAGAGCCAATGAAAATTGTGAATACCCGTAAGAAGATTAGACCGTATTCTTTGAATGCAGGTGCCCCATGTGTTCTAAATAATCACTATGGCACTTACTTGTACAGAATTGGTCTCACATTTTTGACCCCAAAGTGCATAATTACTTTCCCAATTCAATTCTTTCTTCCTTCATTTATAGCTGGTAGCTCTATCAAAACTCTGCAGAGTTTTGATAAAACCCCGAAGCATCAAAACTCTGCAGACTCTTAAAGCCTTTGTTCTTCTTGATAAATAATTACTAGTCTTAATATATTTTACTACCCAACATGGTATTTGTTTTTGTAATGCCGTGAAATAATTTTGATCCATATCTTATTTTATGAATTACAACCTTACTTTCTTCTTAACTGACATTTATATATGTTATGACTCCCCTGTCGTTTTTAAAGAGTAGTATGATAATTTTTCACATTGGTCCCTTGAATTTTACTATTTAAACACATGAAATTGGATCGAAGAACCATTTTTTATTACTTATTGCTCAACCTCCGATTGCGACTATTCATAGTTCAGGACGCCGTTTTAACGCTAAGTCACTTACGCAGTGAAAGACGTAGAGTCATCCGTACAGTATAAGTTTTGGAGCACGTTCCTACGGAATATCTAGCCGGACAAACGCAGAAGATTCCCACGTCAAAAAACAACATTACCAGCTGGTCACTTCAATCATTTTATATCACTAACATTTGAACACTGTTATGGCCGACAAATGTCATCCACGTTTTCCACATTTTATATTCTGAATAATTCTGGTAAATCTATTATGTACGAATAGAAATCAACGCATTTACAAATAAATTTCAAAGGTTGGAGCACCCAGCAAATAAACGAAAGGTATTTAGTTCTATGGTGTGGATAGATTCTATCGTTCGAATGGAGTTGATTAATAAAAATTTATTGTTATAAAACTGGACTTGTGTTTACGTGGTTTGAACCATATTCCGTGCATTTCCCTTTCAAGTTTTCATTTTCCATGTCAAGTCCAAGTTCTTTTGCATCGTGTCCATTTTATAAGCTTATACACTTGCACTGTAATAAGATTTATTAATGATTAAACTTATCTGTGGGCGTAACGTTTTGGATCCTTTAATCCTGTTATACGCCAAAAAAAACGCAAAGAGAAGAAAATTTATGCTGATTCCTTCATAACTTTGCAGATAAAATTTTTAGGCTCCATTTTACAATCATTTTATCTAATCTAAATTAAACTTTGCTCACCTCATAAAAATGGCTTCATATAACTTAGCATAAAGTTAGTACAGTGTAATGATAAAATTATGACTTGCTTGGTAAGCAGAAAATTATTAACCACTTTCCTTTCAAGGTGATAACAAAAATTATACGAGCGCTCTTGGCATAAGCATGATAAGGCAGTCCCATGGTACACGCAGCTACTGTGTCTCTAATGATTTGAATCTCAAAAGGACAAAATAAGTGTGTACGGTAAAATTAATTGCGGATAACATTTCTTTAATTATTTGACAATGATTTTTTTGCACACGCCAATTATGCACAGCGAAAGCTCTTGTTATCTCTTCTCTTGTTATCTTAAGCGATGCAAAATTTTTGTCTACACAGCCATCGCGAATGCCACAAGAAAGTATTTAAATTACGCAATCAAAGGATCGTTGAGCCTGCATTAGGTAATTGGAAATTGATTAGGCTTTAAGTATTATGACGGTTTGTAAATATTGGATTTATCAAATTTAATTTAACTTTAAAATTAATATCAAAGCTTCTTTGACATATGACAGCAAAATGATCTAAAAGGTATTTTTTAGAACGATAAGCTTTAATATTTGTAGGTATAAGGGAGTGGGGTGAAAAAAGAGTGAAAAAGAGGTGTGGGGAAAAATAAACAGGAGCGAGGTGGAATCCTTAATGGGAGATGAGAATTTCTGTTTGCACTCAAAGTTACTGCTCTTAGAGCCAGTCCTTCCAAGTCGGAAATGTGTTTCTTATTTCTGTTGTGATGCAGTTCATCACTGCTCACGTCTGAAAGGAAAAAAATACTGGCTTATAAGAGCAGTGATCATCAGTTATTAGTTTCCAAGCAAAAACCTGATGGTGGTTTTGAATAAGCAATTTCAATAAGCAATAAATTCATGACGAAATTCCCGACAGCGTATGACCCCCGATGACAAATTTTTGAATGAGCAGTTGATCAAATATGACTTTGCCATCAGGCTCAAATCTTGACACAGAATTGAATGATGAAATGTCAGCAAGAGATTACATTTTTTCAAAAACCCCTGAATAAATGAAATAATAAAAGTATAATGTTGGTACTTAAATATAACAAAATTTAAATTTTCAGAAATTTTATTCCAAGGTTTGCTATCTTTTTTGTCAAAGGTAAAACAAATTTACCTTATTTACAGCTTTCTAAAGCATATCCGTAGGCAAATCATCGTGTTCGTTCCTTTTACATTGCTAAGTGAACAGGGGGATATTTGGCAATTATCAAAACCGTGGTAAACTAGAAGAACGGTGCTCTGCAAAAATGTTGTTGTTTCATGTTTTTGAACATGACTTAAGTTATATTTATGCCAAATTGGTCTTTATTTTATAAAGTTTAATAGGCACCATTTGAATAGAGCAGATTATTCGCACTGGGTAAAGAGTCAGATCTATTTTTTGAATCAAATTCTTCTTTCGATTACTGGTAAATAACTAAGGTACGAACTGGTACAGGCCTGATAGTATAATATGGGAATTTTGAAATATCAAGTAAATTCAAAAGATGAGTTCTTTTTCAAAATAAAGACATCAGAAAAGTATGGTCATCCATCAGAGAACGCGAATTGAGTTGAGCATTAGTATTAATTAGTTGCTCAAATACTTTAAGAAAAGTAAAACAATATAATTGAATTGATTGAAAGTTCTCGTGGGCAGTGGCTTCCTTGGAGCCCAATTTTTCCTCACGAGTGTCATCGTCGACGGACCGTAATGGTGAAAAAATAACTCTCTCTATATATCTTCCAAAAAATTCGCCTTTTGAATCAGGAATCCTGAGCATCGTAATGTTCCACATATTGGCGTGGCAGACCAGAAGTCTGTGGTTTTATTCCAGATTTTTTCTTCTTGCAAAACTATAACCTCCTGCAATTTTAAACACAAAATAATAGGTTATGCAAAATATAGCAAAAAGATATGCAGAAGGCCACCATTTCGAGAGATAAGAAAGGATACAGTATCTCCACTTGCCAATCAATGAATGATAAATGTATGCAATTAATTGCGCAGCAATTACATTTTACGTAATTAATTTCAATACATTATTTAGTTGTATTGTTCAGCGATTACAATTGAAACCATATCAGAATATTCGAACGTATCAAATGTGCATATAAATTTTTAAGGAATATTTTCCTCCAGAAGCAGTTAGAATTACTCATCCTCATTCACATTATGCAACAGAAATATTTCGATAGTGACAGACAATCCGACAAAATGTTGCTTCAACGAACAATTAAAAAACAGGCCCATCAGCGTGGACAAAATATATTTTAATTTATTTCTCTCCCCCTTTTTATACACGTATTTTAATATGATTCTGTGCCCATAGAAAAATTTTCCTTATCAATTTATTCATAAATAATATCATTTCCGATTAAATTGCAATCATTGGCATATATTTTGAATCCGTCGGTAATTATTCCTTAAATCGATGAACATGAATCTTTCAGTTCATATTCCAGTACATCCAATTGGTAAATATTCTGTATTGTAATCACTGAATCAGTCGTTGGTTAGATAATGAAGTTCGGTATTTACATGAAAAAACTATTACTTCAGAAATTTCGTCTAATTCATGTTAAAAAATTTCATACGTTCGCAAATAGCACTTTCAGTATTCTACATTGATAATTAATGACCTATTCGCAAGGTTTATTTTAAATTGGATGACTTTTATACCACTCTGATGTAAAAGTGATTGAAAAAGAACACGATAAGATATTCATTAGCATTGCCAACTACATATTTTAAATATTGTTGAAAAGTATTGAGTTGTTCTTAGCTACTGAAGAGATTTAAGAGCAATATAGACATATTGGAGTATTGCAAGGCAAACTAGGTAAAATCCAGCAATCTCCTAAAAGCGCAATAAACATTAATTAGATTCAGCAACCGAAGTAACCCTAGTCAATTTCTGTATTTGACACGAAGCTGCAACATCATCATAATGTATGGACTTTTTTCCACCGCTACGCACTCTCAAAGTTCTCAACTACTTCTTGGTGGGCAAGTTTATTGCGTATGCAAAGCTCGTGTTAGAGGTCCCACGAATAGTATAACATCCAAAGCTCTCTCTCTATCTATTTCTTTCTCCTCCCCTCATAATATCTTCAGAATCGAATGAGCTTACGAATAGGAAAAAGCAGTGTGGCATCTAGAAAAAATATTGCTAAGATGTAAAAGTATCGCGTAAAGTTCTGGATGAATTTTTTTTAAAGTGGGGATGGGAAACCCATAAGGTTTTCACTCCAAATAAAAGCCTCCAGAGGCATAAAGTACCGGTAATGGAGATTAATATCTTCTCCAGGCTAATATAACTCCACCAACTGTGTTTCTCGGGGGAAGGTTGGCATCTTACCCCGACCAGCCCTCTCCTCTTCTCTCTCTCACTTCATCCCCTTTCCAAGAGTCTTTTACTTGCCCCAACCCACCCCTGCCTCCGCACTCCCCTCATCTATGCGTACCTTCACCCTCTTGCTCTCCTCCTCCCTCCAGACATACTGCTATGGGATCTCTTAGTCACCTCCCAAAGGACAGTGCGGGAGAAGTTTCCTGTGGTGGAAATGGTAGAATGACGGTAAAGAGTGAAAGAGAGAGTGTGTGTGTTTTTGTTCGGAAGGGAAAGTTCTGTGTGGAGGGAGGATGATAATGCTCGTGTAGAAGATGAGAAGACTCTGGGATTGGGAGGGAGAAATGACGGAGTTAGGGGAGGCGAAAAAATAAGCGGGGGTGGGTGAGTTTCAAAGCAATGCGGCGAGATAAAAGACTGTACACGATGTGGAAGGGGGCGCGGAGTAAGTGGCGGGAGTGAGGGGATCTTGCACCCAATACGGAAGGGCGAGCTTATAAGAAGGGAAAGTGGAGAGGGAGAAGACGAATTAAGGGACGCTCAAGTCACATGACGACGGTGTAAAAAGTAACAGAGGATATAATGGGTCGAATTGATGATTCAGTGATAGTACTGGCCGCCCATCCCGAAGATCCGGGTTCGAATCCCGGGTGTGGAATATATTTTTCAAAGCTTAACTGACCGCTATTTGAGTGCTGTGTGAAGAGCGCATCGAGTCATGAACTCTGCCCGAAGGGCGGTAGGTTAAAATGTGATCCCTTTGGTGCCTTCGGTTAAGAGTGGGCTAGTGCTGTCGCTGCAGCGCGCTGAATTTCTCTCCAGCCTTTCCCTCTACCCCATCCGTTGTTGTAACAGTTTACCTTGATTACGGGAACAGGCTTGCAACCACGGGTAAGAACGGAAATGGAGTAATCTTTGAAGAAAGTCAGTAGTATAATTTATTCGGTAAAAGTCACCGATGGCTAAGATCATTTGCGCAATCAAGGATTTAGTTAATACGGTCGTCATTGGTACATCAATCCTAAAATTTGATGAATACACACCTCTTTCCATGCAAATTATTTTACTTCCCTGTAATATTTGTTGCCCAAAATCTTCTCTCAGACTTTCTCACCGAGTTTCTCCTTAAGCACTGATCTAGTTCTTTCCGTTATCTCACCCTGGGCAGTAATTGGACAAGGATAGGAAATATTTTGAGGGTACAAAGGAATGGAGGAGTAAAGACGGAGTCGGTATTAGTCTGCTCTTTACGAAAGGCGCCAAGGGAGTCATATCTTAACATCCCATCCTTCGGTCGAAGTACTGGACTGAAGTCTGTTATTCTCTCCACCTAGCACTTTCATTATAATTTCGTCATCACCATAGGTCAACAATCTCAGATTGGTTAGATACAGCGCTCATCTGATTCTCCCGTCGATTAACCTCTTCATATTAGGTACCTATCATAATTCGTATGTGTCACATACTTCACCACATATTCTATATGTTCCGTACTAGACCTTCCTTTTTCACTCTTCACATACCCTTTTCTCTAAACCATTGGTTTCACCATGCCACCATGTCTCATAATATTGGCAACTTAATATTCCCATCTTCTTTTCTATCGACTAATAAATGACCTCTCACAACCCTCTTCTTCGTAGCTAATAATGTGAATCACATACAAATGTCATGTCTGGTCCAAAAACAGAGTATTAATCTTCCAGTTTTGATTCCATTGAGACATGGAAAATCATAGTAATAATCTTTTGGGTGTAATGAAAAGTATCTATTTCTGCCTATGATTCTCTCTCTAATTTTATTTGTACGTACTCTTAATTTGTTTCCGGAATCAAGCAATGTGTTGCAGTGAGCATTCAAAATAAAGCTTTAAAAAAGTTGGTTGCATCATCTCTATAATCTCTGCTCCAAATGACAGTCTCTTACACGCTTTAATAAGCAGTTAGTCGTTGAGAAAAATCTCCAAATGCTGGTTAATATGTTTGTAACAAGCGTAGGGAAATTTATGGATTTATAATATACATAAGGCAATACAAAACAATCAAATATTTTTAAATCAATGTTACCTGCTTCCAAAAACTCCCTAATTAGTTTAATTGAGGTTCCTCACGTAGGAACAGACGTTTAAAATTTATATTTGCATGCTTTCATAAGTTTGTTTGGTGGTCATTAATTGAATAAATTTGCATAAATATCATTGCATAAATTTCGAAATTAATAATAGGTATAGGTACTACATAATTTTACGCATGTTACCTCGTTTCACCCCTTGATAAATTCATGTAGATTTTCATTTCTTATTGAAGATGATTGTGAATGATAGAACCCTAGACGTAATCCTAAGCACTAACGTCCCTGCACTAGGAGTGCTGTAAACGAGAAGTGGAGTACGAGACACTGAGACTTACAGATACGGTTCGAAGAAAAAAAACTCAAGAGCGTACAATCAAAAGTCTGAAATGCTCTTTTTTATGCCATTAATACATTTACAGCCTTGAGTTTATCACTTTAATATTCGTACCGCCATAAAGACTCTCGGGATGTAATTCTAAAGCAAACCGTAACTGATGCCATTCAAACCGAAAATGCTACCTTAGCAGGGCCATTGTACGTGCATTTTATGTGTCATTTAGATTATTTATCTCACGGAACACAAAGTTTGAAGCAATGAAGTTGGAATATGATGGTTTTGTAGACATTTACAACAATAATATAATGAAATGAGAAAAAAAAAATATTTCCTTTCAATGAAAAGGTGTAGCGGCAATAATTATGGTATTCACGTGTTATTCGTCCATTAAAACTACTGCAGTATAAGTTATTTTTAGGGCTTAATTGACAATAAAATATTATCTTCTTGACTAATTTGACTAAAACTCGAGAGTCTTGTGAAATAAGTAAAATAATTGCCCCCATTTGGAGATATGATAATGGCTTTTCCACATATTTTATAGATTTTCTTACGTTAGAAAATCAATAATATCTGTAATTAGACCACACTTCACCTCTAATTTGGAAAACTATTACTATATGAAAAGCTTATAGAAGAATTCGATCATAAACAGTTTTGAGGTACATATTTGCGTGCCAAAGCTTCTGATGAAATTCCGTCAAAAATTGAAATTGCGACGAGATAATATAATTTTAAATTTAACATTTTTGCTTATTACTGGATTATATTTTGTCGTTTCTCGTAATATTATTTCTCGGAATGGATAATGGAAGAAATTATCAGTTGTCAAAATGCGATTAATGCAGTTAGCACTCTGTAAATTTTGTAAACGAGTTTCGCACCTAATGCATTTTTTATGCCTTTACCTCATCTGAAGAACTCTGTTTAAGGCTCCATCACGGTTGAAGGTACGCATAAGTTGTATAGCCTATCTCTTACTCCTGATATTAAGATGAGCACGACTAGCATACCTCAAGGGGAATCAAACCCTTGAACTCGGAGCTGCTAAACTGTTACACCATCGACTAGGTAACTCGGCCGGTCACTTCTCTTTTCACCAAAAGGATATCAGAATATGCAGAATATGAATTTACCTAATGTTAAAGGTATGTAGGTGATAAACAATGGATGATTAGAAAGGAAGCGTGTAGTAACACTCGCAATGTAAATGTCCTGAGATTATCAAACAAACTATAAATAATTAATGGAAGAGCATCCTTTAATTTCAATTAATCTTCACCTTGGAAAAGAGTCATCCACCGAGGTAAGATCGAGAAGATGCCGATTTAGCCACTGTGGAAGTAACTATCACCTGACTACGATTTTCACTTCATGTTGTATGAATTTATTCCATTAATGTTCATAAAAAGAACGTTACCAAATTAGTTCTGAAAAACTATGTTTTACGTAAATTTTACCTTTAACAGTTACACATAATCGCATGGCAAATAAACGATGAAGATATTAAAACATAATACAATGCATGATGAAGATACATATGATTTTGTAAACAGATATACCGTTTAGGCCCTGCTCAGCCTTAGGTTTGTGAGCAGGTGCCTTCAGTACATATCAATTTTACACATTATAACTGTAATATATCACATGACACACTAAAAAGTAATAAAAGTACATGTTTACAAAATTTCAAATACACCAAAGATAAGATAAACATCATTTCATAGTTGTGGTATCCATGCACAATGATCTTATATTGATGCATATTTACATACGGGTCGCAAGTGGTCACCAGGGATAGGCAAGGTTGCGGTAACCAGCTTGGTTACCGCCACTTTGGAAAGACATTCCCACCCTTCCCCGGATATGTGCCTGTTTCGCATTACAAAAATGCATAGCACCCAATCCATAACATCAATAATAAAAACAACCAGTTCTTTAAAGATTTTTAGGGTTGATTGTTTTATGCCTTTCATCGTTTGAGGCAATTCTTTGAAATTATTCGGACTCATATTTTAAAAAGACCTTTTACCATCACATCTATTCCCTTCTTGAGAATAATATATTGCATTTAATTGTTAGTGCTGGGCTTTCATCTGAAACTTGTGCAATTAAGGTGGTCGTAATTCGCTCACGAGCATTGCATTTCCAAGGGCTTAAAATACGATACGCAAGCGACGGTACCATTGGAACCCATTTGGCCGATGGAATAATGTCCCTCGCAAACGCAACAGACGATGCAGTCAAATACTCTCCTGAGACCGATCCGGGGAGCCTTCCGCGAGCGTTTAAACTACGAGTGTTCGGCGGATTCCGACGCAAGCGGACGGACCACTTGACCCCCGCGGAATGTTTGAGCCGTCAGCGGCGGAACGGGAGGAAGGACAGCCATCGAAACGCGGCGTTGGGGCGGAATGAAATGGTGCCGGGGGAGATGTGGAGGAGATGGAGGGCGCCTAACCGAGGGCCGCTCTCTCTCTCTCTCACTCCGGTGGGGAACTGAGGAAGATGGAGGACGCGTCGGGGGAAATGCTCCGACGGTGTTGCTGCAACGCAACCAATCAACACGCCTTTCCACCACTCACTGCTTTGGCAACGTCACTCAGCGCCCACCTCTTTAGGAATTTATGTACAGTGAGCAAATGTTGGAGGAATCAGGCCTAAAGAGGCAGAAACTGCAAAGGTGTAATCGCAAAATCTGACTTTCAGTTGTTCTAAGCCTAATTATGAGACAAACACAGCATCCATGCATTCTTGATGTCGCATGCCCGGTTACTGCTATTACTATTCTAACGGTTAAGGTAGAACACTAATAACAGGTAAAGTTAAAACTCAGGGATGTGAGCTCTATGGCTTCTTAAAGTGACAAGTTATAAAACCTTCTTAACCCAGGCATCCTTAGCTGGGTCCCATTAGCCCAGCGAAGGTTCCCTATTTGGGTGAGTGTGTGTGTGTGTCCATAACCCAGGCATCCTTAGCGGGGTCTCATTAGCCCAGCGAAGGATCCCCCTTTTTGGGTTGAGTTTGTGTGTCCGTGGTGTGTCACTGGCGAGGAAGTAACATTCCCGTAAACCACCACAGGGGTTTTCTGGTCGAGAGGTTGTGTTTGGTCACTGGCGTGGATTTTTCCCCATTTTCCAGCAAACCATCACAGAAATTTGTGGTAAAACATTGACGAGTGGTGCCAATTTATTACGGCCATTGGAGATTTTTATAACTTGTCAGGTAAAGTTAAGATGGGCATGGCACACTTCCCTCTTCCGCCACCTATCAATCACATGATACATATCCTACTTTAATTCAGCATACTTCCTGCCTCTCAACTTTCCGTATGAATTTCTCACTCTTCTCCCCCCTTTGCACCGCTTACCTAACATTCTTTCCCCAATCACGCCCTTCAAAATATTCTCTGTTCTTTTCCACATTCCATTCTCTCACAACACATTCTCCTAACATTTCCGATCAAATTCCATTCCCTACCCTGCCAACCCTACTGCTTCCGTGCTCCTTTTCCTTTCCACCCACCTTACTTACCCTCTCCACCCTTTTTTCACGCGCACATCTCAGCAGCTGGTGGTCGCTTTTCATACCCCGCACTCAACATTTCTGCGCCATACAATGGCACGCTTCACATGCATTCGTCAGTCTTTTCTACTCTTAACAAATGTCCCTGTTGTTAATTCCCTCCTCTGAGTAAAATCCGTATTTGCTAGTACGATTACCCTTCGAGCTTCGCTAGTGTATTGCCATTTTCTCACCAACATACTACTGCGGTAGCCATTTGCTCCATCTGATCTAGCTTATGGCTTGCTATTTGTATTACATTCGTCAGTCTTTTCTACTCTTAAGAAATGTCCCTGTTGTTAATTCCCTCCTCTGAGTAAAATCCATATTTGCTAGTACGATCACCCTTCGAGCTTCGCTAGTGTATTGCCATTTTCTCGCCAACATACTACTGCGGTAGTCAATTGCTCCATCTGATCTAGCTTATGGCTTGCTATTTGTATTACATTCGTCCGTCTTTTCTACCCTTAATAAATGTCCTTGTTGCTAAATCCCACTTCTTAGAAAAATCTATATTTGCTAGTACGATTACTCTTCAAGCTTTGCAAGTGTATTACCTTTTTCTCACCAACATACTACTACAGTAGCCAATTACTCCATCTCATTTAGCTTATGGTCTGCTATTTTGTAATTTGATCCCGTCCTTTTTCTATAAAATCTCGTTACTCTAGTTTCCATGTAGCCAGCTATTGAAAATGTTAGAAGCATATAGCTAATGAATGAATTGGTATAACTCACGCATATTTTACAGTGGAAAAATTTATATTTAAGCATCAATCCTTTTCATAATTGAAGCTCTAGCCATTTTCTCAGCCTTTTTTATTTATCAAGCATTTCTGCCCTCACCATACTCATAAATTCCAACCATAGTGAATCCGTTGCATAAAAATAAACATACGAACGTTCGAGCACGAGTTCTTACCTTCGCGGTGTTATGCGCCTACGTCACTGCGAGCCACGGTTGGTAATCAAATAGTGGGAGCGGGGCTCAACTCACGCAAATTAAAGTGCCTGTTGGCACATGCGATGAGAAAGAGAGAGAATGGAAGACAGCGGAAGGAGTGAAAAGACAGTGGAAGGAAGAGAATGTATGATGAAAGAGAGAGAAAGAGAGGAATGGAGAGATTTTTGCCGACTGCGGTGAGTGGGAGAGAACAAAGGGGCGTCGGTGAGGCTAGACATACGTAGGTGTGAATTAAGAGCGATGCTCCCACCAGGAGGGAACGGGGAGGATGATGGAGTGACAGCGGGGAGGATGGAAAAAAAAGAGGAAGCGTGTACGAACGGGGGATGGAGGAGGAGGGGGAGTCGGAGATAAACCGGAGACATGAGGAAAGGGAGGGTGAGTCGGTGATGGAGGGAGCGGAGAGATGCGAGGAGTGGTTTGTATGAAGGATTGGCGTACAACGCCGTGGGGACTGGGTGGAGGGCGTAGGATGAGGAAGGGGGCTAGGGGCAGGAGGGGTGAAGGGTTTGAGGGGTCCGGAGGGGAGAACGCGGGTGTACAGTTGAGCTGAGAATGTTGTTGGGTAGGATGGTGGCTTGGGGTAAAAAATTCCCCCTCGCTTTTTTCTATCTTATCTTCCCATCCTACCGCACCTAACCTCTCCTCCATTTCCCTTCGCCCCCATTCCTACTCACCCCTGCATACCCCCCCTTTGGCTATGAAGTCCCCCAGAGAGCATGAGGCAGTAGGGGGGGGGAGGTTGTAAAAAAATGTTGCGGTAGGAGGTGGAGGAGGAGAAAGACTGAGTGGTGTAGAGACGCCGACGAATGAGGCACCAAGGGGGAAAGAGAAGAGGAACGATCTCTAAATTTGCGGGAAGAGGGAGGGGAAACGATCGAGAGGAGGAAATAAGGGAGAGATAAAGAAATACATCGCGGTGAGATGTGAAGAATGTAGCGTGGGTCGTCGGGGTGATGAGAGGGGAGGAGTTGCGTGCCCTGCGTTCGAAGGATGGGTCGGGATAGGGGGGGCAACTGTCTGACGGATGCTGATGAAGGGAGAGGAGCCTTGGGGGAGAGGAGGAGAAGGATTCCCCCAGAGATGGGTGATAAGGAAGAGAAAGGAAATATAAAAGTGGTAAATAAATTGAGGGAAACCGAACGATGGCTGTGGGCGAGGGGGAAGCAGGGAAGAGCCATGAAACTAAGTGACAGCTTTTGAAGAAAATTTGATGGATAGATGTAGGTGTAAAGGTTGGAAGGCTAGATTTCGTGTCGTATTTATAGGGATGGATGAAGTGAGTGGAAACGTAGATGTGGGAGAATTGTG
Organism: Platycnemis pennipes; assembly: GCA_933228895.1. Lineage (NCBI taxonomy): Eukaryota > Metazoa > Arthropoda > Insecta > Odonata > Platycnemididae > Platycnemis > Platycnemis pennipes. The sequence continues at coordinate 113,261,384 of OW121847.1, forward strand.
GCCGAAGAAATATCATAAGGCAGAAATATTGATATTCCCTTTGTCGAAAAGCGTGCCATTGTGAGGCGGCAGCTAAACGGCATAATAAAATAAACAGGTTAAGGCTGCATTTTTATCACGTCAAAGTGTAGATTTATCAAGTAACTCGTCAAATGATTGAAAATAAAATGATATTTTATGACATCTAGATAGCCGGTACACAACTGATTGCAGTGGCAATCGGTGAAGTACAACCCTGAAGTTGGAGTAGGAACTTCCGCAATTTTTGTACGGAAAACACCGCCAACAGTTAAGCCAATAAATGTCTTTCCATAAAATAGCCTACTTTCAGTAACATATTCAATCTCTAAAGTTATCACGCACTGCACTTGAACAGGATGTGATTCATACAACTTTATGTGCTAAAAGCACATCAGCTTATTTAGCAAACACGTGAAATATCGTATTGAAGAAAAATAACAAAAAACAAGGTTGGACCGAGTAGCTGTTGAATTTATTCTATGAAGATAAGGAGAAAAAAGTTATCTCAGCAAAAAATATGTCACCCCCCAAGACTAGGGTATCATGAATACCTATTGCTGTAGAAGCATTGTTTATGTGAAGTACTACACGTCTGCTATATTATCGGGCGAGGCTACGCAGAGGTGAGTGATCTCGGTTGTTGGGTCGTCAGCCGTAATGAAATTATGTTGCTATGTAGTCAGCATATAAAAAATGAGGATATCTGCTAAAAATATTTGTTCATGAATGGTAAGTGGAAAATGCCATGATTTTTCGATTCCATAATTGAGCTGTCTCCATTTGTCACTTTCAATGGTTCTGCTTTTGAAAGAGTAAAAGTGTACTTGCAGTCTTTGCCTCAAACTTATGCAATTTGAGTACAAGGAGTATCTTTAATATGTTTTTAGCCCCATAATCTCCAGAGTTTCCAAACCAGAAGCATCCAACCGCCAATTGACATATTCGGTATATTATTTTGAGTTATTTTCGCCACACACGCTTATTTCTTCTCTAAATTCTTCTGGGAATCGACAGTGACCATAATTTAGTGATGATGAAATGCCATCTAAAATTCAAGAAATTGAAGAAAACAAAGAAGAATATATGGCAAATAGAAAAACCAAAGGAGGCTCAACATCAGCTGACATTTCAAAAAGCAGTGGGAAACAGCATAGGAGAGAACCTGAATGAGAAATCAGTGGAAGAGCGTTGGGAAAACATTAAATGTGGACTACAGGAAGCCGCAAAATAAGTTCTTGGAAGAAGGAATGTTGCCAAGAAGGAGCCATGGATCACGGAGGAGGTCTTAGAATTGATTGAAGAAAGGTGAAAGTACAAGAATGCGAAAACTGAAGAAGGGCAGCTTTGCTACAAAAGAATAAGGAACGAAATAAGTCGCAAAGCAAGGAAAGCTTGAGAGCTGTAGTTGAAAAATCTATGCGAAGATGTACAAAGCAACCTTGCACTTGGAAAGGTGGAAGCGGCCTACAGCATAGTGAGGAACCACTTCAAGGATCGGAGCGCAAGATGCAATGCCATAAGGGACAAGAATGGAGAAATTTTGATTGAAAACGAGGATAAAGTGAAGTGATGGAAAGAATATCTGGAAGAGCTATACAGTGGAAAAAATCTCAGCATAAAAGCTATTTAAGAGGAAAGCGATGTAGAAAAAGATGATATGGCGGGCATCAATATTAAGATCGGAATTCGACGCTGCAGTAAGGGACCTTCGGATGAATAAGGCTTCAGGAATTGATGATGTTCCTGCAGAACTAATTAAAAATGCAGGAGAGAAGACATTAATTCATCTCTACAAAACCATCTGCGACATGTATTCAACAGGAGAAATTCCAAAGGACTTCGAGAAAAACAATATCATTCCAATTCCCAAGAAGAAGAGAGCGGAGAAATGCGAAAATTTTAGGACTATAAGCCTGACGACACATGCATCGAAGATACTGACCTGGATCATCTACGAAAGAATAGAACGAAAAGCAGAGGAGTTGCTGGATGAAAATCAATTCGGATTCAGGAAAAGTAAGGTTACAAAGGAAGCAATATTGGCCCTTAGGCTACTCATAAAGAATAGAATGGAGAAGAACAAACCAACTTTCATTGCATTTGTGGATTTAGAGAAGGCCTTTGACAGCGTGTATTGGGATTCAATGCCTGGAATTCTGAAGGGAATTGGAGTGTCCTACAATGACCGAAAAATTATACACAGTCTGTACAAAAACCAAGTTGCTGTGATTAAATCTGGACCCAGCTGTGAAGAGACAAGAATAAGGAAAGGAGTGAGACAAGGCTGCGCACTGTCTCCCGTAATTTTTAATGTTTACATCGAGATAACCATAAATGAAGTCAAGGATAAGTGTTCTGGAGTGAACATCCACGGAGAAACAATCAGTATGCTACGATTCGCTGATGACATAGTGGCTCTCATAGCAGAGACAGAGAAGGAGCAGAATTAGGTGCTAACAACCATGGAAAGGACTATGGCCTGTTATCAGCTGAAGATAAATAAGAAGAAGACTAAGATATTGGTGTGCAGCAAGAAAGAAGAGGCAAAAACCAATGTCTAACTAGGGAAACAAAAACTGGAAGAGGTGAAAGAGTTCTGTTATCTGGGAAGCAGAGTAACCAACGATGGACGAAGAAAGAAAGAAATAGTGAGCTGAATAGCCCAGGCAAAGAATGCATTCTATCAAAAGAGGAATCTACTTACAGCTGGAAATACAAGTAAAGCTGGAAATACAAGCTTGGAAGTAAGGAAACAGTTCATCAGAACATACATCTGGAGCATGTTTCTTTCGGGCACTGAATCATGGACGATGACAGCAGCGGATAAGAAAAGGGTAGAAGCATTTGAAATGTGGTGCTACAGAAGAATGCTGAAGATTAAATGGATCGACCGAGTAAGTAACGAGGAAGTGCTAAGAAGAGTAGGAGAAAAGAGAAGTCTGCTGACAACTCTAAAAAGAAGAAGGGAAAACTTAATCAGCCATATCTTGAGACACGATGGCCTGATGAAGACTATCGTTGAGGGAAAACTGAATAGGAAGATTGGGAAAGGCAGGCCTCGTATGAGATACATGGAACAGGTTGTCAAGGATGTAAAAGAGAAGAATTAAGTCACGATGAAAAGGTTGGCCGATAGAAGAATCGAGTGGAAAGCTGCGTGAAACCAATCCTAGGATTGTTGACCAATGATGATGATGATGATGAAATTCTTCTGTTCTTGAGTCAAATAAGTTACATTCATACTCTTTCACCTAAATTCAAAATTTTCGATGCATACTCTAGGTAAAGTCCTCATCATCATCTTCATCATCATCAGTCAGCAATCCTGAGATTGGTTTTGTGCAGCTCTCGAATGAATTCTCCTTTCAGCTAATCTCTTAATATTTACACGTTTTTTTTCTTTCACATCCTTCATCATTTGTTCTATATATCGCCTGCGAGGCCAAGGTTAAGCCTCACCACAATTAAATTATATTTTCCTTTACAATTTATCCGGAGAACCTTTCCACAACTCATCTGATGAATTATAAATTCTAGATTTAACGCAGTACCACGGATGTTTGGAAAGCAATTTCCCCAAGAGACATTTGTAATAAGAGTTATTACCAAATATTGAACTCCACAAGCAACGCTTATATCTACTCCACCAACATCATAAATTTGAGTTGTTTGTACATTTGTTTGAGAGGCTTGTTACCGTAAAATTTATACTCCAATTTCCAGTCTAGAGTCGTCGCACAAAGAATAAACATTGGTGAGATTAGATGAAAGAGTTTCAAAGTCTATTTAATCACCTTATTTGTAGTTCAGTAATATATGCCCAAGGTTAGAAATGTTTTTAATCGGGACAGAACACTAGATGAGCAAGAAAAAAGAAGAGCGTGTAACAAGATTGTGAAAGATTGTCTCCCGTACTCTTCAATTTATACATCGGGAAATTCATGAATAAAATCAAATAGAAGTTAAGCAAGGAAGAATTCAGGAGTGATATGCGTGGGGGAAAAATGTTACTATTCGTTAATGGCCTAGCGGAATGGAGAGCTGCTTCAAACCAATCTAAAGATTGTTGATTTATGATGATGATGGTCAGAAAATTACCAAATCCTGCTGGTAATATTGCAATTGAAACCGTTCATAATTCAGGACCAATAACCCATGGTACTCCAGAAGTGCATTCTATACCTGATCTGCTTCTTACAATCACTATATCACGTCCCGATGCCAATACAGGTATTACAGCTAATTTGTTATCAATCCACCAGTTTTAACATTAGGTTTCCCTGCGGAATGCTATCATGTGCTTTATTTCATTCCAAGAAAACGTCACCACCCAATGAAGACCATGTGTTAGTAGTGATTGCCAAGTGAGGAGTGTACAGAAAAGATCTGTACTGTCATGAAGAGGTTGCATCGTTGGAGGATTGATCGAGGATATGCGTCAAATTGTTTTGAGGATTGATGGCCATTGCTGGTAGCTTTGATGGGCGTGAAGAGATACATACTTCTTGCCTAATTAGAGGTAAACCGGACCCATGTTTCCCGGGTAAGTCAGAAAGCAAGTCGTCCACATTCTTCGTCATCCCTCTATATCGTTCAGCGTCTGTACAATCTTTAACAGAAATCAAAATGAAACATTATGAAAAAAGAGCAAGAAAGACAGGAATGTGAATGAACAGTTTCCAACCAAATTAAAAGCTAAAACGCCGACTCCTCGTGTAACAAAGGGCTACATCATACTTTATGTGTCACCCTTAGCTGAATTACGCCCTTTCCAAATCACCAACTCGTGAATTAATTCTGACCGAGGAGCACGAAAATAGGTCAACGGGGCACACGTCGTCCCAGTAGAAAGGTCAGGATTGCCATTTTGCACACTCCATTGCCGTCACCGACGACAGAAATGAATGAAGACGGAGGGGGTACTGCAGGAGAATGCATCAGCAGGATTAGGGTCAGTGTTGGAAAAGGCACGGAGGACGTCACGTCTCCATGATAAAGTGAAAGATTGCGGTGAACTCGGATATCTAATAGAGACGAGGAAAAAGGGGGTGCGGAGGGAGCTATGGGAGGCTTGGAGGGAACTGGGATAAGAATATGAGTTGCAGGGAGGCGGAGAGGGACCACATCACCCTGTCGCAATTCTCACGCAATCACTCGTGGCGGACTTCCCACGCCACCCATCCGCACCCTTCACTCCTCTCGTCCAGCTCCCTTCACCCCCCCCCCCCCTCGCCCGCCCCACGGCCACGCTTCACCCCCCAATTCTCATGTCATCCCCCCTTTCAACAGTCAGGGGGGTTGCGAATGTGTCGCCGTGTTTTGGTAGCTGGTGGGCGGGGGTGAGAGAAAGAGAGAGAGAAAGTGATGATGGAGAACGGTGGACGTGCGAATTTGTAGTGGGAAAAGGATGGACGTTGGCCTGTTGTGACCGTGATGAGAGAGGGAAGGGTGAGAGAGGAAAGCTGCTCTCCTCTCTCGCGGTGGGAGCGCAAGAGAGTGCCGCAGATGGGAATGTTGAAGGTGGCAGGGAATGTGGCGGACTCACTCCTGGCCCTCATTGCGTGGAGTTGGCAATCTTTGCTGCCACACAGGCATCAGAGGGGATGGCGGACAGCGTTTTATTTAAAATTGTATTCACCTCGGAATCCGGAGTGCCGCAGCATCCACCTTAGCCTTAGCATCCAACCAGACGATCCAAATGAACGTGTCCTCCGTTTTTCAAATCGAGTGGGCATGAGTACCGCACCAATCTCCATGCGAAAAAGTGCGCGGAGTTAGGATCGACTATTAAGTCACTAGTAGTCACTACTCCGCAAAAGTAGGAGTCCTTCTAAGGATTTTTACTCTATTCTTGATTACCTTACTGTTAATTGACGAATAACCCCTGTTATTCGTCAATATTTTGGTGTGATATTTTCATGATTCCGTGAGAAGTAAATTTGACACGGTTAACTATTTTGGTGGGCTAAATTATGTTTTGTGAAAAATGCTTGGATTGCTCAACTGATTATTTGTTGAATCAGGGTCATTAATTGTTATCATCCGTATTTTTATCATTTCATCAAATTTTTTTCAGTAAGGGAGAAAAAAGATACGCATGCGCTCTATGTCATGCGGATAAAGTCAGTTACAGTAGTAAAATTAGGCATTAAGGTGCCTCAACTGATATGATTTTATCACACTATCTAACCTAGCTTACTACAAGGGTTAAACCTAAGGCAAATGCAATATCAATTCCCGAGGGGGGATTCAAATATGCGACTTTTTTGTAGTCAGGCCAGTGCGTTACCGACCACAGAGGCTGTAGAAAGCTACGAAACATAAAAATAATGCACATATGTATGTACCACCACCTTTTAGTTTTGAAGCATGTTCCTACGTCCTGCGGCAGATCGAGAGGAGTGTGTGTTATTTGGGTAGTATGGACGTGGATATGTGGTAAACCTGAGAGATGGGATTTCATGTAAAAATCGAGGAGACTCGACGAGAAGTGTTAGTGGGATTTATGGGGATTTGGATACTTCACAATTGGGAATGGGAAACGAAAGCGATAGACCCCATCCCCCCTCCACTTCATGTGATAAGTGAGGCCATATGCGCACAGAGTAACCCCCTCACCACGCAAATACTGCAGGTGCAATATTACCGATGGAGATCTTCATTAATACACCGGCCGGATCAATATCTGCGAATACTCGCGGGAAGCACGTGCTGAAGTAGTTGCCTAGCGCTTTGTCCCTTATCAATTGTCGCAGTGGTCTCCCAGGGGAGTCGTGAGTGGTCTCGAAGCCATTACGTATGCGATCAAATACGTATAAATATACATAAAAAGAGAGATTTCGAGGCGTCAAATCGGGTGATTTCTTTTCTCGCGAGCTGGAATTGAGGTTTTGGGGAAAAGGTGCGTGCGGAATCGAGGTTGTTTTATTTTTCCACTGAAGGTAACTGGGGCGTGGAATTGAGCCAGAAATTTTAATTACGTTTTATTTAAACGGGTGAGGGCAGCGAGAGAAGAATGTCTTTTTTCAGCACTCGTGAAACTCTTTCTATTCATCAATTAACGGTCGTCATTTAATTGATTTAGGTTTCACATAAACCTGAATTGCCTTTTAACCATTGGGGTTAAAGGATCTTAACATGATTTATATATTTATTTGCAAGCACGAGGGCATGCATGTATATTCGCTGTATGTGTATATTAGCATATATACTTATATATTCCGCCTCGTTTTGCCTATTTACGTGTGCATAGACATGCATTTTTTTCACCATCCAATTTGTGAATAATTGGATATCCTCACCCCAGAAGCTGATTTGCATCGATTATTGGATTCCGATGAAAGAGAACGAACGCTTTATTTCGGAATTTCGGAATTTGAACGGGAAATCCACAAAGGCAGCAAAGAGTCACAAGGGTGACCCAAAAAGACTTTAATTGAAGTCTTGGGAGCATCGCCACGATATTCAGTGGAAAACTTTAACTCCAGTCATTTTGTTAGGGTGACAACTGTAGTGCCATGCCACCGTGAAATGATCTCTTTCATTTTTTTATTTGAATCTTCTATCAAATTGCCCTAATTCTCCGTTTGATCATTTCCATATTTCTTCTTTCTTTCATTTCTGCTTTTTTAATTTTGACCAAACAATTTTACAGTTTTAAAACATGAGTTTTAAAAGGCTAATGAAAGTTTTACAAAAGCTTTATTTAGCCTATGAAAATAGGTAAATTATTTCCTGATTTTATAATTAAGGATAAGATGGTGAAATGCTACTTGGGTGCTTACATGCCTTCTATGAAATATACGGAGTAATTAGAGAGGGATCCTCAAGAGAAAACGCATGTAAGTAAAATAATAAAAAATATATTCATTGATTCAAGATAGTCAATAGTAATTTCCGCCTTATGATGAGTGTACATCAATGAACATCATTTAAGAGTCTGAGGGATGTGAAAGGAATGCAGGAATGTATTACTTCTGCAGCCCTATATTTTGGCTGATAAGTGTACGAGACTCTATTTCCCATTCACTGATCATTGTAGGGCTTTATATGCGTTACTTACTTGAGTACACCGTTTGGTCTTCATTTACTCTGACATTTCGGGCTCTGACAGTTTTCCATAATTTCTCTAATATGCCAAACCATCCTCATTTTATTGATACTTAAGTCCTGTGCATTGAATTATGATTCTGATGCGTATTCTGATGAGTATTTTTTGTATTTCTACTAGCTATCAATAATTCGCTTGTTTAAATAGTTTCTTGTACGTGTAACTAAGGCATATGTATTTAAATCCCAGCTTTTCAAATTTTTGTTTCGAAGATTTTTCGTTCCGCATCTGGAAACGAAGTGTCACTGTCCTAGTAATTGACTTATGTATTACCAGCCCTCATTTTCCGAGCGTTTACTAATTGCCTTCTCGGGACTGATATTCAACCATCATTCGGTTGATTTGTGTCCCACCTGCATTGGAAGTAGCGCAAATACTTCACTTCAGCCACACTATGGGAAAGCTGTGCCCTATGCCTCGGATAATCATTCACTTGTTCTTTAATGGGTGCCAAGATAATCGAGTGCGGTCATTTGAACCTAGGTTTAACCCTTCCTACCCGTTGAGTCTTAAATTGCATAATAAAACATGGCCGCGACTGGCTTTTCTTCAGTCTATAGTTAGTTCTTCTTATAGTCTCAGTTCCTGTCAGTCTATACCAGGAATGGCTAGTCAAGAATCCTAGTCTAGAAGTCTATGCCAGTCCATTTCCAGGAATTGCAACAAATTTTCCTAAGAGTTTTGGAAAAAAAATAGGGTTTCGTACGTGACGTGTAAGATAATGAGTAAAAATGGGGGATTACTAATGTGTGGCATTGCTGAGATATTGGTACTAGTCAAATCGATTAAACATCGAAATTGCTTTTCCAAGAGCGAATACGTCTAACTTCATCTAACTCATCAAAACTAGTCTCATGCCATGAGCCTAAATGTTAACGCCAGACTATTACTTCGCGGCCGAGCAAATTTTCCTTCATGTGTTGCTTACGTTGAGTCGAGTTGATTGCGAGAGTTTGTGGCAAAATTTGAATGGCTAAACACAGCACGCAACGGACATCAGTGAGACTATTCGGCCCAGAAACGAAATGACTCACGTAGAGAAAGAAAAAGAAGTAGACGAATCATTCTGCTCGCACTCTAGAGAGAGATTTCCTTCATAATCACGCGGGAGCGGTGCATGTAAATGGGATCGTGAAGAGAAGTGTACGTAAATGTTGATTGTAACGAGAAATGCAAAAGCAGATGGGTATCTAACGCGACAACAGTCTGTGCATATCCCAACATTCACCGTGTTCTTGGTAATTTCAAACTGTGGAGATGAAAATAAAGGATAAATTCATGCCATTAGCCTCTGTGACCAGATGTTCATTTTGACGTGATAGGAAGAGAAGACGAGATATATCCCGAACACCCAGGGGATGCGACAAAGCCATGAAACTTTTCGTCAGTATTCATTAATAAGTCAGAGAGTACATTAAGGGTGGATAGCCTTAGAACTTCTTTGTCAGTCACTCAGTCAATCCAATTAACACCATAATTCTTCTGTAGCACCACATTTTGAATGGAACCCCTGACTTGCTCCGCTCATGGTCCATACCTCACTGCCATAAAGAATCGTTCTCCAGATGTATGTTCTGATGGAAATGAAGATAATGATGGTTACCTTAATCCATGTTGTATTTACAGCTGTGAGTAGATTCTTCTGTTGATAGAATGCCCTCATCGCCTGGGCTATTCTACCTATTGATTGTTTTCTTCTTGCTTCTCCCATCGCTAACCTTTATGCTGTCGTATGAGATAATGAATAGCTACAAAACAAGATTTTGTAATCCTGCGTATGAAAAGTGGCTTTAATATAACCTAATTTTCCTTGTGGTGCAACATTATAGCCTCTTTTTATGTGTATAATTTCAAACTTTTATTTTGTAATTATTCATCATGAGACTATTTCACTAAGTTACACCAGAAACTATTGATTATGAAATATGGAACGCTAAATCTTGGACCCCTTGGCGTCTTTCGTGAAAAGTAGACTATTGCCGACACCAAATTATTTTCTTTCCTTCCTCCGTTCCCTGGAAAAGTCTTTCTCTAACAAAATTCTCCTGTTCTAAATAGTGGTAATGTCTGCAGCCTTTGGTAGCCTCCCCTGAAAAACTTCAACTGATTTCCTTTATTTGTTTCCACCTACTACTTATGTCGAGATAAGGGTCATATAGCCTAATCTATGCCTGACTTTCTCCTCACTGATACATTTCCATCTCTCCTTTTTAGGAACCAGCTACTTTTTACTTAAACTGCCTGTTATTCGCCTCATCAATTTTCAAATGTATTCATTTGCTTCTGATATAAACCTTTATTCATTACTCAAGTTACCACTGCTATTAACAGGAATTTGTTGATACCGGTCATAATCAATATTTCATAGAGCTAACTTTAACTTGTACTGGTCATAATCAATATTTCATAGAGCTAACATTAACTAAGGTAATATAACATGAAAAGTCATCAGTTTTCACCTTGATGAACGTCTATTAAAGTATCCTGGATCGATACTTGGATAACAAAGCACATTAATTCTCCATTTCTGGTCCAAAGTTTTCTTGATTTTCTATTTTCAAGGAAAATATACTCGAGTATTTTCTATATTCAAGGTGGATGTAGTGGACATATATCACTCACTATCCCAACGAAAACTAGAGAATACAAAAATAGGGCACTGTAATTACGTAAAACCACCGTTTACTTTTAAAAACTCACTAAACATACACCCTTATCTAAGGGAAAATCAGACTTTTGAATGAATGTGTTTGATAGAGTCAATTAAATCATAATTTTTGATTTTCCAATCAATTTACTGTTCTAACCATAAATATTTCAACATCTGATTTACTTTATGCAATTACTGGCATTATGTTAAGTGTGTGCAAACATGAAGAGGTAATGCGGGAGACAAGTTGTGTATGTCATTCATCATACAAGGATGTAATTTTTTGCACACAGCAGCTACTGTCATTTGCATGATAGCAGCCGAAAGTATGAGGAAAGAAAACCTTTACTATTTGTTGGTAGAGTTTTATAAGGTTAAATACAGACTTCAGTTGCCAATTTGAAGCAGTAGTGTTCAAAAATGATCGTTTATTTATAGCCCTTTATTTCATTTTTCTAGCCAAGTATCTATGTCATCAAGAAATGGCACTAATAAGTATTCCAAGTTTTTAACTCTAGAGGAAGCATTGTTTACAAAACTTTAATAAGTGAAATAAATAAAGGCTGGAAACATTTCCTAGAGAAGCAGAATACTTCACTCATACGATTCGAAGATTATTAATATGGTTGCTCCTATCAGAATTTGTGTATTCAAGTAATTTTGGATATGTTTTATGAATAAGTTTTTGCTTCAATTATCTCTTACTTTCACGCATAATAACAAAGAGAGGCACCAATTCAATGCGGTTAATTTAGCTAAAAGTTACAAATACACATTAATGCTTAATTTTCTATTTTATCACTGAAGGAGCTGATGAAGTGGAAAATATTTTTTTGAAAAAATAATTGCAGTGTGAATCTTTGACATTTGGTATATTTCTCGCTCAAGGCCACAAAGGGTGAGAGAGCTGATTAAAAATAAAATTTTAGGACATAATCCAGCACATAAGTCTGCTGTAGTGTTATTGAAGACCAATCTATATTCATTTTAGTCCTAGCTATCTAATCGGTCATTTACTCTTAATGCGCTACAGGTAGGGGGAAATATTCAAATTTGGTCTCCACCCCCACCCTCTTTTATCCAGATTTCAACTCGGTTAAATTATTTCTCTTCTTTACCCTAATTTTTGAGCTTCCGGGAAAGTAAAAAATGAGCACGATAACATTAGTTGTATACATTTATAGTTACCCTAACTGATATGGAATGATAATGGCTACGTAAATATATCATAATTTTCCCCTTCTAGTAGAAAAGGGATCTTGACCGGTTGCCAGGACATACTGTGTAGAGGAGGAGTGGAGAGCTAAGTATTTGAACGTCAAATATGTTTTTACTATAACTTGATCTTTTTATTTATTTTATAGGATAGTTTATTTTCTCAAATAAATGATGGCGTGGGAGATGTTGCAGCAAACATTCGTACGATTGCCTAGATTTATCACGAAGGGTTTTCAGTGCTTGAATGTATAAAATACATTTACTTGCATACATCTGTTCCATGAGCAAACATATTCATCTTAGAATGTATTCCTTTTCGCCTCCTTCCCAGTGATTTCACATTCAAAACGGGGCCATGAACGATCTGAGACCAGCTAGGCTGAGCTTTCCAGGCGATCTCCTTTTCCTCCGAATCCTTTGAGTAGGACGTCCGGGTGGCTCCAGAGCAAATAAGTGTAATCCTTTGGAAAAATAGAGGTCGGGGAGCGATGGGGGACGGAGGCCACTCGTGGCGGCGACCGCGAGAGGGCGCTGAGGCCCGTAACAGACCACGGAAAAGCTGCCCTCAGTAGATTCCTCAACTTCCGCCAGCGGACCGCGTGGGAGGAGAAGGAAAGGGGGACCATTTCCCCGCTCATATTTGCCGTGCCGAAGTCCCGTCAGAGAGAGGTCCGTCTCCCCCCTCCCCTCCTCCCTTGACTTTCCACCCCCTCATCCCTCCCTCAACAAACGTCCCACCCGACTAACTCACCTCCTTCACCGCCCCGCAGCGCCCCTTTCCCGGCTATCCCACTTCTTCCACCCCCACCCGCCGCAACCCGAATTGGATGGCTTTCCCCTCTCCCCTTTGACTCCCCTTCCCTCGTGTTTGTCGACGCGTCGCATGGGAGGTGGAACCGGAAGAGAAGGGCTCGAAAGAAGACTCTCTCTCTCTCTCCATTTCTCTCCAGACCAACCCACCCCATTCCCTCCTTCACCCTGCTCCCTTGGGGAAGGAAACTGTATGGTGCCCTCAAGTGTTGTCGAGAGAGAGAGAGAGGTCAGCGAAGGACCGCACTAACGTCACCGTGAATGGAATATTCTGCGCCGCAGTTGTCCCGAGTTGGTATTTTTTTTCCCGGAGTGGAGAGGATGGCGCCCCACAGAAGGCGTACGTACAGTTCGTCATTCCCACGCTCCCTCCAAACCCAGCTCTCCACTGCACCTCTCTCTCTCCCTCTGAATCCCCGTTCCTCCTCATTCTCATTCCGGCAGTACCTTTGGGGATACCCTACGAACCGCCCGCGTGGCCTTCACTCAATTGGAAAGCGTAGCCATGAATTCGGGATTAATTTTTAGTGGCAGGTTTATTTCGACCTCAAAGCTACCACTTGATGGCGTAGCGTCTTTGCCGGCCAAAGTAAATATGGAGATTAACTCATTCTTTTAATGATTATAATCATGAGTTTTAAGGTATTTTTCCGCATTTTCATCAATTATACATTACATCAAATAATGGTCGTTGGCAAAACCTAGAGAAGCCCCTCAAAAACTGATTTTAGAATCCAGAGATGTTTATCATAATAAAATAGAATGATCACGTAAATTGGGGAAATTGATCCTCTGCCGGAATTCACAAATTTGCAATTTGTGTTGACATAATAAATATTAAAAAGTTATAGAAATTAAATCGAGAGTAAATTCTTCTTATAGGTTTTCATATACATATACAACTAGCATAGCCTTGGGCACTTTATTATGACTCCCTACTCTCCCAGCACAAAGTTGAGTCGGCAATATTATGGTGACTAAACTACCTTTCTCAACTTGTTCAGCGATAAAACTACGTTATTTAAATCAAGTAAAATTGCTGACTGTGAAAAAAATTCATTTAGTCAGCATATTACGGCAACGATTCAATGACTATAAGGCTATGAACTCGTCTGTTTGTCTCTAGTTCAGCTTTCTCTTTCTTGCCCTTTCCATCAACTTTTCTTTAACTCTGGGCGTTTCCATTATACCGTCTTAATTTGCCCCCAAATCCCCTACTTCAACATGGCCTTTTCCTTATAGTGTACCCGAAAGAAAAAATCTTATGCGTCTTCATTTTATCTGCCCACTACATCTCCATGGCTCCTCCTTCTGGCTATTTAATCATTTCCACATCTACACGATACCCTGCAAGCCACCGCGAGGGTGTGTGGTAATCATTTTCCTCACTCCCAAAGATGATTCAGCTTCCTAAGAATGCTCCAAACATCATATTTAGGTACACTTGGAATTCTCTCGCATCTATTTGATTTTTTTACTTTTTTCTCTAAAGTCCGTTTTACACAGTTATTGAAACTGCACAAGTTGATGTTGATTCCGTTTGAGCAGTCGTCTGCGAAAAGTACGTGACGCAGAGAATTGCGAGGACGCTTGCTTGACAGCTTTACACGATGCCATCGTCGGTGCATTATGTCATTGACAATATAGGTACCATTCAGTAGCGGTAATACCGTCAATATATCGCATAACGTATCTGTTAAGTAGCAATTAATTGGACGTGAAAAATGCGATAAATTACCATCACTTTAAAATATGTTTTAAGCCATTGTCTAAATGCAATAGTGGAGACCCTAGTCCCATATACTTAGCCCAAAATTTGCACCTCAAACAAACGGCTGTGGGCCAAGGTATCGAGGTCTTCCTTTATGAACGAAATTTAAGCTTAAGCCCGGTTCGCACGGTGCGTTGCCTGGATGGATTTCTTGCGTGGAATGCTGATGGGTGCCGTGCGTGCTCGCTTGCTGGAAACGCTGACTGCTGCGGGCTGCCCCGACGGCTAGCTTGCTTGATTTCGAGGTTAGGTCCGTTGCTATTTTCCTTGCGTGTTTTGCTGATGGCTATTGTTGCCGGCCAATCATCGTTCAGCTTTGCATCACGTGATCAAAATAAAGATTCTGCCTTTGATAGCATTGTATGGTTGATATTTTGTTTAAAAATGAGGGCAAATCTATAGACTAGGAATCAAGTTGCGGTGCTTATCGAAGCATATAGAGATGAAACTTGTTTATATGCTGTTCGTAATCGGAACTACCACAATAAACATCTTCATGCTGAGGCTCTAAGAAGAGTGAGCAAGGAGGATAGCTCGCTGCGTGTGAACCGACAACCATCAGCGAAGCCAGCTTAGCGGCCAAATCCGTGTATTCCCTTTCTTTGGGTACACTTTTCATTAGATAAAGATTTTGATAAACTATTGGGTTCACATCAAAGTGTTTCACATCAATGCAGCAATATAATTTTTACTAGAAAATCAAATAAGACCACACGAAAAACAAACGAGATTTTTGATATCATGCCTGAGGCAGGAACTTTTTCCTTATACTAAAATAATAATTAACGTTCTGAATGCTACGGCAAAAATAATATTTAGCCATTTCCAGAAAAGGCAGTTTTTGAGAACCTTATCGTTTTAGATACGTAACAGAAAATAGCAGAGTAATGAGCCTTCTTTGTATTTAATTATAACAAAATGATTTTGTACATCAGCTAATTTTTTTCCAACGGTGTCTTAATGTAATTTCATTAGGAGTCCCATTGTTAATTTATAGTTTTTTTTAACGGCTAATTGTTATTGTTTTTATTTCCTTGCCAAATGAAAAATCTCAGTCAAAATAATTGCTGACAACTCTTACTTTTTAAGGAATCCTGAAAACATCTCTTTTCCTAAAATGGAGTAACATAATGAAAGCAATAACTTTCATTCAATCATCACAACCGATGATGGCATATCTGCGAACGCCATGGAAAAGTTAGAACTGACCTTTTTCTGATAGGATACTTCTTTTGTCAGCATTGTGATGCACATATTTATTTATAGCTCCAGCCCTCTTGTCATTTACGTACTTTTCATGCTCTGTAGTTTATCGATTTAATAGGATTGCATCGATTAAATCATATTTTTTGTTGCCATCAATTATATCAAGTTCCGAGTTTCCGCAGTTTTAATGAGTGAATAATCGACCATATCGATTTTTTTCCAAATCATACTGTATTTTTTAATGACAATTTTACTTATTTTTCTTGATTTTCCCATGCCGTATGTATTCTCATAATTGGGATTAGATCGAATCTCTGAGCAATTTCACCACTTTTCGATATTCTTTCTCAAATTGTCGCAACATGTCCTTGCTTCGGACTTTTTACTACCATATATCATTTGCAGTTGGATTCAAAGTTAAACCAATCATACGTCAATAAAATCACCAAATCGAATCTCACTTGCTATTACCTCTGGCATACTGACACTTCCTATGCATGAACGAGAATGAAATGTAATATTATTCCATGGGATTTCCCGGATGAACCTGCCACAGCAACTACTTTAGACTGCGGCGGCCAAACTGCAGAGTTCATGGCTTCGCGAGGCTGTCGCTTAGAGTGATTGGAATGCTTTTGATAAAACGGGGAACGGACGAAAGACCCACAAATGGTCTCGCGAAGATAAATTTTGATTTAGCGAAGTGGATGTGGACTGAGAGATGCGAGAAATCACTCCAATAGGCGAGAGAATCGCCATGATGTTTAATCGCTGGAGCAGACATTCCAAATATCATTTACGGAACGAAAACAATTTGCCCGAATGCATTTCACGCCGGCTGACAAGCATAATGTTTTGTATCATAATCAGCCACTGCCTCGGTTGGACTAATTTATCCATCGCCATGGCCTTTTAAGGCATTTGTTAGTATTCAGTCAATTGCACACACAAGGTGCCTTTAATGTCGCTTGATGAATAAATGTAACCATTAAGCAAATGACATGAAAAAGCGTATCCTAATTTCAATTTATACCAACCGCGTTACATTTCTGGGTGTTTGTAATGCGTAGTTTGAGGTGATTATTTGCTATACCATTTATATATGTGTTAGGATGTCTGAGGTCAAATGAATTGGTTGCTATTTCTTTTATAAAATATCACTCGAACAATTTTTTTTGTACGTAGGCCATTTTCCGAGCGGAAAACGATCAATTATTAATATGGGTGGTGTAAAACCTTAACAGGGTATCCGGAGAGTTGGAAAAACTGTGAAACCGGGATTACTCAGGGATATTTTAAGTTGTAGAAAATTCAGGGAAAACTCAGGGAATTTTCTAATTTTTCTAAAACACCCTGGAAATCGCATGGCGGCCAATTAACTCTAGCGTAGCACTGGGCCCACCCTTCATACGTTAGAGTAACGTATGAAGGGTATTCGTAGCTGTGAACGTATTCGTAGCTGTGCGCCCGTTCGCCGCCCGTTTCGCCACTCTATGCGCTGTACTACGCAGCCAAATCGCATGTTCACCTTACCATACGAGTCACGTGGTATTTAAGGTTGATTCATTCGAGAGTCGGTTTAATCATATGCACTGAGATTGGGATGCATGTTTTCTCAATTTTTTTTCGACTATTGATTTGTGGAATATGGTAGTTAAAATGAATTGACTTTTTTCTCGTTCCGTGTTCTTATTGGTAACCTGCCTCTTTTGCATGACACGTACGCTTATTAAGCTTATGAATTTCAATCAAAAGTTGTCGGTAACAAAGTGGAAATTATAGCCTGGAAAATCCAAATATTTCCCTGGAAAAGCTGGAAAACTCAGGTAAAAAATGAATCGAGATGCGCCGGACACCCTAGTTAAGCCTTTTTTTCCTTTTAGGCTATCAGCCACCGCTCTGATTTTCCGCCACTGAGCTCAAAAACTTTATGATAACTAAAGTTAGAGACGCATGGGTGAAGTAACGCCGCCTTTTTTGCGCCCTTCCCCCTACCGTACCCATCACCCTTGCTTTTTCCTACCCCAAGTCACACCCCCTCCCCTTCCTCTCCCTCCCTCTCCCGCATCCTCCCATGGAAATCCATCTCCCGACCGCACGTCTTCACCGTTAATAATATTTTTTCCCGAAATAATGATTCCCCCTTACATTTTCGGGCATCGCTTCCTCTTGGGGGTTTCGCAAATTCTATTTTTTTCATCTCTCTCTCTCTGTCTCTCTCACTCACTCAAATCCGTGTGAGGGAGGCACAGGGAGGGAAGGAGAGAGAGGTTGGGGGTTAGCTGAGGCGACGGGGTGGAGCGGGTTTTTTTTTTTATTCTTGGGACGGAGGGGCGCGGCTCGGCGAGAGGGTGGTTTTGGCGCGTTGGGTGTTTCCCCGCGAGTATTCCGTTCCATCAGTCATCTTCAGTCGCCCAACGCCCGGCGAGTGCCCTCAGACGTCGGCGTGGGGAAAGGGCTCCGGGGTTAAAAGAAAAACAAAAACGTAGCCCCCCCCAAGACAGGATGATAAATCTAACTTTTGCGCCTCTTGTGTTCTTCCTCCAACCGTCGTTTGAATGAATTCCTGTTTCTTTTATCCACATCTCATCTCAGTGGTTCACGTTTGAACTTCGGGCTCCTCCTCCGTGTTTGTCTTTTTTACCCCTTCCACCGGGGTGTCGTCTCCTTCTGCCCCATAATCCCCTGGGTCTCATCCTCGACCATGCTTCCATTTCTCTGCATTTATCACCCTCATGTGCTCGAAGTTTCTTGTCTCCAACTGTCTGTCACTCCTTCCTCCTATCCACCATTCCGCCTCTTCCTCATTTACCTCTCTTTTTTTACTCCCTTTTAGCATTTCATTCCATTATTTCATTGTTTTCCATCATCTTCTTACCCCGTGTTTCATAACTCATAGAGAAAATATTCAAGTAGTCTAAATTCCAACCAAGTGAAGATTTACCTGATTGTGGCATTCAAAAGGAATGGTGGAGGGAAACGAAAGACTAAACACTCTTTGGAATAGACTCGATGATTCATCATTCATAAATGCAAACAACAAATGCAATAAAGTATCACAACTCTACATATATTTACGAGCCACATCTACTCTTAGTAATGGTTTCAGTAATATTCTTACCCTGGCCGTTGGGACACAATCGGATTATCTTCGGCGAGACCGCGGCTTGTTACAAGAAATTCGCTCATCAGTTATGTAAAGCTAGTTTTTCGGTGGCAATTGCAGCAGAATACATTATCCTCTGTATTATTTATGATTCATTCTCCATTTCTACTCGGTTGCTTAAACAACACCAGACACAACGACCCCTTATTGTTTCTTTTTTCTCTCCGGCGAATTTTGACAGTATGGTGGGCTGAATTCATAAAGCTCCAATATAAAATACCAAAATTAAGGAAATAAGTATTCAGTGTAATCAGATAAGCCTTCCAACTATTTCCAAAGTAAGTTATCACCAGCAATACTACCAGATGATGATTCTTTTTTGCGGTGTTTCCCACGTTTTTTGAAAACTCATCATATTTTTACATAGGGTATTCTGTATCAATTTGAAAAGTGGGAGTTTAGCAAGATTTTTATGTTCACTTTATTGAAGTTAATTTGCGAAAATTGCTACCTACTAACTATACTGACCCTATAAAATATGTCAATTCGTACATTGTATATGCAAATCATTTTACGCAGAAAAGAAGGATAATGAATTTTGCACTTCTTTGCAAGTCTTGATTGCGGCCTCCAAACCCTAAAAAGAGACGAAAGTTAACTCCACCAAACACAGTTTTTGGTCATTAGTTGAGATAAATCTGTTGATAGTTATAGTAAATAGTTGAGATAAATTAGTTGAGATAAATCTCAACTAACTCTTAAAGTGAAACGCCCAAATCTTCTCACATTCCGTTTGACACAAGCTTTTCAACCGACGCTGAAGTAGGTCGCGAAAAGTTTAATGATAACAGAAATTCCTTGGGTGGAAATTCTAACAGAACAAACTGTACAGATAAATAAATTGATTCCTCCATCCACTTCAGCTTATACAAAATAGTCTCCCTAAAAGAACGTAAACAAAGTGCGGCCGGAAAGAATTAGGTACTAATATATGCTTATGATGAAAAGGGTTATTTTAATTGGAGGCAATAGCAAGGGCCATTGATTAATGATTGGTAATTGGTGCAATTACTATTGGAATGAAATTCAGCGATAGAATATCGATAGATAAGCCCTCACAAGCTCTTTGTGAGAGCGAGATGCAGTGATAAAATATGAAGGGAGACCAGTATGAACTGAAAAGGAAATAGGCATAGATATTCAACATCATTGTTTATTATCACTTTAGGTAATTTTTTGAGACAAAAAAGGAGAAAAAGTCAATAGGTAGTGGAGGATTGGTAGGTCACACATGGAGAGATATTGCCCACTTATACTGGAATTATACTCTTGAAGAAGACTTTTCACGGAACTGGATGAATTTTTACAGCCTAAGGTATCTTAATGCCATAAATGAGAGTTGAAAAATAGACGTTCCGGTATTTTCCGAGCTAATTTTTCCGAAATTTTTGGCGTAGGCGATTGTGCTGCAGGCAAAAGAAAAAAACTATGTTAACACCGTAAATACAATAACTACGAAAAGGTAAGTGATATACTGATTCGAAGAATCGCTAGTTAGGAAGTGTGTTGAGAGACTTTGCTATGAAAAATCCTTATTAAAACATCTTTAAGTCATAGAAGGTACTTTGCACACATCTTAAAGCACAGTAGTCCATTTTATATATATTTAGAATAATGCAAAGCATGCAGCGTACGACGAGTACTCAGGGAGCAGTTAGGAATTATTTATTTGATATCGTAGGATCTCACGTGATGCTATAACAATACGATCGTAAGATCGGCACACTTATTAGATTAGATTAATATTTATATAAAGATTTTTAATTAGCAATAAGCATTATGTTATAATCAATTGTGGAAATAGTTTGTGCGAGGGAAGCCTAAAAGTTTTTATCTGTTAATACATTCTTCCCAGAAATTTGCTTTTCATAGTACTTTTCACTCCAACACTCATAGTAGGTCTCAGTAGAGACGGTTTCGAAATCCGCGTCTGAAGTCCGCATTGTCTCAAAACACATTGTCTCTTGGAGTGCAGGTGAAGACTGTTTTGCCTCTCAAATATGGAATCGGTTAAGACCTTTCATTTCTTCCCCGGACTTGGACTCCATGTGTGCATGCTTCGCTCTTTCGCTCCACTTCACTCCACGGGTCGTGTCTCGTCGACATTAACACAAAGCGTTTCAATAACTCCGGCTCGAGAAACGTTCCGTCGGCGAGGGACACTCGCGGTGGGGCTTCAAGTCGTGGAGGCGGTGGGGGCGGAGAATAATGCTGGCCTTCCGAAGCCTCGGTCGCCGCCGACGAGAGCACAGATGTGTCCGGGGCAGTCCGGTGCAGCCCGCCGGTTAATGCATTGCCTCGAACCCAACACTCAACCGAGATTGGAGCCGGACCCACCACCCCTTTGATGTGGCCGCCTCAGAGCTCCCCCGCCCTCCAGCCTCTCGACACAGCCTCCTCCTCCACCCCTCCGGCCCGCGCCCGACTTCCCGCTCTGCCAAAGGTCCGTCTCTCTCTCTCTCGCTCATCCAGCGGCAATTTCCTCGACGGAGAAACCTTTCCGGCTGCCCGAGACGGCGCAAGTGGTTGAGACGGAGAGAGAGGGAGGGAAGAGGAGGGAGAGGGAGGAGAAGGAAGGGAGAGGTGGAGGTTTTTGGAAGTAGCCGGTGAAAATAAAGAAAGGGAAGTGAAAATGGAAAGAATTCCGGTGTGCCCGCCTTTCATCCCCCGCTCTCTACAAACCTCCAATCTCTTCTCACCCTTTCTTGTTTTTCACTCCATCCGCCTCGCTCTCTTCACCTTTTTCTCTCTCCCTCTCTCTCTCTCTTGCTACTCTCGAAAGACCAACCACTTGCGACCGACATCGATTCAGTCCGGAAACCCTTTTTTTTTCTTTTACTCTCTCTCTCTCTCTCCCTTTCTTGGTGGTTTTTGTGGAGGGAGGAATGAAGGGAGAGGATAATGTAGAGATGTAAATGGTAGAAAAAAAGACCTTGCAGGAGGAGGGAAGTGAGAATTCCATTTCAAAGAAATTTTCAGCGGTCGAACAAAGAATCTATACCGCCCTCTCACTCTCAGCCGTCCACTTCTCTCCAATTCTTTCCATCCCCGTCCTCGCCAGCCCTCCCCCGGTCTCTTATCCTATTCACCCTTCCACTCGTAGCTTACCCCATAGCTCCCCTCTTTCCCCTTCCCCTCCCACTTCACCTCTAATTGCACGCGCTCCCATTTTCCCCAACGGCACTAGAGGATTTTTGCTTTCATGTCCTTTGTAATCCCATCCTGGTCTCGTAAAAAATGAGAAAAAATACGGTTTACTGATGTGTTGGAGAAATAAACAATGGGGATGATGATGATGATTTTAATAATTTTCCTGATTTTCGCATGCGAGGAATAGTCCTGAGAAAAAAATAATTATGCCCATACACCCCTCTCTTTGGCAAACGGTGTCAAACCTCTTCAAACATAATTCCACCGTTCCTTGCTCCCTCTATTCCTTCACTTCATCTCTCTTTATTCCTTCACTTCATCTCTCTCGTTCACCTCTCTTCTTATTCAACGTGAGTACTCTTCCTTCTCAACTACCGTTTCTTTCTTTTCGTCGTCCTGTATTGGCGGCGCATGCAACAGCGAGTCCATGCTGGGAACCGATCAAAGAGGCGACGGAGTAAAAACTTTATTTCCTCAGGAGTTGGATAAAAGGAGCAGAGGGAGTGTTCCAGGAGGGGTTCTGAGAGAGTTGAGGGAAACAGGTGACGATTGGAAAGGAGTGTTTCGCCACGTAGTCAAAGGAGAGGCCGCTATGAAGGCAGTTCCCTAGCCGAGCACAGTAGCATCGCCAACGAGTGACTATGGATTTTTCTTGAGCTCCCCGCGCACCCTCCTGCCCCCGGTCAAAATCGTTTTACAAAAATGCGTCCGCTGAGCTCGCGTTGAGTATTCCTCGCACGCCGAGCACCCACGTTTCGTTTCTCTTTGTTTATCTTTGTTCCCGAGTAATTCGAGATTACAGTGGAGGATTTTTTTTTGTCCGAGGGGTCGAGGAAAATTTCTGCTTCCCCCATGTAATCGGATTGGCAAAGGTAAACAATGCCAACGTTTTCCGAGAGTGAAAAAATATACTCTGTTACTCACCAGGCTCCGTTTTTTTAGGGAGGGTGGGAGTTTTGGTAATATCATTCATGACCTTTGCGGGAGGAAACAGCACTACGTCGGGAACATTAAGGCATTGAGTGAAAATCATAGAATGGACACCCGAGTGGGATCTCTGGCTGAATGAAATTTAGCAATTGAAGAATCCAACAAGGAAATCGAGTTATTCAGTTGAATATTTTCTAATAATTTTTAAAAGTTCACCAATCGCTGAGTTTAAAACCGTCCTTATTTTTACGGAACCATTAATGTATCTACCAATCACACATTCCATTGATATATGGAGTATCATCATTTATGCTGGTACTTGAGATTACTCCATTGATTTATGATGTGTAATGAATTTATATCCGAGAATCTGGTCAATGGTACACTTGCAAATAAACAAAAGAAAAAATGATCTCCTATATCCCGTATAAAATCAAAGTCTCAAAGCCCGACAGTATTAATTGCTTTTTGCGTTTACTACAGCTTGAAGCGTGCATTTAAATCATTTAGTGATAGAGTGAATGGAGTATTTCAGAGCACGATTTATGTTTGCATCCCAAACATCAGCTGAAGCCAATTTCATTCTAAATACGAATGCAAAAGCTGCGGGACTACTAATTCAATCACGGATTTAATATATATATATATGCATGCGTATTTATATGGCACCTGATAATACGAGTCTGAGCCATATTTTTATTACTCATGTGAAATAAAAATTTAAACTATCACAGTCGCAAATCCCAAGCTTGTATTTACGGCATTAGCTGCATTCGGAGTGCATTTTGCCACGGCTCTCATCCCCACACACAAGCGCCGAAAGGGGAAACCACCAGGGTTCCCTCAAAGCGTAATTTCATCAATCCAGAAGTCCGCATTCAAAGCTTCCGAGCGCTTTTGCAGAGGAGATGGAATGACCGCGAAAGAAGGGGCGGCGGAGCATTTCGCCCAGAGATTCGGATTGCGACCCGGGCGCGCCCTTCTCCCTGCCCACCCCACGGACTACCAGACGCATTAGCTAACCCATTTACCACGTGTCCGTTCCCGTATAAACAGTAATCCGCTCCACCACGTCAAAGTATGGCCATTTGCCCGAGACTGGTCTCCAACCGCCCGAGAGATCTTCCTGCCCCGTGGAAGGACGTCCCTCCTCTCCCTCCTACTCACCTTCCCCGAAATGTTGTTTTCGTTCTAAAGCGTCGGCGTCGGCATCGCGCGACTTCCGCTCACACTCATTATTCCGCCGAAGGAAAAGCGGAGAGAGAGGTGGATCTGGGATGAAGGTGGGTAGGGATTGGTGGACATTGGAAGATTTTGGGTGGAAAGATGAGAGATTGGAACATTCCAGACGATATTCGACCCGCAGGACTACTTAGCACTTGAAAAGCGATTATGATAAAAAAATTCTGGAATCAACCTCGAGTATTTTGGTCAGCATGAGATAAAAATTGAATATTTACTAGTAGCAAAAATACTACTTAATCTAAGATTTATAGTATTAATAATATCATGCAGGACAGAGAGAACTTATGCAATGGCTTATTTTTAGCAAAACTTGTTAGGTGATATTTAGGAAAAATTAGAATCATATGCTGTTCATGTGTACATACGTGTGCAATAAAAGCCTTAGACATTACCAAATCTAATCACCTCTCTGGTATCTCCGGTATTATCTATCATCGCCCCTAATTGTACGCGGAAATAATAACATTTTAGCTTCACTGACCCACTAACTCTCTCGGTGAGTTGAATATAACTTTTGCGGTCCAGGGGTGAGTGATGTGGTTTTTCGGGGGTTTCTCCGTGATTGCGTGGTTGTCCACCAACGTTTGCCCTCCGCTCCTTGAGGACTCTTCAGGATAATGGTGTCTCTGCGAATCTCGCAGGTTATGAGTTTGGGAAGGTGGGGTGAAGGGTGGGAGGGGTGGAAGGGGGGAAAAGATTAAAATCGGTCAAGAATTATTTAATTATATTTATGTTTATTGGAGCAAATTTATTTTATTTATTTAATGTGGAAACCCACCAAGTTAACTTGCCTGCTATTTTTATGAAGCACAAAATATGACTGCACATTTGTGTATTGTATGGAATATTATAAGATTTGAAGCAAAAACCTATATTTCATCATATTAATTAGATTTTTTCTGATATTATCTGTCAGAATAGGTAGGATAACAAACAGTGATTAAAATTTCCTTTTAAAAAGTGATGCATGCTGTAAAACAGTTTTACCGTGTTTTTTTAAGAATAAAAAAGTGTATATCGTCAAATCCGGGACAATCAGGTAATTAAAAAGTATACTTATACTATTCAAATTAACAACATTCAATAATTTACCAAGTTTCATAGCCGTGCAACGTTTCTCATTCACAAATCGAGAGTTGCACATTCGCGAAACGGTTTTTGGCTTATTATTTTATATTACAAAATATATTTCAGAATAATTTAATTAATTATCATAGTTGGAATTTCAATTGGCAACACATGGAAAGTAGAAGAAAATAAGGAAAAACATCAAGCTATCGTACTTACTTGGATGTATTCTAGCATCTCATTTTCAGTTCCCAAGAAATGTGATGCGTAATATAATATAACGATAAGGAAAACGCCATCATCCAATTGGTAGACGTAACCCCAGAAGGCTTCAGAGAATCCAAACTGGAACGCCATATTGCATGAAATACGATCGGGAAAGATGATGATAGATGAGGAGTAGTAGACCCTTAGCGCTGAGGATTAGGAGTGGTATTTTATTTCAAGGACAACTATTATCCAGATATCCTCACTGTTGAGGATTTCAGAGAGAACTCCACTTTAAAACTTAGGAGGGAAGAAGAGGTGAAAAATTTGGACATGAAGAAAAAACCTTGGGCGAGTGAATTTGATGCACAACACTCGATCGCTGATACGTCACATTCGAAAATGTAAAATAGGAGCAAGAGTTTAAATCGAGGGAGGATAAATAGCACATGGGTTTTTTTCGCATAAGACCATGCGCTCATCAGAAAGGAATAAAAATAATGCCAACACCACCTCCTCAACATCGTAGTAGAGGAGTGTCTGTCTATTTGTGACTAGAGAAGCGGAAATTTGGAAAAGTTCAAAAGGAACTGTGAGAGAGGTGGGTCGAAAGGATACTAGAACGCATCACACGAGCGGCTTTGGAAAGGGCACGGGAGGTATTTGTACAGGAGAGGTGAAGGGTGGAGGAAGAGCCAGGATGGGATAGGAGAAGGGTTCAAGAGGTGCGGGGGTGAAGTGGTGGCGGGACTAAAGGGCTTTCTTCCTCCAGGGGGTCGAGTAAAAAGGCTTGAAAAAGAGGGCATATGGTTGGTCGGATTCCCTTTTCTTGGAAGCATCCTCACATCTCTACAGCGCTTCCCTTTATGTTTAGTTACATCAAACACAGCGGGAAACTTTGTCGAGATGAATTCGCGTCCAAAATGGACATGAGTACATAAAAAAGTACATTTTACATCATCCCTGCACTGCGTCGTTTTCCTCTCATGGGTTCCGTTTATAGAGCAGAGTAAACGGTCCTTGGATGCTGCAATAATGTATTACAAAGGGCGCTCTGTCAATCTAGTGAAGAGAATTTTGTTGTTTTAAGGTCACAGGTGGCAGTGATTTACATTATTCTAGGTGAATACCAGTAATTCCAGGCTAAATTATAATACTGTTTCCCTTTTGCTCTGCCACTACTAAGAAAGTGCTTAGTTAAAAAAAACATTTTAAAAAATCATAAAAACCACATTCTGTAATGATTGTTATTTTTTATCTTTCTTCATCTCCAATAGAATGCAAATTTGAAATTTCAAGAATTTTTAAGAATTAAATTTCCCATTTAATTTAAGTTTTATCAATCATAATAAAACCTCTTATGATTCTAAAGTTTCCATGAACCATTGATATTAATGAACGCTACCCCTTGGTCGTAATTAAGTGCGTGAGCTCTAAGGCAATACTCAAGGCAGAGGCTGAACCCTAGAGGGTGAACGTTACATGACTAAACCAACTAATTAAATTAATTTAATTAGGGGAATGTTAATTTCACTTACTTATCAAATTGATGAGGTCACAAAGTCATTTATATTGGTTGATGAAACTCCTCAAGAGTAATTTTTCACGACGGAAAGGTCAGGCAAATGAAAACAAAAACTCCGGAGTGGTTCCAGCTCCAGCGTTTTCGGATGGTTATTTTAACTCTAAGCTTGAGTGTCTTATGAGAATCGTGGGTCATCTCCTGGATTAACTCATAGTTACCGGGGACATTTAGTATTCATCCTTTTTTGTAGCACACATTGTGAGCAGCATTTATTTTAACGTTATCATCGTATAAAAGTTGTTGACCTGCACATATTCATGGTGCACTTACAGCTACCACAAGGGGGTGGCAGAATGAGGCATCATGAAACACTTTCAAACTTTGTCTATACAGCTGTGCGTCACTTTGGTAGCGAAACTAGTGATGAGTATTGAAGAGTCATTGACGTGGACGTCAAAAATGAAATAACTTGCAAAACATTACGGAAAAGGACCGTGAGCTTATTCGTATGATTCAATGAGGCGTATCAGAAGATGTGTGAAGGGAGTTTTAACACACTCAACCACTCAACCACTGAGGAATAATTTTCTATTTTGTATGTACTCATATGCTGAGCCAAAAGGTATGGGATACGGGGAGTATATAGGATGGGGGTGGGGGGATCACTCAAGGATTTTCCTCCTATCTCTGCGGCAATGGCAATGGCAATTGAATCCATGTTCCCATTTCAGTGGCGTATGAATAACTCTTCAAGTAGATTGAGTATGTCGGATGGAACCTTAAACTGTGGGCCCCTTTTTGAGCCTTTCTTTAAAATTATTCTAGTGCCGGCAACGGGCTTTTCTCCACCCGTGCTCCCCTCCTCCATAATTCCCTAGTTTCTCCAAAAAAAAAGCCCGCCGTCATACGCAAATGGCATCACCTGTCAGTCACCACCTCCGATGACAACAACAGTAGTTAGAATGATCATGATGGGATTAATGTGAGAACTCTTTCCCAAAACACGTAAAACTGCTTGAGACAAAATGAATTCATGAGCCGAACGGGAAATAAAAAAGGACGGTAAACAAGGTGGAATGGGAGGAAATGGGAAGAGAGATAAGTGGTGAAGGTTCGGAACTCTAAAGTCTAAGGGAGTGGGAGGTTCGAGATGCCTAAAGGGGAAAAGAGAGTGGCGAGAGAGCTGGAGAGGGGGAGAGAGGTTCATGGGGGAAGAATTTAGTGGTTAGGAATTAAGGGGAAGTTAGGAAGGTTGGTTGTTATAAAGCTTCCAGAATGGTGCGCCGCTTACGCCATTATCCTATGATCAACCTTAACATTAAATACAGATCCTTCCTGGTCAAGATAGTCAAGTAACGGCTAAGGGACATCGGTTCGGCAACACAAGAGTCACGGGTTGAATCCCGTCTCCGGAATAGATGTTGTGTCTACGATAGGATTGAGAGCTTAAATTAAGCAGTCCGTGGAGAGATGTATTTTTAATTGCTTTACAAAAACGACAATTATGAACCTGCTGCAATACGGGTTCCAACAAATACTGACTTCTCAGCCCTAATATAGCACCTCCGTCCCTGAGTGATGATAAACAGGTGGCTGTCCTAGATATCGCGCGGTGGGTGCGATTTTTCTACGATAGATATAAAACTCACACCAATATTTTTGGCTTTGTGCTCTGTTTAAGCTGTTAGAAAAAATGAAACTCGATCATCGCTAAACACACTATAAATATCGTTTTCTCTGTCAGTCATAATATTTTTACCGGTTCCCATTGTGCTCCTTGCACATACTGCGGTGGATTCCCAGCGCTGGAAACTGCAAGTTACGATGATAGAGATGCGGTTTCCTTGCTGCTTTTCTCTTCTGCTTCCTGCTGATGCCTATGATGGTCGGTACATTGGTATTGCAAAGAAGCCATAGGTAAAGTCCTTGCGCTGCCACAACTCCTTAGCCTTGCACAAGTAACTACATTACACAACTCACCACCTCCCTAATGAAAATTCTCTCTTCAGAAAAAATCATTGCTTTCGACAAATTGCCTCTCTTCGTCTCTACTTGATTTCGGTTTAACCAAGTTTGAATTCAATGTGCTCCTCGCATAAACAGCGAAACTGTACTTACCGTACAGCATGGCAAATTAAGTTGGTTATAACATGCTTTTTGAACAATTTTTCTTAGACCAAATGGTAAATTAGGTGTGTTAGTTACAACGGTCACAACGTAACTTTTCCATAACATTTTCCTGTAGCAAAATATCTAGTATTGCTGCTTATAACGTGCTTTTCAATGACGTTTTTCTTTGGACCCTCACACTACACGTGATTGTTGGTAGCGAGGAAGTAAGTGAGTGGGAAAAGAGGTAGTAGAGGAGAACTAGGGATGCAAATGATAGGGAATCCTCCCTCAGGGTGCATTGGAAGGAGCGAAATCTGGGAGGGAAACGATGAGAACGGAAAGATGGGATGGAATCGTGGCGTACAGGGTCGAAAAAAAGAGGACGGAAAGAATAGTAAGGGGGCTGAAAAGGAATCGGAATGGGAGGGCGATAGAGGGTGCGGTCGGGAAGAGGGAAAAAAACCGAATGGAGTGAAAGCAGAGGGAGGGAAGAGAGAGTGAATTTTCCGGGGCAGGGGAAGGGTCCTGGGGTGAGGGCTTAGGCTTGGTTCGAGGGTAACTGAAAGAAAAGGTGGGGGAATTTTTAAGGTCTTCTTTTATTTTTTTTTCTCTCAGGGGGACTCGCGGGGGGGGGGGGGGTGGTAGTCGGTGAAAAAAAAGGGTTCGGGGTAGCCGGGGAAGGGTGAGGTATGGGGAAGTGCTGGAAGGGGAGAGGAGAAGTGGAATAAGAGGTGGGGATTTAATTTAAAGTAAAGCCTAGTGCCTTGTTCTGCCCCCCGACGCGTTATTCCATTCACCCCTCATCTCCATCCAACCCTCCCGATGCCCCGAATTTCCACCCGCTGCCCTCTCTCCCACTTCTCTAGATAACTGCGCCAGTATGTACATGTATACATGCTCCCACCTCATGGTTTCCCCTTTGCCTGCCCTTCTCCCTTCATTCTCTTTATCTCTGTTGCCCTGGAGAGTCTATATCTTCAGCTCCGACTCCCTCTTCCGCTAGTTCTACCGCCGAAGCCCGCCTCTCCCGCTGCAGCTAAACCGACTCGGCGTCGCTCTCCCTCCCTGGACCATCTCACCCCTCTTCCCGGCATACCCAGGACTCTCCCTCTTCTCTTCCTTCTCCTTCCCTCCCCGATACTTGGCTCATTCCCGCCTCTCACGGATCCCTTTCCCTGGATTTGGGCCCTTAATCGTCCTTCCAAGCCATTCCGCGAGATTAGCGGCCAAGAGAGCGCGCACCGCAGGGGATCTGGTGCCGCTATATGCCGTCAACGGCCCCCCACTGATTTCTCCCCCCGCTCCTCTTCGTCCCCAGGGAGTCGCCGGGGTCTCGAGTGTTGACCTCTGCCCTCCCACTGGTCCTCCTGTCCTCCGCCACCCGTTACGTCCGTCATTTCACCATTTCCTCAGCTTCTCCCGCTCTTCATTTCCCCTCCCATGAGACCCTTAACCACGATGGGAGGGTTCAAAAGGGAATTTTGATGAAATCACCAGTTATGATTCCTGAACTTTAGAAGAGAAACTCATTTCTCAACTCCAATTTCTCCAAGCAAAAAAACTTTATCACGTAAAATATGCATAACTAAATTGCTGCTGTGCAATTTAATACCTCCTAAGAATATTATGACCATTTCACGTGTTTTATTTGCAAAATTTGGTTGGGATTGGTATTACAAAAATTTAACTAATTTCGATTGACTCTTTACATCTTTTTCTACATGGATTTGCTGTAAAATGCATTATTTTACGAAAAAAATCTGCAAATTACGATATTAATCCCACCCCTATTGTAGAAAATGCCTGAATTTGCACATATCCTTGAGCCATCCACCCTCAAATGGGCTTTTTTATAGCCCCTTCAACCCTTCTACTCAGAGGCTTCAGACGTAGGGTCCCTGGGACGTCCTCGTTCACTCCATTTTGAGCGCTTCTCTCCATGCTTAAACGCCGTTTCACCGCCAGGCTAAGCCCAACCATCCCACACCCCAGAACAGTACTTCCTGCATGCATCCTCTTCGCCTCCTAATTCCGGGGACATCAGAAGTGCCGTGGTCTCACTCCGTTGATTGTGAGGGCTGACGCCTAAGCGGGTGGAGAGAGGGGAGGAGAGAAAGTCAGGCTACGTGTGCGATCTCCTCCGTTTAACACCTAAGTAGTTGCTCCCGGGTCGTTAAGACCGAAGTTGGAGTGGAAAATAGCGTTGCTCGGGCATGGCTGAGCTGCACATAAGTCGCCGTAAGCTGAAGTTGGGAGCGAGGGCTTCGTTTCCGTTCTTTCGTGGGATCGAAACGGAGGTTAAATGTCGTAATTTCGTGGGATTTGTAAAATACTATGCCTTTCACCATATTCGTCCTTGATGACGTGCGGTAAAGTTAAGGGTCCATGAGCTCGTTTCGTAAATTCAGAGCATTATCTATTTTACAGCATGGTTTCACGGATGAACGGGTAGATATAGCTACTTAGGGTTCCCAATTATCATCGAAAAGTATTTGAGTAGTAAACTGTGGCAAGGGATTCGTATCCACTAAACGTATTTAAACTAAATCATAGGATTGAGTTAATGTTTCTTCATATGTAGGACTTTTAATGCGGGGAAAATCAAATCCGTAATTTTTTTACTCATCATTCCGGTAACAGTGAAGACTGACAAAATAAACGAATGCATCTATCACTATTGTTTTCATTTTGGAATGGGGGTATGAAGTGACAAACTCAGCTTCCATCACGGGTGAGAAAAACTTTGTAAACTTTCCACGCATTTATTTTGAAAATTTTACAGTGTTTCTTTTCTGTTATGGAAGGTGATGTACAACGTTTCCACTTGAGTTTAAGCCGATTTTCCTACGTGAGTGGCAAAGAATTTCTAAATTGTCATGGAAAAATCATTTGAGGAATAAACCTATTTCCGATAACAACCCAACGGAACCAAGTGTGGATTTTGGCATACGTTGGCAGATAATCACAGAAGAAAATGACTCTATCGAATAGTTCACGTCCTCTTCATTCCCGTTATAGGAAAGAGTAACGAAAGCCCGCATCACTAGTAATGCCTCGTCATCGGGGTATGAATGGCAGAATCTGGGCGCTGAAGTGTCGCATTATCGACGGAACTCTATCTCGGCTTCATCACCAACTCCGCATATCCCTACTGCCCAGCCATTGAGGGAAGTAATCTCGGATCCTCCGGAGCCACTCGTTTTTAGAGGGCCCTTACGCAACGACCCCAACGGCCATCCACGGCCATTGGCGAGCCGCTGTCCGATCTCACAATGCCTGCCAATGACGGCTGCCCGCGAAAGAGCATATTGGCCAAGAGCAAGGCGCGAAAGAGTATCTCTCCCTAACTCTGCCTTCGATGGGCCCATCGACTCACGGACGGCTGCAATTTCCCTTCCACTCGCGAGTCGGACTCGAAAATAAAAAGGATGAATGGAAACGTAGGGGAAAAAATAGAACTGGGAGTACGTCTGCACGTGTGCCAAACTTTGAAGGTCCAGAATGAGCATTTGGAGGCATTTTTCTAACTCTCTATCGGAGTCGCAATTTTTCAGAGGTAACCGACGGCTAAGGTCATTTTGCGCCGTTTTGGAAAGGTGGATAATTTGTCACAGGTGGAAATTTTCCAGAGACTGGTGGGAGATTTGAGAGAAACCTGGTGTCGGCATTCGCCTTTTCATCACGAAAGGTAAAAAGAAGTCCTAAGATTTACGTCCCACCCGAAGGACGGAGGAGTGAACATGAAGTGCCCTCTTCGAATCATTCAACTAGGGACGTGTGTAGTGATGGAAAACCTCTGCCACTAATGGGTTTCACACCGGAACCCCCATAATATGAGGCCAGTGTTCTAATCACCACATCAACCCGATTTTCTTTCTCTCTAAATCTCCAAACGTTCCACCAAAAGTGTCCAGAATTGAGACTGTCCTAGTGAATGGTATCTCGATTGCACACATTCCAGGGCTTAGCACTCCATGTGAGTGCATCCTTCACCATTTATTTGAAAACTGAAAAAAAAATTGCTAACAACATGTTTTCGGAAGCCGCTCTCGCAAAACCGTTGTCAACCATGGCAACTGACTCATCTGAATAGTGATTTTCGCGGATGGTGTCCGGTGGCTAAATGATCTTCGGGGGTGATGAGAGGGAATTGTTTATCACGATAGTTTCCAGCGAGAGTAAGCACATCGGCTTTTCCCGAAGGTTTTCAAATTAAATTAATGGACTCAGGGCCCGCGTTTGCAGTAGTTGTCTTCAACGCTAGGGTGAAGCGACTTGCGAAGGGAGCAATGAAATTGGAACCCGGTGACGATGCGTCGCATTTTCTTGTTTCCTTGAAAGCTACTCAAAAGCTGGCTCTTACTAGTTCTAGCTCTTTCGGTAGTTGACTGATGGCTAAAATAATTCGAACAATTATGAATAAGGGTGAGTTTTTGAGTAGAGGGGATAATTTTAGCTTTGGTAGCGTGGAGCAAAACATAGCATGCGCTTAACAAAGGGAATTGAGGGTTCATGGCTTAATGTCCCATCCGACGGACGGAGCACTGATCTCTTACGTACCTACTCTCCACACTGAATTTAAGTAGGAACCTATTTACCATCAAAACATCAGAATGGGAGGCGTGTATTTTCAAAACCCCGATTCCCAATGACTCCCACGTTGATGCGTCATATTTCTAATTTCAATCCAAGTTACTCAGATCAGGTTATTTAAAAACTCTTAAATCTATTCCGTAAATGTTAAACTAGTTGAGTGATGTGGTTTTCTTTGGGGGGTTTCTCCGCGATTACGTGGTTTTCCACCAACGTTTCCCCTCCACTGATGGACGCCTCTTCTGGGTAATGAAGGATCTCTTACTCTTCAGGGTTCAGGGTACCCTGAAGAGGCCTCCAGCAGTGGAGGGGAAACGTTGGTGGACAACCACGTAATCGCGGAGAAACCCCCAAAAAAAACCACATCACTCAGAAGACATGGACCGCGAAAGTTTTAATCTGTTAAACTATTTATTTACCCTCTGCCGCTCACATTAAAAAATGAGACATCATAAATTGTGCCTTCACATTAGAGGCTGATTTCCTTAACTTTTAAACTGCTATTTCTATTTTATCTAACTTTACATGATATTGAAACGAAAATTTAGTGATTTCTACACCAATACTAATATTATTTTGCCAGTTAATGTAGTTTTTGACTGGCAGAGCTTTTTATCCACCATCTCAGATAATGTTATGAATTCAGGCAGATATGAATGGTTAGTATACCACTGGAAAGAGCTTTAGACCTCTTTGAGGAAATACGGCAAAGAAACACGCTGCAATTACACTTGCTATGTATTTCTTTTAACGACCCAAGTTTCAATGCTGTGCAGCATCGTTAGATGTCCTGGAACTGGTGATGCTAAGCTACATTGTAATTTGAGTCATTAAAATAAATATTTATCAAATAGAACGCAGTGTGTGTCTTTTCTTTATTTTCTAACTATGGAAAAAATCCATAAAGTGAAGCCGGAAACAGTTTCTTATAAATTAGACCTCATTTAATTCAAACGATAATCGCCAACGAACGCGCAGTGATAAAGTGGTTAATAGGATACGCCTTACCTTCAACTTTGTATTCTTCTCATCTTAATGGAGCATAAAAATATAATTACGGTCGATTGGCTTCATTCGTGATATTTCGGGTCCGCGTCTGCAAAAAAAAAAGACATTGCCAAATTTAACGTGCCCTCATACTGACGAACAATGGGTCAAAATTCATTTGCATTCCAGCCATTAGTTTTGAATTTCCAGTAGGCACCCGATCAAATCCTGCGTGGAGAATTCTTCAGTTAGGTTGAACATTATTCCCCATGGATATCGTGTTATGAACGGAAATCCAACCAAGTGACCCAAAAAAAATGCGAGTAAATACTTGAAAAACTTCTACACGAATGAATTAGGGCTTTTTTGCGCCATCAGATGAAATCGTTCCCACCTTTATTTTTGGTATTTTTTATACACACCCGCTATCCTCCCATAATTATAAGACTGCCACGAACGTAATTTATCACCAGAGTTTTTCAGTTAAGGTGGCATCTTTTGCTTATGTTTCCCTCAACATCCGCCCCGGGGCCCATTTCTTCAAAAAGGGATACAACAATAAATAAT
Source organism: Platycnemis pennipes (assembly GCA_933228895.1). Lineage (NCBI taxonomy): Eukaryota > Metazoa > Arthropoda > Insecta > Odonata > Platycnemididae > Platycnemis > Platycnemis pennipes. Next base: position 113,296,720 of record OW121847.1, read on the forward strand.
ATTGCTGCATTTAACTCACAAATCCCCATTTATCGCCCCTCCACACCTCATTTCTTCCCTTATTCCTCCCACCCCGCGTTTGATCCAGCGTTTGCACATCCGGTCTCCTGGATCCCCATTCCTCTTTACACCTCACCCCCACGACCCCCGCCCCCATCCGAGCTCATCACGCCATTTTCCTCGTGCCATTCCCACGTTCCCCTATACACACCCCTCCCGGAAACCTTTTCATCTGTAATGCTCATCGCCTTTATTCAAAACCAACCCGTTTCCCCCCCCTCTCCCAACTTCGCACCCTCCTTCTCTCCCCCTGTCTCGAATCCCCCTCTCCCTCGTCGTGAATAAAATTGAGAGATGAAAAATGGAGCGGGAAAATTTTTGGCACTACCTGGAAGGGGTCTGGAGTCTCTGGCCTCTCCCCTAAGTCTTCACCACAATTATCCCTGCAGTTACTAAGATGATTGGTTCGGGGAAAGCATGAGGAGTAGAGGTAATTTTGGGGCTTGTAGATACGAGAGGATAGAATCTTCATGGGCTAGTAATTTCTTCTGCGGATGGTTATGTGTTTCCCTTACCTTAGGAGTCTCATGCTTTCTGGGAGCTCAAAATTACGAATGTCATCACGTCCGAGTGGCCCTCTACTGCTATCAGTTATGACAATACTTGAACACGTTAGCAATATCACGCTAAATTTTAGATGCCGTAGATTTTTGGAATACTTGGAGAAACACCACTCCATTCCCTTTCTTTGAATAACGATGCTTATTTTATTCACTATACTATATTGGCAATTTTTAAATTTTCTTTGAACCCATTTCCATCCGAACGGCATGAATATGTAACTCAGTGACTGACACCTACAGGATGTCACATTATCCCAGTTTGTTTTCGGTTGGTATTTGCTCTCTTAATCGTTTTCAAATAAGTGATCGACTTCATATAATGTGACTTCCATATAGAGACTCAAAAGTTTTGCCCATGACGATATTAATCTCTCTATCTCGAGAAAATCACCACATTTAGTACCTTAGGTCATCAATAAGGACTTATAAAGTTGTCAGGTGGCTAATAAAGAATGTTTTGACCTAAAAACCGGCCTCCGAAAAAATATTACAGCTGACTCAGCCATTTATTTTCACTTCTGAATCTGGATCACTCTGGAGTACATGCGAGAAACTAAGGTACTGGAGGGTAATGGAGAATCAGGGGGGGACTGGTGGGGAGGTTAAGGTTTTGGGTGAGTAGAGCACTCTCCCCCCACATCTGCCATTCCGTAATCGACACCTTCACCCCTCGGTCACCCTCTTCATTCAAACCGTCCCTCGCACACCGCGCTCCCTCGTTGTGTGGAAAAACCATGAATCTCCTCGCGACTTTTCGTTTATCGCGAGAGGAAGGGGTGGCGCTCCTTTGCTCACGTCCCCTCCTCAGGACTCGACAGGCTTCGCTGCCACCCCTTCCGCATCTTCCGGGCCACTAACTCTTCGGCCGGCACAGAGCCCACTTCGGAATCTCTACCTCCATGGATTCTTTCTTATCTCTCCCCTCCATACGACGCTCAGTGTCTGTCCGCCTCCGCGAAAAGTTTTGATTCGGCAAGATTATCTCCCTCCCCAAGGTTAGATACCAGGAAAACTACTCACGAGTAGCCGAAGGAAGTATCATCCCATGGCTCTTGGAAAACAGAAATCTTTCTCCATTATATAACTAGGTGGTAGGAAAGTGCCATCATTACTCAGACATGAACCACCATATCACATGTCACATGTCTCTAGATCACGCGTCCCTTGTCAGAATCTCAAACTTTATCTTATCACATCCTATTGAGGGCCTTAAGACTTTGCGTTTTTAACTAAGATCATATTTAAGGCTCTTACAATAAGTGAGGAATACTAAGTCCCAGCATGGATTGTATATCCATTTATCAGTAGTGCTAAATTAATGGGCTACAATTTAACGCTTATGTCCAAAACTCAGATGTTTGTTGAGCGTAAAGATAAGTTAAGCTAGTGTTGAATGTGAAGTCACCTTCTCAACCATTTCAAAGACATCCAGATAATGCTAAGTCGGATTATATGACTTATTATATGTTCTTCGTTACATTTGGCTAATAATAATAATAAGCATTTATTGTCATGAACTCATCGGTTCTTTGGACATTGATGTATGAATAACTGAAGAATAAAACTGAAAGATCCTGAAATAATATACATTAATTAAATACACAAAATTTCCGCCTGTTACAAAGAACATTTAATATAAAACAGAAAGAACCATTTGAATGGGGTAATACATAAAGGTATCATGACTAGTAAATGCTGATGCGCACTTGTTCGCAGTGAATATAACAAAATAATTGTATTAATTAAATTGATAAATAATTGTCAATTGTTCATTTATAGTGGAAGGAAAAACAAAGAGAAAAAAAGTATATATTTCAACATGTAGCTAATGGCACAGCCATCCACACAATAAATCCTACTGATTTGTAGGCCGATTTTTTCAACAACATGTAATGGTGTACAGCATTCAAAATCCTCAGGTGGTATCTCAGGCACGTCGCACGACAACGGCACCAGATTCGTGCGTGCACGTCGAACGTTCCACCTCGTCAATGCGGCTCACATTCCGGTTCGTACCGCAGTCCCAACGGAAATTCAACTACGTTTCTTTCTCTGGCTACGCGTCGATATTCATGGTCTTTACACCCTCCACATGCTGAATTCCTCTTCCACATCCTCCCGCCCCCTGCCCTTCCCTTTCACTCCATAGAATTCCGATCTCATTCCTTAAAAACCGAGCCTCGACTCCCTTAGTCTGCCAAGCCATCTTCACCCCTTCTTCCTCCCTCCATTCTCCTCCTACCGCTCCCTCTCCATCAATTTTCCGCCCCTTCCCCATCTATTGACGCCTCCCTCCCATCTGCCAACCCACTTCAGACATTCCCTTCTCTCTCTCTCCCTCTCTCTCTATCCCTTTCTCTTTCTCTCTTCCGTCCCATCTTTCCCCGCCCAACCCTCCGCAATCCTATTCCAAACTCTCCTCCGAGCCTTGCCCCTTTTCATCCCTCACCAATGCGAGTAAACCAACCACCCAACCGCCCCAACCCCATGCCCTCCTCCCACCTCTTTGTTAGTTCACTCATGATTTTCTATATTCACCGTGCTGATCACTTTACTGAGGTCACGGTTATGCCTGTAGTTGAAATTTGCATCTCCAAAGGATAACAGTCTATCGTTGTTTGCTTGGTTAATATTGTATATGAGAGATATTGTATACGAATGAATAAAAACTCAAAACCTATGATAGCGTCAATTGTATAGTGACTGATTAACGTTAACTATAACGTGATGTCGATTTAATGTGACGGTTACTTGACTTATGACTTTAAAAAGGATATCAGACAGAGGTTTGACACAGGAGCTAGGTGCGAATAAGTGGATTTTGCAAATCAGCGTCTAAAAATTCCGTCTAACAATAAAACCGGGCTTACATAAATTTTAAAATGTTCTCCTTAAGTCCGAGTCACTAAAATCGTACATATCACACACTCCGTGAAAATTCCTTGTGTGTATTGTAATGAGTTAATATGGCTAAGCCAACAGGGTTTGGAGATTGATTAGTTACGTTTGCGCATATGAGAAAGCAGAGAAAAAGGGATCTCACCAACCCCGTGGTGAGGTGAAGTGCGCGAGCCCGTTATTCCTCGCCCGACGCAAAGGGGAAGATCGGCCCTCCCCTCGCTTTGTGCACTTCATTTTTTCCCCGTTCATCTTCCCGGCAATGCTCCCCGTTTGTATCCGAATAAAAGCCACAGCAATAAAGAGAAGAGGTCTCGGGTCTGCTCTCGGCCGCCAGCGTTAATGCACCCGCGTTCGAAAGAACGAAGCGCTCGATGCCAGGGCAACCGGGAAGGGTTCACTTTATCACTTAGGTTCATTTCCATGGACATCGATGCGATTAGCAATTTAGCCGACTGCTCCCGAAACTGTGGAATACTAGGCAAGAAATTTGGGTCAGGATCTATGAAGGGAATTTCTCTCCGCGGTTCTTTATTTTTTCACTCCCTTTGTTCCTTCCTCACCCACCGTCTTTTCCCAGCACGTGTTGGAATGCCATTTGCCTTTCCCCCACGATGTTCCACGAGGGGGAAAGTGAGTTAAGGCTCCACGAAGGCTCTCCAGATTTTCAATGAGTTCGAAAAGAGACGGTGTTTTTTCTGCAGACTATAATGGTCTCAGGCTCGAGAAAATTTTGTGAAACAATAGAGAAATACTTAAAGTGAAATTATTTTACCATTCCAGTGTTTTAGATCTAATTTGTTATTGAAACTTTGTATTATATAGTTTTACATCAGTACAAATGATTGAAGTTAAAATTATTTATCATCTTACTTAATTACGAACATTAGTGGTATCAATTTTGACCATGACAGACCTCTCAAATCGTTAAAGCGTCCAAACAAATCAGTTTCATCATGTATTAACTGTTATCACAAGGATTCCTTTAAATTCCGTGAGTTAAGAAACGCCTAGAAAATCCTGTACTTCCATGATTTATTCTAATTTTTGTCAAGTGTTAAGCATAAATACGTGGATGAAAACATATCAGCATGTTAAACTCTGACATGCCTTACGATGTAGCTTGTAAAATATTTCACTGGTTTCCGTAAATAGACGCCCAAACAATTGTTTTGGAAATCTCAAAGTGGTTTCATTCACCTAGCAGTAACAGCTCTAGATTTTCACAAATCACTTAGCATAGGTCATATTGCTGTTAGCGTATTTCTGCCCTAGTTGCTGCAGACGGTAATTCGGCATTGTTGACTTAAATGCACCCCAGTGGTTCAACCACATTGTAACGCAATTCAAGGAATCAATAGGTCTCACCTTAAATGTATAATACTACGGTTCGGCTAGTTGTAAATTTTATAATCCTGGAATCAACCTTTGCAAGGGAACGTTGCGCAGCGGTCTGAATTTCTTCGTGGAGTCGGGAAGCACTTCGTGGATTGCCGGAGAGTCGCGCATTTCTCCCAGACTAGACTTATGGCGGAACACCATTTCATTTCCACCGCCGCTTTCCCTTCTCGCACTCCTGGAACTTAAGTGTTATTGCGTTCCTAAATAATCCAAGGGCCAATCTCAGTCGGCTTTATTTCCCTTCTAAACCCGCCATTTCAACCCATCCTCCCCCCACTTTCCAGCAACCTTCACTCTCCTAACGCTTCTCGGAAAAACTACTCTTCTTTCCCGTAGCTATCCCGAGTCCTCGCCACTCAAGTCTCTGGCGCTCGCCAATCTCTCCGGGCGTCCGGTCGATCCCCCTTCTCCTCCTACTCTGGTCCCACACTTGGCCACTCTTCACCCCTCCTCCCCCTGGACCAACCCTTCACGTCTTCCCTCCTCCTCCACCTCCTCTCGCCCTCCCGAAGATTGTCACTTGCTGCCGGGACCAAATCCGCGGCGAGCCCGCCAGCCTTAATCCCAAATCTCCACGGAGGCCAGCTCTCTTCTTTCGTCTCGAGTGCGAGATGGTGTCGAGGGGATCCGGTCCATCGCCGGCCCCTCCCCCGCTCCCACCGACCCCTCTGCTGCCCCCTGGCGACATAACCCGAAGCCCTTTAAGGGTCGTTTCCCGGGAAGGCAGACCAAGAGTTATTTCTCATCTCGCCTTCATTTAATTCTTAATTAAACATTCCACTCCGCGTACCTCATGGTCTCCCGTTCCACCGGAGGGATCTCCTCCCTCGCTCACCCCTAACCCCACCACCACCATCCCCTTGCAATCACAGCTCGCGTTCCTCCCTGATTGCCCTCTTCCTCTTTATTCTCTCCACCTTTCCGTCTGACCACTTACGTATTTTTTTCGTCGTCAGTATTCATCCCGATTCTCCGGGTTATTAAATTATATTTTGCACTCCTTTTGTTTTCAAAATATGACAGTGATATGAGGGGAATGGAGAAAAGCTTCTCTCTCTCACTTTTTATTCCTTCGGCTAATTATCAGGACGCTCATCAAAGAAATACTAAAATGTAACATTCTGAATTCTAAAAATGATGGTTTGCGCGTGAGACTATATTTCAATAATAGAATTCTTTGTGTTCATACTTAATATACATACGATAACTTTGTATATACCTATTGTATACCATATAGAAATTATAATTTTGCTTTGTACCGTGTTACGAAGAATTTTCCTTCCTTTTTCGTTGCCTTTTGAGAATATTTCGTTTTTATGCTGCAAATTTGATAAAAGTAGTGTGGTATTGGAAGCCTTTATATTCTGAATACAATTCCTGTAACTTCTTGCATTCAACAGATTTCATGTGTATGAAATATTCCTATTGGAGGATAAATATTTAAACATCACTTAACTAGCGTAAAAACTAATAGCTACTTCATTTTTTTCCAAAGGCTCCATTAATCTCAATAGAGCACCATTAGTCATTTTGTTTAATGTCCTACATCACCAAAATACTTAAACGTTCTTTGAATAATATGTACTTAATAACATGATGGATAGATATTTCCATTGTGATACTTCACGCAGGTACTACAGTAGCAAACTGCAAAGTTGCTCCTTCAGACGTCCTGTATTTTAAAATGAGTTCAAATAAATGGAGCTTTGAATGATCATTGAAGTTATATAGTGCCGTAATTCTTTTAACTTAATTGTTGAAAAAGGTATCCTTTCTATCTCTTTCACAAAAAAATTGAACCAGAGGGTAGAAATCTGTGTCCATGAATATTAATTCCAAATTATCAAATGCTCATACTCCTAGCACTTGTAAAGTATTCATCATGGAGAAAGTAATTCCAAAACGTCATGGTTGCAAAATCGTGTCACTTTTAGGTGTACGAAGTCATTATCACTCACAAGAAGGAGTCATTAATTGGTCAGAGGATTAAAATGGATCGTAGGGTAGCTGAACACGTTCGACAGAGACACAATCTGCCTTTAAACTCGGAACCTCTAGTCGCTCACTCAAAACTCACTATTGGATACACATTTGCCTAAAAATGCCTTCAATTATTTCCTGGCATGAGCAAAATATTATTGCACGATTACTCCAATTCAAGAATACTTAATATCTTTAAACAATTTTATCCTCTCATCAACTTGTTTATCGTTTTTTGCTTGGAGGATAGTATAGCGTCGTGGCAAAGCAATGACAGCACAGGGTTACTCACCGGAGATCCCAGGCTCAATTTCGAGCCTCTTTGACACGTAGAGCTAAATCCAAGCTGAGTGATTTTCCGGGTGCCAAATCTTTATGTTAAAGCCTCAGGTGGCATGAGGGAAGGGTCTGGCCGCCCCACTCTAACATGTGGATTCCCACGCGGGGGTGCCATATTATTGATGAGCTTTATGCTGACCGAGCAGATTAATCTATTGGTAAAACAATGGTTATATGTCATATGAAGACGGTATCATTTTTATCGTGACTAGTAATAAATACTGTGATTGGTTTGACATATCTAACCAATCGATTCCTCAATCGACTAATCTCTTCACATTTACCTAAATATCTCCTTTTACAGCCTTTACTCCATTCTTCAAGTGACTCATACGAGGCCATTCCTCATCATTCTCACAATTTACTTTTTCCTCGACATCAAACCAACAAATCTCAAGATATAACCAATAGGATTTGTGCCATCATATTTTTCAGGTATCCATCAAATATCTACTCTCGACTCCCTTTCTTCTTCGTCAGTAATCCATCCTCATTATCTTCCATCTTCCATAAATCCATTATCTTCAGCGTTCTTCGTAAAACCACGCATAAAATCATACCTATTTCTTGTATGCATCGAAGAATGTGGGGTTAATCCCTTGACTCTAAACTGCAGGACCGTGGTCCCCGTATGTGTAGGATTCAACTTTCCGTGGAATGGATGCATTTGTTAGCTGTAAAGGACGACTTTATAGTCCTAAATTTGCTAAATTAATGAACACAAGTTTATTTATGTTTTTCCTTGGCTATTTTTGTTCGTCGCTTCTACGTTGGGGCATGCTACATATGTAACAAGCGCTAATAAACTTGACTATATCACGTATGACAGGTTTGTTATTTACGATAAAATGTGAAATCTTGGTAGTACATCTACAAAAAGTCTTATTCGGGGGACGAGGATCTTTCAAAAAGTTGCATTTCATTTACTATTCCATTGTAGTGCATATTTGCAGATTATACCTTGTCAAAAATTTACTGAGATTGAGGATAGTGGTAGACTTATCGGATATAGGTGAATGCGATGAGCATAGGCATTTTTCGAGAATACTTGCCCTTTCAAAGAGAGGTGTAAATTGTGATATTGTTCGTTCTTCTTTGTAAATTTCTGACGCGTATTAATCCCGCGTTTCAATCCATCCGCACGTTACGATTCCTCTAAAATTTCAAGCGATCAAAGGAGTTCCCGATATCCGTTTCCATTCATGCGGAAACAATATAAAAGTCTGCGTGCACGGGCACACACTCACACGCCTCAATGTCCCTCCCCTTTTTTTTATTTGCGTGCCGCTGCTTCCCGGTTTGGAGTGAATCGAGCGGATGCAACGGCGCCGCGTCGCGTCGAAGATTTGATGCACGAGACATTATGCGAGCAGGTCTCCGAGCATGTAAATATTATATATTATTTCCGTGCTTTAAATTTCAATACCCACGCAGCGAAAACCTTCCTCGTCCCTTTTATTTTAATCGCAACGTCGCGATCCACCCTCATAAAAATGATTCCTGTTCTAGAAACAGTGTTAACGGGTAATGGCAGTCACCATTGGAACGTTGCTTTTGCACCCCATTCAAACTGGAATGTGATCATGTAAACGAGGGGGGTGAGGCGTTCGTAAGGGTAGCGACGACCCGTGCGTTTGCGTAATGGTATCGCAGCCACTGCGAGCCGTAATAGATCAAATTATCACTGCCACGTGAGATCGCTCATTCAAATTTATAGAGATTACGCGTGGCCGTTCGACTGGTTTCATTGGGATAAGCTCGGACTTTGAAACCAAACGTCGGTGGTTTGAATTCAGCAATGGTAATGACCTCCACGTAATTTATGGTAGTTTGGACTTTATGAACCAATGGCAAACCAAAATACGTCCATTGGTATCTCGTCGGGTTATCTCGCTATCTCGCCATTAGCGGTCGTGAGTAAAAAAATAAATTGACTGTCGTAAAAATAAACGTCAATAAAGATCTGCAACGAGTTATTTGGTGATTTTACTTCCGTAATTAGCATATATTGCATTTACGCGGTTAGAAAAATTATGGCCTAAATTCTTTGGACGTGTGTAAAGAGGTTTCTACACCGATTCTCTGTATACCGTTTTCAGTACATTTTCAATAGCAAAACCAGGAAACGTACGAAAAAGAAAGGAGGAGAAATCACTCGCGCACCTTACGCAATCACTTGAATTTAAGGCGATCACGTTCGGCACCGAGTGCTATTGTCGAGGTGGATCCCCCCATTTCTTAACTGCATACTGACTTCCCATCCCTCCTCGGAGCACGGGCTTGAAGCAGGCCATAACGCCTCGGAAAGAGATTCTTACAGAATTCTTATCGCCGCCGGTTCGCCGCCCGGAATTGTTCCTCTCCCGACTGCGTAAAGAACACGTTTACGGCCGTCGTTTCCTCGGCCGCGAATCCTTTACTGCATCTCTACCCACCGACCGAAACGTCCTCCTTTCTTTCTCTCCTCTCTCGCAGGCTTGTATTTATGTTCTGTGTTCGCGGCGGCGAGTGCGTCCTGCCTCCTTCGAGGAGCTCTCTTCGCGAATTCCCTCCATTCGGTCGACCGTAAAACCGCGTCCAATCAGGTGGCCGCAAGTGAGGCCGTAATGCGGAGGGGTGGAGGGGGAGAGAGAGAGAGAGAGACGTTGTGACTGGGTGGAGTTGGTGAGTTAGGAGAAGGAATCGAGCGAGTAGAGATGGACAGAGAGAGAGGGAGAGAGAGAGAAAAATGAGGGGAGGCATTGATTCTCTTGAAAGGTTTTTTTGCTCGACTCCCTCGTTTTGTGGTCCGAGAGAAGTGAGTGGAAATATCCCGTTGGGAGAAGGAGGAGGGGGTAGTGATATCTCAGAGAGTGAAAAGATATAAATTTCGTTGGGCAATGGGAAGAGATGAAGTCGGAGCGGGGCGTGTGGAGGGGAGGTCAAAATGGTGAGGAAGCCACGTCAAGCCCTCCTCCATCCTACTGCCCCCTCCGCACACCCGAAATATTATCCTGGCAGGACACAGGAGCCGTGAGAGATGGAAATAATATTTAGTGGGAAAAAGCAAGGGGATTCAGTGGGACAAGGCTGATGTCTTGGAGGGAGGGAAATTTGGGAGTTTGAGGGTCTTGGGGAGAGAGGATAGTGCGAGGGGAGGGGGGGGAGTGTTTGAGTTTCCGCGCCGGAGGGGGATACGAGGGTGGAAAGCGTCGTCGTGGGAAGAGGAGGGGGGTCCCTTCCCATCGCTATCTGCCTCAATTTGCCGCCCGTCCCTTCCGTCACAAAAAACTTACCCGTCCGTCCCCGACACCACATACCCTCCCTCCTACGACGCGTGCTCCCTTCTCCTCTTTCATTGCGCTTCTCAATTCGTTCCCAGCATTCTTCGCCCGTCTCTCTCCATCCCGTCTGCGCTTCTCCCTTTTTCTCTCCACACCTCCCGGCCCTCAACCGTTCCCTCCCCGTGGCCTCCTCTCCAACCCTCCACATCTCCCGACTCAATTCCGCCGGGGCCCGCGAGCTCTCCACATTCCTGCCACGGGATGCACCTCGCGCGTCCGACCAACCACATCGTCGTGAAAAAAAAGAAGGGTACAACGCCGACACGAGATTTTATATTTAAGTAAACATTTTTTTCTCACGAGGAATCGTATCTAATCGAAAATATTCCTGGAGCTTCGTCTCGTGGGCTCTACTACCTTATCTCCCCCGCCCGGGATAGGACCAGAGGTTAAAAGCCCCCAGTGCTTCTCAGGACCAGGGGTGCACACTCAGACCCTTTTCGTATCCCACCTCCTCACACTCTCGGCCCTACCCAAGCTCGCCTCCCTCCCTCCTCTCCTCACCCATGAGTTTCGCACCCGCTCCCAAGTGAGTCCCTTCACCCCAACTACCTCCCTTGCACCCAGCTTTACCCTTCCTCCCCTTCCCTCCCTTCTATACCCTTAACCCGGCCGTACCCTTGCAAAAAGGCTTCCTTCACTCTTAACCCCACCATGCCTTTCTCTTTCCCTCTCTCTATTTCTCTCTCTCGGACACACACACGCTCACGGTACCTTAACCGTCCCGGTTCAGTTCGAACTGTATCCGCGCACATTCTTCATTGCTTTCCGAACTTTCTTTTACCTCCCCCCCCCCCCACAGCCTTTCCAATTTATCAGGGTTCGGGGAGCCACCTTCTTTCTGCCCCCTTCCTTTTTTTAAGTCCCTAGCGGCAGTGTAACAGGGAGCCTGTCCGCCTCGCTCCGCCCTCGGTGGTGAACGCCCTTTCCCGGCCACCTCTCGCACGGGAAAACCACCCCAACGTCTCCATTTTTCATTGTTGCCCTTTTAATTTCAATCCCGTTAAATGGACTCCTTCTCCGCGAGCGATTCTTTCTCCCCCCAAATTTTTTTTTCTTCACCTTTGGCTTAAAAAATGCCCGCCCTACCCAACCGTTCGCCTTATTTCACCCGCCCTACCTCTCTCCACCCTTACTGATCCCTCCTACCCCCATATTCTCCATCCTTTAATTTTTTTTGGCCGTGCACCGCGACCCAGAGCGCCCACCAAAGGATAACGCACCCGTCGAGTCTGGCCACCTTTGGCCTTTCGTCCTCCTCCCACACGACACCACCTTCTCTCTCTCTCTCTTTTACGCCATATCTCTCTCTCCCTCGCGCACACTTTCAAAGTTTTTAACGAGGTAAGTTTTAAAGAAAGAGAATGTTAATTATCGGTGGGAGTGTGGGAGATGGGAGAGGAGGGGGATGGTGGTAAGAATGCGTGATACGTGAGAGGGGCCCTTTAATCGTGAGAGTATCAGGTCCCTCGGCGTTCCCGCATTCACCTCGTGCACTTCACCCACTCTCCACTTATTTTTCTTTCGTGATTTAAACCGTTTCTTTTGTGCGAGTGCGTGTCTGGGTGGGCGGGACCTTTTTTTTGGGACGGGGAGGAGGGAGGAAGGCGAGAATTTATGCGAGCCACCATACACGCAAGTATAATATAAGGCGAGGAGAGGGGCGACGCTCACCGGTGAAGTTTTCCAGTTAATTGCTTCAGTTCCCAAGCCTGTGAGTTTCATTCAACATTTTTTTTAGGAGAACGGAACGCCGTTGTCGCTTTGATTTATCGCTTTATCAGCGATGTTCTTTCCTTTTACCCTACTCCCCCTGCTCCTGTCAGTTCCATCCGTTTTTCAGTCCTGATTTCCGATTGAATGAGCACTCAGGAAAAAACCGATTAGTCACAAAACTCGATGTAAACTTTTGGGTGTTCTATCTTTGCCAGCTCGCTTGGCTTACGGGAACGTGACATAGCTAAGCCACGTGGTCGTTCCCTAACATATCTACACTTATCATAAAACACACGAAAAATTTGTGCTCTAAGGGAAGATAAAGTACCCGTCATCAAGAAAATAGTAGTGATAGTTAACCTTGAAGATATTATAACTTGTTATGGGATTTTGTTGTTTAGGCACGCTTTTACCTACAAAAAATAAGTTTCCTCATTATTATATTTATAACACTGATATAAGCTACATATATTATATATTATATAACTAATATATATTATATATATATATTCAGTGACATATTCGCTGGAACAATTCCACATGAAGCATAGTAGCACATGTAAATATCCTTACAGTATTACGTGTTGAAATGTCTAAGCACTGTTGAAAAACTCTTAGAATACATTCATGCCCTTCAGATAATATTTTTCAGAAAATTACAGCCATTACAGTAACCATTTCAGTTCTCCATTGCACCAAACTCAATTGAGAAGCTCTCTTATTAGCAAAGGAATGATTTAACGAGGAATGGTGACATCATCAGTTAACAATACAGGGTTTGATTATTCTATAAAATTCAAAAAGATATAAATCAGTAATGGATTTACAAAAGCATTAGTAGCATGTCCTACGGAGGGAAGAAGAAGCAATTCTTATTGAAACAGATTGCTCTTTTCTGGACAAAATTTTCACTTAAGTATGGGCCCTCCAAATTTCTTCTTTAACAAACATTCTTCGGCCACTGTTAAAGTGTTTGCCTGTCAACCGAAATATCATTGGTTCGATATACACCTTCGCTATTGATGTTGTGTTCTGGTATTTGGGTATTTGGGATAGCAAAAACCGCATTCTCTGAATAAAACGTCCATTTTAATTGGTGGATAAGACAGTCATTTCTATAAAATAAACGGCCATAGGGCGGACACGAATGAATTCCTGAGAAACTACGGCGTAACTTCCAACAGTGATTCTTTCAGTTGTCCTACAGTCAGTCCGGAATCAATGCCTTATGGCACCAGTCAAGCAAACCCTCAAACAAATGGGAGTCATATTTTCATTCAAAACTAAATTACTTGTAGTCAGGTCGGTTACTCGCCTGCCTGGCAACCCAAAGGTCGCTGGCCCGAACCCCACTGTGGGTATAGATGTTGTACCTGTTTTAGGATTTAGCATGAATAATTTGAGTTCCCATTGTAACACTAATAGTTTAGCTGAGTCTATCACTAGTCCTTTAAAACAGTTGTTGGTTAAAATAGAAAAATATTAGGGATAACCATGTCATTTAATTGGAATCAATTTACGGAAGTTATCACTAAAAATACGTTATACTGCATCCGAAGGAGACACAGCAGATATAAATAGCAGTCGCATTGATCGTATTAGTTTGTTTTCTCATAGTATTTCCCAGCGAACTTATAGTAGCACATGCACATGTATGAACAAATTAGTGTCTCATATAATGAAGATTGAAAAGGGTAGATGACATTACTTTATTGAAATATATGAAGTAATAAAGCAAGTCACCAGAAAGTATATCTGGAGCACGTTTCTTAACGGCAGTGAGGCATGGAGGATGGCAGCAGCGAAGAAGAAAAGGGTGGAAGCATTCGAAATATGGTGCTACCAAAGAATGATGAAGATAAAATGGATCGACCGAGTGACAGATGAAGAAGTCTTAAGAAGAGTGGGAGAAAAGAGAACTCTGATGAGAACTATAAAAAGTAGACGGGACAACCTAATCGGCCATATCTTAAAACACGAAGGCCTGATGAAGATAATCATCGAAGGAAAAGTGAACGGGGAGATTGGAAAAGGCAGGCCTCGTATGAGTCATACAGAACAGGTCGTAAAGGACGTGAAAGAAAATTCCTTTCTACTGAATATTAATATGAAGAGGTTGGCCAATAGAAGAATCGAGTGGAGGGCTGCGTCAAACGAATCCTAGGATTGTTAACCCATGATGAGGATAATGATGAAGTAATATTTTTCGGCAAACCCACTATAATTTCGATGATTACCTAATCAGTGGAAATAAGAGGTTCCAGATTTTAATGTAGAATTCATAACGGACCATCAATCGACCTTCAACCAAAGAATATTAAAACAGGTGAGTAGAAGTGAAGTAATACCTTAAGTATCTTGGATTTTAGGTCCTCGGTTGGTAAGGTACGTTACCGACCTTGCTAACACATTCAGCAGATTGGAATATTTGTTCCCGTCAAGTTATCACCAAAGCGCTAATTGTCACAATAAATTGGTCACGAAAAGTGTTTAATCTCTGTTTCTTTTATCATATTCATGCTAATGTCTTCGTGCTCGTAACTATCGTAAATAATCAAGGGTATATTTCGGGTTATCTAATTTGTTGTTTTCATTTTATTTGGCAACAAATAACTTGCCAGAGACTTTGTGCGATTTCCATTGCGTCACTTTCACGTAAGCGCTTTTATCACTTGCATTGAGGAAATTTATAACCAGGTATGGCTTTTCTGATGTGGAAGATAAGATGTGCTTTATTTGCTTCATTATTTATTAGACCACTACTTCCGAAAGTTTTCATGCATGCAGTTAAAGGTTCCTCTTTTCGCTCGGATTCCGTTATGAAAAAAAATTTTTAGTCAAATTGGCAACTAACCGGCTTGACAACCATAAAGTAGTTAAAGGTATGGATGATATATTGGTCATAGGTACGAGCTTTGGTTAAACGGAACAATAAACCCTCTACAGTGGAATAATTTGGAAATATAATTCTTCCATTTCTCTCCATGAAAAGGATTTTGTTCTAACAACACTTCTTTTACTTATCCATTTCCATTGTTAAGTTGTTTTTCATTGCCATTGTTATGAGCGAATTCTGACATTCTGTACGCTTGTGCATTTTTCCTCGGTGTTTCACTAACCTTTAAATGACTGATAACAAGAAGTCCTCTTGGGCTTAAAGCTTCCGCACAAGACGTAAATATTAATTGTATCCGTAGTAGGCAGTGCTTGCATACGCGCATGCTCCGGCGTTAAAATATGCATCGACTTCAAGCATAATATAATCCCAAAAACTGTGGAACTTATGCTGAGGGTGGAAGTTTGTCCAGAAACGTTTAAAAACCAATGTCGTCACAGTTGAAGGAGCGTGGTACACATTATCCGTTTAAAATATATTGGGGGCTGCGAGGCAGGCCTTAAACTTTTGGAGATGAGCGAAGGGAAAGTCTCTCGTCACGTGACTTTCTCAGAGAGAACTAGGATGCAGTGGGCGTGGCCTACCTAGCCTTTTGAAATTTCAGTCGCTCTCGGACCTCCGTGGAGTGCTTTTGGTGGATCTGCTTGCCGTGTTGCCAATTCATTAAGTTACATGGGTTACGTGTGAGTGATAGCTGGGTTGACGATTTGGATGACAGCAGTGCAGAAGTCGCTTTGACAACACCGTTTGACCGGAGAATGAAACTGGGAAAGAATACTATCTTTCGTGTTTTTAAGATCGTCAATATTTTTTATTCAAATTAAATTTAGATTAGTAATAAAACCATTTTTTGGCTATTTTTTACATTCAAATTATAAGTATATTGAAGAGTGTGAAAAATATTGACAGAGATTCATGTTGGTTGATCTATTCCTCTTTTGAGCACACTTCTGCTGCTTCCGTTTTCGGGGGAAAAAGCATTCTCTTTTTTTCATTCAGGTATGGTTTTTGCTCTCAAAATGTCACCTATGAAATAACCTATGTATTCCCTTGGTTTACTCTTTTCCGTTATGGCCCGTGTTGAAATTCGTTATAAGAAAGACCTGTATTGGTAACCTTCAGTTTTGCTTCTCGCCTAGTCGAAGGCCACGCAGAACCCGTTTTAATATCGGTTAATATTTAGTAGACGCAGCACATCCAGTTCGGGAGAAGTACTCAACCATTAGGTATCCTGCCACCCTTCCTGCCTGTGACGGAAAATCCCTTTATATCCCTACTCTAATGTGATTTCCAGTGATTCGATTCGCGGGGATGATAAATAAATCATCCAAATCTGTCTCAATCGCCCATGCCGCCTCGCGCAACGAGTTTTTACGCATCATTTCCCAACCCCCGACGCCACTTTCATTTCATTCTGAGACGGATCATGTGCCCTACCCACCGCGTCCCCCAAATATATCCTCCCTTCCTTTGCCTTTCCTTCAGCCGCCGTCCTCCCTCATCCCCATCCCGACCCCTGGCTTCCACTCTCCCCTCACCTTGCCATTCCCCACCCCCCCTCCCGAACCACGGCACACGGCAGCCTCCCACCCCCCTCCCTTCCTCCGCACCTCCACCAACCACCCACTCGCGACGCCAATTATATACCAATTTTCGCCTCGGATGATTCCTTTGCTGGAGACGTTTCTCCTTTTCTTATTCCCCTCGAGATATTCCCTTTTGGATTCCGTGTTGCCTCTCTCTCTATCCCCCTTCCTCTTCTCCCCCCGATGCCGCCGCCAACACCTTCCCCTTCCCACTATAACCCGCCCCCAAATCCCAAAGTGCACGTCGCCCCCAACGCCCACCCCCTCCTCTTCCCTCGGGACGGCTGAGGAACGGAGGGGGAGAGGCCCTTACATGCTCCGCTTACTCCTGAGACTTGGTACGCGAGGTCCGAGGGAGCTGCTCCTTAGAAGAAGGGAGGCCGCCCTGCCGGTCCCTCTACAGGCAGACATTGGAAAGGGGTGTGAGATAGGAAGGAAGGAAGCAAGAGTGTGGAGAAGCGAGGAGGGGATATCTCCGTTCGGGAGAGAGAATTTACTGGGATGGGAGGAGGGGCGAGAGATGGAGCATAGGGATTTTTTTCATCCCCGCGCTCAGTCTTAATGAACTTGGATGGAATTCACGAATCGTTTCCCTTTTTCCATTCACTTCCCTCTCCTTCCCTCTCTCTCTCTCTATCTCACAGCCCCTTATCCCCCCTCTCTTCCTTTCATTCCGTCAGTTTAATCCCGTTCCATTATTATCCTCTTGGGTTACGAAATCGGATTATTGGTTACGCGTGGACGAAAAAGAAGAATAGGAGATTTCCCCCTCTCTTTCACTCTCCACTCTCCGTTCCCCTGTCTCACCCTTGTGCCGAGTGAAGGGCGGAAAAGAATATGTGTCCGTGAATGCCACCAACGGCGAGATATCGAGGAATTGGGAGTAAAATGGAGTCGGCCACGAAAAAGTCATATTCGCTCGATAGAGGAGCATGCACCGTTGTCGATTTCGGGCTCGTTGCGACGCGTCAAATGATTTCCTCTCCGATCATCGCTTTCTCTTTCTCGAAACTGGTCTTCGTGGGGGGAAGATTGATAACCGATTGAATTTTTAATGAAGGCGCGAGGGAAAAACACGTTTGGGACGTTTGGGGATTGTGTAGTTCTAATCAGGGGCCCGAAAGATCAAGAAACGGAACGACGATATGTGTTTGACGATATTCAAGTCTGCACACAATCTTTTTCTCTCGATCAAAATGCATCGACCCCTGTCGCTTAAAGTGGTAAACCTAATTAGAAGGTTTTCACTCTTCAAGGTAAGAAGGTAACTGTGCCAGGCTAATGTAGTAGAAGGTTACAAATATCAAGGACTCAAAAATATATCACTGTTTCATAAAATGTTTATTGTCATAGCATACAACACGTTTTAACCGGTTAGTATCTCATGATGACCCAGCGGTTGAAACGCCTTGTACACTGCAAGAATATAAAATTGTGTTAAAGGGTAAATTTTTAGTGTTTAAGCATTCCTTAAAAATCTAAATTTCAATTAGTCTAATCTAAATCTAATTTATCTAAGATAAATTTTAATTTTCATTAAAACATTTTTGGATGAATAACAGAATATGGTAATTTATGAGCAAATCTGAGCATGCTTACTTTTTGGAAGAATCGAGTGGAAGGCTTTCTGAAACCAATCCTAGGATTGTTCACCGATGATGATGGTGATATTAATGATCTCGCTTGATCAAGAAGCTGGCTTTTTTTACTGCACTAATATTAATCAGATGTATAAATTATGCCATGTAATAAAACATGTCAAATACACCAGTGATTACTTGGTTCGTAATCAGTTTTAATGCACCCGGTTCGGACTCGTCCTAACCGCTCAACATAAGATGCAATCCGGTCAGCAATGTGCACCATCTCTTGATTGTAAATCCTATCACAATCGAAGTTCAGTCTCACACGTTATTGAAATTTGTGTGATAAGTCAACCGTTGCGCCTCGGTCAATAAAATATTGACTTACTTTATCTTTCTTTCTTTCAAATTAGTAGTCACAATTTATCACGCTTACGAGTCATTTGCATACTAACGATAATGTACATTGAATTTTAAGGATGTTTTATTTCTTATAACTATATAGTGCCTATACCTATTTCCAAATTTATGGAATGTTTATCTTATAAAATTGTATTAGATAGTTTTTAGTTATAAGTTCAGGTCATATTCACCACATGACCAATGCGTCAGTTGATTTTTAGGTTTACAGTTGAATCCAAATTTTTGCACCATTTTATGAGATTTCATGTACATGAATCAATGAGATCTAGGAATGAAAATTACCGTGTAATGAACACAAGCATTTCCTTCCAGATCTAAACTTCTTTCAGCTCCCCCAATACGCTACAATTACGCGAGAAAAGATCTCTACTCAGACGAACTCATTTGTGCCGGCCTTATGGCCTCTCTCCCCTTCCTCCTACCCGCCTCCGTGCTTTTGGCTCCTGGGGGGGTTTAGTCCGGTCAAACGCATTCGGTACGTGTTCGTGCAGCACATATCTTTGTATCTCTTGTGTCCGCTCCACAATACATAGTATATGTGCAGGGTTACAAAGTGAATCCTTTGCAAAGCAAACTACATGTGCTCTCTCCTTACGCGTTCCATTCCGCTGCGCAGGTAACCTAACAGAAACTCCCAACGTTCCCTTCTCTCTCTTTCTCTTTTTCCCTCCCTCTCTCTCTCTCTCTCTCTTTGCCCGGCGTATCCCGCCCGTGACGGGAAGAGAGCAGGAGGAAGGACCGCATTTCCCGCTCGTGTGGTAAGGGGAAGCTCACAGGTGCAAGCTCGCGAGACGACAAAACGAATGCACCCCTCAAGGGAGCGGAACAGTATTTAATTAAATCCTTTCCAATCCCAACGCCCGATCCTGTGGCCGCGAGCGACAGGGTGTGTAAAGTGTCCCCGGGCAAATGCTTTCGGGTGGGCCGCTAAGGGCCCCGATGGTTTGGAGGGAGCGTGTGAGGGAGGAGGAAAGGGGACAAGGTGTCGCCGGTTGACTATCCAAGCCGCGCTCCGGTCCAATTTCACCCTTCCGGCTACTGAGTGAATCCAGCTCTCTCTCCCTCCCTATCTCCCTCTCCCAAGCTCCGTTTCATTAAGCCCCGTTAGTTTTCGTGGTGTGAGTCAAAGGGATACATTTTATCCGTAGCGACCTTGGGTCACGCGCGCGACCCACATTGCGTGGGCGGGGAGGACGTCCTTTCGACCCTCTGCACCGAGAAATACGCCGCTTCGTGTGTCCCTGCGAATGAGACAATCGGGCCAAGTTCTTGATCGATTCATGGAAGAGTATCCGACTCCTTCTACGTTTTATTTCCTCAGCGCGACAGTAGTGAATGGTGTTAGTGGAATAGAATGAGAGAACTCCTCTCGAAAAAAGAAACTTTGTTTATCCTCCCAGAGTTACAAGCCTCGACGTAGTTTCCTTGTCATCATTCCGGCTTGCCTTTACGTTCTTGCGGAAACAGTGAGTACTTCTTTTTTTTATCGGGATGGGAAATTGAGGTATTCCAATCCTTCTTACTTTATATTAAAATTAACGTGGAATTTGTAGTTCAAACAGGTATCTCTTGTATTTTTGAAAAATGTGTCGTAAACAAGTACATTAATTAAGTGAACACAAGCTATAAGACGCTATGGTGTTGTTTACCTTTAAGATATATTTGTCGTTTAAATGATTCCGGTGAAAGCTCATTGTTTTCCGGCCAACCAAAATATTTTTTATTCTAGTCTCGCCTTGTGCACGTCCAATTCGTTCTTAACTCAGGTGAATGTGAGACGAACCCTCTCTTGTCGAAAATCCGTGACACCCATTGTCCGCTCTTCGGACGACTTACTCTAGCGCATGTATTTCTAAGGAGGTAATGGACTTGCCTCTCCCTAATTACCTATCTGGGATCCCAAACTCTTTTTCCCAGGTTCCATTACGAGGTCCTGATTCCTACCTCTTTTCGTAGTATTCCTCAAAAGTATTCGCAATGCGTAATGCACCAATTTTCACCAATCACTGATTTCAACCTGAATTTCAGATTACTGACTGCTGGCGACAGGGGTAATTGAGTATCTAACCCAACGGTGTTGGATAATCAAGCATCAGGGTAGATAGAAGAGCGGTTTCTTTCCCTCTACCACCTGTACTTTCTCATAAACATAAGCTACCCAAATAGCCATTCATGAGTTGGACGTGCCCAAAGAGGCCTCCCTAGGATTTTAATCTCTCATCAGTAGATAAACACTTTTCCTTTTCCTAACAATTACAAGTCTTCAGTATAGAGGCATCCAGTCCTCAATAATTAATATTTTTTCCTGTGTAAATACTTTTGCAATCTTGGAGGACGCACCATCCTGTCCTCAAAAATTGCCATCTCCAAAGTTATATCCATATGTCATTTCCTCGCTCTTCAGTACTTTGAGCTGACTAGTGAAGGATTTAGAGTAAGGCCATTCAGGGTGCTTGTGTTTTAGACGCAAACCTGCCCGCCGGGGCACATGGGCTTGATATTTCCTAAGCGCAAGATCAGCAGGACAAGAGAGAGAGAGAATGATGGAGAAATGAGGAGAGAAAGAAAAAAAAGAGGAGAGGATTTGGGTATTCCCGTGCGTCGTTTGTACCCACGATACGCACGTGTTTTTACCTTGTACTGTTCCTCAGTGTGTGAAGGACTGGATTTACGCGTGCGACGGAAATTGTAGCCGAGCGGTTGACCCGGTAAGCCCCTGACGGCGGCGGTTCCACTAGCCAAGCCACCCACCCACCGCACCCAATGGCCTCCCTACCCCTTCCCTAACTCCATCCCGTGCTCCCAACCCCCCGGCACTCACGTGGACACTCTCCAGCCCCTTCAGCCGGAGTGTTGCACCCCAAAAGCTTTCGCGGCTTTAGGGGAAGGAGATGGAAACAGAGATAGAGAAAGGGAGGGAAAAAGGACAATGCATTTGACGTCGGTGGTGTTGTTGAGAGTTTGAAAGTGGGGAGGGAAGAGTTCGGGTGAGACGGGAGGAGTGGGAAGGCGGAAGGGAGGACAAGTGTGTGACGTGACCTCCGCCTCTCCTGCACCACTCCATGTCACGGCAAATGACCACCTCTTACCTCCCTTCCCGACCTCTTCTCGTAGCGTGTGTCCGTCAAAATTCGCGTTGCCGCATATCGGAGAGAGACAAAGTGGGAATGTCGAATAGAATGGAGGGGTGGATGGCAAATGTAAGAGGACCAAGGTAGAGTTAAACAAATAAGCGCCGTGATTATGTAAAAAAATTGTTTAAATTACGTGGAATTGTGAATTTATCAATCTGGGTTGATGCAAAGAGCTGAGAACGATTCCAAATCATTAATGAGAGCATTTGTGTCTATCAAGCCCTGAAATGTGTTCCGGAATGGGATCAAGTATTACACTAATCCTGTAATATTGACATTCTAATGGTTTTGATTCTCTTATGGCATCATCCCAGCCTGGTAATGTTTTAATTTAAATCTGCGATAATTTTTCTCCGTAAATAATTGAGAATTTAATCCTCTTAAATGTAGGGGTATCAGAATTTTTTTGTTTGTATTTCATTTGTAGCGTACGCTGCAAATGAAAATAAAATAAATTTTTCATACTTCAAATTGGGCAGAATGAAGGGTAATTATGCAATTAATTTCTCAGATAGAAAAGCAGATTTATGTGTTCAATTCGGCTATTCTTGAGCTGGAAATGAAAAACACATTGATCTTAAATATTTTTCCAATAAAAGTTTCTTGTACTAATAAAGTGACCAAGTTGTCACTGTAGTCATTCATCACATTTACATGCAGAATGGCTTGACGGACGACCCAAAACTGTGCTTTTTTTGTTTTATGGTTTAATGAATTATTAATGATAAATTTTCCTGATAAATTTACTTTAAGCATAGAGGAGCGCTGTCAATAGTAAAACCTTCCACTCTTATGTGACTTCGTCTTCCATAATAATTTCTGTGTCACAAGTTTTCAGTTCATTGAATAAGTGAATTCTCAAGTTCTGTAAAAATATGAGATATTTCCAAAGCTCTTGACTGAATATCTATGTAGATTAGCAAATAAAAGTAGAGCACAGATTTTGGTACGTAAACACGGGTGCAAATGTTGTACCAACATAAAATGTAATGGATAGAAGAAAAGTTCTCCAAGACTATATGTTTATTGTAATTTCGCACCACCTCAAAAACTAAATATTTTCCCAAGCCATGCTAATTACTCTGTCCTCTTAGCGCCACACACACATTAGGCATGGAAGCGAGCTTGTGTTATCCACTGAGTGATGGTTTCTCCAATGATTGCCCATTTAATATTTCCCCTTTGCGGTTTAGGTGGATTGGAGCGGATTTTATTGATAAGGTGGCTAGATCAATGGTCCCCCGATTCCAATGACCAGAGGGAGATTTGAAATCGAATTCCAGTCCCTGCATGAGTACATACCATTGGGAGGTTTTATCATTTCTACTTCCGGTAAATATAGCGTTGAATATTCAATCCCTTGATAACTATAGTTAACAGTAAGCTTACGCTGATGTCAGGTTTCTCTTACGCATTCCTCCATTCTCTGCCCAATCATTCCTTGTCAATAACCTAAGGCTATCTTATATCAAGTCACTATAGTGACGTCAGCCAATCGTCTTCTTTGGTTATCAATAAAAGCTAATTGGTGTTGATGGAAGAGCAATATATATTTCACTAGAGATGGCATTGGAAATATGTGTAAAATAGAATTTGGTTGTGGTTAAAAGTTTCGTTTATTCCATAGGATTCGTGATGTAATAATGCATTCCATGCATTATTACATCACGAATACATGTCCAACATTGCCTCATCATTATGCCTTAAATCGTTCTTAAGGTACGACCCTGTGTTGAAAGGAAAAAATTCGATTTACATCAATTAGTATGTAAATTAAGCATCAAAAAGTAGTTATTTCTTTCAAAAATTCCTTATAATTATGGGTGAATTAATAACTGTGAATAAATCCTCGTAAATTTTTGTGTGTCAGCGTGAATTTCAGCCCGAACTATCACAATATTACACGCGGAATTGACCTTTATATATTTTTTTCACGACTCGCTTTTAGCATCTTGGCCTGCTCTAAAATTTTACTCCTGTTCATATTCTCACACGCAAGATCTCTAGCCTTCACTAAAATGACTTTTATAGCTATATAGGGGTTTATTTTATAAATTTATGTCCATTTTTATTCGCTTCAACACCATTTCTGAGCCGTTGAGGATTCTTCAACATGCATTTTAAAGTAATAGGATTTCCTGGACCTTTACGCAAGTAAGTTCTTTTTCCCAGTTTTATGAAAAAAATAAGCCATTTCACATACTACAGCTACAAGCTTAGGTCGCTTGTCTCAAACGACAACTTTACATCACAAAAAGTTACCATTGGGGAGAAATAGAGAGAGAAAACTTGTAGCATTAGTGCAAACTACCATTCAACTGGGGATTATTTTTACAACCCCGTCCAACATTGGGTAATGAGGCCTCTAGGGCCAACCTCCTTGGCCATTGAGACCATAGAGCCCAGGGCGATGTAATTTAAAAAACGCGCGAAAGGCGAAGCTGGTTTAGCGAAGATATATTTACGAGGTAACCCGCGAAAATCAGGACAAATATATGAACCTGTGCGTGCATATATCCAACACAGTCTTTTGTCAATCATTGCATTTCTTTTCTTCTTCTCCTAGCATTCCTGTTAAATCTACAATTCACCAGCTTCAATTGCTTACCCGGTAGTATAACAAATTCTAGAAACATGGAATTGGAAGAGACTCGAAAACTCTTATAATTTAAATTTAGGCCGCAGATATTAAAATTTGCTCGTTTTAAAGAGAATCTCAATATGAAACAACTTTAAATGTTAAATTATTCATTAGCTGTATTTGAACTATTTGTTCCACCAAGGAGAAATACATCTTGGGCCCCAGCCTGATATTATGAGTATCATTTAAATAATTTCGAATAAAACTCAAAATGCAATTAAATATAAGATTTGACGCAAATAGTAATAAAATAAGGGCATAAAGTGATGGTAAATGACTGGGCACCAATGTTACTTCAAATATATCATTGAGAAATCATAATCGAAATGTTTGCCGCGCTAAAGAGACTGGAATTCATGAACCGAGTACTGGGAAAATGATCTAATAATAATTTAAATGGAATATGCTATTTCGAAATTGTAAGATCTCACCTGGAGTTTGCGTCAAGCATTTGGGATGCAATGAATGAATGTTAAATTCGGGAACTGCGTAAGATACAAAGGAGAACAGTGTAGTAACTAATTCCTATGAACGAACGGAGAGTGCCACTCGGCTTTCTTAAAAGCTTGTTTTGGAAACCCGAAAGACTTGAAAATTATGAAGAAATGTTTCTCGGGCTTGGCACCGGTTAATAGGCTCCATTACTGTCATTAGGCTCCATTGGCAATAATGGAGCCTATTAACCGGTACCAAGCCCGAGAAACTTTTCTTCATACTATTCGCCGGGAAAACACTAGATCTTATATGACTTGAACGTTGTTCGGAAGATCTGGACGTTACCAGAAACCTTCAAGTCTCACGAATACAAATCTGACATTTCAGACATATTTCTGACATTACATCAGCAGGACAAACGGCAGTGATAAAACAAGAGATATTAACTGTTGTCCTGATCGAAAGAAGAATTCGTTTCTTCCACACACTAATCACGACTACAACGCAAACAAGTAACATTTATTTCTAAAGAATTACTCATCATACTTCATCATTTATTGACTTAACTAATTGGAAAAATCTTTTCAAGTAAAAGTCACGGGTTCACGGCTGGTGACCTTCCACCCACTGCTACACGCCGTTACGGCAGATCGCAGGTTGAAATGGGAACAGCTACGTAGATTTTTACAGACAAATCAATGCATATAAGACCAGGCTATATGATAATACCAGACTAAAATCATTTTGACGCACGAAACTGGGTTCCAACGCGAGACCTTAGAATTTCCAGGCTGGTGCGTCACTGCCATGGCGTCTGCATCCAGCTAATCATTGAATAGGATGGATGCATTTTGAGTCTTGGAACAAGAAAAGTAAGAGGAAATGCTATGGCCTACCAGATACTCCAAGTAACTGTTGTCGGAGAAAATATAAAGGCGGAAGAGTATAAGGATGCAGTATCTAATTAAGGAGTGATGTTAATGGCCATGCTCAAGAGTGGAGAAGATATGTAAATAAAATGTGGACAAAAGGTATATTTGGTGGGATGGAAGGAGGCATAATGTGCATAGGAAAAAATGAACCGTTTAAATGGAATAGAAACACAAAAATGCAGTAGATTCGGACTTATGTGCTCTATCTGCTAAGATTCCATAACAATGTCTAATCCCACCCTAATTCTAATATTGGTTCTCTAGCAAACGCAACACCCATGCCCAAGTCACGATTCGAACCCGCGACTGCTTTTGTGTTGTTAGGCCGGCGCGTGACCAACTACCGCGGTTGGCAAATCAGGAAAAAAATCACGGTGTTTTAAATTGCGCTAGCATGTACGTAGTAATAAAGTTGGTGGAGTTTGAAAGTCCACGCAATGCGAAAGGGGTACAAATGATTACCGGCGGTGCAACTACAATCTCGACGCCGCTACACGGACAGGCCGAACTTTTTAATCCCGCGCAGCGCATTAGAGTCCCTCCTTCCCGAGGGTCCCAACTTAAGCCCCCGCACTCCCATTCCACGCCACCAAACACACAATGCCTCCGTCTATTCTCTCCATTTTTCCCACTTCGGTCCCCCAATAACCTCGGGCGCAAATCCGGCTTCCCTGCCCAACCACACACACTCCCTCCCTCTCAGCCTTCCTGACCCCTTCCTTCCTTGCCTCCCCACCGTACTGCCCTCCATCCATTACGCACGCTTTCCCCCCTACCCCCACCTCCTCCTTATCCGCATCTCTCCCACCCCCCACACAACCCCCGCTCCTCCCATTTTCCAGTCTCTCACGCATCTCACGCCAGCAAACGCAGACAGACGTGTTAGCCGCCCGCCCCCACCTACCCCCTCCCTCCCTCCCAACACCACCGCCTAACAGTCCTTCCATTACAGACTGGTGTCCGCAAACTCTGTCAGCCGCTGTCTCTTAATCTCGCTCGCATCACGTGCTAGACCTCTCTATCTCTTTCCCTTCCGGATTATTTCGTTCCCTTCGTTTCACCGTTCGCCCCTCTGCCCTCGGGGGGTACTCAATTCCTTTCCTCCCCTATGCCTTTTGGCCACCTAATTTCGTCACTGACGGTCCCATCCATTACCACATTATGGTCACCTGAGAGGGACGGAAAGATAAAAAGAAAACGGCCCATGCATAAGTAAATCTCCCCTTTCCGAATCCGGTGAACTCTGCACCAAAGGCGAACGACAGCTCGGCTGTATCCGCACATCTCCGTACCCATTTCTACTCAATAAACGTGACATCATACACCGGGAATGTCATTTAGTGTCTCTGGTGGACGTCCAAATGTTATTTGAGGGATGTAGGAGGTCAGCTTTCGCTACTATTTGATTATTCATAAATTGATCACATTTTATGTAGTGTTTCGGTCAGAGACGTGTCTTTCTGATAAGTGAGTAAGTGTGTAAATGATAGAGGTGTGCCCTATATATCCAGGTGCATCTTGGCTATAAAATAAAATGAGTATTGGATCAATGAACATTTCAACTTTAGTTTTTCGTACCACATTTGATACTGTACTCACGATCTGATTGTGTTCTACAATTCTTTGCATTTTTCTATTTCAGTTCGTGCTGCAACATGAGGCAGCTTCCTTTGCCTCGATATGGACACTGGAGAATCTATCGTTAGCAGAGCATTTTTATATTCAGAGGCACAAAAACTTCATGGTGAGCAAATTTTAACGTTTTTTTAAAAAAAGTGCTAACTTACATTTTCAATGTATGTGACGCATTCACTAATGTAATACGGTGGAACCATTAGTAAGTGTGTATATCAGATGATTTAAAGTGCTCTAACTGTTAAGGTTGAATCCTTTCAAGTTTATTTTGAACCTTACCCGAAGACAAGCATACTAACTATGGTCGATACAGGAATCTTGCCTGTGATATTTGAGTTAGAAAGTCTACATGTCACAGCGGGGATGCGGCTGGCACAAATGGCTATGGCTAGGGACGAGCGTACAAATAACAGCATAAAATGAGGGAAAAATTAACGACACAAAATCTTTAAATTATACCCTGTCTACGAGAGAAAACGTAGGGAATTTTATTCACTCGCTTAAACAATCATGTAAATAAGACAAGTAAAAACAAGTGATTAGCCAGGTACTATTATATTTAGCAGACAGTAACAGACAGTAGATACCCTTTCTACGAGAGAAAACGTAGGGAATTTTATTCACTCACTTAAAAACTCACGTGAAGAATACAAGTAAAAACAAGTGATTAGCCAGGTACCTACTATCATTTTTAGCAGATACAGGAGTGTTGTCCCAAAAAAAACGGAATCATATGAGAGGATCTTTCTAGTGTATACCGAACGCCAGAGGAAACCATTAAGAAAGGAATAACATCGGCAAACTTGGGAAATGATGGTGACCATCACGAGCCATAATCACCTCATGACGGGAGAGTATGAAAATTCCAATAAATGGAGAACTCCTATTATTGACTTTTACCATGTCACTCTCATCCTCCCCCATTCAATTTCCTGCCAATTTCTTCAATTCAGAACTTTACCGATTACATTTGGGAGAGGATTACGGGGGAGAGGGAGTGTGGACTGTGAGAGCTATGGTAAGACGGGACTTGGGCCACCTCGGGCGTGGGAATTCCACCGTGCACCCCCGCAACACCCGCGGCGGCGCAGAGGTAATTCTTTCGGGGTCAGACGGCAAGCGGGAGGGGGATGACCGCTCCCGCCGACTTCCACTAGGTGAATAATTTTTTTCGTGATACAGCGGAAAGGTGGGAAGGAGGAGGAGAGTAGGGTGTCGAGAGGGGGTGGTTGAAACATTCGATTCCGCGGAGAAATCAGGGAGGGAGAGAATGGGGTTAAAAAGGAGAGAGAAAGAACCCTTGGAGGGTGAAGGCGTCGGAATCCGTTGAAAGACTTCCGGGAAAAAAGGATGAAAAAAATAAAGATCAGAGGTGGGGGCATGGTGGGAGGGAGGTGAAGATTTGGAGAGTTGCTGGCGTCGGAGCGGACAAATGCAGCGCCTAAGAAGAGGAAAGGGGTGCCAATGGAAGCGGGGTTGAAATAATACAAAAAGTTTTTCATTCTCGGGGGGTTTTAAGAGGAGCGAAACACAAAGGAGGCAGAAGCTTTGGAGATTGCAACCTGGAAAGTAGAGAAAATGTACGAAGAGTTTTTTCTCTATAATTGACTTCCTTTGCTCCACTTCCCTTTTCCTCCACCTCACTTCTCTCTCCTTTCCGACTTTCCCCGAACCCAGTGGCTCCCTCGGCACTCCTCCTCCCCCTTTGTAACACCCCCTAATATCTTCCCCACCCATTACCTGGGAACCCTAACAATTTTTCCTCCCTCGCTCGACGGCGCGGCGCACTTTGAAGAAGCGCGAGAGTTGTGGAAGCAGGCGAATGCGAAAATAATAATAATTTCACGAGGATATGGGATTCAGCCGAGTCCGAGGACCATCCCTGGCGCGATAATGGAATATTTTGACTTGCCGCCGCATTTAAAAAATAAAACCCATCGTCTTCCGCTCCCTGCGATTTTTTCTAAAGGAATTCGCACGGATGATTTAAGGGCGCGACCCTCAGTCAGCGCCGATAAGGGTGGCGAGGGGACTATATAATGTTCACTCCGCCAGAGTTTAATACCGCATGACCGTCATCCGACCAAGATCTATACGGTTACCTCCCGAATCGCACTTCTAATCCGTTCGGAGAAGATTAAGATGAAGCTTATTTCTCGTTTTCGCGGAGAGTGATCCTTTTTTCCAGGAAGAGAAATTTAAAGCCCGTAGGCCATTCTTTAGATGCTGCAGGCCACTGCCGGCGGCCTAATCCCATTTTTCCTGGCAATGTCTCAAGTGCAGACGGAATTGAATGGATTTTCTCGTGTTAATTGCATGGCAATTCCAATGGTGGCAATGCCTCCTCCAGTCACTGTTTTTTTTCTCTCTCATTCGCATTCTGATTGCCAAGAAGGGAAGCGCATTTGACGCATTCTCTCACTATTCATCCTCTCTTGCTCCGAATCGCCTTCGTCGTTCTTCGACTTCCACGATTACAGATAGCAAACTCAAGGCTCTGAAAATATATAAGGCGTATATTCCTTTCCTGAAGATGAAAAGATGATGAACCCCATTATTTTATGATCATCACTAAGGATTGCGTTGAGAAATAAAGTTACGTTTAATAATCTCGCCACAGCTGCTAGTGTCGCAATTTTGTGCATACGCGCCAATTTCTCTTACTTGTTGGAAATAGATTGACGTGAGTTTGAGACCGACTAGTACCGGTTTAGCTTTTCGTTGAGTGATTATTATTCAAGCAAAGCAAAAGCTCCCGTCGCGTTCTCAGCCGCAGTATTGTTCTCATTCAAGAATATCTCTCCACACACAGCAATTCCGAAAAAAAATTCTTGGAAGTCTTTGGATGATCTAACAATAAGACGATTTCAACCACAAACCTTGCAGCCAATAGGTACCTTGCATTTAGTTATTTTAATTTCCTTCCGCTCCATAATTCGTTTCTTCCTGACTTGCGGTTCAACGAAGATGACGTTGTGAAAGAAGTTGAAACACCAACTTTGTTTTAGCTTCCGTAATCCATCAGTGATGAAGGGATACGGAAAATGGGTCCTCACCCTAAAATATGACTAAATAAACGCAAAAACTACGAAGAAAATCTGTTTTCCTAGACAATGACGATACAGTCTTCAAAATCAGCATACATTATTAAAAATACTATGGAACTTGATTTGTACTCGAAATTTATGTGCAACAGTGGGTACAAATAACGAGGTGTTAATGTACTGTGGTAGTAAATAGCATATTCAATATAGATTTTAAGTTTCGGAAAACATTCTATAAAGGCCCAAATGTACCACATTCTCTAGGGTGAATCCATTTAGCTTCCTTTAATTTTCCCTCAGTGATACTTTTCATGAAACAATCAAGAACCAAAAAAAATACAGAAAATGTGAGTGTACTGTTTTTACACATATCCCCAGATGTTTATCATGTGACCAGAAATGTTAGCACAAGATTCGTGCATTGTGTGCATTGCATGGCTCTAGTCAGGCGCGATATCTCTCCGGCGCGCGGTGATGCTTTTTTTTGAGGTTTGTGACTGCATTACATGTGAAGCTGCCGTGTGTCCTTTGGTACATACGTTTGTTTTTATCAGAGAAATCGGTGATGCAATCACTTTCCTTTATTATATGAGTATTCACTCATCGAAAATGTATTTTTGTGGACTCGCACCCAGCCGCACACAACTGTAGTGGCTTTAAAAGTACAATGCTCAGATGCAGGTGGCAGTCATATTTTTTTCTGCAAATCCCTGCCTTCCAAATATTTTTTTTTCTCTCTTCGCACCAAATGTTTTTCTTTTTATCTTCTTTAATAATCCGATTAATTAAAAAAATATGTTTTCTATGCTGTTTACATTCGTGCCACCGATTCTCGTGAAAAACGACTTCCAAAAAATATGTGATCTATTCACTCCGGCACGGTGGACGTATTTTCCCTATTTATCCTGCACCGTCCCGGGTGATTACTAACTGCAAGAGTGTGCATCCAGTGGGGCTTACCACGCGGAATTATTCGGGGTAATCTTCGCTCGCGAAAACATATTTCTGCGAAACCGTCACACCGATTGTTAATCTCCGATTACAGCCTATTTATCAGCAATGGCAAAACATAAACATCCTAACGTGTGCGAATCGAAATGCGAAATTGCCATCAACGCGAAGCAAACTAACGGAAAATAGGTGACTAGGGGTGTAAATCATGGATCCGCTCTCGTGGAGGCCGAGAGAGAGAGAGAGAGAGAAAAAAAAGAAAAGGAGCTTAAAGCGCGATCGATGTCGATTGTATGCACGTCTCTCCCCCACCTCTTTCTCACACCCTCCCCCCACCTCCCCCGACGTGCAAAAATGCATCATTCCATTCCGAGGATAAAATGGGGCACGAAATATTTTGTCCATTTGACGACTCTGAATACACCGAGTGGGGATTCGAGTTTTTTCATCTCGAAAATAACCTCGCGGAATCGCTACCATTCCTCTCCCTCTATCTCTTTCTCTCCCTCACTTCCAACGAGTCAAACGATTCTCGCGGCAGACATAGATATCCGTTCGTTTCCCGTCCCTCCCTAACATCCCTTCGCACATCCTCCACACCACCCCCTTCGCATTTACGTACAGTTTTGGGGCCCAACTGGCCCTTTCGCCCTCCTCCTCCTCCCATCCATCCACTAACCCCCCCCCCCCTCCACCTCCTCCACCCCCTCCACCGCCTCCACCCCCTCCTCCCTCCCTCGCGCCCGCTGCCTTTGTGCCCTTGGCGACTTAACGGCCTGGTGCATCAATTGTTGGACGTGGGCCACGCCCCCGGCTTTGCCCGTCGTTGTTAGCGCATCCATTTTATTCACGCTCGGATGGGAGAAGATGGGCAGCGTTATGTTTGCGTGTGGGAGCGCATGTGTGGGCGCTCGTGCGTGAGTTAGCGCGTGTGTCGTCCGTGCGTGGGTGCGACTAACGGCGGAACTCGTGGCTTCTGTGAGGAAGGAGGCTAGAGAGAGTATCGAATCGGGGGGAGGGTCGCAGAAGTTCCGATATTGGTGACGGGTAAGGGAGAAACGCGATCGGGTCGAACGGACTGCTTTTCATCCACACCCCCGGAGAGAATAATATCTGCGGGTCCATTCCAGTTTTCATTAATATACATTTTACGTAGTGCGCTAAAAGCTGCCACAAGTGTGTGTGGAAGGGTGTGATGCCATACAGACATATATTATTGACTAGTAAACTATCGTTTTGCAAGTGGCTTCTCTACCGATTACTAGCTACTTAATTGACATCTTTAATCGATTAATCTAGAGAGAAAACACGACATCTCCACATGCAGTAGAGCCTCAATGATTTGTTGTATGGTGGATGCATTGCTCAAATCTCATAAAAATATTTCAGCTCAGGCGTCAAAGAAGCCAAAAATATCAAAAATAATTTATACCAGTTTGCAATTGGATATTCACGTATACACGTAAAGATAATTAAACGGTTTATCACCTAACATATTCATCTTCGTGGTAGCTTCTATTTCATATTTATTGTCCATTATGGTACGTGAATTTCTGTGTGAGGGTCCGACAGTGTAAGGCCTCTCTTTTTTTTTAATTTGCTTTGGAAGGGCATCGATTTCTCGAGCGCTTTTTTTTTCACGTGCAAGTCCTTCACGGTCGTGGCACGATTACATTCTGGTTTGGGAGTGCTGTTGAAGCCAACTCCTGCGACTCGTAGTCGAAGATTTGATTCTGCCCCGCCAGTGAATTGCTCATTATTGCGCTCGAACCCTGTGGAAGTTTGGAGACGATGTGCGCGGAGATAACGCTGATAATGTTATTCTTTCATAGATGTGGTAAAAAGGGACATAATAAGCAGAATTAAATTTTTACTCTTGCATTAAAACTTATAAGACATCATTGTTTTTTCTGCTTATTTTCATGCATGGAATACGAAGTAGACGTTTTCACTCACATTTAATCAAATCATTTTTATTTTGTATAACATGTTATTGGAACTTTTTAGCATTGCCTTAAAATATATATTTTTGCAAATTCCGTTTTTTGAGCTGTTAAATGGCACTAAAATGGCACGTTTCAAAATAATAGTTCACATTCGTAGCTGAGATATTTTTATTTGATTGCCACTGTTTCTTCCTAATTTCGTCCCTGCCCGTAATGTCATATATTCCAACTATGGAAACATAGATTTAATATGCGTTTCCATCTGCGAATCTCAAACCTCCCCTTTTTAGAAACATATATTCAATTATAGGTCCTAATTTTGTGCACTTTTTGAGTTTATTATATTCCTCAATAGAAAAATACCCTAAATAGATTGATTGAGAAGACAATGGCCAATAGAACTGACTAGGTAGAGAGTAAAGAGCGTAAAAAGAAAATTATTTCCACAGTCAGAAATACAAGCAGGAAAAGACACATGGAGCATATTAATTCTTGGTATTAAGGCACAAACAATACCCTTGTCCGAAACGTGTGCTTCTAACGCTAAGCATGTTACAATGCTCGGTTCCAGGTGGAAGGGGGTTCTTTCGGAAACATCCGAAGCATGACCAAACGCGAAGCACTCTGTGGGAAGCATGTAACGAAGCCGATGCTCACGTAGATGTAGAACGATGTACGAGCAATCTTGACAGCAATAAGGGAAGATGTCGGAGCCTTACCCTTTTAGATTTTATGTGAAATGCCGGGAACAATTGTGTTTTATCGTCATCAACAAAAAAGTGGAACAATTTATAAAATACTGGTATTAACCAGGTTTCGCTATCATTGTTGTTGTATCCTTAATAGCAATAACAGAACTAATATTCGCTATATTTTCCACCCTTGCGAAACATACATAGTTAAGTCCTCACGCTCAAGGTCCATGTTTTCAAGAAATCTTTCTATACAATTGTAACAAGAATGATTTCTGTGCGTATTACAATCGTCAGACAGTTGTAGGCAAAGTAAGAAAATTGCAGCAAGAACTATTTCAAGGACACTGAAGATTCTTCCAACGTCTTACCGCTCTTTTTCGCCAGTTAAATCATTCGAAAAATGTTTCCCTCTATCGTATCTCCCTGTATGTTATATGTTGCCCTGCATCAAGTATCCCTATACCTAGTGACTTTTAGTGTTGCCACAATTTATTGAAGTCACTCCTTAGACTGTCCAAATGTTAAGTAAAGTTTTCCAATCATGCTTCATTGTACTGTCTGCAATGCATCATAACCAAGAATACTTCTCTGCAGCATTCCGTGTTTTCCACTACAGCTAATAACAACCGCAAGAGAGAAAACAATGGAAAAGAGCGAGTAACTATCAAAGTAGTTGTAGAAGTTATGTGAGAAAATAAAAATCCAGAAAACTAGAAAAAGTATGCGGGACAATCTTGTCGGGCACGTCTTGAAACACGATGGGAGTAAAAAGACAATCATGGTAGAAAGTGTTGAAGGAAAAAATGGCAGAGGCATGAAATGCATGAAGAATTTGGTAAAGTGTGTGAAAAATAAGAGTTACACCAACATCCAGAGGTCATAAAATAATTCACAAGGAGTACTATATCAGTTAAACCATAGGACTGATGGTAGAGTGTACCTATATGATACATTCAAAGTAAATAAAATTGGCAGTTTCTTACTTATTTGTTTTTTAATTACTTTAGTTACCTTTTTATCGGCCTCGTAACCCTCCGCTCTCTTGGTGACTTCAAAGCT
This sequence comes from Platycnemis pennipes, assembly GCA_933228895.1. NCBI lineage: Eukaryota > Metazoa > Arthropoda > Insecta > Odonata > Platycnemididae > Platycnemis > Platycnemis pennipes. The sequence continues at coordinate 113,331,960 of OW121847.1, forward strand.
TACTTATAATAAATAAGTGATGAGTAGTTCGTCTTGACTTAAATATAATATAATTGTAAGAAGATATCGTTTAAAAATTAATTAATCACCTGCAGAAGTATGAAAAAACGTGGAAAAGGACACTTTTTACTTCATAATTTGCATCTTCCTGTTTCCATTCTCCTTAGAAGGCTCGTATGTACTTTTTTAACTCAGCCATCGTAATTCGCCACCTAACATGCTTTTCTATTCCTTCCTTCTCTCTCAAACTCATTCCTATAACCTTAAACCTCCCATCCTTCCTTAGTGTCCCTCCCTCTACGCTCCTCCCCCTAAAAAAAACTACCCCCTCCCACACCTTTGATCACCGCGCATCAAACTTCATCATCCCCTTCCATCTCCCTTTTCCCTTTCTTCCCCAGTTCCTTCCTTCCCTGGGACACTAAAATTCTGACGCCGTCTTGCCAGCGTCATCGTCTGCACTACCCGTTCCAGCACTTATCCTCGCCCTTCCTCCATCCCACCCTCGTTCCCTCTCTCTCCACCCACGGCGATTCTGCCATTCCCCATTCTCGCTTCCCCCACGGGTGCCCGAAATTAGTTCTAAGTCATTAAGTCTTTCTTTTCGCTGTTTGTCGAGCGGGGAATGGGGGCGGTGGGAATACGAATGGCGTCCGAAAAAAAAACGTGGGAGAGAATAACGGTGTAGATTTTGGTTTCGGGAGGGTACTGGGGGAACAAAGAGGGTAGGAGGAGGGAGGAAAAATTGGGGTTGTGTGCGAAAAGTGAAGGGGTGGCGGGGGAAAGGGAGCGGAATAAAGTGCCGGGGCCAAGCAGAAGGGTTGGAAAGAGGAGTATGGGACGACGCATGCGGGAGAGGGTGAAATGGAGTCAGAAGGTTTGAATGTGTCGCTGAAAATGGGACGGGGAAGAATAATAAGGTCGAGTAAAAGGTGGAGATCACGTGCAGCGAGCAAAAGCGTTGGACACGAATGCGCACTCGGAGACGAAGACATGAATGTGTTAATGAGAAAATGGGAGGGGGTGTGAAATAAATGCAAAATCATTCGGCCGCGAGCAATCAAGGGAAATGGAAACGTTATTGTCGTGGCATGAATCATAATCAAACAAGTGAAATTTAATGCTTCGGTGAAAGTTTCAATATCGCAACCGTGGGGTGGAGAAAAATAGTAGTATGGAAATGAGGATTTTAAGTTTCCCAGTGATTCAATTAATTATGCTAGCATATGTTCTATAGCGAGTGAAAATTTCCCCATATAAGCAGTGATATGAGGGGAAATACTTGACTGGGAAAAATACGGAAATCAAGAAAGAAGAAAAATAAAGTTTGGTGAGAACAATAATTCTACCTGACGAAAGTACAAAGCTCGCATCGCTACATCAAATTACTACAAATTACTCAGTCTACATGATTTTATGGACATGTAAATTATTTCAAGTATTGAAAGTTTCAATGTAGATTATTTTAATTAGTAACATAGGTAATGCCATGATAAAACATTATTGATGCAGCTAATTACATTTTTAGCTAGGACTTTGCGATGATTCCCGTTTGTATTTTTGTAACTTACATCAGTTTTACCAGTAAATATCCAATCGCTGAATGCCTTTCAAATTTTTGTGCTAAATATAAGCCTGATAAAGCATTTAATTTCCTAATGCAATAACTTATAATAAAAATAATATATTAGAAGTAAATTCTGATGACTAGATTGTTTTAATTAATCTATTTTAGGATTGGAAAGTATAAGTTAATGTTTAATAATGCCAGCACAGCCACAAATAAGTAATAATTGTTTTTCGAGAAAAGATCTACTTGATATTCTCTCTCACGTTGGCCAACCACAGATACTTAAAGTGGTCAAAATGCTGTTCTATTCCTCCTGTTCATTCAATCGCGGAACCAGTACTGGGGACCACTTACTAGACCACTCGTTGCAATGCAACCTATCCGAAAAGCATGCGTCCTTCGGACCACTGGCTCTCGGTATACGATTGGCTCGTCCCCACACACCATTCTCACATGTTTCACGGACTTGAGTCTGGAGGAGAGGACGAAAGACTGGTCGAGTAAGAGGAGAGCGGATGGGAAGAATGCTGGCATGAGGGAAGCCGCATCCTCTTTCTCGCCTGAGTTGCGGGAGGCGAGAAACGGCAGCAAGGCAGCATTCGGAGGAAATCAAGAGACGTGGGAGGAGGGCGTCGGAAGTTTTGTGAGACGATGGGCGGAGAAAGAAATAAAGAAAGAAAGAGAGGGAGGGAGGGTGACGAGAGGGATGGGAGAGTCAGAGCAAAACTTTTACGGTCTGGAATTCCACGGGAGACTGAACGTAGAAACGCATGGATTGGAAGGAGGGAAGGGGGATGCTCTGTGCGGCTGGGGGTGGAATCGGACGAGGAGGAGGAAAGCAGGAGTGTGAGAGATGAGGAGCCATCCAGAGAGGGTAGAAAGAGGACTGGTGGTGCGTGAAGACACCGCTGGGGTATGGGACACGCTGAGAAATTATTCTGGAGAAAAAACGAGGAGGAAATTCAAGAACTGAGGCCCGGAAAAACCTGCTAGGCCCACGGGACGGACGTGGAACAATGAGCATAAAAGGAATAAGGAAAGATAAAATATCGGAGATGGTTAAGAGTGAGGAGTTAAGATACTGTGGGAGGAAGGCATTGGGGAGTGTATTTTTATATGGTGGGTTGCGTCGGAATTATGGGGTAGAATTCTTCAATTGGGGATGATATAGCAGATAAAAATGCTCAACTATGGCGTTCAAAACTGTTGTAAATGCTGAGAAGGCGCAGATAAATGCCCTGGGAGGAAGAAAAACAACCATTCCAATTATGTGAGTGGAAATAGAGCGAGCGATATTTTAACGATAAAACTAGGGGCATGTAGTCAGTAATGAGCTTCCCTGAAAGTATGAATTTAAATGGTGGAGGAAGTTGGAAGAAAAAAACTTTGCTCCAATGAGTCCTTTGCTTGCAGACAATGTTTCTCGGATCGTTATTTGGTACCAATGCATGGCACTAAACTAGTTTCACAGAGATGCTATTAAAGCTGCGGCTCCACTCCTAGAACTATTTAAACCAGTTCCGCTTCCGTTAAACTGAACGGCACAGCAATGGTGGTTACGCAAAAGCAGAGATCTGGTGCATGCATCTCCGCTTCCAATGTGTGCAGTCTAATCCACAAGTTAGTCCCATCTCTAAATGGGATTAATAGGAATTCCTTCCAAGTTGGCTCCAAGTGCATCATCTTCTCTCCTTGATCACCGTGGAGGGAACAAATCTAACTTCAGAATGTTCTAAACTTCCGCAAATTGTTGTGAATGAAGTTAGCGACGCTAAATAATCATTTTGACCCTGAGCAAGGATTGAGTGACCCGAGTGCGCCGCCTTACCTCATATTATGCTATGTAATGTAATAAATATGCTCTCATACTGTTACGCAAATGCTGGTCAACAATACACGAGTAAATATGATCAGCTGTCAAGAAAAATTGGCAGTGCATATTAACACTTTATCACCATGACGTCAGGAATTTCAAATTTTCATTCGAAACACAAGTTTCATTCGAAAAGCCAAATCCCCGAGACATAATTTTGATTTTGCATGGTACATAGTTCAATAAAATATCCATGAAGATACGTAATATCATAATTCAATAAATTTCAGGTGTTTTCCGTCCATTACCGACGTTAAGATTTTATGATGTTATGCCTAAGAAAAATGGTTTTTTTATTCTTAGTTGTTGGGATATATTTGTAAATGATAAGCTGAGTAAATAACATTTACTCCCACAATGTGAAATGTTACATGACTGAAATAACACTTCAAAATCATATTTCTCAAGCAAAATTCGAATTAATGCTTACTAAAACATGTATTTTTTCTCCCTTGCTTCCTGAATACAATATCATTTGCTTAGGATTTACAAATATTAATCCTGTAACATGTGAAATTCACTGCAGGTAATATTTATCATATGAAAAATTTACATAAAATAGGTTAATTTTAACAGGAGTACCTAACGTGTGGATAAACTGGATGAATTCACGGAGGGTGCAATGTTTTTCCAGCGGCAACGGTTGGCTCATCTTTGCCGTTGTGTACCTACTGAGCAATGAAAATAGGTCATACAGTTTTGACTCTAACTCAACAATAAAGCAAGCTTATAGTATAAGTCCTTCGCTCCACCATCGCAACACATTTGCTCCATTTCATCATTTGCGTCAGCATATTCAAATCCTATAACCAAACAATGGAGGTTACATACACAGTAAAACATTTCAGCAAAACAGTTTGAGCATTACAAAATAGCTGTTAACTCATTACTTACTATTTCAGGTGTTATATTGATAGCCTAAGTTTCAAATCGAAATAAAGGATGTGATTTTCTTATGCAACCATAAATGCTTATACTTTACTTCTCATATTTAGTACCATATATTTTTCACACACTCTAGTTCGCTAAACGTTTTTATGCGCCTTCTTCAAATATATTTTATATTAAATCACATCTGTAGTAATTTATGTCCAAATAATTTGCTTCCATTTCCTTTTTGTTCAAGAGTATCATAAAATGAACTCCTGCCCAAAATTCAATCTTACTCTACGACCAACATAGATTAAAAATAATAGAATTGATTTGTCTAATGTACAATTAAAATACATTTATGCTTGGCTACACCATGTAAACTCTATCACTTAGGCCAGAATAGTAATTAAAATGTCTTAAATTATTAAAAATACTTCCGCTACCTGTTACTGCTGAGGGTGGAAGGTGCATCGTCCAGATTGTTTTAAGTTCTTATTCATCGCCAGAATTTCAAACGCCATAATTCCATCACTTAAAATCCCTAAAAGAAGATTCTTCTTTGCAGAACTTACAAGGGCTGGAGAAATTTGTATCGCGATTATTAGGGCTACATTTGAACTAATTACTTGAGCTGCGGGACATAACATTTATGGCTTTGTTTTCAGAGTTAAAGTATTTCTAAGGTACAAGATTCTGGTGTAAACTTGGTGAAACATGATAGCTATCTGTATCATGAAAATTTTATCCATGATATGACAACGGGATAATGATTTAAAATGAAAGATTATTATCTTCTTGCTCAACTCAACCCATAAAATTGGAATAAAACAATCGAGAATAATGAGTGGGGTTGAGATGAGCTTGAATTTGATGGGAGCCAGGAGAGAGAAAATAAATGGGGGATCTAAGATGAAGTTTCAGAGTTTTGACGCCTGACGAGTCTCGGCGGATGAGAGTGAGGGAAAATAAGCGCGGGATGCGCAAAACGCTGCTCTATCTTTTTTTATTTCATTCATCCGTCCCCCCTCCCAGCTTCTCCGTCTCCCCGTCCATCGTTTTTCCCGCAGAACGGCCTTCTCTTCCGAGGGAAAGAGTCATTAATGCAATTATTTTTGAGGAAATCAACGGCGAGGGAGGAGCACAAGGGGCTGGAAACGCTCTTGAGAAAGAACTTAACAAGAACAGTGCCTGCCGAGGGCAAAAGTTGGTTCAAGTTGGAACTTGAAGGCGGTAAGAGTGTTGCCGGGAAGAAATGGAAGAAGCGATGAAGACAAGGGGAAAGGCGGGGAGTTCATTAAACCGGACGCGAAACGGAAACTTAATAGGAGGAAAGGACGTTTTTCGAGAGATTGCATCCTCCAGCTATTGCTGAAATATTGATTGGCAATGAATGAGGACCAAATTGCTTTGATCGAAATTACGGTTTACAAAAAAAAACCCTGGTTAAAATATTTCTTGCAGTACAAAAATCACTCGTCCAAATTGTGGAGTTTTTCCATTACTACTCGTCATTTCACGCAGCATTAAATATATATTTATCACCATTTCTCTATTTTTAACCAAATGATACGGAGAAATCATAATTTTCGTTTATATTTTCGTGTAATAATTAATGTACGGCTATTAATGGTACAAAAAATTCGTCTTTCAATGCATCGACCTTGAAAATGTCACTCTATTCCGAGGATGAATTCATACATGCTCCAGACAATGAGATTAGGGCAAATATGAATGAATGATTTTTCTTTTAAAACTTGGAAGCTCAGTGGTTTGCCGGCGTAACATTTTACTTTACCTCATTTATTTATTCCGTTGGGAAAAATAAAGTTAGCTGAGAGTGACAAAATACCTGAAAAACGGTGTTGGATGTTGGGAAATAGAAGACTATAAATTAATGTACTTTAAAAAACTTCTTTTTTTACTTTAGGTTGAGGTACTGAAGCTGAATTAAACTGTACTGAATTAAAAAAATCCTCTCAACGTTACTTTAAAAAACCATAGTGAATATGGTAATTACGGACCAATCAGGTCCATCACTAATTATATACTGATCGTCTCCCTAATGTTGATACGTATATTTGAATTTGTTGCACATAACAATTTCTATCCCCGACAGCATGTCTCTCATGGATCGCTTCCTTTTCTAATTTTGTGTAAATCTCCCTTCCTTCTCCTTATCTTCACCTTACTCAAGAGTCTTCTTATCTCAGCCAATGGAAGACTCTTTTCTTTGTTACTGAATCCGTTTTTTCTGCCGATTAATACTGTCCTTTCCAAATACTCACTTTCTTACTTCACACCATAGAAAATACTTGCCTTTTAGGTTTCTTCTTAACTAGCATTATCTTGTCCCTCAACTCTAAAAATAATCTTATATCTCTTCCTCGCCCTATTGCAAATAAGTCAATTCTTTGCCCTCCTTTCTACCCTGCAAAACCTTCCCACACCTATTTTTTTCATCATCATCATCATCATTGGTCAGCAATCCTAGGATTGGTTTGACGCAGCCCTCTACTCAATTCTTCTACAGGCCAACCTCTTACTATTAACGTAAGTCCTCTCTTTCACATCACCAACGACCCGTTCTATATAACTCATACGAGGCCTGCCTTTTCCATTCTTCCCGTTCACTTTTCCTTCAACTATTGTCTTCATCAGGCCATCGAGTCTTAGGATATGGCCGATTAGGTTGTTCCGACTTCTTTTTATGGTTTTCAGTAAACTTCTCTTTTCTCCCACTCTTCTTGAGACTTCTTCATTTGTTATTTCTTTCATTTCCCTTCTTCATTTCATTTCTCTTATGTTCCCATATAACTCGGAATTTTACATTAAAATTGTTTCTATCTATCAATAATTTTTCCATTTAAATATATCTCACATACATATGTTTCATCGTAAAATATTTAAATAGTATCATCTAAAAGTATGCAAAGAGTACGCAGTGATTGCATCTGCTTGGTTAAATTACGTTTGAATGAAAAAATGTATGATGTCGATTTGATACAAATGAATGATTGCACATTTAGCTTCATAAATAGACCCTAATTGTTAAATTTCGAAATGTGAAAACACCCTTTCACTTGAATCGAGAAAGAGGGAGAGCTCAGGACTGGACCTTTAAGCAGAGCTTGGCTCCGAGATTGGCCGCATTGAGAGGAAAGTAGACGTTGGAGGGAGAATCGGTGTGGGTGGCGTAGGGATGGGGACCCGCATTGGGGGAGGAATTCGATTTGACGATCCGTTGAAGGGCGATCAAGCGGAATGAATGACGACTGGGATAAATCCCATTATCGATTGTGTTTATGGAATACGTGACGGCTGGGTGATTGTCGAATCCTGCATTCAGTCGAAGGAAGCTCCGTAAGGGAAAGAGGGCCTGAAAAGATTTGGGTAGAATTGTTGAGCTGGCATTTTTAAAACGTTGTGGGTAATTGAAATTGCCTGGATTCATTTATTTGCAATTTAGTAGATATATCGCTAAAAAATCACAGAGTAGGCGATTTTATTTATTTTCTGTTCATGTTTTGTGCAAGTTACGTCCCCAGAGGTTATAAAGGCCGAATAATTCCACGATTATTTTGAGTATTAATCATCATCACGTTAGAGATATAATTCAATACAGAATTGCGAAAGATATTTGTGTTTCCACTAACAAATTTCTAACACTCTATGTGTTAGGCAATAGAAACTCTTACTGCCTTCAACATTACAGGGCAAATAGCTAATTTATCAACTCTATCCTAACCATAAATCGTAACTACAAATGCCGTCAATAACTCATTAAATATGCTACCTCCAATATCAAAATTCTTGTAGAAAATCCACTTTAGTGGGTTAGTAGATAACCATGCCTTTTTTCCATCCGTAAATGCTTCTTAGCGAAGCGACTACTACCAATTTAAATCTCCCTTCACATCTTCATTCTTCTGCCAACCTTCTTGACATCTCCATTCTCATATTTCTTTCTGCTCTTATTTACATTCTTTTCCTTCCTTATCAGCGCTTTCTAAGCATTCTGCCCTCTATCTCCGCCTTCATCATTCCTGTATTGCTTAAAATTCCCTCCATTGAAAAATTGTGTTGCCTTTTCCTGATTTTCCAATGGATTTCTCCTGCAATCAGGTTCCACATATTCATCTTCACACCCATCTTGCTTGCATGCTTCATTCTTCTGCACATCCATATTTGAAATGCTCATCATATTTCCGCTTGCATTAGGTTTTATAATTGTATACACCATGATCCATAATATGGTTTTGACTAGTGTTGCTGCAAGACCTCCATCTTAATTCCATACAAATGCCTGCGCTATCCTCATTCAAATCCGTAAAATCATTTATTTTTCGAATATTTTATTTTATTTGAGCATTATTATTTCAGTTATTTACATAAATTTAACTTCTGTAATTAATTTCAGAATTTTACGTTTCCCGATCATGCGACTGAAATAATATGTGCTTTTAAATTACAAGAGTTTTTCGTATAATTTTTTGTTCCTCTTTTCCAGGATATATTTTTAACCTCTCATTTTTACATACGTAACCACCAGAGTAAGAAACTCAGTTTTAACATCCGCACATTTTTATTCTTTGATCACGTCTTAATCGTTAAGCGATCTCACTTTTTATCGCTTCTCATTACTCGGTGACTATCGAAAGTAATCAGCATATTTATCATAATTAGGTTCTACAATACTACCGGGATGGTATCAAAGGATTAACGCAAGAATCTATTCCATCGATACTAATAGTATCGATTTTATTTAGGTATTCAAAAGTGAAAAGATAATAAAAGCTGGCTACGCAGGTGGGTCTGAGTCATGCTACGCGTATTTTTGTGATGACATCCAAATTACTCACGCGGCGATCAGTAGGTGTGTATTTGAATTCAAAATTTGGAAAAGTCTCCTTCAACGTTGGGCTGTGGAAAAGTTGTGTCACCCCTCCCCCTTAACCCCAGAAGCAATTCCATTTTTATGCACGGCTCAATATCAGCGGCAGTAAAATTCCAGCCGGGATCGCCCACCCGATAGCCTGCCCACCTCCCGTGCCCTGCCCCGAACATGCATTTTTTTTAATGCCACCATAAATAAACCTTTTTTGAACTCTTTTTTTTCCTACCGGCTCCCTTACCCCATCGCTACTACTCTTCCTCCCTCGGTCATTTTAATTTGCAACGAGCGTATTTTTAACCGTTAAAATTTAGAGGACCAGCCCCGGGCGAGCCCGTTAAGCAACTTGTTTTTTTTTTATTTAAATAACACCATCCACACAAGGATTCAATAGACAGTGCAAACAATTTTTTTTAGCTATAACTAATTTCCGAAAACTTGTCGCCTTTACACACTCGGCACAACCGAATGCGGCGTCGGGCGAGTTGAGATGAGGTTGTGACGGTTCGTTATGCTAACGAAACAAAAAGGGTAGAACTTGTTTTTTTTTTGTCATAGTTTACACCATTTTATCAGGGTCTCGTCCTCCCTTTACATCCATCATTCGTCCTTCATCTACCTAACACTCATACGCTTAATATTTATTTGGTCTCTGAGGAGCTTGCTTTCCCCTGCTTACGTGCCCCATAACTCAGCGGCGTCAGTCGTGACCAACGCGTGTGACATCTCATCAAATGAGCTTAGAATACGCCACCGTATACCTAATAGAATTATCCTCCCTCCTCCAGTAAAATAACCAGATGTCATCATCGTCATTGGCCAGCAAACCTAAGGTTGGTGAAAGTTGCTCGAGTTCTCCACCGGGTCAAATGGCTGCCGACGCTTCGATGTACTAATTCCATGTATCGCATACATCTGCATCTACGTAATGCCCTGCGAGCTTCCACGATAAAGTGTGGCAGGGGGTGAAGATCACCAAACATGCACTACTGACATGCAACTAGACTACTATATGGCGGAATGCTAGATAATAGGGTCACATGCAGCTAGATGGTTAGTATCTACATAATAGTAAAGGGATTGGTACATGAACTACAGACTATTCTAGTAATTCACTCACCTATCCGTTTGCTAGGCTGCCTAATGTGCTCTCTTACAGTACGCGGAAAACATGACACTTAAATCTAACGGTACGACAATCTATCTCTCTAATCTTGTTATTCTGATCAAACCTAGTATAATACGCAGGGGTACTTAATATATATCTAACGTCATCTGTAAACAAATCAGTTTCAAATTTACTGAAAAGATTTAACCTAAATTTTAACTTGTGTTCTGATATTAATTCCCATCCTAGTTGTTCTATTTAACTGGAAACGCTAATACAATTGTCATAATGGCACTTAACATACGGAGCCTTCTTTTCCATTCTTCCGTAAATATAAATCGAAGTCTCGGCAATCATGAAGAATCTTACCCAGCGGAAAATACAAAAAAAATTCACGAGCTGCATGCACCTGAAAAGCATCAGAACTTTCTACATTTCTCAAATTGCTTTTACTCTGCTCTCCACTCGACTCTCTTGTCGGCTAGCCTCGTCGTATTTGCATGATCTTCATGGGAATGGGGTTGATGTGATGGTGATGGTAAGAGTACTGACCTCCCTTTACGAGTGTCTAGATAAAAAGGGCCTTTCTACGCGGTGATTTTTCATTGGTATAACTTGGGTCCTGTGTAGATGGTGCTTAAAGAGCATCACGGTGTCCGCAAGATGACGCGTTAAAACGTGTACCCTGTGGCGTCTTTCCTTATGACTAGTCTAATAGGTTGGTTGCTTATTCAGGCGAGGCAACCGTCAGCTGAGGTCATTTGCGCCATTAAGGATATGTGGGTAATGGTAGAAGTTTTCAGGAAACGGAGGAAGGGTGGAGAGAAACCCGGCGTCGGAATTAGCCTATTCCTAACGAAATGTGCCAAGGGGACCACAGCTTAACGTCCCATCCGACGGACGGAGTACTGAACTTGAAATGCCCTCCACTAGGCACTCAATTGGGACCGGTTTTCCACCGAATATTTCGCCACTGCCGGGAATCGAACCCGGGCCCTTGAGATGGGAGGCCTGTACTCTAGCCACCACACCAACCAGACCCCCATAAGTTGTGAGCTCCCTTCATTAAGACATAATTGGTAAAGGCCAAATTGTAAATAGGAGAATACCTGGGCCCTCGGGATGGGAGGCCAGTATTCTAGCCACCACATCAACCCGATCCCCTGAGGCTAATGTCTACTCCACGTTTGACTCCACCCTTCCTCCAACTGTGGAAAAATTTATATTCTTATCAAACTATTCAGATACTTTAAAGGTTCCTAATGAACTTAGCTGATCTGAGGTGTGTCGCCTTCTCAAAAAACTGCAACTACTAATTTGTGAGATCTGTAACAACTTGCGCAATATGTTTCATGCAGGGGCTCCCCTTCCATTCTTCTCATTCGCTTCGCATAAAATAAGAGGGTATGAAAGGGCCTCTTTGAGCAATGGGAGAGTTTGCAGACAGCGAAAAGATCTTTTTGAGCAATGGGAGGTGGGAAAGTCCTGAAGTATATATGGTAGAAGAAAAGAGAGGAGAGAAGGAGAGGAAGTTGAGAATGGCCAGCGAGACGTGTTTAGCGTTGGTAGTTTTGAGACCCCGTTTTAATACTCGATTGGCTTTCAGGTCTTTTCGGACTGGCACCTGATCTAACGGGAAGGAAATACGCACAGATCTATTTTTATTCCTTGCAAGCCATTGGAACGGAACGTATTAAAGGGCTCGTAGGGCACCATCTAAATGGGTGATAAGAATGGGATAGATTTTAACACACGGCAAATGGGAATTTCTAACCTTTCGCAACTTGCCGTCCCCTCAAATTTCCGAGCTGGGGTCTAAATATGTCTTGTTTAAGCAAACACTTTGTTGCTTAGCCACTGAAAAATTTGTAAGAGCTGTGACAGAAATTGTTAATATAGTTTGGACCTTAATTTTGATCTGCTTGGAGTATGTCCTTTGATTGGGGGAACTGGAAAAACCTCAGTCGCGTTTCTTTTTTATTACCGTAAAAACTTAATGAAAATCCGTTGGTCTTTACAGTTGTCGACCATATTTATTAATTATTAACTACCTTTGATTAAAGATTTTCCTGATCCTGAGCGTAAATATTAACTATTCGGGTCACCATCTGTGTGTAAGACGCGTGCAACTGTAGCAACATGTATTTTATCTTCATCATCATCATCATCATCATTAGTCATCAATCCTCAGATTGGTTTGACGCAGCTCTCCAATGAGTTCTTCTATCGGTTAATCTCTTCACATTTACGTATTTCTTCTCTTTCGCATCCTTCATCACTTTATCCATATATCCCACTCAAGGTTTCTTTTCAACCACTTGTCCTTCAACGATTGTCTTCATCAGGTCATCGTGTCTTAAGATATGGCCGATTCAGTTATCCCATCTTCTTCTTAGTGTTTTCAGCAGACTTCTCTTTTCTCCCACTCTTCTTAAGACTTCTTCGTTTTCCACTCGGTCGATCCATTTTATCTTCAATATTCTTCAGTAGCACCACATTTCGAATGCTTCTACCCATTTCTTCTGACGTGCTGTAATCGTCCATGCCTCATTACCGTAAAGAGACTCTAGATATACGTCCTGATGAATTGTTTCCTTTCTTGTACGCTTGTATTTTCAGATGTAAGTAGGTACTTCTTTTGGTAGAATGCTCTCTTTTATATTTTACCTTATGAATGAAAATTTAAATTTTTCCGAGAACTTTACTCAGTGGACTGCAATTCACTCTAAGCTATGTATCTAATAATGCATGTTCAAAGTAGTGACACACCGTATAGTTACCTATCTGAAATTTTCTCAGTTAATATCTTAGTATTTCATCTCGTTGAGTGCTGACCAAGACACTATAATACTTATATTATTAAAGCAGCATCACTAGTGGTCATTTCTAATATTTGATGTTAGGACGCAGCTCTCTACTTAGTTACTTTGTATAATATTTTCATATTAACTTAAATTTTTCCTTACATTCCTAAGTATTAGCTCCAAATATTACATATGAAACTTCTTTCCCCTCTTCCGCAAGCATAAAAATTAATGCTAAATAATAGTACCCAATAGACTTATTACAACTCTTTTTAGATTTAAGGTCCCTAACGATGACCCAAGATGAGAGTTTAATGCCCATGGAGACATGTCAATCTAATAAACAGGAACGAAAAGCCGAATTCGAATCAATACACGTTGAGCGGGGAACATTTTTATAGCAATCCTTCTGGGTTTTTAGTTGAGTGCGTAGTTCACCAGCCTCATTCATCTCGGTGCTCAACCCAAAGTTGGTTTCACAGTTTCTTTCGTTCCACCGTCATAGATTTTACTGCCTCATCGGCTAGACAGGCAGCCAACCTTTTTTTTTTGCTTCGCTCAATGCAATTCCAGAGTCGTTTTAACGAGGACTGGTCTTAGTGTTCGTGCCACAAATCAAACAGGACGGGGTGACTCAGCCGTTCCGGAACTCGTTCCAATAAACTCAAACTCCTCCCCCCCCCCCACCCTACCAGCATGCGAGCATAAGTTTGGAGAGGATTCGGTTGGCTGGGGAAAGTGACGAAGAAGGGGTAGTCTATCAAAAAAGAGAATTGAGGCGTGTAAAGTGGGAGGGGATATGGTCCGTGTGCACTGAAGTGTGAGTAGTCGGAGTAAGGCTAAGTGGAAAGGTAATATGGAGAGCATTCGAGTAAAAATAAATGCACACCATGGGTGGAACAGCGGTAGACTTTCCTGGTTGACGCTACACTCGGAAAATAACACGAAAGTCTTCCCCAGCTCTCATTTAGATGGTCACTATATTTCTCTGCGAGTAATAAATTTATTCTTTTTTCCTTCGTATCAAATTTTTAAAATATAACTTGGAATAGATGTTTGTCATGTACTATATTGTATGTTCATGATAAATTGATGAAATTTATTTACATTTTTCTCCTACTTATTTCAGATGATTGCATGCTTCTCATTGCAATCAGTGAGGACTATCATTCCCTTCTGCGATACAGATTTAACTGTTGTATTATTTACGTTTTTCCCATGTTGCAGGATAATGAAAACGCGAGTAAAATTTCATACTTTATTCTTCTTTAATCGACAAGGCAAAAGTGAATTTTCCCATTGCTTGTTTTGTCTCAAAAGTTATCGTATTGGTGAAAGCACGCAAAACTGTACTATGCACGTCAAGATATTTTTTCACTTCAAGGAGATGGTCCACAATTGAAATTAAAGTGAGTTCCATCGTCATCTAAGTGATAGATCTAAAGAAATGTATCAAAACCTATTAGAATAATTTAGTATAGGATTTGGCTAATTTGAGGATACTGAAATTATTACTGATTAATAATGTTTGAGCTAAATTATAAATCGTTACAAAAGGTATTGTGGACCCAATTAAAATGTATGTACCATAATAATGCTTAATTATTTAGCAGCAGCTGTTCAAATCGGTCCTTATGAACTATGAATGGAGGATATATATTTTTTGTTTCATTATTTTCGTCCAGAACATTTAACTACCTATACTAAACATTACATTCACCATATTTGATTTTTCTCATTCCTTCCGATCGTAACAGCGAACTATGCTGCCGCATCATCAGCATGACTATAAGCCGCGCCAAAAACACCTCGGCCACATATCATTGGTTTTGTATATATGTGATTCATATTGGATCGAAGATAGTGGAACTAATTGACAGTAATGTAATATTTGAGAATTTCCAAAAATTACACCTTATCACTGTTATTTGGAGTACATTTAAAATAAATTGGCTAAACATTACATGGAATAAATCGTGTCGCAAATATTATTAATTTCTTTCGTAATCTTCAATGAATAGGTGCTAATTTATAGCCCACATTTGCAAGGCAAGACAGAACTTACTTGTGTGTGAGTACTACATTCAAGATTCAATAAGTGAAAACACTAACGAGCATTACTTTATTTTTCAAATTATAGAAAAATAATCGATATAATTTGAGCTACTACAAGGCTATAATTGTACAACATACGAGTACCAGTGCCGTAAAATTCGATTCTTTCCATAATTAGCGCGCTACTTTTCGGTATTCATTAAGCATGACGTTGACTAAATGACTTCAGAAATTGACATAAAATTAAGAATGAAGGGTAAGACAAAGAGTATCCTTGTAGATCTTTTCTCCGCTACTTTAACCAACACGATCGCCGTATAATGCCCTGTTTGACACATCTGGAACATTTAAACTCCCTCCCCATGTTCGTGCAAGTCTGAGAAATTGACAAATCCTACATTTCAGACTCCAAGTGAACCAAGAAGACTTATGGCTGCACGGCCATTCTGTTCCAGACTCTTTGCTCTCTTTAGATTTGAAGAAGTCACCAGATCAAACTTGACATCTCAAGAAGCTACTACAGAGGCTGGCTTTTTTGTGTGGGAAGTAGAGAGCAAAGGAAAGGAGCCCTCTTTGCCCAGATACAAGGGGGTAAAAGATGAGAAAAAAACACTTACCATGCAAAAATGTACGATGCCATCATCGCAGCAGGCTCAACCCACGGGTGTCTCCCAAGAGATACGTCCCATAATGGAGGATTGTGACGGGGGAAAAATTTGCGATGAGCTAGCGATCTTATTTACATGTTGGTTACATATAATAATGAGACATCGGAGATCAGGTTGGATAGGAAGGAGAGTACGTGCAGATGGTTGGGGAAGGTGAAATAGGATACGGGCGTAGAGGACGCGATGCAGGGGAAGGGGGTGTAATGGCGGGATATATTGGGGAAGATCGTAAGGGATTGCGTTCCCAGCCTCCCGGGCGCCCACCCACCCCGCACAGCAACCTTTTACCTCACCCCACCCACCCTCCACGAAGAACCCTGGCCGCACCCCTCCTCCTACGCCGACCTTTCAAGTCGTGAGTTATGGGGGCCAGCCAATGAGGCCACATTTTCTGATCATATACCGAGGGCTACCGTCTTTGATCAATTTATACGCTCCGCCGGATCCTCTCCCTCTCTCTTTCGCATCCCCTCTCTCGTTCAACATTCCCCCCACAAACCTCCACGGCCCGCCTCGCACCCTCCCCTCTTGGACCTACCAGGAACCCACCCCTTCTTTGGTTTTATTTTCTCTCCTCTCGGGGTTCAGCTCCACCCCGCCTTTCCCTTTTTGCGAGGGGAAAGAGAAAGAGGAGGGTATAAGGGATTTGGGTGCACGGGTTGGACGGGGGAGGAAGGTGATGGGCGAAATATGGGGAGAGAAAGGAAAATATATACGGGGGAAGGGCGTAAGCAGCTGTTTCTTTTTGGTCCGAGGAGCGCCGGGAGAGAAGGTGGAGAAGCAGCCGGGCGAGGGATTGGGGTGAGTTTTGTAGCCAGGGGAGGGGAGAGTCGTTGCTCCGAAGGATATGGTGGTGTCGAGGATAGGATGTGTGTGTGTTAGTTGAACCACCCCGTAACACGTCGACCCTTTTATCCTCCTCCCCCACAACAACCAGCACCCTTACTCCTGTACACATTTCTTCCCACGCCTCCCCCAATCCTCCCCTAACTCTAACGCCCTTGTCCTACCATTCCTCCACCTTTACTCTCTCGATATCCTACCGTCCATTACCCCGTCCTTGGTTGGGTTCCCTCCTCTCCTGCTCCAACCTCAAGGGGACACAGTCGACCTTCTCTCTCTCTCCACCATCCATTTTCTCTCCTTTACGTCACCGAAAATTACCCCTTTTTCCTTCCATCCATTCCTCATTGACTCCTCTTGATGTTACTTTAAATACTTATTTTCCCGCTATTCTTAATTTACTTGTAATTCCTTCGATGAACTCATTTCTGCACCTCAACTTCGAAACCGAATTCAAGCTGCAATATTTCGTGAGCATTCCAACCTCTTTTTAGTTCATTATTTTCCTTGAATTAGGATTTTCGTCCTTTGGTCTTGCCTTTGTCAACTCGTGCTGACTAAAAGACTTTTTTTATTTAAATGTGGGGAGTTTATTATTTTAAATTGTCCCTTATAAAACGAATTTTATTGTATTTTTTTCGCTACGGACAAAAGGTATCAGCTTTTGGTGCATTCGTGCAAGCATACTGATAGTATATATTTTTGGACTGAAATGTGTCAACTTGGGATAACTTTTGTGTAACTTAAATTCGTAACTTAAATAAAAGTCCCAAAGGCAAGGTTTCCAAATATATCCCAGATTCATTTTATACCCTGATATTGGAACCGTTAAGTAAGGCTAATAAATACTTTAAGCATCTGTTATATATAAAGTCTCAATTGTCCATGTACTTCCAATGTAAAGTCAGTCATGGAAAGGGTCCACATTCTTACGGTGGACAGTCAACACTATTTTTAAACACCTTGCTGCATTAAGATAAATTCAAATATTTGAGTCTATTAAAAATCCCAGAGGAGAGAAACTCAACGGGACTTGAGGAATTTGTAATGCAGACGTGTACTTTACATTGAATGATTGGGCGTAAAGTCATACTTCATCTAGCGCCAGACACAATCCAGTGCAACTTATTGCGAAAATCAACGCTAAATCTATATGTAAAGAGAAGAACCCCGAGTTATCATTAACTTTTGCCAATATGGGGTTTCCACTGAGTGACATATTTATCAAAATATCATAATGACAATGCTTTACATTGCTTTTCATTCTAGCGCCCTGGCTGCTAGCCTTTTCTTTCAATTTCCAATTTAATGCTTTCCTTTTATTTCTTTTGTGATCTTTCACGCTTTTCTTTCTGCTTGAGTCCAGTTTCATACCTCCAATGGAATCCTTTCTTCCTTCATTTACTATAGGTATCCATACTATTTTATTTTTTTTGCTTATAATATCTAATTCGTATTTTTAAGTGCAATTTTCCCTTATGCTTTCATTTCTATCTAACATGATCTTATGAGATTAGACCGTATCATATCCTTCAATAAGTTGTATATGCTGAAAGTAAATTTTGACACATTCTTCTTATATCGACAATTAAGCCAGGTATGCCATAACTGGTTCTAACATAAATTTTTAAATAGTTGTCTTTGTTTTAGTAATTAAGACATTGTTCCACTTTATTTTTGCATTATTTTAAATATTGATTTTCCTTTACTAGCTTTATTCATTATATATTTGTAATCTTCTCCCTGCTTTCCAGTTTTCATTTATTATTTTTAGTTTATTTAACATTTACTCCATGACTTGTTTGTCTTCTGAAAAGAGAATATAACTGTTGACAAATAAAATTGTAAAAATGGGGAGAGAGTCAACATCCTTTTTCAACTCTCCCTGTTAGGGAAATGGTATTGAAATTGAATCTTCAATCTTTATGACCACTTGATTGTCTCTGCATAGTAATCATGCACTTTATACTCTTATCTGATTCCTTCATAGGTGTCCATAATTAATTGAGAGTAAGAGAATGATTGCCTTTCTCAGATCGCTATAACTACTTCTAGCCTTGTGACATGGTGTTACCTAACGTTTGATAGCTTCTTCTTCGTTTCGTATTTAAAAGTATATACATGTCCGCGCATGATTGACCCAATCTGAAACCAATATTGGTTTTAGATAATCACTTAGGTTTTCTCTTTGTATTCCTTCTTTATTCTTGTTTTTAAGTTATTCCACTCGCTCTTGCTAAGGATATTGATATGATATTATATTGATTTTTCATAGATTCGCATTCATTTTTATTTTCTGGATCATAGATGCAATTCATATAATAAAGCTTGCAATTTTCAGTAAAATAAGTTTCACGTGCCAAAATTATTTTTTTGCATTCACTATACCATATAAAACCTGCTTTTCTTGTATTTATGGGGCTATATATTATGCAGCTTATTTCAAGCGTTTCTTGAAATTATAAAACTCGTGAAAACCACTTGTTATTTAGTGTGAATTATTTTTGCATTAAAAGAGCCCTTATTTTCAATCAGGCTCAGAGAGATTTTCATTGTAGAAAGTGGTGCGACTCCTAGCTGGCGGTTGTTTAAGAATGAAATATCACAAAACTCCTCTAAAGATTAATTTTTCATCATAAAATACTTTAATATGTTTCAGCTAACCGGTAGCAGTTTCTTTTCTTCATTTGACATGAAATACTATAACCGAATCCAATAACGGAGTCAATAAATTTCAATTAAGTTAACATAAGTTAAATTGCTTGCCACTCTTGCAAATCCTACGACTTCTTGTAACGCTCTTGTTCTCTCCTCCTGCACATCGTCCATTCCTCGGCTGTTCTCTCCCATCGCTTCCTCCTGCGATAACCTTTTCCTCCTTTCCCACCCCCCACCCTCTGTACATATCAACTCCTTCGCCCGTCCTCATAAAACCTACCCACCCTCATCCACTTTCCTCTTTTTCGCTCGCCCCATCTCCTCCCTATAAGAAGAACCCTCCCCTCTTCCATCAGCTACATGCGGGAAAATGCGGGAAGATAACTTGCTCCCATCCCCATCAGAGGGAGAAATACGAGGAATAGGGGCCAATGCATCACGCCCCTTTCCTCTCTCTCTCTTTCTCTCTCTCACGATGAGCTTACCTTATATAACTCGTCCTCTTATTTATCTTAACGCAAGATTTTCCCGGGCGAAAGAGGACTTAACTCTCCTGCTCTCGCTGCCTCCTTTCACACCATCCTTGCGTCTTCCTTCCCCTCCAACCCCCTCATCCGATGCTCATTTTTATCCCTTCATTCATCCCCCGTGCCTGGATCCCGCGTGCTTCACTCCTCCTTCCACGCACACCTCCGCCCCCGCCGTCTCCACCCTGCGTCCGCGGGAGGTCTCACTCTCTCTTCCTGACCCGTATACCGTTCTCCTTTCCTTCCTTCCTCTTCTCCTCCTCTCTTCCCCGCTCCTCCTCACCCTACTCCTCTCCGGCAGCCTCATGCTTAGAGAATTGTTTATGCATGATGACCTGGAGTGAGCCGTTGAAGAAATGCTTAAGTTACATATTTTTTTTCAAACCTCGTCTCTCTTATTTTCTTTAAGAAGCATTTCCCTCGCATTTTTTCCGTTCCGGGTGAAAGGGGGCGTGGTTTCTTGAAGGGAGGATGAAGCACGTACTAGTGGGTTCAGGAGAAAAGAGATAGCATCACTTCCCCATCCTGTAACCCCCGGGATTCCCTTTTTTGTCTCTACCTCTCCAATTCCGCCAACGAGTATACACGGCTTTCGAGTTTTCCTCCGACACCGGGAGAATAATTAAAATCAAACATTGTCCATAGTGGAAAATAAGAATACATATATGAGATTAGTGGATTATACTGCATTACTAGATTCAGATACTCTTTCCAGATCCAGATTCAAATACTCTTCGTTCTACCCTAAATATATCCACGGCCATGGCAATAACCAGATGTCTTGCCAGTTTGTTTCCATAGGAAGACTATTTCTGCATATATTAATATAATTTCATAACAGCATATTGAGACCAATATAGATATAATTGTTTAAGCTACCAGGCAGGCGATTGAAATATAAAATTTTGTTTTTTGAATTGTTTGAATTACTTCATGGACACTTGATTTTTCAATGCCTGTATATATTTATTCTTGGCTATATCCATGCAAGTTGGTGTAAAG
Source organism: Platycnemis pennipes (assembly GCA_933228895.1). NCBI lineage: Eukaryota > Metazoa > Arthropoda > Insecta > Odonata > Platycnemididae > Platycnemis > Platycnemis pennipes. The sequence goes on from OW121847.1 coordinate 113,352,832, forward strand.
TGAAAACACTGTACTGTGTTCCCCACGTGGTACCATAAGTTACCTCTAATTGATTAGTATTACAGAAAATAATGCGAGTTCGTATTGCATGTTCGTTGACCATTTACCACCTGCCACACACCCTCAAGGTGGCTTGCAGGGTACTCTGTATACGAAGATTCCCGTGCACCTCATCCCGCCTCTCGGTCCACCATTCATCTCTCTCCCTCTCTCTCCTCTCCCCCCCTCCCTGAGCACCGCCTACCACCTACCCCCGCCTCTCCCCGATCCCTCTGGGACCGGGTGATGGTGTGATCGCCAGGCAAAATTATTTATGGGGAGAGAATTTTTGAAGCACTAAATTTATAGTATACAGCCCGTGGAGGGTGAGCCCAGGTTAATGGAAGGCTTTGAGTTAATTGCTTTTTTTCATCCCACGAGATGTGTTCTGAGCAAGTTCTCTCTCTCCTTTCCTTTTTTTGTTGTTTTATTATAAAAATCCGATGTAGTTTTTATGCATTGCTGTTAAATTTAATGGTACAGGCATTAAGAATTATGGAATCTACCTCCCCACATCTTCCATTTTATTTTCAATATGTCCCACCTTATTGCCTCGAAGGGTTTTCCCGACGCGCTGTGCTAAAACATTATGCTTGGTTTTAAAGTAAACGATCCGTTGTCCTCGAAAAATTTCTCTCGGTCTTTCAACAGGATCATGGAAAATGGGAGAGAGAAAAGCGGAATTACGCAATTCTATAGAGAAGAGCCTGGAATAAAGCCATAGGCCAAAAGTGAATGCCAGAGCTTTTAAACTTGATTGTAATCTTTTTACCCATTGTTAAAAAATATAATAAGAATATAATAATTTTGATTTTGTTTTTATTTCCCCTGTTTGTGAAACAGAGTCTGCATTTCATTTTGCCAAAGCCCTCTCCTTAGGCACATCAATACTCCTACTAAATAATGGAGAAATTCTGTTTTTCCTTGCTATTCTTATATTAAATGCATGCCAATGGAGGATAAGGTTTAGCTTTGATAGGATGGATGATGCAATCCAACCACCCTAATATGGTTGCTGGCTTGTGGAAAGAAGAAAACATGTAACATGAATTCCTAGGAATCGTGTTCTCTCTCCTATAGTGATTCAAATTTCCTCAGTAAAAAATCACCGTACTAATAAATATTTACAGCAAAATACCGTTCCTTAATTGAGTGTAGTGGGGAGAGCACTAAAAGTGCAGCGCTACAAACATCACATGGGATATTACATTGTTGATCCCTTGGCGCCTTTACTTTTTGGAGTAGACTGATTTCGACAAGGGGTTCTCTCCAGCCTTCTTCCAATCCAATGATGATCCTACCCGATTCCAACTGCCGAAGTATTTTATAATATTAGTGGCATAAGGACCATGTGGTGTTTTAGGCTCGGGGAGGAATTTACAACAATGGAATTAGGTAAAAATAAAGGTCTACTATTAGTCATTTTAGTAACTAGAGTTTACGAGTATACAATTTCAAAACTTATATAAAGTCTCTCGCGGCTAAGCATAAAGCCACCGCGTGCGTCCACCGGGTTGCGGATGGTGGGTCGATCTCTAGATATAGAGGTTAGCTGCTAGATAAGCGAGTTTACTCGTCTGATAAGCAGTCATGAATAAAAAGCGACGGCATTCCGAGGGGGTATTGTTCTATCCGGGTAAAATAGGCCATTAAATAATACAGAAATTATGAAGATGCCGTGACTTGGCGACGGGAGGCCGCCAGCAACTATGCACTCCATCTCCCGGAGGAGAGGGCAGCAGCTCTTCTTCATATGAGTGAAGGTGGAGCTCTTAGAGTTCGGTACAGCGACACTCATTTCACTACAGGCGTGGTAACATTTACTTTAACGGTTGTAGTACTGCGATGTGGAAAGCAATGGGAAACCACCATATTATTATCCCGAGGAGTCGCTGCTGCTCCATTTTTTATTTCAATAAAGACGTGATGTAACCCTCTTGAGTATTATTTACATGTGTCATTGAAAATCGTTTATTTTGAAAATTTAACTTCTCAATGTGTATTTTTGGCGAGTAACTATTCCAAAAATATCTGCATATCTTACGTCATCGAAATTTCTCTAAGATACTGTTTTTTCACAAGGCACCACATATAATATGGATACGTTTTTATATTGCATTTTGTATTGCAGGAAGATGATGACGACCTGGTGTGCAATGCGAGCATTCTCCGAAATCATCTGAACAATAAAAGTATTCTCCTCTCCTGTATTACAATGAGTAAGTGGAATTCTTTTTCATCTTCAACCATATTACAATAATCTCTTTTATTTCTGCATTTAAATGACGAGAGTTAAAGTAGATTCAGATATTTTAAGCAGGGCCATACTGTAATGTATATTCTAACATTTGTCAAAAGGCAAACACTACGCCCGTGCCAGATGCGGTATGGTAATCTAAACCATGGTACTATGGCTAAGGGTGCATTAGTTACCTGGCAGATGACCGAGGAAATATTTACGAATAATAATTTCCCAATTTCAACGTCACAACTATAAAAGTGTAAGTTTTTCACTTGATTAAAAACAAAACGAGCTTATTCAGTCAACTGCAACATTAAATGTTGTTAAACGGAAGCTCCTTATCGTCGGAGTATTGACAGAATCACCCCTGATTTGAAAGGCTGCTAACGAGAGAATCCAAACTCTGAGGCAGTTTTAAAGGTCTTGCAAAAAATAGGCGAGTGTACTGAAAGCTAGAGGGAAAGTAATGAATACGCTTCCCACAGAACTTGGGTATACGCTAGAATACACTGTAACACTGCGAGATATTACAGTGAAGTTAGCGCGTATTTCACACAAATGTTGAGGCTTTTCTACCACTAGTTAGACATAATTTAAAGAGATTTCTTGTTTGTGATGCAGATGTTCATGTAGATGTGAGTTCTTTGTCGTTGTAAATTCGAAATTGGTCGAAAATGATAGTCTACTAACAAATTTTCAATGTAGGTATGTTTTTATTATTTGAATGAATTATAACTTACATGCAAATCAAAATATTTCCAAAAATTCAAAAATTATTTCAGAAATTGTGTCTACATGAGCCCTTAAGTAAATACCGTGCTGAAAAATGATGTTCATAATCATATAATCCTTCCAAATTTCAATCCCATTACTAGTTTTCAATTTGAGTAAATGAATTAAGAGAAATAAAAGTATCTCATAAGTAAGTCGCCTTTTAACAATATTTAAAAATAGCAATGCCACATAAACTCGATGTGTTGATTAGGTTAATTTATTTTGGACATTTTAGCACCAAGACAATTTCCAAATAAGAACGAATAAAAAATGTTGATCCTCAGATAACGAGAATGAAGGTAAAAGATAACATATATAATTATTAAAGTTTTGTTAAGGTATTAGATAATTTTATTGATAGTGTACTACTATACTATGCTTTTTTCCGATATTATGCCTAAGTTTCAGTCTCTCAATGGTTATTTATGTAGAATGTTATGAATAGAATATTTATGTAGAATGATATGTTTATTTTTAATGGTGGAAATCTCTCAAAGGTTAAACAGCAGGCTAAATACTTATTTTATGGTGTATAAATGATTCCTACAGCTTATTGAAGGCGAGTTTAAAAAAATTACATGCAATTATGAACAGGGGTTGAAAATTTCACGCTTAATTCAACTTCCATTTATTGAGTTTTTACAGGTAAGCGAGTCAGTATTTAAAAGACATGAAACCACCCTAAAGACAGCATAACATGTGCTACCCCGATAAATATATAGTCTTTTTAAAAATATCAATAACACCTAAATTTTGCGTGCCATAAATAAATTTGCCTTCAAAATTTGATATTGTTAGTAATCAAAATTTGCTTTATATATTCATCGCTGGATCCAAATATTTGTACGCAATTAAAGTTTTTGATAAGCCCATACATAATATTAGCAACTGGTTGTTCTTGGAAGTGAATTTGCTAATTCAAATACTTACTCATCAATTTTATTGTGTTCTGATTGATCTTGGTCTTTGATGAGAGAGTTGTTGATTGACGAAGGGAAGTGAACCTTATATCATCATCATATATGAAATCATTTTTGATCCTAGACGAGATAAGATAGGTCGTAAGTGTGAGGGTAAAAAGCCTTTTTTGTAGGAAACGATAGCAAAAAATGGCAGCTAGAAGTGAAATATCAACCTATGTCAAGTCATTCAAAGTCAAATAACTGAGCAAAGAATGAATTGAAAAACATTAAGCCAACAGTGAAGTAAAATTCCAAGCATTTTCTAATTGTCGAAATAAGAAGGTGGTAGGAGATGTAATCATTAAAAATGGCTAATTCCGTTTTTTCTTGCTTCGTTTATGCCCAATACCGTCAAATTAGTTTGCGCAAATTCTAAAAACTTTTACTTAGATAGGTTTTATTCATCCTAAATTTGAAGTAAAAGTTTCTGCTGCTATCGCTGTAGAAATTGCATTAGTGAAGCAAAGGTTGCGGCTCTCTTGTCTCTTAAATCGTTCTCAGCTCCGGTTTAGTTTTTATTAGATGTGATGCTGATATTGACCGCCAACATGTTTTAAAAACATCTTCAATTTTCTTCCATAGTATTTGTAAACTTTTTCTAATATAAAGAGTAAAAGTTTTATCTGTTGTTTACTCAAGGAAAAAATAAATTTGTAACGCCTTATTGTAGAAAAGGTAAATTTCATCGAGGAAACTCCGCTCTAATAGTCCCATTATCTTTTTCATATTGCTGTTAGCCAGCCTTCGATTATCCTTGGGTTGGTTTCGCACAATGAACAACAATTACATCCTACATCTACTCTATGATTTCGGGCGAAAATACATGGACACAGAATAAATAACTTCAAGACAACAGCGTCTGGTCAGATAATGTTACCTTAGCGACGACACTGATCGTGGAAGAATAAATATGTGTGAAAAATGCAGTTTTCCTATTCTGTGATCCATTGGCATCCTAAACTTCTTCTTCCTGCCTAAAATTTATATGAAATCCTTCATATAAATTTTATCGTTTTACACATCTGCATTCCTATCATATTTATTTACTTTACTTATCATTTTATAAATAACAGAATGAAGTTTGACAGTAAAATTATCGCCCTGAAACAACCGCTATAGAGTGCTAGTTGTTCATTATGACTGAAATAAAGGTGAAACGAGGAGATCATTGAATACAGTAGAAGAAACTATTCCGTATTATAACAAGATCTTTGGGTTTTGGTGCGAGGCCTACCAAATTTGGAAAACCAAGGAGGGAACGCTATTGGAAGAGTAACTACCCCTACGGAATAAGTACCTACAGGGAGAGATGAACTATTTTTTCAATGCTATTTTCACAAATAAATCTTTTTCGTTTCACTCACTCATCCCTAAGCTTATCATTGGCTTGCCATCATCCTGTACAATAATTTTGGTCTTAAAGCTCACATTTGATCATTATTGATTGTAAATTATCGTATTATGCTCCTCTGATTCTTTTTTTTTCTCATATTGTCTAGCTATTCGTGTCCTTCTCAATCGTGCCATCTGTCGTACTTTAGAATACGTCCATATACTTCATTCATTACTCTTTCTTCATTCATGCTCTTTACATTGTAATACTTACATCATCATAAAACAGACCTTTTATCAAAAACATGCATCCCATACACATTTAATATCGAAACGTTGCTTCCATACATTTGGAATTTTTCCTCGGAAAAAGTCTTGATTTTATCTTCCCCATTACGGAATATTAATCACGTTTTTCCTTTGCTGGCAAGTCTCTTTGCTGTATGTTTTATGGCATTTCTACCGTGAATTTGTTTTGTAATTAATGGTATTATGACGGGAAAACAGCCACAATGGAGATTGATCATTCACATGCACGTAAAAGAAAGTGTTATTCCAAGATAATGGGAGAGCATCCCATGCATTCTCAAGAAAGAGAAAACTATGGAATATACCTACCATTCCAGCATTCGAACGTGTTCAAATCTCGTTTTTATTTTGCATGATTTTCTTTTAACTTTCTTTAGAAAACCTACACTTTCAAATAAATTAAAAGAATTTTTGTCATTATCCACGAAAATAGTATTCATCACTTATGATTGGTTGAAGTTAGGGCAAGATTGGTTTAAAACACCCAACTCGGGCCAATTTTGAGCAAATATGATTGATGTACAGATATTTTCCTTTCGTTAAAAGTTATATTTGTTCAATAAGTTAGGTTAAGAGAATATTAAATGTAGTCAAAATTATCTTAATTTTTCTCAACTTAATTTACAATAAGTTAAATTGAATTGAGTATGGAACATTAAATCATTTTGTAGCTCATGATGGAAGATTTATGTACGATTAGAACTAAATGTTATGCTTCATTGTCTATTTAAAAGCATTTCATACTTTAACGATGCCTCAAAAGACGTTACTGTGGGTCAATAAATGATTTTACTTTTTATTTACAAAATTCAAGAGTGTGAACTTTATTAGTTATTAGTATTTTCATGATATTTCAAGCTAGGTTCTAAAAATCTATACAATGTTGGCAACGGGCATGAAACAGACACCTTCAAATATCGTAAGGGTGGAAATATGTCATCAGCTGACTTTTATATCTAAATAGTGCTACACATTGCCTTTATACATAAGTACTTCGCCTTGACCGGGACCGGGATGATTTTTTTCTCTGCAATTTTCAGCGTGTGACGCCGCTAAAGTTTCCGCGGCTAGCTCGCGGTCTTTAAATTCGTTCTAAGTAAGCACCTTAGTGTTTCAAATTCGGCTTAACCTCGTGGACGGTGGCGCCATGCGCACGACTACGGCTGCATTGTGACATGATTTGTCCCGCAGTCTGGTAACACCTAGTTCCCTTTAAAGCCTCGTTGATTTCCACAGAGAGAGAGAGAGGACGTCTTGGTAGCTCCACTGGTAGAGCACCTGGCCGGAAATCAGGGGGTCCGGGTCCCGGTCAAGGCGAATGATTTTTTCTCTGTGGAATATCTTGCTATAGTACTTTTTGAAACACTATACAGTAGAGCCCCACTAATTCGGGCCCCGCTAATTTGGGGTTCTGGATAAATCGGGGCGGGCCAAAAAAATATAAAAAAAATTTACTCACTAAAATTTTACAAGTTAAACACTTCTAATAGTCAATTTTGTTTGTTTAACATATTTTGTGTTTTTTCACGATGTTTTAAAGTATGTAATCTTATATTTTCTTACGTTTTTAGTGCATCTTCTATATCCTTATATGCTAGAGAACCATGAACGACCTTCAAAAATGTTTTAGGGTCGTTCCTACGGCAATAAAACCACTTTAAATGTTTAATTCGGGTTTTTAGTTAATTCGGGCATTAGCCGGACACAATTATCCCGAATTAGAGGGGTTCTACTGTATGTGGCCCCGTTCACTTGAGCACGTTGCTTAAATCCTCCTTGGCTTTGACTCCGAATTTTTACTACCCCACATCTTGCGACAAGGAAGAGTCTTCCCTCGATGTTCGTCATCCACCGCCTTCATTCCCCTTTCTCCAAATCCTTTTCTTAATCTTAACCTCACGGACCCCGGTGCCATCTAGTTTTTCCCTCTAAATGTCTTTGCGCGCCACATTAAACCTCTCCGAGCTATAAGTAGCTGTGGAATGTGTCGTTAACCACCTCTGTGTATATGCGCTCCTATATCGTTCTGGCTAGGCGTCGTAATGCTGGTGCGCTCGGCATCTGATTTGCCCTCGCGTACTTTCCAAATGCCGAGGCACAGATCGACGCCAGCTCTCAATGAATTCATACAAGATTTTACGATCCCATTCATTCCGCGGTCGTTAATCATCCCTAACTTAATCTCCTTCTGCTGTCAGCTTCTTTGTCTGGCCCCGATATTATGTTTATCAAATGCCGGATTAACCAGCTGATGTGCAAGCGGAGGAAAGAGCATCTTTCCATAGCCGGATATTGTTCTATACCAGTTTTATCGTCTCCGGTGAACGTTTCCCTTAACGATTGCATGTGTGCTCTTCGTGACGTGAATATATTTTTCGAACATTTATCAGAGCGCATTGTACGGACCATTCGAACTATTCTCCGTCCGCTTTGGTTATTTTAATTATGAGGTTTATGAGTGCGTGTATCATTTTTCAGGTGGATATATAGTTTCTGTTGCAGAGAAAGGTTTTGCGAGTCCAACTCGTATACAGCACCCTCCCCGGAACAAGTGCTAGCCCATTCTTATCTTCACTAAATATTTCTCACTTTCGGTGATATATTAAATAATAATCATCATTAAAAGTTGCTAAAAATGCAAAATAAGTGTAATACTTGATGTATGATAAAATAATAATTTCTGTGAAAAATCTTTTTTATATAACGTTGAAAATTCCATGCCTCAACTAACGTTTTCAGCTAAATATGTAAATATACGATTTTTTACGGCAGTTTAATTTGTGATTAGGAATACGCTGTTGACACCCATAATATCCATTATTTTTAGGCTATATATTCTCAAAATACAATTCGTTTAAAGGTAATTGAATTTTAATATTAATGATAACAAATCATGGAAATTTTTATCCCAATATATAGATTTTCAGCCCTATTTTTGCTCAATATTTTAAGAAATTATTATCATGTTGTGTGTACTTTCAAATGCATTGCATTATGATATTAACTGAGGTTGGAATTGGATGATATCATTTGATCAAACTGCTTTTAAAAAAATTTACGTTATGTGCAAATCATCATATAAGAATAAAAAAATGAACGATGACTCCCTTTCAATAATCATTAAAAAAACATCAATTCCTTGTCGATAATATTACATCTATGAATGTTTGAATTTTAATTATGGTTTAAAATTTTACTTACTTTGATATAGCAAATTGGTATGTGAAAATAGGTTTGTTCTTTTTCAGAGGACATCTCTTTCCGATTAGGTATACTGGAATATTCATTTTTAAGAATTAATATTCATTTCTTAGCTTAGACTTTTCACTCGGCAATTGAGAATAAATATTTTTACTGTGAATGAAAGGACTCTTAATTCATATAACTTAAATACATTTTTTAATAGTTAATGTTTGCGTTAGGCTAGGTTTACGTCAGCCTTTCATTGCGCCCCCATGCAACTGTGGTCATAGTATAGCGATGCATTTATAAGCGTAACACAATATGTAGCGTCACTCGGGATGGGATCAAGACTCGAATTCAAGACAGCAACACTATATTGTGAGCTTCCAGTTCAGCCTGACCATACATTAGCCTTATAATAGTGGTCCTCTCTGGAGTCACAAAGCCGTCGTGAAGGTCGCTGAGACAACGTTCCCAGGCGCTCCCCCGAAATTAATCAGTCCAAGCCCCTTTGGTATCTCTTGACAGCTAACAACAATCTTTTAGTCGGGTCGTGTTGTGTACTCAAGATAGCCTCCGTCCGCGGCGACGGCGACTTGTGACAAAGGCGCCCAAGGCTTTCCCCTTTTATCTTCGGGATGTTTAGCGGGGAAGGAAAAGAAATGACAGGGAGAAAAATGACGGTGGGGTGGTACAACAGATATGAAGGAACGGTGAATATAAAAAGGGCATTTTTATGAGGAGGAGAGTTCGCAGCAGTCGCTCCGAAGGGAGGGAGGAGTCACCTTCCCGGCCCTCTTTAAGTCCCTGGCGGTATCTCACGGCCAGAGCAAGACTTCCTCTTGTCCCTCTGCCCCTTTCCGCTTTAGAATGCAACCCGCATTTCTTGTATGACACCGTAAAGTTGCCTACCACCCAGGCGCCAAGCCTTAGTCGTTCCTCCGAAAAGCAGTCAACTCTCTTTTCCAACCCTTCCGTCCACACGACTCCCTCACACGCCCCCTCTCGTCTTCGAGGGTGCCCCTGGTAGCCTTCACGCTGAGAATACGAAAGGCGTGCGAGAAGGAGCGTGATTAATACGTGGAAGTCCCGTAGCTGCCTTTTACGCGCTTCCTAAGATAAGGTGCGCCCAGATCTCTGTGTGGACGTCTGCTCTTGCAGAGCTACATATCTTCTTCCCACCGACCCCTCACCAAAGATTCCTTGAACTATTCCCCTTGGTACTCTTGGAGTTTGCTTCTTTTTTCCCTCCCTCTCACCCTCTGTCTCCAGCTCGACTCTTTCATGTCATTCATTTCCGTTAGATGAATTATCATTTCTCGTGAAAAGAACGAAAGAGTCGCCTCCGGAAAGTGTTCAAAAGCAGGCCTTACTGTATGCTGTAGGACCAACTTACCATTGAATGCATGGAGAGGTAAACGCAGGTTTTTCACAAAATCTAGGTCTCCTTTCATTCTTCCTCGAGAGCTAAAAGAAAATGCTGCAAAGTTAAGGCACAAAATCACTGACTTCAGTTACAAGTACGTAAGCTTAATTTTTTGTATCAATATTTTATCAAAGAGTATTTCACACCATATAACTTAGAAAAGTCGTGAGGGTATCATTTTATGAAACCTCACGTGATCGCGAAAGTATTTATTGTGATGCGTATTAAAAGTCATAATTATTGTTCTTCGTAATGAGCTAAATTAAAAAATTGTTGTAATTCTTTTTTATATAAATTAATTTTTATTTGTGGGTGAAAATCTTTATGTATATTTTTAGGAATTACAGGAAACAATCAAATTTTATTCTTGGTTGAATGATGACATCCATGTAGCGGGTAATTTCCATTAAACAATGTAGTACTTATTTGTATTTTACTCTACTTCAATACATTAGTGTATAAAATCATCTTTTAACACCAAGATCAAATAAATAAATAATTTTTCACCCTCATTTGGCAGGTAATGAATCTTATGGATGTTATTATCTAATCAATATATGTTTTTTTATGGAATATTAATGATATTACTCATAAAAATTAGCAGTTTTGAGGGACATGGTACGCTCCATGGCTAAATTTGGAATTTTTTGTTGCATTTATTTCTAATTACTTTTAATAGCTTTCATTCACGTGAAACAGACATAGAATGGAGAGAGTTAAGGGGCTGATGTGGTGGCTATAGTAGAGGCTTTCCATTCCGAGGCCGTGAATTCGAATGCCAGTGGTAGAAAAGTTTTCGCTCCAATGCTGTGTGAAGATCAATTCCAGTTTAGCACACCCCCCATAATATGTAAGGCTGGCATATGGAATGATCAGTGCATTTACTTGCAATTTACTTATTACGGTACTGGGTGTCTCTCCTCCCTTTCTCCGTTCCTTGAAAAATTTCCTCTCGCGTAAAAATACCCTCCTGTCCTGAAAGGCCCTTTCTCACTTCAGCCGTCCTTAACCTCCCACAAAAACTACCAATACTAAGGAGAATGTTCACCGTTATATTTATATTTGAATACATTGAATAGCTCAGCCCTTACCTATTCCTTTTCACTAGATAGTTTAACTGATATCTACATCGTTTTAATGGTTCTCACTTATGAGAAAGTTATTAGAAGACTAAAATTTAACCTTCTGCTATTTATCAAGTCAAACCATTCGACTGGCTATTCAGGTGTCTAGTGGTGATTCTGCGGAATTCTAGAAGCGTGTTACCTCATAGGTTGATGAAACGGTGGAGGATGAAGGGGAGAACTAAGCTACAAGGTTGGCCCGCATGTTGGAACGATTAAAAAAGGTGTCGTTATCCTTTGACAGTACATTGGGGGTGTAAGGGTTCATTCCAAGCTGCCTTCGTAAAAGTCGACTCGAAAATAATATTTATCATGAATAGTGCCAGTGAAAACCTGTACTTCATATTCTTCAAGGCTTGTATAATATTTCAGCTTAAAACCATCACATATAAAAAGTTAATCTTGATCCTTTCTATAACTGCACGTAAAATCGGACAAAATTGAACTGAAATAGACTCAATGTAGTTTTTACCTGGCTATTTTCTGAAGTATGTGTTGGTTTTAACTCGCGTTTAATCCTTAGAGACGGAAATTTTCTTTTCCCTGCAATAATTATTTATAGAAAATCTCAAATGCTTACGCTACTAGCAGATATCCAGAGGTATAAAATGAATATATTTCATCACATTTTTGCTGAGTGCTGTGACCATTGTCCCACTAAAAAAATAATATCCGAGAAAATTTTCATTCTTATTGTATTTAAGGCATCTTAAGTTGTGAAACAGTCGTTTGAGGTGAATAACTCCAAATAATGGTAATTATATATGGAACGAGAGAATTCTTTAGGGATGTGGGATATTTTAAATAAAAGAATAGCTCTCGACTGAGGTGAAAGTAATTAGAATCCCAACGATTTTTGGGAAATGCATATTTTGCACTTTTTTATTTTAAGAATTTAATTCATGTGATTTCCAATTATTTCATGAGGACACGTAGTTTTAGATAAATACGTAGAATATTTTTCTGTGCTTACCTATCTATCGACGTAAATTTCCCAATGTGGCAAGCATGAACTATCTTGCTTTCACTTTTTCAGAAGATTTCTTTATAAATGACATAATTACTTATATGAATCTCATCGTACACTTGATATTTTTATTATTACGCAACTATAACGGCGTGTTATTTGATAAAAAGATTTTGGCTTTTAAGGCAAAACGAGTTTCTTTGTGTCATTTAAAACTGGGCTCATTAAAATCTAGCTACAAAACGGAAATTTCCTTATCGATATAGGCTCACAATATATGGTTCACGTGTTCACTAGTAACTGCCTTTTGAAGGCAGCAATTTTTATTCAGTTCATTTTAATTGATCCACCAAAAATATTTTCAGGAATCAAGGACACATTTTACTGAATGTCACTATTTAGGCTGCTTTGATTAAAATTTATCACCGACTTTAATTTTATGCAACTGATGGACTTTTTTCTGGATAATTGTACTCATTCCTTAGACTTTATATTTTATGTCGTATGACAAGTTTCGTAAAATAATTATCACTACTTAAAAATTTAATCCAATTGTCTATTAAATTTCTATTCGAGTTGGGGTTTACAAATAAAATCACCATTATAGAAGTAGGGCTAATATATATTCCAAAAAATTAATTTCAGATTTAAAAAGTTAATTTCTGGATCTATACATTTAAAGATCGTTCAATCAAAATATTAATCGTTAAGCATCTCTATTTTCCTATGGTAATTCAATTTAGTGCCTAAAGTTACCATTCAGAGTGATCTACTCATGTGATGTTAATCCTAGGTTATGACAGCTTTTGACAAACATGCTCCATTTCCAACGTAGGACACATTAGTGGGCCGAAAGAATGGATAATAAGAGTGAAACAGTATCATCTGTGCTGTTTAGGTCAAAACGATGAAACGGCACAGCGGAGTACCTACTGGTTAAAAACTCGCCACGAACTCTGCCCGACGATGAATTGCCACCACTGAACGTCCTCAATTCATCTTGATCGGAGGAGGAATATTCCGCAGCTGAATTATTCAATTCCGCTCGATCCGATGATGTCGCTCGTTTATTCGATAGTTTTGTGAGATATTTCAGCCCTCTGAGTTCGTTGTGAAAAATGAATATTATCGAGTGAGCGGGGAGTAATTGGAGCAGCTGTGCGCGTGGTTTATTTAAACCACGCCGTCGCGTCATATTCATTCGATCCACAAAGTGAAGGTCACCACGAATTGAATTACACAGCGACCCGGCCTCTCACGTCTCCGTTAACCCTAAGAACAAACGGTTTGCTCGTGACGTCACCTCGACTGCTCGGCTGAATTATTAATTTGTTTTCAGCGTCGACCGCCGCTGTTTTCTCATAACCCTGCTAACGGCCACGCACCCTCCCTTGAAAAGTCATCATTTCCTCCGAATCAATGGAGGATATGGTGCACCATGTTTTCATCCCGCTTTCCCTTCCAGCACCAAAACGAGCGAAATCCTCATCTCCCCCAATCCGAGACCGCAAGTGAGATTCGGCGAAGGACTTTTGACTCATCCTCCATCCTCAGGTGTGAGCAAGCTCGGGATCCTGTTTCTTTTTCCCGCTGCGCCTCATCTGTTCCTGCCGGTCGTGTGGTGCCGTTACGGTTAAGCGCGCGTGACACAGGGAATCATCGATGTTAGAAGAGTTGGGTCGTGTCGGAAGGAAGAGAGAGAAAGAGAAGATGTGAGAGGGAAAAAGGGTGGGAGGTGGAAGTAGCTCGCTATTTCCTCCTCCCCCAAGGGAATAGCCTGGAAGTCTACCCCAGCCGTCCCCTCTCCACAGCACACCCTGTTACCATCGGATCCCTCCCCACAATCCTTTACCCACAGTTCCACCCGATCCTCCACCGCTGACTCCTCCCGTCTTTTTCCCCCGGCTCCGTCCCTCCTCCGGCTCGCCAAGCGCCTGCCGCAAGGTTTTGGGTTTTTTGGTGGGATCGAGAGGTGGGGATGGGGGTGGGGGGGGGGGGCTGGGAGGGGCCGCGTTACTGCGTCCCGGCACGAAGAGATCGTAAACATTGCGGCACGAACGAGAACCTTCCACGGCCGCCGACCGAAGATCGAGACCGCGGCCGACGTAATCCCCTTCCCCCGACCGGTTGGGGTGAGCCTCCCTCCCCGCCGCTGTCCTCAGCCCACCCACGCCCTGCCCAGCTGGCGGGAACGACCACGCCCCATTCCGCCAACCACCAGACCGCCGTGTCCCACCGCCCCCGCATCCCAACCCCTGAGTCTTCCTCCTCCCGGCCCACCCTCCTCTCTTCTTCCTCCATCTCACTCTGTCTCTCTCTCCATTTCCCTTTCTATCTCTCTCTAGCCCCGGAACCAAGCACCACGCCGAAAGCTTCCCGCCCCCTTAAAACTTCCAACGCCGCAAACTGAGAGCGAAGACAAAAATGAAAGGGGTGGGGATGCACGCCACCGGTTACAACGGTGTTTCCGTGTGCTTGTTTGTTACCTGGGTCTCCCGGGCTCAAGAGTTTTGCAGCGCTCGGTTGAAGGTTGCTTTTTTTTTGGCAGAGGGAAATGGCGTCTAAGGCTTTTTCCTCTTCCAAGAGTTCGTTAGATATGGTTATAAAATATCCTTGAGTGTGCATTCCTTGGGTGTGCCCTCTCTGCTATAAGAAAAGACGCAGTGTATTTGTCAAGAAATTGTCAATTAATGCATCATCATAAAGACATGTCTTTGCCTTGATAAAAAATTGCCGTTGATTTGTGAAATTTCGGTCACGCACATTCTATCGCCTAACATTGACCTCCCGCACTAAAAGTGCCTACCTGAAAGTTTACAAGTAATTTTTATACACTATTCTGTCACATTAAAAATAAAAGTGTAAAACTATAATTATTATTTTTTCCTTTCATCCTGATTACAGGTTTATCACCAGTCTCCATGTAGTCTTGCGTATAACTTTATCCTAAATCACCATGTCTCTAAACATTCTAGAAAGGAATGAACTCTTTCCCAAAGCTTCTCTAAAATACCGCCTTTTGTTTTAAGGAAATGAAATATATAAACGGCCTTAAAGATTTTTTCACGAGAACGGTCGCCAACTAAATGTAAACAGTTGCTTTTTCAGTCGGTGAAAAGTTGAAAGGAAATGGGTGAGGATTCGCGGGATTGTTTCCGTTGGTATAAATTCTTAGATAAGGCTGAATGGGACTCGTGGCACATTTCAATTCTCTCCCCATTGTGCGAGCGGCTCCTTGAGACATTGCTTTAAACTATGATATTACGCCTAGCTTCTGTAAGTGCTCTTCTGAGTACTGCTGTATTTAATGCTTCTAGGCAGTATGCGACGCGGTTTAGAGTTCAGAGGGACTACGAATGGCGTAATTAAACTCCAAAATTGTCTCGTCGGTCGTTACGCTGCCCAGAAGAAGGCACAGTTTCCTCAACGCCAGTCTCGGAAGGTAATTACGTTCCTAAAAAAACAATAAAAAAATTCTCTGCTTCATTTTCTAGCCACGAAGTTTTCTCGGCCCTGTTAGCATTAAGAACTAAGAGCTCCTTTCTTTAAGGTTCTCTTACAACAACAAATTTTTTTCATTTAATCTCCTTAGCTGACACGTCTTACAAAATTATTGCAAACGTGATATTCAGGCAAAATCTTCAATTATCCTGTTTTACAAAGGATTTATTTTCGAAAAGCGAGTAGCGGGGAACTGATAGTTACGTGACAATGCGAAAAGCAAATTGACCTAGTTAGTCTGGCCCCTCTCAGATGCAAATACGAACGCACAGTCATTTCATTCCTCATTGCAGTTGCAACAAAACGGCTCCGTTAGCAACGGTATCGGAGCCACTTATCGCAGTACATTGAGCCTGTTGTGAGAAAACGTTAAATTTACCAATGCTGAATGGAAGAAGCAAAAATATCAACAAATATTGCGTCAACTAAAGAAGCAATTCATGAAAGAATATCAAGCAGGGCTATTTATTGACGTCAACTCAGCATTCTCTGATAAAACATTTCTTTCTCGGAGCCCATTTTTCCGTTTCGCCTAATTGTGTTCCGTTACTGATTCTGATATTAACTTCCAACGCCTCGAACAATAATCATTTACATAATACCCTGCGAGTCTTGGTAAGGGTGAGTTGCAAAGGGTGATAAATGCAAAACTCCTAGTCCATGCATTTATTGCCTACAACCTACTGAGAGAAGCAATGCTACCCTTTAAGAATCGTTTCCATTACTACGGGATTTGAGGACCGTTTCTAAGTTGTACCTTATATGTTTCATTTAGCTGTAGACTCACTTATATTTTTTGCAGAAAGACGCATGATTTTTAATTATGTCCAAGGAATCAAAATATACCCCATTCTGTACGGTATTTGCAAGAGAAAAAATGAGCCATGAGACCCTGTTTTCTGCTACACCCTAGTTGAATGGAGTTTCAGGGTGTAGTTAGGTGTACCATGCGTGAAGCATCTCTGCGACAATTGGAAGTGTAGAAGTTACTTCTGAGAACCATATCACTCTCCTTCATTGTTACAGCTTTACTCCACTCCCCATAATTTTCATGGCTAATTGAGCATTTATTTGGGTACACCAAAGAGGCAAGATCATGTGATATCAGTATCATTTAATTTTATTGCAAATGAATATTCATATATATACATACCTTTAGTACAAAGTTCATACCATGAGGAATATAGGTAACCCTCAGGAATATATATATTGAAGCTGGAAAATAATGAGCCGTATACAGGAGAAGACTGATGAAAATACACATGAAGATTACTCAGTGTCAGGTTTAGACTCAGACAAAGATTTCTAAACTAAAATAACAGCGAGTTTAGCATCCAATACTTATTGCTTAGGCACAATGTGATAGAAATTTAATCACAGTGAAAATATGCTTGTGATAAATGATTTCATATGGGTGATATAAACCTTTATCTGAGAATGAACTTTGTGAATTTTCTAACAATGCCGGTCACATCCATCTATATTACTCCACACATTATGTCATTCTATTACGAAGCACTTATTGTAGACGTATGTTTTGTAGTTAAAAACTATTACTAGAAGTTTTAGGCAATACAAAAAGAGGTGAGACGCATTACGGTAAGTGTTGGCAGGCCAGACCTGGCACCATTGATTGACTAAATCATGGATTTCTCGTCGCACACGAAGGAAAAAGATTGCTGATGTGAATCCCATCCTAGACTTGGAAATGGTTTAGCCAAGTAATTAAGTTTGGCTGAGACAGTGTTTTTATTTTAGCGATGTAACTTTCTTTTAAACTTAATTTGCTATTACGGCACTAAAAAATATATCAGGTCATTCGAGGTATTCCGTGTCTTGACGTAAGAAGAGATATTCTTTTCTGAATAGAGTATAGTATTTATCATGAATGGTGTTTTGTCACAAAATGGAATAAGACTAAAAATTGAAGTGGCAATATGTATTATATTATTGCATGTATTATTTAATTTGCTCTCATTTATCGATGATGAGTTTCAAAGGAAGATTTGCTGCAATTTAATTCCTGGAGAACATTTTAAACTGCCTATCAAAAGAGAATATGTATTGTCATCGATGAAGTGGCTGAGGTTTGATTCTAATTGATTGAGTCAAAGAAGTAATTTCTCTCAACTTAGAATGCAATAAATACTGTTTTGCTGAAAGTACTTGAAATTGAAAATGAATCACTTTACTGTGTTTTAGCAATAAAGTATGCCGTGACAAGACATCATGAAAGTTTTTTATCTCTATCAAATCAGAGTGAGCGATTTCCGAAAGGCATTCTACTTTCAAATCAGCAAATTGATAGTTCTTCCCGAGCCCCATTGGACCACTTCGAACCAATTCACTCTACCTCACTCTCCCCGAATATGATCAGTGGTCGCATTTATTTTGTTCCATTTAACGCATGCATAATGCACTCTGCAAATGGCAGTCAATCCTCTTGAGAGCTTTCCCATTTTGACGAAAGCATTGCTCAGGAATATGGGTGAGTACGGTTTGTCGGTGCATTTTCCAACACCAGCATTTTACATCGTTCATAAAAGGAATTCTGTGTCATGCAAGCCGGGAAAATAGTTTAGCACGAATAAAATTCAATGGTGACTTTTCGCTCTCCTACTCATCGTTTATTCAGGGATCACAATGATAATGACCGTGATGTCAACGAAGTAAGTTCTAAATCAAAATGAATAATTTTACGCGTAAATGGAATTCGGAGAGCTTGATCTCCTCCAAATTGTAACTGCGATAATGACAATCGCTGCGACTGAAATTTGTGCATTCAATTAATTTCATCGGGTCAGGTGGCTTGATTTTATTTTTCGGTTATAATACCTTTATGATTATCCATGTCAACGAGTATATAAATTGCATTGGACATAAAAAGATTTAATTTTAATGAAATTGACATGAAAGAGATATTCAATAGAGGCATAGAAGTAAAGAACATGAGATGGAAAAATGTATATTCATGGGAATAATTTTGGTTTGATGATGGCAACATTAGTGCCTAGTACATTTTAGCACTACACAGTCCAAACATTTAACTAATGATACAATTAATGCTTCGATATTTAGGACGAGCATATTCTCGATTAAATTCTAATTTTAATTTCTTTTGTATGAGATTTAAAGTGAAAAAATTGATTTAAATTATTTGGTAAATCAGGGGAGGTAACCGACAGCTGAGGTCATTTGCGCCATTTATGATAGGTGAGCAATTGGGTAATGGTAGGAGTTTTCAGGAAACGGAGGAAGGGTGGAGAGAAACCCGTCGTCGGCATTAGCCTACTCTTAACGACAGGCGCCAAGGGGACCACAAATTAACGTCCCATCCGACGGGCGGAGTGAACCTGAAATGCCCTCCACTGGGCACACAAGTAAGGACCGGTTGTCCTCCAAAAAATCCGCCACTGCCGGGAATCTAACCCGGGCCAGTACACTAGCCGCCACACCAACCCGATCCCCTTAAATTCTCTTCAGGAAACTAAATGCTCATTGTAAATCTTATGCAGTTCACATCAGACCTTATTGACGAAATGCTGGAAATAAGTCAATCTGCTTCACTCGTGTTAGAACTGCATGCAAAAGGTTATTACTATGATTCTTCGAGTAGCATCTTATCTAATGCAGGTCAAAGAAAATGTTTCATGAAAAAACCTATTAAACATACTTTTCATCAAGTACTTATGAGAGAACGACTTGATAAGCCATGATTTGACACCTTCAATGTGATATAAGATGACTTCTAATGCAGTAATACGCATTCAAATGTAAAGTGCACATCTACCTTCGATGTAATTCATTATATGAATCATAGCCATACAGGCATTATTTATTTTCAATCCACAGCTATGAGTAAAGCAAACATCGGCCCACAATCAAGATTCACCGAACGCCATGTCATGAATGCTTACACAAAAGACCATTAATTTCCAATCCTCCTCTCAGAGAAGCCGTTCAAAGGTGAGCGAGGCCATGGAAACAGTCGTTCATTTCGAACACAGATCATCCAAAGCGGAATTCCTGAGGATAAAACGCGCTAACCGAGATATTTTCCCTTTGGATGCTCCTTCGAGGCTGAATAGTCACTGAGCAGTGAAAGTCCTCTTAGAAAATTCCCCGTTATCTCGCGGCAGTGGCCTGCGATCGATGAGCGAAATACCACCAAACCTTAATCTAATGGCCTTTCTCTCTCGTTGCCTCGAATTCTATCTCTCCCTTCAGCACACAAACGCCACTTCCTCCCACCTATTTCCTCTCTCCCCCCCCCCCTCCTCCCATTCCTCGTGTGGGTTCGCATATCGTCTCTATTATTGGAGTTCATTCGCGTTCGAATTTCAATCACAACGGCCAATCCGCATTCCCTTCACTCGGTCGAATACTCCAAACCCACACACTCGACTCTCATCCTTTCCGTCTACTTTCCTCTCCCGAGCCCGCCATAAACGTACACCATTACCGCATCCACGAGCGGTCCTCTCCCCCCACCCCCCCCTTTACCCTCACAGCGCCGTTCCTAACCCCTTTCCTGAGCATACCAGCCCAACCGATGGCATGGTTACAGCGACTTCCACTATTGGAACTTCTCACCCTTCCATTCTCCCCCGTTCGCATACGGGCCTTTCTCCACGCCTCCCTACACCACATTCACCATGCTGTATGTACATACATACACTACCTCTCTCTCTTTCCACACACCCCATATTTTTAACGTGAGTTAACGACATTCCCTTTGAGGAGCCTTTTGAATCATTCGTATCGTTCGGGATTCGTCCCTGTCCCCGTACCCCTCCATGTCTTTCCCCTTCTCCTCCTTCCCCCCTCTCTCCTCTGCTTTCACTCGCTTATTTCCCCCACCTCTTCCCAGTTTTCTCCCTCCCTCCCAACCCCGCCAAAATTTCTCACGCACTCGGCTCATCACACTGCACATCCATCCCCACCACCTCTGCGTGTCGTCATTATCGAGCAATTTCGCGTGAGGTCGGCCTGGGCGGGGGGAACGCCCAGGGAATAAGTTGGAGGAATTTCGGTCGCTCCAAACGGAAAAGAGGGTGGTAATTTTGATGATCCCCTCTCGAATTCCTGGAATCTCGTTTCCCTCGCTCCCTCCCTTTGACCCTTCCATACACTCTCCCTCCCTTTCTCTCTCTCTCGCGCGAGATCCCTCCCTCTTCCATTCGCTCTATTACTGCTCTCGTCTTCCTTTGTGCCCTTTCAATAATTCGGTCGTCAAAAATTCGGACGCTTCGGACTTTGGAGGGGCGAGAGGGTTTGGGAAGGTCCAAGGGGTGGGTTATCGAGCGATGCAAGCGGAAGTCGATCGCGCTTGTGCGAGCGGATTGGATGCGCAGCGATGGACTCCCGTGTGTTTTAAATGTTCAAGCCGAGGAAAAAAATAAAGATTTATTCCGAATGATAACGGACGAGGAACGCCTTCTCGCGCTTGTGGATGCCACGCTTATTTTTATTTATTTATTTATTTATTTATTTGCACCACAAAAGCATTACTCACGGCTGGAGACCATCCGGACGCACAAGCATTATTTATGATCGAAAATATTTCAGAAATCATGCTCTGAAGAGTATTTAGGAAGGAATGCGGTTTTTGTTCAAATTCTCTGCTGGAATTCAATCTAAAATAGCGTTAGCAAGTTGATTTTCAGTTATTTCCTGCCGGGTAGAGTCGAAACAAAACTTTATTCTCAGAAAATTCGCAGGGCATGATGGATAAAATACATTTCACCATGTTAGTGAAATCATGAGCTTTCGCCAATCTAGTGAGTGAAGTAACCAGCGACCTCTGCATGATTTGGTAGTATATTTGGATTTTTAGCAGTATGTAGTGTAGAGAAAAATGCAAGAGAAAAATGTTTTATTCCCTCTCTTTTAGCATGGGAAATCAGTTGCTATGCTAATTTGTTTTCGTTGCTAAGTGTTTACGTTAACGTATTAACGTTTTTGGTAAAGAGGCAAAAATTGGATTGAAGCATTTGAAGAAAACTGAATTCGTTTCATCAACCAATTTTGTAAGCATGAAAATATTAATTGACGTTTTCTATGTGCTGATAGTGAAATAAAACAATGTTTGCCTACCGGCCCCGATCTTGTGTATGAATTGTGAATATTAAAGCTAGGCGTTTTGAAGTACTTTTCTAATAGTTTAAAGAAGGTTATAAAACGTTCATTACATTTTAATGTTTGTTGCTAAATCAGCAGGTTAATTCCAATATATATTAATTTTGTAGCGTGTCAGTCAGTCAGTCAGTCATTCTGTATCCGTTTTGTTTTGTTCTCTCCCAAGTTTTGGGCTAAAAGAGTGAGGTTTAGTGCGTTGAGTGTGGCTAATCTGTCTGCATGATTTGGTAGTAGTTTTGGATTATTAGAAGTTTGTAGTGCAGAGAAAAATGCAAAAACCATGGTTGTTGAGAGTGGGAGACAACATAATATGAAAATATGGTGTAGAAAAAAGTACAAAAACATATAGGATAATTAGAGTGGGACACGTTTCTCTATTTATAAAGTAGCCATTTCCTTCTCTCTGCATACAAAATGCTTATGAAAAATTGGTGCATAAAAGTGTAAAAAAAACGCAAAGACTACTTTGAGTAGTGAAGCAGTAACTGCCTGCCTGAAGCACAAGCACTACTGCCACCTATTGGTAATGTGTCATCAGTAGTTTCCAAACACTTTGTAAAAGCTCATTTGACACTAGAACACAAATTTCACCTTAGGTCCACACCAGACAGACTGCCTGCAAACAGGCCACAGGTCTGCTAGTCTTAATCATAAGACAAATAAGATATCCATGCTCGAAGTGGGATTCGAACCTGCAAACACAAAGCTATGGGTGGTCACGTCGGCGCATTACTGAAATGCGTTTATTAAACTCATGCACTCATGATACTGAGCCAGAACATGGCATTTAACCTAATATAAGAGAGGAAAAGTATAATCGTCGGCGTGTGTCAAAATGGATCTTTTTTGTGTAGTATTTTCCTGGTGATTTTAAACGATTCAACTCCGAAAGGCAAGAATTTTCCTCACGCATATTCCGTTTCTCATGAATGAGCGCTCACCGTGGTTTCCCTTAGGAAGCTCTTTCCTCATCCCCTTTCTCCACGGTTCCCGCGCGTCTGTATCCTTTCATTTTAGGCGCGGACGGGAGGAAGCCTCGCCTCGTGCATTTGACAGGCGTAACAGCTGCACGAGGGGTGCATGATGGGTGGTGTTAGTTTGTTTGCCCAACTCCCTGTTAACTTGGTGGCGAACAAGGGGTGCCACATTTCCAACGAAAGGGGATGTTAAAAGTTGCCTCCCACCCGTTCACCACACACTCCCCTTTCCCCCCTCCCATCCCACCCCATCCCCCCTGCACGCAAAGCCCAAGACTTCAGTCGAACGTGTGGATGTGAATCGTAGTGCCCCTCTCTCACGGGCAAACCGACAATCATCCCCTGAGCCATCTCCGATTTTCCCGACGGGTGGGATTTGCGAGGAGATGGGCATGGGATCTTTATCTTTATTTTGTGCTCGGGAAGCTTTAGGAAAATATTTTCTATAAGCGTAATTTTCGGTTGGGAGGCAGGAGTAATTCCAACGAGTGAGGCCAGCAAAACATTGCTTGTTAGCCAATCCCGGGAAAGAGGTCAAATAAAAAGATTTCCCGAGAGGATAGGTACGGAGGAAAAAAAAAGTCTCTGGAACAATGCCCGTTGCAATTCAGCGTCTGGAGGGAAAAAAATACTTTCCTTCAAAGAGATTTCTGTCGCTGGAATATTTTTTTTTACAAAGCATAAGATGGAGAGAGAAGCTTGGAAATGCGATCTCGATGAAATAGGAATTTCGTCCTTACCGACTCGCGGGGGAAAAAAACAGCGTCTCATCCACTGGTGCCAAATGGCGCTGACGTCGCAGAGAGTGCGAGGACGACTTCCACCAATGCTGGCGAATTTAACACCAGCATATTCTCGTGTAAAAGACACTGCTAACCCTGTTGAGAAGTGAAGGCCTAAATTTGCAATAACGGATGCACTCTTTAAGTCATATATTCAGATTCGTTCGCCCGCCTACCATGTTTATCAATTAATTAAGTGAATGACACATTCCTGCGCCGCGCCATTTCAGTTCCTGAAAATATTAATTCGCGATGCAATCGTCGGAGTGTACGGGGTCCCCTGATGAATCCAATGAGGAATTGAATGTTTAGAATGGAATTTCAATTTCATTAATGCATCCAATCACTTCGCTGTACGGTACCGGAGAGAACCCCTGCGATATCATTTTTATGAAATGGACTTCCCTCGCAGAAGTGCCGACAAAGGTCTGACTTTGGTGAAGAGCAGGGTAGTCAGTAAATATAGGTATAAACTAAGAATTAAAATAAATACAGTACCGTTTTAGTTAAACTCTGCATATTCAGGATTTGAGATTGAATTGATTTCCAACATTAATTTTTTTCAAAAGTTTCCTTATGAATGGATGGATAACATTTTAAACATGCATTCACTGAGAAGTGCCAGTAAGCTTATTTTATTAGAGGAAGGTGCAGGTTCCATAGTAAATTTATTCAAATTGATAATGTTTCTTCAGTTATCCTGGTTAACCACGTCAAAGAACATCACTATTGAAAAGCTCGCACTAAAAAGGCCCTCCGTAGCAAATAAGAATTGATAATTGTTATGTCGAAGCCGATTGCACAGAGTTTTAGGTCGCAGAAAGCCTAATTAAGGTTATTGGCCAACTTTCACACATTTTGATTTTGTAACATTATTTGTTACTCATACTTTCTACTTCTATTTACGGTAAACTTAAACTTCCATCAAGACCCTTCGAAAATGTTTACAAAGGTCTTAAATATTTCACATTTTTTCAAAATCTAATCACTTTTTCTCGTTACTGTTATTGAATGTGCCTTTGTAACGTGAGTAGAAAAAAACAGTTGGTTCTGTAAAGCAGGTTCTATCATGTGACAGTTAAGATCTATATCAAATTTACCACTCAGTCGAATGCCAATTACATCTCAAAATATTAGACACGCGTCATCCGTCATTGTATCATCTGACTGTGCCTACTTTTTTTATCTTTAAAGCAGTCATATTTTGACTGGCTATTACAATATTGAAGCCTTTGGAAGAAGTCTGGTTTACTTTATAGGAACGCGAGGATTTTACCACGGCACTGAGTGCCGAAACAAAATGGAGACTAATTTCTGCGTCGAAAACAAATGAAGTTTGGACCGTTTTGCGGGCAGGTCCGAAGCAAAACAGCCAACGCGAGAGAGTATTCATCATCTGCGCCTGGCATCGAAGCAGGGGTCGGAGATCTCTTAGTATCGCTGCATAATTCATGATTCATTCTTGCGTCATCGCCGGTCGACACCGCTTGCCTCCCTCTCGGTCAAACACCTCCCAAATCTTGCGCTAAGTGCTCACTACTCAATCCTTAACCGGTTTCCGCAGCACCGAGTGGCCAACTGTCCTCCCATTGACGTCCATGTGCATGGGTCCACTTTCCTAGCCGGTCAACCTCCCTCTAGTCGACAAGGGATGAGCGACTGTGGGGGTGCCGGGGCCCTCCCGGTCAAGTGGTCAACTCACGCGCGGACGCACCATCCCGAGGGTCAGGGATCATTTAGAGACCCTCGGATTGGGAAACCAACTCCATCTCGACGCACCAAATTATAAATCGAAGTCCGTTATGGGCTGCCCTAAAGAAGAATTGACTGTGGAAAAACTGATTTTTCACTCAGAACTCATCTGGGTCAGCTCATAACGCGTGCATAGATATTAATTCTGGTGATTAGTCGCGGGATGTAAATTTTATCAACTCATCGATTTTATCATGTTTCCACCCGATTCAGATGAGCACTCTAATTAGGTTAAAACATAAGTTGAGTTGTAAAAATAATAATACACGATTAAAGCCTTTTGCCTCTCATTTTAATCGGAAGCACCGGGGAAATTATAAAGAGCCATTACATCCAGGAGCTTTTTGCGCCAAAACACTGCACGAATTGATTCAACATAGCAAGTAAATTTTTGTAAAATATATGTATTAATTTCCTGGTGCTATTAATTTCGTTACAAAATATATTGCTCAGATATTTTTCATACTTTCAGCCTCACTGTGAACATTATTAACTCGTGAATACGTAAAATTCGTGTATATGCTTTAGGTCAGAAGTAGGTTAAGTAACATTTTAAGGCAAAGTAAAGTAAAAAACATTCATTTTAAGTCAAAAAATACGGGTAATTAATAATTTTTCCCTACAATATTTTTAATCACTGCTTATACTTCGTGATGATGCAACCATTACCTGAAGATGTTACACAAAACAAATGCATAAAAGTAGTTCGTGAGTACAATAATCTTATGTGAAGATAATAAGCTGCTCTTTTCTTTCAAGTTATTCATTAACCAGTTCCACAAAGTTGTACCGGATACAATTCAGTTAATAATGAGACATTATGTGACTTATTCATTTGAAGAGAACATAATTGGTTATTATTTTTCAATCCGTGTGTTGTCGAAGCCATCACCGGCACAGCGTTTGCACAGCATAAGTTTTTGAAAAATAATGGATCCCAGATTAATCCATGTATACTTAAGTCATTTGCAAGTATTCTTTTAATAAAAAAAAAGTGCAGGGATGTGTAAATTCAAGAAAGTTAGAATTCTCTTAATTGTTCTTCTTTGCGAGACGGTTTGTGATCATCGTTTTTACGAACATGGATTAATACCGGGATTAATATAATTGCAATTAAAATATATCTCTGTATTACGTTTGTCCCTCTTTTTTTCAATTCGTATTGAAAATTCACTCAGAGTTATTGCGTAATCTTAGGTTGATAACAAATGTTTTATTTAGATCGACGTATTCCACTTAACGGGATGGTTTTCCAGCAAAAATTAATTCACTGAAATGGCTTTCCAGGAAAAGTCAAAAATTTTTTTTGGGTAAAATCAATAAATCATTCAATATTCACTCAGTTACTTTAATGCAATCAATTTACATATTTTTTCAAATAAACTTCCCCCTTAATACCATTTCATACGTTTTATTTATCATTGAAATTTTCTTTACGCTTTCATTCACGTAACCACTTTTATAAAGCTTAACCCTAAAAATACCCTTTGAAAGCCGCAACTCAGAGCAAATGCCATTTCATTTCTAGCCAAGAGTTGATGGCCAATTTCTTTCTATGAATGTTAGGATTATTATAAATTGAATACTCCTGGAGATGAAGTGGAAATGGGAGATTTTTATTCATTTCAAGGTAAATATAAAAAAATATGCAATGAAAATATTTTATTAGGAATGATGAACGTTCATCAAATGAGCAGTTAATGAGCAGAAATTCCTATCGGTAGGTGATGGTATAAGAGAATGGTTCAATGCTATCATTTCACGAATGAATTTTGTGTTTCAAAGTGGTAGCACTTAGAAGTAGAAGACGTGAGGGAACTTTCGACTTCCACAAATGTGTTGAGATTAAAGAGCTTCCCAGAAATATTCCAGTCATACGTGCGGGACAAATACTTCGTTTAAAAAGTTTCCTCTGTCAGTAACTTTGTTGAGAAAAAGTAATAATTGGCCAGTTTGTCATTTTTTCATTATTTCTCATCGAGAATAGTTCCGTTGGATCGGAATACAGGCTTCCATGAATAGAACCTTCTTCTTCTTCTTCAGACATATAAGTCAGAGAGTGAGTTAAGTGTCCAAGATTCAATAAATACTTTATCCGTACCTTTAGCTTTGGTATATTTGCGTATTCATTCCGTAAGTAACCCATTCCGCGAGTAGATGAATAAATCATGACTGTTGGTAGTTAAATACATATTTACTCCCTGTTTACGCAGAATTCATACAATTTCCAGTAGTTTTCCTTTTTACAGTAATACATATAACTTTAGCAGTCATGCTAAGAGCAGTAGCGAGCGATATGCTACGTTCTTGAGCATTCATGTATTAAGGTAATGGAAAAGGCTACTCAGTCGCCAACGAGAGAAATTTAATTAATTTGATGAAACTTTTCCCTGTCCAAATATTTCGTTATCAATTAAAATTTGCCGGAAATCAATTTACTCGTCTACCTGGCCCACGTTTCCGTCAAAGACAAATGCCCAACATCTCCGAAATGGATGACTTTGGTCCAGCACGCTTTACCATGCTGTTCTGGGCCCTCCACTTCCTTCTGTTCACGCGGATCCTCCAATGACATCCTTGCGGAAAGCATTGTTTTTAACGAGTGAAAATTCCACTCCCAAAATTCTGTCAGTATTCGCTAACTTCTTTTTTTAATGATATTCCTCCTGGTCTCCACCTCCTCCTCCCTCCCTCCTACTGCCACGAACAGGTGTCTTCCACCAAATTTTTGGTACCCTTGTCCGATCCCATTTGGAAAAACGCTGACATCAGGCCACGGAGCCGTTCATTTTTTTCCGCTTTTTCTACTAGAGGTATTTTCTATTTTGCGCTCTGTATATTTTTCTAGAGAATGATTTTCAAATCAAACAACCTCACCAGGAATGACTATGGGTTTTTATCTTAGATAACCTTAGGTTTTTGTAGTCGTTAATATTTCCAATTTCAAACAGCTGAAAATACAAAGTAAGTGAGTTTAAAGTGGGGGCCGGAGTGCTTGCGCATTGTAGAAACGTTTGAAAATGTTGAGTGATGAAATTGAATAAAGAGTGACCACAATTCTTCCAAGTATTTCGCTAAAATTTACGATGGAGGGAAACGGAAGAAAATGAAGACACCTCCCCTCTCGTTTTCATCCCTTTTAATGGAATGCCCACTGAAAACAGCCCCTTTCCACATTTCCTCCCTTCTGAGGGGAGGCGGGAGAGGGCGCATTGGGAGGGGTTGGAGGAAATCCATCAACAAACCTCCTTGGGCTCCCCTGCTTCGTCTGCCTTTTCCTTTTTATAATCCCTCAACCCGATGCATCAGCATCCACCCCCATTTTCCGACACACACTCCCACTCATTCCTTCCTTTTCCATCACTCAAAAACGACTTTAAAGCCCGGGGGTCCTTTTATCCATCCGGGCCTTTCCTCCACCTCCGCGCGAGCCGTCTACCCGCTTCCCTATGGCAGCGAGCACTTCAAAGGAGAAGGAGTGCAGATCTTACAATCCCTTAAAATTTCTTCACCCTCCCTCTCTCCCTTGGTAGCCGTTCCCTTTGGCCTCTCTCCGCCCCAACCACTCTTTTCCCTTTCCTCCCTCTCTGTGTACCACACACGACCCCCCATGTTCACATCCGAAATGCCGTTCCGCCGCGATCCCCCACCACCCTCCCCAAGCAACTCCCCTCCCTCCCTCCCTTTTGCTGCGAGGGCAAGGCAGAGTAAGGAAGCTGACGAATGCCGGGCCATCTTCCGTTCCGATTCGCACACCCATCCTCGCCCGCCTCCCTGACGTACTTCTTCCCGACCCCATCATTTCTCTGAGGAACGCCATTTTCCTTAAAGGTAACATCGAGCGGGAGGTCTTAATCTGAGGGAACTTGCCCCGCCCCCGCAATATCCCCGCGAGCGAAGCATGGCTGGTGGTGGTGGTGAAATAGCACTGTAGGCAGTTCAAAGGAGGCGACGGAGGGAGGGTTTACAAAAGGGCTGTAAGGCCACAGAGAGTTGGGCTCCTGCTCACCGGGAGTTGTAAAGATATAATTACGAACCGCATGGGCACCGGGTATTACGTGAAAGTGGAATAAGCGAGAACGGAGATTTATCTTTTCCACCTCGGCGATAGAATCATGTTCCAACGGAAGCAAACGCTGTACCAGGTAGGAATTATTCATCCGTTCTAATTGGCCTAAGAAGGAGTAAATGCCTTGCTCTATGTGTTTTATCCCTTCTCCGAGGTGAAAGGAATTAATGGAGTTTGTTACAGGCCGTTTCCTTCCTTGATGTCAAAAACGGTGCATCAAAAGCAATATGTATGCATAGGTACATATTTATTTATTTATATTAAATCCACCTACATTAGTTTGTATTCAAATAATTATTAATTGCCATAATATCTCCGAAGTTAGTTCAAAATTTGTATTCGTTAGGCAGCTATATAGACTTCCAAGAAAACTCCTGGGGGTCGATACCTAATGTATGATATAATAATTATCAAACTGGCAGTCTAGACGCAGCCTCCAGGCATGTCGGTTTGCTCTTAGTTTATAGTTTATGATGAATACTTATGCACAGCTGCAGTTTTACAATCCCTTTTTAGAGTGAAATGAGGGCGTTTACTCGGAACCGAAGTCGCAATTTTGTACACGAAATCGTTAGAAGGAAATAAAAAACAAATTTTAGTGAAAACATTAATCTTCTAACCACAACCATTCACTCATAAATCAAAAATTAAAATAAGCAAAAGGTGACGCCCACCGAAAAAGCTTCTGTGCTAACATTGACGTCATTTTCCTCCCGTCCTTAACTGCTTTTCGTGGAAGGGAAGGGAGTGGAGGGAGGTTCTCGGAAGGTCTGCTCCCACAGATGCTGTCGCAACTGTCCTATTGGCAGAGTCAGCTGTGTCCCCCCATTGCGATAAGGCAAAGTAGCTTCGCGGGCTCAGTTGTGATTGGACGAAGTCGTTACACATCAGAGATTGTACCACGCCCACTTTTCCGAAAGGGTTAAAAACATCAGTTTTTCATCGCTTATAACTCGAAAAATAATTGACGGATCAAAAAACGGAAAAATAGGGGTCTTTTTATTTTACAAACTATCACATTCGGCAATAAAAAGTTTATGGTAAACGACCCCATTATCCATAGAATGTTTTCTCAAACGAGAGATTTGTTGGATAGTCTCAAGCACTTATTTCAACGCAGATACACTTACTGAAGTTTCAACTTCAGGTAAAATCGGGATCATGCATACTTACTCTTCACGCAAGACGTATATTCCTCCCTAAGAGAAGCTTGCTAAGGCTATGAACAATGCCCGTCAGCACACTAGGGATTTTCAGGGCAGCAAAGGGATTTGATCACTGAGAACAGTGAAGCGGGTGAGCGATTAGTCACCATTCAAGATGCCATTTAACGAACATTGAGCTGAATTTTCGACCCATCGCTAGATACATTTGCGCCCATGGAAATTCATCGGCGTCCCACCAAAATAAATGAGGGGAAAGAAAGCTCTTAAATGCCGTTCCCTCCTCCCTTTAGCCTTGCGAGGTGATTTAAGAATCGGTGCTCAAGCACATACGTACGTGGGCTTAAGTGCTTTGGCACGAGCGTATTAAAGAACGACATGAAGGTGGAAAAGTATCTTATCCCCTCCCTTTCCCTCGTAAAGAGAGAATTGGAGGGAGGGAATGGAAGTTATATGACACAGTGAGGTGGATAAGAATCGGAGGGAACAGGAGGAGTCGATTCACTCATGAGGGAATGACTGAGGAGAGTGTTTCCCTACCTCACTATCCTCCAGACCACACGATCGTAAAAAATATATATATATTTGTATAAACCAACGCTTGGGTGGTGGGTTCCCATTGGAAAGCGACTAACAGCTGAAATACTCGATCCGCAGAGAGAATCCCTCCCGCGCGAAATGGGCCCCGAGGCAATAAAAGCTGAGAGACTCATGGTGCCTTAAAGCAACCACACTCCTCCTCCCGAAACTCCTACCCATCGGTCTTTCCACACCAGGTTTACGTATTTCCTGAAGGAGGGGATAAGAAAGAAGTGCGGCGGAGAGAGGATTGCAACCACCGACAGCAAACCCCAGAACACGCTAGCAATGTATGTAGTTATTCGGAGAGGGCAATATACCTACAGCTAAGGCCATCTGCGCCCATTAGAAAAGCTGGGTATTTGGATATAGATATAATTTTTCAGGAAATGTATACGGTTAGGGGTAAACCCGGCATCGGCATTAGGCTACTCTCAACGAAAGGAGCCAAGGGGTAATTGGTGCCACGCCCCAGCCGACGGATGGGTGCTAAACATGCTCTCCACGCGTCTCAGCAAGGGATTTCAGCAAAATGTTCAGCCACTGGCATGATAGAGAACTCAGAACAACCTTTTGTACCTTAGTATTCTCAAGTGCCATCAACTGATCATGGTAAGTGCAAAAAATTGAAGAAAGAGAATTTACGGAACTAATTGAAATTCATAAGGCCATGATAATGAAGTGCAGGAAAACTGAGTCATAATATTGAGAAAATACGATTGACTATTTGAGGCTTCACTTCGTGGAAAATACTAATTTTCATATTTAAAAAAACACTTCGTACTTTTCCTCATGCTCATTGACGGTGGAACAAGTTTCACCACCAATTGAGGTATCATTAGGTACGTAGCATGTACCTGAGGATGCCGCAATGCAGTAAAACACGCCGTACCATCAATATTTGTGGAAAAGTACCAATTGTATCTTTTTAATGGATTAAGAAAATACTTTATTATGGCCATCATTTAAAGCGTAACTAATTTCTGTTGATCACATCCAGTGATATCAAACTTATTAAAAATTTTATATTTCAAGTTTTCTGAGATGGAAGCACTGGGGCACGCAGGTGAAGTGGTGTGACGTCGCCAAAATAAAGGTGACGTTGTTACGAGTGATGGAAGTAGAAACCGGGTATAAGAATAAAGGAAGAGATGCGTAAAAAATTTATATAAGATGTGTGAGATGGTGAAAAATGAATAGTTAGGAGAAGAATCAGGCTGAAAGAAAGCATATAGTGGTGGGGAAAGAAGTGTAAAGGATGCCGGGGAGTTTGGCGCTTCCAGCGGACGCTCCTCCATGACGGAATGAGATAGTTTGTGCGGGATGTGGGACTGAGGAATGAAAGTAGTGATTGCGGTGGGCTCGGAGAGAGGTGTGCGAGGGGGAACTATGGAGGGAAATTGGGAATTAGGCAGCATGGTAGACGGCCAGGGAGGAATCGTTTTAGGCATCGAGGGAGAAAGGATAAAGTCGACGCAGTTCGAGGCACTGAGGAAGAAGGGACATGAGAAAGATGGAAGGTGAAAGAGATTGGGGGCAAATTGGGAGATTGAAGGCACACGCCGAAGAGTTCCGCGCGAGAAATTCACAAAGCATTCATATTGCATATTTTCCGTGGTAGGAGAGAGGTGAAAAGCTGAGTTTAAGCAATGTGGGCATTAGGTGATAGGATTAAAGGTGAAACGTGTGGCAAATTTGGAAACAAGGCAGAAGATTTTCCACCGGAGAAGTTAAGGGGTTGATCGTAAGAAAATTTTCAGAAAAATGCCACATCAAATACGGTGTTCTCGCATCTATGTCTGCAAGAATGTATTTGTAAAAGGGTCTGTGAATGAGTAGAATGCATGTGGAGTAGTAGAATCTTAACACGCGAGTGAAAAAAGGGACGGAACACGTGAGATACCTACGATTAGGTTGAGGTGAGGAAGAAGGAAAATGTACTAATATGCATATTCCGGCTTTGAAATCCGTTTAGAAGAAGAAATGAGGATTCATAGTGGTATAGAGGAGGCAAGAGGAGTTCAAATGGTCGTCTGAAGATATCGGGAGCATCATGAACCAGAAAACGGACGTCAGAGGGAACTCAAAATAGTTTACAGTTATATGAAAAAATTAACTCGAACATTTACGTAAGCATGCACTCAGTAAACGAAGTATGTCGAGTAAACACAATAGGAAAGCTTGTTTAAAGCTACTTACAACAAATAAAAGAAATCGTACACCGCATGGTGCTGTGTTTCAACTTGTGTTTCAACGTTTCACATGAGAGTTGAAGCGTGAAATTTTATTTTGGTATAGTTTTGCTCTGCCTGCTAAATTTTATCCATTACTTTCCGTGTATGATTCCATCAATGTCAAAGTTACCAAACGTTTGGATTGTCAACAGAGGATTAAAGAGTCAAAGAGTTGATACAAGTAGTAGCAGGTACAGTTTTAACGCCACTGTATTAATGCTTAGGTACATTTTGATGACGGCTCTTTGCATTCTCTTCTCTAATTTTGAGAATTTATTTATATCTCGTATTGCAAAAGTAACAAAATATTTGTTTTTTTATTCATTTATAGCGTAGGCATTAGATGTATTTTAACTGAGAGATTATTGAAAGAGAAGAGGGAAGGGGAAAATGAAGAGTTAAAATGTGAAGAAATGAAAGCACAATCATGCACCAATGGTAAAAGCGGCCGAGGGCAAGGTATTTGAAACCGGAATGGGAGAGGTTATTTTTGGGGCTCAGTGACGATGTGGCAAATGAGGAGTGTTTTGAGTATGGGTGCGGTTGGACCGAAAACGAAAAAAAAAAAGATGAGAGGAATAATCAGTGGTTGGTTATTAATCAAAGTGGACGTCTGCAAGATCGGCAGAAACAGCCGAGTGGGAGAATGGATAGTGTTCGGCTGCTGGGATGAAAACTGAGAGGTGGCTTGGCACTAAAAATCAAGCATCAGTGAGTGAGTTGAAGTGGAGCAGGTAGCAGTGCTGAGAGTGGAGGAATAGTCTCGGTCGAAGTGAAGCACGGTGAAGGGGAGGGTGGAATGTGAGCGGAGGAAGAGAAAGAGGACGGGAATTCGAGGATGATGAGTGATGATGAGTGAGTTGGAGAGAAGTGTTTACGCTGAGTAAATAGAGGGGCATGACCAATGAAGGAAAGAGAGGAAAACTGGGTTTCGTAAAATACCGTGAGCAAGCGGAAGAAGACGGGCTTTCATGTAAGTGGGCAGAGTGTCGACAGGAGAGGTTGTTTATTTTTGAAAAAGTAACCGTCGTTATCAAATTGAAGAAGTCGAGATGATGTCATGTGGTTGCATAAATAGGCGTATAGGGAGTCAAATGATTTTACGTAAATTCAAATCAATATGGATAGCGTAATGAAAACTCTTATAAATTTGTCTCCATATAAATCAAATGCTATAATTGATGTTTTCGATGTGCATAGTTTGAAATAAAACAATTTTCGCCTACCAGCCCCGATATTGTGTAGGAATGTGAATTTCAAAGCTAGGCGTTTTGAAGTACTTTTCTAATAGTTGAAAGAAGGTTATAAAACGTTTATTATGTATTAATGTTTGATTCTAAATCAGCAGGTAAATTCGGAAATACACCCACCATTTGAAAATTATTAATGGCCGTCCTACACCCAAACCTTTCCGTTTTTTATTAATTTAAAATAAAGAATACACCTATATCTCCACCTAAAAGATAGATATAATTATCTTAAGGTCCTGTGACTACTAAGGTCATTTCGCACCTTTAATAAACCAGATTAAAAACAAGTGTTAGAAAAAAAATACTTGGTAAGGATGTATATTATTTATAAATAGTGTAAACTATGATCGGACACGATAAGATCAACTCTGTATTGGTCATATGGCAAGAGAATTGCATTAGGAGCTGTTGGGAAGATTACAATGCGTCCTAAATTCACTTCATGAACAAAATTTTGGAACGCAATCGATACGTTTGGAATTGTCACCTAATACCTCGCTCATCCCCAAATATTTTGTGGTGATTGCGTACCATCCTATATTTTACACATTAGACAAGCAGAAGTTTTACCTAAAATATTTCCAAAAGCTCAAAAACCATTTCTAACATATCTACCGAGATGGTTCCAAAACATATCACACCAACCTTTACATCACTTTGGGTATAATATTTACCAAATATTCGATCGACTGTATTAAAACTTAGAACATCCCATTTTTCATTATTAAAAAAAAGACATTCACTAACGTACCCACCTAAATATTTGAATAGTCTAAAAGGACCAATTCTATTTTTATACCACCCAGACGATCCCAGAAAAATATCACAGCCACCTTTGCATCGGTTTGAGTGTAATTTGGGTGTAATTTTGTAGCGTGTCAATCAGTCAGTCAGTCATTCTTTATCCGTTTTGTTTTGTTCTCACCCACGTTTTGAGCTAAAAGAATGAGGTTTGGTACATTGAATGTGAATTCTCTGTCTATATGATTTGGTAGTAGTTGGGGGTTTTTACCAGTTTGTGGTGCAGAAAAAAAATACAAAAAACGTGGTATCTGAGAGTGGGAGACAACATATAATGAAAATATGGTGTAGAAATAAATTCAAAAATATATAGGATAATTAGAGTAGGACACATTTCTCTATTTATAAAGTAGCCATTTCCTTCTCTCTGCATACGAAATGCTTATGAAAAGTTGGTGCACAAAAGTGAAAAAAATGCAAAGACTACTTTGAGTAGTGAAGCAGTAACTGCTTGCACAAGCACTACTGCCACCTATTGGTAAATTTTCATCAGTAGTTTCCAAACACTGTAAAATCTCATTTGACACTAGAACACAAAGTTCACCTCAAGAGCACACCAGACTAGTATCCTATTATAAATGTTATTGTACAGGCACATGGGCTTGTTACTCGCGATACTCGTACGGATGAAGTTATTTTTCACGTGGTAAAAATTAGAGCAGTAAGAAGAATGAAATGCATTTTTAAACTTCGTCAATGAAGCGAGGAAAGTGGGCAAAGATGTCACCAGTCGTCAAATATTTAGTATAAATAAGTTAAATTGGAACCAATTTTAAGAATAAAATCAATTTTTAGGGTAATAAAATGCATTAATATAAAAACCTTAAATATCCTTCAGAAGATTGGCGGATGAAGCTGAGAACTCCGTTCTGGTGAGATCTCTATGTTAATCCTGCCAAAGAAAAGTTAAGAGTCAACTTAGCCAGGCAACGCAATGAAAAATAATGCATCAATTGATGATTTGATCCTTTATTTTATACCTTTAATTGAATACTGATCAATTGATGACGCATCATTTTCATTGCGTTGGTAATTGCTTTACCTTTAAACAACTAGATAACTTTACCAAAAACGTATATTTAACTCAAAGGTTGCTTTTTGATAGGTGAGAGTAGAGCCCATCCCGTACTAAGCTATTGGTGTGTGTGTGAAATTCACCCATAGCAGAGTAGCAGAGGGCAGTTCCTTTCCCTGAGCCGCTGGGCCCTGACATGCTGATTTCCAACAAAATTCTGCCGCCTAAGTACTCTAATCGTGAGAATTTAAGGTGGGGGCGTCCAGAAAAACTCTTGCCCGGGATTTTAACCCGGGACCCTCAGGTCGGTAGCTCAGTTCTCTACCCACTAGGCCACCACGACCGCCCTTGATGAATATGGAACGAATTTTTGTTCTGCAAGTCATAATGCATATAATATTTCAAAAGTTTCAAAAATATACAGCCGCAAAAACCTAAACTCTGTCATCAATTGAAATAACCAGGAAAATTAATCACTATAAAATTATGAAATATGTAAGTAAAATTTTCAGATACAGTTGAGCATAGATCAATATAGCAAGCATACTCGTCAACTCTGTCTAAAATGCTTACCTTATAATTGAGGGGAGAGGACACTACTTTGGTTAATATTCATTTCATTCACACACATGTCTGAAATGAAAATTAATACAGAGTATTAATTTATCCAATTACAAGCGAGGAAACGGAGAAAATAAATTACATCTTATTTACTTTGTCTCATTTTGGTTAAAGAAATCGCATACCTACTAAAATTGTGCATCGAAGCTCTTTACGGAGTACGTATAAATGCAGAAAAATTGTATGAGAAAATGTATATACGTTTAAGGAATACTCAATGATGGTTGATGAACGAAATGGAGGTAAATTCCAAGTAAAGAAAGGATAAATATTTTATGAGTAAATAGAGGGCGTTGCATGAAAATATATTGTCAGATAAATGAAACAAATCAAAAGAAGAAAGTAGAAAAAGTAAGAATCAACAGCGATACAAAAAGGAATAGCGCTGTGAAATATTCTACCCTAGCAAATAGCATGCAGGGAGTAAATACTGCTGTGCAAAACTTTATGAGATATCAGACATAGCAGAAAAGCGACTATTATGCACCACTTCTGTTATTTCCTACATTTGTACTAGCTGAATATACTCTCGTAAATCATACTACTTGGCTCGGAAATTGTTTTTCCTCAACCTTCCTGTCCAGGTTCACTATTCTTTATACAAAAGCTCCATTTCCTCTGCGGCAACGTCAATTCAAGTGATCTATTTTTCGATGACGTTGATATCCTAGATTGTCCTATTATCCTAAATTCCTAGATATCGATTGTATTCCACTTCAGGCTTCCGAGAGACGATCAATCACATATATTTGCTGGTATTATTTCTTTTTGAGCTCGCTAAATGTCGGTTAATTTTCATTGATGTCACAAATCAAATATTTCATGCATGGAGTGAGCTCTGAGTTACGAGCACTCAATTTATGACGCATTTCTCCGATTCCTGTGAGTGTCGTCTCATATTGAAAATAAAAATTTCATTTTCTCGATGGAACCTAGTAATTTGAGTGATTATTAATGAATTTTACCTGATTCTGCTGAGAGAGCGGAGCAGAGTAACGGACATCCAGAGAGCAGGAAGTAAAGAGAGATGAAGGCCCGACGTGGTGGAAAGCCGTGAGGGGGAAAACGGAGTTCGGATGGGTGAAAGTGGCTCCATGAGCGACGAGACACGAGGGGTGGGGGTCGGGGGTAGGATGAGAGAGGAGGTGACCGCCTTCTATTTATCCGGAACGTGGCCGATGGTAGAGCTTGTGGCGAAAGGATTGTATTTTTTTCGGAAGGGGGGGATGAGGGTGGCGTAAAGGGTGGGTGCATGTCGCTCTTAAGAGGAGAAAGTGTGGAGGGAAGGAGGAACTCTGGGTTCTCGTGAGTAAAGGATCTCAGGGTCAACGACTCGAACAGATGTGGGCGTAAGAGATGAGGGTGGACGGATCGGAGAAGGAGGGAAGGAGTGGTATAGGGGAGTACTGAGAAAGACCAAGGGGGAGAGGAAGGGTTTGAAGGGAGGAGGTAAAGAAGAGGGCCGAAAGTGATGTCCGAAGGTTGGAAGGAGAGTGTGGAGGAGGAGGGAGAGAGGCAATCGGATGCTTAGGGTGGAAGGCGAGGCGGAAAATGATTGAGGGGATCCGGGACACGGGGAAATAAAAAGTGTGATTGGTTTTAAGGTTTTTCGGGGTGGGGGGGCTAAAGATGTGGGGTTGGAGAGGAGATCTCTTCTCGCCGGTGACGTGCCCGGTGGTGGCGACCTTCCCCTTCCTCCATTTTTTTCCCTCCTTGAGGGAAAAAGGGGGTCTCTATACTCTAAACGTCTGCTCTTGATGCCAAATTCAATCTAAGGCTTCCTTTTTTTTGGCGTGGGCTGGAACACCAGATACTCTCCTTCGACAGCGATTTCACGTTTTAATTTGCCTCTTTTCTCGAATACGCTTCGAGCAATGAACCTAAGTAGTTGATTTAACTTTTTAATGGTTTTTTCTTCAAAATGTAGTTTATTTAATTTAAGTTTATATAACCGCAAAAAAATCCATGTGCAGAATCAATTATATTATACGAATCTTTAAGGCAAATGGGATAATTTCGAAGTAACTGCAGAGGATATTTCAAAGTGATCTCAGATGTCTCAGCTCTCACACAGTTACACCGCGGCGGTGTATGTGGTTATAAATGTGACCACACGAGTAATTCACTCAACACTAAATCCTGATCTTCCTAGTGATCAACTTGCAATTTTCTGGTCCGTCATGCTTCCAAGATTGGACTGAGAGAATCGTGATGGAAAAAAATAGATTTTATCGCTTCTTGACAGCTTCTTCAAGGTTAAATATTTAAATAAGGGAGCAACTCTTACATATATACAAATCATATATGTTGTTATATGTTTGACTTCATTATTATATCAAGGCCAAAATATTTAAAACGTCGTGTATAGTGATGTATTCAATGCAAACGTCATCTGTAGAGATTCTTCGTTTGTTTTCTACATCCAGAACGAACTATTTTGCTAATTTTCGGGCGTTTGAACCCATCTTCAGCCCAAACTTCACCTTGGCCATCCAGGTACACTCACTCATAAAAGGGATTTGGAGCTCATTCGAATATTCAAAGGCGAAATTCGCGCCGCATGGAGAAGAGCTCCTTTCGCAGTCATTAGTCTGCGAGGATCTTAAAATAAAGCACGATGGAGCTTAGCACCCTAGCACAGAGAGAGGAAGGTGGAATATTCTTCCGGCCGCGCAGTGCTCTGGAGAGACGGCAAGGCGAGCCAGAGAGAGAGAGGAGGAGTGTAGCTGCAACGAGCCGTGGCATCCCAAGTGACACCACAAAGGAGGAAGGATGCGAGTCCCTTCCGTAAATTAACATTTATTCAAGTCCAACGATGCAACGCCCTGAAGATTTAGCTCGCTTTCGTCATCCGCGATAGAAATTTCAGTCGCCTCTCTTGAATCCACCGCAAGCGTAACGAAGGGGAGATACACATGGAACAAAATGTTTGCGTAGAAATGCGGAAAATCGTCAGTAATTTGGATTGGATAAAATTGTTATTTGAGCAATAAGAAATAGTGGATTCTGGTGTACAAATTTAGCATGTCAATTTTATTTTCGTCTCACCCTTAATTTAATATCATTAACTCATTTCGGATCATGCTTTGAAATAACATTATTTTATAAATATGATTCAAAATTTTAACCACCTCGACTTAAAACCGGGCCCAATCTATAATTCATCTATTTTTAGCGGTAGATAAAACTGATTTATCACGCAAAATATATGTCCTGTATAAATACCTTGCCAATTAATTCCTTATAGATTGTTACACCAGAGTTACAAAGCTAATTTCGGCTGTCTAAAGAGGTGACGTTTTCTACGATCTTAGGTAATGTTGGCGTCCTTTAATTAAAAATATTCGTATACCTGCTTTCATAAATTATTCTATAGCTTTCCATGTCTATGCAGTAAGCACTCGAATAATCATATTTCATAAATTACCAAAATATTTCCTTTGCAAACGTGTACTTAACGCTCATTTATCTCGGGATTTTAGGTTGTATAAATTTCTCAATAAAATGGCATAAAGTTCTGAATACGAAAAATGATATTGTCGTCGTTCAGGCAGAATTCACTAGTAAGTCAAAAGTTCAGGCAGAACTCACTAGTAAGTCAAAAGTCTTACTTCTGAGTTATAGCGGTTTGTATGTTCAAACAAATCCTAAAATCAGTTTTTCATTATTAGTTAATATTGACATGTTTTTGATGTTGTTGCTGCTATTACTTCCACCTACTTCCATAATTTCACTATTTTTGCTTTTCATTTCGTTAGAACGGTTTTGCACCTAACTCAAAACCGCCAATTTTTGACTTAGTGACTTCTGCCTGAACGACAACGATATTCATATTTTTCAATCCCATCTTGTTAGGTCTTCTATTTGTTCATAAATTATTTCCAAATATTTGGTCGAGTCGAGTCAAACTTACCGGTATTATTATTAGAAATGAATTTTGGAAGGTACAAATTTTGGTACCGTTGACTTGAGCAACAGACCAAAAACAAACAAAATGGGCAACAAACTATTGTCAAACAAAATTAGCAAAAAAACGTGCGCCTGTCCAGTGCATTGGAAATTTTCATGTATTTATCTGCGCCTGGAAGAAAACAAATTTAGGTGCAGAAACTATTTTACTGCAGATAATCAGTCTCAATTTTTAAATTATAATGTTTTACTGCACTTAGAAATATTAAATTTTCTTTTAATTTTAAACCGATGAGGCAATATAATTTTAGTGTCAAGTTTTTGTACACCCTTTAAGCCTAAAGAGCACGAATTTTTCGAGGCACTTCCGGCAATATTCATTATGAATGACGACAAAAAGAGCTAAATCCACGCTATAATTTTAGAATTTTTCGTTGCCATCGCAAAATTCTAACTTTACGTTGCATGCGGTTAAAGAAAGGTATTGAGACCAGAAAATTGGATGTTCCAAAACTATTTAATGATTTCGAAAAAATTAGGCAAAAGATCTATGTGTTGAAATAAATTCAAGTTGAAGAAAAAATAAAAACATGGATCATATGTAAAGATTAAAAAACTATCAACGAAAAAAACCCAAATCAAAATATTTTCACGTACACTTTGGCAGTTCACAAACGGTAGAGTTTATAAATGCTGCTTGATAAGTGATATCAGTATTCTGGGATATTTTTGTTAAGTTATTGAAAAAAATCTATGTTTAGTGCATGAACTAGTATCGGCAAAATGACATCCTTAATAAATTATAACTATAATTTAAATATCCTTTTATGTAACAATTAGGTATTGTTCAAAATCACTAAATGGATTTTCTGAGATACGATATTGAATTAATTGTAGCAAATCGCCGAATTATCTCGTTTTGTGTTTTTGGTGGTAATGTAGAGTTAAATTAACTGTCTCCATAACTTTCATTTCATTAAATTGATAATGAATGTTTCGAATTCTATAAAATTATAATCATAATATTAATGAAATTATGGAGAAGCAGTTGGTTTATTCTCCACAAGGATCGAGTCAAAATCGAAGTTTAATTTTCAAATAGTTTCATTACAAGGCATATGGAAAAAAATGAATGGCTGCTTAATTATAAATTAGTTATTATATATCCAGTGAATGTATAACCTTATATTCACTCGGTGCAATTACACGATTTGTTATTCAATTATTCACGAGAAAGACCAATTTGAAACGATCTGACCTAAAGGTAGAAATATATTGTGAGAAATCAACGTGCAACGACAGTTAAACACGGCGAGCAGTAGGAATAAATTCCAATTAACAGGTACTCTCATAAAGTATTCCTAATGATAAATTGTCTGTAGTATGGGAAACCATAGAGGCTCAGCTAGGACACTATGCGGTTATGGCTTATGGTAAAATTTAAATGGTAAAAGGAAAAAAATTGCCCTGTTATTATCAATATGACATGAAGGCAAGTTTCCCAATATTAAACACATTTCAAGTATCTACAATTTTACTCATTCAATTATCAAATTAAGTTTTAAATATATTCAGGTTATGATCGTCTTGATTATCTCTTTTTCCGATGACCGTTCACACTGTGTAGGAATGCTAATCATGAAATCATGAACCGTAGCAAATTTTTTGATCGATGTATAGTGGAATTCCATGTTAATTGGAAAACATTTATGTTATAAATATTCAATATGTATGTGCATATCTCACTCCACTGTATCATCTACAGGTATTGGATTGAGTACATGTGTTACAGTGTTAAAGTGAAGCGGAAAAGTCGTGTATTAAACTATTTTAACCCATTAAACGCCCAAGTTTTCTCATCTAAAATCTTCCGATTCTGAGCTCGTGAAAAAACTTGGTCACGAAATGATGAAAACGATCACTGAACTATATTTGAGCTCCTCTTGAAGTAGCAGAAATGGACGGGTTTTTTCAAACATCTCGTAAAGGACTAAGTTCATATTGCTCTGATTGTATGATACAGAACCAGTCCTAGCTGAGTGCGAGAATAATCCCATTCCTATTAACAATGGATTGAGTCGGAACGGTTTTTATCCCTCCGCTGCATTCAGGCACCCCATTTTTGAGCTCCTACCCCTTTGACCTCGCGAGCACACGTCACCAGAGGAATCCATCTTCGGCTCCGGTGATGCCGTAAAACAAGAGCCGCATCGCCGCTCGCATAAAACGATTTCCGCGGACGTGGAACGCCCGCTTTGGGACGTTTCACGCGCCAGCGTCAGCCGAGCCGACCCGGCAAACTTCAATCGCCGACTCGTTGTTCTCCCTCCGTGCGCGGACGTCATGGGGCTGGGGAGAAGTGTGATAGGGGATGAAGGAATGGATGCTAGGGTGGACGGAGGAAGAGAGCTCCGCGCCGCATGATTCCGGGCCCTGAATGGAGCAGTCACGACCCACAAACTGGCCGCGCGATCGCGACCCTTCAAGCGTGCGAGTGTTTTTGACCGGTCATCTAGTCCGCCATTGTGTGCTCGGGTCGATAGGGGTTAGGGAGAAACGGAAGCGAACCATAGACGGGTCACTAGTTGACACGAAGTCCCTCTTTCGATCTAAACCTACATTTTTTTTTTAATCCCCTAGCCGGGAAAATTCCTTCCTTTGCACAATCGACGCTCCATGCTAGTCCAGACAGGTCTTTCTAAACGATCTACCCTCCCTCCTCCCAGAGTCCTTCTCCCATTCTCTCCTCCCCCGACAGTCCCTCACCCTCATTCCCTCTTACCCCTCACCCAGGGATTTCCCGCCAGATATCTTTCGATTTAGGGTATGAACCCTTTCCGGCAATCCACGGGAAGCCTATTGCCCTGCGATTTCCATTTTCACAACCTCTGCAATAAAGGAAATCATTGATCCCTAAAATCGCCAATATGCTTTACATGGCTTTCGGGATGGAGAGGGCCGTCAATCTTCCTTTTTCGTTTTGGCTCTACGGAGCCCTTAATTCTGGCCTTCCGGCATTTGCTGATTTTCCTCTTTATTTCCTCCACGGGGACATCTGTTCTTCCGAAAGGCAAGGCAAGTGGATTTTCTGCTAGGATATGAACTCATTTAATCAGGGTATTTATTGCGTTAGAGCTAATTTTAAATTGCTTAGGTCACCAAAAAGTGGCCAATCTTTACATATCTTAGACCTGCATGTTGAATATGGTGATATGTTTCGTTGTGAGCGTAAAATCGAAGAGTTATATACAATTATAACAATTTTAAAATAGTATCTACATAGATCAATTAATGTAAGTTAAAACGTTTTTGCCACCCAATTTTTATTTTTACTGAGGTAGAACAATTTTCTTATGTAACTTTGACCCGGTATCATTCCAGTCATGAATTGCGAAGTTTTCATGTTTTATTGAGAAATTATCTTCAATAAAACATATCTCCTTGGAAATTTTTATTGTAATAAAATTAAAATGGGTAGGTCCTCAATAAAGCTTTAACAAAGAAGTTTTAGTGTAAAATTCAATTAACACCGTTGGTGTTGCTCAATATGCTAAAAACACTACTCATATTTATATTCATATCAAACATTATTAAAATACTAATTATGATAATAATTGTACGTCTACATTATGTTGATAAAGCTCAATAACTAAAATAATTAATACTATTTTAATTGCAAATTTAGAGATGGCCACAGATCCCGCAGAACGTCTCTGGGACGAACGCACGGTGTTGCACGGTCTACGTCTCCATTAAAATTAAACTGCTGCTGTAGGGGAAAACTGTGAGACTAACCT
Organism: Platycnemis pennipes; assembly: GCA_933228895.1. Classification (NCBI taxonomy): domain Eukaryota; kingdom Metazoa; phylum Arthropoda; class Insecta; order Odonata; family Platycnemididae; genus Platycnemis; species Platycnemis pennipes. The sequence goes on from OW121847.1 coordinate 113,397,778, forward strand.
GGCATCTTTACTACGAGTACAGCCCTGCTACGAATCGAGCCAAAACGTCAGGTAACGCTGACTCACCCTGTTTAACTAACATCTTCAAGTGAACCCAACATTTTCAAATTTCTGCGGGAAATGTAACTACGATCTGATAATGATCCCCAACCTAATTCTTTTGTTAATTTTGATACGCTTCTACGCCATCGTACAACGTTTTTCGTACTATTTTTTAACAAACCTAGCTACTCTACGTTTTATACTGTTTAATTCTGTGGTCAAACCTAATTCATTCGTATCCCATACACTGACTGCATATTATAGGCCAGGCCTAACAGGTAAAAAGTAACATCCCTCTTTTACCTTCTCGTCACATTTCCATAGTATCTTTTAATGAATCCTAGCTATCTGTTGTTTTGGCTGCATTTTTTGCATGAGGTGTCTATCCCACGATGAACCTTTAGTAATTACAACAGGAAAGAACCATATGGATTCAAGGAATTCAGTCGTTGTTTTTTTAATACTATACGATCGCTCTAATGAATTATTTCTCTTCCAAAAATTAGCACTACACACTTTTTTAGGTTTAGTTTCAACTGTCATTCGTTGCACCACTCTTGAATGGCATCTAAATCCTTGCTAAGTGATTCCCTATATTCTTCATCAAATATAATTTCGTTAGACAATTTAAACCACTTCATGCATCAACTTTGAGACCATCCAGTTATTTTCATATTTTTTTTATTATTTCAAATCTACTAGTAAAGTATTTAATTTCTTTTAAAAATGTAATATCTTCGGCCTTTTTTCAAAATACGAGCTTGAAAGCCACCTTTCATATTCTTCATTAGCAGAGAGAAACATTTTAAGATGATAAACTTTTGAAAAGTTGTAAATATCACCCAGTAGTTCCCTTTCTTGTTGATATATAATCTAGTATTAAAAACTCTATAATTCCTTGCCATTGTGATGTTAGTTTCGGTCTTGGGTCATGATCTTTTGGGACTGAATTTCTATCACACGACGTAGGTCTCTCAACCATGTCATATAATCTCCATCTCCACACAAAGGAAAATAAAATGGAGAAACATTATGAAAGAGTTCCACAATTATCTATTACCGTGAAGAAAAAAAAACTAAGTATCTATAGAACTCGCTCATCCATGGCATTGTACTCGGGTAGACTATTTCAAATTTTCTCGGGCATATTATTTCGAAAGAAGATGATGCACATTCCCGTACAGTATCTAGGCCACCAGGGTGAATGTTTACAAATATTCTGCCCGCTGGACAATAAGACTTGAAAAAAACGTTAAAGCAGCTCAGATTTCTTCTCTGAAATTTTTCCTCTACCGCATTTCATCAAAATGAGAGCTCGTTACGAGTTAAATTCCTTTTCAAATGGGATACCCTCTTTTGTTTACCATAAAATCCTTCCTACAAACATAGAGCTTCTTTTTTTTTCTCCCCCTCCCTTCTTCCCCCCTTACATGAGTTCTACGTTCCCTTAGGGCTTCAGATATTTCCAACTAAACCCGTCTTTATGCAAATGGAGAAGCGCCACCGGGAATAATCGTGAATAAATGTGGATTTTCACAAATAATGTGCTAAAAAGAAGAGAAAAAGTTGAACGCGTATGCATACCTTTATTTTGCCTTCCGGGGAAAAAACGTAAATGAGACTTGTGTTTTCAATTACACCCCTTAAAAATGCAGTGTTGTCTTCATAATGACATGAAAATCTCAGAGTACAAAGCTTTTACATGTTTACCTAATTGTGTACTCTTTGACGAGAGATATAACGTGAGGTTTATAAAATCCTATATTGAATCGTTATAATCTCAAAAGCGACGCATGAGACGTCACATCAGTTGCGTACTGAAAATTGTAAGTTGAAACCATGATTGGGATCGGATTGGCGTGAAAGGCTTCCCACCCCGAGGCCCAGGGTCCAGTTGGGTCCGTTAGATGGAGCATTGAAACACGGATCCTTTTGGATCCGTTTTCCTACATCTACATAATATCCTGAAATCCACCATAAAGGTATGTGGCATGGGGACTATTGTCGGCACAGGTATCCTCTCCAGCATTCCTCCTTAAACACCCTTCCTGACCAAAATTTCTCTTCACCTACCAGTGAACATTAGAAAAATAAACTAGACCAAAGATAGATGCAAATATTCTTTCTCTCACACAGTGTTACCTTAGTAATCAAAAATGTATTTTTCATTGCTGTCCTGAACCCTACATGTGTGGTTTGTGGAGAGCATTCGAGTTCAGCATGACGTTCGTCGGATAGGGCGTTAGGCTGTGGTCTCCATGGTGCATTTCATCAACAGCAGGCTATTACCGTCCTTGGATAACCTCCATCCTTCCTTACAAGCCTTCCATTCCTATCCTTGTACGTTTCCTCCCGATTGAAGAGCCTATAAGTGCGGATACAGAATTTAAATCCAAAAGTAGATCATAAAAATAACTTCTGTGAAATTCAAAATACAATCATACACGTTACACATAGCAGACTAATATATGTATTATAACATTATTTAAACTTTTTTCTCATACTTAGCTCCTATAAATGACCTGGAAAGCTTGAAGCCGGTCGACCATTATCTAATTATATTTTGTAGATTAGAAAAAGTTTTTTTATTTTATTTATAGCATGTCGAAATTCCACTCAGTGAACTTGCCTGCTATTTATATGAGGGTAATATAAATTAATCAAACATATTATGTAGAAGGATGAGATTAATCTGGATGTGATAGCCATTGCTATCGGTGGTGAACTTGAATATTCATGAGCGAAAATGGTTGAACCGAATAGCTACAACTTGTAACTTTTTTCCCGCCTCAATTTGCTAGTTTCTTGGCCAGCTCTGGTCAAGATGCATTAGATGCACAACCTAACCACATAAATATATATCTATATCATTTCAAACTAGAAACCTTTTTTATTTTAATGATATTTACGGGCTTACTCTCTTTAAAAGCAGTCCAAAGAAATGATACATTGCTTTAAGTGCCCAAATATCCCAAATAAATTCAATAAGGCTCACCAAATGCACTTGATTTAGCAAAATATAGCCTTCCTTTGTCCTTTCCCGAGAAGGTTGTAATCCGTCAAGTGATTTTCCGGCAGCTCTGCAGAATATCTCGTCCCGTTGCACTCCCCTTAACACACTTTCAACTTTAAAGTTACACTCACGTGAGTCCTTGCGGCAGTCAGGTTAACATAACACTTTAAAAAAAAGCTCATATGCAAAAGTCCGCGAGAAAATACCGGCTACAATTGTTGGAATCGTGGCTTTTTATACATTTCCCAAGGTAAAACTCATTGTCAGAATGAGGCGATAGCGCGGTATTAATAACATGCTAAAGGCATTATTGGGGTGAGGCAGCGCGACGACGCCGGGCCATTGTTACAAATTTGGTCGGTATGGCATATTGTTTCGTTGCAAACTATTTCACTTGAATTACGTTATTTCTTATTTTTATATTTTATTTTATCGCGGAACGACCACCCAATCTCAATCTAGATAATTGAATGCATTGTTGTGCATTTATGGGTGGAATGGTTTAAATCCTAAAGGTGTGCTAAAATAAAGGAGAATGTGAAGGTAGGAGTAAAAAAGTAGGCGTAATCTCGGAAACCCCTCCGATGAATAAAAGACGAAATCATTTTTAAGTTTTCCACGAAGTGACGACGCATGCTATCATCGCTGAACCATAAAAAGTTTGCCTCCACGCAAACGCATCGCGGCTCAAGTATGCCTACTTTAACGCAGCTAGTCCCATAGCTCGTAGTTTGGAAACTTTATGCCGAAAATATTATCCACGGCATTTTAATCTTCACCACGAGAGACGTTGAAATAAGAAGAAGCAGGGAGGCAGAGGTGATGGGCTTGAGGGAGAGATGAAGCGGGAACAGTTCGTGAGGATGGATGGAGGAAGAGTAAGATAGAGAGGGCAGAGAAGAAGGGATATGTGGGAGACACATTATACCTGCCCTAAAAACGAGGTCGGGTTTCCTTTTAACGTCCACTCACCCCTAATCCAGACAACGCAACACGCCCATCCTCCAAGCCCTACAACGCCTATCGGGCATTTCCTGCAGCCCTTTCTCCACCCTAAAACTTGCACAGACTCCGGACCTTCACCCATTCATTCAGCTAGCTCCATCCAAATCGCTAAAAACCAACCCTTAGCCTCATCACATCCATTCTGTATCCCTTTCTACCCTCGACCGTCCCCAAACTCTTGGTCCCATCTTCTCCATGGCGGGAGAAAAACATGCCTACATTTACTGCAGCCAACCTTTCACTGAGCTCTTTTATCCCACCCTACCCACTCTCATGTCCCTCGCCTTATCCTTCTTCTCCCTCTCAGTTTTTCTCTTCCACCTCACTTCTCCTCGACACACACCCAGCCAGCTTCAAAACCCCAGGATTCATTTCTCTTTTAATTTTTTCTCGGCCAGTAAGGGGTTATGTTGTGTGGTCATTCTGGATTTTTATGCTTGACCTGTCTTTCCGTGGCACTCAGGATGACTTCTTACTGAACAATGACATTTTCCAATACCTTTACTTTTTCCAGTGAAACTATTCTCTTAAGTCAGCTTTACATCTTCAAGCCCTACTTCTTAGCCAATTTATTTATCCTTTCATCTTCCCCACGTTTCCTCTATTCCCTGTCAACCTCTATGAGTATTTTTCTCATTCGCTTTCCACTTATTTCTTCCAAACATACACTGTCTGTTCCTTCAATGACCGTCTCTTCCTTTTAGTCGAAGTAACTCCTGTCCTCAACTGTCGTCTGCACCTCTAAACCTCTTTCCGTATAGTTCAGCATCTTCGATCTCCTGACATGAAAGTATCCATTGCATCTTTCACCGGAACTCTACCTCTCTCCATCTCCCTCACCCTCTTTCTCCCTCTTTCCTTTATCTCAACTTCTCTCTCAGCAACCCCGTAAACCTTCACTTAAAACTCCTACCGACCGGCCAAACGTCTCCGTGCGACCGTAACCCTCTCCCTATTTCACTTCCAGGGCCTTTCCTTCCTCCTACTCTGCCCCCGAACCCTCCCTATTGCTCCCTAAACCCTCTCTCGCAATCCTTTCCCTCTCCAACCCTTGGGCTCCATTCCTTTCCCTTACTCACTCCGGAGACTCCTCACGGACCCCACAAGGGGAGAGACCACGGCTACTTATTTTCCCGACGACCCCTCCCCCCCCGACCCTACCCCCAATTTCTTCCTTTGTTCCACCCCGTTCGGATCGCGTCCTCACCAACAACCCTCTTCTCCATTCCGATCTTCCCCCGGCTCTTTCTTTCTTGCCTACGTCCTTTTTTATCCCCCCTGGGGTCTCCACGAATCCCCCTCAACCTTCGGACCATCCCCCGCCCCTCCTCCCCGAGAAATACCCCCCTCGACCCACTCCTCGACTATTCACTCCTCCTCGAAAGTCTCCCACTCCTCCCTTCGCTCCTCTCCGGTTCCACCTTCGCCTCCCTCCCGACCCGCCACCTTCATTCCCGGCGCAAACCACAACACATCCGCGGGCTTCCCTTGAATAATTTTCATCCAAACTGCCCCATTTACTCGCTTGTCTTTCCTCCTCTTTCACTTTCCGAGGGGTTTCTTCCTCCACCCTGAGCATCGCTCTTTCAAATCCTCTCCCCTTTCCCCAATGTGGGCTTGCCTGACTTCCCCACCCTTCCTCCGCCTCTTCCTCCCTCCCTTAAATTCGACAGAACCCTTTTTCCCGCTCCATCTTGACTGAACCACCACCCTCCAGACTCCTTGCTTCCTTCCCGTGGAAGGATAAAGGGTGATACCCACCTCCACCTCATCTCCCTTGTCCCCACCACACCCACGCAAAGACGCAAGTCTCCCCGTCGTCACTACCACCCGTACTCGTCGCTCCCCAATCCTCCGACCTTCCACTCCTCTCCCCATTCGAGGGGACCCCGCCGGTGTCACCCCCGACATCCTCAACCCATAATCCTCCCGCTGTTCCACCCCAAAGCAAACACAGGAATATTTCATTCGAAGAAGAAAGACGGAGGGGAGGAGGAGGTAGAAATGGGTAAGGAGGAAGGAAGGTGGATTTTGTGGGAGTAAGAAGTGAAGGAGGCCGAGGGGGATGGAAGGCAATTTAAAAAGGGGAAGGTAACATATTAGGATATGAATAGGTTAAATAGGCGAAGAGAGAGAATAGGAGGCGAGGAGATGAGGCAATAGGGGGTGAGCAAACAGTTATGAGTGAAAGGTGACCAAAGTAGCCAGGTTGGTAACGCGCTGGCTTGGCCACCAATAAATTGGCGGGTTTGAATCCCGACCAGGACATGGTTTCTTTGTTTGTCTTATGATTGAGGCATAAGATTGGATGGTGCCATATAACCTTAGCCGTTGAAGCATCTTAAACCAAAAACGACTACTATTTTAGTAGACAGTAATATCACTGGTATAGTTGTTAGCAGAGAAAATAATACACACAGTTCATTCGTGTCATTTTGAATAGGTGGGTATTTTGTCATAGAGAGGATATATTTGGGTATCGAAGAGGGACTCAGAGAAACTCAACATCAGGACTGGGTGTCTCAACATATTTGGCCATAGTTTGGCCAATGGAAAGAGGTCCATGGATTAACTAACACTCTATACCATGGTTCTGTAACCTTTTTACATTTATAGACAACATATTCAACTTGGTATAGCTACGCGGGCCGTAAATTATTGTATTTCCATGAGCTATTTTTCATACTTAATTTGTATACAATATTTTTATTGGAAAAATTTACATACCTAATATATTCATACCTTATTATACACCATATTATTTATAACTCTCTTTGATGTTGTGAAAGTATTTGATATTGTTACTTAAGTTGTTCCAGCCACATGAAATTGTTTTGCAGGTCGTAGGGTTGTCATCCATTCAATAGAAAAGGTTCAAGAACTTATAGTGCTCCTCAGGCAGCGTACAATAAGGGAAAGTTATCCTTTTAAAAATATTTTCTACCGCTAGGATTTGAAACTATGGCCTTGGGATGCAAAAACAGAACCCTAGCCACCACAACCACCAATCACAATAGAGAGGAGAGAAGAATGGGGAGGTTAATAAATGAGAAGAGGCACAAAATAGTAGAGGGGTTTGAAGAGTTGGAATGGGGATGAAGGAAAGAAACAGGGGGAAGGAAGGGGTAAAAAGTGAAGGAAATGGCTGAGCATAAAAGGAGGAGGGGTGGAATCTGGATATAGAATGGTAGGACGAGGAGTCGGAGTGGGAGATGGATGGGAAGAAAGCGGGAGGGAAGGAATGTCTGGAGGGCGAGGGCCTGTAGGAGGCCCCGAGGGCGGAAGGAGAGACGGAGAGATTGACCAAGGGGATCGGATTCTGGGGATGGCTGGAGCTGTGTGCCGAGAGAGAGAGAGATGGTACATGAGGGGAAGGAAGGTTCGGGTGAGGGAGTGAGTGAGCCGAGAGAGAGGAAGATAAAGGGAAGAGTCTGAGCAGCAAAAAATCGGGATGGCGATACCAGTCGAGGGATAATGGAATAGGAAGGAGAGGACGGAATACGTGAGCGCGAGGGAGTGGGTTGAAGACGAAAGGACAAAGAATGGAGTTTTGCGGTACCCATTGGTGAGTGTGGGAGGTGAGGAGACGCTGGGGGTTGAGATGAGAAAAAAGTGGCTGGCCAGTCGTCAAAGTTTTGCTCGTCTCGTGCGTCTCCACTCCACGCGCACTTCATGAGAAGCCACAGCTCTCCCTCTCAAGCGATCCCCCTTATCCCCCACCCTTATCTCATTTGGCATAGCCCCCTCCTATACCGTTATCCCATATATCAGGAGCCTCAATCTCTCCCCTCCGCTATCTTTTCAAGCCTAATTCTTCTTTCCCCCACCTCTCTTCAATTCTCGTCGACGCCTCTCTGACTTCAACTACATTCCCTCACTCTCTCTCTCTCTCCAGTTATTTCCGTTTGCATAAGCCATGTTATACAGTCGTTCATTCCTGGAAATTATCTCAATGATATTTATTAATTAAAGAGATTTATCCAGAAAATAATCAGTCTCAAAACAACTTGTGCGACCGTTAATTTACCTTTTAATCGTCAATGGAAGCACAACCACCAAATAAAAGTTTTACATTCACCAAAGTCTTTAGTTCAAGCAACACTCTCCTCCGCACAGAATCTCTCGATTTGCGACATGGTGGCTAGCGTGACGTTCTTTGGTGCTGTTTGCGCTGATTACTCAGAATGCTGACAATCGGCTGACAGCCAAAAAATTGGTTTATTCAATCTTTCAAGCAGGGATATGGCAATGAATTAAACTGAATATATTGAGTGAATTAAATAATGCAAGCAGTGAATGAATTGCGCGAATAAAATAATTGCTAAATGTGCCTATAGAATGACATGGATTACACGTGACCCTTAAATCTAACATGTATCCATGAAATAATAGCACTGTATCACATAATTGCATGTAGGTAGTGCATGTTTTATGATCTCCACCCCCTGTCACACACCCTCGCGGTGGCTCCCAGGGTATTGAGAGGTCGGAGACGTAGACATAGACTAGTGAGATCGGGAAAAAATGCGAGAATGCACGATTACGCGTTGAAATTATGTTCCCGGTTCTGAAAGTGATTGATTATTATTTGAAATTTCCTGTCACGAATCCACTCACGCATTCACTGCAGCAATCACGCGTGTCGCGGGGAAAGACCTTTTGACTTCCCATCTGATTCGTACCCAGCTTCCCTCCCTCTCTTTCCTCAGGCCTCTCTCTCTCTATGTCTCTCTCTCCTCTATCTCCATTCACGCACGCATGCCCGTTCAAACCCCTCTCTCCCTCCCCTTTCTTTCTTCTCCCCATCACGCGCTAATCTCATAAACCCTCTCCTAATCCTTTCTCTCCCTCATTCATCCGCTCCCTCCCTTCGCGAACCTTCCTCCTCTCAATCTTTCATCCCCTTCAGAGCTCTCTCTCTCTCATTCCCTCCTCCCTCATCGCACGTGTCCTTCTCCGCCTCCCCCCTCTGATTATCCAATCATCTGCAATTGCTTTCGATTTTGTTAACGTCTCACTACTTGGCCTTGTTACAGCAATGAATCCTGTATGCACGAATGCAGATGACGAAGCTCCACAAGTCACCAAAAGGAACTCCCTTTGAAACCTGCTTTAAGGATGTGGATGCGGGCGGCTCTTGCTCCTGGATCTATTCCATGTATGCGTCTTTCTCATTCATCCTGATGAATTCTGTTTGGAATCACCACTCATCAGCGCCTCCCTGCTCTGCTGCTCAACTAATGACAAAGGTAATTACGCGGAAATTAGCCCGAGCGCGGTCATCAATAATGGATTGCCGTATCGGGGTTGGTGATGAGTTCTTTAAAACTGTATGACTAGAATTAGCGAGACGTACATGCTCGTAGATCTCTGTAGAAGCGTTAAAATTAGAGCACTCTGGAGTCAGAGTGAATAGCATTGCCAAATAATTCAAGCCTTGTCACCTATTTCGCAAGCCTTTATCGATTGGAGGGACATGTACATGTCTTCTTGTCCGAATTTCATAAAATATTTTGCATACACCAAATATTCTTGTTTCCTCAAAGAAACAGTTAATAGTAGCAACAGTTGAATAGCACAAGGTTGGGCCTTTTCTTTGGTCTACATGTTATTTGAATACGTGGAATAATTACTCAATAATTTCTACAATATAGGAGGGAGAAACATGAAAATCATCATGAGGTGGACATAAATTTACATTGGTTACCCCTTCGCAGACCACGCTGAAATGTAGAAAAAAATCAGATTGTGACGCACATGATATCACAAATGGATTCTAAAAGGGTGATAGCTTTGGCTCAAATATTTAGACCAACATTAGCATTGTATTTACGTTGACATTACAGGGGCAACATCATCACGGTTTAAAAGAAGAAGGGAAATTACGAAGCTGCTGAGAGTACAAAATTCATTTGAGGTACATTCTAGATCAATGAGAGCAATATTTCAGCCTCCTAATGAGTCATATGTGTCCTAAGTATAATGCTTCTGAAAAACGATTTTAGGGACTCATTGCAAGTAATGACTTTTTTTCTTGAAATCTCCAGGCAAAAACATTTCAGCATTCAATGATCGCTGAATAGTTTTTTTATTATTTGCACCAAACTAGTTTTATATAACAACACAAATTATTTCCTTAAAATAACTTTCCTAATTTTGTGAAATTGAGGTTATTTAATGTTTGATATCCCTCAGCTCCACCGATAGCAGACAAGCGATTATAAGTTTTGTTTTTCGACCCTACTCACGTTCACCTCCTCTCTCCAGAAAAGGAAATATCTGGCGTATTTCTAATTCTAAGTCCCTCCCCGCCATTCACAGCTCTTGAAATGTCCTCAAAACGTGTTACTGCTTTCTCTTATCCTTTGCCGCGGTCAAAATGTGTCCTTTCTCCGCAATCCGCGATAAAGATTGAAACGAGACCCGTGTCGAGAAATTAATTTTTACGAGTGCTACACCGAAAAGTTCTTAACCGAACTCACCATTAAAAATAATCACTTTCACACCCAAGCTCAGAGGGTACATACTAGGGCCTAACATAAAGCTGTTGGCTTTGAAGTAGGTTTATGCCTTGTAAAATTTTCCGGAGAAAAATATTCATCGTAAGATACTTTGATAAATCTTAGTCCACCCCAAAAATTACGCAAAGGGATTAGTTTCTCTTAGTGTTACCAGTTTTTTTGGGTCGAATTTCCCAAATATCCTGCAGAAATTTTTCGTTGTCCTCTCTTTAACGTTTTCATTAATAATATATACCTAGTTCTCCTGGATTTAAATTTCTCTTTCTAAAATCACACACAGATCGATGCACTTTTTGAAAGGTCTGTCATCAATTTTAATTTTATCGATTGGTTTCCACTTCGAAGGGTTTGCTCGAGTTTTCCCAAGAGATTGATGGCCAGCTTGCTTACGTTTTCCGTCTCATTGGTGCTTTCCTCGTTTTTCTCCTCCGCCGACCTCTTCACAATCCGCACCCCTTCCCACCCTTCCTCCTCTTCCCCCCCCTCCCCCACCCCCCGGCCTTTCGAGTGCGGAAGTCAGCGTCGGAACGTGAATTGATGGGCTGACCCCACGGTGGTCGCGCCGCCTACCGGTCGAGGCCCTCTGGCATGTTCGACTCGTGACGCGCGCGAGCATTCCCGTCCCGGCCGAACTGGCCCTCGTGTCCGAGACTCACCATAAAAACACGCGCCCTCCCCTGAGGAGCCCCGGACATGGATGGCATTCCCCGCATCCAATACTGACGTACGAACATGCATACCATCGCTCCGGCCAGCGTATGCGCGAAATGCCAAGTAACGCGCGAACGGGCCTCCGCAACTTGTGCCAGGAGAATTAAAGTTTCAGGTTCTCCGGCTGCTAACCCGTTATGTGGTACCGTCAAACTAAACTTAAACCTAAGGCAAAAATATCTATTCTTGGAACGTGATTCAAAGGCATGATCTTTGGGTTTTCTGATCTGCGTGTTGTCTTACATCTACATATTAATAATACCCTGAAAAACATCATAAAGTAGTGTGGCGGGGGGGGGGGGTGGAATTTACACTAAACACCATTTTTTAACATACTCAAATAGAATTTGGAACTATATTCTAGCCGAAACAAAACCTTAAAAAAAAGATTGAAATAGCAAAGCAAGCATGCTTGCTTATTAAGATCGGCTCGTTGATCAGAAAAATATAGGAGAATATACTGTCGTAGGGATAGATTAGTAATGTTTTTCTTCCCGTAAATTAAGAGAACATAGCAGGATGCATGATAACTGAATGATATACATACTTAAATTAATAATTTAAATCAGGCCTTTGCTTGCCTAATCAGATGATAGCTTGATGTATTTAAATAAATGACTGATGTACTAATCAAATTATATTCCCTTGTAAATACCAATTATATCACGTCCCATTTGTAAGACCACTAACACGTATACGCAATGAAGTGGTATTGCATCTATTTATAATAATAAAAATTCTATTCTATTCTAATAATTCAATATTTAATATTCTAATAATAGTTCAATAATAATTAAAATTCTATTCTATTCTATTCTATTCATCATACACGCACACAGTGCATGTTTCGTGGTTATTGATCCCCTGCCACACACCGTGAGGGGGCTTCCAAGATACTCAGTAAATGTAATTCCTGGCCTGCCGCTGTCAAGCGTCCATGGTAAGCAGGGAGGAAACTGGGAAAAAATGATTCGCGATTTTCGTCAGAAGCAACCAAAATAGACGAGTGTAAGCTATTTGTTGATGAAGGAGTGGAAAGGAGCATGGCCAAATGTTAATTGCTGTTAAAAAGGTTTAATACGTGAAAACTGTGTGTATATTCTGTTAAACCCCGACCTTTTGACCACTTGCACATATTCAGCGAAACTTGGGATGGGTGAGCTGAGTTACCTTGCCAAGCAAATTTCAGTGGGAACTCTTGCTAACATAACGGGATTATGTTGGTGCGTACGTCGTTAGAGGCATCATGTTGACCGAAGTTCATTGCCTGCAAGTTCCCCCTCCAACTCACAACCCTCGGTGTGGGAGGGGTGGATCGGAAGGGCAGAAGAGTCGTAGGGGATGGGAGAGACGTTAGAGGGGTTGAGGAAGGGGAAAAAATAAGGATACGTTAGCCGAGAACGTCCCAGGTTTTTGTCGCCCTCTCCCCTATCCCTTCGCTTCTCCTCCCCCGCCCCTTCCCTGTATTCCTCCGTCCATCTTCTGTTCCCGTCCCGCCTCGGGGTACCTCCCGCTAACCTTATCCCCCGGAATCCTCCCTCCCACGTGGATCTCTTCTCTCTTTTCAACTTCCTCACCCCCGCCGTCTCATCTTATTCCTCCCCCCTCTCACGTCTCCGGTCGTCCCAAGTTGCTTATCTGGACAGCCGACCCCTTCGGAATGTTTCCTCGCACCCTCCTGCTCTCGCACTCCCTCCAGTTATGTCAGTTTCCATTTATTGGATCCTCTCGCCCTTCGCTCTTCTCTTCCTCGCCCCCTCCACATCCTCTCTCCCAACTTCCGCTCACAGATCTCCCCCGCCTATCTCCCAATTTGCATCTTTTTACCACACTTCGCTTTTTCATTCCATATAGAAAACTATTATTGTTACCCTAGTTCACCTGCTTAACTGGAGTTGAATGAGGTGAAGTTTTTAATGGAGCGAATTAATTCTAGCTTATCTTCTTTAAAGTTGAATGAAATCGCGATTACTACTGGCAAGATAGAGTTACCGTTAATAATAAGATGCAGGGTATGCGTCGAATTGAGGGATGCGATAATTAAATTCTCTAAAATATATATATTTGAGAGATTTTAAAGAGGCTTTTAATATTGGTGTCGCTATGTTGACTATCATCTCCATTTGCTATCCTCTTCACGTAATGATCAGATGCTAATTCATTTTGTAACGCGTTCTTCTATCAGAATAGACAATATGGTTTCTTATTTAACCCAGCAGTATAAAATGCATGAAAATTCACACTCACTGATAATATGATAAATGAAAAATTTAACACCCCCGTGTCTTATTTCCGGGGTAATAAACCATGTCTCGGAATATGAATTTCGTTTAGGAGGAAGAAACCTCCACCCAAAAGATTCAACTCACCAACTAACCATACACATTAATTTCTTTTGGTATGAAGACTCGCCCATATTTAATTTCTCCCTAACTTAAAAACTCATTACTCTACAGCTCATTCACCACTTAGGCGAATAACAAACGCATAAAAGTTAATGATATTTTAGCTTTGATTCCAGCGATCATTCCAGAGCTTAAACTTTGAAGTGTGAGTACATACATCGTTGGCATTAGCTGCGTAGCAGTGAATGCTTCATATGCCTTGGAAACCAGAAGGCTGGAGAGGAAAGGATTTGGGGAGAGAGATTTTCTGCCGATATTATTTCATTAATAGCTAAATTCTCGGCTGAGCAAAGGCCTTGAAATTATCTTCATTTGAAATTCTATGAAGAGTAGGAAAATAATTCTGATCTTCAACTGCTTTCGAAAATACCATGGACTGAAAAGCCCTTCTACTTCTTCTTGCAGCTCAGTCTTCGACAAAAATAAGGTAAACCATTCTCTTCAATCGTCCGAATATTGAAATCCATATTGGATTTGAGAACTTTTTTGAGTATCAGGTGTCACTAAGGCCCTCCAACCTCAATGCTAGATACATTTTGTGAGTGGAGATAGTATATTTCATAAAGATCGGCTGCTCTTTTCTCATCTCAGTCAGCCCTAAGCCTTTCACTCTCCCCTCACCTTGGCGCTAATAACTCGACTCTATTGGCTCTCGTCGTCCGACTAGGCTCAACATCTCAATTTCATCCTCGGATTTTTAAATCGTGGTGGAATTCCGTCGGGCCACGAGGGCGCGGGAACTTTTCCGATGTAAGTGAGCTTGAGCAAGTGGTCGTGGCTGCAGGAATGTGTCCATATATTCAATGATGGGATGGGATAAGTTTCGTTGTATGCCATTCAGAAAAATTTTATTCCAAAAAATGGATACCTGGAATCATCATCCTTTTGTATTAAAGCCTCTTCTTTTCAATAACCCGGAAGGATGAAGCAGGAATCTCAGTTGAAGAACTACTGAATTAGAAACTAGTTGTCTAGAAATCACCAGCTGCTATTGTGGATTTCTCCAATGTATTATCTTATATCATCAAGAAGCTATGAAAGTATTTAAAATAATCACTTTACAAGTAATCGGAAATTACATCATTCCGAGATCACTTGTATTACCACTTAACTTTAGTTTGCTAATGCATACCTCACTATTTTTAGTCAACACATTTGTCATAATAATCTATTTTTTATTATGTTATTTAATATGCTTACTATTTCTCAATATATTTGCTATCCAGCAAAATTATTTAAATAATAATCTTTATTATTATAAAAGAGAAGTTTTATCCTTGCTAAATGCCCCTTTTTATTAGTATATAATTTAATTATTTTTAACTAAGATGAATGTTTTTAGTCAATATCTAATGTTCTATGATCTAATCAATATCTCTTTCCTTGCTCTATGGTCGTATAAATCATTAGTTAAAATTAAGTACTATGAGGTCATATTTGTCTTTATGGTATCAGTTACAATTGAATCAGAAATATTATTCCTGACATTTTACCTGATTTTAGTATCATTACTTTCAAAATGTATGCTGTCACCCACGTGTATTAAATTGGTTCTAAAAGTGTTATCATTTCTTCGGCACCACGGTTGCTTTATGTAGCTTTTATTTCTTATCGCAATTCCCTCCACTCAGACTGAGGTCACATTTCCTTGTTTTGATTTTCAAAATGCCATTCTTAAATAGAATGATATATATGATCTACCTTGAAGGTAATTGAAGTATGATCATGTAGTATTTATTATGTCACATCTTCAGCATGGTGGAAAGTGATCTTTCCATTAAAAAAAAGGCAAAAGGCACTGAGTAGAGTACCATGGAGGCATATGCGTTTCAGTAGCTATCACATTATCGGCAACGTATGCATGAGAAATTGGAGCAATTAAGTCTATTTTTAGTATGTCAGCACAAGAAAGAGAACATTCTCCTTTCATGAAGTCAAAATTCCATTCTCCCTGCACAAAATATTTTTTTCAATTCCCACCATTACTATGGGTTGTCTCTCTCTTCCAACCGTAATATTTTACTCGAACCCTTTACCCTCTCGAGCCTTTTCATCTCCTCAAAGCGATGTCGTAATCAGGCACTGCAGGACCCATTAGTATTATGAACTCCAACCTGCAGGGACGCACCCGCACCCGAAGATGGCAGGGCGTCGCACCTTTTTCATCAAGGCTCCGTGAAAACGATTGATTGCGTTCCCATTAATGCGTCGAGTGCGGAAGCGGTCCGGACTCGCGGAGGCCTTCCCCATCGCGCAGAGGACCCCTCTCCCCCGTCTCCAAACGCACACGGGCACTCTCCTGGATTTCCCGACTCTTTGAAACGGCAGCAGACTCCAAGTGATGAAAGAGTGGAGAGGACACGTCGTGTTTAACTTCGTTCCGTCTGCTCCTCCTGCGAGCGCTCCGACGGGCGAAATTTCCATCAGTCGAGTCATTACCAAAACTCACGGGCCGAGCCCCCCTCCCACGATTCCGTACAACCCTCCAATTTCTCCGAAACTTCCACGTGTGTCCCGCAGCCATCAGCCACCCTCCTCCTCCCGGCTATGGAACATAAAAGCCGAAAGACCGCCAAACGGTCAACTCACCTCCTTCCACCCTCGGCCAACCCTCGCTAGTCAACCTCCTCTCCACACACTCTATATATATATCTCTCTCTCTGCCTCCCTTCTTGGTCATTCTTCCGCATTCCCTCCCCCTGGACCACCCCAGGCTCCCAAAAACCAGCACCACCCCCACCACCCACCACATCCTTCGTCACCAGTCCGCCGCTGATGCGCCGTCATAGCGGCCGTTGGAGAGAGGAGGGTGCGGTTTTGAAGAGAATGACGGGTAAGGGTGGCAATGGTGGTGGCGTCGAGTTGCGACGCCGAGTGTGGAGATGGAGCGGGGGTGGGAGAGAGTGAGTGAGGATGTGACCCGGGGTTAGTGTTGAGTCAGCCACCGCTGGACCCCGCGGGGGGGCACAGGCCTGCTTTGAATTCGATCTGAGGACGCCAATTAGGGGGTGAGGGGGCTGTCGGTCACGTGCAGTGTATGCGTGGGTGCGCGAGGAGGGTAGTGGAGAAGTGGAGGGATAGGGGAGTGAGGAAAGAAGAGCCGACCCCACTCCGAGCCACCCTTTCCATTTCAATCCTCCACCCCCAAAAAAGAACTCTACCTTCGTCGGTTTCCCGGGAGACTTAAGTGGGGTCAGCGTGAGCATTCATGTAGGCACTGACGGGTCGGCCTCGCTCCGCCCACGAGGTACAGGGAAGCGGCCGGCGAGAGCAGAAGGGGACGATGGAGGGGTGCAGGTGGGATTCAGCTGAGCCTGCCAAGTTCACGCTGTCCACAATCGTTTGAAAAAATATCAATGCAGTGTCAACTCATTTGTAAGATGATCATGACTTCAACTTTGTCTAGCATCACTTGTAGCCACTGCATATTACATATGTTAACAATGGCACTTTGTGAAGTTCCATAGCTTTCATATAAAGATGTACGACAGTCGTATGTAGTAAAATCGGCTATACTCTAATTTATTAAATTTGTTGAACTAATCAAAGTCACCAATTTTTATTTTATCTAAGGAAATTATGATTTCATCTCTCCGCTATGAATGATAACATCCTGGCCATATCGACAATTATACCGTCCATATCACTGCGTAGAGGTGTATTAGTGTATTGTTCTAAATCGTTTTTTTTTCCTCATCACTGTGTTTGGTGACTGATAGCCAGGGTGATTTGCGTTAGGATGGAAAGCTTGGGTGTTTGGGAAAGTAAAACCCGGCGTTGGCAATAGCACACTGTTGACGGAAAATGCTAACTAATCTACATCCCAAACGAAGTACAGGGTACTGCACTCTAAGATTGCTCTCCATAGAAGTACTCATAGGGATATGCCATTAAAAATCTGCCACTCCCATTATCTGAGCCTGTGCCCTCGGGATAGGAGGCCAGTAATTTAGGCATCACACCAACCCGATCCCTTTTACATAACACCATTGAACTGAATTTCTAATTCTGAGAAGACCACAGTTGCTAATAAAATCGTCTTTTACAACTTGCAATATTGGCATATCAATTTAGAAAACCTTAAAGAGCCTATTTCAACTTTCTCAGAACGAATGTAATAATGACAGTTCAGCGAGAAATCGAACCGGCATCGATGAACAAACAGACCGCTCTGCTCTCTAGGGGGAGAAATAGGGAGTTAACGAAATAGCCCCAGGACTCGGTGCGATAAAGAGGAGTCACGTGGGAAGGGGAACACGAGGGGTGGATGGAGTACGAGGTAGAAAAGTTAAAAGCATCAGGAAGAATTTTAATAGATATGATGGGTTTCTGTAGGGGTGGAGTCGGAGTGGAGTGCTACGAGGGATGGAGAGGAAATTGGAGAGGGTTGGGCGGCTGTGTGGGAGGGAGATGAATGGATAAATCAGAGGGGAGAAGGTTTAGGAGCGGGGTAAGAAGGAACGGGTGGAGCACGGCAAGTGGTGGATGAATTGAATGGGGGAATTAAACCGACGCACATCTAATTAGCCTATTATTTATAGAGCACTTATTCGCACTTAATGGGGGTAAGAGTAGATAGTCGTGTAGATATTAGACGCAAGAGGGGAAATTGAGCGCCATCGTTAATAGTCCGACCAATGCGTCCAGCGCCTCCCACCCTCGCATTTTTTTCTCGCGTCGGTATCCTCCCCCACCGACGAGCGTTCACTTTCCATGAATTCTTTCCCTCTTCCGAGAACGTTCCCTGAAATTGTATGAAGGCCCTCGAAATGAATCAGCAAAGCTGGAAGCAGTGTACTTCTAGAGACTTATAAGAATCTATAGTTTTGTTGTCATGCCCCCATTTGTTGGAGCACCTATAAATCTAATTGTACGCTTCTATACAAGTTTCCTTATTAGTATGGACAAAAATAAGTGTTTTATGGTCAACTGCGAAGAGTAAATGGGACGGGAAAGATGAAATATTGGTGATTCCTGACACCACTGGATGTTCTGAAATAGTTAATGAAGCTATCTGCGGTAGCCAGATTCTTAATGTGCCTTCCGTGCAACTCAGTGGTGATGAGGTCGAGTACCTCCTCAGAAAGGAGCATTTTGTTTGTGTTAAGATTTGGGTTATCTTAGAGTTAATTTAAGTTAGACGGTGCAATATAACTTTCAAGATACTGGAAGGCTGTTCGCAAGATTGAATTTGCTTCAACTATGCTAAGCACAAGAGGGTGAGTGGAATATTGTAGGCATATTTTTACTAGTACATGCATATCATCAGTAGAGCAGCAGAAGCGGAAAATTAAGAGGAATTAACACCGAGATGTACAAGAATTAGATTTCCCGCGTACAATACATGATTAGATTAATGAAAGAAAAGCCTAATTCATTTTTTTTATTACGAATTACACTTCAAAACCTATTTTTATCTTTCCATCCTCTTTGTTTCAACAAAAATACTTACTTTTCCAACTAAAGTCCCTCGCAAGTGTCGTACTCTCCCACCTCCTGCCGCACACCCTTACGGTAGCACGTAGGGTACTTCGTAGATTTAATTGATATAACACCTCAACATTTTATATTACTCTTAGGAACTAAATGTGTGTATATTTATCTATTTTATCCATCCTAGAGAGCAGTCTACATTCATTTTAGCCAATATTCTCAACTGTTTCTTATATGGCGGGATCAAATGATTATTTAGTAATAAAAGTAATCAGTAATGGATACGCTGTAACCGGCATCATTCCGAAAATCTGATGCTTCCGTAATTGGCCAGGGACATCATCAGTGTCCGGCGGAAATAAAATGCAAGACTTTATTCATGAGCTGATTTCTACCGCAAAGTAACCCATGAAACCGCTTCCATAATCAACAAAAAGCGCCGCTGAAAAGCTTGAAGCTAATCCCGGCTGGCACGAGAGCGTAGTCTTGGGGATTTTTTTGAAAAGGATGGGGAGTGATAAATGCCGGTCACACAGGTGCAACGGGGAGAAAAAACGCCTTCCGCTCGCTTTTCTCTCTCCCTCTCTGCCCCTCCCTCTCTTCACTCCCCGTCCTCCGACCGCCGAAGCCTTATTAGGAGTTATCTAGAGTGGTGTGCCCACCGCCCACTCACGAAGAGGAGGAACGCTCACGGACTGAAGTGGCACGCCGCGGGGGCGAACAAAAGGAGTAGCCGGCGCGTGGGGGCGAGCGAGGTTGCGCGGCCGGAATTAGCGTGCGGGGAACGCAAAAAGCTGGAGCGGGAAAGAGAGAGGGAGAGAAGATGGGGGCGGAAGCAGGTAGCAAGAGGGTGGGTGGGAGCAGGGAACGCGAAAGAATCCATCCCGTTGCTGAGGAGGAAAAAGGAACGGGAGGAGCAAACAAGAGGCGGAGGACGAGGGAGCTTAATGAAGGGGAATGCCGGGAAAGAACGTGGTTAAGTGGCAAGGAGGAGGGGAGGGGCGGAAGGGGTGCGATAAGGGAGGAGTGGGTTGAGGGGGGGGGGGGGGGGAAGGAAAAGGGAGTCGATGGGAAGGAGGCATTGTGGAGGGGGAATTCCAGGGTCTTGCAAGGGGGCTGTGAACGAGCGGTTAGGAGTGGGTTTCGGGGGCGGAAGGGAGCGTCAGGAGGAAAGGTTTGGAAAGAGGGGTGCGGGGCGGGGAAGGGGAGGTCTGGCCGAGGGATGCTGAATAATTGAGGAGTGCCCAGTCGTGGCTAGCGTCGCTTGCAACTGCCGCACGCTCCCGCTTCAACCCCTCTCCCTTTTCTCTCCCCCGCACGTGCCTCCCACCCACCGGCCGGCATCCGCACCGCTCGTCTCCAAACTATTCCTTGACCGTTGAGGCCCAGCGCCCCCACACAAAACTTAACCCCCTGCCCTCTCCCGGCCTCCTACACGAACTAGTATTGCTAGACCCCCTCCCTTCCCCCGCCCGCGGGCGTTTCCCCAAACATCCTCCTCTCTTGAACCTCCCTTTCCTGGCCTACTTCCGGGATGCTTGGCCTCCCGCCCCTAAGATCCCTCCACCCTTCCCGTGATTCCCTTACTTCGCCGGCATCCGCGTTCTTTCCAGCCCATTTATATCGCAAATTTCACTCTTCCCCAATTTCCCGTCTTTCAAATGGCCTCCATCATCATCAGACCTTCAGTCCTTAGATAGATCACTTTAGTATGATCCATCCATCTCTATTCATTGCTGATTCAATTATATCTAGATTTCTCTTCCCTAACTCGGTCTATTTCGGCAACATGCCTTGGCCATTCTGGAGGAATTTTACTTTCAATTTTCCTTTCTTTCACCTTCTGTAAACAATCCAGAATGCGTCCAATCCAACTTTGTCCTCTATCGTGTTGTTTGGCTCCATATAGATGCCTCTCCTTCTACCCATCTCTATGTTTTTCCATTCTTCAGATACAATTTACAGATCCAATTACCCATCAGTAACCATATCAAAATTCAGGTTTCAAAGGATTCTAATTCCACCCGCTTACCTTTTTCTGGGGTCGTGGGAGCCTAGTGAATTGAGAACCGGAGGGTTCCGGATACGAATTCGTGTGAAGCAGTTTTGGACATCCTCACAATGCTATTTTCTGATCGTCAGAACTTCACGGAAAATCACAGGTTGCCCGAGAATATTCCCCTACCCTGAAAGTGTGAATTCCACACGCCAATGGCATGGTTCCGGGGTGAGGCCTGACTTCATCTATTAAACCTATCTTCGGATTGAACCCAGTGAGTGAGTGAGTAGCCTGTAACCTTTTACAACGGTCAAGACTCTGACAATAGAATGTACTGAAAAATACTGCCTTATAAAATATATGTCTTTGGCCATATATTTTTAAAGGTGAGTTTAAATTCCATCCCGGGTACTCCTCACCTCAAAAACTCCCCTGGAAAAATGGGTTGAATGTGAAAAAATTATAAGTAATATGTAAGCGCCATCCATCCTTCTTTCCCATCCCTGCACCATTAAGTGGTTGACTCCAAGCTCCGTGGATGAACATATCTTTTTTCCCATCTTCCGACCGTTCAATTTTAGCATTCTGACGGGACCATTTTGGTTTATTTGAGAATTATGGTAATCAGGCATGATAAATTGCGGAGGCGTGCTGGTAAAAACGGCGGGGTTGGCAATTTCGAAGAGAGGGCGCAGAGGGTAGGAGGATAGAGGTAGTTCAAGTTTTAGCCTAGTAATCGAAGAAGACTCTGTTGGTTAAAATTTTAGTCAAGTGATTTATCATTGGCAAAAAATTGATCAAATTCTTTATTTTTTAATATTATAAAGATGTTTTTATTTATTGCAAAAAACTTGAAATATGAATTCTGTGCGACATTTTTCTGGGGAAAGATTAATAAATTAACTTCAGAAAAATGTGCGCAGTTTGGAAAACTTAAGGAAACCATTTTCATTCATAGTTTGCTTCTATCCCTTTTCTACAACAGAAAGGCAAGAAGTGCATAAAAAAATAAGAAGAAAGTTGCGAGGAACTAATTGATCTTGCATGATTGGTGGCCACAGAACAAATTCAAAAACAAAATAATAAATATCTTTGAAGGTATCCTAAGTAAACTCAGTTTTTAGTGTCAGCAAATATTCTTCCAAGCGGGCATAAAACAATCCGCGTTTCGTGCTTGCAGGGAATATGATAAGAAATTTTTTCAGTCAATATAAGTTTTTGCTATTTGCAGATCCTATGTTATTATTTCTGTAAAATTATTGACCAATTAGTACTGATTAATTTAGGTAGCTGTTTTTATTCGTGGGAGTTGACATTCAGCTAAGGGCATCTTCGACATTAGTATAGGTGGGTGATTGGGAGAAGGTAGGAATGTTTCAGGGAATGGTGAAGAATAGGTGGAGAGAAACCTGGCATTGGCACTAGCATACTCTTGACGTAAAAGGGGACCACGGCTTAAAATCCAATTGACGGGCGTCCCACAAGGGTCTCCAATAGGGACTGGTATACCAATATGAAAATCTTCACTACCGGGATCCGAACTCGGGCCCGCTGGATATATGCAGTTTAACCCGAAAGTTTTTTATATTGATTTTGTTTTGGTCCATATTACTGTGTACTGGTTGGTTTAGTTTTGGCCCACTGGATCATGGGCCAGTATTCCAACTACCACACCAATCCGATCTCTGTCACGTCCGCTAATAGAATCGTAAATATTCCGAGTAAGAAAGTAATAACCATTAAAATTTGGAAATTTCCATGCAGTTTTACAAAATATTTATTCATATGACTTTGCATAGAGGCATCAATTTCAGCTGTAGGCTCAACGTAAACGTTTCTGCTGTTACAGAAGAGGTAAAACGTATTTTTTAGACGTGAAAGACCGCAATAATCACTGTGCGCAGGGGTATAAATAGTCTCAAATATATTGGCTCTTGATTGATTGATCATGAAAAGTGATTTTTCGATGCGGAGTGAAATTAATCATTCAACGTGAGGAAAGAAAATATTCTTGTAATAAATGGAGTGATAGGTACTCGAGAGTTTTCGAACAGAGAGATCACAGTGAAAATGCCTTATTGTGGTGAAAATAGTGGTTTGTTAGATTGCGCATACAAAATTTACACATTGAACAAAGTGTTAAACACGAGATTTGAGATCTTCATTTGTAGCTGCATAAAAAATTTTCTTTCATGGAAACCATATTTACTGTAATAGGAAACTAATAAATCCTCAATACGGATTAGTGTAGACAACAGCTTAGGCTTACAGAAAACATATTTAGTCCCTTTCGTACAACGCTTATTCGATAGTTTAAAAGTTTTGGAAAGCTGCGTAAACCTCAACTTTTTCTTCCGCTGAAACATGCTATCGTCATTGAAAATAACTAATTTATTTTCGCAATACCTACCTTCCTGGGATCTCGGGTGTTTTTTTTACATTGGTCCCCGAAATGTTTCTGCTTCAATTATAATTAGTTATGCAGCTGCTTTCCGAGGCATACACCTGTTGGCTGTTTTCAAAAAAGAGTTCGAACCGTTCGTTCATCTTAGCAATTCCCTCTTCTTCTTATATGATCTCGCACCAATTTCTTTCATATCCTTCGACAAAAATAGAAGCCTCCCAGCTTTTAAGGATAATTGTTAAGAGCCTTTTTTTGAGAAACATCAACAAAAAAATCTTGATGCTGTTGCGAAGCACCTTTTAGTTTCCGAAGGTGGGATTACTCACGCGTTGCATGCATAATTTAAAGCAACTGCTCATCCGAGGATCGCTGCTTTACGGTGACTACGGTGAACAAATTCATTTCGCGATGGATGGGAATGGAACCCTTCGTGCCTCACGTACCGTGATTCCGCACGCACATTAAACTAGTTTTACGTCTTGGCGTTCACGTTTCGTGGCGCTTGGCGGTAGGTCTACAATTTGCATGACAGGAGGTCTTTTGTTTGGTTTCGAAATGCCATTCCGATGAAGCAAAACGCCTCTCAAAGGCAAATCCTGTCACCCGATTCGGTGATGTTGGTACGCGGACAAAGGGAACCCTTATTCGTGGGCCCCGAGAGTGAGGAAATCACGACAACCGAAGCACAGGACCACCTCGCGAATGGAGCGGAAGGGGTCCCTGCGTCGTAGTAATTAACGGACGGCTCCCTAAGTGGATGCCTTTTTCCTGCGAAAAGCAGCACAGAAGTGACGTTCTTTGACTACGAAAAAGAATACATCTCTGTGTTCTTACCTGTTGCGGATCCAGTCAATACCCGCGCCAGATGTATCCCCATTTTTTTCTTATTATTTTCCTAAGTACGTATAACTTACTGCTCCAGACTCAGTAACCGATTCCGGCAGATAAGAGCGGGAATTCAATTTCACCTTCCGTAATTTTTATAAGAGTTACTGAATGTTACTTCCTTAAAAAAATTCACACTCTGGTTTTCTTTCGAGCTTTCGGTAAACTTATTCGTCGACTTTTTCCATAAAAATTCGTATACATGTACGGTACACTAGTTATGGAGCGGAATTCAATATATGATAGTGAGACCGCTCTAACCGGCGGTTAAATTTTGAGAAAATCACGATTTTCATAAAGTCATTAGAAAGAAAAGACATTATTTTTTCACTCTTCACATAATTACTCTGACCTCCATATGTAAATCGCTAACTTCTAAGAGAACTTTGTCTTTCCACCCTGCGAATTTGTTGCTTTTTGATTACGGTAATTTTTTCAATCATTTACACAATTCTCTTCACTTTTTCACAATTTTTCAATCTCACCTTTGAAAGGTGTTATTTAAATTACTCCACATTACTGAATTGGCTTTGTCTTTCTATCCTATGAATTTCTTGATTTTTCCTTCATAACGGATAATTTATTTGACGACTGACATAATTTTCTTCATATTTTCTTCAGTTTTTCATGCTCACCTTTCACGGGCCTTATTTACATTACTCCCCATGACTCAATTGGTTATGGTGAAAAGTGTTCATAGATCCATGAGTCTTGGAACTGAGTCAGCTTCAACAGACTGCTTTTAAGTGTACAAGCTCCCGAGAAAAGGTCGGCGATTAAGGAGTATGTAGTTAATGTAATAGCCTTGTGCGCTGATGATATTGAATCAATGAATTAACCTTATTAACAAGTGTGTATCAATATTTTGCCTAGTATTTTCCGTTATCTGTTGTGGCGTTAGTTGATTTAAGTTGTATTCAAGAGAAAAATTCTCATAAGTCATATTAAACGTCAATTCCCTTGAATGGAATGTATGCTTTAGTATTTGGCAGTAAGTATTAGATTATTTATTATCTTTTATTCGTATGTATGTGTAATATATGACTATCGCGCTAACATATAAGTCATTAAGTAACCCCCACTTTTTTACATCAGCAAAAAAATCGAGATTCTGTAGATTTATCTGCTAAAGGAAATGCGACCACTGAGGTTCTGCAAGTAATGCAAGTAATGTATCTGAACAGGGATTGTATGATCTACTCCGTCTTATTCCAAAGTCATATCTGTCCCTGCTTACTTAAATCGTATGCTATTCAGTCTTAAACAACCATAATGGCGGTAGTAGAATCTTAATTCCTCTATGAGATACAAATAGATCATTTATTTCAAAAGGTTTCGAAGCTGATGTTTGATTTTCACCTCATCCAGTAGCATTCAAACTAATGAGGAGTGAGATATTTTTAATTTTTAAGCTTGCAAAATTTTACTCGAAGTAATACTTAAAACAAAATCAACTGAATAATTTTTATGGTAGCAAAATGTATTTCTCAAAAGTTCATATGCCACGAAGTTTAACCTTCAGTTATCTTCCATGGGGTCTCAATTACACTAATAAAGTTCACATAGAAATATCGATCCACACAATGCTCTTCTGAAGGAGACATCTTCATTCCCAGCGTCCTCTCCGCTAACGATTCCATTTCCTTGGTGATTTTCAAAGGAAGCTCATATTTTATCTGTTCTTGTGATACATAATCATTCAGCGACCTAGCTGCTGTCCATCGGAATTTTTGTCCTTGCCTCTCCAAAGTAAAAAAATGCAAAGGGCGCAGAGAAACGCAATGCATTTTTCAAATGAAAATTTCATGGATCCGTCTTCCTTTACGGAGCAGAAATGGGGAGAGGAGAAGAACCCATGCGTCCCCCAGCTTTCGCCAGATTGAAATATGCCTCGGGGATAACTATTTGCACTTATGATTCCCAGGGTGCGCGAGGCACACATACATACGCACGAGGCCCTTCCGCTGACGGAGAGGGCGAGAAAGAGGGAGCAAACGGAGGAAGATTCAAAGAGGGAGGGCCCCAGCACTCTCCTCCGAGAGTGCTTCGTTTTGCCCTCTCTCGTAACCTTTCCCTTCCACCTAGCTTTTTTACCACTAAAAGCTGTCCTTCACGCCTGGAACTGCAAGTAACCCTCTCTCTTCTCGTCGTACGGTCTCCACGTGGAATGAAAATTGCAATTACTCCTTCACCCTCACGTCACAGCTCTCTCTTCCACCGTCATTCTTTTAAATACTCCATTTCTACACACACACACATTCTCTCCACTGAATCCCTTCTTCTCTCTCATTTCTTTCCGGCCCCAGCGAAGAAAAAAAATTTGCAGGCATTTCCATTTCCTAATATTCTCAAATTTTGCACCCATGCTTCCGAACTCTCTTTCTTTCTGTCTCCTTACAGCCTCGAACCCCATCCTGGTTCTTTCTCCCCAGCCAATCCCTTCTTTTCCTTCCTGTCTCTTTTCTTCCGTCTCCACACCAAGAACCTTACTCCTGTTTATCCTCAACCCAAGCATCAAAATAAAAATTCAAGTTTCACGCTTATATCTTCAATCCCATTTTGTACCCCCGGTCATTTTTTCCGTCTTCTCCATCTAGCTCAACCATCCCTCGTTATTTTCTTCCACCCTCTTTCCCCGAGGTATTTTTTACCGCCACTATAGACCTCTCTTTCTTTTTTGAAAACCATCTTCATCCTCGCATTCATCTCGGCCAGTCCATCCCCACTAATTCGCATTCATCGCCTATGAGGGACCGTCTCATATTACCCACCCTTCACTGTAATTCAACGACTAGGAACATATGAAACTTATCTCAATTTCTTGCAAGAACGAAGAAAATACTAATTTTTTCTCTTGTAGGTCCAGTCATTTTATGTTGATTTCACATATATTTAAGCAATTGTAACTTTGCACGATATTTCGGTATTGACGGTCCACCATCTACGCTTTATAAAGTAGAATTGAGTTCTAAAAACCATAATATAATGAGCCCAAATGAATTTACTAACCTTCTATTAGGACATTACCAGGTAGTTAAGAGGGGCATAATATTCTATAAAGCTGTGAGATCTTATACGCAGCAACTTAACGGCTAATAATCACATAACATTTTCCCTTTATACTTTGCGGAACACAAATCCAGATAATCCGATGAAAATGGTGAAATCATGTGTAACATTCTTATTAATGATCAGGAGATCAATTTAAAATAATAAAGGAGTATTTTTAGGCACTGGAAGGGTCGACAAGTGACACCAGTGTTGTTAATTTTCGAGTAATTAGCAATTTACTGCAATTGTTACCTAAAAAATATGCAAGATAGACAAGACGCCGAAGTCGGTTTCTCAGGCTGGAAGATACCTAAGTTAATCCCTTCTGCGATCTTATTTTCTCACTTCAATTTTTTTCTAGTCTTGAGGTATTTTGATTGAGATATATGAAAGAAATAAACAAAGGCTTTTTTTATTCATGAAGCCGTGTTATAAACTTTTGAGGAGGTCCATGTCATGGTATTTTTAAATGAGCCTAGTTTAAAAATATTTATGATGTTACCCACTCATATAAGATAATTGGGTTTATTATCTCCAAAAGATTGCGTTAATTTACTTATTTTCCTTTAAAAATTACTTCAATTGAAATAACAGTCCTGGTGAAAATTGTATACGCTACACTAAACAGAATCCAAGCAAATATCGTTTGCTATGTTTGGATGTTAATTACGCTGTCTTTCGATTAATAAGCAATTTTAAACCTAATAATATGCTCCCCGCTGAAGTGCTATCAAAACCGCATATACCATTCTAGTAAAAAATTTTTATATCTAGATATAGATGAATAAAACAACGGATGAAAATAATCTCTTTATGCTAAAATATGTATTCATTTTCCGTATCAGTAACGGTCATAAAATAGTAATTATAGTCATCATTTTTAGACTCTAAACATTCCCTTCCATTCCTATCCTTAAACCTTTCCTCCCGGTCTGAAGCGCCTATTAGTGCGGAAACAGACTAGAAAACGCCCATTGAATATAATCAATATAACAATAGTAATACGTATTATATAGATTAATTATAAGCATAGTCATGTAACCTTAATTATAATGACGTCAGCAATCCCAAGATTGGTTTGATTTAGATCTCTGCTCGATTCTCCTATCGCTACCCTCTTCAAGTCCTTCCCATTCACTTTCCCTTCTCGATTGTCTGTATCAGATAGTTATGTCTCCGGATATGGCCGATAAAATCTCCATCCATTCTTCCATTTTTTTTCAAAGCTTTCAGCAGACTGATTTTCTCCAACTTTTCTAAGGACTTTTTCGTGAGTCATTCCGTTGACCCACTTGATACTACTCATTCTTTAGTAACACCACATTTTAAATGCTTCCAACCTTGACTTTTCTGCAGCTTTCATAGCCAATGATGCCTCACTGTCATAAAGAAATGTACTTTAGATTTAGTTTCTACTTAAGTCTTTTCTTTATTCCGCATGTGTGCTGGTATTGATCTATACCATCTACACTCAATAATAACGGTGTACTAATTAACGAGAAAGGAACTTAAAGACAATAATGGGCCATTATGCGTTTTAAAGTAAAACTTGGCCGAGAAAGGTAATATTTTGAAATATCTTGCATGCATTAATATTGTACATTGATTTATGTACGTAATATCGATACAGCTCCCCTTTTCTAAATATAATATAACATCCACACCGTTTCTCATCTCTCACTTCTTTCTCTTCCACATGCACTTTCATTTCACATTTCTACCTACCCATTCGTCTTTGGCAGAGTCCATGCTGTAGATATACCTAGACATACTCATTATTTCCTCTCATTCAAGGTTTGGGAGTCCAATTAGTGTGGTGCTAGGCAGTTTACTGGAGGTTATATGTTTCAATCTGGGAGAGAACTCTTTGGATACGTCCAGCTAAACGAAATCTGTCACATTTTCTTAATTTCATACCTTTTTTGGAAACTGTAGGTGGTTCAGGCATGATGTGAATCAGGGAAAGATGTGAATTCCACAAGCCGTTAGCGTTTGATGAATTCTAGAGTCCTCTACACAGCGGCTACTCAAATACAAGGACTTTGTAGTTAGGTAGTCACTATGTAGAGGGCTCTGGATGAGCTCTACCCTCACCTACTGGCCAACCATTGGGTTGAACACTACTTACTGCAAGATCGGCTGTGGTGGCTAGAGTACAGGCATCCCATACAGTGGGTCCTGTCTTGAATCCAGGCAGTGACCGAGATTTATCATCGGTATACCTATTTCTACTTGGGTATTATGTGAAGGGCAGTTCAAGATCGATACTCTGTCCGTTATAAGGGATCACTCGTCGCCTTTTTTTAAGTGCAGGCCAGTGACGCCGGGTTTCTCTCCACCTTTTTCCCCTGCCATGAAAAATGAATATTTCTACCCAAATACCAATTTATCCTAAAAATAGCAAAAAGGACTTCAGCTGTCGGTCGCCTCCCACGAATATCTAGTAGGTACTACTACCTGGAACTTACCCCAGAGATTACCGCCCGAAACTGGTATTTATATGAAGATTCTCTCATGACGTAGCATGTTAACTATTATTGCATGGATACAGTAGGCGTAACGCAGGCGATTCAATTTTCGCCTGATACCGTTGAGGGCTGCAGATGAATTTCTTGGACCGTGCGTCACGGACTGAGTCACACGTCCGGTTTTGTTCCTGGTTTCCTCTGGCAGTCCCTCCTCCCGCCTCTCCTCCCCAAACCGTCCTTCCGTCGCCTCCATTCTCTTTCACGTCCCTCAGCGAAAAAAACGGCGACTAATGCGATGCGATTAGTTGGGGGATGGAGAAAGGTGGAGAGGGGGACAGAGGAAAGTCTGAATCCTTTGCCATTTCGAGAGTCACGCGGCTCAAGACAGCCGCCGAATCGGCAGATTTCCGAGATCAAAATTCTCTCTCTTTTTTTCCTCCCACCGTCACCAAAATTGCGGACCACTTCAAAGGAGGATCGTTCCGTTGGACAAGAGGGGAGGGTGACGGGAGAGGAAGGGGGATTGTCTATGTCACCCGACCGACCAAATTTGCACGGACGTTTCAGAGCGACTTCAGACCACTGAGCCTTATCGGGACTACTCCGATTGAATGGAGGGACGAGATTTGATACGCTTGAAAAAAATTGATGACTTTTGCAAGAAAGGTGAAGCATCAAATATTCTCGTAAGAAATGTCCTCTTTCACAATTTCGAGTTTTTTTTTACTTCTCTTAATAAATTTGGAAAAATTCGTGAAATCTATACTTGATTTTTTTCCCGGAATGAATGTTATCTATTTATTGTCACCTTTCCTCATAAGTCACGTATGTTCAGGGTCAGAGGGCATGACTAATTGTGATTCGCATAATGCGTGCTTTTGATCGTATCTCTCCACTTATTCATCGAGAGGACTAAACCATTTACGAAAAAACCACTTCCCTCATTTTGAAACTCTTTGGAGTTTTGCTGAATCAGTAATATCATTTGTTCAGCACTAATTCGATTCGAAGAGCCTTACTGTATTTCCTTTCAATTCACACGAAAAGTTTTAGCTCTGTAGCCCTGGTTTGAGTACGTTGTGACACGAAAAAAGGCCATCAAACCTGTATGTAACGCACACTTCAGCACATTAGCAGAAAACCCCGATATAATAAAACTAGATCATATTTGAGGTAAATTGTAAATAAGTTTTTGATCTCGTGCATAAAAATTTTGAAATTGCTCGCAAAGTTAATGATAATATATATTTAATTTAAGCCCCTAACCAGTTGAACTATAGCCCATGATTTTATGAAGCATATTTGTCCCTCTGATTCAATAGCATCTAAAAAGTATGAGTTTCATTCACAATTTAGCCATTGATGGAGAAGTATGATATTAAATCATAATTTATTATAAGTGTGATTCTCATACAAAGCTGCAGTCATATCCGGTATTCTAAACCCCTGCGTCACATATACATAGGTTACCATCATGTTTTTATAAAGGTGCACGTATTTTGTCGTAAGCAGAATTCAGGTACATTTCAAGTTATTCTCCCGTCACTAATACTAATAATAATCATAGATAATAAGTTTTGTGCCAAGCATTCATGATAAATAAGAAATGGCACATTAATATCTCATATTATTTCAAGCAAATACCTACCTCGCAAAGCGCGACGCTGGTAACGTTTCTTCCAAAAATAAAAGTTATCTTTCTCAATCCTGTGGATACAGTCATAGTGTGCGTACCCAAAATTTCTCCCCACATGCACTGACTGATTTAGTTCGCGAACCAAATACACGCCGAGCACAGGAAGTTCCCCGCTACATTCAGCGTTAATCTTCCCTCGTATTATTAATCATAATCGCCCCCATGCATACACCCGCCGGTCGAAGACAGCTTGCCTCCGCTTGCCCGAACTCTCGTTTCTGTCCTTACCCCGGCAGCACCATCTTGCTCTTTGTCATCAATCATCCTAACCCAAAATCCAACTCATTGTTCTGCCACCTAAGTCCAACGCCTGGGACAAATTGGAATCCAAATCCTCGCTACCTCGCCGACCGAAATCGAAGGAACAAAATAATTGGCGCAAAGCCTTTGGGGAAAAGGAATTATCCCTCTCCCACGCCCGTCAGTTCCCGCTCGAGTTACGACCGATCCCCCAGTCCCGCACCCTCCTTCCTTCCTATAAATGTTTTCCGGCTCCTTTCGCCGTGAATCCAGCCAAAACAAAGTTCGTTTCTGATACTAACTTTACCCGTTAAACACATACGATCCTCATCCGCTTCCAAATTGACTTCTCCCCCCTGCATCCACCCTTCCCCCTCCTCTCCCACTGCCTAAGCCAAAGCGTTTCCCTCCACCCTCACGTCTCTCTCGACTCTCCAGCCTCGCAGAGAAACCATCTAGAGTCCTCCTACCTCGTCCTTCGCCCTCCCTATCTCTCGTGTCTATCCTCCCCGCTTCACCAACCACCCTTACTTCCCCATCCTCTATTCTCTCCAACCCTCCGCCCGCACCAATATAAACCCTCCAGAAATCCTTCCTTAACAACCATCGATCGGCAACTTTTTCCCTTAATTCAATCTTTTCCTCCTCCTCCTTCCGTCTCTCTCCCTCACTATCTCTCTCTCTCTTTCCAACCCCCTCCGGCTGGCTTACTTTTCCCAGGACTTAATATCTCTCTCTCCCGCCGCCGGTCTAGTTGTGCCTTCACCCCTTCTTCCTCCATCAGATCTCCTCATCCCTTCGAATCCAAGAAACTCCAAACCTCCCCCAATCAACTTCTTTCTCACTCCCACCAAGTTTTTCCTTCTTCCTTCTTTCTTCATGTGGGATCCTTCTCTGTCCCTTCCCTCTTGCTTTTGGCCTTTTTTTATCTATGAACCTTCTTACAAAGTAACAAAACCACGGTACTCTCTTTTGTTACACTCTCCTCCGCACGTATATTCCCTCCGCTTCCTCTTTATTTGTAAACCCCAGTAACCGTTTCAGGTTTTTTCCTTGCTCTAATGCTTTTTCCGTTCTTGAATGAGACATCATCGTTTCCACGTGAATGCACCGTCCGTACGTTACATCCGCATCTCATTCTTATTTTTTTGCACTTTTTCGTCTCCGGGAGGGCTCCAATAAAATCCGAATCTCTGCGACCAAACTTGGTCCTCTTGCTAGGAATCATCGACCTCGGAATCGCTGTGGAAAAATCCTGTGTTACGAACCGGAAACCGATGAGTCTCACAGCAAGATCTAAAAAGAGTTTTTTCGGTAATTTGAAGTATCGCATTCGTGTGTTTTCCCTGCGGTCTCATTTGCGAGAATTTCCTAAAGGATTTGGGAAACCACAGGAGACAAACCACGCTGCTCGACAATTCTCTAGCTTTAACTCGCGTTCCATAGGCTTAAATGAAATATCCGGGCGGTGACCACACTCCCTCCGACGACGAAACTATTGAAATTCGTACACTGCGAGGAGCGCGAGAGAGGGATGAGTTCTCTCCGGAAAGGAGAATATATAATGGCACTCGGTGAACTTCCACCCTCCCTCGACCGCGCGGTCATCTAATACCCTCATCCTACCTAAGCAGTCATCCGTCCATATTTTACGTAACGTAGATTCTTTTTACGTGGCGCTGATTATTTTTCAGCGTTCTCTCTCCCACTCTCTGTTACCTGCTAAGTTTATAACGCTACTAATGGACCTTTTCCTGAGTAAATGGGTATTCTTTTTGGATGACTTATACATTTCACTGTTGATTTTATTATTTGTATTATCATTACTGTTCGACATAAGAATTAATTTATAATGTTTAATTTTACTAACGTAATAGAAGATTGAATTAGTAGGAGTTATTTGGGGAAGTAATTATGCATACGTTATGCATATTATTAAATAGAGGTGGGAATTTTTCACGGAATGGAGGACAGGTGGAAAGAAACGGCGTGGGCATTTCTCTCCCTCCCTCTCGATAGACACCTAGGAGTACACGGTTTGAAGCCTCATCCGACGGACGGAGGACTAAGATTGAAGTGCTCTCCTCACACCACTCAAGTTGGAACTGGTACCCCATTGAAAATTCTTTGCCAACAATGTGGTTTGAAAACGGACCCTCAAAGTGGAAGGCTGGTTCTCTAGCAGTTACATACCAGCGCCATTCTCCCCAGATAGCGCATTGCAGCATTTTGCCCGATCCCCCCCCCCCCCCCCCCCCCATTTAGTGCAAATCTACATCAACGTAATACCCTGCGAGCCACCGATAGGATGCGCGGCAGGGGGTAAACTCTGTACACTACACTCACGCGACCCTTAACCTCACATCCCGTCTTGATGGGGCCCCTCTTCTCATGGCCGGCTCTCATCCTCTGGGAAACCCTTCTCGTTTCCTCGATTCATCCTCTCCTTTCCCAGGCCCTCGACTTGTTTTTCCTCCTTATTTTGCCACCATACCCCTCCTCCTTCTCCACCGAAACCTCCCCCTCCCTCTACTTCTCCCTCTGAATGGCCTATCGTTGGGAAAAGGGAGG
Organism: Platycnemis pennipes; assembly: GCA_933228895.1. Classification (NCBI taxonomy): domain Eukaryota; kingdom Metazoa; phylum Arthropoda; class Insecta; order Odonata; family Platycnemididae; genus Platycnemis; species Platycnemis pennipes. Next base: position 113,432,222 of record OW121847.1, read on the forward strand.
TCGTGAGGTAAACAAGGCGAGGTGGTCGAGTTTCTCCAACTCCTCCCCCCTCGCCTGACGGACTGCTCTCCCTTCTCCACCCTTTCTGCCCATCCACAAAAGAAGATTCCCTGACAGCATGGTCTCGAATTTCTCCATACCCCTGCTCCCACATAACAGCCCCCTTCCATCCGCAGCTTCTTTCCACCGCTTTAACAAACCCGGGGACCCTCTTCATCCGGCTCCCGGCGGATCCGTCGTCTCCTCCCGCCAACGCGCCGTCAGCCCCAGCCCGACTGGGCACGAACCTCCCCTTCTCCCGTCCCGAGTGTGATTAAGACGGAAAATCCCTTCCGGGATTCTTCATTAATCACCGCTTGAGGGTGTGAGTGTTTTCGTTCTGGGTCTGAGTTTTCGGAGTAAGTTCTGTGCGGGAGAGAACATGAGAGGAGGGTGAGGAATGCGCGTTCCGATGCGGAACGAAAGGGAAGGAATAATATTTGAGCCTCTTAATAGAGGGTGGATTTTTTTCTTCATTTTGCTCGGTAACGGTTGGGTTTGAGTTTTTCTTCCCCAAATTCGGCCCTGATCCTAATTCAAATTTTCCCAATTAGTGGTTGGTCCGGGCCCAGAGTGATTTAAATAAACTTCCCCTCCTCCTATCCGATTTACGCGAACTTCATGGATGGAAAGCACTCAAACCTTTCCGATTTTCTTTTCTCTCGTGATGTCTCCCTTTCTTTTCCTCCCCTCCGGCCCCTCGGAACCTCTTTCCTGGGCGAATTTTTTCGTCTCCACTCGCAGTATCTGGTGTCGTCTGATTCTTGCCCTCGTCTCACCCCCAAGCCCTAACTTGTCACTCACTCGACTCACCCATTATTCACCCGGGGCACGCCTCTCCTCCCCCACCCTCCCGCGAAGGAACACTGTGGAGGATTTCCTTTCCTTTTCCACCCTTATGCTTCACCCCTCTCTCTCTCTCTCTCCACCCCTCCTGATGTGACGTCCACCCTCCTTCGTGTGGGTGGAAAAATATGGGACGTACCCATTCTCAAATGATCTCTCTCTCTCTCTCTCTCTCTCCTTTCTCAACTCCTTATTTTCGTCTAAGCCCTAACAGAAATATTTCATTCCACCAAGCATTCATTTTCCTCCTTTCGCTCCTCCCAGAAGAGCGGTAGAAGCAGCTGGCTTCATCATCCGACATCTGTGCGGTTCAGCGTTCTCCCTTCTTCATTATTTTACCCCCTTCGTTTATACATTGTTACCATCAGCAGCTCAATCAACTCCCTTATACACTCATTTCCTCCCTATGTGACGGAATATCTCGAACATTCTTCGCTGCTATTCTTTATTGCATTCCTTATTATTTATCCAATTAGACTATCCCTCAACATTCCTCCGAGATTCTTATTTTTAATATTTCCTTCAACTGCGAATGTGAAAGAATCTATTACTTCTCATCATGAGTCCTATGTAACTCGTTCTTTTTCCTACTCAGCATCCACACTCGATGCAAGGTACTTGGAGGCTTCCATTCTTCTCCGGGTAGCAAAAATGATGGTGTTTTTATTCCCGTTGACAACTCATGCAATAAAATAATCCATCTGAGAATTTTTAACTACTGATTTCATGCCTCAGAACATTTTTTCGCTGAGCATAATGGCTGCCTCTCCGTATTCTCTGTTCTGATTACTCTTAGCTTTTCCCATCCCGTGTTAAAGTAATTTCAAATATCGGTGGTACTCTATTATTATATGCGAATATCCTTTTTTCAGCCTGATCCTCCCTAATCTTCTCAAATCCTCAAGTTTTCCTTTTCTTCCCCTTTCTTCTCTCCTTCGAGATGGATGGAAATGTCTGCTTTCCCGGGTCACGCCCTAAATAAGGACATGCATCAAGCAAACCTTCCGCCTGTCTTCACCCATCTCAGCCACACCTCCACTCTTTCCATCCCGTCACATCCCCTCTCTCTCCCCCTCCCCAGGGGTGGTTTGTTTTTCCAGACCAGATCCCTACTACCCCGTTCTTTCCCGTATTCCACGCAGTTCCCGGAGCCCTCCGCTTCTCCCCCTCTCCCTAATCCCCAACCCCCGCCTCACTTTCCTCACCAGGAGTCCTCTCCGTACTCTCCCTCCCCCGGCTTCCTCTTCTTTCAACCCTCGATCTTCTTCGCCACTCCCTTCCTTCTCATGTATCCTACTTCCCTCCCGTCTCAGTCTCTGAGCTCTCGTCTTAGCCGGTTTTCCCTCTTCCTTAGCAGTTCACCAGCTTGCTTCATTTTTAACCTCCGCCCCTCTTCCGCTCCGCCAAATCACACCACTTCTTCCCCACTTCACTTAATCCTCCCCTCCGAATTTTCTTAATTCCTCTCCCCCTCTTCAACCCTCTGATTTATCCCCCTCTTAGTCTTCTTCTTCCTCTCAATCCATTCTCCGCCTCGCCACCTCTCGCTCTCCCCTCTACTCAATCTGGAGCTGACCTTGGCACTCGTGAGAGCCACCCTCTACACCACGGTTAACTGGGTTTTCTTTCCTCGTCCCAGCTTCCCCCCGTCGTTCGTTTGCCCTTCCCAAACCTTCGTCCGCCCTTCTTTGACCCCACTTGCCCATCCCCTTTTCTATCCCTCCCATCCCTTGCTATACAGTTCGAGGAGGAAAATTTGAACTCAATCTTCAACCCTACGCACCGCTTACTATCTCCCTCTCTCTCTCTCTCAGAGACACTCTAAGCCCCCAATCGCCCGACTACTCAACCCTTTCCATTCTCCTCCCTCCACTTTCATCAGACCAGTCATAATTTACTTCCTGACTCTCCACATTGCCACCCCCCGCTCCGAGAGCCCTTATTTTAATCAAAACAGAACCGCGGATACCTACTTAGCATTTTCATTTTTTTCTCTCTCTCTCGCACTCATCCCCTCAGCGATTCTTCCCATCAAGGCTTTCGTTGGTTTAGAACGAAGTGCCTTCTTCCCTTGTCTCACATACTTCTCGCGCGCAAGGCTTTTTTTATGGGGTTAGCGCTTCAGTCCCGTCACTTCTATCGTCTCCACCTCTCACTCCTTGCATATATATATACATAGTGGTCCCCATTTCAGAGAGAGGAGTCTCGTTTTTTGGCACGTTGCCCATTCATTTTTAACAAATACGTTTTCATTATTAAGTTTTATTCTGTTCCTAAGTGCAAGTACATAGTTATAAGATTGGAAATTAAAATCCACTTTGTACGTTCTACACAAAGGTTTTATTGGTTTCTACCATGGTTTCGACAATATATGTCATTATCAAGACATTTCGACATATACTGTCGAAACCATGGTAGAAACAAATAAAACCTTTGTGTGGAACGTACAAAGTGAATTCTCATTTCCAATCGAGTGGTTCCACAAAGTAAAGCCTTAAACTTTGAACTGTAGTTATAAGATATTGTACAGTGCATGATTGGTGGTGATTCACGTCCTGACACACTATATAGGTGGCTCGCAGGGTATGTGATGGAGGCTGTTGATATAGATGAATCACATTTTTAATTCATCCTCAGAGCAGTCTAACACTTCTGTTCATCATTTACATCAACATATTGCTTAGCAAGCCAGTGCAAGAATATATGGCGGGGGGTGAACCATCGTCATGCGTTTTAAATCACATAGATTTAGCATAACACTTACTATCATACAGGTACGCAAAATATTTCAAAATTTCCTCTGCCACACACTTCTATGTTAATTTGCAGGGTAATATGTGGACGTATGTGTAGAAATCACTGTCATTTAAGCCTCCTCTTTCCTTCCCTCTTCCCTACTCCCCACAATAAACCTGTGTGCATCCACTGTTTCGGGCTTTTTTCAAGGCGTGTTATGTCGGAATACGCCATCTCTTGGTACGTATCTGAGGAAGTGAATAATATGGGAACTCATATGAAATCACCACCAGTGGATTACTAGCGGTCATCCATTGGCAACAGTCTTAAAAGGTATTACCATCCGAGATAGCACAATGCGGTCTATCGCTCCTGCGGAAGCTGGCCGCGCAGAATCATCTTGAAGGAATTAAGGGCTAATAGAGTCTGGAAGTGAGTCAGTAATGCAGACGGGGTCCGAAGGGAGCTTAAGCCACTCCTTTCAGTGATGTACGTTTTAGAACTGGTTTTAGGATCATTTTTTGACATTAAAGAAGTGCATCGGACTAACTCATTTTTTTACTAGCTCATTAAAAAACAAGAGTACTTCTCGGCCCTAAAAAAGTCAGAAAAACCTCTCTGCAGGTGCTAACTTATGCGTCTCTTACCTAGACACCACAATTTCAAAAAAAAAAAGTTTTTGTATTTGGTAGGAAACACTCACACAACCAATAGCATTAAACCGCACCAAAAATATGATAAACATTCCAAAAATATATACTATCCACTTTCAAAAGTTTGCATAGATTCATTTAAGGAGGTTGGCTCGCGACTACGTGAGTCAAGTTGTCAGAGGAATCTTATTAATTTAAGTACGAGTATATGCCTGCTAAGTGATCCTTACTTCACAAAGAAAATTACCTAAGCTATTGAAAGTCATAAGTATCACAAAAAATACGATGTAAAGTAGAAGGATTTCTTTTTTATGATAATTTTAATGAGCTCGACTATGGAGTCAATTCAGCATTTACTTTAAAGAAATAAGATCATATATTCAATGAATTTACTAATTTATAACACCAGAATATTACTATCAAACATTATGTTATAATATTTTTCTGAAATATGCTTTAATATGTCATTTGTAATGATATTATTCATACGCCATACGTTTCACATAGAGCAACCACAGCGCCACTTGAAGACAACTAACGCATTTCGTCTGCTATAAGCGCGAAATTGGTGGATTTAGCGAAAAATACGGTGGGTTGATGCCTTTTTTTCGTGTCATTTTATTTCTTGTGAAATTACGCATAAAACATCAGTTTTTTGCAAAAATGACATGTCACTATGGTATTTTTAAACGTTATATTCCCATGTGATGGCCATTCTCGCCGTTAATTGTATGTAATTTCAAATGCAATTTGTGCAAAAAGGAGTATGGGTTGGTATAATTATCTTTACTTTATTAGATAGAGGAACTTAAGTTCTAAAAGTACTGAAAATATAAAAAAAATGACATGACTTTCACTTTTCGGACCAACCTCCTTAACACAAGAACATAGAACAGTCAAAATATCAATCAATCATTGAAATCGCTGGTCAAGAATAAAATATTGGGTCTTTACTTATAGCACCGCATCCCCAATATTCCCATTCCTTTCATAAATTTACATACATTTAACCACCTTTCAAGCATTAGGGCAGCCGCTCGACGTATTGAGGTGACGAAGTAGTCGATATTCTTGTGAAACGTGAGCAACAATGCAACAACTGTTCCGGCTTCCTATGATTATCACTGGGTGTGGTTTTTCTTAAGCTCTAGGTTAGGGGATAATCACTTCCTTGATAGATGGGCAGATGAAATGCCAACTTTGATCAAAGTTGAAATATAAGCCTCTCTCTTTCCATAGCTTCGCTGAGTGCCACTCAACTCTCCATCTTCTTCACGTCAAAAACGATATTTCACCCTCTTTCAATTGATTCGTCGATGATGGGATGAAAACCAAGGTAATATCTCTGTACTATTAGAGAGCTACAATAAATAGGATTACGACCCACTCATATTACGCAGTGTGATGAACGAGGTTGCAAATGCCCATGCAAATGTGTTGTGATGTGGTGGAATAGTTTCGTAGCCGTTCTCATGAGTTATGATAAGATTATCGGCATATTCACCAAGAGGTTTCGTTATGAGGTGAGGTTTGAGGAGCAATTTACGTTGATTGTTCTGCGTCTAGTGTTAGATACTTAAAATTAAACGGAAAAAAGTAAATAAATGAAAATTATGATATTAAATTAAATTCTCTTATTTCTTATCTTTAAAATCTTAAAATTAACTTCTTTAAGCAGTCAATTGTGCAGGCGCCATAATGGAAAATTTACCGTGCATGATTTACTTCGCATTCGTTATAATACCACATGGAAACAAAATAAAAGGACAACTCCACCAATCGGCAGAAAGAGAAGAGATATGGATGAGATGGAACACATTTGCGCAGGGTTATTATGGGGTTCAGGCACCTCCGAAGTTCAAAAGATAAGGTGCAAAATGGTGTCGTGGTGATTTGTAAGAGGCAAACGCCGGCTAAGAAAGTTTCTTCACATTCAACTCACAAGCAGGGAGTGGTACAACAATAAACAATATGCCATTGTCAAACCTGGAATGGAAGCTAGCACTTGATCTATTACACCAATCTGCCAGGAACGTGATTAATGGGAAGAGAAAAACCTCTTAGCCGAAAAGGATGTAGCTCCTCGTATTCATGGATGGTATTGGCGCATATCTTATTCAAACCTCTTCCGCGCGAAAAACAGGCTTATCGCCAAGAATAATAATGGGGTAGTGAATAATATGAAGCACTCTGCTTTATTAAAGACGTCGTACCTGAAATGACTTTCATAGGGGGTAAATAGCGAACCTAATGATGATGCTGAGTTTTGCCTCAGCACCAGAGTAAAATTATGATATTTTGACCAGAGAACCATTAAATTACTTTTTTGAACTTCACACAAGTTCATATTAATAGCAACTAAGTTAAGTTGATGAAATTCTGATATTATATAATTAAAATTAAAAAATTCAGTTGCGTTCTTTTTAAAGACCTGAAAAGGTGGAAACCGATCCAGCGGTATCTAATAACATTTGTGTGGAATAGAACAAAGTTTTATTTTATTTATATTTCATATAAGTCAGCAAATGAAATTATGAGGTTTAATTGTGCGAAAACCTGATTCGCATATTAAAAGCTTAAGACCTATCCCCAAAACCGTACGCCGTGTGCGAATCATGTCATCGTATGAGTTACAGAATTTAGCAATTTCAGCAGGGAAATCTCCCTTACACTTATAAATAACAGCAATTTTTCTCTTGTCAGTCAAGAGTAGTCTTTCTGCCCTCAAATTGAAATTATATATGCTATATAATTTCAATTCATATACACTCAGGCAAGCAATTTCTGGTTTTATCAAAGTCCAGACGCATACGGATTTAAATGATTTCAATTAGAATGATGATTTTAACACGTTAAAAAATATGAAAAAATTAAAAGTAAATAAATAAAGATGTAAAAGAGAAGTATTACGTCACAATGAAAAGGTTGGCCGATATAAAAATCGAGTGGAAAGCTGTGTCAAACCAATCCTAGGATTGTTGACCAATGATGATGATGATGAAATAAAGATGCTTATGGACTTTATGTTGGTACATGAATATCAACTGTCATCCAAAACTTAAGGGAAGACGTGTTACCAGCAATGGATATTCGACCATCATTTATCGGCTTGATGCTTAGAAATAGGATCCACAAATACCCAGTTTCTTTATTTCAACAGCAAATAGTTAATTACAATCCACTAATTTCAGCTTTACCTTAAATAGATGAGTATTTTAACCCAAAGGTAAGGTGGTTCATGGCAAAGGGGTGACGGTTAATCTGGTAGATATACTGCTAGTCTTCCATTTTGAGGGTCTGGGTTTGAAATCCGACAGATGTAGAGGTTTTTTCCCACAGAACCTGTCAATGATTGGGTATACGAGCACATTAACATCAGTACTCCGTCCATCAGATGAGTCGTAAAGCCGTGTAACCCCAAGGGATTGTTCGTTGTGAATAGACTAATGTCAATGCGCGAAATCCCTCTATCCTTCCCAATAATCTTGGGTTTTAAGCGCTCCAACGGGTAAGGTCGTATCGCTTCGTCTATCTTAATCTGTTAATCTTAAGACAACATAAATGCCCTAGACGAACTCTAACCCGCATTCTTGGGGTTGCCAGACCGAATGCTTTAGATTCTTGTTCTGACCTCTGATTTTAGTATCTATAAATGGAGTGCAATTTAGTTTCTATATGTTTACTTATATAAATTGATTAGTATTGTGTCCTAAAAGAGTTGAGATTTCCTAATGTGATCAAAAGCTCACGGGAACTTGAAAATGTCATGTCGTCTCCCCCAGGAAAGAGGTTGTTAGAGATACGGTTCATCAATTCATTCAAGCACTAACTATGTCGATGAAGTGCACAATTAAAGGTTGCTTATAAAATGTACTTATGGCTTTATGTATGAATTAATTTCGGATTCTCAGGTTATTATTATTTCAGCAAGGCAACTCTCTGACGATATTTAACTCGTATTAAAATTTTTAACGACACTAACATGACATGAAACTAAAAGGACCTTTTAATCAGCATTTGTCTGTGATTGGTATTAATTAAAAAAGATTGAATAAATATAAATTGGCCCCAATTCAAAATAGATTTTAATTGGTTCTGCATTTCCTTTTCGTGAGCAATAAGATAATGTGTGCACCACACAGCTCAGTTTTTATCGTTGCTAATCCGACTCTTGCGATCGATTATGATGTATTCCACTCTATTTCATGTTAATTAGCGGGTTACGGCTGATAATATCAAATTAATTTTAAAAAGTGTTTGTAACACGATTATTGGTACGCCTACTACAAAATTCATCTCTGGTAGTTGAGCGTGTATCGTCGCTTCGCTCCGACAACAAGAGTTGAGTTCGAGTGAAGGCATTAAGTCTAAAAGGATTCGGTTGAAGCGGAACCATCGACCTAATTAGCTCAAAGCATTATATAAGTTGTGCCCCAGCTAGGTGCCGCCAGTATCCCCTTCCCTCTCGCATATAACGAACTGCGTACTTCTCGAAGAAACGCAAAAATATTTTCAGGTTCAATGAGCTGTGCATTTGATCCGCATGATACATATTCAACCAAAACAAATTAATATGACAATACTACATGTATGTGGATGGGTTTATTTCCTTTGTTTGGTATCAATAACTATTTTTATGGATATTATGTTGTTGCTTCGTTGACTTAAAAAGAACTTTTGCGATATATTTCACTATTTATTTATAATTTAATCAAAATTCTCAATACTGGTAAATTGGCTTGAGGTGAAATTTGATATGTCGTATTCTACTGAGCTAGAGAAATTTAATTTTTTTATTCTACACTCTCAACTTCAAGTATAGGCATGTAAAGCATATACAACGATTAATTGAGTAATTTATTATTCATCCTCTTAGATTTCTGTCTTTAATAAAACAAAGCTTCATTACGATGTACTATTTCAATATTTTCATTTATTTTTCTACGTACAATTTTTCTTTTCATAGAGTAACAGACTCTCTGGAAAAAGTGATATTGAGCGTGTGCATGCAGTTGAATGATTTACATCGCCCTCTTAAAGAATCATTTTGCCTTCTCAAATGCCAATATCCGTTTTGTATTTTAAGAAATTGAAATATCCGTTGCTTTCATAATTGAACCTTTAGGCTAGTACACAGTATCTTAATAAATTGAATAATATGCATTGTATATTCTTCAAATGCATACTTAGTTGTTTTTTTTAGTGTGGAAGAGATTTTGATTTTTCCTACCACTTTTCCTACCAATCTTCCGTTTATCGCTCATTTGTTTTTTTTCCCTCAGGCTCTCATATTCCAATATCGATAATTTTCCTCTCGATTGACTTGGACGTAAACGTTAGCTGCGAACAAATGCAAAAGTTTCCTTCATCAATTCATTTAATTCCTCAAAATAAATCGAGGCATAGCCCTGGTCTAAAAGGAACAAATCAATACCTGCTCACTTAGCCGAGTTCTCTTCAACAGGAGCGATGAAAATATTTATATTTTATAAATTTGGTTCATAATTAAAATTCAAAGCTTTAACCTACATAATTATGTAATTAAATGAATAATTAGTCTGAAATACATCACTTTTTATTGGAATTGATGACAGAATATTTTCGAATTAATATTATTAATAATGCAAAGATCACTTTGTAGCTATTATATTGTGAATTTCCTATTACCACCTGATTTTAATCAGGTTTTTATAATAATACCATTTGGTTTAAAGTTTCAGTGACCATAGTTACCAAAGGTACAGCGGCTAAAAATAATAGGTTTAACACGTAAGTATTTACATACGAATTTTTTATCGTCAATTTTATTAGCGTACTGTTAACCTGAATTATTGAAAATATACCGTTCTTCTGTAGTTTCGGTTGATAAGTTCTCCATCATTCTCATATTACTAGTGACTGTTTTTAGAGCTGCCCAATTTTAACACCTAAGTGCACCATTAACTTTAAAAGAATGCTACCACCGACTGGTGACAAGCTAAAAATGTAGCTTCAGAGTGCGCTTTGGCAATAGTCTGCCATGAACGTTGCCATGCAGGAGAGCATTAATTCCGAGCCACGGATCTTATTGCTGGGTATAATTTCCCTAATGGTGATGGAGGTGTGTATTTTATGGCGCTTGAGGAGGCGTCCCAGATTGCTGCGCTAGAAATTCTCACGCGTCGCAAAAAAGCTTCCGCTCTTTTCGACGAATGGCAGACGCGGAAGCGTCCGTGACGAAGCGGAAGTTCTGGAATGCGAAACATGACAACAAGATCACCGAACAAGAAAATTGATGAAGCCATGTATTTCTGTGATCCACAACGGGACCTGAAGCGTCACACAGGAGTATATTTTTTTTATCTAGAAGTGTTTGGAGGTACATACAATGTTTCATTGATTACAAGAAAATGATTTGCTTTCTCCTAATTAAATTGCACTAATTAAAAATGAGACTTTTTTCCATCTCCCAAAGATTTCAGCAGCAGCACTGTTTAAGGTAAACAACTCAGTCTAATGAATAGGATTGGAATATTAAAACTTGGATACATACATACAGCAAGTACAATTGAGCTGGGGTAAAAGTAAATTTGTCCTGGGTCCTGAGTGCGGGAAAAGGTAAATTTGTAACGAGATGAGTGAAAAGGAAAAAAATATGGTAGAAATAAAGTCTTTGGAATGCAGATTTTTGCTGCAGTATCATTTGTTTTTTTTGTGTAAATATTTGGCTTCTAGAGAGGGAGCAAGTTCAGACTGTCGTTCTTCTAACCCCGCTGGGACACCGTACGAAAGAAATCTCGTGTGTCTTTCTTTACTCTTGGTCAAATAAGGACTTGATACCACCATGTGTCTCTTGCCAAACCAGGTTAATAGCTTATGCCTGAATCAGATTCATCCAGCCATGCTGCTGTTAAATGGGCAGAAAACCAAAAACTAAAGTAATTAGCAATCCAATCCAACTAAAAACCAATTTTTTCAGTAAAATATTCATTGACCTGCTTAAAAGCTCACCATAGAAGGCCTAGCAGGATATATCCGGTAAAAAATTACGTATGAATAGTAAATACGTACATATGTGTCTTTGTTTTTAATTAATAATAAATCTTTCTTTATTTTAACCTTCATAAATATCTGTTGTTTGAATTTAAATTCCAAATAAAGTTTGCATATCAGAAGAGGTAATTGCATAGAACCACACTATGGCATGTATCTCAGAGTGAGCAGTACATGACTGTATTCATTATATATATGGCTGCCTTGATAATGACGCTCTAGCCGTCGAAACTGCGGTCGGTTGTTGCAATAAAAGGTGTGGAATATGCCAAGTCATTTTCATTTTCATGATGCTTCCATTCCACAAAGTAACGCCTGAGGGTATTCATTATGCGTCTAAAATTACCAACTTTTTCTGAATCTCTTTTGGCTTTCCTTTAGAACATCTTATATTTATAATACCTCCATTCCCAATCACATCCCCTCCTGTAAATAGAGTGGAATTTAGTTGGGGTAATTTATTAGCAATAAACTAACGTGAAATACTGATTGGAACCAGGTTTAATGTCCTAATCTTCACGTTTTTTTCTAGCCATTTCCTATGTATTATAAATGAACTGTCAAACTTCTCCCCAGTGGAACCGAAAAATATTGTGAGAGGAACCATACGGTAGCAAGGGGATAAGTACGTCCCACCGTGAAGTTAATATTAAGATGCCCACAATGGCATCGTGTCTCCGACGCCGGAAACGGCGTCCTCTTCCCCTAAGCTGACAGATAAGGAGGAGGAGGAGGAGGCATGATGGCGACGGGGCTTTTTTCCTCGACTCTGGGGAAATCGTTTTCTGAATACATTATGTCCTGAGGACGATTTGTTGTTCATCCTCAATCTTCTTATCCACCGTTCTAGTGTCCCATTGGTCCTACGGGTCCTACGCGACTCCGCAATCCTTATTTAAGTAGCAACGATCGTCCTCCCTGTCACCCACTCGCAACATCCCTACCCAGTTTCCATTCCCTCACGTTATATTCTCCTTCTCTCTCTTTCTGATCACTTCTTTCCATTTCTCTTCAACTCAGCTTCTCTCTATCGTGATCTTCATCACAACTCGACTTCTCTCTTCAGACCGGTACGGCACCCTTTCTTTACCGTTTCCATAGAGGCTACAAGCGCGGAACTGTTCCTTTAAAGGAGCCCTGCCGTAACTATTTGCTGTCACTATTATTCCGAAGTTCCGACGTGAATTCTGTTGCCTGTCTCAAGTGAGCGTAGGAATTACGGAATATCTCTTGAGATTGGTAATGCGGCGCGTCACCCTCCTATTGCCTAAATACTAAGCACAGCAAATACAGGGTTAACGCCTGCAGGTTCCATCTCCTAACAATGTTTTGTTATCACGATAGCGTGTGTCATTATTTCGGCCGCATAATCGGCTTTTCCTTGGGGTTATTGCTTGTTTGGGTTGTGCTTAGCTAGTGATGACGTTGTTCGCGGTTCCGAACGCCATGTGTAGATCAGAGCAATAGCGTAAGTATTGTTATCCATTGGAGATTGACGTTCCAAAAGAAAGTGCTGTCTCTAAGGCTGTAAATTTCAGCCTTTGAATCGCGTTCCCTTAGTAGTATGTGCTTGTTGAATTAATGGGCCTCGAAGAAAGTTTAATAATGGTGGAAGTAACATTAAGTACACTCGTCGTCCGAATATTTACATCCTGTTATGGGCAAACAGCAAGGTATTATCGAGTAAACAATCATGTTGCTAGTGACATTTCGGATTCAGTTGAGGCTGAACAGCAGTTGAACAAGTTACATGCATGGCTCATGGGTAAAAACTACAGATTATGGAATTTCAAGTCACCTACTTACATATCAGAGAAGGAATCCCTGCATAGAATGTTGTAACTGACTCACCTTCATTAAGCAGAGAAGAAGGTAAAAAACCCAAGGCCGTAGTCATGTATCTTTCTTTCCTTCCATGCTCAGGGTCTAAAACTTGTTCATTAACTTGTTTGCACGGCCGTGGATACGATTATTCTGCAATCAGTGCATTATTTTCATATTAATTGGTTTTTCACACAACATCTGGGGGTGCCACACGCAATTGGCGTCATTAGGTTCACTTGCTGGGATTGTTTCCCTCGTTTGAACCCTGGATCCCTGGAGCCTCCTTTTCTGCTCCGTTGTGGGGTTAACAAAGACCAATCTTCCTGTCTCTCTATCAATGAAATCTTCCTTAGAGATTGTCAGGGAAATTTTCTCCTTAATAGAGAGGTCATGCTTTATCGTTTTATTTTGCTTTACCGGCCTTTTTGAAGCATATGCGTTATCTCGGGGTAAAATTGTGACTTTGAATTATTGTTAGCAGATATGGCACGAGGTAATCGAAATTTCAATGACAAAATAATTCATTCAGCGATAGAATTTAGATGACATGACTCAAATCCCATTCCCGGTGCGAGCCCAACCCCTTGCCCTCCCATGTCCACCTGTCAGTTGCCCACGCCCAAATCCCTCTGTCTTACTCACGAGAGTCTCCCCTATCCCGACCCCGCTCTCTTCCCTTGATCGGCCAGACGACAGGAAAACTGTCCCCTGAGGACGGGAGGAGCATCAGGGAAATGGGGAGAATAAAGCCCTTAATCTCGAGCCCGAGACAATCGAAGGGGCGGAGAAAGGCCGTCATCAAACTGAAGTATCCCACCAAAATCATATTTAATAACCCTTAAAATCAAAGTATTCTATGAGAGGGATGAAATTATTTCACGAAAAACATGAAGAGAATGTGTGAAAAAAGTTTCAAATACAAGAAATCACGGAGGAATATGTCCTTCACCGCCAATGTTTTTTTTGCCAGCCTTCTCCCATGGGATTTTTTCCTGGTGGAACGACTGTGCAGTTAAGAATGAAAAAATCACAGATCTGCCCCTACCATCTCTGGATATATTCTTACTATCGCTTCAATTCTGGAAATAAGAGGCACAAAGGTGAATTTTTGAGACTTTGAACGGGAAACGATAACTGTAATGGACCATTTCTACCCTTTTTCCACATCCGAACGTTGTTTTCCGGCGCTCTTGCCGTCAAGTTCAGCATACGACCATGCTCCATTCACTCCATTTCAGATACATGTTCTTGCTCTCCCTCTTCCTCTCCATCTTAAAGCTCCAGCTTTTAAAGAAACTTTCAGTATATGGTCAATTTCTGAGTGATTCAGCTTATACCATTTTAAGTTTACGTTCACTATTGCCTTTTTTCTGCTGAAGAATCTAAAACGTATTGACTTGTATGCATTGATCTTCATATAATATCTCTGTCCCTGAATCTGCGATGCATATTTTAGGAGTATATCTCCCTTTTCTGTTCGGTTGCCTTAAATAGCGCATCTATTTTATCCGTCACCTGTATGATATACATTCAATTAATGCCTATAAATAATTTTAAGGAATCGGGTTTGAGTGTCGACTAGCACAATCGCTCCCCATTACAAGGACTTGTCTTCAAACCCCGGCAATGGAAAATTTTTCACTGGTAACTGATCCATATGTGAATCGAGTGTGTAGAGAACTCTAAGTTCAGTGCTCCTTCCGTCGGATGAGTCCAAAACGCGAGGGATTCCTAGGTACCCTCCGATTAGAGAAGGCTAGTAACAACGTCACGTCGAGTTTCTCTATAATTTTCCTTTACTTCATAAAAAATTCTCACCTTTTTCCATGCACACAAACTATTCCTAATGGCGTAAATAATCTTAGGCGACAATCGCCTCTTCCAATAACAACAAGGAGATTTATTTAAAATTCACCCCACTCGTGAAGGACAAAGCAGAGAAAGATACTTAGACAAAATGTTGTCTTAATGTCATGGCTACACTAACAATAAGACTAGAGAACGTGAATAATGACTCAAAGAACCCTCGTGCATGTCTCCGCAATGCATCGCGTATGGGAGGATACTTAATCCAAAAGCAGCGTATTGCAGTGAGTGTGGGGGGTATGGCTAGCGGCAGAATCTAGGTAGAGACGTTATGGCGCAGGTACCTCCCGGAGCCGAGACCGCTCGTTTTGCGTGTACGTGAGCAGTTCGAGGGGAAATACGCGACAGATTAAAATGGGAGGTCTGCTTCTCATTTACGTGCTGCGGAGCCTCGACTCCGGACTCAAGTCCCTCCTTGCCGCACAGAGTTAGAATCAATGGACTGAGTAAGACGACTCTGGGAACGCCAGAAGCCTCCAATCTCCCCGCATGGAGAAGGGCATTAATATTTATACGACCGCGACCCGGACCTCCCGGCTCATTTAATGGAACATATATCCAGGGGTGCCTCTCCACGTCTAGCCTTTGATTTTTCCCCTCGAATACGGGAATAACTCACAGAGCAGTCTGAGCAGAGAGCGTGGGTATATTCGTGTGCGCATTTCACAAGTAGTTTGAGCATTCAATGCATTCAGCTTTATAGATTCAGGGAATGAATAATCAGTAAGCCCTCTCATATCTATTTGACGTCGCATTTATGTTATTTCCCACTCCTTCTCATACCTTAATTCGGAGACGCCGTCTTTCTCACCATATGAATTTTTTTCTCACTGAGTTATTTCCTGCACTGAGGGAACTATAATGGACAATATATTTCGTCTGCATATAGTTTTTATTTAGGTTAACTGGTCTTCAATCTCATGCTTATTTTCGCTGAATTTTTACTCATTTGGTTGGCGACCTCGTATAACACAATTAGAACTGAAGTTCTTGGAAAATATTATTCAAAAAGCAAGCATTTAATTCCGAGATATCCTTATTTTTATTTTTAATCATGTCGCATATTTGCTTTTCAAAATGAAATTCAGACGCTTGTAATAACGTGCATGTGAAATAATGAGGAATATGTTCAGCAGTCATGCAAGGGCAAAGTCAGTTACATTACGAAGAATTTCCTCTCAAATCTCAAAAGGGGTCTAAAACTTAGAACATTATTTTAAAACTATTTTCAATCTAATTTTATCGTTTAGGGGAAAAGATACTATCAGCATGGATATCATTGATAAAATAAAAGATGAATGGAAGCATTCCTTAAAAGTCTCGAAAACTAAAAATCTCGATTAATTCAACCTTTATGAGAAATCCTCTTTGCCCGTTCATTACGTTAATTTTGCTAATGTTAATCTAATTTTTTCCTGTATTTCGTAATCCAATTATGACTACGCTCTATAAGATTGTCCGTAGCTTAAGTTTCTCTAAATTTAGGACTCAAATGCTGTCATTAGGCATGTTGCAGAAAAGTTGCATGCAAATATTTCTGGATGGGTTGCATAATACCCGAGAGTACTTTCAGCAAATTCGCTTTGGATAAAGTTGATTGAATCTATTATTTTTAATGAGAGGTCCAAGTCAAAGTAAAATAGGCGAAATTCCAATTACCTAACTCCAGAAGGGGATCGGCTGAGAATGTCTAAAAAATGACGTGTGTTCATAAAATTGTTTCGTCCTGCCCTTAAATACATTCATGAATACAATAAACATAATTGATTGCACTAATTGTCAACGAAAGTATATCATTCCTAGGAGAAACATTATTTTATGAGCCTCTTTTATTTCACCTCATGGTACAATTGGTATAGTCCATAAGGGTCATTATTTCTCTTGATTTCATTCCGAGCAGAGTCAAAAATGAGAGCGCTTCTCTTCAATACACCTCAATTCGCTGAATACTCCCATCCAATCCCGAATCAGATGACTCAATTCACGACCCGATAAACATGCCCTTGGCCGATAAATCCCCGATCGTTTCAATAAGTAACATCTAAATTAGGGCACGGGCATTTATGTGAACTCCTTTATTCGGAGGGGCTAAAGAATCGCTCACGCATTCCTCTCTCTCCGCACTGAAGGGCTCCATTTTTTAAAATTAACTGCCGAGACGGAAGAGTTGGTTAGACGTCCGACGTGGAGGAAGTGGGGGGAGAAGGGAGTACAAAAAAAACTGATGGTCTGGATTTTTGTCCAAATTGGCCATTTCATCCAAAGGCCTTCATAGGGCGAAATAAAAGGCGATCCCCTATCCTCCTCTTCCACCCCACTTCAACCCCGAAACCAATTCCTCCTCCCTCCCCCCTCTCCCTACAAAACCCCTCCAAACGTGCCTTCACTCCCCTTTAATTATTTTAAGATCGCCGAGGACCAATAAGGGTCCCTTATCAATCGTTTTTCCGAGGGTGGAGAGAGCGAGCAGGGAGCCGTGGCGCTTAAACGAATACAGGCCCATTCCAATTACCACGGGGGCGGTTTGGGTCGCTTGAGGGGGAGCGTGGGGCAGGGGGGAGGGGAGGAGTAGGGGAGACGAGGACTTTTTTTTGGGGCGGGGGAGAGAGGGAATGATGTGTGTGAGGGGTGGGAGAGGGAGGGGCGGTGGCTGGACCGCGTTGGATGGCGAAGGTGGGGGTAATCGTTGCTGAATGTGCTCTCGTGGGGTGGGGAGGTGGGAGAACGTGACGGGAGGGGGGGGAGGAATGGGAGACCGCAATAAAAGGAGGCTGCATCACCGGGAATGGGGGGGCGCGGGGAGATTTGTGGGCGGTGGTAAATATGGAGGGAAGGGGAGGAGGATGGACGAGACTTGGGGGGGTGGAGGGGAGATGGGGACCGGAGACGCGGATGTGGTACACGTAGGGGGAATGGTAATGGGGGAAGGAGGAAACGAATGCAGGAAGAGGTCTGCTCTGGCGGAAGGGACGCGGAATGGATGCACATCTCCATCTGCAAAGTACCCTGCCCTCAAGGGGTCGCGACGGGGTGAATAATAACCAAACTCAAACCACGCATACGTGCTAATTGACAATATACCACTCAATCACGAGGGCCAGGCACTACAATACTCAAGTGTGTTTTACACAAAACGCATGGAGATTTCTAAATAAACTCTCACAGATGACAACGATAACATTTTTATAGGCTCAAGTAGGAATGCCAATTAAATTCAAAATCTGCTAAAGAAATAGAACTGCAATTTTCCCCTTATGAATAGAAAACTACATTACCTCTCATCAGTGGATGACTTCACGTTTTGTTAATCCAAAATCTACGTTACTTGCCCCAATTATTTCCCCGGTATCTTCTGCACATTGTTTTATTTTCCCTTATTTTTGGCGAAGAGAACGAATTTTTAAAACTCTCTTTCCCCTCTACATTTCCCGAATTTGCGCCAGGAGCTTTAGCCACTTAGTCCAGCAAGGCGTCCATCCTCAGAGTGGATTTCTAAAGATTTTAAATGCATACAATGTTGCGAAGCAGCCGTTATCGTGCGCAATGCGTAATGGTCGTCGAGGGAATAGCCTACATTAAACACTAAGGTGCTTACTTATAACAAATTTAAGGTTTGCAATCTAGCTGCGAAAAACAGTGCGCAGTAGTGATGGCATAAACTGTGACTTCCTTGTCACCTCCTTAAATGTGACTGTTCCGTTACAGTAACTTCGTTTTTAAAATATGATTGCGATCGCATTTTAGGTCATACGTCGTTATGTCAACGTTCCAAAGCACATTGTGAGCACTGAGTAGTCTGTTATTACATTGTGATTGCTTCAACTGCCAACGTGAACAATGGAAAAAAGAGAATAACAGAGAATTTGTTTTAATTATTCCATTTCAAAATCCAATTAAGGAGAAGAATTTCCGTATTTCTCAGCCATATATATATTTTTATAGACATATTGAAAATTTTCGTGACGACTCTTCGATAAAGTAATTACTCAATTAACGTAAACAATACTATCATAAACTTTTGAAGAAATTTATGCAAAAAGTATATAAGTATATGGCTGGGAAAAGTAACAATTCATCTCCTTGAACGGTAACTTGAAATAATTTTTTAAAATTTAACTGTTTTTCCTCATCCTGTCCATTGCAATGCTAGGTTGCCAGTTGAAACAGTCACAATATGATCACAGGCTAATCAGTGATCACAGTGTGCTTCATCGCAATCGCACTGCGGAACGTGCGGTAGTTGTCAGCAGCAACACCATAGATCACAGATCACTCACAGGTTTCGCCGGAACGAAGTCACAGATTGATACTGTTACTTTTACATATCTGTGACTTAATCACAGTTCGCGATATTCTGGTCATCACTAGCGCGCAGTGCTTCGTGGTATTGTATGTGCAGTTCATCCAACATCGTGTCCTTTCGAAGTCTTTAGATATTCTCATTAAGGAAGAACGCCTTGGTAGTTTGCTGTAGTACGTGGTGGAAATCCGATGGATTTGAGTTCGAATCCCGATGGAGATGAATGATTTTTTTCTCTGCGGATATTCTTCTATTGCGCAGCTGGTAACTCCATTAAGTTTTTTCGCGGCTAGATCGCAATGTTTTAAACTTCTACCTTTCTCTACAAATTTCCTTTACTACCTATAATTACCTTTTACGTTCTAGTATTAAGATGATTTTTTTATGTCACAGCTTAACCATATGCTCTGTGACATGTTCAATTTTGGGTAAATTCCTGTCGTTGGTGCTATTTAAGATTGTTGTGTTTCCTCTAATATTTCGCAGCGTGCATTCGTAACGCACATATTATCGGAATAGTTCTCTCAAATCTCGTTCACGCGTTCCACTCTCAACGAAATGGAAATAGCCGTAGAAGCATAATCAAACCGAGTACCCTGTTCACAACTTAAGACAGCTACTTAGATAAATCTCCTCTCCAATGTTCTCTTCCTCCGGCAACGCCACCATCCTTGGACAAAATCATCCGTATTTTAGAACTGTCGCTGCTGACATGACCCTTTCTTTCGCCTCCTGTGACTTTTCTCCAAATACTTTAATTAGCGATTCGTCAATGACAAAGAGGTCATGACAGGGACAAAATGGGCTTAAAGAAACCATATTAAACATGGCGAAGACAATCACTAATTATCACCTGAAGATCAATAAATAGAAAATTAAGGTGATGATACTCAGTAGGAGAGATGAATTGATGAGGCAAACGTTAACCTAGAAAAACACAAGCTTGATGTGCTGAAAGAGAATTGTTATTTAGAAAGCTGGGCAACCAACATTGAGAAATGCAAGAAGAAAATAGTCTTTAAAATAACCCAGACTGAGTACTTTCTCCTAAAAAAAGTAGCAACTTACAACTGAATATACAAGCATGGAACTCACAGGACACTTGATTGGATAACACATCTAGATCATGTTTCTTTTTAAGTGAAGAATGGACGATAATAGTAGCAGAAAAGTTTCATCTGTGAGCATTCAAAATGTGTGCTACAGAAGGATGTTGAACATAAAATGGAACGACCGAGTAACTAACGAGTAACTCCTAAGAAACGTGGGAGAAGAAGAGTGAAGTCTACTGAAAACTTAAAAAAGAAAAGAAGACAACTAAATTGTACTCATCTTGAGGCATAATGGCCTAGTGAAGACAGTTGACGAGGGAAAAGTGAATGAAAATCATATAAGTTTATGATTTTGCATGAACTATAAATAGATCTAGTTATTAAGAATGTGAAGGCGAAAAATTATTGCAGATATGAAGGGATTAGCTTAAAAGAGAATATATATTGAGTGGAGAGTTGCATCAAACCAATTTTAGGATTGTTTGTTTTTCATTTTGATGACTTGAACTAAATTATGTCCCACAGCATGATGGGCAAGTAAACCGAAGTATATTGGATCAAAGTTATTTCTCTCTGTGGGCAAGAGCTTTGTATTTTATTTTATATATCTGGATTTATGTCGCTTTCTACTAAACCACCAATAGATTTTACTCGTAAAAATATGAGTTTATATCAGTTAATGGGGTCGTTTACCATATTTTTATTGCTGAATCTAATAGAGTTTGTAAAATAAAAATACCTGTATTTTTCCGTTTTTGGATCCGTCAATTATTTCTCGAGTTATAAGCAGGGAAAAACTTATGTTTTTAACCCTTTCGCAAAAGTGGGCGTGGTGCAACCTCTGACGTATATCGACTTCGTCCTATCACAACTGAGCCCGCGATCCTACTTTGGCTTATCAAAATGAGGGATACAGCTGACTCTGTCAATAGTAGCAGTTGCGACAGCATCTGTGCGAGCAGACCTTCCAAGAACCCCCCTCCACTCCCTTCCCTTCCCCTCAAAGCAGTCAATGACGGGAGGAAAATGACTTCAATGTTATCAAAGCAGCTTTTTCGGTGGGTGTCACCTTTTGCTTATTTTAATTTTTGATTTATTAGTAAATGGCTGTGGTTAGAAGATTAATTTTTTCACTAAAATTCTTTTTTCGTTTCCATCTAACGATTTCGTGTACAAAATTGCGGTTTCGGTTCCGAGTAAACGCCCCTATTCTCCCATGAGGAGAATTTCCTTGCTAAATTCATTTTGTGGCCCCAAAATTTTGTAGGCACCTACATGTAATAATGTATTCGGCATAGCTCCCTTAGATTTTATCATTATTGGTATTCAAGCACAGGTTGGTGAATGGAGGTGATTCTTGGAACTGGTCTTCGGTCTCGCACTCGAAAATTGTCTGAAGTATTCGCAGTCTACTTTTGCCTTCAAACTAAGGGCACCCTAATGCTCTCCCATTTTCCATATGGCTTCCGAACCGTCCGTTATTTTCCTCACTCCTTTCTATTATCCAGCATGTTTCCCTTCATCACAGTCTTCTTCGTCCCATCACTCCATCTTCCGTCCTCATGCTTTCTCCTTCGAGTCGTTCCCACTAATCACATCCTCCCCTACCGCATCAAACACTCCTCCGTTTGCATTCCCTTTGCATCCGTTTATCCTCGTCAACCAAACCAAATCTCTTAAATCCTCGGATAAGAGACAGACTTCCACGAAGTAGCCTCCGAGATTTCCACACCCTCGAGGCTTATTCGTGCTCCAGTGCCGTTGAAATGTAACCGATGGCACTTGCGGGCATAAAAATTTGCATAAAGATGCGATTGGGTCGGGGGGTTGACATTAAGTGGGTTGCGAGATGGCGGAGGACGGACGCGTGAGACTTTAAAAAAAAATGAAGAGACATCGGCAGATAGAGGGGGAAGATAGAGAGGGTGGAGGGAAACGGAGAGGAGAACACGGGCTATTGGCGTTGCGGCGGGTCGGTTCGGGGGAGTGACGTACGTACCACGGTTAGTGCCGTACCGCGAGAGGAGGATGAATAGGTGAGCGAGGTGTTAGGGATGGGTTTTGGGCCGAGGTGTGGCGGTGTTCTGGAGGGAGGAGGCACCCCGAGATGTGCACGGGGAGGGTTAGGTGGAGGGGGCGGACCTGGTACAGATGAGGCGGGAAAGAGGGTGGGGAGAGGAGGGCAGTGGACGAAGAGCGTGCATTCGAAGCCGAGCTGGAGGGGGGGGAGGGAACGTAGGGAGGGCCTGGACCTCGCGGGGTGGGGGATGGGAGCCCTGGGAAGCCGGTCGGAGGGAAGGGGGGAGGGAGTGATTAATGACGCTACAGCATCGATGGTAATCACCCCGCGCCATGTTTGTCATGAACCACAGGAGCGAGTGGAACGGGAGGCTGAGAGGGAATGGGAGGGTGAGGCGGGGTAAGGGAATGGGAAAGGAGGGTAGAGAGGCAGGGGGGGAGGGGGTTGAAGAGGGAGGAGTGGAGGGGGTGGAGGCTTGTTGGAGCGCGTCATGTGCCGCGGAGTGTGGGGGAGGAGGGAGTGGAGTGAGGGGCTAGGGGTCGGCGACGAGTGGAGAGGCAAAAAGAGCGAATGGGAGGGAGAGGGGGAGAGGAAGATATTGCGAAAACCTCGCTGCGAAACGGGATAGAGGGAGGAAAGGGGATGGCGGAGCATAAAGAGCATGGCAGAGGATTACGACGATATTGGACTCCGAATACAGCAATTTGATATAAATAATAGGCATATCGAATGAATGTTGACACATCGAAATTACGATTGAATGAACCGCTTCGCTTTTATTGTCGCACTATTGCATCCATATTGCTTGTCAAGTGATTCCTCAATTCACTTTCATTTTTATTTCGGATCAGGCTTTGTAGGATCAGAGAAAGGGGATGGTGAAACAAAAAATAGCATGGCACAGTTTGTTACGGGGATATTGGAATCTGGAAGTCACATTTCGATATCAATTCTAAGCATATGGAATAAATGTTGACATATCGAAATTACAAATGGAATGGGCCTCTCCGTCTTTACTATCTGTAGTAAATCGCTGTACCGCTTCCATATTGCATGCCGAGAGATTACTCACTCTACTTTGATTTTGTGGGATCAGGTTTTTTTAGACAGAAACCGGTCTACAATCATAAATAAAAGTGTGGAAGTCACTAAGACATTATATTGCCGTCAGATTTTCTAATAATGTAACTACAGAGGTCACAGTGTACCGTCAAAACAAGTTTATAATGCTGTGAATTCAAATCATTAAGAATGCCAAGGTTCAAATCCGCAACCATTGGTATGCCAGGTTAGCATTCCACCGATCTGGCCATCGTGGTTGCCCCCTCCCCCCAATTAATGTGACCTTATCATGCTGCATATCTAGTCGGGTCGCGAGCTATCACGCGTTACATTCACATCGCGAAACGTGTGATATTGCATGAGTCCTCAAAGTGATTCATCAAATTTTCTTGAGATGAATTATCGCACTGCAATGTTGCATTGACATACCATACCGCGTCGAGATATTGTATAGTCCTGGGAAGGTGGAATGCAGGTCAACACCGTTATCACGAGAGACAAAGGAGAGTTGAGAGATAGAGAGGAGAAGCATGCATGACAAGAAATGGGAGTACTACAACACAGCAAGATGTGGCCTACAGTAGAAAAGAGGTGATTAATAAGGGTATTCGACCTGAAGGGAAATAAATAAATGCATGGAATGATGGAGGATAAAAATTTGCGTTGGTAAACTGGCCCGAATAAAATTACATTGTATTTGCTGGATTTGACTGGTTGATTTTGTGGGTTTTACAATTACGTAGAGGCTATTAACGCCAGACAAGTTTTAGCGTAACGTATTCACGGTCCAAGTAAGTCACGAGTCCAAGGTAAGTCACAAAATATATATGCGTTGGATACGCTGGGAATTGGTGCCAAAATATTAATAAATCCGGTATGAAACTCAACCATTAACAAAAATAATACCTCTGGATCGGCTTGTCTTCTTCCTTAGTCGTACATACCCAGTATAACTGAGTAGACAAAAGATGTTTGTAGAGGCAGTATCACGTATTTCATTTTGCTTTCCAAATGGATCATCTCAGATTATTTTCTCGTCATCATCATAATATTCAGACAGTATTCGTAGAATTGTAGAAGACTCCAATTTCTTCTTTAGATAAAATTTTTTTTTACTCTTTGACTTTCTCAATAGCATTTCAATACACATTCATTACTGTCAATTTTACTACGCCCTTATCTCTGAATGTCTTGCACGAAGTGATACAGCACCGCCTCCGTGACCCTTCTCTCTTGATTCATCAAGATTGCATCCTTAAAGCACAAGGTAGAATGATTGCCTATAAGTTTTCAAGGCCAGCGTGGGTACTTTTCGTTTATGGGTAATTTTATTTTCTCCTGTAGTATTTAATTCATTTTATCAGGGTCCATCAATTTCACCAAGCATTCATCTTCTTTTCCCTCACGGCTGAGCGGATGGTGGTTCGACTGAATTCATAGCAGTAATCAGTAAGGAGGTCGGTGTTATATTACTGTTCAAAGACGTACGATAGCTTAAAATTCGAAGGAAGCAAGAGTTTGAACTCTGATCGCTGACACACTGGGAGAGTACCCTATGGGAGAATTGAAGATGCTCTGACCTCCATGCGCGAAGCGGGGCCAAGTGGACAAAGTTCGCTCGATATATCCGTGAAGCGTGCTCGTAAGTTCAATGGAAACGATCGTAAACTTCACTAGTACCTCGTCCGTACTCCATATGCGCTGAGCACGCTTCAAGCTAGAGCATATATGCTTGCATTTTGGCAAAATTCCCGCTCTGCGATAGTTTTCTGTTGTGAATTATCACAAACGTTGACTGCATAAACGATGAAACGACGATCCTTTGCTCGGGGAACGAACGGGTGGCATTCTTTACTACAGTCACGGGCAATGGAAATGATTTTGGAAGATTCTCACGATGGATTTGAGTTTCCATGTTTCATACGACTATATTTATTCAAATTTATGAAAATCGGTAACGTATTCATTGCCGTTTGTTTATCAATTTTAGCATTAATTCATTTTCTTTTATGTACACATAAAAACGTATCAGGCTGAACTTTGTGAAGTAGGTAGGTACTTGGCATCCATTCAAATAGAAAAAACTTGTAATTTTCCACGCTCAATATATTTCAACGACTCAACCGACCATGATTTTCCGCACGTAGTGCCATCATCAAGGCCTTCTCATTGCCTTGGCAGGCCTAATCATTACCTTGATAATGGTACTACTTGCTGAAACCATGGTCGGTTGAGTCGTTGAAATATGTTGAGTGTGGAAAAATTACAAGTGTTTTCTATTTGAAATGGGCGTCTTTTTGGTTTATTGAACTTTCTTTGCGGTCACCATGATTGAAGCTGATTCCGCACTGGGAGGAGATATCAAGTGCCCCATTTACTCTCAATGGTGGAGCTTAATGCCTAGACTAACTGTGTGTGCGCGCACTAACATGTTGTCTTGTGTACGCTCAAGTTCGGAGAGTAGTCGTGGCAAGTGATGCAACTCGCTAGTTCGTGCAGCGAACCTTACAACTCGGGTGTTCATTACTAACTGGTCTGGCTGCACCAACATGAATGCCAGACCGCGCGGAAGAAAACTCGAGAGAGAGAGAGAGAATGTCGACAGCGGGATAAGGAAAGAAACGCATGGTGATAGTGAATTGGCGCACGGAAGGAGAGGAAGCAGGAAGGGAATAGCGGAAGGGACGGGGAAAGAGAGTGGGTGAGGAAAATGGGAAGAGGAAAGTGACAGAGAGAGGGAGAAGGTATGGTATGGTCGGACAAGGGTGATCGAGGCAAGGGAGTGAGCACAGGGAGGGATGAGTGGAGGAGGCAACAACATTGCCCGACGGAAAATTAAAAGAGATAATGAAGTCGGGAGAAGAGAGGAAAATGCGTTACTACCATGAAGGCGGGGCAAGAGGGCAGGAAAGCGGGCGTAAAAAGGGTTTTTCTTCCGCTCCCTCAACCCTCTCTCGAAACCGTGTGGAGCACCGACTAATTGACTCGAAAGGGAAGGAAGAAGCGGGAGAGAGGAAAAGAGAGAGAGTGAATAGGATGAAGGGAAGCAGATGTGGGAGGGAAGAGACGTAGTCGCTCTATAGCCACGGAATCAAACGAGGGGATGATACAGTCACGAGGCAAGGGAAGTGAAAGGATCGCGATGCAGAAGGGTAAAGAGTGAGAGAGAGAGATGGAGAATGAGAGGCAGAGACGGAAAGTGTGGAAGAAGAGGTGGAATACGATGAGAATATCGAAGAAGATATGAAGAGGAAGGAGTAGGAGAGAGGAATACGTTGAGAAAAGTTGGTCTCGAAATGGTTGTGGCATAAATTTTTGCCAGCGAAGTTTACGAGTAGGATAAATATATTTGATAGTCACTTCAATTTTACCTAGGCAAGGTGAAAACTTGCATTCCATCTCCTCCTAGCTCAAACGATTAAAAAGGTCTTGGAAATGATGAAGGTAATTATTGTAAGTTTCTTAAATTTTGAGGACTTTTTTTCTGGCAAGCAAACAATGATTTATCGCAAAGTATAACTTGAAAATCATTTTTCCTAAACGTTTTTTTTTCTTGCAAAGGCCATAATGAGCATTTCTCGGTTAAAATCTAGCTCGACAAATAAAATACTTGGGCTTTGGACCCTACACTGAATCATTTGATATTCTTAAATGCTCTGTTGATACAACAATCAATCAGATAATTACGCAATGCAAACAGTTCAGTCAGATGAACGGTCTTTCTTTCAAAGCTATCCCTTCTCTTCGACATGGTAGAAAGTTTGTGACTTTCTACGGCATGTGTTTTCTTTACAATCTACAATTTTACTATTATGTGAACTGTATTCTGAGAGACATAGGAAAAGATGTAATGCCATTCGCATTTCAGGAGAAAGAAGGAGAGAAAGAAAGAAAGAGAGGAAGAGAGAAGGAGAGTAGAGGATAAAAAGTAAGAAGAGTAAGGTTCCAGTCAACTATGGGGGAAAAGTTTTGCTCCTTCATACGCCAGAGGGCTGAGTAAGGGAGTTAGGGTTCTCAATATAGTCTTTGAAGACGAGCTTCGACTCCCAAGGTCATTAGTGACCATGAGACTGGAAGAAAGGAAATAGCCTCGGCGAGTGAAGGAATTAAATTAGGGACAGCTCAGCGCTAGCGAAATAATGGTACTCTAATGTTAGAACAGTTTAACTCACTAATGAAAAAATAAATAACGGTCTCTAACTTATATCGCCGCCATTTCTGTAACGTCAGCTATCATAAGTCCAAAAAAAAGTTTCTAGGAATTTCGTAAATAAACTGCATGAACGCAGTCGCTACTTCTAGAAACTAATGCAGTTCCCATTGAGAGTAAGAATTTCATGTCTTGAGAAGGGGCAGAAAAATTATCAGACGATAAGAGATGCAGCAGATTTGAAAGAGACGGGAGCAGTTGAAAGAAGTTAGCATCACGGGATGATCCTTAAATGCGATCGGAAAGAGCTTACAAACTCGTGAAGGACCCGGATTCATTTACTTTTTAAACTCATTTTAGCTCTTTGAAATATCAAAAATAGGATTACAATAGCTCCTGATACACGGCTCTTGATATAAAAATAGAGCACTGAACCGAATTGTAGCATCCGGGATAATAACGCTTTTTCTGTTATGTGCAGTGTAGAGTTACGAAAAGTATCAGATAAAAATACACTTCGAACGAATCTGT
Source organism: Platycnemis pennipes (assembly GCA_933228895.1). Taxonomy (NCBI): domain Eukaryota; kingdom Metazoa; phylum Arthropoda; class Insecta; order Odonata; family Platycnemididae; genus Platycnemis; species Platycnemis pennipes. The sequence continues at coordinate 113,460,333 of OW121847.1, forward strand.
GAGAAGGTAAATTTTTCCACTTTGATTCATGACATTTACAAACTTTCATCTCCTAGTATTCAAAACATCTTTTTGACTTGGAGTCCTAAATTGACAATGTGTCGCTAGCTTAAAGGGAAAATTTTCAGAAGGTTTAAAGCGGAGAGGAAACTTTCTGGGAAAAGTGGATACTCAGAGAAGGGGGAAATGAAATATCGAATACTGGTGGGGAAGAAAGAAAGCAAAATACTATGGTGCAAAGGGAGCTAAGTGATGAGTGATAAAGGAGGGAGATTCAAAAGCAACGGGAGATTGGAAAGCGACGGAGAAAATTGCAATAACAGGTTTGGGTTCAATGGGAGTCTGAAGAGGACTTGGAGAAGTTGGTATCGAACTGAGGGAGCGAGAGAGAGCAAGGGGAACGGATTGGACTATCGCATTTGCGGAACGAGGAACGGACCGTGGGATGGTGAGAGAGCGAGGGAAGTGTGATGGGAGGATGAAGTAGGAGAAGGGAAGGGAGCAGCAAATTGGCGGATAGAAATTCTATTTGGTGGCCGCCGCCGGCCAGTTTCCACAGCGGAGGGAGGTTAGCGATAGCGCTGATGGATGGACTACTGTGGTTTCGAGAGTAAGAGACGCTGCCAGCGCTCATATTTTCTCTCCTCTTTCCTTTTTTCACTCGTTTGCCAAGAGAAATATATTCGGGCGCCGAAAGGGATAATTGGTTGAATTGTTTCTCATTGATCCCGCAATCCACACCAATTACGGACAAAAATAGAAAAGCTCTCTTTTTCCGACGGCCGATGAGTGTTTGAAGTACGCGTCTCTTGGGTGACTCGCTCTAGTTTTTTTTAAATCTCTTCTGCGTTCGGTCAACAGACTCGCGAACAAACCTCAAGTGAACTGTGCCACTTTTATATTTTCTCCGCGTGTTCGCCAAAGCGAGCGTCCGGGTCATCGAAACAGATTCAATCTCGCAAATCAGTTCCAGAGCCCGCAAAAACAGCCGATTTTTTCCACCGATCGCGGATCGTCGCGTGCCCAGCTCTGTCATACGAGCCTTACCTTGAACAGAATTTGTTGCCTGAGAAACTTCTCACTTCTCCCCTTCCGTGTCACTCCAACCACCCTAGAAAAGGAACGAATCAACCCTTCCTGCGGTCCTACCCATAAAAAATCTCGCGTTGTATATCAATTGAATCGCGGGCCAAGGCCTAAAAAATATAAAAAAAACACCGCATACATTGATTGAAACGTTCGCGAGGAGGAAGAGGGTGGTGGTATATGGCGCACGAGACGTATTGTTCCTTCATCCCCTTTCAGGTTGGGCGGTTGAGGTAAGAGAGAAAGAGAAGCAAACAAAGGAGTCTCACCGCTGCTTATTGCTTTCGAAAACGCCGCTTCGAGACCTCTGGTCAGCGGAGTGAAAAATGACGTTCCGGCTTCCAAACTTGTCAAGGAGAGGTAAAAAAAAGGCAGAATAAGAGACGGAGGAAACAAAAAGGCTGAGAACAAAATGGAGCAGAGAAGGGGAAGAGAGAGAGGGAGGAGGTCACCTCCTAACCCTCTCTCTTCCCCTTCTCATTGGCGCTCCGTCCCTTGCCTGCCTGCCACCTACTCCCGCACCCCACAACCTCCCCCTCCGATCCTCTCCCCCCCCCAACACTCCCCTCTCCACTTCCAGCCCAGCACGCGGTCCAAGACAGCCCCCCATTCCTCTCCTTACCACCCCATCGCTGCCCCTTCCAGGGCCGCCTCCTCCTATCCCCTTCCTCCGCTGTTACCAACACCCGACCACGTATCCTTTATCGCGGGAGGCAAGAAGTGCTGGCGGCGGTAGTGGCAACCTCCCACCCCGCCACCAAAGTCTCCTCCACCACCTCCTCTCTCCTCCCACTCCCCCTTATCCTCTTCCTTTCCCACCGCCTCCTACACACCATCTTCATCCAACTCATTCTCTTCCTCCAACTTTTCCTCCTCTACTTCCAACTCTTCCTCAACCGATGAGGGAAGGTTCGAGTACTTATTAAAGTCTAATTAATGATGCATAACCTCCATATCCTTAATTAACTTATCCAACCTAAACGGCTGCTAACGAAGCTGCAATTCACAAAATCAATAAATTCCTAATATTACTGTTTACAACTCTAAACTTAACGTAAAATTAAGTAAACAGGCGAAAAACGAAATAACGAACGAAACGAAAGTCCAACGCGTTTATTCACTCCACATCAACTCAATCCCTTTCCTTCTTCCTCACTGCCTTCCTCACTACCTTTCCGTGTTCCTTTTGCTATGTGTATTATTATGAACGAAAAGGACCAATTACTTTCGGCCTCTCCCTCGTACTAGTTGGCCTCTATCTTGTCTGGATTCTTGAACTATTTTCATTATAATGTATTATCCTTTCATTTGTCTTTGTCCGTCAATTCCTCTTTATTTTCTTTTTTCTTATACCTCTAGCCCCCATCCCATCTTCTCACTTCTTCATTTACTCTTGCTCCATCTCCTTCTGTTCTTCCTCTTCATCTTTCCTCCCCTCGTTTCTCATCTTCTTCCAGCCGTCCCCCAAACCTCCTAAATCCCCTCACGGTCCCTCCCTTTACCCGGTCCCCTCCCCCCTTTTCACTCCCCGAGCCTCCAACCTTCAAGCCGTCCCAGTGTAATATATCATTAGGTAAAACGAAAATGTCTCACGTGGCGCGCCATGAATCCGGGAAATGACATAATTTCAAGGAGTCCACAAAACACGGCCTTATCTCCACTACACGCGACGGAGGGCGACGCACACATGCAACGGAGCGTGATTTACTCCGCGCTCCTCGTAGGGCTTAATTCCTACCCCGTAGTGCACACGCGTGGAATTAAAAAGAAAAGGGCTATTTGCACATGAATACTTGCATGAACACGTTTCTATCGCGGAGGCTAGAGTGGGGGCGGAATACGTCGCGGGATTGGTTTTCTTATTCTTCCTTTGTTACCCGTCGCGCACCTATCGATTTCAACCCTCAGCCAAGACTACAAGGCGAACGAAAAGGGAGCGAATAATTCTACGAAAAGTAGGAGCGAAATTGAATTCAACGAACGCCATTTGATGCATACAAATGAAATGAAGTCGATCCTCTGAATTCAAATCAATGGAATGATCCAGTATGATAATCACTTATAGAAGTGTCATTTTGCTAATAATCTCAATTCTCTCCTCTGAAAGTCAAGCCCGTTCTTTTGTTGGCCTGCTGGAAAACTTTAATGCAGAACGTATCCCTTTTTATGGAACTAAATGATGACGTAGGATCAGCATTGGTGTTTTATTTGTAAAAGTTCAGGGCAATGAAATTTCAAATCGGAAAGATAATTTTTTTTAAATTTTATATTTATTGCGTAAAAACGAATTGCATCTCCGGTGGAGGTAAATGTATAAACACAAAATTTGAAACGAAAATTACAATATAATGAATCATTATGAATGGCAATGGCCTTAAATGATGGAGTATAATTTTCCTTCCTCCTGGTCTTAAGGCCCTGAAATTTGTACGAAAACGATGGTTTGGCGAGCTGCATAGGACTCGGAAACGTAAAATCCAAGATAGGGACGCAAGAAGGCTTAAGAAGTTCGTGTTCAGAGTTTTGAGAAAGCTGGGGAAATTGAGTTGGGCATTGAGGAAGACAAATGGATACGTGTTGGCGTAACGGGGATAGTTCAGAGGTTGGTATGTGAAATATGGAGACGACACTGAGTGAGAAATATTGAATGGTACGTGAATGCGAAAGGAAGGGTTAGAGGTAAGAATGAATGGGCCGGCCGGCCGGCCAGTTGTGGGAATAAGTTAGTACATTAGAACAAATGGATTAAAGCAGAAAGTAAAAGAACTGAAGAGAAGAATAGAATGGTGAGTGCGGGAGACACAAAATTGGATTTCCCACTACTCTTATTTTTTTAAGAATAATATGCGAAAGATTTGCTGTATCCAGCTCACCTTAAGCAAACTGGCACGTAACCAAGGGAATAAATGGAGAAGTATATAGCGCAAAATTGTCATGCTTACAGAATATGAAAGCAATTTCTCTCTCTTTCTAAGTATAAAAGCTGTGGGGAAAGGGGCAATAAAACTTTTTACATCCACACAGAATCATACATTTTCCGCCTTCCCTAAAATGAAATCCAATGAGTGTTTTATAGCCACCTGGTCTTTGAGTACGACGACTCAAGATTCTTCGGGGTCCCTCATCCGGAAATGCAAACACGAGCGTTTCGAGGTGCAAAATTACTTGCGCCGTATTCCATGAATTTTGTAAAGTTCTAAATGAGCTTGTAACCGTAAGGAGTGCTCCCTGGTGAAAATATAGTAGGGAAATTAATTGAATTAATTAGTAAAACTACCAAAGCAAGGAGGTTAAAATAAAATCAGAGGGAACGGTGTTGTGCATTGGGTAGATGGGAAATCACAACGGCGGAAATTGTAACCCTTTTGTTTCGGATTCTCGAGAAATATTTTTCCGCCGCACTCCACTACCGCGCGCTCCTAATGGGAATGGATGAGAGAGCTGCTTCGATCTCGAAGCGAGAGCGCCAAGGTTTAGAGGACAGAAGGGAGATGTATTCTGGCTCAAGGGAAATAGTGACGGGGAAGAGGCACGGAAGGGCAAGAGGTTCCTTCCTGTTTTCACCGCTGATTGGGACGGGTGAGGGAAGATGTGAAGGAGCGGTGAAGGTCTGCCGATCGCCGATAGCACACCACGAAAGTCTGGCAGCTTAAACCCTTCCCACACAGATCGCCCACCACCTCCGAAGCGGCCTTGCTCCCTTTCTCCCCCTCACTCTTTCTCTCCCTCTCTCTCTCCTCCCTTCTGCTAACAACTTCCCCATCCAGGGCTCTTCGTCTTGAGCCTGCAGCAGTGACCCAGAGAGCCGAGGAGGTGGGCAAAGCAGGGTGAGAGGAGGTTTAGGATCAGAGAGGTGGCAGGAGGAGTAGAGATTGAGTCGCCGCTCATGGTCTACGTTAAGGAGAGTTCTCTCACCTTCCCCGGCCACCAATTTGCGCGTGGGAGAGTTGGGGGTTGAAGGTTATGATTTAAGCAAGTGAATTGGTACGCCCGTTTGAGACAGCAGAGATGGAAGCTTGAGAATATGAGGGAGTAGTAGCTCCCATCTCCTCGGTAAGAGTGCCGCTGAGGGGGATGGGGGAGGTGGAATGTCTGTGCTCGAGCACTTTGCAATTTCTTTCGCAAAACGTGCAATCTTGCAAGACCGTTTCAAATTCGTTTAAAATGGTCTCAGTATGAACCCGAAATGTGGTATATTCTCCTTCCATTATATCAAACTCATTTTGTAATAGGAGCTACCTCATAATGAGCTAATGCACAGCAGACTTAGCTTAAATTATGGAACTCTGTCACAGGAAAAGCGTCATAACTTGATACGTTTCTCACTTTATTTCTGCCAATAATGGTTTCAAAATTCAATGTCATTTTCAAGGTAATCTCGAAGCTATAGTCGGTATAAGTAAAATATGGATTATACTAACATAAGTTGTAATTATTTTCCTATTTATTTTAAGAAACTTTTTAAAATCATTTTTAGCTGGATTGAAATCTAGGATTATGGAATCAACTTCAGCATTATTTTCACTTTTGATTAAAATATCATGTAGATATAAAGTAAATTGTGTCGCAAAGTATCTATCTTCCCAACATCCATGTTGTTAGTTTTAACTAATTCTTAATTATCTTGCTACTATTATCGAAATAAAATCATATGCTTAAATTCTAACTACATGATTTTCATAAAGTTACTCTACCGCAGTAACGACTGGGAAACAGCTGAGGTGATGTTAGATTTTAGTTTAGAATTAGTTCCCCGAATATACGCCTTTTTTTATCGTAAATGGTTGATGAAGAGAAAGAAATACTGAATGTATACGATTGTCAAAAAATTGGGGAATGAATAGGGGAGCTGAAAAAATAATTACTTGCTTTCTTTCTTTCAAGAAAGCTTCCATTAACATATAATGTTTTCATTGAGTATAAAATGGCTTTCTTTTACTAAAAGCCTGTATTTGATGGCCGAGAAGCACCCCCGCCTCCCGCTCCCCACACCCGCGCTACATTTGCCGCGCTGCGCAGTCGAGAGAGAGACAACGGGAAATATACGATGGCCTCGTAGAGCGCAGTCAAAATGGAACTAGAGCTCTTCAGACGGGGCAATCGAAAAAGCATTGGTAGCTCACGGAGCTGGAGAGCGTACAAATGGGGCTGCGAAATTCACTGAGGAAAGAAGCCAGCTCAGAATATTGAGAACTGTTCAAATATCCCGAATCACCAATTTAGGGTGTAGAGACGAGAAACAAGTGTTTTCATGGCGGCATTCGCGTCCGTAAATTTACCTATCCGACTGATGGATTTTTCATTCTTCGAATTCAGCATTCTCACACTCGGCGTGCTCAGGTTTAAAGTAAATAATTCTGTTTTGTAATACTTCGAGGAGGTCCTCGAAATTAATAACACGCCTGAGTGACTGAATGCATGAGGGAAAATTAACTTCTTGTGGACATAAAGTTACCCAGAGCGCAGCAGACGACTATTAGTTCTTGGATATATGTGCAAAAGCCAAGTCCTTATTGGAAGAGATTGGTGAAATGCATGCAGGTCTTTTTAATGTGCTTTTCTCAGGAAGTAATTACATTTCCCTCGCCGAAGGATTATTGTACACTCATTTTGCTCCTTTTCAAACGTCACAATCAGCAGAAAAGTGCATATATTTTCATTTTGGGAACCCCATCCTATTCCTCAACACTTCTTGTCCTACTGGTTCGGATATTGTCCTACTGGTTCGGTTCCGTACTGTCACCACAAAAACATGCATCCCTATTCACGAATTTTACTGAACTTTCATGATAATTGGCCTTTGAGTCTGTGACGCTATAGTCTTATGACATTCTTGTTCATGAAATTGTAACCTTTATTCTAAACTAGCTGAACCCGGCAGACTTTGTCCTGCCAGTGTATATTTATTTCATCTTTATACAGAGTCATCGAAAACGTTGTTCGTGATTTCATTTGTCAATTACTCGAGAAATAATTATTATCGAGGCATCAATATGAAATAAATGCGTGATTGAGCAGCACCTGTCCGAGATTTGATGTCAGTGTTGATGTTGAAATCACTTCAGCATGTCAGCCAGCATCTTTACAGAAAATTCAACAAATGTAGGCCTATCCGTTGGTTTGATTTCATGCCTCAGTTGAATATTGTAAGCATGCAATTTAAGACTTCATATATAATTTTGAATAGTTATTTTAGCAATGCCAAGTTCCTAACTGCGTCGAGAAATGGACATCTTAGAACTTCGTATACATGACTTTCTCAATCGCCCAACATTCTCTTCCGACGCGACGTGGGTGGACTATATAAATCTAGTGAAAATGCCAGGCTTCGCTGGTAGTAGAGGTATTTTAAAGCCGGCGAACGACAACTAAGGTCATTTGCGCCAAGGGAAACTGTACAGAGAAGGATGGAGGGACACCTGGCGTCGGCATTAGCCTACTCTTCCAAACGGCGCCAAGGGGTCCACAGTTTAACGTCTCATCCGACGGACGGTGTACTCTACTTGAAATGCCCCCAGCTTCGCTCGAGGTCATTTCAAAATATATACACTTGACGTGGATAGTTACTCAATCAGCATAATATAAACAGTTATGCATAGTTATTTATCATGGGTAAATGTTTAAATTGAAGTTTTTCTTCATTTTCAATGCCCTATTTTTAAATTTCTCATTGCAAATTGATATATATTTTTAATAGCTGTACCTGTCCACGCATTCCGGTGGCACAGTCTGATTAAATGGAAAATAAAGAAAAGGGAAATCACTCGTTTTTAATATGTTAAGATATAAATATAAAAAAGTCAGAATTTAATGTCAACCAAATGACTTATTTTTTCCCATTAAATTTGAAATCACACGAATCTCAAGGTGCTATATGTGCATTTCGATTTCGATTGCAAGATTGATGTTTAAGTATAATCAAAGAAAAGAAATGATTTGTTCCTCTTATAGCATTGCGATGTCTGCGACTATAAATCTTCGTTCTTATTGGGGGCATTTCAATGCGATTAGGGTCCCGTGCACTTTTTGAAACCTCTAAATTCTTGGTTGCTACAACAATAATAAAATAATCATTATTTATAGCCCTCTTGCACGAAATGCGGTGTTTGTTTACATCAGAAATGGATCGGAGACAACAATGAAAGACCCATTTAAAGAGCTACAAAAATCGTTTAAATTGCGTAATTAATCGTAAACTGGAAAATTATCATGAAAACATCGAAAGAATAAAATAGTTCAGAGTTTCGACATTCCGATGAAGGAAAAATAAAAGCTATCGGTGCAAATTGAAGTATTTTAATGAACGAAATATGAAAGCACAGCACCGTGAAAAATGTAAAACTCCGTGTAATCTTATGGGAAAAATTGTAAATGTAATTTAAAATTCATGCATTATTCCTACACTATATATTATAAACCGTTTACCGTCCCGGAACGGGGATGAACAAATTGTGAAGAATTCAGCGAAATCGGTCCAGCCATTATCCAAGTTAACCGCTTACCAACAAAATGCGCAATCCATTTTTACGATATTTATAAGATAATCCTCACTTGAATAAACCATCACATTATTTTCCGGAGGTTAACGGAAACATCTATTAAGTTTCATAATTAGAGTTATTTAGACAGTGGTTCTTCATGAAATCGCAACATTGACGTACCTACTACCATTGTGTCATTTTAACAACAGGAAAATCCCTGGATGATATTCTAGGTGCCTCAAAGATGGGTCTTCCTCGCATATTTTTCAAATGTTTCGTGACATAAAGACATTGAAATAATGCAAGTGTAGGCTCAAAACAACATTTCAGACTTTTTCAAATAAAAAGTTAGGTAGTCCTCCCCTATTCCGTAGTCATGCAATAATATGGCAGTGTTTGTTTCCAAATTTACAGTTCTAAAACGGCTTATAAATATCAGTACATCTCTCTCCAAGAATTGTGATGATATACTATTGACTTGAATCTGTGAAATAACGGACCACAAATGACGTTGTCAACGTTGGCCTTGGAAGAGGATAAATTACGGGACATCGTAAACCCTCAGCTTAGGCCGGCGATTGAAATTCTTTCACAAAAATTACCGTGCAGACGACGACTATCTATCATTTTACGTTTGATTCTAGAAATTTTATGGACAAGTCAAATGAATCTCTCTCCTTCAATTGAATTTTCCCAATAGCTAAACACTAGCGTCACTATTTGCCTTCTACAGAGTAAAGCTTTTGCAAAAATGAATGCATACTGTTTGTAAATTGCTAGTAAATAACATATTTTTCTTTAAATAAATTTTCTTCGTGATTTTTTTTCGATTAATCGATAAATCTTCCTCTACTCAAGCTGGATACTTGCAATCAGCCAGCCATGCTATATGGGTCATTACTCTGAATACCTTTCAAATACTAGGCATTCATTACCAAACCTCTGTCAAATTTCTTCTTATAATTGAAGGAAAATGCGTATGCTCGCAATAATATGTGGTTGAAGAATTAGTAAAGCTATAAGTAAATAGTCATTCCCTTGGTCATCTAATATTCTTCAAAAAATTCAAAATCTTTAAAACAAAAGTGACTCTCACTTCTATGGGCTAGTAAATTAACTTGTAGCAATGAGAAATGATCCCTTGGTGTAAGGTCAACTTCAATTTAAAATACAAGAGAGAAAAGCAATTTTGGAAATGAGGACAGACCTCTGGACGGAAGCATGGAAGAATAAATCGGTGATCGCCGCCACTTTCCCTAATTGCAACCAAAAAGGAATGAGTGGAAAGCCAAACCCTTCCGTTCGGAGCGAAGGGCTGCCTGCTCCTCATTGTCCCTTCAAGCCTTCGTGCGACGTTACAGGGGAGCGCGTGGGAGGTGGAGGCGAGCGAGATGTGACATCTTCCGAATCGCTCTCAGGAAGCACCCTATCCCTCCCTCCTTGCCGACATCATCACCTGGAAGGGGAAAGGAAAAAAACTGACGATCGGAGGTGGGAAAAAAAAGTCGAAAGGAATGACCCGCCACTGCCGCAGATAACGATTCTCGCGGCTCCTCCCAGCACTCCTCTCGCCACCTTAACCCTTATCTGCCCCGACCTTTGTCGTCCGTCCCATTTTCCCCGCTCCAAGCCCCCCCTTCCGCAACCAACCCTTAACTATATCTCCTTTAGGTCCCCTCCTTCTCGTCCGCTCCTCTTCCGGCCCGCAACCGGGGAAGCCCCCCGCTCCCTCAACCAGAGAGGCAGAGGGCATTCTCCTCTCCCATCCTCCACGCCCCTCCCCCACCCTTGGGTCCGCGACAAGGACGACCTCTCAGTCCCCTCAGCTCCGCCTAGCCTCCTGCACACTCCACTCCTCACTGCCGCGACCTCAACCAACCACCCTCCAGGTCCCCAACTCCGCATTAGCGGCGAAGAAAGGGATTTGGGTCAAGTGAGATAGGACCAAGGGATGGGAAGAAGTACGTATGTGTGTGTGTATGACTGAGGGAGGTGAGGGATGGCTTTGAGTTCCGATCTGGTAGGAGGCGGGGCGGAGACGGTGACGTCTTACGAACGCCCTGAAGGACTCGAAAGCGTTCGTCTACATCCAAAGAGCACCCATCCGGGCAGCCACATAGAGGGTCTGTAAAGAGGGTTGAATCTTCACCAGTCGGGCACCACGACTGGAGTGGTGCCTTCCCAAATACGTACTCCATCCTCCGAAGTGAAACTGCAAGCGTGTAATTAATTACTATGGCGTTACTGTCACTCGAGACATGTCTGAGGGGAAAACACATCCGAGATCAAACTTACCAACCAAACAATCGATTGGAGTCCGTGGATAAGGTTCTGGATGAGTGCCATGGTGTAAAACAACGTAACGATGATGCTTCTCTCTCGTCAGGCCTTACTAATAATTCACCACTTGCGTTCCGGATCAATAAAAGGTAGGTTTTAACATATGGCTAGGACAGATATAAGGTATCGGAGAGTTTTCCATAAAAAAGGTATCTCACAATAATTGTGTCGGTCTCACACGCATAGTTTGGGAACCATGGAATATTCATGGCACTGACAGGTCGTGGGTTGCAATTATGATGAAAAAATTAAGTTCATTCGGATTTGATCTGTTCTGATGAAGCTAGCAATATTTATAGAATTCAATCATAATATGGTTAATTTTAGTACAAACATACGGTTTAAGGGATAGGCTCGAAACTGCGGTTTTCTTAATGCTGAATGACCCCAAAATGCGGAGTTTTTTTTCCCCGCCAATGTGTTTCAAATTTGATCTTATATCCAGTGAGTATCACATATTTTTTATTTTCAGTTATTTATATGGCGAAATTAAACAAATAATTTTGCACGTCTATAGACGTGGTCCGCAGTATCAGAAGACTCGTAGGTATGCAACCAGCAACACACAATTTATGATTTCTCTATTCCATCGATGAAAAATTTTTGTGCACCATATATTTGGGATTTGTGCTTTTCGATGATTGCTACGAATTCTAATTAGTATCAGGTACCATTCAGGGAAAGCCTAACCTCTTGCTTCTTACCTTACGTTCTTTTCCTGCCAAATATTTCTTACCTAAACCATGTTTAGCTCTGGTGCTGCACTCTTTGCACGTCAGGGTCTTTATCTAGCTCTTTGACTCTTGCACAAAATTGGAAGGGGGACCTTGCCAGTGGCAAAAGTTAAGTTTTTTTGCCTTTGATGGCCTTTTTTCCTAGCCTGCATGTTGCCCCTTGTCAACTTTACCGTTCACTTCTCCGCAGTGTTGTGTTATTCTTCCGACAATTCTTGATGACTTGTACATTAAAAAGAGTTATATCACTGCTCATTCATCTGCCGGAAATACGTAAAGGAACTGAAAAATATGTTAATTCCTGAAATTTATATATTTTTTGACATCAATATTTTCAAAAGAAAAATTTTGGTACTTAAAATTTGTAAACATTTCAGAACACATGTATGAATGCATGAAACATCCCTTTTGCTTATAATACCAAAAATAAATCGTATCATTATACAAGAATTATTCAAAAGTAAGTGAAAAAACTGAACTCAAAATAAAATATGGCCCTCTGGCACCAGTTAAAAATTCACTCAAAACCAACTACATATGTCCGTAGCCCATGAAACTTCTTGAAGCAATTGTTTAGGCATAGAGGAGGATTTTCCGGGCAATCAGGATAGCAGTCAGCCTACGTTTACCAGTGTTTTTGTAAAGCCGGCAATACTTTTTTGTTCTTCTATCACCTTCGGAAATCATGGGGTTGAACTTGGGGAAATGGAAAAACCAATGAGAACGTATTTATTTTGGGAGCCAAGACGTTTTCTCGTTTCTAATCGAAGTCAACGAGTTTGCTATTTACACCCAGTCTAAAAATTTGAAGATTAATGTCTCCCCCTTTGAATACATTTTATGCAACTGGAAACTGTTCATCAGCAAAATTTGAACAATATTGAGGACCACTTTTTTTTATCTCAACGTTAGGTCTTCTTCGGGGTAATACGGGGTACTCCTTCCAATGTCTGAGAAATTTTATGAAAAACGCAGCCTCCGTGCCCAAGTCCACCTTCGGCTATTCTTCCTGCTTCAGTAAAAACTAAAATTTTTACAATGAGTTCGGATAATTTGGCTAATATATACAGCTTTACACCAAACTTATGCCTTTTTGCCTTCATATATTGCCGAAAAGCCAACGCCTCCTCCAAAAAAATAATTGACTCGTCAATACTTAATTCTCTCGACAGATAGTATAGTTCATATTCACCCATTATATCCTTAAAATAATTAAGTAGTGGCTTTATTTTCTGAAGAATATCGGATGAACGTAGTTCTTGCGACTCGCCGACGAGTGCAAAATGGAAAACACGTAAAATAACTAGGAAGCGGTCACCGACATATTTGAAGGAAAGAAGGGGAGAGTTTAAAATATTTTCACGAGTAATTTTGAATTTGAGATACCTAGGTATGTCTCATTTCCATATGAAGTACTAGCCCCAAATAAGATGACACTTATCCCTTGTTAGATGTTTCCAACATCCAATGATCACTCGCGGAGATTGTCTATCTTGGAGAAAACATTTCGCGTTTGTGTTCGTTTCTTTAAAAATTTTATCGACTTTTGGCAGAAAAGAGCATGCGAAAAAAATCTCACAGTCTCTCCATCCGGTCTAATTTTCAAAGTTCTTTTTTGGGCGAATGTAAATCCATGTAACGCCACTCTTCCCTCGGACCAAGGTCTGTCAGTGCGAGGTAGGAGGATAGAAAAAGTCTGGTGGGGCAATGAAACTGATGTGAGAACCTCTTTCTGCCACGTTCGCCTCTACTCTTGTGTTTGACGCAACTATTCTGTACCTGATATTTTATAAGCGTGCAATCATTGTCATTGTATGATTTTATCATATTGACGGCACGATATGTATTAAAATAGTAGGTTTCACACACAAAAATTGTCACACAAAGTACGAGTGATATCAATTCATCAAACGAAACTTACGTGGTGACAATAGAAATTATAAAACCGGCTCCTGTTTCCTTTTACATTTATTGGTTACGCTTTATGAAGGTATCTATAAAAGTGTATTCATTTCAACGCTGTCGTTCTCATATTTTCATATCTGAACATAGTCCCACCTTCACTTTTTTCGTGCAACTTTGTTGTATTGAAGTGAACTCCGTCAGAACATTGTATTTATTCTGCACCGAAGACAAGAGCGTTCGCTTATGAAATCACTCGCTACTTTCTATTCTGCTAAATCAGATAAAGAGCAAACCCTGTTAATTTTGACAAAAAAAAACATAGTCTGGTTACATTGAAAGTCACTCGGATAAGAAGGCGCAGGCTTTAAAATTTTCGGTAACAGTACGAATCATATAGCTAAATTTAAATTTAAAACCTCTGTACGATACATTAGCAAATTTCTCAATTAAGAATAGGGAGAAATACTCAAGTTGGCAAAAGGAAAGAAGTATATTTGGCGTCAATACGGGGGGAACCGGTAATGCTTACATAATACCTACGCGCGCATCACGAGGTAAGTAAGTGTAAAATTCATTGTTACCGTAATTAACACTTTAACTTCAAAAGCATCCCTTTGTTTACACATTTTTGGTTAAAAAAGAAGCTAAAAATTCAAAAACACATTATATTTCAAAAAAATAAAAATGAAATTAGCAATAAATTTTTTTTGAAACATAACATACAGGGGAAGAGACGCTCACTGCAACGGACCCGTATATATAATGGCAAGAATGTACAAAATAACTCTTATTAAGGAAAACGAAGTGCTACCAATCATAATCCCACCAGATAACATTTATTATGAAAGTGACTGAGCACGTCGATCGACGTGCTCCGCCACAGACGGAGGTGTACGACCACGTCTATAGACGTGGTCCGCAGTGAACGTGTTAAAATGCCTTCTTTCCACCTACAATTGTGTGTCATAAAAGCCGGATGGGTATGACTATATGCAGACTGTGTAATTTGTAGTAGACTTGTAGGTAGCCCTTAACGAACACACACGAACTATATGTATAGAAGCGTTAACTTTGCCATTCTAGCTGTTGAAAATACCGATGTGAATACATAAATTGCTAATCCATTTATAAAAGTATATATCTTTGTAGTTTCTGCTTATTTAGTACCAGATGTTTAGTGTAGAGGCCAGCACAAGTTAAGTACATTTTTATCGCATGATAACATACCTGTTGCCTGCATTAACCTGGTTAAAGTTGTACGATGATTCACCCCCTGCAACACTTCCTAGAGAAGGCTTTCAGGATAATTTTTAGCTATGAAGGATTAGTAACCGAGGATATTTAAAACTTTCACTAATTGGTTCTGAATTAATTAATATGTGTAAGTCATGACATATAACATCAATGACGATTGCTGATGAGATATATGCTATTTAATAAAGAGGTATTTCGTCAAGTCATCCACTTATGAATGTATGATAAATGGATAACTTAAAAGATGACATGCTCAGAAATATATGTCATCAGAAATAGAATGTGAATTCAATGCCATTATGACCGTATTTTTACGGTACCTAGAGCACATATCTAAAATGAAAAACTGAAATCAATAAACTCGAACCCTGAAATAAGAAACAAATTGCCGTATTCGTCCACAGTTTTATTGTAAATATAAAATTTACGACACGATTCATCACCTTTTCATTGTCAAATGTGAAAAAATAAGACTTTTCCTTACCTCAAGAGTTAGATATGTTCCATTACATTTGGCCAGAAAGTCTTAATTTTACGAAAGTCGAACTATTTTTATCGAGTTTAAGAAAGCAAACTAAGGAAATTATATGGAAACTTTTGAAATAAAAGTAATAAGTGAATCAATAAGAAAGTTACTTACTTAAGGAATTCTATGAAAAAACAAACATCCTTGCAAAAATATATCACATTCCTTTGTCTAAAGAAAACGACTAGTACATGTGTATTACCTTTCGCCATTATCATTTAAGGTATAAACTTTACCATAGGTAACCCCGTTTCGTTTCAAATAGGTCAACCCCAAATGTGGGGTTCCTTATAAATAAAAGTATTTTGTTATTTAATCTTCTTTGAGCAGATCACGCCTCATCTTAATATAGTGGAGATTCAAGCTACATGCGCAGGAAACTATGGGATGAATACAAAAAGTGGGTTCCAAAAATAGAAGTCAGAGCATTTAACCTGCAACCATGAGGAGGAGGTTGAAAATTATGGGAATACAATCGAAATATATCTCATTTAAAGTGTTTAGGAATACTGGTGCAAACCGATGGAAATGGATGAAATGAGTGTTGGAATAATCCCGAAGGCTGCTCTAAAATGGTAACCAAATGGAAGAAGAAGAGGAAGGCCAAAGGAGTCTTGGTTGGATGGAGTTTGGTTGGAGAAGAACTTGCAGTGTCTAAGGACTTATTATTACTGAGTTTGCTGTAATGATACACTTGAAGGGTTTGGTGAGGAAATTGTTGTAAGTGGAAACCCCCATGAAGTTTCATAGGAAAAAACCCAGCAATTCCTCATTCACAACTTAATGAGTAAAACCATGGTTTCCCTGCCGTAGAGCATCAGATGAGGTGATGATGCTGCATGACAGTTTAACCACGGTTGTGTTAATAATTTTATGATTTTGGAATCGCAGTGTTTTTCCCCTGAAACTTCATGATACAGAAACTGCAACCAGCATCCTGAAACTGTCTTCTGGAAATACCTAATAAAAAAATAGTTTATCCTGCTTTCATATCACAGAATAATTAATAATCTTGCTTTCTTATCACAGAATGAATAAGAAGAATCCTATAAGTATCGGTAGTGAAAACAAAGTATTATTTAAGTAGACACTATGAATTGGTACATGGACACTTCTTGTAGCTCAAAAAAATAAATACCTCCTAAATCTGTCAGTTCGAGCCTCTTAATACCATGAGTGTTTCAGAGAGAGGGGAGTAAGCTTGAGGTGGGATATGAGAATATACGGGAACATAGAGGAATTAGAATCAAGTTCTATCATTCTGATCAGATTGATAGGGGGATCTAGAGTTCAGGCTTCTAATCCCTATGGCCAGAGTAGGACTCTCGACAGTGGCAGAGATTTTTTTCAGTGAAATCCCGGTCCATACTTCAGTGCCCTTTGAAGATCAGTGTGAAGTCATTAATTACTTTCCCCCGTAGGATGGGGCGTAAACCCTTAGACCCCTTGGTGGCTTTCATTAGGATCGAATTATTGTCCAAGTAGGGTTCCTCTCCACCCCATCCTCCGTTCCCTCCCAGCACCACCCTTCGCCCCTCTCCTTCCGGTCTGAAGCGCCTTCAAGTGCGGGACAGACTTGAAACTCCACCCCTGGGTCGTTGAGGAAGTCCCCCAACCTCGGGCGGCGGGGGAAGAGAGGATTCCTCCTTCAAAGTCGGACGTCCGTGAGGGGTAGGAGCAGGAGAACGGGGCGAATAAGATCCCTTGTGCAATTCTTGCATGCATCACCCTCTCAAATCAGTCCAGTTCCCGCCCCACTTCCCCTGCCGTCGAGACAAGGGTGAAGGGACTTCGGGAACCGGAATAAAAGGCGGCACAAAAGTATGGGCCGAGTGACTCGATTCTATCGCGGCCCCAGTGGAGCGTGCCCTCGCCGACCCCTCGTGACCCTCTCCCGGCAGTCGTGACCCTCCCTGCCTCCCAGTTAGATTATCCACCGACAAAGGAAGGAGCGATGGTTTTATTCAATCACTCCGCCGGAGGAGATCCACCTGCTCCGATTGCATCCGATTCGCAGGTGCCCTTTGATTATCTGCTGCGCTCGACGCATATTCCGCGTCGTTGCACACGAGAGGCATTTCCGTCGTTTGCGTCACAATGATGGGAGCCCCCCCCCCCCCCCCGCCTCCCCCCTCCCCGGCCACCTTATCTTCCCCAGGGGTCACCGATACATGGCACCGTCTCAGGGAAGGGCAAGGAGAACCGGGTTCCATGGAGGAATCGAATAAGGGATAGGCAAGATGATCAATTGATAAAGCGATTTTCTTGCCTCGAACACACTTCGACGAGTTACTTCCTCACCCCCTTTGGGAAATCTGGTTAAAAGTAGTTTGCTTAATGAAATCAAGGTAATGGGCACACTACCTTTTCTGTTAACAAAGCAAATAAATGACGCGTTCCTCTGATGATTCCAAGAAGAATTGATGGTATCATTGCCAAGAATATATAGTCTACTACAATTAGATCTTGAGGTACAGCTACTGCAAAGGTTATATTTCACCGTCTAGACTAACCTTGTAAGCCTAATTCTAATTCTAGGATACACAAAAGATCCATGCTTGAGGCGGGATTATAGCCCGTAACCTTTGTGTTATCAGATCGGAGTATTATCGACCTGGCTACCGCGGACGTATTCAAGAATAAATCAGCTATTACACCAGATCACCTTTGGCGAGAAGGATCCATTTTCCCCACGCATCTATTAGAATGTAAACATAGATTAACACTTTCAAAAAATCTTTAGTCCCTTTTACATCCGTTCCCTAATCTATTTCGTCGAAACCTCATTTCTTTGCATGTGACCTACTTCGGCAATCATTATCCATTTTAAACATATGTCAACTTGTCCTTATGTTCCGGGAATCTAATTAATACCATTTCTATTCCTCAGTTTGGCATCATAATGTGAATAAAAGACAAGCCAATTTTCGTTGGATCAAAATAACTAGGTATTTATCAGCATTGGTCAGAGGAAAATATTGAATATTGTATTCCCCAAATATAAATAAGCGTATCCCAAGAATATATATTGCGTGTTTTCATGTTCAAACGATTATATAATTGCATATGGAGATGAGCAATCCATATCCCATACCTACTTACATTAAAGATCAAAGATCCAAAGTGGAAAAAAAAATTTTGAGATTTTTTAGAGCAAAGATGAGATTCAGGGCAAACCTTAACTGTAATTATTCTTTAAATGGTTCATCATAAAAAAACTTACTAAAATAATGATAACTTAATACTTTCCTCGTGAAAAATTTTATTTCCGAGAAAGTTTTGTTATGATTTCCGTCGTCATTTTTAAGTGAACTCTTACACGAGAGTCACCTCGTGAAGCCATGATTCATAGCATATTTAAGCATATGAAAAATAAACATAGATAATTGTGGAGAGTATCCACATAGTGATTCCAGAATATTCTTTTAAATGCTATTGCTTTGCGATGCGGATAGAGAAAAAAATTGGCGATGAGATGCACAACGATACTGGGATGAGGGAAGAAATAAGGGGGGCATGATTTAAAGGGATACGAGGAGAGAGAAAAGGGACCAAACCATAAGGAGAGCATGAGAGAGAAAGAGGAGAGAGGTGTGGCCAAAAGTGCTAGTTCACGCGTCGATGGATCGCGGCCATAAATACCGACCCTCCGCCCAGCCACTAGTAAGGAATCAGCGCACATGCGTTCGAGGCTGAAACCCCAGGGCCACCCAAATCTTCCCAGTGGCCCTTTGTACACCGGGAAATCCACCCTTCTCACCCTCTTCTCCTCATGGTCCCGCCGGAACTTCATGCTTCTCTCCAAAACTGACCATCTTCCTCTCTTCTCCGGAGCAGAGAAGACAATTGCAAATATTTTGAGGGGAAATTCGGTACATTTCATTTTTGAGGTGAAATTTAATAAAATCATCTGGTAAACTTTGCTAAAAAAATTGCTTGTTATTTTTCTTACGCAAAATTTCATCTCGGACCAGCATGCTCTTTTTTCCATTTTGTGAAGAAATTGATTATTTTAAAAACCCAAGCCAGTTTCAATGCTTTTGGATTGGTTTTTTGTTGATTTGGCATTTTTTGTAAGACACTAACTAGCTAAAGTTTTTTGAGATGACAAAGAAATAAAACAAGAGCCAAATCCACAAAAATAATGAACTTTACTACGACCCGGGTTTCATCAAGTGATTATGCTGTAATACTGTGAAACCCAGGTCGCAGTAAAGTTTATTATTTTTGTGGATTTGGCTCGTGTTTTATTTCTATGTTATCATGTTTCGCTTCCACTCCATATCGCCTATCGCCATTATCTTCAGAATTAGTTTTTAGGGATACCAGTGTTTCTCGTTTGAGGGGGTAGAAATAAAACTTTGCCAGGGAATTTGAGAATTCCTCTGAAGAATGACCCGTAAGCGTTGAAACTGGTCGGAGTTGTTCAAATATTGTGGAATAATCTAAATCTATTTCTTCACAAAGTGTCTTAGAAGTTCCATAACGTTTGGCTCTTAATATATACAAAAGTTATATTTTTCCCCTTCTCTCAACCTGGGGTCTCGCGATGGAACTAGCAATCCCCAGCCCCAGCAGTTTCTACTTATTCATCGGCCTCCTTCCTCCTTTACCATCCGCCATCCAGGAAATTTATTCCAAGTAATTTAAATTAAGTTAATGAACTCCTGCTTCATTTCGTCAAATACCAAACGTGTATCAAACGTAAGTATAAATACACTATATATGCACTAACCACCCACCCACCCACTTCATATACACTAACCACCTATCACCAAGATTCCAAGGTATAACCGTGCACAGAGGCGTATACAGCATATTTTTTTTTTCATGAAGAACTTCGATAGATAAAGCTTTGCTCCCCACCCTAATTCATATTGTCTACTTTTGGTTTTATTTTTTTGATTCTACGACGGCTATTTTCATATTTTTCACTCAACGTACAAATACTTAGACTTTTTCATCAGTCAAAACATTGCCTAGGTTATCTCGGGGCCACTTAGTGTTATTAAATGTACTATGAGTAAAACTTTTTTTTACATCAATGCACACCTATATGTAATCTTGGATTTTTACTTGCCTTCAATGAGCCGATTCTAACGAATTCAAAGTTATTGCCATAATTATCATCTCTAGAAACTGTGCTTCATTTTCGTAAATGAAAGTGGCCATAGAAGTTTTTTATATCGGGCTATATCAGGAATATATAGTTATTATGATAAAATTTAAACGCATGGAAGCGTCGATAAAAAAATTGCAAACATTTTTATGCAAATTATTACCGCAGTAATTTCCTATTTTCGTTGAATAAATAGTAATTTCTGTGTATCCGTACTAAAAATAAAAACGTTCAGAAGAAACAAGGGCACAAGAGAAGCGGTTTTGGCCCTCAGGCTACTTATAGAGAAGAGAATAGAGAAGAATCTGCCGACGTTTGTTGCATTTGTAGATTTGGAGAAGCCAGTGACAACGTGGATTGGAATATGATGCTAAAGGTTCTGAAAAAAATTGGAGTATCATACAATGACCGAAGAGTTATCCACAGCTTGTATAAAAACCAGGTGGCCATTATCAAATCAGGACCCAGCAGTACAGAAGCAAGCATAAATAAAGGAGTGAGGCAAGGATGTGCACTGTCTCCCGTATTATTCAATCTCTACAACGAGAAAGCCATCCAAGAAATCAAAGAAAAGTCTCCGGGAGTGAATATCCACGGGGAGAAAATCAGCATGCTACGATTCGCCGATGACATAGCAGTCATGGCAGAAACATAAGGAGATTTACAGAAGACACTAGGAAATATGGAAAGAACAATGACCAGATATCATCTGAAGATAAATAAAAAGAAAACTAAGGTATTGGTATGCAGTAAGAGAAAGGACACCTGGACCAATGATAGACTAGGAAAACAAAAAATCGAGGTGGAAGATTTCTGCTTACTGGGAAGCCGAGTAACCAGCGATGGACGAAGTAAAAGAGAAATTGCCAGTAGAATTGCCCAAGCAGAAAGGGCATTTTACCAGAAGAAGATTCTGCTTGAAGCTGCAAATACAAGAGTTGAAGTGAGGAAACATTTCATTAGAACACACATCTGGAGCGTTCTACTATATGGTAGCGAAGCATGGAAAATAACAGCGGCAGAGAAGCCCAGGCTGGAAGCATTTGAAATGTGGTGCTACCGAAGAATGATGAAGAAAAAATGGATTGATCGAGTGACAAACGAAGAAGTGTTAAGAAAAGTGGGAGAGAAGAGATGTCTGCTGAAAACATTAATAAGAAGACGGGGCAACTTAATAGGCCACATCTTGAGACACGATGGCCTGACGAAGACAATCGCCGAGGGAAAAGTGAACGGGAAGAATGGAAAAGGCAGGCCTCGCATGAGGTATATGGAGCAAGTTGTGATGGATGTAAAAGAGAGGAGCTACGTCCATATGAAGAGGTTGGCCGATAGAAGAATCGAGTGGAGGGCTGCGTCAAACCAATCCTAGGATCGTTGACCGATGATGATGAGTGACATATAGAATGTAAAATAGTTTTTTCTAAAATTTTATTATTTGCCAAAAACATAAATATACATCGAGCAGCTGCTTGTAGAATAGTTAAAAACTACAACAAGAATTCAGAATAAAGCTCACAATACTGAAAAGTAGGTATATATTAATTTACTAGTAGTATTTAGTTTACTAAATCAATGGCTGTTTTGCGCTCATGTTGATAATTATTTTTTGTGCCGACACAATAGGTTTTTAACCATCCTGATAGTTATTTGTTAAATAGTAATAAATTTATAAATATGAATGACACCTTTCCAGGAAATGATTTGATATTGTCCGTGAAAGGAAAAACAGATAATGCGTTTCAGATGAATCCACAGATTTATATTTTCATAAAAATTTAAAATAGATGAAGAGAATAAAGTGCTTTATCAAAGCGAATGAGGAGGATAAAAAAATAATTTTGCAAGCTAAAAATCAACCTCAGTAAATGTGACGCAAGAAGTAAGACCTGAGATTTAGCGGAAAGAAGAAAGATTAGATTTAGTTATCATTATAAAATAACTATAGACACTGCTGTACAGAGATCAGATAAGTAACCTGCCCGGATTAACAGCTGCACTTTTATCCGGCCCGTGTAGACTTTTAATTCCCAATAGAAAGCAAGTACTAGGCATTAATCATAAACTACATTTTTATTCCATTTAAGTACAGGCAATAGTCAATTATGTTCAAATGGAACTTGGAGCTTTCATTATAGCCCTTAAAAGAAGTATGTATCTAGCAAAGATAAACTGAACCTGTTAATTTGTTGTTTCAAGAAAAAACGCACTGAAGTTTTTATGCCTTTTCCTTAACTTGAGATTAGTCATTGATCATCTCCTTGATTTCCACAAAAGTAACGTAAAGAGCAGTCGTAGAATTACAGCATAAATAAGGTACTTTACACTGATTACTGTCACAGTCGTTTAATGCATGTATCGCCGTATGTATATACCTAAAAAAACGCAACTTTCATCTAGTATAAGAAATGAAATTCGCGCTCAGAGAAGTTCATGATTATACCATTGGTAGCGCTTCATCGCTTTCTACTTATTTCGTGACTCCATTGTTTCTCAGAAGACCGCGGGTTGCGTTAAAATTGTTTACCAATAATTAGCCGGTGTGAATGTTGTAGTAATGAATGAAGTCAGCACTCCCTACGTGCCGAAAATTATCGTGAGCATTAAGAATGACCATGTACAACTGTAGCGTGAGTTTTGGGAGCATGTTTGTGTATTATTAATAATTGCAGGGTATCCCTGATCCTGTTTGTGAAAGGGCTGGAATCGTCGGGAAATGGGTTGCCGGTGACAAACTTGGCATACACGCATTTAGTCATGTTTCTGCTAAGTCCCCAGGTAAGATTAATTTCATTACGAAGAACTATTTGAAATATGTTTCTTCTATTTTAGTCGTTTCAGTAAACAGTCATTCTAGAAATGCAATGTTGGAAGTTGTTGAAATTATGATCTATTTGTACGTTGTCTATACAATACCTACATTATCTATTGCTCTTTCATAGATAAGCCGAGCTGCTTCGTAGGCAATAATGCCTTTGTTCATCTTCTTAAGTTGGATGTTGTGCTATATGAACCTGTCATGAGGAAACTTGTAAACGAATCAAATGGAACATTTCTCGCTGTTCAGAATGCGAAGAAGAACAAAAATGCTCCTGGTGACACTCAGACAGAATTTCTAAAACTCAGCAGGCAGTACAGGTGTGCTGTGGTCTTGATTAATCTTACCTGCCATTTTATGGATTTTGTAAAATATTTACTCGGTTTTTCGCCACTTAGGTCTATTGTGAGGGCCTGTTTAGAAAACCTTCAAGAAATTGCCGCCACCTGTCCTTCCAAAAGAGACCAGTACCTGAAATATGTTGCTATATTTTATAATATTGAGTACATATGGCATTTATGTGAAATACTCTTCATTGATATCACACCCGGTAAGGCATTATGTATGTACTTGATAGGATGGCCATTGTATTTATGTGCAATACTCTTCATTGATATCACACCCGGTAAGGCATTATGTATGTACTTGATTGGATAGCCATTGTATTTATCGTGTTCATTCACATTGGCTCAACAAGCCCTTAGTATTTATTTCAATTCTCAATCAGTACTAATGTGTACACAAATATTGGTTAGTTAAATCTATGACTTTTTAATAAATTCAAGGTTCGATAAATAACCACGATAAATCCTGCTGATCTGCACATTGGCAAGATTTACGCTGGGAAATAGTCACCCACCTTGACTGGAATTCAATCCCAGATCCCCCAAATTACCACCAAGTGCTTTGGTCAGTTTCAGTTAACAATTGCTTTCTGATCAATTATACTTCATTGGTAGCTTAACTGGTTTCAGCACTTGGTGTGAATATAGGTATCCAAGATCAAATCCCAGTCAACGTGAATGATTGTTTTCTCTGTAGAAAACTTGCTATTCCATATCTTCTGTTATAATTATGATATTTATTGTGATAAATTTCATCTTTCTGCTTGCCAAAGCAGAAAGCAAAAACAAATACCTCAGTAAAAACTGTGCCAGAAAGCTTAATGAGTTTCAAGGTGAATTGATGAACGTTATCTTTCTTTTTTCTCGGTTCCAATCCAATGTTACATTTGAGAAAAATAATCCCATGTTACCAACTATTATAATTATGCATTACATAGTGTGTATTTATTTTTACCACTTTCAAATATTTTCATAATGCAAGTATTCCACACTGCCATTATATGTGTTGGTTTTTAAAATTTGTGTCTGTATAACTTGATACCCTCCCGTTATTATTTTGCATTTAAATTTCTGTTGCCATTAAACTTAAATGTCCATTTCCTTCCCTTGAAAGGCTGGCCAATTCAAGAATGAGTATTAATGCAGAATTTTATGTTTGAATTCTAATTTCAGATTAATGGTGTACATATATACTGTTTTTAATGGCAAATCATAAATTCTTGCCTATTCCTATAGGGGATGCCGTATTACCTCAGCTCTTGGAGTGGATACGGTTTCATTTCCCAAAGTGTGATCAGCAAACAACCAGAGTAATCACAGCAATGGAGGGAACTTCTTCCAGCAATTTAGGGGGCAGTGGAGGGGCAGAGAACCATTCAGAATACTGGCAGGCCTTAAATGGGCTAGTGCTTCAAGGGCGAGTTGGTGAAGCCAGGGGACTTCTTCGCTTGCATTCATCATCACGCCTAGAGCCATTCCGTGCTCTGGATGAAGCTCTAAGGACAATGCCCGTTTATGCTGTATGTATCTAGACTGAAAGTGACTTGACTTTCCTCATCATCAAAAGTATTACACTTTTTTTATAGCATTATTGTTGAAAGTAAAGCACTTTGTGTATGTAAGATGGCCAAAAATTAAGCCACACAAAGAAATGAAAGTCACAATAGCATGCTGATGAAGGCATTCAGAAATTATTGTTTTACCTTGTGGGATATTTCAGAAACAAATGGAGATAAAAAAGGAAATATTAATTAGTAATTATCCAGTAAAAAATCAATGAAGATTTATAATATATAGTGAATTTCTTTGTCTGTGGCAGAAGGTAATTTAATTGTTATTGAGATAATTGTCAAAGTAATTTGTTAGGAACTTGAATGTAGTGAAATATGAAAATGCCAATGAAGCCATTTAATTAGGTCATCAGTCAGTTCACTTCATTATTCTTTGCTACTGCAGTTTTTTTTGTTCATAAAAATTACAGAAATTCATTAATATTAAAGGTACTCAGTCAAATCAGTATATTACCTACATTTGTGAAGGAACTGTTAGCATGAGTATTTTCATCATTTGTTTAAGTTGTGCCTTTTTTCAGTAGTTTACAGTAATTTGCTATAGTTCTACATGATAATCCAAAATTGACTCATAGGTACTCCTTGCATGTAAAATTTTCCGATCACTTGGTGTATAATTGGTCTGGCACTTACTCTAGAAGCTTAGTTTTTAACATCATGTCACATGGGCAACACTCATTAATTCATTATCTCTGCACAATTATTGCTCACCATACTTGAAAGCCCTCAGTATACCTCTATCCATGAAAATGGGAGTTTAACCCTAACAAAATCCTTACTACATTCCTACATAAACGTTGTAATTCATCTTAAAAAGAAAATGTCATAAGTTAATCCAGCACATATAAGCCAAGTGCAGGCAAGAAAACTGCTCTCCAGGCTCAGGTCCTGCAGCACCTGGGAGTGCACATAAGTACTTGCACCCTCTAACTTTGTAGGATATACAGTAAACTCTCGATAATACGAAGCACGATAATATGAAGTTTTGATTATACGAAGCAAAACGGCCAGTCCTGACAAAAATCCTATAGTAATAACATGGCAATATTCGAAAATACGAATTTTTTGAAATTATAAACTTTGGGCCCAGTCCCCAAAAACAAATGGAATTCATTTTTACAAACCTCGGCGAAGATACACCTGCTACTGGGATCTTTCCTCTCCCCAACCATCACAGACTGTTAACTCCCCGGCAGTCTAATAATCCTTCAGGAGACGATGTGGAAAATATGCCGAATCACACTCCATTTGTCAACAAGGTCTCAGTAGTAGAAAAGAAACAATATTACCTCGGAAGATCATTTATTCCGGTGATGATAGATGGAAGATGCTACATGTAATAACCTGTGAATGATTTTTTTTCTGGAAACAGGCTTAGTTCCATACTTTTTAATAGCTATGATTGGGCGATAGGAGACAACTAAAGCATGGTTGGGCCAGCTGCTATCCTAACAGCGTAGATGTTTGAGGAAAATGTCTATTTTTAGCATCCATACTAGATTCCCATTTCTACTGACTGTTCCATAAATAAAATTCTTATTACAAAATATTCCTTTTTTGTTTTCTATACCTTTTCCATACGGGGACAAAATTTCACCAACACTACGATTGCTGACTTAAAAGCATCGACATAGTAGGTACATATTTTACAATCTTTTAAGACATGCCTCTTTTGAGAATGCTTTCACGAACGACCACAAAAGATATATGTTGCCGAAGAGAACAAAAGTTGGAGAAAACAAAGATAAAACTTTTTTCACGACTCCTTTAAAATGTTCGAATATACAAAGTGCCGATTTTCCGGTCCCTCTGACTTCGTATTATCGAGAGTTTACTGTCATTCGTCATCTCTTTGTTTCTCAATACGAACTGTGCAACTACATTCAGTAGCTGTAAGGACTCTCTGTCAGTGACACAGGGCTGAAAGTAGTGGTTTGATCCATTTCATCCATCAAGAGGTAGTGCTGAAGAGTGGTTTTGTTAGGTGTGGCTTATCAACAATCCTCAGAAATTTTTCTCACTCCCACCGTTTGTAGTGGCAAGCAAGATGAAACCACATGTTTGATTTTTCATTCTCTTTATTAATTTAAAATCGGAAAGTATTGATGTGTGATGCACAGATGTTCATAATTTAAAAGATATTCATAAATTTGAGAAACCTAAAATTCTGAGTGATAATAAATTTCAGTTAATGCATTTTCTATGAAGGGTCACTACTACCCTCTCAATCTGGTTTGACGCACAAATGTATGGACCCTTGCCACCTCAAGCTAAGGACTGGATTTCTTTTCTATCTCTCATTCCTTTTTTACACTCATAATGGTTGTAGAGTAGAGAGGGCTGCATCATGCAGCCCTTGAATGAAATTTGAAAGTACTTCTTTCCAGAATTAAAATACACCAATCTTTAACCTTTTCCACTCGCGTTTCCACCTTGACACAGCATAGCTCAATACCAACTCACGTGTCGAGTGTCACTCGACACATGATATCCAGGGGTATTTAAAATTAAATTCCGAGTGGACTACTGGTATAGAGGGTGAAAAAATCTGAGTGGAAAGTGTTAATCCACTCAAGAAATTTAAATATGCCATGCTTGAACTTTGGAAAACTTTAATGCCATATTAAGGGGTAAAATCAGTTCCTAAAATAGGAAAAATAATGAAATCTAGTAAGGATGCAAGTTTTTTGTGGATGTTTTATCACCAAGCTGCAGTGTTTTTCATGGAATGATCATTTTATGTAATTTCACAAAGCAAATTCTTTTTCCCCCTACAGCTCTCTCTTCCATTGCTTTAAATCAAGAACTATTACTTACTAATATTTTTTTCATGTTTGTCTGCAACTAATTAATAACCATATAACAATAATCATTGCACCAAATTGGCCATACTTCTTTTTATGCAATTCACATAGATTCAAAGTGGTTAAATTCATCATGCATATTGAATGTGTTTATGTAGGTTCATCTATTTAAGGTAAATTTGGAATAATTTCATATAGGTACCAGAATAAATTTATTTCATTTTATGGTGTATTGATCATCTGTGATCACTTATGTATCATTATTTTCAGGTTTATGGAGGTCTTTCAGTAAACGAGTTTGAAATGCGTTGGAAATGCTGGCAAGTTTCTTGTAACAACAAAATAGGAGCTGGTGTATTTGCATCATGGCCACAATTGGAATTCATTATGAAAGTAAGTAAAGGTCTATGTATTACAGTTGTGAATTTTTACTTCTTTACTGCCTTAAAATGTGCTTTCATATATATGCACCTTGTGTCTTGGGCTCTTGTTTTCATCTAGTCGAAATAATTTCTTCGCAGCATTTAAAATGTAAACTTCATAATGGCCCCCTAGTAATTAGAGGAGTATCGTGTCTCTGTGAGGAACTCTGCTGAAATTCATTAGTTACTTCTAGCAACTTTGGCCATGATTTGCTCTTCCCTTTTTTTAATTCAATTTTTGAAAGGCCAGAATGTTTGTAACATTTTTGTTCAGATATTACTTTGTCTCGTAATTTTATTTAAGTTGTGAAGAAATTATGGGAAGGTGTTGATTGTGAAAAATCTGAAAATTCATCATCAAGGATCTATAAATAATGGAAGTTTTTGCACAATACCTGCTTGTCCTGTGCTCCCTTGCCGTTCCTGATTTGGGGTATCTATAGCTATTTCTTCTTCTTAGCAGTCACTTCGCCCTTTCATATCACCCACTGATCCTCATGATCCATCCATTATCCAAAATACATATTCTTTTACTTCAATTTCCCCTACTTCCTAGTATGTTTACTTGTGTTGTAGCCTTTAGAGGTCTGTTGCCTCTGTAAATTTCCTCTCTTTGCATGCTCACTTTTCTCCCATTGAATTTCCTCCCCTGCCATATTGAACTCTTCTTAATTCATCTTCCTCACCCATCCAGATTACCTACTTCATCCTCCTCCAAGGCCACTTCACAAAATCCTTTAACCTACAATCGTCCTCATTCTTCCAAGACCAAGTTTCAATGCTTCAGTCTTTACTGATATTTTTTTAAGCCTCCATCATTTATTCTCTTCTTTTAGGAAACACTTCTTATGCCTTGATGCAAAGATTTTTCTCATACTCTTGGTGCTAAAACAGATTTTGTCCTAATGCTACCCAGATTTGTGAATTGTTCCAATGCTCATGCCTAATCTAATGCCTTCAATTTTGTTAGTCTGGTTAATGTTCATCCCACACCTATCATGATGACCTTTTATGCACTCAACCCAGGCTCTAATTCCTTGGCTGATTGCCATGGTCATCAATAAATCTGATTGACTCAATGAGCTCATAGCCTGTTTTAATTTTCATTCAAGCTAAACCCTTCTGCCACACACATCTCTCACTGCCCACCTTTTTTCTCCATCCTCTGCGTAGGCCCTCTGTGGCCTTAGCCAGAAATAAATTTCCAATAGGTTGCCTATCCTTCTAGTCCTAATTTCTGAAATATTTCATTATTTCTGCTCTGACTACCCTATAAAATGTCTTCTTCAAACCTATTGCACTAAAGTATCCTGGTTATAATCCTTTCTATGTATCAGTATTCTCCTTACAGCCAAAAGATTACCTAAATTTTTCCCTTTCCTTAACACACTGCAGTTGATGGCAAACAGTGTCATCATTGTCTTGTGCTGAGAGCAAGGTGATGCCAATTGGTGTTTGTAGTCACTAGGCAAATCTGCTGAGCATAAAGCTGTCACTCTGCAAGATTTTTTTTAAATTCTACATGTAACAATTTTATTAACACAGCATGGTCTTCTCCTTAGTAATCATTTGTTCTCTGATACTTCTATTTGCTTAGTCTAAGGGCTAAATTTGCTGCATCTAACTTCTAGGTGTCAGTGTTTCCCAAGTGATGGGACATGTTCCACTAGTGAGGCTTCGAAGCTTATTGGAAGGGAGTCATGCCAGCTGAATATATTGTCCACACTTGAATTATGTGAGAATAGGTATCTTAATTACCTACATCTAAAATGTACATGTTTAACTACAAAATTGCAATAAGTCAAAAAATTAAACTTCATGTTCCATGACTTGGTTTTCCTGAGGATGAGAAGTGACATACAGAGTCTAAGAGTTTGGGAACCGCTTGTCTATATTGCTTATATTTTTCTCATATTTCTTCCTCTTAGACATCGAAATCATTGCTATAGTCACTGTCTAATCATATAGTCTATTTATTATGCTTTGGATAAGTTCAAAAAATTCTTCTTCCCCTTTTTCTCTGAGCTCATGTATAGTTCTGTAGGTGTATTTTCTGTTCTGATGTCCTAAAGAGCTTAAATTTTCCTAAACACCATCTGTATTTTACTGTGAAATATCACTGGCCCCAAGCATTCCTTATCCACCTCATATTCCCATTCTTAAATAATTCAGGATGAATCTCATGGCTCACCAGGTTCCTCTGAGATTTCTTTTACTTTTCCTGTGTACAGTTTATACCAGCCATTTTATTATTTCGAATGAGGACAGCATTTCATTCTTTTTGTTGTTTGTGACAAAATACCTTCATAAACACATGCATGTCTATTTTTTTATTTCAGAATGAATTTTGATCCTGATATATTTATTTTATGGTTATTTATATGTGTAGAATTGATCTCCTGACCTTGAAAAACTTCTTCAATTTTCAGATATTGACTGGGCAAGACAGTGCTCTTGAAGAAGCTGTGAGAGAATGTGAGTCATGGGAACAGTTGCTAGCCGCATGGTTACTCTACACAGACCCCACAGTGAAGTCCTTTCATTTGGGCTCACATGCTCAGCAGTGCATAAAACAATTTAGGGGCCTTGGTGGAAGGACAGCCATTGATTCCCTGATTTTGTCTCTAATGGAATCAAATTTACATCAGGTAACCTTCTAAGTTTACTCATATGTATTTTAATAATAGTACAATTGTAAGATATTACCGTATTTATTCATGTAAGCCACACACCTTTTTTCCCTAAACGCCGGTGAAAAAATTGGGGTGCGCGGCATACACGAATCCTCCAGATTTTCTTGTAAGCCACGCACCATTTTTCTTCAAATTCCTGTAGTTTTTTGCTCCTAAGTTTTGCATTCTGTGAAAATATCAACGTAATTGGTAAGTATGGTCTAGTAGTAAATCGTACATCGTAAAGTATTCTGAAATGTCAAAGTAATTAGTAATAAACATCCACGTTTAACAAAGTCTGAGCATACAATAGTACGTGAAGAAACGCTAGATCAGAAACACCACTTGACAAAGTAAAAGATTTATCATGTATAGATCATACGTAGGAAAACACATTGTAGCACTGATATGTATTTACATTACTGCATCCTGTAAGCCGGCTGGCCGCCGTCCCCGGTGGCGGCGGGGTTAATCCCTCGCCTGTCGTTCGCAGGGTCGCGGGTTCGAGTCCCGCCCGGGGAGGATTTTTCACTGTCCGGGGCATGGATGTTAGTGATTGTGTTATCTGTTAATTGTAAGAGAGGACCAGACAGTCCTAAATTCGCAGATCAATAAAGACAAGTTTAATTTAATTTAAGCTGCCGCAAGGGGGGGCGGCGTCTTCATGTCTTTTCAAAATCTTAAGAGGAGTTTGTTTCGGTATCACGTATATGTAGCAACATTTTTCTTAATAGATAGCTCCTTTTGCATACACATTAAAGCTACATTGCAAAGACAGGACAAAGAATTTGTTACATAAGGGCAATAGTCGTATGCTCATAGATTATACCTTCTGAATATCCGTACTATCCGCTCCGAGTGTGAGAGTAGTAAACGAGTTCGAATCGATCATTAAGCATATAAAAATAATTTGCTATTATCGCCCTAAAATAAATTCTGAGGTGAAATTGCGATTGTTTCCTGTGAGTACAAAACTTCATATTATAAGCAATGCTGAAAAAATAGAAAATCGAACTGCAGGAAGAAAATGTGGTGTATCTGGATCTAGCAGTGAGGAAAACTAAAAATGAGAACTGTTATGATATGATTATTCATTACTGATTTATGATTGTATTTCCGGGAATGTTTTTTTCTTTAGTTTTATAAGAATTATAATTGTTATCACATTGAGCTTAGTCTTTTTCGTGTGTTCCCAAGACTTTCTGGTGTTGTTAAATCATCCCAGTCCACAGCTACTGCACAGAGAGCAGAACCTCCTAATCAAAGTCTTGCTGCCCATAGTCAAAAAAGTTGTATAAAAGCAAAATGCTTGATAATATCATTTGGGTAGATGCTACTAAAGGATAGATCCATGAAATATTAGTATGTAGTTGTTAATAGGGAATATGCGTGAAATTTGTTTCTTGTGTATTAATGATGTACTTGATGTGAAATTTTCTCACCAAATTAGATACATATGTCAGCGTTCATACCAGTCAGGGAAGTCATGGAAATGTCAGGGAAATAGAAATCGGGACTGGAAGTCATGGCGTTGTCAGGGAAATTAGATTCTGGTCGGGGAAAAATTCCAGAGGCGCAGAAAAAAAGATGAAAATCATGGTTGAATGTACAGAGCGTTTCTGCGCTCAAGCGAAAGGTGCGTATTTTGTTGCCAACAGCTTGCCGTCCTGGCTGGGCGGCACGGGGCAGTGCCGACTTGGTGGCTCGCTCGGGCTCGGGATCTGGCTGCTTGGTCTGCTGGTCCTATGTTTTGTTTTTGAATTTTGACTGGAATATGTTACTTTCCTGGGATAAATTAATTTTATTTCACTATATACCTTGCTGCATTTTCCCATAAAATCCCTATACATATGTGACTGCTTTGACATTCATATAAATTCAGGAAAATTTCAAAAATTGGGACTGGAAATCAGGGAAATTGAAAATGGAAAGTTGGTATGAACCCTGATATATGTATAAGCCAAAATTTTCTATGCCAACCACAAAGATTATTAATTGCTATTAAAATGTTCCCGAAAATTGATGAAAGTCACGTGATCTGAGATGCCTTCTGATGTCACTGCATGGTAAAGGTTCCATATTACCACAGAAACAGACGTTTATTTTAGAAAAAAATTAAGTGAATATGCCGTTTTGAGGATTTTAGCCATCCCTTGATTGAAATGATGACTGAAACTGGGCACTATACATGTATTGTACAATTTATGGATTATTGGCTCATTACGATACATACCACTTAAATAAAAATCAAAATGCATCTGTTTATTGCATTAAACAAATGAGATAAGTACAAACGTTTTCACCAAGTATCCATTAAACAACTTACCTCCACATACAACTGATAAACAAAGCCCATAGTGCCGTGACATCATGTGAAGATGTGTTTTCAAGCTGCTGAAAAGGTACAATTTTTAAAGAGTAATGTCTTTGTAACACGACTTAATTCTTCAGTGACATTTTTGCCGAGAACATTTTAGCTAATAAATTTCACATTCAAAGAGTTATAAAAAATAGTGCATGAACCTCATTCGAAAGGAAATATCTCAAAATACGACAGGGAAATAGATTTCATTTGATTAGAAGGCATCCATTTGTTACTTAATGCTGATGATTTCCCACTTTTTCAGCCCTCCCCTCTCATAAAACTCTGTAAGATTCTCTAAGAACCACCTTCCCTGAATCACATAACACTACCAATGAGCATCCCCCCTCTATCTCACTCCCCCCTTCACCCTCCACCATATTTGAGAATACTAATTAAGCACATTCTTTATAACTTTTAAATAATGTGTTTATTGCTCAGTACTGTTATTTAAACTTATTATTATTTGTATTATATATATAATACTACTTATTATTTCAAGCTAGTATGAATTTATAATATGTTTACCCTTCTCCAAAGGTTGCAGAAAGTTGGAATTCTGCCCCCCCTCCCCCCTCCCCTCCTTTCTGCTGACAAAACATTGTATCTGTTGCCTGCCCCCCTCACTCAATCAACATTTAGCATTACATGTATAGAATAGAATATTTTATTGGTCCAGAGATTTTACATTGCAAAATATAGGACAGGTCACAAAAATGAAACAATCATGTAAATCATGAACTTTGTACAATATGGTGGATTTTACAAATATATGCATACATTAATTAAATAAGTTTGGCAATTTTCCACAAAAAAATCTTTACTTCGACCGGTTTCGATGTGATACATCATCACCTGATGATGATGTATCACATCGAAACCGGTCGAAGTAAAGATTTTTTTGTGGAAAATTGCCAAACTTATTTAATTATGCTGACCATTAGTACCATGTGATACATCATCATCACCTGATGATGATGTATCACATCGAAACCGGTCGAAGTAAAGATTTTTTTGTGGAAAATTGCCAAACTTATTTAATTATGTTATTCCACCATATAACGCCTGAAACGTCTCTTTTTATATGCATGCATATTAATATTTATAAACAGTCATCTAAATAGTCTTTGACACTGTAATAACATTTATCTAGCAGGAAGTTTTTCAACTGGTTTTTAAATGAGCCCCTTGAAGGGGAATCTTTTAGGCTGGCAGGTACATAAATGATTATAATGATTATAATAAATATTTTAATGGCAGTGTGGATATATGGATGGTCCCTTATGTACACTTATTTTTTTAGGAAACAATAAATGTCATTAATTGTTCAAAGTGTTATTCTTTTGAAAGTTAAGAATATTAGTTTTGCAAAGCATAAACAGCTTTTATATTATAAATAATGACTCACCTTCCTTTTATGGTAAAAATGATAATTCAAATAACGATAAGCATGTACCAATGGTCAGCTTAAAGATCACAGAAAAGATCATAAGAAAGAGATAAGTCATCAATGTTGGTCAGGTTTCTTGGTGATTTCATTCTTGTTGGCTATTTGGAGCAGGAGATAAAGTGCAGCGGATTTCCATCTACTCAAAGTCAAAATTTTATGAATTAGGTAGGTACAGTCATGAAGCTACCAACTCAAAGACATTATTATTTTGCTGGGATAAACCTGAAATTTCATTCCTCAAATGTTTCCCGATTGAGACATGCTCTTCTTTTGTAGATTTAATGTGTTTACTCTTGTTGTCCCTGAAAGTTAAACTGTTTCTCTTTATTTGATCAGGTGATAAAGCAACTGCAACAGACTGCTGAGTCAGGATGGTTTGCCACGCACCTTACTGATTTGCTGTTTCACTGTGGGAGACTAAATATTCTTGATGGACAACAAAACAAGTAATTTCATTGATAAGCTTATGTATTCAGATTTACTTATTGTGCCCAGTGCTATTCTAATACACGAGTGTTCGCACACACTCACACTGGCTTTTAGTGTATTTCGTTGATGCAGTATGGTAGAGCATAATAATATTATTTTGCATTCATGCTTATAACAGTTAATCTTACCTCATTCATGGCATAAGAAATCCTAAAGCAGTAATGATATGCTGTCCTTTCCATTGCATGATAATTTGGACCAGGAAGACAAGTACATATTTGTATTACTTATTGCTATCATCTGTTAAATAGATTTCTATATTTAACATTTCTGCCTTCTGCGTGAAAAAATTTTGCCCCAAATTTACCTTTTGATTTTTTTTACCTTACCAATTTAGTTTGTAAGTAGATTTTCAATGGACATCTTAACCAGTGCCCATGACCTAACATTCTTTTGTTCCTTTATTTTAGCGTTGCTCATAAGCTTCGTGAGTTTCTTCTACTTGACTATGGCACAATGTTACTTGGGCATGAGTCACTGTGGCAGGTAAGGATTCATCCCTATATATACTTATTGTCTTAATAATTAGTCAATAATTTACTCATTTTCTGGTTTTACACCAGTTTAAATTTGTTTTGCGGTATAATTTATAGCCTACCTATTGCTTGTCTAATGATATTTCTTACTTTAAAAAATTGCTTCTGCCCTAAGCTGAGACCCATATTCATTGTCTCGAAGGGTGATAGTTCTCATTAAAACTTCCCTAATTACTTAAATTTAAACTTAATCATGAAAAGCTGCCATATGTTATTCGTAGGTGATGTCCAAGATTGGATTTACCAATGCATTTACCTAGCTTTTGAAGCTCCAAAGTTCAATCTCCTTTTAGTATTGTATCAAAATCTGTTTCCATTTTATCTACTGTTTTTCCTATCAGTACTGATGGTGATCAGTTTTTGTTTTTAAATACAATGATGTTTATGTGTGAATTGGCATCATTCCCTCTTGTGAAACACAAGTGTATGCAAATTTCATAATTTCTCATTGAATAAATGTTATTAATGTCATTAATAATTTGCAAAATCTCTCAGAAATTCTGTTCATTTACACGCATTATTTTGTGATGTCTTGGTCAGGTGACTTAATTGTTGAAAAGATTCATTGCTTGAATATTTTTCCTGTGTCCATGACCAGTCATTTGCATTGGATAAGAAGAAATCATCATTTACCGTATTTAAGACCTACCTACTGAACAGTAGCTAATGATGTGCCTCAAGCATGCATATTGATTTTGAAATAATGTGTGTTGAATTCTTACATATTACTGAGCAGAAGCACCTCACCTTACTCAATATTCTAAATTTATAATTTATAGCATTATCGATATTTTCATTATTTCACATTGAACTACTAATTCTCCTTGCACCCTCTAAATTAAAAAGATGTCAGCATCACCCAAGTCTGTTCAAGCTCTTTACACAACCTTGCTATGATAAATATTCCTGTCCATCAATCTATGAGACTTTCTGCTTTGCAAAGTTGAGTCTATGAATTTGGATTTCCTTAAGAAATGCATGTAAATTTAATATGTGGAATTGGCTTGAATTATCAATTAAAGATGGCCACTTATGTCATGCTGCCTAACTTGTGC
This sequence comes from Platycnemis pennipes, assembly GCA_933228895.1. Classification (NCBI taxonomy): domain Eukaryota; kingdom Metazoa; phylum Arthropoda; class Insecta; order Odonata; family Platycnemididae; genus Platycnemis; species Platycnemis pennipes. Next base: position 113,497,301 of record OW121847.1, read on the forward strand.
AGTATGTACTACCTTATGTCAGCTTGGAGTATTACAACATTGAATTTTCTTTGTAGGTTGGTGTTAGCTACTTGGACCATTGTCCAAATTCAGGAGAATCTTGCCTCAGTTTACTTCTACCAAGAGTGCCTCTGACTTCAGAAAAGAGAGCTTTAAAAGTAATGCAAATAGCCAAACAAAGGGATTTAAGGCACATAGGTGGGTATGGTTAGCTTTTGTTTTTTTTTGTTCATGTGTAAGTATATATCAGTATGGTGAGCAATGATCCACCACTTCCTAACCTGATAAAAATAAATTTTTTCGGTGTGTTGTGTGATCATTCTTTCTACTACAGTAACTAAACTGTAAAAGTTAAGATGCCAACAAGCAACTCTATACTTTTTAATTGGATATTAAGTATTTTCCAGCATGTAAGATGCTATGGAATGTAAGATACATCCTTTTTTTAGCTAATATTTTGGGAAAAATATAATTATCCTACAGTGCTCATGAGATGTATAAGATACAGGTAATTTTCTGTGGACTTTATCTAGACAAACAGACATAAGCCAGAAAATATGGTTTTATATGTTTTTGTATGGTGGTGTTCCATTCATAAACTTTACTTTTATTCTACTATTACCAAATTGAAAATATAAAGATAGGCCTAATGGTTTTAAATTCACCATTTTGTTTATTTTTCAGTGCTGACCACTTGCAAAGTCATGGGCAAGAGAGCACTTGCTCGAGGTCAATGTGGTTTAGCCCTTGCTTGGGCCTTGCGCTCAGAAGATGCTGCATTTGCAACCCATTTGGCTGATCGTTTTCTTGAGGGCTACAGTGCATCTGGAGAGTTTGCCTCCGAGTCTCACTCATATTTAGATCTCCTTGATAATTTGGGATCCTGCATGCTAATAAGTGGCCGTCTTACATTCCTAGGTAATTTCTTCACCTGTATCAGTAAAAAAAAATCTATCTCAATCTTTAATTGAAGGGAGCATGTGGACATTCACAGTAATTTGTATAAATTGCTTTTCTAAAAGTATTTAGGCCTTGAATAAAAGTAAAATAATTCTCATTGATTATTGGTTACATCCTTTCTTGTTTGATAAATGCTGAGAGTGCATGATTAACAAATATGGAAATTTGGGCATGATCCCTTTACCCTCCGTAATATTATTTACCTAGTTAAAATATGCTTGATTAACAGCTGGTACATGAAATAAATGGAGGTTGTTTTATTGGTTTATTTATGTCAGTAAATGGATAAATATATTGATTTAATGCGATGAATATCCCTCTTTAATGTCTTCCAGCAAGATGCTATCCCAGTTCCATAGTCTCAGAAACCTTCATGTTTAAACAAAAGGCCTGTACGTAAAAGTTGATCTCTCTAATTATCACCCTCTTCATCTCTCACCCCTTGACTGTCACCTGTCATGAGCATGACAAGTTTTGAGAGCATGACAAGTTTTGATCCTGTTGACATGTAGCAATTTTGTTTTACTTCCAAAATCATTTAATTCATCTGGACTGGAATTTCATGATAATGCTTTGATTTTGCATGTCAATAAACCAAATTATGTCAGGGTGGCGATCGTCAGGGAAAACCTGGAATCGTCAGGGAATTTGGAATTTCTGGAAAAGTCTGAATTCTCATGACAGGGAGAAACGAATGAAAATTCTCGTTATTTTTCTATCATTACGTTTATTGGCCAGTCTTTCCCGCCCTTTATTTCACCAACTAAAACTAATATCCATCGCTGACGTTCACTGAATAAGCCCCACCAATTCATGGAACATTCAGTTGTGAATCTTATTAGTTGTGTCTCTTAGTTACTTAGTTGTGAATCAGATGTAAAATGTATCCCTTTTGTATATCCTTAATGCGATATTTGCCTAATAGTGTTGAAATTTATGATCATATGTATTCCATTCATCACAATGAAGCCGAGGCTATGTTGTTCAGGAAGTTTTACTTCACATTTTTTTTTTAACTTCTGAGATTCAGATGTACAGGCAGCTGGAGCACGCTAGCTCGTAGTAAGTACATGCTTGCAGTTCTAAATATACGAGATGATGATTATTAGAGTGGTTATACAAGTACGATCACATGTGTAAACAAATCTTACGTAAGATCATCTTCGATTCCCATACCCCCATTCGTAAGACAGTAAGAAGTGTCCTCCTCCCCTCCCTACCTTTCACGCTCGACGTAATTATTGAATGGTCCCCTTAGCTCCTTCTCGAAGCAATTTATTCGGTTACAAACCACCGCAAATATGACATTCCTGAATACGATGCTGCCGTTGATAATTGCCTCCTGTCTTCGTTTGCATTGGCACGATTACGTTATGTTTGTTTATACAAATATTTTTACATTTTTGGTTCCCTCTTACAATCAAGGGGTTATAATCACGTTGATGAAATTGTTATTCGCTTCTGAATGTCACTTGTGCCATCCAATTTTGATCCAGTCCAACAATTTGACTTTGGTTTGTATTTTCCGTGCACCTTAGCAATACCTGTACCGGGGTCCACCAGTAACTTAGCCATTAACTTTCCCTTCCATACCTTTTCAGTAATCCTCAACTTCCCAGAACTACCACGACACGCTACCTCTTTCTTGAAGAATTAGACATCGTCATTGTAATTTTACCGAAGGAAACATACTCGGCCACGGAAATACGATACTCGGCCACGGAATGTGTATGAAAAGTGTGTATAATTTGGACGAGAGTTTAACTAATGAAGGTTTAATATACTTTTTCACTAGGGTATACTTGTAGCTTTTAATGTATTGATTTCAGCTTTTAACATTTTCTGAGTTTTGACGAAACGTTATTCAGCAGAAATAAAATATTCTGATAATAGGAGCCCTTTTGGTGATCGGTCAGGAAAATTGGTAAGTCAATCAGGGAAAAGTCATGGAATTTCAAAATTGGGTCTCAGTAGCCACCCTGAATGTGTAAAAGTAACTTTTGGGAGGGCTAAAGTCAAAAGGAGGAGAGTCAATTCCAGAATAAAGCAGTAATTAACATTGTCTTATGTTGATACCTCTAATTCCCAGTGTGAATGTACAGCGATGGAGGGTTATTAATTGCTTATGCTCCCTAAATGTGCTTTACTATTACGCTGTGGCTACAATACTTCTACCAAACTCAAAATGCACACTCTGTTGTTCTCTTCTCATGTCCCTATTGCTGCACCTATATTCCATCTCTCCCTTTCCTTATGTCTTTTCTCTAATAGCCTATCTAACAATCTATCGGCCCATGGGGTATGTGCAAAGAATATCAAGGAGTATCGGCTGTAGGCAGCGGTTCTCTCGGCTGGGTTTTTTTACGTTCACTCTTTCTCTTTTCTGTTCGACACAGCTTAAAGAAGAGAGAACAATGTATATGAACTTTTTCATCATTCTTGCAAATATTACAAGCATACATTAAAAACTACCTCCCACGAATAAATATTAGGCCTTATATAAATTTTGCCGTACAAATGTACACATTCGTCAAAAAGGCCCTGGCATTTTTCACATTTACCATGCCAAAGGCTGGCACTAAAGGCCTAAGGTCATTCAGTCTTATGGAAAGTTATGTATTGGGTTTCATGAACAAAATCCATTTTGTCTCAAGCTGTGGGTGGCCTCATTCTTTCTTGGAGTATGTGTACTAATGGTGCATGTGGTAACAAATATTCCCTTAGTGTCATAAAGCATTTTAACTGTCATGGTTGGCTATATCAAGTGTGTTGATCCTATTTTAAATTGCTTCCACTAAAGGACATCTGCTGTAATACTTTTTCAGGTAAATATTGTGAGTTCCATCGACTTTATAACGCTGGAGACTTCAGGGAGGCAGCAGCTTTACTTGTTTCCTTACTTTCATCACATTTGGCTCCCAAATAGTAAGTACCTAGCAGAGTATAAAATAATGAAACTAGCAATATCACCCAACATATTCAAGCTTAAAGTATTAGTATTCCTAGTTGACTCTTTGACTCGGGAATAGTATGCTTATGAGCCCCTTTGATTTGTATAAAAGTTCTTTTGAAAGAGAGGCTTCTCAAAGAAAAGTTATTTTCTCTTGCTTTCAATACCAAGCATTGCCCGACTATTCTGTAGCCAGTAAAATTCATGGGTGATATTTTTGATTGTCATATACCTTATTTACTTTCCATTGATATTTTGCTCATTATTAATGTAAATCACGTTTAATTTCTCATAGTTTCTGGATGACACTTCTGATGGATGCTGTACCTCTGCTGGAATCAAACGATGTCGCCTTAACTTCAGATGACACCTACGCACTGATGCACTGCTTGGAGGAATTGATTTCAGACAGGCAGTCAGATACAACCAAATCTATCAAGATTGAAAATCAGGATGCTATGCAGCTTTCAGAAGATTGTGAAGACGAATTCTTAATAGACATGGAAGATGATCAGGATGATGTGATTAATTACAACAGTAAAGGAAGCTTGGACAGAGCGTTTAGACGTAAAGAAGCCATGATACGACTTGCACTAGCGAGAAATTTGGCTCGTGCCATTGTTCATGAAATGAGCAGCACTGATTAAACGTCTTTAAATATAAAGTTGTGCTTCCGTTTGAAAGAATCCCTCAGGTTTTGTGATGTAATAAAAGTTTCATAAAAGCTGATATCTTATTATTTTTCAATAGTCGCTATCCCTATAAAACGGTACTACCTTCTGTTACATCGTAGTCTAAAGATGTCTAATTAAGTTTCACGACAACGAACTTCATAGCTCTTGGCACTAAAAGATTAATTAATCATAGATGTTCCAGACTCTACGAACGATTAATTCTTTCGCTAAAATCACAGCGAATTGAACAGTAACTCGAAGTGCAATTCCAGAGCTGAATATTTTGAAATTATACATTATACTTCCCATCCAAACATCCCCGTTATTATTATAGGTGCCGGAAACCAGCGCCATCTTGAACTCATCGGTGCTAATCTGTGTTTTCGTCAGAGGTAAAAGGGGAGGTGGATGACACTCCCTCATTCTTTATATGTTTCGTAGTATTTCTTTCACTTTGACACATTGGCGAATATATAATAGGTAAGTGCTTCAAAACCAATATGATAGTTCTTCTATTTTCTCCTTGAATTTGTCTCATTGAGCAATGAAGTGCAACTCATATTCTCTCATAGACGCTTTAGTTCTTAGTGAGTGATAAAATCTCAGTCGGTTAGCTTCTTACCAGGTTAAAAACATTGGCTCTTCTCCTCAGATAAAAATTGTGACATATGAGTTTGTAAACACCTTAATTAATGTAAATATGCCAGTCACTGTGCCACTAATTTAAATAACATTCTATTTATTGCTCAAAATAAAATTTGATACCTTTTTTCAAGCAAATTTAGTTTTACCACAATAGTTTATGATGAACGGATTATCTCTCAATATTTTATCGTAAACTCATCGTTCGACAAACATTCCCCTTCGAGAGTAGGTTAAGGTTGAGCAGCGACTGTCTGGTTTTTAGGTTATTAGCAGTGTGAAACGTCATTTCCTAGTAATATTGCAAATTTTCATCGATTAGTAAGTTGACGGTAATTGGAGCATTTAAGTCGAAAGCAAGGTAATCTACAGGAAAGAACTGGTCATTTTCCATTTGGTTTTATACATAAGTATTGACCGTATGAGTTATTTTCCAGGAAATTGTCTGCTAGTTCGCTTGGTTTTAGTCATGAAGCTAGTCAGCAGTTGGGAATTCCCGTAGCCGAAATGATATGTCTTTCCGCTCCCTGTAAGTTGATTGTAGCTGGAAAGGGAATCCAGTGTAGCTGTAGTCAATTCCGAGTTAATCGATAAAGGGAAATACCTTCTGCTACGGCTTCGTCACTAGGTTAGGAAATTATTTTGCTGTTGTCATTGAAGTATTCTTCGCGAATGTTTAAATCTACCAATTAATTACAGTGGAAACAAAAGTGACATTATGGTGATGAACAGATAGTTACGTAAACTGGGAGGCGAAGACTCCACGTGATTTTTCTCTGGACGCAGTGAAAAGCCAATTGTAGCTTTATCTAATTAACATTGCACCTGCAAGGTTGCTGTTCTTGTTGCGTCATCGAGGGACTAGTCGGTATCACGATTGGCGAAGGAAGCAGTGGGAAATAGCTGCAGAAATTAGATTATTTGGGGCTTCTTCGTTATGTTGTCTCCACCTCCTATGTCCATTTCATACCTTTAAGTTCTTAGCTCTGCAGAAAGGATGTCAGTGTATTTCCAAATCTGACCATAACATAACGGTGGTGGTAGACGTCGTGCAGTCTGATGAAATTAGCGACGTCATTCGAAATCGATGGAATAAGAAAATATGGAAGTGAATAGAAAATTTGAGAGTGCAGTTGTATGTGAAGCGAGCCTTTGGTGGAAGTGTTTACTTTAAGAGTGGAATTTATGGTCTTGCCCAAGTCTTGAGTAAATGTTATTCATGATTATCGTTACATGACGGGGCCTGTTAGCTTCCAGTTCTCTACCCTTGAAATTACAAGGAAAGGATAACCTGGAGTGGATCGTTGAATTTTTTTTCCATTTGTTGCATTGTGAAAAGCATTCAAGGTAAGACATGTGCCGCTTCTCGATGAAATTAGCTTCGTTGCGTGGTGATGACGAGACCGTAGAATGGTCATATTTCGTTTGTGATAAGGGCGATTATCCATAGCATAGTCTTCAGCATTATCATTTGTGCTGTCACTATCCCGAAACAACCACACGTATCCGTCACCTCGAAGAGGAGCGAGTAGCAGTGGTGTGACGGTAGTGATATAGTGTTGAATATTATCTTTTTGTTGGTGCACGATTATAGCCCGCTGTCATGGAAATTTTAAGTGTAAAGCATTTTGAAGGCGATTCATACCATATGGTTATTTCACGATTATTTATTTGTCTGTTCCGAGTATCTATCATGCATATGAAGCATTATTGTCTTATTCATGGCATCGTTTAAGAAGGGTATAATTTCTTCTGCCATGAAACATATACCTATTAATGAAAAGCATAGCGGTCTCCGCTAGTAGAGCGATCATTCACTGTATTTTGTGGTGAAGGGTGTGTTCAATTAGAAAGAATGAGTTGTCAGCTAACTTTGAATTAAAGTAACATGTACTATTTTCTGTGGAAGAATCCCTTTATAGCAAAGGAAGAACACAAACCATAAGCGTTAATAACGAATCTGTCAACCTACGAAATAACATTTATGTAATTTTTACTTTGTGTAGATGAGAAGGGGAGCCACGGTGAGGGAGGAACTTATGCAAGCAAATATGGCTGGGATAAGGAGGAATCTTAAGAACCTAGCCCACAACTACTCTGATGCCCAGGCAAGCTTTTTAATTTCATTGTTATTGCACATTAACCCGTATGTATTAATCAAAATGCAAATGTCCTGCTTGATGGTTTCAATGCTTGCTAGGTTGCATTGTTGACAAGTATTTTGGTAGAAAAACAAGTGACTGTGTAGTGGATGATGGTTACAAGTTGGCTTGATGGAAAATCCTGCAATGAAAACCTAAAGTATTTTGATGGTATATAAAATGCTTATTGCACAGATACTTACAGTTCTCATGTAAGAAAATGAATTCTGAAAACATTCATCAATATCAATTGAGTACCCTGCATACATCATACAGTGCATGTACCTACATGCACTAATAATATATTTATTTCCAGGTATAACTAACCCAATTCAGAATTTACATCGTTTAACACATTACACAATATTACTAACCATAAATATAATGTTAAAGGAAAAGCACAGAAATTCATGATAACATTCAAGATTGCACAAAAATAGGCGTCAAGAGACTAAAAGTAGAAAACAATAATATTCATACAGATGAACACCTTTGTTAAATTGTGTTTATATAAATTGAAAGAGCATGTTTACAAACTATACAACATTATTCAGAAAACTCTTGAATTGCGCACTCCAAGATCTGGTTATATCGATATCCAAACAGATGGAATGCGAGTCATGCATTATTCTCGATAATTCTGAAAAGAAGGAATTGTTAAGCCCGTTTCACACGATGCTTGATCCAGCACAAGGCCTAGTGTGCTAGCTGCTACTTGATATTGAGGAAGGAATCTAGTGTGAATGGAACCGTCCTGAGAGGTTTCACACGATCATTGACCTTGTGCTTGCTATGAATCGGTTATTCCTATGATTCCATGCTAATTTTAAAAAAGAGATGTTCGTACAGTGTCTGTAACGTAACTTGATTGGTCGATGGATACTGGGCAACTAGGTCCTGCTAGAAATCTAGTACCGCATCAAGTATGAAATCCAGTAGCTCAGCGAGTATACTAGACCTTGTACTGGATCAAGTATCGTGTGAAACGGGCTTTAGTAGGGTGATGTAGAACACTAAATATGGTTGGGTTTCTGGCACCACTTCTTGAACTTAAAATTGATGACCTGTAGAAATTCAGGAACATCAATGAATCTCATGATTAACCTGTGTAACAATAGAATCCCCAGATTCTTTCTAGGTATTGAAAGTGGTTTTAAATTCAAAATAGAGAGGATTTTCATATTGTCCAAAAATTGATGACCTGTAGTAATTCAGGTATATCAATGAATTTCATGATTAACCTGTGTAACAATAGAATCCCCAGATTCTTTCTAGGTATTTAAAGTGGTTTTAAATTCAAAATAGAGAGGATTTTCATATTGTCCAAATCATGAAGACCAAAACCTGTACTTAAAAAATTTGATGAATTTTTATCATACTCTTTCAGTTACATTTAAATGAACTGTGTAGTAAGGTCACCAGACACAAGAGTCTATCAGTTAATATACACATATATTACATATCCATATACACATATATAATATATATCACTTGAATGAGGAAATATTATTCTTGAATTCAAGAATTGACTCATGTTACTTGTACATCTTGGCTTCAGCTATTGCCTAAATTACTTACTACTTAATTATCTCTTCTCTTCTATGCAACTACTATACAATAATTCTTGCCGAAAGTGAATAAATTATTATCATTATTATTCTATTGCACATGCACATTTCTTTTGTAGTGTGTTCTGCATGATATTGATAATTATACATTAGGTAGGTAATATTAATGAATGAACTTTGGTGTATGTAGGGCATGTTTGGTGATGATTCACCACCTGCGATACACCTTCAATGTGGCAATACACCCTCAAGGTGGCTTACAGGGTAGTTAGTAAATATAGATATATATACCTACTAGTTGAGATCTACCTATTGTCACAGTCACTCCTCCACATTCATATTGTTTTGGGGGAAGATTTGAAGTCAATATTAAGTTCTAGGAACCAGATTGAACCGTATTCGTATTATAATAATAGGTACCTATTCATTATAACTGGTTTTATTTAACATCAGAAGTAGTCCATGAGGGTTAGGGGGCGTCCATTAATTACGTGAGGCATTTAGAGGGGGGGAAGGGGGTCAAGCCGAATCTCACCAAATCTCACGTTGGGGTGATGAGGGTGTCGGCAAATATCACGTAATTTTTATTCCACAAGAAACAGTGTAAAATTGCGAGAAAACTGGGTGAAATTAAGTGAAACATGTTTCACCAGTAAAATATGGCTAAATCCTACACAATAATATATATTGCGGTTATGCGAACGCCACAAAGTAGCACAGTAGCCCCTCAATTGTTTAGCCGCCACCGGCTAGCCAAATGTGCAATTTTCTCACTGTGATTTGAGACTACATTCTTAGTAGTCTTAAGTACTAGTATAAACTAGTCTTAAATTAAAATAATTAAGCGAATTATGTTTGTTTGAATAAATCTAATGCAGTCAAGCATTAATGTATTAATATTAATCTATTTATCTCCAGGACAGATGAATGTATTTACACTAAAAATACGCATTTTGAAAAATCTCGCTTGAGATTAGGGGTAGGGGGGTTGAGCCAAATCTCACGGCATCACCAAAGGGGGGATAGGGGGGTCGAAAAATTGCCCAAATTGACTCGCATAATTAATAGCCCCCTTAGTCCATTTTACATCAAAATCAGCCTGAAAAAATAAAACTAATGTGAAGACTAGTTTCTTGGCTCGACTGTGTACATGTACACAGCCAAGCCATGTACACATTAAATATGGCCCATTTTGGGGTAGGTGAACTTCGAGAACATTGTGTAGAACATTGAGAATTACCACAAGATAATGCCAAGAGTATTTTAATTAAAGAATCTTTGATTCCTCATTGCATGAGAGCATTACTGAAATTACCTGGCCTTGCAGAATTTTTCAATTCTATGTTCCGAAGTTTAATTTTATCCGTTAATTTGGTTTAGGTTACTGACTGGAAAAGGTGACCTCACATCATAAATGCTTGTCTTGATAAACAACAGTTTCACTGTCATTCCCATTGTCATCTTCCACGTCAAAGGAGCACTTACCCATCTAGTGCCACTCTGCACACACAGATCAGCAGTGAACTCTTCCACTATGTACTTTCAGTGGTACATGTGCCTTTCCCTGATTAATGAATCACTTGATTCCTCTTAATGTAGTCAGGTAATACGTAGTTCAAAATGTTTTTATTTTCATATTTTGTTATCATCTGTGTTGATTGGTATTGAATTCTTCTCAATTAGAATGTTCATCATCTCCTAAATCATAGACGTCTTATACATTATTTTGCTTCTGAAGCCATTTCCCTGCTTCCTAGTTTTTGTTTATCTCCAGGAATTGTTAGAATATGTTATGTTAACTTGAACCATCCTTAATATTACTGAATATGTTAAATTGTTGCATCCTTTATTTTAAGAAGCGGACTCAGCATGTCTCTCTTGACAGACTCATGAGTTGACATCTGAAATGACTGACTGCTGCGTTAATTGTTATTTAACTTAACTTAATTATATATTGTCATTTTCTTTCTGGCGATAATTTTCTGTAAAAGAGCCTGGTAATTTTAGCATGAAATTAGGCAATTCTGCATGGCACTCAAAGGGTTAAGCTTACATATTGAATCTGATACTGAAAAATTAGGCTTTCTGCATGTGCATTGTACCTGGCAAGTAACCATAATGGTAGTGAGTTGTTTTCCTGGGGCTGAATTACTCCTTTAAATATTATTTGCTTTTTCATTAGTTGTAAATTCATGCTATTCTTCTATCTCCACAGATCCTATGACATACATATTTGTGCCATGCTAAAAGTGTTTGTATGTGAGAAAGCAAGGTAGTATCTCAAAGTGTAGGGTTCGTGCTGTAATGTTTTCACATGCGTTGCAATGGACGGTTTCCTATTTTACTTATTAACCTGCTATGTCTGCTTATGTATGTAAACATTAGTACATACCTGTTCATCATCAAGGTGCTTCAAACTTAAGCATACCCATTTATACATATTCTTTTGACTGTAGAATAAATTACAATTAATGTTTGAAAGTAAATGGCAATTTAGTTTTTCCCTCGAGATATTACATAGTGTTAGTTACATATATGCATGGTGGATTTTCAAATAATCTGTGGATGATTTGAGGTTAAATGCTTCACTCTTATAGTAATAATTTCTTAATGGCACAAATTAATCCTCAGGATGCCTATATATTGGCTCAAGTTTAAAATTTGTATTCTTCACATATTACTCTATAAAATTCAGTAAATATTATTTTAACTCGTGCAAAAAATTTCAAATTAAGCTGAAATATATGTTTAAAATTTGAAACTTCTATGTTGTATATTAAGCTTGCAAAAAATATTTAAACAAAGATCGTTTTTTCAATATTTTGTCTTTCAGGGTACATTGTAAATGCCCTTGAAAGTGAAAAGGGTAAGGTAGATGATTATTTCATGTGCTTTTTTATGGTGTAGTCAGTTATAATTATGTATTTCTATGTGGTCAATATATAATAGTTATTCTGGAATAACTATATTTTAGATTTGTTTTCAATTAAGAAAGATGTAAACAATGGGAATATATTATTTCTAGTAAATAGAATATTTATTTATAAACAATAGTATAACATTCCCCTCTATATGTCAAATAAAAGTATCTTCTTGATTTGGTAGTCTTCAGATGCTTGGGTGGAATATGAATTTTTATGTTATTAGATCTTCACTCATTCGTATTTCTTGTAGCCCTGGTATATTAACTCAAACCTCATATGTTATGCAGCTAAGACCTTGTCTACCATTGTCCTTTCTGCTTCGTCAGATGTATTGCATTGTGATGGTTAAGCAGTGATTACTGCTATCGATAAAATAGTGTGAATCAAATTAAAATGTGGAATCAAGGAGTTCATAAGGAAAGGTTCACTAAATGTCATTTTCATGCTAAAAATTCTTATTTTGTGGGCATAGTGACCAAAATGTTGGGCACAAGTTTTAAAAACCCAAAAGGCTTGGGTTTTTGTTCTCTACCATGATACGTTAATGTTGTGTAACCCTGTTATCGTCAGCTACTGGGAAGCCAAACAAAAGGCTCAGTGTAAGGCAAACAAAGGCTTAGAAACATTCTGTTACCTGGTAGTAGCCAGCCCAGCGAAAAACAAAAATTGTGACTCGTTCTAAATTCGCATGCAACATATATTTACCAAGGGTAGCAACCATATTGATGTTGAAGAGCTGGACAACATATAAATGTGTTTTTAGTCAGTTTTTATAGATTGACATATTACATCATGCCTATTATTGTGTTCAAATATTCAAAAGAAGTTATGAAATCACGTAACTGTGACAGAGTGGCGATCGTCAGGGAATACCGGGAAAACCTGGAATTGTCAGGGAATTTTGGAAATCTGGAAAAGTCAGGGAATAGTCAGGGAATTCTCGTAACAGTCAGGGAGAAACTGGGATAGGAAATTCTCGTTATTTTTCTACCATTAAGTTTACCGGGCTGTCTTTCCTGCCCTTTATTTCACCAAATCATTTCACCAACTAAAACTAATGTCCCACGCCGAAGTGCATAGAATAAGCCCCGTCAATTCGTTGAACATTCAGTTGTGAATCTTAGTTATTTAGTTGTGAATCAGTCGTACAATGTATCCCTTTTGTAAATCATTAATGCGATATTTGCCTAGTAGTGTTAAAATTCATGATCACCGTGTATTCTGCTCATCACAAGGAATCTGAGGCTATGTTGTTCGGAAGATTTTACCCCGCGTTTTTTTTTCTTCCGAGACTCAGGTCAAGAGGTAGTTGGAGCACACTATCTTGTAGTAAATACTTGCTTGCAGTTCTAAAAATACGAGACAATGATTATAAAAACGGTAATACAAGTACGATCACACGTGTAAACAAAATCTTACGTAAGGTCATCTTCGATTCCCTTACCCCCTCTCGCGAGACCATATGAAGAGTCCTCCCCTCTTTTTTCACACTCGACGTGATAATTGAATGGCCCACTTTGCTCCCTCTAGAAGCAATTTAGTCAGGTCACAAACAACCTCAAATATGATATTCCTAAATATGATGCTGCCATTGCTTTTTGCCTCCTGTTTTTGCTCGCAGTGGCACGATTACGTTTTGTTTGTTTTCACAAATATTTTACATTTTTTGTTCCCTCTGACAATCAAGGGGTTATGACCACGTTAAACAAATTGTTATTCGCTTCTAAAAGTCACTCGTGCCATCCGATTTTGATCTAGTCCAAGAACTTGGCTTTGATCTGTATTTTTTGCGCAGCTTAGTGATACATGTGCCGGAGTCCGCCAGTAAATTGGCCATTAACTTTCCCTTCGATGCCTCTTCAGTAATCTTGAACTTCCCAGAACTACCACGACATGCCACCTCTTCCTTGAAGAATTAGACATTGTCAATTTGTAATTTTATCGAAGGAAACATGCAAGGCCACGGAAATATGATACACGGCCGTGGATACATGGCCGCGAAAAATGTATTAAAAGTGTACAGTTTGTGTGAGGGCTTAACTTGTGAAGGTATAATATATTTTTACATTTCGGTGGATGTTCAATATATTTTTTCATTCTTAAAACTTTTAATGTATTGATTTCAGCTTTTAACATTTTCTGAGTTTTGATGAAAATTTCAGCAGAAATAAAATATTCCGATAATAGGAGACATTTTGGCGACCGGTCAGGGAAATTGGTAAAGCCGTCAGGGAAAAATCAGGGAAAAGTCAGGGATTTTGAAAATTGTTAATCAGTAGCCACCCTGTGTGAGCTCCAGCATTTGAGATTCCTTGATTTTGTAAAATTAAATAACTTTTGTTTATACCAAATTGTTTATCACTAACTTTCTTAGTGACCTTTTTCTGAATGAAAGAAAACAATAAGAGCAAATTTAAAAGAGATGAGTTTTAGGTCGATGCAGTGCATCTCTGAAATTCAATGCCAGCAGCTTTTAAACCATGTCTGACATTGATGTTGGCCATAAAAGACAGGGTAAATTCTCATGAACTATGGAGTAAAAAGGCATCTGGTATATGCCATAAAGCATTGTAATTCTCAATATAAATTGTTAAATCATTCCTAAGTAATGATTACCCATACCTAATTAAGTGAAGCACACATCAAATTCAGTTTGAGTTCACATATGATCTAGCTTTTAATTTAGACTATATGCGATAGAAACTTTCAAATGTCCATCAAAACTTGAATTTTCCCACTGGTTTACAGGATGGCCGATAGATGGCACTGTTTTTCTGTTTACTTTGTCTACTTTAATTCTGGTGGTTATTGTCAAATACTGTTACAGTATTTGCAAATGCTGATTATATGAGTATGCACTTGTAAAGTTTATATTTTAATATAATTTACTTATCAATTTAAATTTTGTTTGCTTAGTGTGTTGACAAGAGGGGGAGGGGACCATCCTTGCTTTAGAAAATTTGATAATCAGATATTGCCTAAGAACCCAGCACTTCCTGTATTTGTTTTAGATAATAATTCAAAAATTTATCATTTCTTATGGATGACACCAATTTCTTTGTAACAAATGAGCAATGCAGAAGGTATGGCTGGGGTTTAGTGAAGTATAATTAAGAAGAGTTATCTTTTTCCTTGTTACTATATGATTTCTTGGGTGGTTGTTCATGTAAATTTCCCGGGATTATTGGATGACTCATGTCAATCACAGGTACAAAATATTGTTTTGATTTCTTGGGTGGTTGTTCATGAAACTTTCCTGGGATTATAGGATGACTCATGCATGAGTCATGTATGCATGCTTCTCTGAGGTGAATGGCTTGTGGGGTAAGTCATGCTTCGAACTATTTAAATAATTTCAACAATGGGAAGGGAATGAGAATGTTAACCCCATTCATTATGAGCTGACAGAGTCTGTAGGATTTTTCTTACTCCAGTGTCATTAGGTTGGTAGAAAAAGGAAGGGAGTACATGAAATATTATAGGTCTAACCTATCACTGAAATGTGTTATTGGTATTTAAGTGTTTGTGACAGTACTGAGGAGTTGATTTGAAACATTGGAAAATTATGGTACATAAGTAACTAGATTTTTCTCATTAGACTTAATGCTATCCTTGGTCAAGTCAACATGCACATTAATAATGCAACATGTAAAGAACATTGTAAATCACTTTTTGTATCCAGTGGGATTATAATGATGTTCGGTCAATACATCTATGTTAAGCCTCATTGATGTAAAAGACAACCGGGATAACCTAAAGTTTAAGATAGACAAGCATATATACAATACAAGAAACAAAATGAAATTTCTTAATGAATTGTGCAAATTCTCTTAAACACAACATGAATTTAACTATATGGGTACTAAATTATTTAACAAACTCCCAGCGCTTCTAGGACTCTTGATAATTTAAAGTTTAAAAGAAAAGTACAAAAATTGTTGATAGCTATACCATTGTACACTGTGCAAGAATGTATAGTCAGACCCAAATGAACTGGCATCTTTGCTATTACCATTTATGTATTTCATTTTCTTTTCACTTAATAACTGGATGATCTCTGTTCTGGTTTGTATCCATTCAAAAAGATTAGAGCAGAGTACTCTCTTAATTATTCAGCTGACATCCCTCAGAAATTTAGCACCTTGCACCACTGACTGATAAGAAGATGAAAAATTGAAAATGAAACATACAATGCGTGACCTGAATAAAAACTTGCGTAAATTCTCTTTTTTCTAAGTCAAAATGGTGTAAGGTACCACTTGATTTGTGGCTGTTGAAGTAAATTTTGTTGCTGGTGTCTTTTGGTACGAAAACTCTCTTTTTTATATCATTGCACATGATGGTTCTTCAAAGTAGTTAACCAATCTCATTCCTTAGAGAATTTTTATGTGGCACTTATTTTTGTTCAGCAGTCACCCATGGCTGCTGGTATTAAACAATGCTTGTCACTAACGTTTTATTTCTGTAAAAAAATCATAGTCCAAGAGCTTCCATTTTGTGTCAATTAATGGGTGTCATTTTCAAACCTAGCTGATAATATCAATCCCATTTTTTCCATTTCAGGTCAAAGTTAGAGAAGCCACCAGCAATGACCCATGGGGTCCGTCAAGTACACTTATGTCTGAAATTGCCGACCTGACTTATAATGTAATGGCTTTTACTGATATTATGCAGATGATATGGAAAAGATTAAATGATCATGGTCGAAACTGGCGCCATGTTTACAAAGCGTTGGTGCTTTTGGAATATCTTATTAAAACTGGCACGGAAAAGGTGAGTTATTATCATTCATATGCCACTCTAGTTCAATTCATTTCTCAAGGATTTTATGTTTGAATATCCATTTTTTTCAATTATCCTATTTCTTATGTATAGTCTAATCCTTGCTATATAATTTGAAAGACTGTCTGATCCATACTAATGCTTCTTCTAAGGATACCTCCTTTGAAATATAATTGCCCCATTGGCATTAAATGGTACAATGCATCAGATAATTTGTTCTCTGATGAAATATGTAAGTAGAAAGCAATGATGGGAAACACTTAATAGTTCCACGTGAACTTTTATCCAGTAGAACTGGTGTTACCAATTCTACTGGATATTTGGTCAGAACATCATTAGGTTTTACATGATTATGATTAGAGGTGGGATGAATACTGAATTTTCTCGAATCCAAATCCTAAGAGGCTCTCAAATACCTCAAATCTCTCGAATCGTGCATATAAATTTAATATGCAATAATAGAAAAGAAAATACTTCTAACAGCTGCATTCAGTGAAAAATAAATTCAAGAATAATTTTCGAAAATACAACGCATTTTTTTTATTGATTGATTTTAAATTGATTCAATATTGAGAATAATAAGATATTTGTGAATTTTATGTGTTTATGAGAAGCACTAAATCCTAATACTTACGAAAATGTAAAAAAAGAAGCCTTCAATGGAAATTTTTATAAAATTAAACTAGCATTCCGACTCGCTCAGGGTCCAATCTACTACGTTTTTTATCAACTATCATCCCTGATGTGCTGAATAATCTCTCTGAGATAAATGTTGATGGTGGTTTTATTGAGTTTTTTTTTAGAGGGCTTCCTACCTTTTGGATATTTGTTGTTTTTTTCCAGTACAGTCGAAGCCCATTATAGTGATTACGGCATATAGCGAGAATCTCGCAATAACGAGTGATTGGCAATGTACCATCGAAAGGCCCATAATTAACATGTAAAAGAAAATGGATACAGCGAGGCCAAGAAGCTCCTGCCACGGTATACACTCGATACTACGAGCGATATTTCTTGAGGGTGATGCACTGCAAAATACAAATTAATGCATGCCATTTATCTTTAGTAACATTATTTGTTAACTACAACTTAGAATACAATATTTGCTATATCTCTTCATTTTTTAATGTCCAATCAAGTCCACGCTCCGCAGATGTACTTACTGGCATACCTTGCGCACGCTCTTGAATTTTTTAGTTGTTCTTTTGTCCTTGTATGCTTGTTTTATTATGATTTCTATCTTCACGATGATGTCGTCAAAGTATTCCATTGCCAAAGAATTATTTATATCCTTAAAATTTTATGATTCATCCTGGTTTCGATTATTTTTCCTGCTAGCAGAAGTATTGGGAATATCTAATTATGTTTTATGGTACATCTGCTAATTTTATGCATATTTTTCAATGTTTTCATAAATATTGCCAGGGCCGATGTTATGCGAATATTAAATAATTTTCCCGTTCAACAAGTTTTTATTTTATGTTTCCTGACCTCACGAATGCATACAATTTTGAGTGAATGTATCGATACTTCTCGGCAATAGTATTTCATGCTAGTTACCTCTGTTTGCTGTAGATCCTCCAGATGGCAGCACTAGTACGACACACGATGTGCATCACAACTAATAGAGGCATTTGCTTGTGTAAATAAATGCTCGCTGCAACTAATTTTCGAGAGATAGCTGAATGTGAATTTTAGGAATGGCTTGGAAGAAGTAATTATGCAAGAAATATTTTCGCCAAAAAATGCTCGGCATCAAAAAATGCCATCAGTACAGCACATAGTGCAACCTGCCTGCATACTGAGATCTGAAATGTCAACAGCCAATGCAGATTTCGCTTGCTCAAGGTTTTCTTTGCTCAAAAATCCATTTCCTTTTGAATCGTGGATTCATTATAGTACCAAGAGCATACAACTTTTCAGTTTCAACATAATGATACCACCATTTTAAAGAAGAAAGTCAATTCTAAAGCCCCATATTGAACTTCGAGTTGATTTTAAGTTCTGGAGAGCGTAAATGGTGCCATTTACTAAAGAAATTATTTCTGAGATGGTAACTTGGCTTGAACTGGCCACAAATATAGCATATACATATTTCTGTTTTATTGCTGATATTTCACATTAGCTGTAATTAGTATTAATTTCTAACGCAGATGTTTTTTATGAAATGCCATTTGCTTTTCATATTAATCAATGTTAACAAAATATTATTTGATTGCACTATGTATTTGGGAAAAGTTAAGGGAAGTGTGAAATTTCGGGCCCTTATAAATGATATTTTAGACGATTCCAATTCACAGTGAAATTAAATTAATGTGTGCTTACTGCTCCAGGAAGGGGCAAAAATTCAAACAATTACAAGGTATGTAACAATGGAAATTTTGGAAATGTTCATTTCAGCGGCTCCATTATATAACTAATAATGGGTATGACGATGGGTTAGATCGATAATGGTTTTGTATTCAATTAGGGTGTTTGAGCAGTCATGTAGCAGTCTCATATGGCGTATATTGGCTGTAGTCACCTTGTATCATTCTGTATTCGTATATCGTCTCGTGCTCTGTGATGATATGTGTTTTGAATTAAGTTCAGAATGCAGTGGTAGTGGTTAATTCATAGAGGGAAAATAAAAATGCTTACGTATGGTCCACAAAGAAAACTGATGTGGTACTTCGCAGTCAAAATGCCAGTGGTCCTCAGGTGATGAACAGCTAGTATACGTTTTCAATAAAATATGTAGTTTCATTCCTGCAAGTTTTGTTTTTACAGTTTTCATGAAATGACTGCAGAATTAATCTTTTTTTTTATAATTTTGACCAATATAGTTACCCTTGCATAAAATCGTATGTGTGCATTACTTGAAGCAAAGATCACATTGTTATATAGGCTCCCTACCAACTTGTAAGTCCCAAAGTTAAAATAATGCGTGAATGCTCAGTTACTCTCATATGGTCATTCCATGTTCACGATATCTGTCACACCTTTCTCACTGTAAAATGATCTATCTGTAGGTAATCCAGCAGCTATTTGTGGAGGAAAAACTTTGTCACTCAGCCAATTAGATCATATTAATAGTACCTGATAACTTCCCTCCTAGATTACATCAGGCAGATTCCGAAAGAAAACTACTGAAAACACGAGACACCCTATCGATATCTCGATCGTATTCCCCAATTGAAATCGAGCATGTATCAACCCTGATGGGACACCACGAGTTGATATTGGCAATGCGACACGATGTCACCGGCATCTCGTTTTTTTGTTGCACCCACAGGGTTTTTAGAAAAATCCAGTATCATAGATGATCTTCTCATACTTTCAAATATTTGTGTCTTTTTTTTTTGTTTTGCTCATGCTGCTCTGTTAAAGTGTTGTTCAGTTAGCTGAATACTTTTTGATCCTTAAGTTCTTGTTCTTCTAAGTCCTCATCTGCCATCCTGGTACTGTGTTCCTAATATTTTTAATGAGCACTTTTATCAGTCGAAACTAATCATTTCTAAGAAATGACTTACAGCTGTTGGTGTTAATTTATTTTTTGTATTCAAAATATTCGAATGATGAAAATAGCACTAAGATTCAAGTATTATTATCTCAAATCTTTTTCTTGATTCTAGGGATTCGAAAATTTGAATGTCCCATCTCTAAATATGATCATAATGCTTGATGATTCCCTAAAAGGTGAAACTAGTTTTACCATATAAAAGTTTGTTTGGAATTGTAAATTTTACATTTTCGTAGCTTTCTATTACTTATAACTTTCACAGAGCTACACCATAAAATTTAATGCACAAGAACTTGTCATTAAAAGGTGTTTATCATTATAAAATTTATTGAAGTTGGTTATTTGGACTAAAAGTAGTAAAAGAGTGACTTTGGTTGCCAGGCTCACCAAATCTGCTTGGCTTGTAACTCCTTGAGTGTCTTGGCAATTTCTCCATCGATAAGTTCTCACTTCATCTGTTCTCTCTGTAGTTATGGGCCTTTCTTAATTTTATTCTAATCCTATTTTTCTGTCTGTTTCTTCCTGAGGTGTTTCAATAATGGCTCATTGTTGTATGCCTTCCATTCCTCTTCAAAATCTCATCATCGGTAATTGTTGCTGAATTTTTCTCTCTACAAAGTGAGGTTTCTGTCTGGGTTATAAGTAGAGATGAGTCAATACCAAAATTTATCAATTCTCGATACCGATACCAATTCCCGGAAAATTGATTCTCGATACCAATACCGTCAACTTATACATATATACATTTTATTTACCTAGTTTTCCTGTACATTATAATTAAATGTTCCATGAAATCTAATAATTCAATTTTATCAAACGAAAATTTGAAGATACTATTTACTTAGGGAAAAACTTCTGATATTCCACCATTAGGACATTATTAAAATAAAAACTGTTTGATAACACAAGAGTTTTATATTTTTTTAACATGATCATGTTTAATAACAAAACATGTTTGGTATCTGATAAAAAATATCGTAACATATTCAAAATAATATGACTGTTATGTCAAAAGTTGGATGTTAACATGATTAATAATTAGTTATAAGAGTAATAAAAACACTAACCTACATTATAATTCAAACTTTAAACATTAGGAAATAAGAATAAAAGGTCATGACACAAACCATTGAGCCTACTTTTGGTTTTTGTTCAAAAAATCAACATTTTTAGCCTCTCTGGATCAAGGCAATTTCATTTCTGGTCACAAATGTTTCCTGCTGTGCTAATTATCTTTCTCATTTTCGACGAGAAACTCTCCTGTTTTGTATTCTTCTAGGATTTTAACTTTTCAGAAAAACAGCTACAATTGTATTTCACAAAAAACAAGTTAACAAGTTAAGTAGAAAAAATCAACTTCCCATCATCTGCATGGATAATATTTTCCTGGATCAAGATTTACAGATGCAATGACTAAATGTTAATTCTTCTAATATGAAGTTCACTTTCCTTACCACATACTCATCAAAAAAATACATTTTGTAAGCCTGTACAACTATTCTTTAAAGTGTTGTTAAAAGAAACATAATACATAAGTTCATTTTCATTAATGTTTGAATTATTTTCCAAAATATAAGATCCTAGTGATGCCATACTGTAGCACCCACTATCCAGAAAGGTATAAATGTAATGATACAAAAAAGACTTCCGAGCGTGTCACATGCTAAGAATAATATAATATAGAATATTAAACAAAAACAAAAACCTAATATTGATTCAGTGCACATTCAGTTTACATTAACTTGGGTTGTTGGCTGTTGTAAATCATATCCTTAAATGCTTTCGAATATTTTTTTTAGAAACAAAAAAAAGTGTAATGCAGTCAGGATATTCCATTTATGGAATATCTGGGGATTCCATTTTTGAGATGAAAAAATTATTATAGGTTATTCCAAGCTGCTAAACTAGTACCTATTTTTCAACGTCTTATTAATAATAACTTTTAAAATGGAATATGTGAGTTTTATACTCATAAGGAGAGGATGTGTAACTCAGATCATGATATGAGATGAGAGCCTTTTTTCGTGCTACTAGAAGGAAAATAAAGAAATGTGTCTCGGCTTTTTTCTCCATTGGCCCGGGATCCCAAGAAAAAAAGCAGAATGACATGCAGGGTGCTTGCATTCTCTGAACTGGGGTAAGCAGACAATAGTAGAGTGGGGTTGTGTTGCAGGTAATGAAGTTCGATTCTTATCGATGTTTAAAAGTTTTCTTTCACCAATTGAATCAAAAATTTTATCATCCTTAATTTCCAACCCTTGTATGCGAATACTGACTTTTTTGTACTTTTATCGCTTAAGCTAGATTAACAAATGCATTACTCAAAAATACGTTGTAAAGTTAACGTACTGTGTCCATGGTTTTAATTCTGTAATAAAATGTTTTTCTAATCACTTTCACTAACGCCAAATTTTATTATTTTTCTTTCCTTTGTTGACTTATAGATTGACATGAAATATCTACTTTTTAACTGCCTGCTTGCCTTACTCTAGGAGTACGGCATTAGGGTATTACTAGGCAGTGTTAAGGATCGAACATGCAAACAGCAGAACACTTGCTCATATTAAAAAAAAATGTCATTTTCATCGATTTATGCAAGGCTGGGAAATGTAGGTGACCCACGTAATATTCTGCTTTATTTTTTTCCCGTGCGTACAAGGAGGTATTATTATTAGGTACATAGTATTTTTTTCCCGTACATGTGGAGGAGAAAAAAGAGCCAAGACATGTATTTTTTTATTTTGCTCTAGGAGCATGGAAAAATTTTCATCTCATTTTGTGACCCAAGTTGCAAATCCCCTCCTTATCAGTATTTACCATACCTACAATTCATTCACAGGACACATCGATCACTAAGCCGCAAAATTTAAAAATTTCTGATCCGGATGCAATATTATGGTATTCAGATATGATTTCAGGATCAATAGAAATGAAAGGTCGAGGGGTCCAACCCAACCATCCGTAATTTTTGAGTGATACATTCGTAAATCTAATTTAAACAAAAGTAAAAACAAATGAGTATTGAGATGTAAGGGTTTTTAATTGAATTATATAAATTTCGATGCAATAAATGAAAGAAAACATTAAACTGAGATAGGGATTGAACTTTCTTTAGTACACTACCTCTCGAAGTCCGCCTGATCCCGGCATATGTAGGCTACCCACGTGACATTCTACATATTTTTCTCACGATGCCAGGGTAATGGGGAAAAAAGTCATATTTATTTGTGTTGCTCCTAGTTACACGGGAAAATTTTCATCTAATTTCGTTATCTGAATTACGCAAACTCTCTTTGTCAATATCTACCGCTCCTAGTACCGCAGGGGGATATTTCAATCGCTAAGCCGTGAAAATTTAAAATCTACGATCCGGATCCGATTTTACTTAAAGTGTCTTTGGATCTGGATCTGAGTAAAATGATAGATCCACAGATCCTTGGATCCGATGGATCCAATCCGACCATCCCTAGTATCGACGGTATTGGTATCGACTTTTGGCGGTTGATTCTCAATAACGATACCAATCCTCAAGAATTGGTGGTATCAAGAATCGACACATCCCTAGTTATAAGCTGCCTCTGCATTTCCTTTCATTTTTTCATCCTTTTCCTCACATCACTTTGCTAATGCTAATCACTTTGCTAAAACTCACTAGTTATTCATTTCACATTAATAATTGCTATATTCTAGCAATATCATGTTCTCTTGAAGTTGTTCAATTCTCACTCTAGTTTTTCATTGATTAATTCAATGAAATCTACTTCCACATGCAAGAAATATTTTTTGATAATAGAGCAGATCACCAATCATCTGTTGCAATAAAGAGAGAAGCCCAATCAGGGGGGTTATTTTGTAATCTCACCTTTTTAATGACTCTTTGCGGGAAGGCGGGAGATCCGTTTCGCTCTCTTAATGATCGGCTCACGAACGGTTCGTGAATTGTCGAAGCTTCTGTCGTTGAATAAATAAACGAGTGCCTGGCAACGGCGACCGATTTATTCAAAAATGGAGGAATACGGTGAAAGTGAGTGAAAAATTGTTTTTCCCTATCATTTTAATAATTCGGATGGTCTGTCAAGATAATTCATGTCCGATATTTTCCTTTATACCAATATTGGAATTTGCATTTGTTTCTCGCTGCATTTTACGTTAATAGTGTTTCATCATTTTTCATTTTCTCAATAGTGTTTCGTGAGTGTTTCGTGAGTGTTTCATTCAAGAAATCATTTGTTGATAATATACAATTCGTGATTTAAGAAAGTTTAAGTTCTTCACGTTGTGCAAATTCCAAAAATACAATTTAAAATCGATTGTATCTTCCTCGCTCTTGCCTTTTTTCCAACTCAAGCTTCAAGTGGAAACGATGGTGGCTCCATGTCACGTTCTTTATGAAGATGAGATGGGAACTAATGGCAGGCGGAGATAATGAAACGGATCAAGAGTCGAAAGATACAGATCGAGCAGATGAATCATCTAAAAGACCAGCACATGACCGGCAGTTCACTGCTTGAGATCCGTAGATGGTCACGCCGCCTGGGTGGCGGAGTTTAACTACGAAAAAGTGACATTTTATGACGTATTCTCACTAAAGTGAGATTACAAAATAACCCCCCAGATAATGAAAAGTGACAGATAATCCAGTCATGATTAGTTTCCCGGTAGTTTTGACCTTGTTTTCATTGCAATGCTTTTTCCATGTCTTTTTCACCTACCCCACTGAAGTACCTACTCGTTGTTTATGCAGTTTCATTTATCGACCAATAGTTCATTCAATTTATTTCTCCAAAACATTTCAGCAACTATGTATATATATTATAGTAATGTCTGTCGATTGCATGCATTGAATATGGTCAATCACTTCGTGGAACATTAAGGGGTGAATATCAATCTCAGCTGTGCAATGCGTCTCTTTTTATACCTATTTATGATTGTCTAGCAGTAAGTGTATTAAGTCATGATTGCAACGTATTACACTCATCATGATAAATCATTTAAGGTTGCCCAAGGCCAAAATAAATCCCTTTCAGATCATGGAAACATTAAAGTTCAATATGAGGCAAGTTGAATGTTGTTGCATGATACATTTTTTTTTTTTGATGTTTTGTAACAAATCTATATTGTCTTCAAGAGAGGTGAAAATTTATCATCGTCTAGGCCTGGCCATTATCTAATGAGGGGATACAGAAAGAATATGATTTTCAGTCCCACTTTGGGTGTGAATGCCCTGCTCATCGCTGGCTTAAGTGTAGGTTAGATCAGTTATCAGTTGATTCCCAACCTTAAACATAGGTGGCACCCTGAGGTTACAATCTTGGGGCGCTCTTCTTAGATTTTTTTTATTTATCCGATTGGGCTGCCCTCTCCATTACCAAGAATATTCGGCACTTTACAGTATTTAGTCCGTAGGTTGGAAGAATTTTTTCGATTACTTTCATCATTCATCTGGCAGGAGAGTAACCAATTCAGAAGTGGGTCCTACTGAGCACTTTTGATTTTCTGCATTAATCTCTTGGAGTGCCTATCTGTTTTTCCGGCACCCTGAAGTGCTGGTGCATACAGGTTGGGAATCACTGGGTTAGCTGATACAATTTAACCCTTCAAGCTGGTTTGACAGGCACATGTATGGACCTGTCTTTCTTTTGTATGGTGGTTTGATGTACACCTGTACAGACTCATGCCCTCTCAAGCTAAGGATTAGATATCCTTTTCAACTCTAATTTCTTTTTGACCCTTACAATGATTTTTAGCTTAGGAGAATTTCATCAAACTGCCATCTACACATTATGGTCTTAAAATGCATATCAATATTTTTTTCCCAGCAAAAACTTTTAAAACTAGGTGTTACGTGCTATCCAGAAATTTAAATACCGCTAGAACTATAATTCTGGAAAATTTTAACCCTTTCGCCCCGGATCCTTAGGAAGGGAATTTTTCCCGTGGTACAAGTAGCATGAGAGGTTTCTTTACTCTCCTGTCCAGAACTCTCTCGTGACGAGGAAGTAGGCAGGTATCAGGGTTCATGCTGGTCAGGAAAGTCATGGAAATGTCAGGGAAATTAGATTCTGGTCAGGGAAAAACTACAGAGGTGCAGAAAAAAGATGAAAATTGTGGTTGAACCCATGGAGTGTTGCTGCACTCGAGCGGCGAGGTGCACATTTTGTTGCCGTCAGCTTGCCATCCTGGATGGGTGGCAAGCAGTAGCGCTGACTTGGCGGCTCGCTCGGGCTCAGGATCTGGCTGCTTGGTCTGCTCGCCCATTGTTTTGTTTTTGAATTTTGACTTGAATATGTTACTTTCCTGGAATAAATAAATTTTGTTTCACAATATACCCCTTTGCATTTTTCCATAAAATCCCATTATACGACTGCTTTGCCATTGATATTAAGTCAGGGAAATTTCAAAAATTGGGACTGGAAATCAGGGAAAAGTCAGGAAAATGGAAAGTAGGTATGAATCCTTGGTATGCCGTACCCACCATTTTGGGACCTAACTCAGTGGGACACCGGACCCTTTCCCCTTCCACTGGGCTCGACTAACCAACCCCCTAGTGGCCTTTTCGCAGCAAGAGACTGCGGTAAATAAAAATGAGGAAATATAACAATATAGGATAGTTGTGAAGGTATGAAGTAAAGTATGAGAAAATATAAAAAGATAAGCGAGACAGTACGAATCATGATTGCCCCAAACTTAGCATCAAACACAACTTTATGCCAATGTGAATTTTTGCCGTGGAAATACGTAGTACCAACAAGTTTTGTAGAGTTCTGCACTATATCTCCGGTAATATTAACGCTAGCAAATCGTTCAAAATTTGATTAAACTCAGCAAAAAACAAACACTACATTTTAAACCCCAAATTATATGAATATGCAACTAATAATTGTTTAGAAAAAACAGTGCATAGACTATTAGTTGTCATGCAGTGAGGGGGGTTACTAATGAGACGGAGGGTTGAACCCAGTTGCCCGGGAAAGTGTCTTAGCTCACGCTAAGCCAGGTCTCGAGGGGTCACAGTATACATGAGATTTTTGCCTCCACAGCAGTCACTTCTCCTCCTCCTCGTCGGCTACTGTCAACATTCGGTCTTTTGGGTAGAAAAATTCATGTCAGCTATGGCCGACATTCGGTCTTTTGGGTACTCCTCGTCAGCCATACCCGACATTCGGCATGAAAGGGTTAATAGCTGGCTTGAGGGGTTAACTGCAGCAGCCAGAATGCAAAAACCTATGTATTTCTGTAATCCACCAAAGGTGATCTTGACATTTTGTTAATTCTCTGGATGTTGTTTGTTTTTGGCATCATAGTTTAACTTTTCTTTTTTTTACTATAGGTTGCCCAGCAGTGTAAAGAAAACATATATGCTATACAAACTCTAAAAGATTTCCAGTACTTTGAAGAAACTAAGGATCATGGCCTCAACGTTAGAGAAAAGGCCAAGCAGTTGGTGCTTCTGCTCAAAGATGAAGAGAGACTGAGAAATGAACGTGCTCGTGCCCTTAAGGCTAAAGAGCGTTTCGCTCAAGCTGCCTCAGGTTTTGGAAGTGATGGAATGGTCAGTGATAGATACTAAATATTTGTTGTTTTATTGAAATTATATAGTATCCTGCATTTTAATTTGTTTACATGTTCTGCCAAATTAAAACTGCATTATTCATTCTTCTCATTCATGTTATTAAGTGCAGAATTAATTTTTGCTTTTTTAGTTGCAACTGAGGAATGGGCTTCATGAAATAATCATGTTGTAGTGATAATATTAGCATGTTCAACAGTATGATTTCCTATTACATGCAGTGGGGGCAGTTTTTTTATCAGGATATCAAGCTTCCCTTCTTCAAGTGTAATGTTTAATATTTATCTGGTTCTGTTGGGATGGAAGTCATTTTTTATCACAAACCATTGCTGTTCTTATTTTATGTACAATTCTAAGGAATTTTCCTTCTATAGGTGTAAAGGGAGATACATACAGTAAAACCTCTTATTTACGCTTTTCTAGGGACCTCTAGAAAAAAATGTAAATTGTGGGAAAATACAAATATGTAGTGGGAAAACTACAATTTTCAGTTTCACATACATCCTTTAACAAAATAAAGTAAATATATAAATAATAAACACCGATAAACTGAATTAGAGTGATATTATTAATTATTTCTTAAAGTATAGAGCTGTCCTGATTTATTTTTGTACGATATATTTCTACAACCATTGGACATTGTCAAATCCATTATTCTTAAACTTATACATTGTGCAATGCATTTTCTGTTATGACAAAGCCATTCATAGCGATAATTGATGATCTAGAACTTCAAAACCACTTTTTAAGTTGGTATTCCTTCATAGGATATTTCTTGACATTTTATTTTTTTTTTACCAATGCCTTCACTAGCTTGCATGTTTCTGAATCACTATGCGATTTTTCATAATTGTATCCATTGTAGAGACCAGTTATGTTATATGTTTCACTATATCAGTGCGAGTTGCATCATGAGAATCCTCAATTTTTATTTATGCCTAAATTTAAAATATTCAAGTTACTGCGAAGGCTTCCGCAGTGATTAGAAGATTACTCGATGGTTTCCATTTTTTTCCTCATTGATTCATCTTACTGCACGACATTTTCGCCAGCATTCCAGACGGCATCCACAGGTTTGAAGTATAGGAAATATATACCTAGTATGAAGATATGGGAAATATATAAAACGAAGATATAGGAAATTTAATGGGACGTGATCTTCGGACCTGAAAATGGAGTCTAGAATGCCAAAGAAACCGCGTCCAGAGGGTTGAACCAATGCGGAAGAAACCCGAAAGCCCTCGAGTCACCTGAAAATATTGTAATTCGCACCCATTTACCATTCCCAAGTATATAAAATGTACGTTCCTGAGTAATTAAGTATAACATAAACAACACATGAGAATAATGACTTACTTAGCAGGTCGGCCTGTGCAAGCAGTTATCCAACGGCAAAATATTTTGTAACAAAATAATTTTATCTATTTAATGCTGTAGGATCTAGTTTTTTCCCAGCGTATAATGCTGGTGAGGTCTTCACGGGTTCTCCACCGGGTCAGGGAAATGGCTAAGGCCGACGTTTCGACGGCTAACACTGCCATCGTCCTCAGGGCATTGAGTGTCAGGTCCAATAAAAATGCCAGTATATATACTCTTCGCCTTGGCTCAGGTCACTCCTGATTGGCTCTTCTCAGGTCACACGGGAATTGCTCTGCAAGGTCGTTCTTGATTGGCTCTTTCCAATCCTCTCTCTTCTCGTATCTTCCGGATCACCGGCTTCCGCACGTTACTGAGGGCGTATCCTGTGTAGCAGTTAAAATTCTTGGCCTCTAACCTAATTTCAATTGCCTCCTTGGTTAAACGGTCCCAATAACCATAGGATCTGCTAAGTAATTTAGCATCGTCGAAAGCAATCAGATGGTCCTTGTTGAGGCTATGCTCGGCGACGGCGGACTTCTCAGGGTATCCCAATCTGATGCACCTCCGGTGCTCCTTGATTCGGGTTTCAATGGTGCGGCCGGTTTCTCTGATGTAGACCTCCCCACACTCGCAGGGAATATGATAAATTCCCGGAGTTTTGAGGCCTAATCCGTCTTTGACCCTGACGAGTTGGTTCCTGAGCTTTCCCGGAGGTTTGAGGATAGTCTCAATATTTCTCATTTTGAGAATTCGTGAAATTTTCCCCGCAATGGTTGAGACATACGGGAGACATGCTCTGGCTAAGGGTTTTACCCTATCTTCGTTGGTCTTTTCCGGGGCCAAATGTCCTTCTTCGGGGGCCTGTCTTTTTTCTGGATGGTGGGAGCCCAAGGTCCTTTTAAGGGCCAGTTCTCTTTCCCTCTCCTGGTATCCATTTTGGCGGAATGTCTTGCGGTGGTGGTTGATTTCTTCATTAAGGCTATCCTCGTCCACCACGGATAGCGCCCTGTGGATGAGTGTAGACAGTACTGCACTCCGCTGGGAGGGATGGTGGTGTCTTTTTCCATTCAGATATAAATCTGTATGAGTCGGCTTCTGGTATACTCAGTGACCCAGCAATCCGTCTTCCTTCCGGTATACTAGGATGTCAAGAAAGGGCAAGCAGTGGTTTTTCTCCATCTCCATGGTAAACTTGATGTTGGGGTGCTGGTTATTCATGTGGTCAAGGAACTCTTGAAGGGCTTCGACACCATGTGGCCATATGATGAACGTGTCATCCACATAGCGGTAGAAATATTTCGGCTGTCTACTACCGGCCGACAGACAGTAGAAATATTTCGGTCTACATTGGAGAAACCGGCCGCACCATTGAAACCCGAATCAAGGAGCGCCGGAGGTGCATCAGATTGGGATACCCTGAGAAGTCCGCCGTCGCCGAGCATAGCCTCAACAAGGACCATCTGATTGCTTTCGACAATGCCAAATTACTTAGCAGATCCTATGGTTATTGGGACCGTTTAACCAAGGAGGCAATTGAAATTAGGTTAGAGGCCAAGAATTTTAACCGCCACACAGGATACGCCCTCAGTAACGTGTGGAAGCCGGTGATCCGGAAGATACGAGAAGAGAGAGGATTGGAAAGAGCCAATCAAGAGCGACCTTGCAGAGCAATTCCCGTGTGACCTGAGAAGAGCCAATCAGGAGTGACCTGAGCCAAGGCGAAGAGTATATATACCGGCATTTTTCTTGGACCTGACACTCAACACCCTGAGGACGATGGCAGTGTTAGCCATCGAAACGTCGGCCTTAGCCGTTTCCCTGACCCGGTGGAGAACCCGTGAAGACTTCACCACTATTTAATGCTGTTTTCATGCGATAAAACTAATTTCAATAAGTTTTGTTTTGTAGTAACGTTAAGTAAAACTATTGAATTAATGCAGGACAATAGTCGGATGAATGATCCCATTATCGCCCCCCCAGTTCAGTTCATGTATTTTTAATATTTCATAATGTCTGGACAAAAATTCATTTTCATTCTTCGCAATAGGATCTTCGGTAAAGCTTAAATATACTCTTGCAGGTGTTCCTAAATTAAAAATTGTGTCCTATACGCATTCATTTCATAGTAGGAATATTTTCCCGGCAAAGGGATAGCGAGTGGTTATCACAAAAGAAACTAACAATCGCTGAAACAATCGTGAGTGATATTTCATCTTTCCATCACTAGTGGCACTGTGTACTGCCCCACTACGCCGTTAAGTTCAACTTCTTCCATAAAATGGAGCACATTATTGCTCTCTCTCTTATTTTTGAAGTGTATATGCATGAAATGAGGTAAAACAGTTTTATATAGACTGGTATATATGGCTAAATGTCATAGAAGGGAATTTGTTTTTTTAATGTATCGCATTCTTACTCGCATCTTAAGCAAACAGCGGGAAAATGGAAAAATCGTGGTGCAAATACAGGGTTCTACATATGTTGCGGATTTAGGAAATGGGATGGGACCTGACAAAAATGTTGTAAATTGCGGGAAACTCTAAATTCCGAAAACATAATTACGAGGTTTTACTGTATGTTCAAGGAGGTTCCTCTATGAATCTATGGGAAAAAATACTGTAAATAATAGTAGCATACTGTGGTAGCATTCGATTTTTTGCATGTTCGTTAGCTTATTTTAGCATCAACATATATGTATAGGCAGTTTGTTGTCTCATTTTATTTCCACCAGTGAAAACAGATGTCCATTTTTATATTACATCATGAGTTACATGTTTTTCATTTAGCTTTTTTTTTACTTTTAAATACTATTACTTGTTTTGAATTATATTAATAATAACATTTTGCTAAGCAAATTGGCAACACTGACAAGGTTTTTATTGGCAGCATTGGTATCAAAAACTCCATATCACCAACTAATGAGAATATTTAAAGTACTTCAAGAAGGAGATAAAATAAAGGTCTTGGTGAAGTATAGTCATAAATTAATTGAGTTAAATAACATTACTTCATTAAACCTATGATATTTAGGAATAAATCATCAGGAATACAATCCACGGCTGTGGTCACTTATTGCAAGTATTTAGCCATATGATGTTTTGATTGATATAAAATGGCTTATGTTCAAGAGCAATGTATGAGATATAAAATTTAATTTTACAGTGGCCTTTAACAAGGCTTTAATAGTCCATTGAGCAACTCTTATATCATAGATACCAACGTATAAATCTAAGTCAATCAATATTGAATTATTCATCTCAAAACAAAACACGTCTTCAAAAATGTTTTGCATTACAATCCACCAGGCTCATCAGCACTGTTCAACTCATTTTGTTACAATATTAAAAACATATTGAAGCACAACTTATATTTCAAATATCATAACTAAGAGTTTTCTGCTTGTTTGTAAAAAAAATTAATTGATATCAATTAAACAAGTGAGGTAAGATGTATCTACTTTTTACACTGTTACAATCTACATAGAAAAAGTGCATCTTATGCCAGTTTTTTTAAATCAAAATATTTGTTTTTTACTTCAAACCAGTCATTCATAAAAATTATTAATGCGTGTATCACATTCAGCTGTATAGCCATACATAAATTTGCCAAAGTTTAATACCTTTTTTTCTTCAATTATATGTTTAAAAGACTTTTATCACCAAAAAAAATTAAATTTTTTGAAATTTTCATAAAAATGGCATTTAGTTCATATTTTAGTGGAACCTCCTTAAAGTGAGCTAATTTTCAGTATTGCCCGAGGTAGGGAAAATGTCGTGAACTCAGTTGGACTCTATATCTATATAGGTAGCATTTGAATTATTTGGGCATCATAGTTAAGAATCCAGTGGGGGTATGTTTCTTCAGAATAAATTCTTGTTCAGATATTTTGATTAGTGAGGAGTGTATGCATAAATGCATGTAGCCAATTGGTGAGGTAAAATGCAGGTTATAGAATCGTCTTAATATTGTTTTGCAGTGACAATTAAGAGGCCCTCTTCTTTTGGCTAATCATTTCAATTTAGTGTAGTTTTCCTTTACTTTCTTCTTCAGTTACTTCACTTTGCAAGTCTCTCCATTCGTTTTTTCTTCCGTAACCTAATAAGAACATTGTGTCTCATAATGTGTCAGATGAGATTTTCCTATTCATGTTAGTATGTTCATATCTCTTTTTTTCTGTTTTCTCTTATTATTTGTTCGTTAGTCAATGGTGTGAACATTTCATTTATCTACATCATTATTTGGTAAAACCACAATTCAAATTCTATCAGACTTGTCTTTCCCAATGCTGCTATCATTGTTCATGGCTCGCTACCATGAAGGAATATGTTCCAGATGTATATTTTAATGAAATGTTTCCATGCTTCCAGGCATGTGCATCCTGGAGAATGCATTTCAATTGATGAAATTGGTTTTTTTTTCTGGGTTACTTTACTGGTCCTTCTTGTTTCTGCATGCACTGGCTATTCTGGTTCCCAAGAAGAACAACTTCCTTATCTTTAAGCTCATATTTCCCTATTTTAGTATTTGTTATTCCCTTTGCTCTCGTATGTAGATTATCATGTAATGGAAATAATTTGAGTATTGTTTTCATCACTCTTACTCATTCCTTGAGGCAGCAGTAGCTCACATGCAATACATCATAACCAATATTATGAGTAGGTTTTGTGTATTAGGACCAGACTTTCAATTCTCTTGTTAGCCTTACTTCATCGAGAAGTTTTTTCTTATATTTCCTTGGTTTTGGTTACCTGAATTGGGGAAACTGACTGAGTATTTGGTCTTTATGCTCAATAGCATGTTTAATTTGTGCTTGTGGAAAAAATTAGATGAGCTTTGGTGAAACAACAGTTGTTCTTGACACCCAAATATCTAGCCTCAGTTGCTGATGAGTAAGTCATTCCAGTAATGGGTAAGATTGGGCTCGTATCAGAAATGGGATGGAGGCATTGTATATTTTCCATTGTCAGCAGAATAAATAATATTGATTTTTATCTTCGTTTTCTGGAAGGAACTTGCTCATTGGCCACTTTGTTGGACTCCATTACATGAGATTTAATACAAACAAAGTTGAAATGTAACTGTTATGTTTGCATTAAATTTCATTTTTTGGAAGATAAACTTAATAATAGTCACATGCTTTTCAAGTTTGAGTCCTTATTAAGGTGAGGTAATAAAACGAAAAGTCTGCTATCACCCATTGCTTATTTCTTCCCTTAATATGTCATAAAATAGGTATGCCTACCACAGTTTTGATTGACAGTCATTTAAAGTTGTTTGAATGATTTTTATGTGAAGTTTTTTATGCTGAACATGGTCGTTTAAAAAAAAATGTGGACTAACAGAAGAAATCTGTGTTGTGCCCAAGAGTTGTTGTTTATTGCTTGTATTTCAGTGGCTTTAACCATTACTTATATTTTACCCTTTACAAATGAGTTCAATTTACATGATTGTAGGCTTAGCTCATCTAAGCACATTATAACACAATCACATAGCACAATGGCATTCTAAATGTGTGTACTGTGTACTGTTTGTTTTCTGGTAAACTTCCAAGGTTTATTCACAGCATCTAACCATTTGTAGAACTGGTAATGGCTGCTGACCAGAATATAAGTTTCCATATAATTTATACAATAGGAATGATCCACTTTGATAATCTAATATCTTATACGTATAATGCTGATTATTATCTGCTCACTATTTAGAAAAGAAGGTATTAAATATTCAGTCTCGACATAGATTTTTACCCTTAAGTGGTTCTACACATTGTGTGAGTTCATATGTTTAATATTCCTTATACTATTCAAGGTGTTTCCTGCTTATGCTACTTAATATTTTTATAGCAGTCCTTAGTTGGGTAAAGCGTTATGAAGTTTAATGTTGTGTGTTCTGAAGTAATTGTTTTTCATCAAAAAGTAGCTTAGACTCCCTGAAATTTTTGTGTTTTTCTGGTTTAACCAAATCAGTTTTCAGCCTCAAATTATTATGGATTTGATGATGTTTTAAATGTTTGTCATGATAATAGAATTAAAATCCCAAAAATTACACAAGAAACATTTGCTGATTCCATGATTATTTAAATAGTTTAAGAAATTATTTTATAATTTACCCCTGCAGTGTTTTTCTAGGTCATGAATAATTTTAGTTACTTTCCTAATAGAATATAGTGGTGCCCTCTCAATGTGACATGCTGTCATGCTTATTGGCAATATCATCTCTTTAAACCTATAACGAGATTAATAGTGGTTGCTGTTCACAATAATACACCAAATTTGAAGCCTATTTATGTCTGCTATCAATTTTGAGAAATTTCTCTTTATATAGAAAATATATTACTTTCATTTGGAGCTAATGGTCGAAGCATATGTTTATCATTGTTACATTTGGTAATTTTTAGGGATTTCTTAGTTATCTTTGTAATCAACATGTATTTATGCCTTAGTGCCATGATGCCTGTTGATTGGGGGTGGAATTTTTAAAATAATCTTTTACTACTTTCAACTTGATAACTTATTTTTGTCAATTTTCATCCAAAAAAATTGCTCTTGCATAAAATGTGTCGAAACTTAATTTCAATGAAAGTTGTGTGCACTACAATTTCAGATGTTCCGATGGTAAACCAATTTAATTTATATTCTGGTCTTCAGAGTACTATGTGGTTGACAGATTTCTCACTTCATATAGCAAGCTGATTAACTGATTAGTTATCCCTTGACCGTATAATTTCTTCTTTTTTGTCTATAGTCTCTTTGTTTTTTCATTCTTTGTGTGTGCTTTTTGAAATGGTGATCTGTTTACCTCTCTTTTTGTCTAATCTGGTGACATTCAGTATCTTTCCACTTTGCTTGTTTCATGGGACAGGAGTCCACATCACCTTCCAGCCCAAGTTTTCCCTCAGTAAGTATATTTGAAACTATTTTTAAATAGATTCCAATTTTATTTGGAACTGTCCTCAGTTTTTTATCTTTTGATTATGAATCTCATTTACCATGTAAAATAT
Source organism: Platycnemis pennipes (assembly GCA_933228895.1). Classification (NCBI taxonomy): domain Eukaryota; kingdom Metazoa; phylum Arthropoda; class Insecta; order Odonata; family Platycnemididae; genus Platycnemis; species Platycnemis pennipes. Next base: position 113,533,370 of record OW121847.1, read on the forward strand.
AAGAATAGAATTTGTATTGTATTTGCCTCTATATTTGGGCTCTTAACACATATTAAGCATATTTAAGTACAGTCTAGCCCACTTATATCAAACCTGTTTATAACAAAGTTCCGGTTATAACGAAGTGAAGGCTATTCCCCGTCAAAGAGATGCTGTGAAAAACTGATCTACATATAATGAAGTTTGGTTATTACGAAGTAAATATTCGGCCCCTTCAACTTCGTTATTAACAGGCTTGACTGAGGTTTTTCAGAAATTTAAGAGATTTTTTTGTATGCCTGTTTCATGTTCTATTTAAATTCACACTTATGGTAGGTACTTACAAAATTATTTTTTTCTACTGGCAATGATCGTGACGTAATTATCAGCGCAGAATGTCTTACGTCTGTATGTATAGTTGATGTTTTCTCCCTGTAGGTGGTGCCAATTCTAATTTGCAGAAATCTTTCTTCACATTTGTCTATCCTCTAAAAGTGAATGTTGCATTGGGGAAAAACTTCTCTCATGTATTGCAGCATTCATATATTTCCAAAATTGGTTAAGTTCCCAATCTTTTGAGTATTCATTCATAACTACGTTAGTGTTTTCCACCGAGATGAAAAATGTATGCACTGAAGAAGCACCTCCTAAAGTTTACCCTTTTAACTCCTCTGAAGAAGTGGCAAAGAAATTTTTCTCTTCAATACATTTTCCTGTGCAGTTAAAATAATGAGAGGCCTATCCACTTTTTAGCTTCATAATTGCTTGTTCCAATACTGTTAGTAGTGCTGAATTTTGTAATTTAAACTTTGGCTATATTTTTGTAATAAACCATGCATGCTATATTAGACAGTGTAATAGCTCAGTGGGTAGAGCAATTGAAGAGTAGTCTCCCATGTCACGATACCAAATTCAAATGCTGGTAGTGGCAAACATTTTTCAATGATAAAGCTGTCCCCACTGGAGTGCTATGTGGAGAGCACTTATTCTGTCCATCAGTTGGGACGTAAAAATGTGAAGCTTCTCACTTTTCAATAAGAGCAGGCCGATGCCGAGTTTCTATCTTCCTCTCGTCCATTTCCTGAGTAAATCCTACTTCTAGCTAATGACATACCTATTATAAATGGCACAAATGAACTTAGTTGTCAGTCACTTGCCCCAAATAGCTTCTACTTCTACTGATTTGAGATACTGGGTTCAAATCCAGGAAAGGCCTTTGGACATGCAGCTAAACCTAAACTGACTGATGATGTTTTGGGAGCCTGATCTTTTTGGGAAACCACATGTGACACAGGGGAAGGAACTGACCCTCCAACCCTGATATGTGAATTTTCCATGCCATTGGGCTTAGTAGGTACTAGGTGAGATCCTACCCTCACCAATCAACCAGCCTTAGGGTTGAACACTGGTTTTGGTCATATGTCTTAAATGGAACCTTGTTAGGTTAGTGGACCACCTATATAAACATTGGCAAAAAATTAATTTGCCATGAAGCATGATTTCCATATTTTATAGTTGCCTTTTAAATTGTTATCGCTGTGAAGAGAAAAGTCTATTTTGGTAATAGGCCTGTTTGAAAGGCATCTCACCTTATTTCTCTGATTCACTCTTTTTTAAAATTTTGTTTCATTGATGACTTGAGTATTGTATATAGAGGTATAATGTCTTATCAGTCGATTTATCTGAATGCTGCAATACACTACCCAAAGGGCATCACTTTATGGGAATTTTTTTTTGTGGTTGCTGAAAAAAAACTTTCTCATACTTGCACAAAATTTCATTCATTATTAGTACATATTTATGTCTTGTTGTTGTTTTTTATGCCCAGCTTCAGTGTAGCACAAATTTCTGTAAGAAAGGTTTTCATAGTTGGCAACTCTATTTGGATGGTTGTTTGAATTTTAGTGTTGAATAGATGCTTGTTCATGATTATTTTTGGACTAGATTCACCTCAATGTATTTATTTAAAAACATTGTTTTATTCCAGTACCATGGTCAGTGGACATCATGTGAAGGAGATACCCCATCTAGAGGTGAGTAATATAATACGTTTGGCAAAATTTCTCCAGTGATTTAGCACACATGGGGTGACTTCTATTTAGACATCAAGAATGGCTGTTGAGCCTTTGATTTACTCATGATGAGGGAAATACATGGTGCTACGCTAATATTTTTCATATTCAGTAAAAGTCCACTATAGCAAGAAAGGCTATGGTAAAAAATATTGGCTATGGCAAAAAATATTGGCTATGGCGTGATTGAATATTGAGTGATTATGGTGGCTTTCTCCTCATTGTTGGTCCATAGTGAAAAGCATATGCAGTTTCATTAGTTATAGTAAGTGGTCATTTCTGTTGTACGACAATAAAAAGTCAATTATGCCATGATTGTCATCCTGGTTGCAGACTTTTACACCCTAAGAAGGACAAAGTTACACAAACTTGCAACCTAGGCAGCAAGTTATCACAATGAAACAAAATTGGCTCAAATGCACTATTATTTGTAGTGACCCTGCTTATCCATTCCATTGCAGTTCCTTTTGTCTGTACTTATATATGCAGTGATTGTCATGCTGGTTGTATAATTTGTGGGTTTGCTAGTAGTATCACATTGATGACAAACTTTTATCATTTATTTATGAAGCCTATAATGTTTAGCATTTAACAATGAATTGTTATGCATACTTAAAATTTCATCTTCGCCCTAACTAGTTGATGTGATGCAGAACAATAGGGAAGCATAAAAATTCACATTGGTTATGAGAACTGCAATTTATAGCGAGTGAATTTGCTACTTTTATCTGTACACATTGTAGAGGACTTAACAGTGTATAAGGTCTTACTATGACTCATCCAAGTGAATCAGTCTGAATTGTGAACTGGCCAAGCAAGCTGAGAAAGCTCGGCATGCATTTTACGAATAGTTCCTATGGTTCTAGGGTTTTGCTTGCTGTAGAATGGCTTTGTCCTGTAGCACTTGTACAAGTAATGTGTTTGAGCTGAATTAAAAATATAATGGTGAAATGAATGTCTAAAATTTGTTGTTGAATGAAATAAGTTGATAAGTCAATACTTCCAGGATTGAAATGTGAGAAAGACAAAACCAAAATATCAATTTGGGAGTTTTGTTTAATTTGCAATATATTAGGATATAAAATGTAAACTATTATTGCAGTTAAAACTTTTAGCAGGTCACAGTTTCATGAACTTAGATGGTGCGGTAATTTCATATTTGCTGTTTGTTTCTGAGTATAGTGCTAGAGTTTTAAAAGTACATAACATACATAATAATAGCAAAAATCTATTAAGTCATAAGATAGATAATTATTAACTGAAAAACCAAATTCTGCTGATGAGATTGCGGTGATGGTAATTGTTTTTGTACCATATAGTATCTCTGTGAGTTAAGGGAGTTGGATTTGAAAAAATGTGATAGTCTCTTCAAAACAGGAAGTAATGTGCAGTACATTTTCTTATAAATGTATAATGTTATTTATATTTGTCATAGTCACCATGGATTTGAAGAAAATAGCTAATGGTGCATTTAGTGCCAAACTTGGTATCATATTCAACACTTGACAAACCAGCTGACCCTAAGGATAGTAGTTGCATATGTTAAGTTGTAATTTTTTTCACCTTCATTTTGCCAGTAATATTTTACGCATGCATTGATTTTTTAATGTTATTTTATTGTTCTAAAGTGTGACTTCTGAAAGTCTCTTGGTTACCATTTGCTTCATTCATTTGTTTCTAGGATCACCTGGTGGCTGTCGGTCTCCTTCAAGTGGAGCTGCTACTGCTGCTGAACTTGAATGTGCACGCCCTCAGACTGTAGGTGAAGAAGAACTCCAATTGCAGTTGGCTCTTGCCATGTCTCGAGAAGAAGCGGAGCAAGAGGAGCAGAGGAGAAGGAGCGATGATGTCCGTTTGCAACTGGCCCTTTCACAGAGTGAAGAAGAATTCAAGTAAGCAATAGTTCTTGTGATGCAATGAATAAAAGAGCAAGATAATATGGTTATTCTAGCTCACAGGTGAAACATATCCTTATGATTGCTAAATAAAGCCAAATTTATGTATAATGGTGAATATTCTCTTTTTACAATTCAATCTTTGAAAATCTGTTAAAATAATTGTATTTTGTATCTGAGTCAAGCTGGCTATAGTTAACTGAATTTCAATCATGGTAAGCACTATGTGCTCTACATGATAGATCTACCTTTTTAAATCCAAACAGCTTTCCATAATTGTATGCTAATCTTAAATGAGAGAAACTACATAAACTGCACAGTTTCAGGCATAACTTGGTGGAACTGCATATTTACGTAAAAATAAAATACATTGTGTGGAATATACAACGTATTTTATTTTTACGTAGAGAGAAACTACATTGGAAAAATAACCTTTTCTTTCAGCAGCTATAAAAGTAAAACTTAAGTGGTACAAGTGACACTCCTGCCTACCAATTTTGTGTGTGGTCTGATTGCTTATCAGTGTCAGATGCTCCTCTTATTTTTTAATATGCATGTTTTTAGTGTAATCCCAAACACAGAACAGTAGTAACCATTAGATATGCATTTGGAGGTCCTCCACAGTCAACTGAAACCACTGGTAGTAGCAAATGCTGTGTATTAGTCACATTTTATCTTCAAAGAAGCTGCCCAGTTACATTCCCATTGTTCTTATTTTAGGGTCTCTTAGAATTTGATCACTTTTTTTTCTTGTGATGTAAAATTCAATAAAAGAGTAATAATTATTTCAAATTATCTGCAAAGTCATAAACACTCTTGTTGTTGTTATGTGTTCTTTAGTAGTGGTGGGGGATTCTCTTTCTCTCTTGCCATTCCATATTTCGTATTTTTCTAGGCTAAATAGAAATAGAGTTTGCTTCACTCTTCCTGAATCAATAATGTATGGGGTCGAAATATGTGATAGCTATTTTCATGGGTGCCGACCATCCTGTCGTAGTCTCATCCTTATCTCAAAGTTGTAATCACAATGACCATGAGCCCTGAAGTTCCATCTGCCATTCCAAGGCCCTTGGCTTATTTCCTATGACCGATGAACATCTTTGTTGAAAAGCATTGTAAAAAATAACTAGATTAAACTTGTCTTTTGGAAACTTAGCATTCATTCTCTCTGGCTGGTCCCACCAAGTGTTAGTTACCCAAAGCCCATGAACCTGGGGAAGCTGCTCCTGTGGTACTCAGCCTAATCATACATCTCTCCATTCCTCACAAATGTTTGCCTAGCCAATGCAAACTTAATCTTTAATCATGCTTGACAAGGGCGTTAATTTTTTTTCCTAGTGTTTATTACCTTGAAGCTTGGTTATCAAATTATCGTCAACTGTGGCCTTTGAAAAAATTAACTTCTGTAGTTGAACCTTTTTAGGAAGGACTGTGCACTGTAAGCTAATTAAGTGAAACCTTTATTGTACACTTTTGAAGGGAAAACCTAGAAAAAGTGCAAATTTGAGGAATGTGTAAAATAGAGGAAATGAAAAATATATGTAACTTACCTCACAATAATAATACATTTTGTATCCCATCTAATATGTGCATGTTTAAATACAATAATAAGGTTCAAATAAGGTTAATAATTCAAGTAGTATAAATTAAATTTATTTTTTAACCACTCCACTAAAGTAATTTGCTTCTATTTTTCAAGGGCTTTCAATCAGTACACATCATTTTCTACTTTATTACATGATTCACCCACATTGTCCTCATCATCAAATTTGCGAGTATACTTCTTTACAGTTTCTAGTCCTTTCAGAGCATCTATAAATGTTATGTTTTCTTCTTCAACACCATCCTTCTCTTCAAGGTCTTCTTCTTGATGAGACAGCTGCTCACCGAGAATTTGTTCCACGGTCTGGAGCTCACACACTCAGCCACAGGACTATCACAATTCACAAAGTCCTCAGAATTGACCCCATTAATCTGTAATAAGTTCCAGTCATTTTCTTCTTTTCCACTTAGATTGAAATCACTATCATCATCATAGGTGGTGAAGTCACGTAAAAAACCACCCTTAGCTAAATAGTTTTTGATTGTAAGGGGCATTACCAAGCACTAAGCTTCAACTATGAAGTTCATTGCATGCAGTACACTCAACTTCATCATGGTAGCATCCTGAAACAATCCCCCATCAATCATGGCAACTGTCTTTCGAACTGGTAGCTTTCTGTAATGAAACTTAAATGCATAGCTAATGCATAAATCTAAAGGTTAGACCTTGCTGGTGACGTTAGCTGGGAGAAATACAAATTCAATGTTTCTGAGAAATATACTCTTTGGGTGGGCTGCACACAGATCAATGAAAAGCAAAATTTTACGGTTCTTTCCACCCTTTTTTCTGTCTAATTGAGTGAGATGGTGTTCAAATAATTTAACGGGTATCCAAGAATTTGTATTTGCCTTATATTTTATGGGCAATGTCCTAACATTCTTGAAACAATGCGGATTTTTTATATTTCCCAATAACCAGAGGTGGGAGCTTATCAGTTCCATCAGCATTGCATGCCAGAAGAACCTAAACACACTGTTTGGGCTTTGTACCACTATGATAAGGATTCCCTCAAAAATCAAGTTTGTGACTCGGTTGCAAATCAGAAAAAAGACGTCTCGTCACCATTATATATGTCACATAAGTCATAACCTTGTATCATCTGCGCTAGTGTTTCTTTTTTCCATTCTTCCACAGTTTTTTAATCAACACTCTCACCTGATAGAACTTTATGTAATGTAATATTGTGTCTCCTTTTGAAGTTATCAATCCAACCATTAGATGCTGAAAAATTTTCTAATCCCGTACAAGTTTCAATGCCCTTCTCCTTCAGGGGGGTGACATCAAATGCTATGTTGCTTTTAAGTGCCTGCTTAAACCATGCGACAAGAGTCAATTCCAATTCCTTCAATGGTGAGACTTTCAGAGACTTCCAGTGCGCAGAAAAGGGTCCACATTAGGCATAACAACTAATAATAATAATTGTCATTCTACATAAAACGTAAAATTTTATGACATATTGCTGTTGGGAGTCCAAAATTAAATCGCGAATTCAAGGAAAAAATAAATCGAAGAAGTGTAAAATCGAGAAAAATTAACATTGCTCATTTGAGGTATTGGCCCAGACCTAATAAAATTTGTGTAAAATCGGACAACTTTCAGTAGAAGAATGCAAAATAGAGGTTTTGCTGCATTATGAAATTTTCTGGATATGAAGTAATGTTGCTGATCCCAGGTGTGGTCTCCAGTGTGTTTCTTTTTTCAATTTTTACAGCTGCACCTAAAAACATTATAGTTAGGATAGGGTCGAGTTATTGAAAGTCATTCCATACTCCCTGATTATTGACTAATCCATAATTTTTGTGTAGTCCTTCACCATCGTCCTCTGCTAACTTCCTCAGCGTGAATTCCAATTCAACGAATACACTGACAGAAGTTGAAGATTTTTTTAGTTTCTTCCACCTTTAAAAAGAATTAATCATTCTGTTTAATAGGGCTCAATTGTATTTGTTGCAGACTTCTACCTATTTCATTTAAAATTTCATCCTTAACATCAATGCCATCTGAATTTTTTTTTTGAGAATCACTTCGGCAACTATCTCCTAGTGTTTATGTGGAGGGAGGATCCTTTATCTTGTTGCTTCATTCTCCTTGGTATTAAAACAGACAAGCACAGGACGAGCCAGCTGAGAAGCAAAGCCACATGCTTGACCTTTTGGATGTTAACCTTGGTAGTCTGACTCCACCAACCGCCCAGCAGCCGCAGCTTCATGCCTCCGGTGGGCTGCATGGTTTGAGTGGAACGGTACCAGCTGTGACCCTTGATCCTTGGGGAATGCCCACGGCTGCTGTCCCCCCTCCCCCAGCGCATCCCCCGTCACACCAGAGGGCGCTGCCACATCCATCTCCTCTTGGGTCACCCGTAGCTAGGCCTCAGGTACTAACTTGTTTTTAATCAGTGATTCAAGTCGCTCAACTGTTTAAAATTACATAAGCATGTGACCATTTTGCAAAGGTCATGAATGATATTTGAAAATGGATAGATTTTGAGAACAAGACTTTGTATAAAACTGATTCAAATAATAGGTTTATGCAGTATTGTTTATAATGCAAAGTATTCTTATTGGAAATGAATGCATACTGGCTTGACGGATGCGTGATAATTGTAGAAGCTTTACGCCTAAGATCCAGCTTGAATATTCTGTTGTGCAATCTTTAATACAGATTCATAATGCAAGAAAGGAGTCAGCTCATAGACAGGTTGACATCTTATTTTGTTATTAAATTTAGCTATTAATCAGCAGTAAGGGAGTATGCTGAAAAATAATGATAATCAGACTTTCAATTTGGTTAAATGTATTTTTGCTTTAAATACCTATTGTCAGAATTTGATTTTCATTTGTTGGTTAAGATAAATTCTTAATCTCAGTCATTACTTCACAAAATTGAATAACAAAATAATGATGAATAAACTTTAAAGACCACATAAAACTACTCAGGTTTCCATTGTTTTACATTGGTTTAAATAATGAATGTAAGGTCAGTATTGTAAATGAATCAGTATTGTATGGACATTATCGTAGTTGAGTGGGCTAAGCAATGTATTTTCATTGTTATATTTTAAGAGAAAAGATTTGATTTCTTTGCAGTGCTGTGGAATGGAATTTGAATAATTTAATGTTCCAAATTATGTTTTTAAGTGGATTCAATCAACCAAATACTGCAATTAATGTGCTGCAAATTTAAAATGTATTTTAAACTGTTTAAACTTTGGTCTTGTTAATGTATACATGCCACCAAATGAGGTTTCTTTTCACTTCATCTGGTGATGAGATTGATTCTGGCAATAATTGATGTTTATTTTTTTATTGAACCAAACAAACTTGATGCAAGTCATTTTAATTTTAATTTGATTCCTCCCTTAATTATTTCATTTTTGTAAAACATCTTTGTTCCTGTTTTCATCTTATGTTTTATCCTTTGCCAAGACTCTGGACATCTCAAAAAATAGTTGGAATGTTGTGGTAAGAAATGAGTTCATAGTTTTTGCTTTTTTATTTGATTTCTTTGTATTTGCTAGAGTGCAATGTTTGAGTGTATAAAATAACAATGATTGTGGTACAACCCATGTGGTAGCATTTTGCTCAATTTCTGTGAGTGATGCCAGATATTTGAAAATAAGTTTGTCCCTTCTGTCAATAGCCTATCCACGTGCAAAATTCATGAACACAGCCTAGGTTTCATTGCTAGGAACTTTCATCAGGCAAAGAAAGCATATGTTTCAAGTATTTCAAGCATATGTATGAAGAAAGCATTGTTTTATGCATTGTGTATACAAGACTAAGCAAGGTAGAGGAATGGGAAAGGAAGGGTGTAGGTAGGCCTAAATGAGGGAAGGGTGTTGATAAGAACAGCTGGCATGATGTAGGTGCCTGTGGAAAGTTGAGGATAGCTCAAGGATGGAAGAGAATTGGTGTAAAAATATAGAAATGTTGAAGGAGTGTGAATGGTTTAGTCTAGAGAGGTAAGACCCAGTTCACAACAGAAGTGGAACCTTTAAAATGAAAGAGATAAAGCATTAATTTTAAGGGCTGAGCCATACAGTTGAGACTAATGTGGTATGTGAGTCAATCCACTGCTTTTAGTGTAAGTTAACAGAAAAATTGGTTGTGCATTATTTCCAGGAGTCTCTTTTTACTCAGCTTGATGGTTGCCAGGGAGCACTTCTTCGCTTGTAATTTGTCAATGTCTTTCCCTCATCATTTGTGGATTTATTACCTTTTCTTAAATTCTAATCTTGCTGGAATTTGCAATATTTTAATTGGTTGCCCTTTCTTTATTTTCATTAATATCTTTGGCATTATTTGAAATGGAGTATTCTTTCTAGATATAGGAGTTAGTTTCTCCTGGTAAATCCATACTCTGGATTTTAAAGGAGTGCTAATCTGGCATCACTGCTTTTAGCCAGTGTTTATAAGATTTTTTTATGTATGTTATGCAAGAGTGTGTGTTGAAACTAATGAATAAGGAATAACTTCTCGTGAAAGCATGCATATGATAAATTTTGTTTAAATACGCTACAAGCTCATTAGGTAAAGGTTTTGTAATTTGTTCTTTAATAGCTTGTAACTCTTGTAGGATACTTCTGTAATGACTAACCACTTCTTGATAATATGTACTTGTGTCTTAAATATTCTGGATTTCTTGCTGAACACACTATAGTTTTTTTTCGAGTCAGCATTCACGTAGTAGCTGCTATGATAGTTACATAGTATGTATTTATATAAATATTTTGAGGAGATGTGTGAATACTACCTGCAAATCCTTGACTACCTCGAATGTGGGAAAGCATTCGATATTCGAGATCTCGAATAATCATGTTAAAAGATCAAGTTCAGATATCTGAAATATTGTGCCATACACCATTGGGTGCTCATGCAGTGCTATATTTGGCGTGTTGGTGAACTACATTATATGCACTGTGAGAGGACAGCAAAGATATGAGTCTGTTGATGGATTTTGCCACGTAATTTATGGTAGAAAGGCAACAGTTTTTAGAAATAGAATTCTGGCAAAAAAACTGTTGTTTTTCACCATTAATAATGTGCCAAAACTAGTCACCGATAGTCATGATTCAAAATCAAAGATAGTTCATAGACAACAGTGACAGTAGCTGCCAAATATGAGCATTGCTTACTCCCGTTACATATTCATAATTAATTTATAAAGAGGTCACACAATGTGTGTCTTCTTACATATTGTACTTTCGCAAATAGCTAATGAATTTTATGGAAGAGTTACTGAGAACTCGTTCCTCTACTCTTGCTATCACTATGAGCCATAGTTGCTATTTTCCATCCAGATATCATCAAGAGTATGTCAATATATGTATGTATATTCATTCTTTTGCTTTAAAAGTTGGCAAGCTTTTCATCCACGTGTATAGCTGGTTCAGTCTGTGTAGGATGCATAGTTGTGACAAAGTAGCGTGGATAATTTTGTGCTCCTCCTCATGTGTTATGTACTATGGGAATTATCCCAAGTGGGTGGGTAAATTAGGGTGAATATTTTAATTGGATTCAGAATAAGATTGGTATTTACTAGTGATGGATGATTCCAGGTTTTTTTTCGGATCCGGAACCAGATCCTTGTCTTGGTTTTGGATCTTTGTCTCGGTTTTGGATCCTTAGTTTCAGATACTGGATTCTGAATTTCAACCGGCACTACATGAGCTCTCATTTTTAACAACTGTTTGCTATCATTGGTTTGTACGAGTGTGGTGAATATAGGCGTGACATTCTGCTTTATTATCTCGCACTTCTGGGCCTTTGGAGAAAAAAGTCAAGACGAGTATTTCTTTATTTTGTTCTAATGGCATGGGAAAAATTTCATCTCATTTCATGACCCGAGTTACACAACCTCTCCTTGTCAGTATCTACCATACCTACATTCCATTCACGGGGCGCTTCGATTGCTAAGCCGCAAAAATTTAAAAATCTCCGATCCGGATCCGAACTTATATTGCCTTCGGATCTGATTTCAGCTGACTTCGGATCTTTCATTTCAAATGAATTGAAAGATCCTTGGATCCGACCCGATCATCCCTAATTTTTTTAAGTGTTACATTTTTAAATGTAATTTAAATAATAAAAGTATATAAAAGTGAGTATTCAGATGTAAGGGTTGGAAATTGAAGATACATAATATCATTTTCGATGCAGTGACTGTAAGAAAAAATAAAACTGCAGTAGGGATCAGCCTTCATGTAGTAAACTATCTCTCGATGTCCACCTGATCCTGGTGAATGTAGGCTACCCACATGGCATTCTACGTATTTTTTTCTCACAATGCTGGGGTAATGGGGAAAAAAGTCGTATTTCTTTATTTTGCTTCTAGTTCCATGTAAAAATTTTCATCTAATTCCGTGATCTGAGTTACACATCCTCTTTCTGTCAATATCTACCGCATCTATGTTCCATTCACGGGGCGCTTCGATTGAACAGCCACGAAAATTTAATATCTACAATCTGAATCCGATTTTACTGTGTCTTTGGATCCAAAACGGGTAACCAAGTAACATCGAAGATCCGCGGATCTTTGGATTCAACATATCCAATCCTGCTATCGCTAGTATTTACATGTTCTTAACAGTAAATTAAGAATCAAAACGTTTTTTTTTTGCTTTTTGCATACTCAATCCAACCCTGCCATCTCTAGTATTTACATGTTCTAAGCAGTAAAATAAGAATGAAAAAGTTTTTTTTTTTTTGCTTTTTGCATACTCAATCCAACCCTGCCATCGCTAGTATTTATGTACATGTTCTAAACAGTAAATTAAGAATCCAAAAAATTTTTTTTGCTTTTTGCATACTCAATGTATGGTGTTTACATGGAAGGAGCATACTGTATTGCTGCACATGTGATGAAATTCATTAGAAAAATTTAATTTTAGTGAAATGGATAGGAAGGTAAATGAGCTAAAGCTGCATAATTTTTGCATAGCAGTCAACTCAGGAAGTTGCGGGTTTCAACTTCATTATCTGAGGCACTGCAGCCTGTAAATCTGTCATAGTGGTAGTTTTGCTACTTCTTTGAATTTGGTAGAGAGATAGCTTGTATCACTCACTATCACTATGGAAAAGTGGTCCCAGATGGAGTCTCAGTCTACCTGTTAGGTGTAGACCATAGTTTCTTTATAGAGTAAAGTTAAATTTTTATTGCATTAGAATCTGAAGCTAAAATCTGTCTTGGTATACAAAAGTAATGCACTGCTTCAATTTTAAGTACATATTTCATTTACTTTTCAGAATGATCCTTGGAGTAGTAGCCCTGCTACTGGCTCTGCATCTACTTCAATTGTGGATCCATGGGCACCAGTGGACACTCCCACTCCACCAGGTATTCACATTCACACAACATATTTTTAGTTGGAGTTTTGTTTATGGCCAACAATGATGGAACAGTGTTATGCTGGAATTCCTATTTACGTTATCATGTCCCTCAAGCCACCTCCAATGTTCCTTGCCTTCCCATTTTTCTGGGAAAAACTTAATTCTCTTTGATATTTTACTTCTCATATGTATACTTGCTTTTTTCCTTGTGGCACATAAGTTAGATGAGGTCTAGTCCTTATTTTGAGGAATGTATTGAATTATTTCTTGAAATGTTTATCACCTGCATTTTTCTTTATATTAATCTGGGCATTAAATAAAAAACTATTTTAATGACTAAAAGTTCCAACCATATGATAACTGCCACTAGCGTTTCATATATCATTTAGGCATTTTGACAGTACAGTGGAAGCCCCATACAACAAGTACAGCATATAGCGAGAAGCTCGAATTAGCGAGGGATTTGGAAGGAACCATTTCAAACCCTATGATTTACATGTAAAATAAATCGGTCATATCGAGGACAACAACCTGCCTCAACTGCAGTCATTGATTATAACGAGAGGTAAATTTTGTGCTCACGTGCTCTTTTCAATAGCATTAAATGCCAAACAGTAAATTTTTCCGCCCACTTTTACGATCAAATGTTCGTTTTGACCATTCACAAAATGCTCGTATGCATCTTTATTAATTAAATATTAATTTCTCTAAGTCCATGCATTTCATTGCTCTTTTATCATCCTCTCGCACCTCCCATCGGTATTCGTATCAAAAAGTTCCTGATGCTGCTGCTAGATGTCGGTACGTCAGCAGATATTGTGTTCACCCGTACCTATCTCGATGAAATTCAATTTTGAACATGCAATTGCTTGAAATTGTGGACTTACTTGTCAAAGGTATGTTTCCATCAATTCAAGATGCAATTCCACGCATAATTATTGCGGTCCAGGACATTGTATAACTAATGCTTTTGCATTCGTAGATGCTGGTTTCAATTGGCTCTACAATCCCAACAAATCCAATTCAGCTTTTGTCAGAGACGATTTAGACCATTTTAAAGGAGGCAATCTTACAGCAAATGAAGGTTGTTCTCTCTTTTATTTCTGCTGCTAATCTGGAGAAGATAGCAATCCGGTGCTTGCGTGGGACTAAATCCCCTTTAATTTTATCCTGGTAATGTCTTTATCTAGCAGCCGTCACTCATCATTTTCAACTACTTTTGGAGAGGTAGAAGGTATGACTTTTTTCTGGTTTCCGAATGTTTTGCAGTAATAGTTTGTTGCATTGCCATTACTTGCAGTCGTGACATATGTAATATGCGCATCCAAACAGTCGGGGTAATGACAATATAATTAACACGTCATACAGTACACACGTCTGAGGCAAGGGCTTAATTGTAAAAATTAGACTTATTATATTCCATCATACGACCCAGAACGTAGAATTCGATGTAATTGAAAGTGGATACGATCATGGGTAAATGAAATATTTGATTTTTATTTGCAATCTCATTAGAATATTTTCACCACTCACAAAAAATAACCCAAAAATATGCTGTGGGGTGATTATTTAATTACCTTCGGTTACAACAACAATTCTATATAGCGAGTGATTTTTCAGTTCCCAAGGGCTCTCGCTATATAGAGCTTCCAACTTACTTGTTTTCAGTGAATCCAGTTAAGATTTCATTAATGTATAATCCTTCTGGGAAATGTGTTTTGTTCACTTTCATGTAGTACAATAATTTTCACCATAGCACTGCCAATAGGGAAACATACTGAAAATTTTAGTTGATAAATTTTTTTGTGTGATGGCCTCAAAGTTGGGTCTATATATACTTTTGGGGTGGAGAGTATATGCAATATGGGTCGTCATCATCATAGTTAATTATTGAGGGTACATTAACATAATTGATTGTTTGGGAGGCGTAATAAGTATCATTTAGACTTTGTTTCCATATAAGAACACCGGCTATCTACAAAATGAACAAAAATGAACGTCCAACATATTGCTTCCCTGGAAGTTAAGCAACTCTCAAATAAGTCTTCAACTTACCCGAGAAGGCCTAACTTGCTTAAAACTTTTCCTCGTTACAACATTCAGAATTTCGGGTCCTTACATGAACATGCTAATGAGAGCCAATGGCAGTCACTGTGCAGAGGTTTTTTTGCACAATTAAATTGGACATATTAAAGGCCAAGGCAATGGAATTAGAAAAAAATAGATGGATAATTGATTCAATTGTGTAATGCAGTTGCTAAACCTTTTCTTCAGTTGATCCTTGGAAGCCAGCTGATCCTGCCCCAAGGTCACTTGGAGGTACTCCAACACCATCTCAACCCAAGTCTCACCAGAGCCCATGGTCTCCTAGTGGAGGACCTGACACATCAGAGTATTACTCGGGTACAACACCATCTCCCCTTGCATCCCCTGCGAGTAATGGGGCTGGTGCTCCCACACCTGGTGGAATTGAACTCTTAGATGAATTTGATGCTATTTATCAGAGAGAAAAACCTCTAAACACCAATGGAGTTGTTAACAACAACAATAACAATAATGGTAATTTCAATCCTTCAGTTAACATTGATTTTTGTTTTGTTGGACTGTCCTAGAGGATGTTGGTTTTAATTTGATCAATATGATGCCTTCAGCTATTGTTCTTAATTATATCCATGCCTGTTGGAATCACCTCATTATTTCTAGCATAAAAAATTGTCTTTACGGAAAAACTCGAGAGTTATAAGGAATTCCATTACTTAGCTCCAGGTTTAATTATAGGTAGTGGCAGAAGTATACATATTAATCTTTCTGGAATAATTCTTTTATTATTTGTCATAGTCATATGTATTTTGGAATTGACATTGTATATTGCAAGAAATGTTATTTGTTACCACTGTTCTAACAATGATGCCTGAATAGTTCATCATGAAAAATGTAATTAATCCTTGAAATACTGGCTATTCATGGGTTTATACTGAAGATGGCCATTCCATAGTGTTGTTATAGTATTGTACAGTTATTTTTTCAGTTGGGTGGATAATTCCTTATTAACTTATCGGTCTCCTCAGGTCCCCATTCTAGCACTCAAAAAAAACTACAGTAGATTCTGGTTAATCGGGCCACCGGTTACATTGGGCAGCTGCTTATTCAAGACAAATCATCAACAACAGAACCCAATTGAAAGTCGCTGAGTTTTCTCCGGTTAATTGGGATAGGAAGCCGCATAATCGGACCATACATCGGCTGTATTTGCCTCCTACTTCATTGAAGTAATAGAAATTTTTGAGCTCTTGTAAATCATTTGGTACATCCCTATGCATCTGAAGCAATCCCCCATGAGGGAATCTATTCCCACCTTCACTATCTCATTTAGCATCGCTGAACAAAGTCAGTCATGAAAAAACTTTCATTCAATGCTTTACTCTTTGTACGCTTGCCTCAGATAGTCTAGCTAGAAGAGGATTTGGGTTTTTGGTCATGGAGCTGCATGAAGTGTAGGTACACAACTTGGCTACCTTAGTGGAGTATACCATTAACGTGAAGGTTAGGCTGTAGGCAATGTGTCATGAGAAAAAATGTTTTGAGGATTGAAGGGTGGAGGTGAATTTGTTACGCATTACGAGATGAGGGAGCCGCAGATTCTGCGAGAATGTAGGCGGGGGTTTCCAAGTTTCCTGGTAGATGTAGAAGAGGGAAGAATGGTAGAGATATTCAGTAAATGGAAACAAGAAGCTCCTCAAAAACTCCTACGCCAAGGTAAGGATCCTGATGTCGAGGATGCTCTTAATCAGTGGTTTTCCATTGTTAGTAAACAAGGAGTTATTATCAGTAGACCTATGTTAAAAAAGAAGTCGGAGGAGTTAGCTTTTAAGCTTGGCCATATGGATTTCTAGTCAACAGATAGTTGGCTATCTAGATGGAATGGTGAAAACGAAATAAAGTTCAAAAATGCTCACAGAGAAAAACATAGTTCTGATTTTGAAAGTTTAGAGGAATGGAGATGTAAGAGGATACCCTACTTCCAGAATTCTGTGCAGATGATGTGTACAATGCCGATGAAACAGGTCTATATTACCGAGCCATACCTAATGGCTCTCTTTGCTACAGTTATGTGGACATAAGTGGGTCTAAAAATGCAATGGAACGGATTTCGTTTTTTTGCTGCTCAAACATGTCAGGAAGTGATAAAAGGAAACTTTGGGTGATTGGAAAAGTGCTAACCGTAGCTGCTTTAAGGGGTTACAAATGAACTGCTTCCCGGTGGAATATGACGCCAATAAAAATGCGTGGAAAACTGCAGGCCTCTTCAGCCATTGGTTAAGCAGTTGGGATAAAAAACTAGCGCAGAAATCAAGGAAAGTGATTCTTATTGTGGATAATTATACGGCACATCCTAATTAAGGATCATCTACAGAAGAATAGAGTGAAAAGCTGAGGAGTTTCTGGATGAAAATCAATTTGGATTCAGGAAAAGTAAGGGTGCAAGAGAAGCAATACTAGCCCTTAGGCTGCTCATAGAGAAAAGAATGGAGAAGAACAAACCTACGTTAATTGCATTTGTGGATTTAGAGAAGGCTTTTGCAATGTGTATTGGAATTCAATACTTGATATTTTGAAAGGAATTGGACTGTCCTACATTGATCGGAGAATTATACACAGTTTGTATAAAAACCAAGTAGCTGTGATTAATTCTGGACCCAGCTGTGAAGAAGCAAGAATAAAGAAAGGAGTGAGACAAGGCTGCGCACTGTCTCCCATAATTTTCAGTGTTTACATCGAGAGAGCCATCAACAAAATCAAAGAGGAATCTTCTGGAGTGCACATTCACGGAGAAAAAAATTAGAATGCTGTGATTCGCTGATGACATAGCGCTCGTAGCAGAGATATATAATGATCTGAATAAGACTAATAACCATGGAAAGGACAATGACCAGATGCCACCTGAAGATCAATAAGAAGAAACCTAAGATATTGGTGTGAAGCAAGAGAGAAGAGGCCAAATCAATGTTAAACTAGGGAAGCAAAAACTGGAAGAGGTGAAAGAGTTCTGCTACCTGGGAAGCCAAGTAACCAACGAAAGCAAGAAAGAAATAGGAGAATAGCTCAGGAAAAGAGGGCATTGTACCAAAAGAACCTTCTTACATCTGAAAATACCAGCGTAGAAGTAAGGAAACAATTCATCAGGATGTACATCTGGAGCATGTTTCTTTACAATAGTGAGGCATGGACGATGACAACAGTGGAGAAGAAAAGGGTGGATACATTCGAAATATGGTGCTACTGAAGAATGATGAAGATAAAATGGATCGATGAGTGACCAATGAAGAAGCCTTAAGAAGAGTAGGAGAAAAGAGAAGCATGCTGAAAACTACAAGAAGAAGACGAGATAACTTAATCGGCCATATCTTAAGACATGATGGCCTGATGAAGAAAATCATTGAAGGACAAGTGGATGGGAAGAATGGCAAAGGAAGGCCTCGAGTGAGATATATGGAACAAGTGATGAAGGATGTATAAAAGAAGAAAGACGTTAATATGAAGAGATTAGCCGATGAAAGAAGTCAGTGGAGAGTTGCGTCAAACCAATCTGAGGATTGATGACTAATGATGATGATGACACCCTAATTGCTCCAACGTTTTAAAAAAACATTCAGTTTGAATTTTTACCAGCCAACACAACATCTCTTGTCCAACCAATGGACATGGGGATCATCAAAAATGTGAAAACAATATACCGCACAAAACTGATTGATCACCTTTTATAATCAATAGAAGATAATCCTCTGACATCATCTGCAACTGCCAAGAAAGTGAGCTCAAATGTGAATGCCCTGCAAGCTGTAACATTTTTGGCAAATAGCTGACAAGAAGTCACCAGTAAAATGATTAGAAATTGTTTTATTCATTGTGGTTTTAAGCACTTAAGTGGTAAAATATCGGAAAAACGTGAATGTGAAAATGAATCCATTTCTGAGCTGCGTCAAGTAAAGAACTTTGTGGAGCTTGAAACGATTGACTCAAATATGGACTGTTACAACAACAATGATAGCAGGTAAGATGAAATAGTTGAAACTATATTAGCTAAACAACAAGGTTTGGTTGAAGACAAGGAGAGTGATGGAGATGAAGATGTATCATAGTGTAGCCAAGTGATTTCTGCAGATGCCAGGAAGTTTATTGGCGGGTTGCGACCTCTTGTAGATCAGAACCTTCTCATCTACATTAAAGGTCAAAGCATACAGCCATATCTAGATATTATTGAACACTGTGTTTTTGTTGTTTTTAATGTTGTGTAAAAATTATTAAATTATGGAAAATCCCCAAGTGAATCAGATCTAAGTAAAAATTTGGAAATATGAAGAAGTTTAGACTAATGTTGGAAGGCAAGAAAGGAATTCCGAAAATAAAACTTAAGCAAAAGCTTCAGATTTGTAATAATGCTTTGACATTATATGCGAATAAGTTATTCTAAATTAATGCAAGACTTCAGATGTAGAATAAGGCAATGGATTTCATCATATGTTCAAAATTGAAAACCTGAAAATAGAAGTGTGAGTAATTGAGTTCTCCCATGACACCATTAAATAATTAAGTCTGGATGTTTTGTAATAATTTACAATTGAAGGATGCATAAGTCACCACAGTTAATGCATAATATCATTTCATTTATCACAGGCATGTCATCACCTGATCCGTTTGACCTATCTTCTTTGGATGATGGTTTGCCTGCTCTAGGGAAAGACAAAGGTAGTGCTAACCAGAAGAAGACACCAGCTAGCTTCCTGGGCGAGAACTCATCTTTAGTTAATCTTGATAACCTTGTGCCTGTACCTCCTGGGGCATCGAAGCCTCATCAGCATCCAGCTCCCACTGGTATGGTATATTTTATCTTCGAACATGTAGTCAACCAAGATTTTGCGATTGAACCCCTCCCAGCATACCCCTCAATTTTTTAAAAATATTTCCTTTCAGTTCCTGCTGCCACATCTAATCCATTCTCACCCACTCCCGTCATTCAGCCATCATCAACAGTGCAGTCAGTCATTTTTCAGCCTCAGCCAATGACGCGGAAGAGTCCATTTATGGCAGCCGATGATGCATTTGCACCCATGCCAACAGTTGATGCGAGACCTTGGGGGAATCCTGTGCTGCCAACACCTATTCTCCCCAATTCATCTGCCAGTGGGAGTCGTGTAATAGGGGAGAGTCAGAGGCCGAATCCATTCCTTTCATGATGTTGACTCTCCCCCTTTGTTGTAGAGATTTGCTGCGAGACAGCAGGGGGGAAGAGGATAAAAACGGGTGGGATGTGGGGCAGCTTTTTTTTCCTGAGGAGCCCTCTTTAACACTTTGGGGTCAATAGTGTTTTGGGGAGGGGAGGTGTAAAAGCAGAGGACTGGAGTGCTTTTCCAAGTATTGTGGTCTTTTGGCTCACTTCCCATCCGTCCCTCTCTACAGCGCCTTAAAAGATTACTACATCCTGCGTTTTTGTACTTCTTTAAGTGATAAAAATGTGCTTTCCTCTTCCCTTACTCTTTTTCTGTATCAAAGTGTAACTATCATATTGGTTTTTAATTAGTTTTTTTTTCTGAAAGGACATTACCACACCATTGAATGCTGTGAATTTAATTTTTTTATGTCAGATATGCTAAGAATCATGAAATGTCTTAGAAGTGACTCACAGCATGTGCCTCAAGCGTGGTGGCAGAATGATTGGCCTTGAAGGGCAGCATGATTAGGACCCTGTAATTTTTATCGATGAATGTCCTGGATTGAACTGAAAATGAAATTTTGTACATTATTTTTGTTATTTTTTGTAATGATGCGAATGAATTTGATGATAGGAAAGTTTGAATCATGGGGTCAAATAACCTTGAATCTCTATAGGTGTATATAATGGTGTTGGTGGAGAACTTTTATTCCAAATAGACTTCGTCATTTACTATGTACAGTTCTTCAGATTAGTCTATTTAAGTCAATTAATTTGACAAAATTTCCTTTAATGCAGTTATTCAGTGGCCATTATTTAGTTATATACGATTTTCCTATGTATACATATATGTTATTTTTTGGAAAATTTTAATGAATATGTTCTTTGGGTTGGCTTATATGGTATTTCACTTGTGTGTTTACTCCCATGTAATATAGCCTATTTAGTAGCCACTACTTCTGTAAAATATCCCATTTTCACCATCTTTATGCGGTAGTTGGTAAGTCTTAAACTATTTAAATGTGGCTGAGTATTTTGTGAAATTTGCTCATGTTATTTACATGCTTTCTCTTGATTTTTAGAAAATCAAGCACTGTTATGTATAGTCATAAAACCAACATTACAGTCATTTGTATTATTACATGACTATTCCCATCAAATGCTATTCATTTATGTTTCACTAACTTATCAGTTCAAATCCATTCTTAATGCTTACCTGAGAAACTTCACTTTCCTATTTCATCTTCAAAATTTTGTTGTAGACGACAGTGTTATTTATTGTAAAAGATTTTCAGGCGGTTTTATCTAATGATGGAGCAATAAAATGTCTAGTTGGTTAATATTGAAATTTGAACTTAAAATATTAAAAATTTCATATTGAAAGACTTGATGCAATGCAATCGAATTTATCTCACCTGCCAGGGTCCCAGTGATGGAAGAAAATTTTTTGAAAAATTATATATATACACATAAAAATTCTTGATTGGATGTTGTTCATTTCTACAGTGATTTTTGTGTAGAGGGAATAGTCACTTCAGTCATTATTTGATGCAAATAGGTAATCAGGATCAGTACTGATCCCAATGAGTATCTCAAAAGTGGTTTCCTATGCAAAATGGCATCATAGTTTTCAAATGCTTTGATTAGCTCATTTTTACGGCTTGGTATTTGCTTGTCCGTTTTCATGAGAAAATCATGTAATTTTTGCAATGTTTTCAAATTCATTTTTAATATACAATATTGGGATTATGCATCTTAAGAAAGAAAATGAGTAATAATATTTTTGTGTAAGGATGAGTGACTCCAAAAATTTTTAGATAAATCAGTATACGTTCCTATAAAATTACATTGCTTTTAGATGACTCTTGTTTGCAACGTGAGTTATCAAATAAGCTCAATCTCATTAGGAGCTCTAAGCTGCTTTACTAAATTCAAAAAACCAACAATTTAAAGAGATTGTCACAGAATGTGAAACACTATTTTTTACAAGAGAGAGCTCTAAATGAAGTTCTACACAACTAATTTAGTGATAATGTGATTGGTTCATTTTGGTAAGAACAAGATAGTGGTTTATCCATTTATTTAAATGAGATAACTGTAGATACAGCAGAGCTTTATAAACTGTAAAAATTGTTACTAACAATATTACCCATCTTTTTAATCAAATGTTGATGTTTTATCAAACTTTGATACAAAATAAATACCATCTTGTAATTACACAAATGCATTTCCTCATTTCTCATCTGCTTAACATCCCTGAGACACCCACTTGAGTGGTTTATTCATACCGGTCCTGAAAATAGATATAAAATAAATTAGCTTAGTTATTAATGCAGAGAAACAAATAGTTTTTAAAATGTCCTCAACCTCATGGGTTTATCATACTTGAAGCCCCAATTCATACCCAATATTCCTAAACCCTTGTCCACAACATGAATATGCTACCACAACTGGACAATTATTTTTGCAGCCCAAGGGATACTCTATGCATTTTACAATATTTTTGTACAATTTGAATAATTATGAGAGAACTGGGGTTAATCATGGATATTCATTAAATGTGAGTTCACATTATTGTAATTTTTAACAGCTTGGATATGAGCAAATGCGATGTATTGTCTATAATTTGCCAGGCTCTTCAAATCACATATGCCAACATGATGAATGAGATGTCAGGATAGTTACTGTGAGCAGCATGTAGAGAAGCTTTTGTTATCGATAATGTTATCAGTTCTGCTGGAAGTGGATCTGTGATCCTCCTAATGTATTTATGCTACTCGACTATTTTCCCTTGTGTTAGTAAATCCAACAATGAGGATGAATATGAGGTATTCAACAAAATAAAAATAGCAAGCATGAAAATTAACCTAAGGTACCTATCAACACATTTCTAACATAACCAGTTTTAATGCAAGTAGGCCTATATATGATGATAATAATAATAATTAGTGTTCAAGCTGAAGGTTGGTTTTTAATAGATGAGGGAAGAGCTCACCTGCCAAACTAAGCCATGCCGTAAGCATGTTAAATTCACCCATTCAGGGTATGGGGGCCAGTTCCTTTCCCTGGGTCACATATGATTTCCTACAATTTTTTGACATGTAGACAATTGAATCGCACTAGGCCATCACTAATTTAATTAGAGCAACTCTTCATATTTAACCACTCATCTGGGAAATTAAATTCTCAGTGTCCAACCCATGATGGGTATTTAAATGAGAATCAAGGTGAATGCAACCCACAACACAAAAAGAAAGTTTCTGTACAAGATGCAGACTTCATAGAGTACAATGGTAGATCCAATCTTAACAACAGAAGATTAAAAAGGATGCTAAGCGGGAAGGAAGTAGCTCTTTGAAGGAAAATTATGGCATACCCATAGCAAATGAACCAAAAATTGACATGCTGGATAAACACCATACCCTTCACAAGAGCAACTGTCCATGTCATGCACATGGCATACCCAAGATGAGTGGTCAATTTAGTGTTCACTTCAGACTGCTCCATAGAGAGCCACATTAAGCAACCACTCCTCTAAGAAATGGTGGTACTTAATGGTTTAGGAGTGAACTGTCCTATCCCCCTTGAAAATTTCTTAAATGCAAAAGAAAACTTACAGTGTGTGCAACAATTTCCTGTGGGCGAAATAAATGTGTACAACATGCACAAATTAGAAACTTTATTAAATAAACTATAAAACTTGCTCTTTCACAACTAGTGGTATTCTATGTTGAAGCAGGTTTATTGGAGTCTAAGAAACCTTAAATCTCTAGTTGAATGTGGTTTTGTAATAGGTTCTCCTCCATTAAAAATTGTATTAAAAGATGTTTAGCTATGAAACACAATTCCCTGGAAATTTCTGCTTGCCTGTGTTGTACAAGGTATAAGCTGTATCGAAAAACCAAAAGTGCTTCACTGACGTATTCTTGGTAATGACATACTACTAACGAACAATGAAGCATGATTGGGAAAGAATGCTTAATATTTGGATGGTCTACTGAATTAAGAAGTAGTGGCAGCACTAACAACCGCTAGGTATAGCAAAATTCAATAGAGGGCTACATTTTCTAAGGTTTTGATCAAAAAAGACCAGCAAAGCATCTTCAATATTCTCAGAATTTCTCTCTACTATTTTCTAACTACTGAATTACTTACAAATATAAAATCTGTTATGATTGCAGAGAATGATTTCTTGAAAACATAGATACTGAATGTGAGGACAAAATGGGGTTTTTACCATATTTTTTGTATTGCTGAATCTGATAAGAGTTTGTAAAATAAAAAGACCCGTATTTTTTTCATTTTTCAAGCAATTTCTGTCAATTATTTCTCGAGTTATAAGCGGCGAAAAACTGATGTTTTTATAGCCGAAACTAGAAGGAACTTTCGCTCAGGATGCAGTAGCATGTGCATACACAAACACACAGCAAAGTATTCAAATAATCTTGTGATTATTAAATAGTACTCTTGTTATTTATGACTGGATTATCAAGTTCTGCCACAGCAGTCTCTAAGTGTTATCTGATCATGAAACAATTTACCTACAAAACCTTTTGTTTATAAAATTTTATATTTTGGATATTATTATCAATCATTTCTCTACTTAAACTGAAGAATTCATCAATGGGTCAATAGTTACAACTTATTGCATGCTCCTTAGAAAGACAACAATACTTCTTAAATTTTTCTCAACCAAATACCATAGCTCATAACATTAAACTCTTTAAGGTTATATGATATGTCTTCCAAGCTATAACAGGACCCTTAAGAATTTGGCTATGACATTTGTCTAGTTGAACACGTCTTATTTACAATGACCTGGTATTTACTCTATATTAGTATCATACCATCAAGACACAGGTGATCCAATACTGTAAGGTCTCAGATTGAGATGCCAATTTGCAGATCAAGCTCACTGATATATAATTATAGCATCAAATGAAGAAACTTAAAACATTTAAATTATTTACAACACCCACACTCACACAATGCTTAAGGTAGGACAGAAAAACATCCCATACAACAGTAGCTGCATTTACATAGATGACCCTGTATGGTGCGGGTATCCATGCAAAGTTTATATACTGTACAGGAGGCCAAAAACACCAATCAAACTGTAAATCACAAAAGAGAGTAAATGTAAGAACAAGTCACTGCATCTCAATATGATTCCATGCTCCAAGCATTAAATCACGTATGACGTACAAAATAAAATAGTAGTTGCACACAATTATATTGTGTATTTCAATGATGATATCCTTCAAATGCATGTGAGATTTTAAACTTGCTTTCAAAAAGAGAGCAACCACCACCATCAACTGTTATACTAATCACAGGAGTTTTAGTCATTTGGATCCCATCATGATTAGTTAAAAACTTTTTGGAACACAATATTTTATGCATATCTCTTCAAATATATTTTTATAGTGTGTGCAATCCATGTAAAAATGTAAATTGCAGAAATGACTGAATGGTGTGTGATATGTGTCTCATTCATTACTGAGTTTGCACAATTTGTGATATAACTCCACTTTTATTTAACTGTTCAATCATGCTCTTATTCGCTGTATAAAAATACAGTGCTCAACTGAAAGGTCTGCCTGTTTTTTTGGATGGGTAAAGCTTGCCAAGGATGATCCCATAAGTGGGTGAAAACAATGCAAGGGTATGGGGCCAGTTCTTTTTCTTCTAATACCAGCTTGTTTTCCCAATAAATTCTAGCTTGTTATCATAAAATTATAAGGCTCAGAGTCTCCAAAGAGACCTCTTCTGAGTTTAAAAGCATTACTTCAAGTCAGCAACACATTGCTGTACTTATTTGGCCATTACATAATTGGTTCACATTAGGATAGTGATAAATGTAACCTGTAATTTCAGTCACAAAAACAAGTTGGTTATCCCTTTGATAATTATTTGCAGTCAAATTAAAAAAAAAAACAATGGAGATAATTCAGCAAAGGTTAAATTCCAGATGAAACCTCTATGGAGAGTTCTGGATAAACATAAGTCTGTTGCTTTCTGGCTTTCTCATATGTAAATGGTGTATGGGTTCACCTGCCTTTTGGCCCTTAAGTTAACACATTCAACCCGGAGTATTTCTAGTGTGCAATCATGAAAAACGGAAAGGTTTTTCCTCCACATTAATTTTGCCAGTCAATTAAATGTAATTATAAAATAAGTTAAAAAAATTTTGAATAACAAAACTCGATAATTTATTAAAGACATGAGTTCGCGTCTTTCGGAGAAGTCTTCAGTGAGGACATCATAGAGGTCATTAACAGACGCGAATGCACGTCCTTTGGTGTCTTGGCAACGCACCTCGGACGCATATTCGCGTCCGTCGGGTTGAACGTGTTAAACTGGCTTTTGGTTTTGAGATAATCTTTTAGTGAGAAATTAGCCTCCTCCACTATTCTGATCAATTCGTAAAGAATTATTTCTCTTGAGACACTATACTGAATTTTGAGCTGGTTTCATGGACCTAGCCTCAAGAAATGTTGCAGTAAAATAAAAGACAGTGATCCCAAAAATTGAAACAATATCCAGAAATATACTTACCAAGTACAAAGAAACGAATTTTCTTTTGAACTCATCAACCCCTCCACTGATCTTGTTTCCTTCCATTATACCCATTCCGACAAAAAAAGTGAATGCAAAAAATGGAGCAGCAAATATTTGATCAGCCAAGATTTTATAACTCACTGAAGATAAATTCTTTTTTGGAAATACACGGTCCAACTGTGTATACCAAATATGATGTGGAGGACCCTGGGATAATCCTACTACAAACATACGACCTGTAAAATAGATAAATCTTAAAGCAATAACTTTCACTCAGGTTTCAATGAGACATGAACGTTTAATGAAGTCATGGAGAGAAAATAATGGAAGATTATTTGCTGATTTACAGAGGTGCAAAGTGAAAGTATATGAAAGAGTTCATAGGGGCAAGCAAAGTATCTTTGGCCTATTGTTATCTTAGTGAAGATTCAAAAATAATGTTAGAAATGATACAACTCTTTGGTTACAAGAAGAAAGCATTGACACTTTTCCAATAAAAATAAACTCATCTGAAAATCAGGAAATATTAAAAATTCATTAATAAGTGCTACATTAAATGACTTCCCTCGGCAAGTTCAAAAAGTTACATAGTTGAATGAATGTCACTATCAAGTACAAGGGAAACTATTAGCTGCCGAGGAGTTGGATAACAAACGAATTCACGATCTCCTTGTGCAACGAACCAATTGACCTTCGCTTGCTATCCAGGGAAAGTGACAAGATTGAAGTTTCCACACAAGACTACTAGGCCACTGTTCACTTACTTATTGCAGTTGAAATGAGTTATTACACATGGCGTTCTTTTGGCCGGAGATTATATGGCGCCAGAAACAATTGAAATTTAAGTCGATGGCGAATAATTATCAAAGGAGTTGTTTGATTCCACAATTTTAGGGTCAGTACCTACCACTGCAGTACCCCCATGCAACATTGCTAGCGAATAGGGAGTTGAGGGACATGAAAGTAATATTCAGATAGCAGTCATTTCTTGACAGACCCCGAGCACACTGTCAAAACACCAGAGTAAAACTATAATATAAGGCAATACTGCTATATCTGTAAATAAGTTCTACTTAATATTAAAACATATGGAATCATTTGTTAACATGACCTAACCTGTTCTCTTCCATTCATATGGTCTCGCTTTACCATCCGACGAGGCTTTCTCAATAAATTGTTGAATGCAGTCTCCGAATGCAAGCAATGCACCAGAACTAAACGTATTCGTTACCCAAAGATACTTTCCAAATAGAACCTTTCCGACTCGACTAACCATTGCTCATTGATGCCGGGCAAGGTTTACAGTACAAAAACTAACAACAAACCACCTTAAAGTGCTCAGTCAATTATTGACCGAGTAATAGTGAGAACAAATTTAACAGCAAGTATTCGAGGCAACATGATGGTATGTTTCGCTTTTCCACACCATTGACTTGACAACGAGTATTATCCATGAACCAGCATGAGTCACAGGTTTAAAACTTAGGTAGTCTAAAAATACTCTATTTTCGTGACGAAAGGATTGCCATTCACGAATGAAAATACCTAAACCTGTCATATGGGCAATCAAAACAAAGCTTCGACATCAACAAGGCATTTAAATGGCAGTCTTACCATTTTCGTACTTCTCCTGTTTATTCAAAATATACGAAGAATCAAATGCGCAGAATGGGAAGGTAAAAAATTGCCGGAAGAATTTGAAAACCAAGTCATTGGTTTATTTTCTCTTCACCACTCACCACCATAAAGTTTCATTTTCTGATTAACCTCCCTACAAAGTTTTGCGAAAAGCAAAAATCCGTGTAAATATCGAAAGACAAACTACGTCCGCAACCTCTGGAATTTAAATGAATCCCAACCGGAGAAGTCTGGAAGAAAAGTAATGTCTGCTGTGAATATCATTTCCTCTGCCAACTCATTTCTCATTCAGCATTTATGAATTGAAATTACACGAGTGGAGTTAAAGTCTTAAAGGAACGAAGTCTTCTTAATGGCTGAAATACAAACATTACAGCGGTAAGGCTTATAGCATGCTCTGATTCCTTGTCTTTGTCCTGTAATGAATATATATTTTTCGGTAAAATTCATGACTATGCATCCTATAATAAGGTTAGTATTAATTTTGAGGGATGGTGCACGAAAGTATTAGTAGGAGAGACGTGAAAATCAGTCTGAGAATAATGAATAATATAGGCTCTCACTCATCAAATGTTATCTAAACGTTTTATGATTGTGATTCACAATTAGTAAATACCTGCACGTATAATAATTTATCTTTGCGATCATAACAACGTAGTGTAATACAGTTATAGGTTTCAGGTGGTTGAACTGCTTCATTGTAAATAATAGCATGGAAATTTTACTCTTCCCCTTCCAGAAGTGGAAAGTTACAAATTTATTATTTACTAATATCTAAGTGAGGTGCAGTATTACCCAATAATTTGAATTTGGATAATAATGAATCTCTGAATGTGATATGCGGGCATCATAGAAAGGCTTTTGTGGAACTTTAACTATTTACTGAGGTTAGCCTTAAGTTCAACAGAAGAAACATTTTTCTAAGTATTTATGTACCTCAGTGTAATTACTTATGCAACTAACTGCTCAATCTCCCTTTTTAATCACTTGTCATGATCTTCCAAGTTTATATGCAAGTAATATTAGTGCCATATATAGAGTTGTTAGTTATTTGATTTCTTTACTATGTATTGTGAATAGTGAAAAATAATTTACGGCACATTATGCACATAAATATCATTCCATATGCTCCTGAATGACGTGTAGGCGATCTTGTTTTGAATATATTTTTGTTTCATTTCAAATAGACTAATTAAGGAGTTTGAGTATCTAATGCAGCTGGTCTCACGTTATGTCATCATATCAAAGGAAAGGATCTCCATGGCAAAAGATGTGATCAGTTTGCCTTCAAGTCAATCGGCCAGCAAAAATGAACTGAAGCCATCCAAAAGCATACCCTGCAATTTAAGTGAGGAACAGGCATATATCCCTTCTCAAGATCATGATATGCTTGAAGATGAAATAAAAAGGATATTGCAAGTATGCTCTATGGATATTTTTATGAATTTCTTAGTGATGTTTTTCTCCAAGTGAGCTTTAGCTTTTGGTGAATAAGATATGATCTTCATTATCTTGGGCTGATCATCTTCGCTCATTTTTTTCTTTTATTTCCTTGCTTCATTACCTGTTTAATGTTATCATGTATAGTTAGCATTTGAAGTTGACTCCCTTCAGTAATGAGAATGCTCTGTATGTATTCTCTAATGTCTAATCTTACTTGGTAGTTTTTGCTACAGCCTTGTACAAGGATACATATGGATTTCTATTCTGATAAAAAGCTTACATTGCCCTCTATTCTGATGTGTTGGTGTTGGTTCTGATGTTATTGTCTTCTTTCAACCTACCAGTATGGCAAGGTTGAGTGATTAAAATCAAATTGATTTAAATCAAATCTAAATGGCATAATTCCTTTTTTAGAGTCAAAAATAAGGAAGCCATGCATGTATTATTTTGAAATATTTAATTTACTTTAGCTAAATTGAGTATGCATAACTTACAGCATATGATTTTATATTAAAATACATGAATGGTTTTCTCTCTGAGGATACCAAACATTTTGTTTGTACCAACCCCCTGCATCATCCTGTGTCGTCAATAGAAAATATTTGGCCCCTTAATGTCCGTTTACTTCCAGTACTGGCTGTCGAGTGCTAGTGGTACTTTCATCCTACTCCTACAAGGGACCTTATGGGAAGGTCTCCGATTTATCTGCTGAGAAACGTTTTAAGTGTGATTTATGGTTTAATTCCTGCTCGCATCGAAGAAAAACCATAATTGCTGAAGCAAGAACCTGAATATTTACCGAATTTAGGAATCTTTTGTCCTGTCAGTGCTACTTACCAACATAACTTTACACAAATCAAGTACGATTTCTTTCCATCAAACATGTTAAATACGACCTAGTTCTATTCCACTATTGTAAAAGTGTGGAATTTAATAAAGTTCCTCATTCAAAATGCATAAAGCTATAGTATTCCACACCGTGACGCGTGTGACATTCTCAATTTTTCCAATATGAGACCGAAAGGGAAATACCAACTCCATGACTACTATAGTTGCCGATCTATCGGCAATGTAACTTTGTGATGCACACTAATTGCGATGATAAAATTTGCATAGTAATTTTCTACTTCTCTTCGATATCGCTTTCTTAAGTCTAATGTTTTGGAATCTTGAATACCTCTAACAATGATTTTGTAACCCGTCAGGCCAGCAACAAGAAAAAAATAATTAAATAACAAAGTGTTTTTCCCCTCGTAATCTCCTTATTACGATTATGGCTCAGAAAAACCACATCATACAATTTCCCTCTTGCTGTCTAAAAATTACGATCAAAATCCCACCACTTGTAGTCAATGAAACATTATTTTTTGGGAGATAACCTTAAAGTTTCTTTATGGATTTCCTCTCGAGGGACTGAATATTGGGTAGCAGAATTGAATAAATTAGTAAATCAAGCACTTTGTGCATTGATTCTCACAAACATTTTTTTTCTTCATTGAATATTCTATGTTAGCCTCAGAATGACGTGTTTGCAAATTTCCTCATTCGCATGCTAACATAATAATGGATTATGAAGGCCATAACTTCTTAACAATGTTTTGATCAAGAAAAAAAAAACATGATTTTTTTTGGAGGATATCACTTATAGTAAGTTCAAAAACATTTGCTTTCATACAATGTAAAATTAAAACCTGTTCTGCAGAACGTATGAAACGAAATAAATTTAAATGTTGGTGCAAAAGAGCACCTTTAGTTTTTAGCTCAACTAATTTACCCACTGGTTGCACCGAATTTGCCAGTGGCTTTAGAAATTCTGAGCGGAAAACTGCGCAACGTGAATACTTAATAATTGCTTTAAAACATTATGGCTTGCGTGAAAAATTAACATTGAACGACTTCAGGAAGCGCTTAGTTAATGATATAATGATACTGAAAATTGGCTTGGGAGCTAGGTTATAGAAGAGGAAAAGCATGTAGATAAGGATAAGCTTGGACCTGGAATACTAGATAGTGATATAGAAAAGGCATTGTAAGAAATTTACATGGAGAAGGTGGTGGGGATTGATTTCATCTCATCTGAATAAATGATGAGCCAAGGAAAAGGTGGAAGAGAATGATATTTTTATGTGCTTGTCTGTAAGATATTCCCAGAGAGTTTTTTGCTGAAGGAGTTTGTATAAACTGAATGGGGAACTTGCATGAATTTTTTTTATTTAACAGGCGGACAGAAAATTATTTTCTCGATTCAACAAAGAAAACTGCATGTAAATCTGAGTTTTCCTTCGCGAGATATTGAATGCTGAATATAGCGACATTTTAAAGTGCGCCGAAAACTCCCTCCCCCCCAAGCCACTGCGAAAGAATCCCCGATGACGTCAACAGTGCCGAACAATCGCCCGAAGCAGCTGGGCTAACAGCACACCAACACGGGTGATTCAAGCGAGCATATTCAACCCACAAGTGAGCCCACCACTGATTTTTATTTGAGTAGGTAATCATTTAATGGTATACACTTGATATTTCTCGTCAATAATGAGTAATATTCAGGCAAGATAGTTTAAATCTCGAAAGTTCATCTTACTTTTGCAGTGCCCGCTCCATACATCGACCCAACTCCCTAGCATTGTAATTAGCCAGGGATATGAGTTCGAGGTGTAAGTATTGTTTAACACCTGGCTGTAAAAATACCTCAACCAAGGTGCCTAATAAACTATTTAAGTTTATTATTTTCAACGCAAGTATTGAAATCTACTCAAATAAAATGATAAGCCGTCCAACTAGGGATATGTTGTTAAATATACTACGGATTTACTTGATATTGTTAAAATGACTTTATAACACGCGAGTTGGTGCCCGGATTGGTGGAATTTTCTCTGAGCAGGCAAGTTCAGTCCTGTGGGAAAGACTTAAAATTTGCTTGCAAATTTTTGAGTAACCGACATTTCTGAATCGTATTAACCTAAACTAGCGAAGTAAATTTGCTATCGTGACCGCTCCCATGTTAGAGGATTTGTGTTGTAAGTCTCTTGAACATCTGTTGAAACTGATGAAACACATAAAAAAGACTTGAAACCACCTAGAAATATGTTGAACTCCTAAGGCAGGGGCTTCTGACTCAGTTGAAACCATCCTGAAATCTGTGTTGCTCTCTTTCGGAATGCTGTCAGTTGATTTTCGATTAATAATGAAATAAAATTTTTGATATTTTGAGGCAAATTTATGAAATGAGAGTAGAAAAATGCAAATAACGAATTATCTTGAATGAGAGAATTATTATGCTCAAGTGCGTATGCATTTAGTACAGGGACAGGCATGCATATCCATCGTCAGCACCGAGGATCATGTGTTGGCATCTGAGAGGAGCTTCTTCACTATCTAAATATAGGTAAATGAGGTGCATTTTAGAAGGATGAATAATTTTAGCAAATTTTATTGTTATGCTTGATATCGATTTGACTTACCTGTACATGATGATCCCGTAATCCCTTATCATTTTTTATCTCTTTTCCAAGATAACCGGAATTCAGTCTAATTTCAAAGGATTAAAGTCTACTATGTGATGTGTTAAGTAACACATGTAATTATGAAAAACACCCACATTTCGCTTACTAAGTAAAAGTTTCGCTTGATGAGTACTTCCCGAGTTTCTCTTGTGACCAAGGTGGGCTGATGATCCTTGTCTAATATGTATTACTAAGTACGCTGGTTAGATGCAGAAAATTGATTGATACCTAAAGCATACTGGAGCTTCTTCAGTCTTAAATAATAGAAACACCTATAGAAACATTAGCCTTGTGCCTCTTAACACATTATAAGTAATATCGTTATGTACACCATTTGCACATTGATGATTTCTATGTTACAACCAACCAACCAACAGACATAAACAAATTAGATCAAGTGAGTTTCAACCAATGATCAAGGCAGTTCCAACGCATTCTGAAAACAAGCCAGTTGAAGACGGTATTTCAAGAGAGATCTACACAGATTTCAGGATGGTTTCAACAGGGTCAGAAGCCCCTGCCTTAGGAACAATGGAGTTCAACACAGTTCTACTCTATTCTTGTCCCCCACCTCATAATATGCTAACGAATAATACATTTGCGCAAACTCTAAATCCATCTCCATAAACAATAAATAACGAGGGCAATCTCTAGTGCGCCAAAATTTCCGCAAACACTGACGATGCCACTTTTCATTAATATATTCACTTAATCGTAGATGCTCTCTTACTGCCTATTGTATTAACAAATGCCAAAGGTGGTATCCAGAGGCAATAATGGCGTTCATACTAAACAATCACACTCATAGACCTTCGGCTAATAATGTAAACAAGACGCACTTGTAGATACACTACGAAACACATACTGTGAATATTAACACACATTTCGCCACTACTTAGGACAAGAATCAGAGAAACAGGTTGTCATTTGTCATAACAAATTTCATGAGGGTCATGGCATCAATTTCAGGAATGTTATCCGAACGAGTGGCAACATAATTATCCATTTTTCTGAAACCTGAAATATTAGAGGTAAAAAGTCTGTATTTTATCATCCCGAAAGTACATTTTTAATATCCCAAGTAGTAATCGTGGCACAAGAAGAATAGGAAAACTTACCCAAGAATAACAGCACATGAACAAGTGACGATGAGCGACTAAATCCTCCACCAAAACAATGTTTACAGCATGCGTTGATGTATTTCCCGACTCGGACGGCAAATTAGGCACAGATGACGTCACACCTGGCCTCGGCGGAGCTCGGGTGTCTTCGCGCAGTGGTCGGCTCAGAGAAATTTTGCTTGATTTTTTAAGTCAATTTTTTATTTCTTCTAACGACGAATGGAGAAAATTTAGGTATTTTTGCGAGCTAATATTTCAGTTTTACCTGTTCAAAATAGTTTTATAGCAATCGTCGACCCATGCAAGTTCCCCATTGAGACATCTATCAAAAAAGGGGTAAAAAGAGAATGTGAACACCATAGGATTTCTCATGCTGCAAAGTTCATGCTTAGAATTAGGGATGTGTTGATTCTCGATACCACTGATTCTTGAGGATTGGTATCGGTATCGAGAATTGATCACCTAAAGTCGATACCTGGAATGGTCGGATCGTATCCGTTAGGTAAAAGGATCTGTGGATCTATCACTTTACTTGGATTCAGATCCAAAGACACTGAGTAAAATTGGATCCAGATCGTAGATTTTAAATTTTCGCGGTTTAGCGATCGAAGCATCCCCCTGCAATAATAGGTGTGGTAGATATTGACAAGAAGAGTTTGTGTAATTCAGATAACGAAATTAGATGAAAATTTTCCCATGCAACTAGAAGCAAAATAAATAAATATGACTTTTTTCCCCAGTACTCCAGCATCTCGATTAAAAAAATACATATAATGTCACGAGGGTAGCCTACATACGCCAGGATCAGGCGGACATCGAGATCTAGTGTACTAAAGGAAGTTCAAGCCCTATCTCAGTTTAATAATTTCTTTCAGTTACTGCATCGAAAATGTTGTCATTCAATTTAAAACCCTTGCATCTCAATACTCGCTTGTTTTTACTTTTATTGTTTAAATTAGATTTACGAATGTATCACTCAAAAATTAGGGATGGTTGGGTTGGAACCATGGATCTTTAATTTCATTCGCTACTGAAATCATATCTGAATAGGCACTATAATATCGTATCCGGATCGGAAACTTGTAAATTTTGCGGCCTCGTCATCGATGCACCCTGCAAATGGCGTGTAGGTATGGTAAATACTGACAAGGAGAGGATTTGTAACTCGGGTCATGTAATGAGATGAAAATTTTTCCATGCTACTACAGCAAAATAAAAAAATACATGTCTTGGCTCTTTTTTCTCCTCCAAAGGCCCAATCGGCCTGTTGAATATGCCAATCTCTTTAATAGCATACGTACAGGTCAGAAGTG
This sequence comes from Platycnemis pennipes, assembly GCA_933228895.1. Classification (NCBI taxonomy): domain Eukaryota; kingdom Metazoa; phylum Arthropoda; class Insecta; order Odonata; family Platycnemididae; genus Platycnemis; species Platycnemis pennipes. The sequence goes on from OW121847.1 coordinate 113,569,036, forward strand.
CATATACCTCTGCCTGGAACACCGTAGCATATTTCCCCTGAGGGATTAAGAGCATCTTTGGTGTGCTACAATTGTAGACCCCTGCTCCCACTCTTCCTTCTTTCTTGGAACCATCTGTATTCCATGCATCGGCCCCAGTATGATGTTCTCTCCCCTTTCCTTATCCGACTGTTCCATCAGGTAAGCGAATTAAAATAGAGGGGTGAGTGGTTCATTCATTCCGTCTCTGCCCATCTTGAGGATGGGACTCGACTTTGTGAGCTCCATCCAAACTTGTCTTTGACCAAGGGAACTTCTTTTGTCATACCATATTGTCATATTCCAACTGACAGGGTCCCTCTGACTGCCGGGCAGGGCCCCGCTCCCCCACCCACACACACCTGGACTCGCATGCCTTTTGCCCCCTCCTCCTCCATGGGACCTGCATTTCTCCGACCTGACTTATTGTATGACCGGTGGCCTTTGGCAGCGATGGTGGCTTTGAGTTGGGCCGCCTAGACCGGACCGCCTAAAATAGAGTCACTTCGTTAGACCATCTAACTTTCCCCATTGGATCATCCCTTTAGAAATGGCCCGCCCGCTCTCATCACTTCATTGCTTCGGTCCTCCTAGCCTTACATCGAGATGCATTTCCTCGGGGACTTTCCATTCCATTTTTACAGTCCCATTTCTCTTGCATTCCATTTTTCCTCTCCACAAGGAGGGCAATTACTCCTTAAGAAATCCCTAACATTTCAAAAGCGGTGCATCCGTCGGAGGACTGCAGCTGCATACACAAACCTACAAGTGAGTAATAATGTCTTGTGAGAATAACAGGATGAGATGATCTCACCCGGAGGAAGGGGGGCCAAGCCATCCACCTGGCCCTGGTGGAATTTTGCAGACTACTGAGGCGTTGTCCCTCAAAACTATATAAGTAAGGGTTGCGATCAACTCTCTCTCACTTGCTCTCGTGTGAAACCGCTGTGACACCGTTACGCTGCCTGAACAACTCCTGACGCCAATGCCAGTCTCATCCTAAGCTGACTTCATCCGCTGAACCCAAGGGTCCACCTTGCTCCTCCTTTCGCCCTCCAGACTCGATCAATCCATCATCATGTAAGCGTTAGATTAAGTATCGGAAATAAATGGACTTCACCTAAGAATGAGCTATGCACTACACTTAGCGGTGCACATGTAAACTCCTCAGGGCATTTCTGGGAGGGAGAGTGGGAATGCACTGAAATTATAGTTTTCTTACACTTGAAAAATGTCTAGTATCAGCCTTGTGTTGAAGATTGACCTTTATAAACCATCAATTCTTATTATTGACTGATAACATGTGAGAGTCAAGCTAAATGAGTACATTGCCATATCCTAATTTTCATCAATATTAATCATCCGTGTGATGCAGGTGTGGATGGATTACAAAAATAATTATAAACATCATGTTATGAGTTCATTTGTCTATTTTAATGTGTTATTTTACACCAATCTCCTTGCTTCCCTTAAAGATATCTAAGCCCTAGTGATTCTCCTGTGGTTTCCTTTTATTCTCTTTTAAGTGTTTACCTTCAACTTTCCATCAACTCTCATTATATCATCTCACTTTCCCATTCACCTTTAAATTTATTTTAAATACATACATTCTTTCTGCCTCTACCATCTGTAATACCCTTTCATTTGTGTCCACCTTTCTTTCAACATCTTAGTCCTAACCATTCTAACATACATACCCAGTGCCTTCAGTCTGCTCTCCCTTACTTTTCCCAGAGACGTGATTACAGAGAAATTCAGTACCATGAAGAGGGCTTCTGGGTGTTCCTCCTCATTGGATTGCTTCTGGGCAGCAATGATTTCTCCAGCCATCATGCTGGCATCTTCAGGTCATCTTCTGACCTGAAGATGCCAGCAGGATGGATGGAGAAACGTTAAGATGCCAGCAGGATGGCTGGACTGTTGTCGCCCAGAGGCAAGCCAACATGGAGGAACACCCAGAAAACATCATCATTGTTGATAGCTCGTGGAAATCTCTGGTCCACATTCATTGCCATGTTTATGTGGAAGAAGTAATAATCTTTACCATGATATTTACTCAGAATTCCTGTTTGGCTTTCTTTTATGTGATGTATTTTCTTATCTTCATTATTCTTCTTAACTATCTCAGCTACTGGAATGTCGGCACTCACTTGGTGTTATTTTTTAAAGAAATTATCCTGTCCCTATCAAAGACCTGAACACTCTGATCAGAGCAGTCTATTACTTCAGTTTTTCCTTTCAGGTAGCTGAGAAGGTGAGGGATAAAGCTGCTACTAAACAATGTCACAAGCCAAGAGTTGACAAAAATATGATTGGATCTCAAAAATGCAAATCCTCATGTTCTCCTGGTGTCAAGGGTATTTTAAATTATTTTGTCTTTGTGTTTGATTTTTGAGCTATTCATAACATTGGTTAAGGATGTGTGATTGTGCCCTGAGGTATTGAAGCAGCATTTGCAAGGCTGGTCATAAGAATTTTATGAGACAGAAATACTTCTCATAAGAGCAAAAATGCATTTCATATGAAGTTTGTTAAGAGAATGCCATGCATCCAAATATGAGTAATTATCAGAAATAGTTTAGCATTTACCAAAACAATTACATTAATTTTTTATGTCAATGTTGTGTATCCCATATGATTAATTTACCTCTTCCATCAGAATAAGAATGTCGAATCTGTCATAAAGAAGGAACGGTATGGGAAACTTAAGCTGATAAAAATATTTTTAAAGTATTAAATATTCATATATATGCCTGAGTTAGATCACACTCCCCTTAAAATTGTCACTGCGAATTAACTACAATTGATTGATGTTTAAATAAATTTTAGAATGGATATTAGTTTTAATTTCAAAATTGAAATGATTTCACCACTAAAGCAAAAACCCAGGAATACAATTATTGGAAAGAATGCCTTATATTTTTGTAAAGAAATAAGTACAATAGAAAGTATCACGATGAGTGAATACACTTCTACAGTGAATCTTGCGTCCCAAAAATAAGAAAGAGATTGGTAATAAAGCTAAGCCTTCGGGAGATTTGTTTTCCGTTTGATATTCAGCAGAAGATTCTTGTCTCTATGGTCAAATTATTTTGTGTGGTTCTTTCCTACGTATCTCATCCCTTTAATTGTGAGTTATGAGGGACAATACAGGTAAATTCAAATTAAATGATGATGAATCAATTATGTGCTGAAATGCACTATAGTTAGGCCACCACATAAATATTTTGCACTCTGCTGGTTATATAAGAATCTCTCTCTAGCCTTTTGGGCCTTTGAGTATTGCATAAATGTTTAGCAGTGAAAGTGATTAAAGGAGAACAAAAACTTGCGAGGAAGTGGTACTAATATGATGGAAGGTGCCAGTGGTTGAGGAACTCTTTTGAGTACAAAAGAAATGAGTGACTGTATAAAAATTAAAAAAAATTTTGTGTTAGTGATAGAATGTAGGATGGAAGGTTTCTTGGGCTTTATGCACTGGGGAGTATTTGTTATCCCTAGCACCACTTCAGGCATTGAGTGGAAAGTGTTATTGGATGCTTATTATATGTTGCTATGTATGTATTTCTATATCAGTTGTCTGTAATTACTTAGTGCATTTTTCTCTTTTATTGTTTTGCTTTGTTTCCTTTTAAGTAGTCATATGCCCATTTTCAGGTGGTTCAATCCTATTGTGAGATTATTCATTTCCTTCAATTGCATGCTTTTTATATTTAATATGATTGAAAGACAATTTTTGTTTTGTTCATAGGCTCTACACCAAGAAGTAGGTTTGCCTCTTCTGTTGTCAAATCCGATTCAAAAATGCTGGCCAAGAATGACTTAAAAACTGTGTATCAAAAAGATTATTCCTTGGTTAAAGCTAAAAGTATGCCATCCCTGCATACTCAATCTAAAAGCAGCGAAGTTCTCAAGAGTAAGACGCTTGAAAAAGAGTCTCAGGATAAAAAAATGGTAGAGCATTAAAAATTTTTTGCTTTCTATCGGTAGCTTTTTTTTGTGTTTGCTGATGTTTGAATTTTGTGTAGATAGCTAAGATGGGTCAGAATGGCTAATTTTTAAGTACTAGACTGTTCTGCATGCTCTGAAATTTTACAGGGTTGGAACACATTATCTCATTTTTGCTCTGGGATTACATTTTATTGAAATTTCTTCATTTGTATAGTGTTACATATATATTACATAATTTGGTACAGGTGCATCATTGGTAACTCCTATTTTTCTTCCTGTCTGTCACTTCCCTCCTCATCTTTGTTGCTGCATGATCCATTCCATGAGGTTGTTTTTTTCTTCACCCAAGATTGTCCAAAAGCTAACTAGACTTCCTCAATGGGCAGATTTCCCCACTCTGTCTAGCCATCTCTTGCTGCATTGTGAACGTGTTGAGATTGACTTAAACGACATGGAGGTAAAAGATAAATCCTCACAACTGGGGAAAGAATTTTGAAAGTGCGAAATGTAAAAGAAATTTGTGCAAATATGCCATAAAAATGGGGTAACTTCATGAAAATATCTACCACCATTGAAATATGCCATTGACATTGTCCTTACCATCGCCACCAGCGGATAGATAACCTGTACGTTATTCATTGTTGAAAGAATTAAAGATTGCTGAAAAATGATCACTCACATCTTAGAGAATTTAAGGATCCTTCGCATGTGAGATTTTATATGAGCAATGAAGGGTTTAAAGGACTTCAAGAAACGATTGGAAATTATAAGTTGTTGATCAGAAGGCAATGTATAGTAGACTCTTGATAATACAAAGTTAGTGGGACCGGAAAATCGGCACATTGTAATTTCCAACATTTTCATTAAATGGTGAAAAAAAATTTATCTGTTTTTCTAACTTTTGCTGTCTTCGGCAACATCATATAACTTTTTTTGGTCGTTGTTTCTATAAGCATTCTTAAAAGATGCCTTTGTGTCATACACTGTATCGCATGTCATAAAAGATCGTAAAATAAATACATACCTACTTGTATTCCCTATGTAAATGGCTTAAAGTAGGCGATCGTAGTGTTGGCAGAATTTCGTCCCAGTATCAAACTTATATAAACATTGTTGAATGTTGAACAATAAAAGTTGAACATTTTGTGAAAAGAATTCTGTTTTCGGAATCCACAGTCAGTGGAGATGGGCAGCTAGTATGGATGCATATGTTTAAAACAAAGAGAATAGTGTAAATTATGGAAATGCTGGTAACAGTTTAAACAAAACATAACCACTCTGTAGGATAATTAATGGTATTAACTGCGATTTCCACATTACTCAAGGTCTAAATGATATGCAGAGTTACATCATCATCATCATGGGTCAACGATCCTAGGATTGGTTTGATGCAGCCCTCCACTCAATTCTTCTATCGGCCAACCTCTTCATATTAACGTAGTTCCTCTCTTTTACATCCTTTACGACTTGTTCTATGTAACTCATATGACGCCTGCCTTTTCCATTCTTCCCATTCACTTTTCCTTCTACAATTGTCTTCATCAGGCCATTGTGTCTTAAGATGTGGCCGATTAGGTTGTCCCGTCTTCTATTTATAGTTTCAGCAGACTTCTCTTTTCTCCCACTCTTCTTAGGACTTCTTCATTTGTCACTTGGTCGATCCATTTTATCTTCATCATTCTTCAATAGCATCACATTTCGAATGCTTCCACCCTTTTCTTCTCCACTGCTGTCATCGTCCAAGCCTCACTGCCGTAAAGAAACATGCTCCAGATATACGTTTTGATGAATTGCTTCCTTACTTCCACGCTTGTGTTTCCAGCTGTAAGTAGCTTATTCTTTTTGATAGAATGCCCTCTTTGCCTGGGCTATTCTACTCACTATTTCTTTCTTGCTTCGTCCATTTTTTGTTACTCTGCTTCCCAGGTAACAGAACTCTTTCACCTATTCCAGTTTTTGTTTTCCTATTATAACATTGGTTATGGCCTCCTCTCTCTTGTTGCACACCAATATCTTAGTTTTCTTCTTATTGATCTTCAGCTGATATCTGGCCATTGTCCTTTCCATGGCTGTTAGCATCTTATTCAGATCCTTCTCTGCCTCTGCTATGAGAGCTGTCATCAGCGAATCATAGCATACTGATTTTTCCTCCGTAGATGTTCACTCCAGAACACTTCTCCTTAATTTCATTGATGGTTCTCTCGATGTAAACATTAAAAATTACAGGAGACAGTGCAAAGATAAGTTGCGTGTTTCCTTCTATGCTCCCTTGACCCTATCTAAAGCCCTCTGCTCCAACAAAGACCCCATAGACCACATCAAAAAGTGCGGTGTGTATGAAATTAAATGCGATTGTGGAGCCATCTACATCGGCCAGACAGGGAGGAATTTTTCCACACGCATTAATGAACACAAAAGTGCTACATTTTAGGCAACACTAATTCCATTTTCGCCAAACACCTCTTAGAATCCAAACACACATGCAATTTTGATTTTAAAGTGATCCACACCTTAGACAAAGGCAAGAAATTAGACGCCATCGAAATTATTCAACGAAGGGATAGGAATCTCCTCAACGATGTGCAATTTTATTCATCCCCCTCCCCACTCCTCTCAATCACTTATGCACTCTGAGTGATTTTAGACAAAGGCTCCCTCACCTCTACTCACTGTTTTTTCCCCTGCCCAAGCGTATGTTCATTGTGTTATCTTAACCAAGTGCCCCCCAGTGACACCCCCTCCCCCCACCACGCCTATGTGGACACACTCCCCGAGCGTCTCAGCCCCTTCCACGGACCTGGCGTTCGAAGCATCGCCACGGGATACCCCTTAGTGGTCAGAGGCCAGTGTTTTCACCGCCTTCTTCTTATCTGTGGGCTCAAAGACCAGGAGCGGCCTACTGTGATAATCCCCCCCCCCCCCCACTTTGCCACTGTGCCTTCGTCGGGATAGGCCGAAAGACGGCGGCCTCTCATACCTCAGGACGGCACCCTTTTCCTCCTCATCCCCCCTCACATATGGCCTCTCTTGAACTTGAAGGTGTACGTTCTGCCTTGGTACTCCTCAACGGCCAGGGTTTCCCAGTTCTATGTGTGGTTTTTCCAACTCCCACCCCTAGCACCATTTATCCCTCCTCTGCCCCCTTTTTCCGTTGTCACCCTTGGTTTAGGCCCTCTTCCCTCCCTCCTTGTTTTTTCCCCGGTCCCTCCCCTCATTTGTATATATACTAGACTTTGTTGAGATTTGGTCACCTGATGATGATGTATCACATCGAAACCGGTCGAAGTAAAGATTTCTTTGTGGAAAATTGCCAATCGTATTTAATTATGTTATTCCACCATATAACGCCTGAAACGACTCTTTTTTAATACCGCTTGTGATCCACCAGGGTGAACTTGGTAAAGGAGTATGTGTACTTGGTTCCTCGGTGAACCCTTAAAAATTACCAAATAGAACAATGGTTGGGCTAAATTAAACCCATAAATGGAAGAGTGCCAAGTCTCATAATTTCATTAAGATAAGCTTGTACAAAATGATACCCAAAGGAGTTTGAAAGAAGTATTTTAATGATGGTTATGAGAAATGAACAGGCTATTGCAAGCAGTGCAGGTAGCAGAAATCTGTAAAATTCTGAGAAAAACTTTATGATGAAAGGGAAATGCTAGGAAATTCTACTCTCCAGTCGTAGTCACCCTCAAGGTGACTTTTAATTAGTTCCTACCTGTACTGTTTCACATTCTAAGATAAGGTATGAGTAGTGATTCACTTGTGAAAACTTTTTCATGAACTTTATTTATGAATATTCACTTTAATGATGAAGCATTTCTGGGTTTTGACAAAATAATCATTAAAATAAAATTCCTCATGCTAATATTCGTCTCTTCTCCAAGGAATTGACAAAGGCATTACTTATGTTTAAAATTACTCCAAAAAAGATGCTCGGAGAATAGTAAGTGGTGAATATTATAGAAAAGCTTCAATTGAAGTTGTTAATAACTCAGGATTCAAATCCTTATTTTAAGAAAATCCACTGCTATTTAGAATTTTAGAATTTACTGTGGATACTCTAATGTCTCACAGTCTGGAGTTTCCCTGTGGATGTGAACCATTGATAATTATGGAATGAAGCAAAGCCTTAAATAGAATTTAAAACAAATGGCACTTGAAATGATCATTGTATCATGATGGAATGAGGACTTAAGGTAAGATATGCATATAGTTGTTTCATCCCAGGCATGTAGTTGGCATAGTACCTAGTCTAGAGGCTGTTGGTTTTTCTAATCAGAGAGTCCTGAGTTCCAATATGAATGGTGAAACTTGGCAACACCAGCTAACCCCAAACTGTTTAATCTTCTAGTGTCAGAGGTGTTTTAAAAAAACACTGTTGGAATAGTAACTTTATTTCAGTAGGCATGTACATCTTATTTGTGCTTGTTCCATTCAAAGTACTCTCCTTATCTGGCCACAGACAGCTCCAAACGTTTCTTCTGGCTTTCAAAGGCCTTGCAGAGTGCATATTTTGGAATTCCCTTTAAGTCATTGGTACAATTTCTTACGATGTCATCGATTGTACCAAATTAGCATCCTTTCAGAGTCAATTTTAACTTTGGGAAGAGGAAAAGTCTGCCATATCTGTGGAGTAGGGAGGGTAACAGACCTTCCTTCTTTTCAGCCAAAAATGCACTCACAAGCAGAGAGGTGTGATCCAGCATTTTGTCATAGTGCAGAATCCACCACTAGTTCGGCCAAATGCATGTGGCATAAATTTGATGCCACATGGTGCATTTCCAATTTTTTCCATGTAATTGCAGTGACACAAGCCAACATTGATTTTAACTTTCTTTTTTTTTTAATCTTCAGCTAACTTCCCGGCAATTTTCAAGCTCTGACTTGACATGAACATTGTGTGTTGATGTGAAAGGTCGCCTATTTTGAGGAATACTTTTTGGAGGATCTTTGTCAGTCAAAGTTCTCCCTGTTTTGAATCAATTGTACCAGTTGAAACAGTATAAATGATTCATTGATTCATCCCTCAAGGAATGTTGAAGCGTTTGGGACATCTCTTGGGTGCTTTTCCTAAGCATGGATAAAAATTTAACACACACATGTTGCTTCTCCAAATTTTTCATTTGCATGTAGTTAAAAATTATACCACTGGCTACTTCAGGCTCTGATAAGTGCTGTTGTTTCACTGGAACAGCTCAACACAGAATAATGCACCTTATGGTGATGCAGAGATAAATAATACTGCTACGTGATACAAATTTTCTCATGTCAAAGACTGGACTGAGCATGTAATGCACTCAGTACAATCTTTTTTTTTAATATGCCTTGTATTTACAAAACTTTGGTTTTTAAAATTTCAAATTACCATATAACTTCAGGCATGTAAGCACTTTGTTTTGCCATCATGAGGCGGAGCAAATTGTAAATATATATTTGTTGTTGCAACTGATTGTGGCATTTATCTAGTCAATAAGTGTTTGGTAAATGATATCCAATCTGTACTTAACCTTATTCTTTGCATAGTTATAAGGGTGTTGACTATCTTCAACAAAGAATTTTTCTTCTCAGGATTCTGTACAACTAAAGTCTGTTGAAGTCAATAACAGGCAGAGTTTACCGAGAAGAATTAAAGATTTTGTGAAGATAAATAAGCAGAATCTCTGTTTGATGAAGAAGGTAACCCCAAGAAATGCACATGATCATAAAAGAGTTCCAGAATTGGCTTCTCGGCTCTTTCAAAGTCCTAGAGTTAATGAGCCATTTCTCTGTGAAGAATTAGCTTTGAAGTCACAACTCCCCAAGTAAGGATTTTTTTTGCTAATTTTAAGCTATCTTTAATGGGACAGACACTAAAGGAAGATTGATGTGAAAAAGTGAAGTCTTGGATAGGTAAATTGTTTTTGTGAGAGAAGAGGAAGAAGTAATAGATAGGATATGTAATGAAAGAGTAATTCATATTTTTTGCAATAAATGCACTTTGTTGTTACTAATCCTCTATCTCATTGAAACTGTCACAATATGAATCTATCAACAATGAAGTTGAAATTCATTCAGTTCCCTTTTAAGGTCCACTTTCCATTCATCAATCATTCCCATACAAATCACTCACTTATGATAGTGAATGTTATTTGAAATTTATGGTAAAAGTGCTCCATTTCCCATTCTTTTCAAATGTGAGTTGTCCTTTAGATTTTTTCTGGAATCCACTCTTATCGTTTTCAATGGGGCACCAGTGTAGGTCATTAAATTTTTGGATCTCTATCTCTAGATAAGTACTGTAAAAGTAGGTACCTTGCTGTCACTTGAATTTGATGAAAAATGTTGCAATTTAAGGGTGATATCAATGTTAATGAGTGACACACCTATGCCATGAGTTAATATGCGTTTTAGTGCATACTACATATATGTATCTCATGGTTTAGAAAGTGCTGGGCTCTTATAGGAAATTTTTTGGATGTGAATGAGTTGTCAGCTGGGTAAAAACCATAGAACTGCCCAATTGTTAGCCACTTTTTGTATATGTGGGCAATCAAATGTCTCCATATAATTACGTTACCAGTCCCAGGAAAATTATTCCTATTTGTGGTAGAAAAAATAAAATTAATTAATGTTACAGTAGTTACGAATCCTTGCTTCTGCTTACTTGCATTTTAATTTGTGCTCTTATGCCACAGGCACAGTGAGGTTTTAATGATTCTGCGAGAGAGTCATCATTTTTTGTCCGGATCAAGTAGGAGGGCAGGGAAAAAGGAAATGGCACTTAAGGAAAACTTCATTGAGAGATGCACCTCTTCAGTGAGTATTCACGGCCAAATTGAGTAAATGCATGGAATTAAAGCTTTGTGTAAGGGAGTGTTTTTTTTTATTCTTTTAGGCTTCAAAAAAAGACTCTGAACCAGAAGTTTGTGGAATTATGAGTATTTTACTGCCACATTGTGGATGGGCATTTGGAAGAAGTGAAATTATTACAGCTAAGGACTTAAGCAACATTAAAGACATCATCTCAGAGTTGAAGGAAAGACTGCATTGCAATGAATTAATTCCACTGAAGACTAATTTGAATCAGAGTCAACAACTAGTGAATGGGATTCATTCTGAAGTAATAAGCAACGAAAATAACTGTGAAATCTTCACAAACCCTAGTCGAAAGGATTCTCCTTTTTGGCATCCTTTGGTCATGTCTTCTGTTGTTCTAGGTATGTTAGCAGCAGAAACTTTCTTTTAAAATTTTTATAAGCCAGTTGCTTACTCTGTGTGACATTCATTTTCTGTTACAAAACTCTGTTTTCAATGTTTTCACCTCAAAGATGAGAATAAGGTACCTCATTTCTCTGTATGCCTTGAGTAAGAAATTTGTTGGATATCTGCTATTTAAATGCTATAAAGCCTTTTACCCGGTGTTCGAGAATGTGGCGAGAGGTAAAAATTTGGTTATGTGGGAACTTTTTTCGCTTTTACTAGGTAAAAAAATCCTCTCTTGAACTCATTTCACCTAATAAATTTCAGTGAATTTGGTGAATAAGTCTTTCTTAAGGTTTATTCCCATCTAGCTATCATTTACAGTGTCCTGAATGCATTTTAATAACTATCTGCTTCTATGATATCCAACAAGTTTACTTGAGGTATGAAATTGTTGTTAAACATTCTCATGGTCATTTAACAGGATGTGATTACTCAGTGCTGGTGATATATTTTTTCAGGAGTGGAATTGCCCCCATTTGTCTACTATGATAATGTTCATGAATGGATTAAATTTCAAAATGCTGTTCTTGAACTACATGAATTCTTTATTCAACTAAAAATACTAGAAAGTATACTGCCTATTATTGCAGAAGTTTTAGCATCAAGGGATACAGAGAATGCATGTAAGTACTTTCTCTATCAGGTTTTTCACTTATGAAACAGTTTTGACAGCCATTATTGCAAAAACTCAATACATAGTCAAGTAGAGAATTTGTCATTGATTGCTTAGACAAGCTTCTGGTCATACCGCATGATACAGAATGTCTCTGGGATGCATGTGCTATGATTTTTATAATTTAAGGCAACTATTCAATATTTTTTATTAAATTATCATTATTTTTTCATGCTATGATGGTATCAAAACCTCCAGCAATTTTTGGTTATCTAGTTTATAGTTATTGATCATTGAACCTGACTTTTACTGACTTTTAAAGGATATTGCATGTGGCAAAAAATTTAGCTCCATGCACCTTTGTTAGGAAACTAATGATTTGAAAAATCATATTTTCATTTTTCAGCTGCTGAGATTGATGGTGATGACTGGTGTAAATCTTTAGCTAAGTTATTAAAGGCTGGTGCCATTATGGCTGATTTCACGGGACATATGACAGTGCCAATTTTAGCCAGTATTAAATTGAATAATGAACCTGCTACAAATGATTGTTAGGTGGTCTGTTATTTCGTTGAGTTTATCTGATGGCAAGATTTTCCCTGACACATTTATAATGGTAGAAAATGAAATGGCCCGAAGATACTGTCTCATTCACAGTTGGAATAAAGGCAAGTTAATTGAATTTTTAGCTTCCATATTCATGTAGTTTTCTTAAAGGAGAATATTGCTCATGAACTTGAAAAAAATCTGTGATATAAATCATGAAAAGAATTTTATACAAGTCTTATTAGGTAATGTTAATTTATTTTCGAACCCATCTACATTTTCATCTTCCACAAATTTTTGCTTGCTAGTCTTTTGAATTTCCAGTTTTTCAAACCATGTATGCTTTATCTCATAGAGGGCATACACTTATTGCTGAAATCATGTCACTGTATCATTCAAAGATTATGGTAGCAGGTATGTTCTTATGGGATTGTTTTTGCTGAATGCCTCTTGGTAAAACCTGTAGTGATATCAAATGTCTTTCCTTTGCATTGTATCCAGACAGTCCCAAGTATTGGGTTTGTATTCTAAGCTGCAATACTATTTTGTTGCACACAAGTGTCTCATAATTTTCTCCTCACCATGGAAAATAAAAAAATATTAAAATTTGGCTATTTTTTATCAGCTGAAAGTTCATATAATGGCTAATATTCACCATATCCATTATTTTCTTGCTCTATGCATAGAAATTCTCTTAATATTGGATTGTTGTATCACTCCAAATGCTTAAGCACCTTTGAGAACTTATTCCTGTTTAGATGGGAGATTTTCTTTGCAATGTTTCATACCATTCTTTGATATCCTCTTATCATCTCTCGTCAAAATTCAAATTATGAGGAGAAGAAGGTACCACAGCACCGTGGCCAGTGAGCGTGGAGGAGGTAACCAGAGGTGGGGGAGGGGAGGGCAGCGGCGACAGGCACCCAACGCGCCTAAACGTGTGCGCCGCACCACAAGGCACCACCCTCAGCACCAGGCTGCGTGGATCGCGAAGCCTAAACGGTGCGAGATATGCAAAAGCGACGAAATTTTTGTCTATAGGATCATAACTTAGCATGTTTACCCCTTAAATGACATTTTTCATGAATTTGTACGACAAATTAAGGGTGTTGGTATTTAGGCCCCTCTTGCTACCTGTCTACTGAATATTTAAAAAAAATCTTTTATTACCTTTCCTTGTACACATGAGGGTCATCAGAATCAGACTGACGTTTTTGAAATTTTGATAAAGTTGTTGTTTTGGGACAGCCTAACCTAGGGCCTATTATATCACTTATGTGCTCAAAAGTGCTGACATCAAATTCTGCACATACTACATTGGCTGCCAATTTCCAAGGGTAATGTAAGCAGGGTGTAGTTTAGGCGATAAATAGGTGATGACTATCAAGAATAGAATGCTAAATATCTTTTTTGCACTACACTAAACTGTCGCTAAAATAAGAGTAAAAACTACCTTTGCCTAGAATTAATTAAAGGCTGATTTTAAGATTTGGTGAGAAATAATTTTTCAAAAAATTCGATGACTAGAGAATAAAAGTATTTTTACACATCTGTACTCCCCGCATATCATCAAATGATGCTTGATTCCTAATTTTTTCCTTCAGCAACAAAATATTTCCAGCATTTTGCTAGCTATATTTTTTTGGGACAGACTGGTCTCCATTGAAACTGAATGCAGATTTTACTCGTGGCTGGTTGGTGATTTTCTTAGTTTGGATTCTAGGTTGCACTATGCCTTTATTCCAGTGATTGCTGTGCATATCTGACATCCATTATCAGGAAATTTATCCTAGTGTTGAAACCTTTAGAACATTTATATGACATCTTCCCCAACGGTCCAAAAGCATTCGGATCCAAGGAGGACCATTGCGTTGGGGTTTGTCAGTTGTGCCCTGCACAAAGTCGTTTCATGAGGAGGGTGCCCTTAAGAAAAATTGCACCCAAAAACTGATGAATAACTGATGAATTGTTAATCAGTTTTTTTTTAAACCAGTTACTACTGAAAATTGACCAGTAACTGATGTAAATTTATCCTAGTGTTGAAACCTTTAGAACATTTATATGACATCTTCCCCAATGGTCCAAAAGCATTCGGATCCAAGGAGGACCATTGCGTTGGGGTTTGTCGGTTGTGCCCTGCACAAAGTCGTTTAATGAGGAGGGTGCCCTTAAGAAAAATTGCACCCAAAAACTGATGAATAACTGATGAATTGTTAATCAGTTTTTTAAAAAACCAGTTACTACTGAAAATTGACCAATAACTGATTGATCCCACCAATTACTGGTGAAATTTGACTAGTACTAACTGGTGGATTTCACCAGTACTCTTTCTTAAGGGTGCCACGTCTTTCATGATACAAATTTTGTATTACTCTGCACTTTCCATTCAGTGACCCATGGGCTGAGCACGTCTGCATGCAATTGAATTTTTTCCAGTCTCCTGAAAGATGGAGGTTACATCTTCGTGGCAATCTTCTGGATGTGGCTCCACTAAAGGTAACACGTGTACCTGGATTTTTAACCCATTTCTCATCTTTATGAAGTCTGTGTGTTGGTGAGGATGAGGGAGGAAACTGATGGGCTTATTAATTTTTAGGCATCCGCGTCTTAAAAACAATCGCTTAATATTATATCCGGGAATTTTAAATAAAAAATAATTTTTAAAAATGTCTTTTCAACCTGAAGACCCCCCAGGATGATGGATGAACTATCGTCAACAAAAACTACGAACGCGTTATAATTCCCAATAATAATATTAAGCCAATAATGATCATATTTGTTGGAATAGAGGGAATAAGGAAATGTTCAGAAAAAAGCTATTTGACCGAGGATATTCCATTCTAGAAAGAACTAACAGGTACTAGTAGAGCAATAAGCAATCATTCTCGATCAATCATTTCAACTGTCGCGATGCTGGGAGGAATTTGACAGTAAAGTTGCTTCCGTGCAAGCTAACCCACTTCCGTAGCTTTTCGTACAAATCAAGCGATTCCGCGGTTCACTTTCTTCATTTATTTTCGCCGATTAATCCGTCTTCTCACCGCACACTTTTGAATATATAATATTCATACTTATCGTGGGGAAAGTATCTTTTCCTTCATTGAGTGACTCCAGCCTTTTTATAAATGCCTACCTACGGTTATATAGATCAGGAAACTCGGAACTGGAAGCTGAGCGACGTCAGCTAGAAATGATGCCATTTAGCGAATTGCTATCTTCATCCAACCTTGATCAAATGGCGGTACATAGTAGTTAAACAATGACTTTAAAGCTTCATAATCTGCATTCGAGCGAGTAATTTACGGAAATTCTCCTGCGATCCATCATTATTAGGAGGAGATACCCCCTAACAGCTGCCTCTGCAAGCCGTAGGAAGAAAGCTAATATTATAGACTATATGAACAAGTAATGCCAAGCTTTTAAACCAACTTGCAGTATTCGAAGCTTTGTAGTATTTTCATGGGAAATTTCCGTTTCCAGAAAAGTATTGGAACACAGAAAATGTTCAATGCCCTAACTTTGACATTCCTTAACGGAGCCATGATCGATTCTTGGGTGTAATAACATCTTCCAGGGACGAAAGAATGCATGTTATTTCATTTGATATTCCCGCACCAATGGATATCATTACGCTCAATAGATCTTTGCCCTACAATATCGAGTAAATCGCAAATAATCTGCGTGAAATGACGCTCTGATAATGGCGAAGTAGTACACTAGTCTTCCAGCGCGCGGTGCGTGTACCCTTAGAGCGAGGGAACTCCCTGTGAGCAGAGACCACGGATTTCCTGCCGATGTCGCATGTATTGCAACCTATCATTTGGGTATCCCCGAAAGAAAGTATCTTGTGGGAACTACGGCTGCTACGAGAGTACGTATAACTTGCCCGGGAGAAGTGGAGGACTCCCAACTATCAGATCGGGGTCAATGTAACTGAGGAAGATCGACGTGCAGCAAGGGATTAGAACCTAGGTCAGGGTTCGTGGGCTAAGGGGTCACTTCCGTGCCCCCTTACTCCGTTGGGTCAGTAGGGGACTACCGTAGCACGTGGTAGTTCACATAAATTCTTTGCAGGAGAGGTTGAAATCATTCACAGGTATTGCATGTAATAGAACGTATCTTTGCCCCACCGCTTTTTTTGTAAAAGCGACGGAATTCTCACCAAATTAACTGGTGAATCGGAAACTTGTCCTACTTTGCATCATCTAATTTTTTTCTCTGTGCAATGGAATGATCACGGCCACGATCCGTACACAAGAGGTTTCCTAAAGTAAAGGGGGTGTCCATTAATCAATTGATTACTATTTGATGAATGGGCGGGGGTAGGTGAAAAGTCACGAAGTAACACCTAGTATTAGGAGGGATCTTATTGTAAAACACATGTATTTTTAGTGTGTAGACGAACCTTCCTAGCTCAAGTTATTTTTATATGTCGTACAAGTAAGTAGTCGATTACTTGCCTCTGTTTGTGTTGATCAGACGCCTCGTTATAGTTAGGTCGCGTAGTAAAGCTATCCGTTTCCTGAATAAACGCGCGAGCCAGCAGGACACTCCGCTGGCAACGCTGCGCTTTTTCTGCGCTGCGTTTTTTCAGAAACATAAAATTCGATATAAAATAAGGTGCTAACTTCAGCTAAATGATAATATCTGATTCGCTCTGGAAATTTAAAGAGTAAGATGACAGTTTTAGTCTCGTGGCGCCATGATACATAGTTGCCGAGAAAAAGTGCAGTTGTAAATGGAAGAGCATACCAATAATTACTAAAGTTAAAACCTTGAAACTTCGCAGACGTAATAATAAAGATATTATTCACCTTATATAAAAAATTTGTTTCAGCCAAACGTTTTGCTTGGAAGTTATTAGACGTGAAAGTGACGTATGGCGCCGTAGCACTAAAAAATGGGCCCTTTTTTTACTCTATCGTAAGAAACAGGTCCAAAATTAGTTTTTAAAAATTATTCTAACAATGTTGTCAGTCAAAAACAAAATTATCTAATATACTATGTAAATAACGTGAAAATCCGATGAACGGTTTCGGAGTTATTGAGGTTTAAACTCGAGACTACAAGATTTTGGCGCGGACAGTAGTTTGTGCGCTATCCTTGACGGAAAGAAATACACAATCAACAAACTTCTCTTTCCTGTGTGTCAATCGCCTACGAATTTATTCTCGAATTCTGCTCTCTTGGTTGGATACTTAGACTGATTTTTGCAACAATTTTCACCGAACTTCCCCAAAAAAAATTACGTGAGGTCCGATCCCTAGAGGAGGGGGTCTATTCAAAGGTCACTATATGTTATGATGGGGACGGGAAGAGTCACAACGTGACATATAATGTATCACGTGATTAATGGACACCCCCCAAAACATTGAAAGATAAGAAAAGGGTAAGGATAGAGAAAATAAATACGGAAAACCAATGACGCGCCTGTGTAAACTTTTCTCTCCCTTGAGTCTCTTTCGTAGCCCTCCCGTGATTTGCTATCCTAAACTTGACGATTTTTACTAATCTTCGGATGTGATAAAGACCATGAGATCTTCTGGATTTTTAACACCGACAAATAATTACGACTGAACATGATCACCTAAGGTTTTTGCCTACTTTTTTCACTGGCGTCGCAATTTATTGCGCTTAAAACATTTGTTAATATGCGCGTAAATATTTCTATAATATGTACACTTGTTTCAGTAGTAGATATTAAATTACATGTAATTATGGTCAATTACTGGAGGAATTACAAAACGGGAACGGAGAATGTTACTACTCAAACGAAAACGTGCGTATTCACGAATCTTTCACCATAGCACCTAAATGAAGGGGCCCTAACCTGTAGTCACAGTTATGATCGGCAGTGCAATGTATCATGCTTAGAGGGACACGATAGCGATGTCATTTCTTATCACAATGAATTGGGAGTACCGGATGAGTTACTGAACACTTGTTGGGGATGGGGACAACAAAGTTTGGGAACCCCTGAACTAATTCCTCCGAGGAGGGCAATGGGATCGTTTACCATATTTTTTTATTGCCGAATATGATAGAGTTTGTAAAATAAAAAGACCCGTATTTTTCCGTTTTTTGATCCGTCAATTATTTCTCGAGTTATAGGCGGTGAAAAACTGATGTTTTTAACCCTTTCAGAAAAGTGGGTGTGGTGCAACCTCTGACGCATAACAACTTCGTCCAATCACAACTGAGCCCGCGAAGCTACATCGCCTTATCGCAAAGGGGGAACACAGCTGACTCTGCCAATCGGAGAAGTAACGACGGCATCTGTGCGAGCAGACCTTCCGAGAACCCCCTCCACTCCCCTTCCCGTAAGAGCAGTCAAGGACGGGAGGAAAGTGACGTCAATGTTATCACAGCAGCATTTTCGGTGGGCGTCACCTTTTGCTTATTTTAATTTTTGATTTATGAGTGAATGGTTATGGTTAGAAGATTAATTTTTTCACTAAATTTCTTTTTTCGTTTCCATCTAACAATTTCGTGTACAAAATTGCGGTTTTGGTTCCGAGTAAACGCCCCCATTGTTCCATTCGAAGTGATCTTCCGTGGCGTTGAAACGAAGGGATCCCAAACGCCAATCCACTATGATCACTCCCCTCCTCGTTTGAGTCGGCTCTTATCTAGGGAGCCTCAACTCTCGGCCGCCAGTATGTAGCGCCCTCTCGCAGTGTGGCGTCAGCGAAGTTGGAGTGGAGACGGTTCAGAGGCTGCTGGGTGTCTCATCAAGGCCACGGTCAGGCGTAGCTCGGCGTTCGCAGCGGGTTGGAATTGGATTTCGGGTGACGTAATTTGCCTTTATACTCATTTACTTAATTTCTTGAGGCAGCGTTGATATCTTAAAGAGCTGCTTTAGTCAACAAGCGGCCTCGTCAAGTCGCAGTGCGACAGCAAAAAAGTGACTGATCAGCTCTTTGTGTCATGCCTATTGCCCGGGCCCTTCGTTGCCTCCAGGTGCTGTCAATAGCGGTGCAATTGTATTTATCAGAGCCTATGTCATCCCTTAAATTATGTGAACCATTGGAATTGAAACAGTGATGCAGCTTACAGTTGTGGGATTTGGATTCCTCTACTTCCCTGAAGTCTCAAAAAGATAATGTTAACGTTATTTTAGCGTGAACCGACGAAAGGATTGGGAATTATACTGTCACGAAACAAATTTTTAGATTTGGTTTTCAGATACTTCAATTGCTATGGTTTTAATTCACCGTGCCCGTTATGCTCGAGGCGGAATTCGAACTCGCGACCTTCTGGTTCCCAGGCCGTTGCCTATACCTGACTATTGTGACCGACACATCTGCCATAGTCCTATGGCAGATGTGTCGGATTGATAGTCGTAGTGATTGAGTGATAATCCTAGATTATCACTACTCAGATGCTGGGGTTGAACTCAATAAGTCACCGAGAAGTCTCCAGTTTTGATAACATTGCTAAAAAATTGTAGGCATAAATAGTTCAGTTTTGTGTATTTATTGAAAAAAGAGAGCATAAATCTGGGAAGTTGCTTGTACGCTGTACAGAAACTCCAAAAATTAAAAGTCTAAGGAGAATAAAAAAGTATGGCTTTTCTAATAGTCTAAGTCGCTTTTTTCTTAGCCGCGTCTGAGGTTTGTATAATTGGTACCTCCTATTATTTTGCACGCTGGCAGTAGTTTGCGAAAACTGTGAAACAATTTCTGGTTTCCACTCCTGTTATT
Organism: Platycnemis pennipes; assembly: GCA_933228895.1. NCBI lineage: Eukaryota > Metazoa > Arthropoda > Insecta > Odonata > Platycnemididae > Platycnemis > Platycnemis pennipes. The sequence goes on from OW121847.1 coordinate 113,589,115, forward strand.
TAGAATGTATTATTCCTGGAGGAAGATACAACGTAATTGGTCTTAGTTTATTTTCTTTAAAGTTCCACTCTCCAGTGTCGTTTACAAGGGAACATTTGATAGGCCACTGCTTATTATCGCATCCAACACCTGTTATTAGCACACGTTTGAGCTTACGACGAGGTTTTCTGAACATGATCTTCACTTTCTGATGTTCATATTATGTGCGGTGAGAGGTCTTATAATAGCTTCTAATCTGATTTCAACTTACATCGATATAACTTTGGTAAGAAAATGCTCGAAATAAAACCAGAAAATTTGATTAGTTGGTAAACAAAAAGACGCGAAGTAAATGTCTCCATCACGTAGAATCAGTCGCGCGGTAGCATAACACTGCACTTGATGGTGACTGATCAGATATGCATATAAAATATTTCATCAGCTTTAAATGATAAAAGGTATCATGAATTGGAGTAAACTTTTAAGAGTCAAAAGTAGTTCCATGTCATTGATTGTTAAGGTAAAATAAGAGCAAATACCCACTCTTCTGAGCACTTCTGAGCCTCAGCTTCTGAGCGTGAAAATCCAAATATATAAAAAATTAATTTTCTTAATACTTCACACGGTGCACGCAACTCACAGACTTTCGATATCACGAATTCATATAAATAGAATTAATAACTAACTGTTTACAAATCTTCGTTTTGCCATGAAGTTGGTACATAATGATCTCATTTAAGGAAACGCATTTTCAAAAACTTTTTTTGTAACTTAAATTGTTTCCACAGTTTCTGAGGGAAGTTAGTTGTTAGAGTAATCTTTGGTTTTAGGTACTCCGACGGCTATGCATATAATTTTCAACGTCTAACCTAAGATTTTAACGCTAAGGGTACCACGATATTTATGCCCTGGGTGGGATTCGAACCTATGACGTTTGGGTTGCCAGGTCAATGCGTTACCGACCGGCAATGGAAGTTTTAAATAAAGTTGATAATGAGTACTCAAGTGCAGCTGTCACATCTGAACGAACTGCGTAGAACGGCATGATTCGCATATTTTTGTAAAACTTACACTAGGCTCTGTTCCGGTAAACGTTTGGAATTAGCATTTTCTCTTCCACCAAACAATTTTCTCCGTCCCTAGGTTAAGAATGAAACCCGGTAGTTCTAAAACTGGATTTTATGTACAAGGCTCGAAGTAAATTCACTAACTCCATATCGTCCCCTACGTACTGGTTATCGTATGTATGGGTTATCTCGTATGCTATCCAAAGAAAATGCACGCACGAAGCAGTGAAGTGTGACTCCCTCCTTCCTCTTTTTATGGCATTTACCTCTCCCATAGAGTAGCGAACACCTCCCCGTTCTATGCACTAACTGCACATTAAGTACACGAATATTAGTCCGCTCTCACCGCAATGGAAAATGTTGGTGGCAACTACATTGTGCTTCACACTGTCCTCTTTCATTCTGCCGTTTGTTTTACTCGCTGCCTTCCCTGAAGCAAATATGTATCCCTCTTCCTCCTGCGCCTGAGATCCTGAGTGTGCGGGTCATTTGGACATGATCTCTTAGTCCGATTTTTATAATGACCGGCTAAATGCTTCCATATGATGAGAGTCGTGCATGTGCTATTTCGTGCTTAACGCTCACACTAGCTCTCTGGCGGTATTATGTTCTTCACAAATTCAGAACGGTCTGTGTTAACGACATCAACTCAACGTCCACTAAAACTTCCGATTAGCGCTGAGTAAGCAGTTAAAACTTGGCCTTGGCCATCAATGAGCTCACCATCGCAGCGGTGACATTGCAGAGGCTTGTGCATCCGGTCACAAAGAAAATGTGAGTAGCCTGGCCCACATTACGAGACCTTGAACACCCCAACGATGATGATCCAACGGAACTTTTCCATTTTTCTCGATGATGAATGACTCAATGAAAAAGTTGAAAAAGCAAAATAATATCCCGGTCAGGGTATGATAAACATAGGTCGATTAGCAAGTTTCCGGCTTCCCTTGACCACGCCACTGGCAAGGGCCTAGCCACGCTGGAACAACAGTTCCCGTCTGATTACCGAAGATAAACAACGTTGGACCCGGACGGAGGTTGGATAAGTAACCCTCCTCTACCATGCCTCTACCGCGGTGCTTTTTGCCCCTGTCTGCAAGTGGCGGGCAGGTTAAATGTGGGTTGGTACATTGGATCTAAAGAGGTCTATGTGCCAGGGGGGCTCCAGAAGGTCCCCGCCCACCCGTCCAACTTCAATTTTTACGCCACTAACAGATGTTATCCTGTGCTTTCAGGGTTCCGCAATGGACTGGAAATCCCTATTCGTATTCAACTGGCGGGTGGTCTTGTCCCTGGCTGCCATCGCAGTCGCTGTCGCTTACATTCGCTACAAGATCTTTTTCAACTATTGGAAGCATCGTGGTATCCCAGAGGTCCATCTCACGCCCGTACCTTTCTTCGGGCACGCGGCCGGCCTAATCCTCGGCAAATTCAGCTTCACGGGACTTTTTCACCATTTGTACCAGCACGCCGGAGATGAACCTTTAGTGGGATACTTTCATGGAGGCCAGCCTGCTATATTATTACGGGATCCTGAGATAATCAAGTAAGAGAGAGAATGCTTCCTTCCAAGTGTATTCAGTACGAAAACAGAAACTGTTAAAACTTCATCTTCACTGCACTCATCTAAAGTTAAGATACTCTATACATAGGCGTATCTAAAAGCGTCTGAAGGAGGGACCACCACCGGGGGGCATACCCCCATGGAAACGGGGGGTCCGGGAATTTTGAAAAATATGCATCACCTCTCAGTGAAGTTCTGTGCTGTCTGTATGTCTACTGTTAAAGTTGCAACGTAGAAGCCTAGTACAGTTTATGGAGCGTGTAAAATCAAAGTATAGTGCAGTAGTTTGGTAGATGTTCTTTTTGTTGGCTTGTTGCCTTACAAAATATATAAAAAACTTATAAACTAAAATGTGTGATACAACTGCACTATCAGCATGTGTTAAACACATCATTTATATGTTTTTTTTTATCAATGGGAGGGGGATTACAACCCCCAAACCACCCCCCCCCCCCCGGATACGCCTATGACTCTATACGTATATCCATAGTTTGGATTAACGATTAAAAGTAATCGTTAAAAATGTAGTTAAGTTAACTGTTTAATTTAACCTTTACTTTTCAGAAGATTCAACTTTTAATCGTTAAAATTATACATTAACTGATGCAAAACTAACTTCAGTTAATTTTTTTCGTGAAACGTGAGGAGAGGAGGGAATAAACGGGATAGATTCAAGCACAACAATATTTTTGAATTGATTGTCTCATGTGTAGAGATTATATACTTTGTCCGAATAGAGGGATTTTGGGCAAATACTTGCCAATGAAGGGGGAAGGTTATAAAAATAGAGCATTCGTCGCAATGTTGAGTTGTGGCTGTCGCGTTTGAGGCCAATCCTTAAACTGCTTCCTTCTACAAAGAGCGGTCCTCCACCTTTTTTTAAGAGCGGACCTACACCCAGGGGTAAAAGTGGCTCTGAAAAGGTGGGAGGACACCAGTGGGATAACACTTTCAGTGCGGATGACTCACACGTGTGAGTCATGGCTGTGTACTTTACAGGGGCGGATGACCCCTGTAAAGCGCACTATGTGCACATGAGAAGCAAGAGTAAAACATACTTTAAATATTAGATGGCACACTTCGCCTGCAGCAGAGTCATTTTTTATTATACACCGGCTTCACCTGTGACCTAAACATTAACCTAGAGCAATAAAATTCGTCCTATTATTGATTTATTTGTAAGAAATATGAGTGAAATTTATTATCCTGGGAAAAATATGAGTTTAGACGAATCGATGGTTCTTTGGAGATGACGCCTAATTTTCAGGAAATATATAAAAAGTAAAAGGCAGAAGTATGGATTGAAATTATATGTTGACTGGATCTTCAGGATTAGTTTTAAATTTTTGTGTCTACACTGGGGCACAAGACAACTATGAGATACAAGAGATCTATGCAATCTTGCTGAAATTTTATGAAGGGGCTTTAACATTTGGCATTCCTGTACGCAGTCTTAAAAATACGCGATGTCGTCTTGAAGTACTCATCAGTTTCCTTCTCCAGACATTTCTTGAGTGACTCCATTCCTGTATCTTCTCTGCACTCTGGTGGGCACTTGAATTCTTGTGCTCGAAGATTTTCTTGCGGAGAGACGTACACTAGGGTGGGCCGAAAAAAGGTTTTTTTTCCGGATCAAATTTGCCCTATGCGGGAAAGTTGTGTACTGATATCAGGATCTCGCATGCAAAATTTTTTCGAAATCGGATAATATTAACCACTGCCGCCCGAGCTCTAAAGTTTATAATTTTGCGAAAATTCAGGCGGAAATGGGAAACAAACGGTTATGGAGAATAATTTGTTGCGAATATTGGAATATTGGTAAATATCAACGATAGATACATGTTTTTAGATTACAATACTGAAATGTGAAGTTTATTTGACGAAATCTATGGTTTATACGATGCCTAAGAATAAACAGCTAATTTAGAGTGTAGGCAACCCGCACAACGACAAAAATTTTTACACGCTCCAAGCATCACTTCAAATAGATCACTTTTGGGAGCCGTATTTTGGATAAATTAATATTTTTTCGAATGCAGTTCCTTTATAAATGTCTCATGCTTCATTTGGGTATAGATAATACATTAAAACAGACGAAAAAGCGGTACGTTTTGAAACTAACTTAAATTATGGCGAAGAATCACGGCCTGGTATTCATCACAAAGGTGATTCAAACATTTAATTTCCTCGATATATACTGTAATATCCAATAATTGGTTCTTGCCCCCGTGAGCTGCAGATATTCTTCGCAAATCCAGCGAATTCGTGTGTCGTAAATGCCTGTGAATTAGATTGCAAAAGGAGTGGGTGTTCACTCGGAGACAAAGCGGGCTGCGCGCTGGTAAAGATACTACGAATCAGACATTTTAATACACTAGTGGAGTCCAAACGAATTCTTTTGTTAAAAAAGGCTGATATAGCTACGATCTACTCATCAGAAGATAGTAGCTTTTTCTAAGAACTTTGATAAATTGTGGTGGTTAACTGTAGGAAATGATTTATCTCTGTGTACGGCATATACGTGCTCCTCCAACCGGCACTTTATTGGAAAACCGGGAGTTAACTAGTCCCTAAGCGATAGTAGGTACAGCTAGTTCGACGTGAGTCAGGTATGATAAAGATAGCCAGTGGTAGAGCTAAGGAAAGTATGAATGAGACGGAGGACGGAGGTTATCCTTATCTGGCCCCAGCGATGAGTTGATCGTGAATACTTCGGTGATAAAATGGCATAGAATTCTCATACAAGACATATTCCATTGTAAACCCCTATAACTGATGTTAAACTCCTTCATCTCATGCTGTTACTATCGTTACTCATTAACTCACCATATTCGTTGCAATATTTTATTTTCCTTGGGGATTCCCATCCGTTGTCGGACAAGATGCGTATTTCACTTCATAAGCTTGAGGTAGTCAGTCAGTTGGTATTCATTGCTGTGAGTGAATAACTACATTGTGCAGCGTACTGTGGTTTCGGTTGCAAGAAGATTAAAGCAATGGCAAAAATACAGAAAAAGCTTGAAAGGTGTGGATAGGAGTGCCTGATATTTGGTGCACCCGTAAAGTTCGCGGGTAATGTTTTGCCTTCTTATGAGGAGATGATGAAAATGTATTTGTACTCTCGGTACATTCAAGAAGAAAGTGGAAATACCGATACATCTGTGCCGGGAATCGCGGAGACGGTGGATTATGCCATTGAAGACATTTGGAATAGATCCTCTATACCAGTTGTCGGACAAAAGCAAATTGTGAGACGAATTATTCAATACTATGGAAAATACCGCAATAATCTTTGATCTGTCAACAAGAAGACTTTCGTTGATCTGAAGCAAGACTTTCCTCGTCACGCGTATCAGCTGTTTGATGTTGCGGCATGTAAATTCTCTAGTGGAACTGATTGTGCTTGTGATAATACCACCAAACTACCATTTTTAGAACGTGTATTCCTTCAGGACCAGAGAAGTGATAGAAAACTGAATATCAATGCCATTGAGGTCCAGGAAACTAAAAAGAGGGAGAGGAAATAGAATAGGTTAGAGAGAAAAAGATCATCAGAATGAGACACACTAACTGAGCAAGAAGTTCGTGAGATTTGGAAATACTCAAGTGAAGAAACGTCTGCAGATGAAGAATTACGCGACGCAAGTGATGCTGATGATTTTTTTGGAAAAAATGTTGGTGTAAATAATTTATATTTGTCTAGATTTGCGTCTGCCTGTGAAAGATTCTGTATATCGAAACGAGCTGCTGCAGCACTCGCATCCGCGCTTCTAGTTGATATCGGGATTGTTTCTCAAGGAGACCACGTGCTTTTTCAAGTGGAGAATGCCTGGAGAGTCTTTCAGCGAGAAGTCCGGGGAAAATGTTTCATTCCAGGTGGACCACTACAGCAATTCGTATTCTTCGATTTTATGTTCCAACCAAAACTCCTTCAAAAGAACAGATGATATTGGCAACTTCTGTGATGAAAGTATAAACTCCTATGTGGTTCGCGATAAAATTAAGACCACAATGCACGGAAGGCTCGAAGAATATCATTAACATGATACATTTCATGAAATATATGGATCGAGACATCAAATTACGCCTTTACTCAATCATTCGGTGAAACGCTTTTTTTGCTCGCCCAGAGAATGTTCTGCTTGTAATGCTAGCCGAAGAGAGAAGACCGATCCGTGAAATGGCCGTCGAAAAAATATTAAAATCAGAAGAAGGAATTTAGGAAATTCGAACTTCCAACTATGAATTTTGATGCACAAGATTACGTCTACTTAGTTGACTGGAAAACAATAGCGGTAACTCAACCACCTTTAATAGCTGATATCATAAGCAAAGATTTGGGAGATATTCTGAAGGAAGGGGTTTCGTTGAAAGTACCCCCATTTGCATGCCACACACAAGCAGTTGAAGGGATAGTACAAATGATCACGGTGGCGTCAAATCCGTGTGCAGTCCAGAAAACAGGCATGGATGGGCATTATCATGCATAAAAGGCCGAAAACTTCAACCAAAATTTGAAAATAAAGCACGGCATAAGGTATAATAAGAACCAGTGATAGGCAGATACCTAAAAACGTGCCCTATGGAAGGGTGGTTTGGGAGGGAACGGGTGGAACTCGATAGTAGCCACCTCCTCGTGGTGAGTTCTGGGTAGTTTCTCCACGAAAATAGCAAAGAGCTACTTAAATAAATACTTGGTGATCAGGCTGTGCCTTTATCCTACCTTGATTAACTGATTTTTTTGTGATAATAGCTCAACATGCATAAAATTCTTCGTCGTAATTGAGGTTAGTTTAAAAAAATTTAACTTTACCTTCTGTTTTAATGTATTATCTATTCCCAAATGAAGCATGAGACATTTATAAAGGAACTGCATTCGAAAAAATATTAATTTATCCAAAATACGGCTCCCAAAAGTGATCTATTTGAAGTGATGCTTGGAGCGTGTAAAAATTTTTGTCGTTGTGCGGGTTGCCTACACTCTAAATTAGCTGTTTATTCTTAGGCATCGTATAAACCATAGATTTCGTCAAATAAACTTCACATTTCAGTATTGTAATCTAAAAACATGTATCTATCGTTGATATTTACCAATATTCCAATATTCGCAACAAATTATTCTCCATAACCGTTTGTTTCCCATTTCCGCCTGAATTTTCGCAAAATTATAAACTTTAGAGCTCGGGCGGCAGTGGTTAATATTATCCGATTTCGAAAAAATTTTGCATGCGAGATCCTGATATCAGTACACAACTTTCCCGCACAGGGCAAATTTGATCCGGAAAAAAACCTTTTTTCGGCCCACCCTAACGTACACTGCTTTTCCTTATCTGTCCCAGAGGCTGCCACAAGAAACGTCTACTCCTTTGATAGTTGTGTTCCTTTGGATTTGTATGGGTCTACAGATTTGACAAGATTACAAGTTCGGCATCCAAGTATTTGATTCTGGATGTTAGCCATAGATATTCCTTATATTTTTCCATGCACTGGCCATGTTTCCAACATTCCGGGAAGTCCCCTGTGTTTTCTACATTTTTATCAGATTCTGACGATGTTTTGGAGTCTCCCGTGCTCTGTTTATCGTCAACTTGTCCATCATGCTGACCCGCTGATTCTCCGAACTGTCCCCCTTTGCCAAATGAAAAAATCATAATTGAAATAGATATCAACTTTTTCAATAATGTCTCTAGGTTTAGATCATATAGGAACCATTCTGTGATTTATGTATTTTTTTAAATAATTTCATTGTTGCCATTACTTTTGTCCTTCAGTGATTCTTAGATTTTACAAATAAAAAATTTATGTTTTGTTGAAAAAATTTGATGAGCTCTTTCTGAAATAATCGGTTTGTTAAGGGGTTTATTTTAATTAATGGGTTGGTGGGTGTCCCCCCCTGCCACACACCCTATCGGTGGCTTGTATGATATCGCGTAGATGTAGATGAATTTGTGAATAAAATTTTAGTGTGTTCTACCTCACAAGCTGAAAAACTATTAATATTACAGCATCAGACATACAAGTGGATTTGTATGAAGTACATTTTGGAACTCTTTAATTAAATATAGCTGTATATGGTGTATCTGATTTTACCGTGAGAGACCAGTCCTGTTAACGTGTACAACAATACAATGAGCATACACGACAATAATCGATGCTTGTACATTGATGTTTCAAAGACGTCATTGTTGAATGCTTATAAAGTAGATCCGGTAGACGCAAAAAATGACACTTCTTGAGTTCTTGCAGAAAAATTGTACGATTTTTGCTCCTTCAGCTTTTCTTATAAAATTAGCATCGAATCAACGACTGTTGCTTACCTCTCTTTACTCTCCAAAATCTCCAGATGTTGCAGCGTTTGCAGCAGCAAGAAAATCAACATTGTCCTTGAGTTTGTCAGCTATGTTGCAGCTATAGTGCTTCGTAACCATCAGCAGCGGTCAGTTTTTCAGGCAGTCAGTCAGCTTCAGTTTTTTTCTATTGCTTCTTTCAAAATACTCCATGATTTCAAGTTTCCTGTGCTTTGAAGACGTCATTTCTCTTTGTGTGATTGGGTTTTGGATCCTATCGTGTCACGAACACGGCTGACACAACACGATATCAGAGAAGAACGAGCCTATTGTTTGTCACTGTCTAATTTTAACACAAATTGTGCAGTTGGACTCCCGTAAGATAAGGAACGGCTTTGGAACGGACAAGTCTATTTGCGGGGGTGAGTGCAGATAATACTAGAGAGGCAAGATTTCCTGAGCATCGCGTGCGCAGTGCGTTTTCTCCTTTTCAAGACAATAACATGGGAGTGAAGGGACGGCGCGCCGTTCCCCCTGGTCTCCGCCCCTTGGCGAAGATTGCTTATTTTTAGGAAGTTGGGGGACGCCGTCTAACCGCGTCCCCCCGCACTTTTACCCCTGCCTACATCTCCAACAAATAGCGGATAAATTTCGTAGTCCTTTATTTATTGCCATTTAAATAATTAAATATTAAGTCAGCGTTTACTTTTAAAATGCCTTTGTTGTGGCCCGGCATTTAAAATATTGTTAATTGATGCGGATGGAAAAAACCACAATGCCAGTTTTTAGTATCTGGCAAAGCAAATACCATCAAGGCCTTTAACGTAAAAGTTACTTTTTTTTAAACTTTGACTTTAATCAATTACTTTTTCAGAAAATTAACTTTTAACTTTAACTTGTTACTTTTTATAGAGATTAACTATAATCAGTTATTTTTTTTGTAACTTTCCCAACAATGCGTACCTATATCCATAAGTCCACGTATTTGCTTGTGCAGTTAGTCATCGATCAGGGTCTCCAAAGCGGGACTCCAAGTGAGTGGGCAGAAATAGTGTTTTCGCTGATATAAATGTGATGGAGAGAAATGGTTTGAGAAGGAAAGAGGCGGGAGGAAAATGTTTTGTAAAATTTTCATGCATGGTGGCATAGAGCAAGTCTCTGTGGTAGGTCAATCCAGTTCGTATTTATCATGATAAATATGTGAAGTTCCCAGTGTAGAGGATTCTCACTCTTGGCTACCGACTAAGGTGAATGCAATTTTTTTATATTAATGGTGAGTAAATAAAGCATAATGGGGCATACGCTTACTTACATACCAATTATATTGGACCGGCGCACTGTGGTCTGAAATCGGATATAGCCGGACAAAAGTCCAAAATTGCTTCTTTTGAGGTACACCCTTGAAACTTGTCATAAACGCTCAGAATTGATCACTGATCATGGAACAATAAGCCATTTTTGGATGATCTCATCCGTTTTTGAGGTACAGAGGCCCAAACTTGGCCAAGTTTCCAAAAACACACCCGATCTTGCTTTTCTTCAAAAATATTTGAAGTTAAGCTGCTGGTGAAGTTTTGGAAGGATTTTTATGAAGTAAAAAACATTATATTCCGGTAATATGGTACTTTATCTATATTATCTGTTAGTTTCGAAGATTTTGGTTAATATTAGTGTGGTATTACGTCGCAAAATGGCGGACCCTTTTTCCGGGTAAAATTTGACATAAAGTAGACAATATCTTTAGTTTAATAAAATTGCCACCGCAAAAACTTTCATGAAAGTATGTAATAAAGATATTTTAAGAATGTAAAGCAAAAATCTTGGAAAAAAGTTTGCGGCTGCGAAAATGAACGCAATTTTTCGATCGCGCTTCACGGCACGGCTCCGCGACGCGGGGCCTAGAGACTCGGTGACTCCGTTGGATATTTCAAGTTGTTTGGAACTAATTATTGAAAATTGTCATTTTAACCATGGTATACAGTCTCTATTGACCTGAAATACTACATTGAAGATATTACGAGGATATTGGATTGATCGAATTGATCACTGAACGCGTGACTCTGGTAAACACGACATTGAAATTTAATTTTGCTATCGTAAGTTTTACCTTTGCACATCCCATCAGAACATAAATCTTAGAAAGGAAAGAAAATTTTCCTATTGGTGGCTATTGCTGAGAAGTTGGGTTCATTTTATACAATTGCCAGTTAAATCAGCGGCCAGCTCTGGAGAATCAAAGAAACGTCTTGCCGTGTTACCGTCATTCGTGTTTCCTGATCCAGGCCTTGGCACATCCATTATCAACCCCATCCTTTCTCTAAATGCCTTCTGAATGCTAATCTTTTTTTCTGTTAGCTGTGTTCTTACGTTGCCGCGGGCCTATTAAGAGATTTATCATTATTTATTTATTTATCATTAAAGATATTTATTTTACCTTAAATACAGTTTCCAGCTTGTTTGGATTATTTCTCACCTGCCACTGTTTTAACTCCAGTCGATACGATATGTGCAATACGCATTCGAAAAACCGAATATAGCAGTATAGGGTAGACAGACCAAAGGAATATTTAGTAACATCTGCTGGTCGTTCTTTCATTGCCCTTAAATCATTCATCTGGGAAGCTTTCGCTCCACAGATGTAGCACCTCATAGTAGCACAATCAGTCAATGCATTGCATACCTAAAAAATGTTTTTATAGATTTGTTTTACAATATCCACCACCATTTACTTGTCCATCAATTTAAAAATAGGAAAAATCCTTATCTTTCTATCTATCATGCTCAGAAGCAAGCTGAAATTAACAGAATAATTTCCCCAATTCCAATTTTTTAAGCCGTCTATCTGCTTTTGTACATAATTCCTTTCCGCCATAGCAACTTCCTTGGTTTCTTTTAGCCACTGAAGGCGAATGGGCCGGCAAAATATGGTTGACGACGGGCGAGGATTTTTCCAGATAATCTCACCTAAAATAGTTAATATATTATTGTTACTCAACTGTACTGCTATCAGATTGGCCAAAGATAAACAAGGTATGAAACAAGAAATGCCTTAAGCTCGTACCAGTTGCGTCATTCAGCAAACGAAGTGGCACCATTTCGCTCATAAATAAATATTCATCTGAAGTATCTGCTTCTTCCCACAACTGTTTATATTGAGAAAGGCCCGAACTCCCATCAAATCCATATTTGCAAATTAATGTGCAATTTACTTTGTTGCCGGATGCTAGAGTCGTGGAAACGCATGTCAGTATCCGCGATTCTGTATGGTTCAATAGATCTTGTAAACTCACTTCGCTAATGTTTTCTGTTATGTGTATTCCTTCGGGGTATGCAGCGCTTTTTGCATTTAACACTCGCACATAGCTAGGGTACAGGTTGTGCCCGTAACTAAGAGCGGAGCAATTATACTGATTCTTTGTCAGCTCAGTGGTGATCATCAGAGATAGAGCCTCCTCTGGCGACATCTCCGACTGCATCTCATCTTTTTTCCTCCACCTAGTGAGAATTCTTTTTGCTCTAGTGGGAGTGGTAGTCGTTACTTCCATGAGAAGTTGAGCGGTAGCACTATCACCTTCCTCTCTGCCAAGAGGCTTCCAATGCGAGCTCGGCAGCAGAGGAAGAACTTTCAATATTTTGGACTTTTCTTCTTTTTGACCTGTCTGAAGAAGTCCTAAAACCTTTTTTTGGTCGCCCCAATGAACCTAATGAATCAATAATGTTAAGATATAAATTCCATGTAAAAACCTTCGTCCATGATATTGGGCAAAAGAAATAAATCAGAAAATACATTCCGGTCATTGTAGAAGTACCTGGTAGGTACTCACGGACTGCTTCCGGGAAAATAATTGGCTCTTTGAGCCATGCATTATTGCGAGCCAAAATTTGCTCGTTTTTTTGAAAACATTCTTCCCACTTTTTCTGGTAATATACCAAGAACCTTCATAGAAATTCACGGAGACTATCTAGGGCATCGAAATGATTCTCTAAATTCAAAGTCCGAGATAACAAATCCAGCAAGAATATTTTTTTATCGTGCAATGATTTTCCTTTCATCTCAATTATCTTGTTGTGTAGCTCCAAACGTGTGATCTGATATGATGTCATTTCAGAGCTGGACAACACAAAAAATCTGTGTATGGATCCGACAGATAAAATTATGTAATGAAAGTCGCACGATGAATACCTTTCACGATTATATTTTCCATAATATAAGATCGGCGAAAAAACGCCGTGAAGCTTTATAAAAAGGAATATTATAAGCGTCGGAGTGAAATGCTAAGATAAAATAGCGATACTGAAAATTATATTCAAAATACTAACCTTGAAAAAGAAAGACTATTGAGTAAACCAGAAACACCGCTGACCAACACAGGAAATAAACAGCGAAACTAATTCAATGATATATATGTATATTCCATGTACATGTATATGATATATATTCAATGACGAATCAATTCACTAGACACACAGATTTTAGCAAATCACTAAATCACTACAGGCACAACACTCATTCTCCAAATCCAAATAAGAACTGCCAGCTAAAATGCGTTTTTGAAGGGAAAAGGAAAAAGCCCTTCGGAAATACCCGTTAAATACCGTGAAAGGCTGCGCGGTGTCATAAAAAGCCCCTTTTCGCACGTTCCTCCTCGGCAAGTGTGAAAAGGGTAAGGAGTAGAAGAAGAATCTCTGACTGTTGCCTTTCCTGGTAAATGTGTAGGGTACCCTTCGCTTGAAAACTAAAATTCTACACCAAAAGATGTTCCAACATGCGGCAAGAATCCGTAAAGTATCCAAACCAGAGCATGTATACCAGAGTCACGCGTTCAGTGATCAATTCGATCAATCCAATATCCTCGTAATATCTTCAATATAGTATTTCAGGTCAATAGAGACTGTATACCATGGTTAAAATGACAATTTTCAATAATTAGTTCCAAACAACTTGAAATATCCAACGGAGTCACCGAGTCTCTAGGCCCCGCGTCGCGGAGCCGTGCCGTGAAGCGCGATCGAAAAATTGCGTTCATTTTCGCAGCCGCAAACTTTTTTCCAAGATTTTTTCTTTACATTCTTAAAATATCTTTATTACATACTTTCATGAAAGTTTTTGCGGTGGCAATTTTATTAAACTAAAGATATTGTCTACTTTATGTCAAATTTTACCCGGAAAAAGGGTCCGCCATTTTGCGACGTAATACCACACTAATATTAACCAAAATCTTCGAAACTAACAGATAATATAGATAAAGTACCATATTACCGGAATATAATGTTTTTTACTTCATAAAAATCCTTCCAAAACTCCACCAGCAGCTTAACTTCAAATATTTTTGAAGAAAAGCAAGATCGGGTGTGTTTTTGGAAACTTGGCCAAGTTTGGGCCTCTGTACCTCAAAAACGGATGAGATCATCCAAAAATGGCTTATTGTTCCATGATCAGTGATCAATTCTGAGCGTTTATGACAAGTTTCAAGGGTGTACCTCAAAAGAAGCAATTTTGGACTTTTGTCCGGCTATATCCGATTTCAGACCACAGTGCGGCGCGGCGTATCCATAGAATAATTTTGTGGGAGTAGGTGCAGATTTTCACTCCACGATGCCACTTCTTCCCGATTTTTCAGGATTAAATTTTTCAGGTTAAGTGATTAAGTGATCTCTCAATTATATTGTCTAGAATTATCTCGCAGCGACAGAAAATTCATGTTATATTTTTTAGATCGTAAATCACTTACATCCCAATATTTTTCACTATCAGCGGAATCAATAGAAAATTCTTGTTGTATTCCTTACATATTCATGATTAAAAAGAGGCACAGGCCGGTATAAAGAGAGATATGCCTCCCAATCAAGCATGTGATTATTGATAGTCTAATATTCATCTTCGGGACCATCAAAATATTGCGTAACACTGATTTTCGACTTTTTTCATCCTCCCTATTGTAACGCTTCGTAATATTCTCAAAAACCCATCCCTAAATTACGTAACGCTGTTAATCAACCCTCTCGTATTGTGAATAATAAAACATTTTTAAATACCTTATTTTTTCTCAATATTGCATATTATTTATGCACTAATTACTACGTCAGTGTTCGTAATTATTTTAACAAGAATTATATTTATAATCTATCTTCCTACGTAATAAAAGGTTGCACTTGCCATCGACAATGCATCGCAATAGTTGGCCAAATCCCCAGTGCCCTCCCACTTTACGTAAATTATCGACGACCCCTTCCAATGAATGCAGATCATTTTATAATTTCATATATTCACCCAAAATGAAAGGGCTTAAACGAAATAGAAACAGTGAACAAAGGATTGATTCGGAAAGAACGTCAATCGCCATAGATCTAGGTGCTGTTGACGTCTAGGATAGACGCAACGGATCGCAGCCGCGAAGAATATGACTGAAACGTGTTCCAAGGGCAACGAAACTTTTTAAATAGAGCATCGTTTTTATGTTGAGCGAAATGAGTGATGGGAAGAGTGGTTGAAAAAAATTATTCTCGAAACTCTTATTTCCGCGAGGGCTGAAAAGGCTTACGTGAAAAATAGGCTGAATCCGATAGGCACCCATCGGTTGGCAATATTGTTGGAGCGAATAGGAGAGCCGTCTCTATATCGGGCTTTGTGGAGAGCATTCGAGTTCAGTACTCCTTCCGTCGGATAGGACGTTAAGCTTGATCCACTTGGCATCTTTCGTAGAAGAGGGGGCTAATGCCGATGCCGAGATTTTCTCCACCCTTCCCTTCCCGTCCTTGTACCTTTCCTCCCGGTCTGAAGCGCGTTTAAGTACGGTCACAGGAATAAAAAACCGAGGATGAAGTGAAGGCTTTGTACAAGATGACATTAGGCCGAAATATGATATGAACATATCTTTTTCCCGCATTTGTGCACGGGAATCCTATCCGACAGTCATAATCCCGAATGAAATGACCATGAATTGTAGTGGCGAGCAGACAGGCGGCATGACTAATCTTATACCAGCCGATAATAGCATATCACCGATACGCAGCGGCAGCTTTCGCTATCTAGTTAGAGTACATACCTTTTCCCCGCGCGTTTTTTATTCCTTCGATAAAATGATCAACGCTCCCAGAAGTGAACAATGATCATTCGACTCGAGTCACTTCGAAACTTTGATTGGAAATATTATGGCTTGGTGTTAGATAGGGTATTTACCGAATTTTTCTATTTACAAAATCATAATTGTAATATGAAAAGCGAGAGAAACCTTTGAATGACACAGTAGATGTAGTAAAAAAAATTCGGAAAATAATAATACGAAATATTGAAAGGCAATCAATCCTAAATTATTAGCCACTGACTTGGAGACCACATTAATGCAAGTATAGCTACCTGTTATAATGGTAATAATATGATTGTTGATTAAGGAGGTTGTGTCAAGGATTGCACATGGAAGAGAAGGGTGTCCTCTCTTGTACTTTTCACTTCGTGAAAATATTCATAGCGAAAATAGATCAGTTTTTGCCCACATGTCCATTAGGACGGATCGGAAAAATCGATTTTTCGCGGAGAAACTTGGCCCTCTGGAAAAAGTTGTCTAAGTGACTCAAAATGAGGCCAGAATAATTTGAAACCTCTAGGTCAAGCCTAGACCCTCGCGCCGTGGCCATTTATGGGGAGGGGGTCTGAAAATAGAAAAAGTCATGTTTTTAAAGCGGTTCCCTATGGATTTCGACGATTTGCGGTCCTTTGGGACAAAAATTTCGTCCATTTGTACGTATCTGCAGCCGTTAAGCCACAAATTGTCTATTTAGAGTGCGCGTAATTATGCACCGCCCATTCAGCGTCGCGGCGCAACGGTCAGAAGGCCGCTCGCGCGTCTCCTGCCCGGTCGCCGCGAACGCAGCAAAACTCATCACGGATGCGTCTTCCGTCGTTGGTCTCATTAATATTAGATAATTAAACAATTTCCAGGGAATAACAATTACGGAAGGATTATTTGAAATTAATATAACCCTACACACTATATTTTTTTGCCTTTCTCGTCGACAGAAACGAATTGACGTTACCGATTTTAAAGAAGTTATAAGATATTTTTTTTATGTTCGCGGCACATAGAGATACGAAAGCGCAGGAAGGGAGCCTACGGTACATCAAGTAGTCTGGAAAGAATTAGCGAGTGTAAATTTAGAAAGAGGATAAAGTTCTCCCAAATTAAGCGGCATTTTTGAGGGATCAAAGGACAAAACAAAAGATGTTATCCGATGGATTGGATGCCTCAGAAATTCGACAATTAAAGAAAAACCTCAGAAGAGGATCGTCGGAGAGCGTCGACTCAAAATCTTTCATTCTTGAAGAGGTGAAAATTGAGCATCAAGAATTTTTTTTTGCTACATCTCGAGAAAACTCAACCGACGAGGAACTAACCTACTTGGACCTCAATGTTCCTCATACGATTAGGAATGAAAATCAACCTGGACCTCCTTCGGGGCAAAGGCGTCTTCAATTGCCAACTGTGGCGGAGGTATGCGCAAGTACCGGTGACGTGTCCCTCAGAGCAGCAGCAATGATCGTCAGCGCAACTGAAACCGACGAAAAGCATCAAAACTCCGGAAGACAGGTGAAAGGTAGTGGACCGGCATTTGTTACAAAGACAGAAAAAGAAGATGCTAGATTCAGTAAAAGCAAAGACAAATCAAAAAATCCAATGTCTGTATTTTGACGGAAGAAAGGATGAAACAATAAAACTGGAGAAAATAGGCAAGAGGACATATCAATCTGAGGTTACGGAGGAACATGTCTTGTTTGTTGAAGAGCCAGGCTCCCAATTTTACAGTTTTGTCTCCCTCACAGGAGGATCTGCAATAAAAATCATATCTTCAATTCTTGATTTTTTTGCGAAAGAAAATATTGAACTTTCAAATTTAAAAGTGATTGGATGCGATGGCACCAAAGCGAATACAGGTATCCCTTTGCTGGAAGCAAAACTCCGACGTCCCTTACAGTGGTCTATTTGCCAATTACACTTGATTGACTTAACACTGCGGCAGTTGGTAGAAACATTAGACGGGCAAACTAAGGGTCCCAATTTGTTTGCAAAACCTATTGTCTCAACCCGTCTAGACTGCCACACTCTTGATATCATACGATTGGAGCCAGTTCCAACAAGATTGTCCCACGAAGAAGACTTGAGATTGCTGAGCAGTGACCAGCAGTATCTTCGGGAATTTTCTGATGCTGTGTCCAAAGGATTTCGCTCGGAAAATTTGGCTAGATAAACTCCAAAAAATGTGGCTCATTCTCGTTAGCTCACAACGGCCAGCCGACAACTGACATACGTGTCCAGTGTAAATTCATGCGCGAATTTATAAAATCTATTGCCATTCAAAAAGTATACGCACCTGTCTGGTTTTCAGTGAAAAAAACCATTGTGTACACGAAGGTGCTGTAAATGTATGGAAATTATTATATCAAGAGATCTACCAGTAGATATTAAAAAAGTCATTGATCCTGTTATTCAGAGAAACGGTTTTCTCGGGCACTCAGAAAATTTACTCCTCCCAATGATTGCTGAAAATGGAGAGGAAGTGTGAAGAGATGGGTGGAAAATAATCTTAGAGGCAAGAAGAAATACGAGTGCGACGAAAATCCAAGAACTTTTGAGTTAACAGATTTTAAATTTGATGTAGAAGACTACAAGCTGCTGATAAAATGGGACGAGAACACCGACTCGTGCTCTATCACATCTCACGACTGAAGAAATTCGAGAATTACTTGAGCAAAGCTCAACAGTGGAACGCAATTGTCCTTGTCACACGCAAGCTTTTGAAATAATTGTAAAAGAGGTAACCCAATCTTCATTGGCATCCGTAAAAACGAGAGACAACAAGAAATACTGAAAATACTAGAAAGCAGAATCAAAATGTCAACCTTCAAAACCTAGTCTTAGTTCATGCTGTGATAGAGTAAGTTTTACATTTACCTGCTTGGCTTCAAAGATAAAAAAAATCGATGATGACCTTTAGTGTTTCATGAAAATAAAAATTAAAGACGAATACTTGCACACAGAAAAACCGACAGGTACTACAAAATGACCACTTTCTTATTTTTTCGATAGCATATAATCTGATAAAGGAAATGCGTTCCTCTATTCTATGAATGGGTGTGTGGGCGGGGGAGTTCATAGTGCAGTTACCTCAACGTGGTGAGCTCTGGTAACTACTTTAATTATTTCTCCATACTGAAAAATAATAGTATAAGTAGGCTAAAAATGGGGGAGTATTTCTTTACTTCCTGAATGATGACGGTGTGTTGTAGTAATTTAAAATAATCCTTCCGTAATTGTTATTCCCTGGAAATTGTTTAATTATCTAATATTAATGAGACCAACGACGGAAGACGCATCCGTGATGAGTTTTGCTGCGTTCGCGGCGACCGGGCAGGAGACGCGCGAGCGGCCTTCTGACCGTTGCGTCGCGACGCTGCGTGGGCGGTGCATAAATACGTGCTCTCAAAATAGACAATTTGTGGCTTAACGGCTGCAGATATTACAAATGGACGAAATTTTTGTCCCAAAGGACCGCAACTCGTCAAAATCCATGGGGAACCGCTTTAAAAACATGACTTTTTCTATTTTCAGACCCCCTCCCCATAAATGGCCACGGCGCGAGGGTCTAGGCTTGACCTAGAGGTTTCAAATTATTCTGGCCTCATTTTGAGTCACTTAGACAACTTTTTCCAGAGGGCCAAGTTTCTCAGCGAAAAATCGAATTTTCCGATCCGCCCAAATGTCCATGCCAATAGCTTAATGCTAGCAATGCACAAAAAAAGATCAAGAAACAAAAATTTAAATACCAGTTACAATGCTATTCATGCCATATGTTTGGTGTATTCCATAGTTCACTCCTCTCTGCATAATTTCTTTCTCCTAGGTGTAATAATATAAAGAATCTTGGGAAAAAGGATCTCATACCTTCCCAGCATATTGACTGTATGTAGAGTTCTTGAGATCTCCACTACGCCAAGAATTCCATGGTTTTCATTATTTCAATGTCACACTCATCCATTGTCCTTAGGGCTAAGCATGATCCTTATCCTTAGCCTTGAGGATGATGGACAAGTCAGACATCGAAACGATGGCAACCGTGGAATTCCTGACCTCATCAGGATCTTAAAAACATTTGATCATTGAAAATCTGTGGTGTATGACCTTAATTAAAACATAATTGTGAGGGGGTTTATTTGATTAGTGTTATAAATTGTATAATATAACAAGATGGATAAATTAATGATTTTGAAGAATAGAATATAATAGTATACTACTTGAGGGCTGGCATTAATTTTACTCTTATTTAAACAGTGAAATAAGTTGATATTAGTGTCTTTGTAAGGAGTTCAATGTAGATGCCATCATTCAAGTTTTGGTCCTTTTGTCCATGGCCATTGGAGAATCTCATAAGTGATAATAAATAGAGACTAGAAGGTATGGAGGACCATAAATCAAACAATACTTCATTTTATCTCCAAAATTTGATCCCTCTATTTTACAGGCATGTTCTTGTGAAGGACTTTCATGTCTTTTCTGATAGAGGTTTTAGCCTGGATGAGGATATTGATCCATTGAGTGCCAAAGGGCTGTTTGGTCTCAAAGGGCAGCGATGGAAGGAAATGAGAGCCAGGTTGAGCCCTACGTTCACTTCGGGACGAATGAAGGCCATGTTCCCCATCATACAAGAATGTGTAGAAAAGCTCGCTAACAGCTTCACTGAAAACATTGAAAAAAATGGTGGTGAAGCAATGTTTGAGGCTAAGGTGAGTTCTGGAATTCTCTCAGCTGTGATAAATATGGTGTGAGTGACCTTCATTGTTGAAGCAACCTTTAAAACATATTTTTGATAAATATATACAGATTTTCATGTACTACATCTTTTCATTAATGTTAAGAATAATGGCAATTTCTTATACCTATGTTTTCTCATATGCTGCTTTCATTTTTTTTCTTTTGTATAAACCCCTTTGTAAACTTTCTGTACCGAAGTCAGTCAAGATAAAACTGTGGTTGCAGAAGGACGTTGGGCTTAATAAAAAACAATTAAGGATCTTGAAATTACATTATCACTGAGTATTTATCATATATTCCAGCAGGAATACTAATTTCAGTCATTTTACTTTGCAAAACAACTGTTAATGAAAGATTTTGTATTCTTTCTCAATGAAGGAATATATGTCTCGCTTCTCTACTGATGTCATTGCAACTTGTGCATTTGGCATTCAATGTGATGCCTTGGAGAATCCAGAAACTAATGAATTTCGGCGAATGGGAAAGCTCGTGTTTGAGACCTCACTGAAAAGAAGAATCACTATGCTGGTGAGTGACCTTCATGCCATGAAGTTAAGAGTTGTCTCTCCCAAGTACGAAGGTATAAGTGTGGGAGCAACCATTTAATAGCTCATTCATCCAATGGGTTTTTGGAATGCTTCAATCACTTGTACAATTCATCAAGTATCTATCTAGTAAGAATTTGATGTCATAGGTACCCTTCATTTAACACTAGAACATTCAGAGGGGTCATAGTTTTACTCAAATGTATTCTAATTTTTTTATCACATTTGTAATGGGAACATTCACTGTCATGATGTTTATTTATTTTAATAGGTGTTCATGTCCAAAAAATTCCTCCTTCCTGTAATTAACCAATCATTACTTAGTTATTTTTGAATTTATGTATTGTAGGTATATACCTACACTAGTCATTTTGTCCCTGGGGTGTATTTCTACATTAATTCTTTACCAAATTTTCTTTTTTGTTTGTACCTATTCATTATAATATTCTGCTGCATATATTTTCACTTCCACCTCACCTTATTTTGTTCATTCAGTTATCTTCCATGCCTGTATGACCTTTCAAAAGCAATGTCTTCCTTCCTCTTCATATCCCTCCCTCTTCACTTTTTGTTTTGCTGGTGCGTGGAATATTTAGTAATAAATCTGTTGACACCATTATAAATGATAACTTTTCAGTGTGTGGAGAATGTAATTTTGTTTCTCACTGACACATTGACTTTGTCTACTTTCCTGACTCCAACTCGAATTATTTCTCTTTGGATGACGTATAGAAAATACAACTTCATTCTTCCTTTTATTTAATGAAAAGTTAATTATTTTGAATGAGAAGGTCTCCATGACTTAAGCTTGTAATATTAGTGATGTACATATGATTTTGTGCTACCATAACAATACATACTAGGTGGATAGTATGTATTTAGCATGTATAAAAAGTTCACATACTATTTGTAAAATTGTTTTAATCTCTGTGGCATGTTAATGAATCTGTTATTCGTAGGTACATTTTTGTCACATTTTCATTGATTAATTTTCACATGAGCAGTTAACCATTCTGAGAAAAACATGTTCACTGAATTTATGTGGTGGAGGTAGCAAACAATTAATAGTGGTTTAATACTTTGAGTGAAGCTATTACGAGTTTAATAATGATAGAAATTTGACTCAGTTCATGAAGAATAAGTTTTAAACCTTGTTTCCATCTTGGCATGGATTTCACTAAAAATGCCTTACCATATGGCTAATGCCTGAATCATTCCACCTTACAGCTTCTTTTAATTTCACCAAAGTTAGTGAAATGGACTGGAATGACCTTCACTGATGCTGAAGTGTCAACATTTTTCACTAATTTTGTCAAAGATATGGTCCAGCAGAGAGAGAAAGCCATTGAAGAGAGTGAAAACACTGGAGTGATGGAGAAGAAATATGAGGACTTCATTCATCATGTTGTTATGTTGAAAAAGAGAGGCTTCCATTTCAAAGATGAACATGATGAAGAAGATCAAGGTGAAGATGACAACATGGAAGAGAATAAAGTTAAAGGTAAGCTAGTCGAGAGTAGTCTCTTGCAATAGCTCATTGCCTATAATCAGACTCACCTTTTTTTTATTTCTCCAGCCCTCTTAAGCCACTCTGAAGTTTATGTTTATCTAGTCTAAGCTTACCAAAGAACATTGTTACTATGCAACCTAATTCATGCTTTTACTTGCAAAACTATCATGTCACACCATTGTTTTATAATCAGAGGTACCTTCCTGGTCGACTCTTGACAATGAAGACTTAACAGCTCAAGTGATGCTATTCTTTTTGGCTGGCTTTGAAACATCTTCTTCCACGTTAAGTTTTGCTCTTTTTGAGCTGTCTGCATGTGAGACTGGGAGGGCCATCCAAGAGAAGCTGAGGGAAGAAGTAGACAGAGTGGCTGCAGAAGATGGCGGGAAGTTGACCTATGCAGGAATTCAGAGGATGCATCTTGTGGAAAGGGTGATCAAAGGTCAGTCTCCTTACTTGTATTCATTCAAGACAGCATTGAAGTATGAGTGTATTCCCACATAAAGTCAAAGCTCATGAACTAGTTGCAAAAATTTTAACGGCATTACCCATTGAAAATGGGCAACAGCAGATATCCCACAGAGAAAAAAAGCATTTGCTTTGACCAGGGCTCAAACCCAGACCCCCTGATTTCGGACCAGTTGCTCTACCACTTGAGCTACCAAGATGTCCTCTTTCAGCTCTTGGTAGCTTAAGTGGTAGAGCACCTGGTCATAAATTAAGGGGTCTGGGTTTGAGTCCCAGTCAAGGGAAATGATCTTTTCTCTGTGGAATATCTGCTGCTGTGCGATTTTTAGCAGGTAATGCTGTTAAAGCTTTTGCAGCTAGTTTGCAAGCTTTCAATTTTTTATAAGTACCTTATAGAGCACCTTAGAGTTTCAATGTTGGCTTTAACCTTGTGGACGGTGGTGCCACATGCCAAAATTTCTATGCCCCTACTTCTTTTGTAATAATTCTCTTCTTTCTGGGGTTAAATATGAAGAAAATGTTTCTGAAAAAAGGCGGAATCAACTATTACAGTGTGATCTATAAATTTCCAGACAAACTCAATAAAAAATGATGTGATAGTATCTGCTTTCACTTTTGAAAATCAGATCTATTTTCAGCCATGTACTTGTTAAAACATGTTCCCAGATTAATCATGGTGTTAGAAAGTTTTTTATTGTACAGATTCTCAGTCATTGCCTTTTTCATATCTTCAATTTTATCAAAATTCAAACCCGTCAGCTGTCACGTCACTAAAGAAGGAGAAAATTGTCTGGAGAAGACAAATCTGGCAAGTTTTGAGGGTGGTACACTATTGTGACATGTCTCTTAGCCAAGAACTGGCATTTTATCGCTGCTGTGAGAGCCTGTGCACTGTCTTTCAAAGGGAAAAATTGAAAATGTGATAAAGTTGGGGTCAAACTCATCAAATGAAACCAAGAAAGCATATTAACAAATTTTAATAATATTCATAAGCCATTATGCAACTTTCCAGGACAAACACTAAGCAATGCCACAGATATTTCAAAAAATTGGGTCAGACATTTTCTTTGCTTTCACTTTAAAGGAAATTTCCTTGCCACTATGTTCATTGTCCATGGTCAACTCCTTACCCTCCCAAAAGCATTGCTACTAATTTATAACAGTTTGTAGGACTTATGGTTGAATCACATTACGCCTGCCTAAGTATCGATTCTTCCAATTTTCAATTCTGAAACATCACAATGATAACATTCTTTTATGATAATACTTATTACAACAATGGAGAAAATTTCCAATAATTTTAGAAAGGGGCAATAGAATGAAACAGTTCAATTGCTACCAGGTGGTTAGGAATGAGGAAAAAAATCAGTTTGGGAACTACCCAGGAGCTAATGGACCACACTGTGACATTTAGTAGTGTCAAGCAATGCATTCTGGGAAAGAGTGGTGCTCAATTGTAAAGATAAAGGTTCCAGTTTTAATATTCAAATTGGCAGGAAAATAGCTCCCATAATCGTGGATTGTGAATTACTAATATATTCTAATGATGATGTTTTGCCCTCCATTGCCTAAATTAGAGACTTTGAGGATGTATCCACCATCGGGGATTCTTGGCCGTAAGGCAGAGCAACAATATAAGGTTCCTGGCACCAATTTACTCCTTGATGAAGGCACGCCGTTTATTATTCCTATGCAATCCATGCAGCTGGATGAGAAATACTTCCCAAATCCCAAAGTCTTTGATCCAGACAGATTTCTTCCAGAGAACAAGGAGAACATTCAACAATTCTCATATATGCCATTTGGAGAAGGACCTCGTATGTGCATTGGTGAGTGTGTGATTGGTGTTCAGTTTTTTTAATGCAGGTGATATCTGTTTCATTGATCTGTAAAACTGAATATGTAAAACTGTTCTGATTTCTGATATGTATAACTGAATACATTTTTAAAGATATTCCTCTGAAAAATTGTTACAAGCTTAAGGCTAACACCTTTCATGTGTTAAATAAGCTTGGATTGAATATAGGGTCAGTGGTATCCACCACTATCTCTATAAAATAAGCCGCCCATATTATTTCAGGGCCTAATTTCATAAACTGAAAAACCAAGGTTAACTTCGATTTTTGCATGACCCTCCTGAAAAAAGTTTTTCGGTAGATTCATTGACTCTTTGAGTACATGTATGTGAATGAAGTCTTTGATCCGATCTTAATCATCACTCTTCTGAGTATTAACCCAGCTAGCAGAGAGTATGTAGCTTACCTTCTACTTACGTAAAACTTACAGAAATCACCGTTATGAAGCTTAATGTAGGGTAAGTAGGTACCTTATGTAAGACATGGATCGTAAATACGTAAGGAACAGTTCAAACTCGCCCGAAACATCCCCAATAATAGGTAAGTTCCTTACCTACATAAGCACTGCATGTGGCAAATTTCGAACTCATACCTACAGGCAGACAGTGGTGGCATCTTTTGGCGCTCATCATCAATGCTAGGGCTACTGATAGTGAAATGAAAATAGCCCTTTTAATGTAAACAACATTTATTTTATTAGCAGTTTACAATGCGATAAAAATAGCAAATATATAATAAAAATACACAGCTATATATAGCTATATAGCTGAGGTATGAAACTGGGTTGTGGTTGATTGCTTATGTATTCCCAAATTAGGCATTTATTTTTCAGACTTCTGAACATAACTTCCAATTTTAAATTTTACCGGCAGCTGTAAGAATAGAAAAATACCTATCATCATACTATTAAAAGCAAATTACCTACTTATACTGCTGGACCAAAGCCTTTCTTTATATGTATTTCAAATCAGAGAAAAACCTTGGAGATTCAGTCAAACCATGTTTTTTACTGCAATAACCACAATCCCTACTTACCCAGTATGATGTCAGAGAATTGCATTTCAAGACAGTTCTTCTTTCCTCCCACCAGGAAAATCTTTTCGGAAGCTTTCGTCCCTCAGTTTCCTTAGGGTCACTCACTTCCCTTTGTATTTCTTCTCACTGAAAATGGTATGACAAGCTATTTCAATACCTAATGAAAACTAACTAGATGCACCCAAGAGAGTACTAATTCCAACTGATAATACATGCTCACTATTATAAAAATAACAATATATGCACTCTTCTTAGAATTAAGGCAACTAACTGCAAGTATAATTACAATGCATCTCAATTTAAATTCCTTAAGATATCCTCTGACATGCTCGTGGAACATTGCAAAGCAGTGTGTTAAAATAGTTTCGATATTTGTGTAACTATAAACTCAACAAACTCATTATTAGAGGAAATAGTGAAACTTACCTTAACATTACAATTTGGGCTCCAGGAAGACGATGCCAGGGAAAAATTACTTTCTCGTGATTTCCATGAGCTGTGTTTACATTCATTGCTGTATTGAAAAAGTACCACTTTTGTCCAGTAGGGGGCTACTTCTCTACAGTAAATTTATCGTAAGAAATGGGTAAGCCACTTCTATTGTAAACCGCTTACCTATTATTTCCTTTCATCTGATAGAAATGAAGCTAGCTGGCAATATTAATCATGTTAGAAAGTGTGTTAATGCAAGAGAAACATCTGAGAAGCCTTTATATAATAATTTCCATCTTTACAAATGTTATGATAACATTTTGTGAAAATAGGTATCTTTTTGCATTATTTTTTTCTTGGCTCCTAAAATTATGATAGTAGAAGTAAAGAGAACGGACTGATTTCCTTGAATCAGATATTTATTGGAGAGGAAGTTTTCCTGTTTTTAAAGGAGAAGAACTGGCCGAGACTTGTTGAATGTGAGAAATTTGTTACAATTGAGGAGCTCTCATATTTAGCATAAGACCAAGTTACTTTCATCAAAGCATTCATTTCATAACTTTCATTAAAGCTATGAAATGATATCAGATTCTTGGTTATGCTCATATGAAGAAATATTGTAGGTGAACGTTATTTTATATATTTGATGAGGGAAGCTACATATGTATGTGGATGAGTGACAGGGATAGGGATAATATTTTAGTACATTTGACCATCACTCACTTCCAAGGCAGAGGCCTTTCCTACCTTCTTGGCCTGTTCACTGATAAGATAGGGATAATCAGTCAATATTACTTCTCTGGCATGATAGTTGGGTCATTCCCATGCCTCCTCACATCCCAAGGTGGAACAGTTTTAATTGTTACGTGGCAATGAGTCTCAGATCTGCAGTCATTAGTTACTGTCCTTTGGGGAACATGAAAAGATGGGTCACTGGAGGGACCTTTAAGCTGCTCTAATTTGATGCAGGAAGGAGATGTATAGACTCAGTCACAATTTATTCCACAGAATGTGGCAAGTGGAAAATAAGCTGTCACAGCTCAAATGTTAGATAAAGTATTTATCTTGAAATTTCCTTCAGAACTTCTAGACATAGTTTAGTTATTTAAAGTAAAAAACAAGAGCAAATTGGGTGCCTACACTTTGAGGTAGCTTTATGATGTCAATCTGAGGAAATGAGTGAAAAATAGAGGGTGACTTGTTTAATCGATGAAATTAGTCTGAGAAGTTTAACATAAGGAAATATGCAAAGGGAAATAGGGAAAATATATTTGATAACGCTGGTGAAGTCTTCACGGGTTCTCCACCGGGTCAGGGAAACGTCGGCCTTAGCCGTTTCCCTGACCCGGTGGAGAACCCGTGAAGACTTCACCAGCATTATACGCCGGGAAAAAACTAGATCCTATATTTGATAACTATTGATTTTATTGAGAAATATTGTGGAATTGAAGCAGAATAGTCTAAAGTAAAACTCTTCAAGCAGACTCACATGACTAATTGTCATCTGAGCAAAAAACCATTTCGCTCAACAATATACGAACTTTTACAAGCATCGGGTGGATAAAAGTAGCTAAATAATTTTCTCTGCAAAGTTGCTGATTGATCCTAAGAATATTGATCCACTAGTCATGGCAAAAGTTCATAAAATGCAATGTAGCATGTTGACTTGGAATTTTTAGACATAATGGGGTTGTTTAGCATTTTTTATTGCCAAATCTGAAAGAGTTTGTAAAATAAAAAGACCCATATTTTTCTGTTTTTCAATCCGTCAATTAGTTCTCGAGTTATAAGTGGCGAAAAACTGATGTTTTTAAATATTTCGGAAAAGTGGGCGTTCATGTGACTTAGTACGTCATCCACTTTGTCCAATCACAACTGAGCAGGCAAAGTTACTTTGCCTTATCGAAGTGGGGGACACACAGCTGACTCTGCCAAAGGAAGTGGTTGCAACAGGATCTGTGCGAGCAGATCTTCCAACCCCCGCACCCCCACTCCACTCCCTTCCCTTTCCCTAAAAGCAGTCAAGGGTAGGAGGTAAATGACATCAGTGGTCTCAAAGCAGCTTCTTCAGTGGGCGTCACCTTTCGCTTATTTTAATTTTTGATTTGTGAGTGAATGGCTCTGGTTAGAAGATTAATTTTTTCGCTAAAATTCATTTATCGTTTCCATCTAACATTTCCTGTACAAAATTGCGATTTCATTTATGAGTAAACGCCCCCATTATAGCTATTATCACTAGTACATAATATTTTTGTTATTTCTATCTTTGTTGTCTAGGTTGTTTGGCATATTTTATTACACAGTCTGCATATTTGATATGAATCTGAAGCAAATACAGTCAAGCCCGTTTAAAATCAAGTTAAAATGAATATTTACATGGTAATAATTAGGGATGGGTCGGTTCCACTTTTTTTCGGTTCCGGTTCGGTTCTTAACTTCGGTTCTCGGTTCCGATTCTCGGTTCCGGTTCTTAATTTACCACTTACATTGCATTGCTCAATGGTAAGATAAGGTAATCAATAATCATTTTCAGAGACTGAATTCGAATAATTCGCGACTTTGAAGCATCTAAGTACACTATTTCACCCGGTTTTAATGTGAAGCCTCCACTTTCGGAGTGTGAGTAGGTTTCAAACTGGTTTTCGCGCCAATTATTTCGGTACCGGTTATTTTTGGCCTCGGTTCCGGTTCCGGTTCTAAGCTCAAGAACCGGTGGAACCGAGAACCGAAGAACCGAACCGACCCATCCCTAGTAATAATCAAACTTCGTTATATGTGGGCTAGTTTTTCCCAGCCTTTCTTTGATGGGGAATAGCCTTCACTTTGTTATAACCGGAACTTCATTATAAATGTGTTTGATATGAGTGGGATTGACTGTATATAGCTCAAAGATTGCAGTAAAGGATAGTGGCAGACAATTTAAAAAACCCTCTTGTCATTATTAAATTATTCGAACATTAAGTTATTATATAAAATGTGAATGCTCATTTTCAACGTATTTTTTCTATTGCTCATTCCAATAGGAGAAAGATTTGCAATGATGCAAATAAAATTAGGATTAGCCTCATTGATATCCAAATTCAAGTTTCACATCTGCAGTGAGAGGACTGACTACCCTATAAGGTTCAAGAAAACAACTTTTTCAATTGTGGCAGAGCAAGGGATATGGCTGAAAGTGAGACCTCGCTGAGGGAAGAATCGATAGAAAACGTGCCTTGTGATGGGACGAAGTGAAGGGATGTTCGTGTGCTCCACAAAGGATACTATATCCTTATGATACTATAAGGTATCTACTAAATAACTGCTCTTATTCTAACCATGTTGGCCCAACTGAAAATACACATTTGCCTGTGGTCTTAATGCATGGACAATATGGTAGTAAATCACTAGCGGTATTGACAGTATATAAATGATTTTGAAAAAAAAATCAACCAAATTTCAACCCAAAACTGAAGAATGCCGGTGGGAATGATGCTGGTAGTATGTTAGGTTGATTTACATTTAAGATAAATTATAATATCTCTTTATTTAATGCTTTGGAATGTTGTATTTTGATAGGAAGATTGAAATAAAAAGCTTCAGAATATTGTGTTTGTAATTTTTTAAACCTATCTTACAATGATTTCCTGATAAATTGCATGGCTTTAATGTTATGGATACCTATTTGTGATTCTTTTATTAGCATAAATATGTCCAAAAAATAAAGTTCTGATTTGGTGGTGGTGCTGAATTTATCCTCCAGCACTGATGTAATGAACTATACTCCATCAAATTGCCTCTGTTGCCTTGAATATTAAACACTTGCCATATCAACAGTACATCATCAGGGAAGCATTACTATTTACTGACTGCTAATGGTTTTGAAATGAGAAGACTTTGCTCAACCCCCCTCTGTGGTGACTTCTGTTGGACTGTGTCATCCCTGTTTAAACCTATTGTATACTGCAGTACCGTGCAATCAGGCAGTGTGTTTGTAGACTTTCCTAGCACTTATTGATACACAGCCTGCAAAATTGTGTAATGACTTGCCAGCAACTACTTTCAGAATGACAGCAGTAATATGCAGCAGTAGAATTCAGTAGCATCATTCTGCTGCACATATTTTCACCTCCCCCTCATATTATTATGTTCATTCAGTTATCTTCCATGCCTTTCAAAAACAATGTCATATGTATTCCTTCCCCGTCATATCCCAGCCTCTTCATTTTTTGTTTTGCTGGTGCTTGGAATATTTAGTAATTGATCTGTTGACACCATTAAACATTATACCCTTTTCAGTGAGAGGAGAATGCAATTTTGTTTCCCACTGATGCCAGGATTTTGTCTACTTTACTGGCTCCAAATCTGATTATCTCTCTTTGGATGATGTATAGAAAATACAACTTCATTCATTCTCTTAGTTCCAGCAAGCAAAGTTCGGGCTTTGTTCATTTTAGTGGCTTTGTGGTATACTATTTCTTGCATTTGGATGGTGATCGTGAGTTTGATGTTATATTATTCAAATGTGTCTCAAAGATGAACATTATGTTGCCGTAAGTTCTTCCCCATTCTCTTCTCTATGAGCAGCCTAAGAGCCAATATTGCTTATCTCATGCCCTTGCTTTTCCTGAATCTGAATTGGTCTTCATTCAGGAGCTCCTCTGCTTTTCATTCTGTTCTCCTGTAGATGATCCTTGTCAATATCTTTGATGCATGTGACATCAGGCTTATGGTCCTAAAATGTCCTCAGTTCTCCACTCCCTTATTTTCAGGAATAAGAATGAGGATATCTTTCTCAAAATCCCTGGCCATCCCTCCTGTTGAGTACATTTCAAAGATGGATTTATAAAGATGGGTTAATGCCTTCTCTCCTGTTGTATTATTTGCTCCAGAAGCCTTACTCATCCACAGGTCCCTTACTGCCGCTTCAGATTCAGATCTTAAGATTGAGGCTCCGATACGTACCTTTCCTCTTCAATTACTTTCATGCTGAGATTGTTTCCATTGTATAACTCTTCTAGATATTCTTCCATCTCTTCACTTTGCCTTCATTTTCAAACAAAAGTTCTTCATTCTCATCCCTATGGCATTGCATCTTGGACTCCCTGGGCGGTGGAGAGGACGGTAACGTCCTATCCCGCCCAGGTAAAATAAAACTCAAGCTTCAAGTATCCGTTCCTTGAAGTGGTCCCTAACTATCCTATAGGCAGCATCCCCCTTTTCAAGCACAAGGTTGTTTTGTACATCTTTGCAAAGATCCTTCATTCACAATTCTGTAGCTTTTTTCATCTTTCAACTTATTTCATTCCATATTTCTGTGTAGCTAATTTGGCCTACATGAAACACTTGAAACATGAAAACATTTACATTCTCTGAATGAAAACTCATGTACTAAAACCCTTCTTCAAACTCACCCTAAAGGATGTGATATTTGGTGATAATTACGAAAATTTTCCCTTCCATAGTATCAGGCTCCACTAGGTGGAATTTGAATTTCATAAATGAAATAGTAACTTTGTTTCCTTCCACAGATTTATTCTCCTGGTATGACTTGTTTCGACACATTGGTGTCATCATCAGATACAAAATTCAGCACAATTCCACTACCCTCCATGGTATATATACACGAGCAAATTGTGTTTCGTTTTGTACATGATGATGACACCAATGTGTCGAAACATTTCATACCAGGAAAATAAATCTGTGGAAGGAAACAAAGTTAGTATTTCATTTATGAAAATTTTCTGTCTTTGGAGGAAATGTTTAATGTACTCAAAATAAATACTTTACTATAATGTGAATGCTTTCTTGTTATGTGCGTGTATGCCATTGCAAATAAGTTATAGCTGTTAAAACATAAACTTTTCAAAAATGCTCAACCTCTGTCTTACTGGATCAATATTTTGTAAGTCTTGAGTAGTATGGTGTTTTTGTGCTACTACTGTTTTTGTCTTCACTGCAATCCTTCTGCAGAGAAAGTGGAAATATAGCTCATATTTGATACTTTTTGACTTAATTGCTAGCTTGGCTCACGCTTCAAATTTATGATAATTGGTATAGGTGTTGTCTAGCATATGCCTATATTGAAATTTGCTGGTAGGGGTATTGTTCATTAGAAACATAAGAGATAATGAATTAACTAATTTATTCCATATGAGGCGAATGGTAAATATTATAGTATACCAGGGCAAAACTATTGTTTTACATCAGTGATTTATGTACGTATGTACAATTATCCTCCCTTACAAATGCAGTTAAGAAATTGGTTGTGCAGACAACTAAGAAAGACATCAAAGTTGTCATCAAAGATTGACTTCGCCAAGCCAAATGCAGGGCAGTTGGAGATGTAAGGAATACACAAGGAGTGCTTGAAAGTAGAAATACTGTTAATGAATAAAATAGTTTGAAACCTTTCTTTTTTATAATTTTTTCTGCTCATGATTCCTCTTCTGTTTGAGTTAATTGCACTACAATTGTTTTAGCCATCTCATTGTTCTTAGAGGCCTTATAACCTAGGGCTACTTTGTAGGTGCAACAGTCTTTCCTGCAATAACCATGATTTCATATAATCACTGCACTGTATCCATGGATACAGATGGTTTTCACAGTTAGTGAAAGTTTTAATTTTAAAATTGTTTGAATATCATTTTTTTAAATTAAAATGCAGAGAATAGAACATATTTGTTTGAAATTCACAATTGACTATAAAAATGAATCTGTTTCAGTGTTCATTGTCATGGAATTGCCCTTTGTGTGTAATGTGTGGCATTGGTAAGGTAAAAGATAGACTTGAATGTAGAAATTGGGTGTTTTACCCAAGTTCTGAATACATATCAAAATTTGTACTAAATTAACATATTCTAATCAGATTAAGAACTTTGAATTTGAAGGTAGGCTCATTAAACTCGATAGTTTAGACTAGCAACTAGACCCAAGTACATGATGGAATTCAACTGCCTTATACCTTTATTGTTTTTCAAATATTTAAAATGTAAATTGCCCATATATGTAGCCTCATGATGAAAAAGTTAATTTATGAACAACACCTAATTCTGGACTAAAATATGAATAGCAAGTCAGGGTGGCATTTTGGTTACTGCCCCCAGAAGACAGCGGCTCAAAGTTGTGTGGATGCTAGACGTTGATATTTTCTTGATATCTAAAAGCAGGAACTATGTACATGTACACAACATGATTTGGATATTTCCTGAATATTAGGAAAGGCATTTCATAATGTCATATGGATATTCTCCACTACTCGGGTTTGTTGTAATTATTATTTATCCGTTCCAAGGGTACCTACAGATTTGGATGCTGGAAGAGATTAATCAGTAGAATACTGGGATATGTGTGGAGGAAACTAGTATCATACACCATCTGTTTTACCATTAAACTTACAGATGACTTCCTATTAAGAAAAGCCCTGCCTTAGTGCCAAACCTTATGCCGTGGGTTCAAATCCAACCAGGGAGGGTTTTTCACAACCTAAGTCATTGCTTGTTCTGTTTTTATTCATTGTAATGACATGATCTAGGATAAAAAGCCTAAGTGCTGTTCCTGGCTTTCAATAATTAAATAATGATGTGGCTAGGTGTCCCACCACCCTTCATGGAATTCCTATGATTCTTGCCTTAACCCAACTACCAACACATTAGTGTAGATTGCCTCAGTTGCTAATCAGCCCCCTCTCCCAAGTACAGCATCCACACATTTTTAGACACATGCACATCATGTGTTTGGTGATGAATCACCCCCGTCACATGTCCAGACGTGTGTCATGCAGCTACAGGATATGCACGACAGAGTACCCTGTGAAGGCATATAGAGCCGCTAAAATACATATGCGAAGCTTCTCCACATCATCAATGACAGTCAAAATGTGAAACAGTTTCCTAGAGGATTGGGTGAACGTGGTGGCTCGAGTCAAGGCATCCCATCCCTAGGGTCCATGTTCGATTCCCAGCAGTGGCGGATTTTTCAGTGGCAAAATGGTCCCTACTTGAGTGTCTAGTGGAGGGCGATTCAGGGTCAGTACTCCATCCGTCGGATGGGACGTTAAGCCGTAGTCCCCTTGGCACCTGTCGTTAAGAGTAGGCTAATGCCAACACCAGGTTTCTCTCCACCCTTCCTCCGTACCCTGAAAACTCCTACCATTACCCAATTACCCACCTATCCTAAATTGGCGCAAATGACCTTAGCTTTTGGTCGCCTCCCCTGAATAACACAACGACAGTCAAATTATAAAATAGTTTCCTAGAGGATTGGGTGAATGTGGTGGCTCGAGTCAAGGCTTCCCATCACCAGTGAACCAGTTTGAATCCTAAAGGAGGCAGAGATTTTTCCATTTTAGACCGGTTCATACTATTGTGGTGTGAGGAGAGGGCTTCAAGTGCAGTACTCCGTCCGTCAGATGGGACGTTAATCCATGTTTACCTAGGTGCTTAACCATTATCAGCAGGCTAATTCCGACACCGGGTTTCTCTCCACCGTTCCCTAAAAAATTTCCATCTCTGCTGAATCAACTACCTTTTCTAAAATGGCACAAATGACCTTAGCAATTGATCGCCTTTCCGAAAAAACTACCAACCTTCAAAGGCATACCTATGTAAGTTGTGGACAAGGATTTCCGCGCTCTACCATCTATAAGTATTAATTGTAATGTTAGCAAAAATTCATTGTTGGAAGTTTTATTTTGGAAAAATTGTCTCGGTCGCTCCTATGAATGCCTGATAAATTACTATCACGACAAATATCTGGCTTCGAACATCAAATGGAGTCCGAGGCGACGGGGATAGGCTTTGCACATTTCATTTGACGGTTCGCAGTTGTGTGGTTCTCTTCCAAACCCCCTTTCCACCCGCCCTTCCCTCCCCCTTCCGTGGACTTCGAACCTCACAGCTCCTTCCCCTCCCTCCCCTACTTGGCACCTTCCCTCTCGCCGTTCTCAGTCTCGTTCTTTCAACCAGCTGTTCGGACGTCGGCGTGATCGGACGCAGTTCATTCTTCACAATGCTTTTCTTCAATTGCGGCGTGAAAAGAATTTGAGGGAAGTGCCTGCCGAACAACGAAGCCAAGGGAGAAGTTTACCACGATGATTTGGGTGTTAAGGTATCGTGAAAAGTTTTTTACTACGTATCCTGGTCATGAAATTATCCACAATTGCGTTATGTTGATCTGCCTGAATTTGACTTATAGCCATAGCCAAGAATCTAAAAATCAGCGAGAATGTTTTCGTGAGTGCACTTACATTAGTTTCATTAGTAGACGAGGTAATGCATCTTCGTTAGTTAATGTTTTCTTGAGGAAATGTTTTCGAACATGGAATGTAGTTTTGAGAAAGAGAGGCAGCTACTGCTTACCAACAAAAAACTTTGATATAGGTACTGCACTTCATGGATTGCTTCTCGCCGTAGATACTTTCGTTGAGTCGCAGGCGGCCCAATGTTCGAATGATGGAAGCAACAGTCAAACTGGGCGTTGCTGATTCGCCTTTAGGAGGAAATAGTTGGTCAATCGAAATGTGTCATTAATGACTTCCATTTCACTGGCCTTGTTATTTTCGTGGCTAGCTCAATTTTTGGCCTCTGCCCTAATCGTTGTTAATGGTCATTTCATAGGTGTCTACCGTGTCATCTCCTTGCCGGAATGTGAAGTATGTGAAATACGCTAAAGTTCTTGAATATTTAATCCAATGTGTTAAATCATTTTCATTTTTGAGGTGAACTATAGCACTTATTCGCTGAAGGCGCTCTACCATTTCACATCCTTTTCATCGTATTATTTTCCTGTCAACCTATATTTCCAGATTCACCAGAGTACGCATCCCGACAGGATACTTGCAGTGAAATAGTGCACCGGAGGACACTGGTCGAGTCTATCAAGAGTGAATGCTTGCGCATCGAGGGATCGGATTTCTGCATGCACCTCTCAACTAGATCTTGGAGGTGCAGCCCACAGGACAATGGGGATCCAACGTAGCGCATGCTTGCCGTGAACCACTCGAAACTGCAATCACGAGAGATGCCCAGACCATCTGTTTCGATTTTCGCCCGCACTTCTTCTGTTTAGTAAGTCTCAACACTTTGTTCACATTTTCATCAGCAAGTCATTCGAATGTGGATTCATTATCGTTCGGCCTCTTGGTTTGTTACTTCGCAGTGCGTCCAATAATAAAACTGATATAGTGCAGTATGTATAAAGCCTCGTGGGGAGTTTGCCGTGATACAATTTTCTCCGTCAATTCTTCTACCTCCGTCATGCACGGGGGGTCGTTGCGCGAGACCGGTAACGAGGAACGACAAGAGGAGGGGAGATGTCGGGAGGAGTGGGGGAAGTAGGGGAAATTTCTGAGCGTCCGGGGAAACAGCTGATCTAGTCCGCTCATGCGGTCTGCTGGTGCCGTATGTTGACTATCTGCGGTAGACATAATGATCTTCAGTCCTATTAAATGCGTGTTCTTTTTAAACGCGCGGTTGTGCGTCGCGCTAAATGTAATTCGTGGCCCATCTACTTGTGCTAAATACAATAACTGCGTAAGACGTATGTTACCGGAATTTCGGGACCATGCAAGGAAGTTGATATTATAGGTAATTGATCCACTGAAATAGTGCAATGCGTTCACAGTTACTAAAATATCTTATTGTATGATGAAATGAATCAGTGGAATAATTTCCGATCCATAGTTCGATTATGAAAGCCTCTATCTTCGTCTGAATACGCCCCAAGTCCTTCCCTTACTTACCACTTGCATTTTCAAAAAGATCCTTCTTTCCAATAACTTTCGTTTACAAGCCCTTCAAAACCCGGTAGCCAGCCTCTTAACCTGCTTTTAAAGACCGTGGTAAAATATTTTACTAGGTTTGTCGCCAACTTGCGTTCATACGGCCAAATTCCAACCATGGTTAGCTTACCCAGCGTAGAAATTAAGTGGTGTTCATGGGACAGTTTGTGACAGTCATTTCGGGAATGTCGGTGAGAGCCACTCGTTTGTTGCATCGAATTTTAAACATCAATATTGTCCATTTAACGGAATATACCCGGGGTTAACTAACGGATTGTCTAATTTTTATAAGGACTTGATGAAAGATAAAAATGGGGTGGGTATTTCCGATAAAACATAATTTAAAAATCGCCCATATTTAAGGGAGCACTACTATAATATGAGAAAAAATATAAAGCCAAAAAACTCGCAACGTAGAAAAATTCTTTCTGCTCAAAAGTTGGCATTTCCTATTCATATATATTTTTCCAAATTACATCACTCTGGTAAAGCATAAAACATGTTATGCTTCTTTTTTGGAGCACTGTCGTGATGGCAGAGCCTTATGACCTGGACCATGTTCAGATTCGATTGAGCTTTGTCACATACGTAACGGAGTGGCCTCTTTCTAGCACCGAATTGTGACAACTAGAACTTTTTATCTTCGTACCAGTGAAGAAAGAGACGAAGAATCAATCCTTGAAAATTCGTGTTAAGTCTGGGTATCCATCAGCCGAGGTAGTAAGGAGTCTCATTTATAACATTCGATTTTATACTTAAGCTCGGAAATCAGGTTTTAGTACCAATTCAGGAGATCTTTTCCTGATGAACCCATTCCTTCGTCAGTTGTAAAATTACAGGGTCCCATTAATTTCTTAAGTGCCCGTGAATAATTATTTCTCTGCCTCTACTTGAAAAAATCTAAAAATTTGTTGTATTTCCAATCTTGGTATTTGTCGGCAATTTTTGGTTGCTAACTATGTACTCCCAATCCGATTGTTTGCACAGGTTTCACTATCACAAGAAGTTGCATGTGGAGGAAGTGGAATTAATTCCGACTGAGGCCGGCCGAGTGTAAGTTCACCAAGGATTCGGAATTGGCCTTTCGGGGACTACTGCCGTGAATCGAGAGATGAAGCCGTCAGGTCTATCGTCGAACGAGTGACTCGAATGCTTGGAGGGCAGAGAGAACTACAGGTTTGGTGTAGAAATAAAGTATTCCCTAAATTAAATATTTAAAATTCTCTCATTTAGTACTTTTGTTAGTCAAAAATATCAATTGTCTCTACCTGATATGCTATAGTTTTAGCTGGAAAGTGACACTTTTTATGGAAGGCTTGTCCATTTTCATCTTCAGTAGCGTAGCAGTGCAAGCGAATTTTATTAGTTAGGTACCCTCGCAATTGCGTGGGATATGTTTGTTAAATGCTAGGGTCTGACGTGGTTTCCTTGATTGGTTCTTATCCATTACCCATTTCGTGGTTAGAACTTAAAACTCGAGAGGTATAATTTGGGATCGCATTTCTCCTCCTCATCCCCTTTCGTGTATGTCCCCTACTTTAATTATTTCTTCAGTCGACCATTTTTTGTAATTTCCGTAATTCTAATTTAATAGAAAATTAGGCCCAAATACCTTGGTACTAATTTTATTCTCGCACCGAATTCTACTTGGCTCCTTTCCTCCGAGTAAGAGAAAACAATACCCGCTACTATTGCTTACTCTAGGAACAAAGAGGTGTTGTGTTTGGAGAATCAGTAAATGAAATCTTACTCATGCGGCGTGATGCCCTTATAGTTCGCATGATGTGCCTCTAAATCTCCACATGTTTATTTAATACCATTTGTCTGAGCCAAGGAGGTTACAAAGAACTGAGGTAGGCATTCACATGCTAGCCTATGTGTGACAATGTCAGAATGGTAGTGCTTAGGAACTATGAGGCCCCACCTCCTCCGTAGAAACATAGTTTTATACGGCATCATATATAGGCGTGTATTAAAACTTAAGAAAGATTCACTATTTACATCGCAGCGGAGCCTATTTATCTCCATGTGACTATTTAAGGGAAGCATTTATGCATTTGGTTCCCCTGGTAGTTAATTTTTATTACTAAAACTGGTTCAAATTTAACCTATCTAACGTGCATATTTTTCATTTGTTTGGCGCACTTTCCTCAGTTTTTATACGAATTTAAAAAAATGTATTCCATTATTCATCTAGTTACCCATAAGCTGTACTACGTGCGTAGACAGCTTCATCCGAACGAGTGTCGCCTGCAGCAATCCCGTTGTGCCCGTACCTACCATGAAGCACTTCAGGCATATGCTACCAATTTCACTTCGCCAGAAACGGGTTCAAACTCCGGTATTCCCATATTTTGATTGTTCAATTATTTTCTCAGATGTTAACTCAGAACTCTGCACTAAGTTGCAGCGTCTTCAAAACTTCCGTTTGCGTTTTGTGTTTAACATCAGTTGTGACGAACTTGTCACACCTTATGATGAAAAAATACAATAGCTTAAATTATATAAACGCCGAAAACTCCAAAAGCTTTATACTTGTTCAAGATTATGGAATCCAAAACTCCCTCGTATTTGTATGAAAACTTTATATGCAATGCAAACTGAGGGAAAAGATCAACTCCATCACCGAGATAGTTTCCAAATTCCATTCCCGACTATTCGAGCACTCTTTTCTCATTTCCTCTTGCAAACTATGGAATTGTTTGCCTGACAGTGTTAGAACCTCTCCTACAATTGCGAGGCTTAAGAGGAATATTATTGAACATTTATACAACTCTGCTTAAATGCGGCTTCAAAAACTCGTTTTTTTATTTTATGCTATCTTGTTACACAGTTGAGCACCCTTAATCCGGGAACACCCATAGCTTGGCAATTTTTCCACGACCAACTACCCGGTACTTTGTGGAAAATGCCGAAACATTTTTAACCGAAACATTGCTTCATAACCCGTCGAGATATTATCCCATTTTTAACGTTAATTTTCCCATTTCGAGAATCAGAATAATTTAAGCATTTTAATTTCTGGTACTTCGTGTACACTGAAATTATTCTGTAACTTGAAGTAAACATATAAATTTGAAGACCTCGAACGAGACGGACATAGACTAATTTACAGATCGGCCTCTTTCAATGGCGCGCGCATTTTTATTTGACCACTACATGTAATTTGATAAAACTATTTGTTATTTGCTTATGTTTCTCCCAAATCATGTCATCTATACAGTTGCGGCAACAGCAGAGGAGTGAGGTATCAGTACGAAACGTTAACGATCGCAGAAAAAGTGAAAGCTGTGAAAAATCTTGACGCCGTTGCACCAGTAAGCGTTTGTACGAAACCTACTGCGTGGGATCTTTAACAATATAACACATTAAGGATGTTCCACTGGTTCCACCGTGACTCCGCGATTCAAAATCCCGTAAAAGAGCTATGTTATTTAATGAATAAATACCGATCCAGAAAAACACCTGTACGGAAAGTCCTCTATAGGGTGATGACGCGTACAAAATAATTGTATGAGTATGCTATTATATAGTGCGTTGTAGTTGCATTATATATTTTACAAGCTCTTTTAACTCATTTTGACTTCGGAACATGACTGTTGTTGTTGCGACGTTTAATTTACAAATTGAGAATAGATGCTCAATCCCGCTAATACGTATTCTAAAATAGGTTAAATATTTTCTTAGTTTTAAACTATTACCTTTCAAATACAATTATTTGTTTTGAATTTTATTAATATTCATATTTTTGAGAATTGTTTGGCAACAATGACGCTGCTACCATTTGGAAACATAGGTATTCATTACAGCATGTCAATA
Source organism: Platycnemis pennipes (assembly GCA_933228895.1). Classification (NCBI taxonomy): domain Eukaryota; kingdom Metazoa; phylum Arthropoda; class Insecta; order Odonata; family Platycnemididae; genus Platycnemis; species Platycnemis pennipes. The sequence continues at coordinate 113,630,240 of OW121847.1, forward strand.
ACTAATGGAATATTTAAATAACATAAAAATAAAAGGACCTTGATAAGATATGTTCCTAAATTGAGTAAATAGGTGTGTAAGCACGTTCCGTCAAAAGTACCGTTGCCAATGATAACAACATACTGCAGTGCCACTATCATGTAACTAAGGCCTTTCTGATTTTTTCGAGCAAACATTTATTAATATCAATGAAGCGAGTGTGGTAAGGCGAGGACTTCTTAAGATGCTAAATTCTACATAAAATTGCGTACCTTGTATTAGTTTTTCGTCAAAACGACATTTCTCTTTACATTATTAATCTGCAAATTTTACTGCAAGAGCCATGCTCTGCCGTATAATCACATACAAAATAGCTGATTTTCACCATCTTTTGTCTTCAAATATATGATGGAAAGGCCTAGTTATTTTATTGCCAATCGAAAGGAAGGCCAAAAAATTTCCTGAAATTTTCACAAAAATTACATCTTGGTACTTCATAATTCGGTGGAGCCTCATAAGAAGCTGAAAGAGAAAATCAGCAAAATTTTACTGTTAATTTGACCCGAAGACCTCCATTCCCAGCAATCACCTTCCTTTGCATTCTCCTTCCCGCCTTGTGCCTTCTTATCAACGAAATTCTCCCGTCTATCATGATCCCTTTCTCTTAATCAGCTGTTGGATAAGGTAAACTAATGTTGTACCTTTAATGATTGTAAAAGATGACTGAGAGAAAAACTATGAAAGAAGATTTAAGTGCTGATTTAGATCGCGTGGTTTCGATTGCGTCGAAGTAAATGGCGTAGTAATTATTTCTGGCCAAATGCTAATGGAGCAGATCGGCCCAGACCAACAGTCCGGTACACTGTTTCAGTAATAGACGTTATCAATCTAAAAGACGTGATGTGGGAAATTCCGCGTGCATGCAATAGCATTTCAGTCAGTTCTAAAACACGCGTGGTTTAAATTGTGACCTGCTTTAAGGTTGATGTAGACGAAATAAGTGGGGATTTCGAAGAATTTCACGTTTCTGAGGGTAAACATATGATGGAGTTTTCAAGCAGCATCCATAACCCTAAATTACAAGAAATGGAATAGGTAAATTTAGACGAAAGGACAGTTAGCGGCCACGATACTCTCACCACACAACATTTCACAGATGATGAAATCATTGAAATGGAAATTAATAACAATAAATCCGAGTGGGGATGAAGATGATGAGGCTGAAATTGTTGAAGGAATACCACTATTGATGATGGTCTTTAAAGAGTCGTCCGGTCGCCCGCGACGTAGTGATGTGCGGCCGTGTAGACGACACCCACGCGTTGGCATCGCGCTGAATCAGCTGATAACAAATCAAGCGCGGTTGGAAATATGTTACGCAAAGCACAGCATAAGAAATATCAAATTTTGTATACACTTTTCCAATAATAATATGAAACTTGTACATACAAGTGCAGTAATAAGCACAATGCTTAGATTCCGTTATTTTCACTCACTGCGCAACTTCGATACTTACAAATAATAACTTAGTGAAATAAAAAACCATTTATTTCTGATTATTCTCAGCGACTATCTTTAAAATAATGTTCAGTAAATGGCAAACGAATACATTTTGTTATAAGTAATTTAATCCTTTCAATGAAATCAGACGTCAAAAATAGACCAGTTGCCATGCATGACTCATAGTCCGGCAAAATCCCTAATCCGGCATCACTTCGGTCCCGACTGTGCCGGATTAAAGATGCTCAACTGCGTTGTAATATCCAACTTAAATGCTTGATATTGTACCTATTAATTCATATTCCTTGTTATTGCTTTATTTTCAAGTCCTATAAAATATTATTTATGTTGCCTTTCTTAAATTTCTTTTTCCTTAAAGTGTTTTCTTTAATTTTATATGGTGGTTTCGATTGTAATGGTTATGTAATAATTGGTTCGACCAATTAATGGTTTAACCAATAAACCTTTACCAATTAATGGTTATGTATTCATTAATTTCGTATTTATTATTTACTGTTAATTTGTGTTATATTGCTCCATTATGCAATTTGTAATGCATTTGCAATGCACACCCACTTAGCACACTAATTCTCTCTATTGCCGTTAAACCCCAGTTGTCTCCTAATCGCCTCAATCAACTTCCTCTCTTCTCCCTCCATTCCCAGCAATCACCTTCCTTTGCATTCTCCTTCCCGCCTTGTCCCTTCTTATCAACGAAATTCTCCCGTCTATCATGATCCCTTTCTCTTAATCAGCTGTTGGATAAGGTAAACTAATGTTGTGCCTTTAATGATTGTAAAAATTAGATCATTGAATTAATTATGAAGTAGTGAAGCTCCCTCAGATATTACTTATCGTAAACTTTCACACGCAAACATTTACGAGAGGGACGGTCAACGTGTACTTTGCTAAGGTCTTGTAAGTTACGCTGCTCAAGCAATGCAACATGATAGCCTAAAATAGTGTTGGGGGGAGCTTATCATTAAAGCGACAATCTAGGTTCAAGTTCGGCACCGAAGGAACATCCGCTGCTCAAAATTATGTCTTAAAAGTTGTCGAAGAAAGAAATCAGTTTCCGGGGACCCTCTAATAAAAGTTTTGCACGAATATACATTTTTCAAAGCCATGCAGAAAATTTTGTTTTAGTTCGTGGGTGTATTTGATGTGTATTTGCTTGTCAGGTTCCATGATTTATCTGAAATGATGCTACTGGTTTATTTTTCCACCCAAAAATGTTTAAATGCGGTTTTTATTCAGTAGGAATATATGTAATGAAAGGATCACAGCATAAATTTTCCTCAATGCGATACACACACATGAGTAAAAATACTAGATAATTTATCTCAATGCCTTCCTCAGCTGCTTGTTATATTTTTTGGTACAAATAATGCATAACAAATATTGAAAGCCGAAAAATTGTTACCAACGCTTAAAAGAAAATTAGCCAGTCAACAATTTAACATCAACTTTGATTTAGAAAATTGCCACCTAAAATTAACTCAAAATTCATATAATTTTTAAATATGCAAATGGTATGACATTTTGGAAGAAAACAAGTGGAAAATTATAAAAAGGAATGATTGTCACAGACTTTTAATTGGAAAAATATTCCCAATCAATGCAAAGTGAAACTTAGCTTTTGCAATGGATATTATTAAGGATCGAGCCCAAAAGGGTTAAAAAATATCCTTTTCGTTGTGTAACTTAGAAATTCCTGTTGTTTGTTCAAAAACTTGATGAATATTTTGCAAAGCATTTCCTGGGGTAAATGGTTACAAATGAGCGCGAAGCTGCATAATTTAATCTTCTAAAGTTTTTCCCCGAGACTGTATGCTCTAGAAGTGTGTAAAAAAGGATAAACTGTTTTATAAATCATTAATTATCTTCTTTACTTTCTATTGCAGGTTGGAGGTGTTCAACTCTGGTGACTAACTTTCGACGTTTAAGCACGGGAAACAAGTTCGACTTGTCACCGAAAGAAGAGAGAAACGGAAGGCGACACCACAGCAAATATGTTTTAACTTTGCAATGTTTTCTGAATGAATTGATCTGAAAATATTTGGTTTGAATAAATAAAAATGTGTAAACCTTAATCGGTCATGTTTCCGCTTCATTTTGAATGCCTGAATGCATTAAACCTTTCTACCTTAATGTCTTTACTCAAGAAAGTATGGTAGAATGAATAACATTTTAACCTAAGTTCCATGATATTCCCTTTAATTTTAGCCCAAAAATTAATATTGGCATTGCCTTAAGCTCTGAGATAACTATTTGCCTTCATTTCGTTGAGTTAATTAATGGAAATAAACGTCTCAATGAGTACATTGCACAAATTATGTTATTCGTTACCTATAATGCTCTAACTCCAGCTTTAAGCAGAGTTCTATCCTAAAGCATTATGTCTCTAGCATTTTCAAAGTAATAGCTTTAATTTGCCAACAGTATTTGGAATTGCATTTGTTGAAAAAATAATTGTCAAACACGCCAATGGATAAGTCTGGCAGTAAAAAGTCAATTGCAAACACGGGATATTCCTATTTTAATTAGTGTGATGAACATGATACTTCTATGAGAAGAGTAGATTAAATGACAAAGGGTTGAAAAACGGTAATTCTGTTGACCGTGACGTAATAGAGGTCATCATTGGCAATTACACGCAATAAGTCCCGTCTGGAAAATGGCCTGTACCCTAATAAATAGATACATTAAAATGCAACATCAAATGCCCCATTTCTACCTCATACCAAAAACCTAAGTCCTGACCTAAGAGCAGAGTCAAAAGAACTTATTTGCATAAAGAGGCATGGAGGACTCTCCCCAAGACCTCCCCGACACATTTTTTCCAAGTCCCAGTTAATGGGCCAGGATTCGCTCAATGTCCCACGACTCCGGAAATTCAAGGAACTAACACGGTCCGAGGCCCAAGGTGAGGTGTATGAGTCGGAGAAAATCCAAGCTCGGATAAAATCTAAGTCCAAGTCCACTCGGCGAAAAATATTCTAAGTCCAGAGACCCTTGCTAGTGAGAGAGGCGATCGGCCAGGCATATGCCTTGGATTCCTCGAGCCAGAGCCTTGCCGACGCTATCCGGAGAAAATTTTAAGAAAAACGACTAAGTCCCCTATTTTCAGCTTCAAATATAAGTTTTGGAGCTCTTTTTCACAAGAACCCGGTTAGCCGGGAGGATAAGGGCAAGACCCAGTAAAGGAACTATAGCAGGTTATAGTTCAATTCTTTTGGTCAGCGATTTTTTTTTATTTTTCGGAATAAAAAATTTTTGCTCCATTCTCAGAAAAATGTTCATAGATATTTTCACAGTAGATTCAGGACGACGCGGGACGCCAGGAAAACAATAAATTATTGAACATTTTTGTTGGATCGGCCGCGATTTTCCCCGGCCGGGCGCCCGGCCGGCCGGAAAAAATTCGGCCAATCGCACAAAAATGATCAATAATTAAATGTTTTCCCGGTCTTCCGCGTCGTCCTGAACCTACTGTTAAAAATATCTGAGAACATTTTCAATAAATTAATGCACAATATATAATTAAAGGGTTAGTTCCAATTTTAGTCACTAGATGGCACAGGACTTCAGTATCGACAAGCACCAATTTCAAGTATCATCTAATAAACGCATCCACCACCAGAGGCTCCACATTCACAAGGGACTGTAATCACTTTTTATTTCGATGTTGATCCTATAAGCCATGATTAATAGTTACTTTTCGTTTGTCATCACAGAAACCCTATTGGGCAACGCTTGGTCTAGAACTTGAATAAGCTTCGTTACTATTCGTCCAGTTGCCAGTTGTTTAAAATATCATTGGTCGAATATATAATACAATTCTTGCTTCTCGAATACAGCATTTTATATAGTCTTGGTTCCTAGGTAAGTAAAATACGGGATAATATCGTAAATCCAAAATTATAGTGTTCTCAATACTTTCACCAATGCAAATCACATTCCAATGTTTTCTGGAGATGCTGTTCTCTACAGATAGTCTCCACCCCAACTAATGATCCTCCTAATTTCTTACCAATGCAATAATCTTTTAATTAGGTCCGACCTCTTATCTCCACCATATGCTGTCTTCCTTCCGATCTCCCAAGAGGCGCTTCCGCGCTCACTGACTCCCGCTGATGTATTTTCTTCCATTGAAATATCTCACTATTGTAGAAAATGTCTTCATTTGTTCCTAACTCTGGATTACATGAGAATTTCAAAGGCAAAAGTTCACCCACTCCTACAAAAGATACACTACACTAAACCCCTCAATTACTATTATTTAAAATTGATGTGATTGGCAATTAATTGGAAATACTTCCAAGTACATCAACAGCTAAATGCATTTGTAAAATTAGTAACTAGTAAATTACTCTCATTCCAATTACTGAATGTATTTATTTATCCCCATCCTAAAATACTTATTGGTACGGGTACTCTCCCAATTACTTTTGATTACATCACAGTACAAAGCACCTTCGTAAGAAAATGTATAAAGCAGTACGAGCGAAATAAATTATTCTCGCAAGTGGGGAAATCAGTTATTGCGGGATTTAAAAAATATTAGGAATCCAAGGAATAAATTAAATCAAGGTAGTAAATTACTTCCATTCCAATTCCTAAATGATATTTTAACCCGATCCAAAAATACTTATTGGTACGGGTACTATCCCAATTACTTTCTATTACATCACAATTTAAAGCAATTTCGTAAGAAAATATATGAAGCAGTACGAGCGAAATAAAGGATTCTCACAAACGGGGGAATCAGTTACTGCAGAGATTTAATAAATATTAGGAAATCAAGGAATATAAAAAAATTAGCGGTGTACGTAAAAGTGGTGAATATCTGATTGCCACTTCTTAGGAGCAGCAGTTGAATGGGGTAATAAATGGGTTACACAAGCAATACATATTAATGAAATCTTACCACAAACATTTGTTAACTGCCTATGGGACAGCAATTTTCATTGCAACACGAGATTCAGGGCCTCTACGCATCATCTGTTAATTCTAAAGCTCAACCTTCCTACTATAAACGACAACAGGGAATTCAAATTTTTCTTTAGAATTTATAATTAACTACTTGAATTAAAATTTGAAAAGAGAATATCCCACGTACATAGATTAACGTAGCGAAAGTATAAAAATAAAACGCTTTAGCAAACCTTACCGACATACGAGCAGTTGGGTGGAATTAGTCGTGACCAGGAATGAGAGAGAACCATGAATTTTAATTTTAGATAAGATAGAGGAATTAATTTTAATGGTGCTCAGTCACTATGCAACCAACTTAATCAAAAAGGACGCTAGTAGAAATCGTGAGGATAAAACCCAAGGGAAGAAATAAAAATTTAACGTGAAAGATGTATCATATGAATAATGGGCGACGAAAATAACGGAATCTTTTCCAGTTTTGGAAAAGGATAACCAGAAGAATAAGAAAAGGTTAGGAAGTCAGACGACTATCTCAGGGGATGAGACAAGGGTTCATCTGGGGTCATTCTGGAAGGACAGAGACTTGAGTGGTCACCCAACACCTAACCTGAAATGTAGACAAATGCTATGCGACGGGATCAATTAAGAGCAACGCTCAATTCTATTCTTATGTCCGTTGCCATGAATTATTACACGTAAAGTAATATCTTAATAGGACTTCTGAATTTACTATAATAGTTCGCTACACCAAAATTTGTTAGCTGGACGATGACGGGCACTTACCTTTACGTTGTAGCGTTCTTTCCATCAGCTGTCAGGAGGCTCCAAAATGAATAAGTCAAAAATATTTTCAAATGTATATTTAATAATTCCATAATAAAATCAATAACAGAATAAATTTTCGGTTGAAGTTATGAAACACATTTTTTAAATAATTAAAACTTTTGTAAAAAACAAAGAACAATCATACAATATGCCACTGCTTCATTTAGTGGTTTATATTCCACAAATAAACAATAGAATTAAACTATGACACTGAAAAATAGCATGAAATTTAACCATAATGGATATCACACTCCCGATCCAGTTATCCGTAATATTTGGCGATTGATAAAAGTAATTGCTAGGTAAATGCTAATTTACACCCAGTGAGTTGGAACGATAAATTTCTTTTTTAACATGCATAATTTATCTTCTCATTTCAATGCTTAGGATTCTTAAGTACACTATAGTGACAAAAAATGATTCTTGGTCTTTAGAAGAAGCTGGAGGCAGCTTTCAAATCAGGACCCAGTGGTAGAGAAGCAAGAATAAAAAAGGAAAGAGACAAGGTGGTGCACTGTCTCTGTTTTTCCCTCTTGTCATTGAGGTCGTGGCGGAGACAAAGAGGATTAAGAAAGACTCTATTAAACACGGAAAAGAATGATGAGATATCACCTGAGGATCGATTAAATCTAAGGTATAAATAAGCAGTAGGAGAGAAGAGGCTAAAACCAACGTTAAGGTAGGAAAAGAAAGTCTTAAAAGAGTACTGTGAACTGGGAAGCCGAGAAACCTGCGCTGGACAAATCAAGAAAGAATTAGTCAGTGAAATAAATAGCCTAGGTGAAGAGCCTAGGCATTCGACCGACAGGAAAATTTACTTATGGCTGGGAAGCGTAGAAGCCGGGAAACACTTCTGTAGGGAGGGTGTCAGCAGAAGAGACGTCAATGCTGGGATCATTCGGAGTGTAGTGCTTGTGAAGAATGGATCGACCGAGTGACAAGCTAAGAATATTGGGAAAAAAGAGAAGACCCATGAAAAATTATATAAGAAAACGGGACACATTAATGAACCATATTTTGACACATGATGGCCTGATGAAGACAATTCTGTCGAGGGACAAGTGGATAGAAAGAAAGGAATAGAATGTCCTCGTATGAGATATATATGGTGCAAGTAGTAAAAGCGAAGAGAGAAGATTTATACGAATATAAAGGGTTAGCCGATAGGAGAATCATGCTATGAGCTGTCATTGACAATCTTAATATTGCCTACTTATGGAGATGAGGATGGTCTATTGCAAATATAGAATGCTTTCTGGAAAAAAATATTAACGAGTTTATTATTTATTATTACTTTATTATAAATTTACATTAAGAATTAAAATTCAACTTAATCTCAATAATTTCATTAGCTTGAGCACCAAATAGTATTCTTAGGTAACGTAACATTAATTAATAGTCCTTGGAAGAAAAATTATATGGCAGACTTTAAAAAGACACAACACATCGATGACAGTTAATTGTGATGACAAAGCCAAAGAGGTGAGAGGTGAAAGAAAACGAAAAAAGAAAAATATCGCCGCCTAACTACCTATGGAAAAGATACGTATCGGAAAAAAGTTGCGAAAGTTGTAAAAAAAAAAGTATTAGCGAACAGCTTCCGGAAGGACAAACATATCGTGGGAAATACAATTGACTACTCGCTAGTGACAATTTTTTAAGCTTAAGAAAAAGGTAAGGATACATATGAATGACGCCCAGCATACGAAACCCTATTTCCAAAGCCCTCCAATTTCCAATTTCTTGGCAAATAATATGAAAATAAACAAAAAACCGCCAATAATTAACGAATCCTTATTATTTCCGAAGCAACATCACCCAAAATTCTTAATTATATGATAACTATACATTCACAAAATTTTCGTCAAACAAAATTTCATGCCATACGACAAAGGCCACAGGCATATTCTACTTCATCTCAGGTAAACAATTTTTCGGAAAATGCATTGAGTATTTACCTATTAACCATCATTCAATTCTTTACGTTTACATGACAGTACTGGAAAACTATACACAGTTTTTACCTCGGACTAAGAAGATTTCCACTTCTGTTTTAGGCCCCACAAAAAAATAAATTCCAAGTGTGAGGGAGGGTTAAATACGTTGAAATCATTTGCACAATTACGGATACGTGACAAGATCGGTATAAGGATAGATTTTGCAACGATAGCAGGAAGGGCAGAGAGAATCCCGACGTCAGAATTGACGCACACTAAACGAAAGAAGTGAAGGAGACGTTTCTTCGTCCTGTCCGACAGACCGAGTCCCCTCCACACAGCACTCAAATAGGGTTCGGCATACAAACGAAATAAGTTTTTCACTGCCAGATTCGAACTTGGGACTCTATAGATACGAGGCAAGTACCGGAATCACCACGCCAAGCCGATTACTAGGGTTAATCTGCCAATGCGTGATATCCTCGGAATGAAGGTGAACTCCAGAATCTGAACGAGTGCAACGAATGACCGGAAGATTTGTAAAGGGCTCGGTTATCTCAATAAAATTATAAGACTTTAACTAGAACTAGGAGGAATCTAAAACCTCAAGTATGATAAAGCTGCGTTAGTGTATTTGAAACAATACCAGCTATTTGATTCTATGGCCATTTCGGAAAGTCCCTAGCTACACAAGAATTAATAACAAACTTATTGAATAAGAGGCACTAAGCACAAAACGAAAAAAATACATGTCTGCACGTAAAGATATAGTTTGTAATTAACAAAGATATTGAAGTATATCGCAAAATTCCTCTATTAAACCGGATCGGCACGTCGAAAATAGGACACGTAAAATCGGATAGTACAAAGTAATGAAACCAGAAGTACTTTACGCATCATAACCAATCTCTACGACAAAACACTGAGAGCAATAAGAAGTAAACGACATAATAATTATGGAAAACACGCAGGATCAAGGACCAGGAACGGAGATGCATTACTCAAAAAAAATACAAAAATTTAAAAAAGTATCCCCAAGATCAAAAATACAATGCGCATGCGAAGGGACATAACTAGGACATATACAAAAAATGGGACCAAATAGACACAGGAAAATCCACACGTTCCTTAAAAAAATATAGTACTAGAGTACTAGAGCAAATTTGTAGAAAAATATCTCCAGTAATTACAGCCATCAAACCTTCAGGAAAAAATGCGTTTAGAAAACTCAGAGAGACACGGAGTATAGAGGGAAAAATACCAATTATACTAAGTCGTAGCAACGGAAAGTCACCTACTCGTTGCGTATGAAAGAAGTCTGGGCAAAATGAAAAGCCCGTTAGTGCTGTCTCTTCTTGGTCCTTAGCGGCCATTTCGCGAAGAAGGAATAGAAAGAGCAGAAGACCTTTGATTAAAGGTATTAAAATAATTCGTAAAAAAATTATCTTAGATATTTTCCCAGCGCGAGGCATTACTAATCTAAACTAGTTTTTAAAGTAACTTCACGCGTGCGTTTGGCATTATACAGAATAAAGCAACTTAAAGAAGTGACGGAAATCGAAAAAAAATCGGTAGTCCACAGAGTAAGAATATATAGTTTACATTAAATTATTTTATACCCTATGCAACGCTGAAGTGTTATTTTCAATTCCCTTTGCAATATATTAATTTTACAACGTTAGGACGTCAACAATTCACTTCATTAACAAAATCATGACATGATATTTCTTTAGATATATGAATATCCAATAATAGATCGGATACTACGAAAGGGATGATATTTTAATGACAAATTTTTGTTTAAGACAGCTTCATGCACATACGCAATTATAGTATATTTACAGTAAATTATTTTCCAATGCTACGAAAAACATTTCTATTTCCAATTCACCATGACAGATTCATAACATGCCTAACGTCAATGAGATGAACTGCGCATATTTCAAATTTCGTCCTTTAAAACCACTACATGAGATCAATAGTAGGTTTATCAATATCATTTGGTGTTAAGAAAATAGGTAGCCAAATATTCATCATGGTTCAGTATTTTCACTTCATCACTGAAAGGTAACGCTGGAGTAGGCATAATGCTCAGGAAGAGTGCAGGACTGCGTGTGAATAGGTTCCAGCAGTACAGTGAGAGGATTATAATGATTAAAATTGAAACCAAGCCTACAGATACCATTCTGGTTAAAGCTTACAAGCCTACGTCGGACTACGAAGAATAAGAAGTGGAAGACGTCCACGAAGATATTACGGAAGTAATAAAACAGGTAAGAGGAGAAGAAAATCTAATTATTTTAGGAGACTGGAACGCTGTCATCGGCGAAGGTCAAGATGGAAGAAAATATGGATTGGAAAACCGAAACGAAAGAGGAAAAAGGCAAATGGAGTTATGCACACAACATAAGCTAGCGGTTACTAACACATTGTTTAAAAATCACAACCGAAGAAGATACACGTGGAAGATGCCAGGAGACAGCGGAAGATTTCAAATAGACCATTTTAGTGAAGCAGAGGTTCAGGAAATAGGTGAAGGACTAAAAAAGCCTCCCGGGTGCAGACTTAGACAACGATGATAATTTAGTGATGATGAAATGCCATCTAAAATTCAAGAAAACAGTAAAGAACATTTGGCAAGAAAAAAAACTGAAGGAGACTCAACATCAGCTGGAATTTCAGAAAGTAGTAGGAAAGAACATAGGAGAGGACCTGACTGACAACCCAGTAAAATAGCGTTGGGAAAACATTAAATGTGGACTACAGAAAGCCGCAAAAGAAGTTGAAGAAGAAAAGTTGCCAAGAAAAAAAGTACAAGAATGCGAAAACTGAAGGAGGGCAGCTTTTATACAAAAGAATAAGTAACGAAGCAAGCCGCAAAGCCAGGAAAGCTAGAGAAATATGGATGAAGAATCTATGCGAAGATGTACAAAACAACCTTGCACTTAAAGGTGGAAGCTGCATATGGGATAGTGAGCAACCACTTCAAGGAGCGTAAGATGTAATACCACTGGAGGCAAGAATGGAGAACATTTGATTGAAAATGTAGACAAAGTGATGAGATGGGAAGAATATCTGGAAGAGTTGTACTACAGAAACAATCTCAGCACGAAAGTGATTGAAGAGGAAAGCGAAGTGGAAAAAGATGATTTAGAAGTATCAATATTTAGATCAGAATTCGACGCTGCAGTAAGGGACCTTCGGATGAATAAGGCTTCTGGAATAGATTATATCCCCGCAGAACTAATAAAAAAGGCAGGAGAGAAGACTCTAACCCATCTCTACAGAACCATCTGCGATGTACTCAACAGGAGAAATAGCCAGGGACTTCGAAACAAACATCATAATTCCTATTCCCAAAAAGAAGAGAGCGGGGAAATGCGTAAATTTTAGGACTATAAGCCTGACGACACATGCGTTGAAGATATTGAAAAGGATAATCTACAAAAGAAAAGAACGAAAATCAGAGGAGATCCTGGAAGAAGATCAATTCGGATTCAGGAAAAGTAAGGGCACAAGAGAAGCAATATTGGCCCTTAGGCTGCTTATAGAGAAGAGAATGGAGAAGAACAAACCGAACTTCATTGCATTTGTGGATTTAGAGAAGGCTTTTGACAAGGTGGATTGGAATTTAATGCTTGGAAGTTTGAAAGAAATTGGAGTGTAACACAATGACCGAAGAATTATCCATAATTTGTAGATATATATAAACCAAGTAGCTGTGATTAAATCTGGACCCAGCTGTGAAGAGGCAAGAATAAGAAAAGGAGTGCGACAAGAAAAAAATCTCTCCTCTTAATGAAAATTTAAAATGTGTTAAAATTATGAACATTTTAAATGTTCATCACTGGATTTCTTAGAAAAAATTGAGATTGCATCTGCTTCCAATGCTTTGGGACCAAAATTATTAAATGAAATTGTACCCTTCAATCTATCCCCATTGTGTCATGTTCCCGTCCCCCCTTCAAAAACCATTTCCCCGTCATCCTGACCTACAACACACACCATCTAACCTTCCCCAATCACTCCTACAGTTTTTCCATCATTTGGAGTATATATAAGGACTTGCCACCGTGTAAATATCGGAACACCCTTAAATCTGGACCCAGCTGTGAAGAGGCAAGAATAAGAAAAGGAGTGCGACAAGAAAAAAATCTCTCCTCTTAATGAAAATTTAAAATGTGTTAAAATTATGAACATTTTAAATGTTCATCACTGGATTTCTTAGAAAAAATTGAGATTGCATCTGCTTCCAATGCTTTGGGACCAAAATTATTAAATGAAATTGTACCCTTGAGTCAGATCGGGTGAATTTGAACACTGTTTTGACAAAGTTTGATACGTATTTTATCCCGGCAAAGAATGTGACATATGAACGTCATAGGTTCTTCAGTAGACATCAGCTGCAGACTGAATCATACGAAAGTTACATGGCAGCTCTGAGAAATCTAAGTGTTTCTTGCGATCTAGGCTCTTTGAGAGACGAGCTAATCAGAGACAGATTTGTTAGTGGAATTCTGGACAAGGAGGCCAAAGCGTGTTTGTTGAGAACGTCAGATCTCACTGTTAACAAAGCATTGAGTATATGCCAGGCTAAAGTGGTTGCTGATTTGAGAGCTGATACCCTACAAGTTAAGCAAGAAGAGATTCAGGTGAAAGAAGAACCGGTTAAAGTGGATGTCCTGGAGAAGAAGTACGATGAACGAACCAGGGGGGACCGAGGCAGACGATGGTTTGGAAGACCATCTCCCAGCAGCTGTTCGTCAGGTAACCGGTTTCAACATGCAAGCAGAGGTCTTCTAACACAGCCGAGGAAGTGCAGTAGGTGTGGACTATCTCATGACATTAATAGATGTCCAGCCTTTGGTAAGCGCTGTTTTAAGTGTCAGGTGCCTAATCATTTTGCCAGCATGTGTAAAAGTGTGATACCAAGGGAAGTAAATGAAATCAATTTCAAAAGAAAAAATTCGAATAGTGATGGTGAATCGGACGATGAAAATTTTTTGATCAGTGTGATCAGTAATATCGGCAATAAGGTTGTGTGGACTGAGACTCTTTTGATCAATAATTTTAATGTACAACTAAAAGTTGACACTGGTGCTGAATGTAATATTATGTCGCTCAGTCAGTTTGTTAATTTGAAAGTAAACCAGCAAGTAGTTAAACAAACTAAAGCCTCAATTATATCGTTTACAAATGGGAAAGTTAATGTAGTCGGTTACTGTTTTTTGAGTTGTATATTTAAAGGGAGCACTTATCATTTGAAATTCTATGTTGTCAATAGTGATTGTGTTAACATTATTGGTTTACAGAGTTGTTTAATGTTAGGGTTAGTAGCCAATACTATTTTGGACAATGGCATTTGCCATAATGTGATAGATAAACAAAAAATAAGGCAACAGGTTAATACACTCAATATTGAAAGTGAATACTTGGAATTATTTGATGGGGGGCTAGGTCTTATTCCGGTCACCATTCACATAACAGTTGATCTACTAGTTAAACCAGTGGTTCTTCCACCAAAAAAAATCCCTTTTTCATTGCATGAAAAACTTAAAATTGAATTGAATAGAATGCAAGATTTAGGAGTCATTGAACCGGTGACCACACCAACAGATTGGGTGAGTCAGCTTGTGATTGTACAGAAGAAAAATGGCAATATTAGGATCTGTTTAGACCCAAGACCTCTAAATCGAGCAATAAAAAGATCACATATTCAGTTTCCTACTTTCGAGGAAATATCTTTCAAACTTAGGGGTGCCAGGTATTTCACAAAACTTGATGCAAACTCAGGATTTTGGATGCTCCCATTGGATGAATATAGTTCTCGGCTATGCACATTTCAGGCAGGACCCTTTGGCCGCTGGAAATTTAAACGTCTTCCTTTTGGTCTTAATTGTGCCCCAGAATTATTTCATAGAATTGTGTCACAAATTTTTGAGAATATTGAAGGGGTGGTTACATTTCAAGATGATGTATTATGTTATGCAGACTCCCTGCAGAAACTAAAAGAAACTGTGTCCTTAGTACTGCGAAGGGCAAAGGAAAACTGATTCAAATTTAATAAAAATAAATGTCAATTTAATGTAACTGAGGTAACATATCTTGGTCACAAATTTAGTGCTGAAGGTGTTAGGGTTGACGATGAAAGAACAAAAGCCATTAGTAATATGGAACCCCCTAAAAATAAAAAGGGTCTACAAAGGATACTAGGAATGTTTAATTATGTTTCTAGGTTCATACCAAACTTCTCTGAAACTACTAAACCATTGAGGGAACTTCTAAAAAATGATTCAGTATTTGAATGGAATGGTTCATTGAATGAGTGTTTTGAACAATTGAAGAGTAAGCTAATTAAATCCCCTGTATTGGCCTACTACAATCCCAATAAGCCCTTAACGTTGTCTGTGGATGCTAGTCAGTGTGGGCTAGGTGCAGTATTGATTCAAAATAATAGGCCTATAGCATATGCTTCAAGGGCATTAACTGAGACCCAGACAAGGTATGCTCAAATTGAGAAAGAAATGCTAAGTATATTATTTGGGTGTGAGAAGTTTAGACAATTTGTCTTTGGCAGATGGGTAAAGGTGGAGACTGATCATAAACCATTAGTCTCGATTTTTAAGAAGCCACTTGATAAAATACCAGTACGTCTGCAGAGAATGATGCTTCAACTTCAGCCTTTCACGTTGGAGGTTTCCTATAAGCCGGGAAAATTACTATATATTGCAGACACATTATCAAGGGACTTTAATGTTCATAGTGTGGATGAGCAGTTTGATTTTGATAAAGACATAGAATTGCAAGTGAATATGTTAATTGATAATTTTCCTATGACCGAGAATAACTGGGAATTGATAAAAACAAAAACCATCGAAGACACAGTGTTATCAGGGTTAAAGAATAAAATAAGATGTGGTTGGCCCAGGTATAAGAAAGTATTAAGTGATGAGTTGAAGCCATTTTTTGATTTTAAAGATGAGCTTAGTATTATTAGAGATATTATATTTAAAAAGGATAGAATTGTAATTCCCAGTTCACTTAAGTCTGAGATGTTAGAAAAACTTCATGTTGGTCATCCTGGAATAACTCGGATGAAAGATAGGGCCAGATCCACTTTATTTTGGATTAATATGAATAAGGAGATTGAGGATTTTGTGAAATCATGTGGAACATGTGCTAAATTCCAAAACAATAAAACAAGTAGTCCATTAATATGTCACGAGGTTCCTGAGTTGCCTTGGTCAGATGTCGGGGCAGATACCTTTGAATTGGACAATAGGAACTATCTGGTAGTGGTGGATTATTTATCTAATTTTATTGAGACTACCGAACTACATGACATTAAAAGCAGTACTGTTATCTGCAAACTGAAATCAATTTTCAGTAGGCATGGAATTCCACATAAGTTATATACTGATGGAGGGCCCTGTTTTGCATCTGCAGAATTTAGGAGGTTTGTTGGTGATTGGAATTTTGGTCACTACATGTCTAGCCCTCATTATCCCAAGTCCAATGGAAAGGCTGAGTCTGCAGTTAAAACTGTAAAAAATGTACTGAAAAAGGCACGGGATTCAGGAGATGATCCATACCTAGCACTCTTAAGCCTGCGCAATACCCCAAGAGGAAATGTACCTTCACCAGCCAACATTTTAATGTCTAGATCATTGAACACCAACATTCCAGTGTGCTTTGAGTCGCTAAAACCAAAAGTAGTAATTAAAAAGGCAAGAGATGAATTAATTAAAACTCAAAAGAAAATGAAAGAACAATATGATAGCCATGTTCACGCAGAACAAAGGTTCCATGTTGGGGATGGAGTCTCTTTCCAAAAGTCGCCCAAATCATTATGGAGCCCTGGTCAAATTGTAGCTCAGTCTCCTGAACCTCGTTCCTATATTGTCAGAGACTGTGGAGGGAAGGAGTATAGGAGGAATAGTATTCACATTTCCCCTCGGTGGTCAGCCACCAAGTCCAATAGTGGAAGTCCGCTGATGGAAGGTAACCGAGATCCAGAGGAAATGTTTTTAGAGAAACTGGATCAGTATCATACAAGATCTGGTAGAATAATAAATAAGACTAGGTTGTTTGAGTCATAAGAATTGATGAAATCTGTTGGTTATTAGTGATATTTATTGTTATTATTGTCAGGAAATTTGTTGGTTATTGGTGCTATTTATTGTAATTCTTGTTACTTATTGTTGTTATTTGTTATCTACCATTTATTATTAGTGTTGGAAAATAATTTAAGTGAACGTATTGTTGGAGGTTATTATTGTGGTTATTTATGATCCACCATGTTCTGAGTTTTTGGTGCTTATCGTTATTATTGCTATTCATTTATTTATTTTTGTGATTTGCTTTATCCTCTTGCATAAGATGTTAAAAAACTGAGGAGTGTACTGCCCCGTTCACACTACTAGCTTTTTACTATGGTAAGGCTTACCATAGTTGGAAAATGGCCGTGTGAACGCAGGTTGCCGCTAAACCTAGTAAACTTTTCTACCATTATTGAGTTACTATAGTTGGCGCTAGTTACTGGTATTTTAAGGACGTGTGAACGCAAGTTGGTAGAAATGTGGGTAGAAAGAAGGTTTGTTTTGAAAACGGAAGTTGAAATGAACGTAGAGTGCTTGAAGACGAAGTGACCGGATCGCACGATATGGATTGTAAATGATTCTTAGTTACAACGATATTTATTTAATGACACTGTAATATATTTTAGTAGTTGTATTACCACGTTCCACTGATTCGGTTGTTCAATAATGGTTTTAAATAGTTTGCTTTACCCCTGAATCCTGAGTACGTACGCTTATATATTTATTGTATGTGATTAACTTGCCGTGATGAAAATATACATGCAGAAATTAAGTAACTAAGAAGTTGCAAACTTTAACAGGAAATTCGACTCGTGTTATTTTTTACGTATTCACTCCTTAGGACGGAATTAAAACTATTTTCAGCATTATTCCCTTAAATAGCTCCTTTCACAAACAGCATAATATGGTAAACTTGGGATATCGGATTTAAAAATACTAAATATTGATAAGAGCAACAAATTCATTATGTATACTTGTAATTATTCTATTTGGATACATGAACTTGCCTACGAAATGGGTTAACACGAGCGATAAGTTATTGAGAGGTGAACAATTAATCATTTCGTAGCGTGGCGTTCCATGGTTGATTGCATTTCTTGGTGCGTGATGCCTGTATATAAGCTAAACGAATAGAAATACAGGCAAGGAAACGTTAATAATTTTAAAGTGTAAAGGTATTAGTTGAAATATGCGAGGAAAAAGAGGTAAAGGTTGAATGTCTTAAATATCTGGAAATTAAAGTCATGGAGGGCGTTCATCGTTGTACAACCTTTACATATTTTTAACGTATCACTTGGGAGTTATTCAAAGCAAATGTTAATTGCATTCAATTTTATATTTAAAATTGATGTTTAGCAAAGTAACTAACACAGAATCCGTACCTCGGAGATGCGACCCACTGTCAATCATGAGGAAGTAATTTAAGAAGAATATTTTGGTTCATTTATAAAAAGGGATCTAGGAAACAACATTAATAATTTTCTATTGCATCTAATTTGCACATAAGTTAAAATACGCTTCCAATCTTTGCAATACAAAGTCACAAAGTCCTTCCGCTACCCTACCCTCCATTGTTATTTTAACTTAATTTCACTCTCCAATAGATGTCACTAGAGTCTTTACGATGGTTTTGGGTAGGCCGTGTGAACGCAGGTTAGTTTTGGCCGCCATATTAACTATTATTCTACCCTAGTAGTGTGAACGGGGCATACGTGTTGTAAAAAAATGAATAACGCATAGAGGGCGCACAGGTGGTGTCCTTGATGTACAGGTTGGTCGGGCGATCATTAAAGCAGTAGTGGTTCAAGCAGCTGGTTGTCTTATTGCATGGGTCTGCCTATCCTCGAATACCACAATAACAAAACTAATAGTTTATCAAATCAAAACTTCAGTGGAATACATTGGTGAGTGCGTTTGGAGAGGAGTCACCGCCAACGAGAGCAGCGTACGGCGAAGATAAATGCAAGAGGGACTATGCGATGTCAATCTTGATTTAAGTTATGAATCGCCTTTCGCGGGGCGATAAAAGACAAAAGGGATACAGAATGCTTGAGTGCACGAGAATTACTCCACTGTGACATCTAATAATACCCAGGTGAAATAGAATAGACTCCTCGGCACGAGAAATATTAAGAAAGTCGATGTGAAAAGTTGACAAATGTCGAAATTTTACCTTAGGGTTGCTATGTCATTTAATACTTCACGATTACCTGATTGGCCCCCAATTCCTCCGGATACACTGCTGTAAGAAAGCGAAACAAGTTGCTCCATTACGTGCAACGTTATCGTTCTCATCCCAGCACTTTGGAAAGGAGTGAAGGTTCTGGCCAAACGAGTGATAATAGATGGTTGAATCACCGTTGAATTTCTTCTCAAGATCCTCCAAAATATTAGAATTCCGGCGTCTCTATTAAAACAGAAAAATTAGAGAATATACTAAATAAGCCTCACACTACTGCTACATTAGCAACACTATGTGAGCAATATTGCATATTAATTTATGTCATTTTTCCATTGCGATTTTTAACAAGATTCAAAGTGTACAACACTGAAAGGTTTTTAAAATCCTTTCGTCACTAAGAAACAATTAAGAGAAGCGACTTGATTTCCCGGTTTTCTTATGCGTCGATGTATTGACCAGGATAATGTATTTATCCCACGTTGTAGCTGACTTCTACAAGCCCGCTGAAGTGTCGATGCAGTGTTGGCACCAAGACCGGGAAATCAAGCCTATTCAACTCCAAGACTGCGGAAGCCATCACATGAACAAGCAGTAACTAAAGCAATTTGTAAATACTAAACAATGGGTGAGAATAAACATCTTCAAACGAAATATTTAAAAATATTTTCTGAAATCTACAATTAATTATAAGGGCCTCATAAATATACTCACCATCCACAGTTTTAACAATCCCCACAAACACGTTACGGAAGGAGACTTCTACCTTCAACTCTAAATCAATCCAGATAGGGCCGAGATGTTCTGAAAATTCGAGAAAATACAGTTCAACATATAATTAAATTTTAAGAATCTGTTTTTAACGACAATGTTCCTGGCTTTGAGGAAATAAGCTCCCCCCCCCCTTTTCCCAAAGACTTCCATGTCTAGGTATTATTGCTAAAGAATGGAAAACCACACCTAATACGTCTGAGTTCCATCGAATAAATTATCGTTTTCAACGCCAAGCAATCGATAAGTTAATTCAAAGTATTGGAATGAAAATATACCACAGGAGTAAGAGGTCACATAATCGATCAATTTCATGATTGGACACACATGTTTAGGGATGGGAATCGAGGGTTTCGCTTCAACCTTGCCTGCAACTACTTCCGCCGCAGTAACCCGTGGCACTCCTCAAACTCGTCTGTCGCTAGCAGAACAAATGAATCACTATCCACAGGTTGGGGCAAAGAGGTCGCTGTCTGCGTTTTCTATTGGGAGGGAGAGATCCGGGTAAGGAGTAAGTGATTTTTGTAAGGGAGGAGAATGAAAAGGAAGGCGAGAGATAAGGGAGGATTATTCGGGAGGGAAAAGCAAGGAGACCGAGCAAGCACTTCTTCGGTTGAATAATCGAATGGGGAGACCAGATACAATCTTCACTGCCGACCTTCGCTCAAAACCATTCGGAATGTTGGCCGGCGTTGGCACATTACTCTCACTGCCTCAGCGATCTGCCACTGCGATCATGAAAGTTTGGCAACGCAGAATGGTTATGAGCAGCGCAAGTGGAGCTTTTTGAGGTAGCAGTAGATTTGGATTTTTAGATTCTTCAACTGCTGATTTCACATCTCACTGTCTAACTTTAGCTTTACAAAACAAAGGCAAACGTAATCTCAGTGCTTGATTAACCCGTGACCTAAGTGTTTCCAAGACTCCGCATGGACGTGCTATCCCTAAAATAAATTATACGAACATCAATTGGCTTACTGTTGCTATTATCACTTGATGTAACTGATGGATGGTGTACAGGGTTTATGGAGGAAGAATAATTCCTCTGAACACGATAAAAATAACCGTTTTTGCCCACTTAGGCGCGTCATTATTATTTTCACTTCTCTAAAATGAGAGCAAGAGATTTCCCGGAATAAGCTTGAGAGCATGAGCAAAGGACTAGGTAATCATATCAATCTCGGAACTCATTTCATCGCTTTCTAACGATTTGCTATTGAAATATAGCAGCGCTTAAATTTATGAGGATTAAAGTGACGTTCGGCACATCAAGTTCAGGTAAAGCGCACTATTTTCTATAAAATAATTAAAAACGCCACAGATATTCGAACTCCGTAGATGATTGCTAAATTCAAAGGCGAAATTATATCATACTTCTCCAAAATATTCAGCAATTGTAGGTGATTACTCTAGTTGCTCTGGTCATTACTCCAAATCCGCTCTCAGAACATGGCTAAATTTTAACCATATCTATATTTTTGTGAGAAGCCCCTCCCATGAAATATATATCCCTTGACCAGAGATGACTGAATATTATTTCATCCAGGGGTTCGTCCCAAAGCTATTGTAATAGTTTGCCGATGGATACTGGTGCCGCAGGATGCATCAAGCAAATGCGACAAGAGGGCTGTTTTGGAGCCACGAAAAACGCGGTTTGATCTAGTATCCGATCAGTTCCCTGGCTTAAGCGCGGCACAATACGAGGCGTCAACATATCTGAAGATAAAGCACTGCTAAAATAGTTTATAGATCATAGTCCACGAATGACTAGGCTCTGGGATAGTTTGAACAAAAGCTAGAGCGTCGGAGAGTATATTTTCATACAACTTTGTCGTTCAAACAAAAATGGAGAATCATGGGAATGATTTAATTTCGAATATTTTAGATTAATGGTGCAACCTATCAGTAACTAATGAGCCAGCTGATAGCACTGTTCCGATGCTGATAACCCTATTCCGATGTTCCTGTGCTATGTAAGTTCTCCCATTGAAAGGATACTTCTTTCGCTTGAAAATTTAAGAATTTTGCCCTACTCGAGATATTAAAACTCTCATTGTTTTATAGTAGGGTAGGCGATAAGAATAACAAAGAAATAGGTCGCTAGAGGGAAAGGTTAAAATACCACTATAGCGCACAACAATGAAAGATTACAGATTACGTATAAATTACCTGAGAGTTAATTGTGATGGATAATTTAGATGTTAAACCTTTTTTGCAAGTCTTTGTGGCCCTCAATGTCCATATAGGAGTAGGTAAATTAACATGGTGTAAGTCATTCACTTCTTTTTTTTAATTTTATAACTTGTTCCGTTAACAGTAGAATCTTCACGCAATAGACTTCTTGAAGATTCTACAGTGTAATGATACTAGTTGTGATAAATAATGCATCAAAGTAATTGGAATGTGAAATTATTTACGAAAACATTTATCTATTCCCATCGGATGTTCACAAAGTATCGGCCACATCAAGGTACGTACATCATGGGTAATTTTTTAAAACATCTCCTTGCATGTTGCGTAAAAAATGAACTCTGTTGTGTGTGCCCCTTATCATTTTAATTAGTAGTCTATAGTTAATGAGAACTCAATCAATAGCCGTGTGTATAGAGCACGTATGTTAATTATTCACCTTCTGCCACACACCCTCGAATTGGCATGTAGGGTACTTTCAGGACGCAGATGAAGGCAGGCACACCCATTTCCGATTGTTAATTATCTAATCTTGTCATCCGAAGTTTAAAACACCATGAAAGAGATATTTAAGTGAGACTTGCACGTCGTATGAGCATTCCCTGAGTTAGGTTAGGTTAGTTCAGTTTATTTGCGCCAAAAAGAATAGGCGCGTAATTTGATATTTTTGGTATGTTTTCAAAAAACGAAGGTTAGTGTTGAGCGAATCCTGATATCTGCATTAGCCAGATCTCAACGCAAAGCACCAAGAGGTCCACAGTTAACGTCCATCCAATGGACGTAGTGCTGATCATGAGGTGTTCCTCATTTAGCACACACGTAAGAAGCAATAAAACCCTTGGCAACCTTCACGGTTCCACTCCGGACCCTCCAGATAGGCAGTCAGTGTTTTAGCCTCCAAACCAACCCGAGTAACAACTAATATGTCTATCAGAACATCAATAATAATCGGAATTAAAATATAAGTATCTGGCGTTATTTTGTAGTTCATCCTGATGTTGATTTAGTACATCGAACCTAGGTCACTATTAAATTTTTATCTCGAAGAAAAATTGCATTTTGCATTACGCATGATAATAATAATAATAATTAGTTTGTGTC
Source organism: Platycnemis pennipes (assembly GCA_933228895.1). Classification (NCBI taxonomy): domain Eukaryota; kingdom Metazoa; phylum Arthropoda; class Insecta; order Odonata; family Platycnemididae; genus Platycnemis; species Platycnemis pennipes. Next base: position 113,653,759 of record OW121847.1, read on the forward strand.
CGAATGAATTTCTTATAATATTCTTATTTATTATAATCTATATAGCTTTAATGCCTACTCTTCAACCTCAAAACTACCAATTTTGGAAAGTAAAATCACCTTGCTCACTGTATTAAATCCTATTTGGAGCCATCCTTACAACGGTTCCTTTCCCCAATAACACTACTGAATTGAAGAGGTCACGATAATCTATCAGAATAAAATCATATCGTGTAGGGGTTATAACATCGTAAATCAGGATCAGAAACGAATGTGAACAGCAACAAATGAACGCCACAAAGCCAATGGAGACGTATCCCAACGAACTAAGTCATTTGCGGAAGTACATTAAACCACTTGACCATATGAACAGCTCTTGCCTGCTTGCCTAATGTGTCGTAATTTCAAGGCCCTACACATTTCAAATATCACTTAACACTACCCTTTCATAGTCCAGGTGCGGAGTTGCTCTGTAAAAAACTATCCACAAGAAAATTCTCTTAGTGGAGAAAAAATAACATGTATACCCTTCCATCAAATCAAATTTTTACAGATTTCTTTTACATTATAAAATATTCGCATGTACATAAGGGTTATTTCATATTTCATAGGCTCTGTCATTGTTTCTGTTAAAATTAATATAGCATAGTGAGAAATAGTTTATTAGTATTTATAGTTTTACATGCCTGATGGCAAGAAGAAAATTATTCTGGAAGGTTATATATTTTACAGGGTGAAGCTTCCCCTGGTTCAAAACGCACACTTCGCCACTGCTGCTACCAAAGGATAAGAAATACAACAAATCGCAAATAGAGGAAAAGATGGAGATTGTGAGTAAAAGATCTTTTCGAAGTAGTATAACCTTGACACAGAAAAGTGGAACCTGCCTACGGGGTAGTGATGATCAATTCTAGGAGCGCCAGATGCAATTTTCCATTAGGGACAAGAATGGAGAAATTTTGGCTGAAAACGAAGTTATATGTAAAAAATAGAAAGAATATTTGTATGCATTCGAGGTCAAAATAATCTAAGTGGGGAGGTAATCGAAAAGGAAGAAGTTGAAATTATATGCGAGATTCAATGCAGAGTTTAGAATTCGACGCAGCGGCCGAGATAATTTTTACACAAGAATTGGCAGTAAGCCTGGAGTGCAACTCCATATTTGAAATGAAATCAACTGGAGGAATAGAGTGATGCCCAAAATAACATCAGTCATAACAACCGAAGCTCATAGCGTTTGTGGATGTTGAGAAAGACTTTCATATCATGTATTTAAAATCAATGGTGAGGCTTTAAATGATTTAACTTCCATGAAATGACCAAATGATTATCCACAGTTTTTATAAAAATTAGGAGGCAGTTTTTAAATTTGGAGCCAGCAATGAAGAAGCAAGAAAAAAGATGAGTGAGAAAGGTTCTGTACTGTCTCTCGTAATTTTTAATGCGTACAACGAGAAAATCATAAGAGAAGTCAGAACTGAAAGCATACGAAATGTGAAGTTACAGAAGAATGATAGAGATAAAATTGAGCTGGTGACAAACAAGCAAGTCCTTAGAGGAGGGAAAGGAAAGAGAGGTCGGACGAAAACTTTAAAAAGAAGATGGAACAACCTAATCGGCTATATCTTGAGACATGATGAGTTGATTAACACAGTCATCGGGGAAAAGTGAACAGGGATATAAGAAAGAAAGGCCTGGTATTACATATATGGAGTGAAGGCCGTAGAAGAAAAGACATATGTTCACATGAAGAGGTGCTCTCCATTAAGGGGAGAGTTGCGTCAAAACTATCTAGATATTGATGACTGGTGATGACACGCAGAGAGAAATTGTTATTAAAATCTTTCAATGGATAACAATACCATGACTATAATTAGTACATACTACCTTTTCATGAAACATAATTTATATCCCGTTGTATTATAGTCACCGCTATCTAAATCTCGAGTACCTACTTGAGTAACTGTGCAGTTAGAAGAACATAGCAAGATTCCGGCTTGTCATGAGATTAACGCAAAACGATTTTGGACTTCGAATAATAATTAAAGTGACGAGGAGTGACAAAAGTTTCTTTGTACCACAAGACAGCTATGCGATCATAGTTATTGACTGAGCGCGAATGAAGAAAAACGCGAAAACCTGAAGCATATATCTACATGTAAACTTTTCTGACTCCATTCACCATTTACGAATTTCATCATACTCTGACAAGTTTAGTAACCACTTTAGTTTAGTAACAGGTTAGATAGGTGGGATCCGTGAAAGGTGTCGTCCTTAAAATGCAATATAGTTTTAATGGGTCGAGTTATGTTTACTGTGGGTTAATAAGTCTCCCATTAGCATTTAGTATCAAGAAAATCACAGAGCTCGGGTTTGAATGGAAATGTCCAAGGGTCTCTCCCCTAATCAAATCCAGTAGCAATACCCTATACACCCTCCCCCCCGGGCTACCACGTCTTTTTTTAATCATAATTAGACCTAATAGTGTTCTTTTAAGTCATTTTTGTTACCTAAATAGCATAGCACGAAATAACTAAAAAATAACAGCTTGTCACTAGCAAAAATGTCGTGAAATACAGTTATAAACCCATTCACGTACAGGAATCATCCCTGGTCTAAGTAGCGTACCACGTGAGAGTGGACAAAAGGATCAAATAGAAGGCATGGTATACGCCAACGTTCATCTTGGTTTTTAAAAGCCCTGGTGATGGGAGAGATAAAGAGCTAAAGTACAGGACATATGGTAGAACCAAGAAAATTCCTCTAATGAATAAATCATACTGAAGCATAATAGATTACATTCCTCGGCGTAACAAAATCAATGAAGCCAATGTTAAACTGTGCAAAGTTGAATGCCGTCTGAATTTGTACCGTTAACCTCAGGTGTGGAATGTATTTTTTCACTTTACCATTACCTGGATGGCTCCAATTCAGTTTTCCAGGATCACACATCTCGGCGAACTTGAGAAAAGCAGATCCATTCAAAATCATGCAAAGTTTTCGTTCTCGTATTCGGTGGGAAGTGAAGGTTCACGATCAACGCAGGTTTCAGTAATATCGGAGGGTTGAATCGCGGCCATCCTCCTCCCCTGGATCCTCGGTATATCCTTGGGAGTCCGGGATCTTCCTTTGATTGAAAAAAAGAGGGACTAGTGTTACTGACAGTTGTTGACTCCGCGAAAGTTCTTTAGTAAGCTGACATGGTTACTAAAATAGCCATAATTTTACATCGTATGTTCAGCAGCATAGTAGAATTTCTTTATAGGTACAGCTACGACGAACGTTATATCACAACGTCTAACCAAAGGGCTAAATAGTAATACGAAAACAACATCCATACAAGATGTGGCGAAATTCGAAACCGCTACTAATCTAGCTATTGCGGCCGGCTCGATAGTTTGATTTAGCGTTGAAGTTTGCTCCTTTTTTTTAACAACTTTTTAACAACAAAAAAAACATCTTTTTAAAATATTCCCATCGGGGAACAATCTGATAGAAGATAAACCATTTCATGCTAATTACAACTACTGAAGTAACGACGAGAAAAACGTGGCGCTTTAAAACTAAAAATTCTCAATCAGTTTTCTATAGCGTCCCTGAACCAGTACACTCACCATGAACCGATCGAAAGATCAGTTAACGCACAGTACCGGAGATGACTTCTACCTTTACTGATGGGTCAGTTCTTATGGGGCCTAGAAAATATGAAAAATTTTGAAAATCACATATGATGAATTTGAACAAGATCAGTTAAAAAAAATGCATATTCATAGTTTGTTAAGGCCGTTTTACACGGTCATTGTTACTGCGCAGGCTCTTGCGAGAACACTTGCACAAGAAATCTTGCACCGTGTAAAGCGACAACTTGCGAGGACAGGCAGCGCCACTGCGCCACTGAGCAAATTAGAACATGTTCTAATCTGATACATGCGTTCGCGCAAGTTTGAAGTTAATTTCTCTCACTAGATGGTGCAGATGTAGCGGCAACGAACGGCCTGGGGAATTCTAGCAATTAAATAGTTTGTTGATGATTGAGTTAGGTGTTTTTGTTTGCACTCAACTCCTTAGGTAGTGAATAAAGTGCAATAATGATGAGCTGGGCGATTAATCACGTGGAAGCTTAAATTTGTGCATAAAGGAAGTTGTCTTGGCCTACATCCGTTCGTTCGTGGTGCAAATTTTGGGCTAAGTATACGGGACTAGGGTCTCCACTATTATGTTTAGACTATGGCTTAAAACATATTTTAAAGTGGTTGTAATTTATCGCATCTTTCACGTCCAATTAATTGCTACTTCACAGATCTTGACGTTATGCGATATATTGACGGCATTACCGCTACTGAATGGTATATTGTCAATGACATCATGCACCGACGATTGCACTGTGTAAAGCGGTCAAGCAAGTGTCCTCGCAATTCTCTACGTCACGGACTTTCACAGACGACTGCTCAAGCCCAATCAACATCAACTTGCGCAGTTTCAATTACCGTGTAAAACGGCCTTTAGGGAGGAAATATAGCCTCACCCGCCCACAATTACATCAGAGAGAAGTATTATCACTGCATAATAGAAAAACAGTTCATCGAGAAAGTCACCAATGAAATAAAAAAATAAGGATTCAGAAATACATACCCGCGGGGAGAAAATCAGCGTGTTGCGACTAACCGATGACAAAGCGGTCGTGGCAGAGACAGAAAGAGGCTTAAAGAAGACGCTAGGAAACATAGAAAAGATGACCCGAAGTTAAATACAAAATAAACTTGGGTAATGTTATGCAGGAGAGAAGAAGAGGTCAACGTTAAAATAGGAAACAAAAGCTGGAGGAGGCGAAAGAGTATTGCTATTTGGGAACCCGAAAAACCAGCGATGGACGAAGCAAGAAGGAAATATTAAGTAAAATAGCCCGGGCAAAGGTGGCATTCTACCAAGAGGAATTTACTTACGACTGGAGAAGACAACCGTCGAGGGAAATGAGAAAGGGAAGAAAATAAAAGGAAGGCCTCGCATGACATATCTGGAACAAGTTGTGAAAGATGGGAAATCGATTAATTATGTTGCTATTAGGAGGTTACCCGATAGAAGAATCGAGCTGAGTCAAACTTACGATTGCTGACCTATGATGATGATGAATAGAAACCCACACACAGGTACCTATATAATCATTTCAGTTACTATCATCTTAACGGTAGATTTAGGTTTTCACAAATGCACAAACTGCTGAAGCCGTATCTATATCTATATATCTACGACATACCCTGCAAGCCACCTCGAGGGTGTGTGGCAGGGGTCTGTCTGCAGGGGATTTTTGTCCAACCTGTTACTGTGGTGGGATCATGGGATCCTTCATCATCTTCGTTCCTATCGCATCACGCCTTCCAGCCTAACGCCACTTAATCCCAACACATACATAACACTCATACCCGAAGTGGGGTTCGAACCCGCGACCAGAGCTTGTCAAGCCGACGTTACCGAGCTGGCAACCGCGGAAGTCTTAAGTTTTATTGAACGATGAGTTATCGTTCATAACGTCACGAAATCGAAAAGACAATACATTTGTACAGAATTATACAACAAAAATCACTTAATCACTCAATTGAGCACTTACGTTTTTCGAAGAGTACGGCGAAGATTTCGCTTCTGCCTCGCCTGCATCGACTTCCACCGAAGCTTCACGCGGCACGCCTCAAACTCTTCTGGCTCTCGTAAAACAAGTGAAACTCGATTCGCAGGCAGGGCAGAGGGTGCATTTTGTGGGTGGGGGGAGAGGGTCGGGAGATGGAGGGGGTGGAGCGGGTGTAGTTGGAAGGGGGGGTGAACGGAAATGAAAGCGAGAGATATGAAGGTTTGTTCGGGAGTTAAAAACAAGGAGACCGAGGAAGCACTTCATGGAATAAAAATCGAATGGGAAGATCTGATCCTTACTGCTGACCTTCGCTCCACACCATACGGTGAGTTAGTCGGCTTTGGCTGAATATTCTCCCTTCCTCGGTATGCGATGTTGACCGTTTTGGCGACGAAGAATGAATGACGACTACACGTGACTTGACTTATATTTTATTTTACCTGGGCGGGATGAGGCCACATTCCGGCCCCCTCTTCCCCCTGCCTAGGGAAAGGCAAAAGGCCCTTCATTAATTGGCATACATGAAAGTATGCCATTTAATAAAAGGAATATATCAATGCCCACGTTTGTTCCCAATGTAATATTAGATTCCAGCACGTCTCGCCAGATAGTTCGAAGATAATGATGAGGTGTGACCTGAAATACTAGTTATTGAAATAGAGGAGGCATTCGGAGAAATGAAGGCGGTAAAAGCGATGGGGATTGATAGCACGCAATCAGAACCACCGAAAAAACCTAGAAAAAGAGAGACTTTACAGGATTTTGCGTAGGAATTAAGGAGAGGGAGATAGGCTGGAGGATATCGTGGAAACTGGATTAACGCTTACACCAAAAAAGATGATAGCAAGGGAATGTGAATAGTAAAGAACAACAAAGTTAAACTCGTATCTGACTAAGGTTGTTCCCTAAAATGTTCAATAGGAAGATAGAAAATAGAGCAAACGAGTTTCTAGGCTAAGATCAGGGTGGAATCTGTAAGAGGAAATGAACTCGGGATGCGATTTCAGTAAAGAAAATCTAGTAGAAAGGAACTTAAAATATAAATATGATGTATTAGCGTGTTTTGTTGATTTCAGATCAAACGTTCAACAGGGTGGTAGCGGGAAAGGCAATGGATGTTCGTGCGAAAGATATAAGTACATTGGAAAGGCTCAACATAAATTTACACATGGCTCAGAGATCGCAAGTCAGGGTGGATGGAGAATCAGATAGGGTGGTAATGGATGGGGGGTCAAGCAAAGATACTCGTTATCGTTGGTACTTTTTCTACTCATTCGTTTGCCTTCCTCTCCACCCAGCCTAAAATAATCATCCTAAAAAACATCGCAAATTCCTCTTTTCTGCCCTTATTTTATTTCGCGTATGTATTATTAAATTTATCATCTCTATTATGCCACAGCCCATACAAGTGATTTCACTAATATTTTATTCTAATTTTTTATTCAAGGACCCATTAATACCATAGGCTCAGGAGTTCTTTTGTATAGTTGTATTTAAACAGATGTACGATAGGTTATTGCCAAGTCGCTAATTTCTGTAATAACCCATCAATACACGGGCTTAAAATTATTTTTGTATAATAATAATAATTTCTATAATGATCACAGGTGACCCCAATTACGATCATTTTAATATATATATGGACAACACATTTAAAAACACCCATGCCCTGGACAGTTGACTTTTACCCAGGCGGGACTCGAATCCGCGACCTTCGGAATGGCAGGCGAGGACTTTACCCCGCCCGCCGCCACCGAGGCCGGCGTAATACTTTCACAGTTGTGAGCTACTTTATCGCCAAGTTGCCAATTTCCAGGGCAAAGATACTAATGCTGGCCGTAGTGGTCAGGTCGGTGACGCACTAGCCTAACAAACCAAAGGTCGAGGGTTCGAATCCCGCCCAGGGTTTAGACGCTGTGCTAGACTTATGATTGAGATCTTAGGTTGGACGGTGTGATATAATCTAAGCTGTTGAAACAACTAAAATCCAAGTCTAGTTCTATCATTCCAGTATGGAAGGCTCAGGTTATAAAAATGACACTGGAAAACTTTTCATTTAACGGCTCGCGATATTGTTTGTTTGTATGAATTTAAGACATAAAATCAATGGACAAAGTTACATTTGTGTCACACAGAAGAACTCTAAAGGAGTGAGGAGGACAAGAACAGGTTGACAGTCAATGAATGGCAGGAGAGTCAAGATATGAGAGAAGAGTGGGACGGAGGCATGCCACAGGAAGGAAATTTCCGTTGCTAATTCTCCCGATCCTAATTTAAAAAGACTTTGGTCTCCGTCCTCTAAAATATCGATCAGTGTACAACGGTGCAGTAGGAGATGATTATGTTATCCTTGATGGATAACATAATCATCTCCTACCGCATGGATATTCTATCATCTGCCACACCTCCGTCCCCAAGAATGAATTTTCACAGTTACTGGCGATATTTCTGGGGCAGGCATTGATGGCTTAAGGAGAAGGAATTAGCTATCCCCTCCATGAGTCCCAGAAAACACCACTGCTTCTCCTGCTCAAATAATGTATCTCCATTTAACTCGCCGTTCGCGAATTCTTCCTTTGCTCTTCACTTAATCTACCTGGGTCCGTCACAATCGTGGTCCGATTCCCGTGAACCGGCCGACTACCAAACCAATTTTCCCCTGCACACGAGAAGCCCGCGCGTTGCGATACGCTTGAGTTGAAGCGTCTCTGTACTACCAGTGTACAACGGTGCGGTAGGAGATGATTATGTTATCCTTGATGGATAACATAATCATCTCCTACCGCATGGATATTTAGGTCTCAGAATGTCGAGAATAATTTCACCAATGACACTATCACTTTACGGCCGTGATGTTGCAAAATAATGTTCGTACAAAAAATTCATTTCTCTTTTATGCTAAAATAATAAAAATAAAATTGAATGCCAAACGAAAGCCTCGCATGAAATACATGTAGTAAGTAGTGAAGGTTGTTAAAAATGATCACTTAAATAAAAAGAGATTAGCAGATAGGAGAATCAAGTGGAGAGCTACGTCAAATCAATAGTATGTAAAGCTTTACAGAGAAGACTGAAAAGGTGTTGTGCGTATGCCTGCACAAACGATCCCGAAGAGAGTAAAGGAATATAATCCAATTTGAAAGAGGAGTGTGGGAAAACCGATGATGAGATGGCGAATGTGGGCAGGCAAATGAGCCTAATCCTAGAACAGCAGAGGAGGAAGAAGAGCGAGCTCCGAAAGTGGCCAATAAAGGCTGCTCAAGAGGAGACAACTTGAGAAGTACAAAATATTCAAATAATACAAATTATGTAAAAAAAAGTCTCTAACAGAACACGTAAAACGATACAAAGAAAACAGGAAAGAGCGTATGCCTGCAGAAAGATTGCCCGGGGAAAGCGCAATGGCATACAACCCAATAGGAAAGGGGGAGTGTGGGAAGACCGACGATGAGGGGTGAAGCCGGAATAGGCTGATGAGCCCAATGCTGGAACGGCAGAAGAAGAGCGAGCTCCGAAAGTGGAGAGAGTGGAGTGAGTTGTTATGTGTGCGCAAAGAAACTTTTTTAAAAAATCAAACGGTCCTTGGTGTTTCTCTCTCGACATTCTTTCTCATCCGGCCGATTTAAACCTCAAGCAACCAGCCTGCCAACTTCTCAGGAACAAAGAAACTTCCATAGTCACCAGGAATTCATTTTGCACTGCGAAACCTATAGTACTACTCAGAATTTTGAGAACAATTTCACCAATTATTTTGATTTGATTTGATATTCTTATTTTGTACTTAGGGTAACTTTGGAGTTTCTTCAGTTGTATTAGTTTTCCGAACCTTTCAGGACACGGAGACCAAGTTGGTTAAAAAGTAGAGGAGGGAAATTCGCATACGATAATTTGGGTGAAAATCATGGAGCTTAGTAAGCCTTATGGTGAAAATGAAGCCAGAATGAAGATGCTTGGGAAGGATATCATGGCATTCATTTTAGGTGAGAATTCACCCCCTGCCACACACCTTTATGGTGGCTTGCAGGGTATGATGTAGATGTAGATAGATATGAAAAATTACATGCATGGCGTTCCTTGCATGCTTGTTTGTAGTACACTTTCTCAATGTTATTTTGACTCATATTTTTTTAAGTACAATTCATTGTCGCCTTACAATTATTTTGGTGAATCATTTTAGCGGTTCTTTCCGCGTTTACGTTTTTTTGTGCAATCCACTACAACTCTGCTACATACTATTCACCCTTTTTCTCCTTACTACAACTCTTACAATTAGTTTTACCGCGCGCAAAAACCACTTCACCCGTGAAGTGGTTTTTGCGCGCAAGCATTAAGTCCCAATGTATGTGCCAAATTATATGGCCAAATTTTCTTCAAGAATCAGTTGTGAAGCTGCTTCCAGTACCTTTTAACATCATTTCTAAAAACACAAGGCAGATAACAGCATCTCTTACGAAGAACTGTCTAAGCGTCATCGACGTTTGATCGCATCAAAAATCGCATCGCATGGCGTTGAGCAAATTTCAGCGATGATTTTCGGATGCAGTCTCTCCATTTGATTCAGAGAATTCCTTGTTCGGTCTACTTTTTTCCCCCATGAGTATCCAGCCGTCCCAATCGTCCACTTTCCTTTCCGCCTGCCTCCTTTCCAGATGAACCCCCTCCCCCCTCTTCCCAGCGACGTTTGATGCGATATGTAGTGCACGTTACCGACCTGAATTAACATGGCCATGAGATGGGTACCATGGCCGAATAAGACAGCAAATACCTGAATAGAGATAGGTGAAGCGAGAAAAAAATTAATTAAATGAAAATCATGTCAATACTATGGTGCAAAATTATGAAAGAAGCAAGCGGACAACTACGTAAATAAAATTTTATGAGTAATGATCACTGATTTTGTCAAACCTTCATTAATACAATATCATTTCAGCATGCCCGAAATACCTAAAAACGGTATGAATGAGGTATAATCGGCCCTAGAGATGCATACGAGGTCAACTGCTAGATACGGGTCAATGGGACCAAGGAAGGTCGACGCGCAACAAATGGGATTGGAACCTTAGGTCAGGGCTAATGGAGAGAGTGCCTTTTCCTACCGTCATACCGCCGACTTCTCTGTACTCATGGAGGGTTCAAAACAGCGCATGGGTAACCACTGAAATTCATTTTAATTAATTCTAAATCATTCATAGGCTCTGCAGCTGTAAAGGTTTTTATTTGCAATTTCCAAAATGTAATAAAAAGTATTAATTTGTCACATGCTCAATGAAGTTTAGGACATAGCACCAGTGCTTCTTACCATCGTTTCACGAATAACGTTTCAATAGTCTTCCATAAATCATTATAGCGGTAAGATGAGTCAGACAACCACCATCAGAGCTGAAGTAAAATCATGCTTGTGTTCCAAAATTCGGGACTTCAAATTTCCCAAACTTTAAAATATTAACCAATATTTTAAACTCATAGTTTCCTCTGGGTTTACTGCCTCCAAAGAAGTATATAGAAATTAACAGTTGAATGGTAAAAACACGATAAAACACTCAAGAGAATGCATTTACCTCAGTTTTTATCAAGTTGTCGTTGCTCTGATTCACTATAACTGACGAATTTTATGTTGACCGACAGCTAACCAGTTGCGGCAAAAACAATTGGAGAGTTCTGTAAGGGGTAATAATATTTAGGGTGCGAAGGAAGAGTGGATAGAAACTCGGTGCCGACACATGCCTGCTCTTCACGAAAAGCGCCGAGGAGACATCAATGTTTTAACGTTCCATCCGACGAACGGAGTGCACTCCGCACCGCACTGAAGTATGGACCTGATATCCATTTTTTTTAATTGCCACTTCCGGGGCTCGAACCATCCAGATGTAGGGTCAGTACTGTAGCTAGAACACCTACTCATTCATGTGCGCCACGGTCAACAATCGCTGATAGTGTAATAGTGAAAATGCTACACATTAGTAGTATGTTAGAAAAAAATACAAGGACGTGAAGACGGAATGAACGGAATACGACGAGGAGGAGCATACGACCCAAGAAACCGAGATGGATGGCGATTTATTTTGAAACTCAATCTTCCGCGATGACGCAACAGATGACAGAATGAATGGTTCCCATGTGACGATACCCAGCATGCACTCTCCTCCCCATGTCTTTCAATTCCTCCCCTCAACTCCCATCGGCCAGTTCGTCGCGCTCTCTCGCGGCGGCGTCAGTGAAGTGGTGTTTCGGGTGCCGGCGTCTCAGCGAATGCCGCTCGCCACATCAAGGCCACTCACGAAACGAGGTCTTCGTCGCTGCTCGTCCAGACGCCCGGCGGCGGTCACGGCAGATCCTCTGGGTCAGAATCCACTTCGGGTGATGTAATGTGCTTGCATTGTTAGCTTGATTCACAGTGGCATATTTTGCCGCCTGCCACTGCATCACGCAGCTAAGTTGAGGATCCATGAGACTTTGGTTGTGTGACATCCACTCATAGTAGGCTTTCATATCACGCCAACGGTCCGTACTCCGATCATTGCGAAAGGGAACCGCCGTGGTGCATACCCATGAAGGCGTAGTAGTATTCTCTGCTGAGTAAATTCATAATAATTGCAGCGCAAAATTACAAGAAAAATTGGATGTTTAACTTTAAAAATACATGTTATTTTTTTCACTTTTGATTTATCCGATCCTCACATTACCAAGAGAATTGTTTTAACGACAATCCACTGAGGGATATGACATCAGTCGTAGTCCTCAAGAATTCGCATTTAGCATACGCTACCCCTTCACGTCAATATGAAGGGAGGGCCGCGTCAAACCAATCCTAGGATTGTTGACCGATGATGATGATGACCCCTTTACGGTAATGCCTCCAAATGATTCTCTCTCTCTCTCGATATTTAGAGGAGTTGCGGCAGGTATTTCTTCATCTTAAACCATATTGGGGACCATTTAAAGGGTAAAAATTAGAGATGATGAATGTACCTATATTCTTAACATTATTTGAAAAAATAAAAATTTTTAAGTTTTCAGACTAATTTTGGTTTTCGCGTCTAATTTTAAGCGGGTTTATTTGGTGAATTTGAAACTCGATTATTGTCAATTGCAATAAATATATCGCACTCCGTTAATAGTGCTTGGATTTTTTAGTTCACGCCCTCTTAAATTATTGCGAACATAATGAAATAATACTTTTTTGTGATCGGTTAGTGTTTTATCACCGTGAAATGATAAAAGTAATCTGGAATTTGAGTCATTCCTTTCATATCATGTCACTCACTCACCGTCGAACTGATCGATTACGTTGTTTCCTTTCGGATAGCTTGGTATGATATTTTGAACTCTCCCTCATGCTCATGAAGATCCAGCATATTAAGAAAATTCCTTGCCTGTGGTAAAAGATATATCACCCATGATGCACAAGGCATGTCAAATTCAGTTATACTGTAAATTATTAAAAAAATATATAATTTTTTTCTTCGCGAACTATAACCCGCGACTTGGTTTATTTTTTACACCATATTTTTAGCATGCTGGTTAAAATTACAGCTGGTTTACATGAAGAGTACTACATTCTTGTTTAATGAAGTGTTAAAAATTTTTCTTCAGAAAACAAATTTCAATTTATTTTCATAACTATCCTTATAAAAATTTGTTTCCACAGCCGAAGTAGTAGGTTCCTTTTTAATAAAACAGACAAGGGAAGCGTTACCCTATTAATTTTAATCCGAGCGAATTACACGAAACAACATTTTTTCCTATCGTAATACTTGATATTAAGGCCAGATTGCACTAAAGACCACCCATTAGTCAGCATATTATAGCTAAACTATGATATGCTGGCATAAATTATAGCCAGCAAAAATCAGCATACTATAGCGATGCAATAATTGGCTGGCTTAGCTTACCTATAATATGCTGGCTATATATGGCTTCATGCTAGTTTTGAAGTACCTTTCATTCAACAGGGAAAATATCGCACAATATAAACGTAACAGATCCTCTTAGCAGCGTAGACTCCCTCCTACCGTTAGTAAATTTGAGAGTAGCAAGTCTGTATTGAATGATTATTTTTCTACCGAAGGGATTACGTATCAATATCTATATTTCACACAATATCACTTTTTAACCCCACATTTTTCCTTCCTCCCAATAATCTATCCAAACTTCATGTTCTTCTCCTCCATCTACCCCGCCTGCCCCACATTCTCTCCTCCATCATATCCTTCAAAATACCCTCACCCTTTATTACTTGCTCTATTTAGACTTTCTGCCCTCCCCTAGCTTCGTCAATCAACTTTCTTTCCCCTTACACCACTTCTCCATTCGTCCCTATTCACTCCCCTTACTTCCTCGATCTTTTTCTATACCACATATAAAAAGCCCAATCTCATTCATATTCTATCCCCCACGTCCATGTTTCCTCACCATACAACACCACACTTTACAATAGACTTTTCACTAATACTTTATTTTATTTCCCTATGGCTCTACAACCCTGTCATTAACTCTCTTCTAAGACTCACGCCGTTGCTGCGATGCCATTCCAGCAGTTGTAAAAACTGAGAACGTTCATTCCTTTCCAGTCACACGGAGCAGTAAGCAATTCAATCACCCAATAGCCTTTTACGTCGCTCTAATGCGCGAACGGAATTTTTAGATATTCCTCGATGATGCAAAATTCAATGTAAAGTGGGAAAAGTTGTCATTAACCAGGAGTTAAAATTCTCCGTATTTTCAGGTTAACCGATTGCTTCAGTTACGCCTCAGAAATACAAAATTATACGTGTGCTTGCTTCCTTGCTCTTCTAGGTTAACCAGGTTCTGCAATGGACTGGAAAGCTTTCTTCGTATTAGATTGGCGGGTGGCCGTTTCTTTGGCTGCAGTCGCAGTCACAGCTTCATTCATCTACTACAAGATTTTTTACGACCATTGGAAGCGTCGCGGTATCCCAGAGGTCCCTCAAAGGCCCCTGCCTTTCTTCGGACACGTGGCCAGATTAATCCTCGGCATATGCAACATAAACGACTTCTTCCACAATTTGTACAAGAGTACCGAGGGTGAACCTTTGGTGGGATACTTCCATGGAAGCCAACCGTCGATAGTGATACGAGACCCTGAGATTATCAAGTAAGTGAGAGAGAAAGAGTGCCTGTATGTTTACCTTCCAAAGACATCAAAACTGAAACAAAATCCTTGGAAAATTATTGAAATAGCGCACTACTGTTTTTCATGTCTTTGGTTATATCTTCCTCATTTCGTTGCCGGCACAAAGGGAAAAACGAAGCAAGCTGTAAATTAATTCATGCATTAAACTAACGTAGCGCTTTGGAGTTTTAAAGGCTAATTCATCATGAAGACATAGTCTTCTATGGAAATTAATTAAATATAACTACATTTAAAATAGACAAAAGCGTGATAGAACGTTAACACTAACCGCAAAAGACTTCATTGGTGCCCCTTTTTCATTTGTCTCGTCAGGAAACGCCTCAATTTATAAATTTCAAATATTAAAGAATTTAGACGAACTACACCTTGTAAAACTAACGCTGCATAATAGAGGCACTATCTACGGATTTCGTTGAGCTGTTTCTGTTGTCCGCTTGATTCCTGATTTTGAATTCCCCCTCACGTCTTAGATCAGATAGGTGTCTTCCATTACTTGCCGCGCTTAATAGGAGCGCTTAATCCTTCAAAATGCAGACGTCCTTTCACTCAATTCACAGGTAACATCACGATTCAAATCATGCTAATATATTAATAAAGTATCAATTGGATTAAAAACTGTCCAAATGTCTGAAAATCTTGGCTGATGGGCAACTGTAAAAAAAAATAAAAAAAACACAAACCATCATTTGACGGTTGCCCGCCTTCGGCGCGGAGCACTCTACTCCAGTCTTTCTGGTGTTAAAAGTTTTCAGCAGACTTCTCTTTTCTCCTTCTGTTCTTAGAGCTTCTTCGTTAGTCACTCATTTTATCTTTATCATTCCTCTGTAGCACCATATTTTGAATGCTCAAAGCCTAGTGTTCTGTGTTACTGTTATCGTCCATGCCTCACTTCCATAAATAAGCAATATCATTTTAAGTTTACGATAATACTGAGATGATAAAATTGACAATATGGCGAAACAGTGCATCTCGTTCACTCATGCGTGGCCCACCGGTAGGACATACCTCCATTACATTTGCGTAAAACATTTCAGAGGAGCCGTTGGTTTGTAATCAATAGTGACTAGAGCCCACCCAGATAAATGTCTAATCTTCGTATTTCTTCGCCGGCCGATAATCGGTATTGTTTCACCCTTACGGCGCACCTCCGTCAGCTGATAGAAAATCACAGCTGGGTTGAACATGTTACTGAATAGATATTTTCACGGAATGGTGAAGAAATGCCCCATGCATTGGGATGAAATCTTCCTGAGACTGGGACGAAATGGGCTTAAATACAAAATATCCCCCTCAGTTAAATTTTAGCTAAGTTAATATCATGCTGATTTATAATTGCTGCCGCCAGTGATTTCTGCTTAAAACTACTTTTCTGATAATTAGGAATTGAACTTATTCGATGGTTTAAATAAGAATAATCAATTGTATATAGACAGATAACAGAATGATCCAACAAAGAAGTACATCACCAATACTCAAGGCGATGCTATTTACTCTAAATTCCTCAAAAGAAGCTATTCCAAACACAAAATATATAAAATGCAAACTGGTAATAGATAGCAAACTTTTATTAGTTCGCAGTAGCTACGTATTACTTACTACAAGAGACCCACATCATAAATCCGGTTCAGTGCTGATATGGCAAATCTGAGATTGTACCTTGTAATTGTAATATACCTACCCTCCAGCATGAGAATAATTTATTTAAAGTCAAGCAACTTTACAGCGTCTTTTCAATGTTTTCTTCGGCTACAGTATTAGTTAAAAGCGTACCTATTATGTTGGATATTCAACAGATGTAGCAAAATACTGTATAATATGAATTTTGGAATTTAGTTATTATTATACAGACGGTAATTTTAACACCATTACTTATGGCTGGCAATGCTTTTAATAACTTAATACTTTTTCGGCAATAAATTCTATTGCTTTCATATAGAGGAAATAAGTTCACTAGTGACTTTGTGGAATTTCATTATGAAAATTGATTTATTCCGAACTATTACAAACCAAAATAAAAATGAAAATTCACGACGTTGGTGTTCCCTAAGATACCTTGGTGACATTACGGACAGATTGGCCAAAATAGTTCCTAAATAAATTTATAATATCTCGTATAGGACCCTGGCATAACTAAAATCTTTATTTGTGAAGTGCAAAGACCCAGTGGACTCCAAGGAGAGAATTAAGTGGCGTGTATGCTTTACAGTGTGATAGAGTGTATGTGGGTCAAACGGCCAGGAATTTTAACATTAGCAGTAAAGAATATTTGAATATTTTTAAACATAACAATGACGACAAGCCCACATTAATTGCCACGTGAAAAAATTCACCTAGACCGGGAATCGAACCACGGACCTTGGGCTTTACGGGCCACTGCGCAGACCACTACGCTACCCAGGTTCAGGTACTAGATGTAAAACTCGGTAAAATTGCCATGCGAATTAGGGATCCTGGGAGCGTGATGGTCTGCGCAGTGGCCCGGAAAGCCAAAGGTCCGTGGGTCGCTTCCCGGTCCATTTGAATGATTTTAAGCATAACAATGACGACAAATGTAAACAAATATGCATAGAAACTGGATTCCCATGCTAAAAGATATGGAAAACACCAATTTTTTCTTTTGCATTTTTCTCTGCACCACAAACTGCTAGAAATCCAAAACTACTACCAAATCATGCAGACAGAGAATCCACACTCAAAACCCCAAACCTCACTCTTTTAGCTGAAAAATTGAGAGAGAGAAACAAAAAACGGGACCAGAATGACGGACGGACTGACTGAAACTCTAAAAAAATTAATATATATAGAAGAATCACATAAACATAATGTTTTTCTCTTTTATTATAAGCTTATTTTCGCTCTATTCTAACACATATACGATAATTTAGCACCTTCAAACCGATTTACCTCTTATATTTCGTCCTATCTTGCTAAGGGATATTCTTGTGAAGGCCTTCTATGTCCATATGAAATAATGGATAGTTTAATCATGATTACAATGATAATAGTATCATTCGCTATGGTTGGGATTGCCTGTGTCCTTAATTTAGCGATACAATATGATATCACTCTGCATATACATGTATTTGATGCCATTACGTAAATATATATTACTTTTTGGTCTTATAATAAATAAATGAACATAAGAAGAAGAGCATAAAAGAACCTCATTAAAACCTAATTTTGTCTTTTATCGTAGCCTTATTTTTTTGTTTTTAAACCAAAAATACTGATCGAGAAGTATATCAATTTTACTCCTGATATTTCGCCTTATTTTTAAAGGCATATTCTTGTGAAGGACTTCCACATCTTTGTGGAAAGAGGATTCAGCCTGGATGAGGATATAGATCCATTGAATGCCAAGGGGCTGTTCAATCTCAAAGGGCAGCGATGGAAGGAAATGAGAGCCAGGTTGAGCCCTACTTTCACTTCGGGACGAATGAAGGCAATGTTCCCAATCATGCAAACATGTGCAGAGCAACTCTACAACAGTTTCAGCAAAAGCATCCAAAAGAGTGGCGGTGAAGCAACAGTAGAGGTTAAGGTGAGACCTGGACCGGGGAAATCTTGGGGAAATAAGCACCACTATAAGTACTCCCGTGTTATATGTCAGTCCAGTAAATTACTTGAACCAGAATTGACAAGTGAATTAACCTACAGGCAAACCAATCTCATCTATTATGCATCGCAAGGTTTGATTCATTGATAAATCAAAATAACTTTGTGTTCTTTCCAATGAAGGAGTATATGGCCTGCTATACAACTGATGTCATAGCCACTTGTGCATTTGGGATACACTGTGATTCATTGGAAAATCCAGAAACCAATGAATTTCGACGAATGGGGAAGCTTGTCTTCGAGCCAACTTTTAAAAGAGGAGTGTATATATTGGTGAGTAAAAGTCACACGATAGAGTCAAAAATGCTCTAGTCTGTATTTGAAGTTTAGACTAGTTGCAATGCTGCCGCCGATTTCCCCAACCAGTGCCCATGTAATAGTACAACTTAATCTTTAAAATAAATGAAAAGCATGAGTGAGAAACTGACTTTTCAGTTCCTTATCAGATTTTCAACCAAGTGATCAGATTTGAGTTATATATTTAAATTATTCATGAGAAAATTTTTCGGCCACTAAGTAGGGAGTAATTCCTCATGTTTCAAGGGACTTTTATGTACCTATCTCTGGGTCCAGCATGAAACACTTCACAGGAATGAATTCAGGGGCCAAAATATTCCAAAGTAGCCTTCTAAATAGCTAATTATGCTAAACTTGAGACAACATTCATTTTTGAAGTGGTCTTGTCGGGCTTTGCACCGGGTTAGGCGTTCCATGCCCGGCGTTTCGAAGAGTAGGTCTTCCACTAGGCGAAAACTGAGCTGGTATGTACACTATCTTTCGTCTAGATATCTACTTTCGTGTGAAGATGCCGTGACTTGGCAACGGGAGGCCGCCAGCAATTAACCTTCCCTTCACCCAGAGCAGAGGGCAGCATCTGTTCTTCATATGAGTGAAGGTGGAGACCACAGTGTTCGGTACAACGACACTCATTTCAATACAGGCGTGGTAACATTTACTTTGACGGCTATAGTACTGCGATGTGAAAAGCTAGGGGAAGCCACCACATTATTATCCCGAGGAGTCGCAGCTACTCCACTCCTTCCTTTTTATCAAGACGCGATGGAACCCCTCACCAGTAAAATAATCTGCAGGTAAAATAGTCCCCTATTCGGATCTCCGGGCAGGGACTACCCGAGAGAGAAGTGTGATAAACATTTTAGGGTAGGGGCATGAAATGTGAAACCACTTTGGACTTGCGGAAGACTGGAGAACCTGATGGAGGAAAGAATGGACCTCGACCCACTAGGAATAATCGAATGAAATGACACGAAGAAGGAGACTTTTGGATTGGAAGCTACAGGATTATACAAACGGGATCATTAAATAGTGATGCTGGAGTAAGGACAAAGCTCAGAAAGAGCGCCGGAATGCGAGTGAAATGCTTACTGCAGTATGGCGAAAGAATTGTGACGGTGAAGGCCGAGACCAAACCTGTAGATACCGTGGTGGTGAAGGTTGACATGCCAGCAACGGACTACGAAGATAAAGAAGCGGAAGACGTCTACGAATATATCACGGAAGTAATAAAAGAGGTAAGAGAGGAAAAAAACCTTATTATTTTAGGAGATTGGAACGCAGTCGTCCGCGAGTCAAGATGGAAGAATTGCTGTCAAATATGAATTGGGAAACCGAAATGAAAGAGAAAAACTAGTGGAATTATGCACACAACACAAGCTTGCGGTTCCAACACAATATTTAATAATTACAATCGAAGTAGATACACGTAGAATATGCCAGGGGTGAGAAGAAGATTTCCAATAGGATACACGTTAGTGAAGCTGAGATTTCCGAGTGTAAAAGCTACCCTAACACAGATATCGACAGTGACCACAATTTAAATGATGAAATTCCATCTAAAATTCCATAAAATGAATAAAACAGTGAAGTACATATGGCAAGTAGAAAAATTGAAGTAGGCTCAACATTAGCTCGGCATTACAAAATTAGGGGAGAATAACATAGGAGAGAACCTGACTGAGAAATCAGTGGATGAGGGTTGGGAAAACATTAAAAGCGTACTGCAGGAGGCCGTGAAAGAAGTTCTTGGAAGAAGAAAATGTGTCAAGAAGAAGCATGGGTCATGGAAGAAGTCTTGGACCATGCTGAAGAAACGAGAGAGTACAAGAATGCGAAATCTGAGGAAGGGCTACTTTCCTACAAAAGATTGAATACATCAACAACACCCCATATCGAATTCCTTGAAAAATCTGTAAAAGCGAGTGGGGAGGAAGATATGAAAAGGTGTTGCATAACTTCCAGGGAGGGGGACCAATATGCTTGCCGTCAAGTTCATTCCGTAGATCGCTGTTGTTCATTTATTGTAACAAATTTCCATTTGCAATTTTTAAGCCTCTCAAGAAAGTACGTACCTTACGTTGGAGTGCTTTCAATAGATAACGACCAAAAAGGACGTTTTGTACATATGTACAATCCGCGCGAAAGACTTAAGCTGAAGGCTGCATATCTCAAAAACGGAAGAAGCGACATTCATGCAGAGAATATCAGCGTGTAGATAATTCAGTTTTTCGTTTGATGCAGGAAACATAATTTTTTAAATAATTACTTTTGTGGCATCTCTTTACAGTAGGGATGAAAAATTGCACAATTTTTTTCGAGTAGCATAGGGCAGCGTCACTTTGGCGGTTGTCACAACAAAATGAAATGAACAAATGAAAGGGAATTTCGATATAATATGAATTGTATTTTGTTATGATTTCCTTTGAGTTTCAAATGATTTACATATATTCTTTAAAGTTATTGTAGCAAATTTACGAAACCGGGGTTTCTCCGTAAGTATGAAACATTAGTAGCACGCGAACACCTTCGTTTTCAATTTGAAATTTCTAATGAGAATTCATTAACGTCCCCATTATTACGCATTTGGCTATACATATGGAAAAATCATATATTCTCCATACATATATTCAGTGGCAGACCCATTGGGTCGGAAATTAAAACCAGGCCCAAATTGACCTCCATACACCTTTTACTAATAGAACCACTGCACCTGTGCATATTAATCGTTTCAAATTCTGTCTATTTTATCAAAGTTTTAGTCTAAAACCGCCGTATACACATGCATACGTATAATTTAATGTATTACAGCTGTAATACATCAGAAATACATATGGAAATTTGAAGTATTTTTTTCCGGGAATACATCTGTATTTTATATGTAAATGAGAAATTCCATATTTTCAATAAAATTATCCTCTTGAAAAGTAATTTGGATGCATTTGCATGGCCTAAGAATGTAGCTGTTTTCTTATGAAAACAATAATGTTGTTTAAATTGACGGAGGATGACAATTAAGAATTGTAGTGAGCGAATCGTGAATATGGCGGTCAATTAAATTTCTTCTAAAATACATCTAATTTCCATTTATAAAATTGATGTTTTTATGCATCAGAAATATATAAGGATATATGATGTATTTTTTGGTGGATTACATCTGTATTTTCTATTTAAATAAATTCGGTGTTTTCAATGAAATTATCCTGTTAAAAAATAATCTGTAAGCATTTGCATGGTCTACGAATGTTGCTGTTTTCTAATAAAGACAGTAGTAATGTTTAAATTGACGTAGGCTGTCAATAAAATAAGTTAAAAAGGTATGTACGAAACTTCGTTGAACTATGCGCGTATGTTTTTTTTTAATAAACAGTGGCAGTAACTGATAGTGTCCTCTCGTTAATTAAATGGAACGTTTTACTCGATTTGAAATTCATTGCGATGAAAATATACAATCATAACAACAGACCTATGGAAACATGACATTGGTAATATAAGTTATTCATTAAATTTATTCGCCTAGTCGATTTCATGTGTAGTAGTAATTTTATATTTTTTGTAAACGAGTTCGAGGCGAAGGCGGAAACGCCGACCAACGTATGCGCTGAGTAGAACGATCTCAAGTTCAGTATTGATGGTAAACTTCAATTTTTCCGTAATTTCAGCACGTAGATATGTAGATTTTTGTTTACTTTTCGAAGAAGGTTGAGGTTTTCAATTTATAATTTTCTTTGTACCTCAGACCTTCGCAAGGCTAATTCTAAGCAGTTGTCTCACGATGAGTACGTAAGTTGTTCGGGTGTGCCGCGTGATATTCAGGTATTGCCCCGACGTTTCGTGACCTATGCTGGTCACTTTCTCAAAGGGATATGAGGTCCTCGTTGCCGGTGAGGGTATTATATATCTTAGGTGGTTGGGTCGAGGGGGGGAGAGGGATGGGGGGTGGACGGACATGTCATTGATAAATATTTGTGAAGCGTGGGCCTCCACGTGTGGCTTATTGGACGCCACCATCTCTGTTGAAATTTTCTCTGTTCTTTATTATTTCAATAGCTTCACGGTATAGCCTGGGTTTGAATTTGTTGACCTTCGGGATGACTCTAGTTTTTTCGAAGTCAATCTCATGCCCCAGAGCTGCATGTTCTGCCACTGCCGACTTCGATGTCTGTCCCAGTCGAGTGGCTCGTTGGTGTTCTTCCAGCCGGGTTTTGACGCTGCGTCCTGTCTCCCCGATGTACTTCTTCGCACATGTTCCGCAGGGGATTTCATAGACTCCCTCAATTTGGAGCGGAGTCCTATCTTTCACATTTCTCAAACATGATTTAATCTGTCGGTGCGGCCGGAAAGTGGTCTTGATATCGTGTCTTCTGAGAATATTCCCTATTCTATCCGTCACACCCTTAATGTCGGGACGGCAGGCTCTCTTCGGGGTGGTGGTGTCGTCATTTTTCGTCGGTTACGATTCGGCAGAGTTCCGGTTGACCTTGTCCTTGATTTTTTGGAAAGTTCGGGAGATGCGTGAGAAGCGTGAGAGAGAGAATTTGAGAAGCGTGGAGGCCCACGCTTCACAAATATTTCTCAATGACATGTCCGTCCACCCCCCATCCCTCTCCCCCCCTCGACCCACCCACCTAAGATACATAATACCCTCACCGGCAACGAGGACCTCATATCCCTTTGAAAAAGTGACCAGCATAGGTCACGAAACGTCGGGCAATACCTGAATATCACGCGGCACACCCGAACAACTTACGTACTCATCATGAGCCGCGAAAGCTTCAACGAACAGTCGTCTCACGTTTAATATCGGGAAGTATAGGTAGCCGCGCAGTTCTGATAACTACAGTAGTCGGAGAAATTATGTGCGCTCGAGTTTGAATAAAAATAACAAATTATCAGCTAAGCCTAGAGAAAACTAATCACACTGTAATTTTATATATTATTCTAAACAATATTTCAACGCATGCGTTTAATTTAAATCGATCTACACTGGCGAAAGCGAGCTACCTCGGCAAGCGACCGGCGTGGTTTAAGCCTCGCAATGTTGCCTATTACATACCTACAAATATAAAACGCCTACAATACAATAACGCAAAATGAAATGAGGAAAATTACTCTGTGATTAGTTTTTCTGTAGGCCTAGCTATGAATTTGTTATATGTATTCAAACTCGAGTGCACATAATTTCTGCGCCGACAGTAGTCGACACTGGTAAAACAAACGAACATCTCGATAAAATGCGGGACTTTAGGGTGCCATTTTAATTCCTCATAAGCATTTATTACCACATTATCCCTATTTAAATATTTTTGTAAGCAATAATAATCCTTTTCATGTTAGATTTAAGGCTATCGCGATATATCCGTCGTCAAATCAACATATACGGTGATTATTTTCCTGGGATGAATTTGGTTTGGTCCTCCTTTGAACATGCTAAAGAGGTAACCAAAACGTGTAAACCAGTATTATAAACATGCACTGTGAAGCGGATCTGAGGAAACGAACGTGCTAACGAGGAAAACGTGCTATCAAGGAACGTCCTAACGAGAGTTCACTGTAGACTGTACCAATTTTGAGCAGCTTTCAAAATCAGAGCGGAGTCACTAAAGATGAAGGCGCAAATAATGTTAATAATCGGGCAGTATCCATTAAAAAAAGTGAGCCACAACCTCTGATTTCTGGGGGGTGGGGGGCTAGCTCCCCACCACAATCGTGCTCAGGGGGGGCAATGCCCCCTCTGTCCTCCTCCCCCGTTGTTGCGCCCCTGCCTATAATCCATCATACCATGCTTATTGAAAATCTTGATCTCAATAAAAGCAATTGGAATTTTATTTAAATCATCAAAACTATGATAGTAATTAGGTTTAACCTATTTCTCCAGGTCATGAATTCTAGAATAATTTGTCAGTCATGCACTAATATGTGTATAATTTTCTTCCATCTTAGCTCTTTCTTATCGCACCAAAATTAATGAAATGGACTGGATTGAAATTTACGGATGATGAAACTTCTACTTTCTTCAGCAATTTTGTCAAAGATATGGTCAAGCAGCGTGAGAAAGCTATTGAGCAGAGTGAAAAAAATGGAAAGACAGAAAAGAAATATGAAGACTTCATCCATCACTTGGTTATGTTAAAAAAGAGTGGCTTCCATTTCAAAGATGAAAATGATGGAGAGCAAGATGAAAACGATGTGCTAGAACAGAACAAACTCAATGATAACCCAGGTGAGAGCTGTCTTGAACAATTTCCCGTCACCTTCTACGACGATCAATCCTTCTCATATTTTTACAATTGCTCTTAAGTCAATCTGAAGTAAAAATAATAATGGCATTTCTCATTTACAATTTATAGCATGCATTATCCTTTTATCTATGTGATTATTTTATCATACTATTTATTTGGTCTATTAGAAGAAGAAGCTTCCTGGTCGAGTCTAGACAATGAAGACTTGACTGCCCAAGTGATGCTTTTCTTTTCCGCTGGTTTTGAAACAACATCTGCCACGCTGAGCTTCGCGCTTTTCGAGTTATCTGCATCAGAAACAGGGATGGCTATCCAAGAGAAGCTGAGGGAGGAGGTGGACCGAGTGGTGGCAGAAGATGGTGGGAAGTTAACCTATGCGGGTCTTCAGAGGATGCCTCTCCTGGAACGGGTTATTAAAGGTTGGTCTCCTCAGTTACATTCAGAAGAGACACACTTGAATTATTCCCTGATAATCTTAATTAAACACCGGGGGTAAATATAGCCATTCAAGTTCATCAAATTTACAAGTATCCGCAAAGTTTCCAGCCTTTTTGGGCATCTTTTTGGCACATTATTCATGTTTATTCGTATGAGCAAAACGTATGTACTCATTTCTACAATATTCCATTGCAACTCTATTACTTGGGAGACTTTGGCATAAATAATCGCAACTAATTAAAGCTAGTTTCACACGTTATCAAAAGACATCATCGAAATTAACATTTTTCCAAAATACTTCGTGACAATGGATAGAATATGTAGTAGGTACATAAAGATCTTTTTATTCATATTAGGTTAACAACTCCTCAGAAAATCTCTGGAAAACCTATGTAGTTTGCGATCCCTCCTTTTCCCTTCAAAAATGTGTTTTTTAGTATTTTTTCTTTCATTATTATAGTACCTTTACATCCGAAAATTATGCTCTCTTTTCTTATTTAGTTTCCTTGTCTGTAAACACAATACGTATTTCAGTAAGAATGTGTGCAATGAAACTCTTTGATGATAGGAAACGTACTCTCATTGGAAGATTTGGAAAAAACTCATAGTACGAATCAATCAGTCAGCAGGAAATAAAAATAATAATACTGTAAATAGTAGCAAATATTCCACAGAGAAAAAAATAATTCACCTTGACCGGGACTCGAACCTGGACCCCCTGATTTCCGGCCAGGTGCTCTACCTTATCTCCTCAGAAAGTAAAAACGCTATTAACAACCACTAATGCTTCACATCGGCATTAATTTCAACCATTTCGTAGCTCCTTTTCTTTTCCAGTTTCTCCTCCTGGTAGGCAGTCTTATTACAGTTCCAAATACTCTGTTTCTAAACTTTTTTGCAACTCCTCTATGTTTACGCCGCATTCATTGAAATGTTAATAATGTTTTACAGTATAGCTGCCTCGAAAATGGAATGATTAAAAATGTGCTTCGTCGCCTCCGGTTACAATGAACGAAACTAGCATATCACTGCATAATTAAGTATGTGATGATTCACAATGAATGACTTACACAAATGTGGTCATCCACATTCCTCTAGCACATTCAGGTATGACAAGTACATTTCTTCGAAATTAATTAAAAAGCTTAGGTTTCAAACCTGATCGGGCATTTCATTTAGTAGAAATATGCGCATTTGAAAATAATATTAAATGACTCACACCAAATAGGTTTTCTCGAATCAAAAACTGAAATGCTTACCAGAATATATCATTTTCCCCTACATTTCCTTCTTCAGAGTCCTTGAGGATATACCCACCAGCAGGGTTTTTGGGTCGAAAGCCTGTGCAAGACTATAAAGTTCCCGGAACTAATTACATCATTGACGCAGGAACACAGTTGTTCATTCCTGCTCACTGCATCCAGCTGGATGAGAAATACTTCCCAAATCCCAATGTCTTCGATCCAGACAGATTTCTTCCAGAAAACAAGGAGAAATTGCAACAGTTCTCATACTTGCCATTTGGAGACGGACCTCGCATATGCATAGGTGAGTGAATTACTGATTGTTAGGCTGTTTCCTGCATATGGAAACTGGTTGGGTTTATTTCTGCCCACTATGATTTCGACATTCAATATCACTATCAAGGTATGAATACCACTGTATGCGGAAACCATAGTAGGAAGATGTAAAGTGTGGATATCACCAATATGTATTCTTTTCTGTGAAACCATTCAATAAAGGTAAATTACTTATACCTATAAAATACTTAGTTATACTTATATAATAAAGGTAAGCCTGCAACTTTAAATTGTATGGGTGGGTTCTTATAAGCTAGGAAACTGAGTAAAATTTTTTTTATTTCTGAAGCTACTGTCCTCAAAACATACAGTTATTAGTTAAAGTTAGCTGACTAGTTAAACGTTTTCTTCGTTGGATACGGCTGCATATACCATCGTCTCTCCTAAACAGCTATCCGAATCAGTCTGGGCGCTAAACAGATGTCCAAATCATATCGGTTCTTGCACCATCTCGGAAATGGATTACGAGTAAATCGTTTAATTCTCAACGGTATCGACATTTTTCGAGAAACGTTAATCCACTACGCCCGTGTTCTCAAAAATTATGATTACAATCCCTGAAAAAACATAGTAGTTTATATTTGATTCTCTCTTACTTACTGGTCTTACGACTACAAATAAACACTCCATATAAATAAATACCGTCAAACGTGAGCAAACTCTGAAGCGAATACGAAACACCTCGTCGGCACAGGAAATGAAGACTCTTGGGAAGGAAGATATGTCGAATACTTTTATTTTAATCCTTCTATATTTGCCAGAAATGTCTAAAAGGCGGTTTACAGAAACATAAGAAATGGTCGCAAGAGAAGAGCTAGATAAACCCATGAATCCCCTTTGTGTCGAATCGCGCGGCGGATAATGGGGCCGTTTACCATATTTTTTTTATTGCCGAATCTGATAGAGTTTGTAAAGTAAAAAACGTATTTTTCCGTTTTTTGATCCGTCAATTATTTCCCGAGTTATAAGCAGCGAAAAATTGATGTATTTAACCCTTTCGGAAAAGTGGGCGTGGTGCAACCTCTGACGTATATCGACTTCGTCCAATCACAACTGAGCCAGCGGAGCTACTTTGCCTTATCGCAATGGGGGGGACACAGCTAACTCGGCCAATGGGAGCGATTGCGACAGCATCTGTGCGAGCAGACCTTGCAAGAATCCCCCTCCACTCCCTTACCCACTCCTAAAAGCAGTCAAGGACCGGAGGAAAATGACGTCAATATTATCACAACAGCATTTTCGGTAGGCGTCACCTTTTGCTTATTTAAAATTTTGATTTCTGAGTGAATGGTTGTGGTTAGAGATTAATTTTTTCACTAAAATTCTATTTTCGTTTCCATCTAACGATTTCGTGTACGAAATTGCGATTTCGGTTCCGAGTAAACGCCCCCATTCAAGAACCGAGAACTGTGCGGTCATGGACGCTCTTGGTCACTAAAAGGGTCGTTTACCTTTTGCGCCAACTTTCCATGCAACCTGCCATTTCCATTCTTCATAATAATTTGTTTAGTAATTCATATGTCAGTTATTGGTGGCCACATATTCCCCCCTACAAGGCAATGGAGTTTCTTCCGATTATAGCCTGAAATGCTTCGCCCACTGTGAAGTTTTGATCATCATATCATTCTCAACTCAGTACTCGGATGAGATTTTTTGCCTATGAGGCAACACTACGGATTAATTCCGCTGTTTATTCAGGGAATGATTCCGGTGCGTAAATTTTTGGCATCGCGTATGCATGAATACAAATAAAACCGGCATTTACGCGGTTTAAAAATTACGTAATTAAAAAAATCACGTAATTTTTTAATGAAGACATCGCAAAATTTCCTCGGATATTTAGCACGACGCGTTTCGTTGGTAAAAACAGCATTAGCAATTGGCTTGATCAGCCTCGATGTTATTGCTATTGTAGCAACAAAACGCGTCGTGCTAAATTAATAACTTATCCTTGGTGAATGAAAAGCTCCCTAGAGGCAGAGCGACCGGTGTCTACGTACGGACGAAATCTTTCCACTTAATCTGATCTGATTTAGGTGCTTCCAGAGAGCTGAGATGTGTGGAGAGGCTGATTCCTTTCATCTGTCATTCATAGATGTCTTTCTTAGTCGACATTTCCTTTCTCTTTCATAATGGCAACGATTACGAGGCGAGGGTCTGACTCTGACGCCTTGTGTTTTCTTTGGTGGCTTTATTCATTTCCGCATCGGGATCGTCTCTTCGCTGATTTCCTCTTAAATTGGCCATGACTTCTAGCTCACGTGAGTTGTCCGACAAGCAAATGCAAGGCGCTCTGGTACAGAGGAGTGAAGTCAGTTCAGATACAATTTCCAAGGATTTAATTGGATACCCTCTGGTTTCCTGCTCCTAGCAGGAAGAGGAAAAATTTCTCAGTTAATTTTTAATGCAAGAAAATAATTGGGAAGATATCGATAATGCTTATCATCCTTTTCTTTTCACGTGTGATTTAGTTGGTAAATAAATAGTGCCAGTTCAGTGTTCTGAAATATTTCGAGTTAATTTTCCGTGACGGTTTTAATACAATTGAGGTTGCTGAAACTAAGTGATCGGAATGGTGGGTATTGGAAATGCTCAAAGGAAAACCCTCGATTACCGAAATTGAATGCAAGAGATTGACAAGCCAACAAGAAAACCCAAAACTGGAAGTCGCAAGAGCCATCGATCCGCTAATACGTTTGCGTCAAAGTCTGCACTAAGTCTTCGATGCCTTCCCCATTAAAGCACCCTGAGCAATTAAAATACCTTCGATTAAAGTTACCCCGAAGGCATGGAATTGCGTGGACGCATATACTGCGTCGCATACTCTTGAGGAGTTAAAACGCAGGCATTCTTTTCTAAACTGAACAGTAGTAGAGCATGTTTGGGGAGCCAATGGTTTTTAGGTGAGGCCTGGGCTTATATTTGTCTTCACATTTTTAAAGTTCCAAACGATGCTCCTACATGTCTGGTTTTTGTTTCAGTAAACATCCCAGTGACTTATTTAAAGAAATAAAATGCTGTTCTATTAATGCCACATGGAGCTGTAATTTATCAATTACTGGAAGGGTGTGCTGAAGGTTGAGAACAAATTGATTGTCAAAATTTACATGTTAACACAAGTGCAGATGCTAAATTACAATTTTCAATGACTACTAACTTAAATCTAGAAATCGGCTGGCACATGGCGCTGGTTCATGGAAATGAAAATTAGTTCTTTGGCGTGTTCGCCTAGAAAACACGTTCGCAATTTATTTATAACGAGTCCTCCCAAACTGACAATTCTTACGGATTCTGCTGATGTTGCTGGTATAGCAAGATATTTCCTGGCCAGCCCTGCAAGCAAGGAGGAGGTTGCCTCATGAAGC
This sequence comes from Platycnemis pennipes, assembly GCA_933228895.1. NCBI lineage: Eukaryota > Metazoa > Arthropoda > Insecta > Odonata > Platycnemididae > Platycnemis > Platycnemis pennipes. The sequence continues at coordinate 113,684,049 of OW121847.1, forward strand.
CTCCATCAACTGAGAATGTCTTCATTACGTTATTGTACATTAATAATCAACGTCAATATGTTCAAATTTTGTTTGAATTTGGCGCTTCTTATGTACGTGTGGCAGGGGTAGATAGGAACTTGAAACAATGCTCCTTCCTCCACAAAGTCTCCCCAAATCAACAGCATTGGTTTGATAAAAAAATGCTACTGCACTAATTTTAATCATTATGAACTGTTTGGTTGTTCACCTGAACGAACTTATTCGTTGTAATCGTCGACAAAACAAAATAACATAAAAATACGGAAAATCCCGTATAGTTACTTATGTGACATTGCTTTAGATGTGCGAGTGTTCGCTCTGCACTCTAGTGGCCGATTATTTGTGAGACGATAGGCAGACAAATTATAACACAGAGTGGATAGGAAAGTTCACAGGCGTGGACGCAAGCCAACCCGGCAACGAGCAGAGACGGGGAGGGAGGCGGCGGTGGCGTGAAAGCCGAGCAGCGAACGATCATCGGTGTTTCAGAACCGCTTCCCCGGTGCGACGGTTCAGAACCGCTTCCCCGGTGTACCGGTTCAGAACCGATTCTCCGGTGCACCGGTTTTTTTACTAAATCTGAACCGGCCTGCCCGTTCTGCAAAAAACCGAACCGCTGAACCGGTGCACCGGAGAACCGCCCACCCCTAAATTGTTGGCTATTGATTAATCTTACCAAAGACCTTAGTATGAATACATATGCAGCAAACAATAGTTCCAGGTATGAAGAAGTTTACGGAGGTCCACAATTTTTAAAAGCCTCGCGGTGTAATGCTCGTTTAAAATACTTTAACATTAAGTTGTTACTTAACAGTATAACTCTTATTTTTAACCTTTTTTTTCTCTTCCTCCTTCTATTAGGTGAAAGATTTGCCCTGATGCAAGTAAAACTAGGATTAGCTACATTGCTATCCAAATTGAAGTTTGAAGTAGACCGTGAGAAGACTGACATCCCTCTTAAGTTCAAGAAAACAGCTTTTATGCCAACAGCAGAACGAGGAATATGGCTGAAAGTGAGGCATCGCGAATAGAAAAATTGAGAGGAAGTACGCAAGTGTGTTTTATGCTTCACAAACAATCGCATGAATGTAAATAATATGCATCTTAATAGATTATGTATAGTCATCATTCAAGTTGTTTATGTAAATGTATTCCTGAAAAGTCTGGATCGAAGTGTTAGTAAATTGCCAACAGTATGAAAAATGATGGAGTGATTTTGAGAGTAAATAATTGAATTTTCAGGCTAATATTGAGATTACTGATGGGAATGAAATCAGGCTCACTACGTAAAAGTTTAAAAGTTAATATTCCTTTTTATTGCTTGTGTACTCTGTGGTCTTTAGGAGAAGAATATAAAAAATGCCTTCACAATGTTGTCTTCCTCTGATTTCTTTAACCAATCTTACTAAGACTTCCTGGTACAACCAACATCACGCCGTTACACACACCCTCGAAGTGACTTACAGGATAGTCTTGTAAATAGATACATATAGCGTAGGTACATGATGGGTACCTATTCATGATCCCCTTTTTGGCAGTACGAATACCGAAAAATTAGTGTTTTAATGTCGGTGATAGATTTAATCTTTCTCTTCACGACAAATTATATATTTACTGCACCATAATAAGTATATGTAAATTGATTACATCGGCTAACGAAGATTCACAAGAAGCTTTGTTCTGGAATCACATCTGTTAGCCGAAATAAGATTTCACATAGTCATCAATATAAAATAGAGTACATCGTTCTGGAGGCAGCACACTATTCATATTCATGTCTTTTAAACTAGCAGAAAAATACACTATGAAGCACAAAAACTCATGGGGGTTCGAGATAAACAGCAACGAACAATTCCATGGCTTCAAGATAAGTCGATAAACATCTCTCCTGAGGACAGAACAGCGCATCTGTTGATTACCTATAACCCTACCTGCGCTAGATCTAAGGAGGAAAACTGAGTCACACGCCATAGTGAATGACAAACCATTGCAAGATGGCGCATAAATTGTGAATCCCTTAGTAGGAGTAAACTGAAACATCAGATACGAGGGTGCATTCGGAACTAAATAAATATTGGAGATCTAATCGGAATGTTACCTACTGACTATTCTGACGATTCCTCAGATGAAGACATCGTCTTCGTCTCCGAGCGTCGCCTGTAATATATTTGCGGACATTACAATGCGCGCCATGATTTCGACGAATCTGAGATGCATTGGCGTCGATTGCACTGAATCATTGCATTCCCTTCTTTCCCGACTGCTCCTTCAGCCACAAAAGTCACAGATGGAGTAAGTGACACGAAATAAGCTCAGGTATACTGCGCAAGATCCTCGAGCTTCTGTTTCCTCCATCCCTCCCCTCAACTCCCGTCCAACAGTTCCACGCGCTCTCCCGCGGCGGCAGCAGTGAATTGACGCCGGCTGCCGTTTGTTCGTCCCACCAAGGCCACTCCCACAGGGCGCCGCGTAGTGAGTTCTGCCGAGGGCGTTCGTAGCAGATCCCCAGGGTGAGGATCACTTGAGGTGATGTATTGTGCTTACACAGATCCATTCCACGAGGTAAATTTTGCTAGACAAACGATCATGCGCCTAGATTAAGGACTCGTGAAACTTCCAAAAGTTTGACATCCACTCCAAAGTTTTCATATCATGCTAACATTCCGTATTTCAAGAAATTTGGTGATAACCGGCGCGCCGCGGCGTGGAGCGTACGATAAAGGCGTAATAGCATCTTCTGTATATTATATTTACATTTATTTTTTTAGCTTGAATTACGAGAAAAGTTATACTTCAAGCATAGAAAAACCTAGGCAGGATTTAAATTACTTCAACTTTGGAAGATCTGATTAATTGGCCCAAACGACATAAAGATTTTTGTAATGATAAGGTACGAAGATTAGCACTACAATCGTATTCTCCAAAATTCACGTCTCACATATACTCACCATACCACCATTTTCGCACACGTTGATACGCACGAATACTTCGCATTCAAGATCTATAGTGCAGTAAAATGGGTCTTATATCTTCATTTTTTAATCGTGTAGTATAGGAATTAACGGAAAAAATAGAGAATAGGAAAGTAAATCCATCAAAAACTGGAAATAGGTACATAATTATGGTTTTCAGAACTAATTTTATTTTAACCATCTACGCTGTTTTCTAGGGTGAAATGCTAAGTTTGGTTACATTTAATTTCCAAAAATACAAGCAACACGTTATTGGTAGCATTTCTGGTTAACATAGTGGAAACATAACGAAATAGAAGCTACATAATTCACCCATAACTTAGATATTGCCCCTAGCAGAAGATGAGACTGGAAATAAAAAATGTGGGACACATTTGAAAGGAGGGAGTTGCCATTAACGAGAAAACACTGTAATTGTAATTTCTAAGCTTCCCACTAAAATGCATAATTTATTTTGTAACGAGAGGATATTTTTCGTTTAATGCCGCATCAAAATTCTCTCCTTAACTAAAGGTAAAGTTGCACGCACGCCTATACGCATGCTGTGATGTGATATTCAGTATCACGGTGCAGTAGGACGTCGTCCAACAGTTTTCGTAAAAATCCAGTTTGATGAAAATTTACATGTGTTCAGTAGGTACAATAATGCAAAAAATATACGATTGACGTATATGTAGACGTCATTTCATGATAAATTCTTTCGCCGAATCATCGAACGCAAGCAATGTATAACTTGCTTCTAATCGGTTAGTATTTCATCAGCTTGAACTGATAAAAATAATCGGGAATTTGAGTCATTCTTTAAAGCGTTTCACTCACCATCAACGTGGCTGATTAAACTGTTTCCCTTTGGATGGTTTAATATGGTTTTTGGAACTCTTTTTGAAGCACATAAATAGTTCTTTTCATAATTTGATTGACATTTCCAATGATACAATGCCTCGCATTATTCAAATGACCTGAAAAACATCCGTTAAAAACAAAGTTTTTCGCCATCAAATTCAACTTGCGGCATGCGGAAACATTTAATATGGCGGTTTCTGTATATAAGTCCTCTCCAGAGTGTCCCAAGTCATGTTCTTTTATTCCTAAGGCTCGTTCAGTACCCTCTACAAAGCAATCTTTCCCATCAGGCACACACCAGAGTTCATGAAGTTTTTGGCATTGGTTGTCCATGAAAAATCAAGAAACCCGCCATTACGCCATACAACATCTCAGTGGTTGGAAGTACTGCAGAAGTCATGGTTATCCGTCACAGGATGACAGTAAGCAATTAGACCAATCCATACACACCCTGCCAAGCAAGCCCCGAATATGGCGAAATCAGCGGCTGTTTGGTCAACAGCCATTAATCGTGTTTGTGTAAATATGTAGAGCACGCAATTCTATCATAATACGAAGGAAATGTCCTTCGATGAATACACATTGGAGTGACAAATCCTGGTATTCTTACGGTCGCGTATTGTGAGAGATAAGAACATACAGTAAAACCTGTATTAGGCGACCACCGATGGTTCCGCTGGAAAATGGTCTTTGAGAGGGGTGGTCGTTTGACAGGGGTTTAGGAGTCTGGAAGGGCTGTTCCTATGAATATATGTAATTGCAAATGACCGGGCGGCTAGTTTGAAAAAAAAATGGGAAAACTACTGAGCTCAGAATTCATTAATAGTCGAGTTTGTTTCAATATTTTTTTACCAACTCACGGCAAAATTTTGATTTATAGGAATTTCATCAATATTAGATTTTTTAAAACACATAATTACATTTATTGCACTGGTTACTAGATGTGAATTACAATATATAGGTAAGTAATTACACTATATTGGCGGAAATGCAGTACAAAAAAATATTGTACATACATATATTTAAATACATGTATACTTATATCGTTAACATTAAACTGATATTTTACAAGAAATTAAATTGACCAATGAGGTAACCGAAACATAAAGAAAACACTGCCTCCAAAAATAATATTTTTTTTCTTTAATTCTCATTCGTCTTAAAATTAGGCGAAAAAAATGGCATGCTGTACGTTCTACGTTTACGTACGTTTCGTAACCGTTCAAGCCATTGCTGGCCATGAAATCTTCAGAGCAATTTGCAAGGCCTTCTCCTTTATTAATACACCACTAATATGAATATTTTTCGACCGTGCAACTTTAAACCACTCAAAAACACTCAAATTGATCCCTTCGTACTTTTCTTGCCGCTTTCTCTTCACTCCACCGTTCCTGTTACTTTTGTGCAACTCTTTTAAAATGTCGCCCCTAGATTTTAAAATTTCATTTATTTGAGTTTTCCCACATTTAAATAAATCCGCTAGCCTTCTCTCAGATGCACCTTTATCTCGTTCTTCGATAACTCGAACCCTTTCCTCTAAACTTAAACAAATTCACTTTGACATCTTCGACTCAGTGGTGGATCGTGTGCCGTCACTAACGAAGTTATGGCGTTCCCCACGAAAAGACTCGCTGAATCACCTCTTAGCCCCATTGGTAGCGCAATGAGATTTTCTCTCACACCAAATTCAAACGTGTGCTCACTTTGTAATCATTAGTTAGGATAAGTTTCCTTTCCTTCTACGTAGCTGACTTTTTATCTCTTCCTATTGACCGACCGTCACAAAAAGTATAAATGAAGCGTCCGCAGCTGTGTAATGATATGTCTGATACCATCGGCTACAAAGAGTGAGACTTTTTCTCATCGCACGACCGCTGATGTTAATATTTTCGTGCACATAACTCAGTTGCATCTCTCGCCGTTGCCTCGGTGCGGCGCCGGAGAGCCCGGCACGCGGCCTCGAGCCTTCTCCCCGCGCGAGGCTACGATGCCTACTATGTTACAAATCACACTTAAATAATCCACACCCACTGGCAGGCCCTCCTTTGTCTGTGGCCTGACCTAATAGGCGGGTATGATTCCCAAAAGCTGGGAAAAACTCAGGTTTACGCAGGGGTTTACGACAATTTTTTTGCTGAATAGAGGGAACTTCCCTTGAAAGTGGTGGTCTTTGGTCGGGGTGAGGGGTGGTCTTTGAATAAGGGTAATGAATACCATGAACATAGGGGCATTACAATCGGTTCCGGAAAATACTGGTCGCTTGATAGGAGTGGTCGTTAAGAGAGGTTTCACTGTATATTTAAATCGATCTCCGTTGTAAATTCCTCTTACCTTATCTGAGTGAGCCTTTGTTTTACCTTATCTAGTCTTTCGATATATTGCGTGGTCAATTATCTAGATATGGAGGAAACGTCAAATATCACGTATATTACCAGAAGGCATAGTTTGGCTCGCTGTCTCCACAAACGAAGTACAACCCATCCTTAAATCTCCAGAAACGCCTTACCCACAGTTCATAGAATATTTTACAGATCTAGCAGATTCTCTCTAAATTTACCTCATTCTTTAACTAGCCTTTTCATTAATAACACTTCACAACTAACAAGTTTTACTTTGCAACTACACACTGTCCGTTTAATAAAACCAAGTTTTTAAGGGCAGGCATACAAATTCTTCTTACTTGGCGTTCGAAGTGACTCCGAAGTATTTTACTCGTTCGGTTTACTTAGAGTTTAATCCCGTTTATTTTGTATTTTATCACGTATTTTTTTAACCGTTTTAACCCAATGGGATAATACTGGGCACATTTTTATTAAGTTCAAGTCCTTATTCACTACTCCAGTTCGAAATCGGGCCTAAATCATATGCAAGTAACACTCAACTCTCAAGGTTCTTTTATTTCTGTATTTACTACCGTATCATATAAAAATAAGCTATTGTAGTTATTTAAGTTTGAAAATACAGGTTCTCCAACACCACTCTAATACGCGAACTGAAGTATTTCTTTCATGAACATTCACAACATGACAACAAAAAATGAAGCAATTATCGAGGTGTAATACTAAGGTCTATTATCAAGTTGCTGGCTTCCTTTAACCACGCAAGTGAAAAATGTTCTCTTTTGCTTACAGGGTTCCGCGATGGACTGGAAATCCCTCTTTGTTTTCGACTGGAGGGTGGTTTTGTCCCTGGCTGCCATCGCAGTTGCTGTTGCTTACATCCGCTACAAGATCCTTTTCAACCATTGGAAGCGTCGCGGCATCCCTGAGGTTCCTCTCAAGCCCGTGCCTTTCTTCGGACACGCGGCCAGCTTAATCCTCGCCTCACGCAGCTTCACCGAATTTTTCCACTATATGTACAAGAGCGCTGCAGGTGAACCTTTCGTGGGATACTTTCATGGAGCGCAGCCATCGATAATGATACGAGACCCTGAGTTACTCAAGTAAGAGAGAGAATATGCGTCTACATGTTTACGCTGCAAATCCATCAAAACACGAACAAAAACTGTGGAATAAGTTGGAAATAGCATTATAATTTTTTTGCCGTTGTTCCTACCCATTCATACCCATACCCTTCATACAATACAAAGGGTGACCGAAACCGATTATAAACAATTTATATTTTTAACAAAGAAAGTCCTTTGAAATTTTAACGGCTAACATAGCTGCAAGAATATTGGCTTCAATGGAAATTAGAAACACCTGACTTACATTGTAAACTAAAAATAATGGTATCATACCCCTTCTTCATTAGTTTCTTTCAAGCGTCTGAAGGAATTGCATTCCCCTAGGTGAAGGTAAAATACTGAGATGAGTACGGTTCCCGTTTTAAGGTAACTCGATTTTGCCGAAGCTTGATACACTATACATGGATACCATATTTTTATCAACTGCTCAATCAAACGTCGATTGTGTTGTGTCTGGTTTCCGTTCACTGGATTGATGCCTCTAAATTCACCCAGAATGAAATTAGATAAGGAGTCTTTTATTCCCTGCCGCACATGATAATAGGGTTTGGGTAGCATTAAAAAGCTACGACAGTTCCATGAGTTAAATTTTCATCATAATAACATTTCTGTATTAAGTAAACCATTACCAAAGCAAGTTTGTACAGTTATTAAATTCTTTACAAAATTTGTTCAACTACCCTCGTCGGTAGATTCTAAAGCAGATTTACATAAGACTACGCATTTCGGCCATTGTAGCAGCGTCTAATCGAGAAAACAGCGAAAGCGATTTTATGAAAATACATGCGGGTCTGTTTTCCGCACTGTCTTTAATGTATTTGGGGCTCTTTTCATGAAATATTTTGCTCTTGTGGATTTAGGCAATGAGAAATGACAGGTCTCATGTAAAATAATATAAAGAGGAGTTACGAGGTGATTACCATGGATTTATGATATCTTAAAGACTATGCAGAAAAATCGAAACTCCCCAAAATCTTTGCAAATTTTTACCATTACATTCACCGCATGTAAAATCACATTATCATCCCACATTTTTCAAATTAGCAATAGCTACAAAAGTAACTTTTAGCATTGATTTTCCAGGAATGCAGTTATTGGAGGCTGGATATCGTTTCAAGCTAAATGTTCGAAGGATTTTAATTTTATCACCGACCAACCCATATTTTTTTAGTCATTTTCAAGTTTGAAAGCAGTCAAGTAACGACCAGAATAATAAACTCTACATCAAACTAAACAATCTATATAGAAAATATAGCTGACAACAACATCTGGCAGTGGGCCCTCTTTTGGAACTTTCCTCCTCTGGGCTTTGCTCAATGTCATTGACTTAGGCCTGGTGTATTGGATTTAGTAGTTCACAATATTTTATCCTCTCACCGTTATCGAGTGTTATTGGATCAGCATTCACCCGAAGAAAATGAGAAACCAACGAACGAAACACAGAAATGTAAACATGCTATTTAAGACTAAGGCAAGAAATTCCAAGCTTCAAAAGAAGGTTGACGTTCAAAAAGTAATCCTGAAATAAATAAATTTATTAAGAAACCAATATCCTCAAATATCAAGGGTGGAAGCCTACCTTTTCTAATGAGGATGGAACGAGATCAACCGTCAACACCGAGACTGAAGATAAGAGAAAGAGAACTGTTTTGCCAGTGGGAGATATTGAACCACTGAAAATTAATATTGAAGCTGTAATCTGTGCAAACATTTGCACCAGCTGTACTACAAGAAGTTTTAAGAGAAAATTTTGCTATAGCCACAGCAAAAGCGGCTCCGAGCGACAAAAAAAACAGGCACCAGCAATCACTTTCATTTCAGTGTATGAGCCTGGCGTATCTATTTTGCCGACGTATCTATTTTGAAGAAGATATCTGGGATGAAGGCACCCAGCAAGATTAAATCATTACCTGAAATATCAAATCAGACAACCTTGGATAACGGCGGCGAGCAGGAGATAAGGTATCATGAACAATTAAATGCCGGCTGATAAAAGCATATCACCGACACTCGGCGACAATTTCTACTATTACTGACGATACATATCTTATTACGTATTTTTTACATTCATAAACGACCAACGCTCGGAAAATAAGATGAGTAATTTCGAACTTTACTCCTACATCTTACATCAACACAATCCCATGCAAGCCACATTTAGTGTGTGTGGCAGGGGGTCAATTCACACCAAACATACACTACATATCATGCATAAAAGGATCAGTAATTATATGCTAGCACTAAAAAATTTAAAAAAAGATAAATTAGCAAGGCAAGGGTGCAATAACATTCTGTTAAAATTCAAAGTTCACGAACTAGCCGTGAAAACCTTAGCGCTACCCACTGAAATTGCACAGTAGCAGTTAATCCATAGAAAAATTCATGGGAAAAAAATCATTCACCTTTCCCGGGACACGAACCCGGATCCCTGATTTCCGGCCAGATGCCCTACCAGTTGAGCTACTGAGACGTCCTCTTTATCCGTGGAAATTATAGAGGCTTTCGTAACAAGATGTAACCGGACGGCTGGACATGCAATATCACAAAGCAGCCGGATTTATAATTTTCACAGAGAAAGAGGATGTCTTGGTAGCTCAACTGGTATGGCATCTGGCCGGAAATCAGGGTATCCGGGTTCGAGTCCTGGTTAAGGCGAATGATTCTTTTTTCTCTGTGGAATATCTGCTGTTGCCGTTGCAGGTCTTAACCGCCTGCGAGTTTTATAGATGAAGTGGCGAAAATAGAAATAACAACTACTCGACTTTCTTTAAATCTATTTCGTCAGTACAGTCTGTCGGGTAAACTCCTTCCGTTCTGCCTTGTTTGCGAGAGTTCCTTCCGTTCTGCCTTCCTTGCGAGAGTTCCTTACCAGAGTCTCTCCTCCTAGCTTACTACCCAGCCGGCCTCACCGATCAGCTGACCGCCAAGGTCCGTAAATATCAGGCCGTGACACGCATTTGTCTAATGTAATCCGCCATTTTGTTTCGACATCGCGGCGGGAATTCGAATTTCCCATGCAAACAAACGTAGGTAATCGATGCAAAGAACCACAATTTGCTGTTTTACTATTGGAGACAAATCTATGAAATTTTTACCCTGTATAAAAGATATAAGGGCCTTTTGGAAGCAGTTCTCGCATCACATCTGGAGGTCGTGGGTTCGACTCCAAAAATCTTAGAAATCAGACATCCACCGCGCAAACGTACCATCGCCATATTTACAATGAACCACGATTTGCTGTTTTACTATTCAAGACAGGTATATGAATTTTTTACCCGATATAAAGAATATGAGGGCCTTTTGGAAGCAGTTCTCGTATCACACCCGAAGGTCGTGGGTTCGACTCCAAAAATCTTAGAAATTACACATCCACCGCGCAAACGTACCATCGCCATATTTACAATGAACCACGATTTGCTGTTTTACTATTGGAGACAGGTATATAAATGTTTTACCCTGTATAAAGGATATAAGTGCCTTTTGGAAGCAGTTCTCGCATCACATCTGGAGGTCGTGGGTTCGACTCCAAAAATCTTAGAAATCAGACATCCACCGCGCAAACGTACCATCGCCATATTTACAATGAACCACGATTTCCGGTTTTACTATTGGAGTCAGATCTATGAATTTTTTACCCTGTATAAAGGATATGAGGGCCTTTTGGAAACAGTTCTCGCATCACACCCGGAGGTCGTAGGTTCGATTCCAAAAATCTTAGAAAACTCGCTTCCACCGCGCCAACGTACCATCACCGTATTTACAAGGAACCACGATTTGCTGTTTTACTCTTCAAGACAGGTATATGAATTTTTTACCCTGTATAAAGCATATGAGGGCCTTTTGGATGCAGTTCTCGCATCACACCCGGAGGTCGTGAGTTCGACTCCAAAAATCTTAGAAATTACACATCCACCGCGCAAACGTACCATCGCCATATTTACAATGAACCACGATTTCCTGTTTTACTATTGGAGACAGGTATATAAATGTTTTACCCTGTATAAAGGATATAAGTGCCTTTTGGAAGCAGTTCTCGCATCACACCCGGAGGTCGTGAGTTCGACTCCAAAAATCTTAGAAAACTCGCTTCCACCGCGCCAACGTACCATCGCCATATTTACAATGAACCACGATTTCCTGTTTTACTATTGCAGACAGATCTATGAATTTTTTACCCTGTATAAAGGATATAAGGGCCTTTTGGAAGCAGTTCTCGCATCACACCCGGAGGTCGTGGGTTCGACTCCAAAAATCTTAGAAATCACACATCCACCGCGCAAACGTACCATCGCCATATTTACAATGAACCACGAATTGTCTGTTCTACTATTGGAGACAGATCTATGAATATTTCACCCCGGTGTAACATTCATGGACAAGTCTATAAATATTATACTTATTCTTTTTCTTAAACATTTTTTCTGCAACATTAATTTACTTAAAACATTACACTACCTATGTACACCAGAATGCTGCAATTTGAGTCTTATATGATTGATGGAACTGTCACATTAACAACCATGGAGTGAACAGATCAGATATAAGGAAAATATTTGAATGCCATGAATGATCGAGGTCAAACCAATTATCAGCAATGGCTGCTGAAAATTATTAATGGAATGTAATAATCAGTTATATTTGGCAGATAGATGTGTATTTAATCCATCTCTTGAGTTAATGATCTTCAACTGAGCATGTAAATTTTGATTTATTTATTTTCTTTACTTTCATGTTACTTTCGCTAGACGTATGTTTGTTTTTTGGGTGTTCCAACTGCTTCCAAAAGGCCCTTATATCTTTTATACAGGGTAAAAATTTCATAGATTTGTCTCCAATAGTAAAACAGCAAATTGTGGTTCTTTGCATCGATTACCTACGCTTGTTTGCATGGGAAAAGAAACATACGTCTATAATGACCCGCGAGAGTTTTAATCAAGAATTACTTTCACTATTTAATTATTACACAAAAATAAGGAAATACAGGCCAAAGTAAATAAACTTTCAAGATACCCAGACAGGATGAGGAATCGAAAAGAGGCATCATTTATTGCACTCAGTACTTTCCATGATAATGCCTCCAACATCTAATCAAGATAGTTAACATTTTGTTTGATTGGAATATTAAGAATTAGTACTGAATATTTCCTGCAAAAAAATTCGAGAAGGAAAAGGATATTTTAATCATAAAATAATATTCATTGACTTCATTCCAAAATTACAATCAATGTACTTCATTACATGACACCTTAATGGTTTAGTTTCAACTGGTTTGCTCATTCGCATACAGTGAAACTCACTTCATCCAACGCTGGTAAGTCATCTGCAACTTTTCAACCACTCTTAAACATTCCCTGATCACGCCTTCCACTTCCATTAATTTCAATCAACTTTCCTCATATGGTGACAGGTTGAAACATACAGAGTTGACTAGAGTCATATTCTGCAAATGAATGCAACTAGTTACAGTTGGAAGATCAGGAACTGCAAATACCATACTCATGTAATCGACTAAATGATCTTACATGCTCCTCCACTACTGGTGGCCTCGACATAACAGTGAATGGCATGGCTTACACAAACTCATTTCACACAACTCCACTAACTCATCTGCTCCTTTTCTTACACTCGTAAACATTCCTTGAGCATGCCAACCACATCAATTGATTTCAATCAAAATTCTGTATATGGTGACAAGTTTGAAGATGATGAATTGCCAGGGGTCGTATTCCGTAAAGGAAATCAACTAGTCAGAGTTGGAACAGCAGGATCTGCAAATGACTTACTCATGTTATTGACTGAATGAAGTTACATGCCCCTCCACTACTGGTTGCCTCGAAATATCAGTAAATGATATGGTTTCATTTAAATTTCACTCCATCGCAATCACGGAAATCCACTTCAACCAATTACTAACTCATCTGCTCCTTCTGGTATCTTCTCCTGGTTCACTGTAAATATGGCGATAGTACGTTGGCGCGGTCGATGTGTAATTTCTAAGATTTTTGGAGTCGAACTCACGACCTCCGGGTGTGATGCGAGAACTGCATCCAAAAGGCCCTCATATGCTTTATACAGGGTAAAAAATTCATATACCTGTCTTGAAGAGTAAAACAGCAAATCGTGGTTCCTTGTAAATACGGTGATGGTACGTTGGCGCGGTGGAAGCGAGTTTTCTATGATTTTTGGAATCGAACCTACGACCTCCAGGTGTGACGCGAGAACTCCTTCCAAAAGGCCCTCATATCTTTTATACAGGGTAAAAATTTCATAGATTTGTCTCCAATAGTAAAACAGCAAATGGTGGTTCTTTGCATCGATTACCTACGTTTGTTTGCATGGGAAATTCGAATTCCCGCCGTTCCTCCGAAACAAAATGGCTAAATCAAGGTGCATCATGGGATCGTGTCACGACCTGATATACACGGACCTTGCTGACCGCGAGTCTCACGTGGTGCCACCTATTGTCCTCGCCGCCGTGACTCACGACGGCGGGAATATGAAAGTCCGACAGTCCGCGAAAATCTGCTATTGAACATTCTGTTCGTTGGGTTAACTTTACGTCCTTATACCAACATTCAACTACCTATCCTATCCATTGATACACTTGTATTCAAACTGTTGGATATATTTACATTTATTCATAGGTATCCCTAATTGTGCGAGGAAAGAAGGACATTTTGAATCTGTCATTTCGGCAATCAATTTCGCTAATTTTATGATTATGGTCCAGTCTACCATAGTATGTTGGAGTTGGCAAAACATTTTTGACGTCATCAGTGAATATATATTATCTTGGAATTTATTTAAGACATAAAGTCCTACTTTCAACCTCCGGTGCATTACGGTACGGCACCTACATTTGGAAAATGAAGACACATTTCGTTTAGTTTCATTTAGTTAAATGAAGTACATACCGAATATGGCCCAAACAATTATTTATCATTTGGGAGGCTTTCGGGTGGACTACTAAAGGTGATGCTTTCCTGTCCATGAATTTGAGAATTATTAAATACGTGGAAGTGACGTGGAGGCAATGATTGTGGACAGGCATGAGTCCATGCTAATCTCTGAGTAGGCTAACCTCCTTCACATATTGCACGAAATGTCTCGTTTCTCACGGCGCCCGCCGCAGAAGTTCCTTTTCTTATTTCCTTTCGAGCGTTGTCGCCTCCACAGAAAGGGCGATGGAAGCATTTCTCTACATTCTTGTGCCACGATGCAATGTTTCTGGCGCGAGGTATTTCACAGTCGACGCCCATGCGCATCATGAATGACCCACACATTCCACCATTTTGTCTTTCTTAAATTTAAGTGTGAAGAAGAAAATATACATTCGGATAACAGGGCAGATGGAAAGGAGAGAACCAATCAATTTATTTATGTGCTTTTATACTTTTGTCACGCCTGTGACCAGCTGTATTGTTATTTGTAGTGCGATAGAGAGGGTTCGTGGACTAGAGAATATTTTTTAAGTTCGGTGGCCGTCTGTAGGAAATGGAGAGGCAACGAGGCAGGAGAGAAGAACTGACGCAACTGTTTTTCAGAATGGGAAAGAGGTCCTTGAGAAAGGTTTTGAGTTTGTGGGAACCGGGGAAGAAAGTGGCGCAGAGACTCAGTCCAGTGTCTGAAGATGGAGGTCTGTCTTTTGAAATGTATTTGGAAGAGTGGGGGAGGATTTTCTTGTGGAGGAGCTTTTCAGGATATCCGCGTTTGCGGAGAGCAGAATGAAGATTATTTAGGTATTTGCTGAGGGAAGAGGTGTTATTGCAAATTCTTTGTCCGCGGATGGAAAGGCAGTTAGGAATGGAGCGCTTGGTGTGAATAGGGTGGCAACTATTGTAGTGGAGATATTGTTGGTGATTGTGGACAGATGTTGTGAATTTATTGTCTTGGAGCCGAATGTCTACGCCAAGAAATTTAATGGAGGAGTCAGAAATGGAAGAGATGAATTTTACTGAAAAGGAGGAGTTCAGAGAGGAAATGAAATTTTGGAGAGAGTCATGACCGTGCGTCAAGAGAAAAAAGATGTCATCGATGAAGCGGACCCAGAAGAGAGGTTGGTTGGTACTTTGGGAGAGGAAAGATTCTTCAAGGAACCCCATAAAGAGGTTCTCATACGATGGGGCCATCCTAGTTCCCATCGCCGTGCCACTGATTTGAAGGTAGAAAGATTTATTGAAGCAGAAGGCATTCTTTTTTAGCACAAATTCAGCTATTTTTAACGGGAAGTCCGTTGAGGGGACTTGAGGGTCGGAGCGTTGATTGAGATACTACTTAAGTGAGTATAGGCCTTCAATATGGGATATGAGGTATACAAGAAAGTGAAGTCAATAGTGGCCATAATTAAGTTAGAAGAGGGGGGAATGGAAATGCTGTTTAAGCGTTGAAGGAAATGATAGGAGTCTCTAATGAAGGAAGGAAGACAGAATACAAGGGGTTGCAGGTAATGGCAAAGGAAGGCAGAGATTCATTCAGTAGGAAAATTGAAACTGGATACAATTGGTCGGTAAGGAAAGGTAGGCTTGTATATTTTGGGGAGAAAATAAAGTTGAGGTGTTCTGGGGTTAGGAGGTGAAAGAAAAGAAATGTCTTTCGGTGATAGTCCTTCATTAGGAACTGCCTCTTGAAGGAAGGATTCTATTTCTTGTTGGAATTCGGGAGTTGGAGAGTGGGGTAGTGGTGTGTAGGTGAAGGAGTCGCTTAGACTTACATATACATTGGTCTTAGGCATGAAAGAACCTCCGTAAAACATAATTTTATCGTTTATCATAACCTTATTTTTGTTCTTTTCCAAGCCAAAAAAACTGATAGAGAAGTATATCAATGATATACTTCATTATAATCATCTATTATTTCGTCTCCTTTTTAAAGGCATATTTTTGTGAAGGACTTTCATGCATTTGTGGACAGAGGCTTTAGCCTGGATGAGGACATTGATCCATTGAATGCCAAGGGGCTGTTCAGTCTCAAAGGGCAGCGATGGAAGGAAATGAGAGCCAGGTTGAGCCCTACGTTCAGTTCGGGACGAATGAAGGCCATGTTCCCCATCATGCAAGCATGTACGGAGCAACTCTACAAAAGTTTCAGTAAAAGAATCCAAAAGAGCGGTGGTGAAGCAATAGTTGAGGTTAAGGTGAGTGGACTTTTACAAGCTTTGAGGAAGAAGCACACCTAAGTACTTCTATGTTCATTTTCGGTTTCAAACTATATATTTGTATGTAAGATTGGTATATTACATGAACAATTGAATTCACTAATAGGAAAACTAATCTCAGCTTTTTTCTTACGCAATACTGTCAATAATGTATCAAAGTGCCTTTGTAATTTTTCTCCACGAAGGAGTGTATGGCCTGCTACTCAACTGATGTCATAGCCACTTGTGCATTTGGGATACACTGTGACTCATTGGAGAACCCGCAAACCAATGAATTTCGAAGAATGGGGAAGCTAGTGTTTGATATAACTCTCAAAAGAAGAATTACTACGATGGTGAGTTTGACCCGCGACGGGGACGCATGTTCTCTAGCTCTAGTGAAAAGGAGGGAGTGAAGTGGAATTTCCTCTCCAACTTTTCAGTGCTCATAGGAAGACTATCCAAAGAAAAATGGGATCAATCAAATGTGTATTAGGTTTTTTGAAAAAAAGAATGATTTTCATGTCACTCATAAGAGATAGGATTACACCCATGTTACGTAAACTGGTGTAACTATTTAAAATCCCTTATTTTATTTTTTTAATTTGGTGTCAAATAATTCCATGTAGAAGTCCCTCTTATCAGAAACAAGTGACTATTGTTCCAAGGAACGGCAAAAATGCCACTATTTTCCAAAAGTTTTTGGGTAAACTAAATCCATTACGGCGGAAAGAAAAAAACTGTGAACTTCACTGAAATAATTAACTCACGACCCGGGTTTTGGCAATTTATGCCATCTTCAGGTGATACATTATGCAGTCTTCAGGTGAAGATGGCATAAATTGTCTAAAAAGTTAATTACTTACGTGAAATACGCAGTTCAATTTTTCTTTCCATCATGGAAAAGTTTCACAAATTACCCCTGAAACCGTTCGGTTTGTTAAATCCATTACATTTTACCCTTTGAAAACGAGCACTCTGCCTCTGGCTTTAAGTTCATTCAACACTTATTTTTCAGTTAAAAATTGCTCAAAAATTACAAAAACATTGTAATATTACTTTTTTAAATACATAATATTGAAATTAGAAACTTTTAAGATCGACAAAACTTAGGAAAAATTGTGGGCTCTTCCGAAAAAACTATACTAATTTTAGTTTACGTCTTTTCTAGAATATTCTTGCACGTTTTGATACAATACACAATTTAAATGCATAGGATTTCAAACGAAATTGGTGAATACTCCTGATTGGATTAAAATAAATTAAAATTTAATTAAAATCATAAATTTATGTTAGCAATTAGCTTCAATCGCATTCCACCCGTTAGTGAATTTTACACTAAAATATCTTGGACATGACAAGAAACTAATGTTCTTTGATTTTAATGTCATTACAGCTATTTTTCATATCACCAAAACTAATGAAATGGAGTGGATTGAAATTCACGGATGATGAAACTTCTACTTTCTTCAGTAATTTTGTCAAAGATATGGTCAAGCAGAGAGAGAAAGCCATTGAGCAGAGTGAAAAAAATGGAAAGACAGAAAAGAAATATGAAGACTTCATCCATCACTTGGTTCTCTTAAAAAAGAGCGGTTTCCATTTCAAAGATGAAAATGATGAAGGAGAGCAAGATGAAAGCGATATCCTAGGACAGAATAAACTTAGTGATAAGCCAGGTGAGAGCTGTCTTAAACTATTTCCGTTACCCTCTACGACGCTCTATCCTTCTCATATCTTTGCAATTGCTCAAGTCAATCTGAGATTTAAATAATTATATAGGATTATATTTTCACTGTATGACCTAAATTTTTTTATCCATGTGGTTATTTTGTCATGTAATCGCTTCGTCAGCAGAGCAAGCATCCTGGTCGAGTCTCGACAATGAAGACTTGACAGCCCAAGTGATGCTTTTCTTTTCCGCTGGTTTTGAAACAACATCTGCCACGCTGAGTTTTGCGCTTTTCGAGTTATCTGCATCAGAAAATGGGATGGTTATCCAGGAGAAGCTGAGGGCGGAGGTAGACCGAGTGGTGGCTGAAGATGGTGGGAAGTTAACCTATGCGGGTCTTCAGAGGATGCTTCTTCTGGATCGGGTAATCAAAGGTCAGTCTCCACATTTATATCCACAAGGAACACAAATACTCCCACATATTGACAAAAAACGCAGCCATTGAACTTCACATAGTTAACAAAACCCTGTTTATTTTAAATGCACATTTCTCGTGTTTCATGGCATATTTTTCATCTTTCGTGTGTAAATTTTCTTCCCAAAAAATTTCACACTAAATTTATACATTGCATATTAGCTCCTCTATGACTTGAGAACCTATGCCTTTGATTGACACTTAATATTTTGACCCCTCTAAATATGTCATCACAGACATATTCCCTTTTCCTTGCGTGGTCAAACGTGAATTGCTGTATCCCCCTTACGTTTTTCATGAATTCGACTCGAAGTACAAATACTATATCGAGCACAGCAGAAAAACCTGTTTACGAAATGTTCTCATCATCAAATACATTTACAGTCCGGGCCGAAAAGATATCCTAAATGAAAAGGACAATATTTTGTTTAAAAAAATAGGTGATAACGGTATGTGGCACTGGTCCCATTGTTATAACATTCTAGTTTCTCGCTGGAATGAAGCAATCTACGTTAAAAATAAATTTAATACATACCATATTTATAACATGCCTTTAAGTGAGGACACTACTCAGTTCACATTCTCCGTTCTTCATATGTTATTATCATGATAGATAATTATATTTGCCATAAGCGTGAAATAAAAACTCCGAGGTTGTTAAAAAAATTTATCTTTATTTTCTTAAGCTTCAGAGACTTCATCATCCGTATTGTCTTTTCGCCATATTTGCATATTATCTGACAAAATGTTAAGCCATGTATACGCAAATATTTGAACGAAAATACATCACGATGCCCTCACGAAGAAAGAACTTCCGCAAGTCCTCTTTTCGTCCTATTTCAGCGAAAAATATTAAACAAATTTCCTTGCTAGTCTATAGATTATGCATATTTCACATATAAACTACAAATCGATTATTTTAGAGAATATGATGTGGTGAAATTCTCAATGAGGAAAATCGTTTGATCTGCATATGATCTGGTTGGCGAGCACTTAAACTGCCCAGCACATATCTCAAGAGTGAATAACTACTTCAAATATGAGAATATTTTTTCTAACAAAAGGTATGATTTCATAAACCATGGCACAAAGTTCCATTAGTCATTCATCATGTGGAGCATCAGTTATTTTGATTATCGCTAGCAAATCTCAGCACGCTGAATTAAATTTTTCAACCTGGACTCCATTTCATTCAGTTGCGATATGCACATTTAAAAACAGATGACGGATGAACATGAGCTTCATAGGTCAAAAAGTATAATTCTAACTGGAAATGTTTTTTTCCTTTTCATTATCTTCATCAGAAACCTTGAGGATATATCCACCAGCAGGGGTTCTTGGTCGGAAGGCTGAGGAAGACTACAAAGTTCCCGGAACTAATTTAATCATTGACGCAGGGACACAGTTATTCATTCCTATATACTCTATGCAGCTGGATGAGAAATACTTCCCAAATCCTACAGTGTTTGATCCAGACAGATTTTTGCCAGAGAACAAGGAGAACATTCAGAATTTCTCATATTTGCCATTTGGAGATGGACCTCGCATATGCATTGGTGAGCGGATTATTTTTTGCTACTTTACTTTCTCCATGAGATAATTGATATAGGTTTGTTCTTATAGTCACAAAACTGACCAACCACGCACGAATTATGAAGCTTTTCTTTTCCCATAGTAAAACCTGCTGATTAGTTATTTGTATTATTGGCTAAAAGAGGCAGAATACACATCCATCGCTCCTAATTAGTTGTATCGAGTTAGAGACTTGGGTACTACACCTGTATCTAAACCATTAAACGTTCGGTTCTTGCACTATTTCGGAAGTTGGTATTGAGTAAACTTCTTCCCCATGATACATTTCGAAAGAGAGCGATTTTTGAAAGACAAGTATTATCAATCAGTAGATACGCAATCACTTACAGCTTCAATCATCTTTCTAAACCTCATCTCCATTAAAACGAAGTAGTGAATAATTTATGCCTGCATATTCAAAAGTTATGGCGAAACATTTATTTATAAAATTATTTCTTGCTTTCTTGACGTATGAAGGAAATTAGGATGGCATGACAATGGAAAAATATTGTGCCACATAAAATAGATGTTTCTCCTAAGGGGAAAAAGCCTTGATTCGGAAAAAATAGC
Organism: Platycnemis pennipes; assembly: GCA_933228895.1. NCBI lineage: Eukaryota > Metazoa > Arthropoda > Insecta > Odonata > Platycnemididae > Platycnemis > Platycnemis pennipes. The sequence goes on from OW121847.1 coordinate 113,704,773, forward strand.
TGATCACAGGTGACCATAAGACATTTTTAAATTATATTTTGTTACTTACGTTGAAATCCTTCTTGGTTTGCCTGAAATACCTAAAATAAGTTTCCATGTATCACAAGCAAAGTCTACTAGGGAAGAGCCCGTTATACACCTAAACCATTGCGTCACTTTCGACAAACCAATTTCGCTTGATTTGCATACTACAGGGTCATGGACGCTATTTATCACGAAAAGGGTCATTTACCTGCTGGAAAACTACCAATTTTTTCCAGAGAAATACTTCCGAGGCGTATCCTCTTTTGGAGGAAATTTACACAAATGGAAATAATAACAATACAAAGTAAAAATAGTGCTGGATGAGTTGAATGACCCGCAATAGCCAAGGGACGGAGGTTTAACCAATCAAAAGAGCGCGTAATAGAACCTAGGGTGCGGTAGACGTGGAGGATCAAGCGTTTAAGTAAGTCTCCTTCTAAGAATCCTTGATCTGCTGGTTTGAAGGCTGAACCTAGAGGAGGTAAGCAGTGTTTTCTTGTATGGTGAAAGAAAGGCAAGTCATTGCATAATGGATCTTAAATATTGAATAACTTTGATGGAGTGTACTTAAAAACCAGCCATGTATTTGTAGTCAAAACCAAATAAAAAGTTGGATCTGGTTGGTGTGGTAGATTTTGGCTTCGTATGCCATTAAATTAGATTTAAATACATCTGTAACAAACGCATTGCTCTAAGTATCAATGAGTATATAGCACTGCATGAAACGTTAAATCAAATTAAGCTAACAATAAGATGGTTTATGACAGCATAAATGATCATTTCGTGCCTGTTTTCTCCTCCTACTCCTTTAGGCGAAAGATTTGCTCTGATGCAAGTTAAACTAGGACTAGCTACTTTGCTATCCAAATTCAAGTTTGAAGTCTGCCGTGAGAAAACTGACGTCCCACTCAGGTTCCAGAAAACAGCTTTCTTGCTGACAACAGAGCAAGGAATATGGCTGAAAGTGAGACCTCGGTGAGGGAAGGGAATACAAAACATGCGTTATGGTTGTATATACAATACAACATAATGGATTATTCATAGCCATCGTTCGATTCATTCCTCTCAAAATAGAGTGAAAATATCCGAGTTTTCATAACATCTGGATTAAAACTTAGTATTCAATTGCCAAAAGTCGGGACAATGCTTGGATGATTTTGAGAGTAAATCACTTTAACGTTCGGTAAACCTTTACCTTGATTTGAGGATGGCAATGAAGTCATACTGTCTATTATTAATTGTAAAGAGCCATTTATATTTTATGTATGTACAATGTGATTTGGAAAAAGTAGGTATAATATAAAATAATAATAAACCCTGTTGAATAGTATTCCTCTGTTATATAAAAACAATATTAAAAATTCCCTGATAAAATCAACGTGGTAGAGGGGTGTTAAAATTCCTTTGTTTGCCGCAAAATATCCCTGCTAATGAATTTAAGAAAGTTTACGCCATGGGAACGACGGATACTCTTTTTATCGTAAGTGAAATAATGGGAAAAATGGCGAGAAGCAAGAAGACATCCTTTCAATTTTTATAGATGTGGAAAGAAACACTAAAGTGTCGACGGAAGAGATGCGAAGACGTATGATAATGAGGGGAGTTCTACAGAAGTATTTTAGACAGGTGAAGACAACGTACGACAGAATAAGACACAAGGTAAGAACCATGGTTGGTATTATGGGAAGGTTTCCAAGACAGTAGCATTGCATCAAAATTCAATAATATCTGTACAACAAGTGGCGCACCCAAAGGGGGAGGGGGCAAGGGGGCCCTGCCCCCCCTCCCTCCCCTAGCTCTCTACAAAACCCAAATTAATCTTCAATTGGCCAGTTACAGTCACGTGGTAGCAGCAATTGGAAAAATAGGAAAAACTTGTCACATCATTTTACTCGAGCATGACTAGACCAAAGATAAAAGAAAGGCTCTTTTATCTATACTGGGACATATAAATAACTTAGCATTGGCCTAAATTTTATGACTATTTTAACCTGTAAATCTGATATGGCTACTTATAGGATGCATAGGGGGCAAATTCCTTGAAAAATCTGTAAAATCGAGTGGAGACGGAAATAAGGGAAGGGGTCGCATAACTTCCAAAGGGACCACAATGATGAGTCAAGTTCATTCCGTAGATTGCTGTTGTTCGTTTATTGTAACAAATTTCCATTTGCAATTGTTAAGCCTCTCATGAAAGTACGTACGATACCTTACGTTGGAGTGGTTTCAATAGATAATGACCAAAAAGGACGTTTTGTACATATGTACAATCCACGCGAAAATACTTAAGTTGAAGGCTGCATATCTCAAAAACGGAAGAAGCGACATTCATACAGAGAATATCAGCTTGTAGATAATTCAGTCTTTCGTTTGATGCAGGAAACATACTTTTTTTAATAATTACTTTTGTGTAATCTCTTTACAGGGATGATGAAAAATTGCAAGATTTTTTTCGAGTAGCATAGGACAGCGTCACTTTGGCGGTTGTCACAACAATATGAAATGAACAAATGAAAGGGAATTTCGATATAAAATGAATTGTATTTTGTTATGATTTCCTTTGAGTTTAAAATGATTTACATATATTCTTTAAAGTTATTGTAGCAAATTTACGAAACCGGGTTTTCTCCGTAAATATGCAACAGTAGAAGCACGCGAACACCTTCGTCTTTAATTTGAAATTTCTAATGAGCATTCATTAACGTCCCCATACAGTACGAAGTTTGATATAGGCACATATGGAAATCATATATTTTCCATGTATATATTCAGTGGCAGACCCATCGGGTCGGAATTTAAATCTAGGCCCAAACTGACCTCCATAAATATTTTAGTAATAGAACCACATACTACCTGTGCATATTAATCTTTTCAAAATCCGTCTTCTTTTATCAAAGAATTAGCCTAAAACCGCCGTTTTTGAGTCTTGAAAATCCAAAAATTTCGGACTCGAACCCTACTTCGGACCCTGACACCCCGGTTTGGCCCCCCATGGTCCAAACCTAGATCCGCCACTATATATATATGTACATAGGTACGTATAATTTACTGTATTACAGCTGTAATACATCAGAATATATATGGAAATTTTTAAGTATTTTTTTTCCCTGGAATACATCTGTATTTCATATGTAAATGAGAAATTCGATATTTTCAATGAAATTATCCTCTTGAAAAGCAATGTGGATGCATTTGCATGGCCTAAGAATGTAGCTGTTTTCTTATGAAAACAATAATATTGTTTAAATGTACGTAGGATAACGATTAAAAATTATAGTGAGCGAATCGTGAATATGGCGGTCAATTAAATTTCTTCTAAAATACATCTTATTTCCATGCATAAAATTGATGTATATATACATCAGAAATATATAAGGATATTTGGTGTATTTGGGATATTTGGTAAGGATTGCATCTTTACTCTTTATTTAAATTAATTCGGTGTTTTCAATTAAATTATCCTGTTAAAAAATAATCTGGAAGTATCTGCATGGTCTACGAATGTGGTTGTTTTCTTATAAAGACAGCAGAAACGTTTAAATTGACGTAGGCTGTCGATAAAATAAGTTATAAAGGTATGCACGAAACTTCGTTGCACTATGCGCGTATGTTTTTTTAATAAACAGTTGCAGTAACTGATTGTGTCCTCTCGTTAACTACACGGAACGTTTTACTCGATTTGAAATTCATTGCGTTGAAAATATACAATCATAACAACAGACCTATGGAAACATAGCATTGGTAATGTAAGTTATTCATTAAATGTATTCGCCGAGTCGATTTCATGAGTAGTAGTAGTTTTATATTTTTTGAAAACGAGTTCGGAGCGAATGCGGAAACGCCGATCGACGTATGCGTTGAGTAGAACGATCTAGAGTTCAGTATTGATGGTGAAACTTCAATTTTTCCGTTATTTCAGCACGCTTCATACGTAGCTTTTTACTTACTTTTCGAAGAAGGTTGAGCTTTTCAATTTATAATTTTCTTTTTACCTCAGACCTTCCCAAGGCTAATGCTAAGCAGTTGTCTCACGTTTAATATCGGGAAGTATAGGTAGTCGCGTAGTTTTGATATCTACAGTCGGCGCAGAAATTATGTGCTCTCGAGTTTGAAAAAAATAACAAATTAAAAGCTACGCCTACAGAAAATTAATCACACCATAATTTTTCTTATTTCATTATGCGTTATTGGATAGCAGACCTACATTTTTAAAACGCATTTTCATATTTTTACAACAGCTGTAATGTGAAAAGTGCCGGTTTTAGACGGTGTTCGAGCGAAGCGCCGACTTTGATGACTCGTAAATCAATAATAAGGCGTTCAATTGCAACCAAAGTTTGAAGAATGATAGATATATATGTTTACCATGCACTATGTATGTTTTCAGTGTGATACTTTAATAGAAGAAAAGTTGTTATCAATTTTATAAAAAGTTAGCATTTCAAAACTGGGGTGTCGTAGAATTTCGTTCTTGGTCGCGTTATAATTCACATGTCATGAATGTATCCTATATGTAATTGGCTAATATTTCAACACATGCGTTTAATTTAAAGCGATTGGTATTTATACTGGCGAAAGCGAGCTATCTCGGCAAGCGACCGGCGTGGTTTAAGCCTTGCAATGTTGCCTATAACATACCTACAAATATCATATGCCTACAATAAAATAACGCCTACAACAACGCAGAATGAAATGAGAAAACGTACGGCGTGATTAGTTTTTCTGTAGGCCTAGCTATGAATTTGTTATTCGTATTCAAATTCGAGTGCACATAATTTCTGTGTTTGTTTAACAAGTGTTGGCAGTAGTCGACACTTGTAAAACAAAAGAACATCGCGATAAAATGCGGGACTTTTGGGTGCCCTTTTAATTCTTCATAAACAACTTTTTTACCACATTATCCCTATTTAAATATTTTTGCAAGCAATAACAATCTTTTTAATGTTAATTTTAAGGCTGTTGCGATATATCCGTCGTCAAATCAACATATACGGCGATTATTTTCCTGGGACGAATTTGGTTTGGTCCTCCTTTGAACGTGCTAAAGAGGTAACCAAAACGGTAATAACCAGTAATATTTACATGCACTGTGAAGCGGATCTGAGGAAACGAACGTGCTAACGAGGAATACGTGCTATCAAGGAACGTCCTAACGAGAGTTCCCTGTAGACAGTACCAATTTTGTGCAGCGTTCAAAATCAGGGCGGAGTCGCTAGGGATGAATACGTAAATAATTTTACTAATCGGGTAGTGTCCATTAAAAAAAAGTGAGTCACAACCTCTGAGGTGGGGGGGGGGGGGGCGGCAATGCCCCCTCTGTCCTCCTCCCCCGTTGTTGTGCCACTGCCTACAATCCATCATACCATGCTTATTGAAAATCTTGATCTCAATAAAAGCAATTGGAATTTTATTTGAATCATCAAAACTATATTAGTAATTAGGTTTAATCTATTTCTCCAGGTCATTAATTCTAAAATAATTTGTCGGTCATGCCCGTGCACTAATATCTGTATCATTCTCTTCCATCTTAGCTCTTTCTTATAGCACCAAAGTTAATGAAATGGACTGGATTGAAATTTACGGATGATGAAACTTCTACTTTCTTCAGTAATTTTGTCAAAGATATGGTCAAGCATTACAGATTCATACATTCAGAAGAGACACACTTGAATTATTCCCTGATAATCTTAATTAAACACCGGGGGTAAATATAGCCATTCAAGTTCATCAAATTTACAAGTATCCACAAAGTTTCCAGCCTTTTTGGGCATCTTTTTGGCACATTATTCATGTTTATTCGTATGAGCAAAACGTATGTACTCCTTTCTACAGCTATTCCATTGCAACTCTATTACTTGGGAGACTTTTGGCTTAAATAATCGCATCTAATTAAAGCTAGTTTCACACGTTATCAACAGAGATAATCGAAATTAACATTTTTCCAAAATACTTCGTGACTATGGATAGAATTAGTAGTAGGTACGTACAGATCTTTTTATTCATATTAGGTTAACAACTCCTCAGACAAACTCTGGAAAACCTATGTTGTTTGCAATCCCTCCTTTTCCCTTCAAACAAATGTTTTTTAGTATTTTTTTCTTTCATTAATATAGTACCTTAACACCCGAAAATTATGCTCTCTTTTCTTATTTAGTTTCCTTGTCTGGAAACACAATACGTATTTCAGTAAGAATGTGTGCAATGAAACTCTTTGATGATAGGAAACGTACTCTCATTGGAAGATTTGGGAAAAGCTCATAGTACGAATCAATCAGTCAGCAGGAAATAAAAATAATAATACTGTAAATAGTAGCAAATATTCCACAGAGAAAAAAATAATTCACCTTGACCGGGACTCGAACCTGGACCCCCTGATTTCCGGCCAGGTGCTCTACCTTATCTCCTCAGAAAGTAAAAACGCTATTAACAACCACTCATGCTTCGCATCGGCATTAATTTCAACCATTCCGTTGGTTCTTTCCTTTTCCAGTTGCTCCTCCTGGTAGACAGTCTTATTACAGTTCCAAATACTCTGTTTCTAAACTTTTTTGCAACTCCTCTATGTTTACGCCGCATTTATTGAAATGTTATAAAGGTTTTACAGTATAGCTGCCTCGAAAATGGAATGATTAAAAATGTGCCTGGTCGCCTCCGGTTACGATAAACGAAACTAGCATATCACTGCATAGTTAAGTATGTGATGATTCACAATGAATGACTTAAACAAATGTTGTCATCCATATTCCTCTAGCACATTCAGGTATGACAAGTACATTTCTTCGAAATTAATCAATAAGCTTAGGTTTCAAACCGGATCGGGCATTTCATCTAGTAGAAATATGCGCTTTTGAAAATAATATTAAATGACTCACACCAAATAGGTTTTCTCGAATCAAAAACTGAAATGCTTCCAGAATGTATCATTTTCCCCTACATTTCCTTCTTCAGAGTCCTTGAGGATATACCCACCAGCAGGGTTTTTGGGTCGAAAGCCTGTGCAAGACTATAAAGTTCCCGGAACTAATTTCATCATTGACGCAGGAACACAGTTGTTCATTCCTGCTCACTGCATCCAGCTGGATGCGAAATACTTCCCAAATCCCAATGTCTTCGATCCAGACAGATTTCTTCCAGAAAACAAGGAGAAATTGCAACAGTTCTCATACTTGCCATTTGGAGACGGACCTCGCATATGCATAGGTGAGTGAATTACTGATTGTTAGTCTATTTCCTGCATATGGAAACTGATATGGGTGGGTTTATTTCTGCCCACCATGATTTCGACGTTCAATATCACTATCAAGGTATGAATGACACTGTATGCGGAAACTATAGTAGGAAGATGTAAAGTGTGGAACGCACCAAGTTGTAATTCTTTTCTGTGAAACCATTAAATAAAGATAACTTACTTATACCTATAAAATACTTAGTTATACATGTATAATAAAGTTAAGCCTGCAACTTTAAATTGTATGGGTGGGTGCTTTTAAGCTAGGAAACTGAGTAAAAATGTTTTTCTTCCTGGAGCGACTCTCCTCATAAAATACAGTTATTAGTTAAAGTTAGCTGACAAGTTAAACGTTTTCTTCGTTCGATACGGTTGCATATACCATCGTCTCTCCTAAACAGCTATTCAAATGGGTCTGGGCGCTAAGCAGATGTCCAAATCATGTCGGTTCTTGCACCATCTCGAAAATGGATTACGTGTAAATTCGTTTAATTCTAAACGGTATCGACATTTTTCGAGACACGTTAATCCACTACGCCCGTGTTCTAAAAAATTATGAACACAATCCCTGAAAAAACATAGTGGTTTATATTTAATTCTCTCTTACTTACTGGTCTTACGACTACAAGTAAAAACTCCATATATATACACACATTCAAACGTGAGCAAACTCTGAAGCGAATACGAAACACCTCGTCGGCCCAGGAAATGAAGACCCTTGGGAAGGAAGATATGTCGAATACTTTTATTTTAATCCTTCTATATTTGCCAGAAATTTCTTAAATTAAGTTTACAGAAACATAAGAAATGGTCGCAAGAGAAAAGCTAGATAAACCCATGAAGCCCCTTTATCTCGAATCGCGCGGCGGATAATGGGGTCGTTTACCATATTTTTTATTGCCGTATCTGATTGAGTTTGTAAAATAAAAAGACCCGTATTTTTCCGTGTTTTGATCCGTCAATTATTTCCCGAGTTATAAGCGGCGAAGAACTGATGTTTTTAACGCTTTCGGAAAAGTGGGCGTGGTGCCACCTCTGACGTACATCGACTTCGTCCCTACACAACTGAGCCCGCGAAGCTACTTTGCCTTATCGCAATGGGGGGGACACAGCTGACTCGGCCAATGGGAGCGATTGCGACAGCATCTGTGCGAGCAGACTCAACAGCAAGAATCCCCCTCCACTCCCTTCCCCTCCCGTAAAAGCAGTCAAGGATGAGATGTGGATGACGTAGTAAGTCTCACAGCAGCTTGTTTGGTGGGCGTCACCTTTTTCTTATTTTAATTTTTGATTTATGATTGAATGGTTGTGGTTAGAAGATTAATGTTTTCAATAAAATACTTTTTTCGTTTTCATCTAACGATTTCGTGTACGAAATTGCGATTTCGGTTCCGAGGAAACGCCTCCATTCATGAACCGATACCTGTGTGGTCATGGACGCTCTTGGTCACTAAAAGGGTCGTTAACTTATGCGCCAACTTTCCATGCAACGTGCCATTTCCATTCTTCATAATAATTTGTTTAGTAATTCATATGTCAGTTATTGGTGGCCACATATTCCCCCCTACAAGGCAATGGAGTTTCTTCCGATTATAGCCTGAAATGCTTCGCCCATTGTGACGTTTTGGTCATCATATCACTCTCAACTCTGTTCTCGGATGAGATTTTCCACCTGTGAGGCAAAACTACGGATTAATTCCGCTGTTTATTCAGGGAATGATTCCGGTGCGTAAAGTTTTTGGTATCACCTATGCATGAATACAAATAAAAACCTAAAACAATACAAAAATAGATCAGAGTGAGTTGAATGACGCACTATGGGCTCGGTGACGGACGTTAAACGACGCAGATTGGCGTTCATTTGAACTTGGGATTTGGAATTTTGAACGTTACTTTCCTAAGTCGAGGTACGCGCGAGGAATTGGCGAGAATTATACGATATGAAGTCTGCTAATTTAATCTGTTGCATTGCTACGAGGGTGAATTTGGAATTAAATAAATATTGGAGATCAGGTGGGCATGTTGGAAATTGATTACTCTTCCCAAAGACATTAGTACGAATACCTATATATGCAGCAAACAATAGTTCCAGGTATGAAGAAGTTTACAGAGATCCACAATTTTTAAAAGCATAGCGGTGTAATGTTCGTTAAATACTTTAACATTAAGTTGTTACTTAACAGTATAACACTTATTTTTACCCTATTTTTTCTCTTCCTCCTTCTATTAGGTGAAAGATTTGCCCTGATGCAAGTAAAACTAGGATTAGCTACATTGCTATCCAAATTTAAGTTTGAAGTAGATCGTGAGAAGACTGACATCCCTCTTAAGTTCAAGAAAACAGCTTTTATGCCAACAGCAGAACGAGGAATATGGCTGAAAGTGAGACATCGCGAATAGAGTAATTGAGAGGAAGAACGCAAGTATGTTTATGCTTCACAAACAATCGTTAACGCATGAATGTAAATAAAATGCATCTTAATGGACTATGTATTGCCATCATTCAAGTTGTTTATGAAAATGTATTCCTAAAAATTCTGGATCAAAGGGTTAGTGAATTGCCAACAGTATAAAAAATGATGGAGTGATTTTGAGAGTAAATCATTGAATTTTCAGGTTTATATTGAGAATACTGATGGTAATGAAATCTGGCTCACTACGTAAATGTTTAAAAGTTAATATTCCTTTTTATTGTTTGTGTACTCTGTGGTATTTAAGAGAAGAATATAAAAAATGCCTTCACAATGTTGTCTTCCTCTGATTTCTTTAACCAATCTTACTAAGACTTCCTGGTACAACCAACATCACCCCCTAACACACACCCTTACTGGATAGTCTTGTAAATAGATAGATATAGCGTAGGTACATGATGGGTACCTATTCATGATCCCCTTTTCGGCAGGACGAATACCGAAAAATTAGTGTTTTGATGTCGGTTATAGATTTAATCTTTCTCTTCACGACAAATTATTAATTTACCGCACCATAATATATGTAAATTGATTACATCGGCTAACGAAGATTCACAAGAAGCTTTGTTCTAGAATCACATCTGTTAGCCGAAATAAGACTTCACATAGTTATCAATATAAAATAGTGTGCATCGTTCAAGAGGCAGCACACTATTCATATTCACGTCGTATAAACTAGCAGAAAAATACACTATGAATCACAAAAACTCATGGGGGTTCGAGATAAACAGCAACGAACAATTCCATGGCTTCAAGATTCGTCGATAAACATCTCTCCTGAGGACAGAACAGCGCATCTGTTGATTACCTATAACCCTAGCTGCGCTAGATCTAAGGAGGAAAACTGAGTCACACGCCATAGTGAATGACAAACCATTGCAAGATGGCGCATAAATTGTGAATCCCTTAGTGGGAGTAAACTGAAACATCAGATACGAGGGTGCATTTGGAACTAAATAAATATTGGAGATCTAACTGGCATGTTACCTACTGACTATTCCGACGATTCCTCAGATGAAGACATCGTCTTCGTCTCCGAGCGTCGCCTGTAATATATTTGTGGACATTGCAATGCGCGCCATGATTTCGACGAATCTGAGATGCATTGGCGTCGATTGCACTGAATCATTGCATTCCCTTCTTTCCCGACTGCTCCTTCAGCCAAAAAAGTCACAGATGGAGTAAGTGACACGAAATAAGCTCAGGTATACTGCGCAAGATCCTCGAGCTTCCGTTTCCTCCATCCCTCCCCTCAACTCCCGTCCAGCAGTTCCACGCGCTCTCCCGCGGCGGCAGCAGTGAATTGACGCCGGCTGCCGTTTGTTCGTCCCACCAAGGCCACTCCCACAGGACACCAAGTGAGTTCTGCCGAGGGCGTCCGTAGCAGATCCCCAGGGTGAGGATCACTTGAGGTGATGTATTGTGCTTACACAGATCCATTCCACGAGGTAAATTTTGCTAGACAAACGATCATGCGCCTAGATTAAGGACTCGTGAATCTTCCAAAGTTTGAAATCCACTGCAAAGTTTTCATAACATTCCGTATTTCAAGAAATTTCGTGATAACCGGCGTGGAGCGTACGATATAGGCGTAATAGCATCTTCTGTAAATTATATTTACATTTATAATTTTAGCTTGAATTACGAGAAAAGTTAGACTTCAAGCATAGAAAAAACTAGGCGGGATTATATTACTTCAACTTTGGAAGATTTGATTAATTGGCCCAAACGACATGAAGAATTTTGTAATGATAATGTACGAAGATTAGTACTACAATCGTATTCTCCAAAACTCATGTATCACATATACACACCATAGCACCATTTTCGTACACGTTGATTCGCACGAATACTTCGCATTCAAGATCTATAGTGCAGTAAAATGGGTCTTATATCTTCATTTTTAATCGTGTAGTATACGAATTAAAGGAAAAAATAGAGAATAGGAAAGTTAATCCATCAAAAACTGGAAAATTATGAAATACATATATTATGATTTTGGTTATGGTTTTCAGAACTAATTTTATTTGAACCATCTACTCTGTTTTCTAGAGTGAAATGTTAAGTTTGGTTACATTTAATTTCCAAAAAAACAAGAAACACGTTATTGGTAGCATTTCTGGTTAACATATTGCAAACATAACGAAATAGAAGCTACATAATTCAGCCATAACTTAGATATTGCCCCTAGCAGAAGATGAGACTGGAAATAAAAAATGTGGGACATAGATTTGAAAGGCGGGGGTTGCCATTAACGTGAAAACACTGTAATTGTAATTTCTAAGCTTCCCACTAAAATGCATAATTTATTTTGTAACGAGAGAATATTTTTCGTTTAATGCCGCATCAAAATTCTCTCCTTAACTAAAGTTAAAGTTGCACGCACACCTATACGCATGCTGTAATGTGATATTCAGTATCACGGTGCAGTGGGACGTCGTCCAACAGTTTTCGTAAAAATCCAGTTTTATGAAAATTTGCATGTGTTCAGTAGGTACAATAATGCAAAAAATATACGATTCACGTATATGTAGACGTCATTTCATGATAGATTCTTTCGCCGAATCATCGAACGCAAGCGATGTATAACTTGCTTCTAATCGGTTAGTACCTATTTCATCAGCTTGAACTGATAAAATTAATCGGGAATTTGAGTCATTCCTTAAAACATTTCACTCACCATCGACGTGGCTGATTAAACTGTTTCCCTTTGGATGGGTTAATATGGTTTTCGGAACTCTTTTTGAAGCACATAAATAGTTCATTTCACAATTTTATTGACATTCCCAATGATACAATGCCTCGCCATATTCAAATGACCTGAAAAACATCCGTTAAAAACAAAGTTTTTCGCCATCAAATTCAACTTGCGGCATGCGGAAACATTTAATATGGCGGTTTCTGTATATAAGTCCTCTCCAGAGTGTCCCAAGTCATGTTCTTTTATTCCTACGGCTCGTTCAGTACCCTCTACAAAGCAATCTTTCCCATCAGGCACACACCAGAGTTCATGAAGTTTTTGGCATTGGTTGTCCATAAAAAATCAAGAGACTCGCCATTACGCCATACAACATCTCAGTGGTTGCAAGTACTGCAGAGGTCATGGTTATCCGTCACAGGATGACAGTAAGCAATTAGACCAATCCATACACACACCTACGAATATGGCGAAATAAGCGGCTGTTAGGTTAACAGCCATTAATCGTGTTTCTGTAAATATGTAGAGAACGCATTTCTATTACAATACGAAGGAAATGTCCTTCAATGAATACGCATTGGAGTGACAAATCCTGCTATTCTTTCGGTCGCTTATTGTGAGAAATAAGAACATATATTTAAATCCATCTCCGTTGTAAATTCCTCTTACCTTGTCTGAGTGATCTAGTCTTTCGATATATTGCATGGTAAATTATCTAGATATGGAGGAAACGTCAAATATCAAGATACCAGAAGGCATAGTTTGGCTTGCTGTCTCCACAAACGAAAGACAACCATCCTTACCAACCCATCTCTAGCAATGCCTTACCCACAGTTCATAGAATATTTTACAGATCTAGCAGATTCTCTCTAAATTTACCTCATTCTTTAACTAGCCTTTTTATTAACAACACTTCACAACTAACAAGTTTTACTTTGCAACTAAACATTGTCCGTTTAATAAAGCCAAGTTTTTAAAGGTAGACATACAAATTCTTTTTACCCGAGTTGTTAATGGCTATTTGGCGTTCGAAGTGACTCCGAAGTATTTTACACGTTCCGGTTACTTATAGTTTAATCCCATTTATTTTGTATTTTATCACGTATTTTTTTAACCGTTTTAACCCAATGGGATAATACTGGGCACATTTTTATTAAGTTCAAGTCCTTATTCACTACTGCAGTTCGAAACCATGCCTACATCATATGTAAGTAACACACAACTCTCAAGGTTCTTTTATTTCTGTATTTACTACCGTATCATGTAAAAATAAGCTATTGCTGTTCTTTAAGTTTGAAAATACAGGTTCTCCAACACCACTCCAATACGCGAGGTGAAGTTTTTCTTTCATAACAACAACACGACAATAAAATGAAGCAATTATCGAGGTACTAAAGCCTATAAGGCCTATATTACCTACTAAGGCCGATTATCAAGTTGCTGGCTTTCTTTAACCACGCAAGTGCAAAAATGTTCTCTTTTGCTTACAGGGTTCCGCAATGGATTGGAAATCCCTCTTTGTTTTCGACTGGAGGGTGGTTTTGTCCCTGGCTGCCATCGCAGTTGCTGCCGCTTACATACACTACAAGATCATTTTCAGCCATTGGAAGCGTCGCGGCATCCCCGAGGTTCCTCTCAAACCCGCGCCTTTCTTCGGACACGCGGCCAGCTTAATCCTCGCCTCACGGAGCTTCACCGAATTTTTCCACTATTTGTACAAGAGCGCCGCAGGTGAACCTTTCGTGGGATACTTTCATGGAGCGCAGCCATCGATAATGATACGAGACCCTGAGTTACTCAAGTAAGAGAGAGAATATGCGTTTAAATGTTTACGCTACAAATCCATCAAAACAGGAACAAAAACCGTGCATTAAAAAGTTACGCCAGTTCCACGAGTTAAATTTTCATCATATTAACATTTCTGTTTCAAGTAAACCATTACCAAAAGAAATTTGTACAATCATTTTATTCTCTATAAAATTTGTTCAACTACCCTCCTCGGTAGATTCTAAAGCAGTAAAGTCTTGTAGATTTAGGCAATGAGAAATGACAGGTCTCATGATAAATAATATAAAGAGGAGTTACAAGGTGATTACCATGGATTTATGATATCTTAAAGACTATGTAGAAAAATCGAAACTCCCAAAAATCTTAGCAAATTTTTACCATTACATTCACCTTATGTAATATCACATTATCATCCCACATTTTTCAAATTAACAATATCTACAAAAGTGACTTTTAGCGATGATTTTCCAGGAGTGCAGTTATTGGAGGCTGGATATCGTTTCAAGCAAAATGTTCAAAGGATTTTAATTTCATCACCGACCAACCCGTATTTTTTGTCATTTTCAAGTTTGAAAGCAGTTTAGTAACGACCAGAATAATAAACTCCATATCAAATTAAACAATCTATATAGAAAATATAGCTGACAACAACATCTGGCTGTGGGCCCTCTTTTGGAACTTTCTTCCTCTGGGTTTTGCTGAATGTCTTTGACTTAGGTCTGGTGTATTGGATTTAGTAGTACACAATATTTTATCCTCTCATCGTTATCGAGCGTTTATGGATCAGCATTCGCCCGAAGAAAATGAGAAACCAACGAACGAAACACAGAAATGTAAACATGCTATTTTTAAGACTTAGGCAGGAAATTCCAAGCTTCAAAAGAAGGATGAAGTTCAAAAAGTAATCCTGAAATAAATAAATTTATTAACAAACAAATATCCTCAAATATCAAAGATGGAAGCCTACCTTTTCTAATGAGGATGGAACGAGTTCAAACGTCAATACTGAGACTGAAGATAAGAGACAGAGAGCTGTCTCGCCAGTGAGAGATATTGAGGCATTGAAAAATAAATATTTTAAGCAGCTGTAGTCTGTGCTAGCTGTAGTACAAGCAAGAAGGTTTGGAATAAAATTTTGCTATAGCCACAGCAAAAGCGGCTCCGAGCGGCAAAAAAAACAGGCACCAGCAATCACTTTCATTTCAGTGTATGAGGTTGACGTATCTATTTTGCCGACGTATCTATTTTGAAGAAGCTTTCTGGGATGAAGGCACCCAGCAAGATTAAATTAATGCCTGAAATATCAAATCAGACAACCTTGGATAAAGGCGGCGTGCAGGAGATAAGGTATCGTAAACAATTTAATATCGGCTGATAAAGGCATATCACCGATACTCTGCGACAATTTCTACTATTACTGACGATACATATTTTTTTACGCATTTTTACATTAATAAACGACCACGACGACGATACAACGCTCTGAAAATAAGATGAGTAATTTCTAACTTTACATCTACATCTTACATCTACACAATCCCATGCAAGCCACCATAAGTGTGTGTGGCAGGGGGTGAATTTACACCAAACATACACCACATATCATGCATAAAAGGATCAGATTATATGCTAGTATACATTAAATAATTAAAAAATAGATAAATTAGCAAGGCAAATATTCTGTTAAAATTCAGAGTCCATGAAGTAGCCGTGAAAACCTTAGCGCTACCCGCGGAAATTGCACAGTAGCAGTTAATCCATAGAGAAAAAAAATCATTCGCCTTGACCGGGACACGAACCCGGATCCCTGGTTTCCGGCCAGATGCCCTACCAGTTGAGCTACTGAGACGTCCTCTTTATTAGTGGAAATTATAGAGCCTTTAACGGAACAAGATGTTACCGGACTGCTGGACATTCTATATCACAAAGCAGCCGAATTTATAATTTTCACAGAGAAAGAGGACGTTTTGGTAGCTCAACTGGTATGGCATGTGGCCGGAAATCAGGGGATCCGGGTTCGAGTCCTGGTGAAGGTGAATGATTCCTTTTTCTCTGTGGTATATCTTGTATTGAACATTCTGTTCGTTGGGTTAACTTTAAGTCCTTATACCAACATTCAACTACCTATCCTATCCATTGATACACTTGTATTGAAACTGTTGGATATATTCACATTTATTCATAGGTATCCCTAATTGTGCGAAGAAAGAAGGACATTTTGAATCTGTCATTTCAGCAATCAATTTCGCTAATTTTATGGTAATGGTCCAGTCTACCATAGTATGTTGGACTTTGCAAAACATTTTTGACGTCGTCAGTGAATATATATTATCTTGGAATTTATTTAAGATATAAAGTCTACTTTCAATCTCCGGTGCATTACGGTACGGCACCTACATTTGGAAAATGATTACACATTTCGTAGTTAAATGACGTACATACCAAATATGGCCCAAAAAATTATTTATCATTAGGGAGGCTTTCGGGTGGACTACTAAAGGTGATGCTTTCCTGTCCATGATTTTTAGAATAATTAAACACGTGGAAGTGACGTGGAGGCGGTGATTGTAGACAGACTTGAGTCCGCGCTAACCTCCTTCACACATTCGGCGAAATGTCTCGTTTCTCACGGCGCCCGCCCCAGAAGTTCCTTTTCTTATTTATTTTGGAGAGCTGTCGCTGCCACGGAAAGGGCGATGGAAGCATTTCTCTACATTCTTGTGCCACGATGCAATGCTTCTGACGCGAGGTATTTCACGGTCGACGCCCATGCGCATCATGAATGACCCACTCATTCCACCATTTTGTCTCTCTTAATTTAAATGTGAAGAAGAAAATATAAATTCGGATGACACGGAAGATGAGAAGGAGAGAACCAATCAAATCTGCAATTCACATGCCGTGGAAACTGCCGATTAGTCATGAATTATTGATCAATGATAACAAGCCACATTGTAAACATAACGACGAAATATCAATTAAAGACAAAAATGACAAAATATGGATTTATGGCGAGAAACAAATATAAATTACATGAAAAAATGTACTATTCAAATAGAAGCTATTTATGCATGCTAATTTATTGTTATGGACTGTATGCCGGAAAGATTGGAATGCACTCTGACAACCCTTACTCCAAAGAAATAAATCATGCAATTCTCGTGTACATTTTACTAGATAGTTTCTCACTGTCACGCTAGCGAGAAACAAATATGAATTTTATGCGAAAATTTACTATTCAAATAGAAGCTATTTATGCATGCTAATTTATTATTGCTTCTTGGCTTATAATCCACGAATATGAATTAAATGCGAAAATGTACTATTCAAATACAAGTTATCCATGCATGATATTTCTTATTGCTGCTAGGCCTATAATCCACGATGCAGATTACAATTCCGTGAATGATCAGGAATTGACCTTGTTCATATTTGGTTTGGATGGGATCTCACCAATGGTATTGGAAAAACTACAGCCAACATTTTTTTAAAAGAAAGGACTCGCAGGACTTAAACGGAATTAGGCATTCTGCCTAGCTAAGGGAAAGTCATCTTCAATGCTTTGCGATCTATGTTCTAAAGAATCGAATATATAACATAATTTATATCTTCTATCATAGCCTTATTTTTGTTGGTTTCCATACCAAAATTACTGATCGAAAAGTATATCAATTTTTACCTCTATTATTTCGCCTTCTTTTTAAAGGCATATTTTTGTGAAGGACTTCCATGCATTTGTGGACAGAGGCTTTAGTGTGGATGAGGACATTGATCCATTGAATGCC
This sequence comes from Platycnemis pennipes, assembly GCA_933228895.1. Classification (NCBI taxonomy): domain Eukaryota; kingdom Metazoa; phylum Arthropoda; class Insecta; order Odonata; family Platycnemididae; genus Platycnemis; species Platycnemis pennipes. Next base: position 113,722,767 of record OW121847.1, read on the forward strand.
AAGGGGCTGTTCAGTCTCAAAGGGCAGCGATGGAAGGAAATGAGAGCCAGGTTGAGCCCTACGTTCACTTCGGGACGAATGAAGGCGATGTTCCCCATCATGCAAGCATGTGCGGAGCAACTCTACAAAAGTTTCAGTAAAAGCATTCAGAAGAGCGGTGGTGAAGCAATAGTTGAGGTTAAGGTGAGTGGACTTTTACAAGCTTTGAGGAATAAGCACACCTAAGTACTTCTATGTTAATTTTCGGTTTCCAACTCTATATTTGTAAGTCAGATTGGTATATTACATGAAAAAAATTGACGGTTGAATTCACTGATAGGGAAATTAATCTCAGCTATTCTCTTACGCAAGAATGTCAATAATGTATCAATGTGCCTTTGTAATCTTTCTCAATGAAGGAGTGTATGGCTTGCTACTCAACTGATGTCATAGCCACTTGTGCATTTGGGATACACTGTGATTCATTGGAGAACCCGCAAACAAATGAATTTCGAAGAATGGGGAAGCTAGTGTTTGATGTGACACTCAAAAGAAGACTTACTGCGATGGTAAGTTTGACCTGCGACGGGGACGCATGTTCTCTAGCTCTAGTGTAAAGGAGGGAGTGAAGTGGAATTTCCTCTCCAACTTTTCAGTGCTCATAGGAAGACTCTCCAAAGGAAAAATTGGATCAATCAAATGTGTATTAGGTTTTTTGCAATAGAGAATGCTTTTCATGTCACTCATAAGAGATCGGATTACACCCATGTTATGAAAATAAGTGTATTTCAAATCCGTCATTTTATTATTTTATTTGGTGTCAAATAATTCCATGTAGAATCCATTTTTATCAGTAAGAAATAACTATTGATACAGAAAGGGCAAAAATGCCACTATGTTCCAAAAGTTTTTGGGTAAACCATATGGTGGAAAGAAAAAACAAACTGAGAATTTCACTGAAATAATTTACTCACGACCCGGGTTTCGACAATTTATGCCATCTTCAGGTGAAAGATTATGCAGTCTTCAGGTGAAGATGGCATAAATTGTCGAAAAAGTTAATAATTTAAGTGAAATTCGCAGTTCGTCTTTTCTTTCCATCATGGAAGGGTATCACAAAATTACCCCTGAAACCGTTCGGTTTGTTAAATCCATTACATTTTACCCTTTACACACAAGCACTCTGCCTCTGACTTTAAGTTCATTCAAAAATTATTTTTCAGCTAACAATTGCTAAAAAATTATAAACACATTGTAATATTATCTTTTTTAAATACATAATAATAAAATTATAAACTTTTAACCACGACAAAACTTATGAAAAATAGTGGGCTCTTCCGAAAAAACTAAAGTAATTTTAGTTTTCGTCTTTTCTAGAATATTCTTGCACGTTTTGATACAACAAACGTTTAAAATGCATAAAATTTTGAGCGAAATTGCTGAATGTTCCAGATTGGAGTAAAATAAATTGAAATTTAATTAAAACCATCAAATTTATGTTAGCAATTAGATTCAGTCGCATTCCACCCGTTAGTGATTTTTACACTAATATGCCTTGGACATGAAAAGAAACTGACGTTCTTTCATTTTAATGTCATTACAGCTATTTTTCTTATCACCAAAACTGATGAAATGGAGTGGATTGAAATTCACGGATGATGAAACTTCTACTTTCTTCAGTAATTTTGTCAAGGATATGGTCAAGCAGAGAGAGAAAGCCATTGAGCAGAGTGAAAAAAGTGGAAAGACAGAAAAGAAATATGAAGATTTCATCCATCACTTGGTTATGTTAAAAAAGAGCGGCTTCCATTTCAAAGATGAAAATGATGAAGGAGAGCAAGATGAAAGCGATATCCTAGGACAGAATAAACTTAGTGATAAGCCAGGTGAGAATTGTCTTGAACAATTGACGCTCCATCCTTCTCACATCATTACCATTGCTCCTAAGTGAATCTGAGATTAAAATTATGATATCGTATTATATTTTCACTGTATGACCTAAATTTTTTTATCCATGTGGTTATTTTGTCATGTAATCGCTTCATCAGCAGAGCAAGCTTCCTGGTCTAGTCTCGACAATGAAGACTTGACAGCCCAAGCGATGCTTTTCTTTTCCGCTGGTTTTGAAACAACATCTGCCACCCTGAGTTTTGCGCTTTTCGAGTTATCTGCATCAGAAAATGGGATGGTTATCCAGGAGAAGCTGAGGGCGGAGGTAGACCGAGTGGTGGCTGAAGATGGTGGGAAGTTGACCTATGCGGGTCTTCAGAGGATGCTTCTTCTGGATCGGGTAATCAAAGGTCCGTCTCCTCATTTATGTCCACAAGGAAAACAAATACACCCACATATCATTACCTCATTGACAAAAAACGCAGCCATTGAACTTCACGTAATTAACAAAACCCTGTTTAATTTATGTGCACATTTTTCGTGTTTCATGGCATATTGTTCATCTTTCGTGTGTAAATTTTCTTCCTAAAAATTTCACACTAAATTTAAGCATTGCATATTTGCTCGTCAATGACATGATAACCAATTCCTTTGATTGACACTTAGTATTTTGACCTCTCTAAATATGTCATCACACGCATATTCCCTTTTTCTTACGCGGTCAAACGTGAATTGCTGTATATCCCTTAATTTTTTCATGAATTGGTATTCTAAGACTAGAAGTACAAATGCTAGATCGAGCACAGCAGAAACACTTTTTTACGAAATGTCCTCATCACCATGACATTTCCAGTTCCGACCGAAAAGATATCCTAAATGAAAAGGACAATATTTGGTTTAAAAAAATTCATGATAACGGTATGTGGCACTGGTCCCATTGTTATAAAATTCTAGTTTCACGCTTGAATGACGCAATTTACGTTAAAATAAATTTAAAACATACCATATTTATGACATGCCATTAAGTGAGGACACCACTCAGTTCACATTCTCAATTCCTCACATGTTATTATGATGATAGATAATCATATTTGCCACACACGTGGAATAAAAGCTCCGAGGTTGTTAAAAAAACTTATCTTTATTAACTTAAACTTCCAATACTTCATCATCCGTATTATCTGTGCGCGATATTTGCATATTATCTGACGAAATGTTAAGCAATGTACACGCAAATATTTGAAGAAAATACATCACGATGCCCTCACGAAAAAAGAACTTCCGCAAGTCCTCTTTTCGTCCTATTTCAGCGAAAAATATTAAACTAATTTCCTTGCTAGTTTAGGTTATGCATATTTCACACATAAATCTACAAATCGTTTACTTTAGAGAATAAGATGTGGTGAAATTCTCAATGAGGAAAATCGTTTGATCTGGATATGATCTGGTTGGCGAACACTAAATCTATACTGCCCAGCACATATCTCAAGAGTGAGTAACCACTTCAAATATGAGAATATTTTTTCTAACAAAAGGTATGATTTCATAAACCATGGCACAAAGTTCCATTAGTCATTCATCATGTGGAGCATCAGTTATTTTGATTATCGCTAGCAAATCTCAGCATGATGAATTAAATCTTTCAACCCGGACTCCATTTCATTCAGTTGCGATATGCACATTTAAAAACAGATGACGGATGAACATGACTTCATAGGTCAAAAAGTATAATTCTAACTGAAAATATTTTTTCCTTTTCATTTTCTTCATCAGAAACCTTGAGGATATATTATTTTCCCGTATATTTCATTCCACAGAGGCCTTGAGGATGTATCCACCTGCTGGGGTTCTTGGTCGGAAGGCTGAACAAGACTACAAAGTTCCCGGAACTAATTTAGTCATTGACGCAGGGACACAGCTATTCATCCCTATATACTCTATGCAGTTGGATGAGAAATACTTCCCAAATCCTACAGTGTTTGATCCAGACAGATTTTTTCCAGAGAACAAGGAGAACATTCAGCATTTCTCATATTTGCCATTTGGAGATGGACCTCGCATATGCATTGGTGAGCGGATTATTTTTTGCCACTTTACTTTCTCCATGAGATAATAAATATAGGTTTGTTCTTATAGTCACAAAACTGACCAACCATGCACCATTTATGAAGCTTTTCCCATAGTAAAACCTGCTGATTAGTTATTCGTATTATTGGCTGAAAGAGTTAGAATACACAACCATCGCTCCTAATTAGTTGTATCCAGTTAGAGACTTGGGTAATACACCTATATCTAAACCATTACATGATCGGTTCTTACACTATTTCGCAACTTGGTATTGAGTACACTCCTTCCCCTGAATACATTTCGAAAGAGAGAGATTTTTGAGAGACAAGTATCGTTAGATACGCAATCACTTACAACTCCAATCATCTTTCTAAACCACATCTCCATTAAAACGAAGTAGTGAATAATTTATGCCTGCGCATTCAAAAGTTATGGCGCAACATTTATTTGTATAATTATTTCTTGCTTTCTTGCCGTATGAAGGAAATTAGGATGGCATGACAATGGAAAAATATTGTGCCCCATAATTAGTTGTTTCCCCTAAGGGGAAAAAGCCTTGATTTGAAAATAATAGCTGACCACAAGTGACCATAAGACATTTTTAAATGATGTTTTGTGATTTACGTTGAAATGCTTCTTGGTTTGCCTGAAATACCTAAAAGAACTTTCCAAGTATCAGAAGGAAAGTCTACTAGGGAAGAGCCCGTTATACACCTAAGCCATTGCGTCACTTTCGACAAACCATTCTGGCTTGATCTGCATACTGCAGGGTCATGGACGCAATTTATCACCAAAAGGGTCATTTACCTGCCGGAACACTACCAATTTATTCCAGAGAAATACTTCCGAGGCGTATCCCCTTTGGAAGAAATTTACACAAATGTAAATAATAACAATACAAAGTAAAAATAGTGCAGGATGAGTTGAATGACTCGCAATAGCCAAGGGACGGAGATATAACCAATCAAAAGAGCGCGTAATAGAACCTAGGGTGCGGTAGACGTGGAGGATCAAGCGTTTAAGTAAGTCTCCTTCTTAGAATCCTTTGATCTACAGGTTTTATGGCTGAATCAAGAGTAGGTAAGCAGTGTTTTCTTGTATGATGAAAGAAAGGCAAGTCATTGCCTAATGGATCTTAAATATTAGATATCTTTGATGGAGTGCACTTAAAAACCAGCCATGTATTTGTAGTCAAAACCAAATAAAAAGTTGGATCTGGTTGGTGTGGTAGATTTTGGCTTCATATGCCGTTAAATTAGATTTAAATACATCTGTAACAAACGCATTGCTCTAACTATCTGAGTATATAGCACTGCATGAAACGTTAAATCAAATTAATCTAACAATAAGATGGTTTATGACAGCATAAATGATCATTTCGTGCCTGTTTTCTCCTCCTACTCCTTTAGGCGAAAGATTTGCTCTGATGCAAGTTAAACTAGGACTAGCTACTTTGCTATCCAAATTCAAGTTTGAAGTCTGCCGTGAGAAAACTGACGTCCCACTCAGGTTCCAGAAAACAGCTTTCTTGATGACAACAGAGCACGGAATATGGCTGAAAGTGAGACCTCGGTGAGGGAAGAATATATACATAACATGCGTTATGGTTGTATATACAATATAACATAATGGATTATTCATAGCCATCGTTCGATTCATTCCTCTCAAAATAGAGTGAGAATATCCGAGTTTTCATAAGATGTGGATTAAAACTTAGTATTTAATTGTCAAAAGTCGGGACAATGCTTGGATCATTTTGAGAGTAAATCACTTTAACGTTCGGTAAACCTTTACCTTGATTTGAGGATGGCAATGAAGTCATACTGTCTATTATTAATTGTAAAGAACCATTTATATTTTATGTATGTACAATGTGATTTGGAAAAAGTAGGTATAATATAAAATAATAATAAACCCTGTTGAATAGTATTCCTCTGTTATATAAAAACAATATTTAAAAAATGCCCTGATAAAATCAACGTGGTTGTGGAGTGTTAAAATTCCTTTGTTTGCCGCAAAAATATCCCTGTTAATGAATTTGAGAAAGTTTACGCCATGGGAACGACGGATACTCTTTTTATCGTAAGTGAAATAATGGGGAAAATGGCGAGAAGCAAGAAGACATCCTTTCAATTTTTATAGATGTGGAAAGAAACACTTCAGTGTCAACGGAACAGATGCGAAGAGGTATGATAATGAGGGGAGTTCTACAGAAGTATTTTAGACAGGTGAAGACAACGTACGACAGAATAAGACACAAGGTAAGAACCATGGTTGGTATTATGGGAAGGTTTCCAAGACAGTAGCATTGCATCAAAATTCAATAATATCTGTACAACAAGTGGCGCACCCATAGGGGGGAGGGGGCAAGGGGGCCCTGCCTCTCTCCCCCCCCCCCCCCCTAGCTCTCTACAAAACCCAAATTAATCTTCAATTGGCCAGTTACAGTCACGTGGTAGCAGCAATTGGAAAAATAGGAAAAACTTGTTACATCATTTTACTCGAGCATGACTAGACCAAAGATAAAAGAAAGGCTCTTTTATCTATACTGGGACACATAACTAACTTAGCATTGGCCTAAAAGTTTATGACTATTTTTGTCTGTAAAGTTGAAGGCTGCATATCTCAAAAACGGAAGAAGCGACATTCATACAGAGAATATCAACTTGTAGATAGTTCATTCTTTCGTTTTATGCAGAAAACATGCTTTTTTTAATAATTACTTTTGTGGCATCTCTTTACAGTGATGATGAAAAATTGCAAGATTTTTTTCGAGTAGCATAGGACAGCGTCACTTTGGCGGTTGTCACAACAATATGAAATGAACAATTGAAAGGGAATTTCGATATAATATGAATTGTATTTTGTTATGATTTCCTTTGAGTTTCAAATGATTTACATATATTCTTTAAAGTTATTGTAGCAAATTTACGAAACCGGGTTTTCTCCGTAAGTATGCAACAGTAGAAGCACGCGAACACCTTCGTCTTCAATTTGAAATTTCTAATGAGCATCCATTAACGTCCCCCTACAGTACGAAGATTGATATAGGCACATATGGAAAAATCATATATTTTCCATGTATATATTCAGTGGCAGACCCATCGGGTCGGAATTTAAATCTAGGCCCAAACTGACCTCCATAAATATTTTACTAATAGAACCACATACTACCTGTGCATATTAATCTTTTCAAAATCCGTCTTCTTTTATCAAAGAATTAGCCTAAAACCGCCGTTTTTGAGTCTTGAAAATCCAAAAATTTCGGACTCGAACCCTACTTCGGACCCTGACACCCCGGTTTGGCCCCCCATGGTCCAAACCAAGATCCGCCACTATATATATATGTACATAGGTACGTATAATTTACTGTATTACAGCTGTAATACATCAGAATATATATGGAAATTTTAAGTATTTTTTTTCCTGGAATACATCTGTATTTTATATGTAAATGAGAAATTCGATATTTTCAATGAAATTATCCTCTTGAAAAGCAATTTGGATGCATTTGCATGGCCTAAGAATGTAGCTGTTTTCTTATGAAAACAATAATATTGTTTAAAGTAGAACCAGCGCTTCGAAGCACTACTTTCATAAGACGTATATAGCATGCCGGAACAACATAAAATTGCTCAAAATGTTGTTAATAATAATTAAAAACGAATTTCAACTATTCAACATGGCTATACGAAACATGAATTCTCTTCCAACTGAAGTAATTTGGTGATATGAAGAAAGGCTTTTATATTGACGCCATGTGTCAGACGCACTTAAAAAACTTTATCAGGAGCATCAATAAAATTTCATAATAATAAATTAAGGTATGAAATAAAATAACAGACCTAAAAATCGCTTTTGATCTTTTCTTAGAAACTTAATTACAACAAGTATTTTTAGACATATTTGCTGACGAAAAATGGACAAAACCGTAAAGAACGTGTAAATATTGACTTAGAAACCAATTTTTCACACCAGTTGGACACCAACGTTCGCCTGCGCTACATCATTGAGATTCGTTGCCTTCTGCTATTAGTTTTCAAGCATTTCTCTTCAGTTTTACAATACGGTATTTTGTATTGTAGTTACAAATTACACTTGCTCTATTACATTATAGTGCGATAATTTTTATAACTGAGCTCTCTTGGGCAGTGCAATTTGCCTTTTTGAATCGCCAATTCCATTTGAGGGCTAGAGTTATGGCTTCATATGTTCGTTTTAAAGGCAACCTTGTCTTAATATAGCTAGACTAATTGTTTGTAAAATCTAAAGGAACAGAATACTGATGAAAGTATTTTTCAAATCAACTCTTTGAGTGCATTTATTGATGGATGTCGAATCTTAGAAATAAATGTTTTGGCTAAGCTGATTATTTCTACTGCGTGTAATTCAGTGTTAACGTTAATTGATATAACAGAAGAAATTCTAATCGGACTGGAATGTAATTGGGGTATAAAATGTAGAGTGAACGGCGTTGTAAATACTGTATTGAAATCGAAATCTCAAGCCAGCCCGAAGAGGAATAAGCAGTATTTCGATATTAATTTGAAGGCTACCATTTCTTAATGGCAGCTTTAAAATTATTATCACCTTAGTCTTATATTATTTTAGCCAAGAAATGAAAAAAATAGGTACTATTAATAAAAAGAGGAAAGAATTTTATACACATCCTATTGCTGTTTACAGTATGGTGGGTGGAACGTTACCGTTTACATGGATAAAGGCAAGGCTGTAGTGAGTGGAAGGGGAGGGGGTTGTAAACTCCATCCATATTTTCATTTAGAGGGTAAATGTATGAAAAGTTGAAGAAGGAAGTAGCAGAGAGGTGAGATTATTTGTTGTGTATGACAGATAATAAAAAGGCAGTAAAGATGAATTACTATTTTGGTACTGTAAAAAACATTGTTTTTCTAGAGGACATAGTCTTTAGATCCCAATCAGTAAATCCCTCCTCAATTTTTGTCCTGGCTACGGGCTTCGTAAAAGGTATACTAATACTGCTAGTTCGGGCTTCATGGGTATATACAATATTGTTCATATTTGATAAGTGTTTATATGGTTTGACCCGTTTCAGAAAATTGTAAGGGTTATGAACTATCAGCTAAGTTTACTGCCAATAATCTGCCATGATGATTGGGATCTCGCGAAACAGATATACGGCTAAGCAACTCTCTTTTGGAGGAACTAGAATTAAGATTTCATCGGAACTCAGAACTTCATTTTCATCAGTTTTCCCTTGAGAAACTATTTTATTCTCTTGGAGAATGCTTGTATAGTTGATCAGTGAGCAGGTTTGGGAAATTGTGTTACCAAACATATTAGTGTCTACTAACAGTATGCATCGAGTCTAGTTTCAAATTCCTACAACCATATTATTGACTTATATTCTCAATTTTATTTATTTGGTGAGAAATATATTATGCGGGTGATAATAAATACGTATTCAAAACCAAGTATTATTCAGTGCTAGGTGAAAACGATGACTTTATACTACGAAATATACATTAAAATATTGGAAATATACTTTTAAAGAACTAATAGACCATCGTGAGTAGCAATAAAGAAGCGACTTTATCGTGTAAACAGCGTTATACCTTTAATTTTCAGGGATCTATGATATTCCGTGTATGACGACTGCTAAGTGTAAAATATTTTAGCGCACTCAGGTATTCTTCAAGTAGCCAGTACTAACAGGGAGTACAGTACAAATGGTACTAATCAAAGACACACTTCATAGCATAAATCGTTTGCAATCGTGGCGTAAGGAATAAATGACGTAGGTACTGGGCCAGTTTGTTTTCATTACTCCCCTAACATCGTTGCCAGACTTCTGTCACTATGGTGGCTAAGGAACGGAAGTTAGACTTTTCATCGTTTTTCAATCATAAATATTAGTCTTAAATGGCCGATGAGGCAACCTGAAAAAATACATATTATCCGTTTATTATTCAGCCACAATATACTAGTTTTTGAGATGGTGTTTTCAGGGGAAATTTTGAGAAATAAAATTTTTAAGGGAGGAACGTCACCATTCTTCCATAAGAGCAATGTAATTTGAGGCTGAAAATGACTATTTTCAAATCCTGTAATAAGCGTAAATTGGCCGATTACCCCCAAATATTTTTTCATGGATTGACGAAGGAATGATTTCTCTATAATATATCAAAATATCAAGGCATGTTTTCGGAGGAACTTGTAGTAGAGGTTCTACCTTAAATGTATACGTAGGATAACGATTAAAAATTATAGTGAGCGAATCGTGAATATGGCGGTCAATAAAATTTCTTCTAAAATACATCTAATTTCCATGCATAAAATTTATGTATATATACATCAGAAATACATAAGGATATTTGGTGTATTTTTAGTGGATTGCATCTTTATTCTCTTTTTAAATAAGTTCGGTGTTTTCAATGAAATTATCCTGTTAAAAAATAATCTGGAAATATCTGCATGGTCTACGAATGTGGTTGTTTTCTTATAAAGACAGCAGAAACGTTTAAATTGACGTAGGCTGTCGATAAAATAAGTTATAAAGGTATGCACGAAACTTCGTTGCACTATGCGCGTATGTTTTTTTAATAAACAGTGGCGGTAACTGATAGTGTCCTCTCGTTAAGTACATGGAACGTTTTACTCGATTTGAAATTCATTGCGTTGAAAATATACAATCATAACAACAGACCTATGGAAACATAACATTGGTAATGTAAGTTATTCATTAAATGTATTCGCCGAGTCGATTTCATGAGTAGTAGCAGTTTTATATTTTTTGAAAACGAGTTCGGAGCGAATGCGGAAACGCTGATCAACGTATGCGTTGAGTAGAACGATCTAGAGTTCAGTATTGATGGTGAAACTTCAATTTTTCCGTTATTTCATCAGGCTCCATACGTAGCTTTTTACTTACTTTTCGAAGAAGGTTGAGCTATTCAATTTATAATTTTCTTTTTAACTCAGACCTTCCCAATGCTAATGCTAAGCAGTTGCCTCACGTTTAATATCGGGAAGTATAGGTAGTCGCGTAGTTTTGATATCTACAGTCGGCGCAGAAATTATGTGCTCTCGAGTTTGAATAAAAATAACAAATTAAAAGCTACGCCTACAGAAAATTAATCACACCATAATTTTTCTTATTTCATTATGCGTTATTGGATAGCAGACCTACATTTTTAAAACGCATTTTCATATTTTTACAACAGCTGTAATGTGAAAAGTGCCGGTTTTAGACGGTGTTCGAGCGAAGCGCCGACTTTGATGACTCGTAAATCAATAATAAGGCGTTCAATTGCAACCAAAGTTTGAAGAATGATAGATATATATGTTCCATGCACTATGTATGTTTTCAGTGTGATACTTTAATAGAAGAAAAGTTGTTATCAATTTTATAAAAAGTTAGCATTTCAAAACTGGGGTGTCGTAGAATTTCGTTCTTGGTCGCGTTATAATTCACATGTCATGAATGTATCCTATATGTAATTGGCTAATATTTCAACACATGCGTTTAATTTAAAGCGATTGGTATTTATACTGGCGAAAGCGAGCTATCTCGGCAAGCGACCGGCGTGGTTTAAGCCTTGCAATGTTGCCTATAACATACCTACAAATATCATATGCCTACAATAAAATAACGCCTACAACAACGCAGAATGAAATGAGAAAACGTACGGCGTGATTAGTTTTTCTGTAGGCCTAGCTATGAATTTGTTATTCGTATTCAAATTCGAGTGCACATAATTTCTGTGTTTGTTTTACAAGTGTTGGCAGTAGTCGACACTTGTAAAACAAAAGAACATCGCGATAAAATGCGGGACTTTTGGGTGCCCTTTTAATTCTTCATAAACAACTTTTTTACCACATTATCCCTATTTAAATATTTTTGCAAGCAATAACAATCTTTTTAATGTTAATTTTAAGGCTGTTGCGATATATCCGTCGTCAAATCAACATATACGGCGATTATTTTCCTGGGACGAATTTGGTTTGGTCCTCCTTTGAACGTGCTAAAGAGGTAACCAAAACGGTAATAACCAGTAATATTTACATGCACTGTGAAGCGGATCTGAGGAAACGAACGTGCTAACGAGGAATACGTGCTATCAAGGAACGTCCTAACGAGAGTTCCCTGTAGACAGTACCAATTTTGTGCAGCGTTCAAAATCAGGGCGGAGTCGCTAGGGATGAATACGTAAATAATTTTACTAATCGGGTAGTGTCCATTAAAAAAAAGTGAGTCACAACCTCTGAGGTGGGGGGGGGGGCGGCAATGCCCCCTCTGTCCTCCTCCCCCGTTGTTGTGCCACTGCCTACAATCCATCATACCATGCTTATTGAAAATCTTGATCTCAATAAAAGCAATTGGAATTTTATTTGAATCATCAAAACTATATTAGTAATTAGGTTTAATCTATTTCTCCAGGTCATTAATTCTAAAATAATTTGTCGGTCATGCCCGTGCACTAATATCTGTATCATTCTCTTCCATCTTAGCTCTTTCTTATAGCACCAAAGTTAATGAAATGGACTGGATTGAAATTTACGGATGATGAAACTTCTACTTTCTTCAGTAATTTTGTCAAAGATATGGTCAAGCATTACAGATTCATACATTCAGAAGAGACACACTTGAATTATTCCCTGATAATCTTAATTAAACACCGGGGGTAAATATAGCCATTCAAGTTCATCAAATTTACAAGTATCCACAAAGTTTCCAGCCTTTTTGGGCATCTTTTTGGCACATTATTCATGTTTATTCGTATGAGCAAAACGTATGTACTCCTTTCTACAGCTATTCCATTGCAACTCTATTACTTGGGAGACTTTTAGCTTAAATAATCGCATCTAATTAAAGCTAGTTTCACACGTTATCAACAGAGATAATCGAAATTAACATTTTTCCAAAATACTTCGTGACTATGGATAGAATTAGTAGTAGGTACATACAGATCTTTTTATTCCTATTAGGTTAACAACTCCTCAGACAAACTCTGGAAAACCTATGTTGTTTGCAATCCCTCCTTTTCCCTTCAAACAAATGTTTTTTATATTTTTTTCTTTCATTAATATAGTACCTTAACACCCGAAAATTATGCTCTCTTTTCTTATTTAGTTTCCTTGTCTGGAAACACAATACGTATTTCAGTAAGAATGTGTGCAATGAAACTCTTTGATGATAGGAAACGTACTCTCATTGGAAGATTTGGGAAAAGCTCATAGTACGAATCAATCAGTCAGCAGGAAATAAAAATAATAATACTGTAAATAGTAGCAAATATTCCACAGAGAAAAAAATAATTCACCTTGACCGGGACTCGAACCTGGACCCCCTGATTTCCGGCCAGGTGCTCTACCTTATCTCCTCAGAAAGTAAAAACGCTATTAACAACCACTCATGCTTCACATCGGCATTAATTTCAACCATTCCGTTGGTTCTTTCCTTTTCCAGTTGCTCCTCCTGGTAGACAGTCTTATTACAGTTCCAAATACTCTGTTTCTAAACTTTTTTGCAACTCCTCTATGTTTACGCCGCATTAATTGAAATGTTATAAAGGTTTTACAGTATAGCTGCCTCGAAAATGGAATGATTAAAAATGTGCCTGGTCGCCTCCGGTTACGATAAACGAAACTAGCATATCACTGCATAGTTAAGTAAGTGATGATTCACAATGAATGACTTAAACAAATGTTGTCATCCATATTCCTCTAGCACATTCAGGTATGACAAGTACATTTCTTCGAAATTAATCAATAAGCTTAGGTTTCAAACCGGATCGGGCATTTCATCTAGTAGAAATATGCGCTTTTGAAAATAATATTAAATGACTCACACCAAATAGGTTTTCTCGAATCAAAAACTGAAATGCTTCCAGAATGTATCATTTTCCCCTACATTTCCTTCTTCAGAGTCCTTGAGGATATACCCACCAGCAGGGTTTTTGGGTCGAAAGCCTGTGCAAGACTATAAAGTTCCCGGAACTAATTTCATCATTGACGCAGGAACACAGTTGTTCATTCCTGCTCACTGCATCCAGCTGGATGCGAAATACTTCCCAAATCCCAATGTCTTCGATCCAGACAGATTTCTTCCAGAAAACAAGGAGAAATTGCAACAGTTCTCATACTTGCCATTTGGAGACGGACCTCGCATATGCATAGGTGAGTGAATTACTGATTGTTAGTCTATTTCCTGCATATGGAAACTGATATGGGTGGGTTTATTTCTGCCCACCATGATTTCGACGTTCAATATCACTATCAAGGTATGAATGACACTGTATGCGGAAACTATAGTAGGAAGATGTAAAGTGTGGAACGCACCAAGTTGTAATTCTTTTCTGTGAAACCATTAAATAAAGATAACTTACTTATACCTATAAAATACTTAGTTATACATGTATAATAAAGTTAAGCCTGCAACTTTAAATTGTATGGGTGGGTGCTTTTAAGCTAGGAAACTGAGTAAAAATGTTTTTCTTCCTGGAGCGACTCTCCTCATAAAATACAGTTATTAGTTAAAGTTAGCTGACAAGTTAAACGTTTTCTTCGTTCGATACGGTTGCATATACCATCGTCTCTCCTAAACAGCTATTCAAATGGGTCTGGGCGCTAAGCAGATGTCCAAATCATGTCGGTTCTTGCACCATCTCGAAAATGGATTACGTGTAAATTCGTTTAATTCTAAACGGTATCGACATTTTTCGAGACACGTTAATCCACTACGCCCGTGTTCTAAAAAATTATGAACACAATCCCTGAAAAAACATAGTGGTTTATATTTAATTCTCTCTTACTTACTGGTCTTACGACTACAAGTAAAAACTCCATATATATACACACATTCAAACGTGAGCAAACTCTGAAGCGAATACGAAACACCTCGTCGGCCCAGGAAATGAAGACCCTTGGGAAGGAAGATATGTCGAATACTTTTATTTTAATCCTTCTATATTTGCCAGAAATTTCTTAAATTAAGTTTACAGAAACATAAGAAATGGTCGCAAGAGAAAAGCTAGATAAACCCATGAAGCCCCTTTATCTCGAATCGCGCGGCGGATAATGGGGTCGTTTACCATATTTTTTATTGCCGTATCTGATTGAGTTTGTAAAATAAAAAGACCCGTATTTTTCCGTGTTTTGATCCGTCAATTATTTCCCGAGTTATAAGCGGCGAAGAACTGATGTTTTTAACGCTTTCGGAAAAGTGGGCGTGGTGCCACCTCTGACGTACATCGACTTCGTCCCTACACAACTGAGCCCGCGAAGCTACTTTGCCTTATCGCAATGGGGGGGACACAGCTGACTCGGCCAATGGGAGCGATTGCGACAGCATCTGTGCGAGCAGACTCAACAGCAAGAATCCCCCTCCACTCCCTTCCCCTCCCGTAAAAGCAGTCAAGGATGAGATGTGGATGACGTAGTAAGTCTCACAGCAGCTTGTTTGGTGGGCGTCACCTTTTTCTTATTTTAATTTTTGATTTATGATTGAATGGTTGTGGTTAGAAGATCAATGTTTTCAATAAAATACTTTTTTCGTTTCCATCTAACGATTTCGTGTACGAAATTGCGATTTCGGTTCCAAGTAAACGCCCCCATTCATGAACCGAGACCTGTGCAGTCATGGACGCTCTTGGTCACTAAAAGGGTCGTTTACCTTCTGCGCCAACTTTCCATGGAATGTGCCATTTCCATTCTTCATAATAATTTGTTTAGTAATTCATATGTCAGTTATTGGTGGCCACATATTCCCCCCTACAAGGCAATGGAGTTTCTTCCTATTATAGCCTGAAATGCTTCTTTCACTGTGACGTTTTGGTCATCATATCACTCTCAACTCTGTTCTCAGGTGAGATTTTTCGCCTATGAGGCAAAACTACGGATTAATTCCGCTGTTTATTCAGGGATTGATTCCGGTGCGTAAATTTTTTGGTATCACCTATGCATGAATACAAATAAAAACCTAAAACAATACAATAATAGATCAGAGTGAGTTGAATGACGCACTATGGGCTCGGTGACGGACGTTAAACGACGCAGATTGGCGTTCATTTGAACTTGGGATTTGGAATTTTGAACGTTACTTTCCTAAGTCGAGGTACGCGCGAGGAATTGGCGAGAATTATACGATATGAAGTCTGCTAATTTAAACTGTTGCATTGCTACGAGGGTGAATTTGGAATTAAATAAATATTGGAGATCAGGTGGGCATGTTGGAAATTGATTACTCTTCCCAAAGACATTAGTACGAATACCTATATATGCAGCAAACAATAGTTCCAGGTATGAAGAAGTTTACAGAGGTCCACAATTTTTAAAAGCATAGCGGTGTAATGTTCGTTAAATACTTTAACATTAAGTTGTTACTTAACAGTATAACACTTATTTTTAACCTATTTTTTCTCTTCCTCCTTCTATTAGGAGAAAGATTTGCCCTGATGCAAGTAAAACTAGGATTAGCTACATTGCTATCCAAATTGAAGTTTGAAGTAGATCGTGAGAAGACTGACATCCCTCTTAAGTTCAAGAAAACAGCTTTTATGCCAACAGCAGAACGAGGAATATGGCTGAAAGTGAGACATCGCGAATAGAGTAATTGAGAGGAAGAACGCAAGTATGTTTATGCTTCACAAACAATCGTTAACGCATGAATGTAAATAAAATGCATCTTAATGGACTATGTATTGCCATCATTCAAGTTGTTTATGAAAATGTATTCCTAAAAATTCTGGATCAAAGGGTTAGTGAATTGCCAACAGTATAAAAAATGATGGAGTGATTTTGAGAGTAAATCATTGAATTTTCAGGTTTATATTGAGAATACTGATGGTAATGAAATCTGGCTCACTACGTAAATGTTTAAAAGTTAATATTCCTTTTTATTGTTTGTGTACTCTGTGGTATTTAAGAGAAGAATATAAAAAATGCCTTCACAATGTTGTCTTCCTCTGATTTCTTTAACCAATCTTACTAAGACTTCCTGGTACAACCAACATCACCCCCTAACACACACCCTTACTGGATAGTCTTGTAAATAGATAGATATAGCGTAGGTACATGATGGGTACCTATTCATGATCCCCTTTTCGACAGGACGAATACCGAAAAATTAGTGTTTTGATGTCGGTTATAGATTTAATCTTTCTCTTCACGACAAATTATTAATTTACCGCACCATAATATATGTAAATTGATTACATCGGCTAACGAAGATTCACAAGAAGCTTTGTTCTAGAATCACATCTGTTAGCCGAAATAAGACTTCACATAGTTATCAATATAAAATAGTGTGCATCGTTCAAGAGGCAGCACACTATTCATATTCACGTCGTATAAACTAGCAGAAAAATACACTATGAATCACAAAAACTCATGGGGGTTCGAGATAAACAGCAACGAACAATTCCATGGCTTCAAGATTCGTCGATAAACATCTCTCCTGAGGACAGAACAGCGCATCTGTTGATTACCTATAACCCTAGCTGCGCTAGATCTAAGGAGGAAAACTGAGTCACACGCCATAGTGAATGACAAACCATTGCAAGATGGCGCATAAATTGTGAATCCCTTAGTGGGAGTAAACTGAAACATCAGATACGAGGGTGGATTTGGAACTAAATAAATATTGGAGATCTAACTGGCATGTTACCTACTGACTATTCCGACGATTCCTCAGATGAATACATCGTATTCGTCTCCGAGCGTCGCCTGTAATATATTTGTGGACATTGCAATGCGCGCCATGTTTTCGACGAATCTGAGATGCATTGGCGTCGATTGCACTGAATCATTGCATTCCCTTCTTTCCCGACTGCTCCTTCAGCCACAAAAGTCACAGATGGAGTAAGTGACACGAAATAAGCTCAGGTGTACTGCGCAAGATCCTCGAGCTTCCGTTTCCTCCATCCCTCCCCTCAACTCCCGTCCAGCAGTTCCACGCGCTCTCCCGCGGCGGCAGCAGTGAATTCACGCCGGCTGCCGTTTGTTCGTCCCACCAAGGCCACTCCCACAGGACACCGAGTGAGTTCTGCCGAGGGCGTCCGTAGCAGATCCCCGTGGGTGAGGATCACTTGAGGTGATGTATTGTGCTTACACAGATCCATTCCACGAGGTAAATTTTGCTAGACAAACGATCATGCGCCTAGATTAAGGACTCGTGAATCTTCCAAAGTTTGAAATCCACTGCAAACAGTAGCGTGCGGTGGATCAAATATTCAGTGAAGCAGTAGATATATACTGGGAGGGGGTCCAACCCCTCCCCGAAAACTGTTTGTAATTTTAGTTCAATGTATTTTTACGCCAAATCGTCATGTCACTTGGAAAATTATTTGAAATTTTAGCATCTGAGTTGTGCATATAAAGAATTTATGAACCAATGGGAGAAGTGTTGATTTTTAAAGTCTCTGAATTTGTGTTATGACGCAAAACTAACTGCAAATACAATCAAGTTCATTTGTAGCAATAATAAAAGAAAATCACTCCAATTTATTTAAATTTTGTGAAATTGGACAAAACAACTAAGTAATAACGTTAAAAACCACTGAAACGCCTTCTCACACACATATACGTATCAAATTACTAGAATATAACAAACATGTTGCTATATGAAATATTGAGGCAACAAGGTTAATTTAGTTCCACCTAAGCCTTGATATTATTTTTATATTGATAAAAACAACAGTTGCTACTATGTATTCTGTAAAACAGGCAGTAGGATTGCTTACATACTCACATAATAACCTATATGTATAGAAATTTTTTCTTTGTTACACTCTATGATAAAAACGGAAAATTAATGGGAGACATTTGTGTTTAAAATCTGTATTGAACAATTAAATATCTCAGGACTATATCGGACAAGAGTAGCTTTAAAAAGTAGACCTACCCCTTAGCAAAACCATAATCACACAAAAAATTAAATACAAAACTGACGGATATATGCCACTATATGATAGTAGTCCTAACGAAACTGGAAGTCCATTCTTCTATCCTTAGTGGTAAATACGTTAACAACTTCATCAAAAAAACTTTCCTTCATTTTCTCTTCTGTCAACAATTCACACTCAATAGATATTATACCCAGGTGAGAAAGTCTCTTTTTTCCAGTGGTATTCCTTGAATACGTCTTTATGCTTTTTAGTGCTGAAAAGGACCTTTCTACTGATGCCTTAGTCACTGGAATTGTGTATATCAACGCAACCAATAAATTGATTTGGGGGAAAGTTGACTTTAGCATGATGTTTGGGTCAAAAAGTTGACAAAGCTCCATCAGCATCTTCCCTTTGAACTCTTCACTAGAGTAAAACACTGTAAGTTCATTTTTTAAGCGTATAGGGTCAAAAAATTTTCCATATGTGTCCAACAAGGTTTTCAATGCATTTTCCGGGAAATCGATTTCGTGCTTTGAGAAATTTTCAGTTGCAAGAAGTTGCAAGAAGTCCAACTTTGAGTAATCTTCAAAGCGTGAAGCTGAAATGCCCATCTATATTGTCCAAGATCTCGCAGTAGACTCTTCTGTAGTTCGTTTATCTTCTCTTATTGGGTGGTCCTACCTCAAAACAATTTTCCTCATAATATTTTTCAAAATCGTCACGAAGTTTGGCAATACTCAGATGAGTGATTTCAATTTTCTTTCTACAGTAGACAATATCACTTGCCTGGTGCTGCAGGGCATCAAAAAGCACGTCTGTAAAAGCAAAAATGTTATCAAAGACACTAAGGAGTAAAACAAACTGAAAGTCATCCAGTACTGACAGAAACCCATTAACTGGAGCAAGTATGTCAGATTCTATTTCATCTGGATGTTCAAGCATTGCATTAAATACATCACACAGTTGAGTTCGGTCTTTAACAACTGTGTTAACGAGCCTTGATGAGTAGTTCCAGCGAGTGGGGCATACACTGGGCAATCTCCTTTTCAAAAAATCATTAAGGAATGCAGCACGCTTCCGGGATCTTGAAAAAATGCTGAGATTCCATTTAGTGTGCTGAAAAATATTTTGCACTCAGGAATCATACTAACACTTAGAGATAGCACCAGATTCAAAACATGAGCATAACAATGTACAAACAATGCATCCGGGTAAATCTCTTTAATTCTGGCCTGCACTCCAGTTAAGTGCCCAGACATTGTATTGGCACCATCATATGTTTGTGCAATAAGTTTTTCACTGCATTCAAACTTAACTAAATACTCAATAATGAGCTGCGCAATAGCAGCGGCATTCTTATCTGAGCTTATGTCACTGAAGCCCAAGAAACGTTCTTTAATTTTCCCATTATAAATATATCGGGCGACAGTAGAAAACTGAGCTTTGTTAGAAACATCGGTCGTTTCATCTACCAATAGAGCCACAAAATGTGCTTCTTTCAGCTGTTTTTATTGACAGTAAAAGAGAGAAACTCACTGCTTTAATAAGGTCATTTTGGATGTGATTGGACAACCCTTTAAAAACAGTAGCTGTTTCTAAGTGCTCTGCCAAAAGAGGGTCGTAGTCAGCCGTGTACTTCAAAAGTTCTACATAGTTCCCTCGATTAACGGACTCTTCTTTTTCGTCATGACCCCGAAATGCTAATTCCTGTTTACCCAAAAAACACACAGCATTGATTAATCTCCTAAGAATTTCTCTGTTGCGCTTTACCTTTTGATTGTGGAATGAGATGTCCACCCGTAACTGGGCATCTAATGCAGTTTCAATTCTGCTCTGCCCAAAGGATGCAATGCATAGAGAAGATCGTAAGTGGTTCACTGATATCTCATGATCCGCAATTGATTTCACCAAGTTACCTAAATGAGTAAATCTACTTTTTGTCCAACTAGTATTTCTGTCTTTCCCAAACAATAAACAGTTCCAGCAAAAAACTGCATTCAGCTCTGAACTACCCGCTAACCACGCACAGTTCTTATATGAACTTGATTGAAAATGCCGAGTAAATTTTCCACATTTTTGCACCAAGTTTGGCAAGTCTGGAGTAGGCCTACCAAGTTTTATTATTTCCTTTTTTTCTTCGTAAGATCGAGACGAAAAGGGAGAGTAAATAACACTTTTAATGATGCACTGCATTTTACAGTAACCTAAATAAGGAAAAAAATTCTGTAGTTTTATTTTAAACACATACCAAGAGTATTAAAACGCCATATATCCACAATAGAAAGGTATAGTTTGTTTACATACGTACACTGTGACCAGGGCGTCAGAAAGAACCGTGGCTGAGATCAGGACCAGCAGGGGCTTTCTGTAACTCGATAGCACGTTATATCGACGTCGGAAATTCGTTAGCACACCGCTAGGATGAGTTACCGTAAATTCCGCTTTCGTACACGCCGCCAACTTCGCCGAGTTCGGTGAACACAGTAGATATCGGCTGCACTCGGCTACATTCGTAAGTCTCCGCCGTCAACCGAAGCTAGCTTCCTCTGCCCTTTGTTACGCTAGCAACCCCTCCCTCTCCCCACTTTCCGCTGCTCGGGAATTGTCTGCGTGCGCATGCTGTCTACCCAAGCTATTAGCGCACAGCTTCACCGGGATCGCAGTCATAACCTTCTGCCGGCTGCCCTTGCTTTAAGGGGTATAATGAACATCCGTACTATTTAAGGGAGCTTATAATGCCTTTATACTGTTAATTTAGTAGCTTTTAAACAAATAATGAATAAATTATACAAACGTAATTTTTTACTGAAGCAGTGCTTCATTTGCTTCATCGTACCGCACGCCACTGACTGCAAAGTTTTCATATCATGCTAACATTCCGTATTTCAAGAAATTTCGTGATAACCGGCGTGGAGCGTACGATATAGGCGTAATAGTATCTTCTGTAAATTATATTTACATTTATAATTTTAGCTTGAATTACGAAGACTTCAAGCATAGAAAAAACTAGGCGGGATTATATTACTTCAACTTTGGAAGATTTGATTAATTGGCCCAAACGACATGAAGAATTTTGTAATGATAATGTACGAAGATTAGTACTACAATCGTATTCTCCAAAACTCATGTATCACATATACACACCATACCACCATTTTCGTACACGTTGATTCGCACGAATACTTCGCATTCAAGATCTTTAGTGCAGTAAAATGGGTCTTATATCTTCATTTTTAATCGTGTAGTATACGAATTAAAGGAAAAAATAGAGAATAGGAAAGTTAATCCATCAAAAACTGGAAAATTATGAAATACATATATTATGATTTTGGTTATGGTTTTCAGAACTTATTTTATTTGAACCATCTACGCTGTTTTCTAGAGTGAAATGTTAAGTTTGGTTACATTTAATTACCAAAAAAACAAGAAACACGTTATTGGTAGCATTTCTGGTTAACATAGGTATTGCAAACATAACGAAATAGAAGCTACATAATTCAGCCATAACTTAGATATTGCACCTAGCAGAAGATGAGACTGGAAATAAAAAATGTGGGACATAGATTTGAAAGGCGGGGGTTGCCATTAACGAGAAAACACTGTAATTGTAATTTCTAAGCTTCCCACTAAAATGCATAATTTATTTTGTAACGAGAGAATATTTTTCGTTTAATGCCGCATCAAAATTCTCTCCTTAACTAAAGTTAAAGTTGCACGCACACCTATACGCATGCTGTGATGTGATATTCAGTATCACGGTGCAGTGGGACGTCGTCCAACAGTTTTCGTAAAAATCCACTTTTATGAAAATTTGCATGTGTTCAGTAGGTACAATAATGCAAAAAATATACGATTCACGTATATGTAGACGTCATTTCATGATAGATTCTTTCGCCGAATCATCGAACGCAAGCGATGTATAACTTGCTTCTAATCGGTTAGTATTTCATCAGCTTGAACTGATAAAAATAATCGGGAATTTGAGTCATTCCTTAAAACATTTCACTCACCATCGACGTGGCTGATTAAACTGTTTCCCTTTGGATGGTTTAATATGGTTTTTGGAACTCTTTTTGAAGCACATAAATAGTTCTTTTCATAATTTGATTGACATTTCCAATGATACAATGCCTCGCATTCATTATTCAAATGACCTGAAAAACATCCGTTAAAAACAAAGTTTTTCGCCATCAAATTCAACTTGCGGCATGCGGAAACATTTAGTATGGCGGTTTCTGTATATAAGTCCTCTCCAGAGTGTCCCAAGTCATGTTCTTTTATTCCTAAGGCTCGTTCAGTACCCTCTACAAAGCAATCTTTCCCATCAGGCACACACCAGAGTTCATGAAGTTTTTGGCATTGGTTTTTCATGAAAAATCAAGAAACCCGCCATTACGCCATACAACATCTCAGTGGTTGGAAGTACTACAGAGGTCATGGTTATCCGTCACAGGATGACAGTAAGCAATTCGACCGATCCATACACACACCCTACCAAGCAAGCCACGAATATGGCGAAATCAGCGGCTGTTAGGTCAACAGCCATTAATCGTGTTTGTGTAAATATTTAGAGCACGCAATTCTATTATAATACGAAGGAAATGTCCTTCAATGAATACGCATTGGAGTGACAAATCCTGGTATTCTTACGGTCGCGTATTGTGAGAGATAAGAACATATATTTAAATCCATCTCCGTTGTAAATTCCTCTTACCTTATCTGAGTGAGCCTTTGTTTTACCTTATCTAGTCTTTCGATATATTGCGTGGTCAATTATCTAGATATGGAGGAAACGTCAAATATCACGTATAGGCATAGAAGAAGGCATACTTTTTTGTTGTCTCCACAAACGAAGTACAACCCATCCTTAAATCTCCAGAAACGCCTTATACACAGTTCATAGAATATTTTACAGATCTAGCAGATTCTCTCTAAATTTACCTCATTCTTTAACTAGCCTTTTCATTAACAACACTTCACAACTAACAAGTTTTACTTTGCAACTACACACTGTCCGTTTTATAAAACCAGGTTTTTAAGGGCAGGCATACAAATTCTTCTTATTTGGCGTTCGAAGTGACTCCGAAGTATTTTACACGTTCGGGTTACATATATTTAAATCCCGTTTATTTTGTATTTAATCACGTATTTTTTAACCGTTTTAACCCAATGGGATAATACTGGGCACATTTTTTTTAAGTTCAAGTCCTTATTCACTACTGCAGTTCGAAACCATGCCTACATCATATGTAAGTAACACGCAACTCTCAAGGTTCTTTTATTTCTGTATTTACTACCGTATCATGTAAAAATAAGCTATTGCTGTTCTTTAAGTTTGAAAATACAGGTTCTCCAACACCACTCCAATACGCGAGGTGAAGTTTTTCTTTCATTACAACAACACGACAATAAAATGAAGCAATTATCGAGGTGTAATACTAAGGTCTATTATCAAGTTGCTGGCTTCCTTTAGCCACGCAAGTGCAAAAATGTTCTCTTTTGCTTCCAGGATTCCGTAATGGACTGGAAATCCCTCTTTGTTTTCGACTGGAGGGTGGTTTTGTCCCTTGCTGCCATCGCCGTTGCTGCCGCTTACATACACTACAAGATCATTTTCAGCCATTGGAAGCGTCGCGGCATCCCCGAGGTTCCTCTCAAACCCGCGCCTTTCTTCGGACACGCGGCCAGCTTAATCCTCGCCTCACGGAGCTTCACCGAATTTTTCCACTATTTGTACAAGAGCGCCGCAGGTGAACCTTTCGTGGGATACTTTCATGGAGCGCAGCCATCGATAATGATACGAGACCCTGAGTTACTCAAGTAAGAGAGAGAATATGCGTTTATATGTTTACGCTACAAATCCATCAAAACAGGAACAAAAACCGTGCATTAAAAAGTTACGCCAGTTCCACGAGTTAAATTTTCATCATATTAACATTTCTGTTTCAAGTAAACCATTACCAAAAGAAATTTGTACAATCATTTTATTCTCTATAAAATTTGTTCAACTACCCTCCTCGGTAGATTCTAAAGCAGTAAAGTCTTGTAGATTTAGGCAATGAGAAATGACAGGTCTCATGAAAAATAATATAAAGAGGAGTTACAAGGTGATTACCATAGATTTATGATATCTTAAAGACTATGTAGAAAAATCGAAACTCCCAAAAATCTTAGCAAATTTTTACCATTACATTCACCTTATGTAATATCACATTATCATCCCACATTTTTCAAATTAACAATATCTACAAAAGTGACTTTTATCGATGATTTTCCAGGAGTGCAGTTATTGGAGGCTGGATATCGTTTCAAGCAAAATGTTCAAAGGATTTTAATTTCATCACCGACCAACCCGTATTTTTTGTCATTTTCAAGTTTGAAAGCAGTTTAGTAACGACCAGAATAATAAACTCCATATCAAATTAAACAATCTATATAGAAAATATAGCTGACAACAACATCTGGCTGTGGGCCCTCTTTTGGAACTTTCTTCCTCTGGGTTTTGCTGAATGTCTTTGACTTAGGTCTGGTGTATTGGATTTAGTAGTACACAATATTTTATCCTCTCATCGTTATCGAGCGTTTATGGATCAGCATTCGCCCGAAGAAAATGAGAAACCAACGAACGAAACACAGAAATGTAAACATGCTATTTTTAAGACTTAGGCAGGAAATTCCAAGCTTCAAAAGAAGGATGAAGTTCAAAAAGTAATCCTGAAATAAATAAATTTATTAAGAAACAAATATCCTCAAATATCAAAGATGGAAGCCTACCTTTTCTAATGAGGATGGAACGAGTTCAAACGTCAATACTGAGACTGAAGATAAGAGACAGAGAGCTGTCTCGCCAGTGGGAGATATTGAGGCATTGAAAAATAAATATTTTAAGCAGCTGTAGTCTGTGCTAGCTGTAGTACAAGCAAGAAGGTTTGGAATAAAAGTTTGCTATAGCCACAGCAAAAGCGGCTCCGAGCGGCAAAAAAAACAGGCACCAGCAATCACTTTCATTTCAGTGTATGAGCCTGACGTATCTATTTTGCCGACGTATCTATTTTGAAGAAGCTTTCTGGGATGAAGGCACCCAGCAAGATTAAATTAATGCCTGAAATATCAAATCAGACAACCTTGGATAAAGGCGGCGTGCAGGAGATAAGGTATCGTAAACAATTTAATATCGGCTGATAAAGGCATATCACCGATACTCTGCGACAATTTCTACTATTACTGACGATACATATTTTTTTACGCATTTTTACATTAATAAACGACCACGACGACGATACAACGCTCTGAAAATAAGATGAGTAATTTCTAACTTTACATCTACATCTTACATCTACACAATCCCATGCAAGCCACCATAAGTTAAATAAGCCACAAACAGATTGGAAGAAAAAATTTCAGTGATAGTAGTGAATTGTCGTAGTATAAGAAATAAAGTAGCAGAATTTCACCACCTCATTAAGAGTACTAATGCAGATATAATCGTAGGTACAGAAAGCTGGCTTTCGAAGGACATATCAGATCATGAAGTATTTCCGAAGTGTTTTACAGTATACAGAAAGGATAGAGTAAGCAGAAAAGGAGGAGGAGTTTTCATAGCTGTGAAGGACCCGTATGTCAGTAGAAGAGAACTTATTTCAGAGCGAAATGTAGAAAGTATTTGGTGTTCCGTTAAAAGTAAAAGTAGTAACGCAAAAAAGATATATGTAGGTGCATATTACAGGCCACCGGACGCAGACGTCAATTCTATAATAGAGCTAGAGTCAGAGATACGCACATTACTTTCTGGGAAGAATGATAGAGGAATAATAGTAGGCGGAGATTTCAATCTCCCCTCGATAGACTGGAATACGTGTAGTTTCATTGCAGGAGGTAAGGATAAGGAACATTGCGAATCACTGTTGAACACCTTTACGACACATTCTCTACAACAGCTAGTAACAGAGCCGACCAGGGGTAACAACATTCTAGACTTATTAGCAACAAATATACCCGAGAGAGTTCTAAATACAGTTACAGACACAGGAATTAGTGACCATAAAATAGTGCATGCGAAATTTATTGTAGGCGTTGAAAGACATTATAAACCAAGGAGGAGGGTGTACTTATTTGGCAAGGCAAATTACGACGGTATGAAAGAGGAATTAAGGGAAGCGTTTACTGTATTCAGCGAACAAAGCAAAGGATTAAATACAGAGGATTCGTGGAGAGAATTTCTTGAGGTCACCCGTAACGCAGTTCATAAATACATACCAAGTAAATATATTAGTGATAATACAGAGCCAAGGTGGTATAACGCGGAGGTTAGGAAATCACTAAAGCGACAAAGGGTATGCCACGCTAAGATGAAAAATGCCAGACGGGGTCTATCGGTAGAGGAAAAAAATGAGCTAGTTCAAAACTATAAAAAATCGAGAGCATTAGCAAGGAAATCATGTCGGCAAGCGTTATCACATTTCAAGAGCAAGATGTTAGGAGAATATTTAGATAGCAATCCTAAAGCGTTTTGGTCATATGTGAGACAGCTTCAGGGAAATAAGTCCACAGTGCACACACTTAAAAATGATAAAGGAATCAGAGTCACCAGCAGTGTAGAAAAAGCCAACACTTTAAACACCTTCTTCCAAAGTGTATTCAACTCATCGTCACAAAACGCAGTGGAACCACCGCCGAACACTTTCAGTGAGCAAATGCCCGAAATAAACATTTCATGTCGCGGAATAGAGCAGCAGTTAAAAAGCATAAGTAAAAACAAAGCACCAGGTCCCGATCAAATTCCTTCCAGAGTTTATAAAACATTAGCTTCTGAAATAGCCCCCTATCTAGAAATAATATTCAATAAAACACTAAAGAACCACACAGTACCCAAGGATTGGAAAGTAGCTAACATTACACCTATATTTAAAAGCGGTGATAGGGAAGAACCTAGTAACTACAGACCCATTTCACTCACGTCAATCTCTTGTAAGATATTTGAGCACATAGTAGTCAGTTCGATCATGGGGCATTTGGATAGTCAGGGATTACTCATAAACAGCCAGCATGGGTTCCGGAAAGGTAGATCTTGCGAGACACAATTAGCTTTATTCGTACACGATATTTTAGTCCACGGCGAAAGCAGTACTGAAGTTGATGCGATATTTTTAGATTTTAAAAAGGCTTTCGATAAAGTTCCTCATGACAAATTAATCTTGAAGTTAGAGAGTTTTGGTATAAATAAAGACGTTGTATGTTGGGTAAAAGAATTCTTAAGTGGGCGAGAGCAGAGGGTTGTCATAGATGGTATCATGTCGGACACAATCGAAGTCACATCGGGAGTTCCCCAGGGTAGCGTAGTAGGTCCGCTTCTATTTCTTTTATACATAAACGATTTGGGTACCGTAGTTAGTAGTAACCTTAGACTTTTTGCAGACGATGCGGTGGTGTACAGGGGTATATCAAACGAAGAGGACATGAAATCACTTAGCAAGGATTTAGATGCAATTGAAGAGTGGTGCGACAAATGGCAGTTAGAACTCAACCTTAAAAAGTGTGTAGCTATCAATTTTTGGAGGAGGAATAATTCGATAGAGCGATCCTATAGAATTAATAACACGAAGATCGAAAACGTTGAAACCGTAAGATATTTAGGTGTAACAATCACTAAAGATTTATCGTGGGGAAGACACATAAGGGAAATATGCGGCCGAGCGAAGAGAAAGCTAGGATTTATAAAAAGAGTACTTGGGAAATGTGATGAGAAGACAAAAGAGCGATGCTACTTTTCACTAGTTAGGCCCCACCTTGAGTATGCAGCCAGTGTATGGGATCCTAATGAATTAGGTTTGATGAGAGAACTAGACAGTGTGCAGCGTAGAGCAGCTAGGTTCGTCAAAAGGTGTTACGATAGGTTGAGTAGTGTATCAGAATTAATACAAGAATTAGGGTGGGAATCATTATCAGAGCGTAGATTAAAGTTCAGATTTAATCTATTGCAGAAATTTCAATCGGATAGCTTTACTGAAGATGTTAGGCACATATTGAAAACACCAGCGTATTATGCTAGATTCGACCAGATAAATAAGATTAGAGAGATAGATTGTCGTACAGATAGATTCAAAATGGCATTTTTCCCCCGTACTATAAGAGAACAGAATAGGCAGCATAGGAAAGGGATAGGTAGGGGAAATATTTTAGAGTATTCTGTAGTGCATGATGCATGTATTAACCCCTCAAATACTATAGATACTAACAATCTAGTTGCATGAGACCCTTTAGTTGCTTGCTTGCATGCTAGTAGTGAATGCTTGGTGACCTTCACCCCCTGCCACACACCCTCACGGTGGCTTGCAGGGTATCGTGTAGATGTAGATGTAGATGTAGATAAGTGTGTGTGGCAGGGGGTGAATTTACACCAAACATACACTACATATCATGCTTAAAAGGATCAGATTATATGCTAGTATACACTAAACAATTAAAAAAAAAAAGATAAATTAGCAAGGCAAACATTCTGTTAAAATTCAAATTTCATGAAGTAGCCGTGAAAACCTTAGCGCTACCCGCGGAAATTGCACAGTAGCAGTTAATCCATAGAGAAAAAAATCATTCGCCTTGACCGGGACAGGAACCCGGATCCCTGGTTTCCGGCCAGATGCCCTACCAGTTGAGCTACTGAGACGTCCTCTTTATTAGTGGAAATTATAGAGCCTTTAACGGAACAAGATGTTACCGGACTGCTGGACATTCTATATCACAAAGCAGCCGAATTTATAATTTTCACAGAGAAAGAGGACGTTTTGGTAGCTCAACTGGTATGGCATGTGGCCGGAAATCAGGGGATCCGGGTTCGGGTCCTGGTGAAGGTGAATGATTCCTTTTTCTCTGTGGTATATCTTGTATTGAACATTCTGTTCGTTGGGTTAACTTTAAGTCCTTATACCAACATTCAACTACCTATCCTATCCATTGATACACTTGTATTGAAACTGTTGGATATATTCACATTTATTCATAGGTATCCCTAATTGTGCGAAGAAAGAAGGACATTTTGAATCTGTCATTTCAACAATCAATTTCGCTAATTTTATGGTAATGGTCCAGTCTACCATAGTATGTTGGACTTTGCAAAACATTTTTGACGTCGTCAGTGAATATATATTATCTTGGAATTTATTTAAGATATAAAGTCTACTTTCAATCTCCGGTGCATTACGGTACGGCACCTACATTTGGAAAATGATTACACATTTCGTAGTTAAATGACGTACATACCAAATATGGCCCAAAAAATTATTTATCATTAGGGAGGCTTTCGGGTGGACTACTAAAGGTGATGCTTTCCTGTCCATGATTTTTAGAATAATTAAACACGTGGAAGTGACGTGGAGGCGGTGATTGTAGACAGATTTGAGTCCGCGCTAACCTCCTTCACACATTCGACGAAATGTCTCGTTTCTCACGGCGCCCGCCCCAGAGGTTCCTTTTCTTATTTCCTTTCGAGCGTTGTCGCTGCCACGGAAAGGGCGATGGAAGCATTTCTCTACATTCTTGTTCCACGATGCAATGTTTCTGACGCGAGGTATTTCACGGTCGACGCCCATGCGCATCATGAATGACCCACTCATTCCACCATTTTGTCACTCTTAATTTAAATGTGAAGAAGAAAATATAAATTCGGATGACACGGAAGATGAGAAGGAGAGAACCAATCAAATCTGCAATTCACATGCCGTGGAAACTGCCGATTAGTCATGAATTATTGATCAATGATAACAAGCCACATTGTAAACATAACGACGAAATATCAATTAAAGACACAAATGACAAAATATGGATTTATGGCGAGAAACAAATATAAATTACATGAAAAAATGTACTATTCAAATAGAAGCCATTTATGCATGCTAATTTATTGTTATGGACTGTATGCCGGAAAGATTGGAATGCACTCTGACAACCCTTACTCCAAAGAAATAAATCATGCAATTCTCGTGTACATTTTACTAGATAGTTTCTCACTGTCACGCTAGCGAGAAACAAATATGAATTTTATGCGAAAATTTACTATTCAAATAGAAGCTATTTATGCATGCTAATTTATTATTGCTTCTTGGCTTATAATCCACGAATATGAATTAAATGCGAAATGTACTATTCAAATACAAGTTATCCATGCATGATATTTCTTATTGCTGCTAGGCCTATAATCCACGATGCAGATTACAATTCCGTGAATGATCAGGAATTGACCTTGTTCATATTTGGTTTGGATGGGATCTCACCAATGGTATTGGAAAAACTACAGCCAACATTTTTTTAAAAGAAAGGACTCGCAGGACTTAAACGGAATTAGGCATTCTGCCTAGCTAAGGGAAAGTCATCTTCAATGCTTTGCGATCTATGTTCTAAAGAATCGAATATATAACATAATTTTATCTTCTATCATAGCCTTATTTTTGTTGGTTTCCATACCAAAATTACTGATCGAAAAGTATATCAATTTTTACCTCTATTATTTCGCCTTCTTTTTAAAGGCATATTTTTGTGAAGGACTTCCATGCATTTGTGGACAGAGGCTTTAGTGTGGATGAGGACATTGATCCATTGAATGCCAAGGGGCTGTTCAGTCTCAAAGGGCAGCGATGGAAGGAAATGAGAGCCAGGTTGAGCCCTACGTTCACTTCGGGACGAATGAAGGCGATGTTCCCCATCATGCAAGCATGTGCGGAGCAACTCTACAAAAGTTTCAGTAAAAGCATTCAGAAGAGCGGTGGTGAAGCAATAGTTGAGGTTAAGGTGAGTGGACTTTTACAAGCTTTGAGGAATAAGCACACCTAAGTACTTCTATGTTAATTTTCGGTTTCCAACTCTATATTTGTAAGTCAGATTGGTATATTACATGAAAAAAATTGACGGTTGAATTCACTGATAGGGAAATTAATCTCAGCTATTCTCTTACGCAAGAATGTCAATAATGTATCAATGTGCCTTTGTAATCTTTCTCAATGAAGGAGTGTATGGCTTGCTACTCAACTGATGTCATAGCCACTTGTGCATTTGGGATACACTGTGATTCATTGGAGAACCCGCAAACCAATGAATTTCGAAGAATGGGGAAGCTAGTGTTTGATGTGACTCTCAAAAGAAGACTTACTGCGATGGTAAGTTTGACCCGCGACGGGGACGCATGTTCTCTAGCTCTAGTGTAAAGGAGGGAGTGAAGTGGAATTTCCTCTCCAACCTTTCAGTGTTCATAGGAAGACTATCCAAAGAAAAATTGGATCAATCAAATGTGTATTAGGCTTTTTGAAAAAAAGAATGATTTTCATGTCACTCATAAGAGATAGGATTACACCCATGTTACGAAAATTGGTGTATTTAAAATCCGTTATTTTACTTTTTTATTTGGTGTCAAATAATTCCATGTAGAATCCATTTTTATCAGTAAGAAATAACTATTGATACAGAAAGGGCAAAAATGCCACTATGTTCCAAAAGTTTTTGGGTAAACCATATGGTGGAAAGAAAAAACAAACTGAGAATTTCACTGAAATAATTTACTCACGACCCGGGTTTCGACAATTTATGCCATCTTCAGGTGAAAGATTATGCAGTCTTCAGGTGAAGATGGCATAAATTGTCGAAAAAGTTAATAATTTAAGTGAAATTCGCAGTTCGTCTTTTCTTTCCATCATGGAAGGGTATCACAAAATTACCCCTGAAACCGTTCGGTTTGTTAAATCCATTACATTTTACCCTTTACACACAAGCACTCTGCCTCTGACTTTAAGTTCATTCAAAAATTATTTTTCAGCTAACAATTGCTAAAAAATTATAAACACATTGTAATATTACCTTTTTTAAATACATAATATTGAAATTAGAAACTTTTAAGAACGACAAAACTTATGAAAAATAGTGGGCTCTTCCGAAAAAACTAAAGTAATTTTAGTTTTCGTCTTTTCTAGAATATTCTTGCACGTTTTGATACAACAAACGTTTAAAATGCATAAAATTTTGAGCGAAATTGCTGAATGTTCCAGATTGGAGTAAAATAAATTGAAATTTAATTAAAACCATCAAATTTATGTTAGCAATTAGATTCAGTCGCATTCCACCCGTTAGTGATTTTTACACTAATATGCCTTGGACATGAAAAGAAACTGACGTTCTTTCATTTTAATGTCATTACAGCTATTTTTCTTATCACCAAAACTGATGAAATGGAGTGGATTGAAATTCACGGATGATGAAACTTCTACTTTCTTCAGTAATTTTGTCAAGGATATGGTCAAGCAGAGAGAGAAAGCCATTGAGCAGAGTGAAAAAAGTGGAAAGACAGAAAAGAAATATGAAGATTTCATCCATCACTTGGTTATGTTAAAAAAGAGCGGCTTCCATTTCAAAGATGAAAATGATGAAGGAGAGCAAGATGAAAGCGATATCCTAGGACAGAATAAACTTAGTGATAAGCCAGGTGAGAATTGTCTTGAACAATTGACGCTCCATCCTTCTCACATCATTACCATTGCTCCTAAGTGAATCTGAGATTAAAATTATGATATCGTATTATATTTTCACTGTATGACCTAAATTTTTTTATCCATGTGGTTATTTTGTCATGTAATCGCTTCATCAGCAGAGCAAGCTTCCTGGTCTAGTCTCGACAATGAAGACTTGACAGCCCAAGCGATGCTTTTCTTTTCCGCTGGTTTTGAAACAACATCTGCCACCCTGAGTTTTGCGCTTTTCGAGTTATCTGCATCAGAAAATGGGATGGTTATCCAGGAGAAGCTGAGGGCGGAGGTAGACCGAGTGGTGGCTGAAGATGGTGGGAAGTTGACCTATGCGGGTCTTCAGAGGATGCTTCTTCTGGATCGGGTAATCAAAGGTCCGTCTCCTCATTTATGTCCACAAGGAAAACAAATACACCCACATATCATTACCTCATTGACAAAAAACGCAGCCATTGAACTTCACGTAATTAACAAAACCCTGTTTAATTTATGTGCACATTTTTCGTGTTTCATGGCATATTGTTCATCTTTCGTGTGTAAATTTTCTTCCTAAAAATTTCACACTAAATTTAAGCATTGCATATTTGCTCGTCAATGACATGATAACCAATTCCTTTGATTGACACTTAGTATTTTGACCTCTCTAAATATGTCATCACAGGCATATTCCCTTTTTCTTACGCGGTCAAACGTGAATTGCTGTATATCCCTTAATTTTTTCATGAATTGGTATTCTAAGACTAGAAGTACAAATGCTAGATCGAGCACAGCAGAAACACTTTTTTACGAAATGTCCTCATCACCATGACATTTCCAGTTCCGACCGAAAAGATATCCTAAATGAAAAGGACAATATTTGGTTTAAAAAAATTCATGATAACGGTATGTGGCACTGGTCCCATTGTTATAAAATTCTAGTTTCACGCTTGAATGACGCAATTTACGTTAAAATAAATTTAAAACATACCATATTTATGACATGCCATTAAGTGAGGACACCACTCAGTTCACATTCTCAATTCCTCACATGTTATTATGATGATAGATAATCATATTTGCCACACACGTGGAATAAAAGCTCCGAGGTTGTTAAAAAAACTTATCTTTATTAACTTAAACTTCCAATACTTCATCATCCGTATTATCTGTGCGCGATATTTGCATATTATCTGACGAAATGTTAAGCAATGTATACGCAAATATTTGAAGAAAATACATCACGATGCCCTCACGAAAAAAGAACTTCCGCAAGTCCTCTTTTCGTCCTATTTCAGCGAAAAATATTAAACAAATTTCCTTGCTAGTTTAGGTTATGCATATTTCACACATAAATCTACAAATCGTTTACTTTAGAGAATAAGATGTGGTGAAATTCTCAATGAGGAAAATCGTTTGATCTGGATATGATCTGGTTGGCGAACACTAAATCTATACTGCCCAGCACATATCTCAAGAGTGAGTAACCACTTCAAATATGAGAATATTTTTTCTAACAAAAGGTATGATTTCATAAACCATGGCACAAAGTTCCATTAGTCATTCATCATGTGGAGCATCAGTTATTTTGATTATCGCTAGCAAATCTCAGCATGATGAATTAAATCTTTCAACCCGGACTCCATTTCATTCAGTTGCGATATGCACATTTAAAAACAGATGACGGATGAACATGACTTCATAGGTCAAAAAGTATAATTCTAACTGGAAATATTTTTTCCTTTTCATTTTCTTCATCAGAAACCTTGAGGATATATTATTTTCCCGTATATTTCATTCCACAGAGGCCTTGAGGATGTATCCACCTGCTGGGGTTCTTGGTCGGAAGGCTGAACAAGACTACAAAGTTCCCGGAACTAATTTAGTCATTGACGCAGGGACACAGCTATTCATCCCTATATACTCTATGCAGTTGGATGAGAAATACTTCCCAAATCCTACAGTGTTTGATCCAGACAGATTTTTTCCAGAGAACAAGGAGAACATTCAGCATTTCTCATATTTGCCATTTGGAGATGGACCTCGCATATGCATTGGTGAGCGGATTATTTTTTGCCACTTTACTTTCTCCATGAGATAATAAATATAGGTTTGTTCTTATAGTCACAAAACTGACCAACCATGCACCATTTATGAAGCTTTTCCCATAGTAAAACCTGCTGATTAGTTATTCGTATTATTGGCTGAAAGAGTTAGAATACACAACCATCGCTCCTAATTAGTTGTATCCAGTTAGAGACTTGGGTAATACACCTATATCTAAACCATTACATGATCGGTTCTTACACTATTTCGCAACTTGGTATTGAGTACACTCCTTCCCCTGAATACATTTCGAAAGAGAGAGATTTTTGGGAGACAAGTATCAGTAGATACGCAATCACTTACAACTCCAATCATCTTTCTAAACCACATCTCCATTAAAACGAAGTAGTGAATAATTTATGCCTGCGCATTCAAAAGTTATGGCGCAACATTTATTTGTATAATTATTTCTTGCTTTCTTGCCGTATGAAGGAAATTAGGATGGCATGACAATGGAAAAATATTGTGCCCCATAATTAGTTGTTTCCCCTAAGGGGAAAAAGCCTTGATTTGAAAATAATAGCTGACCACAAGTGACCATAAGACATTTTTAAATGATGTTTTGTGATTTACGTTGAAATGCTTCTTGGTTTGCCTGAAATACCTAAAAGAACTTTCCAAGTATCAGAAGGAAAGTCTACTAGGGAAGAGCCCGTTATACACCTAAGCCATTGCGTCACTTTCGACAAACCATTCTGGCTTGATCTGCATACTGCAGGGTCATGGACGCAATTTATCACCAAAAGGGTCATTTACCTGCTGGAACACTACCAATTTATTCCAGAGAAATACTTCCGAGGCGTATCCCCTTTGGAAGAAATTTACATAAATGTAAATAATAACAATACAAAGTAAAAATAGTGCAGGATGAGTTGAATGACTCGCAATAGCCAAGGGACGGAGATATAACCAATCAAAAGAGCGCGTAATAGAACCTAGGGTGCGGTAGACGTGGAGGATCAAGCGTTTAAGTAAGTCTCCTTCTTAGAATCCTTTGATCTACAGGTTTTATGGCTGAATCAAGAGTAGGTAAGCAGTGTTTTCTTGTATGATGAAAGAAAGGCAAGTCATTGCCTAATGGATCTTAAATATTAGATATCTTTGATGGAGTGCACTTAAAAACCAGCCATGTATTTGTAGTCAAAACCAAATAAAAAGTTGGATCTGGTTGGTGTGGTAGATTTTGGCTTCATATGCCGTTAAATTAGATTTTAATACATCTGTAACAAACGCATTGCTCTAACTATCTGAGTACAGTAAAACCTCTCCAAACGGCCACCTCTATTCAGCGGTCACCCCTGTAAACGGCCATTTTTCCCCAGAACGGAATGGTTTACCCTATCTTCCCCTTGAAAAATGACCCCCTATTCAGCGGTCACCTCTCTTCCCGACCAGCGGCCAGAGCGTAACAACAAGATACGGCCACTTCCATGAAATCTCAAATTCAAATCTCTCTCTGATTGGCCTTAGAGGAGCTTTATTGCCCATGCTCACATGTACACTTGATACACTTACATTGACAAGGCATTACATTGTTTCGTTCCCTCTGACGAAGGGAATATCGGGGACCATGCATCCGTTCCTCGATTATACTTACGAGCTTACTTATAAGCGACTTACATTGTAAGCTGCTTCCTATTTCTGCTTCCGGTCCGACACCTCAAGCAAAGGAGGCAAAATATCAAACCTATTCGCGATTGGCACGGTGTGTTGGGCGGTTGGAGCTTACGGAAGATTTGGCAGTGGATTGCGAAATGAGCAGCAGAAGCAAAGTGGTCTTGTCTTTAGAAGAGAGAAGAAGTGTTATTTTTGACAGTGATAATGGGATGTCAGCAAGGAAAATTGCCGAAAAATTTAAGTGCGGAAGGACACAGATAAACGTTATCATTAAAAACAGGGACACTATTCTACAAGAGTGGGAGGACAACAAGAATCGAGGGATAAAAAGGAAGAGAGATCAGAAGTTTAGTGAAGTTAATGATAGGTTATATGAATGGTTTAAGTGTGCCAGAGCAAAATATTTGCCGGTTAGTGGTCCAATACTGCAACAGAAAGCTTTGGACATTGCAAATCAACTTCAGATTGAGGGATTTGCAGCTAGTAATGGTTGGTTGGAACGTTTCCGGACCAGGAACAATATTGTTTTTAGATCAATTAGTGGTGAAGGAGGAGATGTTTCTCCAGAGACTGTTAAGGAATGGAAATTGAGAGTGTCCTCTATTGTGGAGGGTTATGAGGCCAGAGACATTTTTAATATGGACGAAACTGGTCTTTTTTACAGAGCCATTCCGAACAAGACACTTTCTTTGAAACATGTCGAGTGCAAAAGTGGAAAACTAAGCAAAGAAAGAATAACAATTATGTTTTGTTGTAATTCAGTTGGAGAAAAGGAGCCCCTATTAGTGATTGGAAGAGCACTTAGGCCACGGTGCTTTAAAAACGTTAACATGGATCTTCTTGGCGTGAAGTGGTGTGCAAATAGTAAATCGTGGATGACTTCTGCAATTTATGAAGAATGGTTACGTGCCTTTAATAAAAGGATGATCCAACAAGAAAGAAAGGTTATTTTATTTTTAGATAACGCCCCTTGTCATCCAAAAATACATCTTTCGAATGTGAAACTTCAGTTTTTACCGCCAAACACAACAGCTCGCCTTCAACCCCTAGATCAGGGGATTATTCAATCTTTTAAACTGAGATACCGGCGAAAGGTTCTACGCAGCCTACTGGCAATGATGGACGACGCTTCATGTGTTAGTGATCTCACCAAAAAAATCAATGTGGGAGAGGCTGTGTCATGGTCAAAATCGGCATGGAAAGAAGTCGAGAAGGAAACCATCAGGAAGTGCTTTGTTTCTTGTGGAATAATAGCAGGTGAAAACTGTGAAGAGGAAATTCCCTGCAGCTCTGATGGCAACAATGCGCTGCACCAGGAGCTCCAAATGTTGGCGTCGACTGCACGAATATCATACGATACCACAGAAGAGGCGAATGTAGAGTGCTACGATGACTTGGATGGAAATTGGGAGTCTCGCATTGGTGGCAAAGGTAAGGGTTGTTTCATTTTTCTTTCGAAGTCTTACGAATTTCATCAAACCAAGAAATCATTCATAATAAGCTGTTTCTTTCTTTATTAGATGCAGACATATGCGATAGTGAAGAGGAAGAAGTGGAAAATGAAAATATCACTGAGATGAGCGTAAAGGAAGGATTAGATTCACTATTAAAATTAAAATCATTCTTCCAAAAAATTGACAAGGATTTCAATGAAAATTCAATGGAGTCCTATGAAAATCTCCAAAATTGTTTAGAAAATGTATTAATTAAAAGAAAATGTAGCCAATTGAAACAAAGTACTTTGACAGGTTTTCTCAAAAAGTAATTATAAACCCTATTTGTTAGCTGAATATGAAATAAAATTTTGTTAAAAATAAACTTTAATACAATAATTTTAGAAATGAACATATGTAAGTATTTTATGTAATTTATCCTGAAAGCCCCTATTTAGCGGTCACCCCTCCAAACGGCCACTTTTTTCTGGAACCGGCAGTGGCCG
Organism: Platycnemis pennipes; assembly: GCA_933228895.1. Classification (NCBI taxonomy): domain Eukaryota; kingdom Metazoa; phylum Arthropoda; class Insecta; order Odonata; family Platycnemididae; genus Platycnemis; species Platycnemis pennipes. Next base: position 113,761,709 of record OW121847.1, read on the forward strand.
CCTTAGAGAGGTTTTACTGTATATAGCACTGCATGAAACGTTAAATCAAATTAAGCTAACAATAAGATGGTTTATGACAGCATAAATGATCATTTCGTGCCTGTTTTCTCCTCCTACTCCTTTAGGCGAAAGATTTGCTCTGATGCAAGTTAAACTAGGACTAGCTACTTTGCTATCCAAATTCAAGTTTGAAGTCTGCCGTGAGAAAACTGACGTCCCACTCAGGTTCCAGAAAACAGCTTTCTTGATGACAACAGAGCACGGAATATGGCTGAAAGTGAGACCTCGGTGAGGGAAGAATATATACAAAACATGCGTTATGGTTGTATATACAATATAACATAATGGATTATTCATAGCCATCGTTCGATTCATTCCTCTCAAAATAGAGTGAGAATATCCGAGTTTTCATAATATGTGGATTAAAACTTAGTATTTAATTGTCAAAAGTCGGGACAATGCTTGGATCATTTTGAGAGTAAATCACTTTAACGTTCGGTAAACCTTTACCTTGATTTGAGGATGGCAATGAAGTCATACTGTCTATTATTAATTGTAAAGAACCATTTATATTTTATGTATGTACAATGTGATTTGGAAAAAGTAGGTATAATATAAAATAATAATAAACCCTGTTGAATAGTATTCCTCTGTTATATAAAAACAATATTTAAAAAATGCCCTGATAAAATCAACGTGGTTGTGGAGTGTTAAAATTCCTTTGTTTGCCGCAAAAATATCCCTGTTAATGAATTTGAGAAAGTTTACGCCATGGGAACGACGGATACTCTTTTTATCGTAAGTGAAATAATGGGGAAAATGGCGAGAAGCAAGAAGACATCCTTTCAATTTTTATAGATGTGGAAAGAAACACTTCAGTGTCAACGGAACAGATGCGAAGATGTATGATAATGAGGGGAGTTCTACAGAAGTATTTTAGACAGGTGAAGACAACGTACGACAGAATAAGACACAAGGTGAGAACAATGGTTGGTATTATGGGTAGGTTTCCAAGACAGTAGCATTGCATCAAAATTCAATAATATCTGTACAACAAGTGGCGCACCCATGGGGGGTAAGGGGCAAGGGGACCCTGCCCCCCCTCCCTCCCCCTAACTCTCTACAAAACCCAAATTAATCTTTAATTCGCCAGTTACAGTCACGTGGTAGCAGCAATTGGAAAAATAGGAAAAACTTGTAATATCATTTTACTCGAGCATGACTAGACCAAAGATAAAAGAAAGGCTCTTTTATCTATACTGGGACATATAAATAACTTAGCATTGGCCTAAAAGTTTATGACTATTTTTGTCTATAAGTCTGATATGGCTACTTATAGGATGCATACACGTAATAACTAATATGGCCTAATATAACATTCAAAATATACTGATTAAAATAACATTTTGGTTACACTTTGCAAAAGATCGGGCAGATGGCGACTTCCCCCTCCCCCCCATAAAAAGTTTTGAGTACGCCACTATGTACATACAACTAGTTGATGGATGCACTGGCGAAGAAAAGGTACAGTTCAGTTTTGATATGAAATTATTGTAGACCATGTGGTGATGAATGTGAAAAGCGTAAGGAATGTTGAAGGAACTCAGAAAAAATAAATAGAAGCAGTTAAGTACGGAGGGATTGAAATTAGTTGACAGAAGACAAATGAGGATCAGCGTACGTGTTAGAGCAGGAGGGACAGAATCGATAGGTGACACACAGGAGCAGGTGAAGAATTCCAAGTACCTTGGCTCCTACGTCATCGGAGGCTCAGCTCTGTAAGGGAGCTAAATCACTGGGTGCAAACAGGTTGAATTAGTTAAAAAAGATTCGTACTGAGATAGAGGATGAAGATAAATACAGACGGAAAGGCTTGCAGAACCGGGTGTGAGATAAACCACTATGCAAGAACTGATGGTTGTTGGAATCACCGAAGAGTAACCTGGAAGTAGTGAAGAGAAGAAAGATGAGGAGGAGGAAGGAGAGGATAAGTAGGGACAGGATTAGAAATTGATGGAAGAAGGGAAGGGAGGAGTGCTATATCGAACCAAAATAATATGTAGCGGAGCCCTACCAATGAAACGCTTCGTTCAAAGTTTTAGGTTATTCGTATATTCCGCAATATTTAGAAAACGTTTTATTCGCGCTTTATTAAAATCTCAATACCTAAATTGGAATAGAAGACCTTTGTATAGCGAGTCAACTCCTTTTTCTGGACGTGAATACGGTTAATTAAAATCGGTACAGGGATCTTAGAGGCATGCATAGGGGTCATCAGCCAAAATTGTGCGTCACGAAAAGTACCAATACCGTAAAGGTTTGAATCGAGAGGAATCAGCCTAAGGGAAACATTGATCAACTTTCGAATAGGGGAAGGTGAGACGGCTAGGCCAACCCTCCACCCGCTTTTAATTTACTGTGGGGAAATGAGTCAGTATTCAGGGATATCCTGCGCATACAGCCGTAACTTTAGTTCTAATCGACGTATTTTGGCGTGAGAGCGCTTAAATTGCAGAAACATCGTATTCTACTGTTTTATTTGACTGTAGGGAAGTTGAAAATATTTATGTGCAACCTTTATTAAATGGCTTTAAATAGTTAAATAAACTTGTTTTTCAAAGATTTCAATATGCTGCCAAAATAATACAAAAAAGTTTGATTGCGACTCAGGAAATGTTAATAGGTTGAAATAGTACTTCAAGACGAACAAAACGGTACCAAGAAGTCCAAATCTACAGGATGTGTGGAGAGATTTGGAGCTTACCGAATATGAAAGGAGCAGGTGCGTGTTGAAGGATATCTCCTACTTAATCAATTTAATTAACAGCATCATCTTCCAAATCGTCGACACAGACTACAAAGCATTGCTCCCTCTCTAATACCACTACTATGTATCCACCAACACTGGCTAAATAAAAAACTGTGAAATAAATACCCGCAGTCTTCATTTCACCCCACAACTACCTGGTATTCCGCTCAAAATACCTATTTACGAACTACACCTTACGGCACTGTCAGGACTGTACCTTCCTCTTTTTTTGTAACTATTAATTGCAAGGAGCAGTACTTCATCTGTTCGCGCTGAGATTTCAAATGCCATAGTCTTAAGCTTTGATGAAACAGTATGAAATACAGACTCTCAAGACTTTGAGGTAAGTGAAAGTTTAAATGGTTGAAAATGTGGTTTAACTCTTTAGATTTTAGGAACTGAATTAGCAGGGTGGTTACAGTACTGGTTTCCTAAGGGGATGTCCATTAATCACGTAATGTATCGTAGGCCACTTAGTGATTCCTCCTCTTCCGGTTGTGATATTTGTTGATATTTTATTAAACCCCCCTCCCTTCAGGAGTGGGGTCTCACGTCAATTCTCTTGGGAACTACAGTGAAGAGTGGTGCATAAAATTAGCATACTAAGGTACAAATGTTTGAGAAAAGAACTAAGGACGGAATCAGACATTGAATCAAATGCTATCAATAAGGTGTTCATCTTAAATTAACTAAATTCTAACAATAAATTACTTTTCCTAGTTTCAAATACTTCCTCATTTCAACTAATTATTTCAATCGGTTTGTTGTTTCTAACTCAAATTTTATCTTTCAATTAGACCGCAGATTGCAGTTGATTACGTCTACAAACAGGAAAGAACAAAAAAAAATGTCATTCGGCAATTAAACCAAAATTAATACATTCTAAATATTATATAAACTGCATAGCAGTGGAGAAAAATTGTATTGTCTTAGATAAAAATTGAAAACGCTTTATGGTTATTAGGTCGTACAGTACGAAAACGAAAATGCGTTGGAAGATATGGGAACAATGGAAAATAATTTTTGGTGCTCTGGGACACAGGACTAGGTTTGAAGGAAATTCGATCCCCACTGCATCGAAGGGCAGCACATTCTTTATGATTACCCACAATAGCAGTTAAGTTGATGATACTATTTACTAATCGTTGAGTTATCTTTTAAAAGATCCTCTCTACCTGGTTTTGGCATAGTTTTACAGCCGGATATCCTTCCTACCGCCAACCGACGCCGATGAATGGTATTCAAGGATTGGAGAGAGAGAGGGAGACAGAGCGCTGGTGCCTGCATGTCAAGGAGAGGGTGGTATTGAAAACTGTGAGAACTATAGAAGAATATATAAAACTAACTTTCACACGTAATTAAGAGGACTAACCCTTTTCATGAGTATCAGTGAGGAAATGACGGTGTCCAGGAAGTCGTTTGGAGTTATACAGAAAACGGTGGACGCTTTGTTGCCATGGGGCAGTTGATGGAAATACATATCGAGAGAAGCAAAGAGACGTCCTTTTCTTGGTTATGTATCTGGCGAAGACGTACTATTCCGTAAAGAAGAATGAGACATCGAAAACTATAATAAGGGGAGAGCCGGAGACGCATTTCAGACCAGTGAAGAGCTTGTAAGATGAAACATACCGAGTAATTAACCAGATTTAATACGATGGAGAGGCTTCCAATGGCTGTGGGACTGCACTAAAAGTCGGCCTCATGTCCCTAACATTTTAAGCTGGTGATGGTCATACAGGCGTAAAAGGCACAGGAAAGAAATGGGCCGTACATGAAAAATATTATTAATATTATATTTCTGTCAAAATCACTTGCTATCAACTAATAACCTAAAGCTATGAATACGTTATCAGTTGAGAGAATAATTGCCTATTTCCGACATAGCACGCTCAATTTACGTAAAAATGTTTTCTTATATTTTAAAATGAAAGAAAAAATTTTCAGATAATAATGTGACAAAAATAGAACGCCCCCTTGAAGACGTTGTACAGTCATTTGCAAAAGTCTGTGGGCAACCTCCACCGCGCCACTAGCGGCCAAGATTAGATCCACCAACTATGTTGGAACTAACTGTATAGTAGAGAAAATTTGTGCTAAGGTAACGGTATACAAGATAGGTAAAAATGGCGGATTTTAATGCCAGGGTCCTCAAAAAAAATGATCGGTAACGAATAATAATGACGCATAGGATCAATGTTGCGCTATAATTAAGGCCGTACCACTTTTATTATGCAAAATAAATCTCGACAAATGCGTGCGACTGCTTAATACTCTGATTACGCCTGTGATATTGCCGCGAAGTGTCGTGCCGTAACACGTTATAAGATTCATTTTTCTCACTTAATAGTTCATTTTCAGTCCATTTCTCTTTCTCATATGATATAGTTTCAACGGCAAGCTTGCTGAATGAAACTCCGAGCGTGCCCAGTATGAAATAAAGACATTTGTCGTCGTTGAAAGTTACTTGGCATAGTCAAGGCATACGCATTCATTACGTAATTTATGCTCCATTGCATGAATAATTAAATAATGACACTGCTACATAAAAAAAGATGTCTTACTCGCTACGTGGATTCCATTTCACTATCCAAGACATCTCGCGCAATTAATTTGATGCAGTCCAATCAGTTCACCAATATAATTTAACACGTATTCGTGGTAGGTTAAATAATCATTCGAATGTATGCGGTTCATAGAATTTATTAAAGAAACCACTCTCATACACAATACGATAACAAATAATTTGCGGTCATAAGTATTTATGGACATTTTCAGTCATTTATCTTCCGATGAGTCTTGCTTCAATCAGGGTCCACCACCAACACTAGGTATCACCGTAGTCGGTTATTTTACCAGCAGCGCACCGAATATTCTTCTGTCAATCCTCATTATCACTACACCAGAACGTTTTCACTAATCATTTAGCGAGTATTCCTCCAAATATTTTACAAAATAGGATTAATGCCATACCTATGTATTCCTTGGGACCGGACCGCCATTCCAATGTTCACAGATATCAAGGTAATGTTTATTTACGTCTTGTTGTTGTTGACGACGAAATAAATACACAAAATTTATGGAATTAGAGAACTACTCGTTGTTGCAATGCATTTTATGCCTTTAATTTTCATTTAACGTATTCGTGCTTGAACGTTCGTAGGGAAACCATCTCTGTAGGAGTCATAGGCGCTTCTGAGGTGGGTTTTATGTTAATAATGTGTCGTTTGGACTCCCATAGCATGTTTTGAGTTATTTTGTGCTTCAGTTTTTTGCAATTGTTTTTCGGATGGCTTTTGTTTCACTTGACCACGTCATCGACTCACCGATCATTGTTGAATTCGAGCGACTGAATTACCAGTGCCGAGGGAAATCGAACTGGGGATGGAAAAACAACCTGTTGATTGTTATCATTTGTAGTCAATAAGCAAAATAGCCATTTGAACAATTTCTATAAGGAATTTTTTTTAAATGTTTTCACTTTGGATAAGAAAAGCATATTTACTCGCTCTTAATCCAGCTCTCGTGGATTATTATCTGTATCTTTGTCATCACGCATGAAAAGGTTCCATTAAATCCTTGAAGTGGCTAGTAATACTTTCAATCATTTAACGTAATTGTAATTAAAATTGTCAATTTCGCGTAACATTTTGTGATGGTCAAGTCAAATGATGCGTCAGTATCATTTACTTGCCCATCATCCGTTAGAAATCTTGAAATTGACGCAACTCTCTACTAAATACTGTAGAATAAGTGTAATACAGTAGTAAGTGAGAGGGGTACTGTCTGAGAACATCAAGAGAAACCTAGCGCGGAGGACGCGAGCGGATGCACATGTAAATGTAATCTGGAGGCTATCGTCTTTTTGGCGTCCCTCCTCCTGCTTCAAGCGCAAGATCCTACGGATTGGTATCATCATTAATGATCTTGGTTATCCAAAATGAAAAAACGTCTAGAATTTCCGGCCATTTTGTCGGCAATGACACCCGATGCTCGCCGAATCAAAAGAGGTGGATGCTGCATTAGTAATGAAAATAAAAAATCTACATAACTGTGTATGAAACCGCGAGAGTCAGTGACATGCGAGATATCTGCCTGGCATTAGTTTCAAGTCAGAAGGTATTATATACTCGAATGAATCAGACATGCGAAAATACTAGTCTGCACAAACTGCCTACATTTAGCAGAGAATTATAGTGCTATTGATTTGTAGTATACATTAGATATGGTTCCATGAGACACGTGTAGGTGAAGTTTTATTATATGAAAAGTAATGTTTATCAATCAGGAATTTATGGAACTGAATTATTTAGTTAACATTTTCCGAAGCATGCATGAGATGGTAAAGTTAAAACCTGAACTTGTTAAATCAATTCAGACTCTCCTAATTAACGTTGCAATATATATTCTAATTTCCACATTTATTTTTGATTTTCTCTATTACTGCCCAAATCGTGTTCGAAGAAAATGAATCTTTGAACCGTCGCACAGTAGGGCCAAATCGCATGTTGCCGGACTAAAGTCCAAAACTGCTTTTTATCAGATAACGTCTTGAAATTTGGCACATATACACAAAAATGATTGCTGATTATGGAATGGTAAGTCATTTTTATAGGAATTACCCGTTACTTAGATACAGAGGCTCAAACACGACCAAATTTCGAAAAAAGCGCCCGCTCTCATTTTTCTTCGAAAATCTTAAAAGTTGAGCAGATATAGGAGTAAATAAAGGATTTTTATGAAATAAAAAAACATTTCCATTTGTGAACAGGGTACTTTGCCTATACTATGCATACGTTTCAGACATTTTTTCCCATATTTGAGTGCTATTACGTCACAAAATGGCGGACCCTTTTTTTAGACAAAATTTTACATAAAGTAGACAATATAATCCTTATTCGGAAAATGGTCTCGGGGATACTTCATCAGAGTATAAATTGAACATATTTCTAGGTTACTCCGTAAAAATATTTGAAAAAAATTTGCGGCGCCGAGAATAAACTCGATTTTTCGATCGCGCGTCGCGGCCCGACTCCGCGCAGCGGGACCTGGAAATACGAGACTCCGTTGGATTGTTCATGTTGTGTGGATAATAAGTTCTCGAATATAACTTTTTCAGGCTTTGCATGCTGTCACTGATTTCTAAAGATTCTATACTGAAGATTTTTCGAGGATATTGGTTCGAAAGAATGGATCAGTTTGTATTGTCCATATGTTCTTCAGTGCACTCCATTCAGTTCACTCGTAACTGAGGTAAATTTGTCATTTGAATAATTTTCGGAATCATTTTCAATAACAACCACTCTTAGTAAGGCAAGGGGAGTGCTTTCAAATGTAGGAAAAGTCCTGATGTGGTGACGGAGATGTCACCTGAGGAGGTTTTGTTCTTACTGATCACTAGGGGGCTGACTTATAGTCAGTATAATACACTTAGAAGCTCCGTTCTTAGTCACGGACACGAGTCGTATCCCCGATTCGGATTACTCCGATGGAATAAGTATAACTGAAAACATGTGCCAAGTGAATCTTCAGTATTTATTAAATCACATGGTCTCACGGGTACTGCAGTGCGTATCTACATCGCAAACCTCCATCGATAAAGTTAATTCCACTTTAATATGCAAGTATGGATTTGATGGAAGTTCGGGCCACGCCCAATATGAACAACTGTGGGAAAGAGCAGATTCGTTAAATGAATTTTTATTCATGAGATCCCATGTGGTTTGAAAATAAAATTAAAACATGCGACCAGCTGCGGAGAGCTATTTGACTATGCCTCTTTGCTGCAGAAGGTTTCATAGAACTGCGAAATATCGCTAGATCATTTACGAAAATAGAGGTCGTAAGTTCATTTGACTGCATTTTGCTACGCTGTTATTAGATTGTTTGAACAGAGTGACGTTCGCATGAGGAGGAAAATTTTATCAAATAGTGAAGTACAGAGAATATTTGTGATGATGAAAAAATTCGTATTCTCGAGAAAAATTGTAGATAAATTTATGGACGAGTCAACAACAGAGTCAAACTAGTTAAGAAGAACGTTTGGAGGAAGTATATGATACGGACGACTGGATATAGAGCACGTACTTCACACAGACAAATAAACCACTGGGTATATAAATATTGCATTGCGATACTGAGAAAGCATGGAATGAGAAAATCAATAAAAATATCAATATCCAAAAAGTATTTGCAGAATATAGGAAAATTATCAATATCAAACTATCTATTGATATTTTCGTCAAATATTTAACCATATAGTACTTGCGCTTAGCTCGACGTAGTATGCCCCTTCTATGCCATGTGTGTTAGAATGCAGTTTTTCAATTCTACACTCACCTAGAATTCATTTCTATATAAAGTTTAGATAAAAGTTATCATGGCATACTTTGAACCCTTCTTATTCCTTTACTTTCATGGAGATAAATTACCTCCTAATTGCATTTTTTCACTTGAGTCTACAAAGAACTTTAAAATACGCGAAATTAGAAATTTTAATTACAATTACGTTAAATGATTGAAAGTATTACTAGCCACTTCAAGGATTTAATGGAACCTTTTCATGCGTGATGACAAAGATACAGATAATAATCCACGAGAGCTGGATTAAGAGCGAGTAAATATGCTTTTCTTATCCAAAGTGAAAACATTTAAAAAAAATTCCTTATAGAAATTGTTCAAATGGCTATTTTGCTTATTGACTACAAATGATAACAATCAACAGGTTGTTTTTCCATCCCCAGTTCGATTTCCCTCGGCACTGGTAATTCAGTCGCTCGAATTCAACAATGATCGGTGAGTCGATGACGTGGTCAAGTGAAACAAAAGCCATCCGAAAAACAATTGCAAAAAACTGAAGCACAAAATAACTCAAAACATGCTATGGGAGTCCAAACGACACATTATTAACATAAAACCCACCTCAGAAGCGCCTATGACTCCTACAGAGATGGTTTCCCTACGAACGTTCAAGCACGAATACGTTAAATGAAAATTAAAGGCATAAAATGCATTGCAACAACGAGTAGTTCTCTAATTCCATAAATTTTGTGTATTTATTTCGTCGTCAACAACAACAAGACGTAAATAAACATTACCTTGATATCTGTGAACATTGGAATGGCGGTCCGGTCCCAAGGAATACATAGGTATGGCATTAATTCTATTTTGTAAAATATTTGGAGGAATACTCGCTAAATGATTAGTGAAAACGTTCTGGTGTAGTGATAATGAGGATTGACAGAAGAATATTCGGTGCGCTGCTGGTAAAATAACCGACTACGGTGATACCTAGTGTTGGTGGTGGACCCTGATTGAAGCAAGACTCATCGGAAGATAAATGACTGAAAATGTCCATAAATACTTATGACCGCAAATTATTTGTTATCGTATTGTGTATGAGAGTGGTTTCTTTAATAAATTCTATGAACCGCATACATTCGAATGATTATTTAACCTACCACGAATACGTGTTAAATTATATTGGTGAACTGATTGGACTGCATCAAATTAATTGCGCGAGATGTCTTGGATAGTGAAATGGAATCCACGTAGCGAGTAAGACATCTTTTTTTATGTAGCAGTGTCATTATTTAATTATTCATGCAATGGAGCATAAATTACGTAATGAATGCGTATGCCTTGACTAGGCCAAGTAACTTTCAACGACGACAAATGTCTTTATTTCATACTGGGCACGCTCGGAGTTTCATTCAGCAAGCTTGCCGTTGAAACTATATCATATGAGAAAGAGAAACGGACTGAAAATGAACTATTAAGTGAGAAAAATGAATCTTATAACGTGTTACGGCACGACACTTCGCGGCAATATCACAGGCGTAATCAGAGTATTAAGCAGTCGCACGCATTTGTCGAGATTTATTTTGCATAATAAAAGTGGTAGGGCCTTAATTATACCGTAACCTTGATCCTATGCGTCATTATTATTCGTTAAGCCTGAGTCACACGATCATTTTTTACGTCCCTTTTCAGGGATAGCTCAAATGATAGCTTAAAAATGATCGTCTGACTTGATCACTTCACGGATAGCGGCAATGATAAAGATCGCTATCCCTTTTTCCGTCATTTGAGCATGTCCTTTTTTCCGTTCCTCGGGCCTGTCATTTAGCCAATCAGAGCGTACATTCTGAAAGAAACGTTTGGCTGCAGCCAAAAGCAGTTGACGACGATGTAAATCATACATAGTTACGAAGTTGTTTACCATATCTCGCGAACAGAAATGATACGAGAGGGGACGGTAAAAATGATCGTGTGAGCGGCGAAATGATAGCTTGAGCTATCATTTTTGCGGTCCCTGAAAGCTATAGCTTAAATGATACCTTTAAAGGGACGAGAAAAATGATCGTGTGATTCGGGCTTTACCGATCATTTTTTTTGAGGACCCTGGCATTAAAATCCGCCATTTTTACATATCGTGTATTACCGTTACCTTAGCACAAATTTTCTCTACCACACAGTTAGTGCCAACATACTTGGTGGATTCAAAGCTTGGCCACTATTGACGCGGCGGAAGTTGCCCACAGACTTTTGCAAATGACTGTACATAAAAAAGCAAAGAACAAGGATTATTGTCGGCAGGATACATGCATGTTGCTTTAAATCATGCAAATAAATAACTAATAAGAGGTGTATTATTGCAAAAAAATTCATAAAAACTGTCTTTTCTATTTTGCACATACACGTTCCTTGCAAAAACTCAACAAAAGATAAATTAATGTTTTTGGGGAGGGGAGGAAGATGACGTGCGAATGTTTTGCATAGGTGTACAAGGACTGTAACGTATTTAACTGGGCAAGAAATGCAAAATATTTACTTTAGGTTTTTCGACTTGCTAAAAATCACTTGATTTCCTTGATATTTGGAAAGTTAATTAGAATTAGATCTTTAAATTGAATAAATGACGTCATTTCTTCGAAAACTTATAAGCAACACCCATGATAAGGATTTGAGGCCACATGTTAAATACACATAAATGCGTGGTAATCGCATGTCATTGCCAATCGACAAATAATAAGTGTTTTCTAGCATAGGTGACTTGCTAATACGGCTAAAATTTACTAGCCGCAACAGCAAGTCTAAATGATGATTTGACGAAAAATTCATTAGCTCAGCGTTTATTGGAAATACCTCCTCCTGAGACAAAAAAAAAGAAAAATTCTCAAACTATATGGTCTTCATCTGAGGAATCGTCTCAGAGAATTGCCCGTAACATATTTGCGAAATTAGAGTATTTGCATACTTTTGGGAAGTGACGTCAAAAAAATCTATCGATACTTCGGACACTAAATTTTCATTCTGACGTTCGAAAGGCTTATCGTTAATTTTTTATCAGCAAACAAAGTCTAATAAATTAATATTGCGCTGAAACACTGATCGGCCATGTGTAGTGGGCTCTGACGTCATCTCCCATTTTCGACCATTTGTTGATTTGTAGCCTTGGCGTGCGACTGTTTTGATATTAATCCTGCTAACGTTATTGGAACGTTTCTGTTGCTGTGTGAAATACATTGCAATGGAAGAAGGCAGTTATTCTAGCAACGAAATTACAGCTAGAAATATGAGAGACGATGAGGATTTGTTCGGCTGTGTTAGGAGTTCGAGAGTGACAACTCCCGAAAAGATTTTCGTAAACGCTCCAGATAATCCTGTATGAAGAAGAAACTGGTTAATTTTCGCTCAAAGAGACCTGAAAAACCATGTCATTTCTGGATCATCTCATCAGCACGATCACTTTAACGTAAGTGTAGCAAATTTACTTAAGAAATAAGTTGTTAGTAGTTTTATAGGCATAATTTGTGCAACACAATTCGTTGTTAGGCGATACTTTGCGTAAACTGTAATTATAAACTTTTTGTGCTGTACTTTTGTTGTTCTAATTGAAATTGCGGAACATTTAAGGCATATTAATCGTTCATGAAAATATTATTGCGGCTGATTAAACTGATCAGTATCGTTTGGACCGATGGTTTTATTTTGGTTTCCTATGCCGTATTTAAACGGCTTATTATGTTGTATTACGATAAGTAGGTCGTATATCTTTTATTTGTCATTTTTGAACGGTTTGCATTATATATTTTCCTTTTTAAGTGTTTCAAAATATCGTATTACTCCCCTTATTTTATCATTGCAATTAATGTCGTATTCAAATGGTTAATTATGTCATATTTAAACGGTTCATAATGTTTTATTACTAAATTATTCTCATATTTAAAGTAGTACATTTGTTTTTCTAAACATAACGATAATATCTGTATTTATTTTGTACAGATGAGCGATTTTTGCCTATTGATATAATTTATATTAAGACTAGTGACGACGGCTAAGACTTGGGGAAAAGTAGTTACACTTCGTTTGTTGAATATATATTATTCCATTTTCAGTTGGAAGAGGATTCTGACAATTATATGAGATGGAAAATAATGGGTGGCCTACTCGGAATCAAAAAAAGTGTTGTGCCTCATCTGTTTGAGTGCTAGTCTAGGCCTTCAAATGTGCCTTTGACTGAGAGGCCTGTTCTTAAGGAGAGGAAGGTGATAGGACTACTTAGCACTGTTTCCAATGCCAGCTCAACTGCGACAGCTGTAGAGTATTTGGACTTTCCTCCAAATGAAGATGCATCCACTTCAGTTAGGTACCAACAGGACATCAACTGTGACAATTCACTACCGTTATCGATTGCTGATAGCATTCAAACGTGCTCTCCTTATTCCACTTTTTAAGTTGATTCCCTTTCCTTTGATGCTAAATGATTCTAAATGTAGAAGTTTCCTAATGCTTATGGAAAAGGGAAGCTTAAACCTGCGGGGAAATATGAGTTATTTATTCAGTGATATCAACTCTGTAAAAAAAATTTGTATTAAAACGAAGGGTTTCTTTAATAAAACACTGGCCACTTCCTGTAAAATACAAAAATGAAGGATATTAACTTCGTTTATCAGTAGTCGCAAAAGCAAGAACCATCCCATAATTAATAAATTGAATTGAAATAAATGTCATTCACGCCATGCGGTATTACTCAAATACAGCTAACTCAAGGTTTAATAGTGCGCTGCTCAGAAAAGCTTAATTAGTTATTTAGTAGAGCTTTAGTAAAATTTAAGGCTTTATTACGGCGAATATATATAACGGAAGTCATAATTCATGGTTTACTACATAATATAACGCAAGAAAAATAATAATAATACGGAGACAGTGATAATTTTAAGCCTCGCTGCTCACGTCCAACATAGTCTGCGTTTTTGCACAGAAAATTTCCGTTCATTATCGCGTCCACGACCGGAAGAATGTTGGAACTTGAGACTGCAAATCCAACTTCCATGAACAAAAACCCAGTTTTATGTCAAATAACGGAAAAACTTCAAAAAGGCTAAGAATATTTTCACCCCCAATGCAAAGTTAGGCTATTTCGCCACTGCTAATATGGGAGATGACGTCTTACTACGAAGAACCAATGGTTGGCCGTTAAGACCTAAACATTTTCGATGCTAAAACAATGCATGTTAAAAGTTATTTCTTAAATTAATTAGTTGGAATTATACCTTGGAATTTAGAACGTGGCATTTCGAAACCAAACATTACTCGCTACAATAAATTTCAACAAAATACCTCACTTACGCAAATATTCTATTATAATGCGCACCATGATTACGGCAAAGCTTGAAGTACTGGCGTCGATTGCACTGAATCATTGCGTCCCCTACTTTCCCGACTGCTCCTTCAGCAACGAAAGTCACAGATGGAGCGAGTGACACTAAATAAGCTCAGAATCTACTGCGCAAGATCCTCGAGCTTCGGTTTCCTCCATTCCTCCTTCAAAGTAAGGAAGTAAGGTTCCTTCTTTTGATTTAAGGGATTTTTTTCACGTCTACATTTGTTGCAATAAGCCTAATATTTCTGCTTCGTGTGTCACTTTTTTCATATTCCAACTCATGTATTTATTCTCTAAATCTTGCAAATAAATTTCATATTTGTAACGTATTTGGTCTTATCTTTATTCCCTGTCAACTACCTTGCTTTCTGTGTTCCCATATATGGTGTGGGTGTTCAAGGGTACTTCCGGATGAATTCTTGGGCATATTTTGCTTTAGCGATTTCAATGTTGTATGATTGCATGTCATCCCCTTACGTTTCGTTCCGAGCTGATTTGGAATTTTATGCATTCCGGCAGCGAGGTTATTATCCAACTTTCATTTTTTCAGGGCGATTGTCGATCAACAATAGAATATTTTATTGTTCAATCGTCACGAAAAGAAAGTAACACTCAAGGTTTTTTTATGTTACCGCTTCTGTGACATTTTTCTGTAGCGAATCTGGTTGAGTGCGGCAAAAAGCTGGTCTGTTAATTTCATAGCTGTATTTATAACTCGCCGGACTTCAATATTTTAACTAACGAAATAAAATAGAGATTTGAGCCTCGTATATTTGTACTGAATCGACGAATATTTCAAAGTCCGGATGCGCAGCGGGTCACTTTGAGGTGCACGTTCAAACTTCCCGCAGATTTCCCCGAAATCACGTGGTTTCAATGCTGTCCTCATATTTCGGCTACTGCGCAGCCCTCATGCTCACTCTACCCCATCCTTACTCTGAGATTCCTCCCCTCAACTCCCGTCCAGTAGAGGCACTCCCAATACAGTGCCTCTACCGTCCAGCAAGGCCATCCGTCCAGCAGTTCCACGCGCTCTCTAGCGGAGGCAACAGTCACAACAGTGAAGTGGTGCCTCGGTGTCGCCGGCTGCCGTTCGTCCCACCAAGACCACTGCCACAGGACCCCGAGTAGTGAGTTCTGCCGAAGGCGTTCAGCGTAGGAGATCCTCTGGGTGAGAATCACTTTAGGTGATGTATTGTGCTTACACTGATGGATTAATTCCACGTGGTATATTTTTCTAGACAAACGATCATGCACCTAAATTAAGGAATTGCGCGACTTACAAAGTTGGACATACACTCATTAGTTTTCTCATGCTTACATTCAGTACTTCAGAATTTAGTGAGAGACGGCGTGGAGCGTACGATAAAGGCTCTTCTGTAAATTATATTCACATTAATTTTAACGCTTGAATTACGAGAAAAATTAGACTTCAAACTTGGAAAATCCTTGAATATTTTATTACTTCATCTTTGGTATATCTGATTGATTACGCCACTTGACATAGAGAATTATTATAATGATAATCTACAAAGGAATGTATAACAGTCGTATTCTTCAAGAATTCACGTAACCATACATCTGGGCTGCATGTTTATGCTCAAAAATAATTCTCATTCCGGATCTTTAGCGAAGAATAATGGGCATTTTTCTGTCTTAACGTTAACCACACATTTTAATGGAAAAAATGGAGATTATGAATGCGTATCTACATCTACATCTACATCTATACGATACCCTGCAAGCCACCGCGAGGGTGTGTGGCAGGGGGTGAAGATCACCGTATTCATCAAAACATCGAAATATGAAATATTTAATGGTTTTCCAAATTAATATTGTCTTTTTTAATGGCACAGGTCATAACATATAAATTTCATTTGCGTAACAATTCTCTAGAAGTTATAGGGAACTTAGGATACATCGTATCTTACCAGAAGGCTTAACTTCGCTTTCTGTCTTCGCGCCGAAGGACCTCCTATTTTTATGTCCCCTAAAACTCCGATACCCTTACCCACGTTTCGTACAACTGTTTTACAAATAGAGCGGATCCTCATTGAATTCTATTTCCCCAAGTACTAGCGGCATTTTTCAATTTTGGCCTAACAAATGCGAAGTAGTAACCCTTCTTAACTTCACCTTGCACTTTCTCATGGCCCGTTTAATAAAATCATGTTTCATACACGCTTGCCTTGTCCTTAGTTTAATCCCATATATTTTTTTAAGCTATTACGTATTCCTTAACTCATTTGACCATAATGTTTATTACTAGGCACTTTATTTATTAAGTTCCAATCCTCATTCGTTGTCCAGTTCCATATTTTGTCTACATCACATGCAAGTAACACACAAGGTATTTCTCACTATCAAGGTATTTTTTTATATTTACCACTAGGTCGTCCAAAATTAACGGTAGCTGTCGTTTAAGTTTGAAAATACAAGATCTTCAAAACCACTCTAGACAGTAAACTGAAATTTTTCATTTTAAAAGATGAAAAATTCAACCAAAAACGAAACAAATTTCCAGGTGTAACATTAAGATCTATTATTAATTTGCTGGCTTCCTTTGTCCACGCAAGTGAAAAATGTTCTCTTTTGCTTCCAGGGTTCCGCAATGGACTGGAAATCCCTCTTTGTTTTCGACTGGAGGGTGGTTTTGTCCCTGGCTGCCATCGCAGTTGCTGCCGCTTACATCCGCTACAAGATCATTTTCAACCATTGGAAGCGTCGAGGCATCCCAGAGGTTCCTCTCAAGCCCGTGCCTTTCTTCGGACACGCGGCCAGCTTAATCCTCGCCTCGCGCAGCTTCACCGAATTTTTCCACTATATGTACAAGAGCGCCGCAGGTGAACCTTTCGCGGGGTACTTCCATGGAGGATTGCCCGCGATAATGATACGAGACCCTGAGTTACTCAAGTAAGAGAGAGAATTTTCATCCGCACGATTGAACGCCAAATCCATCGAAAGTGGAACTAACATTGTGGAATTGGATGGGAATATCAAGTTTTTTTTAAAGTAACGCGTAATTTAGTCTGCTTAAAACATTAAAATAGTAACTATATAATGAATATAAACAGTAAATAAAACGCGTGAATGCCATGCGAGGACCTCCAAAAGAAGGCAGAGATAATAAAAATGATTCTGAATCAAGATATGGAAAGAAAAGCTATTCTGATAAGGACGGAACGAGTGAAATCTTCCAAATTGAGAAAATCGCGAATGTTGGTCTTTCCAGAGGAACATATAGGCAGAAACCATCGAAAAATAAATGTTATAAGTAGCTAAAAGCTATTTTAGTGTTTTAAGCAAGCTAAAATACGAATTACTTCGTAAACAAAGTTGCTACACTCACGGGAAAGAAATGGTTACTACAGAAACAACGTTACCTTCATCTGGCAAAGATGGGAAATGGATAAATTTTTTCCCGTCTATTGTTCATCAAATTTATGAACATTCCAAAAAATACCTATTTTGATCCAATATAACTAAGGTATCAGCGATCGACAATATCTCAGCGTGTGAGCCTGTTGTTTTCATTATGAGGTAGATATCTGCGATGAAGTCGTTCCATTAGAATGCATAACTCTGACGCATCAAATCAGACGACTGTAGATCACGGTGGCGATCAGGAGATAAGGCATCGTGACCAATTTAATGCCGACCGATAAAAGCATATCAACGACACTCTATGTCAATTACTACTATCTAGCGTCTGTTCACATCTATTCTTCGCGCAATTTACTACATTGATAAATGACATACGCTTCCAGAATTAAGATGAGTGATTTTGAGCTTTTCATTAGAAACATGGTGACATATTCGGAATTAAAACGTATTACCCTTTTTACCTAATATTTCCATGATTTTTTCATTTGAAGGCTTTAGAAAGTGTAGATAAACTTGGCTGTCTACGGATTTCAGAATTATCATACTCGGGAAAATAGGGGGCGGACGGGGGTTACTTAAAGCCATCAGTCGACGCTTACTTCTGACACACCCACCATGAATGACTCCAGCATTCCACAATATTGATTCCCTAACATTTAACATGAAGAAAATATGAATTAGGATGGCACGGCAGATGGGGAGAAAGAAAAACAAATATAGCTGCGATTCACATAATCATGGAAAACTACAAATCAATCGCGAAGAAGTCAACAATTATCGACTGGCCACATTGTACGAGGCATGTCCGGAAAGTAAGTACCGTTTCGCTCTACCGCAACCACAACGCTAGTATCACAGTTCCTCGCATGTGTACTCGTCTTTATGGTTCATTGTCTTTCGACTGACGACATTGCAGCCAGATTGCGTTGTGTTTACATTTGTTAGTGATCGTTTAAAATGTTTAAAACAATATCTGATCCCGCCTACTGTGAAATACGTTCTGTAATACGGTTTTTGAACGCAAAGAATGTTAATCCAGCTGAAATTCATCGTTAACTTGTAGAGATTTATGGTAAAAGTGTAATGACTGATGGAATGGTGAGAAAGTTGGTTAGAAAATTCAATGTTTAACGAACCAGTGTTCACGACGAAGCACGGAGTGGGCGGCCTTCTGTTGTCAATAATGGTTTGGTTGAAAAAGTGAATGAGAAAATTCTTGAAAACAGACGGTTTACGATAAGAATGCTTTATGAAGATTCCCACAAATTTCAAAAACTTTTTTGCATGAGATTGTCACAAATTGCTTAAATTATCGCAAACTGTGTTCCCTTTGGGTTGCGAAAATGCTTACGGATGGCCACAAACGAAGTGCATTGACATTGACATTTCAATGCACTTGGAAGTGCATTGACATTTATTATCCAATGCAGTTTTGAGGGAGGTGACTTCTCAAACAGTATTGTGACTATCACTTATTCTTGAATTTGAAGCGTGATTTTGGAGGAAGGCGCTTTAACAGCGATGACGACGCAAAGAACGGTGTTCAGCAATGGCTGTCTTCCCTGGCGACATCTCTCTATGAAGAGGGCAGAGAAAAGTTGGTTTCCCGTTATGACTAATGTCTAAACAATGGTGGAAACTATGTGGAAAAATAGTGAAAGATATACTCTTTCATGTAAAAATAAATCTTGCCTTGAAAAAAAATGTTTTTAAGAGTTTTTCCCAAACGGTACTTACTTTCGGGACAAGCCTCGTAGATATAACGGCTAAATATCAATTAAATACTCAAATGACGGATACAAATACGGATATAACGAACAACGGACAAATACTGATCACACTACAAGAGGGAACATCACATATTGCATACCAATGATATTGGAATGCCCACTGGCAATTGTGAATCCTTGAAAATATACACGGAAACAAATCATCTAATTTTCGTTTATATTTTCACAGCTAAAGTATTAGACGACTATGAAAAAACAAAAATAAAATTTAATACGAAAAAGTACATCTAAAATTGAATGCTAATTATACATGATAAATAATTATTGCTACTTCGCCTCGTTCATGTTTGCTTTGGACGGGAACTCATGTCAGATATAGTATTTAAACGGCTGTGCTGACATGATTTTCGAAAGAAGGACTCGCCGGCGGAAAATAGCATCAAGAATACGGAAAGACCATCATCAACACAATAAGCTTTGTTGCCAACAGAAATACGATATAAACACAAGAAAAATATCAAATGCGCAAGAGATAAGTAGCAGATATAATGGTAATAACGGGCAAATTTTTAATCATTCCACGTAATTTTGAATATTTAATTTCTAAGAGGATCAGGTCGCAAAGCCAATTAAAGCCTAGCCAAGAACTGAAATGACAAATTTGAGGTCGCAACTCTGATACTGACTCAGGCGGAGTGTTATTTGTTTGCAAAAATTAAGAAAAATCAATGGATCTTCCTACAGTAGCTTCACTTAGATAAAAACGTATCATGAATTACACTATAGTAATTTTTTATGAATTTTATTTTATCATATGAATTAGTGTATCTTAAACATATTTATAATAATGATAATATCATTCGCTATGGCTTGAATTTACTTTTGATTATTTAGGGATAAAATAAAATTGCGTTCTGCACAAGCAAGAATTTGGTGTCATTACGTCAATATATACTATTCTCTTTTGGCCTTGGGCATAAATGAACGGATTTGTTCTTTCATTATAGGCTTAGTTTTATTCGTTTCTGAACTAAAAGTGCTGATCAAGGATTATCTCACCTTTTACCTCTAATATTTAGCCCTTTCCTCTTGCAGGAATATTCTTGTGAAGGACTTTCATATCTTTGTGGACAGAGGCTTTAGCCTGGATGAGGACATTGATCCATTAAATGCCAAAGGGCTGTTCAATCTCAAAGGGCAGCGATGGAAGGAAATGAGAGCCAGGTTGAGCCCTACGTTCACTTCGGGACGAATGAAGGCAATGTTCCCAATCATGCAAACATGTGCGGAGCAACTCTACAACAGTTTCAGCAAAAGCATTCAGAAGAGCGGTGGTGAAGCAATAGTTGAGGTTAAGGTGAGTGGACTTTTACAAGCTTTGAGGACTAAGCACACCTAAATACTCATATGTTATTTTTCTATTTTCAACAGTAATTTTAGTTTGCTTACTTAAACACTAATTGATAAGTTATTATTAGCTCTAGGGAAGCTAAAATCAACGATTTCATTTTGCATGATTTTCATTGATGAATCAAAATAACTTTGTGTTTTTTTCTACATGAAGGAGTGTATGTCTTGCTACTCAACTGATGTCATAGCCACTTGTGCATTCGGTATACACTGTGATTCCTTGGAGAATCCACAAACCAATGAATTTCGACGAATGGGAAAGCTTGTGTTTGATCCAACACTTAAAAGAAGAATTGGTATGTTGGTGAGTTTTTCACACACCCTCTGGCTTGTCAATTTACAATGTACGGACATGTATTAGAGAGTTACCCACAGAATTTAAGTTTATTTAACTTATTATTTAAAAGCATTTGTTGTTATAAATTTTGTACAATATCAGAATCTCCGCCGAGCGAAAACCATTCACATTGACCGGTACTCGATCTTGGAGTCCTAAAATTTGCGGTCAGGCCCATCAGCCAGTCAAATTGCCAGGGCGTAGATTACTAGATGGATCAGGGCGATCCGGGTTTTGGTCACGGTCAAGGTGATTCATTTTTTCCCTGCGTCAATGGTGCTATTGTGGATATCAGTAGTTTTGTGCACATGGTACTTTGTGAAGACTTGTCGTGAGGATAGTCCAAAACTGTTGCATTTATTTTCAATAAGCATTAATAGCAAATTTGATATTTCTTAGGGAGTAATTCTTTAAGTGTCGAGGGACATTAATACCTGGGAATGGTCTTATGTAAAAGACGAGTGAATGAGTGAACGAGAGCATATTTTCCATGATATCGACGAAATTTGAGTAGGTACATTTAAATGTCAAAAACTTTCATTTTCATATACCTACATTTAATTGAAAAATGAACAATGGCTTAAAGAAGGCAATGATTAAAAACAGAGTCAAAAACAGAGTATTTAAAACAAATGGTTTATAAATAAGTTTACAAATATGTAATTGATGATGCTAATTTTTAGTGATTCATGACCGCGAGGTTTTCAATGGCTAGTGACGTTCCATTCAATGAAACGCCAAAAAATGTTCAGTCAGATAAATTATATTTCAGTTAAAAATTATTTTCAAAAGTACGTTATTTATTGTACATATTATATATAGTAACGACTGGAATAAGAAACCCTTTGGGACAACAGAACTTGATATAAAGTGGTGGGTTCTTACGAATTACAAATATGAAAGCAGTGACGAATATTCTCGAGAAGCCCTAGCCGCAAATGGAAGTAAATTAGTTTACGGCATTTTGAGAATACTAATTTCTTTTGATATCATAGACTTTGTTACATTCATGACATTTTCCTCGCCCAAAATTGTTGCGGAATCCTTATGGGATAAAACAAATTTTAATTATTTTCGAATCATTAATGTTCTAATCTATGTCAGCAATTAGCCTCAATCCCATTCCAACCGATGATTAATTTTGCACTAAAAATTCGTGTACATTACAATTAACTGAGATCCTTTGATTTTCAATTCATTTGTTGCATTCAACTGTTGCATTTATTTTCAATATGCATTACTAGCAAATTTGGTATATCCTTAGGGAGTAATTCTTCAAGTGTCAAGGGACATTAATACCTGGGAATGGTCTTATGTAAAAGACGAGTGAATGAGTGAACGAGAGCATATTTTCCATGATATCGACGAAATTTGAGTACATTTAACTGTCAAAAACATTAATTTTCATATACCTACATTTAATTGAAAAATGAACAATGGCTTAATGAAGGCAATGAATTAAAACAGAGTATGTAAAACAAATGGTTTATAAATAAGTTTACAAATATGTAATTGATGATGCTAATTTTTAGTGATTCATGACCGCGAGGTTTTCAATGGCTAGTGACGTTCCATTCAATGAAACGCCAAAAAAAGTTCAGTCATATAAATTACCTGTCAGTTTAAAATTATTTTCAAAAGTACGTTATTTATTGTATTCTCAACAGTAACAACTGGAATACGAAACCCTTTGGGACAACAGAACTTGATATAAAGTGGTGGGTTCTTACGAATTACAAATATGAAAGCATTGAAGAATATTCTCGAGAAGCCCTAGCCGCAAATGGAAGTAAATTAGTTTATGGCATTTTGAGAATACTTTTTCTTTTTGATATCATTGACTTCGTTACATTCATGACATTTTCCACGCCCAAAATTGTTGCGGAATCCTGGTGGGATAAAACAAATTTTAATTATTTTCGAATCATTAATGTTCTTTTCTATGTTAGCAATTAGCCTCAATCCCATTCCACCCGTTGATTAATATTGCACTAAAAAGTTGTGGACATTACAATTGTCTGAGATCCTTTGATTTTCAATTCATTACAGCTTTTTTTCATATCGCCAAAACTGACGAAATGGACTGGATTGAAATTCACGGATGATGAAACTTCTACTTTCTTTAGTAATTTTGTGAAAGATATGGTCAAACAGCGAGAGAAAGCTATTGAGCAGAGTGAAAAAAATGGAAAGACAGAAAAAAAATATGAAGACTTCATCCATCACTTGGTTATGTTAAAAAAGAGTGGCTTCCATTTCAAAGATGAAAATGATGAAGGAGAGCAAGATGAAAGCGATGTACTAGAACAGAAAAAACTCAATGATAAGCCAGGTGAGAGCTGTCTTGAACAATTTCCCATTACCCTCTACGACGCTCAATCCTTCGCATATCTTTACAATTGCTCTTAAGTCAATTTGAAATAAAAATAATAATGACATATGGCATGCATTATTCTTTTTTCTATGTGATTATTTTATCATACTATTTATTTGGTCTATTAGAAGAAGAAGCTTCCTGGTCGAGTCTCGACAATGAAGACTTGACAGCCCAAGTGATGCTTTTCTTTTCCGCCGGTTTTGAAACAACATCTGCCACGCTGAGCTTCGCGCTTTTCGAGTTATCTGCATCAGAAAATGGGATGGATATCCAAGAGAAGCTGAGGGAGGAGGTGGACCGAGTGGTGGCAGAAGATGGTGGGAAGTTAACCTATGCGGGCCTTCAGAGGATGCCTCTCCTGGAACGGGTTATTAAAGGTTGGTCTCCTCACAGATTCTAATCGTGAAGTTTGTTCGTAGTGGAATAGCGTCATCATTGAAATAAATAAAAACACTTTTGAGACTTCCACAGTTTAATAACATAATGATGGCATAACAGCCGAAACCGTTCGTATGTGTTATTAAAACTGTGGAAGTTACAAAACCGTTTTCATTCGTTTCAATTGGTCTTCTCACTTACATTCACAAGAGACACAATTGAATTGTTCTCAGATAATAATTGAAGCGGGAAAATGACACCAGTGAATTTCACATATTTAAAAATTCTATTTTAATGTATATTCATATTTTTGGCAATTTATTTCTCTTTCTTTCATTTGGCATATTGTAAATCATTCGTGTTATTGTTTTATTCTGTACTCCTTTCTAAAGAAGTCATCTATAGTAAGGAGAAAACAACTTTGTAAGATTCCACAAATTTTTTGAGACACCGACCTAGGGTTCGATTTTAGTACAAGTTGAAGATGATTGTACTACAATCGAAACCTAGGTCGGTGTCTCAATAAATTTTGTGGAGTCTTACAAAGTGGTTTTTCTTCTTGCTACAATCACGCGGTTCCACCAAGTAATGCGTGAGGACTTCCTTTTTAAGTTGTCTATACCCTATAGCTGCATCTCTACAGCTCTATTACCTGAGAATTCATGACAAAAGGCAATATATTTTAACCTTGCTCAACATGTAATCCACAGGCATTATCCCTAGCCTCAGTTTTGATAAATACTCCATGACTAGATGTACAAATACTAAATCATTTGCAGCTGATTCAAGTTATTACGAATTTTCCTCATTGCTAAGTACCTAGCACATCTCCCAGTATCGACCTATAGGATATCCTAAATATTAAGGACAGCATCCGATTTTTTGGAATTGACAAATTTAAAAGATAACGAAACGTGGCAGTGGCTCAAAATTAACTGAATTCTCTTCTTCTCGTTGGCGTGAAGAAATTGACTTTTAATAAATGAAATACCTTATCAATTGTAAGATACGTAATAACGTGAGGGGACAGAGGTCAATTCTGCTCCACTTGGTCTCAATTCTGCTCCACTTGGTAATACAAAGTTACATCAAATTGTTTCCCATGCTCACCAAATAACATACTCGTTTGTGGTTAACAAAAAACTCTCATTTAGCTTAAGCATCAGTCATTCATTAACCTCATTATCTGTGCGTTATATTTGCATATTCGCGGAAATAATGTTACCCCATGTACATGCGCATTTTTTTGCGAAAAAATCGTCACTCGAGCGTTGCAAGAATTTCTGCACGACCACATTTCGTTCAATTTCCAATAATAATATTTAACAATATTCACGTTGTGTATTTTTCACGCAATAAACAGGGTTTTGCAGATTACACTTTCTAAATCGAGGACCATAAGAAGTGTGATATTTATTTTAGTAGGCTGGTGATGCGATCATTAAGTGCCTTATATTCTCGAAAGAAAGACAGGATGCTTAATGCTACGGATATGATAATGAGCAGCATTTGACACACGTGGCGGTTGGAAATTTCAAACAATACATTCAAGGATTTTATGTTGATAATGAACTTTAGAATGAATAGTACATAAATATATCTATAGATTTATAAAGTGTAAAAGGTACCTATCGTTTCCAATCGAATGTTTTCGGATGTATATTTTTCACTCATTTACAACGCCTTTCTTAGTAAATGTTCCTTACCCATCGTACACAAACTCAAATGCTTTCAAACTTCCGCCTATTTATCAGGAACTCGGAATAGATCACAAACTGCAAATGCAAGTTATCATGTCAATAACCATCCCCTTGAAATACCTAATAGCCGCCTAATTTCGCCTCGGCCAGGGATATTTCGCTGATTATTCTCATCGTGAGCACCACGTTACAAAGTCCCCAACAAGAGAAATCATCAAATACCTCAGAAGAAATTCACTAACCTGGCATCATAGTTCGCCATTGAACTACGCAGAAACGGTTTCGAAATCTTGCCATAAAAAGAAGCCTTGAGATAGCTAATCTAATTTCTAGTTAAAGATAAAAACATACATTTCCTAAAAAAATAATGCGTGTTCTTACCAAACTAAAAATTTACTAAACACCGATTTATCAATCTCATGGATTTCGTAATACCGATTTGTACTGAAAACAATATAGCATATATTTCATGAAAATTTGTGCAAAAGTAAGTATTTATACTTACTTTCGCACAAATTTTCATAGGTATTTAATGAATCCTTGACTGTGTAAAATATTTCCCTCTCACTCCTAGCAATCATTTAATAGTATTTGTATCTTTCATTTATATTCCTGAGTTTTAAGATACAGTTAGAAAACCAGCAAAAAGTGTACACATAAAATGCAATCAAGACAAGAATTGCACCTTTGAAAAACTGGATAATAATATTTATCAAGATTTCATTGACGATAAAATACTCATACTACTCCTTCATCATTTTTCGCCTGTATATGCTCTATCTGGTGTGTACTTGATCTTTAATTTCAGTAATATACCGCATGAGCAAATGTCTGCTTCAAATTTCAGTGATTTTGTTTTTTAAATGCTTTGATTTCAGCCACAAAAACAAAAATTTCTGTAATTCATGTAGATTATATGATCAAGGAACCATGACTCAGTGAATGCGATCAATTCCTCTAAAAATATAATTTATGGAGATTCAGTTTCTCTTGGCTTTCGCATGCAAAAATCTGCCTGAAATATTAAAGCTTTCGAACCAAACTCCATTTCATTTAGTAGCGACAGGCACATTTAAAAAACTGTTCAATGGTTCAAGGATTTGTGATCCAGAAGCTGATATGCTGCTAGAATATATTATTTTCCCGTCTATTTCATTCCACAGAGGCCTTGAGGATGTATCCACCTGCTGGGGTTCTGGGTCGAAAGGCGGAGCAAGAATATAAAATTCCTGGAACTAATTTAAGTATTGACGCAGGAACACAGCTATTCATTCCTGCTCACTCCATGCAGCTGGATGAGAAATACTTCCCAAATCCTACAGTGTTTGATCCAGACAGATTTCTACCAGAGAACAAGGAGAACATTCAACAATTCTCATACTTGCCATTTGGAGATGGACCTCGCATATGCATTGGTAAGGGCATTATTTTTCTGCTACTTTACTTTCTCCGTTATATAACTGATATGGGTTTGTTCCATGTAGTCACAAAAAGGAATCGTGTCTCATTTCTGAAGCTTTTCTCTTCACATATTATAAGCTGCTGATTAAATGTTCGCCGATGAAATCATTTACTGAATATGACTGCATTCACAACCATCTCTCTTCATTCCACTGTATAAAACATCTCTCCTTATATTGTGCAAACTCTAATTGATGTAGTAATAAGTTGATTAATAACAGCATAAATGATCATTTTTATCCTATTTTCTCCTCCTGCTCCTTTAGGCGAAAGATTTGCCCTGATGCAAGTTAAATTAGGATTAGCTTCATTGGTATCCAAATTCAAGTTTGAAGTCTGCCGTGATAAGACTGACATCCCACTCAAGTTCAAGAAAACAGCGTTTGTGCTGACGGCAGAGCAAGGGATATGGCTGAAAGTGAGACCTCGTTGAGGGAAGAATCGAAGAAAGAAATGAGCCCCGGACTCCAAAAAATAATCGCTATCTCATGATTGTATATATAATGTAAATAAATCGATTAGGCATAGCCGTCGCTCAATTCATTCTTATAAAACAGGGAGTAAAAACATGTTTTGATATTGTCTTGAGTATCTTGGTAGTAAACCTCCAATAGTCGGGAAAATGCTTGGGTAATTTTGCAAGTAAATCACTTTCACGTTTAGCACAATTTTGCCTTGGTTTGGAGGACACCGATGGAAATGAACTCAGAACTGTGCCTAAGATTAACTATTATAGCCACTTATATTTTTATGTACTCTGTGGTTTGAAACAAATTGTAATATAAAAGAATAATAAACTCCGCTGAACTCCCCTTTATGAAACCCATGATAAAAAATTTCCAGATAAAACCAACACGCCTGTTGTATAATTTGAATTCTCTTTCGTTTAATTTTGAATTCCTATTCCTATGGAAAGACTGTGGCAGATATCAGCTGAATATCACCAAGAAGAAAACCAAGATATTGTTATGCAGCAGAAGAGTAAATACCAATATTAAACTAGGAAAACAAAAACTTGAAGAGGTGAAAGAGTTCTGTTACCTGGGAAACCGAGTAACGAACGATGGAAGAAGGAAGATAGAAATAGTTAGAAGAATAGCCGAGGCAAAGAGGCCTATTTTTCGAAAGAAGAATCTACTTACAGCTGGAAATACAAGGTTAGAGGTAAGGAAACAATTCATCAGAACGTACATCTGGAGCTTGTTTCTTCATAGCAGTGAGGTATGGACGGTGACAGTAGCGGAGAAGAAAAGGGTGCAAGCATTCGAAATGTGGTGCTAGGGAAGAATGATGAAGATTAAATGGGTCGACCGAGTGAGTAACGAGGAGGAGTGGGACAAAAGAAGTCTTCTGAAAAACCCTAACTTATTCGGCCACATTATTGACGAAGACAATTTTCGAAGGACAAGTTAACGGGAAGAATGGCAAAGGAAGACCTCGTACGAGGTGTATACAACAAGTGATCAAGGATGTGATAGCGAAGAAATACGTAAATATGAAGAGATTAGCTGATCGGAATATTGAGTGGAGAGGTGTGTCAAACCAATCTCAGGATTTCAAGAAGTTTTCTCGCGTTGTCCACCTGGTAAGGGCGTCCATTTCCGCCGACGATTCGATCCCCGATAGGGATAGGGTTGCCGATTGAAGGAGCACCAACGATATCTGCGCTTGGGGCAGATTGAAAAGTCAGCCATTGCTGAACACAGCTTCAACGAGGACCACTGCATCAACTTCAAAGATGCCCGGAAACTCGCCCACACCACCGGGTATTGGGACCGAGTGTATAAGGAAGCCATAGAAATTCATATGCAGAAGAAAAACATGAACAAAGACTCCGGGTACACACTCAGCGGCACGACGAAATCTGTGCTGGGAAAATTCGAGGAGGTGAGAAGGAAAAAGAAGCAGCAAAACGCCAGCCAATCAGGAGGTTTCCTCGACATGCCCTCCATCATCGACCAATAACCTGACCCGTGAGTACATCTACATCTACATCTACATAATACCCTGCAAGCCACCACAAGGGTGTGTGGCAGGGGGTGATTTCTCACCAAACATGCACTACATATCATGCATAAAAAAGGAATAGTATTAATATAGTAGTCAGAACTACACTATTTAAAAAAGATAGAAATTGCAAAGAAAACATGCAAAAACATTCTGTTAGTAGGGTTAGCTTTAAGTACTCATACCAACATGCAGCTACCAATGCTATTCATTGCTACTCTCCGATAGGACATATTTACCGTTATTCGTATCTCTTATTGTGCGAGGGAAAAAGGACATTTTGAATCGGTCAGTTCGGCAATCAATTTCTCTAACTTTATGATTATGGTCCAGTCTGCCATAGTAAGTTGGGGTTCGTAAAATATTTTTAACATCATCACTGAAAATATTGCCTTGGAATTTGTGGAAGAGATTAAGTCTAAATTTCAACCTGCGATCTGACAATGATTCCCATTTCAATTCATTTAATAGACTGGTTACGCTAATATAATTATCGTATCGTCCCTTTACAAATCTTGCCGATCTTCGCTGCACACGTTCAAGTTCATTACTTAGACCGATTTCGTAGGGATCCCATACACTGGCAGCATATTCCAAATGAGGTCTAACAAGGGAAAAGTAGCTGATTTCTCGTACATGATCGTCACATTTACCCAATACTCTTTTAATGAAACCCAGTTTACGATTCGCTTGACCAATTATTTCACGAATGTGTTTACCCCAGGAAAGATCATTTGTCAGTCTTATTCCAAGATATTTAATGGATTCCACGTTAGTTAATTCATTATTACTTATTTTGTAAGTGGTAGGAGGAGAGCTATTCTTTTTCCAAAAATTCATTACAAGACATTTCTTAAAGTTTAATTCTAACTGCCATGTATCACACCAAGTTTCAATTGCTTGTAGGTCAATATTTAAATATTCTTTATCGTTCGGGCATAGAATTTCCCTGTACACTACTGCGTCATCGGCAAATAGACGAAGCTTACTTTTTACCACCTTTTGGATATCATTAATATACAAAAGGAATAGGAGTGGACCTATCACACTACCTTGTGGGACACCCGAAGTGACTTTAATTGCCGGTGAGGAAACACCGTCCAAAACAACCCTTTGAACCCGATCATGCAGAAAATCATTAATCCATGATATAATGTTACTGTCTAACCCATAAGATTTTAACTTCAAAATTAGTTTGCTGTGAGAAACCTTGTCAAAAGCCTTCTTGAAGTCGAGAAATATAGCATCCACTGGAATATTATTTTCGCCAGAAACTAAAATATCGTGGGAAAAGAGAGCAAGTTGGGTTTCACACGATCTGCTCTTTCGGAAGCCATGCTGGACATTGGACAATAAATTCTGGCTATCTAGGTGTCCCATGACTGAACTGACAATTATATGTTCTAGGACCTTGCATGAAATGGACGTGAGGGATATAGGTCTGTAGTTAGATGGCTGCTCCCTATCGCCACTTTTAAAAATGGGTGTTACATCGGCTGCTTTCCAGTCCATCGGTACGACGTGTTCGGTGAGGGATTTATTAAATACTATTTCAAGGTAGGGGGAAATTTCGGATGCTAACTCTCTATACACGCGGGAGGGAATTTGATCAGGGCCAGGAGATTTGTTGGGGCTTATATCTTTAAGTAATTTTTCAATACCATTACAGGAAATGTCAATTGGTTGCATCAACCGCTGAAAGAGGTCAGGTAACACGACAGTTGAATCCCCGGAAGGTGGGTTAAAAACGGTTTGGAAGAAGGAATTTAGCAAGTTAACTTTGTCGAGTGTGTTTGTGGTCATTTCACCTCTATCATTTTTAAGTGAATGGACGGCAGACTTATGGCCTTGCACTTCCCTTACGTACGACCAGAAGACTTTTGGATTTTCTTTCAATTGTTCCCCAAGTGTTTTTCTTTTGAATTCTGCAAATGCATTACTAAGGGCTGACTTTGCAGTGGATTTTGAAATTTTATAATTTTCAATAATTACATTACGCTCATCAGTGGGCATATGTTTACTAATTTTTTTCATTTTAGCATGACATATTCGCTGCCGTCTCAGGGATTTTCTCACTTCGGCATTGTACCACCTAGGTTCAGTGCTTTCTTTTTTGAATTTACAAGGGATAAATCTGTTGATCCCAGAGCGCATGATATTAATGAACGACTTCCATGAATCGTTGGTACATACCTTTAT
Organism: Platycnemis pennipes; assembly: GCA_933228895.1. Classification (NCBI taxonomy): domain Eukaryota; kingdom Metazoa; phylum Arthropoda; class Insecta; order Odonata; family Platycnemididae; genus Platycnemis; species Platycnemis pennipes. The sequence goes on from OW121847.1 coordinate 113,793,169, forward strand.
GGAAGACTTTTTGAAATCCGATAAGGAATCTCTTAAATAAATTTTAAAGTTAGCAAAGTCTGCTCTTTTAAAAATGTAAAACTTTCTTTTTTGTTTAAAATTTTTATCTAAAGATAGCGAGAGTTTTGCAGTTATAACTCTGTGGTCACTGATTCCATCAACCGTGTCAATCATTGTCACATGTTGTGGGATATTGGTTGCCAGTAAATCAAGAGTGTTGTCCCCTCTATTAGGTGCTGTAGCTAATTGTGTCAGGGAGTTATTGGAGAAAACATCTAATAGAGTCTCACAAATGTCTTTGTCCCTTCCTCCAGCTTTGAAGCAGTATGTTCTCCAGTCTATTGATGGTGCATTGAAATCTCCACCTATTATTATATTACGTTCGCTGTTACGGGACGTTATAGTATTTATCTGGTTTCCCAGTTCTAATAATGACTCAACATCAGTGTTTGGGGGCCTATAGAAGGCGCAGACAGATATTGATCTGGATTTGGGGCATGTTAATGAACACCAAACACATTCTAAGGGGTTGTCGGGAAATATTACTGCTTTGCTAATGATTGAGTTCTTGACTGCAATGAAAACACCACCACCTGCTCTGTTATGTCTATCTTTTCTATATATTTTAAAAGATTTGGGGAATATTTCTGAGTCAGGAATGTCATCTGTCAGCCAACTTTCAGTTCCTATAATTACATCTGCATCAGTAGTATGAATAAGGTGATGGAACTCAGGTATCTTGTTTTTAAGACTTCGGCAATTAACTACCGCAACGGAAATATTTTCACCTCGACTGTTATTAAGGCTACAAGGGAGAGCTCTAGTCATGTCTGAAGTATTTTGAGGTTCAATTCTGCTTTCATGAATGTTAGCCGATAAAGCGACTGGCAACGAGAAGTTATTTACCCCACTACATGACCTACTCTCTACCCTACCATCTACCCTAAAAAAGGCCTGCAATGATCTAATACCCTATCCGCCACGCGTTTGGCGGCGTCCGGAGTGTAATGAACTCCAGAGCGGTTAATGTAGTAGTGTAGTAGTAGTAATACATGTACCAGAGTACATGTATATAAGGCGGAATATTTCAGGATGGCAATCATCTCGCCCTGAAGATGACCCTCGAGTCGAGGATCGAAACGTCGGCCGAAATGGACGCCCTTACCCGGTGGACAACCCGA